>OX459001.1:5507014-14704514 GCA_949774965.1 Diarsia brunnea
TCTTTCTCTTTCTCTTTCTCTTTCTCTTTCTCTTTCTCTTTCTCTTTCTCATTCTTATTCTTTTTCTAAAGAGAACATTCATTGAAACATTCATTGAGAATATTAGTTTTATATAAAATTAAGATCAGAATCACAATACCTTTAAAATTCTAAATTATGAATGGTGAGACGAGTGTTTTGAAAATAATCCGTCAAGTGGACCTCTCCACCACACACAATAGGGCGTATCTTCCAACTCGGGACATGAGCAACGATACTGACAATACGAATTTTCATCTGCCCTATAATATCCATCCCAGCAGGTGCATCCTAGGGTACATGACTGTGGTTCTTCGCCATCGCATTTTACCGGATTCGTTATTGAAGAGCAGGTTTCGTTGGAGCACTGTTTGCATTCTGAATACTGTTCGAATATTCCACATGGAGCTCCTGAAAGAAAAAAAATTGCATTAGTACACAGAGTAGGGAACAATAATTGCTATAAGAAAGTTCCACGTCTATAGATACTGACAAGAGATGATAGTTCATACAACATACGGTATTGCGAGGGCTACACACTAATTTTGTTTTTGTTTGCTTTAAGTCCCAAACACGTGATTGTTATGCACGACTTCTACAAAAAAAAACTACTAAATTTTGAAAAACCATCATTAGTTTCATGCATTTTGCATTAATGTAGGTAGGTAGTACAACGCAAAAATATTTAACGGTTGCTCTCTTTATGTTGATAATATGTATTTTAAACATTAGCCAATATTTATTAGATGGAGTCAACATTTTATATCTAAGTGAAAGAAAGTGCAAAATGTTGTATAGTCTCATTACTTACCACATTCTTCTTTTGGTATACATTCGCCATCCACAGTCTTTCTGATGAAGCCTTCCTTACAAACACACGCGTTGCTGCAACCGGAGATAACGGCTGCACAGAGTATCTGATTACGATCATAACAGGAATCTTCGGAAGTGCACCCGACACATTTTAATACTTCGTTTAGTCCACAATCTAAAAATCAAAAATTGTTGGTAGATGTAGTAACACAATAAATAAACATATTCTGGAAAATTGAAAATAACATGGTAATCTAGGTACATAATTAAACTCGTATAAAAATGATAGGTCAAGATCACATTTATTTCTATTTAATAAGGTAAACTGATAGACTGGTATCAGTAACTATAACATTAACAGTCATAGTCAATGACTATGACTGCTAAAGTCCAATCATCATCATCTTTCTGCCCTTATCCCATTCTATTTGGGGTCAGCGCAACACGTTTTCTTTTTCCATTCTTCCCTGTTAGACGTCACAGTGGCATTTACTCCTTTCTCTTTCATATAATTCCTCACACAATCCATCCATCTTTTCTTTGGCCTTCCTCTCCCTCTCCATCCATCAACATTTATATCCATCACCTTTTTAGTCCCTCCTCATAACATGTCCATACCACCATTGTACCTACCACATTCGATTCCCTTTTAACTTTTCTGCAACTGGCGCAACTTTTAAACTTCCTCTAATATATTCGTTCCTTACCTTATCCATTCTTGTCACACCACACATCCACCTTAACATTCCCATTTTAGCTACATGCAATCTTTTTTCATTCATCTTCTTCACAGTCCAGCATTCCGATCCATATAGTATTACAGGTCTAATCACGGACTTGTATGTTTTCCCCTTTAACTTGAGGGGCATCCGTGGGTCACAAGTTGTTCCAGTGACCTGTCGCCATTATATTATGATTTTCTTAATATTTTAAGGAAGAACATATAAATACCTATACAGATTTCATTTGAAACTCACCCAGTTTATCCTCAGAAACAGTTGTCTGGATCACATTCACAACGACACAACAGATACACCACATAAGAAAAGGTCTCAACATGTTGACGACTCAATGTGTATTGATGAATGGAAACCCGACTCTGTTTATATATCGTTTGTTTTTGTTTAATTTAGGAATCCTTCGCTCTTTTAGTCCCATCTAATACAGAGTGATACTTGAAATAAAACACGACTTATACAACAGAGATATTCTTTATATTATATTCGATTACATAATTTCAACAAAATAATAAGTTGGTTTTCTATTTTATGATCGGAATCACAGTACCTTCTAAATTTGAATTTATGAAAGGTGAGTCTCTCGTTTAGAATATAACCCTTCAAATCGAGCTCCCCATTGCACACAATGGGGCGTATCTGCCAACTCGGGACATATGCAACGATATTGACAATACGAATTTTTATGTGCCCTGTAATACCCATCCAAGCAGGTACATCCTGGAGTACATATCTGTTCTTCGCCATCACATTTTACCGGATTCGTTATTGAAGAGCAGGTTTCGTTGGAGCACTGTTTGCATTCTGAATACTGTTCAAATATCTCACATGGAGTTCCTAAAAAATGAAAAGGTTATGAAAAGCTATGAAAAGGTTCCACGTCGGAAGACACTGACGAATGATGGTTGTTCATATAACATACGACATACTTTTGGTGAGGGCCATTACAAACTCATTGTGTTTTCGTTTACATTAAGCCTCAAATACGTCATCTCAACCGAAAAAAAGGTTTTGTGAAGAAGCACAAAAAAAATCTAAAACAAAAACTAAACTGTTTTCAACATATGAGATCCATATCGTTAGCAGTATTTGTCTTTGTTAAAAGGTAGGAAAAGTATGGCTTTCGTGGTGTCGACTGTCGCTTTAAATTGGATAAGACGCTTTTAACAGGATGTCAGCGATATGTTGAAGTTAACAATATTAAATCCGTTATCTACAGATCCTCTTCTAAATTTATTAAGTATGGCGTACCACAAGCGAGTCTTTTGGGCCCCTTATTATTCTGAACTAATTCGTGATTTCGTTGGTTTAATTTTGTTTTAAGTATTATCAATCGCGAGCATGCTTCTTGTTTTATTTAGGGATCCTTCTATGATTACTTAAAAACTAAATGCCAAAACAAGGCCATATTCCAGTTCTAAATAAACATGGAGTCTAACATTGGTCCCTGGTCATTTAACCGCCAAAGAATGTTTTTTGCCATTCGGCTACGGAACTCTAAAACTACACTTGTTGACCTCAGTCTTGTCCTGATGACGGAGATGAGGTCGACGACCCAAAAGAAACCTATTAACTCGCGACCTTAATAGATTGGGGTCGTATGAGCTTGAGAACACCGACGCAGGCAGGGAATTCCACTCCTCTACTGTGCGCACAATAAAATATGTGGAAAAGCGCTTTTTGCGAATGTGTGGAACATCGAAAAGGTATGGGTGAAAACCTGTAGTACGTCTGGTCTCCCGATGGAAGAAGGGAGACGGTGAATGAGCTCGTGGAGCACTTGTGTGAGACCGACTGACATGCAGCCTTGTGGCACGGGCGGTGAGCCAGACTATGTAGCTTGGCCACCAGCTTATCGTCACCAAATGGCATCTTAGCTCTGCGCTCAACAGAATCAAGTGTGGCTTGTTGATATTTTGCTGAGCCATCCCAAAGGTGACAGCAATACTCCATGCCAGACCGGACTTGAACTTAATTTTTTAGATCCATGTAATACGGAGCGACAAATTAAATAAAACACTACTTAAACACCAGCGATATCTTTTATAGGTCCATTATATAACTTCAACAAAATTACAGGTTAGTTTATTATAAAATTAAGATCGAATCCATGTACTTTAGAAATTCGAATTTATGAGTGGTGAGTCTCTCGTTTAGAATATGACGCTTCAAATGGAGTTCTCCACCACACACAATAGGGCGTATCTACCAACTCGGGACATGAGCAACGATACTGACAATACGAATTTTCATGTGCTCTGTAATATCCATCCAAGCAGGTACATCCTGGAGTACATATCTGTTCTTTGGCATCACATTTTACCGGATTCGTTATTGAAGAGCAGGTTTCGTTGGAGCACTGTTTGCATTCTGAATACTGTTCAAATATCTCACATGGAGTTCCTAAAAAAGTGAACAGTTGCTATGAAATGGTTCCACGTCGGAAGATACTGACGAATGATGGTTGTTCATATAACATACGACATACTTTTGGTGAGGGCCATTACAAACTCATTACGTTTTCGTTTACATTAAGCCTCAAATACGTCATCTCAACCGAAAAAAGGTTTTATGAATAAGCACAAAAAAATCTAAAACAAAAACTAAACGGTTTTCAACATGAGATCCATTTCGTTAGCAGTATTTGTCTTTGTTAAAAGGTAGGAAATATATGGCTTTCGTGGTGTCGCTTTAAATTGGAAAAGACGCTTTTAACAGGATGTCAGCGATATGTTGAAGTTAACAATATTAAATTAAATTTATTAAGTATGGCGTACCACAAGGGACTGTTTTGGGTCCCTTATTGTTCTGATCTAGTTCGTGATTTCGTTGGTTTAATTTTGTTATGTATTATCAATCGCGAGCATGCTAAAGTTACTACTGGTAGCTGTAAGATCATCTCGAAGACACTTTCAAACAAAAAATCATGATGGGTTTACAAACATAGGGGCCAATATTAAAAAATAGGGATCAGGACTTGTACGTAACTCACCACACTCTTATTTTGGTATACATTCGGTTCCTAATGTTTTTCTAATGAATCCTTCCTTGCAAAGGCATAAGCGGCTACAAGGTATCGGGATAACGCGTGGGCAGAGAAGACCACCATCATAACAGTAATCTTCGGCAGGGCATCCAGCGCATTCGTTAAACACTTCATTCGGCCCACATTTTTCTGGAAAAATTAAAATAAAGTAGCAGTTAAGGCTCCTCTCTCGAAAAAGCTTAAAAACAGCGTGCAGATGAAGCAGTTTTTCACCGGCACTTACAGAGAAATTACATCTGAGAAAAATTGTTAGTAATCTACATGATATGACACGTAATTTGGTTTAGCCATAATTTTTGTATCGGTATCACATAATAAGAAAAAAAATCCACAAAACCACCTCCAAATCGTTAAATGGAACCATTTTACTCCTTCATTTTTTAACAAAATAATATAAAAAAAATATCTACTGCTTTGAAATACAAAGGAAAATAATTTGGTTTTGTTACTTTTCAAAAATATGTAATATTTTAATTATAATAAATGAAAAATGCGTCCGTTTAAAGTCCGTGTCTACGACTGAGAGGGGTAGTTAGCTATGCACAAGGTCATTGGCGTGAATAAAAGCCATAACTGAAGATTGCTATAATAAGCCACGAATTAAAAAGTGGTATGTGTGGCCTGTAAGATTATTTTTAAACGCCCAAGAAAATAAATAATTGTTTTTTTAACAATGAAGTTGTCGTTCTACAATAATGGCATTTTGTAGTGTAATTTACGGACAGTTGCCAAAGAGTTCTAACGAAGATGGGGTAGAATGGGCCCACTAAACCAGCTCTTTCTAACCTTCATGTGAAGATCTGATCATGTCGCACATTAATCAAAAAGAAAAGTTACTGCAGTTCCAACATTCAAATTATTGCCTAGGAGGAATTGGCACATAAGTAGATACCGAAAACTAAATATTTCAAAATGGCCCTACTTTTTCACTGATAAAAAGTTACTTATATTATTCATGGTTGCTATAGATGTAATACTCGTGGAGCTCGTGGCTTAATAAGAACTGCCACTTGGGTCGATCTTTAGGTAAAGCTGTGCTTGCCTAGGTCGGTCTGTGGATGGGTAACCGCCCGACATACCGAGTTTCCTCCGTGCCTCGGAAAGCACGTTAAGCTGTTGGTCCCGGCTGCCATATATAGATCTTTGGCAGTCGTTACAGGTAGTCAGTGACCTGAAATTCTGACATCCAGTCTTACCAAAGAGTATCGTATTTATTACCTAGTATTAACTGGGTTGTGGAGGTCAGATAGGCAGTCGCTCCATGTAAAATACTGGTATTCAGCTGTATCTGGTTAGACTGGAAGCCGACCCTAAAATAGTTGGAAAAAGGCTAGGCAGATGATGCTATAGATGTAATACGCTATAAATTATATTTATATCATGCATACTATCACAATTTTTGCGGACGAAGTCACGGGCGAAGTACTAGCTAGTACTAATAGAAGAAGTTGTTTTATTTTGTACTAGTACAAAATAAAATAACTTCAACTTTTTGTACAAAACGTCAATTTCATAAGTAAACACTACTAACACTAACACCTACATAAAAACTAACTGCCGTTCTCAGAGACATTAATGATTACTTAAGCCGTCAATTAGTAAAGATTTGACATACAAAACCTTCACTAAAGTGTCAAAATCTTCACTAAATGATGGCGTAAGTAATCATTAAATGTCTCTGAGTGCGGCAGTTAGTATTGAACTTACCCGGTGTGTCCTCCTCCTCAATGTCAGAATATGTTTGAACCACTTTGAATACGACACAGCAGATAAACAACACAAGAACAGATCTGATCATGTTGAAGACTCAATGTGTAGTGATTGATAAAATGGCAGCTCTACTCTATATATATACAGTTCTTACTTGTTTGATTTAGGGATCCTTCTATGATGAATTAAAAACTAAATGCCAAAACAAGGCCATATTCCAGTTCTAAATAATCATGAACAGACATTAAATGACTCCTCCCGCTCAGGGCAGAGCGAAAGGGAGTGTCAGACTTCTACTGACTAAAAACCACCCATGTTCCTTCTTAGCCCTTTGTGTCGACGCCGCGGTATCTCGTTCGAACAACCCGCAGCCCAACTGAGTCCGTCTTACTTCATCATTTGACATTGAGTTGTAAACATGTTGAAAACTCATAAGTTGTTTGTCTGTCTGTGTGGGGGTGATTGTGGCTCAGAAGCCACTTAAGATAGAGGATTCCCGGAATATCAAGCATTTAGGCAAGTAGTGATTATAATTTAAAAAGACGTTCAACTGTTTATTAACAGCCCAGTGAGTGAGTGCGAGTTAGTAACTCAGTACTTACACACGCTTGGTAGCAGTAAGGTTAATTTAAGACATTTTTGCCTTATTCAAATTTTAGCTTTGAAAAAAAACCCTAGCTAAAATTTTAACCGTTGGAAGTGTGTTTTGGAAATCATCTTATTATAATGTCCTTAAAAAATGATTTACAGCCTATTTTGAACGGGGTGTGGGTTGTTCGAAAGATATACCGCGGCCCCGGACAAAAAGCGCTAAGAAGGATCATGGGTGGTTTTCAGTCAGTAGAAGTTTGACACTCCCTTCCGCTCCGCCCAGAGCGGGAGGAGTCATTAATTGAAGATTTATTTAGAAATAAATTTAAAGTAAAAAACAAGCTTTTATTAAAATGCGCTAAAAAGAAAAAAATAAACTTTAACTATCAACTTAAAACGTCATCACACAATTCATATGATACAAAAGCTTGTCGCGAGATTTAAGTAGGTACTTGTTTGACTATGATTGAAGAATTTTAAAATTAAAATACACGTAGTTTCTACATTTACTTGTTTATCTACATAGGTAAATCTCAAATGGCCCAAACTCGATGGGGTTATGTCGTTTTATAACGGAGTTCCTATGGCCACCTCCGAGTTCCATCACCAGACCCTGGATACTATATAAAGACCATATACTCGTCAAGACGAATCATACGAGCCCAAACTCGATGAGGTTATGTCGTTTTATAACGGAGTTCCTATGGCCACCTTCGAGTTCCATCATCAGACCCTAGATACTATCTCAAGACCATATACACGTCAAGACGAATCATACGAGCCCAAACTCGATGGGGTTATGTCGTTTTATAACGGAGTTCCTATGGCCACCTTCGAGTCCCATCATCAGACCCTGGATACTATCTAAAGACCAAATACTCGTCAAGACGCATCACATGAGCCCAAACTTGATGGGGTTATGTCGTTTTATAACGGAATTCCTATGGCCACCTCAGAGCTCCAACATCAGGCCCTGGATAATATCTAAGGACCATAATTATACTCGTCAAGACGAATCATACGAGCCCAAACTCGATGGCGTTATGTCGTTTTATAACGGAGTTCCTATGGCCACATTCGAGTTCCATCACCAGACCCTGGATACTATCTAAAAACCATATACTCGTCAAGACCAATCATACGAGCCCAAACTCGATGGGGTTATGTCATTTTATTATGGAGTTCCTATGGCCACCTTCCTGCTCCATCATCAGGTCAGCTCTATCTTACCATATTATTGCATTGTTCCATATGGGTGCAAAATTTCAGCTCAATCGGTTAAAGATATCTGCTACAAAATTGAGGTGCAAGAATCCACCTGAACATACTTACATACATAATACAAACAAGTTAAATAAAATATTAAAAAAAAAAACCTATTTTGAACATATCAATTTAATCTTGATAATATTTTTTTATTTTCAGAATGTGGATCAAACATAGTACCTATACTGTTGTGAATTCCCCTGTCCTCCTCAGCAATTTACACTTTTTTTTGGTGGTTGGGAAATCATCAAATGATCATGACTTCTACTGACTAAACACCACCCATGTTTCTTCTTAACTCTTTGTGTTTCGGGGCCGCGGTATCTCTTTCCATCTGTGTGTGTCGATCCTTGCGGAGGAAAGGAGAAAGGTGAGATTTGCCAAGTAGTGGGACAGAGCAGGCTTGGAAGAAAAATATAGAAGTTTTACTAAGACTCCGAAAAGTTTCAGCAGGGTGTTTAATCTCAATGGACACTAACCATGGACACTGAAAGTTATTAAAGTGTACAAGTATGTGCCCAAATACACTTTCACTTTCCTCAAACCTTTAGTCGAATAGAACAGGAATCCAGCACGACCAAACGCATATGTTCCAAGCTGCTTCTGAAAAAATCCAAATGAAAACCCAATTACACTTCTCCTAATCTGGTAATTAAACCGGAGACCCCACCTTCAGCAGTCGTACTAACAGCCAACAAAACGGGAAAAAAATATATGTATACAAAACAAAGTAGGCACTACATACTCGTAGTAAGTATATAAACAGCATCAAGCTTCCACTTATCAATATACATTGAGTCGTCAACATGTTGAGATCATTTCTTGTGTTGTTTATCTGCTGTGTGGGGTACAGTGTGGCCTACAGTTTGGATTTTAATCCATTTGACTTTAAACAAGGCAAGTAGTTGCAGGGACCCTAATTGTGTAAATAATTTAATTATTACAATGTATCATAAACATAATTGGGTGGGTGTACTACTAGGTACACTTCTGCTTAAACTTTCGGAGATTATAGGCGTAATGTTATGTTAAATTATGAAAAACTTCAATACATAATTGTGTTCAAATCTGGTAGTTTGCAAGCTAATAGTTTTTAAATCTTGAAGTAATACTAAATACAACAAGATTATTTTTGCAGCTGCCAATAAACCCTTTTTTTTTATTTTTTGGCGGGAGGAAAATCATCGAATAATCCCTCCCGGTCTTGGGCAGAGCGAAAAGGAGTGTCAGGCTTCTACTGACTAAAAACCACCTATGTTCCTTCTTAGCCCTTTATGTCGAGGCCGCGGTATCTCTTGCGAACAACCCGTGCAGCCCCGACGGGCTGCCAATAAACCCTTAAGTTAACTTTGTACGAGAGACAAATAACCTATACTCCGCGCTAAAGCAAGCAATATTTTTTGTCTACTAACATTTGTATACAACCTTAACCATCTATCGGTCAGAACCATACTCCATCGGAATCTCGTCTAGCCCGATGTACTGCCCAACTCCACTTGCAACACTATAATTAAATTAACTTAAAACCACTACCTTACTATATTTTTCGTAAATATATGTATAAATGGCTGTTTCCTCGTGGTCACACTGGTATTACAAAATAGTATGGCCACGAGGAATCAGCCGTATAAACAGCATTAGAACGTAAAGGACAACAAAAAGTTGATGAGCATAACACGACATAAGGTTAGATTGTGGCAGTTTTTTTTTCAAATCTAATTCAAGATGTAGATAAAGGGGAAGTACTTACAACCGCCGATACTGGTTCGTGACGTAGGTTCGCAAAAAAACTTGACAAAACCCGAGGTGTTCACTTATTGATGAACAAAAACACTGGACTGTGTTATTTACCGAATACTAGACAATTACAGTCAATAAATCGTGTTTATCTAGCCTACATACACATTTAGTATTATATTATTATAATATGGTGGTTCCCCAATTACCACTACAAGTTATAAAATATAAAACGGTAGCGTGGCGATTAAGTACTAATTTCATAAGTATCCACTCTTTTCTGCCGACGTATCTATAGGTTGGATATTCGACCACCATAAAGGCCGGATATTCCACAAATCGAAATCTGACTTAACATCTATCCGTATTTACAGTGGACCTGTCTGTAGTCTGTTTAATGAATACAATTATTATTATTTCCTTTATTCATTTTCTTACATACTAAATACATTTTTAAATATTTCTTATAAAGATATAAAAAAACGTTAAAAAAAAAAATATTATTATTATATTTTATTTTCTTTTTCCAGAATGTGGGCCAAATGAAGTAGCAAAGGGATGTAGAAATCCTTGTCCTAAAGAGAAGACTTGTAATGATCGTGAAACTTATTTTTGTTTAGCCGTTGTCGTGCCTTGCACATTCCAATGTCACTGTAAAGAAGGGTACATCAGAAAAACCGATGGTGGTGAATGTATACCAATAGAAGAATGTGGTAAGCTACAAAGACCAAGCATTGATCTCTCTCTGTCGATTTGCTGAATAAACTCAGTCTAAAATTCAAACTGCCTCATGTCTGTTCATATAAAATACAATGGTGCAGGATCAAACCCGCATAACTATTTGAGTACCTTTACTTCAACTTCATCAAACATCGTTATTTTCCAGGACCGTACTGCGGGAGAAATGGAGTGCATACTGATTGCAAGCCATCTTGTCCAAGCGAACTGTGCTTTGCAACGAACGAAACGTCAAACTGCGTCAAGGATGAGCCTTGCAAACCGGGATGTATCTGTGAGGAAGGGTATTTGAGGAACGAAGACGATACGGAGTGCCTGCCTCGCTGCTTGTGCCCTGAGCTCTACGATCGGCAAGAATGTTTGTCTTGGAGAAAAGAAAATTATTACGAATAGATCTTCAATTACTGAACGGGTTTTATAACCGATTATTCTACTTTGAAATGTCTACAGAGATTCGTTTGTAAAATGTTACATAACCCAGAATTGTTTGTTAAAGATAAATCTATCACTAACTATCTTATCTTTTCTCTTAGAATTTTTCTGTTGAAAAAAAAATGTTGTTTGTCAACAAAATGTTTTTGTACAGTGTTTATAAAGTTAAAACTACATGCCTGCTTACCCTAATTTATTCGAAAAACCTATATTCAATAATCCTTTTAACGTGTACTCTAAAATTGTGTAGTAATAGGAAGGAACATCAAACAGTCGTGCACAACTAAGTAAACTAGTCATCAGGTATAAATAGTTATATCAACAAAGTCAAGTGGCCGTCTCTCAATACACACTGAGTCGTCAACATGTTGAGATCATTTCTTGTGTTTCTTGTCAGCTGTGTCGTGTTTAGTGCGGCTCAAGTTTCCGATTTTAGGCCATTGGAAGTAAAACAACCAGGTGGGTCTATATTGATTTTCTATTATGATTGAATTTAAAGAATTAAGTGTATCTGCATAATTATAACCATACGTACAAATATCATCATCTGCCTAGCCTTTTCCCAACTATGTTGGGGTCGGCTTCCAGTCTAACCGGATGCAGCTGAATACCAGTATTTTACATGGAGCGACTGCCTATCTGACCTCCACAACCCAGTTAATACTAGGTAATACGATACTCTTTGGTAAGACTGGATGTCAGAATTTCAGGTTAATTACATACATAGGGTGTAAAAGTACCCTTAACGCAAATGAAGGGTATTTGTTCTCCCCACCACTGCGATCATTTTTTTGTTCTAGACCATACCTGGGAATCTCCTAGTTACGGAGATATTGGGGGTCAAAGTTCCAAATTGTTCACAGCTGTTTTTGTAAATACTAGTATTTCAGGTTTTAACTTTACTTAAATTACCTCCATGACCCGTTTACTATTCAAAGCATCCACTAGCACAATGTTTTAAGAGTGCTAATTTGAGTTTTACCGTAAAATGTGATTTTTGACCCAAAAAAAAAGTCATTTCCCAGCAAAAATTTTTGCGTAGGGGTACTTGGTTTGATGTACAGAATGCTTGATTGTCGGATGCGTGAAGGGTTCGTTTACACCCTGTATAGGGATGTTATATATGTACCTAATAGCAAATATCGTTTAGTTTCTATGTAATTAGTGTTTTCAAAAAGGCCTCAGATATTTAATTAAATTCACTTCTTATGTTGCGAAAGTTTTAAAAAGGTTAAAGGTTACTTGGTTTTTGGGACTAAAATACTGAAGGCAAGACAGCTGATACGATTTTTGACACGCTAGTCAAGGGAATTTACTCTGCTATCGACCATTGAAAAGTTGCGATGGTAAAAGGAAATCCCCAAGCGGTGACGTAATTATATATACTGCGTGCGTAAGATCGACCTTGACTAGACTTAACTCCCTAGACTGCCTGCTGATGGATTGGAGGCTCATATATTTGAGTCTATTCAAATAAATCCGTTATATGCGAAACCTCCTCCATTCCCATAGGTGCTGAAAATATCCAAAGTTGTAGACGTTGTAGATTTGTGAGTTGCGGAACAGTCCGATAGGCATCTTCCTTATCAAAAAAGTCTAGTTTGTATTTCAATAGCTCTTCGTTTATCGTTTTATGATTTTCTTTTCTATTTTCCAGAGTGTGGACCAAATGAGGTAAACAAATGTGTGGGGTGTCCTCCCGAAGATTCTTGTTATGATCGTAATCAAATTGCATGCCCAGCTGCAATCTTGCCTTGTAGGCACATATGCGTTTGTAAGGAAGGCTTCATCAGAAAAACTCTGGGCAGCGAATGTATACCAAAAGAAGAATGTGGTAAGTTATACAATTGTGGAGATTAGCGTAGGCTAGGAACGAGCCGCACGGAGATAGTTAATACAAAATGTAAGAAAGTAATGAAGAAAGATTATTGCAATGCATGTGATGTGAGTAGCCCAAATATGCTCGAGCCTTATTTGCTGGACTCATTGATATAAAAACTAAAGATACGGTCGTCCGAACATTTGCTCGACGCGTTCGCCATACAGAGAATCGGTGTAGTCTGCTCGTTAACGTAACCTTGTATAAGCGGGGTGGTATTTTCGAGGTATAAAGAACATAAATAAGGCTTTTAATAAAATTTACGACCGACCCGAAGAGAGCCGATCGAGGACTAGTTCACTTAGGCTTAGGAAAGACCGCTTTAGGACCAAGTTCGAGGCGTCACTGTAACATGCAGTCCGCCCAGTCCTTACGCAGTAATATATAAGTCAATGGCTGGACTAGATAAAATTCAAATGAAATGTGCCTGAGACAATTTCTCCATGCGACTACACTTGTACTTGCAATGCAACCCGCTGCGACTACAAAAGTGCTTTAGTGCAATGTGGCGTGTTGCATCACTACATATTACAAAACAAAAACCTCCGCCGCGTCTGTCTGTCTGTCTGTTCGCGATTAATTCAAAAACTACTGCACCGTCGTTGTCGTGCTGTTTTTGCCAATGCATAGAGTTGTTCTCGAGGAAGGTTTTTTGCGGCGTGTTGCGTTAAATATAAAAGTAGTGGAAGTTCTTTAATACAACCTTTCTTTTCAGGACCTCCTTGTGAAATATTTACGCACTACACGGAATGCATGGAGTGCTCGAACGCAACCTGCTCTTCAATCACGAATCCGGTGAAATCTGATTGCGAAAGTAAAGAGTCATGTACTCCGGGATGTACTTGCTGGGACGGATATTACAGGGCAAACAAAACTTCTTCTTGTGAACATCGTTGCTTTTGTCCTGAGTTAGAAAATACTACCTATTGCGAGTCTTGGAAAACTCCACTCAACGGATAATTTTCTGAACCTGTTAATAGTTTGAATTTTCAAACTCTGCTAGTACCTACAAAGACACATTTGTAACTTGTATGTATTCTTATTTTCTAAAGTTATGTTATTTAATAAAAACAAGTAAGTAACTGTGTTAAAAAAAAGTTTTATTTTCGTGAAGTAACAGTTCATCAGCGATAATAAGGAACCGAAAAGGTTTAGTTAGGTTCGCTCCTTGTGACCGAATGCAATTATTAAATTGTACGGAGCAAACACAAGAATATGAATACCAATGTGTTTGTAATGACGGTTTCATCAGGAAAACTGAACGCGGCGAATGTCTATATCAGAAAAAATAAATATTTACTAATTAAATCAAATTAAACAGCAAAACTCATACAAATATACATTCATGTTTTCAAAAACTCCATTTTTGTAATAATTTTGAAATATTTCTAGCGTCAGATATTCTCCTAAATTCAGACATATTTAAAACGAATTACTTATAATTTTATTTTTTATTTTTTTTAACCAAGGGCCGAAAAAAAAACTTTAATTTTGAAGAAATAATCGTATCATCAACTGATTTCTCTAAAGTATTTTTATTTAGACAATGTTTAGTCGATCTACTCAGTTCTACTCTTCGGTAAATAAGTTGGAACGAAGATGGAAGTTATTACAGTGTACAAGTGAGTGCCAAAAAAAACACCCTTTCACTTACCACAAACCTTTTAGTCCTATAGAACGGCAATCCAACACGACCAGAGGGAGATCAGACGCAAGACCAACGCCGTAACGGGGTTTTCGTCATGGGCGTAGCAAGCACCACATCGAAATTCCATTCGGCTTCTGAAAAAATCCAAATGGAACAACAGTTACACTTCTCCCGATCAGGTAATTGAACCCAGGTCTGCACGTTTAGCAGTCGCGCTTACAAACACGAGACCAACGGGCGAGAAAAAAAACATATTATGTATACATATGTTTTTTTTGAGTATATAGGGTGTAAAAGTACCCTTAACGCAAACTAAGGGCACTTGTTCTCCCCATCACTGCGATATTTTTTTTGTTTTAGACCATACCTGGGAACCCCCTAGTTACGGAGATATTGGGGGTCAAGTTCCAAATTTTTAACAGCTGTTTTTGTAAATACATACTAGTTTTTCAGGTTATAACTTTAGTTAAATTATCTCCATGGCCCGTTTACTATTCAAAGCATCTAATAGCACAATGTTTTATGATTTTTTAAAATTTTTGCAGGGAAATGATTTTTTTTTTTGGGTCAAATATCACATTTTACGGTAAAACATTCAATCATTTCCCTGCAAAAATTTTTGCGTAGGGGTACTTACTCGTAGTTTGATGTACAGAGTGCTTGGTTAACGGCTGTGTGATGGGTTGATTTACATCCTGTATAAACAGAATCAAGTTTTCAGTTATCAATACACATTGTGTCGCCAATATGTTGAGGTCATTTCTTGTGTTGTTTATTTGTTATTAATTTATCTATAAATGTCAATGTTTATAAAATTATCATGATATTTTAAGAAAATCATATTAACATCTACGTATAATTATTTAGTATGGAACTCACCCAGTTTATCCTCAGAAACAGTTGTCTGGATCACACTCACCACTACACAGCAGAAACAGCACACAAGAAAAGGTGTCAACATGTTGACGACTCAACGTGTATTGACTCTGCATATACAGGGTGTAAACGAACCCTTCACGCATCCGACAACCAAGCATTCTGTACATCAAACCAAGTACCCCTACGAAAAAAATGTTGCTGGGAAATGACTTTTTTTTTTGGGGTCAAAAATCACATTTTACGGTAAAACTCAAAGTAGCACTCTTAAAACTTTGTGCTAGTGGATGCTTTGAATAGTAAACGGGTCATGGAGGTAATTTAAGTAAAGTTAAAACCTGAAATACTAGTATTTACAAAAACAGCTGTGAAAAATTTGGAACTTTGACCCCAATATCTTCGCAACTAGGACGTTCCCAGGTATGGTCTAGAACAAAAAAAATGATCGCAGTGGTGGGGAGAACAAATGCCCTTCGTTTGCGTTAAGGGTACTTTTTTATTTTTTTTTATTGGTTCACCAACAATTGTTCACACAGGTTTTATGTTAAATGTGACATGCAAAAATTTAAATGCAACAGTGCAACAATCACTTAGAAGTAAACTCTGCATGCATAAACGAGTTGTACAATTTATAATATTAATCTAATGTTCTAGTTTTAATAGTACTTTTACACCCTATATATAGTTTGTTCTTGTTTTATTTAGGATTCCTTCGCTCTTTTATTTAGGTTCCATGTAATACAGAGCGATAAATGAAATAAAACACGACTTATACAATATGGGACAAGCCCGCCACACTATTCCCAAACCACTGTAACTCCTGTTTGCCAGAATCAACAGTGGCGACCACAAGAAAAGCGCCGAGACAATGAAGCTCGACGAAGTCCCAGGGAAACGATTTAACTGTCTTGGATCCCGCAACGAAATTAATCAGAAAAGAATAGCGGAGGAGTAGGAAAAACATAATTTCCACTTCCCTCCATATCAGCAGGAGACAGAACAGAACAAGGCCAATAGGCATACAGGGACGTATACAACTGGGATAGGCCCAGTTGCCTAGCACCACGGATTGTCATTAATATTACTGGGTCCTAAGTTGTGAGCTGTTATATTTGATTCCAATAATAGGTATGACAAAAATGCTTGAACGCACGGAAATTTGTTGTAGTTTCTACAAGGTCCGTATAGTAAATAACTCCGGATGTAACCCGTACACTATTTAACATAATATTACGTTCATTCTGCCAAAGACTACACTCCCATAAAATGTGATGTGCAGATTGTTCAAATTCGCAGTCAGATGTAGAACATTGACAAAAAGGCGAGTCAACAAGCTTGAAGGAAAATAATTTACTCTTAAAGTTACCATGACCTGTGAGAAATTGGGCAACACAGTGATCCACCTCCAGCCATGTCCTGGCCAGCCGCTCACGAACGGATGGAAAGAACTGATGGAGGTGTCGGCCTTTGATGGAATTATCCCACCTACATTGCCATTCGGACAAAAGTTCCTCCCAGACGTCAGCCTGTGGCTTAAGTAACCTAGCTATTTTAGCACGGTCGCGTTGCGTTAAAAAGTCTGCGTCTGCGGTCTCTCGTGCGCAGTAGTACATTGAAGCACGACGCTGCACTTCAAGATCGACTGGAAGTACCCCTGCCAGAACCGGTAAGGCTTCAGTACTAACCGTCCTATACGCTTTACACAAGAAAATTAAGGCCAACCGCTGACTTATACAATAGTGATATTATTTATATTATAATTATTCCATTACATAACTTCAACAAAATAATAGGTTGGTTTTCTATAAATTTATGATCGGAATCCCAGTACCTTCATTTATTTTTAATTTATGAAATGTGAGTCTCTCGTTTGGAATATAACCCTTCAAATGGCGCTCTCCATTGCACACAATGGGGCGTATCTGCCAACTCGGGGCATAAAGGCACTGTTTGCATTTTGAATACTGTTCGTATTCCTATACAACGACTTCCGAAGTTGGTTCTTTTTTTTACAATAAGTTTTTTATTTTATCTTTTTAGTTGTGTCTACAACACAAAGACTTGTCATCATTATTAAATTTCACATTATAACTACAAGTTATTAAGGACATCACGTCAACAAAGGCCAGGAGGAAAAAAAATAAAGTATATTTATACTGAACCGATTTCCATTTTACCAATCGAAAAGGATATTTTTTCATATAAACTTTATAAACAAAGATTTTTTCATAACGTACATTAAAAAAAACATACAGCCGAATTTAGAACCTACTCCTTTTTTGAAGTCAGTTAAAAACGTATTGCGCCAGCACCAAGTTAGTAACATGAGATTAGGGCAAGGCCAAAATATTGAATAACAGCCCACTAGGGTATTGATTTCTATTGTAATTAATTGTTCGCAAGAGATACCGCGGCCTCGACATGAAGGGCTAAGAAGGAACATGGGTGGTTTTTAGTCAGTAGAAGTCTGACACTCCCTTTCGCTCTGGTCAAGAGTGGGAGGGGTTATTTGATGATTTCCCACCCCCCCCAAAAAAAAAAAGGGTACTGATTTCTATTGTAATTATTATGACTTCAACAAAAAAAAAATAGTATCCTTAAAACGTTACAATTTAATCTGAGTAACAATAGAAAAAATAACACTAAAAATCATCCGTGTACTGGATTGTTCCACCGCACACAAAAGGACGTATCTTCCAACTCAGGACACGTGCAGCGATGAAAACAAGGTGAATCTTTATCTGTCCTGTAATATCCGTCATAACAAATGCATCCCGGAGTGCAGGCTTCTTTATCGTGGCAATTCTGTTTCACTGGATTCGTGATTGAAGAGCAGGTCTCGTTCGCGCATTCTTTGCATTCTGTATACATTTCCATTATATCACAAGGAGCTCCTGAAAAGAAATGTTTGTTTACTGTCTGTGACTTATAATAAATATTATGTACCTCGAGGATGCTAACATTCCTGCTGACTTTAGAAGACAATAACAAACAAAATAGAATCAAAAGTTCACAGATATTATGTAAGTAAATCTAAAATAAAAACAAATAGTGATCAGAATGTGTAAACTCAAAACTCACCACACTCTTCTTTTGGAATACATTCGGTTCCTATTGATTTTCTGATGAAGCCTTCCTTGCAAATGCACCGAGGACTACATGGTATTGGGTCAACGTCTGGGCATACAATCCGATCACGATCATAACAGGAATCTTCGAAAGGGCATCCAACGCAATCGTGTAACACTTCGTTCGGCCCACATTTTTCTGGAAAAATAAAAGAAACTGGCTGCTAACAGAAGATTGTTATAATAACTTAAGCCACAAATTAAAAAACTGGGAAAGTTCAAGTGGGACTTTCACATGAAGGTTTCTGTACCATCATAGTAGAGTATTATTAGTATTTAGTTTATTTGTACTATTTCTTGTTAAAGCGGCAACAGAAAAACATATTTTGTGATAAGTTTGTTTTTCACGGAGTTTGTATGAATGACTAAGTTATATTTGCGGTTTTTTCAAAAAACTACATATTGTTTAAACAAACTTTAGTTGAAAGTTTTTATTGCCATCTACAGCTTATATATTTTTTGGATATTTCGTTGTCTTAGTTTAAAAATTAGTGGGAAGAGAACCACTATAGAAATGTCTATCTTTCAAATGAATGTCTTTAAGAAAAACTTATAACACCCCGTCGTTTTAACGTCGAGGTCTTTTTATTTTTTAAATTTTATATGAAAATCGTTAAGCGGTTCACAGAATACATCTACAAACCCAGTTTTAAGTGTGTCACAGACAGACATGACGCAACTATTAGGTTTCCGTTTTATGCCATTCAGCTACGGAACTCTAAAAAGTGGTATGTGTGGCCTATTTACAATTACAATATCTTGTGTCCTAAATGCCCTTAGAAAATTAATAATAGGTCTTACAATAATGGAATTAAATTACCTTTGGAAAGTTTATTGCTAGGAAAGTCTATTAGATGGGCTTTCAAATTCAAATTTAAATTAATTTATTTGTCCGAACATGGTACAATACAAGGTCTCAAATAACATAAAGGTCTCATCACATTCTGCCACAAGGGGCGAGCAAATGTCAGGTACACATAATAAATTATTACAATGCAAAAATAGAAATATTAGGTTAGCATTGATACAATTACATAAAATTATTAAAGTTACAAAAAGAGGCATGTCAGAGTCAGTAAATAATAATATGTCAAAAAAAAAATAATAATTAAAAAAAAATGTTAATTTCAAAATGCAATGCTATCTGTTATAAAAGAGAGATTATAATACTTTGATATAATACCACTCCACTGGCAGAGATGCGTCGATAGCATGAGCAAGTATTACTTTACTTTGATTAATTCATATTCTATGCTGTTAATAAAATTTAAATGTTTGTTTTTTTCTAGTAAATAACAGTTTTTTACTGAATGCATTTATAAGTACAGTACTTGTAACAAAACCACATAAAAAAAATGTCTGTCTGTCTGCCTGTTTATTCTGGATAATCTCAGAAACGACCGGGGTGTTTTTGACGGGACTTTTACTGGCAGATAGCTGATGTAATGAGGAGTAACTTAGACATTTTTTTGTTTTAGAAATCATATTATGGTTTGGTAAAAAACCATTAAAACCCAAATTCAAATATTGAAGCAGTTATATTAATAATATTTTTATTTATCACAGCTAGTACAAAATTAAATGACTTTAACTTTTTGTACCTACTCAAAAGAAAAAAATAAAATGCCTAATCATCTAACCAAATACTAACACCTACAGTAATTAATATTTAGTATTGAACTCACCCTGTGTGTCCCCGTCCCTAGTGGCAGTTGTTTGGTTCACATTGAACACGACACAGCAGATAAACAACACAAGAACAGGTCTGATCATGTCGAAGACTCAATGAGTAGTGATTGATAAAATGGTAGCTCGACTCTGTTTATATATAATTTGTTCTTGTTTGATTCAGGGATCCTTCCACAATAAATTAAAAACAAAACGCTATTTTAAGTCCCATGTAATATGCAGCGATAAATTAAATAAAACATTTTTCTAACAATAATGATATTCTTTACATTGTATTCCATTACATAACTTAGAAAGAAAGAAAGAAAACATATTTATTTAGCACATGCCACAAGTGCACACAACAGACAATAAAAAATATAAAAAGAAACTAGAAGAAGAAGAAGAAGAGCAGACCAGCAGTAGCAGCAGCGGCAGGCGGCGGCGGAGCAGGCGGGAGGGGTTCTTAGAAGAGTAGCAGGCCTTCGAATTTCGAAATTATTTAGTTTGTGTTTTAGTCTCTTGTTTAGAATATAACTCTTCAAATGGAATTCTCCACCACACACAATACGGCGTATCTGCCAACTTGGGACATGAGCAACGATACTGACAATACGAATTTTCATGTGCTCTGTAATATCCGTCCCAGCAAGTGCATCCTGGGGTGCAAGTCTGTTTTTTGCCATCACATTTTACCGGATTCGTTATTGAAGAGGAGGTTTCGTTGGAGCACTGTTTGCATTTTGAATACTTGTTCTTCTTCTTATGTATTGTTGTACTCCTATACACCGACTTCCGAAGTTGGTTCTTTTTTTTTAACATACAGCCGTATTTAGAATCTACTCCTTTTTTTAAGTCAGTTACAAACGTATTGCGTCAGCACCAAGTAAGTAATATGAGATTAGGGCAACAAAATATTGAATAATGACCCACTAGGGTATTGATTTCTATTGTAATTATTATAACTTCAACAAAAAAAAAAATAGTATCCTTAAAACGTTACAACTTAATCTGCGTAACAATAGAAAAAAAACACTAAAAATCATCCGTGTACTGGAGTGTTCCACCACACACAAAAGGACGTGTCTTCCAACTCAGGACACGTGCAGCGATGAAAACAAGGTGAATCTTTATCTGTCCTGTAATATCCGTCATAACAAATGCATCCCGGAGTGCAGGCTTCTTTATCGTCGCAATTCTGTTTCACTGGATTCGTGATTGAAGAGCAGGTCTCGTTCGCGCATTCTTTGCATTCTGTATACATTTCCATTATATCACAAGGAGCTCCTGAAAAGAAATGTTTGTTTACTGTCTGTGACTTATAATAAATATTATGTACCTCGAGGATGCTAACATTCCCGCTGACTTTAGAAGACAATAACAAACAAAATAGAATCAAATGTTCACAGATATTATGTAAGTAAATCTAAAATAAAAACAAATAGTGATCAGAATGTGTAAACTCAAAACTCACCACACTCTTCTTTTGAAATACATTCGGTTCCTATTGATTTTCTGATGAAGCCTTCCTTGCAAATGCATCGGGGACTACATGGTATTGGGTCAACGTCTGGGCATACAATCCGATCACGATCATAACAGGAATCTTCGAAAGGGCATCCAACGCAATCGTGTAACACTTCGTTCGGCCCACATTTTTCTGGAAAAATAAAAGAAAGTGGCAGCTAACTGAAGATTGTTATAATAACTTAAGCCACAAATTAAAAAACTGGAAAAGTTCAAGTGGGACTTTCACATGAAGGTTTCTGTACCATCGTAGTAGAGTATTATTAGTATTTAGTTTATTTGTATTATTTCTTGTTAAAGCGGCAACAGAAAAACATATTTTGTGATAAGTTTGTTTTTCATTGTGTTTGTATGAATGACAAAGTTATGTTTGCGGTTTTTTAAATGTGCCATATCTAAAAAACTATTTACTATATATCGTTCAAAACAATTCTGTTTGAAAGTTTTTATTGCGATTTTTTAGATTTTTCTGTCTTTTAGTTTAAAAGTTAGAAGGGAGAGACACATTTCACCACTTTGGAAATGTCTTTCAAACGATTGGCTTTGAGAAAAAATGGTTGTAGGAACCTCAATGTCATTTTTAAAGACCTATTTAAGACGTAAAAAGTTCTAATTTGGTTTGTGGAGATCCCATGTATGGAGAGACCCACCTTAACCTTTTATTTTTGTATAAAAGTCGTTAAGCGGTTCACAGAATACATCTACCAACCCAGTTTCAAGTGTGTCACAGACAGACATGGTGAAACTATTAGGTTTCCGTTTTATGCCATTCAGCTACGGAACTCTAAAAAGTGGTATGTGTGGCCTATTTATATTATCCTGTGTCCTAAATGCCCTTAGAAAATTAATAATAGGTCTTACAATAATGGAAATAAATTACCTTTGGAAAGTTTATTGCTAGGAAAGTCTATTAGAAGGGCTTTGATATAATACCACTGCACTGGCAGAGATGCCTCGATAGCATGAGTAAAGTATGGGTACACTTTGATTAATCTATACTTACAAATAAAATTGAAATGTTTGTTTTTTTGTATAAGTAAAAGTAGCAGCTTTTTACTGAATGCATTTGAAAATAAGTAGAGTACTTGTAACAAAACCACATTAAAAAAAAATGAGTCTGTCTGTCTGCCTGTTTGTTATGGATAATCCCAAAAACGACCGGGATGTTTTTGACGGGACTTTTACTGGCAGGTAGCTTATGTTATAAGGAGTAAAGACAACTTTTTATTACTTTTTATTTTAGAAAACGTGTTATGGTTCGGTGCAAAACAATTTAAACCCAAATTCAAATAAGGAAGTAGTTATTTTACCAATAATTTTATTTATCACAGCTAGTACAAAATAAAATAACTTGAACTTTTTGTACAAAAAAGAAAAAAAACATAAACCTAATCATGTAACATAACATAATTCTAACATCTACATTAATATTTAGTATTGATCTCACCCTTTGTGTCCCCATTGGCAGCTGTTATTATTATATTGAACACGATACAGCAGATTAACAACACAAGAACAGGTCTGATCATGTTGAAGACTCAATGAGTAGTGATTGATAAAATGGTAGCTCGACTCTGTTTATATAAATAATTTGTTCTTGTTTGATTCAGGGATCCTTCCACCATAAATTAAAAACAAAACGCTATTTTAAGTCCCATGTAATATGCAATATCATTTCTTTAGCAACAGTGATCTTCTTTACATTGTATTCCATTACATAACTTAGAAGAGTAGCAGGCCTTAGAAATTATTTAGTTTGTGTTTTAGTCTCTTGTTTAGAATATAACTCTTCAAATGGAGTTTTCCACCACACACAATAGGGCGTATCTGCCAACTCGGGACATGAGCAACGATACTGACAATACGAATTTTCATGTGATCTGTAATATCCGTCCCAGCAGGTGCAACCTGGGGTGCAAGACTGTTCTTTGCCATCACATTTTACTGGATTCGTTATTGAAGAGCAGGTTTCGTTGGAGCACTGTTTGCATTCTGAATACTGTTCATATACGCCACATGGAGTACCTGAAAAAGTGAACAGTTTCTATAAAAAGGTTCCACGTCGGAAGATACTGAGGAATGATGGTTGTTCATACAACATACGATACGTATTTGTTTGAGGCTTACCTCAAACAAATACGTCATTATTTTTATTGTTATCCACAACTTTGAAAAGATATATATATATATATATCTATATTGTTATCATTATAAATTTGTATTTTAAATAAACAAACAAAACGGTTTTCAATATATTAAATCCATTTTGTTAACACCATTTATCTTATTTGAAAAGATCACAATACCTAGACGAAAATATTACGGTTGCAGTACAATTTTGTATGTGGTTAAGGCGTTTGATTTTGTAAATCATAGCAGCTTACTGAACAAATGTGGTAAAGATGACATTAATTATTTTGACTGGATAAGAAGCTTTTTAACACACGTCATCAACATATCGAAACTTAAAAAATTAAATTCGAATCTTGAGTCCACTATCTATAGATCTTCTTTTAAATTAAATAAGAATGGCGTAATCGTCGGCTCAATTTGTTGGAAATATTATCAACCTCCAGAGTGTTAAAGTTAGTGCTGACAGGTGAAAGATCCGTCTCGAGGCAATTTCAAATAAAACATTATTAAGGTTAACAAATACTGAAATCAATATAAAAATAGGGATCAGGATGTTTAGACTCATTCATTACTCACCACACTCTTCTTTTGGTATACATTCGGTTCCCATTGTTTTTCTGATGAAGCCTTCCTTGCAAAGGCATAAGCGGGTACAAGGTATCGGCTCAACGCGTGGGCAGAGAGCCTGACCACTATCATAACAGGAATCTTCGGGAGGGCATCCAGCGCATTCGTTAAACACTTCGTTCGGTCCACATTTTTCTGGAAAAAAATTAAAGAAACGGCGGTTAACAGAAGATTGCTATAATAAGCTACAAATTATAAAGTGATACGTGTGCCCTGTTTGGTGGTTTTAAAACGTCCAAGATAATAAATAATTGGTTTTTAAACAATGGAGTTGTCGTTCTATATTAATGGCAATTTGAAGTGTAATTTATGGATAGTTGGCAAAGAATTCTAACGACGATGGGGCAGAATGGGCCCACTACTGCACAGTGACAGTTTTCCTTCTAATTTCGTCATAAATGCTACTATGTACCATGAATTTTATCACACACCCAGACTAACAAAAATAAGCATTTTAAAGCTTAATATTTCACAAACGAATCCCTTAATCGAAAAACTGTTTGAGCAAACTCCCAATATTTTTTAAAGACCTATCCAACGACATCCCACACAATGGACTTCGCAAGAAAAATAAAATCAGCCCCACTTTAATGTGTATTGGCGCCCCGTCGCGTGCCGGGTGTAGATGTCGCCGTCAAGGTCGGAGACCCGGTTCTCATCGGTGACGGGAACTTGCCGAGGGGAACCTGGCCACGCGGCGTGATCGCTGCTCTGCATCCGGGCCGTGATGCGGTGGTACGGGTGGTGGATGTTCGGACTCAAGCGGGCATTTTGAGGCGGCCATTAAGGAAAGTCGTTCCTCTTTAAAAAAAAGGGGAGCATGTGGCCGATAAGAGCCTTCTTTATATTGTTTATGTTTTATATTTTACTTTTTCGAATTTTGTGTCTGTGTCTATTTTTGATATGTTTTTGTTACTTGACTGGTCAATTAAATTGCTTGACGGAACAATGGATTTTCTTTATAAGAACTAGAAAAAATAGCAATATCCATTATTTTCAGTAATATAAGGATACGGTAAAAAAAAAATTCAATATTGAACTTTAGCACTTTGTCGTCGTAACTCATTTGTATATTCATACCAAATTACAGCATTCTAGTACTAAGATTCGAGTCTTTGAGATATGGTGCGGCCGGACGGGCAGACGGACAGACAGACAGACAGAAAGACGGACAGACAGACAGACATGGCGAAACTGTAAGCGTTCCTATTACTTTATATTATATTGACTACGGAACCCTAAAAAATGGATCATTCGTTCCGAAGATAACCCCCCTACACATACACTTATGTAGGGCTATCTTCGGAACGAATGATACAATTTTTTTTATTGCTAAAGAGATACCTTATTAATAGTTGCTATAAGTATAGGCTATAAATTATATTTATAATTGTCATGCATAGTAGCGGAACTATCACAATTTTTGCGGACGAAATCACGTGCTAAGTACTAGGAAAAGCACGTACTAAGTACTAGGAAAAGCTAAAGTAACTTTCAACTTTTTGAATCCAAACGACAATTTCATAAGTAAATACTAATAATACTAACACCCACATAAAGACTTAGTATTGAACTTACCCGGTGTGTCCTCCTCCTCAGTGTCAGATGTTTGTCTACTTTAGTTATTTTCACAGCGTTATGTCCTACGGTATTCTGCTGTGGGGCAAAGCTGCTGATATTCAAAATATATTTGTTCTGCAGAAGCGAGCGGTTCGTGCAATTTATCAGCTGGGTGCCCGAGTTTCTCTTAGAGATATTTTTAAAGAGATTGGTATTCTCACGGTTGCTTCTCAGTTCATCTTTGCCAACATTTTATATATTAGACAAAATATTCACCTGTACACTAAAAACAGTGATATTCACAATTTTAACACTAGAAATAAGCATAAACTACGCGCTCCTTTTCACCGGCTTCACAAAGTTCATAATTCATTCGTAGGGCTCGGTATAACATTTTATAACAAATTGCCATCTTCTTTTCTAGACTTGCCATTTAATGCATTTAAAGCCAAAGTAAAATCTAATCTTTGTTTCAAAGCTTACTATTCCATTAACGACTACTTAAATGATAGGAATAGTTGGTCGCTGAGTTGAACACAAGACAATGTTTGTTTGTTTGTTATTTATGTTCTTTCTCCAAAATTAGTTTACTGACATGTTATGTCTTTTTTATGTTTTTATTATTATAATACATTTTTATTTTTGACTTGTGTCTGTAATCAATCGTAATATTAAGTTACACCTTTCTATTGTATCGAGTCTGGTTCTTCTAACCAAACAGACAGATGTGTTGCTGGGGAGTTTGTTCCGCCACTTCTTCTTTCCAGCAAAAAACACTAGGAAGTGTCGAAGGGTGGGCGTTTTGGGGGACTGTCACTTGTAAATGAGTAAAGTAAAGTAAAGTAAATTTTGACGTTCGAAAAGTGCTGATTATCAGCCTAGTTTGAATAAATGACTTTTGATTTTGATTTTGATTTGATTTTTTGGACCACTTTGAACACGACACAGCAGATAAACAACACAAGAACAGATCTGATCATGTTGAAGACTCTATGTGTAGTGTAGTGATTGATAAAATAGTAGCTCTACTCTGTTTATATACAGTTTTTCTTGTTTGATTTAGGGATCCTTCCATGATTAATTAAAGACGAAAATGTTCTTTAAGAGCTGGATATACGCCACTGGAAATTCAACCTCCCGCACCCTATTTATGGGCGCCAGAGGGGTAGTACTCGTACATGCTCGTAAATGCATGGAATAAAAGGTTTTTTTTTATTTTTATTTATTTTATTTAATTATGACTAACACTTTTCGTATTTTATATCGTGTTACATTTACAACTACTTCAATTTATCAAGTTGTCAGCATCACGTAAAATAATATATTAACAATTGACTTAAACGTAACAACTGAACTATTCGCAAAATATAAAAATTAGTTTCTAACTACACATTGTTGCATTTAATTTAAAAAAATAAAAGCACGCCTACCATGTTAAAAAGTGAACTAAAAGGTAAAAAACAAGTCGAACGATTTCAGTGATGAATGAGTACAAGGTCCAGTAATGTAATGTATCCGAAAATGGAAAACTGAAATTTTAATTTCAGTCGGGGGACCTGTATAGAAATGTTCCACCGAATAGCTGTCCTCCGACTGCAATTTTTTTTTTTTAGTTTTCAGTTTTCCATTTGATTAATGTGAACTCGTAATTCATAATTATACTAATATAAGTGGATTACTCGGTTTTTAGAGCAATAATGATCGTCGGTGCATGATTTCAGGTATGTCAATAAAATATAGGTACATATCGCCTGGTTTTGAGGTTATGTTCGATTTTATGTCCTTTAACTATGCACATAATCGAGCGGGTGACTCTGGATGGTGACACATCTATCTTGAAAAAAATTAAAAAGTAGTATTTTTACCAAAAAAGCTTACGAGACGAGAGGGATCGATGATTTTACCAAAATAAGCATGATTATCTGAACCTTTTTATTTAATTAACTACAAACAGTTACTTGCATTATAAAATTTGTTATTTCAATTGTTTTTCATGAATATGAAACATTATAATAACAGCATCAATTAAATCTCTGTAGATCTATCAGACGAGAATGAAACTCGTTCAGTAACTGCAGATCTATTCGTATTCATTTTCTTTTCTCCAAGATGAACATTCTTTCGTATCGTAGAGCTTAGGGCACAAGCAGCGCGGTAGGCACCCTGTATCTTCTTCATTCCTTAAATACCCTTCCTCGCAGACACATCCTGGTTTGCAGGGCTCTTCGTTGACGCAGTTTGACGTTTTATTGGTTGGAAAGCACGGTTTGGTTAGACAAGATGGCTTGCATTCAGTATACACTTTATTTCTGCCACAGTATGGTCCTGAAATGCAACGGTTTTTAAATAAAGTAGTTGTAAGTAGGTGTAAGACACCTACGCCTTCATAAATATTTAAAGATTGTTTTGAACAGGCAGTCTGAATCATCATCATCTGCCTAGCCTTTTCCCAACTATGTATGTTAGGGTCGGCTTCCAGTCTAACCGGATGCAGCTGAATACCAGTATTTTATATGGAGCTACTGCCTATCTGACCTCCACAACCTAGTTAATACTAGGTAATACGATACTCTTTGGTAAGACTGGATGTCAGAATTTCAGGTCACTGACTACCTGTAACGACTGCCAAAGATCTATATATGGCAGCCGGGACCAACAGCTTAACGTGCTTTCCGAGGCACGGAGGAAACTCGGTGTGTCGGGCGGTCACCCATCTACAGACCGACCTAGGCAAGCACAGCTTTACCTAAAGATCGACCCGAGGGACAGTTCTTAATAAGCCACGAGCTCCTCACACAAACACACAGCAGCCTCGTCCAGCCCAGTCTGAATATTCTAAATAAATAATATCTAATAAATCGACACAGAAAGATAGTTATGTAATGTTTTTCAAACTTCTTAAACGTTATTGTAACTTACCACATTCTTCTACCGGAATACATTCACCACCGTCAGTCTTTCTGATGTAGTCTTCTTTACAGAGGCATCGAAAATGACAAGCCACCTCAACGGTTAAACAATAATATTTTTCACGATCCTGACAAGTCTTATCTTTAGGACATTTATGATTTTTGCTTTAGGATTTATGCATCCCGCTGCTATCTCATTTGCTCCACATTCTGAAAAAAGAAAAAAGATAGTTACGGGTCTTTGGTCAACTGGCCCCACTCGAAGTGGACCCACGAGATCAGTCGAACAAATCACATTTTAAATTGTTTTTATTTTTCATAGTTTTATTGTGGGTCCAGTTGCAAGCGGGTCCAGTTGACCAAATACTCAATTAAAATATCAGTACGGACAGATGTTTGGCTGTATAACCCGCTTACTGAATACCGCCACGCCACCGCTTAAGGTTGCACTAGTCGACGGCTCGAACTCGTTGCCGGGCGTGGCTAATATGCATGTTATTTGGTAATGTTTTTAATTTATCTAGTTTTATTCATTAAGTATTCATTTATCTAGTTTTATTCATTAAGTATTCATTTATCTAGTTTTATTCATTAAGTATTCATTTATCTAGTTTTTCTCTATTTATTTACATATTTATTTATTAAACTATACGACGATTTATAACGAAAATGAGCGCGATTTCATAAATTGACCTTTGGGCGTATAAATATTATGGAAAAACTACTGGATGTATCCACTTAATACAATTTATTTGAACTTTTGAATAAATTATCTATTCCTGTATGGTTTCACTTTTTCCATTTTCATACTACATAAGTTATTTATTTACGCTGAAAGATGAGTTCAAATAAGTGTTAAAATATGGAAGTTTCGACGCTCATAACTTCTAAACCCATGATTTTTTTCCAATTCTGCTTCCATACAGGGCTAGATAATTATAAGACCAGTTGATACAATTTTTAGTTTTGAATCTTCACCGTGAAACAGACGAGTAATCACCATACTACGTTTGTATGGAAGAATGACCGGCTAGTTCAACTTTAAATACTTTATTCACTGTAGTAATTTGCGTCACGTAAGTTTATTTTTACTCATTACATCGAAATCGTTAAACATCAAGACGTTAGATTACCTTTTTTTTTTGTTTATGGGAAATCATCAAATGACTCCTCCCGCAGGCCAGAGCGGTAGAGAGTGTCAGACTTCTACTGAATAAAATCACCCATGTTCCTTCTTAGCCCTTGTTATCCGGTCCTTGTTGCCCGGTATCTCTTTCGAACAACCCGCAGCCCCGATGGGACGTTAGAAAAGTGAGTAATAAACCGTGAAGAACATCACAACAAACAAAAGACAAATTACAAATGTGTTCCTTTCACAGTTGTTACACATGCCTACATTACGGCCATAAGCCATAACATAGCAAACCCCAAGTTTCAATTTGTTTAATATTTAAACCTGACGTATGTACACAAAGTAGAACGAAATATAATATGAATGTATGCTACATAAACACGATTTAATCCGACTGACCTATGCCAAGTAATTGTCCTGTCTTTTTTATATTTATATGTGTCTAGTAGTCGTTAAATAACACAGTGCAGTATGTTCGTTTATCATTAGGTGAACACCTTGGGTTGGTAAGTACTTCCCCTTATCTACATCTACAATTGATTAAAAAAAACAACGCAATACCTACTTTTTCCATAGGTCATGTTATGCTCATCAACTTTTTGTTGCTATTTACGTTTGCTATTTATAACTGTCGAACTTTTTGCCATCGGTACGCTAAGAACAAGACTAGCTGGGTAACATTTATAAAATAGATTAGGTTTGTACATAGAAATCATTGTCGTTTACGAAAAAAGGACAAGAGTCTTTGGTCAACTGGACCCACTACCCAATTTCATTATAGAGTACAGTCACGGAGTAAAGCCGAATCTTTTATAATCATTGTGATTTTTTTCACATACTACCAGGACGTCAGAATTATGATAATTATATTGATTTGATTGTGAGATTTCTATCACACTAACATTATATAGGTGAAATTTTGTATGTGTGTATGTTTGTTGGTTACTCCTTCACGCTCAAACTGCTTACTTCTTCATAATCCTGACCTCCTGGTGGTTTGTAAAATAAAATGACTAGTAGTTACTTTGAAATTGGCAAGGACAAAAATAGGAGATGAGTATGAAGGATAGTAAAATCTGACAGACAACCAGGATCCCCGAATCATGAAGGAGGTATTGTATATTGCTAACTAGCTGCGCTGCTTTTACCCGTGAAAAAGATTGTACGAGCACACGTGAACTGAAGCTCGGAAAAAATAAATTACATCAAATTTTCAAGTACATTGTTTTCATGATATCCTGATACCAAATGTTATGGAAGGCGGCATAATCGCATGTGCGACAAAGCCCTTTTTCTAGAATAAAAAAAAAAAAAAAAAATGTTATGGAATTATGTTAAGCCGTTTGAGCGTTTAAACCATATTTGAGTTATTTGCTCATCCCACGGAAACACACATTAAACAATTATGCGCTCGACTGTGACCACTGGTAGCTTTAGACAATAGAAGTTTTTTTTTTAATTTTACATGTAAATTCAGTTAACCAACAAAAACATTATAAAAATATGTTGTCATCTGGACCCGCGGGTCTAGTAGCGAGCGGGTCCAAATGACCAAAAACTCATAGGTGGCCGATTTTAAGTTAATTATAGTACTGCAAGTGGAGTTGGTCCGAACATCTGGCTAGACGCGCAGATGGCCGATGGAGTAAGGTTCTGACCGAATTGTGGCCGAAGTTGGGCCAAAGAAACCAGGGCCATCTAAAATTTAGGGTTAACTACTGCAACTACTTGCCTTGTTTGTAGGCCACACTGTACCCCACACAGCAGATAAGCAACACAAGAAATGATCTCAACATGTTGAAGACTCAATGTATATTGATAAGTTTAAGCTTGATTCTGTTTATATACTTAGTTTGTAGTGCTTACTTTGTTTTGTATACATAATTATGTTTTTTCCCCGCCCGGTGGTCTCGTGGCTATAAGCGCAACTGCTGAGCATGAGGACCTGGGTTCGATCGGGAGAAGTGTAATTAGGTTTTTATATTTGAAATGTTTCAAAAGCAGCCTGGAACTTCGATGTGGTGCATACCCCCATGACGAAAACCCCGGCGCGGAGTCGTGTTGGATTGCCGTTATATAGGACTAAAAGGTTTGCGGGAAAAGTGAAAGTGTCTTTATTTTGGCACACACTTGTGCACTGTAATAACTTCCAGGGTCGTTCCACTTAGTTGGGAAAGGCCCAAGAGATGAAGTACTTAGCTATGCTAAGATTTTTTCAAGTTAAAATAAATCAGTTGCTACGTTTATTACTTTAAAATTAATATGTAAGTCTTAAATGTGTCTGAATTTAGGAGAATATCTTCTGCCTAATATTGTGAAATTATAAAAAAAATGGAGTCTCTGGAAATATGTGCTACATTTGTATGATGTTTCTTTTTAAATTTGATTTCATTAGTTAATATTCGCTGCGTTCAGGTTTTCTGATGAAACCGTCATACCAAACATATTGAAATACATATTCTTGTATTTGCTTCGTAAAATTAAATATTTGCATTCTGTTTACTCTTAAAATAAATCACAAGGAGCGAACCTAACTAAACCTTTTCGGTTCCTCTTTACCGCAGATAAACTGTTACTTCACGTTAATGAAACTCTTGTTAAACACAGTTTCTAACTTGTTTATATTAAATAAAATAACTTAAGAAAATTAGGATACAAGTTACAAATGCATCTTTGTACTAGCAGACCTTCAAAATTCGAATAATGAACCAGTTCCAAAAATTATCCGTTGAGTGGAGTTTTCCAAGACTCGCAATACGTAGTATTTTCTAACTCAGGACAAAAGCAACGATGTTCACAAGGAGAAGTTTCGTTTGCCCTGTAATATCCGTCCCAGCAAGTACATCCCGGAGTGCATGACTCTTTATTTTTGCAATCAGAATTCACCGGATTCGTGATTGAAGAGCAGGTTGAGTTCGAGCACTCCATGCATTCCGTGTAGTGCGTAAATATTTCACAAGGAGGTCCTGAAACGTAAGGTTGTATTAAAGGACTTTTATAATTAACCAGCTGATGCCCGCGGCTTCACCCGCATATCCTTCAAATTATACAAAAACTTTCCTCGCGAACCACTCTATCTATTGGCGAAAACTGCACAACAATCGGTGTAGTAGTTTTTGAGTTTATCGCGAACAGACAGACAGACAGACGCGGTGGAGGACTTTGTTTTGTAATATGTAGTGATGCAACACGCCGCATTGCATTAAAGCACTTTTGTAGTCGCAGCGGGTTGCATCGCAAGTGCAAGTGGAGTCGCATCGAGAATTTGTCTCAGGCACATTTCATTTGAACTTTATCTAGTCCAGCGGAATAAGGCTCGTGCACATTTGGGCTACTCGCATTACATGATGCATTGTAATAATCTTCCTTCATCACTTTCTTACAATTTGTATTAACTATTCCCGTGCAGCCTGTTCCTAGCCTGCGTTCCAGAGTTGTAAAACTTACCACATTCTTCTTTTGGTATACATTCGCTGCCTAGAGTTTTTCTGATGAAGCCTTCCTTACAAACGCATGAGTAACTACAACCTAAGAATGCGGCTGGGCATCCAATCTGATTACGATCATAGCAAGAATCTTCGGGAGGGCACCCCACGCATTTGTTTACCTCATTTGGCCCACACTCTGGAAAATAGAAAAGAAAATCATAAAACCGTAAACGAAGAGCTATTGAAATACAAACTAGACTATTTTTTAAAAAGTAAGGTGCCTATTGGACTGTTCCGCCACTCACAAATCCACAACGTTTAAAACTTTCGATATTTTCTGGACATAATTATGGGAAACGAGGAGGTTTCGCATATAACGGATTTATTTTAGTAGACTTACTAATATGAGCCTCAAATCCATCAGTAGGCAGTATGGTCAAGGTTAATTTTACGCACGCAGTATATGTGATTGCGTCTGGTATCCCAAAAAACTCAATCAGTTGTCTTACCTTTACCTAACTCTGTCACGGTTGGCTTTCAGACGCAGCGACATATAAGTCTTCTAGTCCCAAAAACCAAGTATCCTGTACCTGCGTACTATGCACTAAACCTTTTCTACATAAGGAGAGAATTTAATTTAATATCTAAGTTCTTTTTGAAAACAATTACATAGAAGCCAAACAATATTTGCTATTAGTAACATACGTAAGTTTGCAATTATGCAGATACACTTATTAACATTAATTAAATCATAGCAGAAAATCGATATAAACCTGTTTGTTTTACTTCCAATGGCCCAAAAACGGAAATCTGAGCCACACAAAACACGACACAGCTGACAAAAAACACAAGAAATGATCTCAACATGTTGACGACTCAGTGTGTATTGAGAGACGGCCACTTGACTTTGTTGATATAACTATTTATACCTGATGATTAGTTTACTTAGTTGTGCACGATGTTTGGTGTTCCTTCCTAGTTATTATTATTATTGCCTATGTTGTCCCACTGCTGAGCAAAGGCCTCCCTCCATTTCTTCCAACGGTCACGATTCTGTGCAACGTCTCTCCAATTCTCAAGGAAGACATTCAGTTCTATTCCTAGTTACACAATTTTAATGTATGAGTACTCTAGAACTCGTTAAAATGATGCAGGATAATTGATTACAGAATTTTCTAATAAATTGGGGTTAGCAGGCAATCATTTATTATGTACTTTTAATTTTACAAACAAACACTGTAAAAAACATGTAGTTGAGAAACAATTTTTTTAACAGAAAAAATACTAAAAGAGAAGATAAGATAGATAATGATAGATTATATTATCTTTGTTGATGCTTTAAACAAACAATTCTGGGTCAGGTAAAACTTAACAAATAAATCTCGGTCGACCAATCAAACTACAATAATAGGTAATAAAACTCGTTTAGTAATTGAAGATCTATTCGTAATAATTGTCTTTTCTCCAAGACGAACATTCTTGCGTATCGTAAAGCTCAGGGCACAAGCAGCGCGGTAGGCACCCCGTATCGTCTTCATCCCTTAAATACCCTTCCTCGCAGATACATCCCGGTTTGCAGGGCTCTTCGTTGACGCAGTTTGACGTTTTGTTGGTTGCAAAGCACGGTTCACTTTGACAAGATGGTTTGCATTCAGCAAACACTCCATTTATGCCGCAGTACGGTCCTGAAATGCAACGGTATTTGATAAATTAGATGTAGGTAAAGGTACTCAAATATGTAGTTTTGCAGGTTTAATCCTGTGCCATTATATTTGATATGAATAGGCATGAGACAATTTGAATTTCAGACTGACTGCCGCACTCAGAGAGCTTTAATGATTACTTAGACCATCCCTTAGTAAAGGTTTTGACAGTTTTATCATACAAAATTATGTCAAATCTTTACTAAGTGACGGCTTAAGTAATCATTAAATATCTCTGAGTACCGCAGTGTATTTAGCAAATCGACACAGAAAGAGATTAATGCTTGATCTTTGCATTACATATCTTACCACATTCTTCTACTGGTATACATTCACCACCCTCGGTCTTTCTGATGTAGCCTTCTTTACAGTGGCATAGAAATTGACAAGGCACAAGAACGGCTAAACAGCCATAGCCTTCACGATCCTGACAAGTGTTCTCCGGAGGACATGGATTTATGCATCCCTTTGCTACTTCATTTAGCCCACATTCTGCAAAAATAAAAAAAATGCAGATATAATTATGTTAAGCCGAATTCCGGTTTCAGAATATCCGGCCTGTAATCATACAGCCCGGATATTCTGAAACCGGAATTCGACCGGATAGTCGACCATCTAGTCTAATATCCGGCCTGTATGATGGTCGAATATTCCCCCTGCAGGTTGGCAGAAGAGAATGGATACATATACAATTTGCACTGAATCGCCACGCTACCGTTTATATTTTATGCCCTGTAGTCGTAATTGAAAAATAACTTACGTAGGGTGTACACCATATAATAATACTAAATGTGTATGTATGCTACATAAACTCGGTTTATTCCGACTGACCTACGCTACGTAATTGTCTAGTAGTCGTTAGATATCATAGTCCAGTGTGTTTGTTCATCAATAAGTGGACATCTCGGATTTCGTCAAGTTTTTTGCAAACCTACGTCACCCGCCGATACTGTTTGTATCGGCTTTTATAAGTACTTCCCCTTTATTTACATCTCCAATTGGATTTGAAAAAAAAACTGCGATATCTTTCCTTAAGTCGTGTTATGCTCATCAACTTTTTGTTGTCCTTTACATTCAAATGCTATTTGTACCTATCATAAAGTAGCTGGGTGCACTTTACAAAAATAGTATATTATGCAACTAGTGAATAAAGGACGGATTTAAAGCGAGGGCCGTAGATGAGTCACGAGCAAGTGAAGGATTCTAATGATTGAATCACGAACGCAGCGAGTGATTCAACTGTTAGAATCCTGAACGACGCGAGTGATTCATGGCCCTCGATATAAATTCGTACTTTATTCAGGAGTTGCATACTATACTTTATATCATGACTACGAGAAAAGACATAATTTAAGCGAAAACAGAAATTTAATCAAGAAATAAGAATTGTTACATTAATTGAAATGGACATTAAAATTAGAGCAATGACTGAAATTAAGCGTAATTTTCTTATTATTATCATTAGGGTGGTCAACTTGTGAAACAATATTTATTAATCTAATGCCAAACTCCTTGTCGCAAATATCGACCAATCAAATCTCGAGAATTTATTTGCACCAAAGAGTTTTGAATTTCGAATCTTAGCGCAAGGAGTTTGTGTAAGCATTGAAATAGAGACCGGATATATTTTTGTGTTCCAAATTCAAACACCGAAATAGTGAATAAAAACAAAACAGTGAATAAAAGGCCTTTTTATTCACTGTTTTGCGTGAATAAAATAAGCTTTTTAGAGTAGGTATGGTATAATAGTACATTATGTTATAAGTGTGTAACGTTGGTGATTACCGCTGAGGCGCCTTTGAGACCCGAGCCGTTAGGTGAGGGTCTTAAGAGAGCCGAGGACGGTAATCATCAATACACACGTGTATCATACGACGTTTTTCAACACACTTGTGAAGAAAATAACACAAAAAAATCATTTTATACCATACCTACTCTAAAAAGCTTATTTTATTCACGCAAAACAGTGAATAAAAAAGCCTTTTATTCACTGTTTTGTTTTTATTCACTATTTTGGTGTTTGAATTTGGAACACAAAAATATATCCGGTCTCTATTTCAATGCTTACACAAACTCTTTGCGCTAAGATTCGAAATTCAGTTTTGAATTTCGAATCTTAGCGCAAAGAGTTAGAAGAATTTATTTGCACCAAAGAGTTTTCTTTGGTGCAAATAAATTCTCGAGATTTGATTGGTCGATATTTGCGACAAGGAGTTTGGCATTAGATTAATAAATATTGTTTCACAAGTTGACCACCCTAATGATAATAATAAGAAAATTACGCTTAATTTCAGTCATTGCTCTAATTTTAATGTCCATTTCAATAAATGTAACAATTCTTATTTCTTGATTAAATTTCTATTTTCGCTTAAATTATGTCTTTTCTCGTAGTCATGATATAAAGTATAGTATGCAACTCCTGAATAAAGTACGAATTTATATCGAGGGCCATGAATCACTCGCGTCGTTCAGGATTCTAACAGTTGAATCACTCGCTGCGTTCGTGATTCAATCATTAGAATCCTTCAGTTGCTCGTGACTCATCTACGGCCCTCGCTTTAAATCCGTCCTTTATTCACTAGTTGCATAATATACTATTTAACATGTTTTCAACAGTTAAAATGACGCATCTAACAATGGCGATCGGCCATAGACTAAAAGGATGAGGTTTCTTTTTTTTGCTTTTTGCGGATAGTGTTTTAGCCACGTAAAAAATGAGGATTTCAAAGTTTTTTTATTACAGAGAAAACAAAAGTTTTATTTATTGAAAACGTATACACAAGTTGAAATTATCTATTTAAATTAATAAATTATCCTGAGCGCGCATCTAACAATGGCGATCGGCTATAGACTAAAAGATTAAGTTTTTTTTTTGGCTTTCCGCGGATAGTGTTGCAGTCACGTACAAAATGGGGAATTCAAAGTTTTTTTTATTAAAAGCGTATGTATAAGTTGAAATTATCTATTTAAATTCGAAGTTGCATGAAATGAGCAAGGAATAGGTACATTAATTTATTTGTAGTATTGTACACAATCTTTTTAGTATCGAAACTTTTTTAAGAACAGAGCAACTCAACCAAAAAATTAAAAAAAAAACCTATAACTCACTTGTGAATAATGGTAATGAAAAATTCACAGTTTGATTACAGGTGTCATTATATGCCTAATTGCGGTGAAATTAGAGCCACTTTATGAGCAAGTGTGTTGAAAAAGGTATTATTAACCAATTAGGTACTTATCGTTTACGAAAAATAGTTAGGCAGTGGTTTTAAGTTAATTATAGCGCTGCAAATGGAGTTGGGCAGGACATCTAGTTAGACGCGAAGATGGCCGATGAAGTGAGGTTCTGACGGAATGGTGGCCAGTTGCCAAACCAAAGGTCAGGGTTTATTTCCGTCGGGACTGCGGGTTGTTCGAAAGAGATACCGGGGCCTCGGCACATGGGCTAAGAAGGAACATGGGTGGTTTTTAGTCAGCAGAAGTCTGACACTCCCTACCGAGAGTTGGAGGAGACATTTAATGAATTCCCCCCCCCCCCCAAAAAAAAAGGGTTTATTGGCAGTTGCGAAAATAATTTTGGTGTCTTCCGGAATTGGATTAGTACTAGTTCAAGTAAAAACCTAATAAATGCTGGTAGTAACTAGATTTGAACACAATTATGTATTGAATTATTAATCATCATAATCATTCTCTTGCCCTTATCCCAATTCATTTGGGGTCGACGCAGCATGTCTTCCTCTTCCATACCTCTCTGTTTTTCGTCATCTCATGAGATACCTCCTTTCTTACGATATCATTCTTAACTCAGTCCATCCATCATTTCTTTATCGTATATCCTTCCACATTCATATTCAAAACCTTCCTCACGACATTTTCCTTATTCCTCCGCATCACATGTATATGTCGTAGGATAATTTGATACTTCGAATCTTCGTGGAAATCCTAGGAAATCCTAGGGGTTTTGCGAAAACGCGGATAATTAGACATAGGCGAAAAATTTTTTTAGGGGCGGCATGGGCACCGGGCCGTAGGCCGACGAAGGAGGCCGGCGGAGGCCCGGCACTTCGGGGACAGAAGATATTAGTGTTATTTAATATGCGAGCGAAGCGAGCGCGCGTTGAAAAAGCTTTTGCTTTCGACGTATTTGGTGACCATTAATCCATTTTGGTAACTATGTCTAATTATCCGCGTTTTCGCAAAACCCCTAGGATTTCCGCGAAGATTCGAAGTATCAAATTATCCTACGACATATATACCATGACAACCGATTTTCACACAACTTTTCAGTCACCGGCGCCACTTTCAAACTTCCTCTTATGTACTAATTTCACCGCACATCCCCCTAAGCATTCATTATTGAATTATTAATATTTGACATAAAATCATAATAACATAACATCAGCATAAAACCCCGAAGGATTAGGCAGAGGTGTACCTAATAGTACACCCACCCAGTTATGTTTAAGGTTTTTGATAATTTAATTATTTACACAATTAGGATCCTGCGGCTACTTGCCTTGTTTAACGTCAAACGGATCAAAATCCAGATTGTAGGCCACGCTGTACCCCACACAGCAGATAAAGAACACAAGAATTAATGATCTCAACATGTTGACGACTCAATGTGTATTGATAATTGGATGCTTGATGCTGTTTATATACTTACTATATAGTGTCTACTTTGTTTTGTATATAGGGTGTAAAAGTACCCTTAACGCAAACGAAGGGCACTTGTTCTCCCCACCACTGCGATCATTTTTTTGTTCTAGACCATACCTGGGTACCTCCTTGTTACGGAGATATTGGGGGTCAAAGTTCCAAATTTTTCACAGCTGTTTTTGTAAATACTAGTTTTTCAGGTTATAATATTACTTAAATTACCTCCATGACCCGTTTACTATTCAAAGCATCCACTAGCACAATGTTTTAACAGTGCTACATTGAGTTTTACCGTAAAATGTGAATTTTGACCCAAAAAAAAAAGTCGTTTCACAGCAAAAGTTTTTGCGTAGGGGTACTTAGTTTGATGTACAGAATGCTTGGTTGGCGGCTGTGTGATGGGTTGATTTACAGCCTGTGTATATAATATATGTTTTTTTCCCGCCTTGTTAGCTGTTAGTACGACTGCAGATCGGAAGAAGTGTTATTATTAGGTTTTTTATTTGGATTTTTTCAAAAGCATCTTGGAACATAATATGCGTTATGTCGTGCTGGATTGCCGTTCTATTCGACTAAAGGTTTGAGGGAAGTGAAAGTGTATTTGTATTTGGGCACACACTTGTACACTATAATAACTTCCAGTGTCTTTGGTTAGTTTCCTTTGAGATTAGAGAAAGTGCCGAAACTTTTCGGAGTCTTAGTAAAAAGCTAAACGCTTTAAAAAAAAAAAAAAAAACTATTATATTTTTCGTCCTACCCTGCTCCTCTGTCCCACTTCTGGGGAAATCTTTTCTCTCTCCTTTCCTCCGCAACGAGCGACACCTGCCGGGGCTGCGATTTGTTGGAAAGAGATACCGCGGCCCCGGAACACAAATATGTAGTTAAGAAGGAACATGGGTGGTGTTTAGTCAGTAGAATTCTGATCATTTAATGATTTCCCAACCACCAAAAAAAAAAGTGCTCAATTGGTATAATGCTTGTTGTTTTAACATTGATCTAATATTTTTTTATTAATTCTTCCTTTTTTCTCTCGGCACATTCTTTGACTGGTATACATTCACCGCGTTCAGTCTTTCTGATGAAACCGTCTTTACAAACACATTGGTATTCACATTCTTGTATTTGCTCCGTACAGTAAAATACTTCATTACGAGTAGCGCAAGTGCGTTGAGGAGGGCAGGGGAATTCACAACGGTATACTGCGTTTGGTCCACATTCTGGAAATAAAATATAAATTCCAGATTAATCTCACATGATCAAATTAGGCTGAGAATCAATTTTTAAGGACTTTACAATAAGACAGTACATCACACACTTTTACCGTAAATCTGGGAGGAAAGAAAACAAAATTAAGACCATATTGTACCATAAACATGTCTTAATTTAACCTTACTTTTACAAAACGTGTTTACGTACTGAGCTACTAACTCACACTCACTCACTGAGCTTTTCGTAAACAGTTGAACCCCTTTGGAAATTATAATAATAACTTGCCTAATTGTGCTGGCTTGATATTCCGGGAATCCTCTATCTTCGGTGACTTCTGAGCCACAATCATCCCCACACAGACAATCAACATAAGAGTAAACTTCATCATGATGGCAACTTCATGTATATTGATGAAGTAAGAAAGACACAGTTTATATATATTTCCTTGTACCTATAAGGGCGCTAATAACGCAAATAATATCATAGAAATATGACTAAACTGTGCATTACGCCTCGTTCTCAACCTCAGACGTTGCGACTTGCGAAAGAAAACACGCGTGTGTTTTTTGTCTCTTGCTCGACAGTCATACGTTTTTTTCGTGAGAGAACCAGCGCTTCACTTACTGCGGTACTCAGAGATATTTCGCCGTCCCCGGAGAACAAAATGATAACTGCAAAAACACAACTTTTCAGGAAAAATAAAAAACTGATTCTTGACTATAACTTGCCAAGCAATAGACGTAGAGAGATCAAAGAAAGGCTCAATATTAGCTAATTTTTTAACCTTATAAAATGTTTAAAAATAGTTTTAATTAAGTTACACAAACTGATGATATTTAAAATTTTAAAAGATAGTAGTATTTGACTGCTGTCTTAATTCACTAATGTACACTTATCATTTTATTCTCGTTACTTTTAAAAGACTGTAAGTATTGCTATAGTGCATTACAACAATATTCAACGAATAATGTAGGCCTAATATACGGAAAACATAATCCGTTACAATTTCATTCTCGTTAATATTGGACATGCATTATTCGGTAATACAACCATGAACTTTTATTCTGGGGTATATAAAATGATAATTGCGTTCATCAATATTTCGCCGATTAGTTTTTCCGAGAATATTATTGCAAAAGTTATTGTCACATATTTGTAAAGAAACTATTTCACTATCATTACACTATCATTTTTTTCTAGTACGCATCTGTTCTGGGAAAAAGTAGTGAATATTATTGTATTATCTTATAACTTTGTGGATTAGAGGAGAAAAATCACAAAAAAAAATGAGTAGATGTATTAGGCTCCGTAGGTTTCAAATATGGCATAACAATAAAACTATGGTAATGGCAGTTATCATTTTATTCTCCGGGGACGGTGATTTAATGATTACTTAAGCCGTCACTTAGTAAAGGTATGACATACTTTTGTATGACAAAACTGTCAAAACCTTTACCAAGTTATGGCCTAAGTAATCATTAAAGCCTTCTGAGTGCGGCAGTTTGAGTGACGAGCTCGAAGCAATTTTTTTCATTGCAAAAGGAAAGCTTGCGGACGGTCGGGCAAAATGGTACTAAGTTTATCCATCAGGAATTTCTCAAAAACAGCCACGAGGCATGGATCTGACCCTGTCGAGGCTGCGGGTTGTTCGCAAGGGATACCGCGGCCTCGATATGAAGGGCTAAGAAGGAACATGGGAGGTTTTTAGTCAGTAGAAGTCTGACACTCCCTTTCGCCCTGCCCAAGAGCGGGAGGGATTATTTGATGTTTTCCCACTCCCCAAAAATAAAAAAAAACGCATGGATCTGAGTCCAGTTGATGGCAATCGACTCGCCCCCCTATTACATGGGACATAACATAAATGGCGAAATGTGGGTGAACATTAGGGTACACCTCTTCGGGGATTTCATAAATAAGAAAAGTTAGATAAATATTTAAAAAGTATTTATTACTTGACATTGTTCTTACATCAGTAACTATAGAGTCTATCTGCCGCACTCAGAGAGCTTTAATGATTACTTAGGCCATCACTTAGTAAAGGTTTTGACAGTTTTGTCATACAAAAGTACGTCAAACCTTTACTAAGTGACGGCTTAAGTAATCATTAAATATCTCTGAGTACCGCAGTATAACTGACTTTTCAAATCAATAAAATTAAAACTGCCGCCGTTCATTTTCCTGATTGTAAAGAGCCAGCCAAGCTGTGCAGTCATGCGATTCTTGTGCCTCATCGCAGAAGCAGAGTGGTTTGCAGGGATCGCCTTCCTCTTTCCTGAAATATCCCTCCCTACAAATGCAAGCTGCTCTGCAAGGCTCTTGAATCTCGCAGTTTCTCTGACCGGCGATTGAAGAGCAAGTGTCGTTTGAACAAGGCGATTTGCAATGGGTGTACCGTTCAAAACCCTCACATTTTAGTATGGGACCTGAAAAAAAACGTTGTTTAATAAAATTGTTGTGTGTAGGTAGAAGTATTTATGTTTCAGTAGTCTCATAGTTCTCTTTAAACATTTTGGTTCCCGAGAGTGAATATCACACATTTGACGAAAGATGCGCCACGTATCAGCCGCGTTACGCCAGACCAATCTTAGACACAGCAAATAGCGTATATTTAACAGTTCTGAAGGCCCTATAAGTCGAATTGAGACATCAGTGTTCCCCGTTGGGGTTGCGGGTTGTTCGAAAGAGATACGGCGGCCTCGGCGCAAGGGCTAAGAAGGAACATGGGTGGTTTTTAGTCAGTAGAAGTCTGACACTCCCTTTCGCTTTGCCCAAGAGCGGGAGGGGTTATTTGATGATTTTCCACCCACCAAAAAAAATAGACATCAGTGTTCCCATCAAACTCAAACCATTAGTTCTCACAGGCACTTGTGAATGTGAAAAAAAAGAAAAAAGCGAAGTTACAGTTCCAGTCACAAGGTACATTAACTGGTGAAATTACTGTAGTTATCATCCACAAATCATCCCATTAGAAAGGTCAATACGGCAATCTGTGAAACGAGAAGACTGGCTATTTAAGTACTTACCACATTCTTCTTCTGATATACATTCACCGCCCTCGGTCCTTCTGAAGAATCCTTCCTTGCATACACATCGGTACTCACAGACTTGGTTCGTAGAGCAGGTTATGTTAAGGGAACGCTCTTCACATGTCTGCATAAGAGGGCACGAATTTACGCACTCATATATTTCATCAGGACCACATTCTGGAATATAAAAGAATAAGTACAGAAAAAACCGGCCAAGTGTCTCATGGTAGTAGGGGGAGCCCCGTTAAATTTTGTTTCATTATTTATTGTTGTAGCGGCAACAGAAATACATATTCTGTGAAAATGTCAACTGTCTATAGGTAGACGGTTAACATTTATGAGATTTTATATTATATATTTCATTTCACATTGTATAAAATCAAAATCAAAAGTCATTTATTCAAACTAGGCTGATAATCAGCACTTTCGAACGTCAAAATTTACTTTACTTTACTTATTTACAAGTTGACAGTCACCCAAAACGCCCACCCTTCGACACTTCCTAGTGTTTTTGCTGGAAAGAAGAAGTGGCGGAACAAACTCCCCAGCAACACATCTGTCTGTTTGGTTAGAAGAACCACACTCGATACATAGTAAGGTGTAAGTTAATATTACGATTGGCTACAATCAATAATAAAAAAAAAGTATATAATAATAAAAATATGTATATACATTTCGTGAGATACAGCCCGCTGACAGACAGACGGATGGTGGAGGCCTAGTAATAATGTCCGGTTGGTTACCCTTCTGGTACGCAGAACCCTAACATGCGACATTCTATTGAACGATAGCGTTGATGGATAATAAAAGCAAGAAATTGGAAACTCATCTGAAAAGTAATGCGACCTAACCAATTTTCTGCACCACTATGTTAATACTAGAGTATCGGTGTCCATTGCTTCCATTAATATGGAAGGCACCCCGTCGGGGCTGCGGGTTGTTCGCAAGAGATACCGCGGCCTCGACATGAAGGGCTAAGAAGGAACATGGGTGGTTTTTAGTAAGTAGAAGTCTGACACTCCCTTTCGCTCTTCCCAAGAGCGGGAGGGGTTATTTGATGATTTTGCACCCGCCAAAAAAAAAGCCACAGTGACGCACAAACAGTTACTCAGGCCCCCGTCCCACATATAATGTTAAATTAGTCATTATTAACCCTCCTTTTGGATTTTACCACAGTCGGGTAAAGAAGGAAATAGCTGCTTGTTAATGACATGTATTTAACGCGTTGAATAAGTAAAACGACATACATAAACTCACGCCCTTTTCCCATGGGGGTGGGCAGAAACCACAGAACGCCACTTGCTACGATCCTTACATACTCCTTTTGCCTCGTCCACATTCATACATCTGGTCATACACGCACGCCGGTTATGAGTACTACGCACCGAACGCAACGAATAAAAGGTTTAAAAAATATTATACTGGGTTGGCAGTTAATAAGGAGTATCATGATATTATTAGGTAAGTAAAAGTTAGCCTATAAATCAGTTATTGGCTCCGTTTTTTTTTTTTTTTTTTTTATAAAAACGTTGCCCCACACTAGGAATTTCTCCTGTATCGTGGGTGCGTTCACAAACATTTAAACTCACATACACAAATACCCAGACCCGGAACAACTATCTGTAGGCCTTACAAATAGTTGTTCTGTGCGGGGATCGAACCCGCGACACGCAACGCAGCAGTCCATTGCTTGAGCCACTGCGCCAACCGTGCCGTCATATTATATAATTTAAACTGACATCAAGTTTTTCTTTTGGCAACGTATCTAAGCGGAAAGTTGATAATGAATAAAAAATAGAAAATGGGCATTCATAAATAATACAAAATCAGATTCTAATTAAAATTGTTTGTATTATAAATAAATATAAACCAGCTAATTTCGAAACAATATATTATATAGTCGCACAATATATAATATATTGTTCCACAATATTTATATTATATTGTGCGACTTTTAAAAGCTTTAAATAAACTTGAAAATAACATGCAGAAAAAATAGTGTTCGGTACCATTATAACATTGCATTGCGCGTGAGTTTACGTCTGTGATTTAACCGCTCGGGTTTTTGCTATGTTTTTTTAGCGTCACGAACCAGACGCGTTAAATCATTGTGAGTGCTTCCCCTTTAACATCGCAGTTAAACAAGCACCTATTTTCCTTATGCTGATGAGGCTATTCAAACTTTGTTTTGTTTATTTCTTATTGAAATAATATTGTAATGATTAAATACTTTTTATCATTCTTGTTGTGGTTATTTCGTGGTAACTAACTCTTGTTTTTGTTTCAGTTGCTTCAAAAGTTTTTAACAATAATCATTTTATATAAGACTAGCGGACGTCACGCGGTTTCACCCACGTAGTTCCCGTTTCCGAGGGAATACAGGGATAAAAAGTAGCCTATGTCACCCGGGAATAGTGTAGCTTCCCAACGGTGAAAGAATTTTTGAAATCGGTCAAGTAGTTTTGGAGCCTATTCGTTACAAACAAACAAACAAATAATTCCTCTTTATAATATATTATAGTGTAGATATTTAGGTATTAGGGTATAAAGATGTAATGGAATGAGAAAAAATATAAGGTTAGACCACAGAGGAAGAGCAAAAAAACGATAGATAGACTCCGAGAGGAATGATGTGGCTACTTAGGAGGTGACTGCTGAGATGATGAGTAATAGAGAAGTATGGAACCCAAATAAAATGGGATAAGGACAGAAGAATGATTAAATTCTAAGTAAAAATCTGGTGAATCGATAAATGTATATATGTATGTTACTGTCAAAACTGTTAATCAGTCAAAACTTTTGGCCGGTTCAAACTATTGGAACTAATTATTTAAGTGGTTTCTGTTTTATTTGTCTACTCATTTCGTAACAATATTACGTACATCGATAAATTAAAATAACTTAACTTAAAGTTCATTATGCCTAATGACCTTTAAGTAATTTACCACATTACGTTTTATTTTGCCAGTGGCTTCGCCCGCTTCAACTCGAAAATCATAAAGATAAAATCGGGATAAAACTGTTCTATATGTTAATCCAGGTTATAAACTATTTGTGTACCATATTTTATCCAAATCCGTTCAGTAGTTTTTGCGTGAAAGAGTAACAAACATGCACACTCATAAACTTTTGCCTTTAAAATATTAGTGTGATAACCTCGTGCTATAGTGTTTTAAATAATTAAGAGTTTTGACTGGCACCAGTCAAAGGTAGTTTTGACCGATTAACAGTTTTAACTGTTACTTAAACAATGTTTATAAACAGTAGACAGGAGGATCCGAAGTAGACTAACACTATTCGAAGTTTCAAAGCAGCTTTGTTAACAAAAACTTGTTATAATAATATATTACTCGTTAGTCACAAGTTATTAAAAATAAAGCAATAATTTTAAAGAATAATTTTCATAAACATTTAGTATAATAGCTGGAGTCCATCATTGTACATCAAATAATTAAAATTCAGAAATGTCAAGCTACTTCTGTTGCTGACCGTACATACAATGAGAGGTCAGCGTATACTGGTTTATCGTGGCTTGATTGGACGTCGTACGTATACGGACTCAGCCCTGTATTATTAACCTACCTGTTAGTATTGGGCGCGGTGGCTCTTGTATCTGGTATCTGGCAAGACTGGACCCCACACAACAGATGGACAACACAAGAAATGATCTAAGCATGTTGCCGACTCGATATGTATTGATAAACGAAGGCTTGAATCTCTCTATAAATAGTAATGATTTGGGGTTCTATCTATCTGAATTTGATTCTTTTTATGCCAATATTAGTAAAAAAGACTTGTGTTTGAGTCATCATGGCTAAAGGATTAGTCAGCTAGATACTGCTCAAGTTGGCCGCTGCTGAGCCAATTTGTTTTTTAGTTTTGTATTGTCCCACTCTTGAGCAAAGGCCTTCGACCATTCCTTCACCATCTTACGATGGTGTGCTTCTTCTCCGATTTGGTTAGACGGGGTATAATCTACCCATCTCGGAATCAATGCGAGTGTAACCCCAACACAGGATATGTCACCCTCTCTTGCCCGTCGTGCACAACTAACTCCACGTTCCAGCACTGGAATGAAGCAAACGACGGAGCTGTCCAGGTACGTATTAGTCGGATTAAGAGTCATCGATTCGAGAAGAAGAAGAATAAATAGACTTAAATAATAATGATATGACGTTCACGTATCAAAAGAAGAAATAATTAATAATAATAATGGCTTATTTCTCGCCACAATATAAGTACATCAGAGAAGTAAAATATTTGTAACAGCAATAATTATACTGTGGGAGACTGGTGCATAAGCTAGACCGTGAGGTCTGTATTTCAGGACACCTGAGCCCCGAGTCTGCTATTTAATAGTGTCAGAATGGTCTATCATTGATCTCTTATTTGTTGATTTTGACAACACCAAACTTGTCAAAATCTACAATTATGAGATCAATGATAGACCATTCTGACACTATTGAATAGCAGACTCGGGGCCCAGGTCTCCACCCTTTGGGTAATGTTTACATTTTAATGTTATGTACGATATTATAATGAATGCGAATGAAAATTAAATGAATGAATTTTTAAATTGTATACATAAAAAATAAAAATAAAGAAATGAAAACAAAAGTAATTACAGTTATTTTGGTGCTTGGGGTTAGTACGTTTAGTACGTATTTTCTCCGTCCAATTTGTCACAAAAGCTTCTTCATTACGTTTTTTTTTTTTTCAGCGTTTTCCAGGCCTCCCTCGGCGACGACGCCCGTCTTCTGGCACCCACTGCGTGACGACTCTGGCCCATCGGCCCTGATGAATCCTTCAGACATGGTCCGCCCGATCCCACTTCCAGCCAGCAGTTTTATTGCCCACATCAGCAATAAGACCTAATAATAAGAGCTGAAAGTTGTCACGATCTAATATTAACAAGCAACAATTAGCCAAAGAAAAACTTATTATAAAAATATATTGGCGAGTTTATCTCTACCTTTATAAAAAAAACTATACTTATTATACGTACGGGATTTACCTGTCCGATGATGATTTTTTACCAAAAGTCTCGGGACATTACTGCAATCTAAAGATGCTCTTCGATCATCTCTTGTAATAATAGGGTATTTAGGTAGTCCAAATAGCCGGGAGTCGGGAAATTACCTCTCAACCATCAAGTTAAAGTTTCACGATGATAAGGCTTCACACAAACGGGCCAACGACCACAGTCACTGGTGGCAGTCGCGCGCCACTGTCTTTGGTACCGTACAAAAGAAGGTGATCAGTGGCTGTCCCTAATAGTATGTAGCCGCCACGATGGTGAAGGTAGTAGCGAATGGCCGCCACTAGTGGCGTATCCACCAGTTGCGTGTGCGGCGATTCCATACGATTTAGGTACATGATTTTTAGAACGTTTTGTACGACAACGTTCTAAAAATCATGTACATAAACAGCTTGTGACCAGCCACAGGTGGCTGTCAAAAGTAGCCTGTTTGCTCGGAGCCTTAGAGTCGATGACCGCTAAACTATTGATTTATTAAAACCTGTTTCTATTTTTGCAAAGACTAACCACAATATAAATAAGCAAGAACTACATGCCACTAACATATACAATAGTTTAAGAGGTACGAGTTCAGTATGTTATTATTATTGTAATAGTATAGATATATTTTGGAGATGCAGGGAGTCGATCTGCAGAAAATATTAATTATTTTTCCTCATCGACCACCAAAATGAACGTATAATGTACGTACTACGTACGTACATTATACGTTATACGTACTACGTACGTACATTATACCTCAATGTAAAATTGTTGATTTTTATTAGATTGTGAATTCGAGAGCGACGATAGACAGGGAAGAATAGAAGGAAAATCGTGTTGCGCCGACTCCAAATAACATGGGATAAGGGTAGAAAGATCCCGTCGGGGCTGCGGGTTGTTCGCAAGAGATACCGCGGCCTCGACATGAAGGGCTAAGAAGGAATATGGGTGGATTTTAGTCAGTAGAAGTCTGACAATCCCATTCGCTCTGCCCAAGAGCGGGAGGGGTTATTTGATGATTTTCCACTCGCCAAAAAAAAAAAACGGTAGAAAGATGATGATGATGATTCCGAGATCTTTACGCAGTTAGAGCAGACTTTATCTTCAGCATAAAATCAATCATGGTTTGATACTATTAGTTGAAATAGCACAAGAGTAGAACATACAGGAACACGTTCTAAAATACAAGTCCAGTGAAGCCATTTTTTTCCATCAATAGAAGTTATAGAAGGACCTCTAATGAGGACCCAAAAGTGATGATTATATAAATAAGATCAAGCCTCAAGTTTACCAATACTTGTTATTTGTTTTCAGCGTGGTGTGCAGTGTAGGGGACTATGCGGACTCCATCATCAGTCTCTGGCCCTTATCCCAATTCATTTGGGGTCGGCGCAGCATGTCTTCCTGTTCCATACTTCTCTGTTTTTTCGTCATCTCATGAGACACCTCCTTTTTTACCATATCATTCTTAACACAGTCCATCCATCGTTTCTTTGGTCTTCCTCTACTCGTATATCCTTCCACATTCATATTTGGGACTATATGGATTATATTATTTCATTAAACAGGGAACACTTTCCAGGCAAGTGTTTATAATTATAATGTTTTTCATCGTCTGCCTAGCTTTTTCCCAACTATTTGGGGTCGGCTTCCAGTCTAATCGGATGCAGCTGAATACCAATATTTTACTTGGAGTGACTGCCTATCTGACCTCCACAACCCAGTTACTACTGGGTAATACGATACCCTTTTGTAAGACTGGTTGTCAGACTTTCAGGTCACTTCTACACACTACCTGGAACGACTGCCAAAGATCCATATATGGCAGCCGGGACCAACAACTTAACGTGCTCTCCGAGGTTAGAGGCCCGGAGGAGACTCGATAGGTCACCCATCCACAGACCAACCTAGGCAAGCGCGGCTTAACCTAAAGACCGAACCTAGAGGCAGTAATTATTAAGTTGACTTTATCCATGTTTTAAATTACAAGTCCGATGAAGCCCATTTTTCATCAATAAAAGTGATAGAAGGATCTCTAAACAGGGCCCAAAAGTAATGATTATATAAATAGAATCAAGTCTCAAGTGTACCAATACACATTGAGTCGTCATCATGTTGAGATCATTTCTTGTATTGTTTATTTTCTGTGTGGGGTGCAGTGTGGGAGACTATGTCGACTACATGGATTATATTACTTCATTAAACAGGGAAGACTTCCCAGGCAAGTGTTTATATAATATTTTACAGGGTCAAAAAAAAAAAATGTATTTCTCGTACTAAAAAAAAACCCCGTTCGTCATTTCGCAAGGGTCACTTAAAAGTATTTTTTATAGATTTCAGTTATTGTTGCAGTCAAAAATAACTGTACAAAGTTACAAACAGAATGACGGTTTATCCGGTTCACTGTTATACAAAGGCCCTTCTCCTCCTTCTCCCTGTGACTCCTTTGAATGAGGTCCTGGATTCAATTCCCGAGTCGCGCAAAGTGTTATATGTTTTGCCATCAGGTATTTGTCAGCAGTATTCACGGAGGCTGGATCTGCGCCCGGTGGAAGGCAATAGACTTGCCATCTATTACGGGTACTTGAAACACATAACTGGCAAAATGCGAGTGTTCCGGATCATCACATCGTGCCGGCCAGTGGGATCGTGACTCGCGATCCTACGTCACCGCAGCGCCCCACCTACCGCTAGGCCCTTGACCACCGGGACACTCGTTCGCCGTCACTTACCGTGCTCATACATCGGCCATTTTCTATTTTTGTAACCCACTCAAAATTATATACAGGGTGTAAATCAACCCATCACACAGCCGCCAACCAAGCATTCTGTACATTAAACTATAAAATTTTTGCAGGGAAATGACTTTCTTTTTGGGTCAAAAATCACATTTTACGGTAAAACTCAATGTAGCACTGTTAAAACATTGTGCTAGTGGATGCTTTGAATAGTAAACGGGTCATAGAGGTAATTTAAGTAAAGTTATAACCTGAAAAACTAGTATTTACAAAAACAGCTGTAAAATATTTGGAACTTTGACCCCCAATATCTCCGTAACTAGGAGGTTCCCAGGTATGGTCTACAACAAAAAAAATGATCGCAGTTCGTTTGCGTTAAGGGTACTTTTACACCCTGTATAGTCTTCATATCGAAAGAGAAGTTTTATTTTAGTCGAGACCACCAGCATCACAACTGGAGCTTGACACTCAAACAGCGAGTGTAATGTTAGGTACACCTCAGCCTAACCCTTCGGAGATTAATTACAGGTGTTATGTTATGTTACAATTAATTCTTGTTTCAGAATGCGCGCAAAACGAAGTATACGTGTGCGCGACGCCTACTTGCCCACCTCCGAAGACTTGTAAGACACGTAAAGAAGATATAGAATGCACGGTGGACCTCGACCTTTGTCATTACAACTGTGTCTGCGGGGAAGGATTCTATAGAAACGTAGAAGGCGGAGATTGTGTATCAGAGGAGCAATGTGGTAAGTAATAAAGTCTAATGGCAGTGTTTACTCATACGAGGCAACCCCTAATCTTCTTATCGTGTGGGCAGTAAGGTCTAACAACCCCAAACACCCTTTTTTTGGGGGGGTGATCTTCAAATGACTCCTCCCGCTCTGGGCGATGCGGTAGGCAGTGTCAGACTTCTACCGACTAAAAACCACCCATGTTCCTTCTTAGTCCTTGTACCGAGGCCGCGGTATCTCTTTCAAAAACCCGCAGCCCCGACGGGAGCCAGCTAACTTGAGTTTACTTTTAAGATTATAAAGATACATTTAGAGACTGGTGTGAAATGTTACAGCGTTTGACATCAGTCGCTTAATGCGAAACGCTTTATAAAACAAAATTGTAATCAATATTTTCAGTGTACTAGAATTATAAAGACCGGTCTGTATACTTATTAGGTTCTTCGACTGTACTACGTTAGCAATAAAGTTATTTACGATCAATATTTTATTAGATTAACTTAATTACTGACGGCACGGTTGGCGCAGTGGTTCAAGCAATGGACTGCTGCGCTGCGTGTCGCGGGTTCGATCCCCGCACGGAACAAATATTTGTAAGGCCTACAGACAGTTGTTCCGGGTCTGGGTATTTGTGTATGTGAGTTTAAATGTTTGTGAACGCACCCACGATACAGGAGAAATTCCTAGTGTGGGGCAACGTTTTTTTAAAAAAAAAAAAAAATACTGTTTAGCTGTAACTCTGTCGGAATAAAGTTATTTTTTTAATTACTTCCATTGTCGCTTACTTGACTGTTGACAATGAGGTCCTGGGTTCGATTACCTGGACGGGAAAAGTGTTATTGTGTTTTTCCACCAGGAATCAGCACGTAGTCTGGATTTGTGACCGGCTGATGTGAATATGACCTCGCCTCCTAAGACATGTGACTTAAACGTAACTGGCGAAATGTGGGTGTACTATTAGGTACACGTCTGCTTAACGCTTCGAGGATTACTTACAGTCGTGATGTTATATTATGTATATGTTTTCTGTTTATTTTCAGCCAAATGTCCGGGTCTCAACGAACACTACGCGTGCGGTGGTCCATGTGATAACATCTGTCACACGCTTCATCTACAAAACAGGACCAGCTGTCCTCATACCTACACTGACTGCCACCCCTCTTGCTACTGCGATGATGGATACGCAAGGGATGATGACGGAATTTGCATTCCTTTTGCAGATTGCAATAAAGAAAATATCATTTAATACTTTTTGTCAATCTCTTGGCGGGCTTGGGCAATAAAAATACATGGCAGCTGATTGTTAATGTTTATTATATTTAATACCTTAACGCATATCCCGTAAATTATCTTTACCAACACCTAAAATGAAATTCTTCTTTTGTTTTGTTCTCAAATCAAGGTCAATAGAGCGGTCAAGTAGGTCATCATGAGCTGCTGAAACAGTTTATTTGCTAAGCCTTTTCCTTACAGCCCTGTGAGCCTTCTAACTGTGGACATTTGCAAATCGGTATACAGGGTGAATTCATCTCTTTCCGTAAATGTCCTGGTTTACAAGCACATCCTTTCGTGCAAGGGGCAACACTGGAACAATCGTAAAAGGCGAGCATCGAAAAGCATACTTCGGGCGGGCACGATTCCTTGCAGTCTGTGTACACCTCATTTTCGTCGCATTTTAGTCCTGAAAAGAGATTTGCAAATGTTTATTTTCACTACCTCGTTGGTCTAGTGGTCGCAGTCGTGACTGCATAAGGTTCCCAGGTTTATTCCCAGGTCAGGCAAACTGTAATTGGATTTTTTCATCAGGATTTTCTCTTTAAAGTCTAGATTGGAGCCTGGATTTGTGTCCGGTTAATTGCAATAGACTCACCGCCTATTACACTTTAACATGACTGGCTAAATGTGCGTGTACTAATAATGGGTACAATTCGGCCTAACTCTTCGGGGAATACAGGCGTGATGGTATGTTATGTTATTATCAAGATTATTTAAATGTAGAGAACCCTCCGTGGTTTAAGCACTTTACGCCGCTAGTTGCGGCTGATATTTACCTATCTTAGACAGGCGTTACTTGTCAGTCACAAGCACGTAAGTCTGGTAACCAGTCTTACCAAAGGATATCGTGTTATCCAGTAAGTACTAGTTTGTCAAGGTTTTGTCAGCTAACCTGGACAACCTAATGCGCCTGCCTATCTAGGCTGGCGTTCGTTCAATTAATCTGTTTTGTATTTTTGAACCAATTTATAGGAAGGAAAATAAAAACAAAACAAATGAGTATAACAGGTTTGTTTATTAATTATACATCTAATTATTCCATGTTCAAATTGCACATCGCGTAAAGTTGCATTATCGTCATACATTTAAAAATGCATCCATTCTACTCAAATCGGTAATATTTTAGATAATTCCCAGGTTCCTTTATGGCTTTTTTATTTCATTATCCTGACATTCTGGTGCATTCACCAGCTGCGGACATTTGCAGGTCGGGATACAGGCCGAATCGTAATCATTTCGTAAATATCCGGGCTTGCAAACACATCCCTTCGTGCAAGGCTGTTCTTCAGAACAGTCGAAAAAGGCGACGATCGAGAAGCATATTTCTGGTGGACAAGATTCCTTGCAGTCTGTATATACTTCATTTTCGCCAGGGCAGTTGGGTTCTGAAAAGAGTGTGGAATAAAAGTAGTTCAGTAAACGGCTCAGAAAGAGGTGGCGAAACGATCTAGACGCGTACTGCGCGGGCTCGCTCGAGGTGGCATGAGAAAAGAGCATATAGAAGGAATTGAGGGAGGCCTTCTTTGCTCTGTAGTGGGACAGTACAGGCTAATAAAAGGAATGGTAACTTTAGGTGAAGGAGGATGAAGGAGAATAATAACAAAACAAGTGATTATATCAAGTTTCTTTATTATTTAAACGTTTAGATATTCCATGTTTAAATTATACAGCGCGACGTTGAATAATTATAGTCAAACATTTAAATTGCAACTTTTCTATTCAAACCGCCAATACAGTAGATAATTTCAATGTCCCACTAGGGTTTTTTTATTTCTTTATCCTGACATTCTGGTGCATTCACCCGCTGCGGACATTTGCAGGTCGGGATACAGGGCGAATCCATATTATTTCGTAAATATCCGGGCTTGCAAACACATCCCTTAGTGCAAGGCTCTTCTGCAGAACAGTCGAAAAAGGCGACTATCGAAAAGCATATTTCTGGTGGACAAGATTGCTTGCAGTCTGTATATACTTCATTTTCGCCGGGACAGCTGGGTTCTGAAAAGAGTGTGGAATAAAAGTAGTTCAGTAAACGGTTCAGATAGAGGTGGAGAGAAAAGAGTAGGTACATAGAAGGAATTATAATAATAATAATAATAATAATAATCGTTTATTTATAAGAAAGGGCACATTTACAGTAAAATAATAACAGTTACAATATAGAGCACAGTTGCTTTTTTGCCTGAACTAGGTTGAACCTGTGTTTCAGGCTACAAGGTATATAAATATCTACTTAAACAAATAAATTAACATTTGGTGTATGGTAAAAAACTAAAATTAAAACTTATTACACTAGATACAAAAACAATGTGTGTGTTTATTTGCAGACAACAAGTAGATCCTCTGTCTGTGCATAAGATAAAGGTTGTAAAAAGGTAATTACGGTTTTTTTACAGCTAAAATAGTTTAACTTATACATACTTATTTTTCTATTTAATCTATTGTACAAAAATGGGCCTAAAAATGAAAAGAATTTTTCCGCGAAGGCATGTTTGGATTTAACTTTAGAAATGCATACTATATCATTCCGTCTCTTGTTAGTATTGTCAGCATTATACGTGAGCATGGTGTGCTGTTTTAATACTAAGTGCATAATGAAAAGCTGGCGCACAGTCAGCACGTTGCAGGATTTATATAGCTCAGCTGTAGGAAAGAAAAAGGGATGAAAGTTTGCTACCTTTAAAATTGCTCTTTGAGCTCTTTCAAGAGGAAGCATGATAGTTTTTGACGAGCCACCCCATGAAGTGATACAGTAATTAATTACACATTGACATAGGGCGAAATAAACTTGTGTGATTAATTTGGGGTCTGCAAAAGTTCGTATTTTTTTAAATACATATATCAATTTGCGCACTCTTTTAACCAGACATTCAATATGATACCTAAAGGAAAGAGTGTCGTCTATTATAACCCCGAGGTATTTAATAGTACAGGTCTTGAGGATAGAAGGACAATTGCACACGTTGACTGAAGGGTTACCACATTGATGGGCACATATATGGAAGTTAGCGGTGTTGAGTTGAGACTTGCGAATGGAAAAGTGTATATATTTTGTCTTGTCAGCATTTAATGTCAGTAAATTGCTTTGAAGCCAATCATTTACAGTATTAAAACCGAGTTGAGTGTTTTCATACAGTTCGCTACTGTTTTTAGCAGAAAATATTAGCACCGTGTCATCTGCATATGAAATGATTTTGCCGTGCTTTATGTTTAGATTACACAAGTCGTTAATATAAACCAGGAAAAGGGTAGGGCCCAGTATACTCCCCTGGGGAATACCAAATCCAGTATTTTTCTGCTCATCGCTCGTAAAGTCGTCAATCTTAACATATTGATATCGGTCGTCTAAGTAGTCAGTAAGTAATGTCAGCGTCTATCCCCTTATTCCTATGGTCTCTAATTTCCTTAGAAGCACAGAAACAGAGACAGTCTCAAAGGCTTTCGCTAAATCAAGGAAAACTCCCAGGACTTGGTTACCTTTGTCTAGCTCTTCTGAGATATAATCGGTCACGCTATGCACCGCATCAGCTGTGGATAATTTGGCTCTGAAGCCAAATTGAGCAGGTGACAAGAACTTATTTTTTTCTAGGTAGTTAACTAGTCTGTTGTTTATTATTTTCTCAAGTATTTTCGAGATTGAGGGGAGTAACGATATTGGTCTATAGTTATTAACCAAGTCCTTGTCTCCAGATTTAAATATAGGGATAACAACTGCCTTTTTGAGACATTTAGGGAAAATTCCTTCGCAAAGACAGATTCGAAATATATGCGTTAAGGGAGGTACCAATATATCCTTATAGAGTTTAAGGATCTTGTTGCTTATATTATCCCACCCAACTGCACAGTCGTCTTTAAGACCAGATATGATTCGGGATACTTCGTCTTCGTCAGTATCCAACATCGCAAATGATTTTAGATTAGAGCTGTTGTTTAATGTTTGGACAGCTGGTTGGGCACAATGTTTCGAAATCTGTTCGGCTAAAGTTTTTCCAACATTAACAAAAAACTTATTTACTATATTGGCGGATAAGTGTGGTGAAGGATTAGTAAGCAATAATCTCGAATTTGATTCACGTTGCTTATTCATATAGGTGACATTTTTGATATGCTTCCAAATTTGCTTGCTATTGTTACCTGCTTTGTTTAATTCGTTTTTATCGTAATTATTTTTAAGCTTCTTCAAGAGATTGTTGCAAAAATTCCTGTATCTTTTATAGGTGTTTACAATGATTAAATTATCAGGGTATTTTTTAGTTTTCTGATGAAGTTTATCTCTGTGTCTTATACATCGTATTAGTCCAGGAGTAATCCAAGGCTTAATATTACGAAGACGATTATTTACCGTCACAGATGTCGTATTACGCAATATTGCTTGTTGGACATGTTTTATTAGGTACGATAAAGCCGAATTAGCGTCAGCAGTATTGTAAACTGGGCGGAAATCAATGTTGCGTAAATCATATTCGAGTATATTCATGTTTAATTTAGTCTTTGTCTGGGGTCGATTTTGCTTAGGCAGCGTTAAATTTACGGCCAGTAAGACAGAATGGTGGTCGGTTATTGTTGAGTTAGTAACAAGCGTAAAATATGAGTAGCTAGTTTTGATCATCATATGGTCGAGGCAAGAACCGCTCTGATGAGTAGGCAAAGTGTGAGCAGGCAAAAAACCATGGTATGAGCAGATGTTAAGGTAATCTTCAGTCCCTGCATCGCAGTTGTCCGAGCCAATGTTAATGTTAATATCACCTGTTAGTATTACATTCTTAAATGGGCTAAGGGCTTGAAATATCCGGTTTAGGCAACTGTGGAAAGCGTTAAAGTTTCTAACGGAAGGAGACCTATACAAAGCAATTATCGCTGTGGTTGTATCAATTTTGATGATAAGGCAGTTACTACTACAGTCTTGTAGATCAGGTTCTTCGACTTTGACCTTTAATGATTCCTTGGCAAAGACAACGACACCATCATTTTGATTGTGGTTAAATTTAGTATACATTATGTTGTATCCTGGTATTGCTGGGAGATTATCGTGGCGGTTCGATAGCCAGCACTCTGTTAGAACTAAAATGTCACAGTTAAAGTTAAGTCTATGAAGAAAAATGTTAAAGCTATCTATGTTCTTATAAATACTACGTATGTTTTGATTTAGTATGGTTAGTGACTTTTGATACTGGAAAAGATATTGTTTGCAGTCCTCAACCTCACATGACTTTGACTCAGTTAAAAATGCGTGATCTATGTCGGTAATTAAATTAACATCCATTCTATTTAAAACTAACAACAATAAATAAATAAGTAACGTCTAAGATTAAACAAATATGTGGCGCTCTTAGGCGCCTTCATAATCAATTGAGTTAATGTACCTGTATTCGGCAGCTAGCTTAGCCGGGCAAACTGCATCTCCCGTCTTGTGGTTGGCTTGTTTCTTAAAGCGCATGCATGTAGCACATTTTGGGTCGTCAGCTTTTTTTGCACAGTCTTGGCTGGAGTGTCCTTCTTCTCCGCAATGGGCACAAGCCGGGACAGCGACCTTACACGTCTTAGCTGGGGGAGGCCTTTTTTTTTTGGAGGTTAGAAATCATCAAATGACTCCTCCCGCTTCGGGCGGAGCAGAAGGGAGTGTCAGACTTCTTCTGCCTAAAAATCACCCTTGTTCCTTCTTAGCCCTTTGTGTCCGGGGCCGCGGTATCTCTTGCGAACAATCCGCAGCCCCGACAGGCGTCAGCACTTGCAGGCCCCTGCAATGTTGCTGACATTGGGGACACCTTTGCCCAGCAGTTGGACAGCAAAAGAAAAAGTAAAAGTTTCTTTAACCCTATGTCATGGTTGGGAAACGCTTGATTTAGAGCTTAGTTTCTCAGAGGCGACATCAGGACTTGTGATCGGTTTATGGCTAAATTCTCGTCCTCTAATACTATATTCAACTTCAAACTTGAAATCATCTTAACTGATAATATGTAAGTGTACTATTGTCGCTGCCTCGTTGGACTATTCTTATCGAAGGGTATCGTATAATCCAGTCCCGGTTTATTAAGATCGGATAACCTAGACAACTTAATGTGATTGCGTATCTTGTCTGTCGTTTCTTGATTTAATTTATGTTTTGATTTGTTAGCCAATTAATAGGAAAGAAAATAAAAAAAACAAGTGATTATTATAAGTTTGTTTATTAATTTCTAGTTATTCCATGTTTATATTACACAACACGCGAAATTGAATAATTATCGTTATACATTCCAATATTTCTCTAGGTTTTCTTTATACAGACATTCCGGTGCATTCACCATCTGGGGACATTTGCAAGTCAGAATACAGGGCGAGTCCATATGTTTTCGTAAATACCCAGGTTTGCAAACACATCCTTTCGTGCACGGTTGTTCTTTAGGACAGTTGAAAGAGGCGGCGATCGAAATGCATACTTCTGGTGGACAAGATAGCTTGCAATCTGTATATACTTCATTTTCGCCGGAACAGCTGGGTTCTGAAAAGAGTGTGGTAAAAAGGTAGTTAAGTAAATGTAACTTTAGCCTTGTCTCACGGTTGGGAAAAACTTAATTTAGATCTTATTTTCTCAGAGGTGATGTCTGGATTTGTGTTCGGTCCCTACACTCTCTATCTCTTTAAAGAAATCATCTTAACCGGATAACTGTAGGTGTACTATTACTTAAACGGGGTCCGCTAGTGCCAGTGCCTGCCAGGGTTGAGGAATTTGTTCGAAAGAAAAACCTGGAATGCATAGGACATTAGGAGGAACACCGATGGGTTTAGTTAGAAAAAGTCAGACACTACCTTCTGCTCAGCCCAGAGCGAGAGGGTCACAATGATTTCCCATTCTTAAAGTGTAATTTGAAAGGTAAAGGGAAACTACAAGAAGTTTTTGGAATGTTTATTGTTTATCTTTTAAAATGTGCAGAGTGTCTCTACATCCTCACTTTACAGGACATAAAAATGGCTACTGAGACGCCGCTATTAACGAGCATCTAAGGTTTATGGTGTGTTGATGGCAAAATTTTGATTAAATGTTTTTGGCCTAAAATTCGGCTATGTGAACTCCGCTCGCTGATGCAGTAATAAGCTCGTCAAATGCGCAGGTGTCAGAGCATGCAGTGCATGGAAAATGGGTCATTGGCTGAGGAGATACGCTGCAAGCACAATTGAGATCGTAGCCATCCATGAACCCACATCTGAAGAGATTGTCTTTGTCTAAGTGATTTAACAAGACGTACCATGGATTCGTAAGTAGCAGAAGAAGATTGCGCATTTCAGTTTCCAAACTCATATTAATTGTTACACCTTGCATTCTTTCACATATTCCTTCTCAGGGCACTGACATATCGGTATGCAAGGAGTGGGAGGGTCATCATCTTCCCTCAAATAGCCAGGCTTGCAAATGCATCCCTTCTGACAAGGTTCGTAGCCACACCTGAACTGTACCGTGAGCGAAAAGCATATTTCAGGTGGACAAGATCTCTTGCAGTCTGTGTACACTTCATTTTCCTCACATGTTATTTCTGTAAAGAGTATGTGTGTGGTTAAGTTGTAGTTAAAGAATAATTTTCTACGAAAAAAAAATAAAAAATGTATTCACTACTGCAAGTGAAAAATGTTTTCTATGTACATTTAGGCATATCTTAAACAGTGTGTTTAGTAAACGGTTACTGGTGCTTAGAGGGCATAATTATATTATATACTCATTTATTTAAAAAATACAACACCCCACGAATGGCAACCAACTTGTTTTTTATTCGGCTGATCTTGTCTATGTTCAAAGAAATGCTAAACATCTTTGAATCTAGTAACCCCAGAGACGTGCAAATGATCTTACTGCAAGGGTAAAACGTCGATCGAAAAGCGCTTAAAAACAAAACTGACCTCAAAAAAGGAGGAGGTTCTCAATTCAGTTGTATTTTTTATGTTTGTTACTTCAGAACTCTGTCATTTATGGACTAATTTGAAAAATAATGTTTCCATATGAATAAATATGCTTTCCGATTGGTGCCACAAAAATTTCTTCAAAATCAGTAGGTACAACATTTTTTTATGTTTGTAACCTGATAATTCTGTCATTTATGAAGTACTCAAACGATATTGCATATTTTACTTTCCTGTGACTTTCTAGTGGGGTTTACGTTATTTTTTTAATCTATTAAATAGGTGGGAAGATGGACGGCGCCACCGAGGTAGGCCCAGGAACAGGTGGTGTAAAATTTAAACATTATCTTTAAAAAATATGGAATAATAAATAATAATGTATTTTGTGCAATAACACCCATAGTGTAGTTCTTAGAGCATAAACACTCTTTTTGTGTATAACATCCATAACATCGACAAACGACAACATGGCCGATCTGTTAAATTTAGTTCCACAATTGTCCGCGGGACTTCTTTCGTGAAATGGACTTTAGTTCCCAATTCAGCGCAATATACCCCTTTTCATCATGTTTTATTTCTTTAGAAACTAATAATTAACAAGTATCCTTAAATATTTTTCTTGTTATTCTCATTAGTTAGCTTCTAAATATACTACTATACTTTATACACTACTAGCGGCAGAGTGTTGTATAAAATTTGAATGAATAATGTTTGATTGTATAGACCCAGGTCCAGCAGTGGACTGATAATAAAACAACCATCAATTATTTCATGTTTAATTTAATTTTTTTTGCGGTCAATACATTTTGTTTTTTTCAGTCTCAAATTAGTCAGCATTCTGTCCTAGGGAGGCGACACGCAACTGACATGAACTCTTTACACTCGGTTGAATATGCCAGCTCAGGACACTTACATGCATGTATGCAAGTCGTAGAGTTGGGAGATTTCCTCAAATAACTAGGTTTGCAGACACGTCCTCTCTCGCAAGGTATGCTGGTACCACAACTAAATTTGACTACCAGAGCCGCACATGTTTTAGGGGGGTAGGATTTCTTGTTCGGACCACACTTCATTGTTCTTACACTTTGCTTCTGAAAAGATTTGTTAGGCGAATTAGATTTAAGAACTCATCATCGGCCTAGCCTTTTTCCAACCATGTTAGGGTCGGCTTCCGGTCTTAACGGACTGCCTATCTGACCTCCACCACCCAGTTAGTAATGGGTAATACGATACCCCTGGGTAAGACTGGGAGAACTATAATATCTGTTGAGTGAAAATTATTATTAAGAAGACGAAGATTGTATAAAGACGTTACAAGAAGAGACACAAAAGGAAAAATACAGGTTTTAGTGATCAAATGAAGGTCAATAGCAGAGGCATGCAGTTGAACATTCCAGAGTTAAACATGTAGAATTATGCTTACTTACTTCCGGAACAATCTAAAAAAATTACAAAAGTAAGTTCTAAACTCTCTCTCAAATCTACTTATTTTCAGGATATATTTCTCTTCATACTCCCCCAGGATATAATTATGTCTCTTGATGATCTCATAATTATATCAACTTATCAAAAACATTGTAACTCTAAAAGTAAAATTGCATGAACGTACCTACTATAGCGCAACGTAGGATAGGTCATGGACCAATACCATAAAAAAGTAATATGAGCAACCTGGATGTGGAAGGTGGAGGATAGGGTATTAAAATATATTGTGGCACACTTTGCGAGAGGCCTAAGTCCAACAAGTCGAAGTTTTTTGATTTTACACTAGGTACTGTTACTTGTTTTATTTTACTCAATCAAAAATGTAATCTAATCTGCACAATTTTGAGTACAAGTTACGTAAAAATCTAATTATCCTATTTAGCAAATTTGGATGGTCTCTTTCAAGGTATTCCATCTTGCACGTCATTGTACTGAACGCTGTTATTCAAGCAATTTTTTCTCCAAAGCGTTCAAGATCAGAGACTATTATATACTAGAGAGAAGTCATTTTTACTTCTGAAGACTCAGTTTTGAAAAGATATCTGCGATTACTGATTGGTGACATTTTTTGATAAGTAGAATGCATATTTAAATTCAGAAAACCTTAAGAATCAAAAAAAAATATTGATCAAGTGGTCTTACTATAAGGTTAACCGCAATTGGATTTGTTATTATTATTATTGGCCTGATGTGTCGTGTCCCACTGCAGGGCAAAGGCCTCCCTTCCCTCTTTCCATTCATTGTGTCTTTGGCTGTTTGGGGCCAATCTTTTTGATGAGAGTCCAGCTCGTCACGCCATCTTCTTCTTGACCTACCGCGTCGCCTTGTTCTGTTATTCGGATCCTAATATGTGGCCACTTTAGCTCAATTTTCGTGCGACATGCGGCAGATGTGGCCTGAGGGCCTGCCCAGCTCCATTATAATTTGGCGGCTGTGTAGCAAACGTCTGCGATTTTGTTCGAAGTTGGACTAGTCTTTCCTAATTAAAGTAAGTGCTTCATAATAATATGTATGAAACGATATTCACGACAGTGCGTATAATTATATATGCCACAATCCACATAGTATTCGCATAAGCGATAATGTGAATAAGAATTTCATATTAATATGAGTCTTATTCATTTACGGGTAATGGTGATTTGCGTATGAAACCTCTACTATAACAAACAAAACAAAATAAACTGTAAGTCCGGTCTGCGAACTTGCCCTGCTAGTGTGATGCTGCTACTGTATCTGTGTCTATTTATGTAGGGGCTGCTAATAGAGCCTACATAAAAAAAAGAAGCCCTGTCGTCGAAGGGCGACGTGTCAGCGAAACGTGTATAAAAATTGTCTTAAAGGCTCCATTATTATGCAGGTAGTTACCGAACCGATCATTATTATACGATCGTCAGTACCGTTCTTGAAGATTTTTTTCTTGCCAGTACATTTTTTATAACGTAGACATAAGGCTTAGGAATTAATAAGAGTAGATTTTATGTACGCACGACGACTTACCAAGCTATGTAAAACCTGTATATGCGGAGATCGCATTGTAAGGAAAATCTATGCAAAGTGAGATCATGTTTTACTGGAAATGTATAGATCAATATGTCGCCGTGTCTATAAGGAATTTCCACGTTGCTATTGATTGTTGCAAGACTCTTCTCCGATGATTTTTTTTACTTTTTTCTTCATGCTGAAAACATAATAGGTACCTATGTGTAAGAAAGACGAAAAATGTTATGCTGTTGAAATTAGAGAAATGTGACGTAGTATTAGTTTAGTACGTTTAGCATAGATCCTGCCGTGTATACTGAAGCTACGGCAAGCAACAAGTGAAAAAAGAAGAGATAGCACACTAAACAAAGTAGATTTGGTACTTCCCCTTATTTATATTGAATCTTCTCGTTTTTCGTAGAACGCAAAATACAATGAAAACGTATACTCATGAATCTTTCACATAGAAACCTTACATCAGGAAAACGTGTACAGTCACAAGTAATTAAATGGAAACACTCCGCTAAATTCAAAAGCTTCCATAATACTATGTTTGTGAAAACGTAAAACGTTAATCAATACTGTAGAAGCCATTTCTATGTCCGCGACTGCATAAACACATTTACGTTATAATGGGACGAGTCTATTGTCTGAAATCGAACACAAATCCAGACCCCGGACGGTTCTTACGCCAATAATACTGTAAAATCGGATAAAAGACAGCAGAACTGTGGAGCGTCTTAAATGATAATTTAAGACGGTCCACAGATGGAGACACTTTACTTGTCACGATTGTCGGCGATAGTTGCATCAACAAAAATAGACCGCGATTATAAATAATCGTTGTAATTCACATAACTCTGTGATATTTACATGACTCATAGCATAGACCGTAGTAAATAAATAATAATTTAAAAAAGTTCTGTCAGAAGATAGAAGATTATTTTTTCAAAATTTTGAATTTACCATGATAGGGTCTAGCCTGTATGGATACCAATCCAAAATTTGTAATTACCATAATCAGGTCGCGCTAAAAGTTATTATTTTTTTTTCTTTTTTTTTGCTATCCTGCTCTGTCCCACTTCAGGGCAAAGGCCTCCCTCCACTCTTTCCACTTCTCGCGAAACCGCGCGTCCTCCTTCCAGTTTTGACGGAACCGATCTAGTTCATCCCGCCATCTCCCTTGTGGCCTGCCGCGACCCCGTCACACTGTGTCAGGGCACCAGTTTCCTGCTATTTTGGGCCACAGTTTGTCCGGCATGCGGCAGACATGTCCTGCCCAGTCCCATTAGAGTTGAGCAGCCTTTTGGGCCACGTCAGCTATTTTTGGAACGAAGTTCCTTATCGCGCGTTGCGAAAGGGGGGGCTAGACGGAAAAAATTAAGACCAAAAGTTGTAACGACACTTTTTGCTATAGATTTTTTTTTCCTACTGATTATGTTTATATTACATTATATTTGTTAATAATAAAAAAAAAATATAATAACTTAATAAAAATAAAATTTTATTACAATTCCTTCAATAATTAATCAAAAGGAACTTCGTTCCATCCGGGTGTCCCTTGACACCTCTCAAGTTTTTGTTTTAAGTTATTAAACTAGTTGTTATACTTATGGGAAATTCCAGATAGTAAAACCCAATAACACTTTGTGCAACCGAAGAATCGAACCCTGGATTAGCACGTTCAGGGGCAAAATGTCCAATTCTCAAAATGTCCAATGGTGTCAAAATGTCCAAATCCCAAAATGTCCAATTCCCAAAATGTCCAATTCTCAAAATGTTCAATTCTCAAAATGTCCAATTCCCAAAATGTCCAACTCCCAAAATGTCCAATCTTTGAGAATGTGGTTAATTTGTTCAATAACTCCTCAAAGCGCTTTATTAATATTAAACAATATATAAAATTCTGAAAGAATCAAAATATGTTTTATTCTTTCAGTATTTTATATATTATTTTATATATATGTATTTAATGTATTTTATATTTATATTTTATTTATAGTAACAGATTTTTCTTTTTGAATATTGTGCACTACTCGAGTATTATTAAATAACACCACGCAAGGATAGAGAATTTTTATTTATGTGAATTTATTTTTAAAATATAATAAATAATTATCTTCGACATCGTTGTTTCTCTTATGTTTCCACAGCAACGATTAAATAGCCGTGTACAGAAGAATCCCAATTTATACTTTTTTATATACAAATTGAAAAACGAAAGTAAATATTGGGACTCTCGTTTCAAGGATTCTCTGTTTAAGAAAATGAGAAGTAAAAGAAGACCCAAAGATATCCAGTTTGATCGGAAATACAAAATATATTTATTAAAATTACAAAACAAAGATCTCACAATACATCAATTTTTGAAAAAAAAATATCTTTTTGAGACTTAGCTTGTTTGAAAAGTAAAACGTAATGTGGAATATTATAAATATTACTATTACATAAATCAAAAAAATAATTATGTTGATTATTAACCTATTAATAAAAAATGCTTGTTGATTATAAATAAAAATTATTGTTATCAAAATCAAAATCAAAACTCATTTATTCAAACTAGGCTGATAATCAGCACTTTTCGAACGTCAAAATTTACTTTACTTTACTTATTTACAAGTGACAGTCCCCCAAAACGCCCACCCTTCGACACTTCCTAGTGTTTTTGCTGGAAAGAAGAAGTGGCGGAACAAACTCTCCAGCAACACATCTGTCTGTTTGGTTAGAAGAACCAGACTCGATACAATACTATGGTGTAAGTTAATATTACGATTGACCACAATCAATAATAAAAGGTATATAATAATAAAACATAAAAAAGACATAACATATTATATCTGTAAACTAATTTTGGAGAAAGAACATAAATTACAAACATTGTCTTGTGTTCAACTCAACGACCAGCTATTCTTATCATTTAAGTAGTTGTTAATGGAATAGTAAGCTTTTGAACAAAGATTAGATTTCACTTTGGCTTTAAATGCATTAAATGGCAAGTCTAAAAAAGAAGATGGCAGTTTGTTATAAAATGTTATACCGAGCCCTACGAATGAATTATGAACTTTGTGAAGCCGGTGAAAAGGAGCGCGTAGTTTATGCTTATTTCTGGTGTTAAAGTTGTGAATATCACTGTTTTTAGTGTACAGGTGAATATTTTGTCTAATATATAAAATGTTGGCAAAGATGAACTGAGAAGCAACCGTGAGAATACCAATCTCCTTAAAAATATCTCTAAGAGAAACTCGGGCACCCAGCTGATAAATTGCACGAACGGCTCGCTTCTGCAGAACAAATATATTTTGAATATCAGCAGCTTTGCCCCACAGCAGAATACCGTAGGACATAACGCTGTGAAAATAACTAAAGTAGACTAACCGTGCTGTATCAACGTCAGTGAATTGTCTTACTTTTCTGACGGCGTATGCGGCCGAACTTAGCCTTCCCGCTAGGCTTGATGTCTTTATGTCTATATGCATGTATCATGTGATCGCTAAGTGTTTACTACTATCTGTATGCCCCCACGTAAGTTAGTCGCAAATAAATCGTCTTGAAGCAAACACGCATTTTAAATTACAAAGTTCCTGCTAAGTAAATCTACACCTTATCCTAAAGAACAATTATATTGATTATTACTTGTAAACAAGGTAAAACAAAGTATTTTTTATGTTTTACCTTGGTTATATAAAACTAAGTTTAATGTTTGTTTCCATTCATAATTATAAAAATTATGATGTTGATTATTGTATTTTTTTATATTACATTATGACAAAAAATAGTGATTTCACGTCTGTTGTGGCATCTCTGGCCTTAATTTGTTACTTATAAATAAAACATATTTTGATTCTTTCAGTATTTTATTTATTGTTTGTCTAAGTATTAATAAAGCTCTTTGATGAGTTATTGAACAAATTAACCACATTCTCAAAGATTGGACATTTTGGGAGTTGGACATTTTGGGAATGGACATTTTGAGAATTGGACATTTTGAGAATTGGACATTTTGGGAAGTGGACATTTTGGGATTTGGACATTTTGGGATTTGGACATTTTGACACCATTGGACATTTTGAGAATTGGACATTTTGCCCCTGAACGGATTAGCAGTCGCGCTGGCGATCATTAGATCAACGACGCATTACGCATTTTCGGATGTGAATAAACGAATTTATTAAAGGTACATAGGTATAGGTCCATTGTAAACCGGCCATTACGTTCTCACTGTTGGGCACAGCTGACACTGGCCTCCGTCAGGAGCGGAGGTTAGAAGTGTTATCGTCGGATTATAATAATTTAGTTCGAGGATATTACATATAATACAAGTTTCCGTGGGATTACATTTTAGTAGAAAATTATTATGGACCAGGAAATAACTGTTGCAGGAAAAAAGATAAATTTAAGCCTACATATGTCATGATAGAGATACAGGTGTAGGAATGTGGCGATGAAAACCCAACTGCAATAATATTAATCTAACACTTTGCCTGACCAGCTATTGCAGGACTTCGTCGCACTTGCGACCAGTAGACCAATGAATGTAATACGAAATTCAAACGTATTTTTGGCGCGGTGTGTCGATGATTTAAATCTATTTAAAACACAATCATTTTTCGAAAGTTATATTACTAATAAGTTAGGTTATTAGTAATAAGTACTTGCCTTCTTTATAGCCAGCACAAAGCACGACACAGGTCAACAACACAAGGAATCTGAACATCTCGGCGTCTCAACGAGTTCTGAGCTACATAAGCAAGGCCGCGTAACTTCTTACTTTATACCAATTTTAGGGTTCCCTTATCAAGGAAATTGTTCAAATTAATTTTAAATTATTAATTTATGAATCAGGTGTTTTTGTTGATAATGTGTAATTATGACCTCTTGGATAAAATCGGTAGATTTGTTGACATGTTTTTTTTTTGCGAAATCGACCTCTATGACCTATATGACCTCTCCCACTCTTGGTGAGGCGAAGTGAAGGGAGTATCAGACATAAACCCCTCCATGTTTTTTAAACCTATTTGTGTGACAGGCCGCGGTATCTCCTTCAAACAGTCCCGCAGCCGCGTAGGCGTCGGCCTTTGCTGAGATAAATATACTTTACTATTTAATTTAGCTTCACCTTTGTTTTGATCACTGATAAGACCTTATGGCCACAGTTCCTTCCTTGTTTTATATCAGTTTCAGGTAACAGTTATAACCTTGGTACTTCCTACTGAATGTTCTACTTTGATGTAAACTTTGGATATTTGTGAGTTTCAAGGTGTTTTGGCTCTAGATTCACAGTTTTTAATAGTTAATATTCAGTCTACCGGGAGTTTTGATATGGGTACTTGACCGTGACTATAATCAACATAGAGGTCCTTAATTCCTCATTGTCTCATGGAAAAACCCAACAAATGACTGAACCGCAAGCCTGAAATATGATTAAGATATCAGTGACACAGGTCTGTGTTCGTCGGGGCTGCGGGTTGTTCGAAAGAGATACCGCGGCCTCGGCACAAGGGCTAAGAAGGAACATGGGTGATTTTTAGTCAGTAGAAGTCTGACACTCCCTTTCGCTCTGCCCAAGAGCGGGAGGGGTTATTTTATGATTACCCACCCCCCCAAAAAAAAAAGTCTGTGTTATAATTCTCTTCAAAGCTTCGCCTAAGTACGGAACTCTATTTGTTAAAACCCTACTTTTTATCTCTGTCTTTTTTGTATCTTGTAGGCATACGAACTGGTTCGGATATAAATAAATAGCACGTATGGTTACTAAAGGTTTTCTCAAGGACCACAGCATATATAAATTATTCGAAATAGTTGTCAGATTTTGTTTGTATTTAAAATACATCTTACCTAACTTAGGAATCAAATTAAGATGTTTACTTAGCAAGCCCCGAAACCTAAAGGTTACCTAAGGTTACCTACATATGAAAATAATTGACCTCGACAACGGTTGCTTAACCTTGAAGATGGCTGATGTTGATTACTGTTATTATGCCACTAGGGAGAATCACATAATTATAATACAGCTAATTTATTTTTATATCGCAACAAGTTTATCTCACAGTTCATCCGCATTTATTTAATAAATAAAGGATCATAGTTTATGATTCAGAAGCAAAATGCTAATAAAATAACTTATAAGTATTTAAATAAAACTAGTTAGTATAAATGACCGGTCGAGCCTCTGTTTATGTCATAGTCAGCTTAGACGTCAAGATGTTGAGGTTTATCGTGTTTTCCTGTTGTGTCGTGTTGTCAATGTGTGCTGATGATGATTTTTTAAGTAAGTAAACCAGACTTATTAATTAAAAACTTAAAGGTTGATTATGATTAAAAAATGTCAAAAAAAAATTAACATTGAAAAAAGAATAGTATATTATGCAACTAGTGAATAAAGGACGGATTTAAAGCGAGGGCCGTAGATGAGTCACGAGCAAGTGAAGGATTCTAATGATTGAATCACGAACGCAGCGAGTGATTCAACTGTTAGAATCCTGAACGACGGGAGTGATTCATGGCCCTCGATATAAATTCTTACTTTATTCAGGAGTTGCATACTATACTTTATATCATGACTACGAGAAAAGACATAATTTAAGCGAAAATAGAAATTTAATCAAGAAATAAGAATTGTTACATTAATTGAAATGAACATTAAATTTAGAGCAATGACTGAAATTAAGCGTAATTTTCTTATTATTATCATTAGGGTGGTCAACTTGTGAAACAATATTTATTTTTCTATAAAGGCAGCAAAGAACACAAAACAGTTTTTAATCTAATGCCAAACTCCTTGTCGCAAATATCGACCAATCAAATCTCGAGAATTTATTTGCACCAAAGAGTTTTGAATTTCGAATCTTAGCGCAAGGAGTTTGTGTAAGCATTGAAATAGAGACCGGATATATTTTTGTGTTCCAAATTCAAACACCAAAATAGTGAATAAAAACAAAACAGTGAATAAAAGGCCTTTTTATTCACTGTTTTGCGTGAATAAAATAAGCTTTTTAGAGTAGGTATGGTATAAATGTGATTTACTTATTAGATATTTTTTTAAATTAGTTTTTAGCCTGAACTGACAATTTTTTTTCGAGTTGTGACTGGCAGTTGTGATTTTTTGATGTTTAAAATAAAATGAATAATTACGGGTATGATTAAAGTAATAATGAAAGCTTCTTGTTGTACAATATTTTTTTTACTGTTGTTTAAATACTTGTAGCACAGATTTTTGTTGGTTTGCGAAGTAACTGTAAGACACGAGGGGCGTGTCTTTAGATACTGGTACCTAGTGTTAAACAAAAATGAATGAACTACTTTTAAGTATTTAGTGTACTATTAGGTAACCCTTCGGGGATTACAGGCATTTCAAAGTAATTCAACATTATTTACCTTATTTAAATACATACGGCAAATAAATCAAAACAAAAAAGATTCGCGATAAAACGAGGAAAACATAATTATGATGTAGGTACTGTTGTTTCCGCGTTCCGCGAAATAATAGACATACACTACAGACAATAGTCAACAAGGGGAAATACCTTTGCTAATGTCAATGTTCTGTTACGTCAGTGTAATTTGTTACTAATTGACACCTAGCATGAACGCGTCGAGGCGTAAAGTTACTTGGAACGATTTTCGAATCGAAAATAGTAGGAGCTACGTGTATCTCTATACCTATAGATTTTTAGCACGATAAGTTATCATCATCATCAATATCTTGCCCTTTTTTGAGGGTGGGAAATCATCAAATGACTTCTCTCACTGTGGGCGGAGTGGTAGGGAGTGTCAGACTTCTACTGACTAAAAACGAGCTATGTTCCTTCTTACCCCGTTGTGTTCAAGGCCGCGGTACCTAACTCTCTGGAACAACCCGCAGCCACGGCAGGATTATCTTGTACTGAACCCAATCCTAATTTGGAGTCGTCGCAGCATGTTTTCTTCTTCTATACTTCTGAATTACTCGTCATCTCAACAGACTCCTTTCTTGCTAGAACGATTGGTGTTATGTATTTTGTGTTAACAAAGTTTTTCAACAAAGTAAATATTGGAAATGATTATGAGCGTTTTTAATCTTAAAATTGTACATATTTTCGTTATTTATTCGTGACAAAAATGCCTATTAGTGGAGTGCCCTAAGGCATAAATATTGTAAAACCTCGGAATCCAGGGCCGGTCAATGAATCTTCATAAAAATTTTTGGACTGCATTGGTAAAAGCCCAAATAAAGAAGTTAAAAAAAAAAATTTGCGCGCTCGTCTTTTTTTTTTTTTTAATTCGACAATTTGCTGAAAAATGACAGGGACAAGGGAAAAAAATGTTTAGAGCTACTAAATAATATTTTCACCGTGACTTTAATGTTAATTAATTAATATTTCGCAAAAAAGAACGACTTACAGCAAAAAAAAAAATTAAAACGTATCTATCTAATACCTTTCTATGAGCAATTCTTGTAATATAGTATAATCTGAATCTCGGTTACGGCTTCAACGATTTTCATGAAATTTAGTATGCAGGGGGTTTTGGGGGCGATAAATAGGTCAAGCTAGGTTTCATTTAAAAAAAAACACGATTTACCAAAACAACCAAGCAAATTTCGGTCATCCAGGTACTATACATTATAATAACATTATTGTTAATTACTGTCGTCGTCATCGTTGATGTGGATTGTTGGTGAAGGATTAGTACCTACAGCTGTCACAAAAGCATTCTAGATTTAAAAAAATCCTGTGGATGCCTTATGTTTAAGGCCTCCTGCCAGAGGCATATCCTACTAATATTATATTTGCTAAAGTTTGTGAGGATGGATTGATGGTTGTTCCCCGTTTCACGCAAAAACTACTGAACGGATTTGGAGGTTAAATATCGCAAATAGATAGATGGTTTACAACCTGGATTAAAACATATGACCCAATTTTATCTCGGTAGTATGATCCCCTGGGGCAATTATCGAGCTAGTAACTGATATACCATAAGTGACTAATCGCTAAGGAAAGCTGCTGTGGGGTACGGACCTCGGTTTAGGACGTCACTGAGGGGGGGCAACAAAGGGACAGGCTAAATCTGAGAGATATTATTTAGGGTCTGGTTTAATACTACTGTCTCAGCTTCGCAGGCTGGCTCTAGCAAGGGTCGGGATATTTGTATTTCTTATTTCTAAGTGTACCTACTGGTTTCCCTACTACTTTGAGGTCCATACCCCACAGGAGGTGCCCTTAGTGATTATTAGTCACTTATAGTATATCAGTTACTAGCTTATGGCCGCGGCTTCTCCCGCGTGGAGTTCGATAAACCATCTATATACGTTATCCAAATCCGTTTAGTAGTTTTTGCGTGAACGAGTAACAAACATTAATCCATCCTCACAAACTTTCACACGTATAATATAAGTACGATATGCCTCTGGCAGGAGGCCTTAAACTTAAGGCATCCACAGGATTTTTTTAAATCTAGAATGCTTTTGTGACAGCTGTAGGTACTAATCCTTCACCAACAATCCACATCAACGATGACGACGACAGTAATTAACAATAATGTTATTATAATGTATAGTACCTGGATGACCGAAATTTGCTTGGTTGTTTTGGTAAATCGTGTTTTTTTTTAAATGAAACCTAGCTTGACCTATTTATCGCCCCCAAAACCCCCTGCATACTAAATTTCATGAAAATCGTTGAAGCCGTAACCGAGATTCAGATTATACTATATTACAAGAATTGCTCCTATAAAGGTATTAGATAGATACGTTTTAATTTTTTTTTTTGCTGTATGTCGTTCTTTTTTGCGAAATATTAATTAATTAACATTAAAGTCACGGTGAAAATATTATTTAGTAGCACTAAACATTTTTTTTCCCTTGTACCTATCATTTTTCAGTAAATTGCCGAATTAAAAAAAAAAAAAAGAAGAGCGCGCAAATTTTTTTTTTTAACTTCTTTATTTGGGCTTTTACCAATGCAGTCCAAAAGTTTTTATGAAGATTCATTGACCGGCCCTGGATTCCGAGGTATAAATCTTACGGCACTCCACTATATTCCCGGGAGATTTTGTCATTAAAGTCTAAGGTTAAATGGCGTAAATATATAATATGCCTCGTTCTTTACGGCAATTGTACGGGAAAATGTGTGTAGCATATCCACACATCTCTTCGGGAAATTGAGCGCGATGTTATGTTGTCCATAATATTTTCTTGTTAGATACCAAACAACTTTTTCCGCATGATTACTACTGATTACTACTATTGCCGCTGGGTTTTTCATCGCTACATACCAGATACTTAGACACCTGATTGAACTAATATCCTGTGTAGGCTTGATTTTTATTTCCATTTTCCTGCAACAGTTGTTTTCTGAATTATATTTCTGCTAAACTGTATCATTCGAAAACCTATATTAATGTCCTGAAACCAATTGATGATAATTTAATCTGACGAAAAGACTCCTGACCTCCACTCCTTCGGACTGAGGCCAATATCCCAGTAGTGGGAACATAATAGATTTTTTTAAATGAACCTGTGTCTCTTTAATTTTTAGTTTGCGGCAAAAATGCAGAAATGAAATGCGTTCAGCCATGCCCTCCTCAGAGGACTTGCAGAAATCGTGGCCTACAAGTGAGATGTATGGAACCTGACCAGCCTTGCCAGAATACATGTACTTGCAAGCCAGGATACTTTAGAAATGTTTTGGGAGACTGTATTTCCAATGCTGAGTGTGGTAAGTACATTTACATTGAAAAGGATTCATCTTGGTAATTCTGTCACACACTTATAATCGCAATGGATTTCATTTGGCTATTCAACAACATTCATTAATCGTGCGAAATGTTTTTCCAATCGGATAAATGTTTTTTTGTGACAGCACTCTCATTATTTCAGTTGATAACTTTCACAGATATAAAGGGTGTAAAAGTACCCTTAACGCAAACGAAAGGCACTTGTTCTCCCCACCACTACGATATTTTTTTTGTTCTAGACCATACCTGGGAACCTCCTAGTTGCGGAGATATTGGGTGTCAAAGTTCTAAATTTTTCACAGCTGTTTTTGTAAATACTAGTATTTCAAGTTTTAACTTTACTTAAATTACCTCCATGACCCGTTTACTATTCAAAGCATCCACTAGCACAATGTTTTAAGAGTGCTACTTTGAGTTTTACCGTAAAATGTGATTTTTGACCCCAAAAAAAAAGTCATTTCTCAGCAAAAATTTTTGCATAGGGGTACTTGGTTTGATGTACAGAATGCTTGGTTATCGGATGCGTGAAGGGTTCGTTTACACCCTGTATATGGCCTAGTTTTGCAGTTAGTTTATTCCAGTAGCCAGTTATAGACAAAAGATAGTCTATTTCACGTTTTGCGTTTTCATTTTATCTTGGTGCAAAATTACTCGTAGGTTTTCATCCTTTAATTATTTTTTAAAAATCATATTACAGGCAGACATTCAGAACTTGTTCTTAATTTTCAGATATGTGTCAACGCGAAAACGAATTTTTTGCCTGTAACAGTGCTTGTGACAACGAGTGTGACAAACTTGCCACACAAAACAGGACAAAGTGTCCTATTAAGTCGTTCGTCTGTAACCGTAAGTGCTACTGTGAAGATGGATTCGCGAGAGATGACAAGAAGAACTGCGTACCGGTCGAGAAATGTCGTATGTATCATTGCTTTTTTTTTAATTGGTTTCTTGCATTATAAAACGGTCGTTTACAGTAGCTGATGCCCGTGGTTTCATCCGCGTCAAATTATATACTAAAACCTTTCTCGAGAACCAGACCTATCCATTGGTGAAAACAGCATGAACATCGGTGCAGTAGTTTTTGAGTTTATCACGGACAGACTGACAGGCGCGGCGGAGGACTTTGTTTTATAATATGTAGTGATTAGGCTTTGTAATCCTCGAAGCGTTTTGGAGAGGTCAACCTACTTAAAATAAACACCTTCCTACTCATGTTTACGTTCGAATCACATGTAAAAGGGCTATTGCCATCATTTGGGCACATATTCAGACTCCGTGGCTGCTTCTGAGAAATTCCGGAATGGAAAAACCCAATACCACTATGTTAGACTTGGGAACTGATGCTAGGACCTCAGTTGAGCAGTAAAGCTAACGGCTACCAGACAAACGAGGCAGACGAAACAGGTACTCATAAATTGCACATGTGGTTGGTTTAGTGATCATTAAAAAATCTACCGTTGGCAATCAGAAGGTTAATGACCAAGCAAATATGCATCTATGTAGATATTTGTTTAACATAACATGACATCACGCCAGTAATCCCCGAAGGGTCAGGCAGAGGTGTACCCATTACCACCCACAATTCGCCGTATAAGTTCCATGTAATGGGGGCGAGCCATCAACTGGGCACAAATCCAGACCCTGTGGTTGCTACTGAGAAATTCCTGATGAAAAAATTCAAGAACACTGCCCTTTTTTTTTTGGCGGGTGGAAAATCATCGAATAACCCGTCCCGCTCTTGGGCAGAGCGAAAGGGAGTGTCAGACTTCTACTGACTAAAAACCACTCATGTTCCTTCTTAGCCCTTTATGTCGAGGCCCCGGTATCTCTGTCGAGGCCGCGGTATTTGGCCTACCTGGGAACTGAACCCAGGGCCACATTGTCAGCAGTCGCGCTGTACTTAGTATTGTTTTATTTTTCACAGCCAGCAAAACCGTGGAAGGCGGTTCGTCTGAAGTACATAAAGAAGAATCCCGAGTTCGTCGAAGCTTTGACTTAGTTGGTAAGTATAATAATAGTGTAGAAAATGGTGGTAGTGTAGAAAATAGTGCTGGGATGATTAGGGGCTTACAAATAAGAGGATTCAACGCCATTTCGAGACAGTTCTATGATAACTGGCTTGGCATCGGTCAGCAGCAAAGTTGGGTGAACTGACTGCCTAAAATATAACCAATTTCATGAATTATTTATATTTATTTCATTTTCATTTCCTCTACATAAAACACCAGTTATCAGTGCAGCAGTAATATGTATAAAATAAAGAATGTATTACCACAAAGTTCAAGTAAATTACACTGTATTGAAGTCATGAGTCAATAATCATGCCATTCAAAGTCATCATCTGCCTAGCATTTTCCCAACTATGTTAGGGTCGGCTTCCAGTCTAACCGGATGCAGCTGAATACCAGAATTTTACATAGAGCGACTGCCTATCTGACCTCCACAACCCAGTTAATACTAGGTAATACGATACTCTTTGGTAAGACTGGATATCAGAATTTCAGGTCACTGACTACCTGTAACGACTGCCAAAGATCTATATATGGCAGCCGGGACCAACAGCTTAACGTGCTTTCCGAGGCACGGAGGAAACTCGGTATGTGGGGCGGTCACCCATCTACAGACCGTCCTAGGCAAGCACAGCTTTACCTGAAGATCAACCTGAGTGGCAGTTCTTATTAAGCCACGAGCTCCTCATTGTACATTGCCATTCAAAGTGACTAAAAAAATATGCGTGGCAAAGCATATCACGGCCAAAATAAAAACAATCAGTTGGCTGCAGCCTATAATTTTACCCCGATTTCGGACTTTATATACTAATTGTAAAACACTTTCCAGATCCAATCTGCACTGGGGAAAACGAAGTTCACACGGACTGCAGGAAGTCCTGCCCACCAAACACGTGCCTCTCCCTCGTTGCTCGGTTCAAGTGTGACAGCACCGAACCTTGCAGGAGTGGATGTCTTTGCAAGCCAGGGTATTTGAGGCAAACACCAACCTCTCCATGCATACCTATTTGTCAATGTACCCAGATGGGACATTCACCAGACTGCAAGAATAGCTTTATTATCAAAAAATAGGAAGACTGAAATGAATCCAGTGTGGGATATGGGATGACTCAAACAATCGGTATAGCAATTATGTCCCGCGTCCTGTATTTCACGAGGGATTCACGTCCATCAAAATTGATATCCAAAAGATGATAATTTGGAAATGAATATTGAAAACAATGTTCCAGGACCCAGGATTGGAACGATAATTATTGTGTTAGTTAATAATTTAGGTTTTACAAAATGTAACTGCTATCAATAAATAAATATGTTACGATAAATTCTTGTCTGTTTTATTTTCAATAAATAATTATACAAGCAAATCATATTCTGAGTTAATTAGTCGGCCTATGAAGTTTTTAGTTTTTAGGATACCTTTTTCAGTTTCCGTAATTCCCCTTTTTTGATGCAAACATTTAAAATGAAATACTTATCAGCATCCTTATTTACAGCATTGCCTTAATTGCTAACTATGCACAATTATATAAAGCAATAAGATTATAACTTAACGATTAAAGTGCATTTTTAGACATGCATGAAAACAAAAGAAGAAAAACCAGTTTTTTCACATTGGCAGACTGGTTTGCCTGGATTAAGTGAGCTTATCAAAATATTGTATTTCTTAAACCTGGATGGATAGAGGGTGAATCCCAATAAGACAAAATTTTGAAAACTACAATAATATGAAAATGGAGCCTGCCGGGGCTGCGTGTTGTGAGATACCGCGGCCCCGGACACAAAGGGCGAAGGAGCACGAGTGGTTTTTAGTCAGTAGAAGTCTGACACTCCCTTCCACTCAGCCCAGAGCGGAAGGAGTCATTTGATGATTTCCCACCCTCCAAAAAAAAAAAGAAAGGTAGTGTAATGGAGAAGTTAACATTTTTTTCTGACCGACAAATAGCATTTACGCAAATATGATATAGAGAGAGACAACACATCTTAAACTGTTTATTCAGAGCTGGACATCCTCACATAATGATACGGTTTAAACCTGGGCCCAGTCGATCTTATAAGCACCATCACCAGCCTAGCCCTTTCCCAAATATGTTGGGGTCATCACCAGTGTAACTGGATGCGGCTGTATACCAGTATTTTACATAGAGGCATTAGGATACTGCCAATCTGGCCTCCACAACCCAGCTAGTGCTGGGTAGTACCACACGCTTTGGTAAGAGCAGTTGTCAGACTTTCAGGCCAAAGAACTACCAATGACAGCCGGGACTAAGGGCTAAACGTGTTTTCGAGGCATGGAGGAAATTAGGTTTTAAATAGGTGGTCACCCATTCACGAACCAACTTAGGCAAGCTTGGCTTAACCTAAAGATCGATCCGAGTAGCTGGTATTATTGAACCATGACATCCTCGACCTAACAAATACCATAAACGCGAATACATGAAAGAAACTCTTCTTAAAACGGAGTTCCATTTTTTCTCAGTTCGAGAACAGATTGTAATGGCAAAGAAAAAAAATGCAGGGAGGGCATTTTACCTTTCATAGAACACAAATAAGAGGTAGTTTTCAGTTTTCTTTATCATGTTTATAATCATCTTCCAAAGGGTTATAGCTCCAGGAATTTCACATTTAGAGATTTAAGAGTCTCTTCCGAATCGGTTCACTCCTTCTGTGCTTTCAAAACTCTTTACCTACTGCGATATCTGGTCATGTTCGCTCCACAAACAATATCATCATCATCATCATCTCAGCCAAAAGACGTCCACAGCTGGACATAGGCCTCCCCTTCTGGGGGAGGCCATAATCGCCACGCTTGGGAGGCGGATTGGCGATCGCAGTATGATTGTTACAAAGGCACAGAGAACGCTGCTGCCCATTCTCTGGTAAGTCCCTTAGTCGCCTCTTACGACACCCACGGGAATTGAGAACCTCCTCCTTTTTGGGAAGTCGGTTAAAAAGTTGTCTCCTTTGTTAAATTTGGTAACAGAATAACCCAATCAATTAGTATAAATACTTAAACAAAATAGTCTTCTTTGATGTCAAAACGAGTCGACTCATCAATATGTTTCGTTTTATCGTGCTCTCCTGTTGTATTGTGTTAAGTGTCTCAGGTAAGTGGTTACATCTATCTACAACATTAATTTTAGTATATGCGAAACCCGAAACATGTATCTTCTCTTTTTATGTATAGAATCTATTTATTATTATAGCTAGCCCATACCGTACCACTGCTGGGCAAAGCTCTCTCTCTATTCCTTCCAAACATTCGGAAGTCATCCATTTCACCCTGCCATCTCCTACGTGGTCTGCCGCGACCCCGTGCAGCTATTTCAGGGCACCAATCCTGAGCTTTACGGGCCTACTGCTCATTCGGCATGCGACAGACATGTCCTGCCCAGTCCCATTTGCGCAGCCTTTTGAGCCACGTCAACGATTTGTGTTTTGGAGAACAGAGTAGTGTTTCGAACGTGATCTGTAAATGTAATTAAGAGACTGCGCTCCTTAGCATGTTGGTTAACCTTGAGTTTGGACTTTGGATGTCAGTAAAGTCATCTATGCACAAAATTCCAAAACTGTGTCATGCAACTGTATCTGTGTAACCACAGAACAGAAAGAACAGGGTGTACCTGTATCACAAAGTTCTCCCGCGCCCCCAGCGTCATCTTGCGCTCTTTGATGTTAATTTGACAGTAGGTAAATATTGCAGTGAATGAGTGATTAAAATTGTGTTGTACACATACTTGTAATTGGTTCAAGTACCAATGAATGAAATTATGCATGGTGTCGCCTCTAAATTATTAAACCTTTAAAATATTATGTATTCCAGCGCAAGGACAAGGAGGTTTCCCAGGTGGGCCATCGCAGCCTGGGTTACCGAATTACCCCGGACAACCCGGACAGCCAGATGGGCCGTTACAGCCTGGAAGGCCTGGACAACCAGGTACAATTTTTTTAAAATCAATTTTACAAAAGTTCAAATAGTAAAGTGCGAGTGTGTGTTTCATAATTTCCAGTGCGTGTTCATGATACCAATTTTTTCGCTCTTTCCTTTTTTTAGGTATGTCCCCGGGTCAGCCGTAAGTGTGTTGAAAAACGTCGTATGATACACGTGTGTATTGATGTTTACCGTCCTTGGCTCTCTTAAGACCCTCACCTTACGGCTCGGGTCTCAATGGCGCCTCAGCGGTAATCACTAACGTTATACACTTATACCATAATATACTATAACTTGCAACAGATTGCCGTACTTACTTTGGTACTACCAGAAAAACTAGTTTCTAAAACATGGGGTTTTTTTTTTGTTATGTTTTGGAAGGTCACATTCTCTTTACTTATTAGTTGCTGAAAAAAAAAAACAGGGATGTGTAATTTATTTTTATTTTTGATGATACGTGACACAAAATGATTGTTCTAGCTAGAGGCAATACATTTGTATAGAGAATTCGAAGCCCCGAAGAGATAATTTTATTTTTGAATATAGTTTAACACATACATACATACATAAACTCACTAGTGCAGTAACCACAGAACGCCACTTGCTACGATCCTTACATACTCCTTTTGTCTCCTCCAAATTCATACATCTGGTCTGGTTACGAGTACTACGCACCTGTCCTTTCTGAAGAACGGCACCAGTAACATCACTGTATGCCTTTCTAGGGCATCCCCTCCCAGCACTACCACTCACATCTGCCTTATAAATACCTTTTGTTAATCGACATTGGATATAGTTAAAGTTTGCTAATAAAGGATCAAGTGCTGATAATTATGTTGAGTTTTGTATGTAACCAATGAGAGTGATGGCAGTACAACGTGATCAAACCCTTTTCTATTATCATATTTTATTTTGTGAGGAATATACTACGACATCACTTTCCAATGCAATGTTCCGTGATAATGACAACAGAATACGCGTTCACGTAAGCGAAGCCGCGGGCACAGCTAGTTTTGAATAAAATGCTTAGCATTATACTTATCTACTATATTACTTTTTTTTTGTTTTCGGAGGGTGGGAAATCATCAAATGATTCTTCCAGGGCGGTAGGGAGTGTCAGACTTCTACTGACTAAAATCATCCTCTCTTAGCCCTTTGTGTCGAGGCCGCGGTATCACTTTCGAACAACCCGCAGCCCCGATGGGGTCTACTATATTACCTTACTTACACAAAATGCACAATGACATCAAAGATGATTAAATAATTAAATGATTCCACGGAATAAAGTCCATTTGTAGACATGCAAGTGATAACCGAAAGAAGAAAAACCGGTTTATTCACATTGGCAGACTGGTTTGCCTAGAGCATGAAACCTAATCAATATTGATTTGAATTTTGGCGGTGTAATGGAAAGATGAACACTTTTTCACATAACATTCATAACATCACGCCTGTAATCCCGAAGGGTTAGCCATAGGTGTACCTAATAATATATAACACACACACACTAACACATACACACTAACACTTTTTCCTGAACAATAAATAGCATTTACGCAGATCATCATTTGTCTAGCCTTTTCCCAACTATGTTGGGGTCGGCTTCCAGTCTAACCGAATGCAACTGAATACCAGTAGTTTACATGGGGCGACTGCCTGCCTGTCTGACCTCCATAATCCAGTTAATACTGGATAATTCTTTGGTAAGACTGGTCTTCAAACTTCCAGGTCACTGACTACCTGTTACGACTACCAAAGGATATATAGGGAATAAAAGTACTCTTAACGCAAACGAAGGGCACTTGTTCTCCCTACCACTGCGATCATTTTTTTGTTCTAGACCATACCTGGGAACCTCCTAGTTGCGGAGATATTGGGGGTCAAAGTCCCAAATTTTTCACAGCTGTTTTTGTAAATACTAATATTTCAGGTTTTAACTTTACTTAAATTACCTCCATGACCCGTTTACTATTCAAAGCATCCACTAGCACAATGTTTTAAGAGTGCTACTTTGAGTTTTACCGTAAAATGTGATTTTTGACCCAAAAAAAAAGTCATTTCCCAGCAAAATTTTTGCGTAGGGTTACTTGGTTTGATGTACAGAATGCTTCGTTGTCGGATGCGTGAAGGGTTCGTTTCCACCCTGTATAGCAGCCGGGATTAACAGCTTAACGTGTTTTCCGAGGTACGGAGGAAATTTACTAGGCAAGCGCGGCTTAACCTTAAAATCAACCCGAGTGGCAATTATTCTATTATACCACGAGCTCCATTTACACATACAGGTTGGTGCCGACAATACGACAATAAATGAAACCGCTGGTAGTTCTAGTTCATAGGAACATTATGAAACTATGAAATAAATCGTAACAACAATATTTTTTTTTTTTTAAATCAATAAAACTGTAAACGAAGTACATTACTTCAAGTACCAATGAATGAAATTATGCATGGTGTCGCCTCTAAATTATTAAACCTTTAAAATATTATGTATTCCAGCGCAAGGACAAGGAGGTTTCCCAGGTGGGCCATCGCAGCCTGGGTTACCGAATTACCCCGGACAACTCGGACAACCCGGACAACCCGGACAGCCAGGTGGGCCGTTACAGCCTGGAGGGCCTAGACAACCAGACACAATTTTTTTTAAATCAATTTTACAAAAGTTCAAATAGTAAAGTGCGAGTGTGTGTTTCATAATTTCCAGTGCGTGTTCATGATACCTATTTTCTCGTTCTTTTCTTTTTTAGGTAGGCCCCCGGGTCAGCCCAGTCCACCTGGCCAACCAAGTCCACCGTTTGGGTACCAACAGCCTGATTCGAATCAAAGAGGTAGGTCATTCTGTCGGGGCTGCGGGTTCTTCGAAAGATATAGGGCATAAAGGGCTAAGAAGGAACATGGGTGGTTTTTTGTCAGTAGAAGTCTGGCACTCCCTACCAGAGCGGGAGGAGTCATTTGATGATTTCTGACTCCCCAAAAAAAAAAAGGTAAGTCATGGTAACCTTTGTGACTCAGCATCCTTTTTGTAAAGACAGAAAAACGGAATGACAATCACATTTCGACAGCAGAATAAGAATCCAAGAATACAAAATTGCATAAAAATGTAACTCGTTTTAAATAAATATAGCTTGATAAACAAGAATTATTAACCGCGGAACCAGCGCCACAGAATTCCACAAGTTAAGGGCGCCCACTGTCAAAGAGCCTTGTAGCAGTCTCAATAAATTATTTTTCAACACACTTGCTCATAAAGTGGATCTAATTTCAACGCAATTAGGCATATAATGACACCTGTAATTAAACTGTGAATTTTTCATTACCATTATTTACAAGTTAGTGAGCTATATATAGGTTTTTTTTTTAATTTTTTTTGGTTGAGTTGCTTTGTTCTTGAAAAAGTTTCGATACTAAAAAGATTGTGTTCAATACTACAAATAAATTAATGTACCTATTCCATGCTCATTTCATGCAACTTCTAATTTAAATAGATAATTTCAACTTGTATTACAACATTATCCGCGAAAAGCCAAAAAAAAACGTAATCTTTTAGTCTATAGCCGATCGCCATTGTTAGATGCGCGCGCTGGAAAACTTATTAACTTAAATAGATAATTTCAACTTGTATATACGTTTTCAATAAATAAAACTTTTGTTTTCCCTGTAATAAAAAAAACTTTGAATTCCTCATTTTGTACGTGGCTAAAACGCTATCCGCAATAAACCAAAAAAATCAAATCAAAAGCAGTCGGGTAAAAAAGAAACCTCATTCTTTTAGTCTATGGCCGATCGCCATTGTTAGATGCGCGCGCAGGAAAACTGATTATTCCCGCCATGGCGAAATTGTTTTCACAACTCATTTTAACTGTTGATAATGATTTTTTTGTGTTATTTTCTTCACAAGTGTGTTGAAAAACGTCGTATGATACACGTGTGTATTGATGTTTACCGTCCTTGGCTCTCTTAAGACCCTCACCTTACGGCTCGGGTCTCAATGGCGCCTCAGCGGTAATCACTAACGTTATACACTTATACCATAATATACTATAACTTGCAACAGATTGCCGTACTTACTTTGGTACTACCAGAAAAACTAGTTTCTAAAACATGGGGTTTTTTTTTTGTTATGTTTTGGAAGGTCACATTCTCTTTACTTATTAGTTGCTGAAAAAAAAAAAAACAGGGATGTGTAATTTATTTTTATTTTTGATGATACGTGACACAAAATGATTGTTCTAGCTAGAGGCAATACATTTGTATAGAGAATTCGAAGCCCCGAAGAGATAATTTTATTTTTGAATATAGTTTAACACATACATACATACATAAACTCACTAGTGCAGTAACCACAGAACGCCACTTGCTACGATCCTTACATACTCCTTTTGTCTCCTCCACATTCATACATCTGGTCATATACACACGCCGGTTACGAGTACTACGCACCTGTCCTTTCTGAAGAACGGCACCAGTAACATCACTGTATGCCTTTCTAGGGCATCCCCTCCCAGCACTACCACTCACATCTGCCTTATAAATACCTTTTGTTAATCGACATAGTTCATAGTTCGATCGATATAATTATAATAGTTAAAGTTTGCTAATAAAGGATCAAGTGCTGATAATTATGTTGAGTTTTGTATGTAACCAATGAGAGTGATGGCAGTACAACGTGATCAAGCCCTTTTCTATTATCATATTTTATTTTGTGAGGAATATATTACGACATCACTATCCAATGTAATGTTCCGTGATAATGACAACAGAATACGCGTTCACGTAAGCGAAGCCGCGGGCACAGCTAGTTTTGAATAAAATGCTTAGCATTATACTTATCTACTATATTACTTTTTTTTTGTTTTCGGAGGGTGGGAAATCATCAAATAATTCTTCCAGGGCGGTAGGGAGTGTCAGACTTCTACTGACTAAAATCATCCTCTCTTAGCCCTTTGTGTCGAGGCCGCGGTATCACTTTCGAACAACCCGCAGCCCCGATGGGGTCTACTATATTACCTTACTTACACAAAATGCACAATGACATCAAAGATGATTAAATAATTAAATGACTCCACGGAATAAAGTCCATTTGTAGACATGCAAGTGATAACCGAAAGAAGAAAAACCGGTTTATTCACATTGGCAGACTGGTTTGCCTAGAGCATGAAACCTAATCAATATTGATTTGAATTTTGGCGGTGTAATGGAAAGATGAACACTTTTTCACATAACATTCATAACATCACGCCTGTAATCCCGAAGGGTTAGCCATAGGTGTACCTAATAATATATAACACACACACACTAACACATACACACTAACACTTTTTCCTGAACAATAAATAGCATTTACGCAGATCATCATTTGTCTAGCCTTTTCCCAACTATGTTGGGGTCGGCTTCCAGTCTAACCGAATGCAACTGAATACCAGTAGTTTACATGGGGCGACTGCCTGCCTGTCTGACCTCCATAATCCAGTTAATACTGGATAATTCTTTGGTAAGACTGGTCTTCAAACTTCCAGGTCACTGACTACCTGTTACGACTACCAAAGGATATATAGGGAATAAAAGTACTCTTAACGCAAACGAAGGGCACTTGTTCTCCCTACCACTGCGATCATTTTTTTGTTCTAGACCATACCTGGGAACCTCCTAGTTGCGGAGATATTGGGGGTCAAAGTCCCAAATTTTTCACAGCTGTTTTTGTAAATACTAATATTTCAGGTTTTAACTTTACTTAAATTACCTCCATGACCCGTTTACTATTCAAAGCATCCACTAGCACAATGTTTTAAGAGTGCTACTTTGAGTTTTACCGTAAAATGTGATTTTTGACCCAAAAAAAAAGTCATTTCCCAGCAAAAATTTTTGCGTAGGGTTACTTGGTTTGATGTACAGAATGCTTCGTTGTCGGATGCGTGAAGGGTTCGTTTCCACCCTGTATAGCAGCCGGGATTAACAGCTTAACGTGTTTTCCGAGGTACGGAGGAAATTTACTAGGCAAGCGCGGCTTAACCTTAAAATCAACCCGAGTGGCAATTATTCTATTATACCACGAGCTCCATTTACACATACAGGTTGGTGCCGACAATACGACAATAAATGAAACCGCTGGTAGTTCTAGTTCATAGGAACATTATGAAACTATGAAATAAATCGTAACAACAATATTTTTTTTTTTTAAATCAATAAAACTGTAAACGAAGTACATTACTTCAAGTACCAATGAATGAAATTATGCATGGTGTCGCCTCTAAATTATTAAACCTTTAAAATATTATGTATTCCAGCGCAAGGACAAGGAGGTTTCCCAGGTGGGCCATCGCAGCCTGGGTTACCGAATTACCCCGGACAACTCGGACAACCCGGACAGCCAGGTGGGCCGTTACAGCCTGGAGGGCCTAGACAACCAGGCACAATTTTTTTTAAATCAATTTTACAAAAGTTCAAATAGTAAAGTGCGAGTGTGTGTTTCATAATTTCCAGTGCGTGTTCATGATACCTATTTTCTCGTTCTTTTCTTTTTTAGGTAGGCCCCCGGGTCAGCCCAGTCCACCTGGCCAACCAAGTCCACCGTTTGGGTACCAACAGCCTGATTCGAATCAAAGAGGTAGGTCATTCTGTCGGGGCTGCGGGTTCTTCGAAAGATATAGGGCATAAAGGGCTAAGAAGGAACATGGGTGGTTTTTTGTCAGTAGAAGTCTGGCACTCCCTACCAGAGCGGGAGGAGTCATTTGATGATTTCTGACTCCCCAAAAAAAAAAAAGGTAAGTCATGGTAACCTTTGTGACTCAGCATCCTTTTTGTAAAGACAGAAAAACGGAATGACAATCACATTTCGACAGCAGAATAAGAATCCAAGAATACAAAATTGCATAAAAATGTAACTCGTTTTAAATAAATATAGCTTGATAAACAAGAATTATTAACCGCGGAACCAGCGCCACAGAATTCCACAAGTTAAGGGCGCCCACTGTCAAAGAGCCTTGTAGCAGTCTCAATAAATTATTTTTCAACACACTTGCTCATAAAGTGGATCTAATTTCAACGCAATTAGGCATATAATGACACCTGTAATTAAACTGTGAATTTTTCATTACCATTATTCACAAGTGAGCTATATATAGGTTTTTTTTTTATTTTTTTGGTTGAGTTGCTTTGTTCTTGAAAAATTTTTTTGTGTTATTTTCTTAACAAGTGTGTTGAAAAACGTCGTATGATACACGTGTGTATTGATGTTTACCGTCCTTGGCTCTCTTAAGACCCTCACCTTACGGCTCGGGTCTCAATGGCGCCTTAGCGGTAATCACTAACGTTATACACTTATACCATAATATACTATAACTTGCAACAGATTGCCGTACTTACTTTCGTACTACCAGAAAAACTAGTTTCTGGTAAAACATGGGGTTTTTTTTTTGTTATGTTTTGGAAGGTCACATTTTCTTTACTTATTAGTTGCTGAAAAAAAAAAAAAAACAGGGATGTGTAATTTATTTTTATTTTTGATGATACGTGACACAAAATGATTGTTCTAGCTAGAGGAAAATACATTTGTATAGACAATTCGAAGCCCCGAAGAGATAATTTTATTTTCGAATATAGTTTAACACATACATACATACATAAACTCACGCCCTTTTCTCATGGGGGTAGGCAGTAACCACAGAACGCCACTTGCTACGATCCTTACATGACATACTCCTTTTGTCTCCTCCACATTCATACATCTGGTCATATACACACGCCGGTTACGAATACTACGCACCTGTTCTTTCTGAAGAACGGGACCAATAAGATCAGTGTATGGCTTTCTAGGGCGTCCCCTCCCGGCGCTACCACTTTCATCTGCCTTATGTTAATACCTACCTTTTGTTAATCGACATAGTTCATAGTTCGATCGATATAATTATAATAGTTTAAGTTTGCTAATAAAGGATCAAGTGCTGATAATTATGTTGAGTTTTGTATGTAATAAAAAATGAGAGTGATGGCAGTACAACGTGATCAAACCCTTTTCATCGACATCACTTTCCAATGTAATGTTCCGTGATAATGCCAACAGAATACGCGTTCACGTAAGCGAAGCCGCGGACACAGCAAGTTTTAAATAAAATGCTTAGCATTATACTTATCTACTATATTACTTTTTTTTTGTTTTCGGAGGGTGGAAAATCATCAAATGATTCCTCCAGGGCGGTAGGGAGTGTCAGACTTCTACTGACTAAAATCATCCTCTCTTAGCCCTTTGTGTCGAGGCCGCGGTATCACTTTCGAACAACCCGCAGCCCCGATGGGGTCTACTATATTACCTTACTTACACAAAATGCACAATGACATCAAAGATGATTAAATAATTAAATGACTCCACGGAATAAAGTCCATTTGTAGACATGCAAGTGATAACCGAAAGAAGAAAAACCGGTTTATTCACATTGCCAGACTGGTTTGCCTAGAGCATGAAACCTAATCAATATTAATTTGAATTTTGGCGGTGTAATGGAAAGATGAACACTTTTTCACATAACATTCATAACATCACGCCTGTAATCCCGAAGGGTTAGGCAGAGGTGTACCTAATAATATATAACACACACACACTAACACATACACACTAACACTTTTTCCTGAACAATAAATAGCATTTACGCAGATCATCATTTGTCTAGCCTTTTCCCAACTATGTTGGGGTCGGCTTCCAGTCTAACCGAATGCAACTGAATACCAGTAGTTTACATGGGGCGACTGCCTGCCTGTCTGACCTCCATAATCCAGTTAATACTGGATAATTCTTTGGTAAGACTGGTCTTCAAACTTCCAGGTCACTGACTACCTGTTACGACTACCAAAGGATATATAGGGAATAAAAGTACTCTTAACGCAAACGAAGGGCACTTGTTCTCCCTACCACTGCGATCATTTTTTTGTTCTAGACCATACCTGGGAACCTCCTAGTTGCGGAGATATTGGGGGTCAAACTCCCAAATTTTTCACAGCTGTTTTTGTAAATACTAATATTTCAGGTTTTAACTTTACTTAAATTACCTCCATGACCCGTTTACTATTCAAAGCATCCTCTAGCACAATGTTTTAAGAGTGCTACTTTGAGTTTTACCGTAAAATGTGATTTTTGACCCAAAAAAAAAGTCATTTCCCAGCAAAAACTTTTGCGTAGGGTTACTTGGTTTGATGTACAGAATGCTTCGTTGTCGGATGCGTGAAGGGTTCGTTTCCACCCTGTATAGCAGCCGGGATTAACAGCTTAACGTGTTTTCCGAGGTACGGAGGAAATTTACTAGGCAAGCGCGGCTTAACCTTAAAATCAACCCGAGTGGCAATTATTCTATTATACCACGAGCTCCATTTACACATACAGGTTGGTGCCGACAATACGACAATAAATGAAACCGCTGGTAGTTCTAGTTCATAGGAACATTATTAAACTATGAAATAAATCGTAACAACAATATTTTTTTTTTTTAAATCAATAAAACTGTAAACGAAGTACATTACTTCAAGTACCAATGAATGAAATTATGCATGGTGTCGCCTCTAAATTATTAAACCTTTAAAATATTATGTATTCCAGCGCAAGGACAAGGAGGTTTCCCAGGTGGGCCATCGCAGCCTGGGTTACCGAATTACCCCGGACAACTCGGACAACCCGGACAACCCGGACAGCCAGGTGGGCCGTTACAGCCTGGAGGGCCTAGACAACCAGGCACAATTTTTTTTAAATCAATTTTACAAAAGTTCAAATAGTAAAGTGCGAGTGTGTGTTTCATAATTTCCAGTGCGTGTTCATGATACCTATTTTCTCGTTCTTTTCTTTTTTAGGTAGGCCCCCGGGTCAGCCCAGTCCACCTGGCCAACCAAGTCCACCGTTTGGGTACCAACAGCCTGATTCGAATCAAAGAGGTAGGTCATTCTGTCGGGGCTGCGGGTTCTTCGAAAGATATAGGGCATAAAGGGCTAAGAAGGAACATGGGTGGTTTTTTGTCAGTAGAAGTCTGGCACTCCCTACCAGAGCGGGAGGAGTCATTTGATGATTTCTGACTCCCCAAAAAAAAAAAGGTAAGTCATGGTAACCTTTGTGACTCAGCATCCTTTTTGTAAAGACAGAAAAACGGAATGACAATCACATTTCGACAGCAGAATAAGAATCCAAGAATACAAAATTGCATAAAAATGTAACTCGTTTTAAATAAATATAGCTTGATAAACAAGAATTATTAACCGCGGAACCAGCGCCACAGAATTCCACAAGTTAAGGGCGCCCACTGTCAAAGAGCCTTGTAGCAGTCTCAATAAATTATTTTTCAACACACTTGCTCATAAAGTGGATCTAATTTCAACGCAATTAGGCATATAATGACACCTGTAATTAAACTGTGAATTTTTCATTACCATTATTTACAAGTTAGTGAGCTATATATAGGTTTTTTTTTTAATTTTTTTTGGTTGAGTTGCTTTGTTCTTGAAAAAGTTTCGATACTAAAAAGATTGTGTTCAATACTACAAATAAATTAATGTACCTATTCCTTGCTCATTTCATGCAACTTCTAATTGAAATAGATTATTCTTCTAATTTAAATACATTATCCGCGAAAAGCCAAAAAAAAAACGTAATCTTTTAGTCTATAGCCGATCGCCATTGTTAGATGCGCGTGCTGGAAAACTTATTAATTTAAATAGATAATTTCAACTTGTATATACGTTTTCAATAAATAAAACTTTTGTTTTCCCTGTAATAAAAAAAACTTTGATGTTCTCATTTTGTACGTGGCTAAAACGCTATCCGCAAAAATCAAAAAAAAACAAATCAAAAGCAGTCGGGTAAATAAATAATTAAAAAAATTAAAAAACACGCCTGCCATGACAAAAAGTACCTAAACTAAAAAATAAAAAAACAAGTCAAACGAATTCAGCGATGAATGGGAGCAAGGTCCCGTAAATGTATTCGAAAATGTAAAACTGAAAACTAAAACTTTTATTGCAGTCGGGGGACAGTTCGGTGGAACAATTCTTTACAGGTTAATTATTTATTTTTTATTTCATATCTTTTAGTGATATATCGGTATTTTGACCTATAACCAATCATTTAAGCCATAAGACGTCCACTGCTGGACATAGGCCTCCCCCAGAAGGGGGAAAATGTGTTTTTATTCATTTCTCAGGATTCCGGTCGGCAAAATCGGAACTCTAATAATATGTACATTTTGTTTTCCGTCTGTCTGTCCGTATGCCTATATCCGTCAATCAAGACCCTGTTCCTCAGGAACGTGTGAAATGATCTGAATGACTTAATTGCGTAATTTATACCTACAAACATTTTTCATTTCATGTAGGTATCTATTTGTAAACAATTTACGCTGAATTTAATATATACATGCAATTTACATACAATGATAAGAACTTTGAATATTTTGTTAACATTCTAAGAAATTCAAGTGTAGTGCCAAACAGTTTTAAGTATAGTAGGTACCAAAAAACTTTTACAGATCCCTTGGTGCGTGGGTTCAACTCGCACGGTTTTTTTAAACTATTGTTTTATAACACACGTCATGTGGTGGCGCCTTACACCAAATACTTGCGTGGAAATATAAATTTTTGCGTTTATCCCAGACGCAGGGAGCTGGTTGGTTTGATTAGTGGACTGTATTGTTGCGGGGATTGAAAAGTACGTAAACAAGTAGTCTGACCTTGCAAATGCGACACGAATTAGGACGACGAACTTGTGAGCTTGGACAAAGGATCTGGCAGGAAACATGCAGCACCACTGACCTGTAAATTCGCCGTCTCCAAGATCTATCCTCCGCGTCGGTCGGCAGAGAGGTCGAGTCCTTGCTGGATTCAGGGCGGCACACGAGGGGGCGCGCACAGATGCCTTTCACCACATGAACACGCACTTTCCGTAGTGTTTTAGACAATAGTTCGCAATTATGCACTAGCGGCAATTCGCCACCGTAAGTTAAGAATAAATTAATAAGGGAGCATGTTCTTAGCAACGCTACTCTCGTTCAAGTGGCCGAGAGCCTTCACACAGTCACCATCGGCGGTGACAAGGACAGCGATGGTCCAGGTGTGCATGTGGGAAAAGGATGGGATGAGGTAGGATAGTGAAGCATTTTGCAAGTCATTTTTACTTCTACCCTACAATGAAAATTATGAACGAATACGAAATCCAACATCCCCCCAGCCTTGAAGAAACCCTTCAAAAAAAAAAGGTTTGAAAAGCAAGAAAATCGCTATATTCAGCAACTTCTACTATAACTAATACAACTAGAGCGGATAAATGTAATGAAATTTCTAAACTAAACTTATCTAACGTAAGCTAATTAATACTTATGAGCGAAAATATGTGTATATAAATATATTGACTATTGAGTCGGAAGCGGGCATAACCGCACTACTGGTCGTTTATAACTACCGGTCTTAGTTTTTACTTCCGCTACGCGAACAACACCATCCTTACCAGGGTATACATTGGTAACAATTCCTAATGGCCACTGCAAGGGTGGAGCGTTATCTACATTTAACAACACTACGGTACCGACTGTGATCGGGTTACACGGAGTATTCCATTTCTCGCGTTGTTGCAAATTATGTAAATATTCCGACTTAAATCGTTTCCAATATGATTGAACTATCGAATCCATTAAGGAGAAACGAGACAACAGATCTGTTCGTTCTTCGGATAAGTCGGCCGCGGGCAAACATTCTAGCGGAGAAGTAGATAGAAAATGCGCGGGAGTAAGTGCTAATGGTTCTGATGGGTCAGAGCTCAAAACATAAAGAGGACGGCTATTTAGCACTGCCTCAATTTGATTAAGAATGGTCGACATCTCCTCAAAGGTGAGGACTTGATTGCCGATTGTACGAAATAAAAGCGACTTGGTACTCTTAACGTTCGCTTCCCATATCCCTCCAAAGTGACTTGCTGTAGGAGGGTTCATTCGCCACGTGATACGGTTCTTCGCGAGTTCATGACTAAAACTTTGATAGTAATCAGCGGTCTGTAAGAACTCATGAAGCTCATTAAAATATTTTTTAGAAGCGACAAAATTAGTCCCGTTATCGCTATATAAGAAATTACAAGGACCTCTTCGCGATATGAATCGTTTGAATGCGTCGATAAACGAAGCAGAAGTTAAGTTAGATACTAATTCGATATGCACCGCTTTTGTTACGAGGCAAATAAAAATACAAATATAAGCTTTTACACTTCGTACGCCCCGTTTGCGGTAAGGAGTAATATAAAGCGGCCCTGCGTAATCGACGCCCGTATGTAAAAATGCTTTGCATTGCTCTAATCTACATTTAGGCAGATCAGCCATAGGCGGAAACGTAGGCTTAGGATTAACTCGAAAACAATCATTGCATTTGTGTATGTACTGTCGAACCACACGTCTAGCGGAAATAATCCAATATTTGGATCTTAATATCGAAATTAATAACTGCGGCCCGGCGTGACAATTGTCGCGGTGATAAAATTCAATTAATAATTTAACAATATGTCCTTGTCCGGGAAGTAAAATCGGATGTTTAGAAGAATATTCTAGTGTCGAATTCGATAAGCGACCTCCGACACGTAAAAGTCCGTTACATAGAAATGGAAACAATTTCCGTAACTTGGCCGAACATGGTTGACCTTTAGAAATATTCTTAATGTCTTCGGAAAAGTATTTAGACTGGATCGCGCGAATTATTTCCAATTCAGCTGTATTTAAATCTTCAGCTGTGATTGTATCGTTTTGCGGCAATTTTTTTATAAATCGAAGCGAAAAAACAGTAGCTTCCAGCAGCTTTTCCCAAGTGGAACACTCTGAAGCTAATTTTAAAAGCGGGTTTTCATTATCTGTGACTTTAGTCACGTGCGAAACGGTTTTTTCTTCCGGTAATGAAGACCGGTTGGGTAAAAATCGCTGAATAGGCCAGTCTTGTCTAGGCAAGGAAAACCAGGATGGACCTTTAAACCATAGCTCATGTTGAATGAGCTGCGAAGGCGTGAGCCCACGAGATACACAGTCTGCGGGGTTATGTAAGCCAGCGATATGATATAAGTTTTCAGGTGAAATATTTTCCTGAATTTGAGAAATGCGGTTGGCAATATAAGTGTTAAATCTGTGTGGCGAAGCAACAGACCAACAGAGTGCTACTTCCGAGTCCGAGAAAGCATAAATATTTTCGATTTTATGTCGCTTAGATAAAGTGTCATAAACGGTTTTAACAAGTCGCGACATTAAAAGTATTCCGTTTAATTCCAAGCGTGCGACAGTGATTTTAGGTTTAGCGGATGCAACACGCGATTTGGAGCACACGAGTGAAGTAATAGGCGATTGATCGCCATTTACGACGTGCAAATAAATTACACAGCCGTATGCGGATTCGCTCGCATCTGAAAATGCGACTAAGGAAACCATAGAACCGATTTCTATACCTAGATGGCGTGGAAATGATAAATTAGATATATGCGGTAATTCTATTAAGTATTGTTGCCATATTTTAACAATGCGAGAAGGGGGTATATCGTCCCAATCGAGATTTAAAAGCCAGAGTTCTTTAATGATTAATTTAGCGAAAAGAATTATAGGGCCGACGAGTCCTAAGACATCGTACAACCGAGCGGTAGCGGATAAAATGGCGCGTTTAGTACAAACAGGTGGGGGACTTGATATTTCGAAAATAAAGGTATCCTGAGCGGGTAACCAACGCAAACCTAATATCTTAAATGTATTTCCATCGTCGAAGGAAATGCATTCAGATTGACGGTGCGACTCGGGAATATGTTCGAGCAATTCCAGCGAGTTTGAGGTCCATTTAACTAAATCAAATCCGCCAGTTTTGAAGATCTGGATCAGATCGGTAGCTGTCTTGACTGCTTCCTCGAGAGAAGAAGTAGATGAAGCTACGTCATCCATATAAATGTCCCTTTCTAATACGGCTGCCGCAGTTGGCCAGTTATGCCGTTCATCGCTAGCGAGTTGACGTAGCGTGCGGAGCGCCAAAAATGGTGAAGATCGAAGCCCAAATGTGACTCGAGTGAACTCAAAAACCTCGAGCGGCTCGGTTTCTGAAAATCTATATAAGATTCGTTGATATTTGCGGTGCGGAGCATTCGTATAGATGCATAAATACATTTGTTTCACATCTGCACAAAAGGCAATGTAATAAACACGAACATTCAAAAGTATTTGAAATATATCAGCCTGTAGGTTGCAACCCGTATATAGGACATCATTTAGTGATAAGCCTGTGTCGGTCTTGGCGCTGCCATCCAGCACAGGACGAACCTTGGTTGTCGCCTTGTCGTTGCGAACTACAGGATGGTGCGGTAGATAAAATCCTGGAGCGGCTAATGCCTCAGGTGCGGTGCGGGATAGTATACCTTTATTTAGGTAATCACGAATAACATCGTCATATTTTAATTTTAAACTTGGATCCTTAGAAAATTTCTTTTCTAAAAGTAGAAAGCGTTTTTTAGCCGTAGTATAAGAATTGCCTAGATTATTTGGGTCTTCTTTAAAAGGAAGATCAACTGAATAACTGCCGTCGGAGTTACGAACAGTGGTAGAAGTATAAATATTTTCACACTGCTGATCGTCGGGACTTAAAAATGACTGCGAAGGTAATTCCTCGACTGCCCAAAATCTTTCGACAATCTGGTGTAGCGAGTCAGAAGTAAAAGCACACAATGTGCGGGTAGCGGGTTGCGGAGAAATAATAGGAGCGTCACCTAAAATTAGGTAACCTAATTTCGTTTCAAGGGCAGAGGGCATACCATCATGTGAGCTTTTAATTTGATCAGAAAGTAAAATTTCACAATAAAGTTTAACACCTAAAAGTATATCTATAGTTCCCGGTTGCGAAAACTCGTCATCAGCGAGAGGTAAGTTCCGAATAAATTCAATAGACGCGGTATCAACACAGGTGTCCGGCAACTGTGACGTAATCTGTCCTACTACCATCGGCCTTATAGAATATTCGCACTTATTATTAAAGCGAGACGTGAATTTAACTGAAGTAACACCGAGAATTTTTTGTGAAGCTCCTCCAATGCCTTGAACTTCCGAATAGCGGGTTTGAGTATAAATGGGAAGCGATAGTCGCTTACAACAAGATGCGGAAATATAATCACTTTGAGAGCCAGGATCCACTAGACATCTCAAAAAGTGAGTGCGGTTTATAGAATCAACAAACTTTACTTTTGCGGTCCCTAACAACGTAGTCGTTTGATAACGAGCTGCTCGATCGTACGAAACTGTACAGACCGATGCATTATTTACAATAGCTGTAGGGTCATTAGTAGAAGCGGCGAGCGAATGAGTCATTGCGGACTCTGCATGACTGCTGGCCGGGGTAGGGCGCGGCGCGTCATGAGCGGTAGCGGGAATAGGATTAGCGGTGTTGGACACCACGGAGCCAACGTTACAATTTGTTTTATCATTTTGAGTTGAATTAAAATGTAATAAGGTGTGGTGTCGCTTTGAACAATGAGAACAAGTATGTTTCGAAGTACAAGAAAAAGTCTTGTGTTTTATACTTAAACAATTGTTACAGAAATTATTAAGTTTTATAAAATTATATCTTTCTCGCGGGGTTAATTTAGTAAACGATGAACAAGAATATAAATGTTCATGTTGTTTATCATTGCATAAAGCGCATTTATCGCTTACACTTGGACCACTCCCTATGTCTGTATTCACAAAAGACTTGGACGGTTTAGGGATGTGCTTAGTTTGACGCTGCTGTTTAGACTGAGAATGATTATTATCTATCGATTTACTAAGGTTCGTAGAACGAGACAAAACTTTACTTTGTTCCTTTATGAATTCAATTAAATTATGGTAAGAAGGTATTTTATCTTTACGATAGGTAATTTCAAATAATTTAATTGTGTCAGCGTCCAACTTTTGCAGAGCCAAATGCAAGAAAATAAATTCGGTTAAATCATTAAGCTTTAATTGCTTAAGAGCTGCTACAGATGAATCAAAATTATTTATAAATGAATCTAGCCCATCAGAACTAGCTATGGATAGCGGTTTAAACTGTAACAATTGGTTTAAATAAGCGGATGCGAGTGAGCGAGGATCGTCATACTTTTGCACAAGTGCCTCCCAAATAATAATATAATTTTCTGCGGTTGGAGCCAGCCCTGCGCAGACGCACGACGCCTGCCCAGTTAATTTACCCACTAAGTAAAATACTTTTTCACTATTAGTGAGCGATGCGTTATCGTGTATCATGCTTTTAAATTGTTGATAAAACAATGGCCATTTCTTGACATTACCGTCAAATGACATCAAATCAATGGGCGGAAGGCGAGAATTAGATTTTTGCAATGAAGGCTGATGTTCAGGTTCAGGACACACAGGTTTGTTATCGAGTAAAACCTGTTTTATAAAACAAAACATTTCTTCAAACGTTAACCAGGAATCATATTCGACCTCGGAATCGGGGTTCAACTGTAAATTTAATACATTATAGGAATCTAAAACTTGTTGATAATCATCACGCAATGTATCAATATTTGAAGCACTAGAACAAAACGACTTAAAATATTGTCGATCATCATTTGTTTTGTGTGCAAGTTCGAAAATATTTTCTACGCGTTTGTAAATAACATCACGTTTGACTACGTATAATGATAACTGGTTTTTATTAGTACTCGTAGTGTCGAAGAACAGATCTGCATCACTACTCTTTCTCTTAGGCTTAACCATTGTGAATAATAACTGTAAATAGTATAGCGGCGATAAGTACGTAACACGAATATGTAAACAAAGTATTTATAAGCGGTTAATAACGTAAAAACGAATAATTTTAGTAGCGAAAATAAATAGAATTATTGCGGGTGCGGGTGAGTGAAAAATATCAAAGGAACTGGTATGCGAACGAGCGCTTACGAAGCGAGCCGAAGTTTACCGAACAATTACGAACAAGTTATCTAAAACACGATCCTATTGGAAACGATATAAAATGGCGGACTACAAAAATGGAATGAATTTGGAAAGAAATAACTTTTACGTTGTGTTGTACTATGCAACGCGGGTGCGGAAATAAAGGGAAATAGTTTGTCGGTGCGGGAAAATACAAAGAATAAACGACAATCTATTTAATTACGTAGTACAGTGACTGTTTAGTTATAACTGACCATGCGGTTTGAATTTAGAGTCCGGTTCGAAGTGACCAAAAATAATGGTGGCGCCTTACACCAAATACTTGCGTGGAAATATAAATTTTTGCGTTTATCCCAGACGCAGGGAGCTGGTTGGTTTGATTAGTGGACTGTATTGTTGCGGGGATTGAAAAGTACGTAAACAAGTAGTCTGACCTTGCAAATGCGACACGAATTAGGACGACGAACTTGTGAGCTTGGACAAAGGATCTGGCAGGAAACATGCAGCACCACTGACCTGTAAATTCGCCGTCTCCAAGATCTATCCTCCGCGTCGGTCGGCAGAGAGGTCGAGTCCTTGCTGGATTCAGGGCGGCACACGAGGGGGCGCGCACAGATGCCTTTCACCACATGAACACGCACTTTCCGTAGTGTTTTAGACAATAGTTCGCAATTATGCACTAGCGGCAATTCGCCACCGTAAGTTAAGAATAAATTAATAAGGGAGCATGTTCTTAGCAACGCTACTCTCGTTCAAGTGGCCGAGAGCCTTCACACAGTCACCATCGGCGGTGACAAGGACAGCGATGGTCCAGGTGTGCATGTGGGAAAAGGATGGGATGAGGTAGGATAGTGAAGCATTTTGCAAGTCATTTTTACTTCTACCCTACAATGAAAATTATGAACGAATACGAAATCCAACATCATGATTTATTCATTTGTGTTAGTAATGAATTTCAAGTTGAATCTCGCAGTCAGATTTGTCCATACCAAAATCTACCCTGATCTTCTTTTTCTACCCTTTAAGGGGTGATTTTGAAAATTCTATTATTGCAAATATTATTATTTCTTTAAATTAATATTTTTGCCATGTTTCAAGTAAATTGATTCACGCATACTGACTTTTCATACAAACTTAAAAACCATTTAGGTGCCGTCGTAGATGGATTTGGGAGTTGTAACCTAGCCAGTTTTATTTCTTTCATTACAGAGAATCTATTGATATGTAGCTTATTCGTATCGGATCCCGGGTTTAAAATGTCACCATATCATTTGTTGAGTAGTATTACTAGTAAACAATAGATATTGAATACTACTGTGGTATATTTTTGTAATCTACTTAATAAGTTCTAGACGATGATTATATTTTTCATTGAAATTTCAATAAAAAAAAATTAAAAGTTCTTTTTATTTCTAAACCATGGCCACCCTATTATGTTTTTTGATATTTTATCTAGCCTATGTTACCCGGGGTGACGCAATGAATCTAACGATACCACATACATCAAAATCGGTTCAGGCGTTTAGAAGTTATGGTGGAATAAAGAAACTCACAAACAAACATACATACATACATACATACATACATACATACATACATACATACATGAACGCTAAAAACATAACACTCTTTTTTTTGGGGCAGTCGTGTAAAAAGAAACCTCATTCTTTTAGTCTATGGCCGATCGCCATTGTTAGATGCGCGCGCCGGAAAACTGATTATTCCCGCCATGGCGAAATTGTTTTCACAACTCATTTTAACTGTTGATAATGATTTTTTTGTGTTATTTTGTTAACAAGTGTGTATTTTTATTTTTGATGATACGTGACACAAAATGATTGTTCTAGCTAGAGGAAATACATTTGTATAGAGAATTCGAAGCCCCGAAGAGATAATTTTATTTTTGAATATAGTTTAACACACACATACATACATAAACTCACGCCCTTTTCCCATGGGGGTAGGCAGTAACCACAGAACGCCACTTGCTACGATCCTTACATGACATACTCCTTTTGTCTCCTCCACATTCATACATCTGGTCATACACGCACGCCGGTTACGAATACTACGCACCTGTCCTTTCTGAAGAACGGCACCAGTAAGATCAGTGTATGGCTTTCTAGGGCGTCCCCTCCCGGCGCTACCACTTTCATCTGCCTTATGTTAATACCTACCTTTTGTTAATCGACATAGTTCATAGTTCGATCGATATAATTATAATAGTTAAAGTTTGCTAATAAAGGATCAAGTGCTGATAATTATGTTGAGTTTTGTATGTAATAACCAATGAGAGTGATGGCAGTACAACGTGATCAAACCCTTTTCATCGACATCACTTTCCAATGTAATGTTCCGTGATAATGCCAACAGAATACGCGTTCACGTAAGCGAAGCCGCGGGCACAGCAAGTTTTAAATAAAATGCTTAGCATTATACTTATCTACTATATTACTTTTTTTTTGTTTTCGGAGGGTGGGAAATCATCAAATGATTCTTCCAGGGCGGTAGGGAGTGTCAGACTTCTACTGACTAAAATCATCCTCTCTTAGCCCTTTGTGTCGAGGCCGCGGTATCACTTTCGAACAACCCGCAGCCCCGATGGGGTCTACTATATTACCTTACTTACACAAAATGCACAATGACATCAAAGATGATTAAATAATTAAATGATTCCACGGAATAAAGTCCATTTGTAGACATGCAAGTGATAACCGAAAGAAGAAAAACCGGTTTATTCACATTGGCAGACTGGTTTGCCTAGAGCATGAAACCTAATCAATATTGATTTGAATTTTGGCGGTGTAATGGAAAGATGAACACTTTTTCACATAACATTCATAACATCACGCCTGTAATCCCGAAGGGTTAGCCATAGGTGTACCTAATAATATATAACACACACACACTAACACATACACACTAACACTTTTTCCTGAACAATAAATAGCATTTACGCAGATCATCATTTGTGTTTCCTTTTCCCAACTATGTTGGGGTCGGCTTCCAGTCTAACCGAATGCAACTGAATACCAGTAGTTTACATGGGGCGACTGCCTGCCTGTCTGACCTCCATAATCCAGTTAATACTGGATAATTCTTTGGTAAGACTGGTCTTCAAACTTCCAGGTCACTGACTACCTGTTACGACTACCAAAGGATATATAGGGAGTAAAAGTACTCTTAACGCAAACGAAGGGCACTTGTTCTCCCTACCACTGCGATGATTTTTTTGTTCTAGACCATACCTGGGAACCTCCTAGTTGCGGAGATATTGGGGGTCAAAGTCCCAAATTTTTCACAGCTGTTTTTGTAAATACTAATATTTCAGGTTTTAACTTTACTTAAATTACCTCCATGACCCGTTTACTATTCAAAGCATCCACTAGCACAATGTTTTAAGAGTGCTACTTTGAGTTTTACCGTAAAATGTGATTTTTGACCCAAAAAAAAAAGTCATTTCCCAGCAAAAATTTTTGCGTAGGGTTACTTGGTTTGATGTACAGAATGCTTCGTTGTCGGATGCGTGAAGGGTTCGTTTACACCCTGTATAGCAGCCGGGATTAACAGCTTAACGTGTTTTCCGAGGTACGGAGGAAATTTACTAGGCAAGCGCGGCTTAACCTTAAAATCAACCCGAGTGGCAATTATTCTATTATACCACGAGCTCCATTTACACATACAGGGTGGTGCCGACAATACGACAATAAATGAAACCGCTGGTAGTTCTAGTTCATAGGAACATTATTAAACTATCAAATAAATCGTAACAACAATTTTTTTATTTTTTTTTTAAATCAATAAAACTGTAAACGAAATACATTACAATTTACGAACAAAATATTGATTTACTAACCTTTAGGAATAATTTGCACCGATAAACGTGTGGAAATAAAATGTAACAAACGAATTTGGCAAAGACATTTAAAGGTAGTTTATTGTCGTATCGTCGGCACCACAACGGTGTTAGGATTTATTTGATAGTTTAATAATGTTCCTATGAACTAGAACTACCAGTGGTTTCATTTATTGTCGTGTCGTCGGCATCACCCTGTATATTATAGGTACCTACCTTAAAGAGAGAACCAGAAATTGACAACGTCACTGATGCTGTTTTGTATCTGGCCACCTACTGTAATTGAAAAAATTAAGGAGACTGATTTCAAAACGGAGACCAATTTTTTCCACTTTTAAGAACAATATTTTAATGGCAGAGAAGAAATCTGTAGGGAGGCGAGATTTCTTCTGAACTGAATTAAAGGTTGATTCTTTTATGATTACTTTATTATTTTTAAAACTATCCTCCAAAGGGTTTTGATAGGTCTAGGAATTTCACAATTAGACGCTAGCGAGCATTAGGTTCCCCTTTCTCCTTTTAAAACTCTTTATCTTTTGCGGTATTTGATGACCATGTTCGTTCCACAGACAAGTTCAGTTCTAGTCTAGTTCTAGTCTATTCTTATAGAAAAATATGGACTACATACTCCTGCTTTTTTGGGTATGTATTAAAAACAATACACATTGCGACAGTTATCTGTTTACAATGTCTACAGCTATCTCAAATTACGTTAAACTAAAGTAATAAACCGACTTAATTAACTTTAACTTCAATAAATACTTCAGCAGGTCTTGTTTGGTGTCAAAACGAGAGACTCATCGAAATGTTGCGTTTTGTCGTGCTCTTCTGTGTTGTTGTGTGGTCTGTCTCAGGCAAGTGGCTACATCTATCTATACTAATATTGTTTGTTAGTTTGAAATTTGAATAAAGGGGGTAATTCTTCGGAACTGCTAATTCAATTCCAAAAAATATTTCAGTAATGCAATGCTAACAAAGCAAAATGAAATATAAATGCAATGCGATGTTTGCAATGGTAATAAATCCCCGAGTTTCGGTGGCTTCAAAACAATACCGTGGGAAATTTTCTGACAATAACGTGAGCGTAGTTGCATGCTAAGAGTCTTTGGTCAACTGGACCCGTTTGCTACTGGACCCACTGATCCACAGACCAAATCAAAAATTGACTTGGTCAACTGATCTGTTCGGAGTGGGTCCAGTTGACCAAAGACTCCTAATACGCTTGCGAAGACTTTGAAATTAATTAATATCTTATTTTATCCTATTAGGACACCCCCGATGTCCTTGCAGACGAAGCAGACCTGAAAGTGCAAGCATATCACGTTCATCTGCAATTGGTAGGGTATAGTTAAAAATGTTTAAGTATTTTGGACTTCATGGACAAAAAATCTCTAAAAATACATAACATCAAACGAAGGGTTAGGGTAGGGAGTGTACCTATTTGTAAACCCACATTTGCATTGCGAGTTAAGTTGACGTCCCATCCATGTGGTGGTGCCCATTGCCATCGACGGTTTCCAATAAGAGTGATGCGTTTTACAAAGTGATCGAACAGTTTTTCATGTGTGAGGATAACAGCAACAGCCGTCCTTGACGCGATGCCAGCACGTGTAGTAAATAAAATGACTGACGACAAACGAATTAAATCATAGATAAGTAAACAAACTTAGTAGGTTAAACAAATAACTATATAAGATGTTTCGAAATGTTGTTTCCTGAGGCATACTTAAATTAAAGGTATCAAGTCAGAGAAATAAAATTTAAAACTTTAATTGAATGTGGTTTTTCAAAGTAGGTTACTGGCATTACTTCGTAAATGGACCATTGTTGTCAGAATAAGGTGCATTTTGTCGTTTTTTTTAAATAACTTTTTAATTTCCATGCCACGTAGCCACGGAGCCACGGAGCTTAATTTTTGCCCTGTTGATGTGTTGTTTGTGGTTCGCCTCCTATGTGGGTTAAGTAAGGGTTACACTTCTGCATAACTTTTCGGGGATTACAGGCGTGATGTTATGGAAGTGTATGTTTTTTAAATTTATGTTATACTAGCTGATGCCCGCGGCTTCGCCCGCGTGGAATAGTACATTTTGATACAAGTGCGTAAAGTTTGTTATTGCATTCGTGTTCATGGGGTCGAGAAATGCAATAACAAATTCCCACGTGTATCAAACGACGTTTTTCAATACACTTTCGAAGAAATTAACTGATAAGGAGACTTAAGTATTTTTGTCATCAATTTTTAGGAGACTATGATTTCATTTTCTTTTTTCCGCGGTTTGATTTCGCCAGTTTGAAGAAGAAGCAAAGGTATGATGCCGCTAAACAGCTTCATAGGAAAAATATAAAATTCTAATATATTTTTAATTAAGAACACAATTTATTATTCAAAAAATATAAATTATGCTGTAAAGACGCAAATCAAAATGACGAAATTAAAAAAAAGACACTGCCGACTCTAGTCGGTGGTGATTTTTTTTAATTTCCTAGGTTTTAATCGATTTGGACATAATATAAGGTACAGGACAAGTAAGTGGTAAGGGACATAATTTTCTTTCCCTCCTTGGTTGCGGAAAAATAAGATTACCGTACGCGTTCGAAATATGTTGCATTTCGAACCTAATCGTAGTGCAATAAGAGCTAGTTTTCGAAGAAGTGTATTGAGTATTATATTATACTAAAACCTTCGTCGAGAATTACTCCATCCATTGGTGAAAACAGCATGAAAATCAATACTAGTAAATCCATTTATTTCAGAGACACTGTCCATATGCATACACGCGAAATCAAAATAATAATTAAAAGAATACAATACAATACAATACAAAAGTCATCAATACACACGTATTCCATTGAAATGTTACATTTCATGTTTAATTTTTTTGTTGTCTTTTTTTGTTTTGTATTTCATTTGATTTGTTTTTTGTTGTCATTTTTCAGATATCAAGGGGGGTCACTTTAAAGTTAAATCCAAGTTTGTGGGGTTGCAACCCTTGTCCCACGGCCGCCATCTTGTGACAAGGGGTGGTTCAAATGGTTTTTATGGTTTATCTAACGAACTATAGGTCTCGCAACAAAAAGCTATCACAAGCAATTCGTTACGCACACGACCTGTTTTAACAGCTGGCTAAAACATCGAATCGTTCAAGGAAAAATCCTATAGTCAAAGTCAAAGCATTTATTTCAATTAAACCATTACTAGGTACTTTTGAATGTCAGAAGAACAATTCATAAAACTAAACTACGAGTGCAATACGTCATCCCGAAAGCCACCACGCCGAATCACACGCCGCCGAATGCCCGCAACAACGAACACTGCGAGCACGAAAGCACGCAGCGACGCACACCGCAACAACGAATGTACGAGACTCCAAATCACGGAATAACGAATGCACGCCGCAACGCGCAACCACCGCCCCGCGACCCGGAGCGCCGCGCACCCACCGCCACGGCACGCGCCGCCGCGCGCCCCCGCACCCACAGCACTCGCCGCCGCAGACATCCGGCGACGCGCAACTCGACGCAGCAACCCCTGGGACGACGTATTGCACTCCTAAGCTACAGTCACAAGGCATAATAACTTGTGAAAGTACTGTAGTTGCCCATTCCCTAGCGTAGATCTCATATAATATTATGTTAACAATACACATTCATAATGATTCATGATAGTTGAAGGGCGTTAAGAAACGAGGAATCAAGACAATACTCATTAATATTGTATAATCAGCCTTTAATGCTCCAGCTGCTGGGACACAGGCCTCCTGTCTATAAGAGAGAATGCTATAATCCACATGTGCCCAGTGCGGGTTGGTCGCGGGCCCAGTGCGGGTTGGTTACATTAACATTCATACAAGATAATTGGTGGGCCTTAAGAAGTAAGGGGAACAACCAAATACTCCGAATTCGGATTTTTTATCCCGAATTTCAATGTTCCGTTTCAAAATTCCGAATTTCATAATACCTATAAATTATGATCTGTTTTATTAAAAATCACGAAGTTTATTTTGCCGAAAGTCGTAAATTCGATTTGTTGTTTTTTCGAGCTGATCTTTGACGTTACGCTACTAGAATTCAAAAATCTATTTGTTAGATTTTATCGCTTGGTTCGTTATTTCTTAAAACCATCCAGATAGTAGGATGGTAGTATATAAAAGAAACAGATCAAGTATCGAAAAAAGTATATCTAACGACTTGAATCATGAAGACGTTGTGTTTATTCGTGTTTACCTGTGCTGTTGTGTTGGGTGTGCAAGGGCAAGGCAAGTGCTGATAGCTTTAATATTTTATGACTAGTGGTCACAAGTGCGACTACAGACAATTAAGTCCTGGGTTCGATTCCCAGGACGGACAAATTGTTATTAGCTTTTTCCGTCCGTAATTTCTCTGTAGCAGCCTCTGAGTCTGGATTTGTTTGTGCCTAGTTGACGGCACGGTTGACGCAGTGGCTGAGCAATTGGACTGCTGCGCTGCGTGTCGCGGGTTCGATTCCCGCACGGAACAAATATTTGTATGGCCTACAGATAGTTGTTTCGGGTCTGGGTATTTGTGTATGTGAGTTTAAATGTTTGTGAACGCACCACGATACAGGAGAAATTCCTAGTGTGGGGCAACGTTTTATAAAAAAAATAGGCCCTATTTTTTTTTCTTAGCGTTTCAATCCCATGTGATATTGAAACGCTAAGTCAGCCACGAGCTACACGCGTCAGTAACACGAGGGAACTAAGCGCCACGTACAAATCAAAAGAACTTCTATAAACGTTAGTTTATTAGTTGTCAAGTAAATAATATGTGCAACTAGATTATTATAATAATAATAATTTATTTAAAACAGGCATTAAATCCCAAATTAGATAAAAAATACAAAGTTATTTAAATATACAAACACTACAAAATGACACTACAATATTACATTATATTAGCGATCATCATAATATATCAGTCCATTAATAAATCAATCAATCACATTAAAATATTACACAATTAATTAAAAGCGGGTATCATATATTCATTTTAAACAAATATCGCAGCAATAAAAATAAAATAAAAATCTAATATTAAAAATCAACTAATAAAATCATCACCTTCGGTTGGCACTCCGATGTACTTTTAGCCAATACCTGCGGATCGGACTGTTCCAATCCTCACTAACGACTCCCAGTAGAAGGTGGAAGCAGCAAGCCAAACATGGTGTTTCAAAATTACTACTAACATTTTTCTAGATGTTTGTACCTACTTGAATTTGAAATTTGACTACATGTATTTTTCATTTTTATCAGCGGGTCCAATCGACAATAGAAAGTAAACTCATCCCGCGGGTCCGAAATGAGTGCGGTCAGTTGACTAAAGAACCCTTAGCGAGCAAAAACAAAAATATTCAGCACTTATTCACAACATTTTCAGGGCCGATTAACTGCACAGCCCCAAATGAACACTATGAATGTGGAAGTGCTTGCCAAACGACGTGTGCCACTCTTGGTCAGACCTGCCCCATCGTGAATATTCGCTGTAATGATGCATGCTACTGCAACAACGGGTTCGCAAGAGACCGCTCAGGAACTTGCGTCCCTATTTCAACTTGTCCAAGGTATGTATTCTATTTATTTTTTATAAACTTTATTTGTACTATAGTGGTACATAAGCAGATTATTAAGTTCGCCTATGTAGCCACAAGGCATTCACTACCAGTCAACCTTTGGGTTATGGTTTTTTATATACCGTGAAATTTAAATGGTTGTTTTCCTGCGGCTGCACAACTTGCCATAAGAAGTACTTTCGAGGCATGGGGTAAAAGTAAAAAATAAGGATGTTTTTGTTTTAAAATAATTTAAAAAAATATTCACTATCTTGAAAACGTGAGAACCAATAGTAACATTAAACGTAACTTGTAGGTAGTACCTACTCGAACCACAAGTAAAAGTATGAAGGGAAAATTTGAATATCTTGTAGGGTTTAATAACAAGAATAAATTATCAGCTGATTAAAAAGTACGCAGGTCAACGGCCGCGCGGCCGGTAGGCACCCGGCTTGCGCCTAGCGTAGGTATCAAGAGGTACCTACTATTGGTTCGTGGTAGTTTTCGAGTTTTGTTTTCACAATGGTTAATTTGCCATTTTTGGTTTCTAATATTTTATTTGCTTATAAAACGATTGCAAGACAAAACCATTTCGCTGTGGGAAAACAACGATTTCGATTTCACGGTCTATATTTTATACTATACGAGCACAAAATAATGCACAGGTGAACTTAATGCCAGATGTAACTTTGGGTATCTGGGTGCAAGATATCAGATTTTCCTACAATGAAGTGCAAATGAAGTGAGCTCAATAATTTTAGCAACCTCTTTTTTTGGAGGGTGGAAAATCATCAAATGACTCCTCCCGCTCTGGGCGGAGCGGAAGGGAATCAGACTTCTACTGACTAAAAACCACCCATGTTCCTTCTTAGCCCTTTGTGTCCGAAGGCACGGTATCTCTTTTGAACAACCCGCAGCCCTGACAGCGGCCGGCCCTTGCAATGTTGCTGACACCTCTTAATTTTCACATCTTCAGATACATTACATTTTCTTTTGAAAATGCATAATGTGGTCAGGGAAGGGGGCGGTGGCATACCTTTTTGGGCAAAACCAATAGCAATGAATATTTACGCCCTCTCCTGTTTGTCTTAGCAGACTTAGGGTTTGTTCACACCGGCCGGCTCGGAGAGGTGAGCAGGTTTTTATCACGTTTAAAACAGAGTTTTAAATCATTGTAGTAAGATTTATTTTGACGCTCAAGAAAGTGTGGGACGTGACAAGTAAAAATAAATCTCATTACAATGAAATAAAACTCTGTTTTAAATGTGAAAAAAAATCTGCTCTTCTCTCTGAGCCGGTCGGTGTGAACGCCACTCCTTCGCGCCTGGTACCACACACTACTTTGTACCTTTTTTTTAAGGATGGAATCATCATCAAATCTCCCGCTCTGGGCGGAGCAGATGGGAGTGTCAGACTCTTGCTGACTAAAACTTATCCGTGTCCATTCTAATGCCCTTTTGTGTTCCAGGGTCGCGGTGATTCTTTCTTATTTGTACCCTAGGTATCATACTACTGAAGGTAAAAAATAATCCACACTTTTAATTTCCATCCACAGAAGATCATAATCCAAATTCACTCCATGAAGTGGTGCTGGGTGCTTCGGAAGCCGACATTTGTGAATAATATATTAAGTGGTTATGGTCTACTGGTAATAAATAATTACGTATGTTACAATATTGTTTTCTTTTTACATTCATTGCGTTACAGATATTATTGAGGTGTAAGTCTTCAGCGAATTCAGTTCTTGATGTATTTAGCTGTTTATCATTTAATTATTTTCTTTATGATGTGCCAGAAAAACCTTCAAATGAATCCGTTTACTTATCAGTCAATAAGGTTTCAAGGCAAAAATCGAAAATTAATTTTCTTTTGCATTTTTGTTTTGAACCGCAACAAGATTTCAGAAAGTAATTAAAAAAAACATAATGCTTTTAAGTTACGTGACAACGTAATTCATATAAAAAGATAGTATACAAAACTAGTATTTTTACAAAACCATACAAGTTTTAATAGTTAATTTTGTTACTACAGAACAATGCTACAGAATTAACTAGAAACAGTTGACTTAAAGTAATGATAAGATTGTGGTTAAATAAAACAGTTAGTCTGCCATCTATCAGCTAGCAAACGCGTATTTGAATTCAGGTGAAAGTCATAAAGTTCCATGATGTTGATAACACTACATATAAACATTACATCACGCCTGTGATCCCTAAAGGATTAGGCAGAGGTGTACCTAATACTACACTCACATTACACCAGTTATGTTTAAATACTATGTAGGTATTAAGGGACAAGTCTATTGCCATCAACCGAGCACAAATTCAGTCTTCGTGGCTGCTACGACTATACAGGGTGTAAATCAACCCATCACACAGCCGTTATCCAAGCATTCTGTACATCAAACTAAGTACCCCTACGCAAAAATTTTTGCTGGGAAGCGATTTTTTTTTTGGGGTCAAAAATCACATTTTACGGTAAAATTCAATGTAGCACTCTTAAAACATTGTGCTGGTGGATGCTTTGAATAGTAAACGGGTCATGGAGGTAATTTATAACCTGTAAAACTAGCATTTACAAAAACAGCTGTGAAAAATTTGGAACTTTGACCCCCAATATCTCCGTAACTAGGGGGTTCCCAGGTGTGGTCTAGAACAAAAAAATTATCGCAGTGGTGGGGAGAACAAGTGCCCTTCGTTTGCGTTAAGGGTACTTTTACACCCTATATCATTATCTGCCTAGCCTTTTCCCAACTATGTTGGGGTCGGCTTCCAGTCTAACCGGATGCAGCTGAATAACAGTATTTTACATGGAGCGACTGCCTATCTGACCTCCACAACCCAGTTAATACTAGGTAATACGATACTCTTTGGTAAGACTAGATGTCAGAATTTCAGGTCACTGACTACCTGTAACGACTGCCAAAGATCTATATATGGCAGCCTGGACCAACAGCTTAACGTGCTTTCCGAGGCACGGAGGAAACTCGGTATGTCGGGCGGTCACCCATCTACAGACCGACCTAGGCAAGCACAGCTTTTACCTAAAGATCGGCCTGAGTGGCAGTTCTTATTAAGCCACGAGCTCCTTTTACACCCTATATATTCAACTAAATGGAATCAAAATATACAATGTGTAAACGAACCGTTCACGAAGCCGTCAATAGGGTAGTTAACGAAAAAAAAATTAATTAGTCCGTCAGATAGATTTCCAAAAAATATTGGACACGTATTAATTTTCTTTTTTCACGTAAATAAACAATGAAGACGATACAGTGCTTTTAAAACTCGTGTGACGTCATATTCTAAGACATTAGTATGACATTTGTATCGGTCAGTGACGTAACAACCCCCCACTTAAATCTTTGACGTGTTTTATCTTCGTTAATTTTTATTGATTTGATAAAACAAAAAATACGTATCCAATATTTTTCGATAATCTAACAGACGGACTAATTAGAATCATATTTTTTTTAGTCAGTAAACATCCCTATATGTACGTCGAACTAAGTGCTTCTACGCAAAAGTTATTGCCGGGGGGGGTTCTTTTTTGGTGTGAAAAATCAATTTTACAGTAGGACTCAATGTATCGTACTCATTACAGTATGCTGATTAATGCATTGAATAGTGCGAGTGTAGGTAGAGGTATTTAAAATGAAAATATAAATATAAATTAAAACAAATCTGTGAAAAATATTCTCATCATCTCCGTAACTTCCGAAGGTTCTCAGGCATGATCTAGAAATCATGACGATTGCAATGGCGGGAAGAATTACTGCCTTAGGAGCTTCATAGATACTTTTAAATACATTAGAACAAAACTATAAAATCGGTTAAAGAAAATTTTAAATAATAATAAATAACTGAGAAAAAGATTATTAAATTCGAATTAAATAAATAATAATATATTTTGATACAAGTGCGTAAAATTTGTTATTGCATTCGAGGCGGAATGAAGTTGAATGAACACCCGAGCCGTAAGGCGAAGGTGTTCATGGGGTCGAGAAATATAGAAAAAGAGAAAAAAAAACAAACGACGTTTTTCAATACACTTTCAAAGAAATAAACTAATAAAACGATAAGTACCTATTTATGCCATAAATTTGGAGTCTATGATTTCATTTCCTTTTTTCCGCGGTTTGATTTCGCCAGGTTGAAGAAGAAGCAAAGGTATGAAGCCGCTAAACAGCCTCACAAGGAAAATATAAAATACAAATACATGTTAACTGGTTCATAACAGTAAATGATTAGAAATTCTTTTTATAAACACAATTTCATTATTTAAAAAATACTTACGCTGTAAAAAAAACACCGCCGACAGTCGGTGTTTTTTTTTAAATATCCGGTTTTCGGCTTTCCCGCCCTTGAAATACATTGCATATAAAGGGTGTAAAAGTACCCTTAACGCAAACGAAGGACCTCCTAGTTGCGGAGATATTGGGGGTCAAAGTTCCAAATTTTTCACAGCTGTTTTAGTAAATACTAGTATTTCAGGTTTTAACTTTACTTAAATTACCTCCATGACCCGTTTACTAATCAAAGCATCCACTAGCACAATGTTTTAAGAGTGCTACTTTGAGTTTTACCTTAAAATGTGATTTTTGATCAAAAAAAAAATCATTACCCAGCAAACATTTTTAGGGGTATTTGGTTTGATGTACAGAATGCTTGGTTGTCGGATGCGTGAAGGGTTCGTTTACACCCGGTATAGTGCACTACAAGCCAGTTTTCCAGGAAGTGTATTGAAAAATAAAAATCACAGTATTGAACGGTTTTCTTGAAATTAATTGCTAAAATAAAAAAAGGTTAACTAACCTAGTAATTACCAACTTATCTAACTTGTATTGGGTTCTTTCTTCTCCATTGTTAGTGTCACAGAATGATGAAACTTCTGTGACATCGGCATTGTGACAATAAAGAGCTGGTAAAGAGATTCTTTCATGCACGAAACATCCAAAAATATACCTTATGGTGATGTTACTGACTCACTCCGTGAATGTACCTACTATGTACTGTCTTAGAAAATGATTATTTCAAAATAACTGCCTCGTTGGTCTAGTGGTTGCAAGCGCGACTGCTGAGCATGAGGTCCTGGGTTCGATTCCCGGGTCGGGCAAAGTGTTATTGGCTTTTTCCATCAGGAATTTATCAGTAACAGCTACGGAGTCTGGATTTGTGCCCGGTTGATGGCAATAGGCTCGCCCCCTATTACATGGGACTTAAACATAACTGGCGAAATGTGGGTGTACTATTAGGTACACCTCTGCCTAACCCTTCGGGGATTACAGGCGTGATGTTATGTTATGTGTGTGTTATTTCAAAATAAATCAAACAAAACAACTGTACAGTAAGTTTTAATGCAGAAATGACTTCTTATTTACTAGTTTTACTACAATCGGGCGAACTTTTCATTTGTGGGCACTCACAAATAGGTATACAGGGTGATGTTTCGTTCAACCTCAAGTAACCAGACTCGCAGGCACACGCTGGTTCCTCTTTCTGGTCCCCAGCACACTTGTATCGCGCTACCAGGGAGTTACAGATGTTAGGAGGGCACTTCCTAAAGTTTGGTGTGTAGACTTCATGTGCATTTGGACACATTGGCCCTGTAGAAAAAAAAACTTTCAATTATGGTATGAACTCCACTAAATGGCGATGAACTATAAAACTTTAACTTTAATTTATCTTATGTGTTATTGGACTTTACTATAGTCTTAAAAGTAAAAAACTTGTGCTCATTCATTGATATAAAAACTAAAGATACGGTCGTCCGAACATTTGCTCAACGCGTTCGCCATACAGAGAATCGGCGTAGTCTGCTCGTTAACGTAACCTTGTATAAGCGGCGTGGTATTTTCGAGGTATAAAGAACATAAATAAAGCTTTTAATACAATTTTGAACCGCACCCGAAGAGAGCCGATCGTGAACTAGTTCACTCCGGTTTAGGAAAGACCGTTTTAGGACCAAGTTCGAGGCGTCATTGTAACATGCGGTCCGCCCAGTCCTTACGCAGTAATATATAAGTCAATGTGCTCATTACATTTTTTTTAAATGCATCCACTTCGCTACAATCAATTGAGAAAAGACTAGACAGAATGATGATGCTCATGTCGCAGTCTTCTCACCTCCACAATCCTCATAGGAAATACAAACTCCTTCTTCATTTCGGTAGAAGTTCTCCTGGCACACACAGCCTCTCTTGCAGGAACCGTCGTCAATTGTAGGACAAGTTTCCATGACAACATCGCGGCTTGAGCAGTTCTGCTGACGGCATGTTTGTTGGACGCAGGGGGAATACGTCTCGTTGGCAGGGCAGAGATTAGCTGTAAGAATAATCAGAGACGAAAAATTTTATATTTTAATAATATCAGATACAAGATTTTCCAGAACCACGACTTTGTAAAGTGGAAGTAAGTAATTGTCTCACGAGAACGTCGGTATTCTTGTGATTAAGAGGCGCCCTTGCAGGTCACGGTCTTCACGTCTTTATGCCAAACATGGTAATCCGATCAGCCGATAAGGTGTGAAAATATAACAGAGAAACAGATAGATTTCGCATTTAAATAAGTCTATATAATGAAGAAGTTAGAAGTATTTATTCAAAGAGTATAGGGTCGTCAAGTCATACAATGTTTACCGAACGATGACATCAGCAATGTGGACTTCTATTAAGTATGGTCTAATAGGAATGCGACCGCAAGAGCGACACCTTTTTTCTCGTTCTTCTAAAATAATCCCCTATAGTGGCCATTACAATAAGGAAAAATTGTTGGGGCTTAACCTTTCATTTTCGTCTCAAGACATTTATTACTCTCAAAATATATTTTGAAGTAAATATTTTTTACACCCTTGAGGGTTTTAACATAAAGCATACTTTGGGTTACTGAAATATCGTAAGACTTGAACAGTAAAATGAAGTAGGTACTTACGGCATTCTGCAAACGGCACGCAGGTGTCATTTACTCGTCCATATCCATCCTTGCACTGGCACTTCGGTTTACATTGAAGGACGATGCCTATTCTGAAGGGGCATCTACCGGTGAGTCTAGGTTTTCCACATGCATCGGACGGACAAAAGGGAGGGCAGGATACGTATTCTTCGTTAAGTTTAGCACTGCAGTCGAAAGGAGCTGAAAGAGTGATTGAGTATTGAATTTAAAAGATTCTTGTAGTTAAGATTTGAATTTGAGCCATTCGAATTTTCATGAATTATAAGGAAACGTAATATTTTTCAATACACTCCTTCGAAAACTAGCTCTAATTGAACTACGATTAAGTTTGCCATGCAATGTATTTCGCACGCGTGCGTTTTTCTCTTTCTTCCACGACCAAGAGCGGAAAAGAATATTACCACAGATAACTATACCCTAAACTAAGTCCAAATCGATTAAAACATAGGAAATTAAAAATAATCGCCAACTAGAGTTGGCGATGTTTTTTTTTAATTTCGTCATTTTTATTTGCGTCTTTACAATATTTATGTAGGTACCTATGTACCTACATAAATATTTTTTGAATATATACATTATGTTTATAAAAAGAATACTATAAGTATATAAACATGATTAATTTAAACAAATATTTACTTTTATGAACAAGTTAACATTTATTTGTGTCCCTAATTAAAAAAATATGAATTTTATATTTTTCATGTGAGGCTGTTTAGCGGCTTCATACCTTTGCTTCTTCTTCAACCTGGCGAAATCAAACCGCGGAAAAAAAGTAAATAAAATCATGGTCTCCTAAAAATTGATGACAAAAATATTTATCGTTTTATTAGTTTATTTCTTCGAAAGTGTATTGAAAAACGTCGTTTGATACACGTGGGAATTTGTTATTGCACTTCTCGACCCCATGAACACCCTCGCCGTACGGCTCGGATACCGCCTCGTATGCAATAACAAACTTTCCGCACTTGTATCAAAATGTACTATTACGGTAAAATATCGGTGCAAATAATAGTGTAACGCCAGAACGCAACATAAAAAAAATATGAAGGTTCCGTGTCAGTCATGAGTTTTCAACATTCGCGCTATATACGTACGATGTTCAAAAATGTTCTCTAAGCCTCAGTTATAAGAAACTAATTCTATCATTCTCATCTTCATATTGTTAATAAACTATTGGTATAAAACGATAGACTTACGGCAATCTCTAGTGGGTATACAAGTTCCATTTGCAGCGCGTTTGTAGTTGAACCTGCATTTACAAGCGGGGACACACGGGTCTGCTTGGGCACACCAAACTTCTTCATCATCAGCTGATAGGGGGCAATTATCGGTGTTGCAAGTCGGTGGGCAGTCATCCAGTACTTCGTTATCGCCACAAGTTAGTTGAGGCTCTAAGAAAAATATTTATAAGTACCTACGTACTAATATATAGTTTGCGTCAAATAACTTTGCCCCTCTGAAGTTAGCCATTTGCAAATATCGCGCAAGTGCAGTCACGTAGAAAATTATTTGAACAAAATAAATACATATTTTAAAAGATAACATAGTTTTGTATAAATGTTGTATAATTTTTGACTGCTTTTTGGCTTTTTGTTTCGTAATTTTGACGCCTACGCAGCCACTCGTATATAGCCAACTTCAGAGGGGCACAGTTATTTGACGCAAACAGTATAATTTATACAAAGCTTAGTACCGCTTGCCATGGTACTATAGTACCTGCGTCCTATGCTGTCTTTGTTTAAGGCTAGAAATTAATTCAAAAGAAAGTTAATCAATTAATGGAAATGCATCGTGACATGCGAGGATTTCTTTTTAACACCATAAAGGGACCAAGAACTATTTGTCAATACTCATATCTACCGATTTTCCAAGGTTGAAACGCGACTTAGAACGTTTACATGGGTATTATGTTAACATTCTAAATCCCATGTCTTTGTACAAAACCATACAAAATTAATTACCGCACTGGTCTTCAGGTACACAGTCTCCATTTTCGTTTCGTAAGAAATTCTCTTTGCATACGCATGCTTCTTCACAGAAGCCATCCATTATCATCGGGCAAGCCACTGGTTTGCCCTTTTCTGTACAATTTTGTGTTCTACAAGTAGCTTGGGCACAAGTAGACCACTCTTCATTGGCAGGACAGTCAGGAACTGAAAAATAAATGTGTGTCAGAGAGACCAAAAAGTGCTAAGGTTCTAATTTTTCTTTTAATGTCTGAAAACCATATAATGAAAATCTTGGATTTTTCTTTATGCTGGTTTAATTTAGAATAATATTTTGAATTTGGTCACCTCAGATCACATCACATCTGTATCTGTAGAAAAAAAAAACACACTTCATGGCCCCGACAAATTCTCCGACAGATCGCGCTGAACTAATAATCTTGCATCCCATACATGCCTTATGTAACTGAGAGGCTCGTGGCTAAATAATAACGCCACATAGATTAATCCTTTTTTTTTTTGGGCGGGTGGAAAATCATCAAATAACCCTCCCGCTCTTGGGCAGAGCGAAAGGGAGTGTCAGACTTCTACTGACTAAAAACCACCCATGTTCCTTCTTAGCCCTTCATGTCGAGGCCGCGGTATCTCTTGTGAACAACCCGCAGCCCCGACGGGCGTCGGCCCTTGCGGGCCCCTTCCATGTTGCTGACACCTCTTTGAGGCGCGCGTGGAACACGAACGCGCCGTCGACACGGCCTGTCCTCGTCGTAAGACGGACGGACGGCGAGCTAGCCCATCACTTACCGTCCACGGGCCCGCACATAGATTAATCCTTAATCCTTAAGTAGCGCTTGCCAAAGTCGGATCGAGGATGGGTAATCATCTATAATATACCAAATTCCCTACGTGCCTCAAAAAGCACGTTAAACCGTTGGTCCCGGCTGTTTTCTACTCACCTTCACACTCCTTAAAGGAAACACAAACTCCTTCTTCATTCCGGTAGAAGTCCTGCTCGCACACACAGCCTCTCTTACACGAAGCTTCATCAACTGGAGGGCAGGTTCCCCTGATAATATGGCGGTGTGCGCACTTCTCCGGACGGCACATTTGTTGCATACAGGGTGAATACGTCTCGTTGGCAGGGCAGAGATCAGCTGTAGAATGATTGAGAGACATTGAAATCTATCAGATACAAGATTTTCCATGACCACAACTTTGTAACGTGGTAGTTAAAAATGATCCCACGAGAACGTAGTCATTCCTGTGTGCCCATCAAAGGATTCCTTTGCATGCTCTATCTTTATACATTAATTAATTGATCAACTTTCTGTTTGTAAATACACTAGTAACTAGACAGACCAAGAGTAATTTGACAATGTAGTCCGTACTTACTTATATCTACTGAAATGAAAATATTTTCGAGGTTGACATGCGACTTAGAACGTTAAGAACGTTATCATACTGCCCCTTTTGTACAAAACCATTCAAAAATAATTACCACACTGGTCCTCAGGTACACAGTCTCCCTTTTCGTTTCGTAAATAATTCTCTTTGCAAACGCAAGCTTCTTCACAGGAATCATCCGTGATCATCGGACAAACTACCGGTTTACCCTTTTCTGTGCAGTTTTGTGTTCTACACGTAGCTTGGGCACAAGTAGACCACTCTTCATTGGCAGGACAGTCAGGAACTGAAAAAAAAATGTGGGTCAGAGAGACCAAAAAGTGCAAAGGTTCTAATTTTTCTTTTAAGGTCTGAAAACCTTATAATGAAAATCTTGGATTCTTCTAAAAGCTGGTTTAGTTTGAATAATATTTTGAATTTGGTCATCTCACATCATGACCAAATTTTCTACCAGGCAGATTCTGTCAGGTAGAAAAAAAACAAAACACACTTCAGGGCCCCACCAAATTCTCCGACAGGTCGCGCTGAACTAATAATCTTGCATCCCATACATGTCTTATGTAACTGAGAGGCTCGTGGCTAAATAATAACGCCACATAGATTAATCCTTAATCCTTAAGTAGCGCTTGCCAAAGTCGGACCGAGTCAGGTTAAACCGTTGGTCCCGGCTGTTTTCTACTCACCTTCACACTCCTTAAAGGAAACACAAACTCCTTCTTCATTCCGGTAGAAGTCCTGCTCGCACACACAGCCTCTCTTACACGAAGCTTCATCAACTGGAGGGCAGGTTCCCCTGATAATATGGCGGTTTGCGCACTTCTCCGGACGGCACATTTGTTGCATGCAGGGAGAATACGTCTCGTTGGCAGGGCAGAGATCAGCTGTAAAATTATTGAGAGATATTGAAATAATATAAGATACAAGATTTTCCATGACTACGATTTTTTAACGTGGTAGTCAGAAATTATCCAACAAGAACATAGTTATTCCTGTGTGCCCATCAAAGGGTTCCATTGCATGATCTATCTTTATGCAAATCATGGGAATCCGTTCAGCTGTTAATGTGTGAAAGATAACAGACATACAGACAGGCGGGCAGACAGATAGGTACAGACGTTCGTATGTATATGATTAGTATGAATTTAGATTAGGGTCGACTTAGGAATAGAAGTTAAGTAAGTCATGTATTTGTTCAATGAGTTTATTGGTATGGTGAAACAATGGGTTCTGAATGGTGTCATGAGTGATGCGGACTTCTAGTGTGGTCCCATTTGAATGCGACCACAAGAGTGTCATCGATATTTTATTTCTTGTTATACTCTTTTCTTCTCTCCGTATCAAGATATTTTTGTTCTCAAAATATATTTTGAACTGCGGGCAATGCTCGTCCACTTTAGAGAAATTGAAGTATTGGGATACCCTTTTTTTTGGACGGTGGGAAATCATCAAATGACTCCTCTCGCTCTCGGCGGACTTGAAGTCTTGCAGCTAATCTTGGGATACCCTTGTGTGCAGGGGCGGATCTTGAATTTGTGGGGCCCTGGGCTAATACTGCTTAGGGGCCCTACCTAATTACTCAACTAATTGCCATTTTGACAAGCTGTTTTCTGTAGTGATGTAGGTAGGTATACAGGGTGTAAATCAACCCATCACACACCCGTCAACCAAGCATTCTGTACATCAAACTAAGTACCCCTATGCAAAAATTTTTGCTAGGAAACGACTTTTTTTTTGGGTCAAAAATCACATTTTACGGTAAAACTCAATGTAGCACTGTTAAAACATTGTGCTAGTGGATGCTTTGAATAGTAAACGGGTCATGAAGGTAATATAAGTAAAGTTATAACTTGAAAAACTAGTATTTACAAAAACAGCTGTGAAAAATTTGGAACTTTGACCCCCCATATCTCCGTAACTAGGAGGTTCCCAGGTATGGTCTAGAACAAAAAAATTATCGCAGTGGTGGGGAAAACAAGTGCCCTTCATTTGCGTTAAGGGTACTTTTACACCCTATATGTAATGTAATATATTATTATTAAATGTAATATATTATATTATTTTCATCACTTGTATTTTTTTCCTGGTTTTGCGATTTTTTGCTTCCTTCGGTTAGATTCTCTTCGCATAAAATACCTTCCTACATGTTTTTTAATGGATTTATAGCTATATCATTCGCGTTTATATGTTCAGATTTAAGAAATAAATTTTATTTCTTTCTTTTCCTCGACCAAACTGTAATTTTCTTTTTTCAGCTCCACTTTTATATTTTCTAGCAGACATATTGTAAAATAAGATACTTTTATAAAAATAAACAAAGAACTGGATAGAACTTTTAATTGTAATACCTACTTTGTAATGAGTGTAGCAATTCACAAATTATCATTAAATATCGAACGAATTCGATTCATTTAGTTTTGAAAACTGAAATAAAAATAAAAAGTCATGTTTTATAATTCTTTTTACTTACCTACTGCCTATTAAAAGCAGGAAGTCTAGTTATGCTGAATACTTTCAATTTTAGTAAATTAAAAGAAAGGTCCGGTCCTTATAACTTTTAAGTTATCTATCACTTAGTAAACTAAACACACGCACTAACTAAACACATTTCTAACAATAACAAAGTCAATTCGTTAATATAGTCGACGATAGCAGAAGTGCGGAAAAATAACAAAATTGCTTTGGGCGAAAAGCGGAGGGAAGTCCCTAGTGTCACAAGCGACAAGGAATTCCCCGTTCCGTTTGATAGATGCGCACACGGGTTGATTGATCGCAGTGTTGCCAACCTTATGATCGGATTTTTATAATTCTAGATAATTTTTATTATTGACAATATCGTCTATTGGTTTCAGTTCGGTTGGGGGCCCTCTGTATTCGCGGGGCCCTGGGCTGCAGCCCAAAAAGCCTTTAAGTAGATCCGCCCCTGCTTGTGTGGTTTCGCCAAAAACACACGTTACACACACACATAATTAGATCATAAAAGTTTATCAAATAAATAGAAATAGGTACTTACGGCATTCTGCAAACGGCACGCAAGTGTCGTTTACTCTGCCATATCCATCTTTGCATTGACACTGTGGTTTACATTGAAGGACTGCGCCTATTTTGAAGGGGCACTGACCCTCGAGTCTAGGTTTGCCACATTCATCAGACGGACAATAGGGAGGGCAGGATACGTACTCTTCATTAGGTTTTGCACTGCAGTCGAAAGCAGCTGAAAGAGGGATTGAGGTTTTAATTATTATTTGTTTGTGAAGAACCTGTTTGGGTTATTCAGAATTTAATAAAACTATAATCAGCTAGAAAGACGGAATCCAACATTTTAGCGTTCAAAATCGTGAAGTATTGCCTTATGTTTAAAGCTTAATGCACAAGTATAAGCGCTGCAACGGATCAGCATTCTCGTAACGCAATTATTTAATTGAATCTCCTACTTTTTTCTTTGGAGCGTGGTAAATCATCAAATGACGCAGTCATATGTTAGACTTCTACTGACTAAAAACCACCCATGTTCCTTGTTAGCCATTTGTGTCAGGGGTCGCGGTATCTCTTTCAAACAACCCGCAGCCCCGACAGGGGCAGGGGCACCTGGGGGCCCCCTGTAATGTTGATGACATCTCTATGAGGCGTGCGTGGAACATGAACGCGCCGTCGACACGGCCTGCCATCGTCATAGGACGGACGGACGGACGGTGAGTTAGCCCATTTCACACCGTCCACAGGCCCGCGCCCACAATGGTCGGAAGCCATAAACGGATTCGCCTCGGATTGGTATTTGTCAGTAAAAACTAGGTGATGTAATGCCAATCTGATGCCATGTTGAAATGTGTGCTCTGAGCCTCAGTAATAATAAACAAATTCAAACATCCTCATTTCTTATTCGTTAATAAACTATTAGTACAGAAACGACAGACTTACGACAATCTCTAGTTGGTATACAAGTTCCATTTGCAGCGCGTTTGTAGTTAAACCTGCATTTACAAGCGGGGACACACGGGTCTGCTTGGGTACACCACTTTTCTTCATCATCGGCTGATTGAGGGCAGTTATCAGTGTTGCAAGTCGATGGGCAGTCATCCAGAATTTCGTTTTCGCCACATGTTAGTTGAGGTTCTGCGAAAGAAAAACGTATAACTTATAACAAAACAATATACTTGGCTGTTTTGCTATGAATATATGATTCTGTTTTGTCCGTCTGTTAGATTGTCGAAATATAAATATTGGATACGTGTTTTTTGTTTTATCAAATTAATAAAAATTGACAAAGATAAAAGGCGTTAAATATTGTGAGTGGCGGCTTGTGACGTCACTACGTGGTAAAAAATGTACTGCAATGTGACGTCACGCGAGTTTTCGAAGCACTGTATTCATTTTTTTTTGTTTTTTTTCTTCCGAAAGAAAATAAATTATTTGTAGGTTCCACTCCATTTGTTACTAACATTGTTTATAAGTAGTGTGCATTACTAACATCATAACATGGATCTAGGTCTGAAATAAAGTTTTTTTTTATTTGATTACTGGAAAAAAGAAAAAATGTGGGTCCAATGAAATCTATCTGACGGACTAATTAGTTTCTTTTTTCTCAACTACCCTATTATGAGGTAGAGCTGTGCCTATACCAAGTTTCAGATCTACAACAGCGGAGCCTGCATTTTATCATTAACTGGACACAAATCCGAATATCAGACTGATATTGAGAGCTTTCTGATGGTAAAATCCAACAATACATTGCACATGCACTCCTGCCGTTACGCCTAGACCAGCTGGGAGATCAACCTACAATTTACTTTAACAATAACGTCGTATGCTTGAGGAAGGCCAAAGAAAAGGAGTGTGTTACATGACTTAGAAAAGTGTAACACCTAATATCACGTCCCCGTAACTTTATGAATAATAAAAAAAACAAAAAATAAAAATAAAAACAATAAAAAAAATAAAAAAGCCTTTAATTCTACCATAAATAAAAACAGAACGTATTACAAACTTGATTCAAAGTACATATAAACTTGTTTCAACGTGGATGTAAAACCTATTAACAACATTATCAACGTTACGTTCTCAAATTGTATCTTTAGCTTATTAACAACATTACATTACCAACACATTCATATTATCAAAATTAATATTTTATTTTATTTTTAACACGACATTACAATAATAACATCATAATGTCAACATTCCATTATTAACATACATTATCAACATTACATTATTAACTACATTATCAACATTACACTATCAACATTACATTTACAACAAACATTATCAACATTACATTAACGACATACATTACATTATTAACATTACAATGTCAGCATAACATTACATTACATTAACAATATTGCATTAATTCCGTAACATTCAATAATATCATTTCTATAATAATTTTCCATCATTAGTATTATATAAGGTCTAAAACATGTATTCCTATCATTGCATTAATTTGATTACATCCATTTAATAGTATTGCATACTTAAACAAATAAAATACTTTTCATATCTTGACATTATTCAAAACATTAATTAAATTACATCTATTAAGTTATTTCCTATCATTTATGGAAGTCGCCTCTATGGCGTAGGCCTCCCCCAGTTTTCCCCATTTTTCTCTATCTCTAGCTTGTCTCCTCCAGTCAGGTCCACATCTCTCTTTAAAAACATCTTCCCAGCGTTTTCGCGGTCTTCCTTGCTTCCTTTTTCCGTCTCTAGGTACCCATTCCGAGACTTTCTTTGTCCATCTCTCGTTTTCCATTCTACAAATATGTCCTGCCCATTTCCACTTCAGACTTCTTACTCTTTCTACTATGTCCGTTATTCTAGTTTTTTTCCTTATTTCCTCATTACTCATCCTGTCAGACAATCTTATGCCCAACATGCTTCTCTCCATTTTTCTTTGCATGACACCGAGTTTATGCTCGTCTGCTTTCCGTAGTGACCATGTTTGGCATCCATATGTAAGGCATGGAAGGATTGCTATTTCATATAACTTACATTTCAACCTCATATTTATCTGGGTGTTCTTCATGATTTCTTTAAAACTCCAGTCCTTTTTCCATGATAAAGCTATTCTCCTATTGATCTCCTGTTCGGTTTGGTCCAGAAATGCAATGGATTGTCCTAAATATATGTACTCGTTGACATATTCTATGCCTTGGCCATCTACAATTTTATTATTTGTGTTTCCGATCCATTTGTTAAAATTTTTGTTTTGGCAGCATAACTTTATGAATACGAAACACTTAACAATGAATGCACGCCACCTCGAAAAACTAAACAACGAATGCACTAAGTCACGTAACACACAGCACACTCAAAGAAAGATGAATGGATTGTGTGATATGAAAGAGAAAAGAGTGAATGAAAGAAAGAAATGAAAGAAAAAATATTTTTGAATGGAAAAAGAAAACGTGTTGCGCCGACCGTTGGAATGGGACAAGGGCAGGACGATGCGATGATGAATTACGTCAAATTATTATGCTTCTATAATATTATGATTTAATTAAAATTTCATACCACATTTGTCTTCAGGCACACAGTCTCCATTTTCGTTTCGTAGGAAATTCTCTTTGCATACACATGCTTCCTCACAGGAATCATCCGTGATCATTGGGCTAACAAACGGTTTACCCTTTTCTGTGCAGTTTTGTGTTCTATAAGTATTTATTGCACAAGCAGTCCACTCTTCGTTTTCAGAACAGTTACGGACTGAAAAAAAAAACACTGTGTCAGTCGGACAAAAGACTGAGAAATTGAGTTATAAAGAATGGATAAAAGTATCAATTTTCTCTTAAAAATACTATTTATTCTTTTTATCGTGTGGGCAGTAAGGTCTAACGACCCTACACACCCTAGTGTCAGAGTTTCTAAACCGCTTCAAGGGCCTCTGACATCTCCATCGGGGCTGCGGATGTCGAAGGAGATACCGCGGCCTCGACACAAAGAACCCTTTGTGAAGAAGGAACATGGGTGGTTTTTAGTCAGTAGAAGTCTGACACTCCCTTTCGCTCTACCCAGACCGGGAGAGGTTATTTGATGATTTCCCAAACCCCAAAAAAAAAATCTGCTGATTCGAGCCTGCAATGTCCTAGTCAAACTGGAAATGAGTTTAAAAATACTAATGTTGGTGTAAACTCCTGTGATTTCATTCCATAATGAGAATATGAATCATGTTTTCAGTACAAAAATATTTGCTACGGGCACGTGACAACAAATCGAAAAAAAAATATATCTAGAGGGTCTTTGACAAGGTCGATCGATTATTATGCTAATTATTTCATAATGCCTTATGGCATCTCGGAATCTTAAAAAAAATAGCCTTTTCATACCATTACATTCTTCTTCAGGAACACAAACTCCAGATTCGTCTCGCAAGTAACCACCCTGGCATAAGCAGCCTGGGTCACACTGCGACACACTTGGACACGGCAAAAACAATCCTTTTTGAGAACAATGTTCCGCTCTGCAGACGGCGTTCGAGCAAAACGACCATTGCTCGAAAGGCGGGCATTTCGTAGCTGGAAAAATAAGTTTAAAAAACTAAAACCCGACTACGAATAAAATCGCAGACTAATAAAACCGCGGTCTTAAAAGTAGAAAACAAAAAATAAATCTTGTCTATATAATAAAAAAGTCCGTCAGATAGATTTCCAAAAAATATTGGACACGTATATTTTCTTTTATAGTGCTTTGAAAACTCGTGGGACGTCATATTCTAAGATTATTATGTATGACATTTTTTACCGGTGAATGACGTCACAACCCCCCACTCAAATCGTTGACGCGTTTTATCTTCGTCAATTTATATTGATTAGATAAAACAAAAAATACGTTTACAATGTTTTTCAATAATCTAACAGACGGACTAATTAGAATTATATATTTTTCAGTCAATAAACATCTTGATTTTCGTCTGGTAAGTAGATAATTTGTATATTTCAATTTAACGTATTATAAGTAAAATTATTATAGAGGACAGCCGTAGTCGTATGCCACTGATACCTGATGCTCCTTCATGGCGTTCTCATTGATACAGAAGTCAGCTGCTAGTTGGCATTAGCAAGGTGGCATGTGACTACGACTGTCCTCTATAACAATTTTATTAAATTCAACTCTCTGAAAAGCTATATTTTAAGAAATATAGCTTTACTGAGTCTTCTTTCTTAATCGTATGGTTAGTTGCCTAACCCTTTTATGAACTTTTAACCCTTTTATAGGCCTCTGACTTGGCTTACATGCCGTCGAGAAATCACTCTCAGGCATGGGACTGTGGGTTGTTCGTAAGAGATACCGCGGCCTCGACATGAAGGGCAAAGAAGGAACATGGGTAGTTTTTAGTCAGTAGAAGTCTGACACCCCCTTTCGCTCTGGCCAAGAGCGGGAGGGGTTGTTTGATGATTTTCCACCCACCCAAAAAAAAAAAAAAGGCATGATGGTTTCCTCACGATGTTCCACCTTCCACCTTAAGATGATTTGCTACACCATCGCGCGTAGGGTAGCAAATGGTTAAGTGTCATAAATTTCTATTATCTAAAAGGAGCTCGTGGCTTAATAAGAACTGCCACTCGGGTCGATCTTTAGGTAAAGCTGTGCTTGCCTAGGTCGGTCTGTGGATGGGTGACCGCCCGACATACCGAGTTTCCTCCGTGCCTCGGAAAGCACGTTAAGCTGTTGGTCCCGGCTGCCATATATAGAGCTTTGGCAGTCGTTACAGGTAGTCAGTGACCTGAAATTCTGACATCCAGTCTTACCAAAGAGTATCGTATTACCTAGTATTAACTGGGTTGTGGAGGTCAGATAGGCAGTCGCACCATGTAAAATACTGGTATTCAGCTGCATCCGGTTAGACTGGAAGCCGACCCCAACATAGTTGGGAAAAGGCTAGGCAGATGATGATCTAAAAGGATAAAAACTCGTGTGTTGACGCTTACATTCGCATTGATCTGCAGGAACACAGTATCCGTCTTCAGCCTCTAAGTATCCTTCTTGACACACGCATCCTTCCTTGCAGTCTTCTTCCTTCACAAATGGACAGCTTTGCGGCATCTTTTCTTGAAAGCATTTCTGTATACACTTTGCTTGGGTACAGTTAGTAGGACGTTTGTTATGCTCACAGGGATTCGCTGTAATATAAAAAAATAAAGATTGGATGGATGTTTTCGCAATCTTGTTAGTATTTATTTTTCGTGCACACTTGTTCTAACTAACTAACTTCTAAGCCTTGGTATTATTAATATTTCTTTGAGTTGTGTTAAAACTTCGTGGATGGATATAAAATAATGTCACATCTTTAACCCATTTGCATTTACATTTCACCAGTTATGTTACGTTAAAGTCTCAAGTAACAAAAGTGAGTCATTTCTAATCGATATGTTTCCGTGGGCAATAGTGTGGGCTATGCGTTTGTTTACTGTTATACCTAAATATTAACATTGTAACTTTTTATTGTACGTATCTATTGTTTTTGTTTCAAATAAATAAAATAAAACATTGCCTACCCTGATAATAGCGCCAAGATCTGATGGTGTTAACAACGACGGTCAATTTCTTTTTTTTTATGGGACAAGCCCACCATACTATTCCCAAACCACTGCAATTCCTGTAAGCGAGAATCAACAGTAGCGACCACCAGAGAAGCGCCGAGACAATGAAGCTCGACGAAGTCCCAGAGAAACGATTTAACCGGCAAGGAGGAGTAGGAAAAACATAATTTCCATATCAGCAGGAGACAGAACAACAGACGGTCGGTTATTTCAGTAGTTCAATAACAACATAACATGACGTCCGTAATCCCCGAAGGGTTAGGCAGATGTGTTAGTAGGTACACCCAGATTTTGCCAGTTATGTTTAAGCCCCGCGTAACAGGGGGCGAGCCATCTACCGGGTAAAAATCCAGACTCCGAGAAAATATTGATAGAAAACAAAATAACACTTGGCCTGACTTTTTAATCGAAACCAGGACATGCACAGCAACTCAGGACAGTAACATGTTAGTACCTAACGGTCGAACAAGCTGTTAAGAATACAGCCAGCTAACTTTCATTTACTTTTAAGATTATACAGATAAATTTAGAGACTGATATCAAACGATACGATACGCTTTATAAAACAAAATTGCAATCAATATTTTCAGTGTACTAGAATTATAAAGATTTCCGCCTGTATACTTATTAGCTTGCTCACTTGTACTCAATTAGAGGAAGACCAAAGAAACGATGGATGGACTGTGTTAAGAATGATATGAATGCAAAAAGAAGGTGTCTCATGAGATGACGAGAAACAGAGAAGTATGGAAGAAAAAGACATGCTGCGCCGACCACAAATGAATTGGGATAAGGGCAAGAGAATGCTGACTTGTAATCAATTATAATAAAACTTACTTGGGCATTCATCTGACGGTATGCATACATTGTTAAGGTCTCGTAAGTAACCCCATTTACATACACATCCTTTTTCGCAGGATCCTTCTGGTACATCCGGGCAGGGTTTAGACAAATATCTATCGTAACATTCCTGTACTTGGCAGACTGTCTGTATGCAGTTGGAAAACTCTTCGTTAATGGGGCAGGAATTGGCTGGAAAAGTACCAAACAAAAACTTAAATAGAGGTAACATAACATCACGCTTGTAATCCTAGAAAGAAATAAAATGTAACAAACGAATTTGGCAAAGACATTTAGGTAGGTTATTGTCATATCGTCGGCACCACGACGGTGTTAGGATTTATTTGATAGTTTAAAAATGTTTCTAGGAACTAGAACTACCAGTGGTTTCATTTATTGTCGTATTGTCGAGTTTTCATTTCGATCTACAGTATAAGGGTGGTGACCCTTATACTGTAGATCGAAATGAAAACTTTCAACCGAAATTGGTTTGAACGATATATAATAATAAGTTTTGGAGTTATGGCACATTTAAAAAACCACAAACATAACTTTGTCATCCATAAAGACACCATGAAAAACAAACTTATCACAATATATGTTTTTCTGTTGCCACTTTGCTCTCAACAAGAAATAATGAAATTAAAGGGGGCTACTACGATGGTACGGAACCCTTCTTGTGCAAGTCCGACTTGCACTTGGCCACTTTTTCTCATTGACTTGTTATCACGCACTTAATAATATGTTATTCCAGTATGTGTGTACAAACCGATTTTTTTTTATAATCGCAATGACAAGACTGGTGTTTAAATAACTCAATGGAAATGGCAATAAGTGAGTATTGACGCTATCTACATAAATAAGTGTTTTCATAGAAACCAGTTTTCAGTAAAAAATAATACAGTGTTTTCGCCAATGATGAGACTGTGTATTAGTATAATACGGTGGCATTTAGTTGACTTTATTCCAAAACCAACCTTATCATGTCTTATACTTACGTTCACATTTGTCCTCAGGTACGCAGGTACCATTTGCTGCTCTCAAGAAGTGTTCCTTGCATATGCAGCCGCTGTCACACTGTTCTGTAGGAATATCGGGACATGGAACATCTTGTCCTTTCTCTGAGCAGTTTTTGGCTCTGCACACTCCTTGCATGCATGGGACGTACTCTTCGTTGGCAGATATGCAAGATGGCTGCAAAGCTGTAAATACACCATAAATATACCTTATTCATCTCAAATAAAATCAAGGGTTCTTTTTCATATTAGGCTGCAAAGTTCCACAACACATAGGTATACCTAAAGCGCCCGTCCTACAATACTTCCTAGAATTTTATCTGGAGAAGTGGCTGAATCAATTTCCAATCAATACAAACAATGAAGAGAAGAAGAAAAAGAAGTAAAAGTATGCCCACGTAAGCAAAACGTTTCAGTTAAAAAAGTGAAACACGTGTCGAGTATATTTTTGGTGACATGTCAGGCTAACTTAAGCATTGCCTGCATGTGCTTATTTTTACAGTGCCGCATCCTGCATCCAAGTACGGATCGAAAAAACGAAATATTTACCATTTAATGCCATGGATTTCCGCAAAGTAACACCCGATTCCATAAATCTTGTACTGTTGATTTATTTCATACATAAACCTTAACAATCAGTCTACTTACGTTCACATTTGTCTTCTAATACACAGACGCCGTCTCCATTTCGGAGATAACCTTCTTCACAAACACAACCTTTTTTGCAATACTTTGGGTCAATTCGGGGACATGGTATTGACTGGTCCTTTTGGGTACAGTAGAAGGCTTTGCATTCACCTTGTAAGCATCCCGAATATCTTTCGTGAGCAGGACAAACTGTAGCTGAGAAAATTATACAATATAGTTAAAAAAATGTGCATGGACATGAGTAGAAGATAAAAAAATAAGCGATGGATGGCTTTTGTAACTTAAAAAATACCCAAGCTTAAGTCTGTTTTGCGTAATTAAAACGAAATATTTCCAACCCTGGGTCTGTTTTGCGGAATTTATACCAAATATTTTGGAAACCATTTAATGTCATGGATTTCCGCATAGTAACGCTTGATTCCATTAGTCTTGTATTGTTGGTTTATTTTATACAAAAACCTTATCGAGCAGTCTACTTACGTTCACATTTGTCTTCTAATACACAGAGGCCGTCTTGATTTCGGAGATAACCTTCTTCACAAACACATCCTTTTTCACAATATTTTGGGTCAATTCGGGCACACGGTATTGACTGGTCCTTTTGGGTACAGTTTAATGCTTTGCATTCACCTTGTAAGCATCCCGAATATCTTTCGTTAGCAGGGCAAACTCCAGCTGAGAAAATTGTACAATATAGTTTAAAAAATATACATGAATATAGAGGATGAGAAAGAAGAAACGATGGATGGATTGTGTAACTAAGACTTATAAAGAAATATAAACATGAACATTCTGCACCGACCACCGAAGATTGGAGAATGATGGATGATAAATTAGTTTGAAATAGTAGCCACTTTGTGTCGATATGTTTAGTGAACTTAAAAGGCTCCAACTAAGACACGAACATAATCATTAGGTATAATTTGGGCTCTTGATAGTTTTGTGAAGTCAAATAGGGAAACAAAAAACGGATAAAGAATTCAACTGCATCGGATTAGACTAGAAACTGCCGCTAACATACATGGGAAACGTCTTAGCACATTATGTATGTGTGCTATTGGCGCTTTTTTCACACTTATTTAAAAACCTTTTACTTACGACACTGGCCATAAGGCACGCAAATCCCGTCTAGTCTCCAATAATCTTTGATGCATCTACATTTGGGGTTGCAAGGAAGTATAATGAGTATCTGTCCGAACTGCGGCGGACATTCGCCAGTCGGCGAGGCTTGACTACAGTCATCAGTAGGACAGAGAGGTGGACATGCGTTAAATTCTTCGTTAGTTTTGCATGCAAAAGGAGCTGTAGAAAGTTAAAATCGATTAGTAATTAATATCATATTTGTTACAGTATTTTCTTGTTTTCAAGAAAGTACTGTAACAAGTATGATATTAAAAAGATAATATGCATGAAAGTATAAATCTAGTATTCAGCTACATGCTGTTAGACTTGAAGCTGGCGCTAATACAGTTGGGAAATTGCTAGATGGTGATAACTTACGGCAGTCCCTGGTAAGTATACAAGACCCGTTGGAAGCGCGGCGACGGTTAAAGCCACATTTGCAAACGGGAGGAGGGCAAACGTCAGGCGTGACACATGAGGCAGCCTCAGAGACATCCTCAGTTGGACAGTAGTCGGAAGCACAATCTGATGGGCAGTCGTCTAGCACTTCGTTGTCACCACATGTGAGTGGACCTGGTAATTAAAATAAGAAGAGAGGGGTATTAAATGCCTGGAAAATCGTATGATTGGTAGGAACCTATAGTAACAATTAAGGATTAGATAATGTGAAAATTCTGAAGAATAACTATTTAAAGAGCGATACATTTGCCCCTGAAATCAGACTGGATGCGAATGACGAAGGACAAGTGGTTGTGGCGCAGTTTGGGCTGCTAAGTTCTGCTTTGGAGTGCAATAGGCTTAGCAGAGTGAATGAGACGTGAACTATACGAGAACGAGCTATCTTGTAAAACTGGAAAAATAGGGCAAATGTCGCAGGGCAAAGCAGCAGGGCTAATGCAGCAGGGTAAATTGGCAAGGCAATTTCAATTCCGCTGGTGCTGCATGCTGAGGAAAATGGGCTATGGTATTTAGGTACGCAAATTTTTGCATTACCTGGTATACGTGCATAGTCCCCTGCCCTGCAGATATGCAATCGTGCATTCAAACCTAAATCTGTTTTGTGGAATTTACACTATATTTATTTTCCACAAAATAACGCCTGATTCCATATCTTATCTTGTGCTGTTGGCTTATTTTGTAAAAATAACTTATCGAACAGCCTACTTACTTTCGCATTTGTCTTCTAATACACAGAGGCCGTCTTGATTTCGGAGATAACCTTCTTCACAAACACATCCTTTTTTGCAATACTTTGGGTCAATTCGGGGACATGGTATTGACTGGTCCTTTTGGGTACAGTTTAAGGCTTTGCATTCACCTTGTAAGCATTCCGAATATCTTTCGTTAGCAGGGCAAACTCCGGCTGAGAAAATTTTACGATATAGTTTAAAAATATGCATGGATATAGAGGATAACAAAAAAATAACGATGGATGGACTGTGTGACTAAAACTAATGGACGAATATGACCAGGAACATGCTGCACCGACCACTGAAGATTGAAGTACGATGGATGGTGATTTTAATTAGTTTTAAAGTGTTATGGCGGCCACTTTGTGTCAATATGTTTAGTAAATAGAGGAAGGCTCCAATTAAAACTGTTCTGCGCAACGAATATTAGTTCTTCGATACATACACGAACATAATCATTAGGTCGTATTTAAATTGCTAGTTGGGCTTTCAAAAGTTCGGTAAGGATTTGATTGACTGGAAGCTGACGCTTACATAGATGGCAAACGGCTTAGCTCATTATGTATGTGTGCTATTTGGACTTTTTGTGATCCACACTTATTTAAAAACCTTTTACTTACGACACTGTCCATAAGGCACACAAATCCCGTCTAGTCTCCAATAATCTTTGATGCATCTACATTTGGGGTTGCAAGGCAGTATGATTCCTATGTGCCCGAACCGTGGCGGACATTGCCCAGTCGGTGAGGCTTGACTACAGTCATCAGTAGGACAGAGAGGTGGACATGCGTTAAATTCTTCGTTAGTTTTGCATGCAAAAGGAGCTGTCGAAGGTTAAAATTTATTAGTAATTAATATCAAATTTGTTACAGTATGGTAACAGTACCTTCTTGAGTACTGGCACTCGGCTTTTATAACTATCTTACCTTGCACCGCATTTGAAACTTTCAGTTTGACCCTGAGTGTAGAAATTCCAACATTATACTTTTAAAACATGCTGTAGTGTATGAGATTGAAATCTCAACACTCAGAGTAGACGACCCATGCTGCATCGTGTTAAAAAAGCACGCTTGTATAATTCTGATAATCAGCTACATGCTGTTAGATTGCAAGCTGATCCTAACATAGTTGGGAAATTGTTAAATGGTGATAACTTACGGCAATCCCTGGTAGGTATACAAGACCCGTTGGCAGTGCGGCGATGGTTGAAGGCACACTTGCAGACGGGAGGAGGGCAAACGTCAGGCGTAACACAAGAGGCAGCCTCAGAGACATCCTCGGTGGGACAATAGTCGGAGGCACAATCTGATGGGCAGTCGTCTAGCACTTCGTTGTCACCACATGTGAGTGGACCTGGTCATAAAATAAGAAGATTATACCTAAAAATCATAAGCATCAAATGTTGAGGAAAATTCTGATGTCAAACTATTAAAACGGCTATTTGCTCCTGGAATCAGATTTAATGTAGCGGTATGCGGTAGTCTTATATTAGTGACTAATCTTCCAATACTGACGAAACATGGGTGAAATTTATATTCCTCTGCTGGTGTTTGCTGTGCTCCTTCAGAGGAAAAGGGATTCTGGGTTTTACTTACATTGTTCTGCTGGTATACAAGTGCCATTTTCTGCTCGCAAATAATTCTTCTTGCAGACACAGGCTTTCTTGCACGACGATTGGTCCGGTTTTGTTTCAGGAGAGGATACAGGTTCTGCTTTCTCCGAGCAATTTTGTGCTCTTGAGAGAGATTGAACGCAGGAGGAAAATTCTTCGTTCTTCGGACATTTTTTGACTGAAAAAAAAAAAGTACTATACATTATGGTATTTGCTAGTTGTTTTGGCTTGGTAATAGAAACTGTTCCTATTATTAAATAAATTAAATTTGAAATGTTTTTTGTTCTCTATTTTTTTACATATTTACTCGTAGGTACTAACTTAACTTGAACACAACAAGTTCACGTTCGAGATACATAATAATCAATTAATTAAACGGTTACCACAGTTTTTTGTGCAATTGCTCTAAATGGTATTGATTGTTAAGTCTATTATGGATTTCGCAAGGTTTCACAATTGCACTAACTACAGAATTGCCAATTTTGAGGTTCGTTATGGAATTTTAAAGTTTAGAATTTAACAGTACCATAATAAAGTAAAATAATAAAACATCTATGCATACATTCGAAAGACTCGTGCTTAGACTCCATCATATTATCTTGTAATATCAGTTTATTCATAACATCTAAAAATAAAAATAAAACTTACAACCCCCCATTCAATGTAATTAATCGATTAATATTGATAATCAATAAGTGAAAAACTCAAAAATAATAAACCAGTGATTCATATTTATATTGTTAAAAACTGTGTTGCTAAATAATGTATATAATGTCGATGAAACTAAAAATCTGTTAAAATAAATAAATAAAATAAAGGTCAATAGTAAAACATTAATTGGATCAATATATAATGTGATCTGGATTAACGGTGTTTCGGTACGTGCAAACCAAAACTAAAAAAAAATGTAATTAAAAATTTTGTAATAAGTGCAATTGCGAATCTTATTATAATAATAACTAACACAGTTTTATAAATTAATTCGATTTTATTTACATTAAAAGAAAAGACTGTTCAGAACATAAATCTATTGTTTTTTTTTTGTTATACCTAAATTAAAAGAACAAATTGACGTAAATTGGTATGTTTGAGTAAATATTGAATAATATGGATTTGTTTGTTTAAGTTTATTGGTCTACATACCGTTCATTGCCGTTAGTTACCACCTGTGTAAATGTAGTTATTATAATCTTTTATCCATCATATTTTTACAATCATTAAAATTTCGTATGTTAAACAATGTCTCTTCTTTTCAAGTTAATTTTTTTTTCTGAAAAATTCAAAATTTCTGATTGTCAAAAAATATTGGCGTGATACTTCCTGGCCGCGCCACTGTCGCATTTTGAATCGGGGTTAATGCAAATAAATGTTCGTAATTTGTTCATTATTGTTCATAATATTAAAAAAAAAGTACTATAAAGGTTCGCGAGATATTTAACAAAATCGGTGGCGCGGCCAGAAAGCATGCTTCCTAGCCGCGCCACCGCGTACACTGCAATAAAAAGAATATTTCTATACAAACTCAATGATAAATAATTGTACGTCTATTGTTTATTCTATTGATGACGAGAAATACTGCAAATGCGTGTTTGTTCTATTGGTAATGAGAAATAATTAATATAAACTCCGAATAAAATTCGTGGCACAAATGTCTGACAGTTCAGTCATAGTTCATGTAGCAGTCTCATGTTCATGTCAAAGAGTAAAACATTTGTATGCGCAGACTTGACACTATCGACGTAATCAATGCTTGACCACAAATTCTCTACATTTGAAAATTGAAAAGGTTGTATAATATTTGGAAATGTATCAAGACAATTAACAAAAAAGTTAAAATGTGAAGATTGCATTTCTAGTTTGACTATACTATAAACTTCCACATCACACATTTATTACTAGGCTATGGAAAAGATCTTTTTTATATTTTTACATTGCGATATCTTCTAAGATATTTGTTTAAACTGTATAGAGTAAAGGGCACAAATATTTTATATTAAATTTCCGTGCTAGCAAACACATTTATTTAGATATTAATACCATATGGGTTAAATTAGCTTCGCAAAATATCATTCTTTTTAACCTAACATTTTAATATAAAAAAATGGTTACAGTGAGTCAATCGTAAAAGATAAACATATGCTGTCGCTGACTTTTTTTTAGAACTTTTAAAGAGGAACAATTCCTTCATACATGATATTTACGTAACTTAAACCGTTTTCGCAGCGCACGCAACGGAAGCTCTCAAAAAGGAATATCTTTTCCCGTTTTTGCAACATTTTTCATTTATGCTCCGCTCCTATTGATTGTGGCGTGATGTTATATAGCCTAAAGCCTTCCTCGATAAATGGACTATCCAACACTAAAAGATTTTTTCAATTCCAACCAGTAGTTCCAGAGTTTACCCCGTTCAAACAAACAATCAAACAAACAAACAAACTCTTCAGCTTTATAATATTAGTATAGATTGAAAGCTGTCCAGGCTTGAAGTACTACTTAATTTTATGTAGGATACCCAGCTTTTTGCCGCAGTTTGAGCTTTCGACTCAATGTAGGCGCCGAAGTTCAGATTCGCGCCCAACTTCGTGCCAAAAAGCTTGAGACTGTCGGATACTTGTACAGACGCACTCCGGAAACTAGGGGCCAGATTGAACGGACTCCTTTTGGCGGTGAACAGACACACTTGCGTTTTGGTGGCGTTGAACCCCACTTGGAGACAAGACTTACGGCTGAATTGGTTCGCTCTACCATGGCCTCTCTCAATTAACGTACTCCATACTTCCTTCTTTGCTTTTGCGCTGAATGTATAACTCTCCATGACAGTGCTGTCATACGTAATTTAAAAGGGCAAAGTGGTGGAAGTCTTGCCTCGAAATATGATTTTAATTATATGTCTGTTACCACCCTAAAGCATTTAATTGGGAAAGAACTATTTCCAAATTAGAATAAACATTCACTCAATCAGCCATAAACATTAAATCACAGAATCCATTTAAATGAATTCGAATTAATTCGAGCCTTAATTTATTATTATTATGCCTCGAACTAGATTGCTCAGTATACAAAAATTAGATTGCATCACGAAACGGAAACTGATCCAACAGTGGATTACTATACCAAACGACAGAAACTATTACAACTTATATTATTTAAGGAAATTAAAATATTGTTCCAGTTTAAGTACATTTTTATTAATTTTCTGAATAACTACAATACCAAGTAGGCAGCATAATAACATTATGTCGCATCTGCACGCATTGATAGTAATCTATGAGAACATGACACCCCCGCCTGCCCCGCTGTCATCAAGTGCGTGCACATTACTTTGTTTAAAATAGCTTCTCTAGTACGTAGTACATTATTCCTTAATGAAGTAATTTTAATTATTTGTCATTCAATAAACACACATTTGCAGTATTTCTCGTCATCAACAGAATAAACAATAGACGTACAATTATTTATCATTGAGTTTGTATAGAAATATCCAATTTATTGCAGTGTACGCGGTGGCGCGGCTAGGAAGCATGCTTTCTGGCCGCGCCACCGATTTTGTTAAATATCTCGTGAACCTTTATAGTACTTTTTTTTAAATATAATGACCAATAATGAACAAATTACGAACATTTATTCGCAATAACCCCGATTTAAAAATTCGATTGTGGCGCGGCTAGGAAGTATCACGCAAATATTGTACATTACGTTTTTGGTTTAATCAAAAAATATTAAACTTATTCGTTTTTTTTTTAAATTTTATTATTTATGCCTTGAAATTTTCTTAATATTTTTTTCAAAATTTATTTGTTTACATTATAGATGTAGATTATCTAAGTCTAGTAACTAGTTTATTGATCTCATTCCTTTTATTACATATCCAGTTTATTGAAATTCCTCAGAAATGAACTGTTGTAGGTATATTGAACAGAGTTAACCAAAGTGACATCATCAGTTCATCACGTTTTGACGCTAACGACCTTCTGAGGGCACGTGCTAAAACCAATGATACTAACCGGTATTACAAAGGTAGCGCCACGGTTTTCCATATTAATATGACGGATTACATTAAACCCGGTTTTGGGAGATACCGGTTAATAGGCCCTCGTAATTTTGGAACAATTATTGTTTTATTTCAGTATGTTATGTTATATGTATTACTTTGATATTTTGATGATATTGTAGTGGATCAATGGAAAAGACGAGGAACAATTTTTATTAGGGTTTAGGGTTCCGTAGCCGCAAAAAACGGAACCCTTATAGATTCGTCATGTCTGTCTATCCATCTGTCCGTCCGTATGTCACAGCCACTTTATTCGGAAACTATTAAGACTACACAGTTGAAACGTAGTAGGTAGATGTATTCTGTGAACCGCTTTACGATTTTTAGACATGACGACATCGGTCATGAAACTGCTGAAACTAAAAAATCTTTTTTCATCAAACCTATTCGTGCGGGGTGTCTATAGATAGGTTTCTAAGAAGATATACTCTTCCAAAGTGGTAAAATGTGTCCTCTAACTTTTGAACTAAGAGAGTGAAAAATAAAAAATTTAATATATTATGCTATGGATCGCAATAAAAACTTTTAACAAAAATTGGTTTGAATGATATATAGTCAGTATTTATTGAGATCAAGCACATTTAAACAACCGCAAATATAACTTTGTCATTCATACAAACACAATGAAAAACAAATTTATCACAAAAAAAGATTTTTTGTTGCCGCTTTAACAAGGGGCCTCCTACTACGATGGTATGGAACCCTTTTTTTTTTTGGGCAGGTGGAAAATCATCAAATAACCCCTCCTGCTCTTGGGCGGAGCGAAAGGGAATGTCAGACTTCTACTGACTAAAAACTAGTCGAGGCCGTGGTATCTCTTGTGAACAACCTGCAGCCCCGACGGGCGTCGGCCCTTGTGGGCCCCTTCCATGTTGCTGACATCTCTTTGAGGCGCACGTGGAACACGAACGCGCCGTCGACACGGCTTGTCGTCGTCACAAGACGGACGGACGGCAAGCTAGCCCATCATTCACCGTCCACAGGCCCGCGGCTACGGTGGCCGGAAGCCATCACGTGGCGGGACAATGTACGGGACCCTTTTTTTTTTGGGTGGGTGGAAAATCATCAAATAACCCCTCCCGCTCTTGGGCAGAGCGAAAAGGAGTGTCAGACTTCTACTGACTAAAAACCTCCCATTAACCCTTCTTAGCCCTTCATGTCGAGGCCGCGGTAACTCTTGCGAACAACCCGCAGCAATGTACGGAACCCTTCTTGTGCAACTCCAACTTGTACTTGACCAGTTTAACTAACTAATTGAGTGCTAAAAGATAACTTTCTGTTGGTAGGTTTAACAATATTGTTAATGGCACCTTCTGTTGTCTCACTTCCTAGTTAAAATAATATAATATCTGGAGTGAGTCCAAAGTCTCCTGTGCCATCACCAGACAACAAGGTACTATTACTAAAATACCCTAATTGAGAATTTTTCACACAGACGCAGTTACTTTTATGAAAGGTCCATTTTACCGCTTTTTAACGCAATTCATGTTATGATCTGCCAAAGCGGCCATTTTAGACCCTCCATACAACGCGATAAACATTTATAGCACTAGTGCAAAATTTATTTAAGGTCACCTCTTGTACATGATTACCATGACTAATAGTCGCAGTGTTAATAATACAACTAAACTTTGACATACTACATAATATGTATGTGTGAATATTAAAGCTAATAGCTAATATAATTTGGTGTCTACATCTAACAGGAAGATACACATTACCCGGTGTCGACTTGCAAGCTTGTCACAATAGTGACCTACTAAGAAATGCACATGTTTGTTTTACATGTGTGTGTAATTGTTTTTCCCATAACACAGTCTTTCAAAATATGGGAAAGCTGACAATATAATTTTACTACAATCTATCTTTAACAACTCTGATACACAGTCAGTGATGTCTTCCTTTTTAATTTTAGAACTGTTACCAACACATATAGTAACGGTAGTATCAGGACCGCAAAACAGTATTTGAAACTCATGCCATAATCTGTTTAAAGCGGTCCCGTCGGGGCTGCGGGTTGTTCGCAGGAGATACCGCGGCCTCGACATGAAGGGCTAAGAAGGAACATGGGTGGTTTTTAGTCAGTAGAAACCTGACACTCCCTTTCGCTCTGCCCTAGAGCGGGAGGGGTTATTTGATGATTTTCCACCCGACAAAAAAAAAGGCGTATGTTAATTTTGGGTACAATAACTCAGGTTATTACTAATTAATTTTCCTAGCCCGCTACGTAACCCATCAGAAAATATAACTGAATGATTACAATCATAACTACTAAGAAATACATCACGATCAATCTGAGGCTGTGCTACTTGTGTCTCTTGGCTGATGATACCTACAGTCCTTAGTGTGCACGGTCAGGGACGAGTCCTCCGTTGCCACTGGCTGGAGGGTATTAGGGCTACATGCTCTCTGACAAGTACAGAGAGTATTGCTGACAGTCAGCAAGTCCACTTTCTGGTAGATGTCACATGTCTTCGAATTTTTTGGTTCTAAGACATGCCATGTTTTCTCACGATGTTTTCCTTCACCGTTTTGAGAGCAGTGGTGATGAAATGAATTACACAAAGCAATGCGCCTGCCTGGGTTCCAACCTCCGACTTACTGGTCGTAAGTCGCCACGTTCATGTTCATTCATACACGCAGGCCGCGTGTATGGCGAGATTTATGAATATGAACGTGGCAAAAGGAGTATGTAAGGATCATCATAACAGGTGTCGTTCTGTCTACCCACATGGAAAAAGGCTTGAATTTATGTATATAAAGGTGTCTATGCTTTCACATAATAGTTACCAGTCATATGATAACAATGGAAATTGTTCATGTAGTTAGTAAAATTAAATTAACAGACATTTAACGAGTGACGAACTCACGATTCCGACAACACTATCTTTGTAACACGAGTATTAACATCTATTAAGTTGGAACCAGTTTTACCCTATTATCTTCAGAAAATGGATTAGGGTTCTAACACGGAACCCTAATCTTTTACACATTTAAAACTTTGAAATTGTTATAATATATAAAATGATAAATCATGAGATATTTGTTTCATGACTCAGTTTGGCATGACTGCCACCCAAATGTGCCATATTGAGCCGACTCCGGCTGATCCGTATGTAAGCATTTCAGCTACACAATCGAACCTATAACGTTTCATTTTACAAAATAAGTTTGAACTTTAAACATTATAATATCACCTACATTATATTTTTAAACGGCTGTAGAGCCATATTAATAGCGAGCTATGATAATAGAGTCTTTTATACAATATAATGTTACCCATTTCTAAAGTTCAAAATTCAATAACTAGCCCGAAGGTTTCACCTTGAACTCGTTTCGTAATAGGTCGGATTATATCAAGTTTTTTACCTCGACGACATTTCGGCTTGGAGGTTGTGACTACCTCTGAAGAAGGACTAGAGAAAGCGTCAGATGTTGCTGTTGCCGTACTGGCTGGTAATTCACTTGAAGTTGTAGCTTGCGTCGTTTCATCTGAAAAAAAAACATTATTTTTTACTTTTGGAACATACTCGTACATTCCAATTTTAAAATCACAATTATGTTTAAGAAAGAACAATATCAACCCACCAGCAACCTTATCATAACCAGAATATGGATGAGTTTGGTTTTGGCAGAGATGCACAATCAGGAGTAAAATGGTGAAAGTTCTAGTAATTCTGCGTTTGTCATAATCGCAGCTGGAGGTCTGTGAGACCCAAGATTGGTTGGTTAGCCGGTTCCCTTGTATTACTTCCTTATAAAATAGCAAGGAAGAGAGTAAAACTGTGATCGATGGATATAATCGCGGAAGGACTTGATTGATTAATCATTTATAATTGACTCTGCTCGAAAAAATAATTGCAAAAAATCATTTTATGTTATGGACCTCCAATATTGATGGGCATTTGACATTGATCTGATTGAGTTGTACGAAATCTACATATAAATTGTGTGATTAATGAATCAATTAATTATCACAACATCTTTGACCTTTATACTCTAGACACCATCCTGATAACCTTTTTAGACAATATAATATAATTATGTTTAATGTCGGTGTTTAATCGTCGGGAAAATCCAACGACGCGTACGTACACATGTTTGAAATTTCCCGACCATACGGTCGGACGATAGTCGGACGATAGTTCGAACGATAGTCGCTCTATGACAAAGAATTACATAAAATATTAATATCAATTTCATTCTCGTAGAAATGTAAACAGACCACGAAAAGCAAAGAAAAGCTTTATTAATGTCGATACATTCTGTACTGCAATTCTTTATTCCTTAAAATTATAGATTATGAACAAAAAAAATATAAACATAAGAAAAAGATGCTATAATAAAACACATTTAAAACTGTCTATATATCTGTATTTTAAACTGGTTTTAATGGACATGCGGAAAACAATATAGGTACCTACATAACAAAAAAAACATAAGATCTATGATCATAGAATTGTCTGTTTATTTTTAGAACGAACAACAAAAAAATTCCAACATTTTCCTTACCTGAACTTAACACTAACACTAAAATATTAGCCACCAAAACGATACCAAGCACTAACCTAACCATCATCGCGACCAAACCACTTCTGATTATATACAGCAATCAATTTTATTTATATACATAAAAAACGTAGTCGTGTTTTTTTTAAACCAGCGGCTTTATTGGCACGTTACATTTGAAACAACAACCATTATGGCGTGACTCTAAAGTATATAATATGGTAAAAATTCCGTGATAAGGATATTGGTAGCAAATATTACGTTTGACAAGAAAATAATTTGTGGGTTTTCGGAAAATTCGTGGAGGTGGCAACGACGCGGTCGGCTTACGTCTAATAAACATTTTCCTCGTCGCGGGGATTATATTGTGTTGCGAACGTCATAATTATTACGTACAAAAAAGTGCAAATTGTAGATCGCGGTTTGTTTTTAAGATAATTGAACCGTAGTTATGATTTTAGTTCTTTGTGATTTGAATTTTTGAAAGAATTTGACGTAGGTACTTATTCAAAAAGAATTATTTTACAACCTGTTGCGGTTAGCTGATTTCGTTCTTCCCCTTTTTCAGACTGACTATATATTCTAATGTCACTCCAAAATTTCGCCACTTCCACTGCAGCGGCTAAGTCGCGTTGGCTACAACTCATTTTGGGAGAGAAAGAAGCAGGATTGGGGGTGGGACATAATTTGCGACACAGTTCCACAATTTCACCATGCTGCCATTCCGATGAGGAAGCTCCACTTCTCGAGAAATGGAAATGGTACTGCGCAGTGCAGTATTCTTCTGTCTACTATATTGGCAACACATTGCGATCAGTTGGTTTGTGATGAAATAATGTATGGACCAATACCTATTCGTTTCTAAATCATCGCTTATGATGACAACATTGTAATGAAGGCAAAACCGGTTTTTTTGAGCAACTTTAGGCTTATAATTTGCATTTAAGGCTTATAATATGTTCTGTTGAGATAGGTTGAGTTATAAATAACACCAAAATTACTATTGCTTTGTTTTTTTTACCGAAGGATCTTCATCCTTGCATTTTTTTTTTTGGTAAGTGGGAAATCATCAAATAACCCCTCCCGCTCTGGGGTAGAGCGAAGGGGAGTGTCAGACTTCTATTGACTAAAAACCACCTATGTACCTTCTTAGCCCTATGTGTCCGGGGCCGCGGCATCTCTATCAAACACCCCGCGGCCCCGACAGGCGTCGACCCTTGCGGGGCCCCTGCAATGTTGCTGACATCTCTTTGAGGCGCGCGTGGACACGAACGCGCCATCGACATGGGTTATCATCGTCATAGGACGGATGTTACGGATGGTGAGCAGGCTCACACCTACAGCCTCGCGCCTACGGTGGCTTAAATCACGTGGCGGGAAGACATCACGTGGCCATCCTTAGATCCCTTTTTTTTTTTTTTGGTGGAAAATCATCAAATGACATCTGACCCCGCTCTTGGGCAGAGCGAAAGGGAGTGTCAGACTAAAAACCACCCATGTTCCTTCTTAGCCCTTCATGTCGAGGCCGCGGTATCTCTTGCGAACACCCGCAGCCCCGACGAGATCCTTAGATCCCTGAGATCGAAACATTGGGCAATTTGAACTCTTGATTAAAACATTGCTAGATCATCCAAATACAGGCTATGCTTAGTTTGGGACCTACTATTAAACCTAACTAGTTAGTTCTAACTTACCAAATAGTTTGTATGAAGCTACATAAATGAATTTTAATTGAACAACGATAGAAAGAAAGAAAACATATTTATTTAGCACATGCCACAAGTGCACATGATACGCTTAAGCATGCACCTTATTTTTTATGTTTACTATAGCTAGTCCATATTGTCCCACAGCTGGACAAAGATCTTCCTCCATTTCTTCCAGTGGTCACGATTCTGTGCTATTTCTTTTCTAATTCTCAAGAAAGACCCGTTCATCTTTCGGTAATGCCAATAAATCACTACATAATTATTATAAAGCAAAGTCCTCCGCCGCGTCTGTCTGTTTGCGATAAACTCAAAAACGACTGCACCGTTTTTCATGGTGTGTTCACCAATGGTTCTCGAGGAAGGTTTTAGTGTATAAATTAACCGACATCCGCGCAGGCGAAGCCGCGGGCATCAGCTAGTAAAAAATTAATCTAAATCGTTTCCAACATGCAGTGTCAATGTCGTGTCGTTAATAATGTCATGGTGTATGATCAGTGCGATCACACTTATTGTTCACTAATAGCTTTCCCCATTAACATATCGTTTGTCAGCACGTGTCCTGTAAATTTGGGTCATAGCGACCCAGATCTACAGGACCCGGTCTTTGTATGGGATGGCTGCATCACCGCATGAGGACTATTGGGTTGGTCTCGACCGTGGTCTTAAGTGCAACTACACGTCGTAAGATTCATGGTCCCCAAGTTGGTGGTATAATCTACGAAAACTGCTGTACCCCAGTATATCTCGATACGGATAACTGGACTTGTCCCGTGGACTAATTCTCGATATACCTACCAGTATCAATAGCCTGAGGTACTTACTGGTTTTTGATCGTATTTAGTGAAGTGCGGTTTATTTCCTGCATTCGATTCCCAGGTCAGGCAGAGTGTCATCCCGTCGGGGCTGCGGGTTGTTCGCAAGAGATACCGCGGCCTCGACATGAAGGGCTAAGAAGGAACATGGGTGGTTTTTAGTCTGACACTCCCTTTCGCTCTGCCCAAGAGCGGAAGGGGTTATTTGATGATTTTGCACCTGGAAAAAAAAACATGGCAGAGTGTCATTAGGGTTTTCTATCAGGAATTTCTCAGTAGCAGCCACGTAGTCTGAATTTGTGCACAGTTGATGGCAATAGGATCGCCCCTTTTTACATGGGACTTAAAGCATAATTGACGAAATGTGGGTGCACTATTAGGTACACCTCTGCCTAGCGGTGGGTGCGCGGGGCTCCGGGTCGCGGGGCGGTGGTTGCGCGTTGCGGCGTGCATTCGTTGTTCCGTGATTTGGAGTCTCGTACATTCGTTGTTGCGGTGTGCGTCGCTGCGTGCTTTCGTGCTCGCAGTGTTCGTTGCTGCGGGCATTCGGCGGCGTGTGATTCGGCGTGGTGGCTTTCGGGATGACGTATTGCACTCGTAGTTTAGTTTTATGAATTGTTCTTCTGACATTCAAAAGTACCTTGTAATGGTTTAATTGAAATAAATGCTTTGACTTTGACTTTGACTTTTAACCATTTGGGAATTACAGGCGTGATGTTATGTTATGTTAAGTGCAGTTTACTGTACAAAATAATAATTTGAACCTTACATTTTGTTTTGCATTTGAATAAGCACGTTTTGAATAGATACCCAACAAAAGAAGTAACAGTTATTCAGAATGGACTATTATAGTCGTGATTGAGTGCACCATTAAAGTGATTAGCACCTATTTTAATGATACATTATACCACCACTTTTATTGTTGTTCCTCAAATAAAGGTAATAATAAATAATAATAATAATAGATGGTATTCATTTGAGGATCTTCTTACCTGTTTACCTTAAGTTCCGGAATAGTTTTGGACGCTGGGTTATTCTCATTTTGCTAAAAAATCTAAGGTGACGTATAATGTACTTTTCAATACACTTGCTCATAAAATGGCTCTAATTTCACCGCAATTGGGCACATAATGACGCTTGTAATAAAACTGTGACTATTTCATTGCCATTATACACGAGTGAGTTATGGGGTTTTTTTTTATTGAGTTTCTTTGTTCTTAAAAAAGTTTCGATACAAAAAAGATCGTGTTCAATAGTACAAATAAATTAATGTACGTACCTATCGCTTGCTCATTTTTCATGCAACTTCGTATTTAAATAGATAATTTCAACTTGTACGTTTTTAATAAATAAAACTTACACTCAAATGTAACTTTTGTTTTCTCTGCAATAAAGCAAACTTTGAATTTCCCATTTTTACGTGGTTAAAACGCTATCCGCGAAAAGCCAAAAAAAAGAAACCTCATTCTTTTAGTCTATGATCGATCGCCATTGTAAGATGCACGCGCATAGGAAAACTGATTAATTTTTCCCCCCATTGCGAAAAGTTTTTCACAACTCGTTTTCACTGTGAAACTGTTTTTTTTGTATCATTTTCTTCACAAGTGTGTTGAAAAACGTCGTGTGATACACGTGTGTATTGATGATTATCGTTCTCGGCTCTCTTAAGACCCTCACCTCACGGCTCGGGTCTCAATGGTGCCTCAGCGATAATCACCAACATTACACACTTGTACCATAATGTACTATTGTGACGTCAGTTGAGATAGAAATAGGATTTAACTCTAAACGGCTGTTTTAAAAAAGTAATAGTCCCATTATAGCGGAATTCCCTGCTCGTTTAGTTTATTACCTTATTAACAGTAGATAGATGGTTATACATACGGAGCTGTGCAGGGAGCAATTTGTTTATATTTATTCAAATTGTCCCATTTTGTTGCACTGTAGCTCGATTTACCTCCCCTATACTGCCATTGCTTATAATTCGACGAATTGACGACGATAATGTTAGAACGTTTGTGGCGCGCAGAAAAAATAGAGGAAGTTTAATAAATAGAGGACGTTTAAAAGTAGCGCCAATTTCAGAGAATTTGAATGAGAAACATCTATCTTGGGATCGTCAAACAAATACTAAATAAACTAAGCTACCCAGTTACAAGGCATAATAATTACTGTGAGTGTACTGTAGTTGCCCATTCCAAAGCGTTGATCTCATGTGAAGAAGGGTAAGGAACTCCATGGACACTCTTTTAAATCATAATATAAATATAAATCATAAAAGGGTAGAAAGATGACGTTGGTGACATAGTGAGTGGTGGTGGGTATTACCTATATCGTCTTACATAGCGGGCTCAGAGGCAAAAGTAAAAAGGCATTATATTTCTTACATCTAAACTGAAACCGTACCAAACTTTTTTGAAAAGGAATCAACGATGTACCTAATAGTACTTCTGACCGGTTTGTGTCATTGCGGACTATAATAACGGAGATTAGCCATCAGCTTGGGAAATAATTTAGAGCACAAGTGTGTGGGCATATACAGGTAGTTTGGTCCTTTGTAGTAGCTCGTAGTCGTAGTCTCGTAGTCCATTCGGACGGCAATACGACACAACCGTAGAGAGATCAGGCGTAGGATAAACTGCTTAACGTGATTTCAGAGGCTCAGAGATCTCATACCGCCAAGTTCAGAACTCTGGACTACTATGGTTTAACCCCAATACCTATCACTTTTTAACCAAACCGGGAATCGAAACCAGGACAGCGCTTGGGACTTGGGCAGTAAACATCAGTACGACGTAGTTGAAGAAGAAGAATGATATTACAAAAATTTCATTCATTCATTAAAGTTCATTCATTTAAGCAATGTGCCCTCTCACTTGAACGCCACAATTATTCCTTTAACGGAAAAATTCAGCCAAAAGTTCCCTACCCGACCCACGACGCCTGAATTAACACAAATAAAATTAAGCATATTTAATTAAATAACGAGCATTTATTTCCTTTTGGTTTAACGCAGTATCTTCTAATTTGTTTTTAAATAAAAGTCTGGTTGCTGAGAAATTCAATTCTGGGCTGCCGTTTTTCTCCTCTAAGTTGCGTGAACTGAAAATAGTATAAAAACAGTGCTGTTTTCATTGCTGGTGGTCTTGTAGATTTCTATAAAATAGTATTTTTAGGGTTCCGTAGTCAACTAGGAACCCTTATAGTTTCGCCATGTCTGTCTGTCTGTCTGTCTGTCTGTCTGTCCGTCTGTCCGTCCTCGCTTAATCTCTGTGACCGTTAGCACTAGAAAGCTGAAATTTGGGACCAATATGTGTATCAATCACGCCGACAAAGTGCTAAAATAAAAATTGGAAAAAAATGTTTTATTAGGGTAGCCCCCCTATATGTAAAGTGGGAAGTGTTTTTTTTTTTAATTTTAACCCTAATGTGTGATATATTGTTGGAAAGGTATTTAAAAATGAATAGGGGTTTACTAAAATCATTTTTTGATAATGTCAATAATTTCGGAAATAATCGCTCCAAAAGTAAAAAACAAAGCGTCCCCCCCCCTCTAACTTTTGAACCATAAGTTTAGAAAATACGAAAAAAATCTGAAAAGTAGAACTTTATAAGGACTTTCTAGGAAAATTATTTTGAACTTGGATGGAAACAACAGATGGAAACTGCAGTTAAATTTGGTCCCTGAATCGTATGAGCGCCTATACAATACAGAGGTCAAGTTTCATTTGCCCGTACTACGGAACCCTACACTGAGCGTGGCCCGACACGCTCTTGGCCGGTTTTTTTGTTTAGAATAGGGATGTTTACTGACTAAAAAAATATGATTCTAATTAGTCCGTCTGTTAGATTATCGAAAAACATTGGATACGTATTTTTTGTTTTATCAAATCAATAAAAATTGACGAAGATAAAACGCGTCAAACATTTGAGTGGGGGGTGGTGACGTCACTCACCGGTAAAAATCTCATACGAATGTCTTAGAATATGACATCACACGAGTTTTCAAAGCACTGTACCGTCTTCATTAATTGTTTACGTGAAAAAAGAAAAAAATGCTTGTCCAATATTTTTTGGAAATCTATCTGACGGACTAATTAGATTTTTTTAGTTAATGTAATTACCTATTAATCAACATTGTAGCCTATTGATTAATAGGTAATTACATTAAGTGGTGGTCCATTGTAATAGTTAAGGCGCATGCGGTCGCACGTTATCGGTTAAAAAGTGTACTTATATATTCATACAAATTTGGAGACGCAGGTACCTGTCTGGCATATAAATTGAATATTCAATTAATAATTATGCCACAATAGCCCAGCAGCATTTTAATTCAAAGACAATAATAATATTTGTTCCATGCGCAAATCGAACCAATGACTTGGGTACAGCGCCATGTAGCTTTCAATGACATGAATCAATCAGTCAATTATTCTGAATATATTTTACCTTTTGCTTTCAAATTTAGTATCCAATAGGAATAGGGGGTTGCGCGTGCTCAGCTGGAAGTAGAAAAGACAAACATTATGTAAAATTAAAAGAACAAACAAACAGAATTTCTTTAATAAAATTAAGTAATAGTTACTGTGAAAGCCAAAGGTTTAGTTTTAATCGTTTTTCAAAAGGGATGTCCCTGTATCACGTGTGCATTTACAAACTCTAGTACACAAACAGCCTGACCCGGAACAACTACCTGTAGGTCATATAAATATTTGTTCCGTAAGGGAATCGAACCCACGATGTGCAGTGCAGTATCCAATTGCCAAGTCACTACATCATTCGTGCCGTTATAATTTCGTCAATCCCGCCCTGGGCTGCAAATGTGATGCTGTCCCACAAACAATGTACCTGCTACGTTAATATTATTGTGTTCCATGACACAACATGCTGGTAAAGGAACTACTGGATGCCTTGTACTGATACTTTCAAACTCACATCTAAATTTTAAATGATTTATTTATCAGACTATTTTCTATCTAACTACATCGTCATCTGCCTAGCCTTTTCCCAACTATGTTGGGGTCGGCTTCCAGTCTAACCGGATGCAGCTGAGTACCAGTATTCTACATGGAGCGACTGCCTATCTGACCTCCACAACCCAGTTAATACTAGTTAATACGATACTCTTTGGTAAGACTGGATGTCAGAATTTCAGGTCACTGACTACCTGCAACGACTGCCAAAGATCTATATATGGCAGCCGGGACCAACAGCTTAACGTGCTTTCCGAGGCACGGAGGAAACTCGGTATGTCGGGCGGTCACCCATCCACAGACCGGCCTAGGCAAGCACAGCTTAACCTAAAGATCGACCAGAGTGGCAGTTCTTATTAAGCCACGAGCTCCTCTCTATCTAACTACATATTGTACAGAATAATTATTACGTTTGACGTCCGCCGTTGGAGCACCTGTATGATCTAACAAATGGCATCACACCTTAGAAATATTCAATAATAACACTTACAGCACTCCTGATATGGCACACATTTGCCGTCCTGCCTCCAGTGTCCATTGGTGCACCGGCAGGTTGGGTTGCATTCTATCACCGTCAGGATTAACATGATACCAGATGTGGCACAGTTCCCGTCTGGTGTTGATTGCTTGCAGTCATCTGTGGGGCATAATGGCGGGCAGGCCACGTACTCCTCGTTTGGTCCATTGCATTTGAATGGGGCTGGGGATGCAAGAAAATATTGGTTTGATGAGTATTCAGTTCAACATTACGCGTGATTAACCAAAATCTTGTCTACTTTCTAACTTCTACTTCTTTAAAGTTTCCTAAAAGTGCTGTTTTGCTCTTTCTATGTAATTCAAGTGCTAATACTCATAGATCTTTGTTACATCTAGGACTTGCATTCCTAGTGTGTTATGTATGAGAAAGATCGTAGCTGAACGAGATCTTTGTAGATCGCTATCAATACCAAAAAAGAGATTTTCTAATGTCCCGTTATATTTTATGGACTGAGGAAGGACAGTTTCTATTCGGGCACATGATTGCAAGCAGACACGGCAGTACAGTTCCAGACATACTGGGTTTTCATACCGAATTCCCTTTATATTTCCAGGTAACAAAGACCCGTAAATAAATACGTTACACAAAAACAATTGTGTCAGTATAATAAAACTTTAAACTATGTCTAAGTTATCGATTGGATGATAACTTAATGGTATTTTGTGATAAAAAACATCAATTAACGGACTAAATTAATCACCATTGGTCATTTAATTTGTAAATAACTTTAACATCAACACATAAAAAATAATAATTTAATAGAAAACGAATTTGATGTGGTCTATAATATTTAAAAGTAGAATTAAAACCTCCTTTACCGCTTAAAGGAATATCTTGGCAGTCCTTGATAATTTTGTCTTGTCCCATTGTAGCATAACATAACTACTAACTTTAGCGTCTGCTCGCTGTTAATAAGGCTCATTTTTGGTTGTGACCTTCGGTATAAAAGGCTCTTACGAATGCCTTATTATCATTATTTCCCTACCCTTAACTTAATAGGGTCGGTAAGTATTTTTTTGACATACACTATTAGTCGTCATGTCTTGAGTAATTCCCTTTCTAGACGTATCATTAAACTTGAGAATAAAAAAAAAATGGCTAAGTGCGAGTCGGACAAGAAGGGTTCGGTACCAAAACCGAGTATGGAAGCCCCACTTCAATATTTATTTTTATTCTGTTTTTAGTATTTGTTGTTCTAAGGGCAACAGATATAGGTACATCATCTGTGAAAATTTTAACTGTCTAGCTTTCACGGTTCATGAGAAACAGTCTGGTGACAGACAGAGGGGAAGACGGACAGTGAAGTCTTAGTAATACGGTTCCATTTTTACCCTTTGGGTACGTAACCCTAAGAAATATACTTTGGCCATTTGAGTGCATTCGCAAAAATACTGTTGTTTATTTTATGAGTCAGTATTTTTATGTTATAAATCTTTTAAATATTATGTTTTTGATGATAATGTTGTGTTAGGATTTAAAGGTTGTGGTTGTGTTTTTATAGTTATGTTGACTGTATTATAATTTAAAGATTGTGTTTTTTTAGTTAGGGTAGGATAGAAGCAAGGATTATTGATGTGTCTATATGTACAGTCGAACAAGCTAATAAGTATACAGCCAGCTAACTTGCATTTACTTTTAAGATTATACCGATACATTTAGAAACTGATGCCAAACGAAACAGTGTTTTACATCGGTCGCTTAATGCGAAACGCGTTATAAAACAAAATTGCAATCAATATTTTCAGTGTAATAGAATTATAATAAACTCTACCTGTATACTTATTAGCTTGTTCGACTGTACCTACTTGTTTTTCATTGTTTTTTTTATATTTTAAAAAAGTTAGTTTTAAAACCGCGCTGTCGCATTAGGTGAACACCTGTAATGATAGTTGTAAGGGATTTTTAATAAATAAATAAATAACTTACGGCATTGTCTGACATCAACACAAGTTCCATTCAAAGCCCTCTTCTGATTGAAAGGACATTTACATCTGGGAGTCCCACAGTCACCAGTGTTAGAACATTCAAGGTTCTTTTGCTCTTTTGTTGCGCAGCTATCTTTATAGCAGTCTCTTGGACAAGTATCCTCGACTTCTCCAGGAGGGCATTGCAGTTGAACTGAAAAATATAAGCAGATTGTTAAATTCATTTGTGGCCAATACAATTTTTCGACAACCGGCAGGACAAGAGTCGCATCATCAACTGCCTAGCCTTTTCCCAACTTTGTTGGGGTTGTCTTCCAGTCTAACCGGATGCAGCTGAATACCAGTATTTTACATAGAGCGAAGAGTCGCATAAGCAAAAAAGTTGCATTCAAATCGGTTCAGCAGTTAAAGAGCTACGGTGCCACATACAGACACACATGTAGCGATTATATTTGTAAAAAACTGGCCAAGTGCGAGTCGGACTCGCTCATAAGGGGTTCCGTACCATCGTAGTAGGGAAGCCCCCTTTCATTTGTATTATTTCTTGTTATAGCGGCAACAGAAATACACATTGTGTGATAAGTTTGTTATTCATAGTGTCTGTATAAATGACAAAGTTATGTTTGCGGTTTTTTAAATGTGCTATATCTCAAAAATCAAAGTATCAAATCAATTTTGGTTAACCGTTTTCATTGGGATTTTTTTTCACCTCTCTTAGTTTAAAAGTGAAGTGTCTATCTTTCCCGTCAGGGCTGCGGGTTGTTCGCAAGAGATACCGCGGCCTCGACATGGAGGGCTAACAAGGAACAGGGGTGGTTTTTAGTCAGTAGAAGTCTGACACTCCCTTTCGCTCTGCCCAAGAGCGGGAGGGGTTATTTGATGATTTCATAACCCCTAAAAAAAAAAGTGTCTATCTTTCAAACGATCGACTTAGAGAAAAATTGGTTTTAGAAACCTCAATTTCATTTTTAAAATCTATCTATAGACACGAATAGGTTTGATGAATATTATTTTTAACCGACTTCAAAAAAGGAGGAGGTTATATGTTCGTGTGTATGTATTTTTTTTTTTTTTTATGTATGTTACCTGATTTCTCCTCCATTTGTGAACCGATTCTCAAAATTCTTTTTTTATTTGAAAGAGTATAGTCCTGAGGTGGTCCCATTTAAATTTGGTGAAGATCTGATCCTGATCTTCGGAGATATACAATAGAACTCTTCAAAAATAGACGGCAAATCTGTCGTGATTGCTGCAATCGCTTGGATGTTTATTGTTTAAGCAACATCTTAACTTACCATCACGCCTGTATGCTCTGACGGGGTACGCAGATGTTTACAGGACGCCCAGATTTCGAGAGTTAGGTATGTTAAGTTCCATTTTATTGCGGATAAGCCTATTACCATGACATGTATTGTTAACAACGTAAAATTAATGAATATCAAATATTTGTAAAGGATATTACAACTAAAAATGGAAAAATAAAAAAACTTTTTTGCAAAAAATAAAACCGACTTCAAAAACACAAAAAAGTGAAAAATAAATTTAGCTTCTGAAGTCGGTGACAAAAAAACTGAATAAAACAAACAAAAGTCACCGACTTCAGAAGCTAAAGTTATTTTTCACTTTTTTGTGTTTTTGAAGTCGGTTTTATTTTTTTAAGTTTCCGTTACATGTATAGGGAGTCCCCATAGTCTTAAAAAAATATCACTACACATTATAAAACAAAGTCCTCCACCTTGTCTGTCTATTCGCGATAAACTCGAAAACTCTTACACCAATTTTCATGCTGTTTTCACCAATGGATAGTGTATAAAAATCGTAAAGCGGTTCACACAATACATCTACCTACCAAGTTTCAACTGTGTAGTCTTAATACTTTCCGAATAAAGTGGCTGTGACATTCGGACGGATAGACAGACGTGACGTATCTATAAAGGTCCTGTTTTTTGCTATTAGGCTACGGAACCTTAAAAACAAGGATATTTAGATTTTTTTTGTACTTTAATGTTTTTGTTTACAAAAAAATCTTTAAACGATTTTTTTGTAAACAAAAACACGAGTACGTATTATTTGGTATTGTAAAACCGTGCTAAAACGTTAACGCATAATTATGAAATCAACACGTATAACACCTACATTTTCGCGAAACAATGGAAAACCCTGTGCCCAAATACAGAGTTATTAAACAACAAGTCCCAAGTATCTAGGTAGGACCTACGTATCTAGATACCTACTTAGACCCAGATCAGGTAGTCAGTGGAGATCAGGTACCTAGTCTGGCCACCACTCTTACCAAGGAGAATCCTCTAAGCTATTACCCAGTACGAACTGGATTGAGGATATAAGTAGTGGCTCCATGTGAAATATTGGTATTCACTTGAAGCCGATCCCAACTTGACTGGGAAAAACCTAGGCCGATGAAGACTTAGGCCGAGATCTGTTAACGTTCCTCAGCATGTATTTTGGATCAGCAGAATAAGATAATTCTTATTTTTGTGAAAATATCATCAATATCATCTCTCAGTTCAACCAAAAAGGTTGTCGACTGCTTAACCGGACTTTAAATATAAAGAAATCCAAAAATCTCCAGGAAGGATTTTCCTGTTAGTCTTTTCTACACACTGTGTCGTGTGTGTAGTTTATAGAACTTGGCCTCATTAGTACCTAGGTACTAATTATGCAGGTACTTCATATTTGAAAAATATATAATATATCACATTTTTAAAAGATAACTAAAAAAACTATTATTTCAATCACTGGCGTCAAAAACATCCAAACTTTATTAATATTTCATTTACAACTAAAATTAATATAGAAATAAAAATTATATAAAATGCTTACCTGTGAAACTAATAGTGCCAAAGATGACGAACAAAATAACAAATACTATTCGCGTCATTTCTCAGCCGATCTGTTCGTGACAATGAATGGTGCACAACTAAATTAGGTAGGTACTTAGATACTCAATAACAATATTATTTAGCACTTCATAGTTCCATTAGAGGCCGCCCATGACAGGTATTGGTAATTTACCCATTTACATTAGGTCTCTGAATATATAATATTTGAATTTAGAGCCATCTATATTTTGTTATACAAGCTAAGTGATTACCGTGTCTACATAAATGTGAACAAATTTGGATATTGTGTAATAGATGGCAGCACGAGTGTTAAAATGAAACGCTACTGACCAACTTTCCCAGTGTATAATTTCTACTATTTCTATTACCATTTTCACTTGCGTTAAAAACTCTTTAAGATGTTACAAGATTTTTTCATTTCTGAGGTTCTGATTATTAACAAAGGTCTGCTACGGCATCAACTATAATAATAATTTAAATTTTTGTACAGTCGCGCCGTCAATCATTTATGATTAAATCTGAGAATTTTCATAAAAACTGAAAATGTATTGAACCTAAAAACTTCTGAATTTCGGGAGAATATTTGGTGGGTTAATTTGCTGCATTTTAACCTAACTATGACGTCTTGGTAGGAATGTATATATGAAGATGTGCAATTGTGCAGACAGGACGAAAAGCGCAAATTGCAAAACAATGCAAAAATATGGGTAATAGCTAGCTACGCGTTTCCCCTAGACGCGTAGACGGTACGGTGTATGTGGAGATGTGTACTTGAGATAGACGTGTTATGCTCGGCGCTGTCCGGTCCGCTCACTCGGGTAACTTCGGGTATTGATTTGCCCGAAATGTTGCTATTTCTTCCCCCTCCAGTCAGTGTACAATCATTTGAGGTACATCGACGCGTGTTTTTGTTCCGCTGTTGCAAGTTTTTTTCCAAAACACTTTGTTAGATTGTGTGATTGTGTTAGAAATGGTTGATTGTGAATCAATACCACCCAAAAGGACAAAATACAATAAACATGTAAATCGAGATGCATTTTACCGAAGAATATGTAAAGTGTTTGGCAATAAGAAGACGCCAAATTCAGTATTATTATCAAGGAAGAAATATAATTGGATTATTGAGAAGATTAAAGCTGCAAAAAGTAGAACGTGCAAAACTCCGGCGGATTATCGTCGTTTAAAAAAGTACAAAATTGTGAAAACTCCGGACGGAGAAAAACTGTTTGCAGTTCCAGTACCTGGCCATAGCCGACGGCAAAGGTATGTACCGTATGAAGATTTGTACGACATTATAGCTGAATACCATGTCAACTTAGAGCATGGAGGGCGAAGTCTTATGATGATGGCGTTAAAACGTAAATACAGAAATATCACTACAGAAAGTGTAACAGTCTATTTGCAAATGTGTTCATTCTGTAAAAAGAAAGCCTTGGAAAGACGTGTCAGAAGAATTGAAAAAGCAAATAAATTAAGGAAAAGTATTATAAACCAGATCACCGATTACTCGACTTCCGAATCTAGATTACCGGCTGAAGATCTACTAAATAAAGATCTACAAAGTAATACAACGTGTCCGGAGCTTTATTCACGAGGGCAAGTGGACATACTAGACGTCACTAATGGAGATCTAGGTAATACAACGTATGCAGGACCGGAGCATTATTCACGAGGGCAAGTGGACATATTTGAGGTCACTAATGAAGACGGCCACGAATATAAATATTTGATGGTGTACAGACATTATGTTTCGAAATACATACACTTAAAGCCATTGAAAAGTTTAAGTGTCATGGAAGCGGTTGACCACTTATTAAAAATATTTCTGGTGTTTGGTGGTCCAAATATTTTGCAATCCAAAACCGGGCTTGCTAAGTCTATTTGTTTATGGATTTCAGGCTTATTTCCTCAAATCAAGATTGTATCATCAGAATTAGATTTTACCAATACTACTGATTTTAGAGGGAAATCGAATGAAGACATTCTTAGGATGTTAAATGTATGGTTGTTGAGAACAAAGCGCCCCAAGTGGCAGGATGGACTGAAGGACGTGCAACGTAAGCTGAACACAACATTTCATGAAGTATTGGGAAAAACACCCAGTGAGATGGTATTTGGTGCGAATCCGACAATTGGCCTCCCCGAGAGTTTGACAAGAAATGATTATGATTTGAAAACGGAGGAAGATCTGTTGGCGGTTTTAGAAAATAAAGATACCATTGCACCAATACAATTAAAATTTAACGAGTCACTGATGTTACCCAGCAATTTTATTGAATAGGAGGTCAAACTGGAGGACAATTAAGAAATAGGGATCTTCTATACTAGTAGCAAGATTTTCAATATTTAATAACATAAAAATATCAAGTAGTTATTATAACAATAAAGTAAGGGAAATAGTAACTAATAAATAACATAATTGTAATATTATCTCCTATTCTCACGTTTAGTAACAGACAAGTTTCAAAATAATAATAATAATTGGGTCATATCTAGTGAACCATGAACCTTTTTAATATTATTATTTAAATTATATAATACATTTTAAACTCAGTAAGCTAATATTTTTAAATTTATAAACTAAAAACTCAAGGTCAGGATGACCTTGCACCTTCAGATTTCCACCTGTTTCGGTCTCTTCAGAATTCTTTAGGCAGTGTCAGGTTAACTTACACTTGTCGCGGTATGGGACCAGAAGTCCCAAAATTTCTATAGCAATGGGATCATGTCGCTACCTACAAAATGGCAAAAAGTTATCGAACAAAATGGTACCTACATACTTTAGTTAAATATAAATAAACTATATTAAAAATATAACTATATTACATTTTTTATGTAATTATTGTGTTAGAATTTTTGATTTCTGTTTATTTTGTGTTGTTTTGATTGTGATTTTATTATGGTTTTTTTATTCTATGGATTTATGGATCTGAAATAAACGTTTAATAATTATAATTAAAAAATGTTTTGAATTTTCTTAAAAAATGCGAAGAATCTTTTTCCCCAACCTATTATGTTAGTTTTTTTAAGTACTGATTGTTTTTATTTTATTTGTGGAAGAGATAAAATAAATTATTATTATTATTAAACTACCTAATACTAATTAAAATAAGGCAAAATAATGTTTAAGCTCCTACACGAAATGCACCCACTTTACTACAATTGTGTTTAATAAATGTATTATTGTAGAAATGAAGTTATTTTATTCCATGCCCTAAAAATATAAACGCCTATAAAATTAATTCCAGACCAAATTTTATATGATAGCTAATCACTTTTTTTGTTGTAGTACAATATTTTTATTACCAAATATAATATTGTCTACCCCTAACTCATGTTGCTTGTTTTATGAATTTAATCCAACTATAAATATTACACTCTCATTTTTACTGAAAGACTACATTAATGTAGATAATGAAATGAATAACTGGTAGGAAAATATAAAATCAAATTAAGTATAAATGGTAAGGACTTATATAGAATCACCCCCCCCCCTTACGCTCCATGCCAGATGTGCTTAGTTTATATATAAATTATTTTTAAAGAAAAATGTAAAGAAGAAAAATCCTTTACCGGAGGAGGAAAAGTGAGCAATAACACATGTTTCTGGATGGTTAAGAAGAATAACAGTGAAGTGAATAGACCCCCCGCTATCCAATAACAGTACTTCCCATGCTTTGAAAAACCGGCCAAGTTCGTGTCGGACCACGCACAATGTAGGGTTCCGTAGTTGCCCATCAAATATGTGGACTTACTAAACTGATTAACTTTCCAGCCTCCTACCTGCCTCCGAAAGATGATTTATATCTAATCATATCCTTTAAACGAGCAATTCTTGTATATATAATCAGAATTTTGAAAACGGCTCCAACGATTTTCATCGTATGTTATCGGGGCCAATAAATCATTATAAGTCGGTTTCTTTTCCAAAAACACGATTCACCAAAAAAACGAGCAAAGCTCGGTTATCCAGAAAGCTCGGTCATCAAGGTACTTGTAATGACGGGCTGCGGGTTGTTCGTAAGAGATTCGCAAGAGAGAACATGGGTGGTTTTTATTCAGTAGAAGTCTGACACTCCCTTTCGCTCTCCCCAAGAGCGGGAAAAAAATGTACTTGTAATGATAAAACAAACTTATATGTGCAGTTTTAAAACCTGTGCTCCCGTACGAGTCTTTGGTCATCTGGACCCACTCAAAATACACAGAAGTTCCGTTAATTCAAAATGCACGTTCCTACATTTATTCTTCACTTGTGGGAACTTCCTCACTAAGCCTGATCTTTGTTCTTTTTGCATTGTACTTATTATTTTCCGCACTTACTGTAATTGCAAAATGATGATTATTACGTCTGCTGCTGAACGTAACGGAACGAAGATACATCACTATTTCATTTTGCTCCATCTAGTGGTAAGAGGTATAACTAGCAGTTGTCACTTGGTTGTATTTAGTGTTTGTTAACGGTCATAGATGACGCTACTATATTCTACTTCCTGCCCATAACGCATGTTATTTGGGGTCGGCGTTAAACGTTTTTCTCTAGATTCCGTTCTGCTCAGATGACGCCACTGTACAGTTGACATAATGACATCCTTTGGAATATTCTACTAAAGATGGACAATAGTGCATCTTCAGTAGGATATTCCAAATGACAATTTGAAATAATCTTATTGAGTTTTTTTGCCAAAATCACTGCGCTTTTATCGTTTTCATGAATGCTATGATTAGGGCGTTAATCGCGATTTTATAATTTTTCGTTCTAGGTCATGCAACTTCTTCAAAACTTCTTGTTTCAAAATCAAAAATCGAAATCAAAACTCATTTATTCAAACTAGGCTGATAATCAGCACTTTTCGAACGTCAAAATTTAATTTACTTTAGGTACTTATTTACAAGTGACAGTCCCCCAAAACGCCCACCCTTCGACACATCCTAGTGTTTTTGCTGGAAAGAAGAAGTGGCGGAACAAACTCTCAAGTTAACAAAATAAAACAGAACAGAATATTATGAAATTATCCACTTGATTAACTGGAACTTATGCAGTGCTAATAAAACTTTAGAATCGTTTTCCACTCTGTTACGGGAAGGTATTTTCTGACCTTATTCTAAGCTCTGATTATTTCAAATATACAAACGCAAACGTTCTCTCTAAGTGATATAAAGTGAAATGGCTATCCCTTTTTCCTGTAATTTGTCCTACTCAAAGGGTGATTTTTAATAAAAGTGACAAGTTGTTATCTCATTCTGAAGGCGCAGTGATAAGGCGTTGCCTCTCTTAAGCCTTAACTCTTTTATTCTAATGCGGCTTGAGGAGCGAAAGATTTTCTTCAAGGCTTTTATTTTCGGAATTTTAAATGAATTAGAAATGGTTTATTTTATGATTTCATTAGAGTATACGTATGTAGTTTAGTGTTAGGTATGTGTGTATAAAAAATTATGATACTAAAGTATAAACTTTAATATCAATTATTATTACTTACTAATGTAAATATTCGTATGCCGCGTCTAGCGGTGGATATGTCAAGAACCATACCATTTCTGTAACAACTTTGTGAATACCGTATCCTACGAATAAATGTCTTTGTCTTCTTAGGTATGTAAGAGGGTTGCATTTCTTCATACTTTATGAACTACTAGCGGCCCGACCCGGCTTTGCATGGGTGGATATTTATTTTTTAAACTACTTATAAATATAGCCTAAGTAACTAAGAGATAATGAAACATTAAAATGGTGAAACAATTTTTGACTGATTTCAAAAATTGTTGTCCAGTTGATAGTTTTTGAGTTTATTCGTTACAAACATACAAATATTGAAAATGTTAAGTAGGTATGATGTAGATTAAGACATTACTGGCACGTGTATTCCTGGCAATGTAGCTGAATATGATCTTGGAAAATTAACACGGACAGTCAGTACCCCAATTACGTTCAGACTTGTCTTTAAATTACGATTTCGAAGTATTTTGCTAATCATCATCATTCAGCCATAATACGTCCACTGCTGGACTTAGGCCTCCCCCAGAAGGGAGGGATTTGCCATAATCGCCACGCTTGGCAGGCGGGTTGGCGATCGCAGTATGGTTGTTACAAAGGCACAGAGAACGCTGCTGCCCATTCTCTGGTAAGTCCCTTAGTCGCCTCTTACGACACCCATGGGAAGATATGGGATAAAATGGGTTTTTGCTAAATTACTGAATAATTAACAATCCTCCTTCTAGCAAATGAAGTGGCGCAAATAAAATTTGTTAAATAATGAAAATTGTATTTAATTTAATGTTGTAATTTTTAAATTGTGCTATAAAGCGTTTTTGCATTAATAAATGATGCAGGTTTCTTTGGCGCATGCCATGGAGAGAACTCTAACAGTACTGTCTTAAAAAATTATTCAGGTATATATATATATCAATATTGTTTGTTATAGAAGTGTCAACGAAAAGTTTGGTGAACTTTTTTATCATTTGATACGTAAAGTTGCAATTTTTTTATGAGAATAAACACTTCGGGAAATGGACTAAGAAGCTTCGTAATAAAACTTTGTTAATTTTTTACAAGTTTCTCAAAATAGAATAAGAAAGACCCTGAAAAGGTTCCTGAAAAATGAAATAGCGGTTTTCGAAATGGCGTACCACTCGAGAATAGTCGTGAAATTTCTCGAAATAGCGTGCGTCAAAATAACGTCATTCGAAATAGCGGTTTTCGACTTAATGAGTTTTCGAACTGGCGTACCGCTCGTATTTTTTTTCGAAATAGCGTGCGTCGCAATAACGTCGTTCGAAATTTCATATCACTACCGCTGTTGACAACTATTAATGAAATGTAAACACATAACGAAAATGCAAATGAGATACATCTCATTGCTTGTGACTGTACACTAAAACGTGAGAGTACGAAACTAAAGTCCCAATCAAGTAAAATTCTTTTTTTTTCCATAATATTATCATTCCACATAGCTGACAAAAAAAGTACCAAAAAGTACCTTCGCTTACACAGAAAATATAACTGAGGCAGAATGCCACAATGTTAGCGTTACTTTTTTGTTTCTTTACCAAATTGTCTTGCGCGCGCTTTTTGTCGTTTCATATTGTAACGTCCCTTTTATTTTTTGTGAATATATTCTTGCCTTTTTCTCTAGCTTTTCTAGTCATTATGAAGGACCCGCTTTTACCCGCGGCTTCGCTCGCGTTGTGATACTCACGCGACTGATACAAGTGACAGCCACTCGTGTCGACGCTAGTCGCATCAGCTGTGGTTGGTAATGGGGCGTCAGTTTGTCCTACGTACTTACAAGTCGGGCGACAGATAGGCGGTGATATAGTGACGTAATAAAGTCATTACACAATTATCGAGACTACGTCTTATTATTTTCTTTGTGTTCGGGTTGACCTTGCTATTGAACTTTCAGAATTATGTTTTTCATTGGTTTGTGATTATGTTCACCATCCACTAAGTACTTAATATTTTTTTGTAACTTACTGATATTTTTTGTTTTGCGTTCTTACACAGACACCACACACACCACACCAGACACACCACACACACACCTGACAGCTGCAGCTGCAGCTTCAGCCTAGCATGTGTTTACTAAGTTGGAATCCAGTCTAATCAGATGAACGGAACTAGTCTTACCACTGCGTTGGGCTTCTGCCTCTGGGCCTTTGTCTCACCCACCTTGCCCGTAGTCAGCAGCTTTACTAAAATCTCCTTCTCAAGCATATAGTGCTCAGATGGTGACGAGCCTTTTTTTTTGTGGGGGTTGGGAAATCATTATATAACCCCTCCCGCTCTTAGGCAGAGCGGATAGGAGTGTCGGACTTTACTGACTAAAAACCACCCATGTTCCTTCTTAGCCCTTGCGCCGACGCCGCGGTATCTCTTTCGAACAACCCGTAGCCCATGGTGCTGAGCCGCACGGAGTGATTCTTCTTGTCGCAAATCAGTAAGTTAACACACCATTACTTAACTTCAAATGTAAAAAAATACCATTTTATAAAGAAGTCTGCATTTATATTTCCACTGCTTTACAAGGAAATCAATTTGTTTCATTTATGCAAGCACGACTCTGGGGAACTTATAAACTGCAAACAATACGACAATTCCTGCGTCGTCTCAGGAGAATTGTAAGTGGTACAAATACAAGAGAGAATTTTAAGTAGCACGCTGAGCATAGCTATCATCTCCAACAGTGAAATATAAATGCTTATCGCTGATGTTGCGTATTTTTAGGCTGTGGTTTGAGTTGATAGAGCGGGTTAGGTGACAAATAAACGCTGTTGACTTCGACAAACAGATGTGGCTCGACTTTTTCTTCTTAATGTAAATTTATATTAGGTTAGGTAGGTAATTCAATTTAAAAAAAACACTGATGTTTAGTAATATGCCTATTACCAGAGTCCAGACGCATGCCTATACCTATTGAATTTCCAAGTCCCCACGTCAGTAAGTTGTAAATTGGTGACTGGACTCTGCTCGGGTGAAAATAGATAGAGATCAAGCTATACTAATTTATCGCCTCCGTGGACCCGTTCGAGCCGTTTTCGAGAATGTGATTACAGAAATACTTAAACAAATAGACAGCCTGCATATTTTTTTATCGCGCTCATATGCCTAATTGCCCGCTCTACGCGCTTCCAGAAACCACAGCCTTATAGTTACAGAAGTCTGACTCCGAACCTCGTTTCACACTAAAATATACACGAAGGCAATTTTGTGGCTGCCGCTGGGGAATCGAAAGAAAACATTTGAGTTTCGCGAAGCTTATAAGTTAGTGTTAGGTTATGTTACGTATGTGGTGTGTCAGTGAATCTTGGGAGGATTGCACACAGTAGTTTGTGAATTTGTTGCATGCATAGGCGAGCCTAATATGAATAAATCTGACAACCCATAGGGTGTAGGTTATTTAATCAGGCAAAACACGAGAAAGTCTGTCAAGGTTATTTTTTTTTTACTGGGCTGTATTGTCCCACCACTGCTGAGCAAAGGCCAATTCCTTCCATGTGGTCTTCTCCCGTGCCGCCTTGAACCAGCTTTTTTTTTTGGGGGGTGGGAAATCATCAAATAACCCCTCCCGCTCTTAGGCAGAGCGGAAGGGAGTGTCAGACTGCTACTGACTAAAAACCACCCATGTTCCTTCTTAGCCCTTGCGCCGAGGCGGCGGTATCTCTTTCGAACAACCCGCAGCCCCGACGGGTATTTGCAAATGGCCTGCTCTTAACCTCGATTACGCCTGACGGAAAGCGATGGATGAGGTCTATGACGGAACGAGCGTGCCCAAGATGCCTGTTCACTCTTGCTTTGAAGGTAGACGAGTTAAATGTGGGAGGGAACGCAGATGCCAGCAGAAAGTTCCATGCTTTGGATGTGCATAATTTTATTAAGCGTGGAGGAGATGCGCCGAGTATATCTACCAAATATGGTTGGTACGATGGTAAGTTCGAGGATATTCGGATTCAAAAGCATATACCTGGAGATCTGGATGTAGGAGCACAGTTTAGGAAGAGTCTACTTTGCTGTCATATTAATAATTTAGGAAAGTTGGGTCCAAAAAACACCACAAAAGTTTCCGTTTCATTTCAGTAATTTTATTGACGTTCTTTCACTTTTAGAATGCTTGTTTCAAATTTTCCTTGCACAACTGCCATCATTAATGTGTATTTGGCCTAATGTAGATTCTAATTCCGACATGCCACAGATTCGCGGAATCAGCCCGTCGTTCATCGACATAGTTCGCTCGGATGGTTTATTTCCTTTGATATGTAGACGAGATCATGGTGCCCGAACGAGAGACCTGCCATAGATTATAATAAACTAGAAGCGAAACTACTGTTTTGTACAGGGATCGCGCAGGTTAAAAGCTTAGCCTTTTGAAGGTGTAAGCCGTTAATTAATGACTCTAAGTGAACCCCAGTAAAAGGGTTAACTCTTCATTATGATAACGTATTATAATATAGGTTTTGATCTGGTTACAGTTACACACGCGCCATTTATTTCGAAAGTTAAAAGAGTAACCCTTTCGGAACGGTTCAAATTAAGCCGATTAAAGGAGGTGGTACACACATCGTATGAGTTTTTGATCAGAGCCAGCTTAGAAAAAACTCTATCGAAAACCAGTTTAATGGGTAATCAAAATGGATCTTTAATTTGAGTGCATTGTATGTAACTATGACGGTTTCGGAGCGTGCAGTATTATTTAAGCGATCTTCATTTTGAATCTGTCAACTGTCTGATTAATGAATCGACTCCTTGACAAAATAAAAGTGCCTTTAAATGATTTAACTTATATAATTGCTTTGCGTTTGCACCAAATTGCTGAAAAAGGTACAATACTGAAACAGGCCACTATGGTCAGTTCTACCTTCAGAATTTTAAATAAATATGTGTGATCTGAACAAAATTCTTAACGTGTATACATGGGGTCTACAGACTTACGTCTATTCACATTACCTTTTATTTGGCGGTTGGGAAATGATAAAATGACTCCTCCTGCTATGGGCGGAACGGTTGGGAGTGTCAGACTTCTACTGTCTAAAAACCACCCATGTTCCTTATTAGCCCTTTGTGAACGCGGTTACTCTTTCAAACAACCCGCCGCCCCGACTATTCACATTACCTTACTTAAAATAATGATTACAGCGAGGCCAGCTGACGAAAGAAGAAAAGTTGAAGGTGACATGTTTCAAATGACACTTCTATATAATTTCTTATTCTATGGCAAAATGTACCCTTTGTTAGCTTTTCCTTGCTTTCTACGTTACGTACGAAATCTGCTAGTTCAAAACTTGTCTCTGTTTACGACAAACCTAACCCTATTAAATACAGGTTCCGAACCAACATTCGTCACCAGACGCAGTCAAACGATCATAGATCTCACTCTGGCATCGGAAGGCGTAGCGGCCATCACATCCGGCTGGCAGGTCTCGAAAGAGGCCTCCTGCTCGGATCACAGGTGGATCCGCTTTGACATCCCGGTTTGTGTGACACCTATACTGCCACGCCGCAACCCACGCAATACGGATCGAGCTGCCTACACTCGCATCCTTGAAACCAAGCTTGCGCCAACAAAGCACTGGAAGACCCTTGAGTACACGGGCCAGATCGAAGAGCGAGTAAGTTACCTGACGAAATCACTGTTAGATAGCTACCATGCATCCTGCCCAGAAACCACTCCGCCTAAAACACTAGGCAGGCAACCATGGTGGGGACCGGATTTGGAACGTAAGCGCAGGAAGGTAAGGGCAGCCCTTAACAGAGCCATGAACAGCTGTGCTGATGAGGATTGGGACGTCTATAGGGCGGCCAAATCCAGCTACAAAAAATGCATACGACACAGAAGCTATGCTGGCTGGAAGAAATTCTGCGGGAAAATAGAATCCTGCCAACAAGCAAACAGGGTAAGGAAAATACTGGCACAGCAGAACTCTGCCGGGCCTGTAGTGCTCCGTAAACCTGACAACACGCTTACCACTACTCCAGAAGAGGCGATGCGCGTCCTTATTGAAACTCACTTCCCAGGTTGCGTTTTTACACCCACAATTGACTGGACTGAGGTAAACCAAACACCAACAGAAAACGACTGGAAATACGCTCACATGATGATCACGCTGGAGAAAGTCCAGTGGGCGATCGGGTGCTTCCAACCTTTCAAGGCGTCCGGTCCGGACGGGGTGTTTCCTGCACTACTGCAGTGGGGCGGGCTCTCCGTTGCGGAAATACTGGTGCCTATTTTGCGGGCGTGCCTGGCCTTTCGGTATGTCCCGAAAGGATGGAGGGAAGTGAAAGTCATATTTATCCCTAAACCAGGTAAGAGTGACTATACTAACGCCAAATCCCACCGGCCGATCAGCCTGACCTCCTTTCTCCTGAAAACTATGGAGAAGATATGCGAGAGAGAGCTGAGGGATGGCGCTTTAAAAGCAACACCTCTTCATGCAAACCAACACGCATACAGCGCGGGTAAGTCCACTGAATCTGCTCTTCATCTAGTAGTCAGCCGGATAGAAGAAGCGATACATCAGAAGGGCACCTGCCTGGGTACTTTCATAGATATCGAAGGAGCCTTCGATAAAACAAACTTCTCCAGCATCAGCGCCGCCCTCTCCCGTCACGGTGTGGAACAGGTACTGACAGACTGGATTACCAATATGCTTAGCAAAAGAGTAGTCCGCCTTGGAGTGGAGCAGCAGATGGCAGTGATAGCCAAGGGTTGTCCCCAAGGAGGAGTGCTATCGCCCCTCCTCTGGAATCTGGTGATTAATGACCTCATCGCGAAGCTCAATGCTAACCACTTTTACACAATTGGGTACGCAGACGATCTCGCCATCCTCATCTCGGGGAAGGTGATAGGGACAATCTGCAACCTCGCTCAGCAGGCGCTACGCATAGTTGAGTGATGGTGTGCTGAGTTCGATCTCTCAGTGAACCCCACAAAAACTGAACTAGTCATGTTTACCCAAAAACGAACGCTAGGCCCACATCGCCTACCTAAGCTATTTGACACTGAGCTCCAGGTTACCAACGAGGTCAAATACCTGGGATTTATCCTGAACAGTAAGTTAAATTGGAGCAGTCATCTTGACAACAAGCTAAACAGGGCCTGCATCACCTTTTGGCAGTGCAGGAGAATGATAGGTAAGAAGTGGGGCCTATCCCCCAAAATTATACTTTGGCTTTACTGTGCGGTAATCCGACCCATGATCACCTACGGGGCAGTGGTCTGGTGGCCCCGCACCAAATTAATAACAGCCATAAGCAAGCTGCAAGCCTGCAACGTATGCAAAGGCTCGCCTGCATGGCGATCACAGGCTGCATGAGGACAACTCCGACCGCAGCCCTCGAAGCCATACTGGGGCTTCCGCCGCTCCACCTGTTCATTCAGCAGGAAGCAACGATGACGGCGGTGCGCCTCAATACGCTACAACTCTGGGGTAAGAAGTACACGCAGCATACTGCGGCACTAGAGGGACTCTAAAGCGAATTCCCCCTGGTGAAAGCTGTAAACGATCGAGTACCCAAACAGTACGTATTCGATAAGAAATACAAAATCCAACTCCATGAGGATCACCGCTGCCAGGGACTTAGCCCTGTAGAAGTGCGGATCTTCACGGATGGATCCAAAACAGGTACTGGCACTGGAGCCGGAGTCTTCTCGGAGGACCTCAATATCCACTTAGCCGTACCTTTGGGGGCCCACAACACTGTCTTTCAGGCAGAATGCATGGGTATCACCCTGGCGGCATCAGCCATCTTGGCTCGGGAGGTAAAGGATCACTCTATCCGTATACTTTCTGACAGCATGGCGGTGCTGCTGGCATTAAGGAGCCACACGGTCAATTCCGGGCTGATACACGAGTGCCACCACCGCCTGAACCAGGTAGGAAACCTAAACAATATAACCATTCAATGGATTAAAGGACATAGCGACTCCCGAGGCAACGATGCAGCGGACGAGCTCGCTCGAAGGGGCTCAAGCATGGCAGCGGTGGGACCAGAACCCATCGTGCCGCTCCTTTTCGGTTATCTTCGCACGCTGGTAAGGAAACGTACCAGGGAACTTCACGCGAAGCTGTGGCTAGACCACGGCGAGTGCAGGCAGGCCAAGGAGGCGCTTTCCGCCATCGACGCCCGCCTCACCAAACAAGCGCTCCGGCTAACTAAGCTGCAGCTACGCACAGTGACGGCCGCCATCACTGGACACGGTACTTTTAACAAGCACCTCTTTGTTATAGGAGTCACAGATAGTCCTCTGTGTCGAGCCTGCATGGAGGAAGAAGAAACAGCAGCCCACGTGCTCCTGCACTGTACGGGGGTTGCCCCATACAGGGCCAAGTACTTCGGTAACCCAGGTACTCTCCGCGAGATTGGCAGTAACACCAAGGGGTTGCTGGCTTTTCTCGGGGAGCTGGGGTGGATCGAATAAGATTCCCACCCGCACGCAAAATACACGCTCAAGGCGTGGAGTTGCGGACACTAGCCCGATGCATCTAATCTAATCTAATCTAGTTCAAAACTTTTGTTGGTGTTGTGAATGTGAATCCAATTCTAACTTGCTAGGAAGCGTCGGACAAATAATTTTCACTACACATGCGTTGAGTTTAATTAAGGTAATTAAATTAACAATTCTACTGCATCGTTGGTCTTGGTCGCAAGCGCGACTGCTTAGTATGAGGTCCTGGGTTCAATTCCCGGGTCGGGCAAAGTGATATTGAATTTTTCCATAAGGAATTTCTCAGTAGCAGCCACGGAGTTTGGATTCATGCCCGGTTCATGGAAATACTCTTTTAGGCCCTATGATATGGAACGTAAACATAAGCGGCGAAATGTGGATGTGCTATTAGCACCTCTGCCTTTCCCTTCGGGGTTCACAGGCGTGTTGTTATGTTAAATTAACTAGTTTTTGGTGCAGGCAGGATGAATAGTATCAAAAGGTATTTTTTCTTAGTAAAGGGTGTCTTTCTCAATTACCTATTTTTTCTTATCACTGCGGAAAACAGTCAAATCTCTCAGAAATATTTTTTCACAGTCGGTTAGCGTTATCAATGTTATCATATATATTCACTAGTACCGAAATAAAGTCCTGTTGAGTATTCTTTGTAGGTATTCAAATTTTCCTATTCATAGTCACTGTTTCAACGTCCGAAGCTGTTATAAACCTGTTCTCTCTTTGTGTTAAAATGGCATTTTGCAGTATTTCAAGTTTTGTTTGATTAATACACCAACTACTTTCGCTGAGATGAATTTTAGAATTTTGTTCAGTTTTATTCAAATGAGAAGAGGAGGCCACTTTTCATTTTTAACAAATAATTCTTCCCAAATTGATTGTAAATTTTTTTCAACTATGATTTAACTGACTTAAGAATGATGATTGAAGCTTACAAAATCCTTTTTTTACGTGAAAAAATGAAGACTGCTTACAGCAGCTGGACTACAAATTGTTTATACCAGTTATAGGTATTTTTAATACACAAACATAACATCACGCCTGTAATCCCCGAAGAGTTAGGCAGAGGTGTACCTAATAGTACGCCCACATTACGCCAGTTATATTTAAGTCCCATGTAATAGAGGGCGATTTTTAATAATAGATACATAATTAAATAACTATCTACACACATAGGTACCAACGCTTATTCCATAAAACAAAAAATACTTTAACTACCGCACTCAGAGAGCTTTAATGATTACTTAGGCCATCACTAAGTAAAGGTTTTGACAGTTTTGTCATACAAAAGTATGTCAAATCTTTACTAAGTGACGGCCTAAGTAATCATTAAATATCTCTGAGTACCGCAGTAAGGCGTCAAAGTCAGCCCGTCGGGGCTGCGGGTTGTTCGCAAGAGATACCGCGGCCTCGACATGAAGGGCTAAGAAAGAACATGGGTGGTTTTTAGCCAGTAGAAGTCTGAAAAAAAAAAAAAAAAGGCGTCAAAGTCAAGCCTCTCCACTATGGTGGCGGTAAGTCCCCTTTTTGAGGAGTGACTGGAGAGGCACCACGGCGCCCTCACCTTCCGTCTTATGCAGGTCCTCACCGGACACGGTTGTTTCGGGAGGTACCTGCACCGAATCAGGCGGGAGGAAACGCCCGGATGCTACCATTGCGAGGATCGGCCGGAGAACACGGTGGAGTACGCCGTGGAGGTCTGCCCCGCTTGGGCGCAGCCCCGCCGTGTTTTTAGAGGAAATGGGAAGCCGTCGCCTTCTTCAGCGAAGCAGTGATGCTGGCGAAAGAGGTGGCGGAACGTGAGAGGGAGAGAACCTCTCGTCCCAGCCGCCGTAGGAGACGCTCCGGGCATCGGGAGCCACGGGATAGCTTCCGGCCACCGTAGGTGGCCTTTGGACGCTGAGTAATGGGCTAGCTCGCCGTCCATCCGTCTTAAGACGACGGCGCGTTCGTGTTCCACGCGCACCTCAAAGAGACGGCAGCAACATGAAAGGGGCCGGCCACAAGGGCCGACGCCCGTCGGGGCTGCGGGTTGTTTGAAAGAGATACCGCAGCCTCGACACAAAGGGCGAAGAAGAAGACGGGTGGTTTTTAGTCAATAGAAGTCTGACACTCCCTTCCGCTCTGCCCGAGGAGCGAGCGGGAGGCGTCATTAAAATTTGATGATTTTCCACCCCCCCAAAAAAAAAAGGCGTGAAAGTCAAGTCTCTTACTCATTGTCCAATAATGCCTGGAGTAACGACAGCATAGCACGTTTGTACTATGGATATGTAACACAGATGTACTAAATCTTTGGTACAAGCACGAACCTGGCAATGGAAAGCTAAATACAGCATGTACAGTATAATTAAGGCTATTCGTTTGAACTTGCGATTTTAAGGTCGGAACACACTGTGTGCATAGCAAAAATTATGACGAAATAATTCTGGTTTTAAAAATACAAAAGAATTTTACAAAAATACGTTTAACAGAAAAGCGAATGTTCAACAAGGTTTTCGTTGAAAAAATCTAATTACACAGCGCACCGCAAAGCGTATTCAATTGTAAATTTTTCGAATAGAAAATTTTTTGAAGTACGCAATAATTTTTTTAAACGTACATGTTTTACATAAGTCTATGAGACTTACGTAAATGTACATTTACGTACTAACCTACGTAAATGTTTTCTCTAATTCAAATTTAAATTATATTTTGTTGTCGTTAAGTACCTAATTGTGATTCCTGTGTTCAACTGATGCAATGATTTTATGTTCTCATTTTTTATATTATGTTTCCCTATATTGTTTTTCACCAAAGCCGGACATATAGGGTGTAAAAGTACCCTTAACGCAAACGATGGGCATTTGTTCTCCCCACCACTGAGATCATTTAATTTTTTTGTTCAAGACCATACCTGGGAACCTTCTAGTTACGGAGATATTGGGAGTCAAAGTCCCAAATTTTTCACAGCTGTTTTTGTAAATACTAGTTTTTCAGGTTATAACTTTACTTAAATTACTTCCATGACCCGTTTACTATTCAAAGCATCCACTAGCACAATGTTTTAACAGTACTAAATTGAGTTTTACCGAAAAATGTGATTTTTGACCCAAAAAAAAAAGTCGTTTCCCAGCAAAAATTCTTGCGTAGGGGTACTTGGTTTGATGTACAGAATGCTTGGTTGACGGCTGTGTGATGGGTTGATTTACACCCTGTATTATGTATAAACTTATGAAGCCTACTGAAGTGCAGACCAACGCTACCAACCATGTTGGACATTTTCATACGCGTTCAGTTAATGGTGGCTTTGGTGGGTATGCTCAATAGGAAATTGTTTGGTGTTAATTAATTCTGACGTCACAATATAATGAAAAAAAAAATGACATACCAATGTCTTACAATATGACGTCACACGAGTTTTCAAAGCACTGTTTTGTTTACGTGCAAAAAGAAAAAAATATTGGCCACATATTTTTTCTTTACTAATTAGATTTTTTTTGTCAACTACCCTAAGTTTTCACACCTTTTCCCTTTACGATATTCCACTCAAAACCAGTACCACTAAATTCTTCCTAAATCACGTAACAACGTCATGCATAATGTATCGAATACCTCTGTATACATGATCTAGCTTCGTATCCATACAAAGGTGGTATCTGTAGCACACAGTGTCACAGCTAATCGGCTCGCGTCGACGTTAGGCTGCCTCCTCACGAGCGCTTTATTGGAAACTGACAATGCATTCGCGTGAATGCATGCCTTTTACACGTCGATATCTATGCGGGGTTTGACACGTGTCTCAGTTGATTACGCAGTGATATGAGCATTGAGCATAGTAGACGAAAGGCGATTAAAGCTTTTTGTTTTGTTTTTGCGAATGGGAAACCATCAAATGACCCCTTCCGTTCTGGGCGGAGCGGAAAGGAGTGTCAGATCGCTGTACCAACCATGATTGTCGTGATAACTAGTAATAACGATGATAAGATTCTAACTCTCAATTTGTTGACTGAAATATCAATAACCACTAGGACCTTTAACTTTCAAACGTGCGTCGTCGTAAATTTTAGTTCTAGTAAACGACTTTTAGTGCAGTATATTTCGACTTCTTCACAGAACAACCTGTAGCCGTTCTTCATCCTTTTCTTATCCTAATGTTTGTCAGTAGGTACCTGTTTATTAACAACTTATCCACAATTTATCTCAGGAGTTAGATGGTACCTAAACTATAAATGCTTTCCAGGAAAATCATAGCACTACTGAGGATGAACGATCCTCGATTAACTCCAGCGAATCGTTTTGCTTCAGCACTTTACAACTGCATTGAAATTATCAATGCATTTACGTCTTTCAGATTAGTTCTCTGCTTTAGAATACTCAGCCTATAACATTCTCACTGCTGCTGCTGTGTCACATACCTTTTCTCTGTGAGACGGAGTGAACCCTAATCTACCACGCGGTCCCATTCCATTATTTCTACTCATGTGGTCCCATGCAGTGCGTGTTGGGAACTGTCACGTGTCTTCAAAAACAATTATCCTAAAACAAATTCAATATCATTTCCATAGTAAACAAGATATAAACATTCCCCTTCTGGTGATAAATAAGCTGTTCAGCTATTAATTTCAACTTCGCCTAATAAATTGTTGCATAAATTCGAATTTTAGCTGGGAATTAGATAAAATATGTCCGCGGATTTTGTAACAGCAGTATTGTTTCTCTCCGGTGTGCAATTAAATTAGTTCAGACAACTAATGTTATTCAGATGAATATAACCGGATTCTATTACATGGATAATGTTTGAAGCCTAAATGAAATGAAATGTTGTTCGTTTGAAAGCGCATCATTTTAGAACAGTTGTTATTACCTTAACAGTGAAAACGAGATAATATCTAACATATTTACTGCTTGTTTCGAGTTCCCGATGTTTTGACGCTGTTGCAAGGACCATGATCACAGATAAACCGCCTCCCGTTTTCGGTGTTAATGATAATGTTTGTGACCATATCAGTTTACAATTGTATCTCCATCAAACGGTGTTGGAGCGCCTGCCAAATCCACCATAGCAGTAACCAGATCAATTAGTTTTAAGTAATGTTTCGAAAGGTGTTATGTTCTTTCTCCTATGTACTCTTCACTTGCCATACTTAACTCGTGCAGTTAACATCGAATAAAATTATAAATTAGTCTTGCGATTGAGTATCCTTCCAGCAAACCCCCGATATCCGTACAAACGGTGACACCAAAGCCTTGATATAACACCTGCACAACAGCCTCATACACACATTCACACCCACAAAAAATCACACACACACCACACACCATAAAACAAGCCAATAAACGCAAAAAATGTTTTATTTTAATTTTTTACTTTGTCTTCAGAGCACATTAAAGAAGCTCTCTTATGTTCTAATTTCTTACCCTGTAATTGTTAATGTTTATTATTACTATTAAGGACCTTAGTTGATGTAACTATTATAAAGTTGTAAAATTCGCCCTCCCGAGTCACAAGATACAAGCTATGCTTAGTTTGTGGCTCACCGATTTTGTATTCACACTGTAATCTTAATTTTGATAAATGAATTTATTATTATCTTTTTGACCTTTGGTTAAAGAAAATAAGAAATAATGCTCGGGGAATTTGGAAAGTTCGATTTGGACAAGAATGTCTCCCAGCTAGTTTAATAGTTATATTAGGCCTTTCAGGGCGGTGAAGTCACCGGCAAAAGCTCGAATTACAGAAATATTTAAAGTACTCAAGCAGAGGAATTATTAAATTAAAAGTGTATTTCGCAAAGTTCAAGTGCCAAAATTTTGGCATCAGGCCACAACACCACATACATTTTATTTAACGCCTGCAATCAGAATGACTTATTTATTTTGCAAATATATAATTCCATTTTTTTTTCATATCTTTGAATTGGTGTAACTCGTAAGTACAATATTTCTGACCAAGTAAAACACTAAGATTCTAATGTCCAATAGTAGTCTTTTTTTAACTAATAATCTTTCAAAATGTCTCTATTTTTGCTTATATTAGTATACGTACGTAAAATGTAAATACTATAAGCCCCTATTAAAAGAGAGGTTACCAAAACTCGTAACGTATTAAGTCACTTAATGAGATAACGTAATCTAAAGTATAAGGCGATTTAACTTCGAAAGATTAATTAAGAGAAGTCCTTTAATTAACCCCGTAGAAGTTTGAACTCAGAAAAATTGCGAGGGATAGCATTAAGAAGCAGAAAGTTTTATTTGTTTGCTGTTTTAACTTCTAAAATGAACATATTGTTTTTGTTTATTTTAATTTTAAAACGTGCAGGTTATTCTATTTTTATCGGGTAAGTCTGTTTGTTATCTAAATCTAATCTGGGATGGCGAGTATTTCCCCGAAAACGTAAATATTTGTTTCTGCTAAAATAAACAACCGTCTTAACTGACCGCATTTCAATACGCTTGGGAATCTAGATGCGACGCCTTATTTGGCGAATTAATACTGAAATAGAAGCTGGTTGTTGCATTTCCAACTTACAGCGCTAAAAGAAGCTTTAAAAAGTCCACATCACTTTTTATTTAGACCTTAGCCATTGTATTTAGATTTGCTAAGTGAAGACTGGCATCAAAAGCTGAAACAAAACAAGATGTTGTAATAAGCCTTTTCTTTTCTACAAGACACCTTAAAGTGCCACAATTAGCGATGACTTTATTCAAGTTTGAGAATTCACCGTCCCACTTAAAGAACGGGATACGAACAACGATTTACTTAACCCAAATCTCTTCTTAAATACCATTCTGTAAAACCCATCCTTTTACAGAATAACATTTGGTACCATTCGTCTTGAAGTTCTAATTTAATATGATCTTCGCCAAGTCTGTGCTTTAGTGCTTACAAACGAATGCTGGGTGAATTAATTGTTCTCTCCCGGGAAAATATCTGCAAGTACGTAAAGTTTGCTAGTGATTTTAATAATAAATCAATTTATAAGCGCGTTGCTCGAGTGGTTTGCGTCTTGGCATCGCAAAAGACGTTATACGTATTATAACAATATTTTCATACAGTATTTCAACTATGGACACTATGGGACCTATGAATCTATGGAACTATGGGAAGGTCGAAATCGACTCCAACACACACAAGCATTGTATTTCCATGAAGCATTCTTCAGGTAACGGGTTACTCCGGACAGATCTCGGGTATAACAAGTGTTGCCAGTGGTGGAGCCTGTCTGTAGAATTCACTACAGGCTTCGGATTGTAATCTGGATCTATTTAAAGTTCAAGTGATTCGATTTCTACTAGGCGTGAGGATGGTGAGCATGTATAAGCCGGTGGTCACAGCCGCCAAATGGTGGTCGATCATGTCAGAGGCCCGTGAGGCGGTTTAGAAACTCTGACACTAGGGTGTGTGGGTTCGTTAGACCTTAATGTCCACACGATAAGGAGAAGAAGATCAGGTGAGTTGCAGCCAAACGCAAGTCTAATTTGGTATAAAAATTAGTAACGTTTTATCTGTGAAATGCAACCAATCATAAAGTTTACAACTCTAACACCCGCGTTTGATTTCATAAATAAGTCCAAGTTGGTTTACTGGTTATCTTTATACTGTGTTTGTGTCTTTACATCAGCGTCGGATCGCTGAGGATTCATTAATTAATTAATACCTTAGATTATTACGCAAGTATGCGTGATATAACATAAATTGTGTTTTTGTTGTGGCTCGAAAACCTAATCGCTCGCTTGCTCGTTCGAAAGCTCGATCTTTAAAGCTGTACCACTAGCGGCCCTGACCTACCTGGGTTACGAGCTGTAAGTTTACACAAAGTTAAGCACCTGCCTGGGTTACGGGCTGTAACCTACATGTTCATCTCTACTATACTCAAAATTGTGAAGGAAAACATCGTAAGAATACCAGCATGTTCTAAAATTGGATCTACAATAGGATAGTTGACAAAAAAAATCTAATTAGTCCGTCAGAAAGATTTTCAAAAAATTTTGGACACGCATTTTTTCTTTTTTTACGTAAACAATAAATGAAGACGATACAGTGCTTCAAAAAGTCGCGTGACGTCACAGTGTGGTACATTTTTTACCAGAAAGTGACGTCACCAACCCCCACTCACGATCTTTAGCACGTTTTATTTTCGTATTTTTTTATTAATTAGATAAAACAAAAAACAAGCATACAATATTTTTCGATAATCTAACAGACGGACTAAACAGAATCATATTTTTTTCAGACAGTCAACTACCCTATTCGGCAAAAACACACGTGGTACAGTCAGCATCAGAAGTAGATTAACACTACACACAGTTCCAAAGCAGGTGTTTTAATAAAATCTTTTTAGATAATTACTTGTTACTTACAAGTTATTCAAGAGTAAGCAATATTTCAACGAATAATGTTCTGAAACATTAAAAATAGTAACTGGTGTCCTGTACATCAAATAAATAAAATTCCGAAATGTTAAGCTACTTTTGCTGCTGACCGTACGATTGCTCCTGTGCATATTGTATGGGACTTAAACATAACTGGTGACATATCAACTCTCCGGGATAAGCACAGAATGGAGATCTGTGTTACTGCTGTGGTAACGACATTACAGGTTGATCACCTTTTACTGTGCCCTGGTCGCGGGTGTGTGCAGAAGGTTGCGTGTTCATATCACGTCGGGGTCACCAGTTTGAGGGGTATGAGGAGCAGGGTGTAAAGTTCCTCATCCTCCATAGAAAAAGGAGGTTCCTCCGACCAGACGGGTGTTGTGTCTGGTGGGCTAACTGCCCGACATACGTAAGTCGGGATTTTCTATATAGGCTAATGTCGCGGATAAAGTTGATAGCGCGGTGTAGGATCAGCCAATTAGGTCGCATGTGTTGCGATAGATGTCGCTATCGCCCCACGAGTATATAATAACAGCTGTTCAGGTAGATCTTTAGTCTGCGATTGGGTGACCACCGCCGTTATAGGTAGTCGGAGGCCTAAAAGTGTGATAACCAGTCTTACCAAGGACTATTGCATACTTAGTTCAAACTGGATTGTGGAGGTCAGATAGGCAGTCGCTCTATGTAAAATACTAGTATTCAGCCACATCAGGTTAGACTGAAAGTCGACCGTAACATAATAGGGATGTTTACTGACTAAAAAAATATGATTCTAATTAGTCCGTCTGTCAGATTATCGAAAAATATTGGATACGTATTTTTTGTTTTATCAAATCAATAAAAATTTGCAAAGAAAAAACGTGTCAAAGATTTGAGTAGGGGTTGTCTATCTGACGGACTAATTAATTTTTTTTAGTTAACTACCCTATTGGGAAAAGGCTAGGCAGGTGATGACCATTTAGTGCCATATTAGGTACATTGAGAAGTCAAAACTATGGCAGTCTAGATCCAAAAAACTCTACTTAGATCACAAAGAAACATAAAATCCCTAATAAAATTAACTTTACAGTACCTAAACCGTGCATAATGAATGAACTTGTAAAGCTAATCCCAGCAGATGTACAGTCGTCGCCACAAACCTCCGAACATTCCGCAACAACTTGGTAGCAAGCCAGTGAAAGCTATTTAACTTTTTAACTTGTTTAAGTTTTTCACATTTACGTACAGTCGCGATCATGTTTCGCAGTTCTGGTCTGTCCGTGATTTATGTAGGTTGGGAATGCAATGAATATAGGGTAGTTGACAAACAGCAAAATCTAATAAGTCCGTTAGGTAGATTTCCAAAAAAAAATAGGATACATGTTTTTTCACGTAAACAAACAATGAAAATGTGTGACGTCATATTGCATGACATTTTTTACCAGAAAGTGACGTCACAAGCCCCCACTCATGATCTTTGACGCGTTTTGCGTTCGTATTTTTTATTAATTTTAACCAACAAATTCCAAGGCATGTGACATCTACCAACCCGCACTGCTTTAGTCTGTGGCGCCAACACATAAGTTTAAAGAAAAAAGTTTATCTGTGCTAGCTTTCTGTCACCGGCTTCTGTAAATATCTTCATTAAGTTCATAGCAATTTATTGGTTTTACAACATAGGGTTCATGCTCATACGAATAAATAGCATGGAGATTTTGGGTCGGGTGGGACCAATCATCTTCGGACAATATTTATTTTAGTCAGGAAACATTGTTGGAGTGTGTTGATAGTATGTGTAGGTATAGGTTCGATTTCCATTTCAATCAAAGTTTTATTGGATATTTCCATCCCGAATGTCTCGTTGGTCTAGTGGTCGTGAGCGCGACTGCTGAGCATGAGGTTCTGGGTTCGGATTCGCAGGTTGGGCAAAGTGGTTTTTCCGGCAGAATTTTGCTCAGTAGCAGCCACGGAGTCTGGATTTGTGCCCAGTTGATGGCTAGCCCCCTATTACATGGGACTTATATATTTTTTTTATTTGTTTTTTAAAACGTTGCCTCACACTAGTAATTTCTCCTGTATCGTGGGTGCGTTTACAAACATTTAAACTCACATACACAGAACACCCAGACCCGAAACAACTATCTATAGGCCATACAAATATTTTTCGTGCGGGGATCGAACCCGCGACACGCAGCGCAGCAGTCCAATCGCTCAGCCACTGCGCCAGCCGTGCCGTCTTATATGTCGCATCGTCAGGATTTATTCCGTTAGACTCGAGCATTATGTGGGCGGAACATAGGTTTCGTGCAATGAAAACTCACAGGGTGCGATACACTGTTTTTATTACACTAACGAAGTACTTGAAATTACAACTGAACACAATTACCACAATAATAATTTATAGCTAAACGAAACGTAGGACAGTTCCTAGGCCTGGAGGTTCCGTTTCCTAGGACGGTCGGAAGGCAAGTGTGTCTCGACATCGCGCCCCTCCACTAGCTAGGCTTCGTCGTAGCACGAACTTTGCCGAGTGTTAGTGCTGCCACCACTCGGGTCACGTGCCGCGCTTCGTTTAGCGACCGTACTATTGACCGTCTTCGACATAATACAATACATAACTAGTGAAATGTGGGTGTACTCTTAGGTGCTCCTCTGCGTAACCCTGCGGCGATTACGGGCGTGATGTTGTATTATGAATGTTTCAATAAGTGGCCCGAGTCTGTATTTGTGCCCGGGCGATGTCAATAGGTTCACTTACATGGGTTAATGGTATGCATGGGTTCCCGTTTGGGTTGCGGGTTGTTCGCAACAGATACCGCGGCCTTGACATGAAGGGCTAAGAAGGAACATGGGTGGTTTTTAGTCAGTAGAAGTCTGACACTCCCTTTCGCTCTGCCCAAGAGCGGGAGGGATTATTTGATGATTTTCCACCCGCCAAAAAAAAAAATGGTATGCATGGGTGGCTCACATGCGACTGAGAATACTTTGCGGAATGTGGGTGTTTTAATATTATCATACCTTACCTTTAGGGCATTACAGGCGTTATGTTATGTGTACCGTGCCATAGTACGGAATACTATATTAAATATGTGAGGGATAACCCGTCATTATAAAACATTATGAATACGGTGACTGCATTAAACTTCCTAATCGTGAACAACACGTAACATAACATCACGAAAAAAAACAAACAACAACGAACATCGTGACCAAAAATGCTAAAAAAAACCACTAGATACAATTTTCCCGTTTAGTCAAGCCTAATGCAAAGTCAAAAGCCTCCACTCATCGATATTTTAAGTCAGAAATAGCTGTATCTCCATCAAATTGTTCATAATGGTGTCTCAGACGAAACCCATTTCTCTCTGTAGCGTTTTATCGCGTTATTTTCCTGAAGGGACATAAGATTGATGACTTTGCGTTGTCTGCTAAGACTTTTGTCGAACAACTAAATCGAAAATGTCAATCGCAAGCAGAAATTTTTACCACAATGTTTTACTTCCCTGTTTTTTTTCGTCAAACATGTGGGCAGACGTTTTTGATGACGTATTGTTCTGTGTTCTGTTTGTAGAAAGTTGGTAAAGGAACAGGAAATAGATTTGAGTGCGGTTGTTTCCTGGTTAGAAATGTTAATTTTTTTTTTTTTTTTTTTTTTTAATCGTTGCCCCACACTAGGAATTTCTCCTGTATCGTGGATGCGTTCACAAACATTTTAAGTCACATACACAAATACCCAGACCCGGACAACTACCTGTAGGTCATACAAATATTGGTTCCGTGCGGGGATCGAAACCGCGGCAGTCCATTGCTTGAGCCACTGCGCTAACCGTGGCGTCAGATAGCAGATTACTATTATTATCAATCATCATCACCATCAGCCTATAATGTTCCCACTGCAGGGACTCAGGCCTCCTCTCTAGGAGAGGGATGGGCTATAATCCACCTCCTGGTAGTGCAGGTTGGTAGATGTCACATGACGTCTTCGATTTTTTTGGTTCTAAGACATGCCGGCTTCCTCACTATGTTTTCCTTCGCCGTTTTGAGAGCAGCGGTGATGAAATAAATTACACAAAGTAATGTGACTCGAACCCACGACTAACTGTTCGTAAGTCAGGACCGCCAACACTGGGCCACCGCTGCTCAATTTTCGCTCGCAAAATTTTCGATGCATAGCTTTTATTCGCGGCTTTGCCTGGACTATAACTCGGACGCATTGGGGTTCTAGTCCTTTAATGTCATGTTTGTTAGGTTTGAAAGTTACTTGGTATCTTTCGGTAAGGTATAGAAGCTTTTCCCCGTCGGGGCTGCGGGTTGTTCGCAAGAGATACCGCGGCCTCGACATGAAGGGCTAAGAAGGAACATGGGTGGTTTTTAGTCAGTAGAAGTCTGACACTCCCTTCCGCTCTGCCCAAGAGCGGGAGGGGTTATTTGATGATTTTCCACCCACCATAAAAAAAAAGCTTTAAACTCAACCCCAAAGTAAGTGGACTTTATGAAAAAATAAAAGGTTACAGTAGTAGGAAAGGTTACATTATTAAGTTCAATATTCGCAATTTTCCATACAAGAGAATATATTTTTCCACGCCAAGAGAAATATTTTTATTCCTACCGTAGATTAAATTAATTCTAATTACCATTAATTACACGTAACAGGATTTTCAGAGCATTTTTGAGCAAAAAAGTTTTAATTACTTCGGATGAAAGTGAGCCTGAAATTATGATAATGAACCGTCATGGATCGTCACCTGGAAAAGATTTATTAAAATGAATATTACTAGTACAAGTTTTTTCTTGTAAATTTTTGTTTTATTACCAAGTAAGAAAACGGAATGGAAAAAACCGACGAGCAATGGTCAGCTTTAACCCTTTTTTTTATGGTGGGTGGAAAATCATCAAATCACGCTCTTAAGCAGAGCGGAAAGGAGTGTCAGACTTCTACTGACTAAAAACCACCCATGTTCCTTCTTAGCCCTTTATGTCGAGGCCGCGGTATCTTTTGCGACCAACCCGCAGTCGTCAGCTTTAACCCTGGAGTGAAAGAGGCGGAAAGTATACCGAGAGGCCTTTGCCCAGCTGTGGGATGAGGCAGGCTAGTAGTAACAGTAATAAAACGAAAACAATCAATACTTTGGGTTTCAAAATCAATCGACATTTCTTTTCCCATTTGACCGCGACGTTTCGACAAAATTACAGCTCTCAATGGTATTCAGTTATGGCCATTATGACGTCATACCATTCATATTTCACTCGATATAAATGATGCCCCCAACTGCGCATTACATACGGGTCATCAAGCGTCATTTGTTCCAAGTTAATCACTTCTATACAGAACGATCATCCAGGATTTATTCATTCGCAAAACGAGTACAGTCGAACAAAGAATTTTGTATGCAGGCTAATAAAATATAATTCAAAGAAAAGATGAAAAGTAGTCGACTAAAAAAAAATATTACGGTGTGGAGATCTGATAATGATGTTTTGATTGGGAAACATTCATTATGAGAAACCTTCCCCTTTTTTTGGGGTTGGGAAATCGTCAACTGACTCCTCCCGCTTTAGGCAGAGCGGTAGGGAGTGACTAAAAACCATCTAAGTTCCTTCCTAACCCCTTGTGTCGAGGCCGCGGTATCTCATTCAAACAACCCGCTGCCCCGACGAGCGTCGGCCCTTGCGGGCCCCTTCCATGTAGAATCCTTCACCTCGCGTCGTGTTCCTCATTAGTGATTGTCGTGATTTCCCCGACGTGTTCCTAAAATAAGACTAAATTGGTCCCGTACTAGGCCGGCCAAATAGTCTTTTGGCCTCGTTAATTTAGTAAGTTTAGTCGGCCAATTTACTGTAATGTAATCCTTATTAAAATTTTTTGTTCTTAAATTTTTATATAATTTTATTTTATTATACGTTTTTGTTCTTTGTACTTGCCTTAACTTCAAGGAAATCCCTCTAAAAATATTTATTTTGGAACTTAAAAAAAAATCCGTGTTTTTCTGATGAGCGTGGCAAATTAATTGACTACCGAGCAAACTCACATGATTGGATAAAAGCAGTTGAAAATGAACTCCCTGCCTGTTTACCACATCGCTTGTTTGTCAGTACAGTTGATGTCGAGTAGAAAAATAATTGGAAAGAAGATTTGTTTACTTCCTTTTATTTTTATTATTTATGCTTTCCTAAGTTTTATTCCAGATTAAATAAGAATCAGGACGCGACAGTGACGAAGTGGGAAATTTCGAGGTAAGCAAGTAGAGTGATGAATGAGACCGTTTTTATGTAAGTACAAAAGTAAGTTCTAGTAGTTTTTTTTCACGGGTGACCACTGTAAACCAGCGCTGTGCTGTGGGTCCCCATAGCACAGCACCATGAGTGGTAGCCTGTTTGTCGCAGTCACTATATGTAATTGTTAACTTATTTGTTGTGCTCCATTTTTTTTTTGATTTAAACTTTAACTTTTGCTTTTTCTTTTTTGAACCTATTTTTTTATATTTGTTGTGCGTTGTATGTTTACTGCTTTTTTATTGTATCTCATGTTTCTGGGACAAATAAATGTTTTTTCTTTCTTTCTTTTTTCTAGTAAGCACGCGCTACATAAATGTTCAGGTTGCCATGATTCGGTATAGCCAGGTGGCAAAATCAAATATTTTTTTATAAATAGAGTCCACTTCATTGCACATCAAAATAATTACTACTTGCTTACTTACTGTTTATTCGTCCGTGACCAAACAAGTTATTTATTTTAAAAGTAACAAAAGTTGGAACCTATCTTACACAAAATACCTTATTGTAGAAGTATAAAGTAAATATGTAGATAGCTACGTCTGCAAACTTTTTATATAAATCGTTTTTGCTCCTGAAGATAAATCTTCGGTATACATCGTTTTTGCTGGTCGCTGCTTGTCCGCCCCGGGCCATTATTATCGATGGCAGCCGACCAGTCTATGTTCCCGAATATAATAGGACCTTGTACCAAAATATACTTTTATCTTGATATAAAAAGATAAAACGCATTGGATAATGAGCCTTACTGTAGCAGATAATAAATTACAAATGAAGCTCCGTGGTCATATTAGCGTGTGGTGTTATAATTTTAGATAACCTAATTGGGAAGTATGTAATTGGGAACGACTATTACATGCAAATATTAATTAAGCAGGACAACATAACATAACATTATTCGGAGATTATAAAATGATAGGAGAATTAGAACTTAAAGTGAAGTTATAGGGGGGATGAGGAACTTTACACGCTGTTCCTCATACCCTCCAAAAAGTTTTCGCCATCAAATAGGCACGAAGCAAACGTGCTTCACTGTAGGCCGCGTCATCGCTTCACATCAGGCGTGTTGCGACCAAATGGTCCAAATGCAACCCTTTTTAGCAGTTAAAAAAACGACGCAATATCTCGATAGCACTTTGTCCGAGCTAGAAGTCGACCAGAACCTTATCCTTTTTTTTTTGGCGGGGGAAAATCATCAAATAACCCCTCCCGCTCTTGGGCAGAGCGAAAGTGAGTGTCAGACTTCTACTTACTAAAAACAACCCTTGTTCCATCTTAGCCCATCATGTTGAGGCCGCGGTATCTCTTGCGAAAAACCCGCAGCCCCGACGGGACCAGGACCTTATCCTCACTTGAGACTACTAAACCATCGTGGGAAATAAACAAGCCCGTAGGACAATAAAAGCCTAGTCGATCAATCTACATTATACATAGATAGTTATCTAAACGATTGATGGGAACTCGATTTGTAAAACGATTCGCATTCACTCGCTCGACATTTAACTCGATTCAACGGTGGATAGACAGGATAGAATCTGTCAGTGTCTAGTCAACGGATATCGGCCATTTCTCAATTAGTGTCAACATCGTCGATTGAAACGAATTTAAAAGGGGGTTAGAAAAAAGGCATGTATTTAAATCGATATCTGAATATTCCCTTTTCTTGAACAAAATATTACAAAGTTAAACCAAAAATACTGACTTGCACACAAATTATGCACACTATATAAATCAAATTCAATATTATACCGTTTAATGGTATTTGCAGAACTGTTTTACTGAACTGACCTAACCTAACCTAACATAACCAAAAAAAATAAAAACCCTAACTTAACGTAACCTGATTTAAGAGTGCAAGTTAGTATTTTTGATAAACAATTCGTATTTTTCCGATGTACTAAACACATTTTTGGTGTGAATTCGATAAAAAAGGTCATCTCGTTTTGTGTGCATTTTAGTTTTTTTTGTAGGAAATGTTTTTTTGCACAGCATTCAATTTTCTGGTATGCATTCAGTTAATTAGTGGACCCAGTGGATTAGTGGTCCTAGTGTGCTGAAAAATTAAACAAAAGTACTTTTTTTTTTACGGCACGTTCGGCGCAGTGGCTGAGCGATTGGACTGCTGCGCTGCGTGTCGCGGGTTCGATCCCCGCACGGAACAAATATTTGTATGGCCTACAGATAGTTGTTTCGGGTCTGGGTGTATTTGTGTATGTGAGTTTAAGTGTTTGTAAACGCACCCACGATACAGGAGAAATTCCTAGTGTGGGGCAACGTTTTTTTTTTTTTTTAAAAAGAAAGAAAAAGAAATTTAAAAATATCCCTAAAATAACAGTATCATAATTAATTATATTTTAGGCTTCGTCCTCGAGATTAGCATTTGATACACTTGTAGTAACGCGTAGTACACACCATTCCACACTATTTTGAGAATATTTGATTTCTTCTATCTCCATTTTTAAAAAAATAATATTTATTTTACTGAGGGTAGTATTAGTCGACTTGGTTCCTGCCCTCGCAATACGTCTCATTCGCTTTTTAGTGCCGCGCCGTTCCACACTCGCTCGCTCGAAAAAAGTTATTATCTAGTATCTAGTGTTAGTGTTATAATAATGCCTAAAAGAAAGGGTGATGATTGTGATCGTATAAAACAAAAAATCCGACGGTTAGAAAGAAAATTAAGACGCAAGCGGCGTCGATCGCGTGATCGTTATTACTCGGACGACTCAGAGTTATCGTCAACAAGTTCACGCCGCCGTTCACCGTTACAAGGTATGATTTTTTTTGTTTATGATATAATATGAATCAGTGTTTGACCTACTTACGCACTAATTTAGTTTCAATTAGTCTGCATAAGGATCTGTTAGGTTATTACAATGAAAATGGACGTGATATTTTACTTGTTTAGTTTTTAAACGAATATAGCTAATATGATAGCTTTATTTCTGTTCAAGAAATTAGTGTTACGGACAGTACAATGGGACTGTTTTTTCACTAATATGGGCCAGACTTATTCAGATCTTATTATTCTATAGGGAATTATAGTTTGCGGACAGTACTTGCTTGCATTGGGACTGTTTCTTACTGTTAATCGAATGCAGTCATTTCCCGGCCCACCGAGCAGTACATTGGGACTGTTTCATGGTGCTTGATAAACTTGTTTGTGGACAGTACGTGTTAGCATAACTTGGGACTGTCACTTACAATATAATATTGACTCGCATTGCCAGAAGCTACATGGGACTTTATGTCTCCATTTCAGACGGAGAATATATGGAGTTTTTAAACAATGAAGCGGTCATGTCTGACCCTTATCAGCCTTCGCCTGAGCTACGAACCGAGGTAGACCTAACGCAGCCCGAGGTGGAGCCGGAACCAGATCCAATCCCCAGCACTTCACGAGATGATAACTCTGTTCAGATTCGGTCTGTTGTGATAGTTTCGCCGGATATTACGGACCCTTCACCACTCGTAGTCCCAGAGCCTGTTCCAGCTACAGACTCAATAATCCCTGCAACAGAAGAGTCAGGACTTGATAATGAGCTGTTGGATATATTAGGCATAGATCCTACAACAGAGAAAAAATACGGAAAAGATATACAAAAAGATTTGTCTATAAGATTTCAACATTGGGCTACGACGGGGATAACGAAAGAGCTCCGTAAGGAACTTAAGGAAAATTATTTAACTCCTGAAAATGCCAAGTTGATTGATCCTCCTGAACTGAATGCAGAAATAAAAGCTGCAGTTTCAGATATTATTGCTAAACGCGATAAAGCTATTGAAAGTAAACAATAGCAACTTACCTTAGCCATTACTTCTCTAGGAGAAGCCATCACGCTTATATTATCTGAGAAGGAGAAAAATACAGCTCTACTCAAACTTCTGATGGATTGTACGCGTATCATCTGCGACTGTCAACACGCTGACTCTGTAACACGGAGAAACTTCCTATTGAATGCTGTAAAGAAAGAAGTTAGAGAGCAGCTGCAAAATACAAAGATTGATAAGAATCTTTTCGGCGAGAACTTAGCCGAAACCATTAAAACTGCAAAGGCCATCTCTAAATCTGGTACAGATCTCAAACCTCCGGCACCTAAACCTCCCAATAAGAGGTTTACGCAGAGTACAGTTAATCCTTCAAGGAATTTAAACTGGAGGAATCCGGGTCCGACGCGCAGGCCGAAGGGTCCACCAAGGATGAAGGAGCCTGCGACGACATCGACTCCCAATCAGCCAGCCAGCTCGTCCAAGCAGTCTCAACATCCGCAGCAGCGACAGAACTACAGACGTCGCTAGACAAGGTAAAACCGGCTGGTCGATTGTCCTTATTTTATAAAGAATGGTCAATGATCACTTATGATCCAATGATCTTTTCATTTATAAGGGGTTATAAAATTCCTTTTTCTAGGTCACCAATTCAAGCAATACCTCCTAGTATACGGAAGTATTCCGAGTCAGAAAGAGCACATTTCATAGAAGCCATCGATAATTTATTATCGTTAGGAGCTATTTCAGAATGTGAAGCTGATTCCGACCAATATTTCTAGACGCGGCGGCCAAAAGCACTTAAGTCAATCTTAGCTCAAAATTGTAAAAAGTCACAGCACCCATGTTTTTGTATTATCCGTTGACTGGAATAAGCACGTAAGTCACCGTCACTCTATTCAGTCGTAATATTCGACTGTACCATAAAACTTAAGTCGTATCAACAAATCAAGCGGCGACATAAACCACTTAAGTTGACTTAAGTTTTTTTTCCCGGCATGACAACTCTTATACCGGCTGACTTAAGTGATCCGTTTTTGGTGACAATAATATTTTCAAGTATCTACCCTCACTTTACTCTCTTTTTTGAAGTGCTTGATAAAAAGTTGACGAACGTTGTGGGTGAAGTAAAATTAAATACGTATTCCCTCATTAGTGTTTTGGTGTGACGGTCGTAGTGTGTTGTGCATTAATTCATCAATCCCCGACCGGACTCATAGGTTCGCGCTGTTATTGTTTTACTATTGTGTCTCGTTTTGCGGTTGAGAGGTTAACTGTATTTATAATGGATTCGAGAGCCAGAAAGTTAGTAAATCTCGCCTTAAATAATGAGAATAAAGATAAAGGTAAGTTTTGAATATTTTCCTTTCATTTTTATGCAATTGTAATTGTGCCAACATACATTTGTTTTGCATAACAAATGTATGTTGACACAATTCCAACCCATAACAACAACAAAAATTACATTTCACTTTTTTACAGGCGATGAAGACCCATTCACTAATCCGCAACCAAGTACATCTGGAACTCAAAAACAAGTTAGTCCTGATGAAGCTGCTATTGACTATTCTAGTGACGATTCTGTTGCTGATCCTACCTACTCTCCAGATAGTCCTAGTTTGCTTACACAACATGAAGATGAGATGGACACCACTGTTTATGATGCTTCAGTAGATGTACAGATAGCACCACAAAATGAAATACCTGAAAGTATTGAAGATACGTCATTACAACAACAAAACCAACCTGTGCCCTGTAGAAGAAGGAAGAAAGATAACAAAATAAAAAGAAATTTAGGGCAATCCTATTTGGCAGCTTTTGGAAAAATTATCGGCAACCGTCAAATGAAGGAACTACCTAATTGTCGAAATAAGTGTCGTCAAAAAATAAGTAATGAGCAACGAGCTATAATTCACAAAGAGGTTTGGAATCTTGGGTCTTATGATTTAAGGGCAGCGTTTATTTCATCTTTGATTACCATTCGAGAGAAAAAAACCGAGCGTCGTCGGGTCGAAGATCCTAGTTTACAAAAAAATAGACAGTGGACTTATACGTATCATTTTAACGTCAATAGTGAAAAAATATCCGTTTGTCAAGGCTGCTTTCTAAAAACCCTTTCAATAAGTGATAATTTTGTAAAATTAATTGGTTTGAAGAAACGTGGCTCCTCGAGTGGAATTATACCAACAGACAAACGTGGAAAGAATACACCAGCAAACAAACATTCCGAACAAAAAATTCAAGAGGTGATTAATCATATCAATTCGTTTCCGCTATATGAAAGTCATTACACTAGACGTAGAAGCACCCGCAAATATTTACCATCGCATTTGACTATATCGAAAATGTATTCTCTTTATTCAGAATCACATGAAAATCCTGTGAGTGATAAGATATACCGCAAAGAATTTCATAAATTAAACTTAAGTTTCAAAAAACCAAAAGTGGACACTTGTCACACATGCGACCTGTTTAAAATGAAATTAAATATTGCTACGGACGAGATCACAAAATTAGCCCTCGAAAAAGAACGTGACTCTCATCTGCTAGCCGCTGATATGGCGTACAAAGAGAAGCAGTGTGATTAAAATATCGCAATTACAAATAATAGAATCAAATGCCTGACTTTTGACCTACAGCAATGCTTGCAACCCCAGCTTTACAATCATCTGTAGCCTTTTATAAAAGACAACTTTGGACCTTCAACCTCACAATTCATGACAACGCAACTGGAATGTCCACGCACCACATGTGGCATGAGGGTATTTCGGGTCGCGGTGCTAATCAAATAGCCTCTTGTTTGTTTGCATATTTACGAGAACAACCGGAAGAAATCTCAGAAGTGATTTTGTACTCTGACACTTGTGGAGGTCAAAACAAGAACACTCACGTGGCTGCAATGTTCACGTACTTGTTGACTGTAAAACCTTCCATGAAGTTAATACATCACAAGTTTATGATACCTGGTCATACACATATGGAGGTTGACTTAGACCATGCAATTATTGAAAAAAAAAAGAAAAAAACCGAAATACAAATTTATCACCCCCACGATTGGATGCAGTTAGTAAGATCGAGTAGCAAAAAATTTACCGTTAGAGAAATGCGACAAAATGATTTCTTTGATTTCGCTAGTTTATTGAAAGGTCCTTTAGTAGCCCGAAAAAAAGACGATGACGGAAATGTTTTCAAGTGGCATGATGTGAAGTGGCTGAGTTACGACTCTGAGTACGGCGTCATAAAATACAAAACATCTCTTTCTAGAGAAGAATCATTGAAAAGTATTAATTACAAACGGAACACGCGACGAGATAAGGAATTTAATTTGATGCAGATTACTGACAAGCCAGTACCAATAAGTATCGAAAAAAAACGTGATATAATATCACTTTTGTCCTTAATACCAGAATGTTTCCATAATTTTTACCAGAATTTAGTAACCACTGACGATACCAAGGATGTTGATCCAGATATACGAGATTCAGAAGAGAGTGACTGTTAATTTTTGACTTTATTGCATGCATTATATTATAAATTTTTAATTAATAATCATAATTATTCATAGTTCGTTTTAAAATCATAAAATAAAACAAATAACCCTAGTAATTATAGTACGTTAATAAACACTTAAGTCACAATTTCTTGATGTTCAAAGAAACTTAAGTCAGATATTTCAGTAATTAATAAATAAAGCCTAAATAGCCATGTTCTGATATGTAACTAGTTTATAATTGTGTAATAATAAATAATAAAAACAATAACCGTAGTACATTTTTTTCATACCAATCGAATTAAACCGTCTCCTGTAAAATTTTTGCATGCAAAAAGAATTGACTTAAGTGCTTGTGGCTTCCGGGTCTAGATTTGTCAAACATCTTTTTAATACCCAAGTCCAATGGAAAGATGCGTTTTATCTTAAACTTAAAATCTTTAAATAAATTTATCGACACTAATCACTTTAAACTGGAAGACTTGAGAACAGTACTAAAACTAATATCAAGAGATTGTTACTTATGCACTATCGACTTATAGGACGCATATTATTTGATTAAGATTGATAAAGATGATCGAAAATATCTTCGGTTCCAGTTTGGGCATTCTATTTATGAATTTAATATTTTACCTTTCGGCTTAAACACCGCTCCGTTTGTATTTACAAAGGTTATGAAACCAGTAATAAAATTGTTAAGATCACGTGGATTCATGTTTAGAATATATTTAGATGACATTTGCCTTATTGGTCATGATTATCAAGCTTGTTATAAAAACCTGCAAGAAACCAAAAATCTCCTCACGAGCCTTGATTTTATCATAAATAAGGAAAAAAGTAATTTCAATCCTTCCCACACTTGCAGATATTTAGGATACGTTTTAGATACGAGAAAGTTTCAGGTCACATTACCAAAAGATAAAATAAATAGAATTAAATTTGAAATCACAAAAATTAAAAATCTAAAACAATGCAAAGTCAGAGCCTTTGCAAGTTTTGTTGGTCTCTTACAGCCTTATTCATAAAAAATCCTTAATTGAGGTTTGAAGGGTCTGTTAGTTAACAGACTGATTAAGCTTGTTTGACGGTTGTCAAGAAGTATGATTCATAAACGCTTGCTAGCAGTCTGATAACTAATGAGCTGCTGATAGACGGATTAGACGCGTTATGTTGGCTATCTTGACAAATCAAAGACAAAAATTGGCCTCCTCGAGAATTTAAAAAAAAATCGACAGCAGTGACAGCAAATTAGCGGGAAAACGCAAATTGAAGACACGAGAGCTTAGTAATTTCTTGTGATTTTAAAAATGAATACCACAAAAAAAAGGGGTGATAATTGGACAGCGGAGGATTATTAGTGTTAGTGTTAGCAGAATGCAATTGTAATTGCCTCGATATGGTGTCAAATATTAAATATTTAGGTGTTTTTATCGATGAGAGACTAGATTGGCGCACACATACGGATAAGCTATGCTCCCGGCTTCGCAAACTAATTTATTTATTTAAAGATCTTAGATATGCGGCTGACATCGAAACAGCTTCAATAGTATATCGATCACTGTGTGAGTCGATCATCACTTACTGCATTCCGGTCTGGGGCGGGACCTTCAAAACCGTGATGCTTAGGGTGGAACGAGCTCAACGGGCAGTTCTTAAAGTTATGTATTTCCGTAAAAGGGACTACCCCACAGTCCAGTTGTACTCAGAAGCCCAAGTCCTTACGGTGAGGAAGCTCTACGTCCTCCGCTCTGTCTTGCGCCGACATTCCACATTGCCACTAGATAGTAATCTATGCAATCGGCGGATTGGCTTTCCTGTCTGTGATTCTGTCCAGTGTCGTACTGCACTTGCGCGACGACACTTTCGCGCCCAAAGCTCTCAAATGTACAACAGAATTCACAAAAAGCTTTCAATTTATAAACTGACCCTGCATAAAGTCAAGCATAGTCTTAAGCTATGGTTACTTTCCCTGAACTATGACGAAACGGAGAAAATTATTTTATCTATCTCGTAAGAATAGTGCCAGGTGTGACAGGCTCTCAATTTCACACCTCTGTAATAGCTGAAAACCCTTCCTGATCATTCCATTCACACTCACACACACACTACATACAAACACACACACATACAAACACACACACATACAAAACACACACACATACAAACACACACACATACAAAATACACACACAAACACAATTACACGCTTACACACAGACACGAACACACATTCAAAAACACTCATATCCAATACAGGCTTCTTAAAACGCTCTTAAATTATTTTCTTTTGTTATTATTATAGTAGTTTTTATTTTACGTTAATCTTATTGTATAAGATTCTGTAATATCTCCGTTTGGGAGAGGGCACTGGCTCCTGTAACACAGGTCTATCCCTAGCACAGGAGTCAGGGACTCCACACAATTCTGTAACCATTTCTTGTGTAATAAAGATTATTATTATATTATTATTATTATTATAGAAGGTACCCATGTTAAATGGTATTTAAAAAAATTACATTAGGTACCTACCTAAGTAAGGACTTTGTAATATTTATTCTTTGTGTATTTACCTGGACATTCAAAGAATAGTATCCTTTGCGGTTTATGTAGTATTGGGCTGCATTGCCGCCGTATTTTTTAATTTTAATATGGGTGCAATCAATGCACCCAATAATTGTCGGAAACGCCCGCAGCGCGTAAAATCGCCGACAGGTCTCTTCCCTCTCGGCCGCGTTACTGGGCATTTTTATATAGTGAGCAGAGTGATTCGCCAGTGCTCGCGCCACCGCTGCACACACCCTGCTTACCGTCGGCTGCGAGAGCCCGTGAAGCTCTGCAGCATCATCTTGGACCTAAAATGTATGGTTTTATCAGCATGTAAAGTTAGGTCCTCGGCACAGGTTATTTAATAACATAATCGGGTGACATCGTAAGAGATCTTAAAAAAAATATAAGTTTTATGGCAGATAGTAAATAGGTAATGCTGGATATGCTTACTTCTTTGCGCCCCCAACATCTTATTGCAGTAAGAACCTGCAGCTCTGGTGTCAGGCTGGCGCCTCTTCAGTCCTTGGTGAGGTCCGCCCTCACCAATTGAACAATAAATTGGACAGTCCCCTTGTCAAACCGGTACCGTCGCCGAAATTCTATATCGGGCAGATCCTCTATAGGATCTGCCCTTTGATTATACACCTTGCGACGCCGCGGTTGTGGTTGTAAATTAACAACTTCCATAGCCCGAATTGCCTGGATAGCTTGCATTGTCACGAAAAGATAAAATTTGACGATATAACCCCAAGATCAACTTTAAAAAAAAAGTGAAATGTTTGTTTTCCCGCCATTTCCGATCCGCATGTATAAGTTGTAGTGCAAAAAGCCGTAATTATGTTATTCATCCTAATTTTATTTTTTTCATATTCATTGTTATTACACGTATCATCTTAAATACATAATTAAGAGGATTTTTAAATACAAATGCCTGAAAATAAATTTTCCTGGATTTTTTTAAATCTTTGCGTAACTCTCCCTTCACTAAAATTATCTTCGTTAAGGTTCATTGCTCTTGTCAAAGTCAGCTGTTCAAATTTGTGGCGGCCATTTTGTGACTTAGCAGGGAGATAAAGGAGGGTCAACAGTCCTCTAACTTTAGCAGAGCCTTGAGGGACTGATTAGCGTTAACAGACGTTTATGAATCATGTTTTTTAGCATCAGTCCTTCAAGGAGCCTTCAAGGAGGCTCTAACTTTTTATGAATAAGGCTGTTAGTGTCTGCCTGCCCAGCTGTGGAGTATGGCTGGTTATATACTAAACTTTTGGAAAGATGTAAATATCTTCATTTAAAAAATACAAATAATAATTATGAATCAGTTATGAAAATACCAAATTCATTACAATTAGACTTTGAATGGTGGAGTCATGCTACTGACCATTCTGTTTGTAAAATTAAAGTAGATAAATATGACCTTGAAATTTTCTCGGATGCCTCAACAACGGGGTGGGGAATTGCGTGTGGTGATCAGAGGGCTAGTGGTCTGTGGGGAGAGGCTGAACTCAGCCAGCATATCAATTATCTGGAAATCATGGCTGCCTATATTGGCCTTAAAATATTTGCCAAGGATTTTTCTAACTCTCAGATTCTTCTTCGGATTGACAATACCACCGCGATTTCCTACGTCAACAGGATGGGAGGCATCCAGTTCCCCCATTTGACAGATGTTACAAAGCAACTTTGGCAATGGTGCGAACATAGAAATCTATATGTTTTCGCTTCATATATTCGCTCTTCTGAGAACTTTGAAGCAGATCAGGAATCAAGACGTACGCATCCAGATATTAAGTGGCAACTTGCAAACTATGCCTACACTAAAATTGTTACGAAATTTGGTCCCCCAAATATAGATTTATTCGCTAGTCGATTAAATAATAAATGCCCAAGGTACGTCTCCTGGCATAGAGATCCGGATGCGTACGCTGTAAATGCTTTTACTATTTCTTGGTCAGAATTTTATTTTTATGCGTTTCCACCGTTTACTATGATATTAAAATCATTACGAAAAATTCAGTCTGACAACGCCAAAGGAATAGTGGTTGTCCCACACTGGCCAACACAGCCGTGGTACCCATTATTTAAGAGACTTTTAGTGTCCGAAATGGTAATATTCAAGGCTAATGAAAATTTAATTTTATCTACCGATTTCAGTCGGCGCCACATGCGCAACACCATTACCCTGGTGGCAGGGATCTTATCCGCGAGGCGATGATAAGAAGAGGTATCCCACCTTCATCCATGGATATAATGCTTAATTCACTCTCGGAGAATTCCTATAAACAATATGAATGGTGCTATAAAAAGTGGTTCATTTATTGTAATGAGAATAAATTGAACATGTATGAAGTATCAATTCCAAATATTATGAACTTCTTAACATTAGCGTACAATGGTGGTGCCCAATACGGAACTTTAAATTCATACCGATCAGCTCTAAGTTTAATTACAGTAGAAAACATTTCCGGGAATGAAGATATAAAAAGATTCTTTAAAGGGGTATTTCGTTCTAGACCCTCTCTGCCTAAGTATAACGAGACCTGGGACACGTCTCTGGTATTAAATAATCTCGAAAAATGGTACCCTAACGAAGAACTAAGCCTTGAAAAAATTACAAAGAAATTAGTTACTCTGCTAGCTCTCGTCACTGCACACAGGGTGCAAACAATATCAAAAATTAAAATTTGTAATATTGAAAGGTATCCTAAAGAAATCAAAATTAAAATTCCAGACCTTATAAAAACTTCTAGAATTGGGGCATCTCAACCCATGCTAATTATTCCGTTTTTTGATAAAAAGCCAGAGATTTGTCCAGCACAAGCCATACTCACTTACATCGAAATGACTGAGGGACTTAGAAACAATACTGATACCTTATTCATCAGTTTTAAAAGACCTCATAAATCGGTAGGTGCACAAACTTTATCTAGATGGATAAAGCAGACCCTAAGTTTAAGCGGAATTGATACTTCCACGTTCACTGCGCATAGTACTCGGCATGCTGCCACATCAGCTGCGCAGAGGTTAGGTGTTAATATTGACCAGATTAGGAGAGCTGCTGGTTGGAGTCACAACTCCCAGGTATTTGCTAAATTTTATAGTAGACCTGTTAATAATAATGTATCTAATGATTGTTTTGGTATGGCTATTATGAATGGTTCAATTAACAAGTAAAGTTAATCAACTACTTAGAATAATTGTAAAATTAAGTACGTAATGATTAATTAATATTTTTTTTTTTTTGTTTTGTTTACCACAATATTAAATACTTTGCAACTTATAAGTCCTGTATTTCATTCAATTTTACGATTCATATCTCTAAAAGTCTACAAGTGTATCAAATGCTAATCTCGAGGACGAAGCCTAAAATATAATTAGAGATTAAACGAACTTACCTGTGAGTGAAGTTCGATCCTAATTATATGAAGGCTTCGTCCGAAGAGATTAGCAACCCTCCCACCCACTCGTTCGGTCTCTTACCCTTATCAATCGTAAAATATGAATTTAATGGGCTAGACTCTAAACTAAATGAGACGTATTGCGAGGGCAGGAACCAAGTCGACTAATACTACCCTCAGTAAAATAAATATAATTTTTTTAAAAATGGAGATAGAAGGAATCAAATATTCTCAAAATAGTGTGGAATGGTGTGTACTACGCGTTACTACAAGTGTATCAAATGCTAATCTCTTCGGACGAAGCCTTCATATAATTAGGATCGAACTTCACTCACAGGTAAGTTCGTTTAATCTCTAATTATACTTCAAGAGACGTACAGTCGAACAAGCTAATAAGTAAACAGCCAGCTAACTTGCATTTACTTTTCAGATTATACAGAGACATTAACTGCGGTACTCAGAGATATTTAATGATTACTTAAGCCGTCACTTAGTAAAGGTTTGACATACTTTTGTATGACAAAACTGTCAAAACCTTTACTTAGTGATGGCCTAAGTAATCATTAAAGCTCTCTGCGTGCGGCAGTTAGAGACTGATGTCAAAAGATACAGCGTTCATCAGTCGCTTAACGCGAATCGCTTATAACACAAAATTGCAATCAATATTTTCAGTGTACTAGAATTAAAAAACTCTACCTGTATACTTATTAGCTTGTTCCACTGTACTATGATAATATTGATTAATTCTCTTACTGGTATCCTAAGAACGGACCTCAGTTTTTTTTTACTTGCCTGTGCTTATTAGATGTAATTGTGCTTTTCCATGAACTGGATAGAGATACATTTATAGAGGAACCTGAGAGGTAGCGATTTAGCATGCATTGACTTATCTATTACTGCGTATATTAGTTTTTATATCAATGTATGCATGACTATGTTTGTTGAAAATGACCCCTATTAATTTATTTGTCACAAGATTTTCCGAAACAGAAGCTCAAACCAAAAAGGACGTATTTCAAAAGTACGACATTTTTTCGACCTGAGAATCAAAATCCAAAGTAGCGCTTACCAATCAATGCTAAATCTATATTTTATTAAAACCTTTTATTGGGTATTCTTTTCAGAGATTCTGAATTGCTTAGAGAGTTTCACTTCGAATCTACATCGAAAACGCCTCTAACCAGTACAAAGGCAGATAATTGACACAATCGCCCCAGCCTCCGGTCGGTACATGTTTAACAAGTGGCTCTTCACTCCGGGGGGCTAGATTAAAATAGATGGGATTGGTTGGGAACTTTAGTCCTAGTAGGTACCTCTAGCCAAGGGTGGAAACGAAGATATTGTTTCAAAATTGTTTATAGTTTTGGCCAGGGCGTCTAAAATGGCCACTTTAGCAGATCATAACATGAATTGCGTTAAAAAGCGAAAAATGAATAATAGTAACTACGTCTGTGACCATTTAGGAAAATAAATCATAATAGGAAAATAATATGAATAGCGTTAAAATTCGTAAAATGGTCACAGACGCATTTACTATTATGAAAGGTTTTTTTTACGATTTTTATGATCTGCTAAAGTTGCAATTTTAGACTCCTTATTCAGGAACCACACAATTACCCATTTGGTTGGGGTGCCCCGATTAGTTACTAAGATCATCTCGGCTCGAATGTCGTTGGCCATGAATTTAACTTAACTATAATATAATATATTTCAGGAAAATGTTATTTAAATGATGTTTAACTTCTAACACATAATAGTTCTAGCGGTTGAAGGATGATAGGGTAAACTTACCCTCCATTCAAAATGAAAGGGTTGCCCGGACAAAAAATAATTTAATTAAGTAATACACTTACTCTGCTTAATTAAGTTTGCTTTAAAATAACAGCTCAAAAACAAAATGTTGGTAGATATTTTACTGAAATAATAATTCACTTATAAAAAAAGCTCAACCACCTAAGTAACTTTGTTTCCAAAGTACGTTTTACGAGCAAAAAGCGAATATTTATTGATTTCGCAGCGAAATCATCGAAATTAATGACATTTTCAATTGAAACTCCTCTGCCCAATTATTAAGAGCATTGTCCTCTATCCAATTATTGGTGAATTAAAACGACTATTTAAAATGGCGACGGGCGGGAACGCGTTATTCGATATATCCGTCCCAATAGCAAATGAAAGTGCTGTCTGCCAACGACAAAGCATTCGAACAAAAAAGTTAATGGCTTAATTATTTATTCAGAACCCTTGAAGTAAAAAGGTCGTAAATGTTTTGGTATTAATCAAACCTAATTGCTGGCACTCGCAATCCTTTGTGTTTTAAAAATAAAAATATTTTACGAATTCAAAAAGCGGACGTTTTAAATAATCTGTTGCTATCGAGATTATAAAAAAATTAGTACGTAATCAAATTACTTAGTTTACAACCTTTATTTAGCAAGCTGGTTTTTTATTAGCTAACAAACTTTATTGTCTGTTCTTCCTTACACATGTTCTTTATTTAGATCTTCAAGAAGGATGGGTTTTAAATCCAGCTTTTACATAATAAAATAATAACGAAGCATAAAGTGTAGTGTTAATCATGACCGAATCAATTTATTTCCTTTCTCTCTTTACATTCTTGATACCATCATGTCCGTAACTAACAGTAGCCTCTGTAGCCTCGTTGTAAACACCTCTGTTTACTAACAACTAGCTAAGCACTAACACCAGAAAATCATTACCATAAATAGCACTAGCTCGTAAGCGTAACATAGGAAAGTTGCGAAGGAATCGGTCTCACAGGAATGTGGTGGCAAGCGTCCAAACGAGGCTCGGTGCGGATAACATGGTTGTAACTATGGCGGTCGTATCGCAAGATTTATATCGTGCCAATGACAGCTGTTCTATTGGTAGTTCATAAGGTTTAGTTTTTTTGTTTTCTATTCAGTCTGTTAAGTTTTAAAACTGCCTGGATGGTCGAGTGGTAGCTAATGCGACTGCTAAGCATGAGGTCCTGCGTTCGATACCCGGGCAAACTGTTATTGGCTTTTTTCATCAGAAGTTCAAAAAATTTGCTATTACAGCCACTGCGTCTGAATTTGTGGCCGGTTGATTGCAAAAGGCTCACCCGCTACTACACGAAAATTTAACATTACTGGCGAAATGTGGATGAACTATTAGTAGGACCTTTGCCTAACTCTTCGGGGATTACAAGCGTAATGTAATTTTAAAATTTGTGTAAATACAAAACATCATCATCATCTGCCTAGCCTTTTCCCAACTATGTTAGGGTCGGCTTTCAGTCTAACCGGATGCAGCTGAATACCGTACTTTACATGGAGCGACTGCCTATCTGACCTCCACAACCCAGATAATACTAGGTAAAACGATACTCTTTGGTAAGACTGGATGTCAGAATTTCAGGTCACTGACTACCTGTAACGACTGCCAAAGATCTATACATGGCAGTCGGGACCAACAGCTTAACGTACTTTCCGAGGCACGGAGGAAACTCGGTATGTCGGGCGGTCACCCATCCACAGACCGACCTAGGCAAGCACAGCTTTACCTAAAGATCGACCCGAGTGGCAGTTCTTATTAAGCCACGAGCTCCTAATACAAAACGTAGTGCTAGTTAATTTAGTCAAGTTTTGTGCAAATCAATAATTTTTTGTACTTAGTTTAACTCAAGTTTTTTAATAAAAACTTGCCGATCAGTCAGTGTTATTGAAATCATGATAGAGTACATAATTGGTTTATAATATCACTAAATTATTAAAGAAAGGACAGGTGCGTAGTACTCGTAACCGGCGTGCGTGTATGACCAGATGTATGAATGTGGACGAAGCAAAAGGAGTATGTAAGGATCGTAGCAAGTGGCGTTCTGTGGTTTCTGCCTATCCCCATGGGAAAAGGGCGTGAGTTTATGTATGTGTAAATTATTATTATTACATGTATTCTCGTAATTTGACTTATTTAAATAAGTCGCCGAGCGGTCCTCCTCTTACCTATTTTTGATCTATGCTGTGCCCGACAGGGTCCATAATTGAGACTGATGTAAATTTTCCCTACAAACTGTATACATTATGGTACGCAATAAAGAATTGAGAATTGAATTGAGAGTTTCGAAAACATGTCTTTTGAAAATGGAAAACACATGCTTTCTGATAACAAAATCGTAATAGGTATGCGATATAGGTAGGTTGTAGGATTTCACGAATTCGTACAAGATAATACGTGGGCTGCTGAGATTTTTTCTGGATTAATTTGACGACACGTTTTGACAGTGGCGGAGAGATACGACTGCTGCGCTGCGTGTTGCGGGTTCGATCCCCGCACGAAACAAATATTTGTATGTCCTACAGATAGTTGTTTCGGGTCTGGTTGTTTGTGCATGTGAGTTTAAATGTTTGTAAACACCCACGACACAGGAGAAATTCCTAGTGTGGGACAACATATTAAAAAAAAAAAAAAACTGATTCTCAGTAATGGTACAACACATCCATGTTCTGTAAAAGCAAACTTTGTTGGTGCAGAACGTTTATTGGAACAAAGTACAGTCACGCACGAATACTAATATGTAGGTATTACTAACACTAACTTTTGAAGGTTATTTTCTCCTGCTTTATTGATCGAGGTTTTCATATTATTACGAAACTTTGTGCGTAGACGATTTATGAACCGTGTGGAGTATGATATGGCAAGAAAAGTAACTGAAATTATGAGTATTAGAATAGACGTGCTGCGCCAGCCCCAAGGGTTATTCTTTAGGATAAGGGCAGAAAAATGATAACAAAAGTATTTTGGAATCCATACAATTGTGAAATAAAAGAAAAGTAACTATGTATATGAATTAAAAACTATTAAATAAACTAACAAGTGTGGGACGCAACATGTGTCGATACTCTTGCACCATCACATCTTCCAAGTTCATCGTACTGCGCAGGTGGTGCAGCTGCGGCTGCAGAGAACCTCAAGCGGCGGAAATATAGTAACCTTTATGAAAACTATATTTTCGAGCCGTTTGGGGTTGAAACTCTGGGGCCGTGGGGTCCGAGTGCTCATAGCCTGTTTAAGGAAATTTCAAAACGCTTAGTTGACGCTTCTCGTGACCCAAGGGCTGGCTTTTATCTTGGCCAGAGGCTATATTGTGTTGCCATACAACGTGGCAATGCCGCCAGTCTTTTGGGCACATTACCGGCTGACAGCGTTGAGGAGCAGTATTTTGATTCCTTATTATGAAATAATAGATATTATCTCAAGAAAATCACTTCTGTTTTTTTGAAAACATTAGGCAGAGATGTATTTTCAGTAAATACCAGTACATTTCGTCATTTACACACATATTAGTGGTCGTGTCTGTACCTACAGAATTTGATCCACATTTTTGCACAGAAACACGTGAATGTGTCCGTTCTTTTCATGGCTGGTTGAATGTAAGCTGATGTAAGCTTCTCACTTCAGCTTGTGAGCTGAAAGACGTGTTTTTACAACACGATGTTTCTGTTGGAGATTTTATGTCTTCATGTATTTTTGCAATGGACCAGTTTCTTAAGTGGACACTCCGACTTTCTGAATCAAAACGAAATATATTTTGAAATTACGGTTTTATCTATACTAATATTATAAAGAGGTAACGTTTTTGAGTTTGTATGGGTATAATATCTAGATCTACTAAACCGATTTTGAGAATTCTTTTATTAATAGGAAGTTTTATTATCCCTGAGTGTCTATATTTAAAAATTTCCCGTGGGAAAATTTCTTACTAATACGCGAGCAAAGCCACACGGGGCAAGGCTAGTGTTAAGTATTAGTAGTTTTGCTGCGAAATCGTTTTGTAGGTGGAAACAACCACGCATTCATTATAATAATTCAGCTTCCATAGAGCCTTTGTCTAGCAGTTGTACTGTCCTATCACAGCTGTTATCCAGCTGTTATCTTTGATACAATATGGTTACTGACGTCCATTTTTATCCTACAAAATATTCTAATTTAAGTATAAAAAAGTTTTTAATACCTCCAATCCTACCAGTATATGTTCAATACACCCAGTAATTTTTTAACAATCCCCGAAACCCACGGTTCTATTCGGGAACTGACCGTATAACCGGGCAATATAAACCCGGGTATACAATAGCCCTGTAAGCGGCATACACTCGGCTAGCTGCACGTCGGCCGTAACGTAAAATTTTAACGTTCCCCACTGCCCAATCAACACACCGCTTTAGTGTTGAAAGCAAGTTGAGCTTATGCCACGCCACATACTGTAACGTTACATTTGTAATCGATTTTAGTGCCACGAGAAAACGAAAGAAAATTGTCGTCACTTAGAAAAACCTCTGGCAGTTGTCTCAGACAAATTATTGAGTATTCTTTACGTTAAGGGTGGCAAAAATATGCTTTGAATAATAAATACAAATTCTTCGTAAACACTATCTCACTGTTTATAATAATATGAAAAAAAAGAAAAGAAAAAGTATTTATTGGTCTCACGCAGGACAAGAAATTAATAATAAAAAAATGTCAAAAAAGAAAACAAGAGGAACACTTAAAAAATAAAACAGAATTAAAAATAAGTCCCGTACGAGGCCAAAAGGCCACTATCTCAGCATGGTGCATTTTTGACAAATGTCACAGCGCTGGTATTCTGATAGGGCCCCAGGATAGGATATGGCAGGATATGATATGCGTCAAGAGAATAAGAACGTTTGATATCATAGTATATCAAATTGAAAACCAAATTCTTTAAGCATAACATGTTTTTTAAAACGAGGTAACGAAGTAAACACAATACACACACACACACTACACTATTCACGTTCAAACGCGTAACTTGATTTTGTTTGCACGCCTAAACCATTGATTGAGTTTTTGACAAATTTAGTTCACCTTTAATTCTGTTATGACAGTTTTCCAGGTTATACAGTTATATACGAATGGAGGGAAATAATAAAGTTTAGATCCTTTTAAGTCAATATTTTCCACACAGTCCAAAGATAGCAAGTTTATCAGGTTATGATTACGATGTTTCATCTGTTACATAGAAATAAAAGTTCACTGACTGGCACTTACGAGTACATCCTAGACTGGCTGGCGAATCTTTATGGATCAACCTGGCATTTTTTATTGAGACCTTGCACGTGCTGTCCAATAATATTGCTTAGTCTTTATTGGCACATAATTGAACTGAATATTTTCAACTAAAAACTGATTAGATGATAAGTAACTTAATAATATATAATAATTATCTATAGTACCTATAAGGGTTGCAAGAGGTTACTTTTAGTAGATTGCATGTTGAACTGGACTCCTTTACCAAACGATTTCCAATGAAATCTTATGTTAAACATCTCTGAAATTAATTAGTCGAAATCTCCCTCGCCGATGCCTCAAGCATATTAAGAACATGCTTCTTGATTAAACTTTATTTATGTTTTAAAACGTTCCCTTGCGGATTCTTCCGTGTTGTAAGTGCGTTTACAAACAATCTACACTACGTATAAAATTATAAAAAAAGGAAAAAGTTTGTATGGCGTTTGAAAATGGTTGGTTCCTTCTGTGGCTTTAAAATTCGACCGTGTATATAATACTTGGTTGTACGTACACAGTTATGAAGTCAGCATGATAATCAGAGCTAACTCTATAAGTTTTCTTTTCCGTAGATTCTACAAAACACAAATGTTTACAGCGCCCTTGTATCAACATTATTCGACCACCAACAGTTACAGATCTTTGCAGCACTCTCTCTCTCTCCCACTCTCTCTTTTGTTTCATGCACTAACACTGCATTGACTGTGCCATAAAGTCCAACGTTTTTTCTCAATAAACACAGCATTCAACTAATTGCTTGGTTTTATTTACGACCCTGTTTTCTCTGTGAACTGGGGACTATAAACCGGGCTTTACAATAGTCCCTCAACTCGGATCGTTGACTATGGAGTACAGACGTTAAATTTTAATGCTCTCAGCTGCCGAATCACCACGTAGCTCTTAAGCCAGAAGCTTGAGGAAACAACCCGCGCTGTTACATTTTCATCGTGTACATTTTCTCGTACTTTAAACAGGTGGAGTGGAGTTGAATATGCTGCGGAGTTAGCATGTTTTTGAGTGCTGGTGTATGTCGCTACTTTTATAGATTAATTATGGTAGTTAAAAGTTTTATTGCTACTGCTTGTGTTTTATTTTTTGCAAAAAAGTTTTTTATTTTTCCATTTTTAGTTGTTCCCAAACAAATAATAGGTTTTATTTATCCCCAATAAATGGAACATTACATAATATCTTACTGTCCAAATCTGGGTGTACACATCTGCGTACCCCCTCAGATCATACAGGCGTGATGTTTCGTCATGATGTTGTATAAACAATATACATCCAAGCGATTGCAGCAATCACGACAGATTTGCCGTCTATTTTTGAAGAGTTCTATTGTATATCTCCGAAGATCAGGATCAGATCTTCACCAAATTTAAATGGGACCACCTCAGGAGTATACTCTTTCAAATAAAAAAAGAATTTTGAGAATCGGTTCACAAATGGAGGAGAAATCAGGTAAAATACATAAAAAAAAAAAAAATACATACACACGAACATATAACCTCCTCCTTTATTGAATCCGGTTAAAAATATGTGTGACAACGTTCTAGATTATCAACTACTGTATGAATGTAACCTATGCTAAGTATGTCGCTTAGGCAGGTTACACACGACTATCATTGTACAGAATAATTATGTGCCACGTTACATTAATTTGTGGCACAACGAGTTTACAAGCCTGTTATTATGCGAACCAGAGGTGTTTGTAGCCTGCCTTAATTGTAATAACTTTAACTAATGTAGGGGAAAGTCAGGTATAATGTTAAAACATAACTGTGGCAAAAGTTGAAGGCAAAATCGTAAGATTTCTATGGTTGGAAGTAGTGAATTTACTTAACTTTGTAACTGCATACTTATTTTTTATTATATGTACCTATGTAGTTTTTTTGTATTAGAGATTTATGATAAAGTTTAGTAAAGGATCATTTTATACACACCTATGTATAAAAATTCCCTGGGGCAGGGGTAAAATAATCCCAGGGATCATTTTATACCATGAGTTAATAAATATCAATATTGCAGTCTTCTAGTTTCATTATATATCTTTTTAGGGTTTTTGTAACTATCAAACTACTCAATCAACAAAACTAAACATTAAACATTGCAACATACTTATAAAAGGTTTGCAAAATTTACAACATACTTAATAAACAAATTTACTCTTCTACTAAATAAAAAAAAACACAAATAATACTCATCCCTATCAAAGATTTTTTACTAATGTCAAAATGCAATAGAAAAATCAACACTTCATTAAAAAAATAATAATATAGCCTTAATTTTTTTCACACTATCAAAATTACTAGAAAGGCAAATTTTGCAAGTAAAGTCGCCTCCATCGTCACATCTACTCCCGCACAGGCCTCATGTCCTCATTTAAGACACACAGCGCACTTAATCCACACTTCGCCTTTATTGTCTTTGGCGTAACTTTCGATCGTTGAGATATTCTGTGGTGCTTGTAGAGATTTTCGAGTCATCATTTGAGTCGATGAGTGAAGTGGAGACAGCTGAGGTGTTAAATGAAGGGATTCTTGCACATCCACTTGAAAAGGCTGTAGTGTTTCAGTTTCTAGATTACTCGCTTGAGGAGATGGTATTTGCACGGTTTCTACTAATGGAGGACTTGACGTCCCAGGGATCAGAATGAGAGGTTCTACCGTGTCATTGTCAACTTCTATTTCAGTCGTTTCAGCTGCAATAAAGTCCACATTAGTGAAAATGTCAGGGTTGAACGAATATATTCCTGTTTTGCTGAATTCATTCATATTATTCAGTGTAACTGCTGCTTTTAGATAAGTCTCTGTAAAAAATTCGTTAGTTGGAACACGGTTACCTCTTTCCCAGGATTGTTATTCATCCACTTCTCCAACGCTTGGTTATGATAAACGCATAGCGGATACATAACTCCAAAGTCCAAGGGAGTCGAGTTTTTTTTTTGTATTCGAAAAAATCTCGGTAATCAGTACATTAACGGTTTCTCTAGGGTTTTAAAGCATTTACCATTCAGGATCAATTTTATTTAAAAATAACAGGGAAACTGCGAGTTTAGCTACTATACCTCCATAAATTATACCCTACAGGCCTACACCTGTGCCGCTCTCTTTTGGGAAAACTTTTATCTTTCATGAAAGTTCTCGAGAAAAAACTTTGGGAAAACGAAACTAGACACAATCAACCTTTACGTATATATAAACAAAGGCGTAAATTGCTCTTTCAATCAATGCCCCGGGGTACGTATCCCGGAAAATGCTAGTTCAGCCGTTGCCAAGCTATTCTCCAGAGGGCGCCAGTATCGCAGGTGGATAAGTGTCACACAACACCCGGATAACTGCAGTATAGTGTTGGGTAATCCCCCGGGTTCACAGGCACAGTACAAGGATAACCAGTAAACCGACGAGACCCTTTTTGGGGAATAAAAGTCGAGGTATTGGGATTGTCAACTTAACTTTTAGGTAGGTACGTAGCACTACAAAAATGTAACCACTTTTGATCGACGGCTCCTATTTACTCAAGAGTAACCAAGGATATTTATTTGCATAAAATGTGGGAAATATAAAATAATACTAACATGTGAAAGTGCATTTTTTTAAAACTTATAAATATCAATTAAATTATTCATTCGTGTTTACATCTTTCTGTTGCCTGAAGAATGCTTAGAGTTCGTACAATCGCTTCGCATAAGTGTGTGAACTGTTTCCGACCATTTGTTCCTATTTGTAACACTGTATACTAATATTATACTGTGCCACAGGGGAGATCACATGAAGGAATTAAAGAGCATCCGAATGTAAATGCTCGTTGAGCCTATTGCGATGTACGAAACTTGTAAAGGTGGAAGATTTGTGTTGAAATGGGAATTTGTTGAGGATTTACTAAAGTGAAGAATGTTTTCGTTAAGGTTGTGTATTTGTTTTGTAATATTTTATGTTATGTTGTTTTCAACTTTAATAAAAAAATCGGATCTGATCACTGGCCATCATCATCATCATCAGCCATAAGACGTCCATTGCTGGACAAAGGCCTCCCCCATAGCACGCCATAACGAACGGCAACCTGGCGTTTGCATCATGCATCAGCATGTTGTCCGCGGCTCTCACGATCGTCGGTCGTCGTCGGTCCACCTGGTGGGAAGCCTACCAACGCTGCGTCTGTCGGTTCGTGGTCGCCACTCGATCACTGGTACGGATATAAAATGAATCGATAGCGCACCAGTGGTGATATTACACGACTTAGTGAAGTCTTAAGTCTACCATTCACACACACAGTACACACACACAGCACACACACAGACACACACACAGTGTACAGTGCGCTTTTTCAGGCTCGTGATGTTTTGTGCTCTCAGTGAAGAGAACATCCAGTGTCTGTTTGCAGCGGAGTTGAGACGTCGCGGAACTGTATCCGATTCATTGTATCTCGTGTTATGTGTTACATTATGATTTCAAATATTTTTTTAGGATAATAAAAACACATTTTTTAGTGAAACTAAAATGTGTTTTTCTGAAAATAAAAATTATTATTAAGTAATATATTATTATAAAAACAGTGTTTCGAGTGTGTTCTCATAATACTGTACGAAACCCTTCTTTTGCCCACATAATGTTCGACTCAAACAGAATAAATCGTGGCAATCCGAAAAATGTGTCTTTTCGCAATGTTTATTGTGCATTTGTGTCATACTATTCATATAGTATGGCAAATAGTCGTACAACTTTACTATGTTAACTGTTCAAAAAGTTTATCTTTTACATTTGATCACAAAGAAAAACTTAAATGGCCGACCAGCATACAAGTTACAAGCTCTAATAAACCCAGTTTCTTTTGATTTTTTTACTTCATTTCACTCTGTGTATCGCTTTTTGTGGTTGTTTAAACAGACAGGTTTCAATTTCATCTGTCAGGTATATTTGGTCGCGTAAAACCAGCCTAACGTAAACAAGTAAAGGGTTATTCAAGCAAACTGTAACCTTAAGGACCCGTACATGACCTCGAGTGATTCGACTCGCGTGAAGAGCCACACGAACTTCATTTGTTTCTTTTGCGTGACTATCCGTTCTCCGTAGTCGTGTCACGTCGCTGTTACTCATCATACCTATGCTCTTAAGAAAAATGCGCTACCGTAACCCGCGAAATTGACCTTTAAAGTTGACTTGCAAAACTGCTAAAAACGTAAAAAAAAAAATTTGCGGGCTCCCGTAACTTTTCCACCATCAATTTTTTATAAATAAGTTTCAATTTGTTGTCTTTTCAGTTGCTGTCTCAAGTTGCTTTATCGTGTATCCAGTGGCCAAGTGGTAACGTTATCAAGAAAAGGGTTATCCAAGCAAATTGTAACTTAAATAGAGCGAAATCCCTTCAACGTTTACACAAAATATTAATTCGCCAAGTACAAGTTTTCATGTGAAATATATTATTGTGTTACTTCTTCGGTAAGGGGTACTACACACTTCAAGCAAGAACAGGGGCTGCGATTCACACACAGAGACACAAATATGTTTTCCCGTAATTTCTTCCTGAATAATGTCTCTAGACCAATCATTACTTTTGAATAAGTCTACTGTAGACACGTCCTTGTCTTTTTCTTTTCTATAGCCACAACCACAATTCACAATTCCACAATTTTTACGCCCGTGATACACAAATTCGTAACGTCTAGATGCCTATCAATTTTATTTAATATGTTAAAAACTTCCGTTACCTACGAAAGTATTTTTCTACTCTTTCCTAAAAATTCTCTCTTCTTTCCTGCACGTGTTTATAATTATTCAATTTGCAACCCGACAACCGCACCGAATCGCACATATATTATTATGTGTCTACCCCTAACGAAGAAAACGTCGGTCTAAAGGCTGAAAGAATAATTATCCTTGCCTCGTGGGACAGCGCGGGAACGCCTCGCGAAGATTGATTATTAGCTATACAAACAGAATAGCGGGAATCGAACTAAACTTTTGTTGTTTGCCACCGATTGAGTTGTTTTTGTAACAATGTAACACGAGGATTGTCAGATAGTGTCGCTTGAATTTAGTAATCTAGTGTTGTGTTTTTCTTTCGTTACTTTTACGCTCGTTGACTTGGTTCATGTTGACACCTTAACGTTTTATGGCTGATTATTTTTTCACTATTGCGCTGCTGGTTCTGTGTAGAAAGTGATCACAACCTATAAATATAAGTACACCTTTGCAACATATTGTATGCTGTAGACGTTAATATTTTGTCCTCCCTGTAAATTTCATCTGTGTCGTTGATGCGTTTGCAGACATTTAAAGCCATACACACAAACAGTCAGACTCGGGACAACTACTTATTGTGTAGGCAGCCCAGCAGCAAATCGCTCAGCCACTACGCCTACCTTGCTGTCCAAACATTAAAAAAGAAAACATTTTATTGAACATATAAAACAATGACACGGGACGTCCATTCGTTTTAAAATTAATTTCCCTGGGTGTAACTTAATTATTATTTATTTAATATTAAATGCCGCTCTAAAGTGACTGTAGCTCTTTACTGTGAACTACCAACGTTTATTTTTCAGCACTAATCCGAGGTCTTAGTACTTACTAAAGTAGCACTTATTCCATAATTACATTATAACAGCAATGTTACCTGAGAAAGTTAAGAAGAAATGCCATAACAATCGAATAGAAAGTGTGGGATTAACATAATATCCCGATTATTCAAATCAGACGCATTCAATTTTATTCCTACTCATTTCGTTTAGAAATTTTCATGAAAATACCTGATTCAATCTTCTCAATGTAATATTGCGGACTAAATAAATAGCTACTCATCTTTTAAAGTGAAAAAGCACTTAGAGATTGTCAACATCTGTGCCTCGGGGAGAGGGCAGCGCCTACTATTTGTCCTCGGAAAAAAGTACCCGAATAAAATTGTACAGTGATCCATTTTATTTTGTACTGCGTTTTTCAGTATCTTATACAACATTTCTTCTTATTCACCTATGGGTTCGTTTGCTCTATAGAAGATTATTTATTCAGTACAACTGTGTTGTAAAATTGTGGGGTAAAATTTAATATTAAAATGTTTTATTAATGTGATAAGCAAACAAATGCGAGTATGAGATATTTACTAGATGTCAAGTGAAATTATCCCAACTGTTCCAAAAGTAAAGTCATTTTCAATTTAAACGTACTTCGAGTTATTAGTTTCTAAAACTAAAAGTAATCTCGCATAGTCACATTACGGGACCACTGAGATATCGCTCGAGTCTCGCATTTGTACCAACTTTAGTAAAGAATGGAAAAGTCAGGTGCACTGAGGTAGTTATTTTGGGGAGATAGTGTCTTCTTACCTCGTGTGTTCAAGCTGAGGACTCTAACTCTCTGACTAGAAGTCGCAATAAATGTAATGGATCTTTTTTATTAAAGAAAAAACTACCACTTATACAGTGTACACGGTATAAACTGATATCATAAATTCAGAACAATCATGATTATAGACATCCCAAAAGAAGAAACTTAGCTTTGATTATTAAAAGAAAAATCTGCTGATTCAAACATGACTGTTTGAATGAGCAGATTTTTTTTAATTTTAATTCATTACCTACTACACCAAAATGTTTTTTAATGAAATAATAACCGACAAAATGTAATTTTTTTACATACGTGTAGCAATTTACCGAATACCTACCGCAATATTACGGACCTGTGAAAAACGGTAGATAAGAAAGCAGATTAATAACAAAAAAAAAAAAAACTTTTAGTCCTAATAGAAATTGTCTTGTTCATACTAAACAACCATTTATTATCATCAGTTTCACGCTGTCTGATGCTACACGTGTTACTGAAATCCTTCAAGAAACCGCACATGCGAAGAAAACCTCTCCGCAGGACCAAACATAAATAAATATAATATTCCAAATAATATCCTTCTCTAGAAATATTCCCAGCACGCACGTCAGTTAGAGGAATATTGATAGACATTTCATTTATCAAAGTCAATCCTCTAGAGCTTGTATGAGCTCGCTCCAGTCGATATGAAATATTGACTTCGAGTTGCGTTAATAGATTTATGTGACATTAACGATGGAAGTACACTTACGTGGGGTGAGAAAATAGGTAGCGGTTCGTTTCAGTGTACATGAAAAAAAAACCGACTTCCAAAATCTCACAAGAAAGAAAGAAAAATGTCATTACTTTCGGTCGACTTTGTTTGTTTCATTGACTTTTGAATCTTGTTGAAAATCGTTGTACCAATATAAAATGCTTTAAAAACGATAAGTCAGGTCTCTTGCGTCAGGTACTGGGGTAGTAGGTAGGTACTTATGAATTAATGGGTCTGAAGAACAGGGTGAAAAGTTGGTGGGTATCTGATGGGCTACTGGCAGTTGTTGTTGGGTTTTCACTACTCTATTGCGTCTCATCCGATTAAGGGTTAATGGTTCTATGGTCGTGGATAACCATAATTTCAAAATTACTTTACTTTTGGTGACTTGAATTTCATTTTTACCATAGATGGAGCTGTAATACTTTTTGTACTATGTTGTTGTGGTACTTTTTATAGTGCCACTCTTGAATTGGAAGGTTAAATTGTCCAGTTACAATCATCACAATAACTTATTTGTGGTGCACATAAGAGACCAAGTCAGCATTCTACCAATTCAAATCATTCAAAATCTTAAATCCTTATTAGGTACTATCGAAAAAACTATTCTAGCAATCAATGCTGACCACTAAATGGGTCAGAAAAGAAATTGCTGACCGCTAAATGAGTCAGACAAAAGCTTACCGGACAGTTGTTACGTAGCACTATTAGTTTTTCATTAGCGCCCATCTGTTTGCATCCGGGGCGGCGGCGACAATGGACGGCCAATCAAAAGGGAAATCGCCGTGTTCAACATTCGTTTGTTTGCACTCGTGTTGACAGAATTGTTCGAGTGTTTTGGGGTTAATTATTCTGAAATTAACGTTTCTAGGTTACATAGAAACAACCTAGTCTTATGTATTTTAAATATAAGTATATCTATCCTTCTATATTAATATTATAAATAGTAAAGATTTGTATTTTTGTATGTAACGAATAAATTTTAAACTACTGGACCGATTAGCTATTTATAGCTGAGCTAGTTAGAAATAAAGTAGTAAAAATGTGGTGTTTAAGGTTCGATTAATTGGCACAAACATTTTCACGCGACTGCGGTGCAGTGGAGCCTAAAAGGAGGGAATGTTTTTTCAGTTTTTTTAACCAACAAGGTCCTTTTCACATGTTTAGGTACAGACATAATCTCGTAAAAGGATCTAATTAAATGTTATTCCCCTGCTGGGACTTATGCAAGATGCAAACGTACAGGTGAAGCTTGCATGAACCGTTGCATATAATAATTATGACTTTGATGCTCTAAATTTAATTACTAACTAACTTGTATAGACAACGTTCAGACTACTAAAATAAGTAACTCTATCTTTAAAAGTCATACTTATTCGCATCTGCTAGCTCTCAGAATTTATTATGTTAATAAATTAAATATTTTTCCCTCAAAACTCCCAGTACAAAGTAAGAGCATTCGTAGTTTGTAGTTCCAACTAAACTACGGCCAACTAGACAAATCCTTCTTGAAGTAGGATTTCCCTTCCGCATAAAATATTATTCAAAATATCAAAGTTCAGCATTATTGATACCGGGTTAGCGGAGCAAACACCAGCAGGCTGACGGTACGGTCAGCATATAAATCAATGCTAATTGGATTGCGGCGAACGTGTCGACAGTACCTGCAAACTTTACGTTTCCATCTTTTCTGTCGACGCTACGAATTGGTTTGTCAATGCACAAATTCACTACTCGTTCCCTGATAGTGATGTTGACATTTTGTGGCGCATATTTTCGTGATTTTTAATCGGAATTGAATTTTTGTGTCATATTTGATACTGTAGGAATTTAAATTTTTAGTGATGGTTAAAAATATACAGTTTATTTTATCAAAGTATTTTGCTTAACAGCTTACCATGAGTTTTATCACATATTACATCAGCTTCAAGTTAGTCTTTTTAGAAAAAGGTAACATGTTTGATACACACTCAAATACTGTTTATAGAGTTTTAAACGAGAATATTATTACACCGAAATAGTATTTTTTCTGAATAAGTTTGCACAAATGTTTCCAATATCGATAATTGTTTATAATTCAATTAATGAGAGTGTTTGAAACTCCGTAATAACTTGTTAGAATTACAACTAATAACTAATCGACGGTAAACTTACGTAACAATAATGAAGCGCCTAAATTATGAATTACTACTACAAATTAATCAATTACTACAACTTACGAAGCTACAACGTCAAGCGTCTTTACAACTAGACTTAATTAAGGTAGTTCTAAGAATTTTCACCGTCTTCAATTTTATAACTACACTCAATGTAATCAAGAAGACGTTTTAGCAACCTGATCGAGTTTACTTGTCTATAATTTACGCTAGACACGATTTTCACTAAATACTTGAGACGCTTAATTTGATTTTTAGCTAAAATGGAGCTTAAATTAAGTAAAAAAGGGGAGAGAATAAAAGTGCCTGTTACCTCGTGTATATATACCACACTTCAAAAGTTTAACCGGTACAGGCAAATCGCGGAACAAAGTTTGATAAACACTTCAGTGCATCACCTGTCAATGTCCGGTCTGAAATCTAGCTCGAAAAAATAGGTTAATAAAGCACATTTATTTCTCTCCCAACATAAGCTGATAACATCTGCCTAGCCTTTTCCCAACAATGAGGTCGGGCCAAACGATATTGGGTTGTTTCACCAGAATTTTCTCAGTAAGTCACAAAGCTTTGAGTTTTTTTTAATTAATGGGACTTCAAACATAACTGGTGAAATGTTACGCCTCGATCTATCCCGTAGAAGGAAATACCGCCGTGATGTTATGCTAATAACTCATTTTGTTCCTAAATAACAAACCACTTAGTAAGATCGCTTCAAAATTAAGAAGAGCTCCATTCCTTGCGCACAACTGCGCTCTACGCTTTAATTGCATTCATTTACAGGGCACTGTTCGGGTAGTCCAACAATGCAGGAATTTGCTGCGCAGACGGCAGCGGCATTTGTCAAGTGAGTCTCATAAAGGATGCCAGAAACCCTGCGATGGTATGTTCTTTGTTTTCAGGGTGTTAATGATGGTGATAATTTGTTTTGTTAAGTTATGGTGTTTTGGTGGGAAAGATGCAAATTGTGTCCCAAAGTTCTTAATGCTAAAGTAGTCGATGACTTGTATTTGTGTGAGTATAAATAAGGCTTCATTTAAACAAGGCATTATAAAAAACAAATCCTTCCATTCAAACAGTTCCTTGTGTTGAATTCTTTTATATTGGTGTTAACAACCTTTCATTTTTCAAAGTTATCTGCACAAAAAAAGAAATTTATGGGATCAAAATCAAATAGGTATGATTTATGTCATAAGTTGGTACACGTTGTACATTATACAGTTATTGGTGTCTCCTTGTAAGCATATAGATGCCTGTGCCAGGAGGATAACCTTGAAGTTTTAACTGTATTTTTAAAATAACTAATTTTCAAAAGCGTTGTTCGAAATAAAAAGAATTTAGCTTCCTAATTTTACTCAAAACAACCAAGAATTTCAGAACTGAAGACTAAAAAGAAAACCAAGCATGTGCAAACCATGCTTTGACAAAATAATAAAAGAAGTAAAAGGTTCGGTAGAAAGAAAACATTGGCTTTTATAGTTGCAGACGTTCCTTAAGTGTGTGTCTGGCGCTCTTATCTTCAAAGGTAAAGCTCGAAGCAATATCAAATTGTTTATCTGAGGTACCTTTTGTAGATGATTTTCTTCGAGAATTGATTTCCTAGCGGTATTGAACTGTACAACTAAGATATTGTCAAACGTAAAGGTAGTATTTTCATTGTTTTGTATATTGTGCATATTGCTTTTGCATATACAAATACTTTTGTAGGTAGTCAAATCTTTTCTTTGAACGAATACTGGTTTTAATTCATTTCGGTTCCATTAGTTTTTCCAATAGAACGTTATAGTTTGTTCTGACCTCTTCTGAAAAACGACGTATTTTACATACATACATGAACTTACGTCTTTATCGCATGCGGGCAGGCAGAAACCACAGAACGATCCTGCCTGCTACGATCCTAAAATTTTATGATAAATTTTATGCTATTTGTAGCGTTTCAAAATAAGCCAGTATAGATTTAACCTTCTCCACATGTCGCTTCCAGTTAAGGTAGTTATCGATTAATCCAAGTTACTTTTCGTGATCAACTTTTTTTGATTGGTTGGCCATTAAATTTATTGTTAATTGTGTGTTTTTAAGTTCAACTTCATGAATATTATTAATATTGATCAGGAATAATAAGGGTCCCAATATTTTGTATCACTTATTTTATTACTGTTAGATATTTTAGTTTATATCTGTTATGTTAGTTTATATAACTGTTATTTTAGTTTAAATCTTACACAAATGTCTCTCTAGCTATTAAACATTTAAAGCAATCTGTGGAAAACGTAGTGGGTAGCATATTTATCATATTTTAGTACTTTTTTTTTTTTTTTTGGGGTTGGGTAATCATCAAATAACCCCTCCCGCTCTTGGGCAGAGCGAAAGGGAGTGTTAGACTTCTACTGACTAAAAACCACCCATGTTCCTTCTTAGCCCTTCATGTCGAGGCCGCGGTATCTCTTATGAACAACCCGCAGCCCCGACGGGATCATATTTTAGTACTTAAGCCTTGTTATAAACCTGTAATATGTTACTGTTTGTTTTTCCTTAAGAAATAAATAAAATACTCCTTTTGCCTCGTCTATGTTCATACACGCACTGGTTGCGATTACTACGCACCTGTTTTTTTTGAAGATTTTCGCCAATAAGGTCAGTGTATGTCCTTTTAGGCAGTAAAAGGACATACAACTGACCTAAGGACGCCCTAGAATCTAGAGCGTCCCCTTCCGGCGTTGCCACTCACATCAGCCTTGTATGTAACTTTATTCCTGTTGTGGTATCTTGGTTCAAACGATAATTCATTTCATTTTAGACGTTTTTTCACCGTCAGCATTACAATTTATTTGGCAACGAAATCTTTTGTTATTTGTTTACGAATATTTGCCGACTCATACCTGTTCTCTCATTCACAAACAACAGAACACGATTCACAAGTCATTGTTTCAAATGTTTGTTTCCTCAGCCCCTATTCTATTTTATTATCCTACAAATAGATGTCTCCTTTACAAGTCTTCTCACCACTTGCCTCTGAGATCAAACGACTTAATCCAAGCATTTCTTCAACTCGCACCGACTTGAGGGAATGCTGTATTATGATTTCACCTTAACAAATTGAAACGTTACCCCAGACGAAACAACATTCCTCTCAATACAATGTAACGGGGAAAATGCAATTTCTTTTTCGTGACGTCACTTTATTAGATTTGTTTGGAGGAGGCCCCGAGTTTGTGTTGCCATTCGATTGGTAGGAACAGAAAGTTAACTTGGTTAAGCTCCTGAAGTTTTAATTAAAAACATGTCGTTGAAAAGGATTCTTTTCAAAATAAGCTTTTTTTGGGTTTCATACCTCTAAAGAAATAAAAACGGAGCCCTTTTAGAATCACATCGTTATCCGTATATATTTCTGCCAACATATTTTTCATCAGGAATGCGTAGAGATATAAATGTTGATGGATGGAGAGGAGGAGGAAGATCAAGGAAGCGATGAATGGATTGTGTAAGGAAAATTTGAAAAATCGAGTGTAATATATAGGTATTATATAAATCACATTATGATAGCGGGACGGTTAACAGAGGAAAATGGAAGAACGAAACGTGTTGCGCCGACCCTATGCAACATGGGACAAAGGCAGTAAAGAACAGGAAGAAGATGATGCGTGGAGTTGAAACCATATTTTCACGCCATTTTGACGCTTCGTTTGACCCAAGGGCTTTTTTCATTGGCCAGAGGCTAAGTGTTGCCATACAACGCGGCAACGCTGCCAGTTTCTTGGGTACTTTACCTGCTGACAGCGTTGAGGAGGAGTTTTTCGATGCCCTTTATAATTAGTTTGTTTTTAGGTTAGTTTAGTTTATATATTTAGTATAGTCTTTCTTTAATGATTAATCCTACTAATATTATAAATGCGAAAGTTTGTGAGTATGTATTTATGGATGGATGGATGTTTGTTGCTCATTCACGCAAGAACTGCTGAACGGATTTGGATAAAATTTGGTACACAGATAGTTTATAACCTGGATTAATACAGGATAGCTTTAATCTCAATTTTATCTTCCCGTGGAATAATTTTCGAGTTGTAGCGGGCGAAGCCGCTGGCAACAACTAGTTTACAATAAATCTCCTATGATCTTCCGAAGTATAAGATAAGTCATGTCCCTTCTGTTTAATTCTATGATATCCCGCCTATCGAAAGTAAACGAAAGGAAAAATATGATACTGTTGCGTGAAAGTCTTCAAATGCCACAGAAATGTTTGGAAGTTAAATAAAAGCTTGCAAAAATGAACAGTCATCTGAGCCTTTGTATGGTTTTCGAATTTTTCCTTATTGTTTTTCTTCTGGTTATGGGAGTTTTTAAATGACTTGTAACTTAAGTGCGCCATGTGTTTTTATTTGGTAGTATAGAATTATCGGTATGAGGGTGAAGTAATTTTTGTTAGCATAATGGGAGTTTTTCCTCTTTCGCTTTAGCCTAAAATTAACTCAATTGTCTTAGTAAAACTTATAAGCTATTTGACAGGCTGGTAACGCAGCTGACTGGCCGCTTACATATAATTCGTGGAACAAATACCATAGAGGCATCAAAATGTACCACAAGTCCTGTGACGCCTTTGGTGGATTGGATTAAAGATGAATAATTCAGTCAACCCATCACAGCAGTGTCATGATTTGTAAATTATTTGGTATTTATACCAGAAACTATTCTAATATTGAATTAGTTACGAATTCCATCAAAACGAAATCTAAGAACCAATATGTTCGATCTAGTGCAGTGATCTAGACAGATCTGTGGTCATCCACGGTTGAAACTACGTCGTAATTGAATCGTTTCTGAACTCCGGATACCGGATGCACTTAGATTTCTACGAGGAACTTCCAAACATAGAACACTGCATCCGGCATATGATTCGTCTTCCGGTCAGGTTAACCGTATCGTAGGATGTGGTTCAAGGTTTTGGAAGCTTCAACTGGATTGGGATTATACATTATAATGATACTAGCATTTGCCCACGATTTTGCTCGCGTAATGTTCGGTTATTTTTCCAGGATCGTACTACCGGGATATAATTGTATGTGCTAATCCAAGTTATAAACTATCAGTGTGGCAAAATTTCTTCCATGTCCATTCAGTAGTTTTTGCGTAAAGAGAAGAATTTAATTACTTATTTGTGAGAAAAAATATCCTTTGCCCTGCCACAAGATATAACCTATCTTCTTGCCAAATCCTTGCTTGCACTGATGAAGTCGCGGGCAAAAGCTATGTAGTCCATCATAAAATTCACAGCAATGTTTTTGATCGTAAATGAAAATTCGGATTTTCCACATTTAGCTGTGTACTACACACACAAGCATGATTCAGGTAAACAAATTCTTACGAGATAAATAATGATATTTTTGTAAGCTTTATGGAAAAAAATATACGTTCGAACTGATGAAAAACTCACTGAATTGTACAATCGTATCAATTCTGAAGGTAATCCTCTTTTCTGAAGATGCCCTTGGTGTCTTCATTTTTTTGCGACGTATTTTCAATGTTTTTTTTACGATTTTGTGTTAGTGATACATAAGGCAGACTTCATGCTGAAGTTTTAGTTCCTGAACAAGGTTAGCTTGTCTACCTGATACTTTCTAGTCTTCTCAAGGTCTTTTGTCCAAAGAAGCAGAAAATTTTCTAAAATGTTACCATTTTCCACGTAATTGCGGAAGCGTTCCTAAAAAACTAGAGGCATATTAATCAGAATGTAAAATGCTTCCTACTTTAAAAAAATACTGAACTACTAAAATGTCAGTCATTACCACGAATTGTAGCTATAGAAGGTCTAATACCGAATAGTGGATTCTTCCGAACATTAACATATCAAACGGGTTTTATTTTGCAATCGTTGATTTAAGCCATCGATTCTGAACAATTGTTCCCAATGCTGAATTTACATGAAGCTGAAGCACTTTTGAACACGATATTTCATGCAGTAAATATGTCGATAATGACTAACTGTTGTATGTAAATTAGGTATTACATACAAGGCTAGATAGATCGATTTTTATAATATTTCGGTCCCACTGCTCGGCAAAGGCCTTATCTCAAACAGACACAAGGCACCAGCATTGATCGCGGGCCTGTAGATGGTGAGTAATGGGCTAGCTCGCCGTCCGTCCGTCTTATGACGAAGACAGGCCGTGTCGACGGCGCGTTCGTGTTCCACGCGCGCCTCAAAGAGATGTCAGCAACATGGAAGGGGACCCGCTAGAGCCGACGCCCGTCGGGGCTGCGGGTTGTTCGAAAGAGATACCGCGGCCTCGGCGCAAGGGCTAAGAAGGAACATGGGTGGTTTTTAGTCAGTAGAAGTCTGACACTCTCTTTCGCTCTGCCCAAGAGCGGGAGGGGTTATTTGATGATATTCCACCCGCAAAAAAAAGGCACCAGCATTAATCACTAGGCTTGCTCTAGACTGGTTGGTGACTTCAGACTTATATTAATTTAAAAGATCACGATGTTTTGCTTCACCGTATCAGTAATGTCCACGGTAAACTAAGAACGCACATGAAACAGAATAGAATAGAATTTTATTTTGCAATTATGGGTTGTACGCAATAGTTTTTATGAAATATTAAAGCTCAGCTATATGAATTGAAAATCACACGCTGGTGTTTTCTCAGATTTGAACCCACATCCTCGTGCATGAGAGGCAAGACCCTAACCTCCGGGTTATTACGATATGAGGTAGAAGTGTCTTCCTAGCATTTCCTAACTACGCAATGTGGTCGGCTTTCACGCTTCCAGTCCAGTCCTTTTTTTGTGGATTGGAAAACATCAAATGACACGCTCTGGGCGGAGAGGAAGGGAGTGTCAGACTTGTACTGACTAAAACCCATCCATGTTCCTTCTTAGCGCGTTGTGTTCTGGGGCCACGGTATCTCTTACGAACAGTCCCGCAGCTCCGCCGCGGCTGGTCCAGTACAGCCCTAACCTGTACAAGCAAACTGCAAATCCTATCCTACTTCCTACTAATTCTACTAATATTATAAATGTGAAAGTTTGTGAGAATGGATGTGTGGATGTTTGTTACTCTTTCACGCAAAAACTACTGAACGGATTTGGATAAAATTTGGTACACAGATAGTTTATAACCTGGATTAACACATAGGATAGTTTTTATCCCGATTTTATCTTCCCGTGGGATGATTTTCGAGTTGTAGCGGGCGAAGCCGCTGGCAATAGCTAGTAGCTAGTATTATAAATGTGAAAGTTTGTGAGAATGGATGTGTGGATGTTTGTTACTCTTTCACGCATAAACGGCTGGACCGATTTGGTTGAAATTTGGTATGTAGATAGGTTATACCCTGGATTAATACATAGGATAGTTTTTATCCCGATTTTATCTTCCTGTGGGATAATTTTCGAGTTGTAGCGGGCGAAGCCGCTGGCAACAGCTAGTAATGATATAAATAACAAAAATGTATTTGAATTGACATAACCTACCGATAATCCACGTCAATCCTATTGTCTTATTGTCAAAAGCAACCTTATCATTTATTTACATGGAGCAGAATAATATCTATTATTTGATTATATCTACGGCTTTTATTAAACAAAGAGCTTTTTATTTTCGAATTGTCACGACAAAAGCAACCAAGGCGTGGTTATGGCAGTTTTACCGCATTACAATTTATTGTGGTTGGGTGATCATATGGCTTTCAATTTCAGCTACGATGATGGTCAGCAAACTGTCCTATATCTTTCAAAATACATAGTGAAAACCCAATGAAAAACCCAATTACCCTGTTCCAATTTATTAATTGGAACAGGTGAAATGTGGGTACACTATTAGTTACACCTCTACCTAGCCCCTCAGGGATTACTGACGTGATGTTGTGTATTTTTATGTTAAAAAAATAAATCAGATACATCATTTATTCGTCGTCAACTTTTTATACTGTCCTGTCAGGACATATTACATACCTATGTATGTACGTTCTCTAATGGGTAAAGGGAGAGTAGAATACGAAATTAGAAGCTAAAATCGCTCTGTGAACAGCCAACATTTTATTTGATTGTCAGTCATGAAACAACTGCGGGCTTTTTTACGGACTGAGGACCTAATTCAGACAGTAAAAGTTCGCCGTTAAGAATAATTTCGTACGATAAATAGGTTTAGCCACTAAACAAGTTACGACAGACTGTAAATCTTTGGTAAAGTGAAACACTAGACAAATAAATAATGTATTAAGTACCTAGTTTTACTACATATTTATTAGGTACCTACATAATCTAAGTACCTATGCCTGAATTTCATTAATACCAATGGGTTGTAAAAACGGTACTTAAAATCTTTTACCTAATTAATTATTAATGAGGAGCCGGAATTAATCTTCTTAAAAGTAAGTACTTGATCTTCCTAAGATGTCTTAAGATTAGCACAGTGGAATATTAATTTCCTGAGATGGTATCAGGCAACGAGGAAAAATATACGCTATTAAAACCGCTGGCAGTCAAGAGTCGACCGACCTTTTCAAAAGCTAAATTAAAAGACTTCGTAAAATGAAATACAGGCTGAATTAAAAATAAGTTTAGGTCGGAATTATTTTGCTCTGGCTTAACCGACTCGACTTTATAATTTGGCATGACTTTGACACGTATATTTTGAGCAATTTTCTCTTGGTTTCTATTCTTCTCATTATGTTACGACGTAAAAAGTTACATCGATTATTATTTTCAATGCAGCACCATCGTCAAATAAGCATTACCTTTGTAGTTATGTTTATGTTTTATTTTCCAAATTAAGTGCGTACAAATACTGTCAAATAAAAAAATTGTCTTTGAAACTGCTATTGTATCAGTTTTTTCAATAATGCTATTTTGCAATCAGGCAAACCTAAAGAACTCCAATATTCAAAGAGTAGAATGTTGGTGCCGTTTGATGTATTTTAAATTAAAGCTCGTAATATTTTAAAGGTTGCTCTTCAATCCAATCACAGTCGATAAGTCATTGCGTCACTTAGCATAGCTTCCACTTTGCGATTAGCGTAAGTAACTCATTATGGCTACATATTCCAACATCGTTCAAACAGAACTTTACGGATGTACAAACAAAAATAACCTCCAGAGCCAAACATTTTATATCTTCCGATTTATGGCAGTGTTAAAGAAAATCTTTGACGCCACTCAAAGTGTTGGCATTTCGCCACGGCTACATTTATGACAAGTTAACAGCCAAATCCACTGGAATTCGTCAGTTTTTATATCCAGACCTTTTTAGGTATTAATCTCGTATTACTCCCCAATTTTCGCTGGATCAACAAAAAATAAGGAATATATTACTCATGATGATTGTATTTGTAATTTCTTGTCGCTTTTTTAGGCCGGAAAATAGGAATACATTTTTCGTGAGCACGATAAAATGATTGCTAATAGAAATTGGTTAAGTTGACATTAAAAAGTGCATTTAATATTACCATTTTCTAAATGATGATAATGATAATGATCTCATCCGACGTGCTCTGGCCACCGCCGGTGTGCCTGCTGTTTTGGAACCCAATGGGTTGGCACGCGTCGATGGGAAGACACCAGATGGTATGACCATAATGCCATGGAAGTTGGGTAGGCCTTTGGTGTGGGACGCAACTTGCGTCGACACCCTTGCGCCATCCCATCTTCCTAGCACGGTGTCCTGTGCCGGGGCGGCTGCTGCAGGTGCTGAAAACCTCAAACGAAGCAAATACAACAACTTAATTAGCAGTTATGTGTTTGAGCCGTTTGGGGTTGAAACACTAGGGCCTTGGGGTCCGAGTGCTCACCTAATATTTAAGGAAATTGTCAAGCGGTTGGTCGACTCGTCACGTGACCAGAAGGCTGGCCTGTTCTTTGGCCAAAGAATCAGCATTGCCATCCAACGTGGGAATGCTGCCAGCCTTCTGGGCACTTTTCCTGTTGACAGCGGTGTGGACGAGTTTTTTGACGCCCTGTAGTTCTTCTCTTTTTACACGACTGCCCCAAAAAAAGAGTGTTATGTTTTTAGCGTTCATGTATGTATGTATGTATGTATGTTTGTTTGTGAGTTTCTTTATTCCACCATAACTTCTAAACGCCTGAACCGATTTTGATGTATGTGGTATCGTTAGATTTGTTACGTCATCCCGGGTAACATAGGCTAGAGAAAATATCAAAAAACATAATAGGGTGGCCATGGTTTAGAAATAAAAATAACTTTTAATTTGTTTTTATTGAAATTTCAATGAAAAATATAATCATCGTCTAGAACTTATTAAGTAGATTACAAAAATATACCACAGTAGTATTCAATATCTAGTGTTTTCTAGTAATACTACTTAACAAATGATATGGTGACATTTTAAACCCGGGATTCGATACGAATAAGCTACATATCAATAGATTCTCTGTAATGAAAGAAATAAAACTGGCTAGGTTACAACTCCCAAATCCATCCACGACGGCACCTAAATGGTTTTTAAGTTTGTATGAAAAGTCAGTATGTGTGAATCAATTTACTAGAAACATGGCAAAAAAATACCGATATATCACTAAAAGATATGAAATAAAAAACAAATAATTAAAAAAATTAAAAAACACGCCTGCCATGACAAAAAGTAAACTAAAAAATAAAAAAACAAGTCAAAGAAATTCAGCGATGAATGGGAGCAAGGTCCCGTAAATGTATTCGAAAATGGAAAACTGAAATCTAAAACTTTTATTGCAGTCGGGGGACAGTTCGGTGGAACAATTCTTTAGAGGCCCCCCTGCAATAAAAGTTTTAGATTTCAGTTTTCCATTTTCGAATACATTTACGGGACCTTGCTCCCATTCATCGCTGAATTCCTTTGACTTGTTTTTTTATTTTTTAGTTTACTTTTTGTCATGGCAGGCGTGTTTTTTAATTTTTTTAATTACATATTTGTTTTTTTTGATACTTGTATATATTTTATTATAATTTTAGTTCTGTGAATTGTAGTTTGTAAATTGTAAATTTTCTAAAATCTACTGTTAGAAAGCGATATGTAAAATGCACTATAGACTCTCTTATGCTAAAATTAACATCGATTATTTATGAACTCTGAAATTCTACTTTCTGCCTGAATTTCTATCGTTTCTGCTAAACAGAACAGTATTTATCCTTTTCCCATTCCATCATCATCTGCCTAGCCTTTTCCCAACTATGTTAGGGTCGGCTTCCAGTCTAACCGGATGCAGCTGAATACCAGTATTTTACATGGAGCGACTGCCTATCTGATCTCCACAACCCAGTTAATACTAGGTAATCAAATGGTAATACGATACTCTTTGATAAGACTGGATGTCAGAATTTCAGGTCACTGACTACCTGTAACGACTGCCAAAGATCTATTTATGGCAGCCGGGACCAACAGCTTAGCGTGCTTTCCGAGGCACGGAGGAAACTCGGTATATCGGGCGGTCACCCATCCACAGACCGACCTAGGCAAGTACAGTTTTACATAAAGATCAACCCGAGTGCCAGTTCTTCCGCCACGAGCTCCCATTCCATTTGAAAGAAATAGCGTTCAACAAATATGTATGTATAAACTTCGAGTCAAAGATTACTTGTGTAGTTTCTGACTCTGCTTTCAACTCATCTTACCAGAATATTTAGAAGTTCTCAGTGAAATGTGGCTTTCTCCACGTTACATTTCAGTAAACACAATTGTGGTTATCCGAAGCTCCCTCTATGACGTCACATGATATACAGATACATATCTAAGGCATTCTAAGGACATAACGAGCTCCTGTAACCGCCGCGCGCTAGCCGCAACCTGCGGTCTTCATAAACAACTTGTTGGTCTTAAATAATGTCGAGCTTGAAGACGTCTATTGTAAATGCTACACAACATAACGCCAATTGTTAACGTAAGACTGGATGAATAGAAACAACACTTTCGGAGGGATTTTAACCAGGGGCTGAATTACCCAAAAATTACGGTACGGTATAATTTCGGTATGACGTCATACCGTTAAATAAGGGTTACCGAAATATTTCGATAGCGTTATTTTTTTTTAAATTACGCTACCGTTAAAAATAACGGTATCGAAACCGTTATTTTTTACTATAAAAAATATATACATATTATTATAACTCAGTATTGGTTTTTATTTCCGATCGGAAGGACACGACTGCGCGCCGCGCCCCATCTCGCATGCATTTATAAAGGTACCGGTATAGCTCAACCTTTATTTTAAACCGGTACCGGTATATTTTTGAGGTATCTTAACCTTTAACCGTAACCGCTTTCAGTCCCTGATTTTGAGATTGAATTAATATGGTTTATCGCCAAAAATGTATCTTAATTCATCGTCATTCTCTTGCCCTTATCCTAATTTATTTAGAGTCGGTGCAGCATGGCTTCTTCTTCCATACTTCTCTATTACTCGTCATATCATTAGTCCCCTACTTTCTAGCCACATCATCCTAGACACAATCCATCCATAGCTTATTTGGCCTTCCTCTAGTCTTATCTCTCTCTCTCTCTCTCTTTCTCGTATTTTTGGAACGAAGTTCCTTATCGCGCGTTGCGAAAGAGGGCTAGACAGAAAAAATTAAGACCAAAAGTTGTAACGATACTTTTTGCTCTAGATTTTTTTTTCCTACTGATTAAGTTTATATTACATTATATTTGTTAATAATAAAACAAATATTATTATAACTTAAAGAAAATAAAAATTTATTACAATTCCTTCACTATTTAATTTTTTCCTGTATGTCTCTTTGTATGCTCGTTATGTTTCTGCGACAATTTTTTTTTTTCTTTCTTTCTTTTCTTATAAAGTTAAATTAAGCAAATAAAATAGAGAATCCCTTTCAAACTTTTGTCTCTTTTCAACACAGCGTTTCTATTTACCCCGTGTTACTGTGCAGCACCTAAAGAGTAAGGTAGACGTCAAATTGAACTATACCCACATTTAGCCATTTAACAGGAAGTGAAATCCAGCGGTGGGCCAGTGTTGGTGGCCCCGACTTACGAACAATGAGTCTGGGCCACCAACTGCCCTCAAAACAGTAAAGGAAAAAATCGTGAGAAAATCAGTATGTCTTAGAAGCAAAAATTTGAAGACTGACATCTACCAACCCGCACTGGGCCCCAGTGGTGGATAGCCCTGCACTCTCCTAGAGAGGAGGCCTGAGTCCCTGCAGTGGGACTGGGAACATTATAGGCTGATGATGAAATCCAGCATAAATCACGATTACGGAATGCTATAGAGTAATTCCTGATCAAAACACCCACTATCACGACAAACGTTAGGAAAAACGGGCTAATTGCGATTCGAATAATTCAATCCATTCTTGGTACCTATTAGAAATTTTCATTTTTCATTTTTTTTTGAATTTTCATTTAACTTTTGCCGAAGTTAGCACGAGTTTCCAAACTTTTAATGTAATATTGTGCTATAATTTATTGTTAATATTTTGTCAGGAGTTATTTCAGTCAAAATTATATTATAATTACATATTTACTGTTTTCAGAAACTTACCCTGGTGTCATTGGAGTAGAAAATTATGGAAAACGTACCTATATAGGAGAGATACGTTATCGTTGGTCTAGTGGCCGCAATCGCGACTGCTGAGCATGGATCCTGGGTTCAATCCGGGGATGGGTAAATTATTACAGAGTATTCCATTATTAATTTCTCAGTTGCAGCATGGAGTCTGGATTTATGCCCGGTTGCTCGCCATTACTACATGGAACTTAAACATAGCTGTCAAAATGTGGGTACACACAATTAGGTACAACTTTCAAAATAATAATAATAAAATTTTAAAGACTTTCTAGAACATACCTTTTTTTTGGGGGGGTTTGGAAATCATCAAATAACCCCTCCCGCTCTTGGGCAGAGCGAAAGGGAGTGTCAGACTTCTACTGACTAAAAACCACCCATGTTTCTTCTTCGCCCTTGCGCCGGGGACGCGGGATCTCTTTCGAACAACCCGCAGCCCCGACGGGTCTAGATTAATATACCTCATATTCTTTTTTGACAGGATTTGTAGTTCATTAACATCAAACATCACTATTACAACAACACAAAAGTAGAAAATCCAGGGACCAAGAATTATCCCGACTCTATGCCAGTTCTTGCGAATTTATTCCGCTTGAAACTATGTTCTTCTGGTTTAGTTTCCAACTTGCATCTGAGTTGAAATCGTTTTATTATGGTCTGGAATACAAATGAGTCCGTTGTTATTATTATTATTCATTGTTTCGTTGGTTTACATAAATATAATGATATTGATTTATGTTTTAACTTGAGCAGTGGTGGCGGCCCCGACTTACGAACAGTGAGCTCAAAACTATGTGTAATTTACTTCATCACCGCTGCACTCAAAACGGTGAAAGAAAACATTGTGAGGAAACCGGCATGTCTTAGAACCGAAAAACTACAAAAAACATGTGACATCGACCAACCCGCACTGGGCCCGCGTGGTGGATTTATAGCCCATCCGTCTCTTAGAGAGGACGCCTGAGTTCCTGCAATAGGAACATTATAGGCTGATGATGATGTTGATATGTAAAGTCGTTTTTCTTTTCTATCTGTTATGGTCACGTTATTTTTGTAAATAACACAACAGGTAATAAAATGCGTGTAAAAAACTTATTTTTCTCACGAACGCCGACGGAACAGAGAAGGTATTTTGTTTGTTTGCGTGCAAACGAATTTTCTCATTTATCTCCAGAACGGTATGACTGATTTGAATGCGGTTTTCTGTAATGGATTTGTAATACATATATCTGTGATGCTTCTTAGGTAGGTGTTATGGTTTTTATCCGCTAGGGGACGCTACAGTTAATATGTTTCCGTGTATCTCTTGAACGGTTTGAAGGGTTTCGATGCGGCTTTCTGTAATGGTTTTGATATGTTTATATATGATAGTTATAACGTATGATTTTTTTAAAAAGTTCAAAATGAAAGCAACATTAAACATTTTCGAAAAAACCTACGATGTTGTAAAAGTCGGACAGTCGGGGGACAGTTCGGTGGATCATATCTGTGCTGGTCCCCCGACTGCAATAAAAGATTGGTTTGGATAAATAAGTACTTTGTTTCTTTTTTTGGCGGGTGGAAAATCATCAAATAACCCCTCTCGCTCTTGGGCAGTGCGAAAGAGAGTGTCAGACTTCTACTGACTAAAAACCACCCATGTTCCTTCTTAGCCCTTCATGGCGAGGCCGCGGTATCTCTTGCGAACAACCCGCAGCCCCGACGAGATAACTAAGTACTAACTTTGAGTCGGGGGATTTTCGAAAAAAATATTTACTGACTGCCTTGGTCTAGACCAAGGCAGTCAGTAAGGCAGTGCTTGCTGGTCCAATGTTCGATTCCTGGAACCGCCAAATTGTTATTGGGTTCCCCCATCAGGGACTTCTCAACTACTGCCATGAAATCTGGATTTCACGAAAATGCCAAATGTTTATTTCAAAGAACTAACAGAAATAACACGATGTGTGAAAAAAGTAATAAAATCGATCAAAAAATGAAGTATAGCTACTTCATTTTTTGATCGATTTTATTACTTTTTTCACACATCGTGATGAAGAAGCAAGCATCATGCTTTAGAAGTTTTTGGTGGGGGTACTTTCTATCCTTGTAACTATGGCGTTATGAAATATGACGTCACATGTCTGTAGCGCTGTCTTTATCTAGCACGTCATTTACAATCAGTTGAACTTTTTTGATCGATTACTTTTTTCACATATCGTGTTATTTCTGTTAGTGTCAAATAGCCAATTGCCAATTAGGTCGACCTCTGGGTTACCCTCAGTGTTTGAAGTCGTGATGTTATGTTATACAATAAAGACTGCCTTGGTCCTGAGTGAGTCATTAGTTTGGTAAAAAAAAATTTATTTCTGTTAAAAAAAAAAAAAAAGTTGCCCCACACAAGGAATTTCTCCTGTATCGTGGGTGAATTAAAAGATTCTCAGGTAAAATGCTTCGTCATTTAATTCAGAAACTCTTTGTACAAAGGTACATACATACGACAAATTAAATCCAAGTTCCCGGGGATCCTTTAATCTCCTAAAACGTATAGTGCGATGAAAATCTACCTTCTACGTTTAACGATTCAGATCGAAACCGATACGAAGTTTCGAGACGTTTCTAGACGTTTCGAGATGTTTCGAGATTGTGTAAGAGTCCTCCAAAGCTGCGATAGTAAAATCTTAAGACTTTTTGGGTTTAGTAGCTGTTAAATACGTCTAGTATGTGGGAAGCTAACTTTGTAATATAAATAAAGTACGCGTACAGTGTAGTTGTTGGTTTAGCGATTTATATATTCTGGTGGTCTCGTAAATTGAGTATAACCGACTGTTATACTCCATTCGGTATTTTTCTTTGTTAGTTGGTTGAGTATTAACCGTATTACCTAGTATTAACTGGGTTGTGGAGGTCAGATAGGCAGTCGCTCCATGTAAAATACTGGTACTCAGCTGCATCCGGTTAGACTGGAAGCCGACCCCAACATAGTTGGGAAAAGGCTAGGCAGATGATGATGATGAGTTGGTTGAGTATAGATAACGACGGAGGGACCACTCTGAATATCGTCGTCGCATTGCACAGCCCTAATGAGTGAGCTCGGACATATTCGGAGTTGTGTAGGAATAAAATATGAATTTTTCATTTTTAATTTAAAAATAAACCATTATGACCATAATGGTTTTATTTTTTTTAAATTTCTCAAAACTGCAATACCTACACAGGTATTGCAGTTTTGAGAAACAACCTGTAGGAGTATTTTATACGGCGAAGAAATGCTGCGCCTACCTCGTATCAGGGCGAGAGAATAATGATGATGATTTTGGGGAGAGTTTCTGTTAGAACTACATACACACATACATAAACTCACGCCCTTTTCCCATGGGGGTAGGCAGAAACCACAGAACGCCACTTGCTACGATCCTTTTTTTTTTTTTTTGGGGGGTGGGAAATCATCAAATAACCCCTCCCGCTCTTGGGCAGAGCGAAAGGGAGTGTCAGACTTCTACTGACTAAAAACCACCCATGTTCCTTCTTAGCCCTTCATGTCGAGGCCGCGGTATCTGCGAACAACCCGCAGCCCCGACGGGACTTGCTACGATCCTTGCATACTCCTTTTGCTTTTAGAACTAGTGTATTTAAAAAATTGTTATACAGCTGCATCTGGTTTGACTGGAAGCTAACTTAGCTAGCTTCCTTACTTAACTACTACTTAGCTACCTAGCTTTTCTCAACTATGTTGGGGTCGACCCAACATAGTTGGGAAAAGGCTAGGCAGATGATGACCATTGACCAATGTTCTAACAAGATGTGCGAAAGTAGACCTGACTCCAGATGAATAATATGGTACCCCCATAGATATAATAAATAAGGGTACCCTTATTATATATAGAACCATCTCCTCCTCCTGACATTCATCCCCGACATAACTCGTTTAATTAATTACCTACGTAATTTTCAATAATATTATTACTTGTATGATTTAGTCGCTGTTCCACGATAATTATCACAGGCAAATGTAATTGCCACCGCTTGCCATACAATTATTACTTAATTATATAGAACCACAGTGTGTGTTCATGTGCAACGGTTGTATCAAAATAGATAATTATATCTACCTATGTATTATGTAATGATTAGCTCGTATTGTCCAGTAACTAAAAAGTAAAAATCATGGTGTCGTAGCCGCGGTATCTCTTCCGAACAACTCGCAGCCCCGACGGTCAAACAGCCATACCTGAAATATCTTTATATATATATACAATTATTTGTCTGCCACTGCGTCAAAAATTACAACTATTATTGACAATAGACAATTCACAGTTTTACTTCCATTGCAAAATACCACGTACTGTCGAACAAGCTAATAAATATACAGGTAGAGATCTTTATAATTCTAGTACACTGAAAATATTGATTGCAAGTTTGTGTTATAAAGCGTTTCGCATTAAGCGACTGACGTCAAACGCTGTAACATTTCACAACAGTCTCTATATGTATCTGTGTAATCTTAAAAGTAAATGCAAGTTAGCTGGCTGTCTACTTATTAACTTCAAGTTCGACTATACATTTACATTCCGATCACGAGGATCAGGTGTGTTACTGACAGTCTAATCACTGTAATGTTACCGACTAGTCCCTTATCAGACCTAAATCTCGTTGGTTAGGATGTACTTACGCATCACTGCCAATCAGGGCAGAGGGTCTCTAATGGTAGGTCGAGACGTCAGCACATCAAGTTACTACAATAATAGATTTTAAACTTTATTGCTAAAGCATTAGGTTCAAGGTTGGTTGGGAATATTTGACAGTTTCGGGTACCTTGATGCATACTGTAGTGCGGGTTAAAACTATACTTGTAAAGGTCTAATATTCACTACTAGCTATTGCCAGCGGCTTCGCCCGCTACAACTCGAAAATTATCCCACGGTAAGAGAAAATCGGGATAAAACCTATCCAGGTTATAAACTATCTGTGTACCATATTTTATCTAAATCCGTTCAGTAGTTTTTGCATGAAAAGTAACAAACATACACACTCACAAACTTTCACTTTTAAAATATTAGTGTGTAGGATTAGCGGGTTAATTGTCACTAGATTTAAAATTGTTGGTAACCTGAGTAGAAAAACAAATCACATCCAAATCAGTTCACCCGTTTAAGAACTACGGTGCCTACGGTCAAACTTATAACACCATTTTTTTTGGAGGTTTGGAAATCTTCAAATGACTCTTTCCGCTGTGGGCAGAGCGGTAGGGAGTGTCAGACTTCTACTGACTAAAAACCACCCATGTTCCTTCTTAGCCTTTGTGCTGACGCCGTGGTATCTCTTTCGAACAACTCGCAGCCCCAAAACTTATAACATCCTTATTTTTGGTTCTAAAAGTTATGTACACGGTGATAGTATTATTTATTTGAATAAGGGTATTTTTATCTACGTACTTTTTACCCAAATTCCATAAGTTGAGAAAATAGACAGACATCTTTGATTCTATCTTTAAAATGGCATCTCAAGTTGATTTTATCTCTACAAAATTTAAACAAGAAAGAATCGCCCGTCAAGATAATTATATTGAATTTTAGGTTAAGAGTAATAACGTTTAGAAAGTTATTTATTATTTTTGAAATGTTTGAATAAACAATATTGAACTTTCTTTCTTTGTCAGAGATTCGAACCCTGACTGCCTATAACGACTGACAAAGATCAAAAAATGACCGCCGAGATCAACAACTTAAAGCACCGAGGCGCGGTTTAACATGAAAATCGTCCTGTTCGACTATTTTTATGGAGCCACGAGCACCTCAATCTAACAACAAAGTACAACTATCTAGATACCACTTGACACTTAAACAGATACACTTAATGAAACAAATATACACTGCAATGTATGACACAGTAGATTGCTTTATGCAGATACCAACCGAAGCGCATACAAAGGAAAGTTGAACAATAAAAGTAATACTGGAGTTCAATGTTAGATAAATTGTGGCTGACATTTGGCGCTGCTGTTATCTCGTAGAGTTAATGGCTCGGTTGGTACTTCTTTATCTAAGACACGGGAGGTGGCGGGTTTTAGGTTTTCTTAAACATATTACCCGCCAATCAACCAACACCCGCAATCAACGTTTGGTTGACCGTACTTTTAAGAGGCATAAGTTTGTTTATATTATTTGTGGTCCCAAAATACTTCTAAAACATTATTATTATTTTAGGGGGAATCCAGGATCGCGGTCCCGGTCCCGAAAGCCCCACGACCCAATCAACAATATCGATCGTTGATCCCTTTTACACGACTGCCCAAAACGGATTGTGCCTAAAAATTCAAAACTGAAAACAGTTTTTTTGCCGTCGGGGGACACAAATCTGGAAGATTTTAATAACAACTCCCTCGACTTCGATAAAAGTGTTGGTTTAAAGATTTTAATTTTTACACTTTCGTGGTTTAATTGAACATTAAATAAACTATTCAGTATCTACCTTGTCCTCATTCAACATTGAAATCGTACAACTTGTTTTTTAGGAATTTTGATTGCTAGCAATAGGCTCGCCCCTTTATTACATGGGACTTAAGGCTTGTATTCACGCCAATGACCTTGTGCATAGCTAACTAGCACTCTCAGCCGTAGACACGGACTTTAAACGGACGCATTTTTCATTAAAATAATACATATTTTTAAAAAGTAACAAAACCAAATTATTTTCCTTTGTATTTCAAAGCAGTAGATATATTTTTTTTAATTATTTTGTTAAAAAATGAAGGAGTAAAATGGTTCCATTCAACGATTTGGAGGTGATTTTGTGGATTTTTTTCTTATTATGTGATACCGATTGTTATGTTCTGTAGGTTTGTTGAATAAGACACCGGTGAGGTTGACTTGGTTTATTCCATGTTATACACAATAGATACAGACAGACAGTTAGTAGTAGTATCACAGATGGGGACCGACATTAGACTGTCTCACTGGAGTGACACGTAACCGGATACATAGATAACATCTAGTGATGTGCATACTATTTACATACTAAATAGTGATGTTCCAACATCCCCCTTACTGAGTTCAATTTAAACCCTTGACAAACAATTCAAAAGATATACTATGTTAAGCGACTTTACATAAATGACAACCTACTTTATGATACTTATAGTTATATTAAAACTAGACAAGATTCTTAATAATACTTAATTAATCTATTTCTTCTATTAACCTTCTTGTAGGTTTTACAATTCGACCTGACCTAGTTGTTACGCTTGAGGATTCTTGAGATGAGGATTCTTGAGATCTAGACTCCTGTCTGTCACCTTCCTCTCTCCCCTGTGACGAGTTAGATCGCATAGGAGGGTTTGCAAGGTTATGTGAATACTTATGTCTTAAATGTATTCTGTTCCTCCTATACTTTACACCATTGACATCCTCAACAACATATGACCTATTGTTCATCATTCTTTGTTTGACAATACCTTGTTCCCAATTACTTTTAGGATTTCTTTTAAAATAGACATGGTCATTATAATGTAGCATTGACAAAGACTTTGTATTTCTATCATAATACCTAGATTTGTTTCCATCGTTTTTCTTGACTGACTCTTTATAATCCTGAAATGTTACTGCTTTTGGCCTTAATTTTTTATATGACATAGGAATGTTATCTCTTAAATTTCTAGACATTAACAATTGTGCTGGTGATGACAAGTTATTTTTTGGTGTATTTCTGTACTGTAATAAAGCTATGTATGGATCTGTTTTGTTTTCTTTACATTTCCTTAACATGTTTTTTATAATTTTCACTGAACTTTCAGCTTGACCATTGGACTGTGAATGATATGGGCTAGTAACAACATGTTCTATGTCCCATTCTTGTAAGAAATTTTTGAATTCTAATGACTGAAAAGGAGGTCCACCATCTGACACTAATGACAAAGGTATTCCATGACGAGCAAAAATTGACTTCAAATGTGTTATTACATTTTGAGATGTACTGTTTTTATTTAATAATGCAATTTCTATATATTTTGAGTAATAATCTGTGACAATTAAATAAACTGAACTATCAAAATGCATTAAATCTATACCGACTTGTTGCCATGGATATTTACATATTTCAAAATTTTGTAGTGGTTCCTTTTGATTACATGGTTTATATTTTGCACATATTAGACATTGTTCTACTATATTCTTAATATCACTTGACATATTTGGCCAATACAATGATTCTTTTGCCAACCTTAGACATTTATTTATACCTTGGTGGCCTTTGTGAATCTTTTCTAGCATTTGTTTGTACATTGACTGTGGTACTATTAATTTTGATCCTTTAAACACTAAACCTTTAATTATGTGAATTTCACCTTGAATATTCCAAAATGTTTTTACCAAAGGACTGACATTGTTTTTGTTTTTTGGCCATCCTTCTTTGTAGTATTTTTTTATTAATTGTAAGGATTCATCATTTTTGGTTTCCTGTTCCAATTTTGTGCTATATTCCTTTGTTATTGCTAAATTGGCATACATTAAATTGACATGACAAGACATTTCTGATTCATTTTCAGGTGTATAATGGTCTTTTAATGCTGCTCGTGACAAAGTGTCTGATATATACATTTCCTTACCCGGAACATGTATTACTTCTAAATCATATTTTTGCAAAGTTAACATCATACGCTGTAATCTAGCAGGGACGTCATGTAATGGTTTTTTAAATAAATAGACTAATGGTTTGTGATCTGTATGAACTGTGACTCTATTACCATATACATGTTGGTGAAATTTTTCACAACCAAATTGAATTGCTAGTAGCTCTTTTTCTATTTGTGCATACCTTTCCTGGGTTTCAGTTAAAGTTTTTGAACTATATGCAATAGGTTTGCTTTTTTGTAGAATAACTGCTCCTAAAGCTGACTTTGACGAATCGACTGACAAGACTAATGGAATCTTGGGATTGTAATGAGCTAATACTGGTGAGTTTGTAATCTCTTGTTTTAATTTTTCCAAACTCTTACTATGATTCTCATCCCATGTCCAGACTGTATCTTTTTTTAAAAGATTTCTTAATATTTGTGTTTTTTCTGATAAGTTGCTAATAAAAGGTCCTAAATAATTGATCATACCTAGTATTCTCTGCAACTCTTTGACATTCTTTGGTGTGGGCATATTGACAATGGCTTTGATCTTCTCTTGATCTGCCCTAGCACCATCTTTACTGAAGACATAACCCAAAAAACATACTTCTGAGACTAAAAATTTACATTTTGATTTGTTAAATTTTAGATTGACTTGACGAGCTCTTTGCATGACTTTATGTAATCTTTCATTATGAACCGACTCATTTGGTCCATAGACTAAAATGTCGTCTATGAATATTAAAACTCCTTCTATGTCACCAAATAGATTCATCATGACCCTTTGAAAGATTTCAGACGAAGCATTTATGCCATAAGGTAATCTTAAATACTTGTATCTGCCAAATGGTGTTTGAAAAGTACATAATTCTGAACTGTATTCATCCAGACGTAACATCCAGAAACCAGAAAATGCATCTAAATGAGAAAAACATGTTGCCCCTTCGAGCTGAGACCTAATCTCATCTATTGACTTGAGTGGATAGAATTCCCTCATGATATTTTTATTTAAAGTTCTGGGATCTAAGCATATTCTTAACTGACCTGTACTTTTAACTGTTATGACGACTGAGTTAACCCACTCTGTTGGTTTAGTAACCTTCTCGATAACTTGCATTGCCTCCATGCGATCCAATTCTTCACGTAATTTCCCTTGTAACGCAAATGGGACTTTCCTTGGTGGATCCACGCATGGTACTGCATCAGGCTTGAGTTTAAGATGACAGATGACATTTTTTTCTTATTATGTGATACCGATTGTTATGTTCTGTAGGCTTGTTGAATAAGACACCGGTGAGGTTGACTTGGTTTATTCCATGTTATACACAATAGATACAGACAGACAGTTAGTAGTAGTATCACAGATGGGGACCGACATTAGAGTGTCTCACTGGAGTGACACGTAACCGGATACATAGATAACATCTAGTGATGTGCATACTATTTACATACTAAATAGTGATGTTCCAACACCGATAGAAAAATTATGGCTAAACTAAATTACGTGTCATATCATGTAGATTACTAACAATTTTTCTCGGATGTAATTTCTCTGTAAGTGCCGGTGAAAAACTGCTTCATCTGCACGCTGTTTTTAAGTTTTTTCGAGAGAGCAGCCTTAAACGTAACTGTCGAAATGTGGGTGTACTATTAGGTACCTTTCTGCCTATCCTTTTGGGGATTACAGGTGTGATATTATGTAGTTTTTCAGTTTTTAGTTCACTATATGACATACCAAGCGTGTTTTTAAATTATTTGTATTTGTTTCATCGGTTTTGGTAACTGTATGGGTGCCCTTCATCAAAATAATCTAAACCTTCTGTAACTGCGTCCTCACTCATCGTCGCTAATTAGATGAAGGCATGACACTTCGTACCTTTGTCTTTGTATAATGTTAGTTATTATTTCTGTGCGATAGCTGTAATGAAATAATATAAGCTGAGCTAAAAAACTCGGTAATTGGCTGTGTAAGCAAACCTCAAGGTTCGTCCTTTTGTTTGATATGTGTTATTGATTTACTTCTAATTGGGCAGGTGTCTATATTTAGTTACTTGGAATATACTTAACCGGCTTGGCAAGAAGGACAGGACAACACATTTAGACTAAGGTTTTGTTCCGAAAAGTCGATAAAAATCTACTTTCTATATTTCCCATTGCTATAAAGCTTACAATCGTGTTATCAATGCAATTTGAAGTACTTAATAATTGTTTCATTAAGTTTTCTATAAAACTTATCTAATCTGCGAATAAATTAGTATTCTACGAAGAGAAATTCTATACGAACCGAATATTTCGTAATTCTTTTTACCAAAGCGAAATAAATTCAAATGCCGATAGCCAAACGTTTGCCCGCGGCTAGAGTGTACGATGTAGAAATTCTATTAGTCCTAAATTGGTATTGCTTGATTGCGTATTTAAAGAAAATGCCCGATTTTTATTTATCTTTTTCATGAAGAACGTAGTATGTGACCTTCCCTCAGGCATATTAGGTATTAGATTCGGCTATCGATTGTTTAATGGTTAACGATACAACATAATTATAGAAATCGTGGAAAAATCGATTCTATTTTTCGACCCACATAACAACTAACATACCTAACGTGTCAGTAATAATTATGCATAAGAATGCCAAGTGAATAATTATTGCAAATATTCAGAATGAGAAAGAAACTAGAACTTTTTGAGCTGGTAATGACTGATTACAGATTTGTATAGCTTTGGAAATAAACCTGTAACAACAAGGATCTTGACTCATCAGCCATCTTTCTGTTCTACCTTGCGGTCACCCACTTCTTGCACCACCCAACCAATATCGAAGTCAGACTACAATATTCTTTATAAGGAACCCAACTCACATTGTGGCTCTCCGAAAGTTTGATGGCCGTGTGCCATGTACTGCTGTACATGCTCGATATATTGTCGATTTACTTGCATCTTATATCAAATAGGATGGAATGGAATGCTAATATGAATTCGAAGTGATCGATGCATTTTTCAATGAATTTTTCTAGCGATTGTATGTGAGTAATCGATTCGGTAAAAAAATAAAGGAATGCTTCAATCTAGAATTCTTTTTGAAACCAAATCAACAGGTTCTGATATTTTGAAGTTTTATTAAGGTTAAGTATTTTACCAATTATAATTGGTACCACCTAAGTTATTAAATTCAAGTACCTATATCTAAAATGCGAAAAACGTCTGTTTAATGACCGAATACATATGTTACGCACTTACGATGTATCGTACCATGAGTGCGTTTTAAAACAGCGGGAAAAAACCTAACATACCGCATACATCACGCATGTAATTTCCGAAGGGTTAGGCAGAGGTGTACCTAATATTATACCCACATTTCGCCAATTACATTATGTTAAAGTCCTGAGTCCTGTTAAGGTCCTGATGGAAAAACCAGATAATACTTGGCCTGAGCCGGGAATCGCAAAACGGGACCTTTTACTTAGTAGTCGCGCTTGTAACAACCATACTAAGGAGGCAGTTGTTAAAAAAATCAAAGATAAACATTAAGTACATATAAAAAAAAAAAATATTCCAAAGAAATCTTATATTGTTAGTAAAAGATGTCAGTCTGTGACAACGACAAAGTATTATTGATTCCCCCTCTTCTTCTTCATTCACATTGTCTACGATATTCATAGATAACAAAAAAACAATACATTTAACTTTATCATTCAATCGTCAAACGTCTAGCGTCTTCTTTCTCAAAATATCAATAAGTGAAATCATAAAAAGTTTATTATTAAAAAGTTTATTATTCAAACATTTAAACGAGAAGTCGAATAATAATTTTATTAAGGCGAGAAGTCTGGAATTAAATAATATTGAGGACAGCAGGATTATTCAAAAACTGAACTAATTTAAAAGTCGCTCTTTGGTGATTATTTTTTCCCGTTTTCCTTTTTCATTAGTGTGATCTTTTGAACGCCTACTTTTCAGCATTTGATGAGTAAAAAGAATGATTAATTTTTGGATCTTTTTATGAAAATCGTCAAATGAAATAAATTTCAACACCTGTTTCCAGACCACATGAGTTGATAGAGAAATATTAACTCGAAATTTATTAACTCGGATATCCAATGCTTTAAAAGCGTATTTATCTAAGTAGAGAGATGACCTGTATGTATGTATGTATGTCCGTTTCTTTGTTCACTTGTCTGCTTATCTGACGTACGCAACCCAGTTCCTGGATCAACGATATACCCTAGAAATTATATATCTTCTATGTAATGGGTGTAAAAATACGCTTAACGTAGTCGAAAGCACTGTTGTTCCTCTCCTCCACTAAAAAATGTTTTTTTTCAAGACTATGCCTAGGAATGTTCTAGTTTTGGAGATGAAAAAGTTTTTAAAGTTAAAACTTCACTTTAAATACCCACACGATCTCCGTACTATTCAATTGCATCCTTATAACAATATTGTGAGTGCGTTACATTGAGTCTTACCGTAAAACGCGATTTAAAACCACCACAAAAAAGTCGTTTTCCAGTAATTTAACTTTTGCGTCGTGTTACTTCGTTAGATGTACGGCAAGTTTATTGAAAGCTTCGTAAAGGATCCGTTAACAACTTGTATTCTTTGTGTCTGTTTGTAATGTACGAAATACCCGAAGTACAAACTTACCTAAACCCTTGCTTAAGCCAACATAGCAAAAACAATTTGCATCGAAATAAAGTCCACAAGACCGCTATTTCAACAGGAAGCCGCTTGCACAAGTTCAGTGATTACCGCTGGTACATTTCCGCCTTGCTTTTAGGGTTACTATTCGTACAGATTTGTACGGACATGACTGGCTTTCTGCCCCTCAGGTCATTGTCTAACCTTGTAGATTGAGTAAATGATAACATAAACCGGTTTAATGCATGTCGGAATAATATGAGATAAGGGCAGGAAGGAGAAGAACAGATTTTCCCGCCCTGTAACACAACTATGCACAACGCTGTAAGACATTGCTTCTTACCAAACTTCATGGTTCTATTTCAACGAAAAATTTATATCAAAACCTGTAGGAAGTTTCCTACAGGTTTTGATTTCCTTTTGAAATCATAAAAAAGTGACTAAACGGTCACATTTCTTGAGAAAAGAAAGGGCCTTGACAGACAGACATACGACGGGTAACAAAGTGATCGTATAAGGGTTTATTTTTTCTTTTGAAGTACGAAACCCTAAAAATGGGAATGGTGCGAGTAAATATGTGTCGGGAGATGTCGGAGAAGTTGGTGGGATAACCTAGGATAAAACCAATGACCAGTAGTCCACAAACATGCGAAATGGGATGTCGCACTTACAGTACTGAGTAACTTCCTTGAAAATGTCAGGACTTCAAATGGTAACCCTACCCGCTATTGAACTAGCTTCAAAGCATTTAGTAACAAAGCTGGCTATTACTGTTTTTAATTCAAATTGATTTTGTTGCACTTCAAAGGAATGGACGAATCTAGAGCTTTAGAGCTTCTTTCATCTACGACAATTATTTTGCAGATAAAACCAGTAGTATAATATAGAGATATTGATAAATCAGATAGAGAGACTAAGAACAAGGTTGGAGCATATACAAGAAAAGAACTGCAAAGGAGATTTATTTATTTAATATTAATTATAGCAACATTACGGAATCCTCCAATACGATGCTATAAAACACAAAGAAGAACAATTAAATTAAAAGTAAAATTAAATAACGGAAACAAAAAATATCAAAAAAAAAAAATAGTTACCTTCCGTTTATCAACATTCAAAACAAGTTCAAGAAAAATCATCTTTCGTTCATTCTCTCACAGAAACTCAAACATACACGACATACATCAACCCACTTAGAAATAAATAAAAATAAAAATAGCCTTTATTTGCTCTGACCTTTTCACAATTTGTAACATAATAAAACATAAAACTATACTAACTTTATTTCTATACCTACTAACTATACTTATTTCTATTCTGTTATATGTATATAACTTAACATTTAAAATCAACCCACTTAGAAGCAAACAAATCACATTCCGGTGTTGATGCCAGTAGAGTATTCAGCATGGCAAGAGCACGAACCAAAGCAGAATTAAAGTGAGAACCAGTGCGTGCAGACGGAACATCTAATAAATTGTGTCCACGTGGTCTCAGTTGGTATTTGGGCACGGGTGGAACAAAAAGTCTCAAAAGCTGAGCCACTAGTTCCGAGCAATCAGACTCACCACGAAGGACACGACAGGCAAACATTAGTAAAAAGTAATTACGCCTGACTACCAGAGAGTTGAATGACAACATTCCTAGTAAAAATTTAGTGGGATACAGGAAGGGATAGTACCCAAACATTTTCTTAAATAAAAACCTAAGGAATAACTTTTGAACCTTCTCCAGAAGCAAGGCGTAAGTACGTTCATAGGGGTTCCAAATAATTGAAGCTGACTCTAATTTACTTCTGACTTTTTAAATTCACGCACATTGCTTATAGTGAAACCTAGCCTTCTATATGAATCAGTGGCGAGGGATTGCATATTATGATCATGGAAGGTTAGTCGCGGGTCAAATAAAACGCCAAGATCTTTAACTGAATTGACTCGGGCAATCGGTTCTGTACCTAAAAAATATTGTACAAGTCGAGGGTGTTGAGCACGACTATAGGACTTGACATTGCATTTAGCCGTGTTAAATAGAAGCTTGTTTTCAATGCTCCATTGGAACACTAAGTTAATATCCTCCTGAAGAGAAACTGTGTCCATCTCCTCAACACCATGTATTAACTTCAGATCATCGGCGTACAGTAAGCACATGGAGTGTTTGAGGACTTTCTCAAGATCGTTAATCATGATTCCGAAAAATAATGGACCCAAAATGGACCCTTAGCTCACACCAGATCGCGTGTGATATGGCTCCGAAACAAAACAACCATGTCTAACATACTGCTGACGGTCACGCATATATCTCGCAAAAAATGATAAATGAGCTTCTTCCTTATGGGCCTACTCGTACCACACGCACAGGCTTCACCACAGTCTTGCCTACGTGTAATCGCGCAGGCAAAAGTGTGGTGAAGCTTGAGCATGTGGTAGGCCCAATAATCGCGTGGTTAGTGCCTAACCTAGTGTCGGAGTTTTTATGCTGCCCAATTAAAAAAAAGGTTTCTTGGGTCTCTGACGTGGCTTTACATGCCGTCGAGAAATATCTATCAGGCACGCTGGTTTTGCTGCGGGTTGTTCGCAAGAGATTCCGCGGCCTCGACATGAAGGGCTAAGAAGGAACATGGGTGGTTTTTAGTCAGTAGAAGTCTGACACTCCCTTTCGCTCTGCAAAAGAGATTATTTGATGATTTTCTACCCACCCAAAAAAAGGCACGCTGGTTTCCTCACGATGGTGTCCTTTACTGAAGCAAGTGATAATAATTACTATACAATACGCACATAAATCCGAAAAATCAGAGGTGCGTGTTCTGGGTTCGAACTCGAGAACATGACTTGGCAGTCGGACGGCGACGGTCACACCACAGCTAGCCATAATAAACGATCAGACAAAAAAAACACTAATTAGTCCGTCAGATAGATTTGCTAACTCCTCGAAAACGTCACATGTCAGTACATTTTTTACCTACAAATGACGTCACAACCCCCCACTCATGATCTTTGACGCGTTTTAGCTTCGTCAATTTTTATTAATTTGAAAAAACAAAAAACACGTATCCAATCTTTTTCGATAATCTAACTGACGGACTAATTAGAATCATATTTTTTGACTCAGTCCGATCCCCTATTATGAGCTGATATTTTGCTAAACCCCTTTCTTGTCCTTCTTAAGTCAAGCCTGAGGAGCCTGAAGAGCTCGTGGCTAAATAATAACTGCCACACGATTCAATCTTTAGGTTAAACCGCGCTTCCCTAGGTTGGTCTGTGGATGGGTGAGCACCCATTACACACCGAGTTTCCTCCGTACCTCGTAATCGTGCCTGAAAGTCAGACAACCAATCTTACCACAGTATTAACTGGGTTGTGAAGGTTAGATAGGCAGTCGCTCCACGTAAAATACTGGTATTCAGCTGCAGCCGGTTAGACTGGAAGTCGACCACAACATAGTTGGGAAAAGGCTGGGCAGATTAATGGTAAATAAAGTAAAGCCTGAGCTAAAGTCAATAAACAATCGATTACAGAGGGTTTCATATTTATTCATCAACTTTCAATAAATTTGACATTACCTTCGGTAGCTTCCTTATTTCAATTCAATACAGTACCTATTGACTTTCCCTTTCTCGAGACTGTTTATAAAGTGTCGCTTATTTCAGGGTCTCTGTGCAAACTCCGCCATGTATACTGAAGGTCAACCACTTTTTACCCTCATCGCCTGTAAAATAAGGTTGAATTGAAAAGTGGTCGGCTGTCCGTTAGCGCGTTTATTCCTTTGCAGAAACAACGTTACTTGTGTATTTAGTGAGTTAGGTAAGTACCATCTTATCTACTTACCCATAATATTTCAAAGATCCTGAATGAAGGTTTCTGCCTAGAAACAAAGTAAATAAGTCTCATCAAGTAAACCAAACTTACAGACTTCTAATAAACCTGACGCACATACATCCATCAAAACTAAAACTAATAACTTTTCCGTCGCTTCAATATATTATGGCACAATAATACCACCCGATGCAAAAGTTCGTCGTTCGGCGTTCGTCTTTCGGCTATTTACCGTGATACCGAAGTTGCCAAGTTTCGTCATTCCGAAGCTAAGTAAGGATTATAAGAGACGTGCCCAACTTAGACGTGGTTATGGACTTATGAACTTTCTTACTTAGTAAAGGTGAAATAGCTTTTATTTATAGCAAAGGTTGCGAGTAAAAGGGTGCTTCCCGTCGGGGCTGCGGGTTGTTCGCAAGAGATACCGCGGCCTCGACATAAAAGGCTAAGAAGGAACATGGGTGGTTTTTAGCCAGTAGAAGTCTGACACTCCCTTTCGCTCTGCCCAAGAGCGGGAGGGGTTATTCGATGATTTTTCACCCGCCAAAAAAAAAGGGTGCTTTCTTACACACGACCGTCTTAACTTTGAACACTTCATCATCTGCCTAGCCTTTTCCCAACTATGTTAGGGTCGGCTTCTAGTCTAACCGGATGCAGCTGAATACCAGTATTTTATATGGAGCCACTGCCTATCTGACCTCCACAACCCAGTTAATACTAGGTAATACGATACCTCTTTGGTAAGACTGGATGTTAGACTTTCAGGTCACTGACTACCTGTAATGACTGCCAAAGATCTATATATTATGGCAGCCGGGACCAACAGCTTAACGTGCTTTCCGAGGCACGGAGGAAACTCGGTATGTCGGTCGGTCACCCATCTACAGACCGACCTACGCAAGCATAGCTTTACCTAAAGATCGACCCGAATGGCAGTTCTTATTAAGCCACGAGCTCCTCAACTTTGAACACCTACTACATATTAAGCGATCAAGTTGAACATATCATCATAACATCACGTCTGTTACCCATCTGGGTGTTAGGCAGAGGTGTAACTAATAGTACACCTGCATCTCAACTGTTATGTTTTAATCCCATGTAATGAGGGGCGATCCTATTGCCATCAACCGGCAAATTTTCTGGCCTGGGTATCAAACTCAGGACCTCATGTTCAGCGATCGCGCATGCGACCACCGAACCAACAAAACGTCTTTAAATATTCTAGAAAAAATCAACACAACATGTGGGTGTTTTTCAGACGACAAGACGAAATTCAGGCTCGGCGGAATATTTTTCGTTATGTAAAGCTTACTTTCGCTGATAATTAGTTTTAAACGAACGGTCTGAAGTTAGTTCTTCATATATTTTCTGAAATGACTCTTTAACACATGGAACAAGAGAAATGTATTCATCGTAAAACTTTATGACAGTCTTGAGTATTACAGTTCACTTAGCTTTTCTAGTTCTGTTTTAAGGTGTAGTTAAGAACGAACGAATTGGTGTTTCATTTAGAGGTACTTTTTAGGGTTTCGTAGAACCGTGTTCCGTCTTTTTAGGATTCGGATCGGTTTCTTCTATGCGAGCGTACTACATCCTACGCCGCTTTGCTACTCAACAGCAGTGGCAGCCAAACGCAAGACTGTTTAGCGAATGATTGCAAAAAAAATACTTTGGATCCCGGAAATCGAACTCAGGACCAAATGCCACAGTCATACTTCCGACCACTACACTAATACGGCAGATTATTATAATGAGCGATTGTACAAAAAAAAAAAACAATTACCTAATTAAAATAACGCTGATTTTGGTACAAACGTGCTTTTTACTTAGTTTAGTTAAATTAGAATATGACCACTGATCGATTAAATATTTCACAAGTGACACCTGTTTATCAGATTTAGCCACAAAACATTGAGAGAATACAACTTTCATACTCGTACATCTGTGAGTACACGTGTACGGTGATTACCGTCGAACTGTTCACAAATTATTTTTCTTACCAAAGTCGGTAGTACCTAAAGTGAATCTATCAGAACTGTGAAGTGACGTTCGCCATGTCTGATGATGATACCAGTGAACAATATGACTCTGTAGAAAGTTATGAAGACTTACAATATGAAGACACAATCCATTCGTTTTATGATGAAACATTTAAGCTAAACGTTCTTAAACAGAGTATTAACCACTTCACTTGGAATTGGTACTTTTCAGCTAGTGAACAGTTGACTATTGACTTAATTGTGTTTGTGCTAACGCTTGCTACGTTGTTATACGGCATAACATCGTGGTGCATTCTCAGCAAGTTTCGGAACTATAGAAACTATGTATTTTTCAATGCCATCTTATCAAACTACTTACTCAATATATGTCAGAACGAAGTAGTCCGCGAACAAGTTTTTAATGATCTTGATAGCATTATCCAAATTGTAGTTTACTGTCTATGTACATACTTTTCGACAGCCAAGAGCCACTGGTTGCTAATTATAAATCATATGTTTTACGCAGATATTGTCGAAGTTTTTAATAGGAATATCGAAAGGCGATATTTGAAATGTAGTGTTTTTGGTTGGGGTGTGCCTATAATTACAAGTGCCATTTTTATATATGCCAAATCGTATACGGACTCATTCGATTATGTACTTGTTTCAGATTCTCTAGTATCTAACTTGATATTCGTGTTTGTTTTCTGGGGAAATACCACCATACCTCTTATGCTTAACTGTTTATTTTTCCTTACCATTGCATTTTCCCTATGTCATGATTTTATCTCGCGCGTACAGACCGCTTCCAACATCTGGCGTCGCTTGTATGTGGCAACTTTGATATTTTTAGTGAGCGAACTCTTATTGATCTATAAAATTTTATTTAAAGTGCTCGATTTCTACTACATACTCGTAGTTGATCTTTTTATAACCCTGTTTGTTGCATTTAATCCAGTAATATTGGACATTATTTTCGTCATTTTAAGGGCTAATCGAAAAATATGGTATGAGTTTTATGTTAATAAATTAAACCAAAGGCACAGAGTTCACGACTTCAACATGCAGCGAAGAATTGTCCGTGAACCTGCTGACTTCCATGCAGAAGTTCTAGATGTATAAAATGTTAAAAAGTGTTGACTAGGTTCGAACAGTAAACACATGTATGACGAACATCCCTCAATCGGTTTGTTTGCAAGCAGTTTAGCGTCAATTAGTATCGCCTTGTCTAACAGATGAATTTTTTTTTGGATGAATTTTAGTTGTGTGTGCTCCGGTCCTCTGGCCCACTGTAGCGACTGACACTTCAGAGAACTGGGGGCAGGTGTACTCAACAAAGCATCAGTTTTCAGTAATCTGAAGTACAATGTACTAGGGTATTCTGTCTGAAAGCCTCTCGTTGCGGATCAGTCACTGGCCTCCCACAAGCGGGTCTCACCAGCTGATTGAGAAGTCGCACAAATATAACAAGAGCTCAGATACCACTAGTACGGACTTAATTGTTAGAGTAGGGAAGGGCGTTAGGGAAGAAGAAAGAAGCGCATTATCAGATACAGGAAATTAACGAATTGATTAAGAGCCAGGAAGCGGATTACAATGAAATCGATACTGAATGTAAAGTTTCATGAAAATACGTTTAGAAGTTATTCCTTGAAATAGTAACAAATACCTGTTTATCCTTCCTCTCAAAATATCACATTGATAATAGTAGTAAAAGTCCAAGTAATGATTATTGTGATGTTTTCATAAACGATAAACTTTATAAGACAATGTTTGTACTCGTTCCGATGTCTGAGTTCCGAATCGAATAACTGTCCACGAATTGCTGTCATTTCAATGTTATAGCTGGAAGCTATCTTAGGTCTATACCTAACAACGAATTGTATGTGAACCTACTGATCCCTAAGGAAGTTCTTGATGTGTGAACGAAAAATAATAATAGTTACTGTAAAGCGTAAACTTTAAAGTATTTATATGTAAATTATTAAGATTTGTGTTGAGTTTAATATAGGTTACTTAATTGACTAAAATTTATGCATTTTGAAAAATTTTACCTCACAAAATTATTATGTAGTATATTTCATTACAAGTGCGGAAGGGCTGTCATTGCAAAGAGTTCCGACAAATGTCTACTCGAGCCGAGGCGCAGCCGAAGGCGAGGGTTGACAGTCGGAACAAGTTGCAATGACGGTTCCGCAGGTGTACTAAACGACTATTTTTAATACAGTTGCGAAAAAATGAAGCAATTTAATAAAATAATAAAAACACAATAAACTCAACTAACTAATCATTTATTTCTTATAAAAGTTATAGTACACATGTACATTGAAATTGGTACAGTTTTTTAAACTAACCGGGGAAGTTTTAGGTTGCATATTTACTGTTTGAGACAACTATTTGCTTTTTTCTCTTCTCTCCACGCAATAAATTCGTCGTATAATAAGTAGATATGTACCTAACGACTTTTTGACTTTTCCGGTAAAATGTTCTCCGAAGCATTTAATTCAAAAAAAATAGGGTCGAAATTACTCATTTTGTGCAACAAACAACTAAACTCGCAAAGAAAATTTCTGGAAAATGGCGCCAACCGTAGAATAATCCATACAGCTTAGTCTTCAGTAGATTTTTTTTATTGATATGAAATGAAAATGAAATTTAATGAGATGAAATGAAATGAAACCTAACCTAACTCATTCAATTAAATCATTAAATCTGATATTGAAATAAATTAGTAGCTTCTTTTTACAAATATACGTATTTGTATGAATCACAAAAACTCTTTAGTAAAAACTTCATGGTTGGTTTTTCTTTTTAATAGACATTATTTTGACAGTTGGGAAAGAGAACGCACGAGTTCGGGAAAGGTAAAAAAAAGCACTAGTATGTAATAGCTCACATCCCGAACGCTATACGTCCGTGCAATACACCACTTTTTGAGCAACTGTATTAAAAAAAATATTTTTAAGGAGTAGCGATGAAGTTGCTTGCCTACGAAATTGCCCTCGAAACTACTTTTGTGAATGGGTAATGCAATAGAATCAATTCTTTTTATGCGTTAAAAAGTGCATTTTATGCCTAATTGAAATATAATAATTTGGTTTTGACTCTGACTTTTTTGACGACTTAGAAACTCAACAGGTGGGTAATATGTCGGGCCTGCGGATGGGAGCGTTGTGTGACTCGTCGTCCGATAAGAACCAGGCCCAGGTTCCACGCGCGCCGGTAAGTGTTGTCAGCACAATTGACGGGGCCCACTAGGACCACTGCCTGCAAGGGCAGAATTTGTTTGATTGAGTTACCGCGGCCCTGGAACGCAAAGGGCATAAAAAAGAACCCGGATGGGTTTTAGTCGGTAAGAGACACTCCCTTCTGCTCCGCCTAGAGCGGGAGGAGTCCTTTGATTATTTACCGACGTTAAAAAAAGAAAAAGTAGGTAATTACGTAGGTATCTATTATTATATTTGGATACAAGACCACCCTACCCTGCCCACCTATTGAACCCTGTGTAAATTAATTACGTTTTCAGTTTACATAATTATGAAAATAACTGATTAATGTATACAGAACTAATTAAGTATATTTTTAGATAAATGGAACTGGCTACTTCATTATGTTTTTTGTGATTATGATAATGAGTTAGTTACAATTTAATACAAATCAGAATTTTCGATTAATTAATTTAATGCTGATAATATATGTATGCCGTACAGGTCGATCTTCAAGGTTAATTAGTGCATACCAAGGTCGGTCTGGGGATGGATCTCCATCATTCATGTCAAGATCATATCTCGGCTGTCAATTTGGTACATCTTTACAAGTAACAGGTAGTGACCAAAATATTGACTGCTGTATCTTATTACCCATTCCTAACTGGGTAGTGAAGGTCAGTTAGGAAGTAGCTGGAAGCCAAAAGCCAAGCCAAACAAAGTTGGGGAAAGACTAGGCAGATGAAAGTTGATTGTCTGATAATGATTTCAGCAATCAGTATAACACTGCATAGTCCAGTCAAATTAGCAAAAATTAGGTAAGAATAGGACTGCCTCGTTGGTCTAGTGTTCCCAAGCACGACTGCTGAGCATGAGGTCCTGGGTTCGATTCCCGGGTCGGGCAAAGTGTTATTGGCTTTTTCCATCGGGCATTTATCAGTAACAGCCACGGAGTCTAGATTTGTGCCCGGTTGATGGCAATAGGCTCGCCCTCTATACATAACTGGCGAAATGTGGGTGTACTATTAGGCACACCTATGCCTAACCCTTCGGGGATTACAGGCGTGATGTTATGTTATGTTATTTTATGTAGGTAAGAATCTCGGAATTTGAAATACCCAGCTACAAACTCGTATAAACTTGTATTTAGAGACATCCTCAAAGTTGTCTCTAAACCTACGTCCTTGTCTATTAAAATCAAGGTCTATGGTCACAAAAATCGTTAGTTTTGCAAATATCTCGTTTCCTATGGATTTTTCGCTATTTGTATTTATGATCAATTGCAGAGAAATAAATCCCCCACAACTTTTGTTCCTTCAAAAAAATTAAAAATCTAACATAATTTAGTTTTTTAGTATTTTTTGGAAGTCGTATCTTTCGGATGCGGTGATCTCTTTCTGTGAAAACGTCATGTCACAGAAGGAGGCTGTGGAGAGTCTAAGAGAGGTTGAGACTACTCTCCCGACCCACAGCTAGCCAAGGAAAACGCTAGCTTAAACAGACTACTTTCGGAGAAAACTTGTTCATAATTAAATTAGATAGAATCAGAAGTTGAATACGTAACAGTAATACATAAAGTGAAAACTGTTTACAATAAATTAACAAACTGGAATAAAATTAATTAAACTGGTAACATTTTACTGCAGCCACAGGTTTATTTCCTGCTGAAACTGAGTTAATTAAAATTGGACCTCTTTAATGTTTTATGTATACAATTGAATTTTAACTACAAACTGGGCTTACAGTACAGAAATTCGTCGGGATCTAAGTACTTCAGGAAGTACGAATAGGTAGTGTTACGAGGATAAATGCCTTACAATTGAAAAGCATTTTTTTAATCAATGTTGAGGAGGTAATGAACTACTCTACATCACATAACATCACGCCTATAACCCTTGAAAGGTTAGGCAGAGGTGTACCTAATGGTACACCCACATTTCACCAGATTGGTAATATCTTGTGAAATGTGAACTACCTCGTTATTGGTCGCAAGTGCAACTGCTGAGCATGAGGTCCTGGGTTCGATTCCCGGGCAGGGCAAAGTGTTATTGTCTTTTTCCATCAGGAATTTATCAGTAACAGCCACGGAGTCTGGATTTGTGCCCGGTTGATGGCAATAGGCTCACCCCCTATTACATGGGACTATAACATAACTGGCGAAATGTGGGTGTACTATTAGGTACACCTCTGCCTAACCCTTCGGGGATTACAGGCGTGATGTTATATAAAACGCGTTTTAACGTAATAAGGGTTTTAACTGACACCAGTCAAAAGTAGTTTTGTCCGTTTAACAGTTTTGACTGTAACATTTATATAGATACTAAAAGGACATACCAACTTAGTATACGTTATGTACAGCAACTTACGTATAATGATGGAAACGCGACCTGAATATTCGTGGTACCACCTTAACTTGAGATAGGCCTATATCCTAGCAGATAACAGTGAATGATGATAGGCTAACTGCCACACTCAGAGAGCTTTAATGATTACTTATGCCATCACTTAGTAAAGGTTTTGACAGTTTTGTCATACAAAAGTATGTCAAATCTTTACTAAGTGACGGCTTAGGTAATCATTAAATATCTCTGAGTACCGCAGTTAGTCTTCTTGTTATTGGGTTTAGTTGTTACCAGGCGGCATGACCAACCTGAGCGGTGAAGAGCAAGCGGAGCGGTGGCCAAGTGGTGGCGACCCCGACTTACGAACAGTAAGTCGTGGGTCGAACCCAGGCAGGCGCACATTTGTATAATTTATTTCATCACCGCTGCTCTCACAACGGTGAAGGAGAACATCGTGAAGAAACCGGGGGAAGAAAATGTCTTAGAAACCCGAAAATTCGAAGACATGTGACATCTCTACCCACCCCCATTGGGCAAGCGTGGTGGACTATAACCCATTTTTCTTCTAGAGAGTCTCCCCCTGCCTAAATCCTTGCAGTAGGAACATTATAGGCTGATAATAATGACCAACCGGACACATTTTTTTTGAAGGGTTTAAATCCATTTCATTCGAATAAAAAGCAAGTTGAATATAGGTTGGAACATAGAAAAGGCATACACAGTATGTTATTTATTTAACACTTGATGCACAATGCGGTCTTAATGCCCTATGCATTTTATACCAGTCAACCTTTGAGTGATGCACAGATTTGTACAGCAGTGGTATGTGTTGTATCTGAAAATAATTGGTGAGTGTCATTTTTTTCAAAAACCTCTCTGTTTCATTTTATAATTGGGGTGGGCTAGCTGGTAATATCATAGATTTTCTCTGCAGACCATAGGTTTACAAAAATAGCTTATATTCATTTTGAGTTTGAAAGCCATTTGAAATAGCAAGACGTTGGAACTTCTCCAAATAGATTTTATAGTTCTGTCTGAGTTAGATATCTTTAGTGTTCTTCCATTATTTCTTTGGCAGAATTATTGTAGAATATTTGAGATTGTTCTGTCTAAAATATTAATAGAGAAACCACAACGTTGCTTGAATGCCAAATTAAAACACACAGTTCATTATTGTTATTATTTTTGTGAACATTATTATACAGTGCTGAAATAAATTATATAGAAAAGCCTTTTTTTTCGAGTGTGGGAAATCATCAAATTTGAATGACTCCTCCCGCTCTCTCTCCTCTCGCTCGGTAGGGACTGTTAAATTTCTACTGACTAAAACCACCCATGTTCCTTCTTAGCTCTTTGTGTCGAGGCCGCGAGCATCTCTTTCGAACCATCCGCAGCCCTGACGCGACGGGACCCGCAGATCTGACGCGACGGGACCCGCGGCCCCGACGGGAATAAACAAGGCCTGTCTCTAGAATTGTATTCAAAGGCATTGAGAACTTCTTTTATGAGTTAAGTATTCTTAATTTTGTTAGAAGGAATACACAGTTGGGAGGTTAGAAGGTTGGTCTAGATGGTACCAACAAAATCTGCTAACTTTGCGACCGTGTTTATTCGAATTTCAAGAACTTTTAATTTGCTTAACAATTGTAAAATGTTTTCACCGTTGCGTTAGGACATAATTATACACCCATGTCCTCGTGAAAAGTAGTCTAAGACGAAGCGTAAGCGTTTCCTGCTCCAGGACTCTTTGAATGACCAATCTCTAATTAAAATACATTGCAGTTCCTACTAATAAATATAATAATGCTAGCACCGAAATACATATCTTAAAGGCCAAGAAACATCCCGAGGGAATCCGCCATGATGGATTGCCGGCATTTGTCTCCCTTACACACGCGATCCTATGTTAAGAAAAATAACACCTGTATTTCTGGTATCTATGTCCGAGTAATAAATAAAAGCTTTGGGATTACAAAGACATTGTACTAACGTGTAATAATTGCTGAAGATTAGTGGAGAAGAATGGAGAATGTATGGGTGGGAAAAATGTCTTGCAATGAAGAAGGCTTATTTATTAGTGACGATAAAGCTGGTTTATTGTAACTCATCAACAAGATATTTATACCGCGGAACAGCTTTCTTGGGTTATAATTATTTGGCTTTATTTTTTTGGTCTGTTAAAATGTCATAGAATCCTAAATGTCGCAGTAGTGACCCTGCAGTCTGGCATTGTACCTGGTCGAAAACATTAGGGTCATCTATTAAACTAAATTGGTGAAATGTGATTGTAGTTACTATAGGTACTTCCTAATCCTTTGGGGAAATACAGGCTGTATTCTTGTTATACCATAGACGAATTGAGATCTTCATCATCATCATCATCATCATTCTCTTGCCCTTACCCCAATTCATGTGCGGTCGGCGCAGCATGTCTTCATCTTTCGTACTTCATCATCGTAAGTCTATAATGTTCCGACTGCAACTGGGACACAGGCCTTCTCCTTATGAGAAGGAATGGGCCACCACGCGGGCCATTGCGTGAGACCTTAACTTCACAAAATGTATGTCAGATTTTATTTTCAACGAACATGGACAGCAGCATAATTTAATTGGCATCATTAAACGTTGGCGTCTTCTTAAAACATCATCAACCCAAAGCGCAACAGTTACACTGTGTCAAAAATCTCACAGATGGCGCCACAAAGAGATTCGGCGCAAAGTCGGGCCACTTGGCTGAAGAGGCTTTTTATTCTTCTTCGAGTACGCGCCGGTTTCGTACCAGGCTTAAAATGACGCACCAGAATAAAGGATCAAGTTTTTGACGGCTTTATTTTGGCAAATCGTGACGAAATGTTTTGTGCATGACAAACATCAAATAATAGCAGCAATTATAGTAGTTATGGTACATCCTAATTATAGTAGTTACTGATCCCCTAATCCCTTTTGTCTATCCTGAGGCCTATGTCCAGCAGTGGACGTCTTTTGGCTGAAATGACGATGGTGAAGATCCCTTTTGAAGGTTCTGTCAAACCAGTATCGAGATAGCGATAAACCAGTAAGATAGCGGACTAGCAGTGGACACAAGGCTCTGACAATATTATGTACTTAGATTTTTGAAGGGAAACCAGAGATTGAAATGTACTTAAGTTTATAATCGCAACTTCTGAGCTGAAGGTCCTGCGTTCGATTTCCGGGACGGGGAATGTACTGTTTGAGTTAAATACTAAGTAGCAGCCGCAGAGTAGGGATTTGTGTGTCTAACCTTTCCAGGATTACGAGCATGATGTTATGTTATATAATCGATTCGTACTCGTATTTGCTAGCTTTCAGGTAGTCACTATAAAAACGACAATTTGATTTGTGTTGTTCGCGTTAAAATCAAAGGCACATTCTTCTGCTATAAAATTATCCCTTTTGAACCAGGAATATCTACCCGAGATTCGCAAGCAAATGGTGCATATCGCTACACTGAAATGGATCGTTAAATCTCGGTCTAGAATACTGTAGAATGAGAGGCGGAGTGGGTCATAAACTTTTAGGATATGATCCCTAGACTTGAATTTTGTAATAATGGTAGGCTAATGCTAGGCAATTTGCAGCTCAGAAATTCAGGTTTATTAAACAATTTGACGAAGATTTGTCTATGTAGAATGCTTCTTTGAGGACACAGTTGACGCAGTGGATGAGCGATTAGACTGCTGCGCTGCGTGTCGTGGGTTCGATCCGGGTGGTTTCGGGTTTGGGTGTTTGTGTATGTGAGTTTAAATGTTTGTACCAACGATACAAGAGAAACTTCTAGTGAGGGGACAACGTTCAAAAAATATCGTCATCATGATCTCTACTCGGTATTGGGATAAAAATCTCAGGTTTTAAAAGAAGTTTGAAAATGGCAATACGGCAGGCGAACTCGACACTTTTCAAAAAGAATTGGCCAATAACAGTATTCGGTGAAAACACGTAAAGGAGGGACGGGAGGACTTTGCCATGCAGTAGGAAACAAATGACTTAAACAAAAGACGTTTTAAGTAGCCGAAAATTCCTTTATGTTTCCATAATTTTTAACTGACATCACTTGTGAACCTTCTGACTACGAAGATATGTTTATGCAATAAATAAAAATAAAATAAAATAACTTTATTTCAGATCTAGATCTATATGATGTTAGCAATACACACTTCTTATGAACTATGTTAGTAACAAATGCATTGCATTGATCAAATCCGATTCCGATTTATGAAATAAATTAAAGGCAGCAATATTTCATACCAAACACAATGCAATTTAAAAACCATTTCATTTTCATTCAGTAGGTACAGGTATTGTTAAGAGTATTTTTACACCAGTATAAAATGTAATTTATTTAAAATCTACAGAACCACTTTGAATACCACCAACCACAGTCCTGCTTGGAACATTGAAACAATTCAACGAAACTGGAAATTGTATTCCAATACAATGCGAGACATGACAAATCAAATATTTCCACCAATAATAATCACGATTGTCACAATGGGTGTCAAACGTGGAATTTATTATGAGCAGGTATTTTAATTGAAAATATTTGACAATTCCGTTACATGATATAATTATTTTATATTCGTTGAAAACTAGAGGAATTTCTCAATAAAAGCTAGTTTCGTTTCATGAAATGTTTCAATTTTGATTATCTTGGCGAGATAAAATTGACATCAAAATTTATAATTTTTTATTAAAAAATTGCGAAACGAACTCTCTCTGCCTGCCTGTCGGTCTATCTGACACCTTTTCACAATACAGTTACTCAACGTACTATTTTTATACAAGACTACATTTCTACACAAGTAGACCATAAATTTTAGGTAAGGACTAAAGCTGCTTTTCATCCCGTTATTATAATCTGGATTTCTTCAATGTTCGATTCGATTGAGTCGGTTTTTTTTTGTATTTCTAGACTAGAAATATAAAAAAGAAATACCTAAGAAATACTCAGCACGAACCTACTTGGTGAGAAAAAGGCCTAAAGATACATAATTATAGATTGTTTTCTTAAATAGGCATAATTAATTAGAATACCTAGCAAAAAAGTGATAATTGATCTCAAAATTCTCAAACCAAGAAACGATGAATTCTCTGAAATCAAATATCTTCTAATGTTTAACCAGTAAACATTTTAAACCGAACCTTGACCTAAATCTAAAGTGACAAGAAGTGATTTATAGAGTACAATTTGGATGAAAAAGGGACGGTAAAGATAAGGCGGAAACTCTTGATAATGTTAAGAAAGATGTGCTTTACTTAGGTACTTCCTTTTCCTCATTGTATGTGAGTGAGGATGTTATCTTAAAAATGTTCAGACAAAAGCCTTTAACATCAACACGAAATATTGCTGGTATAATTTTTTTTCTTATTTTGGATTGAATTTTCACGTCATTTTCACGCGTTTTGTAATACCATCGACAGCATTACATTTTTTTTATTCGATTCTATGATTTAAACTCATAAATCTACTCACAGATAAATACTGAACACTTTATTAAGTTTTAGTTGATATAGTTATTCTATTATATCCCTAGCCCACAAGCTTTGGAACTGTCAGTCAAAAGTCCATTCCAATACCAAAAAGTTCGTTACATTCTGAAAAAAAAACACAATTCCGTATTTCAAACTAAGAACTACATACATATAAATCTTATCTTCGCGCCAATACTGTAGTCATTCCAAGGAGGTTTCACACAATTTTATGCCTGACATAAAACAAATTCGTTGCTTGGAATTGACGCTACATTTTAGTAGCCCGACAGTATTTCTTTCAGCCTTTGAAGACAGTTCCTGAATGAAAGATTAATGAGAAGAGTGAGGGGGAAAGACAAAAGGTGCCTTCGAACTGTGTTGAGGCGATTTTAGACAGTCATCTGTTTTTTTTGCGGTTTCAAATAGCCTTTTGAAGCGTGAGATTTGTTTACGCTTAATTAGTTTAGAGGTTAGTAGAGGCTGTGGTTTTTTGGTCTTTTGTGGTCAGTAATTAATTTTAGGGCGATTTTGCTTCAAGATATTTCAGTTTTTATTTAGATTATTCACTAAGCTATGTCTTGGTAAAATTCACAAACTAATTCATTGTTTTGCCAGATTAGGTCAGTCTTGGTTGTTTTTTAAAAAAACACTAAATATGTTTTGTTATTCATAGTAATCAAGATTAAATTTAACACAACACAATTAGTGAAAAGTACGTTGAAATTTTACTTAAGCTCCATTTCTCGTTATGAAACTAATTTAAATCGCAGCATTTCCTCGAAATAGAATAAAAATCCGCCCGCTCCGAAATAAGCGGCAAAAACAAAACGTGGACGGAAGCGCACCGGGTGCAACAAAATTACTTCACAACTCACAATTTATTGTGAACATCTCCAAACGTTAAATTCAGTCTATTTCAAAAGTAGGAAATGCTACCAGTAAATTAAAATAAACCGATCTGTGCAATACTGAACCTGAAAAGTAATTAAGAACAGTTTTGCAAATAACGAACGATTTAGTTCTTCCTTGGCTTGTTTGAGACGAAGATACAATTGTTAAATTTTTGAATTTGACTAATTAATAAGTCGTAGAATGACATACGTTTCACTTTTGTACCAAAATGTATTAGTTTGATCACAGTCATGATAAACATAAATATTATCTATCTTTAGAAACTTATGCACTACATCAAACTTTACCATACCTGTTGAAATATAATATTCTATAGCGTCTTCAACCCAAAAATGTAACGTGAAAATCTAAAGTAACCTTACATTGACCTACTTCAGGCGTCTATTCTTGAAGTCTGCGCTCCAAAATTAATATCGAGCGCTATAAGAGCCATATATGCCACAAAATAGATAGTTACAGAAGCTTCGCTCCGTAAAATATCATAAGTATAGGTATTTGAAAATCATCTTAAAGTTTCTCGTATCATTTTTCTTTTTCAATGCCCATTTAGGTTTGAAAGTTGGATATTCGAAAAACAAATCAAAAGTCAAATAATAAAGAAGTTAAATCGTCTGTGAAATCGTTCACATTTTTACTCTGATAAACTAAAAACCTAACTGAAAAGAGAGACAAAACCAAGGGCATTTGGAACCAGGCGGGATCCATTCCATGTTTCAATGTCCATTTAAGATTTATAACGATTTTAAGTTGGATATTCGAAATAACAAATCAAATAAGAAATAATAAATAAGTTAAATTGCCTGTGAAATCGTTTACATTATTAAACTGAAAAGCTGAAAATAAAAAAAGTAAATTAAACACTAAAATCCCAGCTGAAAAGAAAAAAAATCCCACGCGGGATTCATTCCATGTTTTAGACATTTATAATATTATATTCTTTAGTTCCTTGTATGGTGATTACCTTCTACGCCTACCTGCTTAATGGCTCTATCCTGATATAGGAGGATCGACGGGACTATCAGATTAATAGCATCGTCTGCCGTCAACGCGAGAAGTGCTCGTAAATCACAGAATGCAAGTACTGATTAAAATACAAGGCGATGTCGGTTAAGGGATCTAGACGATGTCGGGCTTCAGTGAACGAAGACGGGTATATTGTGCTTCTCTTGTTTATTTTGCGAAGGAAAGGGATTGAAGTTGATCTGTGAAGGCTCTTACATCGATTGTAACTCTTGAATAAAGTGATAGATGGAGGAATCGAGAGGAATTGACTAGTCTAGACTAGTCTTTCTTGGTGTTCGTTTTTCATAAACAGTGTTCATATTTTTCAAGATTCGATTTTCCTCGGCACAGTGAAAGAACGATAAATGAGTGACACTCGTATAATGTTAAGGTGCCATGGAGCTTCGGGTCGATTAAGATTTTGTACCTAAAATTAACTAGAGTTAATAAATCATCATCATCATCTGCCTAGCGTTTTCCCAACTATGTTAGGGTCGGCTTCCAGTCTAACCAGATGCAGCTGAATACCTGTATTTTACATGGAGCGACTGCCTATCTGACCTCCACAACCCAGTTAATACTAGGTTATACGATATCCTTTGGTAAGACTTTCAGGTCACTGACGTACAACTTAATGTGCTTTCCGAGGCACGCAGGAAACTCGGTATGTCGGGCGGTCACCCATCCACAGACTGACCTAGGCAAGCACAGCTTTACCTAAAGATCGACCCGAGTGGCAGTTCTTATTAGGCCACGAGCTCGGCGCACGAGTGCTTAATAAGCACGAGAATATTTAGTTAATAAATAAATAGAATAAAATAGCCTTTGTGACTATTTCCTTTCTTACAATAAAATTTATAGATGCCTACTTACTAAAACCAAAATTGCTTTAATCAAAATTCTAATTCTAGACGTTTGAATAGAACAGCTTGTGCGTCTACAAAGGCATCTTTTAAAGAATTCCACGTATTCTTGTCTCTTCCTGAACGGGTCCATACCGGACCAGCTATTCCCTTTTGGTCTCATTTTCTTTCAGTTATTTAGTTATTATTGTCTATATTTATTGATTTGCGTGGTGAACTAGAGCCCATTCCCTCCCATAGAGAGGAGGCCTGTCCCATCAGTGGGTACATTATACAGGGTGGTGCCGACAATACGACAATTAATGAAAACCCTGTTAGTTCTAGTTCTTAGGAACATTTTTAAACTATCAAAGAAATCCTAACACCGAAATAAAAATTTTGAAAAAAAACTAAATAGCATAAAACCGTAAACAAAATACAATAAAAGTTACGAACAAATATTGGTTAACCTTAGGAATAATTTGCACCGATTATCATGTGGAAATAAAATGTTACGAACGAGTTTGGCAAAGACATTTACGTAGATTATTGTCGTATCGTCTGCTTTACCCTGTAGACTGATGATGATGATGATATTTATTTAAGTCTTTAATGATGTCACGGTTGGCAAAGCGATTGGACTGCTGCGCTGCGGGTCGCGGGTTCGATCCCTGCACGGAATAAATATTTGTATGGCCTGTAGATAGTTGTTTCGGGTCTGGGTATTTGTGTATGTGACTTTATTTGTTTGTGAACGCACTCACGATACAGGAGGAATTCCTAGTGTGGGGCAACGTTGTTTTAAAATATATATATATAAATAATTTAAAATGATATCCTACTAAACCTAAGGTCCAGACCTAAACTCGTAAAACCAGCCTAGATTTATCACGTTTAGTGCCAGCCCTTACCCAGATAGGCGTTTGACATTGAAGAGTTGAGTAGCTTTATCTAGCTTGTCACCGACCCACCGCTCACTGAGGTAGACATTTTCGTATATTTTACCTGGGCTTGAACCTAGGGTATTAGACAAAATATTGAAGAGCGAATAAGCTTTCTTGGACGCTATTTCTGATTGTGATGTGTACACGTAAGAATGGTCGAACAATTTGTTTGTATGGAGTATAGAGATATCACCGTACAGACACCAACATGTCAAGATACTTCATTCTGTCAAATTTCTTTAATTTCTACTTTGTCGCTAAAGCATTAGGTTTTTCAGTAGTAACCACGGATTTTAGATTTGTTCTTGGTTAGTTATATGTATTGGTAGGCTATATGTCATCATCTGCCTAGCCTTTTCCCAACTATGTTGGGGTCGGCTTCCAGTCTAACCGGATGCAGCTGAATACCAGTATTTTACATGGAGCGACTGCCTATCTGACCTCCACAACCCAGTTAATACTAGGTAATACGATACTCTTTGGTAAGCTATATGTATTAAATGGAATTTAATAGCGGGCAAAAAGTGGGTAAAAGAAAGAAAGAAAGAAAAAATATTATATATGTATAATATAATATATTTTTTTTTGAGTAGGTACATATATATTTTTATACCTATTATTTATACTGAAAACGGGATATTTACCATGTTTACTGATCGGGAACTCAAAACAATCAGTAAATATGGTAAATATCCCGTTTTCAGTATAAATAATGGTGCTAGTGACCATGTCAGTTTAAAATCTTATATTTTTACACCTATACCTAACCCTTCAATAAGGATAGATAGAGGTTAGGTTAAGTGACGTAATGGTTGGTAGCGTATATTCAAGTCTATCCAAAGTGAGAGTTAAGTCGCTTTGAATTACAAAATAAACAAAATCCCTATCTTCAATATAAAACAAGTGCTAAGCAGCTAAATAAATGCGATTTCTATTGTAACGAATACTGTTATCAGTTAGCTGTTTATTTGTTCCGAGATGAGGAACATATTTTGGTTTCACATTAGTCTTTTGAACAGTGTTTGAGATCAACCATCGTGTGATATTGTTACATTTCATCAGCAGAATGAAACAATAAAATCACTATATTTTCTCAACACAAAAATAAACTGGTATTCAGCTGCATCCGGTTAGACTCCAGTCTAACCGGATGCAGCTGAATACCAGTTTTTTTGCAACATAGTTGCAAAAGTTGCAGACGATGGTTTTTCTCTATACTTCACAAAAAATGACGATATCAAAATAATGCACAATTATTATCATGACAGTCAACCAAATCATCTCCACAGTGTCTTATTGTAAATTAGTTTGATTTAAGATATTAGATTTCGACAAGTCAACACAACTAAAATCGAGTAGGTAAATAAACGTACCAAGGAAGCGAGAAACCACGAAGTATAATGATTAAATACGAAAATTAATTACGTTTCTACGAAATAATCCCAATCGTGTAATTACGTTTTTGAAATAATCAAAATCCAAATAATTCTCACTGGATCTTTATTATTGTGCGGTTATGATGAGTCAGATTTTAATTAAAAATAAACTTTGCATGAGTACGATGCAGGAGATGAAAGTGAGCAGGTTCGAACCCAGGCAGGCGCATTACTTTGTGTAATTTATTTCTTCATTGCTGCTCTCAAAACGGTGAAGGAAATCATCGTGAGGAAACTGGCTTGTCTTAGAACCTAAAAAATGGAAGACATGTGACATCTAACATTCCGCACTGGGCCCGCGTGGTGGATTATTTATAGCCCTTTCCGAGACTAGAGAGGAGGCCTGAGTCCCTGCAGTGGGAACATTATGATAATGATGATGAGTACGCAAAACAAACCGAAAATAGGGCATTAAAATTCGAATAAAAACCATAGCTCCAAGTAAAAGTTCTATTTGTAAAATAATATTAAACGTGCCCAAAGCTTCATTACTCTCATAGAATTGAGAGCAAGATTCGAAAACCTTTTAACAAAGTGCCACACTTCATACAAGTCCTAATTTCCGCGAACATCCTTGAGCCTGAATATCGGCTTATTATATTAAACAAAATGTTATACCCCCGAGCCAAGTACCAAGATTGCTACTTTAATAAGCTCTCGTCCCTTATCGACCATTTATACATAGTAATTTTACCCACCAAGTACAGTCCATTCGCAGTTAATATCTCTAATAGATGCATCAGAAAGTACATAATATATTATGTACAAAATATATTAGAAAATACATAATATATTATGTACAAAATATATTAGAAAGTACATAATATATTATAATTATAATTTCAAAGGTTATCTTGGACCTCACTGACTTTGCTGAAGGAAAACATTCTGAGGAAACCTGAACTAATAATGAATCGCCTGAAATCGTCAATCCGTCGTAAACAAACGTGGTGATCAATGCTCGTGCCGGCCGACTCTTAATAAGAAGAGATCTTTGCCCAGCAGTAAAACAACAAAAGGTTGGTATTTTTTTGTATTGTATTGATGCAACCAAATACCAACATTATAGTTAAGCCAGTAAAGATCAATGTTTTGATTGTGATGTCAAGTCAGAGGCTAAAAGCTGAAATAGGACTGTACCAACACTTATTAAATAAAATCTTAGTAACATTATATAAAAAACCACGAACGAAAGAAAGTTTCAACCACTAGCGAAAACATGACCGATGTTTTCGCTAATGGTTCAAACTTTTCTTTGAATTCTTTGAAAAGAGTCGTCAAAAACGGAGCGGTAGATATAATAAGAGACTCATTAAGCAACCGTTTATAAGTCGGAGATTTTGTACTTTATTTTTTCTTAGACTAGGATCAATTGGAAGCCCGGTAAGCTTCGTTTTTTTACCAATTGGCCACCGATCGTTCCTCGTGGTGTCTGGGTTTTGCTCAGGTAGAATTTATGAAGTAATAAAAAACTAGCCAAGTGCAAGTCGGACTTGCACATGAAAGGTTAAGTACCATGACTTTTTATAAGTTTTCCTGTAGTTTATACGTGTTGAACTAATTTCTGTATTTTGGAACGAAGTTCCATAACGCGCGTTGTGCAAGGGGGATAGACGGAAAAAAATCTTACGAAAAGTTGTCACGACACTTTTTGCTATAGTAAGCTATTGTAAGCTGTGCGGCGTCGCATGTTTCTCTGTCTGTCTCTGTCTCTCTTATAGAAAGCAAGCCAGATATTTTCATTTCTACATTTCTTTTTTTTTTTTTTTTTACATAATAAAGAATAATAACAATAACTTCGTTCCATTCGGGTGTTCCTTGACACCTCTTAAGTTTATTTTTCAGAATTTTAGGCTCAGTAGTTTCGGAGATAAGGGGGGCGGGGGGATGGTTGGACAGACACACGAGTGATCCTATAAGGGTTCGGTTTTTTTCTTTTCAGGTACGGAACCCTAAAAACGGAGTACATTTACTATTAGTAAGTAGTAATTTCCGTATACTTACATGGTTATGTTGTTTTTTAGTATTTTATAGTGACCAATCTTTATTATTAGGTAATTTCAGAGTTTTCTCTACGCGTAGTCCAACTAAAAAGGATGAGCTACTCTTGTTTCAACGCTCATACGACTCCATAACGTCAGCAATACAACTCCACAGATGCCTCTATTCCGTACATCGCTATAGTACTACATACTATTAGCCAACAGATATCTGTTGTCTAGTCAGGCGACAGTTGCTAACCAAATTATTCAGACACGGGAACAAAGTTGCGAGTCAAGTCTATTATGGGTGCAGAGTTAAATGGGGCATCAATTCGACGCTTGGTCTAAACTTCGTCTTAACTACGACTAACATACGTAATGCGCAGAAAGTTTGCCGGGATAAGTTCTGTCCGGTTTTGTAAACGTTTTCTTCTTGTGTAAAAGTTTAAAGTGGATGGTAAATCTAAAATTTTATAATTGATAAATGAACAACACAATACAACGCGAATTCATATTTTTTTTTTTTGTGAGTAAAGCAAGTTTAAATGAACCGAAATGATTTTATTTGAGTTAAGTAAAGATGAATCTTCTATTAAGTTCCGTATCCCTTAATTACCGGGTCCAACCCTACTCTACGTTTATCTTCAAAACTTATTTAAAAATATTGATCCTTTTAGGACAATGCGCGGTGAACTGTACGTTAGGTATTGTATTCAAAACTTTCGACAATAGTCACGTAGTACAAACTTATTTCACAAAAAAGATGGTTCCATGAAACTTTACTTAGCTGCTGCAGTAAAAGGCCGTTTACATTTCTATGCATGATATTGTGTACTCATGAAAAATAATTTGCTTATGAAATACTAATTCCTACAAAGAAGTATTATTTTTCCAATAAGTGATTACAAAATATAACATCACGCCTTAAATTGCCGAAAGGTTAGGCAGAGTTAACGTGTACCTCACATTACAGAGAGACATTACAGGATAATACACCCACATTTCGCAAGTAATGTTTAAGTCACATGTAGGTAATAGGCAGCGATCCTATTGCCAGTAACCGCGCACTGAGCAATTTCTTATGGAAAATCATAAAATAGCAATTTGCCCGAACTGGGAATTATACCTCATGGGTTGCAATCGCGCTGAACAAATTGCCATTAGGCGTTGACTCCTCCTATGTTCCACTTCTGTAACTACAAGATATTTATATACTTATATATATAATACAATACAAGATGCAGAATAGCCTTTGAATAATTTTGACATTATTCTGAACGAGAAAAATGTTATCGCAATACTGAAACAAGTTAGCATACGGGCAGAAAGGAATTGAGTTTCAAAACTGTTTTCGATTCCGATACGGTTAAACGAAAGCCGTACATTATTCCACTATTGTTGTCTGCAAAGTTTTGGTATATTTTGTTTATCGATATTTTTGAATGAAGTCGTCATCCCAAGGGCAAAATATAACTAAGTATGCGCAGTAGCAGAACTAGTCTTATATGCAGGATGTTAATTAACCCATCACACAGCCGTCAACCAAGCATTCTGTACATCAAACTAAGTACCCCTACGCAAAATGCATTTATACTAATATCATAATAGTGGCTAAGATTATATTTATGTGGGTAATTTACAAAACCACAGATTTGATTTAGAAAATTATAAAAAAAAAGCTGTAATATCAAAACCACAGTGATCTTATTAAATACGTGCTCGGGGCATAATTTCCGAACAATTGTTCAAGTTATATTTTAAGCCTATTACCACGACCCAAGCTTTAAGATTCTGAACCTTATAATCACTTTAAAGACACAGATACTTTCAAAAAGGTTTCCGTGTCTTCAAGAAGCGAGGGTACTTCTCACAATTTGCATTATTAGATTATAAAATAAAATGTGTCGCGGGAAAATTGGCGAATACGAATTGGTAATACTTTAAGTTAATAATGTCTGCTCCAAACAGTGTAACAAAATTATGTGGAACTCCGACCTCAACAGTGGCATTAGGACATAAATTATGTTACTTAATTGTGTTACTGCTGTTGCAGATAATATAGTGCATTCGTTTTTACATTTACATATCTCTCTCTTAAACACACATATATAAGCATCATCAGCCTATAATGTTCCCACTGCAGAGACTCGGGCCTCTTCTCTAGGAGAGGGATGGGCAGTTGATAGTAAAGGCTCGCCCCCTATTGTATGGGACTTAAACATAACTGCGAAATGTGGGTTTACTATTAAGTACACCTCTGTCTAATCCTTCGTAGATTACAGGCGCGATGCTATGTCTTCTATCGAATCGGTTGTAACAAATCGTAGTATCTACAGAATACAATAAAACAGAGCAAGATCGAGAACATCTCAGTTCAGTCAGCTTACTATTCACATGCAAATACATTCAATTCGCGAGAAAAGCTGGTGTCTGTGTAAAACTACCTTTTATATCGAGATAAAATCCTGTTTCAGTGTTGTGTCTATCCTTTACAATACTGATACAGTAGGCTTTTTTTGTTCAAGTTTGTAAAGACTGGAGTACAAAAATCACGTGCGTCACGTGCGTACTAATACAGGGTGTAAATCAACCCATCACACACCCGTCAACCAAGCATTCTGTACATCAATCTAAGTACGGGGGTACTTAGATTGATGTACGCAAACATTTTTGCTGGAAAAACGACATTTTTTTTTGGGGTCAAAAATCACATTTTACGGTAAAACTCAAAGTAGCACTCTTAAAACATTGTGCTAGTGGATGCTTTGAATAGTAAACGGGTAATGGAGGTAATTTAAGTAAAGTTAAAACCTGATAAACTAGTATTTACAAAATTAGCTGTAAAAATTTGGAATTTTGACCCCTAATATCTCCGTAGCTAGGAGGTTCCCAGGTATGGTCTAGAACAAAAACATTATCGCAGTGGTGGGGAGAACAAGTGCTCTTCGTTTGCGTTAATAAAAGTTATACTTACTTACTGGTTTCGTACGTGATTTTTGTGTGTTATTATCAAGCCTCTTGTGTCGTGATGGATAAAAATTAAGCGCTGAATTAAATCATCGACGACGCACTCGCGCGAGCACTTGCCTGCTGCACTGGCACGAGCACTTGCCTGCTGCACTGGCACGAGCACTTGCCTGCTGCACTGGCACGCATACACGTGCGGGTTTCAGTTCATCACTCTGCATGAGTACTGTTTTTAAACTATTATATTAAAAAAAAAAAAAAAACTTTGCCCCACACTAGAAATTTCTTCTGTAACGTGGGTGCGTTTACAAACATTTAAATGCACATACACAGATACCCAGACCCGGAACAACTACCTGTAGTCATATAAATATTTGTCCCGTGCGGGGATCGAACCCGCGACATGCAGCACAGCAGTCCAATCGCTCAGCCACTGCGCTAACCGTGCCGTCATATTTAATATAAAAGCTATGTAAAAAGTCTGCGTAATCAAAGTCAGTACCGCATACTCTTATAGAGGAGCTCGACAGATTATGTTCTGATCTAATCTGTCAAAACTTGGTATCCGTGGTGAATCCGCAGTATAGTCCGCAGTGATTTGAAAGCATCTTTTGCACGGGGCATGATTCTAAACATTTACTTCATTTGTTTTAAGACGTCATCATCATCATCAGCCTATAATGTTCCCACTGTAGGGACTCAGGTCTCCTCTCTAGCAGAGGGATGGGGTATAATCCACCACGTGGGCCCAGTGCGGGTTGGTAGATGTCACATGTCTTCGAATTTTTTGGTTCTAAGACGACATAGTTTCCTAAAGATGCAGAGCAGTGGTGATGATGAAATAAATTACACAAAGTAATGCGCCTGACTGAGTTCGAACCCAGAACTCACTGTTCGTAAGTCGGGGCCGCCACCACTGCTTTTTTCTCTTTTTCTTGCCTGCTGAGACTTAATCATCATTTGCCATGGTCGGCTTCCAGTCCAACCGGGTAAAACTGAATACCAGTATTTTACACGGAGACTAAATGTATGTCGGGCAGTTAGCCCGCCAGACACAACACCCGTCGGAAGATCCTACCTTTTCTATGGGGAATGAGGAACTTTACACCCTGTTCCTCATACCCTCTAAAGTACTAAATACTAAATAAAAAGGTAACTTTAACTTAATATTCGACCTGGAAAAAGGTAGATTCTCTTTATTGTGAAGTATTTTCCGTTTTCGAGCGTAATTTCAAGGCATGAGGATGATTTAAAGATTCGCTTTCAAGCACCACTGCAGCTTTTGGTTGAAATTTATGACTGACAGGGATGATTAAGATGCATTTGGCTTTACCGCAATGCACTGTGGAGTACTGGTGCAATGGAGTAAAAAAGGTAGATGTTGTGATGGTGAACTGTTATGAAGAAAGTTTTATTCTATAAAAGCTAGCAAACAAACTATGCTAGTTTTAAGCTTATTCTACTCTTATCTTACCCGGGTGACAATAGACTCGCCCCCAATTATCATGGGACTTAAACCGAACTGGCAAAATTTACATTTGCCTAACACTTCAGTGATTGTAGTTGGTGTTTAAATGTATATTTTTCAGAAGCTCAGAGTCACGCAACGAGCCATGGAGAGAGCTGTGCTCGGAGTTTCTTTCTGCGACAAAATCCGAAATAGGGAAATTCGCCGAAGAACCAGGTTCACCGATATAGCTTTCAGAATATGCAAGTTGAAGTGGCAATGGGCAGGCCACATCGCTCTAAGAACCGACAACCGATGGGGAAGAAAGGTTCTCACGCAGTGTTGGTAGGCCTCCCACCAGGTGGACCAACGACATCGTGAGAGTCGCGAGCAACCGGTGGATGTAAACGGCAGGTTGCCGTTCGTTATGGCGTTCTATGGGGGAGGCCTTTGTCCAGCAGTGGATGTCTTACGTCTGATGATGATGATGATATTTTTCCTAGCTTGTCGTGTGTTTGCAAGCTGTCCATGAGACTGCATAGCACGAGGTCCTGGATTCGAATTCCATATACATGGGACATAGAATATAACTGGCGAAAGAGTGTACTATTTACAAATACTTGTTTATAATTGACGTAACACTGCACCTGTTATCCCCGAAAGGTTTGGCAGAGGTGTGCCAGACTACATTCACATTTCACCAATTACGTTTAAGTCCCTCGCGGAGAGCGAGCCTATTACCAGCTAACGGGCTTGGATGCGGACTCCCTGCTACTGATGGCGATTCCCAATGGCACTGTGGCTCTGTTCCTGTGTGTGTGTGTAAGTAACACTGTGCGTGACCTGAAAATTGACCACGGACTCACTAACTATCAACTTAGACCGATGGATGAGGCACTCTTTCATCGACATATTATGTTAAAATGCAAAAAAAAGCATTTGCTATTATTTTTGTCAATTTATTATGTTGTAGGGAAAGTTGGGAAAGTATTACGTTAACAGCTTAACGTTCCTATTTAAAATGTTATACCTAGGATATAATAGCTTTTATTTTCTGTTTCATTACCGCTTACCAGGGTCACATCAGGGTGACATCAGGATGTCAGATTCGAGTATTTATGCCAGCTATGGGCCTCTTTTTTTTTTTTTTTGGGGGTGGGAAATCATCAAATAACCCCTCCCGCTCTTGGGCAGAGCGAAAGGGAGTGTCAGACTTCTACTGACTAAAAACCACCCATGTTCCTTCTTCGCCCTTCATGTCGAGGCCTCGGTATCCCTTGCGGACAACCCGCAGCCTCGACAGGAAGCTATGGGCCTCTGACAAGGCTTTACATGCCACCGAAAAATATCTCTCGATATGCTGGTTTTATTTCCTCACGACGTTTATTTTTACCGAGATATGTGATAATTAATTATACACACACACACACATTATTAGGAAAGGTGCGTAGTACTCGTAACCGGCGTGCGTGTATGACCAGATGAATGAATGTGGACGAGGCAAAAGGAGTATGTAAGGATCATAGCAAGTGGCGTTCTGTGGTTTCTGCCTATCCCCAGGGGAAAAGGGCGTGAGTTATGTGTATGTATGTAATTATACGACAGGCACATCATCAAACTTACCTTATAATGGCAAAAGAATACACAGTCACGTGAGCGAAGCCGCGGGCACAGCTAGTATTACATAAGAGGTGACGAGACACCCCCTGATCGAATATGTTACGTCACCATTTCCTGTCAAGCGTGATCGATGACGTCACCTATATCCGTTCTTAGACCTAATGTAAGTAAACGAGGCGTTCTCAGTATGTTTTCATGTTGACGTGAAATAAAGTGGTGCTGACGCAATGCCTACCTAGAGGTGACGACGTCGGCGATGCCTTGAGAAAATATGTGCTACTTATGTCAGTACTTTATCGATGCCTCAATTTCCTTTTATTTTTAGCCGATTCACTGTCGGCGAAGTGTAAAAGAAGAGAAATATTTTTATCTCACGACTCATCATCTGCCTAGCCTTTTCCCAACTATGTTAGGGTCTGCTTCCAGTCTAACCGGATGCAGCTGAATACCAGTATTTTACATGGAGCGACGGCCTATCTGACCTCCACAACCCAGTTAATACTAGGTAATAATAATACGATACTCTTTGGTAAGACTGGATGTCAGAATTTCAGGTCACTGACTACCTCTAACGACTACCAAAGATCTATATATGGCAGCCGGGACCAACAGCTTAACGTGCTTTCCGAGGCACGGAGGAAACTCGGTATGTCGGGCGGTCGCCCATCCACAGACCGACCTAGGCAAGCACAGCTTTTACCTAAAGATCGACCCGAGTGGCAGTACTTATTATACACTAATAACATAACACATTTAATTAAAAGCACTACATTTGAATACAAAGACGGCAGTTTACTTCGAGAATCAAGTTATAAATGGCTGAATACACACAAGAGAGAGCGAACAAAGAAGATGTCACTCGGGGGTCCACACTGCCATTTTATGGGGTAACGTATTTCAAACGAGCTTTCCCGGAACAGTGTTGTGACAACAATTTTGTGCGGAGTTGGTCGGAAACTGTTAATAAAAAAATAATGTGAGTCAGTTTTATAATTATTAGACCGCGGGTTAATTTTGCAGTTTTAATAATGTTGACTAATTTGACGCTGTTGATTAATTTTTTGTATTGTCATCTTTCTTTTGTAAGGACAACCTTATGACCATTATTTTTAGGGGTCGCAGTATTTCTTCTTCCATAATTCCCTATAAGCCGACATCGCACTATTCATCCACTTTTAAATAGCCATTTTTTCTATCACTCATAGCATCCTTCATTTATTTGGAAAGACCAAAGGCATTACTCATATTGTTATAAAAAATTACTTTCAAACTCAAATCTGTCCTTCAGACATTCCTGTTTCTCCACATTATTTCATATCATCACGCTCTTTGAAACATTAAAAGACCTCTCTCGTGATAAAACTATAAGTACTTAAATTGTATATCAAACAATATGTTCAAAACCAACAAAAGTTTGTTCACAAACTTTATATGAGAGAGTGCCTATTACCAGCCTGTTATACCAACACATAGTTGTTTAACGGCTATCAACTAACAAACTGTTTAAAAGCCTCCATGAGGGCACCCCTCTAAAATAGAGGGGCTTGAAACAATATTATCTCAATTCTCGCCAATGCTAGATAATTTGGTAAACATTTGTTTTGCGTCAAGCGCCGCGTCTATGTGAACATAAATGGAATGTTTACTATCAAATCATAACAAATATCAACTAACACCCATTCTATAAAACCCAAAGGGCGAAGGGTTAAGCAGAGGTTTCCATAGTAACATTTACTTCGAGTTGCTATTAAGAACTTGGTCCTACTGGAAAAACCCAATATCTAACAGTTTGACCGACCTGAAAATCTGAACCTAGGATATGTTGCTACAGTAATGGCATTTATAACAGTAGAACTACGAATTCAAAGATTTTTTAATTTTATATACCAACGTTGATTGCGTTTGTTGTATAGGGTCGAATGAAACGCTTTGCTTTGTGAATTGAGGACACAATGGCATATGTTTTGGTGATAATAGCTGATCATTTCTTTAAAAGTAGAACTTAATAATTTAATAACTTTGATAGTGCAAAGAAGTGACTTTCTGGGCCTTTCATAAACAGTAAAACCACGATAGTATTTGTTTTGAGTTTCCAACATTTATCACGAATAAACTAAAGTTATTGAGGGTGGATGTTAATGAGGCCATGATCATGTCAATTAAGAAACTTCCTGAGCTTATTTCACAGCAGCAGTTAATAGAATAAAGAATCTATTTTATATGTCTGGTCGACAATATAATTATCTTTCTCAGAATGATAAACTAGGCCCCGAATATCTATAAAACTATTGGTGACGAGAGCAATATTCACCGAGCCGAGTTCCAGTATCGTTTACAAGTTCCATCACGTTCCTTAGGTGTCTACTTCAATGAAATACCGTTTGAGACTACCTAATTTATAACCCTCTGTAAAGTTAGGAGCTGTAAACCTTCGGAGTATTACCGATTTAATTGAAGATTGGTGAAGCGATAAAATGGGTTTCGGGGATATTATTTATGTAGTAAAAACGTCAATTGATTTATTATATTATTTATAGCTGGCAAATAGGCTGGCAAGAGTCGTAAAGTGTTTTACAAATTGTGTAGGCATTAAACCAGTATGGAGAGGTTTTTGAGTCAGTAAATGTTTTATAGAATCAATCTTTGAATATCGGCCTATCCCTGTAAATCGCTGGACATAGGTCTCACTTAAGTTATTTGTGTCCTCCACCTTCCGCATCCAGTCTACCTCTGGTACAGTCAGCATTAGAAGTAGATTAACACTCATAAGTTTCAAAGCAGGTTTTTTCATAAAAAGTTGTTAGATATTGCTCGTTATTAACAAGTTGAAGAGTAAGGAATATTTTAAAGAATAATCTTCTGAAACATTAAAAATAATAAATGAAGTCCTGTACTTACATCAAATACTTTAAAATTCCAAAATGTTAAGCTACTTCTGTTGATGACCGTACCTTTTAATGTTGGTCTATATAGATGGTATGACACCAGGCTTAAACAAACGCGTTTGATAGGGTACATAATTATAACAATGCAAAGTATGTAAATAGAAAAATAAATCGCGATTGTTTGTTTGTTGTTGTTGTTTTGGATCATACATTCTAGGTACGGATATATTGGAGGTCAACGTTCCAACGTTTACAGAGTTATTAAAATATTCGTTTTAAAGGTTATTATAACGTTACTGTAAATACCTCTATTATCCAGTTTACTATTCAATGAATCTTGCAGTACAATGTTTTGAGTACGTAACATTGAGTTTTACCGAAAAACTAATATTACACCCCAGACCAAAAATGTCGTTTCTCACGTCACTACGTACTCTTAGTTTGATGTACAGAATGCTTTGTTGACGGCTCCGTCAAGGATTCGTTTACAATTTTTTTTTTTGTCGGGTGGAAAATCATCAAATAACCCCTCCCGCTCTTGGGCAGAGCGGAAGGCAGTGTCAGACTGCTACTGACTAAAAACCACCCATGTTCCTCCTTAGCCCTTGCGCCGAGGCCGCGGTGCCTCTTTCGAAAAACCCGCAGCCCCGACGGGATTCGTTTATACCTTGTATACGTATAAAGTATGAGAGGATGATATATATTGCAAAAAAATAAACATTACATTATATTATATATATTTACTATCTATGGCAGCCCTACGTCAGTCGGTATTTTCATTTTTCACGTAGTTCGATAAAAATATAGACATACATAAATAAAAAATTGCGAAACAATAGAGCACCAAAATCAATTTTCTTTTACAATGAAGTGTTTCCTTCTACAAAAGGTATCTATTTCAGAAAACATGTAGCCTTGTCTCTTAACAAAAGAAAAATCCCTACATTCTTTATCTTTGTGATTTGATGGCACATATAACACTGACCGAAAGATCAATTTCCGATTCTCCAAAGATTCAACTTTGTGTGTCAAACACCAACTACCAACATAGACCCAAATTCTATATTTAAAACGCTTTAAAAAGTACCAGCATTAGGTTGAATATTGGGTGTTCTAAGTTAAGCGGAGGGGTCATGGTAAGATTTGGGGTTTCCGAAGTTTCTAAGGGGATTCAAGGTCGGCTTGTTGCCTTTATCTCGATAAGCTTCAATAGATCGAGTAATATTGTTTTAGCGTCAGTATTACTTTTTTCGGACATGTTGATAAAAAGACTTAAAAAAATCTTTTATGAAAACATCGGTAAGTATGGGTACCTGCGCATGTTTAATTTTATATTTCGACAAATATCTTTTTGTTTTGGGGGGAAACCGGGAACTTCCCCGGTGGTCACAATTCGTATTGAGAGGCACCATTTCCTCTTAAAAGACATAATTATAGGTATGTTAAAGTGTCCTGGTTCTTTTTACTCGCTGACCGTTGTTAAAAGTTTTGTAAAACAGAACATTTTTAACGAGCGGTTGTGCATTTTCTCCTTTATACAATAACGAAATTAAAGGACTTTCAAATTGAATTTGTATGTCAAAGTTTTATTTAAACAGTTTAAGTACGTATTTTTATAACCGGCGTGCGTGTATGACCAGTATGACCAGATGTATGAAGTGGACGAGGCAAAAGGAGTATGTAAGGATCATGGCAAGTGGCGTTCTGTGGTTTCTGCCTACCGCCATCGGACGAAGGCGAGAATTTTTGTAATTACGTATAATAATGTTGTTAAATTTAAATTAAACTAGCTGATGCCCGCGGCTTCACCCGCGTGGATGTCGGACAAATTATACACAAACCTTCCTCTTGAATCATTCTATCTATTAAAAAAAACCGCTTCAAAATCCGTTGCGTAGTTTAAAGATTTAAGCAGACATAGGGACGAACAGACAGCGACAGCGACTTTGTTTTGTACTATGTAGTGATAAATGATGCATTATCAATTCATCATCATCAGCCTATAATGTTCCCACTGCAGGGACTCAGGCCTGACCTTTAGGAGATGGTGGGCTATAATCCACCACGCGGGCCCAGTGCGGGTTGATAGATGTCACCATTTCTTCAAATGTTTTGAATCTAAGACATGCCAGTTTCCTCACGATGTTTTCCTTCACCGTTTAAAGAGCAGATGTGATGAAATAAATTACACAATGTAATGCGCCACCAGTAATTAATACTACATAATTCTACTTAATATTATATAACAACAGTAATCAGACAAGAGAGAGAGTGATAAGTGGCGATTAGACACAGACTAAAATATTCCTTTTGTGTGTTCAATATAGCCTCCAATTTCCATTGTTCGCGTTAATAAGAGAGCCGATATTCAGTACCTATTAATTTTATTTGACTACAATAGCATCATCTAGCCTTTATAAATTCGTATCCCTTTATCCAGAGGCTTACAATACAAATGAGCACAAAAACTGTAATAATTATGTCTTGTACACCAAAATCTGTACAGTACCCGGCGATAAATATTGCACATCGACCTTTGGAAAAATCAATGCAATTTATTCATTAATTAAGTTCTTATTTTGCCATGTATTTAGCTTGCCGTGAAACATTTTCGAACCGACCTAGCTTGCGGCAGTTATATAATATTATAATATTATATTATATACAGTTATAATAGCACAGCGGAAAAGAGATGTCGCGAACAGTCATTTCGTAAATAGTTTCTCCAAAGGTCGATGTGCAATATTTATCGCCGGGTACTGTACAAGTGTCTCGCGGGTTCGATCTCTGCATGGAACAAATATTTGTATGGCCTACAGATAGTTGTTCCGGGTCTGGGTTTTTGAGTATGTGAGTTTAATGTTCGTAAAAGCACCCACTATACAGGAGAAATTGCTTGTGTAGGGCAATGCTTTATAAAAAAAAAGCCAATAAGGTAAAGACATCGATAGGAAACCGGCATGACCTAGAACCAAAAAAAAATAAGACATTGTGACCACCTAACTGCCGCACTAGACATGCGCAGTGAATTACAACCCACCTTGGCCTGTGAACCATACAGTCCAAAAAATGTTTGCTCAATTACATGGGACTTGCACATAACTGGGGAAATGTGGGTGTACTATTAAGTACTCCTCTGCCTAAGACTTCGGGGAATACAGGCGTGATGTTATGTGCCATTTTATGTTACAGTTAAACAATAAGTGATTAGTTTGAAACTACCTTCACCTCTGCCTAAGCCTCTCCCAACGGGAAATACAGGCGTGAAGTGACGGTTTTATCGCTCAAAGTGTTTTAACATAAGTACCGAAAAGATAACCTACTAACTTTTTAAAACTCGTTTAAAGCTCAAATTAACAAACACCAATCCAATTTTAAACTATTTAATTTTTAATCAAGAGTCACCCCTTTACTTAATTGGTTCCAGGTGGTGTAGTGACGGGCTGAATTGCGTCGATTCGGCTTCCGGCCTCGATCGGGGCCGAGGCCTGAGCCAATGCGTAATTGGCCTGGCATTGTCAATGAACATGCAAACGGGCCTAGTGTGGAAATTGGCGATGTTTTCGGCCAGTGCTTCGTTTTGGTTTACGTGGGATTGAATGGGCTTTTTGGATTTAGTATGGGGTTTGTTACCTGAGTGCTCAAGTTTTTTGGTATAGTGATATCCAAACGTAGCATTAATGTCACGATGTCCTATGTTGTCAGTCTATTGGTTTAGTTTTTTTGTATTTGGAACATAAAACAATTACATTATAAAGCACAGAGACTTATAACTTCAATCAACTTAATAAGACGCTTCAAAGAGAAGTTACAAGGAACAAAGATATGAAAGAAACAAAAACAGTTTCAAATATATAATTTTAAACTTATAAAGAATAAAAAATAAGTGCAATAATATACCTACAATAATCTATAGGCCGTACGTCGTACGGCGGGTGCTGTCTGCTGCCCAACCTTCTGGAACATGAAAACCACGACCGCTCTGGCAAGAGTGAACCGACTAAGAAGAAGAAGAATCTATAGGAAAAGGATAAGATGTATTATTCCTAGATTTGCCTTGTAAGTCGTTTTCGAAATCTCCCACGCGTGCCCAGAATAAATTAATGGAATCAAATAATAATTTAATCAGATAGGGTGTCATAAATCATAATCGTTACTAATATATTGCTTAGTCTTAAATTGTAGACACTCGTATTTCTTATTAGTGTGAAATACCCGTCTGCGTTGTATGTAAATCATGGTTCTAAAAATAAATGACTTGAATTTTTGATCTTGGTTCTTGTTCTCACCAAAAACTAAGCAGCTTGTGTTTAGTATCCTTATTGTCCACTGTATTTAAATATAAATATAACAGAGAGAATATAGTCAAACTGTAATTACTCATCCTTTAAGCTGTATTTGTTTATTCTATACCACAAAAGCTATATCCCAGTAGCCTAAACACTCAAATCGAAGTTGCCGAAGGCTCGAAAAACCCCTCAATTCAAACAAAACAAATCACAAATCTATTTCCGGACCACCACACATGTTTGTCCATACTTTTGTTTTTGAGGCCACTGATATTGGCCTCACTAAACAAATATAAAGCACATGAATGTTGCAGGGAATTGGACTGGAACCGTTTTGGCAGCTGTCTAAATCGCTTAAAAGAATAATACACGAACAGTTTTTATTTAATAAATGGATGAGTGAAAATGGTTTTAGTTTAGATTTATTATTTTTGGAATTATGCGGTCTGTTTATTTGCTACTTATTAACTAATTATATATGTTTGTCAGGTGGCCTCGGCAAGTGGAGATTACTTTCAAAGCATTCTCAAGGGACTTTCAACTGAATCACACTGATATTATAAAGGCGAAAGTTTGTGTGTGAGTGTGTATGTTTGTTACTCTTTTACGCAAAAACTACTGAACGGATTTGGATAAAATTTGGTACACAGATAGTTTATAACCTGGATTAACACAAAAGATAGTTATTATCCCGATTTTATTTAGCCGTGGGATAATCTTCAAGTTGTAGCGGGCGAAGCCGCCTGCAACAGCTAGTTAAATAATATAGGGGAATGAGTAGTGTAAATAAAAATCGACAGTTGTCATTGATCGAAAGCCACTTTCTCTCAGTTTACTTTTAGGAATTAAATTAGTATATGTATTAAATCATGATAAATAACTTATTTGTAATTATTTAGTTTCGGTTGATCAAGAATCCACACTACACTGTAGACAAGTTAGGTAATCAGCGAAACTTTTAATGAATTAGTAAACTAGAGTAACGAAGTTTTTGAACTGCCGTGTAGATGAACTAAAATTAATTAACACCTATTTATTAGTCTGTTCTCTATATGAAGTTTTGATACTACGAAAAATCTGTACTCAGTTAAAACATGGTTGGAAGAAAGCTAGACAGATAATTTAACTCAGTTATGGTAATGTTGCTTTTATTTTCTTAATAATAAAAGTACAAAATCAAATTAACAAACTAAACTTAACACGAGTTACGTTACGTGAAAATAACAGTTTCTACCAGTATGTGGATCAGCAACTTTATTACTAAAAATAAGACGATAAAATCGTGAAATAACAACCTTTGTAATTTTATTGTGTACATTTTAGTAGAATGAATTTATTTAACTAAATGTCCAACGCACAACGAAGCTCAAGATTAATGTTTTAGTCGACGTGTAGCAACTGCTACGAAACCGTAGCTTGCGTAGTCCTCTGCGAGTGTGCTACGACGTAGCAATGATCAGCATTTTTTTTTACTTTGGACGAAATACAGGCTAATATCAAGCTGTTGTGCAGTACTTTTGTGGTTTTCATCGTTAAGCTATTGGCCTGCTTTTCTATTACATTGGGCCTGATCTCTTTGAAATATGAGAGTGAGGGAACTACTAGCGATGTGACACACACTTATGCACTAATAACGGGTGTAAAAATATCCATAACAAAGCCATAAGTTCGTTGTTCTTCTCATCACTTTTTTTTTTGTTCTAGACCATGCTGAGAAACCTTCTACGGTAATATTGGAGTCCAAAGTTACATATTTTTCTTAAACTTCAAATACATTTGGGACGGAATAAAGTACGACGTTACACTTTAAATATAATACTTCACTGACCCCTGTCCTACTTAACGCATCCAGCACAATTTTTGTTTGCGTCACATTGAGTCCTACCTTAAAATGAAACTTTTATCGTATAACCTTTTGAGTAGAGTTTGATTTGCAGAATGATTAGTTTAATGCTTCTGTTTACACTTTGTATTTTTCTGTCGATGATCCGTCACCGCTCGTATTGGCTATCATGACCGAAAACGTGCAACTATTAATTTTAAATACAGAAACCATATCTGGTTAACTTAGGATTCATAAACAAACTCAATCACAAAATAACCTTCCAGACAAAAAGCGGGTTTAAAATAAATTACAACCCAAAACACGTACATAATTTGTGCCGATTAAGGAAAAACTTTTCAGACTTGACTAACCAATAAAGTTTTAAACAAAACTTCCGTATGTTATTTCAAGTTGCTATCTTCAAGTATTTAAAATTACCAACAACTGGTTAAAGTTAAGTTAAAGTTAAATTACTGAGTAATCTTTGTTCGATATCTTTGAGTTTTGTCTTGTGTATAAATTGTGTATTCAGCTGGCGTGCCTTGCTTCGATGTTATTGTCAATAACAAGATAACTGAAATTGAATAAATAATTGTGTACGGTTGCTGGCTGCTATCAGCTTTTTTCGTTTGATTGGACTGCTGCGCTGCGTGTCGCGGGTTCGTTCCCCGCACGGAACAAATATTTGTAATATAGTTGTTTCGGGTCTGAGTATTTGTGTATGTGAATTTATATGTTTGTAAACGCACCCACGAAACAGGAGAAATTCCTAGTGTGGGGCGACGTTTATTTTTAAAAATAAACATAGTTCCAATCTATTAAAGACATCTTGGTAGAACTGCACTATTTGAAGTCACACAGAGTCATGTGAAAAAGATAAATTGAGAAGGTTGCACTTTAGTTTTAGGCTTCGTGATGAAATGATTAATCAGTAAGACTCAGCTTAACAGAACTGAAGGGTTGCTGTTCAACCCGTCGGGGCTGCGGGTTGTTCGCAAGAGATACCGCGGCCTCGACATGAAGGGCTGAGAAAGGAACATAGGTGGTTTTTAGTCAGTGGAAGTCTGACACTCCCTTTCGCACTACCCAAGAGCGGGAGGGTTTATTTGATGATTTCCCACCCCAAAAAAAAAATGGTTCCTGTTCAAGGTGTGTTAATCGTTTGGAACCGCAATACGTCCACTATGGAATGGCAATGACAGTGATCCAGGTCACAATAAGCAGATGAAGGATTTAAGTAGGTAATTTTGATATAATGACAGGTTTTTTTCTTGATGGGGATGCACATACACGCATTTATCTTTAACGCTTTAATAGTAATAGTTTTTTAATTCACAATTTCCTTCCATTTATTTATTTTCATCATCATCATCATCATTCTCCTGCCCTTATCCCAATTTATTTGAGGTCGGCGCAACATGTCTTCTTCTTCCATACTTCTCTATTTCTCGTCATCTCATCAGACACCTCCTTTCTAGCCATTTCAACCTTCACACAGTCCATCCATCGTTTCTTTGGTCTTCCTCTACTCTTATAGCCATCTACATTCATACTCAACATTTTTCTTACAACATTTCCTTCATTCCTTCGCATCACATGTCCATATCACGACAATCGATTACCACACAACTTTTCATTTCACTTATTTATTTTATCTTTATTAAAAACAATCCTTCTAGGAAATAATGTTTGTTCATAGTTAAACGAACACCATATTAATTTGCTTAAACAAACCGAGCCTTCGTTAATTAACAAACACACGCTAAGTGAAGAAAATAGAATGTAATGCGAGCTTCCGGTGTACCGGAATTAATTTCCTGTTGTTGCTTATTGAATAAGGTACGGATTTGGGGTAGGTTTTAATTATTTGTAGTTGATTGGGGATTTGTTTTAAGATTTATTTATTCGTATGGAATTTAAAGATATATAGAATACTCTATTATGTAAATGTGTGAAAATAAATTTGACATTTAAATTGGCTGATTTTAATGATGATAGCCTTTTGTTTTCTTTTTGGTGAGTGGGATATCATCAAATAAACCCCTCCCGCTCTTGGGCAGAGTGGAAGGGAGTGTCAGACTTCTACTGACTAAAAACCACCCATCTTCCTTCTTAGCCCTTGCGCCGAGGCCGCGGTATCTCTTTCGAACAACCCGCAGCCCCGACGGGAATAATGATAGCCTCATAAGTTACTAGCACAACTGCTTAGTGAAAGTACTACATGAGTCCCTAGTTTTGATTCCTAGATTGACTCCGTCAAATGTTAAACCTTAGTTTTTAGCAGCACAGAGAAATGATTTTTGCCAAAATAATAGCAATAATAAGCTCTAGTCTATGATACTGCATAACCCTTAAAACTTACTGGTAACCCTTACCACGTGCCACGTTACCACGTGCTTGGGTGGCTAAACGAACGTCACGTGAACAGTTCAAAAGGCACAAAGGCAAAGAATACTTGGGCCAATTAAAACCGTGTCAAACAAAATACTCTAATTCCCTATCCAGAAGTTTGGGAAAAAAGAAACGTATTTTTACAATTACGGTAATCAGTTTCCAACTGCTGTAAGGTTGTGCTCAAGCCTACATCGCGTAATCAAATTTGGTATTCCACCTTTCATGCCCTGTCTACCCACATCAATTCTTCCTTTATATTCGCACTTCAACTTTTGAAGTGTTGAACTGGTACTTTCGCATCTAGAAACGAACAGAAGTGTTCACGTTACGAAAAAAAATATGTTTACTCATTTTTTTCTCACACTCTTTTTTTGTTTGCTACTTTTTTCTTATCAGACCGTCAAATCAGGCCTAGCCTTTTTTTTCAACTATACTGGGTCGTCTAATCTCCACAAAAGTACGGGGTAATACAAAACCCTTTAGTTACAATAGTTGTGCGACTTTCGTGCCACTGACCACTGTCAAAGATCTACTAATTACAGCTGGGTTTAGCCGTTCTTTCCGAGGTACGGAGGAAACTCAGTATTAAATGGATGGACATTCATTCACAGACTGGTCTTGGAAAACCCGTACGTTCGTTATTATTTATGGTAGTGGTATCTTTTAACAGCGCCTAACAGCTACCATGTTCATTGCGCTTATTACATTCACTGCGGATGGCAGTAAATAAAGCGATGCTAATTATTTTTTCTAAACCTGTTCCACTCCTGGTCAAAGATTTCCCTCCAGTCTACTTGACTAAATTAATTTAAAACAGGGTACATGAAGAGTATTTGAATAAAATTTGAAAGTCTTATGTCATTAAGTCATATAAAAATAACTCAAAACCTCTTAAGAAAGTATGTCAGTAAGATATTTGTTTTTCTCCTGCTTATTATTATTTTGGCCACACTCCAGGAACTGTTTTATGCCGACGATTTGTTAATAGAGGGAAATATGGTAAGATGGCGGCCAAAAGAGAGGAGGGCTTCGTTTACGATTTTAATGCGACTTCATAGAATTCAATGACCCTTTTTTTATTTTTTTTTTATAGCGACTTTTTGTAGCGATGCTGTCACGCGTTCGCATCGATACCCTGGTGCCCTCGCCCACAAAACTGACGCGCGTTAGTGGCCATGCGAAAATAAGGACAAAGTATAAATTCGTAATTAATACAATTTATCGACTTCTTAAAACGCTATAACACGTTAATTGTTATTAACGTCATAAATAGCAAATTTTAATGATTATGTCTTGTAATTATACATAGATTTTAATTACAATGTAAATCCATTGAAAAAAATATCGTACCAAAAGCGAACACGTAAGATTACAGTTTAACTGTGATAAAAACAAAATAATACAACGTTTTCAATGTCTTGTCATCATAATATCCCCTCGACAGTAAAGTAAGGTTGGGAAAATAAACATTAGAACAATATACACTTATGTAAGTCCAGTAAATGGAGATAGTAACAGGCAAGCTTTACAAATCATGGCACTTAGCCCATCGCTTGTAACGATTACCATTACAATAACATTCCCTCTACTGACTCGAACGTGCTTTGAATATTAACCGGCTTACTTATGTGTTTTCCTTCGATTATTGCCCGTTTTCAGCAACTTTATGTGACACCGAAATTAAATAACATAAACGTAACATCACGCCTGTAATCCGAGAAAAGTTAGGCCGAGATGTACTTAAAATTACACCCACATTTCGCTAGTTTTGTTTAAGTTTCTTGTAATAGAAGCCGAGTCTATTGCTATCAAGTGGGCACAAATCCAACCTTAATGGCTGCTACTGAGGAATTCCTGATGAAAAACCCGCAATAACACTTTGTCCGACCCTGGAATCAAACCCGAGGACCTCAAGCTGCAGTCGCGCTTGCGACCACTGGAACAACGAGACAGCCTGTACACCTAAATTAATCTACACTATATAATAATATTATAAAGAGGAAAGATTTGTTTGTTTGTTTGTAACGAAAAGGCTCTTAAACTACTGGACCGATTTCAAAAATGTTTCACCGTTGGGAAGCTACACTACATATATTATTTATTTAAACTCTGACAACAATGATCCATAATTTTGTACTTAAAAATCCCCCCTACTACTCCCGAGTGACATAGGCTACTGCTTTTTATCCTTGTGTTCCCACGGGAACGGGAACTACGGGGGTGAAACCGCGTGACGTCCGCTAGTGACTATATAAATGGAGTAGTGTTGGATTTTCAATACTCGACTGAGCGCCGACAGTTGCCATTCTAACAGCGCAATAATATTCAAGTAATCGTTAGAGGAAGCATAACAGCTGTAATAACCAGAATAGTATTAACATTAACCATATTTCATTGTTATTGTTCTAGCTAAATACAAATGGTTATCGTCTATTAGATTTCTCAGTAGGCAATATCAACAATCGACGTCAATAAACATTAGGTTGAGCTTCCATACCTTTATCTTACTCGTTGAGATGGTATCTAAAGATTGTGTTCCTGTATTTAATAATGACCAGATACAAAAACTATGAAAATTAATTAAGTTAATTAAGGAATATCTATTAAGTTAATTTATCATAGATTAGATAATTATGTGTAGCACCTAGTAACTACATATTATAAAAAAAATCCCTCCGCCGCGTCTGTCTGTCTGTCTGTTCGCGATAATCTCAAAAAATACTGCACCAATTTCATGCTGTTTTCACCAATAGATAGAGTGGTTCTTGAGGAAGGTTTCAGTACATAACTTGTCAAGTTCCGACATCCACCCAGGCAAAGCCGCGGGCATCAGCAAGTTAACTACATATAAATGTCAAAGAAATTATTTCTAAAACCGGCTCTGCCGCCCAAGTAGGCGCTCAATATAATTTCTCCATAAACGTCAATGATTTAACTTATTAATAAATTATTCAATTCCGCTGAGATGAACTCGCTTGCTCAAGCATTTATTTTCAGTATTCTTCCTTCTATCTTAAGAGCTTGTTTTGATTTAACATCACGGAAAAAACTGTTAAGTGTTTAAGCAGGATAGCATCTGTAAAAAAATACTATTAACTATTGCTTTTACTCACTTAAGTGTTACTACCATTTTACAGTTTCTATTAAAATTTAATGTGGTTTATTTTGCTAAAGGATTAAATTGATTATTCTACGTTCATCCGAGTATAATGCAATTTTTTGGGATATTATATTTTCTTATTGACATGTTAAACGCGTGTGCAATGTAACCAATGACTTACTTTCCTACAAACACTTTGGTTAGAAAGTCAATAAAACAGACACTGCAGTATTAAAATTTATATTTACGAGTATATCTACAAACTCACTATAGTCACGATTGGGACCACTAGAGCAACGAAGCAGTACCTTTAGTATCGTAAATACCGTTGTTATTCATTAATATCAAACAAACGCAACAGCAATTTTCGACACCCTACTTTTATTTGATCGTCGTATTAAATACAATACAGTTGGACTAAACTATTATTATTCCACAGGTTTGTATTATAACATGAGAAAATTACAGTAAGTTCAGTTCTAAAGTGTATATCGTTCACAACGCCTTTTATTTTATCTTTATCCGCAGCTATTTCAACAATATAGGTTGTTCTATTTTTACAGCTACTGCAGCTCAAGCAGTAATAAATGATTATCCCGACAGAATTTTGACAAGGCTACATTTCAGGCTTCGTACAGTACAGCTATTTTCTTAAAAGTTTCTTAAAAATAGCTCGCACGGATCCGCTGATATATGAAACGAGTTGGGGCCAGCTGCAGAAATGTATTGCGTTTAAATATTCCAACAATGTGCTGGTGGTTGGACTCGCAAGTAACGCTGAAGTATGTGGGGACTTGTGTTGGATACACGACTTTAATTATCTTGGCTCATGCTTGCATACGAATAGTTTTTTTTAGATTGGTCTGATGATCTTCATTGTATCGATATATGTTTTCCATGGGGCGGGATTGACGTCAAGAGCACGCCTATTTCACTACAAAAACAAAATGTATATGATATATCTACCATTGGACGCAGATTTCCTCAAGTAGTAATACGTGTTAAAAAAATATAGCTCTGTTACTGATAATTATACAGCATACTAATAGAGTCCCCAGTTGACTCGCTTTGGACTCGGAACTGTAATAGTGTTCAAAGAGAGCATACGAAATGCGCAAATCAAATAAGATGGTAAACCACAAACTGACTGCAATGAAATACAAATTCACCAAACTTTATTCATTTCAAAAATGCCATTTCGTCACCCTCAAACTGCCACTAAAATATTTCAATATAGCTTTTAAGTTCAGTTCGCTCCCACTAGTTTTAGTGTTCGTTTTACCTTCCAAAACCACGAAATGTATTTAAAGCACGTTTGCCTTTTAAAAATGTAGGATTACTGAACATTTTAGTAACCCATCAATGAAACTTATAGCTGCATTTCGTGAAGATGGTTTGCTGCTCTTTTTGCGAGTTTTTGATGGAAAAATATTATATTTGATTAAAGGCTACACACTTTTAGGTGATTGCTGAGATGACAAGTAATAGAGAAGTATGAAAGAATAGACATGTTGCGCTAACCCCCAGTGGATTGGTATAAGGGCAGGAGAATGATGATTTTAGTCTTTCTGTCGCACAGATATTGGAACCCCAACGTTTTTTGAACCAGCCTTAGTTACAACAACACGCCTATCCATCTTGATCCATCCAATAAGTGTGGGAGAATAAAATAGGATTATATAAAGCATAAAAATAATAATAAGCACTATCGCGTTTACAAAAATTTTATATCAAACACTAAACCGTCAGACCCGCAGGCCATACAAATATTTGTTCTTAAGCAAAAATCAAAAGCGACACGTAGCGCAACTAATGGTTTACCCACTGTTCCGTACTGTCAAAGTTTTGAAGAAGAATGCACAACATGGGCAGACACAAAAAGGGAATTTTAGAGCAAAACGATACAAGCATGCACCATCATGCTTAGCTAATGGTAAAATTCGATAAAGCTAGTACATTTCAGGCACCTTAAAAATGTAACATAACAGAGCAGTTTAGTTAGCCGTCAGTGAAACACACGGCGGTCTTTCGTTCGGACGCTCCAATGCATCAGTCTGCCGCAGCTCGGCAGTGGGACGATAAAACTTTATAAAGGAACCATTACTCTTAGGTATTGACTTAGAAATATATTGGAAATGATTTGTTTTGAAGTTCCGCTTCATACAGAGAGGAAGAACTAGCTATATCCTGCAATCTTGGCCCTCGTAAAATTATAAAAAAATGTACATAATTAATGTTATAAAAATATTACTTACCTATGCAAATAGAGTTTTGTCAAATATTTCAAGAGTTTTAAATTTTTTTGCACGGAACTCTAACCTTCTTCTAAAATTAAAGCATCCCAAGGTACCTCTTCTAAAATCAGCAGTAGTCAACAAAAATCGTAATAACTCAGAAAAGCAGATAACACATATATAAACATACCCGTATAAAGCTTCAATTCCAGTAACACCGCTGTTAAACTTGGAATTTATTCCTACTTACTTTAAAACGTACACATAAACCTAAACTAGATCCTCCGTCAAAGATGTTACAACTTTTAGTATCTCAAGACATCAATCGTAGCAGTGCAGCTACGGCGTAGCATCGTCTACGCCGTAGCAACGTCTACGTCAAAGCAACCGTTCATGTAGACAGCGTCGGCTATCATTCGTCTTTACTTTACGCCAGGAATTGTCAACATTTTCTTACTGCAGTATACGTGCTTAAAATTAATTGGACTGAATACTGAAAAAAATCCAAAAGATTTCATAAAAAATAGTTGTATTTTGATAGTCGATTTGTGATATATTTATTTGTTTGCGGTACTTATGATAGTGAGATAAAAAGCTTTAATACTGAAAGGAAGGAAGAAGAAGGTTGAGTACTCCTTCTATACAGGAATGTTTCACTCCGCTAGAATATTTTGTTTTCAATTCCGTTCGACGGGGATGGATCGTGTGGTTTTACTGAAATATACATTTTACGTTTTAACTTTATCTCAATAACTGGTTTGGAGTATTTACTTTGATATATCCTCGTCGATTCGAGAGATCTTATAACTTTTCAATTATTTTGTTTATTTGAATATCCTATAGGCTAATGCAAGATAAAAAAGGTGTTGTTTCTGAAAAGTGTTACTTTATTAATATTTCCTTTACTCATTTCCTTACGAACTAAATACATTTTTAAATATTTCTTTAAAAAAAATATTAAAAACATTTAAAAATATAAAAAATAGTAGCCCACCGGCATTGGGAATAGGGTCCGAGCTACCGGTGGTCAGGGCTCTTGAGAGAGGAACCTCCTGACAATGCGCCGTGTCCAGAAATACTGCCTTCTGGATCAAGCCTTTGATCCAGCTACCAAGCGAGAGCCTCCTTCGATGTTCGTCGAGGCTCATGGCTGTTAAGCCATTGGCAGACACGACTATCGGCACAATGACTGCCGTATTCACGTGCCACATGTCGACAACCTCGCGAGCCAGATCTAGATACTTGAATTGCTTATCTTTCTCTGCTTTCACGAGGTTCTGGTCATACGGGACCGTTAAATCAACAATCAATGCGCGACGCTCCGATCGATCTATCACCACAATGTCAGGCTTATTGGCAACAATAGTCCTGTCAGTGACGATAGGTCGATCCCAATTATTAATGTTATAATTATGTGACAATAATTGAGAACTTATTTTGTCATCATCTGGCAGTCTGTTCCGTTGGTTCCTTTTATTGCTGCTTTTCTGAAAAAATGGAAAATCATTTCTTAGAACTCCAAATGTTCTAAGAAATGATTTTTATTTTTTTTTTTAAATCGATTGATGTTATGTAAACCTGGACTTCGATTTATTGAGATCAGTAGTAACATAAATAATATTGCACCGTAACTCCTGTCATAAAGTAAATCTCAGTTAATGATGACATTGCTCATGTAGTGCTCAGTATTTTTAATGAAAACTAAGGAATGAGTAATGGGCTAGCTCACCGACCGTCCGTCTTATGACGAAGACCGGCCGTCTTGACGGCGTGTTCGTGTTCCACGCTCGCCTCAATGAGATGTCAGCAACATTGCAGGTGGCCCGCAAGGGCTGACGCCTGCCGGGGCTGCGGGTCTTTCGAAAGAAATACCGCGGCCCCAGACACAAAGGGCTAAGACGGAACATGGGCGATTTTATAGTCAGTAGAAGTCTGACACTCCCTTCCGCTCCGCCCAGAGCGGGAGGAGTCATTTGATGATTTCCCACTCTCCAAAAATAAAATAATAATAATTGGACATTGCTTAAAATCTGACAGGACTAATTAGATTCGCTAATGAAAGGACGGATACACTATCCAGTTTTAACAAGCTACTTCGAATGAACGCAATAGTATGACGATACTCCCTGCTACACCTTTTCTTTTAAAAGAAAACACTATCATTGGAACAACAATACAAATCTAGTTGCATTGATTTTCATTAGTTACTTAAATTATGTCAAAAAATGTTAAAACAAAGGTAAAGTAAATGTTGTTGGGTTTATTCCATCAATAATTCCTCAGTAGCTGCCATGGAGTCTGGATTTAAGCCCGGTTGATGGCAATGGGCCCGCTCCCATAGACCAAACAAACTGGATGTGACAAATATAAATTTTAGTTTAAACATAACTGGTGAAACATGGTGACACCCTTCGGGGATTAGAGGCGATTTGTTATACATACATAAACTCACGCCCTTTTCCCATGGGGGTAGGCAGAAACCACAGAACGCCACTTGCTACGATCCTTACATACTCCTTTTGCTTCGTCCACATTCATTCATTCATGTTATGTGTAATCATCATATAACAACGTTTTTTCATTTTCATCGAAACTATACTATTACTTTTATTACAAAACAGTATTTTTGCAACGACTCTACACAATTTCAGTCCTTATGATTTTAGTTTTTCAGTTAAAACTAAAAAAAATCTTAACATAATGGATTTCAGAATTTCTTTCATTATGAGATTGAACAAGAAATTCCACTTGTTCAATATTACACTGAGTGTTTTTGTGCAAAACATGCTTAAAACTCGAGTTTAAGAGAAAAGTTTTCACAAATTGGCTTCGCGACTCCTTGTCTACGTTTTCACTTAATGTATTGAAGGCTTAAAGTTGGGACGGTTTCAAGTATTTCCCTTTTGTAGGTGGAGTGGTTCAAGAATCTTGTTTTTCAATGTTTGGTAAGGAAATTGGGTTAAAGTGGGATGCTCATGAAAGCGTGTATATACCTACCAAAAGCTCTTTCCTGTGCCTCCTTATTTCGTTGTTGATTGGCTCGCATATAACTTTTTGGATTTTAAACTGTTAGCCACGAAGACATAAGAAAAAAAAAAAAAGTAAAGTCAGATTAATTAAGCGTTTTCGCAACGTACGTCAATTTGCTGTGTAAAAATCATCATCATCATTCTCCTGCCCTTGTTTTGATTTATTTAGGGTCGGCGCAGCATGTCTCCTTCTTCTAAACTTCTCTATAACTCGTCACCTCAGCAATCACCTCCTTACTTGCCATATCTTTCACACGATCCATCCATCGTTCCGGCCATCTACATTCATACTCAAAATTGTACTCACTACATTTTCCTCATTGCTTTGCATCACATGTCCATACCAGGATAACAAATTACCAGATTGATGTGTAAAAACCATTTTGTATAAATGACAAAGAGTGATAACTATGATTTGAACATTGATATTATTGAAGTTTGTAGTCAATTTGCTTAGAAATATTTTCCCTAACTTCACAAGTAGGTAAACAGACCTAATTGTTTTGTTTATACTTACCGTCACGCCTATTACAGAATTATTACATAGCTATAAATACTTTATACCAGACATTTATTTCCCTATAATAACTACCCGACACTTTGCACATGGTTACGTAGAAGAAGAACTGGGGCAACGAAGTAACTGATACGTAGACGGAAAAAAGTTTAGTGGCATTTATATTACTTTTGTTTGAGAAAGGCACTAAGGTTTAGTTACAAACAGTTTCCCGAAAAACTTCAAGGTGATTGTGAATCAAATCGTCATCATTATCTGACTAACCTTTTCCCAACTATGTTAGGGTCGGCTTCCAGTCTTACCAGAAGCAGTTGAATACCAGTATTTTACATAGAGTGAATGTCTATCTGCCTTCCACAACCAGTTGATACTGAGTAATACAATATCCTTTGGCAAGGCTGGTTGTCTGACTTTCAGGCCACTGCATGGCTACCAACAAGGGCAAGCATGGCTGAACCTAAAGATCAACCCGAGTTGGGGGTGATATTATTTAGGTATGAGCTCCTTAAATAGTTTTGTCAATCAAATCGTCACGGTCATAATAGGGATCTTTACTGACTAAAAAAAATATGATTCTAATTAGTCCGTCTGTTAGATTATTGATAAATATTGGATACATATTTTTTGTTTTATCAAATCAATAAAAATTGACGAAGATAGTACGCTTCAAAGATTTGAGTGGGGGGTTGTGACATCACTCCCCGGTAAAAAATGTTATACTAATGTCTTAGAATATGATGTCACACGAGTTTTCAAAGCACTGTATCGTCTTCATTGTTCGTTTACGTGAAAAAAGAAAAATACGTGTACAATATTTTTTGGAAATCTATCTGACGGACTAATAAGATTTTTTTTGTTAACTACCCTATTCATATCAAGACAATCTTTTTATTAGGATACTTTTGAAATAAGATCGACCTAGCAAGACTGGGTGTCGCACGATAGATTATTTTTCAGGTCACCAAGATACAGGTTGTGGCTAGTTTAGGCCCCACGGCTACTTCTACTGATGCACTGTTATTATATCTATGCTCTTTGTGATTGTTTTCTTCTATATATATTCTCTAACTTGTGTGTGTGAATAAATTGATTTATTATTATTATTAATTTTGACTAGGCAGCACATACGGTGATATACAGTAACTGGGTTATGGAGATCAAATATACAAGTCGCCCCATGTAACTTACTGGTAATCTGCAGCTACATCTAAGGTTACGCTGCAAGGTGACACGAAAATAATTGATGATCGTCCAGAATTATATGGAGCCCATTTGCATATCACTGCCACAGTTTCTGAAAACACAATGGTAGAGGAACTAAATGTTCACAAAATTATCGTATTTCGCGGTGGTCTTGCGGTGGCAAACGTTGCAGTTGGTGCGGTGACGTAAATCTTTATGTTTTAGTGTACTTAAACATAAATATAGTACTAGTAAATATAGTACATAGTCCTCATAGTTTATTTTCTGCAGTAAATAAACCACGAGGAATAGAAAGATGGCGCAAATATTAAAAACCTTACATAATTTGACACTCGACTTTTTAAAGTTCAAAACTTTTTTATTTAATTTTGGGTCATTTATTTTGTAGTACATAATGCCAAATAGCATTTTTTCTTACAATTGACATGGCGAGACACTGCCAGGTATCCACAACATTTTATCTCTATCTATCGAAAAGCGCGAGAAAATACAGCTGACACACTTGTTATTCAGTTCACAACACCCACACTTAAAAATGTCAAAAGTCGGTCGTATTCGTACATTTTCGCGAATGCTACTATTTATAACACGTGCACAAAAGCGGGCACCCGAATTTATCTGTCGTCGGGAGCTGAGCAGTTGGCAAAATGCCCAGTTTGGCACGGGTCGGCGACCCCTGCCAATAAATATTTTTTGTTTACGCCACCCAATTACACGACCGGCCTGTGTATTGACCGCTGTAGGTTGGTTACTGTGCCATTGTTTTTGGTTTAAGTGTAATCCCTAGATTACTGAACTGGACCGGTTTTATGTAGCGTGGTTGAATGAGCAAATTGTTTGGGATTTTGTCTGTCTGATAATTGAACGTTTGATATTGTGACGGGATCTTTGGTTTGATGTATTATTCTAGTAAGAGCATTCTATAGAAAGTTCAGGAATCATCAGAATGTATCTGTAGTTATGAATGACGACTCGCTGGCGCAGTGGTTGAGCGATTAGACTGCTGCGCTGTGTGTCTAGATTCGATCCCCGCACAAAACAAATATTTATATGGCTTACAGATAGTTGTTCTAGGTCTGGGTGTTTGTGTATGTGAGCTTTTATTTTTGTAAACGCACCCACAAAGCAGGAGAAATTCCTAGTGTGGGGCGCAATGATTAAATAAAAAAAAACTGCTACAAAAACGTAAAAACATAACACTCTTTTTTTGGGGCAGTCGTGTAATAACTGGACAGACCGACTAACGAAGTTACCTGAAATTCGTTAAAAGCACAAGTTATTTTTTTAATTGGCTGCCCATAAAACCAAAAAAGTCTCAGCCGAAAATATTGATATGATATACGCGTTAAAAATCCACTCCATCCAAGATATTATTACGCCATACATTCAACTTCACCAGCAGTTGATGTCCGGGGAGCAATAAATTCCGAACAGGCGCGGCGGGCCTGCATTCACTGAACTATTGAGCGATATAGCATTAATTTCCGAAGTTTTCTGGTCGGATCCGACCACTGACAGTTACTGGAACTGTTTCGAAAATGTATTTGTACATACTGAAACAGTTTAATACTACTAAATGTGAGGAATAGGTCAATTTTCAACCAAGTTTCGAAAATTAGGGGGGGTTATCAATTCTTCTGTCTTTTTTTTTGTCAAATACATTTATATTAAACAGAAAATACCAGTCACCAGTATGGATGAAACACGGGACCGCGAGCACACCCTTTTCTCGTTCGATCTAAACAGTATAAAGGACGCTTAGTAATGTAACTGACAAGAGCAATAATCTACGTTTTAACCGCCATAACAACGTTTAAGGACTCGGAACACCGCAGTATGCATCGAATTTGGGCTTCTTTGACCGTTGTGAGAGAAATGACGATATAATAATTGTCGTAAAGTAAATCTCTACATGAGTTTTGAGTTCAAGACCTACAACGCAAAGTTTTGCCTTTGTATATTATAATGTTACACGGCGAGCAAGCTTGTTAGTTTTACCAAAAACAAGAACTATCTATGGCAAAGAAATGCTAACTTTTGAAGGAACACAGCTTATTAACAAATTACCGTCCTGTATAAGAAGTGTACACTCTTTCAATGCATCCAAAACTCAACTTAGCCAGCACATAATTGCGGATCGATCACTTCTGGAGAAATAAATGCATTGTATGGGTAACTATTAAGTTGTAATACTAATGACGAACTTATTACTTAATGTACATTTTTAGTATTGTTCACAAGTAAGTGACTAAATTATGTCTTTATTGGGAATAATGTTTCTTTAAACCGAACTACTGTAGTCAGTACTGGGTACCTCGGTCACATCCACCCAATAAAATAAAACAATAATTTAATCAAGCGCACTTATGATAAACGATTCAATTAGTGTCGAAAGATACTGCTGGAATCGACCTTCATCATAAATATGTAGTAGACAAAAATGGACGAAATTTTGTTCTGTTGGCAACCGGCCAACAATATCACTCTACTGCTGCTTAAGTTTTTAATAAAATGTTGTAGAAACCGAAGTCTTCCTCTGAAGTCAAGAGTTGTGGTTGCTGGCAGAGTAGTTTCTGGTATCCGAATGTGTCATCTGTGGTTTGTCCTAAACAGTTTTGTATGTTCAATATCACTTTGCAGTTTTAAGGCGAGAATTTCGTATAATATCTTTATAAGCAATATCGAATGGTTAAGTTGACTTAAATGGCGAACCATCTCGAATACAATGCGAGTGTGGAACTTCAACACGGAATAATATGCCACACCTTCTCTCTTGCCCGTCGTGCACAACTAATTGCACCCACAAAAGTCAGAGAATGTTCCTACGTCTAAAATCGTTCATGTTCAAGTCCTCCCAGACTGCATCTTCACACGTGGTTCTCTCCCGATAACATTCAGTGTACCGTTGCCGTGACTAAAACGCCTGGTCGTTTAGTTGAGAATTAGTCTAATTTTGAACTCAAATCCAAATCTTTATTCAACAGCCAAAACTTACCAAACACATTTAACGCAGCAAAACATTAATAAAATAAACGCTTTCAACTCTCTACTAACTGGAACAACTCTTTATGAACCCGAAACTTCCACAATAAACATTATTAAGAATTCCCTGTTTATTAAAATCTTTACTTGAGCATTTTAATTAAACCCAGCCTTACTTTTAGTAAGATTTCGAGAGCAATTGGAATATTAGCAACTTGAATTGGAATATTAGCAATTGGATTCAGAATCGAATGAAATCAATGAAGGGGACTTTTCAGGCGGAAAATTTCTAATTTGTGTTCGGGATTCGGATTGTAAGGTAGCAGACAATTCGTTTAATATTACTTTGTGATATTTGAGCTAGAAAATGGTGGAATTAGGTTTGACTTTAGGTGTCTAGTCGAATCTAAATGGTTGGGTTATTCAATAAATCTATGTTACACATTTACGAAATTATTGGTTTAATAGGGTCCCATTGATCCCATGGATGAACATAGTCCTTAAATGGAATTTTGCGAAATAGTTTTTTTTGTCATAAGCCAAATTATGTGCTGTAATTGATAAATTTACTTGACTCTTGAATTCAGAATTATTCATGCACACAGCTCTTGATAACGAAATAAAAAATAGTTCTAAAAATAACTAGTAACTATCAGAAAATAATGTGATTATTTTAAAATTATAATATAATACTTGCATCATTACAAAGACAATGATTCAAGGTTAAATGTCTCTGTGGCTGGTGGAAGACTCGCCTCGGTTACTCTCACTAATTATTTTACAAGGCTCAGGGCGCGTTCAAATTGGTCGAGTAAGTGTCAAATACGGACGGAATAGCGTATAATTTTGAGTCTAAATTAGAAGCCTGGTTGCGATTTTTAAGGTTCTAAATTCTGATACTTACAAAATGCCTTAAAATGAAATGAAGAGAACTTGACTCTATATGTAACTTTTAGCAACCTTTACAGACATACCCATAACAGAGACAACCATTTATTTGTAATAAAATGTATTTGTCAAACAAGCAAAAACAAACAGCAATTTTATCGTAAAATATCCATTACAACTTTAAGATAGGTACTAAAACCTATTTCGTAATAGCATTAGTAAGGCATAAAATAAAGAAATAAAACCGACTTCAACAAAAAATATAAAGGTTTTATTTTTGTGTATAAAAGTTTTTATTTTTCACTTTTTAGTGATTTACACATGTGTTTACCCTTCACAGCGTACCGGCGTGATGTCATGTTAGTAACTAGTGTAACAGACATAAGATTTCAGCAATCCCATTCCATTGATATCATCTATTGAGGAGTTCCGTTGCCTATCTCCGAACTTCTTCATCAGATCTTCACCAAATTGATATGGGACCACTCCGAGAAAGTACTCTTTTAAAAACTGCTCAAATCACTTGTGTGCCTATAAAATTTGAAGAGTTCTCTCTATTTCTCCAGGATCCATCATCAGATCCTGACTTGATGATCATGGGTCCACTTGGGAAGTATACCCTTTGAAAGAAAACAAAAAATCTAAATCGGTCCAGCCATCTTTGAGTAATCGGAGATCATAAATTTAAAAAAAAAAAAAAAAAGATCTCCTACGAATTGAGAACCTCCTCCTTTTTGAAGTCGGTTAAAAATCCATACAATAAAAAGAAAAGACTTAAGAAATTATTGCTGCGTGTTTATAAACGGATTCACACGGGTTCACACACGTAGTTTCCGTTTCCGTGAGAATGCACAGATAAAAAATAGTCTATGTCACCCGGGAATAGTGTAGCTTTCAAACGGTGAAGGAATTTTTTAAATCGATCCAGTAATTTTTAAGTTTATTCGTTACATACAAAAATTTTTTTTTTTCCTCTTTGTAATATTATAGTACTGATTAGTGCTCGTGACTGTTCAGCAAATATTATTCTAGGTTGTTTTGAGTGTAAGCGTTCGAGAAATCCCAATATTATTTAAATGTAAGTTTATGGAAGTCTCTTTCTTACCCTGGCTGGAGAGCTTAATTTCAAGGCATCCTCAAAAAAGTTCGATTATACAGTAGCCATCCTCTCTAGGGTGAACTGCGAGATGCCAATAAAAAAGAAAAGCCTCTTTCTTACACCTGGATAGTTACTCTCGCTCGACCAATGTGAATGCGCCTTACTACGTCGCCTATCGAATAGTTCCGCATATTTGGCCACGGAACTTCGAGTTAAACACATTCTTTAAATTTATCTATATACGGTGGAGTTTTAATTAATATAGTCAAGCAATTAATTGAGAGCGATGGAAGCGTTAGAACTAGTTGCTTTGTTTTAATTGATTAACTTAGTTCAAACGACTGTGGGTTTAATAGTTATCAAAGTTTAATGTGAAAATGAGCTAATTTATTTTGTGATGTAGCGGTAATTTCGGGTTAGATATTTAAATATATTTACTAATGTTTTAAAATATGCTGTATTGTTTACCACCTATATAAAATTTAATCACGTTATTTAATTAGCTCATGCTATTTTTACATTCAAACACCGAAACACTTACTAATGTTTGTTTCTTCTTGATTTAAAAGTAAATAAGTTCTATACAACGATGACCTCAAACAGGTGGTTCAAGTAACATCCGTTTTATATTATTTTTAGACCAAAATGTACCGTATTTCATGCAAATAAAGAATCTTATCTAATCTATCGATGACCAGACTGGATGTGAAAGGTACATCTCAGGGTATTGTGGCAGAGTTTAGCAAAGGCATAGCTCCAACAGAACTGCGATGGGCTGAGTTGAAATACATTGTACCATATACTTGAATATTCTTCGCGTTGTGTTTATTTGTTTATGGAAACCATAGAGGAAGTCCGAACCCTCACTTATAATATGGGCCTCTGCCAACACAAATGGCAAAATCGTAAAAAAAGAGTATAAATATTTATATTTTGGTATAAGGGTTGACGAAAACATGAATATCATAAGTTTGTCCCTTTGACCCCCGGCCTTTCATCATCCTCTTTTGTTTCATTATAATATTTTGGGCATAATAATATTTGGCATTGTTTCGCAGTAATATAAGTATTGTAGTTATTAATCATAATATTATTCAATTTTTTCGGTATTCATTTCAGAGATGATTTTTATTTTGTTCTACGATGATGCTGAACTTTTAATTATAACACGGTATATGCTTTGTCAATTGTATATCCACGCGCTTAATAACTCTGACAGCCAATTAATAGATAATAATGAACGTGACAGAATAATTATTCGTATCAGTGTGTGGTATCATTTGCCAATGAGAGCTTAGGATTAATTATCCTAATATCCAAAGTAGATGGTTTGCCCGATTTCCGTGCAAATAAACAAGGAAACAGAAGCTATTGTTTAGTTTGCTATTACATTGTTGTGTTGGTTTTGCCTCCTAAGATTACGAGCAAATGATTTTATCATAAATATCCGAAGGTTTTGGTTACAATTCATATACGGATTTATAGCGAAAGATATAAAATAGATAGATAGAGGTTTATCAATATCTGAGATTTGGTCCTTCGAGGCGGATTTTAGAATCAAAAGGATTTGGTTTATCTTTCGATTGGAAAGGAAAATTATGAAAATTAAAGTTAATCTGCAACAGTAATCTTCTTCTTATATATAAAAATGAAACCCGTTTTCCGTTGTCACGACTTGGCATGAAAACGGCTTGACCGATATGGCTAATTTTTTTTTTTTTAACGTTCGTTGAAGTTCAAGGATGGTTTTTACGGCGAGAAAAATTCGAATAATGGCCGGAAAAGCCCTAAAAACAGCCCTTTTCTTTTTCCCATACAAACGTTTTCTAACTAAAACGTAAAATCAATTTGAGCTTTAATACCGTACTATAAAGTTCAAGTGTTAGTGGAGAGGTTCCGGGAAGGCAAAACAATTGAGTGACGTTCAGTTGTTCAGTCAACGAATGACAACTTCAAACAGACCATACGACATTATCACAATAATCACAAATAATTACTGTTTCTTTCCCAATAGAAAAACGATTTTTCAAATGGTGTTTGCGTATAATATAAAAATTAATTGCTGTTAGTTAGTCTCGCTAAAACTCGAGAACGGCTGGACCGATTTGGCTAATTATAGTGTTGAATTATTCGTGGAAGTCCAGAGAAGGTGAGAAATTAGTAGTATGTAGGTAGGTAGTTGGTACGTAGGCAGGTAAAAGGGCATTGCAACGCACGCGGGGTACAGCTATCTATACTAATATTATAAAGCTGAAGAGTTTGTTTGTTTGTTTGTTTGTTTGTTTGTTTGTTTGAACGCGGTAAACTCAGGGACTACTGGTTGGAATAGAAAAACTCTTATTGTGTTAGATAGTCCATTTATCGAGGAAGGCTTTAGGCTATATAACATCACGCTAAGACCAATAGGAGCGGAGCATAAATGAAAAATGTTGCAAAAACGGGAAAAGAAATTCCTTTTTGAGAGCTTCCTTTGCGTGCGCTGCGAAAACGGTTTAAGTTACGCAAATATCATGTATGAAATAATTGTTCCCCTTTAAATGTTCTAAAAAAAAGTCCGCGACAGCATATGTCTATCTTTTAAGATTGACTCACTGTAACCATTTTTTAATATTAAAATGTTAGATTAAAAAGAAAGATATTTTGCAATGCTTATTTAACCCATATGATATTAATCTATATCTAAATAAATATGTTTGTTAGCACGGAAATTTAATATAGAATATTTGTGCCCTTTACTCTATACAGTTTAAACAATTATCTTAGAAGATATCGCAATATCAAAATATCCGCGCGACAGAATAATTACGCACGCGCGGCAGTCATTCGGTCCGGTGCGGTAGGTAAGTGCGGATTCTGGCCTCCGGGGGCTACGGAGAAATTCAAATTCAAAATATTTACTGCACCATAATGTGTACAAGGTGTTACTGTATATTTAACAGTAAGAGATACGTATAGTAATTGTCACTTTAATAATATAATCGAAACCAATCTAAACTAATAGGTATTATAAAGAGGAAAGGTAAAATTTTTTGTTTGATAGAGTACGATTAAACTCAATTTAATAAATGTTGAATAGTCGGTTTATCGAGAAAGGTTAAAAGCTATATTAAGTGACGCAGACGTAGTTGCGTGGGTCAGCTAGTATTATATAAAAATGAATAGCTGTTCGTTAGTCTCGCTAAAACTCGAGAACGGCTGGACCGATTTGGCTAATTATAGTGTTGAATTATTCGTGGAAGTCCAGGGAAGGTTTAAAAGGTGAGAAAGTGGTAGGTAGGTAGGCAGGGTAGTAGGTAGAGTAGTAGGTAGGGTAGTAAGTAGGATAGTAGAGTAGGTAGGGTAGTAGGTAGGGTAGTAGGTAGGTAGGGTAGTAGGTAGGTAGGTAGGGTAGTAGATAGGTAGGGTAGTAGGTAGGTAGGTAGGGTAGTAGGTAGGTAGGGTAGTAGGTAGGTAGGGTAGGAGGTAGTTGGTACACAGGCAGGTAGTAGGTAGGAAAAAGGGCATTGCAACGCATTCCTTTTTCTGGTATATATTAATGATCTACCCTATTTATTGAAAAACCAACCTCAGAATATGGTGTTATTTGCTGATGACACTTCCCTAATTTTTAAGATAAATAGACGGGCTCAAAATCTAGATGACGTGAATATTGCCCTTCTTCAGGTTCATAATTGGTTCACAGCAAACAATTTAGTATTAAATGAAAAAAAGACTAAATGCATAAGATTTGCTTTACCGAATGTTAAAAGTAGTGATTGTGATATACTATTAAATAACGAGAAACTAGAATTCGTAGATAAAACGGTTTTCCTGGGGATTACGCTTGATTCACGGCTACAATGGGGTGCTCATTTAACATCTCTTGCAGGGCGGCTAAGTTCAGCAGCATATGCCATTAGAAAAATCCGTCAGTTTACTGATGTAGATACCGCTAGGCTGGTATATTTTAGTTACTTTCATAGTATAATGTCTTATGGCATTTTGTTATGGGGACGGGCTGCAGACATTGAATCTATTTTTATTCTGCAAAAAAGAGCCATCAGAGCAATATATGGTCTTCGTAGGCGCGATTCTCTGAGGGAACTGTTTAAGAACATTAACATCATGACGGTGCATTGTCAGTACATCTACGAAAACATAATGTACGTGAGAAAAAATCTGCATCTTTTTAGTAAAAGAGGGAACAGACACAATTATGTTACTAGGAATAGGGACCAGTTAGTTCAGCCAGGCTTCAGACTCGCTAAAGTAGACTCATCTTTCATGGGGTACTGTTTGAGATGCTATAACAAAATTCCACAAAGCATTCTTGAAATGAATGAGACGAAATTTAAATCATGCATCAAACGCACACTATGCAAGCAAGCATATTACAAGTTGGACGATTATATCGCTGATAAAAATGCTTGGCTTAATGCCGGTCCTGCTCCACAAGGACAGGGCGCTTAAATTAATTAAATAGGAGGAAGAAAGAAGAAGAAGATTGTACAACTATCTTTGCAATGTATAAATTCAATCTCTTCAGTATTATATAGTCGCATAGCACATATTGTGTGAGTACTATGTACTAAAAAGCTATCATTCTCTGGAAACCTACATATTTTTAATTTTTTTTTAATTATTATTTTTTTGACTTGGATATGCCCTGGCGATTGAGAGTGTGTCATGCTCACTTAAATGTCTCGCTGATGGTGGCGGGTGTGTCGGATCATTTCGTTCCCTTCAAAATGGTTGAGTGGAATGGTGCTGATCCATGCGTCATGCTCGTGAACGGGTGCTGTCAGTTGTGACTGGTCACCTCTTAGCTGCCACGGCTTGTTTGAATTATTATTTTATCTTTGAATCGTCGTTTTTGACTTTACAGTGGACACTTATCGTGCACATCTTGCTACATCGTTCTCACATAATATACCATCTCAACATTAATGATATAATGTACCAAGATTTTGTAACAATATTCTGATTTAAAAGAGTGTCCATGGAGTTTCTTGCCCGTTCTTCTCCATAGAGATCTACGCTAGGGAATGGGCAACTACAGTACTTTCACAAGTTATTATGCCTTGTGACTGTGACTGTAGCTTAGGAGTGCAATGCGTCGTCCCGGGGGTTGCTGCGTCGGGTTGCGCGTCGCCGGATGTCTGCGGCGGCGAGTGCTGTGTGTGCGGGGGCGCGCGGCGGCTCGTGCCGTGGCGGTGGGTGCGCGGGGCTCCGGGTCGCGGGGTGGCGGTTGCGCGTTGCGGCGTGCATTCGTTGTTCCGTGATTTGGAGTCTCGTGCATTCGTTGTTGCGGTGTGCGTCGCTGCGTGCTTTCGTGCTCGCAGTGTTCGTTGTTGCGGGCATTCGGCGGCGTGTGGTTCGGCGTGGTGGCTTTCGGGATGACGTATTGCACTCGTAGTTTAGTTTTATGAATTGTTCTTCTGACATTCAAAAGTACCAGTAATGGTTTAATTGAAATAAATGCTTTGACTTTGACTTTGACTTTGACTTTGCCGGGAACAGCTAGTCGCTAAATAAAGTTTAAGTACCTAATAAGTTACCTGTTACACGACATGTCATAAAAACATTATCAGAAATAATGGGGAAAGTAAAGTATCATAAAAACAAAGCAAAAATTCCTATAAAGTAAGTAATAATATAAATCGTGTAAATGGCTTCCTTCTGTATTAACGATAATGGCTTGAGTGAATGTTTCTATCGTTAACAGGGTTACTTACTGTTTAATGGTGGTCCGTGGGTTTTCATTTCGTTATTAGGTTAATCTGAGTTTTCATACATTTTGATAGCATAATGCGAAAACAAAGTCGTGAATTTTCTTTTTTTTATCACGAAATGGGCCTGCTCTTGACCTCGATCACGCCCGATGGAAAGCAACGGATTAGGTCTAAGATGGAACTAGCGTCGGCGGCGGCGACCTCTCGCGTCCGGCCCTGGTGCAAGTCATGGTCCGGGGCGAGGAGGAATGGGACGCCGTCGCCTCCTTCTGCGAAGCAGTGATGCTAGCGAAGGGGGTGGCGGAACGTGAGAGGGAGAGAACCTCTCGTCCCAGCCACTACCGCGATACCGCGGCCTCGACATGAAAGGCTAAGAAGGAATATGGGTGGTTTTTAGTCTGTAGAAGTATGACACTCCCTTTTGCTCTGCCCAAGAGCGGGAGGGGGGGTTATTTGATAATTTTCAACGCGCCAAAAAAAAAGACAGACGGGTTAAATGTGGGATAACACGGACAGAGAGTTTCTTTTTAAGCCTATATTGTCCCACTACTGGGCAAAGGCCTCCCCCATAGCTTTCCACTCTTCCCTCTGTGTGGTTTTCTCCGTCCAATTCCTCATAAACGTTTCTAGGTCGTCACGCCAGCGTTTTCTAGGCTTCTGGCAGAGAGTTACAAACTTTTAAATAACCAACACTTTTTAATAATGTCTGAAGTAGGAACCTCAAACATTAAAAAAAAAAAAAAAAATGAAATTTGAAATGATGAAAACAAAAAACAATCCTAATCTTATCTTCCTATCTTTTCATCCTTCGGCTGTTTACTAAAACAACCCCGCTATCGTAACTATTGTTAACAGAAGCAACGTTAATAAATTATATTATGAATATAAACCTAGCAGTTGAAAAACAATCTCTTACCGACCTTTGTTTACTGAAGCTCAAGATATAATAAAATCTTTCTTGGCTCATTGTTTTTTCTAGGAAACTTGCCTTGAGGGAATGTTTCTAACTGATATTTAATATAATCTAGAAGGAGGGCTTGTGGGACCAACAACATAGTACACTCGCGATCATAAATATGTATATTTTTGGATGCCCATGATCATGTATTCGGTCTTAGCTCAAAGTTCCAATTTCAAGATAATATGAACTTTCAAGCAGCGGTGGCCCAGTGGTGGCGGCCCACGACTTACAAACAGTAAGTCGTGGGTTCCAACCCAAGTAGGCGCATTACTTTGTGTAATTTATGTCATCACCGCTGCCCTCAAAGCGGTGAAGGAAAACATCGTGAGAAAACCGGCATGTCCCGTCGGGGCTACGGGTTGTTTGGAAGAGATACCGCGGCCTCGACGCAAGGGCTAAGAAGGAACATGGGTAGTTTTCAGTCAGTAGAAGTCTGACACTCCCTTCCGCTCTGCCCAAGAGCGGGAGGGGTTATTTGATGATTTTCCACCCACAATAAATAAGAGGGGGAGGTCTCTTGCGAACAACCCGCAGCTCCGACGGGCGTCGGCCCTTGCGGGCCCCTTCCATGCTGACATCTCTTTGAGGCGCGCGTGGAACACGAACGCGCCGTCGACCGCGGCGGGTGGGACGAGAGGTTCTCTCCCTCTAACGTTCCGTTACCTCCTTCGCTAGCATCACTGCTTCGCAGAAGGAGGCGACGGCATCCCAAATAGTAATGGCCTTGTTCTCTTTTACATGACACTTAAACGTTACCGCCGCAATACGGGTGGTACTAGGTCTCTTTCATTAACCTTTTCGGCCAAACGGGATTGACGTCATATACATAGGTGGCTGTCATGAAATAATCTAGTAAAATAATATTTAGCTTCATTTATAAAAATCCTGATAAAAGTCAGAGATGAAAGTAATTACTTTTCCAGGGATTTCTTGTGCCAGCGATCTGGGAGTAAAAATAGTAGAACAAAAGAAATGGAAAGCTGATACCATGATATAGAGAAATGGATGGTGCAAGTACTACGTTAAATATAACGGACGATAGGCATTACGTGTCGTTTATTGCTTGAATAGGTGTATAGTATTAAAGGTTGAGAACTTGAGATACTAACTTTTGAGCCACGCACTTTAAAAAATCTGATTCGTGTTTTCTACTTTTGATATTTATTTCCCTCAGCAGTGTTAAGACTTGTCATAAAGTTTTCATCATCATCATCATCAGCCTGTAATGTTCCACAGGGTGTTGACTCAGACCTCCTCTCTAGGAGAGGGATGGGCTATAATCCACTACGCGTGCCCAGTGCGGGTTGGTAGATGTCACATGTCTTCGAATTTTTTCGTTCTAAGAGATGCCGGTTTCCTCACGATGTTTTCCTTCACCGTTTTGAGAGCAGTGGTGATGAAATAAATTACACAAAGTAATGTACCTGCCACGGTTCGAACCCACGACTCACTGTTCGTAAGTCGGGGCCGCAACCACTGGGCCACCACTGCTCTCCATAAAGTTTTACTAATTAAAAATACGATCTACTCAATTTCTGGTCTAAAATATATACAGTGGATAACAAAATAATGGTAACTCACAGGATTTTTACAATTCTGGGTCATCATTCATGGGCCCGTTAGGAGAATCCGTGTCTCATAGTGGTAACATTTAGACTGGTTACGCTTACGCAACCACACCCAGTATGGTTCATTCACGTTCTCTATATCCGTGGTGTCGACGACGTTGAATGGGAAAAACCCGGCGGTGTAATAATCGCCTTGTTAGCCATGATTGTTGTAAGGAGCCGTCGGACCATTTAAATCGGGAAATTGCTGGCCTCTGGTGAAAGAAAACGTACCCAATTTTGTAGGGGGAAAGCTGAACTTTTGTAATACCTGATTTTCTCGGTATTTGGTTTTCAAAGAGGAAATTATAGAAATTAGAACATAAATATTACTGGTATCCGATCAGAATAAATATTAAATTATTTTGCCTTTATAATTATTTAACCTTTTACGGGGGATCAGACCGGATTAGAAAATAATTCATAATAAAACTGATCCCCTGGGGTACCAGTTTTTGGGGATCAGAACGGAATAACTCTTTTTAACCGGATTTTTGACAATATCCAAAAAATGTGTTTTCTAATTTTATTTTGTAACAAAAACACGTAGGTAGGTATAAAAAAACAAGGTGATCGTTACTAGTTAAGCTCTTAAAGACATTGTAGTTGTCGGACCAGAGTATGAGCATAGTCGAGTATGTCAGGATTATAATAGTTGGTGTTCTATAGTTTCTGTATATCACTACAAGAAAGAAGCCGTGAATTTACGTTCGTATCAAAAAACGCTTTATTAATACGTATTTAGAACCCATATATCGAGGACTGTTTTTTTTTCTTTTTTTTTTTTTTGTTTTTTTTTTAGAAAAACGTTGCCCCACACTAGGAATTTCTCCTGTATCGTGGGTGCGTTCACAAACATTTAAACTAACATACACAAATACCCAGACGCGGAACAACTATCTGTAGTTCACACAAATATTTGTTCCGTGCGGGAATCGAACCCGCGACACGCAGCGCAGCAGTCCATTGCTTGAGCCACTGCGCCAACCGTGCCGTCAAATTGCCGTGCCGTGCCGTGCCTTATTGGTGGAGGACTCGTAAGTGCGACTGCTGATCATGAGGTCCTGATTTCGATTCCCGAATCGAGCAAAGTGTTATTGGGTTTTTCCATCAGGAATTCCTCAATAGCAGCCATTTTTTTTTTGTTTTTGGGGGTTGGTAAACCATCAAATGATTCTTCCCGCTCTGGGCAGAGCGGTAGGGAGTGTCAGACTTTAATAACTAAAAACCACCCATGTTCCTTCTTAGCCCTTAGTATCGAGGCGGCGGTATCTCTTTCGAACAACCCGCAGCATTAGAAGTCAATAGCTGCCCTGAATTCTGAATTTGTGGCCGATTGACGTACTAATAGGTACGCCTCTGCCTAACCCTTCGGGATTACAGGCGTGATGTTACATTTCAGATCCCATAATTAAATTCCTCTTCCATAATAACCAATTGTCTTCGACCCCTTTCACAAGTAAATGCATTCATCAAATAGTCTCATTTGTAGTACAAAACCGGCTTAGAGCACAGATGTTCCGAGACAGTTGCCCCTATGCATTCATCATCACTTGACTACGTGACTGCAAAGAGAATACCACTGCATTACCTCATTTTCTATTTACAAAGGAATTTGAATAAACAGCCTTTTGTGTAGAAGAAAAAATGGCGTTCGTCAGTTGTTTTTAACACACTTTTTATAATCAAAGGTAATGAGAAATGGTTGTGTTTTCAGTCGTAAAAGGAACGTCGATTTTATAAGAATCAGACTAAGAATAATTTTATTGTTTAAGAAAATACAGTCTGTGGTGTGATTCCTGAAGCTTGTACTAGGAATCTCTTTGTCGTGAGTTCCAGGTTTCTTCGTTCCGTTTACATTATTATAGTTACACAAATAATAAATCCGTTACAATTCATTACTAAATCTAAGCTTCGTAATCTAAAAAAAGGAATCCAGAGAAAACACTAGGTTACCTGTTATCAATGTTATGTGTGGCTGTGTGTGGTGTGTTGGTTGGTGAATAACGAGAGTTTAAAAAGTGTGTCTGAATGTTATAGGTACTTGTTGTTGAACGTGTATGTATTATATGTATAGTTTTGTAGTAGGATAATTTCTATGTAGGGTTCAGAATGATGAACTGAAAACGTGGTCACCGTTTTAGCACCGTTATCCTTTTCACTTGGTTTTATTTATAATAATTACAAACTACAATTTACAGAACTAAAATTATAATAAAATATATACAAGTATCAAAAAGAGAAGAATTACAGGGCGTCAAAAAACACGTCCACACCGCTGTCAACAGGAAAAGTGCCCAGAAGGCTGGCAGCATTCCCACGTTGGATGGCAATGCTGATTCTTTAGAACAGGCCTTTTCACCTTGTATATAAAACAATCACAATCGATACAGTCTTACAAAGACTCCGAAAGTCTCTCTAAGAACTCCGAGTCGAAATAAAAACGACAACATAATCTGTAACACTGATCAAAGCAAACAACTCGACATCAAATGAAGAAAAGTAAAGCGTCTGTCGAAAGTATTAGACAAGAAAATTGTCGGTGTAATAAACACAACGGTTTCCACAAAGCCTTGGCGTTAACTTTATCGCAGACCGGGGATTGTTCAGAGAACACAAATATAGCCGTTGCCTTATACCAGACATTTACAAGTCGCCGACAATAAGGTAATTTCTCCGGTTAGTAGTACTGCAGAGATGGTAAACCTACATGGCATGCGTGTTATTGACTGTGAACTGTTTCAGACTTTTTTTTAAGCATTGCCCCACGCTAGGAATTTCTCATGTATCGTGGGTGTATTTACAAACATTTAAATTCATGTAAAACACCCAGACCCGGAATAACATATCTGTAGGCTACAAGTAAAGTGAGTGTGTACAAGTGTAGTGATACTAATATAGTTTTAAGTTTATATTTACTAACACAAACTGTATTATTAGTATGTATATTTAGGTTAAGGTATTTTCAATACACTTCCTCGAAAACTAGCTCTTATTGCACTACGATTAGGTTCGAAATGCAAAATATTTCGCACGTTATTGCATTTCTCGACCCCATGAACACCCTCGCCGTGCGGCTCGGGTGTTCAATCCGCCTCAAATGCAATAACAAACTTTCCGCACTTGTATCAAAATGTACTATTATCTATGTGTCCTTGTTACCTGAAAATAAATATATTCTATTCTATCTATACAAATATTTGTCCTGTGCGGGAACGAACCTGCGACACGCAGCGCAGCAGTCTAATCGCTCAGCCACTACGCCTACCGTGTCGTCAACTTTCAGGTGACGGATTTTTATGTAAGAAACGGTAAACGAGCTTTCTATTTTTTCGATTCGATTTTTTTGATTGTAAGACATATCGATTTCCACACGATGTTTTCCTTCACCGTTTTGAGAGGAGCGGTGATGAAATAAATTTCACAAAGTAATGCGCCTATCTGAGTTCGAACGCACGACTCAATGTTCGTAAGTCGGGGCCGCCATCACTAGCCACCAGTTTTTAGTAACCTGCTATTAATCAGATTTTTTACTCGGAGATGGACCTACATTTATGAGATGATTTGATCCAAGATTTATGGTTCTAGATAAAGCCTTAGAAAAAAAAACCAGTCAAATAAAAGAATATACGAACGTTTACCATCCAGGCCGAGGCTATAATTGCGAAATACATGCGTAAAGTTTAGTTGTTAAGCGGTACTGCGGGAGTTGGGGACCCTGGGAGTGCTAGGACACGACGCTTTCATGTAAACTTGACCGTACGAGAGGGACCAACTCGTCTGACTGATATACGACAGCAGAGTTTTGGGTAAGTAGGCAATACTCTGGCGAGTCTTTAGGAAGAAATGTAGGTTTAGACGAGGAGGTCGTAACAGGAAAATATATTTGAATAACTGATACAGGAATATTTTGGAAATAACGACATCTATTTTATAATATTTAATTTGGTATCAGGACAAGGAAATGGCTATTCATTAGATTAACTTTGCCGTGGCCGACTTGGAAATCTCTAAATAGACTCCGAACCCAGGTCGGCTGTAGCAAAGACAATCTCTTCAGATGGGGGTTCACTGACGGCTCAGACCTTTTTTTTTTTTTTGGGTGGTGGGAAATCATCAAATAACCCCTCTCGCTCTTGGGCAGAGCGAAAGGGAGTGTCAGACTTCTACTGACTAAAAACCACCCATGTTCCTTCTTAGCCCTTCATGTCGAGGCCGCGGTATCCCTTGCGAACGACCCGCAGCCTCGACAGGACGGCTCAGACCTCAACTGTGTATGCGGCGTATCTCCACACATATATACATATATCCCACCTTCCATCTTGCGCTGCATGCCCTGACACCTGCACACTTGACGACCTTATGACTGCATCAGCGAGTGGAGTCCGCATAGCTGAATTTTAGGTCAAAACGATTTGATCGAATAGAAATTTGCCATCGACACGCTAAGAAGAAGATTACTAACTTAAAATTGCCACCCGCCGAAAATTGGCAGACCTCCTGTAAGGTGTGCCTTCGAATCCGACCGGCCGGTTGATGGCCGTTGGGATCCACTAGATGTGACTAGCACAAGACCGGGTGGCATTGTATGGCCTTGAGGGAGGGAGCCCTTTCTGTAGCAGTGGAGGCTATCGGAACAGTTACAATCAATTATTTAAGAAACACCTTCCGATTTAAAATACACCAAGCCATGATCGGATCTATTTCTACATAAATTTTCTTTGTTTCCCAAAATACATCACAAGCAGACTTGGAACCAAGGCAGCTTTTCATTTACCTCTGTATCTAGCTTTTCAACTAGAGATAAGCTACAGCTTTAGATGTTTGGTTCTCGACAAAGTGTGTCCATCCACTGTCTTCTTTTTGGCATTGCAAGCCTTTTCAATCTCGAATATTCGGGTTTATCCGAGGTATAACAACAACGAACATACTGTAAAAACATAATGAAATGTAACATCATTTAATCAACTGCGTCCATCCTATGTCAAGGCAGGCTAGCTCCTAGGTACCGGGGATCGTGAAAGGGCTACTAGTTCCCATGGTCTACGGTGCAAGTGTGGGAAGCGAACACTGTGGTGGTATTTAGTCAGTTCGAATCTCACAAACACCTCCCTACCCCAAAAGGTTAAAAAAAAGTGTAGCTGAAAGTCGATATTTTTATTATTTCTTCTTCTTCTTTCTTCTTTTGAAATTTGCTTGTTTGACCTCCATAATCCATTTACTGTATGGCAAAACACTACACAGTAGCACGATTCTTCTAGCTAAAACTGATTGTCAGACTTTCAAGTATGACAGCTGGGACCTCACTTATTAGTTATTCTGATAGAAAACAATAATACTTACTTAAATTAACGTTAATGCTTCTAAAAGGTATAACAATATCAAGTGTCGAATGAGGCGCGTTTGAACTCACGACTTTTCCTTAACTTTTCGTTTTGTAATTCCCACTTGGCAGCCGAAACATGGAAACCATTTTCGGAATATCGGCCCACTAATGTAATAGTGTTGTAAAATATCAAAGAGGTCAGCTCTGTTCCCTACATTCGAAACAAAAGAACATTTCACTTAAGTTTCAAAAGTGGTTTCGTAACTGACAGCCCAATTTATTGCTGGGTAACACAAATTCGGCTTCAAAACTTTTAACTTGTAAGGAAACTTCGAGACTGAATTACGTATTTGTTTACTTTGTTAAGTTTATAGACTTTACGGGTCATTTACTTTTACATAATAACATTTCTAAATTTATCGCTAAGACTATTCAGTATCGATTGACTTGCTAAGCTAGCTCCGTATGGTGTCGGACTTATGGAATAGCACCATCCCATATCTTCCCGTGGGTGTCATAAGAGGCGACTAAGGGACTTACTAGAGAATGGGCATCAGCGTTCTCTGTGCCTTCGTAACAACCATACTGCAATCGCCAACCCGCCTGCCAAGCGTGGCGATTATTGCAAATCCCTCCTTCTGTCTGGGAGGCCTATGTCCAGCAGTGGATGTCTTATGGCTGAAATGATGATGATGACTTGCTATGTCTTGTCAGTTCTTGGTTCATAGAGATCTACACTTTGGAATAGGGAACTACAGTTCCTTTCATAGTTATAAAATAATTTCTTGTGACTGGAAAAATAAAGCTACAGTAATTTTTTTGTATTTTTGTTTCGTCTATTCAGAAGTGCCTGACACTGGCCTACTTGAAATACATGCTTTGAATTTGATTTTATTTTTACAAAAAATCTTTAGTTTGTTGTCTATGTGACTGCTTAGCATCCTAAGCTATGCGGTGGTATTCACATGTGGCATTATCATAGAACGAACCCAAGAACCGAGCTGCGGGTTGTTCGAAAGAGATACCGCGGCCTCGGCGCAAAGGCTAAGAAGGAACATGGGTGGTTTTTAGTCAGTAGAAGTCTGACACTCCCTTTCGCTCTGCCCAAGAGCGGGAGGGGTTATTTGATGATTTTACACCCACCCAAAAACAAAAAAGGGCGTCATAAAAACTCTGAAAAAAGTCCACACTTTTGATAATTTCTTCCAAAAGATGTAGTGTATTAATATTATTAATCGATATTTTAATTAGATATAGCACAGACACTACAGAAAGATTGGGTTAAGTTTTGTTGTTTTTGCTTTTTACAATAATTACGAAGTCAACAATGAAAATAGCTGGGGGTCTAAAATGGCCACTGTAGCAGATCAAAATAGGAAAAAATATGAATTGCGTTAAAATTCGTAAAATGGTCACAGACGTAGTTACTATTATGAATGGTACATTATACGAATTTTATCACAATTCATATTATGATCTGCTCATCATGTGCCTAGCCTTTTCCCAACTATGTTGGGGTCGGCTTCTAGTCTAACCGGATGCAGCTGAATACCAGCATTTTACATGGAGCGACTGCCTATCTGACCTCCACAACCCAGTTAATACTAGGTAATACGATACTCTTTGGTAAGTCTGGATGTCAGAATTTCAGGTCACTGACTACCTGTAACGACTGCCAAAGATCTATATATGGCAGCCGGGACCAACAGCTTAACGTGCTTTCCGAGGCACGGAGGAAATTCGGTATGTCAGGCGGTCACCCATCCACAGACCGACCTAGGCAAGGACAGCTTTTACCTAAAGATCGACCCGAGTGGCAGTTCTTATTAAGCCACGAGCTCCTCCATATTATGATCTGCTAATGTGGCCATTTTAGACCCCTGTTGAGAGACTTGGCCAAGATTTCGAAATTAGAAGATACTTGTGTATTTTTATTAGGCTTGACCTAAACATGGCCCGGTGAATATTTAGGTAAGGACAAGACTCTTGACCCTTCCCTGTTAGGTACCTACTCTAACAGAGATCCACTCGATATTGAAAGCTTACGCAAAAATAGAATCGAGTATTTGACAACCGCAAATAATCTCTGAGATATTTCACTAAAGTTATTATTTTAACCTTTTGAAAATAAATAATTTGACTATCTAAGAAAAGGTAAGGATTATGGATTATTATACCTAGGTAACCAAGAAAAACAATATATTACATAAACATAACATAACATCACGCCTGTAATCCCCGAAGGGTTAGGCAGAGGTGTACCTAATAGTACACCCACTTTTCGCCAATTATGTTTAAGTCCCATGTAATAGGGGGCGAGCCTATTGCCATAAACCGGGCACAAATTCAGTATCCGTGGCTGTCACTGATAAATTCCTGATGGAAAAAGCCAATAACACTTTGCCCAACCCGGGAATCAAACCCAGGACCTCATGCTCAGCAGTCGCGCTTGCAACCTTTAGACCAACGAGGCAGTCACCTATTATTAGATATGACTTAAACATAACTGGTGAAATGTGGGTGTACTACCACACCTGTGGCTACTACTACTGTACACCTCTGCCTAACCCTTCGGAGACAAGCGTGATGTTACGTCATATCTCATTCGGTTAAATATAAACCCAACGTTGTGTTGCCCGCAATCTCTGCCCACAAACGGGGATTATTGGGTTTACAGAAATCTATTGCGCAACCTTCTCCTAGTGCCTATTAATTTATCCGGGCTTAACCCCCGGCGGCGAGGGTAGATGCTTTGAATTCCGTATTACAGGCAAACTTGAAAGAAACAAGCTGGGAACAATGTAGACTACATTATTTATGGACTTAGGATTAGACTTAAGATGTTATGCTTCTGTTTTAGGTATAAAGGGAAAGTAATCAGTAAGTTGTTAATCATTTATTTGGAGATTCTTAAGATTACTTGGATACGAAGTAAGAATTGCTAACATTACGTCATGCTAGAAATCGTAATTAGCTGATTATATTTGTCTGATTCTTTATAATTATGTAGGTACATCTTCATGGCTAGACTTTCAATCACTACGATTTTTACCCGACTGCAAGGAAAACGTTGTTTTTAATTATACGATCAGAAGTAGACTTTCGAACTTATCATAAAAGTGGTTGCACAAAAAAAATTACTATTTCGGGAATTAAAAGTAATACTGACCTACTCTTTAATGGGTATTAAAATTAATACTGATCATCTTTTAATTCCGGAACATTCCTAGTTTTCAAGCCAGTGGAGCGGGCAGCGGCAGAATAATAATTCAGAACTGGAAAACCTCAAATAAAAAAAATCTCAACTGTAAAAAAAAAGTGAAAATAAAAAATGTGCGTAAAAATGATAATTAAACAAAAATTGAAAATGCACAAATAAAACGAATAATAAATACAGCCAGGAACCATTATTGTAACGATTTAAGCCGGTCTAAATGTTAATGGGTACGTTCTGACTGCAAAAGAAGCAAGCTTATTGCCATCAACCGGGCACAAATCCAGACTCTGTGATGATAATGTCCATAGTGGGCAATGTTCCTTAGAGCACACAGTGACCCTTTTTGTGTCAAATGATTATAAAATCAGCCTTTTACAATTTAAAACTACAAGGCTGATTTCTCAAAAATTGTACCATTACCCTATAGTGGTAAAAAACCGTTAAAGCTCTCTTGGTACTAAGTACTAAGAGAGTTCTGTGAGAAGGCAAATCGTCCCCTTGGTATATGTACCCCGGCGTGTAACGAAACCATAGCGCGATTCAGCCGGGGGCTACAACGCCATCTATCGAGCACGTGGGTACTATTCGACGGTTCTTTAGTTTGAGCGAAACATTATAAGATTTGTTTATTACACGACTGTCCCAAAAAAAGAGTGTTATGTTTTTAACGTTCATGTATGTATGTATGTATGTATGTATGTATGTATGTATGTATGTATGTATGTATGTATGTATGTATGTATGTATGTATGTTTGTTTGTGAGTTTCTTTATTCCACCATAACTTCTAAACGCCTGAACCGATTTTGATGTATGTGGTATCGTTAGATTCATTGCGTCACCCCGGGTAACATAGGCTAGATAAAATATCAAAAAACATAATAGGGTGGCCATGGTTTAGAAAAAAAAAGAACTTTTAATTTTTTTTTATTGAAATTTCAATGAAAAATATAATCATCGTCTAGAACTTATTAAGTAGATTACAAAAATATACCACAGTAGTATTCAATATCTATTGTTTACTAGTAATACTACTCAACAAATGATATAGTGACATTTTAAACCCGGGATCCGATACGAATAAGCTACATATCAATAGATTCTCTGTAATGAAAGAAATAAAACTGGCTAGGTTACAACTCCCAAATCCATCTACGGCGGTATCTAAATGGTTTTTAAGTTTGTATGAAAAGTCAGTATGCGTGAATCAATTTACTTGTAACATGGCAAAAATATTAATTTAAAGAAATAATAATATTTGCAATAATAGAATTTTCACCCCTTAAAGGGTAGAAAAAGAAGATCAGGGTAGATTTTGGTATGGACAAATCTGACTGCGAGATTCAACTTGAAACTCATTACTAACACAAATTAATAAATCATTACGTGTGTTATAAAACAATAGTTTAAAAAAACCGTGCGAGTTGAACCCACGCACCAAGGGATCTGTAAAAGTTTTTTGGTACCTACTATACTTAACCTCTAGAGCCCCAGCGGCACAAAAACGTGCCAGTAAACAAGTATTACCGTTGAGCCCCGCTGGCACAAATTTGTGCCACCAAACCCCGACCGATTTAAAACTGTATTTGTATTATAGATAAGTCTTAAAATCGTTTCTGAACGAATGTTCTCAATGGCAGATAATATTTTACATCCTTAGACAAAGATAGAAACTAAAAATATTGTAGGCAACATTTAAAAAAAAAGTGTGAAGTTAGTACAAAAATTTCGTGTTCGTGATTACGTCGCGCGCTAGTGAATTCGTGTGTTTTCGTGATTTTTCATTGATTTTGTACGGTAAGTGGGTGAATATTCATTTATAAGTGTTTCTCGCAACTTTTTACATAGTTTTTCGCATGAAATAATACCACAAAACTTGTTTTATTGAGCTAACAAAATTTACATCGTTCTGGGTTCGTCGAACTCGCTATTGTTATTGTACGATTTTTTGAGATAATTCAACGAAATTTCATCTTTGTGATGGCAGAAATGACGTAAAATCTATTGATAATTCATAATTACACGTAGTCCATGCATATTTCAATAATTTATTCATATTATGATGAAAATTTCATTAGTAGGTAACGAAATCCTATTTGAATTTTGAACTGTCAAACGTCAAAATGGTTCTTAGCTCAGCTAGTGCTTAGGGTCATGTCGATAAAAGTTATCGATTGTTTTTGTAAAATTGTTCGGATAAATAAAATGAAAGTATTATTTTTCGTATTTTATAGTTTTATTTCCGTTTAGTGTAGTTTGAATGTAGATGTTTTTTTTAATTATAATAATTTCTTTTAGTTTTTTATGTTTTGTTTTGTAAATTATGTGTACGGTATTCTAATAGATTTGAGATGGCTGCGAGGCAAAACTGGTGCGTTGGACGCGAGTATGCCCCGGAGGACTTTGATGAGCTCCTCCGGGACACCGACTCGGAGGACGAGGGCGAAGCCGAGTACCTCTATTCTCTTTCATGAATAATGAATAAATCACTCACCTTGTTGTGATGAGGCTAAGTATCATCATCTGCCTAGCCTTTTCCCAACTATGTTGGGGTCGGCTTCCAGTCTAACAGATGCAGCTGAGTACCAGTATTTTACATGGAGCGACTGCCTATCTGACCTCCACAACCCAGGTAATACGATACTCTTTGGTAAGACTGGATGTCAGAATTTCAGGTCACTGACTACCTGTAACGACTGCCAAAGCTCTATATATGGCAGCCGGGACAAACAGCTTAACGTGCTTTCCGAGGCACGGAGGAAACTCGGTATGTCGGGCGGTCACCCATCCACAGACCGACCTAGGCAAGCACAGCTTTACCTAAAGATCGACCCGAGTGGCAGTTCTTATTAAGCCACGAGCTCCTCTGTGTGATGAGGCTAAGTATATGATGAATAATCACTTGTTGTTTTTTTTTTCAGTAATATATCTTTTTGTCTTTTAGCAACCTGAATGGATAATATTTTATACATAGGTATGTAGTAACTATATGTGATTGATTCAGGTGCGGGTATTGTTTGTGTTTTCGTCTACACGTTTTATATGGGGAAGGGTGATGGTCTGGAATTGCATGTAAATGTGAACTTCGCATGAAAAACTCATCTGAACTTGCAATTTTTTGTGAGGCGTTAGGTTTATAAATGTGTTTTTTTTTTTCAGTATGTTGAGCCGCCACCGACTATCCTCGGGTTATATACCCAGGAGGGAGTCGAATTTCTACTGGCTCCGACTGCTTCGTCACTTATCTTTATGTAAGTATGTTTTTTTTTTGTAAAGTTGTTTATGAGTCTTTTTTAAAACGAAAATCTTTTTTGATAGGGCAAATCCATCGATTTCAACTTCGAGTGTGCCGCACCCTTCCTCGAGTGCGCCAGCAGTCATTCAGGCGTAAGTAATAAAACACGTTTTCATCAAAATAATTGTTTTTGCGTTACATCAGGAATAACGCAAATCTTTTTTTACAGATCAAGCCCGCTGCGCGCTCAGCCTTCGCCTTTTGAATTTCACCCAGAGTAATTATATTTTCATCTTCGTCTTTTTACCTATGCTTCTTGATAAAGACATACGTAGATTTATGATATTACTGTTTATTTTTATTACGAGTATTTTGTAAATAAATAAATAAATAGTATTATTATTATTTAACTAATATGCATAATAAGTAAATAAAAGTACTATGTCAATCTAAATTGTTTTTTTATTTTCCTTCCTGAACTCAGTCAAACTTATCGATACTATAGTGGTGTGGTCCCAACCCTACGGAATGTTAGAATTTCATACATTTTTATGACCACTTCAGATGTTGACAATTTTGGTTTTTTCTATGAAAGATAAGGTAAGTATGGGTAGAAATCGGTAGACTACTTTGTTCTTGTTCATTTTCAAGTAACATTCAAATTCAAACGCTTATATTACCTGGTGAAAAAAATCCTACAAAAAAGTTATCAGATTTGTTCCCTACTCTAGGTTATTTTGAGGTTTTACAATTATAGTGGCATATTTTAACGATTTATTGTTAGTAATGAGTCGATGAATATATAAGTAGTATTGTAGAAACATTTATAAAGGGCATCTGTTTGTTATACCTCTGATGATCATTTTACAAAGTAGTGTATCGAACAATGCAAATTCATGAAAACTGCGCCGCGCGCTATGAAGTTCGAGTTTGAATATTGCAGGAATCGGATACAGAACTCGTAAAATAACATTATCTTTAGATTACCAGTCTATTCATGAGTCAGTTCCCAAAATTTCGTGTAAATTGATCACACAGTTTAGTCAGAAATCAACATAATACAGCAACATAACTATATTCGGCAAGTACTCCGACTTCAATAGGATATGTTTATTTCTTGAGTTCTAATCAGAATCTTGTTTACATTGTATTTCATAGTCACATCATTGAACAACCCGACACCGTTTAGAGTGTGTGAATAGAAGCAACAGAAACGGAGCGATAACAGTTTTTGTGACCAGTGTCAGATTTCGCTTACGATAAGAGACCGCCCGCGGTGCTTGACGGATGGTTGACGTAACTAATGGCGGTACTTGAGAGGTTAAAACTGTTTGGCACTACACTTGAATTTCTTAGAATGTTAACAAAATATTCAAAGTTCTTATCATTGTATGTAAATTGCATGTATATATTAAATTCAGCGTAAATTGTTTACAAATAGATACCTACATGAAATGAAAAATGTTTGTAGGTATAAATTACGCAATTAAGTCATTCAGAAAATGGAAAACTGAAAACTAAAACTTTTATTGCAGTCGGGGGACCTGTAAAGAATTGTTCCACCGAACTGTCCCCCGACTGCAATAAAAGTTTTAGTTTTCAGTTTTCCATTTTCGAATACATTTACGGGACCTTGCTCCCATTCATCGCTGAATTCGTTTGACTTGTTTTTTATTTTTTAGTTTAGGTACTTTTTGTCATGGCAGGCGTGTTTTTTTATGTAATGACGTATGAGTCGAGCAGTGTAAAAAAAAACTATTATATACTTTTTAGTAGTAGACCACACACAGTTTTGATATCATGAATCAATTTTACGTTGTATTTAGAAGTTACGAAAGACATCGTGTCAACAAAGGGGAGGAGAAAAAAAAGCTAAAGTACTAAACTGATTTTGATGAAAGTTCTATGAGACCAATCGAAAAGCATATTATTATTATGTCTTGTCTGCAAATCAGTTCAAAACTGACGGAGTTATGGGGTACAGATAAAAAAACAAAACAGTCGAATTGAGAATTTCCCCTATTTTTTTTAAGTCGGTTAGTAAAAAAGTGTTGAATGAGTGAAGGAACTTTCAATATTGATATTTACCTATTTTATGTTAAAAATAAATGAATTTAACATTAACTCTTTTTAAGATGAACATCACAGATTGTCGAAGGCCAACGACCATACAGCCACTAGACGCCTAATAACAGGCGACAAATTTAATGTCTGTCAACACATTAGGGTAAAAATCTTATGCATGTCGTCACTCACAAAGTTCAAATTAGTATCGACCACTTCTGTGAGCCGTAAACACTTCCGCACTACACCTTTGAAAATTCGAGAAAATAGACATAATATAGCCCCGAGTACAGTACGTTGGTGTGATAAAGAAAGCCGAACTTAAAGTTTCCTGAAAGACGGTATCACATTTCATCGGTAAGTTAATAGTTCCATAATCTAAATAAGATTAATTTTCTGACATTATTTTTCGGAGTTCATCGTATACTGGTTATAGTTGATATCTTTTATGATTGCATCTCTTCCTTTTGAAAGTATTTTTTCGCTATCTCTTTTCCTTAGTGATGTTCCAAATCGTATGACTACCTCTGTTATCGATAAAGCAACAAAAACCTATAACTAAATTTATTTAAGCAAAAAATATATTGTTAATAATTAAAAATTACAACAGATACAGTTAATAAATTAAAAAAAACTTTAACGATTAATTTTAGATACCCAAATGATCCTGATTTAAAAAATAAATGGGTAATTGCAACCAAGCGGCTTGTTTCTCATTTAAAATTGAATAAACCTAAAAAATAAGCCACGTGAGTTCCGAGACTCCCGAGTTAGATCACAACTCTATCACATTGCGCGCTGCATTCAATTAAGTTAGTCCTCCCTCAACAAAGACTTCGAACATAGCTTGGAATAATTACGGAAATAATTTTAAAATATTGTTTTAATTATTTTCGAATGGACCTACATGATTCAATCATATTCAGAATAAAGGAGGTACTTAAATGCAAGTTATGTTTTATTAAATACAATAAAAAAATATCGATACTTTCTTGTTTGATTTAAACCTGTCCCATCCCTAGTGAAATGGAATAAACTTGAAAGGGCCAATCAGAACGCAGTACCCCGTTCCCCCGCACCTCAGCAAGTTGACAGAATTTGTTACGTGCATTAGATCAAGTATTAGGCGTCTAGTGGCTGTATGGTCGTTGTCGAAGGCATTACAAGAATACTAAATTACGTATTCAGATTAAATTGTCCCTGGCAAAAAATTTGGGCAAAATTCTTGTATTTGCCTTATTTTAAAGTGCTTCCATTTACGGAGCCTAATGTTTCAAAGTGTCCCTAAAAAGTTCGATTAAAACCTTAAGAGTTGTTTTAGGCTACTTTTAATTTGCATTAAGGGCGGTTTTCGGTTTCGGACACCTGCTAAAAACATTGGAAAATTTACTCAGGCTGTTTTAAACAAGTTTTTTTAGGTATAAAACTTAAGACCATGTTTCAGACAAAATAAATCTTTACAGCCAATTACTTACTAAGTTTTTATCCTGTAGGTTGATGTCAAAATATAATTTATCGCCCGTCGAAGCCCCAAGATCGATGTTCTAGCAACTTCGATTAATGTCGGATATTAATAATATAGTCAAAATAATCGTAATCGGTATCGGAGAACTAATATTAGAGGTTAGCTATCGGAAATTATTCGTTTAGGATCGTATTGGGGTTTGCCAAGGCACATATTATTTCACTCGTATTTTTGCTGATGTTGGTAATACAAATCTGGAACATATAATTATCGGTGTTATGAATAAAATTGCAAGTGATATTCGAACTTTGTTTGATAAGACACTTACGTCAAATAATAATAATTATACAATCGTCCAAACATAGAAATGATGTCAGTTACTAGTAAGCTTTAAAGCAAACGAATCTAGATCTATCTATATTGCATTTTCCTCGTAATTTTCCAAACGTAAAATAAACTTAATACAGATATAGAAATGCAATAACTTACAATATGAAACGTTAAAATGAAGTATGAGAGTTTATTTGTAATATTTCTTCAATATTTCACAGTGACATTACTGAACGATATTGCATTCTTCGTTCTCGAGATTTGAATATGAAATAGCTTTTTAATAATAAATATAAATGTTTCATATTAACCTTCGAACAAAATATAAAATGGACTGTGTGTAAGTTGATGTTAACTGTAAAGGGAGGAAGGGGGGGGTGACGACTAGTAAATAGAGAAGTATGGAAAGGGTCTATCTATTCTATTCTATCTATTATTGGGGGTTTGGGTTTCCGCACTTGGTCCTTGAAGTGGACCATTGTGCGTGAGCCATGTTGGCCGATCACTCTAACCAGCCCACCTCCCTCCAGAACCAGATCAGACTTCCCGGTCTCCTCAGGGCATCCACAAGGGATCTTGGTGTTCCTAGGGTTTCCTTACGAATCTTGGTAACGCCTGTGCACTCAAGGAGCACATGCGCCACCGTTTCCTCCGCCTCCATTCATGCTCTGCACAGGGGACTGTCTGTGATTCCTAGGGTGTGGAGGTGCTTATTCAGTGAACAGTGTCTAGTGATGGTCCCCGCCACCAGACGCAGGCTATCCCTGTCCAGGCGCAGAAGGCGCCTGGTCAGCTTTATATCCAGGGATGGCATAGCTTCCTTGGATTGCCTACATCCTGGTGTCGAGGTCCACCACCTCTCAGCTTGTATTAGAGTGTGATCTTTTAACCAGCTTCTTAGCTGCTTGAAAGGAATGGGCACAATGGGTTCGGGTCCGTAGGGTTTTGTGCTGGATCCTCTTCTGGCAAGTTCGTCAGCCGCATCGTTTCCGAGTGATCCGCTGTGACCTCTAATCCATTGTAGTGTTACCGTGTTGTGATTTAGTACCGTGATTCGTTTTAGGGCCTTGTGGCATTCTAGTATTAGTCTCGACGTGATCTGATTATTCTTTAGGGATTGAAGAACTGAGGCACTGTCGGAGAGTATTCGAATGTTAGTATCCGTAACCTCCCTGGCCTCTATAGCGTGTACCGCTTGGATAATACCTACACATTCTGCTTGTTAAACAGAGTTGAGCATTCCAAGTCGTTTGGATATCTTAATGATTAGGTCGTCGGAGAACACCCCGACGCCTGTCCCATCGTTGGTTTTTGATCCATCAGTGTAAATCCTTAGCTCTCTTGTACCTGAGTAGTCACACCACTCCTCTATGAGCTCTACGTTGTAATGTTTTAGGAAGCAGTGGGTCTTCAGGATTCTGTCGATGGGTGATGTCATCATCGGCTGTTCTTTGATTGCATCTTCTTTGATGCGTGTGTGTTTGATTCTGGAATCATTTCTTAGGGTGCCGGATACTTCGAATCTGAAAGTTGCTATGGCCGCCTTTTTTATCAGCCCTCGCTTTCCCACTGCTGGGCAAAGGCCTCCCCCATGGCTTTCTAAGTTCGTTTACTAATTGCCTTCTCCTTCCAATCTGTGAGTCCAGATCGTCGCGCCAGCGTTTCTTGGGCCTGCCTCGGTTACGACGGCCGTCTTCAGGCACCCACTGTGTGACTATCTTCGCCCATCTGTCCGGCTTCATCCCACAAACGTGACCCACCCAATCCCATTTTAACCTGGCAGATTTAAGACCAACATCGGGGACGCCTGTCTTAGACCGTATTAAGGTGTTGCCGCATTCAATCGGAGAGTTTAACCTTCAAAATGCTACGTTCCATCGCTCTTTGGCAAACGTTGAGTTTGGACTTCTGAGCAAAAACTAAAACAAAAAAAAGCAGTGGTAGAACAGTGTTGATAACTGGAACCCAGTACACATACCTTCGATTTTTAGGATCCATGTGCGTATTGTATTATTAAGACTTGCTTCGGGGAATGAAATCATTCGTGAGGAAACCAGCATGCCTGAGTGATAAATCTCGACGATATGTAAAGCAAAGTCAGAGGCCATGCGACATGCTTGTTGCAGGTTGTTCGAAAGAGATACCACGGCCTCGGACGTAAAGCGCTAAGAAGGAACATGGGCAGTTTTTAGTCAGTAGAAGTCTGACTCTCCCTAATGCTCCACCCAGAGCGGGAGGAGTCAAAAAACAAGAAGCCATCAGATATTAAAACTTTGACACCAGATAAAAGAAAATCGTAAGGATAGTATGAATACCTAGGAAAATTTTAAATAGTACCTGTAATTTGTTAAGAAAACCCTTTAGAATTGAACAAGCGTGTTCATTGTGTTTCTTGTGTTTAAATTCTTCTTAACCAAGTTGAGTAAAAATAACCGCATCAACTAATAATTTAAAATATAGTGCTACTAAAGTTATACGGGATGTTATACAGCTCAACTGAGACTACAAATTTACCAAAGTTTTACAACTTAACCAACTAGGTGTTCTGGTATTCATAAAAAAACTTTGACGAAGTTTTTAGCAGGTGCAATATTTAGCGTGATCTCAAATTAATTATCTCGGGAAAGTTTTAAGTGAGGCTAGTTTTAACATTTACTGGCAGTATTTTAGTTTATGAGCCTCAGTAGAAGTTTTAATGAATTTGATTTATTTATTACTAGCTGATGCCCGCGGCTTCACCCGCGTGGATGTCGGTCAAATTGTATACTAAAACCTTCCTCTTGAATCACCCTATCTATTAAAAAAACTGCTTCAAAATCCGTTGCGTAGTTTTAAAGATTTAATCATATATAGGGACGGACAGAGAGCGACAGCGACTTTGTTTTATACTATGTAGTGATAGTGATTGTGTCTATCTCTCTCTGATATCTCGCAGGATGTTCTTCTTCTCCAAAACAAGTGTTAATACAATACGGATATGAAGCTAAAAATTAAAGATGCGTGTCTTTGGTTCGAACTGGAGACTTATGTCTTGGCAGTCCTTTTTTTTATGTCGGCCCTTGCATGTTGGGCCCCTTCCATGTTGCTGTCTTCTCTTTGAGGCGCGCGTGGAACACGAACGTGCCGTCGATACGGCCTGTCGTCGTCATGAGACGGACGGACGGACGGCGAACTAGCCCATCACTCACCGTCCACAGGCCCGCGTATATGGTGGCCGGAAGCCATTACGTGGCCCCTGACGACCGGAGCGCCTCCCGCGGCGATGTCTTGGCAGTCCTACAGTCACAATACTAGGCTATCACTTATTTTTAACAATTGCGTATTTAATGCGTGCGCGATAACTAGAAAGATGGCGCTAGACAACCTCTATAGCTCCGTCTCTTTCCCATACCGCAGTGATATTAAAACAATTCTGCTTCAAGACGTCATAAATTCATGATAGCCCCGATGAGCTTTTAATTATTTATCTATATAAATAAAAAGAAAACTGCTGACTGACTGACTCACCAATACCCAGCCCAAACCCTTGGAACTACTACAATGGTAAAATATTTCAAAGTTCCCAAAGTCTTCAAAAAGTCGTTCCGTTGTCGTCGTTCCTTGTCTACACTATAAATAGCGTAGACAAGGAATAAAAAAGATTTTTCGAAATTAAACCCCTAAAAGTTGAAGCTAGTTAGGGGGATGTTTGTTTGGGAAATCGTCATTACGCGGGCGAAGCCGCGGGCAAAAGGTAGTCATTTATGTATCTTTAAGCAATCGAGTCGCGTTCAGAGGAAGGCCGCTTCCTTCCACACGATTATGCACTCGGGTTCATCGAACAAAATGAACGTGGCAATCGCTTGTCCGAGCGACGACTCGCCGGAGATGTTTGTAGGTAGCTATGCGTGTATCTACGTTACAAATAAAGCTTAGACGTGGTGTATTGAAGCAGACATGCTCGTACGTCCTTTGCAGATGCGCTTTGCACGTATGTACGTAAAAATCTTAGCTTTGACCAACACTTTTTTGCCAGAAATAAGGCTACGGACGCACTGACAGGTGCCTTGCTTAGAGCCTAAAGCATAGTGACTGAACATCTGGTTATTTGAAGCATGTGCAGTACAGCCAGATGAGAAAATAATAAGTGCAGAATGTTTCTTGTATTTTGCTTCTCACAGGGAGATTTGCTAGACTCTAGGTGATAAGTGCGTACGTAGCCTTAGTCAAGCTACGCTATGTACATCTACTTTATTTTTAAGAGTCGTTGCAACTTAAATGGTTCTATAAATTTATTTTTATTTTTTGAGTTTGGGAAGTCGTCAAATTTTAATAACTCCTCGCGCTCTGGGTAGAGCGGTAGGGAGTGTCAGACTTCTACTGACTAAAACCACCCATGTTCCTTTTTAGCCCTTTGTGTTGAGGCCACGGGATATGCGGGTTGTTCGATAGAGTTATCTTTCGAACAACCCGCAGCCCCGACAGAAACATTTGCTTTGATTAAATTCTGGAAGGTGGCCGGACTGCCGGTAGTTGTCTAGAATGGGTAGAACTGTAGGTGGGACATACCCCTAAAAGTATTTTTATCTAATGGTCCAATTCGGGTTGATATCATACACATCTAACAACTGAAACATAATATAGCACATTTTTGTCGTAAGGCAAGTATGTATAGGTAGGTACATAGGTGAAAAACATCATTATAGGTAAGATTCATTACAAACAGTCAGCAGGTTCTTTTGAAAAGATTAAGCACTGCTAGCAAAAGCTTATTCGATAAATTACGTAGGATCCCATGGGAAATTGTGTTGGAATCGATCCAGCGCGGGTCAGCTGTTGGAATCCCGATCGTTATCTCATCGACCCTTAGCAGAGGTCAAAGGGATTAATTTTCACTACTTCCTTCGACACTACTAACATCTAGGTATTTACTTATTTTACCAAAATTTTACACTAAAACATAAAATCACGCCTGTAATCCTCGAAGGGTTGACCAGAGGTGTACACTCACATTTCACCAGTTATCTTTATAATAATAAAGCCTTGTTTATTCCTTAATAACAAAAATAACACAATATGACATTTAACACATTTTGAGATTTTAAAATAGATTAACTTAGAGTTACAACAATAAAACAAAACAACACGAATTAAAATTTAAAATAACAAACAAAATTTAAAATTAAAATCATAATTAACATCGAAATTAAAATCATAAATAAAACCATAATCATACATAGGTATAATCAAAATCATAAATTAAATCAAAATTATAATCAAAATCAAATCAAAATTAAGATTAAAAATTAAAATCACAACCAAAAAATAAAATAAAATAAAAATCAAATTGAGATTAAAATCATTATCAAATTGAAACGAAAAAATCAAAATTTGAAATCTAAATTAGAGTTACTTAAAAAAACAAAAAAATAAGTTTGAAATTAAAATAAAAGTAGAATCACAAAGCAAACATTTAAAGTCAAAATCAAAGTTCAAGTTATAATCGAAATTTTCAATAAGAATAAAAAAAATCAAAATTAATAAAATACAAAAAATCATTTATAACACGCAAAACAAATCATTGTTATTAAGGACCTCTCTTTAAGACCCATGTAAAAGGAGGCGAGCCTATTGCTATTACAATCAACCGGCCACAAATGCAGACTTGACATGACAGCTACAGAAAAATTCCTAAAGAAAAAACCCGATACCGCTTTGCCCGAAGAGGTAACCGAACTCAGGACTAACCAACGGGGCAGTCCAACTTTTTGTATGATTAATTTTTGTTCCAGTTACCGGTAGTGCAACATTCTTAGGAGCCCGTTACAATGCTGTAGGAAGTACTCTCTCTTGTCAAAACAATTAAGGAAGAACAGAGATACAATGTATGTTTAGTTTTCCTATTAAGTACTGCACCTTTCAACTACAATCCTCTTGGATTTATTGGTTTGACAGCTTTAAGATAGCATCTTGTAGTATGTTTGCAACACCCAAGTGTTCACACTCAAGGACACAAAAGATGTTCCTGAAACTAGCTACAAACAGACACGTATCTACAAGTTGGCACTTAATTCCTAATTTATCTTTAAGTTTATTTTTTAGGAAGTAACTAACTATGTACATTAATTAAAAATTCCTAATTGGATCTCCGTCGCAGATCGTATGACATTTCAATAAGATATAGAATTCACCTTCAGAAACATGCTTTGACGTGAGTTCCGGGAGGGACAACAAACGAATTAAACGAAACGAAACGAATTATAATTAATTTAAGTAGGCGTTCTCAATCATATTGATGTTACTAACCTATTCAATCTATATTTATGTTGCGCTATACTATCTATCTATCACATAAATGTATACAGATTTATAAAACAGAAATATACGAGTACTTTAATATTTATTTGACAAAAACATATTTTATCTTGTATCTTATATCTTTCAGGTTATAAGATACAAGTTTTGAACCAACCAAAACTTTAATACAATATTAAAGTTAAGTGGCCAAGAAAGTCTTTGAACACAAAACTAGTATATGTAGGTACTTATTTACTGGTGAAAATGCATATATTCACCTGTTTAAGGCAAAAACATCAAAGTTATTTAGACAAGCAGAGTTCCCCTTGTACACTACCTCTTTCACCCACCCTTATTTACAATCCAATTTGATTTACCCAAAAAATACCTTCCAAGACTGTTAAAAGGGCTACTCTTCAAACGAGCACACTTTCGAATACCATTATTTACTGTTGTTTCACAATTTACATAAGAGATGCTTCACACACGTAATCTCCTTACAAACCAATCGCACGGCAAGGCGAATATCGCCTTTATTGTACAAAATTGTCACAGAGTAGAAAGGTGCAGAAGGTTGCTTCTTTATTACGAGCGAAAATGCAAAACACATCTGTCTACGTACATCGACTGTAAGCTAAAGCAAATATAATAAATAAATACAATACCTACTTCATGTTCCTGGCCTCCTGGTATCTCAACTTATTTTTCCAGTTAGGTGTTTAAATCTCATGTTATAAGTGGCCAGCCTATTGCCATCAACCGGGCACTTATCCAGCCTCCGTGGCTGCTACTATGATGCTACTACGAAATTCCTGATGGAAAAACCCATAACTATTTATGGAATCAAACCCAGAAACTCGCATGCACAGCAGTGGGGTATGAGGAAGATTGAGAGGTATTTTGTTAAATCGCTATCTAGCCTTCTGCATATTATATTGTTTCGTGGTCGATATTATCTCAGTTCCATTCGGATCTGAATCGCTTTACAAAACACAAAAAGATCCTGAGAGTAGTGTTCGAATCTGTTTAGAGAAAAATCGTGTTTGTATGAATACTATTCATAGCATTGATGTGGGACTGTGGATTCTATTTTCAGGTGCATGAAGACATTATTGGTTTAATAAAATATGTTTTATTTTTAAGTTCTTGGCACATAAAAAATTAGCCAATCAGGGTGGAAAGGACACCGTCGGACAAAACCTTTGCACCTAGGCTTGGGGCTAGCAGTCTGACAAGCATTTTTCCAACAAGTTGCGGTCGATGCTAAGTTTAACTGGATGCAGCTGTATACCAATATTGTACCAGTATATGGAGTGGCTGTTTATCGGATCTCCTCGACTCAGATCAGTATTTGAGTTAAATAAAAAATAACTTACTTATAACTTGTTAGTCCAGTGACAATCAGCTGACGAGGTTACGTTGATACCGTTACCTACTTAACCTTGCCAACTTAGATCCATCATGGATCAGTAGATTCATTGATTAGATAATCTATGGATCTACTGAGAATGATCCGACTATTGGATCTCCCCCTGTCATGTGGTTTTGGTAAGACTTGTTCGGGGATAAGACTCGTGATGATAACGATGTCCAAAATACGTACTCGAACTTCTGATCGATCACTAGCCCAATGCGTCAGTCAAACAAATACGGTTAATTGGGTATCTGTGTAGTTAGAACTGTTTGGTTAGCTGCGCGGCTAAAAGGACCGCAAACAGTAATATTAGGAGTAGGAGTGGTGTTTGTCCGTTATTGATGGTGTCGGAATATGGGATGAGCGTGTGATGGATGGTGGCAATTAAATTATGTGGAATGGATAGTGCAGGACTAAAAAATGGGATGGAAATTTATAGAACTTAACCGAAGCCAGGTTGATTTCAGACCATTGTGGGTGCAGAGAATTTTCGGATAGTCTCAACGGTTGCAAAAATCTTGTATATCTTTAAACAAATAGTCAAGGAAAGTAACTCTTTTGCAAAACAATCTTCAGTTTTTTTTGGAGGGTTGGAAATTATCAAATGACTCCTTCCGCTCTGAGCGGAGCGGTAGGGAGTGTCTGACCTCGACTGACTAAAAACCACCCATGTTCCTTTGTGTCCGAGGCCACGGTATCTCTTTTGAACAACCCGCAGCCCCGACAAAGTCCCGATTTATGTTCGCCTACCTGGTCAAAATGTACTGAACAGTTGATATTTTTCGCGATTTCAAGTTTTGTCCCATAGTAAAAGTAATTTGCTATCATGAGTACAATCACGTGTTTAAGTATCGGTCGCTAATTACCAGTCACCCTTTATAAGATGAATAGCCATTCTACAAGGCAGATTTTAGTATTTATGTAGGGTGTCAATCTAATGCCAATATTTAGGCATACGATACATAAAGACGTTATAAAATGGGTTTAAAAATATTATATTTTCTTTATAATATTCTAACAAAGACTTACCACCCGTAACTAACAATGCTGTGACAAGCAGAGACCCCAAGTTTCTCAAAAGAAAAACTTCCCCAATTCATATGGATGACACATCAAAACGTCAAAGTAATTTAAAAAGTAATATTGCTGAGGATATAAAACTTGAAGCAATATGCGAGACCGTAAACGTATCTCTTTTAAATGAAAAGATATCCTTTGTTCGCTTTCTTTAACTTTAATAAGGGCTGAAAGTAAAGACGATGAGTTCTCATATAGAAAAAAAGATAAAGTAAAATATCAAATGACAGATTAAGAATTAAATTAAAAAAGACAAGGCATGGAAATGGGAACAGAATGTTAAATACTGGCCGATTTTGACAGGCTGAATACACGTTTAAATGTTTTTGCCTAAAAAAGTACATTGATTTACTTATTTGAATCAATTAAATTCATTCAATTAATTCCACGTTTGAACAGATCGTAAACTCACTGTTCTTGTAATATTTCATAATATTTTTTTTTAGTTCTGTCAAAAAGAAATGGAACTATCAAAGGAATACAATTATGGAGAAGTATCTATTTGTTGTTTGTTATTATTAGTGCCTTTGTCGAATAGTGAGTTCTGTGACTTAGAACGTTGAAACTTAGCTTGTGGGTGAACCTGGCACCTATACCAAAAATCTTAAGTCAAATTGATTTCCTCTTAATATATTTTACCGCGCTATTCTCGCGCGGCTCTTCTAAATTCTCATAAACATGTAATAAAAACCTCATTTGATTCATGCAACGTTTCATAAAAAGCATAAAACCTCTATAATACGTGTTGTAAAGAATTTATTGTCTATTAAATTCCTTCTTAGGTTCAACGAAGCTTGTAACGAATGCTGGGGCGTTTGCGAGATATTAAATTTGAATGGCTCGGCTTTCGTAATATCCTGAACTTAATTTGAAAGACATGCATATTATTATAAATATATTGCCACGGTAATATCCCATGATGGGGTAGGCCTATTTGATACGATTTTCATGATAATATTCCACATTGCCCACTGGTTTCTTGGTCACAAACGCGACTGCTAAGCGTGGGGTCGTGGGTCGGTCAAAAAGTGCTGCTGGGTTTTTATTTATTTAAACTTCAGACACAAACGTGGTACATATTAGGCGAACTTAATGCCACAAGGCATTCTCTACCAGTCAACCTTAGGGTCAAATAGGACAGCAATGTGGTAAAGTACAAATATAAATAAATTAGGAGAATACTATTTTGTTACTCATTAGAAACTATATAGTAACCCAAAGTTTGGAAGTAGGTGGTAACATAACCCCGTGTCTTGGAAAGCGCTTTAAGCCGTTGAGTTTGTGCCTGATCTCTCTCCAGTTACGTCGGTTGGCCGTCCCATTGGGCTGTGAGCAAAAAGTACAGAGAGTGTACCTGTGCAATATGATATCTCCCGGGCCAATGACTAATCTCCGCTAAGATCGACCGCCGTGCCCGAATACAGTCAGAATCACTATAGTTATAATAATATCCTAGATTTTTATTTACAGGAAATCCAAAAAAAATTTACATAACAGCGACTCTTGCCACTTCTAAATCTAAATTGTAGATTTTTTTATGCTTACAATGTTATGGAAGCGTATGAAATACAATGCCACTTATTGGGTCTTAATAAGAAGGTCGTGTTCGAATCATATTATTATGTCGTCATTCGTACGGAATGTGGTCGTGGGTGGGCAGTAAACGATCTCACCTACATTATCTTAAAAAGCGAAGTTAAGCGAATATGAAGTGGAGCTTCTAATAACAAAACTTCTAAAGTCAAAAACACCTCGAAGAATTCCAAGCATCGTTCTAAAACCCGAACAAATCCCAAAACGTGTTAGCACAAAATATTCTTACCACGAAAATGAGCTGAATTCTTAATCCTATTTTTCTTCGCATTTACTTTCGGCCAGTTAAAGAGTAGGTTTTGGCAGCTGGCCAGAAACGAAGTCTATCTTAGTACCGACGGCCGACCTATGTAAACGTAAAAGTTTGGTGGATAAGAAGCTATGCTTAATGGCTTGTAGATAATCACTGACCGCTGAGTAACATTGGAAAAATATAAGACTGCTTAATGTCGCCACCATAATAACGCTTTCACAGTTTCACTTGAGCTGATAATGTACTTTTACTGGAGTGAAGAACTTACTAAGGATAGAATTTAGGTGATGTCAAATTTATTATGGTTCTATGTTTGTATCTTATATTTTAGAACAGACATTCGCCTATATACTGTGCAAATATATTTTATAGCAATCTATACTAATATTATAAAGCTGAAGAGTTTGTTTGTTTGTTTGTTTGTTTGTTTGTTTGAACGCGGTAAACTCAGAGACTACTGGTTGGAATAGAAAAAATCTTTTTGTGTTGGATAGTCCATTTATCGAGGAAGGCTTTAGGATATATAACATCACGCTACGACCAATAGGAGCGAAACATAAATGAAAAATGTTGCAAAAACGAGAAAAGAAATTCCTTTTTGAGAGCTTCCGTTGCGTGCGCTGCGAAAACAGTTTAAGTTACGCAAATATTACATATGAAAGAATTGTTCCTCTTTAAATGTTCTAAAAAAAAGTCCGCGACAGCATATATCTATCTTTTAAGATTGACTCACTGTAACCATTTTTTACTATTAAAATGTTAGATTAAATCAAATCAAATCAAATCAAATCAAATCCGTTTATTTGCCAGAATGTAGGTTTCAACAGAGTTTGGTCTTAAAACTATAGGTAATTGCTCCATTACATTCTACCATTACATATGGTGTGCAAATATCTAATTACATTATAAACAAAACATAAAAATAATAATCCGCAACAACAAAACACCAGATCAAGCACGGAAAGCAACAAATTAATTAATTAATTGATGTCAAAGTTATATGTCAGATAATTAGGATAAAATTAATAAAATGTCAGATTAAGAATAATAATAATAATGTCATAACTAACTACCCTCTCCGCGATCTGACATGTATTCTTTAAGGGTGTAATAACATTTATCTTTTAACCACTGCGTTACCCTTTTCTTAAACATAATCAATGGTAAATCTTTAAAAGCGTCCGGTAGTTTATTATATACTTTCACAGCATTTATATATGAGTTTCTCTTATACAATTCGAGCCTGCATTGCGGTAAACAGAGCTCATGTTTAAATTTATTTTTATTTCTAGGAGCTACATTTCGTTTAGTTACATCTTTGTGTTTCGTGAAATATTTTTGATGTTGTTGTACAAAAAGGCACAAATCTCTAATATACATACATGGCAATGGCAGAATATTATACATTTTAAACAAGGGCTTACAACTATCCGTAAACCAGGCCCCACAGATGGCCCTTACACATTTTTTTTGTACTCTAAACGCTTTTGTAATTTCCACCGAATTCCCCCACAACAAGAGACCATAAGCGAGTACGGAGGAAACGTATCCATGATATCCACAAAGAGCAGCTTCTGTTGATACCGTGACTCTTAACCTTTTTATTGCGTAGACAAATCTGTCTAGTTTATCACAAACGTAATTGACGTGTGTTTTCCAGTCGCAGTTCTGGTCCAACATTATACCCAGAAATTTAGCGCTTGTGACTTGTTCGATAATAGTGTTATTATATTTTACATTTAACGTCAATGGCTTTCTTTTGTGAGTGTGGAATTGAATCATTTTAGTTTTTTCCATATTAATTTGTAAATTGTTTGAATGTAACCAGTGTATTATGTTTTCTATTGCTTTGTTTATGTCTTGTTCATATGTGTCTGCATTTTCACATTTCACAATGAGAGTTGTGTCATCGGCAAACAAGATTGTGTTATGGCAAGTGATATTTGGGAGATCGTTAATATATATGAGGAATAAGAAAGGGCCCAATACACTGCCCTGCGGCACTCCAAAATTATTTCGTTGATAGTCAGATCTATGATAAACCTTTTTGTTATTACATATTTTAGAAATTTCGACACATTGTTCTCTGTCATTTAGGTAGTCTCTCAACCAGTCGTTAGCTTTCCCTCTTATTCCATATTTTTCTAATTTATGTAAGAGCAATTTGTGGTCAACAAAATCGAACGCCTTACTCATGTCTAAGAAAATCGCAGCAATTGGTAAACCATCATTTATAGCCTGGGTGACAATTTTGATCAAATTGAAACATGCCAATGAAGTGGTACTATTCTGCCTAAACCCAAATTGCTCATCTTTAAGTATTCCAAGACGTGATGTAAAATCTTGAAGCCTTTTCAGCATAATTTTCTCAAATATTTTTGACATGATTGGTATCAGGGTCACTGGCCTATAATTATTCATGTCCGTTTTTACTCCTTTTTTAAAAAGTGGCTTAATTACAGACTTTTTCAGTATGTTTGGAAATGTACCTTCCTCAAATGACAAGTTTATTAAATAACACAGTGGTTGACATATGTATGGAGCGCATAATTTAATTACATTGGTCGTTATGTCATCTACCCCCGCTGCGTTTGTGTTATTAAGATTGTTAATTGTTCGAAATATTTCTATTGCATCAGTAGGTTTAAGGAATATTGTATGTTCGCTATTAGTACTTTCGATAGTTTTATTTATCTCGTCTATATTATATTTAAAATTATTGTTATTAGTCAATTGTATATAAAACTCATTAAATTTGTCAGTTATATCCTTAGGGTCTTCATATGTCTGATTATTGTTAATTATTCTGTTAATTTGTGTCATCATACTAATGTCACCAATGTTTTCATTAATTACTGCCCATGTGGCTTTACATTTATTTTTATTAGTGTCAATATACTTCTTGTTTTGTAGTTGTCTAGATTTATAAATGCACCTTTTTAGTATATAGCTATAAGATTTATATTGTTTATTAGTTTTTTTTCTGTTTGTTTTATTGTGTAGTTGGGTAAGATAGAGAGACCGTTTTTTGATACAGGATCTTCTGATGCCCTTCGTCAACCATTTATGGTTCACTTTTTTATTCGACTTCTTTATTGTTTTTATTGGGAAACACAGATTGAAAAATAATTTAAATAGACCATGAAATTCAGTAAACGCTTCCTGCAAGTTTTTTTTTTCATAGACTTCTGAGAATGTAAGAGATGACATACAACTATTAAACTTGTCCATGTTTTCTTTACTATAATCTCTTACGTTCTCATACCAACTGTATATTTCGGATGATTTAGTCGTTTTCAGCGAAAGCGTTTGACCTGTTTCGTGGTCAGATAAAGCAAGGTGATGCACTTCCGCCTTAACTTGCTTGATATTGCTTGCTAACTGATCAAGACACGACAATTGTCTCGTCGGTGTTTTGATATGTAATTCGATTTGAAATTTTTTTAACATACTCTTCAACTCTTCACTATTCTTGTTTGGCTTTAAGATGTCCAAGTTCCAGTCCCCACAAAGAATAATTTTTCTATGTTTCTTAGTAAGGCATTGTAACAGTAACTGTTCAAGTTTATTAAGAAATATTTGTGGGTTACTATTAGGAGTTCTGTATAAACAAATAATCCAAATATTATTTATTTCTACGCCACAACATTCAAAATTAAATTTACATGCCAAGTCATTAATATTAGTCAAAGTTTTAAATTTTATATTATTATTTATCAATATGCATACCCCTCCTCGTTTAGTGTCACGTGAATAAGATGCAACTAATTTATAACCGGAAATTTTCAAAAGCATTTCTGTACCTTTTTTTATGAAAGTCTCAGACAAACAGACCACATCTATACTTTTACCATTTTGCGACAAATCGTGAATTGCAAAAGTTAATTCCTCAGTTTTATTTATGGCGCCGGCAATGTTCTGGTGAAATATTCTGAAATTAAATTCCGGGTTAGGAACGAAAACATTTATTCGCTTGTGATGGCACCATTTTATCAGATTGAGTGCTTAATCCCGGTGTAGACTTTTTAAAATAAAAAGGTATGGTTCCCTTCTCGTAAGTTCTGGTGGTTATCCCCTCCAGTTTACTTAAAGAGGCTGTAGAATTATTATCAACCCCTGATTGTACATTTTTACACGACTTAAAGTAAAACGGAATTGTGCCCTTTTTATTAGGAATGTTTATGCTTTCTAATTTAGCCTTGTTCCCTAATAACATAAGATTTTTACAACACAAAAATGTTTTGTCATAATAATTTGAGTCAATCTTAAAGTTAATTAATTTACATACATCTAGCAAATAGTAGTATTTATTGTACGGGTATTCACATTTTAGATTAATAAATGAGCAATTTTTAAAGTTGTCACATATAGTTTTTAAGTTGTTATTTAACATGCTTTGATTTAAATATCTGTTCTGTAAAACACTAAATACTAACAAGTTAATTCTTTGGAAGGATTTCAGAATGGTTACTAAATCTATTATTACTTTACTAGGGTTAGTATCGTTTTCTCCTATGCACATAATTATATAATTTTCTTCGGAATCTTCCAGCTTATTAATAGGTTTAAGAATTTCTTCTGTGGTGGCGTATGGTTTTGTAGTGGAAGAGATGTGATAATTCTTGTACTTTGTGTCTTTCCTAGATTGTATGAGAAATGAGGCAAGCCCTGCGAACTGTTGACCTCCAACTATAGTTAGCTGCGATATTGATGTATTTTCTGTGGTGTTAGACAGATGTTGGGTTTTGTTTCCATTTTTTCTATCCAGATTTTGCAAAGCGCCATCTGTTATGCGCTGATTGCACTTGTTCAAGTTACGATTGTGTTGTGGACGTTGTGGTGGCTCGCTCGGGCTTGTGTTACTCGCAGCGCCATCTGTTATGTTGTCTTCACACGATTTTGTCTCAAGATCGATTAAACTTGTCTCCAGTTTCTTTTTGTAAGTAATATTAAGATTATGTACCTTACAGTTCTTCTTCTTCGAAGTTGAGTATTTTTTTGAACTACTAGTTGGTCCACTACATAAGTTTTTTAATTGCGCTATGGTATTTAGTTGTTCAACTGTTTGTTTTTTCAATGTGCTGTTTTCCATGATTAAGTTATCTATTTCGTTGTTAGCGGTATTTAGCTGCATTTTCAGCTGTTCAATCTCTTCATTTAGTCTATCAAAGTCTTCGCCGCTCAAACTGGTTGAAATCTGTGGTAGACTTTTCGAAAGATATTCCGAATTCGTGGACTCGAAAGACGAATTATCTGAGCTATTTAATGTTTTATGCCTTCGTTGCGTTATATTTTCAAAATCCATCTTGAATGTGGTAGCAAGCAGAAGAGCTCAAAGCACAAAAAGTTCCAACTGTGCTCGGATTTGAACTCACCTTGATGAATTTCAATGCGTAAAGTCGTTACATTGACTCATGTGTTATTTTTGCCGCATTTTTGCACTGACTGGCACAACACTGTTATTGTTTGTTTATCACTGCTTTTATTCTTCACTAATGAATTGTCTGTTGGTATCGTTTCAAATTAGAAACCGGTAAAGTTGGTCACCATTGTAATGTCACTGGGTGTTGACTGTTGTTGAAATTTTATTTATAGGTTTTTGTATTTATTTGCAGGATTTATCACTGGATAACACTTTCACTAATGTATTATAGCTTTAGGAACAATATTTTATAACTGGCACGTTTTAAAATCGTTTATTGGTATTTTTGTTTATTTATTTATGCGGAGCTGATGCGCGCGCTGTGCAAGTACCCTCAGATCCAGATTGTATTCTACAAAAGAATGATATTTTGCGATGCTTATTTAATCCATATGGTATTAATCTATATCTAAAAAAATATGATTGTTAGCACGGAAATTTAATATAGAATATTTGTGCCCTTTACTCTATCCAGTTTAAACAAATATCTTAGAAGATATCGCAATATAAAAATATCCGCGCCACAAAATAATTACGCGCGCGGCAGTCATTCGGTCCGGTGCGGTAGGTAAGTGGGGATTCTGGCCTCCGGGGGCTCCGGAGAAATTCAAATTCAAAATATTTACTGCACCATAATGTTTACAAGTACAAGGTGTTACTGTATATTTAACAGTAAGATATACCTATAGTAATTGTCACTTTAATAATATAATCGAAGCCAATCTAAACTAATAGGTATTATAAAGAGGAAAGGTAAGATTTTTTGTTTGATACGAGTACGATTTAACTCAATTTAATAAGTTGAATAGTCGATTTATCGAGAAAGGCTAAAAGCTTATTATGTGACGCAGACGAAGTCGCGTGGGTCAGCTAGTTGATAGATAAAAAAACAAAAATAGTAATCAAAAATTAAAACTAAGAGTTAATACAACGACCAAATAAGACACTAACCCCCGAATACTGAAACGTCACTCAAAATTTAAGTAGCACTTATATTTAACAGATACTCAAAAGTGACGTTTGACCATACGAAATCTAAAGTTTAGGAGCTGCTCAAATGTTAAGCAGCCCTTAAATTTTGAGTGACGTTTCAGTATTCGGGGGTTAGGCGACCAAGTCCGCATCGCTGTGCCCAGAAGACTGGCAGCATTGCCACGTTGAATGCTAATCATTTGACCAAAGAAAGATAGAGCCAGCCCAATGATAGATTGTGTGACGAATGATAGATATGTAAGATAGAGGAGTAAACGATGAAGTGACGTCGGAAAAGGGCAGACAGATGATGATTATCGATGCTGAAATTCATCGATAATCATCATTTTCTCACCCTTGCCAAAGCATGTATGAAGATTTTACAAAGAAAAAAAAATATACTACCGAAAAATCACTTGTTCAAGTCTATATAAACTTCAGAGACTCTTAGAAGGACCAACAGCATAGACAATGACCCATTTGTACAATGCTATTCTCTCCTAGAGAGGCGGCTTGAGTCCCTGCAGTGGGAACATTATAGGCTGATGATGATGATGATTCTTTTCTCTAATAAACTGAAAATTGACCAATTTACCTAACCGATATAAATTACTTTTGCGTACTTATCCCGTGTCCAGGGGTAACGCAGGAACTTAAAGGTTAAGAGTACAAAGCCTGTTTTGTTCTCAAAATTAACACAGAAATCTTAATCTCATTCTTTGTCTACAAAAAGGACAATGGTCGCGTAAACATGGCTTCCGTAAAACCCGGAAAATGGCTAAGATTACGTTGTAAAGAGGGAACAAGTTATAACTGGAGTTAAAAAGCAGCGTCATTTAGTAACTAAAAGGCATAAACTTGCATTTTATCTACACTAATATTATAAAGAGGAAAGATTTGTTTGTTTGTTTGTAACGAATAGGCTCCGAAACTACTGGACCGATTTCAAAAACTCTTTCACCGTTCCGAGCCTATAGTGTAGCTACACTATCCCCGAGTGACATAGGCTACTTTTTATCCCTGTATTCCCACGGGAACGGGAACTACGCGGGTGAAACCGCGTGACGTCCGCTAGTTATCGATAAAATATATCCGTCCGTTTCCGTCAAAAATGGAATAATTGTCATGAGTTAGCGTAACGCTTATATCCACGTGCACTTAAAGTTGTTAACGGTGTACAACAGGATTGATTCCAAATATTACTTTGCCATTTAAAATATAACGCTATAAATACAAGAGGCACCTCCAATCAGACTGTTCGGCATTAATAATCCTAAATGAAGACCTCTTCTAAGCTATCCTCAGGCGGTTGTCTAATCGGTTCAAGTTAATAAAATAAACATGTAACCCAACTGTCTGCCTATAACCATACATATTCCTAGCAACCCAAAAGTTATAAGCCTTAAGATGTACTCATCGACCCGAAAAGTGTGAATTCGCACGTGAGATATCAACATTATCATCGGGTTAGCCTTTTAAACTATGTTGGGATCGGTTTCCAGTCTAACGGAATGATTTTGGGTACCAGTATTTTACATGGAGCGACTGTCTATCTGACCTCCATAACCCAGTTAGCACTGGGTAACACAAACGACTGCTGTTTAAATGTCAACAAAACAAAAACGTTTTTAAAACGGTATAGCGAATCTGACCACTTAAATCTTCATAGCAACCCTAGTCTTACCCATGAATGGCGGTTTCCCTAACAAATAATAGGGTTTTTATTCTGCCCTCTGAATAAAACAACCCTCCCTTCCCCTTTGTCTGTATTAGGGAACAAGGTTCGTTAATTAACTCGGCTATCAATCTGATGAACAGCGCTGTTTTCATTGTACCACTGAGTTAGACTTGATTTCTTTCATCAAGGATGTCACTGACAGCTTTATGGATGCTCATATCGCGTTTAGAAAAGCAATATAGGTGTTAGTTGCTTGATCAATGAACTTGTTTTAACCTCCTGATTTTTTGAAGTCGGTTAAAAAGATGTATGTGCCTTATTAATGGTATGTGCCTTATTATTATTCCGTTTATTCATTTCTGTTTTTATTACTTCTTCAAAAAAAATATAAAAAATAATAGCCCACCGATATCGGGAACAGGGCCCATGCTACCGGGTCAGGGCTCCAAAGAGAGGAATTTTATGGCACAATTATTATTATGTATGTCGTATTGTTTGTAACAGCATTGTGTGTTTTCACAATGAGAAATATGTGCAAAAAAAAGTTTAAATTTATGTAAACTATATAAAGGAACATATCTATTATGAAAGGAACGAATCGAAAATATGATTTTAAATCACAACACATGACCCGTTGACAACCCTGTCAACGATCGCCATTATAATCGACAGTATATTGCCGCCACAATTTTATTCAAAATCTGAACACAATAGTAACATCTATATGAGCGTTCCCTTTTAAATCGAATAAAACATTCCACCACAATGAGATTGTGTAAAATAAAGTGAGTTTTATAAAAAATATATTTATTCAGACCTTATTTCGTAAAATATCATAAACGAATCAAACCCAGAGGTCGCTGACCCTGTCCTATGAATCAGCCAACACTAACTTTTCGATTTCACTGTTTGCAGTTACATTGAAAATCATACTCACAGAAAGTCATTTTGTTGTTTGAATGAGGTTTTGTTGTTTATAATTTGTGTCAGATTAATAACAATAATTCCATGATACTTAAATAAAACTGGAGAAATTTGGGTACGCTCATAGGTGCTCGCCTATGAGCGTACCCATATTTACGATGGACGTCGCCGCCAAAGCTGGCTTCGACAGAGGTGGCGAGAGGGCCTGGACGCGCAGTGTGATGGCTGGTTCGAGGTGGCACACACAAAGAGTACTCCGTAATGGAATATTAATGGCTAATAAAAAAAATACGTACAGGTTTAACCTCTTACCCGTCGGAAAAAAATAGGCGTGATGATACGTCATTCTGTTCTATTTTCCCATTAACCCGAGAGCTTTGATACCAAAGCCTCATAAAAGTCGATCGCTCTCGAACAGCATTAAACTACCGTTATCACATTAACGCCTCACCTCCACTAACTTCGTTATGGCAAACGCAATCAACTGGTTCGCTTACTCCGAACAGTTGGTTATAAGAGGATATGTAGTTATGTTACCATGTGTGGTTTCAATAAGCCTTATGATGAACATATGGGAGCTAATAAGTCTGTGGCTTAATAATAACTGCCACTTGGGTCGATCTGTGGATGGTGACTACCTGTTACACCGAGTTTCCTACGTACCTCGGAAAGCACTTTAAGCTGTTGGCCCCGGCTGCCATATATCTTCTATCTTTGACAGTCGTTACAGGTAGTCAGTGACCTGAAAGTCTTACAACTAGTCTTACCCAAAGCGTATAGTACTACCCTGTATTAACTGGGTTGTGGAGGTCAGATAAGCTGTCGATCCATGTTAAATACTAGTATTCAACTGCATACGGTTAGAAGGAAGCCGACCCCAACATAGTTGGGAAAAGGCTAGGCAGATGATTCCATTAGACCGATTCGATTTAAGCAAGATTTTTGCTGTCGGTCTTGGTTTAACTAAATTGATACTTCAGTATCAGGTGAAAAATCACCTGATACTGAAGTATCAATTTAGTTAGTATTGTTTCGTATGGTGTCGGACGTAAAAAATAGCACCGCGGTTGGTAGCTTCCCGTGGGTGTCATAAGAGGCAACTAAGGGACTTACCAGAGAATGGGCAGCAACGTTCTCTGTGTCTTTGTATCAACCATACTGCGATCGCCAACCTGCCTGCCAAGCGTGGCCATTATGGCAAATCCCCCCCTTCTGGGTGAGGCCTATGTCCAGCAGTGGAGGTCTTATGGCTGTAATGATAATGATGACTGAAGTATCAGTTAGCCTGCGTCTTACTACTGCTGGCCAAAGTCTTCTCCCCATGTCTTTCAGTTGTATCAATTCAGGGCCAATGTGGACCACTGGCCATTGGTCTTGTCCAGCTCGTCCCGCCTTCTTCTTCTTCACTTTTCTCGTGATACGTTCAAGTTAAATTTATTGTTTATTTCCCTTTCGTTATCTTAATTCCATTGTAACTAATGATATATTTTATTGGAGCGTGAATTTCAGAAGCGGGATGTTGACCATTTATCATGCACAGCGGGCAGGGGACTAAAAAACATTCTTAATATCCATGCAAAATATATCTATATTTGTATGTGGATTTTTTCTTAGCGTTGACAAGACCTCGAACTATCATCAATGAAAAAGTGATACACAATAAATACACTAACTGCGGTACTCAGAGTTATTTAATGATTACTTAAGCCGTCAATTAATAAAGATTTGACATACTTTTGTATGACGAAACTGTCAAAACCTTTACTAAGTGATGGCCTAAGTAATCAAAAAATTCTCTGAGTGCAGCAGTAAGTCTCAGAAAATCTCTACAGGTCCGTTCATGGATGTCTCAGATCTGTCTCTGTATGCGGTGTGGCTTCACAGACTATGGCTTTCATCTTGCGCTGCATGTCCTAACAGCTGTGCACTTAACGATCGGACTGCATCAGCGACGGAGTTCGCGTAGCGGAGTTTTCGGTTAAATATAATGTATTTGTTGAAAGTTATGCATTCGATACGCTAATAATATATCGAATAGGTCTTTTTTTAGGGTTCCGTAGTCAACTAGGAACCCTTATAGTTTCGCCATGTCTGTCTGTCTGTCTGTCTGTCCGTCCTCGCTTAATCTCTGTGACCGTTAGCACTAGAAAGCTGAAATTTGGGACCAATATGTGTATCAATCACGCCGACAAAGTGCTAAAATAAAAATTGGAAAAAAATGTTTTATTAGGGTAGCCCCCCTATATGTAAAGTGGGAAGTGTTTTTTTTTTTAATTTTAACCCTAATGTGTGATATATTGTTGGAAAGGTATTTAAAAATGAATAGGGGTTTACTAAAATCATTTTTTGATAATGTCAATAATTTCGGAAATAATCGCTCCAAAAGTAAAAAACAAAGCGTCCCCCCCCCTCTAACTTTTGAACCATAAGTTTAGAAAATACGAAAAAAATCTGAAAAGTAGAACTTTATAAGGACTTTCTAGGAAAATTATTTTGAACTTGGATGGAAACAACAGATGGAAACTGCAGTTAACCAATATAATTTGGTCCCTGAATCGTATGAGCGCCTATACAATCCAGAGGTCAAGTTTCATTTGCCCGTATTTTTTTTTTAACTTCGTTTACATAATATTTTATTATCTACGGAACCCTACACTGAGCGTGGCCCGACACGCTCTTGGCCGGTTTTTATTATTTAGTTTTAGATTCTTTCTTTATTATTTTTGTAGTTCCTGTGCTTGTCCCAAATAAATATTTTTCTTTCTTTTCTTAATAGATTAATAAACTTCTCCAAGTCACTTATTCGTAATTCCACAAATTGAAAACACTATGGTCTATGTGAATGGGTTTTTGGGATAATACTGAAATGTTAATTAATTCTCCCTCTACTGTTTATTTCTGTATTTACTGCCTCGTTACTCGAGTGGTCGCAAACGCTACTGCTGGAAATGAGGTCCTAGGTTCGATTCTCGGGTCGAGAAAAGTGTTATAGCGATTTAATTCAGAAATTTCTCAGTAGCAGCTCCGATGTCTCCCTAATACGTGAGTCTAAATAAGCATAACTGGCGAAATGCGGATTTACTATTAGGTACGGCTCTGCCTAACCCTTCGGGGATTACAGGCGTGATGTTATGTATGTGTTTGTTAATTAATTGAGTTTTGAGTTGACAAACATACTCCAGTCATTGAGACAACTTCCTCGTTTACTTTACAATCCTGGAAAGCGCGAAACACACTCATATTCATTTATTTGACACAAACATCAAGTTTCCTTGTCAAACAGATTCTTTGCATTAAAGACGTGGCATTGAAACGGTTATATGCGTTAAGATCTCTTTGACAAAGTATTTGTTTGCTGACAGAAATTCCTTTGAACGTATAAAACTTCTCTTCACGTATTGACAAAATACGTTTAAGTTTACTCTTTGCTAATGCCGATATTAGACGCTTCAGTCGAATGAAAAGTTAATTCCAAGTGACTGTTCATAAAAAAAAACATTCAACACAGGACCCATCATTTAATGAATGCACTGACCAAACTGTGAAACAGTTTGATGGCGGGGTTTGAAATCTTTATTACTAACGCACAAAAAAAGGAATCAAATGCTATCGGCATAATTATTGCTCTTTACATAATTTTTTAAAGTCCTGTAAAAAATGCAGTGTGCCAAAAGCATAATTGGATCGCTTTCACCAATAAATTCATTTTTATAGATTTATTTAGAACAATGTAATACAGTAACAGGCTTATAGGTCCATTAATTAGTTTAAGCGAACTAATACATGGTACTGTTAAGACGCAGCAAGTAACCTAAAAACTAGTTGATATCTTAACACATGTAAAACGTTATGTATGTATCTTTTATGTTACACTTGTAGAGAAAGATGCTGAATGAAAGGCTAAAATGAAGCGTCTGATATCGTCTCTACATGGCATTGTTCGTTCAACCATGGAAGCCACGTACGGATCGTATTATCTTCTGTAGGCTGTCAGAATTAGCTATTGGAGAGAAAAGATAAAGCGATGTAACGTAACATATATGCTCTGTCGAGCATGGTTATATAATTATCCAGGTATCTTGATTTTCTTTGACGGTGTAATTAATTAACGAAATTACATGGTTGGTACTGTAATCATGTTGATAAGACTTCTTTTGCGTTTTAAATTTTTACCAGTAGTGTGTATTTGTTGTGCTTTTTTAATCTTAACAAAGTCATGTAAATAAACATACTAACAATGATGTTAGCTTGCTTCCAGTTAGAAAACATCACGAATAAAGAATAGCTTGTTTTCTAGAATTAAGACTGGATATTGACAGCACGTCTGCTGCGCTGTTTGTCGCAGATTTGATTCAAACACATAATTTTGTATGGCCTACAAATAGGTGTTTCTAGTCTGACTGTGTGTATGTGAGTTTAAATGTTTGCTATGGTATCAACTGTATGGGACCAAATAAATGTGAGGCAAAGCTTAAAAACCGACCCACCGACCTAAACTCGGGCCCTCGGAGGCTTGAGTTCCAACAGTGAAAACTATATAAGCGGACTATGTAAAGTGGATTCCATTCAGACCTTAAACCCGATTTTCGTCTTTGAATAAAACTTAAACGACCTTTATATTCCCTAAAACCAGCCCTGTCGGAAAATCTGTTCCTACCTGACATGTCTTAACTATATTCTATCTCTCTACCAATTTTCAGGTAGAGCCCTTTTTCTGTGGGAAATCATCAAAAGATTCCTCCCACTCTGGGTGAAACGGAAGAGATTCTCAGACTTCTACTAACTAAAAACCAGCCATGCTTCATCTCAGCCCTTTGTGTCCGGGGCCACGTTATCCTTTTCGAACAACCCGCAGCCCCGGCAGGCGTCGGCCCTGGACCCCTGCAATATTGCTGGTATCTCTTTGAAGCGCGCGTGGAACACGAACGCGCTGTCGACACGACCTGTCGTCGTCATAAGACGGACAGACGGTTAGCTAGCCTATTACTCACCGTCCACAGGCCCGACATGTGAGAGCCCTCAGACCTCCTTATTCCGGCCCTGTCGTCAAATCTGTTCTTACCAGACATCTATCTACTAACTGCTAACTAAGTCCCTGCCAAAAATGAAGATTATAGTACAAAAAATGAAGAACTTTTATACAAATTTGTGAGATCCTTTAGACCTACATAATCCATCCCTGTAGCAAAATCGGTTCGAACCAGACGTCTACTAACTATAAACTACGTACCTGCCAAAAAATTAAAATTGTAACACAAACATAAAGGACTTTCATACAAACTTGCGAGGGCCCTTAGGCCCTAATCCGGCCCTGTCGCAAAATCCGTTCTTAGCGGACGTCTACTAACTATAAACTACATCCCTGCCAAATTTCATCTTTATACGTTCAGCGGTTTTCGAGATATCGTGATGAGTGAGTGAGTGGGTGACCTTTCGCTTTTATAGATAGATAGGTATAGATAAAACAAAGTCCTCCGTTGCGTCTGTCTGTCTACCTGTTCACCATAAACTCAAAAACTACTGCACCGATTTTCATGTTGTTTTCAACAATGGATAGAGTGGTTCTCTAGGTAGGTTTTTGAGTACAAAATAATTAATTAATTAATTGAATTTATTTCATTGCTTACGGTAATGTCATCCATCAGCAGCTGCAGTGGTCTGGTCTATTAAATCATCACATATTAATTATAATTTTATTTATTCAAACATTAACGAAAACCTCAAACAATATGACAGGCTATAAAATATTTAACGCACGTGTTGAGTTACAATTACGAGTAAAATTATCCATAAAGTGTGAGTAATTGGCTATAATCCACAACAGGCATTTTACTAATGGGGAAATGTGTCCGCTTCTGAATGGTAAATGTCTGCTTTACTGGTTTGCGGTATCGTTATTTAAGAAGCACAGAGTCAAACACATCCTTTGATCAATTACTGTAACCGTAACAATGACTGTTAACGAAACCACAACAGGTTAAATGCTTCTTCATAAACAGGTTTACATCCTGCTATCCTACTAATATTATAAACGCGAAAGTTTGTGAGGGTGGATGGATGTTTGTTACTATTTCACACATTAATTATTGAACGGATTTGGTTGACACTTAGCACATAATTATATGGTTTATACCCTCTTTTTTCCGGGTGGAAAATCATCAAATAACCTCCCGCTCTTGGGCAGAGCGAAAGGGAGTGTCAGTCTTCTACAGATTAAAAACTACCCATGTTCGTTCTTAGCCCTTTGTGTCCGGGCCGCGGTATCTCATTCGAGCAACCCGCAGCCCTGGCAGGCGCCCTTCCCTGACCCCTGCAATATTGCTGACATCTTTTTGAGGCGCGCATGGAACACGAACGCGCCATCGAGACGGCAACTGCTGGTTGCCTCATGTCATTATCTATCAATTTTAAAGGTCAAACGTCTATGAATATTTAATAACCAATTTGAGTGTAACGTGATCACCTTGTTCAGTCGAGTGAGGCTCATTTTCCGATACATTAGCGCTGATGTTATTAAAATCTTCTATCGCTCTTGAGAAATTAATAATTTCTTACAATTAATCTGCCTTTTGATTGCCGCTTCGCTTATTTTGCGAAAACGGATAATGGGTTTGCGTTGTTATGGCGATAATTACTGGGAAGTGAGTTGGTAAAATGATAATGTTTAATTAATTGTGCGAGAAGATGATGTGAAAGCAATTTGGAGTTATTTACAGATCGTTAATTAGAATTTAAAATTGAATCATGTTTTCTAATCGACCTTCCTTGATCTACAAAATCCTTCTAAAGGGAGATTTATCAACGCCCGTCAGGACTGTAGGTTGTTCGAAAGAGATACCGCGACCTCGACACAAATGGCTAAGAAGAAACATGGGTTGTTTTTAGTCAGTAGAAGTCTGGCGCTCCCTCCCTACCGCTCTGCCCAGAGCGGAAGGAGTCATTTGATGATTTTCCACCCTCCAAAAAAAAAAACGGAAGATTTGTCACACCAAAATGGTATTAAAGAAGGAATTCAACGACTTCATAATTGCATGCAAGCAATTTTCCAATATTTATTTATTTATTTATTTCATTTGGGAAAACAAACAGTAGTATATTAAGTATACAAAACCTTAAAACTACTTAAAATTAAAATTAACAAATATACTACCCACAACATTTTCCACAGATTACTATGAGAAATAATAAAACAAACTGTTAGCAAACGTAAACTGTAGCAGGGCTAACTCAAAGAAAGATAAATTAAGAGAAAATAAAGACAAACAATATTTTATAAAAGATGTAACAAACTAAAAATAAAATACATAATTTCATGCATGCTGTAATTATCATACAGGTCCCTATAAAAGTGATATCCATATTGTGGAGTATGGAGCCTACTGCTGATCCCTCAAAACTGCAATTACATCATTTTTAACACACATTTCACCACTGTGAAAGCGTAGACACGACGTTTTTCCTACTCTTCATCTAATATTTTCTGCAATCAAATTAAGTCTGATCCGAAACAGCTTAAATTGCTTTTCATAGGAATTCGTTGAGCGTCGCTCAGAAGTTGCAGTGGTTTTCGGAATAGTTTATGTGACAGAAAAAACAATTCACCTCGCCTCTAACTAACCCATTATGATCTTATGTTGCGTTATAAACCACAAGGTCAATATCACAAACATTTCTACAAATCAATTCACCCCACAAAAACACCACCAAACTAGATTGTAGCAATATTCTCACATGTTTATGTAGCACTTATTGACCACACATAACACCAAAGATATATGCAGTAATATTCCCAGGATATAGTACGTATGTTATGTTATATTTCGTTAGGGTCGGAACATTAATATAATTCAGGACTCACAAGTCATCGGGTTAGGTATTCGCAATCTCCGCTCTTGAACCAGAGGCACGGAGGACGTAATAAACAGATTATGAACTTGTCATGTTAAAGTTTTGAAGCACGCACGCACCCGTGTTGGTTGTTCAAGTACTTAATTAAGTACATCGTGTCTACATAAAGTTCCTTAAGATTCTTCCGGCCGTATATCAATTTATTTGACACCCTGTCGCACAAACGCGGGTGAACGGGCGCCGCTCCATAGGATTATCAAAACCTACAATAAACACTTTGTTGATATAGACATATTCGCTTCAAACCGCCACAAATTTAAAAGAATGTTAGTCAATAGTTTGCAATAATGTAATTGGCACTGTGTGTGTTGCCCTTTCTTAATATTATTTATATTTAATAATTATCATTAGTTTATAGTTATTCTATAAAGCATGTACCATTAGTCGTAAAATAAGTTAAGTTATGAACATTAATTTGATCTTCTTGTCTATAATTAGTATATAAGTCTTTATTTTTTTTTGTTTTCTTACGTTATTTTATTTAAAATGTTGTGTCTACACTGTATCTCGTTTTTCTTAGTAATATGTGGAAACGTCGTGGATTGTGCATTAGCCTACTCCTAATATGTTTTAATATTTTCTGTATTATATATTGTACAATTGTTTGTTTTCCCCAAATAAATAAATAAATAAATATTTGGGGCTTGGTAGCTTATCTTCTTCTTTTGTACTTCTCCACCGGTCGTCATTTCAATGGTAAGCATTTTAATGACGACCTTTTACACAATTAATTGATTGTTTATTTGGCATTTCCTTGCCCTTTCTTATAGCCATTCACAAAACATAATATCACGCCGGTAATCCTTGACGGGGGTTACGCAGAGGTGTACTTTATAATACAGCCACAAAAAAAAAACACAAAAAAACTAATTAGTCCGTCAGATAGATTTCCAAAAAAGTGATAGGGGGCGAGCCTATTGCCATCAATCAGGCACAAATCCAAACTCCGTAGCTGTTAATGAGAAATCTTTGGTGGATAAACCCAGCAGCAATTGGCCCGACCCAGGAATCGAACCCAGATCCTGATGCTCAGCAGTCATACATTAATCTGTTCCAAAATGATACGTAATACGGCTAGTCAGGCATTTACGGAATAAATACCACTTACAACCCCGTTTGAATGCAAAGGGCGGGTTAGACTATAAATTAAGGGCATTGTGCCGTCCTTAATATTTATCGACATATTGGGGGTCTTGTCTAATGTCCATATTATGTGTGTGTGTTTCTGCTTCCAGAAACGCTTTTGTGTTATAGATTTCAAACCAAGAATGGTATAATAACGTGACTTGAAAGTGAGACTTCGTATGTTAGTAGAAAATCTGGATCTTCGAACCTAACAGTCAGATGTTTGTTCCGCCACTTCTTCTTTCCAGCCTAAAACACGTTAATGACGAAAAGCGGGTGTTTTTGGGAACTGACTCGTCTCATATATTTAACATTCAAAAAGTGCAAATTTTTAACCAAAAATTAAACATAGCAATGTATGAATGTAAGAGGCATTAATACGTAACTTTTTGTTTACTCTTTAATTCTTACTACTGTTACCACCATATAAAAATAACCCATACTATTTTTCTAAATAAAAACAACACAGTTTACTATGAATGGTACAAATCTTAGATATTCAAACACGCCCCAACTGACCCTCACTGACCCTATAAAATAAAATAGGGTTGTCTCCTATTCAAATGCGTACGTCAACATCATGATATTGCAGTGTTTTGGCACAGATGTCACGAACCGAGGATGAGGGATGAAACCACATTGAGGTATCGGAAACAACTAATCTTGGGGTATGAATTCAAGATCGGGTAAACCTGATGCCAGAATAGGGATGTTTACTGACTAAAACAAATATGATTCTAATTAGTCCGTCTGTTAGATTATCGAAAAATATTGGATACGTATTTTTTGTTTTACCAAATCAATAAAAATTGACGAAGATAAAACGCGTCAAAGATTTGAGTGGGGGGTTGTGACGTCACTCACCGGTAAAAAATGTCATACTAATGTCTTAGAATATGACGTCACACGAGTTTTCAAAGCACTGTAGTCTTCATTGTTTGTTTACGTGAAAAAAGAAAAAATACGTGTCCAATATTTTTTGGAAATCTATCTGACGAACTAATTAGATTTTTTTTAGTTAACTACCCTATTACTATAGCTACAGAAAAGTTTGACAAGAGTAACTAGTCACTTTTCTGTTTAACAATAGGGATGTTTTCTGATTAAAAAAATATGGTTCTGTTTAGTCCGTCAGTTAGATTATCCAAAAATATTGGATACGTGTCTTTTGTTTTATCAAATTAATAAAGGATTACGAAAATAGAACGTGACAAAGATCATGAGTGGGGCTTGTGACGTCACTTTCCGGTAAAAATGTACTGAAATGTAAGTCACATTTCAGTTTTTTAATCACTGTATCGTCAGCATTTTTGTTTACGTGAAAAAAAATATATTATGACTTAGTAGGCGACTCGGCCGCTGAGTCTCGCCTTTCATTATTATTAATATTATTTTCTCGGATTTCATTATTATTAATATTTTTGAGTGGTTTTTCGGACTATACTGTTTTTTAATACTTTTTGAAAATCTATCTGGCGGACTAATTAGATTTTTTTTGTCAACTACCCTATTCTAGTATTTAGTGTCATGGCCGTAGTGTCAATGTGGCTAGACAAGTCTATAACACACCACGACTTAGAAGCGTTGAACTGAAAAAGTTAAGCTTGTATAAGATAGACTAACAAGAACTATTAGAATAGACTAAACTAGGAAGAACCTTAACTACCTGCTTATAAGATCCTTAATGTATGAATTGTATGATAAATAATTCTGAAATCTACTTCACATCGAAAACTTAAAGCTCTTGTTTCAAATAAACTAGACAAAGACACTTATAAGCAGGAGTCAGCCAGACAAATCAGTTGGTCCAATTGTATCTACAATTGGACCAACTGATTTGTCTTCTATCTTCGGAGAACAACGGACAAGAAACTCGGAGGTCTACGGTTCCTTTAAAACCAAAGACTGTAACGAAGTAAGTGTGTCCTAAATAAATAACTTTATATCTCAACAAAACTAAATCCGAAATTCCGAACAGTAAATCATAACAGGCATATTAGTTTACTTCGTAATGTCAACATAACTGATTGCTATAATTGTTATTTGCGATGTTACTGTTTGCCCTGAATGTCTCAAATAAAGCCTCATATACACTCTATCTATAGACATATATGTTCCATGTTTCGAAGCTTACTCGTTTTCCCAGATAAATATTTATGTGTGTAGTATCGAAAAGGCCATTTTACCATTTGTATCGTGTTACAACAGTTGGCATTCGTACATAACAGCTACACGTTATCGGAGTTTATTGAATATGTTTCTTAGACGTAGGCAGACACACTAGATAGGTTATATTATAATTTAACTTACAATAAGGAAGTAAGGTTGGTTACCTTATTTTTGAAGAAGTATGCCAAATAAGATTATTATCTTGATTTTAAATGGGCCAAACTAAATTACCACCTTTGATGATTTAACTCATTGGCGTGCATATGACCAGATGTATGAATGTGGACAACGGAATAGGAGTATGTAGTGACGAAACAGTTTTGTGGTTTCTGCCCCCATGGGAAAAAGGCGTAAGTTAGTGTATATGTTTGTACTACTGCTTTATATTAATGCCCGGACAGCAACGGTGGCGGCGGTGGTGGCGGCCCCGACTTACGAACAGTAAGTCGTGAGTTTGAACCCAGGCAGGTGCATTACTTTGACTAATTTATTTCATCACCACTGCTCTCAAAATGGTGAAGGAAAACATCGTGAGGAAACCGGCATGTCTTAGAACCAAAAAATTCGATGACATCTACCAACCCGCACTGGGCCCGCATGGTGGATTATAGCCCATCCCTCTCCTAGAGAGGCCTGAGTCCCTGCAGTGGGATATTATAGGCTGATGATGATGATGATGACTACCTAATTACTGCCTATGTTGTAGCTGTCTCGAAACATTGTCGATTATGCGTAACGATATCTTTGATATCGCATCTACAATAATATCACCCATAGATAGATATCACCACATACAATTACATAAACATAACATAACATCACTCCTGTAATCCCCGAAGGGTTAGGCAGAGGTGTACCTAATAGTACCACCCACATTTCGCCAGTTATGTTTAAGTCCCATGTAATAGGGGGCGAGCCTATTGCCATCAACCGGGCACAAATCCAGACTCCGTGGCTGTTACTGATTAATTCCTGATGGAAAAGCCAATAACACTTTGCCCGACCCGGGAATCGAACCCAGGACCTCATGCACAGCAGTCGCGCTTGCGACCATAAGACCAACGAGGCAGTCCACATACGATTCTAATATAAAATATCAAATTGTCGAGAAAGTCGTAGTTATTTTTAGACGTCGTTGGTTCGTTCGGTAAACCGACATTTCTCTAACGAGGTACGCCTGTTAGCAGGTCTCGGTTTGTTGAGGCAAATATTGCGGGTTTCAGCTGAAAACAACGTTATCGTCATGTAACTTTTAACCACTGAAGGTTAAAAGTTCTACCACAGTGAGGCTTAGTAACATTGAGTAGACTTTAATTAACTTTCTAATCTTTGTGTTTGAAACTCAAGTGACGATACTTACGGACAACCAGCGTTCCCGGGATTGAAAGTATCCTAAGTTATTTTTCAGAACATGGTCTTCCTGTGTGCCAAACATTGAATCAGCATGATTATGTCTTACATAAAAAGTCATGACATTACGCAAAGAACAGACAGGCAGACCGACAGACAGATAAACAAAGTTATTTCTTCTTTTATGATAATTGCCAAACAGTTTGTATGATAATTTAACTGGAAATAAATCTCATGCTGGTTAAACAAGTAATGCCTGGTTCACATTCCGATCCAGGCGGTTGAATCCAGCGCTGGAATCCAACTGGAATAGTGTGAACTGACAGTGGAATGTTCCAGAGAGCGATTCAGTCCAGTGACTAGATTGACGGTCTACCTTTTCAATCCAGCGCCACTGGAATAGTTTACATGACCAATCAATTGGTGGATTAGAAGTTTGAATGTGAACACATTGTTGCTATTTGTGAAAACGTGTTTTTGTAATTCCTAATCACTATATATTATAAAACAAAGTTCCTCCGCTGCGTCTGTCTGTCTGTTTGCGATTAACCCAAAAACTACTTCAACGATTTTCGTGTTGTTTTCACCAATGGATGGAGTGGTTCTCGAGGAAGGTTTTAGTATATAATTTGACCGAAATCCATGCAGGTGACCGCGGGCCTCAGTTAGTAATGTCTAAAATAGCATGAAACGGGAATTTGTTCATTTCTAACAAACACTTTCTAGCAAAAATCTTATTTATTTCTTTTTTCTATATTTTTTTCCAGATACAAATAACGACACACGTGTCACAAACTGTGACTATGTAGTACATAGTAACCAGTATCCTTCTAATACATACGTAACCAATAAAATATCCATGAGTCGATCGGCACTGTGGCGGGCAGGACATATCAATATTTATTGAGGTTTACATTGTATGGAGAAGTCAGAAAAACAACCTAGAGTGTAGGAAAAAGTAAATTTGTGAATTTGCTTTTATAGCCAATAAATATAGGTACCTATAAAACGTAAATTAAATAGTGGCGAAAGTAATCCCAGTGTAAAATATGCACTACGAGAAACTGCAAAATAATTATAATTTCGTTTTCTTGTATCACCTGTCGTGTTACTTACCCCTAACAAGTAAAAGAGGGTAAGTAATTTAACAATTGAATTTAATAAAGAGGTAAGAGGTAAAAAAATACAAAGAAATCTATAAAAACACGAACCTTCCTAACTCACGCTTTACACAGAATAGAACAGCTCCAGGACAGGTCAATCTCGAAGCCAGGCCAGCAGATTACGGGCGAGTCCTTTAGGGAGGCCCGGAGAATACGTTGGAGGTACTTCGCGTCGCGAGGATCACGGGCGAGTCCTTTAGGGAGGCCCGGAGGATACGTTGGAGGTACTTCGCGTCGCGAGGATCACGGGCGAGTCCTTTAGGGACGCCCGGAGGATACGTTGGAGGTACTTCGCGATGGTTCTTCTTAAGAACTCAGATAACAACTTGTAGACGTGATCATTCTTCTTCAGAAACCAGATCTCAACTGGAGGGCATCCTTCAGAAATCCCTTTTTATAAAACAATCTCTGCGTTTTTTCCACCCAATTGTCTTTTAATTCTTTCCAGAATTTAAGTTCTTGAAATCAAAAATTGTGAGTTGCCTGTATTTAAAACGGCCTGTATTATTCAGTCAAAAACTTCCTCAAAGAATTTCTGTGAGCGTGTTAATTAATTTTATAAGCGTGAGATAAGTTACAGTTAATAGAAATTATCAATAAATTACATTATTTGAGCTAATATATGTATTAATAAAAATAAATTAAATTATATAAATCAAATGTAACCTTCATAGTTCTAACCACTAAGAAAAACTATGACACAAATTAAAAGAAAAAGTAAATGACATATTGACAACTGACGTTATGTCACACGAAAAGTAAACAATTGAAAAATTATAAGATTTATTATTTTAAAACAGTAAAAACAACGTTAATAAATCAATAAGATCGATTATAAGACTGCCAACAAAAATAGTTGTCGCCAAGGCGCGACATGAGACGTAAAAAGGACATTTTATGAAAGATGAGGATGATTAGTAAAAGTGTAAGTATAAATACTATACACCCCAAAGTGACGCAGAAGTGAGACTGGGCTGACCACGTCCCACGGAAGCAGCCACAGAGACGGCCAAAAATCATATTAAGTCATCATCATCATCATTTCAGCCAAACGACGTTCACTGCTGGACATAGGCCTCCCCCAGGTGTCGCTACATTGACCGTTTCCGTACGTCTCGCATCCAGCGGGTCCTCGCAACCTTCACCAGGTCATCGGTCCACTTAGTGAGAGGCCTTCCAACGCAACGTATTCAGCTTCGCGGTCGCCACTCCAGAATTTTTCGGCCTCATCGGTCAGCCGTCCTGCGAGCAATGATTGACCTCTTTCATATTACGTACCTAATCATAACTCAGTCGACGCTTAATGAAGAATATCGATGTTATATCTACTTTGAGTTATACTTATACTACTCTTCAAAATCATTTCAAAGAATTAATTGAGGCATGGCGTAGCCTCGTCAAAGAAAATTGAATGACGCCCCAGGGTTGCAGGCGAAAAGTTTTTTTTGGGGGGATTGGGACATCATCAAATGACTCCTCCCACTCTGGGCAGAGAGGTAAGGAGTGTCAGACTTCTACTGACTAAAAACCACCCATGTTCCTTCTTAGCCCTTGTGCCGAGGCTGCGGTATCTCTTTCGAACAACCCGCAGCCCTGAGAAATGTACCTTGGCTAATTATTTACCACAATTTACAAAACCCTGCTTTTTCCTACCTCTACGGATCATCAGCTTTACTCTTCGTGAAACTAAGCTCGGTATAGTAGTGCAAAATTATGAAGGAGGTAAACATTAATCATAAATTCACTCCGCTCACCGCACTCAGAGAGCTTTAATGATAACTTAGTAAAGGTTTTGACAGTTTTGTCATACAAAAGTACCTATGTCAAATCTTTAGTAAGTGATGGTTTAAGTAATCATTAACTGAGTACCGCAGTAAGTCTGTACTAACTAAGTATTACCTTACATGCTATGTTTTGAGATACCTGCCCTAGAGCGAGGGTTAACGTGATAATCACATAGGGTTAACAACTTTTGTACAACAATGTTTTCGGTTTTATAATTGCTAATTTCATTCGGGTTCGCCTAACTAGTTTCAAACTTGGACTTGTCTGAGTTCGTTAGTCCAATTACTGTTTTACATGGATGTAGGCCTCTCTAGTCGCAGGGTTCTAACACGCTTTCATGCTATAACATAACATCACGCCTGTAATACCCGAGGGGTTAAACAGAGGTGTACCCAATAGTACACCCACATTTCTCCAGTTACTGATTCAATATCTAAAAAATTGGCCAAAAGTTCTAATTTAAATTTACCAGTATCGTGATGTGATGATGCAAAATAGCCCTAGTTAAAGTCTCATGTAAGAGAGGGCGAGCCTTTTCTCTTCAACCGGGCACAAATCCAGACTTGAGATCAGTGAAGTACAGTTAACCAGTTAAAATGTTAACAAACAACAGTTGTAAGAAACTACAGTCACTCAAACTGGCAAGGAAACAAAATATCCGTTTTCATGTATTATTTTGTCACCCATAATTTTCGTTTCGGATTGCATAGCTTTTTCCTCACCACTCCATAGAAAAGTATTATTTTAATGTTACTTTAGGTTGGTCATGTTTAGTTGGTACCCTTATGTTGGTACCTTTTTCAGATTATTTCATCCAGATTCTGTATCAGTTTTTCTTATATTTCGTTTCATTCTTACCCCTGAAAACCACCGCTGTGCTGTTATAGCATTATGCCGAGACGTGCAAGCTGTCAACTTTTGTGTTTCGTCCTGTTGTATTTATAAACATTTGTTATGCTTGTTAACGTTTTTTCTTCGTGTCGTTATTGTAAGCACGTCATGCCTCAAAAAAATATTTTTCTTTCTTCTTCTATCACTCTGAAAACGATCTTTAAACTTCTGGATTCATTTACATAGTGACATAGGATGGAGCATGTGTGCGCAATGATATTCATGTGACTGCTTAGAATAGGAATCTGTACACTATCGTAACTCATAAACGTCGTATGTGCACTAATAAATATTATTTAGGTGTAGCAAGGCTCGTTGGCTCTGATAGATAGGATAGATTGTTGTCTAACTGTGATAAGTGTCTTTTATTTATTTATTGTTCCGGAGAGATATCTTCCTCCTCAATTCTCTCTGGTTAGTCTACTGGTCAGAAGTGCTTCTGTTGAAAATCGAGGTTCTGTGTTGTAGTCCCTGACGCGTTTTTCTAGCAAATATTTCTCTATAGCAGTTACTAAGTTTGTGATGATGATGATGACTGTAGGCGCGCCCCCTGTTATGTGGGGCTTAAACATAACTAGCGAAATGTGAGTGTTCAATTAGATATTATTTGAATTTTATTTAAATTCTCTGCCTGTTGCCACACTATTTGGCACAAATCTAGACTCTGTGGGTGCTACTAAGAAATTCTAATAGGGGATCGGACTGGGTCAAAAAAATATGATTCTAATTAGTCCGTCAGTTAGATTATCGAAAAATATTGGATACGTGTTTTTTGTTTTATCAAATTATTAAAAATTGACGATGATAAAACGCGGTTGTGACGTCATTTGTAGGTAAAAAATGTACTGACATGATTGTGACGTTTTCAAGGAGTTCATGAGTTTTCGAGACACTGTATCGTCTTAATGTTTTGTTTATGTGTAAAAAGAAAAAAAATGTTCAATATTTTTTGGAAATCTATCTGACGGACTAATTAGTTTTTCTTTTTTCGATCCCCTATTCTAAATTCTGAATTATTTATTGCCTTCATTCTCAATTCTTTATTCTTATCCTGATGGGAAATCCTAATAACAATTTGCCCGATTTGGGAATCGGACTCTGGACCTCATGCTCAGCATTTGCGATTGCAACTACTAGACCAACAAGGTATTCAATAAATACTATCTTTATTTAGTCACGATACAGTTTACTTCAAAATTCCATAAAGTAACTTCATTTATGTCACGTCGACTATATTACATTACTTTAGATATTTTCGCCAAAGTGTTTGGGAGTAACTAGAAAAGTAATCAGATTATAAGAAATTCCTTTTAAAGTAAAAAGGTTTTCTAACGAGCGATAGATAAAGAGCTTGTCTTCGGTTAAAGGAACAAAAATGTTGAAAATCTTTTTTAAAATTTTCTTCGTGAATATTCTATGTGCACGTTTCTCTTTAATAAGCCCAAAGTGACATAATAAATGTAGGTAATTTATTCAAGTTTTAAAGATATTTTCGTAGTTACCAGCTAAGTTAAAAATATCATCAAAGAATCATTTTTTTAAGTCATGAAATGAATAATTCTTCTATTAAAAATGGAACAAATATTTCAATCAGAGTTTTTTAGAATTGAGAATGAAACAAGAAAATGGCCTACATTAAAATTATACTACCTAAAACGACTGAAAATGGTGACTTAACGAACCTTCAAGTCTATGCCGAATCCACTGAATAAATAGGATTTACATAACATTTAAATAAACAATTAACCAACCCAGATGCAAACTTTTATCAAAACGTCGGTGTGCCCGAGTTCATATTATGACCCCAATCTGTTTAAGTCGCCAGTCAATAGGCTTCTTCTGGGTTAGGTTGTGCCATCATCGACCTAACCTACTCTGTCCTGTGTACAAGATTGCGGTCATGAGTAGGTCCATTTCATCTATAAGTGTTGAACAAATTTCTGTATTTTTTTCAAAATTTTAGGTCCAGTAGTTTCGGAGATAAGGGGGGGAATGGTCAATTTTCATCTATTTTATTAAATATCTATAAAAGTGTTTATCTTAAAGTATTAAAAAAAAAATTGCAATCCTCACAATAAGCCTTTTCATTTGATATATCACACGGTACAGTTTGCGTAACTAAAAAAAAACTGTTGAGCTCCCCAAAAGTGAGTTTTTTTTTTTTTTACTTTTGACGTCCGTGTTATGGTCACAGAAATAAATATGTGTACCAAACTTCAACTTAATCGGTAAATTAGATTCGGAGCAAATTGGCTGTGACAGACGAACAGACAGACAGACACACGAGTGATCCTATAAGGGTCCAGTTCTTTTCTTTTGAGGTACGGAACCCTAAAAACGAATATTTAGATTGAGAAACCATATTATTATACAACTAGTTAAAAACTTTTATTCCTACATAGGTACATATTTAACGCATTTTAATAGACTCAACTCCGCATAATTCTTATTAAAAATCAGAAATCTGATACTGTCGATATGATTTTCATTATAAGTAGTCGATAACTTTTTGTTCTTATCGTTCGCCATCTTTTCTCAAGAGCCCCAGTTAATTAATATCGATGTTAACCAATGAGTTTCTCCGACCTTTGCAGAGAATTTTGTAAGTTTTGCTTCAAGGTAATTAACCTACTCCTACCAATGTTCTACAGAAACGTTTTTATTTTTTTCAAATATTTCAATTTTCTATAAGAAACGATACAGGGCAAGTGATACAGAAAAAGTCGATCTGAACAAATTAGTTTCCATGCATATTTGGTTTCCATATTATGGCTTATTAAGAAGGAGCTCGTGGCTTAATAAGAACTGCCACTCGTGTCGATTTCTAAGTAAAGCTGTGCTTACCTAGGTCGGTCTGTGCATGGGTGACTGTGAAGTATGTATTTACAACATACATTTTTATTCTGTTTAGGACTAATCCTCTATGGCAATCGTTGACATGGTAATAATATTCTTAGATAAAAACTTGTGTGTCAAACATATTTATTGTACTAAGATATTATTATATTAAAAGGTAATATAAAATGCTTCAGCTTTTACTTATATAATAAACGAAGTTCTCTCATATCACGCGACAGTAGAACTTCACAGTGACCGCCCGCGCCCGACATACCGAGTTTCCTCCGTGCCTCGGAAAGCACGTTAAGCTGTGGGTCCCGGTTACCATATATAGATCTTTGGCAGTCGTTACAGGTAGTCAGTGACCTGAAGTTCTGACATCCAGTCTTACCAAAGAGTATCGTATTACCTAGTATTAACTGGGTTGTGGAGGTCAGATAGGCAGTCGCTCCAGGGAAAATACTGGTATTCAGCTGCATCCGGTTACACTGGAAGCTGACCCCAACATAGTTGGGAAAAGGCTAGGCAGATGATGATTATGGCATATTTATACAGCCAACGACAGGGATACATGGAAATAGGGAAGAGAGGCCTTTGCCCAGCAGTGGGACACATCAGGCTAATAATAAAATAATAAATATTTGGCATCTGCCATCAAAGGGTACAATTTGAAAATCTCTTATAACTACACTTACTATTCAATTTGACCTTCAGGCTGCGTCCACTACTTACGTGTCCAAATGTGTGTAATGTAATGTGATGTGTGTAGCATCCTGTCGGGGCTGTGGGTGTTCGAAAGAGATACCGCGACCTCGGCGCAAGGGCTAAGAAGGAACATGGGTGGTTTTTAGTCAGTAGAAGTCTGACACTCCCTTTCGCTCTGCCCAGAGCGGGAGGGGTTATTTGATGATTTCCCACCACATTTATGTTTCAAAAGAATATTGTTTATTATTTAAGAACGTAATATTTTAGAAAGCAGTCAAATATGTATGAAGCTTCCCGTATTTTAAAACTCAAAACATCCTTTTTAAAAGAGGTCTATTTTGGGTCCGCAAGAGAACATTTCCTCTGCATCTTGAAAAGGTTTAAGTGCAATCTCTCGTAGCTAATTAAAACCTCGAGTCGCAGGTAATTTTGTCTTTTCAGCAACTTGCGGGAAAGGAAATGCAGCTGTTTTTCACAGTAATTAGGAAGACACCTCGCTTTAAAAAAGAGTACGAAATATAGGTATATTTTTTCTTTTAACTAAAGCTGCCTCGTTTATAACTGAAACAGACACTGTATTTACCGTTTCATGTTTCCCTACAATTAACCGATAAAAATAAAAGGAAATATTTGCTCAAAAAACATAACACTTAGTATAAAATCAGAAAAACATAATTATGATTTTATTACATGCTATCGTCAGAGATTTTGGCCAATTCAATTATAATCATCATTAGCTTGCCCTTATCCCAATTGATTTGGGGTCGGCGCAGCATGTCTTCTTCTTCCATACTTCTCTTCTTCTCTATTACTTGTCATCTCATCATACATCCACAAACGATTATACTATTCTGTGAATATTATACGTTTATCAAAAAACAAATAAACTCTGATTAAATTCCAAATTCGAATAGCATTATTCCATTCTTAATTTGATCAGCGCCGCCGAGCCGACCTAAAATTAGCTGTCTCCCTCATGACCGCTTTCAGAGTCGAATTTAATAAAGGTGATATAACTGATTGCTATAGTACCACCGCATATCTATACTTCTAAATTAATATATTTTTTATAAAGAGGAAATGATTGTAAGTTTGGATCCCACATCCAAACTTACAAACATTTGTCTTCGGAACTAGTGATCTCTAATCTAATATTTGAGTAAATTAGCTAAAATAATTTATAATGAGAGCGAAGCCGCGGGCAACAGTTATCCAAGAATATTCAGGATATTCGAAGTCTGCCTGCCTCGTTGATAAAGTGGTTGCAAGCGACTGCTGGGAAGACTGACTTCCCAGGTCGGGCTCGAAGGCTTGAGGAAGTGATGATGACGTTTGAAGTAGCTGCACGAAGGCTGCGCTGACGATCACGTCGGGGTCACGTCAGTTTGGGGGGTATGAGGAACAGGGTATCAAGTTCCTCATCCCCCATAGAAAATGGAGGATCCTCCGACCAGACGGGTGTTGTGTCTGGTGGGCTGTGTCCGACATAACTATGTAAATCGGGATTTTCTATATACGCTAATGTCGCGAATAAAGTTGATAGCGCGATGTAGGATTTGTCAATTTAGTAGTTTGTGTTGCGATAGATGTAGCTGTCGCCACAAGTGCATTTGAGTTTATCCATCAGGAATTGTTCAGTAACAGCCACGGATTTCGGATTTGTGAACGGTCATGCCAATAGATTCGTCCCCTATTACATGGGACATAACTGGAAAAATGCGGGTGTACTACTACCTCTGCCTAATCCCTCGAGGATTACAGGCGTGATGTGATGTTATGTTATTCCAAGTCCCGTACTTAATATTAACCGCTCTAACATTAATCCTACTCGATACGCAGTTACTAATGGAGTATCAATTATCCCTCTCCACATCAAACATTTATGACAGTTATTGGGTTATACTGATCAAGGGTTTAATCCATCACGATAGTGTTAACAAGCTTAAGGACTTGTACTTCCGTCAAGTGTACTTGTATCGAATAACTGGGATTCAAGTACAATGAGCCACAAGACAAATATGGTTTAAACTTGTAATATTTCACAAGTTTTAAAGTAACTGGTCTTGCTAGTATTTTTTTTTAATCAGGAAATTACAACCATTGGATACAATTTAACTTTCAGAATAGTTAAAACTAAATATTTACAAAAAAAGTAAAACAAACGAACTAAAATTAACTAAATACATTAGATTATTGGTCAGTTAATAGGTAAGTGTCGGTCAAATATTGCAACTGAATTTCAAACCAGTTGCCTCCAACCGATTGAGCTGAAATTTTGAGCACATCTTTGCTTTTGGTGATAATACATTGTTATGCTTTGAAATACACAAGAGGCATAACTTGATCCGGGACTGCGGGTTGTTCGAAAGAGATACAGCGCTTATAGGGCTAAGAAGGAACATGGGTGGTTTTTAGCCAGTAGAAGTCTGACACTCTCTTCCGCTCCACCCAGAGCGGGAGGAGTCATTTGATGGTTTCCCACCCTTCAAAAAAATGCATAACTTGATCCTGTCACAAGATTGTCTCCTCACTACTTCTAAACAGCTAATAGCACGAACACGAGTTATATAGGATTTAGTTTTGTGGTGGCGCTACACTTTACGTTACATCAAGACTAGTTCTGATTGTTAATATTTTATACCAATACGCACTGGGCGAGGTGGATTATAGCCAATCGATCTTCTAGAGAAAAGGCCGAGTCCCTGCAGTAGGAACATTTATATGGGATAAATATTTATGTGTTTAGAATTTTTTAAACCACGGGTTAGCTAGCCTAACAAAAAAATCAAGTACATTTTCCTTTCAAGTTGCCGGTAATATCAACCACATAATATTCTTACGAAAAAATGGACACCCGATGACTGATCGCCCGGAAATGACCGATACATAGAATATGTAAAAGAAAATCTGTGGTGACCGATCGTATCTAACAAAAAATATCTTGCCCGTGATCTGTGTAACTGCCCGTGACGAATATGATAAATAATAGTGTGGCAGCCATATACCAGATTATATATGCCAGATTTATTTGAAAGTTTAATAATGTTCCTATGAACTAGAACTATACCAGCGGTTTCATTTATTGTCGTATTGTCGGCACCAACCTGTATAGTGGGCAAAAAGTATACTTAATACACAGGTTGTATATAATATATACAGACAGCTACTAAATACGTTTTCTATTTACTTAAGAGACGAGCAACTCAAGACTTGGATCAAAACAATACACGTATAGACATCATTAGATTTTTTTTTTACTTAAGCACTCATTGCTAATTCCCAACGAATAATAAACATAACGAAGACAATAAATTGATGATCTGTAATCTATGTACTTTTTAAGTTTATGATCATAACTAGTAATATAACTTTATACTTACATTAACGAAGTGTATTATCTGCTAAGTGCAAAAAATTAGTCTTTGTCATTGTTAGAGTGAGCTTAGCACCAAATATGTCTACATTGATTCAAGTATGACATATTTCAGTACCGTACTCAAATTGTTTTTTTTTCATACATGTAAATCTCTTTCGCCAACAGTACCATGAAAGCCATACAAACTGATATAAATCGTACTAATATTTCACACGTTTTAAAAGAATGACTGGTGACAGTGCAGTAACAAATAATATTCGCTTGAAAGCTCTCTCGGTTGTATGTAGCCCTGGTACCCGCTGTCAACACGACATATGAATACAAAGGTTTTGCATCAAAATGTTGATGTTCCGACATTTGTTTATTTTTTGTTTCAGTGTGGTGATCAAATAAATAGTGTATCGTGCGTGAAAAGCGAAGCAGACATTTTTTTTTAAATAAAAACTTGCAGAAATACACTAGCATTGTGGCCGCAGCTGCGAGTGTCGAGGGATCGGTTTCCAAAGCAGGTAAACATGCGATCAACTTTGCTACCTAGTGTTAAGTTTTGAAAGCCTTCTATTCCAATAGCAGCTTATTGCAGATCAGATACGTTACTTTTTCTGAGACTGAGTTGAAATTCACCTTTCGACGCCTTCAAACATCACAAAACATCAGCAAACCTGCTTCACGATAGAAATGAGAAGTAGAAGATAAACACATACAGTCCGCGCGTTGTTATGGTGTTAAACCTTGTGAAAAAGCACCAAACTCCACATAATAATTAAGTTATGTATCTATTTTATAATTTATCGCAGGAAAACATGACACATCGTGGCAGTGATAGGCAGAAGTGTTCCTAATAGTACACCCACATTTCGCCAGTTATGATTTAAGTCCCATGTAATAGGGAACGAGCCTATTGCCATCAGCCGGGCACAGATCCAGACTCCGTGACTGCTACTGAGAAATTCCTAATGAATAACCTAATAACAATTTGCCCGAAACAGGAATTTAGGACCTCATACTCATCAGTCACGATTGCAACCACTAGACCAACGAAAGTCAGACAAACAAAAGCAGTCAGAAAAACCAGAAACCTAAGCAAAACAGGCACAAAAAACTGGCCAAATGCAAATCGGACTTACACATAAAGAGTTCCGTACCATTGTAGTAGATATTGAGAGATTTTCAATGTTATTTTTGCACCATAGACTTCTCATAGGTTTTCCTGTGATCTATAAGTATTGAACTAATTTCTGTATTTTTTTTCCAAATTTTAGGCTCAGTAGTTTCGGAGATAAATGTGGGGAATGGTCAGACAGACGAGTGATCTTACAAGGGTTCAGTTTTTTCTTTTTGACGTACGGAACCCTAAAAACGAGCATAACCACGCAGCCGTCTTATTAATTACAAGCCCAGTCTTTCTCAAACAAAACGCTAATTAACTTTTCAAGTGTATACCCGTAACATAACTTTTAGGTTCGAAACCTTTGCAAAATTAACTGCGTGTAAAGTTTCCCGGTGTACCTGTTTGCTTTGTTAGCTATTTTACATAATCTTTCTCATTGTTCATACTTTTGAATATGTAATCTTCTTTGAGTGCGTTGGGAATGTTTTAATGATGGAACGCAAAGTGGGAGCGCAGAATATGGAAATCTCAGCTAATTATGGTAAAACCTACACACATACACATTATTGTTTTCTTGTTATCGTTTGAACAAGCCAGGAAGGAGACGTGATTTAGACAAGCCCTATTTTCGGTGGGATTTTGTATCGGCAAAATATATGAACTTAAATTATTCCATGTATATCTGTACCTTTAACTTTTTATACAAGTTTATTTTAACTGTCCCAGCCATTTCACAGCGCACAACTTAGGACCCAGTAATATTAATGACAATAATATCCGTGGTGCTAGGCAACTGGGCTTATCCCAGTTGTATACGTCCCTGTCTGCGTATTGGCCTTGTTCTGTTCTGCCTCTTGCTGATAAAAAAATTATGTTTTTCCTACTCCTCCGCTATTCTTTTCTGATTAATTTCGTTGCGGGATCCAAGACAGTTAAATCGTTTCTCTGGGACTTCGTCGGGCTTCATTGTCTCGGCGCTTTTCTTGTGGTCGCCACTGTTGATTCTGGCTTACAGGATTTACAGTGGTTTGGGAATAGTGTGGCGGGCTTGTCCCAAAAAAAATGCCCCAGCCATTTAGACTGTGCGTTGTCTGATAGTAAGTGCAATCATCTAAAGATATATATTTTATGGAATATTCAGTAAACGTAACTGGTAAAATGTAGGTGTACTAATTAATGGGTATTATGGGATTACAGGCGTGATGTTATGTTGAGTTTTATATTTAATAAAATTGTATAACCGATTTTGTATTCACAGCAGCTCCTTTTATTGCCAAAGATGGGTTTCTTAACTCAAGTACCCATTTCCTACACTCATGTAAAGGTTTTGTTCTCTAAGTATCCGGACTCTTATGATGACAATGCCTGTTATGTGGAGAAGAAAAAAAACATTGCTGTTATAACATAAAACTGCTTGCCTGCTCAATTTCTTAGCTGGGTCACACGCAGATTGATTCAACTGCAATATCTACATAAAACCACTATCCTACAAATAACTTACAACCCTTAATTTCCAACTGCAGAGGAAGAACTAACTCTCTCTTCTCTACGCGTTCTGTATTTTGCTAATTCCATTCTCTTCAGTTTGAGTTAAACTTGTACCACCATCTGTGCCTTAGTGTGCTGCAATGTGGTCTAGCATTTAAACGAATTCATGAAAAATAACAACAATTTTCCTGAAAATGTATTTGCACAAAACACAAACAGTTTTTACGTCCGAATAAAAATGGAGGCAGTAAAACTTTGACCCGAAGAGATAACAGCAGCGCATTCGTGGAAATAATCCTAATTGTCCTACGAGTGGGGGTTGATACAGTCTGTTACAATGCAGCCACAATGTAAAGGAAAAACAACATGTTCGCTGAGGACGAGGCACACTGTCACACCGTTGTGTAATGTGGAGATAGTGAAACGCCAGTTTCGCTTTGCATATAAAGTAGGTATTTCTAATTTGAATCATTCGTGTTATATTTAAAATCATGTCGCTATAGTGGATACTATAATAAATATACGATACAAACAGGTGTTTATGGCCTAGGTTTTATTCCGAGGTTGTGTCAAATGTTATAGGGTTTATAATTAAGATTTTCTGAAAAGTGGTTCAAAGTCAGAATTGATGTTCCCTGGCACTTAAATATTATCACCAAAGTGTGAATGTATCTACTATAGGAACATCACAATACTTAATATACAGGTGATTGGTAATTGTCTACATCCCTGGAAATGGGTAATACAAGACCTTATTTACAACAATTTAGACCAAGATAACTTGGGGTTCAAGCTGGGTTGTTTTGGAGAAATTGAACTTTTAATGTGTTTTGAAATTTTTACACTTAAACTGGATGTTAAACTGATATGTCAGAACCAAATGAATCCTTCGACATTGAATTAGTAAAGAAGTACCTTTAGTACCTTTCGAAATTACATGAAACGACCAATTGGTTTTCGAAAGATTATAGAATTCCATATTTGGTACCTTATATTTATAAACCATACGGTGTAATAGTCAGTTTTTTTGCAACACAGAATGGCAGCACTCGCAAAGTAAAGTGTCGTGTTCGTACATTTTGTAGACATGAGATAAAATAGAACAAAAAACACAAAAAAGTGAAAAATAACTTAAGCTTCTGAAGTCGGTGACTTTTGTTTGTTTTATTCAGTTTTTTTGTCACCGACTTCAGAAGCTAAAGTTATTTTTCACTTTTTTGTGTTTTTGAAGTCGGTTTATTTTTTTTCATTTTTAGTTGTAATATCCTTTACAAATATTTGATATTCATTAATTTTACGTTGTTAACAATACATGTCACGGTAATAGGCTTATCCGCAATAAAATGGAACTTAACATACCTAACTCTCGAAATCTGGGCGTCCTGTACACATCTGCGTACCCCGTCAGAGCATACAGGCGTGATGGTAAGTTAAGATGTTGCGTAAACAATAAACATCCAAGCGATTGCAGCAATCACGACAGATTTGCCTTCTATTTTTGAAGAGTTCTATTGTATATCTCCAAAGATCAGGATCAGATCTTCACCAAATTTAAATGGGACCACCTCAGAAGTATACTCTTTCAAATAAAAAAAGAATTTTGAGAATCGGTTCACAAATGGAGGAGAAATCAGGTAACATACATAAAAAAAAAAAAAAATACATACACACGAACATAGAACCTCCTCCTTTTTTGAAGTCGGTTAAAAATGGAATACTGTATCATTTGTGGAGTTTATTTATGAGAACACTGATTTTGGGCAAAAAAACGTTTAAACGATAACAATAACAGTCACTTATCATGATTTTACTAAAGTGTTCTTTTTTAGAGGCGGAAAAGTTGACCTTCAATATTCATGACATTGGCTGTATATTGTTTGGTGTTATTTTAAAGACAAGAAATATATATTTTTTTAATTATTGCTTGCCTCTAAATAAACACCCGTTACAAACGTGTCTAAAATCATGAAGCCTTGTTTATGTTGTTTGCCTATAATTCCTTCCAATACATAGTGAAGTACCTATCTATTATAGCCTGCCACAGAAACCAGCTGGTGTACTGTGGTTTGGTTGAATTACGACTGACGAGAACTTAGATTAAATGCTACGTCAGCAGATTACAAAAGCAAATTCGACGGCAATTCTCGTTAAATTGTAGTGGTTACCAATTAGGATGTGGTGGCATCAGCTGACGATAGTGGCGTCAGATTGACACACGGTATTAATGTTATGTATCAATAAAGTATATCATATATACTATACTAAAACGAAATTCGGGTGCATAAAACAAATAACCTGTTTTCTTGTGTACATAATTAGAGATTTCAAGTCATCTTATCACCAAGGATTGTTTCGTTTTTAATTTCTAAGTTCATAAGTTAATGAACAAATTCAATCCAAAAATAAAATAATTACATTCAGATAAAATGTTCTAGAGAAAAACTCACAATAATTATCTATGGTAGCTTTTTCTACAATAAATTGAATTGATAGAAATAATTGATATCAATTCAAAATCAACATCTTCATGAGTTAGAATTTCCAGAAATGGTTTCCTAAAATCGTTCCGTGCAAATAGTCAATCAATGTACTGGGTGTACAGTTGTGGGCGTTCTACACGTGCAGTTTGACCTTTAGTCAGTGTTGACCTTTAAACTTCTAACTCCTGCAAGTTTTCTTGTTCTTAGTTTACAATTATTAAATACCAAAAATGGCTAACTTAAATACGACCTGTGCAAGCTTTTTATTTGTCCCATTAGCCAAGTTATTTTCTTCCAAATTCCTTAACTGATATTTACTTAAATTATGGTCAGTTACTTTGTCATAGAAGCCACGCAATTAAAATCAGCTGCCCCAGGAGAGTAATTAGCTTTTTAAAGTAAGTAATATACCCGATCCTATTCACGATGTTATTCAAAGGATGTTAAAAGCAAAGTCAGACGGTTCAACTGTTTTCACATAAAACTAATGACTGAGTTGAGTCGTCTCTTTACGAACTAATTACCCTTATCTGAAAACGTGCCTGTAATTAAACCCATTTGACTTTCCCTTAAAGGGTACCACGCAACATCTATGCAGAGATCACGGAGTTGTTCTCCCTTACGAGTAAGTAACAGTAATAAGGGCTAACTAATAAAGCTAATCGAACGTTATATTCTAAGCAGTCTTACCAAAGGGAATCATATTACCCAGTATTAACTGAGTTGTGAAGGTCAGATCGGCAGTCGCTCCATGTAAAATACTGGTATTCAGCTGCACCCGGTTAGACTGGAAACGGTCTCCAACATAGTTGGGAGAATGCTTGACAGATGATCATGATTAACGCTACATGCTACGATGTCCTTCACTGTTTAACCGACTTCCCAAAAAGGAGGAGGTTCTCAATTCGATCGGTATTTTTTTTATTTTTTTTCTATGTATGTACACCGATTACGACGAGATTTATGATCCGATTTACGTGATTATTTTTTACTTTGATGCGTAATAGTTGCCATTTGGTCCCATAAAAATTTTACATTGTTTGACCCAGTACTTTCATTTTATGAACATTTTTTTCAGGATTATATTCAACTTATACATAACCAGTGCATTAGTAAAGCGACTTGTGGAGGTAAAATATCTCAAACTAACATAATGTAACCAAATTGTGCAACATTGTGTCACCCAATCTTATGATACTACAGCGTAAGGATAAAGTCAGCACGTGTACGTAATTAAGCTTAAAATTCTCATTCGCATGCAAACGACACTCATTAAAAAAACACATTAACTTTGAGTAACCTCGTTAAGTTTTGTAACTATCTTCAAAATTTTGCACCTGAAATATGTAAAATTCACACAAAAACAACATAATAAAACGCCTGTTTTTCGGGAACCTTATAGCTTATATGATGAAACAGATTTGGCCAGTTATGCCCCAAAATATAAATCAAAGGGAGCGATCACACAGAAATATTACAAAAATATAAAATTCCTTACTTATCTTCCTCTTTTCGTGCCACAGCCAAACCAAAAGTTGGGAGTTAGCGGATAAGAACTACATAGTTTATACAAAAAAGCTTGTAATCAGGGACTAAGCGAGTCTTAAGCGAAACTTTTGCTTTGCTCCTTAACGACAAGTCCGGATTAACATTTAGGAAGTTTTGAAGTCACTGCAAAGTTTGTTTGCGCTTTAATGCATCCTTTATGGCGAGAGTAATAAAATTAGGCGTTAACATTTCTAATAAATTATTTATCTAAGAGAACACGAAAACACGAGGTTGCTTTATTTACTTTCAATCTCAGTATAAGGTTTTAGGATTTACTAGTGATAGATTTTCTTTAAGAAAATGTTTGTATGATTATGGTGCTTGATAGAAAGGTATATTATTCTAACATAATATATTTTTGGGGTCAAAACGCTCCAGTCATGGGGTCTAAATAATAGTGTGTGTCTCGTTTTTAAGGAAATTTCTCGCGACTAGTCGATATTTTGCGTGCTTCTTTGCGTACTCCTTTGCGTGCTTCTTTGCGTGCTCCTTTGCGTGCTTTTTTGCGTGTCGCAATGCTGCCAGACTTCTGGCCATATTTACTGAGCTTAAGCGTCTTATTGTTTATTTAGTTACTCAGTTGTTTTGTATAAGTTAGTACTTTTTTGAAAAAAAATGTTAAAAATTCAGATTTTATGTAACAGGACATTCAATAACACGTCCACTTAACAAAATTACCAACTGTACACACCGGGACTTACAGCTTAGTACGGCCGGTATTCCAAGTGTGTACGATGTGACTACGTTTGAGATAATTGAACCTGGATCAATACTTAAAGCCCAACTGACGCCAAACCTAGCCCTACAGTAACTAACTAGCACCCCAGTCATCCTAGCCCTAGCCTACCATATACAAACCACACCAAACGTAGGTTACGTTGGTTGTACGAGAGGGAAGTCTGTCACAAGGAGACCTACGGTGACAGACGGAATTTGGGTAGGAAGAGGGTTTTGTGTACGTCGTGCAATGTACACAGGAAATGGTTTTCTTACTGCCGATCCCACAGACTCATAGGACCGATGATGGCTAAAGGTGTCTTGGCCACAGTAAGAGGAAGTAAGGAGATAAATCACACTCGACTCCAGCTTGATGACTAACTTTATTACAATAATGAACTTAATTATATACAATTTTTGTGGTAAATACACATTGATGGCTATTTACATGTGTGTCGTGTGTGTATCGAGCCGATGAAGCGAAGATCTCAGTAGGCCACATCTTAGTGCTGACGGTGTGCTGGTGTTGCCGGCGCGTGGACCGTATGTGTGTCGCTGACGCTGTGATGCTATTGTTGGCGCGTGCAACTATGGTATGTTCACGGTTGAACATTCTGGCGCCTCTCAGGACCTAGGCTCCAGTTGGTATAATTCGATAGTTTCGTGTTGACGTGGTAAACTGTACACAGGTTCCGTTGTGATAGTTGGTTGGCCTGTTGTCGGTTTGGTAGTTGTCTTGTTGGCAGCAAGCGAGTTTGGTTCTCTTGCTGGTTGGTTTTCTGGCTCGGGACTTGTTCTTCTGGTCTTGTGCTGCAATGTGACTCCAATCCATCTCAGTATGGCTGGGCCGTAGCAAACTAAAAACAAAAAGATTAAAAACATGATTATACACGATATCGCACTAGTTAAGTATGCGTGAGAACTGATTTGACTCCAAATAGTGCTATCTAATTCGGTTTGTAAAGCATTTTCTTGAGTAACTAGATTCTGAAAAATCTCCTTTGAGTTATCTACGACTTCTTCCTCTTTGGTAATGTTTAGCATGGATTTAGTCACCATGTGCGTTGTTATGGGAAAGTCTATTTGTTTTGAGTATGATGTTACTATCGGTACTGAAACAATTCTTTTGGCAGTTAATATATTATTAGTTGTTTTAATAATGCAGTTATCTGCGATTCGTATTACACCAACATTTTGAAGCTCGAATTCTTCTCTTTGTCCATCACAAAGTATTGACGTCGTAACTCGATCTCGTACAATGAATAACCAAGTGTTTGGCATGTAAAGTTGTTTCCATATTATTTTATTGGATAAATAGTATGTTTTAGTAGGACATTTCGTCTGTGTTTGGTTTTTGAATAGTTGATTTACAATGCAATTTTCTTTTAATTGCATGTTTTTCACGGCCCCAGGAAAGCAAATAAAATGGTTAGTCCATTCTAAACAACGTTTGAACTCCTCATAGTCCAAGTCAAAATACATTTCGTTGTTGTAATCTAACCCTATGTAAGCTTTATGTACTTCTATACTTTGGGCTGACTTGTCAGAATTTATCTTTGGGACTGGTGTAACATACATTAAAGTATATTTAGTTATCTCTTGTATAGGAAAATAGGCGTATACTTTTAAATGAGTCTTGTTCTCATATATCTTGGTGTCTAGTAACTGTTGTTGAACGATTCTTAGTTTAGATGGTAATTTTTTGTTTGCTGATGATATTAGGTCAGTGACGTTCTTTGGTGTTAAAACACTATATACTGTCGCCTTGGTTAAGTATATCTCTAATAGTCCGTTGTAATAATCCATGATTTCTTCCATGTAATTATATGCTAACTGGTAAGTCTGCATAATACGTATGTTTACACTGTTGTGGTCGACTGTACTGAACCAATGGTTGTTACTCTCGATGTAACCTATGACTTGGTTTAATTTAGTTTGAAATCCTATAAGTTTCTGTTTTATTCTTTCTTCAGTTTTGTTTACTTGTGAGATTGTTGATATCATGAATTTGGTTTGATGGTTGGCAGCTTCAATTAACTTTTTTTGGTTTAAATTTAATGTGTCTATATCTCGGTATGCCTCATCATTCACTCCGAAGATAGCAGTTAGTAACTCTCCCCATATTCCCCTTTTCTTCCTAATCTGGTTCACTTCTGTCAAATACTCTTTAGTTCGCTCTAATTTTGATGCTTCTTCTAACAAATGATGGTGCAATTGTTTGCAAAATCCGGAAGCTGTTATTTGTTCAGCATTTGTACATAGTTGACTGATTTGTGACGTCATTGTTTTTATTTTGACAAGGTCTTGCTCTAGGTGTTGTTTTTCATAGTTTATTTCTATCCTAAACATTCCTCTATCAATGCTTGCCGTTCCTATTTTTTCAACATAAAATCCTGGTGGTACTGTTTTTACAGAGTATGTCGTTGTAGTCGATTTTGCTGATCCCAATATTTGTAACATGATGAACAGCAACGTGAACCATTTAGATATTTTATTACATTGTTTGGGTTGATTAGTTTTGTTTTTTCTTAGGATTGTAATGGTATTTGTTTGTATTGACTGTTTAGGTTCATTGCTACTACTACACGTATTTGTATCAATTGGCAATGGTATTAATGTGTGGATTGATCGTTTTTGAGTTGTTCCTGACGACTTTTGAAGTGTCACTACTCGGGATAGGTCGTCGTTGCCCGTATGTATTTCCTTTATTTTTGCAAGTGGCCATTTGCTAGGCGAAACTTTTTCATCTTTTATAATTACTAGAGTTCCAACCGACAAGTTTCCTTGATTAGTTTTCCATTTGTACCTTTGTTGAAGTTGGTGTAAATAGTCTTTAGTCCAGCTTTTCCAGAAATCTTTTTTCATTTTTTGGATTTGTTTCCATCTGTTTAAATGATCTGTATTAGTTTCCGATAGCGGGTCTGGTACCCCTACCGCTTCTCTGCCTATTAGAAAGTGACTTGGTGTTAACACTATGTTATCGTTTATATCTTCACTTAGTGCACATAATGGTCTTGAGTTTAAACATGCTTCAGTTTGGTGTAAGAACGTGCTCATTTCTTCATAAGTTAGTGTCTGCTCTCCTATCACTCTACGCAAATGGTGTTTCATAGATTTTACTCCTGCTTCCCAAATCCCTCCGAAGTGGGGGGATGATGGAGGAATAAAGTGCCAATGTATTCCAATATTGGTCAACGTGTTTTGAAAGTCGTCAGACTGGGTTATGTCTAACATTTCTTTATACAAGTAATTGGCAGTGCCTACGAAATTCGTCGCGTTATCACTATACATGTGTGATACTGGACCTCTGCGTGCCATAAACCTCCGTAGTGCTGCTATAAACGTTTCTGCTGATAAGTCGCCTACCAGCTCCAAATGTACCGCTTTCGTGGATAGGCAAACAAATATCGCAATGTAGCCTTTGTAAGATTTATGTCCCCTTCCTTTCATTGTTCTCACTGATATTGGTCCAGCATAATCCACACCTGTGTGACTGAATGGGTACGATTCCGTCACTCTTGGTTTTGGTAATGAACCCATTTTTTGTGAGGCGGTAGATGATCTGTATCTAGTACACTTTACACATTTTCTAATGCTACTTTTCACTGCTCGCTTTCCTCCAAGTATCCAATATTTCTGTCTTATATACGCTAAGGTCATACTATTACCTCCATGTAATGTAGTTAAATGAGCATCATGAATTACGATTAATGTTACATGATGGTCATGAGATAACAGAGTTGGGTGTTTTTGATCGTATGGTAGACTGGAGTTTTGAAGTCTTCCTCCTACTCGCAGTAAGCCCTCATTATCAATAAATGGATCTAGGCATGACAACCTGTTTCCTTTCTTCAATGATTGTCCGGCTTTAATTGTTTTGTACTCCTCAGCAAATACTTCTTGTTGCACTAAGCGGAGGAGTTTTTTCGTTGTTGAATTAATTTCCTCACAGCTTAATGGTTTTTTGTATTCTTGTTTATTCACGAGTCTGTAGCAATATGATAGTACTCGTATCATCCTTTTGAAACTTGAAAATCTTATCCAGATTTTGTTTTTTGGTATAATAGTTATGTGATAACATCGTTTAATCTCCTCACATATCTCTGGTACAGTTTTCGTACTAGGCATGTTATCACTTTTTAACCACTCTGGTCCATTCCACCATTGTGATAAGTTTTGTAATTTATTTGGTGCAATGCCTCTTGTAATTAGGTCAGCTGGATTTTGTAATGTATTTACATAATTCCATTTTGCTTCTGGTAATATTCTTTGTATTTCTGATACCCTATTAGCTACGAACGTCTTCCATCGCTCCGCTTCACCCTTGATCCAACCGAGAGTAATCATGGAGTCCGTCCAACAGTAAATATTCGCGATTTGCATTTCCATTCCAGTAATCACTTTTTCCATCAGTTGGGTTAACAATAAAGCTGCACATAACTCCAACTTTGGTAATGTAGTTTTCTGCTTTTTTGGCGCTACCTTTGACTTAGCTTGCAAAAGGGTTACGTTAAATGTGTTGTTATTTTGTATCCGACAGTATATTGCTGCACCGTACGCTTTTTCAGAAGCATCACTGAATCCATGCAGCTCGACCCTCGATTTATCTGAAAAATGACACCATCTTGGTATGGATATCTTCTCAATAGTCTTAAGTTGTTTTTGTAATTCAATCCACCTTGTTTTAATAGTTTCCTCTACGGGCTGATCCCACTCTGTGCCATTTGTCCAAAGTTCCTGAATCATGAGTTTCATATTTATGACGACAGGTGCTAACCATCCCAGAGGATCAAATATCTTAGCTATTTCTGATAAAATAAATCGTTTTGTTGGTTTTTCATTTTGATTAATGGTAATCTGAAAACAGAAACTATCCTCTAATGGTGACCATAACACCCCTAAGGATTTTCTAGTTTCATCTAGCGGTATTTTCATCACTTTGTCGTCTTTGCTTTCGTTAGGTATATTTTCCAACAATTGAGCACTGTTAGACGACCATTTGCGTAGCCTGAATCCGCCTTTTCGTAGCATATCTATTAAGTTTCCTTGTAAATTTTTTGCTGCCTCAACATTCGTATCTCCTGACAAAATATCGTCCACGTAGAAGTCCTGGAGAGTTCTTTGGCTGGCTATTGGGTAGTTCGCTTCTTCATCAGCAGCGAGTTGTTGTAGCGTCTTAATCGCTAAGTATGGGGCAGCTGCAGTTCCATACGTCACAGTAGTTAATTCGTATTCGTCGATCATATGTTTCGGTGAATTCCTCCATACTATTCGTTGGTAGGTATAGTCTTCTTTGTTAATATTTATGTATCGGTACATTTTTTCGATGTCCGCCATAAATGCTATCTTGTGTTTACGCCAACGTAACAGTATTACTGCTAATTCTTGCTGTAGTCTTGGTCCCGTAAACATATTATCGTTTAGACTTATGTTAGTACTTGATTTGCTCGACGCATCAAATACTACTCGTAGCTTAGTAGTTAGTGACTCTTCTCTAATGACTGGTTGATGTGGTATATAGTATTTACCTTGGTAATAGTCAGTACTCGATACTTTCCTCATGTGGCCCATTTCTAAGTACTCATTGAGAAACTCTTGGTATTTTTTCCGTAAGTTTTCATCCTTGTCGAACTTCCGTTCTAATTGTAATAGTCTTGCAATAGCTTTTTTGCGCGAACTCCCATAATCTACGCTTTGATTTTTGAATGGAAGTTTCACTGTGTATGTCCCATCTGGATTTCTTATGGTTGTTTTTTGGTAATAGTTTTCACAAGCCTGATCCTCGTTAGTTACTTGGTATTTTTCAGGAATTTCTTCTAATTCCCAAAACTTGTTTAGTTGCTGAACTTCTGTAGTCCGTGTCATCATACTGATAACTGTATTAGTATTAGTGGTATCGCCGCAAATGCCGGATAAAATCCACCCAAATTCGGTATTTTGAGCGATGATTCCGTCTTGCATCTTGTGTAATCCGTTTAGTAGTAAGTGGCTATATTCTTGAGCCCCCAATATTATATCTATTGGTCCTCTTCTGTAATATGTAGGATCGGCAAATAGTTTGTTTTGTAACCAATCCGATTTTAGTTCTAGTACATTTTTCTCTGGTAAACAGCCAGTTAGTTTTGGTAGTATTATAAGTGTGACTGGTAACCTATATTCGCTCGGAAATCTTGGCTGTAGCATGACATTGATAGAGTTTTTCGATGTTTTAGGTTTTTCGTCAGCAATCCCGATCACTTCAGTATGTATCTGAATACGTGGGTATGCCAATAGTTGGGCAACCTCTTCTGTACAAAATGATGCCTCTGAACCTTGATCACATAGAGCCCTCAGTACATGCGATGTCCCGTCCAACGAGTGAGCTTTTATTAAGGCCGTCGCTAGTAGTGTGGTTTTTGGTATATTCGTTTTGTTAATAGTAGACATGTTGGACACAGTTTTTTTCATGAATTTACTTGTAGACGGGGTCGATAAACTTTCCTTGTTTGGCTCTGTTTTTGCGTTTCTGGTAGTAACATTATTGTTATGATGGTGTAAATAAGAATGATGACCTCTTTTTCCACAGTATCCACAACTTTTATCACTGTGACACTTTACCGACGTTTCATGAGTCAAACAGTTTTTGCACTTCTGTTTTTCGTTTACGATGTTATTGCGTTCTTGTACTGATAGCGTTTTAAAACCAGTACATTGGTAAATGCTGTGTTCGCGACTTTGGCAAAACCAGCATACACGTTGATCTACTTGTTTGGTAGTTGAATTTGAAGACTCATGGCGCGATTTGTGAGCAAACGCTTCTTCTCTCAGAGTGCTTGAAGTTTCCAGACACTTAAACCTTTTTTCTAAGAATTGCATCATTGCCGAAAACTCTTGTACTTTGTTAGGCTCTAATAGTTGATGTTCGTATTTTTCATCAGTTTCTGAGTCCCATATTCTACTTAGTATTCTTGTCAAAATAGGGTCCCAAGTTGAAATGTCGATGTTTTGATTTTTTAGTGCTTCTAGGTTTTCGTTTAATGTGTCATGGAGATTTTTTAAGTTCGCGGCATTACTTTTCTTTATTTTCGACATACTTAGAATATTATCAATATGCTTAGTAATGATTAGTCTTTCATTTTTGTATCGTCTTGTCAACAAATTCCATGCAGTTATGTAATTTGCGTCACATACTGTTAAATGCTTGATCAGCTTAGCGGCGTCACCTCGTACATGCGTTTTTAAATACTGCATCTTTTCTGTGTCACTCAACGATTTATCTTCGTGGACTATTTTCAAGAATAAATCATAAAAGGAATTCCATGACTCATAACTTCCACTGAATGTTGGAATTATTATTTGTGGTAACTTAACCGAGGTTTTATGGTTGTATGTTGATTTTTGACCTATCATCTCAAATAATTTTCCCATCACAAGGTCGAATTCCGTTTGCGTTCTCTCAAACATATTCTCGTGAAAATAGCTGTGTTCTAACGTACTATCTTCCATTAGAATGAGTACATGTGTTTCTTCAATTTCTTGCCATTGTTTTTGCAAGGTAGTCATTACAGATTCTAAGTACCAACTTGCTTTCCCTTCAGTAATTAATTGAGTTGCCGACTGTAACTTTTTCTGCATCTGATTAATCCGAAATAGTTGAATAAATAGTTTGGGTGAGCTACTCCCTTCTTCCTCCTCGGGTTGTAAATCTTCTGGCTCATATAGTTGGTTTACTACCTGTAGTCTTTTCTCACACTTTAACAGGTATTCAATTGCCTGCGTATACAGTGCGTTGATAGACCCAAAGTAGTTGGTAGTGATGTATTTGTGATCACACAACACATCTTGGTCTTGTAGTAGTGAATGGTTCTTGGATGTTCTAGTAAATACTTCTGTGAGTCGAGTTTTCCTCTCCGTTATATATTTTAGAGTCTTCCTTGATGCTGAGTCTTTCTTGATGTTGGTGAATATTTGTCTTAGTTCGTTGTAATCTGCTTCTTGGCTTCTTATAATTTCGTTTATCCCTTGTATGTCCATCTTTACTGCCCTTGATACTATGCGTTACTTCTCAAAATATCGGTGAATCCGTTTGTTGGAACCGAATTCCGATCCGCTATCGTTCTAATGGCGTATTAGTATTAATCGTATAAGTCCCTTTACTCGCGCCTGTTGAGTACGCTAGTTCTAAGTACGTCTATACGTTATTCAGCCAATATTGGTGAGGGACAGAAAGAAGAACGTTTTATACTTATTTAATTTTATGTATATAAACGTTACTATGTTAAAATACCGATAACACAAACTCCCTGGTTTCCTAAAATTGCTCGAAGGACCAAATGTACACACCGGGACTTACAGCTTAGTACGGCCGGTATTCCAAGTGTGTACGATGTGACTACGTTTGAGATAATTGAACCTGGATCAATACTTAAAGCCCAACTGACGCCAAACCTAGCCCTACAGTAACTAACTAGCACCCCAGTTATCCTAGCCCTAGCCTACCATATACAAACCACACCAAACGTAGGTTACGTTGGTTGTACGAGAGGGAAGTCTGTCACAAGGAGACCTACGGTGACAGACGGAATTTGGGTAGGAAGAGGGTTTTGTGTACGTCGTGCAATGTACACAGGAAATGGTTTTCTTACTGCCGATCCCACAGACTCATAGGACCGATGATGGCTAAAGGTGTCTTGGCCACAGTAAGAGGAAGTAAGGAGATAAATCACACTCGACTCCAGCTTGATGACTAACTTTATTACAATAATGAACTTAATTATATATGTTAAGGCGGGAAAACCACTTATGGAACGCTGCTCCTAAACATCAATGGCCTCCGCCATATTGTCTTCGCCTTAGATTCCTCTTCGTGGTAGATGGGTTTAAGGGTAGTTGAAATCACACACAATACTTGACTCAAACACCAAACGTTTATTTACAATAGTCCATTTACAGGCACTTATAAACTTTTCAGGGGTTGAGACCCATTCACATGAATCATTGTTACTATGGAGAAGAATGGGTTGAAGAAACTCCATTTAAATCATGTTACAATTCTCGTTTGCACTAATTAATGTTAATCACATCAAAAACCACTTTCATTTACATTATTTGCTAAACGCGAGATAATGTGCATCTTTCGTCACACGCGTGTCTACTTGTCTAGTCCGTCTAGCGGAAGTACCACGTACTCAGTATTGTTATGAATTACTTTTAATCAGTTAAAACTAATAAACAATACTAAAATAGTTCACAATTGATTGTAATAATTATTTAACAATAAAACAATACCAATATTAATGCGAAGGTGTTATTAAGTTAATGTCTAATTAATAGGTTCATTACTTTTTACAACAGAATGTTACTTACGCCATTTCCGGCTAATTAAAGGATTTAATACAAAGAACAGGTTTTCTACTAATAAATTGCTCTACAAAATAATCTTATGACTTTTTAGTTTATAATTACATAAAGAAACTGATTTAGTCGTGGTTTCAGATTATAAATTGAGTTATTGATCATTAAAATCGTATTCGCCGCCATCTTCACAACAATGTGCAATGACGTCTCTTATACAGCCTAATTTCAAGTGAGCAATCATTAAAATCCCAATATTCATAATCAATTAGCTTCTCTTAATTTTAACTATAGTTCTAGTTAAAGACCTCTGTTTAATAAATCATTATTCGAGCCATCGACCATTCAATTACAAACCATCTCTGTAGTAGTTAACACAAAAGCTAACAGATGGCACTGTCGCTCATGTCTTTCAATATCGATCCCGTAATAATTACTGTACAAATATCTCAGAGATGGCAGGTTCATTGCAGATTGCAGGTTGATTATAAAAAACTAAGCTAAGCTATTATTATAAGCTGGTTATTAATTAGATTGCCTAATAATCCCAGCAGATAGACACTCTCGCGGCGACACGGCCATTCTGATCGGCGGTGCGCGCTCTGCACTTGCCGTTGCCGTCCGCTCGTCCGTCCGTTGTCCTAAGTGTAGTCTCGTGGTTGTTATCTGAAATAGTGGAGATAAATTTTGTCGGCAGATTATTGTTGCTTTTATTATCCTACAATGTTTATTCAATTGTAGGATTTAGTAACATTCATTCATTGGTTTATTCAACATAGAAACCTTGTAATAGATCTGACATTCAATGCATTTTTGTATCACCTTGCTAGACACACATGCACAGTTACAGACATTTATAGCTGTTTGGAATTTTTATTCAAGTTATTAGATGCTAAGCTGTTAGCTTAATAAAACAATTGTTGCCTGAATGATTCAATTACATTAATTGAATTGAGTTTATTGATATTGTTTGATCAACTTCTAGCTCACAAGAATTTTGTTGGCAAAATTATTCAACAGCATTAATTGAATTAATTGATAGTTTGATCAGCTACTAGCTGAATAGAATATTGTTTGATTAGCTACTAGCTAAATAGAATATTGTTGGAAAAATTATTCAACAACATTAATTGAATTATTTTATATTGTTTGATCAGCTACTAGCTGAATAGAATATTGTTTGATTAGCTACTAGCATAATAGAATATTGATGGCAAAATTATTCAACAACATTAATTTAATTTATTGATATTGTTTGATCAGCTACTAGTTGAATAAAATATTGTTTGATTAGCTACTAGCTAAATAGAATATTGTTTGATTAGCTACTAGCTAAATAGAATATTGTTGGCAACATTATTCAACAACATTAATTGAATTTATTGATGTTGTTTGATCAGCTACTAGCTGAATAGAATATTGTTTGATAAGCTACTAGCTAAATAGAACATTGTTGGCAAAATTATCAACGACATTAGTTGAATTTATTGATATTGTTTGATCAGCTACTAGTTGAATAAAATATTGTTTGATTAGCTACTAGCTAAATAGAATATTTTTGTCAAAATTATCGAACATCATTGATTTTATTGATTTCATTGATATTGTTTGATAAGCTGTTTGCTTTTTCAGCAAACAGATAATATTGTTGCTTACTATGACTTGACTTTGCAACCTTGTATAATAGGTCTACTGTCTACTAGATTTGTTTTAAATAAAATTATTGATAGCTTTAGACATTGTGATTTGTATTTGGTAAATGTAGTGTGAGTAGTATGTTTTTATTTGTTCATTCTCACGGGAAGGTAATGCTCTGTGATAGACACAAAGTCTTGGATTTGACAGGATAAAAGGATAGGATCAGGAACACCGCTCTGTGATAGACACAAAGTCTTTGATTTGACAGGATTAAAGGATAAGGAGTTTAGGACCATTGCTCCGTGACAGGCACGAAGTCTTTGATTTGACAGGATATAAGGAACCAGGCTCTGGGCGTTTAATACGCCGTGGACCCAGCAGGATAACATGAGAGTATTATTTTATCAGTTCCCTCCACGGCTGCTGATAGATCATTTGTTGTGTTGGTTCATTACCAGTCACCTCCACGGCTTCTGATAGATCATTTGTTGTGTGGGTTCATTATCAAGTGCCTACACGGCTGTTGATAGATAATTTGTTGTGTTGGTTCTTTACCAGTTGCCTCCACGGCTGCTGATAGATTATTTGTGTGATTCATTGTGAGTATTACTTATTGCGCTAGTTGTTTCCTCCACGGATACCATTAGCTTTTTGTGAGTATTATTATTTTATACTTCATTAGTTACTGTTAGTACTAATACTTTGTTTTTGTTAATAGTTGTTGCTTACAACTGGCAGGATTGCAAAAACATTAAAATAATGAAAATGGAATACCTGATACTCATCACACATGAGCATCATGTAGGTAGGTAGGTTGATTGGCGATTGTATTGAGCCTTTTAATGCAACACTGTTTGATATCAGTGGTGAAGTGTTTGAAGTAGTTTGAAAACTTCTCACCTTTTATGTTAACTTATGGTGTGTAAACACTGAAACAGTCATTCTGGGTTGGCTGTCCTCATGCTGTTTCTCATTTGTTAGCTTCATAGCCGGCGACACGGTCATTTGTTCACCAGGCTGTAGTACTTGATGTTGTTTATATTTGTAGTGAATTTGCTCTACTATCATTTCCTCTTTTATAAGATAATTGCCTCGAATCTGGAATGTAAAGGTCATGCAGGTAAATAATAGAACAAGAAAAGATGTTATGTAAACATCACACCTGCTATCCCAGAAGGGTTAGGCAGAAGTGTACATCATCACTTTGCCAGTAATGCTTAAGGCTCTTGTTAAAGGGCAAGACTGTTTGCCATTAATATTATTGTCTGGACTGCTACTGAGAAATTCCTGATGGAGAAACTCAACAACATTGTTAGACTCGGGAATTGAATCCAGGCCCACACGCTTTAATTGTATGGTGCATTACTACTAGGCCCTCAAAGTAGTCTGACTAAATGTTTAAATTAGTAATGAAAATTTGGTAATCAATTGTTTTTAAATAGTTATCATACTTAGATGGTAATAAACTAAGATGGGAAAGTTAATCTGATTAAAACTACTTTAAAAACACTATTGGTTGTGTTACTGTACTAGTGAAACATTCACAATTTAACTTCTTTAAAGCTTTGCTTTCTGTTGAATTATCGCACTGAATTTCATTGTCACAATTTGTTGAACAACATTGATGTTTCGTTAATTGTTTTGTTATAAAACACACATAAGTACCAGTTACATAACAAAGCATTACTAATGTAAAACATGTGCATTGAATCCAACTCATATGCTATAATGGGAAATAGTATGATGTTATCATTGCGTTTTCCCATTAAAATAATGTTTATTGTGGATCAATTGTTTATCTATTTATTTATTTTTTTAATTAAAACTTTAAGCTAATCAATTAGAGATGTAGTAAGGTCAGATGTAGATTCGATTGATAGATATTGAATAAATAAATAATTATTGTAATATTTATCATGACATATTGTGTCATTACAATACAAAGATTCACATCTGCCGGGTGTCCAGTGACGGACAACTTTGTTTGTTTTTATTGAATCTTGAAACATGTTGTCCAATACAAATGTTTACAAGTTTGTACAAAGTACTTAATTACAATTCCTCACTTGAATATCAAGTATGAGGGATTTCTAATAAGAATTATTTCTATTGCATGTTTTACTCTGAATGACATAATATTAAAACATAACAAGATTTAATACTTAGTTAATTAATTAATGTGTGAATGCAAGTAACTAACTATCATTTGATTCATGAGTTCAGTTTGTGACACATTAAGTACTGATTTATATTTTAATCATAACTTTGAACGGGTAATGACCTTATCACTCCTCAAGTGATTAAAGATGTCTTAATATTTTAATCCCACGGGTGTCAATTTAAGGTGGCATTAACCTAGCCAGTGTGTAATGTGATAAGTTAAAATATTGTTAACTGCACTACAGTTACTAAAATGAATAAAATAAAATACTTCCCGGGTTTGATGTTTCATCCCGTAGGTTCATTTTTATTGATATGCTTTCCAAGTGTTCATGTTTCTTTTATTTTGCTGCTTCGGTCATTCTGTGCTGTACTGTATGTTTGTCATTTTGATTGGACTATGAAGTTTTCTGTCACATAAAACTTCATTGTTTGTTTTCCCATGTGTCAACTTATTGTCTGACTGGGTCATGTGTGTTCAAGTTGAAATAAGCCTTATTTATCATGTTGGTATCTGTCAACCACTAGGATGAAAATACAGCTAAATCTTAGACGTCATAGTCTTCAGTTCAATATTTTCCTGTATGTCATTATTTGGATGTTCCGGCGCATATTCATGAGCAAAGCGCAGATAAAATCCCTTTCTTCTGATGTTAAGGCGGGAAAACCACTTATGGAACGCTGCTCCTAAACATCAATGGCCTCCGCCATATTGTCTTCGCCTTAGATTCCTCTTCGTGGTAGATGGGTTTAAGGGTAGTTGAAATCACACACAATACTTGACTCAAACACCAAACGTTTATTTACAATAGTCCATTTACAGGCACTTATAAACTTTTCAGGGGTTGAGACCCATTCACATGAATCATTGTTACTATGGAGAAGAATGGGTTGAAGAAACTCCATTTAAATCATGTTACAATTCTCGTTTGCACTAATTAATGTTAATCACATCAAAAACCACTTTCATTTACATTATTTGCTAAACGCGAGATAATGTGCATCTTTCGTCACACGCGTGTCTACTTGTCTAGTCCGTCTAGCGGAAGTACCACGTACTCAGTATTGTTATGAATTACTTTTAATCAGTTAAAACTAATAAACAATACTAAAATAGTTCACAATTGATTGTAATAATTATTTAACAATAAAACAATACCAATATTAATGCGAAGGTGTTATTAAGTTAATGTCTAATTAATAGGTTCATTACTTTTTACAACAGAATGTTACTTACGCCATTTCCGGCTAATTAAAGGATTTAATACAAAGAACAGGTTTTCTACTAATAAATTGCTCTACAAAATAATCTTATGACTTTTTAGTTTATAATTACATAAAGAAACTGATTTAGTCGTGGTTTCAGATTATAAATTGAGTTATTGATCATTAAAATCGTATTCGCCGCCATCTTCACAACAATGTGCAATGACGTCTCTTATACAGCCTAATTTCAAGTGAGCAATCATTAAAATCCCAATATTCATAATCAATTAGCTTCTCTTAATTTTAACTATAGTTCTAGTTAAAGACCTCTGTTTAATAAATCATTATTCGAGCCATCGACCATTCAATTACAAACCATCTCTGTAGTAGTTAACACAAAAGCTAACAGATGGCACTGTCGCTCATGTCTTTCAATATCGATCCCGTAATAATTACTGTACAAATATCTCAGAGATGGCAGGTTCATTGCAGATTGCAGGTTGATTATAAAAAACTAAGCTAAGCTATTATTATAAGCTGGTTATTAATTAGATTGCCTAATAATCCCAGCAGATAGACACTCTCGCGGCGACATATACAATTTTTGTGGTAAATACACATTGATGGCTATTTACATGTGTGTCGTGTGTGTATCGAGCCGATGAAGCGAAGATCTCAGTAGGCCACATCTTAGTGCTGACGGTGTGCTGGTGTTGCCGGCGCGTGGACCGTATGTGTGTCGCTGACGCTGTGATGCTATTGTTGGCGCGTGCAACTATGGTATGTTCACGGTTGAACACCAACCTTCAGGAATAATTAAATTTTCCTTTACGGAAAATTACGGACTCTTTATCTTTCCCTTATACCCAAATACACCTCCTGTCAGAAACACATCGAACAGTATCTCAACAAAATAATTGATCTCTAATGTACCTATCTCACTGTCACAGAAGGATACAAAGGTAATTAGCCTCCAGCACATCCGCAGTAAAACAATGACTACCCACTTTTGTTTCGCATTCAAATTTTTAACAACATATTACCCCTGTCTCTACATTTAACCCTTTTGTTTGAAAATTTGTAGAGTATTGTGACCCACCTTTAAAATAAACATTAAGCTTGAAACACAGATTGCTTTTTGATTCCGATTTTGGTATATGTGGAAATAACGAATTTATTTTATTCATTGTGGAAGCAGAAATGACACGTTTTTACATTTAAAACTTTTTGGTGATATCAATGTTGAGCTTTTAAAAAAAGTGATTCGATTGGTTTTGGTTGTTTTATTATAATCTGTGAATTCAAATCATTTGATGAATAACACAAACAATATATTTCCAATCAACTAGAAACCAGTTTAACACTCCAGCATATTCGTTTACCCCAATTGTTTACACAATGGTATGCAATAAACATTGGGGCTCACTACATAAACAACAGGCATACAATAACAGACAATACCAACATTTCCTTTTTATTGTTATTGATTTAGCCATTTAAAGGCTCGAAGTACTTCATACTTGAGTTACAAATTACATTACTCTTGACGACATTGAAACTTCATGGTTTAGAAGATTCATTCTAGAGGATATGGTAACAAATTGTTATGAAAGGCCAATAAAAATGTAAGATAAGATCATGTGACACCTGTAATCCCAAAAGAATTATGCAGAGGTGTGCCTAATAGTAAACCCATATTTTACCAGTTATATTTTCAGCCCCATGTTATAGGGGGCGAGCCTATTGCCATCATTCAGGCACAAATACAGGCTCTGTGGCTGCTACTGAGAAATTCCTGATCGAAAAACCACATAACACTTTGCCCGACCCGATAATTGATCCCAGGACCTCTTGCTCAGCAGTCGCGCTTGTGACCATTAGCCATGTCTTACAAAAATACGAAACAGGTTGAAAGTCACTCCACTTCCAAGTCCAGCACTTCTTACCAGCTACTTCACTCCATGGCCAAACACAATAATTGTTTTATACCATTTTTTTTTGGAGGGTGGGAAATCATCAAATGACTTCTCCCGCTCTGGGTGGATCGAAAGGGAGTGTCAGATTTCTACTGACTAAAAACCACCCATGTTCCTTCTTAGCCCCTTTGTGTCCTGGGGGCTGCGGTATTTCTATCGAACAACCCGCAGCCCCGATAGTTTTGAACCTTCTGTACCTATTCCTTTTAGTCACATAATCCCATAAACATGTCTCGGCTTGACAGATTATCGCAGGCCGTGGGCGCACTAAAGATTAATTAGAGATAGGAATAAAATGACATATTATTATGACAAGGGACGTAGTATGTCAATTTTAATGCCAAAATGGCCTTTAAACTTTGAAATGTCCGTAAAGTCAGTTAAATATGGACTGTATACTGAATTGGAAAAACTGTTGAGAGAACTGAGAGTATAAATTTGTGATTGGTTATCATAATATGCTGAATGAAACTTAATATAAAAAACTTAGTCGAATATTAGTGACAGGTATTATTCTACGAAGAATAAAATGGTGTATGATATATATATCGGAACAATATTTTAAGACTACTGTACCTACTATTTTAAATCCTACTATTTCATTACTTTCTAAAGAAAAGAGTAAGTATTCCGACACAATGAAGTTTTTGAGCTTTACCCACAAGGCAAATAGTTTACTAAGGTAAGGCAAGTACTCCCAACATAAAGGAAAGACCTTTGTACCGTAAACTATTCTTAACGTCACTAAAAAGACCACTTTCACACAAAACGAACAGAAATAGCCTCGCGAACGGACTTCTTGTAGACGTGCTACGCCGTAGTCGTGCGCTACGACATATTCATGCTACGCCGTAACCGTGCTACGTCGTAGCCGTAACTATTTAATTTTACTACTTGGCTGTAAGTATCTTATACTTCTTTCTATTCTATCTTTTAAATAGCATAGAGAGACTACGTGGCTTAACTGGAAAAGCTTGTGTTCGTGTTCAAAGGTGACTAGGAATCATTGACAAAATTGAAAGGATCAATTACGCCATTGATTTTCAGTGTTTTTGTATAATATTATTCGTTTGAATTAAAAACTAAAATTATTTATAATACAATACATTTTTTTTTATAAAAATATTTCTATATTTTATGTTTCTACTAAAATAAAACTCATGTTCTCTTAAAATAAAAAAAAACAGGTCATTATTCAGCTATATTAATATCACCCCGTTAAATAACGCAAAATAAAGTAGAACCACAATATTACACATTATTACTACACATTTGTCTTCCAACATTACCACAAACACCAAAAAACCTAATAATTTAGGGCCAACATTTTCAAGAAATACCGAAACCTTGTTTTTGTCGTAAAACAATTTTCGTGGAAACTTGTTCGCAATTTTCGTCGCCGTAATAAAAAAATTGCAAGTCAGATGATCTTGGGATATTTGTATTTGTGCTAGACATTAATTTGGGTCTCGGCGGGGTATCGCTCAATCTTCTTAGCCGTGAAAATGTTCACGATTTTTTTCTGTCATAAAATTCAGATCTTACCCACTGTGTGGCAACGTTTGGGATGAATTGCTTTTAAGGACAAAATAAAAAATAGTGATGATTTACAGAATATGATTTGCTACTGGGAATATTTACATGTTATTAATGTAGGTTAATGGTGATTAGTTTTAAAACAGCGACTTTTGATGCGATGTTTGATCTTGGTGATTAGTTTTAAAACAGCTACTTTTGATCCGATGTTTGATCTTAAGCAACATTTTTCTAATTATGTTTACGTTCCAGATAATGGCGGCAAACCAATTACCATCAACCGAGCCCAAAGCCAGGCTACTTGGGTGATTTCTAAATTAGATATTTGTTTATTTAGCTTTTTAATATCCCGTATGGTTTTTTTAACCTAAGTTAGTATATGATACAAAAAAACTTTAAAACGTTTACTTAACATATACTTAAATAAAAAAATATATAAGCACCGTCGATTCGTTATAAGAAACTGAACTCTACAAACACGACAGGAGATTTAGCATATTCGCGTTGACAGTACTCGCAAATAAAAATAAGTCTTGAGTGTTAAGACTTAGACTTAGTACCTTTGAATAGGTACACACATACAGTCTGATATCACCAGAAAAAGCTGACCTTTGATTCAATTGGAACTCCGTACAACGCTAGGCCAACTCAAACATAAAGCGTTGCCACTGGCGTACGGTTGAGTATACTAGACGAGACCGATATTTTCTGCGTAAGTAATTGGCTAACATTATACTCGACGGCAAGGATTTACCACGCAGGGTTATATTTTGCAGGTTTCTGACTATATTTTTTTGGATACTATATTTTTGCCCCGTTGTCGCACTTGAATTATTTAGGTAGATATATTTTTGTGTCTGGGTATAAGCAGCTGTAATGGTACTAAGGTCAGGGTTTAATATTCTACATTATGTTAATTTTGCGAATGAAAATTCGTTTGCTTGATCCGCTCATATTTTTTGTACAGTATGCTGAGTGCCTATAAGATTTTTTCTGATTCACAACAACATAACTGCTCTCAGATTGCGAAGAAAGTAGTAACCGTGGCATGGTGGGCAAGCGCAATGTTGGATTCACAACTTTAAGCGCTCCGCAGAGCGTACGAAATTAGAAAGTGCGTTTTTTTTTTTGAGTTCAGACATTCATTTAGCTGTCGTATAGTTTACTACTGCGAGTACTAATCTGATTTAATTTTTTTTGTTTTTTGAATGTAAGTACTTAATAAGTTTATATATTTAGTTGATGTGTTTAGTATAGTAAAACTTGTTTTCGAAAAAACACAGCGATGTTTTTTTTTATTATTTTCGGAATATGGTTGTAAATTTTAATAGACGTACTGTTTTTGTAATGAACGTACTAAGTACGTATGTAGTACTCTTAATAAGTTCACATTTACAATCCAAAACAATTCTCTATGAAAATAAAGCGAACAAATCCACTCGTATAAATAAAATAGAACAGGATTTTCACACGAGTACGTTCAGACATGATAAACTATATGTACGTTTTATGAAGCAATAAGCGAAACTGTAGGTACTCGTGGAAATAATGTATAAAAACAATTTGTAGGATTTACTTTTATTAGAAGGATACGTTTTCATACGAATTCGAGAGTGTGGAGTAGGAGATATAATTATCTTGTTGGGAAATATTGAGTTGTGTACGTGGAACGTACGTAACGAAGTAGATTCTAAAATATATTAACTGGTCAGTGTTTTTACAGACTTATGAGGTGTGATTATGTCGTATCTATGTTTTAGATTTTATATTATGATTGACACTATACTCGTGGCTTAATAAGAACTGCCAATCGGGTCGATCTTTAGGTAAAGCTGTGCTTGCCTAGGTCGGTCTGTGGATGGGTGACCGCCCGACATACCGAGTTTCCTCCGTGCCTCGGAAAGCACGTTAAGCTTAGTCAAATTAGTTAACATTATTAAAACTGCAAAATTAACCCGTGGTCTATTAATTATAAAACTGACTCACATAATTTCTTTTTACACAGTTTCCGACCAACTCCGCACAAAATTGTTGTCACAACGCTGTTCCGGGAAAGCTCGTTTGAAATACGTTACCCCATAAAATGGCAGTGTGGACCCCGAGTGACATCTTCTTTGTTCGCTCTCTCTTGTGTGTATGCAGTCATTCATAACTTGATTCTCGAAGTAAACTGCCGTCTTTGTATTCAAATGTAGTGCTTTTAATTAAATTATGTATGTTATTAATGTATAATAAGAACTGCCACTCGGGTCGATCTTTAGGTAAAAGCTGTGCTTGCCTAGGTCGATCTGTGGATGGGCGACCGCCCGACATACCGAGTTTCCTCCGTGCCTCGGAAAGCACGTTATAAGCTGTTGGTCCCGGCTGCCATATATAGATCTTTGGCAGTCGTTACAGGTAGTCAGTGACCTGAAATTCTGACATCCAGTCTTATCAAAGAGTATCAGAGAGTGAGAGAGTGTAGAGAGTGTTGTGGAGGTCAGATAGGCAGTCGCTCCATGTAAAATACTGGTATTCAGCTGCATCCGGTTAGACTGGAAGCCGACCCCAACATAGTTGGGAAAAGGCTAGGCAGATGATGATTATGAAAGACACAATGCAACACAATCTTTAAATTTTCTTGTGATTTATGATCGTATACGCACTAGCCATCCGCCCATAATAATTAATTTACTAGGCTAATCGCGTGATACTTCCTGGCCGCGCCACAGTCGCATTTTGAATCGGGGCTAATGCAAATAAATGTTCGTAATATGTTCATTATTGTTCATAATATTAAAAAAAAAGTACTATAAAGGTTCGCGAGATATTTAACAAAATCGGTGGCGCGGCCAGAAAGCATACTTCCTAGCCGCGCCACCGCGTACACTGCAATAAATTGGATATTTCTATACAAACTCAATGATAAATAATTGTACGTCTATTGTTTATTCTGTTGATGACGAGAAATACTGCAAATATGTGTTTATTGAATGAGAAATAATTAAAATAACTTCATTCAGGTATAATGTACTACGTACTAGAGAAGCTATTTTAAACAAAATAATGTGCGCGCACATGATGACAGCGGGGCAGGCGGGGGGTGTCATGTTCTCATAGATTACTATCAATGCATGCAGATGCGACATAATGTTATTATTCTGCCTACTTGATATAGTACGTGTGTACTTATTCAGAAAATAAATAAAAATGTACTTAAACTGGAACAATATTTTAATTTTCATAAATAATATAAGTTGTAATAGTTTCTGTCGTTTGGTATAGTAATCCACTGTTGGATCAGTTTCAGCTTCGTGATCAAATTTTTGTATACTGACACTGAGCAATCTAATTCGAGGCATAATAATAACAGATTCTGGCTCGAATGAATTCGAATCCATTTAAATGGGTAAGCTCGTTCGACCTCATCTCTGCCCTTAGGGCAAGATTGAGGTCAAGAGTAAGCCTATTTAAAAAAAAAAAAAAAATTGTGTGGTTTTATGAAACCACGGTAAAAGTGAAACTTTTTACACCAACACACGGAACACGGCCGACCATCACGCGACATGCAACACACAGACGAAAAAGTTTGAGACGATGTAATAAAAGTTTCACTTTAAAAAGATCTTTTCCTTAGCCTAGTAATAAATGTGTGATGTGGAAGTTTATAGTATAGTCAAACTAGAAATGCAATCTTCACATTTTAACTTTTTTGTTAATTGTCTTGATACATATCCAAATATTATACAACCTACTTTCAATTTTCGCATGTAGAGAATTTGTGGTCAAACATTGAAAACGTCGATAGTGTCAAGTCTGCGCATACAAATGTTTTACTCTTTGACATGAACATGACACTGCTACATGAACTATGACTGAACTCTCAGATATTAATTGTAACAGGAATTTTATTTGGAGTTTATATTATTTCTCATTACCAATAGAACAAACACACATTTGCAGTATTTCTCGTCATCAATAGAATAAACAATAGACGTACAATTATTTACCATTGAGTTTGTATAGAAATATCCAATTTATTGCAGTGTACGCGGTGGCGCGGCTAGAAAGCATGCTTTCTGGCCGCGCCACCGATTTTGTTAAATATCTCGCGAACCTTTATAGTACTTTTTTTTTAATATTATGAACAATAATGAACATATTACGAACATTTATTTGCATTAGCCCCGATTCAAAAATTCGGTTGTGGCGCGGCTAGGAAGTATCACGCGGCTAATCTCATCTTATGCAATCCTAAAACAACGACTCACAACTCCTTTCATTCACCATAATTGCTTTTGTTTCTTCTCATTCAAAATGTGAAGAAACAAAAGCCTTCTGTTTTAGAAACTTAAAAGAATAAACGTCTAGCTGACCTTTAGACGTCTATGCCTAAGATCTAGCGACATAAATTATTTAATCTATTTTGTTTGACTAATTTTGACTGCTTATTTTGAATTAAGCGTTTTGTCATAATCATATGACGTGTACGTCTACGATAGTCAGTAGTATCAACAAATACAATCCCGCCAATTTATCATCATTCATCATCATCTCAGCCAAAAGACGTCCACTGTTGGACATATTCCTTCCCCAGAAGGGGGGGGGGGATTTGCCATAATCGCCGCCCTTGGCAGGCGGGTTGGCGATCGCAGTATGGTTGTTACAAAGAACAGAAAACTCTGCTGCCCATTCTCTGGTAAGTCCCTTAGTCGCCTCTTACGACACGAAAAAAAAACTTTATAACCTAGTCCACATTTGGTAGTACTTGGTGATACGTCTGGTGGGTGACGCGCATCCGTGCTCCTATGTTCCACTACTATTGTGTATTTTACAATTGGCGGTTGTAACCGACATGCTTTGTGGTGTCTGAGATATATTTCATTCATGTCTTAAGGAAATTGGTTCTATATCATCCTTTGTTTGCAGTGTTCTTGGGTGGGGAACTAAGGTTTACGCTTTGTTTGTGAGAACCACCGAATTCATCATCGTGAATACTGCCATTCCGTCACTTCGCGTCTTCCCTCCAACCAACGGTCACATCTATCGAACTTTGACGATTTTTTTTAATATTCATCGATAATCAACCACATCACCATGGCTGGCAGGTCAGCAAATGTAAGTCGCAGTTTAAGGTACGTAAAGGACCGCCACCCTATTCCCAAACCACTGTAACTCCCGAAAGGGCAGAATCAACAGCGCCGACCACCACAAAATTGCTGAGATCATGAAGCACAAAAAGGTCCCATAGAAACAAGGAAAGGTACGGTAAGGTAGGTTACGTACGTTAGACATATCTTTACTACTGTCTTCATAGATCTATTGTGAACCTCAACTTAAAGAAATCGTTAATCATAAGACCCTTAAAGGGGTCTCCCGGGGTGGCAGGAACCCATCAAACGAATTTTGGCTAATACGACTGCTACATTGTATGTTGCACAAATAATTTCTACTGCCGATGTCTACTTTGTGATGTGTGTCTCTTGATGCATACAGAGGTTTACGTCTATGTGACATAAAGTGTCTGGCGTGACTTCCTAAAAACATATAAATCTACGTGCGTTGTCTGGGTGTTGTGAAATAATAAAAACATCTGGTATCTGGAACGAAAATTATCGAAACATTATAATTAACAAAAATAAAAAGCCGTGTGATGCGAAACTTACACAATTAATGACAGCTGTGTTAGCAAATTGTTATGTTGTTTTTACCCGACTGCAAGGAAAGGGTTATGTTTTTCGCGACTATCTTTTTCATAACAGTTAGCCGGCTATTAGTGGACTAGCGTCCTCAAGGTTTTTGAGGCAATTTTCTTGATGTCTATTCTAGATAAGATAATTATTATTAATGACTGTCCTCCAAAAACCTTACCCCTATTATTTTCTCATCCAAAGTATAGTTTTAACCAAATTGTCACTTATATTTTACAATCGACACGGACACGGACACGGTGGGTGTTGTTTGTCGACATGGTTGGCGCAGTGGCTGAGCGATTGGATTGCTTCGCTGCGTGTTGCAGGTTCGATCTCCGCACGGAACAAATATTTGTATGGCCTATAGATAATTGTTTTGGGTCTGGGTGTTTGGTTGTGTATGTGAATTTAAATGTTTGTGAACGCACCCACGATACAGTAGAAATTCCTAGTGTGGGGCAACGTTTTTAAAAAATAAAGAAAGGATACAGATTTATTTATTAAGATAAAGTGTTTACCATTCTGCCTATAGCTATGGCCTACATGAACACATTGTGTTCTCGTCATAAAAACGCAGGTATAACGACTAGAACTATAAAATGTGGCGAGAACGCTTACCTCGAGTGTTAGCACTCACCACGTTCACAAGTGCGGAATAAAATACATACGCAGTCGTAAAATATTACTCAGTATGCTGATGTGTAAATATGGGGAAATATATTTTATTTGGTGGAATGTTTGGTGGTGGTACACCTCTGCCTAAGCCTTGGAGAATTAAATGCGTGATGTTATTTAATATTTTTTCAATACACTTCCTCGAAAACTAGCTCTTATTGCACTACGATTATATTCGAAATGCAACATATTACGCACGCGTGCGGTAATCTTATTATTCCGCCTCGAATGCAATAACAAACTTTCCGCACTTGTATCAAAATGTACTATTAATAACTCACAGGCTGAAGATATTCACTGTATTATTAAGTAACTGGGTTGTGTAGGTCAGATAGACAGTCGCTCTGTATAAACACTGATATTCAACTGCATTCAGTTAAAATGAAAGTTGACCCCAACATAATTGGGAATACCAGTGTGCCTCGTTGGTCTAGTAGTTGCAAGCGCGACTGCTGAGCATGAGGTCCTGGGTTCGATTCCCGGGTCGTGCAAAGTGTAATTGGCTTTTTCCATCAGGATTTTATCAGTAACAGCCACGGAGTCTGGATTTGTGCCCGGTTGATGGCAATAGGCTCGCCCCCTATTACATGGGACTTAAACATAACTGGCGAAATGTGGGTGTACTAATAGATACACCTCTGCCTAACCCTTCGGGGATTACGGGCGTGATGTTTTGTTATGTTATGTGCAGTGTGAGGCAGATGATGCTACGAGGGCCAAAATATTTTTTTTTGGGACAAGCCCGCCACGCTATTCCTAAACCACTGCAACTCCGGAAAGCCAGAAATAACAGTGGCGATCACCAAAAAAGAGCCGAGACAATGCGACGAAGACCCCGAGAAGACATTTAACTGTCTTGAATCCCGCAATGAAATTAGTCAGAAAATAATAACGAAGGAATAGGAAAATCATAATTTCCACTCACAGACCATAGACACTTCTAGGATGCTGTGAAATAGAGCTGCCCCTTAAGTATCCATATTGGTAAGCTTATTAATCAACTTCATGATGAACAAACTTAACGAACTTACCATTATAGTAATTATTTCAGCATTCGGGACCTGAAGACTATCTCACTGTTCAAAACCAGAGTGAAAGAATAATACCTTTCCTCTCCATTGTAATTTCTATGTAGGTACATACGAGTATGTATATATATTTTAATTGTTTATATGTATTAGCATTGTGTATTTATATACATATATATTATTATGTACTTATATGTGTATTTATTATTATATAGGTTAAGTTAGTTAAGTCGTAAACACAGAATTCTTTTCCGCTTCTCACTCACTATAGTCTACATTTCTTTTTACATTTCTCCTTTTGCAGGTCTGCTGGCAGAAATTTCTTGAGAAATAAGCAGTACCTTTGTATTCATTTGTTATATTAATATATTTTCCTGTGTTGTCTACTGTGTGTACATAAATAGTAAAGTAAATAAATTATTAGCTCTGAATCAAAATAGTTCCCGATAAACCCAAACGCCCATCGATCACATTGGATCCTAATACGGTCATTAGTCAACATTAGATGTACCACGGACGTCTGCAGATCAATATTGGTAAAGATGACCGTCGTCAAAGTTAGGTAATATTCGTATTGATGTTTCTGAACTAAAAGTTTGGGCGTCGTCAATCTGCGTCATACTGATATCTTAGCCACCAAACTTTCGAAGCTACGAGTAGTAATGAGAGTTTGAAAAACTGCAGTATTTTCTGCACGAAAATGGTGTTATCGTTGCGAAGTCATTTTGAAGTGGAAATTTTTATATTTTCGCTCATGGGCATATAAAAGGGTATGTGGTACTTACTATAAAAGTAATCTTCTTTCTTTTTATCGTGTGGTTGTCTAAACTGGTGTCGAGACTTTTTAAACCACACATGGGCCTCTGCCTTGGTTTAACATGCCATCGCGAAATATGAAATATCTATGAAGCAAGAGATAATTATGTAATACACACATGAATTAGAAAAATCAGGTGCGTCTCATGGGTTCAAAGTTTAGACCTGTGACTTGGCAGTCCGACCACGGTTAGTCTATCTTGGTAGGCAAGGATCCAGTAAAGGCGGACAAAAGCTAGTTGGTTATGTTCATCATCATCATCATCATCAGCCTACAATGTTCCCACTGCAGGGACTCAGGCCTCCTCTCTAGGAGAGGGATGGGCTATGATCCACCAGGCGGGTCCGAATTCGAATTTTTTGGTTCTAAGACACGATAAGTTTCCTCACGATGTTTTCCTTCACCGGTTTGAGAGCAGTGGTGATGAAATAAATTACACAAAGTAATGCGCCTGACTGGGTTCGAACCCACGACTCACTGTCGGTAAGTCGGGGCCGCTACCACTGAGCCACCACTGCTCTCGTTGGTTATGTTATAAAAGGTTAATACAGCACAATATAAAAGCTGCAATACTAAACAAGTTTCAAGTCGGGAAACTTTCCAGTGCTCTGTCCTTTATGAAAATCCAGGGACTTAATTAAAATGTTTAATTAACGATCGTCTTCAAAACAACAGTATTTTATACCCAGAGGATCTTGAACAGATTATTATTCGAAGTAGCAGTTTTGACTAGGAAGTTTAGTTTTGTACCTACATCATTTACATATTGTTAGCTAAGTACAGATACATACAAAAGCATGTATCATACTATTAGCGAAATGATTTTGAAACACTATCCGTAGTGTTCTGATCACTTATTGAAATGTCATATTTTTATGAACTTTTAAAAGTTCCTCAACAAATTCAAAATTATTTAAATATCTTACAATACAAAAAAAAAAGAAAACTCACTATTGCTGCAGCTCAACATACTTATAAAAATACATACGAGTATTATGCTAAAATCACATAATTTTAAATACAGAAGAAAATCTTTGTTAAGTTTCACTACCAAAGTGTAGATGCACTTGACAGTACACACATGTAATCACGTAACCATTCAGTATCTAAGCACGATTTGTGTGATCTATGAATATTAATGTGATTCATTACTATTGCTCCTGCTAGTTTCAAACTAAATGCTAATGTACCTACGTGTTCTCTGCCATAGATAAATTATAAACAGGGAATTTCTATAGGGAATATTATATTACTTCGGAATTTGGGACTTCAATGTAAACATAGTAAGCCCTTTGTTATTTAGATGAGATACTTGAGAATTGGGCGGAAGGTAGTTAGTTACACAGGTAAGGCTTCAAACGGTTATAAGGTTTATAGCCAAACATGGACCACTTCCACACACAAAAATTCTGTTCTGGATACACTCTCCAGAACAGAATTTTTGTGTGTGGAAGTGGTCCATGTTTGGCTCGTCGACATAATTATAAAGAAGAAAACCACTTCCACGAATGGCCAATAAAGAAAAATGGTTGTATGAATTTTATTGATTTCATACCTCTTCTCAGCATGTTGATGACAATTCAAATTGAGTCGACACATGCTAAGGTTGAACTGCAAATGAGAGGGAGAGATTATGTTAAGTAACAAGCAGATATTGATATCCACTTGCTGCACACAGAACAGTTTTCTGTTGTATACTCGAACATGAAACTTTGTACAATTTGTGGTATCAGAAATATGATTATTTTGATTTGGAAACAAGTAATAAATCGAAATCAGCACGTAGTGGCGAGCTTAACCCACAATTGTGTTTTCTTACAGCAAAAATTATTTCGATTGCGAGATTCCTACAGTTTTCGTACAGTAAAAAAACTATCGATGATAATATAAAACATGAACATATTGTTATATCTCCATGGGCATATTGTCGTTAAATATCAATTTGACATCAAGGAAAAGCTACAAAAACCACCCCTTTTTCAATAACAATATCAATTCGGTACCGTAAAACTCGTTACATAAAATTTTATATCACTGTCTCCACACCAGTGTTTCCTGAAGGAATAGGTACCTATCGGTCTGCTGGCCCGTAAACTGATTACACTTGAGAATATTTACCGATGCGTTGAACGTTACATCAGCTTTAATTTATAATTAATCAGCCATTTGCTTCTAAAAATCGTTTTCTTTCTTATCGGCCGTATTATAGACCGAGTATATGTTTATTTTATTGCTAATTAGCAATTTCTCTATTAGGTATTAGTCAATCTTTGAAAAAAGAGTCAAATTCGTCCCGTCTCATCTCATTCTGAGCCTGCCGCATTGCCGTTTAGTGCTGTTTGGAACCCAATGCGTAGTTATTTCAGACCATAGCTACAGCAGACGGATATAGCTAACCCAGTTCTATTTAAGCCTAGCAGCCGTGTGACCTACATCAGTGATTTGAGTTTTGGAACGCAGTATCGAGTTCCTTAAGATTCTGCACTTCAAAACGCTCTAAAAAGCTTTGAAAGTAAATATTGTAAGTATGTTTCATCCATAAGTCTTTGGTCACATCTATATAGATTAAGTTCCTATTTTTATGCGCGTTTTCACTCACACAAGTGACACAATATATGTCACTGTTGGCTTTTCAACTCGCGACACACAGCCTATCGTCGGAAATCTAACAAGCTTTCGTTTAATGTTATTATTTTTCTGTTCAATCATTGCCGCATGAATACCTCCTTACTTGTAGTATGAAAGTCACCCATCGGCTATCAGATGGATTAATTGTTATTTATGCTAGCATAGGAGTAGATTTAACTCTATGACGCATGCAAAACGACATTCCCTCTACAATCTTACGCACCACGTATCATTTTCATAACTTCCACTTCATCAAACTCCCCTATTGTAACCTTGTGGCCACTGCTTACATCCCTATACGTATTATATTGTGGTACTAATGCATCGTTCAGACCCATTTAGCTCAGCAAGTATCGGACAGCTTAGATAGTGCGAAATGACACCATTGCGTCAGAATGCTTCATGCACACGTAAACAATGTACGTATGTGATATACATTATAACTGCGACATGAAAAATAAACTTTCTACGTTAACATCAAAATATAAAACATGTAATCTACATGTATATTATGTCTTCGTTAATCATTTACATCAAAAAGCACCGAAAAAGTCCAGCTTCTTATCCAAAACAATTATCATAAGTTGTTTAAGTATTTTAACGTGACGTAATAAATCAAATCGCTTCGTGAGTGACTCTGAATCAATGATAAACTAGCAAACACAATATAAAATCAGGCCTGTAATCCACACCGTAGACGCGGGCCTGTGGACGGTCAGTAATAGGCTTGCTCGCCGTCCGTCCGTCTTATGACGAAGACAGGCCGTGTCGACGGCGCGTTCGTATTCCACGCGCGCCTCAAAGAGATGTCAGCAACATGGGAAGGGGCTCGCAAGGGCCGACGCCCGTCAGTGCTGCGGGCTGCTCGAAAGAGATACCGCGGCCTCGCAGCACAAGGGCTAAGAAGGAACATGGGTGGTTTTTAGTCAGTAGAAGTCTGACACTCCCTTCCGCTATGCCCAAGAGCGGGAGGGGTTATTTGATGATTTCCTAAAATAGAAAAAAGGCCTGTAATCCCCAAATGGTTAAGTAAAGGTACCTATTAGTACACCTACATTTCACCAGTTATGTTTAAGTCCCGTCTTAAAGCAGGTCACGAAAATATTAAATTTTTCTTTGATACAGTTAAAACACAGCTTTATGTGATTGAAAACAGTTTATTTTGCATGTAAACTACACAGCAAATAGCATCTAGTTTCAAATGTAATTTGAAACTAGATGAATTTCCAATAAAAGGATTGCAGAAAAAATAAATAAATCAGCCAGTACGTAATTCCCTACTTGCAAAACATAACAAAATACACAAGATATGAAGAAGCGAGCTGGCTTCATTCAATTGCACTTTAATTTCCGACTCGCGCACATTTCCACTGACATTTGTAGAACTCTTATGAACTTAAAACATGACAAGTATGTCACTGTCGCTGTAATGATGTCGAGAGGGAATATAAAATGTTTTGAAATACATCTTTTGTTTAAGTTTTTTATCTACTTGCTGTTTGTAAGACTCTTAGGAAATTCATTTTATTTCGCAATGTATTACGAACATGTGTGTTGTAGTTTTTAGGTTTCCGTACCTCAAAATAAAAAAAATTTAACCCTTTTATGATCACTCGTGTGTCTGTCTGTCTGTCACAGCCAATATGCTCCAAATCTAATGAACCGATTAGGTTGAAATTTGGTACACATATGTATTTCTATAACCCAAACACGGACGTATAACGTAAATAAATTAATTTTGAATATGGGGGTCACTTTTAAGGAGCTTAACAGTTTTTTTTATTTAATTTTGCGATCTGTACTGTGTGATACATACAATGAAAAGGCTTATTGTGAGGATCTCAATATTTTTTTAATCATTTTAAGGTAACAGTTTTATACATATTTAAGAAAATTGATGAAAATGACCCCCCCCGCCCTTATCTCCGAAACTACTGAGCCTACAATTTTGAAAAAAATACAGAAGTTAGTTAAACACTTATAGATTACAGGAAAACCTATAAGAAGTCTATGGTGCTAAAATAACATGGCCAATCTCTCAATATTATGCGCACAAACTTACATATGCAGTTGGAATGTATGGGTAAACACGTTATCAATTACAATGTTAAGTTTGGTCGATAGTACGAAACCCTTCATGTGCAAGTTCGCTTTGCACTTGGCCAGTTTTTCTTGTCTCTACTTTATGAAATGTTTCGTTCTAAGTACTTAATATCTGCTCAATCATGGCAGTTTTCAGGTGCCCAGTATGTTGTCGGAGTATTTCGGGATTAGAAAATTATATGAACACCTCTGCTTAAATCAGAACCATGTATATAATCAGTCAACCGTACATTATACCTGTCAAATGATAACCGCATGACAAAGACTGGAACATACATGCTTAGCCTAGCTAAACAACCTTCATAGATCCCGACCCTAAAACCAGGCAGAACAACCAAGCCAAAAAGGCGATTTAAACGTAGTAATAAATACGTACGTTTTATTTATTTAAAATAACTGTTATTTCTGACGTTATGATAGGGGCTGGCTGAATGCGTAGGTTGTGTGTTGTGTTACAGTGACAGCGAACAGAACCCGCATCACGTGCGGTTCACCTTTTATTGATAAGCCAATGATCCGTAAACTGCGGTTTAATATACGACTACAGTTACACTACAAAATATGCGTATAGTGGGATCGTTCTTTTATTTTTTGTAGTAATTGTAGTCTATTTGTAAAAACGTTTTTCATTGAGTCATCATCTGCCTAGCCTTTTCCCAACAATGTTGGGGTCAGCTTCCAGTCTAACCAGATACAGCGAAATACCAGTATTTTACATGGAGTGTCCGCCTATCTGAAAGAAAGAAAGGAAGAAAAGAAAATTGTGTTTATTTGGCATTTTTCACAAAAACACCTTATTTTTACAAAAGAAACAAGCTGATAATACCAAAAGGGCCTCAGCTCAGCTCTGACCTCTACAACCCATGCAGTTAGTATTGGGTAATACGATAACCTTGGTAAGACTGGTTGTCAGACTTTCGAGTCACTATGAGTACCTGTAACGAACGTGAAATGATCACTGGGACCTTTGTAAGTTAATTTTGTTTTTGCAAGTCCTATAAAACTCCAGTTGTACTTAATTTAAGGTATGTTAAAGTCCCTTTTTCTGTTGACCAGGGTTTTCGAAAGGTGTTATCTTGCTTTGACAGACACAAAACCAACAAATGTTCGTTCTAAACAAGAGGAGCTGAGTCCACAATCTCCTGTAAAATGCACCAGTTAGCCTTCCTGGTGTCGCCGACGGCACGTTCCGGGACAACGAAGTTATTTGTTTAATAAAATGTAAAGCTATAACAAAACGGCGCCTCTAGATAATTTGAAGTATTTCCTTGAACAGAATATTTCATTTAAACAAGCAATGCCATTCTCTAATCTCACAAAATTGGAGGAGCTCGTGGCTAAATAATAGCAGCCGCTTGAGCCGATCGTCAGGTTAAGCCGTGCTTGCCTGGGTATGTCCGTGGATGGGTTACCACACAAACATACTGAGCTTCCTCCGTACCTCGGAAGGCACGTAAAGCAGTTGGTCACTGCTGTCATTTTTACATCTTTGTCAGTCGTTACAGATAATCAATCGCCAAAAAGTCTGACAACCAATTTTACCAAGGGGTATCGTATTATCCAGTACTAATTTGGAGGTCAGCGATTGCGAATCTTTTTAAATGTCATAATGGTTATCATAGTGTCCATCGATTAACTGTCAAATGGTTATGGTTTGGTATACCAAACATCGATTAACTGTCAAATGGTTATGGTTTGATATACCAAACCATAACCATTTTACAGTTAATCGATGGACACTATGATAGCCACTGACATTTAAAAAGATACGCAATTGCCCTGCAGATAGGCAGTCGCCCAATGTAACATACTTGTATTCAACTGCATCCAGTTAGACTGGAATCCGACCCAGGAGAATAGGCTAGGCAGATTATGCTGACTATTCTCTAATCTCACAAAACTGTGTTATTTAATAATGTAAACACCAAAAACAACAGTAAATACTGCGCTCTGGCTATCGCCAAATGCCACAGAGTAACTAATGATAACATAAACATAATAATAATAGTTATTATCTAGTATACGACCTCATTTCCAGCCCCCTCTTCTAATGACTCGCCTAGCTTACTTTTTATGCGATTTTTTATTACCAAGGATAAACCTTTGTAAATTAATCTCCACCCTGTATAACACCATTCATTTTGGCACCCCCCTCGTTATAAGTGTCATGGCGGCACTTGATATATTAAGGTGAAAGAAGATTTACCTGATTAATGGTGGAATCGTAAATTCATGACAAAAATACTATAATTATCATTAATTTTTGTCACTATCGCCAGAGGTCTGCTACCTGAGCGTGAAGGTCCTGGCCAACAGATAAGTAGGCACGCGCTGATGATATTTGAAACTTTGTATTTTTTTGTACAGTCAAAAGCAATGAAATTTATACAAACAATTTTTTAAATTGACATCTTCTACTGTGTTGACTAACGTGTTGCTTTTAACGAACATATTATTTCAGAAGCCATACTATTACGAAATAGGTATACACAACACATAACATAACACCACGCCTGTTATCCCCGAAGGGTTAGGCAGAGGTGTACCTAATAGTACACCCACATTTCGCCGGGCGAGCCTATTCCCATCAAACGGGAACAACTCCAGACTCCGTGGCTGTTACTGATAAATTTGATGGAAAAAGCCAATAACACTTTGCTCGACCCAGGAATCGAACCCAGGAACTCATGCTCAGCAGTCGCGCTTGCGACACCTCAAAGTAAATACCGTTACCGTTACCGTACCGCAGGAGAGAATTACTTTTGAGTTATGCTCGTGACTGTATATCAAAAATGACTAAGTTACAGGCATTACCAGCGAGTCAGACAATACATCTGATTAAAATCATACGTAATCGAATTTGACAAAAGTCCCGATAAGTCTATTTTCGTACAAATACACTTAGATCAGTGTCAATTTCTCAAAGGTATCCAATCAAGGCTCGAAATAAAAGCCACAAAGATAAGGAAAATATTGGGTTTCTGTTTTCCTCAATTTGCGAAGACGATGATATATAAAACGGATCTATTATTAACGCAACTTTATTTGTTTTTAACGTGACTTCAAAAATTGGCGAAGAAAAGTACTGGCTAGTCATTTTGTCCATAGTTTATTAAAAAGTGCTAGGCTAAGGTAGTTTGTACGTGACACAATTAATTAAAACTACAAAAATAACTAGTTAATAAGGTATAAGGTGTATAATACCTCCCGTCGGGGCTGCGGGTTGTTCGCAGATACCGCGGCCTCGACATGAAGGGCTAAGAAGGAACATGAGTGGTTTTTAGTCAGTAGAAGTCTGACACTTCCTTTCACTCTGCCCAAGAGCGGGAGGGGTTATTTGATGATTCCCCCCCCTCCCCCCAAAAAAGGTGTGTAATACCTTTATCTATTTAAGTTGCGAGTAAATAGGCTTCTTCTGGGTTAGCTCGTTCCATTTTTGACCTCATCTCTGCCGTTTGGAAAAGATTGAGGTCAAGAGTAGACCCATCTCATATATAAAAAAATATACTTATGCTGTGACACTCTGGGCACTGATTGGTGTTTGATCATGAATAAGGTTATCGACATACCCACCAATAACTGTACCTAGTTTTTATCCTATCCCAGACTGGAGCCATTACACTCAATACAACCACAAGATAGATTAGTTAAGCAAACGTTAATCTCCTAGTTTCACTTGCTACATGCCATAAACAATAATTAAAAAAGCTTATTAATCCCGTTAGCGAAACTTCAGTGCTAATGGATAGGCAACGTTCAACAAAAAGACGGAAAAGTTCTACTAAGATAACTGTTATTAATAATTCTCAACGTTATTAAAATGTAAAAAGCAAATTAGTATCCATTAGCCCAAATATTTACTAGAAGGTTCTTCTATTATCATAAAATAAATTGAGACACCTATTTCTAAGAAAGGTTTTACTAAAAGATATTTTCAAGCTTCAGAAATGTTTATTACGACAATATCTTTCTCTTTTCAGCAAAAATCGTGAAAGAATTTGTCTTCCGCATTTATATTAATATTTTACAAGGCGGGTAAAAATATTGCGAGAGAATTTTTATAAGGTCATTACTTACTTAGTTTTTTAATGAGACGAAGGCATTCTTAAAAATAAATATCGAAGACAGAATTTTCTGTCTATGGTATTTCAGAATCTTTAGGTAACGGTACCTAAAGATCCTGCATACATGTCATCTTCTATTATATAAATATCTCCTGTGACGATTTTTGTAGTCGCACTCCTCCAAAAAGCCGTTAACATCTCTAGTATAGTGTAGTATAGTATCTTAAATCCCTTTGTGTTAATCACAACAAACAAGTAAGTATGTAAGTAATAACTTTATTAATCAAACTTATTGTGATACGAATTTTATTTATTTTGGTTTCAACGATGCTGACTTAACTTTAATACTCTTACTGCGGTACTCAGAGATATTTAATGATTACATAAGCCGTCACTTAATGAAGATTTGACATACATTTGTATGACAAAACTGTCAAAACCTTTACTAAGTGATGGCCTAAGTAATAATTAAAGCTCCCTGAGTGCGGCAGTTACTCAGTGATGTTTATCTAACAAAACTAATACGAGTATATTATAAATATGAAAGATTTGATGCTTGGTTTGTTACGATTTAACTCAAAAACTACTAGGCCGATTTAAAAAATTCTTTCTCCATTAGAAAGCTACATCTTAACCTAGCAATTTAGTCTATATTATATTTTCAAATATACGCGAATGAAGTCGCGGGTGAAGTGCGCTAGTCAAAGAATCAAATATATTTGGAATAAACAAAGAATTGAAAAATATCGACTTAACAAACAGTAAATTTACGTAGCTCAGCATATTTTTAAAGACCTACCCGATCCTGAGTCTAAATTGACTCAAAAAAGTAATCTGGTTTTACTAGCTTCAGTTGTCTATAATCCGAAAACTTAATCAAGAGGTCTGGGCCCCGAGTCTGCTATTCAATAGTGTCAGAATGGTCTATCAGTGATCTCATAATTGTTGATTTTGACAAGTTTGGTGTTGTCAAAATCAACAATTACCCATGGAATTCTTGCAACGAGCTGGGCCCCGAGTCTGCTATTCAATAGTATCAGAATGGTCTATCAGTGATCTCATAATTGTTGATTTTGACAAGTTTGGTGTTGTCAAAATCAACAATTATGAGATCACTGATAGACCATTCTGACACTATTGAATAGCAGACTCGGGGCCCAGGACATATATCATATTATAACGTCACCAATGATAGAAGGAGGCATGTCACGTTAATTCATTTAGCTCCCAAAGCCCCGACATATTCTGGGGTCGACCCAACCTTGTAGTACACGGTTTTTGCTGGTGTGGGTTAATTCGTCTTACGAATTGATTATTCGAGATCAGATATCAGCTTTTAGGGTTTCATTGCTTAATGACAAAAACGTAATCCTATACTTTTTGTTAGTCTGCTAGTGGGTGATTTTATTTGTGATATAATTTTGTTTTATCTGGTATTACTTACTACGGAACCCTTAAGTTTCACATACATTTAAATGCCTCGTTGGTCTAGTGGTTGTAAGCGCAACTGCTGAGTATGAGGTCCTTTTTTTTTGGGGTGGGTGGGAAATCATCAAATAACCCCTCCCGCTCTTGGGCAGAGCGAAAGGGACTGTCAGACTTCTACTGACTAAAAACCACTCATGTTCCTTCTTAGCCCTTCATGTCGAGGCTGCGGTATCTCTTACGAACAACCCGCAGCCCCGACGGGGAGTATGAGGTCCTGGGATCGATTTCCGGGTCGAGCAAAGTGTTACTGGGTTTTTCTATCAGGAATTTCTCAGTAATGGCCGCGGAGTTTGAATTTGTGCCCAGTTGATGGCAATACGCTCGCACCCTATTATATGAGACTTAAACATAACTGGTGAAAAGTAACCCTTCGGGGATTACAGGCGTGGTGAAATTTTGTAGGTTTTATGTTATATTTGAACGATTTTTTTTTGTGATAAAAACACTCCCATTTCATCTATTTATTATGTAAAATAAAGCAGATAAAATGATAACATTATTGAGGCAGAAAATGTTATTTTTGGAGTGATATTTCTATGGACCTCAATATTTGATATTTTATTTATTCGGTAAACCAATCTTTTGATGTTTGGACAGGTAGACAAAACGTTACAACATTTGAGATAGGTACATTATATTTTACTTTTTGTATCATGTTTTGATTGAAGTACTTTTATCAGAAGGCTTTATATTTATTAATTGTAGAATATCTTGTTGCAGTGTATTCGAATATAATTTATGAAGAGTAGACACACAATATTTTAATATTGCTTAAATTCCAGCTTGTGGACGAGACAAAAACTAGTATATAAAGATACGTAGCTGAATCTTGCGTTTTGTGGTTTCTATCGAACTCACGGTTTTCATAATTATATAGATGTTAAATTCTCGTTTCCTTTATACGGGACTTAAATTAACCGAGTGAAATCCGGGTGCACGACAGGTGAACCTCTGTCTTACCCGTCGGGAATTACAGACGTGATGATGATAATATGTCTAAATTCTCACACAAATTAGAAATTCCTTCTACGAAGCTCCAAGTAATATACGAATATTCATTCCTGGAATCAATATCTCCCTCTATAAATACTTCTCGTGTTGATCGGTACACTAAAAGTCAAACACAGACTTTGGTCCCTATATTACAACCGCAAAATGTGAGGGTCGCACGGTAAACAGGGTTTTATGTACGGGGCAGAAAGGGCATAGTAGTGCAGCTACATAGTAACGATCTTAGGTGACCTAACGACCCCAACTAATAAAATTCAGCCTGTATACATGTAAAACCTAAAACATTATAACAACTGAGAATTGACATATCTCATTAACTATAAAACTTCAGCTAGGAAAGGTAAGGTCTATTAAGAAGCACAAAATAACCTCTTAATTAGCAAGTCGTGGGTTCGTACCCGCATTACTTTGTGTAATTTATTTTATCACCACTGCTCTCAAGACGTTGAGGGAAAAGATTGTGATGAAACAGGCATGTCTTAGAGCCAACCAAAAAATCGAGGAGATGTGACATCTATCAATCCGCACTGGGCCCGCGTAGTGGATTAAAGCCCATCCCTCTCCTAGAGAGGAGGCCTGAGTGCCTGCAGTAGGAAATGTGGGAATATTATGGCTGATGTTGATGATGACCTCCTCTATATGCGCATTTGCTATGGCGGGTCCAGACCAAGTCATCCTGTACAATGTTTCAGGTCGACAGGACAAAAAAAAATTCTAAGTCCCCAAAATAGGAACGTGTGGGTATAAATCAAGTTATCTACACTCTCGTAGGTTCTCGCTTCTGGCACTAAGAGCGTGCGGTTAGGACAATGATGAGGCACTTAGATCTTGTGTCATATTGCTAGTAAATGGTCATATTAAAGGTTATTTTATTTCCTGGTGTAGAAACTACCTCTTGTTCTGAATGTTATGTATTCGGAGATGAATCTCCGCTTCCTAATTATTTTATTATCAAAGTATTATTAAATACCAACAATCTACTGTAACTGCCACCATCTCCCTGCACTTTTATCATGTTGCTTGGGGTCGGCGCAACACGTTTTTATCTTCCACTAGCGGACGTCACGCGGTTTCACCCGCGTAGTTCCCGTTCCCGTGGGAATACAGGGATAAAAAGTAGTCTATGTTACCCGCGGATAGTGTAGCTTCCCAACGGTGAAAGAAGAATTTTTGAAATCGGTCCAGTAGTTTCGGAGCCTATTCGTTATAAACAAACAAACAAATCTTTCCTCTTTATAATATTAGTGTAGATGTAGATTCGCCTCTGTCAACCATCATGCTTTCATTTACTTCTTTCTCTTTCATATCATTCCTCACACCATCCATGCATCGTTTCTTTGCTCTTCCTCCATCTATCAACATTTATATTCAACCTACTATCATGGATAGGCTATTGAATAAATTGCGTGTTATATAATTTAATGGATGGGTATATGAGTAGAAGAAGACCAAAGAAACGATGGATGGACTGTGTTAAGAATGATATGGTAAGAAAGGAGGTGTCTCATGAGATGACAAGAAACAGAGAAGTATGGAAGAGGAAGACAAGAGAATGATGGTGATGATAATTTGATGTTCCATCTAAAACTTCTGAATACTTGTCAATAAAGCAGCTCCTATGCCACTCCCATGCTATTTATTTCTTACTGATTAAAGTTCTACTAATACTAAAACATAACAGCTTGACCAAGTTTAACTTCGAGACAATACCTCCCTCAAATGTTATCTAGCTAACACAGTCCGTGTTTACGGCAGGGACGTGTCCCTCTAACATTGATTGTTCAGTATTTTGGTCCAGTAACTTTTTCAGTTTATAGGGAAAATCTAGACATCCATCATAGACACAAATAAATAAAATTGAAATGTCTACTAATAATTTCAATAATTAGCTTCTTACTGAATGCGTGTGAGAGTATATACGGTTCTTGTAACATTTGTTTTGTCTGTCTGTCTGTTTGTTCCATCTAATCGTCGAAACGGCTTGACCAATCTTGGCAAATAACTGATGTCATAAGGACTAATTTAGGTTACTTTATATTTAGGTAGATAAGGGTCCTGTGCAAAAACAAAATCTAGAATTTGGTAACAAAATTCGATTGAAATAGGGTGCTAGCAGCTAGTATTTTAATTAGTCAAATATCGCCATCCGGTTACAACAAGTGTGGTGATGTCTTTCCTGTATCTGAAGACGAATTTGTTTTCTGTAATAGGCTGATATTATTATAATTATATCATCATCATCCTTCTGCAATTATAAACATTATTATTATTATCATGCATTCTTTATTCATTTATTATTTTATTATTGTAAGGATTCCTGTGTAAATGTTTGTGAATCGTGTTTGTCTATTTAATAATTATTATTAAGTACTAACATAGACTAAGTTATTTTGTTACTAACACAGTGGACCCGTCTGTAGTCTGTTAAATGAATAAATTATTATCCCATTCAATTTGGGGTCGGTGCAACACGATTTCTTCTACCATTCTTCCATTTCTAAAATTCTATTATTTCAGTTATTTAATTCTTTTTGGGAAATAATAAATCGAGCAACAGATTTTTTTAATGGCCACGTGATCAAACTTCTAATTTTATGACTAAGCCACGGGAAAATAAGATAGCCTCTAAAAAGCTAATTCGTCTTTTTACAATGCCAACTAAATATCTTACAGAAAGCGTCAAATAAAGATCATCAATAATCGTAACTCGTACTTATTACATAGACACCTAATTTACTAACGCAGCCACGGAATTTATATCTCATAACCATTTTACATTTTACAGCTTTAACATTAGTTAATTAGCACCCTAATGGGCGGCATGGGCACCGGGCCGTAGGCCGACGAAGGAGGCCGGCGGAGGCCCGGCACTTCGGGGACAGAAGATATTAGTGTTATTTAATATGCGAGCGAAGCGAGCGCGCGTCACTTCGCCGTTGTCGGGTAAAAAATAACCACCATGCTGAGTTATATTTAGAGTGGCTCAGATAGAACTTAACTAGTGGCTAAGATAGGAATACTTAGATGCTCGTTAATTGTGGCTTACTTAGTAATTTAGAAGGCAATGTAGATTTTTAGAGGCGAAAAATGCTATTAAAAAGAAGCCGGTTTAATTAGCACCCATTCTTTTTATTCTTCTTCGTTTTCTTCTTATGATAATCATATAGGTATTAACCATATAAACTCATGGACACCGTAATTTATATCCTTTTCTAATATCATACTAAGTTTGTAAACGATTCGCACAAAAGTTCCACTAGTAAAAATGCTGACCACCCTCTACACGATTCCTTCATCAAAATATGATATCTTACCAACGCAGTCCTTATTTACGGCAGGCACGTGTCACCCTAACATTAATTTGATGGGTATATCGGTCAGGGTCATGACCTCTTTGCCCGGGGTTGCACTTGAGTGAGAGCGGCCATGGGACGTGGGACGCGCACCCCTTCTGATGAATAGAGGCTTATAATAAAGCTAAGTAAATATCAAAGATTAAGAATAAGAATAATTTATTGTTTAAAAAATTACAGTCGTTGTGTTGATTCCTGAAACTCACACTAGGATTCCCTGTGTCGTGAGTTCCAGGCTCCTGCGTTTCGTTTGAGATTGGTTGAGGTGTATAAAAATGGTCGACTGCTGAGGATGAGGTTCTGGGTTCGGGTGGGTCGGTCAAAGTGTGAATATCCAGTAGCAGCCACATATTTTTATTATTGCAATAGAATAACCCCCTGGGACTTAAATATAATTGGTGAAATGTGTATGTGATCTTATGTTATGTTTAAAATAAAGACCTTTTTTTTGGAAGGTGGGAAATTATTAAATGAATCCTCCTACTCCGGGTGGAGCGGAAGGGATTGTCAGACTTCTACTGGCTAAAAACCACCCATGTTAATTCTTAGCCCTTTGTGTCGGTATCTTTCGAACAACCCGCAGCCCCGGATTTAAAGTAAGGACTTTAGGGTCTTTTGCCTGTATGTTATTTTCAGTTTATATGTGTTTCGTGTATACATAAATAAATGGATAACAGTGGCAAATATGAGGGATTTGGTGTTAACATAAAATCATGAGTTTAGAAAGCATTTTGAATGTGTGTTTGCTATATCCAAAATTATTTAATGCTGAGACTGATTTATTGAGTACCGTTGACCAGTTTCTAATTTAGATTCACAGGTCAGACGGATAATTACCGCGCCTTCGTTCTCATTCCATGTTTCGAAACTAAAGTTTAAATGCAGAACCATAAAGTAATATCGCTGTTATCAACTAAAATTCGCATAAACATGATTAATTAATGTTCTGTTCGAATCGTGAAGAAATTATTGTATTACAACTAAGCTCTCCATCTGACGGGATTCGGATAGACATATTTGACTTGATGAAATTGGAATACTTAAAAGATTTCTAAATAATCATTCTAATAATATTCTCTTGCCCTTATTCCAATTCCTTATTTATTTGGGGTCGACACAGTAGGTCATCATCTTCCATCTACTTCTCTATTACTCGACATCTCATCAGGCACCTCCTTTCCTACCATTTCATCCTTTTCACAGTCCATCCACCTTTTTTCCGTTCTTCCTCTACTCTTACAACCATTAATTACACTTTAAAACTCAAAATGTTATAAGGAAAATATCATAATTTTCCTTATCATTCCTCTGCATCACATGCCCATACCACGACAACCGATTTTCACGCATCTTTTCAGCCATCGGCGTCTCTTTCAGACTTTCTCATAAGAACTCATTTCTTATTTTATTCATTCGCGTAACACCACACATTATCCCAAAAAAAAAAGAAAAAAGTCAGCCAAGATTTTTTTAAATTTAGAATATATCGTAACCCTCACTACAACTAACATGACACTTTCGAAAAACAACCGTACTTAATGTCAAGATAGATGAATGAAATAAATAATTCTGGCAGCAATATTCTCGTGACGCTATATTTCGTTATCCTTCATGACACGACAATATTTTGCGGAGACCATGTCAAATGTTTGTTTGTTACACACGGAGATTTGTAAAGCAATTTTATTCAGCAAAATACGTGAAAATAAGGAAATATTTTCCCTCTCCATACGTTTTGTGAGAAATATATTTTGCCGACTGCGTGAGTCTCAAAGTTGAATTGCTTTCATTCGTGATTGATTGGTTTGGAATTACAGAGAAATAAGTGGTAAATGTGGACTGGAAATTTTCTTAAAATAAATTACAAGCTTATGCCAGTGGTGCTTGGCCAGTTATGGTCTACCATGGTGTGATTTCCATCGAATCTGTTCTTCGTTTAGGGCGTAAAAAAGTAGCAGAAAGACTGAGCATAGCATTTATAACGTTCTTTTTTGAGGGTGGGAAATCATCAAATGACTCCTACCGCTCTGGGCGGAGCGGAGTGTCAGACTTCTACCGACTAAAAACCACCCATGTTTCCTCTTAGCCCTTTATGTTCGAGGCCGCGGTATCTCTTTTGAACAACTCGCAGCCCCTAACCATTTATAACCTTAGTATGCAAAAATATCAATCGAATTGAGAAACTCCTCCTTTTTTAAAGTCGGTTAAATATATGTTTTCTAAAATATTCGGGTTTAGAGGTATGGGAAGGTTGGTTGTGAAATGAGCACAAGTAAGAAATAAATTAAAACATTTAATAAATCACTTTATTTTCATTAATTTTATTCTTTTCTTTTTATTATAATTTGAAGAACATAATTTTATAATCTTCTGTTAGTTCATATATCTTTTTATTTTACAACATAGATACTTAGTTTACAACCATCATTAATACATCGATTTACAATAAATAATACCTAACTATCAATAAAATTGTATATTATTACAAATAATTGTAAACGGGACGACTTTATTTACGTTTTCTTCTTTAATTTTTGTTTTAGACGTTTTTTTAATTCACACCGATAAAATATGGTTATGAGAACAAACATTTATAATTTCTACGAAGAAAACATCTAAAGAGACTTTTAAAAGATTAAGAAATCAAAGTTATTTAATTTATGTATAGTCGCCAGCAGATCAAGCTACCTGAAACTGTCAAACTCAATCAACCTTGAACCTAATGCCTAAGCGATAAAGTTGAAAATCTATTTAAGAAATTTGACACATTGTAGTTGCTTGATGAGCTGGCAAAAGTATTTTTTGAATATAAATAGTTTACTATGCAAATAAGTTTTTTATAAAAAAAAAATACAAAAACGAGAAGTCCCGCTATAGATTTTGATTGCTTACAAACTATGTCACAATTAGTTTCATAAGTAGGTATTTATTTATAGGTACATTGGATTTGGCACAGTTTTGTACAATACAAATAAAATTTTGTGGCTCAATAGTTATATATATATATAAGAATTAAAATGTAAAAGTGTGGTATTTTTTGTTTCCAGAATACCTATCAATAGCCATCAGCAAACTAAATAATCTCAAATGGAATTAGAAAAAAAATACAAAAAATATTCAGTCTTTAAACAGTTCTCAAATACTGTTGGCAAGTTATTTTTTCAGCTACAGAATTAATACAGACGTGATCTAGAAAAAAGACTCAATGACACATTTATTTTTATTTTCCTTAAACTACTTTTTTGTTAATATACCTATCTACTTGGTGTTCACTTAATGAGAATTACACATCATCTACTTAACCTCACAAAAATATATTATTATTTACTTTAGTTGTGTTTGGGTCACTACTGAATATAGAATTTAGAAGTGCCGTTTAATATATTCTTTCTACAAACTCGTGTATTTAGAATTTAGCTTTCTATATTGACTTACTTACAGAATAGAATTGAAATTACACAATGTACAATTGAAAACCTAGATTAAATTTAAATAAATTATAACGTTACCACGTACAATCATCTAACGAATATTTAAGATAACCTTAAATATCATTTCGTAATATTTATAAATACCCTTTCTATACATCAATAATTTTAGAGCATCACGACTACTGAGACAGAGACACTTCAAGAACTTTATGTACAATTTGATAATGTTCGTATTTATTGTTTTATTTACAGAATAATCTTGTATCGGACGATTACAGCGGCCACATGTAGGATATGTGTGTGTAGTCGCGGGCCGGCGTGCGCGGCGTGTGCGGCGTGCGAGGCACGTGCGGCACGTGCGGGACGTGCGGCGAGCGCGGCGCGTGCGGCACGTACGTCGCAGGCGACGCGGGCGCGGCTCCCGCTCATATCGCGGGCAGCAGCGGGCTCGGCGAGCGCGGCACACGCCGCATGCTGCCGCTCCACGCCTCCCCCATCATATCCTCGTCTCCCTGCACACGCGCACTCGACATACTCTCAGCATCACACTCCTCAACTTCCCAACTCTGAGAGCGAGATGTTTCATTCGTTTTACTATGAGTAGGGCAGCTAGGACTAGGACGCCACTACCACGGAAGAGGAAACTATGCGACAGTAAGTTTCTCATCCTCGTCATGCATTCAGCTCGCAGGCAATGTTAGTCTACGACTCGCGGGGTCTAGGGAGTTGGCGTGCGGGATTGTGCGAGTGAGTTAAACCACGTATTACGGTGTCAACACTTACATATAAGAAGTAATTACCATCATCGTGTGAGGTGCAGGCGCGGAGTGCGCCGGCGCGGGGGGGGCGGGAGGGGCCATCGGCGGCGGCGGCGCGGGTGGAGGCTCCGGGGACACCGCCGCGGGCGAGAACGACGCCGGCGCTAGTGGCGATTGTGCTGCGGAAAAGTATTTTACGATTATTCTTGAACAAGGTCCTCCAAACCGTACCTCCACTGTAAGTCTACGTACCAGCAGCAGTCAGAGCTAACACAAACTGACTCCAGTGCACGCAGCAACCGCAGCACAGCTGTAGCGCCGCTCTTCGTAAAGCTCGATGTAACGCCATGAACAGCAGCGGGTTGACCGCAGCGTGCACGTACGAGATATGTAGAGTGATTTGGAAGTACATCTGGAACAAAAACAGAAAGATCAAAGCCTGATCTCAAGAGAAAAATCATCGGTTTATATAAAAATAACCGAGTTTACTAGCATTTATTTTGCACTGCATTATAAATAAAATTTCCAATCAAATACCCATGTCAGAAAAAATCTGTGTGCCGAAAGCTTTAAGACAATAAAGATAAAAATATCATAGTCCCCTTACTTCATAAGCTATATGAGACGTAAGAGCTGGATGATGCAGCAGTGTAATGAGAAACAGTGGTCCCCAGAACAGCACATAAGCCGCCGTGATGACGAGGAACATGCGCACACGACGCACGCCCTCACGCTCCACCCGCGCCAGGTAGCCTCGGAGACGACGACCTCCACCCAGAGGCAGGTTGTTACTGCCTGATGGACGGCAATGATTCCGACCATCTGACAGAGTTCCATCTACAGTCTGACAGAGAAAAACTCATTTTAGAACTAAACAAAGCTAATTCTGGAAAGGATAGCAAGCTTTAATTTTGAAAGGAAAAAAAATTTTGATGTCGAAAATAAAATCAGCCAATCGTGTCTAGTGAAATCAAATAATTTAGAAACAGAAGCCAATTCACAAGAGACGTCACTCTGGAGTAATTTAGAAGCGCTATTTAGATAGCCTTGATGGTCTAATTAATTGAAACAGAGATCAGTGGAGGGAAGATAATTAAATAGACGTACTTAAATATATATTTCTTTTAGAGGAGAGTCAGTTTGGTAGGTTTGCAAGAAAAAAGAGATATAGCAAGACAGATAAAGGAACAAAGTATAGTAGCTGAAAATACAAACGCCTAAGATCTACAAGATGAGACAAGCATGCGTCACAGTCCTTACCCTGGGTCCAACGCTGTTGGGAAGGTTATCCATCCGCCTGTTGTCTCCTGCCATGCTGACAAGCGTGGTCACTAAACCAGCTACTCGTACTGCTTCTACGTTAGCCTGCATGCGATAAGATTTAAATTTATCGAAGACTTAAATCTGGACCGCACTTTGGCAACGGCAAGCATCGAGCATGGTTTTGTTGTTTACAATTTTTATAGACGTAGCACTCTAAAATGCGAACGTCCATTTCGAGTGGGGCGAGTTCCGAAAATTTAAATCTTATTTGCGGTACATCGCAAGGAATATTGGCAAGGTACCAACAAAAATTTCTATACCGGCCAACGTAACACTAGTGTATATATGCACATATTGTACAGCGACTGGAAATTATGCGGATGACTTCGTGAGTTTCAACGAGTTTGGAGCGCACCAGTTCTGCGTCTCTCGCAACTGTGAACTGCATAACACTACGGAACTTGTTACACGTCATTCAAACAACTGCTATAGCTAGTACCATTTCTCATAAAGCTGGATGACATGTCATGATTACAAATTACTTCGCAATCAAATGATGATCATGGAGAAGTTTGTTTTGTGAGAATGAAAGATGATGCAAACAATGTAAACAAAGCATTACTTTTTATTATTATTTCTCGTGAAACTAACCTCTCCATGCCATCTGTTATAGAGTCCCAAGAGTGTTCGTTGAGTGTAGTGTGATTAATGACATACAAACCTTCGTGAGATCCCGGTGGAGTTTTTTCAAGTGGAAAAGTGTCAATCCAATACACACTGCGTTAACGCCTATCCAGAGCGCGTTAAGCACATAATGCCTGAAGGGTCCTCGGACGAGAGGACACGACGGCGCGGGTCCGTAAGACCCGTAAGAGCCTGCACTGGCAGCCAAAGCTCCAGATAAGAACGTGGGCCCGAGATTTATCGTTATTGATGCGAACCAAATCATGAATGTTCCGAAAAGGACGCACTGTAACAAAAGGTTCATTTTACTGTAAGATCTTTGGTTCACAAAATATTCAAATGAGCGCAGTATTTCATTGCGGAAACCTCTTTAAAATTGCCAAAATTAAGAACGGGAAATGGGCTGTTTTTATCACTGACAATTTCGAAATTTTCTCCTCGACGGAATTAAAGTAACGGTAGGGGTCGTGAAGGGAACGAGTAGATCATAATTTTACCTGGGGGCTGTCCATCAGTAACGGTGCTGATAAATCAGCTTGCTCCTCCTCGTTTTCGGGGAAAATTGGACTGTCGTTGAGAACTGTTGTGAGCATGTTCACTGTTGACACCGTCACCTAGAAAATATTTAGAAGTTAGTTTTCGATACCTAATTACTTAGTAAGATAAGTAAAGTTCCTTTTTTTTTGGGGTGGGAAATCATCAAATAACCCCTCCCGCTCTTGGGCAGAGCGAAAGGGAGTGTCAGACTTCTACTGACTAAAAACCACCCATGTTCCTTCTTTGCCCTTCATGTCGAGGCCACGGTATCTCTTGCGAATAACCCGCAGCCACGACGGGATCAGTAAAGTTCCTTGTACTAGTTATTTGATCCTACTTGCAAGGATTATTTCTTCTATTTCTTGTAACTACCACATTTCTACTTTTATTTTTGCCAAAATATATATGAGAAAACAAAGTCAGCAAACAAATCTACAAATTGCGCTAGATTACATTCCCCAAGCTAGTTATTTTCCTAATCTACGTCATAATTCCAGACTCCCAGACACATTCGTCTACAAACACTCAAACTATTCAGAACTTATAAGATACTATCAAAATTAAGCATCGAAGATTATTCTTGGCACTTTTCTCGTCCGTCCCGCCTGAACTTAAGTGGTGATAAATCACTTTTATGTGCCAACTGCCTCCAGTTTCGAACAATCGTACTTTTGTCTGTGAGAATCTGTTACTTTTTTCGTTCTATTGATGCTCATCTCAGTTTGATGATACTTAAGTGCAGCCTCGTTTCAATATCTAAGAAAGGCTGTAAGAAATGCAAGAGATTGTAATAACAAAGGCCCAGGCAGTGTTGTTGTCTATATTTAAGTTTTAGACTTGTGTCTGTTTTCAGAACTTGACGATACCTATATTTTGACGTCAGAACCATAAGGATAGATGCACAAAATTTTCTGTATTTGTTGACCTTATTGGAATTTAAATCTACGACGCTGAGCCAAACGTTGAAAATCCCAAACAGCACTGTTATTAAGGGGCTCATCGTATTGTCCGTCGGGGCTTCGGGTTGCCCGTCGGCGCTCGCAAGCGATACCGCGGGCTCGACATAAAGGGCTAAGAAGGAACATGGGTAGTTTTTAGGCAGTAGAAGTCTGACACTCCCTTTCGCTCTGCCCAAGAGTGGGAGGGGTTATTCGATGATTTTCCACCCGCCAAAAAAAAAAAAACAAAAGGGCCTCATCGGGCGACACCACTTAATTTAAATTTTTGTTTTCACAAGCAATGACAGACTGAAAGCGAGCAATTTTTTTGTACTACCAGCAATTTCCACGGTTATTTGTACGAGCATGTATTAATTACTTAAACAATAAAAGTGTCCATTCACAGCTACTACTGCAAAAAAAGGCAAAAGAATGCTCCCAGAAAGCCAATTTCACTAATTCATATAACAGATAACGTAAACAGCGACATTCCCGAAGATAAAAAGTTATGGCCCAATGAACATTCAATGGCTCATATAAGATAATGGAGCCATATGGCCGAATGGTCAAGTTATAGACCATTAATCGAGATAATCATTTGCAAACATTCCCGCAAATGCTACCAGCCAATGGAAATCACCCATTCCTAAATGTGGACGACTGTATGTACACATTATTGATTGTAATGGAGTCTCATTCCGGATCTTTTTTGGATGAAACTGTATCATTGTGTCAAAAAGCTTTTCAAACGCCGAACTCAGCTGAAAATGTCACTTGATTAAAAAAGTTAGCTTACGAACGTGTTCCACGTGTATGCTACTACGGGTACTCGATTAGAGATAACTTCAACAGATAGAACGAGCTTAGGATATTGTGCCATCCTACCTACACTAAATGTTTACAAAAAGATCATAGGAGTAGGTATTCTAATAAGGTAAATTCTGCCTGTTTCATGTCCCTGTAAAGACCCTATTACATTACTTGGGCCAAAGTAACTTGTAACTTATTTGCCTTTTTGTATTATTCCATTCTTAGGCAGAAATAAAATCATATGTTCATCAAATGTTTTTTAAACTTCACACACTTATCAAGAGCCGATAATAATTTAATGACATGAAGCTGAAAATCAGTTCTTTCTTTATCATCTGCCTAGCCATTTTCCAAACCATATTGGGGTCGACTTCCAGTCTAATTGGATGCAGCTACCAACATTATCATTCATTACTTCCTATTGTTTTAACCGCGGAGATGAAGTAGAACCAATTCCCAGAAATAGCCTTCAGTCTTATAACACGCACTCGTCTAGCATCGAACGACACTCTATCATCATCAGTCTATAATGTTCCTACTACAGACACTCACGCCTCCTCTCTAGGAGAGAGATGGGCTATAATCCACCACGCGGGCCTATTGCGGGTTGGTAGATGTCACATGTTTTCGAATTTTTTGGTTCTAACACATTCTGGTTTCCTCACGATGATTTTCTTCACCGTTTTGAGCGCAGCGGTGATTAAATAACTTACACAAAGTTATGTGCATGCCTGGGTTCGAACCCACGTCTTACTGTTAGTAATTAGGGGCCGCCCCTACTGGGCCACCGCTGCACGACACTCTATAGTTCACTTCAAATCTACTGGGACACACACTGCATACATAAGTCCTAGATCACACAATTCCAATTTTCAAGTTCTATTTTTGTGCAATGTTTCCAAAAATGCTGACTGACCGTGACACAGAATTTTATGGGACAAAATAAAACCGGTTAAGTGCGAGTCGGACTCGCGCATGATGGGTTCCGTAGGATATATACAACATTATATTATAACCTTTTTGAAATTGAATATACGACTAATTCTGTGACTATTTCAAGCATGAAAAAGTTACGTTTGTTATATGGGAGCCTTACTTAAAAAATATTTTATTCTGTTTTAGTATTTGTTGTTATAGCGGCAACAGTAATACAACATCTGTGAAAATTTCAACTGTCTAGCCATCACTGTTCGAGGGATACAGTCCGGGGACAGACAGCGGAGGCTTAGTAATAGGGTCCCGTTTGTCACCATTCGGGTAAGGAACCCTACAAACAGCTGATGCTGCCAGTGCGGTTGTGGTCTATGCGGTATTTAATTTCTAACGGTCTGACGGTTTTAGACTGTGAAGGTTCATCTCGTTCAGTCGGCCATGTTGAATTGCGTGTCATTTGTTGTTGTATTTCACACCACGAGCAATTCGAACACATTCGTGTGACCGAAGTGTGTCATGTAGGGGGAAAAATATCAACAGACCGTATTTTTTGTGTGTTTGCGTAGTTTGTTGTTATTGCGTCCATGTTGACAAGTAAATAGCAATTCTTATTCGTCGTTGCTGGAACTCGTGAAGTTTATTTCTAAGTTAGTCTTAAGTCGATAAATAACATTGTTTAAAATTACCTCGTGATGTGAACCATCTAATAACCACCCACCAACCAACCCTGTAATATTTTTTTTTCTTTTTTTTTTAATAAATGGGACAAGCCCGCCACACTATTCCCAAACTACTGTAACTCCTGTTATCCAGAATCATGTATTAGGGGGCGAGTCTATTGCTATCAAAAGGGCACAAATCCAGATTGATGGAAAACTCAATAACACTTTGCCCAACCTGGGATCGAACCCTGGTCCCGAAGCTCAGTAATCGCGCTAGCGACCACTACATCAACGAGGCAATCATATGTTTCACATCGTTTGAAAGGTGCCAAAAAAGTCTAAATGAAGCATCTGGTATGAGCTTTGTTTTTTTTTTAATAAATAGGTACTTTATTGAACATTATTCTCTTGTCCTTATCCCAATTAATTTGGGGTTGGCGCAGCATGTTCCCTCCTTCCATAATACTTCTCTAATACTTATCATCTCATCACACACCTCGTTTCATGCCGTATATAGGTACTTTATTGAACACCAGAAAAATACATAACAAAAAATAAACTAAACTATCTACCAAAATATGTTCAATATAAAATACTTACCAGTAACAGAAAGGCAGTCTCGACCAAGGAACACTTGTACACAGGTTGGCAGCGAAACACGGCGATGCCCAGAGGCAACAAGATGGCCGCCCGAGCTAGGTCCACCACCGCCTGATGGAACAGCAGTCCGTGGGACCATCTACGACAAACGTTCGTCAACATAATAACTATATATGTTACAGGGTTATTGAAAAAAATCTATGTATGTGTGAAAAAAGAATAGGGATGTTTACTGACTAAAAAAAATATGATTCTAATTAGTCCGTCTGTTACATTATCGAAAAATATTTGATATGTATTTTTTGTTTTATCAAATCAATACAAAATTGACCAAGATAAAACGCGACAAAGATTTGAGTGGGGGGTCGTGACGTCACCCACCGGTAAAAAATGTCATACTAATGTCTTAGAATATGACGTCACACGAGTTTTCAAAGCACTGTATCGTCTTCATTGTTTTTTTACGTGAAAAAAGAAAAAATACGTGTGTAATATATTTTGAAAATCTATCTGATGGACTAATTAGATTTTTTTAGTTAACTACCCTTTTGGTAAAACTATGGGATAAAAGATCAGTATGTTTAACATAACACCACGTCTATAATTCCCGTCGGATTAAAAAGAGACGCACCTCATAGAATACCCACATTTCACCAGTTATGTTTAAGTCCCATGTCGTGGGGGCTATTCTATTGCCATCAACCGGACATAAATCCAGACTCCGACGCGGTTAATGAGAAACTCCTGATTAAAAAATTCAATAACACATTGCTTGATCCGGAAATCGTACCAAGGACCCAATCTTCAGCAGTCGCGCTTGCGACCACAACACCAACGAGGCAGTACGGTATTATTTTTGTATGGTACAGAGTAATGGGAAAATCCTATAGGTGTTAAAAGATATTTATTTAAATCGAAGGATAACTTAATAAGTCTGCTTAAAGGCGGCTACACACGTTACGATAAATCGTTACGATAAATCGTTACGATTAGACGGTGCAGTTCAAACTGTAACGATAAATCTACATGTGTGTATGAGAAAAACTATACAGTTTGTCCGATTGTGGGCACTACGAAAACTGTGCAGTTTAAACTGTACCGTCTGACCGTAACGATTTTTCGTAACGTGTGTTGCAGCCATAGGATAAATTAATTGGTTACTGATTGTCCAAAAATCACCATATCGTTACATTGCTTTTCTTCTTCTTCCTATCGTGTGGGCAGTAAGGTCTATCGACCCCACACACCCTAGTATCCGAGTTTCTAAACTGCCTCAAAGGCCTCTGACATGGTTTGACGACCGCCATTTGGCGGCCGGGACCTTTTCTGGTCAGTCATAAGTGTGGGGCTAGTATGACGTCTTAAAGCAGGACTAATTTAATCTTATTCCAATGTGGGAAAGTATACATTTTCTACATTTTCACATACGTTCAGACATTCCCTAAAACCAAATGAACATTATAATTCATCCTGTCAAGAAACAGGTATAAAATTACGATAAGCGATTTATCAATCATCCGAAGTGTCACGCACTTAGGGACCCCCCTAGGTTGGGAAAATACCGGAGGGTACATTCACTTCGAATCTCTGACGTAAATAATACAGCAGGTGAATGTTTTGTGGCATTTCTTAGCAAGTTTCAGGGACACGGGACGGTTTTTGTGTATTTAAAGTTTCTTGGGAACAATTTCTTCTTGTGAAGTTCTTGAGGTAAAAGGGCCGAAGTAGCCAGGGTATTTTTCTTACGTTTTTTACCCTCTAAGTTTATCCCATTATAATATGACGTTTTCATGAAAAATAGTCATTTAATGGGAACTTAAAGGAGTTGTTTTAATGATTCTAACTGTGTAAAGCCATATTTGTTACGGCCGCAATTCATTATCTTAATCAATATACGACCTGACACTAACCCGCTATTTGCAAAAAACATAAGAAAAGGTTAATTTCGTGGTTTGATTCTCAGTCAATCTTTGACCCATGGCCGTCAGGACCATAGGTCAGGACATTCTAAACCTATACCTGATGGTAGGCAGAAACTAAAAAGCGCCTGCTACGACCTACGCACATACTATAATTGAGAATAGGGTAGTTGACTGACTAAAAATAATATGATTCTGTTTAGTCTGTCTGTCAGATTATCGATAAATATTGGATACGTGTTTTTTGTTTTATCAAAATAATAAAAATTGACGAAAATAAAACGTGTCAAAGATCGTGAAAGCGGGCTAGTGACGACACTTACTAGTAAAAAATGTACCAAACAGTGACGTCACGCGACTTATCGAAGCACTGTATCGTCTTCATTTATTGTTTACGTGAAAAAATAAAAAATACGTGTCCAATATTTTTTGGTAATCTATCTGACGGACTAATTACATTGTTTTTGTCGAATAACGTCCTATCTAAAATGAGACTGTTAACACAGAACATTAATTAAGTAAAAAATGCAGTAAGCCTTTGTTGCTTTACATTAGAAACATTTTACAGCTAACATTTGGTAAACTTTTACCAGCCAGCGTACTTACATAATTATCGTCCATCACAACGTTATTAACATTGTTGTGGACCTTTCTAACATTAAAATGTAACCAACATTTTAGCAAGCAACATTGTTGGGAATCGTTTCGTCGAACTATTTGTAGCAGTTCCTACGAGAGAACAACAAAAAATGTTAACGCCAGAAGCATAGGGTCTAATTTTGCCTTTTAATTTGTTTAAATCAAGTGAATCATTCAATGACGGCCATACCCTTTATTTCTACTTATCAAAAAGGGTCAGTCTGATATTCCTGCCTTTCATCAAATATAATCAAATAAAGCGAACCGTATAACGTACTGAATTTGTTAGTATAAAGATTTTATCTCAAAGACAACTGTAGAATTTAGTCGCTTATGGTGATACCAAAAACACTAGGAATTTCTCTTGTATTTTGGGTAAGTTTAATTTATTTTTAACTCATATCGGCTCAATGGCTCAAAAGTCTGACAACCATTTATACAGGGTGGTGCTGACAATACGACAATAAATTAAACCACTGCTAGTTCTAGTTCATAGGAACATTTTTAAACCATCAAATAAATGCTATCACCGTCGTGGTGACGACGATACGACAATAAACTACCTAAATGTCTTTGCCAAATTCGTTTGTTACATTGTATTTCCATACGTATATCGGTGCAAATTATTCCTAAGGTTAGTAAACCAATATTTGTTTATAAATTGTAATGTATTTCGTTTACAGTTTTATGCTACTTAGTTTTATTGTTTTTTTTTTATTTTGCTGTTAAGATTTATTTGATAGTTTAATAATGTTCCTATGAACTAGAACTACCAGTGATTTCATTTATTGTCGTATGGTCGGCACCATCCTGTATAATTCGTAATACTTAGTGCTAAATGGATTGTGTAAGTCAAATAGGCAGTCTCGTCACATATAATACTGGTATTCAACTGCATCTTGTTACACTGGAAGCCGTTCACAACATGGTTGTCGAATGGAACTGTAACTCGCTAAAAATGTTACATCGAAAATCGATCTTCCCCAGACTTGGAACCTAGAGACTGTGTTACAATGTCAGCGCCGCCGGCCGCCTTGCTAGACAAGAATAGTGCCACCCGAAATACTTTTTACTCCGACATGTCAATCGTCTTGAACTAGGCTACGTTACGTGGCTATACGCGGCTAGACGCAGAAAAGCTTTTTGGAATTCTAAAATTGAAAAGGATAAGGTGTGAAAAAGTTTAAATGTTTGTTTGTGTTTTCAGTTTGTACTTCTAAATTGTTTCAAATTTAAAGTGGGGTTTAGTAAAATTACATCACCACCGACTAAACCCTTTTTATTTTATATTCATTTAAGGATTGTATGGAAAATATCGCTATCAGTGATACGACTGCCATTGTAACCATAAAATTAGCGGGATTTACAACATTCAAAGACTGTTTTTCAGAATATTTTGTTAAGCTACCTTCATTCGTATTTTAATGCAATATTGTACTTAATATGTAACCAGCGCAAGGTTTAGGTTTATTACATTAAATTTAAAACATTTACTCATTGTAAATATTTCTAAAATAAACCTTAAGATTAGGTTTTCTAAATAAGCTAAAATTAGTTTACAATTAAAATTGTTTAATCAAAAGAGATCTAAATCTTAATTTAACTTTAATCTCTTGAAATTGAATTAAAGAAAGATTAGAATTACGATAAGGCTTCATTTGAATCTTTGAATCCTACAACGAATTAGCTTTTCAGACCAAAGACAATTTGTGAGGTGACAGATACTAGAAAAAATCCTGACTTAATTTAAATCGCTTTTAGATTATTGTAGATTTAATCAATTGGTTCTTGAAATAAGGGCTCTTGAATAAATTGTTACCTAATTATATATGTACCTAATTCACAGTAACAAGTTCGAGTATCTGTATTTGTTTCCATTTGACGGTAAAAGGCTCTCCCAAAAAAAAAAAATACTTTGTTTTAAATACTCCTCTGCCTAAACCTTCGGAAATTACAGGCACGGTGTTAATTCTAAGTACTTAGAACTAATTACAATCTAAAGATTGATTTACAATCTTAAGACTGTAATTTCTTAGAAGAGCGTGATTGTCAATACAAGTTCCAATTTGCAAATAAATATATTGCCTACAAATTTATATTACATGTTATTGCGGTCGACACGCAGGTGCTAAGAAACCAATATACAATATTCGCGTATAACACATGCTATGAAAGGCAAAAGGTTCTTGAAAATGGGTTCTTTGCAAAAAGAAAAATGATTAGATATTTGAATGGTGTTACAGTGAATTCACGTATTAAAATTCTAGAGAAAAAAGTTGGCCGTCACGGAACGCCCCGCAGATGTGAAACATTCATAATTATTTGGGGGGTAACATGAGGAACAGGGTGTAAAGTTCGTCATCCCCCATAGAAAAGGGAGGATCCTCCGACCAGACGGGTGTTGTGTCTGGTGGGCTAACTGCCCGACATAATTATGTAAGTCGGGAATTCCTATATGAGCTAATGTCGCGGATAACTTTGATAGCGCGCTATCAAAGTTGTCATTTTAGTTCTCATGTGTTGCGATAGATGTCGTTGTCGCCACAAATAAAAAGTAATAACAAAATATGGAAGAGGCATAAGAAACACACAGAGAAGTAACAAAATGTGAAGTATACGCGCAACAACACACAAGGGAGTCAAGAGCGATAGCGATGGCTTAGAGAGGGCGTTTGCCGTCACGGTATAGGTACAAGTCGGTTTTACTCTCAAGGCGCGTCAAGGCGTCAATGGACCACCACCCACCAAATCGGTAGATTAAAACGGAAATTAAATTACAATCCGAATGATCTTGAAAGAATTTCTTAAACCCATTGCGTTATGCGTCGCGCAAATACATTATAGTTGTGTTTGTAAACGATGTCTGCTCAGAAACGTAATTAAAGCATGTATGATTTTGCACTGTCAACATGTATTAGGTAATTAAGACCCGTGCTACTAACTCGCATTGAATTTTGTCCGCTCCAGTTTTTACCATCAGCCATTTTGTCAGAACACCTCCAATCAGATTTAAATAGGTCCTATCTTATTGAATTACCACTGGTAGTGACTCGGTAATTTGATTTCGCAAATTGAGAACCCTCCGGTGTTAAATCATATTTTCTGGAGGCTTTATCTTGTAGAAGATTGAAGATAAAGGTACTCAGGGAAAATGGGTAACGGAGACGTCTATTAGACGAAGACATAGTTGCTAGCTACTTTAGCTTAGTCAGGCGTTTTTAGTCCTTACTATCCTTACATAAATAATAATATTATAAATGCGAAAGTAATTCTGTCTATCGCGCTTTCATGCCAAAACTACTGGACCGATTTAAATGAAATTCACACAGATAGTCTAGAGCCTGAAAAAGGACATAGGCTACTTTTTATTGCGAAAAAAGGGCTGAAAGGGGGGGTGAAAAGATTACTTTTGGCAGCGATAACCGATATCTACGCGGGCGAAGCCGCGGACATCCGCTAGTAGTTTATAAATCATTTATATAATTTCTAGCGTTTGCCAGCGACTTCGTCCGCGTGGAATATAACCTAAAGCCTTCCTCGATAAATGGACCATCCAACACAAAAACAATGAATCGATTCCAACCAGTAGTTCTTCGAGATTAGCGCGTTCAACTAAACAAACTTCTCAACTTTATAATATTATAGTAAATATACATTTTTATTTCCAATTCCCAGAACTTTTAAATAGAACTAGGTTTTTGCTCTTTTGATCTGAGTTGTTCGTAATAATAGTTGTATAATAATAATATAATAATGTTACCTACTTTTGTATTGCCCAAAACTTTTTCATATTCTTAAAACTTTGTTCGCTACGTTCTCTTTGTATGGTACCGAAGTACTTTAAGTACCTAAAAGTTATTTAGGAACACTTATTGAAATGTCTGGCGCTTACGTTATTTTCAGCTAAGTGGAAACTTGCCTTTCTCGCAATAATCTCATAAAATGTTTCAAAAAAGTCTTTATTTCGTCGTCAGCATCTCCCAGTTTTAAGCTACTCAAAACAAATATACATTCGAATTAAATGAACTGAACTGTTCCAATGGAAGTCCTTTTAGACACAGTTCGTTTCTTCAGCTAACAAGGACCCTTCTAACAGAAAAGGCCTGATATTATTGAATTATCCATGAACGTTCCAATTTCAACTCCAAAGTTCATTTTCAAGTTCAAACTTGATAAAATCCTGCCTAACTAAACACTTATTAGATTGGCACCATATAAAATGCAGATTCGGTGGTCCCTTAAGTAGTATTCCGTGTTCTCGAATACGGACGTGCCCAATCTGTGGTGCCGATCGCTGGCTCAGCAATAACACATATTAGACCTACACTGTTATGTGGCAAATAATGTTTATGCTATCGGTGTAATGTCTTCGACAGTCGTAACATCTTATACGCCTGTAAACGAACCACGGCATCGTAAAATAAGCAACATTTGAATAATGATAAACATTCATTTTTTCCTGTTTTCTCATTCTTCGTATCGAAACGGTCCCTGTAATTTATAGCCTTTATTTCTTGCAAAGTATTCCGGCTTGATTTATGCTTGTTTTTTTTTCGGCGACAATATTTGATAATATTGCTTTGGAGGCTATGGGTATTCAGTTGGAACCAGTTATCGTGATTTACGCTCTGTAATGTTTTTCGAATCTTCGTATTCAGGTCTTTGTGGGAGGTCTACAAAAATGGTAATTCAGTAAGGTATAAAAGAGTTATTCATGGAATTACCTACATAAATCGTCGTAGAGATGTCAAAACTTGCACAAACAAAGCTGTTTGTGTAACTTTTGCCGTTCCAATACAATATTTGTTCTCTAAACATTGGGGCAAACTCACCTTCGCAGCTGCTTTTTGCTAAGAATGACAGCCATCAGCGCTAAATTGGCCGACATTCCTAATCCTGAGAGTGCGAGCAAAGCCGCAGCGCTAGCGGCGCCACCTGGCGGACAATGCCGCGTATTATTGACCACTGAGGAGTTGGTCGCGCCTGCCGAACCGAAGCGAAGGTTCGCTCCGATCATGGCCACGGCAGACCCTGCTTGAGGAATAACTCCTGTTAAACAACCATGAATACAATACAACATGAACATAGAAATAGGCGCATAGTTACCTATTGTTATTTTGCTATTAGTTTCGTGATCTGAAAGATGAAATTAAATATTGTTCAAGTCAACATCAACAAATTGCAAATAAATCACAGTAAAAAGACAGTTACGACCGATGTCTTGTGATTAAACAATCAAAGATAACGGTCGTTTGAAAAAATAAAATTGAAAATTTCGAAATTTTGAACTCATTTAAGACAGAAAAAGCCAATTTGCTATTACCAATCAATCTACAACATTTAACACACAAACATGTACGTATCACAACAACAATAGAATTACCTGCTGACATGTTGGCGTTCAGACGTCTGCTCTTATTGGAAGCTAACTATCGAATGCAATGAATCACTGTGACAACCAATCAGAACGCCCCCCTCCCCCCCACCGGCCCATTGCATTTTTGCACCAATGACGTTGCTATTCACTGACATTACAATGGGGCTTAAGTCCTTTATTTTATTACACTGCACCGTTCGTCACTCAGGTTTTACACTATTTTTTAGTCGTTGTACAAACTATTGCAGTTTTCTGTGATTATTTTTTCGTGCACTTTCAAAACGTTTCTTTACTTTCTTTCAAATTAGTTATGAATAATTGTCTGTAGGTACACTTAAAGTCAATGTTGCAAATACACTTTCTGAAAAACACAAAAAGGTTATGTTACATAAATATATTATTACACTAAATGAATACAAAACTACAGAAATTACGTACTAAATAGTCAGTTAGAAGAATACTTAGGAACTAAAACAGGCCAAGATATACAGAATGGAATAGTAACTCAACTCTGGCTAAGTGGCATACTCCTATAACTATTTTCTAGTCAACGCAAGCAAAAGAACCTACTTAAGGTTGATGCTCCAAGGTAGCTCGCGAAATTCGATTTTCTTACGTTTTTTGCAATTTGCCGGTCATTGTCAGATTGTATCTACACTAATATTATAAAGAGGAAAGATTTGTTTGTTTGTAACGAATAGGCTCCGAAACTACTGGACCGATTTCAAAAATTCTTTCACCGTTGGGAAGCTACACTATCCCCGGGTGACATAGGCTACTTTTTATCCCTGTATTCCCACGGGAACAGGAACTACTCGGGTGAAACCGCATGACGTCCGCTAGTGTTAAATAAAATAGAATTCGCGATGGTAACATAATGTGACTTTACTGAGTAATAAACCCTCTCGGTTCATATAACTTCCATAAATGCTTTTTTCATCAAAAAGTCACTCAAGGAATTTTAATCAACTGAGGCTGTTGTATTGGTGATTATAATCATTATTACTCAGTCAAGTCACATTTCTTATGGTCGCGAATCCTATTTTATTTAATACAGGGTGTAAATCAACCCATCACACAGCCGTCAACCAAGCATTGTGTACATCAAACTAAGTACCCCTGCGCAAAAATTTTTGCTGGGAAATGACTTTTTTTTGGGGTCAAAAATCACATTTTACGGTAAAACTCAAAGTAGCACTCTTAAAACATTGTGCTAGTGGATGCTTTGAATAGTAAATGGGTCATGGAGCTAATTTAATTAAAGTTATAACCTGAAAAACTTGTATTTACAAAAACAGCTGTGAAAATTTTGGAACTTTGACCCCCAATATCTCCGTAACTAGGGGGTTCCCAGGTATGGTCTAGAAAAAAAAATGATCGCAGTGGTGGGGAGAATAAGTGCCCTTCGTTTGCATTAAGGGTACTTTTACACCCTATAAACAACCTCACACTGAATTACACTAAATTACAAGAAACGTAAGAAAATTTTAATTTCGCGGGCTACCCTGAAGGATTCATCTTAATGTGATTACATTACTGGCAATGGAAAGCAGCATGACGCGTGGTAGATATAGACTGCAGACATGTCAAAAGTCGTACTAATGAAAATAACCCAGAATAATTGAGTACAGCAGTGCTATTCTGTAAAAACCCATCCCATGAATGAGCCTCGGTGAAGTGTACTCGCGGCAAACTGTATTTATGCAGTATAACCTGACCTCGGTTTGAATGAGCTTCGCGTGCAGTGAGAGATCAGCTTAATATGGATTTGTATGGATTGATTGGTCGTCGTGCGTATAATGGAGAATGGAGGTTACTCGCACTGATCCGCGTGTTTTTCTTGCATCTTTTTCCCTTGTGTCACTATAATTACAACTCACTAAAGTGAAAGGTTCAATCGCACTTTAAAGTGCTGCCGCAGCTGTGGTGAACATTGTGTTTTACTGAATAGACTAACCGTTAAAAAATATATATTTTTAAAAATACAACTAATAATACTATATTAATAATATTTTTACTAAAACTAATTCTCAGCATTTTTTTGCAAAAATGTACTGTATGTGTTACTTTAGCACACAATAGAAATTATTTTGACTAATTTTGTTTTTCCTGTGTTCTATATTACTACTAGTAAACGAGCCTTCCGTCATTTATTTGTCTAATTGAGTTGCAGTCAGTGCTCAATCCCTTTACGATCGACGTCCAGCCAACCTCTGCTTCCTTAGTACAGTATAATTCAATTAGTTAACGTAGTGACATTTTGCTTGAGTATTTTTGACAGAAACTGGGTTTAACTCTCAGAGGAGTAAACTTTTAGATTATACGCCATCCGTATTAATGTGTGGATTTCGATTGGTTTGGAATTTGTGTAATATTATCACATGTAATATGCGTCCTCGATCTAAATAAAAATTCAATGGATATTTTAAACGTTCATTATTTAAAAAAAAAAAAACATTAGATCAAACTATCCACTAGGTAGGTACAGCTCCCGTTGGGGCTGCGGGTTGTTCGAAAAGGATACTGCGGCCTCGACACAAAGGGCTAAGAAGGAACATGGGTGGTTTTTGTTGGTAGAAGTCTGACACTCCCTTCCGCTCTGCCCAAGAGCGGGAGGAGTTATGATTTTTTCCCATACCCAAAAAAAAAAAGCTGTAGTACTACCTTTTTTTGGGGGGGGTGGGAAATCATCAAATGACTCCTCCCGCTCTGGGCGGTACGCGGTAGGGAGTGTTAGACTTCTTGCGCCGTGGCCGCGGTATCTCTTTCGAACAACCCGCAGGCCCGAAAGCATTATAATTCGTTGGTCCCGGCTTTCAATTGTAGATCTTTGAAAGTCGTTTCAGAAAAGGAAAAGGAAAGTCGTTCAGGAAAGACATTTCACTGACAGACAAAGCGCAACACAAACCACTTGGTATATAATCATTAAAGGACAATGGGAAAAAATGTGCCCCCTCCAACTGATTTGACACAATGTTTTTTTCATAATCACCAACAAAGGTCACTATGGAATGATTTATGAAAATTCTTGTTGATATAAGAAAAACATTTTCAAAATCACACAAAACATGGAATTAGGTTTTTCCTTTAAAACTTAGAAGGAAAGATCAATTCTCTTCAATCCCTCATGAGTATTCGACATTCTTGCCGATAGGACAAAGCATTTAAAACACGGCTAGTGATTCATAAATAACTATCCTCTTAAAACTTAACCTTATAAAACTACTACTTGGGGACCATATTGCTTTTAAGGACATTTTCCTTATCGAACCCTAATCTACAGTACTGCGTGAAAATGTCAACACAAAAGAATATTGATAAGTTCCAAAACCATCTTCCACACGTAAGTGAAAATAATAATATAAAAAAAGGAGTTACGTAATTCTGAGGTCGTAAGGAAGTGTCAAAGTCGCTATAGTTATAGGGACGAAAAGGGACAGCACTATACGTTTTGTATAGCTTCATCTCTTCCTATATATCTATCATCAATAAAAGTATGGCCAAAAGCTATAAAAAAGCTTTTTATTCATACCACAGCATATTTACCATAAAGAATCCTCTTTTGATGTCGACTAGGATACTAGGATATCATATTTGATGAGGGTGAGGCAATCCTGTCTATAAGTTATGTGTCGTTGCTTATGTAAAGCATAAAGAATCATGAAAATGGTTTACTGTATGTCATAAATTATATCAGTAACGAAGTGTAAACTTATGTATAAACTTATTTTTAATTGGTTTGCAATGTTATTTACAGTAATTTTAGAGATTGGATTTTTTATGATTTCTATATTTTTTTTTGACTGCCTCGTTGGTCTAGTGGTCGTAAGCGCGACTGCTGAGCATGAGGTCCTGGGTTCGATTCCCGGGTCGGGCAAAGTGTTATTGGCTTTTTCCATCAGGTATTTATCGATAACAGCTACGGAGCGGAGTCTGGATTTGTGCCCGGTTGATGGCAATAGGATCGCCCCCTATTACATGGGACTTAAACATAACTGGCGAAATGTGGGTGTACTATGTATTAGGTACACCTCTGCCTAACCCTTCGGGGATTACAGGCGTGATGTTATGTTATGTTTATGTTATGTATGTTATGTTCTATATTTTTTTAAGACCAAACACCGATACAAATCAGCTGTCTAACTAAGAAGAAAAACGTACGGCGAGCCCTCCGTTGACAGATGAGGTGAATTCAGTATGTCGTACAAAGATAACCGGTACAAGAATGTACCCACTCTTCGAAGTTTCATGAATGATGTTAAAAGGTGAATATTGCGTTAGTTACGCTACATTTGGCGTCTTTGCTACACGCTGATCATGGAAACAAGTTACCGCGTCGATTACAGAAAAGAAAATACTGTTAATATCTGCAAATGACACTGATTGTGAAGGTAGCCAACTAAAATATTTAAGTATGTAATGTAAAAAGAAAGAATTGCCATATCTGCTACGCAGCTAACCTAACCACTACACTTTAGCTAGGTAATAGATGAACACCAATATGCGAAAAAAGTGAAATTGCATCAATGAAATTACTAAGACAGGATGTACACTCTTAAATAATAATTTGGTTTAAGTGTAGTGTAAATGGATGCAAAATAATCGTATTTTCTTTTATACGTTTTGGAAAAAAAACTGAAATCACCACTGGAAAACCAGACACAAAAATGTTCCAGTATATCCTGGTAACATCACATACATGTTACGCGAAAGCTACGATAAAGCTGACGTCACTGCTACGCTTGCTACATGTTCGTAGCAGAGCAATGATGTCCTACATGACGATTTTAGACGTAGTCGTGACTTGGACATGTTATTTGAGATTGACAGCTGTTGTACAAGAACCTACCGAACAGGGATTAATTCAGATCATTGTCGTCCGTTAAATACCCTAATAGTTACTAGGTGTACATGACGGTTGTAGACGTTACTAGAACCTACTATTTATGACATGTTTTTAGTCATTGATAGTTTTATTGTTCTCTTTCTTTGATCTTTGACACTCGTTACAGGCAGTCAGTAACCTTTTTTTTTTTGTGGGCTGGTAATCATCAAATGAGCTGTTCTTACACCTATTACCCAGTACTAACTTCATCATCAGCCTATAATGTTCCCACTGCAGGGTCTCAGGCCTCCTCTCTAGGAGAGGGATGGGCTATAATCCACCACGCGATCCCAGTGCGGGTTGGTAGATGTCACATGTCTTCGAATTTTTTGGTTCTAAGACATGCCGGTTTCCTCACGATGTTTTCCTTCACCGTTTTGAGCGCAGTGGTGATAAAATAAATTACACAAAGTAATACGCCTGACAGGGTTCGAGCCCACGACTCACTGTTCGTAAGTCGGGGCCGCCACCACTGGGCCACCATTGCACGACACTCACTATATCTATAGTACTAACTAGGTTGTGTATATCAGATAGGACTAGTCACCCCATCTATGGATCTGGTATTTAGCTGCATCAGCTTAGACTGGTAGCAGATTCCAACATAGTTGGGAAAAGGCTATGTAACCACCTTTAGTAACTTATCATCATCTGCCTAGCCATTTCCCAACTATGTTGGGGTCGGCTTCCAGTCTAACCGGATGCAGCTGAATACCAGTATTTTATATGGAGCGACTGCCTATCTGATCTCCACAACCCAGTTAATCTAGGTAATGCGATACTTTTTGGTAAGACTGGATGTCAGAATTTCAGGTCACTGGTCATATGGCAGCCGGGACCAACAGCTTAACGTGCTTTCCGAGGTACGGAGGGAACTCGGTATGTCGGGCGGTCACCCATCCACAGACCGACCTAGGCAAGCACAGCTTTACCTAAAGATCGACCCGAGTGGCAGTTCTTATTAAGCCACGAGCTCCTTTAGTAACTTATCAACTTTGCTAAACAAGAATTTTTTTTTTTCAAATATCTTTTAACTTAGTCTGACCTTCGCCTCTGTAACTAATATTTAATCTAATAATTTGGTTACAAAAGCAGTATTGTTAAGATTGTATCATACATATTAATAGACTACTTCACAGATAGCCGAACATAAATTAAACAGAATTAGCATAGAGAAGCATACAGTAAAACGGTAGGTAACAATAGAAAGCCTTTGTTAATTTCAAGCTGAATTTCAGGCTACACGATCTAATTCTGAAGCCCCCATTTCGGCGAGGTGTTTAATCTGAGTACAATGAAACCTATTACTATACAATCGAGGGCACTTTTCAGGATTTACATTGTTGCAAGACTTATTAATGTGAAATTTTCAGGAATCAGTCAGATTTTATTAAAATGTAGCAGAGCTTTTCTGACGGAGGAGCTCGTGTCTAAGTAATAAGTCGGGTCAGTCAGTCAGTCACTCGGGTGGATCTTCAGGTTAAGCCGCGCATGTAAGTCCGTGGATGGGTGACCACCAAGTTTCCTCCGTGACTCGGAAAGCACGTCAAACCGTTGTTCCCAGCTGTCAATTGTATTTCTTCGACAGTCGTTAAGTCGTTAGTGGCCTGAAAGTCTGATATCCAATCTTACCCAAAGGACACGGTGTTACTTAAAAAGTATTATCTGGGTTGTCGAGGTCAAATTGGCAAACGCTCCATATAAAATACTGGTATTCTGCTGCATCCATAGATTAACTGACCCCAACAAAGTCAAGAAAAGGCTAGGCCGATGATTATGGAAGCTTTCTTAACGTGAAATTCGATAAAACTTGTGAAAGAAACCATTAACTAATATAACAAAAAGCTCGGTAACTTACGTTCAAAACAACTATTTCAAGGTAGGCACCTTGAAAAATAAACCTAAGACCTATAATAATAATATGTTACAAAATATCCTCTAACTTCGGCCAAAACACCATAAAAACAGTAGCTCTAGTCACATTTTTATTTGTCTTTTATTACCACTATTTGTGCCAATTTAGGCGGATCCGAAAAAAGTTTATAAAAGCCTACAATGACATCATACTTATCTCGAAACTCACACTCATCTATTCGCCATTTTTACCGACTTTACGGCACTTTTAGTGCCATACATTATAGTTACGACTAGGCTTTAGACAATGAGTATTTTATGAAAAGCCGCCAAAATAAAGCTGTAAACAACGTGGGGGTCATAATGACCCCCATCAAGGTAGCGGTAAGAATATATTTTTACTCGAGTAACGAGGGTTTACGAAAGTAAATAAGGAAAAAATTGTAAAGGTAATGCTTTCAGTAATTGACATAGTACAAATAGCAATTTATTAGAACTAACGAAGTTACTTAACACTTGACAGTCTTCGATCAGTAAACCTACTTTAAAATGCAATGTTTTTTTTTTCACCTAAATCACTAACCAATTAACATGACATTACGCCAGTGAAATCCCCGAATGGTTAAACAGAGATGTACCTAATAGTACACCCACATTCCGCCAGTTACGATTAAGTCCCACGTCATAAATCAAATCTATAATCAACCGTATTCCAGTAAATCAACGCAATTATTAACCTACTTGAAATTCAAAACGTCCGCAGTAACTTACATATGTCACACAATCTTCTAACGTCAATGACCTCCATCATGCTCTAACGACGTTCCTGGCAACCAATTAGTAGCACTAACTGACACATATTCTGCGTAACACGAACTATTATTATGCCAATTAGGTCGACAATCGCTTGGCACATGAGGCCAGTTACCATTACCACACACTGGGGACCAAAGTCGCCACATTGTAATAGGAGATAATATCTTGAAGAAGCGACGATTTACGAGAACAACAGAATTGTATTTTAGTGTGGTAATACATATTTCAAACACTTTTTTAACATTCATGCTTGTCACATAGACTTAAACTTTTAACTCTCAAATGTGTGACAATGCACATAAAGGTTGACTTAAAAATGCTTTTGTCGCATCCATATTACATTTAGCAATGCCCCAGCGGTGACGTAAAAAAAATATCCTGTCAACTAAGTCTTAGTGGGAAAAATATTAGCACTCGTGGAATTTTAATTAATTTTATCCGCAATACTTAAAGATATTTAATCATATTTCATATTTCTGATACGACGTGACCCTTTATGCCTTCTCAAATAAATATTCCACAAACAAGATAGACACTGGTTAACGAAGGCCTTCTATAGCTGGAATGACAACAGTTATTAATGCTGATAATAGTTGTTAAGGGCATTGGGCAACCCCAAAGCCATAAGATTGACCGAAAGATCGTAGATCAAATGGGCAACCTCATCAAGATCAGTGGTGGCTTGCGAGTTTGACCCTTCTCATCGTTTCAGCCTTATAATGTTGATATCATGGAAGATGGTCTTTCTCATTGATGATATTATAGATATTTATGTGGATCATTATGTATACTGAAAACGGGATACTTACCATGTTTAAACAATCAGTAAACATGGTAAATATCCCGTTTTCAGTATACATAATAATAATAATAAATAATAATAATAATAATAAAAATGTTTATTTTCTCACCACAATATTTTACAATACATTGTTTTTACATTTTATGTATCAAATTTAATATCGTGGGAGACTGGTGCCTAAGCTAGGCTGCAAGCCTGTATTTCAGGACACCAGGACTCCGCACACATAAGTTTTTCAATACAATGAGCATTAATACCGGCTGGTGAACCCAAGTATGGTTTTAACAACAAACAGGTTAGTATAACTGTGTGTGTGTATAAGTGTGTAGTGCATGAGAGTATTATGTGTGGTGCATGAGAGTTTATGTGTGTGTGGTGTGAGTGTGTGTATGGTGTGAGTGTGTGTGTATATGTGTGTACATGTGTTCCCTTAAATTTAACAGGTATATTATACAATGGCAGCAAATAGATTTTCAGTTTGATTGTAATTTAGCTCTTGTAGGAAGGAAGTAATTTTCTTTTTACACATGACTTTAGTGAGATTGACCAACGGTTGCATGCTATTTATTTTATTGTAGAAAAAACCACCAAGGTGGCAGAAGAACCGCTTGGAAAACTGAGTTGAAAGGCGAGTGCGTGGTCGATCTACGGGGTTGTAGCGTCTTTTACCTTGTGAACTAGAAGGATGGTATGTTAGCATAGAGTGTTGTTTCAGTATGATGCTCTTAATGAAAAGCTGACGCACTGTCAGAACTTGTGCCTCTTTATATAGTAGCTCTGTGGGATAAAGGTAAGGTAGAAACGAAGACACCTTCAGTATGGCTCTTTGCGCTCTCTCCAAGATAAGGAGTGTAGACTTTGGAGCTCCACCCCAGACATTGATACAGTAGGTTAGCAATGATTGGGCGAGGGCAAAGTATATTGATTTTTTGAGTTTCGCATCTGCAACCTCCCTCACAGTTTTAAAAATATAGATCAACTTGCGTAACCTAGTGTTAAGTGAGTCAATGTGCTCCCGAAATCTAAGAGTACTATCTACTAGTACACCCAGATATTTAACCAGGTGAGTTCTTTTAAGGTGTGGACAACTACAAGCCCCCGCTTGTGGTGTTGTGCAAGTGTGTGCTGTGATTATATAAGGTGCTGATGATGTGGGAGCGGTACTATTGTTTTTAAGACTAAATGTTATGTAATTAGTTTTTTCTGTATTTAATGTCAATTTATTACTTTGTAACCACTCCATAACAGCATTGAAGCCCAACTGAGCATGCGAGAAGACCTCACCCCACGTGTCAGCATTGAAAAGTAGGGCGGTATCGTCCGCAAATGTTATAATCTTACCTTTGGGAAGTTTGAGCATACCCAGGTCGTTGATGTATATAAGGAAGAGGGTTGGGCCAAGTACACTGCCTTGGGGCACGCCGTAGGTTATTATTCGTTCCTCGCTAATGAACTCGTCAATCTTAACGCTCTGGGTACGCTCACTCAAGTAGTCCTTAAACAAATTCAGCTGGGCCCCCCTAATTCCCATGTTTTCCATCTTCCGGATAAGGATGGGTGCAGAAACCGTGTCAAATGCTTTAGCAAGGTCTAGAAATATTCCTAGCACTTTTTTCTTACCGTCCAGGTTAGTGACGATATAGTTGGTAAGATCGTGTACTGCATCACACGTCGATTTACCAGATCTAAAGCCATACTGTGTTGGAGAAACAGGATAATAGTGCTAGTGACCATGTCAGTTTAAAATCTTATATTTATGTGGATTCTTAACTGCCCCATTAGTAAACTACTGAGTCCCGGCTTGGATTCTCAGATATTGGGTATGGTGTCACTGGGTTTACCCAGGTCGAATTTTGGAAGTTGGCGGTAAGATATTCGCCCAGCTTATCTCAGCGTAAGACACCTTAAGCTCGTTAAAAAGCTATTGGTTCTGCGCCTGATCTCTTGGCGACTTGCCATCCCATCGGACTTACAGAGAGTGGGAAGACAGAGTGCTACCGATTTTACGTCCACACTTGTGCATTATAATATTTTCTCCGTCGATGGCAGGCTATACCTCGCTGAAATTTTCCACCATGACACACAACTGGTGTACTATTAGTATGTGGCTTTAACACCTTGTTGCTGATGTCAACTGTCTTTACGTCTGACATTGCACGAACTCCTATTAATCCATATTGACTGCCTCGTTGGTCTAGTGGTCGAAAGTGCGACTGCTGAGCATGAGGTCTTGGGTTCGATTCCCGGGTCGGGCAAAGTGTTATTGGCTTTATCCATCAGGAATTTATCAGTAACAGCCACGGAGTCTGGGTTTGTGCCCGGTTGATGGCAATAGGCTCGCCCCCTGTTACATAGGACTTAAACATAACTGGCGAAATGTGGGTATACTATTAGGTACACCTCTGCCTAACCCTTCGGGGATTACAGGCGTGATGTTATGTTAATCCAATTTGATTAGCAATTACTAGGTACGCTAATTAGAATATTACCTAGAACTGGAGGACAATGTCATTACAAACTGCGTAATTCGATATTTGCTAGGTCATGCGTCTTCTCTCTGAAATGCCTTTACAATACAATATTATTGTAGCGGCTTGATCTAGCTACTTTGTATATTGTATTTATGGATGCCACTTTGCTTATAATAGGATGGAGGTTTAAAGAGGAAGGAGAAAATGTGTGATGCTGTTAGCGAGTGTATTTTATAACAATTAGTACAGTGGTTGACCTGGTGATGGTTGCGGGGATCCGCTGAATGCGAGGACAGGGACCGGTTAATGTGGTGACACTTGGGGGAGGCCTATTTCTAGCAGTGGACGTCTTTCGGCTGATATGATGATGTCCTATTACGCTGATTGGTTTGTAATGGTTCAACGTGATCAGCAGTACGTAGTCTTAGAATGAGTTAATGAATGGATAAATCCCAAACAAACAATAATAACAATATACTAAGACTATCGTTACAAACAATACTTTTAAGCGTGATGAACCGCGTGATGATTTGTAAACCTATCTACATAAATAACAACTAGTATTTCCCAGTGGTAGGAATAGTGCTAGCACATAATAGTCGCTCTATAAGTTAACCTCTTTAACCACATAATCAAATCTATCCGTTTCTCTTCAGCATAATACGATGCGCATCCATTAGAATGACCAATGGACCACAAGACCTTTCCGTATTCATAATATTGTATGGAGAATACTTATCTCGGCTCTGATGGAACGACCAAACAAACCGAATAGAAAACACATTCATCTTCCTGGTATTATCTCCCTTTTATGAACGAACACCCATATTTTTGTATGCTTTCATTGAAGTGTTGATATTTGTTATCACTTAGCTCTTAAAATAAAGTTAGAGAAAAGGCCTGTTTAACAAATGGACTGTTAGCTTAACATATGCAACCATCATCATCATCTTCAGCTTATATATTTTTTTTATTTAAATTTGCCCCACTCTAGGAATTTCTCCTGTATCGTGGGTGCGTTACAAACATTTAAACTCACATACACAAATACCCAGACCCGAAACAACAATCTGTAGGTCATACAAATATTTGTTCCGTGCGGGAATCGAACTCGCGACTCGCAGCGCAGCAGGCCAATCGCTCAGCCACTGCGCCAACCGTACCGTCAAATATAATGTTCCCATTGCAGGGACTCAGGCCTCCTCTCTAGGAGAAGAATGGGCTTGACCCACTACGCGGACCCAGTGTGGGTTAGTAGATAATAATAATAATAATATAATAATATATTTATTCAAAATTAGAATTGGCACAAATGAGTACAATTTAAATCTTAGAAATAATGTAGGTATAACAAAATTCGATGCCTGTACTAGGTTAGACCTGTATCACAGGCGGCATGGTTCTACTAATTACTATTTGGACAATAGATTTCTTAACAACAATATAGCAAAAATGGAATAAGTTTGTATAAGTTAATATATTATGATATACCCTAATGTACTTAAACGCTAATGTAAGATATGAACAAAAATAATTAAAGTCTAAACATATAAATAAAAGGAAAAACAATTTGTAGCACATACTTTAAAATACTAATATTACGATTGTCAGCAGTAGGTAATAAACAAATTAATAAGTAATGCAAAAATAATATCGTCGAGACATTGTTGTTGCGGGCGACAATTTGCTTAGACTGCGAAAATCATCGGAATTCAGGCCAAGAATATGACGCACTACGTGCCCTCATATTGGACAGAGTTAATATATCTGTGTTCCGCTATTTTTCTAGCAGGGCATTCAGCCTCTCCCGTTTTGTGGTCACTGGGCTTCTTGAAGCGGGAGCAAGTCGCGCATTTTGGATTGTCTGCTTTCTTCGTGCACTCGGACATCATATGACCTGCTTCACCGCAGTGACCACATGTAGAATTTACTTCTCTGCACGATTTGGCTGCATGCCCATACTGCTGACATTTGTAACACCTCGTAACTAAAGTAAAGTCTCTGACGGGACAAGATGTCCAATTTATAAAAATCCTTGATAGTTGTATGAGCATTTTTCGTAAATTGGCCGCAACTTCAATAACGTAGTTACAGGTCGCAGCCTCTCTTTTTCCAGATTTGTGACTTAATTTTACCAACGTCAAGAAGGAATCCAAGGACATGGCTGGTAACTTGTCTGCTACATTTTGTTCAAAAATGCACTTGAAGACCTCATTTTCTGGTAGGGAAGACGGCACTCCTATGATCACAATCCGGGGTGTACGCTTGTTGGGCTCGTCGGCGGTAAGTCCAGATGTCGAGAGCTGGACAGCGTTCTTTAGCTTATCGGCGTCATGCTTTGTCTCTGTACTTATTATTACGCCACCATTTTTCGTTCTTCGGACACCACGTACTTGTAACTTCATTTGCTCGGGCCGTATGATCTTTTGTACCAGTTCTTTAGTTTCCTCACTTGTTTTCATTTTATCGTTCGGATAAATGGCGACAGAACTTAAGTTGTTTGGTCTAACTAACTGGTTAGACCCCCTTTTCACCATGTCGGCAAAAGAAGCATTTACCGCAGAGTTAGATTCTCGTACCGTCTGCTTGAGCTCCGAAATATGTTCCGTCAGGTCGCGCTGTTCTTTGAGGGTACCAATTACGTTATCTGCGTGTATAGCTTTTTGCTTCAGTGACTGGTATAGTACTGCCATTTGTGAAGTCCCAGATTCTACTTTACGGCACAGGTTTGTTATCTTCATTTTCTGCTCGGTGTTAAGTTTCCCTTCCGCGGCAATAGAGCAAACTTCATTTAAGTGCTGGTGGATGCCAGTCATCCATCGTTGGATTTCGGTCGTTGGAACAATAACATTGGCCGTGGCTGACTGCGACGGAGAGGCGGTGGGTTGCGCTGCCCCCCTTGGATTACAGGGGCTGTTTTCCATTTTGTTAAAATTTCACTGTTTTGTGTTCATAATTCACTAAAACTACACACTAAGCAAGATTACTTTATGCATTATGAAATTAATAAGCTAAAGGAGGTCACTATAATTAAAGTATTAAATATTGCTAATAAGCACGTCTGTACGCTGCGAGTGCAGAATAATCATTCAGTGGTGATGATGAGATGTCACATGTCTTCGAATTTGTTTGTGCTAGACATGTCGGTTTCCTCACGATGTTTTCCTTCACCGTTTTAAGAGCAGCGCAGCGGTGATTAAATAAATTACACAAGTATGCGCCTGCCTGAGTTCGAACCCATGACTTACTGCTCGTAAGTCGGTACTGTTTGACGGCACGGTTGGCGCAGTGGCTGAGCGATTGGACTGCTGCGCTGCGTGTCGCGGGTTCGATCCCCGCACGGAACAAATATTTGTATGGCCTACAGATAGTTGTTTCGGGTCTGGGTGTATTTGTGTATGTGAGTTTAAGTGTTTTGTAAACGCACCCACGATACAGGAGAAATTCCTATTTCTAAAAAGTCGTATTCAACCTTATCGTCTTATTTTCAACCGACTTTCTTTTTTTTGTTTGTTTGTTTGTTTCCGGATATCTCCGCCATTAATTAACCGATTTTTAAAATTATTTTTGCATTCAAAAGAGTATATTCCTGTGGTGATTCCACTGCCACCAAATCAGGATCTGATGATGGGATCCCGGGGAAATCGAGGGCAACTCTCACCTTTTATAGGCACTTGTTACGTTTTCCATATACGAGTATTGTGGATGCGCCGATGATGGAAAGTACAACTCCTCAACGGTTAGGAGTTGAAAGAAAATTCTTTCAAAACTATACGTACTTATGGCCGGTAGTTGAATTATTTCAGGCTGTTATGTTAACCTGATGATGATGGAATTTCACAGAAATCGAGGGCAGCCTTCAAATTTTACAGGCACGTATTACGTGTTTCGTGCTTTATCTAAAGCTATTAAAATATTCGCATCTAGCAGTCATCACTTCATGTTGATGAGCTGTTGATGGAAAGTAGGAGTTGGAGAATAATTTTACTGTTACGCATCGCTAAATTACAATTTTCATGGATTTATTTTCGATTTCCAAACCTGTGGATATTCGTTACAGCCATATATCTCCACCAATTGGCTATCCCAACAAACTAACGGCCTATAAAACATGTACAACGTGCGAATGTTCCCACCGTACCTAGGTATATGTGAGCAATAACCCTACCATTACGAGGAGGTCGTCCCTTTTCATCTGTAGAAAAATTGCTTGAATAGATGATTGGCGCAGTTTCTGAGCGATTGGCTGCTGCGCTGTGGGTTCGATTTCCAGATGGGAGAAATATTTGTATGGCCTACAGGTTCTGGGTCTGGTTGTTTGTATTTTATGACTTTAAATGTTTGTAAATGCGCCCCCAATGCATGAGGAAGTCCTAGTGTGTGGATAGTGTGGTCAACGTTTCTTTTTAAAGCGAAAAACGATAAGACAACTCAAAATATATTACAATGAATCATTTTTTAAATACATAAGTAGATTCTGCCCACGCCCATGTGGCAAAAGCGTGAGGTGAGCCATAATATTTTGATATTACACTAATTATTTAACTTCAAGAATGTAATGGTGTATCTGAGGAGACAAAGTAGTGCCGGCATCATTTGTCTGTTGTCAAAAGATGAATCAAATCAAGAGCTACGACTAAAAATAATTCGTTATTATAAACATGACCTTTTAACATAATATTCGCGTTTATTATGACGATGGCTGCCTTGAGAAGACACTATGACGACTTCTGTTAATAAACGCATTTATCCCACTCTACATTAAATGCACCCCAAACAGACAGCTACATTGTCAGCATCTTCCTTACTGGCCAATATTTTTACCATAGCATCAGATATTCTTATCGCTACTAGAGAAGAAAGGAAGCTCTCTAAATGAGCAACTTATATTATAAGCATTAGGAGTGGCCGTAAGTCAACAAAGGGCCCAGCTGCCGTCATCCTAAACAAACGGATATAGGATTCACTTTGGCACTTCGACGTTATATCGAATTTCCCGTCTCATGTGCGAAAACACCCCAACTTATATTCTGGTCCATTCGGAAGTTTTCGATAACAAAGCGAATCGATTACATATCTTTGTCGAATCGAAATATTTTAGCACGACAATGGTTTGTAGTTCACACGATGCGATATTATTATTAATTAGAAATCAATGGAAAATCGGCTGGACAGGACTTCACAAGAACTGTCTAAGCAAATTACTCGCTAAGTGGAAGTAAGGCAAGTCTAGCCTCCCGTCGGGGCTGCGGGTTGTTCGAAAGAGATACCGCGGTCTCGGCACATGGGCTAAGAAGGAACATGGGTAGATTTTAGTCAGTAGAAGTCTGTCACTCCCTTCCGCTCTGCCCAAGACCGGGAGGGGTTTCTTGATGATTTTCCAACCGCTAAAAAAAAAGGCAAGTATAGCCACCGAGTCTGGATTTGTGCCCAGTTGATGGCAACCGGAGGAAAAAGAATGAGACTCAAACTTAAATGGCGAAATGTGGGTGTACTAATGAGTAAACCTCTGCCTAACCCTTTGGGGATTAAGGGCGTGATTTTATGTAGGTATGGAATCCCCTATTTTGGAACGAAAATCAGCACAAAGTTAACAGATTATCTTGCACGTGTTAACGACTGTTTTTGTGAATTATTAAAAGCCAATTTGATCGCTTGACTGCCCTTTAATTTCGTCGCATCAATGATTTCGTTGTAGAAATTTTGCGTAAGCAAGGAGTCGTAAGGTCCGGAGCGGCAAAAATAAATATAAATTGCAAATAATTTGACCCCTTTACTCTGGATTTAACCACCTAGAAAATGCAATAAAACCCTAAGTGCGAAAAGGTCTCGCGGTTTTATGCGAAACCCCACTTTGAAATGACTAAATAAAAAGAAAAACACTTAGCCGTTATCCATTCAGAACTTGGCTATGCTATTAGCCTGACATTCCGTTGGCGCCGTTTTGAACCGGTCTGGTTCCATTTTAGTCGGAGCTGGGAGCGTTTATCAAACCAATCGGCGCCAATCTTCACGTATTATGGGATCCATTATCTTGGTAAACCTTCTGATTTATACAGTCTAAATGGGAGCGTTTGAGCTTATACTTAAAAACGTCTATGGTTTTATGCAGGGTGAATTTGTTTCCTAGTCTGTGCTTGGTTTTCTCCAAGACTTACTTCTATATTCTTAATCATCAACTGATTCTGCTAACTGTTTAATGGTAAGGTTATGCAGCTTTTGAACCCCATATAAATAATATTAATATTGGCAGCACTTTTATTTCTTCTACCTTTATTTCTTCTTTCTTTGCCTTAAAAAAATAATATCGTTCATGCATTTTATAACTGGAAATATCCAGGAACTTTAACACCTGGTAAATGTTGAATGAATTTCTGGTTCTACTAAGTGCAGCTTTTGTTATTCGCCGCAGACCGCAAGCCGCATTGTAAAAATGAAATTGTTATCGCAAGAATTCCTAGTAGGATTTATATCGTTCAATTTTGGTTTGTCGACTTTTGATATAGTTTATAACATGCTAAGACATTTATCATCATATTATAGTGATAATTAATTTAATTTAGTTCATAACAATATTGAAAACATTTATAAATTAAAATAACCTAAATAAACTTAGCAATAAACTAAAAACTTGAGAGGCGTCAAGGAACACCCGGATGGAACGAAGTTATTGTTATTATTTTTTATTATGTAAAAAAAAAAAAAAGAAAAAAAAAAGAAATGTAGAAATGAAAATATCTGGCTTGCTTTCTGTAAGAGAGAGAGAGACAGACAGAGAAACATGCGACGCCGCACAGCTTACAATAGCTTACTATAGCAAAAAGTGTCGTGACAACTTTTCGTAAGATTTTTTTCCGTCTAGCCCCCTTTCACAACGCGCGATAAGGAACTTCGTTCCAAAAAATGCCGTCAAAAATCTCCTCTTCAAAGCTGTCAACTGGTAAGGTCACCAAGAGATTGGTGGAGTTACTACGTTAATTAATTAGTAATTTTATGTATAAAATGAAAACAAACACAAAGGATCTACCGACTGAAAGGGACCTATAGAGTTCCGACCATTCTAAGCCCTTTGTGTCAACGACACACAACGTGAGAAAAAAAGAGACAGAATAGTTATTTCTTCCGCACAGGAAGCAATTTACGACACTTCGGGGTAATAAAATAACCAAGTTTCCTCACCCTTCAGCGGAAAACCGCATAGCTTATATACTTCACACTTTTAAAATAAACCACGTGTTTTTTTAAATAACACACGACACGGTTTACTCACATATTTAAAGGCCTACTCTCACGAATTATGTTTTAAAAAACGTAGGCAGTTTAAACCCGTTGAGTCATGTAGGGCCACTCTCTTCGACCTAGTAACCTGGACTCACAGGTGAATAGTGAAAGAACTCTCCATTTAAACCCTTATACATGTGCAAATATACTTAATTTCCACAATTTGTATAATTATAATAACTGCCTTGGTGATTGTACCTCCAAAATGAAAAAGTTGTTTTGTATGCGATATATTTCCTTATATTTACGTTTTCATATCCTTCATATATCCAGGTTTTTCTTAAAGGAAAAATCCTGAAAATTAATGTCTGTTTCTAATATGCGGCAGGCAAACGTACTGAATATAAAACAAAAGAAAAACAAATATTTTCAGTTTGTTATTTAGGTATTCTTAAAGTTACAACGATAAATATAAAGCCTGCGGCTTCGTCCACGTGGAGAACAGATATTATCCCTAGAGATCGTCCTACCACGAAGTCTGTTCACCCGTTATGATGAAAGGGCAACAAACAAATGTTAGGATAGAGATACTTCGTGTTTATAATATTGGTATGAGAGTATGGATGAAACATATCTATCACAGTTATTATGAAAGATTCCGGGGGAGTTCATAGGCACAACGGTTAAACGCTGTCATTTTGTGCCAAGGGGTCACAGATTCGATCCCGACTCGGGAGGTAGGCATAATATATGCGCCCCACATTCCCAAGCTATTTTTGTCACGTCTGGTTTAGTGAACATTTGAGATTCAACTCAAACATCCACGATACAGGTGTACGAGTGCAGCATTTTGTCGACCTCAGAACTTTTCTTTGTACGTAACTTTTTCGTCATATCTCAAATTTGTTTTGATGATTTTTTTAAATATGAAGGTTAAAAGAAAGTCACCGTCAATGGCTTCCGACAGACACCAACAAAACTTGACCAGAAATGTTTGTTTGAATTGTTGATTCGTACCTGTATTAGGACCTGTTAAAACAATTATGATTTGCTTCTTTTGATAATTCTTTTTATCCTTTGTATAAAATACACGAATTTCCAAAGGTCGATGTGCAATATTTATCGCCGGGTACTGTACCTTGTATTAATGAACCATCAACCACCTTTGCGCTGTCACCGATGACGCGTTGACGCGAAAATATAAAAATGTCGTGCCGGTGACACGAGGAAGAAGAAAACTAGCAACTTCTTATAGATACGAGTAGCAAGTCTCGCAAAAACTGCTAAAGGAATGGTACAATTATACCAATTATGTGACACACAAATAAGTAATCTAACGACATAAGGATCAACGATTACTAGGCACCTCGTTGAAAATTTCTACGTTAAACAGATTTTAAATGTTTATTTTTGCGCTCCACACCTGTTTGCATCCCGCCAGGATTTCCCGTGTCGTGTGTCAGCATCCTGTATATCTATGTGGTATGTGTTTGTGTGAGGACCTGTGTGTGTATTTGTGTGTGTAGGTTATTTGTACACGTCAGCTCGTACAAAATATCCGGCCATAGAAAAATACTTTGTCGGACAACTGTAATTCATACAACTGGTTTTGAACTTTGCACCTAGGTTACAAAATATGTGGTCGAATGTGAGTGTGTGAATTTGCTTTATCTTGTTTTCGAAACTTATTAGTTGGCAAAACGGAATAAAAACTAATTTGGAATGCTATTACTTACTGAATAAGACTTTATTTACCAAATCATAATCAGCACTTTTTGAATATCTTCAGTACTTAAAACAGCCCACAAAAATGCTCAGCCGTTCGCTACTTCCTTTACAATTTCCGATACACCTTAATTTTCCACTTCATATGACTTTTCATAACATTTCCTTATAGCTTATAAATGAGTCACCTAGTGAAGTGTAAAATTATCTTATATTCAAGATGGCGAACCATATTGTGACAAAATTTTGTGGAATATTTTAAACTAGATCTTGCTCGTTGCTTTACTCGCTGGAAGTCGGGAATTAACTCTCGGTAACTTCCTACAAGGATAAAAGTGTTACCCAGGTCATGGTCTATCCATATTTGGCATGAATGTGTAAAAAAACTCAAACAATTTTTTTTTAGGTAAACTAATTACTGATATTTTTTTAAAGTAAAAAATTAAACCATGAAGCCACAGTCACAAGAAAAAACCAACTGCAACAACAACTGTAAAATACCTAGTTTCTCATCTCAAAGCATAGATCCCTATTTTTTTTTTTTTTTCTTTAGCCTACTCTGTCCCACTGCTGGGCAAAGGCCTCCCCCAATTCCTTCCAAGAGCTCTTTTCCTGTGCCGCCTCGAACCCTATGGAGAAGAATAAATAAACGACCTGCCAAACAAATAAAGAAACGAACGTTTTTTTTTTAATTTAGTAGCTATTGACCCTATTATAGATTATCTATCCTCACATCATGCATGCACATTTATTATTCGGGTCAGAGTAGTCAGGTACAAAACACCGGCTCCATCTTGTATAAAAAAAATGACTTGTAAAACCTGTTTGCACAATAATCATCATTTATAATACTTGACTAATTCGAAATACTCTCTCAGAATCTCAATGAGGAATATTCTCAAATAATATTGAGTAATTGGTCATAGCAAAGTTTCTGAGTTCCGTGCTTCGCGATAATGAACATTCTGAATACAGTACTTCGTAGTAGCAAACTTTCGGAGTAACGTACATCGGAGTGACGAACATTCTGAATACAGTACTTCGTAGTAGTAAACTTTCGGAGTAACGTACATCGGAGTAACGAACATTCTGAATACCGTACTTCGTCATTGCGTACATTCTGACTGACGTAATTCGGACTCACAAACTTTCTGTATACCGTACATCGGTATTTCGAACTTCGGAGTAACGAAATACAGTCCATTTGGACATATATTTACAATATTAGTTAGGATCCATGAGCGTCCAATTATCTACGGAAGTCTGAATGTTTTCCCAAATGTGAGATTTCAAATGAACCTATCTTTTATCCCAGCAGCAATAGTTGCCTAAAACTAAATATTCCATTCTCCGAAAAACAATAAGAAAAACTTCTAAATCTGTCTCCAAAAATAGAAGTCTATTTCCTCGCTGAGATTTAGTAAGTCAATAGTTTTTTCTTACGCCGAATGTGAAAGGTTTGAATGTAATGTAAAATACGTCGGAACCATGAATGTTTCATAGATCTCTGCTTTATATACATTACATTTACTATTCGCGAAACAAGTTTATTTAGTAGGGTTTACCTAGCCTGAGGAAAATGGCTGACATTTGTTTTGTGAGGGTTGTGACTTTATTTCATTAAGGGCGCTTGTTAATTTTGGTCTTCGTTGTTTTTATTCTAAAATTATGAAAAAAGAAAACGTAGGTATTTTGGGTCTGAAAACATTATGATTGTGACAAGCATTGTTTCGTTTGTTAAAAGGGATAATAAAAGTACAAAGCCTTTGCCATATTTTATTCTTTTTGAAGACTTCTTTACCTTTTCCCAATCAAACTGAACGTAATTAGCAAATTAAAATGCTGTCAGTTCAAGATTCCAAAGATAGATATGTGACCGTGTTCAATTAGTGGATTTCACCCAAATTAACACTCTATTCCCGATAGAACTATTTTCAAACTACTACGGCCTTAACAATTATTTAAAGCTATAATCTTTAACAACATGCATAGGACTGTTATCAAATATAATAGTCGAACTAATACCTTTAGTTGTCGCCATATTGTCGCACAGTAATGACAGTCGTTAAGACAATAACAAGATGTTAACGCATCTATTATATCAAGAAGCGAGTTGAGGACACGATGTTAGCATAGAGGCTTTAAGTGAACATTTAATCTAGGATAGTTGAACCATAATGGGAACAAAATACTCAACAGTTGCAACTTTACTTGTTCAAAATCTAGATGACAAAATCTCGGCCGGAGTTGACATGACGAAATAGACAATTAAAAAATAAAAGATTTTAATTTTTTTTTTAAGAAATATTTAAAAATTTAAATTAGTATGTTAGGAAAATAAATAAAGAGAATTATAATAAAATTTTGAAGTTAAGTTTTTTTCTTCAATTCCATTATAATGTCAGCATAATAATTAAAACCATAAACAAGCACTAATAAAACATCGCTTTGAAAAAATTATGTAACATGCCTGAAAAATATACGTGGTGTATACTTCACTTACTTCACGTACTTGGTTACGTCACTATAATTATGCAAATTCTTCTAAGTATGAGAGCAGTCTAAGTTAACTTCTAGAGCACTATCGTGATAAATATTAGGTCTACTTTTCTTAGGAAGGTGACCAACCAATGAATATTTATGCTCCCGTTTTAGCGGATGTTAGAAAAAAACTTTAGGGATGGTAAAGTCTGTACCTACATTAACAGTTCACTCGGATCAATCTTCAGGTAAAGCCACGCTTATCTAGATTTAGTATTGGGTAATACGATACCCCCTTGGTAAGACAGGTTGTGAGTCTTTCGGGCCACTGAGTACCTGTAACGACTGTCAAAGATCCACAAGTGACAGCTGTGGCGGGCTTGTCCCAAAAAAAAAAAATTGACAGCTGGAACAAACGGCTTTACGTGCTATTGGAGGAAAATGGTGTTCATCCATTTACGGACCAATTTAGGCAAGCGTGGCTTAACTTTTTTTTTTTTTGGGGGGTGGGAAATCATCAAATAACCCCTCCCGCTCTTGGGCAGAGCGAGAGGGAGTGTCAGACTTCTACTGACTAAAAACCACCCATGTTCCTTCTTCGCCCTTCATGTCGAGGCCTCGGTATCCCTTGCGGACAATCCGCAGCCTCGACAGGAAGCGTGGCTTACCTTGAAGATCGACTGTTATTTTTAAACCACGAGCTCATCCGACTAAGTATGTTATGTTTTATCGTTGTATACCGGATAATATATTATAATACGAACAAACACTTAAGTGACAAAATGCTTATATAAATCAACAAAATGTGCTAATAAAAGAGCTGAGCGTTTACGCGAAAATAGCGCGGTGAAACGTAGTTTAAATAAACAGTTTCACGTTTGTCACACCTTTACTGTGATAGTATTAAAGTGTTTTCCGTATTTAAGAATGAAACTGAGCTTATAGTTAAGTAACGATAGCAAGCATGCAGCGAAGCATTTAAATATAATTAGGTGGTTTTAGCGACCGTGCACCGCGGTTCTCGTTATTCTGGGATCGTTACATTTGTCCAGTGGTCCCAAAACAACATTAATTTACGGTGTCATGCTTTTTCTATTGCCTAATAATCTGTATGGAACGTAGGTTATGTACCCGCGCCATGATAAAAACAGCGATGAGCAAAGAAATACACTTTTAGCTGCTCACCGAATTTTGCTCAGCGTAATGTAAACGCTAACCAAAATTCAAAAGTGTTTTCCCCTATAGTATTGATTTTATCCTCTTACATTTTCATGAATATAGAATTTTAGAATATAGGAAAGCAATTTTCTATTGAAATTATGAGAGATTTAACATAAGACCAATTTTGTAATAGTATGTCTTCTACTATTACAAAATTGGTCTTATGTTAAATCTTTCGTAATTTCACTAGAAAATTGCTTTTGAATTGAGCTAACTGTACACAAAATAATATATCAAATGTAGCAGCCACGGAGCCTGGATTTGTGCCCGGTGATGGCAATTATAGGCTTGCCCCCAATAGGGGGCAAGCCTATAATTATATTATATATTATATTATATTATATGATTGTTGGGGGGGGGGGGGGGGGGGTAATAACATGGGACGTAACGTAACTGGTGAAATATGAGTATAACAATGGGGTACACTTCTACCTACAACGCCGCGCTACTTACACCACTGTCCTTAAACCACGGTTTTATAAGTAAAGCGGCTAAAATAGTCCAATTACAATGAATTTATTATGTTTTGAAACTTTATCTAACTTCACTAAACTACTTGTATAAATAGGCTACATTGCTATAGAGGCTGAGATAAGTTCCGTAAATAAGTGTAATTTATTAAGCTTCACTATGTTGCCCGCTATCTTCTTTGAAAATTAATGGTGTTTGAGATTGTTCTAGTACCAAAGCCTTTTGTTTATGAATCTGGAACTAGACTGTCAAGTAAACAAATTAATCTTTTAGATTGATGACTCCATTGGCAGTGGTTAGGAGTTGGAGTTTTTGCATAAACTACAGTGAGAATCAAACTTAAAGAATATACCCATGAATCCTCTTACAAAAATCATAATAATATGCCTAGCCAGCTATGTTTGGGTAGTGTAGTATCCACTAGTAACAGACCTAATCGGTTGATTTTACAATTAACTAAGTATCACAGGCTCACACCAGACCACCAAGCCTTGGTCCAGGATCACTTCACTTCCAACTTCCCGCCATCATGTAACTGACAGATGTCATTAGTGCAGCTCCCCTGACCACTTGTGGTTGTGAGACAGTGTTTACATATCTATTGAATAGATATACACTACAGGTAGGCTTCTAGTCTAACCGGATTCAGCTGAATACCTGTATTTTACATGGAGCTGCTTCCGATCTGACATCCACAACCCAATTAGTTCTGGGTAATGACTGTTTGTCAGACTTTCGGGTCACTGACTACCTGTTACGACTGTCAAAGATCCTTCTAGAAAACTACGACCATTAAATATACCATGGGTTCACATTTGACTTATAGATAGTTAACCCAAATAAAGACAGTCATATGAGCGAAGTCGCGGGCTCAACTATTCGTCTTCTCAATTGAAAATAAAATAAAACGATTCTCTTAATGTTTTCGTCTTGTGAATATCAAGTCAAATCCAAATAAAAAAACGTTTAGAAAAAATCTCTTAGACAGCTTTCTGTTAATTCAATACAAAAGTTCTAAAGATACATTAGATCCGAACCGAGAAAGCGCCGCAAAGGACCACGGACAATCTTGAAATCTGCAATTTAACGAGACGAAATCGCGGGACGGGATGAAATTCAAATCGAGGGACCTCCAACAAATCACTGGACGATAAAAAGGATTCCTCACAATTTGTGAAAGGAGAGTGCTTCTGCCGTTTTCACCGTCTTTGCCATATTTTTTGTAGTCATTTGTTTTTGCCCTATCTCTCAGTTCTAAGGATGGGATGTGGAGCATATTTTTTGTAAGTAGTCATTTTGTTTTTTGCTGATCTATCACTGTTTTAGTAGGTGTGTTTGTTAAAGCTTCCCATACATCCGTTTTAGTTTCGCGACATTTGATAGAAATGACAGAACTCTAAGCAAAGTTTATGACTAAAGTAGTAACAAAACGCTTATAAAATTAGTCATTTTCGGGTAATACAGGTATGTTAAGGTACAGGTATTTAGGAATTAGGTTTACGCACTTAACTTTACCAAAATATCGCAACTTTATTAGTTCAGTGTGGCGAATTTGTGTATGGTACGCCTTAGGAGATTTGAGAGACATGTTCTTGATAGTCATTTGTTTTTTCCCTATCCGTCATTCCTGAAGAAGCATGTAAGATATACGGCCTTGCGTGAAACGACAATGTTCCGTGCCAAATGTCTTGTGAATGGACCTTTCGCCTTTTACGGGCGCATCAATCGCTCTGTTGTTCACACTGTAAGTAGTGTCGTCTTTGTCGGTATTTTTAAGTTATGTTGTAACATAAAAACGGTACTTTAAAGATGGATACATCCGAAATTGTGTAGGATTAGATTTGCGGTCTCTTTCCGTGTACTGAAATATGCCTAGTAGTTGAAAGCCCTTTTAACATGGGACTTTAACATCACGGGCAAAATGTGGGTGCGCCTACTTTATTTATAGATCATCTTCGCCTAAATCATTTTTTTTTTTATGGCGGGTGGAAAATCATCAAATAACCCGTCTCGCTCTTGAGCAGAGCGAAAGGGAGTGTCAGACTTCTACTGGCTACATATATAAACCACCCATGTTCCTTCTTAGCCCTTCATGTCGAGGCCGCGGTATCTCTTGCGAACAACCCGCAGCCCCAACGGGACCCGCAGCCCCGACGGGACCCGCAGCCCCGACGGGACCCGCAGCCCCGACGGGACCCGCGGCCCCGACGGGAGGATCTTTGTCTAACCCTAATAAAATAATAATAATAAATAAAATAAATGAAAATAAAAAAAATATTATGTTGCGTTTATAAAACAATCACTAAACAAAAATCTCCAGAAAATAAAACAATTATATTAATGTAAAAAGACCACATGATTCAGAAACAAAAATACAGCCAAAAAAACTCACAATTGAAAAAGAAAACCAACCGCTATTCATATCCCGTAATAGTTAAAATACATCACGGAAATATTTTACAAAGCAAATTGAAGATAGCGTCTGTAATAAAGAAGAAACGTGATAGGAAAACCGAGCTCTCTCATATAAACGTGCGTGGTACCGCCGCAGGAAATCTGGCTTCATACGGACACACGGACTTAACTTATACATATATAGGGAACTTATGTACATAAATCCCGTGTGTGTTTGTGAAGGGAAAACTTATTTATTTATTTATTTATTTATTTATTTATTTATTGACACACCAACGACTTATTCACTAAATGCTTACATTCATAAATTCTGCATAACAGTTTTGCTGTGAATTCGTCACTTATAGGTGTGCACAGCACTTTTATAATCTATATATATAAAAATGAAACCCGTTTTTCGTTGTCACGACTTGGCATGAAAACGGCTTGACCGATTTGGCTGATTTTTTTTTTTAAATGTTCGTTGAAGTTCAAGGATGGTTTTTACGGCGAGAAAAATTCGAATAATGGCCGGAAAAGCCCTAAAAACAGCCCTTTTCTTTTTCCCATACAAACGTTTTCTAACTAAAACGTCAAATCAATTTGAGCTTTAATACCGTACCCATAAAGTTCAAGTGTTAGTGGAGAGGTTCCGGGAAGGCAAAACAATTGAGTGACGTTCAGTTGTTCAGTCAACGAATGACAACTTCAAACGGACCATACGACATTATCACAATAATCACAAATAATAATTACTGTTTCTTTCCCAATAGAAAAACGATTTTTCAAATGGTGTTTGCGTTTAATATAAAAATGAATTGCTGTTCGTTAGTCTCGCTAAAACTCGAGAACGGCTGGACCGATTTGGCTAATTATAGTGTTGAATTATTCGTGGAAGTCCAGGGAAGGTTTAAAAGGTGAGAAAGTGGTAGGTAGGTAGGCAGGGTAGTAGGTAGAGTAGTAGGTAGGGTAGTAAGTAGGATAGTAGAGTAGGTAGGGTAGTCGGTAGAGTAGTAGGTAGGGTAGTAAGTAGGTAGGGTAGTAGGTAGGTCGGGTAGTAGGTAGGTAGGGTAGTAGGTAGGTAGGTAGGGTAGTAGGTAGGTAGGTAGGGTAGTAGGTAGGTAGGGTAGTAGGTAGGTAGGTAGGGTAGTAGGTAGGTAGCGTAGTAGGTAGGAAGGGTAGGAGGTAGTAGGTAGGTAGGTAGTTGGTACACAGGCAGGTAGTAGGTAGGAAAAAGGGCATTGCAACGCATGCCGGGAACAGCTAGTTAATAATAAAAACTAAAGGTGAAATAATACGTTAATAACAAAATTAAAATTTACAAAATTTACATTGAATTGAGAATGTCAATTAAATTAAATTAAATACAGTTAATTCAAAATTTTAAATAAACATCAATTAAATTTTAATAGAAAATACCTAATTATAAATTAAAACTATAGAAATAAGATGAGAAATACAGACACATTACATTCATTACAATAAAATTAAAATTAAAAGAATAGATTAAAATTTGAGTAGAAAAATTAAATTAAAATAAATTATACAATATTAAATACATTGAATACATTGAATGGAGTCACACAAATACACAAATTAAAATTTTGTAACAGAAATAGAAATAAACAAACAAATCGACTAAGAATTATTGAGGACGTATCGTCTGAATTCATTCAGACTGTTCGAAAAAATGTCCAAGCTGTTAGTGCGCGTGCTCAGCTTATTGTAGCTAGACAAAAACCGGTATAAAGGAGCTGAACGACCAAGATTAGTTCTGTTGTTAGGCAATTTAAATGTTTCCGTTTTAAAATTGGATCTGTATGAGGTACGGCGGGGCACATTTAGACCTATCTCCGAAACCAACTCCGGCACATTCGCCAAATTATGCAATTGCTTGCTGGTTGGTGGCGGAAGAACGATTGCACCAGCAATCGTCAACGGCGGCAACCAGAGGTCGAGTCAGAAGGCTTACTGTACACCCACCAACCTGCATTAGACAAGCGTGGTGGGTTTATTGTCTTTCTTCCTCCCAATGACAAACACAAATAAAAACAGGCCCCCAGTGCCCGGCAGCTTCTATGGCGCTCTTGACGACGACGGTAGACAGGCACGCCACGGAGCAAGGGGTGCTAAGAATCCCCGGGTGGGATCCACTCTCCGTCAAACGACCAAGGCTAAGAATAAGGACAAAGAAAACTATTTGAACATAATTACCTATAACGTACGCACTTTAAGGACAGAAGAACACCTAGTAGAATTGGAAAACGCCCTTAATGATGTCAAATGGGACATAATTGGGTTGGCTGAAGTGCGCAGAGAGGGCGAAGATACCATTGAACGACAAAGCAATATCTTTTACCACTTCGGACAAACTGCAGGTTTGTACGGCGTCGGTTTCATGGTTGCAAAAAGATGGAAAGACAACATTTTAGAATTCATAGCATACTCAGACAGAATAGCTTTACTAAAATTCAAAGTTTCCAATAGTAAAACCTTAACAGTCATACAAGTCTATGCACCAACATCAGCACATCAAGATGAAGAAGTTGAAGATTTCTACGATCTCTTGAATAAAGCTTGTGACGAGCATCGCGGCACGTGGAATATCATAATGGGAGATTTCAATGCTAAAATTGGGGAAAAACAGCCACTTGATAATTTCAGCAACTTAGGGCCTTATGGCATCGGTAATCGAAACGAGCGTGGCACGCGATTGCTACAGTTCTCTTTTGCCCAAAATCTTTCCATAAGCAACTCCTTCTACCCCAAAAAACCGCAACGGCGATGGACATGGGTTTCGCCAGACGGAAATACTAGGAATGAAATCGATTATGTACTAACCTCGCACCACCAAATTGTAAAAAACATTCAAGTTCTCAACCAATTCAAATACTTTTCTGACCACAGACCCATACGCGTAACCCTATTGTTCGATTTAAAATTGTATAGAAAACATATATTTGCAGACAAAATAAAAAGACTAACCAAAGAATCACTCATAGTCAATAAGCAACAATTTAATATGGAGCTAAAAAACAGCTTTGACATTCTAGATATAAAAACCGAAGACGTACAGAAACAATATAATAATATCGCCAACAGTGTTAAAATAGCTAGTAGAAATATTAAAACATTACCAAATAAAATCAAAAAACTATCATCAGACACCATAAGACTTATAGACGAAAGACAAGCCCTAAGCGCAAATAAAAGAAACACCGAATATAGAAATAAAAACAAAGAAGTCAAACGCAGCATTAGAAATGATATCAGGTCTTTTAACACCAAATTGATCCAAATTGCTCTAGAAAAGAATCGTTCGTTAAAAATAGCCAAACAAGGTATCACAAAGGGCAAACAGTGGATAAATTGTCTTAAGGACAACAACGGCCAAAAACATCGAAGTAGAGACAAAGTATTGCAAATCTGCACCAACTATTACAAATCGTTATACTCAAACTGCCAGCTCTCAACATCCAGTATAAACTATTTTTGCCCAGATACCATCCCCCCAATCACTGGTTATGAAGTCCACACCGCACTCAGTAAAATGAAATACAACAGGGTTCCCGGTGAGGATGGTATTAGCACCGAAATTTTAAAAATAGGCGAACCTGCTCTTCTCCCTGTAATAACTAATCTCTTTAATTCTATTCTTAAAACAGGCATATTCCCGGATAGTTTTTGCCACTCCAACATAATACTGCTGCATAAAAAGGGAGATAAGTCTAACCTTAACAACTATCGACCAATCAGTCTTGTATCTCATCTCTACAAGGCCTTCATTAAAGTCATAGACACCCGTATCTCACCCCAATTAGAAAAACACCAACCTCCTCAACAAGCTGGCTTTCGATCAGGCCTATCCACTACTGACCATTTGCACGCAATAAATCAAATAATAGAAAAATATCAAGAGTTCAATATCCCCATATATCTTGCCTTCATTGACTACACGAAAGCATTCGATAGTCTGACACACGATGCTATATTTGACGCTCTCCATAACCAGGAAGTCGATACCACCTACATCAATCTACTCCGTAACGTGTACAAAAACAGCACTGCTTCAATTATGTTACAAACAGTCGGACCATCATTCCACATAGAAAAAGGTGTAAAGCAAGGAGATCCGCTCTCACCTAAGCTTTTCAACAGTGCTCTTGAAGAAGTTTTCAAAAAGCTAATGGCTAGTTGGGATAGAAGCGGTATCGAAATTGGAGGGGCTCGGTTAACAAATCTTCGCTTCGCTGACGACATTGTCGTATTCTCTTCTACAGCGGCAGAACTAGAGCTAATGCTAAACCAACTCAGTAATGCAAGCCTTGAGGTTGGACTGGCGATGAACATGTCGAAGACAAAACTGATGTCAAACACCACTAAGCATAGGATCAGTGTGAATGGTGAAGAATTGCAATATGTCCATGAATACATCTACTTGGGCCAGTTAGTCTCTTTCCAGTCCAGACAAGACAAGGAAGTCACAAGACGGACTGAAAATGCCTGGAGGAGCTACTGGTCCATAAAAGAACTTATGAAAGGAGACCTCCCTTTATCACAAAAGCGAAAAATCATGGACATGTGCATTCTTCCCATTCTGACTTATGGATCCCAGACTTGGTCTTTGACAAAGATTCAAAAGTCCAAACTCAAGTACTGCCAACGTGCAATGGAGCGCAGCATTCTAGGCGTCAAACTAACCGACCGTGTACGCAACACAACACTACGCTCCAAAACACAAATTACTGACGTTGCTCAAAAAGCCGCTAAGCTTAAGTGGGACTGGACTGGGCACGTCTGCCGCATGCCCAATGAGATGTGGGCCAAAATAGCCACTTTCTGGAGCCCTGACACAGTCAGAAGGCGTCGCGGTAGACCTCGTAGAAGATGGCGAGACGATCTGGACAAGACCAACGACCAGTGGCCCACATTGGCCTCAGATCGAAATAACTGGAAGTCATGGGGAGAGGCCTTTGCCCTGCAGTGGGATGATACAGGCTAACAGTAACAGTAACAGTAAGACGGTATTATCCAAATAAAAATAAAGCGTAACAGCTGTTCTTAAAGTTAAGTTATTTAAGTTAATGGCGTAGCTTAACTCTGCGACACAGTGCCCATTAAAGTTAAGCTTTCTACTTCACTTGAGAACGGAGCACAATGCTTGATCTTAAACTAGTATTCAAGATAAGAACCTCGTTACCATAGGGTTAAGGACACGTTGGATCAGACGTTCCTGATGAGATATGAAAGGATATAAAACAAAGAAACTTACAAAGCCATTAAGCCACGCGAAGGTGAAAGAGCCAGGATAGACCGCGAACTTGCTAGGGTTGCCGAATTTATTCGAAAGAGTTACCGTGGCCCTGGAACGCAAAGGACGTAAGAAAGAACACGGATGGTATTTAATCAGTAACAGTCTGACATTTCGTTCCGCTCCGCTAAGAGCGGGAGGAGTCATTTGATGATTTGCAATCGTTAAAAAAAGGTAGCTGGCGAAAATTAAATTTTCTTTAGTTTTTACAATTTACAAATCAGTTTCCTGCTGAATGAAATATGATTCTTGACCGTAACAACTATATATTTCCAAAATTAGGCTCATTAATGTCATCAATACAGCTAAACAAAAAAAAACCCATTCAGTACAGCCATATTTTAATCAACATACAGTCTGACACTTACCTGCAAATTCTAGAAAAACGTAAGTCGAGACGCAGTCTCAGCTAATGCTGAGGCAAGGTTGTAAGGTACCTCATCCCGTGGTAAAGATTAGCGAGTCAGTAGGTTAGTAGCTCGACCGACTGCTTAGCATACGCTGCACTATCACTCTTGGAGATAATTTTTATGCAGACTATGTCCTACCTAGGGCATAATGAAACTTGTTTCGAGAACAATCGATTATATTTTCTGGCGTTGATCTAGATAAGTTCTTGCAAAATTTCTTCCACCACATTGAAACATTGTGACGCACAACAGTAACGCTGGGCCCTTTCTTTTTTTTTTTTGGAGGGTGAGAAATCATCAAATGACTCCTCCCGCTTTGGGCAGAGCGGTAGGGAGTGTCAGACTTCTACTGACTAAAAACCACCCATATTCCTTCTTAGCCCTTTTTGCCAAGGCCGCGGTATCTCTTTCGAACAACCCGCAGCCCCGACGGGCAACGCCGAGCCCTGACCCGTAATTCGATGTCATCTAATCTTTTCGCAACTATGTTGGAGTTGGCCTCAAGTATAGCCAAATGCGCTCCATGTACAACCAGTATTGTACATGGAGCGACTTCCTATCTGACCTCTACAATTCAGTTAGTACTGGGTAATAATTTTATACCATTTGGTAGGATTGGTAGTCAAACTTTCGGGCCACGCCACTGACTACCTGTTACGACTTTCAATGATCTAGAAATGGCAGCATTTAATTTGTAAAATACTAAATACTTTGTAACTCTATAGCGTAGGCCTTATCATCGGCATTCCTATCGCATCCATCTCAATCACAAGCAATTCACCCCTCCTAATCACATGCATTTCATCTCTCCTCATCACACGCTTTAAGTGCACTATAAACGACATTCAATTCCCGCCTCCCAATTCCGTTGCACCATAACGGTACGCAATGTTTCCGAGAATTTACCACTATCGTGGCACCGCTTGGGAGTTATACCGATAGCACTCGTAAATCGTGCGTGTTACCAGTCTGTTGCCCCCCTTATAGCCGCACGACCTGGGAACTGCTCTCGGTAAATTATGTCGTACTTTGTTGTGTGTTAGCACGTGTGAGCGATGGAGTGAGAAAGAGTAAATAGAGGTAAAAAAAGTTGTTGTTTATGATTTATTTGTCACCAGTGCAGTGCTTCTGTGAACCCTACTTTTGTTCCACGATGAGTTTGAAGCAAATCTTAATCTTAACTAGCATTAAAATGATAAAGTAAGTTTGTTTGTTTGTTACCTTTTACGCCTAAACCACTGCCCCGATCATCCTGAAAGCATATACGTTGTCAGATGTTCAAAAACGGACATAGGGCACCTTTCACAAAAAAAAGTACGTTTCCCGGGAAAACAACAATAACGTTATTATTAAGGTTAATTTAAGGAAGTACTTAATACATTTTGTGAATCTAAAGTGTCAATAGGCCGGTGTAACGCGGGTGAAGCCGTAGACAAAAGCTATGTATAGACAGCTGTTTCGTTTCTCCCCAGCTAAAACAATCGAAAGCTGTGAAAGCTTTATTTTGCAGGATTGTCTGCCTTTATTCCTGATGTGGAAACATCAGAAATAGAATTAGCGGCGGAGTAATGCCATAAATTTCACTGTAAGGTTGCTGTCACGAAATAAATGTCCTTTAAAACGTAACATCAGAAGGAACACTGGAATTACACAGTCCTACCAAAAATCCAGACTAAAACTTAAATGAAACACAAACAGTTACCTCAAACAAATGACAAAAACAAAGCACAACACAGACTCTAGATAAACCCTCCCTCAAAACAGTTGACAAGCAAAACGTCTACAATCCTACGCAGCAGCCGTTTAACAAAAACAACACACATTTAGCTACCTCACAGGTCGCCTAAAGGTAACCGTTTAGCTCAACAGGAGTCTTAAGTACTCGTAACAGTCGTAACCAAGCCATTACGACGCAGGTAGGCACTAGTAATACATGTTTCAGTACTTACGACTTGGTTAGGAGAGTCTTTTTCACATAATTCTGTTTTCGGCGATAAATGGGGCAATTTTGGGGTGTGGTTAATGTGGAATCGAAAATGTGAGAAGTTTTGGTAGTTTAAGTAGTTACTTTGATGATAGTTCTGCATACTTTGGCATTGTGAAGGCTTGTGGATGGCTTGTCGTTGATTGTCTCACTATACACTTTTGTATTGTTGGCTGTAAACCACTCAAACGCATTAAATTAAATATTGTATCTCTAATGAACTCTTTATAATAATAATAATACATGTACACATATTGTGCCGATGAAAAGTGGATATTGTAGTTACGTTTCTGCGATTGTGTTGTTGTTGTGACTTCTAAATTTTTTAAATAAATTATTAAAAATAATATTTTATTTTTTTATTATTATTTATTTTATGTAAATATATTCGTTCGTTGACTGAAGCAGCCTTTCACCGAGACTTTCTCAGCGCCAATTTGGCGAATAGGTTAAAAGATAAAGTATAAAAAGAAAGCAATTGCCTTTTCTAAATTTACTTCCGTTTTTATTCAAGGTATCGTTACCTTGGAGCGCGGGTGAGCCTCCTCAGAGAATTTGATGGAGAATCATAATTTATCCATGCCTTTATGATATATTCTAATTTCATAAGACTTCGTTCTCTTCAATTTTACGAAAGAAGGTAATATAATCATTTTTTACGTAAAACTAATTTCGTTATTAAGTATTCTAAATATTGTAACGGTACGTACCTACGTCCGTTTTAGATGTCCGTTAACTTTCGTTCTCATTGTTATTTGAATCTAATTGTTCTATAAAATATATGTTATGTGACGTGCGTGCGTGCGTGTGTCGTGTGTGTGTGTGTGTGTGTGTTATGGTGTGTGTGTGTGTGTTGTGTGTGTGTGTTATGTTGTGTGTATGTGTGTGGTGTGTGTGTGTTTATTGTTCTATTGTTAATATTAGCAGACAAGTGCGATATTAAATCGGGTAGTGGACTGTATCTTCATTTGTCTCTGTCAAAAACATTATTAAAGTAAGTTTTAATTAACCACTACATCGCACATAATCGAAGCAAAGAAAAACGATAAATATTTTAATATTGAATAATTTATTTTATCTTCGCATGAATAAGGAATTTACTGACATAAAACGAACCCGATATTACGAGTGCGAAGTGAAGAACGCGCCGTTAATGGTAACCGAGTCGTGAGAACGCTTCGAGCCTGGTAGCTAGTGGCGTTTGATCTCTGAGGGCCGATAAAGCGAATGCGAGCAGCTTCTTTATTAGCCGACTCGCCGCAGACAGCGGCAATGGAGCGGAATATCTTACCGACGTATTATATGCTTACGGTTTGAGGAACAATTGTATATTGTATGTGTGTACGGTCGGCAACAGAAGTAGCTTAACACTAATCAAAGTTTCAAAGCATGTTTCTTAATAAAAACTTGTTACTAAAGTTAAAATATTCTTTATTGAAGAGTAAAGAATATTTTAAAGAATAATCTTCTGAAACATTTAAAATAATAGCTAAAAAATTACTGTCCCACTGCTGGGCAAAGACCTCTTCTCATACAGAGAAGGCACGAGCATTGATCGCCACGCTTGCTCTAGACGGGTGGGCGATTTCAGACTTATATTAATATTATAAGTTCAGGTTACCTCACGACATTTTCATTTACCGATGTCTTTGATGTACAAGATTATATAGACACGAAAAGACAAATTTTTAATAAATTTCATTTGATTTCTTTATATACGTGATTACTACAGCAGTTTGTCGTGTTCTCAATCTATTTGAAAAACCCGAGGGACAGTTCACGTATTTTTAAGAACATTTCTAAAAAAACAGAGAAGTCTCAATCTTTCAAAAGTGCACTCTAATTTACCTACATTTTGACAAGTTAATATCATTCATTGAGATTGAAATGAGATTGCGAAACAAATTGAACCCTTTTCCGGCTTCCTCGTGCAAGTAGCGCTGAACTTTATTCTTGTTTGTTATGACCTTATGAACGTTATGATTATGAGCGTAACTGCATAGATCAAGGATGAAATATGCAGGGGAATACCAAAGAAACGATAAGTGGACTGGTTGACTTCTATGTTACAGCCAGAATGGGGGTAAAAGCTAAACCCTCTATTCAAAAACGGCAATCTTAAACGATAAAAAGAGCTCGTGGCCTAATAAGAACTGCCACTCGGATCAATATTTAGGTTAAGTTGCACTTGCCTAGGTTGGTCTGTGGATGGGTGACCGCCCATTACATACCGAGTTTCCTCCGTGCATCGGACTGTCAAAGATCTATATCTTTGTCAGTCATTACAGGTAGTCAGTGACCTGAAAGTCTGACATCCAGTCTTACCAAAGGGTATCGTATTACCCAGTGTTAACTGGGTTGTGGAGGTCAGATAGTCAGTCGCTCCATGTAAAATACTGGTATTCAGCTGAATCCGGTTAGACTGGAACCCGACCACAACATAGTTGGGAAAAGGCTAGGCAGATGATGAATCTTGAACGATAAACTTAAAAAGAAAGAATTAAAGAATATAATATAATTATTTTTCACTACAGATACAACGATTGATAGATAGGTTCGGAAGAAGAACATAATTATTATCCGGAGCCGACCCCAAATAAATTTAAGTCAGGTTAGATTAGGATTAGGACACCATTCAGGACATTTACACAATGATACAGCCAAGTAGGTGACCTAACTTGACCTAAGTCACTATTCACATTCTTTTGAAGATAAAAGCGAAACGCCTATAACTGTGCTGGCCAAGTTCATTCAAAATATACGAGCCCCCATTTAAAGAATCAAAACTGTTGCCAAAATACTGTAGTTTAGTAGGTTAATAGATGCCCTAAGATTTTAAAATAATATCTTTAGTTGAAACAGTTCCCTGTTTGGAACAAGAAATGTAGCTAACTTGTATTTCCACAATACCGTATCTGATCCTGAATTTAGACGATTTTTAGCTGTACGTTTTTATTTACCATCCATCTGCTTAGCCTTTTCCCAACTATGTTGGGGTTGGCTTCTAGTCTAACCGGATGCAGCTAAATACCAGTATTTTACATGACCTCTACTATCTGACCTCCACAACCCAGTTAACACAGGGTAATACGATACCCTTTCATTTAGCCTGACCACTAAGTAAAATAATGTCCGTGATATACATATATTGGGTCAATCTGAAACTTGCTGATTAACGGGATAAATGTGGTGAAAATAATAAGTTTCGTGCCTGCCGTTAACGCCGCTGTAATGAATGACCGTTCCACCACCAAGTTTAATAACGTGCGGTTCGGTATGACACGCCTCAATTAACTCGATCGCACGAACAAAACGATAACGTATTTTTCTTCATCATATATAAGTTATTAATAGTAAGTAGGTTAGCCAAATCAATCTCTATGTACAATTACTTACAACAAACCAATTAGTTTTTTTTTCACGACATTTTATAGTTCGTTTCACGTTTCAAGCACAGTATAACAAATTAAGTATTACTGTTTGAGCACCTATTTTTTGGCCACTGCATTGAGCACCAAAGGCGTTCTCATTTGAGCATCAATCAATATCAAATATACAACAATATACCTTCTGACGATACGAAACTATATATTTTGTTACAAATAAAAACACTTTTATAAAATATTTCACTTTTAAAAAACACATTACATTCAAATACACAAAACAGATTCACAAAAATCTCATTGCTCAGACACGTTCGTACAAATTCTTGAGATACTTTTAACTATGTATTCAGATACTCCTCTTAGCTTTGAATTAAATTCACACGTTCCGCATTCACGATAGAATATTTCATACTACATCAGCTTGAAATACTCCGCAAACCGACAAAAAATACTTGAGATACTTGTTCTTGTGTTAAAACTTGTTTACAAGTATCTTCAGATCTTTCAGTATAAAAGCAATATTTTACTTGACGTGAGTCAATACGGTTTTGTTAGCAGCGGTTTTGTATTTTATTTCTTTTTGGTTTTCAATATCTAGACGTTCCTTTGGTGTCTCAAGATAATCGTGTGTGTTGGACATATGCTAAATATTGTTTTCGATATATAATATTGTTACTAAAATATCTATAGATTGAAGTAAAAACGGGATTTTACTACTGCATTCCTTAAGACTGGAAGCCGACTTTAACATTATTGGGAAAAAACTCGGCCCATGATAATGATCTTCCAGAGTTTTGTGCAATTTAGACATATTTTATCTGCTACCGAATAATACTTGAAATTAAGTTACATTGTTTCACATTTGATGACATGTATTGTACCTAAGTTTGCTTTGTAACTTTAGAAGCTATGTTATATTAATGAATCGAGGAGACGAATCCCCTTGAAGCGATAGTATTTACATCGCATTAAGTTCAAGCGTTTGTTCATTTCGAGACACAGAGACAAAGTTTCTCATTGGTATTCAGACAATTATAGTGAGCTCCACAGACTTCACTTGTACTACAATAGTTTTAGTATTCTACGAACATTCCTATTGGATCCTTTGATACAAATCTAATCAATTTATTACCTGAACCCAGGCACGTGGTTATAAATGATATACCTACAGTACAATGGTAGTCTTATAACATCTGTCTTATGAATAATAATTCCAATCTATCACGGCCTGTCTGCAGGGCAAAGTCCTCTTTTAATACAGAGTAGGTACGAGCATCGATCTTGCTCGAGGCCGCATCATCTCATCATGAATACGCAAATATAATCTAATCAAAACTTTTGATATGAAGTCTTAAACAACATTTTGTCAAAATAATCTAGAAATTTTTAACCAACCAACTCGCAGTTTTCAAATATTAAATCAAGCATATTCCTACACAGTTCATGCCGTTTTTCAAATTGGATGGAACTCTGAACATTATGATATCTGCGGTGTTTGACAAAACACACTTTGATACAAATTAATATCAGTCACAAACGTAAACCACTGGCACCAAAAACCTATCCAAATTCAAAAACCCACTTTTTTTTCTAACTGACATCAGTAAACAACTCATTCCACCATTTAATATGATAAACTTTATCCGTGCAACGATCGTGATGTACAGACCTAAGTTTGCCCTTCGTGAGATTCAGTGAGATTTATCGGCCATTTTAGACGTTCGTGTGCCGCTCGATTTGGTTACGGCCTTGTGTGTCATGTAACGTCTTAATGTGTTAAATGTACGAGCATGGGAATTGTTCAGGGTAATTTATTGGTGGGTGGTGTATTTGGGTGTGAAAGAGATAAGTTGGTTCGAAAAATAATGTGTTTGTTAAATGGTGCCAAATAAACGATCTGCAAAATTTAAACTACCGCCGCCATCTTGTAAAACGTCATTCAATCGCCAACAAACCCTCGTAGCTTGTTATGTCATGACCACCAAAATAGCTAAACAAGAAAATAACCCTAGGTAAGTAAACAAGAAAGTTGAAAGTTGTTAATTTGTTTCTTAAGATTTTCTTACATCGTTATCCAATTATTACGAAGCAAGAACTAGTTTGAAGGTACCTATATGAAAATTGTCGAATTTATTGATTTAAATTCGCCTAACATTCTAATGATTTCTCCCTAATATTCAAATCGCTATTACCCAGCCAAATTACTCAAACGTTTATAATAAAATAAGGTCGGTATTAAAATCAGGTCTTCAGAATAATCAGAGTTTAACGAGCAGTAATCGTTCGGCGGTCATTAACGGATGTAACAAATTGTGCTAATTATCTAAACGTTACGATTATTCCCTTGCTCCCGAATCTTGAACCATTCCAAAGTAATGGCTATTATTATTTGATGATAAGGTAGCTTTTTAATTGTAGCTAAATTTTGCCAATTATTATTTCATTGTACGCTTTCGTTTCTGTAATAATTGTAATGATACATGGGAAGCCATTATACTGGGTGCGAATTTAAATGATGGCATTGTTGTGTTATTATTTTTGAACAGAAAAATAATGCTTTCGTGAAACATGTTGACAACTGTAAGCGGTTTCACTACGCGCGTTTGTGTTCGCTGATAATTAAGTTTTAAACCTAGTTTAATTATATTTACAGAAAGCCCTGTTGTGGACAAGCCGTTTGCAACCAAAGTTAGTTGTTTAATTGGGTGAATTTCAACAAGAGATTTTTATGTATCATTTCGGTGGGATTTTTTTATTTCAATGCAATCTATATATTTTTAGTGACAAATAATACTTTAGTCTATTTTATAACATTGTGCGTGAGTGGACATCAAATATTATCAAAACTTACATAAATATTTAAGGATAAAGTTTTAAGAGTCCACTGAAATTAAAAGTGTCCACCGAAATGATAAAAATTACCACCGAAATGATAAATCCACCGAAATGATACAGCTAAGAACAACCGTGCCCCCAGCCAGGGTTCCGTACTTTGTTAGGTTTGATTTCCACAAATTTTAGATAAACACTGAGACAGGACAGTACACAGTTTTTTTAATATCATCATTAATATACAGATATTACAGTTAGTATTATTACATATATCATTCTTTGAGGTTACAATAACCTCAAAGAATGATATTAATGTAATGTAATGTTTTTTATGATATGAATGAATAGTTTCTTTACTTTTATAACCTTTGGTAATTTTTGTGGTTGTTGTTGTGTGAAAATGTTGGAAAACTTTATCGTAAATGCTGGTAACCTTAAATAAATATTTTTGCTTGTTTATGTACTAATACTAATTTACTTGATATATTTTCAAAAGAATCAACGTATCGCGATTAGAAAGCTTAAAGTTTCTGATTAATATGATGGTTGCATTTGTAAGTTATGCCATTAATAGTAATACCTAATGTCTACCTATTGCACTAAGAGAAAAATGCTAGGTATAATTTAGTTAAATTGGTAACGAGAGGAGAATAGTGTTTCTACAGGTATATCAGTAAAACTTCTAAAATTAAATCAACTCTTATATTTTTAAAATACAATAAATGAATAAGAAACATTATAAAAATATCTTAGTAGTAATAGCTTAGTACTTTTAATCCTTTTACATAAACGTATGAAACATAACAGAAACCTGAGATTGAGATCACTTTATTCTTAAATTACTACAACAATAGAGAAACGTACATATCTAAATAGAACAAAAACTAACTACATAGATATATGTATATATTATATATCTTAAGCACAAATATTACACAACAAATACACCTAAATAATCTAATCGACACTCTAGGTAAAAGTAGGTACATTACAAAACTATGACTTTGTATTTGACACCAGGATCTCTAAAACTTTATGTTTTTATCATTTCGGAGATACTTTTAATTCCGGTGGACTGTAATTGGTATAACAGTCCACCGAATCCACTGAAATGATAACACTGAGATGATAAAATAGAGGTTAGTTCTACATTTAACTCCGAAAAAAAATTATTTAAAAAATATGAACACTACTCAAACAAAACAGTACTTACTGCGAATTTAATACACAATTTTGAAACAAATTAAACAAATCTAGCACGAGTTATAACAGCCACCGAAATGAAACTATTTTTGTCCCCATATTACTGAAATGATAAACTTACTTTTTTGGCGGGAAACCGCAAGACGTTGGGACCGGTGCGTTCGCGCCGAGAGCTTAAGCCGGACTGATCCGGAGTGAGAAAAGGTGAAAGGGGCGTAACAACGCAATGTTGATGTGGCTATTCTACTAAAACTTACTGTCCTCTGAAATGATAACTTTTTTCCAGACAAAAGTTGACTGCCTGTCAAATCCATGAGAAAGAAGATAAACAAACAAAAATTGTTTTATTTGATCGAATATATTATAATTTAATGATAACAAAATCAATTTAAATCCATATTACGAATGTATTTGCAGGAGAAGGTATGTTATGAGCGGAATTGGGTTCAGGACAGGTCACCGTGATGATAAAATAACACTTTGTAATTTTTTTTTTGGGTATATTAGAGGGTAGATACCAATGATTTTTTTTGCCAAGGTAGAGAAATACTTACGTTGTTGAGAAAAAATATATAAAATTAATAATCAGCACATTGCACTACCGTTCTCAGGTTTGCCGTGTATTTTTTTGCTTGGGCAATTCACCCAATTCTCGAATCGTGTTGTTATGGAAAGTTTCACCCCTTGGCTTTTTTTTATTCCTGACTTTCTCTTGCACCGTATTATTTCTCCGACAGCGTATTGCAACCCTTTATATTTAAACGACACTTCAATAAATTTGCACACACCTGCAATCTATACTTCCATACTTACATTATAAATTATTAAATATTGACGACACGTTCGAAGCACTGGCTGAGCGATTAGACTGCTGCGCTGCGTGTCGCGTGTTCGATCCCCGTACGGAACAAATATTTGTATGGCCAACAGATAGTTGTTCCGGATCTGGGTACGTATGTGTGTGTTTTAAATGTTTGTAAACGCACCCACGATACAGGAGAAATTCCTAGTGTGGGGCAACGTTTTATTAAACAGATAGAAAAAAAGATAGAAATATACTGGGAAAAGGCTATCTTTTGTTTTTTCTCATACACATTACACACCTCAAAATTTCACGCGATGGAACTCTGTAATTATTATTAAGTACTGTGGGAAAATTCTTAAACATTTTCTCGGCAATATCTAAGAAGTTGAAGCCTTCAACGTTAATTCTTCTTATCAGAAACACTTCAATCATTATATAGTATAAAGTACGCCATAATCCTATAAAGTACGCCCGTTAACTCCGCCTTCCATTTCAGCGGCTGAACAAATACGCGGCGTATTCGACGTAGATAGGGCACGCATGCGCCGGCGTGTTAATGAACATGCTAATTTGAAACCAGTGTGTGCTGTGAAAATTAATTACATGCAAGATAGGAAAACTTTGCGAATTATATTTAGAGTAGGAAATGTCTCGTGAAATTGTCACGTAAAATTCCCGGGATGAATTGTTTACAAATTACGAAATCTTGTCCATTGATGCTATGATTGAGGTGCCCACTTATCTTCTAGAAGTTTATTTAAACCAGTATTTACCTACACATCTTTTATTTCTTGAAAGAAAATATAAATAATTAATCAAATGTCAGTCGTTAAACAAAGCAGTTTATTGCAAGTTATTGCAGCAAGGTTATCTATTAATTTAATCCTTTTCCTCTTTATCAAAGTGTCGTCAAATATACGCCACACGAATTGATTTAATGAAAATGTCGCGACGGTTGCAAGTGAGATAGAAATTGTCAACGTTCACACTCAAGCTGAAGCTGCTACGCCGTAGCACCGCATAGCGAGTTTTGCTACGCTTTCGTAGCGACAGTAAGTTTGAAGAATTTGCGCGTTTTTGGAGTCTAGAGAAAAACACAATCATAGCCTCTAATTTAAACCCTTGATAATTATTAAAAAGAGAAGAATTATAGGGCGTCAAAAAACTCGTCCATTTGAATTTAATACATTTTTTATTATTCCTGTTATTTACCTATAGCGCATTCGAAAATGCTCATATACTCTATTGAATGTACTCATAGTATGTACGTTCTTAACGCTCGATCCCTTCCCTCTATCCATTTATTCACGTCCCCTACATTACATAAAGTATTTCGTTATATATGGAGTGCTCGTCGTATACCTACTCCGCAGAAAGGTACCGGTAGAACTAGCATCTGGCTCTTTCCGTAGTCATAAATCTTAATACCATTTGTCAATCAGTCGTTCCAAGAAATGACGGGGACAAACAGTGCCTTTCGGCTTTATTAAGGGTACTTTTAAACCCATTATAAAGGAAGATGAGGAGACCAAATACTGTGGTATTATAGCAATCAGCAGCTACTGTCAACATCTGATGGTTTTGACTAATTTACAACATCTTTGAGCTACTGAATTGATTTCAATCCTGAGTAATAATCCATTACAATTTGTGTTACTAATCGTTCCGCTCCACGCCCCGCTACTCTATGAACTTACCATAGGAAAAGCTTAGCATCACGAACATGTTATGAAATTATAATAAGGCTGTGTTTTGTGCGATTATGCCAAATATGTCCCTTTGTGTTCACGCCTCACGGTTCGTACGGACGTGACATTTGCATCACTCAACGCCGCGGTCTGGTTTCTGTTATTGTGTTACGTAGACGCTTAGAAACATTGTTTTCTGCAATGCAGTAGACGGCTAAGAAAGCTGTGTTTTAAAGGTCTCGCTATTGTTTTAATCTGAAAATACTGCCACTTCCTAAAGGCTAGTTTTACCATTGACTCTGAATAAAACAAGCAAAACAAAAAAACACGTTATTTGCTTTCAGTGTTATCGTTGTTACGGGATATTGATACTAACTGCTCTCAAATACAGTTAAGTGTTGATCGTATTCCATTTCAATGGTGAAACCGGGGTTTTGACAGTTTTACAGTATTTTTTTTACTAACTTTACTTAAATCTTTACCAATATAATAAAGAGATAAAGTTTGGGAATCAGATAAGTAGGGGGATCTTCGGAAATATTGATTCGATTCCGAAGACTCTTTCACTAGCGGGAAGCACCACGATTCTCTTCGAGTATCATAGACTATGGAGGCTTATTGATTGTTTTGTATTCTAAGAATCTTGCTTAACTAGCATGAATTAAACCTGAAATAGAGCTTACCTAACCCGTCTATCTAAACCTACACCTTTCAAAAGAAGACTACAAAATGCAATATAATTTTGGTTCTGCGGTTTAATTTAATATAACATTTTGGAGTAATATCGTTTACCACAGTTTACCACGTGACGGCACGGTTGGCGCAGTGGCTGAGCGATTGGACTGCTGTGCTGCGTGTCGCAGGTTCGATCCCCGTACGGGACAAATATTTGTATGACCTACAGGTAGTTGTTCTGGGTCTGGGTATTTGTGTATGTGCATTTGAATGTTTGTAAACGCACCCACGATACAGGAGAAATTCCTAGTGTGGGTCAACGTTTTTTTTTTAAAGAAAGAAGAAAAAGAAAGAAAGAAACATTACTAATTAAATGAACCCATTTGTTAAAGCTATACATAATTAAACAATAATCGTCCTGAATACTATACAGTCAATTAATAATATATAATAGCTCATTAATTTGTTATATGGTACTTAACAAGTCACATATACCAGGGATTATATTGTTTCAAATATAACCACTAAACCTACTTCTAAATACACAACTATCTCTGTTCTCGTAATCATCATCATCTTCATTCACAGCCCGAATTCACCCACTGCTGGCTTTGTTTTCAAATCACCATAGTCCACTTAATTTAATTAATAGTCCTAAAAAAATGCAAACTAAAAGAAAAAAGTGTCCAACCACCGAAGTAGATGATGTTCTGTTGTTTCTGGCTCCCTCGGTGGGAAAAAACGTGAGTTTATGTTTGACAAATTGCCGTATATATATCTTCTTGGGGAACCAAAAATTGCCACTTAGAAATTTCAACGGTCGTTTTCTCTTTTCAAGAAACATTTTCAGCGCCGCAGTCTTGGTAATGAAGCTGCACAAAAAACTAGGGTGAATTAATTCTGATCTCTTCCGAAAAATTCCGATTTCTTTGGAAAATTTCAGTAAAATAAACTTTGTATAGAGATAAGATAGGTTTGGCGATGGGAAATAACATCGGACTCACGGCAACGTGCACGAAAAATCAGCAAGAAACAAGTTTTTGTTTTCTCTTTTCATTGTCTGAAAAATATGTCATTCTCAGCTCTGCAACATTGATTGAGCTAAACGGCGATTTATCCTGCTTGTTCCAAAAAGGAGTTACAACCTACATCACTATCACTACATATTATAAACTAAGGTCCTCCGCCGCGCCTGTCTGTTTGTCTGTTCGCGATAAACTCATAAACTACTGCACCGATTTTGATGTTGTTTTCACCAATGCATAAAGTGGTTCTCAAGGAAAGTTTTAGTGTATTATTTGCCAAGTTCCGACATCCACACGGGCGAAGCCGCGGGCATCAGCTAGTTACTTTATAATATCGTATCTGTCTCGCAATCAGTCCCAAGACCGGTGTACATAAAGGGACCGCCTATTACTCCGATAACAAAGTAGGTACATAGTAAATCTTACCAAGTGCTCGTAAAGTTCCTCGCAACTAAACATTTCTGAGAAACATACTTACAAGGACATAATTTACTGGTATTCACTGGTTCTCTTTAGACCAGGAGTTGCGAAGATCGGAAGTTATTCACCCTAGCATTTTGAGCAGCATTCTTGCCAGGACTGCCTCGTTGAACTAGTAGTCGCGAACGATACTGCTGAGCTTGACTTTCTGGGTTCGAATGCGGGCAAAGTTTTATCATTAAAAACGCCGTCATTATCGGGAAAAGGCTCTTTGAAATCAATAAGAAATGTCACGCAAACTTGGTGTTACGATTGTTAGTGATTAATTGATCAGAATTTGCTTCTCTTCTTTGCCTCTCTTTGCTTGTGCTAAGCTCCCGACTTTTGTGCTAGCCTCATCCACGTATGACGATGGCAACAATGGCGTCTGACCATCTCTTTAACTTTACTTATCTCTAAATATACAACCTACGTACAATCATAATATTTCAGTATCAGTTTACGACATAATATAATCAAAGGTATTTGCAATACCTTAACCTCCCATTGAGGTATTACGTTTGGCAATTCATCCCAAAGTCCTTACATAAAGGGACCTCTTATGTGCTCCGATAATACACAATATAGTGAATTTTGACTAAATGCTTCATTGAGACGTTCCTGGCTAAATAATTGATACAGGGGAAATAGTGGTATGTCATGGAGATCACATAGAGAGTGGAATAATTCATTAAATCTTGCTTTGAATGAAAGTTCATGTATTTGTAATGAAACGGTTGTATTCTCAATGCAACTTTGCATCTTACAGGCTAGCAGGAAAATGATTCTGGTTGAATTCAACACTCAGTCATATTTAGAATCAGGTTTGGCACTTGATTCATTAGTTTTTTTTTGTTTTGTGTAGTGGCTGTGCTATAAATCTTACAGTATCAGAACAGTATAATAGTCCTTCCTAATAGTATTTAGTACTGTTGTTGGCATATTGCAACACTTTATTTACCAATAAATATTGGTAAAGACAAACTTATCACGTTCTTTCTTTTTTATCGATTGGTTAGTGCCTGGTATCAGAAGCAAAATGGCGACCTAAATACCGATTAAAGAAAACAACTATTTCGAATTTCACAATCGTGAAGGATCACTAGATCCTTGTTACGTCAACAGTTGGGTCGCTCTGGTCATTTATCTTGCTAAGCATCTGTCAGGCCCTAGTTCCTAAGCTGTATATAAACCCCACTTAAGATATTTGATATATGTATTCAACATTCCACTTTAAATAGATACTTTTAGAAGGACGGATCAGAATTAAGCTTAACCCTTTCACGTCCATGTTGTGGAAAGGATTTTGTTTATGTCGTCAGCTTATTTATATATTTTATCATTTATGTACACACTAGATAAAACATAAGGAAACATTATGACATAACTTACGAGTACAAAGACACGGCTTATTTGAAAATAAATCAACTAAGTAGCTAATATTAATTAGATTAGCAGTTACTTTTTTTAATAACATTTGTTTGTGTATAATCTCGCAAATAGATAAATGTTTCCTATTTTTCTCGGGCATTTCAATATCATAATCCAAAATTTGTTGAAAAAGGGTTGGAGAATGGAATATTCCGAATTTATTACAACGAAACTACTAATAATACTATGTTTATATCCTGCAAAACTTTTTTCCAAAGGGTTAAGCAAAGGTTAACCCTTTAACCAAAGGTTAACTCTTTCCCGTCGGGGTTGCGGGTTGTTCGCAAGAGATACCCCGGCCTCGACATGAAGGGCTAAGAAGGAACATGGGTGGTTTTTAGTCAGTAGAAGTCGGACACTCCCTTTCGCTCTGCTCAAGAGCGGGAGGGGTTATTCGATGATTTTCTACCCGCCAAAAAAAAAAGTTTAACCATTTGGAAAAACATCATGATTGATATAGACATCATGGTAATATCATGGTAGTTATTATTGCCTCATGATTACCGAATACAATGATTTACAAACAACCATCACACTGCCACACTAACCCTTGCAACAACCCTGTACATAAGGCCGGCAACACACCGTCCGACATGCCACAACTGACCCGCAATGGCCAAACTTCCTCTTCACACGATAAGCCCGTAATGTACCTAATTATCCGACTAGCTTAACCGACCGACTCTTAATTGCGAAACTCTGTGTCCGGCCTTAGCCATATGGTCGGTTACCGGTTGTTATTCGGCCGGAGAAGCTTTTTGATTTTTGAAGGGAAGTTAATTGTTCTTTATGGTATGGTCGGGGTCAAGTGTCATTATAAGATGGTATGGTATTGTTGGAAACTAATAAACTAGACTAATAATAATAAAGTCGAGTATAAAATGCCGTTTACAGTATTAATGAAAATATAAGTGACCATGACAGTTCAAAAACTTATGTAAACCACGAGTATTTAATTAACCCGCACTTTTGGTGATTTTTTCCTGTTTCGCAGTAGAATGAATGCTATAGGCTAATATGAATAAGCATCACTTAAGATAAAAAAAAGAACTGAAAAATGGTTTATTCCCATAAATAACAAAAGAGAAAATATTTATGTAGCACACACCGAGACACACAACACATCATATTATAATATCGTAGATTTTCCCCTTGCATGAAAAACAACATGACGCAATCCTTGCATAATTCTTCAACATTCATGCATATATTACACATCCGTGCCACATACATAACCGCTTGTTTGAGATAGAAAACACCCAATATTGTACTCTAAGCCGCAAAGTAAACGAATAAACAATACACCTCCACGAAATTTGAATCTTATCGCACTACGATTAGGTTCAACATGCAATGTACTTCAGACTCGTTGTTTTTTTTTCAATTATCACTATATACATAACTATACTTATGCTAAGTTCCAATTGGTTCGATTGCTATAGATGGCTCGGATGTGAATTCCGTCTCGACTGCAATAACTAAATTTCCCCACTTAAATCAAAATATTGTACTATTTCGGTTTCAACGAAGGTGTACCTTCAGTAACTATTAAAGTTTTGGCAGAACAAGTTAAGTTAAGTCCCATGTAATAGGGAGCGAACCTATTGCTTTCGCCCGCGTACAAATTCAAATCCCAGTAGATATTGAGAAATTCCTTAAGAAAAAAGCTCTAAGGTTTTCTCCAGTTTAATAAACTGTAAATATATCTTGCTCCACACTATTTGTACGGCTTCGGCCGATACCCTCGGGAACTAATAGAAGCCTTCTGTTGGGATTCGATACTGTACTGTACCGTGGAAATCTTTCACAGCCTTTAGACTTTTATTAACACTTTCAGTATGTACAGTTTCAACGTTTTATTTGGAAACTGAGATAGTTTCTTGTATGCATAAGACGGTTTCTTTTAACGTTTAAAACTAATAGCTATTTGATTTATATAATGTGTAACTTCACATGAGTTGTCATGGCTGACCTGGAAGTCTTTAAATGGACTCCGGACCCAGGTTGGTCGTAGCAGAGAAAACCTGCTAACGTGGAGATTTAGTAATGACTCTGCCCTGCAGTGTAAATGCTGTGAACGAAAATCGTGTCCTGCGTGCCCTGCAATGCGATTCACTAACAGACTCATCATAGATGTTAACAACGACGAGTTCTCTGATGTTTCATCGTAAAGATCGCCTTTAAAAACAACGTTGATAAAAACCGTATTCGCTAAGCTACCTATGGTCGTCGACGATCTGCCGAACAACGATGATGAGTACGATGTTTACAGTGTTGCTGTTTAATCTCGAGTTATAATCGAGAAAATCTCGACTAACCTATTTTTAAGTTATTTCGTCATTTTAAATTAATACAAATGCACAAAATGTATGTTTATAACCCGTTATATTTATTATGCAACAAATATTTAATGAAGTATATCATTTTCGACTTAGAAAATATTTATTTTGGATTATAGCAATAAAACAATTCCAAATCTTTGACATTTGTAATTGTAGGTTATGTGTTTCAAAACAAACAACTTCATCTTATCTTGATTAGTTTTTTTATCAAAATTCGAAATTCCAAAGTTCCAAGTAGTTTTGAGTGGCTAAGTGGACTTTAAAAAAAACTCTGCACCCCAACCCAATGGCGTTCTACTTGTTCTGTATTTTAGTTTGGTTCCACATCTATCGAAAGTAAGTACACATTAACATTTCTATTTAAATATACAGCACAGTTTCTGTAACTACTATCTATGTAACCAAAATATGAAAATTATTTATCTTTTATTGTCTCGCAACGCAGCTCCTTCGTTTAATCAGCTAGAAAAGCTAGTAAGCTTTTTGGAAAGCAAACCATGGTTGGATATGGGCCTAGGAAAGAAGCAAGGGAGCCCTTTGCCCTGCAGTGGGACACCATGGGCTAATATAATAAGATAAGAATAACTTTTGGTTGGCTATGGGCCTAGGAAAGAAGGAAGGGAGGCCTTTGCCCTGCAGTGGGACACCATGGGCTAATATAATAAGATAAGAATAACTTTAATAAGTACAAAATGTTAATTGCAGCTCCTACTCAGCGTGTGCATAGAGAGACATTACGGGGTCGCCGACGCATTCACCACTATCGCCGCGTCAATCTGCAGCGCGCCGGCGACTATTGAGAAGGTTACCTTCGTCACAACGCCGCTCTGAAATGGATAGCATCACAGAGCGTTTCATAGCCATCGAAGAACGTCGAGCACAAGCAGAACTTTTGATTGCCCAAGCAATTAGTCGACAAGTAGAGGGCTATCGGGCTATGGCTCAGGCTCTATATAGAATAAGTAGTGCAATTCGAGATTTAATAAATAAATAAAAATAAAATGTATGCTAAAAGATTGTTTTATTTATTAATTAATTAAATTAAGACTTTTACTATGTACATACTATTTTGTTAGACTATATTAATTTTATCTTCAAGTAAAACATTATAAAAAACAACATTTAAAAAAACATCCACTTATATTTTAAGATGAACAATATACATTACTATTTAACATACGCTATAATTTTTATTTAACAAACTGTCTTATAACCTGAATTAGTAATATCTTAAGTCTATCTTAGTATTTACTTCTAACTATTTTGTCCACTCCTCAGTCTATTCACTAGACGACCTCTAGCAAGACGTCCACTATCCAAATCACTGATAGAGTTCTGGCTTCCTTGTAGTGACTGGATCACCCTCCCTTCTTGTCTCTGTAAATGAGCTGGTAATTCTACTGGAGAAACTCCGGCTTGATTGCAAATGTTATGTTACACACAACAAGCTTTAATAATTTTTCCCACCATCATAGTGAAGAACACGATGAACCAAAAGGCACTTAAAACGGTCTTTAAGGATGCCAATGGTTCGTTCTGCAGTATTTCTTGCAGTTGCATGCAGATCATTATAGTATTCTTCCCTTGATCCAGGCTCAGGGTTGTTACATGGAACCATCATGAGTTAAGCCGGAGTACCCTGAAATAAATTAAATAGGAATTTAATTTAATTTTAAAATAATCAAATTTATTTTATTATTAATATTTAAATACCTGCGTAAACAGGTTCAATTTTTGATGGTAAAAGTAAAGAAACATTTTAAAATACATACCAAGCAATACACTGTTTCTCCTGTATTATTTAGCTGCTCCAAATGCATTTTTATGACTGAATTATTATATATAAAGCTGTCATGTGTTGCACCTCCAAAAGTTACATCCAATGCATATTTAAGTCTGGATCATTTTATCTTAAAAGGCAAAAATAAAAGATTAAAATATGGTTTGAAACAGATACGTTCCTATCCCTACAATAAGTTTAATGAAATAATAAAAAAACTCTTTTCTACAGTTTGTTTGTATTTTGAGGAAATCATATTAGGTACTTAGGTATTAATAATAACTGGGTGGTTGATGGCATCTACTACGGTTCTTATAGCCCTCGAGGCAGAAGCTTGCGAGATATAGGTTCTTTCATTCTCACATAATATTTTTTGGTAACTTCCACTAGCTAAAAATGCGAGAGTGCATAAAACCTGGAATAAGAGTAAGTTTCAGACATTTTTGTGCCTATGGTGATTTATATTATATATTGATCTAATAGTAATACCTTGGTTAGGTTGCTAATTCCTCCTCGACGTTTCGCCTTTGCTAAAAATGGGGAAATATCTTCTTCCAATTGTTTAATTAGCTCTTCAGTCAACCTGAATATCTTAATATAGTTTATATCAATAGTAAGAAGATCCATATTACGAATCACATGTGCCTGACGTCTTTTTTCTAAATTATGTTGACGCTTAGCTTCTTCCAACGAAAAAATCATACAGGAAAGACGAACTGCCATCTAAAACATTAAAAATAGGCATATAGGCTCCATATAGGTTTCAGGAATTAAAGTACGATAAACAAAACAATACTAAGCATTTAAATTTAAAAAAATACTTTTTTTACTTACATTTTGATTGTCTACAACCAAGGAAACATCCACAATTTACAAGCCTAACGGTTTGACAGTTAAAATCGAAGGCGAAGGGGCCGTTGTCGTCGAAGGCGAGGATGATTTGTGTTCCTGAATACCGTTTTTCATACATTCGGAACCATATTTTAGTTCTACGTCGCGCCGTCGACATCGTTGAGGCGCTACGATCGCGCAGTTTTAACTAAAGAATACGGAAATGTTTTCATCAGATGTTTCAACGATGATTTCTTGGTTGTAAAGATGTTTTGCCTTAGTGAATCGCACTCCTGTTGTTTGTTCACTAAAGAAACTGACAGATGCTACCGAAAGCGACAAACCAGTAGTTCAGTTTTGGGCTGACACAATTTAGATAAACATCGACACGCTAAGATGAAGATAAATCAGATCAATTTTGCCTTGATACTATAATTTCTATGTTTAGTTTTACTTACACAACCTTTTACAATGCCTTGGGGTTATTAATCTACAACCGTAGTCATATACATAAGATAAAAGCACAAAGGTTGACCTTGCGTTTATATGTACATACTTCTATTAGCACTTCAAGTATCTACACTGGTAAACAGTTTAATTGTTTAACTTAACTTAATACTTAGAGACGTCACTCAAAAATAATCAATAACCGATGACAATTAACTTTTATGGACAAAGAATGCCCACAGTTTTACCTTTGACAATTTCGGTTAGTCAGCAAAAAATTTGAGAGTTTGAGAACATGGCAATTTTGTTGACACGACAAAGATATGCTGATCAATTATGTTTAAAGAACTTCTCCGAGTGCGATAGTTAGCAACACTTCGGAACTATCCGTTTATTGCGTTATTAACTTTCCACGGCTAACAGTACCAGATTCTGCTTCGTTGCTTCGGTCCATTTAAAAACTAAGTTAAAACTGTTCTGATTCTTGGATTTATTTGTTTAGTTTTGCTAGGAGTAAAAGTAAATAATCAGAATTAGGAAGAAATACAGAATATTACTTTTAGTTTTCTGTTGTTTATTCTAGAACAGCTTTCCAAACCCTCGATTTCCGCCATTATGATTTCAACAGTAAAACAAAAGCTGTTTTCTTTTAATTTAAAATCGAATGGTTTTGTTTACTAAGTTTTGTTTTGCAAAATAACAATCTCTCGTTGTTTGAACTACAAACTTTCTTGTTCTTATTCAATTGTGAAGGAATACCAAGTAACATTTTCAATATTTATTTTTAATCTCGCAGGTTTTCATTTAGCTCGACCATTTTCATGTCATTTTTAATTGTTATCATAATATTTACTGCCTATTGTTATAACCGCACATTAGACTATCCAACAGCTTAATAAAATAGCGATATATTATTGACAAATGCCGTTGCGGCCAATCAGAGCCATTCAGAGCATTAGACCTCGTACTAAATATGGCCATGCCTGTGCAAATGTTATAATAATTTTAATCGAGAGCATTATGCCAAAACTCATGACGTATGAGGCTTATTTCTTTAGTATTTTGGTTTACTTTTGCCACATAAAACAGCAATTTGTGGCCAGAAGCAGTGTTGTGTTTGTGCCAAATATGTCACCGCATTTCTTCTTAATTAGATTGGCAAATGAATTAAACTTGCCATCCTAGATTTATGTGGCTTCACTGAAGCTTTTTGACTGCTCACTAAAATATGAAATGAAAACGTTTTACTGTTAGTTTATTCGTTACAAAAGATTAGCATTTTTTTCAGAAACATAAAATATAACGAGCCACCATTCCACAAAAAAAAAGGTATCATTCTATTCTACATTCAAACTCACAACGCCACATACACGTCATGCTAATTTGACAACCCGAAACACTCGCTGGCACACACAGAACAGAAATGAAATGTCAGAAAAAAACAAACATTTGAATAGGGAATGTCATCGATAACGGTATATGTCGACTTCAACGCAAGTGATTGAGTGATGGAAGATTTATGATGTTCGTGTTTTTTCGTAACACGTGTATAAAAGTAGAACGTGGATTGGATAGAGTTTATAATCGAAGCAAAAAATATTGTTTAAGATTCGATAAGAACTTTGAATAAGAAATAGTAAGTTTTTGAACTGACATGGTCACTATCACTGTCATTGACACTGAAAACAGGATATTTGCAACTTTTAGTTTTTGTTTCGAGCTCCCGATATTTTGACGCTGTTACAAGCTAAATGCTTAAGAATAAACACAATATGATCACGGCAAATATCCCGTTTGATGTTATGAAATACTAGTTAGGTTTATACAACAGAACTACATTATTTCCTAAGATTGCAATAAAGTTCAGGCTTTATTAAAATACCTAGGTTTCTTTTTCCATCATCTTGAAGATCTGAATAATTAAAACGTTTGAAAGAATTGCTGTAAATGCTGACGTCAGTTCATTGAAATAGCTTTCGAGTTACAAAATGTCTATCTACATTACATCACGCCAAAGGGTTAGGCAGAGGCGTACACATTAGTACACCCACATATCACCAGCTATGCTTAAGTCCCATGTAATGGGCGGTGACGCTATTGCCATCAAATGGGCACAAATCCATGTTTAGCTACTACCTACAAAATTAAAACACAAGACACAACACAACTTATTTCCCAAACGAATTATTTTTCCAGTCCAAAAACAGATCTTCTATTTCTGTTCCTATATTGAACTGGGAATTAAATGAAATATCGAATGTACTTCATGAATCCACATCCAATTGGATGAGGCAGACCAAAATGAATTTCTAAAGTACTTACTAGCAGTCCAGTGCTAGCCGTTAAGTGCTTTTAATAATATTATTATTGGACTTCACTGTAGGAAAGTCCACTATAAAAAATAATTTGTGTAGCAGACCGATATGTCTAGTGTAAAGTGCGCTTTATTTTTCACAGCTGTTAGTAAACCAGTTTTAGAAAAGCGACTTAATCTCGTGAATATCGTAAAGTACATACCTTACAAGATAACTATTTAAATGAAGATAAATTGCTGCATGTATGAAAGACCATCAATTGAATTGGATTTCGCTTTTTTTTTGTTTTGTTGGAGTCGTAAAATTTGTCAGGACAAGATGTGCAAGGAAGATCCCTTGCAAGATTTGATTTGCAGAATATTGGAAGGTATTTTATATTATTAAAGTTTTCTTCATTTGTAAATGCAATGTAAGTGATCTGAACCTGTCGCACGTATATAAAATTCAATGTAACTAAATTCTTACTACGAGTATTATACATTTTAAAGTTTGAAAAGTTTCAATCAATCTTTCAACCGTTTTGGCAGAATTCCCTGCATCCTCGTGCGTATTACTCGCATAAATCACATTCTAGAACAAATATCTACTGCCAGTATGTTACAGCCAGGTTCAGGAATATGGACGTTTGAATGCAGATTGCAAAAACCTATGTTTGACCATTCAACGTCATATAGGCAGAATCGTTCAGAGAGAATCGGAGAAACATTAAATAAAAATGATATTTCTATTACAGTAAAGACCTACTCCCCTTATAATCAAAACAATTGATTGCGTAAAATATACAGTATATGTTTGCGATAATATAATAGATGTTTCACAATAAATTCAGTAAATGAACATTCCGCTATAAGAAGGCTTTTGAATATTAAATAAATAAAGTATGTTAGTTAGGTTAACATACATCTACAAGCAAATTAATAATAACGATTTTAATGTTTTCTCCATGTAAAATACTGGAATCAGCTGCATTCTGTTAGGCTAACATAGTTGGGAAAAGTCTTATAGTTATAAAGTTTTAAATACCTTACATTTACTCATGGCGTAGCTTTGAGTTCTGCTCAAGTAGAAAGTAATTGTGAAAGAAACATTTTTTGTAACTGTATAATCAATACTTTTATTAAAACGTCTCTCCTACCAATCCCTCACAAAAAGGTCTTAATCATCAAGGCGCCCTTTCCTGGCACCTCTCATATTCCTTTATTGTACCCTAATAATTTTACAAGGGCAAAGCAATTTGTATTTCATTTCCTCGTTCAGGCCCATGAACTTCAGACCCTCAGTATACAAATTAATCTCAATTTGAGACTAAAGAATGTTTCGCTTGGCCTCGCCACAAACACCAAGGCTTTCTCTTTGTCTTAATAAAGCAACTGCTTATTAATCGTGAGGGCATGCAATCTACCAACCCTTACTGGACTTGCGTGGAGAATAACGGTCTGCTTCCTTTCAAGGAGGAAAGATCTATATCCCAGCTATGGGACTCGAATACGCTAATTGTGTTGTAAGGTTAAAAAAAAAAGCCCGTCGGGGCTGCGGGTTGTTCGAAAGAGATACCGTGGCCTAGGTACGAGGGCTAAGAAGGACCATGGGTGGTTTTTAGTCAGTAGAAGTCTGACACTCCCATCCGCTCTGCCCAAGAGCGGGAGTGGTTATTTGATGATTACCGACAACCCAAAAAAAAAAAAGGTGGCTTGTTATCTCTCATGGGCAATGTAAGATGGAGGGCTGGTATTATGAAATATTATACCCATCATTTTGTTAGTCACCCATAATATTTTGTGTACTTACTGAGAATGGGTTCACCACGCAGGGTGCGTTGATAGACAAAAATAGTTTTCCCCGACGCTTTTATACAATATGTTATCAGACCCTTTACGAAACCGTCAACCAAGCAAAAAGATGATAAATCACGTTTTACGTTAGGACCCAATATTACGCACTTTAATATATTGTGCTGCTGGATGCATTCAATAGTACAAGGGTTACAGAGGTATTTAAAAGACCTTTATAACATAGGAAACTTGTTGAAAAAAAAAAATGGAAGTTTGACCCGCTCTTGGGCAGAGCGTAAGGGAGTGTCAGACTTCTACTGACTTAAAACCACCCATGTTCCTTCTTAGCCCTTGTGCCGAGGCCGAGGTATCTCTCTCGAACAACGGGCCCTTGTTTCCCTGACGGGCGTCGGCCCTTGCATATATGCATGGAAAGGGCCCCTTCCATGTTGCTGACATCTCTTTGAGGCGCGCGGGGAACACGAACGTCGACACGGCCTGTCGTCGTCATAAGATGGACGGACAGCGAGCTAGCCCATCACTCACCGTTCTCAGGCCCGCGTCTACGGTGGCCGGAAGCCATCACGTGGCCCCGACGCCCGGAGCGCCTCCCGCGGACATAAAATCCCCTAAGTTTACTTTAATCACGGTTAAAGCTGAGTTGGTTTAAGTTAAGCGTTGGCTTCGAGTTTAAACGTAGGCTCATAAGTTAACATAAAGACACACAAAACTATGCAATCCGTTGTTAGGCAAAGATTGTGACAGAATTAACAGAAGAACAGCTCTTAAGGCTTTGTTATCATCGATGATTTTATAGTTTAATGAGTTCAGTTGGCCAATTGTATTCAAATAAACATTACATGACGCCTGTAATCCTCGAAGAGTTAGACAGAGGTGTACCCATTAGTGCACAAATCCAGATTCTCTGGCTGCTACTGCGAAATTCATTATTGAAAAACCAAATAACATTTTTTCCGATTTGGGAATCGAACCCAAATCAAATTGAATAAAATTATCATATCATTAACATATTCATTATCATTATCATATTGAATTGTATTAAAATATTAAACAATAATATGTAGATTTTATCCAAGGTTTATTCTAGTCAAAGAATTTCGAGTTTAGTATAATAAATGTCCTATGTAGATATATTTACAACTTAGGCAGCTATGCAAAAATATTCCGGCTCGAAAGTAATATCCAAAGCCATGCAAATATTTCGTCTCCAAGGACAACTAATGGATTCGCCTGCGTAAGCCATAAGGCGGTCGCTTCAGTACGCTTTTTCAATGACTATTTTATATTTACTCGTTTCTGCCTGCGATTGATTACATTCTTCATTAGTGGTTGAAAATGTTGACGATAACTGTAATAATATTTGTAACTAACGACCCGAATTTTCAAATTCATGATACCTGAAGGATTAGGCAGAAGGGAATACACCCACGTTTCGCCAATAAAAGGGATGAGCTTATTGACCATGATGAATTAAAATTAAACAAGGGACGAGGCGTCATTAGTGAATAGGGTGAATAGGGTAAAGTCCATTTCACGAAAGAAGTCCCGCAGACGCAGCGCTGTATGTCGCGCGGTTTCATCAATAGGGTAATTAACAAAAAAAATCTAATTAGTCCGTCAGATAGATTTCCACAAAATATTGGACACGTATTTTTTATTTTTTCACGTAAACAAACAATGAAGACGATACCGTGTTTTGAAAACTCATGTGACGTCACGTCACGTATGACTTTTTTTACCGGTGAGTGACGTCACAACTCCCCACTCAAATCTTTGACGCGTTTCATCTTCGTCAATTTTTATTGATTTGTTAAAACAAAAAATACGTATCCAATATTTTTCTATAATCTAACAGACGGACTAATTAGTATCATATTTTTTTTAGTCAGTAAACATCCCTATTTTCTATGTATCTTTTCTCTATGTATTTTAGTCACGCAACGTTTAGGAATAATGTGGTTTGGGTATTCATTTCAGGTTTTTGTTTTCTTTTCATATTGTTGTTGGTAACATCATCATCCTCCTTGGGGTTGGCTTCCAGTCTAACTGGATGTATCTGCATACCAGTATTTTACATGAAGCCACTGCCTTACTGACCTTTACAACCCAGTTAGTATTGGAAAGACTGGTTGGCAGAATCTTGGACCACGGACTACCTGTAACGACTGTGAAGATTTCCAAATGACAGCTGGGATCAACGGTTTAACGTGCTTTTTGAGGCACGGAGGAAACTCGGTATGTAATGGGTGTTCACCCATCCACAGACCAACCTAGGCAAGCGCAACTTAACCTAAAGATTGACCCGAGTGGCAGTTATTATTAAGTCACGAGCTCCTAATCATAAAACCAATATTGAACTAAATAAACCCCTTGAACAATTTGAAATATATTCTCGTTTCGTTCGAAAAATTATTGTATAACCGAGCGACCGTCAGCAAAAATATTTCAACGCAAAACTATCTCTTAGTTCATTCACGTACGATACTAACTTGTTCTTTGTATAACTATCTAATAGTACAATTTAATACTAATTTTATTACGGTTTAGGTTAAAGTACTTAAAGTTTAAGTATTCATTTTATAACTTTATTGGGACCCTAAAATGTAATAGAGCGGGTTATGACAAAGGGAAACTTCGAATTTAATCTTTGTGACCCTTTGACCATTTTTATGAGAGCTTGAGTTGAACATCGATTACAAAAACTGGTTCATTTGTTTTGCTCTGTTTATTAGGTTTTAGGTTTTAGTTTAGTTCCTAATTGTAGATTTATTTATTTATTTAAGGTGCACCCACAGCACATATATGGACATACTAGATACATTCTAGAGTCTTATGGTGATATTCTAATATATATTCCAATTACGGGCAAACACAACATTGACAAAAACACGCCAGATTAATACACTACTACAAAGAGACACGGTATAAAAACAATAACATCCAATACATACAATAAAACGGAAAACATAACAATAGTAGACCAGGGAATACAGATACAAACGAAGTTAACTTTTTGGACAACTAACCTGATCAGGAGACTTGATAGCACGTAGGGAAGCCAGGATCAGATTATTAGATAACATGTTTAGCAATGTGTAAATAAGTAGCATTTAATGTTTGTGGAGAAAAAAATTGATAGATGCTCTTGTATGGTCTAACTACATGTTGTTATACGGTCTTGTAACTAAAAATATGATAATTTCAATTGTTCGGTCGTCCGATGTTACGGAATCTTTAGGTGCTACGAAATTTCGTAGCACTCGTAGCATTTTCGTAGACCCACTACGCCGTAGACAACAGACGTTCGACAAACAATAATGATAATAATATGGAACACATATTACATGCTAATGAAAACATGCTTTATGTGTTATTGTACGGCGCCAGCAAGACTGAGTTCCACTGTAAGATGATGATGGTATAATTTTAATAGCGATCAATATATTTGGATGAATACATTCTTTTCTTTCGTTCCATAAAATCTATTCATGTTATATGGCGCCAAAATGAAAGTATTTTTATTTGGCAATGAAATGAAATGAACGCAGTTTTTTGTGTTTACCAATCGTTAGATTAATAAACAGAGACCTTTTATACATGTTTATGATTGTTTTTATTTGTTTACAATATCTGGGACATGATTATCATTTGAATTTGTTGATGGGCTTCACATGATAGTCCTCATGTAACACGCGTTTAATTAACCATAATACTCTTAACTGGAATCCACTGGACACAAGTACAGACCACCCTAATTAAATTAATCACATTCCATCGCCACCGCAAAATTAATTAGCAGATCATTTAAAATCGATCATCGATATCGGATTATAAAACGAGAACGGCACTAATTTGGCGGACGGTGACTTAACGTAAAACTTGCCAAGTATTTACTGAACGGCCAAGCTCCCGATCCTTGGCAAGGACCTTTGCCAAGCTTCTTATAATTGTTGGGACTTCGGGACTTTGCTGAAGCGAGCGATTGTAAACATCTGGTCCCTGAGCCTCGTTCGCGTAATTTCGCGGAAATATTTTTTCGTTTCAACGCTGGAGACAATTCCCGGGAGTCGAGTTACTAATGGCTTATTACTTTTTAGTACAGTCGTAAGGAAGCTGAGGTTAACTGCATACGAACGTCTAATTATTATGCGGCGCATTTACGTAAGGTCTAAGAAATTTCGTAAATGCATATTAAGTTTAATGTTGCAACTAACAGAATCAGTAACTTTTAACGTTGCTACGTTTTTTCTAACTTATTGTAAGTATGAGTTACATATAAATAAAAGTACCTATGAAATATGAAACATAATCCCAAAATTAACAGGACTCACAAATCCCCTGTTAAATATTTTCCATTTCCCGACACGGGCACGAGCCATCGATGACTTTAATCAGGCTTAGTGATAAGCCTCCATACCTCCGCCACATGACGTGACCCGGCTGAAAATAATCCCCAAAAACGCATTATGACACTTTCCTGCCACAAAACTTTAGTCCAGTTTGCTCGTTTGAAACGAACGCTCGTTATTTGCATATTTTACGGAAAAAACCATGAAATATGTATAATACTTAGCCAAAATTCCTCTAAACTTTCACATTATGTATGCTACTCGCATAAACAAATAGTTTTTCATTAAAATTTATTACTTATAATTTATTACATACCAGCAATTAAAGTTTGTATCCGTTACATAATAGGAAAACAAAAAGTTTTAAAACCATCAATTAAAAATCGGAGACAGTTCTGTCACGACACAAAAAATCTAAATTCTAATTTTAAATTGAGATCGATTTTGGAATAAGGTGTTCGCGAATCGAGGCTGGCGATGTAGCCGGGACGCCTCGGGGCGCGGGCGCGCGCTCCCACAGTCGGGTGGATACTGGATGCTGGCTTTGCCGCAGGAGCCTGCGTCACAACCACTGGACCTCGACACCTTTTTGTGGGACCCTAATTAATAACCAGGCGTGACGCGAACTCGCTTCACATCAAATCTCTTTCGACACTGAGCCGAGGACGAGTGTTTTATCACGAATTGTTAATGAAAGCGATTCTTGGCATCATCTACAAATAGCCCGCTCGTAATTCAGGGTGCGCGGCCGAACGACAGCCGTCTCGGCGAGTCGGCACGCCACCAACTCCTTTTGTAAAGTAATTTATGTAAAATTGCACGATGCTGACATTTTTACGCGACTTTCCGCAGAATTTCAAGTTGGTTTTATGTGTCGTGTTAAATTTCTTTAACCGCTTCCGCTTTTTTTTTATTATTGCGTCATTTTGTAAGTCGGCATTTATATTTCGGAGATGATTGCTCTCAACTCATTGCGCGTTTCCTGACACATTTTATATTTCTGAGTCAAATGAATGTCGAGAAAGTGAAATAAACGTTACGTCTTTTACGCTTGGAGTTAATGAATATGAGCCTCATTTAAATATTTAAAACATCATAATTATAATGGTTTACGTCTGTCTAATAGACTAAACTGACTTTAAGGAAACCGAAGAAGAAGTCTATCCACTGAACATGTTTCTTACGAAAATGTTATTTTAGAAAAAAAATCAAATCAAAACGAAGACGGCACGGTTGGTGCAGTGACTGATGCTCTGCGTGTCGGGGGTTCGATTCTCGCATTGGACAAATATTTATATGGCCCACAGAAAGTTCAAGGTCTGGATGTTATGAGTTTAAATATTTGTAAGCGCACCCACGATACAGGAGAAACTTCTTGTGAGGGGCAACGTATTTAAACAAAAAGTCTGAAGTTCTCAAAACTAATTAAAACACAAAAGACGCAAAAGTGAACAAATGAGAGACAAAATATAATCTAAATTGAAATATAAATGAGTGCTTGCCTTCCTTCGCCGAAAACGTCGGGATTTAAAATTCGGCACGGAGTATTTGATACTACATTTTATAATTACTATGCCGTTTCAGTGCCAAATCCCGGTATGACTTACTAACTCTTCTTCATACAATGTATTCGGTTTGTTAATTTTGGCCTTGTTTAGAAGGTTTAAGTGTACTTGTTTGACTATTTTATGTTAAGAATAGATTGTAGCAAATCCGTGGAGTGCCTGTTCACTGGCGCCTGACAATTTAGATTCTTTTTAAAATGAAAAAGGTTACATTATTCTCAATGTTCTTACGTTTAAATGTAAGATATCTAATGTCTTACAAATATAATTTTCTAACATTCTGAAAAGTTTTGCTACCTTATCAGTATTGAATAATAAACACCATCTGCCTAGAGCTCTTTGGTAAATTGATCCCACTCAAAAGGGACCCGCGGGTCCAATCAACAAAAACTATTTTTGAATTGGTCAACTGGACCCGCTGTCAAATTTAATGATTTGTTCAGTCAAGTAGAAAAGTTTTTTTTACGCACGACGGAACGGAGAAGGTATATGCGTTTAGGGTGAGAGGTATTTTACTTGGAGCGACTGCCTATCTGACCTCCACAACCTAGTTAATACTGAATAGTAAACGTAATGACAACAACTTTTATCGCTAAGAAGGGTTATTGCCGGGATTATATTTTAGGAAATTTGGAAACTTGTTCATCCATTTATTTGAGCTTAACCTTGTTACAACCAAATTATGTTTTTTCATCTTGATTTGATATTAGCACCCGAATTCCGTATTTAATCAGGAAACTTACGCATAACTGGCGGGGTCTACATGCTAGAAGTACACCTCTGCCAAGCCCTATAGGAAAGAGAGAAAGAAAGAAAAAATATTTATTTGTCGCAGAAACAAGAACATACAAGGCGACAGAAAAGAGAAAAAATAAAACAATACAACGCAGTTATACGTAAAACAGTAAGAAATAAAATAAGCAGTGATAATAAAAAAAATGGTTAACAGCTTGTACGTCGTGAATGCGACAAACAGGTGACGCCATGACTTAGGTTAAGCAAACACGATGTAAAGTTTCCTATCCATAACAAACTTTTAACTTCGGCTATCGACTACATCCATAAAAAGACAAAATCGCTTCACATGTTGTCAAGAGACTCCAATTGAAACATTTGATCGTAGTTTCACCAGTTTCTAGTCAAAGGATTTGCCAAGTTAGTAACGAAGCTTAACTTGATTTGACTTTACGAACATAACTAAGTTATTCTTGACTTGTTTAGTCAAACCTAGATTCCCATCTGAAATCGTCTCACTAGAAAATGCTTTTGCATGTTCGTCGTCATGATTATTTTGTATGGACGCTGACTTAGCTTCTATTTTCATAACATATAATAACACCACGTCTGTTTTCATTAAAATAATACACCCACATTTCCCCAGTTCCAGTTCCCTGTAAGGGAGCGAGCCTATTCCCATAAACTGGACAGAGTTCCGTACTTCCTGAATGCTACTGAGATATTCGTGATGGAAAAACCCAGTAACACTTAGCCCGACATGAGAATCGAACCCAGAGCCTCTTGTTCAGCAGTCGCAGTTTCCACCGCTAGACCGTTTAGGCTTCTATATTTATACCCCTTTTTTCTAGTAGCTCAATTTGCTTAAAACTTGTGTAAAAAAATTCAACTCCCAGGGAAAATGTAAAAAATAATTAAGAATATTGTTTTATAAATTGCCAGCTCAAGTTACTTCACTCATTTATTATTTGTTTTCACTGAATACAACAACGTTGGATAATGTGCTGTTTTTCCTCGAAGTGATTAAACTGAGTCAGGGATTATTGTTGATCCTTGTTTAAATCACTTAGGGCCGATAAATCGATTTTATCTTAAGAAATGTATATCGAAATCTTGGTAGTCGTGCAGTTCTAGTGGTCGTAAGCGCAAGTACTGCGTATGACGCATTGAAATAAAAACTAAAGATACGGTCGTCCGAACATTTGCTCGACGCGTTCGCCATACAGAGAATTGGTGTAGTCTGCTCGTTAACGTAACCTTGTATAAGCGGCGTGGCATTTTCGAGGTTTATAGAACATAAATAAAGCTTTTAATAAAATTTACGACCGCACCCGAAGAGAGCCGATCGTGGACTAGTTCACTTCGACTTAGGAAAGACCTTATTGAGACCACGTTTGTGGCGTCATTTTAACATGACGTCCGCTCAGTCCTTACGCAGTAATATATAAGTCAATGGTATGACGCCTTTTTTTTGGGTGGTGGAAAATCATCAAATAACTCCCACCCCCTCTGGGCAGAGCGGAAGGTAGTGTCATACTTCTACTGACTAAAAACCATCCATGTTCCTTCTTAGCCCTTTATGTCGAGGCCGCGGTATCTCTTGCGAATAACCCGCAGCCCCGACGGGATTTTAGACCCCCTGACATTTTGTTAAACTATAACGGACTCGCGTCATATACACGTAACTGTTTATTACCCGCAAATTATCTCGCGTGACATTTTCATGTTGTGATTATTAGGAGAGCAAACGTAGGCGTTGTTGATCATTGCCGTCATCAGCAGGCCATTCATTTATATTGTCGTATCACTGCGGGAATTTCATTGAGAGATTCAGATTTATCAGAATTTAATAGGATTAAATTATACTAACATGGCTAAACTAACTCGGGACTAACATGACCAGAGACCGCACGTGATAGAAAGGTATGGAAGGAGAAAGGGTAGGCCTACGCTCAGTAGTGGGACACAAAGTGGGCTAGCAAAAAAAAAAAATATATACTACATTTCTATCAGTGGAAAAGTGCCCTAAAGGCTGGCAGCATTACCTACGTATAATAGCAATACTGATGATTGAATAGCTAACCAACCACTTATACATAACATCACGCCTGTAATTCCCAAAGGGTTAGATAGAGGTGTACCTAATAAATAATACACCCACACTTCGCCCCAGTTATGTTGCAGTTCCATGTGATAGGGAGTGAGCCTATTGCCATCAACCGGGCACAAATCAATACTCAGTGGCTGCTATTAAGAAATTGCTGCGTTTTTGGTCTAGTGGTCGTAAGCGCGATTGGGTGGTACAAAGCTTTAAGTAAATTTTCCAAAATCTGCGCGAGTGGTCTTAAAAACAAGACCATAACTTTAGATTGACATATAAAACAACATCACCTGCGAATATTTACATGTTTTCTTATTCCTAAGCTCACCGAATTTTCATACAAGATGAAATATGGGTTTATGTGTTTGGTTACCCACACTCCGGATATTAAATCTTGGTTATTACCTGTTTAAGCCACCCATGAGCTACTTTCATCTCTCTCCTGATATATAAGGGTTCTTCAAGAAATATTTTACACCTTTTGGGCCAGATTAATATATGGGTATATCTGTAATCCACACTTACCCGAGCGTGGTATTAAGTAGGCGTATTTAATTATTCGTTTACTTGAACCCTTTTGTGCTAACCTTTGTCTTAAAACTTCTGCTTCGTGCGTAGACATTAACAAAAAAAACAGACTTTCAATAAAACACTAAAAAAGACTAAAATAACTTTGCTTTCGGAAGTCGGTGACTTTGTTTGTTTCATTGACTCTGAAAGTAAAGTAATTTTACACTTTTTTAATGTTTTTAAGAAATACGGTTTTTATCTGTTTACGTTGCGTAAAGCTTAGCTTGTATTTTGAAGTCGATTAAAACAGTAATCTTTCAATTTAAATCATTTCAGGAACTGTATTCACAAGGAAGAATTTTAGTGGTTGTTAATATGTTATGTCTGAATCTGTCTGTGTACCAGAAATAATTAAACTTTACCTATAACTAGCAATACATTAGCATTTCAAGTAGGGACCCATAGCAGACCGGTTAGCCATTTGTTAATTGAAATATCACGTATACCCCAAGTCTCAGAGAAACAATTTAACTGTCTTGGATCCCGCAACGATATTAATCAGCAAAAAATAAAACCGACTTCAAAAACACAAAAAAGTAAAAAATAACTTTAGCTTCTGAAGTCGGTGACTTTTGTTTGTTTTATTCAGTTTTTTTGTCACCGACTTCAGAAGCTAAAGTTATTTTTCACTTTTTTGTGTTTTTGAAGTCGGTTTTATTTTTTGCAAAAAAGTTTTTTTATTTTCCCATTTTTAGTTGTAATATCCTTTACAAATATTTGATATTCATTAATTTTACGTTGTTAACAATACATGTCACGGTAATAGGCTTATCCCCAATAAATGGAACATTACATAATATCTTACTGTCCAAATCTGGGTGTACACATCTGCGTACCCCCTCAGATCATACAGGCGTGATGTTACGTAATGATGTTGTATAAACGATAAACATCCAAGCGATTGCAGCAATCACGACAGATTTGCGTCTATTTTTGAAGAGTTCTATTGTATATCTCCGAAGATCAGGATCAGATCTTCACCAAATTTAAATGGGACCACCTCAGGAGTATACTCTTTCAAATAAAAAATTTTGAGAATCGGTTCACAAATGGAGGAGAAATCAGGTAACATACATTAAAAAAAAAAAAATACATACACACGAACATAGAACCTCCTCCTTTTTTGAAGTCGGTTAAAAAACAGTGGAGCAGAGCAGAGGAGAATAGCGGCTGCTGATATAGAGGGAAGTGGCAATAGGGGATCGGACTGAGTCAAAAAAATATGATTCTAATTAGTCCGTCAGTTATTTTATCGAAAAATATTGGATAAGTACGTGTTTTTGTATTATCAAATTAATAAAAATTACGAAGATAAAACGCGTTAAAGATCATGAGTTGGGGGGTTGTGACGTCATTTGTAGGTAAAAATTGTACTGACATGTGACGTTTTCGAGGAGTTCAGGAGTTTTCGAAGCACTGTATCGTCTTCATTTTTTGTTTATGTGAAAAAAGAAAAATATGTGTTCAATATTTTTTGGAAATCTATCTGACGGACTAATTAGTTGTTTTTTGTCCGATCCCCTATTATGTTATTCTAACACCTTCGCTATTACCAAATGCTTAATCTATTGTTGTCCGTTACTGTGATACAGTCATCTGTATCACAGTTAGTGTTATTTAGTTTCTGATAGGTAGTCAGGATCATTCCTGACTACCTATCAGAAACTAAATAACAATGTCTAATGCATTACTAATGTTCCAGCGAGCTCCAACTAACTTGAACGTTAGTACTGAGAGTGGATCAACCGCGAAAGTTTACTAGTGCTGGATTCAATCTAAGCTCAGATGGGAACTAACAAGTAGTAGCCTGCCATGTCCAGTGCTTTAAAATGGCGGCTTTGATTGATACAAAGAACAACAGTTTCAGTAATATTTTGAGCCAAGACTTGTCGTTGTCGACAATACATTCTTTATTGAAATGAAATGAAATGAAATTATTGGTTTCAGACACATGGTACAGGTCCATATTATGTTAGTGGGTACTTATAGCTAAACTGAGAGTTTCAAAAATTTGTTGTTGAGCACTAAAAAAGGATTTTTCTTTAAAGGATTTTTTTCTTAAGAGTATGTCTCCCAATCGTGGTGTATAGATTTGAAGGTTCATTGCACTGTTTAACATGCTCGTCCCGTGAATCGGATCAAACGATATCACCGGAAGAATCAATGAGTCAATGGGTCTTTCAATCAGAACTTAATGCTTGTTGATAACCAAGTTGTTAGTAACAATTAAAAACGTAAATAAACTATCAACAAGGCCTTTGATTAGCGTAAAAATAAAGGAACTATAAACAAGGTCGGAAAAAATAAATAAGTTAAAATCGATCAACCGTCTCAAGATGCCCGACGAACCACAACACAAGAAAAAAATCACTAAGCTCCAAGAATCTCAACTCTATTTTACTTACCATTGAACATCACAAAGCAGATTCCTTTCTTTTTTTTTTTGGGCGGGTGTAAAATCATCAAATAACCCCTCCCGCTCTTGGACAGAGCGGAAGTGAGTGTCAGACTTCTACTAACTAAAAACCACCCATGTTCCTTCTTAGCCCTTCATGTCGAGGCCGCGGTATCTCTTGCGAACAACCCGCAGACCCCAAAGCAGATTCCCTTACACAAACAACTATATCAAAATATGAATAACTAGCTGTTATTCGTGACCTTCGTTCTCGTGAAATGATTATAGGAAAATATTACTTCCCATTTTGATTCTATAATATAAGTAGACTAAATTAGACTATAGAACATCATCACCTTCGAATAAAAATCCCGTCGGTTCAACTGTTTTGGAGATTAACCGGAACAAACAAAGACAAATATTTAAAAAAAAAATTGTTATAAGTGCTGTATACAATTTTCGAACGCATTCGGTGAAAAACTATTATCTTGAAATTACAAACAGACTCTCCAATTTTATTTATTTGTTAGATAAACAACGAAATATACCTACGTTAAATCCGCTTAGTTTAAACGGAGTTTGCGAGCCTATTATATGGTCGCGTGTATACCTCACATAGTAACGGATAAATATGATATTACACAAGGAGTTGGTATATACTTTGTAAATGATTAAAATGGTTGCTATGAGACACTGAGAAAAGCAAAAGGAAAATGGCCTTCAGTATCTAATAAAATAAAGTAGAAATAGATGTGCGGTTATTGTAAAGTGTAAAAAATTGTGCAATGTCTTCCAATCGTGCGGTAGTTATTGCGTGAACAGTAACAAGAATCCTCAAAAACTTTTGTATTTACAATAATAAGCAACATTTATACCTGACTGTCAACATTCAGATATGGTGCTAAATAATTGCTGACAATGGTCACTAAGGTTTGTGACAAATGTGTCAAAAACCTTAGTTGGACTCTCAACGAGCCAGAAGCACCCATGGGCCTTTTAAGTCATTTATCACACAATATTCGCACAAAAAATAGTTTTTATTCCTTCCCAAAGCTATCTAATACATCTCTCGAATTCCCAGTACAGCTATAACGGACTCAGGAGCCGACTAGAACAAACTTTATGCAAAGCGAACAGCCCCAAATGGCCAAGTTTAAAACTTATCGGTCCATTCCCGACGAAAAAACAGTGTTTTATCGCAGATATGCAACTTAGTACACAAAGATGGTGGAAACATGACAAGTTCCCATTATAGACAAGTGATCATTTTTGTAAGAAAATCTTAAGGTATTTAATACTAATATCGAGGCCGAGGAGAAGGTGGCCCGTCGGGACTGCGGGTTGTTCGCAAGAGATACCGCGGCATCGGCGCAAGGGCTAAGAAGGAACATGGGTAATTTTTAGTCAGTAAAAGTCTGACACTCTCTTTTGCTCTGCCCAGCGAGCGGGATGGGTTATTTGATGATTTCCTACCCCCGAAAAAAAAAAATGGCGGCGGGACGTCTTAGATGTTGTTCCTCGCCTATTGGCGAGAAGACGCACATCATCGTGAATATAGCGGAAGGAATTGGATGATATGAGTTAAACAAGGTGAAAATAAGTCTGTCCGATTATCAATAAGAAATTTAGTACGAAATATGTATTTTTTTAAACTGATACAAAAGAATAAAACATTCCTGTCTGCAAAATCATTATCTTAGTAAGCCAAGGGTCTTGTTTATCATTTGACAAGTAAAGATAAACACACTTTAAACACGACATAAGAAAATCTCCGATCACGATTGTAACACCAGTGTAAGTGTGAATAATGGCCGGTCCGTATCTACGCAGCCTATAAATAAGGTTGAAAATCGTTTGTTATCAAATAAGGAATATTTCACGTTGGTTCGTTGTTTTTAGAGAAATAGTTTAGTGTTCCCCTTTCTTGTGTTTTGGCTTGCTGCCGAGTTAAGGTTGAGCTGGAGCTAGCTTCTGAGTTAGTGAACCTGGGTAGATAGGATAGATACATCTCGAACTCATAAACCTGGAAAGACGCAGGTTTCGCGGCCAAATATCGGTTGTATTTCTGACAGAAAGAGATAGCTTAGCTTTTTAGTCAACTGGTACCACTCATTGGGATCCACGGGATGAGTTTACTAATGCATATAATTTTTATTATTTTTCTTTTGTCGTTTAGACCCGCTCGCGCTGTTAAAGAAGAAAAAAAATGTCATCGAATTTCAAATTTTGGTAGAAGGTAATAAAAATGTGTAAACTCTTTTTTCCCAGCAAAATAATAAACGTTCACATAAATCAACGTTATCAGTGGGATAATTATCTTGCGCTGAATAGTTGCCAGTTATATATGCAAGCAGACTCTTAAAATTTCTTTGTAATCTTTTCAAATAAGTGATAATGCGAACAGTAACATGAGTCGCGCCGCAACGTCAATTTCAAGGCTTTCGAGGTGCGAGTTTCAAGTAAATCTGACTTTTGACCGTAGAACGAGGCGTTCTAAGAACTGAAGTGAAGTGTATTTGGAACACACCCTTTCGCCCTTTTGGACTCTCCCTTTCGCTCAGCCCAAGAGCGAGAAGGGTTATTTGATGATTTCCCACCCCCCAAAAAAAAAAAAAAAAGTGTCTTTGGAAAGTTGTAACCTGCCAGAAATTATGTTAGTCTTATCATAACTGCGACTGGTGATTGGATCTTCAAATCGGGTAAAATATAATTAAGTTTTTTCTATAGAGCTACCTCTAACGCACACTTTTTTTGAGGAGAACACCAGGGAGTGTAGGACTTTTACTTCACTAAAAGCACCCCGGTAGCCATAATCCGTACATGATAGGTGGAACCGTTTTCAATTGTGCCTAGAAAATAGGCTCCTATATTTTGACCTAAAATTCTCTAGATTTGAGAGTAGAGACGGTGGTTACGGGGGGTTTGCAAGAATGGTTCTTTATGTATATTTGAGTAATTTCAATGGTACATATAAATAATCAATCTTTCCGCAAGTAAACCCAGTAGGCACTACGTATCTCGCGTGTTTCATATAATTAAGACAGCCACTCACCTTACCCAAACGGTATTTGCACGCGATATAACGAATTGAAAATGTAGTTTTTCCAATAAGTTTTGTGTGTGTAAATGGATGAAGTATAGAATGACGTGGAGCAGTGGTGGCTGTGTGGTAGCGGCCCCTATGGGCCCCGATTTATTTTATCACCACTGCTTTCAAAACGGCAAAGGAAAACATTGTGAGGAAATTGGTGTGTCTTAGACTTAAAATATAGAAGAATTGTAATTTTTTGGTACATACCAAACCGCAATCGACCCACAAGGTGGATTACATGCCATTAACTCTAGATTAACTCTAGAGGGGAGGGTTGTGTCCCAGCTGTGGGAATATTTGTGCTTATGCGGTGAGTGGCTTATCGAAGCTAGATATGAAACTGACCTATCGGGAAATCGTCAATGTAAGTACGATTCATTCATTGTTAATTTTGCAGAATCATCGAAATAAATAATTTCGGTTTGTGTGGAGAAATATTTCATTTAATGAGGTTCTTTTGATTAAAATGTTTTCGTTAATTAACATTGACCACGTGTAACCATAGCGTGAGTTTATTTTTGGTTATTTACGCCACGTTTATGTTACAATTTCACTTAGTTGGAGTATTTTATGTAAATAGCTTATTCATATATTTAAATTGTTATATAAATATGATCCTGTTCCTGCTTTGACCTTTTATGTACAGTCTAATTTATTTATTCGTTCAGGGAAAACATACAATTGTTCGATATGTTACAGTTAATATTACAACATAATTATTTAAAGTTATATTTAAGTCCCCGGGGGTGAGCCTATTGCCATCAACTGGGCAGAATCCTGGCTCCGTTGCTGCTAATGAGATATTCCAGGCGGAAACACTACAATACTTTGCCCAACCCGAGAATAAAAACTAGGACGTCATGCTCAGGAGTCGCGCCTGCGACCATTAAACCAACGAGTTTGTCAAATCTTATATTATTGTTTACTAACTGTTGCCAGCACCTTCGCCCGCTACAACTCGAAAAACATTACCCTTTCCTTGCAGTCGGGTAAAAGTATCCCACGAGACGATAAAATCGGGATAAAAACTATCCTATGTCTTAATCCAGGTTATAAACTATATGTGTACCAAATTTTATCCAAATCCGTTCAGTAGTTTTTGCGTAAAAGAGTAACAAACATCCATTCATCCATACTTACAAACTTAGTAGGATAGGATATAAAAAAATAAAATTGTATTGAATACAAGTTGAACTCCATACTCATTAAAATAATCATATTCTCAGACCGTAAAAGCTGTTTCCATACAAATCTTCTGCTTTTGCAACTACATCATAATTCATAACATCCTGAATATTATTTTCATGATAAACCGCTCATCACAGAGCTTTCTGTCAGCAATATGTTCGTAAGTAAATAAAGCATGAGCAAATTAATTACATTGAACGGTGCAGCACTCCACTAAACGCTGAATTCCACAACCGTCACCGGGCGTCTAACTCTAATTAATATGTTTGATTATATACGGGCGAACACTTTGGATAGCAACAGTGTTCTTGTATTACATTGAAAAATCAAAACCCCTAACTGATACTTGGAAATGTATGATGGGGAAACCCAATACCACGTATGACAAACGCCTAATACCTATTTTGAGCAGTAACGCTCTCCTTGCGACCACTAAGGTGTAGCATTGGACAGAAATGAAGCAAGCAAAGGTGACACAATTACAAATAACACTGCCGTAAACTTTCAGCCCTCGGCGGCGAATAGGTGCCAAGTCATGTGTCTGGGTTTTTATTTATTTATTTTATCATTTATGTACACACAAGACAGAACATAAGGAAACGTAGTAACAAAACGTAGAGTACAAAGGCACAGGTTTTTTTTTTCTTTTGAGGATAGTCAATTTTGTAATTATTTTTGAACACGTTCATGTGATACGTATAACTCTGTCTCTCTCTCTCTTCACTATTCAGTCTCATAATGTCATCGTATGCGGAAAAATAAAGTTCGACATCATTTCCACCCGTATGTCACGAAGCAAGCAAGGTGAAGCAAGAAATTATTAGTCCGTGTACATAAATTAAATACTCTGGATTAAGCAAATTTGTGTCTCGTAAATAATGGCGGAGAGTCTATTTAGGCGTGAATTATTGCTTGCACACAATTAAGTGCTCAGCAGACTGTTTAGCGTGTCCCACTTAATAATTAGTAGGTGCCGATATGATATGCCCCTGTTGAACTAATTCAATTAATCAAGCATATTGCTCAAACATAGTTTCCGTAGTATTTGACATTTTGTATTTGTGCCCAGTTGATGGTAGGCTCGCTCACTATTAATGAAACTGAAACATAATTGACAAAATGTGGGTGATATATTAAGTATACGTAATTTTATATGTATTAGGTTTAAGTGATGCGCTAATGAGCGTGAGCATTGTGTTTAATCTTCTAGTCTGTCAAGGTTCCAAGTGTAGTATTTCTATTTTATTAAGTTGTAGATTTGCAGAAAAAAAATACAATACTTCCTACATTTACCTCAACAACATCTCAAAACTACACACATAATTAAATCAAGTTAACATCAAATCCTCAAAAGTTTTTAGTGGTTTAATTATAACACTCATATCAAAGTTCCTAGTTTCAATAATTGGCGCGAGTCAAAACTTTGGTTGTGTTCCATTTTGAATTCAATTTCTGCAGGCTGCAGACGTCCTTGTCAAGTGATCTCTCAGTAGAACAATTACTTTGACTGCCAAACTCATTATTATTTTTTATGTAATGAGTTTGTCTTTATATTTAATTAATTTTGAATAAAGCCTGGCTAACAAAAAAAAAAACGGAGAAAAAAACCATTACTTGTCTTACTAACTGCTGCGCGTATTCTCAACCTTAATGTCGGAAAATCATTTTCTTTTACTTCAAAACATTTTCCACGTTTCTGAAACAAAATAAATTGCCTAAATATCCCAATCCCTGGATTACAGATTACAGACAGACCTTGTTCAAACGTTAGTACGTAATTGAATATAAATATTTAGTGACGACGATATTTACTTTTATTTGCTAGAATTAACTAACTATGTACATTAATTAAAAACTAATAAATAAACTAACAATAAACTATAAAAGGGCATCAAAAAACTGCTCCTCAACGCTGTCAGCCCGTAATGTGCCCAAAAGACTGGCGGCATTCCCACGTTGTATGGCAACACTTAGCCTCTGGCCAAGATAAAAGCCAGCCCTTGGGTCACGAGAAGCGTCAACTAAGCGTTTAGAAATTTCCTTAAACAGGCTATGAGCACTCGGACCCCACGGCCCCAGAGTTTCAACCCCAAACGGCTCGAAAATATAGTTGCCACAAAGGTTACTATATTTACGCCGCTTGAGGTTCTCTGCAGCCGCAGCGGCACCACCTGCGCAGCACGATGAACTTGGAAGATGTGATGGCGCAAGAGTATCGACACATGTTGCGTCCCACACTAAAGGCCTACCCATCTTCCAAGGAAATAAAGACATGCCGTCCGGTCTCTTGCCATCGTCGCGTGCCAAGCCATTGGGTTCTAAAACAGCTGGCACGCCGACGGCGACAAGAGCACGTCGGATGATGTCGTTTAAGTTCGCGTGCCGCGCAAAACGGCCAGCACTACGGCTGCATGACAGGCCGTGGTGACCGAGGCTGTTGACAGCTTCACCACATTGACAGCGATGAGGAGAACAGCAGGCGGCACCAAGACGCAAAGAAGCAGCGAGGCGGAAGGTCGTGTCGTCGAACAAAGTGCCTATGTTCGACGACGGCAGTGTGTGAAGCCAAAGACCCGACTCCCATTCACCCACAGCCAGCAGGCGCGCACGCTCAGCAGAAGTAGCAGACGTGTTCACTAAATTGTTTTGAACTACTCTGCAAAGCGGCTCATCCCACCGTCTCTGGGAAAACGGATGGTCGGGTGTTTGAGTGTTTGGGCAAGCGAGTTTCCAAGCCTCGATAGCCTCAGAGAAGCACGGCACATCAAAATTAATCAGTGTGGAAGCTAGGATATTCCTGATTAACTTCTCAGTGCCGTGGACCGAGGATATGAAAGCCGGTAAGCTTAAACTGGAAATTTTGCGGACGCCGAGTCCTCCCATACGTATGGGAAGAGTAGCTTGTGTCCAAGCTCGGTCATCCAATGCCACATTTAAAATAGATGTTAAAGTATGTCTGATAATTTGATCCATTCTGTCCAAAAGGTGAGTGTGTCTCCATAAAGGGGAAGCACGAAGGAAATATGTTAATTTAGGTCCGAAACAGCAGTAACGAATTATGGTGATGGCCGAATGCATATTAATTTGGAGTAGTCTTTCCGAAACATCACTGAAATTTTGAATTTTTTCCTCGATGAAATCGGGAAAAGAATTTTCAAAGATTGGAGACCCAAGGAAACGAAGAGAGTTTTTTTCTGTAAATTTGATGCCAGGAGCTGCTGCGTTAAATTTTGAATAAGTTAGTTGTCTGTCAGTACTGTCTGTTACAAAAATTTCGCATTTAGAAATATTGAGGTCGAGGCCAATGTGATGTAGTTCATTTTTTAAGAAATGTAGGTCTTGTAAAACAGAATCTACATCGCCTCCCAAGGTTCCGTCATCAAGATACCAAACGTTAAATTTTGAATTTAGCTGTCGAATAATTGGGTGGATAGCTAAACTAAAAATTACTGGCCCAAGGGGGTCACCTTGTTGACAGCCAACAGCAGATTCCAAAAGTTTGTCCCGATATAATAATTTAGATGGGTGTCTGTAACATTGCCAAAGAAAACTATAAATTTGAGGTAATTCCTTTTTAGCTTCTGTCAACAAGGTGTCCCTGTTCACTGAATTGAAGGCGTTCTTTATATCAACCTTCAGGATGACCTCACCTTTACCAGAATTTAGGTAGGTCGACAAAGCGTGTACGGCAGCCTCGCAGCCCCCCTTAGAGCCATAACCTAGCTGCAGGGGCTGGAATTTTTTCGAAACAGCCTCACCATAAAATTTACAGCAAATCTTGGCTGCCATACGACGGTAGGTGGTTCCCACGGCAATGGGACGAATACCGCCATCTCTTTTGCGCAGGGCACATAAATTGGCCCCGTACAAAATGTCGATGACGGACCCATTCACCTTGCCGGAGAGCATAAGATTAATCAGAGCCGTAAGCTCCTTCAAAAGCAACTCACCAGCTTCCCCGGCGCCAGAACAAATTAGGTCTTTTAGGTGTTGAGGACTTAGGCCGTCGAGGCCGCCGGCGGAGCCACTCCGGAAGGAGCAAACGGCTGTGACCACCTCTCGACCTGTAATGGTGAGGGAATGAAAGTCCGAATCAGGTGGGTCGGGAAAGGAAAGGCCACCGGCAGGGGCAGGGTGTTTGGTCTCCAGAGCCGCAAGTGTTTCTGGAGAGCACGGTGCCACCACATCGCTGCTGAAGAGAATCCTGGCTGCTCCGCTTATGTCACCTTCCCCTAACTTAGTTTCCACTAGGTGGGAGATACCTCTTAAGGGTGTAATTCTCTGTATCGGAAATTTTGGATCTAAATCTTGAGCCGAAACGTTACAATTTTCTTTAATTTGTGCTGTTAAAGTTTTTTTGGTAGCCAAATTTTTTTGCACATGAAGGATTCGATAAGGAAAGGTGAGCAGTTGTTCCCAAGCACTTAGTGAGTTCTCCAAGACGGCAAGGCGCACGCAACTTGCTAAATTCTGGGCTACGAGCGGTCTTGCGCCTCGGGGAACTCGTTTTAGTACTGGAACGGTGTTTTTGAATTTTGAGAGGGTTTTCCAAAATGGGTCGAAACAGGATGTAATCGGTGTTGTAGGTGTGGGTATTGTGACAGGGTCTGAGGTGGAAGCATTTTGAGGTTTGTGTACTTTCCCAATATGCACCTTCAGACCCCGCTTACCTTTAAAAAACCGTGCCTGGGTACATTGCGGGCATCTCTCCAGGGTGTTCAGCGATACTGAAGGCTGACTACCACTATTGCCCACCACATCGCTGCTGCTAATACTCATAAAATATCACTTATAAAATAAACTTAAATTTAAAATTAACTAAATTAATCTAAAACAATATCTAATACAAAAAAAAAACACGTAAAAGTCTAAACGACACGAGTTAACAACTGTCGACACTCTTGACGAAAGATCAGCGCGCGGCGCAATTGCACTGAGAGCCTCGGGCGCCGCGCCGGCGGTGAACACATCTCGAAGCCCCGGTGACCGTTGTCATGTGAACACTTATATTTCCGCACAGAAGTTTCAGGTTTAAATAGCACCCACTGTTTTGGCACCACGACGGGGACGTGCTACTCGACGTTACAAACACCCTTCCAAGTCATGCAACAAAATCCAGCACAAACCAGGGGCGTTTTTCTTCGTGTAGGTATTATTTCAAATTTTCAAAGATTGTTGGTCAAATTTTCAGACAGGGGAGTGTATTTGGGGTATGGGTGATGAAGGTTTCTTGGATGTGGGTGCAAAAAAATCAGGTTTTTAATGAAATAACAGGAAATAACAATAAAATCAGAAAATAAAATTTTAGGCAGACATTGTCACCATGACGTTTTAGTGACAGAGTAGGATCAACTGCAACACGTAGGTTCCCAATCCACGGCCTAATTACGTATCACAGTTGTAATCACTTTCTTTTTTGAGGCAGACTATGTTTCACCCGTAATATGACGTCGGTTAAGGCTTTAAACTATACGCTACATTAAACATTGTTTAAGTGCCAAAATAAAACCTATTTGGAAAGGGTACCAGTCGTACAATTTGCTTGCTATTTCGAATTTGGCACAAGGTTATGGCAAACCAACAGCCAGATGCGTTGATGACCTACAAAGGACCGCGGGAAAGAACTGCATGAGGCTTGAATATATCAGGGTAGCATGGCATGGAAGAGAGGGGTTTGTACCACCCTTTACAAAACTCAGCAGTACATAAAACAAGACTTTCAATGAGGCAATCTATTTGGTACCTTCTTTTTTGTGTGGATTGTACTTGTGTGAATAGCAAAGCGTTCGAAAGTTCCCTTAGTTTATTATCCTGCTATTTTATTAAGTTACAGCTCAATTATGACTTCTATATTACTTATACTGTGATCTTTCTTATTTTTAATCTATGTGGTATCTATCCTTTTATGTGCGGATTAGCATTTGTGCGACTAGCAAAGCGTACAAATGTTTCATTATTTTATTATCTGCCATTTTATTACGTCGCAGTTAAATTATGAGTTTAATAGTACTTATACTGTGATCTTCCTTATCTCCAATCAAAGTTTAGTTACGATCCATTTTAGAATCCAATTTACGATCTCTGCGACGAACGAAATCTAAGTGGGACACGGATTTTGGACGAAGACAGACGTTCAGAGATTTATTTTAGTCACTCCTGCAGTTTCTACTTATCTACCTTTTACGGATGAATTGGATTAAGCTACTTTAATACAGTTCGTTAACTGTTGTTAGTACTTAAGTTTCAAAGTTAACGTTTTACTCTCGGTGTAGTTAATACTTTTCTTGATTTTCTTCCGCTGTCATTACATGAAGTTGTGGTCCATCAAACATTCGTTTCGTTTTTGCAGATGAAGCAAAAAGAAAAGGGACATTTTAGTTCGCAAATACAGTAATTATACAATGCTGTCACAAAATAGCCACTAAATCGTTGGATACTCTTCTGTTTATTCAAAACAAGTAATCCATAACAAAAAACTACCCAGAAACCACAACAAAAAAAAGTATTTATGGGCACATCAAACAGTGGTCTAGGTATACCTATTTTGTTACACTTCATTTTGAAATCCAATTTCTAGCCATCCATTATGATGACATCACGGCCTCGCAGCAGAACAATGACTAACTTCTGTCATACGCCGTCGTAAAAGGTTTACCCCTGAGGCCTTTTGTGTGTGAAGAGAATATTGTACAAACTTTCTATGTATACTGTATAGTTTTGCAAACCAATTTTATAGTAGGTTGAGTGTATGTTATTATGATTTTGAAAGAGAAGCTTTCTGAATTTATGCAGTCTAAAAAAGACCACAGAAGTGAATTTACTTTGGATTTGACGGTTTTCCGTTGGTCACTTTAGCGGAGACTGAGCTAGCCTTTGATGCATGGAATAATATAGTGCACAAAGCGTAAAAACAAGTGCAGTCTGATCTCCCTCGAGGATTGAGTAGAATAAATAAGGACATAATTTTGAATAATCTCAAACTGCATGTCTTCTTCTAACCTAATAACTTCCATAATTCTCTTTTTTGCATCATCATCAGTAGTCATCTCTACCATTATAATATACACAAAATGCATAAATCAAAATATGTGTTAAAACCTTTTTTTTTTTCTTTACTTCTTTACCGGAAAACAGGCGTCATAGGATATCGTTTTATGTACAAGCAATTAATTATGATGGTTAAACATACACAAAAACTCCAATTATGTGAGTAAGTACTTACAATTGATTACAATTAATAAATCATGTCAGGTTACCTTTATAGACGGTTCGTTTGTCGAGCCAATATTTTTACGTCAACTGGCCAAACACAGGTGACACGGGTTGGTTATGGTTTACAGACATTAAATATTTAGTTTAATCTTACAAATTGTCGCAAAAACATTTTGTTTGACTATTTTTTTTTTGTATTTATATCATTTCTCAGTAGCAGCCACAGCCACCGAGTCTATATAATCATGTGCCCGGTTAATTACAATAGACTCGCCCCCTATTTAAAATTCAAATATTTTAATTCAGAATTAAATCCATATTTTGTTAGTAACAATAAAATAACTTAGCCTAATGTTAGTATTAAATTCAATTTACAATAATAAAGAGCACTGCACCACAAGTTCATTTGTATAAGTGTGTCTGAACACTTAACCACTTACGCAAAAGGGGTGAGTCCCACCGGACCCGGTCTGAAAACACATTCAGGATGCCATTGGAGGAGGAGCGCAAGCGCGCCAACATGGAAGCGCATCGCTTCCGCATGATCGCGGCGAACCCGCCGACGCACGCATCCACAAACATCCCTGACGCGCTACATCGCCATGGCAACCCCAAAAGCACCCTAAATCACATCGGACTTACACTTTTTTTTTTTTTGGTGGGTGGGAAATCATCAAATAACCGTCCGTCCATCTTATGAGACGACAGGCCGTATCGACGGCGCGTTCTTGTTCCAAGCGCGCCTCAAAGAGATGTCAGCAACATGGAAGGGGCCTGCAAGGACCGACGCCCGTCGGGGCTGCGGGTTGTTCGCAGATACCGCGGCCTCGACATGAAGAGCTAAGAAGGAACATGGGTGGTTTTTAGTCAGTAGAAGTCTGACATTCCCTTTCGCATGTTTTTCCTACTCCTCCGCTATTCTTTTCTGATTAATTTCGTTGCGGGATCCAAGACAGTTAAATCGTTTCCCTGGGACTTCGTCGAGCTTCATTGTCTCGGCGCTTTTCTTGTGGTCGCCACTGTTGATTGGCTAACAGGAGTTACAGTGGTTTGGGAATAGTGTGGCGGGCTTGTCCCATCAAAAAAAAATTCGCTCCTTTCGCTCTGCCTAGAGCGGGAGGGGTTTTTGATGATTTCCCATGCCCCAAATATTAAAAAAAAGGATTTGACAACTTTGTATTCTTTTCAAGATAAACTCAGTTCTCTTTCCCAACTGACTTCTCACATCCAATACTTATGCTCTGCGCACAGCATGAATCTACGTTCCTCCTATAATATTCTTTTCCGATGTCCTTCTCATCGGTCTGATTTTCTCAAACCTTCTTTTCTTGTCCAGGTGGTTTCCTTTGAAATGCGCTGTCACTGAAGATCAGGGCGACTACCAGTTGGTTCATATTTAAGGTAAAAGCTCGCGAACACTTGCATAATAAATTGAGACTCGTCCCACAATTAATTTGTTGTATTTCTACACCTAACCATTTATATCTCTCTTTACTTTACATGATTAGTTTGATTGTATGTATAGATGTATTAATGAATTATTGTATTTTAATCTTCACTCTTACGTAGACTTGTAGAAATAAAGTTTTAATAAATAAATGAATAATAAATAAATTGTATTTCCTTCATTTTCACTTTGTAGAGTTTCTTACACAAATTCACCAGATGTTTACTAAATGAGTGATGACTTATCTCCCGAAAACTTTATAAGAAGATAAATCGCAACAAAGTTCCGACTTACCTAAGTAATTTAATCAAAACATCGCAAGAGTTGATCAAGCTTTACAAATCATTCACTCCAAAAAGTTTTGATACCGTTTTCAATATGGCCGGATTTAAAAATGGAACGAGAACGAATGAAGCGCTTAAACAAAAGAAGTAACGTACATCCATACACAGAGATGCTATACTCGCCCATACAAACAGCTGTCCGCATTGAAAACTGTCCACTCAATAACAACCAAATCCGTAAAGCTGTGTGGTAACTGGAAAATACCGGTTTAACAAGCCAGTGATAAAGTTAAATGCAATTTTCCGTACCTCAGCGGGAACGTTTCACAGGTCACTTACGTTTTCAATCGACACCAATGTCTTCGTACCTGAAGTTTTACAAAAAGAGTACCTAAACATTTTTTCGACATACATGGCTAGTTCTGATTCGCAAAACTTTCGCAGTTTTACGTCCGATCCGCAGTGTATTAGACAGGATAAACATTTTCGGCGTTTTCTTAAATAATTGAAAGGACTAGGAAAGAGGCAACTTCACTACAAACTGTTATTACTTATAACGTAATATCGTTCATGAGATTTTGTTGAATAAAATAACCTGACTTGGCTCAGACTATGAATTTTTGAATAAATAGTCGAGGCCTACAAAATAAGTAGCAAATAAAAATAACTACCCAATTTTATTGACTGTCGAATCAATTTTTATGATTTTACTCTGTGTATTCGTAGATCTGCAAGTGCCTACTGATGTTTGGCCGGTATTTCATCGTCATTTTTCTCACCCTTGTCACGTAACAAGTTTTTGTGTTCCATTCTCCCCTACCAGCTCCTACTTATATCATTTACTAGTTTTTCTTCTTGATCATTATTTTATGTGGAAAAATATGAGAAAAGAACACAATTAAACAGTTTATACAAAAAAAAAACAAGGTACTATCAATCTAGGTCAAACTATTTCAAAAGCTTTTACATGCCATCCAAATCGAATCGGAAAAGCCTAGAAAAACGACTTATTACGTGTTTATCCAAAAAATAAATAACGTTTACCGTGAGCTTCGGGTAAATCCGAAGATTTGGCGGAAAATCTTCTAATAAACGGATGTTCGGGATTCCCGTAACGTATGCCGAGAGACGACGATATTGTCACCCTGTACATTTATGAACTGGTTTCTAGACTTTTGCCCAGTTGATGGCAATAGGCTCGTATAAATGTAGGAACGTACCTCTGCTTAAACCTTCGAGGAACACAGGGTGTGATGTTATGTTACGTTTAAATTCTTCAGCTAAAGCCATATTCTGAAAAGCGTCTTAACCATCTATACAATGCATTCGATAAATAATATCACGTTATTATTTCAGATTGCCAAGTTTCAATTCAATAAAAATGGATTGAGGGGGAATAAAATGCAAATATCCCGAAGAAACGAGTGCAAACGAAGATTTCGGAATATTGATCAGACAGATTTAATGTCGCTTGCAAAGGATTTAAAAAAATGGTATTCAGATTTGTCTAAGCGGAAAGATTTTGAAATTTACTCGAAGAAGGAAGAAATATCCAAGTTTTTCCATTAACGAGTTAAGGAAGGAAAAATAAAAATTGACGGACAAATTGTAATCATAAAGTCGAAAAATAAAGAGTGAAAAAGGTTTTACGGAAATTGCCGCCGTTTTTTACTAAGTGGCAAAGATTTTGTTAATAAATAAATTAATTTGAAACAGTCTTTTACACTTTTAGAATTATTTATTCTTCTATATATTATTAACATAAGCATTAACTTCTAGAACACGGCCCCCTCCCTATGAGAGGGAATGTGCCAGTCGTGGGCCCAGTGCGTGTTGGTAGATGTCACATGTTTTTTGAAATTTTGGTTCCAGAACATTCCAGTTCCCTTGTGATATTTTCCACCGCTGCTCTATACTAGTCGACGCCGCCTCAATACCCAAATTACAACCAACTTCAAAATTGCCGCAAACCAAGCGACACATTCTACATTCCCGGCCCAAAGATAACCACAGAACAAGTTTCTCTCAAAGTTTGCGCTACAATTTAACTTAAAATTTCCCTCACAAAGTCTGGCTCTCCAACCAACAAGAGCAGAAAAACGAGCTCGTAGTGTTATGTGTATGTGGACGTAAAATTGGATTAGCTCCCCGCGATGTAATGAACGTTAGAAACGAGGAACAGATGCGACACATTATTAAATAAACACCATATCTCACACTGTGTTGTTGCCGCTTTAAAAATGGTGGTACAATTCACAATTACATTTGTAAGCTTCTTTGATAAATAACTGCAGTTAGATCAAAATGAGGTCTTTATTTCGGCCATTATGGTTCTGTTATTAAATTGGGGTAAATGTTGTATCATTATTCATTCTCTTTACGAAAAAAAACTTTACTGTTTTGCTTGTTCTTGTGCCCATAATATTCTTTACAAAATAGATGTTTGTTTGTGAGCAACAATTAACTTTTTGTACCAGTTTTTTTGGCATCTCACTGAAAATTATGCCGCAAAAATAACATCTGGAAAGAATGCCGAAAAAGTGCATTAACGTTCATTAGTCTGCAACACACGTGTTTTAATATTTTTACGGAAAACGAAAGTAACAAGCTGTTACCTTTGCTTGCTTTTTTCAGAGAACCTTTTTAAAACATTTTACGAGAGTCACATTTTCATAAAAATAAAAATGCCGTACTAATTGTGTTTACCCTTCTTTTGAGCCAGTCGGGTAAAAATAATGATGTGTAAATATAACACGTTTTTCATTAAAAAAGGGACAGAACTTTTTAAAAGTTCTTAAGAAACATTTCACCCTTAGCCCATAGAGCTTTTGTATAAAAGTTACTTACTGAAATGAATGTGAAAAGCTCTCGAAGGCCTTTCAATCCATATTCCATCAGATTTAGGATTTAGTTCGCTTACGTTTGCATAAGCTTTCGAGGACTTGCAAATATGGGTAACTCTGGGATAGAAGGAGATTGAATTTGTATGCTTGGTTTGATTTTTCATACTCGAGACTCATACCCGTATCTATACAGGGTGTAAATCAACCCCGCGTTAAGGGTACTTTTACACCCTATATAACCAAGTCAAAGTGATTACTTGATAACTAAAGATACAATTTTTATTTTGTGGGAGTATCGTATTTCTCTGTACTAACTGAGTTGTGGATTTCAGGTAGGTAGTCGCTCCATGAAAACTGGAACTCGTCTGGATTCTGGACCCCAATATGGTTGGGAACAGGCTAGGTAGATGATGAGGTAACTATGCTTAGTTTTTACCTTGTTGACTGTTTGAGCCAGTAATCATCATCATCATCAGCCTATAATGTTCCCACTCCAGGGACTCAGGCCTCCTCTCTAGGAGAGGGATGGGGTACAATCCACCACGCGAGCCCAGTGCGGGTTGGTAGATGTCACATGTCTTCGAATTTTTTGGTTCTAAGACATGTCGGTTTCCTCACGATGTTTTCCTTTACCGTTTTGAGAGCAAAAAATTAAAAAAAAAAATACACAAAGTAATGCACCTGCCTGGGTTCGAACCCACGACTTATTGTTCGTAAGTTGGGGCCACCACCCCTGCTATCTCTCAGCCAGTAAACTTCATTTGAATTCATCAAAGTTTGACCTGAAAAAAATGACATTAGCTTTCGTTCCAAGATCACAAAAACAAGAACGTGTGCCAATTTGATATTGCGTAAGGTGCACTTCGATTCTCTCGGTTTTAACAGCCGAACTGTCACAGTTAACTTAGTTTATTGCTAGTAGTTCAATCAGCTATACGTTCTCTTTTACTTTATTTGTTTTTTTTTAGTGTTAATGTCGCAGGATGGTTGGAAAAATCGTTTTTTTTTTAACACCGTAGTATTTTTTTGTTTAAACTTGAATGCTGACTAGCTCATCAAAATAACGAGTGTACGCAAATTAATTGTTTTAGACGTGAAGTTTCAGTCAGCAGCCGTAACGTCCATATTAGCCAATCAGCAACCATATTTATTTACAAATAAACATAATTTCACGCATGTAATCAGATTACGCAGAGGTGTACTCATCATAACTACACCCTCATTAGTCAGTTATGTCATTTAAGTCCCATGACAAACGGGGTGAGCCTATTGCCATCAACCGAGCACAAATCCAGGATTAAATATCCCAGGATTTTCTCAAAAAGCGGGTTTTTCAATTATCCTGTGACATATAAATCTTCTATCTCTTTGAAGTCACGTGCGTTCTATAGAGGGTACGCTGCGTCGACATTTGCTGAGCTACCTAGGTACTTCCACTCACGTCTAAGCCGTATCAAGCTGTCTGAATATAACTTCTTTGAGTTCATAGCCCTTTGATCATGAGATTGAATTATCCCTTTTGATTCTACCAATAGCACTTAAATAGAACATGTATTCTTATGTAGAGACATAATGACACACTATTCGTAGGAACAGTCCTACGAATAGTATAAACAGAGCTGCAAGGATCTTTAAATAGGCGTTAAAGTTAACATTGTGCAATTATGTGGGACATAATGGAGTCGACTTAGGAAATTTTGACAAGTTTTTAATGCTATACTAGCTGATGCCCTGCTGATGATGGTGGAGCTCGTGGCTTAATAAGAACTGCCACTCGGGTCGATCTTTAGGTAAAGCTGTGCTTGCCTAGCTCGGTCTGTGGATGGGTGACCGCCCGACATACCGAGTTTCCTCCGTGCCTCGGAAAGCACGTTAAGCTGCTGGTCCCGGCTGCCATATATAGAGCTTTGGCAGTCGTTACAGGTAGTCAGTGACCTGAAATTCTGACATCCAGTCTTACCAAAGAGTATCGTATTACCTAGTATTAACTGGGTTGTGGAGGTCAGATAGGCAGTCGCTCCATGTAAAATACTGGTACTCAGCTGCATCCGGTTAGACTGGAAGCCGACCCCAACATAGTTGGGAAAAGGCTAGGCAGATGATGACTAGCTGATGCCCGCGGTTTCACCCGCGTGGATGTCGGTCAAATCATATACTAAAACCTTCCTCTTGAATCACTCTATCTATTAAAAAAACCGCTTCAAAGCCCGTTCCGTAGTTTTGAAGATTTAAGCATACATAGAGACGGACAGACAGCGACAGCGACTTTGTTTTATACTATGTAGTGATATGTTTGTTCAGCAACTGGGTTTTAAAACAATTATCCCCAACCGATCGAGCTGGAACTCCGCGTACACGTTCAGTTTGGCTTACAATACATGGTTAGCTAAGTAATGTCATTATAAATTCAATGTGACGGACTCCCAAAGCTAGTAGGCTACTAGCGGGCTAGTATTTCTTATGAATCCTATGGATATCAATTTAAAGGGGTTTGCTGAGAAAAATACATAAAAGATAAAAAACAAATAATTAAAAAAATTAAAAAACACGCCTGCCATGACAAAAAGTAAACTAAAAAATAAAAAACAAGTTAAACGAATTCAGTGATGAATGGGAGCAAGGTCCATGCAGTAAATGGAAAACTGGAAATTAAAACTTTTATTGCAGTCGGGGGACAGTTCGGTGGAACAATTCTTTACAGGTCCCCCGACTGCAATAAAAGTTTTAATTTTCAGTTTTCCATTTACTGGACCTTGCTCCCATTCATCACTGAATTCGTTTAACTTGTTTTTTATTTTTTAGTTTACTTTTTGTCATGGCAGGCGTGTTTTTTAATTTTTTTAATTATTTGTTTTTTATTTTATATATTTTAGTGATATATCGGTATTTTGACCTATAACCAATATGGCACGATATATTAGTTTATTTTTCAGGAAAGCAATGTCGCGCTAAGAATATTGCGATACTAAATCGATCATTTTTTATGGATACTAACTTTGAGATCTGAGGTGATTTAGTTCTTGTATTGACACGTAAATTAGGAAACTTCTTAACTGTGTCAGGCGTCTTGATTTACTATGCTTCTGTCCAATGTTGTGTGTAGGTACCGTGTACAGTGTCACAGGTCAACATATTATGAGTGGTAGCTAGCGCCGCTTGATATTATCTTCTCCGTTAACAGGAACTATATCAAAGATCTTTTAAAACACGAAGCTATTATCAAACTGTTTTATTAAGTGCTACCGAATGAGAATTATCCAGGGTAATAAAGCGTTGGACTTTTTTTTCTGGATGGACAATTAAGTAAAAGACGTAGATGAGCATTTCAAGCGAGACAGAACGGAAAAGGAACAGACCGGATGCGCGAGCGAAGCGAGCGCGAAATTTTTTGTACACTTTTTATAGATTAAGAATTGGAAGTGGGAGGGGAGGGAATATATTGTCATCGGGAGGGAACTTATTACTCTAACCATGATTGACATTAATCCTCCAATTTCGGAATCAAGCGCCTAAGACGGAGGTTTGGAAGATGCGACTGATACCTTCTCGATCTGTAAAAGTGTACCATTCTGACCTAATCTTGTAAGGGGTAAATTGATTAAAACTACTAGACGTAATTATTTATTTAATTATAATAATTATGTTTATGTTGGTACTGAGTTTTATCATTGCCTTGGAAAGCACGTTAAGATCTTAAATTTACACATCACCGCCAGGGTGGCTGTGATTTATTCATCTTTGACAGTCGTCACACGTAGTCAGTGGCTCGAAAGTCTGACTAGCAGTCTTATCAAGGAGTATCGTATTACCCGGTACTAATTGGGTTGTTTAGTGTGCAGGTCAAAAAGATAGTCGCTCCATGTAAAATTCCGGTTATCAGCTGCATCTATTAGTTAGACTGGAAGCGGACTCCAACATACGTTGTACATTGGGATAACGTGGATCGAAAATGCGAATTGCCAAATCTCATTTTAGCTTCATGAAGCTCAAAATGTACTAAGCGCGAAATTATTTTTATTGTTTTTATAGATTGAAGGGGGGTGAATTGTTCATATAGGTTACTGAGTTTGTTGTATGTAATAAAATGTGTTTTTTTCATTTCTTAGGATTCGGAACGGCAAAATCGGAACCCTAATAATATGTACACTTTGTTTTCCGTCTGTCTGTCCGTATGCCTATCCATCAGACAAGACCATGTTCTTCAGGAACGTATGAAATGATCGGAATGACTTAATTGCGTAATTTATACCTACAAACATTTTTAATTTCATGTAGGTATCTATTTGTAAACAATTTACGCTGAATTTAATAAATACATGCAATTTACATACAATGATAAGAACTATGAATAATTATTTTGTTGACATTCTAAGAAATTCAAGTGTAGTGTAGTGTAAGTATAGTAGGTACCAAAAAACTTTTACAGATCCCTTGGTGTGTGGGTTCAACTCGCACTTGGCCGGTTTTTTTAAACTATTGTTTTATAACACACGTAATGCTTTATTAAACTATTGTTTTATATTTATAACACACGTAATGCTTTATTCATTTGTGTTAGTTATGAGTTTCAAGTTGAATCTCGCAGTCAGATTTTTCCATACCAAAATCTACCCTGATCTTCTTTTTCTACCCTTTAAGGGGTGATTTGGAAAATTGTATGATTGCAAATTGTATGATTTCCTTAAATTTAAATTTTTGCCATGTTTCAAGTAAATTGATTCACGCATACTGACTTTTCATACAAACTTCAAAACCATTTAGGTGCCGTCATAGATGGATTTGGGAGTTGTAACCTAGCCAGTTTTATTTCTTTCATTACAGATAATCTATTGATGTGTAGCTTATTCGTATCGAATCCCGGGTTTAAAATGTCACCATTTCATTTGTTGAGTAGTATTACTATTAAACAATAGATATTGAATGTAATGTAAACTACTGTGGTATATTTTTGTAATCTACTTAACAAGTTCTAGACGATGATTATATTTTTCATTGAAATTTGAATAAAAACAAATTAAAAGTTCTTTTTATTTCTAAACCATGGCCACCCTATTATGTTTTTTGATATTTTCTCTAGCCTATGTTACCCGGGGTGACGCAATGAATCTAACGATACCACATACATCAAAATCGGTTCAGGCGTTTAGAAGTTATGGTGGAATAAAGAAACTCACAAACAAACATACATACATACATACATACATACATGAACGCTAAAAACATAACACTCTTTTTTTTGGGGCAGTCGTGTAAAAATAGGTTACACATTTATTTAAAAGGTTGTTTTTAACTGACTTTTAATGGTTCTCAATTCGGTTGTTTTTCTGTAAATATATTTTTTTTCAGGGCTGACCAGGCAGTTACTATATGGTTTTAAACTCAAATATGATATCTAATATGTCAGGATAACTCTAGGTAAAAAACTAACTGATTGGCGCAATTGCCCCGTAGTGAAATATAGGTATTGAAAAAAATCAAGATGGCGTTATTAGTTCCAATTTTGGGCAGAAGATCGTTGAACAGATATATTTCAAGTAAGAACTTCTAATGAAAAATACGAAAGTAAAAGTTTACATAGCGATGTAACCAAATTAAAAAGAAATAAATGATTCTGTTCTTCGTAATAACGTTTATATTTCGTGTAGCGAACTCAATTAAAAGTAAAATAAGTATTTGGTTAGGATTTCGTCGCGACCTTTCGTTCCACCGGGTTTTACTTTTGAAAGTTAATTCTGCGAAAAGCATTTACTGAACATAATTAAGGCGGCTATCTTTTTTTAAACATGTTTTTAGATGTCTATTTATAGATTTTTATGCAACTAGCTCCTTTAGATTCTTCTCATCATATCCTTTCGAAGATTTTATAGTTTCGAAAGGTAAAACGGGGTGAATAGAAACTCACGGGTGAATCGAGACAGAACTTTGAAAGGGATTTTAACATTGAATGAATACGATATGTTACCAACAAGTACTCTATTGTATTCACTTAATTTTATTTTATTAAATAGAAACCATTTTTGTCACATACCACATTCATTCAAAATTAAAATCCTTCTCAAAGTTCTGTCTCGATTCACCCGTGAGTTGCTATTCACCCCATTTTACTTATCTAAGTTTTTTGATAAATACGAGTAATTGATCGAGCTGTTAGCGAGCAATGGAGCGTAGTATCCTTGGAGTTAATCTCACTGATCACATGAAAAACTCGATACTGCGTTCCAAAACTTAAATTGCTGATGAAGGTCACACGGCTGCCAAGTTCAAATGGAACTGGGCTGGCCATATCTGCCGCATGCCGGAGGAGCTGTGGGTCAAAGCAACCACGTAATGGGTCCCAAACAGCAGCAAACGACAACGCGGCAGGCCCAGAAGGAGATGGCGGGACGAACTAGATTATTTTCGCAGGGATCGGCAAACCGGAGCACTGGATAGGGATAATGGGAAAGAGGAAAGGGAAGCCTTTGGCCTGCAGTGGGACACAAATGGCTGATTATTGTTATTACGAGTAATTCATTTTCATTCGACGAAAATGCGACGTAGTTATATTTCCCGTAAAGGAGTTTTACATTAATAATCGTGACTTGTCGAACTATTTCCATAAAAAAATGATAATTAAAAATATGTAATTCATGCCAGTTGAGACTTTCATATGATCTCATTCACACACTTAAGTTATGGGATATAAAAAGACACCTTGCAGGTATCTATCTGCGAAAATTTGTCAAATTCCACTAAGGAAGTATTACACATAGTTTCAAAGTTGAGGCAGTTTGTGGCTATCTAGACATTCGGGCATCCCGGAGCTCGTCGGAGTACACTTCGCGAGTTCGCCCAGTGGCACGTACTTACACTGGCCGGCTCAGAAGTTTGCCCACATCATGTGAGCAGCTTATACTAACACAATACAAAGTTTTGTGGGCCGCAAGTGTAAAGCACTCGAAACAATTTGTGGGGTATTTGCGTCATTGTAATTGGTGTGCATCAGATTTTACGTGAGAATATTTCTCGGTGGCAGTTTCAAAGTTAGAGCAATTAATTATTAAGCAAATTTACTAACAGACCAGAAAAAACTTAATAAGTCTGTAGTTGGTAATTTTTGACAGTTATATGGAAAGGCCATACAGTGGAAAGTTGACGTAGAGGGTGAATATTCATATAAATTAATTTCTCTGATGATACACATGCATATCAGTTATAGTTTCGAATATATTTCTATGTGACTGGGTTTCACAAATGGATCTTTAAAGATATAGTAGAACGGAAAGAGAAAACTTACCTTTGATCAGCGAAATGCTGAGATTCAGCTAGATTGAAAGAGCTTATCTTTGATGTCTGAGTTATTAAAGACTGATTTCTAGATTAAAATGTGTATAACGTTTTTACAATATTCAACAAGGAATATTTGTAGATTAGGTACCTAAACAGTATGTTAGTACCTCCAGTTCCCGTTGGGGCTGCGGGTTGTTCGTAAGAGATACCTCGGCCTCGACACAAAGGGCTAAGAAGAAACATGGGTAGTTTTCAGTCAGTAGAAGTCTGACACTCCCTACCGCTCTGCCCAGAGCGGGAGGAGTCATTTAATGATTTCCTATCCCCCCAAAAAAAACGTACCTAATTAAACGTCGTCGTATAAAACAAAGTATTCTTGACTACCGTTTTTTTTTTACTGCTCCGTTAGTCTAGTAGTGGCCTTCAGACTGTTGCGCATGAGGTCCTGTGTTCGATTCCCTGGTCGGGCAAATTGTTATTAAGTTTTTCCATAAGGAATTTCTCAGTAGCAGTATAAATTAGGTACACCTCTCCAAACCGAGATCTCAAGCGTGATGTTATGGATGTATGTATAAAACTAACTATTGAAATAACCAAAAACTAAACGAAATACGACGGGTTAAACTGTCGAGAGCCTGGAATCCAGTGGTTCAACTGTGTAAAAACCGAAAAAGTGGCAAAAAAGTTTGCGAGTGGACACAGTGAGTTTTGTGTGTCGGGAACAGAATCGAGTTGTGATTGACAGTGGTAGCGGTTCCGAGTGCAAAAAACTAGCAAGAAAGAGGAAATAACGATTTGCCTGGTCATAAACATCCACCCGCTGTAACTTCAGTTTATTCGTGGTCATGGTGCGTGCGACAGCGCCGAAATATCGGGAACTCGAAATAAACAGTAAACATGGTAAAAAACCTGCTTTTAATGTTACACATCAAAGTAATAAAGAAGTTGGACAAAAGTTTTCATCTCCGATTTAACCCTTTTGGGGAGATTAATTCAAACACTCTTATTATATCGTGTTCACTCTTGGTAGGATAAGTAATTCTTGTGCAAAGACCACTCCGTACCCAACGATGTAGGCTGCAAGGCAATGAATTTTCAATAAGTAGAAGAAAACAATATCAATGATTTCATAGTAAACACGTCCATATTTGCTATGCAGCGCAGCTATGGAGCGATCTATGCTAGAAGTGTCTCTCAGGGTTTGCGTCCGAAATGAGGTGATCCGACAGAGGACCAGAGTTGTCGACATAGCTCACTGAATAAGTCAGCTGAAGTGGCAGTGGGCCGGCCATATTAACCGCAGAACCGATGACCGTTGTAGTAGACGTGTTAATGAGTGGAGACCGCGAATCGGCAAGCGTAAGCAGGGCCACCCTCAGGCTCGGTGGAGCAATGATCTTCGCAGAGTGGCTGGTAACAACTGGATGAGAGTTGCCGAAAATCGACCTGAGTGGTTTAAGATGAAAGAGGCCTGTATCCAACGGTGAATTGCTATAGGCTGATGATGATGATGATGACGTGACTTTTGAAACTTCAGCAAATCAAAGTAAAAAAATCCTTCAGCAAATCTCTCAAACTCGATAGTATCAACTTCATCTGTTGCACTTTTCATATAATACATCTGTTGGGAGTTGATTTTCAATCTCTGACAGCGAGATGGCTTCTCCAGAATACGAAAGAGTATCTCCTCGCTGGTACCGATATTGAATACAAATACTCTTCCATCCACTCAAAGAATTTACTTCTTCATTTTTCTTTGCAAACTTTTCTAGGAGATTTTCTCTTGAGCTGATTTTTCTTTGTGAGAAACTTACTCTTAACAGTTTATGTTAAGTTAGTTCCCCTTATTATTGGTAGATGATAATGTGTCACGTATGTATTATCATGTAGTCGCTAAATTATGATGTGTCAGTAACTTTCAAGTATTCGGAGGAAAGCAATATACTCCGTGAAGGGATTTTCTCCCGGAATCAGAATTTTTGATTGGTTGCTGGCATTGGAGCTAACATAACATAACTGGTGAAATGCGGGCACACATCTGCCTTAACCTTCGGGGCCTGAACGTTCTTGATTGCCCCGTTGGTCTCGTGGTTGCAAGCGTGAATGCTGAGCGGAGGTTAGGTTCGATTCCTGAGTCGGGCGAAAAGTGCTATTGGGTTTTTCCATTAAGAATTTCTTAGTCTATAGTTTGGAAATTGGCGGTATGATACCCACATGCTTCGAAAAACACAGGAACAGAGAGTGCACCTGTATCTACGTACACACTTGTGACTGATTGACTAATCTCCTCTAAGATTGGTCGCCGTGACCGAAAACGGTCAGGAGGGCTAGAATATGTAATATGGATATGATTACAGGAGTGATGTAGGTAATTGTTTTTGGGTATAATTTAGACGGCCATCAAAAATATTTTTAAGACTCTAAGCCTAGGCACCAAATAAAATTTTTGGTTCCTAAAATGGATCAACGGTCACCAAATTCTATCCAACTCAAAGATTAATATTACTACCAATTTTTAGGGGCGGCATGGGCACCGGGCCGTAGGCCGACGAAGGAGGCCGGCGGAGGCCCGGCACTTCGGGGACAGAAGATATTAGTGTTATTCAATATGCGAGCGATGCGAGCGCGCGTTGAAAAAGCTTTTGCTTTAGGCGACGTACGTTCGACGTATTTGGTGACCATTAATCCATTTTGGTAACCGTTTTTTTGGTTGCGAAATAGGTACTTTTTTGGGCGGTGTTTAAACACAAGCCATTGTTTTTATCTTATCATCAAAATCGTATTTTTACTTAAAAGCTTCCATGACTGAACTTCGATCACAATCCTCTAAATATAATCTCCCAGAGGATCAACTCTCTACCTAGAAGTGTCAGTTCTTCGGGGTTCATCTGATTTATTTTGAGTACAGTGCTCCTACGTGACGTTTACATATTTCACTGCCAGACTGCGCACACTGAACTATAACTTGCGATTAGTTGGAACGTTCAAGCATTCAAGCGCTGTCCAAAACTAACTCCGCGTTCTATTATGCAAAGTTCCAAATTCCAATCAGAGATATAGTTCGGTATTGGCTTTTTGGATTGTCTCTTATTGCACTCTGATAGATTAAAAATTGAGAACGAATTCGGAACTTTTAAACCAATAAAATCTGTGCGATTTTAACCTAGATACAAAAACAATAGAGCACCACAAGTCCACAAATAACAAAAGTCTTTCGCTTAATAAAGTGTATTTCCATAGACAAAGAATCCATAAACACTAAGCCACTATTCTCCGATAAATCCCGCAGTCACAACCACATAAATAACAGAAAGAATGGACCTTCACAAAACGGATTCTATTTTCAAACCACGGCTCATTCAATTGTCGAATGCATGCCATACATACGAAGCGGAGGCTTGAATCACAACCAGCCTGCTTTATGAAATTCTATTCGAACGACGTTTTACCGCGCTTTTTCAAATCACGCACAAAAGACTGCTATGTCATTGAAATTAAAACGTTCCATAGTACAATTCTTTCATAGTTATTTTACATGTGATAGTAGCAATCTAAAAGCAACCTTATGTTTATGTAAATAAGAATAATTCTGAATTGGACATGTGAAGTCAGAGATGATAAAACTGTTTTTTTGGGTGCGGGAAATCATCAGACTTTTACTGACTAAAAGCCACCCATGTTCCTTCTTAGCCCTTGTGCCGAGGCCGCGGTATCTCTTTCGAACAACCCGCAGCCCCGACGGGACTGTGAAAGGCCTGTACCTACTTTCTACTTCAACTGTGAATGAAAATTGTAAACGTGTTTTGAGTTCGCAAAATATTCTTTTTGATACCTATAGGAAATGGAATGGAACTCTCTTATTGTCAAGCTTTGCCTCATTGTGGTCTAAACGAGTTTTCTTTAAGTTATACAAATCGTACTTCGTTTTTATTCAAGACAATTTTGTTTTCGAATTCAATTATAGGTATCCATTTCGAGCTGCCCCAAAATAAGTTGGAAACTTCCACTGAGTTGAAATAGCCTTTTTTTTGGGCGGGTGGAAAATCATCAAATAACCCCCTCCCGCTCTTGGGCAGAGCGAAAAGGAGTGTCAGACTTCTACTGACTAAAAACCATTCATGTCGAGGCCGCGGTATCTCTTGCGAACAACCCGCAGCCCCGACGGGCAGTTGAATAATCGGTCCACGAATAACGATAAACATGTGTTTCTTATTTTGGGTAAATCTTTTCGCGAAACACGTGATCAGGTTCAGCTGTTGGTCCCGGCTGCCATATATAGATCTTTGGCAGTCGTTACAGGTAGTCAGTGACATGAAAGTCTAACAACCAGTCTTACCAAAGGGTATCGTGTTACACAGTAACTGGGTTGTGGAGGTCAGATAGGCAGTCACTCCATGTAAAATACGGATATTCAGCTGCATCTGGTTAGACTGGAAGCCAACACCAACATAGCTAGGAAAAGGCTAGGCAGTTGATGTCTTTTCTCGGAAACTTAGTTTCCAAAATAGATTCCTTCTAACTTGAAGCGCTGCTTTTATGGTTATGTGCACTTTCGTAAGGAAATTTAACCACAATTTATAAATGTGCTCAAAAAGATTATAGCAAATTATTTAGTAGTGTGTATATTCTTACCAAAATGTTGTCATTTATATTGTGTACATCAATAAAACCTGCTGAAGAAGTTCGCCACAAAATGTTTTTGGTGTTTCGCGAGCAACTTAAACAATCAGTCGGCACAGAGTTGCGCCAACTCATCTAAAAGTTACTGTGCCAATAAATAGTTGGAAACTCCTGTGGAGGCTGAAATAAACCGACATTGTTACTATATAAACTTAACACACACAACGTTATTGCTGAATCTGATCTGTTTATAAAAGTTACAGGTAAAATCACCACATATTATAAAACAAAGTCGTCTGTCGCATCAGTCTGTCTGTCTGTTCACGACAAACTCAAAAACTCTTACATCGATTTTCATTCTATGCATTGGTATGTATAGAGTGGTTTTCGAGGAAGGCTTTGACACCCACGCGGGCGAAGCCGTCGGTATCAGCTAGTTAATAACTAAAGGTATCCTATCCCATAATTAGCTTGAGCATAGAACCTATGTAATTAAATTGTTTTTTTTTTTGGGGGGGGGGGAATCATCAAATAACCCCCCCCCCCCCCGCTCTGGGCAGAGCGGAAGGGAGTGTCAGACTTCTACTGACTAAAAACCACCCATGTTCTTTCTTAGCCCTTGTGCCGGGCCGCGGTATCTCTTTCGAACAACCCGGCCCCGACGGGACCCGCAGCCCCGACAGGAAACGATAGATATTTCTCATATGCCTGAGAGATATTTCTCGATGGTACGTAAAAACTCTGACACTAGTTTAGGCACTAACTACATGATAAATAAAAAAGAAAATGTGTGTCCCTCACATAATACACTGTAAATACAGAGTCCATCCACTTATGCCCATTAATCATGGCTCTCTGTGGTAGACCACTCAGCTGTCACGTTATTTTTTCTGCCGATATCGACAAAAACGTTTATCGACGATGACGTATCGATAGCCGATCAAACATTTACTTAATTAAGTAACAAACAAAAAACATTTTTGTTTATGATGTTATACTCGATAGCTAAGCGGGAGCAGTCTAATGAAACTCGTGGACTGATTACAATAGTGTATTTAGTTATCATTAGTTTAGTATATCATTAGTTTACTGATAATATGTTATGTCTTTTTTATGTTTTATTATTATATACCTTTTATTATTGATTGTAGTCAATCGTAATATTAACTTACACCATAGTATTGTATCGAGTCTGGTTCTTCTAACCAAACAGACAGATGTGTTGCTGGAGAGTTTGTTCCGCCACTTCTTCTTTCCAGCAAAAACACTAGGAAGTGTCGAAGGGTGGGCGTTTTGGGGGACTGTCACTTGTAAATAAGTAAAGTAAAGTAAATTTTGACGTTCGAAAAGTGCTGATTATCAGCCTAGTTTGAATAAATGAGTTTTGATTTTGATTTTTTGATTTTATTAAGTAAAACAATAGAATTAAATAATATAAAAAAGGAAAACGCGGTATCTCCGCCGGGGTAAAATGTGAAGTGAAGTCGCAGGGGCTGCGGGTTGTTCGCAAGAGATACCGCAGCCTCGACATGAACGGCTAAGAAGGAACATGGGTGGTTTTTAGCCAGTAGAAGTCTGACACTCCCTTTCGCTCTGCCCAAGAGCGGGAGGGGTTATTTGATGATTTTCCACCCACCATAAAAAAAAATCGCAGGCCGCGGCGCTACCGCGCGCGCCGCCCCAGCCGCCGCGCATCTCCAGTCCGTCTTGTATAGACATTATAGTAGTGGTAGCTAGCTTGTAAGACCAATCGGCGTTGGTCCGTTTTTTTTTCGACTGCTGAGCATGACGGTTCGATTCTAAGTTCGGGCAATGTGTTTTTGGGTTATTTCTGTCTGCATTCTGTGCCCGGTTGATGGCAATAGGCTCACCCTCTATAATATGGGACTAATAGAATAGTCTATATATAATACTATATCTATTTTCAGGTAACAAAGACCCATAAAAAATACCTTAACCTAAATATACATACTAATAATACAGTTTGTGTTAGTAAATAGAACCTTAAAACTATGTTAGCATCACTTCACTTGTGCACTATGTCACTGAGCGTTCATGTGGCACTTGTCCGTGGAAGCGACGGAACACCACGCCCAGCGGCCAAAAGTCCTCTTCCAAGACGAGGTGCAGATAGCATGTCGGTACTCGCACCACAAACGCCTTAAAGTTGACAACACATAACTAAAAAAAAAACGATTTGAAATGAAAAAGGTGGGTCTACTTGTTAGATACACCTCTGCGTAACCCTTCCAGGGTTACAGGCGTAATTTTGTATTATATTCTTCAATGAAATGTAATTCGTGTTGTGTTCTCTGACGTTTGTAAATCGAACTTAAAGCATCCGTAAAAAAACTCCCCAAAAACATTAAAAAAGTAAATATTGAAGCAAGTACCTCGACATATGACTTTCCAAGGGACCCTAATACAGTTATGGCCAATAAAATAAAAACTTTACAGCAGGATCTTTACGACACAAAACGTTAAGTTTACACTTTATTAAGGTCACTTTATGAATTGCCAGCAGCTTGGATGGCTACTTACGGCCCATTAATCCTGCACTCCAGTGTTTGTTTGTTATTTATGTTCTTTCTCCAAAATTAGTTTACTGACATGTTATGTCTTTTTTTATGTTTTTATTATTATATACATTTTTATTTTTGACTTGTGTCTGTAATCAATCGTAATATTAAGTTACACCTTTCTATTGTATCGAGTCTGGTTCTTCTAACCAAACAGACAGATGTGTTGCTGGGGAGTTTGTTCCGCCACTTCTTCTTTCCAGCAAAAAACACTAGGAAGTGTCGAAGGGTGGGCGTTTTGGGGGACTGTCACTTGTAAATGAGTAAAGTAAAGTAAAGTAAATTTTGACGTTCGAAAAGTGCTGATTATCAGCCTAGTTTGAATAAATGACTTTGATTTTGATTTTGATTTTGCTACAAGTGCTTAAGTCACTTGGTATACTAAATTGCTTTGTTAGATCCCGGATTGTTCAGTATATGGTCGACTATAAATTCGTAAATAGATATTTGCATACATGCCCTTGGGAATTGTCAGTGTCTTTGTCGAATAGAATTGTCTTCCTGATTTTGTCTCATGGGTAAATGTAACCCAAGAGAAACTGCAAGCTTCCCCCTAGTTTTCCTCGTAATAGGATTTTTTTCCGGGTGATTGATAATTGGGTGCATTCCTTATAGGTGATAGACCTAACTTGCAACAACCTATTGACCATTTTACCTCAATTGCTTGGGATCCAAATTAGGTCGCTTTAGAGAAAACGATTATTAATATTTTTTTTCGAAATTCCTACAATAAAACAACAATCACCAGTTTATGGAGGAGACCCACCATAAACTTTTGAATGCGAGAAATTTCCGTTTTTTTTAGGGTTCCGTACCCAAAGAGTAAAAACGGGACTCTATTACTAAGACTTCGCTGTCCGTCCGTCTGTCCGACCGCCCGTCCGTCTGTCTGTCACGTACCTATCTCAACAACCGCGATAGCTAGACGTTGAAATTTTCACAATTTATGTATTTCTGTTACCGCTATAACAACAAATACTAAAAACAAAATAAAATAAATATTGAAGGGGGTTTTTTATAAATATTTAAACAAAATAAAATATTATTTTTATAAAATCGCGTAATGGTAATGGCGAGTCCGACTCGCACTTGGCCTGTTTTTTATTATTATTTCTGACGATGTCTCCATATTAACCCAAATAATTTCGTGTACTGCAATTGGTTATTTATATTACGGGATTAGTAATTTCGTGTACTCATAAATACGACCCTTAACACTTTTGCTTCGTTGACGTTCATAACTTAGGTCATATCACAATCTGGTCTGGTCAAGTCCACTTTCAAAGAAGTCAGTTTACAAACTCACCCAATTCAGGTGAGTCTTTAGTGATATTAGTGCTGGTCTCGCTCGACCAACCAATACAAACTTCATCCCTCAGTGCCGTGCATAATTCAGCTGCACCCAATACGGAAGCTCAGGACAGCGGGAACTGTGTACGTTGACCGATTGACTTTGTATCTGTTAAGAGTGATTTAGGAGTAGCTACAGGAAGTCTGAGTTTGCCAGTTGAGCAGAAGCTGATAAATTAATTACTGTAGAAATGGAATATCTTCTGTTTTGATTATTTTTTTTTATTTCTCTTTTAAACGTAACTGGTGAATTGGGTGGGTCTATTTTAGGTGAAACTCTACCTAACCTTTTGGATATGACAGGCGTGAAGTTATATTGAAATTCTCTCAGTACACATTATTTTATGCAAACCTTAAAAAAGAATCTTTAGAGAAAAAACTTTTTTGCAAAAAAATTATAAACAACTTCCAAAATGAAAAAGTGAAAACAACTTGTTCTTCCAAATTCAAAAAGAATCATCGAAATCGGTTCATAATTGTCGAAGATATCATTGAATAAAATAAAAAACCAATGAATTGACAATCACTTCTTTTTGGAAATCGGTTCAACATAAACTTGATTGTATTTTAGGTAGCATCGGTAAGTCCGGCAGTAATTGAAAACCACTGAACCGTTTTTAATGGAACCATTGTTATTTGACAAGTGACTCACCGAAAATGATTAATTCAATTGTTTCAAAGCTCGTCAAAAGCAATCTGCAATTATTTCAGTATCATGTTATTTGCAGGAATTCAATTTGCAATGTTTTGAAAGGGATTTTGTACGTATAAAATTGGTGCGATATATTATTCTTATGTGGTAACGTTTCAATTCTATACAATTTTTATGTTCTCTTGTAGCAAGTAACCTCTGAATCAGAATCAGAATCAGAACTCGCGAATTTAATTCGCGTAAATAAAGCACAGAAGGTTCTTAAATTCTACGCCCCAAATAAAGTAGTAGGTAGTGGGCAACAGCTAGTTAGGAATATTGATCAAAAATATTTAAGAGCTAATTGACGTCGCAAGCTTTCAGAATGCACAGTCCTAAGTAGGATCTATCTGAAAAACATGAAGAAAAATTCATAAACGAAATGTTGCCAGCATTTTATTTCGTAAGTGCTCGCCGTTTTTCATTCCGTTTTTAAAAGTACACTAATTAACACGTAATAGCGTGACACAAAAACCTCGGGCCACTAACAGTTTCGCCGCAGAACTTTTATCATTAGCCAGCACTATTTAAGTTTTTTAAATTAAATAAAGTTACTATCTAAAAAAGCGATTGATAGCGAACTTTGTATCATTTTCTCAACTTTTACTTTTTACCTTTTTTAATTCAGTAATTGGATGACTGAACCTTTTTGTTTGAAGTTCGTGACAAGCCGAGAAATTCTTCAAGCAGAGGCTATAAACACAAACACACATAATTAAGAAAGCTAGGCGGGAATAATGACAATCGCAATTGGTGAGCATGGTGTGTCGGGTTCGATTCGGTTTGGACAAGTTTTTTCAGTATATTTATTATATTTTCAGTAGCAACCGAGAGCGATGGTAATAACCTGTTTAATGTTAAACCTAACATACGAACACCTCAGGATTACAAGCCTTTTGTTTATTTTGGGCGGGTGGAAAATCATCAAATAAAGAAAGAAAAAATATTTATTTGTCGCAGAAACATAACGAGCATACAAAGAGACATACAAAAAAAAAATACACATACAACGCATAACAGATATTAAAAAATACAAAAAGCAGGGATATTATAAAGATAGTTGCACGTCGTGACTGCGACAACTAGGTTGCCACTCAGCATGATGCTGTGCTATGGGCACCCACAGCACACCGCTGGTTTTCAGTGGGAAAAAGAAAAAAAAAAACCTATAATACGGCCAATATGAAAACAATTTTAATTTTAAAAGTAAATAAAGTTTCCATTGTCGGGTTTTTCGGCCATGATTTCCACAAATTCTTTGATTTATTCAAACGTCACGTTTGTCGCTATTTCAGTTGCCCCCAAAGCTGTGTATTTTATCATTTTAACGATGTTTACCTACTCGTAACGTTTTGATTAACGCCCCATTTCGTAGACAACACTTTTGTGAATAAATTATTCACGAATAGTAAATACTGTCTTTATTATGTAAATAGATACAGATGGCGTTACTTTGTTTAAAATATGGTGTTTGTTTCGACAATGTTTAGTAGTACTAACTAAGAGGAAATAAATAGCGAAGCTATATTGTTTTGCTTCCAATTTAACTCAAGAATTTTCCTAGAAGGCTTTATGTCCTTTATGCCAGGTTACATACGGTACCATTAACGATTTTCCCAACTTGAATGGGGCTTTGTGTCATTGGCCTGTCATTCTAAAGTAATAGGACTGAAACTGGACAGAGCCGAACCGCAGAGCCGAAATCATCATTATCAAAGTTAGATTAGATTAGGCGGATTTACAACGGAGTTGTGTGCACAATACAAAGGAGATGGAAAAAGGAATGGTATTGAGTAGGCAATGGAGTTCAAATGGTATTGTGTAAGACACTTCGGGCAATTGAGGCTAAGTGATGATGAGGAATCCTTAATCGGTTTATGGCGAAAACTGCACTTAAGTATGGTGGTGAACCCGTCGGGGCTGCAGACTGTTCGAAAGAGATCTCTGTGTCCTGCCACTTAGTGAAATAGTGACATATAAGAATTAATATTATAAATAGGTAAAATTAGTTTTTTAAGTTTGTACGAAATTTCCGTAACTAATAATCTAATTCTATTACTAGCTGAAAGTTACATTGTTCGTGGAGCCATAAATTATATTTATATCGTGCTGAATCACAATTTCTGCGAACGAAGTCGCGAGCGATGTACTTGTAGAGAGTAAAATTTTATATTAGTAGTGTACAATATTAGGTACTTTTAGTTTTCTACACCTAATAAGAGAAGATCGAAGAGCGCCTTAACTAAAATATCAAATTAAGTTTGACATTTACGAAATTTGAATTAAAATGAGATACAACATTTCTTTATAATCTTGCTTGGATGTTTATGACCGTCTTGACGATTTTGGCTGTCTAAGGAGATTGCGTTTTAAATAACGTTTTTTTCTAGATATCTTATTATGGAGCTGACATTTTCTCATTTCGGGGACGATGAATGTAGATTCATTATACTCGCATGTGACTCGTGAGAGCTTTGAACTCGTTAATTTTTGAATTATTGTTCTTTTTGGTAATGGAAAACAAGATTGCAAATGGAGGTTAAAATTCTCTTGTGTATAAGTTGAACAGATAGATTTTTTTTTTATTTACGCCCTACAAATTTAAATTATTTAAAAGATCTATGTAGCTTTACGAAAGACCTTAGTAAGCTCAATTTACACACGGATGTTTGTATTTATATTGGCATTTTGTGGTCATAATTTAATACCTTTTTTTTCAGCAAGTCTAGGCAGAGTAAACTAGGCTTTCTTGGTACTACATTTCTGGCTTCTAATGTAAAATAAAAAATCACAGACAAGTTCAGCCCTGATTTATTGACGACAAAGCTTGTGATGTAATAACAGTACTCATTCTCATTCTTTAATTTACACACAATATCACTACATAGTATAAAACAAAGTCACTTTCTCTGTCCCTATATCCCTATGTATGCTTAAATCTTTAAAACTACGCAACGGATTTTGAAGTGGTTTTTTTTAATAGATAGAGTGATTCAAGAGGAAGGTTTTAGTATATAATTTGACCGACATCCACGCGGGTGAAGCCGCGGGCATCAGCTAGTTACATATAAATTGCAATTGATATTATAGCTTATGTACAACAGTTCGATCCATAGACTAAGAATTAATTATTAATTAATATCAATAAATCCAGAGTGGCACAATGCCGTTAGCTATTCCTGTACACACATGTGAGCTAGGTATGTCCGCTGGATCATGCATTAAAATAAGCCTTAGCCACCTGTAACGAGAGCCATGGGACGGGATCGAGCGACCGTTGCTAAAGCCAGCTAGACGATTTATATTGCTAAGCTTATTGCAAACTAGAGTTACGAAGTCTATAGTTTGACCTGTGTTCGCTTATACAGTATGTTAGTTTAAACGAGGGACATATTAAGCGAGCATGTTTTTGAGCGTTATTGTTTTGTTTTGTTTCTGTTTTTGTTGTGTGTGTGTGTTTTTTTTTTGTGTTAATGAATCATCATCATCTGCCTAGCCTTTTCCCAACTATGTTGGGGTCGGCTTCCAGTCTAACCGGATGCAGCTGAATACCAGTATTTTACATGGAGCGACTGCCTATCTGACCTCCACAACCCAGTTAATACCTACTAGGTAATACGATACTCTTTGGTAAGACTGGATGTCAGAATTTCAGGTCACTGACTACCTGTAACGACTGCCAAAGATCTATATATGGCAGCCGGGACCAACAGCTTAACGTGCTTTCCGAGGCACGGAGGAAACTCAGTATGTTGGGCGGTCACCCATCCACAGACCGACCTAGGCAAGCACAGCTTTACCTAAAGAACGGCCCGAGTGGCAGTTCTTATTAAGCCACGAGCTCCTCTGTGTTAATGAATGCATAATGTAATAAATAGTTTCATTTTTTTTTTTATTGAAACCCGCAATACATGATACTAATAAAAATATCCACAAAAAAAACACTGATAAATAACAGACAGAACCATACCAAATATTTTGGAAAAGTCTCGTGACCCTTGCATTTTTCACAGAAAATGTGTGCGAATCAATGACTTTTAGGTACAATTCATTTTCTCTTCATATTTTAAAACTGGCGTAGGACAATGGCAAAAAAGAAACGTGTAATAAAGTGTTATCTGGAGAGCGTGCGGGCCCCATGGCACAATTAACGGCACGGTTGACGCAGTGGCTGAGCGAATGGACTGCTGCGTTGCGTCTCGCGGGTTCGATCCCCACACGGAACAAATATTTGTATGGCCTACAGATAATGGTTTCGGGTCTGGGTGTGTTTGTGTATGTGAGTTTCAATGTTTGTAAACGCACCCACGATACAGGAGAAATTCCTAGTGTGGGGCAATGTTTTTTAAAAAAAAAAAAAAAACACAAATTAAGTTTATAGTTTTTTTTACATATTTAAGACGAGAATTTAATACTGAATACCCCCTTCAATATGTCCCTCGTTTAACACACTGTATAAGGAGACATCTAAGTGACTGTCTAAATATTCCACTTTGAGGATTTTTCAACTCTTGGTGCTTATTAGTTTAGTAAAATCAGCCATAATACAAGGTAAATGTATAGAGTACCTGATTTGTTTTCGATCCCTTAAAATATATTCTTTATTTGGTGTTAGCGAAAAGGGGCATTCATGTTTTACTTCAGCAGGTAATAATTTTTTTTTTTTGGGTGGAAAATCATTGAATAACCCCTCCCGCTCTCGGGCAGAGCGAAAGGGAGTGTCCGACTTCTGCTGACTAAAAACCACTCATGTTTCTTCTTAGCCTTTTATGTCGAGGCCGCGGTTGGAAATGACGGACAAGGTCACAAGAAAAACATCTTTCTTGTTTTTTGCCTTCTGGTTTACTCCTTAACGAACTTGGTCTACAAAGAGTAGTGAACAGAATTCAATGAAGTATCAGTTATTTTGTCAATTTAAGTTTTGCTTACACCAGAGATTTTACTTATTTTTAAAGTCGTAAATTTTCTTCCACAAGTATGATCTACTAATTCAATCACAGTTTTACAACTAGAATATTTTTCCTAGTTTCAATAGTGACAATATCAATATATATAAATTTTTGGTATAGACCAAAAATTGATATTGTCAGACGTCATAACACTATAATCTACTAGGAATATACTGCCCCAAGAGAAGCTAATTCAATATCATCGCCTATTATTAAATAAAGCCAACATTAGACTTTTATTTTCGATCGGCCATTACAGGCTTTCAGAGCGTCATTCGCGGTAATTTAGCCAGAGCCTCAACTCAAAGAGATAACAAACTCCATTAGTCGAAGCAATTACTTGAACAAAAATAAAATCGCTATTTCTGTTTCGCCACCTCCTTACGTAGGTAAATTGGACCTCGGCGTGCCATTAGCTGGCTCGCTTCTCCCGCGAACTTTTTCCCAAGCGCTCACCCGAAGGGATGTAATCCTCTGGATAAAAAGGAAATAAACCCCCGCTCGTTAGCCGATGACGTGGCATTATGAGAAGATTGGATCCACCCGCAGCTTGTTACTTAAAATATCCACTGAAGTAATCTACTCCACTACTTATATACCTAAATCGATTACACATTTGTATAAAAAAACTAGACATCTTAAAACCTGCACGTGTCTTGAAAGTCTTACTTCTGCCATCGATCACAATCTACAAAAAAGAAAGACCCCTATCTGTCTAAATTACTTAGAAAATAATCAATCAATGACAAGATTTATTGAGCCTTGTAAAAATGTAAGAAGACACAGATGGCAATTTATCAAAATCGATTCTGTTTTTATAATATATCCACTTTTTCCAAACATATATTTACTTTACAAGCATTGCCATTACTGTTGCATTACTTATCTATGTATCATTGTTTCGTGTTCTTTTTTAAATACCGAAAAAGGAATAGAATCGCTAAAAGATAAAATAAATATAAAAGCGAAAGGAATTTATTACCATTGATTCCCGTAAGATGGTAACTGCTTCAAAGAAAATGCGCAGTTTTTCTAAAAAACTACCTTTTTCAGACTTAAAAAACATTCCAGACATGTTCACATGTTCTCCAATCAAAGACATCTTATTGATTCTCACTATCTCCAACACTCCCGGGACGCAACGACACTTACCTATAGCCACAGAATACATAATAGTACTACGTACTATAGCAGAGCAAAGGGTTCCTTCAATAATTATCTCAAAATAGATCTAAATAGAATTGTGGGTCAGTTGACATAGTTTCCTATTATCTGTATAGGAAAATATATCAATTTCTGCCTCGTTGGTTCAGTGTTCGCAAGCGCGACTGTTAAGCATCTGGTCCTGGGTTCGATTCCGGGTGGGTAAAGTGCTATTGAGATTTTCCATAAGGAATGTCTTAGTAACGGCCACGGAGTCTGGATTCGTGCCCGGTTGATGGCAATAGGCTCGCCCCCTATTACATTTGGAGATAAATTATAACTGGCGAGATATAGGTGTACTATTAGGTACACCTCTGCTTACCCTGCGAGGATAACATGCTATCACTACATATTATAAAACAAAGTTCTACGCCGCGTCTGTCTGTCTGTTCGCGATAAATTAAAAAACTACTGTACCGATTTTCATGCTGTTTGAACCAATAGATAGAGTGGTTCTCGAGGAAGGTTTTAGTATATAATTTGACCGACATCCATGCGGGTGAAGCCGCGGGCATCAGCTAGTATTCATATATATAGGTAATTCATTGAAACTCCTGCTATTTCTTTCCCAAAACAAAAATTGCTAATTTACAGCAGTTCAAACGACACCAAATGTCGTAGGCCCCCAATGAATAACAAAAAGGTTCTATGTACAATTGTGTCGAGAGAAAGCCAATCACATTATTTATTTAGTTACTGAATGACAAACAGCTCTTGTAGATATTTAGTATTTATATTATTCTGTTGGCTTTTTGGTTGGAAGAATATGTTAAGGGATCCATTGAGCCGTGTGGGGATCATGAAAAACGAGAGTCACGACCATTTATATAGCTTTATTTTTTAAAAAAACGTTGCCCGACACTAGGAATTTCTCCTGTATTCTGGGTGCATTCACAGACATTTAAACTCACATACACAAATACCCAGACCGGAAACAACTACTCTCATCTGTAGGCCATACAAATATTTGTTCCGTGCGGGGATCGAACCCGCGACACGTAGCGCAACAGTCAACTGCTTGAGACACTGCGCCAACCGTAACGCCAAAGCTTACCAAACGTAACGTAAATATAACTTCATTTAAAGGGTGTCGAATTTTATGAACTATAGGTTAGCAGACAACAGCGGTGGCCCTGATTTACGAACAGTAAGTCGCGAGTTCTCACCCAGGTTGCCACATTAGCCGTGTCGTCGGTCGGTGCGTTCGTGTCCCACACGCGCCTCAAAGAGATGTCAGCACCATGGCAGGGTCTCGCATGGGCTAATATAGAACATGAGTGGATTTTAGAAGTCTGACACTCTCTTCCGCTCCGCCCTGCAGGCATATTGCGTATCTTTTTAAATGTCAGTGGCTATCATAGTGTCCATCGATTAACTGTCAGTTTGGTACAAAATGGAACCATTTGACACTTAATCGATGGACACTATGATAGCCACTGACATTTAAAAAGATACGCAATAGCAGAAGGAGTCAAAAAAGGCTAAAAGATCATTGATGCAATAAAATTCACCTTATCGTTTCAAACCTGGTAAACGTTAATTAAAATATTAAACCGCGGCGCTGTTCGCCACAAAATCCCAGAACACCTGTTATTGCGGTCGGTTACAATGTACGAGAAATTCGGATGTGCGACCAAAATACATTATCATATAAACAGCTTGGTTCAGCTGTAGGATTGTGTCTTGTGCAGATAAATAAGGCAGGAAACTACTGTAGTATTTGTTGTTTTTTTATCTAGTCAAGCATTCTCCACATTTTTCTTATCCTTTTCCTACACTAGGAATTTCTTTTGTATCGTTTAAACAAACATTTAAACTCACATACACACAGCCAGATCTGGAACAACTATCTGAAGGGCATACAAATATTTATTCCTTGCGGGAATCGAACGTGCGACACGCCACCATCCGATCGCTCAACCACTGCGCCGACCGTGCGTGGCGTCAAACGTTTTTCTTAGTTTACTAGAATATATACAGTAGCATCGCTTTTTTGCATCGTCTATTGTGAGAAAAGCGAAAAGTGGTAGGTACTAAAGGACCTGGTGGTCTGCCTAACCATTCAAGCAGTACAAGCGTGATGTTATGTAACGTACCAATAGAATTCACGGGAACTGTCGGAGCTTTACGTAGAAACTGCTAAATAGATGGCTCCCCCACTTGTGGTGCAAATTACTGCAGCTGCGTTCAGACGGCTTCCTAAATAACTATGTTCCTTGAATCATAGTGTACACGAGCAATAACATGTAAACACTTGGCAAAGTTTAAACGAGAATTTCTCGTGAAATAACCATTACAACTTTCATATGACCTATTTTATGATAAAATTGGTTTCAAAATATTATTTTCGTAACGTAACATTAAAATGACTGGCGATATGTGAGTGCACTATTACGTACACCTCTGCCTAACCCTTCGGGGATTTATGTTATGTTACGTTACGAAAATACTATGTTATGTTTATAATGATTTGCGACTAAACCAAGAAGCTAAGTATTTGACATTTGAGATCGTTAGAATGATACGCGACTACTAATAGGGGGCCTGAATTCAATCCTAGGGTCAATTATGATTGGTTTCATCTATGAGGAGTTAGAGCCTGATCAATAAAGAAACGTCGAGACATACGTACATACTCATAGAATGAATCGCAAGCACGCCAGTGGTTACATCATGCAATCTATATACTTACCATTCTACACACACCACTGCGAGCTTCTACATACGACAGAGTCATGATGTTTTGAGCTCTCAGTGAGGACGACATTCAGTGTCACAACGCAGCGGAGTTGAGACGTCCCTTAACTGTACCCGATTCATTGCGACCCGTGTTATTGTGTTAAATTGTAATTTCAAGTGATTTGTAAGTTTAATAAAAAATCTGTCTATCGCAGTGTGTTTTCATTTCTATTGCACGAAAACCATCTCCTGCCCACATGATTTACGAGTCTAACGGAATAAATCCGGACAATATTACTAACTGCCGTTCTCAAAGACGTTTAAGGATTACTTAAGCCGTCACTTAAAGGTTTTGTATGTCAAATCTTAACTGACGGCTCAAGTAATCATTATGACTTTTTGCTAATTAGATATTCTGCTATACAGACCATCTGATAGTTGGACGTTTTGCTACATGGACATTTTGCTAAGTAGACTTACTGCTCATTGGACGTTTTGCGCTGTTGGACATTTAGCTACTTAGACCTTCTGAACAGGAGGCCATTAAACGTCTCTGAGTGCGGCAGTTACTGCGGTATTCAGAGATATTTAATGATTACTTAAGCCGTCACTTAGTAAAGATTTGACTTACTTTCAAAACCTTTACTAAGTGATGGCCTAAGTAATCATTAAAGCTCTCTGAGTGCGGCTGTTAGTCTGTTTACTAAACTGGTATACTACACACTTCTCAGTCTGTATTTTCCAGGGATGTAGCCGATATGTTATTCAGCAGAGTATATTGTAGCTCGTATAGTTGCCAAAAACTGATGAATACAACATGATGTTGTTCTAAGTTTTGTCGATGCGTACAATGGCCTAGATTTATAGTTCTGTTTGCAAGAATCACGACAAAGCAAGTTGTGAACCAACTTGTTGGTATCACTTAATTATTTATAAATCTGCATGTGAGTTTAAACAAAGGAAAACACATTTATATTTAACACAAACGAGTATACACACATAAAAGTATAGGTCACACAGTAAGAACCCATAGTTAAGCTTAACTTATGAAGTGACGTCATTTAGTGCTTGATTTGAACTGTGTGTGTGTGTGTGTGTTTTAGCTTAGTACCCAACTTTTTCAAACGGATGTAGTAATTGTATTAGAAATATTGCGGATTGTGATAGAAACTGTTATGCCATAACTGTTATAAAAACCCATATTGCATAACAGCACATAAGTGCTGTTATGCAATATGGGTTTTTAAAAAAAAATGTAGGAAGTATATTATGTTGTTACATAATAACTATAATAACTGTAATCTACAACTGTATATAAAGGCTTCAGTGTGTGTAATATCACAAGGCTGTGATAATTTATGCCAGTATTAATTTTACCTTTACCTACGTAAATATAGCAAGTTTTCCAGATTCCCGATACAAAAACCGACGTGAACTTTCGCCCTCTTCACATCTTCGCTGACAAACAAAAGAAAAGCTCATTGATTCTGATCTGAGTGCCAGACCTATAATAACGTTTTAAATCATTAGTAAGACTGAGAATGACAGGCTATCCAGTTTTCTCCTCCAATGGACCGAATATTCCATAATACATCTTTAAATCAATTGCCTGAATAAGATTGCTAAATGGCACTCTCTCTTGTTTGGATTTGTCTGAGAGCGTAATTTTATATTCAGAAAGAATTTCTAGGTACGATTTTATTAGTCAGGGATTAAATAACTGAGGCAAGAGACTTTTTCCAAACGTAAGATGTAACATAACATCACGCCTGTAATCCCTGAAAGAGTAATCAGAAGAGTACTCTAATAGTACGTACACCCACTTTTCGCCACTTATGTTCAAACCATATGTAATATCAAGCGAGTCTATTACCATGAATATGACATATCTATACTCTGTGGACTAAGAAATTCTTGCAGGAAAAACCTATTAATGCTTTGTCGGACCTCTTAGGTCGATGTTTCTGCCTAGCCCAGAGGGAAAAGGGCGTTAGTTTATGTATATATCTTAATATTTCCACATTCGCCAGATATTGGTTCAACCAACAACATATCTGTACTCGGATTACCATGCGAACAAAGCTACAATTACATGATGAGGAATGGCGAGTATTAATCGTAGTCATTTGTTTTTATAGGGTCGCAGCCTGACTGGACAGGTACCATTTATATCGTCGCGAATATTTATTTTCTACAACTATGGCTATTTTTCTAACAAATGTTATGGATATCCCTTTACATATTTCAAAATAATTTTATACTAGTACCTACTTTATGAATTTATGATACTTATTTCATCAATTGAATTTTTGGGAATAATAATGAGCTTTAATTTAAACCAGGCTTGAGCAGCGGTGGCCCAGTGGTGGTGGCCCCGGCTCACGAACAATAAGTCGTGGGTTCGAACCCAGGGAGGCGCATTACCTTGTGTAGTTTATTTAATTACCGCTGCTCTCAAAACAGTAAAGGAAAACATCGTGAGGAAATCGGCATGTCATAGAACCAAAAAATTCGAAGATGAGACATCTACCAACCCACACTGGGCCACCGTGATCGATTATAGCCCATCCCTCTCCTAAAGAGGAGGCCTGAGTCTCTGCAGTAGAAATATATATAATATAGGCTATGATGATGATGAAACCGGGCTTTGTGTTTTAACACAGCACACTGAACTTTGACTGCCTCGTTGGTCTAGTGGTCGCAAGCGCGACTGCTGAGCATGAGGTCCTGGGTTCGATTCCCGGGTCGGGTAAGTGTTATTGGCTTTTTCCATCAGGAATTTATCAGTAACAGCCACGGAGTCTGGATTTGTGCCCGGGTGATGGCAATAGGCTCGCCCCCTATTACATGGGTCTTAAAACGTAACTGGCGAAATGTGGGTGTACTATTAGGTACACCTCTACCTAACCCTTCGGGGATTACAGACGTGATGTTATGTTATGTTAATTCTACTTCCAGTAGGAACATAGAAGACTAAAATAAAACAGATTTCAATCTTAAGTTCTTACTATTTTTATTTAATGAAATGTAAAGTACATAGAAATTAACTAAACTTGTTAGTTGTGTTAAAGAATCCAGTAATTATCTTATTTTAAAACACCTAATGAAACTACTTATATATTTCATAATCTTCGATTTCCATGATCTCCGTCGCTTTAACTATCGTCGGTATTGGATCTGTAATTGAGAAATATTTTCAATATCAAATATATAGTATCCAAATAAATCTGTACCCAATATGGAACAAGTACACTTTTCAACACCAGCACCAGGGCAAGATAATATTTCTGTAATTTTGAAACATTCAAATTGATTTCTAAGAGCAAGTATCAGACAGACTTAAAGATATGTTCTGGTTTATGATGTAAGGACTTGTTTAAAATTACCATCTTCGTGTGCATACGTGATTTCGGTAGTTTCTATAACTACGGTGCCGTTACAGAATATTGTGGTTTCCTTGTCTATCTCTATAGTAGGTCGATTTTCTATACTAAAGAAGTATATCACATCGAATTGCGTGTCATTTTTCGCTGTTAACTTGTCGATGAAATCTTGGTTAGTCGCTTTTATCCAAATTGTTGATTCCTCTTGCAGGTTTGACAAATCTAGAAATAGAAAAATACTTTTACAATCAATAAATTATTCACATCTGATGATTTCAATCATTTTTGAATAAGTAATGTCGTAGTTACCGAATTCAACATTCTTGCCTCTGCCATCATCATGGTCGTGATCGTCTTTACAATCCTCTGTTTTCGTAATTTTAATGACATCGGTTTCCAAAGCTTTAGAGTCATCATCGTTGTCGGGATGTGTATCAATGCTAACCACTAACGTTTTATCGTTACTGGACGAATCTGTATCAGTAGAATTCGTATTAATATTTTTCAACTCTTAAGGTAAAATAGATTCCGAAGAATCATTAAAAATACGGAGGGGCATCACCTGTACTTTCCGAGACTTCAATATTTATGGTGATAATATCGCCTTCAGAATCATAAGTTGTGCTACTGCTGACTGTTATTGTTACATCAGTCTCGGATTGTTCGAGTTCTGATGAACTATCACCAGAAGTATCACCTGTATGTACATCGTTTTGAACTGAAAGTGGTGGTATAACAGGCGAGTAATCATCAGTTTCTTCCGGAACGTCAGTGGTTGTATCTAGCAATTCACTTGAATTGTATACAGCTGATTGAACAAAAACATATTGAAGCTTTACCAGCTTACAGATTAAATTGAACAGCAACATAATGACTTCAGCAATCTGTAACTTCTATCGATATCAAAAATTAAGTTTCACTTACCTGTTTGTGTGTTATGTTTCTCGTTATTTTCTATGCTAATGACAGCTTTGTCCTCTTTTTCTTCATATCTCCCTTGATCTTCGGACGATGATTTCGTATCATCCTGTGTCTCATCTGGTTTATTGTTGGCGGCTTTAAAAGTCTTTTTTTTGTCAAGGGTATCAACAGGTTTTGCAGTAGTAGTTGTCAATGTTGGAACATCGCTCACATTATCAGTTACTTGTTCAATTAGTGATAACGTAATGATTTGATCTTCTATAGAATCATTCTGACTTGGCGTAGTACTTACGACTATAACAATGCAATTTACATTAATTATTCGATCAAATACTATTATTTAGATGGAAATGTTTATTGTCAAATAGATCGTACTCACCAGGTGATTTTTTTGTACTTTTACGATGTCTGTGTTTGCGTTTATGTTTTTTTATAGCCTGTGATTTGGGTGTCGTAGAGTAACTGGGAACATTTGGAGATAACGTCTTGAATTTAGATTCGTCAACATTTTCGCTTGAAACGTAAAGCAAAAGTTCGGCAGCATTATTATCTCTTGGTTGATTTACACCTTGGGACGGTGAGTTTGAATTATCATTATCAGATTCTTTTTTTGCAAGCAAGTGCTTTTTAGGCTTAGATTTATTATGACGTGTTCGCGGTTTTTTGTGTGGCGACAATGGTTTAGTACCGATATCATAATTTTCATTGACAGTCTGGGGTTTGACAGTTGAATCATCATCTTTTTGCTTATCATCGTCATTCAAAGGCAAAGGCTTGGAAATGTTAACATTTTTATCGTCTGGCTTATTTTCATCTTTGAACGATGAGTTTGAATTATCTTCATCTAATTTTTCATTTACAAGCAAGTGTGTTTTAGGCTTAGATTTATTATGACTTGCTCGTGGTTTTTTGGGTGGTGACAATGGTTTAGAATTGATATTATCTTTTTCATTGACAGTCTGTTTGGTAATTGTATCATTTTCTTTTTGCTTATCATCGTCATTCAAAGGCAAAGGCTTGGAAATGTTAACATTTTTATCATCTGGCTTATTTTCATCTTCGGACGATGAGTTTGAATTATCTTCATCTGATTTAGGCTTAGATTTATTATGACGTGCTCGCCATTTCTTGGGTGGCGACAATGATTTAGTACCGATATCATAATGTTCATTGACAGTCTGGGGTTTGACAGTTGAATCATCATCTTTTTGCTTATCATCGTCATTCAAAGGCAAAGGCTTGGAAATGTTAACATTTTTATCGTCTGGCTTATTTTCATCTTTGAACGATGAGTTTGAATTATCTTCATCTAATTTTTCATTTACAAGCAAGTGTGTTTTAGGCTTAGATTTATTATGACTTGCTCGTGGTTTTTTGGGTGGTGACAATGGTTTAGAATTGATATTATCTTTTTCATTGACAGTCTGTTTGGTAATTGTATCATTTTCTTTTTGCTTATCATCGTCATCCAAAGGCAAAGACTTGGAAATGTTAACATTTTTATCTTCTGGCTTATTTTCATCTTCGGACGATGAGTTTGAGTTATCTTCATCTGATTCTTCTATTGCAAGGAAGTGTAATTTAGGCTTAGATTTTTTATGACGTTTTTGTGATTTTTTGTGTGGCGACAATGGTTTAGTACCGATATCATAATTTTCATTGACAGTCTTAGGTTTGATAGTTGTATCATCTTCTTTTTGCTTATCATCGTCATTCAAAGGCAAAGGCTTGGAAATGTTAACATTTTTATCGTCTGGCTTATTTTCATCTTCGGACGATGAGTTTGAATTATCTTCATCAATTTTTTCATTTACAAGCAAGTGTGTAGGCTTAGATTTATTATGACTTGCCCGTGGTTTTTTGGGTGGTGACAATGGTTTAGAATTGATATTATCTTTTTCATTGACAGTCTGTTTGGTAATTGTATCATTTTCCTTTTGCTTATCGTTTTCATTCAAAGGCAAAGGCTTGGAAATGTTAACATTTTTATCGTCTGGCTTATTTTCATCTTCGGACGATGAGTTTGAATTATCTTCATCTGATTTAGGCTTAGATTTATTATGACGTGCTCGCCATTTCTTGGATGGCGACAATGATTTAGTACCGATATCATCATTCTCATTAACAGTTTGAGGTTTGTTAGTAGTATCATCTTCTTTTTGCTTATCATCTTCATTCAAAGGCAAAGGCTTGGAAATGTTAACATTTTTCTCTTCTGTATTGATATTATCTATTTCATTGACGGTCTGTTTGATAGTTGTATCATTTTCGTTTTGCTTATCATCTTCATTCAAAGGCAAAGGCTTGGAAATGTTAAAATTTGTTTGATTATTTTCATCTGGGGAGACTGGATTTGAATTATTATTATGCTCTGATTTATTTACATGCGTAAGTTTTGATGCTGATACATTATGATGCACTCGCAGTTTTAGGTGTGGAAGGATCAGTTTCGCATCGGTATCATCTTCTGACTGGTATTTTTTTAATAGCTGACGTTTGGCAATTTTATCATCTTCTGGTTGTTTAACAGGGAAAGTGTCATCTTCATTCAAATGTAAAAACTTGGAAACTTTATCTGCTGGCTGATTTACCGACGTTGAGTTTGAATTATCATCTTTTTCGTGATGATTTCCATACAATATTGGTTTGTGACGATGTGCTGGGTGTCTTATGTGTGGAGGCAATGGTTTAAAATCTTTATCATTTTCCGGATGTGTTACGTTTACATGTTCATGACTTTTAACATGTACGGGCTTAATTGCATATGGAGTCAAATTTATTTCATCTTTACTCTTATTCACGTCCGTAAGTGAGGGTTTTGAGTTGTCATCCTCTTTTACCTTGTTTTCCGGGGAAGTCCAGATACCATCATCGGTTGGATTATTCACATACTGTGGCAAAGGATTTGAATTATGATTATTTCCTGACTGTTTTTTTAAGGTAGGCTTTGGGTTTCCATTATATGCTGGCTGGGCTTCATTTGGAGTCAATATCTTTGAATTGTCATCATCTTGATGTTGATTTAAATTGCTATCATCCACTGGTTGATCTTCATTTGGATTCCATGGCTTTGAGTAACCACCATCAGTCGATTCATTTACAGGAGGAGACCGTGGTTTTGAACTCTCTTTATATGCCGGTTGTTCTGCGTGTAGAAGCAATGGTTTCGAATGACTATGACCTGCTGACAGATTTTCAAGTGAATCATGGTGTGAATCGTATTCATCTGCTGGCTGACTTTTTGTGGGCCACGGATATTCATCTACTGGTGCAGGAGCTTTGGCGATATTACTTGGTAAATTATGTGGCCATTGTGGTGTGAGGGGTCCGTCACCTTCTGAACCATCAATATTTTTACGTTTGGTGTGCACCAGATGGAGTTTTGAGTCCTGTTGTGAATCGAGAGGAAGCGTATCCAAATATTCAATAGTTCTATTTGGATGGACAACTACATAACGTTTATCAGTTCTTGATAATATATGTCGTATTTCAGGATTCGCTACAAGGCTCTTTAAACTCAATTCTGAAAGAAAAATCTTTCGTCATTTCATGTCATAAGTAAGAGTTACTTTTATCATTAACACTTAAAACGGGATATTTGCCATGTTTACTATTTGTTTCGAGTTCCCGATATCCCGAGTTTATCCGTGATCAAAAACTGTATCCTACAAGATAGAACTAAGATCACTAGGAAAACAATAAAAGCACTTACCTTTTATTTCTGAAGTTAAGTGATGAATCGTATTTGGTTTTAAATAATTAGGACTACTCGATTCAAATTGTGGCACGTGACTTTCTTCATGTATAAGAGTTCCAGATTTTTCTAATGTTGCTTTGGTCGGTGTAAGAGAATCTTCCGGATATATATTAAGTGGGACAGCCTTTTCTTCTGCATAATTAACTCCATACTTTCCTGCTTTTACCTCGACAGTTTCAGTTATGTCAGCTGGTGCATCATTCCATCCATAGTCTGATCCGTGCGCGTTTTTGCGAGCTACAGGATTACCGTCTAAATTTCTTCTAATTTCAACAGTAGCCTCTTTTTTAACATTTCCTACAGGTGCGTGGTTGCTAAGTCTAGAATCCGAACTGTAATTATCTGTTTCAGATGTTATTGTTGCAGAATTACTTAAATGGGAACGTGTTTTGGAAGTTTGTACGTATTTTATATTTTCAGATTGGTCTACCAAATGGTCTGGAGATTCTGCAGCAGGGGTTTCATAAATTATTTCAGATGGGGTTTCAAAGTTCTGCTCGAGTTTCCGGACCCCGGTTAGTCTTCTTTTGGTTGCAGATACTTGACCTTCTCTGTAATTTTCATAAGGTACGGGATATCTTATATTTTCAGATTGGTCTACCAAACTATCTGGAGATTCTACATCTGGGATTTCATAAATTGTTTCAGATGGTATTTCAAAGTTCTGCTCGAGCACGTGGATCCCGTTTGGTCTTCTTTTGGTTTCAGATACTTGACCTTCTCTATAATTTTCGTAAGGTACGGGATATCTAGTATTTTCCGATTGATCTACCAAAGTGTCTGCAGATTCTACATCAGGGGATTCATAGTTTATTTCAGATGGAGTTTCAAAGTTATGCTCGAGTTTGCGGACCCCAGTTAGTCTTCTTTTGGTTTCAGATGTTTGACTTTTTCTGTAATTTTCGTAACGTACGGGATTTCTTGACTCGTCTACCAAAGTATCTGGAGATTTCACAGCAGGGGTTTCATTGTTTATTTTAAATGGGGTTCCAAAGTTCTGTGCGTATCTATGGACCCTGATTGGTCTTCTTTTAGTTTCAGTTACTTGACCTTCTCTGTAATTTTCGTAAGGTGCAGGATATCTTGTATTTTCAGATTGGTCTACCAAAGTGTCTGGAGATTCTACATCAGGGGTTTCATAGTTTATTTCAGTGTTCTGCACGAGTTTACGTACCCCGGTTAGTGTTGGTTTTGTTTCAGATACTTGATCTTCTCTGTAATTTTCGTAAAGTACGGGGTATCTTGTATTTTCGGATTGGTCTACCAAAGTGTCTGGAGATTGTATAGTAGGGTTTTTATAGTTGTTTTTAGGGTTCTTCACGTGTTTGGGGACCCCAGTTAGTGATGTTTTGGTTTCAGATACTTGACCTTCTCTGTAATTTTCGTAAGGTACGGGATATCTTATATTTTCAGATTGGTCTACCAAAGTGTCCAGAGTTTCTACAGCAGAGGTTTTATAGTTCTGCACGTGTTTAGGGATCCCAGTTAGTGATGTTTTCGTTTCAGATACTTGACCTTCTCTGTACTTTTCGTAATCTACGGAATATCTTGTATTTCCAGATTGGTCTGCCAAAGCGTCCACAGATTCTACAGCAGGGGTTTCATATTTTATTTCAGGTGAGGTTTCAAAATTCTGCGCGTATCTATGGACCCTGGTTGGTCTTTTTTGTATTTCAGATGCTTGACCTTGTCTGTAATTTTCGTAAGGTCCGCTTGACCTCAAACGGGTTGTAGGATTCACAATATATTTGTTATCACCAGAATGATCTCCCGAAAGGTATTGAAATTGTTCACTTGTATGGGACGGCCTTTCCGGGTGATAAACCCGTCGGTTTGAAGATGTTACATGGTTTGGTTGTAGATATTGGGCACCCCGGTAAGGTTCTTCAACAGAAGTCACCAACGGCCTTTCATTGTTCGGAATAAGGACTGAGCTTGGAACGGAATTGGTAAATGGATTTTGTGAACGCCATTCTTGGTTTCTATATTGTTGGTGGTCAAATCCGTCTTGAGATGTATGAGATGGATACGATTTCACTCTGGGTGGGTAGGAATCTAACCTGCGGCCATCAGCAGGGGAATCATAATTGACCAAGAGTTTTTTGGCGGAGGACGAAGTATCAGAACCCTCGTTATATCCATTACTATCGTAATTATATCCTCTTTGGTTTAAGTAATAATCTTCATTGTTTTCCTGCTGAGTCGCTGTATTCGTCAATTTATTTACATTTCGGGTATGCGTGAAATCAGTATTGACATATTGTGCATTTGGTACATTTTTGTTAACCTGCCAGTTTGATGGCGGGTCTACTCTTTGCCTGACATGATTTTCGGAATGAGGAATCGCATCTGAAAAGGTAAACTTACGTAAACACTAGGTGGGTCATACACATATGGGTGTTCGGATAAAATATCTTAAAAATTTACGACGGTAACTGAAGACTTTTAATTTTTTAGTTAAATCATTGTTACTTTTCTATTTACTCATAATATTTCAAGCCATAAAATGATAATTCTTTATTTAAAAAAAAAAACAAAATGTTTTAAAAGTCTCTTCGTGTGGACTGTTCAGATTCGGGGTATGAGTGTTTGGATAGACGTAGTTAATTATTTTGTACATATTTATCAAAACATGATTGTCGCATTTACGTGATATATAATAAATATTATTTTTATTAGATAGTTGTTAATAATTGCAGAAGGTATATTTTTTTATTTCCAATAAACATGCTGTTATATGGATTTAGGTCTTTTTGGTGGACCTAAAAATCAACCCAATTTTAATTTCTACTAATGCTACCATGTATCGAATATTTTTTAGATTGACAACACTGGATAGCCGCCAGTAGTTCGAGTCCATGTCAGTACAGCTACGTGCCATTTTCTAATATACGATATTTTAAAATAAAATTAAGTGTTTTTGACAAAGTTCAGTGCGTCTTTCCTGCTTGGGTTGTAATTTGGTAAGTTATTATTTTATATTTTAGTAAATATTGCGCCGATATGCCTTTTGAGGAGTATTTTCAAAGTTTCTTTTGTTGTTTTTCTAACCTTAAAAATAAAATGATTGCTTTGATTTTAGTTTGAAATATCTCTCCTGTGGACATCTTTCCTGTGAACATAAATGTCCACAGGAAAGATGCAAGTCCACAAAAAATAACATTTTAACGGTTTTCTATGCTAAACGAATCTCCAATGTTGCTCAAACAAACGGGCAGGCTGAGATAGCATGATTTAAATACTGCATTATTGGTATCGGCACCCGAAAAATGAGCTTGACTTATTTTTTGCAAAATGTGGGGTGCTTAGCATGGTTGGGTTTGTTTCAGGTATAATGCCTCGATCAAGTCGGTCAAGAACTCAATTAACTGACGAAGAGAAGAAAATACGTCGTCGTGAACAGAAAAAACTTAGCATGCGAAGAGCTAGAGCTAAATTAGATGCTACTGGCATAGAAGAAAGACGTAGAAAAGAACGCGAAAGATATCATCTAAAGAAACAAAATGGGTTATTGAAGACAATTAAAGATTTTACACCCAGACAGCAGCGACAGATGCGAAAAATGTGGCGTGAAAAAGCCAAGCTAAGACGTGAAAGAGATCGACTAAGAAAACGAACGGAAGAAATAGTACGCGTGAATACACCGTTTTCTTCTCCCAGTTCTTCTCGCTCATCATACACACGTGTAGAGGTGGGTAAAGCAATACGATTACGAAATCGTCGAATATTGAAGGCTCAAAATCAGTTTTTAGTAGAAAGATTAAATATTTTAGAACGGAAGCTTTCTAAATATAGGATGCGAATAATAAGATTAAAAAAAACTAAAGGACAGGAGATTATCATAAAAATTGGCTTAAGAAAAAGGATACATGAATTTTTAATCAATGATGAAAATAGCAGACTAACAGCTGGTAAAAAGGAAACGATCACGCGCAGAAAAGTCAAAAAGCAAATACGTCTTTTAAATGATACACTTCTAAACCTTCATAAAAAATTTAATAATACGACTGGTTTGAATGTCTCATACGAAACATTCCGTCGACATCGTCCATTCTGGGTAATGTTCCCGAAAGCCGCGTCAAGAAATACTTGCCTGTGTTCCGTTCATACGAATAATGATTATATTGCTCGAGCCTTACACCAAAATAAGATATTAAATCATTATTCTGCCACCGATTTAGCAAAATCTCTTTGCTGTAATAATGCTTTTAATGTTCCTTGCTTGGAACGGAAATGTTCACAATGTTCTGAGAGAGTTCCAAAGTACACTTTGTTAAATGGCAATGATACAATAATTTACCAAAGATGGGTAACTAAGAATTGTACTGTAATAATAAAAGGCAATGAGAAGATTTGCAAGAAAACTGTGAAAGAAAGCGTAAAGACATCGCATCAATTGCTTGTTAATATTTTAAATAAAAATCTACCTATATTTATGCAGCATCTTGCCAACATCACTAATCAGTATAACGCTATAAAATTCATAAAACAAAGTCTTTCACCATCTGAAGGGTTACTACATATAGACTTTTCAGAAAACTACTCTTGCAAGTACGGATCTGAAATTCAATCAGCCCATTTTGGAGGATCGAAATCGCAACTTTCATTACACACGTGCGTATACTATTCTGCTTATTTAGAACCGCCACAAAACATAGTAAAAACTACGTCTTTCTGTTCGGTATCTGAAAATTTGAGACACGATCCCGTTCTTATTTGCGCACATCTGACACCTATAATTGAAAAAATTAAAATTATCTCGCCACATTTGAAGGAATTACATATTCTAAGCGATGGACCTACAACGCAATATCGGAACAAGACTATGTTCCATTTAATTGTAAATTATGTGAGTAAAATCTCCAATGCAGAGAGGATCGTGTGGCATTTTAGTGAAGCAGGCCACGGTAAGGGGGCACCTGATGGTGTTGGTGGCTGCGTAAAACGGACGTGTGACAATATTGTTGCCCATGGAAGAGATATCTCAAATATTGACAGTTTTGTCAGTTGTTTGAAGGACAATTGTAAAGGTATCGAAATTGTTACTGTTGATGATACCCATGTTCCTGAAATACAGAGAATAGCGGATGCAAATAAATGTCGTCCATTTAAAGGTACCTTCCAAATCCACCAAGTTGTATGGAATGCTACTGAACCTAATTTACTGCACGCCAGGAGATTAAGCTGTATTTCATGCGCCACTCACGTTCGTTGTCCTCATTTTGAAATAGGACAAATTCATATTGAATGTGTCTCAGATCCTGTAGAAGATTCATCAGTAGGTTCTTCAAGGCCTTCGTCACGTATTTCTATTCAGACTAGTTCGGCATCTTCTCATAGAACAGCATCTGTATCAACTATCACTGGACCAAGAACTCCTTCGCCATTGTTGATAACACCTTCTCCAGAACTTTTAAACAATGTGACTAGTCAACCGTGTACTCCGCGAAAGAGGATTCTCTGTGAGAATAATTATTCTGATAACTCAGTTACACCACCTGAAAAACCTAAAGTACGACCTTCGTTCTTTCAAAATGATGATAGTGATGAAAACATTTTTTGAAAGCGTATTTGTATGTTAATTTTTTTATAAGTTTGACATTTTATTGATCTAAAAACCGAAAAATAATCATAATGTTTGGTTTAATTTCAATATTTGCACCCTTGAAAAATTACATTTCATTACTAATATTATCAAAGAAAAAGATTGTTGGTAAGATTTTTTTTGTTTGTATTTTCCAAAGTACCTTTAATTGGCTGGATAACTTTTGTTAATTATTACGAGTTTAAATGGCAAGTAAATGTCAATATCAGAGTGATTAACCTCTCTTCTGTGGAAAAGGGTCTTTTCTGTGGACGTATAAAAAAAATTAAGTTAAATAACTTGCTGAAATCTGAATAACGATCTGGTTTTTGATTAATTTCTAATTACTTGTAAGATTACCTAATAAATGAGACTGATTTGAAAAAAAAAACAACGACTTTTTATTTCGAATATTTTTATAACCCGTTTTGTGTATGACCCAGGTATATTAAGAATATACCCCACTTGAAACAATAAAATGGATGAGATTCAAAAGCTGTTCTTCGAGATAGCTAAAATTTGACTATGAAATAATTGTAGAAAGTAAGGAAAAAGTCTACGAAAGAGCCAACTTACCGACAATTTTAGAGCAAAAAAGCAAAACACTATATAATATCACTTTGGACTTCATCGTCAACTACATTGACGGTGTTTCACACCACACTGGTCATTCCAGAGCCCTCTTTATTATTAAAACGTGTGCTCAGACAAACAAAATACTTGAAAAGCTGTATACACAAGTTTATTGTCACCATTCTATGTATTGTTAATGTGCGTGCACGAAAATTGCTCATTACGTCACAATTAAGATTTATAGGACCTCGTACAATCGAAAATATTGACGACCAACATTCACGATTGAAAATTCAATGTATACGTGCACTCAATTTTAAATTTTTGGTCACTGAATTTAAGGCACAAACTTCCTCTTCTTGACTATACCGTATTCTTTGTACTGTTTATTATTAAAGCGACTCTTTTGTTTTAATTCATACTGGCTGGATTTCCTAACTGATATACCTACTTGTACAATTATGATAAATGCTCACAACTAGGTAAACAAGAATATAAAGAAACATTATCAAATGTGTTTTCGCCGCAACTTTATACGTCTTCTTTACAATTTATTATTGCTTCTTGAACATTTGGGTTATTTGTGTTTGCTCGATACATTATTTTAAATAAACATTGTCAACACTATATTAACACACAAGGTGGTTTTAAAAGGTCCTAGTGAATTATTGACTACCAACAAGACTCATTCGTTCCTTATGACAATGAATTAAACTTTTTGGATGAATTACATACATATCACGCCTTTTTGTCGTGGAGGTAGGCAGAATCCTTTAATACTTTTTTTGTCTCGTCCACATTTATACACCTGGCCACGCACGGGTTATTTACTTTAAATAAAAAAATACTAATTATAATATTATTTTTTAAGTAATTCACATAACAATAATTGCGCAACATTTATGTATTCTGAATTGATTGGGAGGACAGGATCCGACCATGTCCTTTGTATATTACTTAATTTTAAAATGAATTTATTGCAATTAGGCTGATAATCAGCATAATATTTTAATCTTTAAAAGTACAAAATGTCCTCCAAAACGCCTTTAAACGCCCTCAATGGGTGAAGAGAAGGTTGAGAAGAAGAAGTGGCGAAACAACAATCTGAAAAAAAAATAGAATTCTTTCAATAAAGTAAGTAGTAAGTAACTTCGATTTTCCATCGCAGCGAAAAGCTAAAAAAAAAGCATTTAACAAAAAACGCCTACGCAATTACATGCAAACCACTATTTCGTAGTTTTTTCGTCTTATCTACACATTGAACGTTACCATGTAAAACAGCCAGGCAGTTTGCATTAAAAGTACGGCCGCATGTAAAGCCGTCCTCGCGAACCGTTTAAACGCATAATGCAAATGGAGCATTGCTTTTATTTCTTCGTGCAAATGTGAGAATACAAATGTTTTCTTTTTTCTCGCGAGAGAATGTGATGTGACGTTCCACGTTAAATAGAAATGCTAAATTATTCTGAATAATTTTAAGAAACTTTTTGGATAGGAACGGAGTGTACGATGTTTTTCTTTTTCTACAAAAGGTAGCAGTAGAATTAATAAGAAATAAATGAATGAGGAATATGGAGGACTTATTTCCAACTTGCATGAAGATTGAATATACCTTCCTAGCCATTCAAACACCCGGGTGAGAGCTAGAGAAACAAAGTACTTACTTAAAGGCCATCACCTGCTCAGCCCAGCCCTTTCCCAACTATGTTGGGGTCGACTACCAGTGTAATCGGATGCAGCTCCCTGTTAGACCTCTCTGTTATACAGCTTCTCTTAAAAACATTATCCTACCCAAAGATGCAGTAGATACCTACATTTTAAGCCCCATTCCTTGTTTAGCACATACCTACACTCAAAATAGCCCGCATAAGCCCGGGACTGTTATTACTCTATAATAAACTTCCGAATTGCTCCTCACAAGCCACTTACGGGCTGAAAATGGTGTTTCATAACTTCATGAAGCTCAGTAAAATGTCAAGAGTGGATGCTATTTATAAAATGGTTCAGTAGGGCTTTGTAATCTATTTCATTGGTCGTCAGGTTATTAAATTGGTAAGATTTCAAAATAATTACAAAATGGTACATTGGTAAATAAATTATTTATCTATTTCATTAAAAATCTTTGATAGCCTACTTTCAACTTTTAAGAAGTGGTTCGAATAGAAAATTCAAGTTTAAAAACATTTGGAAAACTGCAGGAAATTGTCCCTTGATTATGTTTTTTAAAAGCACACTTAGGAAGATGTTTTAATTAAAGAGAAAGAAAAGAATATTAAGATACTAAGAAATCCGCGCGTTTATCTTTATAATTCTAACATAAAAAACACTCATGAACTGCCGGTCGGCTTCCAGTCTAACCGGATACAGCTAAATACCAGTAGAAGTTACTTCCTATCTGACCTAGACAACCCAGATAATATCAATCCCGTGGCTAGATTAGTCGCCAGACAGCAGAAATAATACGGAACCCTATTAAAAAGTTTTATGCATAACAGAAAGTTTCTTCGCTTGGAACCCGAGTAGCTCTTGTTATACCATTTTTGACGTTACATACGTAATTCCGAATATGTGGTACATTGTCAGGAATTAAATATTTCAAGTACGAAAACTTTTCGCTAACAACCCTATGCTTCGCGAGTGTTGTGTGCAAATTCTTTGGAGTTCGAAAGTTTAGGAAAATGTGTTTCAGATTTAATAAAAAAAAGGCCAAGTTGAGATCTTAGATTTTATTGTAACAAGTTATGTAATAATAATTGTATCCTCTTCAAGAACAAAGATAAAATAAGATTAGAAAAAAATAAACTTATAAAAAAAATAAAATGCAAAAACCGGCCAAGTGCGTGCTGGACCACGCACAATGTAGGGTTCCGTAGTTGCCCATGAAAATATGCGAAATTGCGTCCGAGTGATGATTTATTTTTAGCATCATCATTTCAGACAAAAATTATCCACTGCTGGACATAGGCCTCCCTCAGGTGTTGCCACTTTGACAGGTTCCACGCGTCTCGCATCCAGCGGGTCCCCGCAACCTTCACTAGGTCATCGGTCGACCTAGTTGGAGGCCTTCCAACGCAACGTCTTCCGTTGTGTGCCCTGCTCACTGCCATTTCAGTTTGGCAATTCTTCGGGCTATTACACGGTGGGGGGGGGGGGTCTGTCAGTCTGTTTGTCCGTCAGTCTGTCCGTCAGTCTGTCCGTCAGTCTCACCGTCAGTCTGTCCGTCAGTCTGTCCGTCAGTCTGTCCGTCAGTCTGTCCGTCAGTATGTCCGTCAGTCTGTCCGTCAGTCTGTCCGTCAGTCTGTCAGTCAGTCTGTCCGTCAGTCTGTTCGTCAGTCTGTCTGTCAGTCTGTCCGTCAGTCTGTCCGTCAGTCTGTCCGTCAGTCTGTCCGTCAGTCTGTCCGTCAGTCTGTCCGTCAGTCTGTCCGTCAGTCTTTCCGTAAGTCTGTCTGTCATTCTGTCAATCCGTCTGTCAGTCCGTCTGTCAGTCTGTCTGTCAGCCTATAGCAATCCACTGCTGGATATACTGTAGGACTCTTTAATCTTACGCCACTCAACTCGATTTTCGGCAACTCTCATCTAGTGGCTACCAGCCACTCTGCGAAGAAATGAGATCAATACAGTAATAAAAGCTTATTTTTTTTATTTTATTGTATGGAAGTAGTTAATGGATACGATTTTCTTTAACAAACTAGGTTCGGAAGGTACCTACTCGAAGACGTATGTAAGATAATTGGGAATAGTTCGTCTAAATTAATCAAATGCGTGTCTAGCTTTCATTAGGATTACAAATTGCAAAAATAACTGCTTCTATCTATTGGAACGAGTACAATTTTACTGGGTACCCTACCTTTTTTCTTTTTTTGGGGGGTGTGAATTCATCTAATAAACCCTCCCGTTCTTGGGCAGAGCGGAAAGGAGTGTCAGACTTCTACTGACTAAAAACCATCCATGTTCCTTCTTAACCCTTGCGCCGGGGCCGCGGTATTTTTTACGAACATTCTGGTGGGTTACCTACCTAATTTTGTCTTTGTTTGAACCACGAAGTAAGAGGAAAACTTAAGGTGTGACCTATTTACATTCTATGGACTGGTTCCTAGTCATCTGTAATGAATGGCAACAAACCCAACTATTTAGCATACTCTGCGCTCCTAAAACTAGGTCAACGGGTAAGCAAGGTCAGATTCACACCTAAACTATTATCTACACCTCTCTACAAACCATTCTATGAGAGGAGGAGAGGGAAGAGGTGGAGGGGGGATCTTTTAAAACGTTACGGTACGTTACAGGGGTTTGAATGTTGAAATTGTTTTTTTAGAGATATTATGTCACGCATTTTTAAAACGTTTTTTTTACAAAATTTTAACCATAAATGGTCACTTGATGGTTACGTAACGTTTTATTACGGGGGGGTTAAAATTTTACGGCGCGTTACATGGGGGGGGGGTTACGTAATAATAGGTAATTTGCATTTCCAAGTTCCGCTAAGCATCTAAAAAATGAACAAATCAAACATGAAAACAGGCAAACGAGCTCTAATTCTGCCTTCTCGCTCGTCCCGGCCCGAACCGGAATCCAACGCTATAAACTTCAGTTACGAAAGATGTATTAGCATTATATTTTAACAGTATTTTTTCAGTACAAAGCCCTGCGATTAGCTACAGGAATTCTGAGCATGCTTCAGTTACCATTGCTTTTTCTATGTGTAATTATTTAACAGTTTATGTAGACACTTGCAGAAAAAAACCGGCCAAGTGCGAGTCGGACTCGCGCACCGAGGGTTCCGTACAAACTAAGTTTAAAATTATTATTATATGAACTAAAAACGTATGCCATTCGCAATTTTTATCTGTGCTATACTTAAGCACCAAAGCTATAAACTGTGCTATAAGATTCGTACCATATTTCAAGATTCTGAGTTCACGGGAAGTACCCTGTAGGTTTTGATTCCCCTGCGAGTGTCGAAAATTTGCGGAAATTTGCGGTATAAACGGCTGTATCTTTTGATTTTTTCACTGCTTTAAGGGACAGTAGACTTGAGTATTTGATGTAAATTTCAGTTTGATACCTCCACGCGTTCCTGAGAAAAAGGGTCTTGACAGACAGACCAGACAGACAGAAGGACGGACGGACAGACGGACAACAAAGTGATCCTATAAGGGTTCCGTTTTTTCCTTTCGAGGTACGGAACCCTAAAAACGAACAGAAAAATAGTTACAGAGAGGATGCTTATTTCTAAAGAAATCTCTTCCAGCGTACCTGCGAAAGGAAACTAGATAAAAAGATGTAGACGCCGAAGAAGAGAAAAAGGAATACATTTAACACACTAGCTGCTACCAGCGGCTTCGCCCGGTACAACTCGAAAATTATCCACGGGAAGATAAAATCGAGATAAAAATATCTATCCTCTGTGTTAATCCAGGTTATAAACTATATGTGTACCAAATTTTAACCAAATCCGTTCAGTAGTTTTTGCGTGAAAGAGTAACAAACATACACACTCACAAACTTTGGCCTTTATAATATTAGTGTGAAGTGTGATGTGATAAGTAGGATAGAGCAAAAGTGTGTAACAACATAGCATAAGGTTAAATTAACAACCCTAACACCTACGTGTAATTTCACAAAATGGGTCTAGTTAGTTAACTGGCTACCTGTACTGTGACACAGTTCGTCGCAGTGTTAAATCTCTTCTAAACCGGGAACAATTCCCTTTTGCCACGTCGGGAAATGCCTCCGCCGTATCTCACCAACGGACATTTTTACCGCGAAACCCATTCGTAAATTTTTCAAACATGGAATTGCTGATACGGCGAGTGCAGAAATGGGTTTATTTCGATACTGGCACCTGACAGTGAATAATCTGTTCCACTGTGAAATCTAGGCGGTTTTGAATGGAATATAAATGCTGGGGACCTTTTATTTATTTTCGATCACTGTCATCAATACCTATCAATCTACTAACCTAGGTACAGCTACGTACTTCATGTCCTCTGGAGGTGAACCAACTTATTCCAATTTCACCCCCATTTTTGGTGGTTTACTACCCAAGGCAAAATTGATTGCTTTCAACTTATTTATTTTCACCGTTTTGATACATACCTACTTCAATATTACTGTATGGAATTATGAAATATCTCTTTGTTTTTCTAAACTATTGATTAAAATTAAATTTGGTGGCACTGGATATTTACATTTAGAAGCAAAAAAGGACTTCGGAACCTTTCAAATGCTTCTTCTTCCCTTAAACCTGTTTCAGCGCCTCATCAAGTTTCATTTTTCATTTCAATTAATTCAGTAACAATTTTTACATCGTATCGAAACATACTAACATATAAAATTATAGAATTATAATCTTAAATTATTATTATAACAGCACCAAAAAAAAAACTTAAACATTTGCAAAGTTACAAGTAATATGTTAAATATCAAAATAATACATTATTGCAATTCATAATTAATATTCTAGTGCAACACAGGGAGATATTTCATATATTTGGAATGCACTCTGCATTCTGAAAGTTAGCGACGTCGCATAACTTAATCATAACTGGCAAAATGAGTGCACTGCCTAACCCTTCGGGTATTACAGGCGCGATGCATCCGTTTTACGTCAAGAGAAGAAGTTTATTTTGAGTCGCTACTACACCCTCACATTAGCAACGCACTGTTGATGTCCAATTGTCCATGGTAAACTAGTACATAATTATTATTACGTAACCATTACACCACCGCTTCAAACGCACTGACAGCTAGCTTGCCTAGCCCATAGCCCTAGAGGCTAGCGAATCTACTAGCGAGTAGCAGAATGAAATAAACATTCCAAAATCTTCACAACCAGGAGCACTGCGCAAACGGTTTAACGGTGTTTAAGGTGAATGCTCCAACTAGCCCGCGAAATTCAATTTTTTTTACGTTTTTTGCAATTTGCGGGTCAGTGTTAGTGTGTATGTTAAAGGTGCAAGAATTACTTTTTCAAGTTCCTGCACCTTTATGAACTTGGAGGCTTGTATTGATGATTTTGATGATTATATTTCTGTAACTACATACGTCTTACAGCCGCAATTAATATTCTAATCAACATACAAACTAACACTGACCTGCAAATTACAAAAAACGTAAGAAAATTTGAATTTCGCGGGGTGGTTGGAGCATTCACCTTAAACCGTTTGTTTTTGGTAACTTATCTAAATACAAACGGAAACGGTTTTAAAATTGAAAATACTAGTTTCTTAATTTTAAGAACTTATTCGTATTTTTTAGTGGTACTGATAGATATTAATTATGCTTATAGCAAAAATAATTCAGATGCTCTATGTATAGGTTATTAGATTCAATAATCGCGTGGGTCAGTAAGTCGTCTTGGAGGCGGTGTATCGAAGTAACACGCAGTGCTCCTGTTTGTGAAGATTTTGGAATGTTTATTATCTAAAATTAAATGCAAACGTCTTTAAAATTGTAAAAACGAATGATGCTACGTATCACTATACATAATCACACGTATCACTATACGTGTGATTGTATTGATTGTAACGTAACAGATGTTACATTTACACCCCGTTATATACCTTTATACGATTACTCGGTTTTTCATCGTTGTTTCAATAAGAATTACTCATTCGATATCCTTTCGCGAGTAGGAAGTTTATCGCGCCCCGGGGCATTATTTCAGCACTCTAAACACGTAGCCATGTCTGTAACATTCGTTACGATATCGCCCCGTTTGAAGTTTTATGTGATAACGTTGAAGGGAAAATCACTTCGGCTTAGGCGGGGAAGATAATGCAGATATAACTTCTAGCCTAGCTAACCACAAAGTTCTTTATCGAACTTTTTTCTTTAGGTGAACCGCATATTTGAGCGAAAAAGGAAATCTGCACCGTGCGAACAACCTATACCTACCTAACTAAAACTTGTAATAAGCAGGCAAAAACAGAATTTGGTCATCTGGGTAGAAAACCCCAAGTCCGTCTTAATATCGTTCAAATGCTTTGTATTTTTTCAGATGCGACACGCATTTTTGAACACACATTTTTATCATCCAAGCCGTCTTGTCCCAATGACACACACAAAGAGAAAATAGATGAAGTTTTCCTTACATTGTCCTAGAAAAGAAACTTTTGAAAAGAATTCCCTTCAAAAGATATCAAAGCTCCATTCAATCAAAGGATCCGAGGTAAAGCCGATAATCCCGACTTCCGTTCCATTTGTTTTCAATAGTAGCCAGCCTTTTGTTACAAATTTTGGTTGTTACACCTTTGTCTAGCCGTAGTTGACTAAAATAATATTTCACGAACTTGCTAGGACATTACAAAGCAGATGCATGGCAGGTATGACTTAACTAAAACGATGCGACAAGGTAGCCCGCGAAATTCGAATTTCCTTACGTTTTTTCACGTTTTTTGCAATTTCGACAAATTATCAGTAAAGTCCATTTCACGAAAGAAGTCCCGCGGACAATTGTGGAACTAAATTTAACAGATCGGCCATGTTGTCGTTTGTCGATGTTATCAAGGTGCGTTTGTTGTGGTAGATATTTTGTGAGTTTATTATTGGATTAGTGCGTTATAAGGTTTATTTACGATGCCAAAAGTTGTGAAACAACATTATGTCGCGCGACATACAGCGCTGCGTCTGCGGGACTTCTTTCGTGAAATGGACTATAAGTCAGTAATCGACAATATGGCAGTGTCAAGTCGTATGTTAAATAAAATAGGATTCGTGGCAGTATCTAACAAATGTCTATTTACTGAGTAATAATGATTAAAATTACCAATACAACTGTCTCAGTTCATAAAGGTCTCAAGAATGTCGTTTTCATTAAAATAGTCACTCAAGAGATGTAGGGAATCCCTGCACTTACTGCCGCACTCATAAAGCTTTAATGATTACTTATGCCATCACTTAGTAAAGGTTTTGACAGTTTTGACATACAAAAGTATGTCAAATCTTTATTATGTGACGGCTTAAGTAATCATTAAATATCTCTGAGTACCGCAGTTAGTGATGATACCGGGGATTCTATAAGGAGGATGAAATAAAACCGACCACAGCGAATGTCCGTTGAACACTGATTGTACTTACACAAATAATTTGTGTAAGTAAGCTAATTATTAGCTAAGTAATAGGTACAAAATGCTGAGTGCGCAGAATGCACGGCGCGTGATTATGAAAACTAATGTGCGGTTCCGTACAAGAGACCTTTATGAACTGAGACGGTTAATAATATAATTATAATACATATATGTCGCCGCGAGAGTGTCTATCTGCTGGGATCATTAGGCAATCTAATTAATAACCAGCTTACAATAATAGCTTAGCTTAGTTTTTTATAATAATTGATGAACCTGCCATCTCTGAGATATTTGTACAGTAATTATTACGGGATCGATATTGAAAGACAGCAGCGACAGTGCCATCTGTTAGCTTTTGTGTTAACTACTACAGAGATGGTTTGTAATTGAATGGTCGACGACTCGAATAATGATTTATTAAACAGAGGTCTTTAACTAGAACTATAGTTAAAATTAAGATAAGCTAATTGATTATGAATATTGGGATTTTAATGATTGCTCACTTGAAATTAGGCTATATAAGAGACGTCATTGCACATTGTTGTGAAGATGGCGGCGAATACGATTTTAATGATCAATAACTCAATTTATAATCTGAAACCACGACTAAATCAGTTTCTTTATGTAATTATAAACTAAAAAGTCATAAGATTATTTTGTAGAGCAATTTATTAGTAGAAAACCTGTTTTTTGTATTAAATCCTTTAATTAGCCGGAAATGGCGTAAGTAACATTCTGTTGTAAAAAGTAATGAACCTATTAATTAGACATTAACTTAATAACACCTTCGCATTAATATTGGTATTGTTTTATTGTTAAATAATTATTACAATCAATTGTGAACTATTTTAGTATTGTTTATTAGTTTTAACTGAAATAACAATACTGAGTACGTGGTACTTCCGCTTCCGCTAGACGGACTAGACAAGTAGACACGCGTGTGACGAAAGATGCACATTATCTCGCGTTTAGCAAATAATGTAAATGAAAGTGGTTTTTGATGTGATTAATATTAATTAGTGCAAACGAGAATTGTAACATGATTTAAATGGAGTTTCTTCAACCCATTCTTCTCCATAGTAACAATGATTCATGTGAATGGGTCTCAACCCCTGAAAAGTTTATAAGTGCTTGTAATTGGACTATTGTAAATAAACGTTTGGTGTTTGAGTCAAGTATTGTGTGTGATTTCAACTACCCATTTACCCATCTGCCACGAAGAGGAATCTAAGGCGAAGACAATATGGCGGAGGCCATTGATATTTAGGAGCAGCGTTCCTCAAGTGGTTTTCCCGCCGTAACATATATGATATTTGTTATTTCCGCGAATCCCATTTTATTTAACATACGACTTGACACTGACCGGGCAATTAAAAAACCTAAGAAAATTCGAATTTCGCGGGCTACCTTGTCGCCTTCACCTTAATTTTTTTTTACAGATTAACAACCCAAAGAGACTGCAAAATTGCTGTTCCACACATTAATTTGAACGTCCAGTTATGGTTCTTTAGTAGTAAATATCGTATTTATATGGATTAAAATGAACTTAGACGGTTCCATTGATGGTGTAGGCCTGTGGACGGTGAGTAATGGGCTAGCGCGCCGTGCGTCCGTCTTATGACAACGACAGACCGTGTCCTCCGATGGATCCTCCGACCAGACGGGTGTTGTGTCTGGTGGGCTAACTGCCCAACATTTGTAAGTCGGGATTTTCTATATAGGCTAATGTCGCGGATAATGTTGATAGCGCGATGTAGGAATTGCCAATTTAGTTCGCATGTGTTGCGATAGATGTCGCTGTCGCCACACTCTCTACCGCTCTGCCCAGTGCAGGAGGAGTCATTTGATGATTTCCAACCCTCCAAAATAAAAAGGGTTCCATTGATGATTTTAACTATTTTATTGTATGTACCTACATAAATACATACTAGTAACGACACTAACTGCAAATTGTTAAAATTTTAGTGACTCGGCTGGTGCATGATAGATATTAATGTTGATGGATGAAGAGAAGAAGAATGAGAAGATGCCTTTTTTTTTTTGGGGAGGGTGGGACATCATCAAATAACCCCTCCCGCTCTTGGGCAGAGCGAAAGGAAGTGTCAGACTTCTACTGACTAAAAACCACCCATGTTCCTTCTTAGCCCTTCATGTCGAGGCCGCGGTATCTGCGAACAACCCGCAGCTCCGACGGGCGTCGGCCCTTGCATTACATCTCTTTGAGGCGCGAACACGAACGCGCCGTCGACACGGCCTGTCGTCGTCATAAGACGGACGGACGGCGAGCTTACCCATCACTCACCGTCCACAGACCTGCGTCTACGGTGGCCGGAAGCCATCACGTGGCCCCCGACGCCCGGAACGCCTCCCGCGGTGGCTGGGACGAGAGGTTCTCTCCCTCTCACGTTCCGCCACCTCCTTCGCTAGCATAACTGCTTTGCAGAAGGAGGCGACGGCGTCCCATTCCTCCTCGCCCCGGACCATGGCTTGCACCAGGGCCGGGCGCGAGAGGTCGCCGCCGCCGATCGATGAGAAGATGCCTTGACTGATAAAATGGTGCGTCCCAAATAGAATGAGACAAGACGTTCATGATGTGTGACTTATTTAGAAAAGCTATAGAAATGAAATCAATCAGTACGTAATATTTATTTTAATAAGCTTTAACTATTTTTTATTGAAGTGAAACTTCTTTATCGGCGTTGGAAAAAAATTTACCGTCACATTTTTCCGTTACGCGCCATCTTTTTCTTGCCCCTACCACGGTTGGTTCAGACGAAGAGTACTTCACTTTCTCCAACGGAGTAGGGATAGCATGTCGCTTAAATTTAAACGGCTGAGCACGAGAGCAGGAGGTGTAGGAATATATCATAATTCTAATGATGTTGTTAACGTTGTGACTTCATCGATAGATTTTTCTGTTTTTTCTCCTGACTTTCATGGGTCACTAGCATCAGCAGTTGGTGATTTATGTATGGCTCAATGCCAAATGGAAAATGGGATAAAAATTTTGATTGTTGCACTGTATATATCTCTTAATCAGAAGTTGGACGATATTATTAATTTTCTTCACCATTCATTGTTGCCGTACACAAGTGGAGGTGCCTCTTTACTCGGTAACAATAATGATAAAATACCGATGATTTTAAGTGGAGATTTTAATGTCAATTTTGCATCGGAAAAATCTTTGAAGCTAGTTGAATTTCTGAAAGATAAATTGAATTTATCCATGAAAAACAGTCCTCAAACGTCAACAACAAGATCTGGCACTACAATTGATGGAGTTTTTACTCGGTCACTAAATTTCGTGGAATGTAAATCATATATTTCATATTTCAGTTACCATAAGCCATTAATTATAAAAATATATAATAACGATGACAATGATAGTAATAATTCCATTACAATTAATGAAATGCTGTAATAATCTTAGTAGCAAAAAGTTAAAGTGAAATAATTGTATTATTTGTATTCATGTCTATGATAATAAAATCCTTTTGTTTAAACTTTATCTAATTTAAGTTTATTTAACCAATTTCTGGAAAGTTGCATGTAGATCATTTTGCGAAAAATAAGGCCATAAAGAAGTTTCACTTCTTACGTATGTACACTAGTACACGCACACATTTTTTTCGTATTAATTAAAAGCACCATAGCATCATTGCATGTTGACGTGCCATCAGAAATATAACAAAGCTTTCGTCGCAAATGCTATTTATTTTTAATCTGTATGACATTTCGTTCCATCCTTAAAAAAGTTAATATGTTAAACATTATTTCAAAAGCAGTTGAAACAAAGTCCCATTTTATAGGATAATCCACGTACGAGTGATAGAGATGGCAAAACTGTCAAACTTGCAAAAATGTTGATATTTTTTAGAAGAAAATAGACATTACGTTTTTGATTGATTTGTCTTGATATAGCGATTTGTGATGATATCACAAATGCTTATTTAGATTTTCAATTTAATTTTAGTGCTATAATTCTTAGTTCATATTATTATAAGAGTGATTTGTGTTTTTGTGCAACTCCTGCTACAATGTCATCACAGTCAATCTTTTGTACTTAAAAATATGTCAGAAACGAAAGGGCCTGAAAACAAAAGTATTGAGTTCGATCCTATTCTGCCCGATCAGGGAATATTATTTTATGAAGAATGCCCCGCGGAGTACGAAATCGAACGGCCTAGATTGCTGCCTTTGAAATCTACGACTCAGATTCGGTTTGAGCAGCTGCAACACGAAGCAGCAAGGGTTTGGAGAGAAAAGAAGAAAACTGCGAAGAAAAACTGACTTTATTTGTTTGTGAATCAGTGTAGTGTTGTGTCAAAATGGCTTACACGTTATTTGTGATAGAACTGATATCTGCGTTCATATTAGCAGCGACTTTACTGTATAGATATGGAGACTGTTACAGGAACCACATAATAGTGACAGTGTCAGTGCTAACAGCATGGTTTTTCTCATTTGTGATTATGTTTATCTTGCCTCTGGATATATCATCAGTGAGTATGAAATATCCCTTTATGATGTAGCTTTTTCCAATAAAAACTACCAAATAATGTTTTAAATAAATGTAAACAATGACCTCACTGCATTGAAATACCAGCCAACATTAACACTGAATCATAAACATTTCTTGTGGAATTCATAAACCTACTTAAATTCTTCATGTACAATAGAGTTACTACCAGTCAACATTCCAAAAGTTGAGGGTTGTATTGACGATGTTAACACTTTTGGTGCCAAGCACCCAGCATATGGGTTGAACAAAAACTTGTTTGTGTGGCCGCAACCCACCTGCAAGTCATCTCTATATCGTCACTGTAGAATGATAACCTCGTATGTCCAGAATCCAAACTTTACAGGAAACAAAAAAAATGTTTCATTTCCTCAATGTTTTTGTAGTATATATTATATATTTTTTTGGCATTAGTAGTCATTTATTGGTTTCACGGTTTCACCGTGTTATAAAATATGTGGCTTTCATTCGATTTTCACAAAAAAAGAAGAGAGAAGTTCGTTTTTGACATAATTATGTGGTTTTCATTCTACAGCAACGATTTGTAGCTTTAGACGACTTTGAGCTCACAGGGCATACAAATAAAAATCAATAATTTGAAATTGCCAGTGAAAGTGTTAATTTATAGGGTAGGTACATAAAATATCTGAAATATTGCAACCACTGTTTAATTCCCACAGACTGTGTATCGGCAATGTGTGGAAAATGCAACAAAAGTAATGGAAACGATGCAAATTCAAGCTGCACTATCGAATGGCTCAACTACTATAGCTCCTATCATAGAGTGTCATAAGCCTTGGAGCTTGATGAGCACCGATGTATTCCCTAATCTTTGGAGGGTGGTGTATTGGACCTCACAATGTCTAACTTGGTAAGTATTTAATTATATAGTATTCTATGTTAAACTGTATTCTATGTTTGCTGGGGAGTTTGTTCTGCCACTTCTTCTTTCCAGCAAAAACACCAGGAAGTGTTGTGTCAACTGTCACTTGTAAATAAGTAAAGTAAAGTAAATTTTAACGTTCGGAAAGTGCTGATTATCAGCCTAGTTTGAATAAATGACTTTTGATTTTGATTAATCATACTGATAGCAAAATGTTTTGTCCAAAAAATGGGTCTAGAAGCATGACGTTCTGCAATATACATACTGAATGGTCCACATAATAAATAAATAAATAAAATAAAAATAGCCTTTATTTCACTGACTTCCTTTTACAATATTGTTTTTAACTTAACTTAATAAAAATAATAGTTTATATTTGTCAGGTTGTCCCTTTGACAAAGGCCTCCTCCAGGCCGCGCCAGGCCTCTCGACTCTGTGTCAGCCTCCTCCACCCCTGTGGTAGGTCGTCTTCCCATCTCTTGAACTGTCTGCCCCTGCGCCTCTTTCCATCGCGTGGGTACCACTCAGTTACTCTTCTCGTCCACTTTTCGATTCTAGATCGCATTGTGTGGCCCGTCCATCTCCACTTCAGTTTCCTGACTCTGTTGGCTACATCTGCCACACCTGTTTGCTTTCGTATGTCTACGAGTCTACGCTTATCTCTGATACGGATACCAAGCATGCTCCTCTCCATCCCTTGTTGGCAGACTTTTAGTTTTTGCATGCTTAACTTTGTTAAGGACCATGTTTGGCATCCATATGTGAGTACCGGCAGTATGCAGCTGTCATAGACCTTTTTCTTTTCCCGTATTGGGATGGACTTGCTCTTCACAACTTCCTTGAGGGACCAGTAGCGAGACCAGGTGTTGTTTACCCTTCTTTGTATTTCTTTTGACATTAGGTGTTGGGGTGATATTAGGTGTCCAAGGTATATATCGCCTCTTTGCTTCAATAACGTGATAAGTCCGACAATTCCTTTTTTTTATTATTTGATATTTGAAACCGCCGTAACCGATTTTATTTTTCCACAAAACGTGGTATCTTTTGTGCATGTAATAGAGAATCTATGAGTGAAAGAGACAACGCAACTGTGTCAGATCGCGATATCACGTTGTCTCTTTCTGCGCGGAGTTTTTTTTCGACAACGAAACAAATCAGTTGTCACGTCCCACGTGCAGAGGAAGGTGCTCTCAAATCTCAGCGATAACCTGACATCACGACGATATCACTGTTTGGTTGCAAAGGTATGTTTTAATTCAATTATTATTTTTTATTTTATAATGTGGTATTTTGGGGTAACACAGTGTTGTTGAAAAAAATGTCTGAGATGTCAATTGTTATAAATGCTCATGTCACACTGTTGCAGAAAGAATGAGAATTTTGCTTTGAGATATCTTATGATACAACATTGTTGTTGATGAAACTTTTTCCAATCCAAAAATCAAGTTATAGTTATCTGCTTATGTTCCGTTATTGAACAAATAATAAATAATTTGACCAGTAATATTCCTAAATATTACATTGTCAATGCTAAAACAAACAACTAATTGTACTTATTTTTCCAGATGGCCTCGCGATGTAAAAGACTTGTTAATCTTGCATTGACAACAGAAAAATCCAATTTCCTGTTGCAGGACAAAGTGCAGTTAAGGACTCAACGTTAAGCTCAGGGAATGCAAGGTCAGACATAGAGGAAGCAACAGTGAATGTGGATGATGCAGCAAAAAAAAGTTATTAAAACAATAACAAAATAATAACAGGACATAATAGTGTTAGTGACCATGTCAGTTTAAAAAAGTTGATTCCAATCGCCATCGTTGTGATTCGACCAGCAGCAGCAGTAGTTCATCGAGTGACTCATCATCATCAAGCAGCTCATCAAATACATATTTTAATAAAGATAGCGACGAATCAGTTAAAGACCCAAACTATGAAGTTGTGGAGCCTCAACGTCTTACTCAAAATTTCCTCAGATACTGACGGAGAAGTTGTTAATGTTAACAATAGACACCAAGGCGGTGATTTGCAAGAAATTGTTATTCGTACACCTACAGAACAACACGAAATGATTCATAACAGCCTTGTACGAGAAGTCGATGCGTTCCCAATCATAACTGAACCACATTGTCAGCCAGTCACTCATAAATTCTACTAAGATTATAAATGCGAAAGTTTGTGAGAATGTATGGATGGATGGATCGCAAAAACTACCTAACGGATGTGGATGAAATTTAGAACACAGATAGTTTATAACCTGGATTAATACATAGGATACTTCTTATCCCGGTAGTATATTTATCGAACTTCAAGCGGGTGAAGCCGCTGGCAAAAGCTAGTATTTAATAAAACGACATACCCAGAAAGAGGGTGACACCGCTCATTCTCAAATTGAGAAATTACGCGACAATTACGATGTGGACCCGATGTATACACCTGACGTATTTATTGGTACTATAATAAAGGCTGCCCGTAAGCAAAGCGAGCCTTTCCATGTGAATGAAATGTGCTACGCAGATTTCTATGATTGGAAAAGCTTAACTAATCAAGATGAAAATAATGATAGAGTTTTTTTTTTATTATGTTAATATGGGCGTAATCTTGACCTCAATCTTACCCTACGGGCAGAGATGAGGTCGACGATGGAACGAGCTAACCCAGACGAAGCCTATTTACTCGCGACTTAAATAGATTGGGGAAACTTAAACAGGTTTAAAGATAAGTTTGATTCGAGTTCAAAAAAAGCGATCCTGAAGCTTTATTTTTAAAGATTCGTATGCTGATAAACAATAAAGAAAAGCTATTGTTATTGAAAAGAAAAGAAACGTCATCACTTTGAAATTTAAAAATGCATACACCCAAAAACCTGGCATATCCGAAAAAAACATCTCCAGATACCATAGATAGGCCATTTTATGAATGTTTGTAACTTCAGAGAATAGCGGATTATTTTAAATACAGGCTGATGTTAATAATTACGCCAAAACAAAACTAATAATTAGACAGTTAATTGTAGTTTAAGTGATATGTTGGTAAAGTTAATACTCAAAGTGTCATTAGTTACATTATTATAAAATGTATAGTTGATTTAATTTTATTTCAGTATGTTATATTTTTATTTTGTCTTAGACAAGTTGGATATAAATGTCTAATTCTTCTAATTCTTGTAATTGTATTTTGTCCGAGATTTTAAACGCTTTTAGTCAAGATCTACCTACCTAATGAGTTATAATAAGTTATACCTATTAATCAATGATCATAGTCTGATTGTTCGTAAGGATAGATCTTCTTTAATTTAATCTTAGGCTAATACTTTAATTTCTCCAGTAAAATGTGATTAAAAATCATTAAAAATCCAATAAATATTGATTCTAAAATCTAAAAGTTTTTATTTAGACTTTGTTTGTTCATAATATAACTCAGTTATAACCAAAGTAATATCAACAAAACCGTGACAATTTAGTTTGTAACACTTATCTTACGATATATTTGCAAGAACAATGTGACATGTTTTCCCCTTTTTTGTAAATAAAGCCAATTTCTTGCTAAACTTCCAAATTAACAGTATTTTGATAAGTTTCCACATAGTTTATTTGTTATTATTTACAATACATCGTAGATTTACATTAAAAAAATATTCGTTTCGTCACAATTATTTTATTAAACTTTAAAAACGCTCTCTTCTAAAATTTCAATTTTCAAGATAACACATTATTGAAGCAAAGAGGCGATATATTCTTCTACATATTCAATTTCTTGTTCTGTTATTGTTATCGCTACTTGAGTGCTGTTGGTGATCACTTTCGTTTTTGAAAAGTTTATGGTGAGACCCACTACTGCGCTAGCATCGGATAGTTGTTGTAGCATTCTCTGTATAACTTGTGGTTCCTCTGAAAACAGCACAATATCATCAGCAAATCTGAGATGATTCAATCGTTTCCCATTGATGTTTAATCCTAGGTTATCCCATTGTAGTTCTCTGAAGACATCTTCTAGAACTGCGGCAAATAGTTTGGGGGACAGCGGGTCCCCTTGTCGCACTCCTTTTTCGATCTTAAACTCCTCCCCTACCGTTTCTAGCTGTATTCGGGCCGTGCTTCTGTTGTATATCTGCCTGATGATATTTATATATTTAGTGTGAACTCCTTGCTTTTTGAGTGCATTGTATATAGAGCTGTGGTAGAGGGAGTCAAAGGCTTTGTTATAGTCTACGAATAATATGTAGTAGGATTTCCCGTATTCGTTATACTTTTCGATGACTTGTTTCACGACATGTATGTGATCAACCGTAGAAAAGTCGCTTCTGAAACCTGCTTGCTCTATTGGTTGTTGTTCGTCCAGGCATTTTGTGATCCTTCCTAGTAATATTTTGGAGAATATCTTGTATAAGTTGGTCATCATGCATATCGGCCGATAGTTGTCTATTTTGTTTTTATCTCCTTTTTTGTGTATGAGAACTATAGTGGATCCAGTCCACTGAGTTGGTATATGTTCGTTATTCAGTATTTCGTTGAATAGTTGTGTTAGTGTATTCAAAATAACATCGACAAGCTCTTTCAATAGTTCATTGGTTATTTTGTCGTCTCCTGGTGTTTTGTAGTTTTTCTGTGTGTTAATAGCTTTCCTTATTTCACTTGCCATTATTTCGGGAACATTGCCCTCTTCTGTATGATCATGGTCTGGTTGTTTAGCGGTATTTGTTGAGTTGCTGTATAATTTCCTGTAGAACTTAGTAACTTAGAATGGTCCACATAGAAAGTACCAAAAAAGAGTGTTCTACAGTCCCAGCAGTATCCGAAAATACCCCATATTTCATATACATCATAGTTCTTGAATAAGTGTCTTGAATTCTTGTTTAGCGTACCATTTACTTGTACCATACTCGTACATTACAAAATTTTCACCACATGAGATTTTCAGCCCACTCCTTCTTCTATAGAGGAGGCCTGTGTTCCAGTAGTAGGAACATAGTACGTTGATTTTATGTTTAAATAGCAGTCATATTCGGAAAAGTCAGTAACTCTGTTATATTATATAGCTTTTATTTGAAATGTTACTGTTATCATTTAATCTTTCCAGTTATGTACCATGTCATTAAATTAAGTAAAGGTTTATGTAGAGATAACAAAAAATACTGTTGCATAAAAGTATATTTTTATTTAGCTCAATTTCCTATAGGTTTAAATGGAATGTTGAGTGATAAAATTATGATGGTAAATAAAATTAACTAAAAAAAAATAACTGTTCTGTTTAAAATAAATGTTCCTACTTTAGCAGAGTTTGATACTAATTGTACACTTGAATATACTATACACATGAATAAATTAATGAAAATTTATGTAAGCCTAGTTCGACTACAAGTAATTAAATGTGTTTAATACTAAACATAATACTTGATAATAGACACATACTATGAAAGCTGTGCTAATGATCAAATCTCAATTCCAGGTTAATAATGCCAATGATGCAGTCGTACAGCAAAGCTGGCGACTTCACAGTGAAAGGGAAGCTAAAATCAGCTCTAGTTGACAACGCCATCTACTATGGTTCTTACCTATTCATCTGTGGCATATTACTCATAAACATAGCCTTGCAACCTGGTGTACACTTAGACCCGCCTAAAATAAAAGCTATAGCATCATCGGCTAGTAATACATGGGGTTTGTTTCTACTAATCCTCTTACTTGGATATGCCTTAGTTGAAGTGCCTAGAAATCTATGGTATAACTCAAAGAAGAACTATACTTTGACTTATTGCTACTTTAAAATAGCCAAACTGAGCACAGACAAGTGTGAAGCCGAAGAAACAGTTGATGACATCTTGGATGTGAGTATTTATTTGTTGTGATAATCATCTGTGGCAAAACGGACATTACAATTATAGATAAGATTTATCAAGCAGGTGTGGATGTAGAATGAGTATAAAATAAATATTTTATCATCACCTAATCAGTCAAACTGACATACTTTGATAAAGTTTACCTATATTTTTTTAACGTTTTGAAATTTCTCTGATCTCACGAAGGTCACAAATCCATGTTGCAAACAGTTACAGAAAATAACAAACACAATATAAATGGTTGTGTGATTCCAGCCTAATATTCTCTTTTTACCTATTCAGAGTCTAAAGGCAGTTTCAACAGCAGTAGGATCTGGTCACCCTCTTTATCGTCATGTAGACACTACAATACAGAAGTTGCCAATACAACTGCGAGACCGACTCAATGGACGCGCGCCGCCAGACAGACCCACACCACCCTCCTTGAAGTCTCTTGTCAATCTACATAAAAAGGTAATTTCTTTACAGAATTTTAAGTCTATGAATATGTTTTAAGAATTTTCAAAGGCATCAGACTCAGCTCTCCTCCTTACAATGACCAAAGTAATGCATTATTTTTTTCTTATCGTTTTTATTAATTTAGATTGCCATTAAAAGAAAAACATTGTTACTATTACTAACTTGAACAATAGGTTTCAAATTCTAAACTTCAAAGAAAAGGAGGTCATAATCGGAGTTCCACAGGGTTCTATCCTTAGCCAACATTTTTTTGTTACACAGACTATCAAAGCACTGCACGTGCTACAGCGTACGGAAACGCAATGGGGTCTGATGTTGGAGCGTATTTTCCATCTCGAAGATATCGCGACCAATCAACGATCGCCTGACCACCGGTTCCAACATACTTTCCACACACCACGGCCAAGAGTGCAACGGATATTCTACCCGCCAATCATTGGTAAGTTACCAAAGAATGCTTCACAAAAACTTGCCAAACCCCTTTTTATCCTCTATGTAGTATCATTAAATTTATTCTGAATATAAAACCTTCTATTAATTCATTCGTTATCAGGTTAGATCGAAATGTGGGCGCTAGTGATTTAACATGATTAAATATTTCCCGCTCTGCCACTAATTTATACCAATCTAATTAGTGAAATATTTTGTCCTTGTATAATTTATTGCATCGTAATCATAATTCGTTAGTTGATGAGCCTAGCGTCCAGTTATAGTTCCGTAAAGTTAAAAATAGTAGTAATTTAATATTTTCTGTATATGCAAGATTTCAATAAACCTATTTTGATTTAAAACATTACACACTGATGTTATGCGATATCCACACTTTATGACATTGATTTAGAGTAACATAAGGTTGATATTCAAATAAGTCGGTTGCCAACTACACATTACCTACATTCTACAGTATAATATTCACATCAAATGTGTTCATTTACATAATTATTTAAAAACTTGATCTGCGAAATACCTACTGAGGACACAGGTCGTATTATGAACTTTATGAAGTATTAAACCCATCATTTTTCAGTATTAGATAAAGACACACGCTAATAACAGCATAATTTTTACGCAATAGAATCTTAATAGCATTAGAACTTCACAATACAGCCTTCCAAATTGAGAAATCAAGTAACAACCTAATACTGGGTACACATTGGTGTAACGTAACGTGAAATATAACACCATCCAGACTTATGCAATGCAACATGAAATGTAACGCAACAACAAGGCAAATTTGTTTGAGTGTGTGTTACATTTGATGTTACGTTTCACCAAGGAGTACCCAGGGTAAAATCACACTGGAAGGGGTTCGCAAGGGCCGACGCGACGCCTGCCGAGGCTGCGGGTCTGGTTGAAAAAGATACCCTTGGTGGCCTTGGAACACAAAGGGCTAAGAAGAAACATGGGTGGGTTTTCGTCAGTACAAGTCTGACACTCCCTTCCGCTGCGCCCAGAGCGGGAGGGAAATCAGCAAATGACCACCTTTGATGATTTCCGAACTATAAAAGAAAAGAAAGGTTAATCACGTCAAATCAAATTTTTCCCCGAAGATGTAACCAATACCTTGAAAACCCACATTAGGTCTAGTAATCAGAAAGTATTATTTTTCAGAATGGTACTGGGAATGTTTCCTGAAGCAGTATTTCCTGAAGACGATGGCGGTGATAACGGGTATCATGTCCATTGCCGTGGTCTGGTCGGAGATGACGTTCTTCTGCAAGAAACCCGTACTGTCTATATTCGCGAATATTGTTATAGCAGCTACCGGTACTTACAATTATACGGCCATTGAGGTGAGTGTGTAGATATTTGACAAAGGCCTTAGAAACTTTGGACATCAAAATCAAAATATTTTATTTCACATAGGCCTACATGGGCACTTTAAAACGTCGACAAAAAGGTGCAATAGGGTATTTCATTAAAAATCTAATTAGTCCGTCTGTTAGATTTTCGAAAAATATTGGATACGTGTTTTTTGTTTTATCAAATTAATAAAAAAATACGAAAATAAAACGTGTCAAAGATCATGAGTGGGGGCTTTTGACGTCACTTTGTGGGTAAAAAAAGTACTAACCTTGTGACGTCACACGACTTAACACGACTTCTCGAAGCACTGTATCGTCTTCATCTTTTGTTTACGTGGAAAAAGAAAAAATACGTGTCCATTATTTTTTGGAAATCTATCTGACGCACTAATTAAATTTTTTGGTGAAGTACCCTATTAGTTAACACGTTCGATGCCAACAAGCAAGACAAGGCGTGTTCTTCGTCTTTGAGTAACATTTTAAAGAAAAATCTGTATTTACAAATATTTAAAAAAATACAAATGATATTCCAATCGATAAAAGCACTGAGTACAGGATATAATTTAATTCTATCTGTATATATATGTACTGGTATGCACCTGTTTATGTATTATGTTTACAAAATAGTTTTATCCTTATTATTATTTATTTTTTTGTACTCTACCACAGTGCTTTCCTATTGGACCCAAAGGTTGACTGGTAGAGAATGCCTTGTGGCATTAAGTCCGCCTATGTACCACTTTTGTACATGAAGTTTAAATAAATAAATAAATGCTAAAATCTGAATCGCCTACCGGACTATTTGGTAGGTAATATAAATAGGGTAGACCATGGACAGTTAAAAAATAATCGGGAGCAAAAAGATAAATATTGCAAGGTCCTAGTCCAAATCTGTCTTCACCAACAAAAAATATAGTTTCATAAAAGCTGCTAGGACCTCTTTGATTTTGATTGACATTAATAAGTATGATAATTTCATTCTTTACATATCTCATAATCAATAATATAATCTCTATTTCTTCCCCAGATAATATCAACCGTAGTAATAGCCTACATGTTCTACTGCGCTTACTCCACGGTTCTCAAGATCCGTCTCCTAAACCTGTACTACCTAGCACCTCATCATCAGACCAATGAGTACAGTCTGATCTTCTCTGGCATGATGGTCTGTCGACTGACCCCTGCCATGTGCCTCAACTTCCTCAGCTTGATACATATGGACTCGCACGTTATTAAAAAAAGCATCATGGAGACTTATTATACGCAGGTACGTTGGAATAGTGAAATGGTTAGAACTACCGGCCGTCATGTTTTTGAGTGAAGTAGTCCAGAAGGAATCGGCACATGAGTACCGAAAGCTAATACCAAATTGAGGTGGAATAGTTTCGATACTCATGTGCCCATTACACCTAGACTAAAGTGTGTGACTTATTTTTAAACAAGCTTGTGTAGCTTGTTGTAGTTTCTGTGCTTGTCCCAAATAAATATTTTTCTTTCTTTCTTTCTTTTAGCGTATTGCTACACAAGCTTGTTTAAAAATAGATATATTATTAAAGTAGATAAAAACGAACATTAAATTTTAAGCTAAACGTGATTGCCTAATTGCGAAACAAGTTCTAATGTTTTTACAGGAACACAATATTCTAGCTAAAGTTTTGGAGGAACACAATATTCTAGCTAAAGAGCAAAAAGGGTTCAGGCAAAAGAAGAGCATAAATAGAGCTATATATGATTTTCTGCATGTTATAATGACAAAATTAGATATTAAAACGCCGATCTGCGCTATCTTTTGCGATATGACACAAGCGTTCGACTATGTGGATCATAAAATTTTACTTGCCAAACTAGATCATTATGGTATACGGGGAAATGTTCTTAGTCTTATGGAATCGTATTTGGCGGATCGCAAACAATTCGTAGAGATAAAACGCATAAATGAAGCTAATAAAAGAGAAGAAACATATACTTCTCACATGCGAACAGTAAAATATGGGGTTGGACAGGGTACTGTCTTAGGCCCCCCGTTATTTATTTTATATATAAATGACTTGCCTAAAGTAACCACTCATCCTATGACATTGTTTGCGGATGATAGTACAGTTGCTATAAAATGTAAAAATAAAAATGAATACGAAGCTGACATAAACACTTCATTATTGAATATTATAAACTGGCTAGATAATAATAATTTGAAGATAAATATAAATAAAACGAAACTAATGCAATTTACTCAAAGAATGCCAAAATTTAAAGATTTGGGAATTGACTGTAATGATACTGAAATAAGCGAGGTTGCCAATACTAAATTTTTGGGACTAACTATCGACGACAATATAAATTGGAAAGCACACACAGAGGAACTATGTAAAAAAATCAGCAGTAAAGCATATGCGCTATTTAAACTTGCACCCGTGCTTAATATTGATGCCTTACTCACAGCATATCATGGAACAACTTCTTCATACCTCAGATATGGTATAATATTTTGGGGCAATTCGACAAATAAAGAACTGGTATTCAGGGCCCAGAAAAGGTGTATACGAGCGATGTTTAATCTTAAAATTCAAGATAGCTGTGAACCATACTTTAGACAATATAAAATCCTAACGTTACCTTGTCTGTACATTTTTGAAACCGCTACCTTTATAAAATCAAACCCTGACCTTTTTGAGACTCTGGCAGATACAGTCACTCGTAGTAGGAGGAAAAACACACAAAATATATTGCGATTACAACAAGCAAATACGGCACTACTACGTAAGAGTATATACGGCATGGCACCGAAAATTTATAATAGGCTACCAGATGAATTAAGAAGCTTGAATGGTAATCCTTTCAAAAAACGTTTACATGACTTTCTAGTCAGCAAAACCTATTATAAAATTAGTGATTTTCTTGAAGGTAAATAATGTGACTAGAAAATACAACTTAACACATTATTGATTTAATAACATTTAATTATTATTTTATTTTTTTTGTATTGACATGGCCCTGATGAAATTAATTAGATTTGACATAATTTTTTAATAGTTAAGTAACATTTTAATTTCTGTATTGACATGGTCCTGATGAAATGAATTTAATTATTTTACTTATAGTCCAAAATATTTGATTGTTTGTTTGTATTATAAAATTCTACTGATAATCTGACTTATAACTATTCCAATTTTATGTTGATGCATGTACTTATTTAAATCTACTAAGCACTTTGTTTCTGAATTTTAAAAATATGATAAATTTGCATGCCAGTAAGGTAGATCAAGGAGAACGATCTTGAATGTAATGTTAACACCACTTATGTACCCTTGACCAGCAAATAAATGATTTATTATTATTATTATTATTATTTTTGTTTCGACATTTTTGTTCCTCCGGCTAACCGGGAATTGCTGATGGCACGGGCCTAAGCCAGGTGTTCATCAGAGGGGTTGAGTGCGGGTGTTGACAAATTAGATTCCACTCGATTGTGTGCAGACTGTATAATATTGTCTGACTCACACTGCAGAAACTTTCTTACTAGCCTGCATGTGTTTAAAATAACTGCCTTCTGCAGTAGGTGGTAGGTGCTGGCTGGTAAGTTAAGGGTACTCAGCGACTGATGAATCTGTTTGGGGATGACCCCTGTTGAAGAAATAACTATAGGGACAATGATTACTTTTTGTAGGTGCCAAAGTCGGGCTATTTCGTCTTTTAACTCGGTGTATTTTGATAGTTTTTCGGCTATTGTTGTCTGTACGTTGTGAGTGTTTGGCACGGCAATATCTATTAGAAATCCTGTGTTGTTTACTTTGTTAATCAATGTGATGTCTGGTCTATTACAATGAATTGTGCGGTCAGTGAAGAGACCTCTATCAAAATACAATTTTGTTGTGGAGTTCTCTAGTAATAATTTAGGACTGTATTTATAATATGGTACTACTGTGTCTACAAGTTTGTACTGATGAGCTAGTTTCTGATGAATTACGTTGGCTACTTGATCGTGTCTATGTTTGTAGTCGGTTTGAGCGATTGTTTTGCAGGCACCAGTTATGTGTTGAATTGTTTCTGAGGTACTATAGCACTTTCTACAGGTGTCGTTTGCTAAATTTTTTATGATATGCTTTCTATAATTTTTAGTCTCAATTACTTGGTCCTGAATTGCGAGCATGAAGCCTTCAGTCTCCGGGAAGAGTTCACCTCGTTTAAGCCATGCGTTCGACGCTTCCTTGTCGACATTAATTTGGCTTAAATCTTGGTAATGTCTTCCGTGTAAAGACTTCTGGCTCCATTCAAGTATTTTGGTTTTGTTATCGGTTATTTTTTCATTTTTTTGTTCGGATTTTTCTGTTAGATTTAGAGGGGTAAAGTGTTGGTCGTGGTTTGCTATCTGTTTATGAAGTGTAAAAGATTCTGCCTTGGTAAAGAAATATTGTCTAAGAGTTGTTATCTGTTTATTGTGTAAGTTTTGAATATCGATAAGCCCTCTGCCTCCTTCTTTTCTTGGCAGTGTTAGCCTTTGCACACACGACCTTGGATGATGCTTTCGGAATTTGGTCATGGTGGTATTTATTTTGCGTTGTAGGTTTTTTAGATCTGTTTTAGTCCAGTTGATAATGCCAAAAGAATAGGTAAGTACGGGTATTGCAAAAGTGTTGAGTGCTTTTATTGTGTTTCTTGAGTAAAGTTGTGTTTTCAAAATAGTATTTAATCGGTGGTGAAATTGTTGTTTTAGTTTTTGTTTTGTTTCTTTATGGTTTATCTGTCGTGATTGGTTGTACCCTAAGTATTTATATGTATCGTGTTCATCTAAACAATCTATGTGTTCTCCTGTTTCTAATGTGTACTGGTGTTGATAGTATTGCCCTGCTCTAACAGAATTTATTTTACACTTATCTATGCCAAATTCCATTTTAACATCGTTTGTGAAATGTTCAGTAAGGTTCGCTAGTTCATTCAATTGGCTCTCACTTTTTGCATATAATTTAATATCATCCATGTAGAGTAGATGATTTAATACGTTATTTTGGACCTCACAATGTCTATGGCGGGCTGTATCTTCTAGGGGGAATCCTGCGCCGGTGGAGTTTAAAATGTTTGATAGAGGGTTTAGGGCTAGGCAGAACCACAATGGGCTCAGTGCGTCTCCCTGAAAAATACCTCGTTTAATATTGATTGGGCGGGTATCCACTGCATCGGATGACACTGCATCGGATGATTTGAGGACAGTAGACCAGGTTGTCATCGTAGTTTTAAGGAATGTGATAATGGTAGGATGTATTTTGTAAATTTCTAAAATTTGTACTAGCCACGAGTGGGGAACAGAGTCATATGCTTTTTTGTAATCAATATACATACAGTAAAGGTCAGTTTTGGATTTATGAGCCTTTTTAAGGATTACAGAATCTATGATTAGCTGTTCCTTGCAGCATTGACTAAACTTTCGACATCCTTTCTGCTGTTCAGCTAAGATGCTGTTAGTGTCAGTGTGTTGGTATATCAGAGAAGTTATGCAGGATGTGATAATCTTGTACAAAGTCTGCAGGCATGTGATAGGTCTATATTTTGCTGGTATTATTACAATTTTATGAATTAATTGACGTCTTCTTTAACCGACTTCAAAAAAGGAGGAGGTTCTATGTTCGTGTGTATGTATTTTTTTTTGTTTTATGTATGTTACCTGATTTCTCCTCCATTTGTGAACCGATTCTCAAAATTCTTTTTTTATTTGAAAGAGTATACTCCTGAGGTGGTCCCATTTAAATTTGGTGAAGATCTGATCCTGATCTTCGGAGATATACAATAGAACTCTTCAAAATAGACGGCAAATCTGTCGTGATTGCTGCAATCGCTTGGATGTTTATTGTTTATACAACATCATGACGTAACATCACGCCTGTATGATCTGAGGGGGTACGCAGATGTGTACACCCAGATTTGGACAGTAAGATATTATGTAATGTTCCATTTATTGGGGATAAGCATAGGCTTATCCCCAATAAATACATGTCACGGTAATAGAACCGTGACATGTATTGTTAACAACGTAAAATTAATGAATATCAAATATTTGTAAAGGATATTTCAACTAAAAATGGAAAAATAAAAAAACTTTTTTGCAAAAAATAAAACCGACTTCAAAAACACAAAAAAGTGAAAAATAACTTTAGCTTCTGAAGTCGGTGACAAAAAAACTGAATAAAACAAACAAACATTTTTTTACAACAGTTGTTTTACACCTAATAAGTAGCCATAAGAATGGCTGCCTCGTTGGTCTAGTGGTCGCAAGCGAGACTGCTGCGCATGATGCCCTAGGTTCAATTCCCAGGTCTGGCAAAGTATTTTTAAGTTTTTCTATCAGGAATTTGTCATTAGCAGCCACGAAGCCTAGAGATGTCCCCGGTTGATGGCAATAGGCTCGCTTCTTACTACTAAGACATAAATGGCGATATGTATGTACCATGAGGTACTCCTCTACCTAACCTTTCTAACTGGGATTACAGACGCGATGTTATGTTATTATTTTTTTTTAACCAAGCCTCTCTCAGTTTTTTTTACCAAAATGTAGCCATCTCATCTCTTACACACAATTAACGACCCGCCCCGGCTTCGCACGGATACAATGTACTACATATCAAGCTTACTCTTGAATCACTCTATCTATTGCCAAAAACTGCGTTAAAATCCGTTACGTGGTTTGAAAGATCTAAACGTGCAAAGAGCGGGAGCGACTTTGTTTTATACCATGTAAAGAAGCAAAAAGTGCGAAAAATTAAAAAAAAAATGTTATTTTTTTATATGGCCGCTTAGGTCTGAAATAAAGATATTTTTTTTTAAAAAGCAGTTACATGGATTATAAATGAGACATCCCCAGTAAGTAATTGATAATAAACAAAATCTTTTCTTCTCTCTGTAGATAATGGGTCACATGGACGTACTGGGCATCATTGCCGAAGGATTCAACATCTACTTCCCGATGCTGGTCGTGTTCCTCTGTGTAGCCACGTACCTGTCGCTCGGCAGTCGACTGTTGTCACTGTGCGGGTTCCAGCAGTTTGTGGGCGATGATGAGGTTACCACGGACCTGGTTGATGAGGGACGGGAGATTGTAAAGAGAGGTATGTTGATATTATGCTTGTAATAACTCCGTTAGCATCTGTGGCCTAGTGGCGGCTGCAGTAAGTCGTGGTTTCGAATCCAGTCAGGCGTATTACTTTGTCTAATTTATTTCATCACCGCTGTTCTCAAAACCGTGAAGGAAAACATCTTGAGGAAACCGGCATGTCTTAGAACCAAAAATTCGAAGACTTGTGACATCTACTAACACCAGCTCTGGCCCGCGTGGTGGATTATAGCCCATCCCTCTCCTAGAGAGGAGGCCTGAGTCCCTGCAGTGGGAAAAAAAAAAAAAAATGATGATGATTTCTTTGTGGTAACCGTTACTGTACAGAGCTGCTTAATTGTCTTGAAATGTATGTACTAGAAGGCCCATTTTGGGTTCCTTAAGTTTATTGGAATGTTTGTTCAAAAATCATCAATTTATTTGCCATCATTTTGATTGTAACAGAGAAACGTAAGCGTCAACGCGCCGAGGAGTCCCTAACTCGCCGCCGCGACTACAGCGAGCGGTTCTCAAACTACAGGTCAGCGCGCGACACACAGGATGGAGGTAATACGAACAGCCATTTTATTTTGTTTTGCTTTTCTCTTACTAAATTCTATGTAAAATTTTAATATAACTAAAGCCTTCTGAAGTTAACATTGAACAAAAATATCTGAAGTCCCAAAGGTAGCTTCCAAAGCGGCAAAGTCGCCAAATGGCAATGACATGACTGTGTGTGGAGATTCATAGATGAATCTGCCCTGGAGTGTGAATGTGTGTTGCTCCACAAACGACGGGACACTGGGTATCATGTCCTGCCTATCCTGTAGCTTGTACATCACAGGAGCTGATGGAGGTTACTGAAAGTGCGAAAATGGTCGCCTAATTTTGGACAGACTCAATTTAAATTGCCAAATACGCTAAGAAAAATGGCATGACCGGTTCCTTTGTATATTGCCGCTGCGGTTGCGTCGCTTTACCTTGAAACTTACTTTAAAATATTTATTCTTGGAAGATATTTTTAGTCTTTTACTCCTTATTATTTTTTGTATTTGTCTTTTGTTGTATTGTTTGTTTTTCTTTGTGACTAAAACTATCATTTGCACTAAATCCATTTTTGCACTGCCATTTAAAACTACTACTATTATTGTACTGTTTATTGTATGCTCTTGGTATATTCCTTCTTGATTGAAAACTTAATTCCTTTTATAAGTAACTGAATGCTTGTTTTTTTTTATTATTTTGAGATGAGTTGACGAAGCCGGTGACTCTGAGCTTTAATATCGAAATGTCATATGCAAAATAGCTATTTGCATGTCGCTGCAAGCATGAAAATATATTAAGTTATATGAATGTATGGGTCAAGTAACCAACCTGAACTGGGCTAGAGTGTTAAATTATGGCCCACTACTCATAGAGGGGACGCTTGTGTCCGCCAGTGGGAACATTTAGGCTGATTGTGCGTGGCCATGTAAATCACCAGGCATCTCGCGTTGATAGATGACACATACAAGCTGCTCAAGCGTCGCTGTCATTGTATTGAAACCAGCCTCGCATATTAAAAACCCCTTTCCAAAATGCCTGTTATCAACAGGATTAAAGGCCCGGTATACCTTATGCAACATTCCCTTATAAAGTGAATAAAATACCAAAAGCCAACAAAAAAACAGACCCTTCTTTCCAACCATCAATAATGTACCGGTTATTGTGCATGTCGTCACATTTCAGCCCACACCGGGCTTCTCAACGACGTGGACTCAGATTACTACGTTCAACCAAGCCCCGAGCGCAACCAGCCACAGCTGACCGGCTACCAGCGAGCTGAGGTACCCTACAACAGGTCCAAGTTGACCCTAGAGGACGAACTCGACAACCGCTTCGGTGAAAGCACCCTGCCGTCCTTACGAACTGAGTTCGATGAACGGAGGAGGGATAAGATGACCATCCCACCTCGTGGATTGTTTGATGATGTATAGAGTGCAATATTACTTTAGTTGGTCAGTTTTGGAGGAGTTTTTGTGAAGGTATTATTGTGAGGGAAGATTTTTGAAGGAGGATAATGTTTTGTAAGAAGTATTCTCACTGTGTCCTGACGACAAAATGTCGTCTGTAAATTTTTTTGTTTCCCGTATATCATTATTGAGCTGTTCAGACATACAGTGACCGATCAACTTAACTATCGCTCGCGGTAATTTAACAGCATAGTTGTAATTCCGGAACGTCTCGAAGATTACGACTTTTCAATGTAATTGGTTGGCCATCAATATTACAATAAGTTTTAAAAACGAATGACCTCAACTCGTGCACTTATTTATAGTAAATGTCATTTGTATAATAAACGGTAATACCTCCACAAAAGCGGGTCAATTAAGTTATTGTAATTAGATTGAATGTAATTGTTTTAGTGATAATGGTAGATAAATGAACTTGAATGTTTCCCAAGAGTGATTGTGGGGGAATTTTAGGTGATTAATCAAAGAAACTCCAAAAAATACTGATATTTCGTCAAACGTGTATTGCTTTGAGAACGAACAAAAATTGAAGAAAGAATGACAAGCAAGTACATAAATCCTTACACCTAATTACAAACTATTTACTGCGCGACGTTGATTTTCGCTCATTCCAAACGAGCAGGCGTTAGCTCGAACATGCCCCCGGACGTTGGAAGCAGCAGAGGCGCTTTCAACCAAGCGCAGAATCAACGGGCAGTGGGCAAATCCTATTGAAGGCTCTTCTGACGACTCCAGTGGATGTTTTGACGTCTGCCACACGAACAATTCCGTCTGATCCTGGATGAACGGCGACGACTCTCCCCAATCTCCATTTAAGAGAAAGAAAGAAAGAAAGAAAGAAAACATATTTATTTAGCACATGCCACAAGTGCACACAACAGACAATAAAAAATATAAAAAGAAACTAACAATCTAAACTGAAACAGTGTGTGCATCTCACGGCTGCGCCAAATAGGACCAGTTCAGCAAAAAGCCGAGCAGTAGTGCCCGACGCTGGTTTTCAACTGGCCCTGACATGGTGAAGTGACGAATGTGAAACAGTTTTGTACTTTGTGTTTATAATTATGTGTGTGTATGAGTAAGTACTTATATAATTATGTGAAATAGGTGTATATACTAATGAGACTACTTAGTAATAAAGATAAAAATATGATAAAAAGTGTAAGCTAAAACAAAACAGAGCAACTAAGGCATCCAAATAAATGAAATGAAACGGGCGCATTGAAACAAACCTGTTTCGCACACTTTCAACTTTTAAACGCACTATTATGAATTATGAATCCATGCATCTCATCGCTCAATACGCTGCAGGCAGCCGAGCGCGATGGACTAATGACTCACAATAATTTGATTAGTTTTCAACGGAAAATATTGCAGAATTAGATGTGTGGGTACATAATATACGTACGTATATAGTACATTACGACGGGAGTGGAGCTAAAATTAATCAAACGTGGATAAACGCATAAAATATAGAAAAAGGTAAGCTAGTTTAAAAGTTAATATTATGAAGGTGCTATTTATAGATGAAAAAACTACCTACCTTTGTTATTCTTAATCGATTTTTGTATTTGTAGGTGACAAGACTCGGGACCGAGTACATACCACAGCGTTATGCTTATGACGAACAAATGGATATGAGTGACGAAGCCATCCCGACGCCGCTCCACCGTTTTGTTACAGTCGTCGCGTGCAAGTGGGCCAGGCATTTCGGGTAAGGACGTGCGCATTCGTTGTTACAAAGCATATTAAGTGAATAACAAAAAAAATAAAAAAAAATAAAATAAAAAAAAAAAAAAAAAAAAATAACAGGTTATTTTAGTGTGCTATTTTTATACCACAGGTCTCACAAAATGCGACATGTGTAAGAGGAGGAAGATGGTCCTCCTTTATGATGACCAAAGAACCCAACTTAAGCATATCTTTGCTGGTATGCCACTTGGTCCTCTGCTGCAACTCGGATACAAATTCCTTACTCCAACGAGCCCAAAAATGCTGACGTAGCTGCTCGATTCGTTGGAAACGAGACAATGAAGCAGTGGAGTGATTCTGTAAATCTTGCTGCGGGAGTGACGTCAGTGGTCGACCAACAAGAAAATGACCCGGAGTCAGTGGTGTGCAATCCGCTGGATCGGATGACAGCGGCGTCAGTGGACGTGAATTTAATATCGCCTCAATCTGGACTAATGTGGTGTTAAGTTCTTCGAAGGTTAAATGACAATTTCCCAACACTCGTCTGAGATGATATTTAGTTGATTTCACACCCGCTTCCCAGAGTCCGCCAAAATGAGGAGTATACGCGGGTATAAAATGAAATTTAATTCCGTCATTAGCCAATTGCTCGCCCAAGGAATTGCAATTAGATTTGAGGAAATTTGAAAGTTCGTTGCATGCACCAACGAAAGAGGTACCGTTGTCGGAGTAGATGTCACTGGGTTTTCCCCGTCGCGAGATAAATCTAAATAAAGCTAGTAAATACTTATTGCTAGTTAAGTCACTCACCAGCTCTAAGTGGATAGCCTTGGTGGTGAAGCACACAAAAATGGCTATGTACACTTTTACCAGCCTACATCCCCGACCCTGCCTACTAGCAGCCATGATGGGACCAGCATAATCCACACCAGTGGTTTCAAAGGGATAACCGCCTGGAAGGAGACGCTGCTGCGGTAAATTACCCATTAAAGGAGTAATTGTTCTACCCGACATGCGACAACAACGCACGCAATTACGATAACAACTCTTTGCAAGGCTCCGTCCGCCTATAGGCCAGTAAGAATCTCTAATTGAAGCCAGCAGTAACTGAGGGCCTGCATGCATAAGTTTTATATGTTCAAATTCGAAAAGTAACTTCGTAAATTTATGAGTGGACTGTATAAGAATAGGGTGCTTTTTATCAAAAGAAAAAGTTGAATTTGCTAAGCGTCCTCCGACACGCATGATTTTATTTTCGTCTAAAAATACATTAAATTTTATTAGGGCGCTTTTATGAGGCAACTTCTGATTACTAATGAGTAATTTGTACTCGGGAAATGACTCAATCTGACTTCTAATTATTATAATATTTAATGCATCCTGCAACTCGACTTGTGATAGAAAACTGGGAGAAGGCAGCTTCCTACACAATTTTATGAACCTTAAAACTGTTGCTACACTACGGATTAACCTTAAATAACTAGAAAAACGATTAAAATCGATGATTGTATCACATTGATTATTACAACTAACACTGGCGCTCAATAAAGCATGAGGTCGAGTTTCAGGCAGCTGCTCTGACTCCAATGATTTATGTTGAGAAGGCCAATGAGACTGAACCTGCTTCAAAAAACTGGGACCACTCCACCATAAGTCCAAAGATTGCAGAATACTAATATCCACGCCTCGTGATATTAGGTCTGCAGGGTTCATGGCGGTTGGGATGTGTCGCCAAGTATAGTGCCCCGTCTTGTCTAAAACTTCAGCGATGCGATTGCGCACAAATGGCTGAAGCTTAGAAGGTAGCATCTGCAACCATCCCAACACGATGGTGGAGTCAGTCCAGCAATAAACATGACTAAAGTTTAGTCTCATTGAGCTCACAACCTTCTCGCATAAACGAGCTCCGACTACTGCGCCACACAATTCCAATCTTGGAATGGTGGTCGGCTTAATCGGCGCCACTCGACTTTTCGCAGCTAAGAGACGAACCATGTACTCACCATCACCATTGGCACTACGTACATAGACGCACGCACCATACGCACGCTCTGATGCGTCTGTGAATACATGTAGTTCTAGTATATTATGTGCATCACATATAACGTGTCTTGGAACACGATAGTTATTTATAAAAGGCAATGCTTTGACAATAGCATTCCAACTAGCATTAAGTGGCGGGGATAATGGCTCATCCCACGAGAGCTTATCTAACCACATTCGTTGTAGAAACATTTTCATTGTAACTACGCAAGGAGATAAAAGTCCTAGGGGGTCAAAAATACGTGCTATGGCAGAAAGTACATCACGCTTTGTAACAGAATCCTTACAAGGTAACGTTAAACTTGAAAACCCAAATTCATCGGAACTAGAATACCAGTTAAGCCCTAATAACTTATTAGGTTCATTGGATCCCATTTCTAAATCTAATGACGACTGAGAACTCTCTTCAGAGACTAAGCTAGGGACGTTGGATCTCCACTTTCTAAGCGGCATGCAAGCAGATGCTAGTGCGTTGGTGACCTCTGTGCGGATTAACATAACCTCATTCAAATCATTACTTCCTGTCAGTAAGTCATCAACGTAAAAATCATGTATGATGACTTCAGCAATCTTATTTCTGCTACCTGAGGATGACTCACCCATTGACCGCGACGAGATCTTAGTGTCATTGGATTGATAATCCATCCCTATTTGCTTGAGGCAACGTGTAGCAAGAAATGGTGCACTAGCCGTACCATATGTGACGGTATTCAATTGGAAAATCTTAACAGGATCGCATGCATTATCACGCCACAGAACCTGTTGGAGGTACCTATCAGATGGGTGGACGTATATACATCTATACATTTTTGCAACATCAGCTGTTATGACGAATTTGTGTTGTCGAAACCGAAGAAGTATAGATATAAGATCGTCCTGAACTGTAGGACCCACCATCTGCACGTCATTGAAGGATAACCCAGAAGAAGTAACACAACTTGCATTAAAAACCACACGAAGCTTGGTAGTTGTGCTACATTCACGCAGTACCCCGTGGTGTGGTATGAAATATCCACTGGGACTGTCATTATTTTTATTTTCGGTCATATGTCCTAAAGTCTCATATTCAGACATAAAGTCGCGATATAATTTACCAAAGTCTGGCTTGGACTTTAGTCTGCGTTCTAGGGAATATAGACACTTAGAAGCCCTTTTGAAAGATTCTCCTAAAATAGAAGGATTCTGCTTCACAGGAATACGAACACAGAAATGTCCGCTGTCTAAACGTGTCGTATTCTTGACAAAATGCTCCTCACACAACTTTTCCTCGGGTAAATAATGCGACGATTGTGAACTAATCTCTTCTAGATTCCAGAATTTCTCTAAATCGGTGTGAATTCTATTTAAATCATCGTTACTGGGAGAATCAGTATAAGTTAAATTGCACGAAATATTATTCGACAATAATTTACCATTATGATAGGTAACAGGGCCAGAAACAATCCAGCCTAACAGTGTTTCACACAACACGGGCTTACCTACTCCTAGTCTAATTATCTGTGAACCAACCAAGTCCCAGAAGAGATCCGCTCCTATTAAGACATCTACTTCTGAAGGCCTGAAAAAGTTTGGGTCAGCCAAACAGATATTATCTGGAATATTCAGGTCTGAGATATCGACTTCACGACAAGGCACAACAGTCGTTAACGATGGCAAAACAAAACAATGAAACTTAGCAACATAACTATTATCTAATGACGTCATTTTTACATGACATGTTTTGCCTACGCGAGAACTTACGTTATTAATGCCATAGACCGATCCATTTATCTGACTAGTATTTAAGTTAAGCCGTGTACATAACCGTTCCGTCATAAAACACGATGTACTACCGCTATCAAGCAGGGCCCGCACTATGTGCTCACGATCATTCTGATCACATAACTTGATAAGAGCGGTGGACAATAACACAGCGTGTTGTTTACGCTCACTCCTTAGCGAACTGAGATCCGCAGACAAAGTTAAATTATTTGCACTCACACCAGTGCTAGCCACGGCGTCAGTGGGTGATGACGTTGATACGGAATGGGACGAGCTACCGTTTGATTTGTTATCATTATTGCAAGAATTCGCCGTACTTTTATTCTCCGACGAATGAATCAAAGTATTATGTCGGCGTTTACATATCTTGCATCCCGGCTTTTTGCATCGGTTAGCAAAATGACCTGCATGAAAACAGTTATAACACACTTTATAGTTAGGTATTAATTTAAGTCGGGCGTCGGGGCTAAGTGAAAGAAATTGTGAACAACCACTTAACACGTGATCAGCTTTACAGTGCGGGCACAACTTACTTATTTCGGTGCTGGAATTGTTAGAATCCTGTGACACAACCATAGATTTTATCTTATTAGAATGGGAACTAGGCTTACCGGGAGTGGGATTAGTGCTATTTCGTGCTGTTTCCAATGTTTCTAATAAGTCAGCGCGAAAGCGAATAAATTGAATAAGTGCAGCAAATGTTATTGTGCTATCCTTGTCTATACGACCTTTGTGCTCCTCCCACTCACGATAAGTTGACCGATCGAGCTTCTGAGTTACGATGAATATTAATAAAGTATCCCAATACTTGATGGGCTCATCTAACGCTTCTAACGCACGAAGATTTTTATTAAGTTGATCAATTAATCCTTTTAACGCAACCGACGACTCCTTTGTAATAGCATTCAAATAATATATGGACGACACATGATTTTGAACTAACATTCTTTTGTTATCGAAGCGATCACAAATTAACTTCCAAGCTGTATCGTAATTACTTGCAGAAAACTCAATCCCATGGATTACAACAGCAGCAGATCCTTCCAGAGACGCTCTCAAATAATGGAATTTGTTAATTTGATCAATTTCATCGTTACAGTGAATGAGGCTAGTAAAAGTGTCGCGGAACTCTAACCAATTGCTAAAACTCCCATTAAATTTAGGTAACTGTATCGTGGGTAACTTAACAGGCTTACGCTGACTAATACGGGTACATTTTGCACTGCTTATGGACTCATTATCGCTGTTATGTTTACATAACAGCTCCTGTGCCCTAGCCAGTGCTTTGTAATACTGTGAATCAAATTCAGCACGCTCAGAGACTTGAGCTTTAACATCATCTACCAGACATTCCAATCGCAACTGTACCTCATCGTAATGCTCATACAAGGATTCGATTCTTCCAACCCGTAACTGCAATTCCTTGACCTCACAGCTGGTCAACTCCTTGTCGATTGATGCATCAAGATAATTGATAAATACAGTTAAGCGTCCCTTTATACTTCCTCGTTTTTTAACAAGTTCTCTTTCTTCGGACATACTGGGAATCGAATGTAGTCAACCTGGAATTTATACAATAACAAGTTAAGGTATTTTGTTATGCAATATTGATAACTTGCGAAAGGAACCCTACGTCTAGCTACTATTGTAATTAAACAATTTAACAAAAGATGTTAACACTGTAAATTGACTTCTACCTGTTGTAAACATTGATACAAACTGGGATTTTTAATTTTGACTTTGATTTAAGCTAGGTACATAAATACCTCGAAACTTGAACACTTAATTACCTAACGTCCAACTTTAAGCAATACAATAACAAATTAATAAGGAACTAAATTGACTAATACGGTTTAAATAACTGAATCCATACTAATTATTATAACTATGGTCTTGTAATATCATCTAACACCAAACTACACACTAATAACTATTTACTGTGAATAGAACTAATATACTGCTATACAATTATAAATGTAGCAAAATATCTACTGAACTTTTCACTATAATAATTAGAAAGAACGTATAATCGTATTTGCACTATAAGTTTTATCAAACAAATGATAAGTACTAGAAATTATTCACAATGAATTAAGGTAAATAAGTTACTTTGAACAATATTCAGAAATATAAAACACTAACCTTTTAAATCCTTAGTTAGGGTTTATAATACTACCTGAACGAGTGTTGGGTGATAATATTTTAACCGTAATAATATTCTTAACACCGTAAATTAGCTTGAAGTCCTTTGTTCAGAATCACGTTGCCGGCTTATAACCTCGTCGGCATATGTCCCGGGTAATATTTATATATATCCACTGATTTTTAGCAAATCTTCATGTGATTCCCAATCCGGCTCGGTAATGGACCAAAATGTGGGGGAATTTTAGGTGATTAATCAAAGAAACTCCAAAAAATACTGATATTTCGTCAAACGTGTATTGCTTTGAGAACGAACAAAAATTGAAGAAAGAATGACAAGCAAGTACATAAATCCTTACACCTAATTACAAACTATTTACTGCGCGACGTTGATTTTCGCTCATTCCAAACGAGCAGGCGTTAGCTCGAACAGTGATGGATATGTGAATAGTTTTCAATTGAATTATTTTAGGTACAAATATTTTATGGCTTACGTTATTTATAAATATAGAATCAAATTTGGCGATAACCAAACATAATATGCAGCATAAAATGGCTAATAAGCTTGCTAATTTAATTCAACCACAATTTGAATAATAAAACTTATATTTGACGCTTTCAGCAATTTTATTGTTAAAAGATTCCTATTTCAACACAATTTGTCAGATCTACAAATTCTTATCTTTGAATATCTGTGCACCAAGATACCTACCACTGTATTACTCGTAATTATTAACAATATGTGTCACAAACACTATGTAGTGGTGCCATATTTGATGGTTGTACAGTACAATGTGTTAGGCAACTGGCATAATTTGACCTCACTAATGCCCGATTCCTCGTATGGAAGAGTAATGTCCTAGTTGCTCACGCACTACTCCTACGTCTTACTAATGTTCCAATTACAAATAAAACAAAATAAACTAAAAATGTTGACTTCAGCGCCATCTAGCGGAAAAATAGCCAGGAGCTTTGAATCTCCGAATAAACATACCCCGCGTTTACAATTTACATCCATAATTAAACAAAGTCTTGTTTCCAACAAGTTGAAAAATGTTTAGATTATGCAGCATATATTTATTGTTGTAGATTAGTGTTTTGGTAATTTTTGACATGTTTTGATACAACTAATCTGTCGGAATCGTTTTTTGAAAACTATTAACGACAGTTTTTTTTATATTGAATGGGCCTAATCTAGGCCTCAATTTTGTCGACGACGTAACGACGTAACCCAAAAGAAACCTATTTACTCGCGACCTAAATAGATGCAGTACACAAAATATAAAATACATGTTTTATACCTTTTGGTAAACGTGGGGTGAGGACCATTTTAGCATTTCAAAAAGCTGTTTTTGGTGATAGGAACCGGGCAATTAGAGTAGTTTAGTTTTTAATGTCGCATAATATGTAATACACCAGTTTACATTAGGCACGGAGTATTAAATGAATAGCTTAAACGCAACATTCTTACTTATTTCATTATTTATGAAAGGCCTAATGCTCTTTTCAATATTTATTCAAAGAGATAATATATAACTATCTTACTTTTTTGTTGTTAATCAGATACTTCTTTATTAATTTACTAACACAGTAAACGTTTGCCGGACTAATGTAATTTTTGTGGGTGTGTATACAGAGTGAGTTTTTGAGAAGTGTCTTTGGGCCGATAACCAAAAAAGTATTAATATAATAATTATTATTTATTTAATTCAGACAAAATAATGATGTTTCTTCCCGATTTGAATCGGACTTTGTTAACTATTTCAAGGGAGTTTTTTTTTACAAAATTAAACAAAATAGTATTCTTCTAATTTATTTATATTTGTACTCTACCACAGTGCTGTCCTATTTGACCCTAAGGTTGACTGGTAGAGAATGCCTTGTGGCATTAAGTCCGCCTATGTACCACGTTTGTGCATGAAGTTTAAATAAATAAATAAATAAAAGCCTCAGTTACGCCTTCTTGGTCCAGCCGTTTCGGAGATTAGCCGGAACACACTTACATACAGACAAAGAAAATAAAAAATGACGCCTGGGTCTTATTTATTTGTATAAATAAACATGCTTTTTCTATTTCGGTATAAGCTTAGAGGTTATCCCTATGTCAAAAAATCACTCTGTATAAAATTTACTAGTTCTTAATCTATTGGAGGTATTGTTTCATTATTTAATCGAGATTATAACTTCGCTGTAAACATGGAGTGCGTATTTATACAAATATTAATAAACTATGTATTATTTTGTGTGTACATAATGATTACTTATTTTAGCTTAGGCGATGTTTTTATGCTAACTAATTATTTTTGTTATTGTATACTTTATTTCATTCCATAGGTTTATTTAATGCAGTAGCATTAAACACTGATGTGATATTGTTATCTGGTTGTTTTATTTTAAAACTCTCTTCCTATTAGGTTAGCCACATATACAGGGTGTAAATTAACCCATCACACAGCCGTCAACCAAGCATTCTGTACATCAAACTAAGTACCCCTACGCAAAAATGTTTGCTGTGAAACGACTTTTTTTTGGGGTCAAAAATCACGGTCTGTCTCATCATCTACCCAGGCTTTTCACCAACTATACCAGTCTCACCGAATACAGCTGAATACCAGTGTTTTACATGGAGCGACCGCCTATCTGACCTCCACAATCAAGTTAATAACGGTGTAATACGTTACCCTTTCGTAAGACTGGCTGTCAGATTTTCGGACCACTGACTAGCTATAGGTCTATAACACATACTTAGGCTCCTCATATCGTACTCATTATCATCATTCTCTTGCCCGTATCCCAATTCATTTGGAGTCGGCGCAGCATGTCTTCCTCTTCCATACTTCTCTGTTTTTCGTCATCTCATGAGACACGTCCTCTCTTACCATACCATTCTTAACACAGTCCATCCATCGTTTCTTTGGTCTTCCTCTACCCGTATGTCCTATATCATTTATAGGATATACGAGTATATCTATCGTATATCATATCATACTCACATAACACAAAAATACACCCATCTCCCAGTCACACATCGCACACACACACAATGCAATCAATCATACGTTTTCCAGACACAACCACACAGTAATTTTATATTCTTTAAATGTAAGTTTAAAAAAACGGATTTTTTATTAGTTTTTAACATAATAATATACTCTTTCGAATAATTATCAGCTTACCAGCTCTCAAGTTCTATAAGGACTCACACTGACTCCTAAGTCACAGGTTTTCCTAGTTTAGGAGTCAGGTTTTCAGCTTTTGTACGCCTTAACTATTGTAAAACTTTGTTAGATATTAGCATAATTAATAAATTGTAAGGATTTGTATCAATAAAGTATTATTATTAAGTACTAGCTGATGACCGCGGCTTCGTCCGTGGATGTCAGTTATCGCGACCAAAAGAAATCTTTTATTCCCCCCATTCAACCCCTTACAACCCTTTTTTCGAATTAAAAAGTAGCCTATATCCTTTCTCAGGCTCTAGCTAGACTATCTGTGTACTAAATTTAATTAAAATCGGTACAGTAGTTTTGGCGTGAAAGCGCAACATACAGACAGTTACTTTAGCATTTATAATATTAAGTAAGGATTATTATAATACCGTGGGGGCTGCGGGTTGTTCGCAAGAGATACCGCGGCCTCGACATGAAGGGCGAAGAAGGAACATGGGTGGTTTTTAGTCAGTAGAAGTCTGACACTCCCTTTCGCTCTGCCCAAGAGCGGGAGGGATTATTTGATTATTTTCCACCCGCCCAAAAAAAAAAAAAAAAAGGAGTATTATAATGACTGTCCAAGATCTACACATGACAGACAGGACCAATGACTAAACGTGCTTCCCTAGGTCAAGCGGACCCTCGGTACGTAATGTGCAGTCACCCATCCACAGATCAACCTGGCAAGCGCGGCTTAACCTGAAGATTGACCCCTGTTAATTATTTAATATTGAGATACTGCTGACGGTTTGTATTAAAATAAAACGCCAAAATATTTTCGTATAGAATATTTTTTATTACTGGTTTTGACACGACAATAAATTATAACAAATGCATGTACTATTTAAAGTGTACTTTAATACTTTCCACTTTGGTTCGTATTTCATGTGAAGAGTCCTTGGACAAGTCTTGTGCGTACGTCTGGTAGATAGTTCGAAGTTTGTCTAACTCCTCGGTTTTGTTGAGATCTGCAACAAATAAAAAGGTAATAAGACGAGCGAATTAAATGGTAAAACACATTTTTTGAGGCACCAACACTGGTGTAAGTCAAGATCTATGCGTTATTTTTATGTAAGATTTGCTGCTGCCGGCGACTTCGTTCGCGTGGAAATTGTGAAAAAAAGCCGCCTTTGTTCTTCCTCAGAATATAATCTATCTCGGATCTCCGTATCAAATTTCATGACGATCAGATCAGCCGTTTAGTCGTGAAAAGCTAACAAACAGAGTTCCTTTCGCATTTACAATATTAGTATGGATGTATGGATTTTAAGAAGGTTAGCCATTCGAAGATCATTTAAGTAGTGCATGTCATAAGTCCATAACTGATTTCAAGATTAGTAATATTTATTTTTATTTACCTTTTAATTGTTTGACAAGTATTTCCATAATGTTGAGCGCGTCCCTTCTGTGCCTCACTTGATTGCTGTTTTCTGTAAAACGTTAAGAACATATTAGGTTTAATTGATATTCAGATACAAATTGATAACGATGACGTCAAAACCGAATCTGCTCGATTGATGAACGTATTCCCGTTTGACAATATTGACCAAGCGATGTCAACTGAAAACTGTCATTTAACCGTCAGCTGCAAACTAGGTTGATTGTTGGGGTGGACTTGGGGCAGTCAAACCGGATGCAGCTGAATACCAGTATTTTACATGGCGACTGCCTATCTGACCTCCACAACCCATTTAGTACTGGCTAATAAGATACCCCTTCGTCTAAGACTGATTGTCAAAATTTCAGTCCACTAACTACCCCCTTTTTTTTTTTTTGGGGGGGTGGGAAATCATCAAATAACCCCTCCCGCTCTTGGGCAGAGCGAAAGGGAGTGTCAGACTTCTACTGGCTAAAAACCACCCATGTTCCTTCTTAGCCCTTCATGTCGAGGCCGCGGTATCCCTTGCGAACAACCCGCAGCCTCGACAGGCGTTGGCCCTTGCGGGCCCCTTCCATGTTGCTGACATCTCTTTGAGGCGCGCGTGGAACACGAACGCGCCGTCGACACGGCCTGTCGTCGTCATAAGACGGACGGACGGCGAGCTTACCCATCACTCACCGTCCACAGGCCCGCGTCTACGGTGGCCGGAAGCCATCACGTGGCCCCCGACGCCCGGAGCGCCTCCCGCGGCGGCTGGGACGAGAGGTTCTCTCCCTCTCACGTTCCGCCACCTCCTTCGCTAGCATCACTGCTTCGCAGAAGGAGGCGACGGCGTCCCATTCCTCCTCGCCCCGGACCATGGCTTGCACCAGGGCCACTAACTACCCCTTACAACTTACTGTCAAATATCTACAAATGACAGCCGAGACCAACAGCTTTCCGTGTAAAAAACTGACCATTTAATTAATTTCGACTAAACTAACATCACGCCTGTAAACCTCGAAAGATCTTGGCTGCTACTGAATAATTCCTACTGGAAAACCCTATACTTTCCCCGAACCTAGGACCTTATGCTTAGCAGTCGCGATTCATCATCTGCCAAGCCTTTCTCCAACATCATCTGCCAAACGTTTGCGTCCAGTCCAGATTCAGCTAAATACCAGTATTTTATATGGAGCTACTGCCTATCTGACCTCCACAACCCAGCAGTTGCGCTGACATCCACTAAAACAACCTTATTACAAAAACTCCTCAATACTTACGCAGCGTATAATCAATGATCAAAGCAACGTGACCAGTGACACTGCTGATGGCCTTGTCCCGGTTGGACACTGGCACATCAGTGTCCATGGGCTCGCCCGTGTTGCTGAGCGCGGCGAGTCGCTGCAGTACGCGCGCGACGGACGCTAGTATCGCCAGCTGCGTCGAACGGGAACTCACTGGGTACGACTTTGAGCAGTGCTCGAAGAATACGTCTTGGTATTTTTCTGTGGGAGATATAAATATTTATTTAAACTTCATGAACAAGCGTAGTACAAAGGTAGACCTTAATGCCACAAGGCATTCTGTATCAGTCAACCTTTGGGTCAAATAGGACACCATTGTGGTAGAGTACAAAAAAATAAGGAGAACACCATTTTAAATAATATTGAAATGGTTAAAATTAAACCAACGTAGTGAAAGTGGGGTTTATAGAATTCTGATTGATTTAGTATTAAATTCTGCTAAATTCTTTGTTTCTTTCAATCGCCCAAGACATTCGATAAAAAATAATCCCAAGTCATGGATCTACACTTGGGAGCAAATAAATCGAGCCACTACCTTTTTTCACGTAAAATGGTAAATATTTTTGGTAATATGGAACGTATCAATTCGAACTATATATCGCCTAAAAGTTTACTTAATAACCTTTACAATGAGGGTAAATTATTGAATAATAACCTTATTGAATGATAAATTATTGGCTCTGCAAGAAAAATGGTAATTTTGATAGAAAATTTAGTAGGGCTAAAACAGTCCATAAAAACAATAAAAAACAAAATTATTGCAAAAAAAATATTCTTAATAACTGGTATTACCCCCCCGTGCCCTGATACATTCTTGTAGCCTATTAGTCATCGATCTGATCAGCGTTACGATGACATATTGTGGTATGTTCTCCCACTCTTCAAGCACAGCGACTTTAAGCTCGGGAATGGATGAAACAGCGGGAACCCTGGCTCGGACTCTCCGTTTTAGCTCGTCCCATAGGTGTTCGATCGGGTTCAAATCGGGACTTCGTGCTGGCCATACCATTTGTTGAATCCCGATCGCAGACAAGTATTCCGTAACGATCTGCGCGGTATGAGGTCTCGCATTGTCATGCATAAACAAGAAATTTTCTCCGACAAAACCAGCATACGGCATTACGTGGTTTTCAAGAATGTCAGTTATGTATCGGTCAGCTGTTAATCCACGTCTACCACTGCCATCGTTGGCGGGGTCGACGAAGACAAGTTCCGTTTTTCCGTCTAGAGAAATTCCTCCCCACACCATACAAGAACCACCACCAAAACTCACAGTTTCTCGAATGCAACATTGGGCAAATCTTTCACCAGGACGTCTATACACTCGGTTTCTCCCGTCATTGCTAAAAAGACAGATTCTTGACTCGTCAGAAAACAAAACTGACCTCCAGTCTTCTAACGTCCAATTAATGTGTTCTCGAGCAAACTCCAAGCGAGATCGGCGATGAGCTACAGTCAATTTTGGGCCAGTTGCTGGTTTGTGTGATGTTAAATTTCGTTCTTTTAGTCTTCGTCTCACTGTCCACCTACTGATTGAGACTCCTCGAACGTCACGTAACGATTGCTGTAGCTGAACAGCATTAAGTCCACGGTCGCGCAACGAATTGGTTGCAATAAAGCGGTCGTCACGTTCTGTTGTTGCCCGTGGTCGGCCAGTTCCAGGTCGCCGAACAAAAGCACCAGTCTCCAGATACCTGCGGTATACCCGCTGTACCTTTGAACGACTCAAATGAAGTCTGCGTGCCACTTCACGTTGTCCGTGTCCAACCTCAAGTAAAGCTACAACTTGGGCAGCTTCCGTCGGTGTAGTATCCATTTTATCAGGTTATTTTGATTACACAGACACAGATAAAGACAACAATAACAAGTAATATGGGTATGATTAACAAAAACCTCAAATTTAATCTTTTCTTAACAGAGTACAATAAAAATGTCATAAGCAAATTAAATGCGATAATTTTATTCTACCCTTTAAACTTTAATTTAAATTAAAAAAAAATGAAATTTTGACAACTAACTACCCTCTTTGTAAAGGTTATTAAATACCCTTTTAGGCGATATATGTTTCGAATCGATGCGTTCCATAATACCAAAAATAATTACCATAATGCGTGAAAAAGGAAGTGGCTCGATTTATTTGCTCCCAAGTGTATCTAATCATCAACACTTTGTTGAGGCAAATTCCACTGCATCGTCGACAGAATATAATAAATTGATATCTTGATCAAAATGTAACCACGGAGTTTCTTGCCGGTTCTGCTCTACAGGAAGCGAACAACCCGAAGTGTGCACATTTTCCATGTAGGCCTATGTGAAACCCATCGGGGCTGCGGGTTGTTCGCAAGAGATACCGCCTCCACATGAAGGGCTAAGAAGGAACATGGGTGGTTTTTAGTCAGTAGAAGTCTGACACTCCCTTTAGTTTTGCCCAAGAGCGGGAGGGGTTATTTAATGATTTTCTACCCGACAAAAAATTAAAAAAGGCCTATGTGAAATAAAAAGGTTTGACCAAATGCAAAGAAAGAGAATCAGGAATTAAAGACTTACCCTGTGTATCAGGATCCTTAGGCCACGCTTTGCCCAGTAACTCGTAGGCAGCTTCCTTCAGCGCCGTCAGTTGTTCCCGCCGCAGTCTCGCACCTTCATTGTCTTCCTCGTCAGATTCTTTGCCCATTGACAGTTCGTCCTGGAGAATGAATTTAATTGAATATGAAAACTGTTGGCATTATTCGGTACATTAAGGGTGGGTTGCACCATATTACTATAACGATAACCAAACCGTAACAAGCCATAAAAGCATAAAAAAGCATAATTTGACGGCTTGTTATCGTTTGGTTTGGTTATCGTTATAGTAATATGGTGCAACCCACCCTTAATCGCGCATAGTTAGCATTAACCGAAAGATGTCATCTAAGATCATGGAAAAGCTGTTGACTCGTCCTATCGATCCGATCCGACAGATACGATCCTGACTCGTTCTTGCCAAATTGCCCGTAGTAGGCAAAACTTACGGGACCTAGACTTGAGCGACAAGTTAGGTAAAAAATACTTTTTTGCGCTGGCGACGACGCGGGAATAAGCTAGTAATAAATAAATAAAAAGCGTGTTTTACCTTAGACAGTATAACCTTGACGATTTCATAGAGCTGCTGGAACCGGTCGCAGTGCGTGGCGGCGATGGCTTGTCCTAACGCGCTGATGGCGTGACGCTTGTACACCATCTCTTGTTTGCGACTCTCTACTAGCAACGCGTTGATCACTTCGGAGGCCAGCGCTTGTGATACTGGAGGCTCGTTTTCTTTTACACTGTGGCATAAAAATAAAATAGGATGATCATCAGCCTATAATGTTCCCACTGCAGGGACTCAGGCCTCCTCTCTAGGAGAGGGATGGGCTATAATCCACCACGCGGGTCCAGTGCTGGTTGGTAGATGTCACATGTCTTCGATTTTTTTTGGTTCTAAAACATGCCGGTTTCTTCACTATGTTTTCCTTCAACATTTTGAGAGCAACGACGATTAAATATATTACACAAAGTAATGCGCCTGCCTGGGTTCGAAATCATGACTTACTGTAAATTTCAGTGAAAGCATAAAAACTTTCTAAAAGTATACTTAATATCAATAATACATAATCATTGCATAATATCAGTCTTGCAAAGCCCAAATATTTACGCAGAGGAGTACCAAATAGTACCCACATTTCGCCAGTATTTTTTAAGTAATAGGCGACGAGCCTATAGACATCAACCGGGCACAATTCTAAACTCCGTGGCTACTACTGAATTACTGATAGACAAACCCAATAATAACACTTTACCCGACCCGGGATTCAAACCCAGGACATCATGCTCAGCAGTCGCGCTTGCGACCACTCCACCAACGAGACACTCAGAATAAAATTTTCTAATGTTCCTAATAGTGATCAATTTAATTATTTCCCTACCAACTTAAAACATTAAGGTACGCAATAAACCAGGACTGCGGGTTGTTCGAAAGAGATACCGCGGCCCCGGACACAAAGGGCTAAGAAGGAAAATGGGTGGTTTTTAGTCAGTAGAAGTCTGACACTCCCTTCCGCTCCGCCCAGAACTGGAGGAGTCATTCGATGATTTCCCACCCTCCAAAAAAAAAGGTTCATAATAAAGAATTGAGAATCCTACTAATATTATAAATGTGAAAGTTTGTGAGAATGGATGTGTGGATGTTTGTTACTCTTTCACGCATAAACGGCTGGACCGATTTGGTTGAAATTTGGTATGTAGATAGGTTATACCCTGGATTAACACATAGGATAGGTTTTTATCCCGATTTTATCTTCCCGTGGGATAATTTTCGAGTTGTAGCGGGCGAAGCCGCTGGCACAAGCTAGTTATATAAAATATCCACTCACGCGCACAACTCAGCCAGTGCCATAATGACATGTTCCTTCCCGTCGAATGTCTTCCCGTGCACGGCCGCCAACATGGCGCGTATCAGCTGTTCGCGGTGCTCGCCCAGACCTGATGACACGTCCTTGCTTATCGTCTTTATTGCGTTTGCGGCCTGGAAAGGGTGGATAAGGGATTAAAGACAGTGTTGTGAAAATACCCTCGACAAGCTAGTTTTCCTACCCTACTCCGTCTGATTTCTATAACTCGATTTCCAAAAAATTCTATCTCTAGATTTCAAGTTTCATGCCAAGCATGGAACACATCACAGTTCTTCTCCACCACCAGAGCCACTCTGAATCTGTACAAACCCTCCTGTGTGAGCATCCACATCTCAGCACCGTACGTCATGGTGCGCAGCTCACACTGATTGTAGAGACGGGTCTTCAGGCAGTGTCGATATTTGTCCAAACACAAGCTGAATTCTTCTCGATATCGCCAAAAGATAAAAAAATATGGCCAACTATTTCTTGGCACAAAAAAATGTTACCTAAAGTTCTATCGCATTTACAGAAATACTTAAGTAAAGAAAATTGTTCGAAGAAATAGAGAATTTGTTATCATCATCAGCCTTTTCTCAAGTTGGGATCGGCTTCCAGTCTAACCGGATTCAGCTAAATACCATTATTTTACATGGAGCGATTGCCTATCTGACCTCTGGTAAGACTGGTTGTCAAACTAGAAAGTGACTGGACTGGCTGTTGACTGCTTGTCAAATAGAGAATTTATTATAATATTTATCCGAAGCAGGGTCACCAACAAAGCTCTCAGAATATGCAAGTTGAAGTGACAATAGGAAGGCCACATCTCGAAGAACCGACAACCGATGGGAAAGAAAGGTTCTCGAGTGGCGACCACGAACCGGAAGACGTTGCGTTGGTAGGCCACACACCAGGTGGAGCGACGACATCGTGACAGTCGCCCGCAACCGGTGGATGCAAACGGCAGGCTGCCGTTCTTTATGGCGTTCTATGGGGGAGGCATTTGTCCGGCAGTGGACGTCTTAAGGCTGATGATAGTAAAACCATGAATTAACCTGAATTTTCTTGGTCCAGCTGCTAGAGCTGAGACACTTCTCAATCTCCTCCCGTATGACAGTCAGATGTTGTTTGATGCCGCTCTCTCGCGCCGGGCTTATGTCCGTCCATATGTCTTCGAACATCTCCACTGTTGTCGAATCTGAGAAGTAAAATAAACTTTAACACGATTGTTTAAGATTTCATTTACATTAGGAGTTTTCAAGGAAGAGGAATTCTTGCCATTGTGTGGTGAGAATACTCTACGGTATTATATATTACTGTCGTGCCATTGTGTTTACAAGTAACATTCGTTTATTCATTTAACCCTAAATACCTAACCTTCGTCGACAAATATGCGATTAAAAACATCGTCTCTTTTGAAGGCAGATGCCTGATTATAAAGAGACAATGACTTTTCTATGCTAAAAGCATTTTATTTCCTTATTTCTAGCGATAAACCTTGATAGTATAGATCAATTTAACAAGATGATAGAAACTCCCAACAAAAACCGAGTTTCATACCAGCCATCAAGATATTTGGCAGCATTTACTGATCAAGGACTTGGTCAAGCTTTCAAAAACTCCTTAGGGTCCGTTCACACAGACCGGCTCGGAGAGCATCGGCATCGGCCGCACTAAACGCGTTAGGTTTACTCTCAAGAATTCTCAATAATAAGAGAAGAAAAATCGTGATAAAAATCTGCTCTCCTCTCCGAGCCCGTCTATGTGACCGGACCCCTAAATAGTCATTCGTCTCTTTCACACTTACCTTCATCTTTAGGCCCATGCATAGCCAGGAACACCATGGGCGCCAGTAGAGTCTCATTGTCTTTGACATGTTCTATCTTAGCCTTGGATATAGACTTGAGGCAGAGCGCGATGGCCGACCGGGACATGTCGTCTTCTTTTGTTTCGTATAGCGATACCAGCTTCTTCATTAGCTTTTCTGCTGATTGGACCTAAGATGGAAGACTTATTTTTAATATTTTTCTTCTTATCGTGTGTGCAGTAAGGTCTAACGACCCCACAAACCCTAGTGTCAGAGTTTCTAAACCGCCTCAAGGTCCTCTGACATGGTTTGACGACCGCCATTTGGCGGCCGGGACCACCCGCTTATATGTGCCTTCAGAAGCACGAAATCATCTTTTTATTAGACAATCAGGTGATTCAAGCCTGCAGTGTCCTAGCCAAACTGGAAACAAGTTTACAAAGTTTGCTTCCCGTGGGAATCGAACCCACGGACAACGGGTCAAAATAAAAAATGTACAAATTGTATGATTTGACAGCAAAATGTCATTGATGCATAATGTAATGACTCGTTATAAAACTGAAATAGAATTAATGAATTTCGTTTTTTAAGTTATCTTTGTCAGTTGAAATAGTCGTAAGCTCGACTGCTAAACCTAAGGTCCTAGGTTCGGGCAGTGATTGGGTTTTCCATCAAGATTTTTTTTGTAATAACCCGTCCGATTTAAGGTTGTTGGCAATAGGCTAGGCCCGAATGCATAAGACTTGCACAGAACAAGCTAAACACGTGTATATTAGTACACCTCTGCCCTACTATACAAGGAATACAAGGGTTAAGTTACATATTTATAAACCATAGTAAAAATCCTCCCAAAAAAATATATATATAATAAAACAAAATCTCACCTTAGCAAAAGCCGAAACCTGTCCCAGCGCTTCTGAATAATTCTTCCTCACAGTGGAATTCCTATCGAATGTCCCATTTAACAGGTTCGACATGATCTTCCCAGCCACCGGTTCCAGGTCAGTTCTCAAGTAATGTGCTGCAAGTACTATGAAGTGACAGACTGCTACTTTAGTACCCAGCTGTGGTGACTTCATCAGCTCCAAGATTTTCGGGAGCATCTCTTTCATTACTTCGATGTCGACGTATGGCATACACTGTGGATTGAAATGGTTTTTTTATGAGTGTTGATATACGGTTTAAATTAAAAGTATTAAATGGTTGAGACAGGCAAACTATCATCGTGATCAGGCTATAATGTTCCCACTGCAAGGACTCAGGCCTCCGCTCTAGGAAAGGGATGGGCTATAATACACTACGCGGGCCCAGTGCAGGTTGGTAGATGTCACATGTCCTCGAGTTTTTTTGGTCCTAAGACATACCGGTTTCCTTCACCGTTTTGAGAGCAGTGGTGATGAAATAAATTACACAAAATTTGACTGGGTTCGAACCCAAGACTCACTGTTTGTAAGTCATGGGCGCCACCACTGGGCCACCAGTGCCCTCAAAAAAAAAATATCAACACATTTTTTTTGACGCGGAGTGGGCCTCAGCCAGTTAGAAAGAGCTCGATGCCCATACTAACTGGAAAGAAAAGATGTTATTCTTTAGATTCTGATACAATAAGGTACATAAACTCTCCCTTACCTTAACAACAGTATCAGTAGTGTAGTGATGCCGCGCCGCACTAGCTCTCATATCATCCAGCACATCTCTAGTGGCTGTATCAGCCAGTGCGGTGGAGAGGTAGGACAGTCGGGCAGACTCCAGCTCCCCTGCCGCGCCCGCTAGCGCTGGTATCAGACGCGCTAGGAACGGTTTTAACGTGTCCCCTGCTGCGGTCACAAGCTTTGATACTGTCTGTAAACTGAGGATTATATTTTTAATAGTGTTGGAAATGCAATTCGATACTACAAAAAGTCGATAATTGGATTATCGGAAGCACAGTTTTATTTTTATAAACATTTGTTTTTAATTTTCCACACAATGTTTTGACTGCAACATACTGCAGGTCGACAGATTTCATCTGGCAGAATTCTTTGACCAATAAAGCCGACCTGAAGCCATTAACACTCATATCCGGTTTTCTTTCGGTTCGTAACGATTGGCAAATCCGTTCGAGATCCTATTCATAAACGCTTCCATTCGATTTTCATTCAATAAATAGTATTTCTGCCTTATGAGTTTCTGAATCAAAGCGTTTGTTAATATGGCTGAATACAGTTGTGTGTAGCATCCCTAAACGGTATCAAAGAATTGGCAGCAACTTTCCTATTAAACACTACAGTTGATGAGTTTTGCTACTGAACATGAAAGGTTATGCTGTTGTACAATTGCCTTTTGATTTAAAAATAATAGTTATTTATGACAGATTAAAAAAAAAATATTTAAATAAATATTATAACTTATCATTTCTATAAAAATAGTAGAATTAAATGTCACATACCTGACGCTTCTGACTTCTTTGACGAGATTGGTGATGCCAGTGTCGAGTAGGACTGGCAATATGACGGACACCACCTCCTTACCGTCCTTGCCGGTACTCACGTCGGCTGCGCGAATACATAGCTAGAGACACGATATAATTTATTTATTTGTTGTAGCGTGCAAAAATGTGTTTTTTTTTTATTATATCGATATAATATGTTAGTGCAGCATGGTTCCTTTGGCTCTTACCATTGACAGGTGGACGCTTTTGGTAAAAAAAAATGTGTCATTATATTGAAACACTAACAAGGTCATCATCCGCCTGGTCATTTCTGTCTAGTCTTTTCCCAACAATCTTGGTATCGGATTCCAAACTGTGAAACTTTATCGCAAACCTATGTTGCGGTAATTTATTCATTTACTTTAACTAAAACTTTAACAGACACAGTTAATTGTGAAACTAGTATTGACGAAAGCCGACACCAACATAGTTGGGAAAAAACTAGGCTGATGATGAATAACATGTCATTAGTAATTCATGCACGTACTGTTAACTTTTATATTTCTCATTAATGTGTCTTTACTTAACAATTTGACAATCTTACCTTAGAAAGTATTTGAGCAGTGGAGGTAGCAGCTTGTCGAGTACCTTCGTGCACATCGTCCATCACTCGGAACAACTGCTGCCATATTGTCGGCAGCTGATCTAATGACTCGTGGAGACTTTTTGCGCCTCTGTACAAGAGAATGGAAGTAATAGATGAATAAAATGTAGTGCTTGTTTTACTTTAACAACGGTACAGCCACAGTTATTATGCCTTGTGACTGGGAGTGTAGCTTCCTTTTAATTTGTTTCGACTATTCAAAAGTGCTTGTAACTGGCCTACTTGAAATAAATGTTTTGATTTTGATTTTACTATCTATAATTATTTCAACTCATTGTGATGTTCTTTAGAAAGATCGGCTAGGCTTCTTTTGTGTTAGCTCGTTCTATCGTCGACCTCATCTCCTGTCTTAGATCAAGAAGGAGTCAAATGGGACTCTGGTCCCATTTAATATACATGCGAGGTACTCAGGTGTACGTGTTTGGCCAGATGTATAAACGTGGCCGTATCAGGATGTAAGAATCGTAGCAGGTGGCGTTCTGTAGTATCTATCTATCCCCATGATCGGAAATGCGTTAAGTTAAGTATGGCTGTATGCTACACTCTTTACTTATTGCTAAAATCCCATATGTCAAAGATATTATTTATTTTTCAAATTACCACGCATTAATGGTAAATGATTCAACTTAAACACTAGCTAACCTTACTTACTAGGAAACACGTATGTTTTATCCGTTACCTCAATAAATCGGAAAGCGCGTTACAGCAAGACATCCTCACTCTCCATTGGTTCGAAGTGAGATTCGCTACCAAATCGTCCAAGATCTCTTTGTGATATTTGTGTACCTAAAATAAAAGATACTTACTATGAATACTTCCGCTCTTCTCTTAGAATTATGTCAGCACTATACAATACTTTTTTATTTATTTTTGTCCATCTGTCGGTCTATTTGATCCGGCTAATCTCCAAAACAGGTATACCGATCTTGACGAGAAATTTACAGAAAGATAGCTTATTTTTTAAGGAGTATTTTTTTTATATACGAGAAGTATTAGGATTTTGTGCTAACAAAATGTGCTAAATTATTTGCTAACAATTTCAAGGGTGTAAATAATTTCAAACCTTGAAATTATTAACAAAATCCAAATATTTTTATAAATATGTCACGCAGATGAAATTCGCGGGCAACAGCTAGTTTGCAGTAATAATTGAATGAGACCTCAGAATCTGAGCCCTCATGCCAATTTATGAAAAAAAGGCGTTGAAACCTTAAAATCACTTTTCTGAAAAGTTGCCGTCAGACCCGTGGTTTTAACATCAAATCTGTAATATCACTGTATAACTCACAGTAGCCATAGTGTTGGGCACGATGGCGTGCCAGATGCTCTGCATGGAGTTCTGTATGCGCGGCGTGGGGTCGAACCGGTATCGATACAGGCGCGGCACTATCTTCGGCAAGTGGTCCGATAGCTGAGCGCCCGCTTGTAGGGCTATTGAGTGGAAACCGAACGCCGCACCTAGAGGAAATTTTTAAATAAATAAAGGGTGTTTAATACTTTTTCTTTCTTTCTTTCTTTCTTTTCTTTCTTTAATACCCTTAACGAAGCTTAAAGGCACTTGTTCTCCTCGTCATTGCGATCTTTTTTTATTTTAGTTTAATATCTGGGAACTGGAAGGCTAGTTAAAATTCGTAAAATTTATATCAAATAGCTTATGTAAAATTTTACCTTCGTAATACCCGGTGGTATTACGGAGGTAAAATTTTACATAAGCTATTTTTAAAATAGTTTTTAAGGTTTTAATTACCTCCATGTAACCTTTACTATTCAAAGTAATAATCAGCACAATGTGTTGCGTGTGCTACATTGATATATAACAAAAAAAAAAACAGATTTTTGGTCCCAAAAAAAGTCGTTTTCCACCAATAATGTTTGCGTAGGGTTACTTAGTTTGATGTACATAATACTTGTTTGATGGCTAAGTAAAAGGTCCGTTTACACCCTGTAGACAGTCTACAGGATGTAAACGGACACAAGACATGACTAACGTCAATAAAACTGACAATAAATGTATATAATAACCTTTCTTGGAGTTCCACATAGAGTTGTGATGAGCAAGATGCATGAACTTATACAACAGATCTGGTTGATTCAAGTCCGACGCAAGAGAACACAGCTCCTTGTAAGTAGACAGATTGCCACTGAAACAATTAATATTATTTTATTAGTTGCTTTCCACCTGGAAGCTCCGCCATTTTATTTTCGAGAATACTTTAAGATAACATGCTGTAAAGGAAATTAGGCGTGATACGGTAGTCATGTTGCATCCGGTTAGACTGGAAGCCGACCCCAACATAGTTGGGAAAAGGCTAGGCAGATGATGATGATGATGACGGTAGTCATGTTGTTGATTTATGTTCATATTTTGGCACTTATACTAAGAATCTGATTGATTGAAAATCTAATTTCATAACATACTATTAGTATCCCAACATTAATTTAATTAGTTATGTTTAAGTCCCATGTAATAGGGGGCTAGTCTATTGCCATCAACTGGGCACGAATCCAGACTCCGTGACTGCTACTGCGAAATTCCTGAAAAAAAACCTAATAACACTGCCCGACCTGGGAATCTAACCCAGGATCGTATGCACAGCAGTCGCGTTTGCGAACACTAGACCAACGAGGTAGTTCATGAATTTCATGTGAAATGCTGCAATTTTAAATCAAAATTCAAGCACATATTAAATAAACTGAGGAACCTCCGCAGACGTAACAAAATAACTTACCCAGTAGGAGCCTTCCCCAGTTGTCCCTCTTCAAAGATCTTGGTATCCTCAGTGACCTGCGTGACGGATCGCTTGCCGCTCGTCAGCTGCTCTATGATCTGACCCACCAGCGCTTGCTTCTGACTCTCGTCTGAGTTCTGGTACACGAGGGACAGGCCTTTGCTGGCTACGTCTTGGACTATGTCTGTGAGAAAAGGTTGGGACGGTTTTTATACGTTCACGCATGTTTTTACAAAATTAACATGATGATTAGTAGAAATAGAAAAATACTGACAATTTTGTAGAACTCGTTTCTAAATCGCTGTTTTAGTTGCGACATGAGTGCGTAACGTCAGTGGTATACGTATTTTCTTCCTACCCCGTCGGAAAAAAGCATGAGTTTAGGTATATATATTATGTATGTAAAAGCCACGACAAAAATGGGCACATCCTTAAGATGAATGTAACTGTAAAATGATTGCTACCAAAATGATAATGACTGACGGCGAAAATCGAGTTTAGAAGTCGCGGGGCCTATGTTCAGAAAAGATAAGAGAGGCCTTTACCTAGCAGTGGCTGAATTTAGGCTGCGGATGATGATCATGTTCCGAAGATGACAGTTAAAAGCCCATGGTGCTGGTAGCAACTTTAACGATTAAACTATGTACAGTTTGAAGCCTTCTTTACACAAATCCGGAGTGACATAATTTGATAACTTACCGCTATTCTCTGATAGGAAGTCCATGAATACATCTTGTAATACTGGCAGTTTGTTCTTGATAGGCTCTCGTTCTGGACAGTTCTTTAGCAACGCCAACAACCAGATACTTGTAGCCTGGGCAAAGCAACAGAAGTCTTATAGAATAAAATAGAATTCATTTATTTTCAGGTAACAAAGACCCATAGACTGAGAGAAATACCTTAACCTAAATATTATTTAAATAAGTATGCTAATTAAGGGTTTTTCTTCTTTTGAAATTGAACCTTAAAAATATTGAATATTAATTGAATTAAGCCTAGGTGGCTACAGAGATTTCAGAAGACAAAGACAAAATTTTGACTTCTAAAGTCAGGCTTCGACAAAATGAATGCCTTTTGTCGCGATTTTGCCAGATTGAAGAGTAAGTTAAGTATTCTCGTAATAATAGCACATAGTTACGCAGTGATAGTCTAGTGGTATGACCGTCGGACTGCCAAGTCATAGGTCCCAAGTTCGAACCCAAGACATGCACTGCACCTCTTATCTTTCGGATTCATGTGCGAACTCTGACACCAGGTTAGGCACTAACCACACGATATTATGAATCAGTCTTCTCTTTTTCTCCATCTACTGTCTGTGAAAAATATAAATACGAATTGTTACCTGTCTGGAATGTGGATGGGGATGTCTTCCGATCTTGAACAGCTCTTTTAATAACCACTCTAATAACTGGTCATTTTCCTTTAAAGCTTCTGTGTTTTTCACTTTAGCCGCACCCTGTACATAATACAATAACTTACAGGTATATGATAGAAGACAAAAATGGGTAGTAACAAATAAAGTTTAAAAAAATATATTTATGATGTACAGATGGCCGCCCAACAAGCCACCTCAAACAGTCAAATTTTTCTAATAAAACTTGAACCTAATGGTTTACCGATAAAGTTGAAAATCTATTAAAGAAATTTGACTTATTGTAGACTTATAGTAGTATATGCTGGCATCTGTACAATAGCTACGTGCTATGCCGAGCCTAATTAAATTAGGATAAGGATTGGAGAATAATGCCAAACTGATAAATTAGCAATTTTGCATAATTTTAAATAACTTACCTCTTTAGGCAATTCAGTCCAAAAGTTCCTGTTTTCATTTGAGTTTACTCCTTCGACACATAATACTAGCGACTCGCCGATTTGCAAATGTATTTCGAACTCCTTGCTCTAAAAAAAAGAAAAGTAAACATTTTTTTGGATTTCGAAAGGTAATCTGAAAGTAGCAGTACGTACAAGGATACTTTGGCACGTGGTTGAAATCGATCTTGTTTTATTTTTCTACTAGTTTTCCCCGCGGCTTCGCCCGCGTGGATGTCAGATTTTTTCCATATAAACTTTCATCCCCTATTTCACCCCCTTGGGGGTTGAATTTTGAAAAATACTTCCTTTGAAATTTTAAGCTTCTAGCCCTAAGGGTGTGGCCTGTGCGTTGATCCTCCGTCAGTCACCTTTACCTTTTATATATACAGACAGATACGTATATATTTAATTTTAAAAAAGTCACAAATGTTTAAAAACAGCATCCCTCTAGCAACGGCATTCCAGCGCTAAACGAGTCTTGTACTATCGTAATCATAGTTTAACATAACCTCACGCTTGTAATGTAATTCCCGAAGGGTTAGGCAGAGGTGTACCCACATTTCACCAGTTAGTTTAAAGCCCATGTAACCGGACAGAGATCAATACCCCGTGGCTACTACTGAGAAAATCCGGATGAAGTTAAGTTTAAATGGCCTCATAATATATTCCTTGTAAACACAAAATGAAAATACCAGTAAACTTATTACAATGAATGATAATACACTTACATCTTTAGCCATCTGCAGGAATCCCATAACGATTTGTTTGGAGAAGGACAATCTTTCACCACAACACATTAGGCCCAGCGTATACAACGCCCTCTCTTTTAACTTCGACGGCAGTTTTGCGTTTCCAACTATCTTGAATAACCTAGATTAAAGACAATACAATCTGTTAAATGAATAAAGCTTGTTGGTTACTATGCGATATATGGAGGCTCTTTGAAAACGTAATTTATAACTAAGTTTTATACATTGACTGCGGTACTCAGAGATATTTAATGATTACTTAAGCCGTCACTTAGTAGGGATTTGACAAAAAAAAATTATGACAAAACTGTCAAAACCTTTACTAAGTGATGGCCTAAGTAATCATTAAAGCTCTCTGAGTGCGGCAGCGAGTGTATATTAGTGTAGATCCTTTCTGAACGTAGTCTTTGACAATTAATAAAGCCATTTATATCGTAGCGAAAAAATATCGTAGAATAAGTTAAATAAACTGGGACCATGACGTTCCATTTTCAAACAAAGGTGATGATACTATATTGGGGTCGACTTCCAGTCTAAGCGTATGCAGCTGAATACCAGTATTTTACAAGGAGGGACTGCGTATCTGACGTCCACAACCCAGTTAGTGCTGGGTACCTAAACAGTCACAATAATCAACATAAATTGTAAAGTTAAATTAAGTAAGTGTCATAAAAACATACCGATCAGCAACAGTAAACTTGGTAACATCAGTATCATCAATATTGGTGTCACTCTTGTTGATATTGAAAGGGTTCTCGCTTTGCAACAACGCGTCCTGTTTGGTCGACGTGTTGGGTAGCGGCAGGCCGGAGCAACGGGACAGGAGAGAGACGGAAGAGCAAGATGTGCTGACTAGCAAGGATTGTGTGCTTGCTAGGAAATTGGCTGTAAAAAGGGTGTTGTTATAGTCTTGTTGTGGTTGTCGGGGCTGCTGGTTGTTCGATAGAGATACCGCGGCCTCACGAAGGGAAGGAACATGGGTGGTTTTTAGTCAGTAGAAGTCTGACACTCCCTACCGCTCTGCCCAGAGTGGGAGGAGTCATTTGATGATTTCACACCCTCCAAAAAAAAAACTATGGAATAAACTTTTTTTTTTTTTTTGGGTGGGAAATCAAATAATCCCTCCCGCTCTTGGGCAGAGCAAAAGGGAGTGTCAGACTTCTACTGACTAGAAACCACCCATGTTCCTTCTTAGCCTTTCATGTCGAGGCCGCGGTATCTCTTGCGAACAACCCGCAGCCACGACGGGAAAAAACTTGCATAAATAAACTTGCAGACTAAAAACTAAAAAAAAAAACAGGCCTTATTATTGTTTTTATTATTGTCTTTTCCGTGTCCACTGCGGGACATAGGCCTCCCTTTTTTCCTTCCAAATATCTCTGTAATGCCCAAATTTTGGCGATGTTTGCCCTGCTAAAGTAAAATGAAAACAGAATTGTCTTGAAATGTGTTACTTTTAAACTAAGATTACACACTAGAATAGTTTTTCATATCAATACGTTCTTCAAATTTGCTAGTTTGACTATTGCTGTAGTATTTCATGATTAGACGCTTTATGAAGTAGAACTTAGTAAAGATTGATAGCCAGAAAACACACTTTTTGTGAGACAATTCATCACCTAATCATATTATTATCATCTTACTGATTTTTAATTAAAATTAAAGGTATAAAAGCACTTACCCAAAACAACAGCCCCCTCCTGATATGGCTCCCAATTCGCGGGACTAAACCCTTTCCCTCCGAACTTCCCTCTCTTAGACAACACGATACATCTCTCGCACATATTCGAGAACGCCGACAAATACCCGCACTGAGCCTCCAAGTTCTTATTATTCTGTCCCTGAATAGAATAGAATATTTATTTCTGGGTATATGGTAGGTACAAAGATCTTAGTATAAAACAGTTTTACATACACCACCGTTGCCGGTGTAAAATATTAAAATTAATCTTACAAAGTAACCAAGTTCTAGACTGCACCAATTTGTGTAATACCTTAAAAAAAGGCTTTTTATTTATGAATGAATTGTCAAAATTGACTACATAGATAAGTAATGTAAAATGCTAAAAAAAAACTACGTAAGTCAATAGGTACCTGTACTCCGAACTCCTTAATCTCCTTGTCTATCGTTGACTTCTCGCTAGTGTTGACCGTGATTATCGCGTAGATGACCGCCGCTATATCGCGAATGTCTTCCTTGGTACTGGTCGTGAATAGATTGCGCAGAAATGGGAGGAGGCTTGTGTATTTTGACGCCATTTTCTCCGGGACACAGCCGACGATGTCCAGGAAACATGATAGTGGCATTATTTCTGGGGGTAGTAGGCATTTCATGAGTCAAATGGTCTATTTTATTTATGCACAAACACAAAATACAAAAAAGGATATAAACATAACAAATAGAAGAGCACAAAGGTACTGCTTATTTCATAAGAAATTTCTTCCAGCAGACTTGCGAGGGGAAAGTTGGATTAGAAATGTAGACACAGTGTGTAGAAAAGACTAACAGGAAAATTTTAATCAAAATTAATAGGGATGTTTACCGACTAAAAAAAATATGATTCTAATTAGTCCGTCTGTTAGATTATCGAAAAATATTGGATACGTATTTTTTGTTTTATCAAATCAATAAAAATTGGCGAAGATGAAACGCGTCAAAGATTTGAGTGGGGGGCCGTGACGTCATTCACCGGTAAAAAATGTCATACTGATGTCTTAGAATATAACGTCACACGAGTTTTCAAAGCACTGTATCGTCGTCATTGTTTGTTTACGTGAAAAAAGAAAAAATACGTGTCCAATATTTTTTGGAAATCTATCCGACGGACCAATTAGATTTTTTTAGTTAAATGCCCTATTATGGTCATTGATTATTGATTGTAATTTATTGCGTGTGGTGTTTCTATGAGACAACTAACTCACAGATTCCTGGAAACCGTGACGAATTATAACCCACTCTTTTTCATAAGGCGTGAGAGTGACTCCGGGAATGGGAACGTTATTACACTGAAAAGATATTACAATGTCTGATCATTTAATGACCAATCCGAAAAATACTACATAAATGTTTTTCTTTTTCCTGACAAAATTTACTGTACCCTAAATTTCCACTAGGAAAGCGTATCGTTGGGCTAAGGTTTAAAAGCTATGGTAGCGAGCGATCTTCTTACAAAAGATGACAGTACTTATGGAATTTTAGACAGGCAGTCGCTGTGTGTAATTTAGATTATTGTTTGTTGTGTTGTTTATTTGTTACTAAAGTTCTATTTACTAAAACAAGCTGTATTATATAATTATGTGTGATAGTTCGTAAGATATTTATCCACGGGCCAAACTTGCCTGAAAATAAACAAATGTTGTGTTTTGTTTTATTACCGTAATTTTGAATGTTGTAGAAAGTCTTGTCAAATTAAACATGTTCACCGTCGATATGCAAGCATAAAGCTCGTCACAGATGTAGCTATAATATATTATATTAATTATGAAACATAACAAGGCATATTTCGACATGTTTTCTATATAAATTTTCGAGTGACCGGACACGCAGCTATAATATATTTCTATGACGTCACCAAAATATGTCGACAAATATATCTCGGTATATTTTGGCACATTGATATATTTTTTGGTATTTTAATATATATTTTGAGAATTTTATTCACTGAAAGAGCCGAACGCCTGCTGATAATGCTTTTGCGCATAACCGTATCGCGTTTTATTAAATATTTTTTATCAATTCATGAAGATCGATAAATGCAGATCTTGAACTTCTAGAATACTGTGCAAATTAATTCAATGATAAATCATGACAAAAATTAAATTCGCTACGAGTTCTCTTTTGTGTTATATGCGACTCTACCCAGATGGTTCTATTTTTCGTTCCTGACAAGGCAACATGCAGTTCAAATTCAGCATCGGAATCATCCTCTCAGGAACTTTCAATTAGATCTAAATATAGTGCTCTTGTCAAATTAATTTAGATACCTAGATTGCTTGTAGTGTTATTTCAACATTTGAACATCCTGTACAGAAAATTAGCTTTAAAACCGTGCGCTTGCAAGGACGACCGCAGACCGAGTGAGGGCAAAATATATATTATAGTATACTATAATATATATTTTGCTCCCGTGTGTGATAGCTTGTTATACTATAATATATATTTCGATATATTAATATATATTATAGCTACGTCTGTGACAGGATTAAGAATAATAAATACCTGGACTAGCACTCAGCAGCGATGTGATCATGGTAAGGTACCGCTCCAATACCTCCGTATCTAACAAGTTATCGTAGAAGTACTTGGAGAGAAGCGGAGACGTCGCGTTGGGGTGGTTCGAACAGTCCTTCAGGGCAGCGTCGCGGTTCAGACACATTCGCAAGTAGCGGAGGATCTGGAAGGCAAAGTAAAAATATGTGGTTTATTTTTAATAGCCCTTAAAAAAGGGAGAGGTTCTGAAATCGAAATACATATTTTTAGGCGTCTCCCGCCAAGTGCGGAAGCGGTCAGACGAAAGATGAAACCAAAAAACTAAATCGTAAACTCTTCAAAACAATATTTTCTTTGTATGAATTTGATAGGCTTGCGTACAAAACGCATCGTTTTAATGTCTGACTTTAAATACCATATCTCAGTACATATTTTCACCAGACTGCGGCGAAGCCTAAAAAGAGGGTTATTATTTTTTCTACTAAATGGACTGCCTCGTTGGTTAGCGCGACTGTTGAACATGGGGTCTTAGGTTCGATTCGGCACAGCAGTCGCGTAGTAGTTGCCCGGTTTAAAAATAAAAGCCCATTCATATCAATTTTAATTGGTGGGTGGGAAATTATCAAATGACTCCTCCCGTTCCGGGCTGAGCGGTAGGAAGTGTCAGACTTCTAATGACTAAAAACCACCCATGTTCCTTCTTAGCCCTTTGTATAGAGGCCGCGGTATCTCTTTCGATCAACCCGCAGCTCCGACGGGAATAACACTAAGCCTGACCTGGGGATCAAACCCAGAACCTCATGCGCAACAGGTTTAAAAATAAAAATCCATTGAAACTTACCTCCTGATAAGTCATAGGATGAAACTGCAGCACTTGATTCCCGATCACAAACCTATGTTTAGCATTAGACCCTTTCTTCCTTTTCTGCATTTGATCCCACATATAGTTCACAACTTCGTTAAACTTCGGCACTTTCAACTCCTGGCTCTCGGTCGGTCTGTCCTTGTCTTTCTTAGAGGAGTCTTCATCTATGTTGACAGTTCCTGTGTCTTTCTTTGACACGTTGAATACGGCGTCTTCTATCTCGCTTGCGCGCGATGTGCCGTATAGGCATTTTAGGGCTTCGTTTGAAATGTCGTCTTGGCTAAAGGAGAAACAATTATGTTAAAGTGAGTTTTGAAAGCATTAAAGTAGCTTATAATATTTTTTACAAAGTGTAACAAAGTGAACACAGAACTTCTCATGTCTGAAATTGAACAACTGTTGTTCCATGAGGTCTTGAAGTTTTCCTAAAAAAATAAACTTTTTATGGGAATTGACGCGATCACCTGATCAACATGTTTAGTAAAACTGAAGTTTAATGTACATAATAATAATTCCAATTTTTTATTTGTTCAGCTTAAGCTTTCCCACTGCTGGGCAGGTCTTTGCCTCCAAATACTATAAAACAAAAATTGACGACACGAGAGATAGTATTATTTTTTTTTATTTTAGTAATTATTTTCCGTACAAATAGGAAAGTATTTTCTAAAGACTTTGAAAAATGCACTTTATGTCAAGTACGACATAGCTCAAATTAATATGAACAACGAATATCAGCCATCATCCTTAGAAGTTCTTCCAGCAGCAACTTCAAAGCCCAAAAATAAGGTGCTTTATTCAATATCGCTATAATTAGTAGAACGTTTGTTACCTGTCTCCACTGGCCAGTAACAACAGATATCTGGACGGAACGTAGTCTTGCGGGAACACGGCTGCCGAGTACCTCATGGCGATGTAACGGATCATTGGCTCCTCGTTGTGCATGTAACTGTTGAGAAACGTATACAGCTAAGTTAAATATATTTTATTTTATTTCTATTCAAAAGGCTATGGACAAGCAGCTGCATTATAAAACATGGACATTAGAGATATTCAAAACTTATAGTGAAAATAATCGGGTTTTCATCGTCATCATCATCAGCCTATAATGTTCCCACTGCAGGGACTCAGGCCTCCTCTCTAGGAGAGAGATGTGCTATAATCTACCACGCGGCCCAGTGCGGGTTAGTAGATATCACATGTCTTCGAATTTTTTGGTTCAAAGGCCGTGTTGGGAGCAGTGGTGATGAAATAAATTACACAAAGTAATAAGTATACTATTATTACTTATAGTTACATTCATCAGACTTAGTAATATAAAGACGGTCGGTCTCACCTGGTGAGAGGCCATCAACGCCCCGTCGGGGTTGCGGGTTGTTCGAAAGAGATAATGCGGCTTCGGCGCAAGGGCTAAGAAGGAACATGGGTGGTTTTTAGTCAGTAGAAATCTGACACTCCCTTCCGCTCTGCCCGAGAGCGGGAGGGGTTATTTGATGATTTCCCATGACCCAAAAAAAAAGGCCTATCAACGCAACGGTTCGTGGTCGCCACTCGAGAACCTTTCTTCCCCATCGGTTGTCGGTCCTTCGAGCGATGTGGCCTGCAAATTACCACCGATAATTTCAGGAGCTTAACTATAAACAGTTTTCAACTCACTGGTCCAGCAAAGCGAACAGCGCCAACGCCTGCGGTTCATCGAAGGGGCTGGTCTTAGCGCTCTCATCGATGTCCATCTTCTCCGTCGACGTACCGGCCGCTGGGGCCGTCGGTGTGTCGACTTTAACTGTGTAGAGGAATTAGAAAGAAATGGATTATTTATTTGTCCAGAATAATACTAGAAATAACTTGAATATCAAGGACTTTTATGATAAATGATGTTTATTCTCATCATCATCATTTCAGCCATAAAAACGTCCACTGCTGGACATAGGCCTCCCCCAGAAGGGGGGGATTTGCCATAATCGTCGTGCTTGGCAGGCGGGTTGGCGATCGCAGTATGGTTGTTACGATGACACAGAGAACGCTGCTGCCCATTCTCTGGTAAGTCTCTTAGTCGCCTCTTACGACACCCACGGGAAGATTATGGGATTGTGCTATTATTTACGTCCGACACTATGTTTATTCTATCAAAACAAAATCGTTATAAAATCTATCGGGTCGTTGTTTCCTGCCTTATTTCAAGAAACTCAGAGTTCATCTTCCTTTTGAAGTTCATATATTACAGCTGCAGTGCTGCCATACTGCTGCCTCGTCAGTTTAGTGGTCGCAACCGCGACTGTTCAGCATGGAGTTCTGGGTTCGATTCCTGGGTGGTGCCAAATGCTATTGGGTTTTTCCGTCAGGGATTTTTCAGCTGCTGTAGCGACTCTGTGTCGATTGTTACTCCACCTAGCCTAAAGGACTCCTCGTAATTTATGTTTGCCGATTCGCAATCTTAACATAAGAACATGTCTACCCTACGTGTATCAATCTGCTTTTTCTTATATTGTGGGCAGTAAGGTCTAACGACCCCACACACCCTAGTGTCAGAGTTTCTAAACCGCCTCAAGGGCCGTCGGGGCTGCGGGTTGTTCGCAAGGGATACCGCGGCCTCGACATGAAGGGCTAAGAAGGAACGCTACGTCCCGCTCTGCCCAAGAGCGAGAGGGGTTATTTGATGATTTTCCACCAGCCAAAAAAAAAGGTCCTCTGACATGGTTTGACGTCCGCCATTTGGCGGCCGGGACTTCCGAAGCACGGAATCATCTTTTTGTCAGACAATCACGTAATTCAAGCCTGCAATGTCCTAGCCAAACTGGAAACAACTTTACAACGTATGCTTCAAGTGGGAATCGAACCAACGACCACCGGGTCATAAGGCATACGCCTAAACCACTCGACCACGGAGGCAGTATCAATGAATAATCATAATAACAAACTAATTTTGTTAATAACACATCTACCTACCATTTTTTTTGGGGTTGGGAATTCATCGAATCTCTTCCCGCTCTGGGCAGAGCGGTAGGGAGTGTCAGACTTCTACTGACTACCGACGGGACATCTACCTACCTTCAGCATTAATCTTGAAGCCAGCCGACATCTCTAGCAACGCGTCTCTTAGCGCAGTCTTCATCTCTGGCACCGCGTCCGGGATCTTCTTGACTAGCTCCTCTAGTAACGCGAACTGATTGTTGATGGTATCGGGGCACTTCATCGCGAGGCGGCCTGAGGGTTGAAAATATGTTTAAAAAAGTTATTTTTGACCAGATGTATGAATGTGAACGAAGCAAAAGAAATATGTTAGGATCGCTGCAGGTGGCGTTATGTGGTTTCTACCTACCCCCATAGGAAGGGGGGCGTGAGTTTGTGTTTGTTTGTAAGTGATCTTTGCACTGCCACCGATGGTGCCGTGAATAGTGAAGTCGTGGGCTTACTAAATATAAATACCAGTGCCAGCGACATGAAGAAGCAGAAAAAAAGATGATTTTTTACCCTAAAAATAAAATATGATATCTATTCAAATCCTTGGTTTCAATTGATGTTATTTTCATTACAGAATTTGAACATGATTGCGTAAATTAAGTTGATTTCAGAATTATTAGTAACGTTAGAAATATTATGGACCGTTTTAGAGTTGTAGTGGAAAATGACCTTTATTTGTGGGTCAGAAAATAAGTTTTTTCAAAAACACATAGTTGGTTTAATCAAATCGCCAAAAAAAAATCGCGCCAAATCTATGACTGAGAATTTTAAATTCTCATACAGTAATAAATAAACATTATTAGAACCAATCAGTACAAACCTAAACACAAATAAGCCTTAGCATGCTGTTCAGTATGTTCGTCAGATCTGACGAGCTTCAGCAAACCCTGGAGGAACACCGACGATACCTTCCTTAGTTGATTTTCGTCACCACTGAAATTATATTATCACCATTAAATAAATCTACCAGAAATCCTCAGAGACCATAATTATAAATTTTCCCATAACGTGAATAACATCAGGAGTCAAGAGGATCCCGTCGGGGTTGCGGGTTGTTTGAAAGAGATACCGCTTCCTCGGACACAAAGGGCTGAGAAGGAACATGGGTGGACGCCGATAAAGAAGTTTCACTTCAAAAAAAGTAGTCATGCCGACTGCCTCATTGCTCTAGTGGTCGCAAGCGACAGCTGTGCATGAGGTCTTGGGTTCGATTCCCCGGTCGGGCCAAATGTTTATTTTTTCATCAAGAATTTCTCATTAACAGCAACGGAGTCTGGCTTTGTGACCGGTTGATGGCAAAAGGATCGTTCTTCATTACATGGGACTTGAAGATAACTGCCAAAATGTGGGTGTACTAATGGGTACACCACTGCCGAAACCTTCGGGGATTATAAGCGTAATGTTATGTTGAGAAAAGGATGGTGCTAATCGACTCTTCAACCATCCCTCTCTGTCTCTCTCTCTCTATCTATTTCTCTCTCTCTCTCACTTTCTCTTTCTCTCTCTCTCTCTTTCTCTCTCTCTCTCTCTCTTTCTCTCTCTCTCTCTCTTTCTCTCTCTCTCTCTCTTTCTCTCTCTCTCTCTCTCTTTCTCTCTCTCTCTCTCTTTCTCTCTCTCTCTCTCTCTGTGTCTCTCTCCCACTTTCTCTCTCGCATTCAAAAGATGCGTACACAACACATTTATCATGATTTATATAAAATAGAGCGCTCACATTAGTTACCACACAAAAATCGGATCAAAAGAAGCACTTACCTATTGATAACGTTATGGAGAAACACCAGTGCTTGGTTACGTAGTCTGGAATTCGTATTTGGATCGAATAAAGACGAAAACACAACCTGTGAAAATTAAATAAAGTTACTAACAGGCTTTTAATGAAAAAAACTTATATTAAAACTTTGGGACTTCGTCGGCTTCATTGTCTCGGCGCTTTTCTTGTGGCCGCCACTGTTGATTCTGGCTTACAGGATTTACAGTGGTTTGGGAATAGTGTGGCGGGCTTGTCCCAATAAAAAATATTAAAACAAGTTTTTCAGCGCACTATTTTAATTGAGGAAGCATAAAAAAAAAGACTAGTCTGCCATCGTTGGGAGTCCGCAATATAGGATTTAGAATGACATGACTTGTGTATGCAAAATTTCAGGTCAATCAGTTTAGGAAAACTGTTTTAAAATTCAGTTGCAAGATTGGATCTAACCAACATACATACAAACATTGCAAGTGAAATAATAGCTTGTATAAAGATTCTTTTTCTTTCATTTTATCACTAAACAGATGTGACGTCTTAAAGCAGTGTTGTTCAATTCTTATTTCAGTGTGGTAAAATTCCTGTATAGCTCTGTCGCTTTTCCACACTGGAATTAGAATTATACAAGACTGCTTTAAGACGTCATGGTGCCCTACCATGACGTCTTAAAGCAGTCTTGTAAGAGAAAAGAAACCATTACAAAGTTAGAGAAAAGCCTAAACAATTATTTACCTGAACACAATGAGGGAACATTATTGCTGGTCCGGTTGCCTTGTTCAAATACTGGATCAATTTCAAACGCAGTCTCGTGCAAGCGGGAACCTAAAAATACAATATTTTAACATCATACAACACTCTAAGTAACTTTTAAGGTCCACGCGCACATCTACAAGTCCGTGATTAGACCTGTCGTAGTATAATGGATCGGAATGCTATGCTGGGCTGTGGAGAGAATGGACGAAAAAAGATTACATGCTGCGAGACCAGAATGTTGAGGTGGGTGTATGGTGTGACAAGAATGGATAAAGTAAGGAATTAGTATATTAGAAGTTTAAAAGTTGCGCCAGTTAAAGAAAAGTTGAAAGGGAATCGACTGTCGTGGTATGGGCATGCTATGAGGAGGGACGAGTCGGATGTGATTAAAAGTGTAGTGAATATAAATGTTAATGGATGGAAGAGGGAGAGGAAGACCAAAGAAACGATGGATAGATTGTGTGAGGAAGGATATGGAAGAAAAAGGAGGAAACGATAGAGTGACGGTTGACAGAGGAGTATTGCTAGGGAGTTTGTTCTGCCACTTCTTTTTTCCAGCTAAAACACTAGGAAGTGTCGAAGGGTGGGTGTTTTGGGGGACTGTCTCTTGTAAATAAGTAAAGTAAATTTTGACGTTCGAAAAGTCCTGATTATCAGCCTAGTTTGAATAAATGACTTTTGATTTTGAGTACCTATGGAAGTAAAGAACGTGTTGCGCCGACCCCAAGTAACGCGGGGACATGGGACAAGGGCAGGCAGATGATGACACATCACATTAAAGATCACCGCAGCCAGTCGGTCAGCCCGATGTTAGCAGGGTTTGGGTTTAGACGACGAGTCAAAGTGACTAATACGTGTGTGCTTTTATATCGTTAAGGTAAGAATTGTGCTTACCTTGCGGTCATCTGGAGGTACCTTCATGCCTCCGAATGTGCCCAAATATAAGGAGTATAGCGGGGCCACCACTGAAGGTTGAGACCAGTCAACCGAACTGAAACCAAGTTGGAATTTGTCAGCAGCTATCACTAGATTGGTAGTTTCGACATTTGATTATCTTAAAACAACTTAATAAATAAGATGCTTTTGTGGTCCTAGAATAAAACCACACATCTCACGATGTGATATGTAATACAAACTCAAAGAAATCCTTGTTTAATGTCTGAGTAACATTTATCGGGGTGTTTCTAATATACAAAGTGTAAACGGATTAACGGACCCTGTACGAAGCATTCTGTACATCAAACTAAGTAACTCTACACAAAGATTATTCTTAGCAAACGTTTTTTTATTTGGGTGAATAACGTTTTTTTTTTTGTAGGGCTCAATGGAACGCACTCCTAAGAGGTGCTGGTAGATACATTGAATAGTACAGGAGTTAACGAGGTATTTAAAGTAAAGTTATAGCATACAAATCTAATATTGAAAATATTGGCACTTTGACGTCGAATGTATGAAAAAAAAACATGTGCTTTTCGGTTTTGTTTAGGGTCTTTTTACGCCCATTATTTGAATCATCCAAAACTTTAAAAATTTATATCAATATTTACCTGTTAACCCTTATAAGTGGGCTGTTTGCGTGGTTGGCAACACTGAACCGTGAATCCGCGGCGGCTACGATCAAGGTCAATAAAGTGTCGTTCATGTTAAATATGTCCTTGGCTATGAAATTCACTATGGACAACTTCATCTGAAAACAACATACTGCATAAATATAACAGTTTCGTTAATTTTTCATTATTGTAGCAAAGCATACATTCTAACTGCCAGGACACAGACCTCTCCTCTCCTCTGTGAGAGGTAATGGACCGTAATCCAACCTACGAGACCAGAGGGTGAAAATGGCCGCTTTAGCAGAATTCTAATTCGATAATCATATTAATCTCGTCAAAATTCTTAAGGCCTCTAGCACACCGCGCATATTAAACGCAGACGACGCGCGTTGTCTGCGCCGTAGATGCCGATTATTGCATTTTTATAAATTCAAACGCGCGTAAAAAGCGATACAAACGAGCGTGTGAAATCGCGTACAAAGGGGAGAAGGAGGGATAGAGGAGGGACGCGCGCTCACGCCACCAAGCCACGCCACACTTTTTTTTTATTGTGTGCTGCAGGTGTATTTTGGTTTAAAATGGACCTTTTGACACCAACCGTTTTATAACGGCAATAAACAATCTACCAGTTACATGGAATTCTTTGCTGCCCGAATATTCGAACAAAGTTTTAAAAAGAAATGGTTGGGCTTGCTGATCTGCACGTATACGCGCTGCTTAGGTTGTAACCAAACCTATTTAAGGCCCCAAAACGGGTTGGAAAACCAAATACATATCCTGTAACATATTTATGCAAAGCTTTATACTTTGTCGCCTTTAAAAGTTGCAGAATTTACACTGGTAATGGAATTGGCACAGGCAATACAGGCATAATAAAGTTCTAGAGTAAAATTTTCTTCATACAGAAAGCAATAAGAGTCATATTTTACCTCTTCAAGCTGATTTGGGTTGAGCTGGTTCTTGTCAATAATACGTTTGTAAGTCTTTATACTCATACCAGGCGGTACCTGAAACTCGCTCTCACCAGGGTTTGGTAGTGCCCTTAAATAAAATGATAGACAGGTTAATGAATGATTTATTTTGGCAATTTCCAAAATCAAGAAAGACGTCTAAATAAACTTATTTTAGGTTGGATTGAAGAAAACTCCATATTTTTTTAATACATAAATTATAATATAGGCTCACCCCCTATTACATGAGGCTTACCTGGCTGTACAAATGGCTATATCCGCTTAACTCTTCGAGAATTACAGCTGTTATGTTATTATTTACATTTTATCAGTCTTCAGGCTAGGCTATTAAGATTGTAGGCTATTTTACAATCGTATGGCATGGATACTAATACAAAGTCTAATCATCTCATTAATTATTTCTGTTCACCATAAATAATGAAGAAATGTTACCTGTATGGTAGAAGCAGAACATCAGTAGCAAACTTGAGTATCAAATTGGCAACTTTAGGCTTCTCCTTCAAGTTCAGATCAGTTTCCTTGATATTGCCCAGGAGTGGCATGACTAGCATCAATATACTGTAACAAAGATAATTCAAATAAAATGCTGTTAAAAACAAAAAGGAGCTGATGACTAACTAACTAATCATGTTAAAAAATACTTTTTCTTTTACTGTAGTGAAGCAAACGGAGGGTTCTGATTTTTCTGTTTTAGTGACTGGACTTACCTGTTATTTCTCCTTAGTAGGAAACTAAGGAGAAATAACAGGTAAGTCCATTCATAAGAACAATATGTTTAAAAGCAATTTTATTTTCATGTCTTACTGCGGTACTCAGAGATATTTAATGATTACTTAAACCGTCACTTAGTAAAGATTTGACATCGTTTTGTATAACAATACTGTCAAAACCTTTACTTATTGATGGCCTAAGTAATCATTAAAGCTCTCTGAGTGGGGCAGTTAAAGTTGCAATCCATAGTTCACAAAAAAATTGAGTTCGCTATTCATTTGTACTTTGCCAGTGTCTACATATTATTGCTTGTGACTGCACAATACAGTAAAACATTTCTCATTTCGACTTCCAATTCTTCCTTATAAACCAATTGCAATGGTAGTATAAGTTAGCTTTTGGTAAGCCAAGAGCATAGACTTACAAAAATTCTGGTTGCTATGGGTGTTACAACAAAGCATAATTTTATTTGGCATATTTTGTCTGTGAAAGTAGTAAAATCCTCACCCATCCTGATGTCCCTGTGGTTTGTTTTCAATGGCTTGTAACAGAGTAGGAGCCAGACTAAGCTGTTGTTCACGGGGCAGTCTCGGGAAACCCATGGTGATGTATATGATGGTGAAGTTCTGTAACAAATTATTATATTCAATGTTTATGTATTCTTGAGTAACTCAATATCGTCGTTGATAGTTCAATTCCGCGTAACTAACATTGTCAATACAGTCTATGCCCAGTATTACCTGACACCTCTTCTCCCACCACTTCGCCTCTATTAGGGGTCCAGGTAATACTTGGAACAGACTTTATTGACAATGTTAGTTACGCGGAATTGGACTATCACAGACGATATAGCCTTCAGTCGGACACACCATTATTTCTTTATTGTTCATAGATTGTTTTCTTGTCTCACTTTTGCGAGTCCGTTTGCCAGGTGGCAAAGGCCTCCTCCAATCTTCTCCATTCCATGTTGTTCCTGCGACTTATCGGCTTGAATAACTACATAGACTTTAATAAACATATTCATTAGAATCTAAAGATAAGATATAATAACATTGAAAGGCTATTAGTAAACTCCTGCAGTGTTGTCCATTTTCTTTTAACATAAAATGACATGGCAAAAAAAGCTGACCTTTCCAAGGATACCTTGGAACAATTCATTGAATTAGAGCCAACATTTTAACATTTTGCCAAATACTGCTACATCATAATTCTGGTAAGGAAACTGTGAGTAAATCTTAAGAGTAACAAAAGATTCTTACAATAATAAAGCTGTTGGATGTAGGCTCCTTATACAGCTGCAATAGAGTCTGCACAGGCAGCTGCACTTCAGCACGGCACTTCACTCTCTTGTTCACATGAACAAGTAGCTCCATCACTTTGGTGCGTACCTAGCATAATACAGGAGATTATTTTAATTAGTTTGTTGGCATAATTACAATTTGCTGAAAAAGTAACTAATTTTACAGATAAGGGTATTATTATGTATTTTATTTCATCAGGTACAAACTCGTTGTTCACACTTTCGTGTGTATCTTCATTCTGACATAGTTACATGAAAACAACAGTATTTGAAGGCTACTAAACCATAACCCAGTTCTGTATCCAAGGTTTATAAACAAGACTCTGTATTTTGTGCCTATGACAACTAGAATCGAACAGAGACGCATCCTGATACTATAATTTTATGTAAATAAAGCAACTCAGACCTGCTCATGGGGCGATGACAGCTTCAATATCACCGGCGGAAGGAACCGGCCCAGACAACTCTCGAGCTGGTCATCACTATCCGCATTACCCAGTCTCAGAAACACGCGATCCAGAAGCACTAGAAATATTAAAACAAGGCTTTATTTATCCTGACAAGCAGCCGGTGGGTGCAAGCTAGGTTATCATGCATTTTAACACTTTTTAATCAAACCTGTCTTAATTTATTACTTACACAAATCGTTGGAACAATCGTTCCCACTCTCCGTTACTTCCATTTCAGACATTTTCGAGGTTTTAATTCACAATATCTTCTGAAAGTTTGTGTTGAAGATGACAAACAAAAATATTTGACAGCTGCTTGACGTTTTACGAAACGTTTCATTTCATGTATAATTTTTCCAGTGTATACGATATCATCATTTCTGCCTGGAAACATTGCCATTTCTCTTTGTTCTGTACGTGAAGGATGTACAGAACAAAGAAAAATGGCAATCCATCTTTTCCCGCGATTCACCATATACTGTTACGGTACAACCTGAATCATTAACTAGGTAATTAAGGAATATTATTCCCCCTAGAAGACTGAACAGAGTCAAGAAAAAAGAGCTCTGTAGTATGTGGTTTTAAATCAAGTTTTGTACTGCCTGAACTATAATTACTATAGTATTATTACTCTTTATTATTTACCAAATATTAATTTGGTGGGGACAGAAAGGTGCCTGCGTGCCATATTAAACGTAATCTGTGCTGCGTGCGTGCAGATGAACGTGAACGAGGCGAAAGGAGTTTGTTTCACAAACAATCGAATCGAAACATTATCGAGACATAATAATGTCTATCTCGATAACTTTTCAAAAAATCGCATCGAATATTAAACGATTCGATTTTTGAGAATAGCTAAGCTGTAGTTTCTGCCACTTTCTGCCGACCCCATAGGAAAAAGGCGTGACGTATTATCTAAATGAAATACAGAATTGTATCGATCGTAAGGTATATTTATTTAAAGATTGAGCTAAATACATAACAGGTTACCAATTACAAAAATAATGGAAATTGAATCATGGAAGTTAGAGTAGGAATAATACGACAAAAATTATTCTGTAAAATGCTGGGTAACTGGGTACACACTGGACAATTGTAGAAACATGAACCCCTTTTACCTTGATAGTTGTAATATTTCTGTGACAATTTACTTTTTTAAGTTTGCTTCATGGCTCAGTATGCACGCAGCATAAGCTGAGGGTATTCTATAGGGTTAAATTAAAGAAGTTAGTGAGACTCAGAAATGTTACCATTTTTGCCCTATACTAGGAATTTCTCCTCTATTGTAGACGCGTTTACAAACATTTAAAATCAAATACTCAATCAGTCAGACCCAGAACAACTACCTGTAGGTCCTACCAATATTTGTTCCGTGCGGGGATCGAACCCGCGACACGCGATATCACGCGGTAACTATAGCTCAGCGTTCTGTCATGTTTAGACATCCATCACTTCTGTAGAATCTCTCAAACCAATTTAACTTAACCTTATATAAAAACAATGACACACTATTTTTATACATAACACAGCATTCAATCACTAATATATAAAAAAAAAAAACTTATAAAAAAAACTAGCTTTCATTAATACTTAAATTTTGAATTCCATAACATAGAATCAACTTTTAGTAAATATTTATTTTATCATTTCTTTTCTATTCGGAATGTCTTCAATCCAATGCTATTTATTATACTAGAAACTCACATAATTCATACCTAAAAATATTTCAACACTTGTTATCAAATATGATTTGTATAATATTATTGTACAATAATCATTGGTCTTACAATTGCCAGACAAATACTTTTTTCAAAAATGCCAACACGATTATGGCAGGCCACACAACTTTTATGTGGGGTTTTTATTTTTAAATTGTATTCTAGAACTATGGTTCATATTGGCAGAGATTGTCGTGGTCGCTCAGAGATCCAGGTCGGCTCCTCATTGCCGCGTGTTTTCTTCGAGTGTGGCGACCCTGACAACACGTGTGTGTTGCGGAGGCACTGAGTGGACGGACGAATAAAAAATGTACATACATTTCACACGCCATAGGAACAAATTGTCAGAGAACTTATATACCTTAGTTTACCCTGTTTGTGTTTCACAGAATTAACCTACAAATTTCTTCCCAGATTCTTTCAATTACTGATTTATTCTAATAGTATTGCGCTCAGTGTCTCCGCATCTAAGTCACACGATGTCCACACGTCTGAGAGCATGTAGCTTGTCACTTGAACACCGACAGCCTCCAGTGTGATGCTACTCGATGCCGTGTGCGAAGATCATCACAAGACCAGGCTCCACCATCATATGCTCGTCAACATGCGTGTTGTCACAATGTAGGACGAGGACTGCTTGCTTGCCGGGCACTCTTTTACACACGTATTTTTCATATAATCTGTAATGGAAAAAGAAAAGGTGTTTTTAGTATGGTATTAGACTTTTTCGAAAGGCGAGTTTGGTAAGAATTTGTGTGTAAACTAAGAATTGCCCTAGTTTAATTTTAATCGATTAATAAATTAAAATAAAATAGTTTTTAACTAATAACATAATTATTTATTGCATGATGTTCTTTCGTTCATATGGACCATATGTAATTGCGAAAACGATGACACTGCAATTTTGTAGTTAACAAAACATTGATATTGGCGAAATTTTCGCACAAAACTATTGTTTTATGTGAAAATTACCCTATGAAGTCAAAGTTAAAGCATTTATTTCAATTAAACCATTACCAGGTACTTTTGAATGTCAGAAGAACAATTCATAAAACTAAACTACGAGTGCAATACGTCATCCCGAAAGCCACCACGCCGAATCACACGCCGCCGAATGCCCGCAACAACGAACACTGCGAGCACGAAAGCACGCAGCGACGCACACCGCAACAACGAATGCACGAGACTCCAAATCACGGAACAACGAATGCACGCCGCAACGCGCAACCGCCGCCCCGCGACCCGGAGCCCCGCGCACCCACCGCCACCGGCACCCCGCACCCACAGCACTCGCCGCCGCAGACATCCGGCGACGCGCAACTCGACGCAGCAACCCCCGGGACGACGTATTGCACTCCTAAGCTACAGTCACAGTCACAAGGCATAATAACTTGTTAAAGTACTGTAGTTGCCCATTCCCTAGCGTAGATCTCTATGGAGAAGAACGGGCAAGAAACTCCATGGACACTCTTTTAAATCAGAATATTGTTACAAAATCTTGGTACATTATATCATTCATGTTGAGGATGTATAGACCTTATTAGGTCTCATGAGAAAAACTCATCATCATTCACATGACCTTATCCTGGGGTAGGCAACTAAAAGTAACTGTTTTATTTAAATTTCTCATTCGTAAATAAGACCAGTTACTCAGCAGTGGTTGCAGTGGAATTTCTTAGTAGTGGGCACGGAGTCTGAATTTGTGCCTGGTTGTTGGCTCGCCCACTATGACACAGGACTAACAGGACTTGATCAAAACTGGCGAAATGTAGGTGTACCTTTTACGAATATTAGGTACACTTCTGCTCAGCCTTATCGTTCGATGATTACAAGCGTGATATAAAGTTTATAAAACACAGGACACATAATTTTACAGTAAACTGCATTACAATACAACTTGCCTCCTATTATTTTGTCTAGTTTCGAGCGAGGATAGGCCGGGCGGCCACCGTCGTTCGTGACAATTTTCCATAAGGTCATCTATTATGTGAGGTGGGCAGCCAGATTCTGATAAACTTCGCTTAATCATCATCTGAAACAATAAAATGACAAATTATTAAGCACTTAAATATCCACTTTTTCTAACTGGTTGATGCGACAAGGTGTGAAGGTAACCCGCGAAATTCGAATTTCCAAGAATGTCGTTTTCATCAAATAGTATCTCAAAAGACCTATACGAACTGCGACGGTTGTATTGGTGATTTTAATCATTATTACTCAGTAAATAAACGTTTGTTATTGCCGCGAATGCCATTTTATTAAACATACGACTTGAGACTGACTAGGAAATTGCAAAAAAACGTAAGAAAATAGGAATTTCGCAGGCTACCTTGAGAAAGATGTATTGTTAAGAAGTTTGGTCAGTCACTTCTTCTCATCAGCTAAAATGCTAGGAAGTGGTTCTCCTTCTTATCGTGTGGGCAGTAAGGTCTAACGACCCCACACACCCTAGTGTTAGAGTTTCTAAACCGCCTCAAAGGCCTCTGACACGGTTTGATGACCACCATTCGGCGGCCGGGACCACCGGCTTATACGTGCCTTCCCAAGCACGGAATCATCTTTTTATCAGACAATCAGGTGATTCAAGCCTGCGATGTTCTAGCCAAACTGGAAACAACTTTACAAAGTATGCTTCCCGTGGGAATCGAACCCACGACCACTGGGTCACTAGGGAATCGCCTAAACCACTCGACCAAGGAGGCAGTGGTAAAAGGCGGGTGTTTAGGGAGACTCTCTTATGTAATTTTGTCTTAGAAAGCTGTTTACCAGCCACAGGGTCGTAAGGAGGCGAGATAGAGAAACCAACGTATCCGAGAATTCGAGATTCTTTAACCAGTATCTAAAGTCTTTTTTTTATTTGTAGAGGTTGGGAACTTTAAATTGAAACTAGCTGACCCAGACAACTTTGTCTGCGACATTTTAAAGAGAGACTAGAGAGAGAGAGTGAGTCATGCCTGGTTGTGCCGAAACATACCGGTCCAAACAGGTTCAACCTATTTTTTATTTTTTTGTTCGGTGGGTAATCATCAAATGATTCCTCCCGCTCTGAGAGGAGCGGTAGGGAGTGTCACACTTCTACTGACACAAAACCACCCATGTTCCTTCTTAGCCCTTTGTGTCCGAGGCCGCGGTAGCTCTTTCGAACAACCAGCAGCCCCGACAGGCGTCGGCCCCTGCAATGTTGCTGACATCTCTTTTGAGGCGCGTGTGGGACTTCGCTGTCGACACGGCTTGTCATCGTCATAGGACGAACGGACGGTGAGCTAGAACAGTTCACCCCTTTTTTTTTTTTTTTTTTTGGGGGGTGGGAAATCATCAAATAACCCCTCCCGCTCTTGGGCAGAGCGAAAGGGAGTGTCAGACTTCTACTGACTAAAAACCACCCATGTTCCTTCTTCGCCCTTCATGTCGAGGCCTCGGTATCCCTTGCGGACAACCCGCAGCCTCGACAGGAACAGTTCACCCCTGACATCACAGTAATGCTTACCTGCAAAACATCATCAGGTGTGGAGATCATGCCGCCCCAGCGAGTGACTCTCGCGCGCGTTAATGAGTTCGCCCAGCGGACCACTTCCTCTCGCTCCATCTGGTCGGCTAGCGCGCGCATTGAGGGGTTCGATAGACGCATCGCTCGCATGAATTCCTGACAAAATGATGATAAAAAAACTATATTATAATAGTATTTGTTTAGGTGTATTTTGGTTCTTAAAGTTGGCTGCTGGTGTGCCTTTGTGGTCCTACTGCAAAAGCCTCTTCTGATAGTTTATAGTTCTTTTGATCCAGTTATAATGTGGACCACTGCTTATTGGTTCTCTACGCCTTCTAGCTGTCTGGGTACCAATTAGTGGCAACTGCAGATTGCGTGTTAGTCATTGTGTGTAATTTAAACCTTATAACAATGTACATAAGAGCTACATTACGCGAGTTTGTGATTTGCAACAGCTGAGCTCATAAAATAAAAAGTAGAAATAATAATGGCAAAGTTATTGAATTGTGAAAATAATAAAGCGAGCATTGGCTTTCACTATCTAGTATTCAATTCATTATGCATATCAAACAAAATTAATGACATCATTTAACAGCTGACACAATGCTGCAATAACAATTACGTTAATTAACAAAATTAACTATCAGTTTTGTAATGGTCACATTGGCTTAAGCATTTAGATGACTTTAATTTCCTTCAAGGCAAAATCAGTACGGCTTCCATAAGGCCCCTAATGCTAAAACTTGCATAGATAAGCCCGCATATCGAACAGGTGCCCGCTCCAAATGTTCTGTTTAATTAAACAGGACGTACTTAGAAAACCCATAATACGCCCAGGCCAGTTATCAATTACTTAGATATAAAACCATGCACATACACAACATACTTTCAACAATGCCAGTTCTCTTTTATGTTCATTTATCACAAGTCTTTGTTCTGCTAACTCCTGTTCGTAATCGTTCAACTTCCCCTGATGCGTTGCAATGAGTGCCCGCAGTTCTCGGACACAATTGTGTTCGGCTAGTTCATCTTTCGGTATCACAAGTCCACAACCCGCTTCACATGGCATTGGCCTTTTGGGATTAAATTCGCCTGTAAAAAGATATATTATTTATTAAGACATCATAAGGGTCACGTAATATTATAGTTAAGCTTAAAAACTATGTTACTCCATCAGTGAATGTAATCATAATAGAATCAGTAATTAACTATTATGTTCTGTTTATCTTATCCGTGATCATCTTATAATTTTAATCGGCAAATGATTAGATCAGCCATTAGTTGTAGTTTTCTAAAGAAAGTCCTATTATTCAGTTATTTTAACAAAAATAATATTTTGTAAGTAAATGTTATTGTTGACAGATACAGAATTTTATTCATCCTGGGATGTTTGTTCAGTTTCTTTTTAGGCTGATAAAGTATAAAATCCTACTGGAAAAAAAGCAGAAAATGAAGTACTTTTATTAACGGTTTGTCATATCATAACATGTACATGGTTCTTTCATTTTATTAATTATGGAACTTAAACATACATTCAACTAAATGGGATGCCAAAGAATCCAGTTTCAGTACAGCGTTGCACCCATGCGGTGCGTTGTCACAACTCGTACAAAGTCTATAAAGTAAACATTGCATTGAAATTATAATGTCTTGCTCTTTCATTATAATAACTGTCTTTATGACTCAAGTGTTCAAGTTAGTTTATAAATTTAATAATAATTTTGAAATATCTATACCGATACATTCAATAATGTTTTGATTCACAAACTGTTACTCAAAACATGATCCAATCAATTTCATAGAATCCATTATCTGATTATTACAACACAATTGCTATTAAACTCATGATATTTATTATATAAGCCCTTGCAAAACAATCACAATGTGTGACCTACAAACATTAAGAAGCCATGACATTCTTGTGAAATGCTCACCTTGATAGTAAGTTGCGTAGTATTCTGGGAACAGGTCTGAGCTGGCTGGCGGTGACAGCCTGTCGGTCCACTGGGCAGGTGGGCTGGCGACTGATCCACTCAGTTATACAAGCGCGACAGAACGCGTGCTCACAAGCGGGGGCCTACGTATACAAAACCCATTTATAATAACACACACATTAAACACATTTCCTCGTCGAAAACAATACAGAAAATAAACACAAACCTGAAGTGGGTCCTCTAGAACCCCTGAACAAATAGGACAAATGAGTTCTTCATCAACGTCACCTTGAAATCTTTTGATTTCAAATCCCATGTTTGTTATTTTCACTCAGGATTGATAAACATCAGTCCGATGTGTTCTTGAGAAGAATTTGGACTATTTATAAAACTGTATTTGAAGGAAATGCCAATAACAAATAACAAAATCAGCACAGTTTGCTTTGCTTTCCTTCCAAATGATTTTTTAACAACGTTACCACAGACTGAATATCAAAAAAGTGGGTCAACACAACAGTGAAATGTCAAAATTGTCAAATGCGACGATGTCAATCATATAGTCGAGTCCATGTAAATACTCATCGACATTACTAAAGGGGTATGGGCCATGGGTTTCACCTCTCAAAAAAATAATAAAGGCCTTGTCTTTGTCTTTTTTAGGTTGCCAACCTTTTATAGGAAATGTCCCTGTATTTGACTAAATTACTACCAGAAAGCTAACAACCTTAGAAATTTCAAGGTTTTTTGGTTTCAATTGTTAATTTTTTTTTGCTCATGAAGTTTCGAATGCGTCAAATATATAAAAAGAAATAAAAACGATGTTTAAAATTCCAAACAAAAATCTCACGAGTCTTTACTTACCCGTAAAGTGGCTCATACTTCGACTTTGGCAACATTGCACTCGTCCTGCCATTTGCCAACAAATCTGCCTATTCTTTTTTTTCTGCCATTATGTGCCATTGTAAAATGGATTTGGGCAAAGGGTGCTGATAAAACACAATTTTCTTCTTAATTTATATAGAAAAATCACATAATTAGATTCCAAAATGAGCGTCTTTAAATCAGCCATAGGCTATTTCAGCTCAGGAGGCGCTAACGGTGGCAGTGATAATGATTTTGTTGGTCAGTTTGTTGAAATAGGAAATATGAAATTGAGAGTTAAAAAGGTGATCGCAGAAGGTAAGTCAACATCAAATTGTATTATCTATTTCATGCTCCGCGACGAGTAACTCGTAAACATAAGACTGGCGTTGTCGCCTTTCGTGTAGGTTGATGCAGTACACGTACTAACGTCATAGAAATTGGGGGCGTAAGGGTACATTGTCCGACAAATGTTTGGGGTCGTTATGATGAGCGTATCCGTTATGACACTCGAGCTAATTATTTCAATGCAATAAAGTGAATGAACCTTTGAATAACATAAACTTTAGCATTGTTATGATGAAATATTTCTTCCTATTAAAAATGTACTAAAAAAGTTTTGTACATTGCTTCCTCAAATTCGTTTTAGAGAAAAAATAAACCTAGGAGGCAGCAACATAATAAGTGTCTTTCAATATCAATTTTGCATATTCTAAGGTCACATAAATTAGTTAGAAGCACTGATTCATACCATTGTTGAGTGAATGATCAAATTGATTGGTTTATCAGCAGATATGATTCTTGTAACCATAGTATTATCTTGCATATACTCAGTGTTGACTGTGTTCGGTTGACACATCCTACCCATATGGCAGTATTGAAAGGGAGTTTTTGTTCAAAAATCTTTATTAGTGTCCTTTTTTAGGCAGAAGTCTAAAAAAGGTCAACAATAAAGATTGCCCTAGAGTAGGAGAATTTCCAAGCAAAGTAGCCCATAGAAAATTATATATTTGATAGTCCAATAAGACTACTAATTAATGGTTTTATGGGGACGCTACCATCATCCTTGCCATATGTTGGAGCAACTGATTTGTGATTACAATATGATGCTGTTGGACAGACAAAGATTATTACTGTTGCCATACACTTTGCGTAATCCCTTATTATTAAAATTATTAGAATCTAGGGAAAACATTTTAATAAAGAGTTTTAATGCTGCTGCTTCGTAAAATTATAATACCCTTAAAAGTTTCCGTAACAAACTCAGTCTGAATTTATTGATTAAATTTTGTTACTATTCCTGAAACACTGGGTGGTCCCTTAACTTAATGATGACATATTATATGGTCATGTATGCACATACTAGGAAATTGTAAAGGAAAAGTTGTAAACCAATCCAATAAAAGTATATAATCTGCATCACCAAGAGGAAACTGTTGACAGGAAATTGATTGAAAAAACCAAAAGAATTGGTCCATTGACAATATTCCTACTAAGTACTTTCTATTTCAGGTGGTTTTGCTTTTGTGTTTGTTGCTCAAGACGTATCCACCGGCACCGAATTTGCCTTGAAAAGGCTCATGGCAGCTGACGAGCAGGCAAACAAAAACATTATACAAGAAATTAGCATATTAAAAAAATTATCAGGTCACCCTAATATAATCAAATATATAGCAGCATCTTTTATTGATAAGGCGAAGACATCACATGGCATGGGAGAGTATTTGTTGTTGACGGACTTGTGCAGCGGGGGAAGCTTGATGGAAGCTCTGCAGAACAGAGGCACAGCTTTCCCTCTGCCCACCATACTTAGGGTGTTCTACCAGACGTGCCGTGCAGTGCAGCACATGCACGCACAAGTGCCCCCTATTGCACATCGTGATCTCAAACTAGAAAATTTCTTAATATCCAATGAAGGTAATATAAACTGTCTTATGTAATAAGCATGATACTTATGGATTTATGACCACTGTTAAGTAATAAGTAGTATGTGTGTGCTAATTGCCTTTGATTTTTGTAGGTACAATAAAATTATGTGATTTTGGTTCAGCTACTACAGATATTTATTCACCAAATCCATCTTGGAGTGCGAATCAAAGAAATATGTTAGAGGAAACTGTAAGTTACACTTTTTAAATAGAACTTATGTAACTCTACATCCTCTTTTTACTTAAGAAATAACATCACCTCCTTTTTCTCCATTTTCAGCTGGCCCAATTCACCACTCCTATGTACAGAGCACCAGAAATGTTAGACACTTGGGACAATCGCAAAATTGACCACAGTGTCGATGTTTGGGCACTAGGATGCATCCTGTACACATTGTGCTATATGCAACATCCATTTGAAGATTCTGCTAAGCTTGCAATTCTTAATGGAAACTATAATCTTAACCCCAATGATCAACGCTATAAATGTTTTCATGAAGTTATAAGTGAGTACATTTCTTTCATTCGCTATTATAATTTTTCTCAACTGAAATATGTGATTGTGGTGTGTTTTGTTCACAGATGGTTGCCTAACCGTGAACCCCGAGGACCGCTTGACAATAAGTAGTGTACTGGAGCGATTGGCGGCGATAGCGGAGTCCAATAATGTCAATCTCAAGCAACCACTCAAATTTGAGCGTAAAAAAGTTGAACAATCTGTGGCCACTAGCTCGCCAGGTAATAAGAAGTCAAGTAAATATTACACTACCATATCCTAAGAGAAATGTCGCGGCGCGGCACGTTCAACATTTTGTGATAAATTCGAGACAGAGTCGCCTAACGGTTACATTGAGTTGCGAGCGCGCGTTTCACTTCCATCCCCTACGGACCATCGTTCTGTTCTGTTGCATTAAATACTCGAGCTAAAAATGGTCAAGTATTTTTTGACTTTTTACACTCAAATTTTTTATTTTTTCCATATATTTATTTTGAGTTCCTTAGAAAGGTTATTAAACGAAATGTGAGATTTATTTACATTCCAATGTTGATTATCACCAAAAATTGAACATCACCAAAGGTAAGGCAATGTTGAATAAATTGTTCTCTGAATGAAATAAGGTAGTATAGCATTTATTTGACTTTGAATCAAAATTGATTATTTATGTTGCTTCAATGCTGAGATGCGTTTACATGACGTTCGTAAAGTTAGAGTTTAATTTTGGAGCATTTCTTTGTGTTGGAAGAGGCTCAGACTGTGCATTTACCTAGTGCAATATTAGCCATGATGTTTCATGTACAGTGAAAGTTAATAAGCTTTAATTTGATGTTTAAGTCTGATTATGAAAGAAGGCTTCAAAGATATCACAGTGATAGAGTAATAGAATGGTCACTAAAATTATAAAACAATATTCTTACTTTAAAAAATTGAATACACTTGTCGCAAATTCTTCTAACATTCTTCTTGAATAATCTTATTACCAAAAAGTCAGTGTGCATTTATGAAATGCATACCTTTTATAGCTAGATAGGATACTTGTCGCTAGTTAGTCTTTACTATATTTTAGGTATAATTATTAAACTGTCTATACATTCCTGTAACTATTGGGCTATATATACAATTTCACACCAATGTCTAAACCCCTTACTATATTAGGTATATTATTTTTTTATATAGTCTAATAGTTAATATTAAATGATTATCCAGTAGTATATAGACAAATGTACCGTGGTACTAAATCTGGATATTGACTAGTATATGATATGAAAATATATATTGGTTTATAATAACACGTTTGAGACATATATATGAACTAACACTGGTTGCGGTGGCGCCGCGGCTCACGTTGGCATTTAACGGTATTGGTGGCTTGGTGCTTGCTGGTCTCGGCACCCTCGCGCACTTGTCACGTAGATTATACTTTGGCTCTTATATTTTAAGTTATTTGTGTGTATATAACTAGTCTATTACGTAGATCGGTGTATTCTATTACACTGCTTGTTATCACATCTTATTATATCTGTGTTGATGCAATCAAAGACTATGATCAAATTCATGGTCCAGTCCAAACTTTCCAGACAATATGAGGAAATGATATGTTAAATTGAGGTACAAGTATTGAACTAAAGTAGATTTATATGATATTATAGAATACATGATGTTTAACGTTCATACTAATGTCATTAGTTGATATCACAAAAGTTGGTGTTTCTATAGACAATATGTCTTACACTTATGTCATTGGATCATTATTTCTGTTGTGCATATTATTATTTAGTCATGTGGGAGCTTATAGATAAATAAATGAGTATATTCTTCACAGCCGTCGTTTGATTTTATTTCTAACGCATTTTGAGTGGCACAGATATTGAGTGAGTTCTGTGGGTGGGTGCTCCGTGTGGACAAATGTGGGTATTTCATGTGTTTGTGACATGCTCTGTGTTACTGATCAGATTCACGCGCTTTCGACTAACATGATGGTACGCACTGTAGATCTACTGGTTGCACATTCGTAGGCACGATTGTAAACTTTAATAACAACTAACAAAACATGACTTAAAATCATCTAACTCATTAACTCATTTTTTACTTCTATTGGGTGTCTAACACTAGGTATGGGTATTCAGCATTGGAGAGGCTAGTAGAACAAAACCGTAAGGTGCAGGACACTAAACCATAAATCATCGATATGAAGAGGCGTATAGCGTTAAAAGATAGCGACCAAAGATGCACGTGATAAGTAATGTGACGACCGTTTTATAAGCGCATACATTGCATCGCGACGTACCTCACTGTTCAATTAGGATGTAGCATACAAATCTGTATCTAACTTCTCTTCAATTTTGAACCTTGTGGCTTATCTGGTAAGACCTATCAAAAGTCAACCACTTTGCGAACTGTCTGCAGTTAATAATCTTACGCTATAAAGGACCCTATGTCTTTGCATCAAGCTCGTTTTCTGCTAAATTGCATAAAATCCATTCGATAATTTAGCAGTGGAAACACAGGCAAACAAATTGTCGCACTTATCAAAATTGATGACCGTGAAAAGAGTTCAATTGTTTTAATTGAACTTTTAAATCATCCCACTTTTCGTTGCGAACATAGGAACTCATTAATTATTCTAATTTATGATTAAACCCAACATTTTTCCTTACGATATTCAACTAGAAAAATGTACCGCAGTATATCTACGCGTTACTCAATTGGAATTGTATACTTTTCAACGTGTGATGCGTGGGAGTCTTACAATTGAATGCGGTATAGTTGAGCTTGATTTGCTCGCCCGACTGGGCCTTACGGTGTTGACCGAGTCACTCGAGTCGTACTGAGAAATAAATAAACTAATAACTATCCTATTATATGGCTTCATATTAGTACGTAGACGTCTTGGTTGGTTTCCCTATTTATATTTCTCTCAGATTTTCTTCCAATTGGATTTATATTTAGTAGATTTTTTATAAATTTGATTGTTATTTGTCATGTTTTTGCTTGTTCTTGGGCATTTTTGGGCAAAATTTCATATTCACGGTGAATCATCAAAATGTACAAATTATTACAGGGAATTAGAACCACTAATATGTTTTATAAGTACCATCAAAGTTGTTGTTCAGGCACTTTCCTATGGTCATTATTATTCATGTTTTTTTAGTAATTTTATTCAACACATATTTTTATAAATTTATTACATTTTTTTTTACTAACACTTAAGGTTTTGGAATTATTTCTAACTCACTGTTAAAAATATCTATTACTTCTTATCTTATCTTGAAGGATTGATAACTGTTTAGATACCGTACAAAATAAAAAGTAGGCCCAACGGTACGCGTTTTAATAATATAAAACTAATAATGAAGAGGCATGACTAAGAAATATTTCGTTTTATTATTAAGCAATGAAATTTAATGGAATCTGCCATGCATGTTAGCCTTTTAAAAAGGAATCAGTGCTTATATTTTATTTCTTTTGAATGGTCATAACACATTGCATGTACCTGTTTGTATAGTATCAGAAGTCCCTCGCCTCTTTTTATTAAAAATAAGCAAATATTTTTGTAATATTATTCTCTGGAGTGAACGCGCCGCGAGGCAGTGTCCGAGTGATTCAAATAAATCATTTGATATAGGAACTAGCAAAGACAGCGTGTTGGAATCAAGAACCCAACGCACTGAAGTGTTTACAATCAATATATTGATACATTTATATCAGATTACGTACTCACTGTAGTACGATAACGTTTATTCACTAACAAGACAACTTTACCGACTCGATACTGTATGATTTATGATCGTTTGTAGATAGAGGCTAGGGACTTCTCTTATAGGATAATGTGTATGCAATACATATCACGTTTTCTTTTTCATTTTAGGTGTTTTCAACTTTTTCGGATGCCCAATAGTTTTCTCGTTTAAATGACCCGCTGCATGAAACCTTGCATCGGACACCCATCACACATTGACGCTTGCTAGAACCATTGGATATGCTCGCAATGATGAGTATTCATTGTTTTTATTTATTAATGTTTAACTATATTTAATAATGTTGTTATTGCCTTAGAATATTTTCTCTAATAAACCACTCGATGGTTGTATGTGTTTGGATGCCTTACTAGTTATTTGTTTACTAAATGCGTTGTTTATTGAAAACTAAATTACTTTGTACCTTATTTTTGATAGAAGTGCAGTTATTATATTTGTGAGCAGTGTTCTCTGTCCGCCAAACGAATTTGTATAGAACCGTGTATAGTAATCTATACAGTTTTAACGATGACAATAATGTTACAATTCTCTTTGTATATTAAAATAAATCCAAGGCTATAGATATTGTAGGTCCGTCCTATACTTAGATTTTAGTATAGTTCTACCATTTCCTAAACAAATATCCTTTTATGTTGTGGCCTAATTAAAAGACAGTATATTATAGTCGAATTATTAAATGTAACTGTTGCTTCACTACTATGATATAAGTAAATCTTCCAACTATATTTCCACATTCCATGAAAAGGTACAAAGGTGAAGTTGTCGGTCGATAGTATTAATTAGTTACCATAATTGTTATGTAATTACGAGTTTAAGATTCCTGTTACATTATATACAGTACCTATGTATAGTATTCGACATGGTTCTTATTAGAATCTAATTCAGGGATAGTGCATTTTTATTTGCACTTGACATTTTTTTTTTGCATTCTAAAATGTATAATATTCCAAGAGTAGAAGACCAAACATTTATGGTTCATACGTTGTTGGACATAAAATTCTCCAATATAGATCTGCGTAAATTATTAAAAGCCACGGTATTAGATCTATTAAGTGCTTTGGTGTTTTAATAAATAAAAATAAATCAAGAAGTATATAAAAGTTAGAAAACCAAATCAAACTGCGCTGTGAAAATATGTTTTAATCAGTGGGGAATCTAAAAATCTTAGGATATCAACGAGTGCTTCAGAAATAATGGTTCAATTAAAAAAATACACTGGCTTATATTTTTGCCATCAGCCTTAGATAATTAAAAACTATAATCGTTGTTTTATAGGTGCTTTTAATTTATATTCATAAATATTTAATTAAGGAAACTAAGCATTTGCCTCAATTTATTACAAAGTATATTCTCAACTTGAAATTATATGATCAAGTTTAGATTAAGATATAAAAAAAAATGTATTTTGCTCACATTGAATTTACTGGTCGAAAGAAAATATTTCTAAATAGTTTTCTACTTTAAATATCCAAGTCTTCTGTAGTTTCACGTATTCCGTAGAATATTCTAAAGAAGTATTATTATTGCGGTTCCTGTGAACTGGGCCATGTTGACGCATTTTCTATGTCTCTTTGGCAAATATTAAAAGCGGGCGTTACCAACTAAAGAATAAATTCTATCTAGTTTAGTATTTGTTCAATAAATGTGTGTATGCGCAATTGCGCATGTCGGTCGGTCTTTTGTTTATAGACACGACTGGATTTAAAAAAATGGCTTTGAGTTTGTTGTTTTTGCCGGTGGGTTAAAACTAATATTATTTGCTCAATTATATAATAAATATATAAGCGAAAAATAAAATAATTCAAAATCAAAGCATTTATTTCAAGTTGGCCAGTTACTGGCACTTTTGAATAGTCGAAACAAATACAAAATAAAAAGAAAGTACACTCCCATTCACAAGGCATAATAACTGCGAATGTACTGTACTAATTATATAGAACGGTTGGTCACGACCCAATTTTAAATGCAAGCACATCGAAAATGCACCAATATGGTGAGTTGAAACAGGGGCCTTTAGGCACTATTACCAATAGGTAAGTAAAATTCATTATTTTTAAATACTTTTATAAATGTTTTCAACAATATTAGGTTGTTAAAGGAGTATATTGTAATAATGTTAAACATTTTTCATTATATTCGCTGATTTTAAATATTTTTTGTTTAAACTTTTTTAAATGCACATGTGATTTTTTTAAACAATACTGATTTGTTTTTATATAATATTCGAATAGTTAATTTAAAAGAGATAGTGTTTAAACGAGCAATATTTTTGTTACTATTTAGGTGTTTAAGTGTAAACATGTAAGATATTTAATGTTAGAAATAAATATCTAGTACTCTATATTGGTGTTTTTGTAATATCTAAACCAGGAACCTTGTATGTTTTATCACTTTTGAATAATGTAACCTAAGTACTTAATACTTAAACCTGCACTACAACGATATTTCAATTATTTTGTGATGGCATTTAAAACTAAGAGTTAAAAATGTGACAGTGAGAACTCGCTATATAGCTACGCATAAGAGGGAAAGAGAGCTAATTATCGGTCTGTCACGACTGCCTTTGCTAAATAATCTACCAGACAGAACATCAATCAATGTAGTTTTCATTATATTTCAATTATTTACAAGTATTAGGGGAGCTGTTATACATATAAACTGCAATACATAATACTAAGATTCTCTATAAGAAATGAAAGATGAACTCAAAAATCTTTAAGATACTCATGAAACTTCAAAATCAACTGACACACAAAAGCGCGCCAAATTAACTGTCACTTTTCCTAAATTATCTGTGTGATAAAACTTTTTCTTTTTCATTTTAGCGACCAAAGAGTCGGCAGTAGTCAGTCAGGAGCTGCCTAACTCGCGGCCGCCGGAGCCAAGTCGCCCCCCGCCACCCGCGCGCCCTCCGGCCGCCCCGCACTACCAGCCACCATTGCCAGCCACACCGGCCAACTCTGGGGGACTGTTCTCGTCTATCAAAGGAGGCGCTGGTAGCTTCCTTAAGAATTTGAAGGATACGTCTTCGAAGGTTATGCAAACTGTGCAACAGTGAGTATGAGGACTAAGTTAATTTTTTAAGTCTTATAGGATTTTTTTTTCTAGTCATCCCCAATTTCTGCCAGGATTTTGGAATCCTGGCAGGAAGCTTCCGCGTTTCTGGAATGCAAAGGGCATTAGACGGATGGGTTTTAGTCGAGAATATGACACTCCTTTCTGCTCCGGCCAGAGTGGGAAGAGTCATTTGATGATTTTCCATAGATAGATTGCAATAGGGGATCGGACTGAGTCAAAAAAATATGATTCTAATTAGTCCGTCAGTTACATTATCGAAAAGTATTGGATACGTGTTTTTTGTTTTATCAAATTAATCAAAATTGACGGAGATAAAACGCGTCAAAGATCATGAGCGGGGGTTGTGACGTCATTTGTAGGTATAAGATGTACTGACATGTGACGTTTTCGAGGAGATCACGAGTTTTCGAAGCACTGTATCGTCTTCATTTTTTGTTTATGTGAAAAAAAAAAATTTGTGTTCAATATTTTTTGGAAATCTATCTAACGGACGTATTTTTTTGTCTGATTTTGGAAAATACTTACTCTAACCGGATGCAGCTGAATACCTGTATTTTACATGGAGCGACTGCCTATCTGACCTCCACAACCCAGTTAATACTAGGTAATACGATACTCTTTGGTAAGACTGGATGTCAGAATTTCAGGTCACTGACTACCTGTAACGACTGCCAAAGATCTATATATGGCAGCCGGGACCAACAGCTTAACGTGCTTTCCGAGGCACGGAGGAAACTCGGTATGTCGGGCGGTCACCCATCCACAGACCGACCTAGGCAAGCACAGCTTTACCTAAAGATCGACCCAAGTGGCAATTCTTATTAAGCCACGAGCTCCACTTGGAAAATACTTACTAATACAAAAAAACAAAAAAGATTTTCTAAAAAAAATAAAAATTACAGCCTGTAATGTACTCATGTTTGCTTATTCTTTCAGGTCAATAGCTAGAACAGATTTGGATATTAGTTACATTACTAGTCGAATCATTGTGATGCCTTATCCGTCAGAGGGCTTAGAAAGCGCTTATAAAACCAACCATATTGATGACGTCAGGGTGAGTAATTTACCTAAATTATGTAATGCCCTAACTCTGTTAATCTGTTCTCAAGAGAATACTGTGGAACTTTTAGAACTAACTTCTGTTTGATGACTGAAAGCATTACTGTAATGAAGGAAACTGATGAACTTACTACCGCACTCAGAGAGCTTTAATGATTACCTAGGCCATCACTTAGTTAAGGTTTTTACAGTTTTGTCAAACAAAAGTATGTCACAATCATATTTTAAATTTTTCTAAGTTTCTTAGGGGTACTTATTACAATTCTATCAGACATAGATAGTGGTTTCCATTATGCGACACATAAACGTAATGTCTATGTTATATGTTTGTTTTTGGTTTCGGTTTCCGCACTTACTGCGGTACTCAGAGAGCTTTAATGATTACTTAGGCCATCACTTAATAAAGGTTTTGACAATTTTGTCATACAAAAGTATGTCAAATCTTTACTAAGTGACGGTTTAAGTAATCATTAAATATCTATGAGTACCGCAGTAAGTCCTTAAAGTGAACCATGTTACGCCACCACGACTAATCAAGCTAAGCGAACCAAATTAAACTGAGCTCTCATTGTACGGGAAGCTCATAAAAAGCGTTGCCAGGTTATATTGTTACGTGAGCGTAATGCCTAATAAAAGTTCTGTTGGATTTTCAACGCTCCACTCGGTTCAACGTTGACAGTTGAAAATCGAAGACTGTCCAACAGTGCAATAATTTCTAGGTGTGGTAAAATAGGTTTAAAAACCAGTAGTGTTTAATATGGTTCACAATTTTCAGGCATTCTTAGAAAGTCGTCACCCCGGTGGCAAGTATAGCCTCTACAACGCATGCCGCGGTTGCCGTCTGTCTTTCCCTCGTCACGTGCCCGTCACGGACGCGTGCCGCACACTATGGCCCACGCCGGCCCATCGCGCGCCATTGCTGGCCCCAACGTATGCGTTACTGCAGCATATGTACCAGTACTTGGGTAAAGATGAACGGCAGGCTGTTGTGATTACGTGTCAGGTATGTTTGTTTATTTATGTTGATATACCTACAATTTGATTATGTTAGCTGCTGTGGCTTGTACGTCATGCATACAGGGTGTAAAGGTCCCTTATGGTGTTATGGTATTGGTGGTGTTGTGTTGGTGTTGGGTGTTATGCGTTGTATGTGTATTTTTTGTTGTATGTCTCTTTGTATGCTCGTTATGTTTCTGCGACAAATAAATATTTTTTCTTTCTTTCTTTCTTCACGATGCCTTCAACCAAGAATTATGTACATCGAACTACATACAACGATTTTTTTTTGGGTGAAGAATTTAAACGTTTAACGGTATAATTCAATGTAGCACACTCAAAACATTGTACAAATGGATTCTTTATTTTCGGGTAATGGAGGCAATTGAAGTAAAATTATAACCTTTAAAAACTAATATTGAAACAAAACTTTTTACCTCCAATATCTCCGTAACTAGAAGTTGCTCAGGTATGGTCCAGAACAAAAAAAAAACGCAATGACGGGGAGAACATGTTTCGGTTTCGTTAAGGATACGTTTACACCCTTTCTTTACATTATGGCCCACGACGGATCATTGTGCTACAGGCAGCTGGCATTTGCTCCACTGGTATGTGCGACTGCAGAATAAGAAAATATCTAGCCCATTATTTATGCCTAATGTTGTATTCAGATAACTATGATTTTTACCAGGGATGTTACGGAGCTTCGACTCCGGTTCCGTTAAGTCAGAACTTCCGATTATTATTACACCTTCGATTCCGACTTCGGCTCCGACACTTTTAAATCGAAGGTTTTAATCGGAGGTCGAAACATAACATAGCGGCGGCGACGACCTGTGTCGACTGTTATGAACAGGTTCATACATGTCGCGCGGGGAATCCCCCCGACTCCCACTACGTGCACTCTATCGTCAATTATTTTTTCACTTGTTGTTAATTTGTTACGCACCACCACCACTTCTGACCCTGCCTCCGACTCTGATTCCGACTCCAATAAAGCAAATTTAAAAACTCCGACTCCGCCTTCGGTTCCGATAAAACTACGTTACATCCCTGATTTTTACCCACACGTCAAAAATCTCGAACATACAGTGGCATTTGGCACCACTACAGCGCTACTTTAATTTTCTAATTTGAGGACACCCTAAGAAACCCTCGAAAAGTCTTGACTATCAGTATTAAATTACCGAGGACTATCGCACTACACAGTTACTGTGTTGTGGGGATCCGAAAGTCAGTCGCTCCATGTAAATTACTGATATCCAGCTGGATTTGGTTAGAATGGAATCCTACCCTAACACACACACACACATAACATAACATCACGCCTGTAATTCCCGAAGGGTTAGGCAGAGGTGTACCTAATAGTACACCCACATTTCGCCAGTTATGTTTAAGTCCCATGTAATAAGGGGCGAGCCTATTGCCATCAACCGGGCACAAATCCAGACTCCGTAGCTGTTACTGATAAATTCCTGATGGAAAAAACCAATAACACTTTGCCCGACCCGGGAATCGAACCCAGAACCTCATGCTCAGCAGTCGCGCTTGCGACCACTAGACCAACGAGGCAGTCCTACCCTAACATAATTGGGAAATGGCTAGGCAGATGATACCTTGGTAAAATAAAAAACTTATTTCAGGTACCACATAACCTATATTGAAAACATAATAAAACATTCAACAAAATACACATCACACAAAATAAATACAACCAAAAAAACGAGATAGTGGTCGCATAATGGAAGCAGTCCGAGCGCGCCCATGCGAACACACCTGAAGAAGCGAGGCAGACCCAAAACCTCTCAGAAAGCGTTGTTTAATTGAACACGGAGGGTGTTGTAGCTTTGGTAACAGCTCTGAATAATTCCAGGACGGCAAACAAATGTCGTGCATGTTAGTGTGCGGTCTGCTCCTGTACGCGAAGCTGGTGACGGTACCCGAGGACGCGCTTCAGATGTTCGCTGTAAAGCGCGCGCCCATCAACATGCCGCCCAGCCAGCTGCGGTACCTCTACTATCTCTCTAACATTATTAGGTGAGTTTGTTTGTGAATATTCTATGTTGTAAACGTTATTTAACGTGTATGGTATGTTAAATGAACATACGTAAAATTTTAATTGAAATTCCTATATTTTATGTTTATTATTTGTTGGGACAAGCCCCACACTATTACCAAACCACTAACTCCTGTTAGCCAGAATCAACAGTGGCGACCACAAGAAAAGCGCCGAGACAATGAAGCTCGACGAAGTCCCAGGGAAACGATTTAACTGTCTTGGATCCCGCAACGAAATTAATCAGAAAAGAATAGCGGAGGAGTAGGAAAAACATAATTTCCACTTCCCTCCATATCAGCAGGAGACAGAACAGAACAAGGCCAATAGGCACACAGGGACGTATACAACTGGGATAGGCCCAGTTGCCTAGCACCACGGATATGTTTTATGTTTACCCATAAGTGTTACCAAATAGCAATAACCTTGGCTGTAAACTTGACAGCCAAGGTTAGTGCAATACTGTTAGATGTAAATAGAACCCAAGGCTGAACAATGACCCTAAATTCAAAAACAGGTCCAGGCCTAGTTTGGAGGTTAAGATCTCATTTGTGGCAATACACTCGTGTGCTCTCCTATTGTGACTGCTTGCTTGTAACATTGTATTTGTAAGTGTTAAATAATTTTTTTTTTTTACGAATATTCAGAACAGCTTCCTTAGTCGACTAATTCATCAATTGACAACGTTAGGGTTGGTGAAGTGGAGCTCGAAAAAGTGGTGGCTCTTCAGACGCCCCTCCGGCTCACTATGTTGAGCCTATACAAAACCTCCCAACGGTTTACCAGCTACCTTGGTCCACCTTGGGAGACCCCAAGTGGTCTGCCAAGCACATTTAATTGTTATTGCCACGAAGTGCAAAATTTTAACGTAAACATAGAAATTAATATCGAACGTGGTTCTCTCTTGCACTGGCCCTCTCTTGGATATTGTGGTTTTATTTAAATACGGGAAGATGCTACTACCATCCAATATTTTAATGTCACGGGAGCCAAATAATAAAGTAATGTACATTTGTTTCAGGCCAGAACCAATTCTCCCTCATTTCCGGCCAGTCACGCTGGTATCTCTGACTATACAGCCAGTCCCCCTATTCACTAAGGCGCGGGATGGCTGCAGACCCTACATAGAAATATACAATGAGGACAGAATGCTGCTGTCGACGATGCAAGACTATGACAGGTTGCATCTCTACAGCATGGCTGAGGGGAAAGTGAGTATTCTCAGAAAATACTACACAAAATGACTGTTTTTATTTACAAGTGGGGTTCCTTGTGAGTAACCCTATAATCTCAGCAGTCACGTCCTTTATAGCCAACACAGATCAGAGTTAATATCATCATATATAGCCTGACTTCACTCACTGCTGGATATAGGCGTCTCTTTGCTTGTGCCAAGCTCCACGCTCTTATGCCTAGGGTTAATATGATACATAATGGTTGTCCCCAGGTAACCCTCCCACTAGACACGACGGTGGTGGGCGACGTGGCAGTGTGCGTGTACCACGCGCGGCAACAGCTGGGCCGCGTGCACTCCGTGGCCGTACTGTCGCTGCACTTCCACACCGGCTATCTGGCGCACGACCAGCATCACATCAAGTTTAACAGGCAATTTTTTTCATCTATCAAACTATCCCCAACACATTTGTGCTACTTGCCGAAAATCTTCCAGCTGGTCACGAGTTGTCATGGCTGACCTGGAAGTCTCTAAATAGACTCCGGACACAGGTACGCCGAAGCAGGAAAACTTGTTCAGGTGGAGATTCATAGATGACTCTGCCCTGGAGAGTAAATGTGGTCTGGCCCTACAAACTATGGGGCACTTGATGTCGTGTCCAGCCTGTCCTGCTACTTGCACATCACAGGAGCTGATGGAGGCTACTGAAAGTGCTCGTCGCCAAATTTTGGGCCGCCTCAATTTAAATTGTCATCGATATCGACGAAGTTTATAACTGGTAGAGGTCGTCATCATATTTCAGCTGAAAGTCGTCCACTGCTGGACATAGGTCTTCCCCAAGTGTCGTCGTCTCGCGTCCAGCGGATCCTCGCAAACATCACCAGGTCATCAGTCATTTTCAACTCGTTCGGTATACAGCATACGGGGAGTAAATATCATACTTAATTATAAATGGTTCCCCGAATGCGGGCCCTGTGGCTTGCATTCTCGCACTCCGCATGAGGGCCCTATCGACTAATGAAATTGCGCCATTATGGTGTCGAAGAATAGCACCATCCCGTATCTTCTTTTAAGAGGCGACTAAGAGACTTACCAGAAAATGGGCAGCAGCGTTCTCTGTACCTTTGTAATAGTCCTACTGCGATCGCCAACTTGTTTGCCAAGCGTGACGATTTCAGCAAATCCTACATGAAAATTGGCGCAGTAAAAGGGCATACACTGACGGAACTAGTTTTTCTGAAGATCACCAATAGAGCCATCTATTGGTGATCTTCAGAAAAACTAGTTCCGTAGTATTTGTAACCGGTGAGCGTGTACGACTAACAATGTATAGTTTCCGACGGAAACTATAGATCGCATTCGCAGCGTCAACATTGGTCAAAGTCGTAAGTGTTATATCAATCAGTGGACTGATGTAGGCTGATGAACAAAATCACAAGTTTCAAGTGTAAAAAATGTTAACCTATACAGGCTTCTTCACTTTTCTATGCAATATCACGTAATATTACTTAACAGGTCCGAAATCGACGGCATAGACGAGTCCCTCCCAGTGAACGACCACTTCTCTAACAACACGAACGCCGTCATAAGCCTGGTCGTTCAGAACGGCGAGCGCCGCAAGCCGCGCTCCGATCTGTGGGAAGAAGACCATTCTTTCCCCATTCGGACGCCAGATGTACTGTTCTCTACGAACCTGGAGAGAGACGAGACTATTGATAACTTTGGTAAGTAGTTTTTCTAGTTTTTAAACGATGATTTTGCAGTCAAGAATTTTAGACTCTTTCGTATAGAGATTACAGTTGAAAGTTTAAAAATACAATCAATATTAGCTCTAATTAAATTCGCTAGCGATACTGCAGATATGATGAGTTTCAGTATCTGTATTTATTATTTATGTAAGTACATATTATAATCTGTATACTATATTTCTAAGTATTTGTGTACATTTATTTTATCTATTTACGCAGCGAATCTTCGCAACAACCCCGCCGCAGTACCAAAAACAAGTATGTTGTAGTGTTGTGTTCACCAAATCATTCATTTAGCTGAACACCCATACCTAATTTTATTATTACAAATCGTTAAAACGGCCGAAATTCTCTGTTGTTTGCCAGATATCAGGTCATCATGGTTATTAACTATTTTATCCTGTCACATTTGTTCAGATATTTATTGAATGAATTTACCAAGGTGTCTTATCTTTCCCGTCGGGGCTGCGGGTTGTTCGAAAAAGATACCGCGGCCTCGGCACAAAGGGCTAAGAAGGAAAATGAGTGGTTTTTAGTCAGTAGAAGTCTGGCATTTCATTTGATGAAATCCCACCCATAAAAAAAAAGGTGTATCTTTGAATCTTTGATATGATACAAAATCATACTCGTGTTTTAACGTGCACAAAATCGTCAATCTCTTTTAATGTTATATGTATTTAAAGGCACTGTTTTCTCTATGTAATGCTAACACTGTAATTATGTGCATAATATTTCCTCGTCATATTTTATTTTGACATAATAATATGTAACTGTTGTATTTTTTTAATGCATGCGTTTTTTTAAGTAGTAAGGTTTTTTATGTATGGAGAAACTTGTAGGATTAGATAATAATCATACGCGAGACGCTCAAATACGCAGCAAGTTACAATATAACTTCTTACTGGTAAGGTAAGCCAGTCTTGTACGACTGTGCATAGTAGCAGAGAGAAGCTGAGATGTTCATGCAATTCCCACTTTGATTATTACAAATTCGAAACTCATTCAGTCGCTTTTCTCAACAAATCTACACGAGCATTATCAGCCTACAATGTTCTACTGGGACACAGGCGGCCTCTCTATGAGACGGAATTGGCCTTAACCCTTTAACAGGCATACGCATCTGACAATTCGAAAATAATCCCAAAAAGACATAGGTAGTATAATTGGTAGAAAATAATTTTTCAGTTTGTTTTTACTTTTTTGTGTTTTGTGATAATTTAAGGGTGCTAATTAAACCGGCTTCTTTTTAATAGCATTTTTCGCCTCTAAAAATCTACATTGCCTTCTAAATTACTAAGTAAGCCACAATTAACGAGCATCTAAGTATTCCTATCTTAGCCACTAGTTAAGTTCTATCTGAGCCACTCTAAATATAACTCAGCATGGTGGTTATTTTTTACCCGACAACGGCGAAGTGACGCGCGCTCGCTTCGCTCGCATATTAAACAACACTAATATCTTCTGTCCCCGAAGTGCCGGGCCTCCGCCGGCCTCCTTCGTCGGCCTACGGCCCGGTGCCCATGCCGCCCATTAGGGCGCTAATTAAACCGGCTTCTTTTTAATAGCATTTTTCGCCTCTAAAAGCAATACGAACGCGCGATCGACAAAAATAAATACACGATATTGTCTATGGTCGCTTGACTTGTATTTTTTTGAGGACCTAATGTTAAAGCTATAAAATGTAAAATGGTTATGAGATATAAATTCCGTGGCTGCGTTAGTAAATTAGGTCTCTATGTAATAAGTACAAGTTACGATAATTGATGATCTTTATTTGACGCTTTCTGTAAGATATTTAGTTGGCATTGTAAAAAGACGAATTAGCTTTTTAGAGGCTATCTTATTTTTTAGTCATAAAGTTAGAAGTTTGATCACGTGGCCATTAAAAAAATCTGTTGCTCGATTTATTATTTCCCATAATTTAATGAGTGAGTAATAAGTTTTTAACGAATCTCTGTACAACAATAGAGTACCTACCCAACAGAAACAAATTACTTAATTTTTGAAAAATATGGTGGGAAATATATTCCCTTTGCCTTTTACAGGGTTAACCACCACATAGGCCCAGAGTGGGTTGGTAGTTGTCATAATGTCTTCGATTTTTTTTATTCTAGGACATTATTATTATTTTTTTATTATTTGGGACAAGCCCGCCACACTATTCCCAAACCCATAACACTAATTAATGCGCCTGCCTGGGTTCGAACCATTAGAATAACTTTTTTAATACCGATTCTTCCACCCACAGTAACAGCTGACTACCCAGTACGAGAGCCGGAGCCGTCACGACCGACGCGGCCTTCCCGTCCCGCGCCCCCCTCCCCCCTGCCACCAACCCGTCCACCACCTCCGACATCGCAGCCCTCCCCTCCTCCCCCTTCAGAGAACACGGCAGACTTCTTGAACCTGAGCTCTGGTTCAGCACCACCGCAGGAACCGAAACCAGAGAAGAAATTAAAGAGCGATGATTCGTTTGACTTCTTTGGAATGATGGAGAAGCAGACTGATGATGGTTTCGGAGCTTTTCTTACGGGAAATAAGGGGGAGAAAGCTCAGGTGGGTTTTGTTGATTTAAGTATGTGTTTAGTGATATGTTTGTTTTTACCTGGGTAATCAAATGTCTTGCCTCCCCTACTATAATATTTCTCGAGATATTAGTTCAATTTAAATCTCAAAACTAACAAACTAGCATGCTTTAATTTCTCATGAAACTATTTTATTATAATGTCTTCTTTGCTCCTTTAAATGATCTTTACATCCATTCCAATTTATCAGCATTTCCCAACTTTCCGTATCCATCATTACACCATCCTCAAATTATGTTTAACTCTTGGTTATAGACATTCGCTACGGAGTCCATATTCGGCGACCTCCCCGCCCCACCGACGGAGCAAGCCGAAGCGCAGCCGAACGTGAACTCAAGCGACCCGCTAAACTTCGATCCGTTCGGCCTCAACGATCCTCTGCCGAAGATTGAGCCTGTGCTTACGCCACAACAGTTGATTCAGGAAGAAGGTCAATATCATAACAAAACATCCATGATGGGTACGCTTAAGAGTTAAAATTATTGTCTTATTGGGACGGTGAACGGCTTTTGTATTATCTATGGAATCTGACGTCTTCAAAAGGAAAAAGGAACCCTTGTTGAACCACCTTTGTAGTCCGTCTGTCTGTCAAGAACCTTTTTCTTAGCAACACGTTGATATAATCAAGTTGAAATTTTTCATTCAGCTGAGAAAAAGTCAACACGACCGAAGATCGATATTTTGCGATTCCATGAAGATCTATCTATATTTTCCAGAGGAAATCAAAACCTATAGGGACAGAGGAAGTACAAGTACCTCTGACCTAGAATCATAAAATTTGGCAAGAAACTGTCACAATGTCTTACTGCACATGTAAAGGAAAAAATCCGAAAACCGTGATTACGTAATTTAATAATAAAATACCTAAAAGTTTGTTCGGTACCCTTCAGTGCACGATGCCAATTCGATTCTTCGTGTAAAAATTAATCGTTGCGGCACAAAATAAAATGGAGTTCTAATTTTCGCATTATGATCTTCGGGCGTTGATCCTCAAAAGTCTTTATCCGCTCTGACCTGGCAACCCAAAAAACGGAACGCGGGGCACAAGCTAACTTAAACCTTATATTGTAAAAATAAGGTGTAAGTTAGCCTGCACCCGCCGTAATGTTTTCGGCAGGCCCAGTAATAGGGAGGTCTCTGTAACTAATAAAGTGGTCTATTGCAGCAGGTCGTCCCCAAAGCGTGCCTCTAGAGCGTGCCCAAGCAAGCCAGTCGCGCTTGGACCCGTTCGCCGAGCTGGGCGCGCTGGCGGGCAGTGCGGGCTGCACGCCGCGCGCCTCGCCCGCACACACGCCCGCGCACACGCCCGCACACACGCCCGCGCATCTGCCGCACACGCCGCAACATCAACCTGATTATAAGTACGTTGGATAATTATAATCATTAGAATTATTACTACAATACTCTAATTTAGAGTTGTTCTGAGATACCGTGATTTCATGAAATGGTCATTCATTGGGGTGATAAGAACTTAGGGAGTATTATTGACGATTATAATTTTATAAATACATATTTTTCCTGATACCTGCAAATTGCAAAAAACAGAAAGAAAATGTGAAAGTGCGATTTTTGTGGACTACCGTGACGCTAGAAGCGTCACCGTATCTTATTACATTGCTATATAATTATAGTTCGCATCAAATAACTGTGCCCCTCTGAAGTTGGCTACGAGTGGCTGCGCAGCAGTCAAAATTACGAACAAAACTGCAACTGCGCATGCGCGAGTCATGGGGGCGGGCATTATGGCGGCGCGATTTTATGTCTCTGTCGCTCCTTTACGTTCGATGCATACTTGCGTCCCGCTTGCTCCGTACGATAGACATTCGATGCCACAAGTGTTGGATTATTGTACGTGTTGTTATTTGTTTTTTGTTATTAGTCGTTTTTGTTTTCTTATCTTATTTCTTGTTGACATTCACATTGTTTTCTTTCTTCTTTCTTTCAATTCACCTGAGTTCAAAACTATGTTTTCTTTTAAAAATATGTATTTATTTTGTTCAAATAATTTTCTTCGTGACTGCACTTGCGCGATCTTTGCAAATGGCTAACTTCAGAGGGGCAAAGTTATTTGACGTGAACAGTACATAGAGTTGAAATTTTTTATAGGCATCAGGGTCCACTCTCTCTTCTTATTCAGCTTTCACCTCGCATCACAGTAATACTAGATCTAAGTAGGTTCAGCAGTTTTCTGCTTCATCGCAGAAACAAATATATATTGGTGATGTTTATGATTATATCTCAAACAAAGGTAGTAAACCTTTTTCTTATATCCAAGAAACCAATCCCAAGAACAACACCAAATACTCAAAAAAAATTATAACTTCTAGTAGGTCTCACTTTGAGCCAGCAAAGACTCCTGCAGACGATAAACCTCGGAAGCCAATGGACGTGTTCGGTGACCTCCTTGGTAGTCAAGGTTACGAGTTTGCGGCCAAGAGAGACTCCGGCCCCAAGACTATGAATGCTATGAGGAAAGAGGAAATGGTCAGAGATGGCGTCGACCCGGAGAAGTTGAAGATCAATGACTGGGTAAGTGGTGAACTACGCACAATAGCTTAGGATTATAGGGTGGAAGGGATATCGATGCACAAACGATTACCACGTATTAAGTACATAATACCCAACAGTTTTAAATATAAATTTTTCATCGGCTATTAAAAGAAAGTGAGAAATCATCAAAGTGCCAAATACGTCGCCAAATTTTAGGCCGATTCAATTTAAATTATCATCGACACGCTAAGAAGAAGGTACTCTGGTTAACCATTCGAGGATTACAGACAACATAAATGAAACCGCTGGTAGTTCTAGTACATAGGTACATAATTAAACTATCAAATAAATCTTAACACCAAAATAAAAAAAATCAATAAAACTAAGTAGCATAAAACTGTAAACGAAATACATTACAATTTACAAACAAATATTGGTTTACTAACCTTAGGAATAATTTGCACCGATACGAGTGGAAATGAAATGTAACAAACCAATTCGGCAAAGACATTTAGGTAGTTTATTGTCGTATCGTCGGCACCACGACGGTGTTAGGATTTATTTGATAGTTTAAAAATGTTCCTATGAACTAGAACTACCAGTGGTTTCACTTATTGTCGTATTGTCGGCACCACCCTGTATATTCATATGCCTTACACAGACGGAGGGCAAGAAGGCGAATATCCGCGCTCTGATGTGTTCGCTACACACCGTGGTGTGGGAGGACTGTCGTTGGACGCGCTGTGACATGTCCCAACTCGTCACACCAGCCGATGTCAAGCGCAACTACAGGAAAGCGTGTCTGGCTGTACATCCTGATAAGGTAAGGTATTTTTAAGGCTGTTTGACTGACCGCTGCTCTCAGGATATCTTAACTGTTACCCAAGCAGAGCAGCGGTGGCCTAGTTGTGGCGGCTCTGACTTACGAACAGTAAGTCGTGGATTCGAACCCAGACAGGCGCATTGCTTAGTGTAATTTATTTTATCACACAGCTCAGCTAACAGCTCTCAAAACGGTGAAGGAAAACATCGTGAGGAGCATGTCTTAGAACCAAAAAATCCGAAGACATGTGACATCTGCCAATCCGCCCGGAGTGGTGGATTAATAGCTCATTCCCTCTCATAGAGAGGTGGACTGGAGTCCCAGTAGTGGGAACGTTAAAAGGCTGATGATGGTGATTTGAATCACCTTCAGCAGCTTATAGGTTGGGCTAAGAAACAGTCCAAAAGGGACACTCAAAACCGGGAAATATGGCTAAAGATAAAGGAGGCTTATAGCTGTGCGTGGATTAAAACAGTCATACGCCAAATCTTTAATTTATCCACCAGTTGTGCCAGTTGTACTGAACGCCATCGTAGGACAGTCCTATCAATTTATAAACAGCGAATCCATGAGACTAAGTGGTATCTAAGGCTTTTGAGTTAAGCTAACATTTATGTATCTACAATATCTCTTTGTTTGCAGCAAATGGGCACCCCCAACGAGAACATGGCGAAAATGATCTTCATGGAACTGAATAACGCGTGGACCGACTTCGAAAGCGACGCCAAGCAACAGAACTTGTTCTCCTAAACGTAACAATGCAGCTGAAACAATAAACACGGAGTAGTCAACATAATGGAGATCTAACTCGCATGTTCCTCTGTATAACCAAACATGTGAGAGATTCTTGGCGTATTCGGTGTCTGTTGAAAACGCGGGCACGCACATAAGCACTCCATTTATTCATTACTCCGCTACAATGGAGACTAATCCAGTATATTAATAGCGAATATATTTACTTAAATAGTCCCAGCCAACGGCGTATATTATGAAAGCAAGTTGGACGTATAAAGAATCTAAATGCTTAACGCAGAGTCGCGGATTTGTCTTACCGCTAGAATATAACGGGATATCGCTAAGTAAGTATAAATTAGAATTGTGATAAATTCTTAAATAGTTTATTAAATCAAATGTTAACTTTGTGGATATGCATCTTATATTGATGTTTGGACGTAGCCCCAATTAATAAAGGCTTCTCAGTAGATCTTTAAATGTCAAAAATTTATTGCGTAAAAATCAGGTCAATTTTATTGCAATTTGTTCAATGAAGTGTTCTAATACGAACGGTGTTTTGAACACCAACAGTAGCAAAGTTTTAAGATCTCTTGAACCCTTTTTCATAGACAAACAACAATTTACCTTCAGAACGAATACTAAAATACTAAACATCAACACGTTATGATTAGATCCACTTTCCATACAATGCCATTTTAAAAACGTTAGTTCGTTTAGTCAATGTCTGTCTTCCGATTGCATTTTGTTTAGGTACTGTAGCAGTAGTAAGCAATGCAATAAATATAGTAGTAATTTACTAGATCAATTACTTAGTGATGGCACTATTTGAAGACGGTCGTGCGTACTCTTTCTAGCACTTACCTCTCATATAGCGTTGTCTTTGTCGCAAATGTGCCATCGCTTGGTAAATGACCTGTACCGACTGCAAAAACAACGACTCAGTCAGAGCTTCTTACGTTAAAAACATTGTACATTACTCAATAATGGTATTTTTAGTTGGTTTAGCTCAGTTTAAACTTTACATTCATTATAAACGAATCTGGTTCGTACGAAGTGAATCATATAAAGGTTTTTATTTTATAAACTTATTCAACAATAATTTGTGGGCGTTACTTAATAGACTTTAGTGTTGTATTTTAGTACATTCACGTACATAATATAGAACAAAATGTATTTTAGATATTAAATATCACGAGAGCTAAATTGATATGAAATTAAAGAAAAATCAAAGTTACAGTTTATTACGGTTAAGAAAGTTATTCTTTGACTCGAAGTTATCGACTAAATAAATATGCTATGTCTATCTATTTGTGGGAAGTGTAGGAATTCAGCTTCTTGCGATTTCGCTTTATTATGTTACTACTACTTTATTATGTAGGTGTATGTATGGGAATCTATTCAGGGGCGCACAGCCGTTAAAAACGCCAATCTTGACCAATCCTGAACTGTTATTCAATAATTATGTACTATATTTTATCAATATAGAACCGCTTCTGTTATGTATACGACACTGAACTCGGTTACTTCCTGCAAGTACCGTTAGTCGCATAAATAGAATTCTTATGATACCAATTTACAAGGTAAAACAAAGGAAACTCGCGCAATGATTCAATGCAAAACGGGTCACTGGTACATAGAATCTTATCAACGCTGAAGTGAGATATTTTATTTTATTCCCTTGGGTTTCAGGACTTGGTGTTGTTAGATATTAACTAAATTAGTTCTCTGAGAGCTTAATTACGATAATGTTAAGTTTATACATTCCTATTGAAATAAGTGTCGTCGGATGTCAAATCCTTGAAATAGATGTGTTGATAAATGTGAATTTAAATACAATCTTTAGAATCTTATGAATTATTTGAATCAGTATTTGATCTTAGAATGAGGCTTCCGTGCATCCGACTTTCAGATCGTGCAATAGTTCATTTTGAAATCTTAATTTTTATATACTTATGTAGTTAGGCCTATTACAGAGTCAAATTTGTTGTTGATTGCAATTTGGTATAGAGCCAGTGAAGTCACCGATATCGTGTATATTTTGCTTAGATAACGTACCTATGTCTAAATAACAAATCTGTTCGAGAATAAAGTAATTTGAAAAGTATACCTTCCGCATTTTTGTTCCTAACATCCTACTGTCCCATAATTTCATAATACGACTTAGGGACAAGTCTAGTAACTGCCCCTTTCATCTCATAGTCACAAACGCGAATGCGGAGCGCGGGATCATCCCGCCAGTCCGGGCTCGTCTCCCAGGTTAGGTAAAATGATAACGGGTTTTACTATTAGGTAAGCATTTCTCCGTAGCAACCCGAAATTTAAAAGTTGGTGGTGTGACTCCCTCTGCGAGATTTTCGACGCATAATTTATAGAGAGATATTACAACAGGGTAGTTGACAAAAAAAAAACTTAATTAGTCCGTCAGTTAGATTTCCAAAAAATATTGGACACTTTTTTTTCACGTAAACAATGAAGACAATACAGTCCTTTGAAAACTCGTGTGACGTCATATCATATTGCATGACATTTTTTACCAGAAAGTGACGTCACAAGCCCCCACTTTGACGCGTTTTATCTTCGTATTTTTTTATTAATTTGATAAAACAAAAAACACGTATCCAATATTTTTCGATAATCTAACTTACTGCGGTACTCAGAGATATTTAATGATTACTTAAGCCGTCACTTAGTAAAGATCTGACATACTTTTGTATGACAAAACTGTCAAAACCTTTACTGTGATGGCCTAAGTATCATTAAAACTCTGAGTGCGGCAGTGACAGACTAAACAGAATCATATTTTTTTTAAACAGGAAACATCCCTGTTGGTATTAGTTTTTTGGATGACCCTGTCTCTCTTGTTATTGAACTCCGCAAGAAAGTCAAAATAAAATTCATGAATATAGTAAAAATCTTATTTATTATCATCAGACCATCATTTGTCAACTGTCCTCCGTCTTGACGTTCATACAGCCATACTTTTCTAAAAGCTCTTGTTTCTTCCGCCGTAGCAAAGCTTCTTCAATATCTTTCTGTGACGGTACTGCTACGTGTGACGTTACCACTTGTCGGACTGGTTCGCTTTCTTCATCTTCTTCCATGCGTTTGTCATCGGGCTAGAGAAGTAAGCAAGGTATGGTGAGAAACTGGTCGAGAAGGTATCTCGATATTCGTTTAGCATTGACAAGAGCGCTAAGTCCTCTTGTAGGCTCCAAATGTAACTAATTATTCATAAGTTGCAAAAAACTTAGTAATATGGAACATTGATATGTTTTAACCAGCTTGGAATAGAGAGGATACTTATAATAATATGATAACTCACATCTTCTGGATAAATGTCCTCTTCTTCAGGCAAGTCTTGATCCTTATCTTGCTCTTTATTCCTCTTCCATTCGTCCACCGCTCGCACTATGGCTGTTAAGTAGAAAAAATATATTAGGACTCTGTTTAGGAAGAAAGAACTAATAGTTCATCGTAGACCAGTTTTAAGGTGTTCATTTACTTGGAGCATGCGTACATAATGTAATGTAACTTTACAGAGTCGAGCATTTCATTACTAACCTCAGTAATGTAATGCTCGACTCTGTAAAGTTACATTACGCACTGTAATGCAATAATAATGCTCAGTAATGTAATGTAATGCTCAGTTCTCCTACCTAGGAGAACTGAGCATTACAGTGCGCACCTGGATGATACAATGTGTACTATTTTGATAACATTACAGGCGAATGCTCGTCAAGTCAGGGACACAATACTGTAATGTAATGTTAGAAATTGAATCTGAAATGTTACATTACAGGTGAACGCTTGAGGTGAGGGAGCACCCTTCTTTTGTCGGTGGGAAATAATCAAATGACTCTTCGCGCTCTGGGCGGAGCGGGAGAGAGCGTCAGACTTCTACTGACTAAAAACCACTCACGTTCCCCGGGGCCTCGGTATCTCGAACAACCCGCAGTGAGGGAGCACCGTTACGAGCAGTTTTACACTACAAACTTGGCTCTCTGCAGTTCAGGCACTGCATTCACATCAAAATAATTTTTACCTGCGTTACGCCAGTTTAGTCGTTGATGAACCGTGGAAGCGAACACATACCTTCCTTCTCAGCTTCCTGTTCGAGCGGCATCAACAGGCCGTCATCGTCATCTCTGTACCCGTAGTAGTCTGCATCCACATCTCGCATGAGGTCGGCGCGAGTCCTGCGGGGCGGCGGCGGAGGTTCTTGTTCGAATAACTCGCGGACACCTGTCCATACGAAATGGTTATTGAGAAAGGAGGAAGAAGATGTTGTGATCATCATCATATCAGCCCCGAATTGCCCACTGCTGGGTATAAGCCTCCCCTTTTTTCCGCCACATTTCCCGGTTCTGGGCGCCCTTATCCAGGTGTTTCACACAACTTTGACTATATCGTCAACGGAACGAGCTTTAGGACAACCCTTGTTTCTGTGGCCGAACCTTGATGTTGTGATGAAATTGGATTTAGTGTTAAGTTGGAGGAATATCAAGGCACACATGAAACGACTTCGTTCGTTGACTGAGCGGAGTGATACGTTGGATTGATTAATATGGTACTTTTTCAATTTCATGAAACTCTTTCGTTTTATTCTGCAATCTCTTTGTTCTGTGTTGAGAGTAATGGTAATCAAAGGAATATTTAAGTGGTGGCTATGGGACTTTTATATTATGTACCTACTCTTTAACACAAGGCTGAAATTAGTGTAACGTTATGATTATGACAGAACACCTCTCAAAACATTGAGTCGATATCTGATATAGATTCCAGCCTCTGAGCTGCACAAGGAAAGTATTCTTTAAGATAAGAACTGAAATAAGTCATTAAAATTTGCAAACCTGGTAGATCTTTAGCGGCTCCGAAATACTTGTAGCCTCTGTTACCGGGTACCTCCTTGCCGTCTTGGTCTAGCATCTTGGGTCCGACACGCGCATGATCCGGCCCACCCAGAGACTTGATCTGCACCTCCCAATGTCGCTTCTCGCGCATGAGTTTGTTTATCTCGTCGTTTAAGTCTCGTATCCGAAACTCGCCTAAACCGGCTAGTAGAAAAAAAAAATGTTTTGTAACCATACTTTACGACGGCTTAACTTTGAAAAAACGCGTTGTGGTTAATTTTTTTCGCTCAATGAGCGTCGCTGGTCTGTGAGCCTATTATATAAATCGATTGACTGCAACAACATGCTCGGTCGTCAACGTCATAATGACCAGTGATAGTCTACAATAAGGCCGTCATAGCGCCCCCGTAAGGGGGTGCGGTCAGTGAAGTCCTACCCAGCTCCCGTGGTTTCTATATCTTGGCCCATTCACACGGGCCTGTCGTTATGTTGCCTTAAACATTTACCCTTTCAGGCGAAGATCTGTGAGGCTCACAAGTATGAATATTATGAGAATTACTACTATAGGCACGCTACTGCTGTGTTCGCGCGCGAGCGTTGGTACCCCGGCAGGCGACAGCGGGGATGCGAGGCGCGCGGGACGGGGACGCGGCGCGCGCGCCACCACTAGCGATGCCCGATATTTTGCTTTGTATCGATATATCGCATCGCAATGTATCGTTTCGAATTGTATCGATACACGATATTATCACAAGGCTTTGTATCGATATTGTTAATATCGTATCGTATCGTCTATTTTTTTTTTAAATAAAACTAAGAATTCAGACTCAACTTATTATATAGTTTATTATTATTAAAAATAGAATAAGTGCACAAAAAATTTACAATTGCCAATATTTGACATCTAAACTTCTAAGAAATAATAATTTTGATAATCGTTGCGGATCTAATCTGTTGCGATTTTCTGAAAGCGTGTTATTAGCAGAAGAAAACAAGCGTTTGACGGCACTGATGTCGCTACTACTGATAAATACTTTAAAGCTAAATTAGTAAGATCTGGCCAGGCTGCAGTCCTTGTTGACCAGTACATTAAAGGATCTGATTTTCGATCCAACAACGGTTCTCGGAGATACTGTTTCAAAACATCATCCATCCCTTGTTGTATAGGTAACTTTTGATAACATTCAGTCACCAATTGGTTGTGAAACTGCCATATAATAATAATAATAATAGTAATAATTGTTTTATTGCAGGCATCAAAGGCCCATAGGTAAAATACACAAATAATATAAAATAATAATAACAAACTAATACATATTAAAAAAAAAACTATACCACACCAACTACTACCAACCAACCAACCAACCAACCACCAACCAACCAACCAACCAACCACCACCAACCAACTATACCATATGCCTTCGTTTGATGAAAGATCAGTTTCTTCAATATTTTCACTTACTACTGGCGTCGAACTGGATTCAATATTACTTTTTAATATATCGGTTATATCGTTTATTGCCTATGTTTAAATCATGCGATATTTTTGATACGATATACCCTGGAAGCGATACGATATCGCCGCATATCGTATTGACGTGTATCGATACAAAATATCGAGATATCGCATGGTGTTGTATCGATATATAAAAATATCGAAACGTATCGGGCATCGCTAGCCACCACCCGCCGCGCGCGAGTGACCGTTACGGACTCGTCGCACGCGAACGGGTGTACCTATTAATAATATTATAAAGAAAAATCTGTATTTCCTTCCGTCCAAAGCAGTTAATAAAACATAGTTATACAGTCCACTAAATTTATTGAAGAGACCACACACCAGCACAAACATGCTGAGTGAGAGCCCCACTTCAAAACGGATTCTATTGGTTAAGTAAATATTGTATCTAGGTGATTTTTAAAATAATAGAAATTAGTAAGCAGGCCTCTTTTAGAAAATTACACGAAAATATTAGCATCGATTGTTCTTTGTTAACGATTATTATTTCTTCTTTTTTTGCTTTTTGCCACCTTTTCCCTTCTTGCCTTTGCCGCCTTGTCCTTTCTTTTCTTTGCTTTTCATTTTTGAAATATCGCCACCGCTGTACTGCTGTCCTACACTGTGACCTTCTAAAGATTTATCACTCGGAGGAGCTTTTGGAGTTACTAATTCTATTTCTAAGTCAGTCTTTTTATCTTGTGTTTCGAGTTTCTTTCCAATTTTTAGAATGAAAACATCCTTTTGTGGATGCAGTACTTTCGCCATATTCACAGGGACGGGGCAATTGGTAGGCGTCACGTTGACGGTCTTTTTGTCTTTCCTGGCTTGTCTGTCCAACCCTTGCAGCGAATATGTCAAGTTTGATGAATAAGTGTTATTATTTTGACTTGTAGGATCTCTTGGCAGCTCAAATTGTATTTGTTCGCCGGTATTATAGGGTGTGCTTTCACATGAACATAACTCTTGAATCTTATCATACCTCCCAATTCTTTCTACTTTACTACTCTTCGGTACTCTGATCTTCAATTCGTTGACATTCATTTTAGTATAAATTTCGTCATATTTTTGAGTTGGTTCTGGAAAATATAAAGACTATTCAGATTTAGGCAGTTTACATTTAACGCAGTACACTTGACGGTGCGACTTACCGTGTCCGTAAGATGGCGCCGGTTGTGCTGGCGCGCAACACGGAGGACATTCGTAAGATCGTCTAGATATTGCGCTCGATACTTGCGACTGTGGGCTCTCTGATCTTCTGTGATCTGCTGAGCAGATCGGAGCTTTCTTCGACATAACTCCTTCATCTAGAAGTATTTTACCCTGATCGTCCATTTCCACTTTATGGCAAGAATACATTGTCATGCCATGATCTTCTTTCAGGAGAAATGAAGTACCCTTTGGTTTAGGCGAAGCACAAAATGCAGTGGTTATCTCTTTTCCTAAAAACGACATTCGTATGGTCACTTCAATAACACCTATTGAGTCTCTGGTTTCACCGTCACAGCACGACAAATAGTACATGTTCTTGGAAAGCGGTGTTGATGTGGTACACAGGATATTGTCTTTTGGCTGTTCCTCCATCCATTTTTTGCAAAGTTCTTCTCTCAAGTGGACAAACTCAGATGTGAAGTCTATGTGTGTTTCAGCTATTCTCGTCACACACGTGGAACACGGAGGTTGTTTCGTTAGCAGCATAACAATTTGGAATTCTTTAATACTGCATATTTTATCATACGTCATGGCAAATAAGATGGATTTTCCAACATTTAGTTTACTGAAATTATCAATTTTACCGAAAGACGAATCATATAGTACAATTGGCGGTTTCCCCAAAAATACAGCTGAAATAACTAAATTATTGTAATCTAGGTCGAAACATTCACACTTCATATGGATTTTGTTAATTATCATCTCAATAAGGAATAAGTGATATGGAAAGTTGACATTCTCTTCTTTGCAGTAGCATAATTCCTGTTTAGTTCGGGCGATGTCGTCAGTCAAACACTTTATAGACTGTCTCAAGGCGTTGGCTTCGCTCGTGAGTAATTTGCTCATATTAGCTATTTTATCTATATTTGTATTTAAGTTATTAGAATTTGAACCCGCTAGCTCACTTGCAAGCCCTTTGACGGTATCCTTTAAGTCTTCCACCTTTTCGGTTGTGGTCTTATCATTTGGCTGGAGTTCTGAAAGTGCATTTTCTACTTTGCTCCCAAGATTACCTGACAATTTCTGCGGTTTTGAACTCCTGTGTTCAGCAATCGAACCTGCAGCGTGTTTTGGAGACGGTGACTTGGGACTTTTGAAAATTTTATCGGACAATTGAGTAGGTGATGCTACTGCGTACTTCGGAGACTGTGACTTTGGGCTTCTGTTCTGTTCACTTAGTGATGGTTGAGTGGACTGTTTCGGTGACTGCGGTGTTGGTGTGGGGATAGGTGCAGCCTGTGTCGAGCTGCGCCGGGGACTCGACCTCGCCGCAGACGGCTGAGGGGAAGGCGTCGACGGCGGCAGAGGTATAAATTCTTGGTCTTCTGGCTCTTCGACAGGTGCCACTGGTGCTTGTTCTGAAGCTCCACCATCCATTTCAGCAGGGTTTTAATGGTATATTATTATAGCGTTGTATTGTAAGAAAAAAACACATTTTAATCTATTGATCCCATGTTATTAGCCATAGCCCTATTGATTTATGATAAACATTTCAAATCATTAATTTATTTAGCTTCCAATATGTTGTGTCTATGCCAGCTACAAATAAATGCAAATACAAAGTTTGTATTGTGTCAGCATAGTTAACATCACAGTGTTGAAATAGCCAGTGTGTAAAGTAAACAATAGCTTATCAGGCATGTGTCGCAAACTTACCATTCTGTATCTGTGCGACTTTCTTAGCTATTTCCCTGACGATCTGCAGTCTCCATTTCTCAGCTTGCGGCAGGTCGGTGCATTCTGACGCGAGGTACGGTCTCCTCTCGCGCTGCCCGCCCGCCTCCTGCACTTGAGCTGCGCGCCATCGAGCCAGAGTGGTCCTGAAAACAAGATAATATTCATCAAGCAAGCTGCGGCTTCCGTACTGCTTCACGCTGGGGAGAAATGGTGACACAGTGGTTGGTTCTAAAAGTGTTTGAACCTACTCCAGTCCACTACTTTGTGAAATTTATTTCATAGTCTTTACTCTCAAAATGGTGAACGAAAACATCATGAGAAAATGACACTGGAAGTTTCCAAGATATGGGCTACCATAAGTTCACTCAGCACCATCAGTGCAACTTCTATGAGACTTTTTTGTCTTTTTTTTTTTGGATATGTGCTGCATTATGTTATGTTAGGTCTCATACAATACTTGTTTGTGTTAATTAACGGAAATTATTGTGTTTATATTTAGTTGATATACAGATAAATTTAAAATGAACTGAATTAATATTTGGTACTTATACAAAAAATTATTTACTATAATATTTTATTCTCTTTTTTAGTTATTGATCTTTTTTTATAATAGTCAATATTCTAGTTGAGCATATATTGGTTTTAATACTTTAGGCTTGCCTGCGGCTGGCCAATCAAGTTTTATTATAAGTAGTTTTTGCATTTGAATATTATAATTGTCTTAAAAAACTTGCTAGTTGGCATGAGGAGTATAGGCCGGAGGGCAGCAGAGTGGCAATGACATTGTGTAAGAACAAGTGGACCTGATTTTTTTATGGCAGCATAGTGACTTAACGAGAACGCATCACATAGTCGTTGTGTGATAAACTAGGTCTACCTCTCTAAGTCCTGAGAAAATCGATGTTGACACATGGACATTGGGACAAGAGAGTGATCTTATGGGTTCCTTTTTTAACTTTTGAGGTACGGAACCCTAAAAAGGATCAAAATATAAGATATTAAATGCAGATTTCTCTTTGTTTTGGGGCCCAACAAAAAACAGTGAAGAAAACATTGTGAGGAAACTCATGCATGGCTCAGGCATGTCCTAGAACCAAAAAATTCGAAGACATGACATGTGACATGATGACATCTACCAACCAGCACTTGGCCTGCCGTTTTTATGTAGTACTAAACAGATTAAATATTTATTGTTTTTATTTATTTTGTGTATCAAAGATAGAGGATCAATCATTAAAAAAAGGTAACACTTAAAATTTTTTTACTTAACATTTTTGCTAAATTACATAATTATTTAAATACATGTCCTAATTTAATTGAGTAACACAGGTTTGGAGTGTGGCTGCTTCTTTAAAAATAAACTAAAATGACTGACAATAATGGAGGCCAGGATCCATACTAAAATATTCAAAGTCCTTTTTAACCTTCTTCATAGCTACATTGAAGGGTAATTTTATTATCATTAGGTACATTTAAAGGCACATCAAAATAGGTAATATTATGACAAGTTGATGAGACTTATTCACATATTTTTAGAGGTTTCTAGGCTCCTAGGATATCTGCACACTTGTAGTCCTATTGTTGACACATACATTGTTTGAGCTGGTTTAAGCATTGAGGTATAATGTACTACGTACTAGAGGAGACACCTAAACTCGATTTTTTGTAACACACGGTAGAGCTAGTGGGCTCCAGCTCATTTAGTCTATGCCGAGCGGTTGCTGCGTCGTGACACATTTGAGTGAAGTTTTCTTGCCTAAAATATGCCTTCGTGTCCATTTAGATACTGAAGAAATAATTTAAAAAATATAAGTAAAAGTCAAGGAGTGACTTTTCACCAGTAATTATAAGTTATTATCTTTAAAACACACATAATTTAATTATACTTTTTGAATTGCAATGTGTCATCGCGGTGGCCATTTTTTACGTGAATGTCAAAGAATAAAACATTTGCATGCACAGACCAGGCACTATCGACGTATTCAATGCTTGACCACGAATCCTCTACATGTGAGTCAAAATTGATTGATGATAATAACATTATGTCGCATCTGCACGCATTGATAGTAATTTATGAGAACATGACACCCCCCGTCTGCCCCGCTGTCATCAAATGCGCGCACATTATTTTGTTTGAAATAGCTTCTCTAGTACCTACGTTATACCTCAATGGGTTTAAGTCAGTTTCAGAGCAAGCTCTAATTTATTATAATTATAAATACTCAAGTTTATCACTACAGCTTTTTAAAACACTTGTACATTATGTAGGTTTTTTCTAGCCTGCATTTAGTAAAATTCGCCCTAAGATGACCCACTGACCTACTTGTGACTTCTTTCTGGTACTAGTAACTAGTTAATACACTTACATAGCCTTTTCCGCATTGCGAGCCTGAAACAGAAAAAAGTACCTTTAGATTTGACTGATAGGAACTGAACAAGTGTAAAACCACATAACTTTTTGATTTTCTTTAACTTAAACATTTAATGTAAAGTGTCGTAGAAGTTAAATGTCAGAAATTGAGAAATACTGTTGTATTATAAAGCTTCGATTCAAACTTGAAATTACAAGTTAAAATCACTTTTTGTTAAAATAGCGGTTACAATTTTATTGGTTTAGAATTCTTACCATTTCTTTGACCGTCTATTTATTGACACTACTTGAATTGTTCGCTTTTGCTGAATTGCACTGTGAACACCGAAATAATAACAAATTATTGTATAAATGACATTCGTATACAACTTAAAACACAAACACAACAGGTAAACATAACCTCAAATTGGAACTTTGGAAGTGACATTTTTTTTTTAATTTTCCGCTATGTGCCAAAAGCCTTGTTAAACAAGGTTCATTTGGAAGTGATAATAAAACATATCAATACAAACGTATTTCCGTTTGGACTCCAGTGTGCGCCAGTCTCATTAGGAGCAATCATTACATCAAGATACGTCCGTCATTTCCTTTTTCAGAAAATAATAAGTAAATAGTGCACATGGTAGTTGTTGACCTCGAGAAGACATACTACTGGGTACCGCATGAGGTTGTGGTGGGTGGGCCCTTGAAGAGAAAGGTATGCCTGGGAAGTATGTGCAGTCAAGGGCGGATCTAGGATTGTTTTTGGGGGGGGGCACAATATGTAGTCTAGTCAACAAGCGCATTTTAGCTTTTTTTTTTCTCCGCCTCCGAAAAATTGGAACCAGGTGTCATTTGATTCGGAATAGCGAGTATGTATTTTTTTTAAACTTAAAAAGAACTTTCCCGGAGGGTTGAATGTTGGTACGGCCCAAAACGGGGACCCAGGTTTGCGTAAGTTAAGCCCATTTCCGACTTTTCATGAACTCTTTAAACTTATTAAATATGAAAATTTATTATTGAAAGAATTCAGGCATCTAGGGTACTACAGAGATGACTTAACAATAATCTGCGGTTAAAAAAGTTTTATCGCGATTTTTCTATTTGTAACGCATTACTAGTTAATTAACAACTTGTTCCTACTTGCACATGAACATTGCAAGTGCAATAATTCTTTAATACCAAATCTGAGTTTTTTTTTCATCAAAGGTTGTTTCCAAAAAAAAAAATTATCTCATACCTAAACAACGCAGTTGTTTAAAAAAACTTAAACAATAAGCCATAAAAGTTTGTTTTTAAAAGTCATTTTCAAGTAGCTTTTACTTATTACAGATCAAAAAAAAAAAAAGACGTGTGGCACGGAGACTTGCCGCGGTAAAGCTATTGCATAGCATTTTTTATCAACTTCGATTTGCCTATAAGTATGTACTGTGATGGAAACTCCATAACAGCCTAGGGGGACACGTGCCCCCGTGCCCGCCCCCCCTGGATCCGCCCTTGTGTGCAGTTCATCCATGCATTGTACAGCCGATGCAGTACCCAAGTGCGATCTCCAGTGGGCACTACCGCAGTATCAATGTGGCTATCGGTTTACACCAAGGGTCGACCTTAGCCCAAAACTCTTCCCAGTGATAATACACGCTCTCAAATGTTGGAAATAAGAAGATGTCAAGATGGTGTCGCGCGTTTCGCAAACGCGCGACAGCATCGGCATCGCTTAAAAAAGTTGCCGTGGGCGACGGGCCTAAGACTTTGTTTTTTATTCATTTATTTTAAAGTCAATGTCATCTAACTGTCAATGTCACGGCCGGGGTTCGGCATTTTGGTTTAGTTTGTTTTTGTTTACTTGTTCGTTTTTGCAATGAAGATTTCTGTTTTAATTTTATTATTAGATCTGATTAATTTGTGCCCTAAGATACGTTCTAAGTAAAGAAATAATTATCTATAATGGAAGTTCAAATATCATCCGATACGACAACTTTGCCCTGGGAATATTGTCCAGAGGAAATACTATGGATAATATTTAGAAATTTAAACGATCAATGGTTATTACCATGTATGTTTATAAATAGGAGATGGAAGGATATTTTACTTAAGTATATCGAGGTAAATATTTGTATTATTATATACCTTTAGAATAATTATATTTTCATATTTTTTATTATTATATACCTTAAGCAAATAAAATTTCTTATTCTTATTCTATTCTTAACTGGACAATTTTTTTTTGCTTTATGTTCCACTGATCAAGCAAAGGCCTCCCCTTCCCCATATCCTGAAACAGCCTGGGACTGACTTTATCAGTGCAAAATTGGGCGCTAGCTAGTTACTGCTGGTCTCCTGATCCGATTTTTGTGTTAAGCTAAGTGATGTTGAGTACTCATGATCACCGGTGCAAGTGTGGGAAGGGAAGACTGGGGTAGTTTTTGTCAGTTAAAGTCTGACACGGCGTGTCTCTTACACGGTGTGACATGAAAATACACATAATTATGTACACTAAATTACATTAATTACTTATGACATATTTAAAAAAAATATATATAGGTAACTATTAAAATAAACGAGTTATTTCTTTACAGCATTATAGCCTTTGGCCCAGAATTTTTTCAGCAACAATGGTACACAATGGTCGCACTTTCAAAAGTAATTCTGTTCTTAGTATGAAAAGTATGTGCATAAATTCAATGCTGTGGAGTTCTGTAGTGCAAGCGAAGATAACACTAATTTGCATATACCCAGAATGGAATGTTACATGCATGCATGTGTATAAAGGTATTAGGATTATTACACTAATATGCTAAGAAATTTATTTTATTTTATGACAAAAAAACAGTTTTTTTCATTTTTTAAATATGTTACAGCAAGTAAAAATGTGAAAAAACAATAATTAAGCCAATGTTATATGAGTTATAACTTTATTATAAGTTCCCTGGTTTTCAATGGCTTTTGCAAATAATTTAGAATACTAGTATTAAAAACCAAACAAACCATTTAATAAAGTAAAAATACTGTATGTAACATGTGTTTTTAATAATGTTACAGTCAGATGTATTTCTGGGGAGGCGTGTTCAGTCACTTCTTGTAACCAACTAGAACACTAATAAACAATGGGTTTTTTGGGGAAATTAGTTAGAAATGTTTTGTCATTCAAGTAAAATTGTATATCTTTGATTAAAGGGAATAAATTTTTAATCATTTCTGAATAAGACTATACTAAACATAACAAAAAATATGTAAACTAAACTAAATACGAACTAACTAAAAAATGGCATTGAAAAACTCCTCAATGCTGTCAGCAGGTAAAGTGCCTAAGAGACTGGCAGCATTGCCACGTTGTATGGCATTGCTTATTATGACCTTTGATTGTGTTTTGAAGTGACTGGCGTAACTTCTGTAGTAGTATAAACTCAACAAACCAAGCCGGAAGAATTAAGAAAGTCCTTACTAAAGGCGACCTCAACCTTTTGGGGTCTCTTAAAAAGGACGACGGTACCTACACAACCTCGGACGAGGAAACCAGAATAGTACTGCTGGAGACCCATTTTCCCGGATGCCAAATCACATCCGACTCAGAGTGGCCTACTGAACACCACAACACACCAACAACCAGCGAATGGGATGTGGCCAACAAGCTAGTAACTGCGGAGAGAATAGAATGGGCTGTAACGAGCTTCAAGCCTTTCAAATCCGCAGGGCTGGACGGGATATTCCCGGCCCTATTACAATGGCAACTAAAACAGGTAACCAAGCACCTAATACCAATCTACCGGGCCTGTATAGCTTTCAACTATATCCCCGTACTTTGGAGAGAGGCAAAAGTAGTCTTCCTACCTAAACCAGGAAAAGAGGACTACACACACGCCAAATCTTTCAGGCCTATCAGTCTAACATCTTTTCTTCTGAAAACACTAGAAAGATTGGTAGATCGACACTTAAGGGATGGAGCTCTAAAAAGCAAACCACTGCATCCCCAACAACATGCGTACAGGAAAGGCAGATCAACAGAGTCGGCACTACACATGGTAGTGCACAAAATAGAAACGGCTATAACCAATAAAAACTCAACACTTGCGGCCTTCATAGACATTGAAGGGGCTTTTGATAAAACCATACACAACAGCATTAACCACGCCCTGCAAAAATTTTGTGTAAAACCGGTTATAAAAAACTGGATCACTAAATTAGTTAGCAAAAGGGCGGTTCGGATAGTGGGGAATACTACCACAAGAGCCAAGGTAGTAAGAGGATGTCCCCAAGGAGGCGTTCTATCTCCACTTCTCTGGAACATAGTAGTGGACAGCCTCATAAAGAAACTGAATGACAGAGGATACACTACTATTGGTTATGCAGACGACCTTGCTATACTGATAAACGGGAATGCTGAAGATATGCTGTGCAAAGTGATGCGCTCTGCACTGCAGATAGTAGAAGATTGGTGTGAAGAACACGAACTTTCAGTAAATCCCAAGAAAACAGAACTTATCCTTTTTACCAACAAAAGGAAGTTACCAGAATTAGAACTACCAAAGCTTTTCAACACCAGACTCTCCCTATCAACGCAAGTGAAATATCTGGGCATAATTCTTGATAACAAATTGAACTGGGCGAGTCACTTAGAGGCTAAAACAAAGAAGGCCTGTATAGCTTTTAATCAGTGTAGAAGACTAGTTGGTAAGAGATGGGGTCTTAACCCAAAGATTACACTCTGGCTATACACGTCAGTCATTAGACCTTCTATTACCTACGGATCAGTTGTATGGTGGCCCAGAACTCAGCTGATCACTGTGAAAACGAAACTCCAGAGTCTGCAACGCTTAGCTAGTGTAGCAGCTACTGGATGCATGAGAACAACTCCATCAGCAGCGTTAGAGTATCTTTTGAATTTAAGACCTCTGGATCTGGTCATAAAGGAGGACGCTCAGGCAACCGCCTTAAGACTAAGATCAAACGGACTATGGAAAGTAAATACAGAAACAACACACTCAAAAGTTTTGCAGGGGATTCTGAAGGAAATACCACTCCTTGAGGCGCCCATGGATAAAGCTTTATGTCAACATGTGTTCGATAGAAGTTACGACATCCAACTCACTGCGGAAGCAGAAGATAGCTCTGGCATCAATGAAGTTAGGATATATACGGACGGGTCCAAGACCTCATATGGTACAGGAGCCGGCGTCTTCTCGAATGATCTCAACATCTCTATATCAAATACCCTAGATAAATTAAACACAATATTCCAAGCCGAATGTATCGGTATCACCAGAGCGGCACAAGCAGTTGCAGCCAGAGACGTCAGAGATTTTAAAATAAAGATCATCTCCGACAGTGCATCGGTGCTTCAAGCCCTAAAAAACAACACAATTACTTCTGTCCTAATACTGGAATGCCACAATGCACTCCAATCCATTGCAACCACGAACAGTGTAACCCTGCAATGGATTAAAGGACACAGCAACTCGCTGGGTAACGACGCAGCGGATGAGCTGGCCAAGAGAGGCTCAGGGGATACAGTATTTGGACCGGAACCACTACTGCCCATACCTCAGGCCCAAATAAAATCATGGCTGCGTTTAAGAACCACAGAAAAACACCTCACCGAATGGAGAAACAGTGAAGGATGCAGGCAAACAAAAGATGCAGTTCCGGCGGCATCAATGAAGTTTACTCGCAATCTCATCAAACTTAAAAGGGACAAAATCCGTAAAATCATAGGAATTTTAACGGGTCACTGTTCCTTAAACAAACATCTACATAACATAGGTGTAACAGACAGCCCACTGTGCAGAGGATGCATGGAGGCGGAAGAAACGCCAAGGCACGTACTCCTAGAGTGCAGGAGCGTGGCAGATCACCGGGCACAAACTCTACGATCCCCATTAACTCTCCCAGAAGCCTGCAGCAGTCTGGGAAGGCTGCTAAAATTCTGGGACGACCTATGTTGGTTGGAGTAGGTATTCTTTGAACGACACGCACAATGGCCCAATCAAGAGGCTAAGTGCGGACAAAAGCCCAGTTAAACTAAACTAAACTAATGACCTTTGATTTGATTTTGACATCGGGAATAAACACTTTCAAATACAAAAAGAATTTTGAAAATCATTAGGGTAGTTAACAAAAAAAAAAACTAATTAGTCTGTCAGATAGATTTCCAAAAAATATTGGACATGTATTTTTTCTTTTTTCACGCAAACAAACAATGAAGACGATACAGTGCTTTGAAAATCGTGTGACGTCATATTCTAAGACATTAGTAAGACATTTTTTACCAGTGAGTGGTGACGACACAACCCCCACTCAAATCTTTGACGCGTTTTATCTTCTTCAATTTTTATTGATTTGATAAAACAAAAAATACGTATCCAATATTTTTCGATAATCTAACAGACGGACTAATTATAATTATATTTTTTTTAGTCAGTAAACATCCCTATTGACGGAGATATCGGTGGACGTACATAAAAAAAATACATACACACGAATAGAGAACCTCCTCCTTTTTGGAAGTCAGTTAAAAACACACACAACAAACAAACCTATTGCTATTAACTTCACACAAGAATTGACCTATAATCGTACAAAATCGCGAAAACTGGAAAGAGGGAAGGGAGGCCTTTGCCCTGCAGTAGGATAGGTAATATCTACAGGCTTATTTATTTAATTATTTAAAAAAAACAGGTACACCAAGAGTACATACATTTCACACTGAATAATAAAAAAATACTGGTTAGGGTTCTGATGTAAGCATCAATTACTTAAACAACATTCTCAGATACAATAAAGCTGTCATCGCAAATTAAACAAATAAAATTTAAACATCAAATAGAAAACAAAACATTTTTGACTTAAACTAATGAGATCTAACGAGATTAAATAATCATAAAATTAACTTACACTAATAACAATATTATATATAACAACAAGCTTATAATATAACAATAAGTATAGGTTGATACTGTTCGAAGTAATGAAACCAGTGTACAATTTGTGAACCCAGAGCCACCAAACCAATGGGGCCATCAAACAAAACTTAATACATTTGTGTTTATCAATTTTCAGATAAAATAATTTTGACAACAAAACAGGTGACAGACAGGCCTATAAAATACTACAATATTAAAAAATTACAACTAATCAAAAGCATTGGCAGTGCAGGAGGTATGGTACTTATATTATAATAATTATTTTAACTGATTTTTCTAAATTTAAATCTTGACTGGCCATTTCATGAAAATTACATTCTCGTTGGTCTAGTGGTCACAAGCGCGACTGCTGAGCATGAGGTCCTGGGTTCGATTCCCGGGTCGGGCAAAGTGTTATTGGCTTTTTCCATCAGGAATTTATCAGTAACAGCTATGGAGCCTGGATTTGTGCCCGGTTGATGACAATAGGCTCGCCCCCTATTACATGGGACTTAAACATAACTGGCGAAGTGTGGGTGTACTATTAGGTACACCTCTGCCTAACCCTTCGGGGATTACAGGCGTGTTATGTTATGTTATGTGTGTACATTCTATAGGATTCAATGAACTAACGATTTGAGGATTTAGATCGTTGTTAAATCTATTTTTGTAATGTCTAGGTAGTGCTTGGAACTTGTTAGGATTTCTAGGAGCTCTTGAATTTCTGAGTTGCGAGCGTATAAGAGAGCTAGAACCCTCAGGATATTGTTTGCTTGCGGAACATCATTTTCTCAATGTCCATATTGGTTTTATGATGGAACAATTAACTCTAATTTTGTTACTTGGGGCCAGTAAAGATTGTCTATGCCTAGTAGCCAGAGCAAGTTCGTAAAAGGGTATTTCGGTTCTCTTTTTGACATGGAAGGATCACTCTTCCATGTCAACTTACGATCCAAGTAGAATCCCAGGTATTTCACACATGATGACTTTAGTAGTGTCCTGGCCCAATTTGACGGGAGCTCAATTTCCATGTCTGTATGAGTGTTTGGGGGGAATGAGGAACAGGGTTAAAGTTCCTCACCCCCCATTGAAATGGTGTACCTATACCATTTGTTTAGCCACTTGCCTTGCTTGTAACATATAATGTTATTATAATGATATACGTGTCTACTTAGACGTATTAGGATTCAAGTACCCACAGTTCCTTCCAGGTATGGCGTCTCTCTGAGGTCTAAGCAGCTATGCTCTGCTAATACACAAACAGCCTTCAACTGTGTGGATAGGACTAAAGTATTTATTATAGTTTCTATTTTAGTTAGAACAACTGAATGTAGAGAGAATGATCATATGATCGTGTATTTTGGACACGAATTTATTGCATATGGCAAAGAGACCCCAGAGGATACAGTACATGACGAAGAACGAATGGTCGCCTTTCGCATGGTTCTCTGTTACACGTAAGTTTGAAGGCCTCTATAGGTACTATATGACATTTTTATAGGCGATTACCTGATCTACAATTTTGTCTCGGCTAATTTTAAGATAAAATTTACCGTTTTGCTAAAAAACGCGAAAACCCGAGTAACTTTTTTCTAGGTGTCGGATCGATGAAGGAGCGTATTTTGAAAGGCGCCCCGGGCCAATAACTTTTGCCGCCCCAGAAGTCAAGAAAAACTTTTTTTGAGAACTTATGCATGATCCAGACCTGAGAGCAAATGTAAGCTAGCTCGCCGTCCGGCCCTCTTATGAAGATGACTGGCCGTGTCGAACGCGAGGCGCGTTCGTGTGTCACGCGCGCCTCAAAGAGGAAGGAACATGGGTGGTTTTTAGTCAGTAGAAGTCTGGCACTCACACAGAGCGGGAGGAGTCATTTGATGACTGCCGACGCACAAAAAAAAATGCCAAATGTAAGAGCGAGCGGAGCGAGCTCAAAAAATTGGCCCCCTGCCTCGGAAAAGTTAAAAGTAACTACTTTTCTTTTTATCATTCAAAAAAATATTGTACAAAACTCAATGGCAAGAGCGAGCGTAGCGAGCTAGCTAGAAAATTTTATCATTCATTTTTACCATGAAAATCACTGATTCTCTTTTTACCATAAATAGTAAGCGGTGCTTGCCTAGGTCGGTCTGTGGATGGGTGACCGCCCGACATACCGAGTTTCCTCCGTGCCTCGGAAAGCACGTTAAGCTGTTGGTCCCGGCTGCCATATATAGATCTTTGGCAGTCGTTACAGGTAGTCAGTGACCTGAAAGTCTGACAACCAGTCTTACCAAAGGGTATCGTATTACCTAGTATTAACTGGGTTGTGGAGGTCAGATAGGCAGTCGCTCCATGTAAAATACTGGTATTCAGCTGCATCCGGTTAGACTGGAAGCCGACCCCAATATAGTTGGGAAAAGGCTAGGCAGATGATGAGTAAGCGGTGGGCGGCCGATTAGAAGGATATAGTGTTCACATTAGGGTCACGTTATATAACATAATTATAACTATTTTCGCAGAATGGAAGACAATGTTTGCCACGTTTATACCAAATTGTCCCTAATATTCACCCAAAGCTGGGATGGGAAAAAATGGAAGTCTGTATCAAGAGGTCGCTATTACGGGAATTCACTCGACTCCGTCTGTGGTATAGACGTGTTTGATGGAAGAGTTTGCTTACTAACCCAGCTTGGATTTGTATATCGTGAAGATCTTGAAACAAGAAATTATCACAAAGTAAACAGTCACAACCTTGTGGCACGCATTCAGGATTCAAAGGTTTTGGCAATGTTTGATTACAATAAAGTTGCTGTATCAGGTAAGCCAGTTACTTAATAATTAAATAAGTCTTTATATCCCTAAAAGTAAGAGCATGTAAGGCTTTTTTTATGAGCCTAATGTGTCCCAGTGCTGTGCAAAGTCCTCCCTTCCCTCTTTCCATTTATCTCTGTCTATGGCTGTTTGGGCCCAATCCTTTTGTAAAGACGACGAGCTGGACAGCTCGTCACGCCATCTTCTTCTGGCAAGGCTTATTACTAAGTCAGAATAATTTATTTACTCTGGCTCCTAAACTAGGTTTAGGCGCCTGTGACTTAGGAGTGATTCCCCGTGAAGAAACAAAGCCATGGGTATTGAAAATAAATCGAGGAGCTTCAACAATAAGAAATGGTTCTTTGTCACCATTTCTTATTGTTGCTTAATGACTTAACAAAGATTAAAGAATATTGTTTGAAAAATGTTTAATGAGGTGTGTAAATGAAAGGTGTGAGTGTGTGTGTTGATTGCTAGTTTTTCCTTTATTTATTTCGTTTCTGATTTGGTACATTTTTAAATATTCCTGAAAAAATTACATTAAAAAAACCGGTGGGTATAGAGAATAGCGTCCAAGTACATAAATGTGTGATGTAATTTTATGTACCTATGTTTTTGTCTTTTTATGTCTTCTCTCAAAATGGTGAAGGAAAACATCGTGAGGAAACCGGCATGTCTTAGAATCATAAAATTCGAAGACATGTGACATCTACCAATCCGCACTAGGCCCGCGTGGTGGATTATAGCCAATTCACCTCCTAGAGAGAAGGCTTGAGTCCCTGGGTTTGGGAACATTATAGGTTGATGATGATGAATTTTATGCATGTTTTCAGAGGCATTTGGCTATAATCTTAACGGCCGAGTTACGGTAAGCCGTGAAGCTTACTCGACATTCATGTGGCTAGACTGTGAGAAGATGACGTGCTTCACCGAACATGGAGCAGTCTTGTTCATGGGCTTTTCGGATGGAGCGGTGAGTATTTTTATTGATTCTTTTGTTTTTGTTTACTGTTCTGCAGGACCTCGTGGCCAAATAATAGCAGCCCCACGGGATGACTTTCAAGGTTAAGCCGCACTTGCCATGGTGGGTTAGTGAATGGGTGATCAACCATTACATACCGAGTTTTGTCCGTGCCTCGGATAGCACGTTAAGTCATTGATTCCAGCTGACATTTTTAGGTTCCGATTACCCAGTGCTAGCTGGGTTGTGGAGGTCAGATAGGCAGTCGCTCCATGTAAATAGTGGTATTTAGCCGGTGAGGTTAGAAGGCGACTTCGTTGTGAAATTGTTAGGCAGATGATGACAGCAATGTGGTTGGGGATATCGTCAAAGTCCCTGAAAACACTTGGATGAGGGACGCACAGCACAGAGAAGTATTTCAGAAAAAAGTTCTTTCTACTCAGTTAGTTTTAACTATTGTCTGTCGTTTTAAGTAAGTTACGAGTTATGTGGCTTACCCAAATATCCTTTCTTTGATATTGTTCGTCGTTTCGTTTTCCTTTTTTTTTGCGGAGCGTGGTAAATCATGAAATGACTCCTCTCACTCTGGGTGGAGCGGAAGGGAGTGTCAGACTTCTACCGACTAAAAACCACCCATGTTTCTTCTTAGCCCTTTGTGTCCGGGGCCGCGGTATCTCTTTCGAACAACCCGCAGCCCCGACAGACGTTATACGTTTTCCTTGACTTGCGAGACTGCACATTACACAATACTCGTAACTGACAAATGATTGCACTGACTGAATAGGTCCACTCAAATCTCTAAAATCAAAAGACATTTATTCAAACTAGGCTGATAATCAGCACTTTTCGAACGTCAAAATTTACTTTACTTATTTACAAGTGACAGTCCCCCAAAACGCCCACCCTTTGACACTTCCTAGTGTTTTTGCTGGAAAGAAGAAGTGGCGGAACAAACTCCCCAGCAACAAATCCCCAGCAATGTGGTCCTTTCTTCAAAAGACTGTGACCTCTTGAGTCTCTCTCTCTCTCTTGAGTCTCTCACTCTTTCTTCTCAGAGTAGGTAGTCAGGTACGAAACACCGGCCTCATCGAATACTAAACCCCTCTAATAAAAGACCCCTCTCACCCGAACAATCCGCATAGTGAATGAGGTTCACGAAAGAATCGACATTTTTTCATGCAATTTGAGTGAATTCGCAATAGTTCTGTTGAACGTGATTTGTTATTTAATTTAAAGAACTAGTTGATTAGATTGTAGAATTGATAACTATGTTGTTATTTCTGTTTGTTTTTTCTTTTTTAAAATTTGCTATTAGTTGTAGATTAATTTGTAAGAAACGTATATTTTTACTTTTATGTTAATTGATTGCCATACTAACAAATTAGGTTAAGACCTGTGATGTTAGTTGTAAGTTGAAAATAAATAAAATATTTATTTTGATGTTTACTAGTTGGTTCCGTCACTTGTCACTTGTGTGTCCATTTATATTTTGTTTTGATTATGTATATGTCTCTGCGGCAAATAAATACATCTTCCTCCTTTCTTCTAGGTCGGTATATACACACTGCCCGCTACAACCGCGTCGAAAGAGGGTAATATGAGTCGATTGTTCAACGTGAGAGATTTCGACCGCACTATAAAAAGTACCGCTATATGCCAATTGGAAGTGTTTGAGGACACACTCTCCCACCACCTACTTGTTCGCACTCAAGACCGATTACTTCAACTGCTGTTCACTTATCCTGAATACATAAAAGAATTATATGACTAATCATTCAGTTTTTGATTTAGAAGCCAAATAAAAGATGGATGGATTGCGTGTGGCATGACACCTACGAAAGTAAAAGGAGAAAATGACAGCGTGGTGTTGAGGAGAATGGTAGAAATATGTGTTGCGGCCAACCCCAAGTAACAAGGGTTAAGATAGATTTGGATAAGGATAATAATGGATATACAATGTGTTAAAAAGATCCTGCAAGACAGGGATCGAAACACCGCACTGCACACTCAAACCGACATAGTGGACGTTGGCAAGAATGCTGCTAGGTTCAAATGGGATTGGGCGGGTCACGTCAGCCGCATGCACGATGACCGCTGGGCAATAGCCTCCACACTATGGTTGCCGGAAAACGGACGGCGCCGCCGAGGCCGGCCAAGAAAGAGATGGCGTGATGATCTAGACGCGTACCACGAGAGCTGGTTCGAGGCGGCACAGGAAAAGGGCTCTTAGAAGAAATTGGGGGAGGCCTTTGCCCAGCAGTGGGACAGTGCAGGCTACTAAAAATATATATATGTATATATTATTGTTTGGCAGGGACACCCGTACACCGCATCGGTGTGCCGGATGTGCGTTGAGCCTTAGGTAACTTATATACATATTAAATAATAAGTATAATTGAAATCTGTTGTGGTATTGAATTAAATAATAAGGAAACACGATTTTAATTTGTAATTTTATTATCCAACAAACAATGTACAATCCGAACAAACTATCTTTGGTATAATTTATTCTTACGATGCAATTTACGATATTAAATAACTCAATTATAATAAGCATATAATAATCAACCCACTAGTTCATAGATCCAAATTAATCTAATCTTAAATAATCGTGGTTTAATTAACCGTAGCCGAGTACCTACTCGACAACATATAGGCATATATTGGTTTAAATAATAGGTTTTATACACTGAAGCTCTATTAAAGGATTCTAGTCATATTTTATTTAAGTATAAAGTTTTTTAAGACATTTTCTAATGCATATATCGATGGTTAGATTTATAAAATACTTTCGTAGATTGACTGATAATTTAACTTATTAACATGAATAAAAGTGACTACATATAAAATATTTTTTTACTATTTAAATAGCCATGTAACACACAGGCTGGAAATGTAAACGCTAATTAAAAGCTGATTGGTGAATTGGAAGAAAACGATACATCCTTGACAAATAATAAATTATGCAGCATGTGTGTTACAGCCATTACCTAACACCTATTCCATATAACAATACAATTCGTGTACCAGACACAATAACATACGTTTTAATTGATATGCATTTCAACAGATTTGATTCAAGATACCCTCTACATTTAGGTATCGATTCGTTTTCGAATACAACACTTATAAGGCAGCTTTTCAACTCGACCCATTCTTGTAAAAAAGTAGATTTTATGCATCTACTATTCCGATCGTCTACATCCTACTCATGGGTACAAAGTACTTATTCGTTACGACTACAAAAACTCGACTGCCGAAGACTACCGTCCAGCGGGACTTACAATCACCAATAATAACACCAACGATCACGCATCGAACGTTCTCGAAAACGCTGTTGCGCCCGCGCCTGCGAAAGGTAACCAGGAAATTTCAACCATCGCTCTATGTGCTAGAGTTGTAATTAGCGGTCCGTCGTATTAGGGTTGGTGTAGGAGAATCCTCTGAAAGGCTCCTGGTCCATGGAGCGTAATACGTGGGGTTCTACCGCAGTGAGGCGGGGCCGCTCACCGGTGAACGCTTTGTCGAAGTATTGAGTGTCCATTGGATGTCTCTGTCAAGAAGTAACAATGGATCAGTTGATGGGGACATTCAGGGATAGACTTCCAAACTGATTGACTTGAAAATGTAGTAGATCATAATTAGAGAACAAATCCAAAGGTCCATCGTAGATCTCGCCCTTGTTGGAAAGGGCGTTGGTTGAAGGACTTATATTCAAAGGGGAGTTTGACAGTAGCTTGAAGAAATATAGCACTTACGACTCTTGGTCTGAAGGGCGTCTCCAGCTCGCGCCTGTCGAGCCGGTCCCAATGGATGGCGTGGAAGAAGTCCTGGTCGCGAATGTCCCCGTGCATGCACTCGGTGCCGCCCAGTCTGGTCCGCGCGTCCTTGTCCAATAACTGCAACGACAAAGATTTGTTAGGTACATTTATATAAATGATGTCTTTGGCATGGTTAAAATATAAATTCAATTTACACTGCGTGTTGTAAGAGAGTTCTGCTGTTTTACATTTTACATACCCATGAGTCTAAGAGTGTACCTACATCTTCCAAAGGATAAACTGTATTCACGTCCCAAGCGTATCGGTTACTAAAAATTCGTTCAAAGGCCAGTTCACCAACCTATTTCAAAAGACTTGTTAAATATCTACATAGCAATTTTGCCCCTTTTCTTAAATATAAAACCAAACCCACATAATTCGATACCCTTTACGCCCTTTACGTATAGCCCAATTTAGGTAATATCTACCTAAAGTTGCTTTACGCCCTTTGAACCCAGAGGTATCGAATTATAATAATGGCTATAAACCAACATACCCTAGTCAATATGGTGAGCGCCTCTTGCGAGAGGAAGCGCGGGTAAGACGGCATTTCGTTGCAGATGGACCAGAACAGTTCATCTTCGTCGCAGCCGCTGAACGGACTCTGACCAATCAGCATCTCGTATAGCAGCACGCCGAAAGACCACCAATCAACTGTCTGGTTGTATTTCAGGCCCTTTATTATCTGGAAGCAAAGAAATAAATATTACCCTCGGTTTGTGTTTCACAGTCACCATTGGGCGACCGATGTTTTCATGACATTCCGAGCAGATATTTCGATCTATCTTTCGCTATGAAATATTTTGAAATTGTACCAAAATAATGTTACGGCGGACTGATAGGTTTCTCTTCTCTTTTCGCTGCCCCATACTAGGATTTTATTTCGTGGTGATCTTCAAATAATTATTATTGACATAGGTAGAGTAATTCCCTTACGACGTATTAACACCGCGATTTTAGATTAAAGAAAATGAATATTTTTTAAAGATTGCAACATTTGCATCGTCCTTTCTCGTTTTGACATATGAAACGTCACTTTTCTTTTTCGCGCGTTAACGACACCGCAAGAAAAAGTTCTTTCTCGTCAAATTATTCGCTTACAAATAAGTTTACGTTATATTCTACCGAAATAACAAAATACTGAGTGACAAAAAGTGTAATATGTGCAGCATTAGTGAAAATCGTAAACCTGAGACGCAGAAACCTGAGCAAATACCTACAGACAACACTCGCACAGCCGACCACAGCGGTGAACTTGGATGTAACTCTTGTAGCCCTACCATTAGGCGTAAGAATGCCTGGCTATAACTGACCTCCGGATACGTGATATCTACAGTGCTTATTCAAGCGATACGATGGTCATTAACACTGTAAACCACATGTGTGCTGTAAGCTTTTTAAAGCTTTTTCCAGTGGGTGCGCGACACCCCAGTAACATATATTTCCTATGTACTAGCTGGAACTTGAACTATCAGTGCGTGACACGAGATGTCCTTAGCAAAGTCATTGGACTATGCTTACACTGAAAATAACTATACTGGGTATAGCAGGTGAGCTACATTTCCATGTAAGCATATACCCTATGTTATTAACTGCATAGCAAACTATCAGTGTGTGGCACGAGATGCCCTTAGCAAAGTCATTGGACAATGCTAACACTGAAAATACCTATACTCTGCATATCAGGTGAGTTACATTTCCGTTTAAATTTTAAGCATATACCCTGAGTTATTAGCAGCTTACCAAACTATCAGTGCGTGGCACGAGATGTCCTTAGCAAAGTCATTGGACAATGCTAACACTGAAAATACCTACAATCGGCATAGCCGGTTTTCGGAGTTCCATCTCCATGTGATGTTTGTGTGTTTTGAGTCATCATCATTCTCTTGCCCTTATCCCAATTCATTTGAGGTTGGCGCAGCATGTCATCTTTTATACTTCTTTATTACTTGAATGATTCCAACGGAAAAACTACCATCCAGAAATATGCTTTGCATGAAAACATATATCCAACGTTACTAGCCACATAGCAAACTATCAGTGCGTGACACAAGATGTCCTTAGCAAAGTCATTGGACAATGCTAACACTTAAAATACCTAGAATAGACATCACAGGGGAACCCTATTCTACTATGAACTTCGGTCAGCTAAATTTATAAATATGCTTTTTAACCTATGAGCATGATGGTTGCGAGACAACCTTGCTTATCCAATGTGCAATATAGTCTTGCTAATGCATATACTCTTGCAGTGAATGGGGACCATACTTTGCCACCTGGTTTCCTATCAGCAAGTAAAAGTTACTTGGCTGCCTTATTTGTATTCTGCTGGCTAACACACATTTGTCATGATTGCACATGCTTTAGTATGAGATATTCTCTGCATGTTATGGCCACATTAAGTGAAATCTTTTCATAGCTTCTTCATCGAGTATGATATTATGGAAGCATCATTGGTTATAAATCAAAGTTACATAATTATGCACGTAACCAACCAAATGCAAAACTGGGGAAATGTGGGTGTCTGACATCTCTGCCTAACCCTTCGAGGATTACAGGCGTAATGTTATGTTATGCAAACAATGTTTGTATAACTGTTTATTTTCTGAATAAATTAAATAAAACATGGTGGTAAATGCACTGTAATGTCCCAATACATAAAAACTATTAGTATTGAGAGGGAAAAGTTTTATAGACTGACAAAATTTCGAGGTCTTAACAGCCTGTCAATGTACAGATGACCTTATCAACCAAACCCTTTTTAGTTCCAAATCAAATTATTTTCACTCCGAGACCCGAACCCCTCTTAGGAAAAGATAATAGTACCATTATATTGTAAGGCCCTAATAGTAACTCGTTGCTATACCTAGCAATCTATGGCTTCAATATTAAATTAATCATGTTGTAATTTATTTATGCCTAAGAGTATTTTCAGAGAAAATCACTTAATCCATACTTAACAATAACAGATAACTTGTTATGTCTGATGAATTTATCATAGATACGCTAGATATTCATAGATAACACTCAAGTATTGTATGCAGTAAGCATGTAACCTGCATTAAATAATATTTAATTCCTGAGGAGATGGGCAGACCTAAATTACAGCATAGTAAAGAAGAATTTTAATTTGTTATCTGGGCACAAAATGTACACACTTGATAGTACAAGTAAGTACTAAAGTGATATAATTGAAAACAAGGGGGGGAGGGTGCATGGGAGTGCTAACATGAAGGGATTGTGGTTAGAACATCAAGACATCAGGTGCCATATGTTTTACGTAACAAAATTGCTGGAGCTTTTATTGATAAGGATATTATGTCAGAGAACTTTATTAGACAATGTGTGGGGGAAACTTAGTAAGTTTTCCTATATTCTTTATAATATTATGCTGATTAAGATTATAAATAAAACCGCACTGCTGGTAGCTTACCACGGTTTGGTTGTCTTTACTCTGCAGTATAGACTTAAATTTTGGGGTAATACTTTTATAAGTATTATTAAGATAAGTAAATCATGAGCCTGATTGGAGCTCATTCAAAATAAAATTCACAAAATCATGCAAGCAGAATTTTTAAAATACCGACAGTAGACACTGTATACTTATGAATCATGTATTTTTGCTAAAAACAATATGCATTTATATAAATCTGTCGAAAGCCTATGTTGCTCAGATAAACTTCACACATTGCTGCGTGCATCACAAAAGTGTATATTTTTGCAATGATGACAATCTGGGTGCAGATTGTACACTAAAATATATACGCAAATTAAAGACAGTAAAAGCCTCAATGAATTTAAAAAACAGATTCTTACCATTATTGATAGACAAAGTGAAAACTGTTACAGTATTGACATTTAATTTGCCAAGTTGTTGGTCATCTGCCTCGTTGAGCTATGGTTTGCAAGCACCGCTGAGAATGAGGTTCTGGGTTCTATTCGTGGATCATGCAAAGTAATATTCCATCAGGAATTTCTCAGTAGCAGCCACAGAGTATGGATTTGTGCTCAGTTAATGACAATAGGCTCGCCCCTGTTACATTGGACTTAAACATGATGATGATGAATGTGATGTTATGTATACTTATGTGTCTATTTACATTAACATTTTTACTTACATCGTCAAAACTTTGACATATGATGCATGTAATTTTAATTTTTAGTGAACCAGATTCTATTGTAATGTTTTTATTTTACTTTTTTGAAGCAATTTAATTTTATGTACCTAATTGGAGAAACTTTATGTGTGCCCAATAACATAGATAGTTTCTGAATTTTATATATTATACCACCTACTATTTACTTATGATCACAAAATTAATGAATTTGAATTCCGATAGATTCAGGGTGATAATATTGAGCAAATTTTAAAACAAAGATATTTGTTATTCTGCAAGCTCTCATTTTTACCCATTGGAGTAACGAAACAGTTGTTAGCCACAAATATTTTAAAGTTTCTTATATTTCAAGTGAAACTGGTTTTTGAACTCCATATCTAACTTCGTACAGTACAACACAAACAGCAGATCAAATCAGAGCTGACATCAGACATATAACAATCTATAATTATTATTTTATTATAGTTATCAATTCAACATGCACTATATCCTTAAGGTTATAATACTAAAGCTCTATTGTACCTAAAGTAAGGAAGTCATAAGTACCTAGGCGTTTTATCACCAAAGAGTGATATAGTAGGCCTATAATGGTAACCATTGTTACTGCTTGTACTATAAAGGTTTTTAACAGAGCATTTTGGTTCTATAAGATTAATTTTTATAGTTTACCTCTTAGAACGCTTACAGGACCATACGAATCGTTAAAGTGTTGCATAGTAAAAAAAAAAAAAAAAAAAAAAAAATGCTCGTTTGGTGCTACTTAGTACTAAAGACGACCTAACAAACACTTTTATTTATCTATTATGCACTAATAATGCGTCAAAATAAGTTTTACAGTTCAAGTACTGTAACAGTATCGAAAATACTATTCAAGGATCAATCTGCACTGTACCTTACACAACCACTACGTAACCTTTTAACTTCTTAAAAGTTCTCTCAACGTCGCTATGGGGCTAGTTCTGTAAAAGTCATAACAACTCTTCTAGAGTACTAAATAGGACCCCTGGTGCAGCTGCTACATAACTTAATAGCTCTATACGTGAGTTTGTGTTACTGCTACGAGACAAGAGATGATCTAATTCGTTTTTGGTGAAAATATGGCTGCTATTTTCTGCCATGATAGCACATTGACAACACGACAGGAGCCAATGTGTAATAGCAGCCTGCATAGTCGGGACAAGTACTTATTGTATTAATTTAAATTTAATTAAAACATAAAAAAATATGAAGGCGCATTGTCAAATTTGAAATCAGCGTAATGATTTAATTGATACAATTTTTTTTTCGCAAGTGCAAGTTACGGCAGAGTAACGGTCCATGAATGTTTTGTGTTTTATCCTTTTACCCGACTGCAAGGGAAGGGTTTTTCAATACAAATGTTACGTTTAGCAACAATGGAAAATGACTAAAGCATATGTTACCGATATTATTTGTTTTCTTGGGGAACACTCACGACAAGTGTGATATAACACATCACTGGAATTGTTTACAGTGCAAAATACAAACATGTTTTGGTTGCTTTTATAGTGCAAATTTGTCACCATGAGACCCTTTATGTAATGTTTATTTAGGGTTTTGTAAACGTTTTTCATAGTAGTAGTTAGTACACTCTAATACATTATCAGGACTTTTATAGTACCAAATTTCGTTACTTGGGTAATGTTCATAAATTGACATCCAGAATTATTTGTGTTTTAATTACTTATTAAATTATTGCAGCAAACTCTAAACATCTACCTATGTCAATAATAATTATTTGAAGATCACCACGAAATAAAATTGGGAATCAAACGAGCTTACCTGTTAAGCGAAGTCTTGATTCTAATTTTATGAGTGGTGATCTGAAAAATAATTATTACCCACCCACCACTAGCTAACAACCCCAAAGCTGCAATAATTAATCTACCTAATTCAATGTTAACCTTTCAGGAAATCAAAATGAATGTAGGCATTTGGAACTACTCTGTATAGGAAACAGAGTTTGTTCCTAATGTTATGATCTCTAAAATAAGTGACGTTTCATATGTCAAAACGAGAAAGGACGATGCAAATGTTGCAATCTTTAAAAAATATTCATTTTCTTTAATCTAAAATCGCGGTGTTAATACGTCGTAAGGGAATTACTCTACCTATGTCAATAATAATTATTTTTCAGATCACCACTCATAAAATTAGAATCAAGACTTCGCTTAACAGGTAAGCTCGTTTGATTCCCAATTTTTTCCTATTTCGTGGTAGCGTCTACAAACATTTAAACTCCCATACACAAACAGTCAGACCCGGAACAACGGCCTGTAGGCCATACAAATATTTGATACTTCTATCGCACAGCCACTGCGCCAACCATGGCGGCAAGATTTTTTAAGCTTAACTTCTCAGATGACGAAAGAAAGAACTAATTTTATGGAAGACCATTATCAGCTTTGCCCATCATCATCATTATCATCGGCCTATAGCAATCTACAGCTGGATATACTCGTAGGCCTCTTTCAGTTTTGCTCAAGTTTTCGTTAATTCGATTCCTATGTATGTGTCGCGTGACCTCCGCATCGAGTTGCGTTTTAGAGGACATAACGAGACGCTAACGGTGTTGTTGTGCGTAGTGTTGACAGACACTTGGCTGCTAATTACAAATCATTTGTAGTCAAGATGTGTCATATCATAAGTATGCAAAACTGCGAGACTCACAGTTTATTCCTACGTGTCTTATTTTGTAAACAAACATCACGAGTTTTTAGAAGAGAAGAAAGTGGGAAGAAAGAAAAAAACAGTTGCAGACATTCACACCGAATCAGCCATTGAGTGGCTGATTTGCAGCTGTGTGCTGTGAGCACTTGCAGTTATAGAATGGATGAACTGATTGATACGTTTATTACCTACCTAGAAGAGGTCACCGTCAAACAAAAAACGCGATGAAGCTGTGTGTCGTAATTTGGTCTCGAATCTTTACATCGTATAAAATAAAGTCGCTCCCGCTGTTTATACGCTTAGATCTTTTAAACAACGCAACAGATTTTAATGTAGTTTTTTAGCAGTAGGTAGAGTGATTCAGGAGGAAAATACAAACCTATTTAGCACATGGCACCCGTCCGAAGCCGAGGCGGGTCGCTGGTAGTGTATGTTCTATCTATTTATCACAGCTTGCCTTTGGAGCAAACCAGTGTTTTGCTTACTTAGCCACCGACTTAGTATTTCTGAGGATCTTCATGAAGAAACCAGAAATAAATAAAATATGATACAACATATCGGAAGAAAGGCGTCGACCTTTGACCAGTACACAACACGATTATAAGACTATTAACGTGACTGCCAAATTGCCAACCACGGGATTGGCAAGTGTATGGATGATTCAATAATCATTAATTATGAGTGACAAGACAGATCTGTTTCATCATAGATAAATTCACTACTGGAACTATGATGCACTTCAAGTCTTCAATCTTATGTAAGTACCTACATACCTACCTTTGTACCTACTTTTTGATTTGAATTAACGCCACGGCTAAAATAATTGAAAGCTATCACATGACATTCGAGAAGATCGTGGCGAAGACCGTTGTATTAGGTACTTGAGAGTCGCATGGTACGAAAGGGTAGAGCCCTATATTCAGCAGGGCGTGGAACATGGCTGCCAGTTATGATGATCGGACATTCAAGGAACTTTCAACCATCGCAACATAGCCATACCAATGTTATTTCTTTGTTGCTCAGTTCAGAGTCGCGACCATTTTATAAAAACAAATTACAACTAAGTAGGTTCTCCCAACTGACCTCAGGCGCCATATAGTCTGGTGTACCGCAGAAGGTGTCTGCCGTCTTGTCCAAATAGATCTGTAGTTTGCACATGCCGAAGTCAGCGATACGGACGTGACCTTCGAAGTCTAGAAGGATGTTGTCCAGTTTTAAGTCCCTGGAAAGAAAATAAAGATAATTAGGATTACGGTTTTATTTTCAACAAGACATTAGAGAATTTAAAAAAAAACGTAGTGTTGTATTAAAACTCCAGGTACTAATATTTTGCTAAGCTTTCGGAACACCGCAATTCGCGTACCTACCACTGAATTTGTCAATTGCTTTCGAAACTGAATTCTGGATTTTTTTCCAATCAACTTGAACCTTTAGCAATAAAGTTGAAAATGTATTATAGAAATTGGACAGGTTGCAGTAGCTTGATTTGCTGGAGCCTGTACCTCTACCTAGTCTTATGAAATAATACATTTGGTAAGTACCTGTATACAATGCCTCTTTTGTGCAAGAATTTGAGTCCTGATACAATTTCCGCAGCGTAGAACCGCGCGCGTGCCTCCGGGAACCGCCCGCTTTGCTGGATGTGAAACATCAGGTCACCGCCATTCAGATACTCCATCACGAAGAACAGGTGAGACTAAAATTAATATAAAAGTATACATATATTATAACGTAACGTTTAAAGATCTTCGTATACGTAGAAACCAATCCAACATATTATAGACCACCTTGGTGCTTTGTTAGCTCAGCGCACAAGCAGCATCGGGCCGCAAGGCATCGGATTCCAATACAAAGAAGCGCGGTACCGCCTGCCTGTGGTATCTTTATGTGATTAAAAGAAAATGTAGGTACGAGTGTGATGTTGACAGGTTTTTGTAATTGCGACCCACCCAAATCTGCATCAGCTGTTACATGGTCAGTTGTTGCTTCAATCGGCCATCCTTTTCACTTCTCATCTGATTGGGAACCTAGACTCGTTATCGTATTTTCAATATAAATTCTATGCCAAAGGTCCTAAGAATTAGGTACCAAACACATGGCCTACTAATCTCATCATTTGCGTAATCTTAATTCCACCGGAAATCATAACTGCTGTCCTAAACCTATTAAAGAGCCGACATAGTGCGCCAATTGAAACTATAAATAAGTACTTACCTACTATTTGCTCACTATCCTATATTTACAAAGTATATAAATGAAGATTTGTAGAAATATTTCCCACAATTTATTTGATGTAAATATGAAAGCGTAATCATTAATGGCTTCGCAAAAATAAGGTGGAATGAAGCGATTTGAAATGTCATAATGAAGCGTGAAATATGATTATTAAAATGTTGAGTTTACTTACATCCGTCTGGAAAGTAGCGAATAAATGGCAGAGGTAGGGGTGGTTTGTGCCAAGTGCTAGAACTTTCCTCTCAATCAAAGTGCACTCTACGTCGTCGTCTTCTAAAACGACATCTTTTTTCAAACATTTCACGGCATAGTAGTATTCTGTGTCGCGAAGTTCCGCCAATAACACCTGGGAATATAGAGAACCAACTGTATTGTCAGATGAAGTTGCTTTTTTTGGAAATTTCAAGGGCGAGGCTCTCATTTTGTTAAACACCCTAAATACCCTAAGAAGAAGGACTTCATCACAGCCTACAGCAGTCCACTGCTGGTCGTAGGCCTCTTCAACACTCAAATTCATATTCAGGAACACTCATTCAGTTGCTAGGTTGTTACGAAGATCGTCGCTCCATCATACCTGAGGGCGCCCCACCCTACGCTTGTCAAATTCCGGTCACCACTCAAAAAAATGTCTACCCCAACGGTCGCTAGTCCTATGGCTAATATAGCCGGCCTATTTCCTTAGTAGGACTTGGGGCTTCCCAATTGCTGACACCTAGTCTAGGCCGTACCCTACCTATTATGTAACTTACTAAAAATTATCTGAACCTACCACATAGGTAAATATAGGAATCTATTTAAACTTATATACCTACTGTGTTCATCGACCTTATAGTTCTCCAGTTCAGTGCGTAGGCACGCATAAATAGACGTTAGTACAGAGACAAACAGATATTGATACCGGTTCTATTTAAAGATACGCAAATCGTTAGCGGATGCCACAAAAACGAACTGTGTGAAAGATTTGTCTTTGAGCAGTCATGCAGATAGCGAGGCAGACTCAGATACAAATGATCGAGTCACTCGATGATCTTCCATCGTGTTTGTTATTACATAACAAGGCGTTGCGTCTCACATCAACTATTTTAAGTGGCATCCCTAATAATTTTATTAGTGTTTTTGCAAATCGCGACTGGACAAAAAAAAAAGTCAAATTATGTGCTGATATATATCGCAGGAAGCAAACGTCACACCCGTACGACAGGTTTTCATTTTATAATTTCATATATATCATGCTTTCTCCGTATTCTTGGCCCATTCTCAAAGGCAATTGGGCCAAGCTCTGCGAAACCAGGAAGACGTTGCGTTCTGGCTCACGTAACGCGCGTATCACTCTTGCTAATAAACGTGGATTTGGTATAGCCGTAAATCAATTTTAACGTTACGCATGTGCTCATTTATTTTGAGAAAATCTTCTCCACAATAAAGTGCTATAGGTTCAGCAGGTGTCTTAGCCAAATTTTAGGCATCTTTAGGTAAAGCTGTATACAGAATAGGTGCTGGCACCAGAGCTAAAGGAATCGGTGAAAACACATTCACGTGACGCATCCGTTTAGAGAATAAAAATACGTTGTTGAAAAATAGCGTGCCTCTACATGCGTTGAAAGATTCGTGTTGTTTTGGCTATAACACATATCATTGTATAGCTAGATAATTATTACAGTTGGTAGACTATTAAGCCACGATAGACAATAGTTAATAGGCGACACAACGTCGAGCAGAGGGAGGACGATGACACGTGCTCGCTGACGTTGGAAAGGTGGCCAGTGATGTAGGCACCCGAAATAGAGCGAATAAATCTAATGTTTCAGTGCGATGCTATGGCAGGTAAACTGCGGCGAACCGCTAAGCTGCAGGTGGCACGCTGCCATCACGCATCATCACTGAGGTTACGGTCACCACTGCATTTACACCAAAATTTTATATGCTTCATCATCAGACATATCAAAGACAACAAATACTGTCTTAAAATAGGCACATTTCTTTTGCTGTGTAAAAATGTTCTGAGATAGTGGTTCACCCAAAGAGATTTAAGATAGGTAGTAATATTTGAATGTCTTTGGGTTCACCCGATTTTTGCATAATGTCATTGCTATCTGAAACATTTTCAACCCAAATGGGAACCAACTTCTACTGCCAAATCATTCTTGTCGTGCCGGATAAACAAAAAGCCAACCTAATTCCAACCAGCGTTGTTGTCGTGTTGTGCTAATTTTCCTGTCACAATATTTCGATATTGTCTTTCAAAGAGATACTGAGAAACAGGGCGGTTATTAAAATAATTTATTGCACAAGTCACCAATGAGACCTGCTCATCTGTCCTGATTTCTATTTCCACCCTGGTCTGGCTCACAGCTCGAAAAGTCGAAGCACTATTACTGAGACTAGGTAATCGTTACAAAAAAACGGGTCTATGGCTCACTGATTTTTGACACGCAACTTTTCGAAATCCTTTGTTTCTTAAAGTTCCACGAGTGAAGTTATGTTTTGATAAATATACATTACATATGTATGTATTGGTATCTTACATATATAAAAATATATTTAAACTTCAGGGTTTCGAAATATTTCGAGCTGAAATCTCAAAGAAACTGTTGCACAATATCGGTAGATAATTTTATCCTCAGTTGAAAGGAAAGCGCGAGTGGCGACGTACGAATAAACTTTATGGCTGGCACTTGACAGCTATATGGGAACTTTGATTTTATGTCCCCTTTATTTATTATGCGAACACTGAAGTTTAAAATAAGAAATAAGCCCTACCAGTCAGGTATCTTCTTGCACCGAAATTTGGTCTATAAAAAGCTCTTACGTCTCACAACGGAGCCTCCTTCTTTGAACACTTTCAAATTTAATTAGCAATTACGCATTGGCTCAGTAATACTACATAAACATAAGTAATTAACTGCGACTCATTTCAAATTATGACCATTCAATGTTGCATTTTATATTTCTTTAAACGGACGCAAATGGTCCAGAACTTCACAAGTTCATCGCCCTCTACGTGCAAAATAAAAATATTATTTGACATTTCCTAACTCTTTGATGTTCAGTGCGTCACTATTAACTGGCTGCCCGCCGCTGCGTCTCGAATGCGCGAAATTAATAGCATTATATCGTCACTTGTCCAAATCAACTAGACACTTAATATTTCAGATGGCTCCGCGTGCTGTGACGTATATTGTCTACCTTGTCTACCTTTTGGGAGTCGGACGCGTCTACTGGCGTCATCAGGTCACCAACCATGATGATGAGTGCATGTAATAGCTCGTTGAGACATAATAAAAACGTTACCCACACAGTATGTTCCTTTATATATTTAATTTATGTAGTTGCGTACATCCAACGCGCCTCCATCGACAGTTTTCAAATGTTATGTTGTTCCCTCAGTTCTCTGTTCGAAATTGTCATGAGTTTACATGAACATCAAGTACTCTTTGGTGACCTAGCTTCATCTATTCTTGAATTCACAGGTAGTTAATTCTATTTTCACATGATTTCCTAACACTTTGACACAGTTTAAGAGTGCAATAACTAAGGTGCTGTGACACTAGAATATTTGTTGAGTTGCTGTGTTCGCAGCAGTTAAAGACTGACCTACTGCGAAGACTGAAATAGATAACAATCACATAAACTGAGTAGATACCTGCCTAGCTTAAGCTTTTGTTTATTGCATTAAATCATATGTGTTACCACAGATGAGGTTTATTCTGGTAATACAAAAAAGTGGTAAAAACAAAGAGAATAATTGGTACAGCGAGATCAACACAGATATTTTAGAAGCTAGTAACTATACACATAAATCTCTACTAGAAAAAGAGGAGTAAGACAGAGAAAAGTCATAGAGTTAAAAGCAATCGGAAAAGAGCAATAAATAATCTGGTTTTGATAAAACGTGCCAAAGTTATATAAGAATGATATAAGAAATCTATATCTGGATTAAAATGAAACTTTCCGCATTACGCAAATCCTAATGAAAATACCATTAGTATAAGTTTTTGCAATCCGGAAGAAGTTATTGAATAAGAAAATCCATTATAAAACACGTCTCAGGGACTAAACGTTAAATTTAACAAATTACTTCAGACTTTAACATTTTAACACATTTGTAAATTAATGGGCGTATTATTTTTGTACAGTTGGAATGTGTCGAGTTTGTCATATCTTTGTATTATATGAGTCTTTCAACGTTTTAACACAATGTGCTCAGTGTTGTCCGTTGCAAATCATTACGTCTTATCTATGTATGCGAGCGCTGTTTTTTCTCTTGGCAAAATCCCTTGTTTCAGTTTTCGTTTATTTTGGGACGGAGAATACGTACACACCTTGGATTTTACAAAATAAAATCACTTTTTCTTGGTAGCAATTAGGAAGAATAATGGCTTATATCTGCGAGGTGCAGACACCAGCATTAGCTAAGTTTTTTTGGATTTGAAAAAACAAATTACAAGGTGTCTTCTACTACTTGCATAAAATATTTCACTGAATCAAACGCACTTTTAAAGAATAGATATTTTTGAAACTATTTGAAAGTAGGATAAGATGATCTCTTTGATTGTTTTGATATATTGGTCCATTTTTAAACCTCGAAGCGGAGCTTCACGTCAGATATCTGGCACTTGTCTCCTCTGAGCCAGATTCAGGTCAACGGGAGAAAACAATGATCATTGCAAACAGACATCACTGACTTATATTAATGTCCTCATGTCGCGGATGTTTTTGTAAGATCGATTTGCTGAACGATTTACCAAGACAAATGAGTTATTGAACTTACTTTTCCAAAGCTTCCTTTGCCCAGCACCTTGATAAACTGAAAATCTTCGACAGTGTACTTCCTGAAGCGAGGGATAGACCGCGCGGGAGGAGTGAATCGACCAGTCTTCCTGAAGATGTCGTAGGCAGTGGATTGTTCTGGGAAAGGTAAAAATTTTGTCCAGAATATGTTTAAAAGCACATTTGGTAGGAAATATAGTTAGGTACTAAAAATATGATTTGTTGTTCATAAAATTGAACAAAAGCATTAGAAAGGGCCTCAAGCTCTGTCTATTTTGGCACAGTTACGAAACCGAGTGTTCCCGATGTTAAAAGGGGACGGAGTGCTCGAGTCGCAATAGTAATTTTTAAAAGTCGTAGTTTAAAAGGTGTTACATACCCAGAAAATCCAAGAAATGATGACGACACAAAAGATTGTAATAATAAACATAAATATTTCGTATGTGATCTTTGAAATAATTTTTGAATTCCGTGTGGGTCGTTGGCATGATTTGTGCTGTAGGCATAAATAATAATTTAGTGGCTCAAGTACTTAACTGATCCCTTTCAACCAACTTCGTGATGAATATTGCTGTAAAAGAATCTGCAAAAAATGCGCATGGTTCTTTTTTTTCGGTTTCATTCAAACCGACCAACAAAAAATTTTTTGGACTCTTGAACACTGACGCTGATAGAAGCTAGCTACGATTTATTGTAAAAGCCTAATTTCTGTGTGTCATCCGGGATTGTTTCTGTATGTCATACACAGCCAACAATAAACTGTTTTGAATGTATATTTCTCGTCTTTTTGACTTCATAATCTCGGTTTTTGACAGGGTTCACTTCTAACTTTTCATCTATCTATGTTCACTTAGTTCCAAGTATTTTAAAGTATTGGCACGAGCGCGTTGGCATTTACCTACCACTTCCACATCTGTGGGGACTGGGTGATACCCATCTGTAAACATCCTTTACAAAGCCATTAGGTACTAACTGATCCTTATCAGATGACACTTCCAAGTGCGACCACCGAAGCGGTCACTTTACTAATTTTATTTTATCACGTTTGGCTGAAACATCAATGTGCTCTCGACAGTTTTGCTCGTTAAAACATAATTTATGTTTTTCTGCTTTTTAGAGAACTTCTAACACAAAGTTGTTATTATCAAAAGCTTTTAAAGGATTATTTTTTATTGTTTATATAAATTACTTGTATAAGTTACTCAACATGAAGTCTTTATAAGAGGAAACTGAGAGCTCTGACCTTTCTATTCGTATCCTTAATTCTCTACTCTTATAGAAGTTTCTTTATAATCCTTTCGAAATATAGAGTTATGCCTCCCAATGCATGTTTGTTGATACGTTTTTTCGTAAACGTCGGGTCGTTGGTTTCCAACATGATTCAAGTTCATGGATGTTTACGTTGCGTTATAGTAGTATGACATAATTGGTACAGCATGTGCGATATATTAATTCTCTTTCACCTCGGTTGAGATCGTGAGCGTCGCTAAAAATATTTGTTCAGACGGCAATATCAAGGTCGCCGTGGTTAATTCGGGGGTGATCACGGGATCTCGGTAGGGAAAAGTCTAAGTTTCCATTTTAAGTTTTGTATTTTCAATAGAAAGGATACGAAAGGACTGTGCTTATTAAGATTTAAGATCTCTTTTTCAATGATATTTTGTTTCCTTGCTATACTCTCAAAACATAAAAGCCCTGGCTTAGGCAATCAGTTTCAGTGTCTTCCTTAAGAATACGGTGTCTAGGCAATGCGTCTGTGAATGCTCTTATTCGCGACATTAAACTTTTTTAGTTTAATTTATTCTTATGCTATCTTTCAGAGAAGCGACATCGTCCGTCGCATATTCGCGATAAATTGTGCCAATTTCTTTCTTCTGTGTTCAAACGAATTTTATGGCAAAAAACTAAGGAACGAGAACCGCGTGATCAGTTCTTGTGACATCTTTTGTTGTCATCGGTGTCTCCCAGTATACCTTTTCATAAATTGCCTGATATTTTATGTAGAAATTACGTGTTTGAATAACCGATAAAATTAAACACAAAGATCAGAATCGAATCCATTATTCTGATGTTTGTACATAACTCATAAATTACGTGCTACGAGTAGCACCATTACCTATAATTCAAGAGGCTATCTCTGTTTATGTTCTGTTTCTATGTTTATCTCCTTTAATTTGTAAGTCTAAGCTCTCGTATAAATAATGGTTACAATTATTTTATTTGGCACGGATGATGTCTTCGGGATCATATCTTTACGTAATGTTTATTTAAAATAATTAGATATTTTTGTTACATACGAGTATTTCTATCTTACTAATAATTATTTTATTAAGTTTTCCTGTTGAAACTTCGGTTGATTTCGCAATGGTCTGGATTGGATCAACTTACTGGAAAATCTAGAAGTAAAGACATGAAATTAATTGCAATTGCCAATCGATAATTATTGGTTTCTAATAATACCTCCAACTTGTTTTATTTTCGGAGTCGGAATCCAATAATTTGGAAAATTAATGTTGCTTTTGTGTTGCCAAAACTTGGCAAGTCTCGCTTTATTGGAAATAAATCATTCGGCCATCTCCAAATTCTCAGAGTTTCTAATTTTCCTGTTTAGTCACTTAAGTTCAAGGAAAAGACTGTGTATTTTACGTTGTTCTTTTCTGAGGCAAAGCTGTTTTACTGGAACCATTGTTTATGCTAATAATTTCCAAAAACTTAGTTTAAAATAACCCGCGCCGAAAATGTTTGAAAGTTTGAGTTTAAAATAGAAATAGACATTAATCTTTATGAACATCTGACGGTTTAATAAAGCTGCTGCACAAATCCAGCAGCGGTTCATTAATTAATTCTATCTGGAAGTGATATAATACAGCGTGTATCACATAATTTATACAGTGATAAGTCGACACCCGCGCGGTCGGTATGCGGAAACCATCTCAAAGTGGGCCGTGGGCCTGCAGTCTGTTTTCAGCGAAAGTCCTACCGCTTCAGTGCAGATATATTTATAGATGTCATCAGGATACAATAAGTTTTTTTGCCAATCGTGCCAGCGTCTGTGTTTGTAATCAAACAAAATATAATTTATGAACTGGAGCGTATAGATGAGCGGGAATGGTTCCGACCCACACCTTTGATGATTCTTTGATTGAACAAAACATAAACATTTACATACAGTCACATGTAATTTATTTCTCTAACGGTGAGCCAAAAAATCCTTTATTCTTTCTTTAGAAGTTTCTGGAGATGTGATTTCGGTCAAAAGACATTTTTGAAAAAAGTTGAAATGAATACATGACTACTATAGAAACGGTGTTAGTAGCTGCAAGCAATATTTAGTTGGACTGGATAAACTATAACTAAAACAGACAATGAAATTCATTTACCATTATCTAGTAGAAGCGTATTTACAAGAACAACCACAAGCGTACAATAAATATTCGTTATTATACAACATGTCTCACCAAGCTCCTGTTCTAAGATGTCGGTGTTATTGGCCTGCGCAGGCGTGCTCGACGATGTCCCGGAAGCCTCACCACCTGTGCGGAGGAATAACAATCAAATTGCTCTGGATTACACACAGCAGAACCTTATACTGGATTAGGTTTAGAAAGTTTACAAATCAACTAAACATTTTTATAAAAAAATATGGCAATTTTGCATTTCATTTGATCCGGTACAGTGAGAAGAAAAATCAATGCTAATCAAATAATTGTGACCTAATTGTTGAATATCTTACATTTTTCGTCGAGATAGGAATTTCAATCTAAATGTAAATGCATTCAAACACTTGACATATTTAACACTCAAGAATGTTATCATAATCAAGTTGCAGACTGTATTGTGTCTCATAGAATGAAACAAATATCATTCTCATGATTTGTAAAATTGTGCATAAATATTACTTTGCGTGATGAAGAGAAGAAAACAGATACGGCACAAGTTGAGCAAACATTTTATTCGTGAAACATAATAATATATTATTGATGTTCTTTTTATTATCATGCAAAAGATAAAAAACAAAACCACTGCTGATACTCCTAATCCTAAAATATTTGTGACATTTGAGAAAAACAAGAAAAACTTTAAAGAATAATAATCTTCTTTTTACGACACTCTGTTTATCATAAAAATCTTGACAAAAGTCCACAGGCTGTCAGCTTGTAAATAAAAATACATGCAGTGACGTTTGAGGAGTGGTACGCCAATTAATCGATGGTCGAAGAAACCATCGATCCGTTAGTCACGACTAGTCACGAGAGTGCAGACACGCGCTGGCGTCCATCATCATACGCCACTACATCGATGACGGATCAAATTATAGTGTCCTTCATCAACACTCCCGATACATCTGAGTGAAATGTCTTTGAGGTAAAAATACTCCGAGAATCTGGGGTCGTTGTTGGTAGATTTATGACTATTAGATGATTGACAGCCAATCGTATCAACCATCGATGTACGTGATATTCTGATTCAAGACCAAGGAAATTTCAATCTTGTTAAAATTAAGTCGTTTTACAAAGGTTAGGCTAAAGAACTTTCGTATTTATTGAATGTCATCTCCCTCTTTATGTTAATTATGGCTGCAATTGGTCCTATTAATTTTGTACAGGTGAGCAAATGGCTGGCTTGCGTCCAGACAGTCACATCTCACGCCCACGCCACAATATACTTATGAACATAAACAAATACGCACAATACTATTACAATTTTATAAATACACTCACTAGAAATTGACTTTATTGTTGGAAAAATAGATTTTACTTGTGATCGAAAATCGTTGAAAGAAATTATGTGGCGTTTGGTTTATTTGCTTCATTAGGATGACACATTTAGGTTTTAATCCTTCGTCGCCTGGTTTATTTTAAATGATTATTTGTAAAGTATTTTCTTAATCGTAGTCTTGTCAGTAAATGCCTCCTAATAATAACAGAAACATTAACAGACGTTAGATAGCTAGCCAATAAAATTGCTTTATTTTGGGCTGAACGACTGACGTCGCAATGACGCTCGCATTGGTATGTGTTTCGTTTCGCTGATAACATAAAAACCGCTGATATCACCGCAGACGTACCGTGTTCCTATTTCGAGTGTCTACCCACCTTTTCTTGATGCAGTTCTCGATGCCAAGGCTTCCACCAAAAGACGCTGGTTCACGCCGCACAAATTCGCTGTCAATTTTTCACACTTTCGGTGGCAGTTTACATCGCAGTCTAAAACAGATTACGGATTGTCGCGTGGCTCTAGGCTTGTAAAGGATTTTGTACAACTGTGCAGGCATGCTACATCTAATATATATGCTGAAAGCCGTGCAAAAGCAGACGTGCAAAGTTTCCTATCGGTTTAGTGGAAAATTAGTTTGTGGATACAATATACAAATGAGTTTCGTTACTTAAATTAGTGTGTCCCTGATTTATGGTCTATTTAATTACCTTTCTTTATTTGCGAAAACGTGGCAGGTGACGCAGGCGCTGAAGAATCGAAGCCAGAATCATTTGAGCCGGTGGATGTCCTTCCATCTGGGTTATTGTCACACTCGTAGAATTCCGCGGAAGCTTCACTTTCGTCTGATTCATCTTCTTCATCCTCGTCTGAAGATTCTTCTTCTGAGGAGGATTCCGATGAGTCTGAATGTATTACTTGAGGAGCTTTCTTTTGCAAGGGGCGCGGAGTCGCTATTAAAGGTCTCGCAGCTTTTTCTTCCTTCACTGGTTTCTTTGCTATAACTGGTGCAGTGATCACAGCTTGAGTAGAGCTTTCTGGTTGTTCGTCTTTTTTAATAATATTTTCAGCCTTATTTTCCTCTCCTGTCTTTTGTTCAATTTGTACTCTTGTGTCAATTTCTTCTTTTGGAATGTCTTCTGACTGCAACTCTACTGGTGTAGTAGGAACATTTGCCTTTATGTTGTCTGGCTTAGCAGTTATATCATTGCTTGATAAAGTCGATGCTTTTTCATTTGTTGAAGGCGTATCATTTGCCTTCAAAGCTTTATCATCAGTCTTATCGCTCTTAGTTATAACATTCTTAGCTGGTGGGCTACCTTTTAATTTTTTTTCTGGAGATTTCTTCGCGGGTGCCTTTAATTTTTTACTCGAACTAGGGACCTTCACATCGACAGATTTTTGCATAACATCACTCGACGTGCATGTGTGTGGCTTGTCAAGGTGACATGTGCATGTGCAAGGTGGCCTGTCTGACGATTCCTTGTTTTCAATTGGAACGCTAGAGCCATTTAGTAGTTTCTCTGTCTTGTTGCTTTCCAATTGGCATGTATTGTTTATATTTTCAACAGATTTAGCCTTTGGTAAGCTTTTTACAGTAGTGAGAACATTTATACTTGCATCTGGACCTTTTGTTTCGTCAAGCTTAGTGGTAACTGTTGGTTCAACAGTCTTAGATGTTACGTCATTTGAAGACACTGGTTCCGATGATTGTAATTTCTTATCATTTTCTCCTTTCTGTATAGATTTAATTACTTCATTTTGTTCAAGATCTATTTTAGGTAAATCCGTTAAAGATACTGTTACAGTATTGTTTGTTTTCAAAGTATTTAATTCTACTGTTTTTTGTTCATCTGATTTAGTTTCAGGGGCCTGGAAAGGTTTTCCAACTTCTTTTTTAAGAGGTTTATCAACTGAATTATGAGTAGCAGCTTCATGTACGCTTTCGGTTAACGAAATATTTTCTTCCAAATTTTTACGGCTACCACTAACATCTTCTATTTTTTTCTGTGTCTTTGCAATGGGTTTTGGTAACACGGTCTGAAGAGATTTTAATTCTGTTTTATCATCTTTTTTAATTAACTTCTTTGATTTTTCTGATTTTGTCTTCTTCTGACTGGGTTTTTTATCTTTATTTCCATCTATAGAATCCAGTGACGCACTTTTTCCTATATTCTTATATTCATTAGAAATAGATGATAATTTGACAGATGTGGTATTACAATCCCGCACTTTACTTTCTTCAAGTAATTTTGAGTCTTTTTCTTCTTCTCTTGCCACAACTGTAGTTAGCTCAGGTATTGTTTTGGTTGCAGTTTTATCCATAATATCGAATTGATTACTAATTTCGGACTCTTTTCTGATGTCTAAATCTTTTAGTTCTTGTTTCTCAACTATTGGTTGATCAGGAAAAACTGTCTTAACCTCGGAATGTAACTTATTTTGAATGCCTTCTTGACCAAGGTCTAATGAATGTATTGACACTTTTACTGCATCTTCGTCAATTTCTTTTCGTTTATTTGTATCAATTAAAGATATACCATTATCTGCAATTTGATTTGACTCGCTAGTATTATTAGCTGTGATTTGTGCACTATTATCGTTTTCTTCATCTTCTGGGAACCAGAATAAAGAACGCACGTTTTTTTCTCTGGCCTCAGCTAAATTTTGTTTTCTTTTTACTAAATATACTGTTTCTCTTTTTCCTATTTTGTTCCAAAAATTACCGTCATCAGGCTCAGGTGATTCAAGATCATTTACAGCGTTCTTTTTGTTCGTGGTTTTCTTAATATTATCTGTTTCTTTAGTTACATCAGATGAATTTCCTGATATTTGCGGAACTGTTTCTACTTTACTGCTATAAGTCATTTCTTTTTTTGGCACGCGTAGCTTTTCTTCAACAGTAACATTTTCAACTCTGAATTTCAACGGACTCTTTGGGGATGCTGTTACTTCAACCGATGATGTAATTTTGGTTTTTAGTTTAGGCTTAGGTTTTTGTTTTGTATCCTCTTTTTTCACTGATAATCTGCTTTCTTCTATGGCAGGCAAGTCTAAATTTGCCTGTTCTTTCGGGAATTCGGTAATAGAATCCAATCGGCGTAAACTACTCCCTGAGGAGGACTTCTTAATACTTCGTCTTTTCGAAAAGTTTCTTGGATCTCTAACATCCTTATACGATTTAAGACTATCGTGTAACGAATGGTCGGATTTTGTAGTCTTGAGCGGATTTTGTAAATCCTGTTTTCGTCGTTTATTAGCCTCAAACGCGTCTAAATTATTTTTAGTTTCAGCAGCAACACCAACTTTGCTCAAATCTAAAGTGGCAGTACTGAGATTTTCGCCCCTAATTAATGAATCTAATAAATTTGCCTGTTCTGCCAAAAGTTCCATTGAACATCTTCGGTCTAAACATATATTTTCAACTGGGACAGACTTTGGCACCGGGGTTGCAGGTACACTGTGAGATTCTCCTAGTTCTATCTTCTGTACCTTACTTGGCGTTTCTCCGTCTTTTTCATTCTTGACATGAAACTTTTCCACTAGCTTTGCACCCATTGTTTTCTTTTCTTTCTTTTCCTTGTAAGTTAAATCGTCAGAAAGCTTTTCCCTCCATTTCATAAATTCTTTGTCATCTGTTTTGGCTTCTTCTTTAACTCCTTGTTCAGTTTGATCTTGTGTAATTTCCGAAGCTTCTACCTCTTCATTTGGCTTACGAGGAGAATTTCGTTTAATGGTATAAAGTCTGACAACTGTTCTTCCGCGTTTTATTGTACTCCTTTCTAAACCTGGTGATGAATCAATTCCAGTTTCTGGTTTGCCATCTACCCTAGGCATGAAAGGACCACTTTCACTGACATCATTTGAAACCTCCTTCGGTGGCGTTGGTTCAGGCTTGGGAGGTGTGGGGGGCGTAGGACGTCTAGCAGGCGTCGGAGCCTCCACCATACGCCTGTATCTATCTCTGGAAACATCGATATCAGCGGTGTTTATATTTACAGGACGAGGTGTATAGTTGGAAGTACCGTAAGTTCTAGATGAAATTGGTATTCTCCTCGGGCTATGTATTCTTACAGGACTCGAAGATCCTCTTTCAGTGATGGTAGTAAGCATAGGAGAATAGTTTCTTCCGGCACTTGTAATCCATCTTGACGACAACGGTGCACGAGAGTAGCTACTGAGAGACGAGTGGTTGCTATAACTGCTTCCAGGATTGAGATACGAAGCACTGTAAGACGTTCCCAGAGGCGAAGCGGAACTGCTATAGCCGTAAGATGAACCAGTGTACGGGGATGATGACCCGTAATACATGTTTGCGATGTGTTCGGAAAACAGTGGCATATTAGCGCGTTAAATCACGGACGTGCGACAACCGGGGTCGCGCATCGGAGCGCGCGCGCAGACTGGCGCAGCGCGTGCAGGTACGCGCCGCCCACCGCCCGCCCCGACCCGCGCCGGCCGCCCGCCAGCCCGCTCCGCCCGCCCAGGTGATTGATTGATGATGGCAAGTAGATAATAATAGATACGTATGACTTTTGTCACAATCTCGGAAGGAAGTTTTTACACGACTGAAGTTTTCCCTATCAATCATATTATTATGTTAAAATGCAACTTAGCTTATCTTTTTTAAGCAACCACTAAACTTAAATGCCAAACACAGTACTAAACATAAATGTTCCATTACCGATTAAGTTTAAAAGTGGTTTGCGTGTCATTTATTACCGTTCTATTATTAGAGGATCCAAAAATAAATGTTCTTGCGACATGCCTGTAGTCGTATTAATAGATAAGCAAGCATTGTCTACCTACTTACGAGAACTATTCCCAGCTGGACTTGTTTATTAACGAGGTACAACTTTTTTTCTGACCACGGGAGTCTTTCAACAGATAAAAAAAGAAAATGTTCCTATCAGCTGTTTACCATGTCACGGAAGCCGTGAGTCAGTTTGGGTTAATTTTTTTTTAATCGGGGCGATGCACTGGCTAATAATGTCATTGTGCCAGTTCAATATGAAAACACATGATTCGTTTTCAGGACATACATAAAAGTATCTTGTTTCGTGAAACACGGTACCGAGTTCATTTACAGAAACCTTCGACAGCTTTGAAAAATAGTTTTGGGTATAGTTTCCTAAAATTTTTATAACATGTTATCTACTATTTTTTTTATTTATATAGTCTAAACTTTTATGGAATACGATTCTATGATATGTTAGATTTCATCATAACACTATAATACAACATTGATCCCGTCGCGCTATACGCTATACGGTTCTAATAATCTGTATTGAACTAAATACACTAAAAATGTCTCATACTAATCGAAGCTACTGGAGCTGAAAGATATATAAAAATAGGGTCAGCTAAAATAATAATGAGTTCATATATGTAGAGTAAGCCAAGTTGTCACCTAAACAGTTTATCTTCACGTTAAGAAGTGGAATATTCTTCAAATTAATATTGTGACAGTAAATATCGTGTGGCTGCATGTTCAAAACGTACGATGATGGAGAAAAATATAAAAGTAATCTATGCGCAAATTAAAAAACAAATCATAACACATTACTTGAATGGGATGTGTTCATACTTCATAGTAGACATAGAATCCTATATATAATTGAGGTTTACGGAACGGATATAAATCTAAAGTCTACGAGGCGTATTATGTATAGCAACGCTTTGTATTTTTGGCCCCAGCAGTAACTACTCCCATATAAAAACTTACTTCTGTATCCACTTTACATATTGAGTCATTTTATATTCCAGACCGTTAATATAATGGTATGGTCTTATTATACGTTTAGTATGGTGTTAAGTAAACGTATATTTGTAAACGTATATACGTATTTTGCGGATATAAAAAAAAAGCTATAAAAAAACCGAGTGTCCTAGATTATAGGGTAATTTTTTTCCGCGGTGGAAAATCCTCATGGATGTGAGATGTCCTACCCCTGGAGTGAGCGGAGGGGCCTGGCCTGTCAGACTCTAACTAACTAAAAACCACCACGGTGTTCCTTTCCTACACTTGTACCGGGGATCATGAGAACTAGTGCGCCTTCCACGATCCCCGGAAAGATTAGAGGGGCATACACTGACCTTATTGGTGATGATTCTCAGGAAAGTTGTCTGAATGATCAGATATAAATATAAACGTGGCAAAAGGTTCAGTACTTTTTGTCTGCCCATGAGAAAAAAAGCGTGTTAACATTTGGATGGGTTCAGATTATTACATTATTATTGTTTTCCAGTTCTGATCTACTGTCGAACTTATTTATTGTATTTTGCTTTTCATTTGGTTGGTGATCAACTTGGTACAGAAGTGACGGAGAGAAAAGCTCTGGTCAAAAACTTAATAGAGTTTATTTCATTGTCACTCAAGCATTTTATCAGTTCACGTCTTATTAGGTTGCCGTACAAAAATAACTGAAAGCATCTAATAAAAACAGGCGAAATAAGAGTGCTTTAGAACAAATATAACGGGATTTATGGGCCAGAAATATAGTTTATGATTTCCTTCTTGTTTACGATAAATAAAATAACTTTATAACGAGCAGTGCAAAAAATGCAACAGATAGATTTCATAGAAACAGGGATGGCGTTGTTTCGCTTGAAGGAAATAAGAATGGCTGTAGTTTGGTATTTTTACACGCTTTTAAGCATAAGATATGTTATCGTATTGTGCTGTCCGTATTGTTGTGTTAATTGGAAAACAACGAAAATTGTGGTAATATTGGAAAATGCACTTTATCTCTAATTTAATCTCTAGAATTTGATGTTTGTTATTCAATCACGCTAACGGTTGCACGAATCAGAATGGAATGAAATTGGGCTTTTCCCGGTTTTGGGCAGAGCGAAAGGGAGTGTCAGACTTCTACTGACTAAAAATCACCCATGTTCCTTCTTAGATCTTTATGCCGAGGCCGCGGTATCTCTTGCGAACAACCCGCAGCCCCGACGGGTGTCGGCCCTTGCGGGCCCATTCCATGTTGCTGACATCTCCTTGAGGCGCGCGTGGAACACGAACGCGCCGTCGACACGGCCTGTCGTCGTCATAAGACGGACGGACGGCGAGCTAGCCCATTACTCACCGTCCACAGGCCCGTGTCTACGGTGGCCAGAAGCCGTCACGTGGCCAAATTAAATTGGGCTCAGAGGTAGATTACAGTCTGGAATAGCGCATTAGATACTTTCTTTTCTCAACTTCTTTTCTTTTATTGTGTGGTAGTGCTGGTGCCAGAATTTTTATGCTTTGCTTTTTACATAACCGTCAAGAAATATCTCTCAGGCATGTTGGTTTCCACCCGCTGTTTTCGTTCACCGAAGCAAGTGATAATTATACAATACGCACATGAATCCGAAAAATCAAAGATGCATGTCTTGAGTCAATCACGACAAATCAACATTTCCACGCGAACGAAGTCGCAGGCAACAGCTTGTAAAATCATAAATACGTAGTACATACGGCTTACACGAGTTTACTGGAACTTTCTCTCTTTTCTGAGAACTTTGACTTTAAACATATAATATTACAAGCATTGCAGTGTGCTGGTCACAGCACGCCCTCGCTAAATACCTCGTGTTTATTTGAACTGACTGGTTTTCAGCTCCATCTAGCTACGATAGGAGTTAAATAAGCAAATAATACTGTACAGGGTAATTTTTGCTAACGTAGTCGATCTAATTAAATATTTAACTTTTCTAAACATTAATTAACGGCTGCAATTAATAAGTATATTAATACGTGGAAAGTTAGTAAATAACACCACTAATTACTTTCGTCTTCTCCTTGATATAAATTGTATAAATCATACCGAATTATACCATTTGTGTAATGAAGACCCTTCGTAGCTAAACGTAGCCCCTTTGTAGCAGCTCGTAGACATTTCGTAGCAAGACCTACATCTTGCGTAGCATTTCGTAGGTTCTTCGTAGCAGGACGTAGACCCCTTGTAGCATCTTACGGTACGCGTACACCGAATCCGTCATCGGCCGAAGTATGCTCGGGCGTCATCGGCCGAACTCGGCCGATCAAATCAAACGTAAGTAAATGGAAGAGAGCGCATACACTGCTACTACCGACGTCGTCCGACCGATTTTGTTCATTTACTTCATTTACTTACGTTTGATTTGATCGGCCGAGTTCGGCCGATGACGCCCGAGCATACTTCGGCCGATGACGGATTCGGTGTACGCGTACCGTTAGAATCTTCGTAGCAGGACGTAGCTCCTTTGTAGCAAGGCGTAGGCCCCTCGGAGCAGGGCGTAGACCTTTCGTAGCATAAATTAAAATCTTCGTAGCAGGACGTAGCAGCTTTGTAGCATGACGTAGGCCCTTCGTAGCAGGACGTAGACCCTACGCAGCATAAATTAGAATCTTCGTAGCAAGACCTAGGCCATTTGTAGCAAGACATCGACTCTTCGTAGCAAGCCATAGTAACTTCAAGAGCGTTGTATTACAAACGAACATTGATAACTGTAATTAAATGTAGGTCTCTCATTTTTTCTATATTTATTGTGTTATCTAAACTTTATTCAGATAAGCCGTAGACCTTGTAGCATGGCGTAGCGTCAGTGTCCACTTCAAAGGGTCACTATTGTCCTCTTTATTGACCTTCTGACTTTGTACATAGGTACGCCTCAAACCCTTCGCCGCGGCCGTAGCACGTATATTGATTCTTGGGGTGGTAGTGTTTTATAGCACTATAGTGAAAAATAGTCACTTCGTTAATAAATTACCGTTAAACGTGTGGTTTGGATGATTAATATTTATTTGTTTTTTATTCAGTAAATCAATTAATGTCTTGGTGACATTTTTAATAGTTTCTCTTTGTGGGTAATTAATACAAAAGTTGGTAAATGATAGCAACTCACATGCATGAAAAAGGGATACTCGGTCGACTGTAGCGTAGGTTTATTCATGCAGAATTGCACAGCTGGCATATTTATTGCTTAAACAGAAAAATAAAAATCATTTTATAGGCTTAGGCAAATCTCCCGCTATCTAGGTGAACATCCTATTTTCAGCACCATACGCAGTTCATTTTGAACTAACTTAATAACAATGGTATTTAATTTCCAAAGTTACAGCTCAAATTAACAGGCAATATGGAAAGACTGCATAAAGTGATTGCATATGACGCTGATATAAAAGGCTACGTGGTTCACCTTTGAAGAATTGTAATATCAGAAGCTATTCTTGCACCATGCATCCATTCAAAGCATGCAATTATAAATAAAACACAGGTGTACATCAATAAGACACAGGTAACACATATTCTCGATACTTTCAAATTAGATTTCATGCCAATCTGACACAGAATACCATAATGCAAATATTTAAATCGTCAGATTTCCCGTCACTCCCTTGATTACTCAGGTTAAAATATTATATCATTTAAAAAAGTACACGAACTATAAGGCTCCATGTCCATCACCACAGGGAACATTCGCCTGTAATATAATATTTAACAGTTCACATTCGAGCATTATATCAGTGAGTCAGTGTGGATAACCGAGTATTACAGTGTGCAACTTAAACGATACAATTTGTAACAATCGAATGTTGGATAGTTAATAACAGGCGAATGGTCTAGTGGGGTGCGCTTAAAGATACGATTTTCAGCATGAGTGAGCGAGACAAAACGTGACCATCTTTTGACGATCAATCGACGACAACTAACGATTTAAATGTTTGTAAAATCTTTCTACAGAGAGTATAAGATTGCTGCCCACGCAAGTAATAGCAATCCATTGTGTGCACCGATTGATTCTCGTGTACGACACTGATTACAATAATATATTATTGAATTGAGCTAATATTAGCACGACCTTCATCCTCGATCATGAGTGCTGGCTTCCTCTATAAAATTAGCTCGAGTTTTTCCAATAATAAAGACATAATATAACTTCCTATATCGATCATAGCAATTTTATTGTAATCGTTCTCGTCGTGATTTCATTGGATAAATATTTTTTTCTAGATTTGTATAGAATTGTGTCATTTTATAATAAATCTAGTTTTTGATGCATGAGTACTAAGTAGATTTAAAAGCCAACTAGATCTCATCATTTAGAATGACGCCGTGCTAAGTTAAGAAATTGCTTCAGGAAATGCACGCACAGTTACTTAGCATTCTATTATCGCGTGATATTTTTTGTCACACAAGTGATTTATTGTTGTGCGATGTGATTTTTCAAGGGATGCGTGCCGTGTGGCATGGTCGCATGTGCGTAAATACTCATATCAGTAACTTGTGGTTTATAAATATACGATCAATCTGAACAACATTCTCCATGGGATTATCACAAAAGTAGTCAGCTCTCCCATAAAAAAATCACTTCGTACTCGACCCTCATTTACGGGATAGCTGTTTTTTTAGAAGGATGTTGTGCTATTTGATTGTATTTTGACGGCACGGTTGGCGCGGTGGCTCTAGCAATGGACTGCGTGTCGCGGGTTTGATCCCCGCTCGGAACAAATATTTGTATGGCCTACATATTCCGGGTTCCGGGTTGTTCCGGGTCTGGGTATTTTTGTATGTGAGTTTAAATGTTTGTGAACGCATCCACCATACAGGAGAAATTCCTAGTGTGGGGCAGCGTTTAAAAAAATATTTAAAAAATCTACAGGTTGTAAAAGAAAACACTCTGTGAGTTTGCGGGGGCTGCCCCGCAAACTCACAGAGTGTATTCAGGTTCTTATTCTGAATCCAATTTCCTACGTAATTTTTCTCTGGAAATTTTTCATTTAATTTTCACTTACCTTTATTTCAATGCAAAATTCTCTGAACACAGCACTCCATTTAAGTAAATTATTATTTACTTAAATGGAGTACTGCGTACAGAGAATGTCGTGTGTACGGCTAAAATCAAAAAACCAAAAATGGTTGTTGAATTACTCAAACATGAAAATCAGCTGTTCACTTCCTTCGTAGCTACAGAGTTCATCGAACTCGTCATCGCGCTTGCCGTTCGCTACGACGAGTTCGATGTTCGATTGGTCCGTATAACGAAATAAAACATATCTTTATTGGATTGCCAATATCGTTCCTAAAATAATTTCTTGTACCGGTCATATAATACTGAATTCATCCCATCAGTCTGCGGAGTACTGTCCCTAACACCCTGTATACCAATCCTTAAATATCTTTCGTCCATCTTTCTGATATTCTGTTTATTGTTTGAAAATAACCTAGCGTATTTAGGTATTCATCAAGTAATGACAGCCTAAGTATAAAAATACCACAGAACAGAAAGAACAGGAAAAATACTGATGAACCATTTTTTTTTTTTTCTTTTAAAAAACGTTGCCCCACACTAGGAATTTCTCCTGTATCGTGGGTGCGTTCACAAACGTATAAAGTCACATACACAAATACCCAGACCCGAAACAACTATCTGCAGGCCATACAAATATTTGTTCCGTGCGGGGATCGAACCCACGACACGCAGCGCAGCAGTCCAATCGATTAGCCATTGCGCCAACCGTGCCGTCATTGATCAAACGACGCACGTACGTGCACTTCCTTCTGAAGCTGACCCTTATATTCACCAGCTTAAAGTCGGAAATACCTTCACACTTGAGCTCCTGTTTGAAGAAGCCGTAAAGCATGGCCCCGCAGTGGTCGCAGAAGGCGGGTGACATGAACTGGTACGGTCGAAACCGATGCGGCACATCCACCTTGAACCTCTCGCGAAGGTACTGGAAATTAAATTTTAAAATAATATTAATTATAGTTAAAATTGCTTGCGACTTTAAAGGATCAGAGAGGTGGTATACTGAATTCCATGTTTCCATGGTTGAATACTTAGGTAGCTCCTTAGGCCAGATTTGCACCAAAGCAAAGACAAGCAAAGCTGTGTGAAGACGTGATATGAAACACATTGGTTCAAATTCACATCGTGCACTTAATATTGCAATACATCCGCGCACCTCTCTGTTTATGTGGGCGTCGAAAAAGAGGGTTAATTCAAGTCACAGACATTGCCCGGGCTTCCAATCCGTCAGGCATTCGCGTTCATCCGTTAGCGCATGTAGCAAAAATAAATTGAAAAATACATAAAAATCGGCATGTAATATTCCCACTGCTGGGACGCAAGCCCCCTTTCAGTGACAGGGTGTGACTCATAAACTCATAATCCAACACGCGGGCTCAGTGCGAATTGGTGAAAGTCACATGATTGTGTCCGAATTTTTAGGGTTCCGTAATCAATATTACGGAATATGGAACCCTGATAGTTTCGCCATGTCCGTCTCTGTCTGTCTGTCTGTCCGTCCGTCCGCACTATATCTCAAAGACTCTTAGTACTAGAAAGCTATAATTTGGCATGAATATACAAGTGAGTTACGCCGACAAAGTGCAAAAGTAAAATATCATCATCGTCCTGCCCTTATCCCATGTCATTTGGGGTCGGCGCAACCTTTTCTCGCAAAGGATAGGTCTTTAAAAAATATTGCGTGTTTGCTCATACACTTTTTCGATTAAGAGATTCGTTTGTGAAATATTAAGCTTTATAGTGCAAATTTTTGGTAGAATCAAGTATCCTGGCAACCTAAACCACCTATATGGAATGTGTTTGGGCGTGTGAAAAAATTAATGGTAGTAGCATTTATAAAGAAAATAGAAGGAAAACTATCACAGCTAAGTAGGCTTTACAAGTTTACTCGACCAACTTATAAAATATACTTTTATGAAATATTTTCCTATACATATTGTATGGAAGCGCAGATCTCAAAACTGCAAATACAATTTTGTTTTATTTTTACAACAAAAATCATCGTTCGGAGGCAGGTAGGCAGGGTGGTTAATCAGTTTAGTAAGTTCACAATGTTCACATATTATTATTTTGATGGACAACTACGGAACCCTACGTTGTGCGTGGTCCGACATGCACTTTTCTGGTTTTTTATTTTTTCGTTAGCAGTTGCTGGTAAAACAAAAAAAGTAAAAAAATCAAGAAAAAGAAAGTACGTATTTTTGGTGTAAAGAATGGCTAATGAAAAGACACGCTCATTCCCATGTGAATTTATTGAAGGAACTAAAGGTAGGTATAGTGATACTTATTTTTTTTATATACGGACCGCGATCCGCGGGAAAACTGAACGATTGGCACACACGTTACTATTATCAACACAGTTTCTTCCGATTCATCTATCTAAAATTTCATACTGCTTCTGTTTCATAAAATCGGACAAACTGTACAGTTTAAATTCTCATACACACATGTACTATTTATCGTTGCAGTTTGAACTCGTAACGATTTGTCGTAACGTGTGTAGCAGCCTTAAGAGGTAGGTACCGATATTCTTATGAAAAATAGCAAATACGGTACAATAAAATACTCATCCTCACCACAGTGGCTTCGGAATGCGCAGAAGAACCAGTACATTTTCCGAGCAGCTTGTTGTGGCATCTCTTGTGCACAGCCGTCTGGCACACGGAGCACCGGTAGCCCTGCTTGCCAAAGCCCCACAGGAACTCCTTGCAGAATGCACAGAACGTCGGCTGCCGAAAAAACTTCGCCACGAATTGGTGGCCGTTTACATCGTGGACCCTGGAAAAAGAGGTAAAGTTTTTCTTTTAGACATAGCATTATTTCTTTAATGGCAAAAGTGAACCTATGATACACCCACATTTGATCAGTTATATTTGAGCTCCATGTAATAGGGGTGAGCCTATTGATATCAACCGGTCACAAAATCCTGACGGAAAAATCTAGAATAGTTTTGGCGCAATGCAAATTCGATTCTCTTCTAAAAGAGTGGCCGCAAACACCAAAAGGTAGAGATAATTGAAACGAGGGCAGGGAAACCTTTTTAATGAAGATCACAATGAACCTGAATCGCAGTATGAATATGTGGACACTGGACAGCGACATCTATCGCAACACATGCGAACTAATTGGCAAAAATCCTACATCGGCATTCGGTTCACTGGAACCTTCCACTGGCCTGGCAAGCATGAAGACTCAACCTGCTATCGGCCTCCGGTCTCGGAGGGGAGTGATGTGGCGACAGCGACATCTATCGCAACACATGCGAACTAATTGGCAAAAATCCTACATCGCGCTATCAACTTTATGCGCGACATTAGCCCCCGACTTACATAATTATGTTGGGTAGTTAGCCCACCAGACACAACACCCGTCTGGTCGGAGGCCTTTTCTATGGGGGATGAGGAACTTTACACCCTGTTCCGAAAACGTCCCAAAAATATTTTCTTTCGAGCAAAACCTACACAGTATAAAAAGAGTATCGAAGGTCCCGAATTACACAACCGCGATGAAATAAACACCGAAACATTTTGTTTACATTCTGTATAATAATTAATATTAGATATGAACGTACCAGCACTCCCGTCATGTCCCTCATTTCTTGTATGGTAAAGCACACATATATAAATAAGAGAACTTGAGCAATTAACTACAGGAACGGGCGTTGCAGTCCATTTCAATAAATTATATAACCGGGTCATATATTGTGCCGAAAGTATTCCTAAACACAACATGTAGGCGGAACCAGGCGATGGTCTAATGCTAACACTCTTGCGCCAAAAGTCTTAAACGCGACGAAGCGCGAAATTATAGTTAAGAGGAGGCGTGATGTATTGCTGCGGATATTTGCTTTGAATGTAATGTTTCCCCTGTCCGTTTATATTTTTAATGTCCAGGGTTATTGAAAGAAATATCCAGCCGTCTGCAAATACCGTCGTGACCGAATTTAGACTACTTAAGTTGCAGCTCAGTTCTGGGTCGACACAATTTAGATTGCCACCGGCACACTAAGAAGAATAAGCCAAGTAGGCAGCACATCGCACAACTTAACATGCTTACCGAGGCACGGGGGTGGTCACACCACTAACATAGAAGCACCCAATTACGCTCGACGTGGGCATCGAACCTAGGACACTCAGCAGTCCTGCTTTCGACCACGAGCCCAAAACAACATAATTATGCAGGCCTCATGCATGAGTGTGGCAGTTTTACTGACACGGCGACGCGAAGACGCAAATGTTAGCCAATTTAACAGACGATATTGCGTGTTAGGCATACAAAAGGAATTTTAGCTACTAAATATCTACTAAGTAGTATAGATTTAGAATGCTGTGTCATTGTCACTAACGGTGTTACAATGTAGGCGTCAAAAGACAATTATTTTCGTTGTAATAGTTCGATTAGCATTACCCGCGCTTGCGTCACCCGCGAGCGTGGTTTTGTGAATGGTATGCGTGATTTTACATGAGAAACTTTTTGTGCAATCAGAATTTTATCCGAGAAATTAAAATGAAATCCACCACCTGCGGGACTGGTTTCCTGGGTTCACTTCCTTTCACTGAGAGTAGGAATATGCCCCAGCAACGAAAAAAAAATCAGATTCAGACTATGTTAAAGATGATTTTGCTAGTGCTGGAGAATGGACTAATAAAAGTTGAAGAAGACATGCTACGGTGTCCCCAAATAAAAGCAGGAAAATGAAAATGATATGCAATAAATGTTATGCTGCTACCGTAGATACTTACTTATGGTGTTTGATGGCACCGCGTCTCTGCGTGATGCGCCTGCCGCGGGAGCGGCGAATGACACCCTCGCCACCCTCGCCGCATACCCCGCCCGGCAACCACTGGAACGTACAGGAAAATAGTTTTGAATGTCACATATGTATTTAAACCAATAATTTGTTATTTATTTATTTATTTTACTATTTGTGTATGTTTGTTATTGTAACAATTGTACCGGAGTTTGCCTATAATCTGGATTTGTGTCCAGTTAGTGGCAATGAGCGCGCCTCATGTTACATGTGGCGTAAACATGACTGGCAAAATGTCGGTCTCTACTTAACTTCCGGAGAAATACATTATATCTTATGTTATGTTGAATCAGTCATTAATGAGAGAAAATTCGATACATACACCGCTCAAAAAGTTATAAATCTGATTTGAAACCGTGATTGGTTTTCGCAGCCAGTCTCTTAGTATTTTCATTGGAAATACCTATATACCTGGTTTTTACCATTCACACGATTCAGTAAATGAGAAATAAAGTATCGAAAGAATGTGAATGTATGTCGAAGGACTGACAACCAGTTTTACGAAAGGGTATTTAAAAAAAAAAAACGTTTTCCCACACTAGGAATTTCTCCTGTATCGTGGGTGCGTTTACAAACATTTAAACTCACATACACGAACACCCATACTCGAAACAACTATCTGTAGGCCATATAAATATTTGTTCCGTGCGGTGATCGAACCCACGACACGCAGCGCAGCAGTCTAATCACTCAGCCACTGCGCCAACCGTGTCGTCGTATGGGTATTTCTCATTTTCAGTAAAATTATCTCTGACAGAGATTTTTTTCTTTAATAACAAAGGGCTCGTGGACATATGGTATAGGAGTTCCGTTGCCTATCTCCGAAGTTCTTCATCAGATCTTCACCAAATTGAAATGGGATCACTCCGAGAAGGTACTCTTTCAAAAACTACTCTAATCTGAAGTGATTCGAGTAGTTTTTGAAAGAAGGCAACGGAACTTCTCAATAAATGGTAGCAAATAGACTGGGATTGCTGAAATCTCATGTCTGTCTATTGTTACACCAGTTCATAACATTACATCACGGTACGCTGTGAAGGGGTTAACACATGTGAACCACTAAAAAGTGAAAAATAAAATCTTTTTGTTTGTTTTTTTTTTTTTTTTCCACCGACTTCAGAAACAGATTTTTCTTCTAAAGTTTATTTTTCACCTTTTTGTGTTTTATTTTTTGTTAAAAAGTTTTTTAACAAGACAACATGACAGCCGAAGAGCCAACTAACTGTTTTTGAACTTATTTACTCCTCTGCGCTCGTTCTTTTATTTCTTTGTCCAGTGTTTTTACATATCCGTTAGGAATGAGCTGTTATTGTCTCATTTATCAAAATAACACATCTTTACGAGTTTGAAAACGTATCCCTGAATAAATCACGTGGGAAATTACTTGCGTAGGGATTTACAACGTTATCCAGTTAAAATGAATTCAATGACGATTTGGACCCACAAATAATGGTGCCTCGGCTATTATTTATTATGCACCGAGAATGAAGATGTTGCGTTGTTTACGCCGCATCGGTATGTAAAGTAATGTAAACACAAACACAGTCGGCTATGCGCCGCGCTACTCATTGGTGTAGCGCGGTACATTGGCGTAGCGCTTCGGTATGTTTAGCTTTTGGAAACAGCGCATTTTATTCTTCAACACAAGCTCTGAAATCAATTACGGGTGTAATTATAGATATTTATAACAAATATGGATGAAATTGATTCCATAGATTGCGGTGCAGTATCGCATTAGTATTTCGTTGTCGACATGGTATATTTCGTAAAAAAGTACCTACCTACCCATGATTATATTGTATGATTTAATTTTGGTATCTACGTCATAACTCCATATATTATTCAAAAGGGTCGATACCCCTTTTACATAAACACTTTTCTCTAAATCATAGGTAAATTGAGTAGATAGTTAACTATCTACTCAATTTCCAAAACTATTAAAAAGCAACAATGCCCATGAACCACCCAACAAATGAACGCATGAAATCGTAGAAACCTAGATATTTGTACTATATTCAGTAGGTACCTAGACACATAGTTGTAGATTCCTTCCAATGAAGCAACTATCCTCATTGTTTTCAAAACGGCGACAACAAAATTACAACAGATTGTAAACATTAGTCGTAGCGATTAACTGTTTGTTGTTTAGGCGCTCGTGCATTATGTCACTCAGCACTAATTACGGTGAGTTGAGCGCCTGCCAACAATGTGCACCCACATTGGACACGAAACAGCGACGCCCATACGTGAAGCAGCCTTATTATGGAAAATGAACACATCATTATTCATACAAAATTTTATTTATATAAATTCTATGGCTGCAAAACAACGCGAGGCCTTTGCTGCCACAGAAACGACCATAAATCAGTTTATTTTCAGCGTCACAAAAGATTTTATATCAGATACTGAAATGCCAAAATAACTGCTTCACGTTTTCTTTGGAGCCCCTAACTTTTCATTCAATCTGTTCATAGCGCACCAAGATTAAAGAAGATACTGTAGCCGCAAAAATAAACAACTTTAGAGCTGGAACATGGAATTTACATTGAATATATTTAGTTCTAACGACTTTTAAACCCACGCCCATTCAGTAACAGTTTACCGAAATATAAACTTTGAATATCGCTACAAATGATAGAATAGGGACTGATACGATCGGTCGTATGAGCCCTTGATATGATATTAATCAGCGTGTGTTAATTTATAATTAGTATGCCCGCGCCCCGCTCCGCGCATCGCGGCGCTCGCTACAAAGCCCGCGGTTATTCACATTACGAGTTTCTTATTCAGCAATATCAACGTAAAGCTCTTTGAAAGCCAAGAATTCGGATGGCGTGCGAAACGAGAAATTGGACATACCCGAAACCAAGATGACATCGCACGCAACTGATGTCGGTGTGTGGACACATCGCCAAGTCAGACGTCACAGCCACAGGCCGGGATGCACAAAAATGCCATCGCCAATAAACATCGGATTCTGTGATACCGATGTAGTGCCCTTACAGCCGAAGGGACACAACTAGATGCATCGGTATTTGTATAGAAAGCGTTGCCGCTCAAGGCCTGCGAATTCCCTGGCATGAATCCGGGTGCCTACAGTTGAAATACACGGCTAGTGTCAAATGGCCATAATTGAGAATTCGTTTGTCATATGTTGAGATGAAGCGCGATCACGTGGCCGATTGCAGTACGCGATGCGTTCGATTTGCAATCGTATGCATAGGCGGTAACACGGCGCGGCGTGGCATTGGACGATCGCTCGAGACTGATGTTATTTACACATGATATTCCATTCAAACGTTTCTACTAGATTATAATCTGATCGCCCTGATTCAACTTTAATTAACGCTCGCAGAAAACTAGTGGTATCTGCTTCGTAAACTGTTTAATACTGTTTATCTTACGATGTAACAAATACCTGCAATTCTCAGTGAAAAAAGTACGACAGAACAGCTGCATAACGCACCACGTCAAAGCGTACCACGTCATAATATATCTCTGGTGATCATAAAAGATCTATTCACATAACAACATTTAATTTTGCTATACAGTACCTACCCACAGGGTTCAGTTTCGCCATAAAAACCTACCACCATATAAACATACCTACGAGTATGAAAATCCATTCATTCAGGAAATACTTTAATAAGTTAAATAACTAAGAAAGGGGCATCCATTAAAAACCGGCCCTAAGATAGAGCCTAATTGATGCAACCTTCCATTAAATTACTAACTATTGAAACCATACAACTTAGTATGGGTGATAGGTGAAACGGCTGTATTAAATTAGAAGCTCATTGTAACAAACGCAAAGATTTAACCAAGTTAGGTAAAAAGTTCCAAAGACCACGCACAATGTAGTTGCCCATCAACCCTGCCTACCGTCAGGAGGTTATAAAAAAAGATTTATTTTAAAAACTTAAAGATATACTTTAATTAATTATTTAAGGAAATAGTAACAGAGCTACTAGTTGAGAACAATGATCTTTTTGGGACCTCCGACCGGTACCGAGTATCAAGCTAGACTAGCTCCCGAACCGACAGGCATCCGTCCCTTCTCTATCTAAGTCGTTTATGCTGACTAGACAGGATTGTCATCTTCAGCTATTCCACTGTCATATCTAGGATATAACATAACAATGATTTTTATTGTAAAAATAAAACAAACTTACATTTGCAGTTTTTAGAGCTGCGCTCCCATACATCATGTATAGGAAAATATTTGACACAAGTGCATTTTATAAATTGTTCGACTACTAAGTAGGCTTCACAAGTTTACGAGTAATCGTAAACTTGTGAAGCCTACTTAGCTGTGATAGTTTCCTTTTATTTTCGATTATACATGCTACTACCATGAATTTTTTCACACGTCCAAACACAACCCGTATAGATGGTTTAGGTTGCCAGACTTGAGTCTCAACAATAATTTCACAAACGAATCCCTTAATCGAAAAGCTGTTTGAGCAAACTCTCAATATTTTTTTAAAGACCTATCCAACGACATCCCACACAATAGACTTCGCGAGAAAAAAAAAACCATCCCCACTTTAATGTGTACTGGAGCTACCCTAAAAAAAAAAAAAATTTATTTTAGCACTTTGTCGGTGTAACTTATTTGTATATTCATGCCAAATTACAGCTTTCTAGTACTAGAGTCTTTGAGATATAGTGCGGACGAACAGACAGACGGACATGGCGAAACTATAAGGGTCCCATATTGACTACGGAACCCTAAAAAGCAGCTGTGAAAGCTTTGGAACTTTGAACCCCAATATCTAAACCATATCTGGAAACCCCTTAATTACGTAACTAGGGGGTTCCCAGATATGGTTTAGAACAAACAAATATATCGCAGTGACGGCACAGTGACGGGGAGAACAAATGCCCGTCGGCTTCGTTAAGTACTTCTACTTCTTCTTATCTCCAAAACGATTGACTTTGAGAAAAGATGGTTACAGGAACCTCAATGTCATTTTGAAAGACCTATCTTTAAACACCCCACGAGAATAGGTTTAACGAAAATAGTTTTTTTAAGTTTCAGTTCCATGTAAGGTTCCTTATTCCTTTAATTTTTCATTTTTGTACAAAAATCGTAAAGCGGTTCACAGAATACATACACCTACCAAGTTTCAACTGTGTAGCCTTTCTTAATAGATTCCGAATAAAGTGGCTGTACCTGTGACATACGGACGGACAGACATGACGAATCTATAAGGGTTCCGTTTTTTAGCCACTCGGCTACGGAATCTTAAAAATGTGACGCAGTCAGGTAGGTAGTTATATTTTTTTATTGTATTTAATTTTAAGATTATACAGATACATTTAGAGACTGGTGCTAAACGATACAGCATTTGACATCTGCGAAACGCTTTACAAAACAAAATTGCAATCAATATTTTCAGTGTACAAGAATTAAAAAAACTCTACTTGTATACTTATTAGCTTGTTCGACTGTACATGTGAAAAGATAGTTGTTTGTACTAATAGCAAAGTCATCATGATAGTGACTTATATGATAATGATAATAAAATTTAATAATACAAAGGAGTCCTTGACGAATTTCTGCCTTATCATGCCTACCTAAACAGATAAATTAATTTTCAAGTGGTTCGTTGTCCTCGCATAAGTGCATGACTTCTATGGTGTATTTATTCTGACACAACATAGTGCGCACTTGTTTAAACATTATTTTTCTGGATTGCTATAGTTACCTACTTATTATAATTCATTGTTTAGATACATTTTTTAACCGACTTCCAAAAAGGAGGAGGTTTGTGTGTTGAAAGGGTATACTCCCGAGGTGGTCCCATTGTCACCAAGTTAGGATCCGATGATGGGAACCCTGAGAAATTGTGGGCAACCCTAAAATTTTACATATTTTTTCCATATATTTTCTAAAGCTGTTCATGTTGTTTTTGCGTCTAATAATCATAATTCCATGTGGATGCGCTGGTGATGGAAGGTACAACTCCTCAACGGTTCGGAGTTCAAGAAAATTCTTGTAAAATTATACGTACTTATGGACCAATAGTTGTATTCTTTCAGGCTATAATGTTAACCTAATGATGATGACATCCCAGAAAAATCGAGGGCAACCCTCAAATTTTATAGGCACATATTACGTGTTTCGTGCTTTTTCTAAAGCTTTTCAAGTATTTTAAATGCAAATACAGTCATCACTTCATGTTGATAGGCTGATGATGGAAGGTACAACTCCTTAAAGGTTAGGAGTTGGAGGATAATTCTTTAATAAAATATTATGGGGATGTATATATATACCGTTGTATTCTTTCAGGTTATCTAGGTAAGCTGGTTATGGAAGGTACTACTCCTCAACAGTTAGGAGTTGAAAGCAATAATAAAGGAATCTTGAAGGTTAAGGGTTAGGTTTCTTGCCCGTCGGGGCTGCGGGTTGTTCGCAAGAGATACCGTGGCCTCGACATAAAGGGCTAAGAAGGAACATGGGTAGTTTTTAGTCAGTAGAAGTGGCACTCCCTTCCGCTCTGCCCAAGAGCGGGAGGGGTTCATTGATGATTTTACACCCGCCAAAAAAAAAAAAAAGGGTTAGGTTTCTTGATAGAATGTTAAATGCATAGTAAATATTTGCATTTGGATGTTACAACTAAAAATAGAAAAATAAAAAAACATTTTAGCGAAAAAAAAATCTTTTTCATTTTTTGTGTTTTTAAAGTCGGATTTTTTAGTCAGTGGTCAGAAAGCCTGAAAACCAATCTTAGCAGTGTGTATCGTATTACCCAGTAACATGGGCTGTGGAGGTCAGATAGGCAAGCGCTTCATGTAAAATACTGGTAAATAAAGTCTGAAATCCGACCCCAACATAGTTTGGAAAAGTCTAACTGCCGCACTCAGAGAGCTTTAATGATTACTTAGGTCATCACTTAGTAAAGGTTTTGACAGTTTTGTCATACAAAAGTATGTCAAATCTGTACTTAATGACGGCTTAAGTAATCATTAAATATCTCTGAGTGCGGCAGTAAGCATATGATAAGTAATGATGACTTAAGTTTGTTAAATATTGGATTGACAGACCGGAGAGTAGAGCTGAAGCTCGCTAACAATATCATACATATGAGTTGTTTGACGTTATGATTAATCATAGAAATGAACATTTAGGTCAAGGAGAAACAAACAGATGATTCCTGGATTCAGGTATATTATCAAAACATAGTGTTTCTTTCAAAGATTTGACAGCCTTTAGAGATAAAAGCAAGCACTTAAATATTCGTAAATAAATGGAACAAGCTTTTGAGGTGAAGTAAACTTGTACGTGGCTTGGAAAGAATCGTGCGAGGAGCATGAAGGCTGAGTGCTTGCTCGGTAAATGCACGAGTAAAAATAGACGGAACCCAACGGTTCGCTCGATGGTACTGCTCCACGCTCCTCCGTTGTATGAGCTGTGCGTCAGCGCCCATTCAGGTATCACTCGCTCACTATCATAACAGAATAACGACATCTTAACTCCTAAGTACGAGCAAGAACGGCCTGTGACGTAGTGCCGTGATTAGTTTCGTCCCATTAACTTTTGCTGGTAAACACCTGGTAAAGTACCCACGTTTGTCCGTTTCACGTGGCGAGAAGCATAAATATCGGCCATAGGTAGGTTGGTGGTTCGGGTAAACTCCCATTTAAATAATATAATAAAAGAGAGATTGATACAAAACCTGTTTGAAAAATAATATGACCAAGGAAGTGATCTAATAAAGACGGATGGAAAAACAAAACTGACCACTGATCCCAAATTCGTCAAGATAAGGGCAGGAGGATGATGATAACTAAAAGACAGACTTTATGTTTCAATTGTCCGCGTGCCGGATGACTGGTGCAAGGCCGTAATTGTACCACTAAGGGAAAAGGTTCACAGCAGCACGCGTAGCATGACTACCGTAGAAACGGGTTTTGTCGACGGAAGAATCGACAAAATGACAGATTGTAGCAAAATTTCATGTCAAATTGTATGGAAAAAGCTTTGTCTATTCTTGGTAGAATAGAGATAGAATCGCCATACTAAGCGTGCAGGAGTGTAAAAACTGCCGTGAAATTAGTCTTTTGAGCGTTGTTGGGAAACTGTATGCGAAAGTGTTGATAAACAGGGTGATAAGAGTGACAGATGAGAAGATTTGGGATGTGCAAGCAGGATTTAGAGAGGGAATGGGCTGTATGGATCAGATCTTTTCCTTAAGGTGCATAGCTGAAAAACATCTGGCAAAGCACAAAAGGGTCTACTGTGCCTTCGTAGACTTGGAGAAGGCTTATGACAGTGTGTGGAGGGAAGAGCTGTGATCGACTCTATCTATGTATGGTGTGGACAGGTGCTTGGTACGAGCACTAAAATCTTTGTACAAGGATTCTAGTGCTTGTGTTAGGATAAATGGGGCATACACTGGCTGGTTTATCATCTCAAAAGGTGTTAGGCAGGGTTGTGTAGCGTCCCCTTGGCTGTTCAACTTATACATGGATAGTTGTCTGACAGATTTGAAAGAGAATGACTGTGGATTAAGGATGAATGAGTTGCCTGTCAAATGCCTTCTGTACGCAGATGATCAAGTTCTTCTTGCATCGTCAGCGGAACAGTTGCAAGATATGGTAACTGTTATGAATGAAGCATTTAAGAGAAAAGGGATGTTTGTAAATGTAAACAAGACGAATGTTATGGTATTTGAAAGAGAAGAGGATATATCGGTGTGTGATGTGGAAATAAATGATAAGAGTGTGAAACAAGTGAATGAGTTTGTAAATTTGGGCAGTATGTTTACAAGAGATGGAAAGATTGACGCAGATGTAGAAAGGAGAGTAAACGCGGGAAATAGAGTAAATGGTGCTACGCATGCGGTGGTGACGAACCAGTCGTTGTCAAAAGAGGCTCGGCTGGCTGTTCACAATGGTGTGCTGGTGCCTACTCTTATGTATGGCAGTGAATGTTGGGTGTGGCAAACGAAGCATGAAAGTAGGATTAATGCTGTGGAAATGCGTTCTTTGCGAAGCATGTGTGGTGTAACTCTGAATGATAAATTGAGGAATGAGGTTATACGAGAACGTTGCGGTTTAAAAGAAGATGTAGTGACAAAAATTGAAAAGAGTATGCTAAGGTGGTTCGGTCATGTGGAAAGGATGAATGAAAGGCGATTAACAAAAGGTATTTACAAGGCAGATGTGAGTGGTAATGCCGGGAGGGGACGCCCTAGAAAGACATACACTGATCTTATTGGTGCCGTTCTTCTGAAAGGACCGGTGCGTAGTACTCGTAACCGGCGTGCGTGTATGACCAGATGTATGAACGTGGACGAAGCAAAAGGAGTATGTAAGGATCGTAGCAAGTGGCGTTCTGTGGTTTCAGCCTACCCCCATGGGAAAAGGGCGTGAGTTTATGTATATGTATGTATGTATGTCCAAAATTTTAAACGTGCATATAACCTAATCCGTCATTAAAGTTTTCAGTTTCCGTCTATGATCGTGAGGTAGTTTTTGTTATCAGGCCAATGCATTTTGCCATAGATAAACGGACATACGCACTTAGTCAGAGACTAAACGAAAATGCTCCCCTAAATACCCAATCATGAATTCCCATATGCAAACCTTGTTTTACTAAAATTCAAACATGAGAACCGTTCGATTTCAGTTTTCAATAAAGCTATGTGAGTTGTAAATTGAATGTCTAACAATAGATATCATAATACAGATGTACACGAGTAGATACATAAACATCGTGAATTGGGTATCGAACGAGTAGTAGCAACAGCTTGTACCAACACTTAAATATTTACACGGAGATTGGTCGTAAAGTATTTATTTATTGGAGAAGGAAAATAAGCCGTCTGAACAAGCTGAGTTGCTAATCTACTTGGCCCACTTTGAAAATTCTTTTTACGTGCGTAAACTATACCAATTCTTGGATTCATTACAATTCAATTTGATTTTCTGTAATTAATTCGTATGTTCTGTTAGGACTATTCAATAATGAAATAGCTGTCAGCAAACAGTTCGTTGGTCCCTGATTAACGTTCTTCAGATTCAGACCCCAACGAACTGCTTGCTGGTAGCAATTTAGGATATACCACAGCAGAACCAAAACCTCGCAAGCACCTCATACGCCTCATGATGCTCAATTGCACATTTGAGACTACTTGCGTAGCTTAATTTCTCTTTCTTCGTTGTTCATTCTCTCACCGTAAGCCAAAGTGAAGTGTATGAGCGCAAGAGCATATTATCCTTAATTTTTTTTAGTATTATTATTTTTTTCATTGGCTTTTTCCATCAGGTATTTATCAGTAACAGCCACGTAGTCTGGATTTGTGCCCGGTTGATGGCAATAGGCTCGCCTCCTATTACATGGGACTTAAAAATAACTGGCGAAATGTGGGTGTACTACTAGGTACATCTCTGTCTAACCCTTCGGGGATTACAGGCGAAATGTTATGTGTGTGGTGTGTTATAAAAAAATAAAAATAATTTAAGAATTGTTTCCGGTTCTCTATTGTACAGGTTCGAAAGGACAATTTTAGTTCATACTTTTTAAGCACTTTATATTATGAAGTATTTTTGTATTTAAGAAGAACTGATGTAAGGGCCTTCACGAAGACCACTATCAAGCGTATATATAGTCAGCCACCAACTGTACGTGTGTAATGTTAGTGGGTACAGGAAGATCCTCAGATCACTTTTCGGTCTACTGTGAAATATACAACCTTCGTTTTCGCCAGAACCGAACGAACGTCCAAAACCTAAACAATTTGCCCACTGAAAAATCTACATCGATGCAGCTTTATCACATCAATGATCCAGTTTAATTTTAATTAAGTAGATGTGCTTCCATCAGAAGACAGTTCCATAATAATGATTGATGGGTAGCATGATTTATTAAATTATGTTTTCGTGTAACTGACATCCATCGTCCGTCGTCATATATCTCCATTTATTTCAGTCTGGGCGCGGTAAGAAACAATATAATTTGTAAGCACTTAGATACCGATTTTACGAGTGTCGAAATGTTTACTTACAGATTTATCTGCAACCAGGCAGTGAGAAATATTGAGCTGTGAAAATTAACATTGCGTAGCTGTTAAAAGGGGACGCAATTTAAGGAATAACTAATTGACACGATGTCATGAGCAGCTAAAGAAAAAGCCATCAGCCCACCAACTGATGGCGGGTGCAGAAGTGGTGCTTTTACCATGGCAGCAACAAAACTTTTCCCATGTGCTTGACATGAGCACTCTTCAAAACAGAACATAGCAAGTAAAAGTAGGTACGTAGTCCCCGAACGTGTACCTTCACAAAGAACTAAGTAGGTGCACTAAATACGTCTTCAGGAAAAATGCAATTAGCCTCGGTATGCGTGACGTCTTCAGATTGATAGTTATCATTCTCTGTTTATTGCATTAGTTACATCCGTTATGTTTGTTTAATTGCTGAATAGAATTTATCTCTCGAGTCGTTTAATGTCCGACATCCTCAAATAGCTGCTTTAGTGCTGACATTAAACTGATACCAACTTGTATGACAGCTGTTCACAAAAGCTTTTACGGAGACTCAGAATTACTGGATAATGATAGTCGAGTAGGAGTTCTGCAGACTACTAATCATGTTATCTTAGACGCAAATTTCGTAGAAGAAAATTAGCTCAACGTAAAATTATTCAACGTACTTCATGCTGAAAGAAGTTGAATTTCCATTCATAGTTGCTGATTATAGCGGCACAAGACCAATCGATGACAACTTTATTGATAAGTGAACTGGATAGCGTTATTTAGTAAATAGCTAATGTTCGCTCGGACTCACATAGTCGGCATGGAGTCGCTGGTACTGGTGCGGGCGGGCGGGGCCGCGCGCTCGTGGCGCGGGCGAGGTGCGCCGGCGCGCCCCCCCGCCCGTGAATATCATCGGCGCGCGCGCATGCCTGTGCGCCTGCGTGTGCCTGCGGGCAGCGCGCCCGACGCCTGTGCGCCTGCGGGCCGCCTGCGCCGCCCTGCGCAGCACGCTCCCTCGCCGAGAACAGAGATCTCCCGCCGCGCCCGCACTCACGTATTTATAAACGGAATTCCACACGCGCTATTCGCGGCCGGATACAACTTTTTACACGACTTTCAGCACTTACGTCGTACGGAGCACTGAAGAGGCGGGTTTTGCTGATTCGGGCTCCGGGATTGTCTGGCGAAGCCCGCGTGAGTCACACCGCACGCACCTTACGACTGAAGTTAAGCGGTTCACTCAAGAAACAGCGCTTAAAATAATTATATTACAAAGCTTGTGAAAACGCTACGACGAGTAAATAAAACACCAATATTTATTTATAGTTGCCTCTAATGTTTATTTTTCACACACAGACAGAATACAAAAACAATGGTGCTTTCTCTTGCGTCGCGTCGCCTAAATAACTTCGTGACTACGTAAGCGCGAGGTCGAGCTTATTATGCCAAGCCACAATAAAATAATAACTAGTTTGGATTTTTGTAAATACTGATGGTAACTAGAAAATGGTACAGCCATGTACACAACCGATATCAGAAACAACTGGAAAACAATGCAAGGTTCGAGATCAGCTCGGTTTACTTCTGGCGGTGCTGAGCCATAAAACGGCAGTAAAAGCGCAATGAATCAAACGGTGGTCAATTTAACGAGCGTCCTCTGATACTGCGCTGATCACTGAACAAAACTGAACAATTCGGAGTTTTATTTATTCTGAATTAAATATTCATAAGCTAAAGTTTTGAGTCTTTGCACCAAATGGTGGCACCACGCTCTTTGCGGCTGTGCATTTTCTCACGTGTGAAAATCCTCATTGATGTTCTTCGTACCAGTCAGAAGGTTCTTCTTTATGTTTGTTATAATTCCATCTATTCATCATCAATTCCATAATATCTGGTATAAATTGCGATTTATAACTTTGTTCTACTAAGCTGATTGATTTGAAATTTTCTGTATAATCCTTAGTTAACGCCACTCCTAACGATTCAAGAACGTAAACAGGGTGTAAGACGACCGCAGCACCTGCAAAAGTGTAATTTTTATTTAGAACATAAGTACCGTGCTTCAACAAGACGCATTGCTAACTACGAGTATATGAACATTACGTGTATGTATGTGTCCAAAGACATAGGGATGACGTATGCAGTGCGAGGCGCCAGCGGTCGGCCACAACACTGCATCATCACGAGGAGTTGTCTCCGGAATCGCGGTGACAGGCACAACCAGTCACAGCAATAAATCGATTGATTCACCAACTCGCTCTGAGAACACACACACACACCTACGTTAAACAAAGGCCCTGCCAAATTTAGATGAATTACTTTTGCTACGCTTAGTTAAGTATTCATACGAAGCTGCTACCGCTATTTAGCAGCCAATTTACACAAGAATGAAGTGGCGTCTAGTGGTACACGTGCGCATTCGCTATAATGTCTTGATCAGTTACCTCAACTTTGAGTTGTGTCCCGAAATAGCAGTAAATAAACAGCTGGGCTAGCATGCAACCCAAATACACGGCCATGGATACAAACTCCGCAGAAACTATGCTTAGCTGGAAGAACAAATAACATGTAATAAAGCACAGAAACGGTTTTTTTCAGTAGATATTTATATAAATTAGTAGGTAGAATTTATCCAAATAAATTAAGATGACGTACCCCCACAATCTTGTACATAGTCATGCATATGACCCACGCCATTACAAAGAACTGGACGACCATTGCTTCACCAAATATCGACTCTACTTCTTTTGCAAACCTGGTTACATAAAAATTGTTAATGAGACACGTACTCGTGTAGGTAAGGTTGAATATCTATATGTCGCAGCGGGAGTCGTAGATTTAAGAAACTTGTAACATTTGTTACAAGATGGCGGTAGTGATGTCATTGTTGGCAAGTAAAAGTGGGGTGGGCGACAACGGTGCGGACAGTCTGCCTGAGAACGTGCGCGTGAGCGGACGACCTTACAACCTCCATCCATTTTCTATCGTGATTATTGATTATTGTGATTCTATAAAGTTTGTGAAATTATTAAAGAAGGTCTACGCTATTTGTTCGTGGTATTATTGCTTGTTTTCTGAAGATGTATGAGGAGGAAGGTTTGCCCAAAAATAACATTATTGTTCCCTCTCCGTTATCAGAAGTGGGATGTGATCCACGTTCTGTACTACAGCCCACGTTGAACAATAGTGAATGGAAAATGATATTAGAGCAACAAAATCAAAAATGCAGCAGGAATTGAAGGCACTATCCTACTTAAAAAGAACGGTGCCGAATAGTGACTACAACAGTAACAACCCTGGTCCAAAGCAACGCAAGCTGATGTCGACCCTGGTTAAATGTGCGCATTGTGGGAGAGTGGGCCGCCATATTTCTGTGTGTGCCTCACGGAGAAGCAAATAAACTTGCAACCACTTCGAAACTTACAACAACAGAGATCATAATTACGTTACAACTGTCGGAACGTCGTCGGGGTGCCAGTACAGAAGCAACGACGACCGCTTCTAGTCTAACTAGCAAGCCGGTAGAACGGTGGCGTGTTGAAATCTGCCCAGTCAGTACACCAATGGGACGTCTAGAACACCTCGGTGAGTTCTTTTCATTTTGTTATGATTCTGGGGCGTAGATTAATGAGAGATTACATTTTGTGTAAATTTAATAGTGAGCGTAATTATAGTGTCGTTACTACGACGGTTATAGGTCAAACCTCCGTGAATAGTAACCTGAACATTTTAGCTAATGTTGATATTGGTAACATTAGTTTGGATATTGTTTTTCATGTTTTACCTGACAACATGACATAGTGATTGGACGTGAAATTTTGATTTATGACTTAGTAATTAACATGACGTCTAGAACTTTAAACTTTTAGAAAAATTTACCGGATGTGAATACCGCGAGTGTAGAGTCGTCGAGTGTAGAGTTGAGCCGAGTGTAGAGTCGAGTGTAGAGTCGAATGTAGAGTCGAGTGTCGAATTACGTACCATTTCAAATGTAGAGTCAGGTGCAGTTAAAAATGTTAGTGATACCGACGTTTCTCCGGATATCAAAGCAAGACTAACTTTAATTTTAAGTCGATACTCAAACAACTTTATTATTGGAACACCTAACTCTCCTGCAAATACGGACCCTATGGAAATATGACTCAAAGATCCCAATAAAACGGTTTATCGTTGTCCTTATCCGTTGAGTCCCCAGGAAAGACAGATAGTACGCAATAAAATTGAAGACCAGCTCTCCTTTAATGTGATTCACCCGAGCTCGTCACCTTTTGCCAGTCCTAATCTTCTGGTGAAGACGAAGGAAGGCAGCGACCGCATGTGCGTTGATTGTCGCGATATTACTGTACCTGAGAGATTTCCATTGCCATTGATTCCGATCCAATTAATAGAGCTAGTGCTATTCGTGCTTTAAAAAAAAAGTGTTTGATCTTGTTTGGCGCGCCGACGTGAGTAATTGTAGATCAGGGACGTTGTTTTGCAAGTACTGACTTTGCAAGTTGGTTCCTCTCAAAATATTAGTTTGCAAGGATTATGAGCACTCTAAAGATATGCTCACGATTGCCTTAGAAAAATGCCTGATTCTAATGTTCCAATGGAAATTAATGATGATGAGACTAATGAATGAACCTGTTTGATCTTTGGAGTCGTAAATCTTTTACTTTTACCATTACGCTATCTCTGGCTAAGCGAGTTATGTTGACTATCGCTGGTTAAGCGTTAGTAGTGTAATCACTGGTTAAGCGGATTATGATGTGCTTTCGCTGGTTAAGCGTCAGTAGTGTAATCGCTGGTTAAGCGGATTACATTGAGCTTTCGCTGTATAAGCGTTAGTGATTGAATCGCTGGTTAAGCGTGTTATGATGTACTTTCGCTGGTTAAGCGTTGGTAAGTTTAATTGCTGGTTAAGCGGATTACGTTGAGCTTTTGCTGGTTAAGCGTTAGTGCTTAAATCGCTGGTTAAGCGTGGTATGTGCTTTCGCTGGTTAAGCGTTAGTGGGTTAATATCGCTTGTTAATCGTTAGTGGGTTAATATCGCTGGTTAAGCGTGTTATGATGTAAATTTCGCTAGTTAAGCGTTAGTGGGTTAATATCGCTGGTTAAGCGTTATTATTATCACTGGTTAAGTGATGCCGCTGGTTAAGCGATGCCACTGGTTAAGTGATGCCGCTGGTTAAGTGATGCCGCTGGTTAAGCGATGCCGCTGGTTAAGTGATGCCGCTGGTTAAGCGATGCCACTGGTTAAGTGATGCCGCTGGTTAAGTGATGCCACTGGTTAAGTGATGCCGCTGGTTAAGCGATGCCGCTGGTAAAGCGATGTCATGGTTAAGCTGACCAATCCTGGTCAGGCATGGCCGAAACAAAGTAATGTACACAGAACTTTCTATTTCAGATGAGCCACACGGGGACGTGTGAGGCGCAGGACGGCCGTGTCGCAGCGGGAGTCGTAGATTTAAGAAACTTGTAACATTTGTTACAAGATGGCGGTAGTGATGTCATTGTTGGCAAGTAAAAGTGGGGTGGGCGACAACGGTGCGGACAGTCTGCCTGAGAACGTGCGCGTGAGCGGACGACCTTACAACCTCCATCCATTTTCTATCGTGATTATTGATTATTGTGATTCTATAAAGTTTGTGAAATTATTAAAGAAGGTCTACGCTATTTGTTCGTGGTATTATTGCTTGTTTTCTGAAGATGTATGAGGAGGAAGGTTTGCCCAAAAATAACATTATTGTTCCCTCTCCGTTATATATATTATCCCAACTGGGTGAAGATTATTTGACTTTGACGATAGAACTTAAAACAAATGGGATTTACCGTAGGATTTGATCATAATGCAACACGCATTTCTTGAGCCTTTCCTGTAACTCAGTTTTCTCCTGTTCTTCGTCTTTGTAAAAAGTGTATTGAATAGGTCTCTTAATAATAGTACTTATTTTTTCAGTGTCGCCAAATACCGCCAGTTGCTCAAGATTGTAACGAAGCATCTGTATTTGTATCTTGGCTTGCGCGTAGAAAGCTACGATCGTGCAGTCCATTGTAACGTTGCCATAAGCTTGGAAAGTTATTAGAACAATCATGTAGGCCAATGCCAACGAGAATCTAAAAAGGAAGATTAGACTTTTATTTCTTGACGATAATATTTTGGAAGCGGATCAAAGATTTTCCTGAAGTAGAAACATCTAGAATGAGAAAGAATTAGAACCATTGATTCACACTTTATTCAGATGTTTGCTGCCAGGGCCTAAAAATTGCAATATGCATTAATAGCTTATGTACCTACCCACCTATACATAACATTTTTGGTCACAAATACATACGTATAGGTATTCAATTGCGAAGTTCAGGAACTAACTACTGGAGAAACAGCTAAGAATATGTAGAAATTAAAATTTAAAATAGAAATCACTTACGCTAGCGAGCTCGTAGTTTCGAAAGGAAAGTATCCAGTAAACAGGACTTCAGTGTCGAGCACGAGTCTATTAACGATTGGGAACATGGCCCACAATGTTCCGCAAGTGAAAATGGCGACGTGGTACATAGTGAGAAGTCGAGACATGACCAAGGCGTTCCCTTTCAACACTTCAACGTGGTAGGCCCTGCTTGGTGCAAAGATAGGTCCTGTAGAAAATGTTAAAATAAGTATTTAAAGGCAGTAGCCCAGTTTTTCAACTCTCTAATTCAGGAGGAGGCCCCTTATTATAAATCTAAGTAAAGTACGGCGTGATCTATATCACTAGATCCTCTAGATTATTGACTAAGTATTAGCTATCACAACAACGGAAACAACGTAGGTATCTACATCAGCTACATTTAACATCATTTGGGAAATTTTAATATCATAAAATTCTGCTTGTTCTTTAACAAATTGATTAATTTCAATTTGTTAAACTTCCCCCAATATTTGTTTTCGAGTATTTACTACTCTATTACTACCATAGAAACACTCAATACCTAATTAGTAAGTAGTATTAGCAATTGAATGTTTGTAAAATAAAAGCCAAACCGTTAATGATGTCGATTAGTTTATCAATGCGGCGGATCCTCAGATTGAAGGCAGCTTGCTTTCCCAGCGAGTTCAGAGTGGTGAGCAATATGAACAGCGTGTCCACTATCAGATTGGTGCTGTGTCGGACCTGAGACACGATGGAAAATTAGTTTGCCTGTTATGCTGATTCTATAGAAAGGAGAATCTCTAAAGTGCCCCAGAACAGCACCCATTAAGGCGTAGCATTAAGGTGTAGGTTATTATATTATTAGTAGGTATGTCAATAGATAGAGGAGAATATTTCTTATACGGTTACTTACTTATTTAAGACGACTTTTAATAAGTATCTATCATTCTTTACGACTGGTTTTAAGAAAATCTACAGCAGTTTCGTCTATGGAATTTTGTAGAGCTGTGGCCTGTGGTCATCATCACCCTGAAGTCTACCAACCGCCTGGCACTAAGGATGTGTGCTAAGCGGTTCTTGTGTTTGCCAGCTACAGTGACCACCTAGCATGTTATCCCCTAATAAAGATCTTTAGGTATGGATATCTTGGGCTACGGGTTGTTCGAAAGAGATACCGCGGCCCCGGACACAAAAGGCTAAGGGGGCGTCCATTAATTACGTGAGTTGTTCTAGGGGGGGAGGGGGTCAAGCGAAATCTTTTCAAATCTCACTAAGGGGCGAGGGGGGGTCTTAGCAAATATCACGTAATTTTTTTTCTAGCAGAAAACGATGTAAAATTGCATGAAAAATTATTTCTAGAATAAAATATGGCCAAATCTGACACAATAGTGTTCGTCGTATTCGACTGAACCCCGCAGAGCAACAAAGTAGCGAAAAGAAAGATTTTAAATTACGGTTATATTCACAAATACTAGTCTTTGCTAATTTTCAATTTAAGTAATAAAACAAGTTGTTTTTGTTTTTTTTTTCTCAATAATCCAACACGTTTACAGCCAAAACATAAATTTTGAAGAATCTCACGTGAGATTAAGAGAGGGGGGGAGGGAGTTGAGGAAAATCTTACGAAATCTTACCAAGGGGGGAGGGGGGGTCGGAAAATTCTCAAAAATGCCTCACGTAATTAATGGACGCCCCCTAAGGAGCATGGGTGATTTTTAGTCAGTAGAAGTCTGACACTCGATGATTTCCTACACTCCAAAAAAAATGGATATTTTTAGACAAGGTACCCACAAGATGGTGTCTTTGTTTTGGTCTTCTTACCTGAATAACTCGCATGACGTGTTGTAAATTGTACGTCAAAATAAAAGTCCAAGACAAAACACGATATGCGTTATGTAAAAATCGTTTAGTAGAAGATATGGGTTTTAAAACTATTTTGAAGTAGCCGACCCTGGCCAACGCATTAAAATGAGGTCTAAATCCTTCGAACGTAGAGTAAGAAACTTTTCCAACCATTTTACAAGAAAAAAATTTGATAGCTTTGTCGGTAGGATAATTAACTTCTTAGGTGTTGACAAGTCTAGATTGTTTTCTGAAGTGCGTCATACCTACACGTAGGTTTTAATTTTCTCTATTGGGGTGTCAATTTGAAACAGTTAAGTACCTACTTTTCCATTATTAAGTTGGATGCTACAGGATGTTCCAGTTTTGGAGTGTGTAGTGGATACGATAGTACCAAATCGTCTTATCCACCCTTTTTTCTGCTACATACTGTTATGGCTGATCCCTTTATTATTTACTTGAGTGTGATTCATAGTTTTGCCGAAAGACCTGGCCACAAGCTCAGTCTAGAATGACGGATCCTACATGTTTAACTGCACAACAATGAAGTAGCGTGTAGAACATTTTTTGTTTTTTTTTTTTTTAAACTTTGCCCTACTAGGAATTTCTCCTGTATCGTTGGTGCGTTTACAAACATTTAAACTCACATATACACAGACCCGAAACAACTATCTGTAGGCCATACAAATATTTGTTACGTGCGGAGATCGAACCCGCGACTCGCAGTGCAGCAGTCTACTTAATCGCTCAGCGACTGCGCCAACCGTGTCGTCACGATTGCACGAGGTTCGGTCGTGCCTCCTGCCCTACGCAGGCAAAACCACAGACAACCATGACATTCCAGTGTAGGAAAGCGACAGAAATATACAGGATGCCTAGAGCCACCTCTTCTCTACACTGAAATAAGATTACCTAAAACAATCGTAAGTGGTAACCTATGGTATGGTGAGCGTGGAGAAAAGTAACGGTCATGCGTTACTTTTAGATGGAGGAAAATACTGTTTTATTTTCGTGCTCGCAGCAAGTTTAATTACCACTAAGCTAACAGTTACTATCTGGTTTCTAAAGATGATGGCAATAGTTTTGTGCTCAGTTTATATCTCCGTTGGTATGTACCTAAAACCTATGTCCCGTTCAATAAGTAATTTTTCAAGATGATAGAATTTAGAGAGGAGGCCCTCCCCTCCCCCCCCCCTCGTCGGGGCTGCGGGTGGTTCGCAATAGATACCGCGGCCCCGACATGAAGGGCTAAGAAGGAACATGGGTGGTAGAAGTCTGTGACTCCCTTTCGCTCTGCCCAAGAGCGGGAGGCGTTATTTCATGATTTCCCACCCGCCAAAAAAAAAAAAAAAGGCTTGAGTCCCCTGCAGTGGGAACTTTATAGGCCGATGATGATGATGAATTTAAAATAATCTTAAACCAACATTAAAAAGCATCCTGTATCACTTTGTTACCCCTGCATACCATTAGGGTGTTAATTTTGCGACACTTCCTATTAAGTTAATGGCGCCTACAAAATATCAAGTGATCAATTAAGTATAGTTGAGCTAATAAGCACTGTAAACAAACTGATTTGACGAAAATTGGATTTGAATAAAATATTGACAAAGTAATTTATATAAATGCTACTTAGGCGACATTTAGTAGAAACGAGTATCATGGCGCTAATTAGGTAAATATGGATAGGTAGAGATGTATGGTTTACATAGGGGCAAGGACAAACACCTATACAAAAAATACTTTTTGCTAAAAAAATCCGACTTCAAAATAGAAACCTTTTTAACAAAAAATAAAACCGACTTCAACAAAAAATAAAACAAAAAAAAAGCGAAAAATAAACTTTAGAAGAAAAAATATTTTTTTTTGTTAAAAAGTTATTGTTTTTAACTTTTTAGTAGTTCACATGTGCTTACCCCTTCACAGCGTACTAGCGTGATTTTATGTTATGAACAGGTTTAAACAATAGACAGACATGGGATTTCAGCAATCCCAGTCCATTTCAAAAAAAAAAAAAAAAAGACCAGTCCATTTGCTATCATTTATTGAGGAGTTCCGTTGCCTCTATCTCCGAGAGTTCTTCACCAAAATTGAAAGTGGTCCCACCACTCCGAGAAAGTACTCTTCCAAAAACTACTCAAATCACTTCAAGTGTGCCTATAAAATTTGAAGAGTTCTCTCTATTTCTCCAGGATTCCATCATCAGATCCTGACTTGATGATCATGGGACCACTTGGGAAGTTTACCCTTTCAAACAAAACAAAAAAAATCTAAATCAGTCTTCTTCGAGAAATCGGGGAACACACATAATAAAAAAAAGGATCGCTTACGAATTGAGAACCTCCTCCTTTTTGAAGTCGGTTAAAAAACACTAAAGTTTACTTTCGGAGGTCTGTGTCTGTGACTTTGTTGGTTTCATTGACTTTTTGCCACCGACTAGCGACTTCGAAAGTAAGATTATTTTAGACTTTAGTTAGTTGTCAGACATTCTACTAACTAAAAACCACCTATGTTCCTTCTTAGCCCTTCGTTTCGGGGCCGCGGTATCTCTTTCGAACAACCCGCAACCCCGACGGGTGTCAGCCCTTGCAGCAGCATTCAGCAACATTGCAGGCCCCCCCAGGCCATCTCCTTGAGGCGCGCGTGGAACACGAACGCGCCGCCGACACAGCCTGTCGTCGTCATGAGACGGACGCACGGTGAGCTAGCCCATTACTCGCCGTCCACAGGCCCGCCTCTACGGAGGCCATCACGTGGCCCCCGACGCCCGGAGCGTCTCCCGCGGCGGCTGGCACCAGAGGTTCTTTCCCACTCACGTTCCGCCACCTTCTTCGCTAGCATCACTGTTTCGCAGGAGAAGGCGTGTCATTCCCTGTCGCCCCGGACCATGGCTTGAAAACCAGGGCCGGACGAAAGAGGGCGCCGCCTATATATTAATGTAGCACTGATTTCGTGTCGGCGGCCCCTATTTCCTGTCTTGAAAATATTGGTAGTATTTTTCTTATATTATTTGAGTTTGGGCATAATCGTTACGTTGGTGAGTCGTACAGTTTGTCCATGGTTCGTACCATGGACAAACACTTTGCTCCGATTAGTGCCACAAAAAATTGGCGAGGTAGTTTTGACTCATTCAATCTCAGAAGATCTATTGGCCAGACCGAAAATGGATTTAATGAAGATTGTTTTTCTAATTGGATCCTGATTTCAAAATGTGGATCTACTGAAGTGGCCGTCACCCAGTAATAACATTACTTTGTTGGTTTATTTGGACCGTCTGCGGGCGCCCTTACTATCCATGCAGTTGATGATGATGGATTTTCAACAGATGTATGGTTGACAGAAAATGTTTATGTCCATATGAGGTGCCACATTTGGAATGCAATGTATGACACAAGGAACAGGAAACAGGTGTTTTAATAACAATGTGTGTTCTATTGTGAAATAGTTTATTTAAAAATCTATCAGAAAATAAACCACATCAGTTATTGTATTTGGTATTCAGCTCTGGCCGAACATGCTAAACCATTTGAGTTCGCATGCAACGATTGGAATGTGAGAACAGAAATTTTGAGCCGTTACATAGCACATAATTTAATACTGCGGCCACTTTACTTTGTACTCAAATATTACTCAAATGCGTGTGCGGTCGCTATAATTATTAGAAATGGAACCTCCATTAGTAATAATCAACAATGTTGTAAAATGCTATATTAATTTAATCATAAATATTTCTACACATTATCTATTAGTTACATTTACATAAAAGATTTCTATTGAACCCAGAGCTTTTAGCGGATGTCGAACAAATGAACCATGTCCACATTTACATCACAAAGTTTATACAACGCGTCATTATGAACATAAGTATCGGTATCACTCTATTAATATCTCGAAGCATTGTCTCTTAGGGGACGTCTCGTCGTCTGCTGGTTCTTTTCGCTTCAGTGACTTGCTGTCCTTGTCCACCTTCATCCCATCTACGTTGGACTCGTGTTCCTCAGTCTTTTGTTCATTATCAGATTCTAGCCTTTCGTTATTGGCTAATTCTTTATCTGGGACGTCATCATCGAGCGGCAAATCAGCGGCGTCATCTTGTTCGTCGTCGTCAACTTTCTCGAGGTAATCTTCTTCGGCAGCGGCTGCCTCAAGCCTTTCAGCGGCCTGTTGAGAAGTGGCATTCTGCGCGCCAATGATTGAAGCCGCCGAACGTTTGCTCACAGAAATGCGAGCTGTCAGAGCCCTGTACAGTTGAACTATATCGCCTGGGGCACCCTGGAAACGAAAAAACCAAACTTAGCAAAAACATCATTTTCGGAAATATTTATGTAACTTACTTTCAACACATGTGGTATGCTGTCCTGCAAGTATTCTTATGACAATACTTTACATGTCCTGTCTGTGGAAACACAACCTTGAACATATGATAATACGCGACAACCTTCAAGATTGCCTGTAAAAAAGATTTACATGTTATCTTATTATACCTACTAGAGCTAGACTATCCTTTCACTACATATTGTAGCTCACAACAGTGCTGCAATAATTCACATGTCTAAAAGTTACTCAATACCTCTTGAACCACCTTACGAACAAGTATTCTATACTAATCTGTACTTTGGGGTTTACAGTTGACTAGGTAACTAAGAGCTCTACTTTGCTCCTTTATACTAACCATTATGAGGAACAATTTAATTTGCTGCTGGGAATCGACAGCTGTGATTCTGAGAGACTTGGTGCCGGCTCGCTCGACTACCATGTCGGGCCACAGCTTAGTGTTGAGCACGACTCTCAAGGAGCCCGAGACCCTGGCCACAAGCCTGGCGGCGCCGCCGCTGCCCGCCGGCGCGTCGTTCAGTCGCAACATGCCGCGACCCCGCTCGCGCCAGCTGCCTGTTTCCCACGCAAATAGGCGACATGATATCTGCGAAAGCGAACATGATAAGGTTATTAAATTTGTACTGATTGACTGATAATTTTTTTTTTTTTAGATTGCAAACTACTTGTGTATATAATATTAATGAATAATATTAATAACTAAAAAAGGTGTACCTAGACATCAATGCACTGTACTTTTTATGAGTGTCCTTTTTTTTAGCTGCAGCAGAGTACATTCATGAGCTTATGACGTCACTTATATACACATTGTGACATCAATTACGTGTTGGTGGACAGACATTTTCCTTGGCACAGGGTGTAAAGTTGTAAACTAAGCCTGCCCAGAGCTGCAGCAATATTAACACAAAGAGCTCAAAAGGAACATGGTTTACAGTCAGTATAAATTTAACACTCCCTTCCCCTCTACCCAGAGCGGGAGGGGTCATTTGATGATTTCCTTCCCACCAAAAACAAAACTTCTTGTGAAATTGATCGTCGTGACAGTCAGGAACACTATTCAAAATGGTTGTAGTGGTACAATATTACCTGCAGAACATTGATCTCGCCCTCCTCGCCAGTGATAGTGTTGACGTGCGCTGCGGGCGGCGGAGGTCGCGCATGGGAGCGCTCGTACTCGGCCGCCGCAGCCGCCAGTCCGTCGCCGCCGTTTGAGGAGTCGCCTTGATTGCTGTCCTCCTACAGAAACAATGGCATATACAGTTACATCTAGTTTTCGAGCTATGACATTGAGGGAACAGATTGCACCTATGAGTGCAGACACACATGACAATGAATGGTGTTTTTAATTATGCATGTTCATCTTCTCTTTGATTTTAATATGATTTTTTAATTAATTATATTGATTTTCATTATAATTGTTATTTTATTTGTGAATTAATATAGTGTACCTGTGTGCCTAGTTTCGGGCCCATAGCTACTTCAACTTATGTACTCTTTTAACTATGGTCATTGTTTTTGTATTCTTGTATGTATGTTTCTAAACATCTGAGTGTCAATAAATTCATTTATTTATTTATTTACATTTCCTGCATCAATAGCTAGCCTCCACTGAGACTAAGATTGGCCACATTAACCAAAAATGGACAGGGCTATAATACAATAGTTATTAGTTTTCAAAAGTAAAATAAAATTGAACATTAAGCTTGAGAATTGCTTTATATAAAGAACATATTATTTAAATGGATTGATCACATCTGGTACAAAAACATGCTTAGTTGATTGCAGGCTTAAATTTTATCACTTTCTCTGCAAACTTCAAAATATCAATGTTTTTTGTATGCCCGAAATTGCCAAACCATGTATAGCTACATATAGCAACGCCTCGAAGGCGGATATGTTGGGTGCTTGGCACCACAGGTGATAAGTGGGCCTCCATATTCATCACTGGATGACATAATTATATAATGACAACAATGCACAATAATCAACATGAACTCAGTCATCTGGCAGCTATCTTATCAAGCTATAAGTTTTAAACAGCATCAAAGGTCAGTTTCGTATTGTTTACATTGATTGGAAGCAAGTTTACACAGTGCACATGTACTACAAACAACAAAATGGTGCTCTTAACGACTGTTATCCACAAAGGGTTAGGCAGAGGGGAGTTACCCCTCTGCCATCATATACCCACATTTTGCCAGTTATGATTAAGTCTCATGTAAAAGAGAGAATAGACATGTATAAACAAATATCAGCATGTTTCACTGTTCAAATATTGTGTAAATTACGACATAAGTATGTAGTAATAATTAACAGACAAATTAGTTAAAGCTTCAAACCACTTAAGTTAATCAACTAACCTGATTATCCTTGACAGTAGCTGCGGCACTCGTGAACAATAACTCTGATGTTCCATTAGATGAGCTGTGGTCTGCAGATGATGCTTCTCCATTGTTAACAGTTTCCTTTATAACAACTCTCTCACTTAAATTTTGGCCAAACACAAATCCTGAGGAGCCGGGGGCAGGCTGTCCTGCAGGGGGCACTGTGTTGTTGGTCCGTGGAGTGACAGAAGCACCTCCTAAAGGAACAAACTTAGGAACCTCAGGTTCAGGTTTAGTTTCCTTCAGTCTGTCTTCAGTTTGTGTCTCTTCTACCTTTTCCTTTGTGGCTTCAGAAGTGTCAACTGTTCCGGGAACTTTCAGAAATGGATTGTTACCAGGTTTCAGCTGGGAAGGTCGCAGAATGGAACCTAGATAGAAATGGCAGTATTAATAGAGGTTCTATACTTATGTTCTTTTTTTAACTGTGAGACAAAGGATCAAAACTTAGGCAACAACCTACCAAATGGATTGAGGGTTTTATTGGAACTTGATGCAAAACTGGAAGTGCCAAACCCGCCAAGTCGCGGCTTTGCCAGAACCACTCTTGATTGGGATGATCCATTAAAGAAATCTTCAATCGGTGATTTTCCTATAAAAAAATGGAAACTTCACAAAATAGTTTACACATGATATGACTCATGCAATGATGCACAAAGCCTTCTAACATTTCTTCTTAGTTTCTAATAAAATCTAATCGACAACGAAATCTGAACAAGTATCTCTCAATCTGTCAAAAAAAAAATTATCAACATTATTGCGTGTGACAACTATGACAATATTTGCGTAATAATAATACCAACTTTCTAACCAACACAACAATAACAAAAGTAAACGGCATCGTTGCATGTTTACTCTGCAAAAAAAAAGCAGAAGGTACTTCATACAAAAGGAGCAGTATGGTGAATGTATAAACATCAAAGTGGTTTTATACATTTCTCATTTATAGAACGGCAGGTAAAACTGTATATTATTAGTGTAAGCATATACGAATAACGCTCAATATCTTGATTTATCGTAGAGAACTAGTGAAATAGGTGTAAAATAGGCAAAAGAATCTCGTTGATGATGCAGCATGGACAAAGCGAAATAAACCCGTTTATCCATTTTAAATACTTAGCCAATAATGTGGACTGAAGTGCTTAAATGATATTTACAGAAAACACCTATAATAAACAGTACGAAGTCTAGAAAATTACAAAAAAATGCTAAATCGTACCTTGCTTTGCGTCTGCCATTGTCGATTTTGTAGGTTTTTTTTTTTTTTTTTTAACTGAACATGTAGAGTGACAAGGACATGTACACTAGTGGCATTCCTTTCTTTAGTAACTAAATCATCGATATATTTATTAGAATCATTTAATTTATTTATTAATAAGTGAGATCAACTTTTAATTTATGTCATATTTTAATGACTGTTATAGATAGCGATACATTAAAAAGACACCACTGGATTCGACTATTTTTATTACATCGATACCACGTTTGTAAACTCTTTAAAAATTAAAAAGAATTGCCAATTTCAGAATTATACTAGATTGATGGGAAAAAAATATCTTAGCATGTCGCCTCCATAATCCGTGCACGAAACTTAGAAACGCAAAGCAGTTCGTTTTTTCAAAAAAAAGTAACTGGAATATATTTTGGTTGACTTTTCTCATTATTTGCCACGAAAATCTACCAAAGAATTTAATATCAATTTACTTAAATATTGAGATTATATTCTTGACTTGGAAAAAATGTGTGATAAGGTTTAAGTTTGTTGTGGCAGCCCCTCAGAAGATGTCAATGTCATTTGTCAATCAATCATTTGCAAATAGCAAAATGATTTTTGATTGACCCAAAAGTAATTTTAATAAATTTTGTAATAAAAGAATAATAAATAGAAGTAATCAAGACATTCCAGGAACAGGATATACAATTCAGTGAATTTGTGACGTGAACTATTAAAGTATTGTGACAAAAGTATTTTTCGGAGTGAATTAACGATATATTATGAATTCGATTACTTGGAATATATTTTTATAAACTGCTTGCATTGAGACCCTATACAAGTATTACGAGTGCATTTACTACTGATATCACATCACATAAAATAAAAACAGCAGGTAAGCATTGTATTAATGTATTTTTTGTTAAAACCAGTTTTTAAACAACTGTTCTGGATAATAAAGATGTAAGGATACCAATATAAACATGAAGAAAGCTCTGGTTGATTGTCTTATAACTTGATTCTCAAATCAATACTAAAATGGTGAAGTAGTTCAAGAATATAGCTTAAATAGGAAAATCCTGTAGGTATTTTTTGACCTAGTTCTTCAACTGACAGCATTGCATTATTCAACTGTCCATTACAATGATAATTACTTTGAATTAACCCATTCTCATTGTTCAAAAAATATTGTTGGAATTTATTTAAAATCAATTTTTAGTGGTTATTTACATTAATTTGTAATGTATGCAACTGATTATTATTTTTAATAAACATTATAAAGAGTTTAGCTAACTAAAAATGCAAGTCATTTAATAATACTGGCCACTAATTTGTTACCCAATCAAAAATTTGTGTTTGCGAAATGAGCAACAGTTTCTTTGCAAAGCTAAGAAAAAAAAACATTTATTTATTTATCAACTTACATCTACCATTACAGGGCAGCCCCAATGTGATAAAGGTGCCTTAATCCTAACTTAATTGTTACTTATAACACATCTATAACTAAAAACAAATAAAGCATTTGAATTCACTCAGACAACAACAGAGTAACTGTCTCTAACCTAGCTAGCTATGAGGTTGAGCATTCGGAGTGCATGCGTCAGAGGTGCCTCCTGTAAAAGGTGTCTAATTAAACGTCATCGCACTGCTGGTGCTCCCATTGCTGGGGGCTAGATCTCCGTGAGAGGAAATGGGCTATAATATCGCACAGTCGAAATGAAAGTGACCAAACTCAAAATGCTGCCAAATAAAGTTAAATACCTTAGACTACTCCTAATAGCATGGCTATCGTCTTGTGAATCAAAAAGTGGCAATACGATGCTAGAAAAACACAAGCCATTTCATCTCTTTCAATCAAAATTCTTTCATTTCAGTCAACAAAAGATTTATTTATTTACATATTTTTCATGCAAAACCTTTGTGGTCTCAATAATTTTATATAGAAGTGTTTGAATAATTTTAGTTTTATATTCTTATTGAGCATGAGAATGTCATTAAATAATAAACGCCGAACAGGTTGATCTTCTAGAGTAAACTGCGCTTGTCAATATAGCTCCATGGATGGGTTACCATCCATTAATACCGAGTTTCCTCCGTACCTTGGAAAGCATGTTAAGCCATTGGTCCTGCCTGTGTGTGTATTATATATGTAGCTCTTTTACGTATGTAGACAGTCATTAGTAGTCATTACATACACTGAACCGAAAGACTTTTTTTTTGGGGGTGGTGGGAAATCATCAAGAACCCCTCACGAAAATGAAAGGGAGTTTCAGACTTCTACTGACTAAAAACCACCCTTCCTTCTTAGCCCTTTGTGTCGAGGCCGTGGTATCTCTTTCGAACAAACCGCAGCCCCGAAGGGCGTCGGCCCTTGAGGGCCCCTTCCATGTTATTGACATCTCTTTGAGGCGCGCGTGGAACACGAACGGACCGTCGACACGGCCTGTCGTCGTCATAAGACGGACGGACGGCGAGCTAGCCCATTACCCACCGTCCACAGGCCCGCGTCTACCGTGGCCGGAAGCCATCACCTGGCCCCCGACGCCCGAAGCGTCTCTCGCGGTGGCGGACCGAAAGTCAGACAAACAGCCTTACTAAGGGGTGTCGTATTCCCCAGTGTATATGGGTTGTGGAGGTCCGATAGGCAGTCGCTCCATATAAAATAATATTCTTTCTTCTTTATTGTATGATTATTGTTGAACCTGGTGCCAGAGTGTTATGATGCCCATGGACCTCAGAATTGGCTAAATATGCCATTCAAAAAGATCTCACAGGCATGCTTGTTTCCTCACGATGTTTTCCTTCAACAAAGCAAGTATGCATAGCATGTAAAATATTAGTATTCAGACATATTTTATTAATAGAAAGAAAGAAAGAAAAAGTATTTATTGGTCTCACACAGGACAAGAAATCAATAATAAAAAATTATCAATAAAAAAAAAACTAGAGGAACACTTAAAAAATAAAACAGTATTAAAAAAAAAGTAATAGCATCGTATTGGATGATTCCGTAATGTTGCTATAATTAATATTAAATAAAGAAATATCTGGCTAGGTACTTGACTTCCCCAACATAGTTAGGGAAAGGCAACGGAAAACGATGATTTGAATTGAAACAATATTCCTGATTCGTAAGTGGCAAGGTAGCTTGTACCCCTGCTGTACATGTATACTATAACATGCTTGAATGTCAATGTCAACACATTAGTTAAAGGACTGTCAGTCATTGTTATTGTTCGCAGCAAAAAATAATAACCGCAACATTCTGCAAGTCATTGTAGAATTGTACAATAATAATAAATGTCCTCAATTTATCTTTATTGAATGGTCCTGAATAACATTGTGTATTTCATATAATATTGTGTAACTTAAGTACAAAATCATGTAGGTATTATGTACATAAAGTACTTGCTTTTACCGTTTCCTGTCTCCAGGTCACCATTTTTACCAACTTCTAGAGAAGGAGGAAGTTATGTATTCAGCAGTCATGTTTTTTTTACCTACGACGGAAAGGAGAAGGTATAATATGCGTGAGAGGGTGAGAGGTTGTTTGTGCGCAAACGAATGTTCCCATTTATCTCCAGAACGGTTTGAATGCGGTTTTATGTAAACGATTTTTCTTATTTTTAGTTATGGTCATGTCGAACTTCATTCGGCACGATCTACGTCGTGTAGATGCTGAGTGAAGCATTTGAAATGTAGTGTAATAGTGGAGACCCCGCACCTAGATAACATGGTGCTCATGGGTCTGGTTAATTCAATATACTCACCTACACTACAACATCATCAGTCTGGAAGGGTCGTCAAGCAACTCCAGATTTGTCTACGTGAACAAGAAAACGGATCTAGTCATTCGCGCTAATTTAAAAGACAAGCCTAGGTTAGGATCGAAATCCTCGCAGCCCCTGCTCAAATGAGGCCCAGTGGCGGTAAGTCCCCTCATTGAGGAGTGGCTTGAGAGGCGCCAAGGCGCCCTCACCTTCCGTCTGACCCAGGTCCTCACCGGACACGGTTGTTACGGGAGGTACCTGCACCGAATCAGGCGGGAGGCAACGCCCGGATGCTATCATTGTGAGGATCGGCTGGAGGACACGGTGGAGCACACCGTGGAGGTCTGCCCCGCTTGGGCGGAGCCCCGCCGTGTCTCGTAGCGGCAATCGACGGCCTCTCGCGTCCGGCCCTGGTGCAAGCCATGGTCCGGGGCGAGAAGGAATGGGACGCCGTAGCCTACTTCTACGAAGCAGTGATGCTAGCGATGGAGGTGGCGAAACGTGAGAGGGAGAGAACCACTCATCCCAGCCGCCGCGGGAGACGCTCCGGGCGTCGGTGGCCACGTGATTTGTTCCGGCTACCGTAGACGCTGGCCTGTGGACGGTAACTAATGGGCTAGCTCGCCGTCCGTCCGTCTTATGACGACGACAGGCCGTGTCGACGGCGCGTTCGTGTTCCACGCGCGCCTTAAAGAGATGGTGAGAGAAGCAACATGGAAGGGGCCTGCAAGGGCCGACGTCCGTCGGGGCTGCGGCTTGTTCAAAAGATATACCGCGGTCTCTGCACAAAGGGCTTAGAAGGAACATGGGTGATTTTTAGTCAGTCACATCTTTCCGCTCCGCCCTGAGCAAGAGGAGTCATTTGATGATTTAAACATTAACTTGCTTTCGTTTGTACTGCACAAGTAGCTTGATGCGTAAGTAAAGTCGAAGTTCGCTCGATAGATCTCAGCTATTCTATAATGTAACTTTCGGCCCTAAACTGAGCGTTGAACATGTCGGGCATTAGAGGCCGCGCTCTTGGTAGAACAAGCATGACCCGAAACGTCCATTGTTTGTATGCGACTGATTTAGAACGCGTAGCTTGCAAGGCCAGCACCCCAACATTCAGTCAGCAGAACTCAGGTAGGGCCAATTTTTATACCAATAGGGACGACACATAGTCATCGACACAAGTTTATTTTACGAAATAAAAAAGAATCGCAGAGTAAAACTCAAGGATAAGGACTCCATTCGGGTCCCAATCAAGTAGGGCAAATCAGTGGAACTTCATTAAATGTGTTAATATAACGGAAATACTGCAAATATAAAAAAATAAAAAATAAAATAAAAAATATGAAGAAATATGCTGTAACTCGTAAAAACCATAAAATGCATTGCGTTGGTAATTTTTTCCCAAACTCGAATACTGAACTGAAAATATTATTTAATTTACTTTTCAGTTTTCAGTTACGTCAAAGTGAGGCGTATCTTTTCTTACGTTAAGCGTGAAATTCTTCTTATTATATTTTAAGAAATAATGGAGTAAAGCTGTGACAACGAACAAGACGGAAAAAGAAACTCATTGTAGCATAAAAAATTGTTATTTAATTGGAATCAAATAAATGAATAATTTATTAAGCGCAAGCGTAACGTTTCCCTACCTACCTATTATCATATATCATATCTTTGCGCCCTCTTGTCTTATTAGCTTCATACCTTACGATTGTTTTTGTTTTGGACGACATTTTGATATCAGCCAAAATTCCGCTATGTCTAAAGTCCCGCCTCTATAACCAGTATGTTCTGCCCAAGATGAAACATGAACGCTCATGCAGAAGGCTGTGTACAGACTGAGAGTTGCACAGAGAGACATGGAGCGCTCCATACTCGGCACACAGCTGGAAGATCGGGTTCCTGACGTCGAAATCCGAAGACGTACAAAGGCTTTCGAGAACAGGACACCTAGCAAGTGATGATAGGTGGTCTAAGGCTGTCACTGAATGGCGTCCAAGAACTGGCAAAAGAAATGTGGGCCATCCGAAGGCGACATGTGCACACGATATAATTGCTTTCGGAAAACCTGGATGAGGCACAGGAACGTTGAGATTGGCGTAAGAAAAGGGAGGCCTATTAGCAATGGTTGCATTCAGACTGTGGATGATGATGACAGTATAGGAAACCCACGAAGCAATCTCAGATCCCAAAATATTTATTTTTGGAACACGTCGTTGAATCCGTTCTCCCATTTCTTTTGACCCTACTGGTATTCCCGCACACCAGTTGTATGTGATTAGTTGATTACGACTAAGCCACCTAGAAAAAACGCATTTTTCGTCAAAGCGACGACGTCAATGCCTGCCTTCGCTGCAGCTCTGAACATACAATTACAAGTATTGTGCTTTGGCTACATTGCATTGATATAAACGGGGACGCAAGCTCAGCTCAGTGCTCCAGGCCTCTGTCCTTACCAGTAATTGGGAAAGACCAAAAAACCGTTGGATGATTTAATGAAAGATAAAATGTCTGGAATGAGACTCTAACTGAGATGAAAGTTTCATGCAAGGCATAAAGGAAAAAACATGCTGCCGACCCAAAATAAATTGGGATAAGGATAGGAGAATTAAATGGATAATTGACTAAATATCAAAAATAGTAATCGTGGAAGCCAATCAATCAATAAAATATCCAAGTCTAGCGTAGCAGTACGCCTCTGAAAAAATACGCGACGGAAGTTTGGCGTGCTCACGCCTTACAAATTACAATACGACTTTCGCGACGTAAGGGTAAATATGACCTGATTAGTTACATCCACAGGCTACATGTACAAGTAATTTTAAAAGCGTTGCAGGCACTGATACAAACACACTAAACTTTAAATCGCGTATTTTTTTTTGATAGCTGTGTTTCCTGGCACGCGTCCACGTGGCCGCGACTGGTTACCTAATATTACAACAAAAAAGATAAATAAACTAAATTATCCTAGATGGGTTTTGTTACCCAACCAATAACACGAACGCGATGACTTTGAATTTTGTATTATTCGGGGTTATTGAAAATGCGATAAAATATGGTTTATGCCGAGTCATGGTGACTCGAAGCGTATGCCTCGTTTGGTTCAGACTACCAAACTTTCAGTGTGCAAGGTGTTTATTGTCCTGCCGCATGCCGTCAGTGAGCGCGCGACTCTTGCGGCTAATACAACACTTTCTCGGGTTTAACACAACAAATGAGGAGTGGTGGGGGCCCAAATTAAATAAAAAAATAATCTAAGTGAATTGTGAAATAGTGAAGTGTGTGCTGTGGATCCTCTAGTGAAGCCTAGTGTGGTGAATTAGATCTCAAATTGAAATTGTGATAATATAGTATTTTAGTCAATAATATTTATTTAATATTTTCCATAAGTGATAGATATGAAACTTGACTCAAATGTGTTCGGATCACAATGCAACCCGTCTTACATAGGTAATACTTTATTTACATTGGTTTTCATGGGTATTTTATCCATCAATCAGAAGTTATTTTATTATGCTTCTGTGAATCGAGTAATAAGGAAGAAATGAGTTATCTTGCTCCACTAAACACAAAAAAATGTCAAATAGTCGAAACTCTATGCCTATAAGGGTTCTTTATGCAACTCACCCGTGTATTTCTTCAAGCCTTTATTGCTCCGCCTGCGCCTGCTCGATCTAAAATTTTAAAAGCAAAATGTCTGTCTCGCACATAAACTTCATCTAAACTTGGACATTGAACTCCTATCGCTCTTTTCAGTACTCGTGGCAACGGGCTTGCAGTCGGCACACGTTCTAAAACTGTTCTGTTAAAAGTATGTCAACTGCTATGCCTAGCAGTAGGTCTTCAGACCAAAAATGTGGTGGTAGAACACGCCAACAGTTAACCAAACCACTTCTCAGCCTCTGTAAAGCGGCAGTATCGATGCTTGATTCCCTTTATAACCGCTATTAGCAAGCGACTGGCCACGTCATACAGCAAGTGCTCAACACGTTAAACCATCGTATCTCTTACAGCTCATAGAACCCTGGTACATAGATTTCTGTTTATCCAACAGGTATGGAGACAGACGAAGACATGGGCCGAGGCAACATGTTAGATAACATGCCGCCCATCAGCTGCGACGTGCTAGAAGGCGAAATGGGCACCGGTTCCAATGAAATTGGTGACCTGACGTTCTGCATGGGAAACTATATCAGTGACTTCATGAAGGTAAGCACGATTTTTGTCGACCAAAACTTTGCTTTTCTTTCCCAGAATGTTAAGATGTCTTTTTTTTTTTTGGGGCGTGGGAAATCATCAAATAACCCCTCCCGCTCTTGGGCAGAGCGAAAGGGAGTGTCAGACTTCTACTGACTAAAAACCACCCATGTTCCTTCTTCGCCCTTTATGTCGAGGCCGCGGTATCTGCGAACAACCCGCAGCCCCGACAACAAAAAAAAAAAAAAAAAAAAAAAAGCCCCGACAACAACCCGCAGCCCCGACTAAGTTAAGATGTCTCAATTAGTATTTTACTCTGAATCCTGGGCGTTTACTAAAGACAGGCCTACATTCGGCTATGCCAGAGACGTCTTTTCCATTTAGTGCAAGTACCCAGGGCCTCACTGCAGCTAGTTTATCCTAGATTGTGCCAGAATTATCGAGCATGTTTTCTTACTTCTTATTCTTTCCTCTCAGCACGCGTAGTATGGCGATTCTATCTCTATTCTACCAAGAATAGACAAAGCTTTTTCCATACAATTTGACATGAAATTTTGCTACAATCTGTAATTTTGTCGATTCTTCCGTCGACAAAACCCGTTTCTACGGTAGTCATGCGACGCGTGCAGGTCTCAACTTTTCTGCATAAGACCACAAGTAGCTAGGTACTTACCTCTTATTTCTTTAACTAGCTGACCCATGCAACTTCGTCTGCGTCACATAATATAGCTTATAACAAAATGTCAACATAAATTGAGTTAAATCGTAACAAACAAAAAATCGTATCTTTCCTCTTTATAACATTAGTTTAGATTATATTAAAGTGTGAATTACTATTGGTATCTCTTACTGTTAAATATACAGTAACACCTTGTAAACATTATGGTGCAGTAAATATTTTGAATATGAATTTCTCCGGAGTCCCCGGAGGCCAGAATCCCCACTAACCTACCGCACCGGACCGAATGACTGCCGCGCGCTTAATTATTTTGTCGCGCGGATATTTTTACATTGCGATATCTTCTAAGATATTTGTTTAAACTGTATAGAGTAAAGGGCACAAATATTCTATATTAAATTTCTGTGCTAACAAACACATTTATTTAGATATAGATTAATACCATATGGGTTAAATAAGCTTCGCAAAATATCATTCTTTTTAACCTAACATTTTAATAGTAAAAAATGGTTACAGTGAGTCAATCTTAAAAGATAGACATATGCTGTCGCGGACTTTTTTTTAGAACTTTTAAAGAGGAACAATTCTTTCATACATGGTATTTGCGTAACTTAAACCGTTTTCGCAGCGCACGCAACGGAAGCTCTCAAAAAGGAATATCTTTTCCCGTTTTTGCAACATTTTTCATTTATGCTCCGCTCCTATTGGTCGTAGCGTGATGTTATATAGCCTAAAGCCTTCCTCGATAAATGGACTATCCGACACAAAAAGAGTTTTTCTATTCCAACCAGTAGTCCCAGAGTTTACCGCGTTCAAACAAACAAACAAACAAACAAACAAACAAACAAACAAACTCTTCAGCTTTATAATATTAGTATAGATCAAAACAAAACCTAACCTATAAGCAGGATCAAAACAATTTGAGTTCGCTTCGCTTCCTCTTGCGTCCAACATTCTCCATAATATAGGCCTTATGGTTCTAGGTTCCCCTTTGTGCGTTCCTGCACAACAGTAGCAGCAGTAGGTTCCCTTTTGTGCTTTACTGCAATCAGTAGCAGGACGCCACTCCTGTCTCTTTTTGAACGAAACATCTTCTAGCATTCGGCTTACTAGAACAAATTGATGATCTAGCTGTTCTTAGTTGATCCATCAAAATTCTAACTTAACGATCAATTCCCAACACATATTATTTAATTGATAAAATAGACTAAACTAAACCTTGATGTGCCTCCTACTTATTAACTCTTAATTATTTAAATCTAACAATTATCAAAAGAAAACAAAATACATAGGTAATTACATACTAGGTAGCATGTAATTAGCTCTTTTTGTATTCATATTTAATTTTTTAGTTTCGTATAATCGGTGTCAAAATTGAGGTCAGTAACGTAAAGCGACATCCCAAATCTTCTACATAGTTCAGTGACCTAGCGTCAGGATTATAGATAGGTCAATGAACGTAGCAGTAATACTTTTAGGAGCCCAACTTGCAAACAGAATAGCTACATCATCATGATGACTCAATGGTCTACTTTCAGTCTAATTATTTCCAAACTTAATTTCCTACGAAACATTCCACAACCGCACAGAACTAAACATGACTATCTATAGTCTTAGATCATCAACCTCATCATCATCTTCATACAACAAATTCGGCTTTGAATCTATTGTTAAACCAGCATAATTATTATATTTGTCACTAGGTGTTGCCAGCGACTTCGCCCGCTACAATTCGAAAATTATCCCACGGGAAGATAAAATTGGGATAAAACTATCCTATGTGTTAGTCCAGGTTATAAACTATCTGTGTACCAAATTTTATCCAAATCCGTTCAGTAGTTTTTGCGTGAAAGAGTAGTTCTATCGTAGGACTGTGCAGTAGAACTAGTGGGAATGATCCTAACAAACATCCATCCATCCATACATACATACTTACAAACTTTCGCGTTTATAATATTAGTAGGAAGTAGGATATTGACAAACAGACAATTTAAGGTCAATATTTTGAAAACTATTTTGTTAAAGCGACCCAGTATACATAAACAGCTTTACAAATCACGTATAGCTGCTTATTAAATGTTTTTATATTTTATATCGCTATCAATCGCAAATTATCGCAATGTATTGAATATGTTGTATGAACGATAAATAAAGTAACTTATGTTACGTCGCGTTGTCTGACCGAAATAATTAATTTAATTCGTTAAAAAGTAGGTCAGCATTGTGTTGACTGACGACTGGCAACTTAATTTTGTGCGTTGATTTGGATAAATATTTGCGACCAAATGTGTTGCCAGTTCAAGTTCTCAAGGAAAGAATCATTGGAACCAACATCAAAATCTACATTTATCCGTCGTAGACAGCGTTTAGAAATCAATGCAAGTGCGAATTTTGCATTGGGTATATTATAATAAGGTTCAGACGAGAGAGAGACGCTACGATTTCGCAACCGCCACAGACCACGGTAGAAAACCGCGTCGTGAATCTGCAGTTTCTAAATGATGATTCCAAAGAGCACAACCATTGAAAATGATTGAAGCTCTGTTATTTGGTTTAACATGACTTATTAGCACGTAATCTACAGAATCTTAATGATAACATTTTGGACTTTGTACAAACATTTTGTACATGTCCAAAGTATTTATATTATTTGTATCATCTCGTAATATGTTAAAGTCCAATGTTTTTACCTTGGCTATTACAAAGAGGGTTCAATCAACTTAAGTTTTTCTAAGTGTCCTTATTAGTCTATCAGAAAAAACTAAAAGTAGCGCCTTCCGACGGCCAGCATGCACTTATCCTAGATTTATCGGTGTTGCATGCTCTGTCCGTTTTTTCTATCAGCCATTATTATGTTTACTGCCTTCCCTAATTATATCACCTCCCATCCAATCCAGCCATGCTTTCATTGCTGGCTGCTTTTATAATATCCACAGATTTAATTTAGCTTATTTCCACACTCAGTGGCGTCTTGTTTGATATGAAAAAATATTAAAAGTTTTTTCGCGTCGTGTTCATGCCAACTTCAAATCAAACACTGAATCTACAAAAATGTTAACTTGACGTCCACGCGCCACGGATACTTACGGAGTAAAAGCTTAGTGACAGTGATGACAATCAGAAATTTTTAGCTCAACGTCTTCAGCCCCTAAAAAGTTGAAAAAGGCATATTGTTGTACCAATGATGTACGAAGCAGCCAAATTAGTGAAATTCGTATCAAAAGTGCTCTGTCTGCATACGCAAAACGCGGCTTGACCGTCACACAATGCAATCGCATCTAACTGCTTTCCTTTTGCCAAGTTAATATAAGCTAATAAGTCAAATAAATATCAGGATGTTAACCATTCTTGCATTGCACGTTGCAATACTGTATATTAGCTCCGCGCTATCGGTAAAAGTAACACAGGCAAGTTACTTTTAAAATCTCTAATTGGTCTTTTAGAAAGATAATATGAACAATTTTCCGACTTCTGCTGAATCAAAAGATTCTCTCATCGCCAAGTTAGTAATATTACAAATTGATACTAGCGGAAGGTTAATGGTTAATAATGATAATAATTAATCAGTATTACATGGTGTCGGACGTAAAGAATAGCACCATCCCATATCTCCCCGTGAGTGTCGTAAGAGGCGACTAAGGGACTTACCAGAGAATGGGCAGCAGCGTTCTCTGTGCCTTTGTAACAACCATACTGCGATCGCCAACCCGCCTGCCAAGCGTGGCGATTATGGCAAATCCCCCCCTTCTGGGGAAGGCTTATGTCCAGCAGTGGACGTATTATGGCTGAAATGATGATGATGACATTAAAAATCGAGCATTAGCGCCTAGCTATGTTAATAAGTGACACAGTGATTGTTCAACGGCCGTGAACTCGCGTAGTCGCGACGTCATTTCTCAAGACTGCTTCGCAATCACCAACATGACTGGCAGCATTCGAGCCACGTTCAACACTTTTGTCTAAATGAATTCCTGTTATGTATTTAGTTAAATAATGTTCCTTGAGGCTGACCAGTCATCCATCATTGAACATGTTCCTCCAATTGGTCGCGATAACATAGTTGCCTAGTAGTTTTCTAGTAATCTTCTAATACGAGATGATTTTTTTTCTGCAGCCTTCAAAATAGCATGTTTGTCATGTATCATTGTCAGATTAATATTTATTATTATCACGTTTTTTTTTTGTTGTCAATTTAAAATCATCAATTCGAAAATAAATCTCGAGAACACGGACAAGAGACAGAATTTCGTAGACATAGAACCTCATCAGCATAACCATTGCAATAATTTACAGGCATCTCAATTTCGACTATATGTATATTAATCAGCCCAACATACTTGAACTTAGTCGACCTTCATAAACCTATCTTGAAAAACAATCTCACTTGAAGTTGTTGACTCATCGGAAAACCACCAAAAAACTTTAGACAGTACTTATTGGACATGCTGCAGATTCAACGTTTCTCTGCAAAAGCCAAAACAAGACAGTGACGAAAAAAAGAAACTAGAAATTCGTCTAGATAAACTAATTTGAAAGTTGAGCCACCTACATACACTACTTGAATATCTCTTCTTCTGTCTTTGCACTGTCAATATTTTATGTTGAATCAAGAAATAGTGCATTGTCCTTTGCGGTGTAGTCTTTTATTCCTTTTGCAATTGAAATTGTCAGTATCCCGGATGAGTGTCCTGCTCTTGAAACCGAATTGATAACGGCCATGGCGGAAAGGGCCCTTGCCTTGACTTGTTGTTGTTACTCCTTAAAGAAATTAAGTTTTTTTTGAGGAGATTATTCTTTAAAGTTTCGGATCAAATGGTACATTAGCATTTAGTACTATAGTAGCTCTGTTAATAATAATGAACTCGGTCTTGTTTATGCCTCTCAGTTTTGGTGTACGTGACTAGAAATGCTTTGTCATGGTGATGGCTTAAATCCTACACCATTTGGAAACCCTAGGTAGTTCTCAATACCTCTCAATACTATCTATCATGTTTTTAAAACGTGGTGAAACTTGATTTAAGATATTATATCATTTGGTTTGTCCATTATATTTATTTCAATTAATCAATGATATGCTTATTTTATACGGGTTTCGCACACTGCGAAACTCGCCCATACTAACTAACTATGTGGTTGGTTGGACGTATTATTTCTACCGTATAAAAGCGTTATGTCCGTTAGTTATCAATTGTTTGGCTTTTTCAGCTCATCTTTAATGCTTGGGCATAGCCTACACTCGAGCTTTAATTGATATGGAATCCTTCACTATTCACTACTGACTTCCTTTCCTACGCCTGACGTAAGAGTCGTGTCGAGCTCTTGCGAGTCGTGAAAGCATCACCTGTGACGAACTACGTGTCAAAGACAACAATTGTGTGCGGAAAAATCCGTAGGTTTTGCAACTGTAACTGTCATTCAAGAGGTGGAGTACTTACATATTGTACATTACTTTTACTAACAATGTCATGTTAAACTAGGTCTACCGTAACTGTTGGTACTACTGTTGAATAGTTAATATTCAACCCGAGAATTCCACTAGGGTTGAACCTCATCTATCAGCACGGAGTCATATTTTTCCATGCTCCTATCCTTTTCTGTTGCTCAGAACTGTCATTTGCTGGAGCGAGAGAAAAACGTTCTGCCAAGATGATTCCGCATTCGATGGCACTACCGCTGTTTCTCGCTCTAGCTACATTTGATAATATTATCTTTAATATACAATTTCCAATAAAGAATCATTGCCTGACGTAAAACTTGCGTCAGAATAGTCCTAAAGAACCCGTTTTTATTAGGAAAATGCAAATATACCAATGAATACGATAAGTGTAAGTACTTAAAAGTAATTGCTCACGACTTCGTCCACGTGGTTGGAGGCTTTGCAACTCTAATATACATATAATATTAATCATCGTACCTCGACCTATCCAATATCTATAGGTACAAATTTCAAGGTCCTAGCATAATCTTAATTGTTTGGTTGAGGTATTGTGTATCAATATTATGAAAATCATACCTTTTCTTGCTAAAGAAACTTCTGCAAAAAATTTTAAAGATGGAAGCTAATTTACCCGCTTGTTCTTAATCTAAAGCTTTTGACAAAACCAATGGTATGTCAAAGCTACTGTGTCTGATATTTTACGGCCCTAAACGTGATTTCGCCGTTACGCATTTGTGTGGATGCCAAAAACACATACAATGGTCTTTATAATGGTAAGAAGGTGGCGTAATTCATTGCAACACCAATTGCTAATATATTAAAATAACTATAATTAAGAGTTTAAGACACATGGATTTTGTCTCACTCAAACATAACCGCGAATAACCATGTATAATTTAATTTGTCCGCTTGTCCTCATTGGCGGTATAGTGGATGGACGTAGAGTCGTAGACAAAGACTTGATGATGAGGTCTCAAGCAAATAACTGGAGTTTGAGACTGGGCCATGATGAGCAAACAACATAAGAACGCGTTCAACACATTCTGTTAATGTCCTACATAATAATAGCCAATAAATAAACATTGTAAGTTGCCTACTTATCGCGGGTTCGCACCACGGTCTGCCATGACAAAGCATATTTTTATCAGCCACCTTCGCAGCTATAGGTACTTCATTTTTGTCGAGCTGTGTTTACATAAGTATCTAATATGTATGGAAATTATTGTATTTTTCGGAACGGGTTTATTTCGAAACGCTTACATAAATTGATGTACTATTTGTGCTGAGTCACGCTCGTAAATTCTGTCTGCTATCGACGCTGTCAGTTCAACTTGTTTTGCTGCATGAGTTGGAGATAGAAATCTGATTTTATTCTTTAGTTGTTTTTATAATGCTCGTGATAATTGTTAGAATACTTTTAAAAGAGGTGTGTTGTCCACTGTATCTATGAGATAATAGGGACCTTGGACCGAGCAGTAATGGTTACCATAAATTAAATTATCTATGCCACATAGTTGGTATAACGATGACTGGGCGATATTTTTAGCACGTGTTCCTGAGGTTTGCTCTGAACTTTGGCCATAGGAATATTTTCGTTTATCTGCTATGTCATAAAGAAGAAGTGTGAACAACATTTGTTAAGTAATGATTATATTATGAGTCCCTACTCCATCATCAAAAGCTATGGCCACCCGGTCGGTTACCATCTCCGCTAAACGCATTTCGGCGAAAGACATACAGCCATGACCTGGGTAACCTGGATCAGAGCGTAGGGTGCTTTTTATCCCAGTAGCTCGACCCGCGGCAATAACCCAGTGTACTTAATTATTATAAATATGTCATAACAATTACGATATCCGTGTTAACGACACGCAGTAAAACGGGTCAATTACATAATTATTTAACTTCTTTATAGACCTTTTAACCTTATTATTAAAATTAAAACAGTAAGTATGGTCGAAATAGCTGAGCCTAATTACTAAGCGCTAAGCAATTAGTAGTCTAACCTACGGCTAGACCTAGACATTTATTTAAACGGACAGTAAAACTATCACAAATTCTAGGATAGATAAAGGAACTGGCCGGGGGAGCGTGTCGAACTCAGTGGATACTCCAGTGCCTCGGCCCAAGGTTTTTGAAGAACACCGTATGGTTATAGTCAGTAATGGTCATATGCGAAAACATTCATGAGGATTTGAAAAAATTAAAAATTAATATCATCTCCCTGCCTTTGCCCCATGTTATTTGGATTTCCATAAGGAAAAATAAACGATATTAAAAGCAAAATATTTGAATAAATATAATTCCGTGCTGGGTACTGATAGGGTAGTTGAGAAAAAAAATCTGATTAGTCCGTCAGATAGGTTTCAAAAAAATATTGGACACATATTTTTTCTTTTTTCACGTAAACAAAAATGAAGACAATATTGTACTTCGAAAAGTCGTGTGACGTCACACATCTTTGATACGTTTTATTTTCGTCAATTTGGATTAATTTGATAAACAAAAACACGGATCCAATATTTTTCGATAATCTAACTGACAGGAACCATTCCTATATTGTTTGAGAATTCTAGGGTTACTGAGACATACGAGTAAAACCATCGACCCCGCTTGTTCAGCTGTTGTTTAAGCAACTGTGTTCGACAACATGTTTACAGAACATGACAATAGCTTATGTTTACAGATGATGTTCACGATGCGGTCACACCATATGCTGACTGACGTCGTGTTGGAAGTCGGCAATGAGCTGTTCCATGTTCACAAAGTCGTCTTAGCTGCCGGGAGTCCGTATTTCAAAGTAAGTAGCCGTTTCACAGCTCTGATGGGTCGTAAGGCGGGCCTGTAAACTTTAGGCCCTTAGCACACGGCCGGCGTATTACGGCGCCGACGACGCGCTGCTGACGCGCGTAAACACTGTTCAAACGAGATTTTAACGCAACCTTGTAACACAAGCACACGGGACGATCGTGAAACGCGCGTCGTCGACGCGTTTTAAATACGCCGTATGCTAGGGGCCTTAAATCTATGCACTTAAGCTTTTAAGGTTATTCACTAGTCCAGTTTTACCTAGTTCTCCAATAACCTCCTTTCCATTGGTGGTAGGGTTTCAAATTGAGGATCTACTAAAGCTGTGGAGCATTTGAGCCACAATTTGATTAGCCCTAGGCTTTGAAAGTTGAGACCACTTGAAATAAGTTAGATTGTTATCAGATTATTGACATGACATACACGATAGATTACCAGGATCGTAAGCCCACGTGGGCACTAAATAGATATGATAAATATATACTATTGCTATTTATCTTCACAGAGATGATTTCTGTAAAATCTTCTCATCAATCAATTTGGAATGATAGGTTTCGAACCTGCATTAGACAGACTAGTGCTTATTAGATAATTGAGCTGTCAAAAGAATCATTAGCATTTAAACTGAAGCTCATCGAACCATATAATAAAGTCGACGAAGCAACGTCACGTAATCATAACATAATGTTTATCACACGCTTGACGCTGCTAATTAAATTATTGCCAGTCATCCTGCAGAAATAAAATCATGTGTATACATATTAGTTATATAGGTACAGTACCTATACATTTATATTTATGCGAGTAGGTATGTTTTATTATTCTAAGCATATCCTTTGAAGGTTACCCTATATAAATGTTTGTTATTTACATATTTAACGAACCGTCAAACTCATGACTGCTGTAATTGGCTACATAAAATAACAACAACAGACCAATCAAATCACTTACACATAACTTTTGCAAGCTATTTAAGTACTATCAGAGATTACTCAGTAGCAGACACAGAGTCCGGATTTGTAACCGTTTGATGGCAATAGGCTCGCCACATAGCTGGCCAAATGTGGGTGTACCAACGCGTACACCGCTGGCCAACCCTTCAGGTATTACAGGCGTGATGTTGTTTGTGTTTGGATGGGCCTAGCATATCAGATACTGATGGTAAAATACTTATAAAAATCAAATATTTTTCCTATCATAATTTGTGATATTATCATTTATTTACTTGTATTCTGCGCTACTAAAGTAATGGCATCACCAATCTGTTGACTAAAAATGGTGATTAAAGCAACTATCCTTCATAGTCTTCCATTCAATATTGATCTATTGGCATTTTATATTTACCAGATACTATTTAATACTCGTAATTAACAATCATGTAACTATACATAGACAGAGTTACTCATTCATTCATTCACATTCAATGAGTCCGTATCTACTTGTAAAATTGTTCGATAAACAATGACTCCTTATCATAGGCGAGTCTCCTGAGCTCAACAAATATTGTTAGTTTCCACACAACGATTTTCCGAAGTGTTATTTAAAACGTGCGCGATGACTACAATTTATGCCCTGTCATCGCGAGTTTAACAAACAAGGTTAATCCCCGTAATCAGTAGATAGAAATGTTTTTTGTCCATCACTTTTTTTCCATGTAATATTTAGGTATAGTATATTTTGATTTTTTACATAATATAACATCTCGCTTGTAATTCCCGAAGGGTTAGGTTAGGTTAGCTAATAATACACCAAATAAATGTCAGCGAGCCTATTGTTCATCAACCGGGTACAAATTCAGAGTCAGCTACTGATAAATTCTGGATTAAAAAACCCAATAACATTTTGCCCGATCTTAGAATTAACCCCGAACTTCATGTACAGCAGTAAATACAAGCAGTATCTTGCATTTATCTAGCAGCAGTATATAGCTTCTCTATTTTGAAATTACATCCTAGTTACTACCACTGAGCCAAACTTAACGGAGAACTATCTGATTCAGAATTCCGACTCAGATGAAACCAGTATTTTGTTATGATGATGCGTCAAAATGTACCATTTGAATCCTTGACTGAAATAAAATATGAGTCACTTTCTGTAATAGATTTAGATTCAAGTAAAATCAATGATTGGTGATAATTGTGATAAACCCATGATACTGACTTGATAATTATGTTCAATTAGATCCTTCTGATTGATATTTAGCAGTTGACCGGTAAGAAATGGCTATGGCATTTAGCCCGCAGCGGTACATTTCATGTGCATTGAAGAATTGAAAGTCACCATCATCTGCTCAGGCTTTAACTCAGTCGGCTTCAATCAATAATATAAAACAGCACTAGTAAGCATGTAACGTCATACTGAAAGTGCAGACGGTCAGAGCCCAATATTTTATGATGTGTATACTGTTTAAGAAAGTAATTAGGTCTACAAAGATTCTTGAAAACTACTCTAACTAAACATTAACGTCAAGGGGATTCGTGACAGGCCCGAGGTTAACGGTCTTTGTTTTTACATCTACTAGTAACTGGCCATTACTTTGGCAAACCAACTCTAAAAAATACTACCTACCTTTTCTTTCTTCTTTTTAAAATAAATGTTGCCCCACACTAGGAATTTCTCCTGCATCGCGGGCGCGTTTACAAACATTTAAACTCACATACACTTACACCCAGACCCGGAACAACTATCTATAGGCCATACAAATGTTTGTTCAGTGGGGATCGAACCCGCGACACGCGGCGCAGCAGTCAATCGCAAACATCACCTCCATTTATGGAATTCATTTTTTTTGTTCTCCACAGGCTATGTTCACAAGTGGACTAAAAGAGTGTGAAATGTCTCGAGTACGTCTACAAGGCGTGTGCCCCTCGGCCATCGCGTGGCTGGTATACTTCTTATACACCGGCAAGATTAGGATCACTGAGATCACCGTCTGCCAGCTGCTGCCTGCCGCGACCATGTTCCAAGTAAGTTATACGTTATGTTATGATAGAACTTTATTTTGAACCTTATTACATGGGATTTATGATAGTATTGGCTTAATTGTCGGGGTGCAGTCACGTGTATGTATATGTAAGCACGACATGAATGGAATAACGCCAAACAACTGAGATAAGAAGACCTACTTCATATAATATGGGTCCCAAAATACGATGTTCGTGGCTACACGAAATTGTAACGAATGAAGTAGGAGAAAATAACTTGCAAAGTTTGTTCAGTGTATCCACAATTATGTAGACTACTGTACATAGTTAATATAGTATCCTAAAACGCCTATTAAACCACTCAGCCTACTCTTTCAGTACCGGCTAATATATTTAATTTAAAAAAATACTTTCTGACTTTCAAAATCGACTATTTCTGTTTGATAGTAAAAAACAAGGAAGGAAGGAATATCTAATAAAGACACACCTACAAACAGGCAAACCCCACATTAGTCAGTCAGTAAAACCTTTATCTGTGACCCAGTGTTTGCTCTTTAAACTTACAACGTCATCGTCATGACTGTCTTGGTGAGGAATAGTTTGTAAACTGCGCAAAAAACACTGACTGGCAAAAAACAGTTTGATATAGGCTTCGGTTTTTGTTGTAGAGTCGATGATTATTTCAAATTAAATCATTATTCTACTTATTGAACCTTTTCTACATAACCTATATATTTCAAAATGGTATGCAATTTATCAGCAATTATGAATTTTCACTTCTAAACTTTTGGTCTAGTAATCGCGAGTGCGACGACTGAGCAAGACGTTCTAGGCTCGATACCCAACTCGGGCAAAGTGGCTTATACAACAGCCACGGAATCTGGATTTCTGCCCAATTGAGGCTTACCCCCGAGACTTAAACATAACTGGGGACATGTTGGTGTGTTATTTTAGGTATCTCTGCCTAACCCTTCAATTATAAAAGGATGATATATATATATCTTGATGTTATATATATGTTAAAACTAAGTAGTATATTTCCTAATTCCTTTCAAATCAGTTGTTAGTAGTTAATCTTTTAGATCAGCATAGAATGAACTTATAATGTGTTGATTTACATTCACATGCATGCACAACGATTCTTGGTAACTTAAGCATTCATAAATACCCAAGCTTGTTTACATCGCCTTTCCTTTCTTTGTTTCGAAAGAATTCAAATGACACGACGCAAATGTATACTGATAGTACTACCATACCGTTTTACTCTTTCATGTCTGCGTAAAAACGGCAAATTGCAAAAACATTTTCTTATTATACATACACACTGTATGTATGTGTTTAATATTGTATCTGCCTCATCATCAACAGCCTAAGTACTCCATTGCTGGACAAAGGGAAGGCCTATCTATCTATATAAATAAAAAATAGAAGTCCTGACTGACTGACTCATCAACACCCAGCCCAAACCCTTAGACCTAGAAACTTACTGCACAGAGTTTCCCTTTATAATGTAGACAAGGAATAAAAAAGGTTTTTTTAATTTTGTATGCAAAATCGATATTTTTGTTTCCGACATCCACGCGGGTGAAGCCGCGGGCAAAGCTAGTACAACAAATAGTACGCCTATATATAAAAGTTCGAAGACAACCTGTGGTAGAACAACCGCATTTAGCCAGTTATGTTTTAATTCTGTTATAAAGGACAAGCCTAGTTGTGACCAACTAGGCACAAATTCAGACTCACGCACAAACACACAATGAACAACTTATGCAAATCAAATCTTAAAGTAATCAATTCAGATTTGTTTTTTAACTGTCTAGGGCAGTGATTGATCAATGGCTCTGTTGAAACGAATCCGCTTATCCTGCATTGTGGGCGTTTTGTCTCCAAGGAGAGGCGGTATCAATATCCTGAAAGCATAAAAATAGTAATATACTTTTAGGGTTCTATTTACAAACACTAATTGTATTTTTAATCAAATGTATTTGACTCTGTCAGATACATATATATGGGCCACAGTGGCCTCACAATAAATAAATGAAATTTCCCTTAAAAAAAATACATTTACGCATAAATGTGTAAACTTTAGCAATCTACACTTATTTTAGCTGTGTGCCGACAGATATCGAACGTGATCGACGCGTGCTGCGCATTCCTGGAGCGACAGCTGGACCCGTCCAACGCCATCGGCATCGCTAACTTCGCGGAGCAACACGGCTGCGTCGACCTCAAGAAGAAAGCCCATCACTTCATTGAGAGGCATTTTACTCAGGTATGGAGGAGAAAGGTTATTCATATTTGTAAAGCAAGGGATGCTTAGCAGTCGGGGCTGCGGGTTGTTCGCAAGAGATACCGCGGCCTCGATATGAAGGGCTAAGAAGGAACATTCAACAAAGGTTTTTAGTCAGTAGAAGTCTGACACTCCCTTTCGCTCTGCCCAAGAGCGGGAGGGGTTATTTGATGATTTTCCACCCGCCAAAAAAAAAAGGGATGCTTAACACAGCGGTCAATCCAGCTATACGAAACTAATTTTTGCAGATATCTATTTGTATGAGAAATATATATAAAGCGAGGCCATAATATACTGTGCGTAGCCATTTAATACGTCGGTACATTCATCATCCCCATCATTTCAGGCAAAAGGCGTCCACTGCTGGACATGGCCTCCTCGGTACATTCAATTAGTTAGTAGTAGCTTGAGAAACGAACTCAACTCGAAGCTATAACTACACATATTCGGTGTTGGCATTTGCATACCCTCGCTTAGTAATGTTCGGTTCAGCAAAATTCAAGCTACTCGGCTCTTTCCCAAACTTTTTATCTATATTGCGTAAAGGTTTGGACGCTTAGCTGTGCCGAACCAAGGCGAGTCAAACGAATATAGCACCTAATCTATAAAATCGAATCTAATTACCTAATAAAAACTAATACGTAGTAGTGGGTTTTTTGTAAACTTATCGTGAACTTCGACATTATTTATTGACAACATGGACGCGTTAGGATTCCCCGTTGATAACTTTAGTTTTCAGAGAAAACGGAATCATCATGTATTTTCCCGGTTTTTCATGCATCAGTAAACATGCGCAATCAATACCCATACATAACACGATAACGCAATACCTATTGCTTTCTAATAAATCAAAATCATCATGAAAAATCTTAAAAAAGGGTAATAAAATCGTGCTTACGTCTAACATCGTAAGTCAGTACTGCAGCGATGATAATCCGAGTAAATAAAACAACGTGACTGACAACGTGACATGACACGTTAAAATAGTATCCCGGGATAAAAGCACTGTCACGCCGCAACGTGGGGACTTACGTACCTACGTGACGCGCGTTGCTAACAATCATATCGCGAATTCACTGCTAGATAAGGGACCATCGTGAATTAGTATCGCCTGACTTCTTGGCCGTCTAATGCTGATCGGTATCTCAGGAAACGTATTTAGCTTTATTTTTGATGTCCAAAGTCGAATGTGCCAAATCGATTTGCATGAAGAGATAAATGTTATAATGGCAAACCGTCTTGCTTTCGCATCTTATCTATGCAAGGATAAAAGCTAGTAAAGTAGGACTGTTGATGCTTAATTTCAACAAACATGATTTGCATCCTTACTGAATGTTTATAAACATTCAGTAAGACTTAAAAGTGATTTTGTCATGAAAATCTCGTAATCATTAGAATGAGTTCCAAAATAATATATTTGCAAAAACATAAAATTACAATTAATACAGTAGACGATAATCTATTTTCAAAATTTCTTCATGCCTACCTATCACTGTGTATATCGCAAACAATCTGGAAGCCGAGTTACATGCTCGTGACCTATATCAGAAATTGTGATGATGATGGGTGCACCCTATTACTATTCGAATTGCAAGGAATGACCACAAATAAACAATAACGGTTTTTACAGGTGTGTCAAGAGGAAGAGTTCCTACAGTTAACGCCTCAAGAATTAATATGTATGATTCGCAAAGACGAGTTGAATGTCAGGGAAGAAAGGGAGGTCTACAATGCAGTGCTAAGCTGGGTAAGTTTATTCATTAATTAATTATTTATTTATCATTACATGGGACTTAAAAATAACTCGCTCGACTGCCTCGTTGGTGGTCGGAAGCGCGACTGCTGAGCATGAGGTCCTGGGTTCGATTCCCGGGTCGGGCAAAGTGTTATTGGCTTTTTCCATCAGGAATTTATCAGTAACAGCCACGGAGTCTGGATTTGTGCCCGGTTGATGGCAATAGGCTCGCCCCCTATTACATGGGACTTAAACATAACTGGCGAAATGTGGGTGTACTTTTAGGTACACCTCTGCCTAACTTTTCGGGGATTACAGATTACCGAGTTTCCTCCGTACCTCGGAAAGCACGTTAAGCTGTTGGTCCCGGCTGCCATATATAGACTCTCTGGCAGTCGTTACAGGTAGTCAGTGACCTGAAATTCTGACATCCAGTCTTACCAAAGAGTATCGTATTACCTAGTATTAACTGGGTTGTAGAGGTCAGATAGGCAGTCGCTCCATGTAAAATACTGGTAATCAGCTTCATCCGGTTAGACTGGAAGCAGACCCTAACATAGTTGGGAAAAGGCTAGGCAGATGATGACACAGGAGGCTCGACTCCTCTCAGTAGGAACAAAAAATATTTTGTGTAAATAAAAATGATAAAACATGACCTTGTCTTACGTATATATAATTAAAAGCAATTCGTTACACAATTAAACGACACTTATACATAATTCATTTTGTGCAAATTTTCAATGAACATGTGAATATAATGTGTCACTGTAGCATTATTTAGTACCAAACACCGAAAAGGTTACTCGTATTTTTAATAGTTTAAATTGGGTTATTATATCGATAGGGTTAACAAAAAATATATAATTAGTCCGCCGGATAGATTTTCAAAAAATAATGGACACATATTTTCTTTTTGCACGTAAACAAACATTTTTTTCCGGCGACTGACGTCACAAGCCCCCACTCAAATCTTTGACGCGTTTTATCTTCGTCAATTTTTATTGATTTGATAAAAACAAAAAATACGTTTCCAATGTTGTTCGATAATCTAACAGACGGACTAATTAAAATCATATTTTTTTAGTCAGGAAACATCCCTATTGGGTGAAAAATTCAGGATTTTAATCGGGTTATTTTTTTTATATTTGTTGATAAACCCTAGTGTTAAAGTTAACCCGTACCATATCCCACCCGTTAGCCGTATCATAGAGATAATCATCCTATAATAACCGGTATGCAAGAAAGTAACGCAATTAGCCTGCACTCTTTCATTCTAGTTAATCAGAAATACTTAAATGGTTAACTCATTTAATTTTATTATCAGGGTTTACCCATATAACGGTTAATCAAAGATATGGGTTATAGGTCTAACCGGTTAACCTTTTAACTCAATTAATCATCCCTATATTTAGCACTAAATCGCAAATACTACATGATTGATCAATTTTGTGATCTGTTGCGAAAAAGGTCAAAAGGCGTGTCAAGATTTGATATCTTCACGTTTTTTTTGTTCGACCTAACGATCATAATATCATTCCCTTGATATCAGTTTTTTTAACTTCTAAACGAGTGTCAATGTAACATAACGTTTAAGGACTGCAGTTCAGAAGCTAAGGGAGTATCCAAGTAGGTACTTTTCTTAGCGTGTCGAATTGTCGATGGCATAAGGTCGTAACTCAGCTACGCTAACTCGACAGTAAGTCGAGTTTTAGTTACTTAACTAGGTACTTATTATTATGAACAGTCATACAGTTGCAGTAAACGAGAATAAGTAAGTAGGTAGGACCCAACAAACGTTTTGAGCCAACCCCAAGGGTGACATGTGAGAATATCATGGGGCAAAGAATGGCGGGCAGAAAACATGGAAGGCAGAAGACGACGAGTACCAAACTTTTTCATCCTTTTCCTTAGCTCGGTAATAATAACTGCCAAGGTACCGTATGCTATCATGATAAGTAAATTCCGCCACATCCGTTAATATCGCAAACTAAATTGACAATTCACTTCTGTTATCGCGTGTTCAAACAGTAATGATTCGCAGAATATTTAACAGCAGTTGCTCTTAGAAGCAGCGATTTTGTAGCAATAACCCGAGGTCATTACGTCACCATCACAGTAGCAAGTTATCTTGACTAATAGGTCTCGTAGAGAGCAAATAATAATTATCAAATTGAATCTTTGTAAATCAGTTTATCGCTCGTTGCGTGTTGAGATATTGGAGCAACGACCGACCGAATGCTAAGCGTACCCCACTCGCAAATGTTACCATTCTTTCACACAATCTTATCTTCCCAGATATCGTTGAACTCATATATGGGCGATATTTTAAGTAAAGCGATGACTCTCAGTTTCTTTATCACTGAAAACAACGTTTGGCAATCAATTACTTTACATGTTTTAAATTTAAAGCAGTTTTTAAAGTCTAGCCATTCGATTAAAAACATTTTATTGGTAAAACTGGATTTTTACTAATGACTGGTATGAAAAACGGAGCTAAATTAAGAGGCTTACTGGGGGTGCACTAATTGAATCGTAAATGAGACGTGAAACCGCAGAAGTGTGTAAACTAAACTACCACGATATAATCATCGATTTACTCGTAACTACATAACACCAATGTGATCAAATAATACGAAAATATAGTGTTACGGCAAAAAAGGCTCAGTTGTCCATGATCGATCTTGCTTGAGTTTGAGGTAAACAGCGCAAATCACTTATCGTCTGGGCCGATATTTTTATCATCGTATGACGTGGGCAAGAATTTTTTAGCGTAATCAAATAATCACTTTATCGAGAAATTTATTCGTCATTATGAATTCCATAACACTTGTTTGTTCCCGTGCAATTAGTAATATTTATTTAATATTTTTTGCAAAGTACCTAATATAAAACAGAATTTTTGATTGGGCCCCGTATGTATGTAATGCAACACTTATCTTGGTTTGGCGCTAATTATATAGGATAAGGTCATGTTTAGATGGATTTAAGACTGATCATTACCCATGGTGCACCTAGTCTGATGTGAGCATAGATATTAACACGTATGTGATGATAAAGGATGTCACATAATCATCATCATCATCATCATAAAACTAGCTAATTTGCTGCACAAATAAGTCTGTTTTCACAAAGCACATATTATGATTAGTATAACGCATTGTTAGTATAATATATAATACGAACAAGTAAATAAAGAATTTATGAGACTCATGCTCTCATTGTACTGATATTCGTTGACATTCACATGACTGTATAACATTTAAATAAAATTATACATTAATTTTGATTTTAATGTACCTAATTATCTTCTGCTTTATAATCATGGAGCAAGTCATTAGTTCTCACATAGGATATCTTTCATAGACAAAATTAGAACTTATCAAACGAAGTTCTAATTTTGTTAAGGACCAAAGTGTATTAAATGTGATTTTGAAAAAAAAAACTTTTAACCTAACGTTTAGAGTTCAATTTAATTTGCAACAACATCCTGACTTTTACATTAGTATCAGTCATTTTGTTTTCAACTTTGTTTATATCAGCATCGAGTAGATTTTTAGATAATTAGAAATGTTAAATGAATTGGAAACATATTTAATGTAATAAATAGGTGTTGTTTGTCTCTGACACAAAAAAAAAACAAACACAAACAACAAATGTTGATAGACACATTTTCTGCGAAACACACCTAAAGCGGATATAAGTCCTCAAACAGATCCGGTTGCTCAAATAGTCATTAAGCGAATAAATTGATAAATATCAGGTTTCAGGACCTAGCCTTTTTATTTCCATTACTTTTTGTTGGTAAACGCAAAATGGTAGGCTGATTAAAGTTTTTGTTGGTTTAGGTTTTTATCTCTGAATTAAATTGCAATCGGTGGAGCTACACGTACTTGACCTACCTTAACATCACTTAAGTACTTGAACAAAGGATGATATGGTGTTGATTAATTTGAGTTGTAAGTACTCTGTTGTTGGTCTCTCGTTGTAGTACTACAACCGCCTCAGTTCATATAAGACTCAAGAATGCCTTTTATAGTCACTCAAGAGACTTATATGAACTGAGACGGTTGTATTGGCGATTTTAATCTTTATTACTCAGTAAAGAGACATTTGTTACTGCTGCGAATGCTATTTTATTAACATACGTCTTGACACTGACCAGCAAATTGCAAAAAAACGTAAGAAAAATCGACTTTCGCGGGCTACCTTGTCGCATTCACCTTAGCCATAACTGGTAAAGCAAGAGGCACACCTCTGCCTAACCCTCCGGGGAGTTTTATGCTTAGGTACATACATAAACTCACGCTCTTTTCCCTTGGGGAGAACGCAGAAACCTCAACGCCACCTACCTGCTACGATCCTTTTGCTTCCTCCACATTCATACATCTAGTTCCAGTCATACACGCACGCCGGTTGCGACATTACATTATTAATAACATTATTGTTCCCTACAGGTGAAATACGACGAGGACAGACGGCACCCGCGCATGGAACACATCCTGCAGGCGGTGAGGTGTCAGTACCTGACGCCGAGCTTCCTCAAGGAGCAGATGAGCACATGCACTGTGCTCAAGAAAGTGCCCGCCTGTCGGGAGTACCTCGCCAAAATATTTAAGGTCAGTTTTGCATTTATTTGTGGACCTAGAAAGGTATTACCCACCTTCTACTTTTGACATTAAATGATGGACACCGAAATTAATTGCAGAATAAGAGATATATATAGTATATACTTTATCTTTAAGATCCTTCTGTACCTATGAATGATTTGGGCGGAGTTCTCGAAAAGCGCATTAAGACGTTGGTTCCGGATATTTTTCGTTCATCTTAGACAGTCGTTACGCTTATGGGTAGTCTAAGCCCCGACAGTCTAACAACCAGTTACTTGAAAACACGACGCCTCCTGGTAAGGTACCAGGGAGTCACTAGAAAGTGGGTTCGGTCATCTATCATAAGTATCATCATTCAGTTAGACTGAGAGGCGACGATCCTGTTGCTATCCATGCACAAAATACGCAGCTTTACAATACAATACGTTAAACCGATCTTCATATTCCAGGATCTCACTCTACACAAGAAACCCGTGGTGAAGGAGAGGCGACCAAACACACCTCGTATCATCTACGTGGCGGGCGGTTACTTCAGGCACTCGATAGACCTGTTCGAAGCCTTCAACTTGGACGATAACTGTTGGACCACGCTGCCCAGGCTCACGGTGCCACGGTCAGGGTTAGGAGCCGCGTTTCTTAAGGTAATCCATGTTACATATCTTCACCACATATTATAAAACAAAGTCCTCCGCCGCGTTTATCTGTCTGTTCGCGATAAACTCAAAAACTACCGCACCGATTTTCTTGTTATTTTCACCAATGGATAGTGGTTCTCGAGGAAGGTTTTAGTATATAATTTGTCGAGTTTTTACCCGGGCGAAGCCGCGAGCATCAGTTAGTATTCTATACGTCAAGATGTCTGAATCCTTCACCTTAAACGATAAGTGTTGGAACACGCTGGTCACAGCCTAGGTTTCAGGATGCCACGGTCAGGGTTAGGAGCCGCGTTTCTTAAGGTGAACCACTAATGATAACATATCGTATACGTCAGTCATTCGATTGAGTGGTTTGGAACCTTCAACTTGAACGATACTGTGAAGATTTTCGAACAGTATTTGTGGTCGCCTGATGATAATAGCCTGGCTTTCGATGATAGATATGAAACTTGCGAAATTATGAGTCCACCTCTGCCTAGCATTTTATTGAATACAAGCATCCCAATAGAAAACTCTCAAGAAACTATCATTCCTTACGTCTAAACTTAAGTGTTGCCAATCTGCATATAGATAAGAATTTAAAAAAATACCTATCCGCCAATGTGGCAATAAAAACTTAGGTAAATGACGAAGAAGTTTCGTGTTCTATGAAAAACCTATACAACGTGAGTGTAAAATAATATTTAACAATAAAAGTCGAACGTAATATATAGGTACGTGGCGATCACACGTTCGCACTGCGCAGTACCAAAGCCGAAATGTTTCCGTGTCAGGATGACGGCGACTAAATGTAACGTTTCAAACGTCATCGTTAAATAATATTTATTGTCTATATTTATCAGTCACACACAGCACTATCATTTTGTTATATAATGGTGTATGTTTTAAAAAAATGATTATTTTGGTAGATTCAAAAACATGTAGTACCTACTTATTAGAGTATAATATGCATTGGGTTACCATTTCGTAATTTGAAAAATTCCTGATTAAATGTCGGGACGCTTTATTTTCCTACCTATCAATATAAATAACTAGTTCCGGGGCGTGACTTCGAATAAGTAGCCTATCACCATATACCCCACCCATTGTGTCTTTACAATGGTGAAATATTTTTTCAAATATATTTCGTGGTTCCAGCCATTAACCCTCTGCATACAACAAACTTACAAAAGTCGCCTCTCTATAACATAAAAATAATTAGAAGATACATAGATTAGATTTGCATACTTTTTGCTCCGGTACTACGTTCCCAAGTGAAATAATTTACGCCCTCCACGAAATTTAAACGTCGAAAAATACTTAGATTATCTTTAATTCCAATATTAATAGTTCATAGCAAATTAACACTTGCTTCTTCTTGTACAGGGTCTATTCTACGCCGTCGGAGGTCGCAACACGTCGCCGGGCTCGTCGTACGACAGCGACTGGGTGGATGTGTACAATCCTGCAACGGAGCACTGGAGGCCTTGCAGTCCTATGTCCACGCCTAGACACAGGGTATGTACCTACTCTACTATAATACCATTAGGGAGGGTCCGAAAGAGATACTACGGCCTATAGGGATATAGGTGGATTTTAGTCAGTAGAAGTCTGACACTCCCTTCCGCTCCGCCCAAAACGGGAGGGGGGGGGTCATTTGATGATTTCCCTTCCGCAAAAAATAAGGAAGGGTTACATGCATAGATCAGCATTTTTTTGCATCATTTATCCTTTCTATCACTTACATTTACAACTCACTAAAGTGAGAGGTAGGAATCACACGTTAAAGTGATTCCGATGCGAATAGATGCTGATTAAGACTGAACTTCTCACTTCATGTGGGTGTATTAGTACACCCACAAGAAATAAGAAGTTCAGTACACCTCTGGCTTAACTTGCGGGGAGTACAGGCGTGATATTATGTTATGTTCTCGCTTTACTAAATGACGCCTTAACGTGACAGAATGAGATAGAGATACTCAAAATTATAAATAATAAATATATTATAATAAATCAAATCTATACGTGTAAATGTGATTTCACCTTTATCCATAATCTTATTGCCCTTCTCGCACTCCACGAACTCGTGGCTCGCACTAATCACAGCCGATCGAAGGTTAATCTACATTTACCGAGTTCAAGCATGGTTGACCATCCAACACAAATGGAGCTCCTCCATGCCCAAGAAAGCACGATTTGCCTTCGCTTTCTATGTTATGTTTGAATAAAAATTATAATAATTAAAATTGGAATAGTAGAAAGAAATGAGAAGTTTAGTGTGATAACAAGGATAGCTTTATCTAACGCATTGTGTTTCGTTATCATGAATTAGAACTATCCGAAAAACAATAATAGAGATTAAAATACTTTAATTATCGATATCTCTTGAATCTTTGAAAAAACCTAAACAACATAAGAAGCTAATATATAATAATAATAATATTATTGTTTAATTACAGGTAGGAGTAGCAGTAATGGACGGATTATTATACGCAGTCGGCGGTTCCGCGGGCTCTGAATATCACAAATCAGTTGAATGGTAAGCATCACACATCTTTTGAGCATAAATATACGTGCTATTGGATTTTCAGCTTTAGGCACTAAGATGAACGTTGCAAGTCCGCACTCCATGTCCCCTTAAAGCATTTCAAATGTCAAATGTCGATATTGAGATCGTGTATCGATAACGCGGGGATTTCCCACAAGGGTAGACCGAATACTTATAAGTTATAATAAAATGAAATGTTTGTATAAATAATAATAATAATAATGATGTCAGTAGAGACCACCTCATATGATGACGAATAACTGATCTTGGTCAACAATCAATATTTATTTTCAATATTCTAGCTTCAAATTTGTCATGTCTTTTTCTGTTTTTCTTAGAAATTATAGTAGGCATACTTTAGTCTGATAAAGAATGCCGAATGATTCGGCCTTCTAATTAATAATCGAAATACGTAGTGTCGTCGGGTTTTCCCTCTTTGATAAAATACCTAACAATAACAGACTGTGTTAACTGCAATATACCGAACAAAGGATTTTAGATATGAAAAACCAGTAAGCATGATATGAATATTTGGTTCACTGTGACAAGTCACTAACAATAGGTTTAATTTTTTGCAGCGTGTACGTTACTTGCGATAAAAAATCTACCTACATATTTGCTACTTATATCTATTAAGTTTAACTTTGTACCTGTGTAAAATATGCTATGTTGTACTCAGCAAGAGTCACGTAGATCAGTTTTAATATTATGTCTATACTATATAGAGCGCTTATTCTGTTACATCCTGAATACAGTATCCATAGTACAAATCTAATATAATCTGCGAGTTGTGCTTCCGAACTCGACAGTGACTTTTAATATGGGGTTCACCATCATTTGGAATTTCGTGTATAAAACAACAACAGACACATTTTGAATATCTTCGTCAACTTTCAAATTCATTCTTTGATGAAAGCAAGTATTTTGTCACTCTCATAAAAACTTCACGTCGCGACTCTTCCCTAACCCTTAACATGATAAGCTATTACAACAATATTAACCCTTCACCCACTGTCTACAGCTACGACCCCGAACGCGACACGTGGACATCAGTAGCGTCGATGGGCTGTGCGCGTCTTGGTGTGGGCGTGGCCGTCGTCAACCGACTCTTGTACGCAGTCGGAGGATTCGACGGCGCCCGACGAATCGCGTCGGTCGAGTCTTACCATCCTGAAAATAATATATGGACGGAAGTGGCACCCATGCATATAGCCAGGAGTGGAGCCGGTAAGTTACCAGACATGATGATATCAATTTTATTGCTTTTGAGTCGTTATTTCGTGTAGATTGGACTGCCTCTTTAGTCTAGTGGTAGCGCGACTGCTGAGCATGAGTTCCTGGGTTCGATTCCCGTGTTGGCCAAAGTTTCATTAGGTTTTTCCATCCGAAATTTCTCAATAGCAACTACGGACTCTAGATTTGTGCCCGGTTGATGACAATAGACTCGCCTCCTTCTGGGACGAACACATAACTGGCTAAATGTGGGTGTACTCTTAGATACACTTCTGACTAGCCCTTCGGGGTTTACAGGCGTGATGTTGTGTTATGTGTTTATGTAGATTTTCCCCTTCCTTAATTCTGCATTTGTAAGATCAGATCGTCGTCTCTAGTCTCATGCAATAAACACGTCTAAGAAATGATTGCCAATACTTCTTAGGTTTCAAACAATATTAGTGAGAATGTGAAGTGGCGGCCATCCGTGTTCCTTTTTAAGCCCTTGATGCAAGGCCGCGGTAAGGTAACCCTTTCGAACAAATTCTGTACACACATGAGACCCTACAAATTTCCGGAAATAAATTAATAACAATTATTATCAATATTTGCAGGTGTAGCAGCAATGAGCCAGTACATCTACGTAGTGGGCGGTTACGACGGCTCGCAGCAGTTAGCGTCGGTGGAGCGGTACGACACCGAGCGAGACACGTGGGAGCTCGTCGCGCCAGTTCATATCGCTCGCTCAGCTCTCTCGCTCACTGTGCTCGACAACAAACTATATGCGCTTGGTGAGTACTTGGAATTATATGTGGATACTCTCGTATCAGTGCGTCATGGTTCTTTTAGCCCGTGGTTAAGTCGGAACTATCGCTGTCATTTTGTTTTTTCAATGATATCTATAGACATGCTGCGCCGACCCCAAATGAATTGGAATAAGGGCAAAAGAATGATGAATACGATATCTACAGACTTTCTCATATCTTTACGGACAGCGCCCTCTGACAATCTCATGCTGCTCGGCCAAAACAACCATGCATGCAATCTTATACATTGAGGATTTCCCCAAGAGAGCCCAATTTCAATGCTTTACGTTGAGTTGAGCGGGTTTACGTCCATTTATAGTCCCTTGCGGAATATATTTTTTTTTACAATGTTTGCATTTAGCTTTCACATAGACAGCATGCTAAATGATACTAAATGACTCTTCCAGGTGGTTACGACGGCACATCGTTCCTCGACATCGTGGAGGTATACGACCCGGCCAGCAACGCGTGGAGCGCGGGCACGGCGCTGACGTCAGTCCGCTCGGGGCACGCGTCCGCCGTGTGCTACCAGCACGTCGCGCCGCACGCCGACGTCGCTGAACAGATCCCCACCGTCATCAAAAAGCTCGGCAAGCGACCCTCGGCGTCCGGCTCCTCTATCTCAGGAACCTCGTCGGGCTCCGCCATGTCCAGAAACGACGACATACCCACTGCCAACAACATCATAGGAACCCTATCCAATCCCAGAACGCCCAGCGACTACATGTAGTGAACGCTCGCGATCATCGTTCTCGGTGATTATTTGCCCGCGAACTCGTTCGCGCGTTTAGCTTAGCTCGCAAGCAACGATACTTGCCGTAATCTCAATGATATCCGGTTCCAATTCCATACTACAAAGCGCCACCAGAGAATGGAAGTTTAATTTATACAACAGATCCTGACGCTTTTAGAATAATAAATTCATAATTTTAAAACAAGTTCAACGCGCTATTATCTGAAAATTGTTTACATCGGCTGATATCAAAATTGTGCGTCACAAAGTCATGGTTGATTGTTAAAGTGTCAACGCATCTGTTATAATCGATTATCACCAACTGATTAGAGTTCTGAGTAATCAGATAAGAAGTCCAAATAATATGGGAAATACTATTTGTAACAAGTTTGCAAATAATAAGGAAAAATAATCTTCCAACATTGTAACTGGGAGAATAATATCTACATAATAGTTATGTCCGAATTTGTCCTAAATTAATTTGTTGAGGCTCCTTTTTATGACGTCACAGCAAAGTTGTTTTTAAGCAGTAAATTAATACAAGCAATATTATAAGAAAAAGACTTCCTTGTAAATGTAAATATTTTTTTAAGTTGTATGGAAATTAAATGTATCTTTAATTAAATAAGTTATAATTATGTACAAATTCCTATAAGCATAGACGTTAAACATTCTTTCCAATGTATCATATAGATAATTGAAAATGTAAATATAATTTACAGTATTTTTTAAGGAAAATAAAGACTGTTATGGGAATATAGTAAGTATTTTTATTTACTTCACGAGTACATTAAGCAGAGTAGCATATAAAGTGCTCAGTCCATATAAATTTACACAGTGAAACTAGTACACCATATCTTTTTCTCATTCTTTTTTTGGTGCGGAACATGACTACTACGACGACACTCGCATTGCTCACAGTAAAACTACACATACAAAGTCATGAAACTACAACTATTGCACTGATTAATAAAATCTCAGGCAAAGCCTTGCTCCATCGGCCATCTCCGCGTCTAGCCAGATGTCCTGCCCACTTGAGATACAACACCCGGTCCATAACACAATAATGATAAATAAAAACACTAATTTGTATTGATAAATAAATTTATGGACACCAAGAGATTAAAATCTCAAATACTCATAATAACTGCTAGCTAAATACTTCATAGTAATTTTCAAACGAACATCCTGATCATCGCGTCCACACCCGATTTTACGTTAGGAAATCCACTCATCATTTCATACTTATCTATTATTTTCTATAACTACTACGTCATCGGTGGGCGTTTTACGACTTTTCTGCGCCTCTTCACAAATATTCTCACATCTGGTGCGTCATTCATATCGGATGTATTTGTCTCAGTTTGATTTATTACTTGTGATGCATTTGTGATTGTCGAAACGGCTTGGCTTACACATGGATCACAAATAATATCAGTTTTTGCAGCATCGGGTAAAAGTGGATTCAGAGCAGAAAATTCTTTATGCGGTGTTGAGGTGGCTAAAGCTTTTAATAAATCAATTTTATATTCTTTTGTAGCCGGAAAGAGATCTTTAGTGTTCTGTATTGAATTAACTTCGACAGGTGCAGCAGGTTTTGTTGCCTCTACTTTATTTTCCCTGGCTATTTCAGCCTGTCTTCCTGTTGAAATAATTACTGTTTTGACAACATTAGGATCATTTAAGTCAGTTCCAGGGTTTAAATTTTCATACACGATAGGGGATGGAAGTTGACTAGGTTCTACTAAGTTTTCTTCATTCTTTTTGGAAGATTTCTTTATCACTTCTGTAACGACTTCTTTACCATCTACATCCGATTTTTGTAAAACAGCTTTAGGGATGCCGTCATGTGCATTTGTTTCTTGTATTTTATTAACTTCAACTCTGTTTTGTGTCTGTATATCCCCAGGAACATTATATTTATCAATTAGCGGGTTAGCATCAATTATTTGGTTAATTTTCATGTCAACGGCGTTTTGTGTATCTTCAGAAATAGGTAAATATGAAGGTATTCCTAAATCTTCTGGAGTCATTAAACTACAACTATCGCCGAAGAGTTCAGTAAACTTCTCTTTTGTTTCATGAGGTGTACTCTCCTTTTCTTTTTTAGACCTCGGTTTCCTTTCCGGATCATGGATGTTATCAGCTGTACTTTCTACTAAATCTTTAGATATCACCTTTGCTTTAGATTTTTTCTTTCTGCTTTTTTGTTTCTTTGCACCATCCGATTCTTTAAAGTTTTCTTCTTCAGTGCCATCTTTTATTTCGGCAGTGTCGACTGTCCTTTCTATTTCACTATTACGAGAACTAGTAATTGTTTTGTCATCTGCATTATTTGTAGAGCCATCAGTTTCTGTTGCATTCATGTTTATCGTTGTCTCGCAATTTTTCTTTAACTTTGCTGGAGTTACTCTTTTGTAAGTATCCATATGATCACTATTGTCATCGCTTAGTTCTAAATCGTCAGCCACAATAGCTATTTTGTTGAGTGTTGCCTGATGTTGATTCTCACTTCGTTCTCTTGATCTTAATTTTTTATCAACTTCTATTTTACTGTTGTGTTTATTTTTAGAAAGAGAATCTTCTTTGTGTGCATGTTCGTCATGCTGATCTTGCTGTTTGTGTGTTGATAATTTACTTTTTAAACTATTTTCTCTTTCTCTGGATCTTGATTTTTTATGAACTTCTATTTGACGGTATTTTTTATTATCAGGAAGGGTAATTTTCACCTTCACCTTTTCTTCTGGTTCATTGTGCTGTTTGTTAGTTGATAATACTTTTCGATAACTATTTTCTCTCTCTCTGGATCTCGATTTTCTATTACCTTCTATTTTATTTTCTTTTCTATTATTAGAAAGAGAATCTATCACGTTCACATGTTCTTCACGCTCATCATATTGTTGTGCGTGCGTTGATGATTCTTTACGAATACTATCTAATCGCTCTCTGGATCTCGATTTTCTATTACTTTCTGTTTTATTGTATTTTTTTATATTAGGAAGAGAATCTTTCAGGCTCACACTTTTTTCACGCTCATAATATTGATGTGTGTGCATTGATAATTCTTTTTGCAAACGATTTTCTGGTTCTTTGGATTTTGTTTTTTTAATATGTTCTATTTGACTGTAATTTTTATTATTAGTTGAATCTTCTATGTTCATGCGTTCTTGATTATATTGCTGTTTATGAGTTAATAATTCTTTTGGTGAACTATCTTCTGCAGTTTGCCTATAAACATTCTTATGGTGTGGTACATTCTCGCTTAGGTCTATGATAGGAACATTCAGCTTACTATGAGTATTTGTTTTATTTAGCCCTATTTTCGGAATTCGATAATTAGCTATATTCGTTATTGGAATTTTTAATACATCTGGAGCTTGATTAGATATATCTTTTGTAACATGCTTGTTTAGTTTAAAATCTTGAGTATTATTTTGAATTTCCTTTGGTTTGCTACGATTTTCAGGCATCTCCTCATCAGTCTCACGTACCTCACCCGATTCTAGAGAAAAATCTAGATTTGTCTCTGAATTACCAATGTCCATATAAATATTCTTTATAAGTTGATCACTGCATTGTGATGGCGGACGCACTAAAGCAACAGGGATATCCACGGGTTTAATATTCCATACAGCTTTGTTAACTGGTCTGATATCAATATTCATGCCTACCGCTGTAGATAATCTCTCGTTGCCATTTTCTTTCCAAATGACATATCTTTTGCTTGTTATTCGCGGATCTTCCAGAGGTGTAGCAGCAGTAGCTAAAATTTCTGCAAAAGTTTAAAGATTATTGGTATTATCTTTTACACAAGCTTAAAGCTATATTGGAGTTCGTGGAATACCACTCATCATCATCTTCCTGCCCTTATCCCATTCTATTTGGGGTCGGCGCGGGTTGTGCAACAAGTTACACAAACAAAATATCTGGGTGTGATTATTGAGCAGTGTCTTTCCTGGTATCCTCAACTGGAACTAGTCATGAGTAGGCCAGAGTAGGGTGCGAAAACTTATCTGGATATTCAATTCAAAGAGCTGATATTTTTTATTGTACCAAGAGGAATAAATTTAAATAATGACAATCAAAGAAATATTGTATTTTGGTCCAGTTTGTTTTAGTATATTGCATAACTGCATGGGGTGGAGCAACTAAATCTAGTTTACTAGGGTTAGTATGCGCTCAAAGAGGGAAACTTTTACAATCAAATTAATAAAACTTATATTTATGATAAAAAAATATGAATCCAAAAAAAAGTTAATAATATAGCTATGATAACACAGAGTTACTGTTGCACTGTGTGACTTAATTATAAATAATATGTAACTTTGAGTGATGTTATTCACTTATTTAGACACATCTCACAGGACTACTCCTGTACCCTCAAAATCTGTCTCTCTCTCACTCACACTCACACACACACGACACACTTGTACATTTGATAGTATGTGTTTTGTTGTTATGTTTTTTTTACATTTTTCTCTGGTTGTTTTTTGCTTGTATTAAATAAGCAAGTAAGGTGATAATGTAAGGGAAGACCGGAGCCTTCAACTACAGGCATTTTCTATGCCTAAATGAAGACTCCTCGACACGCAATTTAAGCCAAAATGATACATAATAAACTTATTTTATTTTTATAATTTATTACGTTTTTTTTATTACCTTTAATGGGGTGTGCAAGATTTGCATCAGTGTGTACAATATCAGGAGACTGGCAGGAAGAACGAAGCATATCATCATAAGGTGAGAAACAAGGATCAGGCTCTCTCTCATGGTACCGCCTCTTGTCTTCCTTAGAGTAACCATCAGGGTTACCATTTGATTCTGTCCTCGGTCTTTTAGCATGAGGCTCATCATCTTTTGATCTATATTTGGATGAATATTTGTCGTATTTTTTTTCGTGATCACGCGAATATCTGTCATATTCAGAACGGTGGTCTGATTTCCGCTGCTGATAACGGTTGTAAGATTCACGAGGGGGACTTTCCAGGTGTCTTCCTTTATATCTTTCACGTTCATATCTGTGATTGTCGTCATGATGTTCCCTGTATTGTCTCTTCTGTCCTCTCTCTGGACTGTATGGCTTCCTGTTTTTCAATGAAAAATCGTACTTATCCCGACCCCTCTGTGAGTTACTGTCAGGATATCTGCTTGATTTACCTTTGTAGTAATCCCTCGAAGTGGAATCATGATTGTTGTGCACTCTGTCATCCACACTACTGGATGTTTCAGAAATTTGGTTAGTATATCTGTCAATCGGCATTTTGTTTGTGTTCCTCTTTTCATTATCACTTTGGATATGGTCATTTCTTGTATCTTTGGCTTGGTTGTTTCGATCTAGTTCATCATCAGTACTAAATGTGTCGACAGGCAGGCTATAATGTTAATAATTTATATAGTAACATTTGAATGAGTTTTTATAGAATTTTTTAACATAAATAAAACATATTACCTCACTACTGGCATTGATTTCCTCCTATCCTTAATGCTGCTAGCAGATGTCTTGGGAGGCTCATTGAGATCAGTCTTACGTTGTGCAATGTTTTCATTAACACTGCTTTTCCTAGTGGATGGTTCTGCCTTGATGCCAGCATTGTCAGACTTGTTCCTATCACAACTAACAGGCTCAGGGACCAAAATTTTTGGTGGTTTAACAGGACCTTCGCATCTAAAATAATAGAAACAAATTCTGATACCAATAGTGAAGTTTTACTTTTCATCTTAAAATGTAGAACAAGTTGATTTAGAGATTACTCTTATGAAAAAGCTTCTGTTCAAATCTGGCACAAATGATGTAGCCTTCTGTTTTTTTTTATTTTCTGTTTGGTAGATGTTTGGAAATATAATAAAAATATTGTTATTTCCAAAAAAAAAAAGATGTACATGAAAGTTCATTGATTGCCACTGTTTCAAGTCAGGCCAGACAAGGGCCATTAACAATTAGAAAGCACTTAGGGAGCAATTGCAATGCCAACATGACATATTATTAAACTTGTATTTCCAATAGTTAATACTGAATTCAGTAATTCAACAACAGAGGCAACACTAATAGAAATACAATATTTTTATTTATTACTCATCAGCTGAGTCAGATATCAAATAACCTGAGCTAAATAGTTACAAATAATAACCTTAAAACTACCTCATGATGTAACCATTCTTAATGCCTAAGAACAATATAATACATACAAAGGAAATTTGTGTATAACATTCAATGTGCTAGAATTCTATACAAATGGGAATCTTATCTAGACTAGTTTGCTTAGAATCTTTCACTAACAAAATTAAGTTTTGAAATAATTAATAATGCACAGACTTTCAAAAAGAGAAACGTTTTAATATTTTTCTTTATAACCTTATTAGAAACTGAGTGCAAAGCAGAAATAATAGTTAACCACTCGCTGTGCATAACAAAAGAAGAAATAAGGATAAAAAATAATCCTATATCATAACCCAGCTCAATGTCCAATTTTACATTAAATCGAGGTAACAGCTACATTTACATATTTTATAATATTAATATGGGTAGATAAGGACAGCCGACTATGCTCTTACCTCTCTTTTTTAATATCAACATTCTTTTGTTTAACGTTATCTTCTTTGTTTTTATTATTTCCTTTTACTGGTGCTAACTCATACTTTGTTTGTCCACCGCTGAAGTTTCTTCTAATTCTCTTCCCACTCTTCAAGGCATTCAGCACCATCAGGTCTTTTCTAAAAAGAAAGATTTTAATGATCATGAGATGTGAAAGATAACTTAGTAAGAACTTGCAATAAGTCACTATTATGAATATTTTTTCATTATAACAAAATTATAAGTTCTGAAGAAATTATAATCATAACCATATTTTAGATTTATTTATTGATTCACTTTTTTCAAAGACCTTCCTTTTATATTTGCAAACAGTCGGGTAAAAAGAATACTAACTCTGTATTAAGCTGGTTAATCCTTTCAGTCTTCCTCTTTATCTCCGACCGTGCAGTCATCAGCAGAGAAGAGTAGTTATGCTGTAATTTCTTGAACTCTACCTCAAGAAAGTCAAAATCCTGCAATATTTCCTACAATTTCAATGTGTTATCCATTCATGTTAGTTTTTCTTAAGCTGGCATAATGCATTGTGTTATATAGAGCCTTTATGAAGTTCACCATCACCAAGCAGTTAGTATGTTTTCAATTTATGAATTTACAGTTTTGATAGAATGAGTTAGGTAATAGAAATCCAACTGGATATGTAATAATTATGTATTTATAGCAGCCAAAACGACAGAATGAAGTGCAGCAAAGCTCAGTTATTTAACTTTATCAAAATATCTATCATTATAAGAAAGATAGTTCATTACAAAAGTTACAATACTTTATTCTTATTGTTGTATCAGAGGGTCGTTCATCTTAAGGTTAGAGGCTTTGTAACTAAAAAACTGCAAAGAAAAACGACTAAGCTAGACACTTACTTTTTGAAGTTTTTCCAAGGAAGCTGAACGTTTTTCAAGCATCTCTTTTAGTCCTTTGTTTTCAGTACGTAGCTACAAAAATACAAACGTAAAATTATTGTGCTGGGAAAAATCATTTGTAATATTTTAAGTACCTGCAAAGCAGTGACATGTATATTTTGAATTATTTTGATATTTTGCCTAGATATAGTGTTTTCTAGTAATGTTGTCGAGGTAAAATATATGACAGAATTTTTTGGCGCTAAACCACATTACCTCCTCAAGAGCGTTCACGTCTTCGTAGTTAGTTAAATCGTCGTACAGGTCATCCATTGCGAAAGGCTGTATGGAGAGATGTATCCTACAATTTCGAACTTGTTGTGTTTCAGTTATTCAATGAAAATAAAAACAACTAAAATACTAAACAGATCACCCTCGGCTACTTCGCATTCGCTGCAAAAAGTTGTAAACTTGACAGTTGAAATGATAGATATGACACTTGCTTGACATTGACACTATCGACGCAATAGAGCGGAGAGCGGACTCGGAGCGTTTTTTTTCATTTACTGAGTCGATTTTAATTATGAATTCATAAAGACCTATGCCAAAGAAACTATTGTAATTCTTGCTTGTGTGATGCAGGGATTATTCCGCTATAGAGGTAGGCAGGATTTTGATAGTACTGACCGGATAATGTAATCAAGCACAAGAGGGTAAGACTGTGATCATCTCACTTCACAACTTTTTGTCCTAGTATTGGTTAAAGTAAAGAAATTGTGGGAAAATGGAAAAATATTATATTATATTTATTATAGTATATTGTAACAGCATAAAAAATACTGGGGAGTAAGTTCACTCCCTAATATTTTTTATGCTGTTCTACCTTCCTGTATAACTCCAAGACCCAAGAAGAACAATTTTCTTAAAACCTTTCGGGAGCATAAGAGTCAATATTTTTCCATTACTTTTCTTGCCAGCTAAAATCACACTAGGACGTAGTTTTGAGGCCTTGGCCTTTAAAACATTGTGCAGAATGTTTGTAGAAAAATATTTCTTTTTTCTAGCAAATGATTAGTAACTTTTCACTCAAGTCGACTAAGTTGGCTGTGTTAGTCTCCGAGATCCGATATTCATTGAACATTACTGAGTTTCCGACCGTTTGCCGATTCGCGCCGACGAAGCCCGGCCGTTGCTCAAGCTGAAAGCTTACATACAATCATACATAACCCACCTTGCCCCTCAACCCCTTCACACCCTCCTCGGAGCCCATGTCGGATGAAATCGTTCGTTCGGTCGTTGTTGCGTTTTGCTTCGCCGTCTGGCGCCTGGCTCGCTCGCGGTGAACGTTACATTACTGTTGTGTTTATTCTAAATGGCTTTCTTCAGTTTTTATTAGATTTAGTTTGGTTCGTATTTGCTAATAGCTAGTGTTAATAAGAATGACGGTGTTTATGAACTCATTTTATAAGATTTACATGTATTAGTGCAACAGGCGATCATAAGTCGCAAAGGGCTCGTGTAAACTTAAGAGAACGTTGTAAATTACAACATGCCTACGGATTCTGAATGCGAGTGCGACCTGGTGTCGAAGGAGTGGTTGTTGGCTAAGTTGCGCTCCGACGAGAGGGATACTGTGCTGATAGACTGTCGCGGTTCCAACGAGTACTCGATAGCTCACATCCGTTCCGCAGTGAACTTTTCTATACCGAGTATAATGCTGCGGCGATTGGCAGCGGGCAAGATCGAGCTCGTGTCGACAGTGCAGTGCAAGGAGCTGAAGGCGAGGATCTCGCACTGCCGCACGCGGGGCATCTTCGTGCTCTACGGGGACGGAGTTCCGCGGGACCCTGACTCGGTGCACGGGATCCTGCTGCGGAGACTAAAGCAAGATGGCGTGCAGGTCGTCTGCCTTGAAGGTACGAGTCATAACATGTATTATCTAATTACGTTAGTGGGCCGAGTCCCCTGCGCGCAGTAGGTGCAGCCTTCAGCCATGTATTGCACCACTGAGTATAGTACTATGATAACCCAGGGCCAGCATGTATTGGGTTCATGACCATGGTAGACTGGCATCCCAGGCTAAACATAAAGTTGGGCTTGTAATTATTTACTACATGAACTTGTATACATTTTAAACTGCTTCCAAAACAACAACTATTGGACTATTTCAGATGATAATGTACTATTCTGCCAATTCACCCTACTTGCCGATATAATTCATTTGATAATGCACTTAGTTTCAAAATAGTCAAGTCTATTTTTCAATAGACAATGTATGTCTCTGTGTCAAAACAAAACCTTGATGGGTGGTACCTTTACTGAAGCACAAAAGTCTTCATAATCATCATATTATTATGCGGAACCTTTCCCAAACTATGTTTCGTTTGCAGTCTGAGTCCTGCTATATACCAGTATAATGTAGTGACTGCCTATTTGACCTCGACAACCTGCATAGTATTATATGGCTAGGATAGACTGCTTGTCAGAATTTCAGGCTTCCTATTTTGCTTTACAATCTGCAATAATTGCATATCAGTCAGGCATGAATGCATGATAAATATAGAATATTGTTGTCTATTCAATTTGCCATTCCAATAGATGATTCTTGCAATTTCCCATGTTCCGCACAAAACGGGTAATACAGAAATAACTTGTAAGTGAAATGAATGTTACAATAGCATTATTTACACATTGTTGTATTAGGGAAATAAATGCTGCTTATGAATAGTTTTGTAAATAACTAAATAGAAAAAGTATCTAAAATAAAATGAAATTACCTATTACATTTTGATAGAGAAAGCTATGAAAAATCTATAATCAGTATAGTATGTTCTATGTTCTGGACTTAAAAATACTAACATGTGGTGATAAACAACTTATCAAAAAGTACTATCTTACCAAAAACCAGCTAAGTGTTTTATGGAGCAAGAAAAGGTTCTTAAGAAAGTAAAAATTATGAGTGTTGCGCAGGGAATCAAGTAGGTAGTAGGAAAAGGGCATTTCAACGCATGCCACAGCTGGTAATAAATATAAAAACTAAAACTGTAGAACTCTTACAAGGACAGGGCTAATTGTGAGTAATTGCTTCAGTCAGTACCAGTAGGTTGGGTTACAATCAAGTAACATACAAACCATAGAGGCTTTGTAATTGTAGAGTTACCCTTCAAGTGAGGATTTCCACCATAGTCTGTGCTTCTGCAAAACACAGCTCCCTTTATAAACGACTTTGTTTCATTTGATTCGGTCACTTTAGACAAAATCTAAATTAATAGTAGAATGATTAGTAGTAGCACTGAGACCAAAAGGAAAAAAATAATTTACCCAACTACTAAGCTTGTCATAATAAGAACAATGCTAAAATGACTAATATGTGCAAAAAGCTTGAGTTTTGGGTTTGTTTGATGAATTAATCCTTAGCTTACCACCTTAAAGCATCTGAAAATAATGAAGTCATATTATTTATTCAAAGCTCTGGTGTAAGCTGTCCTATTTTTAGAATAAAATATTTTAATACTAACATTCATGCACTATTATTTTATTAATTAAAATTCAGCTCACCATAATTACAAATTCTAAGTTTCTACCAGTTTAAGTGCCATTTAAACAATAAAAATACTGCAATACTGTAGTATTGCAGTATTTTTATTGTTTTGTAGTAATTAATTTGTATGGACATTTCATGTATGAAATGTCCATACAAATTAATTAAAGTACAAGATATTACCTATGTAAGTTGACTTCGAATTACCCAATTTTCTGTTTTTTCTCGCTGTGCCTCTCTGATCTTGAGCAAAATCACCTAGGGACAAAATCATTACATTTTCTCTGTTATCTGTTACCTACAAACCTACCACATAATTGTACTAAATCTTGTTAAAAAGATTCATCTAGCTAGAGCTTTCCTGGCTTGTCCTGAAGCATTGGAACAGATATCCTATTTTACGTAGCAGTTTTTAGCATGTTACAGTACAAATACAAATGGATACCAAATAAGTAGCTACCTATTATTCTCACGACGGCATTCATTCAGTAAATTATTACCTAACTTAGTGGCAACACGTAATACCGGTTGCCACGCCGAGGAACCGTTTCATAACATTCATTGACAAAAACGTCTCGATACTTATCTATCTTTGAATTTGAAAGCGACGTAGGTACACGAATGATGAAATACTCATCACGCAAAAGCATTAAATTAATTTTCGTTGACGTCCAAAATGTAGAAATTTCTAGGCCTGTAGTTTCACAGTTCAGTTTCATCAATAAAAAACTACGAGAAAATAAGCTGTATTGGTACAATCTAGATTTTGCAAACCGGAATAAAACCGGTAGTCCTCCGCACTAATTAAGATCGATTGTATCGATTTATTTTGCAACAGTAAAGTATAGGAAAAGTGCTGGTGTTAACCAACACTTCTTGTAAGTCAGACTGCATAACCGGTAGTTATTTATTACTATTATCAGATGGGACGAAACGTCTTCGATTCAATCTGTTTTAGTTTAAAATGTGTGAGGGGCGTAAGAGGCATGCCGGAGGTCGCAAGTCGAGGCATCCGCTCCTCCAAACGTGGGAGAGGAAGTCGACTACTTATTGTGCTCCTCAATGCGAGACGTTAGATTATAATCACCGCAGTCTCGAATGCGCTTGTTTGTTCCGACGCTACGTATTTTCTGGACTGGTAAATGAACACTATTTAGTGGTCCATTTATTGCTGTGTAATATAATGTACAATGAAAATAACGATGACTTGCTTGGTTCAAATTTATGTGATATTTGTAGTGTTGGGATTGTATCCGGATAAATACTCAAAATGGATAAATACTCATAAATGTCCGTTTTTACTTGAGTATTTATCCAAAACAGCGGATAAATACTATCTCCATTTTTTGTAACGTAAATTTTATCAATTTACAAACAAAAGAATTGAAATAAATGAAATCCTGAAAAATTGATATGTATCGTACTTTATTAATCACTTTAACAATTATGAAAAGCCTTTATTAACAATGATTTCACCCAATCATGAAAATGTTCGCCAATCACTATCCAAATCAGAAAAAAATATACGTATTTTGTGAGATACTTAAATAATTGTTATATATTTGGAGGGTATGAGGAACAGGGGGTAAAGTTCCTCATCCTCCATAGAAAAGGAAGGATCCTCCGACCAGACGTGTGTTGTGTCTGGTGGGCTAACTACCCGACATATGTAAGTCGGGATTTTCTATATTGGCTAATGTCGCGGTTTATGTTTATAGCGTGATGTAGGATTAGCCAATTAGTTCTCATGTGTTGCGATAGATGTCGCTGTCGCCACATCGCTCCCCTCCAAGACTGGAGGTCGATAGCAGGTTGAGTCTTGATCCTTGCCAAGCCAGTGGGAGGTTTTAGTGAGTTGGAACCGAATGCCGCATAGTTTTCGGTGAGTCGAAACTGACTGCGGTGATGCCCCAGTGTGTCGGGATGATGCTGCTGCTGCATAGTATGTACAGTGATGCAGTGCTGCGTAGTGGCTGGCTGCTGCGTTGACCAGGAGAGAAGTGCGTCTCTGCTTGCTGACCGGCCGGCTGAGTGCTGTGCCAAGGTCGCTGATGAGGCTGAGGACCAGGTATGTGCTTCCGCTGCAAGCTGGGGGTCAGGATACCCGATGAAGCCGTGGTTGCTGGGTGGCGGTATGACTCGCTGCTCGAAGGCTTGAGGAAGTGATGATGACGTTTGTAGTAGCGGCACGAAGGCTGCGCTGACGTTCGTGCTCGGGGTCACCAGTTTGGGGGGTATGAGGAAATGGGTGTAAAGTTCCTCATCCCCTATAGAAAAGGGAGGATCCTCCGACCAGACAGGTGTTGTCTGGTGGGCTAACTGCCCGACATATATAAGTCGGGCTTTTTTTGTGGTTTGGGAATAGTGTGGCGGGCTTGTCCCAATAAAAAAAAAAAAAAAAGTCGGGCTTTTCTATATAGGTACGCTAATGTCGCAGATAAAGTTAATAGCGCGATGTAGGATTAGCCAATTAGTTCGCATGTGTTGCGATAGATGTCGCTGTCGCCACATACACAAAGAAAATGACTAAAGTAATAATATAAGCGACCACGACTTCAACGGGTATCCTGACCACCAGCATGCAGCGATTCATCAATTCACAAACTGGAACTCGCTTCTTGATTCTCTCAAATCCACTGATTCTTCATCAGTATTTGTCTGTACTGGACATGGTGATGGAACATCTTCATCATAACTGTCCCTGTCTGCCTTAACTTTCACGCTCTTTAACTTTGTCGTAGAACATATTCCTTTCCACCAGGTTAAAGGGCTGATTTCGTTACTGTTTTCCAAATAACGTAATTTTAATGTAATGTTTTGGAAAGCCCAACTAAATATACTAGCCATTCAATACGAAAAACCAACCCATGCGCAAAAATAATATTTATCCATCATTTTAAGTAAATATCCGATAAAAACGAGTAATAACGAGTATTTATCCATTTCTGATAAATACTCGAGTTTTTATCCACCGAGAATTTATCCTCCGCCCATCACTAGATATTTGTGTTTCCAGACTGACAGGATGAGCAATATAATATATAAATGATACATAACACCCGCCCCAGCGTGATATTTGTCTACAAATCCCTCTTGAATATTTAGGGAATTCATGTTACCTCAAACACCGACTCAATGCCATACAAATATATCCTAAAAATGTTTCCACATCTACCTACACTACATTGAGGACAATTATTGCGATAGCTTTACGATCGTTCTACTCAGTTTGATGACTCAATCATCAAATATTTCTTAGTTTCAACATCTACATTAGTAAGAAACTTGAGAGGATCGTAATAATTTATCAGATATTATAGACTGGATGATCAAACGGGCCGGATGTGTGGAGCTACTGCTTCGGTCTTCGGCCGACGCCGACGGAAGAGCGCCGCAATTTTATTAATAAGTTCCCGTTTCACTCACGTCCTGTCAATTTCAACTTTGCGTATAAACTACGTTTAAAATGTGAGTGTTAAATATGTTAAATGATAGAACACATGCTTTGCTCAACTGAGAGTAGCCAGTTTCCGTACTATATTTGTAGAATACAGCCTGTGATAAATCTGAAGCCGACCCCAACATGGTTGGGAAAAGGCTAGGCAGATGAGGTGATAAATCTGTTAATTATGTTACTATACTACTGATAGGTTTTCTATGTGCACAAACTAGGTGTTGCCTGCGACTTTGGTCGCTTGGAAATTTTGATGTAAGTACCATCATTTGGTAATTCCCAAATCCTAGTTAATAGTAATGTTAATCATCAAAACACCGGAAACAAATTAATAAATTCAGCGATGTAATTAATTATAACAGATAGATATTCCATTGATCTATATTAGACAGTGAAATTGCCCATTTGAAGTGTCTGAGTACGGAGCAGCTCGATCGTAAAATAAATGGCACGTGCTTGCGAACAACAGGATGTTGTGAGCTCCGCTTTGAATGTAAACTCTTTGGGGCTTAACATTTATAATCGCAGAGGAAATCGTGTGCATCTGGCCGGAGTGGATGGCTCACGCGAATATTATATGATAATGTGGCATCATAGAGGAAAAGCAAATGGGAAAGGGAAGCGGGATCATATAAACGAGTATCGCGTTGGAATTAACTCAACCGCATGGAAACAATTACGTATGCATTGAGCTCCTATATCAAATGGATTTCCTATAAGCTTATTATTAAAACAGTATGCACGCCAGCCGCGATAAAAAAAACGACAATGTTAATCAATTGTGTATCATTGATAAATGTAAAGCGTAAAACTTTGAATGGAGCTCAATGTGTATAAACAAGTACATCGGAAGGCGTAACATTGGCATTGACAGTTTTTATGTGCTGATGTAATGTCCAATCCGCGGATTACTATTTTGTGCTGCGTATTGTATTCAGATTTTATTTATGTCTGGTTCAGCTACAGTGAATCTGAATGATAAAAAAAATAGGTAACTTGTTACGCCGTAAAAGCACGTAAAGGTCACCAATTTGTTAACGCTCATGTACATTGAATATGGTTCATAAATTAGATATCAGCGTACAAGAGTACATTGTTATAATTGTGGATAATGTAACATGTGATGTGAGGTCGGGGCTCGGGGTGCAGCGCGATGTAACTCTGTTAACTACTGATACGATTATCAGAAGCACTATCAGCCGGCAGCCGACGACGGCGCCACACTCATTATCGGCTTGAAATCGAGCCGACACTCAATTAGCGCAACATGTCCTGACCATTTATAATTGAATACACTGGCAAATAAACCTACCTACCTTAATTAATTACCAGGAAATTAAACATTTTGCGGTGCTTAACTAGGGAGTTAGGGACTAGTTGACTAACCGCAAATGTGTAATTTATTTTTATTTGACGAGACATCATCTAAAATATAACATGATTAATGAAATAATAATGTAAATATAATTATTAGAAGTTAACCTTTGCTTGCTTGTGTCCGTCATGTTATTGCGTGGACTTTGTCTTTAGCTTGAGGATAAATTAGATCATGTAATTGTATAGTTTAAATACTATAACGTTAACAGTAACCCTGGCCCTGTAGACTAACTGGCGGTAAATCCCTACGGATGACACATTGTTATAAAAAATAGGTTGGTTTTACTATTTACTTCCAAATCCTAACATAGGGATCGGAGTCGGCTCCTAAACGCGTGGGCTACTTTGTGAAGTTTATAATACAGATACACTTTTCTAAGTACAAGCAGAATATCTATTTTCGTGATATCGCCTTGAAATCCAAAACTCCCATTCCGTCGATTCTAAGAACTTAAATCAAATCGTTAGCAGTGACGTCAATCTGCTACATTCGCAGAATCTGATCGAACGTTATTATTTATTTATTAGTCTTATTTCTCTATTGTTTTCTTAACACAGAATCTTAAATTTAACTGTTAATAGGAATATCTTGCACAGGTAACAAGAATATGATTCCCAGAAAGTGCTGCATCTTCATTTAGGCTGTATTCGTTGGCTGCGATGCCAGAAGGTTATAATGTTTATGTCATTCATTTAACAAGACTTGTTTGTCACGATCACTGTGAATGGATTTAATTGACCCAACTCGAAGAACAGTCAATAGAGGCCGATGTGCAATCATATCTATAAGTCGCCCACCAACCTTAGTAAATTGGTTTAAATTGTTCCAACAGGCTTCATTAAAGTCTATTTAAAGATGCCACATATTATCAATGGCGTACGCTTTCGCTTCAATCTTTTACAATCGTTAACTAGATTTCGGTGCAGTGTATCATCAGACAATTTAGACAAGAACCTGATTATTATATCCACGAGATTGTAGATTCTGGACGACCATTTGTGTGACGGCCGACCTTATTAAAATTGCAAGAGAAGGAGTTCCAAACTTTAAGTTAAATTTGTTAATTGTTTAGGATTGGCAGACGACAGTTCGATCTGTTACTCAGTTATCTTGTGAACGTAGGCTATCTAGTTCAGCTGGTATTTATCGTTGGTATATGCATAAGTATAACGCCTATTACAACTACAATATGAAAATCGATGCACTGTGCCCGTGTTACACCAAAAAGCAAGAGAGTTGAAAATCAGATACTTTTGCCTGTTATTTTCACCGTTTTAATATGAGAGATGGTACAGAGCCAATATTCATAAACACAAACAAGTCTCGAACTCGTCATCTGCAAAGCATGTATAGATCACTGCAGAAATCATACTGAGAACTTATAGAACAGAAAGACAATCGAAAAGTACTTAATCTAGAAGAACATTGTATGTCGAATAGTTCACAGGTCTGCATAATGATATATTAGGTGGCTAAAATCGCACAAGGTTGTTGATAAACGTGGCTGGAAGGACGCGGGCCGCCGCCGGGCCAAGGCCTCCCCGCAGTCCGCACCTGCCTCCACCCCACGCCAGCGCCTCCCTGCGAGCCGGCTTCACCACCACCGAGCATGATCCTGCCAACTGCCTTCATGCCTTGTGTGATTGTGTGCCATGCCATGCGTATTTCCACATCTTGTTTCATACTTTACCGCATTTGCATCATTTTTTTATCCTCTTCAAGGCCGCCCGCTGTGCCCCAAACCTTGTCAAATTATAATCAGTTCGAATTACATCAAAGCTACATTTTAGGTAGACTGTTTATTGTATGGCGATCTGTGGGCGGCCAGGAGTGGGTGCTAAATGTGTGCGAAGCGATCACGTTTATATTGTGTGGGTGTAGCAGGCAGCCTGAAGGATTGGGTTTGCGCGGTGAGGGGCGACTTTTGTGGAGTCCTTGCTACCGAGGACGAGCGTGGAAAGTGGGGGGGAGGGGTGTCAGAGACGTGAAGGAGGGTACGACGGGTTCATTGAGTGCGGCGGATGAATGGGCCGCGATGAGTCATCGGATCGATGCCGAGCCGCCGCGCGCCGCCTGCCCCGATCCCCCCGCCGCGCGGCTGCGTGATGCCTGCCTGCTAGGCTTGCAGCTCACCCAATGGCCCATATTTAATGTGAAAGTGGCAAATCGGCACACTTATCCTTGCTATCTGATTATTCATCGTCATTACGATAGCCGACATGTTTTTAATTCGGGTGAGCTTTGTCGGACAATGTTATGAATGTTGCTTTGTTTGTCTGTGGTATGGCTACGACATTATATGACAACCTCACAATAAATAATCCAAGGGCAATACACGAGAATGTATGCTAATTCAATCAGTTGAGCAACAAATGCACACTATGTTCGTTCATCATCTGTATTTAGTTCCCTGTCCTCAACATATTTGCACATAATCATCATCATCGCTAGGAAACATCTTCAGGTAAAGACTAGACATAATCGAAGCTAATTTTAGAGCTGTTCAGGTGGCTCCATACTGGTCTAACACCAATTTTGAGTTTCATCAACACGGGATGAAGAAGAAGCAGAAAAGACTGTTTGGGAATATCATGAACTGAAGGAATAATGTCTTTTTCTCGACTCCCATTTCTGCTATATTCCAATAAACGTCGATTAACTGTTCAGTCACAAATGATATCGTATGCGAAGGATATTGAATGGGCGTCAATAATGGGCTGTCGAGCTCGTGACAATTGGATATACCTCTTATAGCTCTTTGATGGACATAATGGGAGCGTTATTAGCATCACAATCGTGGGCTGAGCAGCAGGCGACAGGAAGTGGCCGGACGCGACGGAAACGCTGCGTGTCGTCTAGAAACCGCACCTGTCGCCTACTCGCCACCAACAACACCGTGTTAGGAACTATACATATTTGTATCTAAAAACCTATTAACAATCTTTTGTTCTATTCTATTTTTGCCGTCACAACTGGCTCGACTTCTCCCAGCTGTCTCCATTCTCACTAAAAGGGTAACTTCGGCTGTGGGCATCAAAGGTGTGGGTTGAGAAACATTTCAACTCCGACAAATAAAAGCATGACCTTTACCATAAAATATTCTGAAGATTTTCTAAAAGTCAAGAGGTCTGTGTTGTTCGGAAAACAAAAGTCATAAAGAAATATTCAACATCTGAGGTTCGCTCATTAAGATTATACTCCCCGCTACTCTTCCTTTCTACCCTCGTTTAAAAGATATTTACAGGCTTGATAGTAAATGTCAGACGTGCATCGTTATGAATGGAAGTATATTAATGAACTGAAAAATGAATGAAAGAAATAAACTTGGAATTGAATGAACGATCGCCTAGACGCCTACACAGATTTGCGTCAATAGTTAACGCGCAGCTAGTAATAGAAGCTAACAATTGCCTGTTGTAGTAATGGCACAATTTCATTAGTCGATAGGGCCCGCATGCGGGGTGCGAGAGATTTCTGGAATGCAAGCCACGGGGCCCGCATTCGGGGAACCGTTTATAATTATGTACAATATTAACTCCCCGTATGCTGTGTACCGTACGAGTTAACGACCAATGAAATAGCGCCTTAATGGAATTAGAATATCGAACACGAACAGAACACAACGTGAATATGGATCAACGTGAAGCCTTTACAAAAGACCCTTCAGCGCGGTCTATATCCGGGAATTTACTTCATGGCAGTTAAATGATAAATGAGTAGAATGCGGTTGGAACAGCTTTAAAATTTCGTTGGAAACTGGTGGTTGTTGGTGTTGAAAGCTCTTTAGGATAATGCAAAACGATGGTCGGAAGGGCCCCTTCTCTACCACGTTCATTCCGGTATAAATCTGTCTGCCTTTATGAGGTAATGTCGTGCATACTTGGGCATCTGTAGCAAAGCATCCATACCTACATAGTTTATCCTGTAGTCATACTCGGAAATTATTGAAATTATAATTGAATGACGTGTCATATAAATAAACTTTCGACCGCATACAAAGTCTAACAAATAACTGCAACATTAGATCAGCGAAATGTGAAGTTTGTCTCGAAATAATTATGTTTTGTAAGTAAATGCAATACGGGATCGAAAATCGTTTCTAAACAAAAATAATAATTTGTTTATTTTCTCATCACAAACGATACAGTGAACAGTAATTATTTAATCTAAACACAGCAACATCTAAAACCATAGGCTAGCACAAGAAAGATTTAATGTATAGTACAATTCCTTAGCTTCGACGCTAACATGACTAATCACTTAATCCTAATTAGACCATAGGTGGTCGTATACGTCATCTTATCCCCCAGATGCATCTGTAGGGAGTGGCACGTGGCCTGTATAGTGGATATCCCAGAAACCGTACATAAATAATTAATTCTCAGCTAAAATAGCTGCGAGAAGCTTCTTAGTCAACCAGAGAATTTAAATATATTTAGGTGTTAGGCTCCATTATGCATTACATAACTTAGCATAACTTTAAATTAAGTGTGCATACTTACGTATCTACTCCGGTTATAAAACCTTATTTCTGGTTGGTAGCATCAAGAGTGAGGCAAGTATTTTAATGACTTGGCTTGATGAGTGAAAACAACACCAAACCTATTTGAACCTATAAAGTTGTGTTGTCTAAGTCCCAAATGTTACTATCATTTAATGCCTTTTAAGAAAGTTTTGTTATGGTGTTAATAATTGTGTTGTTTGTCAACAGGAGACTTCGATGAGTTCCGGCGCGCTTACCCTGAGTGGTGCAGCGAAGCGGGGGCTCAGCATGTACCGCATCTACCCCTCATGGGTCTACGGTCAGTACAAATATCCACCTCTCGAGCAATAATGTTAACCATTACTTGTTAAAAAACGCAAGATCTTGTTCTTGTCAATTAACCTGATGCTGCTCATGCATGGCCAATTCAGTAATATTCATCCAAGTTGAGCTTCTTCTAACTCGTCTGCATTCAAAGCCAGAGTGGGCATGCATGTCTTGGACACGCTCGTTCTATGGTAGACTTCATCCACCGTTTGAGTTCCGTTCATCCGGTGAGATCGTGGCCAAGAGCAGGTCCATCTATAATAATAAAAGAAAGCTGCTGGTTGGGTCTTGATTGGCCCAAGTCTCCTACATTGCATGCATCTTTAGACAATCTTTAAAGATTTTCTAGGTCTCCTATTCTATACAATTTCGGAATGTTTTCCGTAATAACTCTCCGCTTCAATACTTTAATTTTCACAATCTGTTTTACGCCGAAAATTCAATTATGATTTTGCAAGGTTCTGGCGTTTTGGTTAAAGTGCCAGGTAGAAAGTAGGCACATCAATCGCGACTCGTGGGTATACATGGCCCAGTAATGGAGTTTGCGTGTTATGTTCAGGTTCGGCCAGAAGTCGAGAGGGCTTATTCTCATAGGGACGATCTGGAAGTAGAGGCGTACGCCGCGTACGTGTAAAATGTATAATACTCTCTCGCCACCGGGAGTCATCTAGGAAAACTTTAATAATTCCTAGTATACTTTTCCGCGCTCGCATTCGGGTTACATGTTGCTTTTATTACTAACACTGAATCCATGTCGTAATATCTAAGCTTATTAAGATCACAGTTATAATTAAACTGAATTGTATAACACAAGTATATCGAGGAAATCATTAGAATTGTAATTCTGAACGGGCTGCTTCGCTCGATTGAGAGAACGAGGAAACTCACGCGTGGGAACGAGATTTGCGCGTGAGAAGGTTTTTCACTTCGACGGAAAAAGTGTCCGAACCGATTCCGGCGAGACTGGATGCGAGCCGGCGGACTTTCTCAATATGATGAGCTGATCCGTGAGAAGTTATTGTACGTTCGCTTTAATTATTATATTTTATTACAACACGCTTATGAAAGTATAGTACTGTTTTATTATAGGTATACGATAGTATAATAATTATCGATGACTGCGACATGTGAAAATTATTAAATAAGTGGGCTGATAAGGTAAAAAAGTGTGTAAAGTTTTGATCAAATCAATTTTTCGAGTGTTGAACAGCTAGCGATGTTGAATAACACTCAATGTACTTTATTTCACCTTCACCTGAGTTTGTTTAACGCGTGGGTCGCATATGCAAGCAGATCGAATCATAAAACCGAATTCTTCGTATCGCCGGCGATGACAGAGGATGTTAGTCATAAAGTGCAAACGCTGGTTCCTTCCTACCCTTTGTTACTCAGCCAATATGTGATAATGTTCATAAATATAATGTTAATAGGCCCCTATCACACGTAGGCGAGAATGATTGAGTTCTGCACGTGCGAACACACGTCAATGTCAAATATTCCATTCATAAGAATGAGTGATTTGTTCTACTGGAATAGTATCGTTTAGTACTACAATGTTAATCAAATATACATATGGGAGCTAAGGTTTAGCTTTAGCCGGGCTCGTTACTGTGTTAGAGAACAAGGCTCCGTGTTTACAGAAACATCGCCGTCTCGCATTGCGAAATAGAACCCATTTTGTAAAGCGACGTATTGTGTAGCGCCTGAAATACGATCCTGATATTAAGTTGAAGACGCTGAATATATTATCCAAAACCACTACGACAAAACTTATTTTTACCAAATCGATCGATGAACGGACCGGTGCGTTGCAAAAACACAGCGCATGCAGGCGACCAAAAAAAATGAGTTGGTTAATAAACTCATTCAACATTATGAATGGTGACGAGCTCCGTGTACACCGGCTGTAAGTGTGCAGTTACCTAAACGTAATTGGCGTATTGCATTAGAAGCGGTGAAACGGAGCCTTGCGCTCAATGGAGTGCGCTCCATTCATGCCAGCGCATGCGGTCGCCTCGTTCACTGCTCACTCAGTCATGGCTTAGTTTTCCCTGCGCAAATCACTGTAGCTGTTCGGTACATGATGTTAATGAACCGACGATGTGGAGTGCCGACTTGTGTAACGTGACATCACCATACATACTATATTGATACAACGCTAATCAACCAACCTATTATGTATTTTATTATTCATCATTAGATGATGTTCATACAGGGAAATAGTCGTAGTATGAAATAGCTCTAGATACATCTGCCGAACATTTGTAGTGTTGAGCGCAAATCGATGAGTTTCCTTCTAAATCTGAGCGTATAAATACACATAAAGAGGATGTAAAACATATTTCGAGCTTCCCGAATTATTTTCCATCGACTGTGATGTGATTTGCAAGCATCCGCTTGTGATCGCGTGGGTTGCATGACTGCTACCTTTCACGATATAATACCCGAGCGAACTATAAATAGGAACATTCAAATTAATGGTGTAAATGTAACGACTCCCACGCTGCCGCGGCGCCTCCGGCACTCGGCTCCCGGCCCCGGTGGCGCTCCGGCCGGACGAACTGAACACGCACGAGAGCTTTACACAGCCGGCCCACGACCAGGCCCTTGGCCGATATACCTGCTCTTCTAACTTATAACAATGGTCTATTTTAAAAATAACATTGAACGATCTTCTGAACAACAACAGGACGAAATATAATTACGATCCCGCCTACACACGTTATATAAATAGAATATTTAGAAATGCCTTGCTTCTTTAATTAAATCTTCAAACAGTGTTTTGTTATAGTTTCCAAATACAAGATGACGTACTCTGCTTTATTATCTCGAGGGCTGACGTCATCATCCCTTGATAATTTGATATCTAATCCTCATCCATGATAGATAATCTTCTTTCAACGCCGCCGCGCCGTAACAACACCTCCTAGCCTCTTATGTACTGAAATAAAATTATCCAGTTTAGGAAGTGAGTGTAGTATATTTTAAACGACTTGTACTTCACCTGCTACTCTGTCTACAAAAACTGTGATAACTCGACTAATATGCATGATCTAAATATAATGTAATACCCTATAGCAGCCATGAATAATGTAGCTTTCTGCCAGTGAAAGAATTTTTAGAGTTGGTCTGGAGATTCAAACTTACAAAGAAATGTTGAGTCTCTGCCTCCTATGAATCACGATTGTCCTGAGAAATGTTAATTGCCATTAGTTGTGATGCCAGTGTGCTCAATCATGACACCCGTAGATCCTGGTTGATGCGACCGCGGCGCGGGGCAGGTTATCGCTGACGCATGACGTCATAGTTGTTGACGTCAAGGCAATCCTCGCTCCGCGTGAGTTCATTCACGAAATAATTCGTACACGGTCACGGTCGGTGACGGCTTCATTTTAATATTAAAAATATTGCGATTTTTAATCAAGCTCATTGGTATTTAAAGATTTTATCTCCAGTAAGAAGAACAGATCATTTTGAATTATATAAGTACTGTGAATTAACAATGAACTTTATTTATCAATATACAAATACAAAAGTCAGTTTCTGAGATTCATGATTTAGATAGTTACCTATATATCTTATTTATTAGTTAACATGACTACAGCTTTCAGGATGTACATAATTAAACCATTTAGACGATAATTGTATCAAGACTTACGTGTTTTATAGTTTAATTTAATTGGCCCAAATTCTAATACATACTTATATTAAAATACCGTAAAATACTAGTTGCATTCAAATTCAAATCGTTTATTGCAATCCATAATGAACATTTTCAGGTAATAGGTAAAATAATTCTAGACACAATTATGGACCCTGTCGACCCTGCATAAACATGAAGTATGTATTATTTTGTCATTATTTATTCCCTTTAGTTTGTCAGCTGTCATTTAAACCATGATAAATGGTATGCTTACAATTATCTACACGTAGGGTCATTCGTTTTCTGTTATCTCCATACCTACAATAGTTTGATAAACTTTAATGAAAATTTTAAATACTTACAAGGAAAGAAAACAAACAGCGATTACTTTAACCAACGATATTGAATCGATACAAATAAAAATGAATTTTGGACAATCCTTATCATTCAGTGTGATTAATTTGCCATTATCTACAGTCTGTTCATGATAATTTAAATATCGCATTTGACACAGGTACAAGTAATTGATTATTCATTTCATTATTTAATAACGTAAATGCAATTAAAAGCCATATTAAGGTATCAATGTCAGCAACTGCTTGCCACAATATTTTATGATAAGGTATAAACTATAGTATGACTGTTTTAGTCACAACAGAATAATCTTTACATTAAACTATGCTATTACCTCTTACCATACTTGTAACACCATAATAGTAATGGCTATAATAGCAGCACTATAATTTATGTTCAGTAAGCATGCAGTATAGTGCTAGTCTCCTTAAATAGGCTCGTTTTATATCAGATGTTTTGTAGTTTTGGCTATTTTGCTGCCATTTAGAAGCTCCTCCAGCCATTTTCTTTTTATTGGTTCGTCGCAAAACAATTAAGGCTTGTATCACGCCAATGACCTTGTGCATACAAACTACTCCTCTCGGTCGTAGATACGGACTTTAAACGGACGCATTTTTCATTTATTATAATTAAAATAATACATGTTTTTAAAAAGTAACAAAACCAAATTATTTTCCTTTGTATTTCAAAGCAGTAGATATTTTTTTTATATTATTTTGTTAAAAAATGAAGGAGTAAAATGGTTCCATTCAACGATTTGGAGGTGATTTTGTGGATTTTTGTTCTTATTATGTGATACCGATACAAAAATTATGGCTAAACCAAATTACGTGTCATATCATGTAGATTACTAACAATTTTTCTCAGATGTATTTTCTCTGTAAGTGCCGGTGAAAAACTGCTTCATCTGCACGCTGTTTTTAAGCTTTTTCGAGAGAGGAGCCTTAAGCAACTTTGGGAGCGAATTTCACAAATTAACTGATTGCGATCGGCAGCACTTTGACAGCTTTCAAGAGCTGTAGGTGTCAATTCCATAACAACTATGACAGTTCCTGAAAGCGGTTTGGATGATGGCGCTGACGCTGATCACGCTTCGCGTAACTTCGCTCTTAAAGTTGCTAAATTACTTTGGCGAAGAACCAATAACCATAAAACCTTGCACTTATTAACCTGGCTGCAATATTACAGCAACTTTATAGTTCTAAATGTATATTATCTAGCATACAGAAGCAAATGCTGCAGGTGGAGACTTATTATCGTGTTTAGGGAATTGTTTTGCTTGCGTTAAAGTTTAAGAAGCTATTATTTTTAGTCTTGCGATACTAAAATCATGAAATGCTTGTATTTACTATTCAGTTCAACTCTTACATTCAATTCGACGGAGCCTACTATCTCAGAAGTTGAATAAAATTGAACATTGTGTTAATTTTACTCGACATCTCTCTTTAGTGTAGTGTAGGTGCTAGAGTGGCCTGCGACCTCGACACACTTGCTAAAATACAATACCAAACAAACACGCGTCCACACTTACATACATATTGAATGAACATACATACAAACAGGCCAAGCATAACTTATTTTAGCCCGTCATACATAACGCAAACGGACGATCGGCTTTGTCCGGACAACTCGGATCGTTAAAACGGCTGCCAGGATGGGAACTAGCGAGTCCGCCATTAAAAAAGCGTCCCTTGCAGGCGGTCATTGGCAGCGGGTGGGTCGAGCCGCATTCCTGTGCGCCGGCGCAGCGCACGCACTGCTACGCCCACACGCACCGGCTCTCCAGTGTGCACACAGTTAGCCGACCGACTCGCGGAGGCCGTCCGCCACATCCCATGCCCACGAGTTGGGCCGTGCTCGTAATTCGGCCGGCTCGCGGAGGCACCGGCCGTCCATACGTATCGGAGTCGTTCATTAATAACACGGCCGACCGTGTCACGGCTTCCGGCCTCCGCCTCGCACACGCCGCCCGCCGCCATTCAAATACGAATTGTATTCGCATGGAGCCGCCGACGACGCCGTCACTTACACAATGCATTACTACAAGTAGCTAGTATGTGCGCATTTAAATGAGCAGCTCACATTCATTGTTTTAGCGGAGTGACATTCTCCGCAGCCTTGTTACACCTGTGTATCGGGAATATTGAGTTTACAATCGGCACTTGCTTGCGTAACCGGGCTCCGTTCACCCACATCACTCACGTGTAGGTAAAATTCGTGTACGTATATCGTTACCATGATGGGATCGGACGGAATGGCGTCGGCTGCGTGGGCGAGCAGCTCCCCTGAATGGACGTGTCGGCAGCGCGCGCCTACGCGCGGCCCACGCTCCGCACTACCTACTATAAGCCTACTAATGCCGAGTACATACTACCCACGGCTACAGTGCCCAGTGTGCCCACTGGCTGCCGACTGTTCATAATTATCTTGATGACCACTCACGCGACACTGATCCAATTTGAATCAAGCGCCTGTTTGACGCACGCTCTCTATCGAAGACAAAAACATTAATATTTTTTTTAATGAAATTCGTGGTACTTAGTAATTCAATTAAAACGAACTCGGTTTGGCTTTACAATACCTGCTTATTTTTTGTTAGATTGGTTAATCTGTTTACGTTCTTTTCGACTAAAGCAACGCTTTGACTGAAGCTACAATGCTTTGGCTCAATACACTTCAGAGCGTTTTATAGGAAGGAACAGCTTTCTCTTAAAACTTTATTAAAACAGTTACGTAGATCTCCACAAAACTGTAAAATTATTAAATAATACACACACGATTTTTTTTTCTGTTTAGTACAGAAAAAAAGAACCATTTAAGTATGTCAAATCTGAAACATAAAAGGCAAAAAATGTCGGGATCACTATTTTGTTTGGATAAGCAATAAACATCATCATTCATCATCATAATTTCTCTGATTTTACTGTTTTCTATATTGATTAAAAAGGGATATCTAATCGAAAATACCATCAACTGGATCTCACAAAATGATGTACTCGTATTACTATTACATAACCATGAAGAGAATTCAGTCTGTCGTGATATTTTCAATTTACAGCAAATAAAGATTGTATCATTGGAAAGAGTTGAGGGCTGACATCGACTAACTAAAATGCTCTTATGTTACAGTTATTTATTATAAACCTGAAAAAAGAAACGGTACAAAATTTTCCAACTCTGCTTATTAGGTTCTACCAAGTTTTTTTCTATATTTGATTTAGTGTCGATTATAACCATAATATCTTCTACTTGTTACTATGCGATCAGTATTGTTCAAGCAAGTAGTAAACTAATTAATTATCTTCTGACTCGTTGAGGGGACGGGACAACCACAAAGCTTTGGCATTTGGTAAAAAAAGAGGTTGCTGGGCCCGCATTCCACAAACAAGGTCCAAAACTCCAAACGTAAAAACACAGCATTGTTTTGGCGACTGGAAGCCAAACATTCTTTATGAATTAGACCACAAAAATTCAGGTTGGCCGTTTGTTTTTCATTACGATTTAATGAATTAAGAATTGCTTAAATATGCTTACAATTTTATGATGTAACACGGATCGACATAATTAGTGTTAGGCTTTCATAGAATGAGTTCAAAGTTACGATTACCATTATCTTTCTATAGCTTGATAACTAAAGCAAAATAAATTATTTTGTTAAGTCTTGGTTTATTTCTTATACATAGATTTATGTTGACCTTCAGATGTGACGTAAATATTAGAATAGGCGCACGTAAGTTCTACGATTTGGAGGACAAGACTTTCTTGATATGGCAATATAAGCGCAGATCTTCCGCGAATCTGGCATTCTGGCGTAGGAGGCAGGCTATCAACAGTACGGTGTACGAGGTTGCGAGGGCGCGCTTCGCCTAATTTGATTGCTTTCAAAACAGCAAACTGAATGGCGGCGAGACGATTCGGAGGGCGAATTTGGAAAAGTGTCGCGTGGGAGGAGACGCGTTGGAGCCGCAGGCGAGGGTTGCGGGCGGCGAGGTGTGCCGGTGGGGGCGAGGGGGTGTGAGTAAGGACGCGGCTGCGTGGGCGGCCATTGAGCCGCGGGGGCAGGTGAATGGAGAACCCCCGGAGCCTCCTCCCCCATTGAGCAGCCCGCGATCGATACCGCCTCGCGCCCGGCGCCCCGAGCCCGGGCCCACACATACCGCCAACACTCGCTCGGATGCGCCACCAGCCTGCCAGCCACCACGCTCTAACAACACTATGCTTATGTCGCACTCTTGAAGGTCGATACCAGTTTTGCTGAAGATTAATGACACTCATGAACGTCACTCACGCTCACGCTATTCTGTTGTCGTATTCTACCGGTGCCGGTGTGGGGTATTGCACGAAAATTAATTCTTAGTGCTCGCACCGAAGTCTTCATGTCGAACTAACTAAGACCTAAACCTATCAAATGACAAGATTTCCATTTGATAGGTTCAGGTCTTAATTGGGAAGGTAATTGCTTATAAAAAAAGGCTTGTTTACTGGAAAACGTTGTCAATATTGTTATCCCTAATTATAGGGTTAATGGTTGGTTGGATGCAGGATATAATTACGTTACGGGGATGAGGGCTAGCTACTCCTGTTGTCGAAAATGTTTGGCCTTATTTTTAGTCTTTCACTTATTAAGCAATTACGTCATTACATAACACACACCGCTACACAAGCGGTGTGAGGAAGTGCGTAATATCTAACTTTTCTCTAAAAAGACTAAAAACAATGGTAACCTTATGTATGAATTCTCTTTCAACTCCTAACCGTTGAGGAGTTGACGACGAAGAAACCTTCCATCATCAGCGCATCCTCATGAGTTTATAATCATCAAACGCAAATACTTAAACTGATTTCTCAGGGATCCCATCATCAGGTCCTAATTTGGTGTCAATGCAGCAATGGGACCACCTCGGGAGTATATTTCAAACAAAAAAGAATTTTGAAAATCATTCGACAATTGACGGAGATATGCGCGGATATACATAAAAAAAATACATACACACGAATAGAGAACCTCCTCCTTTTTGGAAGCCGGTTAAAAAGTAGAAAAATCTAAACAGTCGGCAAAGAACGAAAGTCGGTAAACGCCGCCGATCGGTACTGCACTAGCAATATCGTATACATGGTGTGAAAAAATCAGTGGTGTGACCACAAAGAAAAAAAATTCTGTTTGTCATACTGGTGTGATAATCTGGTGTGACTACGAGTCGGTAACGGAAAAGAGTAAATATTGATCATTATTGCAAGAACATTATAACAAAAGCTGGTCAAGCATTCAGAATACATTGTAACAAAAGTAATAGGTAGGTACTTGCATAACGAAATTGTCAACGAACAAAACGCAATCTAAAATATAAAGATTTTGACAAAAAAATCAGGTAACATACATAAAAAAAAAAAAAAAAAAATACATACACACGAACATATAACCTCCTCCTTTTTTGAAGTCGGTTAATAAGCGAATTATATCTATAATTTCTCCGTTTGCTAAACAGAGTTGCATTGTGATCGCATGTAACTCCGTGAACTGTTTAGTTTGCAGACAACGATGTTGATACCAACAGAATAGAATCCCATTAGCTCGCAAGTCACACAATCAATCAATCAAACTCCACGGGCTGCACAACATGTCGCCGACACAAACTGCATTATTACCGTAATAACGAGAACACTGCCTCGTGACTGCACAACGTTAGGTCCTGACTTCGAACGCCTCGTCATGAAAGTTTTGGTTGTGCCATAGGCCCCTGTAGCATGGGGTTGCGATGATACTAGTTCAGTTAAAATCAGTGAAGGGTGCGCGCTTTGGGAGTTCTCTTTTGTAATTATTAGCGTTCATACAGTACTGATTTTATCTAGAATACTACTAACTGCCGCACTCAGAGACTTTTAATTTCTTTTCATTCATCATTAAACGTCTCTGAGTGCGGCAGTATGAGCCAATTTCACCATTGACGCAAAACGTTATCGATTAGCCGATCTAAACCGCGTTTAGGTGCTACATTGATAATTTCCGTAGCTTTTGAATGCAGTTTAAGAACTGTTCTGGTCGGGTTCAGTTCAGCTGAAACTTGTGTGGAGCTCAGCTGTAATAAACATACATAAACTCATGCGTTTTTCCTATGGGGCAGGCAGAAACCACAACACCACCAGCTACGATCATTTTTTTTTGGTGGGTATGAATTCATCAAATGACTCCTTCCGCGCTGGGCGGAGCGTCAGACTTCTACTGACTAAAAACCACCCATGTTCCTTCTTAGCCGCGGCATCTCTTTCGAACAACTCGCAGCCCCGGCAGGCGTCAGCCCTTGCGGGTCCCTTCAACCTGCTACGATCCTGTTACTCATACAGCCGTGTCATCAAGCTTATATTATACACCATAAATACTTATGTAACACGAATATTGTCCATGTTCCAGGTCGCTCCGCATCTCGGGCTCCGGTTGCGAGGAGGCGCTGTCCTCGGGCTCCTCGTCCGAGTGCGAGGACACGCACGGCCACGTGCCGCAGGACTTCCCCATCGAGATCCTGCCCAACTTGTACCTCGGGAACTCCACCAACAGTGAGGACTGTGACGCGCTCGCTAGGCATAATATAAAGGTGACACTCAAACTAAAATATTTAGTTATAGTCCAGTTTAGCAGAAACCAGCCTCACTGACCAGCAAGATGCCATGCAGAAAAAAAATAACATTTATTTGAATTAGACCATTTACTGGCACTTTTGATTGTTAAAGAGTTAGTCAGATAAGTCAGACAGTTGAAGGTTCCAAAACGTAGATCTCCATAGAACGGACGCAAAACTGTATGATACTCCATGAAAATACCACTTGTAACTTTTTATCCGACTGCGGCGAAACCCAAAAGGCGGGTTATTAAAATTTCTACTTCTCATAATAAGATATTAAAAAGCAATCAATGAAACCAAACAGTTTGATGTAATGACGGATATTCGGAAAGTCTTTCAGACTGATAATAGACGACATTGCTGCCATTGCAGAAAAAAACCTGGATTAGGTTTTTACCACAATTATATTTTAGGCCTATATCCGGTAAATGCTAGTAAATTCTAAATGGTTAATGAAATTTCGATACGATATAATTTGATTATGTAAACGATCATTTAGTACCAATATTTCTTTCTTTCAGTATGTGCTGAACGTGACGCCTGACCTGCCCAACACTTTCGAAGCGGAAGGCTGCGGCATCAACTACTTGAAGATACCCATCGCTGACCACTGGAGTCAAAACCTCTCCGTACACTTCCCACAAGCCATAAGATTTATTGGTAACTAAACTACGATTCAAGTGAATTTTCCAACATTTCATTAAATAAGTTTTTTCTCGAGCAGTTGCCTGTAAGCCTGTGTTGGTTAGTCTGATTGTTGCATTCATCTGTTTCCCTATTTTCATTATTGCCCCATCTGGTAACATTATCCTGATTGTTGTCTTCACCTGATCTTTATTTTGATTTCTACTTTAAGTCTCCTTTGCATTTCGATTGTTGCTTCCACTCCGTTACTGACAAAAAAGCAAAGAACGGCGTTACGGCGTGGAGGCACTTCTGCATTCTGATAGTTGCTTTCACGCCGTTCTTGGTTTGTTTTGATATTTGCTTCCATATTGTTCGTTAACCGAGTGTGTATGTGTTACAGAGGAGGCGATGTCAGCGCGTTGCGGTGTGTTGGTGCATTGCGTGGCGGGTGTGTCGCGCTCCGTGACTGTGACGCTGGCCTACCTGATGCAGCGCCACCGCCTGTGCCTGCGCGACGCCTTCGAGCTGGTGCGCTCGCGCAAGACCGACATCGCGCCCAACTTCCACTTCATGCGGCAGCTGCACTCGTTCGAGCGCGACCTGGGCCTGCACGAGCACAGCGCCAGTCTGAGTAAGGTCCGCACCGCTTCACCCCGCTCCTCACCGCTGGTGTGCAGCGAGGAGGTAGCTGACTGTACGTCTGTGCAGGTGCTGGAGCAGCTGGGCGTGCGTGAGGCCGGGCCGGGCGCGGCGGGCGCGTGCGACTGCGCGGCGCCGTCGGGCGTGTCGCCGGACTCGGGCATCGAGTTCGACCGCTGGAGCGCCGCGCGGGACACGCCGCAATGACAGTTCTTCACGCCGGCGCAGACGCAGCCACCCACCTGAGCGCCGCGTCGCCACGTAGTTCGATGCACGTCGCCACATGTATAGTCGTTCCGCACGCAGCGAACTCTCTCACGTCGTAGCGACCCCGCGGCCTGCGACCCTAGACAGACGTAGTACGATAGAACGCGGGTGTGGTTTTATCTCGGATTAGTGTAAAATATATACTTTATACATATTTTTTAAGTCAATTTTATAAGTTCGACATATATCTGGATGTACGACTTGAGATGCATTCCGGAGTAATCTTCCATTATGCTACGCATTTGATGTCAGTTTGAATGTATATTAAAAGTTGTGCGCGCATTCAACTGTATTCTTAATTTGTTCTGTAAATGTTGGACCGTCGCGTTGTGTTGTCCGTTAATGTGTAACCTCTGTGAGGGTGACGCGCCGTGTAGGGTGACTACACGTCACTAGTGCCACAGCATTCAATCCAAAAACATAATACAAGGTATTATTTGTTAAGATTGGATTTATGATTGTTCTATTCATATTTTTAACCGACTTCAAAAAAGGAGGAGGTTCTATGTTCGTGTGTATGTATTTTTTACATTAAATTAAGTCCATTTTTTCGTAGGAAATTATAATGACACGGGGCTTCTGATAACTCTTCCATTGTTGTTGATATATGTATATTGTATTTGTATGAAAGTGAGTGCGCGAACGTGCGTGTGATATTATTATATAGTCGTAACTATTGGTCGTATGAATATATTTACAATGTTTGAACGCCACACTGACCACAGCCGCTGGCCCGAACTGGCCCGAGCAGCGGCACGTACCTCGACTGCCGAGCGACGGCCATGGGACTTCCGCAATTAAAAATTAACAAATATTTTATACGTAAAGAAATATATAGGTTGAATGACTACTTCAATTTATTTTTATATTAGTTTACTACAATCTTTCTTAGTATCGAATAGCAGCAGAACAAGAGAGTAATAAATGTTGTACATTAGTGGTCAGTCACAATTAGTGTGAGGATCTATTTATAGTTCACACCTACTACGTAACAGTTCGATTGATAAATCTTGATATGACTATTTTTATATGGATTATAATACACAGTATATGTACTCTAGCTATATAGATGCATATGGAATATGCCATAACTTACATTAACATTGCAGTTAAAACCCGAACTCGTTACTATTATATTTTTCTTATTCTACTTTTATACTAGTTTCTGATTTACGATACCAAACTGTCAAGTATTTGATGTAAGGAGTTAGGAAATCGTATTTAGTCCTAAGATCAAGTACAAATAGAGCAAATACGCAAAGTTTTTGGCTAATTAAACTTATGCAATAGGCTTATGACTTCCATCACCATACGGCTTTCCATTTAGGACGGCTTATAGCTTTAGGAAAGTCCGTTGAGATCAAGACGTTTCAAGGTACAAATTGCAGTGGATAATGTGGAATAAAAAGTAGTAAAATAGGAGCTCCTTCTATAAATTAGTTAAAGTGAAATATTTTCGTAAGTTCATACTTATTGTCCAATTCACCAAATTTCAGTGGTATGTGCCAATCCATCGCCTAATATTGTTAGTACAAGTTTATTTTATAGCGTCGGTTTCCGCGGCTAATGCGTAGGTAATGCTTTATCTTTTGACAAACAGATTAGCATGAGTAGGCAGTCGATATTAGATAGCGTTAATTGAATTTTTGCGACGGAAAGGCAACGAACTATTACAGTTGCTATCGTATGAATTAGTTTGATAACTAAATATATGGAATAGCTGTGAGCGAGTTCGGGGTTCAGCCGCAACGTACAAATCCTCCGCCTCGCTGGCACTCTGGCAGGCAAAGACACTGAATACGTGATATTTTTGTTTTGTGTATATTTACGTCTCCATTGGCATTTATCATTTACTGACTTGAAAATAACTATATATTTTTCTATATGTTGCGAAGTTTCATGAGTTTTAACATTTAGTATGTAAATAAAAGGCAAGCTTTAAAATTAAGTATGTTAATTATGATTATGAGAATGTAGAAAAATTGTTACAATGTAAATTTGTTATAGACTAAGACTTAATTGAGATTCAGCTTCCTTAACATTGAATGCCAATTTATTACGTAGGTTTGGACTTCAAGCCAAATGATTAGCTTACATTTCTGATACTTACTTTTGTAACGAAAGTGTATGAGATCCTTTATTTTTAGATACGATATCTTCCACATTAAAATAATATTATAGAACACTACAAGTTTTAGCGGAGTTGTAATTTTAAGTCACGTTTCCAAATTAGTAAGGTGGAAGATTATGCCAAAGTTCACTGTCATTTAAAATTACGTCACAGAAAATAATAAGTATCCACCGTTACGAACTAAAAACTTTGTTATTTTAGTTACAATATATGTAATTTTAGTTGTTTGGTACAAACCGCCTTTACATTCTGAATGTTTCTAATTGCACTATATATTGTAAAGTTTTATATTTCTAGATATAACGTAATATTATAATTGTAGTGCACAAACTAATGTCTGGTCCTCGTATCGACTCCATTGTGCCGGTCGCTCTGGATGAAACAAAACAAATGTATATAGTATTGTATCATTTCTGTTATGATATGAAACTCATGTTAACTGATGATGATGTTGATAATGTTTTAGAAAATCTTTTAGTGCTTTTTCCTGAAGGTACCTAAAGCCACATGGCACACGTAATATTAACCTCAAAACAAATATAAACACTGTTAATCTATTAATTGTTTTTTTATTTATTTTGTTTTTAGTTTCCTTTAATAACATCCTAAACAAATGAGTAGTATGAACGAGAAATGCAGAGATTGGTCGGTTGATCTCAATATGCATTGCATGCATTAAATTCCGAACGCAAAATACGCGCTTCGATGTAGCAGCCGGGTGTACAATCAATACATTAAGTGATCATTAAAAAAAAAATTGGTACAAGTCCGCCACAGTATTCCTAAACCACTGTAACTCCTGTTAGCCAGAATCAACAGTGGCGACCACAAGAAAAGCACCGAAACAATGAAGCTCGACGAAGTCCCAGAGAAACGATTTAACTCTTGGATCCCGCAACGAAATTAATCAGAAAAGAATAGCGGAGGAGTAGGAAAAACATAATTTTCACTTCCCTCCATATCAGCAGGAAACAACCGAACGAGGCCAATAGGACGTATAAACCCAGTTGCCTAGCACCACGGATATTATTACTGGGTGTTATATTTGATTCCAATAATTACACTGTACACTATTTAACATAATATTACGTTCATTCTGCCAAAGACTACACTCCCATAAAATGTGATGTGCAGATTGTTCAAATTTGCAGTCAGATGTGTAGAACATTGACAAAAAGGCGAGGATTACAAGCTTAGATTATATACATGTCATAATTTAACATTATAGACATGTATCTAATCTAAGGCTACAAAGCTTTAAGGAAAATCATTTACTCTTAAAGTTACCATGACCTGTGAGAAATTGGGCAACTCAGTGATTCACCTCTAGCCATGTCCCGCCCAGCCGCTCACGAACGGATGGAAAGAACTGGTGGAGGTGTCGGCCTTTGATGGAATTATCCCACCTATATTGCCATTCAGATAAAAGTTCCTCCCAGACGTCAGTCGTAATCTAGCTATTTTAGCACGGCCACGTTGCGTTAAAAAGTCTGCGTCCGCGGTCTCTCGTGTGCAGTAGTACATTGAAGCACGGCGCTGCACTTCAAGATCGACTGGAAGTACCCCTGCCAGTACCGGTAAGGCTTCAGTACTAACAGTCTTATACGCTTTAGACAAGAAATCAAGGCCCAACTGCTGGCTTTGAAACAATTTACGTCGTACCGCTCCCATGGAAGCCGGGCTATCGGCCCAAACTGGTGCCCCGTAGCACATCACATACACCCCAAGTAGGTAGCCCCATAGATCGTTTTAAGAGTTAAAGAAGATAAACCCCACGAAAATTTGGATATTCTCGTTACGGCATAAAAGTTCTTTTTAGCTTTTTCACCGACGGTTATAAGTGTTCAATCAATGAAAAATTCCTCTCTAAGACAAACCCAAGGTAGCACACGGACTCCTTCTTTTTCACGGAAACGTTATTAAATTGAATACTAGGTCATGATTTAAGATTACCTGTTAAAAGAAGTTGATAAGTTCTATGTGGTGCAAAGTTCAGACAGTTACGATCGCCCCACTGGGATATTAATTTTAGGCAAGTGTCAGCCAAATTTTCGAGTCCAGCCCGAGTACTTGACTAAATGAGCAGCAGGCCGTCGTCCGCGTAACCGGTTAAAATGAACAGTCGCATATATGGAACTGGGATCGCAAGGAAGTCATCGAAGCCTACGTTTCATACATACGGAATTACGGACCCTTAACCGAACCCTGAGGGCATCCCATTTTATGGGACTTTGACATGAAAATGAAAATGAAAAAGTGTTTAGTTGGAACATTAAATCAAGTTCAGTACATTTTACTTCTGCCAAACTACAGAGCAGTTTGTTGGCAGACGTAGCTCCCACAATACTCTCAATATTATCGTATGGACACGTTCACTTTTCCATTACCATAATAAAAATGTCCGAGTTTAAGTTTCGCGAAACCATTTAAAAAAAAAACCGGCCAAGAGCGTGTCGGGCCACGCTCAGTGTAGGGTTCCGTAGATAATAAAATATTATGTAAACGAAGTTTAAAAAAAAATACGGGCAAATGAAACTTGACCTCTGGATTGTATAGGCGCTCATACGATTCAGGGACCAAATTATATTGGTTAACTGCAGTTTCCATCTGTTGTTTCCATCCAAGTTCAAAATAATTTTCCTAGAAAGTCCTTATAAAGTTCTACTTTTCAGATTTTTTTCGTATTTTCTAAACTTATGGTTCAAAAGTTAGAGGGGGGGGGACGCTTTGTTTTTTACTTTTGGAGCGATTATTTCCGAAATTATTGACATTATCAAAAAATGATTTTAGTAAACCCCTATTCATTTTTAAATACCTTTCCAACAATATATCACACATTAGGGTTAAAATTAAAAAAAAAAACACTTCCCACTTTACATATAGGGGGGTGTGCATAACGCACCTTCTTGTATGTATTTTATATGTTTTTTGATATCCTTTTTGTCTTTTGATTTTTATTGTTTTAAGTCAGATTTAGATTTGGTTTTGTTCTAGCATAAGAAAGTCAGTAAAAATTACTACCATATAAAAAAGCGCCTTTCTTTAATAGTTTAATAAATACAGTCCATTCTCACAATAACATATTGGTCCTTCTACCTTAAATAAAATGGTAGAAACAAGATCGGGAAAAAAAACAGATAATACGAATGCGGTGCAGGGTGCTTCGACTGTCGGGGACGGAAACCCTCCTGTCACTGCACCGACTGCGGTCGTAGAAACCGCTGAGCAGCCCAGCGCTACTACTACTTCTGTTTCAGGTTCTTCGGGTACGGTAAGGAGCCGTACCTTAAATATAGAGGCAGACTATGCCCTAAGAATAGCCAAGTTAGAACGTTCAGCTGTAGAACGGGAGCGTGCTGCGATGGAATTGGAGCGGACGGCTTTAGAACTACGCAAGCAAGCTGAACTTGCCGCAGTGATGGAAGGAGGTAGCGTGCGTAGTAGATCACGTCGATCAAGCCATACTTCCAACAGGGAGATCCATAAATGGTTAAATAAGTGTGTTGACTCTATTCAGGTTGATGTAACAAAGGAACCACTGGACGTCATTGCAGATTCTTCTGTTAAAAGACCTACGGTCAATTTTATACAGCGTCCGGGGGTTGCCTTGGTACCTCAACAGGTACCTAATAATAATGATTCCTGTCTAGCAGACAACAGCACCACACAGCCTATTGCGCTAAAACCAGCCACGTTATCTTCTAATAATAATAATTGCACTCCATCTTCAGATATAGCTCAACTAGCCCAAGCAATTGCGTCATTGTCAAGCAGAAATGTATCCAGACCTAAATTTTGGGACGGACGCCTCCCTGTGTTTGACGGTAAAGCTTTAGATTGGTTAACTTTTAATAAAACATACGAAAATACGAAGTTAGAGTATTCAACTTCAGATAATTTAGCGCGCATCAATTATGCGCTTAAAGGAGCAGCTCGTGAAGCTGTTGCGATGCTGCTAGTGTCAGCACGCAATCCTTCTGAGGTGATGGAAGCTTTAGCGGTTAGGTTCGCTAGGCCTGAACACATCGTTTTACAGGAAGTCAATACCCTTCGTGCGTTACCAAAGATAAATAATGACGGTAGCGATCTACATAAGTTTGCTTGTCGCGTTCGTAACTCGGCCGAGGTAATGAGGCTTCTTAACCAAAGTTCATATTTGGAGTCGCCGGAGATTTTTCAGTCTGTTTTGAGTAAAATCACGCCTCTGTTACGGACACGCTGGGCAGACTATGCATCAACATATTTTTCACAGCAAGGAGATTGTACCAAACTCGAGCTCCTGGCACGGTTTCTAATTCGAGAGGTAGATTTGCAGCTCAAGTTTGGTCTAATCACCGAGCCAATCAACTATGTGAAAAGGAGTGATAAAGTTCATGTAGTACAGGCTGACGATTCTTCTTCTTCTTCAAATCCGCGCCCTTCTTTCGCTAAAACTCATGAAAAATTAAATAACAAGCTCGTTTCTAACGATAAAAAAATATGTTGTTTTTGCAGCAAAAGTCATGACATATGCCAATGTAGCACCTTCAAGTCATTGTCTGTCAGTGATAGATGGCAATTTGTCAAAGATAAAAAGTTATGCCACAAATGCCTGCAAAGAGGTTCACATAACTATAAAAATTGTAATATTAAAAAAGAGGTTTGTAATGAAAAAAAATGCCGCTTCGCACATCATAAGCTACTACACATTGCTTATGTAGTAGAAAGCGAGGACGAACACGAAGACTCGGCCTCCCCTACCTGTCCTGAACTTGTGGACTCAGATAAATCTTCCAATGTAGAAGTAACTGAATTTATTGCGCATGCTAATAGTTCGACCACCTCCAATAGACCTCTCCTGAAAGTCGTTCCTGTCACGGTGTCAGGTCCGACTGGTAGCGAGGACACTTACGCCCTATTGGACGACGGGTCTACTGCAACTTTTATAGATGCAGATCTCGCGGCGCGGATAGGAGCTAGGGGCCCTGTAGTGGAAACTCATTTGAGATGCGTTGGTGGCTTATCAAAGGACACCCAAGTAGAATATGTTGATTTTAACGTCAAAGGCCACCACGTCAACAAAATGCATCGCGTCAATCGAGCACGGTCTCTAAAATCTTTACAATTAGCTAAGCAGTCTGTCTCCCCTCTAACTGTTAATGATTATCCGTTTCTTTCTGAATTAAAATCTGTTCTTTGTTATGACAATGTTCAGCCCAAGGTTATAATCGGTATTGATAATTGGCATCTCACTATACCTCAAGCCGTACGCAAAGGTTCCAAGTCACAACCAGTCGCTATTAAAACTGCCTTAGGCTGGGTATTGTTTGGTTTTAGTAGTAGCAGGACGAGACCCGTCGAACTACTGAATCACCTTTTCGAAGAACATGTTAATAATAATCAAAACCAATTACTGGAAAACATGATAAAAGAACAATACAAGTTAGACTCAATAGGTATTTCTAAAAAGACACCGCATAGTGCTGACAACCTACGTGCTGTTCAGATTTTAGACCGTACTGCCAATCGTTTGCCATGTGGTAGGTTTGAAGTAGGTCTTTTGTGGAAATCTGATAGCCCTGTTGTTCCAAATAGCTACCCACTTGCCTTGTCCCGTTTCTTAAGTTTGGAAAAGAAAATGTTGCGAGATCCAGTTTATGCTGAGCGCTACAAGTTAAATATTTATGAGATGATTAACAAAGATTATGCTGAAAAGTGTCAAATAGAGCATTCTCCTGATTCCGTGTGTTGGTATCTTCCACACTTTGGAGTAATAAACCCAAATAAACCCGCAAAGCTTCGTGTCGTTCACGATGCTGCTGCGAAAACTCATGGCGTCAGCCTAAATTCACTTTTGTTAACAGGGCCAGATTTATTACAGACTCTGTATGACATTTTGCTTCGTTTTCAAGTAGCTATGACCGCGGATATAAAGGAAATGTTTCCTAGGTTTAAAATAATTGAACAGAACCGGGATGCACAAAGGTTTTTGTGGCGAGACAGTCCTACTGAACCCATTCAAACCTATAGGATGTCTTCCATGATCTTCGGTGCAGTATCTAGTCCATTTACTGCTCTTTATATGAAAAATAAAAATGCACTGGAAGTCAAGGATCATTTTCCTCAAGCAGCGCATGCTATTGTCCATGATACGTATATGGACGATTATATTAGCTCTGTGTCTTCCAGTGACATAGCAGCTAGTTTGGCTGCTGATATAGTAAAAATTCACGCGCGTGCTGGACTTGAAATGCGTGGGTGGGTATCTAATGACCCTTCAGCACTTAAACTTTTACCTAAAAGTCTTATATCTGAGACAGTGTGTGAATTAAACGTCAGTCTTGCTAATCTTACTTCATTTACACGAGTTTTAGGGCTATATTGGCATCCAACTACTGATCTTTTAAGTTTTAATACTCCAGGTAAAAGTGAAGAAGCTATTTTACCTATCCCACTTACAAAACGTAAAGTACTTTCATTAATAATGAAAGTATTTGACCCATTGGGTATCCTTGCTCCTGTTGTAATTCGCGGTCGAATTTTATTTCAAAATGTCTGGCGAATGAATCTGGATTGGGACACTCAGTTTCCCTGTTCTGAAATCAAGACATGGAATGATTGGTTCCAAGATTTGATTTTAACGACACAGCTCAAAATTCCTCGTTGTTACAATCCACGGGGGATGGAGCCCAGTCAACTTGAACTGCATGTCTTTGCAGACGCAAGCGCACAAGCATACACTGCTGTAGCATACTGGCGTTTTCTTTATTTGAATGGAGATGTGCAGCTCGCGCTTGTGTCTAGCAAATCACGGGTCACTCCTTTGAAGCCATGTAGTATTCCTAGATTAGAATTACAAGCTGCATTAATAGCTGCTCGTCTAGCTAGTTCCATCGTAGATGCAGTTAGATTAAAACCTTACAAACGCATATTTTGGTGCGATTCAATGAACGTTTTGGGTTGGCTTCGAAACGATGCACGCACCTACAAACCTTTCATAGCTCATCGAGTGGGTGAGATAATAGAACTCACTGATGTCCGAGAGTGGCGGTGGGTCCCCACCAGCCTCAACGTTGCTGACGACGCAACCCGTTTGGGTCGTGGTCCTCTTACTCCAGAGTCCCGTTGGATAAAGGGACCCGATTTTTTATTGACCTCAGACTGGCCTGAAGAGCCTGTTATGACAATCAGAACTACTCATGAAACTCATACTCATGTCATCAACATTATAGCAAACGATGATCATTCATTATCTGCGAACGCACGACGTTTTAGTTCGTGGTCTCGCCTAATCAGAGCTACTGCTTACGCTCACCGGTACTTATCATTACTGCGACTTCATTCATTACGTAAGAAAAATGTTTGTGTCGATTTCAGTCATAAAGTTCAAAACCTCATACTCACTTTTAATTTACCACCAACCCCAAACGTTAACAGTGACCGCGGCTGTCTGTCTCGTACGCTGACTTCTGATGATTTACACTTGGCAATGATTCATGTTTTTCGTAAGAGTCAGATAGATTCATTCTCGGAGGAAATCAGATCCATCCGGAACAATTTACCCGTGTCACGCCGTAAAAAGTTATTTAAATTATCCGCTATTATTGATAATGAGAATATTTTACGGTTATCTAGTAGAATATCCGCTGTCAAAGAGGTACCAGAAGCTGTCAAGTCTCCTATTCTGCTTGACGGAAAACATCCTGCTGTCCGACTTCTCGTGCTAGACTACCATCGAAAGGCGGCTCATGCATGCACAGAGATGATCGTAAACGAACTACGGCAAAAGTATTGGATATTGAGCCTTAGGAGCACCGTACGTTCGGTAGCCTTCAATTGCCAGTTTTGCAAGGTCCGTCGAAGCGTCGCGTTTCAACCGCCCATCGGCGACCTTCCTGCGGCCAGACTAGCTCATCACTGTAGACCATTTTCATTTGTGGGCTTAGACTTTTTTGGCCCCATCACCGTGAAGATTGGGCGAAGAACGGAAAAGCGCTGGGTTGGCTTATTTACTTGTTTAACGGTTCGAGCTATCCACCTGGAAGTTGTCCACTCATTATCATCAGACGCTGCAATAATGGCCCTAAGAAGATTTATAGCTCGACGTGGAACACCTACTGAAATCCACTCTGACAACGGCACATCCTTTGTCGGCGCAAATAGAGAACTCAGAATCCTATACGAGGAAGCCGTCCCAAACTTCGCTGCTAGTGAAATGATCAAGTGGCGATTCATTCCCCCATCAGCACCTTTCATGGGAGGAGCTTGGGAAAGACTCATAAAATCAGTGAAGACAGCTCTAAAAGTGACCCTCGGGAATAACGTAAGGAGCCCGACCGATGAAATACTTTGTACCCTTCTATGTGAAGCCGAAGCATTAGTAAATTCTAGACCTTTGACGCACGTCGCAAATGACCCTCAACACCCTGAAGCGCTCACTCCAAATCACTTTCTTCTGGGATACTCTTCAGGACGCCCTATTCCAGCAGAATTAACTGACAGTGATGTCTGCAGCAGAGCAGGATGGAAAAGAGCAGTGCGTATGGCCGACCATTTTTGGAACAGATGGGTAGTAGAGTACCTGCCTACCCTTTCTCCTAGAAAAGCAATTGGAACATCCCCATTAATAGCTATTGGTGACATGGTAGTGGTAGCTGATGGTACGTTACCACGAGGATTCTGGCCTAAAGGCCGTATAACCGCTACCTATCCGGGTAAAGACGGCGTCACACGGGTAGTAGATATTGCTACTAAGGGAGGCATACTCCGTAGGCCACTTAAGAAGGTCGTTCCTTTACTTTGAAAGGGGAGCATGTGCATAACGCACCTTCTTGTATGTATTTTATATGTTTTTTGATATCCTTTTTGTCTTTTGATTTTTATTGTTTTAAGTCAGATTTAGATTTGGTTTTGTTCTAGCATAAGAAAGTCAGTAAAAATTACTACCATATAAAAAAGCGCCTTTCTTTAATAGTTTAATAAATACAGTCCATTCTCACAATAACAGGGGGCTACCCTAATAAAACATTTTTTTCCAATTTTTATTTTAGCACTTTGTCGGCGTGATTGATACACATATTGGTCCCAAATTTCAGCTTTCTAGTGCTAACGGTCACAGAGATTAAGCGAGGACGGACAGACAGACAGACATGGCGAAACTATAAGGGTTCCTAGTTGACTACGGAACCCTAATTAAAAAGCGTTTATTCGTGGTTACATCCGGCCGTGTTACAAAGTATATTACTTCTGCCAAACTGTAAAATAGTTTGTTGGCAGATGTAGCTCCCTTACACATATTTACATAATTACATGTAACAACCACAAAAGCCCTTTACAACGATGCGAATGTACTAACTATCAGACAGCTTTATATACTACTAACAGTTTTAAAAAAACATTCCTCTATAGATATTTCTACAGCTACACAAAAGGCTAACTCTAGGCGATACTATGAAGTCTGTGAAACAATCCCTGTAAAAACGTCTTTTGCCTCAAATTTCTTCAGTTCCAGAGCAAGCAGACTATACAATAAGATTAATAAAATTTTAGCAATTGTTAATCTGTCCAGGATAGAATGTAAAAAGAAGCTCACACAGTGGCTTCTAGAACAAGACTATGAAGAAACGGAAAAGTTGCTTACAGTCTTATCCTAGTCTAGCGTTTTTCATAACCCCTCACTCACACATTCATATCACATTCATCTTCTAATGTAAGTACACACCTTCACCAGATTACTCACGCACACACACAAACACACACAACACCTTCCACATCACAGACACACTTCACGCACTAACAAACACACATCTATTTACTTTTTTATTTTGTTTAGTTAGAACTTGTTTTGTTATTTTTATGTTTTGTTTTTTTTACATTATACTTTGTTGCATTGTCCTCGATGATTAAGATTACTAATGTAGTCACGGCTTTAGTCTGTGGCGCCAACACATAAGTTTAAAGAAAAAAGTTTATCTGTGCTAGCCTCCTGTCACCGGCTTCTGTAAATATCTTCATTCGGATTTTATGTCTTAATGGCGTCACTCTTTTCGATTATTTTTAGATTTCTTTTAGGTTTTTAAACTTCATTTTAAAGTTAAAATGGAAAAATAAGGTTAATATTGACAAAGTTGAGGCCAGTGAAGAAATCAAAGAGATTACGAAAAGCGCATTAAACATAATTTGCTCTGATTCGAGTGTTTTATCTATGTAAGAAAACAAAATGGCTTACCTTGTGTGTGCCTTGATTCGTTTTTTGCCTACTGCTGAAGAATTGGAATCAAAAGCCTAAAGCTCTGTTGTGTGGCAATAATCGCTACATCGAAAACATGGTATGTTTTATATGCCTTGCGCTTTGCACGTGTTTGCAACTAACTGCATGCCTGCCACGTGGGCACTACATCGAAGTTCAGAGAGTACCTATTAAAATGTTTGCCTTTATTGGCTGCTAGCATGACCTGAGACCGCTCTTTTGGAGCTTGCAACGGAACTATGAAGCCCAAAATGGATACATTATGTACGACTTGCCTGGCCTGGGGACATCCTGCGGGGGTGTACATGGCCTGAAACGGCAGTGTCGTGAACTCAGCAACCCTAAAGGGGTGTCCTGGGGGGGCACACACGGTTGACTGCTATTATAACCTTCATGGATACATTATGAACGACTTGCCTGGCCTGAGGTCATCCTGCGGGGGTGTACATGGCCTGAAACGGCAGTGTCGTGAACTCAGCAACCCTAAAGGGGTGTCCTGTGGGGGCACACACGGTTGACTGTTCTATTATAACCTTCATGGGAAGTTCTGCGGGAGCTTACTTGGTTATAGAAGTGTAATGTTGTTCTACAACATGCATTGTGTTTTATCCTCGAGAAGTTGATACCTATAACATTTTTAAGGAGGTTACCTTATAGAAGACAATAAAATTGTCCCTTCACAGTCATTAGAAAATATCCTCCCGTTATCGGTTGAGAAGTTTGAAAATGCAGATCAAGATAAATGAAAGTGAATTAAGGTGGTAAGTACCATATAAAGAATTATTATATAATCAAGTTTCTTGAAATACTTGGTGTGGATCTATACCCAGAGAAAGAAAGAGAAGATTCATATAAAAAATATTAAATAAGCAAGTAAAACACAAATTGAAAACCCGCCACTCTCTTTTTATAAACAAATGTTTTATTAATTCTGAAGATCATACAGTGGTGAATGAGGTATCCAAAAGGCATAAATAGACATAGTTAAGAAGTTGTATCTACCAATCCACACTGGGCTGGCGTGGTGGATTCCTCGCCTAGAGAGGAGGCTTGAGTCCTTACAGTAGGAACATTACAGGCCGATGATGATGATGAAGAAGCTGAATGATGCTTCTGTTTTGTGTGTATACATATATATACAAGCAGGGGAACGTAGATCTCTTATTGTTGGTAACCAACAAAGACAAAAGAGTTTGTTACAATCAAAGAAGGAAACATAAGATCAGCAAAATCTATAAATAAATCTGGTTAAGGATTAAATATGAGTGTACCATAAAAGTTCACTCATAGAGTGAGCACATGGGAGCCGTATGTGCTTCAACAATAAATTTTGAAACTGGCGGGGCCCTCCTCCATTCGCAAAGGAAGCGGCTGTCATCAAAAGTACAAGTGCAGCAGACAGAATGCGGATGGCCAGGAGAAATCATTCCCTTCAGAAATAAATTCACAGGTTGGTGGACTTAAATATAATTTATGTGATTGGAAACCAATCACTCAAACAACCCAGTTATTCTTAATTGGATGGTGGTGATGGAGTTATAGGTACTCCTCTAGATGATAAATTCTATACTTGAATTTATTCAGATAGTATCTGAAATGAAGAAGTGAATTGCCTTCATAGTAATGAAAGTTTGTTACCTACCCTTTACAATAACAATTTTGTTTACCATTTTTTCCTTGTCAAAGAGACAGAAATAAATTAAACTTACTGTCTTTTATATAAAAGACATTACATTATGTTTAGTTTGGTTGAAGATAATCTTGTATACAACAGTATACCAATTTTTTACAGAATAATGGTTTTTTCTTAGCACATTGGATTGGATGCTTATTACATGATAGACATAGGCAAGGATATAGGAAGCTTTATTTTTTCAAGGCAAATGTTATGTTTTCAATATGTCTTACCTTCTGGTTTATTTTCAGCCCCATAAACATAAATTACAAAAACATTGAAACCCATTACAGGTTTCAAGGCTTCCTTAGAGACAGAGAGGCTGTATAATGTTTAGAAAACATGAAATCATCAGTACCAAAGAGAAATGTGATTTCATACCTAAACAACACAGTAAACTTCTAGGTTTACTTTTTTAATACTATTCACTAAGCTTCAACATCACTGAAGAGAAATGAAATATAAGAATTTATTGATAAAAGGCTATTAGAACTTTAATATGCTTGCCCAGTTATTAACTAAAGGACTCTATTCACTAAGAAACTCAAGTGGCACAAAAACCTTGTTCTAAGTGATAACAATGATAAAATAACATCATGCCTGTAATCCCGAAGGATTAGACAGAGAGGTACCTACCTAATAGTACACCCACACTTTTGCCAGTTCGTTTTTTATGATAATTATGATTTGCTGTGGTCCATAGACATAGCCAGTTATTTTGAGTTAATAATTAAAATACACACATATAAATATGCTTCATCTGCATGGTACGGAATATTGTGTGGCTCATAGATTGCTAATAGACTATGGACTGTAGATTCAGCTCAGTTTTTTAATACCAAAATTGAGTGCTGCCCCTTTTTTCTGGGCTAAAGTGTTCTGTCAGTCATTTATGAGATAGTGAAATTTTTTGCCAAGAATTGAAAATATAACATCAGAATCAGAATTTTTATTTGTTAAACATAGGTATGGTACATAATGGATACAGTATCATACTCATTTAAATAAGGAGCAGTTAAATAAATTTCTAAAATCCTTGGCAATAGTGTGAATCTAGGTATATATGGTTACTCGATATTACTTACATTAATACCAAAGGTAATAATATGATATCAGCATATTTTGAATGAGGAAGGGAATCTTAGGTGTTTTAAATTATTAAAATATTATATCCGTATTGGTGAACTTACAATTGATTAATTGTATCATGGAATAACACTAAGTATCACAATTATGTATCGTGGCCCCAGTATCTCCAGGGGTTGTAGCGGTGATAAGTGGTGGATGCTCCTTGCCAATACAAGGTGGCATTGGAAGGAATGGTATTTAGACCAATATCATTTATTCTATATTTTTTCCACTATTCTCTACTGGGATTGATGGCAGGAGTATTATCAGGAACATTTTTTAAGATTTTGGAATTAGTATTGAAGCTGTTGATATTATTAGGAATTCAATAACTAAAAGTACACAATACCAATGCTTGCCTCATTGCCTGCAATTGTAAAGACAAGATACTGTAATTAAAATATTATAAGCATTAGCAAACCATCACTGAAGTTATTCAGTTTTTTCGCTTTAAGGATTAATTAAGGTTTCTTCCTCTATTTTCATATTCTGTTAGTTCAGTTCTATCTCTAATTATAAGACCACATATAGGTACAGATGATAGTATCAAAATACGGTTCAGAGACTTGTCCTCCAAGATCCGGAGAATTCTTTGGAATTGGGATGTTTTTCAGTTTTTTATTTTCTCTCTACTGGATCACATTCAACAAAGTGATTTACAAATAATTACCAAAAAAGCGATAACTATATTACTGCTAGCCACAGAAAGAGTGCAAACAATACCTATCTCTATTTTATACTTATGATATAGTGATTAAACAAAATCGTATTACTTTAAGGGTTGATACGCTAATTAAATTTGTGGGCCAAACGAATACCAACCTTTTATAACTGTTTCTTTCTTTAGCAATAGAATAGGAGTATGTAAACCCAGCTATAGGGGTGGTTAAATATTTAAAATTAACGCATGGCCTGTGGGACTGTACTAATTCATGAATAATATCCACAAGAGGCCTTAAAGATGTGTGAACTCAATTACAATAACGTGTTGGAAGATATGGAATTGACATTAGTACATGCTCAATAAACAGTACACCCGCCATGCAACAACATTGGCAGCCTCCAGCAGTTCAATATAGACGATATTAGACGAGCAAATGTTTAAATTAATCCTACTTAATATAATATTATAAATGTGAAAGTTTGTGAGAATGGATGTGTGGATGTTTGTTACTCTTTCACGCATAAACGGCTGGACCGATTTGGTTGAAATTTGGTATGTAGATAGATTATACCCTGGATTAACACATAGGATAGTTTTTATCCCGATTTTATCTTTCCGTGGGATAATTTTCGAGTTGTAGCGGGCGAAGCCGCTGGCACAAGCTAGTGATTTATAACTAAAACTTTAAAATGAAACCTTTAGTGAACAATAGAAGGTTCCCTGAAGCAATTTTTTAATAACACTGGTAACGATTAAACCTGAATTGTAAAAATACTACCTTTAGGTAACTAAAGTGGCCTTAACAAAATTCTAAAAAATGACATATGACTTATAAGTTATATAATATTCATCTGAATGATTTTAGATGAATGTTAATGGATTTTATATAAATTTTTATTGATTTTGTATAAATGTTTATCGATTTTATATGAATGCTTATTGATTTTGTATAAATGTTTATTGATTTTATATAAATGTTTATTGATTTTACAACTAGTCTTTAAACATCTACATTAGTAATCTTAATCATCGAGGACAATGCAACAAAGTATAATTGAATAGTCAAACGAACTTACCTGTAAGTGAAGTTCGACGGTAATTATACTTTGTTGCATTGTCCGAAGATGATTGGTCCCACCCGACCCAGAATCTCCATGCTATTTATTCATATGAGCATGAACCCTATGTTGTAAAACCAATAAATTGCTATGAACTTAATGAAGATATTTACAGAAGCCGGTGACAGGAGGCTAGCACAGATAAACTTTTTTCTTTAAACTTATGTGTTGGCGCCACAGACTAAAGCCGTGACTACATTAGTAATCTTAATCATCTTCGGACAATGCAACAAAGTATAATTACCGTCGAACTTCACTTACAGGTAAGTTCGTTTGACTATTCAAATAGTCCTGCATGTTGTGCAATTGTGATAATTCAATCTCGGCGAGGGGGCCGGAGTCCATAGCACAGGGTATCCTAGTTTGGATTCCTGACTCCCACAAATCTCTGTACCTCCAATAATATTGTTACACCTCTGTATTGTAGTTTTGTACTTTGTGGGAGAAATAAATGTTATTATTATGTCCTTTATTTATTTTCTTACATATAATTTACATTTTTAAATATTTCATACAAAACTTATAAAAAAACATTTAAAAATATAAAAAATAGTCGTCCACCGGTGACGGGAGCAGGGTCCAAGCTACCGGTGGTTAGGGCTCCAGAGACAGGAACCTCCTCACAATGCGAGCCGTATCGAGGAGTACTGCCTTCTGAATCAGGCTCTTGATCCAACCGCCAAGCGAGAGTTTGGACAGGTGGTCGTCCAGACTCTTGGCTATAAGACCATTGGCCGTTACGACTATCGGCACAATGATAGCCGAGTCCACATGCCACATATCGACAACCTCGTGTGCTAAGTCCAAATATTTTATTTGTTTTTCTTTTTCAGCTTTCACGAGGTTCTCGTCATGCGGAATGGTGACATCGATTATCATTACGCGGCGCGCTGATCGGTCTATCACCACTATGTCAGGCTTATTGGCAACAATAGTCCTATCAGTGATGATAGACTGATCCCAGTACAACGTAACATGACCTTTTTCGAGAACCGGGTCGGGCACATACTTGTAGTACGGTACCTCAGATTCCACAAGTTTATATTTCAAAGCAAGTTGCTGGTGAATAATCCTGGCTACTTGATTGTGCCTGTGCAAGTACTCGCCGTTAGCCAGACGAGAACAACCAGAAATAATATGTCTGATGGACTCACCCGGACGGTGGCATGCCCGACACACGTCAACCGTCCCATCCTTCATAATATATTTCCGGTAATTGTTCGTCAACATAACTTCGTCCATAATTGCACAGACAAAACCTTCAGTTTCCCCAAAGAGGTCGCCGAAACGTAGCCACGACACGGACGCTAGAAAATCTACATCGGGCCCGTGAAGTGCCCGATAGAAGCGCCCGTGAAGCTCCTTGCTTTGCCATACTTTCCTGCGGTCATCAGCAGTAAGCACCACAGGTTTGCGCCAGTTCTCGTTAGCCATGGACAGCGGGGTGAGTCCCTTGTCCACTGCGACCACATCTCGGTGCATACCCACGTCGGCTTTTAAAAAATATTCTCTGAGACTGCACACTTCGCGGTTGTGGAGGGTTTTCGCGTTTAAAAAGCCTCGACCCCCGCACTTCCGCGGGATGTACAGTTTCATCACCGATGATCGTGGGTGATGCATCCGATTTGCGGTCAGCAATGTACGGACTCTCCTATCCAAGGCGTCGAGTTCAGTCTGAGTCCATTTGAGTATGCCGAAAGAGTAAATTAAAACCGGCATGACCCAACCGTTGAAGGCGCGCACCTTGTTGCCACCTGAAAGAAGGCTATTTAAAACCTTCTTTAGGCGTCCGAAGAAGCGCTCCTTCAACGATTGCTTCATGTCAGCTACGTTAATACCTAACGCTTCCGACATACCCAAATATTTATAGCTTTCGGATGAGGAAAGGGATCTGAGGTGTATGGAATCCGATAGCTGAATACTTTCGGATTCCATAATCTCCCCTCTCTTTACATACATGACTGCACATTTGTCCACACCAAATTCCATCCTGATGGCGCTACTAAAAGATTCAGTTAGTTTCAGTAGCTCCATCAGACGCAATTTGTTGGGGGCAAAGAGTTTCAGATCATCCATGTAAAGAAGGTGAGATATGACCTGACCATCTCTCCTCAACCGGTAGCCTAGACCTGAATCCTCCAGCAAAGTGCTAAGAGGATTCAGGGCTAGACAGAACCAAAGCGGGCTCAGACTGTCGCCCTGGAATATTCCCCGTTTAATCCATACAGGTTCATCGTTCCCCTGAATCTGTCGACATCCTGGATATCGAAGGACCGTCTTCCATTGCCCCATACACGACTCAAGGAAGGCGCGTAGAGTTGCGTCTATCTTGTACAACTCCAGCACCCTCATGAGCCATGTATGTGGCACCGAGTCGTAGGCCTTCTTATAGTCTATCCAGCATGTCGACAGATCCTTTCGGGCTCGACGAACCTGTTGGCTAATGGCCATGTCAATGAGGAGTAGCTCCTTAGTACCGCGGGACCCATTCCTACATCCATTTTGAGAGGTCGACATAATAGAGTTTTTTTCAATGTGGGAATAAATTTTCGCTCTCAAGATGGATGTAAGAAGTTTATAGACCGTCGACAAACACGTGATCGGTCTATAATTTTTGGGTTCCGCGGGACTACCTGACTTATGGAGCAGGTGGGTAACGCCTGTGGTTAAGAACTGTGGTAATGACGCAGACTCTAAGGATGACTGGAATTGAGATGCCAGGCAAGTGTGTGAACTGCTGAGCCATTTGAGCCAGAAATTGTGCAGTCCGTCCGGACCAGGTGACTTCCAGTTCGGTAACGGACGAACTGCACTGGCTATATCTAAAGGTGTTATTAATATTGCTTCCATTTCTGGAATAGGTTCACACACTCGCTCGACATCACGCAACCAGTCAGCCTCAGTATGACAGACGGGTACCGACCAGATGCTGCGCCAGAATGAACTCGTGGCAGCATCATCCGGGCGACACACGTCCGTCATATTTTGCTCGGGTCGCTCCCAAGCTCGGTATACCCACCTCTCATCGCTCTGGAACATGCGATTCTGTGAGTACCGATCCACCCGCCGCCTATACCGCCGTATACGGCTGGCCCATGCATAAACCTTCTGCTTCAGGAAGTCGATGCGCTCCGTGACACGGGACATGTAATCTTGAGGGCTGATTTCAGTCCCCGAGAATGCCCGCCTCACAAAACGCATCACACGTGGTCGTGTATTGCCCTCCCTGAAGCAGTATAGTTTGCCAATGAGCACCCTGGCCCCGTCGATACGACGCTCGATCCTGCGTTGCCAGGCTGGTACGGCTGGTTTTGGTCGACTAGCTAAGACACAATTTGGGAATTTAACATTAGCTAATCGACATGCCGCAACAGCCCCACAGTACAAGATCGAGTGTGTATCAACGAGGTCCTCGCTACTCTCGAATATATTCTTGAGTTGCGAGTCCAGGGCACACACCAACGCCCTATTTCGCCTATGCATGGGCAACCGTGGCAAACGGGGCCTAAGTTCGGTAGGGGTGAATCTATACTCACGAAGCGCATCCTCCAGTGCGCTCCTCAATCGGTCGTTGCACTGGCTACTTACCATGGCAACCCTATCATCTTCCTCTACAGCAGCAGTATTGGACCGCGATGTGGTCGCGTCAATAACAGATGCTGGAACCGCGGTCTGTGACGGAGTCAAGATGATACGGTTGTTTAGTACCTCTGAGCGCAGCCTATCAAGCGCTGTGTCGTCCAACATGTGATTGCGCTGGATGACGCGCACCTGATCCGACAGTCGTTGGCTTGAAACGTTGATGGTTGGCTCAAGCTCCCGAAATAGAGACAGCATCCTAACACGGTACGCAGTGAGGTTAGTTCCCCCCTCTGTAGACCCGTAGTATGCGCGCATGACGTTCTCGTTTATTACTTGAGTCCATTTCATGCGCTGCACACAACCACCGGTAGCGGGGACCCGGCTCGGGGCCGGTTGGCCCCTAGGTCCCAAGCTGGTCGGCGGCCGGCTTCTCCCCTGCCGACGCTCAGGTGATGGTGACGAAGATCTTGACGTCGTTATTATTATTATTATTATTAACTTGTTAGTACTTTTCCATCAATAACAGCGATACTTTTACCTACTAAACACACTTATTTTATGAAGTACGAGTAAACAATTTTGTATATGTTTTTAGGGCAACCACGAATCATCGGCCACCATGCGTTATCAAAAGCCCCAGAAATATCTAGAAAGATCCCGACTTCGTACTTAAGTTCGGATGTATTGACAATTTTCCTGACAGAAAGTGCCGCGTCTACAGTAGATTTTCCCACGGTCTTCTTCTTAGCGTGTCGATGGCAAATTTCTATACGATCAAATCGTTTTGGCCCAAAATTCAGCTATGCGGACTCCACTCGCTGATGCAGTCATAAGGTCGTCAAGTGTGTAGGTGTCAGGGCATGCAGCGCAAGATGGAAAGTGGGACATTATCTGTGGAGATACACCGCATACACACTTGAGGTCTGAGCCGTCAATGAACCCCCATCTGAAGAGATTATCTTTGCTCGGCCGACCTGGGTTCGGAGTCTATTTAGAGATTTCCAAGTCGGCCACGGCAAAGCATGTCCAGGTGGAAGGCTTTCAGACGGCTTGATGAAGCCATCGAGGGGCTTGAACAGCTCCCGCCAGAGTTCGCATCTTGCAGAGGAGGCGTCTCTATTCGCTGGACTAGCTGGTTGTTTAAACTATCAAATAAATCTTAACACCAAAATAGATTTAAAAAAAACAATAAAACTAAGTAGTATAAAACTCTAAACGAAATACATTACAATTTACAAACACTGTTGGTTTACTAACCTTAGGAATTATTTGCACCGATTAACGTGTGAAAATAAAATGTAACAAACGAATCTGGCAAACATATTATTTAGGTAGGTTATTGTCGTATGGTCGTTACCACGACAGTGTTAGGATTTATTTGATAGTTTAAAAATGTTCCTATGAACTAAACTACCAGTGGTTTCATTTATTGTCGTATTGTCGGCACCACCCTGTATATAAATTAAAATTTCACAAGTACTCAAATTTGTCGGTCTGTCCAGATTTATGGTAACGGAACCCAGCCGGGTTTCTAAAGGCTAGCGGTTTTATTATTTCAAGATACATGTAAGGATTAAGGAGGAGTGACAACCCTAATTTTATTATCGTCGTAGAATTGACTTGAGCCGATCAGAAAGAGCTGTTACAACTTGGACATAATTATAGCAGCTGCAGTACCACCCGAGCCGATTCCTCGTCAAAAAGTGTGCTCGCTCCCGTACGACTAGCTATATGTAGATAAATGATAAATACAATAAACTTGGTGAGGTGTAAGAAAACATATTTACAAAGTCCGGGTCTCGCACTTGGCATGATAAACGATCAAGAGCTATAAAGGTTACAATACTGATATTCAGCTGCATCCGTTAACACTGGAAACCAACCACAACATGGATGAGCTGTTAAAGTTATATAAAAGAAGGAAGGTGTGTAAATAAAACATCTGAATAATGTTACTTTATTTATTTTCAAAAGAAAGGAAGTACAATAGCTACCGTTAATAACAAGTATAATAATTAGTTTGCATAATAATAATTATTCGAAATATGTTACTTAAATATTCATAACGATACTATTTTGACGTTTTCAAGCGTAATTATATACAGTATAGCTATTGATATAATTAAAACTCCTTTCTAAAATTAATCTCAATCTTTCTCTAATTGACTATCGTTGGGTGAATACTGGGAATCTACGGAATCGAATCCCCAGGAACTAAACTAAGTCTACCCTCACGTAGGCCTTCCGTCGCTAGGACTCGTCATCAAACAGTTGCCATCGTTCTATCCTCGAATAAACATTTACATATACAAACAGGTGTACAAAAACCTTAATATAATCACAAGGATTCCACTACCTACATTATATACAGTAAATTGGTGCTATAAAACGTTAACCATAATAATGTTATGAGTAGCAACCTAGTATTCTGACAGCTAATTTATTACTTCAGAGCTTTAAAACTAATTGTGTATGCATGCTGACTGATGTCTTGTGACCAAAGAAGTGGGGCATTTTACTATGTATTTATTATAAGGGATGTTTTGTGTTTATTGTTTATAAGACATAGACATAGGGTATTACGTGACCTATTTAATACTGATGGTCTTGATGGATATCGTATAGAAGGAAAGTAATTAGAGGAACACCAATAAAGCTATTACACGTTCGCTGTCTCAACATTCGTACATCTCTTTATTCATATAAAACATTCTGAGTAAAGTAACACCCTATTCTTTTAACAATTTAGATAAAGTAGTCTAATACCCATTCATAATAATATTGGTTGCTACTAAATAAAACAATTTTGCCATTCCATGCAGGTTTGCCACAATGGAAATATTTTTTGGCACAAACACGTGCTTAATTAGACTATAAACTTTATTAATTGTATTTACAACAAAGTCTTCACAATATCTTATTGCTTTTTGTTAAAATTCGAATTGTAATAACAGGTCAATCTTTGAAATAATATTGTAAAGATAACAACCGCTATAGCGGTACACACATAATACATTCATGTTTCATAGGAATGCTTTATAACATACATATAAAATAGAAAAAGAAACGTAATGTTCTTTGGAATGTTACGAAGTTACAACAAAATATTTGTTCACGGATGACAATGCATATAATTTTTATGGTATGAAAATATGATGGATATGTAAATTTACTTTTAAGGTACACGTAAAGGCACCCTCCGATGTCGATTACTATATTGGTCCTCCCAGAGAATAAACTTTTATCATTATATAAACGGTAAAAACCCATTATACAATATACTAACACAATGGCACAATAGTTCCGACTTTAATTCATAAATAGGATGTGCCCGTTGGTAATATGTACGACAAATACCGAAAATATGAATACGATATAAATTTAAGTTTGAATATTATAACCAACTATTCCCTATATTAAGATATGGTCTGATAAATTGTAATGTATAATTATAATAATATCATTGCACTAGCTGCTAAAGCGACAACTTGTAAACATCATTCAAAATTTGCATAATCATAAAAATATACCTATTTGGGAAAGAAAACTCGCTTAGATTCTATGAATGACATACAAAATTGGTGCTACGTTTCGTCACAAGGCAATTCATGGACCTCAGTCGCCACAGTATAACTGGTTCTTTCGGAATTACTTCACTTTCAAAGGTTTTCCTACATTTATAGCATGTGAAAACGAAAATAGTGTCATTGATATTCGTTAATGTTAGTATATAAGGTACGTTTTGGTTATACTTTTTCATGTGTGTATAAAATAGCTGCCAAAAAGCTGAAAACGGTTGGTTCGAATGATCAAAAAAACAATATTTTCGCTTACACCGTGAAGTATTTAGAATGGAATATAAATATGTTATTATAATACTGTAACGCAAACTGTAACGTATCGTTACAACTTTGCTATATTACTATAAAATCATTAAAAGAGTTAAGATATTCCTCTATACGTACAAATTATGTACACGTAAAATGTATGTATTCATAACGCATTACAAGTATAATTTAATAGTCATCATTAGATTAATGTACCGCATCGATGTCTCGCTGAGCGCGTGATATTTTCACCTGCAAATAACATTGACTGGTTTAAACCGGGTGTGTGTTTTACCCATGCAAAGAATTGAGTGATTTTGTCCAATACAAGAGGGAAGACATCTTCAAAGTAGCGCATAATTTGAAGGTGCATAAAGACTATACGGATGAGGTACACTATGTAGTTGCATTAAGACTAGTGTTAGAGACATGCAGAGGTGTCGAGGAGACATGGCGGCACAGCGGCACAGAGTCAGTGTCTCGCGGTTACCTTGTCCTTGGGCGTGGAGGCCTCGCCGGACTCCAGCGCGAACATCTTCATCTTCTCCTTGAACGAGAGTTGCTCGGGTACCGGCGCACTCGGTGCTCGTGCCTGCTGCTCGGCTAGGCGACGCGCGCGAGGGTCCCTAGCGAACCAACAACATTGATACAGATTGCAGTAAGCTGTGATTTATCTAGCATACTAATATACATTTGTCCATGATAATGATTTGTTTATGTTAACTTCTTCAGACTGGGTTGACTTTACACTGAATCAAAGATTTGATGACCTCTACTTTTAAGTCGGGATGTTAATAAAAAAAAGAGAGATTATTCAGTCTAAATTGCAAACCTGACGTCCTTGGTGTTTACTACCCTTTACTAGTACTGTCAGCTGTGAAGGCTCTTTTATTTTACTAAAACTTGCTTGTACCATTAATAAGCAGTCTAACTTCAAATTGATGTAGATATGTATAGTTAGTCATACCTGTAGACCTCCTGTGCGCCGATGACGCCGGGTGTGTGTTGGGGCAGGTTGGGAGCGTTGGGCGTCTGCGGCGACACCGGGCCTGCGAGCATACTCTCCGCTTCCTCTATGAACCGCTGGAATTAACACCTCACATTATATCTCACAAATAGAAATCAACGCAATCAGCAGATATTTTTGGTTCAAGACCCGTCAATCGCCTTCAATTATGACTGTTTTTGGTCGCTTTTCGTCGAGGTTGGCTAGGATATACTTTATTCAGTATTAAAAGATATTACTGTAATGTAATGTGTGGTTTCCAGAGCCAGGCTAAATAGAAGGAAACTTTCTCGCTCGGATATATTTTTGTTACTTTAGTCAAAATAAAAAAAAATCAAGAAGGTCAGTTACAGGTACTTTTGAATTTTCGAAGCAAATACAAAATAAAAAGGAACTACAGTTCCAGTCACAAGGCATAATAACTGTGAAAGTACTGTAGTTGCCCATTCCAAAGTTTAGATCTGTATGGAGAAGAATGGGCAACAAGTCCTACACGTAAAGACGAGAAAATCGTATATGTTACTCTTTCACGCAAAAACAACTAACCGGATTTGGATGAAAACCTGGATTAACACTTAGGATACTTTTTATCCCAGTAGTGCAATCCCGAGGGATAATAACCAAACTCCAGGCGAGCGAAGCCGCGACCATAGGCTAGTGTTATAATGTTTATTTAAGATAAGTACGTACGTCAGGATCCTCTCGTGCGTGCGGCTCGTGCAGCGGCGGCGGCGAGGTGTTGGGCGGCGCGGGCGCGCACGCGTGGAACGACACGCGCTTGTCGCGCGCGCTGCCGACGGGCGACCTGGCGGGGACAAGGATTTTAGTTCACTGCTGTTGCGGCATAGGTTTGAAGGTCCGTTTTCATTAACACTAATCAGTCTGAATCTGATTTAAATTATTGACTACAAAAACCCAGAAAAAAAAAGTTTGACAAAAGTGATAAAATTGAGAATGTTTGTATCAGTCATGTAAGAGTTGGTCAGGTAAGAGTCGTCAACAGCCAACTATTTTCATAATGCTAGATTGGTATTCTTAGTTGTGGACTGAACCTAAGTCGTACTTGAGACGCCTACATTCCAATTCATTAAACATATTGACAGCTATGGTTTGTTTATAAATTGACATAAACATCCACTTTTCAATATAGATCGACATTATAGACATCTTTATCATTGATTACAGTGACATATTGTTATGACATCTTTAGCATCGTTTGAAGCTGATTGCAATTATGGGTTTGTGGTACAAGGATGGCTGATGTCAACGACCGTACAGCCACTAGACGCCTAATACTCGATCAAATGCACGTAACAAATTCTGTCAACTTGCTGAGGTGCGGGGGAACGGGGTACTGCGTTCTGATTGGCCCTTTCAAATTCATTGCATTTCACTAGGGATGGGACAGGTTTAAATCAAACAAGAAAGTATCGATATTTTTTTATTGTATTTAATAAAATATAACTAGCATTTAAGTACCTTCTTTATTCTGAATATGATTGAATCATGTAGGTACATTCAAAAATAATTAAAAAAATATTTTAAAATTATTTCCGTAATTATTCCAAGCTATGTTCGAAGTCTTTGGTGAGGGAGGACTAACTTAATTGAATGCAGCGCGCAATGTGATAGAGTTGTGATCTAACTCGGGAGTCTCGGGACTCACGTGGCTTATTTTTTAGGTATTATTCAATTTTAGATGAGAAACAAGCCGAAATGTTTTGTTCACCAAAATATCTTGTTCACAATCACAAGCATTAGCAGATTATATAAATTCCAAAATAAGGTAATGTGTGGTGTGGGGTGCACAGTTATCGCACACATAGCATATTTAAAAGAGATCATATATTTTCATGAGTAAAAAATAAGTGAGAAGAAAGTAAAAAATCGCAAGACTGTCAAAAAACAATCTTCGGTAAAATGACGTGAACATATTACACTATATTAGATGGAATCCAGTTCTCTCGCTTGGTTGCAAAATACACATTTATTTTTTAAATCAGGATCGTTTGGGTATCAAAAATTAATCGTTAAAGTTTCACAATAATAATTTATTAGCTGTATCTGTTGTAATTTTTAATTATTAACAATATATTTTTTGCTTAAATAAATTTAGTTATAGGTTTTTGTTGCTTTTTCGATAACAGAGGTAGGTATACGATTTGTAACATCACTAATTATGTTTGCTTAAAATCGAGGAAAAGAGATGGCGAAAAAAATACTTTCAAAAGAAAGAGACGCAATTATAAAAGACATCAACTATGACCAGTATACGATGAACTCCGAAAAATAATGTCAGGAAATTAATCTTATTTAGATTATGGAACTATTAACTTACCGATGAAATGTGATACCGTCTTTCAGGAAACTTGAAGTCCGGCTTTCTTTATCACACCAACGTACTGTGTACACGGGACCATATTATGTCTATTTACTCGAATTTTCAAAGTTGTAGTGCGGAAGTGTTTACGGCTCACAGAAGTGGTCGATACTAATTCGAACTTTGTGAGTGACGACATGCATAAGATTTTTACCTTAATGTGTTGACAGACATTTGTCGCCTGTTATTAGGCGTCTAGTGGCTGTATGGTCGTTGGCTGATGTAGAAGGCAACGTACACACAGAGGAAGTACTTTATTCGAAGTTCAAACAGCGGTTAAGAGAAAAAATATATATTTATTTAAATTCAATTGTGTTTTTTGTTTGTTTAAGAAATTCTAGGATCGATTTGGTGGGTGATTTTCACCTGTTTTCATGACAATGAAGGTCGACCCAATCTCAAAATTAGACTTGAGTCTTGAGTTTTCTATGGGTATATACAGGATGTTTGGTGCATCATGTGCCAAATTAAGATTGTCGACTGTAGGGGTAATCTCATATCCTTTCAGACGCCTAAACACTTCTCATGCTCTGTGGATTTTTTTTTCAACGACGATTTCAATTTGGCACACGATGCACGAAACATCCTGTATATATAGACTTTCGTTTAGCCATGACAGAATCACGATGTAACGAATCAAGTAACAAATAGTCGCGTATACGTACTGCGGCTGCGCGTTGTGCGTGGTGTGCGCGTGCTGGTCGTGGCGGGGCGGGGACAGCGTACGCGCGCGCTCTGCCATGACGGCGAAGGAGGAGCCGCGCGCGGGGGGCGGGGGCGCGTTGGGGGCGGGGCCAGCCACTGCGTGCAAGTGCGCGCTGGACGACACGCTCAGTGCGCTCACCGCTGAACTTACTTCGGCTACTCGGCTTTCTTCGTAAGTCACCTGTGAAATTATTTCGATAAATAACGATAATGTCGATAAATAACGATCATGTCAGATTTATTACTATTAAACGACTACGATCTAAAAACAACGAAACCGACAACAATTCATTTTGTTGATTTAGATTGCCAGTGGACCCGTAACATTGACTCATAATGGCAGCAGAAACCGCTGGCTTAAGTAAAATAGAAGTTCAAAAACCCTATGTTCTGTGATAATTGGCAACCCTAAGGATTTCCACACTGAAAAAAGTAAGACAACAGGCCTGTTCCTGTAAAAAGTTGTGACGTAGTGAAGTACAATAAGCTATCATGTATCGAGTTTAAGTAAATAAATAAAATATCTTTATTTCAGACCTTAGTCCATACGTAGTTAGTGGTTAGTGGTTATAAACAGACTGTACTTACATGCTATGTTAGTGTTGTTAGTACTTAATTCTATTAAACATAAACCTATTCCTTATTTTACCCAGTTCCTTTGGATAGGGCAAAACATAACACTATAAATCACTATATAATAATATTAATAACTGAAGCTGTAGACGAAACATTACGTGCTGCAGACCCCGTCAGAACTCTCTCCTATAACAAAATTAGTGCATATATACCTGTTCCGTAGCATATCCGTTGGTGATCTCAGTCCGCGTGTTGGTCTTGAGTATGGACTTGGGCGGCTGCGGCTGTGTGTGCGACATTGGAGCGGGCGCGGGCGACGCAGAGGGCGGTGAAGCTGAGATGTCGTCCAGCTGCTCTTCCGTGTCTTCTGAACCTTCGGCCGCGTTGCCTTCCTCCTGAAAATACAAAAGTAATGTCACATAATTCCACTCAAGAGATATTATTTAAATTAACAGCATTTTTTTAACTAATCGGCTCAGGATATTTATAGGCAAGATTGTTTTTCATTTTCTCACAAAATTTATGGTGTTTGAGTAAGAACATTAGATTCGGCACTATTGGTTTTAATAACAAGGACAACCAAAGTAATTACTACACCTATTTGGATATCATTCGACTCGTGCCGATCGGCGATTTCGATTAAAATCTATACATATGCGATCTTGCCGACTCGACTGTTACGAGTCCTACCGCACCGAATATGTGTGATAGCAAGGATTTAGTCTTTGATGACCTGTATATTTTCCCAAGGAAACGTCTGACGCCAAAGATGATTTTACCTTTTTCTCGTGAGGTAACCTGCACGTCCTTGAAATTCGAAGACATGTGACACGTCCAGACTATACTGGATCCGCGAGGTGAATTATAGCCCAATAACTCTCATAGAGAGGAGGCCTGTGTCCCAGCAGTGGGTACATTATGCTTATGCTTTACCTGGTCGTGTTGCGTGGCTCGCAGTTCGAAGTCTCTCTCCAGTTGCAGCGCTCGCAGTTGTTGGTTCTGTACAGGTGTGCGCGCCGCGCCTAGTGATAGTAACTGACCGATTGTTGCGTCCCTGGAAATGTTATTATACGTTTAGGAATAAGAACTAAATAAACCGTTACTTGGAAAATTAGAGCCGGTTATTACTTAAGGTGGATGTGTCAACCGACCCTCCATACATATTTGAAATACACCTTTACACGACACACAGAGACTTTTTTTTTAAAATTTATCATTTTATCACTTCTCAACAATGGAAAGTGTCCGCAATCGACCTTTTTGGGCATTATCTTACATTATTTAGCGAGAAAAACAATAGTGAAATCCCGGCAAAATTTGACACTTCTTTAGTAGTGTGCGTGACTTTTGACAAATAATGACAAGTAAACTTGTTTAGACTATGGCACGCTAGATGGCGTGCAGGTGCAGACGATCTTATAATAATTCTGTTAAATCAATAATTAGTTTTAATTATTTCCTTTCCAACCGTTCAAAAAAAAAACAATATAAAATAACATAAAACTGATGACATCAATGTTATGTTTTTTTTTTAATGTAAACAATTTTATTGTTGTATGGCAACATAAATACCAGTAGTCGTAGGAAGGTTTTATGCAACGATGCCGTTCTTCGTAACCTTGACCTACATGCAATATGTGGACGAAAAAAAAGCGTTGCCAAACTTCGTTCACTTGTTTGACTGTTAGAAACTTAGAAAATACATTCCTAGCTCGGTTGTCCCGCGCTATATGATTTGCGCGCGGAAGTTCTTGCGTACTTATTATTTTGTATGCTATGCATTTTCATTGATTTAATTGCAATATTTCTTCAGTATACATTTGATTCATATTATCTATTATACTGTATTATTGTAATTCTAATTTATCGTAGGTATAATAGTTAAATATTCTAAAAACACAATTCTATTTTCGGTGGTATTAGAAACATCAAGTTGGCCTGTGATTTTTATGAAATCTCGTCACAATACTAATTACCTACGTCATACGTGTCAGTGATGAGTACAAAGTCAGTGTTTCTTAGTATTATTTGAATAATATGTTTTTGGTCAACAATAAATAAAATTATTTTAAATCGGTAAACTACCAAAGTAGGTGATCATAAAATGAAACTTGCAAACATTTGCAAAATATGGTTTTGCCGGATTACGTCACCTTTTACGCATTTTGCAAACAGTTTCAAACAGACACACATATTTAAATCTATATAGTTTGTTTTATTTTGTAGTAGATCATACCTACTAAGCTTTTTCACGTCGAAATTTGTTATGGTGCGTTCAGAAACAAATATAATTCAGTTACAATCTGTTTTTTTTCTGTTCCGTGCTTTATTTTGAACAAGTTATTATAATCTGTTTTTTTTTCTTATTCGTTGACCAGTTCTACGAGGAATCTAAAGGTAACATTGAAATATAAAGATAAGTAAAATTTTATTACGTACTATAGCGGAAAACGTTTCCGAACGCTCCCATTTCCCTGGCCGTAAGAGGGCCAATAGAGGACAGCCGCCTCAAAGATATTCACCAACGCGCTAGCATGTTTGCTCCCGCGCGTCGCGCCGACCAATCACTGATCTGTCGTCGCGCCGCTACTCGGCCGCTGATTGGCTTTCGTAGCGTTATAGTTTTAAGTTCTTATGATAATGTTGTTTTGAATTATAATGTTGGCACTGGGTAAGAGAGATACTTTTGAGATGGCAGAGTTTTAATTTGTGTAATGTGTTTATTCCTGAGTTTTAATTAAAGTTTAAACCGTGAACAAGGCTTTATTTTAAGAACTGACCCATCCCGACTATAGTACATCTTTTGAACGCAACCCAATTGACATTGAGAGTTGAAGGAAAATCCGTCTGCACTTCTCCTGCACTTGCGATCATTTTCAATTGATTGTGGAAGCTGGTCCAAATAAAGGCTTATCTGAGATATCTGGGTATCGCATAGTGGACTTGAAGCATGTAATAGAGTGGGCATTTCTTCTGGAAAGACATTGAAATATGTGTGAATCTTCACAAATTGAATTTGTTAGTGAAAGACATGATGGATTTCGAAGTGAATTAATTTTCAAGTGCTGTGATCGAGCGTGGAAACATTGGTAGCAGTAATAAAATAAAAACTGCATTTTTGTGGGCAACTGTGACTTCTGGTAGCTTTTACACTCAAGCAGCTCACATAACAAGTCTTATGGATATTCCAACAATGTCAGCCAATAAATTTCGTCGAGTTGAAAGAAAATAAGGCAGTGTGTGGTTAGAACATATGACAGAGGAAATTAAAATTGCTGGTGAACAAGAAAGATCAATTGCTATTCAAAAAGGTCATACGGGCATAACTTTGACTCGTCATCTGGTATGGTAAGTTAATATTTTACTAAAAACAAATTTGGTTCTCTATGACTTTTTTATTATGTGAGTGGTAATGCCGGGAGGGGACGCCCTAGAAAGACATACACTGATCATATTGGTGCCGTTCTTCTGAAAGGACAGGTGCGTAGTACTCGTAACCGGCGTGCGTGTATGACCAGATGTATGAATGTGGACGAGGCAAAAGGAGTATGTAAGGATCGTAGCAAGTGGCGTTCTGTGGTTTCTGCCTACCCCCATGGGAAAAGGGCGTGAGTTTATGTATGTATGTATGTATGTTATTATGTGCATTATTTACAAGTGTTGCTTTTCATTTCCAGGCCTGCTTCTTGGTGTTAGAAACAAATATTGTTATACATGTCAATATTATGGGAGGAGAAACATGGATATGAAAGCACATAATTGCTGCAAAAATTTTACTGGACCATCTACAGCAATGGAATCGGAAATTATTGTGGAAGGCTTTCAAAAGAGTGAAGAAATACATCAACTTCGCTATTTGAGTTTTATTGGTGACGGAGACTCCTCTGTGTTTGCAAAATTGATAGAGAAAGTGTCATATGGGAACATCATAAACAAAAATTAATGCAAGAATGACGTAATCAAAAACTATACCAGTGCACTCTACAAGGTAAATGAATAAATCAAATTTGTAAGTCATCCCAGGATCAGTGAAGCATATTATTCTGTATTTATATTTTGTTCTTTTTAGATCTTGGCCAACACTAAGCTCCTTCTTTCTTCGCGAAATATTTTGAAGCCAAAGATTATTACTGCAATGTAAATAAAACATAGACAGATGGAACTGAAAAGAAGGAAGAAGATCTCGTAGAAAGTTTGAAAAATACTGCTCCAGAAGTGTGGGCTCTCATTTATGCAGCCAATGAAAAAATTGCTTTGAAGGCTTCAAATCCTTCTGCAACATCAACATCAGTTAGAAATTCAAGCAAATAAGAGAAGTAAAGTTTTATTTCAGAGCAGCTTTGGAGATTGACGGTAAATAATATTTTGAAGTGAATTGTAAATAATATTGGTCAAAAAGTAAGAATTATATGCTAAGTATGTTTTCTTTGTTGCAGCAGCAGTGTAGCAGTTGGTTCAAAGAAAGTTTCAAGGCAGAGGGCGAAATCAACTAATCAAATGATTTTTGTTCTAATTGTATTATGGTAGTAGTTTGTTTAGAATCTACATTATCATTGTATATTTCTTTTTATTTTGTATCAAAAGGTGAAATAATACTTCTTAGGTATACTTACTTCATATAAAGAGCTTTATATTTTCGTTTTATTATATGCTTTTGTTGAGTGCTTCCAAATTAGGAAATATTTTTTTCACCTTCCTTGTTATTATCTCATAATAAATCGTTTTAGATTTGTAGCTCTTGTCTAGGAATTATAGTTTCTTACGTGTTATGAAATGTATAATTATTGTAATAATTGGTACTGTTACTAATCATAAGTGTTATTAGTTTTGAGTGATTATGCATGTATCAGCATTTAATTATGTTACTTCAAATTCTTCTGGTTTGATAAAAAAATCAATAGTGTACCTAATGTAGTTTGTTCAAAAGCTTACTATTCCATTAACAACTACTAAAATGATAAGAATAGCTGGTCGTTGAGTTGAACACAAGACAATGTTTGTAATTTATGTTCTTTCTCCTAAATTAGTTTACTGATAATATGTTATGTCTTTTTTATGTTTTATTTTTATATACCTTTTATTATTGATTGTAGTCAATCGTAATATTAACTTACACCATAGTATTGTATCGAGTCTGGTTCTTCTAACCAAACAGACAGATGTGTTGCTGGAGAGTTTGTTCCGCCACTTCTTCTTTCCAGCAAAAACACTAGGAAGTGTCGAAGGGTGGGCGTTTTGGGGGACTGTCACTTGTAAATAAATAAAGTAAAGTAAATTTTGACGTTCGAAAAGTGCTCATTATCAGCCTAGTTTGAATAAATGAGTTTTGATTTAGATTTTTTTGAGTAAAATAAAACTGCGTTTTATTGTAATTATTGTTGACATAATTTATTTCCCAAAATTAAATAGTTTACACCAACAAATATACCTTTTATTTTTTAACAATCGTACATAATAAAATATACCGACTCACGAACAGTAAGTCGTGGGTTCAAATCCAGACAGGCGCATTACTTTGTGGAATGTATTGCATCACCACATGCTCTCAATAAATATGAAGCAAATCATGGTGAGATGTCCTAGAACCAAAAATTTGAAGACGTGACATCTACCCCACTGGGCCCGCGTGGTGGCCGTGTCCCAGCAGTGGGAACATTATAGGCTGATGATGATATACCGTAGCAGGTGGCGTTCTGTAGTTCTGCCAACCCAATCTACCCATAAAGAAAAATGAAAAACATTTTTTTTCATTCACGCCATCTAGTGTTCAATCTTCGTAAATGTACTCGCTCACGTCTACGTCTGTATGTGTAAACGACGCTATATTCAATGGCAGATTTTAAATTACACCTTTGTGTCGAATTAGGTGGATATTATGACAATGATGTGACCCAGTTCGATAAGACGTAATGTCCGATAACCGCAATTGCTACTCCTACGACTTAATAGTTTTCCAATTACACAAAAATACAAATAAACTAAAAATGTTGACTTCAACGCCATCTAGCGGGAAAATGGCTGGGAGCAGCCTGTATGATTCACCTTAAGTTTTTTTTCACACCACCTGCTCGAAAATGTCAAATTATATGTCAAGCAACCTTAACCTAAAGTGAGTCATTAGTGGCCGGGGGCACAGCCGGTCAATAATGTTGTACTGGATTTCATTATGACCCGCTGGTCAATAATGTGATTTGAATTTAGAATCTCACATGCTCAGCTAAATTGGCAGTATAGTTTTTTTTTTTTTTTTTGGGATTTTATGACCTGGTAACTAGAGGCGGTATAGTACTAACAAACACCCAGAAAGAGGAAAGCTATTCTCAATACCCTTACTACGCGTGGATGATATTCTCGATTTCCTACAAAATCATAACGACTGCTTCTTCATATCGTTGCCATGTTTTCGAAGACCTAGTATTGTAAGAATAATTAGATAACTACGAACCAAGGAATGGAATAACATTAAAACTGGCATTAATAATAACAAATACCATACCGCGCCGTAATACCGTTATAGTACTTGGCTGTAACATTAGTTAAAAGTTGTTTGTGATAATGTTACCATTAACCCGTTTGTGCATATAACTATTACTAGTTCTAAATATGTTATTCTTACTGGTTGTTTATTTAATAAATACTTTGTTTTTTGTACTATGGCTATTATTTTCTCACAGTAGGTGTAAAAAGTAGAGTATCCTCCTCTGGGCTAAAGGTGTCTTTGCCTTGGGCTAGCTTGAATCCCTCGCTGCATTCAGGATTCTTGTATTAACTCCCTCGCTTCGCTCGTGAGTTAAACTCTTAACTCCCTCCCTGCGGTCGGGAGTTAAATCCCGAATCCTTCATTGCGCTCGAGATTCAATATGACGCCCGTGACATAAGACACAACTTTAGCCCCTCGGTGCATAATCTACTATTTTATTACTTTTGTTAAATTCGATTTATTTAAATATCCCTCTGAGCAGCCCTTTTTGAACTTGTAATGTTTGTGATGAAGAGAAGTGGCTGTAAATACTCTCCAATCACATTTGTCTGTTAGGTTACTCTAACCATAACAAAAAACTGGAAATGATAACATTCTGAGTGTAGAAAGAGTGGACTGTAATATAAAACTTCATTTTCACACCACCTGCTTGAAAATGTCAAATTATATGTCAAGCAACCTTAACCTAAAGTGAGTCATTAGTGGCCGGGGGCACAGCCGGTCAATAATGTTGTACTGGATTTCATTATGACCCGCTGGTCAATAATGTGATTTGAATTTGGAATCTCACATCATCTGCCTAGCCTTTTCCCAACTATGTTGGGGTCGGCTTCCAGTCTAACCGGATGCAGCTGAATACCAGTATTTTACATGAAGCGACTGCCTATCTGACCTCCACAACCCAGTTAATCTAGGTAATACGATACTCTTTGGTAAGACTGGATGTCAGAATTTCAGGTCACTGACTACCTAAGATCTATATATGGCAGCCGGGACCAACAGCTTAACGTGCTTTCCGAGGCACGGCGGAAACTCGGCATGTCGGGCGGTCACCCATCCACAGACCGACCTAGGCAAGCACAGCTTTACCTAAAGATCGACCCGAATGGCAGTTCTTATTAAACCACGAACTCCTCTCAATCTCCTCTCAATTTGGAATCTCACATGCTCAGCTAAATTGGCAGTATAGTACTAACAAACACTCTTTTGTGCCAGAAAGAGGAAAGCTATTCTCGATACCCTTACTACGCGTGGATGATATTCTCGATTTCCTACAAAATCTGTCTCAAATGTTACCAAGTGCATATAACTAAGTAGTTCTAAATATGTTATTCTTACTGTTTGTTTATTTAATAAATACTTTGTTTTTCGTACTATGGCTATTATTTTCTCACAGTAGGTGTAAAAAGTAGAGTATCCTCCTCTGGGCTAAAGGTGTCTTTGCCTTGGGCTAGCTTGAATCCCTCGCTGCATTCAGGATTCTTGTATTAACTCCCTCGCTACGCTCGTGAGTTAAACTCTTAACTCCCTCCCTGCGCTCGGGAGTTAAATACTGAATCCTTCATTGCGCTCGAGATTCAATATGACGCCCGTGACATAAGACACAACTTTAGCCCCTCGGTGCATAATCTACTATTAGATCATGATCATGTAAAATTATAGCCTGTTTCGTTCTGCTAGGTAAAGGCCCTCTTTTTCTCCCTTTCCCACATAATTCTGTTTATTGCCAGTCTTTTTGGTAGGACTCCTGCTAATTCCGTCATATTTGCCTACTTAAAGATATTCTAAAAGCATATGCTTGCAGTGCGTGGTATAGGACTGGGTTACCTGCGCGTGCGAGCCTGTGCGCGACGTGCCTCGTGCTGCCGTTCGCGTTCCTCGCGCTGCCACGGGTTGTGCGGCGCGGCCGGGTACACCGACAGCGCCGGCTCCACTGCGCTGGCCACGTACCTCTCTGTACATCACCAACGTAACAATCATTTTATTACTTCTATTATAAAGTTAAATCATTCATTAATTAATGACTGACTAAAAACTCTTCTTGTACCTAGTTCTATATATTTAGTAGATTATACAACAAGTGAAAAATAAGGCAATTTAATTCGAGGGAGTATGTTGGACAGCGAAGGATTCTAGAGTAGAATTCAAAACGCAGCAAGGAATTGTAGATTAGAATCCTGAGCTGAGCTAGGTATACGAAGACTGAGAAGATGTTTTTTTAACAATTTGAGAACAACAGCAAACAAGCATTGATTCCAAGTCAAACCGAACATAAATGTAATTAAATAATTCACATTTTAAATAAGACATGTAAACATTCGTACCGTCTTCTGACTGAACACTGTTGGGCGGCGGTTGTTGCTGCTGCTGATGTGACTGTTGGTGTTGAGACTGCGGGTGTTGTGACTGCGGGTGTTGAGACTGCGGGTGTTGAGACTGCGGGTGTTGAGACTGCGGGTGTTGAGACTGGGCATGCTGATGGGACTGCTCTTCCATTTCCATGTCCGTTCGCCGAGCACCCTGGACATCAAACATTTCATTATTCATTTAGTCACTAAATATAATGTGCGAACGCAAAATATTCAAACAAATATCGACATAGCGATTAATGAAATAGGTAAATACGAAAATACATGACCCGATACAGATCTCCACCTGTTATCAGATGTCAGGCGAATCGAAGTTTATTTATTTTCTTCTTTGAAAATTAATTTAAGGCAAAGTTGATATTTGTTTGGCAGCGAAAAGTAAAGTTGCACTTTACCAGATTAGTACACTGTGTATTTTACCTGAGGTTTCGGGGCAACCGGCGGTTGTGATCTATGCGGTGATGGCGGACCAGGTGGCATCCATTCATATCTGTCAAAAATCGTTATTATATTAGACTGCGTGTTTGGGTTTCAACTGTAACGTTGTGCGATAGTCTTCAATTTTATGGAGAAACACAGTTGCGTAGTAACCCATCTAGGTTACCTTGTTTTTGTGATCCGGCAAACATATTGCTGGGAACACAGAGTTTTGCATTCTAAGAATGCAAGGTCTTCCAAGAGAAAATTTGGCAGCAGTGAAATAAAATATTGCTAGCTTGACAAATCATCAAATAACCCCTCCCTCTCTTGGGCAGAGCGAAAGGGACTGTCAGACTTCTACTGACTAAAAACCACCCATGTTCCTTCTTAGCTCTTCATGTCGAGGCCGCGGTATCTCTTGTGAACAACCCGCAGCCCCGACGGGGTCTTATAACCCCTCATACTCAAATTTTACTCACGACATTTTCCAGATCGTATGTACAATCTTAATGGCAGACGGATAATTACTGAAACTTGCTGTTCTTTAAAGTAGTTGGTGTAGGATCTGACCTCTGTGGCGGGTGGTGCTGGTTGTGGTAGAGCTGGTGCGGGCTCTGCGCGTGTACGTGCAGCATGGGCTGCGACTGGTGCAGCGGGTGCGGCGACGCGGGCCCGTAGCCGCCCGGTGGCTGCGTCTGAGGCTGGCCTGTACCTACGTGGGGACATGTTATAGTGTTACATGTTTTTCCAGAGATAACAGGTGCGTTCTTGGTAATATGGCATTATATAGTACTAGCTGATGCCCGCGGCTTCGCCCGCGTGGATGTCGTTGTCGCGACTAAAAGTAATATTTTCATCCCCCCCTTTAAACCCCTTACAACCCTTTTTTCGCATTAAAAAGTACCCTATGTCCTTTCTCATACTCTAGCTAGACTATCTGTGTACCAAACATTTTAATCGGTTCAGTAGTTTTGGCTTAAAAGCGCGACAGACAGACAGTTACTTCCGCATTTATAATATTAAGTAAGGATGAAAAGGTCTCTTTCAATTAACTAGTAAAACTTCCGAGACGTGTTGGGATATCTAAATACTACATTATACAACCTCATTGGTCTATTTGGGTAAATCATCTAGTATTTCGAGTATCTCATTATCTAGTGAAATCTAACTGGCTAGTTCCAGTTAGATTTATATTAGCCCAATCAATAATATATGACAGGATAAAATTGAGGTCTAAAAGTAGGCCCTTGTATAATTAAAAAAAAAAGCACCGGGTTGCACTTCGGGAGAGCCGGCAGAAGTGAAAACTTGAACATTAACATTGTGCATTTTTGATTATTTTAGAATGGTTAAGAAATAATTTCGCACGAATTGCTTTATTTATCAGCATAAAAGTACTACTATTCGCCGATAAAAAAGTTTTCACTTTTTGACATTTCATTTTTTTTACAATTGACACACACGCATATTCGCGCAAGCGCTCTGCGCCGTTTTACAAATTTTCGATCAGGCCACGTGTCCTGACGCGAGTATAAAAAATTGTTACCCTTCCCAAAACAAGTGCACAACGCTGCACGCTGCTAAAGAAGTTTTCACTTCAAAAATGTCTCTTAATAAATGAAAAAATTAGTATTTACCCATAAGGTGATGGTGTTGCGGCTGCGCATGGTGTTGCGCGTGGTACGCCAGCTGACGTCGCGACACCTCCTCCGACATCTCCGCCAGCTTGGCCGCGCGCGCACTCGCCGAGCTCTACAACAAACCCATACATTTTAATTATACGGGTGGGTAATCATCAAATTAATTGTCCCAATCTGGGCGAAGCGAAAGGGAGTGCCAGACTTGTACTGAGTAAGCCCCACCCACGTTACATCTTGGACCTTTGTGTTCCAGGGCCCCAGCAGGATTCAAATTTGTCTGAGAAACGGCATTATGTTAAATATCGAAATTTCGTAAGACAGTTTTAAAAACGCCCTTTTAATTATGTTGGGGTCGGTATCCAGTCTGGCTGTATAGTGAATACCAGTATTTTGCAAGGAGCAACTTTTTATGTAACCTCCACAACCCAGTAATAATAATATATAATAATAATCGTTTATTGGTCTAAACTATAGCCTAATACAATTACATCATCGAGGATGTATCTATACAAAAAAGGCTGCAGAAAACTACATAGATGCCTGACTTCCAAACTAGGTAAAGAACCTGTATCTTGGAAATCAGTGCACTTCCATGGACAAATTTTTATGGAGAAAGTTACAATTCCAACGCTTGTGGTAATTAGACTATGATTTAAGACATTAGTCACTAGGTATTAAAATACCCCTTTCCTTGCCTTGGTAAAATTGATTGTGATTTTCCGGTTACAAACAACAGGTAGCGAATCCTATACTGTATCATATCAGACAAACAGTTGAACACAATCTGTCTCTACCAACGAGTACATCATCTTCCTGCTCTTGTCCCATATCACTAGGTATAGACGCAACATATTGTATTTTTCAACACACTTGCTCAGAAAGTGGCTCTAATTTCACTGCAATTAGGCATATAATGACACCTGTAATCAAACTGTGAATTTTTCATTACCATTATTCACAAGTGAGTTATAGGTTTTTTTTTTATTTTTTTGGTTGAGTTGCTTTGTTCTTAAAAAAGTTTCGATACTAAAAAGATTGTGTTCGATAGGTACTACAAATAAATTAATGTACCTATTCCTTGCTCAACTCATGCAACTTCGAATTTAAATAGATAATTTCAACTTGTAAATACGTTTTCAATAAATAAAACTTTTCTTTTCTCTGTAATAAAAAAAACTTTGCATTCCTCATTTTGTACGTGGCTAAAACGCTATCTACAAAAAGCAAAAAAAAGAAACCTCATTCAGTCTATGGCCGATCGCCATTGTTAGATGCGCGCGCAGGAAAACTGATTAATTTTTCCCGCCATGGCGAAATTTTTTTCACAACTCATTTTAACTGTTGAAAATGATTTTTTTGTGTTATTTTCTTCACAAGTATGTTGAAAAACGTCGTATGATACACGTGTGTATTGTTGATTACCGTCCTCGGCTCTCTTAAGACCCTCACCTAACGGCTCGGGCCTCAATGGCGCCTCAGCGGTAGTCACCAACGTTACACACTTATACCATAATGTAGGTACTATTATCTTCCATTGTCATCAGTCAACCGTTACGCCTACTGACTCTTTCATAATATTCCTCACACAATCCATCCAACGAGTATTATGTAAAGTCACTGCCCAGATATTACCTGACTCCCCCTCTCAAACCGCTTCTTGCCCTCTTCTTCGGACTCCCCCTCTCAAACCACTTCTTGACCTCTTCTTCTGTCTCCCCTTCTCAAACCACTTCTTGCCCTCTTCTTCTGACCCACCTTCTCAAACCACTTCTTGACCTCTTCTTCTGTCTCCCCTTCTCAAACCACTTCTTGCCCTCTTCTTCTGACCCCCCTTCTCAAACCACTTCTTCTGACCCCCCTTCTCAAACCACTTCTTGCCCTTTTCTTCTATGTTCGAGGGGTCAAGTAATGCTGGGTATAAATATATTACCTGGTGATGTAATGGTGAGTCTGGCGCTTCGGCTTGTCCTCCCGCCATGAAGTGCGCCGATTGTGGCCGGTTGCTGCCTGTCGAACTGCGTAACGATGACCATCTGAGGTGAGGGAAATGGTACATTAAAAAAAACGTACAGGGCAGTAAGATATATGTAAAAGTATATTTCAATCACAGAAATGGTTGATGAAGTCAGTCTAATTATTTTTTTATTACAGTCAGTGCCTCGCATTAAGTGAGCACGAAGGTATTAAGCAACAACAACTCGTACAAGTTATCGGTTAGTAAAACATAAAAAATAGATTATGTAAGGCAATGTACAAAACGACAACATAGTCCGAAATTAAAAATACTCGTAGTCGTCGCATGAAAGTAAGGTATACTTTCCAAGCGTGGTCAAAGTAACACTATTACAATAGCTGTCGGGGCGTATAATACGCCTAATGAATTTGTGAAACACACTTGTAGAAGAAAAGGGACGCCTATACTCAACAGCGGATGGCCTCTGGGTTGAAATGATGATGACAATGAAACAGTTAAGTTGTAATGAGGGTCAACCAGCAGTCTACCAAACATTTGCTGACCCAAATCCAAGCATACACCCCGATCTCAAGATTCAATTTCGAATACCACCTCAATAATAACCCTCGACATTCAATTTTGAGTCATGTATGTTTAGTGGAAGTTTGAATTTGGTGTAACCTGTACCTGTCTTGTAAAGCATGTTGCTGCGACTGCACAGTGGAGAGGTTCTGGTAGAAGCCGTCGTGCTGCGCGGGCGCCGACAGGTTGTGGCTGCTGCGGGACTTGCTGGGCCAAGCGCTCGGAGAGCCACTCGCCACCGGCGGACTTACGGGCACACTGCAAATGAGTTACGTCACAACTTATACAACCGTCGCGTCGTGCATCTTTGATTAGGAGAAAAAAATAAATTGGTGTTGGAATTTGAAAACTTTCGGAAATGGTAAACTGCGTCGTTTACAATGCAGACGTTTTCGTCTATGCTATTTTGAGTGAGAGATGATGGGAGATGAGGACAGTCACACGAAATTTGTGTGTGGCGAAGCACCTCTGAATAACCCTTTGGGGATTACAGGCGTGTATGTTATGGTAGTACGTACTTGACGGGAGTGTGATGTTGCGGCGGCGCCGGGTCAGGCGCGTGGTGCAGCGCTGGCGTACTCTTGCTGGGCTTCACGCCAGGCTCAGCCGCCAGTCGCGCGGGCAGGTCCCGCTCGGACGCACGCCGCGCCGCGCCCGCACCCACAGCACCCGCAGCGCCAGCCGCGCCCGCTACAACGTCACGATACTATTATAATACCTCTGTAAAACACGATCTTCAGTAAGCTATTCAAATAAAAATATCTATACCAATCTATAAACAAAAGTATAACAAATAAAATAACATCTTCAGAATAAAAAATAACGAGTGCGAGTGATAGAAACGTACGGTAAAGAAAAAAAAAACGAGAAACGATTTTTATCCGACAAAATAATAATACAAGTAACGACATCCATGCATTTGACACAAATTACGTTCGGTTTAAATAATAGACTTCCCCACTGTGCGACAATGGAAACTATTGTTCCCTTGAAATTAAACTTATATTCTCCTCTTTCGACTTATGTAGGAAGTATAGTATCAGTATCACGTAATCTATGTAGTAACGACATAAACTATGATTAACGAAATGAAAGTTGTGCGTCCAGCTATAACACACCTATCGTCATGCGTGTGTGGGAGCCTTACACGAGGTGTGTGCGGCGCTGATGTCGGGGCAGGACGCCGCCAACAGCTGCGACTGGGGTATCATCGCCACTACCCGCGGCAACCGATCTGCTGACCCCTTTTCCGAACTCCCTCCACTCACAATCACCGATTCCTTACTCTGTTTTGCCTGATCCGAGTTCATACTCGACTGATTTGACTTCAGCCTAATGTTATCCAAAGTTATTCGTCTTGGCTTTTTGTCAATAATCTCGTTGAATACGTATCCATTGGTTTCCGTGTGTTCTTCGGAAGGCAAGTTTGGTATTTCAAATTCGTTGCCGTGCGCTAGCGTGTCCTCGCTGCCACGCGATCCATATTTGGACCAGTCTTCCAACTGGATAAGTATACTTTTCACTTCGTCGTCAGATAGTTTCTCACATTTAGTGTCACTCGTATCAGTTTTATTGCACTCGTATTGTATATCAGCTAGACTAGCACTAACGGGAACGGTTTCAATGACCTTGGTAGTTTTGTCGCGAACGCTGAGGTTCGGACTCGACTGGCAATTTCGCTTGTAAATCTTAACACAATACTTCAGATTGATGTCGTTGAAATGTTTCGTCAATTCTTTGACTTTGCCGAAGGAAGGTCTATATTCATCAGGGGATTTCCATGACTTTCGATCGACACTATCTAATATTTGTTTAGCACCAGGTTCTGCGGGAGTTTGAGCTTTAATTGTGCCGACATCATATTTCATTTCATTATTCGTCTCATCAAAAGAATCAGACGTCGAATAAGTGGACGGAATTTCGGTATCTTCAGATTTACCCGAATTAGATGTCGACATACTAAATATTGCTCTCTTGAGCCTGCACTGAATTTTATCTATTTGGTCGTAGTCCTTCTTTATATCAAGGTTGAGCTCGAGTTTTCTTTTAGGAGTCGATATTACACTTTTTACTTCCATCGGAGAAGAAGGGGTTTGACAAACTGCGTCCGCAGTTTCAGGTTTCTTCTCTGAATCCGAGTGATCAAGCGATAAAGAAGGTAATATTCGTCTTATTTTCGGTGTAGCTACCTTGTCAGGGGGGCCCTCGTTTTCAAAAATCAACGGTTCTGAGTTTGGCTCGTCAATGTAAGGGATCTGTTGGGTCTCAGGTTGCGGCGTGCGACAACACTCGCACGCGCTCACACACTCGTCAATGCCGGTACAACGACGTCTATAGAACTCGTTCTCTCGACTGCGAGCATTGATGAAATCAAGGGTGAGTTTGGTGTCTATTGGTTCCATCTGCGGTGGTAAACAGATGGAGTCTCCGTTATCGCTGAACTGGTCGTAGTTGGCGGGAGGTTCGGGTATAGGCGGTGGTTCTTCAGGGGGAGTATCGAACCGGGGCGGGCGCTGCGGAGACTCCTCAGCCTGCGTGCCGGTGGTGGAGTCGGCGCTGGGCTGCAGCTCGTCGAAGTCTTCGCACGTGAACGTGAACACTGGTATCGGTCGCGGCGGCGGCGCGTCGCTCCGCAACTCCAGCGGACAGCCCGGCGTGTCGGGAGACAGCTCGTCCTGTAACTGGTTGTTCTCCCTGTCCAGTGTCACTATCAACCGAGGTATAGAGCCGAGGTAGTGGGGATGAGTGGGGGGAGTGTACTCCTCACTCTCCTCTTCCGTACTAGACTCCGTAGACTCATCTCTTAGCATATGACATCGACTCTGACACGGCCGCCGACTATAGCCTGCAATAGACACTTACATGAACTTCAATTCGGTATTTGAACTTGTATTGCTAACGAAGCGAGAACTCAAAGAAACGAAAAAAAAACGCAAAGAAATCTGAAAAATAACTGGTAATCAGCGACAGCCGATGACTGCAAAACTCAAAACTTCTGACAGCGCAAAAGTAAAAAGCCAAATAACAAAAAAAGATGACTGAAATAAAAACTGCATTACTGTGATGCCACACGAGGTCTTGGCGGTAAATTGTGACGCCCGAGCGGTGACGCTGCGTCGTTCTAGATATAAATCAGAAAGACATGCCACATGGTGTGGAGACCGATCATGCGATACTCGTGTGGCATTCAGTGAGTTGCGATGACGCAAGTGGAAATCAGCGACACAGCCGAAGACAGTATGAAGTCGTAAAACAAAAGAAAAAAAAAAACATTTTTTTTGCGTCAGCTGACTGTAAAAAAGCTGCGATAAGGTTCCGTGTTACCGGGCGTGCGGTAGGTGGGGTAGGTGGGGTAGGTGGGGGTGTATAGTCATGCCTGCGGTGGCGAGCTCGGTGCGCGGCGAGGTGGGCCGCAGCAGCGCGGGGTGCGGGTTCGTGAACGTGCCCGAGTTGCGGCGCGACGGGTGTTCGTACTGCACCTCCTCCACTGTACCCACCACACACATTACAACTCTACATCTTTGGAATAAATCTATATTACACACCCTACTATACATCTGTAACTTAAAATCATAATCATGAAGAAGATAGACGTTAGCACCAATAACGTAGAGTTCATCGAACTCGTCGTTGCGCTTGCCGTTCGCTACGTGCGTTTTGCCGCGGTATGCGTATTGTAATAAAACTAATCAAAATTATTGGATATTTAATTCACCCCATCAGTTTGCTGTCCCTTTTTTTTTGAGTGTGGGAAATCATCAACCGACTTCTCCCGCTCTGGGCGCAGCGGAAAGGAGTATCAGACTTCTGCTGACTAAAAATACCCAAGTTCCTTCTTAGCCCATTGTGTCCGGGGCCGCGAAATCTCTTTTGAACTACCCGCGGAGGGCTGTTCTTTATACCCAGTATGAGCAACTTAGAACCCCTGACTTAAATCTGCGTGTACAAAAATTAGTAGGGTTAGTATCAGTTTATTAAGTGGTAGTTGTAAACATACCTTGTCGTTGGTTGTAGGCAGGTTGGTGCAGCAACGTCGCGAGGCCGTGCAGCATGGCGCCTTGCTTCGCCACCTCCAAGGTCACGGTAGGTCCGGTACGCACTAAGTACTCTGCCGCCTATGAATATTGACAAGCGTTAGAAATCGGCTTCGGTCATCGTCTTGTGTGGCGTCGTCGTATACCTCACCAGAAGACAACGCAGTACGGGCAGGGCACCACCGTCGCCGGCCCCCAGGGCCAGGCTCTCGGGGCGGGGCCAGCGACGGTCGCACCGGCGTCGAGTGTAGTGGAGTCAGTGCAAAAGTGTAGTGAAGTGTTCACAATAAGTGGTGTGGGTGGATAGGGCTACCTCGCCCATGTGAATAGTAGAATAGTCGTTTTAGTTAGTTTTATCACATTTGTTTCGTTAGCAATCTATATAATTATCATTTTACTATTCTATATCATTGTAAACGTTAGCTTGTCTCTTACTTTAAATATCTGTTAATCTATCATATCAGTTGTCTCATTTGGGCGGGCAGGATGTACGGAACCGCACATTACTTTTCATACTCACGCGCTGTGCATTCTGTGCACTCAGCATTTTGTACCTATTACTTAGCTAATTTGTGTAAGTACATTAAATCAATAAATCAGTGTTCAACGGACATTCGCTGTGGTCGGTTTTATTTCATCATCCCTATAAAATCGCCCCGGTATCATCACTAAGTGCAGGGATCCCCTACACTGGCAAAAGATATGATTTGTGCAAATTGTTGCAAGTAAAACCATAACGTGCGAACGATATAGAAGTCAAAGCTGAGGCGCTCGTGATTTACAATAGATAGACAGGTCAAAATTATACTCCTACGTTAGTTTGTAGTCCTACTGAGCAGCGAAATTCAGAACCAGACAAAATAAAAAAGACGTATGAAACAATCGACATCGCTAATAAGTTTTGCCATTTAATAAGCAGCAAATTGACATAGTTATCAAATAGGATATTTCACCAAAAAAATCTAATTAGTCCGTCTGTTAGATTATCAAAAAATATTGAATACGTGTTTTTTGTTTTATCAAATTAATAAAAATTTACGAAAATAAAACGTGTCAAAGATCATGAGTGGGGGTTCTTGACGTCACTTTGTAGGTAAAAAAGTACTAACCTTGTGACGTCACACGACTTGACACGACTTTTCGAAGTACTGTATCGTATTCATCTTTTGTTTACGTGAAATAAGAAAAACATCGTGTCCATTATTTTTTGGAAATCTATCTGACGGACTAATTAATTATTTTTGGTGAAATACCCTATTACTGTTTATCTAATAGCCAAACTGATCAACTAACGCTTAAATTGTCTTCTAATAGATTACGGTAAGTTTCCACATACCTTCTCCTGCGTGATCCCGACGAGCGACTGTCCATCCACGGACAGCAGCTGGTCCCCGGCCGCCAGTCGCCCGTCCGCGGCCGCCGCACCGCCCGGCACCACCGACTTTATGTAGATGCCGAGCTTCGTCTGCCCCGCGCCCTGGACAATACGATAGTGCAACGTGACTATTAGGTGTTTCTAGGCAACCGATATTTGGAATTTTGAAGACTTGAAATGTCATAACGCAATTTCACTATAACCAATGAAACTGAAGGTTATTAGCACAGTTACATTGGTAAATTTCGTTCATAATTTTCTAGGGTTCTCAATCTGTCAACACACGCCCAGCGCTAGCGGCTGGTGCGCCAGGCGACACATGTCATAGCTAACCTTAGCAGCAACAATGCTGAGTCCCATCCCGTTGGAGTTCTTGTGCAGCTGTATGATGTGCACGCGCGGGTCGGGCTGGCGGCGCGTGGCGTGCGACTGCGGCGCGTGCCCGCACATGTACACGGTCCACACGCCCAGCGCTAGCGGCTGGTGCGCCAGGCGACACATGTCATAGCTAACCTTAGCAGCAACAATGCTGAGTCCCATCCCGTTGGAGTTCTTGTGCAGCTGTATGATGTGCACGCGCGGGTCGGGCTGGCGGCGCGTGGCGTGCGACTGCGGCGCGTGCCCGCACATGTACACGGTCCACACGCCCAGCGCTAGCGGCTGGTGCGCCAGGCGACACATGTCATAGCTAACCTTAGCAGCAACAATGCTGAGTCCCATCCCGTTGGAGTTCTTGTGCAGCTGTATGATGTGCACGCGCGGGTCGGGCTGGCGGCGCGTGGCGTGCGACTGCGGCGCGTGCCCGCACATGTACACGGTCCACACGCCCAGCGCTAGCGGCTGGTGCGCCAGGCGACACAGCCCGCCGCGCTGCAGGGGGGCCACGAACTCGGCTAGACCGGGTGGCACGCCGCATACCACCTGGAAATCAATATTTCATCATCATCAGCCAGAAGACGGCCACTGCTGGACAACACCATAACAAACAGCAACCTGCCGCTTGCAACCACCGGTTGCCCGCGACTCTAAATATGTAGTCAGTCCACCTGGTGGGAGACCTACCTACGCTGTTAATATTTATGTCGTTCGAAATTAAATTTGCTCAAATCTTAAAAGCGCTGCACTGGCTATAGAGGGCAACCGACATAGAGTATTAAACCACTAGAGAGCGTGTAAGCCGATTTCTTCTAAGTACACAACTCACTACCGCGGGTCGGGGGATGAGGAAGAATACGCGGCTGCAATTGGTCAGTTCAAGGTCAAGTTGCGTAGGTATGCCTAGGTAGGGATTGCCTTACTTGATTATGAGAAAATAGTCGATATCGATAAAATGGATTTTAATATTATAAAAAATCTATCTATCTATATATATAAAAATGAAACCCGTTTTCCGTTGTCACGACTTGGCATAAAAACGGCTTGACCGATTTGGCTGATTTTTTTTTTAAATGTTCGTTGAAGTTCAAGGATGGTTTTTACGGCGAGAAAAATTCGAATAATGGCCGGAAAAGCCCTAAAAACAGCCCTTTTCTTTTTCCCATACAAACGTTTTCCAACTAAAACGTAAAATCAATTTGAGCTTTAATACCGTACTCATAAAGTTCAAGTGTTAGTGGAGAGGGTCCGGGAAGGCATAACAATTGAGTGACGTTCAGTTGTTCAGTCAACGAATGACAACTTCAAACAGACCATACGACATTATCACAATAATTACTGTTTCTTTCCCAATAGAAAAACGATTTTTCAAATGGTGTTTGCGTATAATATAAAAATTAATTGCTGTTAGTTGGTCGCGCTAAAACTAGAGAACGGCTAGACCGATTTGTCTAATTTTGGTTTTGAAACATTTGTGGCAGTCCAGAGAAGGTGAGAAATTAGTAGTATGTAGGTAGGTAAGTAATAGGTAGGTGGTAGGTAGTTGGTACGTAGGCAGGTGAAAGGGCATTGCAACGCACGCGGGGTACAGCTATATTATATAAAAATGAATAGCTGTTCGTTAGTCTCGCTAAAACTCGAGAACGGCTGGACCGATTTGGCTAATTCATCATCATCTGCCTAGCCTTTTCCCAACTATGTTGGGGTCGGCTTCCAGTCTAACCGGATGCAGCTGAATACCAGTATTTTACATGGAGCGACTGCCTATCTGACCTCCACAACCCAATTAATACTAGGTAATACGATACTCTTTGGTAAGACTGGATGTCAGAATTTCAGGTCACTCTGACTACCTGTAACGACTGCCAAAGATCTATATATGGCAGCCGGGACCAACAGCTTAACGTGCTTTCCGAGGCACGGAGGAAACTCGGTATGTCGGGCGGTCACCCATCCACAGACCGACCTAGGCAAGCACAGCTTTACCTAAGATCGGCCTGAGTGGCAGTTCTTATTAAGCCACGAGCTCCTCCGATTTGGCTAATTATAGTGTTGAATTATTCGTGGAAGTCCAGGGAACGTTTAAAAGGTGAGAAAGTGGTAGGTAGGTAGGCAGGGTAGTAAGTAGGATAGTAGGTAGGTAGGTAGGGTAGTAGGTAGGTAGGGTAGTAGGTAGGTAGGGTAGTAGGTAGGTAGGGTAGTAGGTAGGTAGGGTAGTAGGTAGGTAGGGTAGGAGGTAGTAGGTAGGTAGGGTAGGAGGTAGTAGGTAGGTAGGGTAGGAGGTAGTAGGTAGGTAGGTAGTTGGTACACAGGCAGGTAGTAGGTAGGAAAAAGGTCATTGCAACGCATGCCGGGAACAGCTAGTTCTCAATAAAAATGACTAAATAATATTTAATTAAAATCAGTCAATTACAAAAAGAAAAACAAGTATCCTGTTATTATCTTTCAGGCTCACATTTTTTTTAACTAATAATCTATTTTTTTTTGGCGTCTGGGAAATCATCAAATAACCCCTCCCGCTCTGGGCAGAGCGAAGCGACTTCTACTGACTAAAAACCACCCATGTTCCTTCTTAGCCCTTGCGCCGAGGCTGCGGTATCTCTTTCGAACAACCCGCAGCCCCAACGGGCGTCGGCCCTTGCGGGGGGGGCCCGTTCCATGTTGCTGACATCTCTTTGAGGCACGCGTGGAACACGAACGCGGCTTCGACACGGCCTGTCGTCGTCACAAGACGGACGGACGGCGAGCTAGCCCATCACTCACCGTCCACAGGCCCGCGTCTACGGTGGCCGGAAGCCATCACTTGGCCCCCGACGCCCGGAGCGCATCCCGCGGCGGCTGGGACGAGAGGTTCTTTCCCTCTCACGTTCTGCCACCTCCTTCGCTAGCATCACTGCTTCGCAAAAGGAGGCGACGGCGTCCCATTCCTCCTCGCTCCGGACCATGGCTTGCACCAGGGCCGGACGCGAGAGTTCGCCGCCGCCGATCGCCGCTACGAGAACACGGCGGGGTTCCGTTCCGCCCAAGCGGGGCAGACCTCCACGGTGTGCTCCACCGTGTCCTCCGGCCGATCCTCACAATGGTGACATCCGGGCGTTTCCTCCCGCCCGTTCGGTGCAGGTACCTCCCAAAACAACCGTGTCAGACGGAAGGTGAGGGCGCCGTGGCACCTCTCCAGTCACTCCTCAAAGAGGGGACTTACCGCCAGTATTATCTTGAAGCCTCAAGAGGCTTCAAAGAAGAAAGACGTCAAGACATCTTTCTTTTTTTTATTAAGAGAATATAATTATTAGAAGATGATCTATGTGTCGTTTCATTTTGCGTTTACGTGGAGTTAGGTCTACAATTTCCGGGTCTACTACTTCTTTATTCCTTATTGTTGAACTCAGAAAAATATAAGTATTTTAAGTATTATAAAGAAGAAAATAAAAAATGATGCGAGGTTTTATAAAACATTAACATTTAATTTAACAGAAATATTTATTTGAGAAGAATGTAAAAACTGAGAACTACCGCCATTTTTTAAAATCGGTTAAAAGTAGATAATGACAGTATCTGAATTAAATAAAAATTATATTAAGTTTAATTTTATTTTTATCGATATAGAATTCTGCCATAAAAGGTAACAGCACAGATTTTTACGATAAAAATACAAAGGGAAAGAAAGGGACAAACATATTAGAATTGCCTAATAAAAGAAAGGGACTTTTCCAAAAGACATCAACGCGAGACTCATCTTTGTGCTCGTTCACCCAAACTACCATTTTAAATAGACCCCTGCGGCGGCTCATAATTTGATTAAAACAAAAATAATTTTCGTAATATTTACTTATTGATGAAAAGTTATGCCATCCTTTTTGTAACTCGATGTCTTGGATTGTTTCCCACATTACTTAACCGCGCATGAAAGCATTTTTACACGTTATAAATTGTATAAAAAATTATAACAATTGGTAATTATTTTGCGTGCACACAGGTCTAACACTTGGTCACAACTAAAACGGTTACTCATACCGTAGCCTATGCATAGGCGACAAAATACTAATAGTTTTCGAGCATCGGGGCACTGTATGCGCAGTCAAGTGGCTATATAGTCTTTGGCAACCGATCAGTGTAAAATACTGTTCTGCTGCAGCAACTTGAAGCCGACCCCAAATTGTAAGGAAAAGAGTGGGCTGCCGGGGCTGCGGGTTGTTCGAAAGACCTGTGACCCCGGAATATAAAGAGCTAAGAAGGAACATGGGTGGTTTTTAGTCAGTAGTAGTCTGACACTCCCTTCCGTTCCACCCAGAGCAGGAGGAGTCATTTGATGATTTCCCACCCAATAAAAAAAAAGAGTCGGGAGACAATTAATAATACTGTCAAGAAACAAACCTCAGCACTAAATCCATCGCTCGGTATCAGCAAGCCAGCTCCCAACCACGAGCTCTCCTCCAGCCGTATCTCCCGTCCGTCCGCGCGGTACAGTTCGTCCGTATGCGTGCGCACGTAGGCCACGCCCGCTTCCACTACGTCGGGCGGGGCTAACGGTGTGAGCAACGCCCGTGTTTGTACTGAGTTCAGCTTGAAGCAGGCTTTCAGTGCGGCTACTGCTTCGTCCGCGGTACGGTATTCGCCTTGAATTAGGCGGGCTGGAAATAAGGGTTGAGTTTAGATTATATGATCACTGATAATAATAAGAATCCTCCAGACAGTATTTAGAACAAAGCGGCCAATCTTAACAGAAGTCAGCGGTTCCGGGTCCCGCAAAAATGCGTTTACAAATTAAGATGCACTCTTCTCTTTCACGCGTCCAACGGGATGGCAATCTGACACCACCGGAAAGAGATCAAGTTCAGAACCGGTTTACTTTGCTTTCTCGGACACGGGTTATTCATACTGCGAACTTACAAACGCGCTAGCGACCACAAGACCAACGGACAGTTATTTGTTGGTATACTGTTACGGACTGAGTACTGTGTACTGAGTATTGTCTTGTGGAGTTTCTTACCCATTCTTCTCCATAGATCTACGTTTTGGAACGGGCAACTACAGTATTATCACAAGTTATCATACCTTGTGACTGTAGCTTCGTTCGTTTTCTTTGTTTTTCTGACATTCAAAAGTGCCTGTAATGGTCCAATTGGTTTTAATGTTTCGAGTTAGACATACCGGCTTGGTTCATCCTTGCGAAGTGGCACTCGGCGGCCAGCTCGAGTCCCTGTCGCTCAGCCCAGGCCGCCAGCACCTTGAGCCGCGCCGCCAACGCTCCGCCCCAGCGCGCACTCACCATGCCGCTAGAACTCACCAGCTGTGGGGAAACAAGTGCTGCATTACATCTGCTTGTAAAACGATAATAGTGCTGCATGCTTCTTCATGGCGTTTCATTGATATTGACAGGAGGGGCGTTTATTACACGTGGAACTGTCAGCCGCGTGGGGCTCCCAGATTTAATTTATCTGCCTTCAAACAAAGAGTGAAGAGGCATCTTCTGGGCACGCTCGTTCCATCAAAGACCTAATGCATCGCTTTCCATAAGGCGTGATCGCGTTCAAGATCCGGCCCATTTAGCAATTAATAACTAGGACGCTCGAGGTAAACATTTGTGGAATTGTATTTAAAAAAGCAAGATGGCGGCGTTAGTTTCAATCAAGGCTAGGCGTCAACCCTCTCGGGGCTGTGGGTTATTCGAAAGAGATACCGCGGCCTCGGACACAAAAAGCTAAGAAGGAACTTGGGTGGTTTTTAGTCAGTAGAAGTCTGACACTCCCTACCGCTCCATCCAGAGTGAAAGAAAAAAAAGGCTAAATAACGTTAAATGCGCGCATTTAATGCGCGTTAAACAGGCTTAGAAACGACATATTTTTTCGTACTTAAACATAACTTTGCAACTTCCCTAGACGCTCCGTTGTGGTGATGTCATACTTGCCTATTCGTATAAAGACGTAGAGTTACATCCTGGTTTCTATGGTACCTAACCTGTTGTTACTTACCTTATTAAAACAAACAGCATTGATATAATGGAACAGATGCGAGAACAGCTGTATGGTGAGCGCAGCGTTGACACGACATCGGCGCAGGAGTACGATGGCGGCCGCTAGTGCTTGTAGCGTGGGCGCGGTCGCTTCGTTCGCATCGCCCACTGCCGCGCTTGTTAGTGTGGCCAGACCGCGAGACAGTTCCTCTTGGAAACATGTTACTAGGTTGCTGGGGTAAAAAACATAAGTTAATATAAAAAATGGTTCTCTGTAAAGTCGGTTTACGGACGATAATTTTACGTGATAACGCCATAAGAAAACATACGCTTAGGCCGATCTATTGCTTGTTCTGCGCTCTCGCTGCACGCTCGGCTCAGGCAGAACGTGACAATGAGTCAAGCTTTTACGTGCGCTCAGCCGGCGTTCACCGATTTATAAGACGTTATCCCTTCAACACATCATCAACCATCCAGAAGGCGTCTCGGCAGACCTCGTAGATGATGGCCAGACAAGACTAGCGACTAGTGGTCCACATTGGTTTTGGGTCAAAACAACTGGAAGTCATGCGGAGAGGATTTTGCCCTGCAGTGGGATGATGCAGGCTAACAGTATCCGTAATATAAAATCACGCCTTTTATCCCCAAAGGTTAAGGCATAGCCATTTCCAAACTACGTTGGGGTCGGCTTCCAGTCTAACCGGATGCAGCTGAATATCAGTATTTTACATGGAGCGACTGGCCATCTTTATCTGGCCTCCACAACCTAGGTGTATAGATACATAATATCGCTCCCCAGTTTGCTATTGTCAAATTCCTTCTGGCAAAACCATCAATAACACTGACTAGACCAATGAAGCAGAAAAATATTTTTTTAGCCCATAGTAAATATATACTTTTAAGCCAGTTACCACATCATAAACAGTGCTGAATAGTGAATACATCCATCAGAAGACGGAAGTTTGGGTAAACTGGGCAATAGTACCGGATATGTGAAAGTCTTAATAATACCCCCTAAGCGGAAATCGGAGCGTGCGAATGGAAGCAAATGTTGGGTGAATGTCATTTGCTATGAGGAATTTAGTATAACCAGCAATTACGGTTCGATCAAGTTTTAATAATTCTATAGTACACAGATTCTAGAGAATTGCAATTTTTCCTATAATAGGGATGTTTAATGACTAAAAAAATATGATTCTAATTAGTCTGTCTGTTAGATTATAGAAAAATATTGGATACCTACATATTTTTTGTTTTATCAAATCAATAAAAATTGACGAAGATAAAACGTGTCAAAGATTTGAGTGGGGGTTTGTGACGTCACTCACCGGTAAAGAATGTCATACTAATGTCTTAGAATATGACGTCACACGAGTTTTCAAAGCACTGTATCGTCTTCATTGTTTGTTTACGTGAAAAAAGAAAAAATACGTGTCCAATATTTTTTGGAAATCTATCTGACGAACTAATTAGATTTTTTTAGTTAACTACCCTATTATATAATTTTGTTCCACACTAACACTATATGGTCTAAAGTCGTTTAACCAAATTGTACGCTTGAAATACCCGAAGGGTTAGGCAAAGTGCACCCCCACACAATTAGTACACACACATTTCGCCAGTTATGTTTAAATCCTATGTAATACGGGGGCGAGCCTATTGCCATCAACCGGGCACGAATCCAGAAATTCTTGGAAAAACCCAATAACACTATGATCGACTTTGAAATCGAACCCAGGACCTAACTCTTGTATATATTTTAGTTATAGTTTTACTTATAAGTAATAATTAGTACTTATATGTGAAGCAACATTACTGTGCCTTAATGTACACCGTTTTGTATTTTTTTTTTCTTAAATAATTTATTTATTATTTAGGGCTGGTTCGAGGCGGCACAGGAAAAGAGCTCGTGGAAGGAATTGGGGGAGGCCTTTGCCCAGCAGTGGGACAGGGTAGGCTAAAGAAAAAAAAAAAAAAAAAAAAAAAATTTTTCTTTATTCATGGTCAGCAGTCGCGCTGATGACTACTAGACCAACGAAGCAGCACAAGACAGTCTCCCCAAAAGGATGTTTTGAGACCTATTCTAGTCATTCGCCAATTCGAATGTGTCACTGATGTTTTCAACTGTCAACAACAGAATTGCTCGTCCTTCCTTCGACCTTAACTTTTTAAATTACTTAGGCTGCAATATTCCGAGAAACTCATTCTACTCGTGACCATTATACAGCAAGTTCTCGAAACAATTTAAATAATTAAATGAGTGAGTTTAAATGTTTGTGAACGCACCCACGATACAGAAGAAATTCCTAGTGTGGGGCAACGTTTTTTAAAAGAAGAAGAATAAGAATTAATAATTGAAAATACCTGAAAGCATTCTGCACAGTCAGCGAGAGTACTTCTTGCGCTTGAGTTGAGAACGATGAAATGTGTCGGTCGTATTTCAAGAAATGTAACAGTTCACTCGCGTTCGTCATCCAGAAGGCTTGTGCCGCCGAATCCGTGCAACGCTCCTGGAAAATTTAAATCTTGTGTTATTATTCTTCTGCTCTTATCCCAATCTATGCGGGGTCGGCGCAGCATGTATGCTAGAGTCGTCCAGGTTGCCACGTCCTGGGCGGACCGAGTTTAGTCATCGACTCGAAAAGAAGAAGAAGCATGTCTGCTTCAATCAATCAATCATTTTATTTCAAGCTAATGAGGTCCATAGAAAAATTACATACTATCAGAGACTGAATTACACAAAAATTACGGTACCTTTAAATTTCGGTATGACGTCATACCGTGAAATAAGGGTTACCGAAATATTTCGATACCGTTATTTTTTTCGGTAGCGGAATTTTGAGGTTGGAAATGCATACCGGTATATTTCGGTAGAAGTACCGTAACCGTTATAAGTGTATCGGTAGTGGTACCTAAACCATAATACATAGGGGTTTTCTTTGACGCACCGCCTCGCCACTCACACACAACAAAGAGAAAACTAAAAGAGGAGCAAACAAAATGTACAAAATACACAAGTTCTAACGTTTTCCACCGCGCACGACGACGCGTGATTTCGGTACCGAAATCGTGTAAGGGTTAAATAACGTTTATTTTACACCGGTACCGGTATATTTTTGAGGTATCTTAACCTTTAACCGTAACCGCTTTCAGGCCCTGCATTCTATATAAAATAATAAACTAAAACATAATAACAATCCTTAAACTATTTAGAACTAAACACGCAAAGATGCTAGCGTCGTATTTCGCTGTGTGGTGTCGCGGAGTCGTCCACTGAAACGATGAAATATGACACCTTTCGGCCAAAAGTCCTCTTTTAAGAAGGTCTGAACTGAAGATGTTGAGTTGGAATACGTATCACGAACGACGTAAAGTTGATGTTGTGACGCGATTCCAACCTTTCGACCCTCAATGATTTGCTGGTCTTCACTTTCAAGTACTGCACAACTTCCTCAATATTCGTGGAGTGATGAAGACGCGATATGTACAGCTGCGTTGAAGGCGCAGCAGCATGTTGGGCCCAGTCAGTGCAGTACGGCACAGGTTCCGAGAGGGCTTCTTCTTCCATACTTCCCTATTACTCGTCGAGGTTTATTAGTTAGCACAGGTTTATTAAAAAATGGCAAAGTTAACCTACATCATCATCATCATCATCATCATTAACCTACATTGTGAGGAATTCTCAAAGGCAGAGTTATTTGTACATACATAGTTTTTTGAATAAATCTATTATTACTTCACTTCATACATAAAATCAAAACAAAGAAAATATGTTTTTGAGTACGTTTTGTTCTGGAACGGACCTAAAATCCTCATAACGCGATGAAGTAGTAAATCAAACGCTAGACGGCTCAACCCAAAAAATAAGTGCGAAAACATTAAAACATGAACACGTCTCACGAACTTAAAGTTATAATATGTATAATAAAAAGTCGCAATTTCAGCAATCGTGTGACCAAAATGTATACACTTATCAACGTTTAGAGGCAATTTTCGCTTTTTTTTAACAATGTGAAATCGTCAAAATAATGACTCCTACCGCTCTGAACGGAGCAAAAGGGAGTATCAGACATGTTACTGACTAAAACACACCTGTGTTCCTTCTTATCCCCTTTGCGTTCCAGAGTCGCGGTAACTCTTTCGAATAAATTCCGCAACCCTGACAGGAGGCAATTTTCGCCTTCTGATTACATTTTCATATTACGTAACAAAACTAATATTATGGAAACCATATTATCATCATAAAGTAAGTCAAATCTTCGTTATATGACGAGAAATTCGCGTTTGAACTTTGCCAAATATATACGTATATTGCTCGTGACAGTATGTCGTTTAATAGAACCTTAATATCTCCTAAACGACTAAACGTATAATGAGCGTGATAATTACCTGTACGGTGGCGTGTATGAGAGTGGCCACATGATGAAGGAAGGCCGTCAATTTGTGAGCGCGCTCCGTCGGCGTCAGCTCCGGGCGGTAATGCGTTGATGCTCGGTACCTGTGCACATGTAATTTTACATAACATCACTGTAATTCCGAAGGATTAGGCAGAGGTGAACTTACAACGTGTATCAAAATGGTCTGGTCATTTTTAAAGGATGTGGTATAGAGACTATCAAACTGAACAACTTTGTCCATGGGACCAACTTCGTAATTAGGAAAAAAAATAGTAGCTGCCCCATACATTTGGGTCGAGTAGGTTTGAAATTTTGTAAGACACAGTACTTTTTTTTTCTAGTACACAGGGACACATCAAGCTATTTCCAGTATTACATGGCCAGGTTTTGTATAGATTTCCCGTACAATAAGAGATCTGCATGAACTGGTTTTGTTTAGCTTGATTGGTGGTCATGCGTACACCCACATTACACCAGTGATGTATAAGACTCGTGTAATAGGAGGCAAGCCTATGTTCACACGTAATCAGTATAAATTACCTTTTCCACAAATTGGATTTATCTAAAATGTTATAAATGGGCCAGTCAGTAAACATATTTAGATGTAATGTATCTTTGTTACTCTCATTATATAATTTCACCCTTAGGCGAACGTGCGAAACTGGTGAAAAGTGGGTTTACTGTTACAACACACCTTTATGTATCTACAGTAAACTCACAGTTCGCTAGTTTTGTTTGAGTAGTGTAATAAAGGACCAGCCTAGGGGAATTCCTAAAAGAGAAGCCGAATAACATTATACGTGACTTGGTGATCAAACCCAAAGCCCCATGCTCAACAGTCGCGCTTCCGGCCTCTTGACTAGCGAGGGAGACGAGAGTTTGATTAATCAATCTAACTTTAAAGCGCTGCGTTTATGCCTCGTACGCAAGACCTATTACTTAGATTAATTTGTTTTCTTTTTGTGATTTTTATATTTAGTCTTGTTACCTTTGTTTATTAATATGTCGTCATGTGTGAGTGTGTGTCTATATACTTTATCTATTTTGGAAGACAATTCATCTTTTATGGATCAAGGATTGGCTTTTCTTTATGCGTAATTCAAGTACGTTATAAAGTCGTCGTGAGGGTTTTATTTACGTGTCGTAGCGCTACGATTCATCGCCCGTAACGTGTGCATATATTATTAAGTAAACCATGACACATCCAGTTTATGTCGTCAAGTTGTGACGCAGTTTTAGTTGGAATGTATGAATAATTGGCTTTAAAAGCTAGACAATCAGTAGTAAAAAGTAATTAAAGTAGGGTGCATAAAACGTACATAGTTAAAATACTGAGGTTAACAACATTTAAAATTACTTATAAAAACTTCAGCGCTCCCTGGGCACTCAAATTTTAGCCAGTCAGAAAGATACGCAGTAGGTATACAATTTCGAAATTCAAAAAGTCCTGACCAAATGTAATACGCATTGTTTTCTGATTATACAAGAAAACAACTTATGACCTAACTAGAAAAGTGTAGATAAATGACAACGTCAGACAAAGGCCGGTCTGATAAATTAGCTGACTTTAAACTAACCGCGCAATATTCGATAATTCGAGAAAAATCTCACCTGGCACACAGATACAGGGTGTAGACGGGTGCTAGCTTGAAGGCAGGCGCGTGCGGGTCGAGCCGCGTTATCACAGCAGCTAAGAACTGCGCCTGTCCTGCCTCAGGGAACTCCAGTACTGCCGGCAGGATCGCCTCCTGACGACCACTGCTCATGCCCGCGCTCATCCTGTATCGTTATATTGCATTTAAAGATATGTGACGATAGGAAATGCTTCTTTTTTCAACTGTTGGGGGTCTTGTTTTACCACTTGTTGTTAATGTCTTGTTTAGTTACGGCAGCACGTTATTAACGTTCCGCAAAAAGTTTGTTTATATAGTCGAGTTATCTGTTTCTGAACGTGCGAATCGAACTTACTTAAAATATCGTGATGATTGTTTTATATCTAGATCTATATTGTAAAGTGTAAAGTGGTAAAACCAGTTGGAAGAAACTCAACATAATACAAGCAGATCTATTATAGTAAACAAGCGAAAACTTCACATAAAACATTAATAAGCATTAAGCAGGATTTATTCATCAGACGTTTACGCTAAACACAAACTTGAACAGTACAGACACTTCAGAAACGATGTACATAAATTGTTCAGTTATTCAACATCAAAGGAGACGAAAATTAATTATTAAAACCTGTGCCCTAACAAGTTTGTCCATAATTTATAAACTCAAGAGTAAAGTCAGTTCCACAGCAATCCGTTAGGGTGGTTGTATCAATTATAACTAAATACCTGTTGTCATGTCCAGAGCCCCCGCTTTTCGCACTGCAGATACTCTTTGTCTCGACGTTGCCATCCAAGTCGAACGTAGTTTCATAATTGTCTTTGTACTGTTGCACAGAGTTGGACGTGCGGTTCACATTGGAGCTCTGATCTTGATCGTTGTACACTGAGCTCGTGTGATCGTCCTTCACGTAGTCGTCTTTTGTGTCATTGAGGTGTTGCGACATTATGAGCGACTCGTTGTCGAGTTTCAACGTATTGTTGTTGTAGGGCATGGTATCGTTGGCGTCCCTGTAGTAGGTGTCGTGCGACACGGGACTCATGGTCCTCTGGTACTCTGTGTCATTGGTGGTGTTCGCGTTGGAGTCGAGCGGGTCGGGCTGGTGGGACGACATCGACGTCGGCGACATCGCGCCGCTATTCTCGCCGGGCGAAGTCGGCGATCTAACGTAAGGGTAACGTACACAAGCGGATATTCGTGAGCCAGTGACAGAAACATGCAAAAGAAAACAAACAATGACAGATGAACAAAACATAAAATACACAGCTTTGAAAGTGATTAGATAAGCGACGGGACTGATCGTGTTTACTTACATTTACAGATAGAATTAGTACAAATTAAAAGTAATAACAAAATGTTGCAATTGTGCGATGATGTTTTGATTACTAATCGACCAAATTAATGTTCGGGTCGGTCTAGGTTCAACTATAGGGCCCAACTATACACAACATAAAGAATCGAGCTACAGCGTGTGTGCAATGTTCTCACCTGTCGTATATTGAGCCGGAGCCGAAGTGCTGTGATTGCGCGAGGTTCCTGTTAATGAGGTTCTCCTGTGCCGGGTCTACGAAGCGGAACGTCGACACACGACCGAATTTAAGTAGGCAACCGTGCTGCGACAAAACAATTTACATTAAATAACACAAATCTCAGTTTAAAAGCTCATAAACTAACTGAGTTTCACTTTCAACTTGTCTTTCAGCATTACCTACATTTTAAACGAACACCTTAAGGACGTCTTTAAATATTTAAGGGTCCTGCGACTTTGCGGTTGTTTGAAAGTGGTCTGCTTTTCGGACAATATTGATTTTGAATTGTAACCACACGATTCTTAGTGGACACGAATATGTAATGTTTGAACTAGATAAAATACTAGGAAAGTTTCGGAACGTTGTTAAGCGAGGCTGATTTACACAAGAATGTCCATTCTAGTTGGAGAATGTAGATATCGCGGTGAAGTACGTGGGCGTTCTGATGAATGTATTACAAATAAAACTCGACCGTAACCTATTTAGTAAACCTAGGGGCAAGTGACTGACCTTGATCCACAAGTTTAACGCGTTCCTGGAATATTTTATCAGAGTCGTATTCAGGTTACCATAACAAATACTCAATACTTGTCGTCGAATCTATACGATCGTTAGGGAAAATGTTTTCTTAATTGATTTCTTTTTCTTGGCTTCTGATTGATTGATGGTTGCGGTGAAATTGGATCACATTAATAACTTTTTGATTAGATGTTAGTTTAGTTAGTATTACCATAATAGGGCTTCTATATAAATATGTATAGGTAAAGATATTTTAAACATAAACCCTGAACTCAATAGAAACGCGTTCATTTACACAAGCGTTGGCTTCATTAAGCAATGCAAACAATGTGTTCGTTCGTGTATTATGGGGCGCTACATTTTGGTTCGACTTCGAATATATTTTCGGCAGTAAACAGGGTTGGCAGAACACGGCACATTTAGCGAGACAGTCCGCCATTTATGCCAGTCTTTCTACTACGGAAACGATCGTCTTTATGTTAAGTGCACAGTAAAAGTCAATAAAGAATCCATAAAAATAGATAAGCTTTCAGCTGAATTTCCGTTATAAAGTTCAGGATTTACGTCACAGCATTGTTCCCGAGAGTCGAAGGATTTGTTCAAGGATTACTTGTCAATAAGGCTTTATACAGTACCTAAATCTGGGTATAGGGAAAACATCACATTGACATATCATTGGAGGAAATTGGATTTTGAGATTAACGTGGGGTATCGTCTAGTTACGGTTAAAACTGAACTTTAGGTTGAAAACCCGTAATAGATTTTCATTTTAAAGCTTTGTAGTAATAGAATAACGGTAGGTACAACTTTTTAATGCAGCTTTCAGCTATTTTGTTGAAGGCTGAATGCCTTCGTCCGTAGAACACAAAGGCGGCTTGGTAGTTGGGCTTAATTAATGTAGTTGGGCTTAATTAATGTAGTTAGTCCCTTAAACGCTGCCTATATCATATTCTATTAAATTGTACTCTTGAGCCTGGAACTGTATTTTGTTGAATGCGTTTTTCATCAAATAGTCACTCAAGGAAGTTAAATGAACTGAGAAGCTAGCTGGTATTGGTGACTTTAATCATTATTAATCAGTAAAGTCACATTTGTTACGGTCCCGAATCCTGTTTTATTGAACATACAACCTGCCTGACACTGACCGGCAAATTGCAAAAAGGTAAGAAAATTCGAATTTCGCGGGCTACCTTAAGGTATTAAAGTATTATTTTATTTATTTAAGGCCAACCTACAAAGCATTTTGTTTAAGTCAACACGCTACTTCACGTCTGTCAGCAGAGTTTCGCTAGGTAATTAGACATGACCTTCTATGTTTTCGAGATCTTCATAAAAGCACAAACTATACAAGATTTCAGGGATCCGTAGATACTTGTCAAATTCCCTAACTTACTTGTAACCGTTGCGAGTGCATGATCCTGCGCCCGTTGACGTACACGTGCGCATCCGCATGTAGCGGCGTCACATTGTACCCGCCGCCCTCTGCCGGCGCGACCACGCAGTGCCGAGCCTGAATCGACGGCCCGTACAGCTGGAGAGTTGTGCCGTTGCCTGAACCCACCTGCCGATGGATATTTACATTATTTTACATAATAACGGCCTAGTTTTAACCTAATTTAATGAAATGTAGAGCATCTTGTCTGCAGTAGACAGTGGGCCAGATAGGCCCACTGTCAACGAGCCCTGCTATCGATTATATTCTCACTCAAGAAACATATAGAAGACCGTAGTCAGTAAAAGAGACATGACATCACGCCTGTAATCCCCAATGGGTTAGGCAGAAGTGTACCTAAAAGTACACTCACATTTTGCCAGTTATGTTTGAATCCTATGTAATAAGGGTCGAGCCCATTGCAATCAATCGAGTATTACTGAGAAATTCCTGATGGAAGAACCCAATACCACTTTGTCGGACCTGGGAATCGAACCCAGGATATTATTAGCAGTCGCGCTTGCAACCACTAGACCAATGAGGCATTCAAAGAGACACATCTATTTATAGTTGATCGCTGACCCAATCACACTAGCCCACTTGTTTCTTTTAAAAGCTTCCCGCTAATCGCCGGCTGTGCCGCAGGTGTCTTAAGGATAAATGGCGTTATGTTATACACCCATATACCAATGATGGCTCCTATACTATGCTGGTTTTATGTAGTAAGCCTCAAACAATGGAGAGCGAGAAAATCGTCATTTGCCAAAATTCATTTGTGATTTTAATAACAATACCTGAATCTCGTATTCCGTAGCTGTGTTTAAATTAATAATTTAAGTTTTAAATCTACGTAAATAAGGGTAAGTTTATATTGAGTTTAACAGATTTCAAACTTTTATTTCTAACTTGGAGCGAAGAGAGCAGAAGATTGATTGTAGACATTAAAGTTGTTCTAAAATCCGACGTACGAGTCTTGGAATTGGAACTATCAAATTCAATTGTGTCTTGAAAGTAGGAAAACTTGAATAACTCCATTTTCATTTAAAATTGGTAGCCTTTATTCCTCGAAGCGGTAAGCAGAGGTTAATAAAAACACTCTTTTTTTGGGCAGTCGTGTAATAAAATACTACCAACGCACTTATCGCCCGTTATTTTTAAATACAAATTCAATATTCACAGAAGTTGTTTACAGTAAAATTCTTTGAAAACATAACATAGGTAGCACCAAATATTTCAATTTAATAAATATTTTCTTGAAAGCTATAAGTTAACGCAAATTGGGCTGTTGATGATGTCGTAATTTAAATATGCCAGGCAACTCAGCATATTCGTACGAATTTGACTTTGACGCGAAAGCGGTGTTTATTAAATTCATAAAGCTCGGTACTGGAGCAGCGTTAACTGCGTAATTGAATTATTCTAGTAGAGAAAACTGTTCGTTGGTATTATTGCTTTAAATTCTCGGGGCACAGATTTTAAGCCCAGCTTTGCGGCTTTACTCGAATGGTGTGTGGTTACCAAATACGGAATACTCAATAATGTAATTAAAACCGTCCAGAACTTATCAGCGGCCATTTGCGGAAGTAATGTTTTTTTTTATGTAGCGTGAAATCTTTATACGGCAGGCGACATCCGTCATTTGAATATTTGCGGCACTGTAAATTGTTTGATAAAATCTTTGGACAGTTGCCACAGACCGTTCTGCTGCATGGAAGCAGTTTTAGGGATGTTTACTGACTAAAAAAAATATGATTCTAATTAGTCCGTCTGTTAGATTATCGAAAAATATTGGATACGTACTTTTTGTTTTATCAAATCAATAAAAATTGACGAAGATAAAACGCGTCAAAGATTTGAGTGGGGGGTTTTGACGTCACTCACCGGTAAAAAATGTCATGCTTATGTCTTAGAATATGACGTCACACGAGTTTTCAAAGCACTGTATCGTCTTCATTGTTTGTTTACGTGAAAAAAGAAAAAAATACGTGTCCAATATTTTTAGGAAATCCATCTGACGGACTAATTAGATTTTTTTAGTTAACTTCCCTATTGTGTTAGTTATGTTTATCAAAAAATAGTAACTACAATATTTGTACGATTACTTTTAATCTATACTAATATTATAAAGCTGAAGAGTTTGTTTGTTTGTTTGTTTGTTTGTTTGAACGCGGTAAACTCAGGGACTACTGGTTGGAATAGAAAAAATCTTTTTGTGTTGGATAGTCCATTTATCGAGGAAGGCTTTAGGATATATAACATCACGCTACGACCAATAGGAGCGGAGCATAAATGAAAAATGTTGCAAAAACGGGAAAAGAAATTCCTTTTTGAGAGCTTCCGTTGCGTGCGCTGCGAAAACAGTTTAAGTTACGCAAATATTATGTATGAAAGAATTGTTCCTCTTTAAATGTTCTAAAAAAAAGTCCGCGACAGCATATATCTATCTTTTAAGATTGACTCACTGTAACCATTTTTTACTATTAAAATGTTAGATTAAAAAGAATGATATTTTGCGATGCTTATTTAATCCATATGGTATTAATCTATATCTAAAAAAATATGATTGTTAGCACGGAAATTTAATATAGAATATTTGTGCCCTTTACTCTATCCAGTTTAAACAAATATCTTAGAAGATATCGCAATATAAAAATATCCGCGCCACAAAATAATTACGCGCGCGGCAGTCATCCGGTCCGGTGCGGTAGGTAAGTGGGGATTCTGGCCTCCGGGGGCTCCGGAGAAATTCAAATTCAAAATATTTACTGCACCATAATGTTTACAAGTACAAGGTGTTACTGTATATTTAACAGTAAGATATACCTATAGTAATTGTCACTTTAATAATATAATCGAAGCCAATCTAAACTAATAGGTATTATAAAGAGGAAAGGTAAGATTTTTTGTTTGATACGAGTACGATTTAACTCAATTTAATAAGTTGAATAGTCGATTTATCGAGAAAGGCTAAAAGCTTATTATGTGACGCAGACGAAGTCGCGTGGGTCAGCTAGTTGGCACATAAAATATTAGTTTTGTAGCCAATTAAACATTTTTTCTGTCTCGTAGTTGAGTAATGCCTTTTTAAGTGTATGTTGTCAGAATTGAATATAATATATGATGTGTTTGACCGAACGACATTGATATCGTTCATCGATCGACAGCACACCTGACAGTTCACTCGCGAAACCACGACTCGAACTAGAAACTACTAGAGCTAGTTCATTGTATGCATTGGTCAGTTCATCGGTTGAATGCTTGTGAACTATCTATTCTTATATTGTATGAAATCTATTAATGAAATCACTACGAGGTTAAATCCGTATATTGTGTATGGAAAAATTGTTACATGGTATATACCAACTGTACAGCGGCTACTTACATGGCCATTAATTTAAAAAAAACATCACCAACACGAAAAAACGAAGAGAAGCAGTACCTACTACGCACGCATAAAACATTTCTTGCCGTTCTGTAGGCTCCCAAAACTGAGGCATATTTTTGTACACTTAATATCGCTTGTGACATTGTTGGGTAAATATTTACGTTATTTATAGGCGTATTACAACCCCCGCAGTGAAAATTCATCGGTCATCATCTTCCTGCCCTTATCCCATTCTATTTGGGGTCGGCGCAACACGTTTTCTTCTTCCATTCTTCCCTGTTACACGTCAAGGTGGCATTTATTCCTTTCTCATTCATATCATTCCTCACACAATCCATCCATCTTTTCTTTGGCCTTCCTCTCCCTCTCCATCCATCAATATTTATATCCATCACTTTTTTAGTCACATGCGTTTCATCCCTCCTCATTACATGACCATACCAAGATAAACGACTTCCTTTCAATTTTTCTGTAACAGGTGCTACTTTCAAACTTCCTCTAATATACTCATTCCTCACTTTATCCATTCTTGTCACTCCGCACATCCATCTCAACATTCTCATCTCCGCTACATGCAATCGTTTTTCATCCATCTTTTTCAAAGCCCAGCACTCTGATCCATACAGTACGACAGGTCTAATCACGGACTTGTATATTTTCCCCTTTAACTTGAGGGGCATCCGTGGGTCGCAAGTTGTTCCAGTGACCTGTCGCCATTTCATCCATCCTGAGTTGATCCGTTGCGTTACGTCCCGGTCTACTTCACCATCTCCTTGGACAAGCGACCCGAGGTACCGGAAGTTGGAGCAGATCGGTATGGGAGTTTCGGCAAGAGTTATAGGCACAGGACTAGAGAGACCGCCGTAATCGCAAAACAGGTGTTCAGTTTTGGTTCTGCTCAATTTCAGGCCAACACTCTCCAGTCTTTGCCACCACACCTCCAATCTGCTCTGGACCTCTGGGCCGCCGGTGAAAATTCATCGGTAATTAAAATAAATAGTCCCATATATTTACGTGTACGAATACATAGTAAGTAAGGGCCGATTTCCATTCCATCCTGTGTTTTAATTTCAATCAAAATTCTTAGTTTGTCAAGCTATTTAAATCATTTTCTTCAATCTTTTTTTATTCATCTGTCCATAGACAGTAGGATTTGCTTTAAAACTCACGCGAAATTTCTCAAAACTGCAGCTATAACAAATGAGACAGGTTCACAGGTTCTAAAAGTATCCTTCTTCCAAAATAAATCCTGTCCTAAACAAGATTTAGTATAATTCCGTCGGATCGATGTCTATCCGCTTGTCTATTACAAGTCTCACTCGCCATAAATTGGATGGTAGATAATTGAAGGGGTATAACCTCGATGTCTTCCCTCTGCGATCATCCGACTGGGATTTAGCATTGTGATCTGTATTTAACCTCCTGAATGATAAAGGATTGAAGGCCTGGTTAAGGGATTATAAAGGATGGATGTGTGGCAGCTATCAAAAGCCGGTGGAATTTAATATAAGCTAGACAGTCGCCATGTTTGCGTGTGGCACACCGACTTAGCAATGATTTTCAATTCAGTTTTGGCAAGCCGTGAAAGAAATCAACCCAATTTTACTATAATTTAGTTCTGTCAGAAATTTCTCAGTAGCAGCCACGGAGTCTGGACTTTTACCCGGTTGATGGCAATAGGCTCGCCCCCTATTATATGGGACTTAAACATAACTGGCGAAATGTGGGTGTAGGTACCTACTACTAGGTACACCGGACACCTCTGACAAACCCTTCGGCGATTACAGGCTAAAATCTTTCTCAGGCTAAAATTCTGTTATGTGTTAAGTTACCCTCCTGAACTTAGTTACGTTTTTAACAGGATTTGACTTTCTGAACTGCAATGCATGCAACATGGGGTCAGATCAGCAATCTGTCTTTCGGTGTATGGAAAAGGACATAAGACCCACGCGTTTTCCTGTAAGAAGACTGCAATGCTAGACATGATGACAACTATTTAAACAACAAACCTCGACAACATCTGCTACTCTGAGTCGTCGTCCGTTTTCTAGCACGGTGGCGTCGGGTGACATCTCCACCAGCATGGGCTCGTTTCCGGGCCGTCCGCCGGCGGTGCCTGTGCCGGATCCGACTTTCTTCTTGCGCCGCCGCGGCTGCACTTCCGCTGGCCGCCGCCGCACATGGAACATGATGGAGCCTACGACAAACACATGGGGATTATGTCAATGTTATAATTGAAGATGAGAGAAATTGACTTTAAAATCGAACACACAGCACTGCAATCAAACACACACACTAACACACGTTCCACAGGAACGGACAGAACAAAAAAACTTAATTCAAAACATATTTCTGTGCCTCTAATGAAAAATGGTATAATATGTCCTATTTCACAACTCTAACTTCTTTGATTTTAGAGATAAGTTAAATGTGTTTTCACCAGTTATTCCCTTTTTTACGAGAGGCACAGATTTTCATAGACACGCTTAGAAGATACTTTACTTCAGTAAAGATTAAGACCGTGAAACGGTTGGTTTAACGATACAAAAAAATATGTCGTTCACAGGTGAAGAAAGCAGCTACATAAATTTGAATAGACGTCCACTTTTCCCAAGTAGAGCGACCCTTCTTGATAGGTAGGTAAACATTCAGCAGTAGCTCCGCAGTTCCATGGAAGTTGTTATAAAAATAGTGGTGCTTTTAAAACTGCATAATTTATAGAAAACAACCGAAGAACGTGGGGCCATGCTATGGTTAGGGTGGTGGGTGGTTGTCGCCGGGTGAATGCCTACAGTAAACCTATAAGCATTATTCTACGCATGTATTCTACGCTATAAATAAAATGAGTGATGAAGTGTATTGCTCGATAATTGGATACTATGTGTATTTCTACTATCTAAATACATATTATAAATGAATAGCGACAGTGCACAAGTGAAGTGTTGCTAAAATAGTTATAGAATTCTATTTACTAACACAAATTGTATTGGTTATCATATAGTATGTTAGTCTGTAAGGGCCAAAGTTGCCTGACAATAAATAAGTGAGTGTTATGTTATAAAGTGGTAAAATTAGTTTGTAAGTTTGTATGTATAGGGGGGTAATCTCCGGAGCTAACGACACAATTCTTAAAAAAAAAACTTTTGGAAATATACATTATTGACTTTAAATTATGTTTATTTCATGCATATTAGCCGAGCTATCACAATTTTTGCGAACGAAGTTGCGGGCAAATGTTATTCATAATTATAGTTTGTAGCCGTACACAAAGAGCTAGCCTGTCTCGGATCGATCTTTGATCTCGGATTTAATTTCCGCTTAATTTTACTTAGTCTCTTTTCCTCTGCCAATCAATCACGCTTTCATAAATAATCTTCTAAAGATATTTACTTAATTCTTATATAATATTCTGAAAAAGAAAAGTTCCTACGTATTATTTTAGTCTATGTACAATTGTTACGGTTTTATTTGGGTCGACGCCTTAACGGCAGGTCAGGCGTATTGACAATTATGCTTAATTGATGATCGAATGTGTCGACAGGAACTATTCACTGTTTATGTCTCTTGTGATAATAAATCAGCTTGTAAAGGAACAGGGGAAAAATAGTATCTTGTTAGCTGGCAACTGAATGATTCAAAGTTTTATTTTTCATTGTTTTAATTTTAATATTTTGTTATTTTAATTAAAATAATCACAAAAATGATTATATACCATCTTTGTATTTTTAAAATTTTTATAATTGAGTTTTATTTATTTATTAATTAATAATTTTGAATGTTTTTTTTTACCAATTATTAATTAGAAAGTATAACCAGAATATTGGTAGGTCTGTACGCTTTTGGCAGCAAGACAAAGTTAATTTTATTTATATTGACATCAGTACTTTTACTTTTTGTTTTCCTATGTACTTATAACAAATAAAATATTTGTATCTGAACCTTTTTAAGTAAGTGAGGAAAAGGTAACATAATTGTATACCATAGCCGAAGCCAAACGACCTCTGACCTAGACACCTAAGCACCGGGTCAACCGAGTGTATTGTACCCGCCGTTCGTCGTTTCGGCTCCGATTTCCCCACATTTCCCAACCGGAATCGGAACTCCTTTCTATATTCCCCGTTCTATGATCAGGCATTTCACAAGTTGCTAACGTCACCCATCTACTTTACCTTCGTCTTATTGCTTTTCAGGACAATACCGAGTTCAAAGTTTACACATTTGAACAAATGGGTATTGCTCAAGGTTGGCCGCAATATTGTTCTTTGTGTAATCTCATAGTTCTGTTTGGCAAGTTTAACTACACTCCAGGGAAAGGTCTGAATGATAATCCTTGTTCTTAGTCGGGAATTTGTACAGTCAAGCCCAAGAGACCTGTAAGATAAATGCGGCCTACAAAATATTTACACAAAAGATACTTTTCTTTTGCTCGCACATGTAAATAAGTAACTACATTTCTACACAAGGATTCTTTATATATCCCTACAGTCTGAACACTCATATTTTACTTTAACAACCAAATAAAATAGATTGGGGGTTTAATAAATAAAAGGTAAGCGTTATTATTGGTCACAATAAACCATGTTTTAAGGTTTTATTTAGAACCACATTTATGAAATGGCAAACAAAAACGTAACATGGGTTTCAATTTGTATTGTTACGGGATAATAAAACAAACACGTTTTGTATTACAAAGGAACTCTATTACGAATAATTGTAAAATTTAAACGAATTCATAATGGATTAGCTGTTGCTGAAAACTCGTTGCAAAATGTTCAGCGCCGTCGACCTAACCGAAATTCATTCTGAAAACCATTTTTGTCATTTTGGACTTTATCGTAATCGGTTTTGCGACGTTCGTTTGAAATCCGAGATAGAGCTTGGGCACAGGGGAATTTTCGCTTTTTTTTTAAATATTTTACGACTGCCTAGTCTTTGAGCAACCACGAACGTTAAATCGAGTCCTAGGTTTATTAGAACCGCCCAATAAAAATGTCTAGGTTGACCAAGTTCTAACACAAGCCATTGATTAGTACACCTAACGCGGTCGTTGGCAATAGTAATTAACTACGTGCTGAATACATTGCTGTATTCCTTTCAACTACATACCCACTTAATTAACTTGACCACATACCTATTCGTGGTCGAAAGTTAATTTATGTATGGCTGTACAAACACAAATGGCGGTACCGCCGTACCACAATGGATCCTGAGGGACATTACCCTAATGACCACACTTGCCAGTTTGGCAGAAGTAGCATAGTGATCGTATTGTATGGAGTTATAAAATATTAAGGTTGACATTACTAGTTTTGTTTTATTATGTCTAGGACGGATAATCAGATTTGGTAGAATGTAGAAACAATAAAAAGAAAACCACACGAATGATAAAATGTTAATTTTGTTAGTATTTAGCTGGTCGTTCCTGTTACAAGCAATAAACAGAACGCTGACCTACAAGACAAAAAACACATTAGCTAATTGAATAAAGAAATAATTAACCCAACTGGGACAGTGAGATGGACTCGTAACGAGGGTAAGTAAACATAATTAAAGTATAACAACGAAGAGGAAACTTTGTGGAATGACACCGAATTCACCTTTAAGTATATCAGGTACAAGTAGGTTCAAGCATGAAGAATAAAGTGCTCTACTACATTCTTCTCAGAAGTCCAGCACTTACATGTACTTAATCTCACTTTACAAACAGGATCACATGGCTTAACACAATTTGAGGATATTTCAGAAGTGCTACATTTAGTGGCATCGTGTTTAGGTAAGTGCACTCGAAAGCGTGTTACGTTGTGCTCAGCGAAGGGGGCTGGTGGAGGAAGGGAGACGTGCTACGAGTGAGACAAGCCCGCCTCTAGTGTCAACATCATTAGTGTCTACATTGTCCCGTTGCTCTACTGGAGCTACGAGAGTTGCTACGAGCTACAACTTTCGTAGGTCGCTGCATAAGATCGGATTCGCTTACGGTGAAGAAAACCTCTGTGGTCAGAAACCAAGAGCAATCATTACCGTTACAAGTAAATTGGAAAACAAAAAGGTACATAGTAACTAATTAACTTAAATTGGAGTACTAAAACAGCAATCTTAACTAAATAATTAAGTCTGGTAAGTGATAGCAGTTACAAACTAAGTAATCGAAATTTCACGTTGGCGACGAGCAACTTCGTTACCATCAGTCATTCGCAATACATACAATATTAAACAGAATCAATCATACTGTGGACGTCTTCGAAGTAATGATCGATGGAAACAAAGAAATAATTCCTGATTAATCGAGGGCGCTACTCTGCCGATATTGGGAAGGAAAAATCAAGCTTAACTTTCTAACTTTGTCAAAAGTTTACCAAGAAACTTATAATTTAGAAGTCGAGTCCGCATCCAGAATACGATCTAATATATTAGTGATACTACAACACTAGCATAACAAACAACTTACGTACCTGCTTTACATGGATATCTGAATCGGAAACCAGGTCAATCTCAATAGTCACAAAGTTGGCGAGGTAAGCCTGTTAGAGCTCAAATATACAATGGATTTGGTGCCGTTTTTGGAATATAATACACATACATAAACAATGCACTCAAACTCAGCGAAATGGCAAAATCAATACTTAAACCGAACAAGCAATGGAATATAAATATTTGATGAGTTTTATATTCATAGTAAGGGTTGTTCAGTTTAGTACTGTCCGTTCGCATTGAGACGTCAATTGCCGCATCTTCACTAAAATTGACGTCCCCCGGGAAATTTCCCACATGCTCTCAAGCTCTTACATACGTGTTTTATTACTGACTATGAAACTAAACACGAAATTGATGTCCCGTACGCTAGACAGGGAATTGAAAAATAATTTGAACATCTGATATTCCATTGCATCTTGGCAAAATATTTTGTAGATCAAAAATTCGATATTGTGGTCACTAGCACAAAAAAAACACTGAACACACCACATGAACACTTTATACAGACGTGAGTACGAACACTGTAAGCCTGAAGAACGATTACCTAGCACGACTTCCTTTTTATCATTTCGCAACCGAGAACTAAAGGATCTACTGAAAAGCATAATTGCGAGCGCGATTAGAATATTCTTTAGCCATAGCCGGCCGAATACTATGAAAGCGTAGCGCGTAGTAAGTTCAAACCGACCGGCGGTCTAATTGTAACTGGACTGAGTGCCACACCACCACTACGTCATACACGACGTACCACCACCGCGGCACCGGCCAGCCAGCCACCAGCCGCCCGCCACTTAGCTCATAATGCAATACAGGTTAAGGACTACTTTATTGGTTTTGCCTTTTTCAGTCACCACTACACGTCGATACTCAGAATAATACACGTCACATTGTACATACTCGTATTATAATATGCAAGGTGTGATACATAGACTGGTTAGACGTCTACAAGCCTACCGCACATGTCGCAACGTCGATATCTATAAATTGATCATGTCAGTAATTAATTAATCGATGACTCGAACCAAGCAACATTGAATTTGAAGACTTTAAAGGGGTGCAAGCAATAAGCGGCGTGAAAAGTTCCGAAATATGAAAAGTGAAATGATCCAATTTGTGAAAGTAAATGCAGAAGATTGTGATTGAAATCGAGACCTTGGTTAGAATAACACAACATTTTGTATAATAAACTCATACATGGTACTTGGTAGTAAGATAATCAGAACATATTTTGGAAACAGTGATGCAAATTGCCAAAACCGATATTTCAGGATGACAAGATGTGGAGTGTTATTGAGAGATGACCCATTTTTCCCAAAACTAATTAACAAGAGATGGCACACGATGACGAAGGTGAGCCTCAGAAACGACAGGACATGGCAGTCTGTAGATTGGGCGCGGCAGAGGCCGTCAATAACTTGCGGCCTGGCGGGTCGTCGGCGTCGTTACGTCGCGTCGGAGTATACGTTGCGTGCCTGCGTGAATTTGTATAATCACCTCACCTGTTGCTAGTCCACAAATAATAATAGTCAACAAATCGACACAACTTACTCCGATACGATCCAATCCCTTTTACTCCACGTGTCAGGTTGAATTATTAAAACATTTAGTGCGCTGACATTTAGTTCCGACATGAAATGCTGTTTCCAGTTTAGTATTACTCTTTCAGTTAAGTATTGATTGAATTGATACCGAACCAGTTACAGTTGAACCAGTTCATCCATTGAGCTGCCGTCTAAGTTGTATTTATCGGGCGCACAACAATGGGCATTTCCGTTTAGGGATGTCTGATGTACGCTCGGTATTATACCCAGATGTGGGTACAATACAGATTTTAAGCACTTGGCATGCTACTCTGCCGTCATTAGAAAGAAGGCCCTAATTACGTCAACGCTGATTCCGAGATAATCAAAGTTTTATCTAAAATGAAGGCCCGCGATTTACTGAATGGTTTCAGTTAGTGGTTTTTATTTTATAAAACGTCAATAAATATAGGCGTTATTTTGAACCCTAGTTTATTTTAATTTATACACGCGTATTAATTTAATTTAATGTTTTCCCTTTTGTTTTAGCAAAAATATAATAATAAATTGCGAAATACTTATCTGAAAGGGCGTAATTGCAAATAATTTAATTACGGCTTTTCATTTATAAGCTTTAGGAAGATCGAGTTCGATCTTCTTAAAGCCGAAATCCTTGCATCTAAAGCCCTAAATGTGCAGTTGCGCCCTTTTTTGATAGTAAACGTAAGTTACGAATCGATTGTGTCGATTTTAAAGCAGACTTATAAAATGAAACCAAGAATATTTACTAAATAAAATAGGTACTTCATTAAATCAGTCAGTCTCATAAGTTGAAGGATTCAGTCAAACTTAAAATAATACGTAAGACACATTCAAGTAGATACATACAACTAACTCTAGTTACCTTGAAGCTCTTTAAAACAATCAATTCTTGCTTGTACCTACTAATTAAATAGTATTATCAAATTATTTTTAAAGGAACATCTATAGTAATCACATTATATGTATATCTATCTAAACAAAACATATTATTTATACTCATATATAAATATACATCTTCTGACAATAAAATAACACACAAAACATTTAATAATCATCTTAAACAGTTTAGTTTTTACAGATACTGAGAAATACATAATATCTAAAAAAAAAAACAATATCTTCGGACACAATGTCAATAGAATCACAAACAAAACAACTGATAATATAATTTTGAATATAATACTGTCCCCGCGCCCACTCCCGCGCGCTTGTCCTTTCACAATACTTATATGGAAAGCCCTTATTGCGAAGTTCGGGCTATTTTTTTTAGAAAATTTAAAGTTTTGCTTAGTTAAAAAGCCCTAATTGGTAATTACGGCCTCCCTGACCTAGCAATACGAAAATATTAACAAAAAAGGCCCTTATTTTGTAATTAAGGCTTTTCAGATTCAAAAACCAGAATTTGTGTCGTAGTTATGGCTAAAATCCTTATGATAACTCTGATCTAAAACGAGTTACAGCTTTGTGTGTAAGACCATAAGATAGCATTTTCTTTGCTGATTCCGAATATGTTTATAACTCATTTTTGACAAAATTGTCAGTTACGGCCTTCTTTATTATGACGGCAGTCTGTCGTGAAGGACCGATAGCGATCGCTCGGACGAAACGCCACTCAACATTACACACTAAATGATATGGGACCGTCGGGTTCATATAGGAGAAAACCTCATTTTCTAAAAGGTCACGAATATACATGTCTATAGCATAATCCACTCCACACCCTTTACCTTTCATTGGCGCAAATGACTCTCAAATTACACTTTATTTTGAGCAACATTTTGCGATTTGCTTTATTCGGGACGGTAATAAGCTTTCAGAGCCTTTTACATGGGTACATTGTAACATTATATTATGTCTAACAATTTCTTTGTGTTCCTTGCAGGCTGGGCACTATTTGAGAAAGTATCACATTTATTGACACGATTTTTCGGCACCAATGTCATAACAGGCAAGAAGCCTAGAACGGAATGATTGAACACTAAGGCTACGACGTACAGTCAAGGATATACGGTGCCGAAATGTGGATACTGGTCAGTTGACAGTTAGTTCAAAAATTCAAGGCCGCTCAGCAAACTATAGAGCGAGTTATAGGACTGACTGATATTCTGTTGGTGTAGAGGTAGACGATTCCAGGAGCGGAGACCGCGTATCGGTAAGCATGGCATGGGGTGCTTTCCAGCTAGATGGACCAATGATCTATGTGCTGGGACGGGACAGACTAGATTATGAGAGTAGAGCATCGCAAAAGAGCTTCAATTTAGCTGGATGGCTATAGCTCATCTTATTGAATAAACATAAGAAAAAATCAGCGAACTGAACGTTATTGCATGCAAATATTTTCTCATGCCTACACATTATGCATGGAAAAATTTGCTTGATTGAAGCCTGAACAATACGCGGTACCATATGTTCTTATATGAATATGCGTGTGTATAAATGTCACGATAACATCAACGGAAGGTGGGTGCAGCGATATATGACATGCTGCCGACGAGGCGACGACCGATGTCGCCGGCACGCAATGTCGCCGTGTCGGACCTTGCGTAAACATAACAATGAATGTATGGCAGGGCAGGGCGGACATGTGCGCTTGTGTACCCGGGACCTACAATGCCGGGACAACAATACATCTAAGGAGACTTGTACAATTATCTAGCAAAATACGAGTGTGTACCATACGCCTGTTTGAACATCTCGCTAACAATAAATATCCCTCGACGACGATATCAGCTCATATAGGTAATAATATAAGAATACCGTGTATTATTCTAATCTGTCGCTCCCCAAGAGAAAATAGGGCGGCCATTAAGAAAATAGCCATATTATAACATGTTTCAGTGGCTCTTCAATTAGTTTCAAACAAGTAAATTCAATGGCCCTTACACGGTCTATCAGGAAATGTTGGTAGAAAAATATCAATTCTTCTAAGAAGACAATGAATCTTTCAGGAACTAGGCCTTGTCCTAGTTTTGATGCTATGAAAACAAAAGATTTATTCAGCGGAAGCGGAAAATCTGAATTTGTGCATAATTAGCACTCTTTAAAATTGTATGCTTTCATGTTGGAACGGACACTAAAGTTGACGGGTATTTTATTCCTTTTGACATTTAGAACTACTGTTTTCGTTCCGTTTACTTTCTGAAAGCCGGAAAAATAGAATGCTAGGTGGCATTCACATGAGATATTCTTTTTATTTGAAAACTTATACAAACATTTATATTCTACATGCACCAATATATGTTACATTCCAAACACATTGACATTCATAATTGGACACAATACAAAATTCATGAAAGTATGAAAGCGGGCACACTGAAAGATTTTCATAAATTTGAATTGCAACCGACACTGTAAACCTTTGATTTTCCAGATCATCAAAGGCTGTTTTCCTTTGAAGCGATGTCGTGAAATTAAAATTTGAATGGAGGATTGTTCGGGAGGGGTACTTTGTGTGAATAAAAAGCCGCCTTATGGCATTGCTCTCAACACAGCTCGACAAGTATCACGTCCCTTTTTGTGACAGTTTTAGCATAATTATTTTGTCATTCTACGCGCCTTTTCGAGTCGATCAATTTTCAAAAAGATTATAGCAAGATTAATTTATTTTGGATTTTTTTCTCTTAATCGTTGAGAAGACGTGCATAGATTAATAAAACGCCCCTTTCAAACGAAGGAGTGGACGAAACATCAAGAAATAAAAGAAAGCAAAGATAAATCGGGTATAGATATAGCGGTATATCGTGAAGATAGCATCGTCAATGCTTATCGTATCCAAGTATCGATTGAGGGTAGTGTAGTGTAGTTGTTTATGGGTTATCAACCTCCTAGGGAGCATTAAAACTGAAGCAAGAAAATAAATAAAACATTTCTATATTTCCTGAACAATTTATCAAGGAGTTATGTCACATACTCGCTTCTTAGTGAATAATAGGATCAGCTATACTGTCCCGTGGGTGCCGTATAGCAAACCACTAACAGATTATGTGATAAGGATGGATGATAAGAGACATAATTATACACCTTCATACATATATATTGCGGTCTCATTTGTCGTCAAGCGTGGCGATCAAGACAGACTTCCCGCATCTATTGTCACGGTTCAAGGCGGTGACTTGAACTAAACATATAGCTAGCTAGGAACTAACCATGTCTAATGTGGGACACTTCCGTCTGATGTAAGTAGGTGTTAATATAACTCTTCATATTATACGCTCGCCAGTTAGGTGTTAGCTATTTCTATTATTATACTAGAGGAACATGTCTATATGAAGACTCGCAGTAAAACCCGAGAGAATTCATACCGTCTAAGCTCTAAGGCAAACCGTACGTGTACATGTACTTTCACCTACCTACATATTTATAATTCTTTAGACTTAGACAGGCTCAGCGTGACAGTTCTAAAAATAAAATCGTTATAAGAACTATCAATAAAATGTTTTTATATTTGGGAGATCAAGAAAGAGCTCCATATTTTTTTGGATTATTCAAGAAACATGAAGAATTTCTATCACGAAGTTTTGTAAAGCGTCGTCATATTAAAGGTCCCTTGTCAAATCTAAGATGATGCGAAAATATTAATGTGACGCGGCAAGTGAACGAAGGAAATTATTTTTGGTTCATGTAACGAGCCGTGAAGTGCTCTTATAAATACGGGAAACCACAGAACGGTGTTGTGAATAGGGTCCAGTAATTACGTTCCCGACACAATAATTTTTCAGGCGATGAAAAACGATGTTTGGAAATAAAAAACTTCAGCAGTGGTAGGCCTGTTGACTTCATTATGCATGAAAGTACACGAAACTTGTGAACTGAGATTTACGACGAGAGTGGATTTATAATTAATAGCTTAGCTTGTAACCTCTAAAATTCTTCAGAATACTTTGCTGAGACCACTGAATTGCAAATAATGCTCAACAAGCCTGCGGTATAAATATTGAGCATATTCTCGCAAGTTCTGAAGTTCGTAAACAGACCTGGCTTTAAATACAGCATCTTAATTAGTCTGGGCTGCGGGTATTAGTAGTTAGTTTCCTGCCACGTCAATCACCGGCCTTACAGAACTAAACTTCAGTAAGTCTAATAATACTTTCGGGTTTTCCTATTTTCGGTTTCAACGTGTAACACCGCTCTAATCAATGTGCTAAAGCGTGAAGGTCCTAATGTCAGTTAAGATGTCTGAAAACCCAAATGTATAAGAGAAAACTTGGTACCTGATAAAGCTTTTGGTAAATTAAAACTTCATAACGAACTTTGAGTTGGGCAAAAGTAATTATACTTTGTCATTGTTCAGTTACGAGTTCACGCGGTAAATTAAAAAGATATCAGCGCTGACAATATCATGTTGGCTGATAAAATCAGCAATCAAGAAACATAAGAATAGCGACACTTAGCTTGCGCAGTCTAATATTAAGTTAAGTACTAAGTTAGAGAGTACAATTGTACATGTGCATGGTATTTTATGGCAGGATATAGCCAACGTATAAGTATGCAAGCACGCGCGGCCGCGTAGGGTCAACAAATACATTACCCGCCAGTTTGTTCCCGAGCTAGTCACACAAGCTATTCGTCTTCCACGCAGTTTCTATTGGGTTAATAGAGCAGGTGTAGAATAAGTGCCTCTTACCTTGACATTTACTACTTGATGTCGCAAATAAAGTAAAAAACAAAGTGTTATGGGTTAGACGGTGTCACACCCAGTCACCCAGTAATAGGTTCTGCACGAAGATATTGGATGCCATTATTCGTGACCCAATTCACCATGATACGCCAAAGGTAGTGATAATACTCTAATGCGCTTTGTATTCTATTCCATCGAGCAGAAAACCTGATCTGGTTAAATAATAGGAGCATGTATGAAAACGATATTGTTCCAGAGAATTTCTTTTTAATATACTGTTTTGGAGTGCTTTTTTGTTATACATCGAATGTTCGATATATTGGGTACGGCTGCAAATTCGGAATCGTTTTCCACTTCCACTGTAGTGAACACAGTTCTCGTTATTTAAATATGAACAGTTTTATGCACACACTACTAAAAGGATATTTTAGAAAGAGAAACAAATCCGAAACGTACTGAAAAAAGTTTGATGTTTATTTGCTTGCTTCACTCTTTCACGGTGGACTGATTTGATGCAGATTTTAGCACAAGTGTAGACTATGGTATTTACAAAATTAGGTGGTAGGTGTTTTGAAATTTGGATACCATCAAGTTAATTCCGGGTTAATTAAATCCAAGGAAAACAGATCGTATACCACCTAACTATATAATATTCTTCATCGGCATCAGTCTAACCAGACCCGGATTTAATAAATTAATACAATACTTTACAATACCATGGGAGTGACTGCCTTTTGGCCACCACAACCCAAGTACTGCTATCAACCGTAATACTAATAACTTAATAATGGTTAATGTTTATTGTCTTTTTTATTTCTGGAGCCTAGTAGCCTTTCCTTATGTGCCATAAATTCATGCAAGATACCCCAGCGTCATAAGTCAGCCATTTCTCTCGGCACGTCGTCGCCGCAATCGTTTATCTTCACTAACAACTCGCCTTAGGGATCACTCTCAATAACAAATAATGCTAAAGGTCAAATGTTAACTGGCAGAAAGAAAGACATCACTTTATGACCAGACTATAAAAAGTGCTCTGAGTGCTCTTTATCGCGACATTCTCGGCGAAATAAAACTGGTTTAAGCCAAGACAAAAGAAACACTAGCAAGCTTTGATCGGTGACGACATAATAATCATTTAGAAAGTTTGGTACTTCCCCATCACACGGTAACTTTGCGAGTACTACTACATAATGACAAAACAAGTTTGCAACTTACAGTCGTGCACCGGAATATATGTTAGACATCGATTGTTGGGTTCTTGAGAAACTATAACTCTATTTAACTCTTGCAAAAGTTGAGACTTTCAAGGACGATATTATGCATATCGATTCCGCGAAGGAACGGACATCGAACCGCGAAACGAGTTAAAAATACCGGCGGCCGGTCGACCGGCATCTGTGGGCACACCGGTCCGACTACTCTGTCGGCCACATGCGTTTGTTTACTATCTGCTTCGATCGCGGCTTTGGCGCCGGCGGTGGCCGCGGAGGGCCTAGCCGGCGATCACATTGCAATTTTTGAACAAAAAGTTTTTTCGTGCGAACTTACGGCGGAGGCCCCAATCCATGTCGAGGCGCGCGGTAAGAGGCGCGTGGCGCGGCGTCTGCGAGGCGACTGCCGCGTCCTGCGCCCGCACGTTCCCTCTCATGTATTCCCATTGTGAGTCGCGGCGAGCAATGTCCGACCCAAGAGGAAACTTCTCGCGGAAATACTGGACACGCAGTGCAATTACCAACTACACTAACTAAAATCTCCTCAAGATAGGATTCAAAGCTAAAAGATTTTGCTATAAGGTGTGAACATGGTGAGAACGCTCTTTAAAAATAGTTTTGGATTGCATGCAGAATTTATTTTTAGTTGAATGACACAGGTCAAAAACGTGTGGGGTGTCAGTTCCACTTCCAGTGCGCACGCGACTGTGGATTGGTGATTGTTCCGCGTATCGTTGATGAAACCGACATAGGCGGTAGCGGCGGTGGTGTGCTTTAGAAAGCACAGAAATAGGTAGGTATTTGGAGAATTACCTCCAAAATAATTGACTTCGTCCGTGCTTTGTTTAACTTAACATAATTTTAACAAAATTATGAGAAGTTTAAGAAGACCTGTGAACATCTTTTAGTATTCCGAGCAAATTTTATGAAGTTTTGAAGTGAGGCAAAAGCCTCCTCTTACCCTAAATAATTTAATTTAGTTCCTCCCTTCAGGAACCGACCTTAATATTTATACATACTACCTCAACTTCAGTTTGGACCAAAGAATTTGTAGGTCGGGTTTATTGATGAAAAAGCGTTATCGAACAATTCGCTACGGCCTACTCACTCATTTCCCGTTGGAGATTCGATTCCGTTTTATATGTCCATCAAATGTTCTATATTAGATCATTGTTCGACAACACTTTTGTCAAAGTTCGATAAAGAGGAGAATCAAGATTGTATCTATTTTTAACCAACTGACGCCGAAGGGGGTAATGTTTATTATTACTTTTATAGAATTATTTGTCTTGAGTAGTTTTAAAGTTCATATTATATACCCCGTTCTAGGCGGCACCTACATGGATACTTACCTAAATAAAATCTGCTGGCTTCGGAACGTTCGGCTGAACTTGGAAATTACCCCAGTGCCCATTGTGTATCTTCTAGTGTAAGTGAAAACGAGTGTGTGAATCGAGTGTCAGTATTTGCAAGGGACCTAGCTAACGCAACAAAGTTTTAAATTCTAACGCAACTTTGTAAGTTTACTTTCAGCTCTGGACTTCAGCAAACTGTTATTTGATTGCAGCATGACTTCGTCCTCATAAATATTGATTACCTATATTATATCTCAAGCCGAATCCTTATACTTATGGATTCATATGAATTTGAGAGTATCTTATTTCGTAAGGGGTAATTTCCTCGTATTCCTTCCTTCCTAATATAAATTTTTAAGACAAGTATAAATTAAAAATGTATTAAACCCCCGACTCAATTATTTTTGCAAAGCTTATTTAACCCATATGGTATTAATCTATATCTAAATAAATACGATTGTTAAAACGGAAATTCAATATGGTATATGTGTGCCCTTTACTCTATACAGTTTAAACAAATATCTTAGAAGACATCGCAATGTAAAATATCCGCGTGACTAAATAATTACGCGCACGGCAGTCATTCGCTGAGAAGCAATAAATATTAAACATTGGTTCTCCACTTTTACTCCCTTTAAATCAAACTTGGTCACCAAAAAAACAATTTTCAAGCTTTTAGTTTTAATTTCGTTAATTTATATTCCTCATTCCCTTTCAATATAGTGTACATTATTTTACAATCTTTTTCATTTCTTGCTACCCATATTGAGGGAGTTTAAAAAAAAAACGCCATTTTGTGCTGGCGGCCATCTTGGATTTGAAATTTGTCATAGTGTATAGTATTCTACTAATCAAGCCCTTTCATTTGATATTCATATTATGATAAAGTTGTAAAAAACTATGTAATCCGCCATTTTGTGGCGGCGGCCATCTTGGATTTGAAACGCACAACTTCGTGTCTGGGACCATGAAACTGGACCAATTTTTTTTCTACGATATCATGAAGTTCACAATTGTTCAGTTTCAGGTCTGAGTCGCTACACGAGAGTTACGATATTGTTACACCTTGTATTTGACCATTTATTATTGTACTTAGTAACGATAGCTAGCACCTGTCAGTTTTCTCGGGTGAATAAATAATAACAGTAATAGAGAATATTATGTACTTGTCCTCAATTACTAAACACTTATACTTTTGTTAGTTTATAACTACTTATTCGTAGTTTTCTCTCATTAATTTCTTACTGTAGAGGAGTTTAGAGAGATAAATTAAAATGTCATTATTTTTATTAGATGCTACAACACTAGATTAATGACGAAACTACCGGAAACAACTCCCTGTATATGAGTTTTGCCGCAATGCATCAATTTTGGCTAAAGTAACCTCGAATATATCTGACAGAGCGAGTATAACCCGAATCAACACAGGGGACAAATTTCATCCCGAATTCGAACACCGAACGCGATTCAATTTCGATATTTGCCGAGAAACAAAAGTTCACTAATGATGAACTAACTTTTGCTCTCTCTGTTAGATAGATTGTCCGACAGTTTGGACATTTCTGGTCACTATGATTTCGTATGCCGCGGATATATTAAGGTAGGTGTTGTTATTAATTGGTCTAACTAATTGGTACCTAAATATCTGTAATTTGTTTAGGACAGCAATTTTTGTGGAAAAAAATGAATCATAAAAAATAAAAGATGAATAACGGCGTTATTCGCATTAAAAGCTGTGGAAAATTTGCACGCTCAAAGGCAGCTTAGCCCGATGATTTACATGAAATATGAAAAAAATATTACCATACAGATGAACGTTCTATAGGGAAATAAACGCGAAAGGTATTCGCACGCGTGTATACCTTGAATATAATGCTTGACTGGAATCGTAAATTGCTAAACGTAGGTTACGTACCAGTATTGATCTTCCACATTATTATTAAAATACCCTTTTTCTTGGGATGCTATTAAATTAAAGAGTGTTTTATTTTCTGTGTATGAGAAACTAATGAACATTATTTAAGTCTTCTCAACCAGATGTTCGCGTTAAGACTATCCTAACCAAATGGTGTATGTGGCACACTGGAAGATGTTAGGTATACATTTATTGTCAGAGTATGTCAGATTTTTAGTCTCCAAGAGAGCATCTACTTAGAGAGCTGGAGATTAATATGTAAGATGTTCCATCATATTTTGCTGACACCTGGCTCCGGAGCTGCTCATAACTTAATTAAGCTTGTGTTGTTACGATTAACATAATAAGCTACGATGCGACTGGCATGTACATATAAAATAAATAAAGAGAAAAAAAAACCGGCCAAGTGCGAGTCAGACTCGCGCACCGAGGGTTCCGTACAAACCTGTAGGTATATAAGTAAAAGTTATGGTATTTTTATTGCTAAATGAAATCCATAACATAACAATGTGGAAAGCTGACGGTACCTTGTCAATACATATATGAAAATATTATGTATGTTCGGAAAAATCTTCATCTCTTTAAGAAGAGAAGTGATAGACATAATTTTAATACTAGAAATAGGCACAATTTGGATCAATCTCGGTTTAGATTGGCTAAGGTACGAAATTCTTTTATGGGGAATTGTGTAAAATTTTATAATAAAATACCACTGCGGATTCTACAACTGAACGAGACAAAATTTATAACATGCATAAAACGCACACTATGTAGACAAGCATATTATAAATTAGAGGATTATATCCTTGATAAAAAAGCTTGGCTTAATGCTGGTCCTGCTCCACAGTCATCATCAGTCAGTCATCTGTTTTTTTTTAATCGCTGAACAACGTTTGCTGGGTCAGCTAGTAAGTTTATGATTATTAAAAAAAATATACTATGTGATGTAACTAAAAATTTAAGATTTTCGGAATTTTTCCTATATGTGTACTTTATAACGTTGCTTCATGCCAAATTTCAAGATTCCAGGTCGTCTGGAAGTATCCTTTAGGTTTTGATTCCCTTGCGAGTAGTTGCGAGTTTCAAAATATGCGGCTTTAATTGCTGTATCTTTTGATTGCGTTGACGTAGAAGTTTGATTTTGTTACAGCTTAAAGATATTATAGACTTGAGTATTTGTTAAGAATTTCAATATAATACCACTACGCGTTCATGAGTAAAGGGGTAATAAGTTTAAAATTATTAAAAATATTTTTATTATATGATGTAACTAAAAATTTATGCTTTTTGCAATTTTTCCTTTATCTGTGTTATAAGACGTTGCTTCGTACCAAATTTCAAGATTCTGAGTTCACGGGAAGTACCCTGTAGGTTTTGATTCCCTTGCGAGTAGTGGCGAGTTTCAAAATATGCGGTTTTAATTCCTGTTTCTTTTGATTGCGTTGACATAGAAGTTTGATTTTGTTACAGCTTAAAGGTATTATAGATTTGAGTATTTGATATGAATTTCAATATAATACCACTACGCGTTCATGAGGAAAGGGGTAGTAAGTTTAAAATTATTAAAAATATTTTTATTATATGATATAACTAAAAATGTATACTTTTCGCAATTTTTCCTATATCTCTGCTATAAGACGTTGCTTCATACCAAATTTCAAGATTCTGAGTTCACGGGAAGTACCCTGTAGGTTTTGATTCCCTTGCGAGTGTCGTAAATTTGCGGCATAAACGGGAGTATCTTTTGATCGCGTTGACTTAGAAGTTTGATTTTTTCACAGCTCCAAGAGACCATAGACTTGAGTATTTGATATGAATTTCAGCTTGATACCTCCACGCGTTCCTGAGAAAAAAGGTCTTGACAGACAGACAGACGGACAACAAAGTGATCCTATAAGGGTTCCGTTTTTACCTTTTGAGGTACGGAACCCTAAAAAGACCTAGTTCCGTTCTTACCACAAAATGTAAAACACCCACAACGAGGATGGCTGATGACGTTATAAAGTTGCGGTTATGAGCACCCAACTGCCTACCTCACCTTACCTTTCCTTTACGTTGCCTTTTGTGAAATAATTACTAATCTTAAAAGCTTATTAAGGTCCCCGTGTGTATAATTTCGGGCCGACTTTGAAGTTTGAAAGGGGTGAAAGCACTTACGATTATAAATGAACTCTACATGTAAGCCTCTGATTCATACATTTTGATTTGACTTGAGGTTATTTAATTTTTAATGAAACAGCAGATTCACTGGAAGGATGCCAATGAATACATAGATAGCCGAAAAAGCTGCACTAACAAACTACTGTTTGCATTCACGAAAGCGAAAACGAATAGTACTTCAATTACAGATAGTGATAGCAGAAGTTACTTTGTAATATCTCAAAGGATATCATATCCCAAAAATCGTAAGCACGTATCTAGCACATCCAAATTCATACATGAGACTGCTACAGTAAACAAAAGATTTGTATGCACAAGTTGCTCTTAGAGCGAAAACTGAACGAGCTTGCTCTGATTCTATTCAGTCAGAGTAAACCATTTTATCGCCGCGGACACGTACGACGATTGAAATGTCGTCGGGACCTGCGACGAGATTGGATGTCGCAAAAACATTTTTTATGAAGTTATTCTTTTTGTTCTTCTTTCTGCTATTTGATAACGAAAAAGTTTTCAGGTGAAATCAACTTTGTACGTTTTACGTCTGTGTGTTTTATATCATGAGATAAATAAGACCCATTTTAAGAAGAAAAGGGTAACAAAGTGTTTGCTGGAGGCAAACATTTATTGCGTGGTTGTTTTAATTTCCGCACAGCATGTTGCTTTTTAAAAAGTTCAATTTTAAGATGACTGATGACTCTAGTTGAAAAAATGGTTCAAAAGGTATTACATTTCAGCTTTGGTGGAACACTAGTGTAATACTAGTACATCGATCGACTGTGTGATGATTCTGAAACACAGTCAACCTTTGAGTGTAGCTATTTCCGTAGGGATAAAAACTTTCGTAGGTTGTTGGCGAAAAAATTTTTTTTTGCACTCGTTTAAACAAATTATTCGACAACCTATCGATATTGTAATAGTATTTCCAAGATTATGTAATCTTTTAGTTCAACCCATACCGGGTTCAGGTAGCGAAACAAGCACTACAGATAATCTTTCGACGTCCTTTTTTTCACGATTACGATGCCTAACATCCCAAATGCTCTTGATATCGGAGACTCCTTCAAAGTTCGATATTATTAGGATGATACTATAAAACAGAAACGTGTTCCGATCCAATATTACTTCAGATATGAGATTGGCTTCAGGATGTTTTTTTCATATGAGTACCTTAAACTCTTTGTGTAATGAAGAGACCTTCATGAAAATGCCGATAAGTGGGGGCAAAGTTAATTTTAGCTTCAGGTTTAGACTTAGTAAATACCGCCGTTATCTTTCGGGATTAGCAAGACCTGGTTCTGTGGTGTATTCATGAACGAAACAATATTTACTTTCGACACGCGGCTTTATCAAGTTTGATAATACTATTTCTTGCAGTAAACACGATTTAAGTGTATTAATACCTAAAGGAGCGGTCGGTCTCATCTATTACAGTCAAGCATTCATTATGCATATACTTATCAAAATTAAAAAGTTTCTTTCCTCGTGAAATACTGAATAAAATGTTGAGATAAGACCCCATCTTAGACCTTATTTATTACAAACAATGTTTTAGGAAAAAAACGTTTTGGTCGCACAAAATTCAAGTCATCGATTCGACAAGAAGAAGGAGAAAAAGCTTTTTCAGTTTGCTAAGTGTTTTGTACGTGACTGTACAGTCACGAGTACTAATATGAATAAATGCAGCAACTTTTAAAAGTTTATCCTACTGTATTGAGTGTTATCTTATGATGTTACGGACATAGGATTTTCAAACTCATATCTTTACGAAAAAGGTCTTATGAGAAAATCGGGTTTGAATTTTACTGCTTGTAGAGATGGAACATAAAACATCCAATAAATCGAAAATGTCTCTAAACAAAAGCCTAAGAAAGACGTTACACAACTAACCAATACACACACCAAACAAAAACCGGACACTAGTATGTCCACATAGTATTTTTCTAGCATATTCGTAGTGTGTCTGTACTCGACCAGCATGCAGCATGTGGGTCAAGTGGCTCATGTGCTGTCATCTCATTTTCACTTTACACGAAAACTAAACAACCCTGCTCTCTGCAGCTTCAAGCTTGCTAACACTTCTTGGGAGTGTAGTGGTGTAGCTTACGTAGCAAACTTTTCCTTGTTTTAGAAAATATGATGATGAGAAAATAAAAGAATGCTTATTTCGGACAAGCGGAGAAGAGATAATTGTTGAATTGTATTACTTCTGGGAACTAACATTTGACTTACATGCATGTTTATACAGAAGCTACAAAAAGCCGGTTACTAGCATAATTTCATAGTTATTTTCTTTATCATTAACACTGATATCGATTATTTATTATGTTTACTGAAGTTTTTGCGGGTGGATGTTTATGTGCAGTCTACCCTCTTTGTCAGGTTTGTTTTCTTCTTCAGTTTATCCGTGATCACAGTGCTTGCAACAATGCTGAAATTATATTGAGAACTCAAAACAAACAGTAAATACGGTAAATATTCCGTTTTCAGTGCTAATGATAATGTTAGAGATCATGTCAGTTACTTTGTCCACATTTATACATCTGGTAAGTGTATGAGGACATCGGTTAATAATGAATTTATTTCCAATAACCATTAGGGGCTTATCATTGCCCCTCTTATACCTTTTCAAACCAAGTATATTAGTCTGCTAATTGCGGAAGACAGAGTTGATTGATTTATTGAATCCTCTAGCGTCTTACTTTTTACTTTATGTCGTAAATTCTAACGACGGTCGAGCTCGCTAGCGTATCGGCAAGTACCCGAGCTAGTAAGTTCGCGCCAGTGCGCTAACCCTAGGCTAATACATTATGCGACGGAGGCAACGAGCCGTAAGAACTAAACTAAACTAAAAGTCACTAAACCCCATTAATCAAATTTTCTCAGTTAATAAAAAAGGCAATTTCACCTAATCGGTAGTGAATGCTGTCATCATTTAAAGGCAGAATATAATCCGGCACGCGACGGCGAATACTTTGCAAATAGTGAAACGGTAGTACATAAACACGAACTTGCACTAAACTTATAGAGAATGCAATTCATTGATAATTTGATATCATTTAGAATTGAATACATTTCAAAACTCTTTTAGAAAAAGCTTTTTAAATATCAGCTGCCCATTACATTTGGGTCGAGAAGGTGTTGAAAATTTGTTCGGGACAGGATACCTGAATATTTCTGCGTAATTACGAGTATAGTTTTCTATGGAGAAAGTTGATCAGTTTGACGGTATGCATGGCGAGACATCAAGTCTCGTTTTATATGATCTTCGCGTACAATGAGAGATAAACTTAATTTCGTAGTTTTGCATAAGTAGCTAGATTTGTCAACGTGCCTACCAAATAAATACACATCTTTTTGATGCATGCTGTATGTACCTATGTGTGTCTGAACAAAACACACCAGACACAAAAAATATGTTCAATATAAACAGCGGCTCTTGTAAAAATCGAAAGTAGCAATTAAAATTTTGATGATACGCTAAATAATAACTGGATGGCCACCAATAAATACCTGCTGCCTGTTTACCAGCTACTTTAATTACCGGCTCGCCGGCCAGGAAATATGAATACATTTTCGACATGAAATCAACATTGAAGACGACACAATTACCTATGTAGGTATAAACTATGATTACGAACGAAACTTAAATTAATATCAAGCTATGACCACAAACTGAATGAGAAAACCTATTCTAATAAATGAATTGAAAAACATTTTCTTGTAAATGATGTTGTTCACCTAAAAACCAACTTGCAGGACATTACAATAAGATTCTAAATTAAATAAGGAGCATGCGGTACTTACTTCGTGTCATATTCATCAGTGCAAGCGGGCACTCGTCGTCTTCCAAGATGTACTCCGAATTGTCAGTTTTGTCTTCCTAAAAACCGAAAACATGTTTAGTAGAACCGTGTTGTTTTTGTATTTACACAGTTTTGGAATTATGCGAATCGATACGATGGAATTTGGCGGAAGTAAATTAATAATCAAACAAGGAAGAAGCTATAATAAATTTTGCGTCCCACTGCGGGGTAATAGCCTGTATTCAGTCACGACATCCATACCCTTAATAGTTAATAGGTTTCATTAATATCAATTGTAACCTCTAAGGGGCTGTTTCACATTGCTTCTGGATCCACAATACAAAAAAAAACTATAACGGGCAAAAATGAGAATTTTAGGGTCGAAATAATAAAAACGGTACAGGATTATTTGTAAAGGGTACAATTACTTAATTAACCGATACCTGTCTGGTGGTGGTGTATGTTGGGCGACAAACAGGATGATTGAAAGGCATTTGCATGTGGCTTAGATGAGAACCCTTATGAGGATATGTGGTGTTACGCGAATGGATAAAATAATAAATGAGTACATAAGAGGAAGTCTGAAAGTGGCGCCGGTGACTGAAAAGATGTTTGGTAATCGGTTGTTGTGGTACGGGCGTGTGATGCGGAGGAATGATGAAAATGTCGTGAGGAAGGTTTTGAGTTTAAATGAGGATGGGTATAAAAGTAGAGGAAGACCACAGAAACGATGGATAGACTGTTAAAAATGATATGGCAAGGTAGGTGTCTCATGAGATGACGAGTAACAGAGAACTATGGAAGAAGACATGCTACGCCGACCCGAAATGAATTGGGATAAGGGCAGGACACTGATGATGTCTTGTCAGGTGGTAGAAAAGGCCATTAATATCCATTAAAAAAATTAAATACCAAGTACTCTGAAAAGGTTACCATTGAATTAATTGGCACCTTGCTCTGATTACGTCATGAGCCCTCATCACCTACTGAAGCGAAAAAAAATGTGACGGGGTGATGACAGGAAGCCAACTAGACGAACCGAATTCTCGGCAGGTACCCAATAAATAAGTATCAGAGTCATTTTGATTTTATTATGATTTAATTTTATCATCAACTTTATTTTGATTTAATTTTATTTTGATTATTATGATTTAATTTTTATTTTATTTTCGACGTTTTTTTGATTTTGTTTTGGTTTTTTTAACTTGTACTTTAATATAATATTTTTTTATATTTTTAATTAATTACTTTATTGTAATTTGTTGTATGTTGATTGTATTATTGTGTGCAAACTGATCAGACTTTTTATGTTATGTGTTATATGGATGAATCTGAAATAAATGAATTAATAATAACAGTAACGTTACCTGCACAATACAAAACTGCAGCGGATCTTGATACGACATGCCGTACTTGTCGAGCGTCTCCCGCAGGACCGTGGCAGCGGAGTCGTTCACTGACAGCAGTAACGTGACGTATGACACGTCAGGCCGGAGGATCGAGCCGTATACTCTGAGGGTACCACCTAAATGCACGTACGAAGTTATTAGAAATTCAATTCATCTTAGACATATGTGATATCGGTGAAGGAAAACATCGTGAGGTAACCTGGGACTTTAATAAGTTTGTAATCGACATCTCATTTTCATTTTAATAAATAAACAATAACAACATTTTTTATAAAACAATAACAACAAAATTGCCAATCCGTCGTGGACAAGTGCTATAAATTGATGGTTCATGCATAATTATGCTTTCTTTGTATGAAAATAAGCGTTTGCGTTGTAGCAGGACAGTTAGTGGCTTGTAATATTATTTTTAATTAATTTTATTGTCGTTGATCGACCACATCGTTCTCAAAGTTTTTGCAAAACGCCATAATATTTTTTTAAAGGTTCCGTACCTCAAGGTTGTTGTATTGTTTGGAGGTATTACTTTCTAAGACAAGCTTCTTCCAGCTCCACCACTACTAAACTAACCTCCCAGTCCGCTAATAATAACAAACTGAGATCACCATGGTGATCACTGTATTTCAGATTCGCTTTTTATTGCGACGCTTTTGTTGATTGTTACAGAAAACATTTCTACCCAACAATAAGCCAAATTCCAAGCTCGTTTTATACATAAGTTTGTTTACAATTTAGATTAAAAATTTATAGATATTTCAGGATTATTTACTAGCAAAAACACAGACAATCAACTTTAGGTTTCAAGTGTTCTGAGCAGGGACTGAAAAGTTTAACGGTCAATTTTAATCGGGTTAGCACGCGCTCGGTGCTTTGTCTCTTTCATTATGGTTAATCAGCAATATTTAAATGTGGACGAGACAAAGGGGGTACGTAAGGATAGCAGCAAGTGGGGTTTTGTGGTTTCTCCCTACCCCTATGTGAAAACGGCGTGAGTTTATGTATGTATGTGTATGTAAACCATGGTTAATAAAACATGTGTTATAGATCTAACCGGCTAATCTTTTAACCCGATTAATCGGAACCTGGTTCTCAGGGGTAAAAAGTCGTAGTCCTTCGAAGGTCAAGAGAGACAAAGTCCAACGGAAGTTCACAAATTAATGTAACATGCGTGAGCCATGTATTACACACAAGTCGCGTGTCTCCTGCGGCGGTGACTCATCGAACAATTGTTACTATTAACCGCTCACTACTGTGTGCTATTAACCATGAGGCAGATGTTTTGAAATAGTCAAAGTGACACGCTACAAGTTCAAATGTCAAGTTCACACTAACTATGGTAGGTATTTTGCGTACTTCAATCAATCAATTGTCAGATCAATTGTCTACAAAAAAAATAGTCATCATTTTCCTGCCCTTGTACAATTTTATTTGGGGACGGCGCAACTCGTTTTCTTCTTCCTCCCCTGACATGTCATAATTTTTACTTCTTTTGTTTTCATATAGGTACATAAATAAGTTGTAAGTCCTTATTATGTAACTGTTTGCTGTTCCTTTCAATAAAAATTAAAATATCGTCTCATTCCTCGCACAATCCATACATCTTTTCTTTGGCATTCCTCTCACTCTCCCTACCGTAAGTAGTAATTTTCCCCGAGTTGAGTTAGTTACCTGTGTCAGGTCCCCCGTCTTTGGACTTGAACTGCTGCAGCTTGCGGCCGAGTTTCTGTTGGCGCCGGCGACGCATCACCGCCTCCGGGTTACTGATGCTGCGCATGAACGACGTCTCCGGCAGCTCTGAGTACAAGAGTTAAGTTTTAATCATATATAAGGAGCTTGTGGCTAAATAATAGGTTGACCTTTTGTAAAGACGCGCATGTCTAGGTTGGTCCGTGGATGGGTGAACACCCATGACATACCATATGTGTTAGCTTGTTTTACTAACACTAGTTATAAGTTATTGTACTACTAACAAATTGTATCACTGTAAATTTTATTTTATTTTTTAATATGTATTTTGTGCCCTCACCTATGGAGCGCAAACATGGTCGCTTACAAAGCGTCAGAAGTCCGCACTTGGGGTCTGTCAACGAGCTATGGAGCGGAGTATACTGGGTGTCAAACTTACGGACCGCATCAGAAACACCATACTTCGCTCCAAAACCCAAATAGCTGATGCTGGCCTAACAGCTGCTAGGTTAAAATGGAACTGAGCTGGGCACATCTGCCGCATGTCGGAGAAGCAATGGGCAAAAGTTACCACTCAGTGGATACCACAAAGCAAGAAACGACAACGCGGCAGGCCCAAAAGGAGATGGCGGGATGAGCTGGACTCTTTCTCTAAGAATTGGTCTACTGTCGCACTAGATCGCAAAAAGTGGAAGGAGGGAAGGGAGGCCTTTGCCCTGCAGTGGGACAGTATAGGCTCATAATAAATAATAATATATTTTGTGCCTACTAACATAGTTTACAAGTTCCAATTGTTACTAACTGTTATGGATCTTTGTTATCAAGAATAAAATAAATTATTATTATTATACTTAGTTGTTGGTCCCAGCTTGTCTTTGAAGGTCTTTGGCAGTCGTTACAAGTAGTCAGTGGTCCTTGCGGTATACAGTGATGTAATGTGGTTTTACATACATACATAAACTCACGCCCTTTTCCCATGGGGGTAGGCAGAAACCACAGAACGCCACCTGCTACGATCCTTACATACTCCTTACTCCTACTCCTCCTTTTTATTGGTTTAGCATATATGTAAAGTAAAACCTCCTAAGCTGGCATTAGGTATTCACATTTGTATACAATGTCAGTAACGTATTGTCCTTATAGGACAAAAGAAACTACAAGTTATCTTCCCACATACTTCACAAACTTGTGAATCACAACTTGGTTCTTACAGAACAATCAGGTATTTATTTGTTCGCTTATCAATTCAACAACCATGTTTGCTGAAATCTGACATTTTATTAGGTCGTTTTCTCAAGAAAACAGAGTAGCCCAGTGTCAGTTGTATAAAAGTAGATTTTTATTTTACAATACTTTTAGGTAACATTTAGAAGGACACTAGTACTATTACCTACGTCTTCATTAGCATTACAACAATGGTCATTGGCTTTTTTAACCGACTTCAAAAAAGGAGGAGGTTATATGTTCGTGTGTATGTATTTTTTTTTTTATTTTTTTTTTTTATGTATGTTACCTGATTTCTCCTCCATTTGTGAACCGATTCTCAAAATTCTTTTTTTATTTGAAAGAGTATACTCCTGAGGTGGTCCCATTTAAATTTGGTGAAGATCTGATCCTGATCTTCGGAGATATACAATAGAACTCTTCAAAAATAGACGGCAAATCTGTCGTGATTGCTGCAATCGCTTGGATGTTTATTGTTTATACAACATCATGACGTAACATCACGCCTGTATGATCTGAGGGGGTACGCAGATGTGTACACCCAGATTTGGACAGTAAGATATTATGTAATGTTCCATTTATTGGGGATAAATAAAACCTATTATTTGTTTGGGAACAACTAAAAATGGAAAAATAAAAAACTTTTTGGCAAAAAATAAAACCGACTTCAAAAACACCAAAAAGTGAAAAATAAACTTCTGAAGAAAAATCAGCTTCTGAAGTCGGTGGCAAAAAACGAAATCAAACAAACAAATGTCACCGACTTCAGAAGCTGATTTTTCTTCAGAAGTTTATTTTTCACTTTTTGGTGTTTTTGAAGTCGGTTTTATTTTTTGCCAAAAAGTTTTTTTTCCTAATACTTCTTTGCAGGACCCAGAACGAAGAAAACATTTCAATGATTTGATGCATGTCGATTTAGGGCGTTAAAAGGTTTTGTCTCAACTTTTTTATATGAAGAACCCCCAATCGGTGGGTCAATACTGCTATTACCATGCGAACACAACCCAAAGCTCTTGTAAAAAATACGAAACAATTCTCAGGACACAGCCCTTTGAATTCTTCACTAAAATCAACTGCCGACTGATGAAAGACAACATTTCGCTAGCCAAATATATATCAATAAATCACCTGTATAAAGTTTTTCGGCGACTGGTCTGTTTTCATCGTTAGTGTCGGATTTAAGTCTCGATAATTTTTCTTTCTTCTTCAGTTCTTTCTTCTCTCGTTTCGATAGTTTTCGTTTGAAGTTTTGATCCCCTTTGTCGTTCACCGCCGACAATGGGACCTGTGAACAATACAGGTTTATAAAAATATGCGCTGATGCAAGCCATAGAATAAAGGATTAAACTGATAATGATCAAATAAACAAATAATAATCATTATGATCCATTTTCACATGTGACTAGCACAGGAGAGAAATAACAAACAAGTAGAATATTTTGGATAGAATAGAATATACCTTAAAGCCTAAGATTCATCATTGTGTTGCTGTAAAAACAAGAAAACAATCATTACCCTTCCTTTTGGCTTCGCCGTAACCCGACTACGGCGCTAAAAACCCAAGTTAACAAATATCATTATCAAATTTAACCGTGTAGTTGACATGGTTGGTCTTTAATTATGCTACTGTAGACCATGGTTTCCTGGGTTCGGCTTCCAAGTCGGGTAAAGCATTATTAGGTTTTAAGATCATGAATTTTTAGTAGCAGCCAGGTGCAAGACTTTTGCCTAGATTATGTCAATATGCTGGCTTTCTATTGATATAGATTTTAATATAATTAGGTGTACTAAAGGTACATCTTAGCATTATTCTTATGTATGTTTTAAATTTAGTGCAGCAGTTATTTTTGGAGTTTGGCCATAGTCGTAGAGCGGAATAGTACAAAAAGTACTACATCCACACATAACAACGAGTATTACAGCGCCGTCTATGACTTACGGGAAGAACTAACAACAAAATTCTGAATCTGACCATAAAGAAGAACCCGACAACAACTGTCGGGCAGCACCCCATCAGATACAACAATCATCTGGTTGGAGGATCCTCCATTTTCTATTAGTTATGAATAACGCATCTATATATATAAAAATGAAACCCGTTTTTCGTTGTCACGACTTGGCATGAAAACGGCTTGACCGATTTGGCTGATTTTTTTTTTTAAATGTTCGTTGAAGTTCAAGGATGGTTTTTACGGCGAGAAAAATTCGAATAATGGCCGGAAAAGCCCTAAAAACAGCCCTTTTCTTTTTCCCATACAAACGTTTTGTAACTAAAACGTCAAATCAAATTAAGCTTTAATACCGTACCATAAAGTTCAAGTGTTAGTGGAGAGGTTCCGGGAAGGCAAAACAATTGAGTGACGTTCAGTTGTTCAGTCAACGAATGACAACTTCAAACAGACCATACGACATTATCACAATAATCACAAATAATTACTGTTCTTTCCCAATAGAAAAATGATTTTTCAAATGGTGTTTGCGTATAATATAAAAATTAATTGCTGTTAGTTAGTCGCGCTAAAACTAGAGAACGGCTAGACCGATTTGTCTAATTTTGGTTTTGAAACATTTGTAGCAGTCCAGAGAAGGTGAGAAATTAGTAGTATGTAGGTAGGTAGGTAACAGGTAGGTGGTAGGTAGTTGGTACGTAGGCAGGTAAAAGGGCATTGCAACGCACGCGGGGTACAGCTATATTATATAAAAATGAATAGCTGTTCGTTAGTCTCGCTAAAACTCGAGAACGGCTGGACCGATTTGGCTAATTATAGTGTTGAATTATTCGTGGAAGTCCAGGGAAGGTTTAAAAGGTGAGAAAGTGGTAGGTAGGTAGGCAGGGTACTAGGTAGAGTAGTAGGTAGGGTAGTAAGTAGGATAGTAGAGTAGGTAGGGTAGTCGGTAGAGTAGTAGGTAGGTAGGGTAGTAGATAGGTCGGGTAGTAGGTAGGTAGGGTAGTAGGTAGGTAGGGTAGTAGGTAGGTAGGTAGGTAGGTAGGTAGGGTAGTAGGTAGGTAGGTAGGGTAGTAGGTAAGTAGGTAGAGTAGTCGGTAGGTAGGGTAGGAGGTAGTAGGTAGGTAGGTAGTTGGTACACAGGCAGGTAGTAGGTAGGAAAAAGGGCATTGCAACGCATGCCGTGAACAGCTAGTAACTTTATAAATACGAGCTGCCAACCTTCCGTTTGTACTTAAGGGATCTTAAGTGCCCGTCGGGGCTGCGGGTTGTTCGAAAGAGATACCGCGGCCTCGACACAAAGGGCTAAGATGGAACATGCGTGGTTTTAGTCAGTAGAAGTCTGACACTCCCGACCGCTCTGCCCAGAGCGGGAGGAGTCATTTGATGATTTCGCCGTCAACAAAAGAAAAAGGTCCCATCTCGTATTCTGAATACAAATCCCACTGACATTTTCACATATATTAACCCTTCTGTCAAGTTCATTTTAGCGCGTGAATCCAACCATGATGCATATACCACTGTTGTTTACCTCATTCCCGCTAAGGCACTTAAGTAGAAACCGCCCCTCTCTATCATCGGCATGCCAGTTGAGCTGCACCAGTAAGGGCTTCTCATGGGGCTCCAGCTTGCGCTCGTCGTCCGGCCCGTGCGTCTCCCACAGAGAGTACGAGCCGAGGGAAAGCATGCGCATGTCCGGACGGAACTTCTCGATTAGTGTCTCTGTTGGAGAAAATGGAGATTAATTTTTAAATTTTCGTTTCGACGGTATTTTGGTTTGTCTCATATTGTCATTGGCATTAGTGGTTTTCTTTAGGTCTTCAAAGGAACAAGTACCACGCACGCACTATGTGTTGGATAGGAACACAAATAGGAATAAATATTTCATCAAATAATTATTAATTTAGTGAACTAAGAGTGGCAGCCTTTTATGACACATAATGCGATTACTATGAGAAGAACAAAAAATAGGAAAAGAAGTTTCCGCCTTTACAAAACTTATATTGAGGTTGCCAGAAAGCAATCATCCATCCGCCTAGTACTATAATAAACCTAGGTTCTTCCTGAACGAAAGTAGGATATAATTGATAACATAGGTCATTTAGTCAATTCGCAAAAAATCATCTCCATCCATAAATCCATACTATCAGTTGAGAAGTAGTGTGTGGGGAAACTGAACATTCCACAGAAGTGGGTTAGTAACATACTCCCAAGTTGTTTATATTTTGTAATAGCAAGTTATCAACTCCGTTATCCGGTTGTATGTACAGACTCGTTAATTATCTAGTATGTCGGTATGCAAGGAGGTGACCAGTCGCCTGCACTACATCATAATAACTGCCTTCTGATGACTTATATTATATTCAACCAGCTTTAATTGTTTCTACATTCCTCAGGCGAGAAAATATATGATTGTATCACTTAGATTCATGCTAGATGGGTTTATTACGTTTTTTAATAAACAGAAACTTTATTGGTTTTTAACATGTAAATAACAATAAATCACTGCGAAGTACCGACTTTTCTTTCGCTCGCCAAAGAAAAATAAAATATCACACATGTAATAGCCTCGAGATAAGAATTTATTCTAGCAAGATTGAATGGAGATCGAATTTACTGATACAATTTGCAATACATACTTTATTTAATACAATTAGTTTGAAACTAATCGTAGAGATTACGTAGAAGATCAAAATTAATGAAAAATGTTTCCAAAAGTAATGTCAAACTTTCAGTAAGTATTAATGTTTAACTATTATAGGTATATCAGAAGTTAAGAAAATCTTGTAAATAAACAAGCCTGTAGTTTGATCCTCTTTCAAGAGATTAATCTTCTGGCGTAAGATAACAAACAAACTTTCATAATTAAAAAAGTTTAGACAACCTAAAAAATCGTCCGCAAAAAAAACATGAAAGAAAAATTTAATTTATATACTTCAAAGAATACAGTAACTTAGTCGCGAGAGTTTCCCCGTGGTAGTTGAGTGAAATCGTGTTCACGACGTAAAAGTACGAGTACATAAGATATTAGGTACAGTGTAAATAAGTAGTGAGATCTCACCTATGACATCGCTCACAGTAGCATCGGAGGCGACTCGAATACATTTCGTTGCTATCTTCTGACCAGAATCTTGAAAATAGAACCGCATCACACCGTGAAACTCCAGATTCTGAAAAGACGGAGATTACAGAGGATTAGATACATAATACTCCAGTCTTCTTACTAGACAAATTGGTGATGTTCTTCAGAGAAGTCAGGTATATTGGAGGTACTCGCTACTGGCCTGCGTGTATGGATGTGGACGAAGCAAAAAAGGTTTGTATAAAAATCAAATGGTCAGGTGGCGCTCTGTAGTTTCTGCCTACCCCCCATGTGGATAAAGCGTAAGTCTATATATGTTTGTACTAGAGAAATTCTCCAGAAATCGTGAAGTGTAACACAGATTTTCACATGCAAGAACACCTAGCCCCGGAAGTCAGAGCAACTACCAGTAGGTTAAACAAATATTTACACTTTGCGGGAATCGAACCCGCGATTATTTCCATTGGAAACTACAATCAATTTATAAAAATAATGAAATGGAAACGAAATTATCTCAATAGGTTCTTTGAACGATAAAATTATTGCACAGCGCTCGTTTTATCTCCGCAAAATATTTATCAGACATATTTGCATGACACACGCTTTACAAAGTTGGAAACAAAGGCAAATTCAGCTTTGTTGTGTTAACTTTGTTCTGTATTTTCTAATCTGGTTAGTGGTTAGCCAGATTAGAAGTAATTTAATCCTTTAGTCCCTTAAATGATTAAATTAGTCTACTGGTAAAGATATTGGCCAATGTAATGTATTTTCGTCCTCGTCATAGCTTTAGCACTAAAAAAATTTCACTAAGTTGTAACTACCTAATAACCCAATAATAAACATTGTCGTTAGGACGAACAAGTGAAAATAAGCCTTAAGATGCTTAAGTAATTATGAATTCGACAATACACAGACACCTATTTGTCGGAAAATATCTACTGTCGGGGTTTGCAAAGGCGTCAGAAAACAATAAACAATTCCTTACCAATGCAGTAATTAATCATGTACTGAAATCCCTTTTAAAAACTCGAGACTTGGCATTGGACCAAGAAAAGTAGGTTAGAAAGAAATTCAGATTTGAAGAAATATGCAAAGTAGACACAGAAAAGAAGCACTTTTGATTTTTATTGATCAAGTGTTCGAAGTCGTACTAGATTTGGTTGCCAGCAACTTGAAATAGGAATTTTCCAACAGGAATTTCTCAGTAGCGGTCCGGACTTTGGATATCATATGTTCGTCTGATGGCCTTCAGGATAGATGATGGACTTCAATATAACGAACAAGCAGCGAGTGTTCTATAGGAAAACCTCTACCTAAACCTTTGAGGATTACAGGCTTGATTTCATATGCCAAATCTTAATGATATCATTGCAAATTGATAGTAAATTACCACATTATAAATATACGTCATTCAAAAGTAAATGAGCTGTTAGTACGTGAAGGCCTATTATTGCTTTCCGTGATGTCGATAAGTATTAAATTCCTTCCGGGATTAGCGAGGATCATTGTGTATTGAATGACGTCACAAATACGATTACTTACATCCTATCCTGTCCGTGACACTTTGTTGATCAATAGCATTTTAGATAATACGTATTTTCCTATTCTACAAGTTTATTTTACCGTACCGTAGTGTGTTTTATCTAGAATGCTTGATTGATTCATATCAATCGTTTAGCACAATAAAGATAACACTATAATTATCTATCGCTAGTTAACTTGTAATGTAATCATCATTCAATGATAGTGACTGACGACTTTAAAAGGTAGCTAGGTCAGACCGGATCTTGTGGGGCAGTTCGGGACATTTCTATATCCAGCAGTGGACTGTTGATTCCTTCGATGTTAGTGAATTACGACATGCCGACGACATCCCTGATCAGTGATCATTCGGAATCAGAGTGTAGTTATAACAGCCCTGAGAATCGAAACCAGGACTTCAAGCTAGAGATGCGGTGTGTCAGATAAGATTATAGCTGATAGGACAATCCTAGTAAAATACTCATACCTACCCGCTCTTATGAGAGCGACTAGTTGGACTACTACCAAATGAAAAACAAGGCTATGAACAGAAATAAAAATAACTATCATTGTTCATTAATAATATTGACGTTAATAGTGGTCGTTACATTAATAAGTCGTAAGGTCAGCAAGCTAAACAAGCAGCAATAAAGACTTTATCTACAGGAGATAGAGTGTAAAACGTGTGGTTACCTCATTGGGTTCACTGAGCGCGAACAGATCAAGGCGATTGGCGTTCCACTGCTGTATCATGTTGCGGAGCGCCTCCCGCTCCAGCATTCGCTTGTCCGCCGCGTCCATTGTGTCACCGCATCAGTCAGCCTGGAACGTCAGAAAATAATACGTTAGAGGTCGTTATAACGGTGACAAAAACACACCGTGTCTCTGATAATGAGAGGTGAAATGAATAGTTGAAATTGAAAGTATGTAAGTACGTAGGACGACCAATCAAGCTATACAAAAGCCAGTTTTTGACGGCACGGTTGGCGCAGTGGCTCAAGCAGTTGACTGCTGCGCTGCGTGTCGCGGGTTCGGTCCCTGCACGGAACAAATATTTGTATGGCCTACAGACAGTTGTTTCGGGACTGGGTATTTGTATATGTGAGTTTAAATGTTTGTGAACGCACCCAAGATACAGGAGAAATTCCTAGTGTGGGGGGCCCACACAATTTAAAAAAAAAAGTTTGTACGATCTCTCACTAAACGGAAAATATTCAAAGCGAAGCGATGTTTTGTACTGAATGAAAATACATAATTTATGTATTGATGTGTAGCCGTGTGTAAGCTGTGTACGGGCAGAGATATGCATAGTCCAAAAACTTGATTTCCCTAAGACTAAAGAAAATAATACAATGTAAATGTTAAAATGTGGGAAATTCCAGTTTGAGCGTGCCAAACGCTTTAGTTCGCGGCTGTACACTAATAAGTAAAATCTGTTAATGCAAATTCAACCTTACAGAACTATTTTCCGTAATTTTCCCAATGTGATGATATCTTACAGCGCCCGATAAAAGTGTACAAATTGTTTACAAGAAAATGTCATGTCGCGAGTAACTATAAGTGTGCGGCTCATAATAAAATACATAATTTATTGAATACAATAAATTCTCACTGTAACAACGTACAATTAATTAGCCCGACACAAACAATCAAGTGAACTACATCACGTTCATATCATATCGCTCATTATGCGACCTAATGTCACCGTAATTTTTAATTACGTACTCAAAGTTTATCAATCTGACCACAGTAACGATTTCATTATTAGGTTACCTACATTAAAACTAGCTATCTTAATAACAGTCTGAATTTAACCTAAATCATGTCAAACAGATATTATTATTTTTTTTATGTTTTAAAAAACTGCCGTTTGGTTTATTATGTCACGACAAAAAGGAATGTCAACAATTAGCCGCACCCAAACAAGTCCTTATCAATGTTCCAATAGCGATAATTTGTCAAATAAATATGGCACCTTTGGAGATATTGAACACTCGTGTAAGACCCATTCACAACCGCGAAAACTCAACAGATTTAAGCTATACGCTTTCTGAAAAGCACTACGATTCAGGTAACATTGAGTTCCGATCAAGCGTCATACTCATTCCGCTGTTTTGATTGATGTAACGCTAATGTAGAGATGGGATTTTACCCGGAAAATACCCAAATGTGGGTAAAAATAGGGTAAAAACCCGGGGAAAATACCCGAATGGGTAAATATTCGGGTATTTTCAGTTTTAGCATATGTAACATCTAAGTAATGTGTAGATACATGTATATATCAAGTAGTACGTACTATTTAAGTACTATTACTACTAGTTCGAGCTAATCTAACTTTGTTTATTTTCGTAATTCATCAATACGTTATATATAGGGTGTAAAAGTACCCTTAACGCAAACGAAGAGCACTTGTTTTCCCCACCACTGCGATCATTTTTTTGTTCTAGACCATACCTGGGTACCCCCTAGTTACGGAGATATTGAGGGTCAAAGTTCGAAATTTTTCACAGGTGTTTTTGTAAATACCAGTTTCATTTTATAACTTTACTTAAATTAGCTCCATGACCCGTTTACTATTCAAAGCAGCCACTAGCACGATGTTTTAAGAGTGCTACATTGAGTTTTAGCGTAAAAAGTGATTTTTGACCCCAAAAAAAAAGTCGTTTCCCAGCAAAAATTTTTGCGTAGGGATACTTAGTTTTATGTACAGAATGCTTGGTTAACGGCTGTGTGATGGGTTGATTTACACCCTGTATACTCCATGCTATCTAATTAAATAAAATGAAATTTAAAAAAACCTGTCTATTTGTGTGTGTTCATCCGCTCTTAGCGACATGTAACCCGGGTACGTACGCGGGTAGGGGGGCGGGGAAGCAGGTAGTAGTAGTGGCGTACGCGTTGGTGATCTATCTATCTCACACGTTGTTTTGGCTTCGTACTGTGCGCACTTGTGTTCATTTGTTGGTTTAATTGATGACTTGGATTTTGTTTTGTGGACTTTTGATTGCCTAGTGATTAAATACGTGATTTACTTTGGATTGACAACTAATAATATATTTAATGATCATGACAGTAGTGACAGTGACTAAAAATGGTTAAAATTCCATTATGAACCGTAGTTTAATAAGGCGGAGGGGCGGGGGCGGGAATGGGGGGGAGGGCTAAAACCCCCAGTACCACCCCCACCTACCGAAACCCCATGGTTATGGAGATATCCATGGTTAAAGTTTTGAGGTTAGAATAGCGCTAAAACGCGAACCGGGTAAAAATTTTGTATCGTTTAACAGCGGAAGGGTGAGGGGGGTGCCCTCTGTGCCCTGACATCACTCCCACGTAAAGGGGACGCACCGTTCTTGAGAAAAACAAATGATTGGAAACTAACCCGTGCAGGGATGGCGGGGTCTATTCGCTCGCTTCACTCGTTCACTCGACCCCGCCATCCCCTTCTAACCTAACCTGTCCGTGTCGGGGTGCCCCGAAGTCCCGAGCTCGCTTCGCTCGCTCTTGCATCCAAGTTTTCTTAGTAGCGGGTTCGCAGGGTATGTCGGGGTCTCAGATCGCTCGCTTCGCTCGCTCACTGGACCCCGACCTACGAACCTAACCACCCCGTTCGTTATTTTTAGTGTAAGAATGGCAATTTAATTGCATAATACAGCAACAATTATTATTCACACTCTTAATACATTCAAAAATATATAATAAAAATAAAATTTGATTTTATTAAAAAACACGACAAAAAATTACTAAACTTCACTTTTTCCAATAACCAAACGTGAAATGTCAACGTTGACGTCTACAATGTCAATTCGTCCAACCTACAAATTTACAAATGGCGTGTTATTGTCCAATTTGTATGGAAAGTTGGAAACTTTAAACAATTATATCTTGTAAACCGTGAATTTTTGTGACTTGACAATTTGCAAAAAGCTTTCTATTTATGAGTAGGTACTATCTAAGTACAAAAAAAATATAAACTTCCTAATCTTCGGTTCTTAATGGAAATTCTATCCCTAAAAATATTCAACTGTAAAAAAACACTTTTGCAACTATTATAAAGTGTAATAAATAATTGTTGGTAAGTATCTCTCGTTGTTTTATTTTTTTTTGGTCAAAGATTCTCAAAAGTTTTAAAAGACGTTCTTTCTGCAAATAAGTAACATTCCATCACAATGCGCAGAAAAAACTTATGATTAAAAAAGTGAAAAACACAAAAAAAACGAAAAACAGAAAAAAGTGAAAAATAAAGTTCACAAGAAAAAGCAGCTTCCGAAGTCTGTGACATTTCGTTTGTTTGATATCGTTTTTTTTTGCCACCGACTTCAGAAGCTGCTTTTTCCTGTGATCTTTATTTTTCACTTTTTTCGTTTTTTTGTGTTTTTGAAGTCGGTTTTTTTTGCACTTTTTTGGAAAAAAAAACCGACTTCAAAATCTTTTTTTATTTACAATTTTTAGTTGTAATATCCTATACAAATATTTACTATGCATTTAACATTCAACCAAGAACCCCAACCCTTAACATTCAAGATTCGCTTTCAACTCCTAACCATTGAGGAGTTATACCTTCGATCATCAACTCATCAACATGAAGTGATGACTGCTAGATGCAAATACTTAAAAAAACTTTAAAAAAAGCACGAAACACGTAATACACGCCTATACAATTTGAGGGTTACCCTCGATTTCCCTGGGATCCCATCATCAGATCCTGATTTGGTGACAATGGGACCACCTCGGGATACCTTTTCGAACACAAAAAGAATTTTGTAAATCGGTTGATTAATGACAGAGATACGCGATAACAAAAATACAAAAAAAAAACACAAACAGACGAATTGAGAACCTCCACCTTTTTGGAAGTCGGTTAGAAACAAGAAGACGACTTTTTCCTGTTATAATAAACTGCTGGTTTTATTTTAGTTCCTGAATCAGCCTACACATTTTGACGTTTCGAACAACAGGCAACAGCTAGTGCCCTATATACGCTGGCGCAAAGTATGTGCGCATCGCAAAGTACCTATTTTTCGCAGCATTTGTTCTTAAAATAAATTAAAAATGTATTTTTTATTTAAGATCGTGATAATTACGTTAAATAATGAAAATACCCGTCTATTGGGTATTTACCCACATAAATACCCGGTTTTTACCCAAACGGGTAAAAACCTGGGTATTTTCCCGTTGGGTATTTTCCCACTGCCCATCTCTACGCTAATGTAACAATCTTACGTACGTACACAATGCCCGACTGGTTTAGTAACGCATTTCGTTTATGTATAGTAAACATTAGTATTGAATCAAACAAACACAGTGACTATGGTAACCATTCAATGGTGATCATGAATCTAGGTCATGCGGCTAAGGTTGTCAGGTAACTTTCTATTACGAAAAGATATCGCATTAATTGGCGATTAATCGATTATTTTTTTATTGCATCTCTGTCTAGCCAAAATCTGATACCTAATGCATTTATTATTGTTTAGTTTCAATGAAAAATGTAGTCGTTGTGGGCGGTTTCTGGCATTCATCATGTGCCCGGTACGCGCACGCATCACTGTAGGTATTTATATCGTAAACATATGGCCCGGTCATGAAACGACCGACCACCAATGCCCGTAAATTTCCTCTCGCCTAAAAAGGTAAGTAAGCAAACGTGTGATTTTTAAAACAACCAAACTATTTTCAGCCACGTTCCATTAATTCTTGGGTAGAGGTCCACTCCATGTTTCTGTGTAAATCATTTGTTATAAAGTCAATTAAAAAGGGGTTACCTATGAGATTGACATGACATGTAATTTAATATTAATTAAGGCCCTATTTCTAAAGAATAAAAGCTTAAATTCATACGCTTGGCTTTCTTTCTACCTACAACCTACATAACATTATTTTTAAGAGGAATTCATAGGGCTGCCAAATTTCTAAAATATCGTTATAAGCAAGAATTATGGAAATGTTATACTTGGTTAACAAGGTAGAATCTTAAGGACGTATTTACAAATCTGACGAAAATAAGCAGTTTTTCGGTACATTATGTGGCCAAATGAAACTAAACCAAGTGAAACCAATAATTCACACATATAGATTACTCTTTAATCTTCAATAATTATTACTTTTTATGCTAAAATGTTGGTTAATAATATTGTAAAAAAATATTTTCGGTGCCTCTCCGCACAACATTTGCGATATCGTGTTGACTTTGGGTACATTACTCTCTCTTTTATGACATTAATTTATCTATTTAAAAATATTTTATAGAACTAGATATGTTCAACTCAAATAATTATTATTAAAACTATCAAAATATTACAAGCGGAGCCTGAAAAAAAATAACAATCAAACCTAATTTTTCGGCATATTTATCGTTATTGCGTGGACCTTAAGCGCCTGACTTAAGGTTTATTTTAGTGGTCACGGTCATGATAAATTACGCAAAAATTTGAAATGCAAGACTTATTTTGCGCTCGACCATCGTCGTGGGTGGACTGTGTCGTTTTTTAGCTGGAACTCGTGTTGAAAAAGATAGCTCTACGAGCACAAAATATTTGTAGTAGTAAGACTCAAAAATTAAAATTGAACCGCGAGAATTCGTAAACGCGCCCCGCGATAGACACGCCCTGCACTATCCGGTAAAACTTGACCCTATACTGCCATGAAAAGGTCAGAAACATATTTCGTTTGTAAACTACTACTATGTATTAGAAATAGAAATACTGAGGTATTAACTAAATCACAGTGCCGTAGAATAAATATCGCGCATCGGCTAATATCGGAAACAATCGTGACGAATGCATTTATTACAAAAAGGAAGAACAAAGTAATTTGGTCCTAAAAACACCTGCAATTTCAACTTTATCGCAAACAAATAAATGTCAATGTAATTTCCAATATGCGTGTGCATGTGTTGACATTTCATGGCACGTCATGCCCAATATCTATGTATGATGTACTGTACATGCTTGTATTTCAAATAGGTAATTACGCAGCGCCACAAAGTAACTAACAACATAACCGGTGTTCTCTTAAGTTTAGAATTACACAGAAACATGTTCCTATTTCATCTCAGTTTTCATCTGAACCAGTTTATTAGTGTTAACTGTCAGAAACCGAAACAGCCGTCAACGTTGTTATGGTTCGGCTCGCTTCCGCTTTGGCTGAATGCAGCGTACGGTAAGAGGTAGGTACGTACGTACGTACTACACTTGGCCAGACCGAGGAACTGCGGGCCATTCAAAACAGATCGTAGATTTGAAAAAAAAATAAACACGCATCGACAACTGTTACTTAGGCAACGTAATACTTTCCAACGAGTATTTATAACCTGGCTGGACGACCAAAATAAACATTTGCATGGTTACTATATTTGTATGGGTAATCATCATCTGCCTAGCCTTTTCCCAACTATGTTGGGGTAATACTTATTGTATAATTTTACCTATACTAATATTATAAAGAAGTAAAGTTTGTGTGTTTGTATATTTGTTAAATTGTAAGGGGTAATCTCGGAATCTACTGAACCGATTTCAAAAATTCTTTCACCGTTGGGAAGCTACACTATCCTTGGGTGACATAGGCTACTTTTTGTCCCTGTATTCCCACGGGAACGGGAACTACGCGGGTGAAACCGCGTGACGTCCGCTAGTATATAATATGTTGATTTCTCTAATTTCACATTGCACCTAAACGTCTCTGCATCACCCAAACGTTGAATAGTAGAAAATGGCCAAAGTACCTATAAAGCCTGGGACTGTACATTTGAGTGTTAGTAGGTACCTATCTTTTAAATAAATAAACTTCCAAGTTTCGATGTCATGTCATGCGAAGAGAAGCCCTAAATATCGACAATAGTGTTTGTTACTTTGTTTAGCTTAGTACGAAATTGATTGCCATAAACACAAAGTAGTTGTCTATGGTGCCGGAACTTCACGCTTGGACGCCGACCTTGCCTCTTCCTGCGGCTCACCAGGAGGTGATCTGCCGAATTGTCCGCCATAAACAAAGTATAAAGGTTATTGACATGGAACGATTCCATAGATGTTAAACAAATATTTGCAGACTTGAAATAGTTCTATGGTGCTGGGATGTTTGGGAATAACAAACTGTAATTTTGCACTGAACTAAATCCATAAATAATAATACAAAACATTAATTCCAGGAAGTTATAAACGCCTAACAATGTGGTATGAGAATCTGCAAGAAGCAGTACCTACCTACACCAGCGTAATTTATGAGTAAACATAAACATTCTAGTTTTCATTGAACAGGTTAATTCTGTTTAAGTGCAGCGTGGGAACGCATGTAGTTTAAATAATAAAGTGGGTGCAAAAACCATGGGCATATCGACCCCCGCCCGTGGCAAGTGCATAGGGGCGGAACAAGTGGACCTATCCGCGACGCGACAACGTATTTGTTAAGCACCGTTGTGCACTTGCCTGCCCTAACGGTGATCAAATATTTTGGTATTATTTTGGATAACTAAAGGGCTATATTTTATCCCTCGTTTTTTAAAAGCCAGAATAAAACCTAAGACCTCAATGTCTGTGATGAAGAAGAAAACCATCGATAAAATTTGTCAGGTATTCGGAAACGCATTAACACTTTCTGTTTCATTAGATACACACTAGATAGCGCAGCCTCATCAGCAGCGCTATCTAAAATAAAGGCCGTAACAATCGCCATTATTCTTATGATGCATGTTTTCTCTAGCGGTAAAGACAGCATTTGACAAAATGAGGATGCTCTATCAGTATAATTGCGTGCACAGAGTAACTCCGATTACGGGAATCGTGAAACTCGAGTGTCTGCGAGTCGCTGATGATCGCGACGTTGTGCGGGCCTGAGAACTTGGCCCGCTTATGTGAATGCTCCCATGTCTGTTATGTAATGCGACAGTACTGTTAGCCTGTCACGCAACAATACTAATTGACGGCGATTTAAGTTCATCTTCACAATTCACATAGTCGCATTTGCTCGCTTCGTTGTGCCCGACGTCACTCGTCGCTCCTTATCTTGAGCGCGGCAAAACATTTAAAACCGGCTTTTGTATCATCGCTGCCCTCGTTGCCAATGGACAACGAGTTTTTAGATCATCCAAGAGTGACTGATGTCAAGCCGCTAGTTTAGCTTACTAAGTTTTAAACTGCTCTAGTACAAAGATTAATTCGGATCGGATAATTTTTGGCAGCTTTTTATAAGTCTTCTGTCACCTCACCCGCGCCTTTATTGGAAAAACCCTTTTATGACTAAGAAACAAATAAAACGTTCCGCTTCATACAGCATCATGATTATTCATGATTCATTATAGCAATTTGAGAAACGACCTATTAATGGTCTGACCCTGACAAATTCTCATTAGTAATAATACTAAAGATAATGATTAGAAAACAAATAAATGCTCACTTAGATAATAGTGAGCATTTCAGTCGATTAAGTACCTAAGTAAACCTTAATTAAAAACCTCTTTTATAGAAGTATCAAGAAATAAAAAAACTCCAATAATAACTGCATGTTATTGTATTAAACAAACGGAATGCGAAAGCACCAAGCTAAGGCATTATGACTCACATAGAAGGCACGCGAGACTCGTCAAGTACCGGCGAATAGAGCCGCTAAGCTCTACCCCGAAGACCTTCTAACCAAGGGCTACTTAATATAAAAAAAACTAAAACAAATTGTCGCTTAAATCACCATGACAACATTAAATAAAACTAAAATACGACCCGTACTTAATTGACTGCCAGAAAATGTTGACTAATTATAGAGTTCGTGAGGTTAAAGCTCTTGTGCAATAATATTGGGCATCGACTGACGCTGCGCTGAGCGTATGTACTCAACTACTCACACCTGTTCCATACACGAACATTCCATAATAACGCGACGTGACTTAATTCTAGAATCGAGTTACAGCCTTACAGCTATGTGGGTTATCGCACTATATTTTAGAGTATCTATTTTTGTTTCTTTAGAACAAAAAGGTGCTACGCATACGTATAAACGCGGTCTTTACGCCACACTGTCAACTGTAGCCCAAAACTACTATAAACTTTGTACGTTTTTCCATATCGCGGGTACATGTCACGTTTCGTACGGTAAGTTTCATTGACAATGTGAGCGGGAAAGTAATGTCACATTACATTATGAACTAGAAAAAAACTTTTTCTTTCCTAATCCTATCAACAGTTGAGTTCATAGGATTCAATACTATAGAGTCTATAAGGGCTACACTTCTTACTCTTATAGCTAAATTGGATTTAGTAGTATGTAGTAGAATATAGTTATTATAACTCCTATTCTATTCCGATAATCTTCGGAAATTACCACCATAACTGGAAACGTATTTGTCAAAGAAAGCAAGTAAAACTCTATGTAACTAGGTAATCGATGTAATTGAGAATGTAGTCATGGTAAAAAAAAAACACGAAAATTATAGAGAAAGAAGTATCAAATAACGAAGTGTTGTGTGTCGTTCATTGGCGAAGTGATAGTAGGGCAATACTACGGAGAGTGCGAGAGAGAGGGCTCGTCAGCAACGCTGGCATGCAACCAGCCGGTCTCGGTCGCCACGTTCTCGCCAGCCATCATCGAGGAGAAAGAAAAGTGTGACGCCACGGACTTATCGGCATTCGCGCTCCAACAAATGACCGTGACCGGACGACGCGTTCACTCTCAACGAAAACGGGATCGCAGAGCATGAGATTGTAAGATATCGATGTTTAGTGAAACTTCACCGTAACTTGTTGTTCACAGAATGTCTGTTCCGGCTACGACGCCAGTTGACATAATATATCTAGCTATATCGACCACCGGTACGTACGTGGAGTCGGTGGAGCCTGGCACCGAGTGTGCAAAGGGAACCGATTCACCTCACGCAGGTTCTCGCAATAGCGAACCTGACACGAAAAATGTCATGTAGCCCCAATTTTATAGCCACCGCTCTACCTACTGTAAGTATATTATAAATTTATAATGAACGACGAAGTTATTTTTCTTGAATCCAATTGCAGTTGCAGGTACTTAATTATGATTTCATAACAGACGAAAAGGTAAACCGATTTAAAAGATAATCTCAAACAATACTACAGTTGCGCCATTGATGTTCAGACAAAGCGAGATGCCATTACAAGCTATTGTTTACTAAATCAGTTTTGCAAGTCAATAGTACCGATTCAGTGTTAAATGTACCTATAATTTGGGTATTTGTAACGTTAAAACATCTCTTTTGCAGCACAACACAGGCATAATTTATAACGTTTGCTACAGTGGTGAAACGTTGAAATGTGTGCTAAATTAAGAACGGCTGCGATAAAACCCGAGGATCGATACGATATCATCCACGTTAATTAAATAACTGAATATTTTTTTCTTATAAATGGGCATTCTTGGGCTCCCTCCATGAAAGGTCAAATACAATTTGCGACGCAGGGTGGTATTTTTGCTTGTAAAAATATTTGCACCATACAAGGGGATAATACGATCATTTTCTCAATGACAACGACAAACGCCAAAAATATGTGAGCAAACAAAACAACGCTTTGGACGGCTGTTGGAAAACTTTTTGAAAACAATTTTCACGCTCAAATAGAAAAAAAAATCATCTGTTTTCTATTTCTACGAGTTTAATGAATCAAATATTTGTTATGTAAAGTAGCGGCAGTGAGAGTGTGTAAAGCGGTCAGGCTGCGTGAGCCAGGCGCGTTCCACTTGCAACCTAATTAAATTAGAAGCAATCGGCTCTGCTGCTGACGCGGTGCTGCGCCAATCCTAGTGCCGAGCCGCCCCCCTTGTTCGTGCGCCCTAAGGTCATTGTTCCTCCCACACGACGCACCAATATGTAATTAACTAACGTGCAAGACAATCGGACGCATATTTTCAATTCAAACTCAACGTGCCTCATACATTCTAGCGTCGTTAAAGAGTCTATATCTCCGGCAACAACAATGATTGTTTATGGTGGGGTATTCTATTCGTATTGGAAACTCCTCATGTTCCTGTATATCAAGTCTGTCCTTTGTCGCGAAATGGTAACCGCAAACGAGTGCAGGGAACACTAACATCCGCCGACCGTAGCCTTATAGTCGGTCACTATCTGGTGCGGCGTTATACGTCAGTCAGAGCGTAACCTCTGCAGCACAGAATGCAACATGATCCGAAGGAACAAACGAAAGCCTCGATGGCGCACGTTGAAAAAAAACTGGTTCTAAGTAGTTAAATAGCATTTATTGCGAGAAGTAGACGTGAAAGTTTGAACCGAGCTTAGAAAACTGGCTACTTCATTGCTGACCAACATTTCATACATTGGCAGTTGCGCTGTTTTCTATCACTCACCGTGATCGGACCATAAAATTGACGCAGGACTTGTTCCAACTATTCAAAGGTCTCCAATATTCTCGATTATAACTTGAAAATTGGCAATCGTTTGAACATTTCTGTGCCATACTAACTAATTTTATCTTGCTTTCGAAAAAGAAGAAATATATTAATTTCGGACCGGATGCAATGAAAGCAGTAAACAAACCGAACCTAAAATATATTCACCAACTGGAGCAAACGTATGCATTACAGATTACAGAATACTTTGTTTACGCGTTACACGTGTAGAGACTGTAGATCTCACTATGTTATGAAGGGTATATTACTCAGTGTCGAAATTAGCGGAAACTCGTAAATTTAAAGAGTGAAAAGTTGAAAACATACAGTATTGTACAGGTATTTTTGCATCAATGAAACCACTTGTCATTATTGACCAACCAACTGTTATGGTATGAAATCAGTTTTAATTTTAAAACTTGACGCACCTATCATTTTTGTGAACATTCAGCACAGTATACGACGTCTAAGCACTGAGATGTGTGAGCAAGTAGTTTAGTTTCGCTAGCACAACACGGTTCAAAAGTTTTAAACCAGACTGCAAGGCTCCGGGGCGGGCTCAACGGCGCATTTACTACGTTGATACAGCGGCTCTTGTGGTGAAAACCGCCAGGAGAGCGTATAAAGACGCAATCACCGAGAGAAAAGCGCACACAAACTGAGACGGAGGCGCAAGCACCGCCTTAATGGAATACTTAAAAATTCAGGACGTCGACCATAGCTGTGACCTACTGACGAACGCAATGGTATTTAACATAGCTGGTTAACGCTTTCTATCTACAGAATGCAGTACAAGCTACAAGCAATATGTGGTTAAGACCACATAGTGAAACAGGTGAAACTTACTTCGATACAATGCACTCGTTAGACGATTGGCTGGACAGCAAGCTGGCTCAAATAATCTACGTCATGCTATCTGAAACAAAAGAGCCATTTGAAAATTGTGTTTCATTTGACAAAATTATACAAGTGCAACGAGGCCAGCCATCCATCAGCACAGTTACGGTATCAATTGGCACAATTGTCAAGCGAAACCAAAATAATAGCGTGACACTCACGATATGATAGAACGACATGACGAGAACTCATAATTACAAACCATTGCGCAAATAAAAAAGCGAATTTGGTTTTTACAGTGTGACATTGGCGTAGTTTATATCGTCGCTGTACTATAAAGAAAATTTAATATTTCTAACGTTGTGGCAAACATGGCAAGTAGAAACATTATCGAATCATTGCAGGTCTGCAGAGTGTTTATTGGGTCCTTGCGGTCGACCACTTTTCTTTCACCCTTATGTTCTGTCGCCCTAAGGTTGAGACGTAGACCTACCTATTATCATGACTATTTTCTGACTGCATTACGTTACTCCTTCTTTACATGCCAATTGTTCAATTTACTGAATTATGTATTTGCTTTTCAAGACAAACTTAATCTTTGTGACCGTCTTCACATTAGTAATGGTTTTTTTTATTTCGTTTTTCGGAGTTCAGTATGGCGTCCAGTTAAACAATCCATAAGGGATTAACATTGGGTTACCTGTACAAATGTAGTAAAAAATGTACCGGAGGCCGAGATGGTAACTCAACGCTGACTCTCGATTGAGAAATCCTATTTAGCTTTAGGGACAATATGACAGAATTATGAATCAGACTCGATTTACGAGTATAACAGGATTGCTGAAATTAAACATTTATGTGATACAGTTATATATATTAAAGTTTAAAGGGCAAATATAAAAAATGCGGTATCGAAATTCGTACCTGAATTCGTTCGCAATGATGGTATTCAAGTCGGCGCTCAGCGGCTCAGCGCGTGCATCAGTGAGTCATTGAGGCAACGACCGGGTGGTAGACGTACAGAATTGTTCATCCATTCTTCACTAACCAACTTAGGTAGATAAGACTTGATCCCCAAGATGATTTTGATGATTTATGGATAAATACTCAGTAATAGTAAAATGTACAGTCAAGGGACACATTATGTTTGGCATTTTAGAATCATCATCATCATTCTCCTGCCCTTATCCCAATTTATTTGGGGTCGGCGCAACATGTCTTCTTCTTCCATACTTCTCTATTTCTCGTCATGTCAGCTCAGCAGTCACCTCCTTTCTAGCCATATCATCCTTCACACAGTCCATCCATCGTTTCTTTGGTCTTCCTCTACTCTTATAGCCATCTACATTAATACTCAACATTTTTCTCACAACATTTTCTTCATCCTTCGCATCACATGTCCATACCACGACAATCGTCGTCAATTACCGCACAACTTTTCATTTACCGGCGCCACTTTAGTTTATTTTTACGAGGCTTTTTGCTAATTCATCATAAATCATAATTCAGTAAACATTTTTTTTTTTTCAAAGAATTAATATTCGTTTGGGATAATCTTCTGGAGATTATCCCAAACGAATATTAATTCTTTGAAAAAAAAAAAGTTACTAATAATACAATTCTAAAAATCTTTTCTGTGACAAGAATCGTGGTTGCTATAGGCTATAAATTATATTTATATTCATGTATATTAGCCGAGCTATCAAAATTTTTGCGGACGAAGTGGGGGTCGAAGTGCTAGTATCTTATAATAATTTGCGTCTGATTTGTGCGGATATAAAAGATTATTTTGAAATTAATGGAACCGAACGGAAAGGTGAAATGCGCCCGCTACCCAGAATACAATCGATTACACTTCAAGTGGGAATTTCCGAAACCGAAATGTTAATCGTACAGATGCATAGTATTTCTCCATTTATTATAATATTAACGTGATGGCATTAAATTATGGCGAAGGTTGTGTTACAAGTACATGCCCACCGCATAAACCCATACAAAGCTAATTAGAATGGAAGTCTCGTATGCAAAGCATTATACTCAATAGGTACTCGACACTCGTGGTCTACTATGGTAAATTTTATGCAGCATAGGCCTGCGTACGATCAAAGCACGTGTCACGATTGTTCACCAGCAACCGTCATATTGGGAATCTTTAAATCTCTAAGGAAATATTGATATAATAGTAAACCGTACCTTCAAGCAATGACGACCGATTCATTTCTAATGTTTACAATTATTTTCGACAAGAGGTTTACACTAATCTTTGAGGGGGTGGCGTTGAAACCCAAAATTAAGTAATACAGCCCATTATTTTTTAAAAAGCTGTTATGTCTATTATAAGCCAAAAGATAAGTTTCCAGTAGTATTCATTTATTTTTATTTATTTAGTCCGTTAAACTGGGTGAGAGATTCAATCTATGTGTCTAAATTATTTGTTTCGTTTGGTTATAGTATGTCTCTCAACTCAGTGTGCCTCTTGGCAAAGGCCTCCTCCAGTAGCTTCCATTGCTTCCTGTCTTGAGCAACTCTCCTCCATTTGGTTCCCGCGGTAAGTTTCAGCTCATCCTCCCAACGCATTAGTTGTCGTCCTCGACGTCTCTTGCCATCTCTTGGATACCAATTTATATTATAATTTGGCTCCACTTTACTTGTGTAGATCTCAACATGTGGCCAGTTCATCTCCATTTTTGGAGGTCTATTTTTTCCAAGATATCGGTTAATTTAGTTTTTCCTCGTAGATGGATGTAGGCAACTCTATCTTGCATTCTCGTTCCTGTCATGCTTCGTTCCATACCTCTCTGGCACTTTCCTAGCTTGTCTCTATGGTAATTTGTGAGGGACCATGTTTCGCAGCCGTAGGTGATACATGGAAGGATGCAAGCCTTTCTTTTCGTTGCCATATATTGTGGTGTTTAGATTTTACAATTTCCTTGAGAGACCAGTATCTTTTCCTTATCCCACCCATTAGCAATCCTTTTGTTTATTTCCTTGGTTGTTTGGTCTTTGGGGGAGATGATCTGGCCCAAGTAGCAATACTCGTCGACATATTCTATTTGTTGTCCTCGGATTTCAATAGGTTCCATTTTTGAGTTGGTCACAAATTTCGTTTTTGTTATGTTCATTTTTAAACCCATTTTAGAGTTTTCAGTATTCAGAGTTTGGATCATCTTCTCAAGTGCCATTGGACTTTTTTCTAGTATAACCAGATCATCAGCAAATCTTAAGTGGTTTAGTTTTCTTCAGTCTATGTTGAGGCCTAGATGTTCCCTGTCAAGTCTGCGAAAGACGTTTTCCAAAACTGCTGAAAACAACTTTGGGGACATTGGATCTCCTTGTGTGACTCCTCGCTTGATCCGGAACTCTTTGCTCAAAGCTTCTAATTAGATTCAGGTATACCTTGCCTTTCTAAGCTCTCCCATATTGCGTTATGACTAATGCAATCGAATGCTTTCGCATAATCTATAAAAGTTACATATAGTGTTTTGTTGAATTCATTATACTTCTCAATTATCTGTTTGAGTGTGTGGATGTGGTCTATCGTTAAAAAATTACGTCTGAAACCGGCTTGTTCTATAGGTTGGTTTTCGTCTAATTATGCACTTACCCTACTCAGTAGTACAATATATGCCAAAAATTAAGTTTCCAGTAGTCACTTCAGTCTACTGAAAAGTGATTTTTGAATCTGAGATGGGACACACATTGTCATCCATAGCCCGACTTCACCTACTGTGGGGTACAGGCCTCTCCACTTGTGCCAAGCTCCACATTCTTGTGCCAGCCTCATTCAGGATATACCCGGGATGGCAACAATGGTGGCTGCTTAACCCACCGCTGATGTTTGATAGATCGGTGATTGCTACAAAAACGTCGAAACGAGTGGGGCAATGGGTTTGAAAACACATTAGTTGAACATTACCATGTTTTGTGGTCCTCTCTGCTTTTCTTTACTTTGCTGGAAATGCAAACTGACTTGGTATTCTTTTTTTTTGTGTTTTGCAAGGGAACCTAGACAAATTAGTATGTCTGTGATGTCTACCATTTTGGTTGGCGTTTTTGTATACTGTCGTTTTGGCATTGTGGAGTGTCCAGTTTTTTTCACAATGTAAGTGTGATTGGAAAACCAAATATTAGGTTGAAATCAAGGCGAAACGGGGATTTTAGTACATGTAATTATGTGTTTTACCCAGCTAGTTTTACCCACCCAGATTTATAGTGATTTTTCATTTTATCCTAATAGTTCAGCTTAGTTTTGTTTTTTTTTCAGAATTACTCTCCACTTCAGCCAAAAGTTGATTGGTAGAAAATGCCTATTGCGTTCGGTCCAACTCTGTACTTTGTACTTGAAGTGTTAAATAAATTTAGGGGAGTTGTAAACCAGTTTTTTGTTTAGACTTGACTCTTCTTATTAAAAGGATTTATGTCATAGTCTGAATAACATTGGTGACCTGTATAATATCTATATATAAAAATGAATCCATATTTCCATGGTCATCGCATCACGCCTGAACGGCTGGACCGATTTCGCTAATTCTTTTTTTGTTGTGTTTGTAATTGTTAGGAGAAGGTTCTAATGAAAGAAAAAAAAGAAGAAAGTTGGCAGTAGTAGGTAGGCAGGTAGTTTATACTTTCAGTCATGACGAGCATTAGAACGGCTATTTAGAACCAGTGTCAACGGAAGAAATAGCCTGGCAGTTGTGCGACCGCTCTTCAATCAGTTAGTCGCAGGCTCTATCCCTACTACGGGGTACACTTTTTGTGATTTGTTTGAATATTTTCTTGATGCCCTTTACATTTCTTTTTCCCATTTTTTTTAATATATTTAATCTGTTCCACAATAAAAATAGAATATAAAAAGAAGATATGCTGATATTAAGAGTGTTATAGAAGAAATTATCATCATTACAGAAGATACATGCAGTGACATAATATATTGAAAAAAAATGTTACTAATAAATATTAATTTCAACAAATTTCACACTTCATTTTTAAGGTAGTAGGTAGGAAAAAGGGCATTGCAACGCATGCCGGGTACAGCTAGTAGTAAATAAAGATCCCCTCACAAGCTTTTATTGATTATGATGTAGAGAAAATGTCTATTGTATAATAATATTATAATATATTATATAATAGACATTTTATGAAAAATTGAAAGAATTGTATTTTGTAGTGCAGGCATAGGTAAATAACAAGTGGTTCTGGTACTTCAAAGAGATTGTGATAACAAGTAAGTGCATTACCTACTATACGTCTCGCGGGTTCGATCCCTGCACGGAACAAATATTTGTATTGTAATTGTAATTTGTAATTTATTTCTCCCACAAATAGCCTACAGATAGTTGTTTCGGGTCTGGGTGTGTTTGTGTATGTGAGTTTAAATGTTTGTGAACGCACCCACGATACAGGACAAATTCCTAGTGTGGGGCAATGTTTTTTTTAAATAAATAAATATATAATTTTAGGTTTATGTTACATATAAAATTTTATAGCAGTATTACTTATTGTGGTTTTGTACACAGTTTCAATCTTTTATTTTCAATACCTGCCTAACCTTTTCCCTTCATTGCAGTTTGCTTCAGTCCAGTCAGATAGTTTATTACAGTAAAGGAAACTTATTTTTTACCCAACTGCGGCGAAGCCCAAAAGGAGGGTTATGTGTTTATGTATGTATGTTTGTCCGTTTCTTTGTTCCCTCATAACTCCTAAACGAATTTGAATAAAATATACATCGTTAGATTCGTCTTGATGGCGCGAGAGGCTACATTAAAATTCGAAAACAAAGAAAAATTGCGGATTTTGGGGGCCAAATCGCGGAATTAAAAAACAAAAAAATCCATTACCATTGAGTAGGGTATCAAAATGAAGTGTTTTAAAAGGAGATAACAATAATATATACAACTTATATGTTTAAAAGAGATTCATAGCGACAAATCATATAAAAAAGCCAAATCATCTGCGAAGCATTTTACGTGACTAACTAAAAAGATGGAAATAAAAAAGTAGTTAAAAACCTAAAAAACCCGACTGCAAAATCCGAAAAGCAAAATACAAGCAAATCAGAAGCAGGTGGGGTCCAATGCTATTTTCGTAATTTTAGATTTACATGGACCTCGCCTGCTTCCGATTTGCTTGTTTTTTGCTTTTCGGTTTTTTCAGTCAGGTTTTTTAACTACTTTTTTATTATGTGGAGTAAATAATAATAATTTATTTTTCAGAAACAACTCAAAAATACTAATACAATCTACTTTTATTAAAGCTGAAGAGTTTGTTTCTTTATTGAAAATGCTAATCTCTAGAACTAACAGTCAGAATACATTTTTATTATTTGTAATTGCCCAATGTTATTGTCTTATGGACCGAGAAAAAAGAGAAATGGAGGGTAAAACCAAAACTTCATCCCCTATTTAACCCACTAAGCGGTTAATTCTTTTTTGTAATATGTAGTTAATATGTTGCGATTTGTGTGTGACCTTTAACACAACCCTCTGATGAATGACATACTTTCAGGCTATACAGTAATAACAACTCTTTTTATAACCGAGTATCATTCATATTAGACTTCCGTGTGAGACAACAACAATTTCAACAAGTTTATAAGTGCAGCATTAAAGTGGTTAAACCTAATAAATCTCAACAATTACATTTTTTTTTTAACACAGCAAAAAGCTATACTTAGTATCTTTTTGCTTATAGGAAATATTGAATGAATAACTTTCATATGAACATTAATATGTTCTACTAGGACAACAATAATTACAACAGTTTGGTAAATAAGTATTATTATACCAGAACTTTTGCATCAGAGTAAACAAAGTTCTGCCAAACTTTACAGAGTAATTTATTGAAGTTTGATAACTATAAAAGTTCTAAAAGTTCATTATACTCAAAATTGTATACCAGTACCAATTTTTTTGAACTAATTACATAATAAAATGATCTACAGTCACATCAATGTTGGGACCCTACTGATGTGTAATGTAATCACACAGATAACGTTACGTGATTAACCTACCTGTGTCACGGCATTCCGCGCAGACCGCTCTCAAACTTTTAATTAGAAATATTTTACCAAACTAACCTGATGTAATGCTTTAGTTTTGATTCAACGGCAACCACACATAACAACAAAACAACGATCATCAATTTACACAAAAACAATCACTATCGAGAACTTTGAAATTAGTCAACAACTTTTCAATAGTACTGCGCGGCACGGTTTTCATACGAGCTACACACTTTATAAGTTCAAAAAAGTAGTCAAAAGTTGTAGATAAGTACCAAAAACACACATTAATTTCAAATAGTAATCTTCAGTTCACGTTTCGTACACATAATAGATCGCATAAACGTTGGAAGTGCTCTTAAAATATTTCTCAACGTACGTAAGAACACCATTTACGAGAATGACGCTGACAGTCGGACGGAGTCAGCAACCGTCTCCACAACACAAAAAAGCACTTTTTTAATTTCCGACAGTTGCCACAGACTATAAAATATTTCATTTAAGACAAAAAAATCCGCATCCAATCAAATAAATATATTTTCATGTTTTAATAAAATTGTTCAAGCAAAAGTTAAACCATATCTCTAGTTCTCTACAGATAAAACTAATAATAATTCAAGTAAGCAACCTTATCGTTGCAATGTGCGCAACTATTTTGTTAGTAGTGGTTGGTACGCATCAAAAGGCGTTGGCACTTTATTTATGCACATTTGCTCTAAAGATCAGTCTACGGCGTGCGGATTATTTGTGTTTCTATAGTTATTAGATATTCGTAATTTAAGCAATACCTATTGGCTTTTTGTGCAACGATTATGAGTGTTTTCGATGTAAACTCGACCTTTGTTGCATTCTAAGGGGAACCATAGACGGCCTCGACATGAAGGGCTAAGAAGGAACATGGGTGGTTTTTAGTCAGTAGAAGTCTGACACTCCCTTTCGCTCTGCCCAAGAGCGGGACGGGTGGGGACGGGATTGATGATTTTCCACGCGCCAAAAAAAAAAGAAGAACCATAGACGAGCAAAATGTCATCTAATTTTTTCTTCATCAAATTCTAGAAGGAGCTTTGAGCAACATTAAATTTAAAAATATGAATCCAAATCAAAAGGAATAGCAAGGACAAAGAAAAATTTTAAAAATGTGGTTCAAGATATCATAAAAAAAATACTTACACACGAATAGAAAACCTCCTCTTTTTTGAAAGTCGGTTAAAAAGGTGGCCCATGTGACTAAAATATGCCAAGAAAATATATTTCTGAGATCATGTCATGACTCACAGAGAAGCACGTACGATGTAGTAAAGACAAGCTATGCATCCCAAAAAAAAGAACCATATTATTATAATGACGAAAAGAATGAAGCCGCATGGAGAATTTACGTCAATCAATAGACGATGATGATGCCATTAGTGATGATAGTGTTAGTACAAGTTGGCTATAACTTGCTTGATCAAAGTATGTGTGCAGTAAAAGTAATATGCACAAAATTGACAACATGAAGGGTTAGTTGTAGAAAAAGTCGGAGAGATACCCTTATGGGTCTGGTGTATAAAACGACGGTCACTTCATCGAAAACGTTACATTGACGTAATACTGAATCGATAGTACCTACCCTAAATCGATGGTACGCTACATCGACAGAACACCAAATGGAGACATGGAGACTACGCAATATCGACGGTACGCTAAATCGCCAGTACACCAAATCGCTAGTACGTTGTATCGACACTACGCTGCCGCTGCATTGACTACCTGACCCGATTTAAATTAAGTTTATACCCGACTGCGGGGAAACCCAAAAGGAGGGCTATGTGGTTTTTTTGTATTTATGTATGTCCGATTTTTTGGTCCCTCATAAACTCATAATTCTTTAATGGTTTAACGTATTTGGATAAAATATACACAAGTAAAAATAGTGTCGGGTAAAAAGCTTGTTTTTTATTTAAATCTGGTTGGTTGGTTAATGCAGCGTACCATCGATATGGTGTACTGTCGATTTAGTGTAATGTGGATGTAGCGTACCGTCGATTTAGTGTACTGTCGATGTGTGTAGCGTACCATCCATTTAGGGTACTGTCGATTCATTAATCCTTCGATGGAACGTTTTCGATACAGCGACAATCGATGTAGTGACCGTGTCGATATTATGAACCAGACCCTAAAATAATAACGGGGCTTTGCGAAGTTTTGCTAGCTAATTTTAAAGTTATGAGGAATAGGTGAAGGCAAAAAAAAGTTAATGGCTAGGCAGGTAGTCACCTGCAAAATTGCTTAGTTAACTTACTGCCACTGATTCACTTGACTAATATAGGATTTTTATTTTGCAGTCAACATCTGATTTAGGTAAAATTGTTATTATAATATCATTGTTTTGAGAATAAAGTCAGCATGGATTTCATAGATTTATATTTTGTTCTAAACTTGTACATTCACGCACATACACACAATAAATGTCAATTGAAACAAGTTCAGTCTGCCCAAATATGAAAAAAGGTTGATACATGGCACTACCCATACCACTACATGATACTAGATTGTGGAACAGCAATATACCAAGTGATTTATCAATCAAGAACACATACGGATATAATATAACACCGTTCACAAATGTCACCAGTGTGTCTAATATTAAATACAATAAGGGAAAAATAAGATTATTCCGAAAAGTGAACATAATATTTATTTATTGTTATTATATAAAATAATACTTGACTTTAAAGTCAAATTAATAAATCTACAAAGTTGTATGAATTACAAATCAAGAGATTACAAAATACCTATTTGAATAAACTCTACAAAAAAAGGATCTTACAAATTAAATCTTAAAAGTTGTACGTTTCTAGGGAGATCTAAATCATCCCAAATTTATTCAAGTGAGATGTATTTTTTATTTGCTTATTATTTAGAGTAAATGCATTTTAATCACACCGTCTCCTTAGCAGCTATTACGTTTGAAGTCATCTTTAATTTCTCACATGAGTAAAATTTGGGTAGACAATCTCAGATGAGAATTTTGTACTGTCATGATAACCCCATGTGCAATATTATCCAAAAGGTATTTACCGATATATGCAATCATGTAAAGATCTACAACAAAATGAGTAAATTGCAGCAACACACAAAAAGAGTTATCGTGACAAACAAATTACACTAAAAGTGAGTGTTGAGTCAGAAAACAGAACACATAAATTACTGCTCTTCAGAGCCTTCATCCTCATAATCGTCATCTTGTTCCTCTTCAGTGGAGGCGGCATCCTTTTTAGGTGGGGGATCCTTGCGTGGTCGTCCACGGCCCCTTCCTTCAACAGGTGCACTCTAAGAGCAAGAAAAGTATTACACAAATTAAAAAAATCTTTTTTAACTTTTTTATGCAAACCAAAATACTTTAAAAAACATACCTTTCCCTTAGCAGCTGCCTTTTTCTTAGACCCCTTAGGCCTGCCTCGACCTCGTTTCGCTACTGGAGCTTGTTCATCATCCGATGACTTTGTGGATTCCTTCGTCCTGGTGGCTGCTGCGGGTCTTCCCCTTTTCTTGGTATCAATCTTAGGCTCCTGAGAAACCAAATTATTACATTTAAATAATGTAGTCTAGTAAATTAAATGCATTTCAATAAAACAACATGAAAAAAAAAACAAAAAAAAGCCACTGACCGGCTGTGTTCCATTAGCTTTAGGTCTACCGCGTCCTTTCTTCTCTACGACCGTCGATCCGTCATCAGACATAGTCGGTTATTTATATACTGCTAGGTCGAGAAAAGTCTGAAACAGAAATAAATAACCAGATTATAAGATTATTCCACTCACAAAAAATAGACACCAACTCCATTTCGTACTCCATTATTGTTTGTGACGCCACCACGCAAATCGAGTTTTCATCTAAACTACAGCTTTTTTAATAATAAAGATTGAAATCAAGTAACAATACTATGTGAAACTTGGCCATAAAATAAAACTTATTTTGAAAATGTCAACAAAATGCGATCGTTTAACTACATAAATTAATAGCAGCAATCGAATTAATTATTTATCCACTACTTTATCGAGTGTCTGTGAACAGACAGTTACTTATTAGAAAATAACTAACGTCAACAAATTTTTCAAAATAATATTGGAATATAACGTACTAAAAGAGATAATCTGTAATAAAACAACACAGTAAAATGCAGGAACGCCAAGCGACTTATTAATGGAGTCTGCTTACATTAACTATACACTGGTGAATTCCAGTATATTCAACAAAACGATTCAATAAATTATTATATACAAACGTGGAAAAAATAGGCTTTTACAATATAAAATCTAAGTTTTGTAGAATATTACAATAAAATACTCACTTAATTGTTTACGGCAAACGTTAACGCAAAGGGTCAAAGAGAATTTATGGCGGGCAGCGAACCGGCGTTTGTCTGGCGTCTGTGCAGAGGGCGCTGGAGTCTTTGTTAGCAAAAAATAAAAACAAATAGAATTAGCATTATCCAATACATTTACATTAAACAGATACCAAAAAAAATGTAATGAGATTATTTATTATTGGGAGCATGGTAATGGTTTAGACATTAATAAATATAACGTAAATATTTTTTTCTTAAAATTCGCGCCAACAGGAAGCCATCAATAAACAAACAAGAAATGCTGCTTGCTGAACTTAAAAAGATAGAGAGGCAACATAGTAAATCGCCTGAAAATGGAAGTGAAAATTCTAATTGTAACAATGTAGATTTATATTGTTACGTAGTTTATTTCCGCTATTAAAATGTAATATACACAGAATAATCAGGATTCAGGAGCACTTGCTCATATGCCTCTATTAATAATAGTCATCTCGTGAGCAGGGCCATCTTAAACCTGGGCACTTAAGGTGAATGCTCCAACCACCCCGCGAAATTCAAATTTTCTTACGTTTTTTGTAATTTGCAGGTCAGTGTTAGTTTATATGTTGATTAGAATATTAATTGCGGCTGTAAGACGTATGTACTTACAGAATTATAATCATCAAAATCATCAATACAAGCTTCCAAGTTCATAAAGGTGCAAAAATGACTTCCTGCACCTTTATGAACTTGGAGGCTTGTATTGATGATTTTCTACTTACGTCTTACAGCCGCAATTAATATTCTAATCAACGTACAAACTAACACTGACCTGCAAATTGCAAAAAACCAAAAATGACTTTTTCAAATTCCTGCACCTTTATGAACTTGGAGGCTTGTATTGATGATTTTGATGATTATATTTCTGTAACTACACACGTCTTACAGCCGCAATTTATATTTTAATCAACATACAAACTAGCATTGGCCTGCAAGATGCAAAAAACGTAAGAAAATTTGAATTTCGCGGGCTAGTTGGAGCATTCACCTTAATAAGAACTGCCACTCGGGTCGATCTCGGGTCTTTAGGTAAAGCTGTGCTTGCCTAGGTCGGTCTGTGGATGGGTGACCACCCGACATACCGAGTTTCCTTCGTGCCTCGGAAAGCACGTTAAGCTGTTGGTCCCGGATGCCATAGAGCTTTGGCAGTCATTACAGGTAGTCAGTGACCTGAAATTCTGACATCCAGTCTTACCAAAGAGTATCGTATTACCTAGTATTAACTGGGTTGTGTTGTGGAGGTCAGATAGGCAGTCGCTCCATGTAAAATACTGGTATTCAGCTGCATCCGGTTAGACTGGAAGCCGACCCCAACATAGTTGGGAAAAGGCTCGGCAGATGATGTGTGTAGCAGGCAGGACCACAGAGTACTTTTATAATATTATATAGTTATAGAGGACCTATTCTGTGATTATGACGCTAAGTTTTTTTTTAAACACATTCCATAAACAATAACGGGTTGTTATTGTTTATGGAAATACTTCTCGATACGGCCCGTATTGTGAGGAGGTTCCTGTCTCTGGAGCCCTAACCACCAATAGTAGCTTGAACCCTGCTCTCCAAAGAGTATGTAATTTTCTGCTCTCGACACCGGTGGACTACTATTTTTTTATATTTTGAAATGTTATTTGATATCTTTTTTTTTAAGAAATATTTAATTTAGTATGTAAAGAAAATAAATAAAGAGAATAATAATAACAAAAGTTGGTCAGTTACATAGTCCCAGCCGAGCCAACACATGATCTGGCTTTGAGTTAACTCATATTTAATTATTTAATATTTACAAAGGTTTTATTTAGTAACATGTGTCAGTATTCGTAGTCATTCCGAAAACCCCATGTGAAATAAATTGGATGTTTCGTTTTGGTGGATTCGATTTCGCAATGACAGACTGACTGACAGTACCTGTCAGTGGTAGTTTGAAAAGAGTACTTATTAGTGTGTCATAATGACACACTACTCTTTTCAACCCAGATTGTTTGAACCCAGAACGTAAAACGGTTCCATCGTCGCAGAACACAAAACGGTCTTTAAAAACGGTTCGTTGTCGCAACGCCCACCCCTAGTGTCATTCAAGCAAAGAGTAATTCAAGTCAAGTCATGCATGTAACGATAGATGTAAACAAAATTCTAATGAATGAGTTCATTAGTTTAGATCTATCTGTATCAGAATCTGTTCTGTCTCGTGCCGCTTTCACTTGTTAGTGAATATCAGGCTTAATACAAAACGCACTTGAATTCCTCTGTTACCTAACTTGGGTAAAGCCACTGTGTGATTTCACGAAGTTGTTTCTTTCTATGCTAACTCGGGAATACTTCCTTCGTGCGTGTCTTTATGGTCATCAATGGAAAAACCAATTGAACCAGATAAGGAAGACTGTTGTAATAGTGGCTGTACCCCTTGTATATTTGATATATATGAGAGGCAGTTGCTGCTGTATAAAAAACACTTGGAGAGTGGGCAAAGTGTATATGATAATGATAATATAATATCCCAGAATAATGGTATATCGCAATTGAAATACACTGTATTTAATGTTGTTAAGAACTTACCAGTCTGCCATTTACACAATTGTATAACATTTAAAAAAGCATCTGTAAGTAGTAATAAAGTTAGGTGGCAACCTGGTGACCACTTTCTCTTCAAATTTAATGAAAATAAAAATGCATGCACAAGAGCATATACTCCTTTAAAAGCTAAGAATGGACCAACAGAAGGTGATTTCTCAATAATTGTTAAAAAATATGACCAAGGCTTAGTATCTACTTACTTGTGTAATTTAAATGAAGGGGATGCAACATTTTGGAGAGGACCTTATGGACATTACAAATTGGAACCCAATAAGTTTAATAGAATTATAATGATTGCTCAAGGGACAGGGGTAGCTCCATTTATTACAATCATAGATGAGATTTTAAATAATGAAGATGATATGACCAAAATAATATTGTTGTACTGTTGTAAATGTGAAAATTCTGTACTATTTAGGGATGAACTTTATGCTTTCAAATCATATTGGAATTTTAAGTATAATATTTATTTAAGCACCTCAAGCAAAAACAATTTTAAATGTAGATATCAAGAACCAATAAACAAACATAGGCTAACCGGTGAATATTTATCTACTTTAAAACCTTTTCGAAACGGTGACCAGATTCTTTTATGTGGAGCTCCAATGTTCAATGAGGCTTACAAAATTTATTTAAATACACAATTTCCTGAATTAAAAAATATAATTACATTTTGATAACTATGTCTTTTATTAAATGTCACCTTACTCTATAATGTACTTAAATATGCAGCTGCAAATACACTTAGGTAAAATGAAGAAGACCTTTCCGACACTCTGATACTCCTGTGAAGGCGTTGCTCTCGAACAGACAATGACCCACTTGCTGGAGTGTCCCACAGGCACCGCGATTGGCAAGACCACCTATTGGAAATCAATACAAAAGAAGAAGACCATCATAAATAAACCTTGTACCTCTACCTAAATAATTATTAAAACTGAAAAACCTGACTGAAATAAAAAAGCAAAGCACATTTGAAAGCAGGGAAGACTCTAATGAGTCTCGTCTGCTCCAATTCCATGTTTTAATAATTTTATATTTCAATAAATATTATTGCTTTTTGGAACGAAGTTCCTTATCGCGCGTTGTGAAAGGGGGCTAGACGGAAAATATTCTTACGAAAACTTGTCACGACACTTTTTGCTATAGTAAGCTATTGTAAGCTGTGCGGCGTCGCATGTTTCTCTGTCTGTCTCTCTCTCTCTTATAGAAAGCAAGCCAGATATTTTCATTTCTACATTTCTTTTTTTTTTTTTTTTACATAATAAAAAATAATAACAATAACTTCGTTCCATCCGGGTGTTCCTTGACCTCTCAAGTTTTGTTTGCTTCGTTTTAGCTTTTTAGTTTAATAATGTGAAAGATTTCACAGATGATTAAAGTTCCTAATTTTTCCACTTTTATTTTATTTCGAATTAACTGACTGTCAATTGTTACAAATCTTAATGGGCATTCGCCTGTAATCTCCGCTCGTCAGGCAATATGAATAAATACATTTTCGTACCTGTTGAACGTCCGCTAACATTGCTTGAATGTCTTATGATCCACCGGGTGCTCATAAGGACGCTCGAGGACTTAAATCTACATTGAGGGACGACATAATTACTTACAGAATATGACAAACTCACGTTTGTTATCTCCGAGGGGTTAGTTAAAGTACCCTATAATACACCCACATTTCGCCAGCAGCGCGCCAACCGTGCTGTCAGATAAGTTTATGTCTCATGTAAGGGGGCAAGTCTGTCATCAACCTAGCACAAATTCGAGACGAACCAATACCAATTTGGCCGACCCGGGAATCGAACCCTGGACCTCATGTATACAGCAGTCACGCTTGTGACCACAGAAGACTAGAGACCAACGAGGTAAATGGGGTTTCGAAATGAAAAAGAAAAAATGGTATGGTACCTGTCACCAACATCTACATACATCAACCTTAGATGATTTTCAAATACCTACCTATTCAATGATATCCCACATAACTTAAAGTCCATTTCACGAAAGAAGTCCCGCGGACAATTATTGTGGAACTAAATTTAACAGATCGGCCATGTTGTCGTTTGTCGATGTTATCAAGGTGCGTTTGTTGTGGTAGATATTTTGTGAGTTTATTATTGGACGTTATAAGGTTTATTTACCAAAAGTAGTGAAACAACATTATGTCGCGCGACATACAGCGCTGCGTCTGCGGGACTTCTTTCGTGAAATGGACTTTAGGTATTTCGTATGTAGACATGTTTTTTTTACTGTTACATTATGGCGTCTCTGGTGTTCGTGTTTATATTTTGATAGGTACTGTAGTACTACTGTGTGAAACTCGCAAGAGTACCCGATTGAATGACTTTTACATTAAATTGTTACTTCTTGAGAGTTAGATTTACTCGTAGTAAAAAAAGAGTAGTATACCTACCCCTGGATTCCTGGAACCTTTAACAAAAGGATAGTAGTAGTGCATGGTCTTTTAGGCGCGTGGCCATTTTTGGAACTAACACCGCTTGTTGGGGTTCTAATACAATAAAGGATCACTCGCGTGTCGACGACTGCCTGTGACACGGTTACACCGAATTTGTTCCGCATCTACATCCAAAGGACCGGTTTGATTGTTTGGTACGAATGCGAATTATGTGACCCAAACACGGACGAATAACTTAAAAAAGGGTCTCAATTTTTCAACTTAAATGTTTACAGGTAAACCCCATGTTCTAATAGAAGACCATGCTTAGGGCCGACCCTTAAATATGTTTAAAACTTCTCTGTGGACCGAAATATTTTCAGCAATCATAACATTACTTAATTACCACAATAAAATCATCTTGCCGCTAGGCAGTACCAGTATTATAATGTACTCTGTGCCGCTGGGGTTCAATCAATGAGTATGTCTATAGGTTCAATCGTCCCATGGCCCATGGGCATTCGCGAATGGATTGAACCCTGGCGGCAAGAAACAATCTCACCCTACGAGGCAAGATACTGCTAGTAGGCACGAGATGGCGCCTTGTTAAGATTTAATAATATTCACATTTATATTACAAAAAATAGTTAGGTATGAAGTACACAAATGATTAATTTTTATCATACATTTGCAAGCGAATGTTTCGCACACAAACGTAAATACTTAATTCAAAGGTGTTAGCTGGGCTGGGCGAGGCTGCATGTAATTTTTTTCTATTCTGGCAATAGTTAGTGATGTAAGTTTGGTATGGATTTTTTCGCGCCGGCGCGAAACGTGTTTGCTTTCTTCATTGTATTTTACACCTATTGACTATTTCAATGAAATAATGCTTTTAACCTGAATCAGTTGAGTCGTAACGAAATAAACCTAGTATTTGTAACAGAGGTAAAATTATGTCTGAAATATAATTACATAAGTGAGAAAAATAGAATGCAATAAGTAATATTTTTTTAGGGGTGGTCTAAAATCAGTGCTAAAATATTATTGAAGTGTGTTTGACAAAAATGGGTTCTATCGTGTTGAGAAGTTTATCTATCCTTCTAGGGGTGTTTTTTGTATTCGTTGGAATAACAAAGTTAACCCCATTTATTTCGAAGGAACTGCATAAAGATTTGGTAAGCATTTTTATCAGTTGTCTAGCAAACAGATTATAAGGTCGCTAGGTGCATTTAGATTTTTGTAGCAGAGCGAGTGGGTTGCTATTTTGGTATTTGGCCTGCCGCCTAATACCAGCACGGAGTCGTCTCGTTGCGACAGCCCACGGCGTGACTCGATCGCGAGCAGCGGATACCCCCTGCGCGGTGCGCCGCCCGATTCTTAATCATCTGTAATTTATTTCTTGGCGCATGTTGCTTTTTTGAACAGGTACATTTTAATCGATCCTTCTACAACAATGTTGGCAACCAATAAAATATTTGTTCAGTAGGTAGGTGTTGTGATTGACACGGGTGGCACTGCTGCGGTTCTAGGAATAATAATATGTACTTAGAGATAATTATCTACTAGGTGCACAAAATATTTATGTCTTAGAACTCAGAAATAATAAAAACAGAAGAAAAGGTTGCATGATATTCAAAATCGATTATAGCCTTTAATTAATTGACTTCTATTTAGGGGATCGTTTAGCAACTTGTTGAGAGTAGAAAAGCAATTAATTAGGCTTTAATGTCTCTGTTAAATCAGTAGGTAGTTAATCTAACAACACTTATAAAGACGACACGTGGTAGGTACCTCATTAGTAGGGCTATATGGCCCTTAAAAATTGAGCTATCATTAATACAAAACTTGAAAGTCATCTTAGAGGAACTAAGGTGATTTGATAAATATTGAATGAAGTGAGCTCGATGCTCTTAGAGCTCGGTTCTGTGGATTATAATATGGGCCATAAGTTTTAGACTGCTGAGAATGAACCCCCATAAGGAAAACCGCTGGCGGCCAGCAGTACCTACTGCACCACAAGAGTTTACCCATAAATTGCCTAATTACAACAATTACGAAAGAAAAAAGTCATCAAATAACTTTATGTGTCGGTGATGGGATTGTGTTTGCAGTCATCCATAAATGTATTTTATTCAATCAAATAATTAACAAATTCCTAAGTTTGCAACTAACAATCAATCATGTCCGTGACAGTTTTGTTCAAGCTGTAGATGATAGATGTAGAACCTGTTTAATAAATCGTAACCAAACAACAGTAAAAGTATCATCGGAATCCATGCAGCCATTTTAGCGAAAAGAGCAAACAAACGAACAGATGAGTGACAGACAGACGTAAATCCTAAAATTATTGTTTCGTGTTTCGTTGTTTGAAGCAATAGCGACTAACGCGACTCACATGACCTTTATGATTTGAAATAGATTATGACAATAACTCTATGTTACCAATTACCATTGAAATGTTAACTGTTCTTGTGGCTTATCTTACCCACGTACCTATTCTGAGGACAGGAAAAAAATATCCTAGTTCCGGTCGAACTAGTGGGAACATGGTACCTAGGCTGAATTAAATTTTATTTATGTAACGTATCAAAAATACCTCCTTCAGTAGGTTTTTTGGTGCAGCAGTGCCATAGTACGTGTGGTCGTTTGTGGATGTGGCCTCTTTAAACCCCTGTTCCTAAACAAACAAGTGAGAGGTTTTTATTCTATTACGCTTTACAAAAACATAAGCTAGCGCTTTTTCCATGGGGGTATACAGAAACCATAGAACGCCACCTGCTATGCTTACATACTCCTTTTCCCTTGTCCACGCTCGGGGTCATACACGCACGCCGGTTGCGAGTACCATAAGCTCCTTTCTGAAGAACCTCACCAATAAGGTCCTTTTATATCTTTCTAGGGCTAGGGCACCCCCTCCTAGCGTTGCCACTCACAAACATACATAAAGTCACGCCCTTTTGCCATGGGGATATAGAAACTACAGAACGCCAACCGATCCTTCATATAATACGTATCTATATCTATCTTCTACTCCTTTTGCCTTGTCCGTCCGCATAACATCACATCTGCCTTGTAAATTTACCTTTTGTTGGTTTATGTAAGTATGTTATCTTAGTGGCAAAACGTTCGTCAAATTCCGAATTTGCTATAGGTATGTTTAATATTGTAAATGTAAACAAACTACGAATAGATATCATCGTTCTTAACAATACGTAAGTAAACACTAGCGTCTTCCAATGATAATAATACAAATCAGATCTCGAGTCTGGAACTGGATGCAACGAGCCCATTCAACAAATACGTATTTTACGTAATTTGTTATATCGGGGATATCTATAATAAAGACTGCCTTGAAATAGTTTTCGCCTTGGTGATCATGTAAACATTAACGATCCAATGTAATAGACTGATTACATACATATTGTAAAAGTTTATGCGACTGGCATAAGAACTTGACGCATCATTTTTAAGACATCATCAATGTGTGATTTTTGTGAATTTCGTCATGTAGGTAATCACTAAATGGAAACATTTAGTTATTAGTCTAAGGTGTAGCTGCCAGCACTGCGCTTAAAAGGCGCAGAGGCTTGTTTATTTTACCTGGGAATTGAACCTAAGACTTTGTATGAATCAACTATCTTCTTCCAATGTTACTACCTCCCTTATTTCAGATTCTCGTCTGTTCTCTTGTAACTTGAGTTTTTCTCAAAGAAAGATAGAATCTATCCTTTCTAGTCAAGATGATGTATCTACCTATCTAAATACCTTTCGTACCAACCCTGCACTCTGCTGAGAATACAGGTCATATAGGTAAAATATTATTGTAGTTTACTTAACTAAAGTTTTTTTTTTTCAGAGAAAAGAATATGTGAGATACGCAAAAGTGTTTCCTCTAACGGAAACACTAGACTTCAAGTTACCTTCGAAATGGTACAGAAGGGCTGTAGGCGGCCTCGAAATATTGTTTGGATTAGCCCTGGCAACAATACCTAGTCGTAAGTGAATGCTTTGTTTTTTTCTAATTTTTTATGCATCGAAGCATATCTTGTGCAGCCAATCTACAATATTACAACTGGTTTTTGCAACGAAAACCAACGTATCTTAATGTTTGTCAAGTGATTCAATTGGCTGTTGCTGTTGAGGTTGAAATTTTTGCTTGTTTTCGTGCTGGAATCCTGGCTCTAACCTTCCCTACCTACAGAAGTACAGACTACAGTATGTTCTTAGATTACAGTATCGTCAATGTAACGTAAGTTTGGTGATAGTTTGGGTTTGCCATATTACAAATCACGCAACCTTGCTCGGTGCTCCACAACTTCTCGGATATTTTTTATGTATTCTCAAACCTGGATGCCCTGGTTGGTATGAGAATAGATAATTTATTCATAAATTTACGAGCCTTTCTGTTGAAAATGTTGCGTGATTCTGATAATATGAAAACTGGCAAACCGGTGGTGTGCATCGTGCCGGAAACAAGTGATGTCATCATTGTTTGACGCTACATGAATATCTATGATAATGGGAAAACAATATCATTGAAGGCCACTTAGTAGTCAACAAATATTTATAGGCTGCCATATGACAGCTAAAAAAAGGTCGACGAATTATCTACTCAGACAGGACGATGAACCCAGCATGCTGGTTTACCCCCATTATAAGTATTTTTGGACCCTCAGGCCTAGCGCGCCGGTTCTGGTTTAAATACTTTATGGACACGACAAATGGGTCGACGGCGACCTTTACGGTAAAAGAAAGGTGGTCTATGAGCCTTTTGGTTTTTTTTTGATAGTATAAGCCTCAAGGTAAAGGGTAAAGGTAATCCATCCCGTCGGGGCTGCGGGTTGTTCGCAAGAGATATCGCGGCCTCGACATGAAGGGCTAAGAAGGAACATGGGTGGTTTTTAGTCAGTAGAAGTCTGACACTCCCTTTCGCTCTGCCCAAGAGCGGGAGGGGTTATTTGATGATGTTCCACCCGCCAAAAAAAAATGGTAAAGATCCATTTGTGTATCCATTCGTTAAAATGTACAAAATGTGGTATAAAGTGGTGACTTGTATAAATGTCTATATCTACACATAGGTCGAATTTTATATTCGGTACCTACCTATTCAAAGCGCTGTTTGTCACCGTCAGTTATTTATGCAGACGTAAAGTAGAAGCATACAATTTAGAGTGTGTACTGGCAAGTGCGAGGTTAAATGGTTAAATAACTATAAATAAATAGTTTAAATGTCTTTTAAATCTATGCGATTAAATTAAAACCCATGGTCGAGTTTCCACTTCAATATTTTAATTTGAAGTTGAGAATGTGTCAAAGAGTTTATTTTTAACTACCCACCTACAAAATTATACTCGGATGTATTTGTTGAACTTGAAACTTGAAGTTCCAATTCTATCATTGTTTTATCTTACTAATAAGTATAATATTATGAATATGAATGTTGGGCTAGAGGGATGTTTGTTAGTCAATCACGCCAGAACGACTGAATGGATCTGTATGAAAGGCACAGATAAAGATTATAGTCTGGAATAGCACATGGGCAAATTTTATTTTTCTTACATTGACAGATCAAAATGTCTACGAACGAAGTCGCGGGTAGGTAACAGTTAGTAAATAAATAAAGTAGGTAATTAATGTTTTTTTTTGTTTCAGATAAAATTAAGAATACAGCTAATATAGGCCTCGTCCTGTTGATGATATTAGCAGCATATTCGCACATAATGGTAGGCGATCCCTTTGATCGCTGCGCGCCGGCGCTGGTTTTCTTCTTCATGTTGAGCGGAAGACTTGTTGTTTGGTAATATGTTTAACATTAATTTTGCTCGGTACCATCACTATAATAAACAAGACTTTATCAATGAGAAAGAAGATTTTAAAAAACCCAATCACAATAATTCGGATTCGTTAATAATTTTGGCTGCAAGCTATGCCCGTGGGCAGTAATTATTGACGTCAGAGCTGGTCAATTTTAGCCGAATATTCTTCACATTCATGTCATCGCACCGTTGATATAAAACATTTATATACATATCAAACAAACCTAGAAATAAAAAAAGAAATTGAGTTGAACTGAACTCGGTAATAAAAAAAAGTATTAAAACGCCAGAAAGTGTTTTACAGGCGCATAAAACTTTATAGATGTTTTACCAAGCTTAGGTTTAAGTCCCAAAAGCTGCTTTATAATATTATGACAAAAAATATCAACTTCTATTCTACGGTGCCTATAAGGGTAGTGCACCTTGACCAATTTTTATGTGGCATAAACAAAAGTTACAAAATAAAATTACTGCTATCGCACACTAGGATCGTTTTGGCATTCGGCCAGGGAATCCGCGATGACGAACCACTGTGTCGTGCAAATAATACCTACACGTTCCAGCCGATCGGGTTATTGCAATTTACAAAACTGTAATAGACATCAGTCCTGCTAATTAGCAAATTCAACTACAAGTGCTTGGCAACCTCTCGCTTTCGTATTGAAGAGATATATCTCAGATATTTAAAATTACCAACGTGCTAAAATCAACACTGTGAAAGCGAACTATTAATATCTCGGCTTATTGTACTGAGCAGTGAGCTGGGCAAGGGCCATATTTTAGGTGTTCTACATTCAGTTGAATTTGGACTCGTTAATGGCTTCGATAAATACTCAATCCACCTACATTTCTCTGAGTCACCAATTCATTATCATCATTCGCTTGCCCTTATCCCAATTCATTTGGGGTCGGCGCAGGATTTCTTTGAGTATCTATTATGTAATCATTTTAGTAACATTTAATAAAGTGTAACCATTTTAACAGGTATCAAATTAGCCGCCGCGAGGAAATGGAGCGAGCCACTGCTACGCAGAACGGGAATGGGCTCAAGCGAGAATAATTAAGTTTTAAGAATAATAATATGTTATACTTTATAAGCAGTGACATACGTGCAAAATCTTAGTCATATTTTAGAGCAAAATTAAAAAAAAATACTCAAAAGATATGATAAAGTTCTCTATGAATGTCCGAGTTTGTTTTGAGAAGACATTCATAGTTTTACTGGGAAACTTTGAATTATTTAAAAACATATTTCTCGGTGGGTAATTAATTTTTGAATCACGCTGTGATGATGCTAGTCAAAAGTTGCGATTATTTAATAACCTTGTTATATTCAGCTTTTAGTTTAAAACCCTGATAGTGCATATTATTGTGAAGAGTCAACCATTTGGTTAATTAAAATAGTACGTTCAAGTTAATTTCTAATTCTCTAGGCGGACGCGCCACGAGAGTAATTTGTACCTAAAAGTGATATTAATTTAAGCGATACGTGTTAGGTTCATTTTGTATGTGTGAGTGAGGTGTATATGTGTCACGTTTGTAAATTCATAACAATAACTGCCAATGCATATTGATAGGCTTAGTAAATATTTACTGCACTTATAAAAAGATCGTATAAAGTTAACAGGGCACCTTTTTGATGTACTTTTTATTATTTGCTCAATCACAGTCATTATTAATAATGCCAAAGCTTTTTAATAGTAATATATTTGTTTTCAATCATTTATTTTGATGTACCTATTTCTTAAACAAAAATAAAGCTTCTAAACACTAAGTTACATAAAAGGCAACTTTAATATTGTGTTAATAATGTATATAACATGTAATATCAATGATTTTATCTTACTGTGTATTATGTGGTGTAATTGAAGTAATGGTCAATGAATAAATGGGAAGTATTACCAATATGTTTTATTTGTATCTTTATGTATAATAAGAATTATAATAATTCGATAACAATAGGTTTTAGTGCTTACTACTATATCAATATTTTACACCAATAGCTCTCAAACAAATAGCTAAAAATCTCTTTACTTTATATAGCTTATCTATTGTTTATATTACAGAAACTCACGGAAAGCGTCAAGTTATGCGTCCAAAAGATTTCTATGATTGGTTAATTTAACAAACACATACATTATGAGAAAATAATGTAGCTTGCACACTCTGAGTACCATTTGGGATATATCCTAACACTAGCTGACCCATGCAACTTCGTCTGCGTCACATAATATAGCTATAACAAATAATGTCAACATAAATTGAGTTAAATCGTAACAAACAAAAAATCGTATCTTTCCTCTTTATAATATTAGTTTAGATTATATTAAAGAATTACTACAGGTATCTCTTACTGTTAAATATACAGTAACACCTTGTACCTTTTAAACATTATGGTGCAGTAAATCTTTTGAATTTGAATTTCTCCTGAGTCCCCAGAGGCCAGAATCCCCACTAACCTACCGCACCGGACCGAATGACTGCCGCGCGCGTAATTATTTTGTCGCGCGGATATTTTTACATTGCGATATCTTCTAAGATAAACGTTTAAACTGTATAGAGTAAAAGGCACATATATTCTATATTAAATTTCTGTGCTAACACACATATTTATTTAGATATAGATTAATACCATATGGGTTAAATAAGCTTCGCAAAATATCATTATTTTTAACCTAACACTTTAATAGTTAAAAATGGTTACAGTGAGTCAATCTTAAAAGATAGACATATGCTGTCGCGGACTTTTTTTTAGAACATTTAAAGAGGAACAATTCTTTGATACATGATATTTACGTAACTTAAACCGTTTTCGCAGCGCACGCAACGGAAGCTCTCAAAAAGGAATATCTTTTCCCGTTTTTGCAACATTTTTCATTTATGCTCCGCTCCTATTGGTCGTAGCGTAATGTTATATAGCCTAAAGCCTTCCTCGATAAATGGACTATCCAACACAAAAAGGGTTTTTCTATTCCAACCAGTAGTCCCAGAGTTTACCGCGTTCAAACAAACAAACAAACAAACAAACTCTTCAGCTTTATAATATTAGTATAGATGTAGTAGGTACCTAATTTTGGAAAATGGAAAAGAAGTTAGAAGTTCTAAAAAAGGTGATTAAGATTATTTGCGGTTTCGGCCTAGCCTTGTGTGACTGATGAATGGACTAGGCATTGTTAGAGGTATAGTATTGTCAACTTAATTTACAGCCTATATTTTATAATCACTGCTACTAGAGAGAACATTTTAGCAAAACAGCTTTCAATCTGAATAGTTTATTTTACAGAGCGTGTCTTGGCAGCACGGGACGTCGCGTCGCCGTTAGACCCTGAGATTCCGAATTTCTGACTAGCTGACTGGGTATTAAAACAACTTCGTAGTTTAAAGCTGCCTTATATTCAGGTATCATTGCGTGCAAGCCTACAAAATATAATATGTATATAATGTTAACGATAATAAGCATTTCAAACTGCCTTCAACATTATTTGATCAAACGAGCATTAAAAATAAACAATTTATACATACAGTAAATATCACATAAATGTACTGTGTACTTGTATAATTCAAGCAGGATCACGGCCTGTTTGGAGTAATTCCAGAGCACTCTTAAGATTGCCAATGGCAGTTTTTATGTCCTCGTAGTTGAGAGCACTGCTAGCCCATTTACAATACTTCTGAGCTTTTGCAATTTGCTCTGGAGACAGTTCCGCGACTCTATTATCACCATATAAATTAGTCGGAGGTTCTGGTTGTTGCTGTTGCTGAGATGGATCATAAGGTACGAACCCACCAGGATTTGGATCCGGAGTGTATGGTACTGGAGGTAGTTGGGATGCCGCCTTCATTGCAGCATTAGGATCAGGGAGAAAACTGTTGAAGCTTGATGGGGCAACTGGTGGGGTTGCTGGAGTGAGTGTTGTGAAACCCGGAACTTGAGGCATATCGGCAGGGCCAGGTGCTGGAGCTGACTGATCTTCACTCCCCCCCGCATTTTCGTCACCGTCCTCTGATTGCATTGGTCCTGAAATTACCAAGTCAAGATCTCAATGAATGTCGGCCGTATAAGAGCTTAAATAAAAGTACTTTCCGAAAAATATGTTCAAGAAGCCAAATCACATTTTTTTAGGTCAACATAATATTATGTTGGGGAAAAAGTCTTCGCATTATAGTATGTATGAACTTGTAATAAAATCTCTTTGGCTATACTATTTGTATCTGGCTGGTTTTGGTATCATTGAAAGTTTAAATTTTAAAGAACATCATTCCAAATTTAAATTAGGAAAATGTGTGATTTTCATTTATTTTTCGTACCGTCAAGATCAGTGAATCTAATGAAGAAATTCGATACATTTTAAAATTTTACTACAAAAAAACATAACACTCTTTTTTTTGGGGCAGTCGTGTAAAAAAGGTAAAAATGCAACGCATACCGCGAAAAATTTGCGATGTTTATGGACCTAGTGCAGTGTCCAAATTTGGTTTAAGCGTTTTCAATCCGGAAATTTTGATGTCAAAGATGCACGTCGCTCTGGTCGCCCTGTTACGGATAAAATGGATGCCATTTTTGAAAAAGTGGAGCAAGATCGGTATATCAGTAGTTACGACGTAGCTGAAGAACTGGGAATTGACCATAAAACAGCTTTGGCGCATTTGAAAAAACTGGGTAAACAAAAAAGCTTTTTCGTGAGGTATCACGAGCTCACTGAAAGAAACCTAATGAACCGTGTACTCATTTGTGATTCTTTATTACGACGTAATGAAACCAAACCATTTTTGAAGAAGCTGATAACTGGTGATGAAAAGTGGATCACGTACGACAAGAACGTGCGAAAAAGGTCGTGGTCAAAGGCCGGTCAGGCTTCACAGATTGTGGCGAAACCCGGGTTAACTTGCAACAAGGTGATGCTGTGTGTGTGGTGGGATTGGAAGGGCATTATTCATTATGAGCTGTTACCACCAGGCAGGACCATCGATTCTGAACTCTACTGCGAACAACTGATGAGATTAAAGCAAGAAGTTGAGAGAAAGCGGCCGGAATTAATCAACAGAAGGGGCGTGGTTTTTCATCATGATAACGCTAGACCTCACACATCTTTAGCCACTCAGCAAAAATTAAGAGAGTTTGGCTGGGAGGTGTTAATGCATCCGCCGTATAGTCCTGACCTTGCACCTTCCGATTTCCACCTGTTTCGGTCTCTTCAGAATTCTTTAGGCAGTGTCAGGTTAACATCACGAGAGGACTGCCAAAACCACTTGTCGCGGTATTTTGACCAGAAGTCCCAAAATTTCTATAGCAATGGGATCATGTCCCTACCTACAAGATGGCAAAAAGTTATCGAACAAAATGGTACCAACATACTTTAGTTAAATGTAAATAAACTATATTAAAAAAAGTTTTGAATTTTCTTAAAAAAATGCGAAGAAACTTTTTCCCCAACCTATTATTTTCACCTTTAAAGGTAAGCCCTTGCTAAACGAAATATTTCACGAATTGAGTTAATAATGCCATGTTTCTTAAAATAATGTAAACCACAACGAGAATTTGCACTTGGGGCTAAATTTTACCATTAAAAGACTAAACAAAATTTGATTGCTATACCCAATATTTTGTCTCTTAATTGCGTCTTGCTTCATTGAAGAGAGATGACGAAAATAAGAAGGAAAGTATCATCATTGGCCTAGCCTTTTTCCCACTATGTTGGGATTGGCTTACAGTCTAACTGGATGGAGCTAAATACCAATTATTTTACATGGAGCGACTGTCAATCTGACCTCCACAACCCAGATAATACTGGGTAATACAATACCCTTTGGTAAGACTGGTTGTCAGGCTTTCATGTTACTGACTACCTTTAACAGCTGCCAAAGATCTATATTATGGCAACCGGAACCAACAGCTTTAGTCGTTCCGAGGCACGGAAGAAACTCGGTATGTAACGGGTGGTCACCCATCCACCAACCTTTTCAAGGAAATGTGTACACAGTGGCAAATAGAAAAAAAACGTTGAGTGTTCCATTTTCTTTAGTCACTGTACATTATTTAAAAGTTATCATTTAAACTAAGTTCTGTTGATTTTGTTTAGAAACTTATTTTCATAAAGTTTTGATTTAGATATGGTATGTACAAAAATTGCAAATCATACTCAAGATATGAAACCAAATAAAAATTTTACTTTACCTGGGACTGGTGTCTCTCCATTCTTGAGACAGTTGTGAATGTAAGCAGCCTTCCACTTGGCATACTTTCTGTTTTGGGCTGCTTCATCTGTCAGTTCACCAAATGTAGTTAGAACATCATAAATCATACCAGCTGTGTAGAATGCCTTCACAATGTTTCTGAAACAAAACAAAATCTCATCAGCTTTATCAGCTTTTTTTTGCCTGACCGAGAAGGTTAATGTCGTAATGAAGGTTTTTAAACCAAAAGCACTTAACAAACAGTTTTGTGGTCCTTTTATTGTTTAAGCAAACAATTTCAAAGGAAATCGTTAAAATGTATCATAACAATTGAAAAAAAAAACCTGTCCAAGTGCGAGTTGTACACACGGCTACATATCAAGCTATACATTTCCAGTATAAGCTGGTCTCGCATTGTATAGGATTTCCGTACAGTGCGAGATCAGTGTTAACTGGAAATGTATAGCTTGATGTGTAGCCACACGGCTCGCACATAAAGAGTAGTAACCAAATAGCATTTTTAAAGCTAATAAATAATTAGATGTTAGTCAATTTACAATGAATAGTAAAACTATTTTGTTTTAATAGCATGTAAACGTGTTGCGCCGACCCCAAAGAGAATGAGACAAGGGCAGGAAGATGATGATGATGAGTATGTTTTAAAACCAGAAAAACCAGAAAATGTTAACTAAGTTACTGTATTATGCTTTTTTACGAAAAATTATCATATCTCGAAAAGTAAACTCCAGAATTTTTCGGAATTTTCGTCACCCCAGAAGAGGTTCTAATTAAAGGCAAAATCCATTTTTATGGCTTTAGAAGCAAATGTCTCAACATTGTCTTATGAATAAAAAAAATAAGGAACATCGTTAACATTTTTCAAGAGCTGATTGAGACTCCACACAATTATTAGTCTTTTCAGGCTCCACACCGGAAAAAAAAATTCCCCATGCCTATTCACCACCTAGGTCATTCATATTTTTTCTTAATTTCCTGTTACTTTTGAGTAACAGTTCATAGAAGACACCTACTTTCCAATTCCAACTGTGGGCTGCCAACAGTCTCATAGTATAGCGCAACCCCATTTCGCCAGTTATGTGTAAGCCCTATGTAATAGGGGCCGAGACTATTGTCATTCACCAGACATAAATCAAGGCTTCAGGCAAGTACTGAGAAATTCCTAATAAAATATTGAATTATAGTGTTCAACCAGACTCTCCAATTCCAACTGTGGGCTTCTTCTTTTTCTTAGCGTGTCAATGGCAAATTTCTCTCATAGTAAAATAACTGTGACATACTGGACAAACAGACTCATAGTAAAATAACTGTGACATACTGATGGACAAACAGACTCATAGTAAAATAACTGTGACATACTGATGGACAAACAGATTATAGCGCAACCCTATTTCCAGTTATTTGTAAGCCCTATGTAATTAGGGGCTGAGTCTATTGTCATCCACCAGAGATAAATCAAGGCTTCAGGCAAGTACTGAGAAATTCCTAATAAAAAATTCAATTGTGTTCAAACAGAATCAAACAGACAGGAATCATTCCAGGACATCAAGCTTAGTAGTACTTGTGGCTAGAAAAAAAGCTGTTACTAAAAAGATAGTAAAATTAACATTATGTTTGTTTAACAAAACATTATACTAGAAGCAGCATGCATTGTTTTTAATAGAATTTGTACTTTATTACTAAAAGCTATGATAAAAATTTGTTATTCATAGCTTTGTATTCACACTCTTAATAAATCCAAAAATATATAAAAAAAATATATATATTTTATTAAAAAACACGACAAAAATTACTAAAATTCATTTTTAGCAATAACGTAACATGTCAACTTTGACATCTACAATGTCAATTTGTCCAACCTAAAAATTTACAAATGGCGTGTTATCGTCCAATTTGTATGGAAAGTTCGAAACTTTAAACTACTATATTTCGTAAACAGTGAATTTCTGTGACTTGAAAATTTGCAAAAAGCTTTCTATTTATGTGTACTATCTACAAAAAAAAAATGAACTTCCTAATCATTGGTTCTTAATGGAAATTATATCCCTTTGTATACCTAGTGAATGGAACCCATTCATCCTCAATGAAAAACTAAATTCCCTATTAAGACAAATTACCAACACAAATTAAGGAAAATAAAATGAATACAGCAGGAAAACTACATAATTTAGCCACTTACTTTCCGTAATTTAGTTCCCTATCCTGTTTGTCAGCATACAGAAATAGCTTCAGAGCATAGTTTTCCAGATGAGCTTGGGCAGCCACCTCATTAATGACTGCATCATTGTCTTTGTTGACTAGTTTGGATTCTTCTAACCAGTCCATCAGAGCTGCAATGATTAAACATTGTCATCTTTTAGTACAAAATAGATGAAAAACAACAAATCTAGATTTAGGACACGTAAAGTGTAATGAATTTGATCATTACACTTTACATGTTAGTTTAACTAATCATTCTGTAAGTTTATTTAATAATAACGTCATACACATTAGCAGCTTTGTTTCTTCTTGCGTCTTCTTATTAGCAATTTTTAAGCCCACTTGTAAGGCATGGAGTCTACACCAATAGGCCACAACTGGATCCCTAGTATCATGTTCAGCAGCAGTTTTCAGGTAATGCTGAATTGACTTCAGGCTCGGCGGGCACTCAGGAATAATCACAGGCATTTTTAATTAAGCTGTAAAACATTGAACACTGATTACACATCAAGGGATTACACCAACAAATTATACAAGTAATGATGAATCAGAACAATATCGTTAAATATCAGTGACAAACAGAACCAGATTTCAGAATAGCATTTAACTTCTACCTTCATCAACTGCTGTATAGTATTAAAACAATCAATTTTTCGAAGAATATGCCCTTGCTTGTTAAAAATTGTAATCAGTAAAAACGAAATACACGAATCACGAAAACTTAGCCATAGACAGGACAGGACAGACAGGATTAAAAATAACAATGACATCAAAAATGACATGTCACGTCAAATAAAATTGACAAAATTAGAGTTGCACTTAATTCTACTAGAATAGAATATAGAATAAATTATAAATGAGTTTCCTTTTGAGACACCTTCCCTCAAAAAGTAACTCATGCACACGTGCACCGTTCACACATGGAACGCAACAGTGGCCGTGAAAAAGCTTCACAAGTCCGCAGTCGGGGTCTCCCAGCGAGCCAGGGCACGAAGTATACTAGGAGTTGATATGGTGTTGATATTTAATTGTTTTTATTTACGATCGTTATTATCTTATTGACTAGCTTGAGTGGCTTGATCAAGAAAATTTAAGTTTCGCGGGTTGCCCTAGCACTTTCACCAATGGCTTGTAAGGGGGACTTTAGTTAGACCGTCCTTCAAGTCAAACAAGACACGTTGTACTCATAAGAACAGAAGCTGTTTTTTTTTTATTTGCTCCAGACACGAATTCTGTTTTGGTGATCTTAAAAATATATAACATTGATTCATTAATAACAAAATAAAGTAATTTAAAGAAGAAGACAATAAATAATTTTAAATCTTCTATTCTATTTTTGTTTAAAGTTAGTAACTAAGAACAAACCGGATCAACGAAATGTCAAAGTCAAATACAAACCAAAACCAAATACGACGTTTGTCAAACAAGCGAAAAGTGCTGGAGAATTATGAATTTGGTTGAACTTGTGTTTTTACATTAGACAGTTTGAGTACAACTATTTTAAACCTTCTAGTTCCTCCTCATATAGTTTTTCAAAATGCCATCAAAGCAAAGGAAGATTGCTATGATGGGATACCGTTCCGTGGGTAATGTTATCGTTTCAAAGTCTTGTGCGTCTTATTTAATGTGAAATTGTATTAATATAAAAACGTTTTCAGGTAAATCATCTTTAATTATACAGTTCGTAGAAGGTCAGTTCGTTGATTCTTATGATCCTACAATTGAAAACAGTAAGTAAATTTTATAGTGAATATTATTGGTAACATGTTTTTGTCACGCCACGGTCACTACGATCAATCTTTGTGTACTGTACGATACCTCACATGTTCGCGAACTGCATTTATCTTTTCAGAACCATTTCTCTTATTTTACAACGCATTAATTTATCATTTTTTATTAATTTCAATATTATCATGTAGGTTATTTATAGAACACCTTTATCTCACCAAATTCAATGAAACAGACTTAAGTTTTTTGTTATTAATTTTAACAGAAGGTCAGTGAAGTGCAAAATAGTTACTATATTAGTTAACTGACTCTTTGATCTTATCAGTAGTCATACATTTTTTTGCAATGATTTGAAAAGTCTATGTAGATGAATATATTGTTGCCATACCTTATTATTTTATTTTGGTGTTCCATATTTACAAAATGAATAATATAAGTACTTTAAAAATGGATAATTTTATTACTATGCTTGCTTTAGCATTAAATAATTATGATCACTACAATAAATTATTGTTTCATGCAACTAAATATGTCTTATATTTAATTCTTTAGCATTCACAAAATTCATCCGGCTGAACTCAACTGAGTATGAAGTAAAGCTGGTAGACACAGCTGGTCAAGATGAGTACAGCATATTCCCGCTCCAATACAGTATGGACTTCCATGGCTATGTACTAGTTTACTCCATCAATTCCAGTAAAAGTTTTCAAATAGTACAAATTATTTATGACAAACTTCTGGACATGGTCGGAAAAATACAGTGAGTACATAATAGTATTCTAATTTTCTTATCAATTTAATTTCTGGATTTATACTGAGACAATTTTTTATTTACCATTTCAGTGTGCCCATAGTATTAGTTGGAAATAAAACTGATCTTCATCTAGAAAGAAAAATTAGTACAGAGGAAGGCAAAAGACTTGCAGAGAAATGGAAGGCTGCATTTGTAGAGACCAGCGCTAAAAGAAATGAGGTGAGTACTGGAGATTATGCAAAATTATATATATTTTTAAAATTTTATGAGGAGATTTAATTTTATGAGTCGTTTTTTTGAGTAGAATACTGATATTCAGCTGTGTCCGGTTAGACTGGAAGCCGACCCCAATATATTTAGGAAAAGGCTAGGTAGATGATAAGTAGGTTTAGAAATGATATAGCATATATTTCAGCATCTAAAACGGGCCTTCAGTTGATTAAGGCCTATTCCATTTATATCTTCACTTAGGTAACATTTTTGGATTAATGATTAAGTAACAATTGGAAAATGAACTATTACTGTCAAGTCTCTATCACAGATGGGCCATTAATTTAGCTAACTAGTTAGCCAAGTTCCGGTGGAGTTCAGGGAGTATTAGCATTGACCATGGAGTTTCATGAGCAGCTGAGTCTCTTGCATTGAGTAGGTACATTATACAATGCACTCGCTCCCACTGTTGGGTAGTTGGTCCAGTAACAGAATATTTTTCTGCTACAAATTAAATTCTATTTTTCTTGATTTAAATTTAATTTCTAATACCTAAGAAAGTTTTTTCTTTCCTAGATTATACAGGGCAGCGACACAAATGTTTAATGGTTACCACAAAGTCAGTACAGCATTCTGAACCCACATAGTTTGTTTTTATGGTTAAGCTTTTTTTTAAATGATTGATTTCAAATTTTTATTTCGAGGGATTCAGAATTATATACTGAATTCAACTGTTTGAGAGTTATTGTCTCATCCATCTTGTTTTAACAAAGCAGACCTCACAAGCTTCATACATTTTTGGACCAAAATCCATAGTAGCCGGCCAAAGAAAAGTTTAATCCTCTTTATCTTTATATATTACTAGCTGTACCCCGCGTGCGTTGCAATGCCCTTTTACCTGCCTACGTACCAACTACCTACCACCTACCTACATACTACTAATTTCTCACCTTTTTAACCTTCTCTGGACTGCCACAAATGTTTCAAAACCAAAATTAGACAAATCGGTCTAGCCGTTCTCTAGTTTTAGCGCGACTAACGAACAGCAATTAATTTTTATGTTATACGCAAACACCATTTGAAAAATCGTTTTTCTGTTGGGAAAGAAACAGTTATATGTGATTATTGTGATATGTCGTATGGTCTGTTTGAAGTTGTCATTCGTTGACTGAACAACTGAACGTCACTCAATTGTTTTGCCTTCCCGGAACCTCTCCACTAACACTTGAACTTTATAGTATGGTATAAAAGCTCAAATTGACTTTACGTTTTAGTTAGAAAACGTTTGTATGGGAAAAAGAAAAGGGCTGTTTTTAGGGGTTTTCCGGCAATTATTCGATTTTTTCTCGCCGTAAAAACCATCCTTGAACTTCAACGAACATTTAAAATAAAGAATTGGCCAAATTGGTCCAGGCGTTGTTGAGTTATGCGCTTACCAACACATTGAGCGATTCATTTTTATATTATCTTTATCTTATCTTCTTCTTCTTCTTCTTCTTCTTCTTATATATAAAAATGAAACCCGTTTTCCGTTGTCACGACATAGCATGAAAACGGCTAGACCGATTTGGCTGATTATTTTTTTAAATGTTCGTTGAAGTTCAAGGATGGTTTTTACGGCGAGAAAAATTCGAATAATGGCCGAAAAAGCCCTAAAAACTGCCCTTTTCTTTTTCCCATACAAACGTTTTCTAACTAAAACGTAAAATCAATTTGAGCTTTAATAAAGTTCAAGTGTTAGTGGAGAGGTTCCGGGAAGGCAAAACAATTGAGTGACGATGACGTTCAGTTGTTCAGTCAACGATGACAACTTCAAACAGACCATACGACATTATCACAATAATCACAAATAATTACTGTTTCTTTCCCAATAGAAAAACGATTTTTCAAATGGTGTTTGCGTATAATATAAAAATTAATTGCTGTTAGTTAGTCGCGCTAAAACTAGAGAACGGCTTGACCAATTTGTCTAATTTTGGTTTTGAAACATTTGTGGCAGTCCAGAGAAGGTGAGAAATTAGTAGTATGTAGGTAGGTAGGTAATAGGTAGGTAGTTGGTACGTAGGCAGGTAAAAGGGCATTGCAACGCACGCGGGTACAGCTATATTATATAAAAATGAATAGCTGTTAGTTAGTCTCGCTAAAACTCGAGAACGGCTGGACCGATTTGGCTAATTATAGTGTTGAATTATTCGTGGAAGTCCAGGGAAGGTTTAAAAGGTGAGAAAGTGGGTAGGTAGGTAGGCAGGGTAGTAGGTAGAGTAGTAGGTAGGGTAGTAAGTAGGATAGTAGAGTAGGTAGGGTAGTCGGTAGAGTAGTAGGTAGGGTAGTAAGTAGGTAGGGTAGTGGGTAGGTCGGGTAGTAGGTAGGTAGGTAGGGTAGTAGGTAGGTAGAGTAGTAGGTAGGTATTTAGGGTAGTAGGTAGGTAGGTAGGGTAGTAGGTAGGTAGGGTAGGAGGTAGTAGGTAGGTAGGTAGTTGGTACACAGGCAGGTAGTAGGTAGGAAAAAGGGCATTGCAACGCATGCCGGGAACAGCTAGTAGATATACATATATAATTCTACTGTACATGTGTATGTCACTGATTTCCTCCTAAACGGCTTGACCGATTTGGATGAAACTTTCTGGGGATATTTCAATAGGTTCTTGGATGGTTCGAAAACACAATTGGACCCGGTAGGTGGCGCTGCTATCCGGGCAGGACGACGTCTGCCAGGTCCGCTAGTATTATGACAAAAGAACATGAACCTTAACATTTTTTAATATTATTATGACGCCATTCCTCTAGGTCGTATATCTGAGTCACTACATAAGGTTAAAATGTTCCATTTCCTTAATTTTTTTCACTAAGATTGAACATTTTTTTTACCTTACGTATTGACTTCAGGTATTTAGACCTAGAGCAATGAAGTAATAATAAAAAATGTTTGGGTTAATTCAATAATATCAAATTCATAATATCATAACATAATATATTATATGCATAATTTTCTTTGGCTGGCTACTTTACTTTTTTGGACCATTTTGTCAGATGTCCTTTTAAGCCTCATTATTTAAACCACATAATACTCTTCCTCTCTCCTTACACATCACTTTACTCTGTTCTTGTTACATGATTATTATACTATGTAAATGTGGATAAAATCAAATAATCATGTGTAAAGGTTTGTATATTATGCTTGCACCGCAGACTTCCTTCAGTATTGTCTCTCCCTCTTCCTGTAATTCATCCAGTTTATTTTTTTCAGTTTAGTATTACACTGTATGTGAATTATTTTTATAAATGTTACGTGTTTGGTGCACATAATGAAGATTACTATTATAATGTGAATACTGACTATAAAAGTAATATTTTCATGCCAATCATTCAAGTCTGCGTTTTTGCTGACTAGTCGCTGACCACAAATACATATGGCCGGATAGTCGGCATTCCTAACTAGTCAAACCGACTAGAAGCATCTCTAGTCAATTGTAATCACAAGTTCAGGTTTGTAATAAAATAATGTTCTTTTACCATTCCAGTCCGTGACCGACATGTTCCATGCTATATTATTAGAGATCGAGCGATCAGACGGACATATACCAGACAAGAATGGGTGTGTGGTTTCTTAATGAAAGTTTATGTTAAATGAACAAAGTGCTTTTTACTTAAGCTAAAGTGATTTAAATGTAGTGTTTGTATGTGCACAGCAAGCTAAATGTTGCGACCAATGCGATTTATGGTAATTATGTTAATATATTTCTGGATGCTCAGAAAATGTAAAGTATATGAGCTGCTTAGGACAAAAGTATATTTCCGTTTAAGAGGTGTCTTTAATTAGCTTTATTAAATGTCATATTTATAAAGCTAAAATTTTAAATAATACATGTAATGTAAAACAATTTTATATTCACATTTAAATTACCCATTCACAACATGGGTGACAATATTGTCTCCTCAGTTTTTTTAATTACTTTAATTTACAACTATCATAGTAACAGTACAAAAACTACAAAATCTTGTTTATACAAATTAGTATAATTTTATTTATTGTTTCTTATGATTTTAATTCTGTAATAGTCCATGAAAGTTTTAAGTAATATTCCTAAAACAGTGTTAAAAAATTATTATAAATTTATAACACATTCAAAATATATTGAAAAATTATAGTAAGAGAGGTAACATTAACTCAAATTACATTATTTGTTGCTTATTTAATGTTGCCTATTTTAAAATACTTGCATACCAAATTAATGATTATTTTACTTATAAACCAGAAATAAATTAAATATCAAACTGTTGTGCTAACAATGTTGATATATTACTTTAGAAACCAAAGGTTCCTTGTTATATTTTTTCCCTTCAAATATATTGTGGTAGGTATTTGTATAAAATCTAAATAACTATAAATATGTAGGCATAAAATACTTTATTATTTTACAATAGTTTATAATGTTCGTCAAGTACATAAATTATAGATTATAATATTTTTTGTATAGGTATTAAATTATGATGTTAATAATCTTATAACTTAAAATTATAACCATATTTAGAGATGACTTTAATTCAACGCACATGTTTAAGCACTGCACAGGATTAGCAACCTCTCAACTTGAGGCAACTGTGTGTTCAACTTAAGATCAGCTAGTTAACAGCAGTCACTGAGCTATAGTCATGAATTCATGTTATGCCATTCGGTGCAAAGCTTATCGATACCTCTGGGTGCAAAGGGCGTAAAGTACACTTTAGGTAATACCTAAAATGTGCTTTACGCCCTTTGAGCCCAGAGGTGTCGTTATATAATAATGTATTCGATCACCTCTATGCTAGACCGAAGCAGAATAGAGACGGATATTAATGTACAAGAAATCTATCTTCTAACATAATTGTGCATAACATAGCGTATAATGTGGCTCAATACGGCTCGGGAGTGGTTCGGCCTAGCATTGAAGAAAAATATTTTTTGGAACTCGGGAATAAGTTCTCGAACAAAAGACATGCAAATTGGTTTCTGCTTTGGCTCTCGGTGCGTCTGATCAAGGGAGTGCATTCTGAAAATTGGCCAATCTTAAGCATCTGGTAAATATTCAGTGGTTATGATTGTTTTTCTCAATATAAGGTATGGAAAAGCGGAATATCGTTCTACATACAGTTCAGTAAAATATTGATTATGGATTGCAATAATATCACTGAAATAGATGTTGTAACACAAGCCTCATCCTTAGCTACAAGAGGTTTTCACGTTGTTACATTTCGTTGAGCTATTTGTACGTTTCTATGCTCGGCTATAGGCACTGTGTCACTTGCACCGGTCAAAAATAAAACGATGTACATTGTTTAGCTATGTTCATAGCTAGCTTTTAGCAATACTTAATATATTAGAATAAAAATATTTTTTGTAAAAACTCTAATAAGTACATTGAACCATTTTGTAATAATTGTATGAACATTATAATTGTAATTTTGCCGAGTGGTTATAATTTATATGTGTGGGATTGCATTTAGAACTTTGTCACTGTTATTTTAGAGGTTCAAGTTTTAAGCGGTAGATTAACTCGAGTGTAAAATATTGTAATAATTATAATCTTTTGATGTGCCTGTTCGTTATAATTAGCTCGGTTTATGCATTGTCACTAACACTTATATGTCATGCACCTATAGAGGGTGGAGTACATCGATGCACAAACGGGTACCACACGTTTAGTACATCATACCGAACCGCTTTACACAAATATTTTTCGTTGGTAACTTTTAGAAAATGTGCTGATTTCTACAAAAGTGCAATAACATAACATCACGCGTGTAATCCCCGAGGGGTTAGATAGAGGTGTACCATTAATACACCCACATTCGTCCGTTATGTTTAACTAAGTCCCATGAAATTGCCGGTGTTAATTTTATATGTGGGGGTGATAGAGATGGTATACCTACTAAATACGTAGTAATCGTTTGTGCGTTAATTTCCCTTCGACCCTTTATGTAGGTATACCTACCTACTTAGAAAGATTTTTTCTCTTATTAGTAGTAACTTTGAAATAAATACGATTTCATAATGTTCGGAATGTGCTATGTCAGTAACATCGTAATACCACAATCAATGCAGTAGGAGAACTACCTTTTAAAAAATTGCTAAGAATAAACATAATCAGCACGAGATACGGTAGATAACCGTAAAAGATCGCGGTTCCTCCCCGCTTCACCGCACTCGGCCGCGGTCGCCTGATACTACGATATGGGTGACTGCTTCAATGTGTGAGGTGAACCGATAAAGACGAGCTAGTGCAGTCAGTGCCCAGCATTAACTGACCCCTCGTATAAAGAAGAAGAGGATAAGTGGCGTGAGAAGAGAGGTCAGGTAATGCTGGTCACTGGCTTTACTTGCCGTAAACGGCGTGAACAAGACTCATGATTGAAACATGATTATATAACATATAATTACCTATATATAATAATATACTAAGTACTGATTGATATCCCCCTACCGACCCTATAGGAGTTTTTTGATCATGCACATAACATTGATTTCGTGATATATTTTGAAAAAATGTCAAGACACTGCCATACCTACCGTTTTTTTATGGGTAAATCCTGGGTTCTGACAGAAATGTCAATATATGCTAGTTAACTAGCTCTCTAAAAGGCACTGTTTTCTAGCTAAATATTTGTACCACAAATATAGTCACTCTAAAAGTTGATGATGTGTTAATTTTAAAATATAAATGCTTCATAATACTATATTAGCATAATTGTTTTGCGACCGGGATCTGGAACGAAAACAGAAGCTATGATCAATCAAATTAAACGCAAATTGAATGAAGCAACCGCATCATTTCACTTCGTATAATTTTGCCGCAAGGTTTTGGTCTATTACCCTATGTCAAAATTTGTTATCTGATTATAAATTATTGAGCATTCTTTCTACAGTCTTTATGGTAGTATTCACCATCCCGTGGCAAGAATTTCGCTTTGTCATTTGTCAACAATACTATAAAGAGAGCTTTTCTGGCACATGTTATAATAATAAGATACTTTCTAGTAGCATCTACGTATGGGTACGTAAAATAAAGAAATACAAATACATACAACTTTTTGAGAGCTAGGTGTAGATATGTAGGTACACCTAGCTCTCAAAAAGTTTTGTATTGTCGTCGATAACTTGACACGGCAAATTCTGTTATGAAATTGTAACAGCGCCATGTGAGCATATTTGAAACTAAATAAGAAATAAAGTATAATCATGATCGTGACTTAAATGGGAAAAATGGGAATGACGAGCTAGAAATATGATACGTATCCATTTAAGATTGTTGCATGCTTAAGATTATTGTCTTATATTATAATGTATCTTTTTTTTACTAGTTTCGTATGTTATCTAAATGTACTCGGAAGGATCCGTTTTCAACAAGCGGATAATTAGGCGCTCGTGTATCTTCGTGCACACTCGAGGAGACGCTTTCTCTGCGTATATATACAAGGATATTTCCGCTTTGTGAAAACGGTGCATTTAAACTGGTAAAACATTCACATAAAACATGTAGAAATCTCTATTCCTCCTTTTGTCTCTTCTAGATTACATTCTTTATCGCTTTCAACATGTTTTTAGATGGATGTTTTCACGAGTGGGAACGCACAGTATATATGTGTGACATTGTTGCGTGTACGCAACACACAACACCCATACTTGCGGTATTGCCATACGCAATTATCCGGCACTTAATAAAAAAATAGTCCGATTTAGGACATATTTTTACATATTATTTTTCGTGGGTACTTAGTTGGACAATTCTAGTTCCAAATTAAATGACATTTTCATATTAATAGAGCAGGTAGGTATGTTTCTACCAAGTAATACATTCATAGTATTTTTTTTCATATTACAGTTCAATACAATGGCTACACTTTAGTTTAGACTAATAATTTTATTATAATATAAAAGACACTGATCTTTCTGTAAGTAATTACCGGGGTTGGTTTTTTCGTGATTAATGGTTATAATTATGTAATGTATCTTCAACATGATTATTTTGAATAGATACTGGTGTAATTCTTGTAATAAATGTACATAATTATATAATAAATTTAAGGGTTCAGTAGCCAAATGGCATCGGTAAACAAGATTATAATTATTTTATGATCTACTTTAAGGATATAGCTTTGTTGACGAAATATAAGCTTTCAAGTTTGCAAAGCTTAAGTCGGGCGCTAAATAGTAATTAAGTAAAAAATACTGCCGATGTTACATGACGTAGGTAACTAAGCAGTAACATATAGTAAAAGTAAACAAAAACTCATGTCATAGGCTACGGAACCTAAGTTTTTTGTTAGTTTTATATAAATGTAATATTCTTTTGTAAACGAATATCAAGTGTAAATATGTAGGTATGTGAGTTTTATATGTTTACGGATTTCCACATATGGGTAGGTACCTACATGATGTACGTACGAAATATAGCTCATAGGCTACATTTCTACTATTCTTTCAACAGGTGTTGAAGACTGAAGGCGAAAGACATCCTTCCTCACTTCCTTTAATATTTCTAATTTCCTATTTATGTTTGCAAGTGTGTACCGTGTGATTTTTTGAATGGCGATTGATTCAATATTGGACTTGTTTGTTCTCACATGAGGATTTAATTAAACGAGATTTTAAATGTAGTGTTTCCTGTTACCTGTATGTGGAAGTCACAGTATATTTGTACCTACTTACCACTACATCATTTCTGAAACCAAATATGGCTAGCTGGTTAAAGTTCTTTTGGCCTTTTTATTGTTACAGATAATCCTTTGCTTGTATATACTTTTAATTTCGGGCCTCTGGCTTGTTTTTTCTACTTACCACTACACCTACTTGGCAATATCCGTTTCCCATTGCATGGCGTAGCTATGTAGTGTAATTAATATAGTAAATGAATGAAGCTTAGTGATTTAGCTACTCAGAAATGTGCGAAAAAGATATCTGTGGCGCAATATTGTAGGTACGCTCTTATTTGTAAATAACTACAATTTAAAATAAACAACTGCCACTACAAGGATTTGTTTTATTTGAAATAAAAACCTGCTCCAAAAATGCTCATTAGTAACGCTGACACAGGTGCACTCTGTTTCTTTATTCTCACAGTGCGTGTGGACGGCAATCCGACACGACTAGATTCATCAGACGCAGGTCCAGCGGCTTAATGGGCTTTCCGAGGCAATCATACCCCCAATATCATAGTGCCAACTTCTAAACTCTAGCTACTACTGAGAATTTTCTAATGCGAAAAAACCCATTAGCACTTTCTCGAACCGGGAATCGAACCCCAGAGCTCACGGGTAGACGAGCTTGCGACCACGAGACAAACTGGGTAGTGGACCGCATATAAAAAGGACTTTTTTAATATAGATAAGTAAGTATTTTGTAAAAACAAGCTTTTATTTTAGAATGCACTGAAAAAACAATCATGTCATCCGGTTACATGAACATTATCATAATTAATTGAACGCGCACTTATGGACCTATACTTGTACGGGAGGTCGAACCTCCATACTCATGTAAAACAGGGTCTCCATAATTATTGTGTCTTAAATTATTTTACCTATCACCTGAAAATATACATAATGATTTGCAATAAACGATTTGAATTTGAAAAAATGGCTGAACTATTTCTCAATTTTCACATAGCCATGTTACCAGTCAAGTTCAGGCAACTCCAAATCATATTGACCCAGATCACCCCCTGAGGAATAGTCTGTGCCGTCGGGACTGCGAGTTGTTCGAAAGAGATACCGCGGCCTCGACACAAAGGGCTAAGAAGAAACATGGGTGGTTTTTAGTCAGTAGAAGTCTGACATTCCCTACTGCTCTGCCCGGAGCGAAACGTACTCTGTGGGGAGGAGTCATTTGATGATTTCCCACCTTCCAAAAAAAAAGGAGTAGTCTGTGCGCATTAATAAGTAGATATTGAGGATTTAGAACAAGACGGATAGACTTGCGAGCGTGTAAGCTAATCCGTCTAAATAAGCTAACGGCTTAATTAGACGGAATCTTTTGTACAAATCTACATTGTCGTTTCAGACCCCATTAATTCCATGATTAGCGAAAGAAAATGTATGCATGACCTAATTAAATCACAGATATTTTCACGCATGTTTTATTTCTGAACGATTGGCTTGGGCAAATGTCAAGTTGACAGTAAATTGTCAACAAATTATTGTGAAAATGGCGACTACCGGAGTAGGCTTTCGATGGTTAGATTTACTAGAAAAGGAATTCGACAAAGCATGTGTCGAATTAGACACCTCCATCAGTAAGTAAAACTTGTTTATCACAGTTTTAAATGTTGTAAATCAATAGTACCCCTCGTCATTGTGAGGTTTCGATCGGAATCATACTGTTGTTAGTCCAGGGGTTTTTGGTGAAGATTTAATGCGTTTTGCTGTAATGTTGTGATTGTAGCATTAAATCAATATCATTGACCTATTGCTTGGTTCTAAGTTTGTCTTGAGTAACGATGTTTAAACACTTCAAACTCGGTGCTACTGGATCTTTCCATTCAGAACATAGCAATGTCATTGTCTGAGTTCATTTCTTTATGTTTTGTTGTTATGAAAGTAATGAGTGTTGAATTTCTGTGTTATTCAAGACTGTATCAACTTTTTTAAGAGATTTTGTTTCTTTTATTTGTAGACTTATTGTCTACAATCCCTTGTGTTGTTGACGTGGTCTACTAAAACCATTGGGTGTAACTGGGTTATTTTGAGTTTAGGATATCAATTTGTTTGAGGTATTCTCTAGAACTACATGTAAATTATGATATCTATTGAGTTGATTTTTTTGATTGTTTGAGATTGTTTGAGGGTCATATTATTAGTCCACTCCAGCTTAGTTTTGTTAAAAGATGTCTCTTATTACTTAAAAGATGAGGAGTTTACAACTGAACATTCTTAATAATAAAATTGCCAGCATCGGCACTGGCAGAATTTCTGTGCATGAAAGAAAGAAAGAATAATTTATTTGTCCAACTTGCATACTAAATTTCAATATTGGTCAACTATCTGTATACAAGCTGTAAGTTTTTTTTAAGAAACAAAGTAATAATAAATAATATTTATAAATTACAGCCGAGTTGGAGACGGAGGAGCCAGAGGTGGTGTTTGCTTCTCGTCAGAAGATCGCCACACTCAGCTCATGCTTTTCTCAACTCACGCACAAGGCACTTACAATATTTCAGAACAGTGCCAAAATAGAGGTATGTTCTTTTTTATAAATTGTATGAAAAATGCAAGGTGTAAATGGACCCTTTACAAAACCGTCAACCAAACATTTCTGTACATGAAACTAAATAACCTATAACTAATATTGTTGCTGGAAAATGACTTTTTATTTGGGGAGAAAAATTGTGTTTTATGTTAAAATGCAATATAACCCATTCAAAACATTGTGTTGATGGATGCATTGAAAAGTAAATGAGTCGTAGAGGTTTTTAATTTCAGCTATCGCCTTAAAAATTAATATTAAATAAAAGATGCTTGTACAGTCGGCCAACGTAATAAGTATACATCTTGCATGTGTGGGTGAAGTCATAGTTATAGGCACACACACTAAGTAAAACGAGCGAGCTCTGTTTTTATTAGTGTGCGTTATGTGCGTATAACTCAAAACCGGCCTACCGCTGCGCGCCGGCCGACTTTACATCACGCACACATCGGTAATTGCCATTCATATTGTGTGAGTAAACATTCATTAAACTGGTTCACAGTGAAGGAATATGACCAACATTTTATTCACATTAGACAAACCATCTGTGGCAGAGTGGTGTAAGCGTGCGATATTAGCTAATCCACGCTTGATGCCCGTGAGTTCGATCCCCACTGAGGAATTTAGATTTCTGTTTTTTACTTTTTGTTTTTTAAAAATTTTTTGTTTGTCTCCAATAAAGTCACTCAAGCAAAAAAGTAGAAAGGTAATTAAATAAAACAATAAAATCATTTGTTTTATGTTTATTTATTAGTTAGACAATTTTTTTGTTGGTTAAGGATGGACGTAAATAATTTGTTAAAGTAGGTTGGTGGTGTCTAAATTGAATCGAAAATAAAATTAGACGGGAAGTGAATCAACATGTTAGATAGTAAGAAATTATGGCAACTTCTATCTGCATAACAATAACATCACTTCACCAGACTTTTAATAATACGAATTGTTGTTTAAGACAGAGGAATACAGCAAGATGTAGGTATAACAAATAATAAAAATATTGCTAAGTTTTACATTTGTTCACACAAACATGAACATTATGAATATAACAATAAGGTTCATAATCGTTTGACATCCAACCCCAATACCCGCATCCAACGCCAATGCCACTAGTCCTACAAGCCAGAAGGTTACATTCATTATACCTTTCACCACCTTTTGTCCATAATATTTTACGCCCATCCTTATCCGACTTAAATGTTTTTTCGTCGCTAAAAATCACCACGTTGTTCTTCCAATCAAAATTAAAATATGACCTAGCGAACTGTAGTCGGCTTTATCGATGCGCAGTGGACAGTAATATCTTCCGTGCTGGCTTGCTGCAGCGTAAATCAGCAGAACGCAGGTGATTTCTCACCGTTTGCAAGCACACATCGTGTGCTAAAGCTGTGACGCGGGTTGGCAAAGTTTATTTTAGCACTTTGTCGGCGTGATTGATACACATATTGGTCCCAAATTTCAGCTTTCTAGTGCTAACGGTCACAGAGATTAAGCGAGGACGGACAGACGGACAGACAGACAGACAGACAGACAGACAGACAGACATGGCGAAACTATAAGGGTTCCTAGTTGACTACGGAACCCTAAAAAGACAGAAATCGTTGTTTTGCATGAGCAAAACGTATCTATAAGTGATTGCAAGGCGCTTAATGATACCGGTAAGTAACAGATACTATACCTACTTCAACTTAACTAACTCATCTCACCTTTCTGTTTACCTAGGAATAAATAAAATTAACGTAACCTTAGTGCATTAACCATTGTTATAGTATTAGCCCATTTTTGTTTGCTAATGTTTATTTGAACTATATCTAAAAGTATTTTAACTTGTATTATATTATACGTATATGATTATTGAAGATAAATAATATTAATTTTGTTTATATATAAGTATGTATGTATCATAGTTTATATAATAATATAAACTATGATACATACATACTTATATATAAACCAAATTAATATTATTTATTTTCAATAATCATATACATATTATACAAGTTAAAATACTTTTAGATATGGTTTAAATAAACATGAGCAAACAAAAATGGGCTAATATAACAATGGTTAATGCACTTAATTTACATACCTATATGTATACCTATATAATAAATGATAAAATAATATTAATTTGGTTTATATATAGGTAAGTATATAAACCTATATATAAACTACGAGTATGATACATACATACTTATATATAAACAAAATTAATATTATTTATCTTCAATAATCATATACGTATAATATAATACAAGTTAAAATACTTTTAGATATAGTTCAAATAAACATTAGCAAACAAAAATGGGCTAATACTATAACAATGGTTAATGCACTAAGGTTACGTTAATTTTATTTATTCCTAGGTAAACAGAAAGGTGAGATGAGTTAGTTAAGTTGAAGTAGGTATAGTATCTGTTACTTACCGGTATCATTAAGCGCCTTGCAATCACTTATAGATACGTTTTGCTCATGCAAAACAACGATTTCTGTCTTTTTAGGGTTCCGTAGTCAACTAGGAACCCTTATAGTTTCGCCATGTCTGTCTGTCTGTCTGTCTGTCTGTCTGTCTGTCCGTCTGTCCGTCCTCGCTTAATCTCTGTGACCGTTAGCACTAGAAAGCTGAAATTTGGGACCAATATGTGTATCAATCACGCCGACAAAGTGCTAAAATAAAAATTGGAAAAAAATGTTTTATTAGGGTAGCCCCCCTATATGTAAAGTGGGAAGTGTTTTTTTTTTTAATTTTAACCCTAATGTGTGATATATTGTTGGAAAGGTATTTAAAAATGAATAGGGGTTTACTAAAATCATTTTTTGATAATGTCAATAATTTCGGAAATAATCGCTCCAAAATTAAAAAAAAAAGCGTCCCCCCCCCTCTAACTTTTGAACCATAAGTTTAGAAAATACGAAAAAAATCTGAAAAGTAGAACTTTATAAGGACTTTCTAGGAAAATTATTTTGAACTTGGATGGAAACAACAGATGGAAACTGCAGTTAACCAATATAATTTGGTCCCTGAATCGTATGAGCGCCTATACAATCCAGAGGTCAAGTTTCATTTGCCCGTATTTTTTTTTTAACTTCGTTTACATAATATTTTATTATCTACGGAACCCTACACTGAGCGTGGCCCGACACGCTCTTGGCCGGTTTTTTTAATGTTATTAAATGATGCATGTTTGGATGCACAGAAATAAATTACAAACGAATATATTTAGAGTAATTATGTGCTAGCAATATACTAAGTAATGCAAATAATCATAGATTGACCACTAAGAATGCTCATTTTTTATAAATGAAGGTGTTCGAAAACAATATTATTTTCAAATTGTCGGTAGTTAGTTTATCAGCAGCCAAAATAAAATGGACTGAGAGTGCCGTGGTTCTCAAACGTTGCAAACTTCATAACATCCATGAACAGGATTGAATCGTTATAGATTCTACTTTAAATAATGTTTTAACATGAATTCGGTTAAAAATAATGAATACGAAAAGAAAAGCCGCACCCGTGGTTTGATCTTACGCCTCCTCGTTCGGTAACTAAAGGTGATAACTATTGTGCCAAGATTGCTATAGTTACACTTGCGAAATATTACATCTGATTCATTGTCAAATGAATGATTACTATATATTGGTATACTTATGGTATTATAGATGTGCCGCACGCACACTAATAAAAACCGAGCTCGCTCGCTTTATTTAGCGTTTGTGTGGCATAACTATGACTTCACACATGCAAAGTGTTAACTCAATAGCTTGTGTGCGTGATGTATACTTAATACGTTTGCTTTGTGTACCAAAGTTGTAACATTGACCTCCAATATCTGTAATGAGAAGGTTCTAAATTATGGTCTAAAAACAAAAAAAGAAAAACCACAATGACTGGGAGGATAAAATGCCTTTCGGCTTCATAAAGGGTCTGTTTACACCCCTTTTTATGAAATAGGTCCTTGTACTGTGGATTCAGCACATAGAACTTAACAGAAATGTGATCAGGATGGCATCTCCAAAAAATAGTGCTTGTTGTCTGCTATTAGGTGCAGTAAAATGCAACTTCTAAACACGTTTGGGGCAAGTGTGTGTGTGTAATGTCAGTGTGTTTTATTTATGTATGTGGATTTATATCTGGAAGTTAAATATATAATTTCAAAACAACTCATTACTCTGCATTTTATCCATACTTCTATATTTTAGCAGTGGATTTAAATAGAATTTAATAAGTATTTTTAGTATTTTTTGAAGAAGTGAATCCAAATATGTGTCATGTTATTTTGGGTTTGTGTGCTCAATTGGAGAATAAAATGAGCATTACTTTCTGTTATTTCAAGAGTGAAATATTTACTGCATGAAACATGAAGTAAGAACTGGTTTAGCAATACTTTATAGAAATAGAAACCTAAACTTAAATGTTGAATGAAAAATAATACAAGTATTTAATTCTGTTCATAGATAAAAATCAATTAGTCAGCTTGTGAATGTTCCATGAACATTGTGTTATTATTTTTTTATTTGGAATGGGTTTACTGTCTTGCCCAAAGGGAAGAGATGAAGTCGATGATGAAAGAGCTTACCCAGAAGAAACCTATTTACTTGCGACTTAAATAGATTGGGGTTATATAAAACAACAACAACATAACATCACGCCTGTAATCCCCGAAGGGTTAGGCAGAGGTGTACCTAATATGCAGTACATTTCGCCAGTTATGTTTAAGTCCCATGTAATAGGGGGCGAGCCTATTGCCATCAACCGGGCACAAATCCAGACTCCGTAGCTGTTACTGATAAATTCCTGATGGAAAAAGCCAATAACACTTTGCCCGACCCGGGAATCGAACCCAGGACCTCATGCTCAGCAGTCTCGGGAAAACCGACAAAAACATTATAAATGCACACTAATATTATAAATGTGAAAATTTGGATGGAGGGGTATTTGTTACTCAATTACACCGGAACGGCATAATGGATCTGGATAAAACTTGACACAGATATGATATAGTCTGCAATAGTACATAGGATGCTTTCTTGTCACACTCAGACATCAAACTATCTATGCAAATGAGGTAGGTAGATAGGCGGGCAACTATCTCCTTTTTTCGAAGTTGATATTAAAACAATACATCTTATCTATGATATTTTTTTTGCTGAATTGAATAGGTTATATTCTATTGAATCATTTCCTCAGTATGCAAAGAGATTGTTTATACAAGTGTGGAACATGACATGCCCTGTGTTATGAATGTGAATCTGTTTGGTCAACTATGGGAGGCCACATGTTGTCCGTAGCTTGAACGCATGCAGTTACAAAACACTTCGGGTTTGGATTATGATAACATAACATCGCACCTGTAATGCTCAAAGGGTAAGGTGTTGTACTATGTGGAATATCCAAATTTCAGCAGTGATGTTTAAATCCCATGTGAAAGGAGGCGATATTATTCCCATCAACCGGGCATCTAGACTGCTACTTAGAACTGGTTTATGATTAATCAACGAGCCTATCGTACATAGGCCTATCCCAATCTGCGCTGCAAAACCCTGTTTTCCGTCTTTCGCACCTAGTCTAACCAAGCCAATTGTTTTCGCTGGTCCATCTTATTATGATATTGACATACAAATAAAACACGAATATAGATTCTCACAGTATTTATATAACAAACTTAATACGATGGTTTGGGGTAGTTAATGTTAGGGCCGCGGTCGTAAGGGTGTTTGTGAAGATGTCGCCGATGCGGCGGCCTGACGGTCGTGGTCTTTGTTCTGCGAGACGTGCTGGCGGTCAGAATGTCCTTGTCTATGCCCATGATGTCACCACCTCCACCGTCGTCGAAGTAACCGGCCTCGTCGTCCTCCCAGTCGAACTCTTCGTCGGACTCTTCATTGCTGTAATGGCAAATATTTAATTGAGAGCGTGATATGTCTTATAAGATGTCATGTTGTGTCTCAAGGGTACTGTGCAAACGATGGTCTGTTTGTCTGCCCAACAACCAATGGATGAGTAAACAACTCTGCAACCAGGGACTGGATTCATTTCATCACCTTAATGGTTTAAAATCTCTAATCTTCAGGAGTCTTGAATCTGATAATTATGTAGGATGTAAACCATTCTTAGGATCACAAAATAAGCAAGACATCTGAAACTCTCGGTCTACCGTCAGTACTTTACGAATAATTTTGTTTTAAGGCATAATTTAGTTAACTCCTTCACTTACTTGATCCCCTCTAGTTTTTGCAGTAATCTGTCAGCTTCTGCAGTGACTTCAGATGCTTGTCCTGGGTCCTCGGAGTCGTCTTTCAGATGTGCTTCCAAGCGCTGCAGCGCTGCGTCTGCTCGATCCGTCAGCGATACGAACTTCTCTGTCAGTTGACGTAATTCATTCTCTTTGAGAATCGTGTGGGATGTATTGCGAAAAGCGCCTTCTAAGCGTCGACAGGTCACGTCCGTCTGGAATTTAAAGAAAGAAAGAATAAATGGCCCCGATCTTAATCCTTGTCAAGTAAGAACAGAGAACAAAAAAATTAGGAACTACAAGCGATGACTTCACGCAAAAATAACAAAACAAGGATAACCTTAGATGTCAAGATAATTATGAGGAAGTCATTAATATTAAATGAATAATACCTGCGGTACTCGCGTCGCATTCAGGATTTTTACGACTCGGGTGTCATACTTATTTATGTCATCTTGAATCTTCTTAAGCTCATGGAATGTTGAAGATGTTCTGAAAACAAATAGCACTGTTAGTCAAGTCCATAATGATCTAAAAACAATAAAATAACGTGACCCACATGACCCACATCTCACACGTAAAACCCTTCGAAGTATAAGTATTATGCTTTCAAATCGCTATTCGCGTGTGCTATGTCAAAAAATTCACATAAGATATATTGAAATCTCTATTTCTCTTATTTTCTTCTCTTAGTTGAAATCTCATGTATCAGTCAACATGTTTTCATGTGAACAATAACAACAACGTACACGAGTCTACTTGAAATACTTCGATTAAAAATGTAAAATATGTCAAGTTAGAAATTAAATTAAATGACTTTCCCGAAAGCTGTATACTGTGTGTAATATCGTTTCCGCGTATTTACCAGCGGAACACAGTCTACCTCGGTCACTGCAATTTACATAAATTAGGACTCGTATGGGTAGAGAATAATTCATAGGCTACGTACAGTTTAATTAACGATTCGATGAGTTTATCCAGCACATCCGTCACGTGTTTCGGATCGTCTTGCTGAACTTGCTGGCACGAATCCACGAAGCGCTTTTGTGCATCTAAAAGTTCCTGCATCTGCAAAAAAAGTTGTTGGATACAAGAGAAAATTCGCAACCTTGTAGAGATTTCCTTGAGCGAATATTCAACGAGCATATCGGTCAAGGATTGAATGCTTGATTGAATAACCTTTTGTTGTTTATGCATCGGCAAAATATACTTTACCCAATTTGTGTTATCCGCGTACCTTTAGATCAATTCTATAAGTGTTGTCTGCTAGTCGTTTGGTAAAGGTTTGCTCCAAATCTACAGAATTAAGCCTCGCATCCCGTTGTCGCCTGGCCAAAGCCCTTAGTCCATCAGCTAGTTCCCGTCGCGTCACATTGACGAGGGAGAGGCCATCCCTCATCAGGGACTCGAGTATTAAGCCACGGTGCCACGTGTCTGCGTACGCGCCGTGTACCTGGAATATAGAGAAAGATGATTAAAAACAGTTTTATCGTAATTTTTCTTTATATGCTTAGAAACTGTCAGTAAAGTTATTTATGGCTACTGCCTCATAACAATTATTTTAAATAAGTTCTACATTGCTAATCTTGGGTATTCCCAGGAATATGCATACCACTAACGAATCTAAATATGGTATTGATATCGCACCTTTTCGGCTTAATTAAAATTAAATGATTGTGTGTCAACATGCCTTTGGGCTGTCCTTGTCGCTATAGTAACAACAGTTATGAAATAATACTTTTAAGGATAAATGCATACCTTTTCTAATAAATGCTTGTGGTTTATGATATGGATAGTTAGATTCCTAGCTAGTTCAGCTATCTTCATTTGACTACGTTCTATTTTATCACTGCTTTCTTTGATGGTGTCCTGGAATTATTAAAATTGATTAGTTTATTGTAATTTTCCACTTACGTAACACATACACTTGTGTGAAGTAAAACAAAGCTTACCTGCACATTAGTTTGCAGCATATGTAACCTGTGTTCAAGTCTTTCTGCTGTTAATTGAGCTCTTTCTAATTTTAAAGTCAATGTATTTTCGACGCGATCTGAAAGCAAATACATGAATATTAGCGATATCCTATTCAGCGTGCGTACGTCGTCCATTTGCTAATTTATTCATACCACTGCAGCCCAAAGCGGTGCCTTTAGCAGTTAATTGTACGTTGCTCTTGTTCATTCAATTGCGGGCGATGTACACCAGCAGATATTGCAAAAGTTGACCCATAGTAAAATAGGATATGACACAATAAGACTACCGTAGTCCGTGTATACGTGACTCATTAGTTTCCCGGAACTAAAGAGCCATGTATTGTTGTGATATGACTTTGTTCTACATAGTTCATGCAGTTCTGGCTCTAGTCCGACGACAATTTGTTTAACAATGTCTTTGCTTCGAAGTTGCAATTATTTCTTGAATATTTGAGTTGGTTGTTATCGATCCTTACCAGCTTGTTGTTTGAATGTATCTATTGGTTTGAAAAGCGCCGAAAATGTAACAATGTTATTCCCAAATATAAAAAGTTTTCAAAGAACACTCACCAAGCTTATCTTGAATGACATCTAGGCGTCGTCCTTGTTTCGCTTGGACGGCACCAATTGTGTCTAAAACCCGAAGTCTTTCTTCAATGCTAGAAAGTATACTGTTCATGTCCTGCAAAGTCATAATAACAACGTTATTCTGAGCTACCATTTTGTTCCTGACAAAGTGCTACCTACCAAAATAAATGTTAAGCTTATAATAGGCATACATTTATTTATAAACTTATTTTATCGAAAGTTAAATCTACGAGAACATCATGATATTTCCGGCAGTCTTCGCCATACGTTTTGATGTCTGTCGGAGAGCATATTATTATCATAGAATAAAATGTGTGTCTCGTTTATAGTCCATGTTTTATGAAATGTGACCTGCTTTGAAAAGGACTCGGGTTAGTTTCGTATCTTTCAATTTCGTCATCAGAATTCGACGCTGGACTTCAAGTTTGTTTGTCTGAGTTTTCTTTTTGTCCATTCTTATTGTTTTAACTCTTGTTCTCTGACATACTTCAATGATCAACTAATTATAACCGACGCGTGCTGTCGTTTCATTGTTTTTGTCCATTGCCTCGCCGTACTTTTATTTGAGGTGCTCGAATTTCAATGGAGTTAATTTTGCTTTCATGCGCTTTGGTAATCCAGTGCATGCCTTATTACCGCACAACTTTGCAATACCAGTGCCAAATTGCACCGAATATGTTGGTCCAGTTACCAGGCACGTAATATTGGTCTAGTGCTGTTGTGAGGAGATTTTGGATTGTATATTTGGTTAAGTCGTTAAAGCTAAAGTTTAGCGTGTCAAGTAGCTTACTCAATTCCCATTGAGTATTGCTTCTCGTAGGTACTTATTATTGCCTAACTACTAACAAGTTTTAAATTCATTCAGTCTAGTTTTCCAACCATTTATTGACAGCGGTAATTTATATGTTGGACAGAGCATACAACCGAAAATAAGGTTTTATTTAACTAGTGCTAGTGTCGGTGATATTATTCCATGTTCCGTTTGCTCTAATATTGTAAAGACATGTTTGGAAACGCGACAAGATTTTTCAACAAAACATCAGGTACAGAAAGTTCACTTTACACAAAACGTATAAATTAGCTCGGAATGAGACCGTGTATATGAACGAGACTGTGTATTTACAGGGTTGTATTTATATTTACCTTGGGGTTCTGTGTGCTCAGCGCGTACGCTCGCAAGCCGTGCTCGGGGGGCGAAGCGCGCGCCATGCATAGGCACGCCAGCGCCGCTACAGCCGCTTTTAACATCGCCCCGTCTGCGGAACACAATGGTCTTGCTTGAATATGGTTGTCCATGTCAATATTTGGAATGACGGACTTGAGGGGAACCGTTAATGAAAAATATAGCTTGAGAACTTTACGTCACAAAATATTGTGAAATAATTCTTCTGAAAGAAGGTGAAATGATTGATTATCTTAAAATTCATTTATAGTCTATCTTGATATCCTGAAATATCCAGTTTAATCTCAGCACTCTTACTGTCATAGTTCTAAATAGAGCAAGATTCTGTTCAAGTGCATGAAGTTCTCTTTGAAAAACACAAATTACTACGGATGCTATTTAATTCGTCTGATAATAATATATAGGGTGTAAAAGTACCCTTAACGCAAACGAAGGGCACTTATTCTCCCCACCACTGCGATCATTTTTTTGTTCTAGACCATACCTGGGAACCTCCTAGTTACGGAGATATTGGGGGTCAAAGTTCCAAATTTTTCACAGCTGTTTTTGTAAATACTAGTTTTTCAGGTTTTAACTTTACTTAAATTACCTCCATGAACCGTTTATTATTCAAAGCATCCACTAGCACAATGTTTTAAGAGTGCTACTTTGAGTTTTACCGTAAAATGTGATTTTTGACCCCAAAAAAAAAAAGTCATTTCCCAGCAAAAAATTTTGCGTAGGGGTACTTAGATTGATGTACAGAATGCTTGGTTGACGGGTGTGTGATGGGTAGATTTACACCCTGTATGTAAATTCGTAAGTGTATAAAGGAATCCGTCTCAGCGGTCTTTCAAGAAGCGGCTGAGTGAGATTTATTATCAGGTCCGGTTGCATCTTTTTGATCAATCGTAAAATGCTGTCATTTTGGAAGATCGCCCATGTCGGCCATATCGATAAGATAAAGCCATTTTAACGGTACTTTTCACAGTTTTCACTAAGCACAAAGACTATTAACCGGGACTAATTGATATCTAAACAGTGGTGTAGATTAATTTGTTCCAAAAGTGTTCTTACTTTTATTTCAAAGTATAACACGGCTGTAATAGACTCGATAATTGATTTTTCTCAATCATAGACCAAATAAAAGATAAAACATCACACTAATTCCAAAAACGTCCACTGTTAAGTGATACCATCTCATAAACCAGTCATTAGGTTTTGACAAATGAGTTGATAATCCATTAATATGGCTCCCAAAATGTAACACGGGCTATATCAATAATCGAATGTTGCGTGGGCTCTTAGTTTTGAAACTTAGTCCATCATTTGTGGGATTTCATCTATTGTGAAAATTGTTGCGTAAAAATTATACGAAAGATTTCGTAACAGTTTATATGCGAAAACAAAAATTATTATGATTTACGATTTAACACCTGCTTAAGCTTGTCTCGTTAAGATGCCGCGAACGGCTATCGTGAAGGCTTTGTATGAAAATGTTCTGTAATGCTAAGCAAACAGTGCGGCTCGCGTGGCGGGGTCATTGATATCAGTAAACTGTAAAGCGGTTCTTTATAAGCACACGACTTCGCTAAAGTAATTTCCTAAAGGTACGTTTATTTGCCTTATAACTGCACACAAATCGATTAAAGCGGGTAATGTGATTGCTTTAAAACCTTTATCGAAGTACTCACAGACATCTATTATCCTTTAATTTCACCGAGTACGTTATTGCTGGGAAGTAATTATCTTTTTATTATCTAGTTGTAATAGAATGCATAAAACGTAGATTCTTAGAGCAATTTATTAGACGTTTCAGACATACTCGTACATAGTAATCAAAAGAAAAGTTCGTTGGGGAAAATTCAACAGCAGGTATTTTTTACTGCTGTAATTAGGCAGGCTTTTAAGGTTTCGACTTAATAAATATTGAACAAAGAAACACAAAGTAAACTTCACAATAAATATATTTTACAATCGGTGGCTTATAATTGACGTTTCCCCGGAAAGATTGTTCCGCTGAAATTACAGCCAAAAACTTTCCCATCTTTTACACAATGTGAATATTTTTTACTGATGATTTTACGCTTTAAGCAATGTGAAAAAGATAACCGTTGACATACGTTTTTGAAATATATTCTATTACCTAAGCACATGTTTGAATCTCCACTCTAGATTATGGAGTTAAACATGGTGGGCATCAAATATAGCAAAAAAATGTCACAATTTGATTAGTGCTATTAGTGAAGTTATGAAAACTACTTAGTTTTTTCTATCGGACCTCCAACTATCAGTTGTAATTTGAAGAACATGTTTATTTCATCACCACTGCTCTCAAAACGGTGAAGGAAAACATCGTAAGGAATCCGGCATGCCCTAGAGCCAAAAATTCAAAGACATGTGACATAAACCCGTAAAGAGCCCGCGTGGTGCTTTAAACTCCATTCCCAGCAGTGGGAACATTATAGGCTGATGCTTATGTTTGTAAGAAGTGAAGGAAATGAAGGATGCACTTTCGAATATTCTTAATTAGTAATTACGGTTCCAGCAGTTTTTAGTCATCTTCTTGTTTACCTTTCAAAACTGAAAGTGTCAGGTTTTAATATTTGAAGAAGATTGTCTACTTGTATGGTAGGCAAAAACTCATTACCGCGTGTTAGGTACGCATTGTTCATGATAAACACGCGTTTACCTAAATACTAACAAAATGTACTGTTGTGACAAGAGCACAGTATTTTTATTGGCGTTTTGTTTCACTGCACTTGAGTTACTTCTCACTTTCGTTTACTATTATTACAATAATTATAATCCTATACCGGCCCACTGCAGGGGGGGCCAATCCTTTGAGAAAGAGTCCAGCTCATCCAATAATATAATATGTTACAATAAACAAAATTTCATATTTTTGCATTAATAAAGGATTTTTCAAATTATTCATAATGTATGGAGATGTATTAAACATGAGCTAGTGTTCGCTGATGGCAGTATAATGTTAGATCCGTGCTACCGTAGGTCGCGGCATGACGTGCATTGTTTATTTGCCGGATCAGCGACAGGTGTACGGGCCCGTCCTGTTCATGTGCATCTATTTATTTGCATTCCAGTATAGTTCGTGGACCTCGTCTGTCGGATTATCATTGTCTAGCTACGCTGCTACGCCCACGCTGCTAAGGTCAGCCTTTCATCAACCAGCCATCCTCCCGTATGCACCATGTGCTTACGTAATCATAATACGTCCGCTTTATACGTCAGTCTTATGTGTTCTATCCGATTGTATCTTTTTAATATATAGCGCTAAGAGGATGTTCCACTAATTTGAATGTGTCTACTTTGAATGACTTCCAAGATACATTGTGCGGATGTAACTCAGGATTACATATTAAATAAATTAAAGGCTATATCATTCATTTTTTTTATGTTCATTCTTTAATGTGACGATGCAATGATGTCAAATAGCGTCACGTTGTCGTCACCTACTAGTAGTCACGTAGTCACGCTACTTTCGGTTACCGTCCAATTCGTTTCGGGTCGACATACAAAGAAATTAGATCAGTATCGTTATTAATTGACTTTAGATCAGATGTCGAAGCAATCGCATATAACGGCTATCAATGATTTACTGGCGCATCGAGTACTCATACTGACGCTGACGTGATCAATGACAGCTAAATCATGATGGAGTGAATGACGACACACCAATTTCTTTTAATGAACCTTTATGAAAGGGTGTCCCGCATGATTAAAAATCGATAAAGAAAGTACACGCTCCCGAACAGAACACAATACTTGAACATGTCACGACAACTCGGAAAGGAATATTGTTGTATAAGATCAATTGACGAAACCCCGTCATTACATTTTTGTTCCTGTTACATACCTGGAGGTAATCAAAATTCAGAAAGGGAAAAGGAATGCACGTTTGTGAAGTGCGTCGACCTCGCACTACTTGAAAACACGCGACCTGGGAATGCAGAAACAAACCGAAAAGTACTTCATCTAATTATGATGTAAAGCGCATTACTGATATTATCCTGTTGACGAAAAGCTGTCTGAAATCGTGCGACTCGTTTTATGAGATTTCCTGAAATGCATTTTGACGTCGCTAGAGTTTTGTATAGCGTATAAGTGCGGCAGACGGATGTGTTACAGCAATTTACCGCCGCAGCTAGTTGTCAAAGTTCAGTGGAACTGGAGGCGAGCCAACGCGGCTACAGCACGCACTTCCAGGTGCTCCGCGCTTTCATTGCTTTTATTGGTACGCATTAAGTCTAAATAAATTTCATTAATATCACTAGCTATTTCAAATCTTACTACTCATTACGAATAATGAGATATTTACTAACGTTTAGTTCTTAAGTAAATACTGGTATGCATCAGACATAATTAGCTTTGTATGAGAAGGGATTAATAGAGATATATTTGTTTTTACAAAGTCATTGGCCTTCTCGTCCTTCTCTCGTCCTATTGTGGCCGGGCTTCCTGGTGAGATCACGTTTATTTTGTTGCAGCATTCTCTACCCCTTTTGTCTACGTGGTTTAATCGCGGCGATGTTTTCCGAACAATTTATTTGTACGGATCGGCCGCGTCAGGCGGGACAACGGTGAAATTAATCTGATTCTTTTCTTGTCGAGTCACGCGGCTTCCGTTGTTAAATTAAAATGTAGGGAAAGGGGATGTCCTATTAGTTTTTATCTGGAACGCCGTGATACGTGAGCTGTTGTTGCGCGTCATAATGGAATCGTGGAGCCGTGGGCCACCCGAGATTGCTTGCTGTCTGTTCCTTTTGTTTTGGCTGTCCCTTTTGTGGTATGATTCTTAATTGCTCCTTTCAATTCTTGACTTTAAATCTTCATAAAGTATTTTGCCCAAACAACAGTTAGTACCAATTAGCAGATTTTTAAACGAAAACATGAGAAGTTATTGCTTTTTATTTTTACAAGGTTTATGCGTAAAAGCTCATACAGCTTTTACACAAAGTTTATAGTCACTCTGCCAAAGATATGATCTACGAGACTACGAATGAATTGAAATCTGGGTTATTAGTTATGTAGAAACTAAATGCTCTATTTATAATACGGTTACGTCATGTGCGTAAATCTGCACTCAAACTCAAGTCGTCATTTACATCTCATAACTGTTGGTAAACTTAATCAAGATAAATAGCCGATTACTAGATGCAAACAAATCCTCTAGATTTATTGTTACCACCATAATGAAGTTTTTGAATAAATATTATTAACCACAGTAGTAAAGCAACAAAAACAAGGTTAGCCACACGATGCCTCCAGTTTAAATAGGAAATGGGCGTACCGATTAAGTAGCCAGAAAGAAGTGTCAATAAATTATAATATTTTCGTGCCAGCCGGTAAAGAACGTAGAAATTATAATCCACATAAATCGTTTGGAGTTGTTAGCATTTACATGTAATAAATATTCAGTTAAATGAGTCTATCAATAGGGTTTCATTACGAAAGTAGCTGTGTCTGCCTACTGGTTGCGCCCGCGCGGCTGGCTGTGCTCACATCGTTGGGCGCGGAGTCGCGGACTCGACTCTGCAAAGTTTACCTGTCTGCGACTACGCGGCCTTCGTGGAATGTCGTCGGGTAGCTCATTATAAATTTGCCTTTATGTTGCAATTTCATATGAGTCACCATTTAAAATAAATAACCTCCGTGCTCAATTCATCAGAGATAAAGAACAAAAAAAGAAGCCTCAATGAGAGCCGTTGCGGGTATAGCGAGCGATGCGGCTTAAACTTCCCTCGTCATTCAATTTTTAACAACATAATGAGTACTTTGGGCCCTGTATATTATGCTTGTTCCAATTATGTAGTTTCAATTAATTAACCAGATTGTTAAATGATAGTGTTACGTAGGAAATGGCCCTTCTCGGTAAGTGTCATGACAGTTGTATTTGGATTTATTAGAGACTTGATTGCATCTATTTGTATTGTAATCAATTGCTCAATTTAATCTGAAATAACGTATGCATGACAGATATGTATTTACCATGAACGTTAACGAAGAGGTCGTCCCGCGGCGGTGTGTAGCCGTGGGCCCTGAGCAGTGTTTGTTCTGTTGCAGTAACAACAGCGAACTGTGTTAATGTACCTAGAGATAGCTACGAGTGCTCCTAGACCACGTTATCAGCTCGCGTTAGGTCGTTTCACTGTCCTCGATTCGAGAATCTTGTCGATAGTATTAGTATAGTTGAATCATCTTTAAGAATGGGACACGCTTCGGTCGCCATAGTGTCACCGCGTCGTTCACAGTCACCATAACTAAACAGACGGTATTTTGAAATGTTTTCGCTAACATTGGTTGCGGTTTGAAGATTATGACAAATGGCTGGCAGAGCCTCACAAAGAAAGTTGGAAAGTGTAGGATGTAGGTGTTTGTTTGTTGTGCTCATTAAGGCAAGTCCTTATAGTGTGCCTACTGTACTGTGTCATCTGCTTCTGTTGATCGTCTTCGTAAGTGGGTTAGTGACGCGGCAGACGGCGCGGCGGCCACTCGCGCAAACCGGCTGCCAATCACTTGGTGGCAGATTCCACATTTTCCGAACAACCTATCCGGAATTTTGGTACAATTTATCTTTAATGTGCCTTATCTTCTTCTTATTTTACACAGATACCTTTCGGAGTGGCGGCGCCGCTGTTAGATAATTTCATAATTATTCAAATTTTACCTGATGGTAAATTGAAAAACGATGTTGTTGCGTGACTGCTACCGTTTACTTGTTTTTTTATTACGTTGTAAACGATATTATCATTTATGTTAAAATTGGTTTATTCTAATATCATATCTAATGAAAAGAATCATGGCATGGTAATAAAGTTCCGAAAGGGCTTGTCTTGTCTTACGTGCAAGTTTAGCTGCAGGGAAGTTATCTAACTTCACTTATATTGCTTCACTTAACATTCAGTTATTCTAATCTTAATTAAGTATTTACAAATACTTACCACTTGACAACGAAATAGTAACTTTTACTTCACCTTTACAGGCAAACAATGTTCTGTGTTTGTGTTTTATCTCACAAAATAAATACAAGTGAAGTTAAATTATTTTAACTAAAGCAAGCGCAGACACATTTTATCTTCTTATCAAATAGTTTAATACCGCTAAATGTCCCGGGAGAGCTGCTTACAAATGCATTGTGTAATATTGGGACTGCATACTGCATATTTCAGCCGCTGTGCCCAGGCGCAAGCGCAGCTCGGCAACTGTGGGCCACGCCGCGCCAACGAGTGGCCGTGGCTGACGAATGGCGGCGCGTGCCGCTCCCAGTCGTGATCCTAATCAGTTGCATCTGTCCAAGACAATACACATTGCCTAATAAGACCGTGACTTAAACCAGAACCATTGATTTCTTATCTGATCCGATCTAGTTAAACAGGTCTTCAATTCCCTTTCCTTTATTGCTCCATCATGCATGATTTTATATGTATTGATGTGATCAGACTCTATTATCACCCGGCTTCCAATCTAACCGGATGCAGCTGAGTACCAGTTATTTACTGTACTACCAGTAACTGGGTAATACGATACCCTTAGTAAGACTGGTTGTCAGACTTTCGGCTTCTGACTTCGGGACCAACGACTTAACCTGCTTTCCGAGGCACGGAGGAAACTCGGTATGTAATGATGATCACTCATCCTCGGTCCAACCATAGGACTAGACACTAGCATAAATAAAAATAACGTCTTTATCAAATTCAATGCTAAACAAACATTTTTAAAACTTTTCACGTTCTTGGAATAACACGACTATCATTGCTATGCAAAGCTAAGGAATTGTTTAGAAATGTTGAATCATAGTTCTGTTGTAGCAAGTATGTGTAACCGATGTCAAGGAGGTCACCACTCAGGCAGGTTCAATGTCTTACGGAAAGGCTTCGGCTTTGTGGTGTGTGGTGAGGAGACAACTCATAACAATACCCCATAAAACTTTTGAAGAAACAAAAACTGATAATGTGCCCTAAATATAAGTGCCTCCATCAGGATTGTTTTATGATAAATGGTATTGGAATGCGACGTTGACAGTAATACAATAATATCGAGGACTGGAATCTTTACAAAAAAAGCTAAAACCTTTTACAGAACATCATAATTTTACTGTTATCTAAAAATCTTTATTAAATGTGTTTTAAAGATTTAATCTAATAAAAGCGTATAAACATGTGATTAAAAAAATTATAACGGGTTTAATATCCCGTAAATTGAAATTAATGAGCTCATTACAAAAACTGAAGTGTTTGGTAGTAGCGCCCGTTTCAAAGGCATTGCAAACCGGCTTGGAGTGTTGGACGCGATACTATCTTAATTACTACATTAGCATGGTGATGATTCGCTTTGAATACACATTAGGCGGAATTATCTCGCGGCGACATTTTGCAAATAAAAGATGAAGGAGTGTCGCACGGTCGCAACTCGCACCACGGGACCTCCCTCCCGACCGGTATTGATGATCAACATCTTCTTGACGATAAAATCGATTCAAGTAAAAATCGTAGGTGTTACAAATATACAAATTATTACTGTTACAAAGCTATTTTCCAAATTCTCATTTGATATCCATTCACAGTAAATGTTTTGCTATCAAGTGCTATGTTGTTATGTAAACCAACACATGCACTCACGTAATATAATATCATTAAGTATCGCGCCTAAATTGCGTTAGCACTTTTATTGATGGCTGTATTGATATCTTATATGGAAATTAATGCTGTTGTCTAACAAAACAACACTTAGTTTTCGATTTTCTTACTTGTTTCAAAAGTTACGAAATGTACGTTGGTACTTTCTCTCTCGTCTCGCAACTGATACACGCTGGAAGTGCGGATGGAGGTTAAGAAAACAAAGTCTCGTCTTCACATAGATATAGGCTGCAAAACCGTACCTCTATCATGGTATCATCTATCTACGCGTTATGTTACTAGTTTCCGTCGACTAGGTTCAAATCTGATACCAAACAGGTTAGTTTTGCAACTTTGATCTTGAGGATTATTAGTTTTTTATTTAGATCACCCTTGTGTTTAGGCAGTTTAAAATATCTTGGTGGCATATCGTGAAGTTGAGGTAACAAGTAGGCGTTTGTCCTTGTTTGTGTGATAATGTATCCCGCACTTGGGGACGTGCCGGGAGGTTTATTTGTGTAGAACAAATACAAGGTGCTCGTGTACCGGGAGGCCGGGAGCCGCGACTTGTCGTGTTTGCTTACGTTGATATGCATACTTCCCGATTTAATTGTACACCCTTAGAACGCGCTCTGCTGCCGTGCATTCATTAACAATAATAGCTGCCACTGAATACTAACGAACAGATTAGGATACGTTATGTTATTATGATATTCGTAATAACTGCTATTGAGCAAAACTACAAATGGTATGTATGCTTGTGCTAACATTGTCAACTCTATATACTTACTATACCAATAATTTTCTTTTGGATTATTAACTTAATAAATCAGTAACGGCAATAACCGTGGTTCTTCTCTAATTTTGTATAAGTTACGGTTGATGCATTATTGTATAACAGGCTGGTATCCGAAACGGTACGTCCAAAGCGCGTGTTTTACGGTAGTCGTACTCTAATTTACGGTTAAACTTATTTGTCTTAGGTCAGTTTCAGTAAATTTATTTTTAGCGTAATCATGAGGTGTTTCATGCCAAATTGAATGATTCAGGAACAAGTATAAATTCAAAATTTATTAAACCCCCCCGACTCAATTATTTTTGGGAAGCTTATTTAACCCATATGGTATTAATCTATATCTAAATAAATATGATTGTTAGAACGGAAATTCAATATAGAATATTTGTGCCCTTTACTCTATATAGTTTAAACAAATATCTTAGAAGACATCGCAATGTAAAAATATCCGCGCGACTAAATAGTATTTCTACTAGTCATTCGCTGAGAAGCAATAAATATTAAAAACCAATGTATTAATGTGCAATATTTATTGCTTCTCAGCGAATGACTGCCGTGGTGCGCGTAATTATTTAGTCCTCCACTTTTACTCCCTTTAAATCAAACTTGGTCACCAAAAAATCGATTTTCAAGCTTTTAGTTTTAATTTTAGTAATTTATATTCCTCATTCCCTTTCCATATAGTGTACATTATTTTACAATCCCTTTCATTTCTTGCTAGGTACCTACCCATATTGAGGGACTTAAAAAAAAAAACGCCATTTTGTGCTGGCGGCCATCTTGGATTTGAAATTTGTCATTGTGTGTAGTATTCTACTAATCAAGACCTTTCATTTCGTTCAGGGGCAAAATGTCCAATTCTCAAAATGTCCAACGGTGTCAAAATGTCCAAATCTCAAAATGTCCAAATCCCAAAATGTCCAATTTCCAAAATGTCCAATTCTCAAAATGTCCAATTCCCAAAATGTCCAACTCCCAAAATGTCCAACTCCCAAAATGTCCAATCTTTGAGAATGTGGTTAATTTGTTCAATAACTCCTCAAAGCGCTTTATTAATATTAAACAATATATAAAATACTGAAAGAATCAAAATATGTTTTATTTATAAGTAACAGATTTTTTTTTTAAATATTGTGCACTACTCGAGTATTATTAAATAACACCACGCAAGGATAGAGAATTATGCTGGACAGCGTCATAGGACCACTAACGCATTAGAAGGATGGCACAGACTATTAAATAGCCGTGTACAGAAGAATCCCAATTTATACTTTTTTATATACAAATTGAAAAACGAAAGTAAATATTGGGACTCTCGTTTCAAGGATTCTCTGTTTAAGAAAATGAGAAGTAAAAGAAGACCCAGAGATATCCAGTTTGATCGGAAATACAAAATATATTTATTAAAATTACAAAACAAAGATCTCACAATACATCAATTTTTGAAAAAAAATATCTTTTTGAGACTTAGCTTGTTTGAAAAGTAAAACGTAATGTGGAATATTATAAATATTACTACATATTACATAAATCAAAAAATAATTATGTTGATTATTAACCTTTTAATAAAAAATGCTTGTTGATTATAAATAAAAATTATATTGATTATTACTTGTAAACAAGGTAAAACAAAGTATTTTTTATGTTTTACCTTGGTTATATAAAACTAAGTTTAATGTTTGTTTCCATTCATAATTATAAAAATTATGATGTTGATTATTGTATTTTTTTATATTACATTATGACAAAAAATAGTGATTTCACGTATGTTGTGGCATCTCTGGCCTTAATTTGTTACTTATAAATAAAACATATTTTGATTCTTTCAGTATTTTATTTATTGTTTGTCTAAGTATTAATAAAGCTCTTTGATGAGTTATTGAACAAATTAACCACATTCTCAAAGATTGGACATTTTGGGAGTTGGACATTTTGGGAATTGGACATTTTGAGAATTGGACATTTTGAGAATTGGACATTTTGGGAATTGGACATTTTGGGATTTGGACATTTTGGGATTTGGACATTTTGACACCGTTGGACATTTTGAGAATTGGACATTTTGCCACTGAACGTTTCATTTGATAACCATGTTGATAAAGTTGTGAAAAAATATGTAATCCGCCATTTTGAGGCGGCGGCCATCTTGAATTTGAAATTTGCCATAGTGTATAGTATTCTACTAATCAAGCCCTTTCATTTGATACTCATATTGATAAAGTTGTGAAAAAACATGTAGGTAATCCGCCATTTTGTGGCGGCGGCCATCTTCAATTTGAAATTTGTCGTAGTGTATAGTATTCTACTAATCAAGCCCTTTTATTTGATACCCATATTGTGATAAAGTTGTGAAAAAATATGTAATCCGCCATTTTGTGGCGGCGGCCATCTTGGACCGATTTTCACCAAACATAGCTAAGAAGACTCTCGACTAATTCACCTTTCAAACAAAAAAAACAGAATCAAGGTCGGTTCATGCGTTCGGGAGCTACGATACCAGAGACAGACACGTCAAACTTATAACACCCCGTCGTTTTTGCGTCGGGGGTTAAAACAGTCGCCAATGATTTTAATGAGCCCGTAGTATTGGACTTGTTATCCTGAAAAGATAACATACAAAAAATAGCGTACATGAACTTGGGTATGAAATAGGCGATTAAAGTATTTTAATCCTGGTTTACCCTAATTAATAATATCCGAATCGAGTTTAAATATGTCTGAGGAAACTTTGAGAGCACACAAGGTAAAAAATATGGGTGAATTTACTAATTAGGAATCTGATACTTTCCCGTCTACTGCGAATTTTGACTTTAATTAAATTCGAAAGCCAAACTCAAATAATTTTCGCGTCCTTTTAAAACGATTTACGTATTGTTATTTACAAGCGAAAGTCCATAAAGTTCTCGACTCCTGCCCGACAGGAGTAAGTATCGCGTATGAACATAATAATTTATAGCCCTTAATTATATTCGGTACACCGAGCATATGAATTCGCTTACTTAAACAAGCTGAACATGAATTTCCTCTTTTTGAAAGGTTGCACCAATATTGTATGCAAGCATGCGTCAGTATTGGCAATTGATTAATAATTTCCGTTTCGGAATATTATATCGTATAATTGAACATTTTACAAGAAAGCTTTTATATTTATTTGATTGATTTATCACTTCATCAGTAACTTATGAATATAATATTCACGAGAATGTTCCAGAGGTTATCAATCGACTTGGAATCGACGGTCTGCATCGAAAGCTCAATGCTTTATCATAGATGCGGTTATTTGATCGAGTAGTTCTAAATAGTAACCAGTGATTATGCAGTTCGAAATAGTGAACAGATGAGCGCATGCGGCACACTCCCTCGGAAGGGCTTACCCAACAGACGCTCAAGGCGAGCCCTTGATGATCTCTTAATTGGCTGCAGGTACTCTCTGATTCGACATTTACCAGCGAATCGATAAGAATTAAAACAGCTATAAAGGTTAAGGCGAAACCCGTCTGTGAATACGATAAATCCAATTACCCTGACATTTCTAAATCATATGAATCCGCTCGCCAGACAGGACAACATTTTAATGAGAACTGTATATTTAGCTTGTAATTAGTGAATCACTCTCCTAATCTAGATTTATGGAAGATAAACGAAACTATCACTTAAAACATTATAATGCAATCAGACACACATCATAGATCCTGGAAAATTTCTTCTAAAATGTTATGCAATTTAGTTACCTACATCACCTACATGTTTTAATTAATGCAAAAGTATAATTTAGTAGGTTGCGGTTTTCCTTTAAGAGTTTCCTTGACCGGTATGAAATCATCAGTGCAGTAACGAGTGTTTACTCTTCTATGCCCTTCACTTGATCGCTCTTCCCACGTCGTTATGCAATACTAGCCTCAGGCCTCCGAGTAGCTTTCAGGAGCCAGTGGCGACCGTGACGTCTCCCAGTAATTAACGTTAGTTATGACTGGCCGACGATTATGATATCCTAGTACTGCGCCTTGCCTGTTAAGCAATGTCGAGGCGGTAATGCCTTGATTTATGCAGCCGTTCCTCCACGAGGTTCGTTCACATTGCCTCACAAGGGAATAAACTACTCCAATAATCGCTCCTAGTCCCCCAGAGGTCCTTTAAATGCTAATGCCACATAATAAGCTCAACGATTTACGTGATCAATCCTAACGATGTAGCAAGCGTGAAGACATTTTAATCGCACCAAGTTTTACATTAAAAAGTTGTTAATGAAAAGAGTTGCTTCTTTGAATTTAATTTACAGGTTCGATAAGGTGCACGTTCACTTTTATGTTCTGTTATGTAGGTCGATGTTTTGAATTGAAATTATATAAAATGTACAAAATGTGTTCTGGCCGATGTTCGCAAACGGCATAGCTCCGTGTAGCGGTCGTAGGAACCAGTCCCGATGGCGATATTGTCGATAACACGCGTAATGCTACTCCGCGGATGTTTGGCAGACCTCGTAAGCTCCCAGTTCCCACCGACCTAAAACGTTCGTCTACTTGTCATCACCTAGCCACTCTTCTTATTGGTAAACACTAGTTTTATTTATTCACTGATGACATTTACATGCTCCAGATAATACATTTAATTATAGATGGAGACTTATGAATTGTAATTTGTTTGATTCTGATTATGCATATTTATTTAATATCTGCAACCGGTTTACTGATGATGACAGCTACAAGTTATATTATTATCATTCCCAGCTAATCTAATACTTACTTAGATATTTGTATGAGTGAGGTGAAATCCGTTATGAAAAGTAATTTCAAACAATGGTTTCGTTGAAATTATATTGCATACCATGAATAATAAAAGCGCGTGTTACTTGATCATTTTTATTTTCTCCAAATTATCAATAGGCAATAATATTATGGAAAGTATCTAAACCTATTTTCTAATGAATAGAAAATTTTATGTCATGGGTGTGTTGATCTTGATGCGTATCAACATAAAGCTTATACTAATGAAAATAATTTTAACATTAGTTGATCAAACACGCAACATTCCAATAGAGACAGATGTGTAGTTTATAATTAAAAGGATGCACTATAAAAGTAACACGAACAAGATATTCGCACAACGGATATTGCGTGTGCAATCAAAACATGCGATAATGTGATAAGAAAGATAAAACGTAGCGCTACCGACCTAGGGTTGCTCCAGATTGTAGATGGCTCCTCTAGGGGCTACTGCGTTACTGTGGGCACTGTCACTGAACTCTCACTGATACTCATGTCACAGGGCATTAAATCGCGGGGTGTATGTTATACACGTGTTTCGCGTGAGGACGGTGTCGCGGGGTCGTGCGACAGGTGCGCTTGCCGCAGCTTCCGCAGCGGCTCTGGCGGCCGGCTCCCGCGCCGACCCGCCGAACACGCCTCGTGCGTACGCGCACCTCCCCGCCCGCCCTCACACTGAAGCCTTCCATTACTACACTTTTCAGCTGCTTTTCATTGTTTCACATATTGTAGACTTATTTTTCTTGTACTGTATAATTCTTTGTGTTTAAATTAAAGTACTAGTGACGCCTTTCGGGTTTAATAATGCAGAAAACGTTTTAATGACTCTAGCTGCCTACTTATTTTATTATTATCTTAGTCCAACGATAAACCTACACAGAAATCAGTTTATGGAACCAGTGCAATTACGCTAACATCATTAAACATGAGGTAGCAGCGCTGGTTGCAGCTGCTGTACAACTAGATGTTACAACCTACAAACATACATTATACATACGTAGAAAAGAGCTTTCTAAGAATTAAGATGAAATGATTAGATGCTATAAAATAAGGTGCGCTGAATCTGGTCAGCAAACCGCGTGGGAAAGTTGGTCTCTCATAAATCGTGTATTAGATTCTTCTCAACGAAGCCCTTGATTAGATGTTAATTAAAAGAAGAAGACGTTCTTTATGTGCGGCGCTTTATAGACGAATGATGTCGCATGTTGCAAGTACGCAGGGTACTTGTGTGTTTTAAACACTTGTCGACATTGCGTCACGTCCATGCTTGAAGAATCCAAATCTTCATCGATCATCTTAATCAATATTGGTTCGTTTAGTTACATAAATTGACTTTCCCTTCGATGGGTGTTGGACTGTCGAGTCGATTAATGTTTGCTATCAGCACCAGTCTGTGATAGCGAGGGCAGTGTGCACGCACGCAGGTGCCTTCGTTTTGATTGCACTGACGAGATTGCGTGTGATAAAATCTATTGAGCGTTGGTAGTCTCTTTGGCTATATGAAATGATCATTATTCGTAAATACGGCTACTTCACGAATCGTATATCTAAAGGTATTATAATGAGGTAAAGTTTGTAGGTTTGGATGTAGGGGATAATCTTTGAAACTACTTTTCCGATTTCAAAAAATATTTTACTGATGGAAATATTCACTATTGCCGAGTGCCATAGAATGTGTTGGCGTGGGCAAAGTCACACTTGCAAGCTATTCATTTATATTTGAATAAACCGCCTATTATAACAGGGTAAATGAAGTTAGACATCATAATCATCATCATCGTCCTGCCCTTATCTCATTTGTTAGGGGTCGGCGCAGCATTTACCTTCTTCCATACTTCTCTATTACTCATCATCTCAGCAGTCACCTCCTTTCTAGCTATATCATCCTTCACTCAGTCCATGCATCGTTTCTTTGGTGTTTTTATTTTATATGTTTGGTCTTATACATGGTCAAAATATTGTATGCGCATACCTGTCTTTGTCAAAAGACTCAAGTGCTAAGAAATTATTTAACCAACTCGTCTATCACAATAGTGGTGTACTTGTTATGGCACAAGGCGTATAATGAGTGCGGTTTGTGATAGCATTCTGATTTGTTTAGTCTGTGCAAACATAATTTAACCATTTTGTCGAGTGCCACCGCTTTCCTGTCACATTTGGAATATTGGTACAATGAATACCGATGAGCTACATAAACATGCGAGTTTATGAAGATTGTGTAACTCTTTCTGATGTGAAAGCTGCTATTGCCTGTCTTGCAATTCAGAATGATAGATCATCCTGCTTTACTAAATTTCTTTTTGGGTTCGACGCAGTACATCCCTTTATTTATTATACATATCTATACCTCTATAAGTAATTTTGAATTTATCTTCTTTCTTAACCATAATATTCAATACCTCCATCAGCACAATGTTTTGATTGCGTTACATTGAATGCTACCGTAAAATGTAATTTTTGATCCCATAAACAAGTTGTTTTCCAGCAATATTGTTGCGAAGAGTTACTTATTTTGATTTACAGAATCCTTGTTGACGGCTCTGTCTGAAGTGTATGTTTACACCTTGATTACTTTATCCATGTTGTTTTTCTTAGGCCTTTCCTCTTTGATTTACCAATAACGATGTTTCTTTGCAGATTTCGAATATGAACGTAAAAAAACTTAAACATTTTCTTTGTCCGTCAAGTCATCATCCACTTTCTTACCACTTATCATCTGAATGTAATACATATTTCCATGCACTGCATGAAAACTCAAAGCAAGCGCTACAAAACATGAAATGACGATGTAATATTAGCATTCTCTTATTACCTGTCTCACTGAAACTCTGCAGAGAGCTTTTACTTCGTTTTGGATTATCTGGTCCTAAGCTAGCGGCACAAGCCAACAGTATTTTCTATTGAAATTAGCATATTCATGAATACCAATAGTCTGACAAAATATTCTGGTAGGAAGCTGTCTTTTATAGAGATATTTAGCTTTTCATATTCATTTCCAACCCGCTGGAAGCATAGTGTACATTCTGTTGCTATTACTAGGGAATATTTTGAACACTTATCAGTTGTACTACCTAATATAGATAAACATGAATGCTTTATGAAAAATGTGCGTCATGGTACCGTTACATAGAAACCTTACTTTCCGCGCCAAACTTATCGCACCAGAAATCTCTACGTTTGTTTGCTTTCATGAAAAACTGATAAGCAGTTTGCCATTCTTATATCATTTACACTAGGTTTTAAATAACGCCTCGGTGGCGACATATAATTGCGTTTACATAAAAACACCTCGTAACAGAACACCCGTGGAGCCATATAAAGTCATTACATTGAATCAATATGCGATGCAAACGGGTTAGGTCTCAATAAATGATAACAAGCGGCGCCGGAGATCGAGTGCCGATGGCGCGATTGTGCTCATACAGTAATTAAGCATTAATAATTTTCGATTACCGCGAAGCGTGTCCATCCATTGCTGACCACAGCCGGCTCGTGACAGGTTATGTGGGTTTTGAGCCGTCTCCTCTCGAGAGGTAAGAGGGGGAAGCTACACGGGTGGTCAACTGTCCTTTACAGGCGATTGTACACATATCTTTATTCATTACTCATTATGTCTTTGAAATTGTGGAGACGCCCCTTAATTCACCGATTAATTTAAAGACGTTATAACGTGAAACAAGCAGGTTGTATCCAACTAAAATTAAATTGAATTCTGTAGATAAACCTTTTACAAAACATCTCATCGTCAAGTACGAGTTGAGTGCATTAGTTTCGAACAAAGTGAATCATAAAGTTGTACAAGCACTTATTATTAACCGTGGTTCTTGTTTTTGAAGCTAGATACTGCGCTGATAATAATGCTCATTCATATGTTCAATTAGTAGATTTGTGCAATCCTAAATTGCTACACTGACATATAGGCGTGAAATAACAACCGAGCTTAACGAGCCAATTAAACTCTACAAGAGTATTAGACTGTTTTTCATTTTGAAAATCGTATTCGCTTTTATGAGTTCACGGAATCGTTATATTTTTATTCGTAGATGTTGGTGAGTGTACCAAATTAACCAGAAGCGAATGATTTGATTCACTTATATGTAGGTACGTAGAAACTGCGGTCATCGCCACTCCACTTACTCCTCATTGGCGAAATGTATTGGTTCCCTAGGTACCTAGCTTGCAGCGATTCTGTTTTGTAGATTTACAAGTCACGCTCTAGAAAGCTCGTGCTTTGCTTTACTACCCCGATCGGTAACGTTAACATGCGTAAATTATTGCTTGATCAGACCTGATCTCCTTTTTCGTAGCCGCTTATAAATCTTTTTGCTTGTACTTTGTAATAGGGTCACATTAAATTCAAACAAGGTTCTTGTATAATGTTATATGAAACAACAGTGCTTGCTGTACCGTCGTTAACAAACACTACATAAGTTAACTATTCCAAAATGAGAATATGGTGTAGTAGGGCTTGTTGACTGCAAATAAATGGAACATGTTTAATGTTCCATAGTGAGCTCGCCATTTATTTCAATCAGCACTGATTTATCGGTTGTATCTTGCCGTCGAATGTGATTTTACAAGATAATGCGTGTTTTCAATGCGTTGAACAAGTTAAGTTATGATGGTTTTGCGAATTGGATTCTGTGTAATGTCACAGAATACTGGGCTAATGTCTTGTTCCAAAACTGGTGATATCAGTCGGCTTTAAACTCTACTAAGTTTACTTTATTAGAAGTCTGATGTGTGCCACTGCAGGGCAAAGGCCTCCCTTCCTTGTACCATTTAACTGTGTCTATGGCAGTTTGGGCTAATCGTTTTTAAAAGAGTCCAGCTCGTCTTTCTCCTTCTGGACCTACCGCATCAACTGGTTTTGTTGTTTCAAACCCAATCTCAAGCCACTTAGGCCCAATTTGATGTTTGAAAAGGTGAAATTTAAAAACTCACAACTAAGCTTATAGTTTCTTTTCTAATTATTTGCATAAAGCTTTCAGCCAAGCCTCTGCTATAAGACTTGTAAAGAAAGGATGTAACCGTGTTAGTTGTTGATTGAAAATATAAATGAATAAAGTTATAAATGAATCTTGACATTTATTATCGCTTCTTATATATCTGTTATTTATTACTTATTTGCAACACCTGTCCTTGTTATTTCCATGTCTATGCTCAAGCCCTAAGAGTACAATAGACTTGACTAACACTATTTTAATATCAAAAGAGGTTTGATTTTTTGTGTGCCTGGAGAGTCTCTTTCCTTTTCATAAAAGTCGACAAATCTTCCCTTCTATCGTTTATTTCGTTTGCCATTATACGTATGTAATTGTGAGTAGCAAATGGTACAAGCAATGATTACAAATACAATTCCTATTGGAAGTTTATAGTTCTTTTAACAATTGAAATGCCATTAAGGTATATTGCAACTATGGTCCAAACAATAAGTCATATTTTACCTTGTAATAACCATTACGTTTTAATAATACATCTTGGTATATATCGTCCGTAATAAAATGCGATGAGGTTTCCTGATCGATATTGCTCTCCCGTTTATTGATTCACGATAGTTACAATGTTATACATGACTTTCTCACAGGCGTTATCCTTTAGTTAGCCGATATGAGGAAGCAACAGGCTTCTTATTAGGTGTTGATGTGAAGCACTGTATGTTCAAAGCAATCATCGTTTCACACGTCCAATACTAAGTATTTTTATAGTCTCAATCATCTCTTATACCAACACAACGTAATGTGTACACCCTTTCAATTTTGCTACAGAGTTGTTCGTACCTTGAAGACGATTTATGTTAATTAGTTGCAATTTATATTGTTGCATTAGAAAAACAAATATAGTTATTTGTTCACAGTGAAGCGTTGACATCGGACATAAGCTGGCCAAGGTCCGCCGTCACATAAAACATCACTTAAACGCGTCGCAGTCGCGTACGACGTTTGCAGAAATGGTACTCCGTCACGCCTGTACACGATTTACCTTTAATATGATAATGCGACAGGTCTGCCTTTCTGCGGTTCGTGGGAATCGCTCGCCGCAGGCCGGAGAATAAGCTATAACCAACGTTTAATTAGGTTCCAATGCCTACTTACTACACACGTGCAGCGGGTTGACGAGTTCTAGTAACTCGCTGTAATAATTCTCGATCGAGTAATAACTATCGACGTTAAACTTAAATGCAAAATTTAACGACACCAAGCAATTACTAGTTCTACTCTCACAGATCGGCCCATCGTCCAACATTTGCGCAGTTGGCAATCTCGATTCCCCGAGATGGGGCATCCGGCTGTAAAAAGAAAATCTCCAAGCTTTCCTTTTGTTGCTCCGGTGACATCGTGTATGCGACTATCTCTTTGATTGACGTGTTTGTTCTACTTGATACATAATAAAATGTTTATTAGTTTTAAGTAACTTGTCGGGTGATTTATGTCGTGGTGTAAAATGTTGATATATAAACTTGGAAGTATAAGTTGTAGATAAAACATTTTATATTGATGATGCCTGTTCATTTATGTGCTTGTGTCGATATACGTATGGTTGATAGTTAAAGCTTAGTAAGGTCTTAGGGCCAAATTATGATTGTATGCGCTTAACAACAGCAAATGGCACACGTAAATACGGGGCGGGCTGGGCGCATGTGTCAGCTAGTGAGCCCACTGTGCGCGCTTCCTCCACATCACTTTACATTAACTGTAATGGGCTTCATGCTCTTTTACTACCTCATAATGTTGAAAGCTCTGTCTCGCAAATTACCTACTCGTTTCTGTAGATCTATTCGCGAGTCTCCCTTTTCAACCGACTTTCGAAAAGGAGGAGGTTATCAATTCATCTGTATGTTTTTTAAATTTTTTTTGTATGTTTGTTATCGCATATCTCCGTCATTAATGAACCGATTTTCAAAATTCTTTTTGTGTTCGAATAGGTATACTCCTGAGGTGGTCCCATTGTCACCAAATCAGGATCTGATGATGGGATCCCAGGGAAATCGAGGGCAACCCTCAAATTTTATAGGCACATATGATGTTTTTCATATATTTTTTAAAGCTGTTTAAGTATTTGCGTCTGACCATTATAATATCATGTGAATTCGCTGATGATGATGGAAGGTACAACTTCTCAACGGTTAGGAGTTGAAAGAAAATTCTTGCTTATTTATACTCACTTATGGAGCGATAATTGTATTCTTTCAGGGTATTAGGTTGACCCGAGGTGGTCACATTCACCAAGTCAGGATCTGATGATGGCATCCCAGAGAAATCACGTGTTTCGTGCTTTTTCTAAAGTTTTTTAAGTATTTGCATCTAGCAGTCATCACTTCATGTTGATGAGTTGATGATGGAAGGTATAACTCCTCAACGGTTAGGATTTGGAGCATAATTCTTTAGTAAAATATTATGGGGACGTATGTATGGTTGTATTGTTTCAAGTTATCTAGGTGAGCTGATTATGGAAGGTACTACTCCTAAACGGTTAGGAGTTGAAAGCAATAATAAGGGAATCTTGAAGGTTAAGGGTCAGGGTTCTTGGTTGAATGTTAAATGTATAGTAAATATCATCATCTGCCTAGCCTTTTCCCAACTATGTTGGGGTCGGCTTCCAGTCTAACCAGATGCAGCTGAATACCAGTATTTTAAATGGAGCGACTGCCTATCTGACCTCCACAACCCAGTTAATACTAGGTAATACGATACTCTTTGGTAACACTGGATGTCAGAATTTCAGGTCACTGACTACCTGTAACGACTGCCAAAGATCTATATATGGCAACCGGGACCAATTACAGCTTAACGTGCTTTCCGAGGCACGGAGGAAACTCGGTATGTCGGGCGGTCACCCATCCACAGACCGACCTAGGCAAGCACAGCTTTACCTACCGCCAGATCGACCCGAGTGGCAGTTCTTATTAAGCCACGAGTTCCTCTGTATAGTAAATATTTGTATAGGATATTACAACTCAAAATTGTAAAATAAAAAAAACTTTTTTTCAAAAAAAAACCGACTTCAAAAAAGTAGGTGACATTTTGTCTGTTTGATTTCGTTTTTTTTGCCACCGACTTCAGAAGCTGCTTTTTCTTGTCAAGTTTATTTTTCACTTTTTTGTGATTTTCGTTTTTGTGTTTTTCAAGTCGGTTTTTTCATTAAAGCATTATTTCAGTTTACCTTTGCTTGTAAGTTAGGGTCGTCATTAAGTGTATGCGTAGCAATTACCGTTTAATTATTCTTTTTTAGTGTTTCCCTGTCTGCATCAAAACTGTATTATTTAACTAAATTTTTTTGTCACTATCTAGTAAAAGTACGGGACATGACTTTTTAACCGACTTCAAAAAAGGAGGAGGTTATATGTTCGTGTGTATGTATTTTTTTTCTTTTTTTTTTATGTATGTTACCTGATTTCTCCTCCATTTGTGAACCGATTCTCAAAATTCTTTTTTTATTTGAAAGAGTATACTCCTGAGGTGGTCCCATTTAAATTTGGTGAAGATCTGATCCTGATCTTCGGAGATATACAATAGAACTCTTCAAAAATAGACGGCAAATCTGTCGTGATTGCTGCAATCGCTTGGATGTTTATTGTTCACGCAACATCTTAACTTACCATCACGCCTGTATGCTCTGACGGGGTACGCAGATGGGTACAGGACGCCCAGATTTCGAGAGTTAGGTATGTTAAGTTCCATTTTATTGCGGATAAGCCTATTACCGTGACATGTATTGTTAACAACGTAAAATTAATGAATATCAAATATTTGTAAAGGATATTACAACTAAAAATGGAAAAAAAAAAACTTTTTTGCAAAAAATAAAACAGACTTCAAAAACACAAAAAAGTGAAAAATAACTTTAGCTTCTGCAGTCGGTGACAAAAAAACTGAATAAAACAAACAAAAGTCACCGACTTCAGAAGCTAAAGTTATTTTTCACTTTTTTGTGTTTTTGAAGTCGGTTTTATTTTTTGCAAAAAAGTTTTTTTTGGTTATAATGTTAAACCATTGGTAATAATTACCGATTATTAGAAATAATTTAGTGGCAAGTTACTATTTTCTCTCATTTTCGTATTTAGGTACCATCACAAATTATTCAATCAATTGGATTTAATAAAGATAGCCTGTCATATTATTTTTAATAAGTGATTTTTATGTTCATGTGAAACTTAACTCAATTAGCTTGGAGGACGTAAATGAGTAATGACTTCGCACAGTGCGTCCCGCACAGGTCAATGGCAATCACTATTATTTTCACAATTACCTCACTCAGAGAAATGGCTGTTTGATTAGCGTGAAGCAATATTTCGTTTGCCAGCAAATGAACTTTAAATAATTTGTTCCTTTCACACGTTATTGTAATAAATGTAATATCGTTCCTATGCGTGCCACTTGTTAAACAACACATCACATTATACAAAAAGCAATACTTGCAGCAATAAAATAAATAATACGATAGAAAAACGATTCGTAATCTAAAGATAGATTCATTTGAATAAATGTCGTGACGGGGGCAGTAATTTATATGTGAGTTAGCTTGAGCGCGGCTCTACGTACTAAACCGCATAAGATTTGCATTTTTGTCTCTACGAAAAGATTTTTATTGTTATAATGCGTATTTTGTAATCTGAAGTCGCGTCGAACGTCATCGTGTGAAGCTGAATTATAATTACATGGGTCTTACCATTGGTTTGCATTTCGCGGAAGAGCTGTGCAAAAAGTTGTGCATTGCCAGGATGTTCCGTATAACGTAATACTAGTAGTTTTCGCAATTTCAACAGTAGGTCGGGTATATTGTCACGTACGTGACTATTGAATAGATGCGGACCATCTAAGCATCGCAAGCGTCCTCAGCAGCATTGTTCCCGGATGCTTATCTCGAAAGCGTCGCGTCACTCATGAATGCTATTGTGTTTCCCCTATTCAAGTCGTTATTCGATACGATGTACAACTTACGCGACTTTGGGATACCATGTTGTGTTTAGTGGGTGGTGCGGGCGATGATGGCGCGCGGCGGGATGCTCCTGCGGTCCACTTTGTGGTCCGTTCGAGCGTGCCACCATCATCGGCGGACGTCGTGACCGCAAACACCGCGCCAGCCCTGCAAACCTGTTCCCTAGCCTTCAATAGACTCATTGAACATTACTCTCGTCGCCCTTGATGTGGTCGACTATTGCGCCGCGGAATTGCTTATGATGGGAAAATCATTCAAAAGTAATAATACGTAAAGGAATTCAGTTCAAGTAACAATTAATGCAAATAGACTATACATAAATAGCTGGCATACTAGATCGCTATGCATTCTTCGAAGCGGAGCGGCGCGGGCGGATGATTCATGCCCTTTAGCTTACACCCCTCGTCGATGACTTGATGCCAATTTTACTGCTCAACGGAACACTCATAAACCACTGCATGCGTTTATAGCTTAAAATCGCTTTTATTGTTTGTTGTTTTTATGAGTCTGAGAGCATTGTTTATTGACATAATAAATTTTATTAACAATCTACTGGTCACTTGTCGGCTGTCGCCTCTTTCATAGAAAAGGAAAGAGCCCATTGCGATTGTGAATCATCGACATTATTCTAGTTAATAGAAAAAGGTAGGAATATATGAAAGTCATTTCTTTTAATAATTTATCCAGGCTATTCATTTTTATTTGATATGTAAATGAAAATTTCTCCACATAACAATCCAGGTAGCCGCTGGGTCTTTGTTCTCGCGGACGTAATCTTTTATACTGGGCAGTTGTGTTCCAATCAGCTTTTAGATTTATGTTAATTTCCTTTGTTATGTCACTAGGTTTATTTGATTTAAACTAAACTTCCAAGTTTAGACTGTTTGAAGTTTGTTGTTTTTCTTTTCTGTCTCATGCCATAACAAGTGCTTCCTCTTCCATGTTTTCCTCTTTATTTGAATGACTTAGTACGCATCCTCTCTCCAGAATTTAAGTAATCCATTCAAATTCGTCCCAAACCATGGGACGAATTTGAATGGGTTTCGAAGCTCGGCTTACAATCTGAGCAATTTAGTTTGGGCAGTGTGTGCCCTCAGTCCAAAAAAATGTCCTACCTTTTAGTTGCATTTTCTTAGCCTAATCAGTGCATGATACTTTTATTAGTGCACAGTATAACATTCTCAAATGCTTTTAATCGTTACAGTATTTTTTATTTTCATAATTATCGTAGACAGCTCAATATTGCACAGTTCTACGAGAAACTTCTCGACCTTGTCACTGAAAAACTAATCAGTACATAAATGTGTTTATACAAATAATGAATGTTTAAATGTGTTTTTTTTTATCTTGGTCAAATATTTTACTCTTATAATGAACTTATCATTTTATCTCAATAGTTGCAGAATAATTAAACCGTTGCCTTAAAATATCTGTCCTTAGGTGTGTCTCATATCTTGAAATATGTCTTGCGGGAGACACGATATAAATTCATGTTTGCAACGTTTGAGCACAAGTATTTCTTAACTGAACTATTAAAATATACTCATGACTCATTCTATCAATAACAAATTGCATTCAAGGGATTAGATATTTAATACCTGCCTACGACACTCTCACATTTGTCATCGTGATTATCTCCTTAATCATTTTATTTTGTCTTAATCACCTGTATATTATTATAATACGTACTCCACGCCTTTGATCCGACTCTTGATAACTGTTTTTCTGTTATTAATACATTTGTATTAACATGAGCATACGACCGCTTTATGCAATAACTTGTTTTTCTGGGGTATTCAATTTCATGTGCTATTAGGCACGGTTACAACCATAAGATAAGAATATGCAGTTATATCACCTGTTAATCAATCACAACAGAGATTGTTAATTTTCTTTATGATTTATAACTCCGATGATTATTGTAATTGCATCGTTAAACCGATTTGATTGTTTCTATCGATGTCACACGAAGGCATTAGATGTAATAGTACACCGGACATTACAAAAACACTGGGATTAGCATATCCTCATTGGGGTTGCAGCGCATGTGCTGCATTGATTCGTTTCTGAGAAACGTGTATCGCGAAATTGTCGTAGACAACACGACGCGACTGGCGCGCGGGAAACGAATGCCTGCGCCCGCGCACCCGCTCGCCAGGTGCGATCACGATCCAATCACACGAATAAGCATGCATATTGCATTATTACATTTAACTTGTAACTTTAAATGCCTATGTGCTCCTGTTTAATTCTCTTGGAAATCTCTTAGCATGGAGGCAGGTGGACTCCAATTCTCACTTCTGTTAGGATACTCGCAAGCACTGCGTACTTTGTTGGTGTACTTTTTGGATTAATTGAGATGAATACGGTCTTTCTGCGAAATTTGATCTTAGCCAGCCTTGAAGCTATAGTCTTGATTTCAAAACACTTGTTGGATTCACCTTGGTCAACAAAATACCCAGTAGGCTGTTAAACGTAAACAAACAAAAACAATAGTTAACTTGTCCGTTTAACCTACTTCAATAATTACGTACACCTTCGAACTATAATGTGAAATAAGATAAAATGGTTTGGACAGCCTCCAACAGCCGAGGCCAACACTTGTCACTGTGATTACACCGAGGATCATTTGTTAAGAGCTACGAACTGTTACTCCACTGTCTCCATTGTCATTACCCGTACGTTGATTTGTGACTCGTGTGTCTGAACAGACGATAGTAAATACTAGAATGCTTTCAGGATCGGACGATTGCCAATACCTGCCATTTAAATGTTTGATGTTCTATTGGTGTCCTCTTTTCTTAGTTTACCTCATCTACCGATTGACATGTTAATTCAAATACCTTTTTTAACAGTTTGTCGTTGAATAATGGATACCGACAATAGGACGAGGTGAAAAGCGGTAATAACTCTTTGCTGTAGATAGGGCAAATGGCTCGAACGAGCTCCCCGCCGCGCTCTCTTCCACTACTCATGCTGCTCGATAACATCCATTTCCTGGGTGGCGATCCATCACCTTTGCACCTCGTACTCTCACCATTGTTCGAATGTTCACATCTGGTTGATCTTGTATCATTCATAAAACCTTCTAATCGATCGGTGCAGGCGATCGGTTTAAAATACATTTTATGGTAATGCACCCGTTGCTGCGTTACGGATGTAGAGTCTAATGTAAGTTTGGAGATCAGTTGCACAAGCGTCGAGTATCATTGCAGCGTAGGCGTGCATACCGCTATCTGGTGATCTTGTTCGCCACGCAGCCTGTGAACTATGCATTACATTTGCTAACCCACATGAAAATTTCACATTACTTACTGATCAAGGTGCATGACATTTTTACCCGTTACCAGAGTTTATTCGCTGACGATTCCGGTTTGTAAGTTGTACAATCGAACGGTAGTGAAAGAATTAGCATATTGACTGGCAATGAGTGAAAAGTTAGAGGACAGTTGCATCCCGGCGTGATGCGACTGCAAGCACGACCGGGACGCATGCAAATGAAGAGTTGCACACGGTGCAAGTATTTGTCAGAGGCATAAACAATGCATGTAGGGCGCTCAAGACAGACGAAACAATGACCTCATGTAGACTTACAGGAAAGAGCTATTGTACAGTTCAAATGGGCTTATGTTCACATATTTCTATACCAGTCCGCTTTTTAGCCAAATTGTCAAACATTATTTTGTTTCTAGCTACATAAGGCAAGCTAAGAAGACGTTTATTTTAAGACTGTTTTTACAAAGAACCCATTTATATGCAATGTAGTCATGTAACATTTAAATGAATTCTTTTGCAAAAAATAGTTTATAGTGGATTCTTATCAAGCTAGATCATTAACTACACAATGTACATGTGTTTAAAACATTTAGTACGTATTTACTTTTCTCCAGAATTGTAGAGCAGAAGTCTGATGTTTTTCTTACCTGTGAAGAAAAACGGTACCGAAAGTGAATACACAAACAAGCTCTCACGAGTGTTTCTCGAAAAACATACGTCTTCGTAATGTCGCGTCGTAAATAAAGCTGTTACCACTCATATTATGTTACTACCAATTTAACGTAAGTGTTTTCCAATATAACGTATGTAAATGGTAAAGCTCTGGCTTTGTGGCTTTAGATTTAAGGACTTAGTTCATATATTTATACCCTTCAACAATAAAATGTTGTAGCTGTGTTCCAAAAGCTTATTTCTGCCGTCTGCATCATTTATTTCTTGTTCCATACGTTCTAATTCTAATTGAATTTAAGTATCTGCCCATATGAATCGTACTAGAGCAAGACGCGAATGCATTGCGACGAGGCTAATTCAATTAAAGTTGTATATCAACTCGTGTGGTCCCCTAAACATGTCAGACAAGACACGAGACGAGCTTTCATGTGAACTCTTACTACTAAAATGCGATGGCATGTGCTGTTATTCATGAGAGTCAGATTTCATCTCGGAAGACGTGTAAATGTGTCGACACACAGATTGGGAGATTTATTGTTGTTGCTTTGCATGAATTGTCAGATCTATGTGTGGCTGGCCGGCCGCGGCCTGGCCCGCGAGCACCGGCGGCGGCGCGTGCGCACCACGATCAAATCTTTCGTGTATCTGAGATGCGAGCAATGATATCAAACAGCGGTGAATCAATCTTCCGATTGTTAGTCTTTATCTGTGATCGGCGCCCACACTGCGAAGCAGCGAGTCTACTCAAACAGCGTGAATCGCTTTATTTCCATTGCACCTTAAACTATCTTGCGTCGTGCAGCTCGCAAGTCCGGCCGCTGGAGCCGCTTTATTGCCAGCGCCCAGACATATCGCAATAACTCGCAACTTAATTAGGGAAGAGATGAAAGTAGCTGGGCACGTTGTCGTCGAAGTTGGTATTTAAATTGCCGAGGGCCATCCGTTCTTAGATACTCGCGTTTTATTGCGGCCCTAATGAATCGTATTCATTGTCTCGCAATACAACTTAACTGTTCATTTATTATAATGGATTTTATACTGCATCCAATATTGTGATGTGTTAAAGACGTCAGAATTCTCATCGTTGTTATAATATTCACGATCGCTTTTAACAACACACGCCCACTCGGTGTTCAGGCGATAATGATCTTGAAATCAGCGTAGGTCGTGTTTATTGGTGTATAGTACGAGACAGACTCATCCCAAACAATGTTGGTTCAATATTGAGAAGCCTGCATATTTTGTTGTGCGTTTATCCAGCGTGTTCATTCACATAGGCATTCATGTTGGTTGTTTATGGTTTTTGCATACAAATATAGCGACGTCACAATATCTTTGTGTGCCAAGGATAATTGCAAAGGGTGTGGTGCTGAAAGTCTCGATGAGAAACTGGCGATAGGACACGCAAAAGTATGAAGTCTACGTGTCGTACTAAGAAATGTTGTGACAAACATGTTTCGAAATAATAGTTTTGCATAGGTTGGGTCTAAAGTTTATAGTTGTAATTAAGTCTGGGTATGTAGGGAACGAACATTCCTTTTGTTCCACTTACACCACAAGTAATATCAAGAAGTTTCATTACATCTCGGCGCCTTTCGCTATCGTTACGCAGTTGATCTAAAAGTTTTGAATAATTTAACCTATTTACTTACTAATGAAATAAACATTTTGTCAGTTTTACAGCATCTATTGCGTTGAACACGAATGTTAATAAATGCATTTATTATATTAAATTAAATTGTTAATTAACCTAGTAAAAGTCCGAAGTTGGTGTCAATAATTATGATCATTATGACGTGATCGATCATAAAATGGAATACCAGCGTTCTGTTGTGGATTATCTCCGACTAATGACTGGCTTTGCTATTATTCAAAATCAAAATCAAAATCAAAATCAAAAGTCATTTATTCAAACTAGGCTGATAATCAGCACTTTTCGAACGTCAAAATTTACTTTACTTTACTTTACTCATTTACAAGTGACAGTCCCCCAAAACGCCCACCCTTCGACACTTCCTAGTGTTTTTTGCTGGAAAGAAGAAGTGGCGGAACAAACTCCCCAGCAACACATCTGTCTGTTTGGTTAGAAGAACCAGACTCGATACAATAGAAAGGTGTAACTTAATATTACGATTGATTACAGACACAAGTCAAAAATAAAAATGTATATAATAATAAAAACAAAAAAAAGACATAACATGTCAGTAAACTAATTTTGGAGAAAGAACATAAATAACAAACAAACAAACATTGTCTTGTGTTCAACTCAGCGACCAACTATTCCTATCATTTAAGTAGTCGTTAATGGAATAGTAAGCTTTTAAACAAAGATTAGATTTTACTTTGGCTTTAAATGCATTAAATGGCAAGTCTAGAAAAGAAGATGGCAATTTGTTATAAAATGTTATACCGAGCCCTACGAATGAATTATGAACTTTGTGAAGCCGGTGAAAAGGAGCGCGTAGTTTATGCTTATTTCTAGTGTTAAAATTGTGAATATCACTGTTTTTAGTGTACAGGTGAATATTTTGTCTAATATATAAAATGTTGGCAAAGATGAACTGAGAAGCAACCGTGAGAATACCAATCTCCTTAAAAATATCTCTAAGAGAAACTCGGGCACCCAGCTGATAAATTGCACGAACCGCTCGCTTCTGCAGAACAAATATATTTTGAATATCAGCAGCTTTGCCCCACAGCAGAATACCGTAGGACATAACGCTGTGAAAATAACTAAAGTAGACTAACCGTGCTGTATCAACGTCAGTGAATTGTCTTACTTTACAGGTGGGCTTTAAGTCCCGTTCATGTAATAGTACCCTTTCGATAATGACTTGATAATAAATCAAGGTCCAGGATTTACAATTGACGTGATTTAAATTAGCCATTACCTTTGAAACTCGCTGCTCAGTAATCAACTCGTAAATTAACAACATTTATGAAGGGCCAAATTATTAACATTGGGAGTATATTTAAGTTTTAAAAACAGCTTCTAATCTACCAGTGCCAGCTACAGCTAGGTACTCGGCAGTCATTACGCAGGATATTTTGCAGAAGCTCTCTTCAACTGATTATGATTACAATATTCATTTATTTACAAACGAATCATATTGTTCAAGCTTAGAGTGCATCTGGATATAAATGCGTATTATGTATGTCTATTTGCACCACAATTCCACAAGTCGGTGCGGCTTGCACGCAGCTGCCCAGTGGCCTGCGTTTGCGCCGCCTGCCATCCCGTCGTAGTAACATCCACTCGAGATCATAACCCTATTCTCCTGTACTTAAATAGTACAACTACATGCCAAGCAACACAAACTAGCTGAATAACTTTTATATAATAGCAATTCTGATGACTAAAAGCTTTTAAAGATGTAGGGATAAGGTTTGTATAAGCGCTTATACAGGAGATATTCAAGCAATTTGGGCACATAATACATCGCTTTAATCTGAATAACATTTTGTTAATAGCTGCATACCAGCTGGATATATAAACAGAAAGGTTGGTTAACTTCTGCATATAAGCTGATCGACCCTTTGTTCAGAATTTAAAACTCTATTAAGCAGATAAAAATATCAAACTCTGATATTCAGACAGTATTCATTATTCAGATCTTTCTCGTTGTTTTATAAAGAAGTTATGTAATTAAATGTACAAAATCAGCATTTTGTTTCTTATAATTCATTGTGATAACATATATTTTGCGTCAAATTTCCAAGTGATAGTGATGGCATCGCTCTGGAAGAAATTATAAATATTGGTAAGTCATTTTTGGTAAAATGTTTTGTTAACAATACAATTATTAAAACGCATGCTACTTTACTGTGAGATTATATACAAGTTTATAGTAAAATTTTCGAGCGCCACAAGATAAAACCAGTTTAAAAAATTAACTATTGACTTATATTAACCTTTTTCGAAGAATAAAATATTTTATTCAATTGTTACCAATCAAAGTGGTAGAAAACAGACAGGTAGGTATTTGAATACTACCCTGATGTTTTTTAATAAAAAACATCTATCTATTATTTGTATTATTATCGTTTAGTTTTAGAAAATAGAGGTTATGTTAGGATAAATCATGGCGACGATGTTGATTTTGAATATAAGCTGTTCACGCAGACGATTTGTTATACATTTCTGAGTAACAGGTTACTTGTAACTGTCTTATCCTGATATTTTTTGGTTAACAGTACGTTTTATGTCACAGTTCTGATAAACGGTTCTAAAGTTGGCCGTCTCAGTACTCTTATTCAGATTATTAGGGTTATATAGTCATGTTCTATTGAAGAAAAATACATCCATTGAGTTTCTTAAAATTGCAATTAGTTTTCAATTTACCTATCATACTTATGTATTTATGTCTCACGCGAGTGTGACTGGCGAAATTACTTGCGCGATTACACAAACATAGCTAAGGGTCCATTAATTCGGAATTAACCGATAACTTGTCATAAAACTTAAATTGGACACAAAAAAATAGCCACAAACTACTGTAGGTAAATGAAACCTTCGGACTTCGCTACCATTATGCCGCGTAAATCTTTTGTTTTTAATGTATTTTTTCAAATTCAAATTTGGAATCGTTGAAAAAGGCTTACAAAATAAACTTTCTTCAAAAGAATTTAAAAGTGACCAGTATTTTTTGAGTTTAAGAACTTTATACAAAATATCCCTAGACGGTGTTGATGTGTGTAATAATATTCACTGTTTCTTTGTTTTTAGAAAAATGTTCAAAATAGTGGCTACGCGTCCCAGAGGTCGGGTTGAGCTGTCGGCTGTGTCTGCCTGCTGGGAAACTAGGGGAAAGTTGCGCTGGCCCGAAAGGAATGGCGATGTACTTTCAAAAAATGCTAATGTTGTCACCCAACGAGAAAAAAAAAGAAAGAAAAAAAGAAAATTCCGGGAAATCTATGATTAATCACACCCAATAAATCTTTTACAGCCGCTTGGGATATATTTTTATTCACTGCCCCATCACTGAGGTTATTTCAAAAATCTATATTTTTATTAAATTCTAACACGTGTCAAACTACTACACCTACAACTACTAAACTACTCGAACTTGTATCGGTGTCCTCAAAATATGAATCGTCATTTTTATCTAATATCTGTGATGTAGATGTAAAATTACGAGATACGGATACGGAACCCTCTTGGACTGGTCGACTTGTGCTTGGATCCGTGTGTCCGTTCTTGGATAAAAACATTGTATTTCTTCAATAACCAGATATTAGATACATAAACATCTATTATTCATAATATTTACCACTTTGAGCTACACAAAAAAGGATTAGTGCGCTTCTCTCGCTATAAGGTTGTCATAAGATCGTAGTCATCTTCATTTATGCAGTAGTTAGCTGCTTAAACGCTGAAAGAGTAATCAATATCCATATTCTGAATAAATGAGTACGAGTTGACGGGTTGTGCAGCTTAAAGAAACCAAAAAATAAACTATTCAGAATCAAGCTGTATAATTGAAATATTCATCAAAGTTGTACAGCACAAAACTGAATTTTCTCGCTGTTATGTAGCTAATAGCTGTCTCAGTCACTTTTATTTGAATATCGTTAACATAACAGTAGCAAATATTATTAGTATTAAGATTAAAAAAAAATACCAATTTTATGCAGAACTTATCAAGCTTTCAGTGTAATTAAAGTTTAAATACTGTTTTATTCAAGATAAAGCTATCACGTCAGCTTTTTTAAAGATGTAATGAAACTATAAACTGCCAATTGGTGCTTAACTTTGCCATTATCTGACTTACGTGTTGCTTGGGCGCATGCATTTCCGGCACACATTTACTGTTTCCAATCAGTATTCAGAACTCCGTAGGTAAAGAGTACTTGATTGACAAGCTTTGTAATTCCAAAAGAAAACAGAACGACAATTCTTTGTAAATGTAGCTTAACTGCATTCCTTGATTCAATTTACTTCTAAAATTAACTAGAGTTATTTGTAGGGATACAATTGAATAGGCTTGCATTAACATAAAATGATGTAGTTAAATAGATATTCCCTTGTAAGGGCCTTGTAACGTCGGGGCGGGTCTAATCAAGCTCCATTTGTAATCCCAGTGTAGGTTTTATTTCGCTGCCAACGGTTTAGCGGGGCTTGCATACCTTCGCACAATATCTATTAGATGCACACATTTATGTATACAGCTAAAAGAGTACAATAGGATATGGTCTATGAACTGTGGTCAGCAAATAATTGAGTAGTAGAAGTATTTAATTCTTCGAATTAGGAGTGAGATCATAAACTGCAGCACGACCTAAATACTTAAACGGTATGTTCAACTGTAGTAATAAAATAAATCATCATGGAATTGGCAGGGAGATGACATTTCAAATGTGGATGAGGGTAGGCTGGGTGAGGTCGGCACGCGCACGCCCGTCCTGCGCGCACGCACCGCGAGGGTGCAGGAGTCAAACGATTTATGTACCCGTGTCGAGTCGAGGACATACACGACAACACGACCGCTGGGTCCTTTAATTCGGATTTACGCCGCCATTGATTTTGGGTCGAGATAAAATTCTATTGTGCTGAATCACAGCTATGACATTCGACACTACTTATTGTTGATATACGATGCCGTCCATTTTTTCGGGTGCTTAAACCGTCAGGGATTAAGATTTTTTTTCCCTCTGTTTGCAGGCTGAACTAGTGGATATGAGGGCGGAACTGGTGCAAGCACGAGCCGCGTCAGCTGGTAAGTTTTAATCTATTTTGAAGTGATGTTTGAATTCAATATATTGTACAGTCCAAAGTTCAACTGGTGCGACTTACATAGAGTGATAAGCGGTAAAAGCAATCTCGAACACTTACAGACATTGCTTAGTCAGTTAGTCTGGTTAGTCATGCAGAGATCGTCCCCAATTGAATACTAGGTACTGCCAAGCTTGCTAGATATTACCATGCAAGCAAGTACTCTTACGACATCTGCGAAAAGAAGTACTTTCTTATGACGAATCGTGTCTATGCCTAATCCTTCTCTAAACACACATGTCTCAAGTTTTGCTATAAAATGTAATGTTTCTTTTATTGCTAACTAGCTGATGCCCGCGGCTTCACCCGCGTGGATGTCGGTCCAATTATATACTAAAACCTTCCTCTTGAATCACTCTATCTATTAAAAAAAACCGCTTCAAAATCCGTTGCGTAGTTTTAAAGATTTAAGCATACATAGGGATATAGGGACAGAGAAAGCGACTTTGTTTTATACTATGTAGTGATAATTGTTTTTCGCGTTTTCATATGGTGACCATAATAATCCAGAGAATGGGCAGTAGCGTACTCTGTGCCTTCGTAACAACCATACTGCGATCGCCAACCCGCCTGCAAAGCGTGGCGATTATGGCACATTCCTCCCTTCTGGGGGAGGCCTATGTCCAGCAGTGAACGTTTTATGGCTAAAATGATGATGATGACCAAAATAATCGAATATTTCCTCCTGTTTCTGTTTTTATCCATGTTGAGCTGGTGGTGATGGTGTATTATATGTACTTGTATAGTGCTTAGACACTCATATGGAGTCGGGATTTGAGCCCGCTTTACGCACTGGTCTAATAGGCTTCGTTTCCACTGAAGCAAAGACGAGTGAAATGGAGAGAAAGTGACGTCAAATCTTGCACGTCTCTGCACCACTCCGCTCGTGTTTGGTTTGGTGGCTATAGAGGGCTATGAGAACGACTAAGTTTAAAGCAGTTAATTGTGCAGGAGGATGTCAGGAAGGCGGTGACGCAGCCGGCAACGTGACGGATGCGGCACGGGCACGTTCTGAAGCCGCACAACTTGCGCGCGAGAATGCAGCGCTAAGGGAGACTGTGCTTGCACTACACTCAGAATTGTTTGGAGCTAGGTAAGCATTACAAAGTTCTGGAATGGCGACCGAGAACCTGAAGACAATGCGTTGGAAGGTCTCCCACTAGGTGGACCAATGATCTGGTGACGGTTGCCGGGTTCCGCTGGATGCGCGATGCACGGGACCGGTCAATGTGGCGACACTGAGGGGAGGCTTATGTCCGGCAGTGGATGTCTTTCGGCTTAAATTGTTGGCTATTTAAGTAAATGGGGCTTTAGAGAAATCGATTTAAATGGTTACCAAGCGACACGTCACATTCAGATAAGTTAATACTAGTTAAGTAATATGCACTGTTTGAATACGGCCGTAATAAATGTCCATATTCTAAAGTATGCCTGTCAATCATAAAATTTTGCATAAAACTGATTTATGTTAGATTTCATCGGTAAGTGAACGTGAAATTACCTAAATGCATTTACTATTGAAAATATTGCAAAATACTAATCTTCGCCTGGGACCGGTTAATGTTAAACACTTGAGGGAGGCCTCCGTCCAGTATTGGACGTCTTTCGGCTGAAAGGAATGATATGAAGGAAACAGGAATAAATGATAGCGTGATGACTGACCGGGCAGAATAGAAGAAAAAAACGTGTTATGCCGACCCCAAATGACATGGGATAAGAGCAGGAAGAAGAAAAATCCAATAATAAGAAACTCGACATTGATTCAATTATGTCTGTTTCTCTTTTTTAACTTTGCTCAAATGATAAACTTGTATTTTCAGACTGGCCACAAAATACTTGGACAAAGAGCTGGCGGGTAGGATACAACAGTTGCAGCTGCTGGGTAGAGATATGCGTGCTGAACTACGGGATTCACTCTGGGCTCAGGTACGTTGTTTGTCATTAGTTTTTTTAGCCTTTGGGTCAACCGGCCAAGAAGAGACTAGCCAAAAATTCAAGAATCGTAGGTACAATAGATGTAAGTCTCGTGCCATTAAAAGAGCATATCTATACAAATAAATACAATTGAAGTGTTTGTGATTTCAAGAAACAGAATTCTACAGATTGATAGCTTTTTGATGATGGTAGCTTATATTCGGAAACGTGATTTTGTCTTATACAATAGTTGTTTGTATTGATGCCAGCTAACGTTTCATATAAGATTTGTCAGTGGTCGCTATTTTGGAATTAATATAAAATTACGGTATAGTTAGACAGGTCAAATAAAACAAAACCTTTATGTTGCTACACATCCCTGCGGTTGATAGTATTGAAGGATTTACGAACTTCCACACAACTTGCACCGGGTATTTAATATTAGGCAACGACTTATCAAAAATATTTTCTTAGTCAAAGGGCAAAGGTTCAACCTTCTCGACTCAGTGATTAAGGCTGTGTATTTAGTATTAGCAAATTAATGAATTAGTAGTATTAAGAAATAAGGGATGCGTAGCATCGCGGGAGGCGATCCGGGCGTCGGGGGCCACGTGATGGCTTCCGGCCACCGTAGACGCGGGCCTGTGGACGGTGAGTGATGGGTAAGCTCGCCGTCCGTCCGTCTTATGACGACGACAGGCCGTGTCGACGGCGCGTTCGTGTTCCACGCACGCCTCAAAGAGATGTCAGCAATATGGAAGGGGCCCGCAAGGCCTGTCGAGGCTGCGGGTTGTTCGCAAGGGATACCGCGGCCTCGACTTGAAAGGCTAAGAAGGAACATGGGTGGTTTTTAGTCAGTAGAAGTCTGACACTCCCTTTCGCTCTGCCCAAGAGCGGGAGGGGTTATTTGATGATTTCCCACCCCCCAGAAAAAAAAAAGGGATGCGTAGCACGCAAATGAAGTTACGTAATTTACATAATGAATAGCACAATGCGAAAAAATAGGAAGAAACTAGGTAATAGAATCAGTAGGCTTCCAATACCGTCTATCACTGTATCTTTAAATTCAGTAGTCACATAATAATGCATAGTGCACACGCCACAATTTAGAGTATTACGCAGCGAGTACACCTGCGACAAGAAAGCTGCGCTTGCGTCGCGCCGTACATATCGATAAAGTGTTTAGTAAGCTTATGTCTGCGCCTCGTCTGTACTGCGCTTGCAGTTTTAGCATACACTCAGAGAACACCTGTGGAGGTGTGCCTATTAAAGAATGATGATGACGGATAAAAGCGTGGCTCCAACTACACTCACTAACAACTGCCACTCGGGTCGATCTTTAGGCGGCTTAACCATCCATGCCTAGGGTGGTCTGTGGATGGGTGACCACCCATTATATATCGAGGTTCCTCCGAAAACACGTTAAGCCTTTGGTCCCGCCTCCCATATAAAGGGTGTAAAAGTACCCTTAAGTACATCACTGCGATCGTATTTTTGTTCTAGCCAGACCATACCTGGGAACCCCCTAGTTACGGAGATATTGGGGGTCAAAGTTCCAAATGTTCAACATCTGTTTTTTTAATACTAGTTTTTCAGGTTATAACTACATATACTTAAATTACCTCCATGACCCGTTTACTAATCAAAGCACTCATTAGCACAATGTTTTAAGAGTGCTACTAAAATGTGATTTACCCCAAAAAAAAAAGTCGTTTCCCAGCAATACTTTTTGCGTAGGTGTACTCAGTTTCACGTACCTAATGCTTGGTTAACGGCTTCCTGAAGGGTTGGTTTACACCCTGTGTAGATCATTTGTAGTCGTTACAGGTAGTCAGGGACTTGAAAGTCTAACAACCCGTCTTTCCAAAGGGTATCGTGTTACCCAGTACTAACTGGGCTGTGGAGGTCAGATAGGCAGTCGCTGCATGTAAAATACTGATATTCAGCTACATCCGGTTAGACTGGAAGCCGACTCCAACATAGTTGGGAAAAGTCTGGGCAGATGATGATGATGATTAAATAAACTTAATTTCATCGTGCCTTGCTGACGTTGCCGTTGCGGCAGAAGAGAATCTCAAGAGGTAAACTTTTGTTGAAACTATATTTTCGAGCTATTTTTAATTGGGGTGAAACTCTGGTGCTATTGGGTCCGATATTAGTGCTCATGACTGTAAATAGTCAAGTCCATCTATTTTGAAAACTTTTCTATTTGATCATCGTTAATTTCGCCAGCGTAAGGTCATGAGTTGCTTAAATCAGTCTCAATGAGTGGACTTTGCATAATATAACTCAACTAGCTGTTGCCCGCGACCTTCATCAGCGTGCGATTGTTATAAATCTATTACTTTCCTATTACAATTAGATTTCGACATCGATCAAGGGTTTTAATTCTTTTCAGGGAAGCTACTTTTAACGGAAATCGGAGACTTTTTCTAACATAAATATAGCCTTAGTTACTCCTTTAAACTTAGCTAGCAAGTTTTTCGTATCAGCTATTATCATTATCACGCAAACACTTCAATTTTATTTATTTGTATCTAAGATATTTTGTATATTTCTGACCAAGACGTCTGCGAAGCTCTTATTAGATGACAAGTTTCTGTAAAACTCAGCAAAACATTTTTAGTTTCAAGTCCTCTTGAATTAGATTAGAAATCATAATGTAGGTTGAAATAACACCGTTATGATTCAACAACTCGTAGGATTCGAGGACGTACTTAGCAATATCGCAAGTGGACGCCTACCTATTTTTACAACAAAAAAAAAGTGAATCACCGTTTTACCATGAACTGCTGGCTACCATTGTTTGAAGTAGAAAGTGTTTTGGTAGGCGATAATAAAACTAGTATATACAGTATAATATTATCGAAAACTGGCTCACCTTACAGGAACTGACCAAATATCTGAAATAAGTAACACAACCTGTTTTTTTTTGGAGGGTGGGAAATCATCAAATGACTCCTCCCGCCTCTGGGCAGAGCGGTAGGGAGTGTCAGACTTCTACTGACTAAAAACCACCCATGTTACTTCTTATCTCTTTCGAACAACTCGCAGCCCCAACGGGAAGTAACACACCCTCTCGCCTATAATTAGCTACTTGACTACTGTTAAAAATTCACGAAAATGTTATGTTATTTCAAAGAACTAACAGAAATAACACGATACGTGAAAAAAAATCGATCAGAAAATGGCTTAGTTTTAACTGATTTTAAATGACGTGTTAGACAAAGACGGCGCTATAGTAAACGTGACGTCATATTTCATACCACCATAGTAACGTCACAGTTACGTAGTACAAATGGCCATTTCGCGTGACAAGGATAGAAAGTGCCCCCACCAAAAACTTCTAAAGCATCATGTAAGTACTCCATTTTTTATCGATATTATTACTTTCTTCACACATCGTGTTATTTCTGTTAGTTCTTTGAAATAACATTACATTTTAGTGAATTTTTAACAGTAGTCAAGTAGCCAATTCCTGAACGGACCGAGGTGTACAGTGTATCCACATTTCTCCAGTGATGTTAAAGTTTTATTTGATAGGATAGGGGGCACTCATTGGTAGACTCCATGGTGTTATCGACTAATTTCAGAAATTCAAGGCAGTTTTTGCTAGTACTGTCAGTGCCCCGCAATACCTGACCTTTCATATAAAGAAGAAGAGGGCAAGTGGTGTGAGATGAGGGATCAGGTAATCCTGGGCGCTGGCTGTACATACATACTGATACTGTTAGCCTGTATCAGCCCACTGCAGGGCAAAGGTCTCTCCCCATGGCTTCCAGTTGTTTCGATCTAAGTCGAATGTGGACCACTGGTCGCTGGTCTTGTCCAGATCTTCTCGCCATGTTCTACGAGGGTCCCACTTGAGCTTAGCGGCTTTTTTAGCAACGTCAGTAATTTGTGTTATGGTGCGCAGTGTTGTACATACATAGTATAAAGCATTTAGTGAATATCAACCTCTACTCTATTTCTCCATGCAGGTGGAAGCCGAGATCCTAGTGCAGCGACACAAGACCCTGGTGCGCGTGTGTCGCGGGGCGGGTGCGGGCGCGGGCCGCAGCATGGCGCGGCCGGCACTGGAGCCCGCGCCGCCCGCACGTGCCTTGGCCCGCACCGTGCGCGTGCGCCGCTCGCCACATCTGGGGCTTGGCATCTCTGTCACTGTGAGTATAGCGCCGTGACGTCACATTCTTACACTAAATTTTAATAAAACAACAACAAAGGGTTTTTTATTCTCAGCACTTTTATGACTGGTTTGTGTGTTGAGGTCATGATGCAGATGGGATGTGTTGTTATCATGACGTATTGCGTTTTCATCTATCTGCATGAACATTGTGAAAGCATAATATTAAAGTACTAGTCAATTGAGACTGAAGTATACAGTCAATGCCCTTTACAGGCTCTTTATTTGGTTAACGATCATAACTATTTCATTAATCAATTTATTATTTAACTATTTCAATCCACCATTACGGGTGCCATTTACAAGTACCAACTATAGGCAAAATTCGTACGTTGTGCGTGTTAGTAGGTATTTTAATAAGGTGTGCAAACAGTTTGACTTTGATATTTCTGAAACTGGTGTGAACTCGGCAAAAAAGCGTTTAGCTATGAATTTCTTTAAAGCTTAAATTTCTTGACCTTTAGTTTTATTATACTTATATATGTATATATAAAAAAATAACATCTTGGTTTTCATGGTAAATAGCCTGTTGCAATTGTATTAAGTGTTTTTTAGATATTTAGGTGACGAGCTATTAGAAAGTTTGTTAATAATTTAGTTTTTGTTTGCATTATTTGGCAGTGTGTATATTTTGTTCCACAGTGTATTTATACCATACAAGCTCTAGACGTGAAGGCTTTTAATTGGCTGTCTGATTATCATAATGTTATTTATCACTATTGTATCTAGCTGTAAGTCTTCCAAAGTCTTTAAATAAATAAATAAATTAATACTGTACGGTGCAACCACACAATCTCCAATTCAGCAGTTTACGCCACGCTCATTTCAACTCATTATACTAAGTTCAGTTCGCGTTGCTCTTTCAAGACAGCCGCGCGTTCTCGTTACAGCCAACAAGGGCGTCGTCACTCATTTCATTTCCACACCATCAGTCCATTAAGCTCATTTTACTTTTAACACCTTTCGGACAATACAGTAGTGTTTCAGTACTTTACTTTCTTTCATTTAATTCACCCATCATCTAAAAGTAATATATGGTCCAGCAAGGGACCATACATTCTTTTTGGTCCTTCGAGCCGGATACAAATACTATCTATTTGTCTGTGTCTTCTGTGCCTTGTTGTAGTATGTGTTAAATAAATGCATTTTCTTACTTTTTTTTTTCGAAAAGTGCAGTACTTAATAAGTGATTGTATATTTATATTTTTTTCATCACAGGGTGGTCGTGAACACGGGGTACCAATCCTGATCTCTGAGCTGGAAGCTGGCGGGCCGGCCGCGCTCACCGGCGAGCTGTATGTTGGTGATGCCATACTAGCTATAAACGACGTCGATCTCACACAGGTAATCATTCATCATCACCTTTGTTGGAGTCGACTTCCAGACTAAGGCTGGATGTGTAAAATTTTTGGTCCTGATAAATTTTATTTTTAAAAGGAGGCGAGAACTGCGTTATTTATAGTAAAACTGATATATCCGGAAGCCACTAATCGCTTGATATTGCCAGGCTTGTCACAAAGAAGCGGTACAAGCGCTGCAGAGTGTGAAGGGGGACTGCGCGCTGTGTGTGCAGTTCATAGCCACGGATGACGACGATAGACTGTCCGAAGATAATTATAGGTGAGATTATACTAGAACGAATGGAAGGATATAGCGCCGCCTGTAATTGGCTATTTGACTACTGTTAAAAATTCACGAAAATGGTATGTTATTTCAAAGAACTAACAGAAATGACACAATGTGTGAAAAAAGTAATAATATCGATCAAAAAATGGAGTAGCAACATGCTTTAAAAGTTTTTGGTGGGGACACTTTTTATCCTGGTCGCGCGAAACGGCCATTTGTACTACGTAACTATGGCGGTATGAAATATGACGTCATATTTTTATAGCGCTGTCTTTGTCTAGCACGTCATTTTTGAATCAGTTGAAACTAAACCATTTTTTGATCGATTTTATTACTTTTTTCACATATCATGTTATTTCTGTTAGTTCTAATCTAGTTGTTATTATTTTTCTCTCTCGTTCTCTCAATACCGAGGTAATCATAACCTTCCTGCCCTTATCCCATTCTATTTGGGGTCGGCGCAACACGTTTTCTTCTTCCATTCTTCCCTGTTACCCGTCAAGGTGGCATTTATTCCTTTCTCATTTATATCATTCCTCACACAATCCAACCATCTTTTCTTTGGCCTTCCTCTCCCTCTCCATCCATTAATATTTATATCCATCACTTTTTTAGTCACATGCGTTTCATCCCTCATTACTTGACCATACCAAGATAAACGACTTCCTTTAAATTTTTCTGTAACAGGCACCTGTTACAAAAAAATTATAAGACTTTCAAACTTCCTCTAATATACTCATTCCTTACTTTATCCATTCTTGTCACTCCGCACATCCATCTCAACATTCTCATCTCCGCTACATGCAATCGTTTTTCATCCATTTTTTTCAAAGCCAGGAACTCTGATCCATACAGTACGACAGGTCTAATCACGGACTTGTATATTTTCCCCTTTAACTTGAGGGGCAATACCGAGGTAGGTATCACGGCAAAATGCGACGCATCTCCAAGTTATGCGGTCGTCTGCAGTGTAAAGCGCTCGGTACTAACAGTTCTTAAGCGCCAAAGCCCAAAGCAAAGCAGAGCTCGGGAGCGCCAGAGTTGCCCCCGAAATTCAAATTATCTTACGTTTTTTTCAATTTGTAGGTAAGTGTCAGGTTGGTTGTTAATTTAAATATTATTCGAAGCCGAAAATCGTAAGAAAATTTGAATTTCGTGGGTTACCGTTGTGCTTCCTCAATAGGCATTATTGAATAATTATAATAAAATACTTTTTGTCAGGTTTCCTCTGTACCCGGAGGACGACGTATTCTGCGCGGAGCCCGACGGCTCGGGTGCCACGCCCACCGCTCCGCGCACGCCTGACTATAACAGGTAACTATATACATACATATATACCTCGGACTGCACTCTTTTCATCTCTGATATTATCAAACTTAATCGTAATAAGAAAAAAGATCAAAATGTGAGTTTGTCCGACTCGTCAGAGGTAGCAACCCAAAGCAAAAATAATCACAGAGGAAAAACATACCGTGATTTTGTCAGTGATTCAAATTCAGATTTAAAATCACAGTAATAAAGAAAGCAGAAAGAGAATATGGCAGGACACTACAGGCTAATAAAAAAAAACAGCCGTTCCATACATTCTGATAGGGTAGGTATTGCACTTTTGTAGGAAAGAGCAGTTCCACATGGGGTTCAGAATGATGTATTGAATAAAGTGTTTGTGGTAATCTTTTGTGCGTCGGTGTTCCTTCCACCTTGTATAATGACCACAAAATTATGGCAGTCGAAAATAGCGGCCAAGTGCGAGTCGGACTCGCGCACGCGAAGGCTACGGTTGTCGCCGAGAGAGGGGCTGTTTAGAGTTCCGGCAACGCGTACAAACTTATTAAAGTTTACGCCTGTGATTCGTGCAATGCAATGAGAACACTAAATAGTGTGTCTCGGTGTTTGGACATATTTTTAGGGGGTTAGGAGATAAAGAGGTCAAAGTTCCAAGATTTTCAAAGAGCAGACATGCAAGAATCTACAAATCTTATTAGTTTTTGAGTTAAAATCCAGATCACATCTCTTTCACTGTGTTCAGTCGCCTCTTGAACGTCTCCTCTTCGCTCCGCTCGCCGCTTGGGTAGTAACCAGACCCTGCTGAATTCTTCTGAATCTGCTGTCTACCCAGCTACATGCCCGTGGTATTCTCGGGAACTTTAATCTACTAATGACGTGTTATTATGTATGTTTACGGAAAATTTGAACCTTACATGTCGCAATTACGTCGGGAAGTTTAACTGAAAAGTAAGGCTTTTCGCACATGGGTCGTAGGCGTAGTTGTCTCGTGCGCGTATCGTAATTACGCTACGCGCACGAGACGCGGAGTGTTCTACAAACGAATCGTCGCGTAGACGTATCGTTTTGTAATATCTCAGTTGAAATCATGGCGTCAAGCGTACCAGATGTGTTTGGGGAATTTATTGATGACCTTACCTTCTCTTCAGACGAAGAGGATTTCTTGTTATTTGATTTCGTTAGAAGTAGAAAGCGACGTGCTCATTGGATCCATCCATACATCGCAAATAATTACAAGAAAAGATTGTTTGTTGCTGCACGTGAACTAGTACGAACGAGTAATCACTTAATGAATGATTATATAGGCAAGGAAATGTTTCGATTAGGCTCACAAATTCTATAACTTTTTCAGTATTATAATTTTTTTTTGTCGCTCCTTTTTTTACGCCAGTACGCTACGACTATCGTAATGACAATGAACACCTCATACGATACGCTGCAACACCGCCTCGTGTGCGGACTTGTTTGAACATGTTCCTGCTCGTATTGCTCTCGTACTACGCGCGTTCTACGATACGCTTACGATACGACGCCATGTGCGAAGGGGCTAAGGCTTTTTGTGATTCCAAGTTCAAATGGTGATAATAATAGTAATGGTAGATCTTTAGATCGGCAAAGTGGCCCGGCTTGTAAAGTTTTGATTGTTTTGGTTAGTTTACCGTTCCAATAAAAACCTTGCTAATTAGTTCGAAACCTTAACCAAACAGGTTTCTTGGAGGACACAGTACCATCATTTACTTAAATGTATAGGTTATGAAAATGTCATTGATGATCCATGGAGTTATCTTTGTGAATTAATCTGTGTTCTGCATCTGCAACTGTCTGATTAAAACAAACTCTCTTTTTGTGTCTGTCTGCTCTGTCTCGTTTTTCTCGTAAACTACGCAACGATTTTTGATGCGATTGTCACCATCTGTTACACAATCAGTTATATATTAAAATTAAGCATAATTAAGATTTCTCATTGTATTGCCAAGCCGTAAAATCCTCGTGCCAAGCAGGGGTTCGGTTAGAAGATAAATTAAATCAATTAGTAAACCGTTGAAACAGTAAAATATAATTACTTCTTAAAATAAATGACGGAACACATCCAACATAGTAGCGGGCGTTCATAATTGTATTTATTACAGTACTCGTTTTCATTCGCCACAGATTCGTAAAATATCTAAACCTTTGAAGTTTCTAAATATACCTACATAATAGTAACGATTTATTTGTTACTTTGAGTATGAAACAATTTCAAGGAAAAGCTATTAATCAAAATTTTTTTAGAGCTTTAGTGAACTGCCTTTGACCGCGGCTTTGTTCGCAATATGGTCGAAAATTATTCCCCTGGATCGTTTTCACGAAAATGTAGGTGGCCATTACTGAAATAAATTTTGGAATGAAAATGTCATGTCTAGCTTGTTTTATATTAGTTCACCTAGGTACCACTCATACCCGAACATGGAAATCATACAGTAAACTTACATCACTCTATTGTTCCATATTTAGAAAATCTCCCGTTGTAAACTATGATAGAACGTTCGCATTCCAATCTATCTCAAAATTATTGTTTTATAAATAGGTACGTTTAATTTACCGAAATTTTTGTCAAGTTTTTGTCGCTGAGATGACATTGCGATTGGATTTTAAACGTTTTTGAACTTCAGATCAAGAATCTTGTATATACGTGTTTTTTATTACTTGCTAACTTATCATCATAACAGTATACTAGACATATTCATAGACTCCCCCAGAATCATTACAACGCACATCCCATCCAGCGTTGCCCACGTCTAACGAAATCACACGACCTTAAGGTCAGGATTCCAGGTCGCCGGTGAAGTTAAATAAAATGCTAATAATACAATTATCAAATTGTTACAGAAATTCAAAATAGCATGTCATCACTCGGTGAATAAATTGGATTGATATTGTGTCCAATTTAGATGACATAGAAGCGATAATTCACATGCTAATAAAATTTTATTGGGATACGTGTTGTAATCTCTCGCCTACGCTACACTCAGAATATTTTGTATACGTATTCAAAATCAGGCTGAGAAGAGTGCGGTTAGGCGTTTCTCTTACATTCAGCGTTTAGTGTTTTTCTACGTTATTGTTTCCTAATTTCTATGTTTACGACCCTTACTGGTGGGAGTCGTTGCCGCAACGTTGACCGGGGAAGCTCTGATAGATATAATCTTTCATACAACAGTTTAGACGCGACCGGGTTGGTAGTTGCGGTCATGTTCGCATTAGTTTCGGTTCGCATTAGGCGGTCATAGCCTTTGTAGTGTGCTAGATCTCTTAGGGCTCGTTTACGGAGACGCGGGGCGTCGCGCGGCGCGTGCAGAAGGCCCGTCTCGAGATTTTCTATTTATTTACTGAGAGGCGCGTCCACCGCAACGAACGCTGCATTTTAAACTAACGAGCGAAAAATCGCTTCTCGTAAAATCGACGTTTGAAATCGTTAACGTTTTCACACATCGCCATGTGTTTGAATGAAAAACACACAACGCGCTGCGCGACGCCCCGCGTGTCCGTAAATGAGGCCTTATACAGTAGCTGATTCCCATTGTGATAACTGTAGGTCCATTCTGTTTCCACTAGATCTTCTTAATTGAAAACAATCCTGCCGTAGTATTTACATAGAACGACTAACCCTAGTCCTAACGAGTATTAAGCTCTACCGAAGATTGATTAGAACGTGAAACTTTTAGATACGTAATTCTTACACGCAGTCCAAGCGCCTACTGATTATAATTATTTAGTAGGTATGCTCAACAGTTGTTTGTCGTTATTTTTGGCAGCGTAACAACTTTGTCACGTCGGCTCCCGACAGCCGCGTCGATGACAACCCGTGTAACTGACACGTAACGCCATTCATGGAGACAAGTGACGTCACCTTTATTCCTTTTTTAACCGACTTCTAAAAAGAAGGAGGTCTCTTCTAATTTCGGAAGTCGGTGGCTTAAAAGTCAATGAAACAAACAAAGTACGCCGTTCCGAAAATAAAGTTTTATAAGCTATTGCATAGCTTCTATCGCGGGCCTTGAGCGTGGGGACCGAATCCAGAAATTCCGTAACGAAAAAAACCTAACACTCATTTATTTAATAAAAGAAAAAAAATTGTTTTTTTATCGGTCACCACGCTCAAAGTGTAACTTGAATTAATATCAAAGAAAAAAAAAACAAAGGAAAAAAAATACTGCATTAATAAAATAAATAAATAATTATAATTGCATAAGTTGATAAAAAATGCTATGCAATAGCTTTACCGCGGCAGTCTCCGAGTGCCACACGTCTTTTTTTTTTTACTTTTTTTTCGTTTTTGAAACGTTTTTTGGTAGGGCTAGGAGGTAGCATAATTAAATGTTTTGGCGACATGTCAAAACAGCGAGAATTCTGTGCTATATCTAAGTGTAATAATAATGTTTTTTGCACATAAACCTTCAGGAGTAAATGATGGTTAAATCATATCATCCATTGTATAATTTAAAATTCTCGGTGGTCACACGGATAGACTGGATAAACGATATTGTTTTGTACGGTCAGACAGAAATAAATAATATTTCGGAACTTTAAATTATTTGATGTATAGGCCTCCAGCAATTCGTTAAAATATTCCTTACTCTTCAAGAACTTGTTTTAGTAACGTGTGTTATCTAACAAGTTTTAATTAAAATACCTGCTTTGAAATGTTGTGTAGTGTTAATCTAGTTCTGATGCTGACTGTAGTATCTATAGATAAATACCGACTAAATGCATAAGATTTGCTTTACCGAATGTTAAAAGTAGTGATTGTGATATACTATTAAATAACGAGAAACTAGAATTCGTAGATAAAACGGTTTTTCTAAGGGTTACGCTTGATTCACGGCTACAATGGGGTGCTCATTTAACATCTCTTGCAGGGCGGCTAAGTTCAGCAGCATATGCCATTAGAAAAATCCGTCAGTTTACTGATGTAGATACCGCTAGGCTGGTATATTTTAGTTACTTTCATAGTATAATGTCTTATGGCATTTTGTTATGGGGACGGGCTGCAGACATTGAATCTATTTTTATTCTGCAAAAAAGAGCCATCAGAGCAATATATGGTCTTCGTAGGCGCGATTCTCTGAGGGAACTGTTTAAGAACATTAACATCATGACGGTGCATTGTCAGTACATCTACGAAAACATAATGTACGTGAGAAAAAATCTGCATCTTTTTAGTAAAAGAGGGGACAGACACAATTATGTTACTAGGAATAGGGACCAGTTAGTTCAGCCAGGCTTCAGACTCGCTAAAGTAGACTCATCTTTCATGGGGTACTGTTTGAGATGCTATAACAAAATTCCACAAAGCATTCTTGAACTGAATGAAACGAAATTTAAAACATGCATCAAACGCACACTATGCAAGCAAGCATATTACAAGTTGGACGATTATATCGCTGATAAAAATGCTTGGCTTAATGCCGGTCCTGCTCCACAAGGACAGGGCGCTTAAATTGATAGCATTAAATAGGAGGAAGAAAGAAGAAGAAGATTGTACAACTATCTTTGCAATGTATAAATTCAATCTCTTTAGTATTATATAGTCGCATAGCACATATTATGTGAGTACTATGTACTAGAAAGCTATCATTCTCTGGAAACCTACTTATTATTATTTGACTTGGATATGCCCTGGCGATTGAGAGTGTGTCATGCTCACTTAAATGTCTCGCTGATGGTGGCGGGTGTGTCGGATCATTTCGTTCCCTTCAAAATGGTTGAGTGGAATGGTGCTGATCCATGCGTCATGCTCGTGAACGGGTGCTGTCAATTGTGACTGGTCACCTCTTGGCTGCCACGGCTTGTTTGAATTATTATTTTATCTTTGAATCGTCATTTTTGGACTTTACTGTGGACACTTATCGTGCACATCTTGCTACATCGTTCTCACATAATATACCATCTCAACATGAATGATATAATGTACCAAGAGTTTGTAACAATATTCTGATTTAAAAGAGTGTCCATGGAGTTTCTTGCCCGTTCTTCTCCATAGAGATCTACGCTAGGGAATGGGCAACTACAGTACTTTCACAAGTTATTATGCCTTGTGACTGTGACTGTAGCTTAGGAGTGCAATACGTCGTCCCGGGGGTTGCTGCGTCGAGTTGCGCGTCGCCGGATGTCTGCGGCGGCGAGTGCTGTGGGTGCGGGGGCTCCGGGTCGCGGAGCGGTGGTTGCGCGTTGCGGCGTGCATTCGTTGTTCCGTGATTTGGAGTCTCGTACATTCGTTGTTGCGGTGTGCGTCGCTGCGTGCTTTCGTGCTCGCAGTGTTCGTTGTTGCGGGCATTCGGCGGCGTGTGATTCGGCGTGGTGGCTTTCGGGATGACGTATTGCACTCGTAGTTTAGTTTTATGAATTGTTCTTCTGACATTCAAAAGTACCAGTAATGGTTTAATTGAAATAAATGCTTTGACTTTGACTTTGACCACACTTTGCTCAATATGTAATCGGTTAAATAACACTGTTCATCTGTTTGACACTAATCACATCACGTCCGTATACTGGAAAATCCTGATTGAATTTGTCCCTTCCTTGAATTCTGATGCTAAACCCTTTATTGGCATTGTGCCCATGTTACGCCCATCACATTAAACATCTATTTAATACCATTATGACGGCTGAATGTATACTAATGTCTTTGGATAATTTGAGACAGTATAATAACATTAATATTTATAACATCAAAATAGAGTTATCGCTGCGTTTATTACATTATGTGTCGCGACAAACACCTACTATGTGATCTAGGATCAGCGAATTCGTACAAAAAAGGCATGCACTGGATTTATTTTACAATTTACGGTTACGTCTCCTTTCCAAATCTCACAGGGAGTTGACCTATGTCCCTACATTAGGAAACGTACCTAGCTACCTATAAACATTTACTTACTTCACTCGTGTGCTCACAGACGCACGTCAGAGGCGGGGTCGCACAGCGAGTGCGAGTCGGAGCCCTACCGCGTGGCGCCGCCGCCCGCGCCCTACCCCGACTACAACAACATTAACAACAACCTCAACATACTCGACATGGACGACGACTCCATCAAAATTGAAGCCAGGCTTGAGGTACATTTACTTACACATTCTTTTTAAATTAACTTATTATACAGGTTGTACTTATTATTTAAGATAAATAGGTAGCCAGAAGCCTGAAAGTCTTTTGTTTTATTCCGTGCTAAGATAATCCTCATGGATGTCTGGGGCGAGCGGAGAGATCTGTCCAACTCTAACTGGCTAAAAACTACCCTGGTGTTCCCTTCACACAATTGCATCGGGGCTTATGGGAACTAGTGCGCCTTCTACGATTCCCGGCTAGTGCCAACCCGCACCTACTGGGGGAGTGAGGTGTGAGCCTGAAAGCCTGCCAAAAGTCTACCAAGTGGTATCTTGTTACCCAGCCTTTTCTTATCTATACTGAGGACGGCTTCCAGTCTAACCAGATGCAGTTGTATATCTGTGATTTATTGGAGTGGCCGATACTGAGTTGCTATTGCTGGTTGTAAGTTATAAATGAGTACAGCTTAGTAATGTAATGCCGTGCTGTGTAGTGGTCGGGAAGCGCGCGGGGCGGGCGCGGCGTGCGGGGCGTGCGGGCGACGCGCGAGCTGTCGTCCGGCGAGTCGGCCGCGTCCACGCCCGTGCACGCGCGTCCCAACGCGCTCAAGAAGAAACGCAAACCTCAGGTACTATATACCCGGCCGCTTATACATAACACCTGCTATTTAAGTCACTTGCACAGCACAGCACTGAGTTAGGTAGACGCTTCAATAGATATGCAGAACAGTCAACAGTCACAAGAATTCGTGTTGGTTAGTATAGGAACGCACATCCGCACATCGATACTTGCTTGACGTTTGGATACGCTAGTAACTCAGCGAATGGACAATGTTACTCGCATAGTAATTAATTGTGAATTAATCGAAGTTTAGACGTTCAGGGATTTCTACTTTAATTTGTACACATCCACCCACAGTTTTAGCAGGCTGCAATCAAAGTTCAATGATAACCCCACGTAAACCGACATGATTCTGTTTAATTTAAATTTCTTCTAGACAGAGCGCAGTTTAGAACCCTCACATATCGTGGTACGTACCAAGTCATCGGTTATTCTAGTTAGATGGTCATTACATTGAGCATTTGTCTAGTGTGCAACGTCAACGAAAGAGATATACAGTAGTGTGGGGCGCCCCCCCCCCCCAGATAGATAACCGACGAAGAATCAGTCAGACTGGATGGCAGCAGGTGAAGGAAAGGATATTATAGAATAGATGCGCTGTCTGGGACAGTTCTTTGTCCAGCAGTGAACTGCTATAGGCGACTTCAAGGGCAGCGTTGCATTGGACAAATACCAGACGCGGAGACGCTCTTAGAGCAGTTAGAGCAGATTTCACCGCGAAACTGAACTAGATCAGCACATCTGCTGTGCGAATCATGCGTTCAAACCCATCGCAGAATTTTAGATTTAGTAACAAGACCAGTATGTTCACATCAGGAAAGACCTTGGATAGCGTAGGTCACAGTAGAATCAGCTGGAGAGTAGCCAGTGATGTGGGTTAGAGATTGCGCTGTAATTGCATATTATTATTAGTTTCCTTACCGCAGATCCGTGCTAGCAATTTGTCATTACCTTAGTATAGTACCCTAAAGTCATAGCAGTAAGGGTGATTTTCATAATTCAAGTATTACTAGCGATAGACTGTAAATTTAAGCTGTAAATTAAATTAATGACCACGTTAATCATTGAAATCATCAGTACTTATGATGTGGCAAGGACTGAATGTTACAATGATTTGTTGTAGGACTGGCGCACTAAGGGCGCGTACAGACCCGTGGAACTAGAAGCTCCTTCCTCGGATGAACATCTTGCGGAAGCACCCTGCGATAACCTACCCGTCTCTGATGGAGGTAGGTGTTTAATGTAGGATAAGTTTTTGTTTTTGGATTTTAGAGGTTCTACGAAAATTATTTCGTTGATGGAAAGATACAGATTGAGAAGAGATAATACCGAGTGCAATAGAATATTTTTCTTGCTAGTAAGTAATCATTAAACTGCACTGCGTATTAGTCTCCTTTCTCCTTGTCTTTTCTCATTGTTTGGGGTCGGATCTCCTCACCGTTCTACGAAAAAATAACCAGTCTTAAGTGGTCGATTTAAGCACATGTACTGCGTCTGGGTGAGTAAATAAATTGTGTTTGAAGACCGATCAGTTCTCAATATCATTTTCCTGCGCCTATTTCAATTTATATGAGGTCTGCGCAGCGTGTCCTCTTCTCTCCCATAAACTCTTTTACTTGTCATCTCCTCAGACCCTTCCTAGCCATATCATCCTTCACACAGTCCATCCATCATTTCTTTGGTCTTCCTCTACTCTTATAGCCATCCACATTCATACTCAAAACTTTCCTCAAGACAATTTTCCTCATTCCTCCTCATCACATGTCCACACCACGATAATCGACCAGTTCTGTTATTATTTAGCTAGCCCTTAACAGAATTTTCTAGAACTCATCACCTGCTAGCCCAGCCCATCAGCAAGGCTAGAAGGTGATGAGGTGGTGGTAACTTATTACCAGTATTTTGCATAGAGCGACTGCCTATCTGACCTCCATAACTGAGTTAGTACACAATGGCGGTAAAAATTTATAATTATCTACCAGTAAAAATAAGAAAAATGAAAAACTTAGAATTTAACAGAACTTTAAACAATTGGCTTTGTGACAGATGTTTTTATTCAATAGACGACTATTTAAATTTTAAACAGACATGAACATGATGCATAACTTGATACATTTTGACATGATAATTTTTTACTTATTATTTACATATTGACATTAAGTATCTAAAATCTAATCAACAAATTGATGAACTGTCTTGACTGTGAAATACTCTAATAAATTAAGCTAATATATTTTATAATGTAATTTGCCTAACTAATATTAACGCAGCAAGACCATAAATTTTATTTTATTATTATGATTAAGATGTTTGTGACTACTGCAATTAATGTATTTGTATTTATATGTTATTGTTATGCATGTACCTACCAGAAACATTTGCACGACTGATGAGCCGAATATAGTGAGACTAAAATTATTTTACCATCTTATTATGTATGTACCTATATTCAGGCAAATAAATTAATTTCATTTCATTTAGTACTGTGTAACGACTCAACGTGCTTTCCGAGGCACGGAGGAAACTCAGTATGTGGCACCAATCTACGGACCAACCTAACCAAACACGGCTTAACCTAAAGATAAGCCCACGCGGCGGTTATTATTAAGCCACGAGCTACTCCTAACAGAATATTCTTGAATTAACATGCCATTTACCTCCCAGTCCCCGAGTCCCCGCAAACGCCCGCACCGCCGCCAGCGCCGCAGATCGCGTTACCGCCGCTCATCGACATCAACACTAAAGACACGAAGCCTGTCAGCAAGCCCAACGGTGACATCAAGCCCCTCAGAAGAGAATCCAAAGGATTTAGGTAAAACTTGCAACTTTTGCTTCACCCATCTAACACCGTGGTACAAATGTAGGTGGTATACGGGGTGGGTGGTGGTCGTTAAAACAGTTACCACGTATTCGGTTCATCATCATCATATTCATCTGCCTAGCCTTTTCCCAACTATGTTGGGGTCGGCTTCCAGTCTAACCGGATTCAGCTGAGTACCAGTATTTTACATGGAGCAACTGCCTATCTGACCTCCACAACCCAGTTAATACTGGGTTGTATAATACGATACCCTTTGGTAAGACTGGTTGTCAGACTTTCAGGTCACTGACTACCTGTAACGAACTACGGAAGCCGGGACCAACGTCCCGGCTGCCATATCTTTGGCAGTCGCTTAACGTGCTTTCCGAGACACGGAGGAAACTCGGTATGTAATGGGCGGTTACCCATCCACAGACCAACCTAGGCAAGCGCGGCTTAACCTAAAGATCGACCCGAGTGGGAGTTATTATTAAACCACGAGTCCTTCACATATTAGCCTATTCTGTCCCACTGCTGAGTAAAGCCCCCTCCCCATACTTTTCCATGAAAAATTTCGATTAAAGCATTGTTATGTGGCTGCGCTGAATACCAGTGGAAGCCGACCCCAACATAGTTAGGAAAAGGTTAGGCAGATAATGATAGAACGATGGAGTGAATACTGTGTAGGCTGCGGGTTGTTCGCAGATACCGCGGCCTCGACATGAAGGGCTAAGAAGGAACACGGGTGGTTTTTAGTCAGTAGAAGTCTGACACTCCCTTTCGCTCTGCCCAAGAGCGGGAGGGGTTATTTGATGATTTAAAAAAAAAATAGAGTGAATACGTGGTAACCGTTTTAACGTCGATGTTCTTTTGTTTTAAAGAAAATAATCTCGGGAAATTTTGCAAAATCAACCATTATATAAATCCATGTAACTACTTTTTGTTTTTCTTGGACATTTTCACCCTAACCTCAAGGTATGTCTTTATAATTCTTTCTACTTGCAGTGACTAAACTGGCAAGTGCTCATTGAAAGCAAAGTAGCGTGATTGTTTCTTGAACAAGTGCATAGACCATAGGGCAATGACCCAAGATATATAAGGCAGCCGGAACGAACCACTGACAAAGCCTTGCTGGTACCAAATTCAGTAACAATCGTTTCGACACTAGTGCTAACGAATATGGGCACGAGTGCACAAAGAAGTATATTTCATTTATGGCCCTTTTGTTTGAGGAAAACAACAACGAAAGGCTGTAAATATCTCATAATATTTTAAAGATCCCTTTTTCGATAAACCACAGTTTATGTTGTTACTTCCACCCGTAGTTTATCCACTGAGCAATGCGGGTTGGTGACCGCAGAGTCATGTCTACCGTGTGACACAAATGTGACCGTTAAATCATTAGTGAGGTAGGGCCAGAGTGATGAGCAATTTATGATGCTGTGGCTCTAAATAAAATTTGTCTGATTAATTGTGACGGATTATCATCATCACGCATTAATTGTGAGCTTAGACATTGCCAGAGACATAAGACATACTGTTATATGTATGTGACTATATCAGAGGATCGATTTTTACCCTCGTTTCTATGTCTTCGATCCCTACAGTTTTAAGTTTTAGTCCTGTTAACGGTAACACCCTACACTTCGTTCATAAGGGCCAGGGTATACAAAAATATGCTGTAGAGTGTTTATCAAAGTGTTTGTATGTCCCACACAGGATAGGGTCCGCGCGGAGGGTGACGGAGAGCGCGGCGCTGACGAACGGCGCGGCCGAGCGCAGCAAGTTCCCGCCGCGCTTACTGGCCGGCGACGGCGACCCCGACTTCGGCACTCCCGTGTGAGCTCCCTGCGCTCGCTCACACACACACGAGACGCGCCCTCACACCGGAACACCGTGCTACCCACGACCAGTTCGTCGGGGCGTCGATCGACGAACTTAGTATTATTCGATCTCACTCTGCGTGCGTGTAATGGCCTACTGAATTTAGATTTAAACAGTATTCCTTCTTTTACGCCGAGGTGATACCCGATTTTAAGTGCTTAACTTTAATTTGGAGTACGATACGACTAAAGGATTGGTTTACGCGTAGAGTCGCGCACAGTCGCTTTTGTGTGTCCATAATGATGGTGATCATGAGATTAGTCGAATAGCCGACTGTATGGATCTCGTCACGAGCGCTCATACCATTTAAGTGTGAATCATTGCCATTATGCAGAGCTGAAAGTTCATCTATTTATTATCATATTTGGTTGTTTACTAATTAGTATCAATTTGACTTATTCGGGCTTTAAAATTGTATTTATTAGGCCATCTAGAAAATTAAATAAGTACGCCCAACAAAGTTATAATTTAAAAGTGTAATGCACAAAACTGTTATTGCCAACGAAATATTGATGGATGATGTACGACTTGTTAACGATTATTCCTCACATTCGCTAAACGGAAACTAATCACACATTAAATAATATTGTCAGGCTGCCAACAAGTATAGTTTTACTAAACTGAAATCGGGTTCAGCGTGATTAATGAGGATGTGCGGAATGCGTCAGCTGATACTATCTCACGCTTGATCGGAGTACATTGCGACCTTTTCCTAAACAAATAAAACTATATGTCGTCCATCAACAGGCAATAACAGTCTCTATTTACTATTTAGAATTTAACTTTAAACGTTTAAGAATTTAGATAATTTTAATAATCTCATGTGAGGTGCGTCAACCTGATTTATTATTTTATTTTAGCTGTTTTGTTTATTTTTGTAACATTTTGTGTAAATATTGTTTTAGATTTCGATTGTATATTTTAATATATTAAAAAAAGAATTCTATGTATGAAATATTAGAGCAAATGAAGTAAATTCCGACTGATAAATAAAATAGTTAACAGTATCCATTTTGTACATTCCTATTTAGCTGCTACGTGTGTATGTTAATTGACAAGCGCGATAACCATGAGAGTTAACTAATAATAAAAGTGAACTCATGAGAATAAGATGTTAAAAGTTAACGTGTTATATTCAAGTAAAGCTAGATCTTTTTAACCGATATTTTAAGTACATATAAAATCCTCTGCGATATTGAATACGTCGAACGGTCCATGGTGAGTATAATTATAATACATATCAGCACGGCTCGCTGAGCGTAGACTAACTGACAACTGTCTAGTGATCTGGACACCTGCCAACAATATTTCCGCACAATATACTCGTATTTAGCTGTGTGCGTGCCTACATGCGACTTGATAAACTATTAAAATTAGAATATCGCCTTTAAATAAATACTTCACAGTTATTATTTACTTGGTACGGACGTTGAACTCTCGTCAATTTTATCAAATCTATTAAGTGATAGATACTTTTTGCATTATGGCTCTAATCAATTCAATGTATTGGATATGGAAATCAGTTGAATCTGTTCTAGCGTAGTTGTAGTTGTCATGTAGCGCATGCACACATTCGGCGCCGGCACCGTGTCAACGTCTCGTAATGTTTTTACAATAGAGTTATGTAATGTCTCATAGACTTAATAGACAATAGTGTCTCGCTAGATTGCAGTCAAGTCAATGGCATGCACGTGATCTTATAAATTGATAGATAGACCGTTTCTAATGCAGCGGCATTTCACTCACCGCCGAGTGACTTTCGCGCTACTTTTTTCATTATATCATGTCTACATCTAAGAACAAACTCGCATTTTATAGCAAGTTATCATTCTCAAATTGTATAAATAGATACTAGAATCTATTTTGTTTTATGTGAATCCATTGAGTTATGCGATTATATATATTTTTGTTTATAATATAAAGCTTTTACTATGTATGAACATTCCACGCCTGCTCTTGTCGCGTTTTAATGATTTGCCGCGATTTATATTATGTTTTTATTTTGTTTACATCTAATGACAATATGCCTATGTATTATAAACGAACGTATTAAATTTTTATTGAAAAATAAAAGGTTGTATCATTTTCCCGATTTCCTAGCCAGCTCAAACGACTTTCACCTCTTTTCCAATGACGTTAAGAGAGAACATGGCCTGTGAGGTAATTGAAGAAACTATTGCTGTCAAATCAAGCCTGCCCTCGTAGTGTGCGATCAGCTACAGCTCGGACCGATTATATTATATCGCAAAAATATTGGCGAGGTCGACGTCTCGTGTTCCCCTTTTTTGTCCTCGCAAACTGAGCATATTTAACTATTTTTGACCTATAATTTTTAGAGTGTTTAATATTCTTTACTTGTTAGTTGCTGAAAAAAATAGAAAATTACAGGAACTTGTCTATAATAAACCTTGAATTTATACAAATAATTACGTAGCAGATTTACATCCTAATACAATGTGGTTGGCTTGACTTGACTTTCGATCTTTTTACTACCTTGTCGTTTACTAAACTACAAAACCACCGAGACCGACTTGTGATTCTCTGAGTAGCGAAAGGTAGTCTATTCGCTGCGTCAACTTTATGCGACAGACGATCAAAACTGCATAACTGCTGGTTTTAGGCAATGTACCGATTTGAAGTAAAAGAGACGAAATCACACCTCAAGATAATCGCATCTAACCTCGTACATTAGATCGAAATCCGTGGTCAACACGGATCATAAATAAAAAAACCTTTAATTTCATCTAGAAACCAAGGACTACTCGTCTTCATTGCATGTTAAGTATAGATACTTAGGAACAAAATAATACTTAATCACGACAGACCTCCCATTGACACCAAGACTTGGTATTAGTGCCAAGTGCCACCAGAATCTGCACCAATACTTCATAATATACCCCATTCTTACATTCGCTACAGCATATTGATGGTAGTGGATGGTAGTTTCTAAACAGCAACAGATATTGACCAATGAATTAAAAAACAAGATCCATTGGTGTCTTAATGTGCCCGTCGATTATAAAAGCCCTACAAGGCTGCAACTATCTAAACAATTATTGTGGGTAAAGTATTACCGTTCTGATAGTATGTAATGAAATGTGTTGTAGACAGTTACACGAGTCTTCTACTTCTGTGATCTGGCCTAGCTTGTTGCTACTTACGAGCAGGATTTAATTCTAGAGCTGAGGATGCAATCATCCTAGTCCTACAGCCCTGTCAGTAGCCGGTCGTTTAAATATTTTATTTTCAAACTTGGCGCATTTCAATTCTGACAGTACTCATAACGTAAAACGAAACGTTATCTAATGCTGCCCAGTTTTAAATAATACTTGTTATGGTATAAAATAATTTCTTTCAAAATGTCTGAATTGAACACGTATTTGATCGGAATAGCGTTACTCGTAATATATACTTACGTTCGTCATTACAAATTTATCACCCTTACCCAATCCTTATGTCAAATTAAATCCTAAAGGTTTTTCCTCTTTATTTACATACGATCGGCTTTTAGCCTGTGCTTTTAGCCATAATCCCATGTATTCTGAAATTGATTTGAATTGGGAGCGATCCCATTAACCGTCACCATATTAGTGGGTAGAGACTGCTATGCATAAAGTCAGTTTCACTGGTCTAGGCCTAGTATTTGCCATCTATGTGGAGTTAATAATTTATTAACATTTGTGTGTTTATCGAGACTTTCATTGTAAATCCAGATTATTTTACAGGCTTTCTCCGTTACTGATAAAGTTGTACGTAAAAAACCCCGTTTTAAACCGAAATCCGAAAAACCTTTTATACGTTTTATACCATATTAAACCCCTAATTGTGGTATAAAACCAAATGGTTTAAAACACGTTTTACATCCATAGTTACGGGCCGCATCTCCAGTTATTCATGTGCTTCTGTTTCTCACAAACCAGTGTGACCCTATCGGATGCAGACCCTGCAGAACTGGTTCTTCTATAAAATCACGGAAGCCCCTTTCTATCTGACCGACTGACCTCAGAATGCCTTGGTAGGCATTCCGAGGTCAGTCGGTCCTTCCGTACATGAAAAGGCTTTCTAAGCGTTTCTTCGACTCTGCCACAAGTTATTGAAACCCTCTGATCGAATCGGCAGCCCACAACCAATCGTCGCATATTCGGTTTTAGCAAGATTCGCCGACCACTGTATACTCAAACCACTCCAGACGACCCTATCCTATCACTCTCCTTCAGGAAAGCAGTAGGTAAAACAGTACGATCTGAAAACCATTTTTTTTTCTTATAAAAACGTTGCCTGGATTTTCTCCTGTATCGTGGGTGCGTTCACAAACATACAAAGTCACGTACACAAATACCCAACTATCTGCAGGCCATACAAATATTTGATCCGTGCGGGGATCGAACCCGCGACACGCAGCGCAGCAGTCCAAACGCTTAGCCACTGCGCCAACCGTGCCGTCGAAATTGTAAGGTGGTTTCTGTTTTGCCGGCTTTAAACCCCTAAAATAAATGTTCTTTGATAATTATGTTGATGTGAATAGAACAACAATACTGACTTTATTCATGAAAGGTCAATGTTAACTAGTAGAAATGGTAGGATCTGCTAATATAAACTGGTCACACCTGTAACTGTCATCCATACCCATAATTATTATTATTAAAACAGATTGTCTAATGGCCAAGCCTATTTTTCTCGTATAATATTTTGTAGCTTTTGTTATTTACCTTTGTTATAGTTTGAATCGAAAGTTTTCCAATATGGTTGTCAAAGTATATATCAGTGGTATTTCTGGAAACAAAGAGGTATGTTTAATATTAGAAAATTCCTGGGACGGCCGGGCGCTTTTCTTGACTTTTTCGAAAGCTGATTCATGTAATTATTGGTTTTTGATTACGTGAGATATGGTACTTTTAGGTGAAGAAACGGCAGCAGCGTGTTTTGATGATCCTAGATTCCAAGAGCGTAAAATATGATGTCATTGACATAACGGAACCAGGAAAGGAATCTGATAAAGAGTTTATGCAAACGAACTCGAAATCGAACGGTGGCACAGTGAGCGACCCCAACCCGCGGTCTGCGCTGCCACCGCAGATCTTCAACGATGATGAGTACTGTGGGGTATGTATGACTAATCATATAAATTATCAGCTAAACTATTTAATTTCGTAAAATAAAAGCACATAGATGACTTGGTATTTTTGGTATGTTGCCATCTGTTTGTATTTTGTTTCTTTGTTATTTGCTTCTGTAGGGACTTTTTATTGGCTTGTTTATAAAGTAATTGTCTGTTAGTATGTCTTCTTACATACTTTGAAAGTAAGCAACTTTTGTTTGGTGAAAAATTTGTAAACAAATGGTCCTAACAGCATTCTTTATGACTTCCAGGACTATGATCAGTTCGACCTTGCAAATGAAGTGGATACGTTGGAACAGTTCTTGAAGATGGAAGCACCGCCTGAGGAACCACCTCAAGTTGAAAATGAACAGGTAATATATCCATATTTATTACAAGTACCACTTATTTGTGCATTCTATGCTCTTCAACAATATACAATACAAATGTCGACAAAATTAAATCAGGTATTTTCCTTATTGCAATGTCAACAACCTCATTTAAATATAGAATTTTAATTAGCCCATTCATTATATTTTAAGTTACAATGAAATTTTTCCTATGGAAGATAAATGTAACATGCAAGTGTTGTTTTAGGAAAAGGCTGTCAATGGCGATGCTGAGGCTGAAAGCAAAGAAACTGAAGAAAGCACAGAAGAGAAAGCTGACACAGCTGACACTGCTGAGACTGCTGATGACAAAGAGAAAACACCAGAGAAAGAGGGTAGCCCTGCCAAAGAGGCTTCACCTGCAAGAGACGCTAGTGCTGCAGCATCTAAAGAAGGTACCCCTGTAGCATCCAAAGAAGGCACTCCTGCACCAACTAAAGAAGGCACTCCTGCACCATCTAAAGAAGGCACTCCTGCAAAGGAAGAAGATGAGGATGCCAAGGGAGACTCAAAAGAAAAATCCCCTGAAAAAGAACCAGAGAGACAAAAATCTGTAGAAAAAGAAGGCACGCCAGAGGAAAAAGCTCAGTCCCCTGAAAAAGAGACTGAAGTAGAAGCTAAGCAGGCCTCAAAAGAAAGCTCTCCAGCAAAAGAAGAAGTAAATGAAAATGGTACCGTAAGTTCGCGCGAGCATTCTGCAGAAAAAGAAGTGCCCGCTGAGGAAACAGAGACTGCGGAAGTCAAAAAGGATAACCCATCGGAGGCTCTGATTCAGAGCGAGCAAGTTGCTGCAGCTGAATAATGGACTGAACACTTACTTGCTTTTCAGCTCAAATCAATCCCTATTAGCACTAAGCAAGCACTACTCATTAAGTTCTGTTATTTATAATGCATCATCATCACTTCTTTGATATAGTCATTGTATATAATGCAAAGAAGGTTTTGTTGAGAATCATGTTATGTGGCGATGTATAGTTACGTTTTCATATACAATGTGGCCTATTATCGTAAATAGTTATAATGAAATTAATCAAATTTTTTCTATGAAGTTCCAGAGTAAGATTTCTATATAACAATTTTATCCTCCATAAAGGCTTGTATTATTTTTAAAGTATTAATTTTTATTTACAATTTGCTTATTTCAATATTCTTTTGTGTATTGTTACAATGGAATATTTCTTAAATGAATTAATAATATGATTTTTTATAAGTGAAAGTAATTACTTCAGGAGAATGATCTTTTATGTTGTTACTTGTCTTGCTCGATGCAAAATCAAAAAGCCATTACTTCGACTAGACTGCCATGAAATATAGTATTATTTATTTACATTCATTATTTACATTGTAACCAAATAAATGATCATTCTCTACGAAAATGCACTGCTTTTGGTTGTAATTAATTACTTTTCTCATGACAAATTTATTCATCATTTTATTAATTTTAATTAAAGACAGTTTTTTTAACAATTTTTCATATTAATTATATAAAATACGAACGAAACACTTGTATTTTATTTAACACTTGTCTTATACTTTTATTGTGTGCAACAAAAGCTAAAGAAATATGTGTCACGGTTTGCTAGCATGTAGGTTACAATAAGTATAATTACTTCATTTGGAGCCACTATTTCAAACAATTAACGGGTATTTTTACATTACTAGATGGTTCGTTCGTCAAATTTACAAGTCAAGGTCGTGATGATGTCGAAAACTTGCGCTTTCAAAATCATTGTGCATCTTACAAACCCGTAGTAGTTTCTGTAACCTACCAGGGATCTGATCACGTCAGCGTTATGCTCGGTTGGGTTGCTAGATAAATACATCGGATCGTTGCGCAGCTGTATTCAAAGCGACTTTTTTAACAGGGGTCTCATCACTGCCAATGCTATCGTAGATATATGATTGATTTCTACGAAGAACAGCTCATTATTTTGTTCTTATAATCATTGATTATAATAATGAGTCATTTATAATCACTTTGTCACTCGATTCTTATGTTTGTTCGACACATGAAATGTTTAGTAAGTCCTTAGGGTTCAGCTAGACATTAAAAGAATATTCAACGCATATTATGACTTAAGTATTTTTCAATTAGGATAATTGAATCACGCTTGTCGTGTAATTCATGAAATGTCGTAAAGGCCGCGCCTTCCTGTCGTTAGGAATACATTCATTGTGAGCATGCCATTGTGTTACTCCCTACTACTACCACATAACCACATCCTGTGTATAACCCGCCGCCTCTTGGATTAGCTAGAGCAATTTCCGCAGGTAATGGGAAAGCGCCAAGCTCAAGAGTCCGTATGTATGTTTTTATTTTTGGGATAAAAATATTCAGATAAATAAAGTCTGATTAATATATTTTTTGTCAGAAACGCCCGAGACTAGCCCTCGTTAACAAACGCTTCTTAATAATATAATTCGAATTATTAATATAATAATTCGAAAGTCGCATGTCTGGCTTGCTTGATTTCGTTATGCGAAAAAAAGACAAAGACATTCGACTTGTCGAGTCAAAGCGTTTTTGTGAACACACGGGGGCAGTAAGTAGCAAAATCAGTACATGTTTAATTTCTACAGATACTCCGCGATCCATTCTATTAGGGATGTGACATTGTACATAAAAAATCGATTTTTAAATAATCGGTTTTTTCTTTGGCAAGAAAAATCGATTAATAAATAATCGATTTTTCTCAAGAAAATAATCGATTTTGTTATATTAATCGATTTTTTTAAAATAATTCACGCAAATCAAATTTTTAGAATAATCAACATAAATTAACAAAACTAAACTGTCAAATAAAAAAACTTGAAATCCTTACGAGTTTAATTTTTTTTTTTTTGTTTCGTGGTGCATTTGTGAACACCGCGGTTGGTTTTGTCCGACGTATCGAAACACTACGGTTTTTAGTTACGTTTTTGTATAACGGACTCATAATTATCTACTTAAGGTGAAGGCGACAAGGTAGCTCGCGAAATTCGAATAACTTTTTCAGACTTAAATGAACTGAGACGGTTCTGTTGGTGATTTTAATCATTATTACTCAGTAAAGTCACATTTGTTAGGGTCGTAAATCCTATTTTATTTCACATACCTACAATCTGACACTGACCGGAAAATTGTAAAAAACGTAAGAAAATTCGAATTTCGTGGGCTACCTTGTCGCAATAAAAGCACTGTTATAGAAGCGATTTCAGCGTAGACGTACAGGAGGCATTTATGTAATACAGATCAACCTAATTCTTTATAGTAATTCGCAATCCGGCTTCTCGTAGTCCAGACTTAATGGGGGTGGCAGATGAAAAATCGATCATGTTTATGAAAAAATAAATCGATTATTAATCGATTTTTTGCAATATTAAAATCGCTAATAAAAATCGATTTTTATTTTATTTTAATCGATTTTTTCCATAATCGATTATTTTTTCACATCCCTACATTCTATGAGTATCACTTCACTACATAGTATAAAACAAAGTCGCTTTCTCTGTCCCTATATCCCTATGTATGCTTAAATCTGTAAAACTACGCAACGGATTTTGAAGCGGTTTTTTTAATAGATAGAGTGATTCAAGAGGAAGGTTTTAGTATATAATTTGACCGACATCCACGCGGGTGAAGCCGCGGGCATCAGCTAGTTGATAATAATAAACCAGTCTACAAATGAATAAACGAGGACAGGCCGGTAACGATCATTTAACACACCGTACTCTAAAGCGCCCTACGGAAATATGTACTAATAAGTGGTTCCTATTCAGTAGGTGCACTCGCTACGTCACCTATGCCATTACCGAGGTAGGAGGTAGGCCAAACTGTTCTTTGACTCACGGCTTTGACAGCGCTTTACAGGGAGGGGGGGGGGGAATATAGAAAACTATGTACTAACACAGGTCATGATCTACACGTGTGTCATATTACAAAGGTAAAAAAAATCTTTTGCATTTATAATAGGTATTGTTATTAAACGACTGCCTAGAAGGAGGGTAATGTCTTGCGTGTGAGTGGAGACTTCTGCCCAGACATACATCCTATTTCTGGGCAGAAGTCTCCACACGATGGTTTGCTGAAGACGGATGGCGCCGCCGAGGCCGGCTCAGAAAGAGGTTGCGAGACGATCAGCACGCGTACTGGGAGAGCTGGCTCGGGCTCGAGGAGGCACCAGAAAAGAGTACATGGAAGGAATTGGGGGACGCTATTGCCCATCAGTGTGACAGTACAGGCTTTAAAATAATAAAAAAAATTATGTCCGTACCATTGTTGCGACCTTATAACTCCTAATCGGATGAACCAATTTGGTTAAATAACGTAGTTAGATTCGTCTTGGTGGCTTAGATAGGTACATAATAATTAAAAGGCAAACAAAAAAATTTAAGGGATTACTAGGATTACCTAAAAATGTATTTTGGTCATTAGGCCTCCAGTACTCTTAAAAAAAATACACTTCAGTTTGATCAGTCATGTTTTTTAATTTTTTTAATAAAAAAAAAATTGTCACATTTTTTTAAATAACTGGCTCACCTCTCCGTAGCTCAAATGTTGAGTGTTGACTGCACGGTTGATGACAGAGCGGGTTCGATTCCGCAAGGACTAAAATATTTGTGTAGCTGGCAGGTAGTTTTTACTAAAAACTACCTGCCAGCTACACAAATCTCTAGAAACTTTTTAGAGAGTTGTGTGAACGAGATCCAGAGTAGGTAGGTACTTGACTGCGCTAGACAGCACATCATACATCATGCATATCTATCTATAGGTACTTTATATTATAAAGAGGTAACATTTGTTTGTAAGTTTGTAGGAAAGGGGGTAATCTTCGGAACGAGAAGACTTTCACTAACGAGAAGCTACACATATTACCCCCGGGTGTCATAGGCTATATTTAAACGCCCCCGTAAGTTAATTTCCGTCCATATCGGGAGTGAAGCCACCATTAAAAGCTAGTACGATTACCTACATGCAAGGTATGGCTTTTGGAATGTATTATTGGTATCTAATCTATCTGGTATTTTTTCCACTTTATAATATCTTATCAAGATTTCCATATCTTCTTGTCACTTCTCGAGTGGCCAAGAGTTAGCTCATACTGGAGCTGTCGGACGTGGTTCATCCATCGGATTTTCGTGGTACATCCATCGGATTTTCGTAGTACATCCATCGGATTTTCATGGTACATTCGTTGTTTTATAGGTGCGAGCATTTATGTCATTCATTTCATAAATGTCAATCTCACCTCGAGTGCAATAATAAAACATACTTGTATCAAATCATACTTTTGCTTATAAATAATAAAATGGAAGGTTATTGTGACACAACTTTCACCCTGGATTCAGTTCAACATAGAAACGTTTCCTAATCATTGTTCCGGGGTATTAGAACGAGATAACATTGCGATATAGCTGTTCCTAGTTATATTAACCGACTTCCAAAAGAAGGATGTTATTTTTATTTAACTACATTACTGTTTTACGTAAAAACAGCATGTGTAATTCAAAATCTCAAATAACTGAGACCTACTCTAAAACAACACTTACTTACGCTAGCAATAGAACTTTTATCGACTTTCTGAAGGTCTACCGGGCCGTTGCCAGAATATTCTCAGACTATTTACTTCTCTTAAATTAGGATATATTCTTTCAAATAATAAATAGGGTAGTGTGGTGTTCTGTAGGTATTGCAGGTGACTGCTGAGATCAAGAGTAATAGAGAAGTATAGAGGAAGACATGCTGCGCGGACCCCAAATAAATTGGGATAACGGTCCTGCCCTTATCGATGATGATGAGATGTAGGTACTGCCAGTTCAACTCAAATGTAGCCTCCGATGTTTGGTATGAGAATGTTGCATTGCACGCTCTCCTCCCGCCCTGATGTGTTGTCCGTTAGTACTGGCCTCAACATATTCTGTAAAGTTGAGACGAAACAGTATGTTACACATCACAGTAACATGTTGTAGCATGCACGACGCGTATGCGGTCATCCGCTCCAAGACACAAAACAAGGATAACAACAAAAGAGTACAAGCGAAAATTTTATTTATTCAAGATTAGTACTTTGAGCAAATAAATTTTCTTAATAATTTATTCTACGTTTAACTTATCATAGTAAAATAAATATGGAATAACATGATATAAAATCTATATGGAAATGTAAACATTCAGGTATCTAATTAATTTCATTGCAGTAGTAAATCTACAATGAAGTATCTCTATAAACAGCCTCTATTTTAAGAACTTTCAGTTCGTTTATATATTTTTTTTCATAACTGGAGAGGGTGGATTACTGAAATCCTTGAGTAGTGCATCGCTGGGGAACTCGGCAATGTTTCTATGTCGCAGTTCCACGTCGGGGTGTTCATCTAGGAGGCAGGCTTGAATGTTTTTGTCTAGGGTTACTAATCTTTGGCGTGAGGTTTTGTATTCTTCGACCAGACTGAGGTTACGTTTGATGCCGTCGACGAGTTTGACGACGGAATACTCGCCCATGGCGGCGCCCTCCTGGAGCTTGGTGCCGGCGATCTTGGCGACGGACGACTCCTTGACCTCGGTGATGAGTTGCATGGCCCACGTGCGCAGGTTGCTCAGGATCGTGACGGGCCCCTCGTACTCGTTCGGTACGATGCCGTCCACTTCTGACTCGAAGAACGACAGCAGTGGGAACCATATTCGCGTCCTGGAATACATACTGATAAAATATTAATGATACCACCTGAAGGTGATTTATTTGAATGAGGCGAATTTCAAGTTTTCTGTTTATGTGAAGTCGATATGGTTTGCAGTAAATCAGCATGATAATAATAATTTATGGAATCGTTAGTTGATCTTGTTGCATTGCGTATTAAAACCCAGGTACGAGTCAACTTTATAGCACGCTCATATCAGCTTGGTATGGAATTAATTTTTCCCAGCTTGCAAATGCAAAAATCATGGACTTGGAAATGACAAGTGAGTTTATTCAAGACATTCACCTGGACGAGTCGTTCTGCATGAGCGCCTGGTTGTTTGACAGCGTGTGGTAGTACAGGAACAGTCTCGACGTGATGTAGAAGGCGATGAACACGTCTATGGAGTAGTGTTCATGCGCCGCTAGGATGAAGAAGATTCCGAACATGTTCATCACCCACGTCAATATGTGTAAGAGGTATAAGTTGCGGGAGGTATCTGGAAAATATAGGGAAATTGTTATATTAGGCTGATATATATATATATATAAATATATTACACAGAAATTATAGTACTGTGCCGTTTTGTCGCAGTAAGGGGTAGTTTCTTGTCCGTTATTCATTGGAACCTTCTGACTAACTTATCTTCTTCACGGCATTACAAAAGTTGCAAAAATTGGCTACCAGCTCGCTTTTCATGGGTGTCGAATTGTCATTGTCGTGTTAAGTAACTAAGGAACTATTCTATAAAGCATATAGATCAGCAAGTACAGTCTTATTTTCGTTTTAGGATAACGATAAAACAGCGAAGAAAAAGGCTGATAAACGGGGTGGAAGGGACACCACCACAAAAACGGTTACCATTTATTCAGTGCATCATTCTGAACTTCTCATTAAGAAATTTTTCATTAGGTAATAAAAAATACAGTCGATTGAAGTACGGAATCCTAAAAAGATAAATCATTGATTAATTTGGGATGGCTCAAAGTCAAACTAGGCCTTCACGACAGAGTCAGACGTCCTAAACAGTCAATAAACAAAACAACGGTCGATAGGGTGATGAACTGCATTCACACAACCATGCGAAATAAACAAATTAGTGTCAAAAATATCACTTAGGGCAACCTCAAACGAAGTCGGACAGCTGTGATTTTGTCATTGTCCTATACTTAAATGTCTTTTTTAAAATGATGATCTTAATATTTGTGATTGGGTGCTCATCATCAATCATGCCTGAATCTAACCTTGCCCACCGTGAGGATAATTTGGAGTATGAATCTGGATGGTTTAAAGAGTAGAACAAGACCAAAGAAACAATGGATGAACTGTATGAGAGATCATCTGTGTGATGATGGTGTGTGATGTGGGGAAAATTATTGAGGGAGAATAATTTGAGAAGAATACATGTTGCGCCGACTCCAAATTAATTAGTATAGTATGAGGTGAGGGCACCATATTGCCCTGGATCACCACCAGTAGGATGACGGAGGCTAACAGTATTACTATAAACGATGATTTACTGTGCTTACATAAAACTCATTAGGTGTGATTTCAGGCTTCGGGGACGCCCAGAACAGCAACAGTTTTTTTATTTACTTTTAGGTTTTTCCCTAAAAATGCACATTTAAAATACCTACTTAACGCGAAATATAAAATGACGTCATATCTGTATAAAACCGGTGTTATTGTTTTAAGATAATACAAATGATAATTAAGTACTTAATCTTGCGACAAATTCTTTTTTTAATTCTTATTTTTATGTGTACGAGATTAACGCAAATACCAAATTATTTATTGTTAGGCATAAGAAGTGGATTAAGAACAGATAAAGTAGCTTAAATAATTCAGTTCTAGCTTGAATGATTTCTACGCAGTCTTTAAAGACTTTGTCCTTCTTATTTTATCAGGATCTTGTTCTTATCACACTGTAAACATTTATATTGTCGTTCAATGACCGCTACAATGCACGGTCAAAGGTCTGTCCTCAGCCAGGCTTGCCAGACAAATTGGTAAACGCAGTTTATTTTATTAGCGGTCAGGATACTGACCACTGGATCAGGATACTGGAAACACTGTCTTTATCAGAATATCACTGCGATATCCTGATAAAGACAGTGTTTCCCTATCGTTTATCCCTATCCCATGAGGATAAACGATAAGGAAACACTGTCTTTTCCTGGGACTTACTAATGGTTGATTTTTATACATACATTTAGATGTTTAAATAAGTTATTTCATAACATACTGTATACATAAAGTCACGCCCTTTTCCCATAGGGGTAGGCAGAAACCACAGAACGCCACCTACTACGATCCTTACTTTGGTACACTTTTGCCTCATCCACATTATTACACTAAATTTGTTCATACACGCATAAGTTATTTTATTAGTCTGGTTGTTACAAATGTGCTTGATATGATGGGATACTGACCTCCTCTCTTTGTGAGGGAGGGGGCCATTAGGTTTGCGTTGTCGCTCAGAACATTCATTTTCTCAGTCGAGAAACAGCGGGAATGCACGCAGCAGCGTCGACGATGTAGTCAGCAGCGCGCTCTGTTTCTCACCCTAGGTAAAGGGCCGTCCATTAATCACGTAATGTTTTTTTTTGCATTTTTAACACTTTTGACGGTTCTGATTGTCAGAAAATGATAGATGGAAGTGCTGTTAGATGTGGGAACCTGGATCCAGTAAGAGTTGGAAGATACTTAATAGTTCGTTTAAATCCTCAAGAACAAAGAAAAACCTTGCTAGGCTTTGTTTTTGCGAAGAGTTAACTTAGATAAATCGGACCTTTAGACTTCGTACATAGATTATCATTATTTCATCATGGTTTTATTTTCCTTTGTCTTGTTTAAAACAAAAGTTAAAAAGAATTATAAAGGTTATCCATATATCTGACATTGTTTCATAATTATTTAATTTATTATCACTAGCAACTGCAACCGTCATAAGAAAAAAGACATTAGAACAAGAGAAGGACGTCATCTATTTACATGAATACAGATTTAGAGGAAAGAGTTTTTCCACAAGTCATCAATCATCATAATTTTTCATAATATTTAATTTTCGTTTTAAATAATTGTTTTTATTTTAAATAACAGTACGGAGATGTTTTAGAAATTCAGTGTTGCTGCTAAAAAATCAAGGATAACTGGTTACTAGGCATTTAAAAATTCCAAATACAGTCGCAGTATACGGCTAAATAGATATACCTAGTTCTATTTCCTTGTTTTGTTTTCGCGAGATCGTAATAGCAATCTACGCAGCTGACGACTTGTTTTGCATACAGGCATAATATGCCCCCAACTACAGTGTAATTAGAAATAGGAGTCAACAACATTGTGAAAACAGCTTCAGTATAATTCATAAATACTATTATTGAACATGAATATGCGTCATTCAATATTTTCAAAACTTCCTTAATACGTCATTTATCTATAAGTGTAGATAAGGTAATCTATATTATGTAAAGATTAAGTATATTGCTGACTGATAACGTATCTGTTTTCTAATAACACATATACTGAACATGTAGGTCAACTAAGAGCGATATTTCGTAAAAAAAAGGACTCGTGACTGGAATGTTGAGCGCCCCGTTATAAATAGCCAATTTGTTTACACCGCGTGGTTGTGGCGCGACCACACAATCAATGTCAGCCGTCAAATGACGAAGGTTTAAGCGTTAGAAATAGAACGCAAACGCATTCACGTGTCGCACCGTGTGGTACCTCGCTCAGAATAGCACTCACCCTTACTTCCCGTGTCGTAAGAAGCTATGGGATTTCATTAGACTTTCGGATAACTAAATTCCGCATATCGAAGGCTTGAGTTGTCGAGCAATACTCAGAGACAAGGCGACTAGCGAGCGAGCTAGGTACCAGCTATAGATATAGTTGAGGTTAGGGTTGGATAAGAGCGACCTCAAACCAGAGCCTAAAGAGCCCCATAGAACAGCAACAAACACTACTCACATTCAGTTATAAAGAAGTTAAGCAGCGTCAGCGCAACCGTATGCCCGGAGAACATGTAGTCCCCACACGTCCGGACGCCTCTGACGGACATGCCCGCACCGCTCCAGATGTCGTAAGCCTGCCGCAGTCTCCGGCCCCACACGGTGAGGTCGTCGGCTGGCGGGTAGGAGCGCGGCCCGCACTTCAGGTGGGAACCCGGCACCGATAACGATGTTATCAGCATCGTGAAACACCGCAGCAGGAACACTGTGCCGGCTAATGCGAAAAATCTTCGCAGGATTATGAACCTGAAGTGGAACGATAATGTTTTTGTTAGTAGTTATCTTGGGCAGAATCGAATGCGTTTCTTTTTTACAACAACAAGAAAAGAATAAATTTTGATAAATCAGATGGGCTGGGATAAACCTGGTTTGCTGAAGGTGGCAAGTGTTAAAGAAACATGAGAAGATAACGATATGGGAAGAGAGTTAGTTCAGGACAATCGCATAATTATTATTTAACCTCGCTGCCACTCGCTGGGTGGTGGTGTTCAAAATTATACCCCTCTAAATTAAATAATTAGAGTAACGAAATAATAATCTCTTTATTCAAATTCATGACTAACTATTTTACTATAAATTCTGCGAAAAAATCGGAGATTTTTCTCGTTCCTTTCGGGATACCGTCACGCATCGTCGTACCATTGCAGGTAGGTAGGTGAGTAGTACTGAGTCCCATGGTCCCATAATATTAAACGCTTTCATGAGAAATCCTCATTTATTATGCTAAATATGGTTTAATGAACGGAACGCACGCTCCGCTTTGACATTACCATTTCAAAGAAAACGGGTGTGAGCGTGTACTTGACAGACTACGACCATATTGGAGCAGAGGATAAGCACTCGTTTATTGATAACAAAGAATGTGTGTGACGTCATCGACAAACCAACAATGGTCCTCATTCTCTGCATGCGGGGTTTACGGACAATGCTAAACTGCGTAAATTACGTAGCTAGCAACGATATCGCTACTTGATAAGGGCGGAAATGTATCACTAGCAATACAGTGAAATCATAATGCATAAGAATGTTTCTACACGGGCTAGTATTAGTACAAAAATTGCTTATTACAAGTGACCTTCAACGTAGGCTAATAGACCCGTTCGTTGCATTTAAAAGTGCATAATAATATCAAAGATTTCACGCGAGCTCGGGAAACGGTAATTGGAAAATCATTAAGATAATAGAAAACGCGGTTGGGCTTGATTTAGATATTTAACGTGTTAAGACAGCGTAGTTCAATAGAAATTTGTATAAGAACAAAAGGTTTGTTGAAGACGCGTTAGGTGATTGTCGTCTTCTTTGTAGTGACACTCAGACGAAAAGGTCTTTGTTTTGTCTCAAACATGTCGTATTTGTGATTCATAAAGTGAGTTCAACGATCAGTTATGTTATGAGTCAGCAAAGAAAGGACTCGATAACATAGCACTGAAAGTTTTCACGATAGCTACGGATAGAATTTCAAATTATCTGAATTTTACACATTTTTTTTGTTTTGGCGGCTTCGTAGATCTCGTCGCAAGAGCGATTTGTGGCCCCGTGTTTTATTGACAAAACTTATGAAGGTTCTTCTATCTCTTTATTCCGTGTTGGGGGGTTTTTCCACGAGGTAATTTTCAGTAGGAGCCTGCGGAAATTAGATTTGTACCCGCTTAATGGGGCCACCTTACCAGCAATTTTTTTTTACATTCTACGCTTGAATGTTTGGTATAATTGGCTCGCATAAATTGGCTATCCCTGTTATCTCTTTAACGGTACAGTTTGCGCTCCAAGAGTGATTAGCCTTATGCTATATGTGGCTAGTTTGATTCCCGCACGGGTCAATATGACCATAGGAAAGCAGCAAAGATACCTGGATAATAGGATACATTACATTACAAAAAATTATATCGTTACCGCTTTCTCGATTGGAACTTTATCTTTATCTGATTGTGGGATCAACTTTTATAAGTAAACATGTTTTTCAACACCGACACAAGATACACACATCATTTGCGGTAGACAAAAGGACACGAAAGTCGTGGAAAGACGGAGGATTACGTTGATCTCTTGGAAAACTTCGTCAAGTTATTGTTCCCAATAGTGATGTCCAATCCTGCTATAAATAATTAACATGTTATAGACTATTGAATATATTTTTATAACATGTTATTTTTTACGTTATCACAACAACACAACATGTTGTAACAAAACTTGGCAGCAATCTGAACGCGGCGACGTTATCATTTTATTCGGCAACACGCTAAACGTACGCAATGATGCGCAGTGAATGTTATCTTGTAATGGACTGTATACGAACGAATATAATAATATCGTTATTATTATACTAAGAACGAATATATTAATAGTTTTTAATGATCAATGAACTTTCCTTAATACTCCAGGCTTAGGACTGTCTACAACGCAATTGAATTGTTGAAATGAAATGTTAATAGTAACGTTGGGTCAGTTTTTTTTTTTTTTTTTTTGGTGTCATGTGAATGTCACTTAAATATCACGGGGGCTATACAGGGGGAGGTGAAATTTTGGTAATTTTTTGCCTAGGACGCTCCGTTTTCGAGATATATCAATCTCAATTTTATATTTTTAAAGCCCATAACTCGGAAACGGTACATCGTAGGACCATGCTTCTCAGAACCAAAATGGCTGCGCTAAGTCCGCGCGCCGCTCGCTACGTTGTTATTTTGTTATACTTACTATCCCGATCTGGCCCCGCTGTTAGCCGTTAATCGTGTTGTTGAGTTAGACATTATAATTATAACACGTGGGCAGCGTCGGTATAACAAATGTTATTCGTTATGAACAAATAACATGTTATGTTTTGGTGTTATTCGTTATATTAACCACCACTAGTTCCCAATGCCAAGCGTGCCGAGACTAATAAGTCTCTGTAATCTTCACATTATTATGTGTACTTATTAAATAAGACGTTGAGATAACAGCTTTCATAATTGAATGGTATAGGTACGTCTAACAACTGACTAAGCTGAACTGAGAAATTGTTATGTAGACAGGAAAGAAAGCTGGGTAAGACATTCGTTAAGGTGAGGACCTACCATAAGGTAGGTGGAGTAGATCCCTCACTGAATGGTTACCGATAGAAGAAGAAAGAAGAATTTGAATTAGAAGAATAGACCAACAGCAAAATAGGTTGATAGCATTCAGAAGGTGGCTGTTTAGACCTGGTTGAGACTCCCGCAGACCAGGAAAGTGAGAAGACCCAGCAGTGGGTGGAACATAGCTGCCAAAAATACCTACAAAAAAAATGCATTTGTTTTGCGTCATCCAAGATCTAAGTTTATCATTATACAACTACAAAGTAATAAAATATTGGTACTGCTGTAAATAAAACATAATGAGAATGTATGCGTCTGCTGCTATAAAAACTGTGGGTACGCAATAAAAGGTAGTGAAAACACGCACGCCATGCAATTTTATTATGCCATGTGTATGTGGTATGCACGTGGCAAACAAACATACCATACGCAATCGCGACCTCATCTAGGTGATTTTACATAATCGACTTTCTTTCTCCTCGTGTCATTTACATTCGAACACATATGATATATATGCAAATGTCCGAAACGCAGTTAATACAATGCAGTAATAGCGTTTCCGGAATTAAATCTGCAACAGTTTGAGTTGTGGTGCACTCGTGGGCCCGGAAGCTCAAATAAATGTGGAATTCCGGAAGTCAATGATTGGTTGGTTGGGAATTGTGTCTCGTACAAAGAGACTGTAGTTCGACGAATCATACGTCAATGTAGTGAACAATGAATTGCATACAAAGAGTCCAAAGTCTGGGTAGTGTATGTACGACACATCTGTTTCTATACATATTAGGTACAAAACAAAGTCGACAGAGTTACAAGTTATTTAAATCTTTTAGGCGCTTCCTCACTGGAAAAATGGCGCACCATGGGCCTCTGACTTGGCTTTACATGACGTCGAGAACTATCTCTCAAGCATGCTGGTTTCTCATGATGTTTTCCTTCTCCAAAGCAAGTCAATCAAGCAAGGCAATCCGAGAATCAGAGGTCCAGGGTGACGTGAGACCTATGACTTGATAGTCTGACAGTCACTTTGATTCACTTGTTTCTGTACATCGAATCTTGGATTGTTACAATACAGGCCAGTGTTCCAGTAGAGGGTACCCATAACCCACACAATGGATTTTCATGTTTTTCACGATATTTTAGAGCATTTATTGCACAGAAAATTCTCGATGTTTTTACATGTGCTGTAGCAGCTGTGCAAAGCAGAAGCAGGAAGTCAGTTGTTGATATAACACAACTTGCAACTTGTCTTTGTCCAGTGACAAAAATTAGTGTGTAGTTCTCATTTCTTACTGCAGTTTGTAATTGTTGGCATAAACAGATACAGGAAATGTTGACTAAATTAGCCTTGAGCTATTCCAAAGACAGTTGGACTACATTCAATCAAACAAAACTTCATTTACATATAATAGGTTTCTCAATTTATTGAATTAACAAATGATGCATTTTATATCAAAAAGCAATCTAATACTTTGTTTAATTTAATTGATGTTATTTTTTAATTAGAAAACATTTGATAAATGACTGCCTGTTTTCCAGGGTAGGCAGAGATGGTCTGCATACACTACTGTGTATTCAAATGCACATGGAAATATTGTATTGGATAAGACACCATCCATCTTGAGTAGTTCAATTAGGGAACAAAGGATGCAAACTGAGAAAAGGGGGAATTTTGAAGCATTTATGAAACAGAATTAGGTAGATTCGTCAAGTTTGAAGCCTATAAAATTTGTTTACAGAAAAATATTATTTGAATAAGTGATGTTTAAAAAAAAAGATGATGACACTTAACTAGGCAACTTTGATAGCTTATCAGTATGTCGTTATTTGTTTATAAAAAACATTGACCATCCAGTAGGTTACTGTACAGTTTAGATTTAGACTTTGTACCTTTAAAATGGTTTTAAATTAGGTTTTTAATCAATACAGAGAAGCTATCAGAACTGATTAATATAAGTATATTTTACTGTAACCAGTATGTCAGATAATTGCTTTGTAAACATTATTATGTCCTAATAAGTGCAATCATTAGTTAATTGTATGTAAATAGTTAATAAATTAGTTTCAAGGAAATTCAAAAGATTTGCATGAATGCTAATTCTTTGTTTACTTTAGTACAACATAGGTGGACAACTGGTTCAAATACATACCTATGTTTATGGAAGAATAGCACAATAAGCCATATGGCCATTAGGAAGGAGCCTGTGATTTCACACATGTCAAAGGCCCATGGGATGTGTGGCACATTGTCTAAGAAGAGGTCTGGCAGTGGAGGGTATTTCTTCATATCTGGCACCTTGTCATGTACGATGACCATCACTACTGCAGTCACCCATGTCACCAGGAAAACATAGCCTGTGTAGAAACATTAATTACTGTATACCCAATGTTAGAAAATGTATAGAAACTAAGAGACAATTTATAGTTCTACTCATTTTTGATACATACTACTTAAACAACCTAAAGTTATACTCTATAAAACCTAACTGATTCTTTTATTTTCCATGCTCAATTTAGTTCCCCCAAAGAATAATGCAACATAGTAAATTAATATTAGTTTGTCACAAAACTAAAATAATTTTTGTTTATTTATAAAGTTGTTAAATAGTTGTTGACACACATTTTGCAACTATGTTTTGATGACACTATGTTATAAGTGGCATCTGTTTATTGTATATCTCATGCAGATTCCTTGGACTGTCTCCCAAACATGTCAGTGGGATACCAAAGAAACTGATATGGCATGAAATATGTACTTTATTTATCTGTTCTCATAATTACCTAGAGCTATTGCTGTCTTCCAAATTTCAGGTTTCAATCTTGAAGCTTTCACATCTGGAGTAAAACTTGACACACACTCTGAATTCCTCACATAAATGTCACTAGGTGTTGGTATTTTGTTATGAAGATTATAACTCAAATGAGACAAGTTAGTCCCAAGGAAATTAATGTTTGTAGATGGATTACTGAGGGCATCATCACAGAGTCCGAGTTCGAACATCGCAGTACGATTGTGTTTTTGTAATTTCTTCACAAGCAGTATGAATCTCTTGCGTTCTCCCAATTTTAAATGTTGGTCGAATGGGAAGTCATAAAAGTCTCGGTCAACGAAAGATAGAAGACACTGTCCGTCGATATCATGGGATTTAATAATTTCTGTTATGATACTGGATATTTTCTCTTTATGTAATAAATCTAAAACTTCTTTGTTACTCCAATTGATAATATCTGATTCCATTATCACCAGTTACTCTTACTTTAGTAGGGCAAAATTAAATATGCTTTAAATATATCTTGAATAATTTGTACGAGTGTAAATATATACAAATCAGGTAACACTGAGACACTGAGTAGACGATCACAAAACTGTGTGTGTATTTATTTTATTTATTCCATCACGGAGTACTGGTATTTGACAATAATATGACATATGACGTGACATTGAAAAAAATGACATTTTTGACAGATACAGACACATGAACAGTAGTCACCCGATAAATTTCCCGTTCTTAACAATCGACTAATTTCAGTTCAAAATAATAGGTTTTATGTAACTGTAGAGGAAGAAGCAATGGAGTGCACAGAAAAAGAGCCACTTTTTGAGGGAGGAGAGGTAAACAAATATATCACACTACGAAAATGTAACCTTCACAGTCATTGCTACAAACGCACACGAAGAAAAAAATAATCAAACATTGACAAATTAACTGAGCTGACCAAAGAGTATGTAATGGAGCTGACAACACTTTCTACGGCTCTTAGCAACAGTTTTTAATTTCGATAATAATCATCATCATTCTCTTGCCCTCCCAAGTCATTTCTCGTCATCTCATGAGACACCTCTTTTTTAGGGTTCCGTACTTCCGTAGCTAAATGGCAAAAACGGAACCCTTATAGATTCGTCATGTCTGTCTGTCTGTCTGTCCGTCCGTATGTCACAGCCACTTTATTCGGAAACTATTAAGACTGCACAGTTGAAACTTGGTAGGTATTCTGTGAACCGCTTTACGATTTTTATACAAAAATAAAAGATTAAGTGGCGTCTTCTTATGGGCTAGCTCGCCGTCCGTCCGTCTTATGACGACGACAGGCCGTGTCGACGGCGCGTTCGTGTTCCACGCGCGCCTCAAAGAGATGTCAGCAACATAGAAGGGTCTCGCAAGGGCCGACTCCCGTCGGGGCTGCGTGTGGATAGAATTTCCATTAAGAACAAAAGATTAGGAAGTTCGTTTTTTTTGTAGATAGTACACATAAATAGAAAGCTTTTTGCAAATTTTCAAGTCACAGAAATTCACAGTTTACGAGATATAGTAGTTTAAAGTTTCCAACTTTCCATACAAATTGGACGATAACACGCCATTTGTAAATTTGTAGGTTGGACAAATTGACATTATAGACGTCAAAGTTGACATTTCACGTTACGTTATTGGTAAAAATGAATGAATGAGAATAGCCCTCTTCCCCCACCTTATAAATCGATTCCCCCCCTCCATCCCCCACCTTATAAATCGACGGTTCTTAATGGAAATTTTAAACCTGCGTGTTGTTCGCAAGAGATACCGCGACCTCGACATAAAGGGCTAAGAAGGAACATGGGTGGGTTTTAGTCAGTAGAAGTCTGACACTTCCTTTCGCTCTGCCCAGAGCGGGAGGGGTTATTTGATGATTTCCCAACCCCAAAAAAAAAGGGGCGTCTCCCCATCCCGTCGGAGGTGCGGGTTGTTCGAAAGAGATACTGCGGCCTCGGCACAAGGGCTAAGAAGGAACATGGGTAGTTTTTCGTCAGTAGAAGTCTGACACTCCCTTCCACTCTGCCTAAGAGCGGGAGGGGTTATTTGATGATTACCCACCCATTTAAAACTAAAACATTTTTTTTTCATCAAACCTAGTTCGAGTGGGGTGTCTAAAGATAGGTCTTTAAAAATGATATTCTAAAAATGAGGTTCTTATTACTATTTTCGTTTGAAAGATAGACACTTCCAAAGTGTTATGCTCTAACTTCTGAGAGTGAAAAATCTAATAACCCACCTTTTGGGCTTCGCCGCAGTCAGGTAAAAAGAATACATGCTGTAGATCGTAATTAAAAACTTTCAACTAAAATTGGTTTGAACGATGTATAGTAAATAGTTTTTGAGATATGGCACATTTAAAAAACCGCAAACATAACTTTGTCATTCATACAAATACTATGAAAAACAAACTTATCACAAAATATGTTTTTCTGTGTTGCCGCTTTAACAAGAAATAATGCAAATTAAAAGGGGCTTCTCTACTACTACGACGTACGGAACCCTTCATGTGTAAGGACTTACACATGAAGGGTTATTGCACCTGGCCAGTTTTTACATATCATTCTTAAGTATTCTTAACACAGTGAATTAATTAATAATCTTAATATATCATTATCTTCCTGCCCTTATCCTCAGTCATTTGGGGTCGGGGCAGCGTGTCACTGACTCTGGCAGGGCCACCATCAGGGATTATAATTTTGATAACACAGATCTTATTTGTCGCTAATTTGTTCAAATTTGTCGGTCACTGGTTCAAAAGATATAAGGGTTATGGAGAGGGTGGCGACAAAATATAGGATAAAAAATATCTTCACTAGGTGCCCTAGTTTTTGAGATATAAATTTGGTCCTGCTGGGGACTCTCTCCAGATCGGCCACCTTTGAACCAGTGACCGACAAATTCTGATATTTGACAATTTGCGACAAAATTTTTGTTATGAATTTTTTTTTTTTTTTTAAACGTTGCCCCACACTAGGATTTTCTCCTGTATCGTGGGTGCGTTCACAAACATAATAATAATATGAGTAGTCCACTTGCAAGGTCCGCTATGTTAAAAGAATAATAATTTTGGAAAATCGATTAAAACCTTTAGTGTTAAAATGGAGTTATGAAAATTCATATTACAACATATTACAGAAAATTATTGTCACAGAGAATTAATTTCTTATAGTAAATGAAATCCCAATACCATAGTTATCTTTTTATTAGTATTTAAAAATTGAACATAACCACTTTTGCAAAAGTATTTTTAACATAAACAGTTTTGCAATAGTATGAAATTAACATGAAGAGTTTTGAAACAGTATCAAAATTAAATCCTAAGCCTAAATAATCGTTTTACAATAATATTATACTCTTATTTCTGTTTTTTCATCCATTAAAGTTTCCTCAGTATCGGTATCTTCGTCTAAAGCAGCTTCAGTTTGGTTTTCTTGAAGAAATCTGTAATATTTTAGACTATCGACGTTAGCCCAATCCTGTCCAAAATGTTTAATCAGGAGGTTTTTCACATCATTTAATTTTGCTGGTTTTACAGGAACGCCTTTATTGATCAAAGCAGGTTGAATGTGTTCAAATGATTTACCTCTTTTACAAACATTGCCGTAATTCACCACCTCCGATACATAATGCGGTTCCCCTTTAACGGCGATTTTGCCATTCCTGTCTTTTCTCAAAAAAAACCTCTTGGAGGCATTAAATTGGAAATGCCAAAATCCAGGCAATTTCAGTACGTCTTTGGTGTTTGATTTCCAATCATAAAAATTGAAATCTTTGCCAAGTCTCAGCACCGTACCGTATTTTTAAAAAATATCAAAATAGGTCTGTGGTTCTGCAATGACTTCTATAGGCCGTGTAGCCCTTTCAATATTTTATAGATAACTTCCTTTTCTTGAATTTCCATTTTAAACAAGCAGAATTTTAACAGAATAAGAACAATTTTGTCACGTTGCACGTGCTTGCACTTCCATAGGACTATGCGAACTGACAATGATAGTCAAGATGGCGGCGTTTGCACGAGTCACTGCGTAATATGGCGAGTTTTGAAAGTGAACTGTAACTTAGAGTTGTTTGAAAGTTAACTATCAATCAATATAGCAAGTTTTGCAGGAGTACTGAATATTTAACCTAAATTTATGCGTAACATACGGAGTTTTGATCGAGATCGATAGTTGCTTATGAAAGCATTTTAAACAACAAATAAAATGGCCGCACTATCTGATTTTCTTTTTTTTTTTAACTTAGCGGAGTTTGCAAGTGGACTACTCATATAAAGTCACATACACAAATACCCAAATACCCTGAAATTAAAATTCCTGATGTTGCCCTGCCAGAGTCAGTGACACCGGGGCAACACGTGTTTTTCTTACATCCACGAAATATAAAAAAAAAACTTATTTTTACTAAACTTCGAGTGAATCGTTTTCATCTAGATAAGCGTACACTCCAGCCAGCCTCACTGAATTCCCCAGGCTCGACAATCCATCTGAGTGTTTTTTTAATTCGCCCTCAAGCGCCTCCTAATAGCTGATATTTACTTTCGAAAAGCAGTAAAAAATAAAGTCAACCTGAGAAGCCTATTAGAAATTCATTGAACGAATTCCAGAAGAAGCAAGTTCTCAATACATTTTCTTTGTATGATGTTGTGAAATGGTAGTTAAATAAAACATTATCATTATAATAAACAAAATGTATTAAAAGATTATTGTGATCAATACATCATTGACGACTTAATTAAAAATAACAAAAATTACACTTCTGATAAACAGAAATTGTTATTATAACATTCAAGAATCATAATCATTAAAAAAATAATAATAGTCTCCACGGAAATATTAGTATGATGATTTTGCAGTTTCTTTATTCGAATCTGCAAAATCTCCCGAGATTCATACATTGACTGGGGCTTGCTTGACCCAATTTGGTACATATTACTTTTACTAACAGTTAAAACTAAGCAAAGATAGGTTGAATATCAGGGCTATTACAGATTGGGCGTATTTTTGGCAGGTCTCCTTTTTAATGAGCTTGTTCGACAGACCAAGTTCAATGCCCGCAGACAACACGCCCAATCCTAAAAAGGTAATTAAAAGAAAGAACTTTAAAACATTTATAGGATCCAACCAGTTCTATCTGTTAGTATAGGATGCATGGATGGTAAAAGTTAACAATATTTGGTACATTTCAGAAATCCCCACCAGTGGGATTTTGGTTTCGAATAATATGTCACCAAAATTTTCTTATTTCTCTCTAAAACTAGGTAACTATTTATCACACAGCTGCCTTATGCAGGCTCAAGTATTAGAGGCAATTCAATTAATAAAAGCAATATCATGAAAAAAACTTGACAAGTTTTTAAGCATATTGATAAAAACTAAGCACATAATATGCTCGATTTCAAAGAACCTTAAAACTAATAAAAAAATAGAATCAAAATGCTGACAGTAGAGAAAAAAAATGGAATAGATCAATAAAATGACTGACCAATAGGCGTTACACAACATTAATACTTGTGATTGAATTTCATCTGCACTAAGTACTTCACGTTGACTTGTGCGACGTCGTATACGATGAATCTGGGCGTGTGCTAAGGAAAATATTCGAAAAAAAAAACATTATTAGTGTTCTGAATAGTTTAAACACCATCAATTACTGTTTCAGCGGTAAAAGATGAAAAACCGTCCAAACGGCAATTGTTCAGGAGGGAAAAGAAACAATTTATTTGCAATAAACAGATAGGGATAAGAAATGCCGCGAAGCTATCAATTCAGCACATCGTAGTGCACTGTTCCAAGTGCTACATAACATAACCTTTCCAATTGGCACCATAACAGTCAGTTCCCGCCGCTATCATGCCTTGTTAGGGTCATTTACCTAACGGAGGCAACCTTCATTATGCTTACCTATGCGCGCGGTGTACACTCGAAGCCTCGTTTGCTCTAACATCCATCAATTCAGTTAGCTGACTATCGAAGCTATGTCGATAAATGTATTTATTTTTCGTATCAGGATATGTTTAAACCCTGCGAATAGTAAATAGGAGAGGGAGATGGAGTGTAGATGTAGCAGGATGACTGGCAGCAGTTTAAAGATAGTTGCCGGGAATCGAGTTGCACGGCATGCGATTGGAGAGGCCTATATTCAGCAGAGTACTGCTGTAAGATGTATAAACAGGTAATAAAAATGTAAACTCTGACGGCGATTAATAAAGGATACTCGTTATACAGCAGATGGGTGTTGACTGGGTTAGTGACGGGCTTGCCGAACGGCACGACGGTTCCATCGTCCAGCGTCTTGTTCTGCGTAGGGTCGGGCTGCGTCTTGCCCACGCCCCACGCCGAGTGCATGTTGGCTGGCAGCTTCACGTTCTCAGCTTGGTGACACTCTTTCCTGTAGGCCAAGTGTGATTAGCTGTAGCTCGGTTGAACTTGCACTGGCGGAATATTCACATGGAAACCTGTTGTCTGGTGAGATAAATTTCTTCAAGAGATGGAAAGATTTGCAACATGAGAACGTTCCGCATTGTGTAAGCACTTTAACATCACACCTGTTTGCTCCCAAGTGGAAGCAGGGTAATATAGTACATGCTGCTAGTAATGTTTCAGTCTCATGTAATAAGACGCGAGTCTATTGCTATTAATGGGGTACAAATTCAGACTTTGAGTGCTATAAAGAATGAGGAGATTCCTACTAAAACATGACTAGACACAACTCATTTCTTTTTGGTCAATTATCATACTTATTTACATCCTATTTTAGAAAGAAAAGGTCCATCATCATTTCTCGCCACAGAAATTCTATACACAAGAATTGGAGATAACTTACATGTTTCCGAGAGCTACTTCACAGAGCAGCATGAGTCCGGTTGGGTTCCTGGTGTTGGTACAACAGTAGTTGGCAGACTTGGACACCATGTCCGCAAAGTAAACACCCTTGCCGAACATGTAGCCTGTTACTGGCGCTTCAGGCGGCGCTATGCGGAGACCTAGACAAACAGAAAGGAATTATTACTACAAATAGAGTAGTAGCTGCCCATGCAACTTCGTCTGCATCACGTAATATAACTTATAACCTGCCTCGATAAATGGACTATCTGACACAAAAAGATTTTTTCAATTCCAACCAGTGTTTCCTAAGATTAGCGCATTCAGCCAAAAAACTCTTCAGCTTTATAATATTAGAATAGATGTTATATAGCCAAGATGCAATGACATTTCGCCAACATATTATTTTTTTGTCAAATCGATGGCACGACTTAAGTATTTGTGGCCAACATCAGTAGTGTTTTTAAGTCCTGTAAAGCGCATGTGTTGGGACACTTTAGACACGCAAACAATTGTACTCAGAGCTGGGTAGAAATACAGGCTCGGGCCTGTGATTGAATATCTTGCATAAACGTTTTTGAAGTTAGAAGTAAGGAAGATAATCATCATCTAAAAGCACTGACCTTGAGAGATGATTCCTGCAAAATTGGTGATACGCGAGCCGTGCCACAGAAGTCGTCTGTTGTGGAGCTTTTTAAACGGCTTGAAGCGCTTGTCTTCACCTTCGCGAACTACTTGGAATACCTGTAAATTATTAATTATTGCATGAAAAATAATTGTGAATGTGACATGAATCGCAGAAGTTTTAGGAGTCGATCAAGGAAGGAATTGCAGTTTTTACGTATTTCAAATTAATTTTCTCATACTGAATTTAGTTTATAGAACCTATGCTTTCATAAAAGAGGTCTTATCTTTGTTCTTGTTTCCGTTTGTAAGCTACAAATGTCGGTGTAAATAACGTAAGATGGTGCCTCAAGATTCTAGGCACTCGTGATTATTAAATTAGTAATTAACTATTTTATACCTGCTCGATATCTAAGGTGTATGTGGCATGCGTAGCGGCGTGCGTGTTGCGCACATACTCCTTGATCATCTCGAACTCGGGCGTGGTGGGCGGCAGCGGAGCGATATTCGCCTTCAGCTTCAAGTAGTGAGCCGAAATTGGGCTTGCTTCGTCAGAATCTGTGGATTTGAAATAAAACATTTTAAAATCAAGGTACATATTATAATTACAAAAAAGAAATTGTAAGCCTATATTGTCCGGGCTGCGGGTTATTCGAAAGAGATACCGCGGCCTCGGACAAAAAAGGGCTAAGAAGGAACATAGGTGGTTTTTAGTCAGTAGAAGTCTGACACTCCCATACCGCTCCGCCCAGAACGGGAGGACACATTTGATGATTACCCACCCTCAAAAAAAAAGGCTATGTTGTCCCACTGTAGGGCAAATCCTCCCTTTCTCTCGTTCCACTTTTCGCGATCTAGTGCGATTGTAGGTCAATCCTTTGAGAAAGAGATATAAAAAAATATTATATATATTCGACCTGTCATTGCCTCACGAATTAAATGCACGAATGTGACGAGTAAAACTGGGACAGTTGTACGACTGACACCAAATAACTAATTGTTGTATCGCTGATAAGTAACAATACTTATTTGTATTTTATACTTGTATGTCACAATACACATACATCGCCACTGTTGATTCTGGCTAACAGGAGTTACAGTGGTTTGGGAATAGTGTGGCGGGCTTGTCCCATTTAAAAAATACACATACATGTACTAAATATAAACCTGTATTATTTTGTGTTTATACAGGTTGACACACTTTTAGATCATTCGGCGTCAGTGTTTTACGCAATTTTATGGAAGTGAAATAGGGATGTTTCCTGACTAAAAATAATATGATTCTGCTTAGTCCGTCAGTTAGATTATGAAAAAATATTGGATACGTGTTTTTTGTTTTATCAATCAAATTAATAAAAATTTACGAAGATAAAATGCGACAAAGATTATGAGTGTGGGCTTGTGACGTCACGACGTGGTAGAAAATGTAGTGCGATGTGACGACGACGTGGTAGAAAATGTAGTGCGATGTGACGTCACGACGTGGTAGAAAATGTAGTGCGATGTGACGTCACACGAGTTTTTGAAGCACTGTACCGTGTTCATTTTTTGTTTACGTGAAAAAAGAAATTATAAATGTGTCCAATATTTTTTGGAAATCTATCTGACGGACTAATTAGATATTTTTTGTCAACTGCCCTATTGTTGTGTTAAGTTCACTATGTGTAAAATGCTTTGCAAATAGATCACTATTTGCAAATGGACTTTTATATTGGATTATTTTTGGAGTTCAATCAAACACAATGCACAGCAAATTGCGCCGTCAGCGATTTCAAAAACATCAGCACACACATTTCGACATCAACAGCGACTAATCGGCTGGCAAAAGTGTATGGACGTGTTTTTGAAATCGCTAGCGAATCATGCATTAATGTACAAAAGAAAATTAATACACAAACAATACCTGTCTTCATCAAGCTGTAGGCTATTTCAATCTCGAGCAAGTTGTCGAGCATGGCCGCCTTAGTCTTGATGAGCTCCACGTTGTCCAGCAACGGAGCGTTGTTCACGCCAAAGTCGTGCGGAATCAGAGTGAAGAATCTAAAAATATAAGGTAATGGTTACCAAGTTAGGTCTGCTTAGCGCAATGAGAGAAAGCGTGAGTCTATGTATGTAACACCCCCAGGTGTTACATACATAGGCTCACGCTGAATCTGAATCTGAATAGTAAACCTAAAATATAATAACACGCTGTAAATTGATGAGTCTCATAGCGCCTATCATATAGGACACCAAGCGTCGCCTCATCACTACATATTATAAAACAAAGTCCTCCGGTGCGTCTGTCTGTCTGTTCGCGATAAACTCAAAAACTACTGCACCGATTTTCATGCTGTTTTCATCAATGGATAAAGGGATTACTGAGGAAGGTTTTTGTATTTAATTTATCTCTGGAATAGGTTCCCATGGGCTGCGGGAACGGGATTAAAATTTCATGATTACTTTTGGTCGCCATAATCGATATCCACCTTGGCGAAGCTAGTCTAATATAAAAGACCCTGTGGTTGGCTGTTGTTGTCATGTTTTGCGTATATTTAAATGAAGGTGGGTTGGTAGACAATCCCTATGGCATTTGTCCTCCTTATGCAGTATTTACTTAAGTAATAAAAATACCGTTATTCAGCTGGATCCGGTTAGACTGGAAGCCGACTCGAACATAGCCGGGAAAGGCTAGATAGATGATGAAGGGTGAAAAATGACAGGCCGTTAGTGAACTGGGTAGTATAAAAGCCTTTGAAAAGCAAAAGAAGCTAATAATAAGTAAGAACCTGTTGGTAGCGTCGATCAATTTGGGTTGACTAGTAGATCCCTTTTCGATGAGCTTCAGAAGTTCCGACAGAATTTTATATCCGGACTTGATTTGTTTCTTCGATAGTTTTCCTAATGGCATCTTATCTGTGTCAAGCTAAAAACAAACAACGGTTTTGTTTAGTACACAATATAAATTGAAGGAATAATGGTACTCCCGTCGGGGCTGCGGGTTGTTCGCAAGAGATACCGCGGCCTCGACTTGAAGGGCTAAGAAGGAACATGGGTGGTTTTTAGTCAGTAGAAGTCTGACACTCCCTTTCGCTCTGCCCAAGAGAAGGAGGGGTTATTTGATGATTTCCCAACCCCAAAAAAAAAAAAAAGGAATAATGGTACTTCTAATATCCTTTATTTCTATGGCTTTTATAAGGAAGACTGAAACGAACCCGGGCGGTAATTAATAAGGGATAACATCGAGCTTCATATAGAGGAGGCTTATGTGACCTGTGGTCCCAGCTGTGGGAACATTAAAGGAACTTTATATAAAAATCACGTGGTACTATGTTCGGACACGCTATTCTTCGAAACAACCCTACTGGTTTCAAAGAATTTTTGTGAATATGTATGGTTGTTTCCTGTTTGCAAGGTAGGATAGTTTTAGACTCAAGTTTAGTTTTGATTTTGATTTTTTGAATCGAATGAAATTAAATTTGGTACACAGATAGTCTAAAGTCTGAGAACGGTTATAAGCTACTTTTTAGTGGGAAAAAAGGGTTAAAAGGGGGGAAACGCGGACGAAGCCGCGGGCATCAGCTAGTAAGTACTAAGTAAGAAATTACCTCGAACTCCAGTAGCGTCTTCTTCATGACGTTGACATCAAATATTTTAATGATAAGTTTCTGTACTGGCTCGGGGAGGTCACACTTAGCGTCCAGAGCTAAGTTTTGTGGTCCCGCGTCCTCAGTTCCATAGTCCATGTCTAGCGGGAAATAACGTCCAGGTACCTATTATTTGAGAAACAGTACATTTTAATTTAATATTGTTCGGATCGAATTTCGGCCACACCCGTAATTTTCAAAAGAGTTTTGCCAAGTTCATAGGAGATATCATAGTGTACAGTCACGAGCAATAAGATGTATGTATACACTTGGCTAAGTTCAAATGCGAATTTCTCGTGAAATAACAATTGCAACTTTGAGATATGACCTTTTTATGATAATGTGGGATCCAAAATATTAGTTTCTTTACGTGACATGAAAATGAAAACAACACAGTAGGCGAAAATTGCTTCTAAACCTTGCTAAGTGTATACATATTCGTGCTGCTGACTACACGTGTGTCTCTCTCTGTTCCTTGATTGTCATGGTCCTAAGGGAGGACAGTGAACACTCGCGGAGATAGATGAGGAACTGGACCAATGGCGACACGTGCGCACCGAACCACGGCGGTGTCACACCTCCAACTTTCATACAAGTTCTTAATGCCAATGTTTGTATGTAAAAAGAAAAATAAAACTTGCTTATTATGTAAATAAAAATTTACCTTTTGAACGCCACTGTCGGGTCAGCCCACAAATGAAAACGCATTTTTTTTTAAACTTTGAATCACGAAATAGTGTCAAATAAAATAATGATTTAGTAGGTATTTGTGCTTTGGCGTGGGTTGCATGCCGATGCGTTTACTCTGTGGCGTTCAAAAGGTAAAATTCAACCTCTATAAATATTATACCTTCATAAAATGATCTCTGTACTCCCAAACGTTTTCAGTTTTTTCCATGTACAGGTCTTCGAACTTCTGGATTGCGTCATCAACGTTCTTGCAGGTTTCTACCTTAGAGCCGCCAATGGTGGTTCCGATGCGGCCCCACGAACGGAAGAACCAGTATCTAGTGTATAAACATTATAGCGTGATTACAGTAGAACAAACTATTTGGTATACAGCACAGAATATTAATTATTCCACTACTCCGCTATTGGAAGCTCAATGATCTTTATATTTTTTTTTGGAGCGTGGGAAATCATCAAATGACTCCTCCCGCTCCGGGCAGAGCGGTAGGGAGTGTCAGACTTTTACTAACTAAAAACCACCCAACGAGGCCACGGTAACTCTATCGAACAACCCGCAGCCCCGACGGGTGTAGTACAGTGCGTTAAAACCCGATTTTTGTGTCATCCTGTTTTTATTTAAGAAATGGATAGTTTCTGTCAATAGACCAAAACCCTGACTAAAAAATATGATTCTAATTAGTCCGTCAGTTAGATTATCTAAAAATATTGGATACGTATTTTTTGTTTTAAAAAATCAATAAAAATTTACGAAGATAAAACGCATCAAAGATTTGAGTGGGGGTTATGTGACGTCACTCACCGGTACAAAATGTCATACTAATGTCTTAGAATATGATGTCACGCGAGTTTTCAAAGCACTGTATCGTCTTCATTGTTTGTTTACGTGAAAAAAAAAAAAAAAAATGTGTCCAATATTTTTTGGAAATCTAACTGACGGACAATTTTTTTTATTTTATTTAACTACTCTATTCTAGTACTACTAGAATTGACAGAAACTATCCATTTTTTTAAATAAAAACAGAATGACACAAAAATCGGGTTTTTAACACACTGTGCGTCGGCCCTTGCGGGCCCCTTCCATGTTGCTGATATCTATATGAGGCGCGCGTGGAACACGAACGCGACGTCGACACGGCCTGTCATCGTCACAAGACGGACGGACGGCGAGCTAGCCTATTACTCACCGTCCACAGGCACGCGCCCCCGACGCCCGGAGCATCTCCAGCGGCGGCTGGGATGAGAGGTTCTCTCCCTCTCACGTTCCGCCACCTCCTTCACTAGCATCACTGCTTCGCAAAAGGGAGGCGATGGCGTCCTATTCCCTCTCGCCCCGGTCCATGGCTTGCACCAGGGCCTGCAGTCTCAACATAGTTTTGCGACCGAATTCATATGGTTTGCCTTAGCGTACCGACATCGTTATGTCATTATAATGTACGATTTTCCTCGTTATCTTGGATGTAGAGACTTGTGTTTCTCGCAAGCATGGCAACCGAAAATATCTTGAGATTGTTGGTTTGACAGCGTCGTAATTAATGTCAAGACTGTAGGCCCAGGGTCGGACGCGAGAGGTCACCGGCGCCGATCGCCGCTACAAGAACACGGCGGGGCTCCGCCCAAGCGGGGCAGACCTCCACGGTGTCCTCCGACCGATACTCGCAATGGTAGCATTCAAGAGTATCCTCCCGCCTGATTCGGTGCAGGTACCTCTCGAAACAACCGTGTAAGGTGAGGACCTACGTCAGACGGAAGGTGAGGGCGCCGTGGCGCCTCTCAAACCACTCCTCAAAGAGGGGGACTTACCGCCGCTATCGTGGGGTGCCCTGGCATATTTATCCCTTATGTTAATTGAACTTAAGTTAATTTTATTATTATATTAATTACAAAAAGAAAAACGTAAATCTATTATCATTAATTTTACACAAAAATAAACTATCACTATTTTTCCCTTTTTTTATGAAGTGCATAAAAAAAAGGGAAAAATTTGATTTTTTTTCTTAAAATGTACGCTCACTTTGGTACAAAAAATATGCTCTATTTTCATTGAACTAAAGCGGTCTACGGAAAGATTGAAGCTGTGGCAAGGTAGTGCATCCTTACCTTACCCATTTGTTCCACCTGCTGAACATCTCCCACCTGGACAAGAGTGGCCGTGGCTGACCTGGAAGTCTTTAAACAGGCTCCGGACCCAGGTTGGTCGCAGCAAAGAAAACTTGCTGAGGTGGGGACACATAAATGACTCTGCACTGGAGTGTAAATGTGGTGCTATTCCTCAAACAATGGGGCACTTAATATCGTGCCCTGCCTGTCCTGCTAGTTGTTCACTACAGGAACTGATGGACGCTGCCGAAAGCGCCAAACTAGTAGCTCAATTCTGGGCCAACACAATTTAGATTGCCATCGACACGCTAAGAAGAAGATTGAACTAAAGTTTAACCCTTCGATTAATTACAAAAAAAATCTGATATCTCTCTTACCGTTTGGCCCCTTCACTCTCCAGCACTTGCAACTTGTAGTAGGAGTTCTTCCCGGCGACGACGTCCGTCTGCGACAACACCACGGTGTACTTGTTGCCGTCATAGTCCGTGTATACGTGTGCTTCGTCTTGCAGCTTTGACGCAGGGTCTACTGCTGTGCCACCTGGTAAAGAAAGGTATTCTACACTAAACAAAAACTATTTTCTTGTTATTTTTTTTTACACGCACTCTATAAAACAGTACAAAGCACTAGTCTCGAGTTCGTATTCGTAGTCGTCTACAAACTGTCATTTGTCAAATCATTCGATTTTGAACTTAACCGTCCAAATTTTATGGTTTAAAATAATGTAGAGAAATTAACAGTTTGTGGTAACTTGTTTGATGGCGATTGTAAATGTGAAGCATTTTTGGACTTACTACTTTGAGAATCGCTTGGCGTGTAATGTCAAAATATTTGCGTTTACTGATAATATAAAATATAAGCGTTTTAACTACCAATAAAACGTTTATTAATTTACTTACCTTATTTAAAGCTTATTTAATTGAGATAGGCTCAATGTTCTCGACCTTCATATTTCTATACATCTATCTCTTTCTAGCACGTCCCTAACGCTTGGCCTGGCTTGGCTTGACCTGGAGACTTGGTATACAGGGTGGTGCCGACAATACGACAATAAATGAAACCACTGGTAGTTCTAGTTCTAGGAACATTATTAAACTATCAAATAAATCTTTACACCAAAATAAAAAAGTTGAAAAAAAAACAATAAAACTAAGTAGCATAAAACTGTAAACGAAATACATTACAATGTACCAATAAATATTGGTTTACTAACCTTAGGAATAATTTGCACCGATTAACGTGTGGAAATAAAATGTAACAAACGAATTTGGCAAAGATATTTAGATTTTTTTTTTTTTAAAAACGTTGCCCCACATTAGAAATTTCTCCTGTATCGTGGGTGCGTTTACAAACATTTAAACTCACATACACAGAACACCCAGACCCGAAACAACTATCTGTAGGCCATACAAATATTTGTTTCGTGCGGGGATCGAACCCGCGACACGCAGCGCAGCAGTCTAATTGCTCAGCCACTGCGCCAACCGTACCGTCGGCACCACGACGGTGTTAGGATTTATTTGATAGTTTAAAAATGTTCCTATGAACTAGAACTACCAGTGGTTTCATTTATTGTCGTATTGTCGGCACTACCCTGTATAAAAGATGTTCATGTGAATTTGATAGTCCCCTGATAATTGGGAAACTTTGTATGTACATGTACGTTAATGTTTAAGGTCTAGGAAGTTTTATATGGATTATAATCTGAAATAATTGAATTAATAATATAATATAATAAATAAGTCCAGAGAGAAGCAGACTTGGTGCCGCCCCATGACGGAGATATGCGACTACCGATTTGTGGCCGCTCTGAATCAAATCTGTCTTGTGCCTCAGGAGCTGACAATGATCTTCCAAAACTCTTAGGATTGCTAACATTTCCTTTTGTTTGCAATGAAGATCTTTCTGAGAGAGATTGTCTAGTCGAGCTCCTCAAGCGATATCCGACGCACTTGTTGTGAGGAAACGAGAAGGAGGCGGCATGTGTTTTGTGTATGGCCGACGGAAGATGACAATTCTGGCGCCACCATATTTGATTGTCTATGGCAGCACGAGGTGAGTGTCTGAACGGTGATCCGACGTCAAGATTTCGTTCAGTAGGTTCAGAAGCGCTCGAAAGTTGAGTCATCTTTTCGGAACGGTAAAGCTGACAAAATTGAGTAGATTAAATTGGGTTCTGGAGTGCCCTGAGCGTTGCTTCCACAGCAAATATTAGGTTTTATTATTGACACTTGTAACGGGCTATTTACCATGTTTACTATTTGTTTCGGGTTACCGATATTTCGGCGCTGTTGCAAGCACCATGAGCACGGACACAGACAACAGTTATATACCGAAACACATCAGACCGGACAACACCACGGAACGGAACAAGGACGGACAACAACAGATCAACGGATAACATCACGGACGGACGGTTTTCGTTAAATAACAACAGTCTATCCGTGATCATGTCCGTGACCGGTATCCTCGAAAACCATTTGCCGTAGAAGGCGTACTTTCCGAAACTTACGTTTGGAACGCTTGCGCTTGTCCCTCTTTTTCATGTTGCGGCAACGTGTCTTAGGGTTGCCTCCGCTAGACGAGGAGCTACTACTGGAACTGGAGCTACTGGAACTGGAGCTACTAGAACTTGAGCTACTAGAACTTGTGCTACTTGAACTCGAGCTAAAAGAACTACTCAACCGACGTCGCCGCTTCTGCAGCAAAGGGGGTCCTGAAAGAGCATCAGTAATCACACTAACGCTTTTTAATTCGAATAAAAACCATTACAATTCTTTCTAAGCCCAAAAGGAGGGTTATGTGTTTTTACTGGTACACTTTTAAAATAATAAAACTTTAAGGGAGCTAAGTGTTGGCATGACAAGACCATTCACGGCGAGAAACTAGTCGTTAATGAAATCAAAATGGCGGGTCCCGGTCTCGCTAAACGAGCCTTCCTACCACTGCCAAGCGGAAGTGACGTGCTAGAAAGAGATAGATATATTCTTAATTTCTGCGAGAAACGTAGGGCCTATTTAAATTAAATAAGCTTCGAATAACGGTCAAATCTAATTAATAAACACAGTTTAATTAGAAAAACCAAACAATACCTTGAATTTTTAACTTCACTGCCGATTTAGATGATTTAACGTATAAGCTGCCAGATTTCGGAATGGACTTCCCATCCAAAACATCTTGAGGAACTCTTGTAGCAGGCTATGACCAAAGAAAAATAAAAGTAGGCAGACGAAAATTACAGAAAAATATTGTCTTCAAAAGCTTGTTTTTAATTGAATACATAAAAATTCTGATCTAAAACTTACGTCGGATCCCCAGTCGGCAATGTTATTCTCTTTAATAAGTTCTAATGACTTAGAAATGGAACCATCTTTCTCAATTAAATCGAGGTATGATTCTTCAACAACCTGTAATAGACATAATTAGTAAGTAAATATCAAAATCCAATTTAGTCAGTAATAAATGTTTATCAGTCCAAAGAAATTACGAAAATTCACGTCAACGCTCGGCCACGTGAATTTCCATCCATATGTCTTTCTGTTTGTTTAGTTTCTTCTACAGGTACATCTGAACTGATTTTGATGAAAAGCCACCATAATATATATGGAACAATAAGATGCCTGTTTCCGGGATCGAACCAAGGACCTGATGCTCGGCAGTTGCGCTTGCTACCACTAGACCAACGAGGACTACGACTCTATAAGGCTTTTGGAATAGAGATAGTTGAAACTCTGAGGCCATATGTAACATCATTTAAGAGCAATCATAAATATTGGTTTTGAACATTCGCGAGTAAATAATAGTCCTACCTCAATATCCAAAGACTTGATTTCCTCCATTCTTTCGGGCATCCTTTCCACATCTTTCTTAGTGGACACCACGGCCACGGTAGTGGGAGTCAGCTTGCTAACCACGAGACCTCCTAACTTCAGGATACGCTTCTTGGTTTCTTCCTTATCCTTCAACTTGCCATATAAGAAGAACTGCAAGTTCTTCAGTGGTGGAATTGGTAATTCTTTCTTGACGCTGTGAATAATACGTTGGTTATTATGAGGGAACAGGGGCTACAATTTTATCCACACAAAAGTTTTTGACATGAAAAAAATTTTGTAGCGATAGGCTGCTGCACTGCATGTAGCGGGTAAAAGGCATAAAATAATGGAACTTAAAACTAGCTTAAAAACCAGACAAGGATCGGACAAAATGAGTACAAAGAGGAAATCTGAAAGTGTCGCCGGTGACTGTTAAGTTGTGTGGAATTCGATTTTCGTGACATGTTCATGTAATGCGGGGGAATGACGAAAATATCGTTGCTTCCCCACCATAGTTTGGTTGTTTTATTGTTTTGAGTATGAATGTGGGTGGGTGTAAGAATAGAGGAAGACGAAGAAACGATGTATGAAATGTTTGAAGTGTGATATGGCAAAAAAGGAGGTGTTTCAGGAGATGACGAACAAGTAAAATAAGATATATCAAGGAAAGGATCGTAGGAAAAAAAAAAGTGGAAATTATGTTTTATTTTTCCTACTCCATCGCTTTTTTTTTCAACGAAATTAATCATAATTTCGTTGCGGGATCCGAGACAGTTAAATTGTTTATCTGGGCACTATATCTCAAAAACTCTTAGTACTAGAAAGCTGTATTTGGCATGAATATAGAAATGAGTTACGCCGACAAAGTGCTAAAGTAAAATATTGAAAACAAAATTTTTGGGGTATCTCCAGTACACATTAAAGTTGGGATGGTATTTTTTTCTCGCAAAGTCTACTGTGTGGGCTGTCGTTGGATAGGTCTTTAAAAAATATTGCGACTTTGCTCAAACACTTTTTCTCTTAAAGGATTCGTTTGTGAAATATTAAGGTTTAGAGTGCAAATTTTTGTTAGACTCAAGTGTGGCAACGTAAACCACCTATACGTATACGGGTTGTGTTTGGGCGTGTGAAAAAATTCATAGTAGTGGCATATATAACGAAAATAAAAGGAAAAGTATCACAGCTAAGTAGGCTTTACAAGTTTTCGAATAATAGTCGACCAACTTATAATATGTACTTGTATGAAATATTTTCCTATACGTAATGTATGGGAGCGCAGGTCTCAAAACTGCAAATGTAAGTCTGTTTTATTTTTACAATAATAATCATCGTTCGGAGGCAGGTAGGCAGGGTGGTTCATCAGTTTAGTAAGTTCACATATTACCCTACATTGTGCGTGGTCTGACATGCACTTGGTCGTTTTTTTTTATTTGAAAAGGCGCTTAGTTCGGAAGTGGGGAACTGATGTTAACCACGACAAGAGTAATGCTCTTCTCGAAATCGAGTAAAACAGGCCAAAATATCTTCGCCACTCAGCTAAAAACCAATCACTATATATCATAGAATTTAAAATAAAATAAAAAACGTTAAAAAAATGTATGAGCTCGCTTCACTCGCTCTTTTATTCGCATCACTGACAGTTTTCTGCATTATTCGACTAAGTTCCTCGTAGTATCCACAGCTAAGTTTCCATCTTTGTCGTCATCTTTGTCGAGCTGAACATGCTTCTACCAGCACCTGTGATCGTGGTGGTCTCTTACTTCTATTTCTATTAGAAGTATCTTGTTGTACGGTGAGTTGTTGTGTAATAACAGCAGGCTCTGTTTTGGTGCCACTTACTTTTATGGAGAGCTACACATATTTTCAGTACAGTAACTTACCTGTGTTCTAGCGGTTCTAATGTTTCCGTTAAATCGACAGTTCCTCTGTAAACAGACCTTTGCTTTTTCTTCCCGTTGTCCAATATCATGTTCGAACATCTGTGAACTGACAAAATGTAATGTTGGGCTGAAAGGCCGAAAACCACAACGCAACTCAACGCGTTCGAATGGGGTTTGAACTTTTTTGTATGGAAGCTGGCATATTGACCTACCGCCATTTTGATTTTTTTTACAAATCACGGCCCACGGTGTAATTGGTATGTATGGGTAGAGAGGACGTCTAGACGAACAAAAAATGTCATGAAACATGGCATCCTAGTGTCACGTTATCGAGATATTTTAAAGTAAAGATTGACATATGAGTACAATGACCACATAAAAAAATAGACCTTTTACGTGTCTATAGGCGTTGATTATTATTATTACTGTTTATTGAAAGAGGATAGGTACATTACACACTACTAGGAGCACGAGAAAACTATTCTATGACATAACATAGCGTTTCATTGCGATGCGAAGCTATTTTCTTGTGCGCATAATAATAATAATCAACCTGGGATCGATTATTTGGATACATTTTTTTGCCTTTACACGTAAAAGTGTATTTTTAATGATTTTCGTTGTACTCATTTATCGATCTTTATCTACAAATATCTCGGTAACGTGACACTTTGGGTTACTGGACATTTTTTGTTCGTCTAAATGTCCTCTATCCATACATAAATCATAATATTGGATTAAAAAAAAGTTGGTGAATTAAAAAAAAAAAAACTATTAATTATTGAAAAATAGATGTTGTACTTACTGGAGGAGCAACAGTGTCCTCGGATAGCGTCATTCTCTAAGTCACTGTCGCTCATTATTATTGAACACGTGAAAATAATAGTTTCGTACCCGTGATGTCATTATAAGGTAATGCACGATTTAGCTCGATATTTCGGTTGTAGAAACTGGCATTAATCATAAACTTTGTTGTTATTGTTAGGGAAAACGATTAAATTATCATCATTAAGTGATCGACTGACTGCAATGTCAATAGTAAGTATGTATGTTATCTATTTGCAGAGTGCGTGTTTTGCTCGAGGAGTTATCGGAAAATTATCATCTGCATAGTAAAAGACAAATGCGACAACAACAAAAAATGAAGTTTAATTTGGCGCCAATAACAATATTTGTAAGGAAATAGTTCGACTTGGATGGGTAAGTAATTTGGAGGTAGTAACTAAAAAGTGATGAATATAAATGTTGATAGATGGTGAGGAAGGCAAAGGAAAAGATGGATGGATTGTGTGGAATATGGATTGTGAGTCAATGTTATTTTAATAATGGTCTTCAACTTACACAGCAGTAGATTCATCTTTAACAACCACCAGCAGTGGCAGTCGTTCGGATTCAAACAGCCTGACGTCTGTCTTAGGTTTATATCTCTTGAAGATGGTGCCGTCTTTGTACGCCTTTGGAACGGTCATAGGAGACCTCTTCGGAGTTTGAGTTACATGTGAACACTTCGTCCATTCCGATATGTTCCCTGTAGTAGACGAAAACATCATTTAATAGTGTTAATGTGAAGTATATAATATAAAGAAACTAGTGTAAAATAAAACATAACATCATGCATGTAATCCTCGATGTGTTAGATAGAGGTGTATCCATTAGTTAGTACACCCACATTTTATCTGTTATGTTTAAGTCCCATGTAGGGGGCGAGCCTATTGTCATCAACTGGGCACACTACCAGACTCCGTGGCTGCTACTGAGAAATTCATAATAGGATAACACTTTGCCCGACCTGGAAATCGAACCCCCATGCCCAGTAGTCGCGCTTGCGACCATTAGACCAACGAGGGACTACACAAAAAACTTAAATATTATTTAATTTACCTGTGCATTTATAACCAAATGTGTCTAATACCAGCTGTCCCTGCTTGCACACTGTGCAAGGATCGAGCACTCCGAACGCCATGCAGTCCGCAAGACGGTCCAAACACTAGAACAAATATCTATCTTTATTCACATTGCTTCAAATACCTTGGACATTTCATTTCTGACGACCTTAAACATGATGAGGATGTTGAACAGGACCGCAGAGCATCGGCGGTGCGGGCGAATATGTTGGCCCGTAGGTTCGCTCGATGTACAGATGCGGTCAAAATCACGCTTTTAAAGCATACTGCACATCTTTGTACTCGAGCGCCCTATGGATCAACTGTACTAAAAGTGCAGCCAATGCTTAGCGTGTTCAATATAATAACGCTTTCTGTTGCAACTGCCACGATATTGCAGTGCATCTGCAATGTTTGCACAAGGCAGGGTCGACAGCTTCTCAGCAGTCGGTAGTGCGTAAGAAGAATGCGTTTTTTCTCGCGAGATCGCATGGCAGTAGCAACAGCCTCAGCGTTATTGCTGATAGTCATGATGAAAGCCTCATAGTGAGGAATCTTATAAAAACCACCTTGTCTTGTGTAAATGTCAGTGGATCATGTTGTCTGTTTAATATTAGTATTATTTAGGTATTCTTCATGAAATAATCTTGAAATGTATGTAAGCAGTTTGTTTGTTTCGCATTGTACAAAAAAACAAGGAAATTGGAAAGAAACTGTAATTTTTCCTGCTTTTATCAACGCTATTACGACACGACGTCATGTCGACACAGCGACGGAACGTGTCGCGACTTGAAAATCGAACGTGTCACGAGTTTACGGCAGAACGTGTTACGACTCGTCGACGGAACGTGTCGCGACTTGACGACGGAGCGTGTCGCGACTTGACGACGGAGCGTGTCGCAACTTGAAGACAGAACGTGTCGCGACTTGAAGACGGACCGTGTCACGACTTAACGTGTTACAACTCGACGTCGTCGTATCGTTTCTGTCGTTGTATGTATGTGTTTTGGCCCTAGGGCGTAGTTTGTCTCTTCCAAAGAGGTGCGAGTGCATCAAATAACCATTTTTCCCCACACATACTCAAAATATGCAAGACACTATCAGAAATTCAGAATAAAAATAATATACTTTTAACATGTTTATAGAGACGGAAGTTTTATACATGCCTCCAGTGGGAAAGATACTGCTAAGTAGAAATGGTAACAATATCAAACTGATGATTTTCTTTCCCCAATCAATCAAATGATCGAATACTTTGCTGGTAACAAATAAAAGGTAACATCATCTTGAATGCCTACAAGAATATGTAGTAATGTTATAGTTTAGCAAACCTCTTCTCGTCCAGCAGGTATTTCTTGTGAATTAACTTCAAGTAATTCTTCCAAATCAGTCTTAGACAGCTCACTCAAGGCATTCCTGTGTTTATAGAAAAGTTTATTTTGTTTCTCCAATTTCTTTTCTTTCTCTTTTTCTTCCTTTAATTCTTCTTCATTTTTACGTTCTACTTTTAATTTCTTCACTGGCACTTCATCTGCTTTAAATGGTCTGAAATAGCATTCGTTTTTATTAATATTTATTTATACATTATTATTTTTCAGTATCTTTATGAATTAAAATCAATTGCAATATGTACAAGAATCATCAGTTGAGAATGATTTGACCATTGGCTGATGTTTTTTTTAAATTGTGTTTGTTATTGCACTTTTCATACGCTTTTAGTAAATGGTACCCCTGCAAATCCAGGGTGGGTCACTAATAACTACAAGGTTTATAAAAATCTGATAACATACTTGACCTCCTCTTTAACAATAGCCTGGTCAGCTTTCTTTAGGGTCTTGAACCCAGGAATACTGTCCCCGCCAGCAAAAAAGTTGAATTCACTCCTCTTTTCCGCAAAGCACTTGACGTGGTGCCACAATGGCTGACCGCCATACTTAGCACCAACTTCGGTATCATACACTGTCTTAGATATACGAACTTCATCCTAAAATACATACAAAATGATCATTATGCTGCTTTTAACATCAACTTACTGTGTCAGGAAAAAGAAATTAAGTGAGAATTTGAAACAAAATCATGTCAGTCATTGCCAGAAGAAGATCCACCACAAAACCCTACGGACCCGAACCCATTGTGCCCATTCCTTTCAAGCAGCTAAGAAGCTGGTTAAAAGATCACACTCGTCTTGTATTCACAAGGCGAGAGGTGGTGGACCTCGACACCAGGATCTAGGCAATCCAAGGAAGCTATGCCATCCCTGGATATAAAGCTGACCAGGCGCCTTCTGCGCCTGCGCCTGGACAGAGATAGCCTGCGTCTGGTGGCGGGGACCATCACTGAACACTGTTCACTGAAGAAGCACCTCCACACCCTAGGAATCACTGACAGTCTTTCACAAGTTATTATGCCTTGTGACTGTAGCTTAGGAGTGGGGTTCGGGGCTCCGGGTCGCGGGGCGGTGGTTGCGCGTTGCGGCGTGCATTCGTTGTTCCGTGATTTGGAGTCTCGTACATTCGTTGTTGCGGTGTGCGTCGCTGCGTGCTTTCGTGCTCGCAGTGTTCGTTGTTGCGGGCATTCGGCGGCGTGTGATTCGGCGTGGTGGCTTTCGGGATGACGTATTGCACTCGTAGTTTAGTTTTATGAATTGTTCTTCTGACATTCAAAAGTACCTGGTAATGGTTTAATTGAAATAAATGCTTTGACTTTGACTTTGAGTCCCCTGTGCAGAGCATGCATGGAGGCGGAGGAAACGGCGCATGTGCTCCTTGAGTGCACAGGCATTACCAAGTTTGGGAGGAAACCCTAGGAACACCAAGATCCCTTGCGGATGCCCTGAGGAGACCGGGAAGTCTGATCTGCTTCTGGAGGAAGGTGGGCTGGTTAGAGTAATCGGCCAACATAGCTCACGCACAATGGTCCATTTCAAGGACTAAGTGCGGAAGCCCAAACCCCATGATAAGAAGAAGAATCATGTCAGTCAAGAAGTCTTGATGAGCTTAAGCAATTGTACAGATGCCAGCACTTCCAGCTACAAGGGCTTGAAGCCCTAACATCCTGTGATGTGCCACACCTCCTCCCGTGCCCATTGTGCACAACTAACTGCACACTCAAAGACTTGTATGAAGCAAACGACAGAGTTGTGCAGGTTGCTACGTACTGGTTGGACAAAATTTAGTCATCGACTCTAAAAGAAGAAGATCAAGCTACTGCAATCTGTCAAATTTCTTTAATACATTTTCAACTTTATCACTGAAGCATTAGGTGTAAGGTTGATTGGAAAATTGGTTTGACATGGAAAAAATGCAAGGTTCAGCAGGGTATAAAATTCTTTTCCTTATTTCACTTACCTTACATATTTTAATATCACAATGTTTACAAGTTGCTCTGCTACTCTTGGAATACTCCACGAGGTAGTCTTTAAGTGCTAAGTTAGTAGATATTTCGATGGCTTCAGAAGTAGCACTATCATCAGCTGATCTCTTCTTAGCTTTACCTTTACCCTTAGGTTTTGCAACTGGCATTACTATTCCAGTTGAATTCTCTATAAAGAAAGATTTTTCTCTGTTATTTTTAGTCTCAAGTGGCTCAAGACAGGAAGCTGCTGGAGGAGGCCTTTGCAAAAAGGCACACTGAGTTGAAAGATAATTATCCTATAGCCAAACAAACCAAACAATTCAGACATAAAGGTTAAATCTGTCACTCCAGCACCAGTTTAACGGGCTAAATAAATAAAATTATTAGTCTAATATTATATTTTTACACCTATATGACACAATAGTTTATACTTTATAATATAAAGTATAAACTATTATGTAGTAGTTTAGAAAACAGGCACATTTTATATGTCATTGTTTATAATTTAATAAAGTATATTAAATTATAAACAATGATTGGTACTCTTGTTTGTACTCAGTTATAAAAATATACCAAGATAACATAATTAATTCTTATGATATCTGATAAAAAATTAAATAAAGGTGCAGCAGATAAATACCACTTAGAATTCCCCTGCTTTTACTGATAAATGATACTATTACTGATACACATTGGCAAAAAAATTACTTTAACTTGTATATTACTGCGACATTCGTTCACAAAAATCTGGTGTGCCTGTGTTCCTTATTTTTTCCTAAATAGCTTGCAATTTAGATGTTTTACTTTATATGTATAGCTATAGAGGCACCTGGAGGATTCTCAGCTAGTTTTCTGCAAACCTCAAATTATCCATTTTTATTTGATTGCCCAAAACTGTTTGAGCACTATAGCAACAACTCCGAGGTGGATTTTGGGCACACAAACAAATTATTATTCGATGCATATGCAGCCAACTTAAGGTTCGATGAATAATTTGTTTGTCATATACTTGGCATAGAGTGTTTATAGATAAAATATAATTTCACCATACCCAATACAGATTTGATTCTTTTTTGATCATCCATCTTGAGTTTATTGAAGTTGCTGATTTCACTCGCTGAATTGGGATGCGCCTTCTTGAAGAAACAATCTTCATGATGCCAGTTTGGTTGCTTGCCATCAAAGAATGCCGACTGACAACAAAAAAGTACTTTATTTACATAACACACCATGTTTGGATCATACACATTATTTTCATCCGCCCCTTAGACGACCCATAAGTGTACCAACTTAGCACTGACCCACGAAAAATTGGTGACCATAACATATTTACTATTTTTGTCTGTACTATTAACCAGTACCTACAAAGATTTTAAAAGTGTCTGACCATCATGTGTGTTGTGTAGTTATTTATTTACGTATTGTAAATAAATAAGTAAGAGCGAAATATTTGAAAAGGCTAACAATAAATTATCAAAGGAAATCAAAGAGTAAAGTATAGCTAGGCATTAATGGGCAGAACGCGACAAGGGCGCCAAGAGCGGGTCTACGAGTCCATCGATGATCAAGAAAGCTTTACAGTTAGACGAGTTTCATTTCGCTGTTTGTATTTACATCAGTTTCATTTCATTCCCTTCATCTTCCAATATCATAATGTGAAGAACGACAAATGTTAGCGGTTGATATTCAAACGAAAGGTGGTATGTTATGTGTGACTAACCTGCACCATGATGGCAATACGTAGGGATCCTTGATTAATCCCTTGTTTACATCCTTTACACTTAGCTCTGCTAGATTTGGCATACTCAGCTTGAAAAGGTAACTCTGCCATTTTTATTACTGAATGCTATAAACACCAGGATTTCTATAATAATTAATAATGTTCTCTTGAGAGATACAAGAATTCAACGGATCGCCCGGCTTCAAACTTCAAGTTCAAATCAAAGAGTAGATTATGTAGATAACTTCACTTCATACTTCTGACTTCAATTCAAACTCAAACTTGTTTGTTCCTGTTTGACATTAATCCACGTTATTCAGAGATAGAAATTCTGAAGAGGGCCTCTCTAAGTCTTTTGTTTTTGATTAGTCGATTTTCTCTGGTAGCATGCCCAAATACTGAACTGTTACATTCTGTGGTATTTTTTAAAACTCAAATTATGTGAGTAGACTGGTGGAGGCCTCATGCATGATGCGTTAACGGTGCAGTGAGGTGCCGCAACGTCATCATACATACAAATCACTATGCCATGTGAGGCTGTGAGCCATGTCACACGATGCGTTGCGACACACTACACCGCACCATGTGCCCTCAGTCTTAAACAACCGTGGTGCAACACAACAACTAGAATTTTATTGGAACAGGGCCCTGTTTAATAAACATTACAATTCTACAATTTTATACATAACTAACATATTAGTAAAATTTTATTACCTACAAGCGCTGTTTAATAAACCTTACAATTTGTATGAATTCTACAAGTACAAATTTTACAATTTTAAATGCTGTTTAATAAACGTTTACAATTGTAAAAAACGCCTGTAGATTTTGATTACAATTTTGTAACTACAAATTTTTAATTGTAAGTTACAATTTACATAAAATGTAAGTTTTGTCAAATAAGAACCTTTGACAAAACTTACATTTTATGTAAATTGTTGTATTATTGTGTAAATCGAAAGTAATTTCAAAAATCTTAAACATTTATAATTTGGTTTTACTTCTTTTATATTTGTTTGATTCATAATAAAAGTCATGGAACTTAGTAACAAAATAACGATTTTGTCTCTTATTTATGAGAATAAAGAAATATTATTCAATCGAACATCAAAAGTAAAAGTTAATCCTTTTACAAAAAAACTCGACGTTGCTGTTCACTCATATAATCCATCATCACACTACTGTCACTACCTCCACTACTAGTTGTAAGAACTATCTTTTTCTTTACTTATTTAATTGAGGTACTAAATTGTAGATTTTGATGACAATTATGTATCTACAAATTTGTAATTGTAATTCACATAAAATGTAAGTTTTGTTGAAGATTCTTAAATCGAAGGTAGTTTAAAAAATCTAAAACATTTAGAATTTAGTTTAACTTCTTTTACATTTGTTTGATTCATAATAAATTTGCTGAGTGGGTAAGAGCTACATTTATCTTAAAATCATATTTAAGATCATGTTCTATCTTTTTTATCAAATATTCGACGGTAGTTTTTTTTTCAATAAACGTAAAATTATATTTTTGCATCATCACTACTTCCACTACTAGTTGTAAGAACCATTTTTAAAAGTAAGTATAACAATAAAATTTGTTCCCTTATTTAAGGTGAATGCTCGAACCACCCCGCGAATTCAAATTTCCTTACGTTTTTTTGTAATTTGCAGGTCAGTGTTAGTTTGTATGTTGATTAGAATATTAATTGCGGCTGTAAGACGTATGTACTTACAGAATTATAATAATCAAAATCATCAATACAAGCTTCCAAGTTCAAAAATGACTTTTTCAAGTTCCTGCACCTTTTTTTTAAAAAATTTCGACAGGTGGACTCCCCGTGTGTCAGAAACTTACAATTTTTTTTTGGTGGGTGGAAAATCATCAAATAACCCCTCCCGCTCTTGGGCAGAGCGAAAGGGAGTGTCAGACTTCTACTGACTAAAAACCACCCATGTTACTTCTTAGCCCTTCATGTCGAGGCCGAGTATCTCTTGCGAACACGAAGCCCCGACGGGGCAATTTTGTACCTCAATTAAATAAGTGAACAAATATTATTATACTTTAAAAAATGGTTCTAACAACTAGTAGAGGAAGTAGTGACAGCTGTAGTGATGATGAATATTTGAGTGAACGGCAACGGTGAGTTTTTCGAAATAGGATTAACTTTACTTTTGAAGTGACAAATTTTACATTTAACGAAAAATTTCGTGTCAGCAAAACTACCGTTGAATATTTAATAACAAAAATAGGACATGATCTTAAATACGATTCTAAAAGAAATGCAGCTCTTGCATCCACTCAGCAATTTTTTTAATTTATTATGAATCAAACAAATATATATTAAAAGAAGTTAAACCAAATTCTAAATGTTTAAGATTTTTGAAATTACTCTTGATTTAAGAATCTTCAACAAAACTTACATTTTATGTAAAATTGTAACTTACGATTACAAATTTGTAGTTACAAAATTGTCATCAAAATCTACAGGCATTTTTTACAATTGTAAACGTTTATTAAACAGCATTTACAATTGTACAAATTGTAGAAGTTTTACTTGTAGAATTCTTACAAATTGTAAGGTTTATTAAACAGCACTTGTAATTTTTTTTTACAAATGTGTCAGTTATCTACAAAATAAAATAAAAAAAATTGTACAAAATTGTAGACTTGTAATGTTTAAACAGGGCCCAGCAGGGCTATTGCGTATCTTTTTTAATGTCAGTGGCTATCATAGTGTCCATCGATTAACTGTCAAATGGTTCTATTTTGTACCAAACTGACAGTTAATCGATGGACACTATGATAGGCACTGACATTTAAAAAGATACGCAATAGCCCTGCTGGGGCCTGTGTTGCTACGATGAACTACATAAATGATTTATATGCATCTGTGGTTTATAGATTTCTGACAATTTGAAAAATACCTATCTGTGCCACAGAGTACATTTTTATCTAAGGTAATCTGTGCTTTGAAATTGAAAAACACAAGATGCAGGCTGCATGGGCTAGATCCCTTTGCCTTCCCAAAAGGGAAAAGAAGATAAAAAAAAAAAAAAAAAACACAAGATGTCAACAACATACTTATGTCAGTCGTGCTCTGGATGTTTTATTTTGTGAGAAAGGAAATATTATTTGAGGCGTACAGAAAGTAGATAAACTTAAACGGATGAATCTAAAATCAAGAGTTTAAGATGGGTAGCAGAAAAGAGAACTTGAAGAAATCATTGGGGTTATCGGAGTACCCCTGGAGCTCAGGTAAGTTAATCGATGAACAATAAAAACCAAGTATCACGTAGAAGAACATACAACGAATAAATCGGAGACCTTCAAATACTTTTAACTGAATAGCTTTAATCGCGCGTGATTTTAATCTTATTTCTTCTAAATGTTATTGCATTATAGGTGAAAACTTCTTCTATTTGAATTTCGAACAAATATTTAGTACATAAACGACATTGTTATTAAAACTACGTTGTAGGTAGACACTTCAAACAACCTTGTTCACAAACATGAATATTAAAGATACATGTTTAAAACAACTCTCAAATTGTGTTTTATATAATGGCTAGAAGATGTGCAATACATTTTGTCCACATTTAATTCTATGGTGAAAGTATAAACATTTTAAAATAAATTGGGCTTCTGTTTCATGTAGTAGATATGCAACTTTAAATAACTTGAAATTAATCTTTTTTTTATAAGGTACACCATTTACTAAAACTGGATTGAACAGTGTAATTATGTAAACAATGAAAATACATAATCAAAAAGAGATTTCATGTTAGAAATAAGCCTTTATGATATTGGTTCAACATTCTCAAAACTTTGATGATTATATAATTTGTAGATCAAAGAACCAAGCAACAAAGTGTATTTTAAATTTAAAACAACCAATCATTATAAAGATCAAAAAAAAATACTGGCGGAATACCCTATTATTTTTAAATTGAGGTTAATCCCCCAGTATTTGTTTGATCTGACCACACAAGAGTTCTTGCGTATGGCGGTGCCGCACTCATGTTTTTTTTTTAGATAACTTAGTTAACCAACCCAAAGGTTAATGCCCATTATGTAATTTATTTGTAGATGATGAAGACAATAACACTTCTCAACCAGCCCAAGTTCTGCGGAGGCAATCAGATGAGACCCGACCCAGTCTAGGTGATAGTCCTGGTACAAGTGGAAATGCTGGCAACACGTCTACACTTGGTAGGTTCACTTCGTATCTTAAATATTTTAATTTCATAATATGTATTTTTATAAATATTATCTATGACTTTTGTAACTGTGTTGTGGAAATCTTTTGTGTTTATATATGTTTGTGTGTGTGTGTGTGTTTATTGTGGAGCCTTGTCTGGTGGATATATTATAACTAAGCAAAATTTCATGTGGTTTAACTTTTTTATGCCAAATTCCATGAGTCTTGGGCTGTATTTTCTTTACCTGTGATTAATTTGGTCTAGAGGTCCATCTTGTGCCCTATTTTGCCCTTTCTCTGCTATACTTGAGCTTAGATCCAAACACCAAAATATACCAACCTGCACCAAAAACTCCCGATTTTAATTACTTAAAACTGATTTATCTTCAGTATGTTCGAACCAGCAGAGAGCAGCAGGGGCCCAGTGGTGTCGTTCCCAGTTCGAACCCAGACAGGCGCATTACTTTGTATAATTTATTTCATCACCGTGCTCTCAAAACGGTGAAGGAAAACATTGTGAGGAAACCGGCATGTCTTAGAACCAAAAAATTCGAAGACTTGTGACATCTGCCAACCCGCACTGGGCTTGCGTATTGGATGATATCCCATCCCTCTTCTAGAGAGGAGGCCTGAGTCCCTGCATTGGGAACATAGGCTGATGATGATGTTCAAACCATACATTTTGGATGTATTGTTACTGTAGAAAGAAACCACATATAGAATGTTCAATTAGTTTGTCATATTTAATTGGATTATTAAGAGATTGTTGGTTAGTGTTTTTGGCAAAACTAAGTTCACTTGTATTATTGACTACTGGTATGTATGTGAATTGTTGTAAAAAGGTAATATCCATTCCTGGAATTTTTTGCTGTAAAGAGGTATCACATAGGTATGAAAAATATGTACTCTAAACTTTAATGTAACTGTTTAACGCATTCTGTATTGATGAATTATATTCATCATTGATTTGAATGAATATCTGTGTACCTAGATGATTCGTGGTGGAGGGATTCAAGCGGAAGCCAGCCTGTTCGTCCGGTTAGCAGTGGTGGGTATTTACAGAGCTGTTGAGAGGGTTCAGGGGATGCGATTCTCCGTACAAATATGTTTACCTTTTTGCTTCTTGAATAATACCTGTAGAGAAATAATTTCTTTTTTCATAAAATGAAGTCAACTGTACACGTCCCTGTCATTTTGTCAGAAAATGCCCTATTTTTACGGCAGTGATTACAGGAAATGTTTTTAACATAAAAGAAATTGATCGGAACCTACATATATTCTTAAAAGTAATTGAATAAGGTCAGTTTCGACGAAAAATGGGAATAGGGGAAGCTGTCGATTGCACTCTACGAGGGCAGGCTTAGCGCGACGGCAGTAGTTTCTTTCAAATTCTTACCTCACAAACCCCTGTTCCCTCTTAAATTACAAATTGATGTTTTTTTTAGTCCGGTCGAATTAGACCAAAAAATAGGGGCAAGGTTGCATTAATTCCCACCCAGCTGAAAATTGGTAGGAGTACAAAACACCATTATAAATGAAATGTGAAAAGTCGTCATCGATCCGACACCTGGAAAAAACGTTACTCGGGGTCAAAGGTCACAAAACGGCTTTTTCGCGATTTTCAACAATGTGGGAATTAATGTAACCTCTGATGTCTAAATTGACCGGACTATATTATGTAGATTTTATATAATGCTTTTAGCTTTTTGGCCATACAGAAATGTGTTAAAGTCATATTTATACCAGTAACACGAAGACGCTACCTACAAGATGATCCACGAATTCTACTATTCCATTTCGCAACTGAACAACTTTAACATTTTTCATGTTCTCTTTTTGCATGATTATAAAATAATTAAAATAAACAATTCTTCTTCGTTATACACACAATACGGCATAAAACGTCGACGCACAAACATTTACCTTTGATAAATATAATATATATAATTCTAGATCCCAAGTGAACAATTTTTTCATCAACGCTAAAAAAATTTTTCGTTGTCCCTTAGATCCTTGTATTTAGTTATTACTTTAGACACCCTTAGCACACATTAACATTTTATAGTAGTATTTATAGTTTTATTTTGATTGTGTCACTAGGAGGGCAGCAATCGCAGGCGACCTCGCCCGCCACTGCTCGGCGACAACAGGCTAAGATGGACCGCGCTCTGTTCTGGTCAATTATCAATAACACTCCACGGCCATCTAACGTTGGAGTCACACGGTAATGTTCACTTCAGATTTTATAGAATACTTCTTGATAGATTTCCCAGATCATTTCTTTGAAAATCAGTACTGTACAATCTTTGTTACTAACAGAGGCGGATATCAATAATTCAAGTTTGAAAGATCGTGATGACGCGACACTATCCCGGTTTTAACACTGCGTCAACGCGATATCAACTAACGCTTAATGTAAAGGCAACTTAGTACCCCTTTTTTTTGGAGGTTTGGGAAATCATCAAATGACTCCTTTCGCTCTGGGCGTAGCGGAAGGGAGTGTCAGACATCTACTGCCTAAAAACCACCCATGTTCCTAGATACCGTGGCCCGAACACAATGGTGTCCGGGGCCGCGGTATCGTTTTCGAACAACCCGCGGCCCCGACGGCAACTTAGTTGGCTTACGAGGGACTTCACCAATCATTATCTGTCTCGCCATCGCTATTCTTCATAATTTCACCATTAGGCCATCCAAGCCAACTTGAAAAACTCACCCATTCGTTTAAAAATTGTCCGAATTTACGTGGTAGTCTCAAAACTGTTGTCCTGACAGGTCCAGGATATGCGACGTGCCCTTAGCGTACGTGACACGATCAGCCGTCCCGGCGCGGCCTGAAGTTCGCGAACCGCGTCGCTATGACCGCACGAACACGGCCTCAGATATACAGCGTATTCTGGCCTTCAAGAAGCTGACACGCAACCTTCACAGCTTGACGCAGTACAAGCCGGGCAGCAGCAGCTTGCAGCCGACGACCTCGCGACGTTAGTAACCTTTAGAGTACTCAAATTCAGACCAGCGGCGTGCCTAGGAGCCAACAATACGGCAAGGCAAGCACGCTATTCAGAAACGTTCACATTATGAAGAGTGGCAGGTTATAAGGGCAAGTCAAACTTTTAGGCGTGTATGAAAGTACCGCCACTAACTCTTTTCAAAGGTAGACTTGCACGATGAGAGCGATTTTAACCTAGTCGATAGATCGAAAACAGGCAGGCACTTAGCTATGTATGATTTATTCCTTTACCACCGCTTTAAAAACGGTGTGATCAGGAAATCGACATGTCCAAGAACAAAATATTCGAAGAGTTTACTCTCTTACAGAGAGCTGGCCTATGTCCCAGCCGTGGGAACATTACAGGTTGACAATGCTGGACTGTTCTTCCGGTCAGGCACGGGCAAGCATGAACAGAAAGGAAATTAAACAGCTCAATTCACCAAAGAACAGCAAAATAACTATCTAAATATATCTTCCGCTATTGCTTGCTTTTATTAGAGACATTGAAGATGGCGCAAAAATATTATTTATTTATTTAAATGTCATGTACAATACTGGTCCATATGTGGACACAATAAGATCCATAGAGTGTTAGTAACATAATATTAAATAACTTATTATGTAGTGTTAGTACCACAAGGTATTCTTTACCAGTCAACCTTAGGGTTAAATGAGACAACATTGTGAAAAGGTAGGTACAAAATATCAAAAAAATAACATTATGCTTTAGAAAAAGTATATAAAAAACTACGTATTCTCAATTAAACCGAGATTGTCATGACAGGTGGTTTCGCAGGCAGTGCCGGTTCCTCTCGAAGTTCGCTGTTTACGCCGACGCTGCCGATAGCGGCCTCTAACTCGAGGTCGGCCAGGACTTACAACAACTGTTGCAGCCGGTCACAGCCAGCCAGAAGCTCCCTGCCTGCTGGATGCACTAGAAGTGGTATGTGCTGAAGAAATTTTTTTAAACACGGTGCTCTTTCTTAAGAGCCCATCTCTGTCCTAGAGAGGAGGCCCTGCAGTGGAAACATTATAGGCTGATAATGATGACTCGGTGTCGCATATTATTTTTTTTGGTACATTTTCCACATTTCTGGTCTGATATATGGGTTCCGGAGGAATTTATTGCACAGCAAAGCTGACGCAAACCACTTACTGCAAATATTAGGCTTTTATGCAGCTCGTGTTCGAATGTTGTTTAGCAATCCTGATTAGTTAACACTGGTCTATCTACTTACACTCGCAGAATTTTTTCGACTCGACACAATAGGGATGTTAACTGACTATAAAAAATATGATTCTAATTAGTCCGTCCGCACGTCCGTTAGATTATCGAAAAATATTGGATACGTTTTTTTTGTTTTATCAAATCAATAAAAAATGACGAAGATAAAACGCGTCAAAGATTTGAGTGGGGGGTTGTGACGTCACTCACCGGTAAAAAATGTCATACTAAGTATAAGTCTTAGAATATGACGTCACACGAGTTTTCAAAGAACTGTATTGTCTTCATTATTTGTTTACGTGAAAAAAGAAAAATATGTGTCAAGTATTTTTTGGAAAACTATTTGACGGACTAATTCGATTTTTTTTGTTAACTACCCTATTCGAACTGATCTGAGTGACATCTACCGGCATCAAGCATGGGGGAGACGGTAGCAGACGTTGGTGCTATCAGTTACAATACTACACATTCTTAACGAAAACGCTGGTTGAGGCCTATTCATTATATAATTTACCTGTGAATTTGCTGAAAGTATTTTTTTTTTAAACTATAACCAGACTAACGACCCAGTGGTCCACATTGAACTTCGATCGAAACAAGTAGAATTCATGGGGAGAGGCCTTTGTCCAGCAGTGGAATGATGCAGGCTAACCGTATCAGTATAACCAGATAATTACCCCTCCTTATTCGCACACAGCCAACCCACCCGATGTTCTCCCGGTACCGGAGCCCCAACCCTCGTCCAGCGGCCGCTACCGCACAGCGCCGCGCGCGACTCCCGCGGCCGAGCTCGACAGCAGCCCGCCCGCACCGCACCAGCACCACTACGTCACCGTGGACCAGTCTGACGACGGTAAGATTGCGGTTATCTCTTACCAACATGATGGGGTCAGCTTCCAGTTTAACAGGATGCAGCTGATGGCACGGTTGGCGCAGTGGCTGAGCGATTGCCTGCTGTGCTGCGTGTCGCGGGTCTGATTCCCGCACGGAACAAATATTTATATGGCTTACAGATAGTTATTCCGGGTCTGGGTGTTTGGTTTGTGTATGTGAGTTTAAATGTTTGTAAACGCATCCACGATACAGGAGAAATTCCTAATGTGGATCAACGTTGTTAAAAAAAGTATGAATACTACTATTTTACACGGAGTGGCCTACCTGACCTCTGCGACCCAGTCACTGGGTAATAAGATACCCATTGGTTTTCTTTTCTGGTGGTTTGCTGGTTGTCAGACTATCTATTACGACTGTCAAAGATATGAGAGTCATATGGCGGCGAGATGGGCATATTACATATTGTTGCCATCGCGGGAATATCCTGCATGAGGCTGGCAAGAGAGCGTGGAGCTTGGCACAAGCAAAGAAAGGCCTACATAAAGGATGTAAAAGTGGTCTTAACGAAGCCGAAAGGCACATGTTCTCCCCGTCACTGTGATCGTTCTTTTACTCTAGACCATACCTGGGAACCCGTTATGCAGATATTGGGGGTCAAAGTACCTATTTTTTCACAGCTGTTTTTTAATCCTAGTTTTACACATAACATCACGCCTGTAATCCCCAGGGTTAGGCAGAGGTGTATCTAATAGTGCACCCACATTTCGCCAGTTATGTTTAAGTCCCATGTAATAGGAGGCGAGCCTATTGCCATCAACCGGGCACAAATCCGGACTCTGTAGCTACTGATAAATTCCTGATGGAAAAAGCGAATAACACTTTGCCCGACCCGGGAATCGAACCCAGGACGTCATGCTCAGCAGTCGCGCTTGCGACCACTAGACCAACGAGGAATCATAGTTTTAACTTTACTTAAATTACCTCCATGCCCCGTTTACTATTCAAAGCCTCCACTAGCACTATGTTTTAAGAGTGCTGCATTGAGTTTTAAGGTAAAATGTGATTTGTGTGAATAATAAAAAGTCGTTCTCAGCAATATTTTTTGCGTAGGGGTACTTAGTTTGATGTATATAATGCTTGGTTGACGGCTTCGTGGAGGGATCGTTTACACCCTGTATACACAGCAGTGGGCGAAGTCGGGTTTTGGAAGATGATGTATTTAGAATTTAAACGAAGTCGAAATAAAAGTTCAGATATTATTTTGTTTGATATCCAACTTGTAACGTGGACGTATCTTTTAGATGTGGAGGCGGTGCCCGACGCACCACCGGCTGCCGAGCAGATAGATGACAGCACCGCGGACAATGAAGACGAGAATAATGAGAGTAAGTTATTTACGATTGAGAGTAACCCCCTTTTTAGGGTTCCGTACCCAAAGGGTAAAAACGGGACCCTATTACTAAGACTTCGCTGTCTGTACGTCCGTCTGTCTGTCACCAGGCTGTATCTCAAGAACCGCGATAGCTAGACAGTTGAAATTTTCACAAATTATGTTTTTCTGTTGCCGCTATAACAACAAATACTAAAAACAAAATAAAATAAATATTTAAGGGTGGGTCCCATACAACAAACGCGATTTTTATAGATAATGGTACGGAACCCTTCGTGCGAGTCCGACTCGCACTTGGCTGGTTTTTAACATAATGGGCCTGTTCGTGGGATCGTTTTAAATATAGCCTATGATTAGCATAATTAGTGAAAGGATTTTGGAAATCGCATCAGTATACTCTCTACCACGAGAAGCTATATTTTATTGTAAAAAAAATGTAAAAAAGCACTTCTACCCAGTTATGTAGTGACAACGCAATCAACAACAAATAATTCCAAATTCAATCAACTCAAAGTAACATACCTGTAATACGAAAGTAACGAGCAATTTCACTTGGTCGCGTTATATTTTACGGAAAGAAAGCGCTATCGTCCAATGGTTTGTGGTACTGGTACGTGTAATGAGTCAGACGCGTTCCTGTACCACAAAACAGTAAACGACAGCGCTTTATATCGCAGACGAATCGAAATTGGAATCATTTGCTGTTGTTTTTTTTTTTGCTACGTAACTTAGTAGGAGTGTAATTTCAAATATTACCTCCTACATCAAAAACTAGCTTCACTGCTTTATAAAATTAGTGTGATAATCTATATCACAATGACAATAAGAGTGACATAATTCCATACAAGGCACAACCAAAAAGCACTTGTTGACTAGACTAACATGTGCCTTCCCCAGAAAAAAATCCTATTCCAACCAGAAACACGTAAGAGTTTCACTCATGTTGTTATTTTATTCATATATTTTAACAACTCTGATAATTCAATTTGGCTTTATGTATGTACTGTGATGGGAACTCTGTAACCGTCTGGGGGGGGGGAGACGTGACTCCGTGCCCCCCCCCCCCCTTGGATTGATTCCATATCTACAACCTATTCAATACGTTCTAGCCCCAACACACAACACATCATCAGGGGCGATATCTCTAGAAGAAGAAGTGATGGAAGTAGACGCCACCGATGAACCCGACACGGTTCCCGTCGCAGACGTCGAGACCGATGCTACGGAGCCCAATGTCAGCAATGAAGGCAATGCCGTACGTATCTGCTAGCATAACGTAGTGTGTTGGTTATCGAAGTGGGTCCTCAGATAAGCCCAAAAATTTGGTTTTAATAGAATCAAAATAAAATATTTTATTGTCAGCCGTCACCTTACCTTCAAAAACAAAATCATTTATTTCATATAGGCCTTCATGGGCACTTAGAAAACGGTGAGAAAGCGTGCAGGGTCGTTTCCTATTGACAAGAACCGCCAAGTCCATGGTTGCTATTTAAAAATTTGTAATTTTACAAGTTTGGTAGACCTTCCTATTGTCCACCCAGCCTTTCTACTAACACCTTCAGAATGCTGTTGCAGCTTTCCCTCGGGATATTACTAACACTTTACTCTATATAGTTTAAACAAATATCTTAGAAGATATCCCGGTATAAAAATATCCGCGCGGTAAAATAATTACACGGATCGCCGGCCCTAGCGTCCCAATGTAGATACGTGGAGATTCTGGCCTCCGGTAAATTCAAATTCAAAATATTTTTTCCACCAAATGTTTACAAGGTGTTATTGTATATTTAACAGCAAGATATATCTAGAGTAATCCTCACTTTAATAATATAATCTAAGGTAATCTAAACTAATATTATAGAGAGGAAAGATTAGATTTTTTGTTTCTTACGATTTATCTCAAAAATGACTCTACCGATTTTAAAAATTTTTTCAACATTAGAAAGCTTCACCTTAACACGTAACATAGGCTGTATTATATTTTCAACATACACGCGGACGAATAAAATTCTAATGCTGAAGAGTTTGTTTGGTTGAACGCGCGAATTGACACAATATTTCTATGTTGGATAGTCGATTTATCGAGGAAGGTTATAAGCTTTATATTGTGACGCAGACGAAGTTGCATGGGTCAGCTAGTAATTATATAATACTGGGTTCGACCTTCATTGATCGTTTCTAAAGAAGTTTCAAAAAGGATTATAACTTCACACGCTTCCAACGCTCATGAGTCAGCCGTATGTATACTAACATTTTTAATAACGCCTGCCTGCTTCAGCCAAGTGTCGATGTTGTAACACGTAATCTGCATATTATGTACAAGAGAGGTGTGGTCATATTTAAGGGTATGGTACTGAGTCACAAACCATTAGCTTTCCCAACAACTTTTCTTAATATTAATGATCTTTACCGTAGTACGTGTGTGCCCTTAAATATGTTTATTAAAAACGTATTTTTATCTCTTTCACACTAGTGCTTTGTCGGCTTCTAGCTATCGTGCTTACTAACTTTTCATTCACAGGACTATAAGGCTTCAACTTTTATAAATTGTTGCGAGACCTGTTCTACTTTCAATCGGCATAGGTTTATTCACATTATATTCAAATCAAATGCTATATACCTGTGCTTTTATCGACGAACCGACAATCGTCAAAGCGAAACATCTTACGTCCACGTAGGGCGTAAGATGTTGAATCCGTGTTATATACGCTCTCAAACAAACATCAAACTTCCATGAGTTAATATAAAGTTACAAATTAATAAACTTCCATGAGTTAATATAAAGTTACAAATTAATAAACTTCCATGAGTTAATATAAAGTTACAAATTAATAAACTTCCATTACAATCATTAGCTTATCATTATCTTCAGTGCGTTGGACTTGGAAGGCCTCCCACTAGGTAGACCGATGACCTAGCCAAGATAGGGGGGATCCGTCGGATACGAGACGCCCGTGACCGGTCAATGTGGGGACACTTGGTGATCTCCTATGTTCCGCCACGTTGACCCGCCCCGTGCGTCTTCGAGTTCTGCTACGAGGGCACGGCGCGGCTCCTCACACTCTGCCAGCGTATGCCGCGCCGTGTCTTCCAGACATTGGTCGCAGTGATGACACCGAGCGCCCGGCTCCCTGTTTATGCGTTACAGGTACTTCCCTAAGCAGCCATGACCCAGCAACACCTGCGTCACCGGGCCATCTCTCGAGCACTGATGAAGACGAGGCCAACAAGTAGGACGAAAAAGCCTGTCCTTCCACACCGTCACCAGGATCTCGTGGATCTATCTCTCAACTTAACCTTACCCCAAGCTCGTGTCGCTTTGCACGCACATTTGTGAATAACCCTATACTACTTTATGTATACCCATATTAACCACCACAGAATTCTTTCCAGGTGGCCACAAATTCTGATGAGAATGTCGAGACTTCGCAGCAACAATCTCCGTTCCATGGTATCAAGAGGAAACGCGAAAGTAAGTTAAAACGTAGAATTTGTTCTGTATCCGGCTGTAAATAGGGTTGTTTATCGAAGTTTCCAGTCACTCGTACCTACACTGCTATATACACATACAGGGTGGTGCCGACAATACGACAATAAATGAAACCACTGGTAGTTCTAGTCCATAGGAACATTATTAAACTATCAAAAAAGTTTTAACACCAAAATAAAAAAAAATTAAAAAAAAAACAATAAAACTAAGTAGCATAAAACTGTTAACGAAATACATTACAATTTACAAACAAATATTGGTTTACTAACCTTAGGAATAATTTGCACCGATTAACGAGTGGAAATAAAATGTAACAAAAGAATTTGCCAAAGACATTTAGGTAGGTTGTTGTCGTATCGTCGGCACCACGAAGGTGTTAGGATTTATTTGATAGTTTAAAAATGTTCCTATGAACTAGAACTACCAGTGGTTTCATTTATTGTCGTATTGTCGGCACCATCCTGTATACAAGGGTTGCTGACTTCATTGCCAGCGGAGGCATTGTTTGTCAATTCATGATAAATTGTTGGTAAACAGTGAAATTGTACCTCCTGCAAAATTTTAAATTGCTGGGTGTGTACTAATATACTTTTAAGGTTTTATTTACTAATACAAGCTGTTTATATAATAAGTATGTTAGTTTGTAAGGTAATTATCTATGGGCCAAAGTAGCCTGAAAATAAATAAATGTTATGTTATGTTAATACATAAATGTCACAGTAAAAACTGGTTAATCAATTAAACTACTATAGATCGGTTAAAACTATTTTAAAAACTAACATTTATTTAGAAACTAATTACTATTCTTGAATGACACCAGTCAAAATTGGTGTTGACTGATTAACAGTTTTGTCTGTAATATATTTATATAGAGATAAACACCTACTACAAAAATCTGTCAAAAGGGTTTGAACTTTTTTGTATGGAAGCTGGCAAATCGACCCACCGCCATTTTGTTTTTTTTTAGATTTTTTTTCACAGCTAGACAAACAAAAAATGTTATAGAACATGGTACCCCAAAGTGTCACGTTATCGGTAAAGGTCGACATATTATGACAATGACCACATAAAAAATAGAACTTTTACGTGTCTATAGGCGTTGATTATTATTATTACTGTTTATTGAAAATGAATAGGTACACTATATATATACTACTATAGCGTTTCATTGCGATGCGAAGCGATTTTCTCGTGCGCATAATAATAATCGCAAAACACGTAATATGTCTATTTTTAATGATTGTCGTTGTACTCATTTGTCGATCTTTACCTTCAAATATCTCGGTAACGTGGCACTTTGGGGTACCATGTTACTGGTAATTTTTTGTTCCTCTATATGTCCTCTATCCATACATACCAGTTTCATCGTGGGCCACGATTTCGAAAAAAAATCAAAATGGCGGGCAGGTTGATATTCCACATCGGTTCTATCCCCTTTCTTTTTGAGACCAATTCCTAAATAATAATATGGGCACCAAAATACTTATGAGAAAGCACTTTTGACAATGATATAAAATGACAAACAATATAAATAATATTTTACAAAATCAGCCTATAATGTTCCCACTACTGGGCCCCCGTCCTCCTTTCTATGAGAGGTAGTGGACTATAATCTACCACGCAGGCCCAGTGCGGGTTCGTAGATGTCACATGTCTTCGATATTTTTTGTTTCTAGCTGGTTTCCTCAAGAAGTTTTTCCTTTCATCGTTTTGGGAGCAGTGGTGAAATAAATTACAGGAAGTTATGCACCTGCCTGGATTAAAAAATACAATACATAAATGTTTTTTTTTTTTCAATATTTCAGCAACTGATGAAAATGCAGAACCATATTCTGTGCAAGAGTTCAATCAAGTGAGTGATTGTTTTTATAGTATGGTGAAATTAATCGTTAAAAATGTTCATAATCATCTATTAAAATGTGTAACCATATCTCATCTATGCTTGCATTTAGACAAAATAATAAAATCAAGTGGTTTTTTATTTTACCTTTAAAATTAGGGTTTAGACCGTCTTTGAACATTTCGAATGAAGTTTTTTTTTGCCTCCCGAACACATCGGTCAACTAGTATAAACATTTTCCACATTTTTGTTAAAACATCTTCACTTTATGTAGTCAAGTCTAACATGTGTGAGTTATGTCTGGACCTGAGACTACGACCTCGTGAGTTTGTTTCGGCTGTTTCTTCGCAGAGTAACGAGGTGCGAAACACCGGCCTCATCTAATTTAAAAACAAAGTCTCCTCATCTAGTGTAAAAGCGTTTGTAAAAATCCATTTGCAAAATAATCGTCATTTATCATTGAATACTTTCTGAACATAATAGAGCTTGTATCGAAAGGGTTTGGCGATTGTTTAAGGGTGTGGTGTACTCCACCAATCTGAACGACTTTCTCCAGGATCAAACCATAACTTTTCTGTTTTTTCTTTACTCTTTTCGGTAGTCGGTGACTTGTTTGTTTTATTTCCAGAAGTAAAGTTATTTTCCGGCTTTTAGTGTCCTATGGAGGTCGGTTGATATTTTTGCAAAAAAGATTTTTGTCACTACATCTTTTAAACGTAACGTTCTCGTATAAATAACCTAATTCCTCAACTTAGCATTCAAAGTTACACCACACCCAAGTCCAGTGTCCGGTCAGTTTGACAGCTTTTGTAGAGTCCGTTTCAATACCCTCTTGTTTACACTTGTCCGTTTCCCGCAGAGTCTTCTTCGCTTGCTGGAGTGCCCGGTGTGCCTAGAGTGGATGGAGCCGCCCATCTCGCAGTGCCGACGCGGCCACCTGGTATGCAGTCGCTGTCGCACGCGACTTGCGTCTTGCCCCGTGTGTCGCACTACTTTCTCCTCAGTGCGCAATAGGGCTATGGAAGGGGTATGTGTTTTGAAGTGACTTTATGTAGCTACTTCATCAGTTGTGGGTTTTTGGCTTTTGGCAGTATGAAGACAGCTTTAAAAGAAATCTGAAACTTCAGTAATGGGGATAATGTTACGTGTCTTGTACAATATCGCTTAAATGTTTTATCTAACTCCGTAAAACTATCCTTTTTTGCGTTTTGAAATCCAGCCTAAATCGGATGTGATAACGGTTGGATAGGGAAGCACGTCAGTAGCAGTTTCTCTGTTCGCAGGTGGCGGAGATGTTGCGTTACCCATGTCGGCACGGCTGCGGGCGGGAGGTGCGACTGCGCCGCCGCGCGCCGCACGAGGCGTCCTGCGGCGCGCGGCGCTACCACTGCCCCGCGCCGCCCTGCGCCAGACACCCGCCCCTCGCGCATCACGAGCTGGCGCATCATTTCCAGGTAACATATTGCAGGTCATAGACCGGTCCCGAGGTACACTACACACGTGTTGTACCTTGCCTTTTGCCTTAGGCATCCAGTCTGACTCCCCCTGCAGCATTTAAATTCGTTGGTCAATTTAGCAAAGGGGTGTCCCACACTACTTCCAGTTAACACGAAGTTCTTATAGTTGTTTCGTCATTTGACTTTTGATGATGTAAAGTTTAAAATAAATATAGTTAATCAAGCAAATAAGCTCTTTTTCTTCAAGCGACCTAGTGACAAACCTCAAGTCTGGTTTTTGCAACAAAATTCTTCTCCTTTCAGTGTAAGCACCTCCCGATAGTGAAGATTGGACGAAAGCATAAGTTCTCAATGAAGGTGAATTCGGAGCAGCACGACACCTGGCTCATCATGGCGCTGGACGAGTACTTCCATTTACGTGTGGATGTGGACATCCGTACGTGGGGAGTCATCGTGTATGTCGCCTACATCGGGCCCAAGCGCAAGGCCAAACATTATACTTACGAGGTATGTGTAAACTGTTATTGATATTACAATAATGTACACATTTTTAAACTAAAAATGTCTTCAAAGATCTTCTCTTCAGCGCTGTTAACCGATCAATGCCACCATCATTTTCATGCATACTTTAGCCGGGCCCCGAACATTGGACGATGACGCGCCAGGCGCGTCATGGGCCTGCGTGAAGGATGACGCACCGAGCGCGTCATGGGCCACCTGTGATGTTCTATCCGTTTTTCTCCGTTATCTAGCGGCGATCTGCTAAAAGAAAGAGTTCTTTGTGTGCTTCGATTCCTAACCGTTGATATTCAAAGGAAATATGGCATCGAAAGGTAGGATTTACTTATTTCATTAAAATGTTGCAGGCATTATTCACTGATCAAGATAACAATAAAGAAAATGTTTTTTTTCCTGAAAGTAGTCAATCGATTTTGCATATTTCAAAGAAGCGTAAATTGGGGCACATTTTACCACTTTGGAAGTGTCCGTCTATCTACCAAACGATTGGCTGTGACAAAAAATGGTTTTAGGATCCTCCATGTCATTTTTAAATACCTAACTATAAACACCCCGCACGTCCCGTATAGGTGTGATATATATTTTTTTTGTTTCATTTCCATGTATAAAGAGCGCCTTAATCTTTTTTATTTTTGTATAAAAATCGCAAAGCGGTTCACAGAATACATCTACCTACTAAGTGACAACTGTGTAGTAGTCCTAATAGTTTCGGAACAAAGTGGCTGTGACATTTAGACAGACAGACTTATATGACTTTTTTGCCATTCGGCTACGGAACCCTAATAAAATTATTTAGATAATATTACGCCAATACACAGACAACCGTTTTCACGTCGGTGTTCCTTCCACCCCGTATATTTTGCAAACTGTTTCAAAAGGTTTGCTATCCCTGACTTATAAAATATATATTATTCTAAATCAACTTCAATGTTTAATTTAGGATAAAAAGTGGTAGTTCTCTTTATTTCAATCTTTTTAAGTCATTTCGATGTGACGCGCCAGGTGCGTCATGGGCCTCCCGTGATGTTTCCTCATGACGCGCCTGGCGCGTCATGGGCTTTAAATCGGTTAACTGATAATGCCCTTAAGAGATTGAAACTATTATGGGTCTGTCTTATTTCTGGAATTATCTTAGAATAGTGTTCATAGATCCCGTTTCCCGAAAATCATCTACATCATTCTAATTTTCTCTCACGATAGTATTAAGCTTCAATACTAGTCTGCTGTATAGGATCTATTATACTGCTGTTTTATGACGGTCTAATACTCAGTTAGTCGTAAAACAACTATTCATCATACCTAGAGTTTTTTATTGTATCCACACTCATACTTACTAGTCTCTAATTTCCTTTGTAAAACTAGGTAACCGTGGAAGGTCAGCACAACTCGCGCAGCCTCAAATACGCACGAGCTACCCACAGTGACCTCGAGAGCTCCTCTCTCAACGTGAGTCGTCAGGATTGCTTCCACCTCACCCTGGACCAAGCCCTCAACTTCCTTCGCTTCAAGAACAGGCACTGCGAACCTGACAAGTTCTTAGATTTTGATGTCGAGATCGGAAAATGTCAAAGTGGTAACGCACAGGAATCCAAAGACGATTCCGATTCTTAAATAATATGGGTATCCAACAGACAATGATGATGAATGAATGATGAGTTGTGATGCGGTAAATGATGTTTATTTTGCAAATAGGTTTTTACAAACACTTTTACACGTCACTTTTTGTAAACTAGGGGCCGGTGTTCATATATAACTCAGGGGTCATGGTCTCTTTTAAGGTGCAGACTGAGGTATGGTGATGGAATGAAATGGTTGAGCACCTGTGATCATGTTTTAATTTGCACCATGGATGGTGCAAAAACATGCTGCCAACATTACAAATGAAAAGGACAGTTAGAAAAGGAGTTTGATAATCGCATAACCTTTTTGATCCGCGAGTGGCCAGTTAGGAAAATAAAAAGTATATTCCAAGACGTATTATATATTGACTAACAGTTGTCATACGTGAACATTACCGTGTCGCGATTGTATGAAGGTAGTAGTCTGTCGGATACTCTGTTATTTGGTGAAGCTGTGATCGTATAATAATTATAAAACTCCTAATGGAGCTTTGGAATGTAAAATTGTGGATTCAATATGAGTGTTGTCAATATCTTGCCAGCAGGCAATTTCTGTGTGAGACGTGTTACACATTTGTTTGGGTTGGCCTTCATTCTATTTTGGCAGTATTAATTGAACAACCAAGCTGTCCCAAAGCACCTATTCAGATTTTTTCGGCCCCTGCTGATGGGCAAACTCTGTGTGACTGTGTGACTCTGTGTGTGTGTGTGTTTCTGTGTGTGTGTGTGTGTGTGTGGTTCTATTACCTCATATAGCAGGATTGTTTTAGTCTTATTCCAGTATAGAAAAGAGATTGCGCTCGACACCTTGTATAGCTTTGTCGCTTTCTCACACTGGAATAACATTAACCTCTCTAATCCCGGGCGTACTGAACACAGTACGGCGGGTGCAAGCTAACTTAAACCTTTTTTGACAAAATAAGGTTTGAGTTAGCTTGTGCCCGCCGTGCGCAATCCTGTTTTATGATATCATGGTAAGCCCACAGGTCGTCTCGGCATAATTCAAACATTTCTCGTACATATGGCCAAGGCCAGGCGGCAGAATCGGTGGAATACGCCAAATCATCTAAACAAGTGTGTAGCATTTCTGTAACGGTCGTGACAAAAACGCGACGTTAACCTAGGTTATTTTATCACTGACGTCGTTTTAATGATATTTACAACGATAGTCATGATAGCATGATCGGCGACTTAGTTAATATCTTAATGTTTGACACTGCCTTTCAACTTCTTTAGGGTCAGTTTAGATAGAACAGAAAAATATGCTCGACATATTTACGGGCTGCATTAAATTAATACTGTTGTTGAAACTAGAATTAGTAACTGTGGTCGGAAGCGTGACTGCTGAGCATAATGGTCCTGGGTTCGATCCTCGGGACGATCCACGAAGTCTAAATTTGTGCCCGGTTGATGGCAATAGGCTCGCCCCCTGTTATATGGGCTTAAGCATAACTGTTGAAATGTGGGTTTACTCGTACTATTACGTACACCTCTGCCTAACTCTTCAGGGATTACAGTCGTGTTGATATGCTGTGTGTTTAAAGTAGAAAATTGCATGATTATTCTCGATGCAGACATCAAGGGTCACCTCGGGCATGTTCATTGTTAAGGTGCGCGATCATGCCCGAGACGACGCATTCATACAATTTTCTTATATACTCAATAGTAATACGGTACAATTTTCAATGCAGCCCGTAAATTGCTCACGCGGTGTCTAAACTGACTCATAAAATCTATTGCATCAGCTACAAGGAGATACTAGCCGTACCACGCAATCTCCAAATTGTACTTGTTCTTATTGTAATGGACCGAAAGGGGTGCTTCGTTCTAGTGCGAGAAAGAGATATACAAGGCTAATGACGCCATCCCTTTTTCGCCTGAACAATAATGTATTCATTACACGGTCCCAGTAGTGTTTTTGAGCACAAAACGCCTAAAAATAATTAGATCTAATTTCAATAGTTGTAGATTGCTCAGTGTTCGTATTACTCTGGTTCTTATATAATGTTAGTCATGTTAATGGGGTTGCCAGACATTACTGCTTAGCCGGCCAATTTCGGCTTTTTACACCTTTGTCCGGCTAAAATTTATAGTTGATAGATAAAATTATAATTAATTTAAGTCTAGCAATAAAAATCGAGCTGCAATATAAAAATTATTTAAAAAAATCTAAATTATAATGTAAAAAACTGTGAGCCGTCACGGCGTGGCGACGCGTCGCCACCGGCATGCTTCGCCACGCCAACAATCGGTTTTACCCGCGGCTATAGATGTTTCACATCAAAACATTGTGTGCATTTTTCCATGACAAAATTGTTCATACATATTATAGAAATGCCGGCTAAAGTAATAAGTCTATCCGCCTTTTTTATTATTTTTTAATCTGGCGACCATAGTCAAGTAAGTGTAGGTTATTCACTTCAGCGTTTCGGTACTGTTCTATACTCTACATAATATATCTATTATCAATATTACTTAATCATTGTTATAAAGCATTTTATGTTGTTTTGATCTATAAATTTAATATTCTTATAGATATACGTTTAAACCTAATTTATTTATAAATCGTTACTTGTAAGATTCAAATATTACCCACTAATGTTTTACGTAAAATATTTAAAATTAAAATAAAGACACAAAAAAGTATTTTTGGTATTTTTATTTTAGATCTCTATAACGACATCCATCATTAAGGATATATACAGATGATATCACGATTTAATGTATTATGTACAATGTAAATTTTTACAGAATATAATAAAATTCATGATAACAATTCATGTAACATTTTCAACTGCATGTTTTGTCGAGTGACCTAAAGCGATAGGAAAATAATAAACATATAGTTCACTTATCGGTCGAAGCATAGCCCGTCACTATTTAAATTGGTATAGAGATGTAGAAAAGACAGCATGTACGGCATTCTACGTTATATATCATATATCTTTAACACATTTTCAACTGTATCGCTTTACATTTAAGGTTGATTAGGAAAACAACAGTTTCGAGTAGCTTGACGTAGTCAACTTACATGCTAATTGTTTTGTGTTCCCACAGAGGAATGCGCCAATACGGAACGCTTACGCGCGCAAATTAAAATTACTTTTGTCAAAATATCATTTACATGCCCTTATCCCAATTTATTTGGGGTCGGCGCAGCATGTCATCTTCCTCCATTACTCGATCATCTTAGCTTTCTAGTCATATCATCCTCCACACTGTCCATCCATCGTTTCTTTGGTCTTCCTCTACTCTTATAGCCATCAACATTCATACCGGTCTTAAGAAAAATACTAAACAAAATAACAAAAAAGCATAAATAAAACTGTTCAGAGCCTACGAGGCAAGGCTTTTTCAATCCTAAAATAATGTTATTCTTCAATAATTTTATCACTGATTGCATTAGGCACGACTCCACCAAAGCGGAGACGTGCGGATACCGACCAATCACATTGATTGAAATAGGCAAAGCGTCTCTCGTCTTTCCTGTGATTGGACGAATTTTGCACATATCGTCTCCGCTCCGCTCCTTTACGCTCCGGTGGAGTCCAGCATAGCTATTCACAACCACTCGATTGTCCGTCGTATCCAATCGATCCATCGTACTCTCGAAAATCGTTATTTACAAAACTGAAGATTCGATTGTGATTCGAGATGAAGATATCAATCCTGCCGACAGCCATTTGCTGTCGGAAATGTAATCCTATACCACACAAGCAAGAGTCGTTGCGTATCCATTTAAAATTAAAATCATTTTTTATTATTATATTTTTAGTAACTCGACGGATTCCAAAAGTCTGATACTCGAAAAAGTGTCGCGATCGATTCGACCTCGATTCGATTGTTTGTGAATAGCTATACTGACCTTCATCCAACAGCAACCTTACACGTAGCTGTAATTTGAGAGCGACGTAAACTCATATCACTATCACTACACATTATAAAACAAAGTCCTCGCGTTGTCTGTCAGTTCGCGATAATCCCAAAAACTACTGCACCGATTTTCATGCTATTTTCCCCAATGGATAGAGAGGCCTCGAGGAAGGTTTTTGTATAGAAGTTAACCGACATCCACGCGGGCTAAGCCGCGGGCATCAGCTAGCGTATAATACTTGCGAAAAGGCTGTACTAGGCGACAGCTTGACCCATGTCCTATGCTTCGCAAGATAAACGAACTATACTATTTTAAGCGTACCTAAGTAAACACGTCTACTAGGTGTACCTAATAGGAGGCGAGGTTTTGAGAACATCGATGTTGATTGAGATAAAACTATATTAATGTACCTTGTTAGGGTTGGAATATTTTGCCCTGCCTACTCTGCCTTTTAAAAAATTGAGAATACAAAAATGGCCAGACTGAGTATGCAGAGCCAAGCTCAAACCACTTGGCACCGTACGATAATTTCCCGTATTATAGCCACTTCATACAACTCTTATTCTTGGACAGATGTATGAATATACGAAGTAATGATGTTGGTAATCAATTTCCCTGAGTTTTACAACGGTTTTCATGACAGTAATAGCTTCGACGCGATCGTCTGTCTCGCGTACTCCGTGTCGACGAGACCGCGGCAAACCAGACAGAATTCTTGCACCGCCTCCATTATCCTCCGCTTACTTGCTTTCTCCCTGATAACAAACATAACGTGTTATTCACAATACTAATACATGATATAAGCGGTTTCTGGGCCTATTTTCGTGAGTGAAAAAGCCATACAGTACAAGCCGACGTGTTGAACTGAAGTTTTAAATCTATACTATTATTATAAAGAGGTAAAAGATTGTAGGTTAGTATGTAAGGGGTAATCTCCGGGGTTGCGGGTTGTTCGAAAGAGATACGAAGAAACATGGGTGGTTTTTAGTCGGTAGAAGTCTGACAACCCCTTCCGTTCCGTCCAGAGCGGGAGGAGTCATTTGTTGATATCCCACCCTCCAATGTTAATTAGGAACGGTATAGTCTCACTCAGTCTTAATTAATACCTAGTTGCCCGCGATTTCATCTGAGTGTTTTTTTTTTTCTGAATAAAAAGTAGCATTTGCCCTATTCCTCCTTTCGAATTTAGTGACAAAGGTTTTTCACCAAACTGCTGCTTTCCACCAAGACTGTTATATCTGCATATTTTTCTTGCTGGTTCTATAATGTTGAGATTTCGTTTTTTTCTTACAGTGGTAGTATTGTGTACGTACTTTAAAATGGCTTGTATGAACTTTTGCTTGTGTGGGTCCGTCGCGTGGATGCTAGGGAAGCCGGGCGTGGCCAGTGTCTGCCGCAGCCACGAGCCCAGGTCGGCGTCACGCCAGCTGGCGCGGTTCAGGCACAGCAGGATGTCCGCTACTGGCTCGATCTGGCTGCGCGGGGTTCCTCCACCTAGTATGGTAATAATATATTAGAGACTCTAGGCATAATTTAATCTAGGTTGTTAGATATATTGTACCCATTGGCGGGTGATGTTGTTGTATAGTTACCCATAGCCTGCATGCAGGCCACGACGAGCGCGTGCGCGCGCGGCTGCAGCAGCTGCGGGCGCTGCGCCGCCAGCACGGAGATCCACACGCACGCCGCGCGCGCGCCGCCCAGCTCCCACAGCCGCAGCATGCCGCATGCTGACAGAACAACATGACAAAACCTATATTTCAAAGCAGATTTTATATACACCGTGACTTTTAGTCGTCTTACAACGGCAGCCCACTTCGTGTTTCCAAAGACCAGAAAACGTTAATAAAAAGAAAAACCAGCCTTGTCACAATGCCTCAATGGTCCTGTCAGTTTTGGTTGTACCTACCAAAGGTGCATTTAGCACCTTATTTTGAATCCTCCGGAAAAGTTTAATTTCATTGTACACAGTGTAAACTGACCCTCCACGAAGTCGTCAATCAAAATGGTGGACATAAGATTTGAATCAAATCAAATCATTCCATTTTCCCGCTAGATGGCGCTGAAGTCAACATTTTTAGTGTATTTTGTTTTATTAGTAATTCAAACATGAGTATCCGTAGAGTAGCCTATAATATGGAAACATTTTTTAGAACAAGCTTACCTAAATCCAATAAATCGGGTAGCATATCTTCCAGCCAGTCGAGAAACAGTGGTTTTTTCTTGGTGATGTTATGTAGTAACAAGAACATTCCTTCATTGAGATCAGGCATTCGGGAGGGATCGGGCGATAGAACCCGATAGGTGGCCGATATACTCGCGTGTAACAGTGGGCGAGCACCTGCCCATTCTTCTCCGTGGGCTATCACTATCTGGTAACATAGAAGTAACATGAATGTCTTGTATTTATGGTTTAGTATACTGCGTATAAGCGTATTGAATGAAAAGTTGTGAGGTTATCGATTGTCGTGGTAATGGCATATGATGCAAAGGAATGAAGAAAAAGTGTAGTTTCAATGTAGATGGCTATAAGAAACGATGGATGGACTGTGTGAAGGATGATATGGCTAGAAAGGAGGTGACTGCTGACATGACGAGAAATAGAGAAGTATGGAAGAGGAAGACATGTTGCGGCGACCCCAAATAAATTGGGACAACTTGTATCATAATTACGATTTCCAATTCACACTAGCGACAAATACGGCACTGGAGTCTGGAAATACAATCGATGGTATACTGGAAACACTGCTTAGAGGTTAATAGCCAAAGAAAAGTTAACTTTTTTCCCAAACTATGTTGGGGGCGGCTTCCAGTCTAACCGGATGCAGTTGAGTACCAGTGTTTTACATTAAGGGACTGCCTATCTGACCTCCACAACCCAGTAACTGGGTAATACGATACCCCTTAGTAATTAGGGTAGTTGACAAAAAATATCTAATTGGTCCGTCAGATAATTTCCAAAAATTATTGGACACATATTTTTAAGATTTTCACGTAAACAAAAAATTAAGACGATACAGCGCTTCCAAAACTCACAAAGTGAAGTCACATCGCAGTACAGTACAATCAATTTTGTGAGAGTCAAAATGGCGGGTGTACCATAGCGAATCAAATTATACTACTTACCACAAAAATGTACCTAAAATGTACTATTCTGTACCTAGCTCTAAAAAATCTGTACCTCCTTCAGAACGGAGTTATTTCAAAATTAAGATACACCAGCCATATTGATATCAAAATGGCGGGTGTTCTGTAATATTTCATTATTAAACAATTACTCATAAATTATAATTACACCAAAAAAATGTACCTATAAAGTACCTCAAGTAAAAACAAAAATCCAATTGATCAGCCGGATAGTTCCTGAGAAATACTACAACCGTGTCTTGTGTTTATGTAAACACAATAATAACATAACATCACGCCGCATTTCAATATTTCGTGATAATTATCGTGTTACATGACTGGCGAAATTTGGGTGTACTATTAGGTACACCTTTGCCTAACCCTCTTTTTTTTTTTTTGGGCGGGTGGAAAATCATCAAATAACCCCTCCCGCTCTTGGACAGAGCGAAAGGGAGTGTCAGACTTCTACTGACTAAAAACCACCCATGTTCCTTCTTAGCCCTTCATGTCGAGGCCGCGGTATCTCTTGCGAACAACCCCTGATCCTATTGTCTTCGCTAATTTATTTATTAGCTGGTCTTTTGTTTATTTAATGTAGTCGTTAGTAACTTTGATCTCAAGTTTGTCAGTTCTCCTTCAAAATCTTTCTTTATTCATTGCTAAATGGGCCTGCTAAGTACTCCTGATCCGATGAATTGGAGCTCTATGATGGAACGAGTGTGCCCAGACTAGTACTCTTGCTTAGAAGGCTGATGGGTTAAATATGGAACAACCCGCAGCCCGCCTTTGCCTAACCCTTCGAGGATTACAGGCGTGATGTTATGTTAAGTTAGGCATAAGGCATAAACACAAGACACGGTTTTAGTATTTCTCAGGAACTATCCGGTTGATAAATTGGATTTTTGTTTTTACTTGAGGTACTTTATAGGTAAAAAAAAAAAAGGTACTTTATAGGTACATTTTTTTGGTGTAATTATACTTTGTGAGTAATTGTTTAATAATGAAATATTACAGAACACCCGCCATTTTCAAAGTCAAACATTTATTTGCAAATAAATATGGTTACAGAAGTTCTTACAGTGATATCAATATGGGTGGTGTATCTTAATTTTGATATAACTCCGTTCTGAAGGAGGTACAGATTTTTTAGAGCTAGGTACAGAATAGTACATTTTAGGTACATTTTTGTGGTAAGTAGTATAATTTGATTCGCTATGGTACACCCGCCATTTTGACTCTCACTCAATTTTTATTTTGAATTTGATAAAACAAAAAACACGTATCCAATATTTTTCGATAATTATCTAACTGACGGACTAAACAGAATCATATTTTTTAAGTCAGGTTACATCCCTATTTCCAAAGAATAATTTAATATAACCCTTACCTAGGTATGAAAGCCTAAATACGTAACACTTTCCAAGTTCAAATTATCCATTTTTATTAGTATACCGTGTGAGTACAAGTCATATATCAGGGATGGCGAACCTTTATGGATCAACGTGCCATTTTTTATGGAAATAAAAGAATATTATTGAGACCTTGGACGTGCCATCCAATAATATTACTAACTGCGGTACTCAGAGATATTTAATGATTAGTTAAGCCGTCACTAAGTAAAGATTTGACATACTTTTGTATGACAAAACTGTCAAAACCTTTACTAAGTGATGGCCTAAGTAATCATTAAAGCTCTCTGAGTGCGGCGGAAAATTTAACTAAATATTTTCAACTAAAAACTCTTTATTTACTACCAACTACTTCAAATTAAAGTAACTGTAGGGTGTCAAACTTAAACTTAAATGCAGAAAATGTCAGTGAATGCTCAACGGGATGAATCTAAACAAAAATGCAAGTAATCCGACTCAAACCACGTCTAATTGAACACTAAAAATGTAATATACATGAAATGCATAGAACAATGCAGTATGTCAGTGTCAATGCACTGCCAAATGTAGGTCGCGTCCAAAGTGCAAATACGCGAGCCTACTGGCTAACTTATTGTAATAAATATATTTTAAAACCCATGTACGTGCACCGTACAGTAACATTAGTGTAACTTCTGTTGTTGCTGATTATATGATAAATAACTAATTTGTGTATTAGGGTTGTAAGAGATTACTTTTACAAAATGGTTTCTAATCGAATCTTGTTATTCATATCTGAAAATAATTACTCGTAGGCATAGATGAAAACATGGTTAAAAATTCGGTGGTGTGCCTAAAATATTGTGTAACAGGCCATTGGTTCGCCATGTCTGTCATATTATATAGTTATATATAGCGACGACTCGGAGGCGGGTTGTGGGCACACAAACGAATTATTGTTCGACTCATAAGCTGGGTGCTTGGCACTGAAAGTGAATGGCATGGATTTTTATATACGTTTTGGTTAAACAGAGACCAAGTCACTATTATTATCACAGATACTAGTCGCGCGACTGCTGAGCATATGGTCCTGGGTTCGATTCCCGGGTCCTGCAAAGTGTTATTGGGTTTCTCAATCAGGAATTTCTCAGAAGCAATCACGGAGTCTGGATTTGTGCCCGGTTTATGGCAATAGGCTCGCCCCCTATTACATGGGACTTAAACATAACTGGCGAAATGTGGGTGCACTATTAGGTACACCTCTGTCTAACGCTTCGGGGATTACAGGCGTGATGTTATGTATGTAAACACTTGCCAGTTTGACGACGTCCAGTCCGTTAGCGATCGGGTACGTGTTGAACCCGGCGTGGATCAGCTGAGCGATGTCCGACACAAGCGGCAGCAAATCGTCGATTAGTGACGACACCGTCTGTCTTACTATGTCGAACATTGGCTGCGGAAAAATAAAACGTATTGAAAAGAACTTAGAACTCGTAATCAAATACCACGTCTTATTAAAAATCTTGGGCCAGTTTGGCCGAAGCAAGGAAAACTTGAAGTGTTGTATGGCGGTGTTTGACACTTAATACCGTGTCCTGTTGTCTGCACATTACAGGAACGCATCTATTGTCACCAAAAAGCAAAAGAGAAAAATAATACAGCAAAAAACAAAAATAATAAGCTTCTGGGTTCCAGAAATTCGGTTAAGTTAAACTTATATCCCGTTCTTCTTCTTTTCGAGTCGACAAGTCAAATTTTGACCATCCAGTACATAGCAACCAGGACACCTCTTTCGTTGGCTTCGTTCAAGTCATTGAACGTGCAATAAGTTAGGCACGACGGGCAAGAGAGGAGGCGGGGCATGTCCTGTGTTGGGGCTCCACACTCATATTCTGTCAGAGATGGTTCGATTATACCCAATCTAGTCAGATTGGATCGGCAGCGGCCAACTTGGATACCGTTAGAAAAGATACATTGTTTCTCGCAAAGTCATGTTGTTACAATATTTGTGCAGATTTTCGTTCCCAAATATTTTGTTTGGAAGTTACAAACCTCAACAAGCGCCAGGTTGTTAGCATAGGCCGGTAGCGCGGGCGCCAGCGTGCGGAACAGAGCTGCGGCCAGCTCACCTTGCGGCGCCAGCGCACCTAGTAGTGCTGTGCAACACTCTGCTGCCAGTATTGCGCCGTTAGTATCGCCTGCCTGGTGAAAATAATTTTTTTGAAGTTAAAATACGATCGGAAACATTTTTTTTTAATATCGCCCGCAGAGCGTTTTTAGTCCGTAGAAGTCTGACACTCCCTAGTGTCAGACTTCTACGGACTAAAAACAACCCATGTCCCTTCGGCCTCGGCGCAAGGGCTAACCCTTGCGCCGAGGCCGCGATATCTCTTTCGAACAACCCGCAGCCCCGACGGGGTCTAACGATACCTTAATTAAAGAAATCCGCCGGGTGCTTTGGAAGATATGAAGGAATAAAGAATATTACAAACAAATATAGGCGCGAAAAACATAGCCCTTTCCTTACAGTCGGGTAAAAAGAGCGCACGCCGCACCCACGTGTTGCATACATACCTGTGTGTCGTCCCGCAACGTGACAGCGAGTGGTCGCAGCATTGGGACCGCGACGTCCAGCTCTGCCGCCGCACCCACGTGTTGCATACATACCTGTGTGTTCAGCTCGTCCCGCAACGTGACAGCGAGTGGTCGCAGCAGTGGGACCGCGACGTCCAGCTCTGCCGCCGCACCCACGTGTTGCATACATACTTGTATGTTCAGCTCGTCCCGCAACGTGACAGCGAGTGGTCGCAGCAGTGGGACCGCGACGTCCAGCTCTGCCGCCGCACCCACGTGTTGCATACATACCTGTGTGCTCAGCTCGTCCCGCAACGTGACAGCAAGTGGTCGCAGCAGTGGGACCGCGACCTTCAGCTCTGCCGCCGCAACCACGTGTTGCATACATACCTGTGTGTTCAGCTCGTCCCGCAACGTGACAGCGAGTGGTCGCAGCAGTGGGACCGCGACGTCCAGCTCTGCCGCCGCACCCACGTGTTGCATACATACCTGTGTGTTCAGCTCGTCCCGCAACGTGACAGCAAGTGGTCGCAGCAGTGGGACCGCGACCTTCAGCTTTGCCGCCGCAACCACGTGTTGCATACATACCTGTGTGTTCAGCTCGTCCCGCTACGTGACAGCGAGTGGTCGCAGCAGTGGGACCGCGACGTCCAGCTCTGCCGCCGCACCCACGTGTTGCATACATACCTGTGTGTTCAGCTCGTCCCGCAACGTGACAGCAAGTGGTCGCAGCAGTGGGACCGCGACCTTCAGCTCTGCCGCCGCAACCACGTGTTGCATACATACCTGTGTGTTCAGCTCGTCCCGCAACGTGACAGCGAGTGGTCGCAGCAGTGGGACCGCGACGTCCAGCTCTGCCGCCGCACCCACGTGTTGCATACATACCTGTGTGTTCAGCTCGTCCCGCAACGTGACAGCAAGTGGTCGCAGCAGTGGGACCGCGACCTTCAGCTCTGCCGCCGCAACCACGTGTTGCATACATACCTGTGTGTTCAGCTCGTCCCGCAACGTGACAGCGAGTGGTCGCAGCAGTGGGACCGCGACCTCCAGCTCTGCCACAGCCCCCACGTGATGCATACATACTTGTGTGTTCAGCTCGTCCCGCAACGTGACAGCGAGTGGTCGCAGCAGTGGGACCGCGACCTCCAGCTCTGCCACAGCCCCCACGTGATGCATACATACTTGTGTGTTCAGCTCGTCCCGCAACGTGACAGCGAGTGGTCGCAGCAGTGGGACCGCGACCTCCAGCTCTGCCACAGCCCCCACGTGATGCATACATACTTGTGTGTTCAGCTCGTCCCGCAACGTGACAGCGAGTGGTCGCAGCAGTGGGACCGCGACCTCCAGCTCTGCCACAGCCCCCACGTGATGCATACATACTTGTGTGTTCAGCTCGTCCCGCAACGTGACAGCGAGTGGTCGCAGCAGTGGGACCGCGACCTCCAGCTCTGCCACAGCCCCCACGTGATGCATACATACTTGTGTGTTCAGCTCGTCCCGCAACGTGACAGCGAGTGGTCGCAGCAGTGGGACCGCGACGTCCAGCTCTGCCGCCGCACCCACGTGTTGCATACATACCTGTGTGTTCAGCTCGTCCCGCAACGTGACAGCGAGTGGTCGCAGCAGTGGGACCGCGACCTCCAGCTCTGCCACAGCCCCCACGTGATCCATACATACTTGTGTGTTCAGCTCGTCCCGCAACGTGACAGCGAGTGGTCGCAGCAGTGGGACCGCGACCTCCAGCTCTGCCACAGCCCCCACGTGATGCATACATACCTGTGTGTTCAGCTCGTCCCGCAACGTGACAGCGAGTGGTCGCAGCAGTGGGACCGCGACGTCCAGCTCTGCCACCGCAACCGTGTTGCATACATACCTGTGTGTTCAGCTCGTCCCGCAACGTGACAGCGAGTGGTCGCAGCAGTGGGACCGCGACGTCCAGCTCTGCCACCGCAACCGTGTTGCATACATACCTGTGTGTTCAGCTCGTCCCGCAACGTGACAGCGAGTGGTCGCAGCAGTGGGACCGCGACGTCCAGCTCTGCCACCGCAACCGTGTTGCATACATACCTGTGTGTTCAGCTCGTCCCGCAACGTGACAGCGAGTGGTCGCAACAGTGGGACCGCGACGTCCAGTTCTGCCGCCGCTAATGCCGCGCCCGCCGCCGCCACCAGCTGGCGCCGCACCCACTTGTCGGAGCGACCCGAGTTGTGCTGGAATGTCTGCTATAAGTAACATAACAAAGAGCGATATAAGTTTTTAAACTGACATGGTCACTAACACTGAAAAACAACAAAAACCGAACAAGAAAGAGGGTACATCGTTTTATCTGCTCATAAAGTCATAAACATACATCCATACAGTTAATTACATCTAAATTTCCCCAGAAGACCCATGTAATAGCGCGCTTCACCCACTGTCAATAGTTACCTGTGCAGCCTGTACGATGTCCGGCGCCAGTGCAGCGGCTGGAGCGCTGCAGTCAGCGGCCAGCTTACGCAGCGCTAAGGCGGCCGCACGCGGGCAGCGCTGCAGCGCCGCGCCGGCTGCGCGCACGCACTCGGGACCTAATTCGCGGGCTTCGGGGACTGAGGATATCCAAGATGCGTAGCTGCCTGGGTAAAAACGAGATTGGAAGAGTTAATTGATGTGAAAAGTTGTTAGTAAACTAACTTTTGCCCGCTTCGCCCGCGTGTTAGTCCGACAATATCCCACGCGAACATAATACTATGGATGGTAAAAGATCCCGTCGGGGCTGCGGGTTGTTCGCAAGAGATACCGCGGCCTCGACATGAAGGGCTAAGAAGGAACATGTGTGGTTTTTAGTCAGTAGAAGTCTGACACCCCTTTCGCTCTGCCCAAGAGCGGGAGAGGTTATTTGATGATGAAAAAAAAAGATATTCTGTACCGTAGAACATAGCAATATACAAAATACATTCTATGTAGAAAAAAATATATGTGGTACATAGAATATTTTTACTGACTGGAAGCCCTCTACATAGTTGGGAAAAAGCATGGATAGGATGATAAGTGTGTCGCCTGAAGCAGGGGCTGGTCGCTAGGTATAGTTTGTGCCGATATGACAGTAAAAAACGACTTACCAAGACAATCAAGAGCAGTATTAAGCATCCTTTTACTAGTGGACGTGTGCACCACATTCAAGGCATGATGCATTAGTGCCAACAGTGCGGGTTGGGAACTCTGCCCGGGCGCCGAGTCGGCGAGTGCCGCGAACACGTGGAGCGCGGCCTCTCGCCCGCTCTCGTTGGTGGCCGATGTGAATGTGGCCTCTACCGTCGTCCAACACCAGTAGCCTAGGATGCCGTAGCAGTACATCTGCACACAAAAAATATTTCAATTTAAAGTTACTTCACTACTAGAGATCGTTGCTCCAGCAATCACCCACAATCCTGCCTTGATGGCAAAATCTAGAAGTCAAAATGACTTCTGCGTTTCTATCGAAGACGCCAGAACGCTACATTTTGAATTGAATGCGTATAGTACTGACCACAGTGTCGCCGATGTCCTGTCGGTAGCACCGCAGCAGCTCCAGGTCGTCCTTCGACAGCGACACGTCGGCAGGTGCCGTTGACTTGGTCACCAGCGTCGTCAGCAGCCGTGAGAACACTTGCTTCCATATTGGGTGAATGACGTGTGTTTTCTCCCTAAGGTTTAGTATTTCATCCTGGATATAAATATTGACGTTTTGTTATTAAGAAGCTGGCCCTGTAAGAGGATTATACAATACTAGGCTGTTATTATAGTAATCAAGATTTTGAAACAATATTTGGCACTCTTTTAATTTAAATCAAAATATTGTTAGAAATTTGTCACAGTAAGTTGTCTCAAGTTTCTTGTCCATTCTTCTCCTTAGAGATCTACGCTTTGGAATGGGCAAACACATTATATTCACAAGTAGCTTAAATTTTGTTTTTGAGATTCAAAAGTGCCTGGTCACTCAGACAGTCAGACTATTGTTCTTCTTAATTACGCAGTGGATTTTGTTGCGGAAGATTTTTGCTTTCGGAAGGACAAAAATACATAAAATAAAGAATTGACATTATTTTATCGAGTCGTACAAAGCGGGGGGGTGCAAGCTAACAAAAAATTCTTACCTGCAGAGTATACCAGAACCCGAACGTAAGATTGGAGCGAGTCTCGTGCAGGGGGTAATGACCGGGCGCTGCCTGCGCAGCAAGCATGAGCTCTATGAGTTGCCGCGCGCCGTTCGCTGCGTCAGATCCGTCTGCACTTTCGGCAGCTTTTACTAGTGTGTGTGCGTGGCATTCGCCTAGAGAGCGGCAGCATGTTATGAGGGCTGCTAGCAGTTCCTGACAAAATTAAAATATTGTTTATTAATGAAGATAGCCATGATGATCTGAATTTTTTAAAGAAAATAAAATTGAAGTGTCGCTCTGTTATTTTGAATTAACAGCTTTTTACGGAATGCATATGAAAGTATATACGGTACCTAACATTTGTAAGACTGAGACAATTTTTTACAAACAATAACAGCCATTTATACGCCAGTTCGGGTACTTCTAGGACCGCCGATAGAAAAACGATAGCTACTTATTTAAATCATTTTAAGAACACATACCTCGTTTATAGAGTTAGGCACGTTGTCTCTTGTCATAAGTGGCGCTGCAAGCGCTGCAACGTCGGTCAGCAGTTGCAGCGCTGAAGCGGAATACCGCGACGCAGCCGATGTCCCGCCAGCGGCCCGCACCGATGATAGACATGCTTCACACGCGTCTAGGGGCGTGTCACTCACTGCTGGGTTCCATCTGTCGATTAATTTAAGGTGAGAGGGGCGCATTTATCTCACTCTTCTACTGTAATCTTAAATTATTAACTTCGGTGACATGAGTTAGGGAAATATTATTTGAGATTTGGGTCTTTGGCTTCACGCACTCCCGTCGTCGAGCATTTTGAGCATGGGCACTTTGTTCGACGACACCACCGTCCGCCTTTTTTTTTGTGGTTTGGTGGGAAATCATCAAATGACTCCTCTGGGCAGAGCGGTAGGGAGTGTCAGACTTCTACTGACTAAAAACCACCCATGTTCCTTCTTAGCCCTTGTGCCGAGGCCGCGGTATCTCTTTCGAACAACCCGCAGCCCCGACGGGGACCACCGTCCACCTCGCTACTTCGTTACGTCTTGATGCCGTCTGCCGTTCTCCTCATCGCTGTAATTATGGTGAAGTTGTCAACAGCCTCGGACTTGGCCTTGTTCTGTTCTGTCTCCTGCTGATATGGAGGGAAGTGAAATTATGTTTTTCCTCTCTTCCAGTATTCTTTTCTGATTAATTTCGTTGCGGGATCCAAGACAGTTAAATCGTTTCTCTGGGACATCGTCGAGCTTCATTGTCTCGGCGCTTTTCTTGTGGTCGCCACTGTTGATTCTGGCTAACAGGAGTCACAGTGGTTTGGGAATAGTGTGGCGGGCTTGTCCCATTTAAAAAAAAAGTCTCGGACCGTTTTGTGCGGCACGCGAACAAAAACAACATCATCCGACGTGCTCTTGTTACCGACGGCGTTCGAGCTGTCTTAAAGCCCAATAAAACAAGGTACAACGCTTTGGAATCACAGTTTGGAATGATTTCCTTTCGCTATATACACGCACACGTGAACACGCGTCTACTGCCTGCTGACTAGTACTCACGTGTACAAAACCTGCACGATGGCCAGCAGAGCGCGACACAGCGGCATGCGGTCGGGCAGCGAGCCCGCCACGCACTCGGCCGCGTCCTCGCCGCCCAGCGTGAGCCAGCTGCAGGCGCACGTGGCCGCTGTCACCCACGACTGCACCATGGCTTCTGGTGGTGGTTCTGTTGTGTACTCCGTGCTGACGACAAACAAAAAAAAACATCATGTTATGAAGACGGATAAAACTCATGTGACTAAAAAAGTTATTGATATTAATGTTGATGGAGAGGGATGTGCGGTGTATCGCGAATTATTATATCCATCCACCGGCAAAGTGAAAGTGGCGCCGGTGACTGAAAAGTTGTGTGGAAATCGGTTGTCGTGGTATGGGCATGTGATGCGGAGGAATGAGGAAATTGTCGTGAGGACGGTTTGAATATGAATGTGGATGGGTATAAGAGTAGAGGAAGACCAAAGAAACGATGGATAGACTGTGTTAAGAATGATATGGTAAGAAAGGAGGTGCCTCATGAGATGACGAAAAACGGAGAGGTATGGAAGAGGAAGACATGCTGCGCCGACGGAGAAGGAGTGGAAGGCCAAATAAAAGATGGATATGGAAGGAGTATATCATAGCGTGTCGTCTGAAAGGGGAGAATGGAAGAAGAAAACGTGTTGCGCCGACTCCAAGTACAATGAGACAGCAGGAAGACGATGACCATGAGATAATTGTCAACAAGGAGCTTTTCTAGCGGTACGCCAAGAGGCGAGAACTGCTTAGTCGGTTTTTGTGAACCCGTAAAAAATTTGGCTGATGGATATTATACAAAGTTTAATGAAACATTTTCGTTTTATAGACTTGACTAGTTTTGCCCGAGACTTCGTCGGCGTGGAATATCCGACACAAAAATATTTTTTCAATTCCAATCAGTAGTTCCTGATATTTGCACGTTCAACCAAACAAATTCTTCAGCTTTATAACATTAGTATAGATTTGCTACAAGTCTATAAAGGTTTGGGAACATAAAAAACGGAAAGTGCAATTCGAAAAAACTCTTTAAGATTAAATAGATTCAAACTTACTTGTATACCGTTTGTAAGCACCGGAGCATGTCATCTAATACTGCAGGGCAAGCCTGTTGTAGAGCAGTGCGATTCCTGCTGCGCAGGGCAGATCCCATTGTCATGCTATTGTACTAGTAATAACAAAAAATTGGTTACATGACTTAACAATATCATGATATGACATGATATATGTAATTGACATACAGATTTATCTGCTTATATTTTTTAACCTGACGTCAAATATTTTTACGATCAAGTAAAATGATTAGAGTTTTATCTATTTCTCTTAACTCACAGTTATGATTAATAAATAATAACTTTATAAAATTAAAAAATATATTTTATTAAGTCCATAATTTATATAAAAAAAATTGTTAGCTGTATGTTCAGAATAGTATACTTAACCTTTACTGATTATACTTACTTCTTCAGGTATCACAGTAAGAACTTCCAATAAAAGTCCCGAGTTCTCCAAAGTAGACAGAGGCCTCAATATTGTAGCCAAGTCCACTGTTCCTTGCTGCAGGATAAATGCTGCTAACTAAAACAATTATCACATTAAACACAATTATAAAAAAATTAAAACAATGCATTTAAGAAGTTTTGATTTTTTAATTTATGAACTTCCAGGCAAACTTCAAAACAAAGGCTTTCTTTATTTTTTTTTTATACAGTGGCAAAGAGATGGAACCATACACTATAAATAGCACTTTTTATGGCGAAAATAATACTGTCACTTACAGGATATCGTCTGTCATTATCTTTTATTATACAGGGTACATTATGCAACATATACTTACACTGATACATAATCTGTTAGTGACAATTTTAGGTCCTTTGGAGTATGTAAACACAGCTTGCAGCAATTTATCTTTCAGTTCATCATAGCTTTGAGGAGGCACCTCATTCCAACAGCGGAGGATCTTTGTATGGAGTGTAGTAGCTGCATAAAACTGAACTTCTGTGGCCTGAAAAGCAAAAAGTGTGTTAAGATTATAAGTCACATCATTTTAATGTGGTAATACAAGATAGTAACTCCACTTGTACCAAAAAATATAATGCTTGTATGGTATGACCAAAAATATAATGCATGAATGTGGATGAAGCAAAAGGAGTATTACGGATCACAGCAGGTGGGTTTCTGCCTACTCCCATGGGAAAAGGGTGAGTTTATGTTATGTTTTGTATCAAAGTCACAATTGTAAAAAATAGTTATTAAATATCATATTGTTCTGCAACAAATGAGTATATTCAAAACTCATAGAAATGTGTCAGTGACAGTGACCACTTCAAGGACCTTGAAGCTAACACCAATAGTATTAACATTAAATTAGTAGAGAGGGTTGAATTGTTTGGACTGTAGCATTATTCTTTAGTTACTTATTCCCTTGTGACAAAGGCATTAGTTTACCTGTATACATGAAACAAAGTTCAATAGTTGAGACATGAAATAAGTGAAGCAGAAGACTACATTGTTGTGTTTAAAATGTTATGAAGTTCACAAGATCACAGTAGTGTTAACTGACTAAGAAGCTTTGGAAATAGGTAAACTTTCTAATATATGAACCCACTACTGTAAAGCAGCCTGTTTATTTATGTGAAGATCATAATTATATTTACAAGTCCTGAGCACATGACTATAAAAATCAATGTTTTTAATTAAAATGAAGCAAGTGTGGCGAGTCTTATTTGCAAAATTACGAAATCATAAGTAAATAATCAACTTGAGTTACCGGTGTAGCCATTACAAGATCTTATCTTTCAAGTAATAACAGATGTTAAGTATATAATCAGTATAATTACCTTGCTCGGTTGAAGTAATTCCCACACGAAATTCCAAGCTTCTGGGACCCTTTGCGCAGTTGTGAGCCAAGCGTGGGCTTTCGCCCTTTCACTCTGCTCCCCATTGTAGAATACGGACACAGCATATTCTAAATTCTGTGGCGAATACTCCATCTCAGAGTTAGTATAGCTTGAGGACCAAGTTAAAACTCTTTTCCTCTCCCGTCTTACCACATTACTTCGCAAACACCGTAAATCTACTTAAATAATCAACACTGATGCAATAATATCATGATTTAAGCTATTAAATATTGATAAATATTGATACTCCTGATGCTTTGCGTAAAGAACAATATTTTCTAACATTCAATGGCTGACAGGTCAGCTGTAGAAATTGTAACGTGTCGTTCTACGTAGTTGCAGATTGGTAACTAGATGATTATTTAATTGTTTGATAATTCACTTTATTTAAAAACAAGTTTCAATAACATTTTCAATACTTAATCATTTAATACACTTCTCAGTTGGTGACCATTTTCATTTAAATTGTATTTTTTCATAAACTTTTTTTAATAACTGGATCGATTTACGGTGAAACAGACCGTTTTATTCGACGGAGACAAAAATCATGTTGCCAATCTTCCTTCTCAAAATCTCCATTATAGAAGAGAGACATTAGGTAAATCTTAATAATTGAATTCGGAAAATTTTATGTAATCATCATTCTCCTGTCCTTGCTCCAATTTATTTAGTCAGTGTAGCATGTTTCCTTCCATAGCCACCTCCTAGGCATCCTAGGAGTACTTAATAGTTTTCCAGGGTCAACCGGTTTCTAAATTATAGCATTATCATTTTTCATATTGTCATCCATCCTTTCTTTAGTTTTCCAAATTATGCTCACAATATTTCCACAGAAGTTTCGTTGTATGTCCTACCTCTTTCCCTGAAAATAAGCGAATATTTCCAAATTAGGCAACATTGACTGTTTGAGGAAGTCGTTCATTCATTCTCTTTGCGAGTTTGCGATTTTACTGGGAATTCCCCATAGGGTAAAGTAACTATCGGGTAGAATTACCTCAACTCCGGTAAATTAATTAACATCTCGACATTTTAACAAATTCAAGGAATACACAAAAAGTTGATGTTGTAAAAATAGGTAGGGATAAAAAGGCACGATGTTTTACATACACTCGTGACTCGATTCATCTCGTGTCCCTTTTATTTTGTTTTGTGTTTAACTGAAGCATACTCTAGTTGTTTGTAGCAAAAAGGGGAGACAGAATTCCTGATCAATATTGTTTATTGACAATGATTTGCCAATTACCAAAAAAATAACTTTTTTCGGGTGATTCTATCGATTATATGGCAACACTGACATTTGGTTTAGCAGTGGCAACCAGGCAAACAGTGATGTTCATCATCATTCTCTTGCCCTTATCCCAATTCATTTGGGGTCGGCGCAGCATGTCTTCCTCTTCCATACTTCTCTGTTTCTCGTCATCTCATGAGACACCTCCTTTTTTACCATATCATTTTTAACACAGTCCATCCATCGTTTCTTTGGTCTTCCTCTACTCGTATATCCTTCCACATTCATAATATTTAAAACCTTCCTCACAACATTTTCCTCATACCTACCTAATCATAGACTAATTTATATAAATAATAAAATGAGAGTTATAATATCGTTCATCATTCATATTTCATTCATTCATTAGTTTGTTGTGGTGCAACGGGTGTGACTTGTATTTCAACATTCTTTAATTTCATCATTAATTAATAATAGATAAACAAAATGAAGATTGAGGAAGTGAAAAGTACCGCTAAAACCCAAAGAATATCAGCTCACAGTCATATAAAAGGTTTGGGTTTGGATGAAAATGGAGTTCCCATTCAAATGGCAGCCGGTCTCGTGGGCCAGGAATCTGCGAGAGAGGTAATTTAGTAATGATATAGCAATGCAGTAAACATACATAATTATATTAATCATCGTGAAATAATTTAAAAAATCTAGACGTTTCTGTGGTATCGATCCAACTTTGAGGTTATGTTTTTTTGGTTACCATGGAGTGTTTCATCAATAGATCATTTTGTTGTAACTTTTCATAGATTACTGCACTTGCTTTTCATAAAAGTTTCTATGATACTATTTGCCATGGAAACACACTCTTAAATAACTGGACAATGGATCTTGTGTATTTCAAAACAAAAAACACTTTCACTGACATGAAAAATAACATGAGTATATTCATCAGGAAATTGGATAATATTGTGCTTTAATATGTTTGTAGGCTGCAGGAATAGTGGTAGATATGATCAGAAGCAAGAAGATGGCTGGTCGTGCATTACTGTTGGCTGGACCACCCGGCACGGGTAAAACTGCCATTGCGTTAGCTATTGCTCAGGAACTGGGTACTAAAGTGAGTATTTTCACATCTACTGACTTAAATAGTGAGTATACCTGACTAAATTTCATGTTGCAAAATAGAATGGTGAATGGGAGGCAATAGAGATGTATGGATGTCGTAAAAATTCATACAATCTATTTGATATTAAGGTTTTCAAGCAATGATGACAATAATTTTGGTATGATCATAATATTATGTTGTTTTGTTTATACTCAAACTATCAAAACAATTTCTACATTTACATTTATTACAAGGTCTTTTTAATTTATAACTTTTTGATATGTAATCATAAGTTTAAAAATAATGGGTTTTATAATTCAAAACAATCCTAATCCAACAGGTGCCATTTTGCCCAATGGTCGGCAGTGAGGTATACAGCACTGAAATCAAGAAAACAGAGGTACTGATGGAGAACTTCCGGCGTGCCATAGGTCTTCGTATCCGTGAGACTAAAGAAGTTTATGAAGGAGAGGTCACCGAACTCACTCCTGTTGAAACTGAAAATCCAGCTGGAGGTTAGTGTTTTGTATTGAAATTGTTGAAAATATCAGATATATTGGTATTTATTCAAGTAATTGCTACTTCTACAATTGTTTAGTTAAATATTATGTCATAGCTTCTAATTTTACAAACAAATTAATCCATTCAGTCTAATATGATCTATTCAACAACGTAATGCTAAATGTTGGTCTCCTGTATTGCACACCCACTTGGCACTGTTTTGGTCCCTAGTCTAACTAATGACTTTGTTCAGATTCTTGGTCTGCCTGGCCCAGCGCCTTCCTACAGCCCTGTGACCAATCTAGTGCAATACTTGTTTAAGTTTGGTTATTATATAAACACTCATCTACAGGTTACGGCAAGACAGTATCACATGTCATCATCGGGCTAAAGACAGCTAAAGGCACAAAGCAACTGAAGTTAGATCCCACCATTTATGAGTCGCTGCAGAAAGAGAAAGTTGAAGTGGGTGATGTCATCTACATTGAAGCCAACTCTGGAGCAGTGAAGAGGCAGGGAAGGAGCGATACTTTTGCCACAGAGTTTGATCTTGAGGTAATTATTACAATACATATGTACTTTACATACATATACTCTCGTCTTTTACCCAGGGGAATAAGAAGACACAACAGCCCGCGTAGGATGCGATTCTATCTCTATTCTACAAAGAATAGACAAAGCTTTTTCAATACAACTCGACATGAAATCGTCCTACAATCTGTCATTTTATCTATTCTTCTGTCGACAAATCCCGTTTCTACGGTGGTCATGCTACGCGTGCAGGACATTATACTACCTGACACTTATTCATATACATATTTACTCATATGAAAACACCCACTGCAAGACTTGACAATCATATCTACTTATTCAGCCTTGTGACTTTCTAAATAAAGTCTTTAATATGCATCATATGCCACATCTCATAATGGCATCTGTTGTATTTTATTTTACTTTTTTTGCTTGTGTAAATGACTTTTATATTGCACCTTATCTATTCATCAATACTTGGTATTTCCTCTAGGCTGAAGAATATGTGCCTCTGCCGAAAGGTGACGTGCACAAGAAGAAAGAAGTTGTCCAGGATGTGACGCTGCATGACTTGGACTGTGCCAATGCTAAGCCACAGGGGGGACAAGATATCATGTCCATGATGGGGCAGCTCATGAAACCAAAGAAGACTGAGATTACTGGTAAAGTTCAAAAAATTTTAGCCAACTTCAGTTCAGCAATTACGTCTTCTTTAATTTTTTTAATCGATTCTTTCTCTGCAACTCCATATTGCAGTACACACTTATTATAAGCACTATAACAGCATTGCTTCGGATCTAGATTGACTTGTAATTTGGTGAAGTTATGCTGAACGGGTGCAGTCCTTATAAGTGTGCTATGAACTGGAAGCAGTCTCAAACTTTTGTTTATTTACGGAAGGATAGGCCAGGAGTCATAATGTCTTTGTCTATTATCTTGTAATTTGTTAACGCCATCACTATGCAGTACCTACAATTTAACAATGTTATTTTTACAGATAAACTGAGGAAAGAAATCAACAAAGTAGTGAACAAATACATAGATCAAGGAATTGCTGAATTGGTACCTGGAGTTCTATTCATAGATGAGGTACTTATATAACTCGTCATGCGTAACTTATCTTACTTGTTATATATAACTTACACAGTATTCGTACTTATCAATCAACTATTCCCACTATTGGACTATAAGGCCGCGTAATTCTAATTTTCTAATTTCTAAACGTAAGAAAGTTTGAATTCGCGGACTGACCTGGCACTCCCTCCATATGCCAAATCAAACTACCACAACACTCTTTCCCATCCATCACTACTACCTTCATTCATCCTCCGGTTGCCGCGTCCAGTCTGACCCACTTACTTTTTAAGGTTGTTGGTCTACACCGGACCGCTTTTACATTCAGGCGACTTTAGCCGCGCGACTATAAACAAGTACTGACGGGTTGTCACGGCTGTTCTTATAATGTTAAGGAATGTGCTTCTACCGCGCTACTGTCGCGCTGCTAACGTCGTAATTTGAAAGCAGTCTGTTGTAATAATCATTTTGTTTATTTTTTAGGTGCACATGTTAGATATCGAAACTTTCACATATTTACATCGAGCTCTCGAGTCGGCTATTGCACCTATAGTTATCTTCGCTACCAATAGGGGCAAATGCCAAATAAGGTAATTTTATTGACATGTTTTACCTTTACAACTTTGGTTACATAAGTTATCAGGATGCATTTGATAGGGACATGATGATATTAATAAATTAAAAAAAACATCATGTGTTGGGGACAAGATGAGTATAAATGCACGCTTTCCAACTATCTGTCTAATCGAACTGTCATTTAGAAATAGAAAGAAAGAAAAAGAAAGAAAAAAATATTTATTTGTCGCAGAAACATAACGTGCATACAAATAGACATACAAAAAAAAATACACATACAACGCATAACAAAAAGCAGGGATAATATAAAGACAGTTGCACGTCGTGACTGCGACAACTAGGTTGCCACTCAGCATGATGCTGTGCTATGGGCACCCACAGCACAGCGCTATCGAGGAGGTATCGCTCCTTGGTCAGACTTTCGATCTTGAATAACACGCCGGGACCAATTGCTTTACATACATTCCATGTGGGAGGGGTGTCGGTATGTAAAGGATGGGCCGTCTTCGGCAAGCATTGTTTACCATTGAAGCCTATGTATTTAGCAATGACTCCGTCGTCGTTGTTGTTATGTATTAAAAAATATTTTCTTGAAAGATTTATATAATTACTTATGATTCTACTGTTCTTTTCAGAGGAACTGAGGACATAATTTCACCGCACGGAATCCCACTAGATCTTCTAGACAGACTGCTGATCATTCGTACTTTGCCATACAATAAAGCCGAGCTTTTGCAGGTACGTATATACATAAACTCACGCCATTTTCCCCATAAGGGGCTCCTCCGGGGCTGCGTTGTTCTGGGACTTTTCCAGACTTGCCATTTGATGCGTTTAAAGCCAAAGTAAAATCTAATCTTTAATGAAAGGCTTATTATACCATTAAGGACTACTTAAATGATAAGAAGTTTTCTTTTCATTTGTCTTAGTAGTAAATAGTAATTTTATCTTACACACACTTCACTATTGTATTCGGGTCTTCTATCCTAAGTCATTTGATGAATTCTCGCCCGACAAAAAAAAAAGGTTAGTGATCATTACATACTCCTTTTGCCTCATCTACGTTTATACATCTGGTCATACCGGCTGCGAGTTATACGCACCAATACTGATAGTTTACTTTTATAATGGTTGCATTGTAATTTAAACCATATGCCAATAAAAATAAAAGTTACATAGCGCGCTTGGATACAGAAATGAAGTAATGATTTGTTTGTTTCAGATTTTGAAACTGCGAGCGTCGACGGAAGGAATTTCTATTGAGGACGAAGCCCTTACTGCGCTGTCAGAAGTGGGAGCAAACAGTACTCTAAGGTAATAAGAATATGGGTTTTAAAACAAATCGCACATTGCAGTCATATCGAGTGGGTTCGCAAGAGACAAGACGACGCCCAGGGCGGCCCACCTGGAGTAGGGCGATGGTTAATTCAAAATTTACGTAGTACTTTAGTGATGAAGGAGGATTTTTACTGTGTGGTAGCAATCTGCTGAAATCTACGTTAGTTTTCTAAGTGCAAATTGAAGGCAATTAATCTTTCGTGTTGAACATGAATCATCATGCCTGTGTTTCCAGAGGACATACGAGTAGTAGGATATAAGTAGTGGAGGTGGAAGATATTTCAGTGGCAAAACTGAATAACTATAACTGTAACTCCCTAGGACCGAACTCATCCCTCAGCAGTCACTTTTGTAACCAGCGGGTAGTAGTTACTTCAGCAGGGCTTTAGAGCTGTGCAGGTGGCTACATACTGGTCTAACACGCTTTGAGCTCATCGACACGTAAAGAAGAAGACGGACTTTTGACGTTAATTATATGAATATTTAATCATCAGGTACGCAGCCCAGCTGCTAACGCCAGCCTCACTAGCAGCTCGCGCGGACGGTGCATCGCGCATCGCACCCGCACACATCACCTCCGTGCACACTCTGTTCCTCGACGCCAAGTCCTCAGCCCGTATCCTCACGCAGCACTCCGACAAATATATGAAGTAAACCTCAGGCAGTACTCATAGTATACCACAGAGGAATTAACAAATGGAGTGCTAATGCGATGCGTGATATCAACGAAATTAAACATAAAACACGTAGAACGTAGGGTTTCCCATTGTTGCTATTATGCGATAAAGTGGATTTGTTTTTGGGTGAGTGTGCAGATCATTCTACGATTCTGATAGATATTTAGAATTGTCGGCATTGCCACTTACTGCCACCAAAAAAACAGCGAAGATATTTTGCGTGTTAGCACTCCCTTTGTTGTTGCTTCTGTGTTAGGCTGCATTCCCACCAGAAATATGCGATGCTGTGTAGCTGGGTGTGTGTGTGATGGAGCTTAGGGAGCTAGTTTTACGCACATCTATCGCTGCACAGCCTCACACATCTCTGGCAGAAATGCTGCCTTACGTTTATGGAACACGACCCCTCGAACAAACTGCGGAAGCGTTTGTAGAGGACACGCTAATATTTTGCACATCAAGGTACCCGAAACTGTCAAATCTTCCCAATCAACCATGAACAATATGCTTTAGCAATAAAGTTGAAAATCTATTGAAGAAATTCGACAGCTTGATGTGCGGCATCTGTACGTTCACTGTAGTTTGTTCAGGGTTGTCATTCAAGATGCAACAATCACATTACCATCGTTTAATTGTATGGACTTGACAGTATTGCACTGCTACGTATTTCCAATAAGACATTCAGAATCCTCATGTTTCCATTAATTTTAGTTTGACACTATTCATGTGATATTTTAATTATTTGATAGCATTTAACAATAAGTTAATTTTGAATCAAATACGATAGCATTATCTCTGATAATTAGTTAAAGTAGAGAAATGTTTATTTTTGGTTCTGTATTCAGGAAGTGCACTTTTGTTTGATGATGATTTGTTCCACCGAATGTTACATAAGGAAGTTCAAGAAAAGAGTGGAAATGTATAATAAATAAGTTTTTATTTTATAAAAATGTCTCTTATTCTATGTTAGACCTAAATTTATTTACACAACAATAATTTCATTCAGGCTTTTTCAATAATTAACAACAGAAATAAACAACTTTATTTTACTGAGAACATTTAATTTTACTTCTAAATGTACGCGTCATTAGTTGCTATATTTAATTAACAAAAAAACTATGTACAAAAATACTCATCTTGTAGAGATATTTACAAAATCAAAAATAGAAAAATCAAACAGTCTTAAAAACTTCTACGTTTGTTTAGACTTAGTGTCTACTTCGTCTCCTGGTTTGACGTACGTTACTGGAATGTATCTCGCTTCATTTTTGGGTGCTGACGTAGTGGTGGGAGCGAGGGTTGAGGTGGTGGGCGGGGTGAACGTCGGCAGGTCCACGTGCAAGGCCGTAGGTGACCCCGTGTGTTGGTAAAGCGCTTCAAACTGTAGTTCCTCAGGGTAAGAATGCGAACGAATCTTCCTCTCGTCTCGCCCGTTGCTCGGGTACACGATTACTATCTTTTCACCTTCACTCCTCAACGCTACCGGTGGTAAAGCTGTACTGGTAGAAGCAGATGGTCCGGCGACTATCTTCAACATCTCAGTGGGCGACGCTCTGATCTTCTCTGTCGTGGTCGTCGTAGGCGGTGTTGTCGTACTTGTGGTAGTAGTCGTCGTTGTGGTGGTCGTATCAGGTATCTCCGGGTCTTCAGGAGACTCGATCTCACGCTTCATCCCCGGCGGGCCCACTGTCCGCAATGTCTCAATCTTCATTTCTAAAGTAGGTGTCGGCACTGGCACAGAACTTGTCACATTTATATCCTCGGTGGGAATAAACCTCGCGGTTGGTTTCGGCACCTCTCGGGAACCGAATATTGGCAAGCGCGGTGCATAGGCTGATACAAGAGGTAGGAGGGTGTCTCTGGCATATCGTTCAGCCCTCGAGATGAACGATGCCAGTCTGGAAGGTAAGAATTGTACTACGAATCCGGTTTCTTCTTTCTCTGCTCTCTCGCCCCACGTTACGGTTTCGTAAGTGGGAGTGGTGGAGATGTCGTAGTTCTTAGCTCTTCGTATCAATGGAGATACGGTTGTCGTTCTCGGTGGTCGAGTTGCTCTAAGTAGTGGTTCGGATATCTCCTGGTCGTCGGGCGAGTCTGCTCGCTGTCGAGGTGTTTTCCTTAGACGTGGTCGGAGCACTGGCTCGGCGATCTCGATGGCCCCACTTGGAGCAGTCTTCGTATTGGTCATACCAAAGGCTCGGCCAGTGTTTTCTCCTCCTGTCCACTCGTAGGTGTCCACGAGAGTGAACGGTCTCTGAGGTGAGTCCTCAGGAAGTTCGTTGTCAACAGGGTCGATGATGTTACTCTCTTCTTTCGTTGTATTTTCTCTGTTACTTAAGTATTCGAGAGTGCTGCTCGTTGTATTTGATAGTTCGTTATCCTGAAAAACGAAATAGAATTACATTAGTTAGAAATCTCGTTACTTCCAATGAGAGTAAAACAACATAAATAGTATAGAATTATAATTAGGTACCTCTTGTATTTCACAATCGCTAGGATAGAGTGGCATTTCGATAGATTCATCAGACAACAGCTGAATTCCTTTCTTACAGAATGAAGAACTGCAACAGGACAAAGTTAAACGTTAACAACTTACAATAGCAATTAAAATAATGAACGCTAAATCGATGTTTTTTTCATATTAAGTTCATTCTTAATGTTCCAAGACAGTTAAAACATTTTCTTGACATTCGGAGCATTCCGAATGAATGCGTATTGCAGGTTCTAGATCAAATTAGATCAATTTAATCTAGAACCTGCAACACTATCCTACTTTTTCTGGTTAGTGGCCACTGTATATTCTGGCATACAGTAATTTGAGTGGTTAGTCGGGCTTTCCCAAATAATAAATAGTAGCTCACGTCTTAGCGAAGCTGTCGGTGATGAGTAGTTTGTGTATGTGGATGGACTTGGCGCTCGCGCTGAGCCAGCCGTTGTACCCGGCGTAGTGTACGGTGGCCCGCAATGGCACACCTAGCGCTGGGTGCGGAACTAGAACCCGCGTGAAGCGGGCGCTGCCGTTTACTATGTCTTCTCGTCTAGAAAGATAAAGGTACATTCAGTTATATGGAAGGTTCTTAAGAATTCTAAGAGGAAAGTAGTTCTTCTTCGTGATGTTTTGTGTAGTTTACGTTTTTGAATAGGACCGTGAAAAATGGCATGGAGGCAGATTTTTGGGATCATTCCCACTAGTTCTACTGCTCAGTCCTACGATAGAACTAGTGGGATTTTTTTTTCCTTATTTTTCCCACTAGTTCTACGATTCAAGGTGGTACGAAATCGTAGAACTAGTGGGAAAAAAAAATCCCACTAGTTCTACTAGTCCAATTAAACCATTTATAGTAGAAACTCTTGGGACTTTTCACACAGTTTAGGGTTGAACTACGGCACAAACTACCAGGAGAATAGAAGTAGGTAGGAGGTATTAAAAACATTTTTTAAATATGAAAAATAAAGTATGGGTAGTAAAGTCCCACAAACTACCAGGAGAACAGAAGTAGGAAGGAGGTATTGGAATATTTAAATCATATCTAAATTGTTCCTTTCTAATACCATGCACTTTTTTTTGTTGGAGATAGGAAACCGGGATAGTAAAGTCCCACAAACTACCAGGAGGCCAGAATGGTGAATTATTAGTGTCACCATTGCATACTGTATGTTATTAGAAATCTCATTTAATAATCAAATCTATATAAATTTCTATTAACATGCAGTATGCAATGGTGACACTACTACTTCGTCATTCTGGCTTCCTGGTAGCTTGTAACACTGCTATATATTGGTTTCTCATGTCCAACAATAAAAATGCATGGTATTAGAAAGGAATAATTTAGATTTGATTCAAAGATATACCTCCTTCCTACTTCTGTTCTCCTGGTAGTTTGTGGGACTTTACTACGTATTCTTTATTTTTCATCTCAAAAAAAAGTTTTCAATATCTCCTGCCTACTTCTATTCTCCTGGTAGTTTGTGCCGTAGTTGTACCCTAAACTGTGTGAAAAGTCCCAAGAGTTCTACTGTAAATGGTTTAATAGGACCAGTAGAACTAGTGGAAATTTTTTTCCCACTAGTTCTACGATTTCGTATCACCTTGAATCGTAGAACTAGTAGGAAAAAAAGGAAAAAAAAACCCACTAGTTCTATCGTAGGACTGTGCAGTAGAACTAGTGGGAATGATGCGATTTTTGTAATCAAGCATTGCTGCTAATTAATATACATAGTCATTGATGCCAAAGTTTCTCGTATTTTTTTTGCAGCCAAGAAGAAGGGGGAATTTTTGTAGACCCTGGGCCCTTTGAAGCACTACATTTTCTTTGTGGTAGCTGAGGTAGTTTTGAGAAGGTGTAGGTGTAAGCAGAGCTGCTATGGATAAACTGATAGCATATGGACATAACTATGTGTCTTATTGTATTGTACAGTTCAGGCGTACGACAAGAAGCTGGACTTATGCAGTTGCTTATATTATTTCCATCATTTAAACATACTTGGTCATAGGGAAGGACTCGTTGAGTCCAGAGTCCCCGTGTAGCGTCAACGTCACCCGGCCGAAATTAACCTTGTCTCCGGCTGCACTGCTGGCCCATACGGACACATGGTATTGATGAGCTGGAAATAAAAGGTTGCACGTTAGGAACATCTCCAAAAATATGGTAGAGGTGGACAGTGGTCCTTTCAATTCCAATTCGTTATTTGAGAGAAAATGGTTGGCGTTTATTCTGCGTATATCGAAAACGAAGACATGCTGCGCTGACCGCAAATAAATTGGGATAAGAAGAGGAGAATATATATGGTGATTGAAGCTCGAGTCGTGCATAAGGTTCATAACCGATACGGACTGAACGCGGACTTCGATTTTGCCATATCAGTTACATTACAAGATACAAAGTCCGAAGTACGGTCCGTAACGATTCAACGGCATTTTTGATCTGAAGAAAAAATAAAGTAAATACCACAAAACGGTTCTTCCTCTCTGGTGAGCAAATAAAGCTGTCCGCGTCCCAAGGACCGGTCTGCGTAGTACCCCATGTTGCCGCAGCGCCGCGACCCGTCGCAGGGGAAACACCGGCCCTGTTATAAATAAAATTGGTTGAAAATAATGACAAAAAACAAAATGAAAGTCTTGCCCTTCATAAGGGAGCTGGCCTTTAGCACAAAGTTGAAATGATTTTTATCTGCCGTGAAGGATCAGTCATGGGCTGGTTTAACATCTAAACCATTATAGTACATTATGGTATAAGTGTGTAACGTTGGTGATTACCGCTGAGGCGCCATTGAGACCCGAGCCGTCAGGTGAGGGTCTTAAGAGAGCCGAGGACGGTAATCATCAATACACACGTGTATCATACGACGTTTTTCAACACACTTCTGAAGAAAATTGTACAAAAAAATCATGTTCAACAGTTAAAACGAGTTGTGAAAAAAATTTCGCCATGGCGGGAAAAATTAAAAAGTTTTCCTGCACGCGCATCTAACGGTTTATTCCCGCTGTCCCCGTACACCGTGTCCCCGTCCTACGGGGACAGCGGTACTTCAATTAAATATTTAAAAATACTTCCCGTTGTCCCCGTACACTGTCCCCGTCCTACGGGGACAGCGGTACTTCAATTAAATATTTAAAAATACTTCCCGTTGTCCCCTCCCCGTACACTGTCCCCGTTAATATAGTTGAATAAAATAAGTAAAAATTATTGCCCACAGTCCCCGTTTTTTCATTTTTCTGTAGTATTATGAATGTGTGCGTTGGCATCTTTTACCCAACAAACAAAGTGTATGGAAATATTGGTAGATTGGTCTTGGTACGCGGTAGATTAATATTAGGGATTTAGACCTTGTTTTCAAGTAGTATTTTTTTATAAAAATAATCGTTAGGGGCGGCATGGGCACCGGGCCGTAGGCCGACGAAGGAGGCCGGCGGAGGCCCGGCACTTCGGGGACAGAAGATATTAGTGTTATTTAATATGCGAGCGAAGCGAGCGCGCGTTTATAAAGCTTAAACAATGCAGATTTAAGAGGACAACGACTCGTGAAAAGTTTACTTCCCGTTGTCCCCGTTAGCCGAATGTACGTTACGGGGACAATTGGAAATAAATTTAATCACGTCCCGCTGTCCCCGTGACGGGGATATGGCATACGGGGACAACGGGAATAAACGCATCTAACAATGGTGATCGGCCATAGACTAAAAGAATGAGATTTCTTTTTTTAGCTTTTTGAGAAATGAGGAATTCAAAGTTTTTTTTATTATAGAGAAAACAAAAGTTTTATTTATTAAAAACGTAAACAAGTTGAACTTATCTATTTCAATTAATAAGTTTTCCTGCGCGCGCATATAACAATGGCGATCGTGTATAGACAAAAAGATTAAGTTTTTTTTTTTGCCTATTCGCGGATAGCGTTGCAGCCACGTACAAATGGGGTATTCAAAGTTTTTTTTATTACTGAGAAAACAAAAGTTTTATTTATTATAAACGTATATACAAGTTCAAATTATCTATTTAAATTCGAAGTTGCATGAAATGAGCAAGCAATGGGTACATTAATTTATTTGTAGTATTGAACACAATCTTTTTAGTATCGAAACTTTTTTAAGAACAAAGCAACTCAACCAATAAAATTTAAAAAAAAACCTATAACTCACTTGTGAATAATGGTAATGAAAAATTCACAGTTTGATTACAGGTGTCATTATGTGCCTAATTGCGGTGAAATTAGAGCCACTTTATGAGTAAGTGTGTTGAAAAAATAATAATAATCAGCCATTTGTGTCCCACTGCAGGGCAAAGGCCTCCCTTTCCTCTTTCCACTTATCCAGTGCTCCCATCATGATCCATTCATGATAGAAAAATGATAAAACCTTTATAATGAATTTTAACCGTTAATTAATAGTATGAAATACATGTAGAGTTTTATGTAGTTCATTCTTATGATTCATGTCTACCATGCCACTTTATAATAAAAAAAGTGTTATCCGACTGTTTATGATTCTCCATTATAGGTAGGTTTATTAAAGTAAAAATAGGTTGGGCCTGCAATAGTACAAACATAGTGTTTTTTATTACTTTGAATACATTGAAGGCAAAATTGTATGTCCATCGCAATATTCGCAATTGATTGTGTGGTCAACCACAAGAAAATGAAATTGGGCTATTGTTTTCTGCTCATAAAATCAAATCATTCATATGCAATTTTCCATCAAATTACTTTGTAACCGCAATTGAGTTAGAACACTTCCTACTCTGACTGAATCAAGACTTCCAATGTAGTATGTACGTACTTACATTATTATCGCTCAATAGTCTATTACATAAGCGTTTTGTATTGTTATTGCAATAAACTTACCTCCAGGAAGGCGTCGTAATTCTCGCAGGGGAAAGCCGGAAAGTGACATTTGGGCGAGACGGAATCGGTGAAGAATTTGTAGGCTCGTCTGTGGTTACAGAGCGAGCGACCTTCTATTGACGCTGCCGCCCAGGGAAGGACGAAATCTGATACTGCTCCGACAAATCTAGCACAGGGAGGGGTTCAAATTAATAGATTTTTTGACTAAATCCGGCTCGAAGGACCAAACGAACGACGAAGAGTCTTAAAGAACTTAGTCTTTTGATTCCAGTTCTTAACGAAGGCATTTTACCAAACAGTAGTGTTTTGAACACACAGGTTTTGAAGTAGGAGTACTAGGTAGGTAATACATTCCTGATTAACTCATTATTTTTGCAGATTATCCCATTAATCATCAGCATTACCTACTGCTTATCAGTACTTAATTATTTCCAAACGTACACAGCAATGTGCGTCCTACATACGTCACTCATCATTTACAATTGATTCTTGTGCGTAATCAAAGAGTCATAATTGAAGAACTTATACTAAAAGTTACTTCAGAATAGTGGTAGCACAGTGGGACCTACGTTTTGTATGTCGGAGGCTCGAACGGTTGAACCCAGACGAGAACACTTGGCTTAAACGATTTCATCATATTATTAACTTTCAAAAAGGTGTGTAACATCGAGAGAAAATCGTAAATTAAAAGGTTTGGGACATCTACCAACCCACTTTGAGCCCAAGGTAGATCAAGGCCCTTTCACAGACAGGAGGGTTGTGTCCCAGTAGTAAGAATATTTTAAGCTTATTAAAGCCAGAAATTACTTACAAATTAGAACAGCCATGTTGCACCCTGCCTCCATTGGGGTAGAAGTCGACGTGTCCTAGAGGCTGCGCGGCGCCTAGGCCGCCCAGAATGAGAGTTTCGCCGTTGGAATGGATGACGTCAACAAACTTCGCATCGGAGCGGTCCAGTCGGGCACGAGGGTCTTGGAACTCGAAGAGAGGGCCTGCTGGATCTAGTCCTGGAAAGATGAGGAAACAGGTATGTCAAGTTCTCAATTATCAATCATATTGGAATAGTTAAATTATGTTAAAAATGAACGGTGTAACGTACATCGACTCGCCTCATGTGTGTGATATCTAATGTGTTTACATGCGCATTTGCTTGAAATAGTTGTGTTTTAAAATTCTATTCTGAGGAAGTCTGGATTCATGTGCTGTTAAGTCATAATGTAAGTAGTAACAGTACCTATATACGTCGATGCTCCTGACACCCTGTATGAGGGATTAACTAACTATTCATAATGCTAGTTAGTAAATTAGCTTAGTAGTAAAGTTTAAAAAAATATTATTCAATAGGCATAAAACTGAATTATTGTACTAACCTGTAATCCGACTTATATTCCGTAACTCTGAACCCGCGAAACCGGCGACATGAGCGCCCAAACTAAAACCGATCAAGTGAACATCCTCGAACCGCAAGTCTATATGCTTGGCGAAACCTGGAACAATGCAATCACTTTTTATAAATAAGTGTAGACGAAAATGGAATTTATTACCAGGCCATTTAAGTTAAACATGGCTTCGTTATCTCTGGTCCTTCGAGCCGGATTACCTTGCAACAGCATAGCCAGTTGTTTGCCGACAAGCCTTGTGTTCGCAGCAGCCCGGAGGTAGTTTGGCATCGTTGCTCCTCCTTCCCAATCTACACAAACCACGTTGCATTCTTCCTGCAAAAGGTTATAGTTCACAGTTCATTATCATGTAAATGGAGATAGATGCTTTAACTGACCTATTACTGCCATTCAAACCTTACAATACAGTTGTTAATGTACCTACCTAATGTTATATAATCGACGCCATTATGAAGCTGTCTGCTGTCTGGGCACTGTCTGTTCTAGTTATAGCATATTGTTCTTAATGTAGGTATCGATATTATGACCATTATGTCCTGATCACAGAACATAATATATACGTATAATCATGTTATTAGTTTGCCATTGAAACATTATGACTGCGACAACTTCCCTGTTAGGTGCTTGGATGAAAAATTACCTTCTGTTCATTTAACAGAATTTATAAACTAACTAACCATAACATGTAGGTACTTACTACTCCAGGAGACGGCACCTGCAAACCGCAGCGGTAAACCTGCTCAATGGCAATGACATGACAGACAAAGAGAAACGCTATCATACATGGCGAGATATCTAGCCGTTTTGGTGAAGAGTTAGGTACATAAATTTCTCATAGAGATTTGGCGGTTTTTGTCGCTGTAGTTTACAGTGCAGTGGCGGTCGCTTTCGCAATGGGGAAGACCGTTAAAATCTAATTGTAGATGGCGCGACTTTAGCTAGGTCTAGATTTTCAAATAATGCGATGTTTGGAACCAGTTATGCTAGCGCCGTTATTTTAACAATTGCCATCTCCATTGTAGTACACACAGCTATAAAGCATAGATATACATTGAAGTAAAGTTACTTACAACAGCCATCAGAGCGGACCTCATTTCATAGACCCACACGTTGTCGCAGTTAGAGCCAAACCCGTGGACTATGACCCTGGTCGGCCGGTTTGGTTCAAAGGCTCTTGCCGCCCAGCCCCATGCCGCAGACATGTTGCTTGCTGACACTGCCAGGAGTGGCTGGTCTCCTCTGGAATAGGAAAATACGATAGTAACTTTTCTTTCACTTCAAATTCAATTAAGTATCATCACGTCAGATGGTTAATCGTATCTGAGGAGTGAAACCCATGATAATAATGAAAGTGACAAGTGATAAATCAGTGAGAGTGGCTAATGGCTATAGAAAAAGTTGATGTATTGTTTGAACGATGTGAAATGACATTATACCATAAGAGCTACAAAATGGGTTGACCCACATGGTACGAAAAGGAAGACCTACGTCAAGATGGCAAAACGATATCGAACGGACAGCGAAGGAAATTGGCTCGACACGGGTCTCAGTAGAGACATGCTTTTTTATGCTTTAGGTACAGCCGAGAAGGGTTTTAAACAAACAGATTCTTATTGCATTACTGTACCTAAAATTATGGGAAGTTTTTTTATCAACCTTTACAGTCTACTGCTGGCCACGGACCTCCCTCAAATTGAGCCACAACACCATAATTATCTTCCGCCTTCCACATACACTCAGCCCAGTCATCTTTTTAAACTCTGCATTTATATGTTTGTAAAAGATTTTAGTGGTCGGTTCAGGAAAAAAATAATAGCTTAATTCATTAGCGTACCTGCTAACAGTAGAGTAGAGGAGGAAGTGCGTGCCGACCTCCTGTGGCGAGCTAGGCAGCGTCTCCAAGTACGCGAAGGGACCAGCATCTTCGAAACACCCGAACTCTCCATAGCACACACTGCCTTGAGATCGTTTACTCCTGTTGAAAAATAATTATATTGATAAAACAAGGATTTTTCGACATTTAGGTAAGTCTCAAACCTGCTGGGTAATTGCACACACACCCAAATCATTTCGATGCATTTTGAATATACCCATAGCTATTAACAGGACGACTGACAGGGCAGAATAGAAGAAAAAAATGTGTTGCGCCGACCCCAAATGACATGGGTTTAAGGGCAGGAAGATGATGAATAATACCCATAGCTGTCGAGCAAACGAGGTTTTAAATCACATGAAACAACGAATGATTAAATTCTTTCAAAAAAATGCTTTCGTACCTATAGCATGTTACAAAATTGGGGTATTGCACTGAAGGAAGAACAGTTCAAGATATTTGAATTACGTTATGATAGCTTACAGTTGCTTTTAGATAAATGAGAGACTTACATTTAAAAAGAAAATTAAAGGATTAAAGATTGTGCTTCCTCATACTGAACGCAATGCACGTCGGCACTGAGATTCTAAGAACAATACTTTACTTGGTAATATTTTTGATGAGAGAGATTTTGTAATGTTAGGATTCTGAGTTTATTTATCGACTGTTGTAAGTTTTGGAGCCATGAAAATTTAATAAGTAGCTCCATTTTATTAAAATTTTATGGTTCTATACATTGTGCTGTCTTAACTCTTTCGTAGTAAGCAGTCTTAAGTAACTTCCTACGTACTCTACCTATACCATAAACAGTAAACTTTCGTTTCATAAGCAATGCATAGGACATCTGAGGCATTCAAAGCCCCCGTCGCCCCGACGCGTCGGGGCTGCGGGTTGTTCGCAAGAGATACCACGGCCTCGACATGAAGGGCTAAGAAGGAACAAGGGTGGTTTTTAGTCAGTAGAAGTCTGACACTCCCTTTCGCTCTGCCCAAGAGCGGGAGGGGTTATTCGATGATTTTGCACCCGCCAAAAAAAAAAAAGGCATTCAAAGCCAATTTACATAATTATATAATTACGTTTAACTTTACAGCTGTGGTGTGTGACATCTAGTAAATGGTTGAGGACAATAATACTTCACCAGCGAGGTTAAATATGGACATATGCATAATTGCAATTTTCTTGTTAAAAGATGTTCCATATCTTTTGTGTTCCGCCCGGAAATCGTTTGAATATAAGAGCAAACAATAAGGTTTTTCTCATTGAAATGCAGAACTTTACTTTTATTTAGTTTCGGTTCCTTCTCTTTCATGATTTCACATGAATGTTTTAACCAGTTCCGTAAAACAAAAGAATGTGTAAAATTAAATATGATATTGTGGTAGTTATGTAAGTGACGAACAAAAGAAAATTATGACTGTCGCATAGTGAATTATATTACACGCCTGAACTTACATAACCTGTAAAATATTTCACACAATAGGAACAAAGAAAACTTTAAGAATGAAAACAAAGAAATAGTCTCATATCATAGCCGTGAGGGACTTGGGTCACATAAGTCTTTGTCTTCACTAAAGCAGAAACGAGCACGATGGGTTGATTGTTTCCCTTAAGGGTCACTAGGATGAGAGACGCACAGAACTGAAAAGGATGGCAGAAGAAAAGAGAGGCCTAAGTGAGGAATAAGTGATTCTGAAGTAAAATAATGTTGATGATGAGAAACGAGCAGAGTAGTGCTAAGATGCGCAAGACGACCAATCACTGGAGAGACGAACGATCCCATGTGGATTTTCAACAAATGCCATTGCTTTGGTGTATACCAGGCCTTAGATCTAAGACCGCATTTTTATCAAGATGTAACTCTCACTCCTAGTGCCTATTGTTGCGATGATTGAAAGCCACACGTAAGAGTTATGTCTACAATTGCTCATTTTCGCAACAGACTGTTGAAATGTAAACAATATAAATAAATGTACACGTAGGTAATGATGATTAATGAAATAATGACAATAATAATTTACTAACCGACGGAAAGGTCAAACGTAAGACGTAGTTAGTATAACTAATTGTTGTTTTGTTAAAAAAACTAAGTCGGTATAGTTCTGTTCAACCTTTCAAATATCAGGTGATCTTTTTTTGCCCACGTTTCGCGAACTTTTATTGCGTATTCCATTAGCGACATGTTCACATTGTTTAAATCCCTATTTCTCTCGCTCTCTCTTTTCTTAGTTCTGTTGAAATATTTTATCATGAGCAAGGATCGGTGTAAGTTTTTTCTTTTGTCTTATTATCTTATACACATGTACGAGTAGGTACAGGATATTTTTGTGTGAAAACCATGCCCACGTTATGATCGCATGCTGCTTGTATCAAAAATCAATATACCTTGTAATCCTTACTCATCAGATTTGTTCTATGTGAATATTTCGGCAGTGTAAACGAACATTTAAGTTGGATTTAAGTTCTCCTAATTTATTTACCTAGTTCTCGCTCTTTTCTGCTCCCATTCTTTCATAGACTCCTTGACTGCCTCCAGCAGTTCGATATCGTGTCTCTCATCCTCCGCTTCCTGTGCCTCCGTCGCCGGCTTCCCGGCGCCTCGCCATGATTCTAACTCAGCATCTATAAAAAAAACATAACATGAGCATTTAAGCATCTTGTTCATGAATGTGGAAACAGTGGTTTAACTAACCTGTGTTGTCCCACTGACTGGTTAGCAAAGGCCTCTCTTTCTTTTTTCCACACATTTCGATCTTTAGTTCTACCGCTGGGAGACAACCTCGGCCCGTTATTCTCTCTCACTCATTTAATTACACCGACTTGGTGGTCCTTTTACCTCAATTTTCACCTGAGCGGCATGCTGAAGACATGTCCGGCCCGATCCCAGATAAATAATGAACAGGGCACTTAACATTAAATGACTCAAAGGACCATGTAGAATTGTAGAGAGACTATTGATCCAGTGAGAGCAACATAATTTACTGCAATAAAGCCTCTAATGTGGACGAGGCAAAAGCAGTATGTAAGGATCGTAGCAAGTAACGTTCTGTGGTTTCGGCCTACCCCCATGTGAGTTTATGTATGTATGTATAAAGCCTCTACAAGGTTTTTGGCCGTTTCAAGGACGTGTCGTTGCGCTATTTCATTATACTTAATAACAAAAAATAAGACGGATGCAACAAAATAAAGCTCTTAGAAAACAAAAAAACATAAATTTTCTCATAGAATAGAACGATTTGTAAAATAGGTGAGTTAAATTTTAAATTCAATTGTTGCATTGTAGACGGGATTTCAAAATCAAACCACGGATGTAGCGTAGCGTGCATTATAAGTTATTGTGATATTCCTACCACGTAAAGTAAGTTTTTTGTATATATATGTAAATTGTTGTTGAAATAGAAGCTTCTATGAAGGAATACTTGTAACTTTGCGCAAACGGATATTATTTTAGTAGGCTTCAACCATGCATCGGACAGCAAAGTAATTTTAACAAACAATATATTCAGCGCAGCGTCCCTAATTAAATATTTAACACTCCAATGTTTGTACAAATGGCATTCGATTCTTGGAATTTCAAAACTGAATGATGTGTATTGTGCAGTCTTTGCAGTGGAGTGCATTTTAAGAAGGAGCGAAAGGCACCGCGCCTGCAGTAGGTAACCTGAATGCTAGCGTTGTCTCCGGGTGAACGACTGTCACCACTTTTTACTGTTTAATGTGGCCTTGATCTGTCGACCGTTGTAGGGCAGTATGTAGCTCGAATGCGAGGCCTACTATGGACGAAAGTAGGCTGCTCCCAGCCGACAAGAATCATGAGAAATCCAACAGTCTACTTAGTTCAATGGTAATATTCATTCCTTGTACAGGTCGAAACACTTATGGTACACCTACGTGAAACGTGGGACTCATTACCGACCGGCAAACCCGGTCAATGTCAAGGTTTAGTCATTTGGTCAGTTGACAATACTAGCAAAGCGTTCTATTTCATTTTTAAAACTATAATTACCTATTTAACCATTTATAACTATAAAGTGTTTTCAATTATTCAAATCGTGTCTTACCTTGGACAATATTATTACAGTGTTGGTAACAGAGCATAGCGAAATTACCGAAAAAACTATTTTATTGTGCTAAGAGTTGCATAAACCGTGAGCATTTGGATCATTCTTGTGACGTTACCACATTACAGAATCCTATTGTAAATCTCGGAGACAATTTTGGAACCTAAGTCGGTTTCGAAAGCATTGTTACAGGCTTTACAAATTGTTGTCTACGCAATAGTCTACAATGTAATAGTACATTTAAAAAAAGTATTCGATTATGTCGATCAGGGGACGCTTAAGATATAGGTAAGTACATACATAAACGCCCTTTTCCCATGGGGGTAGAAACCATAGAACGCCACCTGCTGCGATATACATCCCTATAAAGAAAATCTAGCTATCGTCGATTACAGATTAAACTTTAAATATTTTGTCAAATAAAAGTCTATGGGTGTAATCGGAAATTCAGAATTGATGGTTAGCTCCGCAATTTATTCTATTGGCTATTGGGTAGCTACAGCTAAGTAAACGCTTCTGTCTAAGCCGGCAATTATTATTAATAGCCCATATCGTCGCACTTCTGAGAAAAAGCCTCCTTACTCTCTTTCTCAATAGCTCATCTCGTCATCTCCGTCTGGGCCTGTCTTGACGTCGCTTGCCAGTAAGGGCCGCAAATATTTAGACCTTAGCAGCTGCAAAGGACCAAAAACCTTTTTCAATAGCTCATCCCGTCATCTCCGTCTAGTCCTGCTGCGATGTCGCCTACCTTTATGGCTGCTAATATTTTCTAATAACTCAGTATAACTTACATTTGGCTATAACTAGCGTGAGCACAGTCAGTAGAACGGCTAGCGAGCGGCAGGCGTGCGCCGCCATCCATGCGGCCCGGCATTCACGACCGCCTGTCAACAAAACACGATTGCCTTGTCAAACAGAATGCTTTAGCTACAATTATACATTATACATTCTGCAGTGTTAGTTATTTAGGTGAAGGGTAGGTGCAGAAACTGCAAAAAGATCTATTAGAGAAGAGAGACAAATCTATTAGAGATTCATGGAAATTCTTGGAATCTCCATCCATGTTGTTTCGTTCCTCATAGGTCTCGTCTCAAAACAAGATCCTATGAAAATTTTAGTTTATCCTTACCGAAACTCATGTATAAGGATACAAGATTCCGATATCTTACAGTGGATATATTGATAGACTTACATAACAAAACATTACGCCGGTATTCCCCGAAGGATTAGGTAGAGGTGTATGTTTAAGTAGGTGGTGGTAGGTGGTGTACCTAATGGGGGCGCGCTTATTGCCACCAACCAGGCACAAAAACAGACTCTGAGGCTGCTATTTCACCGAGAAATTCCTGATGGAATATCTCAATAACACTTTGGCCGACCTGGGAATTGAACCCAGTACCTCATGCACAGCAGTCACGCTTGCGAACACAAGACCAATGAGGTATCATTGACTCAAAAAGTAGTAATATATTAACTAATAGCGTTTTAATTGTTTGTTGTCAGAAAGAGCCTTCATTGTTTCTGATAAACCATTTTAAGTGTAAAAATGCGAAAATACTAATAAAAGTACTTATGACGCATTAATAGCTTATTATAGATTTCCATAACTAGACCTAACCTTCGTTGACAAAACTTCTTAAGTACTTCCAAACGTTTATTAAATGATTATATCACGAGTGCACCCAACAGTTCGAAGACTCATTAAGGTGCTAACAACCGCTTACAATGGTACTTCCTAAACAATGCGGTGCCAAAGATCTCTTGACTGCTAATTATATCATTAACGACAGTTTCCTAGTTCGTGCAGAACTTCCCATACTTTGTACTGTCGCGAGTACAATGCGTTATGAAACAATGTTTTGTTTTGGAGTTTCTGTGAATGCTAAACGTAGATTGGGTAGTATCGTGGTTGGCATGGTGATTGTCGTAAAACACACACGTTGATTATGATTTAATTACTACTTGCTACGTTACATCGCTTTGTGATTCATGACTTCATAGTTTGGTTTGGTTTTTACTTTGTTTTGGGATTTTTGACTTCATGAGTTAGACTTTGCCTTTCTTTTGCAAGGATAGTTATTTACTTTTGTATTGAAACGTTCTTTATTCATGTTTCTTGTAAGATGAATCAGTAATGGCAAACATTTATGTCTTAATAAAAGTTATTAAAGATGTCAAGTACGGCCCATTGCACCTTGAACTACATAAGTATAACTACATAGCACTTCACGAGAACATATATGAAGAAAGCCAAATATTAAACAAGTAAGTGCAAAGGAACCAAGACTAAAAACCTTGGCCGCGCAAAGGACCAGGGGCCGTATTTTTGAATCACTCGAAGTGAATCTTAAATTCATGCACGAAAGCAAAACGTATACGAATTGAATTTCGATTGCTCCAAATTTTACGTATTTTTGAAGTAATAGAAATTAGTGTTGCCCTAAAACTCGAATCTTATAACATTTTTCATTTCACGCAGAAAAATAAAAACCGGAAAGCCATAACCCGTTGATTTTAAAAACCGGTAATGAGTTACGGTGGAACGGAACGTAAATTAAAAAGTTATAATGTCATTGTCTGACGTCTGTCATTGGGATTTCGATATTTTTTTCTCTAGTATTTACATATTTTTTTCTGTCGCTGATGTAATTCATTAGGATATACAGATATACTCCTCGAGGCTAACCATCGCGAAAGGTGAAAGAAAACACTGATTTATAGGTTAGATAAAGTCAACGTAACGTATCTGTCAACAAATCTTCACTTGTCAGTGTCATTCTCATTTCTACTATAGGTAGAAGGTAGAATATCGGAAACGAGTGGGTCGGACCACTCGTTGCAAAATTCACGGGTATGAATATTCAAAAATAGCGATTTTAGGGATTCTCATACGAATTCTGCGATTTCGTACACGATTTGGAATTCTATTGATTCAAAAATACGGCCCCAGTTTTTAGAGAACCTCTTTGTGCTGTCGTGTCGTGGTGTCTGCTACGACACGACACACTACAGTATGTCATACTTGTAGACAAAATTAATTAACTCACCCCGAGATAATAAAGAACATTCCCTTGAATAGTTCAATTAAATTAAAAAGTTAATTTATAAAGAAGCAACAATTTTAAACAGCAATTTATTAATAAGTAGAGGGAGGAAGAGCGCTTTTAGTTCATGCTAAATAGTCGATTTCGTGAAACTATGCCCACTTAACAGGGGTTTAGAAACTTTGATTGGTGCCAACTCCGCCTGTAGGAACCGGTATAGTAAAAACCATTAAATAAAAAAAAAAAATGTCGATAGCCTCGAATTTAATGCGAACAAGTCAACAGGCCTTTTGGTATGACAAAAACATGTGTTTACCTGAGACTATAGCAGGCTAGCCGTAATAAGCAGTTATTAAGACTATGTTGAAATCTGTCGCCAAGCCTTTATATGTACATTATGTAATCATGATTCGTTTATGCAGGTTTGCCCAGTTCGCTTAGGTACAGCGAAATGTTATTTGGTTTCAGATTTAATTTATCAATAAACCAATTAACAGCTAACAACATAAATTAACATTTATAACAAACAATACAAAAATCCTACTATTACAGAGATATCGAGAAAAATTATTGTGCTGCCAAAATAATTTATTATATACACATATTTTCAGTTTTAATTTATATTTATATACATTAAAACTTAAAAAAATATGTGTATAGGGGCCACTTCTCGTAGGTATCTTTGAAATATGCATAAGTACGAGAATATTTTCAATGTAAGTAATGGGTCAGTTACATACAAACTGGTATAACGAACCTTCCTCAACAAAAAAAGCAGTGCAGCCATTTCTATACCACGTAGTGTGAAAAATAGGCCTCAAACTTTCTTTCCCATAAAAGTGATATACGCGGTGTAAGCGAACATCGTCAATCCATTAACCCACGGGTTATTGGTACAAACATGTCGGCCGAAGCTATTGACCTGAAACCGTGGTTCAGCAATCACGTCCTAATTTCACAGTCGGCTGCCCGCTGCCCACTCAAACCAACCAACGACAAACTGGAATAATAACCAGTAAGTGGATTCCAGTAATTTGAGCAAATGGATCAAATTACTCGGTTTGTCCTATTACCATATTTGCAATTTTTTATGCTCTTCTTAAGCGAAGTGTGACGAGTTTTACAGTTACTGTAAAATGAGCTTTTTGATGTATAATTTCAGCTAGATTTTGCTTGCTTTGTTGTTTTTTTTTATCTACTGTTTCATGTAAATGGCTCTGTATAGTTGTGCTTCCTTAATTTCATAGACACGGTTTTATTGGCAAGTATTGTATGTAGAGCCAAATAGAAGGCAGTATAAAAATCTAAATAGTTAAATTAAACGGGAAGTTTCAAATTATATGATATGAACTAGGCTTTTATTCATTGGTTGACCTAAATTAATTCCTTCTTAACTAATCGAATTAATCAGTTTCTTTTCTGAGTGAATTGAAGGTTGAGCTATTGGCCGCTGTGCTGCGTGTCGCGGTTTCGATTCCTGCACGTACCAAATTTTTGTATGCCCTAGAGGTAGTTGTTTTGGGTCTGGCTGTGTGTTTGTGAGTTATATTTGTAACGTACCCACAAAACAGGTTGGTGTGAGGGAACGCACACCAATAAATTCGCCTACGGCACATCGTTTTTTTTAATGATGCGTTAAATTGAAGTCAACTATAAATTATAGCTTGTGGAGGAAAATATGTATTTTATTATCCAGTTGGAAAAGGCCGTGGAGTATGGGGAAAAACACAAGGTTAAATCTGTGTTTGATTTATGATGTTTTAGGGGACGTTACAAAGGTGGTATGAAAATTATGGAAAAATAATTTAAGTATAGTCCACAACTGCATACAAGAACGTTAGCTTCTAAGAGAGCAGTATTGACAGATTTTTTTTAATTGAGAGTTAGTTCGATCGATCCTTCTGCTAGGTTTCGGCAATTTCGGTCTGGTAATGTTTAGCTGTTGGCCCCGGCTGTCAATCATTAATATTTTACAGTAGTTACGGGTTACTACCGGTTATCATTAATTACGTCATAATGCTGAATCGCGGTGTTAAGATTCTTGGACGTATTGGAAGAAAGTAATTTGGGAGTTGTACATTGGAAGTTTTTATCTGGAATTTCTCAGTAACAGCCCATACAAGGCACGAATACGGACTCTTTATCCTTTTCCGACTTTCGATTTCCAAAGTGAAATAACCCTAACATAATTAGGTGCAAGTGACAACTTCGTGTGTAGTATTGTACGCAGGCTAAAAACAACACAGATATTTAAACGATTCCATGCGGCACGACTACATTGAAATTACTTTCTGTTCGCATATCGTTTGATTGCGCATTTCATTAAATCTGTTCACTCTACCACCGTTTTAATGAGAGAGCACTTTATTTATATGCCGCCTATTGTTCTTTATGTGCTGTGTTATTTTCCTTATAATCTTTTATGCATAAATATGTATGTACAGTCAGCCAGTGCATCAAATTACCACAAACTGTAAAATTTCTCCTAATGATTTTAGACTATAATATGTTACGGGTTAAGTTCAAAATGGAATGAAAAAATTAGATAAGAGTGCCCCTTGCGACCCAGCACCGCGTCACATTTCATAGCGCTCTTTCTCTTTGCTCGTTTCCTAGGGTTGTAGCGTGATGTTAATATACCCTTTTTTTTTTTTTTTTTTTGGGGGGTGGGAAATCATCAAATAACCCCTCCCGCTCTTGGGCAGAGCGAAAGGGAGTGCCAGACTTCTACTGACTAAAAACCACCCATGTTCCTTCTTCGCCCTTCATGTCGAGGCCTCGGTATCCCTTGCGGACAACCCGCCGCCTCGACAGGGCTATGTTAATATACCCTTAAACTCTTTCAGGTTATAAAATGCGAAAAAGGAACTTTTTAAATTCCGACAGGTTGTTCCAGAGATTAGCGCGTTCAAAGAAACACTCTCTTCATCTTTATTTTATGAGCATAAATAAATTGCCCAGTAAATACTAGATTGTTTTTTCCGTAGGTACTGCCCCCCAGCAAAACGGAAAATTAAATGATTTTACGTATACTGTTAGTGCCCTGTAAGTGCGACAGCAAGGTCACGCTACAAGTAATGTAAGTCACTAACTTTACAAACGCATTCAAAGCTTAGCCTTAAAAGCTTTCTCAATCATTCCGAAAGTGCTTTCTTCTGTCGTAGCTTTCACGTCTTTAAGGCCAGTTTCAGTTTACACTGTTTTCAGAAAACCTATAAATACCAAGTCAAGTAATTACTGAGCATGAGGTCCTAGGATCGATTCCCACGATTTTTCCACTCATAAAAAAAGGTTGGACAATATTTTTGTTTCAGAAGTTTCTCACGAAGCCTGGCTTTGTGGCAAAAGGCTAGCCGTATCACATCACATAATTATGACTTACATAGGACTTGAACATGGAAACTGGCGAAATGACTGCTATGAATTTTCACCACAAAAAAAAATTGTATTCTAGCAACAATTTTTGCGTCGAGTTGAATTTTTTAATTTGATATAGGTACAGAATGCTTGGTTGACGGCTTCGTAAAGGTTCCGTTTTTAACCGACTTCCAAAAAGGAGGAGGTTCTCAATTCGTCTGTACTTATGTTTTTTTTTTTGTTTCCTTGTAACGTTAGTCTGTGTCAACTCATGACGTGGTCACAATTTCTTGCAGTCCATCATTGGGGTCATTGTCGTGGGCAGTTTGTAATCTTACTGTGTGATACCTAGTTAATTGTGGGTCAGTTTGCGTAGAAGTCGATGTCACTCACGAACAAAAACTTTAACTTGTAACAAATTGTAAGAAAAAGTAATTATATTTTTAACAGAACAATTAATGAACATGGAAATAATTAGCCTCAAAGTAAAACAGTAATCTATTAAAGTCAAAAATATAACCACAAATAATATAATACTATACCCTATACTACATAAACGAATGAGTCGAATGAATTCAAAATAATTGAAATAGTGGAATGAATTGTACGCATGACGACTAATAAAGATTACAAACCAAATTAAGCTGATCTCTATTTGTTTGGGAAGCTCATATAAAGCAAGGTCAGGTTATAATGGAATTCTAAAGCTTGATGTGTCGCCGTGTGTATAAATTGTAAGCAATTGTGTTCCGCATTTCCATTGTGACAAGAACAAATTAAAAATAGAGGAAAATGACGGCGAACCACATCTCTACAATACAGTGAGAAAGTCTTTCGTTCCTTTGTATTGGAACAAAACGACGAGTAATTTGGAAATCACTATCACTCTAACCTGAATTTGATGTGAATGGTTACTAAGCAATTATTGGGTTTGCGTTTTCGATTAAATATATTATAATAATAAAAATTTCAACCTTCATAATTATTGTGTAAAGCATGGAAGATGTTAAATTCTGCTTTACGAGGCTCTAAACATTTGCCATAGACTAGATTGTTTGACTTTGCCAGTGATTCCCTCACTTCGCAAGCTAACACCCGTATCTATAAAAAAGTCAAAGTGATTGCTTGAGTTTACTCAAGTCATTATGAAGATACGATCTTATATATAAGTAATTGCTTGAAGTTAGAACTGTCAAAAGTCAGAATTCATAATTTTGTTTTTTGACGACTCTCTTCTTCGTTTAAATTTTTGTCTATTGCATAAAAATGTTTGCAAAAGTAAATTACTTAAACTCAGGAATCACTTAAAGTGATTCCTGAGTTTAAAGTGTTTTAAAGTGTTTCCTGACTATAGAAAAATTTCTATAAAGGTGCATCCACAATTTCTATAAAGTTAACAGGCTTTGAACTAACTTTTTGTTATTCGTTATTGCCTACAAATATACTTTCAAATATTGCTGGACAGTTATTATACTTTGGTGTGGATTAACATATTCATCTCACTTCTCAGATACAAGAAATAAGAGCTAAGAACTGAGATATATCAGCCACCTTCATATCCAGGCAGAACCATAAATATGTAACAAAACGATTAATAGCACAGTTCATCGTGAGAAACCTTCTACAAATACTATAAATTAATGCAATTTATTCCACAACCTTAGTTGTTGATGCAAGTGAACTGAGTACAACCGACATTGCACTCACGCTATTGAGTATTGAATTACTGTTCCTTCCGTGTGATGGCTAATCAGCACCTGTACTGCAGTTAATAAGCATTTGCTCCATACTCAACGACATAATCACGGCCGAGAAGTGTTTTCATCCGTTAACCGGGAAATTACATAACATTATTTGTAAGTTACATAGACAAAGAATGATTTTAGTTAAATAAACGTCAAGGCAAAGACTAAAGACAAAATTGTTTCTGGTAAAGGTCGTATAGGTGATTTAAAAAAAAACATTTAAATTCAGCTTAGAGTGGGAAGGTTAGTCAAATGGTACTGCAAAGATATTGGTACTAGTGACAAAGTAACTAATAACTAAATAAGTACCATTTGAATGATGTTTAAAATAAACAAAAGAATACTTTAACGACTGATTGACGAACAATCGAATACTGTCCATGATTCTTCAAGTAAAAAAACAAACGGAACTAATGAGACGGAAACAGTACTCAGTAGGCGGTAAGTGGCTACTGGCTAGTACTTTGTAAATAGCCGTTCTAAACTGAGTGACATAATTTTGAGACCAGAAAAAAATGTTACATCAGCGTCAAGTGAGAGATTTCAGATTACCGTTCAGAAAGAGCGTAGAGCTTATGTCTATGCAATAAAAGCACACAAAAACTCGTTTCGTTACGGACGACGCGATTCGACCGCGTCGAACGAAATGCAACAAATGTGATGATCGGCTCCAGTCTACGTAGCGTCTACAAGTGAAAGAACTGGGTACTCGCCCTTCACAGTTTCCAATCCACTGCAAATCTAGAAAGTCGGAATCAACAGTGAAGTCCACCATAAAAGCGCCAAGACAATGAAGCTAAACGAAGTCCCGGAGAAACAATTTAACTGTCTTGATTCCCAAAGCTTCATTCTAAACTCCGTCCCCCCATATATTTTTAAAGGAAATAAAAGAAATATTGTAACCGTTTTAGCATCGGAGTCCTTTCCACATTGTATATTACGAGTATCTCGCGGATGACTCTCAATGCGTGATATAGGATTTTTAGTCATTAATTTTGGTCACAGATGGCGCCAGCATTTTTTTGTCAATTTGATTCAAACCCTCCATGCTGATTTCATAAAAAAAGAAGTCGACAGACTTTAACAGTTTGATAATTATAATTATTATTTTAATTAATGAGCCTTCTAATGAGAGAGCCGGTGTTTAGAATTTGAATGCGTAGCCCGACGTGAAATATACGGCGCCTGCGTCTCTGGCCGCGGTTATGTAAATCTTGCACAGCTGAGACTTTCTTCTGTTTGTCTGTACAATTAGCGAGAGGAATCGTATCGACTATAGACGCTTTAGTTAGAGCCTCGACGTGAAAACTGTCAGTATTTGTGAGGCTAATTGATAAGGCTGATTTGTTTGCAAGTTTGTTTTGTTACTTGAGAAAACAGGAGGATTTGTTTAATCGATTTCTCTATTTCAGGTTAGTTAATCAATAAACACGTGTAAAGCCTTTTTTCTTAAGAAAATAAATATTACAATAAACGCCGTGCAGCAATAAAATTTCAAAAGAAATTGCTGTTTGCATTGCTGATGCAAAACGCAAGTCACTAAAGCCACTGCAGATTCCGTATTTAATTAGTAAAACACACGTAGCTTTGTTTCAAGAGAGCAAAGATGATTTCTAAATCTATGAGAGACCATGATTGCTCGGTTTGTTTTATCCATGTAGTGCAAATAAACATAATAATTGCTATAAATGCAGACAAAAATTAAGAAAATTGGGAAAATAAATAAATTGAAAAGGAAAAAAAATAAAATCTAAGTAAATACTATGTGATGAAATTGATTGACTGTATTTCAAAATCAGGAAGTAAATGTAGGAAAACCATAATATTATATATGTCGCCGCGAGAGTGTCTATCTGCTGGGATCATTAGGCAATCTAATTAATAACCAGCTTATAATAATAGCTTAGCTTAGTTTTTTATAATCATTAATGAACCTGCCATCTCTGAGATATTTGTACAGTAATTATTACGAGATCGATATTGAAAGACATGAGCGACAGTGCCATCTGTTAGCTTTTGTGTTAACTACTACAGAGATGGTTTGTAATTGAATGGTCGAGCTCGAATAATGATTTATTAAACAGAGGTCTTTAACTAGAACTATAGTTAAAATTAAGATAAGCTAATTGATTATGAATATTGGGATTTTAATGATTGCTTACTTGAAATTAGGCTGTATAAGAGACGTCATTGCACATTGTTGTGAAGATGGCGGCGAATACGATTTTAATGATCAATAACTCAATTTATAATCTGAAACCACGACTAAATCAGTTTCTTTATGTAATTATAAACTAAAAAGTCATAAGATTATTTTGTAGAGCAATTTATTAGTAGAAAACCTGTTCTTTGTATTAAATCCTTTAATTAGCCGGAAATGGCGTAAGTAACATTCTGTTGTAAAAAGTAATGAACCTATTAATTAGACATTAACTTAATAACACCTTCGCATTAATATTGGTATTGTTTTATTGTTAAATAATTATTACAATCAATTGTGAACTATTTTAGTATTGTTTATTAGTTTTAACTGATTAAAAGTAATTAATAACAATACTGAGTACGTGGTACTTCCGCTAGACGGACTAGACAAGTAGACACGCGTGTGACGAAAGATGCACATTATCTCGCGTTTAGCAAATAATGTAAATGAAAGTGGTTTTTGATGTGATTAACATTAATTAGTGCAAACGAGAATTGTAACATGATTTAAATGGAGTTTCTTCAACCCATTCTTCTCCATAGTAACAATGATTCATGTGAATGGGTCTCAACCCCTGAAAAGTTTATAAGTGCCTGTAAATGGACTATTGTAAATAAACGTTTGGTGTTTGAGTCAAGTATTGTGTGTGATTTCAACTACCCTTATACCCATCTACCACGAAGAGGAATCTAAGGCGAAGACAATATGGCGGAGGCCATTGATGTTTAGGAGCAGCGTTCCTTAAGTGGTTTTCCCGCCGTAACATCAGAAGAAAGGGATTTTATCTGCGCTTTGCTCATGAATATGCGCCGGAACATCCAAATGATGACATACAGGAAAATATTGAACTGAAGACTGATCGTCTAAAATTTGGCTGTATTTTCATCATAGTGGTTGACAGATACCAACATGATAATTATGGCATAATTCAACTTGAACACACATGACCCAGTAAGACAATAAGTTCACATGAAAAATACTTTTTACATGGGAAAACAAACAATGAAGTTTTATGTGCCAGAAAACTTCATAGTCCAATCAAAGTGACAAACATACAGTACAGCACAGAATGACCGAAGCAGCAAAATAAAAGAAACATGAACACTGGGAAAGCATATCAATAAATTAACCTACGGGATGGAACATCAAACCCGGGAAGTATTTTATTTTATTCATTTTAGTAACTGTAGTGCAGTTAACAATATTTTAACTTATCACATTACACACTGGCTAGGTTAATTGCCACCTTAAATTGACACCCGTGGAATTTAAATATTAAGACATCTTTAATCACTCAAGGAGTGATAAGGTCATTACCCGTTCAATGTTTTTATTAAAATTTAAACCAGGGTACTTAATGTGTCACAAACTGAACACATGAATCAAATAATAGTTAGATACTTGCATTCACACATTAATTAATTAACTAAGTATTAAATCTTGTTATGTTTTAATATTATGTCATTCAGAGTAAAACATGCAATAGAAATAATTATTATTAGAAATCCCTCATACTTGATATTCAAGTGAGGAATTGCAATTAAGTACTTTGTACAAACTTGTAAACATTTGTATTGGACAACATGTTTCAAGATTCAATAAAAACAAACAAAGTTGTCCGTCACTGGACACCCGGCAGATGTGAATCTTTGTATTGTAATGACACAATATGTCATGATAAATATTACAATACTTAACTGCCTCCTTGGTCTAGTGGTCGCAACCGCAACTGTTGAGCATGAGGTCTTGGGTTCGATTCCCGGGTCAGGCAAAGTGTTATTGGCTTTTTCCATCAGGAATTTATCAGTAACAGCCACGGAGTCTGGATTTGTGCCCGGTTGATGGCAATAGGCTCGCCCCTTATTACATGGGACTTAACAACATAACTGGCGAAATGTGGGTGTACTATTAGGTACACCTCTGCCTAACCCTTCGGGTATTACAGGCATGATGTTATGTTATGTTTAATATTACAATAATTATTTATTTATTCAATATCTATCAATCGAATCTGTATCTGACCTTACTACATCACTAATTGATTAGCTTGAAGTTAAAAAAATAATTGATCCACATTAAACATTATTTTAAATGGCGAAACGCAATAATAGCATCATACTATTTCCCATTATAGCATACGAGTTGGATTCAAAGCCAGGGTGCACATGTTTCACATAAGTAATGCTTTGTTATGTAACTGATTCATAAAACAAAACAATTAACAAAACATCAACGTTGTTCAACAAATTGTGACAATGAAATTCAGTGCGATAATTCAACAGAAAGCAAAGCTTTAAATATGTTAATAAAATGTGAATGTTTCACTAGTACAGTAACACAACCAATAGTGTTTGTAAAGTAGTTTTAATCAGATTAACTTTCCCATCTTAGTTTGATTACCATCTAAGTATGATAACTATTTAAAAACAATTGATTACTATATTTTCATTACTAATTTAAACATTTAGTCAGACTGCTTTGTGGGCCTAGTAGTCATGGAACATACAATTAAAGCATGTGGGCCTGGATTCGATTCCCAAGTCTAGCAAAGTGTCGTTGGGTTTTTTCATCAGGAAGTTCTCAGTAGCAGTCCAGACAATAATATTAATGGCATATAGTCTTGCCCTTTAACAAGAGGCTTAGGCATTACTGGCAAAGTGATGATGTACACCTCTGCCTAACCCTTCTGGGATAGCAGGTGTGATGTTTACATAACATCTTTTATTGTTCTATTATTTACCTGCATGACTTTTACATTCCAGATTCGAGGCAATTATGTTATAAAAGAGGAAATGATAGTAGAGCAAATTCACTACAAATACAAACAACATCAAGTACTACAGCCTGGTGAACAAATGACCGTGTCGCCGGCTATGAAGCTAACAAATGAGAAACAGCATGAGGACAGCCAACCCAGAATGACTGTTCCAGTGTTTACACACCATAAGTTAACAAAAGGTGAGAAGTTTTCAAACTACTTCAAACACTTCACTACTGATATCAAACAGTGTTGCATTAAAAGGCTCAATACAATCGCCAATCAACCTACCTACCTACATGATGCTCATGTGTGATGAGTATCAGGTATTCCGATTTCATTATTTTAATGTTTTTGCAATCCTGCCAGTTGTAAGCAACAACTATTAACAAAAACAAAGTATTAGTACTAACAGTAACTAATGAAGTATAAAATAATAATACTCACAAAAAGCTAATGGTATCCGTGGAGGAAACAACTAGCGCAATAAGTAATACTCACAATGAATCACACAAATAATCTATCAGCAGCCGTGGAGGCAGCTGGTAAAGAACCAACACAACAAATTATCTATCAACAGCCGTGTAGGCACTTGATAATGAACCCACACAACAAATGATCTATCAGAAGCCGTGGAGGTGACTGATAATGAACAAACACAACAAATGATCTATCAGCAGCCGTGGAGGGAACTGATAAAATAATACTCTCATGTTATCCTGCTGGGTCCACGGCGTATTAAACGCCCAGAGCCTGGTTCCTTATATCCTGTCAAATCAAAGACTTCGTGCCTGTCACGGAGCAATGGTCCTAAACTCCTTATCCTTTAATCCTGTCAAATCAAAGACTTTGTGTCTATCACAGAGCGGTGTTCCTGATCCTATCCTTTTATCCTGTCAAATCCAAGACTTTGTGTCTATCACAGAGCATTACCTTCCCGTGAGAATGAACAAATAAAACATACTACTCACACTACATTTACCAAATATAAATCACAATGTCTAAAGCTATCAATAATTTTATTTAAAACAAATCTAGTAGACAGTAGACCTATTATACAAGGTTGCAAAGTCAAGTCATAGTAAGCAACAATATTATCTGTTTGCTGAAAAAGCAAACAGCTTATCAAACAATATCAATAAATTCAACTAATGTCGTTGATAATTTTGCCAACAATGTTCTATTTAGCTAGTAGCTTATCAAACAATATTCTATTCAGCTAGTAGCTGATCAAACAACATCAATAAATTCAATTAATGTTGTTGAATAGTGTTGCCAACAATATTCTATTTAGCTAGTAGCTAATCAAACAATATTCTATTTAGCTAGTAGCTAATCAAACAATATTTTATTCAACTAGTAGCTGATCAAACAATATCAATAAATTAAATTAATGTTGTTGATAATTTTGCCAACAATATTCTATTTAGCTAGTAGCAATCAAACAATATTCTATTCAGCTAGTAGCTGATCAAACAACATCAATAAATTCAATTAATGTTGTTGAATAATTTTGCCAACAATATTCTATTAAGCTAGTAGCTAATCAAACAATATTCTATTCAGCTAGTAGCTGATCAAACAATATAAAATAATTCAATTAATGTTGTTGAATAATTTTTCCAACAATATTCTATTTAGCTAGTAGCTAATCAAACAATATTCTATTCAGCTAGTAGCTGATCAAACTATCAATGAATACAATTAATGCTGTTGAATAGTTTTGCCAACAAAATTCTTGCGAGCTAGAAGTTGATCAAACAATATCAATAAACTCAATTCAATTAATGTAATTGAATCATTCAGGCAACAATTGTTTTATTAAGCTAACAGCTTAGCATCTAATAACTTGAATAAAAATTCCAAACAGCTATAAATGTCTGTAACTGTGCATGTGTGTCTAGCAAGGTGATACAAAAATGCATTGAATGTCAGATCTATTACAAGGTTTCTATGTTGAATAAACCAATGAATGAATGTTACTAAATCCTACAATTGAATAAACATTGTAGGATAATAAAAGCAACAATAATCCGCCGACAAAATTTATCTCCACTATTTCAGATAACAACCACGAGACTACAAGGACAACGGACGGACGAGCGGACGGCAACGGCAAGTGCAGAGCGCGCACCGCCGATCAGAATGGCCGTGTCGCCGCGAGAGTGTCTATCTGCTGGGATCATTAGGCAATCTAATTAATAACCAGCTTATAATAATAGCTTAGCTTAGTTTTTTATAATCATTAATGAACCTGCCATCTCTGAGATATTTGTACAGTAATTATTACGAGATCGATATTGAAAGACATGAGCGACAGTGCCATCTGTTAGCTTTTGTGTTAACTACTACAGAGATGGTTTGTAATTGAATGGTCGAGCTCGAATAATGATTTATTAAACAGAGGTCTTTAACTAGAACTATAGTTAAAATTAAGATAAGCTAATTGATTATGAATATTGGGATTTTAATGATTGCTTACTTGAAATTAGGCTGTATAAGAGACGTCATTGCACATTGTTGTGAAGATGGCGGCGAATACGATTTTAATGATCAATAACTCAATTTATAATCTGAAACCACGACTAAATCAGTTTCTTTATGTAATTATAAACTAAAAAGTCATAAGATTATTTTGTAGAGCAATTTATTAGTAGAAAACCTGTTCTTTGTATTAAATCCTTTAATTAGCCGGAAATGGCGTAAGTAACATTCTGTTGTAAAAAGTAATGAACCTATTAATTAGACATTAACTTAATAACACCTTCGCATTAATATTGGTATTGTTTTATTGTTAAATAATTATTACAATCAATTGTGAACTATTTTAGTATTGTTTATTAGTTTTAACTGATTAAAAGTAATTAATAACAATACTGAGTACGTGGTACTTCCGCTAGACGGACTAGACAAGTAGACACGCGTGTGACGAAAGATGCACATTATCTCGCGTTTAGCAAATAATGTAAATGAAAGTGGTTTTTGATGTGATTAACATTAATTAGTGCAAACGAGAATTGTAACATGATTTAAATGGAGTTTCTTCAACCCATTCTTCTCCATAGTAACAATGATTCATGTGAATGGGTCTCAACCCCTGAAAAGTTTATAAGTGCCTGTAAATGGACTATTGTAAATAAACGTTTGGTGTTTGAGTCAAGTATTGTGTGTGATTTCAACTACCCTTATACCCATCTACCACGAAGAGGAATCTAAGGCGAAGACAATATGGCGGAGGCCATTGATGTTTAGGAGCAGCGTTCCTTAAGTGGTTTTCCCGCCGTAACATATATGACTTGGTCTGGATTGATCATGTACCGTAGCATTCAGTGACCGATATAATTAGCATAATTTAGGCACATAAATAGAAACGAATCAGTTGACATATTTTATTCATAAAGAAGTGTCTAAAACAACATGTTAATATTATTGTGGTGAATAGGTCGTATCGTTTTTGATATTTGAATAAAACTTGTGCAAATATCGGTGCCTGCTAATAAATCTCGAGTGTGAAGGTGATAATTAAACATGCAAAATTGTAATTATTTAACGAAAAAGACAAAAAAGTAACATAAAAAACATAACAATAGGTACAGAATTTTGTCACACAATTCACTTTGAAACACCTGATTAGTTCTGATCAACCATCAGCTTCCAATTTAAAAGGTTACGCATAAGCGGCCATGTTGAACAGAACGAATGAACACAGGAGACAGTGACCGGAGCCCGAAGTGGGGGCTTATCACAACTTTCACTCAAATACATCTCAGCATGACCTCGAGACGTTTGGGCAGCGACCACTATTATAAAATCAAAGCATTCCGGTATCAACACAAGGATCAACATCCAACGCTGTGTTTGCAAGCGAGTAAGGTATCATTATCAAACTTACGTGGTAATGTTCTTTGCACGATTGGATTGTATCGCATGATTTAAGCTCACTGTTTACCGGCCGGTGGGCGTACTATGCAGCTATGGTACAATTAGTGAAAGTCGAAACGACACTGATGCACGATGATACGACATTGACACAACAAATGAATCACGTATTATCGTTGGCTGCATCTTTTCATTTATGTGGTTTCGTTTGCGTTCGCTCGTATTACCTCAATTACTGAACTTGACGAAGAAAATCAAGCGAGTCACTTTCTCGTTCAAATAAATGAGGAAGGGAACTTACTTCTTCGTCTTCATCGTGTGGTTAGTGTCTTGGTGTCAGAGTTTTTATGCCGCCAATGGGTCTCTATAAAGGGTGTAAAAGCACCCTTAACGCAAACGAAGGGCACTTGTTCTGCCCACCACTGCGATATTTTTTTTGTTTTAGACCATACCTGGGAACCTCCTAGTTACGGAGATATTGGTAGTCAAAGTTCCAAATTTTTCACAGCTGTTTTTGTAAATACTACTTTTTCAGGTTATAACTTTACTTAAATTACCTCCATGACTCGTTTACTATTCAAAGCATCCACTAGCACAATGTTTTAACAGTGCTACATTGAGTTTTACCGTAAAATGTGATTTTTGACCCAAAAAAACTGTCGTTTCCCAGCTAAAAATTTAGCTTAGTTTGATATACAGAATGGTTGGTTGACGGCTGTGTGATGGGTTGATTTACAGTTTTACACCCTGTATGTGTCTTGGGTTCGAACTTTAGACCCATGACTTGGTAGTCCGACGGTCACACCACTAGGCTATCAGTGCTTAGGGAACTTACTAATGTAGGTATCTGTATCGTCATCATCAAAGCCTTTATTTGTCAGCAGCCGTTTTGTTTACACTTTCATCAGATTCGGTCAGTATAACTGTGGCAAACTGCCCCATAAATTACCTCCGTTCTCTATTTTATCATGGAAACGTGTTTATTTACAGTTCGTAGGAAGTGCGGTGAGTACTGCCTATTTCCTGAATGGATTTCTGCTAGAAACGTTGACGGATTTGTGTCCAATTAAACGATTAGCGATTGTGATCGTAATCATGTCAAGGCTTTTTTATATTTAGTGTGGTGGAACGTTCGGATAGTTTTTGTTAGGTAACCTAAGTTATAGTTCATCTCAACTTACCTTGGCCTTCACGCAACAGATTAATCGAAAGTTTTGGAGAAACCTCCTTCCGTGCACTTTCATAACTGTTTTGTTAACTGGTTAAGAAAAACCCTTTTTTATTATTGTTTTCACAACTGGTTTTTAAACAAGAATACGAAGTGTTCATTCATAACTGACAATCACAAATAGTTAAGAAACGAATAATTATGATTATGTTTTTATAACTAGCTAGCTACAGTCAGCAATAACATTTTTCCTTTAACCTTAAATCAAAATAAAAACAACAGAGTTAGAGTTTTTATCGAGAGTATTGCATGCGGAAAACGGATGAGGTTCTTATCTCAATAAATTATTATCTATTATTGATATGTAAACTGCAATGGCATGACATTGACATTGTCATTTTAGTATTATTTAGTTTTCTATTGCAATTGAGTGCAATTTATAATAAAATATATAGCAACCGAAAACTTAAGTGATAAACTATGTCGCTTTCTAAGCCCACCATGGAGTTCATAACGACAAAAAGGGATCGCGAGAAACTACTATACGACGGCCGTCAGTACCATAAAATTAAAACTTATGTGAACGAAAATGTTTTTTGGAAATGCTACAATAAAACCGGTTGTAACGGTAATGTGACATTAAGCAATGAAAACCATATAGTTAAAGAGGGCGTGCACGATATTGATTGTTTACCTAATAGTGCAAAATATCTAGTTTTGAAGAAAATGAAAGATTTGAAAACTAAAATAGTAGCTAATGTCGATCCAATACAAAAACAGTTTGAAGAAGTAGTATGCGAACTGGAAGACGATGGCGTGCACTTAGTTGCTGACTTACCAAAATTTGACAATATTAAAAGTGGTCTATACAAAGCAAGAAATAAGGCATTAGGAGTTTCTAAGCTCCATTTTGAATCACCAACTGAAGTAGAAATACCAAAAAAATATAAAAACTTCCTCCTGGCTGACTATAACGACAATGACACAAACAACAGGATTTTAATATTTTCTTCTTCTGATATAAAAACGTATTTGGACAATTTCGAACATTTCTTTCTGGATGGAACTTTTAAGTCTTGCCCTGAACCTTTCACACAAATATATACCATTCATGGACTACATAAAATAACAAAAAAAATGCGTTCAGGGGCAAAATGTCCAATTCTCAAAATGTCCAATGGTGTCAAAATGTCCAAATCCCAAAATGTCCAATTCCCAAAATGTCCAATTCTCAAAATGTCCAATTCTCAAAATGTCCAATTCCCAAAATGTCCAACTCCCAAAATGTCCAATCTTTGAGAATGTGGTTAATTTGTTCAATAACTCCTCAAAGCGTTTTATTAATATTAAACAATATATAAAATACTGAAAGAATCAAAATATGTTTTATTTATAAGTAACAGATTTTTTTTTTAAATATTGTGCACTACTCGAATATTATTAAATAACACCACGCAAGGATAGAGAATTATGTGAATTTATTTTTAAAATATAATAAATAATTATCTTCGACATCGTCGTTTCGATATTCAATTATGGATATTAATTTTATAAGTTAATTAGAAATAAAACGGAAAATGTAAATAATATGCATAAACTGAACGCATCCTGAGATAAAAGTAAAAGTTGCTTCAATGTGGGTATTTGTGAAAAATGATTACGCCGTACTTCGGTCATTGTAGATTTCGAAAATATACGAATGTGAAAAACACGAACACAAATACCACAAATACAATATTATGACAACTGGTTTTATTGTTTAAGGCAATAAACACGTAGATACTACATCAAGGCATTACCTTACATTTAATAAAATAATTGACGTACGGCGTAATAATTTTTCACAAATACCCACATTGAAGCAACTTTTACTTTTATCTCAGGATGCGTTCAGTTTATGCATATTATTTACATTTTCCGTTTTGGTTCTAATTAACTTATAAAATTAATATCCATAATTGAATATCGAAACAACGATGTCGAAGATAATTATTTATTATATTTTAAAAATTAATTCACATAATTCTCTATCCTTGCGTGGTGTTATTTAATAATATTCGAGTAGTGCACAATATTTAAAAAAAAAATCTGTTACTTATAAATAAAACATATTTTGATTCTTTCAGTATTTTATATATTGTTTAATATTAATAAAGCGCTTTGAGGAGTTATTGAACAAATTAACCACATTCTCAAAGATTGGACATTTTAGGAGTTGGACATTTTGGGAATTGGACATTTTGAGAATTGGACATTTTGAGAATTGGACATTTTGGGAATTGGACATTTTGGGATTTGGACATTTTGGGATTTGGACATTTTGACACCATTGGACATTTTGAGAATTGGACATTTTGCCCCTGAACGAAAAAATGGTACCTTTATTCTTTGGTTTCATTCATAATAAAACTGAAAATACCTACAAACTTATATTTGAAATGATAAAGTCACAAATTCCTGAATGGAACCCCGTAAAATTGACACTGGATTACGAAATCTCAGCAATGAAAGCAATACGTAAAATTTTTCCGAATGCAGTAATGAAAGGATGTTATTATCATTTTTGTGCCAGCCTTTTTAAAAAGGCGAAACGATTAGGGATTAAATCTACAGTACAAAGACGACATATTGCGAGATGTGCTGGCTTAGCCCGATTGCCATTGAGATATGTAATGGCAGGTTACAAGTATACAATGACCAAATCCCCGAAAACTGAAGCAGTGATAAAGTTCAACAATTACCTAAACCGTTACTGGTTCAGCGAGGTAAATTTTATCAAGACTTGGTGCTGCTACGGCGAGGAAATTCGAACCACCAACAATCTAGAAGGCTGGCACGCAAGACTTAATAGAATGGTTGGACGCCAAAAAGCGTCGCTAGCAACAATTCTGAATGTTCTTATTAAAGAAACAAAAATTTCAATGTCGTTCAAAACAAACAAAAACACATCGAACAAAAATTACCAAGAGATTGACCAAGAAATTGCGGATACTATACATCTTTTAACAAATAAGTCTATCACTGTTGGACATTGTTTAGAAATAATTGCCCCATTTAAATATTAAGTAAAAGTTAATTTACCTAAATTACATTTTGTGTTTGATTTAAGGTTAAAGGAAAAATGTTATTGCTGACTGTAGCTAGTTATAAAAACATAATCATAATTATTCGTTTCTTAACTATTTGTGATTGTCAGTTATGAATGAACACTTCGTATTCTTGTTTAAAAACCAGTTGTGAAAACAATAATAAAAAAGGGTTTTTCTTAACCAGTTAACAAAACTTAGTTATGAAAGTGCACGGAAGGAGTTATTATAACTGCAATGAAATCTACACTATAGGTACCTAAAATATTATAGCTAGGTAAATTTTGTTTTAGGCCCAAAATAAGATGGCGGGATGAGCTGGACACTTTCTCTAAGGATTGGCCTACTATCGCACTGGATCGCGAAAAGAGGAAGGAAGGAAGGGAGGCCTTTGCCCTGCAGTGGGACAGTATAGGCTCATAATAATAATAATAATGCCTCGACGTACATCTAAGGAGGCTCTCGCTTGGTAGCTGGATCAAGGGCTTGATCCAGAAGGCAGTACTTCTGGACACGGCGCGCATTGTCAGGAGGTTCCTCTCTCAAGAGGTACCACCGGTAGCTCGGACCCTGTTCCCAATGCCGGTGGGCTACTACTTTGTATATTTTTAAATGTTTTTTATATTTTTTTTTTAAGAAATATTTAAAAATGTATTTAGTATGTAAGAAAATGAATAAAGGAAATAATAATGAATTTTGTTTCTTAATGAGGCTGGCGCAAGAGCGTGGAGAGCACAAGCAAAGAGACGCCTATACCCAGCAGTGGGTGAAGTCAGGCTGTGGATGATGATGATGATGATGAAAGTTTGGCTGTAGAGAATAATCTTCGGAACTACTGATCCGATTCCAAAAAATAATTTCACTAATGTAAAGCTGCATTATCCCAGAGTGACAAAGGCGTATTAAAAAAAACCAGGATGTTCCTGAGGGATCATTTCAGACCATAACGCGAGCGAAGCCACGGGAAAATGTATAAAATGAAATTAAACAAATTGGATTTTTTTTTAAATAGAGCCACCATTTCATTCTTTTCTCAGGTTGTATACACGGAAATAATGCGTTTCCTGCAATTATTGAGATTGCAATTTTGATGTAATTTAACTGATTACGAATAATGTTTTATGCCAATAAGCTGGATAATGTTTTTATGTTTTTGTTACCTGTTTCCGTGCTTTGCATTTCGTTTCACGAGTAATTTCGGAAGTAAAAGCTGTATGAGTCTTGGAGATACATATCCATTTAAATAAGTCCCCACATTACTTTATTATGAAGTGGTTCGAAAAGTCTATAATAGAATATAAGTGTGTACATATTTTCTATAACTCGGGCTTACCTGACGACAACGCCTTTAAAATACAATATACAGCGCTAAAATTGACCACAAAATTATGTTAAAATATGGTAATAAAAAACAACAAAAACGTGTCAAACGAATTAACTGATGTTGTACGCACGGCCACACCTAATTATATAATATTTATGTTTTTATAAAGCAACCTCTGCCTACAAGCAATCTCTTGAATTTTTTGCTTAAGAGGAAAACAGAAAGAAAATCAAGTCACACCATATGTTATCATTATCAGGGTGAACAAACCAATAGGGTAGGTAGGTAGATTTCCAAAAAGTATTGGACACGTATTTTTTTCTATTTTCACGTAAACAAACAATGAAGATGATAAAGTCCATTTCACGAAAGAAGTCCCGCGGACAATTGTGGAACTAAATTTAACAGATCGGCCATGTTGTCGTTTGTCGATGTTATCAAGGTGCGTTTGTTGTGGTAGATATTTTGTGAGTTTATTATTGGATTAGTGCGTTATAAGGTTTATTTACGATGCCAAAAGTTGTGAAACAACATTATGTCGCGCGACATACAGCGCTGCGTCTGCGGGACTTCTTTCGTGAAATAGACTTTACAGTGCTTTGAAAACTCGTGTGACGTCATTGTCTAAGACATTAGTATGACATTTTTTACCGGTGACGTCTCAACCCCCCACTCAAATCTTTGACGCGTTTTATCTTTGTCATTTTTTATTGATTTGACAAAACAAAAAATACGTGTCCAATATTTTTCGATAATCTAACAGACGGGCTAATTAGAATCATATTTTTTTAAGTCGATAAACACCCCTATTTGGAAATACAGGAAGGTACCAGTGGCCGGTCCAATTGTAACAAACATAAGGTTAAATCCGATGCACACCAACATTTTTTGGTCAAGTCGTTAGTCAAAGCCTTATGAACTTTTGAAGGTTCCACCTGAATAGAAGATTATTGCATTCTCACGAGTAATATTTTTCTCTAGAAAGAATCCGCTCCTATTTAAATCTTTTGTCTTATTTATTTAAACTTTATGCACAATAGTGATACATAGGCGGACTTAATGCCACAAGGCATTCTCTACCAAACCTTAGGGTTAATCAAGACAACATTGTGGTAGGGTACAAAATAACTAAAAAAAAAACAATGTCAATGTGTGTTTATCATCATCAACATCTGCTTAGCCTTTTCAAAACTATGTTGGGATTGGCTTCCAGTTTTTATAACCAGCTGCTGAATACAAGTATTTCACATGGAGCGACTGCCTATCTAACCGCCACAGGCAAAAGCCAGTTTGAACCAGATAAAACGATATCCTTCGGTAAGACTGGCTGTCAGACTTTCGGGCCACTGAATACCTGTAACGACTGTGTGTGTTTGTGTGTGTGTGTGTGACTGTTTGTGATCTACAAATGACAACCGGGACCAACAGCTTAACGTGATTTCCGAGGCACGATATCATCATCAGCCTATAATGTTCCCACTGCAGGGACTCAGCCTCCTGTCTAGGAGAGGGATGGGCTATAATCCACCACGCGGGCCAAGCACGGGTTGGTAGATGTCACATGATTGTCTTCGAATTTTTTTGATGGAAAAACATGCCGGTTTCCTCACGATGTTTTCCTTCACCGTTTTGAGAGCAGTGGTGATGAAATAAATTACACAAAGTAATGCGCTTGACTGGGTTCGCACCCACGACTCACTGTTCGTAAGTCGGGGCCGCTACCACTGAGCCACCCTACTCTTACTGCGCACAGCGCCACTCTCTTGTAGGGTGGTCAGTTGGTGACCCTTCCATGGACCAACCTAGGCTAAAACCTTTACGTTGTAATATGATTCAATAAATTAAAATATTTTCACATTTCATCTTTGCTCTTAGAACCAGCAACCATCGTTCTTAACATAAAGGCGACTGTTATTTTTTAACAACGACCTCGGTCTTCTCAGACAACAGGATTTTATGTGAATGGTTCGAAAGTGGAAGCACAGTTAATAGTCGATCAGTGTAAAGAACTCTACTGATTCTAAAAGTAGCGGTTCTTCTTCATAATACTGCCTTTTGCCAATCACATTAAGACCCCATTTTACTGAAACTACACACTGCTACAACATCAACGTGAAGCAAAAACAAAATAAACGAATTGAATCGTTTCTGAAAGCAATTAATTACTAATTGTAGAAAGTTAATTTTATAAGAAATATTAATGAGTTTACAGTTTGCTGTACAGAATATAACGCTAGTAAGAATTGAGTTCCCGTTACTTTAGCTATGTACCTAGGTACCTCGATACTGGTAACTAAAGAAATATAAATGCAATACGTGGGTGCTTTAATTGCATTTTACAAATGGAGACAAGAGTGTTATCCCACTTCTGACACCATGTTAGATGGCTGTGCAGGTTTATATATAAAAATAATACAACCAGAACTCAGTAATAGACTTTTATATTCGCCATTCGGATGGGCGGACTTAGCGTAGACAGATCAAGACACATAGACAATAACATGTAAAGGCAAGTGGTATAAACCACAGAAAACTAATATAACTAATACGTAACAAAGAGTACGGTAAAACAGTCTGAAAACGAAGACTAAGCTTTATCATTAACACTGAAAACGCGAAAAAATATTTACCATGTTACCAGAAAATATGGTGAATATCTCGTTTTTAGTGTTAACCTGTTGAACGTCCGCTAACATTGCTTGAATGTCTTATGATCCACCGGGTGCTCATAAGGACGCTCGAGGACTTAAAACGTATAAAGATTTAGCTAATATATACATATTTCTGTGAGCACTGACTAACTAAGTAGACTAGATTTCAAATCCTGTTCTACGATAGTAACTAATACTTGTTACATAGACAGCTTAGCATGATTGCGCATGGGCACTTAGCGACTGAATTACAAAACACCTAGTGTGCATAAGAAATATAATTGTATACGTCTAGGTTCGTAATAAATATACAAAAACGAAAGAAAAATGACAAAAGTGTGCTACAACACAGTAAAAGACTCAAATATAAAAGGCTTCATTACGTAATATTATTATGGTTGTTTTAAAATGTTAATTTACGTATAAAAGACATCAACGCGCTCGGTTTTGGAGGTGCTATTATTATATTATTTTTATACGTTAGTGTTAATCTTACTAAACCGGTTTTTATAAGTTTAATTAAACTTATTAATATAAACTGACATTCATCGAATTCAGTTTATTAAAAAATAAAACGAGTACATAGCGTTTCGTTGATTTCTGGTGTTTAAAGAAAAGATAAAATATAATTTCCCTTATTATGTCTTTATATCATAGAAAAATGAGTTCATACTCGTATATTAATAATAATACATTTTTATTAAAAATTATATTGTTTATTAATTCATCAATTTTACGTTTGACGAATAATTATTCAGCGATCGCGCAATAGCTGTAGAAAGCGTGGTTTTTAAATCAACTTCGAGGAAAGCTGTTTCGTAATATGTATTTACCAGAGCCTATATAGTGACTCAGAAACCATTCGATAACAAAGTGTTGACGGCTTGGAGATAAAGTACATACTACATTAATGCAAACGGAGGACTCTAAAGATACATTAATAAATAAAGCAATCTAATAGAAATTCACAACGGTTGCTGCCAGCTGCTGCATTGTGCAGACAGAATTTTTTATTGCAAAATTTTGCAACGTTTTGAATTTTGTGAACAGCTTTGCATCACATAAATAAAATTGTGCTAAAGTACCTACCTTGTTTATATTAAACACAATCATTTTTTCAAATTGAATACCCAATTTATATTTCAAGGAAACATATTCCAATTACATTTATGCAACTCAACCTACCTACAGACCTTACCGTAATTTGTCATAATAATGACAACGTTTTAAGTACGCATAAAGTTTAATGAGCACTGAGAAATTGAAAATTGGAGTCTTAGGGAAAAAGCCAAGGGGACGACCAATCAAGCTATGCAAAACTAGATTATCTGGATCTCCAATTGTACAGAAAACCTATACAAAGCGAGGTCAGGTCACCGTGCGTACCACACAGTTTACTGACGGTCTGCCAGTTTCACCCTTATGGTCTTAGGAACAAGGATGCCAATGATGATAGTGATGACTCAACTACCTCGTTCTTTGGCTTCGCTCAAATGGCCAGGCAGACTTTTTTTTGGATGTTGGGAAATCATCAAATGACTCCTCCCGCTCTGGGCGGAGCAAAAGGGAGTATCAGACTTCTACTGACTAAAAACCACCCATGTTCCTTCTTAGCCCTTCATGTCGAGGCCGCGGTATCTCTTGCGAACAACCCACAGCCTCTCCAATTTTTTGGTTATTACAGACATCGTCTAATGTCTTGTAAACTAAAGGTACTGATTTTACGCGATTAGTGACGTAACAGTTACTAGTTAACTTGGGTTGGTTGACAGCTATTGTTAATTACGTAACAGTTACAAGTTTAATGATTGGGCAGTTACAGATTACATGTTAGAACTTTTTATTGTTCTTTTTTAACGGAACTTCAATGATGTTCTGTACCTACTCGTTTTTTAATAGAAAGCGTTACATAAACTCTCGCGTTTAATTTTAATCCCCTATAATTAACGTTACTAATAAGACACTACGCACACCATAGAACTAATAAGACCAATACAGAGACAGACAGGCTTTATCAGTCATTTTTAACCGACTTCTAAAAAGGAGGAGGTTCTCAATTCGTCTGTATGATTATTTTTCGTATGTGTGGTTCTGGATATCTCCTTCATTACTGAACCGATTTTCAAAATTATTTTTGTATTGAAAAGAGTATACTCCCGAAGTGGTCCCATATTGTCACCAAGTCTGGGTCTAGTGTTGGGATCCCAGGGAAATCGAGGGCAACCCTCAAATTTTAAAGGCACTCTTTACGTTTTCCATATATTTTTTACAAAACATCACGTCTTGTGATACACCCACATTTCCCCAGTTCTGTTTAAGGGCTATATAATAGGGGGCGAGCCTATTGCCCTATTCCTCAACCCTGCACGAATCCAGGCTACGTATGGCTGCTATCGAGACACCCGGGAATTAAACCCAGGACCACCTGCTCAACAGTCGCGCATAGGACCACCAGACCAGCGAGGCAGTCGAAGTAGTTTTGAATGCACGCTAATGCAATAGAACCCTAACTGCCTTATTAACAGCAACATTAAGCTGTAATTACAGAAAGCTATTACCTCCATAATATCATCTGTAATAGATTATGATTGGTCATTAGGTGATCGTTAACTGTGAATGAATGAGCGGAGAATCTTGACCTAATGATCTGTTTATTGAATGAAAAACTTGTTAATGAATTGAAACAAGGTTGGCGTGATAATTAAAGCACTTGTTTTTTTTACTGACTTCAGTATCTGGTGTAAATTTCAACTTGTTAGGTCTACCCGTTTCTGAGAAAATCGGTGGTGACACACGGACAGACAGAGAGACAAGAGAGTGGTCTTATAGTTAGCGTCAAGATGAAGGGACCAAGTCTCCAATGTCTGTCATACATTAATAAAAAAATAATATCATTAATCTACTATTTCCTACCTTTACTATAGTTTTAGCTACCTCATCAAATACATAATATTTTAACAAAGTGATTGGTACTTACCTTTACCTTAACTTATATAATCGATACCTTTAAAACGATGTATGTTTCGGGTAGCCAAAATCAAAAGGTAAGTACCAAGGGAAGGTAGAGTAAAGGTCTTATGACACTAAGTAGGTGGAACATTCCAGGGAGTACTCCATCAGTTTGGTCCCTTGGTCCCTCCATCTTCACGTGAACATGGAGGGACCAAGCATTTTGTTAAAATATACCGGATCGGACCTTGAAATTATCAAGTTTCGTTTTAATTTACTTTCATTTTAAGCGTCTTCACAACGACACAGTCGAGTCAATCAATTATAAAAACGAAATTGCTTTCATAATAAAGAAACTGTAACAGTTATTTATGTGGAAAACTAATAATGAAGATGATGATAAAATATTCAGCGTTATTGGAACTAAAACATTGAAGAGTATTATTTTATAATTAATATATTGAAAATGTATAAAAATTTTAAAACGTCGCTGATTTATTAAATTATTTATATGGTTCGACTCGTCAGTTTATTTTTCAGGCACATTGCTATAATCAAATTGTGTATACCATGCATTAAGAAATGGTAGAACATAATTCCAAAGAATATATTTTCGAAAGTGGACAAAGGAGTGGGCACGTGTGTACAAACATAAATATTGGGCGCACACACACTACACTTTATCCTTCATTGACTTTACTTTCTTTTACAAGTTCAATCAGCTAGCTAAAATATTATATTATTAATTTGTCAATATTTTTTTGATTTATCACGGTATTGTATGAATACCAATCACTTCACCGGAGTTTTGATGGCCAATTTCTTTGACCCTGTTGCCAAATGAAAAGATGGGCGTTCAGTTGGGTGGTACTTATTGTTCCAAATGACAAGACCAGCATGGATCATATCCTGACAGGATCCATTTCATTCGCGGCAATTTGGCAAGAACGCACATTATTTTAAATGAATATTCGAGACAACCTTGCACCTACATAACTCTACAGTTTAAATTATTATCAAAAGGAAGTTGTAACATTGATTTAAACCTTCGAACGTCGAACTAATATAATATTAATATGATAAACAGTACTTAGTTCCAAAGATACACTCGTGGTACGCTTTGTGCATACAAATCCCGAATTAATCTAAAGTTTTATTGCTTTTTAATGGGGCTCTAAGATTTATTTAAAGATACATTGTTTGTCTGCTGACACTTCATTCTAGTAGAGGTCTTTAGGTAAGTGCCTATTGGTCCGGTTGTTAGGACATAGCTCAGTGTTTTACAGGTCGAGGTTGAATAAAACGGTGACGGTCTAATTGTGCTCTTGGATCTAGTCCCAGTAATAACGACACTTAACATTAATAGCGTGTATTATACACAGTTAAGTTTAATAACATGCATTATAGCGGAAGTAAATAATGGCGAAGGTTAGTGGGACGATTTGAGCGTCTTGCTTCTAATAGTCCGACACCAATCTATGATTACGATAACTATTTTACTCACTTCAAAGCCTGAAAGCAGATGTCATGTAATTTCGCTGATTGGTCCGGACATTAAACACACTTGCATAGAATTAACATTTTTTAATACACACATATATGAGGCGCTCGCTCCCTCAACCGTTACCTCGGCGATACCGCGCTCGACTTTCGTAAATCAACAGCCTGATTGATAAATATATCACGTAAAGTCGGTTTCATCATATTGGCATTCGGTGAACGGCAACTCCAATTGTTTTACGTTGTGCACTCTGAATGTGTAATCCTTTTTTCGACTGTATTGAATTGTACGAACAAGAAACGTATCAATCGACCTTCTACTCGTTTGTTAGACGCAACTAATGTGTGACTTATGACAAGACGGAGATAAATAAGCCTGTTTCGTGTTGTTTATGTCACCTAAGGTTTACGTAAGAAGAAGTGAGTGAGTAACGCACAATGCACGCTGGTGTAACAACTAACAATGTTCAGAGATATTACCGCAACTCAAGAAAAACTCATTGTTGACAAAAACTATCAGCATGAAAACGCGCTGACTATAGTACTTCGTAAGACAATACTGCCAGTGACTTATGGTCATTATATGGTCGTGTGTATGTCGTCGGTGTACGATGTTTTATTGTCCACGTAGAGGGGCAGTTGGACAGTTAGTATCACATTACCTTCAATGCACTATTGGCCCATTTGCCCCTTTCAAACCTAGATACATACCTAATCGAGTTGAGCAAATGCGTGTCGGCAATATGCTTGGCACTCTAAGTATCTACTTTGCGTAAATTGAACGTTGAATGTAACCAGGCATATGCAGTTTTTTCCCGACATTTGCCAGTACGCCTTCCGCAAATTTTCAGGAAAATAAGAATAGCTAATAAATAAAACACTAGCTGTTGCCGGTGACCTTCTACGCGTGAAATAATTATAAAAATATTACTTCCCCATTAGAATCGGAGGTTGTTAACAATTTCAAGGTTTTTTTTATGAAACGATAATCCAATTTCCAAAATAAAAATTCATTTTCACTTTCGGAGATTAGCCAGAACAATTCAGTAAAAGCTGCCAAACTAACAGCTTTTACTGAAATTACAAAACAGCCTCTTCGGTTTAATTTATTTGTATGTAATGTATAGATGACACGTGTACGGGACCGGTTAATGTGGCGACACTTGGGGGAGGCTATGTGTCCAGCAGTGAACGTCTTTCGGCTGAAATGATGATGATGATAGATGACACGCCGCCATCTGGCATTCCTGAAGGGTTAAGGTAACTTTTGTTTTATCAGTTATCACTTGAACCCGCTGTAGTTGTTTTCCTTCAAAACATCATTAACAAACCATGTATCTAGGCTTATTTTTATCTTTCCCCCATCCGTTCCGTACATTGCGTACTGCACCACTGCAGTACATAATGGGTACTTTCCTCTTCCTCAAACTGCTCTTACTTACGCGTAATATGAAAGTAATTTATACACTCAAAACATCATTTAGTTCGTGTATTTGATACCCATTAAATGTATTCGTGTCTCGTGCATTGTAATTACGATAATTGGCGAAGAGAAGCCGAAAGAAACCAGTTGTGCACACTATCGGTGCCGTGGGAGCACAGCCGATTGTTTTCCCTATTAACAATGGTCACGAAAGAAATGGAGGACATTCTGATAACTACTAGGCCTCTGTGAAATTATTAATCAGTTCACATGATTTACTGTCTACCTAATATAACAGCTGTCATAATATGTTAGCGCGGTTAACACCTTGTTTCGTCAGTAACCTGTTGTGGTTTAACAAAAGCTAGTTAATTCCTAGGTTTAATTAAGATAAGATCTAATTTAACCGGCTCTTGGTACAATTAAATAATTACATAGAGATTTGAAGCATGCAGTTACTTGAGTATCAAGACCTCTTTTTGATTTGCGAAACTTTTTATTTACAGTTTAAAAGAAAGCGCGTGCAGCGGAAACAATGCGGATCGAATTGGTGTCAATAATATATTTATTTAATAAGTAGTGTGGCACCATTTTGATAAGTATTTTTATGGTGTCTTCATCCTCAATTTGCCAAACGAGGAAAGGAGGTGCATATTAATAGAGATACCATGAGGTGTTGAAAACTGCAATGTAAATCTTTGTAGTTTCTTTCAACCTGTATTGCTGCTAGTCTAACAAATCACTGCTCGGACTTTCCCTATTGCTTTTATTTTTAATTAAAAACATTTTCATAACATAAGAGATTGTTCTCTGTACTTACATGGACATGTACACAATGGTATATTATTCACCTGATAAAATATTAAATATTATACAAACATCGTATGAAGCTGTTGTCAAGCAAATTGCAACTACCATTAATGATACTTATGTTGATAATTAAAATTAACATTAGTTAAAGCATTAAAAAGTCAATATAACAAACCTTACAGTTAGTCCACCGGCACTGGTGCACAACTTGTAAAAAAATACGTTTGTTCACCCAGGCAACGTTAGCCAACTTTCTATCGACCTATCAAATACACAAACACAATGCTCGCTTTTATAACTGGGGTTTCACACAAATTTCTTAATGTAATCCTATAATTTCGCTCATAAGTTAGTTGAGCGTGAAGGAAGATACGTTAACGTGAAGAGGTTTGTAAAGACGCGCGTGTTTTCCCGCGGCGGAGGTTCGACTGCGCGCGCGCCGTTGGAGAAACTCGAGAGAAAAGTATCGTCCCCCTGCGCAGCGCAACAGCTGTTACATCAATGATCTCGTCTAATATTGTTTGCCACCTCAGTTTTTGCTAACTAATAAATGAGAGGCATCGAGTGACTTAAATGTCCGTGCCGTCACTTCCGGTCGCTCGGTACTCATCACCGTAACATCCGAGTGGAGACGGTTCATCTTGTCATGTCGCAATGGTAGTTCCAATTGTTTTGTTTGTTTACATAATTACACAGGTGAAGAACAAACTAGAGTAAGTCGAGAAGCCTTCACTTTTTCTCTTGATTTTCATTTCATTTTCACTTTGCATAGATTAGTAGAACTTACCAACCGGCACTGGGCCTGCGTGGTGAATTACTTGGTGGTTATAATTTGTTATTTGATGACCCATTCCCTTTCATAAAGAGGCCTGCAGTGGGAACTTTATAGGCTGATTTTGCTTTTAGGTTAGTAGCGTAGTATTTTATCTTCCTTAGAGGTCTTGAAATAGACAGACAGTTTTTAAAGACATGCTGTGATGAATTACAGTCAATCTATCAGTATTTTAATATAATCTGCACGATCATAATTTATCAGATGCTGTGTGAAAGCTGATTTTTATTTGATAGCAAACTTATGAAAATGGAGATCTGTCTGGTGATCTGGTGTTGGTGTTATATAAAACTCTATTTGGTGCTAAGGTCCAGCATCCCGCACTGGGCCCGTATGGTGGCCATACGTCGCGATTTCAGTCACAACTAAAGGGGAAAGCTGTGTCCCTGCTGTGGAAACATCGAACGTAACATCACGCCTGTTATCTTTGAAGGATTAGGCAGAGGTGTGCCTATAATCACATATCGCCAGTTATATTTAAGTCCCATGTAATAGGGGGTGAAACTATTGCCATAAACCGGCCAAAGATTCAGACTCGATGGCTGATAGTACTACTAAGAAATTCGTGATGGAAAACCCAGTAACACTTTATCCGACCTGGGAATTGAACCCAGGACTGCATACTCAGCAGTCGTGCTTGCGACCACTAGACCAACGAGACTTCGAGTCTATAAAAATATGTCTAGTTTTATACTCCAAAGGCCGTAAAAGCAGAACCATTCGTTTTATTACTATAATTACCTCGTTTGACTGGTGTTCAAGCATTCAGGCACGCAAATAACACGATACATATGTACGTAAATTGTGTGACTGTTTTTAATTCTTTGTGCTCTATAATCTGTTTGTCAAAGGTTTTAAGCGATTATTAACGTAAATTCAAGGAAAACCTGTTCAGGTGGATTCATAAATGACTCTGCTCTGGAGAGTAAATGTGGTCTGGCCCCACAAACTATGGGGCACTTGATGTCGTGTCCAGCCTGTCCTGTTACTTGCACATCACAGGAGCTGATGCAAGCCACTGAAAGTGCCAAAGTCGTCCCAAATTTTGGGCCCACTCAATTTAAATTCGTAGCTTGAATTCAAAGTTAATAAAATACTTAAATGTATAACCAATTAATCATGTAGGTACTTACGTAGTAATGTATGTTATTTTTTGTCGTGCTTTACTTACATAATCATATTATCATAGGCACCTCACTACTGAATCTAGGAAAATAACCCCAGAGTGGAGGCCTGTGTGTACCTACCTAGTACCTACATTATTTACAAGCTATAAATAGAATAGAAAAATGTAGAATGTAGGTACCTACAAATATCAAAATGGTAAAAGAATCCTGGCCCCGTTGTGTAGGACGGGTAAAGTGCTATTGGAATCTGGAATTACTCAGTAGGCCACGGAGTCTGTATTTCTACCCGGTTCATTTTAATAGGCTCGCCCCCTATTACATGGGACTTAAAATATAGCTAGCGAAATGTGGGTGTACTATTAGGTACAGCTCTGCCTAATCCTTCGGGAATTACAGGCATGGTGTTATGTTATGTTATTTTTAGCACAATCAACATTCGTTCCCACATCTGGGACATAGCTCGATCTCCTCTTTAGGGAAAGCTGTAATCGCAACGCAACCCAACACATATGGTGTCATGTTATTAGGCAATTTCACACTATACCTCCGCTACCAGGAAAATGATAAAATATGTATAGACGTAGTGTATTATGTGACTCTCCTTTTGTGACTTTTGTATAGGCAAATACCATTCGTCATGATGGCCGATTTGTTTTGGGCCGTTTGACATTTAGTTTGAAGAAGATAATGACTCGTGAATTGTTAAAAAACTACGTAACACTTTCTGACCGGGTTGTTCTAAGTTCTTTTGCAAAGGTTCTGCCGGAAATAACGTAACAACCAGAGGAAGTTGCAGGCAAATGGTGACATCGATAGGCGTTTCCCGAAAGAAAAACATATTATGTAATGGTGCAAACGTCCTAAATATATATATGTGGTCTATACAAACATTTATAAAAATTAGAGAATACGGAATAAACAATGCTTTCTTTTAAAATACATCTGTCATTCAATAACGCTTTCTTCATGGTTGTTTTTTGTGTAAAAATATGGAAAAGGAGATATTAATTAGATTAGTAATAATAAGTTAACCTTATTGAAACCAAATTAATCATTTGCATGTAGGTACCTATACAATTACAGCCAGCAAACAAAATAGGTGAAAATAGCAAAATAGCATGTCAGTTTTGTAAAGTACTAACTGGGTAACTAATTTAAGTACGTAGTACATTATACCTCAATGGTCTAAAGTGGGCAGAATAATTTTTGAGGGATATGAATCACATTAAAGAGGAGCTCGTGGCTTAATAAGAACTGCCACTCGGGTCGATCTTTAGGTAAAGCTGTGCTTGCCTAGGTCGGTCTGTGGATGGGTGACCGCCCGACATACCTAGTTTCCTCCGTGCCTCGGAAAGCACGTTAAGCTGTTGGTCTCGGCTGCCATTATATAGATCTTTGGCAGTCGTTACAGGTAGTCAGTGACCTAAAATTCTGACATCCAGTCTTACCAAAGAGTATCGTATTACCTAGTATTAACTGGGTTGTGGAGGTCAGATAGGCAGTCGCTCCATGTAAAATACTGGTATTCAGCTGCATCCGGTTAGACTGGAAGCCGACCCCAACATAGTTGGGAAAAGGCTAGGCAAATGTTGATGTTGATGAATTACATTAAAATTCTTAAAATTGTTACAATTATGAATTGTCACTTTGCGATCATTTTACGAAGTGTAACGTAATTAAATCCTAAATATATTATGTTTATGATACTGCTAAAGCAGCCAATTTAGGCCTCGGATCCCAGGTAGCAGGTGACGTCGGCGACTAAAAAATGACGACATTCATAAGTCAATTTAGGGTCAGTAAAGTAACGTCATTATTGTACGTCATACTTACGTACCATTATAGTACTGTACTGTACGTACTGTATAGGTCATAAATGGTACCTCCTAGCGACGTCATTTTACAGTCTGTCCCTTATTAGTCTAAATCTGTCCTCCGGTTGACGTCTGTTGCATGACGTATCTGGTCCCAAAGAGCTAAAGAACTTAAAAGAACATTTTATAGAATGCATCTGACCGACATAATTCCATGAGTGAAGTCTACCACCATCATAGCGAATACTAAGGGCAAATACTAATACATTATAACAAGGATTTGTATAGCCGGTACATGGCCGGTACTTATGCATAGAAATTAGAAATTTTAACAGTTTCTCGAATAAAGCATCCGAGTTCATCCGACTAAAAAAAAAAATACATACACACGAACATATAACCTCCTCCTTTTTTGAAGTCGGTTAAAAAATAACGCGTTTCGTTTCGTGATATCAATTTTTCAATCTTGTGTTGTAAAATATTTATAAAGTAAAAAAAACATTTCCGTCTTTTAAGGTAACTCCAAAATTGATATAAAGTAATTTATTACAGGTTTTTTAATTAATAACAATATCAAAACAAGCTTAAAAACCAATAAATGGAATGGAACCTACGAATAAATACATATTATTTATTCGTAGAATGGAACGACATGAAATCGCAAAGCTATGAACAGGTGGCGCTGCTATCGCTTGACTCATAACATCGCACTGTCATTTTCTATCTCCAAATATTTTTCGGCTTTTAACTATTTAGATCAGGAACTAGCGTGTTTTCTGTTATTATAACGAACCCTTAGCGAACAATGTATTCTACACGTGGACTGTACCGCAATTAAAAACTGAACTGAAGAACCGAGGAGGATCACTAAGCCAACAGGTATTTACATGCTATTTTCTTGTTACTATTAGAAGCAAATAACCAAATAACCCACTTTTATGAATAGCAACATGTCGTTCTTTATTTATCGTAGTAATTATACTAACTTTTACGTACATAAACAGTAGTTTTTTAACAATATTATTATTCGATGTTTCACGAGCTACGACCGTAACCTAGAAATTAAATCTGTTACAGAATCGAATCATTTGATCGAAATTTGAACTTTGGGTTACCACAGTAACATGAGACTGATGATACCAAGATTGATCTTCCACCTCCAGAGAGTTATCACGACATCAATAGCAGCACAACGCTTCCCTCTTTAACGAAGCAGCATATTCATCTGTATTACAATGAGTAAGTATGTTCCTATGATGAGATTATGTATTCTTCTGAATGTTCCTACCTATCTATTTGACAATATAAAACATTTTTTAAATTTTACAGGTTTGAAAAGCCAGATGATGGTCAGCGATTATATGAATCAAGATTTTTGGTGGTGATTAGGGCGGTATCAGTTAATGAACACACATTTATCAAGGGTCTTTGCAAAGCGTCTATGAAAAGACTGCAGTTTGAGGTAAATGTAAAATAACATGCAAGTGGCCAAATTGAAGAGACTTCATGTGAATGTGTGGCTGGCAGTGGAATAACTAAAAAATAAACATGTAGCTGTGGTGCTTTATGCTGTCGACCATATGGTATGTGAAAAAATTATAATTAAACACCAAGTACCAACAGAAAAACTGCAAAAGTTTCATGTACCCAAAAAGGTGTTTAGCTCTACACCTTTAAAAACTTCAAAACTACGAGTACCTATGAAGAGAAATATAGACAATATTATATTTTCCCCATGTGCATTAAAAATAGATAAATTAGAATACAATAATAGATTCAGGAGGGTAACAAACTATGTATTGTCAAGCATACCCATCAAGCAGTTATAGCTATTTTTTGGAAATTCCGAACATCACCGAATTTCAGGTTAAATTTCATCGTTGTATGCATGTTGTGTTGTGTTGCCTCCACTTTTAGCTACTACTACTTAATCATGGCTTTATGTATCTAAAATTGCCAAGCCTATGATCGTGTTTTTTTTGTTTAGTAGTCCGATAGTGGGCATAGAGATAACAATGTTATTTTAAGTCATAACCTTACCACACATTTTAAAACAAGAATTATAAAAACTATTATATTACCTAATTATAACTTGTATAAATTGTTTTCTGGAATAGAAATAAGGTAAACAATCTTGAGCCGTGTTTTTATCGAAAAACGCTTTCATAAAATAAGTGACTGTACTTATAAAACTAAGAATATAAATTATTATGCTACTTACATAGTGTTTTTTTTAGTTGCATCCATAAAAATCCTAGAGTCTATATTCAGGGTACGTAGATATGATGCCTGCTATCTACCCACCCATGCTACATATTAATATGCAGCCCCATAAGTCCTGGGCCCCGAGTCTGCTATTCAATAGTGTCAGAATGGTCTATCAGTGATCTCATAATTGTTGATTTTGACAAGTTTGGTGTTGTCAAAATCAACAATTTTGAGATCAATGATAGACCATTCTGACACTATTGAACAGCAGACTCGGGGCCCTGATGTGTACGTCCTAGTAACGTCCCTATGAATCCTGTGTATGACGTCACTCCAACGTCAGTGGCTGCCCTAGTATGTACGGCCCAGTAACGTCCCTATGAATTCAGTATATGACGTCACTCCAACGTCAGTGGCTGCCCTAATATGTACGGCCCAGTAACGTCCCTATTAATTTAATATATGACGTATACGTAACGTCTGTAAACTGACGTCTTGAGGCTGTGACAAATTGACGTCATCTGATGGGACCCCCCGACGTCACGACATGTCGTCTCTTACGTCGAGCAGTACCGTAAACGGACGACAAAATGACGTAAAAATGCTACCTGGGATGAACAGCAAGTTCATCAATTCATCATACTTTGAAAAATGTGTTCGTCACCACACCAACTTTCGTAGTTGTCCATACAGTGCGAATTAGCTAGTAATATTTGAATGTCTTTGGTGCGAATAAAATACAGTCAATGAGGTATAGATGCAACAGCAGTTTCCAAGCATTCCGATCAGCTCGTAAAACCCGAGCATAATCAATACACGAATGCGTCCAGCTAATGAGTGTTAATATTATGTGCCTTTTACCTAAGCGGTTTCAAGTTGCAGCAGCGTCGGCGCGGGCGCAGGCTCGCTGCATCGGTTATGTAACCACTTTCACCGTCCCTCCGCGGGCCGCGCTAACTACACGCAAACAAGCCGTCGTGCAAACGTGACGCATACGTTACGTTATAAGTAGGTACAGTTATTAGGTACTGGTCGTGGCCCGTGACTTTGTTTGCGGTCGTTTCCGTGTTGAAAGATCCTGTTGGAGGAAGTGGTTATTATGCTCGAGCTGGTGTAACAAAAATCTACCCTGTGGGTCTTTAATTTTGTTTTTACCGTTTTCTGACTTTGTTTGAAGACTTTCATAGATCTGTCTGTGAAAGTCTCAAAGGTGAAATTTAAATAGATCATGATATGAATTGCGTAAAAAAGCGTAAAATGGACCTCTCACAATAGTAACTACTTCTGTGACTATTTTACGAATTTTAACGCAATTTATATTAATTTCCTATTAAATGATCTATTTTCCTACATGGTCACAGACGCAGTTACTATTATATTATGAAAGGTGAATGAGATGTGGCAAAAGTAATAGAGCGGCGAAAACGTCTTAAAAATTTTGATCACAGCCCAACTTTGATCACTCTGGCACAGATTAACTCTGGTCTATTATGAATGGAGTAAAAATTGTGAGTAATATTTCCACGGAAGATCAGCCTACCTGTTCCTTAAAAACTTATACAAACAGCCTAGACAAACAAAAATTGTATGCATATATCGAATCACTCTTTTAATTATTGATTGTGTGAGCGCCTGGAATGGATAAGAAAGTTAGGTTACGTAGTATGATAAATAGTTAATTGTGCCGTGTGCGTACTGGTAACATTATTTATAGAAGCATACATTCCTATGATCTGATAAAGTTAGGCAACTAATTATCAAGAGTGCTAGCAAGTATATCTGGGAATATTGGAGCGTGTTTGAGAAATGGAGCGTATATACTTTTTTGATATGGAAAATTAACTAACGCACAACTCAATAAAGCTTGGGGTACGTTGGGCTATAAATAAGGCTGGTATATACCTTTCTATATAAATAAAAAGAAAAGTACTAGCTGACTGATTCATCAACGCCCAGGCCAAACCTTTATGGACCTAAAAAGCTGAAATTTTGCGCAGAGGTTCCCTTTATGATGTAGAGTAGATTAAGAGTAATGAAGAATTTTTCGAAATTCATCCCCTAAAAGTTAAATAGGGGATGAAAGTTTGTATGGAAAATCGACATTTTTGAAATGTTACGAAATCCCTGCGGGCGAAGCCGCGGGCAAAAGCTAGTTTAAGATAAAGCTACGTATTTTATCTCGAATAGACCGACATTATCTTACTGCACAATGGACAATTTCCATCACGTTTTCACTTAATAAAGGTAAAACAGAAAGTGTCAACCTTTCGTCACTACTTCCTTATGTGTATTAAATACTTAAAACTGTACCTACTTTAACCACTACCGCAAGTTAAGCACTTACCAAGACCTAGTGGCATTTCAGTACCGAAGGTTGCTTCCCTAACTGGTTTAACAAGACCAGCCTATCACGTTCCCATTGCTGGACTGGGACACAGGCCTCATCTCAGAGAGACTAGGTTGGCTATAATCCATTAATCCCCTAGGGTTAATTATAATAATAAGTCCACCGTTAGCTTGGATCCTGCAGCAGGATGTAAGCTAAGTGCTAAGCAAAGTGTCGGTAGCAGGATTCCTGCTCCCGACAGCGGCGGATCACGATTTTTTTGATATTTTAAAATCTTATTTATTTTAATTTGAATTTGAAAGCACCTGACTTGATCAAAGATACAAGTAAGTGCTAACCGGATCGCGAACAGGTGCGCGCTCTCGGCTGTCTACTAGCGGAAGGAAGTAAAGAGCTAGGGGCTAACCTATCACGAACTGTAGTGGAACGTGATCGCTCCGAAATTGGAAAGCCTCCAAAACCGACCTTGCCTGAAGATCACTAGGTCCATATAGATAGGACACAAGATATAAGGGAATATATGGACTGGAAATATTAGAAAAACCTGAATGAGGCTGGCACGAGACCGTGGAGATTGGCCCAAGAAATGAGTAGAGGCCTGTACCCAGCAGTGGGTGAATTCAGTCTGTGGATGATGATGATGATGAAACTCTATTCTATGTAATCAGTACCTGGTTACTGGACTCTTTCTTCTTCTTCCTATCGTGTTGGCAATAAGGTCTAACGACCCCACACACCCTAGTGTCAGTTTCTTTTTTGGAACGAAGTTCCTTATCGCGCGTTGTGAAAGGGAGCTAGACGGAAAAAAATCTTACGAAAAGTTGTCACGACACTTTTTGCTATAGTAAGCTATTGTAAGCTGTGCGGCGTCGCATGGTTCTCTGTCTGTCTCTCTCTCTCTTATAGAAAGCAAGCCAGATATTTTTTTTTTTTTACATAATAAAAAATAATAACAATAACTTCGTTCCTTTTTTTTTTTTTTTTCTTTCGCCTGTAAAAAAAAGGCAGGCATCGATCTATAGACCATTCAGCCTCAAAACTTCGTTCCATCCGGGTGTTCCTTGACACCTCTCAAGTTTTTTTTTTTTTTTTTGTTCTGGACTCTTGTGACAATGTGATTGCCTGTCGCAATCACAGGAGTTTTATTTTCTGCGTTCCAGACCCAGTCCCTCTCAGTGTTACAATGGTCCAGCTCAAGGCTCAGCAACCGCCCTTGCTGACTTACTTTGCAGAGTGGCTCTCTTCCAAGACTCAGTGTGAACGCCATGCTTCCAACTAAACTACGGGCCGCTTGCTATGGGGCATTCATAGTGACCCCAGTTAACTCTACTGACGACAACCATGGTCACCCACTGGGCCTAATAGTAATAAGACTTAGGTACCTTCCATGTAAACGAAGAAGACGGAAGGCTGAGCTAACTTGAATGGGACGCCGTCGCCTCCTTCTGCGAAGCAGTGATGCTAGCGAAGGAGGTGGCGGAACGTGAGAGGGAGAGAACCTCTCGTCCCAGCCGCCGCGGGAGGCGCTCCGGGCGTCGGGGGCCACGTGATGGCTTCCGGCCACCGTAGACGCGGGCCTGTGGACGGTGAGTGATGGGTAAGCTCGCCGTCCGTCCGTCTTATGACGACAACAGGCCGTGTCGACGGCGCGTTCGTGTTCCACGCGCGCCTCAAAGAGATGTCAGCAACATGGAAGGGGCCCGCAAGGGCCGACGCCTGTCGAGGCTGCGGGTTGTCCGCAAGGGATACCGAGGCCTCGACATGAAGGGCGAAGAAGGAACATGGGTGGTTTTTAGTCAGTAGAAGTCTGACACTCCCTTTCGCTCTGCCCAAGAGCGGGAGGAGTTATTTGATGATTTCCCACCCCCCAAAAAAAAAAAAAAAAGGCTGAGCTAACTTTGCGCAACGTCTGATACATAAGTTTACATAGTAGGTAATATAGGTAAGTAAATCCTTCGATCCAAAGTAGGTAAACGGACCTCAAAGAAGTATGCATAACACAGCTGAGCTAAAAAGTAAGAGGATGTGTCTTAACTGACGTCACCCGGATTTCGGTCGGTCGTAACGTAACGAGACACCATTTTACAATCTCCGCCTCCAACAATCAACGCTGGAGTGACCGAAAGTGAACCGATGTCGTGTTGTCTGAAATACATTCTTTTGTCATCAGAGAAACTTGGTTACATTGTGAACTAAACAAGGATAGATTTGGAAAGTGGCTGTCTATTCTTCAGATGAAAGATAGGTAGCCGGCGGGCGGTATCTGGAACTTAGCATCTGAGATAACTTCACGCCTGTATTACCTGAAGGGTTAGGCAGAAATGTATCCATGTGTATCTATATATTAGGCATGTAATAGAACAGTTAGAACACACACAGCGGGTCTAAAAGGGCCACTTTAACTGCGTCTGTAGATATTTAGGAAAATAGATCATAATAGGAAAATAATATGAATTGCGTTAAAATTCGTAAAATGGTCACAGACGCAGTTACTATTATCCTTTTTAAAGCAATTCATATTATGATCTGCCAAAGTGGCCATTTTAGACCCCCAGTTCACCCGATATGTTTAAACTGGGCACGAATCCGGACTCCGTGGCTGCTGCTGAGAAAATCCTTGTGGAAAAACTCAATTACACTTTGCGACGACCTGGAAATCAAACTTAGGACCACATGTTTAGCTGTAGTGCTTGCGGCCACTGGATCAACGTCGTGGCAGTCTGTCTGATGCAGTAGGTGGGTATTGATTGAGTTTGGTGATGGTTTTTCACCATACTTCGTTCAAGAAGGTCGATTTTATCCTTAATTAAAAAAAACGGGTCGTAACCTGTCAGTTTTAACCTGAAAAGCATATCTGTAATGTAGTGTAATCCATGAAAATACCGTGACGAAAAAACCAAACGATTGAAATAGCTTTATGAAAATAACTCAACTCAAGCATACGAAGACAAGTAACAGAAATAATGGGAAACAATTAAGTTCACTTGACAAAGAGGAAATCATGCAAATGAGAATATTATCGGTATTCAACCCAATCGTTCCTAGAAATAAGATTAAATCAGTTTATTCATGTTTATTTTGAACATTCGTTATAATAATGCTCTACTCTTCTACCATTCAAATGCTGCCATCTGTTGTTTAAGGTAATGAACAACTTGGCGCCATCTAGTGGTAAACATAATTCATGATTAGTTTCAAGAAGATGTCACTAGTAGTTTTGTAAAAAAGTTTCGTTGTATTTTCTAAAAATAACGCCAGAGTTCGTTCCAAGCGCTATATTTAGTTTTTAGACATTTGACAAAAAAGATGGCAGCGATTGCCGATTGCTGTCCTTCGGATTTATTGCGAAAATGGCGCATTATGTGATATTTTCACATAAAAATATAATTTTAAGTGAAAATTTGTGTAGTGCTGCATAGTGATGGTGTGTTATTTTTCATGAATGACAGTGTACTCGTGTGTAAATAGGACTGCGACTTTCTTCTGGATATTGGATTACACATAAAATAAAGGTATTTATGCCTCCTACGCATAATTCTTCGATTTCCATGTGATGTCCTACTAATATTTGAATTTAAACTAATAGGATCCTTTTAGAAACGTGTCCAAACTGGGAATATTACATAAGAATGTGAACCTAAAAAGGTACTTGGTGATTTCTTCATGTGGTAGGAGCATTCCTTTCTTCCGTCGGTAGCATATGTTATTTTAAAGTTCTGGGAAGTGTAGTAGGAGTGCAAGACGTCGGGCGGTAGCCGGGTGGACAGACTTGGTTACTTTAGTTATTGGGGGCTTGCATGACATCAGCAGGCATTACCCACTGCTGTAAACTTTGGCAGCATGATTCATCAGACCGTTCTACAGTCTTTATCACAAACGTGTTAGGGTTCAAATTATTGGAATCTATTGTAAAAACATTGTTTTAGAAATAGGTCAGTGAATGTGAAGTAAAATTATAAACAGATCTAAGCCCACACCATTAAATTATGAGCTCCCCAACTCCTGCTGCCTTCATTTTGTTTCTAATGTACCATTTTAACTAATAATTATATTTCCCTGTAAACATAACAGGAAAACTTGATAGAATCTGTTGTCTGGTTGAAATAATAATAAATTCCTATTAAACACATAGTATTATGTTGTATTCAAAATCCTCTTCCCATGTTTTATGTTTATTCAATTTTATTGACTTCCACAAATATTTAAATGTCCAGTGCTATTGTGTTATGTAATTTATTAAATAAATTATTATAAAAATGTAATTTGAATTTTATGTGTGATGTAGAGCAGAAATGTATGAATTATTTATTTAGTCTACTGACAGTCCATTGGCCAGATCACATGCATACAAGTAGTGTGATTGTTATACATTCTTGTGCATAACCATTTGGCAACAGATTCATAATGTAACTTATTAAGATGGAAGCACCAGGGCTTACTTTAGCATTTCCTCAATGCAATGTACAAATCATGTAAACTACCTATTTTCCTCAATTACCATCTAAATTCATGTTAATGATGAGTTAATATTTATAAATAAGAATTAATAATTGTTACAAATACATAAAATACTTATGATTTAAATGATGTGTATCAAAGTACAAAATGTCACACTTTATTTCAACACAAATAATAAAAAGTAACTGTCCAATAATCTGGTCAGTTTTATTTATTAGAATCAAAGTGACAAAAACATGCTTTGTGTTTTTCATTGGAAAATAATTGTAGTTGCTAAGTTTCTCAATTCTAATAATAACAAGAAAACTAGGTCTGTAGTTTTTTCTTAGTATGCATCCTACAGAATGGCTGTGACACAGATACTCTTTGGTCAAGTTGGTTTACTTATTTTTACGAAAACGAATATGTAAAGAGTTTTAAAGGAAAGTAGGTTGTACTTTCTTTTGAATCCTTTTGTTTTGCCATGAGGAAATGTGGAATAATGAAAAGCAAGAAAACTTACTGTATCCCCTAAAGAATATTTTATATTCATTGATTTTTTTTTCACATAATTATTACAAATATGAAACATGGTTTGATATTTTCCACATGGCCGTTACGAGTCAATGTCAATACAGCTTCTGCAATTAATATTCTAACAGATAGAACTATTATCTGGCTTTCAAATGACTAACTAAACTTTAATTCAGTCTTTAAATAAACCTTTCGCAGTGATTCATCATGAATTTCCCTCAGTTGAACTTACTAACGATAACACATTCTCAGTGTTATTATTTACATTCTTATCTGACAAGTTGATTTAATGTTCAAGTGTTTATTTATTTACATGTTCAGCTGATAAGGCATTTTCAATGCCACACTGAAGAGTGAGATAAAATACCTATGTATTGTGCTGTTGATAACACACTTGACTCTAGACAGGGTTTTGAAGACAAATCAGACATATATATAAGTTTTATAGCGTGTTTGAAATACTATCACTGTTAATACAATGTAGTTTATTTATATTTATTATAAACCAATGTCTAGTCATGTGTCCGTATTATAAACAAATATTGTAGAGCACACACACAAAGACACAACTTATTAAATGCAATCAATGGAACAGTGAGGTGTGAATATCAATGGTAGATGAGAATATGAATTTAATGAATAAGTGTATGACTGAAGCAGTTATTTGTTATGAATTGAATGTTTTTAATATCTATGGCATTACCACATGCTGCAAGTGTTTTCTGGCCAACTTCCAAGCTAAAGTGTTTTAGTTGAAGAATTGACACTACATTTTATTTATTTTCAGTATAGTGTTTTGATGAGTTGTAGCTGTGTATTCAATTGATAGAATAAATTAATTTAGTTTTGAGGGATGTCTGTATGTATTGTGCAAAGACTGAATGATGCAGTGGTTATACAACTCTGGCAAGCGTTTCCACATGGGTAGCAGAATTAGTTGGCTACAATTTTTAAGTATTTGTCAAGTACTGCTTCATCTCACATAAGATGAACTAAGATGAAATTTATTAAAACAGGCAGGCTAGGTCCAGGGTTCCTGCTCTTTAAGCACGACCATGCCCATAAACGTACAAAGACTTGCCGTGATTTATTGCATAGACCCAAATGACGGTTTTCAATTGCCCAATTACCTATGCACAGTCACCCATTTCATGAAATTGCGACTGTACGACTGCCCAAGGTCAATTTGCAAAATAATGAGCAGCTGTAGGTATACCCACACGGTCTGTGTCAATAGAAGAAAAGAGCGACAGGGTTACGACCTAGTGTCGTAGGATGTCAAGACAAGACTCTTGGCTTCGAATTCGTCGCTGTAATCTGCATCGCATTTGGAGAAATGTTAATATGTTACACACGTGTTACAAAGAAATATCGTATTTGATTTCCAGGAGAACTATCTACATCGTAAAATCTTTTGTCTATTTTAAATGGGTCTACATTCCCGAGACACTTTTACTTTTAGATCGGTTACTTAACCACAGTCGTCTATCCGTCTTTCGTAAAGTTGCTGCAGGGTAAATTATTACTCGACGTATGTAGGAATAGCTTATTAGCTTGATTGGTTGTCGTTTCCTTTATAGACGTAATAATTTAACCTGTACAAATGGTCGCTCCTTTATACTATACCCACCCAGTCGAGCAAGAGGCAGAGGCCCTACACTAGGTCTAAGACACAGGTATGTAGGTATCTCAATAACCATGTACCTACCTACATGATACTAATTAAAGTCGTTCACTGAACCTTGAACCTTCATAGATCCTTGCCTCGGTGAGCATATACGTACGCTTTCATAACTTTTCATAAATAAATTAACAAAAGGTCACGTCCTAAGGTTTCCTTGAAGGTCACAGACTCACACGATTTAAAAACAAGAGCTCTTACATTTTCTTAAAAATGTTAAATTAATTATTAAAGCAATGACTTGTATCTTTGTCGTCGACAAACTAGCAAGTTAACAAGATTTTATAGAGACTTCAGATCTTAGAAAAGAGAAAAGAAAAGGAAGAAAAAATATTTATTTGTCGCAGAAACATGACGAGCATACAATAAGACAATAAAAAAGCAAAAGGTACACATACAACACATAACTAATAAAAAAAAAAACAATATCAACAACAAAACATCTTCATTAATGACTTAATTTTTATCAAATGCAAAACAATAAAAATGCGTCTAATACCTATGGGAACAACGGCAGACAATCGTGGCGGGTTCGTCTGGCTGACCTTGTCTCTATTCTCGTGTTCAACAACCACTGTGTTGGGTTTCCAACATGTTCAAGTCTCGAATACTTCCGATGCAAACTCCGAGTCAATCTTAAGATAGGGTTTCATCTTCCATCCGTCCGACTTTTCGGCCTTCGATTCGGGCTTTTTCCGGCCATAAAATTTCTCTATACGAGTATTTGTCGACTAAGGGAGATGTTTGAGAAAACGGAAAAAGCTTATGAGTACTGAAAAAAAGAGCTTGTAAAGTAGGATTTTCTTCCCGTCGGGGCTGCGGGTTGTTCGAAAGATATATCGCGGCCTCGACACAAAGGGCTAAAAAAGAACATGGGTGGTTTTTAGTCAGTAGAAGTCTGACACTCCGTTCCGCTCTGCCCAGAGCGGGAGGGGTTATTCGATGATTTCCCATCCCCCCAAAAAAGTAGGATTTTCTTGTACGTAAGTGTCGTAGCTGTTTGTTAGGACTTGACAAGTTTCGAAATGGTAACTCCATACCACTTCTCAACAGTCAATTAGCAATCTCTTCTATAGAAAACATCTCAACACTCATCATCGTAATTGCTATCTTCCACCCGCCACCTCCGCAGCATCGCCACACTCATATTAATTTTGCGTACCGATACGGAATGGAGCACCTTGCCGGATGTTGCTTTCTCTGATTTCTAGAACATTTTCGAGGTTTCCAAAGCAAGGTTCGAGGTTTTGGGCTAGCCCTACGCAAGCGTGCATTGACCACATCATCGCTCTATGAGAATATATCAAAATGAAAACATAATATTGGCTTCGAATCCTGACCGAATAGAATAGTGAGTTGTTCATGCGCTCGAATACGCGTGAAGCTGTTAACTAGAAGAACAGACGCAAAGCTTATAAGCGTGAAGACTATTTCTGGTCGTGATTTCGTTCTGCCGACTTACTACGCAGATTCTGATAAGTCTGTTGTTATTTCGTATGTTATTCAGGTTTCTAGCGAATTTGCTTCCATTTAGCTGCACTCGTCATCTGATTTAAATAGGTACCATCTTTTTCCTACCCTCATCGCAAACTCACAATAGGATGTTTTTTCCCGTCAAAGACTATGAGTGGGGGCTTTTGACGTCACTGGGCGGTAAAAATGTACTGCAATGTGACGTCACACGAGTTTTCGAAAGACTATCATCTTCATTTTTTGTTCACGTGAAAAAAGTAAAAATATATGTGTCCAATATTTTTTGAAAATCTATCTGACGGACTAATTTTTTTAAGATTTTTTTTGTCCTATTTATAAGGGGTCGGTGTACCTTTTTTCATTTCCTGCATTGTCTTTGTCATGCAACCAACCGATTACCACACAACTTTTCAATCGCCACTGACACTTTCTAACATCCTCATAACATGCTTAATCTAATAAAAGGTTTGAATAAGACCTGCAGTCACTCTCCGAAAGATCTAACTCTTTGTCAGACTTGATTTAGTTATTCAGCACATGTTCAAAATCACATGAACAGTTTTCTTACCCGGAGTGGGTGTACCCAGGGGCAACGGCCGGGAAATCGCCAACGCGAAGTAGAATTTAGAGGAACTGTTGTTTCTGGGTCGTATTTACGTTAATATTGACTGCACTGGTATAAGTAACTAAGGTTCAACAAACCATGGGCTTCAGTACTTCCAAGATTTAAGTTTTCGACAAAATAAATATGCCTGGCTGGTGGGCTACCTCATATCTCAATTTAGGCGTTGAATGTCTTGAGCGAAGAAACGGTTTTGTTGATCAGCACGATAGTGATACCGAAACGGATTCTGGATATGGCTACTCAACTCTCTATACGTAGAAAAAATTATAAATAATTGGTTGTTTACTTCATTCCTGAAACAAACATCCCTTAACTCCACAAAATAACTTTGATTTTTAGACAAAACAACGTTGAGTCAACCGCATGGAATTATGTTCTATTTTTGCTACATTCATTGGTACTAGTTCTAGACTCTTGCCAAATTATAAAGTTACGATAAAAATATGTTTGCACTAGGTACTACGTCATATATCTGCCTAGTTCATGCTACTCCATTCTGCGTCGATCAACTGCCCCAAAAGGTCCATTGTGTCATAGAAACTATCCAGTTTCCCCAAACTGACGTTTTTGCGGTGCTTCTGGCAACTTTAAAGCACTCAAATCATGCGTGACAAATCTTGTTTGGAGGAAGCCGGATATTTGGCCCTATCTGCCGCACTCAGAGAGGTTTAATGATTACTTAGGACATCACTTAGTAAATATTTTGATAGTTTTGTGAAGGTTTTGTATGTCAAACCTTTACTAAGGGACGGCTTAAGTAATCATTAAATATCTCTGAGTACGGCAGTATGTGTTTCATAAAACTGCAAATCGGTATTTCCAATCTACTTAGGAGTGACGCGTTTGTATTTGATAGCGACGCTAGATCCATGGATCTTATCCTTCCAAACATCTTCGGTCTTGCTGTCGGATTAAAGAACTGCAGATTCCAACACCGTGTTTAAATAAAAAAAGCAATTCTGCCCATCTTGGCATACACAATCTTTTACGACTCTTGTAGTTAGAACAATCATACAGCCATGTGGCAGTGATTACTTATAGACATCGCATTACAGAACAAGATTCCATAGGAATATCGGAAGCGTTACTGACCCATGGACAAAATAGTATTAACTATAATCCAGGGCAATTCTGAACCAATGATCGTAGGTTTTGTTCAGCTAGTACCGCCATCTTCGAAAGGACTGGCGTTTGCTCAGCAGTGAAGTGATCCGGGCTAGGAGTAACAGTAATCTATCCAAAAGTTTAGACACCACGAGAAAACATTAGCACTGTTAAATGCTAGTCATAAACCTTCCTTTATTCTTACGCAACTACTGCGGAGTAACGACTGGCCACAAAGTTATTCATCTGGAACATAATACCAACGGATAGGCGTGAAGTCTTGCTGTTTTATAGAACAAATTAGCCAAGTTTGTGTCTGATTTGCATGTTTATGTTTTTCATCTGTTTTAAAAGGTTGTTTATGCTCCAAATTGTCTAGACAATCGTGCTGCTTCCGTTTTTTTATGAATTGGGCAGAAAGAAAACGGATTAGTGCCCAACGGGTGGAGTTTATGTGCCTAAGTCAAAAGAGTTTGAAATAAACGTTGAGTCTTCATCTTTCTGCTCTTGTGGTTTAGGGTCAGCGAACACGTTTCTTTTTTTGCAATCCATCCATACATACATACATACATAAACTCACGCCCTTTTCCCATGGGGGTAGGCAGAAACCACAGAACGCCACTTGCTACGATCCTTACATACTCCTTTTGCTTCGTCCACATTCATAGATCTGGTTATACACGCACGCCGGTTACAAGTACTACGCACCTGTCCTTTCAGAAGAACGGCACCAGTGTATGTCTTTCTAGGGCGTCCCCTCATCAATCCATCCATCTGTCTTTAGTATTCCTGTCCCTCTCTCTCCACCAACATCACCTGTATTTAACTACAGGCACCCAGTAAACCCAGTTTTAAAATTAATGTTTGTGCCTGAAATTGTGACTTTTACTCAAGTTACTTAATAGGTTCAAGTCATTATGAGCCGTGTAATGGTAATTCCCTACATAAATATCTTAATACCATTTAATTGGCTTTACGTCTGGCCTTCATCGATTTTGAAACCTCGCATTATTTCGTCAGCTGAGCCATATAACTAGCATTTAATTCCTCATCAGCGACATTTTAATTGAAATACCACGTTCGTTAAAATACCTAGTAGTTTCCCAAAACATAATTTAATAAGCCTTCGAATTAATTCCAATGTCAGTATAATAAATATTTCGCATTGGGTTGAAACAATAAATGAGGTGTAGACATAATAATTATGTTCAATTTCATTATATTGTCACATTATGACTAATTCCGTCGCAGAACACTTGAATGCAACTATTCAGTGTTGTTGTTTTTTTTTATTTGGTGCAAAAATACGCGACTTCTGCAATACTGCTAGCAAGCAATAGTGCATGATGCATACATAATAGATGCACAAGAGTAGAATAGTAGATTATGCACCGAGGGGCTAAAGTTGTGTCTTATGTCACGGGCGTCATATTGAATCTCAAGCGCAATGAAGGATTCGGGATTTAACTCCCGAGCGTAGGGAGGGAGTTAAGAATTTAACTCACGAGCGAAGCGAGGGAGTTAATACAAGAATCCTGAATGCAGCGAGGGATTCAAGCTAGCCCAAGGCAAAGACACCTTAAGCCCAGAGGAGGATACTCTACTTTTTACACCTACTGTGAGAAAATAATAGCCATAGTACGAAAAACAAAGTATTTATTAAATAAACAAACAGTAAGAATAATATCATATTTAGAACTAGTTAGTTATATGCACAAACGGGTTAATGGTAACATTACCACAAACAACTTTTAACTAATGTTACAGCCAATTACTATTACGGTATTACGGCGTGGTACGGTATTTGTTATTATTAATGCCAGTTTTAATGTTATTCCATTCCTTTTAAAAAATGGTTCGTAGTTGTCTAATTATTCTTACAATATTATGTCTTCGAAAACATGGCAACGATATGAAGAAGCAGTCGTTATGATTTTGTAGGAAATCGAGAATATCATCCACGCGTAGTAAGGGTATCGAGAATAGCTTTCCTCTTTCTAGCACCAACGGGTGTTTGTTAGTACTAACAAACACCCGTTGGTGCTAGAAAGAGGTTATACTGCCAATTTAGCTGAGCATGTGAGATTCCAAATTCAAATCACATTATTGACCAGCGGGTCATAATGAAATCCAGTACAACATTATTGACCGGCTGTGCCCCCGGCCACTAATGACTCACTTTAAGTTAAGGTTGCTTGACATATAATTTGACATTTTCGAGCAGGTGGTGTGAAAATAATATTTCTACTCTAATAATATTTCTACTCTTGTGATAGATGTTTTGTACTCCTTTTCACCTCTCGTCTCGTCGAGTCCTGTGGTCATAAGATAGGAAAAGAAGCTTCTCAATCTTGAGACACTCCTGACACTGAATATTAATCATAGAAATTAATCGTAGATTTTTTTTATCAGATGTCTGTTGCATTTTAACTAACAAAAACCATGATTACTCAAGTACTTTGACTTCAGAAAAAATCGGTTTTTTTTACTATCAAAACGAAGGCATTCCAATATTAAAGCCAGCACGATGCACCACTTACATAGCTACTTGTAGACTTTGGAGATAGGCAACAGAAACTAGGTTGGTCTGAAAATACGTTTTATTGTCCGGAAGTTTTCCTTTATGGACGAAAGTTCGTGCACAAGTGGGTCTTTCTTCCGTTTGGCTTAGAAATTCAGAATGTGATGTAACATGAATATACTTTGAATTGAAATAAAAAATGTGGAACTACCAACTTACGTCAGACTAAATTGCTTGCATTACCTACTCAATAAAAAATTACGCTGAAAATAGCTTTAAATTGAAGGTCATGAAATCACATTTAGATGAGCTATCGTCCATGTTTTAGTTGGACTCATAGGCAAGTGCGAATAGTTGATTGGAGGTTATTCAACTGCTGAGTGAACAAAAATAGCGCGATCGCTGCGTCCGCACTTGCCGTTCTGTGTTCGCCCGGTACACGCCTGATGACGCCGACTTCGGAGCAACTCGCCCCGGGATTGACAACATGTTTCCGGGATACAAACTCTCGTTTGACCCAGTCTTCGATCGCCAACCCGCAAAGTATTCATCAACTTTGACATCAGTCGACAGTCGTGTCCGCTAGGCGCTATTAATTATTTACATCGGCTTTTGATACTGCGCCGTATATTTTAAATTCATCGTCTTTGAAACTTTTTAAGGTTGTCTTACAGTTTGAAAATACGGCACTTTAGTATAATTTTGGTGTTATTGAAATTACAATACTCTCCTTTGTACCTGATCGATGCAATGAGTCACTGACACGTTTCTTGTTTTCGTCAGTTTCGTGTTTGTTAGAAACACTCTTCAGAACCGAGGTTTCAGTAATAAAGTTGAACGTGGGTCGATGCATCAGTAAGTTGTGACGTCAAGATTGGATATGAGGATTTATGTTGTCTTTATTAATGCGGTCCTCGGTGCCGGGCGGAGACGGCGGCGGCGGCGCGGCTGCGGCTGCCGGTCGCGGGGAGGGCGCGGACGCGGATCGCGATATTTATAGAGGCGCCGAGACGCCGGCCCCACACTATCCCACATGTTAATTGGCTACTTGCGCCACATTTTTTTCTGGACGTCACCGTTCACGCTCATACAACGCCAATGCCACCCGACGGCCGCGGCGTTTCCGACCGAGAAACATTGACACCTATGTAACTGGCCTAGATACGCCAACAGTTTAACGCTAGGATGACGTTGTAAAACGTGAAAACAAACAGCGATGACAGTTCAAGACCCTTTCGCGAGAGCTTTTCAAGAGACAGTTGACAAAGCTTAGCTAGAACTTCCACCAATTCCGTGTAGACTGGGCAGTTTTTTACGGGGCTGCATAATTTTTAAAACAATGATTACTCGACCGTATGATTGGAGCAATAAATAATGAGAAGAACAGGTGACTATTAGAAGATGAGACTCTAAAATAATTTAAAATTGTCGAGGTGGACCGAAATAGAAAAAATGTCCGAGATGTAAACTATGAGTCAATGTCAAATAGTTTCAGATTGAATTGTTTTATCTTGGTCGAAACTCGAAATGAACGCGTCCAAGAATTTTTTAGTTTAGAGCGGATTTCGACAATGAATTTAAACGCGATCAATTCATCTAAACCGCGTTATGAGATGTTTGTATCATAAATTGTTAAATGAATTATAAACACTGACCAGCTCTTGACGCCAAAGTGGCGTCAAGAGCTGGTCAGTGCTTTGAATAGTGTAAACACCCCTCATACTTTGTGAACATTTTTGTAATCCCTCGATTTTAGTAGATAATTCGTTTCGTGGCAGTCTGGTGAAGAGGGGTAGACTAAACTTGTAGTATTAGCTAATGAAAACAAGCACGCAGAGGGGTGAACCGCTGTCAAACATTATAAACAAATGTGTTAATGTAGTTAACGCCACCCTCTTTATTTAGTTAAACACTGTTGTTTCTGGTTTAGAAGGTATATATTCGATTTAAATGTAAACTGTAAGTACGGACATCATCCGGGCGTTTAATTTTCTCTAACAGAACTGCAACGAGTTCACGTAAATTACGTTTATTGTAGCAATTTGCACTATCTAGTTCAAATAATGTTAGTCTGTTCGTAATTTGTGTGTACTAACACACAAATAGTGTAGTTAGCCAACAGTAATATTAACCCAATTGTAATAAGCAAACGGGAATTTAGGATCACGGAATATCCGTCGGGGCTGCGGGTTGTTCGAAAGAGATACCGCGGCCTCGACACAAAGGGCTAAGAAGGAACATGGGTGGTTTTTAGTCAGCAGAAGTCGGACACTCCCTACCGCTCTGCCCAGAGCGGGATTAATGATTTCCCAAAATCGACAACGATCACGGAATAATTTTTTTATCACTTTAGAATAATCCCAGCTACTCTATAAATTCTTGGAAGACGATATCAGCAACTAGTGGCCACATTGGCCCAGGGTCTAAAGAACGTAAATTCAAGGGGTTTTTGCCTAGCAGTTGGGCGACTCAGGCTAGCAGGGAACTATTGAAGCTAGCCCAGATCAGGGTCAAAACTTTACTACCGGCTTGCAGTGGTTTATACGAGCAATTTGAGTGTAAGCCGCGGTAAAAAAATTAACCACCCAGCCACCATGACTGTCTGTGCCCAGGGTACGTCGTCAGAGGACTGATTGGTGCCGCTTCCGTCACTCGTAAAGCCTTTTATTGCGAGCTACGGCTCGCAATAAAAGGCTGATGTAGATACGTCTATCCAATAATTTATAGCAGTATGGCTTCTATCGATATAGTCGTTCGTATCGTATCGTTTTCTAAGAAGAAATACAAAAAACACAAGCTATTACACAGGGTGTAACCAAAGAATCTGCAATGAGCTTAACTCAACAGTCAGTTTGTGTACCGAAAACGATGAAAATCCTTGACATTAATTTCATATCCGTTTAGTCGGAGGCAAGTCAATTTTCGACTTTCGTGCACAAGTAGGGCCATCTGCCAGCGTTGATTGTTTTGACCCTGTACAAGTTACAAATAAGCTCTAACTCTGACCAATAATAGTAACAACGGTCTTTTCGGTCAAGGTTCATAGGTGTTCTGATTCTGATTTTTAAATGAAATAAGTTGACCAAGTGCAATCATTCGGGAAGCCTCTTTTAAAGTTTGATTTTCATTGTATTTGTACATAAATGACAAAGTTGTGTTTGCGGTTTTTGAAAATGTGCTATCTCAAAAACTGCTAACCATAATTATCTCGTTCAGACCAATTTTGATTGTAAGTTTTCATTGAGATCTACAGCATATTTTTTTTTTTCACTCTTATTATAGAAGTTAGAGAGGGGTCATACATTTTACCACTTAGAAGTGTCTACCTTTCAAACGATTGAATTCAGTTTCGGAATAAAGTGGCTGTGACAAAGGGATGGACAGACAGAGCGACATAATTAATCTATAATCGCCTGGCTCAAAACTTTCTTTTGAATATGTATTACTCTGCAAGCAAAGTACTTTCCTTTAAGTAGCTATTCATAAGCTCCATCGTCTGTAAGTCATTCACCCACCTCAATACGTGAGCAAAGCCGTTTTTACACTACAAGCCAATTTGTTGCGTTGCCGTTGTCGTCTAATTTGTTTTCGTATTGTACTTTATTCGTAGTATTTTCTTTGCCTGCTACCTTCCTTCTACTGAAATTAGATTTCTTTTTAGAATAACTAGCCACACTAACCACCAAAATACAAAGTCTAGACTTGACACAAATATATTCTTTAGAAATTGTTTTATTATTGTCTTAGGAAGTCAATTAGACCTTACACATTAGACAAATCCAAAATATCTTGTATTGTTCCGAGAAACGCAGTCGCAGAAGCATTTCCTCGGAATATAAGAAGTTCGAGTCACCAGTTGGTATTACTACAGTACCTACGTGGCAGGATATTTCTGTCGCCCAACCCATATGTAGGTGGCTTTACGACACTCACATATTTATAATGTTGTTCGTATCATTAACGATATTTACAAAGTAATAATTTAATTAATGAACAACTGCTGCGCTTCTCGAGATTTGTATCTGTGCGACGAACTCTGCTCACAGACTCAATCTAGTCTTCCTCCTTCACAATAATTTATGGGCTATGTATGCTTGCTCATAGACTTAAAATATCCGGGTTTTATTTGATGTCGGAGAAATGCGTAGGTTTTTAGAAAAAAATACGAATAAAACTCGTTGTATGAGCAAGATTTTCTGGCGTAAATGGTCTAGAAAACGTTTTAGAACCAATTGAATTGAATCAAGTTTTTTCTAAATTTTTTGCGACATGTTCGCTTGTAACATAAGGTTGGATACTTAATTTTATAATGAAAGTAACGTGCTATACTTTCTCATTTGGTCCAGTGGAAAGGTGCGGCATCGTCGCACGTGCGTGGACTGCTCAAACGGTTGTAGCGTGAATCACGTTCTTGAGAACAATGATCGTACTGGTCAATGGGACATTAAGTCTGCTAGCATTTCCTTTACTAGCGTCCCTACTCGATCAGTTTATTAGTATTCACCGACTGCCAGTATGAATAAATCACCGGGGTCCCTGGTGACGGGAAAACTACTCTCTTTGCCAGCTTATAAACAAGCGTGGCAGATACACGGCGACACCTACAGTCAGCTGACGACTCGCCAAACGGCTAATTGGCCGAAGCTTTCTTCCGAATTCCGAAATGACTGTGTGGTGTTTCCCCAAATTGTACCAAAGAATGCCCTGTAACTGTTGTGGTTCGTCAGATAGCTAGACAATACGCCAAAAATAACTTTTTAATTTTGCCCTGAGTATTTTAGAGACTAGTTTCGCGTGCAATTTCCTGAGCTGTAGCTTAGCACGCTTAGTGGTTTTATTTCGTGATAATTATCGTATTTAGTACCTACGTTACAAACAAATCTGTGTCGGACGCGCCAAGTGCGGCACACTACATAAACCAGCTTCACAGTTTGTCTGATACATGATATATATTTTAATGACAGTATTTAAACAGGTCGTGATAGTGAGTTATTTGTTTGTTACAGTCACAATGGTGGTGGGCGAGAGCAAGCGCACCGCCAACATCATGGACGGCATTGAGAACACCGGTGACGTGCGAATGCACGACCACCGGCTGAGGCTCAAACAAAGGTAAGCCTTCTCCCTTGAGACTTAAACCTCACTGTCACTTAAACAGAAGCAAATACAATACAATACAAACGATAGGAATAACAAACGCGAATAGTCATTTGTCATTTGTCAACAATAGCATTTGGATTCCTGGAATTCCCTGATTCTTGGCTAAATCTATTATGATTGGGCAATAAGATCGCCTGGAATTTCCAGTCTTATAATAGGGCCTTTATTATAAGACTATGGAAATTCCAGAACCCCTTTTCTTTTGAAGCAAAGCCGCATGACCTATATCGAATCCGTACTGGAAGTCTTGTTTGTCCGAGATCTAAGAACGTAAAGTTCATACGCCATCCTTACGTCAATGCATGCTTACACTGCTGCACTGGTATTATTTTAGTAACGTAACGCATTCAACATGGAACATTTGTGTACGCGCCGTTGGGCGTCACGTCACCAACCAATGACCGGGTTTAGGGTGTCGAGACTGTTCACCTACGTCCTACACAAAAAACGTCGGAAGTTTGTAGGCGTAAAGGTTGATCGTTACATCATTCCTTCCACAGACATTATGCATTCATTGATATTTTCGAGACTGCTTTTAAACTTTGACCATATTCGGTTTTGCACAAGTTTGTCGAAATATATTTCGAACTGATGAAATACTGTTGGGCAGAAATGAGAATGTGTGTGTAATTCTAATTACGAACATAGCTAATTATCTTGAAAAATTCTTATAAACCATTTTGTTAGATGACTACATGCTTCGTTGAAGTTTCTCGTATCTCCTGTGAATCATAGTTCCTAGTATTTTTTAGAGCTTTTCTTTATCAATGCTTTACCATATTAATATGAAACAAAGCCACTTCCTCAGTAATGATTATAATATGTACATAATGTTAATATCGGGTGAATGTCTTGGAAGCGAGGCCGATTAATTTGAATGTTTCTGCATTACTATGCTTACTAATACTAAACAAGCGTATATTGCGTGCATTGTCGGCGCGTGGGCAGCGTTCGATGCCTTTGGGTTCAAGTTAAAAGAGAATGTCTGGTTTCTACAACGTTTTTCTCTCATATCTTGGGAATAAACGTAACCCATTTTATGTCGTCCTTCCGCCTCTTTTTTTGTTACCCGCACTGTTCCTCTCCTTGACACGGGGCTCACCCATTCCTTCCACTTCTCTCGATGTGACGTTTCACATCAATCCATGAGTAAGTCATTCAAAGCGTCTTGCCATCTTCGCCCTTATACTATTCCAATTTATTCGGTGACCCAAATAAATTGCGCAGCATGTGATCTTCCATACATCTCTATTAACCTACAACTCTCCCCTTGTTTGCCATACCGACTTTCAATCCACAATTCTTCCATCGTTTCTTTGATCTGTACTCTTTTAACCATCCACATTCGTACTCAAAACATGATCCCGTCCAAAGTCGTATGTGTGCCATCTAAAAATATCCGTACTTTTGAGGATATTATGCGATTTTGCTTTATTTGCGTTACTCTACACTCCATTATTCATTTTGATTTGAGAAGTTCGAGAGTATATTCAACTGTGTGTAACTTCCTGCAACTTAAACGATTCTCCCTTCCAAACGTATGATAGTTCTTCCGTTCCTCGTCGGATAAACAGTTAAGGAACTAAAAATAGTTTTCGTCCGCATTTTAAACAGTCATTTAGTACTCTTTAAATAGGCGACCGGATTCACTTTTTAAAATAGTAGTTCTACGCATTATGTTGTACTATAGGTATTTCTATAATTAGTGCTAACAGAATTTGCATACGTAAAGAAAGTACTCATAGTAGTTTAAGATAAACGCTTTCGCTCATGTAAATTGTACTGTCAGCAAGGAACTGATGTATGCGTTTCCGTGACGCATCGATTTGCTTTATCGATTAAAGCCTCGACTCTAATCATTTCAGTAAATTGAACCGTTTTAGCTGTGATGACTTTGTATTTGACGGTTAATTTTTGGACAATGACTACACGAATTACTACACAAAAAGATGATGACTAAAGATCCTAATTTTGTATGAGAAAAATCCAAAGGTGTGACTTTTTTAAGCCTTTGTTTTAACTTTATCCCTGAATTGCAATAGCTCGCTTGCATTATCAAGCCATGAATTTAAATCTCCTTCTTACTACAAATCAATATCCCATTAACCTGACATTCAACCTGTTTACTTACCATTTATAAATATGCATTACAGATTCGATATAGTAAGAAAACTAGGCCAAGGCACGTACGGAAAGGTGCAGTTGGGTATCAACAAGAAGACTGGCCAGGAGGTGGCCATCAAAACTATCAAGAAATGCAAGATCGAGTCCGAGGCTGATCTCATACGCATTCGCCGCGAAGTGCAAATTATGTCTTCTGTTAGACATCCCAATATTGTACATATTTATGAAGGTATGCAGTATAAGATAATTAATTTTCTCGCTCCCTATTAATTATTTTTACGGTTATAGTTTCTACTCCGTTTCATCTTGCCATAACTGGTATTCAGAACTTGTAGATGACTGATGAGAGTACATTAATAGAACTAGTCATTATAAATTCCAACTTCATTTTCTCTGACATTTCCAATGCTTCATCGTATTATTGCGATCTAAATGCCGCAGTAACAAGACAAAGACAACTATAAAGTACAATATCAATCGGTGCCAAATGATCTCGTATTGGCCCTTTTGTCGTTACGTTTCATAGACTAACGTTCGTCTGAGACCGCTGTTCAAAACAACATGGCATGCGACCGAACTATAACAATATTCTATACTTTAAGAATAACTCTTTATAACAATCTGACATTATGTTCATTTTCCTTTAGAATTGAATTGTGAAATATGCGACCATTGTTCTCTAAAATATCGTTTATGTCTTTCAGTATTTGAAAACAGTGAAAAGATGATCCTTGTTATGGAGTATTGCTCGGGTGGTGAGCTCTACGATTATCTTAGTCAGAAAAAAGTATTACAAGAGGACGAAGCTAGGAGGTCGGTAGATATTTTACTCCTGAAAGTTTGTTTTTTAATATTGGTTTAAAATTAACTATGTAACTGGTGTCGTTTCAGGTTATTCCGACAGATCGCAACTGCTGTGTATTATTGCCATATACATAAAATCTGCCATAGAGATTTAAAATTGGAAAATGTTTTATTAGATGATACTGGTAGTGCTAAGGTTGGTAAAAATCGTTTCTATCTTTATCTTATTATTTCCATGTTGCTATATTTTTGTGCGTGAGAAGAATAGAAGAAGGAGATATGATGCGCTGACCCCAAATACATTGAAATAAAGGCAGGAGAATGATAATGATTTTACATGTCCTAAATGTGTTAATTTAATGCTTCCAGATTGCCGACTTCGGTCTATCAAATGTTTTCAAAGAGACATCATTACTGTCCACGTTTTGCGGTTCACCATTGTACGCGTCTCCGGAAATCGTTAAAGGAACCCCATACATAGGGCCAGAGGTACGGCATAATTTATTGATATATTTACACAATAAGTTTAAGTCAATGATCTTTTTGAAGGTTATATTTGTATCGTTGGTTTATTTTTCGATGAATGAATCCCTTGTGTTGAACCTATATGATACCCTCAGGTATTCTTTTTTTTTTTTTTTAAACGTTGCCCCACTCTAGGAATTTCTCCTGTATCGTGAGTGCATTCACAAACATTTAAAGTCACATACACAAATAACCAGACCCGGAACAACTATCTGTAGGTCATACAAATATTCTTTTACATGCGGGGATCGAAACCGCGACACGCAGCGCAGCAGTCCATTGCTTGAGCCACTGCGCCAACCGTGCCGTCATATTGTATTGTATCAAGTAGAGCCTTCGGCTTGGTGCATTCTTATTTATTGTACTATTTACGTACACACATTAGACTATGTTGGAAAAAAATATAAATATAAATTTTGAGTACATAGGTACTGCTTATTTCTTAAAAAAAAAATCTGCCAGTGGACCTGCAGAGGAGAAATGTAGACGATAGTGAGTAACAAAAGGGTAGGCCTATGGTCAGCAGCAGTACATGTAAACCCAATGATAATCTAGTGCTGAGACCGTCAGACTACCAAGTTATAGCTCTCAAGTTTGACCTCAAGACACGCACCTCTGATTTTTATCCGACTTCCGAAAAGGAGGAAGTTATCAATAATTGATAACTTATAAAACATACTGACGAATTATTCGTCAGTATGTTTTTTTCTTGTATGTTTTCGGATTCATGTGCGTATTTTATAGTTATCACTTGCTTCGGTAAAGGAAACGTCGTGAAGGAACCAGCGTACCTGAGAGGTATTTCTCGACGGCATGTAAAGCCAAGCCAGATGCCCATTAGGTGGTATATAAACTCTGACGCTAGTTTAGGCACTAAGCACACGACAGAAGAAGCAGTACGCGACTAATAATTATCAATGAACCTACAGGTGGATTGCTGGTCACTGGGTGTGCTTCTATATACTCTAGTCTACGGAGCTATGCCATTTGATGGCTCCAACTTCAAACGTCTAGTCCGACAGATTAGTAACGGTGATTACTATGAACCTAGGAACCCATCGAGTAAGTATTATTTCTCATTATTAATTCATTTACATTTTTCGTTTGATTGTTGCGTCCGTCACAGAGATGTTGAAAGGAAATCGTCTGACATGGTATAGGCTTGTGATGAGGAGATACGAACTACGAATTGCATGTGACTAAAAGAGTGATAAATATAAATATTGATGGATGGAGAGTGAGAGGAAGAGTGAGAAATTATATGAAGGAAAAAGGAGTAAATGATAGCGTAATGATTGTCAGGGGAGAGTGGAAGAGAAACCCCAAATAACACAGGACAAGGGCAGAAAGATGAAGATTAAATCATGTAAATTGAGTGAAATATGATTGTAATTTATGATGGCGTGATATTGGATGTATGTTGTACAAAATAATGGCACACAAGATAATTATAGTCCAATTAAACGACTCCCAAGCCAATAAACCAAGTTAAAAAATTTCGTTGTTGGTTTACAAACGTTATTATTTATAAGTTTTATTATTTGCCTTTTCCAAACTATACATTTCTTAGGAGGGTTTCATTTTGGAGGGTGGAAAATCATCAAATGACTCCTCTCACTCTGGGCAGAGTGGTAGGGAGTGTCATACTTCTATTAACTAAAAACCACCCATGTTCCTTCTTAGCTCTTTGTGTCGAGGCCGCGGTATCTCTTTCGAGCAACCTTTGAAGCAGTTGGCATCAGTCAGTCATAGTACAATGTTCTGTTGCTTTTTTCAGGTGCATCACCTCTGATTCGCGACATGCTCACAGTGGACCCGTTGAAACGTGCTGACATCGCCTACATTTGTGACAATCCGTGAGTTTTCTCATTACACTATTATTTTTCGTTGGTCTGGTGGTCCACTGAACATCGGCGGCTTGTTGTCTTGGTTCGGTTCCCAGGTCGGGCAAAGTCTTATTTGGTTTTTCCATCAGGAAATTCTCAGTAGTAGCCACGGAGTTTGGATTTGCACCCAATTGACGGCAAGAGGGCTGAAACCATGGGACGCGCTTGGTACCGAGAAAGGGCCTGAGCATTACTATGATGCACAAAAGCAAAACACTGTCAGCTAGAAGTCTGCCTTCACCCATACTATCACTATCACTACATAGTATAAAACAAAGTCGCCTTTTCTGTCCCTATATCCCTATGTGCGCTTAAATCTTTAAAACTACGCAACGGATTTTGATGCGGTTTTTTCCAATAGATAGAGTGATTCAAGAGGAAGGTTTATATGCATCATTTACTAAGGCAACATTGCTAATTTTAGAGGTTTCTAACGTGATGTCGTAAATTAACCTATTTTTTTGGGCTTATTTAGCAATTTAGCAAAAACGCTGCCTAAACCCTACGAGTTAGATCAAATTAATGTACTACAGTATTGTACACCATAAAAAGGTCTACAAAAAAGTCCGCGATGGTATATGTTTATATTTTAGGGATAACCCACATTAACCATTTTTATTGTTTACTTTTTACGTGAAAAAATGGCTTATTTACGAAGCTATTTTAAGCAATACGGCATTAATCCTTATCGAATTAAGTACCTTAAATACAGTGTGCAATTAATATAGATCAATATGGTTCCTTACAGCATGTAAATTAAACAAATATTTTCGGAGATATTACAAATTTAAAATTTGCGTTTGCGCGTCGGAGGCCGCGGTTCTCCCTATAGCACTTTGAATTTAGCAGCAATCGGACGCGTTTATTATCGGAGCTCTCTAGCGAGGAAAATAACAGTACTTGATAAAAACGTGCTTTTCAGCGCGACAACGTATCAGTTAATAATTATAAGTTACGATAAATAATAATCAATTAATTTAATAACAAGGAAATTATTTTCAAAAATCTTAAGTAAGTTCAGAAAAAAAACTTAATAGAATATAGCTATCTTTTGTTCTTGATGATTGTAGATTATCTTTTGTTTTTAGTCACACGCATGGCAAATTATTTTTTAGGTGTTTTTAATTTAATTAAAATCGTATTTTAAGTTGATTTCATTAAAATCGTAGTTTAAGTTATTTCAGTAAAAAAAAAGAAAAGAATAGAATAAATATCTTTTGTTTTTTATGATTGTTGATTATCATTTGTGTCTAAATGGTAAGTATTTAGATGTTTTTTACTGCGGCACATAGGTACCAATAATATGGCAATTTGTTCATAGGTAGGTAATCTATACATATAATAAATCTGTAGAAAAATCTTTTTTGTACATCGAAAATATTTAAAAAAAAAATTGTCAGGGTATTAAAGTATAACCAACAGAACACATTTCCAGCATTTTTGGAATTTTTGTCTGTTTGTCTGTTTGTCTGTTTCGATGACTAAGCATCACGTCAAATTTACTATACGAATGTAGGTAACTTTTATACATAAATGTTGTGCGTAACTTGGGCTATTACTTAGTCTTTGTTTCATCGTAATCGGTGCTCTCTATCAAAAGATATATGCATTTATAGTTTTCAAGAAGAACTTATCATTATAGTCAACAAGAATGAGACAAGCAACGACATCTATTGAACGAATATGGTACTTATTAATAAATGCCTTCACAAGATAACTTTAAATAAGTTACGATAGCAAAAGGTACGTAGATATTAGTCTAAATGACGCTGCTTTCAAAATTTACATAGCCTAAACCCTATAGTGTGTTTGATCGCTCTTTTTTAGCAATTTATCTTCGTCTTCGACAGATGGCGTTATTCATTTGATGTCATTTTCTGAACCGCGGTGTTATTAAATAAACATATGTTTCGTGAATAGTCAACAAATAAAGATTTACCAATTATACAGTATGAAAAGACTATTTTTTTTAAACTAAATTAAAATTAGATAAAACACACGACATATTTTTTTTGTACCGTGTGGGAATCGAACCTGCGACACGCAGTGCTACTGTTAATCGTCCAGCCACTGCGCCAAACATGTCTTTATATAGATGTGGTGTGTTGTTAGCCCTATGTGTCGAGGCCGCGGTATTTCTTTCGAACAACCTGCAGCCCCGACGGGCGTCGGTCCTTGGGAGCCCCTTCAATGTTGCTGACATCCCTTTGAGACGCGCGTGGAACACGAATGCGCCTCCATCGTCATAGGACGGACGAACGATTAACTAGCCCGTTACTCACCGTTCACAGGCCCGCGCCTACGGTGGCCGGAAGCCATCACGTGGCCCCCGATGCCCGGAGCATCTCCCGCGGCTGGGAAGAGGGGTTGTATCCCTCTTACGTTCCGCCACCTCTTTCGCTAGCATTACGGCTTCGCAGAAGGAGGTGACGGCGTTCCATTTCAGATTCGATGTCCCAGATTCGGTACAGGTACCTCTCGAAACAGCCTCTAATCCCCCCTTTTTTGTGATTCGTAAATTATCAAATGATTCATCCCGCTCTGGGCTGAGCGGAAGAAAGTGTCAGACTTCTACTGACTAAAAACCACCCACGTTTCTTCTTAGCCCTTTGTGTTTCGGGGTATCTCTTGCGGACAACCGTCAGCCCCGGCAGACGACGGCAACAACAATTAAGGGGCCCCAAAGGACCCCTTAATTGTTGCTGACATATCTTTGAGGCGCGCGTGGAACACGAACGCGCCAACGACAGTGCCTGTCGACTATAATGTACCTGTTTCAAATTTATTCAAGATTCGTTCGGCCGTTCTGATGTGGTTGATTAACAAACACCCATTCATCTAAACTTTATTAGTATTAGACATGTACTTTGCATTACCCTTTTCTTATTTTCTACAGCGGCAGTAAGTTAACGCAGGGCAATGATTTAATGTACTTTTATCTAAGCGACGCATTTTAGTTTCTGACAAGCACGCGAACGAAGTCGCGGGCACAGCTAGTTATTAATAAACAGTATTTCTGACTTCTGAAGCTACATTTGTGTCGTTCATTGTAAAAGCGGTGTAACTCCTTATTTGATGGCAAGATACTCGGGGAAATAAAATTGAAAAATATTTAGTTTTATTTCCCTGAGTAAACAAGTAACGCCATCTATGGGATTTTTATGCCAATGTAGGCGTTACTTCACTTTTATTGCGAAAGATATGACTAAATGTGGTACTATTCTAAAAAAATGTATTTATAAAAATAATATGGAGTTACACCACTTTTACAATGAACGACACATGTGTGTTGCGTTCAAAACATAGTTTTTCTTAAGAACCGACAAACAAAGATCTCATTCACTAGGCTGTTCAACTAAAAGGCTTGTATACTGTATAGCTGGGTGAACACGGGCTGCGACACGTCGTGCTTGGAGGAGGCGGAGGCGCTGGCGGCGCAGACGCCCGTGCGGCTGGACCTGCTGCTGTCGCTGGCGCCCGCCGCGCCCAGCAACTCCAACTCCGTCATGGTGCCCAATGAGGTACAAGAAATAATAAATTATGTTTATTTTGCACATAAGTTTTTATAAACACTTTTACATTTATCATTTCTAGGGTTCCGTACCCAAAGGGTAAAACCGAGACCCTATTACCAAGACTTCGCTGTCCTTGCGTCTGTTCGTCACCAGACTGTATCTCAAGAACCACGATAGCTAGACAGTTGAAATTTTCACAAATTATGTATTTCTGTTGCCGCTTATGTATTTTTTTTGCCATACAACGAACGCGATTTGTATAGATAATGATACAGAACCTTTCGTGCGCGTGTCCGACTCGCACTTGGCCGGTTTTTTTAAACTAAATGAGACCGGTATTTCGTACCTCACTACTCTGAGAAGAAACAGCAAAAACAAACAAAAGAGGTCATAGTCTCTTTTAAGGTCTAGACTTAATCTTGGTCAACTCACATGAGGGCTTTGCGGATTTGTATAGGAGATTGTCTGTGGTGTATAACAGCTTAACGCAGATTCACAGTTCACATATAGATGTTATATTTCATACAATTATTGAATTCAACCTTTCCTGCATTTACAGTCAAACCGCTTTCGATTTGACGCTTTAAATTTGCCACAAAATTTATTTATTTACTCGAAAGTGTGCAAACAAAGCTAAGAAAAAATATCCCACTTCTGAAATGTATCCCCTAAGTGGAATTAAGTTAAAACTGTGGGAATAGTCAGACAAATAGACGAAGCACGCCATTGGATTTTTGGTTCTCTATCTTAGAGCTTCGAGGATATCTCGATTTTATATATTTTTATATATATTGTTGGATCCATGGTGCCCTGATAGTTTGTAAAAGACAAACTATTACATGTTACGGATTTGAAAATGTAATTGATTTGTCAACAGACTGAACTAGGTCCTGACGAGAGCGGCACAGACCTCACAAGCTCAACGTCAATGGCTCACATTGAGCCCAGCAACTCTGCCGAGAAGAGGATCCTGGATCTAGTTGCGGGTGGGTATACATTTATGCTATTTATCTGGTCCATTTGTCCATAATTGGTAACAATATACCTTAATTTTAAATGTTTTAAAGTGCAATAGAACGCGAGCAAATGCACTTATTCGTATTTTTTTTGTACAAATTGTCACCTTAAGATACACATGTCATCAAAAAAGCCTTTGATTTGTCCATAACTTGCAAACTTGCGTCGAAATGTTCGATAATCCCTAAATCAACTTTGATTGGGTTTGAAAGGACTTAACTGGCTTTAAATAGAGTTTAGAGTCGTTTAATAAAAAAACTATTTTGGTAGCTGTAGTTACCAAGAGCAAAGTTCGAGTTTTGATTTTGGTAGCTCTAGTTACCAAAAGCAAGCGAGCGGCTAAGTGATTGTTTAGTTCAATACGATTTAGTAATCATTATATAAATGACTATATCTTCATCATCTGCATAGCCTTTTTCCAACTATGTTGAGGTTGGCTTTCAGTCTAACCGAATCCAGCTTAATACCTGTATTTTACATGGAGCGGCTGCCTATCTGACCTCCACAATCCAGTTTGAACTGGGTTACTAGATATCCCTTGGTAAGAAGACTCGTTGTAAGAGCCACTGACTACCTGTAACGGTCCTCAAATATCTACAAATGAATGCCAACGGCTAAACGTATTTAACATTATCATGCGTCTTATATTCTCAGAGGGTGGTGAAGACGCAATTAAACCATCGCCGACCCGCACGATCGTGTCGGCGTCTGATAACAAACGCAAACTGGAGCTCGCCATGTCGGCTAGCGGACTGCAGAGGAAGAAGGAACGAGTGGCCAGGTCTGTAACTTTATACAAACAAAAACAAAACCGTAATTATGCTAATTTAAAATCGGTGACAGACATGTAAAAATCGGATTGTTCAGACTGGTCTGTACATACATATATGCGACCTACAATGTGTAGAACCTCTTTCTTTTTTTGTTTTAAAGTTAACAAACCTATTCATGTTGCTGTCATACAACAACAAAATAGAAATTGATTTGTGGATATTTTTTTTTCTGATTCGGTGGTATATAAAAGAGAGAAAAGTAAGTAGGTAATGAGGAGCAACGTGAAGCTTTCGTAAAAACCTGAGAAAGGCCTTGTTTACCTACTTCGATGTAGTATGCTAGACACAAACAGACCCATAATAGTGAAATGTTTTATTTTAGTTGTGCGAGCATTGCGCCTCAAACACCGGTGCTGCCTGAAGAGAGTTCACCGGAAGTACTGCCCAATGATGAACCCACTCTGGTTGATGACTCGGTAAGTTTCTCTAATAGTCCGGTCAATTTAGACATCAGAGGTAGAATTAATTCCAACTCAACCTGGAAATATGGTAGGATTGCTTAAAACATCATTATAAATGATATGTAAAAAGTCCTCATCGATCCGACACACCTGGAAAGAGAATTACTCGGGGTCAAAGCTCACAAAAACGGATTTTTCGCTATTTTCAGCAAAACCGTAAGTTTTATCATACATTTACATTACATTTTATATACAGCGTATAAAAACTCGGAGGTCAGAATCTCTAGTATGCATATTAGTGTCTTAAAAGGGTCTTTTGAAGAAAGATCTCACAGATTTGAATCTGTCCATTTATTTTTTTGATTCGCTTCCTACCGATTTCTGCACCGTCACAGATGTGCCATGGCAAAGTTTTGACTAAATTTTTGAGTATCTCGACCAAGAGTACTAAGACACAAATAAAAAGACCAAAGATTTATTCAAATCCAAACCGAAATTTGTGCCTTATAGAACTAGTTTCTTACAAACAGCTGTTAATTACACAGTTCTACATTTATCATTTCCTTTCCAGGCAATAACACCAAACCTAAAATCATCAGCGACGATAACAATCCAGCCCGCTCCCATAGAGCTAGTGAGAGACCTAACACAGGACATAGTTAGGGAGCTCCCTAAAGAAGAGGAACCGGTTGAGAAGCCGAGCAAGCCGCGCGTCGTTATCAAGAAGAAGACCTCTCCTACTAAGACTTTGGAAGAGAAACCAGCGGAGAAAGTTGAGGAACCTAAGGTATGGGGTTGATTTTGTATGACATATTGAGAACTTACATTTTTTTTCAATGAAATGTAAACCATGCTAGTTATGAATGTATGAGAACTCTACAAACAAAGCTTTTCATAAATCGGTTTCAGGTACGTAAGTTAAAACAGTGTATTCAAATAGGAATGACTTGTTACCCTACATTACCTATTTTGACTAATTGGCTGGTTGCGTTACAAGCGGCCGGGTAAAAATAAAGTACTTACACCATAAAACATCTATGTCATCCCAACTGTATAACTACACTCCGTGTTACGAATCTGAATGCGTAGTGGAAAAATACTTTCTCATTATGATTGTACAAAAAATTAATTTGTTATTTGCAGCCACAAGAAGACACAAAGCAGAGTGCTGTAGCATCTGCGGCAGACAAGCTGACGTCACTGTCCATAGCACAACAACCACCCGCCAACCAGGTGCCCAAACCCAAGAAATTGTCCATACCAGGTAACTTACATATCCATCACTATTCTAGCGTTATTTTTTTTTTTCTTTGACCCACGCTAGTCTCCTGTAACGTGGGTTTGTTTATAAACATTTAAACCCACATACGCAAACAGTCAGACCCGCAACATATACCATACAATATAAATATTCAAAGGTCATACAAATATTTGTTCCGTGCGAGGATCAAACCCGCGATAGGTAGCGCAGCAGCCATCCGCTCAGCCACTGCGCCTTTTTCACCCATAAATAATAAGCGTACACCCATGGCACTCAAGTCTTAGAAAATGGAATGATCTGTGTGTGTATACAGCTGTGCTGATATATTCTTCTTCTTTTTTTCTAATCTAATCTCAATTGTGTCAGCCAGAAGTGAGCTACTAGTTTGGCGCTGACGATAGTATCATTTCCTGTAGTGAACAAACAACAGAATACGCAGGACTCGTTATTAAGTGCTCCAACGTTTGTGGAGCTATTCTTATTCCTAGCGTATCTATGAGCATCTAAATTGAATCGGCCCAGAATTTTTCGTCGGGTTTAGCACGTTCAGGCAACAAGAGGGTCCACTATAAGCTACGAGATACAGTAAATAAACATGATTAAAACATACTTTATCTTTCACCAGGAGGCAATGTCGGCAGTTTCAAGGATCAGTTCGAGAGGAGAGCCTCTCTTACAACTGCACCTGAAATCAAACGCAATATCTCTAAACCAGGTATGATACAAATATATCTTGACATGAACAGTAGTCAGTGCAATATTAACTTTAAAGACACATAAATAAAACCTATGTTGTTGTTTGCAGTTGTGTCAAAGATCGCCAAGCCCAAAGCTCAGAGTGAAGACCGTGAGTTGCAGTCCAAGACGCCTGACAATGGCACAGTTCGACTGCAACAAATTGGCATTGAGCCTTCACAGGTAAACAAAATCTATCCATCAGATCTTCGTAAAAACATGATTGAATTATTTATTAGAAAGAAAAACAAAGTATTTATTAGTATCACACAAGACAAAACAAATAATAAAGAATTTACAAAAAAATATCAAAAATAAACCTATGGAAACCTTAAAAATAAGACATAGACACGGACAGAAATTGGTCCTGGTCGAAGCCAAAGAGATAGAGGCTTTTGCCCTCTGAAGCTTTTTATTACTGGAATTCTCATGAGGCAGAGTCAAGGCATCGGAAACGTAATAATACTACATACTTTGGGAATATTTGTGATACAGAACGAGTTTGGCACGGTATGCGGTAGTTCAGGCTTCTAATAATAATTGTAATAGACTTTTCTTTGATAAATGAGCATATCCTACCTTATTTATTATGTACGGAGCATAAAATAAATAACTTAGAACGCAATTATTTTTACACTATTTGACGGTTCGATCCAAACCCCAACTCATGTATTTAGTTGATCACAGTGAATACATGAATTGAATTTAATATGATTCACCTGCGATCGTAAAATGCAAATCTCTTTACTAATAGAAACGTACGCGGAAGTGGTGACTGTTTCTGTCTATATTTAGCTATAATCTATTATTGTAACAATTACCTTCAAACATAGGCTAATACAAGAATAATATAATTCATTAATTGATTCATCATAACAGGAAATTGGCAGATCGAGTTCATGATACGAATGATTCACCTTTTTGTTTTATTGTGTTTTTGTAGGTAACTAGTATATCTAATGATGATGGTCAACGTAGTAAATTCTATCAATACATGAATGGGATAAAATATGAATTGATTAAATAAATAATTCACAGCCATTCAAAAGCATAAGTTTCATAAAGTTATAAGTAATATAACAAAGTGGTGGAGGAAAGAGGCATGTTCTAGAATTAAGAATTGGAAGATTATGGAGTTGCGACATCGACTAACCTACACTGGCCCGACGTGATTTTTTTTTTGGTCCACTAAAAATTGTATACGCAAAAAAATGGTATGAGCAAATCTTTCCTCGACATTTCTCCAGTGCGGGAGACCAGAACATAGACACGCCCAAAGCCGTACTATACCCAGTTATAGAGCACCAGGCCTAATATATCACTTCAGCTTATATCTCACTTAGTAATGGTGTCATGAAGCTTATTAAACAGCATAAAACTTCTCATAAAATATTTGATAAAAGTGGAATCGAAATCATTTTGACTTTTCAATTCAGCATAGCTATTCACAAACAGTCGAGTCGAAACCGAATCGAATTTGTCGTATGTCTGTCTTTTTTTGGCATGACGAGAGCGAGCGAGGTAGACATACGACATATTCGATTCGATTGTTTGTGAATAACTATGCAGGTTGCTACTAAACGGAATAGGGCGGCCGAGACTACTTATTCGTCGCTGGAGAATCCCTTATTTTCCAACAATGACGTGCCAAACAAACTTAGTAACGCATTTAAATATAAACTATATAGCTCGTGCTAGCGTCGTCAGCATGCGCCTGCGACCACTGTATCTTTGGCGCCTGCATCCATTTTATATACAAATCGAATTCGAACTGAGCTGGTCGTGTGGGAATATTAATAATTCAAAATAGTACAAAACAGTCGACCACTAACTTTAGTATTAAGAATAAATACTGAAGTTTTAGTGACGAAACCATATCCCCCCTTTGTTTACTTTAAAATGCCGGTTGTGATGAGAAAATTCCGGAAGGTAATATTTTATACATCGTACGTGTATTTGTCGCAGAGCCACACTGAGGCGGAACGGGAGTCGAACCTGCGCAGTGGCGTTAAGAAGACGGAGAGCGAACCTTCGCACAGTTCTACTTCTGTAGACCCGGCAGTACTGCTGCAAGATGCTAGAAGGTTTGTGAACGAATTAATTTGTGTATCATTGAATTTTTTATACATTTTTAGTGACAGTGAAAACTAAGCGCGACCACCATTCTAAATTACATTTAAAAGCTGTCAGTATCAATATTCCGTAGCAATAAAATGAAAAAATCGTTGATGAAATTCATTCCTCATAAGAAAGAAAGAAATAAAACATGTCACAAAACACACCAAGCAAAAAGATAGTTGTGCGTACCTCACGGCTGCGCCAAATGTGCTTTTAAATACATAATATGTTGGGGCGTATGACACTGACAGATATGGAACTAATTTGCATCCTTTCAAATTTATCTATGCCAATCCTGGGCTATGTATGAAACAGCTGTCCCATATGTTGGGCCCATTGTAATAGTGTGGTTTTAAAAAAAAGTTGGACAGGGCCAAACTCTATAACTTCATATGTAGTTTCTAGCCTACTCGAATTACAAGTTTCTTTAGTAATGAGTTTACAGTCACACCAAATATCCGTCGTCATACCACACACATTCCATGCTTACATAAGGGCACGTTACTGGCAGTGACGGATGCTGTTTTCTTATACATTCTGATTAATGCAGCCGCTATGATGCCAAGCTATTTATTTTACTATGACTAATAACGAACATAATTTGTAGGAGTCTACAAAACTCTATGGCGAAGTTGGTCGAGGAGAAAGCTGGGGAAGAGAACCGCAGGCGGGCCGCAAGGGATATCATATCGTCTGCTATACGAACTGGTAAGAAACAATGTTATAAATATGCTTTGATCCAAACTGCGTCATATTTTTATGTCCTGTGAACGTGTAAACATGCGCCAATTTACGATCTGTCCTTGGGTTCGTATGCATTCCTAAATATATAACAGAAATGGAGTTTGTTAGTTAAAAGTAATAGTTTGAACGATATTTATTTTAGTTCATCTCATTTTAATTGTTAAAAATGTTAAAAATACCTGTCTAAATTAGTTATGAAATGTATTGTTGTCTATATTTTGTAACAGCCATTTTTATTGCATCGCAATAAAAATAGTAGCTGTGACTCTGTATGCGCTCTGTTTGTGTATAGTCCATGTGCCAATATCATATCATAAGCCACTGCAGCACAGGAGCACCTTCTTTAAAAAAATAGCAAAAGTAATATATTATAAAATTTAAAGTTAAAATATCGTCTAGTGATAAGTTAGTCACGACATGTAGTGTTAGAGACATGAATAGTTCATGTTTACATGAAGAAATAAACAAAACATATAGTGGAATCATAACAACAAAACCAGTGAAGTTTTCGGAAATATAATTATACCAAAACATTGATAAACTAGTGCAAATGATCACATAAAAAGAAACTAAAGGATTCTGTGACACCAAGTGAGTGTATTTTTAAATATTGTACAAAGGCAATCCGTTGGAATACACATCATTGCTTTGTTATGAAAAATGACCTTTGAACTGTGACGAACGTTTGACATTCAACAACAAAGCTCAAAACTTCAAGCAATCGTCTATTTGACTTTGTCGCATAATTGACAACTGGCGTAATGGATACGGTCACCGCCTCTCAAACAAAGTGATGTGAGATCAAATCCTGCCCGGAATTTTTACTTTTTGGATTTTTGTTTTATTGTTTACTACTTTTGGAGAAACAAAAAGCAACAAACTATTATCGAAATTATTTTTATTTGAGAATTTCTTGTTTTTCAAAGCTTGTTAAGTAGTATTTAAGATGGAGCCAGAAAGTAATGTTACGCTACGAAGATATCAAATTGCGACTAAATCGAGATCTACGGAGTCACTAAATCGTAGCCTAAATACAAGTTTGATGTCATGTGATGAAGTATTAGGCAGAAGCCTGGACCTCTCAACAAATATGTGTTCTACATTTATGTCGGAACTGAAGAACGAAATTAGAGAATTAAAGGTTCGTTTAGAAAGCACACAGCATGAGATGGAGAATATTATCCTAGAGAACATAGACCTAAAAAAACAAATTACTACCGTGAATCAGGAGCTGACTGTTCTAAGACAATTGTGCAGAAGTCCATTATCTACTTTAAAGCATAACATGTCTTCAAGCACCAAAAAGAGTGTGAGACGTAGACTCACAAACAGTTTTCTTATATCACCTCTAAAACTAAATGGGAAAAATATAAGTCCACCAACAAAACCGGAAAAGGAAAAAACTGTACAACCTGAAGTTATCGTAAGCACCGATCAGCCAACAACAAACATAGAAATTCAATCGTTAGACACCTTAAATGCTTCCTTAGAACATGAAGTGCAGATACACCCCGACAATCATTTCGTTGAACATCTCGCAACAAGCAATAATCTTCAGAAGAATCACGTAGCAGCTGTTGGCAATATGTTGAAAGCTGAGACGCAAAGCTACGCACTAGGACCTGAATGCAAGAACTCGAGGTTTAAATGTGAAAAGAGGGCATTTATTATAGGGGGTAGACAATGTAGTGGATTAGCCACACGTCTTTACAAATCTCGATTTTACAACCCTTATAATTATTATCGCTTCCTGTCAATTGTCAAGCCAAACGCTTCTACAGAACAAATCTTGACTTGTGTCAAACTGTTTGACATTACCCCCGACGACAAACTAATTATATCTGTAGGACAACATGATTACAATACTCTTAAAATGGTGACAGAGCTGTGTTTGTTTCTAAAAACGATAAATTGTCCTGTAATTATTTTAGGTGTGAGTAAAAACATCTGCTATAAAGATTCTAAAATGAATGAAATGTTACATCTTATCTGTAGACAGGGTAAAGAATGTTCATTTATCGCAAAATATGACACGATTTCATCGCTATGCTATCAAATAAACTCGGTGTTAGATCAGTTAGACTATAACAAAACATTTTTATCACATGGTTCTAAGTTTCGAAAAGAAAATACGATTGGTACAAAAAACCAGAGTACACAAACGGATTACTTATTTCTTAAACAATATCAGAAGGACGCTTCTCACGTTAAGGGCACCATAGGCTGTGGGGAAGACGAAACCTTTTTTCGTTCCTAAAACTGATCATGGAAATCACGTAGTTTTTCATCAGAATATTGCTGGTGCTATTAATAAATCCGATGATATTGAAATGGCACTAAACATACTTCGAGACAAACAATGTAAGGTTGACTTTATATGTCTAACTGAAACATTTATTAAATCGGGAGATGAAGAAAACATGACTTTAAAATCTTATAAATTAGTGAGTTACTACTCGAGAAAAGATCAGAGACGTGGCGGTGTTTGCATACTAATAAGGCAAGACGTTGACTACGAAAGTATAAAATGGTTAGATAATATTGCTCTTGAAAAACATTTTGAAATATGTGGTGTCCGATTACAAAAATATGGCATTAATTTATTTTGTGTGTATAGAACGCCAAATTCTGACGTAAATATATTTCTTAGGAAGCTACAAATAGTGCTAAATAGGATACATGACAAAAATAATAAATATAATAATATAATATGTGGTGACTTTAATATTGACATTTTAATTGACACTAAAATCAAAAATGAATTTATCGAAATTTTATACAATTATAATCTGACATTTCATATAAATAAACCTACTCGACAAAAAACATGTATTGACAATATAATTAGTGATATAAAAGATGCGAAGGGAGAGGTACACGAATTGGGACTGTCTGACCACAACACGGGGCAAACTTTGTCAATAAAAACAAATGCAAAAAATCTTGTTAAACAACATTGGTTTGTATATAAAAGAGACCTATGTAGGGATAATCTGCAAAAGTTTAATTATTATCTAAGTAATATGTCTTTTTCAGAGATCTTTGCAGAAACGGACGTAAACAAAGCATTTTCATTGTTCCATGATGATATTTGTCTCTTTTTTAATCTTTGCTTCCCACTGATAAAAGTTAAAATGAACCAAAACTCGACAAACCCAAAATGGATTACAAAAGGCTTGAAAAAGTCTTTTGTAACAAAACGAAAATTACAAAACGAGTATTACAAGAATAAAAGTGGACAAAACAAACTAAAATACACTACATATTGTAAAATATTAAGGAAATGTGTTGCCAATATACAAAGCAGTAAAAATAAACAAACTATAGAAAAAGCTAAAAACAAATGTAAAGCCACATGGAAAATAGTAAATGAACGACTAAAACAAAACAGTGCAACCAATGAAATTAAGGGTATTTCAGATGGAAAATGCATTTTGGACAAAGGAGATGACATTGCATCATATTTCAATAACTTTTTCATAAACATCTCTAAACCAAAATCCACCGAGCAGCCAAAAAAACAACCAAAAAAGGGAAGAAGGTTAGCAAACTCCATCTATCTTGAACCAGTCGATAATTTGGACGTTTATAAAATAACAATGGAGCTACGAAATACGAATTCGGCCGGGTATGATGGTATTACAACTCGAATATTAAAAGATAACATATCTGCGATACTTAAGCCATTGACCTATTTAATAAATCTATCCATGGAAAACGGAACCTTTCCTGAAGCCCTAAAATTTTCCGTCGTAAAACCACTTCATAAAAAGAGTTCGAAAACAGAAGCGGGGAATTACAGACCAATTACTTTGGTACCGATCTTCTCCAAGATATTTGAAAAAGTAATGTGTGTTAGGCTTATAAATTTTTTTGAAAGAAATGATGTCATAAGTAAACAACAAAACGGTTTTATTAAAAATAAATCCACTACATTGGCATGTTTTAATTTAATTACGGAAATTCTCAGGTCAGTAGACAAAAAAGAAATACCTATAGCTGTGTTTCTAGACATGACTAAAGCATTTGATATGGTATGCCATGATAAATTATTAAATAAATTAGAACAGTACGGTATAAGAGGCCCTGCATTAAATTGGTTTGAAAGTTATTTAAGGGGGCGAAAACAGTGCACAGAGATTAAAAAAATGCATCGAGACACTAACACCCAGGTAACCTATAGGTCCCCTTACTTAGTGAATCACTATGGCGTACCGCAAGGAACTGTGCTGGCCCCAGTATTATTTATAGCATACATAAATGAATTGCCAGAATCAACGGATCAGTACACTGTACTATTCGCAGATGATACCACTGTACTTACTAGAGAAGTTACTATTGAACGGTCGATAAACGTCACCAATGAAGCTTTAAAGAGTATACATGACTGGTTAAGTGAAAATAATTTAGAAATAAATACAGATAAAACTAAATTCATGAGATATTTGACATATAATAATAAATTAAATAAAAAAGACACTACTGACTTGCCAATAAAATATAATAATAATATCATTGAAGATGTTACTGAAATAAAATTTCTAGGAATAAATATTGATAGTTATTGTAACTGGAAATCTCATGTAGATTTAGTTTGTAAAAAAATAAATAAATTTGTTTACGCACTTCGCAAAATAAAAAAAATAACAAGTAAAGAAACAGCATTAATGGTATACCACAGCCATGTATGTTCGGTACTGAGGTATGGTATAATAATTTGGGGAAACTCTACAGACGTTCAGAGAGCTTTTATAGCCCAAAAAAAATGCTTAAGATCGATCTTTGGTCTCAAATGGACTGATTCGTGTCGACCGGTATTCACCGAAAAACGTTTGCTAACACTTCCATCTATATACATTTTTGAAATTAGTAAATTTGTTAGAAACAATATATTACTCTTTGAGCAGGATGAGAAGGCCCAATTTAAGAGAAAAGTAGTCCAAAAACCTCTGATTGTTCCTCGAAACAGATTGAGGCTATGTGACAGTAACTGCTACACAATGGCGGTAAAAATTTATAATTATCTACCAGTAAAAATAAGAAAAATGAATAACTTAGAATTTAACAGAACTTTAAACAATTGGCTTTGTGACAGATGTTTTTATTCAATAGACGACTATTTAAATTTTAAACAGACATGAACATGATGCATAACTTGATACATTTTGACATGATAATTTTTTACTTATTATTTACATACTAGCTGTTCCCGGCATGCGTTGCAATGCCCTTTTTCCTACCTACTACCTCCTACCCTACCTACCTACTACCCTACCTACCTACTACCCTACCTACCTACTACCCTACATACCTACTACCCTACCTACCTACCTACCTACTACCCTACCTACCTACAACCGTACCTACCCACCTACTACCCTACCTACCTACTACCCTACCTACTACCCGACCTACCTACTACCCTACCTACTACCCGACCTACCTACTACCCTACCTACTTACTACCCTACCTACAGACTACTCTACCGACTACCCTACCTACTTTACTATCCTACTTACTACCCTACCTACTACTCTACCTACTACCCTGCCTACCTACCTACCACTTTCTCACCTTTTAAACCTTCCCTGGACTTCCACGAATAATTCAACACTATAATTAGCCAAATCGGTCCAGCCGTTCTCGAGTTTTAGCGAGACTAACTAACAGCAATTAATTTTTATATTATACGCAAACACCATTTGAAAAATCGTTTTTCTATTGGGAAAGAAACAGTAATTATTTGTGATCATTGTGATAATGTCGTATGGTCTGTTTGAAGTTGTCATTCGTTGACTGAACAACTGAACGTCACTCAATTGTTTTACCTTCCCGAAACCTCTCCACTAACACTTGAACTTTAAAGTACGGTATTAAAGCTCAAATTGACTTAACGTTTTAGTTAGAAAACGTTTGTATGGGAAAAAGAAAAGGGCTGTTTTTAGGGCTTTTCCGGCCATTATTCGAATTTTTCTCGCCGTAAGAACCATCCTTGAACTTCAACGAACATTTAAAAAAAAAATCAGCCAAATCGGTCAAGCCGTTTTCATGCCAAGTCGTGACAACGGAAAACGGGTTTCATTTTTATATATATAGATTGACATTAAGTATCTAAAATCTAATCAACAAATTGATCAACTGTCTTGACTGTGAAATACTCTAATAAATTAAGCTAATATATTTTATAATGTAATTTGCCTAACTAATATTAACGCAGCAAGACCATAAATTTTATTTTATTATTATGATTAAGATGTTTGTGACTACTGCAATTAATGTATTTGTATTTATATGTTATTGTTATGCATGTACCTACCAGAAACATTTGCACGACTGATGAGTCGAATATAGTGAGACTAAAATTATTTTACCATCTTATTATGTATGTACCTATATTCTGGCAAATAAATTAATTTCATTTCATTTCATTTCATTTCATTTCATTTCAATTTATTAACTTTTTTTGTATTTTTATTTATTGGCATAAACAAGTAATTTACATGGTTGTGAATTCTTCATGCCTGTAGCGAATCACCTGTTTCCACTCAGAAGTCAGCAGTAGTCATTGTAGAATATCTAACTAAGCAGTGACTCTGCACTGCTGCTACTCATGATATTTGTAGGACTTGCAGTGATAAAATCTATTTAATGAAACAACGGGGAAGGTAACTGAAACGTAAACGTATTTCCAGCATCTTCATTGGCCAAAAATCTCTTAATATCAGAGGCTTTTCAGAAAACCTGGTCCCCATTGGTTGGATTTCGTTGTAGAATCCAAGACAGTTTAAATTGTTTCTCTGGGACTTCGTCGAGCTTCATTGTCTCGATACTTTTCTGGTGGTCACCTCTATTAATAGGGATGTTCCCTGACTAAAAAAAATATGATTCTAATTAAATGTTTGTGAACGCACCCACGATACAGGAGAAATTCCTAGTGTGGGGCAACGTTCTTTGACTTAACTATGGTTATACCTTCCCTCTTATAGTAAGGAGAACATTTATAGACTGATGATGATCATACCTTTTACAATTAGCTTGAACTGGCCTTTACTTTTCTGTATAGGCAAGCCCCCGATGCCGTACGGTCGCTCGTCGTCAGCGGGCGTGGCGTCACTGGCGTCTCCACCCGGCACACCGCCCGCATCGGCCGCACCGCGTGTGTTCCGCACTGAGGCCATGCACAGAGTCGACGATCATCGGAATGCCAACAGGTAATTATATCATCTTGCTTTTTATTTCGATCCTCAATAAAATCTACATTATTTTCTTGTGCAGGAAGTCTACATTCCAGAGTCAACGTCATCCAGATTTTACCTATGATGGCAACAATGTCGTGCTTTTTTAACCGCCGAACGACCGACACTTTCTGATGACTAGGATCGGTCAATGTCAGCTTTACTCCATTACGAATTTCGGTCACTAAGCTATGTAGGAGCCGTCTTAGTGCGGAAGCTTGCACTCTCTCATCCGTCACTCAAACCCCGCATCTTAATAGCGGTTGGTTGCGCGAATAATCGATCGTAGTGTTCATATGGTACTTGTTGATGCGACGACGCTTTCAGGTTCGCCGAAAAAAGTGAAGGATGGTCGCGTTAAAGCGTAACCTCATGTTTCTCAGGGTCGGTAATCCGACACGATTGGAGTCAGATTACGCGGGGATACATTTTAGATGCATATGGACGTCACACCGCCTTCAACTTCTTAACTCCTTTCCTAAAATATTTGTATTGAAATGTGTCGTTTTTCTTTTCTCCAGTGGTCGTGGCGTATCAGTGGAGCGCATCATCCCCATAACAGTGGCGGCAGAAGATTCGCCTACCTCCCCTCCCCCACTGCCCACCATGCCACCACCACCACTCACGCCCATCACGCCACTAACGCCCGGCACGCCGCTCACGCCTGGCACACCCAAGGCTATGCCCACGCCTGCGTCAAGGGTTACTCCGCTCAGGTCAGTTCTCTAACTTCCCACAATCGTGCCTCGATAATTGGCTATTTGACTACTGTTAAAAATTCACGAAAATGTAATGTTATTTCAAAGAACTAACAGAAATAACACGATGTGTGAAAAAAGTAATAAAATCGATAAAAAAATGGCTTAGTTTTAACTGGTTTTAAATGACGTGCTAGACAAAGACAGCGCCACAGAAATGTGACGTCAGATTTCATACCGCCACAGTTACGTAGTACAAATGGCCGTTTCGCGCGACAATGATAAAAAGTGCCCCCACCAAAAACTTCTAAAGCATGTAGCTACTCTATTTTTTTTTATCAATTTTATTACTTTTTTCACACATCGTGTTATTTCTCTTAGTTCTTTGAAATAACATAACATTTTTGTGATTTTTTAACAGTCTGTAGTCAAGTACTCAATTACTTTTGTTTTTCACTGATTCATTAAATATGCGGTTTGTTACGCCCGCCGTACTTGCTCATAGTCCAGACTACCAGCTCAGAACCCATATAGAAGACTACCAGTAACCCCATCATGTTCTGTACCGCAGACGGCTGGCATCGACCGAGTCAGGCAGCGCCAGCGAGCCGTGCAGCAGTCCCGGCGAGCCCATCAAGAAGTCCGCTCGCGAGTTCATCATCCCCATCGCAGTGGAGGGCAAGGGCTACGTCACACCGCGACAGCGCTCCCTGGAGCCCGAGGCCTCCGCACACGTGCCCAGCGTGCGACACCATCGCGCTACCAAGCCAAGGCGCATCAGGTATTTACTTTTACTCCTAGTTTGCATAAATGCCAGACAAACCGCACACGAACCACGTAGATTTTCAAAGTTATCCGTTTTTGTTTGACGAACGAGCAAAATAATTGTTCTTTTCACAACTATATTTAGAAATAAACATACTATAACATTAAATAAAATTGCCGATGTCAAACAGGACGAAACAAAGTGATAAAAAATCAACAATAAACAAAAAAGTACATAAGTATAAACTAAAATTTCATTGGTCCCGAACGAGGCCTCTATCCGAGCATGGTGTTGTAACGTTTATGACAAATGTCGCAGCACTGCCGCGCTGGTATTCTGATAGGGCATTTCAATCACGGCTGGAGGACGTCTTTCGAAGTCTCGACTTACAATCCACTGAATAGCTTAACCATCTAACCACAATTCTGTGATAACAATTGAGAAACGAACAACACATAAAAATCACTAACGTTACCATATTTAACATACTGACTTTCTTATCTACCAGCAGCCTAGTAAGTGGTGGAGAATCAGAAGAGGAAGAAGACGCTCACATGCACAGACTGCGACCCAGTCGTGCCGCGCGCGCTGAGTCTGTCAGCTCTGGAGAAGATGATGAAGAGGATGAGGGCTTCCATCTGCTCACTGCTGAAAATCTCTTCTCGACGCTGCTGCACCGGGTAAGTCCAAATAATAGGTAAAAAAAGAATTAGCTAGCGAGACTCTTAAGTTCGCGGGACATAGACATGTAATGAGGGATGAAACGCATGTAACTAAAAAATATAATGGATATTAATGTTGAGGGATGGACAGGGAGATGGAGGTCAAAGAAAACATGGATGGATTGTGAGAGGAATGATATGAAAGAGAAAGAAGTAAACCGTGTTGCGCCGACCCCAAATGTAATGGAAGGCATTTGTTTGTCCTGTCGGGCTGCGGGTTGTTCGCAAGAGATACCGCGGCCTAGACATGAAGGGCTAAGTAGGAACATGGATGGTTTTTAGTCAGTAGAAGTCTGACACTCCCTTTCGCTCTGCCCAAGAGCGGGAGGGGTTATTTGATGATTTCTCACCCCAAAAAAAAGGCATTTGTTTTTATCTCGTGGGTTTTCTTCAAAATTAATGCAGTTTTGCACAATTGTAGTGGAAATGACTTCCAGTTTTCTCATCCTATCTTCATTATTTTCTTCTCTCGTAAATTTCAGGTGCGCGCTCTAACCAACCGTCTGAATGGCGAGGAAGGTCCTGGCTTCAGCCAGCACTCACTTTTCAACAACCTACAATCGCCCTTCTTCAACAGGTATAACTTCAGCTTTTTCATACGTATGGCTTAGCTATACAATAACTAAGTTAAATCTATAACAAAAAATAAATACAAGTTAAATATTGAAGATCAAAACCTGATTAACAGGGTTCTTTTAAATGATTAAATTATTAAAGCTCTTGATTAAATTGTTCATACAATTCATCTTTCTAGACAGCTTTTTTAATATTTTCTCTATTCATACAAAAATATATTTTGTAATTGCTGGTGTTTTGAGTTATTATCACAAGGTCTAAATAATGCAATCTTGATAATTGGAGTCCAATTTCATTATTTCAAGAAAGCTCTATTCATACTATAGATTGTTAACATTTCTATTCATAAAGTTTGATTATAACATACTCAATAATTTAACAATCATACTTAACGTTTTCATTTACGCAAACATAATAATATAATCAATACTTAAATGAATACAAGTGAAGAAATTGGCATGTAATATTATCTTGATATTTCCGACTAAAATATAATGTTAATTTTATGCATGCAGCCCCCACTTACCACGGAGAAACTTATTGTGAGTATACTTTCATAAATTTTTAACTACACATTACATTAACACGATCAAAAATAAAAAAATCACCTCTTGTTTACTACTTACTACTTGTCTCACATATATTTTACAAGTTGTAATACTTTTACAAAACTTTTTTAAACACATGATTGTGTTAAACTGTTTTAACACTGTGTACAAAGTTCTGTACATGACATAGTTTTTTAATCTATACATTTTTACATAACATAACGCCTGTAATCCCGAAGGGTTAGGCATAAGTGTACCCACATATAATGCACGCGTATAATACAACATGTTTTAAACGTTGGTGTAAATGTAGGGTGATCCTGATCATGTAACACTGTTTTATTATGATTACAAGCAGCACTCATAGACATGTGGAAAGTAAAAGAAGTGTGTCTGAAACGTAAGTTTATATGAATTAACAATACACACTGTAAGAACAAGAACACGTGAAACACGAACACACACACTTAGTCGTACTTAAAAAATATTTTAAATTTCAAAATCTCTCTCTATTCCGCACTTTAGCACTGTTTCGTGAACACAAGGCAAAAGAGGTTAGTATCTATGCAAATAAATAACAATTTGTTGGCAGTTCTGTTATTCAAATTTTGTGTAGCATATCTTATTAGGAAACAACAACACATCGACGTCGAGTCGGCCGATCAGTTAGTGCCGGGGCACACGATGCGTTGCGCCGCCGCACCGCAAAGATTTCGACGAATCGCCTTCAATTTCACTGGTCGTAGTGCGCGACGATTCGTCGAAATCTTTGCGGTGCGGCGGCGCAACGCATCGTGTGCCCCGGCACTTAGAGCTTTACATCCATACAATAAAAACAAAAGCCACAATATTCGCTTTGTTTCGGTGCGGACAACACGACTCGTTAGACTATTCGCTTTTATTTATTGCATAGATATAAAACTCTGTCTGATCAGCTCAAACCGATTTGACATCGATAATTGCATGTGGTTACTCTCTAAATTGAATGAATATTAAAGCTATACTGTCACTTACGGAATATCTTCCGTGATTTCAATTATTATGAGCTCCCGATATTTTGAAGCTGTTGAAAGCTTACAACAATTTTTGTAATGAACATTGTTTTGATTCGTTTTTTAAACAGCAGGTATAGTTGTATACTGATCTCTTTTGCCGACTACACAAGACCTGAATTCCTACTTTGACAACAGAGTTTCTAATCCCGTCTTGTGACTTTAGACGCGAGGGCTGGGGCTCGCGCGACATGCACGCAGACTTCGACTCTATGTTCAAGGCCCGACAGCACATGCCGCGAGGTGAGTGCCGCGCTTTGCATCCGCTTGCTACCCGCGCACGGGGAAAACGTTGCCAGTATCACGCTCACGCCTGAGGCATGCACCGACACACACACTTTCTTTATTATGTTGGTGTATTGAATACATTATATTTCTTTTTTTTACATAAATAGATGATTGTTTGTCTAGCTAGACTACAAATTAAATCTTTTTTAAGTCGATGTTGTTTTTTTGCAATGTTTTTGTAGCTATATCGCTATATTTTACACACAAATTCTAAATGTAAAAATATGATTATTAATTTTTAAATCAATTTTCTAAGCAATCCAACACTATACAAATTATAATATAATTAATTAATTAAATTAAATCACAATAAAACTTAACAAAAACACATTTTTAAATCGTTGCACATATTATTGTATTTACTTTTAATTCGGATTATTCCAAATTATTTGTATAAAACACTTGGTGTTATGTAAATTCCACAGTACGTTTGGCATAGCAGCATGAAACGCAGTTCATCAGTTACTCCTTATTTCGAAGGGATTTTTGTAACATGTTTTGTGTTATTTATAATTCTTGACATGTTATAAAAATCTTAAGGGCCCAATCATATTTGTCAGTATTGCTCATAAATTTAACTACTGTTTATGTTCAATTTAGTCATTAAAATTAAAACAGATAACATTAAAGTTATAGATCAATTTATTTGTCCAAACATGCGTATACATGCTAGTTTAACATGCAGGATGTTACATTAAAAAAATATTTCGTACGTACATGTTTTACCCGCAAGGCGTACATTAGTATATTTCTTTTGTAGAAGTTTTCATCTAGATAATCTTTTAACGAAATACGACGTAGCTGAGATCAGGTACACATTGCTGGGAGTATCTTCATTTGTATTGCTTCTAGTTCCTCATTTGAATGACCATTAACTTAGGTCTCCTCGTTGCGCTTGCGGGCACAGCACTATTATAATAAGTACATATTTTCAGGAATCGTATTTGTTTTTAAAGTATAAATTATATTTCAAATAGAGAATCAGAAATATTTTCGAGGGTAGCTTGCAAATACAAGGTGTAAACGGACCCTTCACAAAGCCTTCAATCAAACATTCTATACATCAAACTAATTCACTCTCATCATTACCATCTACAGCCCGAATTCACCCACTGCTGGGTATAGGCCCCACTATTCAGGTGTCAAGCTCCACGTTAATGTGCCAGTCTCATCTAGGTTTTTCCCTCGATGGCAACTATATCGTCTGCCTATCTCGTAGTGACCCTACGCAAAAATTATTGCTGGAAAATTACTTTTTTATTGCGCACTCAAAACATGCATTTATAGTAAAGTTTGAACCTTAAAAACGAGTATTAAAAAACCATAACTAAAAGGTTCCCAGAACACAAAAGATATCGCAATGACGGGCAGTATAAGTGCCTTTCGGCTTCGCTTAGGATCTGTTTACACTCTTTAGATGCTGACAAATATGCTTTGGTTCGTTCGCAAGAAGGGCGCCGCGTCACCGTCGCACCGCAACTCGCCAGTAGTTAGCGCCGCCTCGCACGGGCAACGACACTCACAAACAAAGCTAGCTTCACTAAAACAAATAAATTAACTCTCAAACCATTCCATGAACAAACCCGAATATACGCCATACGCCACCAACGAACTTAAGTAACCATTGCCTCTGATATTCGCGACGTTTTCCACCGTCGACATCGTTTTATTTTCTTTCAATTAATATCAATGTCATGTATGATAGACTATCGATATAACAGCCGTCATGGCATATATACCTACAGTCTATTATATATCTTGTGTTCCTAGAGTTCATTAACATTGTTTTTTATTAATAAAGTTAACAATTTTTTTGCATTGTAGTGTATTATTGTATTCAAATTGCATTCTTTGTGCAGGTGTTGACTTTCTCCTACCCGCTAACACTAGCAGGAAAATGTTGCGTTGCTCTCAATTATCATAAATTCAGTTATTTCAGTTGCATTGCATGAAATGGACGCACAGGACATTTCACATGTTGCATCTCCTGTGCCAATGCAGTACTATTTTTTGTATAAAGTAGATTAATCAATTTATTTCTTTTTTTGGATCTGTCGACGATAATTTTCAGTGAAAAGTAATAATTGAGTATTAAATATATGCAGCCTGACAGTTAATTAATTTGTTTGTCAAGTGATCATGGCATACATGTGTAGATAGTGGATGTGGTAGCACTCGATGTTGGGATGAATGCCAGGTATCTAGAGATCATGTCACGCTACCGCGGGGCTGCGACAACTGCAGCCAGACTAGCGCTCGGCGAGTGGGGGGGGGGAGGTGTTGCGTGTTGCGCGAGAGAAGCGGTAGTGAGCTTGTGTTGGTGTGGTTGCAGTTGGGTTGCGCGTTACACTGCATGCTCCGACCAAATCTTCACTTCACAGCGGCACCAGCGCCAACCACAAATCCGCCACAAACGCCACACAAGAATAGGTACTAAACTATATTTATTTCTTCATTTATGTGTTTTTGTGTTCCGCACCGTGCGCCGCGGCTGTTATCAGATAGAGATGCCTCTACTATGTCAAATATATCGCTAAAGCCATAATTTAGTACGCATTTGATCAATTACTATCCCTACAGAAGCAACATTTTAATGCATTCTTTTGTGAGTTGTTTTCGCATACTTAAAGCTTAACGTTTGACCTAATTTGACTATTAGTAGTATTTGTAGATATGTATTAACTTTTAACTGATCGCATCGATGTTTGCATCATTCGTGGATTTACTACGGGCACACAGAGCCCTCACAGTCTTATTGTACTCGATTCTCTATCTAAAGATCAAACAAGGAGGTTCCGCTCGTAGTTCCCCTTCGATCCCGACCGACGAGCGGACACAAAACAGGCACTGTAAATACTCCATGACAGCGAGCGTTCTGCATGATCGAAACGTGTGTTTTTCGATTAAATTTCAGGTAGTAGTAAGAAAACCGGTAAGCACCGTACCGGGCCCCCAAACGCGGAATCGAACGTCGAAAGCGGACTAGACCTGTCGGACCTCGACCTCAGCTCCATCGAGTTCTCGGAGCGCGAGATGCGCGCGCTGTCGGGCCTCACGCCCGCTCTGTCGCGCCGACTGCAGCGACAACTGCTCGCGCACCTGCCGCCCGCTGCCGCGCGCACACTGCGGCGCACGCTGTCGCTGCACGGCGCCGCGCCCAGACCGCCGCCGCCCGCGCGGTCGCACTCGGCCGACCACGAGGGGGAGCCCGCGCCCGACACACCCGCGCCGCCCGCACCCACAGCTGAGGCCACTGCGCCCACCGCGCCTATCGCGCCCGAGGATCCTCTTCCACCAACTGACGAGCCCACGCCGCCCGCTGCCGCCCCTGAGACCCCTGAAGAAACTAAAGAAGAAAGTCCAATCGATGCCGCGACACCTCAATACTCAACTCTACCGAGGCCGCGAAGACGGTCCAGCTCCCGAGAGGTTACTCCTCTGCTGGCCGCAGTCGACGTGGAGTGTCCGTCTCCTAATTCGCTCATGCGAGAGCCGCTCGCGACGCGTCCGCGGGACCGACCTCTGCTCAGCAAATACTTGACCCCGGAGCGGGCACTGTCGTTGGACGATACGTACGGGTCGGACGGCGGCAGCGGCGCGTCGGAGCCGAGCTACACGTCATCGTACGGCGGCGCGGTAGCAGGCGCGGCGGCCGGTGCGACAGCAGGCGCAGCGCTGCGGCGACACTCTATGCGCGCGGGCAGCGGCGACCAGCCACGACGCCGCGTCTCGAGGTTCCTACGATCAGACTTTTTCGACTCGCCGCCGGACACCCCCGCCGAGAACCTATACGAACGCCAACGGAAAGAAAGGGAGTTGGAAACTCAAAAAATCTTGCGAGAAATCAGAGAAAAGAGAAACAAATCGCAAGAAGCGGCGGCTGCGAAGAGTCCCATAGACATACCCGATGCTCCGCCGGCATTCAGGGATGACGTTACCGCTCCCAAGAAATGTCTGTCACCGATTGGGCTCGTCGGAAGCAAGGAGCGCAGCAGGTCGAACACACCATTTTTCCCGATCCTTGATAATATTAAAGAAACCGCGGTGGATTCGTCCGCATCGACGTCGAATTCGAAACGTTACACTAATTTGGAAAACTCAAGACAAAAAACAATTATAGATGAAAACTCCTCAAGTAAAGATTCCAGATTGATCCGGCCCAAAAGCTACCCTGTGAAGACTTTGGATTCCATAGATGAGCCCAGTGAAAATGTGCTGCCTGAAAGTTCGTTTAGTAGAGAATTTGATAAAGAAAGGTCTTTGCCGAGAGAGTCAAAACTAATAAGACCCAAGAGCTACCCTGCAAGTAGTCCATCACCAGAAAAAGTTTATATTAGTCGTAACGTTAAAAAAGAAGATTCTAAAGAGACTTCACCGAAAGAAGAAGTAATCAATCCCGAAATTAAATCGGATGTAGAAGTAAGTTTCAGTATTACCTTGCCTAAGAAAAAGCCAGAAGTAGTGACAAAATCCGATCCGGTAAAAACTAATACAAAGCTGGAACAAAGTACCGATTCCAAATCGGAATCAGAAATAAAATCTAGTGACACTAGTTTGTCTTTGAAAAAGTATAGTGTGATCAAAAACAGAGACAATGATAAGTCTGAAACGACAGAAGTTAAAACAGAAAACAGTATGACAGTTCCGAATGGCGGACCATCGGTTGATGTAGTGAAAGTTACATCTAACGGAGACACTAAACATACAACCGATCAGCCATCGAAAACAGACGAAACGGTCACAAAGACCGGTGATACTGATCAAACAGAAAAGAAGGGTACAGTAAAGAAAAAGATTATTAGGAAAGTTTCATCGAAATCTAAGACTGATATAGGAAGCAACCAAGAAACTAGTGATTCTAAAACAACTACTGAAAAGAAGAAAGTTACAAAGAAAGCAAAGGATAAGGTTGCCGATGAGGATGGTACGAAACCAGCAACTGTCACAAAAAAGAAATCTGTTTTGCAATCGATAGGTCATAAGTTAGAAAAGTTTGCGTCTAATAAATCTAGCTCCCCAGAAAAAGGAGCTGAAAATAGTGTAAGGAATGAGACGAAAAAAGATAGTTCTAAGTTAAGCAGATTGCAACGAGAGCAATCAGTGCCCGTCAACGTAGAGCCTACAACTGAATCAAATCTTATTAAGAGAGCTGTCACACTGACTGATGTAGCTGCTTTGGAAACTCAGCAAGCACCACAGAACAAAACCACCGTTTCAAAAGTATTAGGACTCTTTAAAAAATTCGAACCCAAGGAAAGATCAAAACCCATTGTTGAAAAATCACAACCTATTGTTGAAAAATCACAACCTATTGTTGAAAAGTCACACAGCGAAAGTGTTGAACAGCCTAATGACAGTAATGATAAAACTGAATCTAATGCTGAAGCCAGTGCGGATAGTCTTGACAAAGATAAACCTCGCAGACCAACGTCGCTACTGTTGAATGGTCTTGGGCGCAAAAATAAATACGGGAGAACATCTAGTGACAGTGTCTCCAATTTGTCCGTAGACAACGATGACCAACCTGCGTCCAAAAAAGAAAACGAATCAAAGAACATTAGAAACAGTTTAAAATTAGATTTCTCTAGATTGCCAAGAGTTAAGAAAATAGTTCCTACTAATCCTGTGATAGAACCTCAAATTATGAATATTTCCTCTGTTGACGGTGAGACTGAAAAGAAAGATATTCCAGAAAAGAATGCCGCGCTTGTAGACAGTAGCATACATACTGACAACACTGAAGTACAGAGTCGCAGTCGGTCGAGAAGTAGGTCAACTATTTCAAACTCCGAGCTCAAGTCTGATATTAGTGCTGATACTAAATTTTCCGATAGAAACCCACTTTCACCTTCAGAGAATACAACAGTACACCTCCGAAGTCACGATTCCACCACGCCTGAGAAAGAAGACATTGTCGATAGAATACGTAGAAAAAGCTTTTATTCAAGATTCAACGAAAAGAAACAACGACGAAAGAGTAGTTTAGTGGGCCCTGGAGCAGCCGAGTACGACCCGGTCGCTAGAATACACACGCAACCGACGGACACGAAGTACGACGTGTCCCCGACGTCGCCGCTCACCTACGACTTGTCTCCGCTCTCTCCAGGGCTCTCCGTCTCGTCTGACTTGTCGCCGTCCATGGACCGCTATAGATCTCTTTTAACCGACCTGCCTGTAAACACTAGGAGTAACTTAAGGTTTGAAAACTATGGACTGAATGATAAAATTGATACTTATAGATCTCTCGATCGCAACGACTTTAGAAAATATCCCGGAAGCAGAAGTTACTTAGACTATGACCAACCCGCTTCGTACGGTGCCAACCGGTACTCAAGGACGAAATCCCTCTTGGATAGCTCCGATGGAACTGAGGATAATAGTCTTGTCAATTCGTTGAGAGATCCGCTCAAATACAACAGAACTATATCAATGTATTCACCTGGTAACTATGCTACTTATAGACCAAAAAGAACTACTCGCAACTCTGCGATTATTTTGAAAGAGAGCGAAAAAGAACCGAGCCCTGAAAACATATTGGAAAAAATAAGGCAAAGAAAAAAGATATCAATCAGCGTGACCAGGAAACCGGATGCTGAGAAGGAAACACTGCCAAGGTGTGTATGACTTTGATTTTGTACTTACATGTCACGTAAATAATTCAAAATAACTTTCCCAAAGTGAAAGATAATACGATTTTATTCTGTGCACGCTTCACGCTTCCGAATTAAAGTTTCTAGCACTAATGCTTTTAAAAAGTTTTACATCCTATACATAAGCAAACGAAGAAGTTTTGTGAAATATGTAAAATACTAGAGAATGCCTCCCCGAATGTAGATAGTAGATCTAATATTCACTTTTAATGAGTCCACAATGATATTGCTCGTAGAGAACTCGAATACAGAATCACAGCAGCTACCAACATCATTTTAACGTTCAAAATCATATGACAGTAGAGTTATTAATATCTTAAATGTAATATGCACTTCATAATTGACACATCACAGAGCAATACAAGAAGAAGAACCACGCCGAAGAAGGTTATTTAGCATCAACATAATGTAAGTGTAATGTTTCAGATCCAATATCTCACCGAAAGGCGACCGCGAAGGCGACGGTGCAGAATGCTCTGAGAAAGTTGACTGAGAGGAATTATTGATTGTGCAGGATATAACTTGATTTTGTGATTTATATAAGCATTTTTGACAATTAACTTTGCGAACTTATTGCGAGGACACTAGGTGTAGGTGTATCTGACGGAACTTGATGCTTTCATTGTTTTTGTTATAACTTATTTACACTGTCATTATAGTCTTTTATTAGTGTTGATCTAATCGAGGCTGTATCGATACTCTTGCCAAACGTAGCATATACTCACGTGTTTTTAGATTTCATGTTAATTAAAAGAATCTCATCACCGACAGAAGACTGTCTTTAGTGGCAAATTTAGGTAATACTTATGCAAAGAATCTCTCACTGAATTCAAAGTATCCCAAAAGTCATACAAAAATTAGAATTAAAATTTTACTTGAACAATTCCGAATGTTAGGCATTTGGATTATGAAATCAGATTAATTATGAATAGGGTGTAGCTAGTTTCACACAGATTCATCAAATTCAATATACAGATAGTATTTATGAATTGTTTTGTATGAAGTTTGTTGGCTTTCTTCAAAGCGCGGAGTTCGAGTGCCGCACAGTTAATACAGCTTGTTAAGCTGAACAGATTTTGTTACTGTTAAATAAATATACGATTGTCTATTGAAGTGTAATAATATATTTTGCAAAGAGTGTACTTTTTGTTAAGTGTTTATTGTAAATTGATTCTTATGTGCCTTTATAAAACATAAGTGACTGGATTTGATATAGTCCATTTTATTGAAATATATAAAATGACACAAATTTTAGAGTGTGTTTGCACAAATACGTTTTACTCAACATTATTAACTATAATTTTTCTTAGTTACTATCAATTTACATTTTTTTATGTGACCCTAAGTCAGTTTAAGTTTAAATATTTATCATAATCATTATAGTATTGACTGCTAAGTCACGACGTAACAGTAATCGAATAGAATGGTGCTTAGATGATTTCATTAGGGATAACTATTTATAGACCGGACTTGTTATAGACTCACACAAAACGTGTATATTTTTAGCAATAGCGTTTTTCAGTTTTAAATGTATTATTGTAAACTGCTGTTCGTTCCACTCAACTAGTACTGTATACTCGTTTCTCATTATTATTTTGCTGAACAAGTCAGGGAGCGGCTAGCTAGGTCATCAGTGGTGTTAACACTTATAAAGCAATAAATTTACGCAAATCCGTTCATCTTCGTAATTTCGAATCTATTTATTAATTTTTATTAGAATTGAAAATTATTTATTGGTGTGTGGTGATTTTTAATGTTTCTCTTTTTGTCATAGTTACCGCGGTGACATTGGTACTGTGATTCTTACGATTGATGTTAAATTTGCTATCACACACGTTTTGTATTGAATGTGAATAAATTATATAGTTATAAAATGTGTTTTTATTATTTATATCATCCCAATTACACAAAGTCATTACGATTTAAGAGTGTATGGCCAGATTTTGAGGTGTCAAAACAAATTGACCAAAATTGCCTGAACCATCAAAAAAATACACTTCCCTCCTCGCCCACGTTGGCCTCATTGGTGAGGTTCTTCAGAAAGGACAGGTGTGTAGTACTTTCTTATGACCAGATGTATGAATGTGGACGCGGCAAACGGAGTATTTCAGGATCCTAGCAGGTGGCGTTCTGTGGTTTTTCCCTTCCCCATGTACTCACGCACTTTCCCATGGGGCCCGTAATTTGCTAGAGAAACAAACAGCATGCTGCGAGCACATCGTTGATGCTACCGCGTGCGCGTGTGCTATAGTATTCCTGTCATTTCTTTAGCAAATTACAGTTCTGAGCGACAGAAAAGGATAGGAGCAACGTAGATGATATTTATATAATAGACGCTTTTATTTATATGTAGATGACGTTTAACCCCAGAAAAATTCGCCTTTAAAAAGAAACTCAAATATCAGTATGAATTTGGTATTTATTACGATATTACATTGACATTTTAAGTACTTGTAAATACGAGTATATGAAAAAAAGAACAATGTGTAAACATTTGGTTATATATTATGATATTACGTTGATATAAAATTTAGTACCAGTACGAATGTAATTAATATTAAATCTATATAGTATAGTTGTTGCAAATCACGAGCGCGCGTCTTATGACTTAAAGTCATTGACATAAGGGTTAAACTGCTATGAATAACGCGCGGTAATGAAATGTTACAACTATAGAAATTGTGAGATTTTCATGCGGCGATAGTTTGTAGTTCTTCGTAGTACTTGCTGTCTTTTTCTGCTAGAAGTTCGAGGATATCATCGATATCTGTATTCGGGAAACGTTCCACCCAGGATTTGATCATGCCTTCGGCCGTCGCTGGGTAGCGCTTCAGGTCTATTTCCTCACCTGAAATGTCAAGGATTTTAGTATGTTGTCAGTCAGTGACTAAAAGTTGGTAAGACCTAGAACGATGGTGGCGAGTCCTTTCAGTTATTTTACTTTAGATTAGCATCACTCAAAATCACAGTGATCAAGTTGCTGTTTATCTGACATCAGGGTGCTTACTCTCGAATATAATTCCGATAGATCGACATTGGAATTGTCAGTCAAACGTCAGGAATTGGCTGGACTAGTCTAGCCAATCCCTGACGTTTAACTTAACCAACTGACGTGTGACCAATGTCGATCTATCGGAATTATATTCCAGGGTAAGCACCCAGTACCTTTTTTAGGTTTAAATTGAAATGAGTAACGAGAGTTAGTGCAGTTCAACATGGCCGTCACTAGCCTTAAAAAACAAGGCGTAAATGGACCCTTCACGATGCCGTGAACCAAACATTCTGAACATCAAACTATATAACAATACACAACAAAACTTTTAGGTGTTCCTTTAAAATCACGGTTTTGTGGTACGGCTCCATGTAAACATGAGGAAAAGTTGGAACTTTGACCTCCAAAATCTCCGTAACTGGAATGTACCCAGGTATGATCCAGAACAAAACAAATATCACAAAGACGTGGAAACAAGTGGTTTCCGGCTTCGATAGGAGTCTTTTTACACCCATCGTAAGTTTTGAGTATGAATGTGGAAGGCTATCAAAGTAAAGGAAGACCAAAGAAACGATGAATGGACTGTGTAAAGGATGATATGGCAAGAAAGGCGGTGTCTGATGAGACGACGAGTAATAGAGAAGTATGGAAGAAGAAATGCTGCGCCGACCGCAAAATAATTGGGAAATGCGAACTTACCTTTGTTGCTGTTCATAAGGAAGGTGTTGGGCTGTACAAAGATGTTGCGCGGCTGTTTGTGCAACAACACGACGTCGCGCCAGCGGCCCCACGGCTCGTCCAGGCGACTGTACTTCTCAAACAACTTCTCTCCGGCTTCGAAGTCAGCTGTAGCCTTTATCGTCTGCAGTTGTACCAGGAAATCTCCTGGAAATTGATGAGATATGCGTCAAGTTAATGATTGTTTAGATTTATAGTATACCCAAACGTTCGAACGCGAACCTTGATTACACGATATAGAGACTGATATTTCAAGCCACTAGAATTATTCGACCTGCGGTCGTTCACCCCAAAAGTAATAAAACCATTTTCGTTTTATAATGTTTAGATATCTATCCCCACCACGTCGAATTTCGCTAGCTAACGTATTTTCACTTTTGATTATGCTAATTTCGAAAATGGTCTCCCGCCCGGCCTTAGAAAAAATATTCATACATAAGCAAATCATTTCAAGATATATATTTGGTGCACGGTAAAACTCTAATGAGTTTATGTTTGCACCAACTTGTTGTAATGTAAGTGTATTATTAATAGGTAAATAAATATATATAAAAATAAATAATGAAGACAGCATGCGACTTCAAGGTAACCCCTCGTCGAAAACTGTCTACCTATCCTACGTACCGATAATCTTCTTCCCCCGTGTTGCGAGGTGTTCCCTCTGCAGCGTGAGAAGCAGGTCCTTGCCAGGTTCGGACTCCGTAATGGTGAGCATGCCTTCGCCCTCCAGCTCCAACAGACGCATCAGCACGAAGCGAGCACGGGCGTGCGCCTGAGATCAAATTAATAGCCATTTGTACTAACTCCGAATGAACTATTTGATATACATGACCTCAATAGTATAGCAGTGACTGTCGGACTGCCAAAGTACTGCCAAGTAATAGGTCTCGAATTCGAACCCAAAACTCGGACTTTTCGATTCATGTGCGTATTGTTAATTATCACTTGCGTCCGTGAAAGAAAACATCGTGAGGAAATGAGCATGCTTTGTTTTTTTTTGGGTGGGTGGAAAATCATCAAATGACTCCTCCCGCTCTGGGCAGAGCGGTGGAGTGTCAGACTTGTACTGACTAAAAACCACCCATGTTTCTTCATAGCCCTTTGTGTCGAGGCCGCGGTATCTCTTTCGAACAACCCGCAGCCCCGATGGGAAATCAGCATGCCTGAGAGACATTTCTTGACGGCATGTAGTAAGTCAGAGGCCTATGGGCGGTATAAAAAAACTGACACCAGGTTAGGCACTACACACACAATAAAAAAAAAGATCTCAATAGTACGAGTAAGTAAGTAGGGAAACCCAAGCACAAGCATAATATTTATGTACATTACTCAAGACCATACCACAAAATAAATAAAAAGAGGACAAAATTGTAACATGTTGTGTTTAGTCATAGACCCATTTTTTTTTTGGAGGGTGGGAAATCATCAAATGACTCCTCCCGCTCTGGGCAGAGCGGTAGGGAGTGTCAGACTTCTACTGACTAAAAGCCACCCATGCTCCTTCTTAGCCCTTTGTGCCGAGGCCGCGGTATTCTTTCGAACAACCCGCAGCCCCGACGGGTAGTCATAGATCTTGAGTCCGCGTTGCCATATAAAGGCGTTTGACCATTTCAAGGGTGCTCAAGCAAGCGTGTGCAACACAAGATTTTTAGAGATATAGAGAGTAAATTTTCACAACACCTGTCTGGACAGGTTGGAAAACGGCTAAATGTCGTTAAAAAGATAAAGATTTTTGGTATTCATAGTTACAGTACCTGTAGCCAAGTCTTGGTGGCGGGCTGGTACATCTCGGTAGCCTTAGCAGCTCCGTTCCACAGCAAACTCAGCCAGTTCACGTAGGTCACGTCCTCCGCTTCTTGATCCTCGTATCCGAAGATTCTGAACAAGTCAATTTACCTTAAAATTAATATAATAACGGAAACAGATTTGAATGCTACAACTTTTTAAAAGTTAAAATGCCGACCCCGATGTAGTTCGGAAAAGGCTAGACAAGTGATGATGAAATAGTTATTTGTGCAACAAGAGAGCAAAGTGGGTTTTTGCTGCGAGTGTTGATTTTGAACCCCGAGTAAGCGAAGGATTCTATAGTTGAATCACGAGCGTAGCGAGTGATTCTAAAGTTGAATCCTGAGTGTGGCGAGGGATTCAAAGGCACGAGATGCAAAAAAACTTTGCTCTCGTGTAACACACATTACTTTTCACTTCAGCAGCGAGAACACTTTAGGAGATAAAATAATAAACAGGAATAGATTGAAATAACTATTTATTGTGAATCAAAATAATTAACCTTGTAGGTAGAGGTACCAATTCAATAAAATTAGCCTTATGCCCAACTGACATTCTTTTTAGAAAAGATACGAATTTTGCGTATCATGTTTCAATATGCACGTTATGTTTTGTTTTTAAAGTAGCTTGAGTAAATACTCCACATTGTAGATGATCGCCTCGTCTGTGATAAATCTAAAAAATATGATAGCAACACCGTCTCCGAAAAACTGCTTGCGCCTTTTGTAAGTGTCCATTCTTTGAAGACAGGAAACTTAATTCTGCATTTTTTACATTATTCTTCAATTCTTCGGGTGTTAAATAGCAGACTTCGTCACTGGACTCACTCATATTTATTTATTATTACTACTTTATTATCCAAATTTTATTGTACTTTGTAGCTAGCGTAACAGAGAATAAAACAATAAAAATTTTAATCCCGCTTTTTTTTTTAAATTCGTTCTGAAACTACACTCGCGGTATTCTGTCTCAATATTAAAAATTGTTAAAACTATAAATAAATAAGTAGATACCTACATGATAAACTTCGTATTTTTTTCTTCAACATTCTTCATCTTGATTTAAATATAAAAAATATAATTCGATTATTCGAAATATAACAATTTTTCATTTCATCACGTGATTTACAATATTACGGTTATCGATTTACAATATCGGTATCCGAACGTTTTATTGTTTGTTTCTTTTCTATGCCTATAATAAATATGGAATTTGAAAATCTAATTTCGAATCGACTTGTTTCTATCTCTCGCTTGTTTCGTATCAAAGTGAAAGTGACAGAACAAAACGGAGTTGAAATCTTTCGAATTTTGTGAGTAGACCTGCACAGTTCTCGGTATTAAAAAAAAAAAAAAAAAAGTTACTTTGTCTCACGCTCGCAGCAAAATCGAATTTTGCTCACTGTCTGTAAACAGCAAAACCTGCTTGTTTGAGGTGCTGAGGTGAAAATTATGATTTTTCAAATTACGAAGTACACTAGTGTGAACACTTGGGCCCCAACTTCCCAATAAACAAACGGCTCGATGTTCTGTCCATTGTCTGTTTTTGGCATCATTATTTTGTATGGCAAATCTGTCATAAACTCACAACCGAGAGACCAATGAACTGTTTGTCAATTTAGAGGGGATTTACAACAACCGGTGTGAATGTTCATTTCGGTTGTAGTTAGTACATTGTAGGCAATACCATCCAGGTTTATTATTTTTGAAAATCTGCAAAACGAAACAATATTTTTACTCACTTCAGTATCTCGGGAATCAACGACAGATATAATCCGACTGCCTCAGCGCGGCACTCTTCGAAAGCAGAGCCTAGTGTTGTGAACGTGCCGTCATATGTCTCTCCTGGCTTGTACCATGTCTCAATCTCCTTACCTGGGAAACAGAAATATAGAGTATATTTCTATTTTATTGCATACCAAAAATGATGACAGCTCTTTTACAATGTTTCTTGCCCGTTCATCTATGAATTGGAACGGGCTTGGACTAGCTTCGATTTTCTAACTAACTGACCGATTACTTGCAAATAACTTGCCTGTAAATGGTTGAATTGAAATAAGTGCTGTGATCTTAAAGGATTTGCATTTGGTTGAATTTGCATTGTTGATATTGTGTAGGTAGGCGCTTCTTTTTTACACGTTACAGTAAAACGACATAGTACTTACCTAATCTTTGACGGGAGATGGCGTGTGAGCTTGATGTTTATTAGAATTAGTCCATCTTGGCGCAAGATCGAGTGGGAAAAGGAATAGAAGCGTCGCCTTGCCTATTATTTTTGGCTTTGCTAAACATTATAGAAATATTGCAACTGACTTGTCCCAATGGAATGTAATTTACCCTCTGATTCAGAGGTTCTGAACTACATATTTGCAACTACCGAATACTATGTTAGAAAATTTATGTTATTAAAACAGAAAAATTACCAGTAAGCGGGTTCTTGACCTTCTCCTTGTCAAAGTTGAAGGTTCCGTCGGGTTTCTGCTGCAGCAGCTTACCGCTGCCGTGGCCGAGCAGTTCGTGTAAACCTACTTGTACCTGTTAGGGATAGAAATACAGGTTTAGTTAGTTTAGTTACACATATATTTTTAGTAAAATACTGCGATGGAATAAAACCGAATCGAATATAATTATCGTGTCTGTCTTTTTTTGGCGTTACGAGAGCGAGGGAGATGACATACGACATATTCGACTTGGTTTCGATTGGATTGTTTGTGAATAGCTATGCGATGCTATACCCGGTGTTCTAGAAACTAATGAGGTATATCCGCTACGTGTTGTGTGGCAGAGATTCGCACTTGATTCGAGCGAGACCGAAGAAAGTTGTGAGGATAATAGTTTCATAAAAATTATCATCTGCTTGGTTAATTATGCCCATTGCATTGTTTAGGGTGCAATGGAATCGGGAAAGATACCTAATAGGACTGAGACATGTAAGTTGTTTGTTAACCATTCGGTTTATGGCCTGTTTAACTTTTTGTCGAAATAAAAACAAAGGTTTGAAGACCACTGTTTCACTTTAACCGAGAATTGTCATTCCATTCGTCTGGAGAAGTGAACATCACAGTACCTACTAGGACCTAAAAATATATGCTTTATGGCAGCGCAAACTTACTTCAAATGAAGCAACCCTGTATTTCTCTAGCAGCACCTTGTCGCTGTTGTTGAGGAATGGAATGACGGCCTCCTTGTACGCAGCCGGGATCACGTTGCCTAGAGACACGTTCTTGAAGCCGAAGTTCTGACGGATCTCATCATCTGTAACACAAACGTAAATATCATCTTCCTACCCTTGTCCTATGTTATTTGGGGTCGGCTGTAACACAATATAAACGTTTATAATCAATCAGTTCTGCCAGTTTTCTTTAACACTAAATGAAACTTAACACAATGCTTAAATATTCACAACTGAAATTGGGACTCACTGCAGAGATAGGAGTAAAAAATCGCACACTTATATGACCTTACACTCGTTAGGTCGGGTCTTCGCTATATTTTAAAGCCATCCAATAAGGCCGCAGCACATACGCTACTTTTAACATCGGAAATCTACGATATTGCGACTTTATCGATGCTTTAGCTTCTAAAAAGCGGCTTAATCGCCGATCGCTAATGCTAAAGCTAGCGTATGTGCTATGGCCCTAAGATATACATACAATTAGGAATGTTGATGCCAGCAGGGATCCCGCTTCCAGAGAACGTCATGACATCTAAACTGGTGAAGTCAGGTCTTAGGAAGGTGTCTTTCTCCAGGTCTTCGCCCCAAGGCAGGTATTTGATGAACCTTTCAGCTCCATCGACGAGTGCGCCGAATTTCTTCGACATTTCCTTGTTCACCATAGCTACGAAGCCCTCGAATTCACCGCGCTGACCACTCGGGTCACGGTAGGTCTCGATGAAGCCTTGATATCTGTTGATGAACAAAAATGCTTTATTCCACATGTGTTGTGTTGATGGCTTATAAAGACATATTGTAATTTGTAATTACGTTCTCGAAAGCAGCTTTAACGATTTAAAAAACGAACAATGGCAGATGCAATATGGTCTTTACGCGCGGTGGCGATCTAGCTAGGTGTCATATCTATCTATCGAAAAAGTAGTTTTTCTAAATAGAAAAACTAGTGTAAATACACCCGAGCAGAGCTGGGTCGCCCAGGTACTTGTATAAGTAACAACTGAAGCTTCCTTATTAGGTAGAAAATAACAAGCATACTTTGTTTGTTGTCCAATTATTTTGATCTACAAATAATATGAACGTCAACCCAATAATTTTATAAGCATTACGCCATTACTTTATCAAAGTAGGGCCTCGGTCGTAAGAATTACCAAAATTTCATGATCATTATAATCAATTACTTACGTTTCAATAATCGGCCCCTTATCCTGGATCCAGAACCGACTGCCCTCCTTATGCTCATTCAAGTTGCCGTCCTTGAAACTCTTCACATAATGTTCTAGCATGTTCCTCTGGTTGTCATTGGCTGCGTACTCTCGCGCCATAGTCAGGTTCTCATTGACAAGCTTCAAGAGTTGCGAATAGTCCCCTCGGGTGACTTGGAAATAGGCCCCCTTGTATTTCTCTATGGCCATAGTCAGGCCTGGACTTGGTTCCTGTTCCACGCTAGCCAAGTGGATGGTGTATAATGGTACTGTAGAATAATAAGTTTGTAATATAGTGCCCGTTAAGTGCGCCAAAAAAGGCGTTTTACTTAGTTTCATGTACAAAATTTTTGGTTGACTGTTTCGTGGAGGGTCTGTTTACACCTTGGATATATTTATTATAGTAGCTCCTTGTAAAGTACTAGAACTTGCTACTACTTAATCAGGCAACTACCATAAAAAATCGAATTAAATCTAAGTGTAAAGTGTGCATTATCATCTTGATTTCTGATTGTGGTAGATTTATTTAGCCTAATTAGGTCTGATGGAATTAGGATGAGGAGGAGGAGCTCGTGGCTTAATAAGAATGCCACTCGCGTCGATCTTTAGGTAAAGCTGTGCTTGCCTAGGTCGGTCTGTGGATGGGTGACCGCCCGACATACCGAGTTTCCTCCGTGCCTCGAAAAGCACGTTAAGCTGTTGGTCCCGGCTGCCATATATAGATCTTTGGCAGTCGTTACAGGTAGTCAGTGACCTGAGATTCTGATATCCAGTCTTACCAAAGAGTATCGTATTACCTAGTATTAACTGGGTTGTAGAGGTCAGATAGGCAGTCGCACCATGTAAAATACTGGTATTCAGCTGCATCCAGATAGACTTTAAGCTGACCCCAACATAGTTGGGAAAAGGCTATGCAGATGATGAGGTCTGATGGAATTAGGTTGATGATGATGATGAATTAGGTTTGTATTGAACAGAAAAATTAAAACAGTTTTAATTAATTTGTTCTTCAATACTTACAGCCATCCTCAGCAGTAGTTTTGAATGTTCGACAAATGTAGGCTTCTAGTAGTTTGGTCTTCATCCAGTCATTAACTAAGTTGGAATCTTCTTCAGTTACATTACTAGAGAAATAGGTGGTCACGCCCTAAAAACAATGTACTGCAGTTATTATATTATTGTAAGGAATTGTATTGTTATTCGCATTCAAAGCTTCTTTAGTTTGCCTTAGAAAGATTTTTTTGAAGTGGTTGTTAATTTATAAATTATTTTAATAGAAAAGCAGGTAATATTTGAAATAAAAAAGAGTGAAAACATTAAGCACATCATAAATACTTTCCTTTTCTACATTGTAGGTGCAGGTCACCTCTTTAAAACTGATATTCTCATACAAAATATTGGTAATCAGATCCATACAATATAGAGATGATATAGAGAATCAGAAAAATAATGAATTACGTATAAAAATGACGCTTACAGTACTTAATATTTTCTGGATTATTCAGCTGGACGTAAATAGAATTTTTTTTATTTAAAAAAACGTTGCCCCACACTAGGAATCTCGCCTGTATCGTGGGTGCGTTTACAAACATTTAAACTCACTTAAACAAACACCCAGACCCGAAACAACTATCTGTACGCCATACAAATATTTGTTTCGTGCGGGGATCGAATCCGCGACACACAGCGCAGCAGTCCAATCGCTCAGCCACTGCGCCAACCGTGTCGTCGACATTTTAATGTCATCTTTAATCTAATAGACTGACCTGTGGAGCTAAACCAAGACGGGTGAGTCTCGGAGAAATGCTATACACAAACTTCTCAACTTGTTGCCAAAGCTTCAATATGTGCTGAGGATCATCTGCGTAAGCTTTGGAACTTTTTACAATAAGCTCGAATGCGTTGCTAGCTAAATTCGGAATAAACTTTGTATCACCAAAGCCTTTGTAGTTTCCGCTGTTGGCAACAACACCTCCAGCGTATACCAAAAATGCCTGAAAACCACAAAAGAACAATAATAGGATGTTTCTCAACCGCAAAATAGTAAATAGATAATGTGTCTTTTTGTTCATAGGATGTGGTGAAGTTATCAGTTCTATTTTATTAATGGGAACAACAAATATAAAATATTCTAGCAATAAAGACTTTAAAATAACATCTACTTATACTTATCATAAAATGCCTAAAATCGACTGTGTGACTATGTTAGTTTTAACCGACTTCCAAAAGGAGGAAGTTTTCAATTCATCTGTTATTTCGATACTTCACAGCGAATTTTTAATTGAGATTATTTAAGGAATTAAAATATTCATACCTCATACCAAAATAAAAATAAATGTGTATGTTTTGACAAGTCCTTAAAACTGTGCGAAACAAGGTTGGGACACTTGAGCAGTTGTCCCCTGTTTCATTATCCAATAATAGAAAAGACAGAGAGAGAGAGAAGTTTGTTTGTCCTTACCTGAAAATCATCATTACTGACACCTTGTTCTGTGGCAGCATCTTTAAGAGACTGCAGGGATTCAGTTGCAAAGATCCTATGAAGCAGAGAAAAGATCTTTGGAGACTCGGGACTCGTCTGCATCAGAACTATGAGTCCACCATTCCATGCTGCCTGAAATTCAAACGTTTGGTTTTTACAATAATGTACTTGTAACATATTTGGAAGAATAAATAAAAAAAAAAAAATTGCTAAAAATAGTTTTGTGTCCATTAACTCTAGCTTCATACAGAAATTCGGAAAATTATGAATAACATTTGTTCTAACCCAATTTTCAAAATTCAACACATAAATATTTGACACTGATTGCTGGACTCAGAGAGCTTTAATGATTACTTAGACCATAACTTAGTAAAGGTTTTGACATTTTTGTTTTACAAAAATATGTTAAATCTTTCTTTCTTTTTTTTGTAAAGATTTGACATATTTTTGTAAAACAAAACTGTCAAAACCTTTACTAAGTGATGGCTTAAGTAATCATTCAATATTTTGAGTACCGCAGATTATCCTTTAATGTGCTGTTTATTCTAGTTGCAGTGTTGTAATTTATTAAGTTTTATAATTATTGTTACTTTGCCCTTGATAGTAAAGCAAGTCACTAGTTTCTAAGAAAATGGTCAAATCTGAGTATTTCTTGAAAGTAGAGGTAAATGAGGCATAGAATGATGTGATATTCTTATGTCAATAGTCAAGGAAGGTATAGACTGCTGCCCGTCGGGGCTGCGGGTGTTCGCAAGAGATACCGCGGCCTCGACATGAAGGGCTAAGAAGGAACATGGGTGGTTTTTAGTCAGTAGAAGTCTGACATTCCCTTTCGCTCTGCCCAAGAGCGGGAGGGGTCATTTGATGATTTTCCACCCACCATAAAAAAAAAGGTATAGACTGCTACATTGCCACACTTCAAGAAAATCATAATATCACATTACACCTATAATCCCCGAAGGGCAGAGGTTTACCTAATAACACACCCACATTTTGCCAGTGAAGTTTCAACCTCATCTGATATGGGGTGAGCCTATTGCCCTCAACTGGGCAAAAATTCAGACTCCGTGGCTGTCTACTAAGAAATTCTCAATAGAAAACCCTAATAACTTTCCTTGACCTGGGAATTGAACCGTTGACCTTATGCTAAGCAGTCATGCTAGCAACCACTATGCCAAGAAGGTAGCGTTTCAGGAAAAAAAAACAAAGTGTTATTGGGCGGGCCATGTCTGTAAGATGGATCAGAACCGATGGGCTAGAGTTGTCACGCAGTGGGTGCCAGAAGACGGGCGTCGTCGCCGAGGGAGGCCTAGAAAATGCTAGCGTGACGACCTAGAACCGTTTATGACAAATTGGACAGAGAAAACCACACAGAGGGAAGAGTGGAAGGCTATGGGGGAGGCTTTTGCCCAGCAGTGGGACAATATAGGCTGAGAAAAAAAAAAAAGTTAATGATAATTGCGATGTAAAGCAATATTCTCAGAAATCCTTGCCTACTTCCTTTATCTCAGTAGGCAAACAAGTGACAGAGCTGCTTAGATACGACATTTACACTACAAAGTGCATGCTAAAAATAAAATTATGAAGTCACTATGAATGAGCATTATTAAAACCACTTTATATTATTGTGTTTGTAGGTATATAAGATAGTGTTTTGTACTGTAAGAGTTAATTTACTTTGAGCTGTTCGTCAAAAGTTCATTTAGTGCATCTTCACAGGCACAGAGAAGAAGGTGCTAAACCTGCCCCTCATCCAGAAAATCTTTCTGGATAAAGCATGAGTTTTAGATTATTCAACTAATGTTAAAATTGAGCTCATCAACATGTAAAGAAGAATCACAAAATGATAACTTTTGCATAAAAAAATTAATAAAGGTTTATTTTAACATAGGACTACACTTAATGCACATATAAGTCACCCATTATGTGAAATAGCTATAAAATGAAGTGGAGTAATAACACTACAATGATGAAATGAACATCTTCAAACATACTGTCAAATATGCAAAAGAATTTTGAAAAAAGGTTAACCTTTTCTTGCAAATTAATCAACCTCAATAATTAATATTGTGTGAAGATGTTCATATTAAACAATGAATTCATTTCAACATTACCATCTGCTTAATAATAAAACAAGGAAAAGACAAAAACAATAACTTACCCGACTCAAATAATGTGCATAAAGTTTTTCTTTGTCCGTCAGTTTAGCAAATGCCTGAGAACTGTCTAGTTCTACAAATTTCTGGTTGTTAGGCAGCAGAAAGTGAGATTTGTCTTCAGCCATGGCTAAAAATAAAAGCCTGGTTTAAGAAATGATAGCAGGTATTTATAAAAAAATAAATAATTATCAACATTAACGTTGTTACTGACCCTTAACTATTTTAGGCTGGTTCGTGGATACAGACTCAATAGCAAAACTGGACGTGCCTCTGCACTGTTTACTAATAAATGAATCAGCAGTATTGGCCCACCGGCATTTTATAAGGTTAATAGTCAGAGTCCGCAACATTGGTTATAAACTAAATGAAACTGAAATCGTAAAATATATTTAATATTGATTAATTTTACCTTCAGTTACTGCGATTTATCTACTTAGTTTTACTTTTAGGAAATTCACAAAAGCTTCTAATATTTTTTTTATCAATGAGATCAATCACTCATCAATCAGTTAGTGATGGTCGTTGAATGAACGAACTAGTTGATTCGACCGTCCACGTACTGTGAACGAATCGACGGTTCACCGATAAACGATGGACTAGTCGAATCCGTAGACGCCTCAGACGGCTAAACTGAAACTCGCAACGCGACTTACGCGACGATCGACGATGCGCGTACAAATTCATTCGTCCGTTGAACTATCGTGCAAACAAATTTGTGATCTAAATCTATTCAAAAGGAGTTCATATTTGTACGGGTCGAATGACATTGTGAAGAAAAGGATGCGGTGTATGGTAGTTTCGCGTGTGCGAAAGAGAAAGGCGATGGACTGGTCGAACGGTGCGAGACAAACCAGTTTTTACTTGTTTGTTGTTGTATAAGTAGTTCATCTAGTTTTGATTTATAAAATTCATTGTGTGACTACTCGCGCTCAAGGTCAGAGTTCAACCGTTTTCGAATGTTTGCGAGTTCAATGATTAACTGGTTTTGTATATATTTAATTAATGTAAATATTTGTAAAATTGTAAATAAATAGTTTAACTCTATTCAGTAGGTATTCAGCCAGTCCTAAGCCTGGAAAAGTATGAAGGGAAGTTCAAGTTAATAGGTACTTATGGCACGCGGGAGACTAGTCTAAAATCTACCGCCTACGTCGCCGTCGCGCGTCGTGTCGACGCCGTAAAGTTTACCAAGTTAACGCGTAAACTAGTCGACGAATTCAACTAGTTTATCGACTAGTTGATGAACGAAATTAGACGGTCTAGTTTCGTTGACGCAAAATACGTCGACGACTCATCTCTACAATCAGTGTTGTTCAATGATGTTTCCAACTGTGTGTTTTAAAGATAGTTATCATTCAAGCGTAAGCAGATTTAAATCAGTAACAACACTGATAAGTTAGTGGAAAAAAATCTAAACGACAACAATGTTAATAAAAAAAATAAAATAAAGTATAATCTATCTATTCGGACATTAAGCTGGACACGAACTTACGATTTATTTTACTATCATGTATTTGATAAACGTACCGATCTTCATAAAGGCTCTATTACTGTCATTTTGGGTGATGTCATCAAAATGTGTATAAAGGTAAGATTACACTTTTGTCAGATGCAAGGTTTTCTAAAGAAATAATGAAACCGATAATCCCTGCATTGCGAGATAAGCAACAGTCAAACATAATGTAAACATTTTAATTATACTCCTTCATAAGTTTGTTGAATAATTAAATCACGGTATGATCAGCTTGACAGCTTCAACGGTGGCATTTCTTGCGCAAGCCTGTACCTAGCTTTTGTTTCGTTTCTTTTCACTGTTATGCTTTTCTATGTTTGTTGTATTTATACAAAGTACAATAAGAATCACGCAAAAAAAAATGGGAGACTTATATAATGAGAACTAATGTCTCCCATTTTTTTTCATTTATTACGTAAATATTTTCGTTATGATTGTGTGCTAATAGATTTTCCGTTACACGTAAGGTAAGACGAACTGACGTTTGCGGTCCTACCACAAACGCACCCATCAATGAAGTAAACATTCAACATGGATGGTTTCCGATTATTCTCATCCGTATTTTAGGTCAAATAGTTTGTTTAGGATGTGTGTAAGTGAAGTTTAGAAAAGTTATTGTTATTTAGTGAAAATGTCGTCAGAAAGGTAATATGTTACATTGAAGTTTTACTTATTGTTGACAAATTGCTTCCGATATCCGTAGTTGAAAGTTGCAAAATCAATAAAGTACGCGGAAATCGCTAATGTCACGCCCTGAATTCGTAGTCAAATTGTTGGTGTGTGGTAGAATAGTGGTAGTAAAGTTGAGACGTTGGTGATGTTTTATTCTAGGGTGGAATGGGTGGAGATTATCGAGCCGAAGACAAAGGAGCATATGTATGCTAACCTAACAACTGGCGAATGCGTCTGGGACCCACCTGAGGTATACTACGTCCAAAATTTCATTCACTTCCGTACTTAGGCGCCGGTTAAAATTTTCCAGCAAGTGATTACCTTCTTGGTTTCTTAATTCTGTTAAGTACAAAGATGTTATAAATGACTATAGCTGTAACTATTATAATTATCTAAGACAACCTAACTGCTATAAATTATGTTTATCTCACAAGTACAAGGGGTATTCCAGATTTATGACTCACTTTCACATTTCCTTCTTTCTCAAGACATAGTAGAAGTTTAAATACATTGCTTTTCTCAGTTATAAGAAAATACTTTTTGACCTGCATAAATACTGCACTCTGACACATAATATCTTATGTATTCTACTGAATAAAGGTTCAGTTCTTTCTGAGTATCAAATATATTGAGCTAATTTCTTCAATTCCAGCTAAAATACTTTCTTTTGGCTTGTGTTAATTTGATCAAAAACCAGCAATTCAATATATAATTGAATTAAATCAAAGCCATAAACCCTTGTTAATGTAATATTTTGTCTTGTTCTAGGGTGTTAAAGTCAAAAGAACAGACTCATCACAATGGTGGGAACTTTTTGATATCAACACACATAGGTTTTACTATTACAATGCTTCCACACAGGTAATTATTGTGACATAATAAGAAATAAACATCATGACATACACAGTGAACAATACCTTATAATTACTTTATTGTTTTAGACAACTGTATGGCATAGGCCTACAGACTGTGACATCATACCACTAGCTAAATTACAAACATTGAAACAAAATACAGACCCACAGAAAAGGAGAGAGACTTCCACACAAACTAATCAACCCATACCTCAGGTGAGTCATATTTTAAGCTTATTAAAAAAAAGATCTTAACACCAAAGAGTTTATAGTAAGTAGGTATCATTATTATTTAAAATCAAAGCTGCAGCTAAACAATGGTCAATTTAATAGAAGAAAGATCAACTTATATGTGTTGTTTTATATTATGTATGACATCCCTTCCTTGCCTATCAACATATATAATATATTAAAAATAATAAATTATCTTAGTAATTGAACATGATACACAAACTAAAAAAACCATTAACCTCAATATTATTTTATCACATAGTATATTCAATCAAAAGATATTAAAACATCTACATTGTGGAAGCCCAATTGATTTTTGTGGGAGTAACCAAGTGGGAATTGGGGTCAAATCTATTTTTATCTCTCCTAGCAATGCTAGGAAAGCTTATCTTAAGAATTCCAGTTTTATTATTAGGAGAACTAGGTTACATTGTGTTTTATTGTACTGCATTCTTTAATGTTTGCTTTTATTATTGTCAGTAACTCTGTGGTTTTATTATTTAAGAACTGTTATTAAAGAACTATGTAGATATAACAGCCCTTTCATAGTTTATTTATGACTGTTATGTTGGTAAACTTGGGATTTGAATGCTTTCCTGAATATTTTTTTTAAACAAACGTTCTGGTTAGCCAACTTAATATCATCTGCTCAGCCTTTTCCCAACTATGTTGGGGTTGTCATCCATATAACTAGATGCAGCTCAATACTAGTATTAAAATTATTACTTGTCTAGGTCCTGTTTCCTGGAGATTATCACATTTCTGATTGAATGAATGTGATAAATTTAAAATTTTTATCATTATTAAATTTTTGTATTAGAACTCATTTTGTGTACCTTCAATATTGCTGTGTAAAATGTTACTGAAACTTTAAAACAATCATTGACACACAGTCGACATGTTATATCTATAAATAGCAGAAAATGGCTTCGTCCGTCTGTGTGATCAATATTCACAATGTATTTTGATGTGCTTTGCATTACAGAGATATCATCTCGGAAGATTTATGTGTAAAATTCCAATTTTTTTAAATAAAAATCGCGATGTATTGAGATTATGTCGCCACATCCGCCATACAAAGCGAAAGGCGACTTTTATATTATAAACTGTATAAAAACGGTGTGTTATATTATAACTGTATAGCACAATTTATAGTTATGTTTTATCTGCTTTGACACATATAGTTAGAAGGTAGCAGTTACAACAATGATCACGTTATACATATTGTGCAAGAGACAGTCATTGACATTAAAACGAGGTTATTTATAATGTATTCTTATTATCCTTTATTGTTTTTTATATCTACATCCCAGGAGAAAGAATGAGTAGTATTATGTGTTCAAAATGCTTTTAGTATGTATTGTTGTATATAGGATTCAGAGATTGAAATACACAGTTTTCAAAAAAATGCCTACATGGATAAAATGTGTAGAACACCTGTGGTGCATATAACCTCTAGAATTTGTAAATTCCTAGTAAAATCACACGCGTGTGAACCTAGATTATTAGAGCAATCTAGGCTATACTTAATTGCAGATTCCACATGACCGCCAGAACGTAAACGCATCGGAGCCCCACGCCATGGGACATTTGACACTATATTCTATTAAACAGCAGTTAAAAAGTATAAAAAAAAATTACGTTTTTTTGTCGGCTGTAGCCGACGGTGGCGATCAAAAGTTAATTATGAATTTTTACTTTACGATGATATAGCTTTATTGTACCTGAGAATGTTGTGTATACCTGTAATTGGTACTTACATCAGAACCCTAACCAGTATATTTTTATTCTTCAGTGTGTATATGTGCATAAATATGGACACTATTCTTAGTTTTAACATAATCTATAATGTAACATAATAAGTCAGATTTAAATTACTTATTAGTCTTTTTAGGCTAGATTGTAATTAGTTATTAAGAACTTCGTTCTTATAATAATGAAAAAAAAAAAAAAAAAAATTCTTCAGTGTGAAATGTATGTACTGTTGGTGTACCTGTTTGAAGTCAATAAATAAATTCAAGCTCATTGACATTCCTTGCTTCTTAAGTAATGAATGTAATATTGCTACTTAATTTCTTCTTCCAACTATCATTAATATTCAACCAGAGCAGGGAATCAATTGGGTCATAAACTACCATAGAAATACGATAAACAAAAACCATGTAAATATATAGATAGTTTTTTTAAAGCTCTTCCTATACAATTTTTAAGAACCTATTTAAAACTCCTAATTATCAAGAATCGCGCAACTTACGTACGGTATTTTCGTTTACCTCGTGAGGTTCGGGGGTAATCTATTTTTTATGACGTCACTATTTGAACCACCTACGTACCTATCCCTTAATACTTGCTCTATCACGGTTACAACCAAGAAAGAGATATAAAAATAAAATCTGTCATCAGGTGCCACCAATACTAGACCCAGTAAGCAGCAATGGCAACAGCACTGTCGCAAGCGTCAGCAAGTTGTCGCCAGGCAACGCAAAAACCGTCACTCTCACGCAAACGAGTCCCGTGCGAACGAGGAGGTCGCATTACCATCACAGGTGACAAAACATTCTAATATTTCACTATTGTATTGTTGTGAATTATGTGTGAACTACCTTATGCCAACAGCTTCGCCCGCGTTTAGTTCGATAAATGTTCCACGAGATCTTACTCCCGGTATAAAAAGTATCCCATGTGTTAGTCCAGGTTATAAACTATCTGTGTGTGAAATTTCATCCAAATCTGTGCAGTGGTTTTTGCGTGAAAGAGTAACAAACATCCATTGAATCTCACAAACTTTCGCATTTATAATATTAGTATGTGAATATTCATCGGCAACGTGTGAGGTGTCAATTCACATTGCATTGCTGTTAGGTTGTTGTATGGTTTACAGAATAGGTCAGTAGGTATTTTGGAGTTTAATTTGTAAGTTGCAACTTTGTGTTGCGTGTTCTGAGTAGTGATGTGTGTGTCTTTGGTTTAAAAAGTTATAATTCAAGCAATTAAAATTGTGTGTATGAATCAAAATGAATAATATGTGCTAAAATGAATAATAATAGTTAACTATATTTATAAGATAGACAAACTAACATTCACTAGGCCCACGTCGTGAATTATAGCCCATTCTTTCTCATAGAGAGGAAGCCTGGAATCCCAGCAGTGGGAACATTATAGACTGATAATGCAGCGTAGTTGAAAAATGAATAGTTTTTCCTGTGAAAAATGTTCGTCTAATGCGATTCTTATAAATGCTTAAATATCACTTCGTTGTTAGAGTTTCAACTTTCGCCGCACAGCCGAGCGTTCAAAATCTTTTAACTGAGCTTTAGGCATCGATTTAGGTGTTACTTACCGTAAGTGTTAGCAGGCATTTAACACTTTTGTTGTCTGTACTAGTTTATGAATGCTTTCATTGTTTGAACTGATAAAGGTGTGTTGTTAATTGACGATGATTATGTGTTGATGATAATGTTAATGAAATTATAATTTGTGTCTGTTTTAGAGATAATTTATGGAAACGGATTATGTTTCTTTATTGTTTGTATTTAGATGTGGGTTTGTATAATTGTGAGATTATTCAAACTGTACAGTGTACACTTATATTCGGTTAGACACATTCAGTTCAGTATTAATTTGTTGAACGGCGTTGCTGACACGGAGCAAATAATGAACATACGTTAGTATTTAAGCCCTTTTCGTGCCTATTAAGGTAAAGCAAACAGGCGGCGTATTATTACTTGCTGAATCAAAGACATATTAAACTTCAATCGCTACTTTTATCAGTACTTTGAGATAAAAAGTATAATATCGACTTTTTTTTTGTTAGCATAGATCTAAATCGAATAATTTATTTCGAATAGGCCAGTTCCAGACAATTTTGAATTGTCGAAACAGAGCCCTTGTATGTAATGTAGGCTCTCAAATGTCCGACTAGTACAGTACAAGCCTCCCCTTTTTCTTTCCCAACCTAATCTCTAATAATCTTGTGCAATATCTGGCCAAGTTCGCCATCACATCATCGCCGCTAATTCGCCTATATTAAATTAATTGATAAATACAGAAACAGCGGCGATAGTAGACGCGGGAGGCTGAGCGAAGATGGCTCCACCCAGCTATGTCGACACACAGACTCCGGCCGGTCTTCGGATAGCAGCATCAGTAGTGCGCAGCAGAGGAGGAAACAGGTATCTGCACATGCTCAGGAGCCAAGCAAACACGTAGCTATAAGTACTAGTTACTACCAAAATTGTCGGTCGATCACATTTCAACCGTATTTCTTAGGACATAAGAGTGAAAAGTGGCAGACCGTCAGAGAACTTGGTTGTACTTAGATCTTTTAGTGCGTGATTAAAACCGTTTTTAATATATTTTAGTCTCATTTCACATAAAAGTTCCACAAATGTTTACCAATGGCAACGTCTGACAACGTCATTCGATGACATTCATTAATTGTTTGCCAAAATATTATAATTGCATCACTGTAAATGATGATCTATCATTTCCTTTCACATATTGATGAGAAACTTAACCAAAGAAGCTTTCATCAATCATGATATAGCATGTTATTTACAGGTGCCCTGTTTTTCAAAACGGCTAAGTACCTCATTCTGTTCTCCTTATATTATTGAACTAGCTGATGCCCGCGGCTTCACCCGCGTGGATGTCGGTCAAATTATATACTAAAACCTCCCTTTTGAATCACTCTATCTGTTTAAAAAAACCGCTTCAAAATCCGTTGCGCAGTTTTAAAGATTTAAGCATACATAGGGACGGACAGACAGCGACAGCGACTTTGTTTTATGCTATGTAGTGATGATAGTGATGATTTAAATTTATTATTTATATTTATTCATTTTGATTGTTTCAGGAACTTAGTGCAGCTATAGTATGTAATCCCCCTGTATGTACCCCGCAACTTAGAAAACGAAGCAGTGCAGCACAAGCGCACGAAACGGAGAAATGGTCTCCTCATACAGGTAAACAAAATTCTTCTTCTTCATTGTCCCTCAGTACTGAGGATTGTGAGTAGTGACCCACCTCGTTGTTTTCTTGTCCTGGCTTGTCGCCCGATATGTCTTTCCTGGGCTTGCTGCTTCCTAGGAAGATAGTCCCAAGGTTTGGAGGATAACAGTTCACCGTGTTGGTAACTCTTGATCTTTTGATTTTTTTTACCCTCCTTAATACTATATAATTGACGGCACGGTTGGCGCAGAGGCTGAGCGATTGGACTGCTGCGCTGCGTGTCGCTGGTTCGATCCCCGCACGGAACAAATATTTGTATTGCCTACAGATAGTTGTTTCGGGTCTGGGTGTGTTTGTGTATGTGACTTTGAATGTTTGTAAACGCACCCACGATACAGGAGAAATTCCTAGTGTGGGGCAATGCTTTAAAAAAAAAAAAAAATAGAAAATGATGAAAATGATTGTTGGCTGAGTGGAGTGCCCCATCCAAAGACACTGGGTAAAATTTTTTTTTTAATAATAATAATAATATTCCACAACTATCACACAACGCCATCTAGTCCCAAGCTAAGCAGAGCTTGTGTTTTGGGTACTAGACAACTGATAAACATACTTATATATTTCTAAATACATACATATTATAGATAAATTACACCCAGACACAGAACAAATGATCGTGCTCATCACACAAACATTTGTCCTGGGTGGGAATCGAACCCACGACCTCCGGCATAGCAGTTAGGGTCACTAACCACTAGACCAACAGGCCAGTCGAATTAAGTATAGGATTACGTTAAATAGAATAAGGTACTAACAACACTACGTATGGACTGCTCAGGTCTGAAATAAAGACATTTTATTTAACACACATAACATCACGCCTATAATCCCCGAAGGGTTAGGCAGAGGTGTACCTAATAGTACCAAAAACAGCCACGGAGTCTGGATTTGTGCCCGGTTGATGGCAATAGGCTCGCCCCCTATTACATGGGACTTAAACATAACTGACATTTTATTTAATGGACTTGTAAACAGGATTCCATCTCGCAGAAAAAAACCGAAAGCGTAACGAACAATCATTTTGTTAGTTTCGCATTAGTATGACGTCACAGAAAAATAACGTGAGACTTGCAAGCCTAATTATACGTTACATCTTACTATGCTGTCTTTATAGCAAAAAAGTCCCTAGATAATAAAGCTAAATTGGCGACATTTTTACGCGACGATATTTCATCGCGTATTGAATTTGCAACATAAGCATTGAGAATTCAATAGAGTACATTCCAAATGCGCCAAAAAGCTCACTGTTGTTTCCAGTGTTTTACTCAATAGAGGCATAGAGTTGAAAATCTTCAAATAGTATAAAGCAGCAGAGCGTACTTAAAAATCTAACGAAATGTGGGTTCCTATGCACCACTGACTACCCATTTAAGAAATTTGGTCGTGATTATGTATTTCTATATTAACCTTGCAGGTTTGAATCGTAGTGGCAGCTTCATATCACCACGGAAAGACGCGTCCGATGATTCGATGCACGAAAAGTATTTCAAATCCGTTGAGAGCACCCCTTTGACAAGAAGAAAGGTAAGGTTTTATTTGATAATTGCATTGTTGCTTTTATTGAGTACTCTTTTGTTTGGCAGATGTCATTTCTTGCGCATAGCTGTGTATGTAACTTTGAACGTCGCAATTGGCTATTTGACTACTGTTAAAAATTTACGAAAATGTTATGTCATTTCAAAGAACTAACAGAAATAACATAATGTGTGAAAAAAGTAATAAAATCGATCAAAAAACTGCTTAGTTTTAACTGATTTTAAATGACGTGCTAGATAAAGACAGCGCTACAAAAAAGTGACGTCATATTTCATACCGCCACGCGCCATAGTTACGTAGTACAAATGGTCGTTTCGCGCGACAGGATAGAAAGTGCCCCCACCAAAAACTTTTAAAGCATTCAATGTAGCTACTTCATTTTTTTTTATCGATTTCATAACTTCTTTCATACATCGTGTTATTTCTTTGAAATAACATAACATTTTCGTGAATTTTTAACAGTAGTAAAATAGCCAATTGTTTGGTAAATTGTATTCAAATATTTTGTATTGCAATCACTCGCACCCTGCCGGTGAACAGCTGTCAGGCGCCCGGATCAATATTAATGATAGTGGCACACTAATTAGAGGGATTTCGTTGCTCTATAAATTGCAACCGTATTTTTTTTCTGACTGTAACATTGCGACTTGACGATGATATTGTCATAAGAACTTATTGGTCAACCAACTGATCAGTGAAAGTTAGTAGTGGGGTTCTCGTTTGTTAAAAAAAAGTTAAACAAATTATGATCTTTGTTGTTCGTATTATGAGTTAAAAGAAAACTTCTCACCTAAGCACGCCGAGCAAAAAGTAGACAAGTAAACCTTCCACTTTACTTTTTGGAACCTAAAAATTACTTTCTCATAGATAGTCGATGGAACATAAGCACCGTAATATAAAAAAATAGTTTAGACACTGTACCAACTAGGGCAACTAGGTAGTAAGTATGGTAGTATTAGCAGTAGTATAGATCGTATAGATTGATACTAATGCTTTCAGTTAAAACAGCAATCAGCGGGAGGATCGTCCTGTGACTCAGCGTCGCCACAAAGTCCCAGCAGCCCCTTGCAGAAACCTCAGCCTACGCCATTCTTACAGGTTTGTTGTATTTTAGTTAACCCTAAAATCTTGGTGACTGAGTCATCAACGCCCCGCTGAAACCTCCCAAGGGTCAAGGAGCAAAGGTTGGAATTAAATGGCCTACCAAACTTCCGGCATTTTTTTTTCGAAGTTTCGTTCACGCATCATACCGAACATTTTGTCTTGACTCAACTCAACTTGTTATCAAAGTAAGTTTTATGAATTTATTTGTGGATTAATGTAAAATTTAAAATAAAATGCCTGCTTAACTTCCACAGTTAAGCAGGCCAGGCTGCATACAAACACCGTCCAACCCCTTTACCTTTCAAAGCATGGACCTAGAAAGGGAATGTGTAGAAGAAAAACGAGAAACTAAATTTGCGGCTGGACGAGTTCACTGGCAAAGTGTTTGTTTCGTATATCACCGGAAAACGACTGTTACAACTCGTCGCCAGATATTAAGCTATTAGTTGTGCCGATGCTTCAAAGGCTTTTATTTTTACCACCGTATGAGCTATTCTAAGATTGTGTCATCACAAAAGTCCGGTCAATGTTATCAGAAAATTACTTCAAACTCCGTTTTTAGCTCTAGTTTTGTCTGACCTACTTCCTCAATTTATTTTTATTATGAAAGTTGTACTGAAGCATCTATTTATGCGAATTTCGAGCATTTGCAAAAATGTTTGACTTTGGTAAATCGCTTGCAAGAATTCTTCAAAGTAAAAATTAAAATTGATTTCGATAGGGACTAAGTAGGAGTGTAAATGATTTGTTTGTAATGCTCCAGTGAGGCGTTGAACGGTAACGTTTATTAGCGTAACGGCCGCGACCCAATTTAACTGAGCTTCTGAACTCCTGGCTATTGTGATGGTAACCTTGACATGTTTGGGGCATTGAGTGTTAGACGCAGTTCATATTGTCACTGAATGTGGTGATGCCCTTGTGTTTTATTTGGAATGTTGTTTAGGTTCTTAAAGGGCGTATTTAGTTTGTTGTAGTAACGTTTCATTTTACATTTAACATCAGGGGCGGATCCAGGATTTATTTTCGGGGGGGCACATGTTGAATTTTTTATTATTCATGTTTCGGATGAGCAGATTTTTTTTCCAAAAAGCACTTGTTGACTAGACTACGTGTGCCCCCCCCCTGCCCCCAGAAAAAAAACTTATTTTTCTGTTATATTGCTGTGATAATCGATTTGGCTAATAAGTATGTACTGTGAAGGAAACTCCATAATCATTGGGGGGGGGGCACGTGCCCCCGTGCCCCCCCCTGGATCCGCCCTTGTTTAACATGTAATACCTACTTGAAGTTTTAGGTAGGAGTGTACCTAATAGTAAATATTACACCCACATTTGGCCAGGTTTGTTTTAAGTTCCATTAGTAGGGGCGAGTCTATTGCCATCAATCGGGTACAAATCCGGACTCTCCACTCCGCTAAGAATTTTAACAACGTATCTGTCTACGAACAAACAACAGTTAAATGCTGAGAATCAAATCCTACTTCTTACTGCGGTACTCAGAGATATTTAATGATTACTTAAGCCGTTACTAAGTAAAGGTTTGACATAATAATGTATGACAAAACTGTCAAAACCTTTACTAAGTGATGGCCTAAGTAATCATTAAAGCTCTCTGAGTGCGGCAGTTAGTGTGTCGATGACAATTCAAATTGACTCAGCACAAAATTTGGCGACGAGTTTGGCATTTTCATTAGGGTCCAGCAGCTCCTGTGATGTGCAAATAACAGAATAGGCAAGACACGACATCAAGTGTCCCATCATTTGTGCGGCGAAATCAAATGAATCATATAACAATCATGATTTATCGAACTAGAAAATGCTCGGAATTCACCAGAAATAAAACTGGTCTATAAATAGGTCGTTGGATTTAGCTGCGACCTAAAACCAAACCCTTCATTTAAAAATAAACGACCTTTAATACTGACATCCCCCTGTGCATATTTGATAAACTGGGCCAGGGGTAACGGCCCTTACTTATGAACGGTCGTAGGTTCGGCAGTCACATTAGTTTGCGTAATTTATTTCATCACTACGGCTCTCAAAACGGCGAAGAAAAACATAGAGGTGAAACCAGCATGTAGTAGAACCAAAAATCGAATATATGTGACACCCGCCAACCGTGAGTCCGCGTGATGGATGAAGTTACGGCTTAAACCTTCTCGATGAGCGGAGGGCTGTGTATCCGCAGTAGAAACCCCATATTATTATGCTGATGTTATGTAATCAATATGCCAATCTCGCTAACGCATAAGAAAAATATTTTTAAAAACATTGCTACACTAGGAATTTTTCCTGTATCGTCAAACATTAAAACAGCCATATCCTTAACTACCTGTAGGTCTTACAAATATTTGTTCCGTGCGAGGATCGAAGCACCGATACACAGCGCAGCACCCTATCGGTTTGCCTCTAAGTCTACGCCAACCGTGTCGACAAATCCTCCTGTCTCCTATTATGTTTTATTACATGGGAATAAAAGATAAAACACATACACACAACAATAAATTTTAAATGTAATTATTTTAATGTAAAGTTAAAATTTTTGAATGTATTTATTTTAAAGTAAAGTATTATTTTTTTAAATGTAACAGTTTTTAAGTCGCTACTAACAAATATTATGGACCAAAATGTCTGAAATAAAAAGTTTTTTATTTTTATAAAAGGTTAAATTAATATGTGTGTGTATTATTAGGTACACCTCGGCTCTGGAAAGCCTTTTGGATATGTGCTACAGGCGTGATATTACATAATGTAATCAATAAACAATTATTTCCAACAGACAACTGCAGCTCGGCCGTCGCTAGTGTCTTCCATATCGCTAGCAACGGATGCGGCGGCGGGTGTCGCGTCGCGGGTCATGCATAGCTTGGAGAGACCACACCAGCTGTCCAGGCATGCGAGGGAACGATTCTCTGATAGGTAAGCTATTAATGTTTTTGGAAACTTGGAACGATACACTGTTTTGAGCAGCTGTTTGACCGGGTGTCCTAATATAAGGATACTTGTTTAAAATCCGCACATTCCATCTAAACCGACACTTTCTGGCACTGATGTCCGCGGCCGTGTATTCTCAGCGCTTTATTATTACTACCCTATATTGTCCCACTGCTGAGCTAATGCCCAGGGCTGGACTTATTCCTAGAATCAGTTTAAACGCCTATAAACCAAATAAAATACAACAAATTAAAAGACTCCAAAGTATACAGAAGACCGATAGACCGAGTTGACCGATGTTCTAGTAAAGGTTGCGAGAATCTGCTGGATGCGAGACAAACGGGACCGGCCAAGGTGGGGAACACTTGGCGGAGGCGTATGTCCAGCGACAGTGGACGTCTTTCGGCGGAAATGATGATGATGATGATACAGAAAAACCTTTTAATTGCCATATGAAAATAATTTAAAAAGAGTAATAATGTTTTACATCTCTTTGTTTTCAGGCACTTAGACAAAGATAGGTTAGCGGAACTGGAGCGCATGGACAGGTATCCGGAGAAGCAAGCCGTGTACAGCGTCGACAAGCCTTTCAGACAAACCAGCCTCGATCTACGTCACAACGCTGCTGCTGCTAATTGGCACCCAGCACGGGACTTCACTAGGTAAGATTTATAATATTACTAGCTGTTCCCGGCATGCGTTGCAATGCCCTTTTTCCTACCTACTACCTGCCTGTGTACCAACTACCTACCTACCTACTACCTCCTACCCTACCTACCTACTACCCTACCTACCTACTACCCTACCTAACTACTACCTTACCTACCTACTACCGTACCTACCTACCTACTACCCTACCTACCTACTACCCTACCTACCTACCTACTACCCGACCTACCTACTACCCTACCTACTTACTACCCTACCTACTACTCTACCGACTACCCTACCTACTCTACTATCCTACTTACTACCCTACCTACTACCCTGCCTGCCTACCTTCCACTTTCTCACCTTTTAAACCTTCCCTGGACTTCCACGAATAATTCAACACTATAATTAGCCAAATCGGTCCAGCCGTTCTCGAGTTAACTAACGAACAGCTATTCATTTTTATATAATATAGCTGTACCCCGCGTGCGTTGCAATGCCCTTTTACCTGCCTACGTACCAACTACCTACCACCTACCTATTACCTACCTACCTACATACTACTAATTTCTCACCTTCTCTGGACTGCCACAAATGTTTCAAAACCAAAATTAGACAAATCGGTCTAGCCGTTCTCTAGTTTTAGCGCGACTAACTAACAGCAATTAATTTTTATATTATACGCAAACACCATTTGAAAAATCATTTTTCTATTGGGAAAGAAACAGTAATTATTTGTGATTATTGTGATAATGTCGTATGGTCTGTTTGAAGTTGTCATTCGTTGACTGAACAACTGAACGTCACTCAATTGTTTTGCCTTCCCGGAACCTCTCCACTAACACTTGAACTTTATAGTACGGTATTAAAGCTCAAATTGATTTGAAGTTTTAGTTAGAAAACGTTTGTATGGGAAAAAGAAAAGGGCTGTTTTTAGGGCTTTTCCGGCCATTATTCGAATTTTTCTCGCCGTAAAAACCATCCTTGAACTTCAACGAACATTTTAAAAAAAACATCAGCCAAATCGGTCAAGCCGTTTTCATGCCAAGTCGTGACAACGAAAAACGGGTTTCATTTTTATATATATAGATTATTTTAATTATCTATAATATTTAATATTATTAATTATTAATTAAGAGGGACCCTCTTCAATAAATCAATATGATACATTAATAATAATAAAAAAAAAACATAATATCGAGATCTGGACCTCTAATTGGCGCCCAGTGGGACTGCCTTAGTTACTTATTTTTACGAAGGAACGAATGTGTATTTTTGTTATTTCATGTAGGTCTATATTCGTGTACTTTTCAAGCTGTAAGATAAATACTGCAGCTTCAATTCGCATTAGAATGTTAACTTCTTATTGGCACCCAGTTGGGACTACTAAGAATAAAATTCAGCTTTGCAGAACTCCATTACGTAGCCAGGAATTTGAAATTGTAACCTGCCTGTTTTTTTATTGTTTCAGACGTCAACAGGCGGAACCGGAGCGCTATACTTCAAGCAAGACATCTGTGTCTTCAGGCAGTAGCAAGCATCGGACACCGCCGCATGAACCACACCACAACTTTATGAGGCTTTCTTCAGCTAACGAGCAGGACAATATGGCAGCTGGTAAGTTAGTTTTACTTACCTGGAGTTTACAAGGTGCAAACGGATCCTTCATAAAGCCGTCAACCAAGCATCCTGTACATCAAACTAAGTAATTAGCTATTTGGCTACTGTTAAAAATACACGAAAATGTTATATTATTTCAAAGAACTAACAGAAATAACACGATGTGTGAAAAAAATGACAAAATCGATCGAAAATGGCTTAGTTGTAACTGATTTTAAATGAAATGTGACGTCATATTTCATACTGTCATAGTTACGTAGTACAAATGGCCGTTTCGCGCGACAATGATAGAAAGTGGCCCCACCAAAAACTTCTAAAGCATGTAGCTACTCCATTTTTTGATCGATTTTATTACTTTTTTCACACATCGTGTTATTGTTAGTTCTTTGAAATATCATAACGTTTTCGTGAATTTTTAACAGTAGTCAAATAGCAAACTGTAATTTAACTCAAAACTACTTTTTTATTGCGAAAAATAGACAACATGCTCAATTACGGCATTCGAATTTTCACCGTCACTATTGAAATTTTCAAGATAGTTTGTTCTCACTTTGGATTTTTCATGTATCGTGGGACTTTGGGTGTGTTTACAAACATGAACTTTGCATAAACTAAAAAAATTAAAGTACCCCTTTGTAATCGTTGTTTTGCAGTAAACTACAAGTTAAAATGCGTGAACTTGGTGGAGCCACCCCTAACGGAGCCAAATGTACAGAAACACAACCAGAGATTAGAGAGGTCCACTGCGCCACGAGATCGTACCAAATCTAGACGTAAGTTATACTTTCGAGTTGCTTAAATTATGCTCCTCCCGCTCAGGAGCAAACTCGAGACTCAGTGGGTGTCAGACTCTTACTGACTAAACCACACACACACATAACACACAGAACATAACATCACGCCTGTAATCCCCGAAGAGTTAGGCAGAGGTGTACCTAATAGTACACACCCACGTTTCGCCAGTTATGTTTAAGTCCCATGTAATAGGGGGCAAGCCTATTGCCATCAACTGGGCACAAATCCAGACTCCGTGGCTGTTACTGATAAATTCCTGATGGAAAAAGCCAATAAACACTTTGCCCGACCCGGGAATCGAACCCAGTACCTCATGCTTAGCAGTCGCGCTTGCAACTACTAGACCAACGAGGCAGTCTGACTAAACCAGTGTTTCTCCTAATGCCCTTTGCGTTCCAGGGTCGCCGTGACTCGTTAAAACTTTGATAAATCCCAGGAACTGCTACAATTTTGGGAGATTTTAAGAATTTTGAATCTTATTTCAGAAACATTATAGTGGAATCTGAATACTAAGCGGAATAAACTTTTCCACTAGAACCTTACCGACTATTTCTGTTATTTGTAGGACACAAGAGGCCCGTGGAACCAGAAGACGGACCTATCGACGGCGAAGAAGAGGAGGATGAAGGTGGAAGCTCACCTTTATACTGCAACTGGGATTTACGTGGCATGCAGCATCTACTGCCTCTGCAGGACTATATCATACAGCAGGCTAAATTATCCAGTAAGTTAGACTTTTTACTTATTTTGAATAAGCGAGTGATATAAACAAGGGAACGGTTTTAGTCTGATGCGATGATTTATCTAGTACAAGTATTTATTTTTTTTAACTTTACCCTCCACTAAGAAATTTCTCCTGTATCGTGGGTGCGTTCACAAACATTTAAACTCACATACACAAATACCCAGACCCAGAACAACTATCTGTAGGTCATATAAATATTTGTTCCGTGCGGGTATCGAACCCGCGACACGCAGCGCAGCAGTCCATTGCTTGAGGCACTGCGCCAACCGTGCCGCCTGATTTCGTAATCGTTCTCATTTGAAACATTAAAGATTTACGTTTGTGGCAATAATTTCGATACCTTGTTTGTCTTTTTCCAGTTTTATTCAATTTCTATGCTTATTAGATAAATTGCCAATTCTTTTCCATCGGATCGTAAATGTTCATGACACTCCTTTATATTATAAACTCAAATTCAAAGCATTTATATCAATTAAACTATAACAGACACTTTTGAATGTCAGAAAAACAAATAAAACGACGCTACATTCACAAGGCATAATAACTTTTTATAGTACTGTACTTGCCCATTCCAAAGCGTAGGTCTCTATAGCGAAGAATGCGCAAGAAACTCCATGGACACTCTTATACGACATGGTATGGTTAGGAGCACCGTGTTTGCATTGCCAATAGCTTTAACTCCGCCTTACGTTTTAAAAACACTATCCCTTATCACCAGGTCGCGCCCGCTACGGGGGCGGTTCAGGCTCCGACGGCGAGTCAGGATCATCACGTTCCCACTCCCGATCCGGTTCGGAATCCCGCTCGTTATCCGGACACGAGCCGGATAACGAGTCGTCGGACGGCGGCGCGCGCACTCCGGACGATGACGACGGCTCCGGCGTGTACTTGCCGCATTCGTACGCGCATAGACCGGTGGATGTGGAGTATATGAACCATGGAGTGTCGTATTATAACACTTTTGTTGGATTCGATCGGGATAGGCAGCCGTCGCCTGGGATTCATAGAGTGAGTATACTACACTGTATTGGTTGATTGTTATTTAATGTCTTCTTCTTATTGTGTGGGCAGTAAGGTCTAACGACCCCACACACCCTAGTGTCAGAGTTACTAAACCGTCTCAAGGGGCTCTGACATAATTTGACCACCGCCATATGGCGGCCGGGACCACCGGCTTATACGTGCCAAGAAAAAGTATGTTAAGTTAGTTGTGGTTTACAAGTATTTTCCAGACGTTAGGTTGCATTGCATTGTTATTTTGCTATACGTGTCAATGTAACATTTTTATTTCTTTAATGTGAGTCAGTTTTATTAGAACCATTGAATATTGAAATCAAAACGTATACTTTAAAATAAAGTATGGCGTTTTAAAGTCGTCCCGATTTTAAAGAAGCCCTGAGATTGATGAAGAAGAAGCTGATCACGTTTGGACTATTTCAGGCTATTTATATTCAAATAGCTTAGGCAGAAGAATTTCTTATATACAAGTTGTCTCCCACCCAGACGTCATCCCTGGGCGGCGGCGGCGCTACGGCGGGCTGCACGAGCGAGGCGGACGGTGCGGGCGCGCTGTACAGCCCCGTGCGCGCGCACGCACCGCGCCCGCCCGCCGAACAGGACATCGAGATCTTTGCCAAGGATAACCTTAACTTTAACAAGGGGATCTTCCGGAGAAAGGTCAGTGGACTCATCCCAATACCACTCTAGAGAGCATTAATCATATTCATATTTATTTATTCACGAATTAGAGACAACCATACAGAGTAACTTAGTAATAAACACAAAATAGACAGATCGTTGAATGTGAAATGGTACAATGTAAATATGGTTTTTGATGAGTGTACGCAACACACTCTTGTTGCAATGTTTCTTTATTATCAAAAGTCGACGAATGGAATCTGAAATCTACAATTTTTTTTAAAATGTATGCTAACCGGAAGAAATTCAGACAACCTACGCTATACCCCTTGGTGCGACCATAGTAACTGAGTTGTGAAAGTCAAATTGGCAATTACTGTATAAATAATGGCAATGCCGACTCCAAGCCCCAATTCTCTGCTCAAAATATGTAATAATTCATAAACAAACATTATTTGATTTCTTCTAGGCATCAGTCCGCGACTTACTGTCGTGGACATCATCATCGATCAGCGCCCCAATGGTGGGCGCGGAGTGGGACAAGGCCCACAAGAAGGCCGCCATAGACCTGTTCCGGTTGGTGCAGATATACATGGGAGACCGCAAGGCTAGGCCCGGCATGACGCTCAACTCCGTGGCGCAGGATATCTTGCACGCTACTTTTTCTAACGAGAAGTGAGTATGGAACATTTTGAGCTGAAAGAACTTGGAAGGCTAAGTTTTGAACTGATTTTAAATGACGTGTTAGACAAAGACAGCGCTTTAGAAACGTGACGTCATATTTCATACCGCCATAGTTAGGGGGCGTTCATAAAATACGTGAGATGTTTAAGGGGGGGAGGGGGTCGAGTCAAATCTCATCTAATCTTACGATGGAGAGAGGGGGGGTCTCGGCAAATATCACGCAATTTTTTTCTGATTAAAACAATAAAAAAATTATACTATTTTGGTCCATTTAATCCAGATTGTACATGCTTAAGATTTAATCTTAAGCGTAATCGTAATACGATTAAATTTTTATTACACTTATTATTAAACTCTCAGCAATATTGATTACTAGTCTTAACTAGTCGTAAATAAAAGCACGAAGCAAATTTTTTATTTCTTTTTACATTATCAATCCAACGCGTTTACGTAAGAAACCCACATTTTGAAAAATCTCACGTGAGATTGGGGGATGGGGGAGGGGGTTGAATAAAATCTCACGACATCTCACCAGGGGGGGAGGGAGGGACAGAAAATTTAAAAAAACACCTCACGTAATTTATGGACGCCCCCTTACTTAGTACAAACGGCCGTTTCGCGCGACAAGGATAGAAAGTACCCCCACCAAAAACTTCTAGAGCATGTAGCTACTCCATTTTTTGATCGATTTTATTACTTTTTTCACACATCGTGTCATTTCTGTTAGTTCTTTGAAATGACATAACATTTTCGTGAATTTTTAACAGTAATCAAATAGCCGATTCAGCCCGGAATCTCCTACTGTTGGGTATAGGTCTCCCCTTTCTTCTGCTGTAGGAGGGATTTTGATTAGGTTATGAATTTATGGCATGATACCCAGATGAAAAAGTTCGGCTTTCCTCTGTAGACCATGTGACAGTTTCTTTCTAAAGCTCAAATGTGTGATATTACTATCCAGGTACTTTACACTACTTTTTATATTTTCTACTCTTAAGGTTCGGGTTGTATTATTACCTTTATTCATAATTTAAAAAAAATACAAAATATTAAATAAATATTGGTCAGGGCTCTTGGGGGAGGAACCTCCTAACAATACTCGACGTGTCGAGAAGTACTGCTTTCTGAATCAAGCCCTTGATTCAGCTGCCAAACGAGAGGCATTGGCTGTCACGACTATCGGCACAATGAGTGCTGTGTTCACGTCCCACACGTCGACAATCCCCTGACCTTATTTTTAACTATTGCTTTATTTCCAGATTACGTGACGAGCTGTACGTGCAGCTCTGCAGACAAACGACAGAGAACCCACTGCGCGACTCATTGCTGCGCGGCTGGGAGTTGCTAGCCGTGTGCTTAGCCTTCGTGCCGCCATCGTCAGCGTTCCAGCCCGCATTGACCAACTATGTCAACAGGCATAGAGACCCTGCTTTTGCTGATGCTTTTCCTGAGGTAAGCACTATTCTTAGCTATGGCTCATCATTATTTTAGCCAAACCCCGTTTATAGCTTAAAATAGAAATATTCAAAGGACTTTTATTACGTTGAGAACCATCTTATTTCTTATAAGCTGGAAAATTTTCAGTAGTGTCCCGGAGATCGTAATTTGACGGTATGATATCCACTTGCCCTGGAAAGCAGTTAAATCGGTGGTCCTGCACCTGATCTCTCTCCGGTTATATCGGATTGCCGATTTGCGGTTTCCGTCGAATGGAGAAAAGGAACTGAGAGTGCACCTGTGCATTATATTATCTCGCTGGATGAATAATCGCCTTTATGATTGACTGCCGTGACCAAAAGCGGTCAGGAGGACTATATATTTGCTAGAATTATGTAAAAGAAAAATGGTAGGACCAAAGTAACGTCTCATTTTGGCAAACTTAGTCCTACAAAGACAAGCGACTCAAGTGTTTCCGAAGCTTTTCTTCCGATCCATAATTTACTAATATTTTTTTGTGTTAGAAATTGAGGACTCCTCAAATATGTACTTGATAGTTTCTAAGGTCCTGCAGAATTTGCTATTGTAGATAATAAATATGCCAATTTACAGGTTGGCAAGTGGCCTATTCACGTGCAAGTATCTCACTACGCGGGCGTGGCATGCAAGCGGCTGGAGAGGATTGGCTTCGGAGGCAAAAGGCAGCCCAGGAAACCTACCACTGATGACATTGACCAGGCTAGAGTGAGTACAAATACAACTAGTTTTACTAATAAGACGTGGAATTTATAACGAGTAAATATTTGTAACAGACCAAAAACGGCTCACTAGCACAGGGCACTAGGACTAGACCTGCTTACCAAACTGCCATAGCCGTTGACTTATATATTACTGCGTAAGGACTGGGCGGACGGCATGTTAAAATGACGCCTCGAACGTGGTCCCAAAGCGGTCTTTCCTAAGCCGAAGTGAACTAGTCCACGATCGGCTCTCTTCGGGTGCGGTCGTAAATTTTATTAAAAGCTTTATTTATGTTCTTTATACCTCGAAAATACCACGCCGCTTATACAAGGTTACGTTAACGAGCAGACTACACCGAATCTCTGTATGGCGAACGCGTCGAGCAAATGTTCGGACGACCGTATTTTTAGTTTTTATATCAATGGCCATAGCTCAGTTTGGTTATGTTCATTTTGTTAAGCGAGGGCTGCTCTTCATTTGAATTCAAATACTTTTCCGTTCTGACGCGCGCTCCATACTAGTCAACACTCAAACTTTAGATAAATAATTAAATATGCAGTCGAATATCCGATGTCTAGTAACTTGCCACGTGCCAATTTTTAACCTCATGTTATCCTCTAAAACTTCGCAAACCTTTAAACCAATAACTTCGTAAACCTAAAAACTTCAATCACTCTCTTCCACAGATACAAATATTCCGTCAATCGATGTTCGGCAACACGTTGTCCGAGGTGATGACGCTACAAAAGGAGCGGTTCCCGGCGCGCCAGTTACCCTGGGTGCAGGTAGCGCTGTCGCAGCAGGTGTTGGCGCTCAGCGGTCGCGACACGGAGGGCATCTTCCGCGTCTCCGCTGACGTGGACGAGGTCAATGCACTGAAGGCGAAGATCGATAATTGGGAGCTGCCTGATGCTTCTACTTTAACTGGTGAGTTTATTTTTGTGTGTTCATAACGCTCTTGGTCATCTTGGTGTACTGTTAGACTGAACTATTACTGAGGAAGGAGTAAATAATGCCATGACACATAACAGGAAGAAAACGTGTTGCGCAAACTCCAAATGGAACTCGTTTCTCTTTCAAATCCTTCCTCACACAATTCATCCATCTTTTCTTTGGCCTTCCTCTCCCTCTCTTTCCATCAACATTAATTTCTATCACTTTTTTAGTAACATGCGTGTCATCCCTTTTCATTACATGCCCGTACCAAGATAAACGACTACCTTTTAATTTTTCAGTAACAAGATTGTTGTTACGATATTTATTATATCAACATGAAGTGTTGGAGAGCAGCGGTGGCCCAGTGATGGCGACCCCGATTCATGTACAGATAGTCGTGGGTTCGAATCCAGGCAGGCGCATTACTTTGTGTAATTTATTTCATTACCACTGTGCTCAAAACGGCGAAGGAAAACATTGCGAGAAATGTCCTAGAACCAAAAATTCGAAGACATGTGAAATCTCCGTCCGCCCATACCCTCTCATAGAGAGGAGGCCTCTGTGTGAAACATTATAGGCTGATTGAACATGAAATGTTTGATATCGTCCCCAGACGCGCACGCTCCAGCCAGTCTGCTAAAGCTGTGGTACCGCGAGCTGTACGAGCCGCTGATACCGGACGCGCTGTACGCGGCGTGCGTGCAGGCCGGCACGGACTTCGCGGCCTGCACGCGGGCGCTGCATCGACTGCCGCCTATCAATAGACTGGTCAGTATTATCTTTAGTCACCAAGGGTTAGCGAAAGGCGGAGAACGAGCGTTGGGCACTATTATATTTTTTCTTTACGTTTTCCTTAAAATCAATCAACCAAGTTTCATACTGGTCATAAATTGCATCAACCTCATTTATTTTATTTTCTAATTCTCTTTCTGACCTTCTTTATTAAATATACTCTAATCTTCTTTAAATCATTATTAGTGGAGTGCCGTAAGGCATAAATATTGTAAAACCTCGGAATCCAGGGCCGGTCAATGAATCTTCATAAAAATTTTTGGACTGCATTGGTAAAAGCCCAAATAAAGAAGTTAAAAAAAAAAAATTGCGCGCTCTTCTTTTTTTTTTTTTTTAATTCGGCAGTTTACTGAAAAATGATAGGGACAAGGGAAAAAAATGTTTAGAGCTACTAAATAATATTTTCACCGTGACTTTAATGTTAATTTATTAATATTTCGCAAAAAAGAACGACTTACAGCAAAAAAAAAAAAAAACGTATCTGTCTAATACCTTTATAGGAGCAATTCTTGTAATATAGTATAATCTGAATCTCGGTTACGGCTTCAACGATTTTCATGAAATTTAGTATGCAGGGGGTTTTGGGGGCGATAAATAGGTCAAGCTAGGTTTCATTTTAAAAAAACACGATTTACCAAAACAACCAAGCAAATTTCGGTCATCCAGGTACGGTACTATACATTAAAATAACATTATTGTTAATTACTGTCGTCGTCGTCGTTGATGTGGATTGTTGGTGAAGGATTAGTACCTACAGCTGTCACAAAAGCATTCTAAATTTAAAAAAATCCTGTGGATGCCTTGAGTTAAAGGCCTCCTGCCAGATGCAGAGGCATAATATCTTACTTATATTATACGTGTGAAAGTTTGTGAGGATCGATTGATGTTTGTTACTCGTTCACGCAAAAACTACTGAACGGATTTGGATAACGTATATAGATGGTTTATCGAACTCCACGCGGGAGAAGCCGCAGCCATAAGCTAGTAACTGATATAGGTACTATAAGTGACTAATCACTAAGGGCACCTCCTGTGGGGTATGGACCTCAAAGTAGTAGGGAAACCAGTACACTTAGAAATAAGAAATACAAATATCCCGACCCTTGCTAGAGCCAGCTTGCAAAGCTGAGACAGTAGTATTAAACCAGACCCTAAATAATATCTCTCAGATTCAGCCTGTCCCTTTGTTGCCCCCCCCTCAGTGACGTCCTAAACCGAAGTCCGTACCCCACAGCAGCTTTCCTTAGCGATTAGTCACTTATGGTATATCAGTTACTAGCTCGATAATTGCCCCACTGGATCATACTACCGAGATAAAATTGTGTCATATGTTTTAATCCAGGTTGTAAACCATCTATCTATTTGCGATATTTAACCTCCAAATCCGTTCAGTAGTTTTTGCGTGAAAAGGGGAACAACCATCAATCCATCCTCACAAACTTTCGCAATTATAATGTTAGTAGGATATGACTCTGGCAGGAGGCCTTAAACTCAAGGCATCCACAGGATTTTTTTAAATTTAGAATGCTTTTGTGACAGCAGTAGGTACTTATCCTTCACCAACAATCCAACTCAACGATGACAACGACAGTAATTAACAATAATGTTATTTTAATGTATAGTACCTGGATGACCGAAATTTGCTTGGTTGTTTTGGTAAATCGTGTTTTTTTTTAAATGAAACCTAGCTTGACCTATTTATCGCCCCCATAACCCCCTGCATACTAAATTTCATGAAAATCGTTGAAGCCGTAACCGAGATTCAGATTATACTATATTACAAGAATTGCTCCTATAAAGGTTTTAGATAGATAAGTTTTAATTTTTTTTTTTGCTGTAATTCGTTCTTTTTTGCGAAATATTAATTAATTAACATTAAAGTCACGGTGAAAATATTATTTAGTAGCTGTAAACATTTTTTTTCCCTTGTCCCTCTCATTTTTCAGTAAATTGCCGAATTAAAAAAAAAAAAAGGAGAGCGCGCAAATTTTTTTTTTTAACTTCTTTATTTGGGCTTTTACCAATGCAGTCCAAAAATTTTTATGAAGATTCATTGACCGGCTCTGGATTCCGAGGTATAAATCTTACGGCACTCCACTATATATAATTTTAATATAATATCCATACCTTATTATCACCATAACGTAGATAAATTATTATTTCCTTGTAATACATTGTTTAAAGATTATATAGAGACATTACGATACAACACCACATGTAATTAACACTAAAGTCCAAAGTTCAATCAGCGCATCCTCCTTATTTGGTAAGAGATGATTGTATTGGTACGTAAACACGATTAATATATAATATTTATACACTTGTTTTTATTTTTATGAAGTACTTTTAAACACTTTATTAAACACCATTTTTACACTATATCTTCCTCGTAGTTCTTTGAAGATGGCTCGGTGGCCCCCATTCGCAAGCGTCGACGAAAGAGAGATCTCCTCATAGTCGTCCTATTTATCTCGTTGGTGATCCATTCTGTATGGCACCTTTTATACTGCCGATACACGAAGCCCAATATGCCGGCCGAGTAGCAGTATAAGCAAGATACAGGACAGAATAATGTTGGCTGTGGACATATGGAAGCGAAGTTCCTCTGCTGTAGCTTGGTTACTGCCAGCCGCCGCGTTTTGAACGATCAGGGTCTCCTCTTTAGACTGCTGCTTGCCCATTTTCGTGGATGCTTCGTACACTCGCGCTGATGTCTAGTCCGTGAGGACAACAAATTAATAATAGTTCCATTTTTACTGATATATTTAGTTATTAATTTATCGAATGGTATTGTGTCGAAAACGAGAAACGAGCGAATGCCAGAATAATACTGAGTTATATTTGATAGGATGGTGCATAATATATGGTTACAAAGGTGCATCTATATATATAAAAATGAAACCCGTTTTCCGTTGTCACGACTTGGCATGAAAACGGCTTGACCGATTTGGCTGATTTTTTTTTTTAAATGTTCGTTGAAGTTCAAGGATGGTTTTTACGGCGAGAAAAAATCGAATAATGGCCGGAAAAGCCCTAAAAACAGCCCTTTTCTTATTCCTATACAAACGTTTTCTAACTAAAACGTAAAATCAATTTGAGCTTTAATACCTTACTATAAAGTTCAAGTGTTAGTGGAGAGGTTCCGGGAAGGCAAAACAATTGAGTGACGTTCAGTTGTTCAGTCAACGAATGACAACTTCAAACAGACCATTATCACAATAATCACAAATAATTACTGTTTCTTTCCCAATAGAAAAACGATTTTTCAAATGGTGTTTGCGTATAATATAAAAATTAATTGCTGTTAGTTAGTCGCGCTAAAACTAGAGAACGGCTAGACCGATATGTCTAATTTTGGTTTTGAAACATTTGTGGCAGTCCAGAGAAGGTGAGAAATTAGTAGTATGTAGGTAGGTGGTAGGTAGTTGGTACGTAGGCAGGTAAAAGGGCATTGCAACGCGCGCGGGGTACAGCTTTATTATATAAAAATTAATAGCTGTTCGTTAGTCTCGCTAAAACTCGAGAACGGCTGGACCGATTTGGCTAATTATAGTGTTCAATTATTCGGGGAAGTCCAGGGAAGGTTTAAAAGGTGAGAAAGTGGTAGGTAGGTAGGCAGGGTAGTAGGTAGAGTAGTAGGTAGGGTAGTAGGTAGGTCGGGTAGTAGGTAGGTAGGGTAGTAGGTAGGTAGGTAGGGTAGTAGGTAGGTAGGTAGGTAGGGTAGTAGGTAGGTAGGGTAGTAGGTAGGTAGGGTAGTAGGTAGGTAGGGTAGTAGGTAGGTAGGGTAGTAGGTAGGTAGGTAGTTGGTACACAGGCAGGTAGTAGGTAGGGTAGTAGGTAGGTAGGTAGGTAGGGTAGTAGGTAGGTAGGGTAGTAGGTAGGTAGGGTAGTAGGTAGGTAGGGTAGTAGGTAGGTAGGGTAGTAGGTAGGTAGGTAGTTAGTACACAGGCAGGTAGTAGGTAGGAAAAAGGGCATTGCAACGCATGCCGGGAACAGCTAGTAGATTATAATAATACAGATCTTAAAGTAGGTAACTAATACAACCCTCACATGGGGATTATCTAATTAGTCCGTCTGTTAGATTATCGAAAAATATTGGATCCGTGTTTTTTGGTTTTATCAAATTAATAAAAATTTACGAAAATAAAACGTGTCAAAGATCATGAGTGGGGGCTTGTGATGTCACTTTCTGGGTAAAAAAAAGTACTAAACTTGTGACGTCACACGACTTGACACGACTTTTCGAAGCACTGTATAGTCTTCATCTTTTGTTTATGGAAAAAAAGAAACAAAAATGTATTCATTATTTTTTGAAAATCTATCTGACAGACTAATTTATAATTATTTTTTGGTGAAATACCCTATTCTGAGGGAAAACCCTCGACCGACACCTGAGGAGGCTCTCGTTAGGCAGCTGTATCAAGGGCTTCATGCAGAAAGCGGTTCTCCTGGACACGGCTCGTATTGTTAGGAGGTCCCTTTCTCTGGAGCCCTGACCGCCGGTAGCTTGGGCCCTGTTCCCGATACCGGTGGGCTACAATTTTTTATATTTTTAAATGTTTTTCAAAATTTTATTGATGTAAATAATATTTAAAAATGTAAATGATATCTTAGTCCCTACTACTCAAGAGTTAGTACATAATAGTGAGCCACAAGGTAAACAAGCCAGGGACAAAGCAAACTGGGAAGAAGTAACGGGAAAGAAAAGATTACGAGCAAGCCCTGATAGCAATAACGGACCCACAAAACAAACCAAACTGAACACAAACTGGTTATCTCAAACTCAACCAATACCCACCAGTAACAGTTTCTCACAACTTGTAGACGACGATACTGAAGATCCAGAGACAGAGCCAAAAGAGAAGCAGATCAAGCCTCCACCAATATTTGTAGATAAAGTACAAAATATACAACCACTTATTAGCCTATTAAATAATCAAGTGCAAAATAATTATGAACTTAAGATCCTAAACAACGAACAAGTTAAAATACAACCAAAAACACCAGATGCATACAGAGAAATTGTTAAACAGCTTGAAATAAAATGTACAGAGTTTTACACGTACAAGCCCAAACAAGAAAGAAGTTTCAAAGTGGTCCTTAAAAATATCCACCCATCAACTGACTTAAACGATATAAAATTAGAACTCTCAGAGCTAGGCCATGACTGTGTCAACATTTGGAATATCAAACAACGAAAAACTAAAAAGCCACTGCCAATATTTATTGTCGAACTAAACCCGCACGAAAACAACAAAAATGTGTACCAAGTGAAGTACCTCTTAAATTGTAAAATAACATTTGAACCCCCTCGCCCTAAGCGGGAGATACCCCAATGTGCTAAATGCCAACAATACGGCCACACAAAGGCTTATTGCCGTCGAAACCCAAAGTGCATTAAGTGCGCTGGAGATCACCTATCCGTCGACTGCCCTAGAAAAACAAGATCTAACGAAGTGAAATGCGTTCTATGTGAAGGAAACCACCCTGCTAACTACAAGGGATGCCAAGTATATAGAGAACTACAAAAAATCAAACTACCAGGAAAACCAGAAATAGATAAGAATCAACGCAATTATGATAGACCAAAACCGACACAAAAAACTGAAAATATAAATGGACCCTCGAAAAACCAAAGCCAAAAGACATATAGAGACGCACTAACTAAGGAAGCAAACAAAACAGACAGTCAAAACTACAACACACAGGCTGATAATAGCGATATTAACAGTAATGGGGACTTGTTAATAATGTTAAAGCAAATGATACAACAACTTACAAATATGACAAACCTACTTATAACACTCACGACTAAACTGACAAATTCGACTCCATAAAAATGGTTATTTGGAACGCCAATGGCCTGACACAACACACCCTCGAGGTGAAAACTTTTGTTGAACTAAACAAGATTGACGTACTCCTGATATCAGAAACTCACTTCACGAAGAAAAGTCATTTCAAAATTGATTCCTATAAATTATACCATACGACGCACCCTGATGGTACTGCCCACGGAGGTAGCGCCATATTAATAAAAAACAATATTAGACACCATGAAACTGCAAAATATTGTACAAATGAAATACAAGCGACAAACATAGTAATTGAGGACTGGGCTGGACCCTTCACAATCTCGGCTGTGTATAGCCCTCCTAAACATAATTTAAAACAAGACGACTACGAGAAATTCTTCAATACCTTGGGGAGTCGATTCGTGGCTGGTGGTGACTATAACGCCAAACATACATATTGGGGTTCACGAACAGTTACACCGAAAGGCCGACAGCTGCTGAGAGCGCTAGATCAGTTAAAACTTAGCTGTATTTCATCTGGTGAACCTACTTATTGGCCCACCGATGTAAGAAAGACACCAGACCTTATCGATTTCGCAGTAGTGAGGGGAATCACTGGTACATACTTCGAATGCAAATCAATGCCCGAACTTTCGTCCGATCACTCTCCAGTCGAAATACTGTTGAAGACAAAAATAACCCTAACTGCCGAAGTATGCCGACTACATAGCAGAAAAACAGACTGGAATAGTTTCAGAGAGTCAATCGCCGCTTCAATAAATATACACTTACCACTCAAAACAAACGAGGACATTGAAGAAGCCGTTGAGCATTTAAATAGTTGTATACAAAAATCAGCTTGGCATGCTACACCTGAAACTCTCAAAACTATCCCCAAATCACAAAGCTATCCGCCAAATATTAGAGAATTGGTAGCAAAAAAACGAAAGGCACGGAAGTTATGGCAGAAAACTCGTTACTCAACGGATAAAACTGCCCTAAACTTACTAATATCTCAACTACGCCAATTACTGAGTGAAAATCGAGACCAAAATGTGCAAGCATACCTTAGAGAGCTAGATGCCAGCGCCTCAACCGACTACTCACTATGGAAAGCGACAAGCAAACTCAAGCGCCCTATGCTAACACGGCCTCCCATACGCAAAGCAGACAACAGCTGGGCTATAAAAGATTCAGATAAGGCACAGGCATTTGCTGACCATCTGCAGAATGTGTTTGTACCAAATCCCGACCAGGGGTCTACACAATCTGAATTGGTGTCGAGAATACTTAATGAAACACATCAATTAGACCTCCCAATAAATAGCTTCTCTATATATGAAGTTAAGCAAGCAATTAGGAAACTCGGGCAAAACAAAGCGCCAGGATACGATTTGATAACCGCTAAAACAATGACTGAGTTGCCAGAAGAGGGTGTGCGCCTCTTAACATACATCTATAATGCCATATTGAGAACATCAACAGTCCCCAGACAATGGAAAGTGGCTCAAATCATTATGGTCCCTAAACCGGGTAAAAGCCCTGAAGACGTAAAATCTTACAGGCCTATCAGTCTATTGCCAATACCATCAAAAGTAATGGAGATTCTATTCTTGAGCAGATTATCTCCAATCATAAAAGAAAGAAGCTTAATCCCAGACCACCAGTTCGGCTTCAGGCAACAACATGGTACTATTGAACAAGTACATAGGCTTGTGAACAACATTAACACTGCCTTTGAAAGGAGACAATACTGCACAGCTGCATTCTTGGACATCTCACAGGCCTTTGATCGCGTATGGCACGATGGGTTACTGTATAAGATAAAAAAATCGGTGCCAATCGAATACTACAATTTTATTAGGTCGTATTTAGAAAACAGACATTTCTTTGTAAAACACGGCGAAGAAGTAACAACACTGTGTCCAATCCATGCAGGCGTACCGCAGGGCAGTGTAATGGGTCCTCCCTTGTATCTTCTGTATACTGCAGATCTGCCGACTTCCGAGGCAACTGTAACAGGAACTTTCGCTGATGACACAGCAGTTCTGGCATGTGACGAACTCCCAGAAAAAGCCACCCGAAAACTCCAAAATAGCCTTAACAACATCGCGAAATGGCTTAAAGATTGGCGTATCAGGGCGAATGAATCCAAATCGGTCCAAGTGACATTCACGACTCGACGTGACATTTGCCCTCCAGTCACATTAAACGGAGTTCAAGTTCCCCAACACGATGAGGCAAAGTATTTGGGAATGTACCTAGACAAGAGACTCACATGGAGAAAACACATCTTTACCAAAAGACTAGCAATGGGACAACAGGTCAGAAAAATGTACTGGATGTTGCACAAAAAGTCTCAGTTATCAATGACAAACAAATTACTCATTTATAAAGCCATAATTAAACCCATATGGTGCTACGGTCTGCAACTATGGGGTACAGCGGCAAATTCGAACATAGAAATCCTGCAAAGATTTCAATCTAAAATGCTACGCATGATAGCTAACGCACCTTGGTACATAACCAATGACAGACTCCACCACGACCTTGGCATTAAAACAGTCAAGGAGGAAATAAAGGAAAGGATGACTAAATACAAAACTAGAATCACACACCACCCTAATGTACTTGCAAGGGATCTATTGAAGGAAGTGCAAACGCCACGAAGGCTCCAACGCAGAAACCCACAAGATCTGTTATTGTGACTGCAAAATTGATGAAGCGGTATTGTTAGTGAACAATCTCGCACAAGACCTACAAATACCAACCTAATGCTGAATATCGCCAGATAGATTGCATTATTTATTTATATAAAAAAAAAAAAAAAAAAAAAAAAAATGTAATTAGTTTGAATTGAAATAAATAAAAGAATAATGGGACAAGCCCGCCACACTATTCCCAAATCACTGTAACCACTGTACGCCAGAATCAAGAATGGCGACCCTCAGAAATGCGCCGAGACAATGAAGGTCGACGAAGTCCCAGATAAACAATTTCACTGTCTTGGATCCCACAAATGAGAAAAGAATAGCGGAGAAGTAGGAAGGGCTGGTTAGTACTGTCTTAAATAATCTCCGAAGGGATCGCCGTCCGTCCGTCTTATGACGACGACAGACCGTGTCGACGGCGCGTTCGTGTTCCACGCGCGCCTCAAAGAGATGTCAGCAATATGGAAGGGGGCGCAAGGGCCGACGCCCGTCGGGGCTGCGGGTTGTTCGTAGATACCGCGGCGCGCGGCCTCGACATGAAGGGCTAAGAAGGAACATGGATGGTTTTTAGTCAGTAGAAGTCTGACAGTCACTTTTGTTCTGCCCAAGAGCAGGAGGGGTTATGGGATAGGCAGAGGCGGAGGACGTTTTAGCGGATTGTCTTTCTTAGGGAAAACGGAAACTGAAGTCATGCTCAGCAGTAGCGTTTACAACCGCAATAACGAGAGCTAATAATATCATTAAGTTCCGGACTCGACTAAAGCTGAAGATGAGCGAAGCATAGAGATGTGAAAAACTTAACCGATCATAAGAGAGAAGAGTTACCAACATGATGTAAATCAATGATCGGTTTCCGCACGTTCATTATCAAGCCAATACTCGGTTATAAGCAACAGCTGTATAACGGCAGAAAATATCAATATTGACTTATTACCCGACGTCGGTTCATTTATTGGCCATACAACACACTAATGTTTTTTTAAGCTATTGCATAGCTTCTATCGCGGGCCTTGAGCGTGGGGACCGAATCCAGAAATTCCGTAACGAAAAGAACCTAACACTTTTTTGATACTTTTTAGTTTTTCCATCTATCGATAAATACCAGAACTTTTAATGACTTTTTGAAATATCACGCTTGTCTCTTTAGTTCAGCAACCCGCCTTTAGGTGGCATTGGTTGTATTGCATAAGTTGATAAAAAATGCTATGCAATAGCTTTACCGCGGCAGTCTCCGAGTGCCACACGTCTTTTATTTTCATTTAAAATTGAACTTAGACAGAAATTATATGATTTAATAAAATTATATAAGAGATACATTTCACAATGTCTTATTTTATTTCAGGTACTCACCTATCTCATAAGTTTCCTTCAACAATTCACGGCGCCGGAAGTGGTAAGTCAAACCAAAATGGACTCTGCGAACCTCGCCATGGTGTTCGCACCAAACTGCCTGCGCTGCACGTCACAGGACCCGCGCGTCATACTCGAGAACGCGCGCAAGGAAATGACCTTCCTCAAGACCCTTATCACCAACCTTGACACATCTCACGTCCAAGATCTTCTGTGACCTATGAATCTCAGCTACTGCAACAATAACGTCGCTTCCGAGAGGCTGACGGACTTCTAGGGGACGAGAACTTTCCAGGCAGCTGATGTATATGACGTTCCCATATCAATGGACCTCTTTGTGTACCATATCCCTTCATAACAATGTGTCTAGTCTGTGCGTTCTATCGAGTTATCGGCCCATCGGTGGACTTTGTGTGTTATGCTTCCCAACTTCCCTTATAATTACGTATATTTGACATTCTTGTATATTTTTTGTATTTTTGTACGCTATAAATTAATAATTTTATTTGGTTGTACCCAAAGATATTTAATGAGATGTGATTTTAATTATATTAGACTTGAGCTTTACAAAAATGTATTTGCGATGTGTTTTGAAAGAATTTGTTGTTGGTGCGGCTGCGTGATTGTTTTTATTAGTTACGAATTAGAAATATTGTTTAGTATGGGAGAGTGAGCGGTTACTTTTGTATCATTTGCAAGATGTTGATGAACTAACTTTGAAGTGTATCTAAATATTATGGTGCTCTGCAAACTAGGAGAAGCGCCTCTAATAAGAAAACTACGATCCACGTGTTTACTACCCTCAAATATAGTAAGCTTGACGACGAATCAAGCAATGCAAATCCAAATTAAGCTGATCTCTCGTTGTTCCGCAAGCTCATACGAAGCGAGGTCAGATTACACTGGATATGCATCTTGATGTGTCGCGGTCTGTACTTACACTGCCTACTGACTGGACAGTGCCAGTTTAGATTTGTGCTTTATTCGATGTTATGGAAATTAAGAAATAAAAGTATAATCAAAAGTGATATTTACTCGAAACATTTTACAATAATAAAAAAATATATTAGATATTTATTACGGCAATTAAATAATTAAAATATATTAGAGGGAAATATTTATAAAGCGAGGTAGTGAACACAAGGTTTGTGAAAGAATCTAACACGTCTCAATTAATCAAATAGAATAGTTTAAAATAACTGATTCAGAGAGCACTTTGCATGAACGCTTACACGTTATTTATTAAACATGACATCACGCAACTAGTGTTATACCAGTTCCATTATATAACATCAATTTTAATACTTTATTACGAAATACTTTAGTGATATTATAAGGCGAATAGAATTTATCATCACAAACATCACCGTCTATTTTAAGTTAATAAACATTTATTGAAGTAAAGTTTACATTTACGACGACAATACGCATTTATTTTTCTCTATGTAAGCTTAAAATGTAGTATAAGTTGGTACAGAGTCTCAAATATTACTTATTGAAAGTACATACGACGAACAATCAAGGTATATCAAACCAGTTTATGCGAATCCCTCACTGTACCAGGTATATATACAAATCGAGGCAATGTTATACTGGAAATATAAAGTTTGATGTTACCGTGTTTACTCTACTAACTCATCAACTCATCTAGGTAGATAACTAAATATGCCTTCACATAAGTGTTACCTGAAATACCACGAGTGAAGAATTATGAAGTATTTCCACCAAGTTAGTTGAGTTACTTTCATTTTGAAATGAAAGAATATGTCAAGTAAAGAGTTACTATTTTAGAATAGGTGAACTTAAAGGGCAGCTTTAAATTAGAAAAACATAAAGGAGGTAATATATTATAAAATATTCCTAATGGCACGGTTTGTGATTATCTCTATTCAAACTTTTTGAAGAGCCTTGCATTTTTTACATTTTAATTTATATATACATAAAAGTTCGTTATCGACGACATCAGTTTTACTTTTTCACGTCATGAATGTTTGTTCGGATATTTTAAAAAATCGATTAAAAGCAGAAATCCATTATTGACTATAAATTCTGTTTTAACAGCTATGTCACCGCAATTTTATTATTATACCAATACATTATCGTTATTTGACACTAATGTTTAAAATGCCTAGACATTTTAATAGATTGTCCGTAGTTTTAAAATAATTGAATTAAAAAAAAACTTATTAAACCTACCTAAAGTTTCGTATTCTGCTACGCAAGAATAGTTAGTCCAATCCCAGTTCGTAGAAAGTTAATTCTTATAGCTTTATGCAGTACTTTTGTCTAATGAAATTTTTTATTAAAAGTTTTAATGCAAAGACTACTCTATTATAAAGACTACTGTACGAATACATTTCCGACCGTCAGTCTATATCTGACTCCATACATTCAGTAATCCCTAGCGTTTTCGTAGCCCAAACGTGCGCACGAGTGAAGTAGGCGGGGCCTATGACCCAAGCTTCGTTTTTCAGCTTGGGACTTGCAATCAAGCTGACGCTTTCCTATTTTAAATGCTATCGAATATTAAACTTTTTTTTAAATTTCTAGTTTGTATGATGTGGCGACCGTGTTATTTCCAATCTCTTTGGTGTATGGAGTAGGTACAAAGTTGAAATAAATATAAAGATTTATATATACATACATTTAAATTTAAATAATAGAAAGCGTAAATTCCGTAGGATATTATTTTTGTAAACTGTTAACGGCAGCAATGTTCAATGCCAATATAGGGTGTAAAAGTACCCTTAACGCAAACGAAGAGCATTGTTCTCCCCACCACTGCGATCATTTTTTTGTTCTAGACCATACCTGGGAACCTCCTTGTTACGGAGATATTGGGGGTCAAATTTCCAAATTTTTAAAGCTGTTTTTGTAAATTAGTATTTACGTTTTTTCAGGTTATAACTTTACTTAAATTACCTCCATGACCCGTTTACTATTCAAAGCATCTACTAGCACAATGTTTTAAGAGTGCTACATTGAGTTTTACCGTAAAATGTGATTTCTGACCCCAAAAAAAAAGTCGTTTCCCAGCAAAATTTTTTGCGTTAAGGTACTTAGTTTGATGTAGAGAATGCTTGGTTGACGGCTGTGTGAAGGGTTAATTTACACCCTGTATAACAATATCCCGAGACCTAGGCCAGATGATCTAGAACATGCGACTCTTTTGTGTGTAAATGTGTTTTATAAGAATTATATTATTTTAGATGTTGCATAATTATGCATGTTCAGGCCTAGGCAAGGTTACATAGATAGAGTATTTTGGACTTAACTGAGGGTCACAATGTATAATAAGTATTTAATTGCAGTTCTTTTTGTTTGACAGAGGCAGCTTTATATTTTTGTTATGGTGTTTTTTTTATTTACAATAATTCACTATTTTTAAGCATGCAATTCAGGCCGCGAGTGGTAACTTCTGACTAACATGACTAACTTATCTCTTGATCTCAAAATCAAACTATTTTATTGGTATTCTTTTTGAAGTAAGTATGTCGAAAAATTATGATGTTCTCCTTATATGAAATATTATGTGTGTGTATTATGGAATATTGGCATAATCATACAAATAAGAGCAAAATATTAAGTCGGCTTACATTTGGCGAAATTAAAATCTAAGCTTCAAACAGGCCAGTGATTTTGTAAACTGAACTAAAATAATTATAAAACCACCGCTCGTGTCTACAGAGTACAGACGGCGACACATCAAGCCCATTTCCAGTATAACATGGCCTTCCTTTGTATGAATTTCCCGTACAATAGTAGACCGCCATAAACTGGTTTGTTTAGTTTGATTGGTCGTCGTGCGTACTCCAAAAGCAAAATATTTTACCTAATGTACCAGAAAATAAGCTTTCAATTATAACGGGACGCAAATTATAAAAAATATATTTGTACATCAATGTTACCGTAAAGAAACCTATATTAGTGCCATATAATAAACACAACTCTACCTAGCAATAAGTTACTGGGTCAGTAACTTTGTTGTAGAATTTACCTACAGGGTGTAACAGATAAAACGCAATATCTCTTAGGTCGTGATTCAGACTATTCAAACTGGATAACTTTCACTCAAGAATATGGGTCGAATAAATTAAGCCTTCTTCGTCGAATCGATTTTGTATGGGAAGTCATTATTATAAGCTTTTATTTAACTTGCTTTGTAGTAAGTTAGTATGTTTTGGTCAAATCTTGCCACATAATTTCAAACCCTGTTCCTCCTAACCGATTGAGCTTAAAGGGGATATATCGACCCAGCGCCATTTTGTTGTTTGTGTATAATATGTCCTCTATTCATACATACTAGTTTCATCGTGGGCCGCCATTTTGAAAAAAAAAACAAAATGGCGGGCAGGTTGATATGTCACATCGGTTCTATCCCCTTTACACCCATATTTGGTTCTGGTGATAATACATTTTTGTGACTTATATAACTTGATCTTGCATCCAGGATCGCCTCGTCACGAAAAAAATCCTCAATGGCACGGACTTGTATAATAATATGCGTTAAATGTTGATAGATAAAACAATTTTTTTTTCTTCTTTTCATTTATTAATAAAAAACAACTTTTTAGCTCCATAGACTTCTTATTTTTCTGTAATCTAGAAGTGTTGAACTAATTTCAGTATTTTTTTTTGAAAATTTTTATTCTCATTAGTTTCGGATAAAAGAGGAGTGGGAATGGTCGGACAGACAGACAGACACACGAGTGATCCTATAAGGGTTCCGGTTTTTCCTTTTGAGGTACGGAACCCTAAAAATAATAATATCTTGTACTAAAAAATAGTTAAATTATTTTTATTTTCGACCCGCTTCCCTTAGGAAACGTTATCCAGTTTAATGGTCTGAATCACTAATGAAAGAGGCATTGCGTTTTTCTGCTGCATGTTGAATATCTCCATAATCTCTAGGTACGATAGTTTAGTTGCTAGATATGAAGATTTGTTTTAGAATGCTTCTCAAGAAATGGCTATCGAAGATCAACGGTTTGTATGATAGGAACGGAGGATAAAGTAAGGTCTCAATATTCCCTATATTATATTATATTCGTTGTAAGGGTTACGATAGAGCACAATTTATTTTTTGTGTACATTATTAGTTAGCTATTTATCAAAATATAGCTATTAAGTAGATCTATTATCGCCGACGCAGCGAAGCTACTATACTATATTATTAGTTTACCAATGTGCTTGTAAGTTCTCTTGTAAAATTGTAAAGTGCTTTTAAATAATACCAACAAATAATTTTCGGCAACCTTAAATATTCCTTTGTACATAACATGCCTATATCCTTTTATTGTTTATAACGACAATATAATGCCTAAGATGTTCATAATGTAGATTATCACTGTAAATGTGAACGTTCAGGAGAAATAAATTACTAAATATCCGGTGGATATACTGCGAATACCAATATTTTGTTTTATTTACTTTCCAATTTCATAACAATAAAGTATTTCAACAAGTATTTTTTTTTTTTTTTTTACATAATAAAAAATAATAACAATAACTTCGTTCCATCCGGGTGTTCCTTGACACCTCTCAAGTTTTTTAAAACTATCTGACGGACTAATTAGATTTTTTTGGTGAAATACCCTATTCACGTTTCGAGTGTCATTAAAATTAGGTTTGAATTTGTTCACCGAAGCGTACGGTAAAGTCAATAATAACATGGTATTTCCATCCCTATGGACGATGTCTGGAAAGGAATCACAGTTTTAAAAGTGAAATTTAAAAATACAAATTTAACACTGTCAGACATCGTGACTACCTCGACCCCACCAATCATCATCATCATCAGCCTATAATGTTTCCACTGCAGGAACTCGGGCCTCCTTTCTAGGAAAGGGGGAAGGGCTATAATCCACCACGCGGGCCCAGTGCGGGTTCGCAGATGTCACATATATTATGTCTTCTAATTTTTGGTTTTAGAGAGCAGCGGTGATGAAATAAATTACAAAAAGTAATGCGCCTGCCTGGGTTCGAATCCACGATCTACTGTTCGTAAGTCGGGACCGATACCACTGGGCCACCGCTGCTCACTCCCCCCACCAATGGCATGGTAATATTATCTCGTGAACTACTGGAGTACTGATTCTGACTTTTCGGTAAGTACTATATTGCAGTTTACTAATTTTCTATGTAGGTTTGAGGAAAGAGACTATGCTCCTCAAACTTGGAATCAACATTCAAAGTCGTGGTCGTACTGAACGAACACGTGAAAGTATCGTCGGTGATTTCTTGGTAAATTCAAATGTTTCAGTTCTGTTTTGTTACGAAATGAATCACATAAAAATACGCTTACAAATTATTTGTATACTTAAAATAGGTTTAGCATGCTCCCTTTTCCGGCGTTCACCGGTCCTACTGAAGGGAGCGTGACTACCTTCAAAGTCGAGTCGTTTTCTCGAAAAACTGAAGTAACTTCCAATTTTGTTGATCGAATGCTAATTAATTAGTACCAATTGGGTACTAGTAATATTTTTATAATAATTTCCAATACAGAGGTTTGGAAGGCGAAAAGGGGAAGCGGTAAAAGGTTTTATAATTTGTGTTCACTTCAAATTAAAAAAAGACGTTGCTGGTTTCCGGTAAACGCCATCAAAAGCGCCAAAAATTTACATACGTGCTAATAGAACTACAACGTTGATAGATGTTTTTAAAAATAGGTACTAATACCACCAAACTCAAGAAATGTTGTTAAAAAAATATTAAACAAATATTTTTTTTAACGCTGTTGTTACATACAAAACCAGTGATGGTTTTGTATGTAACAATAGCGTTAAGTAATGTTAGAAGAATAGTACATTATGGTATAAGTGTGTAACGTTGGTGATTACCGCTGAGGCGCCATTGAGACCCGAGCCGTTAGGTGAGGGTCTTAAGAGAGCCGAGGACGGTAATCATCAATACACACGTGTATCATACGACGTTTTTCAACACACTTGTGAAGAAAATAACACAAAAAAATCATTTTCAACAGTTAAAACAAGTTGTGAAAATTTTTTTTCATGGCGGGAAAATTATACACATTCCTGCGCGCGCATCTACCAATAGCGATCGTCCATAGACTAAAATAATGAGGTTTCTTTTTTTTGCTTTTTTATTATTAATTATCTATTTAAATTCAAAGTTGCATGAAATGAGCAAGTAAAGTAAAGTAAAGTAAAGTAAAAATTTATTTGCATAAATTGTAGGTACATAAAATAAGCTGGAATAACAATATGGATGAGCCTTGTACAATCTACCTAATATTAGGCACGCAAATTTTTAAACATTAACTAAAAATTAATCAAACCATAAATTAAACTAAAATTAAATTATGGTATCTAAATTTAACAAACAATTACACTAATATTACAACTGGTATCTAAATTATATAACAACAAATAATATAGGAATAAACATCGGTTAAATTAACAAAGTGAACTACTTACATGGCTTTGGTTACGTATGTTAATATTAGTTACTTTATGTCAGTGTCATTCAGAAACTCATTTATGGAATAGTAACATTTTTCAATCAACAGTGATGTTAGTCTCTTTTTAAAATGTTGAATTGTGTTATTTTTAATAATATTGGGTATTTTGTTGAAAATTATTGGACCCATACCAATAACACTTTTTTTGAATAGAGTAGTATTACATCTCTCAATATTTAATAAGTGTTTATACTGACTTCTTATGGGTCTCTTCCTAGTGTCTGACACTGAAGTAAATAGGTGCATGTTACATTTAACGAAGATTGCGATTTCTAAAATATACATACAAGGGAAAGTTAAAAGTTTGAGGGACTTAAACACAGGAACGCAACTATCTGTCATTTTCATATTATGTATTGCCCTTATGCAGCGTTTTTGGGCTTTGAACACTTGTTCTCGTAAAGTACAATTTCCCCAGAATATTATTCCATATCTTAAAACGGACGCAACTATACCATGGTATGCAACTATTGTTGTGGTGATGTTGACCTTTTTCGTTAGATTATGTAGGACATACGCGGATACGTTCAGTTTTTTACAGACTTCTTCTGCTTGTGGTTTCCAAGTCAACTGGCTATCTATCAGTATACCTAGAAATTTCGCAACGTTTACCTGGTCTATAGCACAGTTATTGTATTCTGTTACTACGTTCGGTACTGATGTGCGTTGATAAAAGTGCATTACATTAGTCTTTTGCAAGTTAATAACTAAATTATTTTCGTCAAGCCAATTCACAATGTCCTTAAGTGTATTATTAATATCTTGTTCGTATTTATTTTTATCTGTACATTTAATTAGTGCGGTACTGTCGTCAGCAAATAAGACCATGGGGTGTATAATGTGATGAGGTAGGTCATTTATATAAAGCAAAAATAAGAGTGAGCTAAGAACTCCTCCCTGAGGTACCCCATGTCTTATAATTCTTGCTTCGGATCTATATTTTTTCTCACGCCTAGTGTTAGTGCAAATTTTATAAATTTCCGTGTATATTGTTTACGGCCACTTAGATATGACTTGATAAGATCAAGAACGTTTCCTCTTATTCCGTACTTGTGAAGCTTATCAAATAGGGTTTCGTGATGAACACAGTCGAAGGCTTTTGTCATATCTGTAAGAATTGCGCAGATTGGTAATTTTTTATCAACATTTTCCATTATGACACTAAGCAAGTCATAAATAGCACTATTTATGCCTTTGTTTTTCCTGAATCCTTTCTGTTCATCGCATAAAACATTATATTTACATAAAAACTTATTAATTAATTCATAAATTATTTTTTCGATGACTTTTGAAAATATGGGAATTAAGGCAATGGGTCTGTAATTTATTAGATATTCTTCATCGTTTTTTTTTAAAAGTGGTTTCACTATTGCTGTTTTTAGATCGTCCGGGAATATTCCAGAGCTAATGCATAAATTTATGATATGGCATAAGGGCAAGGCAATATGATACGCGACGAATTTTATGACTTTTGTATGTATACCATCATACCCAACGCTGTTTGTATTTTTTAGAGCCTGTATCACTCTTACGACGTCTTGAGGTAGCACTGGAGACATAAACATTGATTGCGTGTTGCTTATTAGACCAGTAGTTGCACGCGCTGGTGATGTATTAGACTGTATTCGATCAATGAAGAAATTGTTAAATGCATTTGCAATTTCTGATGGGTTAGTAATGACGGTGTCTTGAATTCTGATTTTACTTATTGGCTCGACATTGTGTGTCTTATTATTTATAATACGCCAAGATGCTTTTGATTTGTTGCTGGAAGTGTTTATAAAGTAATTGTTTTGTGCTCTTTGGGTTAGCTTAATTATTTTTCTGAATTTTGAGGAGTAGTTTTTTAATGTATTTTTGTTTTCGTCTGAAGACTCACGTCTGTATTTCCATAATAAATGTCTCTGTCTTTTACTACATACGCGTATACCACGTGATACCCATTTAATAGTTGAATTTGATTTGATGGTCACTAACTTGTACGGAAAACAAAGATCGTATAGCATTCGAAAGTGTTCCAGAAAGTAATCATATGCTTCGTTTGCGTGTTCTGTTTTATAAATATCAGAGAAAGAAAGACATTGGAGATAATTTTTAAACCTTACTAAATTTTCTGTACAAATATCGCGTTTTTTAATGCGCCATGAACTAATTCTACAGGTTTTATTTACTTTTACTTCCAGTATCTGTGCAGTGTGATCAGACAAAGCCAAGTCTATTATTTCACATTTACATTTTAGTTGGAAACTACAAGCAAAATTATCAAGGCAACTGTTACTGGCTAATCTAGTCGGTTGTCGTAGTTTTAAATTAAGATTGTACCCTAATAGAAAGTATTCAAAATCTTTGGTAACGTTGTTTCTTTTTAATATGTCTATGTTGAAGTCCCCGCATACAATAATTTTTTTATTTGGTTTTGTACATATCGTTTTCAATACCATGTCCAAGTTTTCATAAAATACATTTAAGTTGTTTAGTTTTGGTGGTCTATAAATACAGATAATAATTAATCTTTGCTTGACTAGTTCTATCCCGCAACACTCGAATGTGTTTGTTCTTGATTGTCGTGAGATTTCCGTTAGTTCTTTATACTCTAGATTCCTTTTGATTAATATGCAAGCTCCCCCTCGTTTTTTTGATTGTCTTGCATAACAAGCAGCTAGTTTATAGTTTGGAACGTTTAATAATTTTTCATGACCACGCATAATAAAGTGTTCGGTTACACAAACAATATCTATGTCTTTTTGTTTCCTGGACATTTCTTGAAGGTGGACAGTAAGTAAGTCAGCCTTGTTTAAAAGACCAGCGATATTTTGATGCAGGATATTTATTTGGTTATACACGAAAAAAATCTGAGTTGCTTGTCGTTATATTTGTTCCATCTTTACTGGTATGTGGTGGCTCTGAACTCATCGTTGTATTTGTTCCATCTATATCGGTGTGCTGTGCCTCTGAACATTCAGCATTTGTATCGGTCCATTCATCGGAGAGATCCTTCAATAATGTTTTCAGGTTATGGAAGATATTCAGCATTCCTTTGTTATTAATACGGCCTGTGTACCAGGAGAACATGTCATAGGATAATTTTAGATTGGAGTCGAACAGCCATGCATAGTTATGGCTTTGGTTATCCATGTATAACAGATTGTTGAATGTTTCAATTCTGCAGTTGTACATCGTCAAGTAGTCATTGCATTTATAAGTAGGTAGACATAGCACAATTTTTGTGTTATTTATTTTTGATAAAACCTCTTTTATATGAGTAACCAAATTACAGTAGTTGCTAGTTTTACGAAAATCTTCCTCGCCTATAAATATAATGCAACAGTCTTTTTGGGTGTAGTTTGACAGTTTGTATTGCAGCTTGTCAATAAGTGTCTCAGTGCCGCAATTAGGTGTAAGGTAGTGGCATATTTGATAATTATCGAATGTGTTTACTGCTGTTGCTAATATTCCCTTGTTGTTGCTTATGATACACAGTTTATTTCGTTCGGGGCGAAATGTATAGGGTGGTACTATGTTGGTTGGATTAATATTCTGCGTTCTGGGAGAGGAGCTGGAGTCATGCCTTGGTTTTTGACACATATTATCCTGGATACTGTTTTTAAGCGTTGCTTTATTTTTGGTTTTCTTGTGTTTTTTATTGGGGGTCTCACTGCTTACTATTTTGCAAGCTTCTTTTCCTATGTCATGTTTTGACTTCATGTCTGTAATAGACTTTTTTAATTCTGTATTCTCTTGAGACAGCTTGTTAATTTCCTGGTGAGCTGATGACAATTCTAATTTAAGTTTTGCTATCTCATTTTTAAGATCTGACTGCTGTTTATCATTTTCATCGTCGGACAGGTTTGGTAAACTGTTACTAGTGCCATCTAGCGTCATATTGTTGTAACTACTATTACTTTCGTTGATAGACGAAGATCGGATACGAGGTATGGTTTGAGAAGTTGTCTTCCGTTGCCGAAATGTGATATTCTCCAAGAAATCCATCATTCTTATTATAAATTATATTTGGAAAAAGTGCAATGTAAAACTGAGATTTGAACTCGCAGACACGAAGTAGGTTTTGGTACTTAAACACCCAACGTTCTAATCCACTCTGCCACGAGGTCTATTGAATAACAGGTGAAATAACTTAATAAGTCCTTATATGTTTTAGGAACATCAAAAGTTCGTTAGGATTAAAATTTCTTTCACTATGTTTTTTTTTTTAAATAACTTGTTGACTTCACTTGTTCTGATACACTGCTTCTAAATAAAATGTAATAAGAGTTCCAAAACATTCAAGTTATGTTTACTAAGACCACTTTTATTGTCTAATGTTTACTTATATTAACGTTGTGATAACACTTTCACATAACTATTAGTTCATTTAAGACTAAAAAAACTACCCAAAATTCAAATAAATTGAGCAGAAAATTATAATCCGTAACAAAAAGTGTTTGAAATATTTAAGATTTGATCTTGAGTACCTATGCACGGCAGGCGCGCAATAAAAACCGGAGCCACAGATGTAATTAAACAAATGGTTGAATTTACGCTTGTGTATGCGATGGTTTTCTAAAAGTTCGTTAGAAAGTCGGTTGAAACAAAATTCGATTCAAAAAATCGACGCACTGTTTGAAAGTTTTATTCACTGTTTATTAGATCAATTATTTAGTATAAAGGTATTAAATCACGTTTGTTTATGTGAAACCAGGTTACTATTGTTGTTTTACGACACTATAGCAGCACATACACAAATTTGGAATGAAATCTAATCACTTTTGCATTAAGATTGTTATTATAACTTTAACTAGGTCCACAGAGTTAGTTCACTTTAAATAACACTTGATGTTGTTCACAGTTATAAATATAACATAGTTATGATGAGATCACGATGAAAAAACTAATTAATATATTTTTAAAAACGAAAACTACGGAGCGCAATGTTTACGTGATGGCAGCGCCATCTACACTTACACTTACACTTACTACACACAAGCAATAGGTATAAGTATTAATTTATTTGTAGTATTGAACACAATCTTTTTAGTATCGAAACTTTTTTAAGAACAAAGCAACTCAATCAACCAATAAAATTTAAAAAAAAAACCTATAACTCACTTGTGAATAATGGTAATTCACAGTTTGATTACAGGTGTCATTATGTGCCTAATTGCGGTGAAATTAGAGCCACTTTATGAGCAAGTGTGTTGAAAAAATATATCATTTTTTAATTTTTTTTTAAACAAATGGACAAGTTTATAGTTCTTTTTTCATCACTCTATGGCCATGGCAAAATCAAGTATCTTTAAAAAAAAAATCTTGAATACTTTTTTTTATTGTTTGTAATCGTTTATTCTATTTTTTATTGTTTAAATAATTATTTGATGATTTTTTTTGTCCATATGAATCATAATTGGTATTTGTTCATAAGTTAACAAAATAAACATTTTTTTTTATAAATAATTTATCTGTTTGTTAACTTTAGAATTTGTTATACATATACAAATTAAAACTACCGTTATATTTTTTTTCCAGACTTAAAAAAAAACAAAATCAGGCATGAAAATTAAATTACAAAAAAACTTTTATTTTATTTTATTTTTTTCTATTTTTTTGTTTTTAGTTCTTTACATATATGGCTGTTTTTGTTATTTTTTTAGTCTGGAAAAAAATGATAACAGTAGTTTTAATTTGTAAATACTTACATAACTAATTTATCTGTTTGTTAACAAACAGATAAATTAATTATAAAATAATGAATTTTTTGTGAACCTATGAAGAAATACCAATTATGATTCATATAGACAAAAAAAAATCATCAACTAATTATTAAAACAGTCAACAAATTAAAAGAAAACGATTATAAACAATAAAAATAGTACATTATGGTATAAGTGTGTAACGTTGGTGATTACCGCTGAGGCGCCATTGAGACCCGAGCCGTCAGGTGAGGGTCTTAAGAGAGCCGAGGACGGTAATCATCAATACACACGTGTATCATACGACGTTTTTCAACACACTTGTGAAGAAAATAACACAAAAAATCATTTTCAACAGTTAAAACGAGTTGTGAAAAAAAATTCGCAATGGCGGGAAAAATTAATCAGTTTTCCTGCGCGCGCATTTCACAATGGCGATCGGCCATAGACATATTTTATGAGTTATTGACGAAAACCTAAAGGTCATTTTTTATTTATCTTTATTTGTTAAGGCCGTTGCGTTGCTAAAATCCCAAAAACGACGTATGTTTAAAGAAATTTGTTGAGGAATCCTTCCGTACGATTTCCATATAAAAAATATATGTTTTACATAAAGTCATCACAAATAATTCGTATTGTTTAAAATTTTAATAAACCTTCACATTATTTAATAAAAAATCGTATGTCTTAACCTAAATCGAATTTTGTCTCTGTAACGGCTGAATAGTTCGGTATGAATTTTATACCCAAAAATACGTAGTGATGTATTTATCAATCCGTATTGTTTATTTTCTCTGATTTGTAATAAAATTTTTAAATAATAAATTAATTCCCGATATTTTGAGGCAAATGCGGCGCGAGACCCGTCGCGCATACTCGGAACGCGCTGCGCCAGTGTCTCGATGACTGTTGTCACGGGTGGACTGCACGCATGTCATTACTTCACAAATAAAATTCAAAAGTTCACGTTTTTAATGTTTTCTGAATTAAAACATATTGTAAATTGTACAGTTATCAATATTTCGTAAAATAAGAACAGAAAATAAGTTTGTAAATATATTTAAAGTAGTTTGTAATTTCGTTTTGTTGTTTGCACCTATCATAGACTAAGCTGACTATGCCTAATAAACGTTAAGTGACGCGTGGCCGAGCTCTCCAAAACTATTGGTAAATTACCCACGTTTCTTAGTAGATATTTTGGTATATAGATATATCTATGATATTATTTTAATTTTGGACTGCCTCGTTGGTCTGTTGGTCGTAAGCACGATGCTGAGCATGAGGTCCTTTGTTCGATTCCCGGGTCGGGCAAAGTGTTATTGGGTTTTTCCATCAGGAAATTATAAGTAACAGCCACGGAGTCTGGATTTGTGCCCGGTTGATGGCAATAGGCTCGCCCCTATTATATGGGACTTAAACATAACTGGCGAAATGTGGGTGTACTGTTAGGTACACCTCTGCCTAACCCTTCGGGGATTACAGGCGTGATTTTATGTTATCTATTTTGTCTTGAGATTTTCGTTTGATGGAAGATGGAGATCTAGATGACTGATGATGTCTCGTACCTAATGATGGTCACTCATACTACATGATACATTTTGAAGGTCTGATGAAGACCAGGTAACTGCTTATCGGTTCTCAGTCACGGAAATAGTCAGAATGCTCCAACTTTCAGCTTTTATCTCATTGAGCACGGATGCTACTACATGATACATTTTGAAGGTCTGATGATGATCAGCTAAGTGCTTATCGGTTCTTAGTGACGGATGTAGTTAGAATGACCTTGCTTTCAGATTTTATCTTATTGAGCACGGATGCTACTACATGATACATTTTGAAGGTCTGATGATGACCAGCTAAGTGCTAATTGGTTCTCAGTGACGGATATAGCTAGAATGACCTAGCTTTCAAATTTTATCGATCTGAGCACGGATGCTACTACATGATACATTTTGAAGGTCTGATGATGATCACCTAAGTGCTTATCGGTTTTCAGTGACGGATGTAGTTAGAATGACCTAGCTTTCAGATTTTATCTTATTGAGCACGGATGCTACTACATGATAATTATATTTTGAAGGTCTGATGATGACCAGCTAAGTGCTTATCGGTTCACAGTGACGGATATAGCTAGAATGACCACCATCAGGTAAATGGCATCATCAGTCTCCAAGGCCTCTTCGAGCTCTTTCGAATGAGTCGTGTGTGGACACGACGGTTCTACGTGGTGCCGTCAATGAGATCCTATACCCACCTTCGGAGTCCACCATCAGGTACGAGACATCATCAGTCATCCAGATCTTCATCTTCCATCAAACGAAATTCTCAAGACAAAATAATTAAAACGATAAAACAATTAACACCATTAAAACATGACATACATTACATAACATCGCGCCTGTAATCCCCAAAGAGTTAGGCAGAGGTGTACCTAATAGTAGGCGTGATGTTATGTTATTATGTATGTTATTATTTTAATGATTTTAATTGTTTTATCGCTTTTAGCGATAAAACAATTGTAGCACAGAACAATTGTAGTCGTTCTTGTAGCACGGATGCTACTACATTTTGAAGGTCTGATGATAACCAGCTAAGTGCTTATCGGTTCTCAGTGACGAACGTAGTTAGCATGACCTAGCTTTAAAATTGTATCGATCTGAGCACGGATGCTACTACATAATACATTCTGAAGGTCTGATGATGACCAGCTAAGTGCTAATTGGTTCTCAGTGACGGATATAGCTAGAATGACCTAGCTTTCAAATTTTATCGATCTGAGCACGGATATGCTACTACATGATACATTTTGAAGGTCTGATGATGATCAGCTAAGTGCTTATCGGTTCTCAGTGACGGATACAGTTATGATGCCACAGCTTTCTGCTTTTATCTTATTGAGCACGGATGCTACTACATGATACATTTTGAAGGTCTGATGATGACCAGCTAAGTGCTAATTGGTTCTCAGTGATGGATATAGCTAGAATGACCTAGCTTTCAAATTTTATCGATCTGAGCACGGATGCTACTACATGATACATTTTGAAGGTCTGATGATGACCAACTAAGTGTTAATTGGTTCTCAGTGACAGATATAGCTAGAATGACATAGCTTTAATTTTTTTTCGATCTGAGCACGGATACTACTACACGATACATTTTGAAGGTCTGATGATGATCAGCTAAGTGCTTATCGGTTCTCAGTGACGGATGTAGTTAGAATGACTTAGCTTTCAGATTTTATCTTATTGAGCACGGATGCTACTACATGATACATTTTGAAGGTCTGATGATGATCAGCTAAGTGCTTATCGGTTCTCAGTGACGGATATAGCTAGAATGACCTAGCTTTTAAATTTTATCGATCTGAGCACGGATGCTACTACATGATACATTTTGAACGTCTGATGATGATCAGCTAAGTGCTTATCGGTTCTCAGTGACGGATACAGTTATGATGCTACAGCTTTCTGCTTTTATCTTATTGAGCACGGATGCTACTACATGATACATTTTGAAGGTCTGATGATGACCAGCTAAGTGCTAATTGGTTCTCACTGATGGATATAGCTAGAATGACCACCATCAGGTAAATGGCACCAACAGTCTCCAAGGCCTCTTCGAGCTCTTTCAAATGAGTCCACACACGACGGTTCTACTCAGTGCCGTCAATGAGATCCTATACTCACCTTCGGAGTCTACCATCAGGTAGCTGGTATCATCAGTCTGCAAGGCCCCCTCGAGCTCTTTCAAATGAGTCCAAACACGATGGTTCTACTCAGTGCCGTCAATAAGATCCTATACCCACCTTCGGAGTTTACCATCAGGTGCGAGACATCATCAGTCATCCAGATCTTCATCTTTCATCAAACGAAATTCTGAAGACAAAATAATTAAAAGCGATAAAACAATTAACACCATTAAAATAATAACATACATTACATAACATCACGCCTGTAATCCCCGAAGGGTTAGGCAGAGGTGTACCTAATAGTAGGCGTGATGTTATGTTATGTATCTTATTATTTTAATGGTGTTGAGACCTCGAGGACGCCTTGGAGACTGATAATGTCATTTACCTGATGGTGGACTCCAAAGGTAAGTAAAGGATCTCATTGACGCCACTGCGTAGAATTGTCGTGTTTCAACTCATTTGAAAGACCTCGAGGAGGCCTTAGAGACTGATGATGCCATTTACTTTTGACGGTGGACTTCGAAGGTGGGTATAGGATCTCATTGACAGCGCTGCGTAGAACCATCGTGTTTGGACTCATTTGAAAGAGCTCGAGGAGGCCTTGGAGACTGATAGTGCCATTTACCTGATGGTGGTCATTCTAGCTATATCCGTCACTGTGAACCAATAAGCACTTAGCTGGTCATTATCAGACCTTCAAAATGTATCATGTAGTAGCATCCGTGCTCAATAAGATAAAATCTGAAAGCTAAGTCATTCTAACTACATCCGTCACTGAGAACCGATAAGCACTTAGCTGATCATCATCAGACCTTCAAAATGTATCATGTAGTAGTATCCGTGCTCAGATCGATAAAATTTGAAAGCTAGGTCATTCTAGCTATATCCGTCACTATGAGAACCAATTAGCACTTACCTGGTCATCATCAGACCTTTATAATGTATTATGTAGTAGCATCCGTGCTCAAATCGATAAAATTTTAAAGCTAGGTCATGCTAACTACGTTCGTCACTGAGAACCGATAAGCACTTAGCTGGTTATCATCAGACCTTCAAAATGTATCATGTAGTAGCATCCGTGCTACAAGAACGACTACAATTGTTTTTTGCTACAATTGTTTTATCGCTAAAAGCGATAAAACAATTAAAATCATTAAAATAATAACATACATAACATAACATCACGCCTACTATTAGGTACACCTCTGCCTAACCCTTTGGGGATTACAGGCGCGATGTTATGTAATGTATGTTATTGTTTTAATGGTGTTAATTGTTTTTTCGTTTTAATTATTTTGTCTTGAGAATTTCGTTTGATGGAAGATGGAGATCTGGATTACTGATGATGTCTCGTACCTAATGGTGGACTCCGAAGGTGGGTATAGGATATCATTGACGGCACTGAGTAGAACCATCGTGTTTGGACTCATTTGAAAGAGCTCGAGGAGGCCTTGGAGACTGATGATACTAGCTACCTGATGGTAGACTCCGAAGGTAATTATAGGATCTCATTGATGGCACCACGTAGAACCGTCGTGTGTGGACTCATTTAAAAGAGCTCGAAGAGGCCTTGGAAACTGATGGTGCCATTTACCTGATGGTGGTCATTCTTGCTATATCCGTCACTGTGAACCGATAAGCACTTAGCTGGTCATCATCAGACCTTCAAAATGTATCATGTAGTAGCATCCGTGCTCAATAAGATAAAATCTGAAAGCTAGGTCATTCTAACTACATCCGTCACTGAGAACCGATAAGCACTTAGCTGATCATCATCAGACCTTCAAAATGTATCATGTAGTAGCATAACCGTGCTCAATAAGATAAAATCTGAAAGCTAAGTCATTCTATCTACATCCGTCACTGAGAACCGATAAGCACTTAGCTGATCATCATCAGACCTTCAAAATGTATCGTGTAGTAGCATCCGTGCTCAATAAGATAAAATCTGAAAGCTAGGTCATTCTAACTACATCCGTCACTGAGAACCGATAAGCACTTAGCTGATCATCATCAGACCTTCAAAATGTATCATGTAGTAGTATCTGTGCTCAGATCGATAAAATTTGAAAGCTAGGTCATTCTAGCTATATCCGTCACTGAGAACCAATTAGCACTTAGCTGGTCATCATCAGACCTTCATAATGTATCATGTAGTAGAATACGTGCTCAGATAGATAAAAGTTAGGCAAATACGATGACCACTCTGCGACACATTTCTGTTCATTGTTACGTTTTTCTGTAGTACAGTCGTTTGCCGGTAGGGGCCGAAAAATTAACAAAAGCCAGTACAGAGGTCAAATCGTCAAAGTCATCCACTGCTGTGATCCCCTTAATAACAATTGTATTTTTTTTTGTGCTAATATATCCTCGAGAAACATTTTTGTAGACGTCATTCCGCATCGAATGAGCTATCGCTCATATTTTTAGGAGCTTTACCAAGTATTAACACGTTTTTGAACTTGTTGACTAGACTATTAAGGTGGGATACGGTTGTTCGGGTAGACTTTGAGTACGTCACACTGCAATAAGCACATAGCGCCGTCCCCGGGGAATAAAATGATAACTGCCATTACCATAGTTTTATTGTTAAGTAATATTTGAAACCTACGGAGCCTAATACATGTACCTACTCAATTTTTTTTGTGATTTTTCTCCTATAATCCACAAAGTTATAACATAATATAATAATATTCACTACTTTTTCCCAGAACAGATGCGTACTAGAAAAAAAAGATAGTATAATGATAGTGAAACAATTTCTTTACAAATATGTGACAATAATATTCTGTTGTAATGTTTTGCAATAATATTCTCGGAAAAACTAATCAGCGAAATATTGATGAACGCCATTATCATTTTATAAATACCCCAGAATAAAAGTTCATGGTTGTATCACCGAATAATGCATGTCCAATATTAACGAGAATAAAATTGTAATGTATTATGTTTTCCGTATATTTGGCCTACATTATTCGTTGAATATTATTGTAATGCACTATAGCAATAAAATGATAAGTGTATATTAGTCAATTCAAAAGACAGTAGTCAACTGCTACTAACTTTTTAAATTTTAAATATCTTCAGTTTGTGTAACCTAATTAAAACTATTTTTAAACATTTTATAAGGTTAAAAAATTTGCTACCACTAAGCCTTTTTTTGATCTATCCTGGCAAGTTATAGTCAAAAATCAGTTTTTTATTTTTCCTGAAAAGTTGTGTTTTTGCAGTTATCATTTTATTCCCCGGGGACGGCGATAGGGGTGGTGTAGAATAGAGATAATTGTAGATTTATCATTGCAAATGTGAACGTCCAGGAGTTAGATACTACAAAAGTTAGATACTAAATATCCAGTGGATATACCTAGGTTCCTACTACGTATACCAACATTTAGCTTTATTTACTTTACAATTTCATAACACTTATCTAATGTTATAATTAGGTGTGTGTGGGCGTAAATCATATACCTACGGTAAGAATTTGATTACCAAAATGTAGGGTAAATAAGTAATAACATGGCTATCCCCTCCTGTCGAAACCGTTTATTGCCTAAGATATTTTGTAGAGTTCTCCTTTCCACTTCTACCACCATCTGGAAGTACTACACAGAAAATACCTAGAACTTATAAAAGGTGTTTGGGGGGTATGAGGAACAGTGTGTAAAGTTCCTCATCCCACATAGAAAAGGGAGGATTCCCCGACCTACCTGACGGGTGTTGTGTCTGGTGGGCTAACGGCCCGACATAATAATATGTAAGTCGGGATTTTCTATAGGTATACGCTAATGTCGCGGATAAAGTTGATAGCGCGATGTAGGATTTGTCAATTGCATGTGTTGCGATAGATGTCGCTGTCGCGACAGGTGAAAACCAGTTGGGGGTCGAATTTTTAAAATATTAACCAAAATAACACAAAAAGTGGATTGGTATGATCTTACCTACCTACTGGCTGCGATTCAAGTACAAAAAAAAACCAGAATTTTGTCTTTAATCTTTATATTACGTTAACCGGTTTTCGATATTTCGTGATAACTGACTGACCTTGCGCCTTTATTTATATTCCTGCGGCTTCGCCCGCGTGCTAAATGTCGATTTTCCATATAAACTTTTTCAGCCCCTTGGGAGTTGAATTTTGAAAAATCCTTTTGTAGTGTATAGACCAGGGTAGAAAGAAGCCTTTAAAAATAATAAAAAGGGAAAAAAAATAATAGTAGGATGAAACCCATTAGAAAAGGAGGGGAATATTATAAAAATGAAAGGAAAAATAATTTACGGGCGATCTGAGGTCGGTAAGGGGATGGGGGTGAGTTTTTAAGGGTAAAAAACGGTTTTTCTCGATTTCTAGCAAAACTAAAAGTCCTATCGAAAAAAGTCAAACCGCAAAGTTGTAGGTAATAAAAAGATCTAAAACTTTTGTATTTACACTTTTTTCACATAACCTCAAAATTTATGTGAAAAATTCAAAAAACCTAGTTTTTGGTTTTTTATTTTTATCTTTTACAAAAATTTTATTTTTTTAACGAAATTTGGTGAAAACTTACCTTTTTATGTCCCAAATACGCTGTAATTTATTTGATTAAAAATATTTATTTTTTCACCTTATTTTGAATTAATATCGAAAAAACACCCTAATTTTCAATCGAAAATTCACCCGTCAAAATATCAGCTTTTTTCAAAAAGTTGGTATGGTTTCTGTTCGTTGAAATCTCTACTTTCCGATGGTGAAAAAAAAAAATATGTTACTACAGTAAATCTTCTCAGAAAATGCAAAAATTCGAAAAAAACTTGAATTCGAAATTTTTTTTTTAATTATTATAAATAATGTTGAGCTATTTATTAAAATTTACACTTTAATTACTCGAAAAACGTTAGATTACATGTGACATTGATAACAAAAAAATTGCAAATAAAAATATACTACTATAATTAACAAACAAATAAGTTTATAAAATTAATATTTAATAAGACACTATTTACAATATTTGGAGAAAGTTGTCGAATCTTCTTTAAATTATATGCGTTGATGCCTATAACTATTTTAAGATAAATTATATATACCTGAGTGACCTACGAAAAATTGTAGCCCATCAAAAGGTATTTCATGGAGAAGTGGGGAAGGGGCTAGGGGGGTCTGGGTCTTACTACATACATACCTACTATTGTATACTATATATTTCGTAGCAGCTGTTACAACCGTTAGCCTAACCAGTATTCGAAATACAGTACAGTATACAACATCGTTTATAAAAATACACGTGCACGCTGAGTTTCTTGAAGATAATTGTGACAAGTTTACTTAAAAAAAAAAAAAACTTTTCGAATCTGCATAGGAAGGTAAATACTATCTCTATTTTTATCTGTATCAATCAACTCAAACATAAAAATCGTAATATTTTCTTTAAAAAATAGTATGCTTAACGTAACATAACCTAAAGATTGAAATTAAATGATATTTTAGTACAAGATAAAAAAATAATAATCTCCTTAATTTTGCACAAACAAATTTAGTTAATCCCATGAAAAAAAAAAAAATTTCAAAATACCTACATAAAAATATATATTAAAAATCTATAACAAATATATTAAAAATCTATAAAATATATATCGTAAATATATTTTTAATAACAAACTTTTGGCCGATTTTCATATATATTTTTAATAGATTTTTAATATATTTATAATATATTTTTTATACATTTTGACATTTATTTCTTTAATATTTTTTTTTTCATGGGAGTTTATTCACGATAAAATAGTGAAGGCATTATTAATTCGATTTTGTCTTTTCAGATTATCAATATGGATGAATTTAAAAAAAACTTTCGAATTCGAGTTTTTTTTGATTTTTTGCATTTTCTGCGAAGATTTACTGTAGTAACCTATTTTTTTTTTCACCATCGGAAAGTAGAGATTTCAACGAACAGAAACCATACCAACTTTTTGAAAAAAGCTGATATTTTGACGGGTGAATTTTCGATTGAAAATTAGGGTGTTTTTTCGATATTAATTCAAAATAAGGTGAAAAAATAAATATTTTTAATCAAATAAATTACAGCGTATTTGGGACATAAAAAGGTAAGTTTTCACCAAATTTCGTTAAAAAAAAAAAAAATTTTTCGTAAAAGATAAAAATAAAAAACAAAAAACTTGGTTTTTTGAATTTTTCACATAAATTTTGAGGTTATGTGAAAAAAGTGTGAATACAAAAGTTTTAGATCTTTTTATTACCTACAACTTTGCGGTTTGACTTTTTTCGATAGGACTTTTAGTTTTGCCGGAAATCGAGAAAAACCGTTTTTTACCCTTAAAAACTAACCCCCATCCCCTTCCCGACCTCAGATCGCCCATAAATTATTTTTCCATTTCTTTTTATAATATTCCCCTCCTTTTCTAATGGGTTTCATCCTACTATTATTTTTTTTGGTTTAAAAATTATCGACCCTGGTCTAGTATGCCTAAGGCATAAGAGGAATACGTGTGCGAAATTTTAAGTCTAGTCTAGCCCTAAGGGCTTGGCTTGTCAAAAGGTCATGGCCGTGAGGCTAGTCCTCCTTGCCGGATTGCCGCCATGGGATCTGGAGGCGATAGTCCTCGCGCGCCTGCACGAATGGCGCGCGGAGGCGCTGCACCGGGGGGTCACTCCGTTGCCGCGGCAAATTGCCACTCAGCGGACAGACCTCCGGTGCGATATCATGGCGACATGGAGAGAGCGACTGTCGCAACCTCGTGCAGGGCACGCTACGATAGCGGCGGTAAGTCCCCTCTTTGAGGATCGCCTTGAGAGGCGCCACGGCGCCCTCACCTTCCGTCTGACGCAGGTCCTCACCGGACACGGTTGTTTCGGGAAGTACCTGCACCGAATCAGGCGGGAGGAAACGCCCGGATGCCACCATTGTGAGGATCGGCCGGAGGACACGGTGGACCACACCGTGGAGGTGTGTCTCGCTTGGGCGGAGCCCCGCCGTGTAGCGGCGATCGGCGGCGGCGACCTCTCGCGTCCGGCCCTGGTGCAAGCCATGGTCCGGGGCGAGGAGGAATGGGACGCCGTCGCCTCCTTCTGCGAAGCAGTGATGCTAGCGAAGGAGGTGGCGGAACGTGAGAGGGAGAGAACCTCTCGTCCCAGCCGCTGCGGGAGACGCTCCGGGCGTCGGGGGCCACGTGATGGCTTCCGGCCACCGTAGACGCGGGCCTGTGGACGGTGAGTAATGGGCTAGCAATGGGGGGCCCCATGTTGCTAACATCTCTTTGAGGCGCGCGTGGAACACGAACGCGCCGTCGACACGGCCTGTCGTCGTCATAAGATGAACGGACGGCGAGCTAGCCCATTACTGACTGCTAGCCTGTGACCGTATTTTCTCAAATATACTGCCACCGTTATAATTATGTAAGCCCTAAGCCATAATCTATAATAAATGCATCACTGAAGGTGTCATGCCTACGGTATGGAAATATGCTAATATCACACCTGTACACAAGGCCGGATCTAAACGGAGTGTTGACCAATACCGACCAATTTCTATTCTGTCTACCTTGTCGAAGCTCTTCGAGAGACTAGTACATAACGAAATATACCCCATTTTTATCACGCTATCATACAACAACAGCACGGATTCGTTAAAAAGCGATCAACAACAACGAACTTATTGGGTTTTTCTAGCGATCTATTTGACAAGATGGATGGTGTACACGAACTTTCGGAAAGCCGTCGACAAGGTGGATCATGAATTACTGCTAAGCCGAATAGCCTTCAATGGCATTCGAGGTAACTTGTTGCGATGGTTCATTTCTTACATCACTAATAGCTGTCAACAGGTTGTAATCAACGGTTACCACTCCGATCCGAGTTCAGGTTACCTCTGGTGTCCCTCAAGGCTCTATTCTCGGTCCTCTTTTATTTATTATCTTTATAAATAACTTTGGTAACTGTTAACTCAACATTTTTGTTATATGCAGATGATCTTAAGGTATACAGACCTATCCGAAATATCCAGGATTGCTATCTCGTCCAAGAGGACTTGGACAGGCTGACGGACTTGTGTTACTCAAATAAGCTTTTTCTAAGCATTCCCAAGTGCAACTATATAAACTTTATAAAAAAAAAAAATATTATTAGGTTTGTATGATACTCTTTATGTGGTGTCGCATTAAATAAAGCAAACTCTGTACGTGATCTGGGTATATTGCTCGATTCTAAACTCTGCTTGGATTTACATGTCGAGCAAATAAGGCATACAAGATGTATGGATTTAAAATGAGATCAACTCATGACTTTAAACAGTATCTTATCTTATCTTATCTTCGTACCAATGCCTAAATAAAACTCTTGTCTGCTCACAGCTTGAATACGCTGTCCCCATCTAGAACCCGTATTATAAAAACTATATTGAAATTTTAGAAAATGTACGACGCAGATTCCTTCGTGCAATACATTATAGATGTCACAGAACATATCTACCGTATGCCCAGTTGCTCAATGGGTATAAACTCTTGACACTCAACTCCAGACGCAAACAATTAGAAGCAATGAGCCTGTGTAATATGGTAAATGGCAAATTTGACTGTATCGACCTGAACAATGGACTGTGTTATAAAGTTCCCAGAACTGTTCATAGACGGATGGTGCGTGCAGGTACGCTATTTGCAATAGGTACCTGTCGATCTAATACCGGCGAACGTTCACCAATTCGGCGAATGGCAGCGTCTTACAATAACGAACTCGATCACATACATATATTTACATGCTCCATGCATAGATTTCGAAACCTTTTGTATGAGACACATAAGTCCTTTGATTGATTGATTAATATTTATGTACAAATAATTTAGCATTTTTGTCATTTAGTCATTTACTTTTTCTTCTAAGCTAGCAATTAAGGTTTAGTGTGTAGTGGGCTACATTATTATTTAAGTTATTTATTACCATGTAATAATATTCCATAATGTAGCTGTTTGTTGTTCCTCTTTGATAAAATAAAAAATAAAAATAAATGTAATAGTTTCTAAAATAAACAGATTTAAAACGATTTAACTAATGCTTTTAGTTTTATGGTTTTTTAAATAAGGTAGTTCCCGTGCCTCACCCTGTACTTACATCAAAGTATAGCATGTAACATTTAAGCGTGTAAACATGTACTTAACATTTAAATATGTAGCATTTAACCCATTAAGCAAATACAATTTACTTATTTCGACAACTGGTAATAAACTAAAATTGGTGTGCCTACCTAAGTTGATTAAAACTAAATGAATTTAGTTAGGCTTGCGGACGGTTTCACTAGAGCCAGACGTTCACAGTGGCAACTCAAATGTTTGGAGGATACATTGCCGAAAACGACCACAAAATGAAAGTGAGACCCATGAACATGAACAAATATTTCAAGTCAAACATGAAACCTCGTCAATACAAAAACATCATAGAAGCGTTAGATCTATCGAACATCATGAGGAAGCTAATCGGGATTTCAATATTTGTTTTACAAGTCAGCCCAAATAACCGCATCACCAGAAAGTTTAGTTTGTTCGGATTGACGTCCTTTCTGTTTTGGTTCGCTTTGTATCTGTATTGCACATACATAGCTCACGCTGAAGACCAGACAGTGCTGCGTACTTTATACAACACAAAAGTGCAACGATATGGCGATGACTACGAAAGGATATCTTCAGCAGTGTACGTTATCTTCGCCTTCTGGAAGATACCATTAAGTCTAAATACCAACAACCACTTTATGGAGATCATAGTAAACGTGGATAAGATTTTAGAGGACCTTGGCGAAAATGTAGATTATACTAAAGATGCACATCTGGCACTCAATATGTCGATTGGTCAACTGGTTGTTTACTTATTTCGGGTGCTAAGCGTTTGGACGTCGCTTACCCGTTTGAACGTGGAAATACCAGTAGAGAGACTGTATCAAGTAATTTACTCCGACGCGATGGCATTCGTTTTAACAGCTCATTACTGCTTCTACCTCAAAGTTGTGAAAGGCAGATATGAGCACATTAATAAAGTGCTTGAGGAAATTAAAAGTCACAAATCTTGGGAATATAAGTTGTTTGCTCGAGGAGACATACTGGGTAACGTTAAAAAGCCAGTTGGTCTTCAAGACAAGTATGTAATCGAGAAAATAAAGGCGTGTGCGAAGATGTACGGTATGCTGTACAGAGTGTGTGACGCTAACAATAGAATATTCGGGGTTATATTGATGTTGACCATATTCGTGAGCCATAGTTACATTATCATCTATATGTTTTACTTCATGGAGGCAACAGCCGCTGGCTTGTTCCACGATGTAGAGAGGTACATTGTATTTCTCATTTATGTTGGATGGCAAATCGCCTATGGAGGCGTCATAATATATTTGATAGTGTATGTTTCTGAACGCGTCGTGTATGTGGTAAGTTTAAAACTGAATAATTTCTATTTCTAATTTTAGTTCTGTAAATTGTATTTTGTAAATAAATTTTTCTTTGTTATTAATAAAATAAATTACCAGAAAACATATTTCTATTTCTAGATATTTCAAATGCGTATGGATTTAGTGTAACATTTTGAAATAATATTACTTATATATTGCAGGCCCAAAATACATCGTTTATCTTACATGAAATCATGAACAGCGATTTTAGTCCAGCAGTTAATGCAGAGGTAAATTTAACCGATCTTATTTGAACACAAATAAAAACTCGTGACGTATATACTGTATGTGCCCTGTATGGGTATGTTTCGGGTAATTTTAGAGAAAAAGAGACCTAATTTAACTTTATCAGTGTAAACTTAGAATTAACCAAGCTTTTTGGGTCAATTCCGAAGAATGGCTAAAATAAATTTAAAGTACCTAAGTCTAACTTTGTTTTTATTAGTCACCAACTAGGGTGTAGATAGCGCACGCACACTACATCGAAATTAGGAAAAATTAGTGTGGCGGGCTTGTCCCAACACGCTTTGCTAGTTTTGTTTATCAACCGGGCCCAGATCCAGGCTTTGAGTAGTTACTGACAAATTCCTCGTGGAAAACATAGAACGACTACCTACGGGGAGTGTTATGGATCCTAGGACCTCAGATGTTCAACAGTAGAGAAAGCGACCACGAGACTTTTTTACCGTTTTATTAATCGATGATTCTAGAAGGTTTGTCTTTTTTAGGCGATGCAGCTTTCGATACAAGCTCTACATCAGAAGCCAATATTTACGGCGCATGGACTCTACGAACTCAACTACCCTTTATTGCACCAGGTAAGCCGGTCTTCCAGGGATTTATTATTACTATAGGATCACACAAGACACAACTGCGTAGGTGCCAACAAGACATTACCAAATATATCATAAACTGGGTGCGTCCCATATGATATAATAGTACATTATGGTATAAGTCTGTAACGTTGGTGATTACTGCTGAGGCGCCATTGAGACCCGAGCCGTCAGGTGAGGGTCTTAAGAGAGCCGAGGACGGTAATCATCAATACACACGTGTATCATACGACATTTTTCAACATACTTGTGAAGAAAATAACACAAAAAAATAATTTTCAACAGTTAAAAACGAGTTGTGAAAAAAATTTCGCCATGGCGGGAAAAATTAATCAGTTTTCCTGCGCGCGCATCTAACAATGGCGATCGGCCATAGACTAAAAGAATGAGGTTTCTTTTTTTTGCTTTTTGCGGATAGCGTTTTACCCATGAGGAATTCAAAGTTTTTTTTTTATTACAGAGAAAACAAAAGTTTTATTTATTAAAAACGTATTTACACGTTGAAATTATCTATTTAAATTCGAAGTTGCATGATATGAACAAGCAATAGGTACATTAATTTATTTGTAGTATTGAACACAATCTTTTAGTATCGAAACTTTTATAAGAACAAAGCAACTCAACCAATAAAAAAAAAAAAAAAAACTTGTAACTCACTTGTGAATAATGGCAATGAAAAATTCACAGTTTGATTACAGGTGTCATTATGTGCCTAATTGCAGTGAAATTAGAGCCACTTTATGAGCAAGTGTGTTGAAAAGTTATTTGTTATATTTTCATTTTAATAACGTTCACAAGATCTTTACCTGTAATAGGAGATTCTTTAACCAGCATTTTCAGATTTGATTATCTGTGGATTGGGAAATTCCAAATTCAAATAAATTTTATTCGAAAGACGTGTTAAAGTTAGCATAATTTCAAATACAGTAATTTGTTTTTATATAGTTTTTTTTTGTGACATTGTGGTAGTTTTTGGCGCCATGGATAAACTGAAAATTCTTACAATTTTCGAATATGAGTTCCTACGTGGAAATACCGCTTCGCAAATAAAACGAAACATTAACGAGTGTACGGGGCTTTCTTTTTTTTTGGCGGCTGGAAAGTCATCAAATAACCCCTCCCGCTCTTGGGCAGAGCGAAAGGGAAAGTCAGACTTCTACTGACTAAAAACCACCCATGTTCCTTCTAAGCCTTTCATGTCGAGGCCGCGGTATCTCTTGCGAACAACCCGCAGCCCTGACGGGCGTCGGCCCTTGCATCTCTTTGAGGCGCGCGTGGAACACGAACGCGCCGTCGACACGGCCTGTCGTCGTCATAAGACGGACGGACGAAAAGCTAGCCCATTACTCACCGTCCACAGGCCCGCGTCTACGGTAGCCGGAAGCCATCACGTGGCCCCCGACGCCCGGAGCGACCCCCGCAGCGGCTGGGATGAGAAGTTCTCTCCCTCTCACGTTCCGCCACCTCCTTCGCTAGCATCACTGCTTCGCAGAAGGAGGCGACGGCGTCCCATTCCTCCTCGCCCCGGACCATGTCTTGCACCAGGGCCGGACGCGAGAGGTCGCCGCCGCCGATCGCCGCTATGAGGACACGGCGGGGCTCCGCCCAAGCGGGGCAGACCTCCACGGTGTGCTCCACCGTGTCCTCCGGCCGATCCGGGCGTTTCCTCCCGCCTGATTCGGTGCAGGTATCTCCCGATATAATCGTGTCCGGTAAGGACCTGCGTCAGACGGAAGGTGAGGACACCGTGGCGCCTCTTAAGCCACTCCTCAAAGAGGGGACTTACCGCCACTATCGTGGCATGCCCGAGTGTACGGGCCTAACACTGCTTGCATAAACACGGTCCATTATTGGTTCAATCAAATTTGTCGGCACGGTTGGCGCAGTGGCTGAGAGATTGGACTGCTGCGGTGCATGTCGCGGGTTCAATCCACGCACGGAACAAATATTTGTATGGCCTACAGATAGTTTCGGGTCTGGGTGTGTTCGTGTATGTGAGTTTAAATGTTTTTAAACGTGGGAGCCTTAACAAAAATTTAAACAATACAGGAGAAATTCTTAGTTTGGGCAAAGTTTAAAAAAAAATATCGTTTTGAATCTGGAAATTTTGAGTTGAAGAACGAGCTTCGCCTTAAACCATTGTCGGCCGGTAACCATTGTCGACCACGACGAATTGAAGGCGATAGTGGAAGCGGATCCAACTCAATCTACGGCTGATCTTGCTGCGGGTCTTGGAGTTAGTGTCAAAACAACATTGAAGCACTTGCGTTAAATCGGAAAGATAAAGAAGTTAGATAAGTGGGTGCTACACGAACTAAGCGACCAACAGCGAGATTTATGCCTCGCTGCATGCATAGCACTACTGAATCGGCCATAGAAACGAGGGAATTTTTAATCGAATTGTTACCTGCGATGAAAAGTGGATCCTGTACGACAACCGTAAACGTTCGTCTCAGTAGGTGGACCCGGGTATAGCAACTAATCAGTGCGCTAAAAAAAAGATTATTCATAGGAAGATGATATTTTTCCTGTGTTGTCTACTGTGTGTACATAAATAGTAAAATAAATAAATAAATGATGGTGACTGTCTGGTGGACTTGTACATCACGGCTTCTTACCGAATGGCGCAACAGTGACGGCAGATGTCTATTGCCAAGAATTGCAAACAATGATGGAGAAGCTCGCAATTCAACAACCAAGACTAGTCAATCGCTCTTCCCCATGGCTTCTCCACGACAACGCGCGAGCTCACACTTCACGACAGACCATCGCAAAGCTACAAGAGTTACAGCTGGAAGCTCTCCGTCACCCACTCTACTCACCGGACCGTGTACCGTGTAAGGTGTATATATTTAAAGCAATTTTGCTTTTTAACTGACTTCAAAAAAGGAGGAGGTTATATGTTCGTGTGTATGTATTTTTTTTTTTTTTTATGTATGTTACCTGATTTCTCCTCCATTTGTGAACCTATTCTCAAAATTCTTTTTTTATTTGAAAGAGTATACTCCTGAGGTGGTCCCATTTAAATTTGGTGAAGATCTGATCCTGATCTTCGGAGATATACAATAGAACTCTTCAAAAATAGACGGCAAATCTGTCGTGATTGCTGCAATCGCTTGGATGTTTATTGTTTACGCAACATCTTAACTTACCATCACGCCTGTATGCTCTGACGGGGTACGCAGATGTGTACAGGACGCCCAGATTTCGAGAGTTAGGTATGTTAAGTTCTATTTTATTGCGGATAAGCCTATTACCGTGACATGTATTGTTAACAACGTAAAATTAATGAATATCAAATATTTGTAAAGGATATTACAACTAAAAATGGAAAAATAAAAAAACTTTTTTGACAAAAAAACTGAATAAAACAAACAAAAGTCACCGACTTCAGAAACTAAAGTTATTTTTCACTTTTTTGTGTTTTTGAAGTCGGTTTTATTTTTTGCAAAAAAGTTTTTAACTAGGTGTTTTTCATTATTATTAATAGACTAAATATATTTTATGTCTATTGAGTGGTATATCTAACGATTTTTTATTCAAAGCTGATGCCCGCAACATTGCCAAGTGGATTTCGGAACTTGATAAATAATATACCTACTAAAACCTTCCTCGAGAACCACTCTATCCATTGGTGAAGACAGCATAAAAATCGGTGCAGTATTTTTTGAATTTATCGCGAACAGACAGACAGACGCGGCGGAGGACTTTGTTTTAAAATATGTAGTGATAGTGATGTTATGCATAATGAAAAAACCGGCCAAGTGCGTGTCGGAACACGCACAATGTAGGGTTCCGTAGTTGCCCATCAAAATATGCGGACTTATTAAACTGATTAACCTCCCTGCCAACCTGCCTCCGAACGATGATATTTATTGTTATAATAAAACAAACTTACATTTGCAGTTTTATAAACTGTGCTCCCATACAATAATGTTCCAGAAAAAATGTTTAATTAGTAAGAAAATTTTAAAAGGTGCCCGATTATTATCCGTAAACTTGCAACGCCACCTTAGCTGTGATATTATATGCTACTACCATGAATCTATTCACACGCCCAAACTCAACCCGTTACGGTGGTTTAGGTAGCCACAGTTGAGTCTAACAAAAATTTGCACTATAAAGCTTAATTTCACAAACGAATCTCTTAATCGAAAAAGTGTTTGAGCAAACGTTATAACATCCCTGCTTAAGTGTACTGAAGATACCCTACCCATACTATGCGTCTTTGAGCTATAGTGGGGACAGGCGGACAGACGGACATGGCGAAACTATAAGGGTTCCTTGTTGACTACGGAACCCTAAAAATTAGTTACCTATTTTAAAATTATTTTATTTTATCTTACTAATTTTAAGAAAACTTACAGCCAAAACATTTGAGTAGTCTCATTAATATGTAATAAATAACTCAACGCTTTAGAAGGCTTGTTGACTATATTGTCAATGTGCGCATCAAACAAAAGCTTTGAGTCATATACAGGGTGTAAACGAACCCTTCACGCATCCGACAACCAAGCATTCTGTAAATCAAACCAAGTACCCCTACGCAAATTTTTTTGCTGGGAAATGACGTTTTTTTTGGGGTCAAAAATCACATTTTACGGTAAAACTCAAAGTAGCACTCTTAAAACATTGTGCTAGTGGATGCTTTGAATAGTAAACGGGTCATGAAGGTAATTTAAGTAAAGTTAAAACCTGAAATACTAGTATTTACAAAAACAGCTGTGAAAAATTTGGAACTTTGACCCCCAATATCTCCGCAACTAGGAGGTTCCCAGGTATGGTCTAGAACAAAAAAATGACCGCAGTGGTGGGGAGAACAAATGCCCTTCGTTTGCGTTAAGGGTACTTTTACACCCTTTAAACATAGTCATAAACAGTCTATATTTAGTAATTACGTAGTAGTGTGTATAATATTTTTTTCATTACGCTATATTTAATTTCTTCTATTCTTTTATTTTATCTTGTGCAAAATAATTTCGATGTTTCACATTGCCAGGCGTCCCGTGCTCCCGTGACGGCTCACAATTTTTATTTATTTTCTACAATTGGAATACGATTTCTGACTGCTTATGACTATGTTTAAAGGGTGTAAAAGTACCCTTAACGCAAACGAAGGGCATTTGTTCTCCCCACCACTGCGGTCATTTTTTTGTTCTAGACCATACCTGGGAACCTCCTAGTTGCGGAGATATGTCTACTGTGTGTACATAAATAGTAAAATAAATAAATAAATGATGGTGACTGTCTGGTGGACTTGTACATCACGGCTTCTTACCGAATGGCGCAACAGTGACGGCAGATGTCTATTGCCAAGTAAAAAAAAATATCGTTTTGAATCTGGAAATTTTGAGTTGAAGAACGAGCTTCGCCTTAAACCATTGTCGGCCGGTAACCATTGTCGACCACGACGAATTGAAGGCGATAGTGGAAGCGGATCCAACTCAATCTACGGCTGATCTTGCTGCGGGTCTTGGAGTTAGTGTCAAAACAACATTGAAGCACTTGCGTTAAATCGGAAAGATAAAGAAGTTAGATAAGTGGGTGCTACACGAACTAAGCGACCAACAGCGAGATTTATGCCTCGCTGCATGCATAGCACTACTGAATCGGCCATAGAAACGAGGGAATTTTTAATCGAATTGTTACCTGCGATGAAAAGTGGATCCTGTACGACAACCGTAAACGTTCGTCTCAGTAGGTGGACCCGGGTATAGCAACTAATCAGTGCGCTAAAAAAAAGATTATTCATAGGAAGATGATATTTTTCCTGTGTTGTCTACTGTGTGTACATAAATAGTAAAATAAATAAATAAATGATGGTGACTGTCTGGTGGACTTGTACATCACGGCTTCTTACCGAATGGCGCAACAGTGACGGCAGATGTCTATTGCCAAGAATTGCAAACAATGATGGAGAAGCTCGCAATTCAACAACCAAGACTAGTCAATCGCTCTTCCCCATGGCTTCTCCACGACAACGCGCGAGCTCACACTTCACGACAGACCATCGCAAAGCTACAAGAGTTACAGCTGGAAGCTCTCCGTCACCCACTCTACTCACCGGACCGTGTACCGTGTAAGGTGTATATATTTAAAGCAATTTTGCTTTTTAACTGACTTCAAAAAAGGAGGAGGTTATATGTTCGTGTGTATGTATTTTTTTTTTTTTTTATGTATGTTACCTGATTTCTCCTCCATTTGTGAACCTATTCTCAAAATTCTTTTTTTATTTGAAAGAGTATACTCCTGAGGTGGTCCCATTTAAATTTGGTGAAGATCTGATCCTGATCTTCGGAGATATACAATAGAACTCTTCAAAAATAGACGGCAAATCTGTCGTGATTGCTGCAATCGCTTGGATGTTTATTGTTTACGCAACATCTTAACTTACCATCACGCCTGTATGCTCTGACGGGGTACGCAGATGTGTACAGGACGCCCAGATTTCGAGAGTTAGGTATGTTAAGTTCTATTTTATTGCGGATAAGCCTATTACCGTGACATGTATTGTTAACAACGTAAAATTAATGAATATCAAATATTTGTAAAGGATATTACAACTAAAAATGGAAAAATAAAAAAACTTTTTTGACAAAAAAACTGAATAAAACAAACAAAAGTCACCGACTTCAGAAACTAAAGTTATTTTTCACTTTTTTGTGTTTTTGAAGTCGGTTTTATTTTTTGCAAAAAAGTTTTTAACTAGGTGTTTTTCATTATTATTAATAGACTAAATATATTTTATGTCTATTGAGTGGTATATCTAACGATTTTTTATTCAAAGCTGATGCCCGCAACATTGCCAAGTGGATTTCGGAACTTGATAAATAATATACCTACTAAAACCTTCCTCGAGAACCACTCTATCCATTGGTGAAGACAGCATAAAAATCGGTGCAGTATTTTTTGAATTTATCGCGAACAGACAGACAGACGCGGCGGAGGACTTTGTTTTAAAATATGTAGTGATAGTGATGTTATGCATAATGAAAAAACCGGCCAAGTGCGTGTCGGAACACGCACAATGTAGGGTTCCGTAGTTGCCCATCAAAATATGCGGACTTATTAAACTGATTAACCTCCCTGCCAACCTGCCTCCGAACGATGATATTTATTGTTATAATAAAACAAACTTACATTTGCAGTTTTAAAAACTGTGCTCCCATACAATAATGTTCCAGAAAAAATGTTTAATTAGTAAGAAAATTTTAAAAGGTGCCCGATTATTATCCGTAAACTTGCAACGCCACCTTAGCTGTGATATTATATGCTACTACCATGAATCTATTCACACGCCCAAACTCAACCCGTTACGGTGGTTTAGGTAGCCACAGTTGAGTCTAACAAAAATTTGCACTATAAAGCTTAATTTCACAAACGAATCTCTTAATCGAAAAAGTGTTTGAGCAAACGTTATAACATCCCTGCTTAAGTGTACTGAAGATACCCTACCCATACTATGCGTCTTTGAGCTATAGTGGGGACAGGCGGACAGACGGACATGGCGAAACTATAAGGGTTCCTTGTTGACTACGGAACCCTAAAAATTAGTTACCTATTTTAAAATTATTTTATTTTATCTTACTAATTTTAAGAAAACTTACAGCCAAAACATTTGAGTAGTCTCATTAATATGTAATAAATAACTCAACGCTTTAGAAGGCTTGTTGACTATATTGTCAATGTGCGCATCAAACAAAAGCTTTGAGTCATATACAGGGTGTAAACGAACCCTTCACGCATCCGACAACCAAGCATTCTGTAAATCAAACCAAGTACCCCTACGCAAATTTTTTTGCTGGGAAATGACGTTTTTTTTGGGGTCAAAAATCACATTTTACGGTAAAACTCAAAGTAGCACTCTTAAAACATTGTGCTAGTGGATGCTTTGAATAGTAAACGGGTCATGAAGGTAATTTAAGTAAAGTTAAAACCTGAAATACTAGTATTTACAAAAACAGCTGTGAAAAATTTGGAACTTTGACCCCCAATATCTCCGCAACTAGGAGGTTCCCAGGTATGGTCTAGAACAAAAAAATGACCGCAGTGGTGGGGAGAACAAATGCCCTTCGTTTGCGTTAAGGGTACTTTTACACCCTTTAAACATAGTCATAAGCAGTCAGAAATCGTATTCCAATTGTAGAAAATAAATAAAAATTGTGAGCCGTCACGGGAGCACGGGACGCCTGGCAATGTGAAACATCGAAATTATTTTGCACAAGATAAAATAAAAGAATAGAAGAAATTAAATATAGCGTAATGAAAAAAATATTATACACACTACTACGTAATTACTAAATATAGACTGTATATATTTGACGGCACGGTTGGCGCAGTGGCTAAGCGATTGGACTGCTGCGCTGCGTGTCGCGGGTTCGATCCCCGCACGGAACAAATATTTGCATGGCCTGCAGATAGTTGTTTCGGGTCTGGGTATTTGTGTATGTGACTTTATATGTTTGTGAACGCACCCATGATACAGGAAAAACTCCTAGTATGGGACAACTTTAAAAAAAAAAAAAAAACAAATAAATAAAATATACCGCCGCGTAGTGTGGCGACGCGTCGCCACGGCCATGCATCACCACGCCAACAATCAATTTTACCCGCGGCTACGGCTATACATGTTTCACATCAAAAATCGTTTATTATATTAACTGATCAATAAATCAAATTAAATTATGGATTCAGTTGTTATATCTTGTAAATATTAGACATCTTGTATTTATGTATGTTTTATTAAAATACTGTTGATTTTCTTTCGCCAACCAAAATATACTGTATTTCTGGCAAAAAAAGTTGGCAACCACACACACACACAACACACATTTACGCATCGCAACGCTTATTTTACCACTTTGGAAGAGTCTATCTTTCAAACGATTGACTTTGAGAAAAAAAAATGGTTTTAGGAACCTCAATGTTATTTTTAAAGACCTATCTATTAACTCCCCACACGAATAGGTTTAATATTTTTTTTTTGTTTCAGTTCCATGTATAGGTAGGGAATATTCTTATGTAAAAATAAAAGAATATCCCCCATGGATATTCTTTTATTTTTCTATTTTGTTATAAAAATCGTAAAGCGGTTCACAGAATACACGTACCTACCAAGTTTCAACTGTGTAGTCTTAATAGTTGCCAAATAAAGTGGCTGTGACATACGGACAGACATACAGACATTACGAATCTATAAGAGTTCCGTTTTTGCCATTCGGCTACTGAACCCTAAAAACGAAAGTTTCTTAGATTAGGACAAGTGTAAAGTAGGTAATATTAAGTAGGTATTTTTTGTTTCAGTTGTCGCGTTCAGTGTCTACTTACCTGATCATACTTCTGCAGTTTGTCACCGATTCGAAGCAGTCTAAATCCATCGACTATTTCAATAGAAATTAATTTAGATATATGTGTCACGACTTTGAAATTTTTGTAAGACTAAACCCAGTCTTTTAGAGATATTTTTAACCGACTTCCAAAAAGGTTGAATGTGTTATCGGATATCTCCGTCGTTAATGAACCGATTCTCAAAATTCTTTTTGTGTTTGAAAGGGTATACTCCCGAGGTGGTCCCATTGTCACCAAGTCAGGATCTGTTGATGGGATCCCTAAGAAATTAAGGGCAACCCTGAAATTTTGTAGGCACACATCACATTTTCCATGTATTTTCTGAAGCTGTTTAAGTATTTGCGTCTGATAATCATAATCTCATGTGGCTGCACTGATGATGCTAGGTACAACTCCTCAACGGTTAGAAGTTGAAAGAAAATTCCTTCAAAATTAGGTAAATCTCATTAACCGACTTTAGAAAAAAAGAGGTTCTCAATTGACGGAAGCTTTTTAATATGTATATTCACCGATTACTCGAAGACGCCTGAACCGAATAGAAAATTCTTCTTTTGTTGGAAAGGATATATCCCAGGGGTGGTACCATGATAAGGAAATCAGGATCTGATGATGGCATCCCAGAGAAATCGAGCAACACTCAAACTTTATAGAAGCGTATTACGTGTTTCGTGCTTTTTCTAAAGCTTTTCAAGTATTCGCATCTAGCAGTCATCACTTCATGTTGCTGAGCTGATGATGAAAGGTCTCTTCAGCGGTTAGGAGTTGGAGGATAATTCTTTAATAAGTAAATATTATGGGGACGTATATTTATGGTTGTATTCTTTCAGGTTTCAGGTTATCTAGGTGAGCTGATTATGGAAGGACTTCTTTACGGTTTGGAGTTGAAAGCAATAATAAGGGAATCTTGAAGGTCAAGGGTTAGGTTTCTTGGTTGAATGCATAGTAAATATTTGTAATACGGTATTACAACTAAAAATGGAAAAATAAAAAAACTTTTTTGCAAAAAAAAAGTTGATTTTTCTTCTGAAGTTTATTTTTCACTATTTTGTGTTTTTTTTCATTTTTTTGTGTTTTTAAAGTCAGTTTTTTTTTGCAGAAAATTTTCATGAATATATTTGAAAGTAAGTACAGTACATCCATAATTAAACTCACTTTTTTCCATTGGGGTAGGCATAACTACAGGACCCCAGTCGCCACTTACTACAATCCTTTCATATTCGTTTGTTTCGTCCACATTCATACAAATCTGATCATATATGCAAACCAGGTGCGAGGTGTGAGTTTATGTACGTATGTATTTTAATTATCTCGACGCATGAGGTAATTGTTATTGGGTTGTTCCATCAGATTCGGTAGCAGCCACGGAATCTGGATTTGTGTCCGGTTGATGGCAATAGGCTCGCACCCTATTACATGGGACTGAAACATAACTGGCGAATTAACCTCGTAAGGTCCAATTTAGGTCGATATACATTATGACCCAATGTACTATAAATAGGTGCAAGTAGTTGCGGCCCAGAAATTACGCGCAGTAAAAAAAAATACATACACACGAATAGAGAACCTCCTTCTTTTGGAAATCGGTTAAAAAATTTTGATGTTAGCTAAATTATTTTAATTTGATGCAAAACAATATGTAGAAATAATATGTCGTTCAAGGTTGATAACTTTTTGCTTTTTTTGCAACCATCATCATCTCCTTAGCCTTTTCCCAACTATGTCAGGGTCGGCTTCCAGTTTAACCGGATGCTGCTGAATACCAGTATTTTTTGCAACCATGCCAGCAAAAAAATATGAACCTTGCCCAAAACATACGTTAAATGTCTTGTAATAATTTATGGGTGCTAATTAATTAAACCGGCTTCTTTTTACACGACTGCCCCAAAAAAAATGCGTTATGTTTTTAGCGTTCATGTATGTATGAACCCATGCTTTGTTTGTGAGTTTCGTTATTCGACCATAACTTCTAAACCCCTGAACCGATATTGATGTATGAGGTTGCGTTATCCTGGGTGACATAAGCTAAGCGGGTAGCATAAGAGAAAAAAGTAAAAAAACATTATACATTAAATAAAAAAAATGTTTCTATTGAAATTTCAATGAAAAATATAATCATCGCCTAGAAATTGTTAAGGTGATATATTGAGAAATATGTGTTTTTTTTCTATTTCCTGTAACTTGTTGAGTATGTAGACTAGGGATTTGACATTTTGGTGAATGGTTTTTGACTCTTTGGTCTGGTATCGTTCAAATGGAATACACGATTCAATGAATCTTTCTTTTTTCATAAGAACTTTTTCCTGGCAATAACAAACACAACAAAAAAAGAATTATCGAAATCGGTCCAAGCGTTGTTGAGTTATGCGCTTACCAACACATTTTGCGATTCATTTTTATATTATAGATAGATATCGCTCAAAGTGATTTTAAATATTATTTATATTTTCTGTTAAAAATCATTGAGGTATTACGTACTAGAGAAGCTATTTCAAACAAAATAATGTGCGCGCACTTGATGACAGCGGGGCAGGCGGGGGGTGTCATGTTCTCATAGATTACTATCAATGCGTGCAAATGCGACAAAATGTTATTATTCTGCCTACTTGATATTGTACGTGTGTACTTACTCAGAAAATAAATTAAAATTAAATGTAGTTAAACTGTAACAATATTGTAATTTCCTTAAATAATTTAAGTTGTGTTAGTTTCTGCAGTTTGTTATAGTAATCCACGGTTGGATCAGTTTCTGCTTCGTCATGCAATCTAATTTTTGTATACTAAGCTATCTAATTCGAGGAAAAATAATAATAAATTATGGCTCGAATTAAATGGATTCTGTGATTGAATGTTGATGGCTGATTCATCATATATCATTCAGGTATAATGTACTACGTACTAGAGGAGACGCCTCAACTCGATTTTTTGTAACTCGCGGTAGAGCTAGTGGACTCCAGCTCATTTAGTCTATGCCGAGCGGTTGCTGCGACGTGACACATTTGAGTGAAGTTTTCTTGTCTAAAATATGCCTTCGTGTGCATTTAGATACTGTAGAAATAATTCAAAAAATATAAGTAAAAGTCAAGGAGTGACTTTTCACCAGTAATTATAACTATTATCTTTAAAACACACGTAATTTAATTATATTTTTTGAATTGCAATGTGTCATCGCGGCGGCCATTTTTACGTGAATGTCAAAGAATAAAACATGCACAGACCTGACACTATCGACGTATTAAATGCTTGACCACGAATCCTCTACATGCGAGTCAAAATAGATAGTATGTTGTATAATATTTGCATATGTATCAAGACAATTAACAAAAAATATAAAATGTGAATATTGCATTGATAGTTTGACAATACTATAAACTTCCACATCACACATCTATCATACGTAATTTAATACGGCAAAGTGGTGGAAGTCTTGCCTCGAAATATGATTTTAATTATATGTCCGTAAACACCCTAAAGCATTTAATTAGGAAAGAATTATTTGCAAATTTGAATCAACATAATTCACTGAATCAGCCATCAACATTCAATCACAAAATCCATTCAATTCGAGCCATAATTTATTATTATTTTGCCTTAAATTAGATAGCTCAGTATAGAAAAATTAGATTGCATCACGAAGCTGAAACTGATCCAACTGTGGATTACTATAACAAACTGCAGAAACTAACAGAACTTAAATTATTTAAGAAAATTACAATATTGTTACAGTTTAAGTAATTTTTTATTTAATTTCTGAGTACAATACACGTACAATATCAAGGCAGAATAATAACATTATGTCGCATCTGCACGCATTCATAGTAATCTATGAGAACATGACACCCCCCGCCTGCCCCGCTGTCATAAGTGCGCGCACATTATTTTGTTTGAAATAGCTTCTCTAGTACGTAATACCTCAATGTAATTAATAGATTCTATTTTATCAGTAACTATGAGCACGTTTTAAGCTTCAATCGAAGTCGCCACTTCCGCTCATAAACTTAGATAATCAGCTACAACCTATATTCGCCTCGCAAAGTAATATTGGGTAAGCATTCTATTTGCTAGAGCAAAATATTTATGAAATAAAATAAAACAGACTAAAATGTACTAATTAATCATCTTAGGTTAGACATATCTCAACAAAACATCAATAATACGTCAACTTCTATTACCGCGTGTGAAGAGTACATAAACGAATGGAGTGGCATTTGATTTGCAAAAAGAGGTGAGTTTAGTCGAAATTATATTTTAGTTTTTATTGAGGTATGGATTTGGAGTTTCTTAATCATTTTAGTTTTCCTTACAACTAGAGTAGTGTTGTTGTTATTTCATAAAGTCGTAGAACAAAAATTATCAAAGATAAAAAACAATCTAAATGTTATGCTCCACTTGAATTTTGATGGTTTTTATTCCAGAAATAAAAGGAAGCAACAACATGATATTGATAACGAATAGAAAGAAGAACCACTGCCATACGAAATTAAACTTCAAGAAAACGTGAGTTTTCTCATTTTATTTACTTCTAGCTTTTGCCCGCGGCTTCGCCGACGTGGATGTCGGAAATATCAAAAATGACGATTTTCCATACTACAATCTTTCATTCCCTGTTTGGGAGTTGAATTTTGAAATAGTATTTTTCCAAGTTGATTTATACTTTTTCTTTCAGGATTCCAAAACTGCCGACATCAGTGGAATAATAATATTAATAACAGTTATCAAATAATTGAGTTTCCAAAATGTCAAGCTACTTCTGTTGCTGACCGTACAAATAGGTACAAGATGTAGTATGTGACGAATGGGAAGAGATGAGAAAATCGGGGGAACGGGAGTAAAAAGCGGCAGACAAAGAAGGAAAAGTTACTAAAGATGGCATACCAATACTATGGCATACCAATAATATAATAGTAAAACTGAGATGGTTGTTGGGGTAAACGTTCATACAGAACTAATTATGCTGCACTATTGGCGATTTCATCAAGTTCTTTTTATTGAAGTTAAAAACAAATACTGTTGTATTTGTGCTTGAGCGGAAAAGGTAAATGAGATAGTAAAACAACATGAGTGTTTTAAAAATTATAGCGGATCTTCAACAGCTATGGAATCCACTATCGCCAAAGGATTTAAACAGTCTATAGAAATGCATGGCGTTATCTATGGAAGATACATAGCTGATGGAGACAGTACCACTTATATAAAAATACTTGACAATGCTGTATCCCTCAATCACGGTCGAAAAGATTGGTTGCAAAAATCACATATTTAGAAAGATCAATGTTAAAAAATGTATGGACACCGTCCCTACCTTTGTAGCACTATAAAACCTATGTCGATCGAAGGAACTTAGTCATCTTATCATTTTAATGTATGACAGCGAAACTGAAATGCGCATCTGAAAAAAAATATTGTTATGAGTACTTAAAGTTAAATCGAAATATATTTCCAAAAAATAATGGACACATATTTTTTCTTTTTTCACGTAAACAAAAGATGAAGACAAGTGTCAAGTCGTGTGACGTCACAAGGTTAGTACTTTTTTACCCAGAAAGTGACGCCACTTATGATCTTTGACACGTTTTATTTTTGTCAATTTTTATTTTGATAAAACAAAAAACTCGTATCCAATATTTTTCGATAATCTAACAGAGGGACTAATTAGATTTTTTTGGTGAAATACCCTATTATGTTACCGATCACAATGATTGTCTTTTTTAATTATTACTGTGGAATGATATCGTTCGGAGTGTTCACACCTCGGAACCTCGGAAAACAAAATTTAAAAATATTAACAACAAATACGATTTTAAAGATACGAAAGCACATAATTGTATCGCCATAAAATATCATGGCTTACAAAATCTGCAGCAATCAGACAACATAAAAAATCTGCACCAACATATTACGAATGCAATTTATCATGCATTTGAGCACCATGATTCTTGAAATAAAAATATTTGAGGTGGCTAGATACAAATAAAGGTCGCCACGTGAAAAGAACGCTGGCGGTCAAGCTGCTCATTATGCGATTTATCGGCCTATTTGGTGGTATGAGGTGGGGGTGGTATTTATGTTCTTTCTCCAAAATTAGTTTACCGATATGTTATGTATTTTTTATTTCATTTCATTCCCCTTCCCTCTCGTAGAAAGGAGGCCTGTCTCTCAGCAGTGGGAACATTATATAGACAGATGACGATGATGATGATGATGATGTAGTTTAAAGTAGGTTCTTTTGTTTTTCTTAAAATAAAGTTTTTATTTATATGTTGTGTGCTCTGTCATATTTCGGTTATAAAGTTACAAGTATGTTAATAAGATTGACATCTTAATATTATGTTGTACACTAAAACCATACTTGGGCTTCCTAGATTATACCAGAGAATGAATAAGTATCAAAATCAGTTCAGTAGTTTACGATAAAATTGCGAACAAATATTATTATGCATACAAATAGACGAGTTTTTTTAAAAGTAGATTTAATATAGAAAAAAGTAAAATAATGTGTTAAAAATATTGATAACACATGTACCACGTTTTTATTATAAGAACACAAATAGAATTGAAATAATAATTTGTTATCATACCTTCATTACTTAAGGTTGCACTAGTCGATGACTCGAACTCGTTGCCGGGCGTGGCTAATATGCATGTTATTTGGTAATGTTTTAATTTATCTAGTTTTATTTATTTAGTATTCATTTATTTAGTTTTTCTCCATTTATTTATTTATTTAGTGAACTATACGACGATTTATAACGAAAATGACCGCGTGAAATTTCATAAATTGACCTTTGGGCGTATAGATATTATGGCAAAACTACTGGATGTATCAACTTAAAACAATTTAATTGAACTTTTGAATAAATTATCTATCCCTGTATGGTTTCACTTTTTCCATTTTCATACTACATAAGTTATTTATTTACGCTGAAAGATGAGTTCAAATAAGGGTTAAAATATGGAAGTTTCGACGCTCATAACTTCTAAATCAATGATTGTTTTCCAATTCTGCTTCCATACTGTGCTAGATAATGACAAAACCAGTCGATACAATTTTTAGTTTTGAATCTTTACCTTGAAACAGGCGAGTAATCACCATACTACGTTTATATGGAAAAATGATCGGCTAGTTCAACCTTAATGAATTTGTATTACATATTAAAAAATGGTTGAAAATTAAATATTTACCATACCTCCTGTGTGTTAATATTTCAGGAATTTCAAGTAGTGCGTGACACGGTCGATCGCGTAAACTTGCGTAAACTGCATTACACGCACGGGAGGCGCGGGGGAAATCACGCCCATCGAGCTATGACTTATTTTCGGCATATCGTCTTAAGTAGATTACAAAAATATGCCACAGTAGTATTCAATAGTTTACTAGTAATACTGCTAAACAATTGATATGGTGACATTTTAAACCCGGGTTTCGATGCGAATAAACTACATATCAACAGATTTCTTGTAACGAAAGAAATAAAACTGGCCATGTTAAAACTCCCAAATTCATCCACGACGGCAGCTAAATAGTTTTAAAGCTTGTATGAAAAATCAATATGCATGAATCAATTTACTTGAAACATAACAAGAATATTAATTTAAGGAAATAATAATGTTTGGCATCATAGGTTTTTCAAAAGCACCCCAAGGTGGAAAAAGTAGATCATGGTTGAATTTGGTATGAACATATTCTCACAAGTTACAAGTCACATAGCAGTAAAAAAAAAAAGTATAAAAGTATTAGTTTTCAGTTTTTGTCATGGCAGGCGTGTTTTTTTAATAGCTAAATAGGCTCCAAAAATCTACATTGCCTTCTAAATTACTATAATCACCCATAATTAACGAGCGTCTAAATATTACTACCTTAGCCACTAGTTATCTTCTATCTGAGCCACTCTAAATATAACTCAGCATGGTGGTTATTTTTTAGCATCTAAATTTGTAACATGCATTCAAGCAGTAAACTTCTCAAATATTAACATTCGGCATCAGAAAAGATATTCTATTGCTTCTAATTTTTTAGTTCATTAAGTTTCAAATGTAACTCATCCCCAATTAATCCATCGTCCATTTTTTTCAAAAATTGTCATCAAATAGTAAATTATGGCCACTAATAGTACGTAGAAACTACTGTCGTGACATCGGAAGGCTCAAATATCGAAGTTCAGAGTATCTAATGACCTATATCGAAGTTCAGAGTATCGAATGTCTGAAAGATCGATATTTGTTTACAAGTTGTACTACAAAAGTTATTGACAGAACCGCTGCAAAACTTTATTTTTATCAGATAATTAAACAATGGTTAAAACATTTCTGCGAGCAACTCAGAAGTAGTGCTCGCCGGCCGCTGCCGCGGCACCAATCGCTTCGCTTGCTCGGTTCGCACGCGCTTGGTCACAGTTTTGACCCTACCTAACCTATTTCCCTCAGTTTACAATGACAAATGAATACAATATGCCTATGACTAGTCAATTAGACAATGGTAAAAACATTTCTGTAACTAGTGGGTATGTTAACGTAAATATAATAATCTAAAGTTGACATTTTGAACATGGGTATAACAATTTTAGGTATTTTCATACTTGAAATTCAAATATGTACTCGAAACAATTGCAATACGAACGCGCGAACGACAGAAATAAATACACGCGACTAACTCGTCGGTACATGAATCGAATGGCGCTCTCTGATTGCTGCAAATGGCCGGTGGCTGTTGTCTCGCGCGCTCGCACCAATGTAGTTGCTATTTTCACGATAAAAGATATGATATATTATTTTACATGTTAAGTTATAATAAATGATACTGTCTATGGTCGCTTGAATTTTATTTTTTGTGGACCTAATGTTGAAGCTATAAAACGTAAAATGGTGATGAGATATAAATTCCGTGGCTGAGTTAGTAAATTAGTTTGCTATGTAAATAGAAAAGACAAGTTACGATAATTGAAACTGACGCATTCTGTAAGATATTTAGTTGGCATTGTCAAAGTCAAAGTCATTTTTATTTGTGTAACATAGGTAGTGAATACAGAGAGAGGCGTAAAAATATATGGTTGCATAGCATGCGAAATAATAAAAGAATAATGCATCATGCGACTGGTTAACACAAATTATTTGGTAGGTAAGGCAAAATTAATAGAATTATGTTTTTTTTTTTTTTTTTTTCTCTTTATTTCTTTTGGGGTTTTTGTCTGAACAGATATGCCAACCCCATCGTGACTTTTATTATTACTAGCTTAAAACTTAACTTAAATCTATACTACTTACTTAGTTATACATATTTTAATATGAAATCAGATAAGACCTCTGTCTTATCTGATTTCATATTAAATATATAATATTCTCTGTCACGTATGAAGGATTAAACTACATAACTTTTTGGCACTTTCCGACGTTGGTTGGGACAAAATTGATTGAATTAATCCTACGTTAAGCCTATTTAAGTCTAATTCCCTCATTAGTGCCTCCCTCTCGCGCCTGTTGCGGACACAATCCATCAGCAAATGTTGCACGTCTTCAATCTGATTACATACTCTGCAATTCGGCGAATCAGTTTTTTTCATAAGGAAAGCAAACTTCGCTGATGGATAGTGTCCACAGCGAAGTCTTAAAATTAATTTAACATAACCTCTACTTAGTTTATCGACATCGAACCAAGGCACATGAGGAGGCTCGCCTTGTATGCTCCTATACCATATACCTTTATGTTGACTTATAGTATCAAAATGTTGTTTCCAGGAATTATAACAAATCACTTTGTATCTAGAAATATATTCCCAATAATCAGGTAAGTAATCAATTATTGTACCCTCCGCTGCTGCTAATTTTGACAATCGGTCAGCCTCCTCATTACCATACTCATTAGAATTATGATAAAAACAAGTATTATGAAGTAATTTCTAGTCAAAAAAAAAAAAATCTCGAATAAATTATCATAAATTACCATTAGCCTCAATATTCAGCTAGAAATTGTGTGTATTCTCCAGTCAAAATAAATAAATAAGTCTACATTAATTTATCATTTAGAAATTCATCAATCGTATAGTAACATTTTTCAATTAATAACAGTTTTAATTTATTTTTAAATTGTGTAACATTTAAATGTTTGATTACATCTGGTATCTTGTTGTAAATGCGCGGCGCCATGCCTGAAACGCTCTTTCTTAATAAGGCTGTCTTACAACGCTGATTGTTTAAAGAGTAAAAAAGACGAATTAGTTTATTAGAGGCTATCTCATTTTCCCGTGGCTTAGTTATACAATTAGAAGTTTGATCACGTGGCCAATAAAAAAATCTGTGGCTCGACTAATTATTTCCCATAATTTATCTCACTAAGCCGTAATTTAATGATTTTAAAAACTGTCTTGGGCCGGAATGCCAAAATATATTAGGTCGGTGTGGTATTCTAATAGGTAGGTACACCTCTGCCTAATTCTTCGGGGATTACCTACAGGCGTAATTTTATTTAAGTTAAGCATATTGTATTGTAATTAGGGGTAAAGTTTTCGATGTGTGTAATATAATATTCCTTGTTTCAGCTGTCACAAGCAGTGTATACGTCTCTGATGATACTCCTACAGTTCGTCGATGGTGCACAGCAGATTCATAATAATATGACGAATGCGTACTTAAATGCACAGTCAACTGAGACTAATACTAATATTTTATAAATTTAACTGTTGATATGTGTCCTCATGTTTTCTTTCCGCAAGTTTGAAATGTTAAAACTCTACCTACGTAAGGGAAAAATCATCGATATTTGACTTTACGAATGTATAGAGATATATGCACGGGAATTTCACTCGATCAGCTTAACTGACAACCTCAAAGTGGTTTATTGGTCACCAACAGTCTAAAAACCATGTTAAAGGGGATGAGCCGATCGCCATCAACCGGGCACAAATCCAGACTCTGTGGCTGCTTAACTAGGAAATTCTTGACAGAACAACCGGATAAGCATAGTGTTATTTTTTTGACCAATCGAATCGAACCCAGGACCTCATGATCAGCAATCACTCTTGCGACCATTAGACCATCGAGGCAGTAAAAAATTATTCAATTCAAATTAAATTTTGCTGCAGCCGGATCTTAGACCATAATTTCACTGACCATTATTTTTTTAACGCAGAACGGGACATGGACTATGACAGTTAGCAGGTCATCAATGAAAATAAATTAAGAAAATTGTAACGTAATACAATTAGTGTTCACTGTAAAGTATAATTATTTTCATTAGAACAAAATATGAAAAATAAAATCAATTATTAGTTCACAAGCTTTAGTAAAGCAAAGTTCTTCTGACAGTAATAAATAGTAATTATTAAATTGAATGCAAAATTTATATTTTTTACTAGCTGTTGCCATAAAAACTATGAAAAATCACATATCGAAAATTCCTAGCTTCAAAAAGGTGCATGAATTGGATGTCATCTTGATCGCCGTGTATGGTACAATAACTCTTGTGAGCACCAGCCCTTTTTTTTTTGGCGGGTGGAAAATCATCAAATAACCCCTCCCGCTCTTGGGCAGAGCGAAAGGGAGTGACAGACTTCTACTGACTAAAAACCACCCCTGTTCCTTCTTAGCCCTTTATGTCGAGGCCGCGGTATCTCTCAGTTTCAATCAGTTTCAAAAAAATATAAGTACTTTAACTGCGGTACTCAGATATTTAATGATTACTTAAGCCGTTCCTTAGTAAAGATTTGACATACTTTTGTATGACAAAACTGTCAAAACCTTTACTAAGTGATGGCCTAAGTAATCATTAAAGCTCTCTGAGTGCGGCAGTGAGTGTTTTCTCCCATACAAAAAAAACACTAAACTTTTTTATCTCATGCGTGGAGCTTCTAAATCCATCCATACGTTAATATCACTTATAGGGAGGTATCCCAGAGACATTACAATTTTTTTGTTTTTAAATAACAGACTTGAAGTTTATATTTATGTAGCTCGATTCTCAGACCACTGTGCGACGTGGTCTTGCACGGCTTGCGTCTGACGAGTTCTATAGTTTTTTTAATTTTACAAAGTTTCGGAAAACGGGACTATTTTGTGTCCCAGAGCTTTGTTTGGGGACAATGGGACAGGTGACCTACAAAAGGGACAGTCCCGTGCAAAACGGGACGTATGGTGACTTTAACCATAATGGATCGACGAATAATAATCAGAGGCAATTTACAACATAAACGTAGACTTGCCAACTTTATAGACAAAGCAAGTTCATAGGTTATGGTCAGGTACAAAATAAATCATACATTGAATCCTAAAACTGTTTAACAACTAATTTTATCTAACTCCATCCAAGCTCGTTCATTGACGAAGCTATAAAACGAGCCATTGATGACTAGAGTAAGTTAGCCTAGCTATTGTAGATAATAAGGACACAGTAGTGATAACTAGGGACAACTTCTAAGTTACCTTATAATTGCTAAATTTTCGTTTACGATCCTCAAAGGTGTTTAAAGTTCCTGGTAGTCTTGTGATTGATATTACTTAAATAATTACTTCTACGCAACCATTATCTTTTTTATAAAGGGTGTAAAAGTATCCTTAACGCAAACAAAGGGCACTTGTTCTCCCCACCACTGCGATCATTTTTTTGTTCTAGATTTTACCTGGGAACCCCCTAGTTACAAGATATTGGGGGTCAAAGTCCCAAATTTTTCACAGCTGTTTTTGTAAATACTAGTTTTTCAGGTTAAAACTTTACTTAAATAACCTCCATGACCCGTTTACTATTCAAACCATCCACTAGCACAATGTTTTAAGAGTGTTTCATTGAGTTTTACCATAAAATGTGATTTTTGACCCCAAGAAAAACAGTCGTTTCCCAGCAAAAATGTTTGCTTATGGGTACTGCTCCTAAACGGGTGGACCGATTTTGATGAATTTTTTTGTGTGTGCTCAAGTGGATTCGAGAATGGTTTACATTTACAATTGGACCCGGTTGGTGGCGATGCTGTCCGGGCAGGACGACGTCTGCCAGGTCCGCTAGTATTATGTAAAATTGTATGGTTAAACAATTAAATGTAAAATAATGCTTACTCACCGCTTTGTCCTATGTAAAAGAAAAAAACATAACGCAATGTATTTATTTATGTTCTTGTATGTTCACTGTCATAAAATATTAATTGATTAAAATAAGATTGATCTATGTCTTTGAAATCAGGTGTTTTATATATTCCTGTTTTACGCGTTCCGCATTTCACTTTATTTATTCTTACATAGAACTTAATACTTGGTTCATACTTCCTAGTTTTTTTTCATTTGATGATTATAGGGTTACTTATAGGAATTTAAACACATGAAATAACCAACAGTCGAACTCCCCAGAAATAATCACAAATAGTAGGGAAGAAAGGCTTCTAAACATAACATACAATAACTTTGTACAAAAGATCTTGATCACCGATTTATCTATACTACTCGTATCTATACTTTTATATTATAAAGCTGACGAGTTTGTTTGTTTGAACGCGGTAAACTCTGGAACTACTGGTTGGAATTTAAAAATTCTTTTAGTGTTGGATAGTCCATTTATTGAGGAAGGCTTTAGGCTACATAACATCACGCTACAATCAGTAGAACCGGAGCATAAATGAAAAATGTTCCAAAAACGGGAAAAAATATTCCTTTTTGAGAGCTTCCGTTGCATGCGCTGCGAAAACAGTTTAAGTTACGTAAATATCATGTATGAAGGAATTGTTTCTCTTTAAAAGTTCTAAAAAGAAGTCCGCGACAGCATATGTTTATCTTTTAAGATTGACTCACTGTAACCATTTTTTTATATTAAAATGTTAGGTTAAAAATAATGATATTTTGCGAAGCTTGTTTAACCCATATGGTATTCATCTATATCTATATAAATGTGTTTGTTAGCACGGAAATTTAATATAGAATATTTGTGCTTTTTACTTTATACAGTTTAAACAAATATCTTAGATATCGCAATGTAAAAATATACGGGCGACAAAATAATTAAGCGTGTGGCAGTCATTCGGTCCGGTGCGGTAGGTACGTGGGGATTCTGGCCTTCAAATTCAAAATATTTACTGCACCTTTGTTTACAAGTACAAAGTGTTCTGTATATTAAACAGTAAGAGATACCTAAAGTAACTGTTACTTAATAATATATTCGAAGCCAATCTAAACTAATAGGTATTATAAAGAGGAAAGGTTTTTGTTTGTTGTTGCTTTTCTTTTCTTTTCTTTCTTTCTTTTCTTTTTTTTCTTTCTTTATTTGAAAACTCTAAGAACTTAAAGAATTTGCCGACTTTACACTTTTGACAATTGTTTCAACATTAGAAACCTCCACCTTTACCGAGTAACATAGGGTTTATTATATGTATTTTCAAAATGTTAATGCTGAAGAGTTTGTTTGTTTGTTCGGTTGAATGCGCTAACCTCAGGAACTACCTACAGGTTGAATTGAAAAATATTTTTATCTTGGATAATCGATTTATCGAGGAAGGTTATATAATTATTGTGACACAGACGAAGTTGCGTGGGTCAGCTAGTTATAATCCTATAATGGGAACAAAAAACTTACAGACATCATTTATTGCGAATTACACACAACCAGGGCCCCGAGTCTGCTATTCAATAGTGTCAGAATGGTCTATCAGTGATCTCATAATTGTTGATTTTGACAAGTTTGGTGTTGTCAAAATCAACAATTATGAGATCACTGATAGACCATTCTGACACTATTGAATAGCAGACTCGGGGCCCTGGTCAAACTTGCTTTGCACATTGAATGTGGGTAGATCTTCTTTGACTCTTCAAAAAAATATTTGAATGAGGGTGCTTTTCCACCACAGATGTGCTATGCTATGTTGCTATGAATGCGTTTGATATCCACCAATCATATTTATTGGTGCACATAGCTTAGTACTGGTGGAAACGGATTCAACTAAGATATGTTTTTTATATGGAAGGATGCGAGTTATGGATGTGTGCTATGGATGCGTGCTATGGATGCGTGCTATGGATGCGTGCTATGGATGCGTGCTATTGATGCCTGCTATGAGTCGTCACGAGTGGTGTAGTTATGTGCAGAGCAGAGTACCTACAGTATGGCCACCCTCACCGCTTCCCTACTATCGATACATCGCATAGCTCGAGCTGCGTATCTGCCTCGCGCAGCTATTTTGCGGCGGCGCATCTTCATAGCACATCTTACTGGCACCGCTACATAGCTTAGTATCAGTGGAAATGGTCACATATGTAGTTTCACAGCTGAGCTATTACATCTTCGCAGCGTAGCTGCATAGCCCATCTCTGGTGGAAAAGCAGCCTAATGCTCGTGAAGCTTCCTTGTAAAGGTGCCATCAACATCTTCGGCCTCCAAACCGCTGGAGTCTTCACGATCTATTCACGACCAGAATCGCTATTCCCAGCACTACGGTTTATCTGGGTGAATTTCAACAAGAGATTTTTATGTATCATTTCGGTGGGATTTTTTTATTTCAATGCAATCTATATATTTTTAGTGACAAATAATACTTTAGTCTATTTTATAACATTGTGCGTGAGTGGACATCAAATATTATCAAAACTTACATAAATATTTAAGGATAAAGTTTTAAGAGTCCACTGAAATTAAAAGTGTCCACCGAAATGATAAAAATTACCACCGAAATGATAAATCCACCGAAATGATACAGCTAAGAACAACCGTGCCCCCAGCCAGGGTTCCGTACTTTGTTAGGTTTGATTTCCACAAATTTTAGATAAACACTGAGACAGGACAGTACACAGTTTTTTTAATATCATCATTAATATACAGATATTACAGTTAGTATTATTACATATATCATTCTTTGAGGTTACAATAACCTCAAAGAATGATATTAATGTAATGTAATGTTTATTATGATATGAATGAATAGTTTCTTTACTTTTATAACCTTTGGTAATTTTTGTGGTTGTTGTTGTGTGAAAATGTTGGAAAACTTTATCGTAAATGCTGGTAACCTTAAATAAATATTTTTGCTTGTTTATGTACTAATACTAATTTACTTGATATATTTTCAAAAGAATCAACGTATCGCGATTAGAAAGCTTAAAGTTTCTGATTAATATGATGGTTGCATTTGTAAGTTATGCCATTAATAGTAATACCTAATGTCTACCTATTGCACTAAGAGAAAAATGCTAGGTATAATTTAGTTAAATTGGTAACGAGAGGAGAATAGTGTTTCTACAGGTATATCAGTAAAACTTCTAAAATTAAATCAACTCTTATATTTTTAAAATACAATAAATGAATAAGAAACATTATAAAAATATCTTAGTAGTAATAGCTTAGTACTTTTAATCCTTTTACATAAACGTATGAAACATAACAGAAACCTGAGATTGAGATGACTTTATTCTTAAATTACTACAACAATAGAGAAACGTACATATCTAAATAGAACAAAAACTAACTACATAGATATATGTATATATTATATATCTTAAGCACAAATATTACACAACAAATACACCTAAATAATCTAATCGACACTCTAGGTAAAAGTAGGTACATTACAAAACTATGACTTTGTATTTGACACCAGGATCTCTAAAACTTTATGTTTTTATCATTTCGGAGATACTTTTAATTCCGGTGGACTGTAATTGGTATAACAGTCCACCGAATCCACTGAAATGATAACACTGAGATGATAAAATAGAGGTTAGTTCTACATTTAACTCCGAAAAAAAATTATTTAAAAAATATGAACACTACTCAAACAAAACAGTACTTACTGCGAATTTAATACACAATTTTGAAACAAATTAAACAAATCTAGCACGAGTTATAACAGCCACCGAAATGAAACTATTTTTGTCCCCATATTACTGAAATGATAAACTTACTTTTTTGGCGGGAAACCGCAAGACGTTGGGACCGGTGCGTTCGCGCCGAGAGCTTAAGCCGGACTGATCCGGAGTGAGAAAAGGTGAAAGGGGCGTAACAACGCAATGTTGATGTGGCTATTCTACTAAAACTTACTGTCCTCTGAAATGATAACTTTTTTCCAGACAAAAGTTGACTGCCTGTCAAATCCATGAGAAAGAAGATAAACAAACAAAAATTGTTTTATTTGATCGAATATATTATAATTTAATGATAACAAAATCAATTTAAATCCATATTACGAATGTATTTGCAGGAGAAGGTATGTTATGAGCGGAATTGGGTTCAGGACAGGTCACCGTGATGATAAAATAACACTTTGTAATTTTTTTTTTGGGTATATTAGAGGGTAGATACCAATGATTTTTTTTGCCAAGGTAGAGAAATACTTACGTTGTTGAGAAAAAATATATAAAATTAATAATCAGCACATTGCACTACCGTTCTCAGGTTTGCCGTGTATTTTTTTGCTTGGGCAATTCACCCATCTATCGCTACATTTTGTTTTTTCTATTTCCGAGAAACCATTTTGTCCCGGACGACGTATTGGGCTCCATATTACAAAAGTTTTCACAGTACTGCAAAAAAAAGACAATAAATAAGTCGAAACTATTTACAAAAAAGTTACGCAAATACTGAGGTGGGGTCTGAGAAGCCCACGAGTTTCAAATTGATTTTACTTACCGAAATTGAGTATGCAAACACGTGCTAAGCCGTTGACAGCCTACACATAACTATACTCGAAGGTACGCGTGTGTAGTGCAAAAGGGAAGAGAGTAATTCAATAATTTTACTTTCTGAAGGCCTGAGAGCCCCCACGTTAGTAGTTAAAGGTTAAAATAATAATTTATTATAAATTATTTTAATGAAATGGTTGTGTCTGTGTGGTAAGTCTGCTATTTCAAAATTCGTATTACTTGGTCAGGTATTAAATACATTCGGCGTCGAGTGTACTTTGAAGTACCTAGGACTCGTCCTCGACAGCCGGTGGAACTTCGTGGAGCACTTCCGACGTTTGGCTCCCAGACTGGAGCGGGCAGGGGGTGCCTTCAGGTGGCTCTTGCCCAATCTGGGGGGGCCAAACGCCTCCTGCCGGAGGCTCTATGCGGGGATCGTGCGGTCCATGGCCCTTTACGGGGCCCCGGTGTGGGCGAGTGCTTTGAGAAAGCGGGCCGCCCACTACGCCACACTATCTCCTAGCTAGTTCACTAGCGGCGAACCTCCTTGCCGGATTGCCGCCATGGGATCTGGAGGCAATAGTCCTCGCGCGCCTGCATGAATGTTGGGGGTCACTCCGTTGCCGCGGCAAATTGCTGCGCAGCGGACAAACCTCCGGTGCGATCTAACGGCGGCATGGAGAGAGCGACTGTCGCAACCCCGTGCAGGGCACGCCACGACAGTGGCGGTAAGTCCCCTCTTTGAGGAGTGGCTGGAGAGGCGCCACGGCGCCCTCACCTTCCGTCTGACACAGGTACTCACCGGACACGGTTGTTTCGGGAGGTACCTGCACCGAATCAGGCGGGAGGAAACGCCCGGATGCCACCATTGCGAGGATCGGCCGGAAGACACTGTGGACACTGTGGAGGTGTGTCCCGCTTGGGCGGAGCCCCGCCGTGTTCTCGTAGCGGCGATCGGCGGCGGCGACCTCTCGCATCCGGCCCTGGTGCAAGCCATGGTCCGGGGCGAGGAGGAATGGGACGCCGTCGCCTCCTTCTGCGAAGCAGTGATGCTAGCGAAGGAGGTGGCGGAACGTGAGAGGGAGAAAACCTCTCGTCCCAGCCGCCGCGGGAGGCGCTCCGGGCGTCGGGGGCCACGTGATGGCTTCCGGCCACCGTAGACGCGGGCCTGTGGACGGTGAGTGATGCTCGCCGTCCGTCCGTCTTATGACGACAACAGGCCGTGTCGACGACGGCGCGTTCGTGTTCCACGCGCGCCTCAAAGAGATGTCAGCAACATGGAAGGGGCCCGCAAGGGCCGACGCCTGTCGAGGCTGCGGGTTGTCCACAAGGGATACCGAGGCCTCGACATGAAGGGCGAAGAAGGAACATGGGTGGTTTTTAGTCAGTAGAAGTCTGACACTCCCTTTCGCTCTGCCCAAGAGCGGGAGGGGTTATTTGATGATTTCCCACCCCCAAAAAAAAAAAAAGGTATTAAATACATCAAAAATAAATTGCCGTGCCAAATTTTATAATACTAGCTGTTACCCACGACTTTGTTCGCGTTCAAATTTTTATGCATAAGTGTGAATCATATATGTAGGAAAGTACGGAGGAAACAAACGAGTGTATGGTACAAATGCTAGTTTAATACTGGCTGGTACATAAGCCGTCAACTGACAATGTTAACAATTAGAACATGTGGGTAGATATGCATCATTCCTCCACACTTAGTTTTGAAACCTGTTGACAAAATAACATAACATAAAATAACTCTTATAACAACTAATAACAATCTTATACTAATCTATTTATAATATTTAGAGTAATCTACTTTCTTTCTGGGACGCTTAGAACGTGCTCGTGACATAGGCGAGTTAGCTGGTTCCTGTATGAGGACCGAGGCTTGAGGAGCCTGACCTTCGGGTACCTCACTACATGTCTGACGTGCATGTTCTCTGCTCACAGTTTCAGTGACAGCACTTTGATCCCTGTCAGCTTCAACACCAGTTACAGCCGCAGTATTAATCGGTACTGCACCATCGTCTTTCACCGGTTCCTCTGATGCTGCACCAACTATTGTGCTTACTCTATTTGGCTCGTTGATATCCTCTGGCATTGGCAAAACTGGTGATCTAAGAGGAACTCGTGAAGACATTGGACTATACACAGGAAGTGAGGCTGACGGTTCACGTTCATTAGAATCAACTAATCCGGAAATATCAGAACATTTTCCGTTCTTACAACGTAGCAATTGGTCAACGTGCCTTATGGAAAATACATTTTGGTCATCAATAAATATTTTATACTTTATTACATTCTTTCTCCTATGACCTTATTTACTACTCCTAATTTCCAAGACTCTTTCCTACCACTATACCACAGCACCCATACCCTGTCACCAACTTTAAAATCTCTTATCTTACAATCATTTTTCTTTAATGACGTTTCACGCGATTTAGATTCCTTAGGAAGTATTAAATCCAGGCGCGATCTCAAATCCCTCCCAAACATTAATCTTGCGGGCGAATGTCCGGTAGTACAGTGTACCGTGTTCCTGTATTTGAAAACTCTCGCTCCCTATTACATGGGACTTCAACAATGGCGAAATGTGTGTGAAAAAATTATGGCACTTAACTCTTTCATTAAGGGAACAATGAAATGCCTTGTTGTGCCCTATTTATGTATTCTAATACTGTTCTATATACTACTTCATTCAATTAATTTTTTGAACACTTGAAACACGTGCACAGTCAAATGCATTAAACTGACCGTGTGAGAAGCATGGAGTGAAAAGCCAATTTTAATGGAAATGTAAACCTCCTAAATTGAAATGGCAAGTTATCTCATACGCACAGCGCGTTTGATAAGTTAGTGACGTTTCGTTTATATTGATTAATTTACTACTTTCACTTTGCACCTGTAATTAATTTATATCGATGTATTTACAATTTCAATTTACTGATTATTATTCATGTTACAAAAGAGTATATAAATATTTAAACATTTTAAAGTTTAGGATAAAAAATTAACAAACTTAGGTGTTATGATTATGTAACCTTCAAAAATATTTTTATTTGGCATTTTGTTAATGTCATCGAGATTTATAGTCTTGTCAAATTGGCAAGATCACCTCGGAATTTGAAATAATATCTAGCTATAAACTTTTTTACAAGTACGGTGTCCGCGTCTATTTAAATTTAAGGTCAAAGGTCACAAAACTCGTTTTTTGCAAATATCTCGTTGCTTATGGGTTTCTCGCTATTTGTATTTATGATCAATACTGTTTAAGAGGATTAAATTCCCTAAAACTTTTGTTTAATTTGTTTTAAAATTGAATTGTTTTCGAGGGGAACGGAATATTGGGGAATATTCCGAAATATTTTATTCCAAATTTCAATATTCCGATGTTCAAAAGTCCGTACCTAAGTCACAAACCTAAGAATTATAATCTCTATTCTTCAAAATCACGAAGTTTATTTTATGGATAGTCGTAAATGCGATTTGTTTGATAGGCGATTTTTATATGTTCGAAGAATCAAGTGCCCGATGAGATGTCTGTCCGAAAAACGACATTCCGATTTCCAGTACTCCGAGTAAACTGCTAAAATTAGATAGGTATAGGACATTAGTGACAGAATCGAATCGCTATATAACCGACTCCACGTAGTCTTGTCTGTCCTACCCCGAGAGTGTAAGATAATTCTGCGTCGTCGCGGAGGAACAAAGTGTTAGCAATAATGTGCTAGGTACCTACAATGTAATTTGTAAGTTGACAACACCCTTCTAATAAATATGGGTGACGTGCGGTAGTCATGTAATCTCGTGTACTTTTACTTAAATCAATAAAACTACAATCCAGCGAATTTGTTACCTTTTATTTATGTAACAAAAGGTTCCGGGCCCAGATCGCCCAGATGTAAGAAAGTTCCAGAAATAACGTAAAAATTAGAAGATTGCTGCGAGTGTAGAAATACTGGTACGTGACGTTTCAATTTAAAAGATTTTAAACAAGACGCAACCGGTAAGGCGTAAAAGAGGCAAAGATTTCTTGATGATTACAAGGAGGAAGGAAAAGAGCAAAAATGGATAGCAAAAATAGCATCACGAATTTGGAGGGGTCCAAGAATTGGAATACCTGGAAATTCCAAACGAGAGACATATTAAGAGGCCAAGTTTTACTGGATGTGGTCGATGGTAAACAGGGAAAGACGTAGAAAAATGACAAAACGTGGGCAATAAAAAACGCGAAAGCGCGGGTACACTACAATAATACAAAAAACTTTATTCCGACATTCACAAATATGGATTTTAAAATACCGATTTTCATAATTCCGAATGATTCAAAATTCCTAATGTAACAACTCCGATTTATAATTCATCCTATTTTTATAATTCCGAAATTTCAATTTTCCTAACGTTTATAATAACTATTCTCAAAATGCCGATTTTCAATTGATCGAATAACAAAAAACCCGACTTAATGATAATTCGAAACATCAAAAATACGAATTCCGATTATTAAAGTACCGTATGATTATAATTCCAAATTAATAGGAACGCCTTGTAAAACTTCACTTTTACACCCTATATATCTTGCTATTCATAGCAAGATATATAGGGTGTAAAAGTACCCTTAACGCAAACGAAGGGCATTTGTTCTCCCCACCACTGCGATCATTTTTTTGTTCTAGACCAACCTAGGAACCTCCTAGTTACGGAGATATTGGGGGTCAAAGTTCCAAATTTTTCACAGCTGTTTTTGTAAATACTAGTATTTCAGGTTTTAACTTTACTTAAATTATCTCCATGACCCGTTTACTATTCAAAGCATTAACTAGCACAATGTTATAAGAGTGCTACTTTGAGTTTTACCGTAAAATGTGATTTTTGAAAAATTTTTGCGTAGGGGTACTTAGTTTGATGTACAGAATGATTGGTTAACGGGTGTGTGATGGGTTGATTTACACCCTGTATATGATGTAGAATCAAAATATTAGCAGTTTATTCGGAATACTGGAAATCATGGCTCTTGATTCTTCGGACATATGAACATCGGAAAACAAACAAATCGCATTTATGAATTTCGGTAAAATAAACATCGTGATTTTGAATAAAAGTGATTTTTAAACATCGAAATATTGAAATTCGGAAGAAAATATTTCGGACTATTTGGGTGTTCCCCTAAAGCGCAAATCTAAATGGTCACTCGTATCAGTGACGAAGTTATGATAGTACATAATAATTTAATTTCGTCTGCTGAAATGTGGATGAAATTGATTGCTGTGTATGAACAAAGGTCTGAAATAAACAGACATTTAGCAATGCTTCTTTCAGTTTAAATATGAAGAAGGAATTCAAATGTCAATATTTTTGTCATAAATAAAAGAAATGCAAAACCAATTGCAACAATTGGGCGAGGGATAAACAAAGACAGCAATGCGTTTGTGGTGTTGGAATCAGCTGATAATCCGGAGGAACAGTACACACATTCAAAATGGGTGGTGGATACAGGGGCGAGCGAACATAATGTGCCGTGATAAACATTACTTCATAGTTAGTCTCTTGATAAGAAGTCAGAATGGTTGGAAACGCAACCATTCTGACTTCACATTTTGACTTCTGACTTCTGTCAAGTTCGGATTGAAAAAACCATAGATAATGTATTATTTGTACCATTGATTTTGTTGTCAGTAAATCGAGTGACAGAAAATGGTTATGTAATGAAAACTAATCTAAACCAATGCAATTTCTAAAAAAATGAAAGACTTACTGCGGTACTCAGTAATATTTAATGATTACTTAAGTAAAGATTTGACATACTTTTGTATGACAAAACTGTCAAAACCTTTACTAAGTGATGGCCTAAGTAATCATTAAAGCTCTCTGAGTGCGGCAGTATGTGCGGTTGCAAATCGTTGTGAAAACATTATGATATAATGAATTTGCGTCTCAAATACAATCTTGCAAATACAACTCAAATGAAATTTAATCTTAGCGAGTGGCACAAAAAACTCGCACACCATAATATTCAAAATGTGAACATGTGATGTGAAGAAGGTGCTTGCAAACAACAACATTGAGGCAGATGATGACTTCGAAGGTCAAAGTCAAGGATGTTTTTAGGGTAAAGCACACGGCTTACCTTTTAAAACGAGTCAAACGCCGACTTCCAGAAGGTGGGAAATAATTCTGTGGGAAATTTGCGGTCCAATGGAGCAGACATCCATTGGAGAAACAAGGTATTTTTTGCTCTTGAAAGACGATTTTTCGAAAATCATCACGCATTAGTTATTAAGTTTAGTAATCTAAATTAGTTTTATACCTGAAAATCTCGAGGGCCTGGTGACCCGTAACACAGGTATTGTATGCCTATTTCGGGCACCAGTCTCTCACAAATGTTATCCTGTGTTTAGATTTAATAATTACTGTTCACTGTAACGTTTGTGATGTGAAAATAAACATATTATGGGATGGGAGAGAAAATCATACCCAATTATTAGTTTTGTGACATCCGCGACGACAAACTTCCAACTATACTCCCTACGTAGTCCTAAATTCAGCTGCATATTGATATATCCATACGTAGATATAACAGAATTATTAGCTGCGCTAAGGTAATAATTTACACGTGTCCGCTTTTCATTTAAATAATTGCGAGGGTAGACGCACAGATCGGAACCCGTAACGACAAGAAAATGTTTTCTAGATTGCAGATCGGTGATGAATAAACGGCTGGAAATACTGCAGCAATCGCTCGCCGTCACTAGCAACCGGCGTTGGCGTTTTCCGAACCGAAATCGCAAGGCTTGTTGCAGTGATAGGCTTTGTTTCCAAATGTGTCATGATACCAACATAAACCACGGTTGTCCGCCATTGAAGTGCGGCCTCGTGAATTACTTCTTGAACGGGAAAATCGCCGGTTACGACTCCTATCTGGCCTACCTGTCCGTGATCGTCGTTCTACCGTAGTGGTCAACTCATTAAATTTCCGCGTGAGACAGGCTATTTCAGTACGCATTACCTTAAGTAAGCTCCCATCAGAGGACGAAGTAGGTACTCGCGACCTGGGCCACCGGGTTCACCGGTGCTATCACGAATACCCGTTCACCCAGCTCCGCAACGGCTTCCAGTTGCGTGGCAGCCTGGGACGCTATGATTGCCTGCAGGCTGGTGGGCAGACGGCTGACCCAGATGGTGCGCACGAAGTCCTCTGGCACACCAGGGCCTGCCAAGCTCTGCAGGTGGCGAAGAAATGGGGTAAGTAGAACTTGCGCTGTAACTATGAAATATTATTAAGTTTGTGGGTCAAGAATGTTGACGCCACATACATTAAATGCAATGCGGAAGATAAATTATTATGTCTTATTGTATGTCGATGATATTTCTAATCTTTGGAACAGGGGCCCTACTACCACCTTTAACAAAACAATCTTAATGCAGGAACGTTTTGATTTAGGCTTAAAAGAATAACACTTTGTTTGGTACCATGACCTCTACAAAACAATATTGTTTTACTCCTGCTTAGTGAGGGGTAAGAACGAACGTTTTGTAAGATTTGTCTATTCCCTGCTTCAACACGAAAGAAGAAACTAGCAATGTAAACTGTATAGCGCTGTTTCTTTCACCTAAATCCGGTCCGAATCGTATTCCGAAATCATAGTCTTGAAACAAAATATAACTTTAATGAACATAAGAATATCATAATTATATCGTATCAAAATTTCATTTTTAAGGGAAGCATAAAAAATAATAATAGTATGAATCGTAAAATCCATAAAAAAATTGAGGGTTTTCCTTGACAAAGTAAGAAAATGTTTCAAAGAGGTTAAGCCCTTCAATGTGACATGATAGGAATCGGACCAGTGTTTTTATAACTGGCTAGTATCCTAATCGTTTTTATATGAAGTGGCATCCATGTCAATGCATTATGTCATCAACAAAAATCAATAAAATTACATCCTAAGATTAAATTGTAAATTAAAAAATTGTATTTACTTTTCTTGTGTGCTGTGATTGTGAAGATGAACCGTTTTCGAAAATATTCTGTTATGTTATATTTATGATGGACTTATCAAATATGTACCAAATACCGGTTCATATAATAGGATGCGAGGATGCGAGACTCATCTTATCCTTATTTTGAAGCTGGTTTGAAATAAAAACCTTAACGTGAACTACTGCGAATGTTTATTTTCCCTTGAGAGATAAAGATTAACCAATGGAAAAATATCATTAAAGCTGCATCAATGCATCTTAAAAACCACTATCACTATGGAGCATGGAGCTGGTTAAAATTATTCCAGGAAATTCTAATATGGACTGATCTACGAGTTGTTCATCGATATTTCAAACTGTATAATAAAGAAATCTGTCTATAAACCATTATTAGCATTGATCATTTTATTTAAGTAAACAGAGCGTGTAAGACGTGGTCGATGATTTGAGGGTGACTAATGTTCAATCGTCGCTTAAACACGCGCGTGCATTTCCGCTAGTTTGTAAAACTAGATTTATTCTCAGTAGCACTGTTTGGAAGGTATTCTGTGCTTTGGAAGGCACGTTTAAGCCGGTGGTCCCAGCCGTCAAATAGCCTGTCGTCAAACCATGTTTAGAAACTTTGACACCATAAACCGTACCTACTGCCCACACGTTCAGAAGAACTTATCAATGTCATTCAGGACCGTAATTTTCAAGCATATAAACAATAACACAGTTATCTGTAATACAAACAGTTGTCTGTCTGTGTGTTTCAGTTGTCTGAAATAAATAATTTCATTTCATTTTCATTTTAATGGTAGGTAGTTTATTGATTCTCCAGCAAAACAAGCTATAGGTATAATGGATAATAGATTTTATTCACTGCACACTACATAAAATAATACAAACAAATACAGTATCGCAGTGACGATCTATCGCAATAACGTGCATCGAAGTCAAGTGGTATCGCAGTGAAGATCTTTCGCAGTAACGTGCATCGCAGTTTTGTAGTATCGTGTTAGCATTTATCGATATCTTGTGTGTCGAGATTCCGGATTCTACTCAGTTATAGGTAATCTATAGCAACAGTAAGTTGTCGTGGGTTCGATTCCCACGGGAAGCACACTTTGTAAAGTTGTTTCCAGTTTGGCTAGGTCATTGCAGGCTTGAATCACTTGATTGTCTGATAAAATGATGATTCCGAGCTTCGGAAGGCCACGGCCGTTCGGTGGCCTGTGGTCCCGGCCACCAAACGGCGGTCGTCAAACCATGTCAGAGGTCTTTGAGGCGGTTTAGGTTTACTCTGACACTAGGGTGTGTGGGGTCGTTAGACCTTACTGCCCACACGATAAAAAGAAGATTAACTGCCGCACTCAGAGAGCTTTAATGATTACTTAGGCCATCACTAAGGTTTTGACAGTTTTGTCATACAAATGTATGTCAAATCTTTACTAAGGGAGGGCTTAAGTAATCATTAAATATCTCTGAGTACAGCAGTAAGACTATCGATACACCAGCCGGCAGGCAGAAACCAGGTCCGTAGCTGGGTAGCGATTAAATACATTAAGAAATTCAGTAAAGTTTGTAGTAGGTACTTACTTACATTTTATATGACGAAAGTAACTGGTGTTTATCACTGGAAGATACTGGACCGAATGTAATATTGTGATCAAAATTGTTTGATTTTATTCATAAAAATAGCATTTCAGCAATATTAATCCCATTACAAAATTAAACATTAACTACATGTATGACACAGTTGTATGACTAATTTACGTTACTTACGTCTAATTAAATTGTAATGATTGAAATCGCTTTTGTCAAATTGCAATTTTATCGTGAGAAATGAAATACAAACCAGCTTTTTACCGTCGCCGACAAAGGTGATATGAAGCCGATACATGTCACGTATGATTAATACAATAAAGTAATATAATAAGTATGTATGTTTGTTTAATAAACGTTGAAAATATGGAAATTACTCATGCATACACTTCGTATAACAAAGTTCGAACACTGCAAATTTACATAATGCAATTTTGCAATCTTTGAGATTCTAAAGAACCACTTAACACCTATATTGTAAAAGCTTAACACAATCGTTTGCGACGCCGCCGTCGTCATGCGGTTTATGTTGGTGTTGTTCAGGGGGCGATTCATCATAATGATGATTGTAATCATTGTATTAGAGTGGGATCCACAAGACTCGTTCAGCTCAGTTGGTAAGAGCGCCGCCGAGTACATCGGAGTAACGGAGGTCGGGGGTTCGATTCCTTCACGAGTCAATCTTTTAGATTTTTTATTTTATATTTTTGTTTCTTTAAAAAATAGATATCTTGATTTGTCAACATACCTAATCAATTCCTTTCACAGCATTTAAATAAAAGTAATCAGGAAAGTGTTGAACATGCTGCAACCAGGGATCATCGTAAATCTCCCAATCTTCTATGATACTCCCGCATGAGAAACATGCTGCTTTATCATTAATACCATTGTCACAATAAAAGAATCCAGCGTCCGCCATTTGCATCACTAATCTTTTATTTTTATTAATCACCCCCCAGTAATAATTAAATGAAAATTCGTAAATGAAAATCACGCATTTTGTACGTGTTATACACGTGTTATACATGACCACTGGACGGTGCATAAACCGTTTCCAAGCCGATAGTATGAGTGTGAAAGCATCTTTAATCAAGCGCAATGCAGAGTAACCGCAGAGCAAGTGAGCAACTGCAGTAGTTAATTGTTAACGTGTAAGGTAGTGTTAGCTATTTTGAATTAATTAATAAATTAGTTTTTCCACAATTTGACGGTCCACAAATGATGCATCGTACCGTACCGTTTTAGGTAATAATTTTCCATGACGAAAACCAGCCTCCTGAGAATGAACACAAAGTTCGTTTATTTGTAATGATTGTGGTTGTTTTACAAATTTCGTGACGACTGTTTGAAACGGTTATATTAATAATGAGTCAATTAATGTTGTCATTTTAATCAAGCAGCTGTTGGTAGAACAAATCACCAGCATAATGCAGGAATTCATACTCCATCTGGTGGAATAGCCGCTGAACCAGTATTTAGGATTTTTGAGTGTTAGAACTAAAACGGTGGAATAGGCGCCGGGATTTCATTTATATTGTTGGGCATTCTACTCCGCCGAGAGTGACGAGGCGAACGGAGTGAGCCGATGGAACGGAAGGTGGGGTACGGCCAGCCTGAGCAAAATATCCATATAAATCGTTGTACATTTTTTGACGGCTCACACGCGAGAAAACGCGCGCGCTCTGCACTCTAGCTTTTACTAGCCTATTATTTTATTTTCTACACGTATTTTTGTTACAAGTGTCCTTAATTGACAAAATGTTGGTCTGGCCATTGCTTTTGGCTTTAATAGTGTTGTGGTCGGTGAGGTTTTGGTATAAACGGAGGCACATGAGGAAGTTGGCCTCGGCTTTACCTCGGCCGACGGATGAGCTGCCTTTGATTGGAATAGCGCACACGGTGAGCGGGAACACTGAGTGTAAGTTTCAATAAGGAAGATTCTTGACTAAAAAATATATGATTCGGTTTAGTCCGACAGTTAGATTATCGAAAAATATTGATTACGGGATTTTTGTATTATCAAATTAATAAAAATAGTTTAAAAAACTAAAACCCGACTACGAATAAAATCGCAGACTAATAAAACCGCGGTCTTCAAAGTAGGAAACAATAAAATAATTCTTAAATGATTATAAGTGAATAACTTAATAGTAAGTATAATTATTATAGACTGCAGTCGCATGCCACTGATATCTGATGCTCCTTCATGGCGGTCTCATTGATACAGAAGTAAGCTGCTAGTTGCCATCAGCAAGGTGGCATGGTATGCTTAGATTATACATGTCTAGATAGAGTGTTGCGCTACAAGTGCAACAAAAACAACAGGCCAGATTTGAAGCGCTTGTGTGCATGTCACGCACACAAGTAAGCGTAGCCTTACGAGCGCGCGTTCACTTGTGGGAGCGTACTGCTGAGTGATACCAGCCCTTGAATAATTCTCATAAAAGGTGGGAAAAAAAAAAATATTTTGATTTTGAGATGTTTTTTTTTTTTAATCTTTATTTTGGAAAAGGCTTTAATCGCGACGCGATTATGCCAGCCTCGTAGTTTTACATCATAAATATAATCTAAATAAAAACTAGGATCTTAACTTAATTAGTTTTACAATTAACTTATATAACTTAACAGCTAATTTGGACGTAGGTTTAGACAATATGGAGTTACATATTCCAACATCCCTTAAACTAACTCTCGCTTCAGTTTCTATCATTCTCCGTTCTGCTCCAACCCGAGCACACTCCACCAGAGCGTGGTAGGCATCTTCCCTCATGTTGCAAATCAGACAATTTGGGGTGTCAATAATCTTCATCAGATGCCCGAACGCATTCAATGGAATGTGCCCAGATCGCAAACGCATTCCCATCACTAACAGTTATCTGTTGATCTGTACTTCAGAGAACCAAGGAATCCGTGGCGGTTCCGACTGAATTGTTCTGTATCATATACCCTTCTCCACAGATCTTTTGTCAAAGTAAGTCTTCCACATGCAATAACAGATTACTTTGACATCTCTTAACCTCTTAAATCTGTGAAGAAGGGTGGATGGCTGACAGATATTCCTTCATAGGTTCCTAACTTTGCCAACTTATCGACTTGCTCGTTTCCCATCAAACCAACATGTGATGGAATCCACTGGAACTTAACAGTTTTACCACTTTTCCTCAATCTTAAATATACTTCTAGTATGGAATAAGCTACGGGCAGACCTCGTATTCCCGAGGTGCACCTAGCTATATGCTGCAAAGCGCTTTTTGAATCGCAAAGTATCAACAAATTAGAATAACTGCATGACATCAAGTACGATAAACATTCCGAAATAGCATACAATTCCGCTGCCATTATAGATACTTTGTGGTTCAACGTAAAGCTTGCTCCCGTATTAGATTGAGGATCAAAAAAGGCTGCTCCTGTTCCATAATCGTCCTTGGACCCATCACTGTAAATTCGATAGAATCCGTCATAGTTCCCTGTGATAGTTTCAGCAGATTTCCTTAATAATGCTACAGAAGTATGAGATCTTTTAGGTGCTGTTATATCATTAATGTTTAAGTTAATGTGTGACTTTATATCAATATTTGACATCCATGTCGACAGTGCAAACATCTCTAGAACTTTGGAACGATGTAAAGTTACATTGGAGAACTCACTGTATACAATAGTTAGCAACGGTTTTTTCTTATTGCGCCAATATGATTCCTGCTCGCATATTGAAGTTAATTTTGATATCACTGAAATGGTTTCACCATCAACAATAGATTTAGCTTTTAAGCAAAATTTTGCGGCTAAATATTTTCGTCTAACAAATAATGGTGGTAAACACAACTCCGATTCCATCGCATGGATTGGGCAACTTTTTAAAAAACCGCCAACTATTCTCATGGCTTGGTTTTGGACTTTGTCTAATTTCGAAATATTGGTCTTAGCGCTATTATCGAACAAAAAACTTGCATAGTCTAACCGACTGCGTATTATTGCTATATATAGGCGTCTTAAATGCAATGGATGGACTCCCCATGACGAAACTGCCAGAACCTTAATAACATTTAAAAATCTCATACTTCTTTCACAGGTTTCATTGATCTGTTTGCGCCATCTCAATGATGAATCCAGCCAGAGTCCCAAATATTTAACAACAGGAACTGTTTCCAAACCGACATTGTTTATATTGACATTTACCTGCTGTAATGACTTTGCTCTTGAAAATAAACATATTTCACTCTTAGTGGGAGATAGTTCCAGACCCAATACTTCCAACAAATTCGTTAATTTATCTAAGGCTTCCTGAAGAGTTGCGGTCATAAATTTAATGTCTTGTCCAGAAATATAGAGAACGAAATCATCGGCGTACTGGGATATGTATACACTCATAATTTCTTTGCAAATATCACTAGTAACTATGTTAAATAGTATTGGAGACATCGGGTCTCCTTGGGCCAAACCTTTGCATGTCCATCTTGTAATCGAAACATTATTCCCCACTTGTGCTACAGTTAAGTGACTCTCTTTTAAGTATTCCCATATTATATCTACAAATAGAAGCCCCCACCCCCAGCTCATCAAGTTTAGATACCACGTTGAATATATTTACATTATTATATGCGTTGTCTATATCAACGAAACATCCCAATGACTTTTGATTTTTAGAGAAACCTATTTGAATTTGTGATACTAGTCGTACAAGGTTGTCGAGGCCAGACTGTGATCTCCTAAACCCCACTGTATTTTTGGAAAAAAGACTATTATTTTCAAAAAACCATTCAAGACGTCGCGTTATAATATTGTGTAAGGTTTTACAAAGACAAGATATGAGTGATATAGGTCTCAATGATGTTATATTGCTTGGATCGCGCCCAGGTTTTGGCACAGGTACTACTTTAACATTCCTCCACTGACTTGGGACTTCACCTTCGGATAAACACTTGTTAAACAATTCAACTATCAGCTGTTTGCTCGGAAAATTGTAGATCATTGAATAAGAAATATCGTCCTCCCCTGGAGCGGTATCCTTCATCTTCAGTACATTAGAGAGCTCCTGTTCCGAAATCTGAGCCTCCAACTGTAAATTAATAGAACTAAAGACAGGATTTAGTGGTAGAACGTAATCTGGAGTCAATTGTCGTAAAAACTCACCAGCCCTCTCTGCATCCAAACAAACTCTACTAGTGCGGTATCCTTTAAGCCATCACATTTTGTTCCATAACTCGCTACTAGACACCATCTCACTCATACTGTCACAGAACTGATGGAAGGAATCTGAACTAGCTTTACGAATAAGTCTTTGTGCTGTAGCAACTTTCCGTTTAAAAATGATAAAATTTGTGGGGGTAGGGTTCTTTCTAATCTGTGCTAATGCCAATCTACGCTCTGCCACTACCTTAGACAACTCGGGGGACCAATATGATCTTGGAATAAATTTTTTGGCGGGATCTTCACATATCTTAATGTTTGGAATTGACAATTGTGACGCAAAATTAATTAAATCCATAAGATCATCATAAATTTGTTGGGTGTTACCTGTTAGACTAATACTACTTATTTTACTTCTTATTATTTCCTTATATTTAAGCGAACACCCTTTTTTAAAATTGCGTTTCGATTTAATAAAATTACAACCGTTTATTTCTGTGGTTATAAGAACCATTAAGTGGTCACTACACTCCACTTGAATCGTAGTGCTATATCTGATGACGCGAATGTGATGTCGGGTGAACTTTCTTGAAGCTGATTTAATACTAACTTAAGTCTGGTGGAGTCTCCAGTATTGAGAGAAACATACTGCCAATCATCTGCTGAATCGTGTATTTGTATACCCCTCCGATCGCTTTTGTATGACCAATTTGTATGATGCCCGTTGAAGTCTCCCCCTATAAAGGTTTGATTTGACCATTTAGAAAATAGTATTTTCCAATCGTTATCTGTAGTGTGAATATTAGGAGGACAGTATACCGCAACAACATTTTCTAAAAAAACACAGTTAAATATTTTAATGTGGAGAACTTGAATGTTTCGATTACATAAGCTAAAATAATAATAATAATATAATAATATACTTTTATTTCAGACCAAGTTTGTCCATAATTGTTAGTAACAAATTTCTTAAAACTACGTTAGTAGGAACTTATTATAACAATTAAAATTCAATAATAATACAACATACACATGTTAGTAACAAAGGTCTTAAAACTATGTTAGTATGCATCATTCACTAACATTCAAATAATCAAAATATACAATAATTAAGCAAAACAGCTGTTAGTTACAAAGGTCTTAAAACTAGTTAGTATACATCAAATCTCATACAAGAATCAGTAGTGTCACTACACTACGTCACATGAAGCTGTGTAAATCTCCCCAGCACTGCGGAGTCTGGCCTCTCAGCTATCATTTTTAGGATTTTGTTGGTGCTCCCTCGAATCCGGCGCATCAGAGAAGCTGTTTTTTTACGCATTATTGCATAAAAGTCGTCTACCCTTGCATCAGCAAACATACCCGACGCGCTGCAGAATCGAGGGAGCCTCACCAGAATCCTAAACGCATTGTTGTATTGGATACGAAAATTAGTGATTTGTGCTTTGATGGAATTATGGACTACAATTGCAACCCCGCCGTATGAATCATCCCGGTCTTGTTTAAATATACAATGATTGGGAATCAAACGAGCTTACCTGTTAAGCGAAGTCTTGATTCTAATTTTATGAGTGGTGATCTGAAAAATAATTATTATTGACATAGGTAGTAATTCCCTTACGACGTATTAACACCGCGATTTTAGATTAAAGAAAATGAATATTTTTTAAAGATTGCAACATTTGCATCGTCCTTTCCCGTTTTGACATAATTATGAAACGTCACTTATTTTAGAGATCATAACATTAGGAACAAACTCTGTTTCCTATACAGAGTAGTTCCAAATGCCTACATTCATTTTGATTTCCTGAAAGGTTAACATTGAATTAGGTAGATTAATTATTGCAGCTTTGGGGTTGTTAGCTAGTGGTGGGTGGGTAATAATTATTTTTCAGATCACCACTCATAAAATTAGAATCAAGACTTCGCTTAACAGGTAAGCTCGTTTGATTCCCAATTTTATTTCGTGGTGATCTTCAAATAATTATTATTGACATAGGTAGATGTTTAGAGTTTGCTGCAATAATTCAATAAGTAATTAAAACACAAATAATTCTGGATGTCAATTTGTGAACATTACCCAAGTAACGAAATTTGGTACTATAAAAGTCCTGATAATGTATTAGAGTGTACTAACTACTACTATGAAAAAAACGTTTACAAAACCCTAAATAAACATTACATAAAGGGTCTCATGGTGACAAATTTGCACTATAAAAGCAACCAAAACATGTTTGTATTTTGCACTGTAAACAATTCCAGTGATGTGTTTTATCACACTTGTCGTGAGTGTTCCCCAAGAAAACAAATAATATCGGTAACATATGCTTTAGTCATTTTCCATTGCTGCTAAACGTAACATTTGTATTGAAAAACCCTTCCCTTGCAGTCAGGTAAAAGGATAAAACACAAAACATTCATGGACCGTTACTCTGCCGTAACTTGCACTTGCGAAAAAAAAAAATTGTATCAATTAAATCATTACGCTGATTTCAAATTTGACAATGCGCCTTCATATTTTTTATGTTTTAATTAAATTTAAATTAATACATAATATAAATTAATGTGCTATCATGGCAGAAAATAGCAGCCATATTTTCACCAAAAACGAATTAGATCATCTCTTGTCTCGTAGCAGTAACACAAACTCACGTACAGAGCTATTAAGTTATGTAGCAGCTGCACCAGGGGTCCTATTTAGTACTCTAGAAGAGTTGTTATGACTTTTACAGAACTAGCCCCATAGCGACGTTGAGAGAACTTTTAAGAAGTTAAAAGGTTACGTAGTGGTTGTGTAAGGTACAGTGCAGATTGATCCTTGAATAGTATTTTCGATACTGTTACAGTACTTGAACTGTAAAACTTATTTTTACGCATTATTAGTGCATAATAGATAAATAAAAGTGTTTGTTAGGTCGTCTTTAGTACTAAGTAGCACCAAATGAGCATTTTTTTTTTTTTTTTTTTTTTTTTACTATGCAACACTTTAACGATTCGTATGGTCCTGTAAGCGTTCTAAGAGGTAAACTATAAAAATTAAATTCTATTTAATCTTATAGAACCAAAATGCTCTGTTAAAAACCTTTATAGTACAAGCAGTAACAATGGTTACCATTATAGGCCTATTATATCACTCTTTGGTGATAAAACGCCTAGGTACTTATGACTTCCTTACTTTAGGTACAATAGAGCTTTAGTATTATAACCTTAAGGATATAGTGCATGTTGAATTGATAACTATAATAAAATAATAATTATAGATTGTTATAATGTCTGATGTCAGCTCTGATTTGATCTGCTGTTTGTGTTGTACTGTATGAAGTTAGATATGGAGTTCAAAAAACCAGTTTCACTTGAAATATAAGAAACTTTAAAATATTTGTGGTTGATATTCCTAACAACTGTTTTGTTACTCCAATGGGTAAAAATTAGAGCTTGCAGAATAACAAATATCTTTGTTTTAAAATTTGCTCTATATTATCACCCTGAATCTATCGGAATTCAAATTCATTAATTTTGTGATCATAAGTAAATAGTAGGTGGTATAATATATAAAATATATTCCATCGGAATTCAAATTCATTAATTTTGTGATCATAAGTAAATAATATCTATGTTATTGGGCACACATAAAGTTTCTCCAATTAGGTACATAAAATTAAATTGCTTCAAAAAAGTAAAATAAAAACATTACAATAGAATCTGGTTCACTAAAAATTAAAATTACATGCATCAAATGTCAAAGTTTTGACGATGTAAGTAAAAATGTTAATGTAAATAGACACATAAGTATACATAACATCACATTCATCATCATCATGTTTAAGTCCCATGTAACAGGGGCGAGCCTATTGTCATTAACTGAGCACAAATCCATACTCTGTGGCTGCTACTGAGAAATTCCTGATGGAATAACACTTTGCATGATCCACGAATAGAACCCAGAACCTCATTCTCAGCGGTGCTTGCAAACCATAGCTCAACGAGGCAGATGACCAACAACTTGGCAAATTAAATGTCAATACTGTAACAGTTTTCACTTTGTCTATCAATAATGGTAAGAATCTGTTTTTTAAATTCATTGAGGCTTTTACTGTCTTTAATTTGCGTAGATATTTTAGTGTACAATCTGGGTGATTGCAAAAGTATACACTTTTGTGATGCACGCAGCTATGTGTGAAGTTTATCTGAGCAACATAGGCTTTCGACAGATTTATATAAATGCATATTGTTTTTAGCAAAAATACATGATTTATAAATATACAGTGTCTACTGTCGGTATTTTAAAAATTCTGCTTGCATGATTTTGTGAATTTTATTTTGAATGAGCTCCAATCAGGCTCATGATTTACTTATCTTAATAATACTTATAAAAGTATTACCCCAAAATATAAGTCTATACTGCAGAGTAAAGACAACCAAACCGTGGTAAGCTACCAGCAGTGCGGTTTTATTTATAATCTTAATCAGCATAATATTATAAAGAATATAGGAAAACTTACTAAGTTTCCCCCACACATTGTCTATTAGAGTTCTCTGACATAATATCCTTATCAATAAAAGCTCCAGCAATTTTGTTACGGAAAACATATGGCACCTGATGTCTTGATGTTCTAACCACAATCCCTTCATGTTAGCACTCCCATGCACCCTCCCCCCCTTGTTTTCAATTATATCACTTTAGTACTTACTTGTACTATCAAGTGTGTACATTTTGTGCCCAGATAACAAATTAACATTCTTCTTTACTATGCTGTAATTTAGGTCTGCCCATCTCCTCAGGAATTAAATATTATTTAATGCAGGTTACATGCTTACTGCATACAATACTTGAGTGTTATCTATGAATATCAAGCGTATCTATGATAAATTCATCAGACATAACAAGTTATCTGTTATTATTAAGTATGGTTTAAGTGATTTTCTCTGAAAATACTCTTAGGCAGAAATAAATTACAACATGATTAATTTAATATTGAAGCCATAGATTGCTAGGTATAGCAACGAGTTACTATTAGGGTTGTTATTTTACATTGGGCCTTACAATATAATGGTACTATTATCTTTTCCTAAGAGGGGGTCGGGTCTCGGAGTGGAAATAATTTGATTTGGAACTAAAAAGGGTTTGGTTGATAAGGTCATCTGTACATTGACAGGCTGTTAAGACCTCGAAATTTTGTCAGTCTATAAACCTTTTCCCTCTCAATACTAATAGTTTTTATGTATTGGGACATTACAGTGCATTTACCACCATGTTTTATTTAATTTATTCAGAAAATAAACAGTTATACAAACATTGTTTGCATAACATAACATTACGCCTGTAATCCTCGAACGGTTAGGCAGAGGTGTCAGACACCCACATTTCGCCAGTTTTGCATTTGGTTGGTTACATGCATAATTATGTAACTTTGATTTATAACCAATGATGCTTCCATAATATCATACTCGATGAAGAAGCTATGAAAAGATTTCACTTAATGTGGCCATAACATGCAGAGAATATCTCATACTAAAGCATGTGCAATCATGACAAATGTGTGTCAGCCAGCAGAATACAAATAAGGCAGCCAAGTAACCGCCCGCCCCTAAGACGACCCACTGACCTAACTTTTACTTGCTGATAGGAAACCAGGTGGCAAAGTATGGTCCCCATTCACTGCAAGAGTATATGCATTAGCAAGACTATATTGCACATTGGATAAGCAAGGTTGTCTCGCAACCATCATGCTCATAGGTTAAAAAGCATATTTATAAATTTAGCTGACCGAAGTTCATAGTAGAATAGGGTTCCCCTGTGATGTCTATTCTAGGTATTAAGTGTTAGCATTGTCCAATGACATTGCTAAGGACATCTTGTGTCACGCACTGATAGTTTGCTATGTGGTTAGTAACGTTGGATATATGTTTTCATGCAAAGCATATTTCTGGATGGTAGTTTTTCCGTTGGAATCATTCAAGTAATAGAGAAATATAAAAGATGACATGCTGCGCCAACCTCAAATGAATTGGGATAAGGGCAAGAGAATGATGATGACTCAAAACACACAAACATCACATGGAGATGGAACTCCGAAAACCGGCTATGCCGATAGTAGGTATTTTCAGTGTTAGCATTGTCCAATGACTTTGCTAAGGACATCTCGTGCCACGCACTGATAGTTTGGTAAGCTGCTAATAACTCAGGGTATATGCTTAAAATTTATACGGAAATGTAACTCACCTGATATGCAGAGTATAGGTATTTTCAGTGTTAGCATTGTCCAATGACTTTGCTAAGGACATCTCGTGCCACACACTGATAGTTTGCTATGCAGTTAATAACATAGGGTATATGCTTACATGGAAATGTAGCTCACCTGCTATACCCAGTATAGTTATTTTCAGTGTAAGCATAGTCCAATGACTTTGCTAAGGACATCTCGTGTCACGCACTGATAGTTCAAATTCCAGCTAGTACATAGGAAATATATGTTACTGGGGTGTCGCGCACCCACTGGAAAAAGCTTTAAGAAGCTTACAGCACACATGTGGTTTACAGTGTTAATGACCATCGTATCGCTTGAATAAGCACTGTAGATATCACGTATCCGGTCACGTATAGGTCAGTTATAGCCAGGCATTCTTACGCCTAATGGTTACATCCAAGTTCACCGCTGTGGTCGGCTGCGCGAGCGTTGTCTGTAGGTATTTGCTCAGATTTCTGCGTCTCAGGTTTACGATTTTCACTAATGCTGCACATATTACACTTTTTGTCACTCACTATTTTGTTATTTCGGTAGAATATAACGTAAACTTATTTTTAAGCGAATAATTTGACGAGAAAGAACTTTTTCTTGCGGTGTCGTTAACGCGCGAAAAAGAAAAGTGACGTTTCATAATTATGTCAAAACGGGAAAGGACGATGCAAATGTTGCAATCTTTAAAAAATATTCATTTTCTTTAATCTAAAATCGCGGTGTTAATACGTCGTAAGGGAATTACTACCTATGTCAATAATAATTATTTGAAGATCACCACGAAATAAAATTACCTATTTTCAAGTGACTGTCTGGTTCAAGCCATGTCTCTGATATAATGCAAATGTGAATTTTATCTATCAATAAAAGATTCTCAAAGGCTTTAATTTTAGGTCTTAAACTATGTGCGTTCCACTGCAACAACTTTAACTGAACAATTTTATGTATGGGATCCATTACTTACAAAGTCCGAGAAGCAACTCTAAACACTTATTCAAAATAGGCCACTCAGACATACGATCTATCACAAATAATATTATCCATTCAATACAACACTTAATTACATTATTAAACTTATCTTTAAAACTAAGATCTCGCATAAAAATAATATCTTTCAAACGTGTGATTAACTCGTCAAGATGTACCTGCCGGTTATTGTTTACGCTGTCACCGAGATCGTTATCAGTAGCAGCGGGCGGCAGCGGTGGCGCGGGCGGCGAGGTTGGAATGCAGTCCGGTGACTCCCGCTGTCCCCACCAATTCGTCTTGTCGATATTTTGCGAATGTAATCGCTTGTTTTTATTATTTTCTTGCGGAGATTTTGGTCGTTTCTGTGTAAATAAAGGTGGGAATTGACTCGGTGTATATTTATGCTGATTTCTCGTTTCTTCCAATAGTAAACCACCAAAGCTATTGTTGTAGTCGGTCTGTGACTTATCGTTATCTCTCACTGTCTTTAAACCAATTGGTGACTTGGGTCTAACATACATATTGCAGGCTACTTGATATGTACAGTTAAATTCTGACATAAGCTCCCTTATGCGCTTCTCCCGAACATATATAGGACAATTTCTATTCAGCGCCATGTGGTCACCCCGACAGTTAACATATTTAAATGTTTCGACTTCACAGTTATTGTGTCCTTCCGTGCACTTAGGACATATGGTTTTTTTGGACGTGCATCTTGCTTTAAGTGCCCAAACTTCCAACAGTTTGAACACTGAGTTACTGGGAAAACATAAGGTTCAACTTTGGCACGTAGACAGTCTATATATATAAATGGTGGCAGGTATGAACCCCTGAATCCCACCTTCGCTACCTCACTACGTACCCACCGGCCTTCTTCATCTCTTTTTTGCATTCGTTTTAATGATACGATTTGAACTTCCTTAGGACACTTTGTCAACTCTAATGCCTCCTCGTCAGTCAGCTCCAGGTCCACGTCCCGTATAATTCCGTACGAAATATTTACATCCATCGCGCTATAAACTTTCCACTCTTTGGCTTTTAGTTCCGGGCTGTCTAGTAACTTGCCCACACATTCCTCAGTCGAAACCTCCATTTTTAGTTTATATGGGTTAATATATTTTATTTTATTTATTTCCGTCACACCCATGCTGCTAAACAGTTTTGCGATAGCAAATTGTTTTGGTAGTTTTTCTTTGCACCAAATAAATATCTCTTTCTTGATTTGTTTTATTTTTTTTCCTTTATTCCGTTCAACTATCGTCCAACTTTGTTCATCCTCTTCTCTTCCTCGTTTTATCGGTTTATTTATTGCTACCTCTTCCTCCGTCATTTGTATTTCGCAGCAGTTGGAGTCGTTGTTGTAATCCAACGAATCGATCATATTTTCTTCATCTTCTATTTGAGCCATCCATCCATCTACCTGTCTAACTTCCGTATCAATGTGATCCAAATTGGTTTTTTCTTGACCACTATCAATTGAAGCCATTTTAAGTGTTATCCTGCATAACTGATGTGCGCGTCAATATTATGAAATTGTAAATAAAAATTCTACACCGTAATCGATAGTCGCGTACGTACGAGCTACACGAGTGCCGTGATAGAACTATTTGAGATGATTAAGTGATATATATTTTTTTTTATTTAAATTCGTTCAACAGGGTAGTTAATAAAACCCTCAAATTGTATAGGCACGTGTTACGTGTTTCGTGCTTTTTATAAAGTTTTTTATGTATTTGCATCTAGCAGTCATCACTTCATGTTGATAAGTTGATGATGGAAGGTATAACTCCTCAACGGTTAGGAGTTGGAGCATAATTCTTTAGTAAAATATTATGGGGACGTATATATGGTTGTATTCTTTCATGTTATCTAGGTGAACTGATTATGGAAGGTACTACTCCTAAACAGTTAGGAGTTAAAAGCAATAATAAAGGAATCTTGAAGGTTAAGGGTTAGGGTTCTTGGTTGAATGTTAAATGTATACTAAATATTTGTACAGGATACTAGCTGTACCTGCTGTACATGCGTTGCAATGTCCTTTTTCCTACCTACTACCTACCTAACAAACTACTTACCTATCCACCTTAAAAATGAAGACATGTGATAACTCAGTGACTGAATAGTACCTCTTGCGCCACATAATAATATAGGATACCGAAGTAGTAGGTACTATTACTAAATCAACTTATAGTACCTTTAAGTTGAATTAAAGGTACAATAAGTATTCTATGTCCTGTCATGATCATTCAAGACGTGAAAAGGACTGACAAATAGAGAAAGTCTGCCAAGCCTTATGAAGCGACTGCCCATCTAACATTCACAGTCAACACACAGTACTAGTTAATACGATACACTTTGGTAAGACTGGTTGTCAGACATTCGGGTCATTGACTACTTATTACGACTGACTACTTATATACAAATGATGGTTGTGACCACAGAACAGATAAAAGAGTATCTGTTCTGTGGTTGTGACCAATGACTTCTTAACGTATTTTCCGAGGTACAGAGGAAACTCGGTATGTTATGAGTAGTCAGCAATCCACAGACCAATCTAAGTAAACGTGGCTTAACCTAAAGATCGACTCGATCGATCGCATCACTCATATCTCTATCTATACTAATACTAGCTGACCCACGCAACTTCGTCCGCGTCACATAATATAGCTTATAACCTTTCTCGATACATCGACTATCCAACATATTAAATTGAGTTGAATCGTACTCGTAACAAACAAAAAATCTTACCTTTCCTCTTTATAATACCTATTAGTTTAGATTGGCTTCGATTATTATTTAATTGATTGATTATTAAAGTAACAATTACTATAGGTATATCTTACTGTTTAATATACAGTAACACCTTGTACTTGTAAAAATTATGGTGCAGTAAATATTTTGAATTTGAATTTCTCCGGAGCCCCCAGAGGCCAGAATCCCCACGTACCTACCGCACCGGACCGAATGACTGCCACGCGCTTAATTATTTTGTCGCCCGTATATTTTTACATTGCGATATCTTCTAAGATATTTGTTTAAACTGTATAGAGTAAACGGCACAAATATTCTATATCAAATTTCCGTGCTAACAAACATTTATATAGATATAGATCAATACCATATGGGTTAAATAAGCTTCGCAAAATATCATTATTTTAACCTAACATTTAATTATTAAAAAATGGTTACAGTGAGTCAATCTTAAAAGATAAACATATGCTGTCGCGGCCTTTTTTTTAGAACTTTTAAAGAGGAACAATTCCTTCATACATGATATTTACGTAACTTAAACCGTTTTCGCAGCGCACGCAACGGAAGCTCTCAAAAAGGAATATCTTTTCCCGTTTTTGCAACATTTTTTTATTTATGCTCCGCTCCTATTGATCGTAGCGTGATGTTATATAACCTAAAGCCTTCCTCGATAAATGGACTATCCAACACCAAAAAATTTTTTCAATTCCAACCAGTAGTTCCAGAGTTTACCCCGTTCAAACAAACAAACAAACAAACAAACAAACAAACAAACTCTTCAGCTTTATAATATTACTAGCTGACCCACGCAACTTCGTCCGCGCCACATAATCGACTATCCAACATATTAAATTGAGTTAAATCGTACTCGTAACAAACAAAAAATGTTACCTTTCCTCTTTATAATACCTATTAGTTTAGATTGGCTTCGATTATATTATTAAAGTAACAATTACTATAGGTATCTCTTACTGTTTAATATACAGTAACACCTTGTACTTGTAAACATTATGGTGCAGTAAATATTTCGAATTTAAATTGCTCCGGAGTCCCCCAGAGGCCAGAATCCCCACGTACCTACCGCACCGGACCGAATGACTGCCACGCGCTTAATTATTTTGTCGCCCGTATATTTTTACATTGCGATATCTTCTAAGATATTTGTTTAAACTGTATAGAGTAAAAAGCACAAATATTCTATATTAAATTTCCGTGCTAACAAACACATTTATATAGATATAGATTAATACCATATGGGTTAAATAAGCTTCGCAAAATATCATTATTTTTAACCTAACATTTAATTATTAAAAAATGGTTACAGTGAGTCAATCTTAAAAGATAAACATATGCTGTCTCGGACTTTTTTTTAGAACTTTTAAAGGGAAACAATTTCTTCATACATAGTATTTACGTAACTTAAACCGTTTTCGCAGCGCACGCAACGGAAGCTCTCAAAAAGGAATATCTTTTCCCGTTTTTGCAACATTTTTCATTTATGCGCCGCTCCTATTGATTGTAGCGTGATGTTATATAGCCTAAAGCCTTCCTCGATAAATGGACTATCCAACACTAAAAGAATTTTTCAATTCCAACCAGTAGTTCTAGAGTTTACCCTGTTCAAACAAACAAACAAACAAACAAACAAACAAACAAACTCTTCAGCTTTATAATATTAGTATAGATATATATAATATATACTAGCTGACCCACACAACTTCGTCTGCGTCACATAATATTGCTTATAACCTTTCTCGATAATTCAACTATCCAACATATTATTAAATTGAGTTAAATCGTACTCGTAACAAACAAAAAATCTTACCTTTCCTCTTTATAATACCTATTAGTTTAGATTGGCTTCGGTTATATTATTAAAGTGACATTTACTATAGATATCTCTTACTGTTTAATATACAGTAACACCTTGTACTTGTAAACATTATGGTGCAGTAAATATTTTGAATTTCTCCGGAGCCCCCAGAGGCCAGAATCCCCACGCACCTACCGCACCGGACCGAATGACTGCCACTCGCTAATTATTTTGTCGCCCGTATATTTTTACATTGCGATATCTTCTAAGATATTTGTTTAAACTGTATAGAGTAAAGGGCACAAATATTCTATATTAAATTTCCGTGCTAGCAAACACATTTATTTAGATATAGATTAATACCATATGGGTTAAATAAGCTTCGCAAAATATAATTCTTTTTAACCTAACATTTTAATATAAAAAAATGGTTACAGTGAGTCAATCGTAAAAGATAAACATATGCTGTAGCGGACTTTTTTTTAGAACTTTTAAAGAGGAACAATTCCTTCATACATGATATTTACGTAACTTAAACCGTTTTCGCAGCGCACGCAACGGAAGCTCTCAAAAAGGAATATCTTTTCCCGTTTTTGCAACATTTTTCATTTATGCTCGCCTTCCTCGATAAATGGACTATCCAACACTAAAAGAATTTTTCAATTGATCGTAGCGTGATATTATAAAGCTGGAGAGTTTGTTTGTTTGTTTGTTTGAACGGGGTAAACTCAGGGACTACTGGTTGGAATTGAAAAATTCTTTTAGTGTTGGATAGTCATTTTTGTTTTGATCTTTGCCCCGGCACTCATACGGTCAACATAGGTGTTTATTTGCTCTGAGTTCAAGTATCTATAATTATACCTAATTCGAATACAATTTATAATAAAGTACATATTAGTGATAATAGAACATCAGTGAAGTGATTTTCTTAACGAAATAGACGTAATAAAGTGCATAAACTGAACTTAAAAAGTGTAAACAGTTAAAAGTTATAATTGACAATTCATCAGCTGGTGGGTAAGTGACAAGACACTTTACGCGCAGTGCATAGTAATCTCACAGCTCGGTAGCGCGCAGAAGTCACATTACCGCTTGCGCAGACGCGCGGTGACGCAAGCGACGGCCGGCACCAAAGACTAAATAACACTGATCGCGCAACGTTTTGTGCCTTCATTACATTGCCTCTGGGAGGACGACTCGAAAAAAAAAAAGATCCTGCTTTCGTCTTAAGTCAACAAGTGGAGATACCATGCCAAGGACTGCGCGCTCGCCCCCTGCCACTCCTGCCCGAGACACGGATAATCCCCCTATTTTCTCAACTCCAGAATTTTTTAACAACCCAAATGAGCCCGAAACCTCAAACATTACCTCGCGGTCCAAGCGACTTCGACCAAACTTCTCTCCGGAGTGCGAATGGAAGAGTTTTGAGGAAAAAATAATGAAATTATTTACTTCCTGGAAAACTGACCAAGAGGCCCTCCTTGGGAAATTAACATCAGAGTTGACGGCAATTAAATTACAAAATGCGGAGATTCAAAAAACTAATACTGACACTTTAAAAACTATAGAATTTCTGAGTCAAGATTACGACTGTATTAAAAAATCACTGCAGAAATTAGAAAGAGAAAACGGTGAACAACGCAACTATATTCTGGATTTGGAAAAGAAGGTAGAAGATCTACAGTTGAGCTCGCGATCATCTTGTATTGAGATAAGGAATGTCCCTGCAATTGAGAAAGAAACAGCTAGAGATTTAACTTCGATTGTTTTGAAAACCTGCGAGACCATCAAACCATCCGATAATCCACCTCAACTACGTGACGTATATCGTCTGCCTGGAAAAAAAGGCTCAAACAGACCGATAATTGCAGAGTTTTTGACAGTCTCCTCTAAGAATCAAGTACTGGATGCCTGCCGTACTTTCAATAAAGGTTTGCCATCAACAGAAAAACTAAACACGGGACACATTGGTGTTCCCGGTGAAGTGAAACCAGTCTATATGGCCGACCATCTACCTCGCACCCAGCGGCAACTATTCTTCAAGGCTCGTTCGTTTGCTAAAACGAACAAATATTCATTTTGTTGGTCTCAGAATGGAAAAATATTTCTTCGTGAACGTGAAGGAATGGACTCCGTTGTTATCAACTCAACTTCTTGTCTTAAGAAACTGCTTACCCCTGCAAAATAAACGCAAGGCATGTCATTTTTATTCGCATTGCATGCTTTTAGAATTTACTGGAACATTCCATTTTTGTTTACTTCAAAATTACTTACTACCTTCTTACAAATCAGTTTTTTGCTATTTTATCGTTTTATCTTACCTTGTAATAAAATCATTAACATTTTTAACTTTATGTAATGCATCTTGTATAAATCAGCGTCTGTATTATACATTGTACCTTTTTAGACTACTCAAAAATCATAATCACTTGAATACTTGTTACTACACATACACAACTCATAACACACCTACTTTTATGTACATCCTACTGACTATATTATTTCTACCTATACAAACTGCAACGTCAAAAACAGAATTAATAAATATCCACAAAACAAAAAGACACACTTTTATGGTTGAAAACATTTTGCACTTAACATCAAACATCAATTTTCGATTCTGACACTTTAAATGATTTTGACTCCTTTGGTATGAGTGATTCACATATTTGTGTACCTGAGTCGTGCAGTCGATTCATTAATGACACTAACAAGTCTCTTAATATAATTCACCTAAACATACGTAGTGTAAATTGTAATTTTGATAACTTCCTTGTGCTCCTGGCTAGAATAAAAATTTCATGTGATATTTTAATACTATCGGAATGCTGGCTGAAGACGGCTACAGTCCCACCTCTGGAAGGTTACGTTTCTTATCACACGAGCAATCTTACTAATCAGAATGATGGTGTTATAGTATATGTAAAATCAGAATTACCTCATATCGTCACCGAACCTTCTATATCTGGTGCTAGTTGTCTAATCTGCAATATAAAATCTCACAATATCTCACTTTTAGCGTTATATCGCTCTCCCTCCACACGAAACCTTGATAACTTTATCGATGGATTGGATACTATCCTTACTCAGACGGCAGTCCATAAAAATTTTGTGATTATGGGTGACATCAATATTGACATCACTCCGGATGTTACCTCCCAACAAGTGAATCAGTACCTTAACCTTATTGCTTCACATGCCCTCCTCCCTACACATCTATTCCCAACCCGTATTAACTCCTGCATTGACCACGTAATGTTAAGATCGGACTATAAAAATACGACTCTGGTACTCGACACTTATATTACTGACCATAGGCCCACGATTCTTAGCATCCAACGTGTAATAGCACTACCTGCCCCTAAACTTAGTCGCATAGTTGTTGATTATACAGCTGTTATCAATGACATCTTATCAACGGACTTTAGTGAAATAATGTCTATTCAAGACCCAAACAGTGCCGCCGAGTCCCTGGTTTCCATCTTTAGCTCTGTCATCGCCAATCGCTCCAAATCGGTGCACATGTCCTCGAAACGGCGGATCCTGAAACCCTGGATTACAAGTGGATTGCTCCGTTGTATCCGAAATAGAGATAGCATGGCTCAAAAGCTAAAGGCAGATCCTGAAAACCTCATTCTCATGATTACATATAAGCGATACCGCAACTTCTGTAACAAACTGCTTAAAAATTTAAAACACTCTTATGAAAGGAACGAGTTTGAAGCGGCGAAGAACAACCTTAGAGCTACTTGGAAGGTTGTTAAAAATGTTACTGGAACTAGTCTCAATGCTAAATCGCCAAACGAGCTTCTCAGAATATCCTCAGATGAAAAATCCTCAGTCAATATAGTCAACGAATTTTTTGCCAATGTTGGCAAAAACTTGGCTGACAAATTCTTGCCCACCTCGTATTCCACGGATTATTGTCTCGATGCGCTGCCCTCTAACTCGCTAGTACTTCTTCCTACAAATGAAGTGGAGGTCTCGAATCTCATTATTAGGTTACGAAGTGATGCTGCGGTTGGCTGGGATGGCATTTCATCGAAAATGTTAAAATCCTGTCTGCCCGCGATCGTCCCAGCTATTACTCATATTTGCAACCGCTCTATTTCCACAGGTTGTTTTTCCAGGGTTTTTAAAAGAGCTGTCGTGCACCCAATTTTCAAGAATGGGGACAGACACGGTGTGGATAATTATAGACCGATCTCAGTCTTGCCTGCCATCTCTAAAATATTAGAAAAGATCCTTAATAATCGTCTGGTAGACTATCTTGAGTCATACAATTTATTAAGTGATAACCAATATGGTTTTAGACGTGGCAAGTCAACAGAAAATGCGGTTGCTGCCTTGGTAGACCATGTAGTATCTAAATTAGACAGTAAAATGAAATGTTTGGCTGTCTTCTTGGATCTTTCTAAGGCATTCGACACCGTGTCTGTTCCCCACCTCTTATCTAAGCTGGAAGCTACAGGCATTCGCGGACATGCTTTAAAAGTTTTCCAGGATTACCTGTGTGATAGGACTCAATGCGTTAAAATTAATGATGTTATTAGTGACACCATTTCATTAACTTTTGGCGTTCCTCAGGGCTCAATATTGGGTCCTACCCTGTTTCTGATCTATATTAATAACTTATGCAAAATGGCCCTAAGGAATTGTTCAATTTTCACCTACGCAGATGACACGGCTTTATTAATACATGGTAGTGACTGGCCTGAAACAGTAAAATACGCGGAACTTGCACTAAACTCAGTGATGAAATGGCTGTCAAAAAATATCCTAACCTTAAATTTAAACAAAACGGTATACTTACCTTTCTCTTTAGTATCCACTTACCTCCCTTCACCGGACTCAATGGTGCTAAAGGCTCATACTTGCTCACTCGGTCTATCTACTTCACAATGTGGCTGTCCTCAACTAAAAAGCTGTGAGTCTGTCAAGTATCTCGGAGTCTATGTAGATAGTTCTCTGAGCTGGAAACCTCACCTTGGTAGTCTCATTTCGCGAGTCCGCAAGTGTAGGTATATTTATTTTTAAAAAACTGAGGCACTCCGCGGATCGCCGTACTATTAAAACTGTATATCATGCCCTGTGTCAAAGCATTATAAGCTACTGCATAACGGTGTGGGGTGGAACTCTAAAGACAATCTTCTTGCCTCTGGAACGAGCACAGAGAGCGGTTCTCAAGGTTATGACCTCGAAACCTTTCAGGTATCCCACCACGGCTCTCTACACCGAATGTCAGGTCCTAACTGTGAGACAGCTCTTTGTGCTTGGTACTATTCTCCGCAAACATCGGTCTGTGGTCTACGATCCGAATGCTACTAAGAAACGTAGACACTTCGAGGTATGTACAACTTACGGCTGTAGAACGGCCCTTGCTCAGCGTCATTTTAGTATACTGTCGAACCATTTATACAATAAAATAAATAAACTCTGTTTGATTGCTCCCCTGTGTCTAAACGAATGCAAGACCAGGGTCACAAAGTGGCTCATGACATTGACCTATAATAAGACTGAAGAATTACTACAGATATCGATCGCCTAATGTAGTCAATAAACTAGTATGTTCATAATATATTTTTACAAACTCTCATAAACACAAGTTTACACCATATTTATCTCCCCCTCACTCACACACATACACACACACACACACGCACATACACATACGTACATAAGCACACACACCCATACATAGTAGGTACATAAATAGAAAACTTCATAGTTGCATTAGCTAGTAAATGTATTGTAATATTTAATGATTATGTACTGTGCTCATAATTACAAGTACTTTCGCAAGTTCAAATCATAGGCGAGGACGCTGGCACCCTAAACACAAGTTAAATCTTACATTGGGTGCCAGAGTTCATCGAAAACACTCTTTTCCTAGTTGTAAAGCTCCATAGTGTTAAAATAAGTGTTTTGTTGTACAATTTATGATAATAAAAATATACTTTTTTTTTTTTTTTTTTTTTTAGTAATTGTTACTTTAATAATATAATCGAAGTCAATCTAAACTAATAGGTATTTTATAGAGGAAAGGCAAGATTTTTTGTTTGTTACGAGTACGATATAGCTAAAATTTAATAAGTTGGATAGTCGATTTATCTAGAAAGGTTATAAGCTATATTATGTGTTGCAGACGAAGTTGCGTGGGTCAGCTAGTTATTCTATAAACACGGTATATTTCAAATTTCATTCAATTTGAACCTCGTTTGATTTGTCTTGGCGAGTTCTTAGTCTTTAGATTGCGTCCAGGGTCTGATGATGGAACTGGAAGGTGGCCATAGGAAATCCGTTTTAGAATGTCATAACCCCATCGAGTTTGAACTCGTTTGATTCGTCTTGACGAGTACTTTGTCTTTAGATTATGTCCTGGGTCTGATGATGGAGCTGGAAGGTGATCATAGGAATTCCGTTGTTAAACGACCTAACTCCATCGAGTTTGGACTTGTCAAGTACTTTGGTTTTAGATTATGTCCAGGGTCTGATGATAGAGCTGAAAGGCGGCTATAGGAATTCTGATATAAAACGACATAATCCCGTCGAGTTTGAGCTCGTTTGGTTTGTCTTGACGAGTACTTTATCTTTAGATGGTGTTTTGTTGATGAAGGTGTAAGATGAATTCCGTTATAAACGACTTAACCCCGTCGAGTTTGGACTCGTTTGATTCGGCTTGTCGAGTACTTTAGCAGTTCTTCAAATCGATGAATAAGACTGCTCCAAGTTCGAATAAATCTAGTATTGTTGATTCATTATAAGGATCTCATCATCTGTCTAGCCTTTTCCCAACTATGTTAGGGTCGGCTTCCAGTCTAACCGGATGCAGCTGAATACCAGTATTTTTCATGGAGCGACTGCCTATCTGACCTCCACAACGACGACGACAACAATACGACACTCTTTGGTAAGACTGGATGTCAGAATTTCAGGTCACTGACTATCTGACGACTGCCAAAGATATATGGCAGCCGGACCAACAGCTTAACGTGCTTTCCGAGGCACGGAGGAATCTCGGTATGTCGGGCGGTTGCACATCCACAGACCGGCCTAGGCAAGCACAGCTTTACCTAAAGATCGACCCGAGTGGCAGTTCTTATTAAGCCACGAGCCTCGTTGTCCGGCGGCAAGATGGGAACACGATATTGTTGTCATCGCGGGAATATCCAGGATAAAGCTGGCACAGGAGGAGCTTAGCCGGAGATCGTGGAAGGCACTAGTTCCTATGACCCTCAATGCAAGTATAAGAATAAGAAGAATAATTTATTTAAGAAAAAATAATACAAAAAGGTGTACATTTTGGCACAGTACTGTTGCTTACCTACAAAGCATGTAGTAAAGTAGCAAGTATGGGAGGTAACACCTGGTTTTTTTTCAGAGTCAGACAGACCGCTTCGCTCGCCCCTGGTTGGAGGACATCGAGTTGTAATGGCTACGATCGAGTGTCTTATTTTTATGTATTCTGTGCATTGGAATCTCCATTTGGATCAGTCTCAGTAGATCCATTAATAGGGTAGTTGACAAAAAAAAACTAATTAGTCCGTCAGATAGTCCGTCTGTGTCTACATGTCTAATCCATCTTTCCACTTGCAGGTCTGCTGGAAAAAAAATCTTATGAAATAAGCAGTACCTTTGTGCTCTTCTATTTTTATCCTTTTTTTTGTATTTTGTGTGTACATAAATAAATAAATAAATAGATTTTACAAAAAATATTGGACATATTTTTTTCTTTTTTCACGTAAACAAACAATTAAGACGATACAGTGCTTTGAAAAGTCGTGTGACGTCATATTTTAAGACATAATTACGAATTTTTTGGAAACATCCCTATTGTTTGAGCTCTGGATTTTGATTTCTCATTAGATCCATCATTGAAATGAGTGGATTTTCCAAACCGGAACACACGGAGTGTGGATCTTGGAAGGTGGTGAGACGAGAAGCTTCTGTGTGCTACAAAAGTGTGTGTGAAGTCGGACCATGAATGGTGACGAGTAGACAACCTATTATCAACTCTCTTCTTCGCCAACCTTTATGCTTGAGTCGCGTATGTGTAAATAAGGACCCTTTTTGCTTGAACGTGTCCCCGCAAACTTTACACATGAATTTTCGTTCATTTGTGTGTGTTAGTTGATGATTATGGAGCACTGTGAGTCAAAGAATTTCTTAGAACAAATGTTGCAGAAATACTTTTGCGGTCTGTCTTTACCCATGTGTCCCGCGTTGTGTATATTTAAAGCTGATTTTGACATGAAAGTCTTATTGCATAGTTTACACTTATAACGTGTTCCGTGTAAGTAATGAAAGTCATAATGTTGTTTCAAGTAACTCTTCCCTTTGAACTTCTTATCGCACTCCGGACACGGGTATCCTTCTGAATGATGAACATTATTCCTTAAATGAGATCTAATGAGACTATGGTCTTATACTGAATATTGCACTCCTCACAATACGACAATTTCTTCGCGATGCTATCGTTGTCTGGCCATATGAGATTCCAGTTGGGCTTTTGTTTTAAATCCCTTTTTGCAATTTCGCATTTGAAGGCGCGTATTGAGGCGTGGGTGCGAGCCAAATGTGTTCTTATATTCTTCTTTAATCTGAATGTTTCTCCACACTCATTACACCAAAACCGATGTTCCGTTTCCGTGTGTGTTTCTAAATCTTGTGAGTTTTAGGCTACAAATTTACACTGGGAACAGTGTATGCTACCAGGCTTATCAGCTGCATGCTTGGTCTTGCAATGTGTCACCGCTGATGGCAAGTTATTACCCTGATATCTACATAGCTTACATCTGTAGACTACATAGTGCTTTCTTCTGTGTTTGTTTAACGCTAGATTGTTGGTGAATCTGACGGCGCAAATACTGCAGGTCAGGTTACCGATGTGCTCATCGTGCTTTTTCTTCATGTGAATTCTATACTTGGCCTCTTTTCTGAAACCGAGTAAACAACCATTGCATATAAAAGGTAGTGTCCTGAAAGACGGATGAGTCCTTCTCTTTTCTCTACTTCTTAACATCTCTTCTTCAGATAATACAACTTGTACAAATTTCTCTTCAAATTCTTTATCATCTGTGTCTTTTATTGCTATTTGGGATATTTTACCTGTTTCAAAATCTTTTTTCTGGTTTTTCACAGTTCTTATAAGTAGTTTCGTTTCTACTCTTTCTGATTGTTCTGTATGTCTAAAAAGAAATGAGATCCCACTAAAAACAATCCTTGTAAAAAGCCAAGTCACACAACTCAGTTCTTCTACCGTAAAAAGTAGTGAGATCCATGTCAAGTCAGTTAATTTATTCAGTCCCTACTTAAGGGACCTTCTATCTTAAGTTATTACGTAATAAGCTAACCTAACTACATCTTATAGTGACCATATCAATATAAAAAAAATTGATGTTTTAAATAAATAGATTGACTTGGCCACCGCATCACATTGGCCAATGCGATGGCGATTGGGCATTAGAATGTTGTAATTAATATTGGCGAATGCGATGCGATGGCCAAGTCAATCTATTTATTTAAAACATCAAATATTTTTAATATTCTACAAAAGGTTAGCGGCATGCAGCTTGGTCATTCCTTTAAGGAAGATCTCAACATTACAATTCAGAAAATGGCGTGAAATGAACATCGTCATCTATCGAGCACAAAGATAAACTGCTAAAATATAATGCATGGAAAGCGATAGAACACACTTTATGCAATGTAGATTTTCAAAGAAGCGGCTTCTAGACGAATACAGAGTATGTTAAGCTATAATAACATTTTGAAAAGCTCGATTTAAAAGTTAACTTGTGAGAACATTCATTTATTAGTAACATTTTTGTTCAATAGATGTCGAAAAGATACGCAATAGCCCTGCACGACACCAGGTCCTGCAGGGCTTTTGCGTATCTTTTTAAATATCTTGTAGCCACGTATCCCGGGATCCGTGGAGACAATCCCCACTCTTCACTTGGTGTGTTTCGTTGGGAATAAACACAAAAAGTTGTCCTATCGAGTTACACATGTGACTGGTTAGGATTTTTATTCACAATTTTTCGAGTCACACTGTGACATGTTACAGTGTGACTTGTTGGGAAACACCCACCGCGTTCGGGTTCATCGGACAAAACTGAACGCATCGATCTCTTATATTAAGACACGACCTAATCTTACTTATTACGGCTTTCAGCTATCATGAAACAAGTGCAAAAAGTAAGCTATGAAAGCATGCAAAATGATGGCATTATTAGAATTTGGATTGGACACATACTTTTCTTCGGTAAGTATTCATTTTAGGTAATACTCGTAATTAACTTTCCTAACTTAACGTAAGTTAGGGAAGTTTATTAATTAAGCAATTTGACTGCAAGCCAACTTAAATAATCCACAAATGTAAAAATCGGAACCACCATTCTCTGAGAGTTGGGTGTCAAATAGCTTAAAAATTAATTTCTGAAGGCACCTTTTGCAGAATACGAATTATAATATAAATCTTTCCCTATTAAAAAATAAGAGGTGTCTTATGAAAACTATGTTGGAAGTTTTGAACGGAGTTCTAATAGTTTATATTAATAAAAAGGGTATTAAAATTATAATCTATATATTTTAATATTCTCAAAATTGTTATATATGCCTAGATTATCGGGAAATGCCTCAAAAATCGCTGCAAAACATGTCCATTTTTGGTGTAGTTTTCAATTGTTCAGTCAATACATTTTTCGGTCTCGCTCCACAAACAAATCAGAACGATCGTCAAAGAACTCCATTCCGAATACCTAGAAATCAAACTTTATTTATCTTCCTATGTGTTTATAAGATATCTACAAATCGCAAGGTAAATAGGATGCCTCATCATCATCTGCCTAGCCTTTTCCCAACTATGTTGGGGTTGGCTTCCAGTCTAACCGGATGCAGCTGAATACCAGTATTTTACATGTAGCTACTGCCTATCTGACCCCCACAACCCAGTTAATATTGGGTAATGCGATACCCTTTGGTAAGAGTGGTTCTCAAACTTTTAGATCACTGACTGTTTGTAACGACTACCAAAGATCTTTATGACAGCCGGGACCAACAGCTTAACGAGGTACGAAAAACTCGGTATGTAATGGGTCGTCACTCATCTTCAGACCAAGCTAGGCATAAAGATCTTCCCGAGTAGCAGTTTATTAAGCTCTCGAGCTACTCATTACTAATTAAAAGGTCATTTTTGTGCAGTTGCAGTGGACCCAGTCGATCTTGAGATGGTTTTGAAGACGTGCTTGGAAAAAGACGACCTCCACAGGTTCGTGAGGAATATTATAGGAAATGGAGGAATATTTGCACCAGGTAAGAAAATATTTTTTTTAGCAATGGTAACTATCCAGACGGTAGCAGTTTCAGGGGGAAAGTGAGGAATGAGCCGCTGGAGCCCTTCCATAAAACTGATCCCAAATAGAGAAAACTGAAATCTTTGCATTGCTACTGCTACTCTAGGTTAAAATAGTAATGTGATAAGTTAATATGGGAATATTTAAAAATATGTTAGAGAATAATACAGATGTTTCCTGACAAAAAAAAAATCTGTTTAGTCCGTCAGTTAGAATATTAAAAAAATATTGGATACGTGATTTTTCGTTTTACATCTCCATACCAGTGATGCAATACATCACTTGGCAAGACATGTGCACGCGTCAGTGTCAGATGGAATGGTACGATTCCATCAAAAATAGTGCGCAAACATTTTTTATTTCGTTCTTGGATATGATGGTGAATGATAACTAAGTTTTCCTGTACCGGTTTTTTGAGAGCAATGCTTAACGGAATTGCAAATAAATGAAACGAAGTCCCTGACATCACACGTATACAGGTTCCAGTGCTTTCACTGAAATAATAAGTCGAGTCACAGATTTTTTAATTGGCCACGTGATCAAACTTCTAATTTTATAACTAAGCCACGTGATAAGGAGATAGCCTCTAATAAACTAATTGGTCTTTTTTACAATACCATCTACAGAGAGCGTAAAATAAAGATCATTAAATATCATAACTAGTCCTTCTTATTTATACATAGCCACTTAATTTACTAACTCAGCCACGGAATTTATATCTCATCACCATTTTACGTTTTGTAGCCTCAACATAAGGTCCTCAAAAAAATACAATTCAAGCGACCATAGACAGTATCATTTATTATAACTTGGCATGCCAAATAATACATCATATTCTTTTATCGTGAAAATAGCAACTGCAAGATTTGTCGCGACCGCGCGTGACGACAGCGACCGGGCATTTGCACTAATCAGAGAGCGCCATTCGATTCATGTACTGACGAGTTAGCCATTTGTATTTTCTTTTTCTCGTTTGCGCGTTCGTATCGTACATATTTGAATGTCACGCATAAAAATACATAAAATTGTTATACCCAAGTTAAAAATGTCAACTTTTAATACACTTTAGATTATTACATTTAAGTTAAAAATACCTACTAGTTACAAAAATGTTTTTACCATTGTCTAATTGACTAGTCACAGTCAGATTGTACGATTATTCATTGTAAACTGAGGGAAATAGGTTAGGTTAAAACTGTGACCAAACGCGCGCGAGCCGAGCGAGCGAAGCGAGCGGTGCCGCGGCAGCGACCGGCGAGCACTACTTCCGAGTTGCTCGCAGAAATGTTTTCAACATTGTCTAGTTATCCGATAAAAATAAAGTTTTGCAGCGAAGCGCACGCATGGGGAACCAAAGTGGGTTCCCGTAGCCCGCAGATGTGCGGCTAAGCAGAGTTCCTACCGGAACTTAGGAAAGGTGTTACTCCAGCAGGAACCTGGGACCCTGGAACATGACGTCCAGCGTCACCTCCGCTAATTGCGACACCAAGCGAGCAAGCACCAGTGCGCTAATGAAAGTGTTGGTGGTTATCACAATCAGGCAGAGTTTACAAGATGGGATGAGTAAAATTAAGGCATGATAGCACATTTTCAGTGTGAAGCACGCAAAGTCAAAATGTGTTGAGCTGAAGGCATTAAGGTTTAATTAAAATAAATAGCGTAGCATTAAGTCGGAGAATATAGGCATACATGCTAAGTTAACCTATAAGATTAGGAACACAAAAAACACACATGTTTATGCTCTTCAAAACTTACCCAGTATGGGGGTGGGTTATGGAGACACTTCGTTAAAATGCACGATGGCGGAGAAATACTAAGATTGGATTATAACATTACGCCCGAATGATGTCGAGAGGCCGGCAGGTGAAATGGTCGCAGGCGCGCGCCCGCTAGGAGTACACGCCTGCACCGGAGACGAATTTGCAGTGGGCTGTGGCACCGACTCACGTCGTAATGACATAAGCCTGGAACGAACGTGCTATTGGTCGCTCACTCGTAGGTAGGGATGCGCGCGCGCAGCATACGTCATTCTGACATTTAGTATGTTATTTTGCTACCGCTCTACTAGTTATTATCTCTGGCCCGTACTTTTGCCGGCCCGTTTGACAGTTGTAGTAGGTAAACAATGGATCTTTGATGTGTTTTATTGGTAAATGACTAAATGTTAATGAATTACTTAAAAATGTAACGTACTACGTTACAAAAGCTATAGAATATTTTTTCTGATGCCAAATGTTAATATAATATTAATGTTAGAAGTTTACCTACTGTTTGCATGCATGTTACAAATTTAGATGCTAAGAAATAACTATCATGCTAAGTTATATTTAGAGTGGCTCAGATAGAAAATAACTAGCGGCTAAGATAGTAATATTTAGACGCTCGTTAATTGTGGATTACTTAGTAATTTAGAAGGCAATGTCGATTTTTAGAGGCGAATAATGCTACTAAAAAGAAGCCGGTTTAATTAGCACTCAAATAATATTATTTATTTTATTTGTTTATTTATTTTATTTTATTATTTTAGAAAAACTTACAGCTAGGTAGACACAATAGTTAGGTTTATAAAAACAATATGGCCAATTACAAGTTTTCACAAGTAGTCACACAATATTTAAATAAAGTAAAAACAAAAAGACAGTGAAAAGGATTAGTAAACCTTATATAAAACAAAATAATGAAAAAGAACACAGATTGGCAAAATACAAACGTTATGGGTTGTCGAAGAACTTATTACAGAGCGTCTTCTTCAACTTCGACACGCTTGTATTAAAAATGTCGATCTCAACCTCCTGGCAAGTCGCATTGAACACACGGCTCGTCCTAATTATGTACGAGTTTTGTCTATAATTGGTCCTTGTCGTTGGTATGTGCAACAATCGAGGTTTACGCAGAAACGAACAAGGTACACGCAGTCCAATCTTGCTCAGCAACTCAGGGACATCACTAGATCCGTTTGCAATTTTAATTAGAAAGGACAAGTCGGAGATTTTTCTTCGTTCAAACAAAGGAAGAATATGAAACCTTTTGCATCGTTTAAAATAATTTGGTAGATATATCTTGGAACGAAATTGAATGTACCTTAGGAATTTTCTCTGTATGCCCTCTAATCGTGCGATGTAGATGTTGTATTTAGGGTTCCAGACCTGAGAGGCATACTCGAGGAGACTACGAACAAATGAGCAATATAAAATTTTGATAGTCTTAATACTCCTGAACTCAGATGAGACTCTGCAGACGAAACCTAGTGCTTTCGATGCCTTGCTGACACTATTACTTATGTGTGTATCGAAAATAAGCTTCGAGTCAAAAGTAACCCCAAGGTCCCTGATAACACTGACCTTTTCTATTGGAGTATCCAAAAATTTGTAGGAAAAGCATAAAGGGTGTGGTTTGCGGGTGAAAGTACACACATAGCATTTGGAGACGGTCCAACTTATTTAATTTGCAGTAGGGTTGAAAAGCGTCTAGATCCGCCTACAGTAGGAGAGCATCTGCCTGGGTAGTGACCTGTTTCATGATTTTCATGTCATCTGCATATAATAATATTTTACAGTGGTGAAAATAGGAAATAACATCGTTAATGAAAATATTGAATAAGAGGGGCCCCAATAACGATCCTTGGGGAACTCCCGAGGGAATACGCATAGCTCTAGACGAGTAACCATTCAGCACTACGGTCTGGCATCTACCCTCAACATAGGACATGAACCACCTATAAAGATTACCCCTAATACCCATTGACAAAAGTTTACGCATTAAAATTACATGATCTATTCTGTCAAAACATTTACTATAATCGGTATAAATAACATCGACCTGGGACCGATGTGACATAGACTCCGATAGAAATTCACTGCAAACAATTAGATTCGATGTGGTAGACCGACCTCTTACCTCTTGACGGCACGGTTGGCGCAGTGGCTGAGCGATTGGACTGCTGCGCTGCGTGTCGCGGGTTCGATCCCCGCACGGAACAAATATTTGTATGGCCTACAGATAGTTGTTTCGGGTCTGGGTATGATTGTGTATGTGAGTTTAAATGTTTGTGAACGCACCCACGATACAGGAGAAATTCCTAGTGTGGTGCAACGTTTTTTAAAATAAAAAAACAAAAAAAAACAAAAATATTGAACGGCCTCTTCCAAAGGCCTACAACTCAAGCCATTCAGCTAATCCACCTGATTAAGTTTGGCATTTATTGCATTATAGTCAGCCAAATGATATAAAATTTTAACGTAGGGACGAACTGGAAGACTATGCAATTCAACAAAATCCGCAGTTACACACAATGCCCCGTGGTGCGAATCTTCAGGCACCAGTGGGTCCCCACAATGTGTGACAATAACCTCGTCATTGAATAGGACCAGATCAAGAATCTTATTGTTCTTATTTAAGTGACAGTTATACTGTGCAAAGTTACAGATGTTGAAATTGTCAATCAGGTTAAATTGCGCATCTCCACACAGCCCAGCGGGGCACAAAGAGTGACCGTCAGCAGCCGGCTGCCACGTTATATTGGGTTGATTAAAATCTCCCAAGATCACAAATTTATCAGCAGTATTTTTAAGGACGATATCTGATAGGTTCTCTGAGAAATTACCCAACTGGACTGCTAAAGTTTCCTAAGTTCTGGCGGCAGATGTACGCAACACATATGTGCATTTTGTATAAGGCTCTTGGTTTCTTTCGCGACAGAACCAACGTAACCCACAAGTCCTCAGCACTCGAGCACCACTCACCGCGCCGAACCCGCCACTAGTTCGCATCGAACCGCAATTAATACACCTCCTCCCAAACCTTGATTTGTGTTTGCATAGTCACGGTCCCTTCTCCATATGAGATATCTGTCGTCAAACAGTTCGGAGTCAGATATCCCGTCGTTTAGCCATGTCTCAGTCAGGCAAACAACATCGATACACATATCTCTAAAGAAAAGTTCAGTTTTAGTTGGTAGTCCCCGAACGTTTTGGTAGTAAATACTAAGGGAAGCCATCAAAAATCGTAACAAAAATCAAATAACACTCTTTTTTTGGGGCAGTCATGTAAAAACGTAAGGTACATTCAAATTATCAGAACGAAAATCATTGCCGTAGGTTAGATCAATTTCAATGAGTATGCAAAAAAGCACTTTAACGGCAAGCACATAGGGTACAGTTAGCATAATGCAAAAGTAGAAAAGATAATAAATAATATAGCCACAAAAAACTTGGTGTTGTTGAATTAGCTAGCGAAAAGTATCTTTAGGAGTAGATAAATAGCAATTAAAATTGGCAAATAAAAATTTTGTGGAATGGTTGACACCAAGCGATAAGCGAACAAAGGGCCGGCGAGACAGGAATGCGTGGAAAAAACAAGGGGATATTATAAATTGCATATCAAATAAATAATCGCCTATCAATACATACTCATCATTTATATTCTTTTTTACATCAAATAACTTACTTCACTACAAATAAACTAAATGTTTAACAAAACTCAAACTGCAGATAATTCGAAATTATACATCAATATGACATTACTATTTTCCTCATAATGCAATACAGTTAAATTTATTTTTGTACAAAAATACTACATACATAGCATAAATACTGACTGCACAGCAAATTTTCCATATCATTTTACAGCTTTAACATTAGTTAATTAGCACCCTAATGGGCGGCATGGGCACCGGGCCGTAGGCCGACGAAGGAGGCCGGCGGAGGCCCGGCACTTCGGGGCAGAAGATATATGTGGTAATTAATAAATAATAAGAAGGCTGTGACTAATAAAATGCTGTTTTATTTAGAAAAACTGTTGTAAATAATATAAAAATAGAAGCTATATTTAAAAGAAAAAGAGTTAACATGTATAATGTGCATTAAGATTATTAGCTGTGTATTGATGAAAAAGCTTTTGCTTTAGGAAAAATCGCTGTACGCTGCGAAAATAAATTGTAGTGTGTTTAGTGATATTTTCAGTTGAATATTTTGCTGTGCAATCAGTAATTTTGATGGGAATTCGGAATCTTATTGCATAGAAAAAGGATATTTTTTGATTTGCGTTTAAATACTACCCAAAAACAAGTACACGACGACGTGTTTCTTAAACTTAATGAACCAATGTAAACAAATAACTTGCCGGAGTGTTGAATCGACATTATTAGTTTAAAAACTTATTGAGATCCTCCTCAGATTTAATGTGATATTTTGGTGAAGTGTCATTCTTCCGCAGTATTATCTTGCATCCTCTGACCCATACATGCTCAAAACCACGCTCTTTGGCTCTGGCTTTGGTCTTATTAAGTAGGATTTTGTTTTCAAATGTTAAGTGATCGTTAACTTAAATCCATTATCTTTCCTTTATAGTTGCAATCTGGCGACGTCGGCGGAAGATCCTAGTGCCCGCCTTCAGCTCTAAGATAGTCGAGAACTTTGTCCATGTCTTCGCTGAACAGAGTCAAAAACTGGTGAAGCAACTGACGAAGTCTGCCGGTAAAGGGAAGTTCAGTATCTGGCCGTTTCTTAGCACTTACACCCTCGATTCTGTGTTTGGTAAGTAAAATTCCTTATAGGATACAAAACAACGTTAGCACTGATCATTTACTTTAGTATATTATGCATTTAAAAGCAGAAATAGCATTAATAACTTGGAAAGCGAATAAAGTGTTAATAGCTATTTACTTTTGATATAATTCTGGGAATTAAACTTGAAAAAAAGAAAACACTGTGCACTTTTCTATTTATAAATAACAATAGGTTTCCAAATGGTCTGTTAAAAAATAGTAGGTGTCTCGACATCATTCAATTCCTTATACGAGGGCGGCACTGAAAATTTCAGGAATCAAGGAAGTGTCACAACATTACTATTTAAAAATGTATTTATTGCTTTTCGAAGTATTCTCCGCGAAATTTGACACATCTTTCCATACGATGGAACCAATCATTGAAGCAACCATTCCATTCGGAAGTTGGGGTCTCCAAAATGGCCGTTTTGTAGGCGTCCTCAGCTTCTTCAGGTGATGAAAATCTCTGTCCACGCAATTTATTCTTTATTTTAATAATAATAATAATAATAAATTTAATTTGACTTGGCTCGCGAGGTTGTCGACATGTGGGATGTGGACTCAGCGATCATTGTGCCGATAGTCGTTACAGCCAATGGCTTAATTGCCAAGAGCCTCGACCAACACCTGAGGAGGCTCTCGTTAGGCGGCTGGATCAAGGGCTTGATGCAGAAAGCGGTACTCCTGGACACGGCTCGTATCGTTAGGAGGTTCCTTTCTTTGGAGCCCTGACCGCCGGTAGCTTGGACCCTGTTCCCGATACCGGTGGGCTACAATTTTTTATGTTTTTAAATGTTTGTTTTATTGTTTTTATAAGAAATATTTAAAAATGTATAAAGTTTGTTTAGAAATAAATAAAGGGAATAATAAATTTAAATTTATTTGTCAGAATATTGTTGCTGTAGGTGTTACAAATAATTTGATATTCATAATATTCTGCTGTTTCCAGCGTACAAACGTTTTAAATAATAATTGTAATGAATTTATAATAAAGAATAAAAATTAACCTTCACAATTTAACATTAAAATTGACATACCTACAATAGAATTAATACAAATGAACCATACAATGTCAAGAATAAGGAATACGTTAACTACTATCAAATACAATGTCAGGATTATTAATTATAATGTCAAGAATTATTAAATATTAAATATAATGTCAGGGTTTATTAACTATTATGTCAAGAATTATTAGATACATTGTCAGGGTTTATAATTACAATGTCAGGGTTTATTAACTATTATGTCAAGAATTATTAGATACATTGTCAGGGTTTATAATTACAATGTCAAGAATTATTAAATACAATGAAGAAGATAATAAAGATTTCAATACAATGTCCTAGAAATGAAATTCCATTCAATCAGGAGTTAAGTCGTCTAATTTAAATTTCGAATCAAATTTTTCATTTAAAAACTCATTCGTTGAGTAGTAACACTTTTGCAATAGAAAGTGAAATAGTTTGTTTTTAAATGTTGTGATGTTAAGACTTTTAAAAACATTAGGTAATTTGTTATAAATTTGAATTGCCATACAGTAAACATTATTCGAAAATAGTTTAATTCTTTGTGGGGGTACACATAATTTATGAATATCTCGAATTTTCCTTATTACAACATCATTGCGTACTTGAAATAATGCTAAGTTTTTACGTACAAAGATACAGAGTTCGAATATATATAAAGATGGGAGTGGTAATATTCTTAATTTTTTAAATATTGGGACACAGCTTTGTAATGGTTGGGCTTTAGTCATTGATCGAATAGGTACATTTCTTTTGGGCTCGAAATGCATTAATGGTATCAACAGAATTTCCCCATATAATGATACCGTAGCGGAGAACTGATGCTACGTAACCATGATAAGCATAAAGTGCTGCATTGATGCCAGCTACGCGAGTAATTCGGTTTAAAACGAATACAAATCTTTGCAGCTTAGTACATAATTTGTCAATGTGTACTTTCCAGTTGCAATATTTATCTAATGTTATTTCCAAAAAAGTAGCACTTTCAACCTCTTCTACAGCGTTATTTGCATATCTAATTTTTAATTGTTGACGTTTGCTATTGTAAATTTGGAACTGTATAAACTTGGTTTTACTGATATTGACGTGTAGATTGTTGTCTTTTAGCCATTCTATTATTTTGTCTAACGTGTCATTAATCTCTTTTTCGTATTTCGTGATATTGTCATCGGTGAGTTCAATACTAAGAGTTGTATCGTCGGCGTACAGAATGCAAGAATATGGGGTTACGTTGGGCAAATCATTGATATAGAGCAAAAATAAAAAGGGACCCAATATACTGCCCTGGGGAACACCACATGAGAAGCATATTCGAGTTGGCTACGCACGAAAGCACAGTAGAGGATTTTCATAGTTTTGACAATCTTAAACTCAGAGAAGACTCTGAAAATAAAGCCTAACGCTTTAGAAGCCTTGTTGACTATGTTGTCAATGTGCGCATCAAACAAAAGCTTTGAGTCAAATGTCACCCCAAGATCCTTGATGACGTTAACTCTGGCAATTGAGGTATCCGATAATTTATAATCATACCTAATAGGGTTTGGTTTACGAGTAAATGTACATCCATAACATTTAGAAATATTAAAATCCAACCTATTCCTATAACAGTAATCCTGGAACCGGTCCAGATCCTCCTGTAATAGGCGTGCATCCTCAATGGTTGACACTTGACTCAGAATTTTCATGTCATCTGCGTACAATAAAATTTTTGAATTTAGAAAACAAGAGGTTATGTCATTTACAAAAATATTAAATAAAAGAGGTCCCAATAAGGATCCTTGGGGAACCCCCGAAGAAATGTACATCGCTCTCGAGGCATAACCGTTGAGGACTACAGTCTGGTACCTATTTTCAACATATGATACAAACCATCTGTACAAGTTCCCCCTCACACCAATCCCTAACAATTTGCGCATTAAAAGTGCATGATCGATTCGATCGAAACATTTGCTAAAATCAAACATACATTATATTAACAGAAACAGCAGTAGGAGTAAAAATCAACGCACAAGAGAATCCAGACCAACCGTTCTTGAACGCGTTGTGCAATCCTCAACCTGGTTTGCCAGAGGATCTTCCACCTGTGGCTGCAACCTGACTGGCTGTATCAGTGGTTTCCGCAGTATAAGAAACACCAGGAGGGTAAAGCAGTCATGCAAAGCTTTATTGATAAGGTAATTATATCGTACAGAACCTACGTACAACACGTTATATAGCTCCAATTTTGTGTTCGAAGTGGGTCGAAGTTACATCATACCACACCAATCCCCGAAGGGTTAGTCAGTGGTGTACCTTATTAAAGTACACCCACATTTCACCCGATATATTAAAGTACCATGTACCAGTATAAAGCTCCATGTAATAACATGGAGCTAGAAGTTTAAAAATGAATCATGAAAACTCACAAAGTTATAGGCATTGGTATTGTAATTAACTGGTGATAAAATTTTCCTACGCATGATTACGATAAGTATTTAGTGTCGTGCGGTGTCCAGCTTGTAACCTTCTTAAAATATTTTTTAGTTGTTGAAAAAATTATTGGATTCGATTCAGTTACTTATTCTGAACAAACTATTATTCATGTTTCGCATCTACTAAAGATAATGTCGTATACCCAAAGTACCGAATCCTACGGAATTTTTGGGTTTTCTGGAAATGGTTGTTATAATGTAAGAGTTGGTTAACAATCATCAGGTTATGCTGTCGACTGCTGGACACAGGCTTTCTTCAACTACATTACTTTAGGTCCTACCGCCCATATGTTAACGAATTTATTAATTTACAGATAATTGAAAGGAAGACAGAAGAATTAAAACTTGAAAAACTATCTCGAACAGAGTTTTACCACAAATTTGGTAGGTCTATATCAAATTCAAAGCGTTTATTTCAAGTAGGGCAGTTACAGGTGCTTTTGAATTGTCAAACTGTGAAACTATTCCGTACGCAAAATACGCGCTTTGGAATTGAAGTTGCGGACACGTACCAGCTAGTTTTACTTATTTTATTTATTTATTGTCTAAAAAAACTTATTCTATTACAATTTTTGTTTTAGCCACACATCGAAAGCCTCTCAGGGCTTATCTGTGTGCTAGCGAGCCGTTCGTTTAAAGTTAACAAAATATAACTTACTATTATTAGAGAATCTACTTTCTATTATTAGCTTCTATGGTCCACCCAATATTGGTTTTTATATTTTGCAGATTTAGAATCATACAAGAAACAGACCTTCCTAAACTTGTTAATCCATTTATCTGGTGGTGAGAATGGGTATACCAATGTGGAGTTAAGAGAGGAAATGCTGACCCTGGTCGTAGCTGGGACGGACACCTCTGCAGTAGCCTTTGGGTATACACTACTGATGATGGCGAAATACCCGGAAATTCAGGAGAAAGTGTATATAGAGTAAGTGGTATTTTTATGTTTTGCGGTTACCACGTAATTAGTACATCATTCGGAATTTTTCATTGGCAATTTAAAAAAAAATGTGCTGTTGCATATATAATATTTTGACGGTGTAGGTTATTGCAGTTTTGTTGGACTCGGCTTTTTTTTTTAATAACGGACGAAAAACTTCTCGGTATGTGTTTTCGCGTCGGTGTCCCTTCCACCTTCTATATCTATGTGTTACCGGCTAAACCCGATTTCAGGCAAAACTTGTCTGTCCTAGGATACACGAACCCAATCAAAGCAATAACACCCAACTCGGATGTAGCGCTAGCCGCGGCACTGCTCGCTGCGCTCGCTCGGCTCACGCGGTTGGTCATAGTTACAAACTACCCTAACCCATTTATACGGTTTCCTCTATGATCGTTCGTTTGTAATGAGCCCTAGTTTGGCCTAGGACAAACTAGTTTTGCCTGAAATTGAATTTGGCCGGTAACATGTGTATATATTTTTTCAATTTCGCCCTGGGGCCCTACTCCAACGTCTTAAAACAGTCCTGTTTTAAACTTTTTTTTTTTTTTTTTGGGGTCTGGGAAATCATCAAATAACCCCTCCCGCTCTTGGGCAGAGCGAAAAGGAGTGTCAGACTTCTACTGACTAAAAACCACCCATGTTCCGCATGCAGTATCTGCGAACAACCCGCAGCCCCGACAGGTGATGGCCCTTGCATCTCTTTTAGGCCCGCGTGGAACACGAACGCGCCGTCGACACGGCCTGCCGTCGTCATGAGACGGACGGACAGCGAGCTTACCCATCACTCACCGTCCACAGGCCCGCGTCTACGGTGGCCGGAAGCCATCACGTGGCCCCCGACGCCCGGAGCACCTCCCGCGGCGGCTGGGACGAGAGGTTCTCTCCCTCTCAAGTTCCGCCACCTCCTTCGCTAGCATCACTGCTTCGTAGAAGGAGGCGACGGCGTCCTATTCCTCCTCGCCCCGGACCATCGCTTTCACCAGGGCCGGACGCGAGAGGTCGCCGCCACCGATCGCCGCTACGAGAACACGGCGGGGCTCCGCCTAAGCGGGACACACCTCCACGGTGTGCTCCACCGTGTCCTCCGGCCGATCCTCACAGTGGTGGCATCCGGGCGTTTCCTCCCGCCTGATTCGGTGCAGGTACCTCCCGAAACAACCGTGTCCGGTGAGTACCTGCGTCAGGCGGAAGGTGAGGGCGCCGTGGCGCCTCTCCAGCCACCCCTCAAAGAGGGGACTTACCGCCACTATCGTGGCGTGCCCTGCACGGGGTTGCGACAGTCGCTCTCTCCATGCCGCCATGAGATCGCACCGGAGGTCCGTCCGCTGCGCAGCAATTAACCGCAGCAACGGAGTAACCCCCCGGTGCACCGCCTCCAGATTCCATGGCGGCAATCCGGCAAGGAGGTTCGCGCCCTCGCAGGAAATCGTGCGGTACCCACGAACTAGCCTTACGGCCATCACCTTTTGGGGCGCGTTCAGGTAGTGGGCGGCCCGCTTTCTCAAAGCACTCGCCCACACCGGGGCCCCGTAAAGGGCCATGGACCGCACGATCCCCGCATAGAACCTCCGGCAGGACGCGTTTGGCCCCCCCAGATTGGGCAGGAGCCACCTGAAGGCAGCCCCGGCCCGCTCCAGTCTGGGAGCCAAACGTCGGAAATGCTCCACGAAGTTTCAAGTCCTGTTTTAACCTTACTTTGCCTTTTCGTACCATCACGTCCTTAAAACAATCTTAATTTATTCCAGCAAAAAATGTCAGTTTTGATAAAGTTTTGATGATGTCACCTCAAATAGTCCATTCAAATGGTACCACGACGTGCCTTTTGACAGCCAGCAGGATTGTTTTTACGTCAAATAGCAGGAATGTTTGACATTATAAAAAAGTTGCTCCACGGCGACGAATATATTATTATAATAGATATATTTGGTAATAAAAATGCATTTATATAAGTGTAAGTGGTGTATTAAACACCTCTGCCCAATCCTTCGGCAGTTACATGCATAATGTTATGGTGTTGTAAAGTAGTCGATTGGATTGTATTTCCAGTAATTTCAGTGCATCATCTGAGGCATCATCATTATCATTATCAGCGAGAAATGGTCTGCTGCTGGACGTAGGCATCTTCCAAGCATCGCCACATCGACCGATCTTGTGTTTCTTGCATTCAGAAAAGGAGAAAGAGCACATTATGACATGACAATGACCTGGGCCCCGAGTCTGCTATTCAATAGTGTCAGAATGGTCTATCAGTGATCTCATAATTGTTGATTTTGACAAGTTTGGTGTTGTCAAAATCAACAATTACCCATGGAATTCTTGCAACGAGCTGGGCCCCGAGTCTGCTATTCAATAGTGTCCGAATGGTCTATCAGTGATCTCATAATTGTTGATTTTGACAAGTTTGGTGTTGTCAAAATCAACAATTACCCATGGAATTCTTGCAACGAGCTGGGCCCCGAGTCTGCTATTCAATAGTGTCAGAATGGTCTATCAGTGATCTCATAATTGTTGATTTTGACAAGTTTGGTGTTTTCAAAATCAACAATTATGAAATCACTGATAGACCATTCTGACACTATTGAATAGCAGACTCGGGGCCCAGGCTGATGATGATTTTGTGACGGTGTTGAGGAGGAAGCGCCGTAAGTGTACCATCAAAAACCGCTGTGGCACGGTTCCATCGGAGCCCAACGTTTCTATTCGTGCCGCGAAGCTGAACACTTCGGTGTACATCTTTCGCCTACACTACACTACTATGGCAGAGGATATCGTGGAGGACGTGCGCCAGAAGACCAAGTACGGTGCGCGAGTATAGTTGCTTGTGTTGCGCCGAACGTCAACACAAGTGATGTGGAGTGTTTACAATGTAGATTTTAATTTTTAAATTATCTGGGTTTAAATGAGCGAGCGACTGCGGCGTCGGCCTGGGGTCGGCTCTCTGTCACCATGCCGGTACTTTTCTGTGGAGCGCGAGCGGTGGTGTAGCTGACCTTGCGTTTGTAGAGCCGCTACTTGTAGACTCAACCCTGCCAAGCACTGTTTCAGCTCCGCGATGTCACTGCTGGGGCTCGTGCTCGCCACTGCGGGTGGTGTCACATAGCTAATCGATCACTGGGATAAAGCCTGACACTTTAAATTGGTCTTTTGGGGACGATCTTTCATATTATTATAATCAAGCGGATCCAACCTCACATTTCTAGTTCTAGTTCGAGATTGTAGTAGTACTGGTCAGTACTTGATATTCCTTTAGCAGCTTCCTCGTATTTGTCAAAGTCGTCTCATTTGTATACAACAAATAATTTCAGTGATTTCATTGCATGCATTGCAGACTCAAGAATCATCTTCGGGTTCTGCAAGATCTTGTTTGTAGCGTTAAATCGCTCCAGAATGTCGTTCCAAAGGGTTCGGGGCTTCTAATCTATTGTTTTTGTCTTGTAGGTACATGAGTGTAGTTAATGAATACATTCATTAAACTTTCTATGTAACACAGCTGTGGACATAATGTTTGTTGTTGTTAAAAAAAGTCAAAAGAATATAAAAAACTAGTTTACAGTTTACTAATATCTTGTTTTAAATGGTAATGGTAACTTGAGTTGAATTGTTATTCAAATTTGACCCTACAAATCAAAAAATGTACTTAGAAATCGCGGCTTAGTCGCTCAGTTAAATCATATGTATCTCGAAGTTCTTGTGAAGTCGAAAACTCTTTAACTCGAATTTTTCGAAATTATGTTGTCTTTTTGTTATGGTGATATTATAACATGGCCATCTACGAATAATATTAAACTTATTGTTCTCGTTTTTTGAACAATTAAAAATTATGTAAGGACAAGAACTATCAACACTTATTATTTGTAGTTTGTTGTAATGTAACTTAACACATGTTTAGAACAGGTTTAATTGTTTTGAATAATTCATTGAAAGTTAAAGACCCAAGCGCTTGACTAACCCGACACTATACCGATGACATCCCGGATGTCAGCCTGTACGAGATTAGGATGGCTCTGAAACAGCTCAAGAACAACAAGGCACCGGGTGATGACGGAATTACGGCCGAACTCCTGAAGGCGGGTGGCAAACCTGTCCTTAAGGCCCTTCAGAAGCTGTTCGGTTCCGTCATACTCGAGGGAAAAATGCCGCAGGCATGGTGCAGAGGTGTGGTGGTTCTCTTCTTCAAGAAGGGCGACAATGCCCGGTTGAAGAATTATAGGCCCATCTCACTTCTGAGTCATGTCTACAAATTGTTTTCTTATTTTTTTTTATTTGGAATGTGCTTGCTCTTGACCTCAATCTTGCCCTAAGGGCAGAGATGAGGTCGACGAGCTTACCCAGAAGAAGCCTATTTACTCGCGACTTAAATAGATTGGGGTTATATGAACTCGGGAAAACCGACGCAGGCAGGGAGTTCCACTTCTTGGCTGTGCGCATAATAAAGGACTTAGCAAAGCGCTTCGTTCGAATGTGTGGAACATCGAGTAGGTATAGGTGATAACCTGCAGTACGCCTAGTCTCCCGATGGAAGAAGGGAGTCATTACGAATCGTCTCGCGCGCTGGTTTGACGACTTTCAACCTCCCGAACAAGCCGGATTCCGAAAAGGCTTTAGCACCGTAGACCACATACATATGCTGCGGCAGGTTATGCAGAAGACCGAAGAGTATAATCTGCCTCTCTGTTTAACGTTTGTGGACTACGAGAAAGCCTTCGATTCGATCGAGACTTGGTCTGTACTACAGTCTATCCAAAGGTGCCAAATCGACTACCGATACATCGAGGTATTGAAGTGTTTGTACAAAAATGACACCATGTCAGTCCCACTTCAGGACCAGACTTCGGAACCTATCCTTCTGCAGCGAGGTGTGAGACAGGAAGACCGCTGTACTGGAAGATGATTTCAAGGTTCTGGACTGGAGAGGACTAGGCATCAACATCAATGGCGAATACATCACTCACCTTCGGTTTGCCGATGATATAGTGGTCATGGCTGAGACCATTGAGGACCTCAGTGGAATGCTCGATGACCTAAGTAGAGCTTCCGAAAGAGTGGGTCTTAAAATGAACATGAACAAAACCAAGGTCATGTTGAATGCCCATGTCTACTACCCACTCCTATCAAGATCGTAGACCCTACACTCGAAGTTGTAGACGATTATGTCTACCGGGGACAAACGGTCCAGTTAGGTAGGTAACTTTGAGAAAGAGGTCAATCGTCGAATCCGACTCAGCTGGGCAGCGTTTGGAGAGCTGAGTAGTATCTGCTCGTCCAACTTACCACAGTGTCTCAAGACGAAAGTCTACGACCAGTGTGTCTTGCCAGTGATTACATACGGGACCGGAAGTGGTCGACATAGCCCGAAGAATTGCCAAACTTAAGTGACAGTGGGCAGGGCACATTGCTCGCAAAACGGATGGCCGATAGGGCCGGAAAGTTATGGAACGGTGGAGTTAGGTGACCGATGAACTGGTGAAGGTTGCAGGGATCCGCTGGATGCGAGACGCACGGGATCGGTAAATGTGGCGACACTGAAACGAACATTAAACTCAACGGTGTTCCAGTAGATCGAGTGGACCAATTTAAATATTTAAGGCATCTACTTACCGAGGACCTTAAAGACATGAACCCGGGAGCGGAGGGCACTGTCGGTGCGAGCCAACATGATAGCCCGCAGGTTTTCGCGGTGTACGACTGGTGTGAAGGTCACGCTCTTTAGTGCGTACTGTACATCTCTTTACACGTGTAGCCTATGGGTTGACTACAGTGAAAGGGCATATAGTGCCCTCCGTGTCCAGTACAACAACGCGTTCCGGGCGGTGTTGGGGCTGCCCCGTTTATGTAGCGCATCAGGGATGTTCGCGATGGCGCGTACTGATTGTTTCCACGCTACGATGCGTAAGCGGTGCACGTCCCTGGTGCGCCGGGTGCGGGCTAGCCCCAATGCTATCCTGGCAATGATCGGCAACAGGCTGGACTGCCCCTATATCCGGCATTGTTGTGGCAGGCATGTTGCTGTTCCAGTGCCGATAAGAAAATTGTAGTTATTGTATTTGTATGGGTAATTAATCAATGAAAAACTTTAATGTAATTGTTTGTTTGTGTATTAGAATTTTATGTGAATTTTATCAGAATTTTAATTTCATGTAATTTGACTTTCTACTGACTTTTAATTGTATGTTTGTGTGTATTGTTTTCAATATTTTTAATTTAATTATATTCCTAATACAATTTATTATATTGTTTTTATCCAAATTTTAATATTTTATTTTATTCATGTTTACATAAATATTACATAACATCACGCCTACAATCCCCGAAGGGTTAGGCAGAGGTGTACCTAATAGTACACCCACATTTCGCCAGTTATGTTTAAGTCCCATGTAATAGGGGGCGAGCCTATATAAATATTGTGATTGACAAATGGCAACGGGTTTAAAATTACCTGAATGAAATGAAATTTATTTATTTATTTTTATTTAGGGGGGCCTATGTCCAGCAGTGGACGTCTTTCGGCTGAAATGATGAATTCATTGAAGCTCAGGGGGTCTAAAATGACCACTCTAACAGATGAATTCATATTATTTTCCTATTATGATCTATTTTCCTAAATGCAGTTTTCACGATTTTACATCCATTCCATTGTATAAGATTTTCATTTGTATACATACCCTTAAAGTAGGTATTACTCAGGAGTCCTTCTTTGTTCTTTATTACAGACTCTGCGAGGTATTCGAGGACGATCGTATGTTAGTAAAAGAAGATTTAGTGAAGTTAAAGTATTTGGAGAGAGTAGTCAAGGAGACCATGCGCTTGTTCCCGCCAGTGCCGCTAATCATTAGGAAAGTCTTAGAAGATATTACATTGCGTAAGTATTTTGTAACCTTTTTCATAATTATTGTGATTTTTCTTATTTTTCTTTATTTTTACGTACCAAAGGATCAAAAAAAAACTAATCCTTCATCTTTGGGAGTCCGCCGTTTTGGATTTAGAATGACGTCACTTATTTAACCATGAAATAAAAATTTAAGTGTTAACGGCTAAGAAGAAGTTGACAAATCAAAAAGACTATGCAGATACTAACAACATTTATTTTCTACAGCATCCGGTCGCGTGCTGCCCGCTGGTTCGGGCGTGGCCTGCTCAATATGGGGGCTCCACCGAGATCCCAAGTACTGGGGTCCAGACGCCGAGAAATTCGACCCTGACAGGTTCTTGCCCGAAAGATTCAACTTGAAACATCCTTGCAGTTACATGCCTTTTAGTAATGGACCTAGGAACTGCCTCGGTAAGTAACTTAGTTCAAGTATTGGTGCCGTTCAGGATAGAATCGTGGAGTAGGTTAGCTGATTAGAAATAATATGGACCCTGTAAGGTAATAAGGTACACACAACAGGCAGGCGGTTGGGCAAGGGTAGTAGGGCACTGTAGCGTTGTTCATAGTAATGGCGTCAATGGTGAGCTGCTCCTCACACCCAGACTTCTACTGACTAAAAACCACCCATGTTCCTTCTTAGCCCTTCATGTCGAGGCCGCGGTATCTCTTGCGAACAACCCGCAACCCCGACGGGCGCTCCTTACACCCTTTTTTTTTGTGCGGGTGGAGAAGCGGGTTGTTCGCAAGAGATACCGCGGTTCGGCTTCCAGTCTAGCCGGATGCAGCTGAATACCAATATTTTACATGGAGCGACTGCCTATCTGACCTCCACAACCCAGTTAATACTAGGTAATACGATACTCTTTGGTAAGACTGGATGTCAGAATTTCAGGTCACTGACTACCTGTAACGACTGCCAAAGATCAATATATGGCAGCCGGGACCAACAGCTTAACGTGCTTTCCGAGGCACGGAGGAAACTCGGTATGTCGGGCGGTCACCCATCCACAGACCGACCTAGGCAAGCACAGCTTTACCTAAAGATCGACCCAAGTGGCAGTTCTTATTAAGCCACGAGCTCCTATATTAAGCAAAATCTAACATCTATATTAAGCAAAAAGCAACATCTATAATAAATAAGCAAAAAGTTTTCTTCGTCCATATTTACGTCTGCGATGTCAGTATCTGTGCTATTGTTTAAGATTGTATTTGCCGTAAAAGTATGAACAGGTGTATCAGAGAAGTTAGTAGCTGTAGCAGGTTGTTCTGAGTCGTGAGTTTGTATATTCCAGTGGTCATGATTTACGTCTTCAATGTTTGGTATGTCAGTGTTTTTTAGTTCTGAAGCTACTTTGTTTTTAATTTCCTTTAATCTGTTGTCATAAATATACTTGTTATTTATAATCGCTCTCACTTGATCAGACAATTTTTGCTCTGTTATATGAGCTAACTTTGGATATTTATTCATGAATTCCTCATATAACTTTTTTCTATAGGCTGTTTTATTTGTTTCTAACTGTGTGGCAGTCATTGACTTATATATTACTGCGTAAGGACTGGGCGGACGGCATGTTAAAATGACGCCTCGAACGTGGTCCCAACATGGTCTTTCCTAAGCCGAAGTGAACTAGTCCACGATCGGCTCTCTTCGGGTGCGGTCGTAAATTTTATTAAAAGCTTTATTTATGTTCTTTATACCTCGAAAATACCACACCGCTTATACAAGGTTACATTAACGAGCAGACTACACCGATTCTCTGTATGGCGAACGCGTCGACCAAATGTTCGGACGACCGTATCTTTAGTTTTTATATCAATGGTGGCAGTGTAGTTTATTCTAATTATTGTTTCATTGTATTTGTTCGTCCATCTCATTCGTTGGCCAGATTGTGTACTAGGTTGTGTAGAGTGTTGCTGTATTTGAGTGTGTATCATTTGTAGTTCGGCTCTGACTTCTTCATAAATCTGGTCTAATGTCTCCTGTGCTAATAATTTCTTCTGTATTATGGCCCTACGCTGGTCAACTATTCTTTGTCGGCTGACTTGCATAGCCGGGTATTTTCCTAAAAACTTAGTGTGTAGCAGTGGTAAGTATGAATTTTTGTCAGTTTCCATACTACTAAGATGAAGATAGGTGCGTAGGATGAATTTATTCATTTCAATGCTCCATTTCCTACGACTTGTTGTAACTTTAGCGAAGGGAACAGTTTCGTCGACAAAATTTGTCTCCCGTAAAACATCCGCAGACTGTGTGCTTCTGTGTGAGGAAGATGGCGTCGAAGTGACGCGAAAAGATTGCGATGATGAAGGAATTGATGGAAAAAGAGATAAAGTCGATGACGAAGATGTTTATGATGTTTCATCATCTAACTGAGGCAGCTTTGTCTGAAGTTGTTTTTTTGTTTTAGATCTAGTATTCATGTTAATCCCACGAGTAGCTAGGGACTTATAAAGTCGACCACAGCAGAGCCCTGCGTTCGCCGTGGCAAGGGTAAATAAAACTGGAGGTTATCTATTATCCAGAGTTGGCACACTAGCGACTAGGCTCTCCCCTAGTCATGCAGCTTACAGCGTGTGCTACCTTGACCTGAATTGTATCTCTCTTAGTCTGGCACCTCACCCTAAACCTATGTCGACAAGGTAAACTCTAGGTCTATGGCGGTGCCTTAGACATAGATTATTATTAATGATAGCGAGATAGCTATAGATATATAGATCGGCATGAAAATGAAAGGGAAAAACATTCTTGATAAAGTCTTAATTCTCTTGTCCACAGGTTACCAATACGCGTTGATGTCAATCAAAACAGCGTTGTCAACGATGCTGCGACATTATAAAGTAGTAGAAGACAGAGAAGATGGTCCTGTACCTAAAATTAGAGTCAAAATCGATATAATGATGAAGGCTGTGGACGAATATCAAGTGGCTTTGGAAAGAAGAGACAAAGTCCCAACGTGACGTCACTACGAGAAAAATTAAACTGACTTTTGACTTTTTCAACTTTTTCAATCTCATTTTGTTTGCACGTACTTGCCCGCTTTCTAGGAAATATTAATTGACTTTTTATTTGTATTGCGTCCTAGTATATAATACAGCCAGGTTAAAATGGAAATATTATTGAAGTGAAACTTCTATATAGACGGGGGAATTAAGAATTTTTTATTTAATATTTAAATAAAACAATTTTAATATTTTATTTGGTTTTTTTTCGAACTATTTTACACTTTTGAATTGTCCTGAATAGTTTTCATGATTTGATACCTGCTTAAAGTATGCGGAAGGGAGTGTCAGACTTCTACTGACTAAAAACCACCCATGTTCCTTCTTAGTCCTTGCACCGAGGCCGCGGTATCTCTTTCGAACAACCCGCAGTCCCGACGGGAACATATAAACCCTATAGTGGTAATTAAGTATGTTCCAGGAGTTCAAAGACGAACACAATAAAAAAATCGAAAAGATAATATACGAGGGTATGGAAGAAATTAAGCTCCAAAACTCTCAAATTCAATCATCGGTAACATTCCTATCCCAAGACTATGATAGTTTAAAATCTAAAATCGAATTACTCGAAACCCAGCTGGATGAGGAACATTATATGTTTCCAAAACTTTGAAGAAAGAATAGAAAAACTAGAGTGTGGGGCTAGATCATCCTGTGTGGAACTAAAGAATATCCCTGTGACCAAACCAGAGTCCAAAGAAAACTTATTAAAATCTGTTGTCAAGGTCGCCTCCGTTATTAATTTACCCCTACAACCCCAAGAGGTGAATGATATCTTCCGCATAGGAACTAAAGATAAAGACAACAAAACAATCATCGTAGATTTCTCCACCAATCTCCTGAAAGAAAAATTTATTGAAAAATATAAGAAATTCAACAAAGACAACAAACTGTCAACTGAGCACTTAAAAATTAGCGGGCCAGTAAAGCCAATATTTATTAATGAAAACCTTAGCCCCAGAATGAAAAGGTTCTTTTTCCTGGCCAGAGACTTTGCAAACACCAACAGTTTCAGGTACTGCTGGATTAAAAATGGAAAAATTTATCTCCAAGAGAAGGACGGTGCACCACACATTTTGATTCAATCTGAAACGGACTTTCCTACAAAAACTGACCTAAAGTGACTAGTGAAGTATAGTACTGTCATTGATAAATCTGAAAATGAAATTTCATGTTGTAGTCAACCCAAACAGGAAATCACACCTCATTTTTTTAAAAACCTGTATGTCAGAAGCACTTGTAAAACTTGTTATCACAATGTAAATTATACGTATTTTTCAAAATTGTTACTGCTCTGTTTACACTTACAAATCCCACAGAAGTCTCACACAAATTATGTTGACACACCACATCATAACACTCACCCTCACATTCATAAACACACATATACACTTACGCGCATCATTATGATATCAACACTCTCTCATTCCATCTCTCTCGTATCCAGTCACGCCACGTCATACAGTCACGCCACGTCGTAATGTTGTGCAACTCCCCCTGTAAGCTAAACTTAAAAGTACCTCAATCTGTACCGATTACGTTGGCCTGCTACAAGCCCATACTGGATTATCACAGCTACCTATTTGTTACCCCTTACAACATAAACATGAAGGAAAATACCGAAATTACACACGAACTAGAACATCTGTCAGTCTTGTCATCATATCAGTGTTCTCCAGAACAATGTACTAATTATTTGGATAAGGTTGTAAACGGTCTTAATATTTTTCATCTAAATATTAGAAGTATAGGCAATAGTTCTAACTTTAATAATCTCTTAATACTTCTGAACAGAATTAAGGTTAATTTTGATGCAATTGTTTTATCGGAGTGTTGGCTACGGAAATGCCCTTACCTTCCTACTATACCTGGATTCAAAGCAGTTCAGTCCAATCACGCAAAACAAAACGACGGTGTTGTTGTATATGTTAGGGAAAACCTGCGAGTCACTGTCGAAATACCGATATTTACGGATGTGAATTGCGTTATTTTGAAATTTTCTTCAGAAATAGCCCTTGTGGCAATATATCGATCTCCGTTGTTCCGGAATACTAATAACTTCATTTATAGTCTGGATTCAACTTTGCAATCGTTAATGTCGTTTAAAACTATTATTTTAATCGGCGATATTAATATAAATATCGCCCATAATGCGAATGTCATAAATTCTGACACGTATCTAAATACAGTGGCATCCCATGCAATGCTCCCTGCACATTGGTTTTCCACCCGTAACAACGCTTGCCTAGACCACGCAATTATCAAATCGAACAAACCTGCAATAACATTGGTTCTTGATTCTACTATAACGGACCATGCTCCAGTGACAGTGTTTTGCAAACTAAAGTTTGATATAACTAAAACCCCATTTTCGTCGCCCCGAGTAGACGTGGATGCATGCGTTGCAGTTCTGCAAACCATAGATTTTACCTCAGTGATAAATTGCAATGATGCAACTATGGCTGCTACCAATTTTATTAATATTGTGTCCACAGTGGTTAAAAACAACTCTGTTACTCGAACTATCCCAAGTAAGAAAAGGATAATAAAGCCCTGTATCACACCAGGGCTCTTGAGGTGCATACGAAACAGGGATAACCTCTGCCTTCAATCAAAAGGAGACCCTAATAATAGTATATTACAAGTCACATTCAGACGGTACAGAAACTTTTGCAATAGTTTACTTAAAAAAATTAAACGGACATATGAACGAACTGAGTTTGAGAGACATCGTAGGAATCCTAAGGCTACATGGAATCTTATTAAATCAATATCAAGCCTTCAAAACAACAAATCTTCGGCTACTGAACTTTTATCCATTACTCCCGATCCTTCTGATTCAGTGGATAATATAAATGACTTCTTCGCGCATGTGGGAAAGAACCTTGCGTCGAAAATAGCTAATGCGCACTGTACACAATCCCCGGACAGTGATGTCTGTCCTAATTCCATGGCCATTCTCTCAACAGACTGTGACGAGATTGAAAACATTATCCTCGGCCTCAGGTCCAATTGCGCCGTGGGTTGGGATGGCATTTCTGCTGTGTTGGTGAGGGCTGCCCGGCACATCTTAATCCCTATTATAACACACATATTTAACCTTGTACTCACATCAGGAGTATTTCCAGCTGTCTTTAAAAGAGCACTTGTACATCCTATCTACAAGGGTGGGGACAGGGACAGTGTTAATAACTACAAACCAATCTCTGTCCTTACAATTCTGTCCAAAATTTTAGAAAAGCTTATAAATAGTCGACTACTTAATTTCCTTAACTCACAGCATATAATTTCAGACAACCAATACGGTTTTCGATCGGGCAGAAGCACTGAAGATGCAGTCTTACAAGTAACTGAAACTATAGCGAAAAATCTAAAGAATAAACTCAAAACAATAGCAATTTTCCTCGACCTATCAAAAGCTTTTGACACTGTCTCTGTTCCCCTCTTGCTGGAAAAGTTGGAACGGATCGGTGTTAGAGGAATGTGCCTAGATATTTTTAAGAGCTACCTGAGTGAGCGATCTCAAGTCGTAAAGTTAGGGAACCACGTCAGCAAACAACAATTTGTGACCTATGGAGTCCCGCAGGGTAGTGTCCTTGACCTACCCTGTTTCTTATTTATATAATAGTACATTATGGTATAAGTGTGTAACGTTGGTGATTACCGCTGAGGCGCCTTTGAGACCCGAGCCGTTAGGTGAGGGTCTTAAGAGAGCCGAGGACGGTAATCATCAATACACACGTGTATCATACGACGTTTTTCAACACACTTGTGAAGAAAATAACACAAAACAATCATTTTTAACGTGTTTTCAACAGTTAAAATGACGCATCTAACAATGGCGATCGGCCATAGACTAAAAGGATGAGGTTTCTTTTTTTTGCTTTTTGCGGATAGTGTTTTAGCCACGTAAAAAATGAGGATTTTAAAGTTTTTTTATTACAGAGAAAACAAAAGTTTTATTTATTGAAAACGTATACACAAGTTGAAATTATTTATTTAGATTAATAAATTATCCTGAGCGCGCATCTAACAATGGCGATCGGCTATAGACTGAAAGATTAAGTTTTTTTTTTGGGTTTCCGCGGATAGTGTTGCAGTCACGTACAAAATGGGGAATTCAAAGTGGGGAAACAAAAGTTTTATTTATTAAAAACGTATGTATAAGTTGAAATTATCTATTTAAATTCGAAGTTGCATGAAATGAGCAAGGAATAGGTACATTAATTTATTTGTAGTATTGAACTTAATCTTTTTAGTATCGAAACTTTTTTAAGAACAGAGCAACTCAACCAAAAAATTAAAAAAAAAACCTATAACTCACTTGTGAATAATGGTAATGAAAAATTCACAGTTTGATTACAGGTGTCATTATATGCCTAATTGCGGTGAAATTAGAGCCACTTTATGACCAAGTGTGGTGAAAATGACTTTTGTAATCTGGCCCTAACTAATACTAAAATTATAACATACGCGGACGATACCGTCATGCTCATTCATGGTGGGGATTGGTTGGAAACCCGCGCATACGCAGAATATGCACTGCTTGCTGCAATGAAATGGCTGAATAATAACCTGCTTACACTCAATGTAGAAAAAACCAAGTTTATAACATTTGCTCCAAGTAAAGTCTCTCAACCTCTTTCTCCTTATGTCTGACTGCGCATGACTGTGGTTCAATATCGAACGATTGCAGAAGTTGTGTACAGATTGCGCGCACTCATAGTATTAAATACTTGGGTGTTATAATAGACAGTACGCTGACATGGAAGGAACAAATTGAGGCTCTGGTATCCAGGGTCAGAAAATTAATTTATGTTTTTAAAAACCTGCGATCTGCTGCTGATTATGCAACCCTACGGACAGTATATTTCGCTCTGGCTCATTCCATCTTAACATATTTTATTACAGCTTGGGGCGGGTCTGGGAAATACTTAATGCTCCGTCTGGAAAGGGCACAGCGGGCTGTGCTTAAAGTCATGACTCACAAATCGATTCGTTTTCCAACTTCCGAACTGTACGCTCTATGCAATTTACCAACAGTCAGACAGGCATTTCTTCTTGCCGTGGTGCTGCGAAAACACTCAAACCTTCCATTTGATCCTCATATCGTTAGCCAAAAACGTAGATCTGACAGTCTGCCAGGTGGAATTTGCCACAGTTCAAGTTGTACGGCGGCAGTATCACTTTCTTAGTTCCACTGTGTATAATCGAGTAAATAAACAGCTCAATATATATCCACTGACTGCACGAGAATGCCGAAGGGTTACGGATGATTGGCTTCACACACTCACGTATGAAGAAGTAGAAACGTATGTGAAAACCTGAACTCCCTTTCTAGATGTCCTATATGTGTAAAATGCGCAAACTCACACCTCTTACACAAACGTTCACCCTTTTCACACACTCACATACACACACACACATACACTCCACACACATAGTGAAAATGTTGTAAATGAGTAATTTTAAGTTTTATTTCATAGTATTTATTTTTAGTTTTAAATTTTTAGTTTAAACATTTATTCTTTTTTTTTATTTTGCAAAGCTATTAAAGCTTTGTTTTTGCCTCGACTTTTTGGAGGTGACTGCGACACAGTTTTATACTAATGTAGTTGTTATCGAACACTGAGTTTTTGTAAACTGAGTTTTTGTTTCTAATAAAATTTATTATTATTATTCTCTTTATTCATTTTTCTTACATACTAATTTACATTTTTAAATATTTCTTAAAAAAAATATCAAAAAACATTTAAAAATATAAAAAAAATAGTAGTCCGCCGGTGTCGGGAGCAGGGTCCAAGCTACCGGTGGTAAAGGCTCCAGAGACAGGAATTATTATTATTAATTAAAGCTTTTCGGCAAATAAAAACTAAACTGACCGAAGATCTATGGGGAAGATATAATGACTATAAAAGTTTGTACATCCATAGTTGAGACTATTGCACCATACTTAGCTTCAATCTTTAATTTGTGTGTTTACCAAGGAGTTTTCCCTGATTAAATGAAACACAGTAAGGTCATACCTCGTTTCAAATCTGGTGACAGTAAAGATACTAAAATAATATAGACCTGTATCTGTGTTGTCAGTTTTTAGCAAGGTTTTTGAAAAAGTAATGCTTTTCAAAAACCTTGCTAAAAACAAACACACAAACTTTACTTCTTTATAATATTATTATTATAGTATATGTTATAGTATATATAGTATAGACTAGCTGACGTCACGCGGTTTCACCCGCGTAGTTCCCATTCCCGTGGGAATACAGAGATAAAAAATAGCCTATGTCACCCGGGGATAGTGTAGCTTCCCAACGGTGCAAGAATTTTTAAAATCGGTTCCGTAGATCCCGAGATTACCCCTTACAATTTAACAAATATACAAACACACAAACTTTACTTCTTTATAATATTATTATAGAAGATAGATTATTATTATTATATTATTATTCCCTTTATTTATTTGAAAACAAACTTCATACATTTTTAAATATTTCTTATAAAAACAATAAAAAAACATTTAAAAATATAAAAAATTGTAGCCCACCGGTATCGGGAACAGGGTCCAAGCTCTCTCAGGGTCAGGGCTCCAAAGAAAGGAACCTCCTAACGATACGAGCCGTGTCCAGGAGTACCGCTCTCTGCATCAAGCCCTTGATCCAGCCGCCTAACGAGAGCCTCCTTTTTTTTTTTTTTTTTTGGGGGGTGGGAAATCATCAAATAACCCCTACCGCTCTTGGGCAGAGCGAAAGGGAGTGTCAGACTTCTACCGACTAAAAACCACCCATGTTCCTTCTTCGCCCTTCATGTCGAGGCCTCGGTATCCAAAGTCAAAGTCAAAGCATTTATTTCAATTAAACCATTACTGGTACTTTTGAATGTCAGAAGAACAATTCATAAAACTAAACTACGAGTGCAATACGTCATCCCGAAAGCCACCACGCCGAACCACACGCCGCCGAATGCCCGCAACAACGAACACTGCGAGCACGAAAGCACGCAGCCCTTCATCCCAGCATCCCTTGCGGACAACCCGCAGCTGCGGACAACCCGCAGCAACGAGAGCCTCCTCAGGTGTTGGTCGAGGCTCTTGGCAATTAAGCCATTGGCTGTAACAACTATCGGCACAATGATCGCTGAGTCCACATCCCACATGTCGACAACCTCGCGAGCCAAGTCAAGATATTTGATTTGCTTATCTTTCTCGGCTTTCACGAGGTTCTCGTCATGACGGTTATGTCAACAATCATTGCGCGCCGCTCTGATCGATCCACCACCACTATATCAGGCTTATTAGCTATAATAGTCCTGTCAGTGATGATGGATTGATCCCAGTACAGTGTGATACTGCCCTTTTCGAGAACTGGGTCGGGCACATACCTGTAGTATGGCACTTCCGATTCCACAAGGTTGTATTTTAGAGCAAGTTGCTGATGGATAATTCTGGCTACAAGGTTGTGTCTATGCAAGTATTCTCCGTTAGCCAGACGAGAACACCCGGAGATAATGTGACGGATTGATTCGCCCGGACGGTGGCATGCCCGACATATGTCAACCGTACCGTCCTTCACAATAAATCTCCGGTAGTTATTCGTCATCATAACTTCATACATAATTGCACAGACAAAACCTTCGGTTTCTCCGAAGAGTTCCCCGGAACGTAGCCAGGCTACGGACGCCAAGAAGTCTACATCAGGCCCGTGTAGGGCCCGGAAAAAGCGTCCGTGAAGCTCCTTACTCTGCCATACCTCCATACGGTCATTAGTGCCAAGCACTACAGGTTTGCGCCAATTCTCTTTAGCCAAGGAGAGCGGGGTAAGGCCCTTGTCCACCGCGACAACATCTCGATGCATCCCCATGTCGGTTCCAGGAAATATTCCCCGAGACTGCATATCTCACGATTGTGGAGAGTCTTAGTATTTAAAAAACCACGACCTCCACACTTCCGTGGGATATACAGTCTCATAACCGAAGAACGTGGGTGATGCATTCGATATGTCGTCAACAATGTACGGACCTGCCTATCCAGGGCGTCTAGCTCTGTTTGAGTCCATTTGAGTATGCCGAAAGAGTACATCAAAACCGGCATGACCCAACCGTTGAAGGCACGCACCTTATTTCCGCCTGATAAAAGACTATTAAATACTTTTATCAGGCGGCCAAAGAAACGCTCCCTCAACGATTGTTTCATGTCAGCAACATTGATGCCCAGCGCTTCCGACATTATTATTATAGATTTATTGGGATTAGGTTCAGAAATAAAAGTAAACTTTGATTGTTGATGAATATAATTATTCACTTTGCACTTTAGTATTACAATACTTAAAAGCCGTCTACACTCGTGAACTGCTATGAACAGACTGCCGGTACGGTCTCGGACATTTGGCATTCTTACCCCTTCTCTAAAAAAAAACAAATGTACTACGCAGTGATTTTAAGTACCGCACTCATACCACTGCGTAAACCGTTAAATTACTGTACTCATAAAATTGAACAACCGTGCTCATGACTAGTAAAATCAGTGGTACTAAGTACCGTATTCATAAAACTGCGAAAACCGTTTAATTACTGTACTCATAAAATTTAGCAACAGTACATATAACAACCGCACTTAGTAAAATTAAAATATTAATTAATAAATCTAACAACTCGGCCATCCTGTTCATAGCGAGTCCCTTCGCGAAATAAATAAATTATAATAATATAGAGAATAAAAAGGTATATAAAATGATTAAACTTGTAACAGGTATTTCATTTTTAAAGAACATATTTCAAACATATTTAATTACAAATATGTATAAGAATTACTTACAATTGTTTATGTTAGTGTTAACTTAAACAACAAAACATAGGTGAGAGAAAAAAAAAAAAAAAAATGAAATTCTTAAAATTAAGTAAATCTAAAATTACTTCCTTTTTTATGAATGTAATAAATTAACTTCACAAATAGAATTATTTTGTACTTATTGTAGATATTAAATAAAAATGTAAGTATTTACGAGCAACTCTTTTTATTAATTATCAGTTCAAATAACATAATTAATTTTACAAGCTTTTGTGATGGTAATAATAATTATGTTATATTGTTTACTAGTACTCTTTAAACTATGAATAAATCTGTTCTATAACATGCTTAGAACAAACAAGATAATAACTATTTTAATCTTCTACATCGCTATTACAAGATTCGTTTTCACTAGATTCTAGATCCCTATTAAAAATCATCCAGGGTTGTATTTTATCTAGAGCTACAACAGTTTCGTAACGACGACCCTGTTTTCGCGTCAGAGGTGTGTCTTCAATAATATATCGGTCATTTGGGAGCTGTTTTACTATGCGATAAGGTCCTTGATACTTGTTGACTAGTTTTTGAGATTTACCATCATGCGGTACTTGACGCTCTACAACTAAAACTAAGACGTATGTAGTTACAGAAATATAATCATCAAAGTTCATAAAGGTGCAAAAATGACTTTTTCAAGTTTTTTTTTTTTTTTTTTTTAGTTCCTGCACCTTTATGAACTTGGAGGCTTATATTGATGATTATATTTCTGTAACTATATACGTCTTACAGCCGCAATTTATATTTTAATCAACATACAAGCTAGCACTGGCCTGCAAATTGCAAAAAACGTAAGAAAATTTGAATTTCGCGGGCTAGTTGGAGCATTCACCTTAATAAAGTTACACCGGCGTCAGTTGTACAAAGTCCTTTAGTGACACCGTACTGTTAATCGTGTAAGATTCTGTTGATGTTAAAATGATTGAGCATTTGGTTAAACATTACTTTTTCAAAAACCTTGCTATAAACTGGCAACACGAATACAGGTCTATAATTATTAGTATCTTTACTGTCACCAGATTTGAAAAGAGGCCTTACTGTGTTTCATTAAATCAGGGAAAACTTTTTGGTCTACACACAAATTAAAGATTGAAGCTAAGGTGCAATAGTCTCAACTATGGATGTACAAACTTTGATAGACATTCCCCATAGATTTTCGGTCAGTTTAATTTTTATTTGCCGGAAAGCATTAATTACCACCATAGGGTTTATATGTTTAAATTTAAATTCAGCCATGCAGCCAGGCACGTTCGCCTTTAATAAACCAATTGAGACTTCAGGTGCGGAATTAAGAGCCTCCGTTATTTTTAATGGTATTATATCAGTAAAGACATTTACAAATTATGTTCATGATATTTCGGATAGACTCCAATATTAACCTACATTGGGCTTTGGCCCTCTTTTTTTTCTCTCTTTATTTCTTTTGGTCCCTTACCTTGACCCTTATCAGATACTGTTGTTTTGGTCCAAATTTTATATATTTTCTTCGTTCTTCTCCTCTTTGGAAGAAACCACAACTTTTGGACAAATTGACCAAATTATTCACAACACTAAGAATAGATGTTAAACATCTATTCTTAATATGGGATTGGCCGACCGAGCGTGGCAGCAAGCCGGATCATTCCCACTAGTTCTACTGCACAGTCCTACGATAGAACTAATAGTGGGATTTTTTTTTGACGAAATCGTAGAACTAGTGGGAACAAAAGGATTCATTTGGGAGCAGCCAAGTTCCATCAGGAATAGAAGCAAAGCTTAGATTTGCCATCCCTACAGTGGATCTAGCTCGAGCTTTCAAACCATCTTCTACATCCTTGTCGGACCGAACATACTAAATGAATTTTCCAATTCTAACCAGTAGTTCCAGAGTTTACCCCGTTCAATCAAACAAACAAACTCTTCAGCTTTATAATATTAGTATAGATAGATTAATACCATATGGGTTAAATAAGCTTCGCAAAATATCATTTTTTGTTAACCTATATTTTAATAGTAAAAAATGGTTACAGTGAGTCAATCTTAAAAGATAGACATATGCTGTCGCGGACTTTTTTTTAGAACTTTTAAAGAGCAACAATTCTTTCATACATGATATTTGCGTAGCTTAAACCGTTTTCGCAGCGCACGCAACGGAAGCACTTAAAAAGGAATATCTTTTCCCGTTTTTGCAACATTTTTTATTTATGCTCCACTCCTATTGATCGCAGCGTGATGTTATATAGCCTAAAGCCTTCCTCGATAAATGAACTATTCAACACAAAAAGAATTTATCTATTCCAACCAGTAGTCCCTGAGTTTACCGCGTTCAAACAAACAAACAAACTCTTCAGCTTTATAATATTAGTATAGATTAGTATAGTCCAGTATTTTCAATTATTGCAATATTGTTACTAAAATACTTTTTGTATAACTTAATCTAGCAACATCACATAATGGTCGTAATTTGTAAAAAATATGCTAATTTCTTTCTAAGAATAGTTTCCTGATCATTCATTAAAGATTTTTTTTTATTTTTGGTCTTTTCCCGTTACTTTCTTGACAGAGCAGTATCATCATCATATTCGCAAATCGCATTATGATCAATATACGAAGTAAACAGCTGCTGTTTTAAAAAATCCAAGAAAATTTGAATGATCACCTAAAAGTTGAGCTAAAAGTAAACAAACATTGACAATATAGGGTGTAAAAGTGCCCTTAACGCAAACGAAGGGGACTTGTTCTCCCCACCACTGCAATCATTTTTTTGTTCTAGACCATACCTGGGAACCCCTTAGTTACGGAGATATTGGGGGTCAAAGTTCGAAATTTTTAACAGCTGTTTTAAGAGTGCTACATTGAGTTTTAGCGTAAAAAGTGATTTTACAACCGTTAACCAAGTACATTAAACTAAGTACCCTAACGCAAAAATTTTTGCTGGGAAACGAGTTATTTTTTTTGGGTCAAAAATCACATTTTAGGGTAAAACTCAATGTAGCACTGTTAAAAAATGGCTTGTGTTTAAACACCGCCCAAAAAAGTACCTATTTGGCAACCAAAAAAATTCTAAACGGTTACCAAAATGGATTAATGGTCACCAAATACGTCGAACATACGTCGCCTAAAGCAAAAGCTTTTTCAACGCGCACTCGCTTCGCTCGCATATTAAATAACACTAATATCTTCTGTCCCCGAAGTGCCGGGCCTCCGCCGGCCTCCTTCGTCGGCCTACGGCCCGGTGCCCATGCCGCCCCTAAAAATTGGTAGTAATATTAATCTTTGAGTTGGATAGAATTTGGTGACCGTTGATCCATTTTAGGAACCAAAAATTTTATTTGGTGCCTAGGCTTAGAGTCTTAAAAATATTTTTGGTGGCCGTCTAAATTATACCCTTAAAAAATTGTGCTAGTGGATTCTTTGAATAGTAAACGGGTCATGGAGGTAATTTAAGTAAAGATATAACTTGAAAAACTAGTATTTACAAAAACAGCTGTGAAAAATTAATACCAATGTCTCCTAACTAGTAGGTAGGCAGTGGTGGGGAGAACAAGTGCCCTTCTTTTGCGTTAAGGGTACTTTTACACCCTATATACGTAAGAAGGTATACCTATGTTTACTGTATTAATTCTATCTACGTATAGCTACGTATAGAGCTATAACTCAGGCGAAAGAAATCCAGAGGGGGTTTCGAATTTGAATGCTTCGAAATGCCACTATGGCAGAAGCTCTCTCCCAGCTTTTGCCATAGTATTCAAAGTCAAAGTCAAAGCATTTATTTCAATTAAACCAGAAGAACAATTCATAAAACTAAACTACGAGTGCAATACGTCATCCCGAAAGCCACCACGCCGAACCACACGCCGCCGAATGCCCGCACCAACGAACACTGCGAGCACGAAAGCACGCAGCGACGCACACCGCAACAACGAATGCACGAGACTCCAAATCACGGAACAACGAATGCACGCCGCAACGCGCAACCACCGCCCCGCGACCCGGAGCCCCGCGCACCCACCGCCACGGCACGAGCCGCCGCGCGCCCCCGCACCCACAGCACTCGCCGCCGCAGACATCCGGCGACGCGCAACCCGACGCAGCAACCCCCGGGATGACGCATTGCACTCCTAAGCTACAGTCACAGTCACAAGGCATAATAACTTGTGAAAGTACTGTAGTTGCCCATTCCTTAGCGTAGATCTCTATGGAGAAGAACGGGCAAGAAACTCCATGGACACTCTTTTAAATCAGAATATTGTTACAAAATCTTGGTACATTATATCATTCATATTCTTATACTCTTTGGCTCACTGATACTGCTAATGAACGGACCGAACGATTTTAGTTTAAACGCTTTCGTGATGGTGATTTGAAGAAAGAACCACATGGAAGACCGCCCCCACACAGGTGAATAACAATGAATTGAAAGAGATGCTGGAAGTCGATCCGAGCCAAACTCCCCAAGCATGGTTTAACGTTACTTTACCAACAATATTGACTCATTTGCGTCAAATCAATAAAATAAAAAATATGATCAATGAGTGCCTCATGATTTGACTGATCTGCAGAAAGAAACGCGTGTTGAAACTTGTGTTGCCTTGTTGAATCGATACAGAAATATAGGAATATTGGATCGAATTGTAACATGTGATGAAAAGTGGATTCTGTACGATAACAGTAAGCGAAAAATCAAACGCCGCAACAGTGTCCTAAAGCAAATGAATACCAATGAAATGTCTACTGTGCCGAACTCCGAACAATGATAGCAAAACTAGCAGTGATGTTTCACTGCCCCCGACTCATGAATCGATCTTCACCTTTATTGCTCCATGATATCGCGAGACCTCATACAGCACGAGAAACAGTTTTAACTCCACAGGAACTGCAATTAGAAACCATTCGTTACCCTCCGTATTCGCCAGACCTTGCTCCAACGGACTACCATTTTTTTCGTGATTTGGACAATTTTCTACGTAATAAAAAGTTTTCTTCTCAGGAGGCAGTACAAAATGCTTTCACACAGTTTGTCGAATCTAGACTGTCACCAGAGTTCTATCACAAAGGCATAAATGACCTTCCTATTAGGTGGCAGCAATGTTTAGATAATAAAGGTAATTATTTTAATTAAATAAATGTGTTAAATTAAAAAAAAACGAATTTAAGTTTTTCAGTACAAATCGGCAATATCATACTTTAACCCCCTTTTTTTGGGGGGGGAGGGAAATCACCAAATAACCCCTCCCGCTCTTGGGCAGAGCGAAAGGGAGTGTAAGACTTCTAGTGACTAAAAACCACCCATGTTCCTTCTTAGCCCTTCATGTCGAGGCCGAGGTATCTCTTGCGAACAACCCGCAGCCCCGACGGGCGTCGGCCCTTGCGGGCCCCTTACTTGTTGCTGACATCTCTTTGAGGCGCGCGTGGAACACGAACGCGCCGGCGTCGACACGGCCTGTCGTCGTCATAAGACGGACGGACGGCGAGCTAGCCCATTACTCACCGTCCACAGGCCCGCGTCTACGGTGGCCGGAAGCCATCACGTGGCCCCCGACGCCCGGAGCATCTCCCGCGGCGGCAGGGACGAGAGGTTCTCTCCCTCTCACGTTCCGCCACCTCCGATAGGCTCCTTCCATAGGTGTTAAATTGTATGCGCACGAGAAAATCAGTTTATATCGCAATAAATCGCTATGTTATGGCAAAGAATAATTGTCTCGTGCTCTTAGTAGTATGTAATGTACCTACTCTCTTATAATAAACAGTAATAATAATAATCAACGCCTATAGACACGTAATAGGTCTATTTTTTATGTGGTCATTATACTCATATGCATTGACTAATATATTACTGCGTAAGGACTGGGCGGACCGCATGTTACAATGACGCCTCGAACTTAGTCCTAAAACGGTATTTCCTAAGCCGAAGTGAACTGGGCGCTCCCGTGCACGAATGTGCCCGATTGACGGCCAGCAGGCAGGGGTGGCGGGACGTCGTACGGCGGGTGCTGTCTGCTGCCCAACCTTCTGGAACATGAAAACCACGACCGCTCTGGCAAGAGTGAACCGACTAAGGAGAAGCTCATATGTCGATCTTTACCTTCAAATATCTCGGTAACGTGACATTTTGGGGTACCGTGCTACTGGACACTTTTTGTTCGTCTATATGTCTTCTATCTATACATACCACTTTCATCGTGGACCGCGATTTCAAAAAAATCAAAATGGCGGTGGGTCGATATGCCAGCTCCCATACAAAAAAGTTCAAACCCCTTTCCCAATCAACTTACGGAAATTCATAAAAGAAATTTGACAGTAGCTTGATATTTTGGCGTCTGTATTTTACCATACACAGTAGTTTAAACTGTGGTGGGTTACATTTAGAAAGGCGGTCCCAGAAAGTGTGTTGTAGTATGGTAGGCTCTGATCAACGAATTGTCATTTAAAGCTTTTAATGTAGGTATATGACTATTTTGTAGGAACCTGGGAATTATAAATAAAATAAAAACTCCATTTTCAACTATATTTTATTATAAAATCACAAAGAATAAATCTAGAATTCAATAGGGTAGTCACTTAGATATTAGTATTGTTGTATATATTTATAATTCATATAACTGTTTTACATAATGTAGTTTAGTGAGCGCCTGGCCTCTCAGATGGACCCGACGCGTTTCATAAAATTAATTTTCACAAAACAATCATCAAAATAGGTTTTATTTTGAAAAATAGCTCGTTAAAGCTTGCCATTTGGATTTAGAACGTGTATTCATTAGAGATAAAACATCATTTAAGATGAAAGGAAAAATATTATTATATCCCTGTTATTTTTCCCAACGATTGGTCTTTGGCATATTGAATTAAGACTAATTAATATTGACATGTTCAAATTGTTTCAGCAAGTCTTACGATAGTGAACGAAACTAGATGTGCTTCCCAAGAAACTGATGAGATAAACGTTACTCGAACGATTGTTTACATCTATTTAACTATTTTAACTTTACACACAACCCTTTAATTTGCACACCTTTATTTAATTCTTTTAGTGAAACAACAAAAACATTATTAAAACAAGAAGAAACAAGGGAGGTAGTATTACAGTTGTAATACTTCCTAAGAAAGGTTCACGATAAGTTAGGTAGGTAGGTATATAATTAACTAGAGCGACTACTGAAATTAAGATAGGATATTTAACTAGTAAATCTTAAAGTAATGATTATGTTAATCTTTACTATAGATCCTATTAATTTAATTTGTAATTATTAACATAGTCGTGTATAATATTTACATTTTCAGATTAATTTAACATGAGTGTGGCTGCCACTTTCCCGCACTATGCTCTCGAAACAAACTCATTTAAATTCATTCAATACAATGTCTCTGGTTGGCTGTTCCCTCCTGTTGTGGTCGGGTTTCGTGTATAAAGTGGCAGACACACAATAATTTCGCTAATAACGTTTCATTACGGAATGGTTCAGTTCTTTCCACACAGTAGGAATAAGGGACGTGGCACGGACACAAAATAACCACCTCGGGCGATCAAATGCCACGGGCAGCGCTATAATTTTAATTCACATTATACCCTGTGCGAAATACAATATTCCACTTGATAATATTATATAAAACATAATTATCATTGGCAATATTTTAAGTCCCTTACTCCCTTTACAATTCAACTAAAACAACGTGTTTATATTTCGCCTAAATATTTTCTTTCTAGAGTCCGAAGACTCAGTTGAAAAAAGGTAGAGAATTTTTATTCACAAGTTATATAAATATATCGAAGCGTAATAGATATACTTTAAAATGTAGTCGAGTGTAGATTTCGCCAGGATAGTAATAATTAAGTTCTAAAAGTACGAATATGTCTAGAATACCAATTGTGTACTAATGTACATCATCTCATTATATTGATCCCCTTTAACATTTATAAGTTTTATTTACAAATAGTTTCTTGATACTTCTTCAGGTGGTCTGAAATAAAGGGATGAAATTATAACCACACACATTCATGAACAACAAACTGAATGAAGGCAGTGACTGAGTGAACTAAACGTTGTGTTGTCGTAACTCCGCCCGCTGTCGTATCGTAGACAATTGGTATGGAAATTGAAATAAAAAAAGGAATTAGGTAGAAAGGGAAAGGATTGAAAAATAAAGAACAAAAAGTATCAATGATAATAATAGTTTAATTATGAAATTAAAAATTAAGAGTGAAATTAACCACACAAAAGGCTTAAAATTAAAATAAGAAGACGACAACGACACGTAACATTACAAACATCGATGTCGTCGAGGTGGAAGGAAGTCTGAGACAACATCTAAGCAGAATATCGAGGAGCATGACAGTTAATATATGCGCCTTAGCCAAAGTTCTATTTATTGATATGTTGGCCTTTATTCATATCATTATGAAATACTAAATACAGCTAATATATGTATGTAGTAGAGATAAATATAAAGCGCAATAAAATATAAGCATATTCAGTATGATATGCGGAGATATGTATGGAACGCAAGAGATACATACGAAGTACACGATAACGTAGATATATAGCATGACGTGAAGACCGCCGACACAACTCATCGCGCGGGTGGATATCAATTAGCACATTCGAAAACAACTTTCACTTCATTTTTCAACGCATAACTTTAACTAACAAATTGAAACAATGTTCACTTACAATGAATAAAATTGCATATATTGCGCTTAATAAAACTCTCAAATATAATTTAACTGTAACATTTTCATCAACTTTTCAATAAATGTTAAGATTACTTCAATTACTTTTTACCTAAAATAATCTGTATTGACTTTAAATTTGGCATCTCATCCTAAACACTGATCTATTTATTTATTTTTTAATAATATTACCATTAAAATCTAGATATTTAAAATACTTCTCTAAACACATAAATTCCTATAATTATCTATTAGTCAATACCAATGTTATTTGAGAAAATTTTAGGCCTGAAAACGCTACACACACAGTAAATAGTAATCGAGCATGTCTACGAATGTATTGAGCACAAGCGACTGAGTAACTGTTTCTAGTGAAGAGTTGCGAGCGAACCGAGCGCGAACGAACGGGACGCGGCATGTGTGTAGCGTTCTACGCTGAGTACTGTGGATATGTAATCTCCTCTTTGTGATTCTTGTTTAATTTAAATACATAATAATAATACAATTATTATTAAAATTACAAATGCGATTACCGCCGCTCTCACGTCACTCGACCATCACTCCTCACAGGCACAGAATCCTGCGCCGTATAGAAAAACATTTTCAAAAACGTGCAAAATATCACCACACCCTGGTCACCTAACATTATCTAAACCAAATAACTACTTTTACGTTCTTATTATAGGTAGGTACTGATTAATACAATTGTATGATTAAATTTTTCTATTAAACTTACACGTAATGACAATCTAATATTTTTTTTTCAGTTTAATCATCTTACTAAGCTCTATCTTTATTTCTTATGTATGTTACGTGATAATATATTATACATTTCATAATAGTGTAAATATGTGATTTTTATAACTTCACAAATGTTTTCTAAAATAAAATGTTATTTTTTACTTTTTTTGCGTCTATTTGTGACAATGGGATACGTTGAAAGTAATGTAATAGTTAAGACCGCCTGATGTGGTATATAACATGCATACACTCCACGCGACGCATACGCATATGCGGGTAGCGGGGTGATCCCGTACCGTAACGTTTTATTTATCCTACAATATACATTCCCTTTTTCTATCCTAATTGAATACCGACCGTGGCATCGTCGAGATATGTAATGCATTGATTGATAAGTGACTTACAATATTAATTAACATGCCACCCGGTAGCGGCGCTGTTCCCGCGATGGCATTCGTTTCCTCTACTCGTCATATTCAGGTATCTGTTTCACGCATGCTTTGCCTAATCACATAATCTGGACGTGTAACTGAACACTTAAACTGGTCCTAACGGTAGCGTGGCTCTCGCGGCATCCCTCTACCAACAAATTCGTTACCATATACAATCTTTTTACAAAAGCTTTCCTACCAGACTTTAAATATTTTGAGACGAATTCATAAGATTTTGATAACATAATCACTTAATTCACAAACTTAATCTCTTTTGCATTGGACTAGACATATTTTTTAAATTAATTTAAGAAGGCAAAGATGTGTGAAATCCAATCGAGAGCGTAGTCCGAAGTGTGAGAAGCTTAACGCATCGAAGTGGGAGTGTGTCTATATACAAAACGAAGTATCGAGAAAGACAGTTCATTAACTAAAATACTGTTTCATCAAGTTATTGTGACCTAGTGTAAATACTGTTGATTAAATATGTCGTAGAGCAAAATCAGATCTGGCTAATACTTGATAGACCGTCGCCGCTACTCCACTGCAGTGTGGCAATGCGCAGCAATCGTGAAATTATTCTAAAATATATGTTCGCGACGGTTGGCAACACTGCGCGTCCCGCCGGTAACAAATAAATAATTATTTATCTAAAATTAACCACTTAGTGAAACGTATGCACGAGCATTTATATAATTGTTGTAGCTACCATTAATATAAATTAACATCGAAATAAATGCATCATGTCACTATTATGTCACTGAACATAACGTTTAAATAGTGATATATAACTAGATGCTAAGCGATAAGAGTTGTGATTACACTAACTAACCGTCGATAACTATGAATGAAGTAAAGAACAGACAATATCCTCCTAACAACGAAACAAGAATGGAAGCAAGAACACCGGCCACCGGTGACAGAGCACGGTTACATCTAAAATATATTATTAAAATTATTCTATAACTAATATTGCACACACATACACATTCCTAAACAAAACATTCCAGTAATCAAATAAGAAAAAAATGTGTATGCGTACAAAACTATATTTACTTACAAAGAAATGCAATAATAGTAAATTGTGCATATTAAAATAGACAATAATAAAATATATGTATAAAATACAATTTAATAGTAATAACTGCAAATGAATAATGCGACGCGAGAGATATTTCAACAATGTGCTAATAATGTGATGAATATAAAATTGTGAGGTGGTACATAAACTGGCTGTTTACTGGACGAGCTAGCGAGCAATGTTTGACATCGCGACCATCCCGGCACACGCGAGCTGCCCAGTTCAACGTAACTAGCGCAATCTAATTGCAAAATATACCATCCAGATAATCATAACGAAATCATATAATTGTAATAACCGGGAAATATTACGACTTTATAAAAAATAAAATAATTGATATACTTATTCAACATATGGAATGAATATCACACAAAATATAATTCCTCTCTTCGTTAATACGTTCGTTTAGAATCGTATCGAAAATACAGTAGATATAAGCAGCGCTTGCCTGTGATGATAGTTTCTTAGATTAGATGTACAGTTACAGTAAACGTACGTATTTATTAAGAAAATAGAATAGCACTTAGTATCTAGTGATCCGTGTAAGCGTAATACAGATATATTTTAATTTCAGTCGAGGGAAATTCTCGATTTGTGTGAGAGGTACGATGTTGGTCAGTCGCGTCATGGAGGCTCGCGCCGTCGCGGAGTGTGTGGAAGAGTCCTAACGTCGGGAGTGTCGATGCCGTCGGGTGGGGGGCGCAGTAGGCCTGTGGCAGACTGGGCGACGTGACGCGACTGCCGCTTGTGTGATATTCCGTCGCGGACTTAGATCGAGGACTTGGAGAAGGACACTCGCAGGTGGTTGGACTCGGACAGCTGGTAGTTGTGCATCTTGATGAGCGCCGCCACCGCGTCGTCGATAGACGGAAGCTGCACCAGCGCCATTTTGCGGTCCTTCCTGGAATTGGAAAAAAAAACATATGAGAAATAGGGAAAAATTCAAGCTGAGGTTCTATCTGAACCCGTCGGGGCTGCGGGTTGTTCGCAAGAGATACCGCGGCCTCGACATGAAGGGCTAAGAAGGAACATGGGTGGTTTTTAGTCAGTAGAAGTGTGACACTCCCTTTCGCTCTACCCAAGAGCGTTAATTATTTGATGATGGGGGGAGACACCCGCCAAAAAAAAAAGGTTCTATCTGAAATACGTTTCTAAAAATCGGAAAACACTAATTATAACTTACGGGAAGAACTTAAAAGCCTTAATCGTGAATCCTCGCTTGGTGAAGGCTTCCTTGATATCATCTTCAGACACCGTAGCTCTGTAAACAACGAAAAGTCTTATTATATTCAAGCTATCTAGGAATTTTCATGATAATCCTTCTCTAAAATAGTCGGAAACTTACGGAATGTTGGACAGATGAAGAGTCGCGCTTGGTGGGTAAATGTTCTGGTAGTTTTTGCTACCAGGCTTCTTGAATCTATGCAGCGGGCTCTGGGAGTAGTCCCTGAAAGATACACGAACAAAACGTTGAATGCAAGAAAACACAAGGCGTCGGAGAACCCCGTCGGGGCTGCGGGTCCCGTCGGGGCTGCGGGTCTGCGGGTTGTTCACAAGAGATACCGCGGCCTCGACATAAAGGGCTAAGAAGGAACATGGGTGGTTTTTAGTCAGTAGAAGTCTGACACTCCCTTTCGTTCTGCCCAAGAGCGGGAGGGGTTATTCGATGATTTTTCACCTGCCAAAAAAAAAAGAAAGGCGTCGGAGAATTTTCATAGCGCGTTCCGTGCTACAACGCGTAGCAGTTCGCGTATAGCACGTTGTAGTGACAATATTTTGTTACAAGATTTCGGCGTAGCGAAGAAGACGCTTGATAAAAATTTGCTACGCCAAAGTAGTTGATGTTAGGGGAGAGTCTAAATGTCAGTTTTCTGAATAAAATTTGTGTGAGTTTCAAAGATATCTTCAAATGTGCGAAAGTGGGGATATATGTTCCCAGAATTCAGACTAACACAAATTTAGTAATAACGTACTGGGTATCGGCTTAGCTGACCTTAATAATACAAATATTGGACACAAACTGGGATCACAAAATCAAGGTCTGATTCAGACCGAGTGATGTAGGTTTAAAGGTCGTGTCAATCACTTTTATATCGTGCTTACTAAAAACTGACACGGCCAATAGAAAACGTTATTATAATAATTATCTAAAAACCTAAATTGGTATAAGTCGACAGGTTTTTAATCATCGAGACCCTTGGTAGTCCTGAGGCATAGACGTAGCCTTAAATAATGGTTTTCCTTATAATATTCTGTTCGCGCTTAATTATTATGTTACGGGTACCATGTTGTTACTCATAATATCAGAGGTTACTTCTTTTCAACCAACTTCCAAAAAGGAGGAGGTTCTCTACTCGCCCGTATGTTTTTTTTTCTTTTTTGTGTATTTATTTCCGGATATCTCCGTCATTAATGAACCAATTTTCAAAATTATTTTTGTATTCGAAAGATATACCTACGTAAGTATATCTTTCGAATGAACGATGGGATCCCAGGGAAGTCAAGTCAGCGACATTTGTTTGTTTCCCACCGACTTCAAAAGCTGATTTACCTTCTGAAGTTCATTTTTTCACATTTTTGTGTTTTTGAAGTCGGTTTTCGTTTTCCAAAAACGTTTTTATCTATCTATACCTATTATCTTTCACGCAGTCGATTCATCGTTTTTATGGTCTTCCGCGACTTCTATAGCCAGCCATGTTCTAATTTTCCCTTACCGACCCATGAATAGTTTTTATTAGTGTCGCGGAATTTATAAAACTACAAATATTCATAGAACTTCATCATCATCATAACCCTGGGCCTCTTCAATCGTACGCCACTCAACACAATTCTCAGGAACCCTTATCCAGTTACTATCAGCCACCCTGCAACCAGCAGATTGCTAATTATCTATTATTATAAATGGCATGTTTTCATAAAAGATTCTATGAAATCTGATTTTAATTGCTGACCTTAATGAAGTTTTGGCATGTCTAAATATTTTTATGAGTTTTTGGTTTAAAGATTGAATTGCAGTTATAATTTTCTTTTTTTAAATTAATTATCATTGAACATTGTTTTATGTCACTGTTGGTCTAACTATTCTTTCACATAACTGGTTAATAGTTGTATATTTATTAATGTTTTAATTTCTAGTTATGTTGACATTGTTTTATTATTAATTTAATTTGAATAGCGATGGAATTTGTTTTTTTTATTTTTTTTTTTACTATACTGTCTCATAAGTTCTTTTTAGATACAATGTAAATTGTTATTGAATAAATGAAAAAAAAAGCAAAAACCGTCGCTCCACAAAGCCTGAGGGCGGCCCACCTAACGCTAGCCGATTCGCGGTCTCCACCTAAGAACATGTCTACCTCAGCGGTCATCAGTTCTGCGGTTAATATGGCCGGCCCATTGCCATTTCAGCTTACTTAATGTGTGACTAAGAACTTATCTAGTCACCAAGTACCACTGCCACAAATGTTCTAACAGTAACATGATGTTAATCAGCTGAAAATCAGCGTCAGGTGGTGCACACTGTGTTGTCATCTGGCATTATGCTAAATTGAGGCCCTTTTGCCATCCCGTCGGGGCTGCGGGTTGTTCGAAAGAGATATTGCGCCCTCGACACAAAGGGTTAAGAAGGAACATGTGTGGTTTTTAGTCTGACACTACCTACCGCTCTGCCCAGAGCAGGAGGAAGTCATTTGATGATTTTCAACCCTCCAAAAAAAGGCCTTTTTGGCATTATTTGTATTGCTTGTTCTGTATATTTTTTAAAGTGTTGTCAATGCCAAATAAAAAGCAATTTTCTTCTGTTAACGTACCTGGTAAGTCCAGCATCAGGCTGTCCCTCCTTGGGCAGCTGCACGGTCTGGTGCTTGCTGAGCATCACGCGCATCGCCTTGCCGAACACGCGCAGTTTGTCCATGTGGGTCATGGCTGTTTGGAGATCATATGTTAAATAAGTTAGGGAAATATATATCTTTATGTGTGCGAATGTACTTGTATCCAGGGCCCCCGACACATGGCAGTAGTGGAAAGGGTTTTTAGTCGGTTAGAGTCTGACATAACCCGCCACTTGCTTCCAGACGGAGAGTATCAATCATCATCAAGAGGTCTTTCTACTCTCTCTTCTACACTAATTTTGTATACTGCAATCAGAAAAGCGGTGTGGTGGCCATTGCTTTTTGCATTTTTACGTTAGGTAAGTAGGTACTATTGTCTCGTAGCCGAACAGCCTACTTCAACATGTGAGCAATATAATGAAGTGATAGTTTGTAAACCTTTTATAATAGACAGTATTAAGATCTGTCAGTAGATCTAAGAATCATCTCATTTGTTGTAGTCTAATTAGAATTTCTAATTATAATTACTTAACAAAATTATTTTTACCATTCAACAACTAACTGTAATCGATTTTCGAATGCAAATCTGTTCTGAACTAACTCAAGAGGAAAAAATATAGTGTTTCTAAGATATTATAAGTAGCAAGTAAACAACGACACTTCATGTTACGAGAAAAACAAACTACAGCAGAGTGGAGAACCAGTATAATCCTAAATAAATAAAATCCTTCTAACGTGAAGTCGACCTTAGAGTCTTCAATATAGAGTATGTTGTAGAATACGTACCTAGATGAGCCTGGTGTGGCTCGGCCATCTGAATGAGTGCTGAATCTTTCTTGTTGTAGAGTATCTTCACCCGTTGCACATCACCGTACACGCCTATACGCAAATAAAAGTCTTACAAACACGCTTTGGGGTTATTTAGAAATACAATCTATGGATAATAATTTAAGTATCCTTTTTGTATAGAGTGTGTTTTGTTTTGTATTTCTGTTGAATTTACTTTTAGTGAGAGAAACACAGTCTACCAAAAGGATAATACACTGTCAATTTTGTCTATAGTATACCTATTACTAAGCTAAGTTACTACACTTATCACGGTTTTTTACGATACACAGCATATTTTAGTACAACGGCTTGTAATATATAATGTCGTGAAACGGGACAGTTGGAAAGTACAAGAAGAAACAACTCCAAGCTCTAAATTGGTCACGTTAAGCTTTCGATTAATGCTTTAGCGGTTAACAGCATCGGCCGTGTACTGGCGCGCTGTCTTAAGCAAATTACTGCAAACAATTATTCACTTCTACTCACTATTTAATTGGGAAAGAGCTCTTAAACTCTCGTTAGCTCATAGTAAACGCACCTCTCATGTATAACAAGCTCTTAACAACGATTACCATGTTTGTGGTGTCGCTGTCCATTTACCGATATTCGGGTAGGTATGGATACTATGACTAGGTAACATAATAAAATAACATAAAATAAAATAAGGACTAATGACGTCATCGTCACACAGAGATGCGTATTTCGCTGTACCGTAACTGGTTTGAAACTGACAGCCCACAAAGAAAATAAAAAAAATAAAAACGTAAAAACAACACTGGGTAAATAACAGACGGTCTAACTAACTTAGCTACGACTAGGGTGTCTGAAACACAAATTGTCATACGAGTTAATAAAGCGTTTAGAATTTAGATTCGATAGTGTTATCAAGCAAAGCTTCGACAAGTGGTCGGATGCGGTTATCAGTACAGAAGTCGAGAATGTTAGCTGACAATTTGTCTTTCAGGCGACAGGGCTCAGGAGCAATATTAATGTTTTAATATAAAATACGGAATGTATGTGCACACGTACCGAAAAGGGTAAAGAGAGCGTCAGGCGTGACCATCTAAAACAATAGGAAAGAGAAAAGAGACAGTATTATAAATAGTCGTAAAAGATATCTGACATCATATCTATAAATAAATTAGCAACTTATCTTTGAGGAGTTTGAGTAGAATATATAAATAGAACAACCTGTAACGCCCTTCGTGTGGTTAATGCATTAGTTTGTTTGAATCGAAAGTGAACCCACAGTTACAATGGTGTCTGATACGGGCGTTACTGGCTATTGTGTTAGCGTAATGAATAAATTTGCCAATAAACATTAAACTACAAAGTCGAAACAGGAATTTTGTCTATCTGTTTTGAGTATACAATCGGGATTTTGAATTTTAAGTTTTGGTTCTTTGTTGTAGAAAAGGGCGGTTACGTGAAAGAAGGTATAAATCCGCCTGCCAGTATTGAGGTGGGTGGGTTTGTGTTGGTACTAACCTCCTCGTTGAGGTTGGAAACGAGCAGCACGGTGGCCAGGGGCAGTGGGGGCGCGGTCAGCGCGCGCAGTGCCGGTGACGCCGGGGTCAGCGTCAGAGCGCCGAAGGCCGGTAGACCGACCCCACCAACGCCAACCCCATAAGGTGACGCTAGACCAGAGCCCAGGCCCAGGAACTGAGGAGCCAGCACACCTCCACCTGTGGTCATACGAACGAACGGTGTTAAACGATGGTCTTTTTGTAGGTGGGGGTAAAAAATAAATAAAGGAAAAATATAGTTTGAGAAAATGAAGAAACCCTGCCTAAAATGTTCAGTTAATAATTCTTCATAAATATATTTTTTTTAAGTTTAATCTACCCTACCTACATCAAACAGAAAATAAAACTTTAAACTGCTAAGTGAAATACTAAAATGACGTGAATGATAATCAAGTAGCCAATGTACAAAAATAATTTAAAAATATGTCATAATTTAGGAAGTTACTATGTATAATATAAACAAATCAAACAAAGAACATAATTATAACAAAAGCAGAACATTCGCAATGGCGGAATGATCCACACATATAACAACTCTCTACGGTGCAATACGGATTTATGACGAGTTATTAGTCACCGCGGGAATATTTAGCATTGAAATATGAATAATAAACAAGAAAAGAGCTAACGTGGAATAGCAAATGTAATTTGGAAGCGTTATTCAAGATTTATTTCACACTGTAACTTCATACGTATATTGACGCATCAAAAAACATACGCATTTACAGCCAAGAATACAAAATCACCGTAATTTGCAACATAAAGAAAGAAAGGCAACGGCGCCTTTATACCAAAACATCAAAAACAGTGAAAATGAATAAAATATAGGGACCTATCAGGCTACGCAGGGAACAAAGCATATTTCTCAGGCATTCAAGATTTATGCTATTACTAGGGACATAGAAAATGCTCTGAGACTTCTAACGTAATGAGCATACCTGAGCTTGAAGATTTAAAATGAAAAGAGTTGTGATAAGAAAACCAGTAAACTACCTAAGTAAAAAGGTGCAAGAGCGATCGAAGTCAAGACCAATAGCCAAGTATTAATGGGGCAGACGTAGATTACCGGGAGCGCGCTAAAACTTGGCGTTTTAGATGATTAATCGCTCGAAAAAAAAGGTATTTTGGACCAATCATCTGCCCCATTGGGTGGGTATCGTTGGATGCAGGACACAAGAGTCTACGATACATGTGTGAGAGTTGGAGCGCGGTGAGAAAGCTTCCAGGTGCGCAGAGTAGTGAGGACTAACTCATCCTGGATGCGAGGGCCAGGGCGAGGCGTGCCCGCAGTGGCATCAACTCACTGGTCAACAGCTGGTGCGCGTCGCCATCGCCCGACGGCAGCGTGGGGTTCGTGTAGTCCCGAGACTTGTCGTTGTTATACTTCACGTTCAGACACGTCATCTTCGAGTAGTCGATGCGCAGTGTGCAGCAACCGTTGTAAATATTCTGCCCATCTAAAGCCTAAAAATAAATAAAAAAAGTTACGATTATTGAAATAACTTTTCTCGTTTGACACGAAAACAGAACGAATTATAAATCTCATCAAAAACATATTACAAGTCGGAAAAGTTTCACTTCTTTTGAGGGTCGTTTATTTGAGTGATAATAAGGATGTGACGATTTTTATTAGTAATAAAATGAATCGTCTTCAATTTAACTTTTTAATACGATCAGGATAAAATAAAAGACGCTCTTTATTCATTTTATAATTTGCATCGGAAGTATAATGCCAACAAAGCAAAATCCCTTTTAGCACAAGATAAAAAAGTGGATCGATACACTACCCGTAACAAAGAAGAAAAACTCGCATTATGGCCGTGTCAAAATTGTTACGTAGCGCGAGCAACAGCTATTTGTTTGGCCGCGACGCCTGCGGGAGGCTGATAACACCACATCGCGATAGAAAAGAGAATTAATTAAAATGCAACAGCACTCAACCCATTCCTGCTAGCATAAAGCTCGTCGGCGCGGTCGGCGTGTACATAATATTTTTATAATGAAACCAGAATGCAACACGTTTTATTTTCACTAATGAAACTAATGCTATAAAAGAACCGTACACTCATATTTATGATCGTGTACTCAGTGCAATCGTCTGGCATAATTTATTGTTACAAATGCTATAGAATTATGCAAAGAGCACTCAACGTTTTCTGTTTATTATTTATTTTCAAGTTAACAGAATTGACTCGAAAAAGTATAATCGTTGGTATAAGAAGTATTGTAATACTCTTGCGCTCTTGAACGTTACTTTTTCAATTGAAACAGTAGATTTTGGCCATTCGGGACCAATGTTAAATGAAACTTAACAATTTGCCAAATTAATGAAACGGTTTTGTAGAATTAAGTTAGTGTTCGTGAAGAATTCTGGCGGTTTTAGTGGGCTTTAAAAGGTTTTGTTAGCATTTCTGTGAATATCAAACACGCTGAGGTAGTTGTATCGCGAGCCACATTATTGGAATTAATTTCTATTGCTAGTATAACTTATTTTATATTCCAAAAATGGCGTGCCAAAATTATTACAAGGTAACAACGTTACTAAAATATGTAAGAAGCTTGCAGAGACAAAGTTTGGTCAGAGGATAAAAATTAAAAGCCTGAATTACTTAATTCCTGTGGAGTAAATTGGAGTTTCTTTGTAAACCGTCATCTGTCAAATGAATTATGACATTTTTACGACGGACTCCATTAGCTGAATAAAAATGTTTTGGGCTTTTAATGCTTTAGTAACGTAAATGATTGTGCTAGTAGACATCGTTAATTATTGCCGTAGTCATTGTCTTTCTCTTTCATTTTTGTGTGAGGAGAACGACGGGAATATAAATATATGAAGGGCTGCAGAAGGAATAAATCAAGTACGAGTAGATACCTACTTTAATAAGTACGGGGCATAACAACAGTTTTACAGTGCAATAAAAATATCAGGGGAGTCGTCGAAGAAGCAAAAGTTCGATGTCGGTTCGTGGGATATTGGGTGTAGATTTAATAAATTTCTGTTCTATATGCAAATGCGACCCCCTGATGTGTAGACGTGAATAGATTGGCTCGTTTAAAGCTCAACTTATATGGAAATGCGAAAGGCACGTAAGAAAGCGTGGAAGAAGATAGCTTCGATACGTAATTAGTTTTGTACAGCCTCGCGGGCCCGAATTCGATTTTGAATGCCAAATGTACCGCAGCAAGCGTAAGAGAACGTAACGAGTAATTAATTTACAATTCTAATATACATCCATTTAATACATTGTCGAGTGACATTTTAAAAGTCAAATGAGAACATAATCCGTGATTCCAATATCGTTTCATTTTCGGCAATTTGCATTCGTTGCCATAAACAAACAGCGTATATCCCAAATGGTGACCTAGACGTCATAGATATTGTTTTGCGATTGTTTGTGAAAAATCCAGGAAGCGATCATCTTAATTGCCATATTTTACAATCGGATAACAATAATCCAATAGCCCAGATTTTCAGTAAAACAGGTATTAAATATATTTAACATTCCTACTTTTGTTGTTTTGAATATGTTTATTGAAAAGTGTATTTAAATTATAAATTGCACAACAGGAATATCGCGAACAAACTGAAAACAGGTATTTTATAAAAGCATCTAGGTGACAGTTTTAGTTTTGAACCTATTTACTATTCAAACCGATGCCGACAATGACACATAAGATTTTAATAAAGATCCTCTTAAGGATAAGTAGAAATAAACTGTTATATTCACAATTAGACCTTTAATGAAGGTATCTCAGCCAAACGTTTGTCGTGGATTTGCCAAAGAAAAGAATGAGACGAAAAAGAATAAGAGGGCAAGAAGGATTTTGAATTGCAGATTAATTTCTTACTTTTTATAAGCTTTTTCGGAGGTACTTTTGAATTTAACTCGGTCGTTACTTTAAGAAGTCTTATTTTAATCTAAAAAATCTCAATGTTACTTGGAAAAGATTGTGTTTATTTTACGAAAGGATCTGAGTTAACATTACGTCGTTGAATATTGTGCTCTATGAATAACATTTTCTTAAATTTATTTTTCTTTGCTTAGCAATAAGGAAGGAATCTTTCACCTATTTCACGGCAATTAATTCCATGATCTTTCTACTAAGTTGGTCTGTCATCTTATCTCGACTGAGTACCGTCCAGTCTGTAGGTCAACTCCCTCCGAGACTAATATTTCATTTTAGTTACGAGTTCCACCGGCGAACAAAGTTATTCCGTAACATTTAGCACCTGACTGTTGTAAAAATCCGGTATTCAAACTATGAAAGAAAATATGCTGCTCAGTTTATAACACCGGCTGGTCGACTTCACTCTCAGCATCAATATTCTCAAGCATTTCGTTTTAATCTTCTGAAATGGTTACTTGCGCTCGCAGAGGGAGTCGTAATTGAGGTAAAAAAAATATTAGGAAGAGTGACAAGGTGATAAAACGACAAACGTCACGCCTGATTTTATATTGGAATCTTTTATTGCGTAATAGGGTGAACGATTTTCCGTTCAGTCGATTTATTGGATTCGACAAACACTGATAATAAATTAGAATTTTTCACTTATATTTTCTGAGGCAGGAACTTTAGTTGGCGCTCTTGAAGCAGACGGACAAGGTTCGCGGCTGCGGAGTCGTCGGCGTCAACGTAAGACGTAACAAGTGTCCTTCGTATCTCTTAATCACGTCCCCGGTAATTGTTTTATCTTTAGCTCGTTAGAACTCGTTTAAGCAAAGCCTTCTTAGTGAAGGATTAAATGCGGTTCGCCTTAATCCACCCCCCCGTTGCTAATTCTGGCGGTTTTTCCACGGAGACCAGATAAACGTTTTTGTTGGGGTCCCGAGCTCGCCGCGTTTAATATTTATAAGAGCCCACATAGCTCAAAGTGCTTCTGTTGCCGGTGCAAGGATTACGCTAGCGCCGGAATGCACTTGGTTTTTGTCCGCAGATGACGTCAGAGAAATTGTAATGAAAACATTTCGGGCGCATCGTTTTTTATCAAGTGACAGGCTTTGAATTGTGTTCAATTTGTTGATAGCGAAATAAATAATGTATAGAGTGTAACGTTTTAATTTAGAATAGTTGGGCTGGTTCACTAAACAATGTTGTTTTGGACGGGTAGATATCCGCTCGATTAGCCACGGATAAAGGATCACTTAACGGGCGGTCGGCCGGGCGGTGCACTAAAAACATACACCAAGAGCAAGCTTTTAACTATTAATAAAAATAAACCAACAAACAAAACTGCAAAATTGCTCACTTTAATCACTTCGCTTTTGCTATTGGAAAAGCATTTAAAAATTTAAATCGGCACAAAATGAGATTGCACTGTGACGAATGGCACTTTGAGTAATTTCTTTTTGGTGGTTTTTGTTGGAATAAAAAATTAACACTGTATTAATTTTGTGCTGAAAACGCATCGGATATTAATTGTAAACTGTTCTTTTGATTTACAAGGCTATAACAAATGAAGGTACAAGTAGCAAACAACAGTTTATAGCAAACTACCCGAGAGCATAGGTACACCTGATTCACGTGAATAGTTACGCCACAAAATTTACTGCGAAGAGCGGACTTTCGTAAAGGGGAAATAATAAATTAAGTTTTGATAGTGGCTCTAACCTAATTACGGTACGTAGGTACACATTTGGGGACGCGTCACCGAACAAACCGCGTTCGCTCCATTAGACAATGTAATTAATACTCGCGGTTACCCCTAATTGTGGTTGACTGATAGTGACGAACGAAAATCGAGTGACGATAGCTCAACAACCGCGCCCACTTAACACACCGCTCTAGTTTGCTTTGGAAACGAAACTAAATTGGTGCTAAATGTATGTACATTGTGTCATCATGAATAATGAACTGTACCACTTTAGCCGCGGGGGTAAGGCGCGAATCGGTTTTGTCCATGAACAATATATTGTTCATGAAACATAATGGCTTTGTTTTACCTATGTTGGCGTACTATGAGCGTGTAATACAGCCTACGGGCGGTGTATTGTGAAGTGGCCGAGTAAACCGTGCGAGTGCCGAAAGTTTTAAACTCGCCGCGTTCGACGCTTGATTGTCAGCCGCCTCTTGATTACGGTAAGCAAACTAGCCACAGAACACTAACACAACAACTGCTTAACAATGTTTGACACGTAACTAGGTGATGCAGAGTGCAGCTCAAGCGGTGTTGACACAGTCTGTAGGAGCCCAAACAGGGGTGGGCGATGGCACGTGCAATTTTAAACGGGACTCGGACCTCGGTGCAGGTGAACGACCAACTGTTTGTTAGCTGCCGTGAAATTTCCATGAAGTTTGACCGTCACCAGCACAGAGCAAAGGAGACTCTATATTAGGTAGTTTCAAACTTTGATACAATGTATTTTGTGATGTCAATAGCAATATTTCAAATAAAACAAAGTTCCGCGAGGTAGCGAATGAAATTTGCTTTGATGGTGCATTGATCCGTTTCAGTAGATAGTTTTACTGCACTAGATTCGTAGTAGAGTATTATAGACCCGCTCAAGGCGAAGATATAACATTTTTGACGGTTACATTGTTTGAACACGTCCCAGTGTTGACACAAAGACACCGGTTAGACGTTGCCGCAGTGCAAAGTGCAATTTTAAAATGTAAACAAAGCCCGCACCTTGAGTCCATAAACGGTATCTCGGATTTCGCCTTATTGAACCTTGGAGACGAGTCTTGTCAACTTTACCTCGTTTACTTATATGAAAAATACGAACGGCTGTTACTGACACGTATTACTTTTTTATGAGAATAATTCATGCAAATAGACTGCGCTGTATGAATTTGACAATTATTTATGATATTGGAAACGATTCATATTTTATTTATTCGTGCTACGTTACGGGTCAAACGATTCAGAAATGGCTATATTCAGGATGTAACGAAAAAGTATGGATGTAACATGATGTAATCGGGGTGTGCATATTTATTTTGGGGTGCGTGATGAAAAATCGTGTGCGATATAAACAATAGAAGGGACGCACCTCGGACTGTTAATATGGATTGTCTGTGACAGCGTCGGCCGCGTTATGGATGAGGCAGGAGTAGCAGGCCGGAGGGCCGCATGAATCACATTGTTATCAATCATAACTTACTGATGGAGCGGCCAAGGTTCTGATTAACGGCCCACGATACAACCACTACACTAATGACTGTCTCACTACCGAGTGCTCCTCTACTATTACTGAAAACTGTCATTTGTGCGTAATAACGGCCATTGTATTTTTGACAGTATGTGACGATGATGATAGATAGACTGGTGTTGTTAACGCTTTTAAAATGATTGATCCTTTTTCAATGACAGCAAATTTGTTACTTTTTTTTACTAAAATCCTATCCGACAGGTAGTGACATCCTCAGAGTATTTCCACAAATTTAAGCGAACGTTTGGTTGGTTGGCCAAAGCGCTGCACGGCTATTTATATACATTTACATGTAAGTACATGAAGTCGAGCGCATTAAGAGCGTACATTTCGTGTCTGGGCGCATAAGCCGCCTTCTGAAAAGATTTGATGGCGAGGTTAGAGATTTATGTCAAGGATCATAGAGTCGGGATCGGGGGATTTCAGAGCTCCTAACATCCGACTGTACCCTTTGTGGCTGGAGCACTATCCGGCTTCACTTCACTTTGTACCTCTTACTTGTGCTGCCACTTACCTCGCGGGACGTTTTAATTCCATTTCGAGAAAAAACCGAGTCCGAAACGAGAGGAACGAGTGCCTACATGGGACTAGTACCGGATCACGTTCGGTTTGTAAACGTGATGTCTAACTAATTCTGTGTGTAGTGTGTTTGAGGATAAGCTCCGAGTAGCTGAGACTTTAAGATAAAACGATGTCTGCAACGGCCAGTCAGTCAGTTTAATATACAGGGTAGGTAAGTTATTAAAAAAAACAGCTAAAAATGAAAATATCTGCAACAACTGTTTTAAAAAAGAATATCGATGAAAAAATTCTGTGGGTTCAGAATCATGTTCTGAAGACGTGGTTACCGTTTGTGCTTCAGTGTCCCTACCACGCTGTATAATAATGTGTAGTATCTATTTAACTTTTGGGGTACAAAAACGTATAAGTGTGACGTAACGTATTAAACTAATTATTTAAGAATAGGCTGCCTATACAAAACAAACAGTCCCCGACAAAACTCTCACGATCCGGAAAACGAAAAAGAATTATCGCCAAATAAAATAAACAATCATTAACAAGAACATGCCGATTGCATGTAGCATTGCAATAAACAGGAGGGGCAATAAAAATAGATGTAGTAACCAACATTGTATGCTCGTTAGGTCGCATCGGAGTTACGAACTCGAGTTACGACCTTAGATCCGTTAACGAGAGCAGACTTATTACCGTCGCGACCACTGCCGGAACTAGAGTACCGACTAAACCAATGTTATCGCTGACACTGGGATTAAAGTATGCTGTTCCCATTTCAATTACGTGTTAAGATACGATTCAATTTGGATGAAATGGTCTTTAGGTTTGGAATGGTTTTGTGTGAAAATTTATTTTATTTAGAAGTGATCAAACGATAGCCAAAGTCGCGAGAAACACCTGGATAATCGCACAGGACTGCGAAATGAGGCGGGAAAAAAGGGGAGTTCTATACCCAGCAGTAGGTGATGGTAGATGGGTGATTACGGGCTGATATAATAATGATGATGAAGCGATTGAATGGACCTATCCTGTTTATGTGGTATAACTATTTATCAGCCATTTACTATGACGCGACGTCACATAAATGTATTCGTAACCGCACTACAAATAACACAGACAAAACATTTGTAACATAAAACCACATTGTAACTCGCGAAAGAGTAAAATCAATTTTATTCGTAATGCCAAATGGTAGTTGCAGTAAATCCGCGTTTATAACAGCTAAAAATAAAGCCGCATTTGATCCGACTGCACTAGCCGGGCGCGCCTACACGGTCCTATGCTCGACTCCAATCACGACACAGTTGATGGGACTTAGCGTTGCTAAGTTTTCACCACTCAGCTCTGCCGGTGATATCTCAATTTCACGAGGGGTTTCCCGGCTACCCAACATTAATTTCTAACGTTAAGTCATAAGCTGAACGCGGTGCACACTCTTAAATATATATCTGTATGATTCAATTGCAATGCGCTACCAGTTTGCAGCTTATACCAATCGTATTAAGCTCCACAGGAATTGGGCGTAAAGAGCGACTAATTAGGACGGATAGTCGACTCGCTATTGTAGAATTCATTAGCGAATTGTACCTACGCTGCGAGGTATTACAGACAAATTCGGCAAATGAATGGAGTAACAAGCACGTTAAAATTATCTTTTGTGCTGTTATTATCCCTGTTACGTATTGTTCCGTTCGTATACACGAAACTTCTGAATGTAACAAAAGAAACTTTTATACGAATCATTGCATTCGAATGATAAAAATCAAAAAGCGAAACTCTCAGTCGCCATCGGGCGGAAACAAAGTTACGTTCAGCGATTCATAACCGTATGGCTACGAAAAAAAACAAAAACCCGATAATTATACTCGTAAAACGAGTTTGCGGAACCGCAAAACGAAATTTAATTTGCCCTGAACGCTGCATCAGAAATAAAGTTAAAACAGTCGCTGCAGTAGGCGGCAGTACGCCCAACTTCTAACGCAAATGAATAGCGAATGGGAAAAGTTGAGCCGAGAAAAATGATGTCCCACTCGGCGAGTTGGGCACCGACTATTGTCGCGGAGTCGAGGCTGCCATGTTGTTTCTCGATATTATTGTTATTAAATGCACATAAACGGTCTGTTGTTGTTTAAGCTTTGTTGGAGGTAAAGCTGCCGACGAATGTACATGGAACTTTAATGTTTTGAGGGCGTCCACACTCTAAATGAACAGAATAGATTTCCCACAACTTTTTCGTTTGTTTAAAGTTGTTTTTTTATTTAGATTTAACGTTACACGAACAATTTTGAAACTGCCATGTTTTTATCATTTGTTTGTGTTATTTTAGAAACGTTAGTGATGTGTCATAGTTCCGCAACGACGTACTCGTAGTTGAAGTGAAGTAGAGAGCGAGGATAGTACTTCATTCCGAGATAGTTCGAGAGTCATTAAAGTGAATGAAACGTGCGGCAATAAGAACTTTATTTTATGGCTTTACTTTACAAACGGTTAAATAAAAACAAAGAAGTCTTTTACTTACTGTTTTTGCCGTTTGCGCCGATACCGTGTCTGGATACTGAATGAGGGCTTGGAATGAATCTGTAAACAAAATAGACTTCGGATTAGGACTAATGAGAACTGGAGTGTTGAAAAAGAAACTCGGCGAAGCTTGTTGATCTTTATTTGAAGAAAACGAAATAAAGGTTTACTCGATGTTTTTAAATCCTTAATTAAAATGTACCTACGTGGGTAGTATATTAATACAGTGGAAGTGTAGTCTAGAAACTGAAATTGTTTCTGAATTTTCTTATGATGTTAATAATAACTAAGCTCCATGTTAAACTGAAGTTAATTATCAATAAATTAAATGTATTCATAGGCTCTTAAAATTCAAGTAATCGATTTTTATTTGTGTCTTCTATTATATTCTACTCTATATTATAGCTACTCTCTAGAACAGTCTTACAACTTACTAAAGCACGCCAATAGCTAAGTAACAACATCATGTAGATTTTATAAAACATAACAATTTTCGTAGTCGTAAAACAATTTTCTCTAGAGTACTCGAGTGTTAGATGTCTCACGGAATTCCTGACAGGCAATATCTTGTTCACAAGAACGTTCAAACAAGGTGAAATTGGCGCCCGACGTGGGCTACCCGCGATCCTCGAACTTCGTCGAGTTAGTCGCAGGTGCACCGCAGCTATTTTATCATCAACACTTTACCGAATATTCAACTAAACAAGTTTCATGCCTATTTACTTTCGTCATAAACTTGGAGAGCAGGAATTTATTGCGTCTGTCACGTTATTTTACTTGCTCACCTTGTGAAACTTTGATGCGGTAGCTTGTAAACCCACCTTATTTCGCGTTTATTGTAAATAACACATAGTTATACGTGTAGTACAAGGTATTCTCTGAGGTAATCAATGATGAAAAAAACTCGTTAATCACAGAATCAAGTGCGTAAACAACGGGGAAACTGCGGGAGCACATTCAACTGGAATGGTCCCACAAGTAATATAGTTGGTGGAGTATATTTAGTGCGAGGATAAGCGTTAAACCCCCTAATTTAAGGCATGAGCCGGGCGATCATTGCCGTCCGCAGGGCGAGACCATAAATTCACATTTTTAGGAAACATCGTTCGGGTAGGTAGCACCTGCGTTGGCCACATTACGTACCATTAGACGGTGTGACACAGACTAGAGCTCGGTTAAGGCACTGTTATGTCGTTATTTTGAGGTTGCTTTCGCTGTTGTGAGAGACCTCAAAGCTCTGAAATATTTATAGCCTATATTTTTTGCTAGATATAAATCAAGGATTTGTTTTATAAAACTTTACAGAGTAATTCACTAGGTAGGAACTAGGAAGTAATAGGAACTAGCAGAGTACCACTATTTTATTCTGGTCTCGACATGATGATGTCATTCTCTGGTGAGATTTATTTGAGAAATCGGTCCAACTAAAAAGATACCATAAAATAACAACTTTTCTCCGCTTAGTTCCGTCTATTAGACAAGTCCAAATCTTCCCCTGGATCAAAGGCGTCGCCTAAAGGATTATCAGACAGCAGGTTGGCCGTACACCCACAGAAACGTTTGCCCAAGGCTTACTTTTTGTGAATTCAAAAACTTGCAGGAGTAAGGAAAATCTTTAAGATAACGAAGAGATTAGATTGTATAAAATGTAAAGTTTATAACAACATACAAAACTTCGGGGAGCAAAATACTCTTGTACCTTAACAATTTGCCTGCACCTATAAAATATAGAAGGTAGAACCACTCAAGTTGGAACCGTCGGCGTAAATTAAAAGTAACGCGGTGTCTCCTTCATACATAGTTAAATGCTCTTTAAGGCCCCATATTTTCTTTGGCCCATTTGGGAACGTTAAAATGGAATGCATAAAAGGCTTACCGCAAATTGGAGTTTTTATGTAATTACATACTGAATAAGCAAAAACTTTTTATAGGGACAATGGAGAAGGCCACTTGAAAGTAATAGTTCGTATGCACCGAGTTCATGAAAACAAAGGAAAAATGTAGCTCAGGTTTATTTGGTATTCTGAAAAATGTTTTAACTTTATATTACTACAGAATTTTCATAATAAGGACTGAGTCGGAAAGCCGATCTTGGCAGAGATTAGGTATGCTGTTTTGAGGAAGAAAATGTTTTTCATTGCCAGGTTGAAAGTTGCAAGAAATTATGGAGAAATATGGTCTATTTTGAGAATTAACAATAGTTATGAAAAAAACTGACTCTTGTAAAACGTTTGTATGTATTATAATTATAATCCAGATTTAGAGTAAAATAGAATGCATTCTTTTGGATGGCTTCTTTTTCTACCTTCTGATTTATTTTTTTCTATAATCTCGACGGAATCGAGTTCATATTAAAAGCATAAGTACGTAATTAAGTACTTACTCCGCTACATAAATATATTATGTAAAGCCATGTTTCTGTTTACCCCGAAACACAACTTTCTGTAAACAAAAGAGTAGCGACGATGTAAGAGATTTTGCTTATTCCAAATATGTTATGATATTTTTTATTTATTCGTTATCTTCGCTACGATACACGGGCATGTAACAATTTAGCCTGGGGGCTGGTGCGTGTGCTATCGAGGTATTTTGCTACATACGACGTTCGTTTGATGTTGTACTTTTATTAAGAAATTAGCTTTGATTAGCTGAGTAGGGTTGATTTTCTTAGAAAATTGATGTGTTATGTTTTGTCTTTTTTAGACGGTTCGTTTAAAATTATGTATCGTCGACTTTACCATCGGTTTATATGAAGAGAAAGCGCAAAGCTGAACTTTATATTAGAATCATGAGTTCAGTAAATTCTCCATTAGGCGTCCAAATGTTAAACATTAATTTAAATTAAACTCATTCACAAGCTGGTGTTGACACAAAAAGTTTTATGCACTTTAGGCAATAATGAAAATGGAAGTTTGGCAAAATAATTGTCCCCTTTGCTCTGTTTTATTTATTCAAGCTGAAATATTCAAGCGCTAATTCAATAACGTTGCTTGCGGCTCCGATTGCGCGCAAGAAATTCAAATCTCAATCAATCCGTAGCGTACGCGCCGCTTCATTATGTTTCATTAAAAATTCAACTGGAATGCGCAATTACTTTATGGAATATTTAAACGTCAATGTCTGCGCAAAAACAAGATGGGAGTTGTGGTAAAATTAAAATTTCGTAATCCACGTTTCGCTGTGTAGCAAAGAGGTTGCTTCCGCTATGTTAATATTAAGCGGTGGGGCAGGGCGGTACGCCGGCCGAACGATTACAGTATAATTTGATATCTTAAATCTCGACGTCTCCCTTGCAATGAGCGAGCTCTGTCAAGCTTGAATGCGTCCTCGTTCGCAATTTACGCGCCTTTTCAACTAACCTTCGCCCCCGACATTTAGATACTACTTGCAAATTGCTAAATACTTGCACAGCAACGTCGTCAGTATTGGTGCACTAACACTTCGAGAACATTTGGGGGGGCTGAGGAACAGGGTGTAAAGTTCCTCATCCCCCATAGAAAAGGGAGGATCCTCCGACCAGACGGGTGTTGTGTCTGGTGGGCTAACTGCCCGATATATGTAAGTCGGGATTTTCTATATAGGCTAATGTCGCGGATAATGTTGATAGCGCGATGTAGGAATTGTCAATTTAGTTCGCATGTGTTGCGATAGATGTCGCTGTCGCCACATCACTCCCTTCCGAGACCGGAGGTCGATAGCAGGCTGAGTCTTGATGCTTGCCAGGCCAGTGGAAGGTTCCAGTGAGTCGGAACCGGATGCCGCGTAGTTCTCGGTGAGCCGGAACTGTCTTGCGGTGATGCCCCAGTGAGTCGGGGTGATGCTGCATTATGCTCCAGTGAGTCGGAGTGATGCTTTTGCTGCGTAGTGGCTGGCTGCTGCGTCGACCAGGAGAGAAGTACGTCTCTGCTTGCTGACCGGCCGAAGTGCAGTGTGCTGTGCCAAGGTCGCTGATGTGGCTGAGGGTGATGACCAGGTATGCTCTTCCGCTGCATGCTGGTGGTCAGGATACCCTTTGAAGCCGTGGTTGCTGGCTGACGGTATGACTCGCTGCTCGAAGGCTTGAGGAAGTGATGATGACGTAGCTGCACGAAGGCTGCGCTGATGATCACGTCGGGGTCACCAGTTTGGGGGGTATGAGGAACAGGGTGTAAAGTTCCTCATCCCCCGTAGAAAAGGGAGGATCCTCCGACCAGACGGGTGTTGTGTCTGGTGGGCTAACTGCCCGATATATGTAAGTCGGGATTTTCTATATAGGCTAATGTCGCGGATAATGTTGATAGCGCGATGTAGGAATTGTCAATTTAGTTCGCATGTGTTGCGATAGATGTCGCTGTCGCCACAAACAAATTCAGGTCGTTCCTTAAAATTGCTCAACGGAATTAGTTGCGACGCGACGCGTTGCTATTCATTGGTGTATGTAAATAAGCCCACACTCGGCGTTTCTGCGAAAACTAAGACGTCGCAAAGATGATATCTGTAGACGAATCAAATCCTTAATTAAGGGAATCTAACGACGACATAGACACGACACCTACCGCAAACAGGGGACGCATAATAATTGTAGCGGTCTGCTACACCTTAATAAAGCCAATCGGGGCAGGTTGCGGGGTAAAGGCGCGGGGCCGGGGGGCGGTGTAGGATTACGGCGACTCCGCGCTCTTCATTGAGATTTGTTTCGGGATTAGAAACGCGTTTGATGGTAACCTCCCGTCAGCCTGTGGCCGACGCACCAACAGAGCGGAACCGTTATTATAAACGTTTTCTCTACGCCGCATTCAATATGTATATAAACGTAACGGAATATTCATCAGGCAAACTTCGCAACTCATGAAAGTAACACGCATGAAACAACATGAATCATAATTCGGTAACAACATCTATGCGATTAATGTTATAAGAAAATTGTGGCTTTGCCGAACGTGGGCAGCGAATGTGTAAATATACTCGTAAATAAATGCTGAACATTAAATTTTCGATGTCGGGAAACTCAAACTCACGTGTGCTCACGTTGATAAGGGTGGCTGACAACCCCTTCAATTTTTAATCTGTTCAAGCGATGACTTATACGAATAATTCAGGATATGCGATTGAGTATCTTATTAAGGAAAAAAAAGTTATGTCACACATTACAACTTCGCAGCGTCGACGGAAGATTTTCGAAACGATTATGTAAGCGATTTAGAAAAAAGCACGAATATCATCGGCATAAATATGAAGAATACGCTTTATGCAAATCGTGTAACAGGTAAAATATATACTTGTAGGTAAGTTTAGGCAGGTGCGTGACACACAGAGGGTAGTGAAAGCGAAAATGAGAGCGCTATAGCTATGTGGTTTATTTGCGCCCCTACGAGACAGGATAATTGAAATAAGGATTTATACCTTTCGGATATGCACCTACTTCAGTTTGCGTCTAGGTTTCCGATACGGTTTTAATACATTCTAGGGTTAACACACTTGTGGTTTAATTGAGGTTGAGCTTTCTTATCCGTCCGGGGTATGACTCCCAGGTCATACTCCGGGTCTTACTGGGTTTTTTTATCAGGAATTTCTCAGTAGCAGCCACCTACTCCATGTTCGTACCTGGTTGAAGCAGTAGGGACCGAAACATAACTGGTGAAATGTGGGTGTACTATTAAGTACATCTCCATCTTACTCTTCGGGGACTACAGGCATTATGTACGTTGTGCTTTCTGTCACTAATAACCACTTAATATATTTTTACAAGGAAAAGATTGTTCTTCCTTTCTATTTAATTCCAATGTTATAAGAAAATATTCATACAAAATATAAACAAGACACTCGCGTTTCCTTAAAGGTACCTAATGGGTACCTATTCTGATGCTATTTACAATATCACTGCAGTACATATAAAGTCAAACGCCCCAGTCAGGTGCCGTTATGAATATTCAGATGCAGAATAGGTGCCGGGAAATTGTCCGGAGACAAAAGCTTTTACAATTGGACAATGATGAATGCGGTAAAAAAGCAAACAGCCGTTTGGAAAGGTGGACGTTCGGAAATTGGAAACGCTGCATTAGGAGAACTGATGTCATGATATCGACAAGTTATGAGTCTGAACTGCTTATACTCACTGCTATCCTGGTACGTGTATTGAGATTTGCGGAACAAAACCGATTAACTGTAACGGCAGATTGCTGTGATTTGAGTTTGATAGCTTTTTTATGAGTATGTTTGTTTACCTTACACGTATTGAATAGGGGTTGCGCTCATGTTTGAACGTTTAGATACCGATGTCCTTTAATTTTAGATGATTCAGACAGATTCCAAAGTATTTTGGTACGTCCTAGCTGCAGTAGTAAAAACATCATCTGGTTAGTCTTTTCTCAGCCAAGTTATGGTCTAACCGAATGGTGCTGAATACCAGTATTTTACGTGGAGTGACTCCCTAGCTGACCTACACAACCCAGTAAAGTATTGGGTAATACGATACCTTTTGGTAAGACTAGTTACTTTCAGGACACTGACTATATGACACGACTGCCAAAGATCTGGAGGATATATTATGGCAGCCGGGACGAACGGCTTTAAGAGCTTTCCGATGCGGTCACCCATCCAAAAATCAATCTAGGTAAGGTCGACCCATCATCAGCATAATCAACCTACAATGTTCCTACTGCAGGGACTCAGACCTCCTCTTTAGGAAAGGGATGGGCTATAATTCACCCCGCGGGCCCAGTGCGGGTTGGTAGATGGGTATTCGATTTGTTTTTTAACACACACGGCGTATTTTTAATGCTTCGAAGACATGTGACATCTACCAAACCGCACTGGGCCCCCGTGGTGGATTTTAGCCCATCCCTCTCCTAAAGAGGAGGCCTATGACATGCCGGTTTCCTCATCATATTTTCCTGCACCGTTTTGAGAGCAGCGGTGATGAAATAAATGACACAAAGTAATGCGCCTGCCTGGGTTCGAATCCACGACTTACTGTTCGAAAGTCGGACCCGAGTGGCAGTTATTATTAAGCCAAGAGCTGTAGTAGTAAAACAAACTTTTTAATTTACTTAAACTAAATGTAAAGAGATGTAACAAAACTTAATAGGCGTTGTATAAAACAAGACAGATCGGATTTAAAATTGCAACTGTTTCTTCATCAAAGTTGACAAGTTGCTATCCCTGGAACGTGGCACTATTAAGTTCTATTTTTTTTTATTCAGCGCGGTTAAGATGACTTAAAATACCGTATTCATGGATCTTAGAGTTGTATCTAACATAACATAACATCACGCCTGTAATCCGCGAAGGGTTAGGCAGAGTTGTACCTAATAATATACACCCACATTTCGTGCCAGTTATGTTTAAGCCCCACGTAATAGGGCGAGCCTATTGCCATTAACCGGGCACAAATTCAGACTGCGTGGCTGCTACTCTGACATGCTTGATGGAAAGATCCAATAACAATTTGCCAAACCCGGGAATCGAAGCCGGGACCTCATGCTCAGTAGTCGCGATTGCCTCATTTCGATAAACGAGGCAGTCAGATTTGTAATAAGGAGGTGTATTTAATATTGGCGCAGTCATTCCAGTACCTATACACAATTGGCTAGATACTTATATATTCTTATACATCCGTGTGACGTGATTAAGAGTATGTTAGGATGTGGGGCAGCCATATCATTTTATCTGCTAATAACATTACTACGAACACTAAACTGCCGACCGCTATGTTAATAACAATATCCTCCCTAACAGTTCATTGGTCAAGGTTAAGGAAACTCTTCAATAAAAGAAAACGGACTGAAAGTAATACCTAATATTTATTTAATGAAAATACGACTAAAATATTAAAAATTAAATGTTAATCATTGACGCTAAAACGGCGTCCGAATCGACTTAATTAATGAAGGGACCGATAAAAATTAATTACTCAAATTCTTTTTTACGATTTCACTGTACTATGAGTATTCATCTATCATTAATTTCTGTAATCGGATCCCCAGAGATATTTCATAATTGAAGATCGTAAATTATAGCTTTCATCAAAGAGATTATTTAAGCTTATGTGTATACAATTGCTTTAATTACAAATTTCTCACAGTTAATTCGGAAAATTAATATAATTCAGAACTCACTTCATCTTTAAAGGCACTGGAGGTAAGAAATAAACAAATGTTTGCTAAGCTGTGTCGATATTGTTGGAACAATGTCGCGTTGACTCATGTTAGAAGGCCATTGTGTACAGGCAGCGTAGCACTTGCTTTGCGTAGACCACGTAGCCCGTAGCACGGTGCTACGCCAGTCAACTTCTACGATACACAAGAGAATTGCATCTATCGCTCGATTAGTATACATAAGGCTCGATAACGATATTAGTAACGGTGTGGTGGACGAAACTTGACGCTACGTAAAGTCTACCCACTCGTAGTCACCTTGCTACGGAAACTCGTAGCAGCTTATTAATTCTTTTACATATTTTTTCTGCATTACCTGAGTCTTGCAATGTTTGAAGTCTCTCACCTCATCAATATTTTAATTAAAGTGAATTCAACTTGAAGTAATTAAGTGAAAATGTCGTCAAGACTCGTTTTAGCTTGAAATTTCCGCGCTCGGCTAAATAATTCCGCGGGCGTTGCCCAGCGGGGTTTTTAAATAAAGTTGATTTGAGGTTCCTCGACTAGGTACTGTGTAATTAGGCAGGAGTGAACTGTAATGTCGGCACTCGCTACCGCCACGCCGCACGCTGCCCGCGGCTCAGGGGAGCTTATCAAATATGTACCTACCTACCTGCCTCCTGTGTGCCGGATTTATTTAGGATATGCATGAGGGTACGATTTAAATTTTAAACGGATTGCGCCCTTGGATTTCGGCCCTGTGTTATGTTTGGTAAATCTATCACTATAACACGTCCGACCGAAATTAATTTTAAAGCTCGCCTCGTTTCGATTCAATAATAGTTGTTTTAGCCGCTGTAATCCTGGGTTGCGATAGACACAAAGCGATTGTGACAAAAGGCTTATTAAACAATATATTTGAAGCAAATTACAGAGCGGTTGCATAATTAATTAGGTAGATTTTGCGCAAAATTGTGTTAAAATAAACGGAAGGCTCCTGAGGTGTGGTGTGTGAGACTGGGTGGTATTGTTCGAGGGTGCGTGAGGCGTGCGGTAATGTTCCCTCGTCCCTCTTCTTCCTCCTTTTCGGTGGCTTCTCCTCACACACAGTTTTCGTCGTACCTGAGGCTCATCCATCAAAATTGCGTTCGACGATGAAGATGTAACTGTCTTCCGCAAACATTACGAATATGCATATGCATAATTATATTCCGTAAATTCAACCCTGCGTGCGTGTAACATTTATCAAAGAGCTATACGTGATGTAAATAAACGAAGCTATGTACTTACTATTTTTAGTGAATGTGACGATCTTGAGAACCTTGCCGTATCGCTGGAAAATGGAGTAGAGCACGTCGAGCACGATCGGGTATAACATGTGTTCTATAATAACGCGCAGGACTGTGTTGGGTCCACCCTGTGAACAAAACTAAAACATTAAAATATGCTGCGATTTAATTTACTGAACTTAAGCAGCGATGAAAACCAGTGGTTGATCTTCTTTCTTCTTTAAGCCAAGATTTTAATAAGGAAAATACAAAATTATGACAGCCCGTGTTACCCAACAAATAAACACAAAAGAACCTTTTCCAAGTACCTGCTTATTTACATTTAATGTTTGGTTTAATTAATTAAATCACTAAAGGATGTTCAGCTATCAATTACACGGTAATTACGAACAAAGGATGTAATAATCTACTTCCGTTAAAAGCATTAATTAGTGCTTATGAGAAAAGCTTATCAATAATTAAACTCTCCACAGACGCTTTGTGACTGAAGTTAAGATACATGGAGCTAAAGGTAGGCACATATTGAGAAGCGAAGCGATATTGTCCAATATGTCTTTGTTATAAACCCGTTGGGTATTTCTTGGAGATGTCGGCTAGATATTGCATTAGACATGAAGATGTGGTACACTGGGGAATTTTTGACTGTTTAGACCAATACAAACGACATACTATTTGGTTTTTGTAGGTTACTACATTTTAATGTATTTTTTTTTTAATCTGGCTTTTCTCTAGAAGATAGTGTTTGATTTCAGCATGCAATATCACACTACAAGAAGTTTGACCTCGCAAAATCTACTTTTCATTTATTTGTTGTTATTTTGAACATTTTATTTCCTGTTCGTGTCCTAAATCAATTGATCTTCTTTCTAGGTTTTTCTAAGTAATCAGTCCAAAAGAAATTTTTCTCGTAAAATCGCCATCTTCTCAATTAGACTCCGTACCTTACATAAGTATATTGACCGATGCTACTGCATGATCCCTGCCCTCCGGGCGACAATCTGTCGGACGTCTTAGACCAGTCTATCTGCATGCTAGCCGCAGTCTACATCTTAGCCTGGGACCCCGAGAGAATACCCAAACCTAATTTGTGTAGCAAGTTTAATATTTTAAAGGTCCCAGTAATCGGCTCTGTTTCAACGGCTCATAATTATATTGGAATTTCTCTGTGTTACTTAAGTTATATGTTATGTAATATCGGTACAGGTAAGATGATTAATGGATACAGGTGAAATTAATTATGTATAGTTTTAAACACTATTGTTGGAGATCGTTATTTTGGGTACGCTGGGGTATTAGTTTATGAATAATATGAATTTAGGGGTTACTTGAACACCGAGTGATATATTTCGGTATTTCGGTACGTTTGTTACAGTACTAGATATTATATTGCTCTCAAGTTAGACGAAACTGACTTATTGAATAGACTTGAATATTCTGTTTGTTTTTCATCTGTTTCCTGGAAGTGAAAATAAAGGCAATACAACGGCAAATCATTAAAGGCAAATTTTTCCATACAAAAATACAGTATTTCTATTAAGAGTTCCTTTAGCCTGCTGTTCCACGCTTGGGCAGTATTTATATGATAAGAAAAACATGCTATGCAATGCCTCAAAACATGGAGTCAAAGTGACATCTGCACTACCGACGACACCTTGGAAGTGTTGGGCCAAATTTTGAAGTACGCCGTGCCACAGACACGAAAAATACAAGCTAAAGTTTATAAAAATAACAAATAAGGTAGATTTAATCCTTACCTGTATTTCCGTGCCTCCATTGGCTGGCTGTAAAGCGGCACCCGCGCCGGCAACCAACGCGGCGCCGGCGCTGTTGGATATAGCCTGAGCTGCTTGTAGCGCGGCCTGCGCTGATGCCGACTGCAAAAATATTACCTATAAATAATAGGTAAGTGTACGCCGAAGGTAGGTGTGTTAGCTTATAATTAACTATGCTAGGAAACTACGTATATTAAGGGGGGAACTTGGTGATTTCAGTATTGAAAATGGACGGGATAAGTGCATTAAAAAAGAAGTGTATCATGCAAGGTTTTGAATACATCTAAGGAGGTTTTTACGCCTTCAGGTGATGCGACTTTGTCACGAGTTACAAACGCATTTGTCAGTTGTATCCTTCGAGTAAGTGCAATTGCGAAAGCGGTCTTACAATGATTTCACTACAGTTGCTTTTGCAATACACTTGGCCGTGTAGCTAGTGGCCAATCATTTAAACTATAGTTTACTTTAGTGTGAGGACTAACTTTACTATCTAACCTAGATAGAAACAAAGAACATTGCATCAAGATTCCCAAATATCAAGCACATCACCACAAAACGTGATAATTCCCACATTTCAGTGTGTCCTTCAGTAAGTAAAAACATTCATTGTCACGTAGAAAAAAGTATGTACAAACAACAGACCCTCGCTCTCATAATTTCTCGAACAATGGAACGTAATAGGGGAATGGAGAGGAGAGCTATCTGACACACGCGTGAGCCACCTTCGAGTGTCCAAGACCAACAGATAACATTGACCACATCAAACAAAGGGGGGGTCATAAACTTATTTTGTATCGTCCGGGAACAATTCAGTACTTTGTTGCGTCGTTATATAGGGGCGAACGGCATTGTGGAGGCGACACTTTGAGTGCTTAGCCAGTTAGATAACATTCATAAATTGCTCATATAAATAACGAGTTTTTTTTCAGGGTTTTTGAGTTGAATATGTGTCACTGCCTAAAAGTCTACCCGTTTAAAAGTTTAATCAAATTAACTAATAAAAGTCTGAACTAGTTTTTCCAACGTGCGCAAAACATTTCACTTGCAGTCTTGCTAAAAAAGCCCAATATTCACGTAAAAAGCCGTCAACGCTATCTACAGTAGGTTCGAATAAAAAAAACGTAATGACACGCGAGTGAAATACAGCGTGTTGTTTACACGTTACGATCGCATGCAAGGACGCGGCACACTTTGATCCTATATTTTCACATGGCTTTGTGCGACGACGGGCTGACAAGCGGGCAGGCCAGACACAAAAATAAGGCTTTAACCGTGTCATGGTAAGCCTGCCGCCGACGGCAAAGGCTCTGGTACAAATTCACATTGACTTGTTCCCCCTCACTCCTCTTTTTCTCTGCTACATTATTCTTTGATATGTCTATGTTAGAGCTATTAGGTAAAATGTAGGTTTTCATATTAAGTGGTTAGCGAATTAAGGTTGTGACCTACTGAAAAAATTAATTAGATATTTGGCCATTGCTGTGTTAGTAAATAAGAGCCTTCTTGGTTATTCGTTTATTTTATCTAACAGTTTGGCTTCGATTTTTCTTTAAATTTCAATAACAACCACGCCTCAACAGAATTTTAGGAATGCGATTCCATCAAAAATAGTTTACAAGTCACCGGCGTTCGCTATGTCGAACTTGGAAAATATTTAAAAGGTCTTATTCGGGAGACGCGCAATCTTTCACAGGCGACCACGGGCAGACATTTGTCGAGAAGACGCGACAAAATAACTCCAACCGAGAGTTCTATTCACCACCACAAAAACCTTTAGCATCGCATGATTGATCAAAGCTTTGCGTTCAATGCACGTTCTTTAAAATGCAGCTGGTCGACACCATTCTCTCAAGTCTGCAACATTCAGGAGACAGTTCCGTTAATACTATCAAATTCTGATGCTCAGTGATGTAATAATGTATAAAACGTGTCTTTTCATGTGAATCACAATAACAAAGGCTAGTCTGTCTATTCGTAACAGCCTCGTTATAACTTTTAATAGTGCGCTACAAAGAGATCCCGAAATGTGACAAGATAGCGATAAATCTTTATAGTCACATTATCTTGTATGTATGCTCAGTGTTAACACTTAAGCTGATAGTTTGTTGGGAATGTTCAGTGGATTATATAAAAGTCAACGGCTGCACTTATATTCTAGTTTTATGAACGATAACTTTGATTCTTGTCGTGCACTAAAGTTTGGGTCATATCTGCTCACTATGTTTCTACATTGTTATCTTCATTAACTTTAAGAGGTTGTCTTGTTGAAGCTTAAATAACATAATATTATCGAAGCTTTCAGGAGTGCTGAAGTTTCAATTAAAACATTCAAGCAGGTTGCTTCGTGAGTGATATTAATATGGATGAGAATTTAGGTAAGATCTAGTCAAGTACGGAGTTAAAATTTTATGTGAACGATGGAAATATCTATACAAATAAATAAAATTTAAGTATTTGCTATTTTAAAATAACAGCTTTATACTGAATGAGTATGTTTTTTTTTATTTTGTTTGTTTTATTTTATCGGTTTGTTCCAGCTTATCTCTAAAATGGTTTGATCAATTTCGACGGGACTTGATCTGGCAGATAGATGATCTTATATGGAGTAACGTGTAGTAAGTACTTAATCTTTGAAATTGTAAACAAAATCCTATTCAAATATGAAAGTAATACTTAATAATTTCACACGCGGACGAATGTGGCGGGCAACAGCTAGTCACTAAAATTATTTTAAAAAGCTATCTATCAGTTGCACCTGTACAAAAAAATCCCAAAATTAAAGGTTTAAAAGGTACATGAAAAATGTGCAGGGATAAAGTCGCCGGTAATGGTAACGAGTGCTCGTCGGAGTCACATCATTATGAGGTATCGAACAGATGACGCTACGTCAAATAATATTCTTTGCTTCCTAGGCAACGAAATAGGAACTTCTTTTTTAAGCGCAGTTTTAAGTGTTTTTTTTTGCGTAGGTATTCCATTTTTTTTTGTCCGGTTATAATATTATATGGACTAGAATTGTGTTTTTTTAGCTATACCGATTGTATCAAATAGGTAAATTATTCGTCCGGCTTTTTAGATGAAACCATTTCATACCGTGTATGTTTGTGGCACATGTAAGCTTTGTTTATATTTTATTAAATTCAGAGAAATTCTGAAACAATTACCTACTTTATCAACCTACAGACCTTTGTAAATAAACACCTATTGTCAACCCCAAAATTTCGTTTGAGGTAATCAAACGAAATTTTGGAACGAAACTCTCCCCCGAACTATCAAAGACCAAATAACCACACCTACTTTAACCAAAATTGTAGGTAGGTATTTGCACCAGTCTACCATAATTCGCTTAAGATGTTACAGATCAATATTTACACTCGACTACAGAGAAACAGGGATTAACGCAAACAGATAATAAACACCTAGATGTATCCGTTTTGAGTTTAATCATCACATTAATTAGCCACGTATTGACACAAACGCCTGTTTGCGATGCCGACAATTTGATCAAACAACCTGCAACTATTTAACAAACAATGTATCGCGAATATTATTTAATGTTACAATACTATTGTGCTATACATATTTGTGAAGAGTAAACTTGTGAACAAGTGAATAGATGCAGACTTGCTAAAAGCAATACGTAAATGCGCTAATGGAGTTGTTAACAGCTAGTAGACTGCCTGCCTGTGCGGCTGCGCTGCATGAGGTCCTGTGTTCAATTCCCAGGTTGGCCAAAGTGATATTGGGCTTTTCATCAAGAGTTTCTCGTGAACAAGGCTACGGAGCCTTGTTGATGGTAATAGGCTCGCCCGCTATTACATGGGACTTCCAACATAACTGGCGAAATTAAGGTGTAATATTAAGTATACCTCTGTCTAACCCTTAGGGGATTACAGGCGTTATGTTATGAGTAGTTAACAATGTTTTCAGTCCATTTTCCGTGAAATAATCTACCTGTATTGTCGAAACTCTTCACTGGTTTATAAATGACGTCAAAGCAGCTCTTACCGCAAAAAGGGTAAATTATATTATTATTAGTGGCACATAATGATTGCGTTGTTAGACAATCCGGTGGGTAAATATTCCCCGTGGTCCGACGCTAACCCTTGCGCATGTTATCGAGTGCCATCCCCTCAATTATGGCAACACAAATTTAGGCAAGAACAATTTCTCAATATTATCAGCCATCAAAATGGTTGAGGGTTTGTTTTTGATAGGTTTCGTGGATAAACGAAACTAATTAAGCGTTTTAATTAATCCTCCCATTGGGTGTTTTGTTACCGAAAATATTGATTTCCTTTCTCATTGCCGAAGAGCCTCCGGTAAGAAAGGTTCACTCACAAATGTTCGGCATTTATCTCCTTTTTTACCTAACGTTATCCCGAGAGCCTTATTATCGAGGGTGGTAGGATTCGGCGAGCGATGCCAGTTGATTTTTATAGTGACGAATTGCGACATAGGTGCTCGGATCGCAGCCTTATTTTTCACAAGTAATACGAAAGTCCCGAACTTGTGTAGTGTTTAGCAACAAACTAGAGGAGGGAACTAGCTAACTAACGTTTTGATGCGGTTAACTGAGCAGATTTCAGCGACATAACCTGTCTGTAGACACAAATAAGTTTCTAAAGGGTTAGTTACCAGTTTCACCAGCTCAACTTTAGTTTAACTTAGGCGATCTATTTGGCTTTTGTTACAAGTGGTTATTGAAAGGCATAAATGATATTACAGTTGTTAATAGCTATGTTAGGAATTATAAGTCAACGGGTTAAGTAATAAACATAAAGTAAAGGGAACTAAAGCAATCAACAAGACACGGCGACATTAAAGAGTTGAGCATATTTTTTAGTGCTCGAAGATGTTCAGGGGAACGTTAATTACATAGCTGATGGAGTGACATCCTATTAAAGATGGGGAATAATTTTATCTTGGCGATGAATTTTATCTCGATGCTGAGAAAGTTTCGTAGTAAAAAATGCAATTCTGTTTATTGCTACATTATTTTGATGTTTAATAGACGAGCTATTTAAGAATGGACATATTTTATCCGTATTTTTATAGTAGAGTGTGAGTGTGAGTTATTTGCATCGAGTTAGGTAGATGTTTGAGTTTCTATGAGAGGATGATTAAAAGATGTTTTTAGGGTTCCGTAGCCGAAAGACAAAAAACGGAACCTTTATAGATTCGTTATGTCTGTCCATCTGTCCGTCCGATATCATTTTTATATAAAAATGAAAAAAAAAAGATGAAAATAAAACTAAAAAAACAACATCAAACCTATTTGTGTAGGGTGTCTATAGATAGGTATTTTAAAATAACGGTTTCTGAAACTATTTTTTCTCAAAGCCCATCGTTTGAAAGATAGACACTTACAAAGAGCTAAAATGTCTGTGCCCCTCTAACTTTTAAACTAGGTACCAGAGTGAAAAATCTATAATAAATATATGCTGTAAATCGCAATAAATACTTTCTATTAAAGTTGATTTGAACGAGGTAGACATAGTAGTTTTTGAGATATAGCACATTTAAAAAAACGCAAATATAACTTTGTTATTCATACAAACACTATGAAAACCAAACTTATCACAAAATGTATATTTTTATTGCCGCTATAACAATAAATAATACAAATTAAAGGGAAGCCCCTATTACGATGGTATGGAACCCTACATGTGCGAGTTCGACTCGCACTTGGCCAGTTTTTTTTGTTATTTTTAAGTATTTCATATTTTTATCATTCCTATGTGTCTATTAATTTGTGTTTTGTCTGTACAATAGTTTGGAATTTTCTATATCGTACCTACATGTTTTTTCACAATAAATAAATAGGTACTAAGTATAATAGTAAGGGTGTGTACACATCCTGAATCAAAGTCATCGAGAGTCCCATACACAAAACATAATCGCGACACACACTGATTCATCCATTTACGACCGTTTACCCCATAAACGAGGCAACTTTTCGTGAAATTATTCAGCAGTCACGACACGCACGGCCGGTATCACTGCAAATGTACGTATAGACAGAACAGTAATAGTTTAGTAACTCAATCAAATCGGAACAACGTCGGCGACTATGTCCCGTCGCGGCATGCGGGTTTATTGAATACCGTTATCTAAATTGTGGGGTCTTGATGCCCCCAACAAAGATTAAATTAACAGGTCGAGTGCAGGCCACAGCCGGGGGGTCTGTTTCGCTGTTTCGCAATTGTAACATGGGCTTTAATGCCCGATCGCATACCGCACGATAATCCCGCTGTTGTGTAATAGGCCTAATTGAACTGTCGTTACGTTATTACGTATTGAGTGGTCGCGTTTTGTGTCTAGCCAGCCCGTGAGCGTAATCCTAATTAGTTACTGTTATATATCCGTGTTTAACATGGATATGTATTTGGATTTGGTAGCCTTTCAGTTGATTCAAATGACCGGTCATCGTGTCCTGATTTCTATTTACGGAATTGTTTTAGAAACCTCGCTTTGGTTAGTGGTTGTGAATATGAGAAATTAGGTTCGAATTCTGGGTCAGAAAAAACGTTTTTATTTTTAATAACAGGTTGGTATTTTTGAGTAGCGGATACGGGAGTAAGTATACAGAGTCTTTATTTGTGCCCAGTTGATGGCATTATGCTCGCCCTCTAATACGTCCGTCAGGATATATAATTTTAAATTGTTACGATATCTGTTGGTTGTGGAACACTTTTTGGTCAAAATTCACATGGGTTATCTGCCTAGACTTTTCTCTATATTGGGGTCGGTTTCCAGTCTAACCGGATGCAGGTGAATACCAGTATTTTATAGGTACTGGGTAAGACTGGTTGTCAGACTTCCGTGCCACTGACTACCTATTACAACTGACAAAGATGCCCTTTCTGAGGCATGGAGGAAACTCGATACATCTAAATTTACATGCAATCTACAAAAAATAAAGGTACTTACGGCATTGCTATGTGTCTGATCGGTCTTGAGCTCCTTGTGGTTAGAGAACTGAACATAGACGGCCCTTCCACGGAGTTGGGCCACGCAGCCGCCGAAGTATGCGACCATCGCCACTGCTGATATCTCCTCCGCCATTTCGAGGAATGCCTGTACAAAATAGGATAAAGTTTTAGTATACTCCGCTGCTTTATACAATAATAAATAAACAAGTCCCTCTATCAACTAGTCTTTTTTTCATGTTTTCTATCTAAGGATTGTTCTGCCTACCACCATGGGAAAACAGGTGTAAGTTTATGTGTTGTTGTTTAATCACTTTTGGAAGCCGACCCCAACATAGTTGGGAAAAGGCAGATGATGATGTTTAATCACTTTTGGACGTTATTAAGACGTGGTGGTGTGACTATAGTTGCTTAGTGTCAATTGTTAGTAGGTACCCTAATTTATTTTGTGACATATCATATTCCGCTTTATTGCGTAACTATAAAAATATACACTACTACTATTATCATTTCTTGTTCTCAAACTCGAAACAAAGTCCCCTTTTGCATCTAAAACAAACATTCTAAACGCCATCCTTCAACGTCGAGTATCGGGCAAGACAGAATAATAGTTTCCAACTCTTTTGTTGGGTCGTTAAAACGTACAAACTCCTCGCTTGGAGATATAAATCAATTGTTTAACAACAGCGGTAGTGTAATGCGGCGCACCCCAACTGGGTTTGTGTTTGCCGGGCCTATGGAGTCCAATTAATCGGATCCGATCCCCCAACCATCCATAAACCTGTGAGTACTCCACACGCGCCCACTGATCTATAGACTGTACAATTCTGCAGTCTGCATTATTCTCTAAAAGCGTTATGCTTTCAATGGTAGTTTCGAATGTAAGTTCATCTACGTCGTTTTCAAACCGTGCTAATTATGCTTTAGGCATCGGACAATACGAAACATACGGCTCTTTGTGTGTGTTTTGCCGAAAATTAAATAGAATACTTGCCCGGGGCTAATTAAAAATATTCCCATACACGGCGATGAAAAACAGGGTCAGCGGAAAATTCTGACATACCTATAATGTAAACTAAATGTTTGCGTGCCGTTTTTTTTAAAGAGTTTTTTTTTGCTATCCATTTGATAAACAATCGATCGCTTGCAAAACATATTATTATTGGCAGAAAAATAATGATGTATTCCAGATCTTGGACCCCGTTCCCGATACATTTTTTTTTAAATGTTTTTGATACTGTTTTTTTAAGGATTAAACAAAATTAACTATTTAAAATTTGTTAATAAATAGGAAAACATTATTTGAATTGGGTTTTCCAGTAAACAAAATGGATAAATTGAATGTAATTTTTTTTAGATCAAACTTTTAGTTTCAAGACATAATAAGTTCTAACTTATATAAAGAAAGTTGGGTGGTCAGAAGTGTATCATTCAAGAATATTATGTACAGCACTCGATCATAGGATCAGTTACCAAAATCCCATCCCATTGAAAACTGTTACGGGATCAAAATCGATGCTGTACAAATTAATAGAACCGTGGCTGTCACGCGAGCGACGATCGTAAAATAGTGTCAACACCTCTTTCGCTTTAATCACCGAGAGTGGGGGCGATTGTCCGCACCCACTCACATCGGTGTTTGCCCACCTCTCCACAGATGGCGCCTTTGTAACCGGACTCTCACAGGTTCGGTAACCATCGACTACCAACGATACTTTTCATCATCCACTCTCTGAGTGCGTCAAAGGACTAGAGGCGACCACGTGCGGTACTTTATATCGATAAGTTTCAAATAATCTGGCGATGTCTCCTCATTTTTCGGGAAGACTTTGAACATTGACATTTTACACTTCTTCTAAATCCAAACGTATTAAATACAGTGAATATTTGAAGCTAGAATAATTAAATCGCAAATAGAATAGATGGAAACTTATGAAAATTTTCTAGCAATTTACACCTCGAGAATGAGTAGAAAAGGACACAGAATATTTCATAAGAAAAGGCGAGTGAAGAGGCTGTGACCGTTCATAAAAAGGGATTCGACTTGTTCCTTGTGCTAGAAGAGAGATTGTTTTCGTTCACGCCCACGATATACAGGGTGGATGTCATACGAGCTATTTATTAGACGGGATAACATTGTCGCGGCTGCCTCCTGCGTTCCCGTAATAGGATTTTCTTTTTATTATTTTATTTCTCGGTTGTAAACTAACTCATTTTTAATTTGTCAGCGGAAAATCGTAAATTTCACATTGCACGTGCCCGGTGGGTGTTTCGACGTAAAATACGCAGTAAAACCGGCTAGATGTTACCTTATAACCTGTTCGTGCGCTCGAGTTATAATATGAGCATACTTTTTTGATGAATTGCTTGCCCTTTACAACTTGTTCCTGGACACTTTACAATCCTCGAATATTGTGTACTTGAGCAAACAGCGCCATTTATTCTATAAAACAACTTTACCACAACACGACCAGAAACGGATACAGAAATTGAATAAAATACGATCGTAAAATATCATTTGAGGAGGTCAATCACGGTAAAGGTATCTCGATCTACACTCATTCATGAGCTCTTCTCGACCCAAATTGAAATTTATATTAGATGTCATCGCCTTTAATTTCCGCAATGTACAATTTGAGATGCAATCTCTCCCTTGGGTTTCAATTCGAGGAGTGTACTTTTAAAATAAGCTGGTAAAAATGGGAAAGGGGCCTAAAATGTAAGAGTGAATATTTGTTCCAAATTCGCCGTTCATTTTGACCCCGCAATAGATAAACGTCTCTCGTTTGACGGGGGTTAGTAGGGATGTCGATCATACTAAAATTGCTTTCCATCGTCGGCGTAACATTTTGTTTTAAAATATACAAAGCGTCATTTATCGTGCGTCTTCAATATTTGGGTTCGTTTATGTTGTTTGGTAAACAGAAGATTAGGAAATAAGTTTGAACATTTTCAATTATGACTTCTTTTCTCTTACTACCTATTGTGATAGGTATCTCCACCATGTAAACCTTACTTGATTGAGGTGTATAGATACACAGATAGAACCAAGAAACATCCCAGCAATACTCATTAGTGCAGCAACCGACAAATCCTCTTCAGTCATCTTTTGTCCCTCTAATACTGCAGTTACAATAAAACGCGGGTAGGGGTAGGCTGTGACAATGGTTAGCGGCCTATTTGCGGACAAGCCGTGCCTGCCACTTGTTGTGCTTCCTGCGGAGTCGAGCGCCATTGTAACTAGAGTAGCTACATGGCCGACTTCATTTGTTAAATGAGGCCTGATCGGTTACGTGGCCTAAGTTTGGCTAATCGTGGTTGACGAGAGGTTTGGAACTTGAACTTAATTATAGAGATATTGGGGTTTCATGGTCTATTGTGACGTGGAGCTTAATGTAGCCATAGAAATAGGGTAGACTTAGATAGTTGTTACTTTGATGCCGCAAAGAGTTTCTTTCAATTTTCTACTCATGTGGTCGTAGGTAATGGGAAAATTGATAAAAGGGCTTTTTTAACATCCTTTTCTCAATATTATGTAAAGCAGAATTTCTCTCTCGTAGATATAACAAAATCTCTCCCAATTCAAGCACAGTAAAGTACCCTAATTAAAAGGATTACATTTACAAACCAATTTACCAAAAACAAATGTAGTATCTTACCTGATTTTTGCCTTTAAGCACGAGTACATTAGTGACCCTCCCGAAGGGCAGGCCAAGTTGTATGATCTCGGCTTCTGTCGTCTCGTTAGGGATGTTCCGTATGTGGATGACCCGCGACGGTTTGCCAACATTCTGTTCGAGTTTCACCTGTTAAAGAAAATAAATGTTAATTCCAACTTGTTAAATAAACTAAAACTGACTTTTAATCTTCCAAGATGTAGTCAAAAAAGATCCATAACAAAAGACTTAATAAAAAAAATCTTCAGTAAAGAAATACAAGTAGAAAAGATTTCTTGTACAGTGTGCTGGGCGCGATGATCCGTAATCAAGCGGCGTTCGATTCCGGCGGAGCAAACGCGAATGTAAAAGGCACATAGCGTATAAAATGACCGTTCTAATATACATAAATAAAGCTAGCATTGTTCGCGAGGAAGAGCCCGTTGGATAATTGAAAAGTCGATGTAGTATAATTGTCGAGGCTTATCGGGCCCAACCCCGATGTGGGCGCCATTGTTCCCCAGAGAGCCTTTTGATTACGGCGGCGGGCTCGAACCGACTCCCGAATATATTGTAGCTTTGTATGACACTTCACTTCATTCAAGTGAAAAGAACAACCTTTACAGCGCAATTTATGATTGTAAAAAAATCATAAACAAAATTAAATAAAAATTCTAAATCTCATGACGAACTTAAACTGTAATAAAACAGGGTTATCAAATATTTCCGAGGTTATAATTATGTTTTCGAGGAAATCTTAGCAGACATTTCAGTTGGAACAGGGAATAAGATTTGGGGAGTTGCGGCGTATCTAAGCGTCTCCCTTTTTACGTTCTTTGGCGGGCGGCGAAGCGTGGAGGTGTAACAAATGAGTCTAATGCCTATTAGTTCGACCTTGTTAAGTTCAGACAAAGTGAGCAGCTGGTCTGACAAAAGTGCAAGGGAAAAGTCGAAACACTTGGAGAAGTGTTCCATTGTGGCTTTTAGTGGCTACACTTCGTATACTGTTGATAAAATGTGATTGACTATTAATTACCTGCTCTCAATTAAGAAGTGCGATTGGAACTTTATTTACTTCATCTAAAAGAGCTAGTTATACTTATTTTGTAATAGGTTATATATTTAATCCAGATTATTACAAGGTAGGAAATATACTGAATATCTATATAATGGTTAGACAAATATTGTTACGTCTACTAAACGGTCAAACCCGTCAAACCCAAACAAGAAAAAAAAACAATCGATCACTCAGATCTTTATAAAAACAAACCACTAACTAAAAGAAAAGAGTACACAGTTATGATATTTTTGAACAGCCCGAATTTCGTTAGAATCGACATCAAAAGAACCAAATCTCCGTAAATAAACAAATAAAAAATATGTTTCCAAAGTGACTTGCAAAGGGAGGTATAAATCGTCGCACACGCTCGCCCACCTCGAAGGTTCGGTATTTTCTCTTCTCACGAAAGAAAACAACTGGTACGTAAAACGTAAAGAAGGACATTACTTTCGCTGGGTCAGAAAATCTGCGAGGAACGATTTCCACATCAGGCACTTTAAATCATCCGCTCCGTCTCACATTTCATCCATAAATATTAAATCTTGGCTTGGTTCTTTGGATAGAAAAAAAGCTATCGTATGACATTTTTCCTGTGAGGATTTCCCGGAATCGGTCAATTTTCCCGGTGATCGCGCCGGCCGTGTTTATTGAAACACTATTTCTCAGTTGGCCGCGTCTACGGCGCCATATCATTAACTATAAGTACGTTCTACGTCTACGACGACCTATCGACACTGATTTTATCGTTCAGGTGTTAATTATAATTAATATTTTCGCTTCCTTTCCTGTAATTTTCTTTCTTTTGGATATTATTCATAGTTATTTTGTATATGTAAGTAAGAACTCAGGTGAAGAATAAATTAACTTATTAAAACCAGGTATTACATAATATAACACTGCATCTAAAGTGTTGTCATAAATTGATAAAATATGGGGAAATTTGACTAAACCACTGACCAAAACTGTTTTCAAACTTCTTTCCGCTAACATTTTGGCGCTATAAACTCGCTGCCACAACTTAACATTATTATGTTTTTAAAAAAGAATGACGTCACTTGTCTGTGCTGTATTTAAGAATTCTCAGTGGCTGTTTAATCGTAGAAAGCATTTTTCCTCAAAGGAAAACTCAGTGTACAGTTTAATTTAACCCACCGCTTTTTCCATCTAAATGCTCTTTGTTTTTTTCCATGTTTTTTTTATTGCAAACCATTTATGCTAATAACGATAATTGTTTTAGTAGTTATTTTTGTGAGTTTTAGGATGAAAACAAAAAAGCTTTTAATATAATATAATATCATACCTGTAATTTCCGAAGGGTGTATGTAGAGTTGTACCTAAGACAGTTATGTTTTAGTCGCGTAGGGCGAGCCTATTACCATCAACCTGCCACAAATCTAGACTGATGGAAAAACCCAATAAGATTTGCCCGACCCAGGAATCAAAACCCAGGACCCCATGTTCAGCGGGCGCACTTACAACCACTAGACCAACGAGGCAGAAAAAAGGATTGTATCTCAAGTTTAACCCGAACACTGACGCTCTTAAGTTATAAACTACCCTACGACATTAAAAACCATTTTTTTTTTGTGGGACGGGAAATCATCAAATAACCCTTCCCGCTCTGGGCAGAGCGAAAGGGAGTGTCAGACTTCTACTGACTAAATGTTCCTTCTTAGCCCTTTGTGTCGAGGCCGCGGTATCTCTTTCGAACAACCCGCAGCCCACATTAACAATCCTAATACCTGATTATAATAGTATTATAACTAACCGACTTCAAACACATCTGAAGCATCGGAATTTGTAATCATGTGACGCCCCTGTAACCGAACACTAATATTGGCACGTTCAAGTAAACGTTACACGAGTCAAATGTACCTGAGCACACTAAGTATTCTGCTTAGGGCGCGTTGACAAACGCCCCGTCGACGGTCGCAGTGGCTAAGGAAACGACATTCTGTAATCCGCTTGTGGCGCGGGTCAGGCTCGACCTATCAGAAGCGGCCGGTATTACCCCGTTTAAGAGCCACGTCTTACTTTTTAACATCTGTTAGGGATCATGTTAAGGTTTTAAGTCTTAAGAAACGTTTTTACTAAGTGCTGAGTAATAGCAGTTTCAAGCTAACAATTATCTTTTTAATATTCGTCGCTTACCTGTCTTGGACGGCTATTTTGCATCGGGTTAGCGGTATAATAAATTGACAACGGAGATTTATGTTAAAAAATATATATGACTGTCATAGGGCAGTCTAAGCCGACGCTCGTATCCTACAGGGGGTGGGGTGCCTTTGCTAAGCACAGTCTAAGTTTCTTACACTTGCTGGAGGCCTTACGCTCAAGGCACCCACAGGACAGTTCGGTTAAGTAGACGACAACCTTCTACTTCTAGGTTGAACTGCAAAATGCCATTCAGAGAAGAAAAGTAATAGGGCAGTTTAGTAAATGTTCTGCTTAAAACCTGACTAACTTATATTTGTGGATTATTTTGCCCAGATTTTTATTCTTCAAGATTGTTGGTAGTCGAAATATCCAACTACCAGTAACTTATTAAATTCTAAATATTTCAGGTATTTACTTAGCATACAAGTTACGGTACTCACAGTAGGTAGACAATGACTGAGCGAATATCAAAGAAAACGGCCCTCGAGCCTACAGCGTAATCGATTTCGTGATGCAGGAAAACTTCCCACAAATATTTATTTTATCTACGTAAACAAAATGTATGCGGAACTTCACCGTATATTCACGTAAGAGGATTCGTTCTACTTTTAGCTGTACTTACTGTTTATTATTTCATCAATTAATATTGTGCTAAGTAGCTTTTGGTTCTTTCCATTTTGTAAATATACCCTAGTGAATTTTTGTAAAATTTTCATAACAAGCGTTTTAAAACGGTTCGCGTCACTTCTTGCTTCAACATTTAAACATTTTTAAGTTAACTGTAGAATGTCGCGACATTTTCAAGATGATTTTGTTCATTTTAAAGAGGGAGTTGAGAGAAATGTTTTTGCACATAATTATAGGAAGCGAACAAACTAGCAAATAGCACTTTGTCCGACCCGTCCAGGAATCAACCACAGAGCCTCAAGCTCAGAAGTCGCTCTTGCGATTACTTGACCAACGAGGTAGTCCTAGTATGTACTTGTGGAATATTTTAAATATTTCAAACGTTCTGAGTTTAGAATTTGAATATAACTAGAATGCTGGGAAAATCTAGTGGTTTTCACAAAAGTATTTGACTACTATTAAAAGTTCAGGAAAATGTTATGTTATTTCAAAGAACTAACAGAAGTGTAAAAAAAGTAATAAAAAATCGATAAAAAAGTGCTTTGAAATAACATAACATTTTCGTGATTTTTTACCAGTAGTCAAACAGCCAATTCGCGACAAAGTGGACAAAGTTAACAGACAAACCACGTTTATTGATGGCCCTCAAACTTGTTCGCCATTTGAGAAATAATGTACTCATCATTCTCTTGCCCTTATTCCAATTAATTTGGGGTCGGCGCAGCATAATCTTCTTCTTCCATACGTATCTGTTTCTCGTCATCTCATGGAACATTTCCTTTCTTGCCATATCATTCTTAACACAGTCCATCTACCCATCCACATGCATACTCAAAACCTTTTACACGACATTTTCCTCATTCCTCCGCCTCACATGTCTATACCACGACAACCGATTTCCACACAACTTTTCAGTCACTGGCACCACTTTCAGACTTCCTCTCATGTACTAATTTCTTATTTCATCCATTCGCGTAACACCACACATCCTCCTTAGCGTTCTCATCTCAGCCACATGTAAATGCCTTTCATCCATCCCTTTTGTGGCCCAGCATTCTGATCCATCTTCCCCTTAAGTTTAAGAGGAATGCGGGAGTCGTAGATTGTTCCTGTGACCTGTCGCCATTTCATCCATCCCGTGTTCATTGAGTAATAATGTACTATCGTAGAGAAATTTCTCTCAGTCAGTATCGGAACCCTTGAACTAATAACAATTGCGATTTAGTGGGCCGTTCGGTAGCAACTCGATGAAAGTTGAAGCACCACAGGTAGGAGGTTCAAGTTCTCGTGTAGCAGCGATATTTTAATGCTGCGCAAAATACTTGGCTTGCGGTAGATGTTTGATTTCTTTTAAAATTTACAAAAAGTACTATAGAAACTTTAGTTCACGGTTTTTTATTAAATGCAAACCCAATTACGATATTTTTATTAAATGCATAAAAAAATCTGATCTTTAACTGTCTGAAGCTTTCACGGATCATAACTAAACTTATATCATCCTTGCGATCATGGCGCTTGCAACAGTGGCACCGTCGCAATATCCCTTAGGTGGCCGTGTGTCTTTTCTTCTGTCCACTGCTGGGCAAAGGCCTCCCTCATAGTTTTCCACTCTTCGTGCAATTTCGCTAAAACCTCTAAGTCTTCACGCCAGCATTTTCTAGGCCTCACTCGGTGATGATGCCTATCTTCTGGCAACCACTGCGTGACGACTCTGGCCCATCGGTTCTAATGCATCATGATCTATCCTCTTCGTGAAAAACTCGGTTAGGCAAGACCGATTCAAAATCAACTTCAGCAAACAAATCCAATATCTCCTCGAATGCTGTTTCCATCCTAACAAAACTTTTAGTAAAACAATCCTCCATAATTGATTCTTATGGCTTGCACCGTACTTGGAGTTGCATCCGCCGTTAAAATTTCAAGAGTATTATTACACTAGAAATCGTTGGAGTCGATTCGTTGAAACTTTTAATTGGCCGTCCAGTGGAATATTGTATTTCATTGCCGACCATCAATGTTATTATTTGATACAGATTGAGAGGTACTTCCGAGCTTGTTATGATAGTTGGGCCATCAAATAAATAGGAGCACATTTATGTATCGACTAGTTATTATAACTATACTAATTAATATTGTAAAGAAATTATTTCGAAGCTTCATTGGTGGATTTGATGAAAATAACAATAGGTGTTATTAATTTATTCCAGCCTGATAGATAAAGACATAGAATTAAATTGTTGCATTATAATTTAAATTAGTGTGTGTGGGCTTATTTAGTAACTAGGTGTAATAAAACATTGGGATTTTCCATCAGAAATTTAAAGAAAAAAAAAAGAAAGAAAAATATCAATTAATAAATTTCAATACATTTCTTACTAGCATCCACGGTATTTGTATTTGTGGTCGATTGATAGCAATAGGCTGGCCTCTATTAGATGGAATTTAAACATAACTGTCGAAATGTGGTTGTACTAGAGGTACACCTCTATCTAACCTCGGATTACGGATGATAACTACGTAATGTTAACGATAGTAAATTAATAAGAAAATCAGCTAGGTACACCTTCTTTGGTGAATATTCACTTCCAAATAAAACCACAACTCCTATCTTGTTTAGAATACAAAAATAAAGAAGAACAAACCCTCTTATCTCTTGTGAAAAGTTGTAAAAATCAGGTGCAGGAAATTGGTTTGCCGATACGTGGCGACGACAGACGAATCGATAAACTTAGTGTTGTTCACTGGTTTAAGACAACCACCGTGATACTGTACTCGGAAGTTACGAGATGCTTCATAAAATTCCAAGACGTAGGTAGCCCCATGTAAAAATTGCCATAAATATAGGTGGATGTTTTTTCCGTAATGGGTGCTAATTAAACCGGCTTCTTTTTAATAGCATTAACTTAACAATATTAAATAAATCGAGCTAAGTTATAATAACTGATATTGTCTATGGTCGCTTGAATTGTATTTTTTGAGGACCTAATGTTGAAGCTATAAAACGTAAAATGGTGATGAGATATAAATTCCGTGGCCGAGTTAGTAAATTAGGTGGCTATGTATAAATAAGGGGACAAGTTACAATAATTGATGATCTTTACTTGACGCTCTCTGTAAGATATTTAGATGGCATTGTAAAAAGACTATTTAGTTTATTAGAGGCTATCTCATTTTCCCGTGGCTTAGTTATAAAATTAGAAGTTTGATCACGTGGCCAACAAAAAATCTGTGGCTCGCCTTATTATTTCCCAATATTAATTAGGATACAGGTTTAAAAAGAGTTAATCTTTCTTTCTTTATGGTTTGGTTAGTGCCTATATTGGCGTCAGAGTTTTATGCCATCCATGGATTTTGGCTTTACATGCCGTCGAGGGCAACCAACAACCATGCTAGTTTTCTCACAATGTTTTCCGGAACCGTTCTAAAAGTAGTAGTAATAAATTAAATTAAAGAAAGTAAAATGCCTAACTGAGCTCAAACCCACAATAGGGTAATTGACAAAAAAAATCTAATTAGTCCGTCAGATTCCAACAGAGACCAACTTGCCACACTTGACTCTGTAGAGCGCAGAGCCAGGAGGCTAATTGGTGACGATAAGCTGGTTGCCAAGCTACATAGCCTGGCCCACCGCCGCAAAGTCGCTTGTCTGACGGTCTTCTACAGACTGTACTTCGGAGAGTGTGCACAGGAGCTCCACGGGCTGATTCCACCATCTCCCTTCTTCCATCGGGAGACTAGGCGTACTGCAGGCTATCACCCATACCTAGTCGATGTTCCACACATTCGAACGAAGCGCTTAATTTGCGAAGAACTTAGCAAACTAAGTTCTTTATTATGCGCACAGCCAAGGAGTGGAACTCCCTGCCTGTGTCGGTTTTCCCGAGTTCATATAACCCTAATCTATTTAAGTCGCGAGTAAATAGGCTTCTTCTGGGTAAGCTCGTTCCATCGTCGACCTCATCTCTGCCCTTAGGGCAAGATTGAGGTCAAGAGCAAGCCCATTCCAAATAAAAAAAAGATAGATTTCCAAAAAATATTGGACACGTATTTTTTCTTTTTTCACGTAAACAATAAATGAAGACGATACAGTGCTTCGAAAAGTCGCGCGACGTCACAGTTTGGTACATTTTTTAGCAGAAAGTGGCGTCAGCAGCCCCCACTCACGATCTTTGACACGTTTTACTTTCGTCAATTTTTATTAATTTGATAAAACAAAAAACACGTATCCAATATTTTTCGATAATCTAACAGACTGACTAAACAGAATCATATTTTTTTAGTCAGTCAACTACCCTTATTTTCACGATAGGAAAGACGAGAGCAATCATAAAATTAAAAACACTTCTATCTATACTTTATTTTAAAGCCAAATAGTCACGTAGTTCCCAAAGAATATTCCAGAAGGAAAGTGGTCGAACATCCACACTTTACTTAGCTAGGTGCTAATTCATCCATGCATAAGAATGGGACAACTTTGCGCCGGTAAACTTTTAATAGTGGCCTTCGCTGTGCCTGAATCGCTTCGCAACTTCCAGCCATTCTGCCTTAAGAACATTATTCATTGAAATATATATTGTTATCCGTTAATCCTTAATTAAGTTTGATGGGGCTTTGTACTAGTTTAACATGATCGGTTATTATGCAGCATTAGAAAAGAAACCTATAAGATAATTGTGACTGCCTCGTTGGCCTAGTCCTGGATTCGATTCCCGGGACGGTAAATTGTTATTGGAATTTTTTCATCAGGAATTTCCCAGTAACAGCGACGGAGACTGGATTTGTGCCCTGTTGATGGCAATAAGCTCGCCCCTTACCTACAACATGCGACTTAAAACATAACTGGCGAAATGTGGTGCCTAACCCTTCGGGGATTACAAGCGTGATGCTATACAAGATGATTTTTTGTCCAAATTCAAAATTATTCAATATTAATCTTTGGCGAAAATCATTGAATACGTGTTTTTTTTCTTTTAGTATCACTCAATACAAAAATATTGAGATATCACATCACAAAGTTTCAACGTTTCACGGAGAGCGGATTATACTTTTGAGAAAATGCTTTAATATGAAAATTTTACGAATCGAGTTTTTTTTCAAAAATGGTGTTAGTGAATGAGAAAAAATTTAGACGGTGAATAAAAAATCATCTTGTATAGTTTATGATTCTGCTAAATAGAAACTACGTTATGAAATGATATGAAACATAACTTTGTATAAGTGAAGTGTCTCTTATCCCCGTCGGGGCTGCGGGTTGTTCGCAAGAGATACCGCGGCCTCGACATAAAGGGCTAAGAAGGAACATGGGTGGTTTTTAGTCAGTAGAAGTCTGACACTCCCTTTCACACTGCCCAAGAGCATCATCTGCCCTAGCCTTTTCCCAACTATGTTGGGGTCGGCTTCCAGTCTAACCGGATGCAGCTGAATACCAGTATTTTACATAGAGCGACTGCCTATCTGACCTCCACAACCCAGTTAATACTAGGTAATACGATACTCTTTGGTAAGACTGGATGTCAGAATTTCAGGTCACTGACTACCTGTAACGACTGCCAAAGATCTATATATAGCAGCCGGGACCAACAGCTTAACGTGCTTTCCGAGGCACGGAGGAAACTCGGTATGTCGGGCGGTCACCCATCCACAGACCGACCTAGGCAAGCACAGCTTCACCTAAAGATCGACCAGAGTGGCAGTTCTTATTAAGCCACGAGCTCCTGCACACACACACACACTGCCCAAGAGCGGGAGGGGTTATTTGATGAATTCCCACCCCAAAAAAAAGAGGTCTCTTATCAAAGTCAAGATAAATAGTTGTATCCATGATACGTAACAATAATATTTTTTATTACAGGAACGAACCAAAAGCACACTTGCATCGGTGATGGGGGATGTTTACCTGCCCGCTGATATGAAGATAAAGAAAAATAGATGAAGCATATAAACCATTTCAGGGACAAGGGTCACTTTAAGTAGCCTTTAAAACAAAAGTGTCCATGGAGTTTCTTGCCCATTCTTCTCCATAGAGATCTACGCTTTGGAATGGGCAACTACAGTACTTTCACAAGTTATTATGCCTTGTGACCGTAGCTTCGCTTTTTTGTCATCCAAAAATGTGCCTGACCATTAGGTTAGCCTAATGGTCTTACTGAATTAAGTACTCTGTGTTTGAATTTGCGAAGTTTCACTGCAAATTGTCACTACACTGTCAATATAGATGAAATTCCCATACGTTTACATTGAATGTTACTTAATGTATGTAATAGCAATAAGAAACTATAAAGGTGTACAGTAAACACTCCCCTCCATCTGTAACTATGTCTTAAATCACACGAACCATAAGTTTTTGTTTGAACAGAACGCTCAGACCGTGCTCGTGGTAGGAAATCGTAAAATAAGATAGCCAAATGGTTTTAGTACCCCCTAAAACTAGCAGTAAAATAGTAAGTGCCCCGCAATGAATATCTTTATGAGATCATTTGATTGATTACTGAATTTTCTGGGAACGAAATCGATGAAGACGAGTGGTCGTATTATATTTCACTCGATTTTAGAACCTGTTTCATTAATAACGTTTATTATAAGAGACAACTTAGGAGTGTTATACGAAAGTGAACTTTATTTACGCAGCTTCATTAGTAAGCAATATTGATGTTAATTGTTCTATTAGCAACTAAACTATGTACTAACGAAGTCAATAAACGCGGCCGCGTTATTTGCGTACGCGTTTAGCACTCACAATACGCAAATATCTTACAGCTCCAAAGGCTGTTTAGGGTACTTTACTAAATAAGTTATTCTCGCCTTCAGAGCGTCATTCGAATATAAAACAGAAAGCTATTTATAATTTAGCCAGCTAATTTACCGTTTTCCACCGAGTGGGGCAGTTTAAAAAGAAAATAACAATTAGTTACTCCAATGAATAAGAAAAAAGGGACAGAATAGATCGTAAATTCTTCTCCAAATAAGATCAGCAGTCAACCTGTGCAAGCGATGTCGTAACTCTGTAAGACAAGCTCGTAAATGCTTAAGTAGTGGTAAACGCAGGCCCCGGACATCTTCTGATTTGATTGATCTTCACAAGGCAGACCCTTTGCGTTTTTACAGGAAACGTCAAGAAAATGAGGAAAAAATGGGGAACATAATTAATTACTTGATTTGGACATTAATGACCCGGTCAAAGAGGACGAGGGTTGATTAGTGTGTTTTCTACAGACGTGCTCCCTCTGACATTGGTATTATTTCAACGAGAGCACTTTGGTAAATACTAAATACATACGTATGAAAGCAATATGTCTGACATCAAAATTGAAGCAAACATTTCAAGTTAATTAAAACTGTCTGCATTTTCCATTCAATTTGAAATGGAAAAAAACATTGAAATTTGGTATTTATTTTCCCTGTAACGGCTCAAATACAACTCATAAAACATTCTATACAAAAACAGAGGTTCGGAGTTTTCCTTCAATATTTTCACAGCATGAAGTGTTTGCAGTACAACACAAAGAGAGAACATAAAAAAATACTTTTAAAAACGAGTCGCCATTCCGCCGATAGGCACCAAATGAATATTCAGGGTAACAAAGGAGAAGGGGTGTCGCAAAAAGGCCCTGCCTTAATTTTCATAGTAGAAAAAAGCGGGGCAATCGCAAAACCATAAAATAGCAAATAAATAAGCAACGTTGGGACACGTCCCTATTTAATTATGAATTAAGGCCGAGCAGTAACGAGATCACAATGTAATTAAGATTACTGCGCGGAGGTTTTTTCAGGACGCCCCTATCAAGTGAGAGTAAATGGACGGCAAAACGCCGCGAAACTAAAATGGCTACCTTGTTTTGTTTGAGATAGGGAATCATTTAATTAATCTTGTTTGGAAATATATGATTACGAACTAACGGGCCTTCGATGTATTGTAACAAATTACTTATGTAAAGACCTAAATATAATCTAATAATCTAACAAGTTTAAAAGACATCAAAGTGTCTACTTACAAAATAGGATCAGAAACAGAAATTCTTCGAAGTAAAAATTGGAAAATACAATATTGAAATAAACTACTGAATTTAGAATAATATTATTCCCACGGTTCTTGCGACGCGACGATATTAACCTTATAAAATACTACAGGTAAAGTGGTACCCAATTTACTTTTATTCTCGAAAGAAAAAATAATTACAACTTTTTCGTCAGAGCGACAACATATCTCAAATATACCTTACAAGAATCATTAAAAAGGTTTTACGTATAATTCCTATTGAAATAAAAAAAAACATTTTTCTTATACGCAACAGCCAGTATGATATTTTATTTTCGCTGTGACATAATGACCGGTGACAGCGGGGGAAATAAACTGCCTGAGGGAAGAATAAGAAAATGGTTTCTTTTCAACGAGACGGTTCGCTTCTATTTAATTTGCGTAAATGATACCTACGGCAATGTTAAATATAAGGTTTGGGAATGAGAACACACTATTAGAGTATTACCTACGTTTACCGAAGAATGTAGGCTTCCCTCGGAGTTTATTACGAAATATGATGCTCCCAAAAATATCGAGGGGTGGTAATGTATTGAGTTTAAAAATTTTACCAGTGCATAAGTAGTGACAGGTCCATCGCTTACCTGAAATGCTATATTTCCTTTCTTTCAAATTGTTTGTTGTATATAGTTTGTTTGGTCTTTGACAAGTTCAGTTATTTACGTTCGATAGTTTGATTTCTTATGTATGATTTTGTCTTCTTGTAACACACCCCACGGTCTGTTCACATTTTCTATCAAAGACGTCGGTGGAAGTAGTGAATTGGGCCCTCTTAACTTGAATTGCAGCTTTAACGTAAGCAGTCTGTAGTGCTAATTAGCACACTCAAAGACTTAAATCCGCCTTTAAACTCAACATTTTTATAAAACTTCTCCTCTAGTGCGTGGTTTTGATTGGTTTGCTAAGCTCAAGCACAAACGTAGAGGCACTGAAGGAATATGTAACATAATCTGACCTAGGAATGTAACACATTATTCCGTTTTAATGGATGATGCAATCCATTTGGTTGAACATACGGCCAGCACTGGTCTCGACAAACAAAGAGCTGTTTGAACAGTAGCAAACAAAGTGTGCATGCAAAACTCGCCCCGTATTTATGTAAATACACAATGAAACAAGTGTGGAGTAGGAAATACCCAAAACTGCGACCTTGTTTACTTTTATAACTGTTTTCTTCTATGTTGATTGTTTTCTACCTTTTGCCACGTGCACGTTTTGTGTCGAGATTTTTTTTTAACGGGCATCTCGTTGATTAGTGCTGGGTACCACATTGTGTACATTGTTGACGCTTTTAACCTTTCGGTTAACGGTGTGAGTTTATGTTACGATGAAATATGGCCAGCGATTAACCTATAAAGTATTGTTTATAAGTATTTTACAGCTCATTATGTTTTTATTAAAATATTTTACTGCTCATCTATACGTTCACAAAAATGCGGATAGTTTTGGCTACTCATGTCATTAGTGTAAACAGTAAAAAGCTACAAATATTTACCGAACAAAAATATGTCTGCAAATTGTACCCCTCGCAAATTACTCAAAATGGATGCAGTGTATAAAATGTTAAAAATAAAAAGACGTGTGGCACTCGGAGACTGCCGCGGTAAAGCATAGCATTTTTTATAAATTTTTAAATTTTTTATCAATTTCTAATTTTAACGCTGATAATATGCCCTTTGACGTTCACAATTTCTTTTTCTTTTTAGCTCTTTATGCTTTTCTTCTCTATAAAAAAAGAGTTTTTGAGCGTGTTAGTTAATTTTATAAGCGTAAGATAAGATACTATTAATAGAAATTATCAATAAATTACATTATTTGAGCTAACATATTAATAAAAATGAATTAAATTATATAAATCAAATGTAACCTTCGTAGTTCTAACCACTAAAAAAAACTATTACACAAATGAAAAGAAAAAGTAAATGACATCTTGACAACTGACGTAATGTCAGATGAAAAGTAAACATTGAAAAATTATAAGATTTAATATTTTATAAAAGATGAGGATGATTAGTAAAAGTGAAAGTATAAATACTATATTTCCCCAACATTTTGGTTATCTTTATAGCAGTATTATATATAAATTAACAAAACAAAAAATAATACTGCATTTGTTATAATAATAATAAAATGAATGTATATAGAGTACTAACTCATTTTCTTTCACTATTTTTTCGTGACTTTCTTCATTAATAAATGCCCTTTGTTTATTCATATTTAAAACACTTTGTACACAAATTATACGAGTACAGATATTCACTGTTGTACATAGATGATAAATACCTATACACCTATATACTTTCTCACAAACAGCTGATTACGGTAGTTTTCCAATACAACCAATGCCACCTAAAGGCGGGTTGCTGAACTAAAGAGACAAGCGTGATATTTCAAAAAGTCATTGTCAAGTGTCAATTTGTTAGGTTTTTATTTTCGTTACGGAATTTCTGGATTCGGTCCCCACGCTCAAGGCCCGCGATAGAAGCTATGCAATAGCTTAAAAAATATAATAACACGTCAATAGAATATCACATATTATTGCAAACGCAATAAATTTTCTAGCGAAGGAGTAAAACGAGGATATGTTCAAAGAAATAGGATAATGGAAGTTCTTTTCATGTATTTCAAATTGTTTTATGAATATTGAACAAAGAACCTTATTTTTACACATCCGTACTCAATTAATATTTAATTCTGAATATGTTACGTTTCTTTATTCAGCAATTTATCATCTTGTTCAAATGTTAATTAAAAATTCGTGTAAAAAATAATATCCATACAAAATTGGGCGAAAATGTTTTTTTATTATTTTAAGGCCTACACGCTCTGACCACTTATTAAGGGTTAACCGGTTAACCGTATCGATGTAATTTCTATATGGAAAAATCCATCTGGGTATCGACAACTCAGGGAGTTGAGATTAATAAAAATTTGGCCCCCAAACCCTCAGGGTAGCTCTTTATGGCACGTTGGCTTTTTACGAGGGACCTTTTATTTTAATACTTATTACGGTTTCGCGATTCCGCCGTTTTATCGCGATTAATCGTTTTTCAGTTAATTACACATTTCAGCAAAAGAAGTGCCGTTAAAAAGGTAAGTAAAGGAATGGGCTGTAGCTACTTATTTCGTCTTTGTATTGTGGGTGCGTGAGTTTTGCAGTCATGTTTTATACCTATTAATGACAATGTGTGTGCGAATCGATATCATATCATGAATTATTATTACAGCACAGTATTTATTTTGCTTTTATCCGCGGCTTCACCCGCGTAGTGCTCAGAAATTCTCAAACGGGCAAATACTATCCAGGAAACGTGTAATTATGTTCTAGCCCACGTCATGTTCTATCTGTAGGTATGTCATGTGTCTTTTACCGAAATCCGTTCAGCCCATCAGCCGTTAAGGCGTGGAGGCTTGACGAACAAACTCACTTTCATATTCGTAATACTCGTATTAATTCTGCTGGTGCCAGAGTTTTTAAACCCCCATTAGGCCTCATAATGTTGGTTAAGTCATCATCTGCCTAGCCTTTTCCCAACTATGTTAGGGTCGGCTTCCAGTCTAACCAGATGCAGCTGAATACCAGTATATTACATGAAGCGACTGCCTATCTGACCTCCACAACCCAGTTAATACTGGGTAATACGATATCCTTTGGTAAGACTGGTTGTCAGACTTTCAGGTTTACCGACTACCTGTAACGACTGCCAAAGATCTATATAGGCCGCCGGGACCAACAGCTTAACGTGCTTTCCGAAACACGGAGGAAACTCGGTATGTCGGCGGTCACCCATCCACAGACCGACCTAGGCAAGCACAGCTTTACCTAAAGATCGACCCGAGTGGCAGTTCCTATTAAGCCACGAGCTCCAATGTTAGTTAAGTATACTAGCTAAATACAAATATGACGATTTTCCATACAAACTTTCACATCCTTTAAACTACTTTAGGGGTTGAATTTAAAAAAAACCTACATTACTCCTAGTCTACATTATAAAGGGAAGCTCTGTGCAAAATTCCAGCTTTCTAGGTCCAAGGGTTGGGGCTGGGCGTTGATAAGTTAGTCAGTCAGGACCTTTCTTTTTATTTAGGTACCTACATAGATAGATTTGGTTATTACCGGTCAGTGTGGCGACACTTGGGGGAGCAGTGGACGTATTTCAGCTGAAATGATGATAATGATGGTATATTTACCTTTTTCGCAGCGGAGTCCTGGTTGTTATTGTCTGCGTGGTGCGGAGCGGCGGGCGCCATGACGGTGACGCCACTCTGCGAAAGAAGCTCGTCGGAGCCTCTCTGTGGACAAAACAGAAATACTTTCAAGTACACTGCCTTATTTAGAAGCCTAAAATAATTGAATATGGCTAAATTACGAACTACTTAAAGTACAGGGCGCACATCAAGCTACTTTCATCTGTCAAATTTATTCAATAGATTTACAACTTTATCACTGAAGTATGAGGTTCAGGGTTAATTGGAAAAAAAATCGATTTCTGGTAGCTTGAAATAAAACCCGTGGGTATAGATACCCACGGGTTTTATTTTATTGACAATTTACGAAAGTTCTTCGTACTTCAGTGGATGTGATTTAAGTACTAAATTAATGGAACAGTCAACAGGGCTGTTAGCTTGCAAATATGCATTGATAAAAGCTACACAGCGCATGAGACATAACATGTCATTCCTGTCTTACAAAATATATCAAAATAGAACAGTTCCAAATATAAATCAAATCTGTTAGCAATTTGGAATCAATGTTTCTACCGTAAACCAGTAAACACATACATCTGCCGTTAAAATAAATCCAAATTATAAATCAAAATATGGGTAATTTAAAATCAATGTACGGGCAATAAATGTGAATGCTCCTACTGAAAATCCACTAATTGGACGAATTGAAAAGCGGCAAATTTTCAATTCGTCAGTAACGAAATGTTTGAATACTATTTTCAGATAGTTGTACCTAATTGTTTATAGGTATTTGTGCTCTGTTGCAATTTCAAAAAAAGTTGAATATAGCTGTAGCAATAATTACTGTTTAAATTAGTGTGTTGATATTTAACCAAAGCGAAAACGTATCAATATCGAGCTTTAGAAATGTGAATTGACCCTTTAAACGACGTGAAATAAGGCCGCGTCGCTGTCAAAATATTGACAGGTGACTTTGCATGTGCGAAGACGTCATCTCCCCCGGCACAAAGGAAAAACGTAACAAAATAAAACAAAAACACAATTCCGGGACACGCCAACGCACACGTCAACCCGCCCTTCCCCGGGATCAATCTCAATTTAAGACGACGAAATGACAGACCTCAGCAGTTAAACGCACCGGGCTAAGCTATAAATCACGCTACGTAATAAAGAAAACGTACAAATGACGCAACACCGCGGATTTTGTATCGCGAAGCTCACACCTGGCGGCGTCTCCTGGATATCACTCACACGAGACACTTAATATAGCCGAACACATCAATTGTTCCTAACGCGAGAAATGACAGACACACGCGCCAACCTATGTAAACTTATATTCGATTATGAAAATGCAAATTAGGAAAGTAATCTGTTATTACAAACATCCACATCATACGTACACGTAATCCCGTCGAATTGTTGGCATGGGTTTTTTTATTTTATTTCATCAGAGTTTTCCACTCGTGGAGCTCCGCAATATTTTAAGGTATAATAAATTCTAAAACAAAGTATGCAGATTTTGTTTGAACTACACTCCAATAAAAGAAAACGTTTTAGCTCTTAGTTTCGCATTTGTGATAACTGTGACCCTCTATTTACATTTTACTTAATAGGTATTATGAAAAACAGATAAAGGTAACAGCGGGATTCTCATTTTTCAGAACAAAGCTTTCATTGTAGAAAAAGGAACGTTTTCTCTGAAATAAAACCAACATTCGCAAGTCCTATTCCTTGGAGTAATTTCGTAGAGCGCGTGTAATAATTGCCCGAAATTAAATAACATTTTTCACAACAACGAAAAAACAGCACGGATGAAAATTTTGCGGAAAGAAGCCGGGTTGTTGGGAAAGAGGGCAGTTATCGTTTCCTTCGCAATTTCTCAACTTAATGGAGAATGATGTTGAATGATGCCTTCATGATGAAGACAATGGTGACATCGGGTACAAATACGGGGACTAACGTTATTTGTCTAGAGGCTCATCAGTAGCAGGTAGGACGTATCCCACAGAAATAAAAACAGCTGTTTATTTATTTTTTGTATAATCGACGTTATTTTTTTATAAGGACCTTTTATTACACAACCTTTATGTTTAAAGCTTGTCTCTAAAAAACTCGTTTAAACTCTTTTAACACAAAAAAGCGTTCGTGTTTTATTTTCCGTTAGTGATAGCAGTTACCAAAAGCAAAACTATTTTCTTTCCTACGTAATATCGTGAAATGAACGTATTAATAAAAAATGTAATCTGTCCACATAATACGTGCGCAGCTATGTACAAATGGGACCTACGACGCAAAATCAATTCCCTAGATTGGTTCTTCACAAGATGGTATTTGGTTTTACTCTCGAAAGAAAACTGTGATCTTTTCCCGATGAGAAACATACTCAAACGCTCCTCCAATATGTCATTTGAATGAGCGTGATACGAGGGCCCCACATATCAAAATATAGGGAATAAAATATACATGAAAGGTTTACTTATAACAGACGAACGGGCTTGGGCCCTTCTTACAGATAGTAAGGAAGCAAAATGATATGTTTACGTGGTCAAAGAGGAGTATCGAAGTCCATTGTCGGAAATCAATACGGATAATGTATTAGTGATATTAAAATGTGCTGAAAACGTTTGCGAGCGATGGGACACAAATATTCTGTTGTTATTTATTTTCTATGGGGGTTAAGGTTAGATAAATATTACTTTTGATAGTTGCTCAAGTAACATCTGAAATCAATTTATTTCTTCAAAATAATAGGGATGAGTAGAATATCAAGTTGAGATATTCATGGTTTGTTTATTGTTGTCCGAATTTTTTAGTGAGTTAGATTTAAGGGTCAACTTGTAGAAATCTTGTAGAATATAATATAATAGATCGCGGTTGCTTGTTTGAATATGAGAAATATCCTGACTATTAGGTAAGTAAGTACCATTACATTCAGACTTCATAAGGGTCTTGGAGATTTTTGATTCTAGATAAAATACAAATGGAGAAACCTAAACCTTTTCCTAAATCATATATATATTAGATTGTAATACTAATATATATATGATTTAGGTAAAACGAAAATTTTATCAGCCTGGGGTACTCGTAATTTAGGAACAGTCACATGTTACGTATTTCTGATTGGTATAATTTCTGTCTAGGACAGAAGCCTATAATTATGTATCTGAGTCAACAAAACCTATTATCGATTTACCGACTTATTAAGTCTGGTACCTGGATGCCATTTATTGTATTTGCAAAAACTTTTTGAAAAAACCACAACGGAAAAAACAACGATAAATAAACTTCAGAAGAAAAATCTGCTTCTGAAGTTCATCATCATATATGTTTATTGGTGTCATTTGTTTGTTTGATTTCGTTTTATTGCCACCGACTTCAGAAGCTGATTTTTCCTCTGAAGTTTATTTTTCGAGTTTTGATGTTTTTGAAGCCGGTTGTTTTTTTTTGCAAAACAGTTTTTTTATTTTTTCATATTTAGTTGTAATATCCTGTACAAATATTAACTATGCAACTCCTAACCGTTGAGGAGTAGTACCTTCCATCATCAGCTCAACATGAAGTGATGACTGCTAGGTGCGGATGCTTGAATAGCGTCAGAAAAGCGCGAAACACGTAATACGTGCCTATGAAATTTGAGGGTTGCCCTCGATTTCTCTGGGATCCCATCATCAGGTCCTGGTTTTCATATCATGGTGCCTCCCTTGAAATATTTCCTTTCCAATAAAAAAAGAATCATCAAAATTGGTTCATAAACGACGAAGTTATTCGCGAACACACATAACGAAACATAATTATTTATACTGAAAACGGGATATTTACCATGTTTACTGTTTGTTTCGAGTTCCCGATATTTCGGCGCTAACAACAACACACAGTAAACATGGTAAACATGGTTAACAGTAAACATGGTAAATATCCCGTTTTCAGTATAAATAATAGTGCTAGTGACCATGTCAGTTTAAAATCTTATATAACGAAACATGTTCATATATTTTAAAAAAACCCTTAAAATGAAAACTACTAGGCCAAACTATGATAAATTTTAATGGGACTAAATGCCAACTATTCCGTATCAAACTAAAAAAGAATCACGTAAATCGGACAATAAATCTCAGCGTAATAGGTTTACATACCCAAAAAAAAAAAACCAATCGAACTGAGAACCTCCTCCTTTTTGGGAAGTCGGTTAAAAATATCATAAAACACACATGTTAAAATAACCATGGCCGTAATAAAACTCGTGTAGTGCGTAAAACGATAACCCGGGAATATAACAAATACACGCAATTGTTTCTAAACGGGCAGCGCTCGATTTTTATGAACATCATGAACATATCTGACAGCACTACCGTAACATAAATATGAAATATTTATGTGTCACTAACACTCTATAGAGATTATTAATCGATATGCAAAAAAGTACAACCGGTAGGTACTAACGGTCGATCACTTTACAACCTTATAATTTAGGGCATAAGGATGAAAAAGCAGACCCTCTGCGTAACAATATTCGGGTCGAGTACATTCAATGAAACGCGAACAACTGATTCTTTCCGAGATAATGTCCACCAAAGAACACGGATATTTCCGAACTCTCCAACAATAAGATCGATGCAATTCCATCAAGATTTGCCGACATCGACGGATGTCAAATAAAATATTATACCCACTATGCACCATCATAGTGAGAGTAGGGTAAGCTTATGTAATAAAACTCGTGTCGGGAGCACCTTGTTTCTGTGGCCAAATAAAATAGGGAGAAACGAGAGAAAACGAACATTTACGATGCGAATGAAAAATCGCTTCGGCATTTATGACATCATTGTTCCCGAGAATGAATCTAATATGAAAAAAATAAAAAGGGTCTAGCGTGGAAAGGCTGTAACGAGTCTAATAATTTTTATTGCGATTTCACGAGCTTACAGTCTGATTTAACTCGACGTGTGTAAATTATGATTTAATTTAATAACCAGCGTTGAAACGAGCGTAAAATGTTTTTATGTGAGATAATATACTTTTCATTAAGAGTCATGCGTTACTCGCACAATTTTATATTCGTGTTTTATGTGCGCAAGCAACTCGACGGAATTGAATCGTTAACAAAAACATACATGGATTTGTGTAACAGCTTGCTACAAACGCCACCAACAAGAAGTCAATATATCAACCAATATAATAATGTATATACTTCAGGGCATTAATAATACCGTTTATGTTAATCTCTCTAATTCGTTTAAAGCTCTTAACAGAACAATTTTTCACCTTCGTGCCCAGAGAGTGTTAATTAACTTATTTCGCCTTGATTAAAAGAAAGGGTTACTTTACTTAGAAAGGAAAATAAATCAAAAATAAATACTACTACGTGGAAAATTTCGACGGCATGGTTGGCGCAGTGGCTGAGCGATTGGACTGCTGCGCTGCGACTCGCGGGTTCGATCCCCGCACGGAACAAATATTTGTATGGCCTGCAGATAGTTGTTTCGGTTCTGGGTGTATTTGTGTATGTGAGTTTAAGTGTTTGTAAACGCACCCACGATACAGGAAAAATTCCTAGTGTGGAGCAAAGTTTAAAAAAAAAATACTAACTTTACGTAAGGGTATTAGCTTAAGTATACCTTGTGCACTTACATTATAAATTAAGCTCGTTCTGAGGAAATTTTAAACCTAGTAAAATTGTGGAGTAAATTTTGAGACAAAATAATTTTCTGGGAAATAAGGTAAGCTTTGCGCTAGGTACACTGGTAAGCTATTATGTACGTTACCGCTAATGCCCGCGAGTAGCGTGTCGAGCGTGTTGGGTGTAGACAGGCGGTGGAGGCGCTAACAAGTCTGTGTGTAAAGCAGACGATGCGCGCTAAGCACCGCAGTGCCACGCTGTCGATCTCATCACCGCGACTCGCACCGTGTGCGCCACACATTCGTCTAATGCTCCATATCATCCCACCCGACCGTCTTCGACTAAGATGTCGAAATTAACGATCTTGATAATATTTGTCGGCTCAGCGCTGCCAAGCTCAACTCGTAATTAATTGCACCAATTTGTTCTGCGCTTATAACGGACATTTGTCAAGCGCCCACCCGCGCCGGATGATTTTCGCACTAACTTCATAATCGATATTCGGTAATATCGATTATCGCCCAAACTCTTTGCCCCAACTCGGATATTAAGACGTTCCGCAGTCATTAATAAGCCGTAACGATGTTTTCTTCGATTCCAACGAGCAATATAAATTCCAGTCATAATTTATTATGTTTGCAGTTGCCGGTGTAGTTGAGATGTGTGTGTATTAAAAATTCAAAGTGTGACTGCGATAAATTAGGCAGATGCGAGACGATGTAAAAGTTAACAATTCTCATCACAACTAGGAGGCAAACCTCTTAGCCCCAGAACAATATAAGGAGACATTACTCGCTGTCACAACTCTACTTTATAGGGAAAGTACGAGCTGCGAGTTTGTGTGAACAAACTTGTAGGGGTCTGGTTACTTTAGTAACGAATAGAGACGTCGGGAGCTAACCGCCACTCGAGCGCAACTCGCGTGCCATTTTACCTCGGCTCGAACTATGTCGGGCTCACACCGGGATCACTGCGGCTAACTCTGTTACTCCTAACAATATATTAATTAAAGGGATATTTAGTATCCGGGTGTATTACGATCCGCTTTTAAATCGCACCTGTTAAACTTGTAAGATAGATCGGATCATTACGCTCACTAAACTTGAGCTTAATGGCCGCTCAATTTACGATACTGTTAGAGCAAAACTAATCTGGTTCGAGGAAAAGTTGTGCGATAAAAGTTAACAGATACAGAGCGGGAGAAACAAAGGGCAACGTTTAGACGTTCATTTGCATGCGAGACGATACGAATATACAGTGTAGCGGGGTGCATTGCTGTGTTTTAAGGCTTTCGTTATTTTATAAACAACTGAAATGGGACCTTAAATAAAGGTCCAAAATAATTGATTTACGTGAAAACATTTATCATTAAAAGTAATTTAGAGTTAACGAAAAGTTAGCGGCCTACATTACTCATAACGTTTATCCTAATTACGTTTTATAAAAATAATAAGGAGCTTTATTTGGGCTCAATGAGATTGAGTTAGTACCGTGGATCCAATAAAGGCTAATGTCACTATAAGAAACGTGTTAATGGTTGTTATTTATCGTGCGAGGCTAGCGAGAGCGGGAGAATAATCACAGATACACTCTGCGTCTTGACACGGATGTTACAAGTCAAACTCATGTGATTTATTACACAATATTGCTTTTGTACTAATAAATTACAAACATTAATAAATAATAATTATAGGAAAATTTATAAAATCTCGTGGCTAAATAATAATTACTTCAATAGTTTTCTTCTTTTTTTTTCTTACTTACTTGCCTCGGGAAGCACGTAAAACCGCGGTTGGTCCCGACTAACATTTGTAGATCTTTGACCGTCGTTACGGGTAGTCCCCGGGTAGGAATCAGTGTTATCAGTGGCTATCGTATTACCTAGTAAGTAACTACTAATTCGGTTGTGGAGGTCAGATAGGCAGTCGTTCCATGTAAAATACTAGTATTAGGCTGCATACGGTTAAACTGGAAGCCGACCCCAACAAAGTTGGGAAAAGGCTAGGCAGATCATGATGCGATAAAAAATATCCCTAGTGTTCAATATTTTCGGAAGTAACAGAGAAATTCCACCTTTAGCATTATTATTTGAGGCAAAAACTGTAAAACTAGATTAAGAACTCCCTAGTGTTCAATATCTTCAGCGTCCATTACAATTTGCAAGTAAAACTTATCACACTCACACAGTGGAAGCCACTTCCTCTAGTTTTTACTACCCATATTCATAGTACTTGAGGAGTTACGAAAGCGGCTTAGAGTAGGTTGTGACGAGACAGGTCCGGCCGGCTCCTAATGAGAAACTATCAAACTCCAACGGTACATTTGTCTTGTTAATGCTAATATTCAATTCTCTAGGCGACGCCACGCCACTAACTAGGCTTTTAGTTGGTCGTGTACCGGTAGTCTTATGTGTATAGTAATGTAGGGACATTTTTAGTCAGGTAAATGTAAGTTAATTATGTTAAGTAGTTAGGGGACTTCTTTTTTGCTCTGGTGCCTTAGGTGGGGTAATCAAATTAGGTACCTTTATATTTGGAGTCATAAACTTACAGCTCAAATGATGTATGACATTAATCATCACCTGGAAGTCGGTTTCCAGTCTATCCACAAACAGCTAAATACCAGTATTTTATATAGAGCGCCTACCTATTTGGCTGCCATGCCACCCAGTTACTAGGTACAACGATACTTAGCTTACTAAGTAAGAAAGCTTGATGTATGACGATGAAAAAAATCACTAATATAATTTCAAAGATATCAACAAAGGCGTATGAATGGGTTCACTTGTATCGCATTAGCACATTCATATGGCAGACAATCAATATCACTTGACTAAGGAAAAACAAATAGATTCTTTATGGCAATGTACGAAGGTAACAATTCACCCCTCAATGGGCCGTACGGAATCTAAAGCGATCGTAATTTTGTCTGGCAATATTCCGCCTTTTCATATTTTCCTTTTGCCTTCCAAATGTTATATCGTGCCCAATACAAGGCAGCGATTTCGTTTGTTATTTCAAGCCCTCTCACGCTTCTTCGATTTAGTATATCGACACGTGAACACAGCTGAAGCATCAGTTAAACAAAACATCGAATCACTTCACTTTTCAATTGCACGACTGATTCTCAAAGTGTAAAGAGTTTTGTAACAAGCAAAACTGAATCATATTGTGATGAAAATAAATAAAATTTGCGCTTAGCTTCAACAGTAGGTTTAAATAATTTATTCCTCATAAGAACTTAAATAACAAAGTCATCAATAACTCAATGGTAACATAATATTTGCCTTTGGGAGTTGCCTACGTTACAGGGTACATACATGTTTCTTAAGTTTTCAACTATCACACTTCTTTAAATCCATCATACTTTAATGTTTAAAGTAATTCATAGCTGCCACCGACGTTTGGTATTAACGTTGCCACCGACGCGGCCCAACTGATCTAAAACTAAAAATTACCATCGCGATCGTCTCGAAAAGAGGACTAATAGCCAATTAGCTACATAAATTTCGTTACCTACACACCGCCACATGTCGAGCTACTTCCCTATTTTACCGATAAAAAGTATAACAAGGTATATAAGGGTGTCGCATTTTCAATAGTAACAATCGTATTCCCGAGCTACGAGAAATGCAAAACGTGACACCCTTTAGGCATCTTGTGAGGCTGCGTCAAAGAGGACCGTTTCACAGCTTATGCTGATACTGTGTCTTTGACGAAACGCATCTAGTGCTAGATTATGTATGCCATCTTTAAAACAACTCCAAGGAAATATGTTTCGTTCAACTATTGAGAGAATTTCTCGAAGTGAAAACTTCTTGACTTTGTAACCACGTTTTTGTTTCTTCTTTTATTTCTTGAAAGGGGTTAAAATACTTTGGCTTTTCTTACCTTAAATGTTTACGAACAACAGTCAATATTAAAGAAGGTCAATATGTTTTAATCAATTGTTTGTTTCGTGTTGTCATATTTTATTTACTAACACGTATAAACTTCAACGTAATTCTTTGACAATCAGTCATCTTATGTTTAACTAAACAGAAGGTATGACGTGTTTAAAAGATGAAACCACGTTTCCTCAGCACAATTTAATGAAAAGAATTACATTAAATATCAGACGAAAAAAAATACAAATATAAAACGTCAAAAAGATTAACGTCACACATGATAAACAATTTTACTTGACGTCAAAACTATTTATGGTATGCTCGCGTATATTCGCGGATGGCGTTTCAAAGGCAATGCTATGTTTACATTTGTCTCCAGAAGAGCGCGGGGTAGCCTCAGATATTTAACCGCCGGCGGCGCTTTGCAAAGATAAATAAAAACGGCGGAGATTTAAATACTTTTTCGTTCCTATTCTTCACCTTCCCTCTTTGAAGCGAGTCCTTTATATTTATTAACGTTGGATCGCAATATTTAATTATCATTAGATCGTTATGAAGTTTTATTGGCTGGTTTGCAAAGGGCGTGAAAATGTCTGTGTTGGACTTAGGGAGTTATTTCACTTCCTATTTCTGGTCTTTGAGTACAACGATATCTCATTAAAAACCTTACAACATTTATATAAAAAATGCATTTCTGTACCAATCTGTTCGTTAACGTCCCTCTCAAATATTTGTTAGCTTGTAGGTATGTAAGTATTTTTTTTAAGCTATTGCATAGCTTCTATCGCGGGCCTTGAGCGTGGGGACCGAATCCAGAAATTCCGTAACGAAAAAAAAACCTAACGAATTGACACTTGACAATTTCTTGAAATCAAAAATTGTGAGTTGCCTGTATTTAATTTTATTATTCAGTCAAAAACTTCCTCAAAGAATTTCTGTGAGCGTGTTAATTAATTTTATAAGCGTAAGATAAGATACTATTAATAGAAATTATCAATAAATTACATTATTTGAGCAAACATATTAATAAAAATAAATTAAATTATATAAATCAAATGTAACCTTCATAGCTCTAACCACTAAGAAAAACTATGACACAAAATAAAAGAAAAAGTAAATGACATCTTGACAACTGACGTAATGTCAGATGAAAAGTAAACATTGAAAAATTATTAGATTTAATATTTTAAAACAGCAAAATCAAAGTTAATAAATCGAATAAGATCGATTATAAGGCTGCCAACAAAAATTGTTGTCGCCAAGGCGCGACATGAGACGTAAAAGGACATTTTATAAAAGACTAGCTGACCCATGCAACTTCGTCTGCGTCACATTATATAGCTTTTAGCAAATAATGTCAACGTAAATTGAGTTGAATCGTAACAAACAAAAAATCGAATCTTTCCCCTTTATAATATTAGTTTAGATTATATTAAAGTGTAAATTACTATAGGTATTTTTTACTGTTAAATATACAGTAACACCTTGTACCTTGTAAACAGTAAATATTTTGAATTTGAATTTCTCCGGAGTCCCCGGAGGCCAGAATCCCCACTAACCTACCGCACCGGACCGAATGACTGCCGCACGCGTAATTATTTTGTCGCGCGGATATTTTTACATTGCGATATCTTCTAAGATATTTGTTTAAACTGTATAGAGTAAATGGCACAAATATTCTATATTAAATTTCTGTGCTAGTAAACACATCTATTTAGATATAGATTAATACCATATGGGTTAAATAAGCTTCGCAAAATATCATTCTTTTTCACCTAACATTTTAATATTAAAAAATGGTTACAGTGAGTCAATCTTAAAAGATAGACATATGCTGTCGCGGACTTTTTTTTAGAACTTTTAAAGAGGAACAATTCCTTGATACATGATATTTGCGGAACTTAAACCGTTTTCGCAGCGCACGCAACGGAAGCTCTCAAAAAGGAATATCTTTTCCCGTTTTTGCAACATTTTTCATTTATGCTCCGCTCCTATTGATTGTAGCGTGATGTTATATAGCCTAAAGCCTTCCTCGATAAATGGACTATCCAACACTAAAAGATTTTTTTAATTCCAACCAGTAGTTCCAGAGTTTACCCCGTTCAAACAAACAAACAATCAAACAAACAAACAAACAAACAAACAAACTCTTCAGCTTTATAATATTAGTATAGATGAGGATGATTAGTAAAAGTGTAAGTATAAATACTATATTTAAATACTGCATTAATAAAATAAATAAATAATTATAATTGCATAAGTTGATAAAAAATGCTATGCAATAGCTTTACCGCGGCAGTCTCTGAGTGCCACACGTCTTTTTTTAATTTGTATATCGACATGCTAGTAACTAGACACGGGCTTTGAGAACCTTTGATGTGTGCCATACGTACTCAAATAGAGCATCGCCAATCAAAAACCTCCAGTCGATACGAACCAATAGACTGCAGTCGACTTTCCGAGAATCATCGGGAAACCGATGGCTCAGGATTAATTACTCTAGTCGAAAAAGAAACGGGTTTGTTTTTTGGCAGTTGACCGTGGTATTACTCGCGTACTTGGAAAACTACTTCATGTGATTTTGAAAAAAGTATCTTAGTCGTATTTAAACCAAACAGAAATTTCTGTACACACTGGGCCCGCGTGGTGAATTATAACCGATTCCCACTCGTAGAGAGCATACCTGTGTCCCATCAGTGGGAACATTATAGGCTGATTATGCGTTTATGTATCATTTCAGCCGATTATCATATCACTATTCGTTCAGCCGTTGAGGAGTAATTTAGAAAGAATCATCAAAACTTTCATTTCAGCATTTTAATAGACAGCTTCAGTTTCTATAATCATTAATTGAATTACAAACTACAAGGCAAAAATACATAAACAGACGACCAACTATAGTCGCTACAAGTGCACTAATTAATTACAAAGTACATAATACCGTGTATTTAGAGTACGGCTGCGAACATTGGCCAGGCCAGCTATTGATTAGACCCCGGAGGTGGTAATACCAGGAACATTGCAGTTCCGAACTGCAATATCGAGACCGATACCAAGTTACAGAGCATACAAGACTAACTAAATGATAATGTTATTGTTATACAGAGCTATTGGATCGTTGTTATGTTGTTGTATGTGTTTTGTTAGCTTAATTGAGGTAGGGTCAATGTTTCATGCGAAGTGGTTGGTGAAATAAAATATAGGTAACACATCATAACATCACGCCTATACCAACTCCCCGAAGGGTTAAACAATGTTCGACGAAAAAATCAAAAGATTTTCGTAATTTTGAGAATATTTATTTAAAATTAAACATTAAACTTTTGAGTATGATTTTCAGCTACTCAGCACCACTATAATATTTTCGCTAAAAGAGCGAACCGTACGTAGCTAATGTTAGTTTTACATTCATAATTTTATTACGCTCTCCTTCATAAACTTTTAAAAACATATATTTTAATTTCTACCGGGTTAGGTGCTGTGACTATGAATCATAATCAAATTACTACTCGTAGCGGAATCAGAACACAAAGTAACGAAAGTGGAACCCAGAATAAGGAAACGGAAAAAGATAAACTATTTTTAACCGACTTCAAAAAAGGAGGAGGTTAGGTATATGTTCGTGTGTATGTTTTTTTTTTTTTTTTTTTTTTATGTATGTTATGAAATAATAAGGAGAAACAAACCTCAGGCATAAGGACCAATAAATGATTAAAGGGAGTTTTATTTCAGCCAGCAAGCCCGCCTATTAACAACCCAAAAGCAATGAAACGTGAAAACTGCATTGTTGAACAGTAAAGCTCGGTTAAGTTCAGTGAGAAGCTTCCATAATCCAATAAAAACAAGTAATTTCCGACAAAGGCTTGCACAAAGCAATTGACCGGATAAAGCAAGTGCTGTTAGCCAACGCGAGTGTCAAAAAGCGTTGTGCTTCAAAATATCTGGCGTCAAAACATAGTCCATAGCTCTTGACGTGTTAATGGACTTAGCCGTGGTGCAAGTTTGTAAGCCTTGTAACAACAACCATGTTACTGAATTTCGAGCGCTTATCAACAACACACCACAATGTCTGAGCGATTAAGGAAATTAGTTTTCCGTCAAAAATTTACAAGCTACTGAGAACTTTATAGGGTAGCTCAGCGGGAAATAAAAATATTGAGAATGCAATTGTATTTTTAAGACATGAGATAACTTAAAGACAGCACTTGAAAGGACTGCTTCGTTGGTCTAGTGGTTACAATCGCAAGCAAGCAGAGGGTTCGATTCCGTGGTGGAAATTGTTTTTGGGTTTTCCATCAAGAATTTATCAATATCAGTCACGGAGTTTGGATTTGTGCCCGGTTGATGGCAATAGGCTCACCCTTATGGGACTTAAAGATAGCAACTAATTGTGGGTGTACTGGTTGAGTACACACACGCCCCTATTACATGGGACTTAAACATAATCGGCGACATAGTGGTTGTACTATTATGTACACCTCTGCCTAATATTTTTGGTATTACAGGTGTGATGTTATGTACTTGAATTGAACTGAATTATCATACGGTTGAAAGTAAGTCGTATGAAAGTACAAGTTGCTAGCTTTCTGTGTGAAAAGAACCACGGACATAATGGGTTTGCCACAAACTTTTTCTCTTACAAAATTCCGCTCCTTTTACAAAGTGGAATAAAATTAAGAAAACAACATTCGAGATTCGAGTTTAAAAGTGAGTCCAGATTTGGAAGTAGCTAATGCTCTTAAATCGGAACAGACGGGTAACGAGCCAGGACAAATATTTTGCCACTTCGAAGCGTTACCTGACCGGGGAAGTGGCCGCGGTGGAGTCAGCCGCGGGGAGACAAAGTAAATATGTCCCCGTTTTCCGGGTCGTCCCCACATTTTATCGGGGAGCGATCGGCGCTCGGGTCGGGAAATGAATTTAAAACGTGTTTGCGGGTAATCTGTTATCGGTCCCTTGTCTCTGGCTGGGATATAGACGTCCAGCCTGCTCCTATATCTCGATCGTGATTTTGTGCCGCCAGTAAACATCACCGTTTATAGTTGCTATCGTTGTGTCTCATTACACATTGGTCCTTATTCATATCGTTATCAATTACCCCAACATTGTACTGGGTAATTATTACGTTAAAATAACATAAAAGAAGCTATTGCTATTTCAATTTCTTAGCATAATACGAAATGTCGAGAGGGGGATTCAATTGAATAAGAGCCACAGTCGTGTTCGCTAATTAAAAGTCTTGTGGGTAGGTGGATACCTTCCTCCTTGAAAACAAAGATACAACCTCATTATACTGCTTATTGAGTTATAGCCTACAGCCAGGGAGCAGAGGCATCTTTATTTTTTTTTATTAAATCGCACAAAGGAAAAACATCGCTAATCTGAGGAAATTTCACATAAAGAGTACAATAAAATGTTAAACGTATAAGTAGTGAAAGTTACGTGGGAGCGGAGTCTAATACGAGCAACACTGGGTTAATTATTTCGTCACAAGAGCCCTCGTAAGCCACTGGTAACAGCGCTTCAGCCGAGCTCGGGGGGGCCATAAAAGCTACATAATACGCGGCGACGTAAAACTCTTATTATTTTAGTATCTGCGAAACGGTCGCGGAAAACATATCGTAAAATAAAACCTGTCGCCTTGTACGAAGATGCAAGCCCCTCCATCGGAGGCCCGGTTCAGCCGATGTGCACGCTCTAAATCCAGGTGGATTCAGTGTGGACACCGGTTAGGATCGAAACCAGCAAGCTAGGTGGATTTCTATGGTAAATACAGACTTTATGGTAGCCGAGGGATAAGTTTCCATTTTAAATTGAAGAGAAACTCTGAAATGTTTCCTTGTCTCCCGACGGAGCTGAGCGCGCGAAGCTGAATAAAAATTCACGTCAGGTAGGTAAGCACACGGAAATATTTACACAACTGAAGAATTTACTGGGAGTTGCAAGTGGTTATATAAATAAATGCTTAACCTTATCGTAACTCTTTCCTATCGATTGGCGTCAGGTGAGGTGGAAGAACATGAAAATATCATGATGTTCAATAAGAGATGGCATCATGGCAACAACATCGTCGTTTTCTTGCAGCAGAAAAACAGGTGTGACGAGAAATCGAGAATCACAGATTTGAGTGAAAAATGTCAACATGAAATTATTCAACAATTTTTTGGCGAAAATGCGACTAAGTCCCGGATACGCCCATTTACATAGCCGATGTCGGCGCGATGGTGCGTGGCGACTTCAAATGGGAATTATAATACCAAATTGAATACAAAACTTTCCTTTCAGTGCCGAGTAATGGAGGAGTCTATGCACCGGAACAATCGAAAAGACAAATAGAATGAGAGAGGAGACGAGACACTCGCTCTGTTGAAATAATAAGTGCCTGACGTCTTTTTGGACGTTCCTGCCGCGCTTTTTTTGTAACGATAAATTTTTACGCTTTGATCTTTCCAATTCAAATAGGCTTTTTTTCTCGTAGAATCAGAAGTTATAGGAATATTTCAAAAGCTTTAAGTGAGGCGACGGAGCAGATTTTCTTTTCCACCGGCTATATCGTTCTGATTGAAATGCAAATGAAACGGTGTCCGCTCTAAATATATTTATTTTATCTTACCTCTTTGGTTAATCTGTGAAATTCGGGAGATAATCAAACAGAACATAATTAACTACTAATTGTGAGAGAGTATTCATTCTACGTAACTTTAACTTAACTCCGGTTCGCTGAACTGCTGCGAAAGTATTAAATTCCTCGTTTTGTATCTACCCTGATATTACTCCAAGAAACTATAAAAATATTAAATTTAAATATCTCAGCATTAGTAGTAAAATTTATGAAATTTTAATCTTCTCTCTGCAGTCGAGCAATGACAGGGATTGTTTGCTGAAGAATCTGAAGCGGTTCATTATTCCGTTCCGAGTTATTTGGCGCCCAACGAGGGGCTACGCGCGCTCGACGGCGAACATCTGATGAATCACTCGCAGATTTGAATCTGTATCCGCGGAATGTTTCATTTTTAAAGCCATATGTTTTGGTTTGTTTTACTTTTACACTCCACGTGTGTGTGTCGCCTAACCGCGTTTTGTAGTTGTAACTTGGAATCTGAACAAGTTACACAACGAAACAAGCTGCAACAAAAACATTTGCCTATGCCGACGTTAGTGAATTGTTCTCCCGCTCGTGACTGGGTAATTTCCATACATTTCAAGTTCCATCGCCTGCGGGACGTTCGTTCTTTTGTTGATAAATGTTTGACGGGAACTCCGGGGACGCCATTAAAAGTTTTTTCGTGAATAATTCCAGTTTACATACGCAAATGTTTACTTGTGAGTTTACCCCCGCGCTCACCTATTCGGTGATTTCTTTTCATAGAGGCGTTTGTTCAAGGAGTGGTGAATTTCTTCTGAGCGGAGTCGTTGAATATGTAATTGGAAAAGTTTTTGTGTTTTCTTTGTCATAACCCTTAGTTTTGATGTAATTTACCAAGGATCAGGGGCAAACACTGGTCTTTTAATATTGTTGAATTCTCTAGACAAAAAGTTGTCGGTAGAACTCTGGCTTGATTGAAAACTGCAAACAGACTCGTATATTAATAGGAGTCAGTTTGCGGGTAAAGTTTATTGGAAAGTTTTTGTAGGAACAAAGTGACCGATAAAGACACGTAGACCTTAAAGTTGTCGGCGACGTGGTTGGGTGAAGTGGTAAGTTCTGAGCCATAACTCAGTGGGACGAAGTTGGCCGATCAGATTGTGTGGCAGACAAAAAGAGGCTGACGTCACGGAAGCTAGATTGCGTGGATAAACGCGCGTGCTCCCGACACCACGGGTTAAGCTCGCGCTATATCAAACCTTTTTACTCGAATATCTAGTCTGCTACGAATTTTGGAGCAAGTTAATCCACATAGTGCTTAGACTTTATTAAGTGAAGTAGTTTTAGTTTCTTGTAGTGCTTGTAGACTAAAGTTATCATTTAACTTGTTATTTTTAACCGACTTCTGAAAAGGAGGAGGTTATCAATTCGTCTGTATGTTTTTTTTATGTATGTTTGTTATCGCATATCTCCGTCATTAATGAACCGATTTTCAAAATTATTTTTGTGTTCTAATAGGTATACTCCCGAGGTGGTCCCATTGTCACAAAATCAGGATTTGATTATGGGATACCAGGGAAATCGAGGGCAACCCTCAAATTTTATAGGCATATAATATGATGTTTTTTATATATTTTCTAAAGTTGTTTAAGTATTTGCGTTTGACCATCATAATATCATGTCAATTCGCTGATGATGATGGAAGGTACAACTCCTCAACGGTTAGGAGTTGAAAGCAATAATAAGGGAATCTTGAAGGTTAAGGGTTAGGGTTCTTTGTTGAATGTTAAATGTATAGTAAATATTTGTATAGGATATTACAACTAAAAATTGTAAAATAAAAAAACTTTTTTGCAAAAAAAAAACCGACTTCAAAAACACAAAAACGAAAAACACAAAAACAAAAAACATAAAAAAGTGAAAAATTAACTTCACAAGAAAAAGCAGCTTCTGAAGTCGGTGGCAAAAAACGAAATCACACAGACAGAAGCTGCTTTTTCTTGTGAAGTTTATTTTTCACTTTTTTGTGTTTTTCGTTTTTGTGTTTTTCACTTTTTTGTGTTTTTGAAGTCGGTTTTTTTATTATTTCCTGAGTGAAAGTGTTTCCTTACTCTTACATTCAACTGTTGTACCTATGTATGAAAAGCAACTTAATAATACGTGACTTTATAATCTAAATAAAAGAATTATTTTACGTGGATTTTGCTAAGAGAGAAAAACGAGCATCAACCGTAGACTTCAGAAAAAAAATCACAGAAATGAGCAACACATCCATGTTGCTTATTTCTATTTGTTTTTTTTAAACAGACCTCAACAGTACATAATTATCCCATATCTTTCCTAGGACTAAGTTATTGAGCACAGATATCTTCAGATTAATTAACACTACTAATTCCTCAGAACTCGCACTTGAATTAAGACACTACTTAGGTAATCCTTTACCGGAATACCGTTAACTAACTGCAAATTAAGATAACACGTCGCGATAAGGCGACGTGTCGGGTTAAAACGGGATCTCCAATAAGTGGGTTTATCAGACCGCATTTGTAAAGGTACGCTTACATGGGCTTTTTATACAGAAAACGGATTTTGATGGATGTGGTGAAGGAAAAAGAAGAGAGAAAGAATAATTTATTAAAACAAAAACATACCAATCGAATTGAGAAGTCGATTAAAAAGTGGAGTATATTTATTTTTATGCCAAGAGAAGATAATAATTATATAGATTCACTCTAATTTCGACATTATTTTTTTTCATACTCACAGTGAGATAGCTAGATAATAACAGCCGCTCGGATCAATCTTCAGGTTATGCCGCGCTTGCCTAGGTTGGTCTGTGGATGGGTGATCAGTGATCACCCATTACAATATTATTTTAGTTGTCAGTGTAAGCTCACCTTAACCATGAAGTGTACAGACACCACAAGATATTTATAGCTCAGGTTAGACTCAGGCTAGGTTCTCCAATGAACCTGTTTTGTTGTGCCTAGTTTTGAAATCAACGGTACTTTGTGGGGGATGTTAAAGTATTACTCGAATATTATTGTTTGTTTCAATATTATATTGTTTCTGGGAAGTAAAGATTGATTTTTCCTGTAAGATTGAAGTAGGTTTGAGTTATTAAGTAGCCTATTGATTATGAAAGGTTTTATTGAGGTTTGTGTTTTTTTTTATCTCATCTATAATAAATTGAAATGTTTCTAAATAAGGTAGGTTCGACAACCATGATCATCACCTGGCACATCACTCGTAAAATGTTGTTGTTGAATGTTATACAGAATATGTACAAAAAAATAAACTAGTTATGGACGAAACATCTTTTGTGGGACAAAACATAACATAATATCATACCTTTAGGTAATTCCCGTAAGGTTAGGCAGATGCGTACTTAGTAGTACAATCACATTTTTCCAGTTATTGCTATGTCTCATGTAATAGAGGATAAGCCTATTGCTATCGATCGAGCATAAATCTAGACTCCATGAAGAATCGAAACTAGGAAAAATCCATTAAAAAGATTGATTTTGAACAAAACACTAATCTATGTGGCTGATTGGTTCAATGTGAAGGTACTCACTACAAGCATACCTACCGACAAATTTTGTATTAAACGTAAATAATTTGAAGGATCAGCTGTGGAGGCTGGCTGTGTGATTATTTCACGCTAACGAAATTAATAAGGTAAATTTCAACGGTGTGCGAGGGGCGTTATTGCGTTACCTCGGAACCGCTTGTTTGATGCCAAACAGCCAGGAAAAGCAGCGATTTTAACAATACTGTGATAATCTTAACGTTATTAAAAAATGCGGTTGCAATATCTATAATGTTTGATACGACAAAGATTTTTATTGAAAAGGCAGCAATGAATACAATAGAACGCTTAAAAATGACAATATTTCGGCAACGAATAGGTTATCTCTTATACCTATAAAAAGAGTAAAATTGTGAAAGATTTAGCCACTTTTGAGGCTGTTTCCTCGTACCAAAATATCTTTGCTCTTAGAAGGCATCTTGACAAGTAACTAGGGAATTATACACAAAATCTTAGCTAACATAAAGGTGAAACGACCAAAGTATATTTCAGGAAATATAACCCTATAACACATTTTACTTTCTCCTATAAAGTCCAAATCCACAATATTGTGAGGCTATGAACTATCAAACTATAATACAACGTAATTTATTATGAAATATTCAAACATACAAACGTGGCAGAAATGGCAGTGTCGTGGGAAAAGCTAAGTGTGAGCCAAGATTCATGCAAGTTAATAGATATGAAGTTTTTATGAGCCATAACGTCACCTCTGGAAGTGAAATAAAAAGTGATATGGCTTTTTTTATGCGGCTGCAAAAATATTATATTTTTTCTTAATTTGGACTGCTGGAAGATATTACTATGTGATTTATTGGTTCTATATTTTAGTTGTAAGAGGATTTAGTTTAAGATTTATAGATAACAGTCGATACTTGTCAGGACAAAAAAAAATTAGAACCACATTAAAAATCTCCAAAAGTGAACTGCTTTTCAACGGATAGGAGGTTTGCCTTGCTGAAACTTATATGTTTATTCCGACTCTAATATAATAAAAAGAATGCAAATTTATCAGAAAACTAACTGTGTTTGACATCATCATAAGTACGTATTACTCGTGTATAGACAGAGTAACGTTCACTTCAAAAGGCGCCGTCGAGGCAAATCGAGGGTGTCCAACTCTCGTACGACAAATTATGTCCCCGCGAACAGATAGCGATATTGTCGCCCCAAAAACACTTTTCCCTTGTTTTTCCTCGAAATGGGGAAGGAAGAACGGTAGTTCGCCAAGACAGCTTGATCCGGTGTACGGCCGTTTTAGGGGCAGCAACAAGTATCTTATTTACACATGGGAATACAAACTTTGTACCCGAGAATAAAGAGTTTAATTTATTTCGTGCGCATGCCAGGCAAGAGAGAATTCATACGTGCCTGTATAAGGAGAAATGTGAAAGTGATGGAGCGGCACACGACGTAACGAGTTATAGTCTAAATCAAGTACTTATTTTTATTGCGTTTGGGCTCACTGGTGGCTGGATAATTTACGTAAATGATATTGTCACTGACACTGGTTGTTACTTGTTTTATCCTAGTCAAATCAGTCACGACACGTTCAACATTCCACTTTTCAAACCTCCATTTCACACGCATTAAGTACTCAACGTTCTGAAATTAGATCTTGAAGTAAATAAATCCGAAGCTTATATACGAGTATGTTATGTAAGAAATGACATTAAAAGCTGAGGCACCTTCAAACGACAACGTTCCAAAAGAAAATACTTTAGAAAGAAAGGAAAAAACGGGAAAAACCAATTGTGCATCCCCGTTTCATTGTAAGGAGTCCAAAAGGAGCCCGATATAAACGAAGGACGGAGACGACTCGTTAAAAGAGATACTTATGAAAAGAGGAGATTCGTGAAAAAAATCGAAAAGCTGAGGTAAACAATAGAGACGCGGTTGGAGGCGCCGGGACAAGTTTTCAATTAACGGAATGAGACTCAAGTTGACGGCAACTCGACAACTCGATAGCACACTACACTAGCATTGCCTCTTGCTGTAACTAAGTACTGGCGAAATGGGGTAGGTAGTGAAGCAAAAGGGGCGATGAACTGTACAATACGTAATATGTAATAAGTGTTTGTGTGAAGGTGAGTTGGCAGAGGTTTCGGAACGGCCCGCACACTGAGCGGGTTTAATGGAGCGTGGACGCGACGAGCCCCGTTGCACTTGTTGCAATTTCTCTCTACTCCAGACCTTAATTGTGTTGAGTGTACTTTTGCTATATACGAATCGCGTTAATTTCACCAGAAAAACCGTCCATTACTCTAATTGCGAGCCGCATTTCATCTAAGCATCTCAGAACTTCGGTCCGCAACGAAGAAGCCTTCAACAAACTCGAGAAAATTCACTGAAACCAACTAACAAAGTGTATGGAAATAAACGAGGACTCTTTGCTAATATTCCTAATTAAGCTTTTAATGTAATTGAATGAGTGGAGACACATTGCGATTGGAAGGATGGAGCGAGCGAGCAACGCGCACCCCTTCGCTCGCGACCAAAAATACTTTCAGATAAATTACTTAAAGCGAACTCAGCGCGCATACAAATCGGCCAGCGATTCTCCATATTTCACCTTGCCGAACACTCGCTCGATTTACACACTTCTGTAATAGGCGGGGGAGGGTAAACGCCGCGATGGACGAGTGCCGATGCAGAGATCTCAAACTCGGTGAAAATTAAGCCATTTCCGTTTAGGAGCGTCGTGTTCTAACTTTATTACTAATCGTGTCACGTCACGAAAAGAATTTCCGATATACAATTAAAGGTGAAACGGGTGTCGAAGATCTTGAGTCAGAGGTGGGCCGATATCGGCGTCTGTCGCGAGGAGGCAAATAACCGGAGAGCAGGGGCACCTGTGCTCGATAATGCGCCGCCCCGTCTGGCCGAATGGGAGAGGAATCAATTAGGCCGTTGCCGAATTGCGTAACGGCTCTAGTTACGAGCATTACGAGTGGGTCCGCAGCTGCTTTTTGCTCATCCAACCTCTTGTTATTGCACAATCGACATTCGACGCCTCAGATTAAGATATTACGTATTCATCGGACCTTTTCATTATAGTTTTATGGAAGGAGTTAAGTAAACAGACTGGACCTGTAGGTCAGTTTCTGGCTACCTTTTCGCTTGTAGTGATTTCAGGTCATTTATCAGTGGAAAGAATAAACCAGTATGAACAGGATGATATAGTTTTAAACGAGTGACTGTTGTCATGCGTGTATTTAACGACGACCGCACGTTCGCTGCTGGCGGCTCGGTAATGGATTACCTTAAACGCAACTGTATCATCGGGCTAACCGCAGCGAGAACGAGTCCAACTAAAAATTACATTTAATCTGTTTGGAAATATCGCGGTTTTCACTATTATGTTTTATGGTAGATAAGTATTGTTTTATTGAATTAATAGTGAAGCCTTAATGCCTTTTTGAAAAATATCTATAGAAACAATAAAATAAGTAATGTGGGACCGATTGATAAAAGGAAACCGCAGAAGTCATACGTGGCAAAAAAAAAGCTTAAAATTAATCGAAGTCTATAAAATTCAGATAAAGGCCGAGCACCATCGTCACGGGGCAACGCTGGAGTATCCAAAAAAATCCAAATTATTTAGGGCGAATAAATTAAAATCGTCAAGGGAACGAGCTCGTAATTTTCACCATGTCCGCTGTAGATTGCGGCGTGTGAGGGCATGGGTATGTGAATTATTTAGAGGCGGTCGCGCGGCCGACTGGCCCGCAATTAATGAAGTGGTCCGAGTCGTTTGTCAATGCGGTGGTCTGCGGCGGTCGGTGGACCCTCACCTACACCGATCTGTTACCTAAAATGTGTCAGATGCAGCAAACCTAAAGAATATTTGTGATTCATTGTACCAAATCAATCGTAAGCCCCAATTGCGAGTTGTGCTGGTAACTTGAATTGCGTTCCGTCTTGCTTTAATTACTTTCTGAAGAAATTGGTAACTTTCAAGAATATTTTGCCGGTTTCAAATTTAATGAACTTTAAATGGCCTGGACGTTTTAGTGGTGCTTATTAAATTAATGCTTTCCTGTCATAAATGCCTAAAGGTCTCCAGCATGTAATTATTCTGGCTACAAAGCCACCCATAATAATTTTATTATGCGGATTACATGGCATTATCTTGCGTCCATTAAGTATAATTTTACTAATAACTATTCAACGGCTTAACATCACTGTGGCGATATTCTAAAAGGTGATTATAAATCTAGTGAAGAGGTCGGAAGCGGGCCGGGCAGGTCGCCGTTAATTTTAATGGTGAGATTTATTTGTCCCCGATTACGAGGAGTTTGATCAAATTCCGAGGCGGCGTGTAAGCGCCCTCGCAATGACATTAGACGCGATGCCGCGACCCGCGCTCCCGCGCTTCGCCCCTGTAATCGTACCGTTTAAATATAATTGCAATAAGTTAATAAAATCCCACAGCGCTTTTAATTAATTTGTGGCGACACAGGCGCCCAATTAAATGGGGATTTCGAAAATTTCATAAAGCGCCGTTGTGTGGTAAACGCTATTTTTGCAGGCACTTTGTTTTTGTGTGGTTTGTTTGTGAATGCGTGCCTCGTCGATTTTGAGTGAAAATGTAAATATTGGCTTTCATTCACTTATTGAATAAATGTGAGCTTTTCAAATGACTGACATTATTATTATAATTTCTTGATCTGGCATGGTTAACAGAACAAAAGTTCGTAATGCATAGCCGACTCAGAAAATATGAGTAGGTACATTCCCATTTGGAATCACGAAGTATGAAATACCGAAATTCGTGTTCATGGTTGAATTACTAGGCCAGAAAAAGCCGTGTAGGCTGTTATCAAAATGTAGCATCTCAATTCGTCGTCCTTATTGTAAATATGCATTAGGGCGGATGACTCCGGCTTCGGCTCCTCATTACGGCGATGCGCCATCAAAGACGTCCACGATCCGGACCGTGAAGTGTCCCGGATACAAGCCGCTCAATTATGTTAATGGATTTGCAGCATTCTGCCTACAACAGGCCTGCCTTCAGCTGATTGATATGCAGCTTCCACTCCGCCACATATACCGACACATTTATGACGACTACATTACAAAGCTATCTATTATTTGAGTAACATTAGCGCCGCACGTAATTATGACGTTAATAATAGCGGCCGGAACAAAACAGACTCGTATTTGCTTTACACTGATGCTCATTTCATCCAAAATCAATAGGTTGCCCTAATAAAACAAATACATTTTATTTCTCGACGTGTCTAGTAGGCGCAAGGGAATGATTGATAGTGCTTTGAGCACACAACGCTTATTGAACGCCAACAGAGGGGACCACCGAAATAATGACAGTTTTTATCGAACCGACCGACAAGGGAATGTTATCAAATATGTATTAATCTACACTAAAATTGTAATTAAAGGTAAACTTTAGGAAGCAACCACGAGTGGAAATCAATCGAGGTCACGAAATTATATCGATAGAAATAAAAAACGCAATTTGTGTGAGAACTGTGAGTCCGCAAAAAGGGTATTCAGCGAGGCAAGGGCGGGTTGGCAGGGCGACGCGTTATTTTACATAACAGCTATAAGAGAAGTCGCGCACCTGCGAGTCTAACCGTGAGATTGGCAGCAAAACGCCGACTCACCCGGCCGGTATACGCTTAAATTACGCGTAAAGCCGAACACAAAGGCTATGCGTATTCAAATTCCATTAATCTCCCACCCGGGGGAAGGTGGGGTAAAATGAACCGGCGCGGACAAAAACAATGCCGCCGGCAAATAACCGGCTCAGCATTGTTCCGGCAATTAGAAAGCTTTCCCATGTACCGGTCGTGTATAAAAACAGTGTAACATCAGCACGAATCGCTGCCTATTGCTCGTTACCGTTGATGTTTATTACGGTTATTAGGACTAAGCCGTGCGGTTCCATAATAATGTTTTTCGTATACTTAAGTTGTTTTAAATTAATCATGTGCCCACATAGGTGACTAATCACGTGTTATTTGAAATCCGAAACTGTTATAATCTGATCGGTAATAGCATCGTTAGCTTTGATTGCAGTCCGAATGTGTCGAAGTCGTTTAAGCATGATTGGACGAACGCTATCGTACGACGATATAATCTGGGAAAAGCCGGATCAAAGGTAGATATCAGCGAATTAAAACCGACTGTCGAGTGTTCGGGGCCGAATGCGACAAATGACACCGTTACGAATTGATTTCCCGACAATCCCTGTCCGGTCATTCAAACAAATGCCGATTCTTCAGATATCAATATGCTGAAATTACACGCTTTTGATGATGAAGATTTTTTTTAAGAACTAAGTAGGTATTGCAGTACCTTCCTACACAGTTCTTGAAGAAATCCTTCCTACCTACTATGTACATACAATTTCTACACACTGACATGCTCAATGGATTCATGAACTAAATGACATTTATCATGTGAAATGAATGAAGTTTCACTACAAATTGATATAATATAAACTCACGAATGTATAATCCGCGATACCGATAACAGGGCAGCTTACCTGCAAAGAAAATTGTGTATTAGGTAATATATTATTTAGTTTTACATTCCATGGAACCCGAAACTGCAACTTGACGCAAGCTGGTCCTCGTAACGCGAACAATGTGGCGGCCGCAAGCCCGCAATCACAAGGAGCATGGCCGTGCTATTGTTTTTACCGCTGTTATTGCGGAGTGCCGAGTAGCAATAAGCGACCGTTGTTTGCTCAGGGCCACTATTGTACCCGGTTATTAGGACAGGTCCTACGCGGCCCGCGGCGGCGGGTTAAGATCGGCTCAACCAACTCAACCCAGCTTTCTTGCTGGGTAGGTGGCACACTTAAACCAACTGCCGTCAGGTGGCGTCGGGTTACATCGGGCAACTTCGAGCTACCTCGGCAATGTTATAACATATCTGAAGGATTACGTACATGAGTTTACAGTGTTACAGTACCTTGATTAAATGCTTGTGTATTTAATTATACCTACGAGTGTTCCGAGGAAACAAGCGTCAATTTGTCCCGGCTGCACGGAGCAGAACTAATAATTAATTTGACTGACGGAGATTTAAGGAGACTCATAATACTCGGCTCGCATTTCCGCAATGCACAACATATTCCTAATGTCATCTCGTTAAAGTTGGCGTATTCATGGCATCACTGTTATTTAACAGTTTTATTAGTCTGCTGTGAAACGTTTTAGGCCCTTCAGAGGTATAATCAACATTATGCTTAGGTAAACAGAAAATAAGTACCTATCACCTAACTACAGTCTGAATTATCTTAGAGAAGCACCGCACTACGGCACGTGTATCCCATACAAGTAAATTATATCTTCATACAATGCTGAATTTTTAAACGCCATGTAGCAACAAACTCTCACGGAAAAGGATTAAGATCAAGCAAACTCGAGGAGTAGGTACAGCTGGTTACGTTATACGTTATAAAGTTTCCTTTACAATATACCGGAGTAAATGTATGTACTTAACAAATTCTGGGATTGGAGAATGTTTTAATGACGCCCTTATCTTGCCGAACATTCCTGAGAAATTCAAGACGCTCTTAAAACGATACCAATTTCAATAATTACGTGTCCTTGACATAATCAAAATTAAGACGGGAGTATCTGTGATTCCTGTTCAAGGCTGTATTTTTGGGCATCGATGTTTAGACACCACTGTCAGCTTTATCGTCATAGTAATTAATATCTTAATTACGGATTGCTTCTTATTAAATTACTTTATTTATTTTAGTAATTTCATCGTATCACAAAGGAAATAGCACACCGCTCTTTTACATTGCAATGAAGCCCTTAACTGCCTATCTGACTTACACAACCCAGTTAGTACTGGGTAACACGATACCCTTTGGTAAGATTGGTTGTCAGACTTTCGGAGCACTAACTTGTAACGACTGTAAATTTTCTACAAATGACAGCGGGGACCAAAGTCTTACCATGCTTCCCGAGGCACAGAGGAAACTCGGTATGTAATGGGCGGTCACCCATCCACGGACTAACCTAGGCAAGCGTGGCTTAACCTGAAGGTTGATCCGAGTGGTTGAAAAATGTTGTCTGTCTGTATGGAAAACTACCCTTAAGGCAAACGAAGTTTGTTTGCACTCACTCCAGCAAAAACACTAGGAAGTGTCGAAGGGTGGGCGTTTTGGGGGACTGTCACTTGTAAATAAGTAAAGTAAAGTAAATTTTGACGTTCGAAAAGTGCTGATTATCAGCCTAGTTTGAATAAATGAGTTTTGATTTTGATTTTTGATTGACTCACTTGTTTTCCCCATCACTGCGATAATTTTTTTGTTCTAGACCATACCTGGGAACCTCCTAGTTACGGAGATATTGGGGGTCAAAGTTCCAAATTTTTCACAGCTGTTTATGTAAATACTAGTTTTTCATTAAATTACCTCCATGATTCGTTTACTATTCAAAGCATCCACTAGCACAATGTTTTAACAGTGCTACATTGAGTTTTACAGTAAAATGTGATTTTTGACCCCAAAAAAAAATCATTTCCCAGCAAAAGTTTTTGCGTAGGGGTACTTAGTTTGATGTACAGAATGCTTGGTTGACGGCTGTGTGATGGGTTGATTTACACCCTGTATATTTCGGCCCATAAGTCCAGAATTCATGATCGACGTAAAGTCCTATCAAAAAGCTACTCCAAGACCCGGTTAAACAAACCCCTCGAACCAATAAGGCACTGATACCTTTATTTGTATAAAATGTGACGGCTAATTCGCTGAACAAATAATAGGTAGCACAACGGATATGCGAGCAAACAGTTTGTGGGCAAACACACGTCGCGGTTGTCATAGCTACGTGTTTAAAGGAGGGTAGGTAGATAGGTAGGTACGTAGGTAAAGTGCGGGTCGGCCGCGCAGCGGTTCGCCACCGTACATTAGCTGTCGACACCGTTTCCGACAATACCGTGATTATTTTAAATATTAAACGTTTTAGCCGCATCTGAGTAACGGAAAATAATATTGTGGCAGTTTTAGTGACATTACTTTGCCCCAACGTTGCGGGGTTACGGTTGGTTTTATTAAAAATATACTGGACTGGTTACTTTGGATTATCTGTAGAGAAATAATTTAAACTGGTTTAAATAATGTACCTTCAGTACAGCACATATTATGTAGTCATACTGCTTCCCAGCTCGTGGCTTAATAAGAACTGCCACTCGGGTCGATCTTTAGGTAAAGCTGTGCTTGCCTAGGTTGGTCTGTGGATGGGTGACCGCCCGACATACCGAGTTTCCTCCGTGCCTCGGAGAGCACGTTAAGCTGTTGGTCCCGGCTGCCATATATAGATCTTTGGCAGTCGTTACAGGTAGTCAGTGACCTGAAATTCTGACATCCAGTCTTACCAAAGAGTATCGTATTACCTAGTATTAACTGGGTTGTGGAGGTCAGATAGGCAGTCGCTCCATGTAAAATACTGGTATTTAGCTGCATCCGGTTAGACTGGAAGCCGACCCTAACATAGTTGGGAAAAGGCTAGGCAGATGATGACTGCTTCCCATTAGGACACATGAACTAAAAACGTCTCTTGATTCGAATCTAATTTCATCATCTGCTTAGCCTTTTCCCAACTATGTTAGGATCGGCTACCAGTCTAAACGGATGCAGCAGAATACCAGTATTTTAAATGGAGCGACTGATCCCTTAGTAAGGTTGGTTGTCGGACTTTCGCACGACTGACTTCCTGTATCGATTGTCAAAAATCTACAAATGACCGCCGGGGCCACCTGTTTAACGTGCTTTTCGATGCACGAAGGAAACTCGGTCCATGGACCAACCTAGGCAAGTGCGGCTGAACCCGAAGATCGACCCGAGCGGCTGCTAGTATTTAGCCACGAGCTCCTCCTAAATAAGTCTTTTTAGAACATGATGAGTACGAAGGATATTTTATGGCTATGGCCACAATAAAATTATTTTGTATTTTAAATTGAACAAAACGTATCTACGCCAGCAAAGGTCTCTTATAACAGGTTCTACCAGTTACGAAGTTCAGGCCTATTACGGTCTCGTTGCACTAGACAACTCATATACTACGGCCAAGGACCGTTAGATAAACCGAGATAAGCCTGCATCGTAATGTTGAAGAACAGACGGAATTACGGTTTGTTTTCTTTATATTTTCTTGTTTCCAGATCAAATGGACTAGAATTTAAATAAGATTACCAGCTTAAAATAATTGCAATTATGGTAACCCACTAAACACGCGCAATATGAACTCCATTATCACCGCTATTATCTTCCATTGGAGAGTTTTCCTTGTTATTTTCTCGTTGCCTACTCAATTCATTAGAAAAACAGCGAGAGGGCTCCATTGCGACTGACTCCGTTGTGGGAACCGCAAAGGTTTTGTCAAAACAAGCTCAGGTTTGAACGCAAAACGTTAGTCTTTTCACGTAAAAAAGCTCAACTCATTTATCAAATCACCGTTGTCTACATTACAGCGCGGGGCGTATTGTGAGTAGGCTAAAAAGCCGTCTATACAAAACGACGTAGCGTTGAACGACGTTCATTTTCCGTCTAATCACGCACGAAAATGAACCTTAAATTGACCTAATCTTAAGCTTTCCGTGACAGATTCGCGCGACGTCACTGCCACGCAGGCCACGGGGTCCGACAGAAAAGTAATTTGACGCCTAAATTAAACGAGTTAAATTATACAAATAAAATTAGAGAAAGTGCAAAAGCGTAGCGCTTTTGCAAACAAACATTATTTAAGAAACTCGGAATAATTAAGAATTATTAAAATTCGGTTTGAAGTCCACAGTGACCTCTAATTTATCACGCAATAATTAGAATGAAGGAATTTATACCATAATGCACGGATTTTTACTTCAATCGACAGGTGACCTAGTTTGCGGGCTGTTTTAAGGTCTAATTTTCGATCAAGAAATAATAGTTCTTTCTTTTTTGGTCCTTATCTTGTCTATGTATAACGCATAACTTACTGCATAACATCATGGGGAGGTTCCCCTAAAACTACCATAAAATCTGTAGAGGTTGCCCAGCGTGCCATTTTGAAGGTTAGCACTTTCAAACCAAGATTGTTTCCAACCTCACAACTGTACGAGTTCTGTGAAGTCCTTTCAGTACGACAACTTTTCGTTCTCAATATTATCTTATTGCAACATAAGAATTTAGATTACAACCCTCTCACTCAAAATAGACGCACTAAACACTTGGTTTGCCCACAACCCAAGTTTTCTAGAACCAAATTTAGCAACAGATTTACCTCATTTATTGGCCCCTACATCTACAATAAAATAAATAAAAATCTAAACATCTACCCGATGACAAAAAAATCTTGTAAAGCTGCGGTAAGTGAATACCTACAGAAACTCACGTATGAGGAGACTGAACATCTACTTCAGATACCTGGTTAAATAATTCAAGATACAACTTAAAGTCATGTTCCGCAATCTCACACACCCTCTTACACTCATTCATGCACACCGTCACCACACACAAAGAGAGGACTGGACACAAAACAATGTTTCCTTTTAAAAAAATTGTAATCTTTTTTTATTTTTTTCTCTACATTTTATTGTTTTTTTTTTTTTTTTAAGTTGAATAACATACGTTCAACCGTACATTCATGCATTGTTCATTGCGATTTCAAAATTAATATAATTGGTAACTCAGGGGGATCGGCATTGAGGGCTGAAATACAGGCTTTGCCTAGTTCGGCCTCAAATGCAAATACTTTTGTGTACTTTTAGTTTAGATTAAGCACTGTAACTGTAAAAAATGTACATACTTATTGTGAATAAACATTATTATATTATTATTATATTATGTAAATTTTAAGCACATCGTAACACGTCACGTTACACAAACCAGCTCACACAAACTCCCAATCTGATAGGTCCTTACAGATACTTTTATTTGGTGTGCATAAAATTTTCACCGCCTTTTAGTAAAGCGGATTGCCGTGAGGCAAAAACGACGAACGAAAGCTCTTTCATTTGTTTAAGAGTGGCTTTACCTCCTTTAAGTGCTCCAGTATATAGGGACGGGCTTGAATACCCGTGAGTGTTGCAGCGGGAAAGACTCACTTAAAAATTGCCTGAGTAATTTCTATGACGAACACGTACGTGTGGGACTCAAGTGCATTCCACATCGGAATTGGGCGGCGAGACAGACTGCGAGCGTGCGCCCCGGAGCCCGCTCACAGCCTCCGCAGATATACTCCGACCGGGAGATTACTTAAGCCAATTTTGTCTTAGTGCTCTCGCCATTACCTGCACGAGTACATGGACACACACGCTTTAGGGACGTGATTAACAGCTAAGTGAAATTTATTTTATCGGGCTCTATGCGAGCGAGAGTGTATTCCATTGTCTAATGGAACATTCGTTTTGCTTACTCTCAAAGAGATGGGAGGAAAAACGTTACAGTGGATCTGTTGATTAAATGTGTACTTTCGATAGGAGATATACAAACATATAATGTAAATACATATTATAATATAAGAAAATTAGTTAAAAATCGGATTGTTCCTTTCTTTTACAATTAGGTATTTATAAACACGTATTTTGCGTAATTCTTAAGCTGGGGATAAAAAAATTACTAGGCCCTCGCGGTAACGGAGTTTTCACGTCGGAAACTCATATAAAAGACATTTTGGCGGAGCTCGTTGCCTATCGGCGGTATTATTCAAATTAATTTAGCGCGGTGAGGCAAAAAGTGCGCGCGTTGGGAGTGCCTCCCCCATATTCATAGAGCTGCCCTAAATTAGCATCACAATGAAGTGTTAGAAGCGCGAGTCGCGGGCGGCAAGTGCTTAACGCGGCTGCGTCTTCTCACACGATTATACCACATACTAATGAATTAAGTGTAAAACTTTTCAGCCGCAAATTTGTTTGGGCCTCTGCAAAATTAACTAAGACTAATAATTATGGGAAGAAATTCGCGCTCACAGTAAATTGCACATAGTTAAGGTAACGTCTTAAAAGTCTCGAAGCTATGAAATGAGTATCGCAGGACAGAAGGGTATAAATATGTAGGTTTATTCATACGGGCGTATAATGTTAAGTGTCCCAAGTAGCGCGCCAGCTGAACGACGCGGTATATTGTTTTTGGACCACCCTTTTACGCGTTCACGCCTATAAATAAATCAAAATATTCAGGAAGGGCTCGACTTTAAGGCGGCTTAGCGGAATCGTAAAATTCAACAGCGTTCGTACCGCCCCGGGGTTTATCTTTCGCCAGCGTTTGGCGTGTTTTTGCTTGAACCGTAAAAGAGTATCACAGTGTATGAATAGAAGGCAACCCTCCCTTTTACCGAGGACATATGGGGCAGAGCACTTTACAAGTTTAATGCTGAGAGCAGATTATCTGCTCATAGGAAATATGAACCTGCCTGTGCTTAGCGGTGAGCTTGATGAATAATTACTGACACCCCGTTACTTACATCTCCGTACCCGCTCATGAATTCTGTAAACTCACGAAGCTACTAAAAACTTCCACAATTTATTTCAGCCTACAAAACATGACATGAGGAATATCCTACACTTGGCTAACACCTGGGGCAACAAACCCATATTTGTTTTCCCGACTGCAAAATAATATCCATTTTATGAATAGTTCTAAGTGAGCCATTTAAACGGCAATATCACTTAAGAAATTCACCATCAATTAGGGACTATCTGTTTTAATTATCCTTGTTGTTATATTGACTGTGATGAAAAATCTCCATCCATAATCTCGACGTCTAAGCGTATGCAAGGAATTCGGAATTTATCCACAAAATACGAGGAGCTTTTGTTATTCGCAAGTACGGAACGTTTTGGTCATTAATAACAATTTATTTAGCACAATGCCGTAATTTCGGTCCAAACCTTTGAGAAAACGTGGATTTGATATTAAACGCCGAATCGTTTTCTAAATTGATTAGATAGTTTATGATAAATTGTACAAGTTTAGGGTGCGTCCGCATTTGTTTTAAACCGGGATAAACCATAGGTAGATGTTTGGACACGTTGTTTGATTAATACAAATAGGTTTTAATTGATTAATTGAACATAGCTTTCAGGAAGTTTGAAAAGTTTTGGTTGGAACACTTAGAACTGATCATTTATTTATTTAGAAAGTTTACAGTTCCTCAAAACTTTTATATGAAAAACTTAAATCTGCGAGAATAACCACTTTCTTGGAACGCATTAGACCTTGTTTAAAAAGGGCAAAGATAAGTCAAAAATCATAAAAACACCCACCCGCTTTGTAGGCACTTATCAGGAATAAGCAAGGCACGTTTTTTGTAAAATTCTTTCGTTACTGTGCACACAGAGGAAACTTAAGTTGGACAAAGTTGAGGTTTCCGAAGTTTTCCATTCACAGCGACGGTAGCCGGCCATTGTGGCTAATTCAAGGCTATAATTAAATTTGTTTACATAATATTCTGTTACGAGATGAAAACTTGCTGGTAATACACCCCCGGGGGTAACAAGTCAAATTATATTTTACATAGTTTTATAAATACGAACATTAAGAGATGCTCGCGGTTCGTTGTTTAATGCTCCAAAAGTTATAACAACTCATTAGGTTTATGATGAGATTTATAAACAACTTCAGACTTAATTCACTTCTCTAAACAAAGCGAAATATCTGTTAATGAAAGGCAGGGACATAAAAAAGTTATCTTAAGATTTAACGTTTTCATAAATTCTTTTTAAATTGAAATATTTTCCTTGATATCCTTTCCTACCTAGAATTTCATAAAAGAACATCTTTCTGTTAACCCGAAAACAGGAAAAAAAATCTGCCTAAATTACTTTACATAAACAAAAGTGGATTTCAAAGGGCATAAATCAACATTAAAATTGTACAGTCCAGAGTTTCATTTGTGAAAGCAATTTTTTTAGAAAAATAATGAAATTACCCTTGGAACTAAAGTGACCCGCCCGAGGAAAAACAACAATATTCTCGGCCCTCACTACAAAGAGGCCAGCATTTGTATTATCATTCCATTAAACAAAAGTCACCGGAGTTTCAAATGAAAACACAGAACTCATTATTCCCGGGGCAGAGAAATGATTTCAAATGTTAACAAGATTCCCCATAATAGAGTTGTTCACCGAGAGATTTAAGAAAAACAAGTATGAGGTACGGGCCGCGTTGCCTTGTGTTGTGTTTCCAAAGAATTGCGTTAATAATAATGTCTCCGTACAATACAACGCCATGCGAGAATATGACAAACGGAACACACTCGCCGTATTGTTTTATAATCTCTGCTTTCTATTTATGCAATGTATTCGAGTATCTAGGTAATTTGCGTCGACGACGGGAGTATTTAAAGGACGAGGATGTTTTTGGTAAAATATTTGTATTCTATACTATCTGTGTCCCACGACTTTCGTTTGTGTGAAATGATTATAAAAATATTACTTTCCTATTTGAATAGAATTTTGTTAACAATTTGAAGGGTTTTATTTTGCCTTTTTTTTTTGGGCGGGTGGAAAATCGTCAAATAACCACTCCCGCTCTTGGGCAGAGCGAAAGGGAGTGTCAGACTTTTACTGACTAAAAACCACCCATGTTCCTTCTTAGCCCCTCATGTCGAGGCCTCGGTATCTCTTGCGAACAACCCGCAGCCCCGACGGGGTTTTATTTTGCCTAAGTTACTCTCCTTATAACATCAGCTATATTACAGCGTCAAAATTGGTCCACTCGTTTCGGAGTTTAGCCGGAACAAAGAGACAGACCAATATAAAAAAGTGTTTTCTTTATGAGTACCGTATACTTTCATATGACTGTATTTAGTCAAAAGCTGTTATTTTGAAATTAATTTTATTTATTTGTATGTACCTAAAGATTTTTTAAGACGACTGGGATTTTATATTGCGCAATTTTTGAAGTAAGTATATGTTTAGGTAAAGATCCTACCAATTTTCTTTAACGTAACCATTCGGGGAAAGGTATGCCAAATCCAGAATCCGCGTGTTCCCGGCCCTCCGCGGAATTCCTATATTATATAATACATTGGGGAGGATCATTTTGCCCGTTTATTGCCGGATATATCTGTGAATGCTCGTTTGTCAAATGCACAGTCATTTATTCAATGGTTTATTTTATGACTTCGTACCTCTATCACCCGAAATAAACAAAGAGTTAGTGTGGATCCCTCGAGGGATAACTATAAGATAAATGTGCTTTTGAGCTCGCGTAAATATTGTATTAAAATACTTTTCTTTTTGTTTATACCCTCAGAAAGGTATGGAATATGATAAAGGGACATTGATGTTGAAGTTATTGTAGATATTGGTTAGATTCTTCAGAAATCACAGGTGCATAATACTCGCAAACGGCATGCGTACGACCAGATGTATGAACATGGACGAGGCAAAAGGAGTTTGCGTCGTTCTGTGGTGTCTGCCTACCCGCATAGCAAAAAGGTGTGTTTATGTTTGTATGTTGAAGTTAGATCCGTAAAAAATGGTTTAAATATTTTCTAGTAAAGTAAAGCAAAAATGATTTACATCACAATATTACAATCCTTTGTACTCAAAACTAAAAGCGTCAAATACTTACACATAAGTAGAACCACTAGTTTTGAAAGCAGGAAGTTTCTACGGTAAACTTAATAAATGCGTATCCACGTGAGTAAACCGGTGGGTAAAGCTAGTTTATAATTCAAATAAGCGCAACGTATTCTCAAAATAATGCCAGTATACAAATAAATTATCACCCGCCCTCAGTGAAAAGTATAAAAGAAAGAACTTTTTAATTTTAGGAACCACAAAAAAGACTTATGTAATTAAATTGGGAGGTACAGGTTAGATAGGTCGTATTCTCAAAATACGAAACAATAGGTAGGTGGGATATCCCGTGTAATTACAGGAGGATTGTGCATTTACCGAACTGATTCACTGTAATACGTTCCAAAGCGGAATTCGGAAACTGATCTGTAACTAGTGTGTGGCCTTTATCTAGCTATTTCCTCCATGCTGCCATTCATTTGACAACACGCCACGGAGCTACGTCTCACATAAAACATGTAGATACGGCAGTAGTTCGATATTTCTAATTAAACTCTGTATTAGTTTCGAGATTTGATTAGCAACATAACTCGCCGGACAAAAGCAGTCCATTGTTCAGATATTTCTTCAATCTGATATCGAAAATCATTTCATGAAAATGTTGAATATTCAGAAACACAGCATTGTCTATCAATAAAATGTTATCTGAAATTCTGTTTGTATTTTCTCCCAGTTTGATTGGCTTTCAATTCCTGTCATTTATTTGGAATGTTGGACTGGCGAACATGGTAAATATGATACGTGGTATCGTATTTGTAGTTGAAGGTGCGCTGTAGAGGGCCGGCGGCGCCTGTCCCACCAATCAAACAGTGGTACAGAAAGCGAGCGTCCAAAGCCTTTGTATCTCATAATAAACCCGATATCCGGACTGCGGACTGGTTGCAGCCGACAGAAATTAAATACCTGCGACGTGGCATGAATGTTTTTCAAACGGTTTGACGTTTTCAGGAATATTGCATACACGTCCGTACGTATTGTTTTTGGATACGGATTGCATTTTCGATAACAACAAAAGCTGTTGACAGGTAAACAATGCATGTTCCGAAATTGTGGTGAAGTGAAATAAGAGGATATGATTACACCTTTAGGACGTTTTTCATTTTATTTCAATATATCTGGCAAATAAATTGACCTGCGTGTGTGGAGGATATTTTTATTTTATTTCCAGCTTGTATGTTTCAGAAATAATAAAGATGTTCAGTGATTTTGTAGAACACGTATACGTAAGTATATCAATAAGTTCCAGTGTGGATCGCGGGGTGGTGGTAACGACACGATTGTAAAGTTTCCGGTGTCGTAAAACCACCGCGTTGTAAAGTGAAACCTTCATATTTATTTCTGTTATTCGTTAAAAGCCTCGTAAAGTTAATAAAGGGTTTTTTGTAACAAGCAGCGAGCACGTTCGAGATAAGCCCCCGGTCTCGAGTTGGAATCTTTTAAAACGTCGTTAAAACCAACCCCCGGTCGGCACAGACAAAAGCCCAACAACCTAATTGTTGACGAAAAATATTCTCGATGCAAATTCGCACTCTTTACAGCCTATTCGGAATTTGTACTGGACCCGAAAGAAGTTAACGTAATTAGCCCCCGTTGTTGGGGTGTATTCAGATTTTGTGAAGTCGTGATGTAATCGCAAACAACTTCGTTTTCAACCCTACTGTGGAATCCAGTATCGTTTTATAGCAAGTTACATTTTAGAGCTGTATAAGTACCAAAAGAAAGAGATGCTGCGAAGTAATTAAGCAGAAATAATAATGGTAATTTGTTTTCATTTAGGTACATACTCTGAATAAAATAGAGTGAACTAAGCTAAGGCTATGTAGATATGATACTGTTAATGAAATTAAAATCGCTACAGAATCATGAAATAACTGTAATAATAACATCAGTTGTACTTCGCAGAGATTGGCTTGTTATTAGTATTTAATTAAATTCTTCAGCAATGTTGCAGAGCGGTGACTCCGTCTGCCTTGCAGGGACCTTTAATTTGGATTCCTTCGCAATAGCCCGTAATGATACCTCGCCTGAGTCAAAAGGATACGGCTCACAGGCAATTTATACTTAGAAAATGCATCTACTAGGATTAGTAATACTAGTAATCACTTTTCAAGGAAACTGGTATTTTCACAATTTTCAGCTAAAGTTTTCCGGAAGTTCGAGATGTAAAAAGAAATAAACACTGTTCTATAAAATTGTACCCGTATAAGATTTTTTTTTTGCATTTTTTGTATGCGGGTTTAGTGATACAGATGTGAGGTAAGATCAGTGGAAACTATGAACTTATCAGAAACAACTTTGAATTAGTTGCAAATGCAACAAATAAAAACTAAAAAAAAACATTTGCTTGGTTCCTCATAAGTGCAGTAATCATGTAAAAGCCATTGCATATTGTGTTCTACCCTCACTAGCGGCTACATATTGACTCGTTCACATCAACAGTGTTTACGTTGAAAAGCGTAGCCGGTGGACGTTTGCCGCGCGTTCGTCATTTCCCGGACATAATTTGAAACTAACCCTTTATCCAATTCAGGCGATGCTTTACAGCTCACCTACTCTCGACAATTTCGATTCTAATTTGTGTTATCATTTCCAATTTCATAGAATTATACAATAAAGTACTTGTGTAACATGCTATCCTTAATTGGTACCTACGGGGATCTGGAGTGCTCATTGGGCACACTTCTCCCCGAAGACAAAGGTTCGTGGAGTCCTTGCAATCGGATCCGGCGCTCCGACGCCCTCTCGGTAATTTTCTCGTTAACGGAATGAATAAAACATTTCATTCCTTACCTTTCTTTTGTAATTGTTAATGGTTGATGGGTTTTGGCAATTTATGTTCGGTTTCTTTCAGAAACCCTATTTTGCCGCGTCATTTGTTATTCGATATCCATTCAGGATTTGCGTGACGGCTTTAATTGTACGCTGAGAGATCACCGATCTCTCAAAAGTTACAGTCTGGAAGGGATTCTTGTTTTATCGTTTCTCGGCAACTTTAAATACGGCACTACGATACATATTTAGGTGGTTTTTATCACGCTCCAAAATAATAAAACAGGACCCATCGCCGCGATAGACAATTTGCAAAGAAAAATACATCACGATAAAAAATGTAACTCTAACGAGAACCTCAAAATGGCTCGTAAGCAATGAAACAGCGCAATTTCATGAGAAAGGCGGCCCGCGAATAAACCAAAGCGGAGCACATTCCCGCCTCCATAAAACGCAGACTGAAATAAACGTAACAGACTCGGTTCTTTAAAAAATCCGGGCGACGACAACCGCAAAGCTCAGTAAAAATCTCTAGTGTGAGTCGGAATTCCAGCGTTGGAATTTTCATAACTGGCGCATGGCGTCGTCGGTCGTCGAAGCGTTCCAGGTGAAAGATACCGAATTTATATCCCGAGGCGCTTCTGACGCCGATCGTGATCCGGCCCCGGCAGCGCCGCCGTCGGGGAATCCTAGCGCCGTACTTTATTAGGTACCGAACCCGGTTGCCTCTCGCCAAATATGTGTGCGGCCCTCCGATGACAATAAACACCCCGTATGAGCGCTGCCCACATGAAAGGCTTTATTTCGCCAGGTGTCATGTTCATGTATGCGCGTAAAACGTAAACGCGTCCGTTCTCAGTTATTGACATTCAAGGGAAAATTGTAATTCAAAGTTATTTCTGGCTTTTTTTGAGTTTTTTTGAGTCTGAGTTTGTAGCTTAATTTCATAAAGCAACATTTTAACCTACATAATTATTTAACATTTCAATTTAACCGAAATTCTAATAATGTCATATTACACTAGAAACTACTTACTGCGTTGTTGAAACTATCCATAATTAATGCATTTAACATATTACAGGAAAACATAATTATTTATGAGTATTATGTTCATTGTGCCGAAACATTTTCGAACTCGAACCTTCCATATTCGCAAACACATTTATACCTTTTAAAACGTTAATGTAACAATTGAATTATGTTTTAACAAGAATCGTCTCGCGGAGCCAAGTGCAGGATATTGTGGGCCACACCCCGCGAAGATTACGTGAGTTTTTCATATAAAGCCATTCAGCCAATTTCCTCATATCCTACACAGGAGCATAATAAAGGAGGCTTTTGTGAAGAAAAGAGGTTCGCGTACCTACAATGCGTGTACACCGCGAGGGAGCAAGACGTAGGTATACACCCCTCTCGCTTTCTTCAGATAACTTGTGATATTTAGGGTGCTAGCGTTGTGAACAAATAGGCACTTTTACAACGTCAACGTCTTCTCTATACGAGATTTAGTTTCGTATTCAATTTTCACTAAATCATATGCTTAGGAGAGGTTTAGTTTTTACGTTGCGAGTTCAAAATTTTCTCTCGATAAAATACGGCGGTGCTGGAGCGATTTTTGACACTATTTGAATTTATTTGTAGGCAAATAGTTTTGGATGTCGACGGGTTTATTTTTGTACCAATATAGAATGGATCTGTAATCATTTTTGAATTTAGTTCCACCAGATTTAAATCTTTTTTGTTTTAGTGTTCTAACTTGATGATGCCTAAAAGGTACTTTAGAATTCCCTGTCATTCATTAGGCTAATGTAGTCGAGGTAGCAACCGTGTTTACCTACTTACAGCTCTTTAATCTCTTATTTACCACTTTCGGCAAAAAGTATTAAAGTATTATTTTCTTTAGCCAACTCCCACGGCCTGCGTGGGCCAATTTAGATTAAGGGAACTTTCTAAATATAAAAATAATTATCTTATCAGGTTTTGCTGTAACCACTGAATCATGGTCCAACAATATTTGTGTTGGTTGTTACTCGACTTGAAATCTTCACCTAAACCCTTAGGGTGTATTTAACAAATAAAACTGAACGCGTTCAGAACATGTAAACCGTGTTTTAGAGCAGTCAAAGTCACTGTGGTTGAACGTGGACACTTCCGATGTTCTGATCCGATTTCGTTTCTTTTACTAATTTTCCCCATTTTGTATGATCCGCTCCTGGGCAGAGCGAAAGGGCGTGTCAGACTTCTACTGACTAAAAACCACCCATGTTCCTTCTCAGCCCTTGTGCCGAGGTCGCGGTATCTCTTTCGAACAACCCGCAGCTCCGACGGGAACTAATTTTCCCCTTGGTAATCATTTTTAACATCCAGGAACTAGATCAGGTCAAAACATCCGAAATGGTCTATTGGTCTACTAGTACGTAAACATAAAAAAATAATTTAAACTTATCAGATACCCCATTACCATGTAGTCCGTAACAGAACAAATTACCTGAAACAAACGAATGCACAGATGAGTATAGGCCGAGAACAGACAAACAACATGTAACATTAAGTGAACACTATGTAGGCAAGGCTGGTACAACAGCTGATGTTGACAGCGGTGGCTGCGGTTATCCCGGGTCGGCCACGGCTGGCCACGGTGTACCATCCAACACCGTATGCAGTGGAACGGGAATATTTGATGCTTTATTTTGCGTGAAATTTCTAGTGGGTGAATGAGTTTTTTTTTTAAAGTTCATAAAAAACTAAACTAGCCAGACGTGGAAGGCAAGTCTTTTTAATTAATTATAGGATGACTGGCTGGCTGGTGGCTTAATAAGAACTGCCACTCGAGTCGATCTTTAGGTAAAGCTGTGCTTGCCTAGGTAAAACGGAAAGTACGTTAAGCTGTTGGTCCTGGCTGGTATAATTAAGATCTTGGGCAGTCGTTACAGTGACCTGAAATTCTGACATCCAGTCTTACCAAAAGAGTATCGTATTACCCAGTACTGGGTTGTGGAGGTCAGATAGGCAGCCGCTCCATGTAAAAATACTGGTATTCAGCTACATCCGGTTAGACTGGAAGCCGACCCTAACATAGTTGAGAAAAGGCTAGGCAGATGCTAGGATGACTGGCTTTTGCTTGCACCTTCGGTCGACTAAAACACAGGAACGTTTTAAAGTTTACTTTTGGGGATAATGTAGGTCCCCGTTAGTGAAAGAATTTTCGGGATCGTATCATAGTTTAGTTACCCCTTACATACCAATTAACAATAAAATTTTACCTCTTCATAATATTAGTTTAGATTACAGTTGAAAAGCTAATAATTAAACTGTATTTTATAAAAAGAAAACATCAGCCAAAACATTTTTTTTTCTTACAGTAGAAAACACCAATTTCAAAAACAACACAGCTACACAAAACATAAACTAAATTGCTACTTCAAGCAACCCCTTTTTCCATAAGGCCCAATAAAAATAGAAAAAACACACATCTCATCCAAGATAAACTCCCCCACACAAATAAAATATTAACTAAATATTCACTACACTATCTAATAAAATATCGAACATATTTCAATATACGTCTCTAAGAGAACGGCCCTATCGATATTTATTTGTGTTGTAACACCCTAGCGGCCGTCGGACTCCGAAAACTCCATTGGTATCGTAATAAATCGTTACCGACGTGCTACTGCCGTTGGAGCTCCGTTACTAGTGCGCTGTTTTTACTGGCAATAGTTTTCCGTTAATCTACTATAACCAATGTTAGTCGGCCTCAGTGTTGCCAGCGCAAGGGTTAGGCGAGAGCGAGTATTACCAATGATTTATGTTTTAATTTGATTTTAATGTCCGTCACGCCTGGCTGAATCAATTTTAATCTCTAGGTATGGAGTGATTATGTTTTTTGATTTCATGTTTCATCAAGCCACTGATTCGACTCGACTGAGCCGAGTAGGTGTAATGTTTGTGTTTTTCTATATGGGTTTTTATTTTTAATTCGCTGCTGGAGTTAGGAGTAGGTAGTATAGGTAATTGATATTGTACCTCATTATAAATTGATTTTATTTTTTAATGTTCTAGAACAAAAGCTTCAAAATTAAAAATGTAAGGATGACGGGGAACCGGGTCGTCAGAGCCAGTCTACGCCAGGGCTCGGTACGGAAAACATCTCTGCTACAGAGTCTACTAGTTTCTGAGCAATGCTAATCTCCGTTAACGTTGGTCTGCGTCGGGAAGAAAAGTGCCCGAGTGACGTTCCTCGGTCCTCCTCCTCGATCCTCCTCTTCGGCACTCCTGACGTCCGCCGGTTGCTGCTACAGCCGGAGGGACGTTTCCTTGATCCTTGCGCCTCCTCTGCGTCTGATGGAAGCTGAAGTTTGACTGCAGGCTATAACCGGCCCCTTTGCGAGCTCAACGACTGGAAGGCCTGACTTGAGGCTTTCCATCTTAGAAACCCCTGGACTCTTCATATCTAAGAACCTTCACCCCGGTTTCCCTGATTTTGTACAGTATTTTAACTAGAATTCTCCAGCATCCGGTAGGTAGGGCCTTATAGGTATTTTAGGTTTAATTGTATTTTATTTTCTTAAATTAAATAATTGTTTACCTTTTCCCTTTTTCTGTTGAACTGCGCTCTCCTCCTAGGTAGGAAAGTCCTAATTGTGGCCTTACATTTATCAGGCTTCCCCTGTTAAATGTAACGTTACATAGGTCGGGCAGTGTTATTGGGTATTTCCATCAGTAATTTCCCAGTAGCAGCCACGGAGTCTGGATTTGTGCCCGGTTGTTGATAATAGGTTCGCTCCCTATTACATGGGCCTTAAACAAAACTGGTAAAATGTGAGTTTAGGTACTAATGGGTACACCTCTGCCTTACCCTTCGGGGATTACTGGCGTGATGTCATGTTTTATCAAACCATAGACGAAACAATATTAGTTTGCCACATGTAGGTACCTAATCTAGATGTCACGGCTCACACGGCTGTGTCCATGAAACTCGCGTAAACTTTTTATCACTTACTTGAAACTTCAGCTGTGAAGGTGAGCATCGCAAAAAATTCACGCATTAATAATAAACTAAGCGTGTGGGAGCGGCGATAGGTAGCGCCACGTGTAACTTTGAATATAAAGTACTGTAACCTAGATACATATTTGCTCACTCCGCAAGAACGCAAGCGTGATAATGCCTTCACAGCACACTTTAATGACACACGCATGTAGGCAATTATAAAATGAAAAAATGAACCGTTTCCATCCCAGTAAGTATCAACTTTACGACCACATTATATAATAATCTAACTTCATTTTTATTACTGTCTTAAAAATCAGTGTAAGATCAGAACAAATTCAATGAAGCAATATTTACCGGCAATAATTCGAGTGCGTCCCTTGCGGATCGCAATGTGTATAGATTACGTTTACGTCGCGTCTTCTCTCCGATACAACGACACTTCTACTAGTTTACGGACGGTGTAAAACATGGACACCGCACTTTTACGATTGTCGCTTAACATATAGAGCCGTAAAACTGAGAAACTACCAAAAACTACACATACACACATAAACAATGGTCATTTCGCAGTTCGTTAGCTAATTGGATTGTAATGTATCGTTATGTTACAGCAATCAAATTAATGATATTTCTTTCGGTGTCGTGTCTACTGTGCAATGTCTGCTATGTGCCATATCATTAAGTTCACACGCGATATAATAGATACACGTTACCATCCTGATATGCTAAACGTTCCGTTTCACAAACATTGAACATAAATTACACATTGCGTTCATTTTGATGCTCATTCGGCTGGTTATTTTTATTTAATTCTAGGCAGGTGCGCTACGGCCCGAAACACGGGCAATATTTTTGCACGATTACCATGCTGATGAAAAGCCAACATCAGAACATGTTACATGTTTCCACACACGTTCGCACCTACATAGTTTTAATTCCATGTCAAATTACACCTTTGACGAGAAAACGTTACGTTTTTAACACAAACATTAACAGTGCTCCAAGTCTTAAATTAACGCGCGTAAATATTACTTTAGTTAACACAATTTGTAATGAGAAAATTTTGGGGGGAAATGTAAGCGAAATTTCAAATTAAAATACAATAACAATAAACAGATAAAACCGATTACGTTCTCCGTTGGAACCAATAAGGAGAGATCCCGATCGTGGCTTTTTCCCAATAAATATATCGAGATGAGACCAAGATAAACATATCGGAGCGAGCGGGCGGTAGGTTTAAAATATGCAGCCTTCCGCGCTTCGTGAAATTCGTGTAAACAAGTGTAGCGGCCGACTGCGGATAAATCTTCGGGTATTATTGTATTCATATTCTGCGGGAAGGAGGCTTCGTCGATACTTTTTTTACGTATCAGTTAAGCTGCTCACGAAAATTGAAAGACTTTGTTAGCTTCATACATATAATTCGTCTGAAACATTCCTCCTTTCTGGAATATGATTAAAATTTTATACCGCCACTGTATGAAATGCTCGCATAAAGTATTGGGATATGAAATATTTCCAAGTCTAATAATTTCTCGTGGCAATATCTTCTTAGTGTAATCTGAGATTTGGTTTTGTGTTAAGTTTGAATATACCTAGCAACATTTGCGGAATAAATTGAAGATAAGGCAGATCATAAATAGCCATAATTGCTATTTATAAGGGCCATAAAGAGTTAAGTAGGTAATTTTATTTAGCCGAGGGTATATATTAAACGGTTAACCCACATCATTAGGTGGCAAGTTACGGCGCGGCACAAAAGTAACGGAACTGTTGTCGGAAACATATTAATGGTTCGTTTGGACCGACACAAAGAACTTTGACAAGACGGCGCACAGGTGATCACTGACATGTTTGTGGGCCGAGTTGCCGACCCTTACTTTGGACCGCTGTGGTATATGCGTCTTATCTCATCTAAACTAATGTTATAAAGAGAGCTCCGGAACTAGAGTAGAACTATATAGAATATAATTCTAAAAATTCTTTCACTGGCAAAAATCTACATTAGTGGCTATAAATTATATTGATATCATGCAAATTGGTCGGACTATCAAAATTTTGGCAGACGAAGTGCTAGAAACATCATCATCATCTGCCAAGCCTTTTCCCAACTATGTTGGGGTAGGCTCCAAGTCTAACCGGATGCAGCTGAGTATCAGTATTTTACATGGAGCGACTGCCTATCTGACCTCCACAATCCAGGTAATACTGGGTAATGCGATACGCTTTGGTAAGACTGGTTGTCAGACTTTCAGGTCACTGACTACCTGTAACGACTGCAAATGATATATAGATATGTATATGGCAGCCGAGACTAACAGCTTAACGTGTTTTCCGAGGGACGGAGGAAACTCGGTATGTAATGGGCGGTCACCCATTGACACAACAACCTAGGCAAGCGCGGTTTAACCTAAAGATCGACCCGAGTGGCTGCAGTTATTATTAAACTACGAGCTCCTCGCTAAGTGCTAGAAACATACCTATGAGGCATTATTATATTACTAATATATCAGGTACCTAGGTAAAATGAAAAATATGAAGTATTGGAGACAAGAGAAAGTCAACGGTAAGAAGAAGAAGCAAGAAAGAAAACGAAAAATCTCAAGCTATTCATCCATGAAACAGTATTTCAACCTGTGCTGAAAACCAGACATCAAAAGAGCAATGATAACATGAACCATATTTCCATTAAATCTCATACCACAAAGAATGCATTGTACCACTACAAAATTGTATTATGTAGCGCTCAGAAAATATGATAACTGCATTCCAATTTCGGAATTCAATAGTCGCGAACACCGAGCTATTTGAAAAATCTCATAAAGATTGATTTTATTTGGAGCATTTAGTTGCAAATATGAAAAATTGACTGATAGTTTGTCAGAGCGATCAGTATGGTGAATAAAAAACATATGTCGCCAATAAATTCATATGCAAATAACTGAGTGGAAGCGCATCCAGCGAAAGTTAAACGGTGAGGATAAAAGTTGTGCAAATATGTTCATTTGGGCGAATAAAAATGATCAGCGTGCGATGCGACGACGTGATGCGAGCGTGCACGGCGAATAGGAATGCGAATACACGCACTGTGCTAGCACGGACGCGGGCGGGTTATCACTAACGTGTTTCAGTTTCTTATTTTTCTCTTTTATGCTTCTATCGCATTTTTGTACTGGCACTGGATTATTCTACTTTCTAGCCACTTACTGGGTCCTGTGTGAGATGCATAACAACCACGGCTGGGAATAGGCTATAAAATATTGGACGGTGCCCGCCAGCTTTTTCTAAATCAATCTTAACACGTTTTGCAACAACAATGGCAGCACTATAATGGGGTCTTTTGACATTTGCATGTTTCACTTGAGAGGAGCTCGTGACAAAATAATTACAGTCGCTCGAATCAACCTCCAGGTTAAGCGGTGCTTGCTTGGGTTGATCCGTGCATAAGTGACCACCCGTTACATACCGAGTTTCATCCGTGCTTCGGAAAGCACGTTAGGCCGTTGGTCCCGGCTGTCAATCTTTGACAGTTCTTACGTGTAGTCAGTGGCCCGAAACTAACAAGCAGTCGTGCCAAGGTCTAACAAGTATCGTATTATCCAGCACTAATTGGGTTGTGGAGGACCGACCCTAACATAATTGAGAAACTGCTAAATGTGAGGAAATAGATGCCATACTACATTGTTGTACAGACTAAAATATTATCGTACTGCTATTTTTATTTACTAGCTGTACCCGGCAATACCCTTTTTTATATACTACCTGCCTACCTACTTACCTACCCAACCATTGATTTATCGAGTTTCTAAGCTATTTTTTTACAATTTTAAAGATCTCACAGTCGCATCATGCAATGTCTTCGGTTTAAAGATGTCCTACATATTGTAATATGATGTAATTCTGAAATTACTTAAAAATAGATTATTGTTTCTTCAAAACTTCAATCCTGGACAGCCCTATGCAAGCACGTGCGAGAGCCAAGCGAAGCGAAACCCATCGTAGCGGACAAGCGGAAGTCAACCCGGCAAGTAATATATTTTTAATTGATGCATACAGCGACCGATGTGTCGAGTAAACATTTACGGGTTTATTCGAACGATGACAGGCCCTCTTTGTTGGCCGATTTTAACTCAAAACATTAATTGGCGGAAAAGTGTGCAATTCGCATGTTTAAACTTTCAGTCGATGTAAATATTAACACAGTAATTATGAGGGCGTTGATTGTATGTGTCGATTTTAATTTTGTGTGCACTCTTTGCTGTAGCTTTCGAGGTTCATTAATGCTGTAATGGTTCGTGAGAGTTATTCAATATTTGACAAACGCAATGCAGGATTTTTTTATTGATTGTTATCAAATACTTTCGTCCTTTGCTATTTTAGTTTCATTGGTTAACTAGTTACCTATATTTCTAGAATAAAAAGCATAAGTGTTGTAAAAAGCAGAGTTTTCTTTCAAAAGACAAAGAAAAGTACACATTACCCTACACAACGCCAACTCCTTAAATAAGCCAATAATATTTTTAATTTCGTCCTAAGGTCGTCCAATACATTGAATACCAATTACTGGCACTAGCGTAACTACTGAGCACGTGGAATGTGAAGCCTAGCTCTCGGCCAAGCGACCGATTTGTGTACCACGTACACTACGCTAGTATGTGAATCAATGGAGATCAGGTATGCGGTACAAACGTTCAATCACTGCACCAGAATAGGTAACGTTTGTTTTAAAACATCACTACTATGTCAAATTAAACAGGGATGGGAAAAGTTTCTGGGATTTTGTGCGAACTATGTGGATTTTTTTTATTGTTTAAAATTCTATTAAATGTTATATTTGTAATTTAATTTTAATAAAGCAACGTGGCAATGCCGCCAGTCTTTTGGGCACATTACCGGCTGACAGCGTTGAGGAGCAGTATTTTGATGCCTTTTTATAGTTTCTTGTCAGTTTATTTAATAGTTTTTAATTACTGTACTGGTACTGTAAACAGTACAGTTTAGTGCATAGTTACTTTTCCCTTTAAATCAATAAATATTTTAATTAATTGCCGATTATTGCTTACTGCTAGATGGACTGAGAAATTGATTACTGTATGTAATACTCGTTCGTAAAGATAAAATAGATGCAAAGACAACATTAAGTGCCTCAGATATAGCAAGAAGCTTGTGTAATCTGTTATTGTACAAATAAGTCGACTGAACGATTTCCATATTAAATGTGAGAATAAACAATAATAAGACAAGAAGATAAATTGCTTTTATCAATCTGGAACTTACGAGAATAGCAAAGAAAACCAAGTGTAAGTAAATATACTCTCAAAATCTTTCTCTCAGATATTTGTGTACAACAAAGAATTGTTGGTTAACAACAAATATCCGAATTCAATACTGGCTAACCCGTTGAAAAATAAATTTGTGCCCCGGCGGATGTGTGCGCTTGCCAAGCTTACAAACCTTTGGGACGTGAATTGCCTGCTTGCACGATGCACAATAACAGTTTTCTTACCCTAGTGGTGTTCGATACATTTCAGGCAGGACACCCCTGTATTAAGATTTTTTGGAGGACGTATTTGTTATACTTTCTGTTGAGGATTGTTATAATTAAACGACTCAACCTTGTTATTTATACACGAATTGGTATATTCAATATAAAATTGTCGGACGGCACTTTACATAGTTATAGTGGACGCGACATAATAATTGCCTTAATTGGCCGGTGTTCTCTCGCCGAATGCGCCGAATGAATTGTGGCGCGCGCGCTGCCGGCGCCCGTTTTTGGCCCCCCGCGCGCGTCCCGCCGCTTCGTTCGGAAGCGCTTATGGGCGCGTTCACTTTCGAAACCATTAACTTTACTAAATAGCTCATAATAAACTACGAAGTGCTATGAAACACAAAGATTAAAAAGTATGAAAGCAATAGGGACTTTTTACTAAGATTAATTACAAGATCAACGTTCAAAGCCATTCATCAATTCCACCGTGAACACAAAGCTATCAGGGGTGTCGCGGAACTTCTTACGTTATTGAAATTTACTTTTTAAAACAATGTTAAAGTGCACAACGCTCGTATTTACGCTGCAACCGGCGGATGGCTAGTGGGCAAAGTTTTTACGATGGCCCGTCCCGGGGAATATTGTTGGTGCATTAACGTTTAATGCCCTCTGCAGTTTCACTAAAATTTAAAATTGGTTCGCGAAACAGTTGCAGCGATTAGACTGGATTGCGAGACCGGACTAATTTTCAGGATGAGTTTTCGAGTAATATGTTTTCAATTACTTTTCTGTGATAAAAAGTAAATTAAATGATACTTTTTTATGACTTTGCAAGCGACTAAAAAGCACTTTAGAACTTTACAGATTTAGCTGCTTACATCAATAAGTTACTCTTTTTCCCCCTTTTACTTAGATTCGCACAGATCATACAAAGTCGCGTTTCGTGCTCGCATACATGTCATTTTAAGCAAGTTTATGTATGGAGGGGGACACAGAGTCTGTACGTCAGAACGGTATCAATTTCCGGCCTTCCACTGCCATTTGATTTATGTTTGCCATCGCTTTTTTTCCGCCAAAACTACAGTTTGTTCCTGAGTGGAAATGCAGGTGGGAATCTTGCGCAATAGAAATAAAAGGTTGTGTTTTTCGTCCATGTGTACTGGAGGACGGAAATTAATAGGTAAACATAGGTTAAGATTTATTTCTGTTACAAAAAAATGCAACTAAATACGAATTTAAGAACGGACTATTAAAAGAAATGTACGTACTAATAAACGTTATTTACATATTCAAGTATGGACCTATTTTTGTATGTACAGTAGACAGTGAATGTTGTCGAAACTAATTAATTAACGTGAGTACGAAACGCTAGAGGCATTATAATAATATGATATAATAAAACACTATAATGCCTACTAACATTAAATTACATCTTATAAATAGGTACTTTTATACTAATTAAGTAATGTGCGGAATCAAAGGCTGTACAGTAATTACTATAATGAAATTAGATGCCATTTTTAGAAGATTTTCCTGTTACAAGATAGGATTTACATTTAGGAAAAAAAAAACAACAAAGGGGAAAAAGAAAGATCGCTATCGGGAATTGAATCAAGAATCGTTCTGTTTATTAACTGAGTTAGGCGCATTATCAAATTTCACTGTCATTTTGGTTTAATATGGAAGTTGCGTACTTAACTAATTTTAAACATCTACTTAAATGAAACGTTCAGGGCTTTAATCGGGTTGGAACTAATTAAAATCATTTGAAGCATGGTAGCATGGATATACCTGACTAACTAACAACTATGTCGATGGTTTGATGACTATAATAAATAAATAAAAAGGTTTATTGCAGAAACTTGTAGGTACTACTTTTACAGTAAATCTTACATAAGGAGACCTCCTTTTAGGTTGGAGATATACCTGTGCTAGGATATATCGTTCTTCAATGACAAATCATGAAATGTTAAAAGTGGTCTATATCTAAACAAACTTGTTACCTCAGTGTGAAGGTAAGTAAGAGGACTTGCCTAGACAAAGTGGATTAACGTGAAGATTGATCCCAGATATAATATTGTAATTGATTAACCACAAACTCCTCAGGCTGGCCAAAAAATCCAGATTTTAGATACATAAGTAACTGCGTAGGCTTAGTAAAACAACCTAAGCTAGAGCTAAAGATACTAAAAATATCATCCCCTTTTCAACACATCTCACCCCCTATTAAAAGTGATAGTAGTGTAACGTGCCAACCAAAACAACAACACACCACAGTGACTAGACAAAACTCATACATACAATATCCGACAAAAGTGCTACCGACCTTAATATTGTGAGGAAACAGTAACCTCTCAGGTGCTGGCAGGCTATATAACCATTCGATGATTAATACTCGCGCGATGACACGACTAAGAACGAAAACCATACGTTTTCTCAACCATAGCTTACGTGAACGTATGAAATGGTTATATTGCTAACTATACCGATATGACCACGACACGTAGCCTTATAAATTGTATTAATGATTGTTGTTAATAACTTTCAAATGTGTTAACATTTATTATGGAAGTGCTTTGTTGTCATTCTTTTAGTGTTCGTATTTATTCTTTAAATATGTTGGAAATCCGAGTTGTGTTTATGTTGCACACAGTTTAACGTATACCATTTTTATGTTTCAGAAATATTGTCAACAGAAACAAAACACAATGCGATGACGTTGCGATAAACAGCATAATAAAATTAATGACAACAACAGTTAGACAATTTTTAAGTGGTAAAATATTACAATTTTTTTGAAAGATACTGCTTTGTAATCATAAGTATTTAATAAACATTTTGTTCTCCTCACCTGAATATCATGCAAGCAATTGCGTTCATCGTACGTGTACCGCAAACGGGATAACATTTCACGAAGACTAAACACCATTTTGAGAACACAAACTTCACAGAAATATAAGTAGAAGAAACTTTGGAGACACGCGAGAGCTAAGACGCAAAATTAATAAAACAACTAGTTGAACACATGACAGAAGACAGAATGGTTAGGTAACAACGCTGAGTTAAACTTTTTATGATTATACCCTCAACGATTTATTTTTCTAACTTAGTCTAAAGCCATTATTTAACAGATTGGAGTCAGAATGTTGTTTTATTTATTTTGCCGCGCATTTGTTTAAATTTGGAAATGGCTTGCATATTTGTTTTAGTTGCCTTGCCAGTCAATATTATTCTGCCATGATCTTGTCTATATAATGCAAGGAGGTTTGTTACCTATTTATTTACCTTGTTATGATATGATCGAAATTTTTTTTTATGTCACTCAGATAATTGTTTTTTAAATAATATTAAGTGGTCGCAAGCGCGACTGTTGAGCATGAGGTCCTGGGTTCGATTCCCGGGTCGGGCAAAGTGTTATTGGCTTTTTCCATCAGGAATTTATCAGTAACAGCCACGGAGTCTGGGTTTTGTGCCCGGTTCATGGCAATAGGCTCGCCCCCTGTTACATGGGACTTAAACATAACTGGCGAAATGTGGGTGTACTATTAGGTACACCTCTGCTTAAGAATCTCCTTCGGGGATTACAGGCGTGATGTTATGTTATGTTATGTATGGTTACTTAAAATACTGCCTGGTTTATCGAATATTATTCTTAGAACAAACTATTTTAATAGGTTAAGTATCCCAAAGACTGATTAGTCAAGTAAACATATTATTATAAATTGAGGATAATTTTCGCGAATAGCTCCTAGCGTTGACATAGCCTAAAAATGTAATTTAGATATTGTGTACTTAGATATTGTGTAGGTTATGAATTAATAGCATATTTAGCATTTGTATATTACAGTAAATCTAGACTGATCAAAGACCAATTACGACTATTATTATTTTTTAACCGACTATCAAAATTGACGAGGTTCTCTATTCGTGTGTGTTTTTTTTATGTATGTCTACCGATTTCTCCGTCAATTGTGGACCGATTTTCAAAATTCTTTTGGTGTACGAAAGGCTACACTCCCGAGGTGGTCCCACTGTGACCAAGTCAGGATCTGATGATGGGATCCCAGGGAAATCGAGGGCAACCCTCAAATTGTATAGGCGCTTAAGACGTTTTTCATATATTTTCTAAAGCTGTTTAAGTAGTTGCGTCTGATCATCATAATATCATGTGGTTTTACTGATGATGGACGGTTAGGAGTTGAAAGAAAATTCTTTCAAAATTATACGTAGGTACTTATAGAGCGATAGTTGTATTCTTTCAGGTTATTAGGTTGACCTGATGATAGAAGGTAAATCTTACCGAACCGACTTTAAAAAAGGAGGTTCTCAATTCGTCGGAATCTTATTTTTTTGTATATTCACCGATTACTTGAAGACGCCTGAACCGATTTGGAAAATTATTTTTTTTTGGAAAGAAAATATCCCGGAGGTGGTACCACGATAAGAAAATCAGGATCTAATGATGGCATCCCAGAGAAATCGAGGGCAGCCCTCAAATTTTATAGGCACGTTTACGTGTTTCGTGCTTTTTCTAAAGCTATTCAAGTATTCGCATCTAGCAGTGATCACTTTATGTTGATGGAAGGTATAACTCCTTAACGGTTAGGTAGGAGTTGGAGGATAATTCTTTAATAATATGTTATTGGGACGTATATAATGGTTGTATTCTTTCAGGTTATCTAGGTGAGCTCATTATGGAAGGTACTACTCCTCAACGGTTAGGAGTTGAAAGCAATAATTAGGGAATCTCGAAGGTTAAGAGTTAGGTTTCTTGGTTGAATGTTAAATGCATAGTAAATAGTTGTAGTAGGATATTACAACTAAAAAAGGAAAAATAAAAAAAAATCAAAAGAAAAAAATCGACTTCAAAAACAAAAAACTGGAAAAATAAACTTTTGAAGAAAAATCAGCTTCTGAAGTCGGTGGTAATAAAAACGAAATCAAACAAACTCACGTCACCGACTTCAGAAGCTGATTTTTTTCTAAAGTTTTATTTTTCACTTTTTAATGTTTTTGTTTTTATCACTTCTATTTACGAATTTATCAGCCACATAATATTTTCAGTTGTCTTATTTTCCACAAAGTATCTACTCAACATACTGGAACTGATGAAACTTACTAATTAGCGTGCGATATCTCGTTCCACTGCATAGTTGATAAAGCGAGAAAATCCACATCCGTCCTAATTAAGAATAATATACGATATTACGCGTGTGACAAAATCGAGAACTAAAATAGAATGTACTGGATTTGACAGTTGTTTGACATCTACCGTAGGCAAGTGGCGCCACTAGGATGATGTAATTTACCTGGTGAACTTTTTGAGGGTATAGGACAACAAGGATCTTTTGGCGCGAGAATAACTTAAACAGGGTGCTGGTGCTGTGAGTAAACGTTTGTGGCAGTGTGTCTTGAAAAGGATTGTTAAAGACAATTAAGGGGATATCTATTCGAAATCAGAATATTTTATTTCGTCGTGCTTAGTAACTTTTGTAGGATTATATTGAAACATACTGTAAATATTAGACATACCTATTAACATAGAAAAATAAGGTTCGGTTTAGAAATGATGAAATTGTAAAAAAAATGTAAAGTAAGTTTTTTTCGGTTTTTCTTAAGCTGACTAAATTACATGCCTATATTTCTTGGCATCAACCTACTGAAAAGCCAATAAATCTTAAAAAAAAACATAACATGAAATAACTAACTAAAAAAAAAGAACTGAACACTCAAAATAAAATAACATTGAAAAATGCACAAACGGCGAATATTAGATCAAACTCACGTTTACTCCCTAAGGCCGTTTCCACATGGCGAGGCGTGTGCTCACATATAATAATCGCAGCGGAAACGCTGTCGCACGCGCGGCCCGCTGGAGCGGAGGTGTCAAACGACAAATTTCACGGCGTGACTGTCCTTAGATCTCCTGCCGCTATGTCGCATGTTAGTGTCGCTGATGTGTTGCCCCCTTAGGCAGTATGAGCATTTTGTTTTAAAAAAGCCCGCACTGTAGTTTGGTCCTCGATATGTACGGTGGTTTGGGTAGTTCGAGTTTTGATACTAACTTGTTTGTCATTTGTGGTTTATATGGACTGGTGCGCCAGGTAATAATTGTTTTTTTTTTTTTTATTTTTTTTTATTTTTTTTTTTAAAGAAATATAAAAAGTAATATATTGTGTAAAAATTAATAAACAAAATAAAATAAATAGTATTTGTTTAAATGTTGTGGGGGTTAAATTCATATAATGAGGTTTGTTAAAGGTTATAAGCAAAAATTGCATTCGGAAAATCATGACACAGTTCCCCCACCTGCCAGCGTGATTTTTTTTAGTTTGTTTTAAAAGTCCCGTATTGAATTTTTGTGCTTGGTACATTTGAGTGCTTTGGCTAGCTTGAGTTTTGATTGGATTTCTTTATCTTTTATTAGAAATAACTTCATACTATGAAGTTTGCTAAAGGCAAAACTATATCTGCCCTAATATAGATAAGCAAACTAGAATACAACTCCAAAACCCAGCATACGCAACAACGCGGCAACGCAGTGAACGCACCACAAAGATGAGAACGTATTCGAAACACCTGTCAATTATCGTCCATCGTAACATTGTTCCGGGAGTAAAGCACTGGGATTAGATTCCAATTGCAGACGCATCTGTCCACTAATGAACGCTGGCACGTGCATACTGCAGCCACCTGACACCTTACAGCTCTGGACGCCTGGTACATCGACAGATCGTCGGCCGTTAGTGAAAACAATGACGTATTGGGTTGCGATGAATATTCAGTAAACATTATCTTCCAATTCTGAATGCCTGGTATCTGAACAGCTCCTCATTAAAAATGTAGATTTTCAGGGGATTCAATTAATTTTATTTACACAGGTATCAAACACTTTCTAACATAGTATACCTCCTAGCTTATGACCGCGGTTTTGCACGCGTGGAGTTCGATATTGTCCCACGGGATCATCATACTGCCAGGATTAAAACTATCCTAGGTGTTCATTCAGGTTGTAAACTAACTGTGTCCTAAATATCATTCAAATCCGTGCTGTAGTTTCTACGTGAAAGAATAATAAACTTCCAGATATTCAAACAACCTCACAAACTTAAACATTTATAATATTAATTAGGATGCTGATTGAAGATAAACAAAAAGAAAAAAAATATTATAGACAATAGCAACTATCAACTCCTCACGAATGATCTGTAATTCCGGTACATTGACAGCTCATCGCGAACAGTAAAAATGTATGAGCGCCAACAATGTGGCTCATAGACGAAAATTAAAAAGTTTGCACAGTCCCAGCACGTATGAAATAGTTAGTAAGTTATATTTTAAACGGACTGCGATGATTAGCTTTCGTATTTTCGAGTGCATTTTATTTTAGCTTTGTCCACATGCGATTAAAAAAAGGGTTGGAATTTCGAGTGTGGTTTTTAAACTGAGGATAGCATAGTTTAAATTAATGGAGTTCGTGTTGAAATTGTAGGTAACAATAGACTAACTGCGGTAGGTACTCAGAGATATTTAATGATTACTTAAGCCGTCACTAAGTAAAGATTTGACATACTTTTGTATGACAAAACTGTCAAAACCTTTACTCAGTGATGGCTTAAGTAATCATTAAAGCTCTCTGAGTGCGGCAGTAATACATTTAAAGGACATTAATCTAATACCTGTATATTTATTTTATCGTTTAACATTTCCTGTGCAACGACATTAGGGCCAAGAGTGTAAATTGCGAAGCTTACTAGTTCATTCTGACCCTTCTTTCAAGCCAAATTGCATTAGATGATTATTTGAAATTAGTAGTAAGTATTTAGAGGTAGGTACTCCTAATCTCGCTTCTAATGGATAAGGGAGCACCGACTCCAAATAAAAAGTAACAGAACCTTTTTACTAAAATGGCGAACAATAATAATACATCCATACATAGAGGTCCATTTACTGAACTATACCGAATAGCTACGTATTAGGAGGCTCATTCAATTCCCAAAATGTAGTAAATGTTGTGAACTTTACGATTAAGGCCTCCATGTACCGATATTAGTGAAAGAATTACTATAAAGATCGAAAACACCAGTCGTAAATGTGTATAGCGTGTAGGTACGTCGTCTAAAAATAAGATTCTTTGCGGAACTTTAATTTTAGCTAAACCATGGTTTAAGAAGTTTTGTAGTCCAAATTGAATGGTTTCAAAGTCCTGCAACTGTCTCTAAAACTTAAACTATTCAAGCAATGGAATCTAGTACAAAAGCATTTAAATGAACACTGCATTGCAACTGACTTAGGATTCAGGGCTCATTACGTAAGTAAACAAAGTAGACAAATACGACTTTCCTTCTTCATGTTAAATATGTATTTAAACGTTAGAAATTGATAGTCTATTAACCAACAGACACATCACTGTTACTGCAATATCATTAAGGCAAGGAGGCTGTTGCTTAGCTTACGACACGTAAATTGACTTAAGTATTCATGGCCTGATGAATAAGTGATAGGAATGAGCCGGGACGCGATCGAATCAGGCCCGATTTCAATGACCGGAATAAGTTTCTTAGGGGTTTCACTCCCGTCGAGGTCCGACGGTTACCTAACCGACACTATAGATACAAAGGTAGACAAGGAAACGGCAATGATAAAAATAAAGTAACTAGGAGAAAAATCACATCACGAAAAATAAGAAATAGTAACAAAGAATAAAAAAATAGTAACACACGTAAAAAGATACTTTCACATTGTAATGCTCGCTCATATTTCATACATAAATTTTGCACATGCGTCGAGGAATAACACAAAGCAAGCGAAAGCTTCTTTAAATATTCCTCTCCTTCATAATCAAAGTGCTGCGTTTGTAAGATAAGAATTCCCTACGCGCCGAGACGTTGACTGTGTGTGAGAGAATCGTTACACCAACGAATTATTTAACTCAGCTATTTGTCAAAAATACTTCGGCAAATATTTTGGAGACAATACAGTCTCACAGCCCTCAGATGTTTGCTTATTTATTATTACACCAGCTAATTTGTTTCACGATTAATTAATATTTCTAAATTGGACCAAAGAACATTAATTAGCTACAAAATACATATTTAACCACTATCAACATTTAATAAAACTTACTTGAGTACACTTGTGGAAGTTCGTAAACAAAATCGGAGTCCACAAACCTCGGGGGAAAGTTTCATTTATATTCCTACGATAAAAAACTCTCAATTTCTTTTATACGTGTAAGAGCTTACGAGAGACGCGTGGAAAAGTTACTTAAAATCGTATATAAACAGGAATAACGTCTCCGTGGATTATTTAAAGCAACCCGTGAAATTTCAATGAATATCCTTAAAACGCGGAGATTAAGCCGAAAAAAGTTTTTGTATTTGCTTTGCTCTTCACAGCTGATATAACTGGATTGCAAAAGTTCTAAGGATGAGCATAAAAATGCTCAAGTTGGGGGAAAGAAAAGAAAATCAGTATTAAGAGTGTCGCAATATCTGTGAGTGTGTTTTTGTTACGGCAAAGTTCTTGAGTAACTAGGTAACGCTGGCATAATGGCCGCTGAGTAACGTTTTATGACTGACGTCAGCGAATAACTACCCGACACCCTGTATAAAAAGTAGGTTTGTCTGTTATTTTATTCAAAAGTAATGTCATATAGTAGTACTTTGTTTGAAGATGCTCCAAATTGCTCGTTTCGAATCAAATGTACTAGGTACTCGTGTTAGGAAATGTTGTAATAGATTTCTTATTATGTTGTGAACATAATATATTTTGAGAAGCGGCAGTTTATTTATTCGGGCATCTGGTTATTTTTTTTATCGTAAATGCTTACTTGTCTCTGGTGCTCATATTTGTAATAATAAAATCTGACTTAAAACCTTAAATGCCTTAAAATAATTATTAAGGGGTGGTCTATAGACAGGTCTTAATGACATCGAGGTTCCTAAAACCATTTTTTTTCAAAGTCAATCGTTTGAAAGATAAACACTTCCAAAGTGGTAAAATGTGTCCCCCCCCCCTCTAACTTTTAAACTAAGAGAGTGAAAAATAAAAAAAATATACACATATAACTTATAACTTTGTCATTCATACAAATACTATGAAAAACAAACTAATCACATTATATGTTTATCTGTTGCCGCTTTAACAAGAAATAATACAAATTAAAGGGGGCTTCCCTACTACGATGGTACGGAACCCTTCATGTGCAAGTCTGAGTTGCACTTGGCCAGTTTTTTTATTTGGAGGGTGGCAAATCATCAAATGACTCCTCCCGCTCTTGGGCAGAGCGGAACGGAGTGTCAGACTTCTACTGACTAAAAACCACCCATGTTCCTTCTTAGCCCTTTGTGTCGTGGCCGCGGTATCTCATTCGAACAACCCGTAGCCCCGGCAGGCGACAAACCAGGATGCCTAAGAGATATTTCTCGACGGCATGTATAGGCAAGTCAGGACCCATGGGCGGCATATAAACTGACACCAGGTTAGTCACTAACCACACGATAAGAAAAGAACAGCAAAACTCAGTCTACTTCGAAATTTATTAGATAGCTTGCTTCGTCATCATCATCTGCCTAGCCTTTTCCCAACTATGTTGGGGTCGGCTTCCAGTCTAACCGGATGCAGCTGAGTAATAGTATTTTACATGGAGCGACTGCCTATCTGACCTCCACAACCCAGTTAATACTGGGTAATACGATACCCTTTGGTAAAACTGGTTGTCAGAATTTCAGGTCACTGACTACCTGTAACGACTGCCAAAGATCTATAATGGCAGCCGGGACCAACAGCTTAACGTGCTTTCCGAGGCACGGAGGAAACTCGGTATGTAATGGGCGGTCACCTATCCACAGACCAACCTAGGAAAGGGCGGCTTAACCTAAAGATCGACCCGAGTGGTAGTTATTACTAAACCACGAGCTCCTCTAGCTCTAGATAGCTTGCTTCGTATTACAATTATATTCAAGATATTAAGTAAAACACTGAAGCACCAGTGCTAACATGTATGGCCCCTTCAGAATATTATGAGTCTTTATAAATGACTCCGAAGCATGTTCATTAAAACCTCTTTCATCTCAGAACGTCTGAAGACGACAAAAAATACTAAAGAAATATTATTTCGTTTCACCATTTTCTCCAAAGTTGCCAATTCATGATAGGACTACAGTTAGCTAGATGGATATTATCTATTCATCGGAAGACCCGAGCCCTCCCGACTACAAAACAGGATCACTTGCGAACGAAAATGTATTGAAATCACAATGTAACCTGAGGCTTTTGTCCATTGAAAACATTTTTTATGCATTAAAAATATCTTAGAAATGTTTATTTAACAATAGCGTTTAAGAGAAATTACTTATTCATGGCACGTCTGAATTTTCCTTGCTTTTGTTAACGGCAGGAATCGATTCGTTTGCTCCGTGTAATTTGATAGCTGATGCAACTGAAATTGTATGTTTTTGACGCTGTTTGTACTTGCCAACTTGCAAGTAATATTTAGTTTTGCATTTTCAGCGTTCGAATATTTGCGATTCGATTTATTACGAACGGGGATTTGATAATGTAGCATTTGAATCAAGTTCTATGATCCGTAGTAATTTTATGTTAAAAGCGCCAATTTAATCGATTCTACGGGATAAAATAATGAACTGACGGGGTCCGCGTCCATAAAACACGATTTTATCATACCGTTGGGAGGGACACGTTTTCGAATATCGTAATAAAAAAGTCACAGATGTCAAATTTATGACGTTGGACCATTGTAAAGAGATTAAAAGATTTACTACGGATGAGGGTGGCAGCTACACCGTTACGCAGCTACGAACGCTACGCGGCTACGGGCTACGGTGTAAGTTCTACGAGAAAATAATTTTACAAGTTTAATAATGCTGTAATCCTTTTGTATCGGTGAAATTCACGTCCTTCTATATTAATAATATGAAGAGGGAAAGTTTGTTTGTTGTTAATTTTAGGTAAATAGATGACTATTTCTGCCTCGATAATAGAGCTTGTAAAACTTAGTCTTTTCGTGTTAGCATTTGAACTATGTAGTATAGTAGTAATTCTAATAACTCTGAACGTTTGAACTTACCCAAAAAGTCTTGAATTTTACAAAAGGTGTACATACCTGTAACAAAAAATAAAAATCATGAAGACAAAATCATTGAAACACCAAAAAAACCAACACCAATAAGAATTATTTTCTAAATTGTTAAAATATACATACAAATATTATATATACATAAACTCACACCTCTTTTCCCATGGCAGGCAGAATCTACATAACACCAACTGCTACGAAACCTCCATTTTGTTTTAAATATTAGTGCAATAATTAACAAGTAATAAAAATTCAATATTTTATCAACAAATTCATTGTAACTTCTCCAAGCGCAGTGCTAATGTCGGCGTCAAACTCACAGAATTATGAAAAAGATATTTCTCTTGGGGAGGGCGATGCCTTATAAATGTCCGTAACTTGGTGAATAAATCACGGTAAGCGCTAACGCCGCCAAATAAATAATTTTCTTTATTCATCAAAATTAAAAGGAGCAGTTGACAAAGCGACCCTTAATTATTATTAAAATCCGATTTTCTTCGCGACTATAAAAGCCCAATGGTGGAGTTATACCCAGTTTATTTACCCGACGGTCGTACGCAACAAACACCATTATTGAACTTATACCCACTTTCCTTTTCCCCCTTTCTGAATACAGTTATATTTTCTTTCTTCGTAACCCCACTTGTTTTTATGAACCGAATCTGTCAATATCGAAGGATTATTGATGTGTTCTCACGTTATTATGAATATATTGAGGAATGTTTCAAAGTTTGGATCGAATATGGGAGTGTGTGGAATGAGAAAGTACGTTTGAAGTAATATTGTATTTTTCTGGTATTGTTAACTTGTATTGCACCAGAGTTGGGTTAAGTCCTTCGCTCTCTAATATGTATGTTTTCACAATCGAAATAAAATAACAGCAGTTGGATTTGACGGTTACCAAACCCAGCTCTTTTCTCTTGGACCAGCAGCAGTGTTCCATTAACGTACTGGCCAGTAATAAAAAAATCATTCGTATTTTCTGATCCTAGGAACACTGAAACCGTAACTTGCTAGAGGTGCATTAGCCAGCGTTTTCGAAGCCGACAAGGAGATTACTTAATGGTCTAAACCAGACGCGGACTTGTACGAGAAACGATGAAAAAAAACAACAAAATAAAGGTACCTAAGGGTTTGTTTTGTGTCGAGAAATACTGAAATGCAAGAACAACAATAGGATTAGTTCGCCGCAACACGAGAGGTATGTTTTTTTTTATTGTTTTTACGTCCCGTATTGAAGTTAACTTAATCTAAAACCGATGTAAGCATCGGTTGTTTTCAATATTAATTTGTCTCATTTGTAATTGATTCAGCTAACAAGAGTTTCGTATGGTAATGTTATGTTCTCTTCATTTTAGTTAATCTTGAGTAAATTAAATTATGGAATACACAGTTAAGTACGTGTTTATTATTAAATCTAACTGATATATCAAATTCATGTCTTAATAAATATTACTGCTACTACAAGTCGATCATAACTGTCTAAAATATCTCCATAAAAAAATATAATACACTCCTATAAGTAAGTAACATGAGCATATATTATGTAAACAGCCTGAATCTAAGCGGTTGTATATATATATGTTTAACGGTAAAAGATTTATTTGTAAACGGGTGTTCCGTACAAGTGCACATCGAGTTTTCAATTACACAAAGTGATGGCCACACTGAAGCGGGCGTACCGCGAAAAACGCGCCCGCGGTCAGGCAACCTGACCGATTGCACACCGCTCACTCGAAACCACTTCAATCCCGGCAAAATCAACACAAACAATCACAAAATAAGGTTACTTTTCCAACGCTCACACCGCTGCATCTACGAAAATCGAGGAACAACTCGTTTTCGAAAGGTTGAAGGAAAACTCGATCGCTTTTCCAGGGGGAAGCTCTCAGTGGTTTATTGCGTTATTACCTGGACGTGTCTGCCGCGTCGGGACAGCCGCAATTTGGGGAGAAAAGAACGATATGTTGCGAGGAAAGGGATTTTATAGAGCTCCAGAGCAACGGCTCCGGAGAAAAGACCAAGCGCCCGTCTCACTCCCCGCCTAGCGTAATTTTCTTTGATCGAAAACTCTACAGGACACTACTTCAGTTTTTATTTTCATCCAATTCAATATCGTTGAACGGTCTGTAATACACGCTTCGGAACATTTTCCAGTATTTTGTTTGTTCCTTTTAGTTGATGTTTCGCTTGATTCGTTTATGCTGCTGGCAATATTCTGTGGGGTGACAATTTTATCCCTAGCTTCTTTTTTAAATCAGTACTGGTTTCACATTTATTTAACGAAATGAAAATAACGGGTACAAATCAGTTACTCGAATCCAGAACCGATTACGTCACAGATATTATTATAAGAGTCGTATTACACATCGTTCAAAACAATCCCATAAGCCATCTACACCGAATTCGATTCAATAAAAACGTTAGATGTGACCAAAGATTTGCTCCAATAATCGAGCGACAAAAACTGTAACTTCACCTTAGGGCCAATGAAATAAGAGTGGATGTCTATAAAATAAAATAATAACCGGTCAATAAAATCTTTCGGGTTTGGGGCAAATCTGTCAAATACGTCTGGCGGACTGTGAAGGGGGATAAGTAAGACGTTAGGGGGTGGAACGGGCGCCAAGTGGTCGGAACTTGATCTGCTGTAGGTTGATGGCAGTTGCCATCAATCGGCAGGTAATTGGGGCCATGTCAACCGAGTAAACGATGCCGCCAATCTTCACAATATTTTTGTATTGTGATTGAATGGGAGTATAATGGTAAGGATTGATTGTGGTGAGATTAATTGGTCGTGGAGGATTACTTAAATAGACACGGTTGTATCGTGTCTATGTTGTACAGGCAATCATCATCATCATCATTTCAGCCATAAGACGTCCACTGCTGAACATAGGCCTCCTCCAGGAGGGGGATTTGTAATACATAACCGCCACGATTGGCAGGCGGGTTGCCGATCGCAGTATGGATGTTACAAAGGCACAGAGAACGCTGCTGCCCATTCTCTGGTAAGTCCCTTAGTCGCCTCTTACGACACCCACGGGAAGATATGGGATGGTGCTTTTCTTTACGTCAGACACCATACGGAACATTAGGCAATGCATGTATTACATTTTAAATATAATTTTTATTAAAAAGGAGACATGACATTTGATCTGGATGCGTACCGCTAGGGGTTGGTTCGAGGAGGCACGGGAAAAGACAAGGCTATTAAAATAAAAAGGAGATAAGACTTTTCTGCGGGTAGCTAAAAGCTAAATTAATTAACTGAACTGGAACCAAGTCCGTCACTCATAATAGTAAGGTACAGTTTTTACGAGTTTTCTACTCACCCAACTTTCAGTAGAACGTCCTATCTAAAGTAGTTTCATCCAAACTTTCCGAACACATGAATGAATAAAGAAACACCGTAAAATACAGAAAAAAAGGTAAAGAAAAAGGCGGAATGGCGCGACAGATGAGGTAGCCGGAGTTTGCGATGAGCAAGAACAACACTTCAATAATATGACGGAGAACTTTCTCAAGTCCGGAGAGAAGTCGTCCTTCACTAAATTATGTACGACCCGAAGGTTGATTGATAGAGAATGCTATTTACCTTCGGTGTCGTGAAATAAAGACGTCCGCAGCCCATTATTTATTTATACGGAACGGATTTAAAAAAGAAAAGGTCGCCGACTCAAGGTCCTGGTTTTCTCACCAGAAAAGTGTACCTAATCGGTTGTGTCGTTAGGACCAGAATCGAACATTAACTTTTGTACTAATATGAGTGTAATGTAACTTTAAATATATGTTTAGTTTCAAGGTTCTTATATAATGGGGAACTATAATACGGGCTATGATATTATTTAGCGATATACAGTCGCGGATCGTAGCCCGTAAAGCAAACGCCTTGGCTCCTGTAGTGGGCAATCGGTAAATGTGAGCGTTTGGGGAGGAGGCACGTGACTAGAGTGTGCTATGTTGCTCTAACATCTGTATCACATATTATCGCGTTTAAATAAATTTAGCTTTTTTTTGTTGGTAAGTGGAGGATACTTTTTTAAATCCGTAAATGCAAGAAAGCAAACCGCTGACCTCATTATCATTTTTGACCTTTGATGGCAAACGTATACTCAAGATTATTACACTTATTTATCCGTGGAATCGACTTCCGACTCAGTTACAATTTCGAACCGGCTGTTTCATACATTTTGACCAAAGTTTTTTTTTGTTAATTTTCGATGGTTCGTAATGATGTTCTGAACTGTTTGCACGTTGATGTCCCTTCCAGCTTACATACATAGTTTGAACTAAAATAATTTAATTTTTCTTAGGGCAAAGTTGCATAATTATTCTCTTCGCAGCAACCTCAAAAACACTACAGTAGTGTCCCTAACCCACCTTCGCAGGCTTCGCAAGTGTATCTAAAAATAAGCCGGCAAGGGCTATAGAAATCAATGTGTACGTTCCCAGTCTCCATAACAATCGAGGCGGGAAATTGCCGACTTGGTCCGATCCGCGCAATAACCTCAGACTTCTCATTATGCAGATTGCCCTCAGCCCACATATGCACGTACACTAAACATCTTACAGTGGTCCACGTGTTGCTGTTATCTACATTTTTACAACCAGCACGTCTGAGACGTGGTGGTTCTAAGTTGGACCGCTGATTAATGTTTTTGTATAAATTCCTTAACTAATAATTATTTCAAAATACAAATGAATAAAATATGTACATCTGATTTTTGCATCAATTAACGGTACATAATATGTACCAATCAATGTGTAGATTATTTTCTACTCCTTTGTTTAATACATGCCGTGGCAGCCTTTAATTAAGGCTACACTATAAAATGTCATTGTAATATGAATACTTCAATATGTATTTTGGTGAATGCTTTGTTGGTTGTCCTTAAATAAATAAATAAAGTAATTTGCTTTTTTGACTTAATTTTGCGACTTTGTTTGTGTTTTTGTCAACGGTTATTAAATTGTCTCATGAAGATCTTTATATTTTGTCTTCATCTTTTTTTTTGTTTAGAATTGTAAACTTGTGTGATGATTATAATCCAAATTTTCTAAAGCATGTTAATTTTACCTGACCAAAAAAAAGTTTGTAAACATAAGCCTATCATTGATTTATCATTATTCTCTGGCCCTTATCCTGGTCCATTAAAATATATAATAAATTACCAGAAAACATAAAGCAACTAAAGAAAACCAATATATTTGTAAATAAATTAAAGCAATACTTAATTAAAAAAAGCTATTATACAATACAGGAATATTTAACTGATAAATCCAATAATAATACATAATTACTTATAATTATACTAATAAAAATAAAAAAGTTTTGTACCAAGGAGGTAAACAAATAAGCAATTAAATAATATAACTAAATAAATAATAAAAGAATAGATATACTGCATATAAAATATTAATAGAATAAGTATAATATAAATAGCGATATAGATTAATAGGATATAATTATAAATAATACCAAGTTAATAATAAATTAAAAAAAAAAACAAACCGCTCTTCCTCTCTCTACTTATAAACATTTGCTGTGCCCGACAGGGCCCATAATTGTGTCTAGAATTATTTTACCTATTACCTGAAAATGTACATTATGGATTGCAATAAAGAATTTGAATTTGAATTTGAATCTGGTCTATTCAGAGGCGGCGCAGCATGTCTTCTTCTTCCATATTTCTCTATTATTCGTCATGTAAGCAGTCCAGCCCATCTCAGCTAACAATAACAAAAATCGTCTTCTACTTTCTAACCACTTTTTTTTTTGGAGGGTTGAAAGTAATCAAATGACTCCTCCCGCTCTGAGCGAAACGGAAGGGAGTGTCAGACTTCTACTGACTAAAAACCACCCATGTTCCTTCTTAGCCTTTTGTGGTATCTCTTTCGAACAACCCGCAGCAACCACTGCAGTCCTTAAGTTATATTTATTGCTGGTACTATTGTTGTATGGCATATAAATTTAATGGATATTATAAACTGGCTGTTTTTATCAATAAGTAAATAAAAAAGCCCTCCCATTTCCTATCTTAAAACAAACAAGCCTTAGTTACACCACCGGGACTCCTCTCATCCTATACATCAAGTTGATCAAAGTACAGTTAAGTAACGTTTGTAATAAGTGTATCGTCGGCGCCATAATCTGCATAATTGGTAGCCGTCGTAGGATATTGCGTCCACGTGAGGCGGCGCGCAATTTTCTGCGCCATTTCCTCCGAATCGTCCACTCAGATGGGCTATTCGACGCGCATGCCTATGCGATGCTTAACTTTAACGTTTAATTGATACCAACTACAAAGTTGTATTAAAGAATGTCGGCAAAGTTGACTAAGTTTGCTGCGTTTTTTTTTTTTTAAGTGACACGGTTTTTGAGTGAGAATTAGGATTTGTTAGGGCTTTTTTGGCTAATTTTATATTAGTATAAGCCTAAAAATCTAAAATAGCCTAGGGTTGTTAACAATAAGTATAGCAGAAGTATTTCTCATCATGTTGCAGAAAGAAAAATGATGATGCTCTCCAATTTCTAAATTTTCTTCTTTCAATCTATCTTTAACTGCATTATCTATTCTTTTATATAATTCGTGCCACGGCCTCTAATTAAGGCTACACTATAAAATATAAAATAATAATTAAAAGTACTTTATTATAAATCGTTTTATAATAAAGTACTTTTATTAATTATTACTTATTATCTTTGTACCATTACCCATGTTTGCAAAGCAATAAATGATTTGATTTGATGATTGATACCTTCAAATTTAATTTTGGTGATGCTTTATTGGTTGTCTTTAAAAAAAATAAACAAACCTTTAACGGAAACTTCAATGAGACACAAGAGTCCAATAATAGTAGATTATTAACCAAGGGCTGTATGACATCAATTGCATACGAGGTTTTTGGCGCCTGAGCGAAGCGAAGGCGCTAATTAACCCGAGTATGCAATTGATGCTTACGCCCGAGATAAATACTCTGCTTTACATATCGATTGTGAGGTAAGTAAACAACAAGACAGCAGGTTTCAATGAACATTTATTAAGAAGAAAAAAATGTGTATGTAATTAAAATTAATAGTAAAATTATTACAATTTGTAAGAGATATGGTCACGTTCTTTTTAATTAATTATTTTCGCAATGCTTTCGCGCCTACTAGTAGACTGCCTTTTTTTTTTCACGCACGCAAGCGCGTCAAATCTTGCTGGCCAGTTTGATTTTTAAATCGATTCCATCTAACATACGATGTGGAAACAAATAGTTCCATATTTAAAATAAAATCTTTATAAAATAAATTGTCTAGATTCCGATTCGAGTAATTAATCGATACCGAGAAAAAAAAAATTAACTTTTTAAAAATATTCTTCGTGCAGTATGAGTATGACAGTTCTTTTTTCAAATTCCAAAACCTATGCTGTAATGATAGTCATACATCCCGGCATTCAGGGGTGTAAGGGTGTACTTACAGAGCAAGAGATATGTAAATTATCAAATTAAACCCAACAAAGTCCCAATAAAATAAACTTCCCATCATCACGTCCACACATTCGTTACCCGTAACACAAACAATTGATAACCTGAGCGCGTAAAGGGTTAACAGATCAAAATGTGTTTGTTTAATTAAACAAGAGTTCCAAGCAGATGTCAGTCGGATTGTTGGCAGATAGACATTTTGTACCCTTTGATTACATTTCACTTGTCCACCGTTTACTTCCCTAGAAATTGACGGTGAATTACTCTAATGAATTATCTTAAGGTCTCATCTGTGTTGTAATTAATTGTGTGAACTGTTTTGATTGATAGTAGGTATTACTTTTTGACTAAAGAGCATTAAAAATTTTAAAAAGAAGCTTTAATTATTAAGTCTTTTTTTAATCAATCATAAAATGTGTAAATTATTCTGTTTGGCATAACATAACGTCACGCCTGTAGTCCCCGAAGGGGTAGGCAGAGGTGTACCTAATAGTACCTATCTAAGTAACACTAGATCGCAAAAAGTGGAAGGAGGGAAGGGAGGCCTTTGCCCTGCAGTGGGACAGTATAGGCTCATAATAATAATAATAAGTAACACTTAAGAAAAAAGTAAGTAAAGTATTTTTCTTACGTTGAATAGAACTATTAAAATTGTTATGTACATATTATATTTATAGCTAACTGCCGCACTCAGAGAGCTTTAATGAATACTTAGGCCATCACTAAGTAAAAGGTTTTGACAGTTTTGTCATACAAAAGTATGTCAAATCTTTACTAAGTGACGGCTTAAGTAATCATTAAATATCTCTGAGTGCCGCAGTAAGTTATTTAATAGTAATTTGTTTAAGGAATATTAGATAATATTTAGGTATAAGCACTCGAGTGAGTTACCTGAGATACAGGTTTAATCTTAGTTCAGGTTGAACCCAATATATTGTATACTTATAGTTTTTAAGGCCTTAATGTAAATATTCTGTATTTCAATTATTTCAATAAAACAATTTCAATTTCAATAGTTTTCTGAAACAATTCAAAATCATGCACTTTGACTAACCAGTAAGAAATCATTTTCACCAAGACTTAATATTTTAGAACCCGAAAATGTTACGTTCCACTGTCGCAAAAGAGTGATTAATAATGACATGGTTAATTAAATTCATCTAAATGATAATCTTGCATGTCAACTTGGTATTTTCTAAAACTATAGCGCTCTTATTACGCATCTAAAAAAAATTAAACGCTAACTTAAACTTAAACCCGAAACGAAAACGTTCAACCCTAAAACGCAGGCGACGCGCCGCTCTAAAACCGTCCCACTTAGCCATTTTCACCTAGACCTAGTTACTCGAAAATCATTACGTTCTACCGTCACGATTGATGCGTCCGCTCATCCCGACATCACGCGATTTGTCGTGCAACGCCACGTTTTTTCATCGTATGAAAGCCCCTATTTATAACTCTGGCAAATATTTTCAACGGACGGGTAAGTTCTCTGTTTTTGCTCAGTGTGCACTCGAGATGCATTTATATCATGTTAATTGAAGATAGTGCTGCAATTCTGAGGTTTTTCTGTCTCTAATCCGCAATTAAAATGTGCATCAGCGGGGTTTGTAATTGAGTTTTTATAAATTGGAAGTAGTAAATGCCTCGTTGGTCTAGTGGTCGCAAGCGCGACTGCTGTGCATGAGTTCCTGGGTTCGATTCCTGGGTCGGGCAAAGTGTTAGTGGGTTTATCCATCAGGAATGTCTCAGTATTGACCACGGAGTTTCGGTTTATACCCGCTTGATCGAAATAGGCTCGCCCCCTATTACATCTGCCTAATTCGGGGATTACAGGCGTATTTATACTATGTTAACAAAAGCTTTAGATTTCTAAGTAAGCACCTGTTTAAAATGTCTATTTATCAAAGTTTATTTAATAAAATAAAAAAAATCAAACATAAAGGAACTTGGACCATTTCCGAGTTTCCATCCAATTTCACTTAAACTAGATAACACGATAACACGTACCTACAACAACAGCTTTCATCAAATAAACGTTGCCGCAGAGGAAATGAAGATGTGAAAAGCAGGTGTCCCAGGATTACAAGAAGATGGGGTCACGTTCGCACGGCTGAAATGCGATGACAATGCAATCGTGCAATGTGCACGAACGTATTGCACTTTGCACATAATCCACACTAATCGAGGACCAACGAGAATGAGGATCAGGCGGTGGTAATAAGGCTGGCAAGATCCCAAAGAGGTATAGAACTAAAAGCTTTTTTACCTCTATAGGCTTTTTTCTTATTTCTTCTGTACATGCTGAATTATATTTTGCCAGTTATTGAGCATAGACGTAAAATAATCGGTCCATGCAATATATTTACATAGGTACGCAGTTTCTGGAGTCTTAAATTTCCCTTCGGCCGCCATCGAAACTGCTGGTTGTAACCAGTTGAGAAGGCGGAAAAAAAGATCTTTGTTCTAATCAGTTTTGACCGAAGAATTATATTTATTTTTACGAAACCACGGTTACGTACAAAGAATGTATTATATTTGTAACCTAACTTATATCGGACGTGTTAGGAAACTCGTAAAGCGTCCGTTTAATAAATACAGACAGTTAATTTATTTATTTACCAGAAATTAAGCGACTACTAAACTCAACTTTAAAAAATATGAAAGAAAACAACCAAGTAACTTTGACTCAGTGTTTTCATTTGCACAAAATTACTTTAACTCGGAACAAGACTTTTTTTCCAACAAAAATGGCAACACGCTAGAGATGTTCCCAGAAAATTTAAATGAAGCTTGTTTATGGACTTACAACTTTTTCAATCCTAATGCACAAACTTATTTGAAGCAAAATTAAAGTGTTTACGCTATAACATTAACCGGATCCGCGGAAACTTTATCTTAATTAATCTTTTAAGCTATTTAGTCAAAGAGAAGTAAATTCCGTTGGCTGCTTTATTGAATTCTAAGTCCGGAAACTTGGCTTAAATAAGAAAGCATCGATACCCGACGTCTGAGCGCCGTGGTAGTCTTTAAACGATTTCCTAACTTAATATAAACTTACAAGTTTGTCTAGTGGGAACTTCAGTCGATTTCCGATTTTTACAAATAGGAAAATAAACGTTCTTGTCACTGTAATATAGATTGAAGACTTTAGTATTTTTACGCCTTTTGGGGATCTTTCGTGATTAATGTTTCAGACGACAAGTAATATTGAATAATTTAAATGGTTTATTATTATTATTATTTACTTAATTAATCTCCAAGTGCAGAAAAAATCTTTTAAAGCCGCAGTTGGACTAATCCTTAGTTTTATTTGCTTTTTATCAAACCTAGATTTCTAATTTAGATGCAAATGTACCTTAGTTTCGACGCATGCTATAGTCGGTTTTATTCGCACACATTACGGCAGAAATTGCCGTTGAAATTTTTATTTTCGAATGAAAATCAGCCATTATTCATTCAAGTGTACGTACGGCGAATTAGTCGCGTTCGTATTACCATTGTAAATAGTCGTCGGAGGTAATATTGAATTATAGATGAAGTATTGGAAGTGGGAGATGAATTCAGTTTTTTTTTCTGTGTTGAAAACCCTGAGGGAAATTCCCGGCAGCGTTGCGGCTGCGAAGTCTTCAATTTATGCAGGGGGCCGCATTGGCGTCTATCCGGATGACAATCTTGACATACGGGAGGCGGCTGAACAATGCAGTTTTGTTAGGACTACGTACACGAGCATTTGCATTTTCGCAGACCATTTCATCGTTTTATGTATTGTTACGGCCACTTATACAACAAGATTTTACTCCAAGAAAGGCCAGCCTGAAGCAATTAAAAGCCCTCAACCTAACTGAAATTTCAAACTAAGCACTTGAGACCCTAAAGATTTCACAGAACATTATTACAACTGCAAAATCCTACCCAAGGCGTGAACTTTAAAATTTATCCCGAATTCACGACAACAACGTCACAAATTATTACACAATCAAATCAACAGAACTGTGAGTTTAAGCAAAACTGGATAGGGTGGCACAAATGGAAAATATGCTTCGTGTTTGCGTTATAAACTCGACCAATCACGTCGGTGCTAGCACATTGTGAGACTAAACGGCACGCCAACAAAAGAGCCGTAAAGAATGGGCCGCCGACACACTCACGCTAATAAAATAGTTCGAAGCAACAGGTCGCTGCGGCCCGCTCGCTTGCCAATACAATAGTACCAACTATGAGTGTGTATCTGTGATTCCTCGTACCTCTTGCGAGTGTAAAGCATTGCTAGATAGATGCTGTATCATATTGAGTTTGTTGTGTGCCGATTTATTTACTCCGCACGGATTTATTTTTGTAAGAAACGAAGATTTGTCAAGGTGCTTATTTATATTTAATCTTGAACTCAAAGGAATAATAAGGATTCCAATTGACTCGCAAAGTGTTCATTTATGTTTGACGGGATTGTGAGTGACAGCTACAGGAGGAAAGAAATCGGTGAAAGGAGTATGGAAATCTTTTGAATATTCTATCTCCTCCGCTCGTTTAATCCGAACAGATATGAGATTATTTTCGTTAAATTTGCGAAATAAATATATTTTTTCCGCTTATTTTTCCACGTGATCCGTCGATCAATTTAGCATTAAACACTTAATAATAATTGAACAAAGAGAGACTATTAATAATAGTAACAAAAGCCCATCACTATCCTCTTTGGATCCCTACTCGGCCACGCTATCGAGGGCCCTTCATTGCAAGCCGCATTGTTTTATCGGACGCACTCAACAAGCCTATAAGATAGGTTATATTTTGATTGAAAGCACTTGTGAGCTCGTAGAGTGATTTGTGGTAGAAATATGTATTTTTGATTAAGTAATAAGATATATTAGGAGCAAAAATTTTGTTGAGATGTTTCAACACTAAGAAATTTTCAGGATTGTGAATTGCGGCTTAATAAGGTAATTTTGAGGGGTCTAAAGTTTAGACCCCTCTAAACTACACTCGAAATACAAATAAAACAAAGATAACCACTACTCAGAACTTGCCGATGCAAGAAATATTTAAAGGGCTCAAACACACGAAACTACAGAACACATAAAACAATCTTGTTAACCTGTACCTGCACGTTAACTAAGGCTATTTACAGGACAGCAAGAACGGCGGTCGCGCTGAGCCCCTAAGACCCGGCTCGCGTGTACCTTGCGGTCCCACCACAGGATTTACAAGTTTTCTTCTATTGGTCCAAATGCTTATTTCTGTTAAGGTCCGCTACGACTTACATAACTTTCACCCACCGTGTTTTCACAAAGTTAGCTTTCACCAACCCTTTGATATTTTGTCGATTTGTGGTTTTCCTTCTTGTGCCAACTAGCACGAGGAAATTCGCTTGTTGAATAAACTTATCCTTACAATCTATTGTTACCCTGAACCCCTTTCGAACTATCTGATAACTATGTATGGGATCAATAAAAACATTTTTACGTGTTTTTTTAGGTCGATCGGTCATTGCGTTGTTGAGTTTAGGGGCATAATACGGGTTGATTTAAAACAGCGAAGTTTAATACAAGATGAAAGGACATGCTTTAATTTGAGAGAAAACAAAGGCGGACGTTGTTTAACGTTCTGCCGCAGTCAACAAAGACCAATCTATTTAAACGAACAGCGAGTACATTGGGTGGGAACGCGGCACTAAGTGAGGAGTGACAAAACTTGAGCCGGGGACTAATTAGCAATACAAACATGAATCAGAGGCTATTACTTGTAATTGAATTGTCGCCGGCGGCAAAGTTGTCGCCGCGGTGAATTTAAATATCGCGCTTTACGAGCTTCTAGTACTTTGCCCGCGGGATTATTATTACGTAAGTTTCACTTATATTGCAACTAGCACAGCTATTTTTGTAGACTAAAGAGTTTTTTTATTTTTTTTGAAGATGACTTTTTGGGTGATTTAATTGAGCTTTTTTTGGAATAGCAGTGTCAATCAATTGTAATGGTTTCAGTGTATTTAATACATTTTTACAACTTATTTAATTAAATTGTACTTTGAAGGTGGTTTTGTCCATATTTTTTTATAGGTTTTCACAAATATGTTTTTCGGAATGAATTTAATTTATAAATCTTCATTAATAAATATGAAATAGATCTAGTCGCAAAAAAATCCGAGCCAATAACAGTGACGAATTTAATATTTTAACAATATCCTTTATACGAATCGTAAGTGTGCGGTAACCAAGTTTATAATACGCGCATTTTGGAAATGCAAACATGTCATTCAACGTGAACATTGAATTTCAATACGGTCATTGTTTTCAGATCGACTAATAAATATTCATCGCAAACAAATGACGCTAAATTACTGCGGCAACTTTGCCCGATTGCCCGCCCTTTAGCCCGCGGACAATTTTTCAAAGAAATATAATAAAACACTTCTCTTTTTCGCTCCGAAGAAATTATCTCCCCCATTGACTAAAATTTTTCACGGCAAGTTTGACTTCAATCCATTACATTTTTCCAAGTTTTATCTTGAAGCCGTCAAGACAAACTTGGATTGTGTTAATTGGGGGCTGGATACTTTTTACACTTTGTACCATTACTGTAATAGTAGTCACGAAGTCTGGATTTGTGCTCGGTTGATGGCAATAGGCTCGCGAACGGAACATGTACTTAAACATAACTGGCGAAATGTTGGTGTACTAATGGGTACACTTCTGCCTAACCTTTCGGAGATTACAGGCGCAATGTTATATTATGTTTTAGAAGTGTTTTTAAATGGAAATTTAAGCGCTGAATAGTTTGCGGTTATTGCTTTTGAGTTATTTTTTCTGTGAATTTAATAAATAACATTCAGACTAATCCACTTAATTTTCACAAAACGCTTTGTTATGTTTAACCTAAATGCTATCAATTTCCGTGATCAAATCACAATACACTCCAAAACTTTGTTATGGCCACTTAATAAGTTTAAACATACGGGAACACTAATGATGTTTCCCAGACTGGCCTATCTTGCGCGTGCTAATTACTTCACATACGTCATCATACGTTTCGTGACGTCACATATCTGAACCATCTCGCCCTTAATATTCTCGTAAGGGTATAAATTAGAAGTTGAGTTCCGTTCCCCTGTACCAACAGTTGAAGTTTACTTAAGGGCCACAAACTCGTACTCGTGTGCATTTTTAAACAGGTTACACAACAAACTGAACTAAGGTTCGCTTTGTTTAACCGTGATTGATTATGGTTCATGAATTATTTAGGGTTTTTTGGGTTGTTTCTACAACCAAAGGTTTAATCTAACTAGGATCTAACTTTTGCTGTAAGTATTCTTATGACCGATGTAACTTATGATACTTTAAACTCTCCTTGAACTGTCTCGTTGATCTAGTGGCCGCAAGCACGACTGCTGAGCATGAGGTCCTGGATTCGATTCCCAGGTCGGGCAAAGTGTTATTAGGTTTTTCCATTAAGAATTTCCCAGTAGCAGCCGCGTAGGTTGAATTCGTGGCCGGTTGATGACAATAGGTTGTCCCTTATTACACGGGACTTCAACATAACTGGCGAAATGTGAGTGTACCTACTGTTATGTACGCCTTTGCGTAACTCTTCGGCGGGTTATAGGCGTGATGTTATGTGATGATTTTAGCAAATTACAGACACTTGAAGACAAGAATGCTTAAGAAATTCCGACCCTGAAAAGTGGCTGGAAAACGTTTAAGCGAAGTCTGTTTAAAGGTTCACATCAAGACCCTAATTTCAAATACCTTCCAGTCATTACCATTCAAATCACCAAATCGAAGATGTCTCTAGAGGAAAACAACTTATCAGACAATGAAGGCAAGAACTTCGTTTTCCTGAAAATATCCTCCAGACTTAATTTCACTTGTTCATTTAACCACGAAAAAGATGGTTACAAAAGGTTAGTTCAGTACTGTCAGTGAAAATTCACGTCACTTAGAGCTACTGCAAACTGCGACTGGCATTTACAGTATTCCATCAAGTCCTTTTACTGTTAATATACCTTTGATTCTGCATTACTGTCATAATAACAATGAACTTTAATATGTTGGAATATGGTTGCTGTTAGGTAATTTCGGAGAATGCAACCGTTTTCGACCACACCGGACAGAAGTGACAAGGAGGAATTTCTTGTGGTTTTAGTCAGTAAGATAGAACCCCTTCGTACGATTCACGGCAGAAGATACACTAAGAAAAATGGTTATTGTCAATGGCAGTTGCCATTTAATGTTGGGTGCTGCTATCAGCTTGTAGAAGCTGGTGGGAGAAGAGCTTGACAAAACCAACGACCAGTAACTTTTTTTTTTGTGGTGTGGGTAATCATCAAATGACTCCTCCCGCTCTGGGCAGAGCGGGAGTGTCAGACTTCTACTGCCTAAAAACTATCCATGTTCTTTCTTAGCTCTTTGTGTCGAGGCTGCGGTATCTCGCGGTAACTCGTAGCACGACCAGTGGCCTGCGTTAGCCGTGGATCTCAAAAAACAGGTCAAGTCATGCGAAGGTATTTGCCCGACATTAGTACCTGGTTTCCCGCAGGCTAGTATCAGTATGAAACTGACCTTCTACATTTACCTGTATACATCATGTTCTACGTTAGCATAATGACCTTGATATTATAATACCATGCCCAGACAACATTACACAAGCAATTATTATCTGGCCCTTTGTTTGCAAAATTTCACGCGAAATTTCCATAATCGTTGCGGTTAAATTTGAGGTTTTTATTTTTGGGGTAGGTTATTATTAAATTAGAAAATATTTTTTGTAAAGTAATTGGAGCTATTGTTGCTGATTTACTGACTAGACTGTGTAATTAGCCAGCAAAACCACCCCATATTTAAAAACAATTCAGCATTTTTTTCCGAGACATACCGATATACTAGGCTTGCAGAATCAAAAGGCAGTTATATGAGCTCCCAATTCCCTGACTCAGCTAAGAAGGGATTAGGCTGCTTTTGCACGCACTCAGATTCCTCAGGTATCTCCGAGTGAAATTTAGGGATTAAATCCTCTTTTGGTAGCCGAAAGCGCGTTGAGTTAGATTTACCGACATATTTTTCATATATATAAACGAAATCGTAATGGATTTAGATATTTTTTAGGTTGAAATTTAGAAGCCTAGAATTTATCATATAATTTGATATCAATAATCTTGAGATTGATATGTAAGTCATATTAACCTCGATGGGTATTGATGAAAAATATAAAATGGAAACGGAAATACAAAAAGTAGTATAGTATTAAAAAGGTCTTTAATCATAAATAATCATTGATTTTCATCACAAACACTGCTCAGTAAACCGCTATAAAATAACACCGCTGTCTTAAAACACTCATTTTAAAGCAGATTCACTATGTCAAAAACTTTTCCTATCTCAGAAATCGCTGATAGCTATACTCAAGAATGAGGACAAAAAACGATTTTTCGCCGCCCTCTACTAAAACTATAAAGGTCTCATTTCCCAAATCATGAAGGAAACTTTGACCGATTGCCGTAAACTGATATAATATTTATCCTTAGATTGCTTTTTCCTCAAAAAAGAATGGCAACACATTGTTTGTTGCGGACAAACATTATTCCGGAATCGGATCCGTTCCAATAACGTAGGTAGGTACTTCGAGAAATATTTGCTACGGAATTCTTTCTAACGTTGGCTACCACACTTTTGAATTCCGCAACTTTGCCTGTAAAAAGTAACTTGCATTAAAATATGATTACTTATTTAAAAGCTTTAATAGAAAAGTTTGCAGCTTGTACTTAACTTATCAAGAATTTATCTAACCATTGAAATATAAAGATGTTTTTCATACATCAAAGTAAGTAGTGAATAAATTAATTAACTCAAAGATCTCACCAAGCTCATTCAATCCAAGCTAGCTCAGAAACTAATGTACAGTATTTCTTGAAATAACTATTTCATACGTCTAAGTTCAGAGTGAACCAAAGTTGGTGAGAGACATGTTTTCTACATACATAATGTGGTATGAGGCTGTCTGAGAGGTCGGTCCTTCGAGCCAGACTTTATCTGATCTAGTCTCAGGATTAATTAACTTAAATGCAACAAGTCCGAGTTTGCGCTACCCTCGAGATAGTCTGTCGCGTGTTTTATTATGGAAGCTGCTGAATTAAGTAAGTAGAGTCACCCAGGATTATATTACGTTTTGTTATGGCGTCTCGACAGGAGATTTGTATGCAAACTTGGCTAATAATTGCTTTTTGATGTCATTAAATGAAGATAGTTTTCTAGTGCTATGAAATTTACAAATGGATCTCGAATTTGATTGGAACTGAGTAAATGTTGACGAACTCTTCTTTTACTTTATTAACATAAGCAAAGAAACAACATAGCATAATATCTCGTTTGTGATTCCAAACGACTAAGCAGAGGTGTACCTTTCGTACACACACATTTCGCTAGTTATGTTTAAGTCCCATATAATAGGCGGGCGAGCCTAATGCAATCAACCGCGCTCAAATTCTGAGTTCGGGACGCTACTGAGTAACACACGTCGCCGTGAGTAAAGAAACGTTGTGTTAAAAATATTTTCTTCGCGAAATTGAAGTACAAAAATGTGTGTTAGTTCTGCAGATTCGTAGTCTGTGTGATAATTGACTTAAAACGTAACAAGTCGCCGTTTGCTTTGCTCTAGAACAGTGCCGTCGCGTCGTGTGTTTTAATACGGAATTAAATTGTCCCGACTGAAAGTCTGGCTGGATGCTTCTGTATTTTTCATAATTAATTATCCAATTATAAGTAATGATTGAGGTTTGATAGTAGAAACAAGAACTGTCAAAATTACCTTTAATATGATAGTGTGGTTAAGTTCTTAACCGTCAGAAGTTTCAACCAATGAAAACATAAAATTCTAATATGGAACTAATATAATTCAAAACTATCCCGTTCTGCCAAAAGGGATTAGTACTATAGTGTTTTCAGTATATCATGCCTACCAATAATTATTCCCACAATAAAGATAATAACATACAAAGAGCAACAATTTATTGGGAAGAGAAATCGGCGCCGTTGTATCGGATCCGTCGTCGGTCCCTCCAACGTCCGTTATTGGGAACTCAGGGCTTACTCTCGCCAATTTATACGGTACATTCAAATTTATACCGTATAGTATTGTAATAAGGCCGGGGTATACTGCAGAGATAAAGTTGTTAAGTTATACGGAAGCGGCCTAATGACGACATGGACTACAATAGCACGTGTGGCCCTTGTTATTGGTATCTGACCTGACCGCTACGAGCGATTTGTCTAAATGAGATCCGGACCTCTTCTCCGATGCTTTGTTATTTTTTTCGTACGTTGCCCCTTGCTCGTGAGTTGTGACGACATATTCGTAGAAACTGCTCGTTTTCCCTGATTTTATAGATTTTATCAGTTGATGTCTAAAACTTTTATTGTGGATCTGAAAAGGCGATCTCTGAACTCAAGTTTTATCGCTGATTTATAAAGTTCTGAAGCCAATAGTTTCCGTAATTTGAATTATACTTATGTAGGCATTAATCTCGTTTGTTTCCCTTAATGGCTGGAAAGTGTAACTTAAACGATGTACCAAAAGTTCCTACAAATAATTTACACGATTTATTACAAAAGTAAATGATTATGTTGCTCCAAAATTGTGTGATATATTAAAGAACCTTTACCTAACATTAAACTATAATGAAATAACGCTGTTAAATAGAGAAGTTTAAGGAACGAATGCCTTTGGGCCTGGATTTTGTGGCGGGATGCATCATGGGAATTTGAGCTTAAAGCTTAAAGGTGAGGGTGTATAATAGCTTTACTGTGAACAGTTATAGGTACGTGGGTCCACCGCAACTACCGTAATCCCGTATACCAGCGATTAATCTTCGTTCCGGCTCTCACGAGGTGGTTTGTTGTGGGTAAATTTGTGGGGATGGCTACGATTTGCTGGCCATGGGCCCCGTGGGCCGAGTTCGTCATATATTAATCCTTTGTTGGTTTAATCGCCTCTTTTATCGATGCTAGATTAGGAGCACGACGCGACGTAAAGCCAAATTGGTAACTAATGGACGCAAAACCGACAATTATAACTGAAATCGTGAAACTACGATTGTGTCATGATTTTACGTTGATATTTCTGAATTCATTTGAGTTAGTAGTAGAGTGCTCACTTTTATATTAATAACGAAAGTTCGACAGAAGTTAAACCAATTCAAACTTAAATAATAAATATCAAACACAACATCAGAAGCACACACAAACGAAAACAAAAATCAGTAATAACGTCCAAAAATACGATAATTACATGTGTGTGTGACTTGAATATTTGAACACAGTTCTCGGAGCGTAAACATACACATTAGGTGAGCATTGTTTTTTAGTAATTTGTGGTGTATCGTAGGCAAAGCGCGGAGGGCGGCCTGTGTCACGTGACGCCCCGCCCGCCTAATGTTTCACTCGCGTTACTGTGACAACTTCTACCTTTTACCAAATTGTATTTTCGTGTTCGGCCGAGTTTTCCTTATAAATACTGTCATTAAGACAGCGACACGGTGACAGGTGCTAATGTTTGTGAAAGTATCGAACCCATTTGTAAATAATGTAAACAATATATGTTATGACTTATGACATGAACTGACACCTCGTGAGATTGAAATCGATTTTTTCATCGAACTCAATTTACCGTCGAAGTTACGTGGAATTCGGGAACGATGATACAAGAGAAAAACTTGTAATCCTATTTAATACTTGTAACAATATACACGGATGTTAAGTCCCATAAGTAGATTGATAAATTCTCAAGTAAATTATATTATGTACCTATACCTCGATCCCATATGCCGGGGGTATTAAACGGATAAAGTATTAAGCCCACGAATGATGTTAGATACGACTATAACGACAAGAACTTCCACGAATAAATTAGTAAGAGGGGAATTGTGGAGCGGGCAAAACGCCTGTTATCTCAATTCGCGATTTTACAGCTCCAAGAGAACAAAATCTTTGGAGTAATTATTCGAATTCAGAGTTTGAGGGACGCTGAATAAAAAAACGCTATGAGATTTTTACAAAAAATGTTCCAGGAGAATTTATGTGCGAATATGTAGGTACGATAGCGACGTAATGTCACTGTTAAAACGTCGAGACAAAAATATAACTCAGTGTTAATTTTTATCAGCGTCGGCGGCGCTGAAAGGTGTCATTGAGGTTGTCCGATATCGCATCCGTAAAATATACATAGCTCATGGCGGTAACTTTAAAATGGGCCCTAAAAGACGAGAGGAAGGTAGCACCCGGGGCGTCATTATGAAGGCCCACGTCATTTGTTTATTAAACATCCTGCGAGGTGGAACAGAATAATGGCATGGTAGACTTTGTCACGGCCGCTTTACCCTGAAATTAAATCGTAATGATGATGCGAACCTCACTTGCCACCGTTTTCGGCACCCCCCAGCCCACAGTTATTAAGTCCCGCGTCTTGAGGTCAAAATGAATAGGTATTTTTAAAAGCCCACCCGGAATGACAACTGTCATAGTTATGAAAGGAATCGCGTTGAGTGGTCTACCGAGGTTACATAGAAAATGAAAAAATGCGACGTTTTTTCACACTTTGTAGGCGACACCATTTTGTAACGAAGTGGATATGTATGTACTGCCTTTACTTACTAATAGAGCTTTGACATTTATGTAACGGAGTCTCAGGAGATACTTGCAGACGTAGATACTGGAAATAAACAGGAGAAGCCTTATTTTAGTAGCTTGTGATTGTTAGTTTTTTATTTAAACCTTTTTGTATGGTTCACCTGAACACATAACATCACGGTTGAGATCCCCAAAGGGTTAGGCAAAGGTTTACTTAATAATACACGCCTACATTTCGCCAGTTATACTTTTAAGTCCAGGGAGTCAAGGGAATCTAACCTAGGATACCTAGGAGGTAGTCAAATAGTTGTTAGGGCTTTTAGAGTTCCGTACCTCAAAGTGAAGAAACGGAATCCTTAAAGGATTACTCGTGTGTATATCTATCACAGTCAATTTGCTCTGAATCTAATGGACCGATTAAGTTCAGTTTTGATACACATAAATGTATTTCCAGGTGTATAACGTAAATAAATGAATTTTGAACATGGGGTTCACTTCTGTTTAAGTTTTGCAAACTGTACCGTGTGACATGTCAAATGAAAAGGCTTATTGTGAAAATCTTAAATATATATTTTTAATAGTTTTGACAACTGAGCCTTTTAAAAATATACAGAAATTTGTTCAATACAACACTTATAGATTAGAGGAAAACCTATAAGAAGTCTATGGTGCTAAAATAACATGGAAAATCTCGGCATTTGTAGGTGGAATGGGTATTTGGGTAAACAAGTTTTTCAACTACAATGTTAAGTTTCGTCGATGGTACGGAACCTTTCATGTGCAAGTCCGATTTGCACTTGGCCAGTTTTTTTTATTGTGTATTTTGTATAAGCTTTATTGAGTGCATTCTATATAAAGATACTAATTGTTAACTCCACAATTAATAACAAGGAAACCCATAGTTATCTTAAGAAGACTTTGAAATAGGAAATTGAAATTATCAGCAGACCGTTAAGATTTATTTCGGCTTCTGCGAAAGAATTTTAATTAAAAACTTGTTAGAAATATTCGCAAAGAATATGTAATCTGTTGTTACGATGAATTATTTCATAATTGGTCGTTAATTGTGCCCAAATTAGAAAGTTTGCAAACTTTTTTCAACTTGTAGACAATTATAGAGCTTTTGGGGAATTTGTTTGATTTTTGAGGAATTTTGTTTCGAATAGTTTAAATAGGGAATGCAGAGATGCAGAGGCTTCATACAGTGGCAACATTGAGACCAGACGAAATTTAACGCAATTCATATTATTTTCCTATTATGATCTATTTTCCTAAATGGTCACAGACGCAGTTATTATTAAGAACGGTTCATTTTACGATTTTTAACGCAATTAATATTATGATCTGCTAAAGTGGCCCTTTTAGACCTCCAGGGGATTGAGAACAGTGCTTTAAAGGGTATTACATCTAAAAATTTAAAAACAGTCCGTTTTATTTTTTGCTAATAAGTTTTCAATGAAAGTTAAAAATACCCGTTTCGTATAGAATCTTATTTTCTTAATTTTAATAATTTATTCACATCTTTGAATGGTATTGGTTGTGCTTGTTGCAAACAATTTAATGGAAAAGCTATATAATGATATATTTTTTATTCGAAATGTGGACGCACGTTTCATCCTGCCTTTGTACAAAGAATTCGTCAGATAATTATGGTGATGGAGGTTTGGCTCTTACTGCTACATTAACAGAATGCTTTCTATGCATTGAGAAGACTAAGTAATTGCAACTCTTCATGGCCGCTCGTAAGTTTCGTACCGTATTTAAAGTAAGTTATGGTAAGAAAAACACACCTATATTTTTTTTTGCGGTCTGAAATCATCAAATAACTCCTCCCGCTCCGGGTAGGGCGGAAGGGAGTGTCAGACTTCTACTGACTAAAAACCACCCATGTTCCTTCTTAGCCCTTTGTGTCGAGGCCGCGGTATCTCTTTCGAACAACACGCAGCCCTCGAGCAACCCGCAGCCCAGAAAAACACACCTTATACTACAAAATTTCTTACTTTGCTAAAACAAGAGTACACAGAGCAAAAAAAAAATATAAAAAAGAAAAAATATTTAAAAAGTAAACAAGAAAAAAACCAACAGAATTACTTCAAAACTCAGTGCCATGATCAAACATGATTTCGTACTTTTCTCTAACGTTTTTGCAAGCAGCTCAAAAATAGCTTCAAGGGATTTTGGCCCGTATTCAATTAGCGGACGTGATTAAATTTTTACGCGACTTAAAAATACTTCCCCTATAACCTATTTCAGAGAATTTAGTACCTACTATCTGCTACCAACAATTTTATTAGCATAAAAAAGTTAAAACCTACCAACTTAAGGTTTAATGAATTTGTATTTTAATGGAGAAATTATGTCCAAAGTATTTAATAACTTTTATTTTAGTTTGCTTTTGTTATTTTCTGGTACTTACTAGGGGATTATAAGTTTATCACGTTTGTAGGTAGGTCGGTACATACCTTTATGTATAATAAGCTAGCACTTCGCCCGCCACTTCGTCCGCGTGTAAATTATATATAACCTTCTTCGAGAACGACTCTATCCATTGGTGGAAACAGCATGGAAATCGGTGCGGTAGTTTTTGAGTTTATCACGAGCAGACAGACAGACAGACGCGGTGGAGGACTTTATTTTATAATATGTAGTGATAGTGATAAATAATCCTTGTGGGTCTTTCTTAAGGTGATAAAAATAGACTACTGCACGGTAACAAAGGGCAAGCTTTTTTGCTGTGGCGGTAAAATTAAACTGATAGGTATAGAATTATCGGAAGCCGGTAAATAAGAAATGTTACAGAAAATCTCTTAGATCATTAAGATGAAGAATGTATTATTTTATGATGCATTTAATATCCTGATCTTATCTGATTGTTTTTTTTTTGTCACAAGTACAGCTATTGAGATAAGGTCAGGAGAATGAAGAATGACCTGTAATTTTTCCTTTTTTAACTCCAAAACATGTCTTGCATAACTCAACCTCCAAGCCCAATTGAAGACCAACGTTCCCAAACAAAACACGAACCCGCACGAACAGAAAAATAGGATTACGTGCACTCGTCCATGGCAATTATACCCGCGATGCATGCAAAACGACTCAAATCAGAGTATGTAGTGCCGACCTATGTCAGCAGCTTGAAGTACAGCATAAATCTACAACAAGCCCCTCCAGGGAATAAGTGTGGAGTAATTTGCGAGCACACGAGCTTGCTTCGTCGCGAACATTAACTATTAAATTCGTTGCATATTAAACTAGAACCTTAGTGTAATCCAGAGCCACCTGAACGTTAGGTTCGTTCTCGTGAGGCTCTTCAATGCTTCTTAAGTAACTTATGAGTTTTGGAAGTTTATGAGAATCGATATTGAGATGTCGATGGGGCCGTTTGGTGTGGTGGAATAATCTACAATATGTTTCTGAACTGTATAACTTATTAACTTTATACGGAGTAAGCCATTGGACGTTCCAGCAGTCATTTGTAGATCTTTGACCGTCGTTACAGGTAGTCAATGCCGACAAGTCATATCAAGGAGTATCGCATTTCCCAGTACTAAATGAGTTATGAAGGTCAGATAGGCAGTCACTAGACTGGAAGCCGACCCCAACTTAGTAATGAAAAGGCCACACAATGAATACGGGAATAGAGACCTGAGAATGTAGACAAAGTCACCTATTGCCATCAACCAGGCACTAATCTAGGCTCCGTTGGAGTCTAATCAGCGATAACGGTGACAGAAAAACGTAAGTCTATCATGTTTAATGGTCAATTTTGAAATAAGAAACGTTTTGAAAATGTCTGTCACTTGTCTATGCCGTCAATGAATTTTCGAATATTGTAATCTAACCGATTACCTATATTATTATTACAAAACAATATATATAAATAATAAATAATTAATTCGAAAACAAGAAACTAATGAGACGAATCATCGACTTCAAGGGTGCAAATCTCAGGTGATTCGAAAGTTCTCAAAGAAAGGAGAAGTTATGTCGAAAAATGCCCTCTTTGTTCGAGACAGGGAACAGGCCCACTCTCTGGTCGAGAGTACGGAACCCCACTTGACACGCTTCATTTTTACCTTTTCTTTAAATTGAAACTGGAGCGAGGGTGTTCTTTCTATGCGCCGTGTATCAGCCTTCATTATGAATTAACAAGATTGCTCAGAACATTATTTTATATTTTTAAAATCCCCTCTGGTAACCGGGCTGCTAAGGAATTCCTGTAACCTGCCGAGACATGCGTGTTTAATGCTACAATTGCTGGAACTTACTAAACTGGATTTCTCAACTCATACCACATGATCACTGACCGAAAAATAAAACAATATTGAGGTATAGTTAACAGACACTAGTCATAAAATTGAAGCTATTGAGCAAGCCACACTGATTGACTAGTTCCGCATGAGTCGTGTAATCAGAACCGTTGTAATAGCGGTGTTCGAGCATATATCATAATATTTTCCATAAAATTTCCCATGTTGGTGGATATTCTACGCGCACGGAGAACAACTTTTCCCATCGGGTGCGGTGCACTGCGGCCGTGGCAATGCACTTTCGCTGACCCCTTGGTTCCTCCCACGGAGGCCATCTCTCTCCCTCTCCCAACTTTCTTCGTGCGCTGTCTCACTCGCACGCAGTTGCGCCTGCGCTTCCCGGGTACCGAGGTAATAACATTCTACGACGCGGTACGCCGCCGTGTGGAACGGGTTCTGTCGATGACTTCGACGATTATTTGTATGAAAGACAATGGTCAACGTGTATGCGTTAAAGAGGCTGCCTTTCGATGCAGTGATACAGGGAGACATTAAATTGCAGACGTATCAGTCATTACTGCGAGCGTTGTATTTTAGACAATTACAATTTCAAACATTCCCATTTCCCTTTCCTTGCAGTCGGGTAAAAATGGCTGAAAATTTTTAAAACTACTCGTTCAATATTCGGAATCTTAAAGAAATAGTATATGAAAACGAAGTTCCAAGTGACTACCACAAACTTGTAGTTAAATCTCAACAATAAAGCATATAAGCAAAGCAGTTTCAGAATATACGAGCAATTGAGCAGTCGTGGATTCAGTCGCCGTAAGTGGAATAACTTTCTTGGTTACGAGAGCGTCTCGACTGTCTTTGTTAACGCCCTATACAGTTACGCTTATCTAGTTGCATTCCAGGTGAATGATCTTCGCACACGATATTCTTAAAGTTTAACTCGCGGGACGACAAACCTCGCACACGCCAGGCTGCATAATATTATACAGGTATTTACTGCGCACCTGCATCCGAAGCTACGTTTAATTTTTCTAAATTTCATACTTCGTCCGTGGAACTGGTACAGTATCACAAACGTGACTCAAGTTACGGATTACGTGGGAGAGCACTGGAATGGTCTGAACAGCTCGCGAGAGATATACTAAGTGTGCAATCGGGCATCACTGATATTTCGACTTTATCTATCAAAAATTTAGGACGACATTCGTTAGTATCACACTCAGGGGGACGTCGTTCTAGGCTTGCGAGCATATCGCCTAGTATGCCTCCAAACGTTCCAACGGAGACGTGACAGCCGCTGTATTATGAGACGTAGGGCCCAGGATTTGGGTACACATTCGATTGCATGGGGAGTGCTCGTACGAGGGAATGCGTCTGGCAACATTCCATCGCACAATGAGTAATTTAAAAATTCAAAAACTCGTCGAGGCTCGGCGTGCGCGAGGTGAGGCGATCCAACGAGTGCCGCTCTGCAATTGAGACTGTTATCTGCCTGCATGCTGCTTCACAGCGTACATACATACGAGGGAATAATCCGCGCCGCTGAATAACACGGTTACCTAAATATAAACTCGCCTATCGAAACGTACGCTGCAATCGAATAGAAAACGTACGTATTGAAATTGTAACTACAAATAAAACCGAGCGATCCGTTACAATATAAGTTCATCTCTTATTCCGCGAACATTCGAGTTGGAGGAGATCAGAGCGGCGCACCGGAAGGGTTTCTTGAATCTAATATCGAATGAAAGTAAAAAAGGAACGAGATAGTTGTACGTGAAACGCGATCTCATTGCTAATTGGTAAACATACGGCGAACAAATTGCACGCGATCTCCCGAAGATAGCTCTACTATTTTTAAATGAAATTCTTTCCACTCATATATTCCCAAGCACAATTACATCGTAGTCCAGTTACGTTGGTTTTTGGAATTTCCAAACACGTTGTAGAATTTGATTGCGATTTAATTATTCAACATTCATTCGATGCATATCCTACGTGTCGATTCACAGAGAAGTGTTGTCATATTTCAATGATATGTAGGTATATGCTCACTGGCATGTTGTCTTCTTTGCGTTCATTTACACGGTATTTTGAGCTGTGCTCGCTTACCGTTGAGATAATTAATATTGACGCTTGTTTGTATAAAAGTTCCCGAATTAAAATTTTCATTAAACGTAATAATTAAAGTATAATTTTAAAATTAATACATCTACATACTTTTCGTATTAAATAAAAGTAATAAGCGGTGTTGAAACTAAAAACTATAAATGATATAATTACAGTTATTAGTAACTATAAACTCGAGGTGTACGAACGAATCTTGAGACTTAACCAGCTCGAAAATGGTTCATCGTTAGCAGGATAAACCTGGACCTAAAATTATTTACAGCAGAGCTTAAAATAGCTTGATTGCGGCTGTTTAATTTCCTAGAGATGGATGTTTGAGTAGGAACTTGAATCTTAGTGGGTGGTTTTTAAGTTTCAATTTAGCGGAACGTTGAAGATGGAGGGTTGGCTGCAGGGAATATTGGACACTGAATCAGTATGCGAGAGTTTTAAATTCATTGGAGTTACATTTGGACTTTTTGGCCGACGGGTGCAATGGGTACATGTTAGAGTGAGGTGGTAAAAACTGGGCCGTAATTAGTCTTTGGATTCGAACCGTGAACAGATGGGGAGGGCTGAGTGCCCGCGGAGGGCCGATGCGTCCGACTCTGACTGCTGAATTACATTTTTACGGGCAATATTTTTGCTACGTTTTAGATGTTGTTTGCACCAGTGAAACGTCGAATCGTGTTCTAATTAAAACAACTGACTGATCTAGGGTTTTCCACTGTTTGTTTTATGAATGACTAGCTTGTGACATCAGCTTCGCCCGCTTGGATTTCGATAGTTGTCCCACGGGATCATACTACCGGGATAAGAAGTATCCTATGTGTTAATCCAGGTTATAAACTATCTGTGTTCTAAATTTCATCTACATCCGTTCTGTAGTTTTTGCGTGAAAGTGTAACAAACATCCATCCATCAATCCATCCATCCTCACAAACTTTCGCATTTATAATTTAAATATTAATAGGAAGTTGTGAAATAAAGTACGGGGGTCTTGGATGATCTTACGTGTAAGCTCCAACAACATCTACTTACTAAATTTTCCCAGGGAAAGTTAATATAGACACGTCATTATACTTCTAGCTGAAGGCAGGACTACAATATTACACTGAGCCGCAGCTGGATGTACTGCAGTACGTTAATCCCCACGAATCTCTTCCATACATTTTACGAGCCTACAGTTATGTGGATATCGTAATAAAAAGGCAACGATGCGCTGCGGCCGCACACACTAATGTACGCACACCTTTACTTAAGGCTGGTTTTATTTATTTATTTATAGGTATAATATAGAAAAAAAAACATAAAGTTTTTAGTGATATTAATCATTTTTATTGCCTTTTTTGGCTGTCTTGTCGCAAGTGAGACTGCTGAAGTGCTGTCCTGGGTTCGATTCTCGAGTCGGCAAATTTTTATTGGCTTTTTTCATCAGGAATATCTCAGTAGCAGTCACGGAAACTGGACCTGTGCCATGTTGATGGCATTAGGCTCACCCTCTATTACTTTGGACTTAAACATAACTGGCGAAATGTGTATGAACTAATAGTTAAACCTCTGCCTAGCCCCTCGGAGATAACGGAAGTGATGTTATGCTATGTAATCATATTTACTGTCCCGTTTTTTTCTCATAAATCTTTATGATTTATGCTAATGTTATATTTTCTAACACCATTTCAAATGATGCTCAAGCAGTTACTCTTTCGACGTAACGCTTCAGGAAACGTCGGAAGTCCCGTGCATCATATTTGAACGAAACTACAACAATTCTTTACGCCGTATTGAGGCTATTTCTGGCAAAGAACTAGAAAATTGGATTCAAAAGTAAAATATAATATTTACGCAAGTGTAGCGTCCGCAGAAAAAAACGCGGCAACTTTTAGCGAAGTACGACTCTCGCTTTGATACTTCTACAAGTATGAAAAAGTCTTGTTGATTAGCTCTTCGAGTTTTTATTTCGACGTATCTTTTACTTTTTTCGTCTTATTACGATTTTGAACAACTTTCGTGGTCCTTCAAGTTTTTCGTATAAAATAATATTAGGGAAACAAATTTGCTAACAAATAGACGATTCATTTGGACATTTCGCTTAAATAATTCTTTGAATTTGAACGAAGTTTGTACAGCAAAAAAATTTTGTAACGTGAAAATTGTGCATCACCAGAAAAATCTAATTTTACACCTCCACAATTGTACAAAAGCAAGAAAAGTCAACGCGGCAGGCCCAGAAAGAGAGGGTGGGATGAGCTGGACTTTTTCTCAAAAGATTGGCCTAGTATCGCACTAGATCGCGGAAAGTAGACGAAAGGAAGGGAGGCGCCTTTGCCCTGCAGTGGAACAACATAGGCTTATACTTATAAAAAAAACCATATCCCAACAATTTACAACTACTACCGAAGCCACATAGAGTTCAGAGTTATCAATCCATAGCCAATAAAAGCGTGTTCACATATACCAACTATTTTTGAATGACAGAACCGTGTGATTGAGGAGAGCCAGTGTGAACACGATAACTTTTGAAATGGACTCACCGTATCGGACGCTGTGTAGCGCCCGCTGCTGCACTCAAGTAGTGAAGATTCACTCACCTGGAAACAAAAGAGAAATATTGTTACTACTAGTAGTTCGTATAAACCGATTCCTGGTACATTTCACGCGGGGAACAATTGCTGCGATTCCATGGAAGCCTGGTACTGTGGATTCAATCGCACGATGTCGAGCTATGATAAGTCTTTGTCTGTGTTATGCTGCTTTTTCGGTGAACTTCGAACGGCAGTTTTTTTGTTGTTTAAGCACGAGAATCTTGCTTTGTCCTGGAGATCTGATGAATAGAATTTATTTTATAACATAGCTATGGTAAAGCTCTGTTCTTTAATTTTTTTAATTGATCATTGCACCTACCAATCTGACCGAAGTATAGTCAAAGTTTTTCCTGGCAGCGATTATTTCGTGAAAAAACAATTGCGACTTTGAGATATAACCTACTTTATGATATTATTAATATTAGTTTCGTTACGTAAGATAAAAATGCAATCAACACAGCACGCGAAAGTTGTTTCTAAATGTTGATAACAACCCGAAAATTATTGAAAACATTTTAATATTTCTCAAGAAGTATAATTTCGAAAGTAAGATTTCCCTGAAATATTTTGTTAATTTACAATAGACAATAGCGAACTAAAAGCTGTGCGTCCTTTGTGCCGTTCCCTATGTCTTCAGATTCACTGAACTGATTCTAATCGGATGTTTTTCCTGTCTTTTGCTTGTTTTTGCTACTCAAGGGCTTGTCTGTAAGCGTCCGGGATTTTATTAGCAATGAGCATTCAATTACACGATTGTATTTATTTATATAAGTAAACCTTTATTTGTGTCTGGAATTTCGGGGATTTTCTCTGTTTTGTTAATCAATTTGGCGTCCCGTTTTAGTTACATTTTAGGAAAACAAGTACATGTTTCCGGATAATAAGTATCCTTTAACTTAATTCTGATTATGGTCCACAAACGTGTGTGCCAAATTTTATCTTAATCCATCCAGTCATCAATGCGTGATTGTATATTTCACAATCATATACTATCCACATTTACCTGGACAAATTGGTTTTTTTTTAAATATTATAGTATGCTGTTTAGGATTAAGTAGGTACCTACTTTTTTTTTTTTGGGGTTGGGAAATCATCAAATAACCCCTCCCGCTCTTGGGTAAAGCGAAAAGGAGTGTCAGACTTCTACTGACTAAAAACCACCCATGTTCCTTCTTAGCCCTTCATGTCGAGGCCACGGTATCACTTGCGAACAGCCCGCAGCCCCGACGGGAGGTACCTACTTCAAAAAGAAACAGAGAAAACCTAGCAATACTTATAGCAACCGCCATGCACTCAAAAACGTAATCTGTCTGAACCTTTACAGCCTCATTAGTCTAATGGTCCCAGATAGGAAAAGTGTTGCGCGGATTATTTGACGAGAAATTTTCAGTAATAGCCTGTAGAAATGTGGTTAGAAACTGAACTGGCTGTATAATTATGGACTCGCTGCTTTTATGTTAATAACACCCTAATGTTTACAATACCTGACATACCTACATAATTAAAGAAAAGTTTATGGTCTAAGGGTCCGGCCAAAGTGGTTTGGGAGAAAGTGTGGTAATAACCGCCCATTAGATTTCTGTCCCGTTTTCATTGATACTAATTGACACCTTAAGGAATGCCTAACAATTATTGTACTGTAGGAGCTCCAACACTTGACGGTTAGCCGAAAGGTGAAAATTTAACCATTCAAATAAGTTTCACATTCAAGCAATCATCATCTATAGAGTTTTCAGGCTAAGTAAACTTTGTACATCCTTGTTGCAAGGGTGACTGCTATAAGCTTGAGGTTCTTGATTCGATTAAAAAAGTCGGAAAACGTGCAATTGGGATTTTTCTTCAGGAATTTCTCTACAGCAGCCACGATGTCTGTATTCGCGCCCGGTTGATGGCAATAACTGCGCCTCATATTACATGGAACTCAAACATAAGTAGCGAAATGTGGGTGTACTATTACACACACACATCACTGCCTAACCCTAACGGCTACTACAAGCGTGATGCTACGCTATGATATTTGTAAACTTTCCCACGAAAATCAACCAAAATCCCACAACAAACTGCATATAATCCCGTATATTAAATGCATTGTTTATAAAGCCGTTAACGGCGTAACGTTGTCCTATTCCGATTCATGGGGGTGGTCTACAATCCCCGCTTAACTTCATTATGAGAGCGAATTGCTAAACGTTTCCATTGTTGACCACGGCCCGGGGTTTAAGGGTGGTTAGTCATGCAAATAGACGTCAACTAGAAACAAGCTCTTGGGAATCGGCGAATGCGTTCCGATGTTTCGGTCTGCGTCGTCGAGACGTCCGAGGAATTGAATCAGTTGCTTGAGGAGTGTATTTTATTTAGAGGATCGCTGGTTTAAGATAAAGTGGTTTGGATAGAGGACTGCGCGTGGTCGAATGCGTTTATGTAGATTTGCCTTTGGTTTCTGCAAGCCTGGTCTTTGGTCAATAAATCTGCTGGGAAAAGATTTAGCTGTTAATTTGAGTCGTTTTGGTTGACCTAAATTAAAAACTTAAGTAGCCTTCAAATAAAACCAAAAAGCCTAGGTTTGGTAAGGTTCCAAAGGCCGGTCACCTGTTTTTTCGTGCACAAAAAAATACTGTAAGTATGCATATTACTGTAAGGTTTCCGACAACAAAACTTCTGTAGCGATGACTTTAATCAAAAGAAACTTTACGTTACACACATTAGCCATCATCTAAAATGTCAAAAAAAAAATCCACACCTTAACCTGGCCTAATCTCGTACTTTGTGAAACAGTTCTGTAACCCATCCATTACAAAGTGCTGCCTAAACAATTCAATAGGATGATATTTCACAGATATTTATTAGCTCTAAACACAAGGTACACAACAGTAACATATTACCGATCGTTTCCCATTTGCCGTTCAATTTGCGAACAGATATTAGTTTGTCATTAAACTAACCCGAATCTGAACGGCTATTGTAGCTAAAACTGAAAGTCGATCAAACGAGGGACCAGTTTAAAGGCCAAAATGATTTTCCGCTAATAAACGTTTAGTGCACAAAGGATGGTAATGGAGAATGGATTATGGATCTCTGTTATTAATGCTGCTCCAATGTAGCCGGGCATAGAAACTCGATAATACGAATAATCGTGACGCGACAAACGACCGCCGCCGGAATTGTTTCGCCTCACTATTGAACAGCCCCATTATTGACGTATTAACTGCCACGAAAATATACTTTGGTGGAACATTCGTGATTATGTCTCGGAATGAAGTATGATCTGATTGAACAATCGAACAAATATGTGCTTACAAGAATGCAATGAATGTAGGAATATTTTCTAAATCCCTTTAATAATGGTCGTTAAAAACAAAGCAAAACCCATGTTTAGGATTCTGCGGGTTTATTGAAACACAGACAATAGGAGGACAAATAGGGAAATGAATGTCTGGACACATTCCCTATATAAACGAACGAATTCCTTGAATCCATTTCATACATTTCCTGATAAGTTGATCATGCATCATTGGAATTAATGGTGCAGCTTGAATAAACCTTTGTGTCATGATGTTTTGGCACTTGGAATTTGTGAATGCCATTTTATACTGTTTTTATATAAATACGTGGAACAGGACCCAAAATGTTTTTTTTTCTTGATTGATTTCAATAGTTATTCTTTTTATTTTTTTAATTTGTTCCACGCAAGTTATGATTGAGTGCACAGAAATAATAAATAGGTAACCTGCTCATCATCGTCTGCCTAGCCTTTTCCCAACTATGCTAGGTTCTGCTTCCAGTCTAACTGAATGCTGCTAAATACTAGTATTTTACATGTTCCACAACCCATTTAGTACTGGGTAATACGATACCCCTTAATAAAACAAACAAGCTAATCATACAATATTAGATTGAAAGATGTAGAAAGCTGTTTATTACTTATTTCTTATTGAAGACTACTGTAAACTTTTCCTAGAAACGGAGAAATTTCTGTAAGAAATGAACAAGGCAAACTTCATGTATTGATAAAGATAACAGAAAGAGAAGTATTGGAAGTAATTCACTACGACTAACATATCTATCGATTTGAGTCGACATCGATAGTATAGGAAGGAGTCGATTTTTTTGTGGACAGTATACAAGTTACTGGGGCGAATTGGTTTACTTACCTAAAAAAGTAAAACTGAAAAATCTGTAGGTACCCGAGTTTTTGTAAAATTGGTAACGACATTTTATTTATCTTTGCCTAATGATGTGAAAATGTTGCGAGAAAACTTTAACTTAACTTTAAGTTTGAAAAGTAAAACGTCAACAATCAAAAGAGTGGTTTACATTCCATTAAAAGTTTTACAAGTGTCTACCCTACTTACTAGCATATTTTGAAAACAAATTACTGAATATTATAGACATTACATTTTTTATACGAAACTCCAAATACAGTCTATTTATTCCACAGCACCATTTTTTTTCTTTTTTTTTTTTTGGGGGTTGGAAATCATCAAATAACCCCTCCCGCTCTGGGCAGAGCGAAAGGGAGTGTCAGACTTCTATTGATTAAAAATCACCCATGTTCCTTCTTAGCCCTTACGTCGAGGCCGCGGTCTCTTTCGAACAACCCGCAGCCCCGACGGGATTCCACAGCACCATGAGAATGAAAAAACACTTACTTTATATTATATTTTTTGTCTTAAGGGTGGGAAATCAAGAAATGACTCCTCCCGCTCTGGGCGGAGGAAAAGCGAGTGTCAGATTCTTACTGACTAAAACTCATCCGTGTTCCTCCTAATGCACTTTGCGATCCAGTGCCGAGGTGACTCTTTCGAACAAATTCCGTAACAAAGAAGAACCTCTTACTTTTTAAGTTTTTAATAGTTAGACGTATAAAATAAACGAACAACTCAACTCCTACATACCAAAAACAGCATAATAAAAGCAAACTCCGCCTTCATCAATCAAAAAGATCTTAACAAAGTAACTCTAAAACATTGCAACGAACAATTTACAAAGGACTGAAGAACGTCTAAGAAAATCCTCCAATTTGGAGCACTGACGTGAACATTTGAACAAGTGAACATCAGCGAAGCCTCGGGCTGATCACAAGTTAATGCAGCTGAACTTGTTGCACCGTCATGTCTTAAAACTTAACCTTGTCTTAACTAATTACACCTACCGACCCATGTTTGCTTTGTAAATGTACGATGAAGTTTCTGAATTTCGTTGTACGTGTATTCTGAAGTAATGCGGGAAAAACATTGTTTTGAAAGGAGGTTTTCTTATGGAGAGCTGTTTATCATGGGTTGAAGAGTAGGTGTTTCAGAATTTGGAATATCTACTGGCGCCCGCCTGGGACTTAATGTTGGGTGCCATTAGAGCTTCGGATAAGAAAAAAATATTAGTATTTTACGAGTAATTCATAAGATACAGAAGACGTTAGATACAGAAGAGTTATAAAAAATTGCATACACTATCAACCAAAACTTAACTTAATATGCTGTATTTTTGTTCAATTCCCCGGTGAACACAATGTTTATATTATATTTACTACAGTTTAATTTAATTAAATAACTAACTTTGTTCGCCGAATACATCGCTAACTTTCCGTTGCGAAATGCTAAAATAATTTCAATGTTAACAAATACGACGTGGAACAAAACAGCTAAATAGCGAAACCGTGAAATAGTCTCAGAGTCACCTCGTGTTCAGTTCATTACCAGTCTACGTCGACTTACGTCATGCAATGTTCAAAACTTAATAAACTTTAAACAATACCCGGGAAGATGCGTTGTCAGAACTTCTAAAACTTGGAGTGAAACAGGCAACCGACAAAGCTACGCCCCTATTAAGATACACAATGTGTCTATGGTTTAATAACATACCTTCGCAATATCCGTAAGTGTACCTCATACAGGACCCACATTTCGTACTCACACAGAAACCGTAAGCCTAAACTTTTGTACCAAAATAATCAGACCGAGAAAGATGCTTTATTTGAAGGTATGTCTCCCGGATAGTTGTCCAACAAAGAGAAGCTTTCAATTTCATTAAAAACGACAACAAAAAGATCAGATGGAAGTAATCACAGAACTGCTTCGAATTAGTTTTTACAATTTCAAAGGAAGCATTCCAAGGTTAGATAAATGTTGGAGGTTCAGTGGGGGCCCTTCGGTGACTCAGTGAGCCTTCCGCCATTCTCCTCTCCTTTGATCAAGGAATACTTGGTGACTTCTGTCCCCAATTTAAAAAACTTGGCTTTGTTCGTGCGAGTTGTTTGACCACTTCTTTCTTTGTTTCAATGGGAGCAGGCACCCATTTGAAACGGTAAATTAGGAAACATTTTGATTGGCGGGTCACACGACACGGATAAACTTTTGGGTTTTGTTTTAGCGCAAACCTTTTAAAGAAATTACATGTTTCACGCTTCTTCCTTCTGCTTCAAACGGTTGTATTCATTACACAATTTGTTCTGAAGCAATATCAGTACAAAATGTATTTAAGCCCCTTAATTTCTCTGTAAGACTACACTGCATTATTTTCTTCCCATATAATGTGAAACATTTTTTAAATTGGGCCATAAAGCGAAGCCTTACCGAGCCAGGCTGGGCAGGTAGCAGAAAATTTAATAAAGTAACGTCTATTTTATCATGAATTATTCTGGAAAGTATGTTTTGTTTTTAAATTAATTCGCGATGTCTCAGAGAGGAATGTGGAATAGAAACACCCAGAGCTATGTTGTAGGTAATTTGAACACGGGTATTCACTAGTAAGGAAATGAATCCCGAAATAACTAAGTAAGGAACATAAAATTACAACGCTCTGGGCAGTTCGGAGTAACCCACACGTGTTCCACGCAATCCGTTTGACGCGACTAGTAAATAAACAAACAGGAAATATTACGTTTTCTAAAATAACGTCCTGCCGGCTTCTTTGATTTTTATTTTTAGCGGCATAATGGCTATAGTTTAATAGCTTACGCCATATTAAAGGCTTCTTTGATGGTCCTCCTAAAATTAATATGCAATATGAGCAAGATTAAAAATGAGTACGTGAATCTCCCATGAATAAATGCATTAAGGCTTGTGTACAGAGTAGTTTTATTGGTTTCTGAGCATTTATCTTTTGTATGGCAATGCAGTTTCGTGTCTGTACCGTAATCTCATCTATTCAGTGCACGTCGACTGTTTATTAACATATCGACCATAAAACGGACAGGCGCGAATCTGTGTCCGTGATTTTTTCCGACTTTCCGGTGCAGACAGCTATTCAGCGAGCCTTTTTTGCTATCGCTTCACTGCCAGCCTATTTTTGCTGAAAAAAAAGGATCAATGATGTTTTCACTGGAAATAGAAGTACAGACTTACATGCTTTTCGAGGATCCTTTTAATATAATTCTAAAGGTATGGAGTAATTAGCGTTATTTCATTAAACTTATGCGCTTAATACTTATAAAAGCTTAAAGCAACGAAATGCGAAAAAAACAAAACCGAAGTAGGTTAGTTTTATTTTTGGGTTATTTGTTGTTTCAACAGAGAAAATCTTAAATGACTCACGGAAATATTACCAAATCAAATGCTCTGTTTTTAAACATAACATAACATATAAATAACAGCGACGGAATAAATAAACACAAAAGATTTAAAAATATGACAACGCATCGATAGGAATGAATAACATCGCCATACGATTTCAATGTTTGTGTTCACGTTTGTTTGTTTAGCATGCAAAGGAATGAGACGACGCCCGGCGGATCCCGAGCATCCGAGCCACAAGCCATAAGCTACGAGCCACGAGCACTCTATAGCCACGCAAACACAACAGAACGAAAATAAATAAAAATCTCACTTACAACGTTTTGCGACAACGAAAAATGAATCTGTCTAAACGCAAAAGGGGACAAAAGATTAATTGAAAATCGATATAGGGACATACCTTTGCGCGAATCTATCAAAATATATTCACTTTCTAACGATAAGCTCGGACTGAATTATACTGTCAGTCATGATTAATGCAGACTTATGACATGCTTTATTGACTCTTCCGCCATAGCTGACGATGCAAATAAAATAAAATCCCGTATAATTGAAAGAAAATACCTGCGTTCAAGTAATTAAATGAAAATATGATGATTTATAGCCGTCATTAGCTGAACCGCTCTGTTTAAATATTGTAGATTTTTTCAACTGATTGCATGGTTATCAGTCGTTTTAATATAGAATAAGTTTTATAATCTAAGTGTGGAATATATATGTAGCAACTTTGGATATGGAAATTGTGCGATAAACATTATGATACTGCAGTAATTGCCGTGTGCAATGCGAAGTTAGGTACTTGGTTTAGTATAATATTGCTCACGAGATAGTTATCTGGACTAAAGGAAATTATTTATATGATTGTTAAACTACATTATTTATTTTCAGTATTCTTTAGTTGCTAAATAGCAACAACCTATTAAAATCACTTTATTTTAAGCCGTGCTTCCCTAGGTTGGTTCATGGATGGCTGACCGCCCATTAGTTCCCTAGATGCCTCGGAAATAACGTTAAGCTGTTTGTCCCGTCTGTCATTTGTGGATCTTTGACAGACGTTACAGGAAGTCAGAGTTCCGAAAGTCTGACAACCAGTCTTACCAAGTATCGATATTATTTAGTTTTAGCGCAGTATTGTGGAGGTCAGATAGGCCATTTTTTTTAAAGAATTATAGTATCAATTCCCAAATACCTAACTACTAAAATCGATACATACAAACAAAGGGCGCACGTCGCCGCGTCGTATCAATTAGCTCAATTTCACCCTTTTTTATACAAATTCAGAGCCATTAACAGCACTGGTTTATTTGAAAACCATTAGCGGCCCGAATGGATACGGTTTGGTTTGAATCATCGATAAAACGAATGGCTGTCTTCCACAACCCTCGCGATACGGGTCCGATGTGAATCCGAATTATGAAATTAACTTTTCAAAAAGAAAATAAAGGCACATACACGAATACTGCCAGATTTTACGACATGAAAAATTAAAAAAGAAAATTTTAATTCGTGTCACTGATCCCAATGAAAGGAAGGATTTATTAACAGGCCCGGTTTTTTTTAATTACGCCTAATCCGATACAAAACCGCGTAGAAGAACACAATCAACGTTGGGTGCGCAACACTAAATCAAAACAAACTTCAGGCTGGATCCCTTTTACAAACTTTCTAAATAACGGTGAACAATCTTTTTCATTAAAAATCTCCATGAGCCCGATTATTAGGGAAGTAAAACGCCTCCGGTGAGCCGGACCGGAGTTTGGGAGTATTCGCAAGATTTTCGCGAGGTCAAACTTGGGAATGTTAACAGATAATTACGGGTAAGTTTTAGCTAGCACGAGACATTTAACAGATGCTTTATTCGGGAGCGCGCGGCCGCGAGCGCACGATGAATGCTAATGAGACGGCTACGCGCCCGAATCCGGTACCTACCCCGATCACAATAAGTGTCGGATTGGCGTGCTCTGAGGTCGATCCCGGCTTCCCGAGCCGCCCGTTAACACATTTGGACTCGTGTCTAAGGTTAATTAGATTAGTATCCAACAATGCTACGCAGATGTTATATAAAAACAGATTTAGGGAACATCACGCGGTTTATCTCTCAATGAAAATTAATGATGAAACTTTCTTTCGACGCTTTCTATTTCAGCTTACCAATATTAGTACGTACATTAATAAACTATGAATGACTGAAATAAATAATGAAGACATTAAAATATGATTATATTTATATGAGTAGCATCTTGCTTGGCGTAGCTCTAAGACACCAGCAATTTACATGAGTTGTGACAGTCATACATCCTTCCGTGCGTTACGGGCCAATTAATCTAACACGGAAACGGATATATATGAGCAAGGCGCAAATGGTTTCATCACACATATAATTTAGTGTTTACATAGTGCTTGTGTGCGTGCATGTTTGTTTGTTTGTGTGCGTAAGAGAAAGGCGTTCATGTAATTTTCTAGTCAAAAGCTACACTGGTTTAAAGAACTTTGATTTATAATCGTGAAAAAAATATTTAGGAATTACCCGTTACCTACTTATTTGGAAGAATAAATAGTAGTTGATTCAACATAAATGTATTAAACAATTAAAGTGACAGCGATGCTTTATTTAGAGACTAGCTGATGCCCGCGGCTTCACCCGCGTGGATGTCGGTCAAATTATATACTAAAACCTTCCTCTTGAATCACTCTATCTATTAAAAAAAACCCCATCAAAATCCGTTGCGCAGTTTTAAAGATTTAGGCATACATAGGGATATAGGGACAGAGAAAGCGACTTTGTTTTATACTATGTAGTGATTAGAAGAGGCTCACTTGTGACTCCACCTGCATGGAAATATTTAGGATTTTTCGGATGAAAAGTAACTGGTAGCTGTCTCCTTATCTTAGAACCATTATAACTCACAGACAACTCCCAGGCAAACCCAAGGACCTATAACCAAGCAAAAATTACATCCAACACTCAGATAACTTTTATTTATTAAGTAATTACATTCATGACTTGTCACCCAAAATACTCTAACTAAACTATCCAAGCTTCTTCATTCATCACAATCAAAATAGCACACAATATCTGGCAACAACTTGAGGTAAGCGCAATCTGTGTAAAAGCTAATTAATGCCGAGCAGGAAACGGAAGGGCAACGGGTCGCGTCATTAGATGCATTATGCAACGCGAGACGCATGCGCCGAGCATTACAATGTTGTATGAGACTTGTGATGTCACGCGAAATGTGTCGGCGCCTTTGTAGGACTTGAGAAATGCATTTAAATGTGGGTGTAAATATTTCTGTGGGTTCTGGCGGAATTTATGTACTTTTGTTTTGCACATTTTTTGACTAGCATTTGCTCGCGGTTTCGCTCCCGTTATGCACGGAAATTAACCTATGGGGACGTTTTAAATGTTGGCACCTATAATACGGGGGACAATGTAGCTTTTCTTTAGTGAAATAATTTTAGAAATCAAATCAGAAGTTCCGAAGATTATATACAAACTTTTTTTTTTCTTGGAGGGTGGGAAATCCTCAAATGACTCGTCATTCCCACCCTCCCGCTCTGGGCAGAGCGGTTAGGTGTGTCAGGCTTTTACTGACTAAAAACCAGCCATGTTCTTTCTTAGCCCTTTGTGCCGAGGTCGCGGTATCTCTTTCGAACAATCCGCAGCCCTGACGGGATTACATACAAACTTCATCACTATCATCACTTCACTATCACTTCACTAAATAGTATAAAACAAAGTCGCTGTCGCTGTCTGTCCGTCCCTATTTATGCTTAAATCTTTAAAACTACGCAACGGATTTTAAAGCGGTTTTTTTTAATAGATAGAGTGATTCAAGAGGAAGGTTTTAGTATATAATTTGATCGACATCCACGCGGGCAAAGCCGCGGGCATCAGCTAGTACAAAATAAAATTACCTCTTTATAATATTGGAGTAGATTTAAGTAATAGGTATAATTTGCTGTAGATATTATTAATTTAATTGACAGAAGGCAGTTCTTACTCAAAACAATAAAGTTATCAGCGCACATTCCCTAAAATAACTAATTTAATAAAGTCTCATCGCAATACGGGAAAAAAGTCTTCTCAAAGAAACCAGCTTATTTAGGGCAATTTGTGCTATTTCTAAGCAACTTATTTATTCTGTTTCGCGCCACAAAATACTAGACAACCTCTACTTTCCTCAGAATTTCATAACGAACATTTCACTTAAAAATCATACTTAACCAATTCTCACAACTACGAACAACCAACCTACTCGTAGAACATACGTATAGTAATTTAGCAGTATTTAAATAGTCGCTTTCAAAAATAAATTTCTCAGCAGACGCTAGTTCAGTGATTTAGTATGATAGCTATCGGCGAGTGAAACAAACCAGGCGGTTTGAACGAGCATGCGTTTGAACGGGCCCGCATTTTATATTGTACTTTAACAAGCGCTAAGAACATTTTAGTGTTAAAATTAAATTTCGTTTACATGTCTGTCTTCAAGTCTATTTGGGACCTGATGAATCTTGTTGTTTTAACTGTGGAATAGCAAACGGATGTGGTGGAAGTTTCTCAATGTTTTCATTGCGTTTTCCGCGTTATTTTGGGAAATTAAGTTATCTTCTCTGTAATAGAAAGAAAATTCTAAATTATTTACTTAGTTAATTGATAAATAAAATATAAAGTAGACAGGAGATTGCGAATGATGAATAAAATCAGGTGTATTTCTTTTAGAGAGTAAATCCAGGATAGTCTTTAACCCTAGAAAGATAACCATACCACGGCATACGTTAAAGATAACCATACGCTTCAGAGGCGCACCCTTTTATAATACGTGTTTTTTAATTGATTTAATAAAAAATATTGATGATTTATGGTTTTGTGTTAAAAGGTGTAATATAAACTATCAATTTTAAATACATTTTTATTTAATTTGTTTATTTAAAATAATTTTAAACCAAATGAGTAGACCTCTAACATAAATCAACAGCCTTATGCTTCAGGAACAAAAACACTTATAATCATCTAAAAAAATTGAGTTATTTCTTACAAGCTAATAAGACTACAATATAATAAGTATAAAAAAGAAATCTGTCATCAAAAAAAAATATTTCAAAATAATTAATTCTTAAAAGTTGCACAAAAGATAACCAAACGCCTCGCGAGACTCGTCATATAAACAAAACTATAGAACTTACAGCATGGAAACAGCTATCCCGTGAAAGGGCTAACCGACGACTGAGTTGGCTCAGAAGGACAAACAAATACACGCGTCGGATAAAAAACTACAGTAATATGTTTCCCGTGCAGGCGCCTCTGCGACGTAGGTTATCTTTCTAGGGTTAATTTCGAGACTGATTTTGTCGACATGCAGGCAGTGTTACGAATGAATAATAAATATAAACACAAAATTTTGGGGATGCCAACAGGACTATAGAACATTATTAGCTACCTGTTTTCATTGTATCACATTGAAACATTGATTTCCGATACTATGAATACCGTGGATGTACGTACCTACCAAACCGGACATTCTTAAAAAAATCTGCAGTCTCCAGAAGCCAAAACAACTAGATAAACAACGAAATAAAAGACATTCGTATCCTCCCGCATAAGTCGCAAGGCTCAACGGAAATGTGTTACTTAATGGTGCATCACTAGACTCATTAAGCCCTACATTATGGCTGATTGGTGCTCCGAGAGGCACATATATTCCGTATTCGATGCTAAGGTCCGGTTTACACTAAAGCAGAGTTGAGCGGAGCGGAGATGAGCCGGCAATTGACCATTACATTGGTTGAAATCCACTTCGCAGTTCTGTCTCCCTTGTGATTGGTCAATACTTGCTATAAATACGACTTTTAGACAAATATTTTTGTATGTACGCCAATGGAAAAATATGAAAGATTTCCTCACTTCTTCATAACACAAGGTTATAAAATTGATCACTAAAGTTTTTACAAAATAAATATATCTTTCCATGCATGGTGGTGGTGCACGAAAAAAGTATCTAAAAAGATAATAGGAGGCCTTTCCCCTGTAGTAGTACGTACCTATCAGGCAAATAAAAGGAATTTACATTTTTCTCCCCTCCGCTTCGCTTTTCTCCGTTTTGGTGGAAACCGGGCCAACTGCCGTAATCAGAGATATTTAATGATTACTTAAGCCGTCACTTAGTAAAGATTTGACATAAGAAATCTTCACTTAAGTGTCAAAATCTTTACTAAGTAATCATTAAACGTCTCTGAGTGTGGCAGTAAGACTTGGCGCAGACGATTTGAGTAAGCTATACATAGGCGTTATTTTATCTGTCTTTTTCACGATTTATTTTTTAAATCAGGTTCTTTTACTAGTATATTATCCACTATATTTGGGTACAATACATACCTACATGACCTATCTTGTATACCTATACATTGTTGTACCTATGTAACTTTTTCATTTTAACTAATTAGTTGATAGAACATAGTTGACAAGAGCACTTGTGCTGAAAACCTAAACAAGGATACTTTAGTTCATAAACTTGTGGTAATGGGAATCGCAGATACCTACTTGCATGTAAGTTTGGCATGTCAACTTACAATCTGTAACATAGACATACCATACAATTATGTAACCCTTTAAAGACGACAGGTGTAGAAAATATATTATCTACTTATTTAAACCTCTTTTTACTAGTTATTTCTTTTCTTTGCTGTATGAAATCATCCAAATTGTTAATTCACAAATAATAACCTCTTTTAAAACAGTCCGGACTTACAGTAAACCCTAAAATTATGAGAAAAGGGGTGATATTCCCACTAAGTTATTCAGCTAATGTTCCATGATAAATGACCACGGGTAATTGTCGAAAACACTTCGTACGATTAGTTCCCAATCCTTGTCGATAAATCTTGAATATTTTATGTTATTTGGGGTAAATAAATAGGTGGCTACAAGCAATTATTTTTTGAGAGAACTTTGTTTAATAGTTTTGAATAGTTTTGTTGATTATATCTATATGCGGCTGCCCAAAAGAGTGTCAACTGCAATTGTAGTCAAGGTATTTAAAAATATACTTAACTTATTTATTTATCAAGCTATTTACTAACTTCTTTATAAAATATACTCGGAAAATAACACATAGGTGGGTGGAAAAGCGCTAACGATTTATTATTTGGTAAAGTTACTGGCAGAATATAGTTTTATGTTCACTTCTAAAATGAAATAAGGTTTCAACAGACAATTCAATAGACTAAATAGTTTAAACATACCGTGTGTAAATTCAAAGAAAAAGAAGGAAATTCATACAGATGATTTTTCTCTCATATAAACCGCGCCTACATTTTTAAGATTCAATACCACACCTATTCACGCACGGCTTCACTGCAGAATGCAATTTACAATAAATTATGTAGATATTAATAAGCTTTAGGTTAAGGGTTGGAAATAATGGGTGGGCCATTCATCGTTCGATAAATTGCTATGGAGACATACTGTAGTCAGATTACGTGCTTCAATATCCGGAACAAGCCGGCGAATGGGCTTGGGGGCTCCTACGAATGTATGTTTTTTTAAATGCATTTTGAAATGCGAATGCGTAGATAAAAGGAAGCGTTGATGTGTTTTTGTTTATGTTTTTTGACAGTTCGGAAAATGGACGATCGATTCTTTTTTGAAATTCGATTATTTCGGTTTGAAATGTTTTCGCGTATTGCTAAGTGAAGTGGTGGTACTATATAAGCCCACATACCACCACCACCACGTAACATAGAGTGACTGCCTTTCGGATCTCCACAACCCAGTTAGTACTAGATAATACGATACCGCTTGGTTAAGACTGGTGGTCAGATTTTCAGACCACTGACTACCTGTAACGACTGTCAAAGAACGAATTACTTCTCGCAATATTCAAGTCGCGAACTCTTCCTAAAAACTTGCGAATGACCGCTATATCGCTCTAAATTTCTTCCACACAGGAAGTCTAAAACGTGTAGAAGAAATCGAGTGTTTCCATTCAATTGGCGGGTGATCGCTCGACCGTTGGGTACCGAAACGTGAATCAAATTTCAAACGCATTTCGTGCGGTTATGACCGTTTCCTCCATCGTAACAGACACTCATCCTTACAAGGAAATTGGCGCGATGTACGAATATGACTGCAAGAAATATATTTGTATCGGGAGACGATTCTTTCCTTATGAAGCCAATACGATTTGGAATTATCTGTCGACGTATTGTGCTCGTCTTAAGGCGTTAGTCGTATTGATTTCGTGTTTCGAATGCTTTTGTAATGTTTACGGAGACGCTTTTTTCTTTCATGTTACATAGAAATTGTAAGACAAAGTAATGTTGTATTTCCGTGAATTTTCCATAGAAATCTGCTTACTGACGGGCTAGACTCTCTATTTACTAGTCTTATAACAGCAGGTACTTTTACTATTGTGAAAATATTGCTTAGTTTTTTTAATTCAATGTCTTTTCTTAGAAAAAAAAATCATTGATTTAAACAAATATATTTTTACGCAATCAATACAGTAAAGCCTTCTACATAATTTTATAATATTTCGATATCGCGATATCATATTAAAAATCTTATATTAATTTTATTAAATAAATAAACCTGGTTCATTAGAAAGACAATATTTATTAAGGCTACACAATCTCCTTTGCTCTGTAAACACAGCTCGATCATTAAGAAGGACTATTTACTTATCCGTTTAATTTATATCGGTAATATCTAGTAGGTACAGATTATATCATTACTTGATCTGTAGTTTTTAAACTAATTTAAGACGCTTAAAAAGTTCTCTCCATCAACATTTTAAGTCGAGGTAACCAATTAAAATTTAGTCTCAGACTAGGCTAAACTCTAAACAAGTCTTGCCAAGTTAGACATAATTATCTTGAACTAACTTGTCACAGTATTAGATAAACTAAATTCAAATAAAAGTAATAAGGTGCGAAGTTTTACTAGAAAAACAGAAACTGAGATATCAAATCTCATTCTACGATCTATCTTGGAGTTAATAACACGTATCCCGTAATACCGTCCCCAGCCAACTTCGCAATACAAACATTGGAGAAATCCGAATATCTGTTTAACGTTCACTCCTCAGGCGCTAACAGATTAACGCCAATATTATCCATCGAACGCGACCGAACTGCAGACGGTCGAAACTCGAGTCAAACCTTAACACTTAATCCTCACTAAACACTATTACAAAGACCACGTAAATTTATTCAGTGTGGATCGCTAATAAAACGGATAAACTTTCATTGTCATACACAAAGACGTAAGCGATCGAGCACGGCACTCTATTAACAGCTTTATCGTTAACGAAATAGTGTTGGATTTGATAATGGTAGGCGTAAATCTGCGATGTCAGTGCAAACTGAGATACGCAGTTGATCGACAGAAGTCACGCTGTACATTGTATTAGAGGGATTTGAACAAACTTAAGCTGTCAGGCTCGTTCCCAAGTTGAATGGGTCGGAGGCTTAGCACAGCGATCACAAACTGGTGCGTCTTTGATCTTCATAACAGCTAATTAATTGGGTAAGGAAAGCTTAACCGAATGTATTGACGGGCGTGAGCCTCTAAGAACCTCAACCTCTCTTTAAACAACTTAAGGGACCGAGATTGTTTAATGATAAACCTTTCAGTGAGAATTTTCTGGGACCAGGTCAATAACGGAAGTCGACCGTTCATAATTTCATATTTAAAATTGTATCTGAAAAACGAAATGGTGATTCTTTTTCAATTCGTAGTCTGGTTTCCAATTATTTTTAATAAAACTGGAACGATGGGCGGCAGATAAAAGGCATTTTATAATTTGAATAATAACTACAAGGTATTTTAAATGAAGTTATTTTTTTCGGTTACATAACGTGGGATTTTGATTGAAATTATTGCTTATTAGGTATCGTTTTAGGTGATGGATGATTAATTAGACAATTGAGCTGTTACAAGGTTCCACTCTCCAATTACCTTAATTTAGAAACTTTAAAAACTAGATCAAAGTTCTGAAATCTGAAAAATTAAGTCCTCTAAAACTGTGTCAGGAGTTTGACCATTGCTAGTAAAAACTGAAATGGACTCTCCAATAAAAATAAGTAATTTTCAGAAGCAGATAAAACAGAAAGACTTGAAATATGCGACACGAAAGGTCTTTTATTTAAATTTTTGTGCAAAAACGTCACGGGATAAAATATTCTAGTTTTTTTATTGAAGTAACAAATCAGTAAAATAAATTCAAGAAAAAAAGTGAATATCCTAAAAAACTCGACTGCTGAATACGAGGTCTTGGGTTCGAATCCCCGGGTCGGACAAAGTGTTATTGGGTTTTAACATTAAGAATTTCTCAGTAGCAGCCACGGAGTAACAACGGCAACTTCCCCCCTAGAATGACTTTTGGCGTTCTATGGGGGAGGGGGAGGCCTTTGTCCAGCAGTGGACATCTTATGGCTGATGTTGATGAGCCACGGAGTCTGGAGTTGTGCCCAAATGATGTCAATAGGCTCGCACCCCATTACATGGAACTTTAACATAACTGGCAAAACGTGGGTGTATTATTTTGTTAAAGTCACTCATGCATAATCCTTCGGGTATAACTAAGCGTGATGTTATGTTATTGTTAAAAAAAAACTGGCAAAGTGCGAGTCGGTCTTGCACATGAAGGGTTCCGTACCATAGTAGTAGATATTGATATATTTTCCGTGTTATTTTAGCACTATAGACTTCTTACGGTTTTTCCTGTAATCTATAAGTGTTGAATTAATTTCTGTATTATTTTAATTTTAGGCTCAGTAGTTTCAGAGATAAGGGGGAGGGGGGCAATGGTCGGACACACAGACAGACAGACACACGAGTGACCTTACATGGGTTTCGTTTTTTATTCTGAGGTACGGAACCCTAATATTAAACTGAACTGATTTCAATTATTTCAGTGTTTCGTAGTAACAGTGTGACCTATAACAAAAACCTTCGTGAATACATTTTATCACCAATATCGATGATAGGAAAAATAAATAGAACACAAAATGTTTTGTCCACTCTCTAAATTGGATCCAAATAAAGTGATCAGAAAACAGTATTGTAAAATTTTTCGATGGTTTTTGCAACGAGGCGTATGTGTGAACATTTTTAGTTTTAACGCATCCAGTGATTGTTTTATGTTTTTTTTAAGACTGAAAAACATGGAAATGGAGAAGTCATAACCTATTATTATCATATTATCCTATTTATTTATTATTATCTTCTTTAGAAAAAAAAAAACACAAAATCCTTTCCATACAGTTCACAATCTTGTGATTGTGATCACTTTTATTGTAACTAACTCTTGTGCTACATTGCATGCTTCTATTTCTAGACCAAGAGTTGTGAGTAGAGCGTAGTCATCTCAGTGAACAAATCCATTTTTGATAAGAAAAAAAACAATACTTCTTAATTCCTTAAACTAGGCAATCATAACTCAGTGATGTACGCAATAGTCTTTATACCATACTTATACACAATTATTTGGTAGGCAGTGCACACAGGGTGTTATTACAGATAGCTGTGCGGCTCGGAATGCGCTCGTAAAACCAACTCCATATGGATTTATTATTTAAAGTGCTCTACACCTATTGTTGGCACCGAGTGTTGATATTGAGGTAGGTCGCAAATACGAGTACACGCTTTTATTTACTTGCCAAGGCCGTAGGCACAATTACTGCACTGACTGGACAGGTCAAGACCATCTCAGACACTAATCTGCATGGTCTTCATGTGAGTATATCAAGATTATGACTGGGTTAATACAGACGTTTTGAGTTTATTTCGGATGCTTCTTCTCAGAGCAGTCAGACTATCTTGTTTAAAAAAAGTGACTTGTAAAAGTGTTTGTAAAAACCTATTTGCAAATTGAAACATCATTTATCATCATTAATAAAATATCAATAATAATGGACCCGAAGAACCCTGTGAGCAGTGAAGCCAAGAAAATAAGGAATAGTACCATCTCCCACGTAAAAGTTGAAAGCCAACACAACAAATACCGTGTGTGGTCGTGTAGGCTAACGATTAAAGTGTCTTCGATTTCTACACATCACTTTACTTGATTTGATAAGATACCAAACCGACAACTATTTGAAACACTTCGATTTTTTTTTAATTATAAATATTTTTTTTATAAATGCCAGGGATGCGGTTTGGTTATGTGTATATTGTCTCCTTTCTCAACTCTACGTCAAACACTCCATTCGTAAACTAAGTCCCCATCAAAAACAACTTCTGAGTAGTCTTCGATAAGGTTAAATTCACAGGCTCCTTAGTACAAAACCCCCGGAAAATACTCACAACACAATCGAACGCATCACGATCACAACGTAAATCAAACGACGAGCTTACACAAATTAATTAAGATAATCGTTTATGCGTGAAATTTAATGGGTAATTAACGTTTCTAAATGTAACCGTGTAATGCTGGCCGGGGTCCGTTAAGCCCCGTCTATTACCTAACCAAACAATTGGTGGACGCCGATAGCTAAGTTGCAAGCAAGCGAATATTCCGCAAAGAACTTACGATTAGTATTAGGGTTAAGTATCTTAAACTTCATTACCTTTATCTTCGTTTAAGGATTGTTTATGATGCTGGTGAAGTTAATCGATGTTTGAGGATACTTGTTATTTTGTGAGCCTGTAGTAGGTTATAGAAGGTCTTCGTGTTTACGGAAAAAGTTATAAATAAGTCTAGAGTATTTTCCGTATTTGTACCATCATCATTGTGTGTCAAATCACACGTGGCTACACTTAACTTACTAAAGAAGTTGGGTCATTGGGTGTGATAACGGAACTATATTTGGCCTTATGTTGTCATAATTCGAGCATTAGTTCTACCTGTTCCAAAACATCTAAAAGGTGCATGTTAACTTAAGAGTTAAGTAGTGAGCAAATTAGGAGAACAGCTCCTGGGTCCCATCTGTGCTGTGCTTATTTTGCGGTACAGGTCTTGAGGATTTAAGTTTGCTATACTGTTTGAACAAAGCTTACATAACACGGTATATCTTGTACCTGCAACTTGTACCGATTTATGTACTTGCTACTTAATTCTTAGTGTTTGCTACACTTGGTGTCTAAGTGAAAATTATTTGTGTCACGTAGTAGTGTTGGTTTTATAGAGTTACAGAGTGCTTACGTTGCGAACAAGAGGATGTGTGTACAACCGGTTTAGTGCTAGTTACACTTTACTTTTGTGGTTTATTTTAAGATGAAATTTTGAAGTTATAGCGCTAATATTGTTGGTCATTTTGTTCATGGATTAAACAAAGAATTCGTAATTTACCATTACTTATAAAACCATCTGTCTATGAAGGCTATTATAACTTTCCTATAAAGTCATGTACTTACAGTAATAATCGATACAAAGCAGTCGGTGGACAGCAAGATTTTCTCGTCACATTTCCATCGACTATAATTACGTGTACTACAGAAAAAAAAACATAAACCCAGCTATCAATTAGCATACCAACACGAACACAAAGGCTATATCTACCCAGCTGAAACATTAATCAAATGATAACAGCCGTACCGAACAAAATGTTACAGAAAATAAAATCAATAGTGTTTATGTATTCGGTCACCCTTTTATCAATATAGTTTATCTTTTCTGTATGTTGTCCTTGGTAACGTATGTCAGCCTACTTGATTATTGAATGACCCGACCGAAATCCTACTAATATAATAATCGCCAAAGTTTATGAGGATGTATGTTCGTTACTTTTGGAACGAAGTTCCTTATCGCGCGTTGTGAAAGGGGACTAGACGGAAAAAATTCTTACGAAAAGTTGTCACGACACTTTTTGCTATAGTAAGCTATTGTAAGCTGTGCAGCGTCGCATGTTTCTCTGTCTGTCTCTCTCTCTCTTATAGAAAGCAAGCCAGATATTTTCATTTCTACATTTTTTTTTTACATAATAAAAAATAATAACAATAACTTCGTTCCATCCGGGTGTTCCTTGACACCTCTCAAGTTTTTAATACAAAAACTACTGAAAGGATTTGGATAAAATTAAGCGTGCAGGTAGTTTATAACCTGGATTAACATATCGGATACTTTTTATCTCGATAGTGTGATCCCATGGAAAAATATTTGAACTCCTCGTGGGCGACGCCGCTGGCATAAGCTAGTATTTTAATAAGCTTAATTTATTTGTCAAACGTTTGCAGTGAGAGGGTTGATCTTAAAGGTTGGTATTCAAAACACGCCATTGATCTCGGAGGGTAATTCTATTCATGATTTTAGTTTGACGGAATATTTGGATTAAATTGAAAAGCAATGCAGTAAAGGGATTTCGTAGAAATGTTGTTCGTTGTTCATACTGTTGGTTGATTAAAATCAACTGTCCATTAAGGCTCTAGGTGTGTTATTAAAAGGCATTAAACAGGATTTTTTTTTCTGTTACCAGTACCTAGTGGTATATTTAGTTAAGAAAAATGAGATATCGTATTTTTAGTTATGTAAAAGACCAGAAAATAATCGACACATCCGACAGTTAAGGTATTTTAACGTGAAGAAGAGCGGGTTAGACGCTTTCAACTTATGGAATCATCATACATTCTGTTATCTTCATAATTCTGTTATATCATTCTTATATCTCTGGAACTATCATTTTATAAAAATGTTTCTTAAACAGAAATATAGATCTCATGTTGTATGTAAAATTACGATACATTAGCTCTTATAATGAATAACTTATTCAGAAGCATTAGTTATAAAAATAACAGTTTGCTTACCTTTTACCCTGAATTTTATATCAACGCGACCTCTTTCACCTGCTTACACATCTTTTTTTATGTAGAAAGGTAAACATTTTCAAGTTCCACGAAAAAACAGCAATTTTACAAAAAAAAAAAGTTTTAATAGCCGTCGTTAATGTAGGAACAAATTTAAATATACGTTTATTTGCCCTGTTTAGATGCGCATAGCTGACCTTAAAAGCTCGCAGGGAAATTTTGCCATTGTGGGGATTCTTAATGTATTTTTACCGACTGTATACTCGCCAAAATGAAAATAAGGGTTAAAAAGGAAAGCAGAAATATACGAAAACGTTAATTGGCCTTAGTATTTTCTGTTTCGGTTTAAAGAAACCTTATTTTCAATAAAGGTTTTATTTCAATTACTTGAAAACAATACATATAAATTACAATAAGTTCGTCATCAGTATTACAAGTAGTAAATAATAGTTACCCATCCAATGCATTAATTTGTTCAGAAGTGTTCGATTCACAATTACTTATGTGCTGACTAAGTTGAATTTTGAATGCATTGTAAGAGTGTAGCTTTCTTATTCAAGACGGTAATTTCTTACAAAATTGTGCTCCTTCAAAAGCTAGCATTTATGAATACATTCCTGCCAAAAAGAAGCTCAATTTCAAACAATAGCTAACACCAGTAAACAAACCCATTTATTCCAAACCCATATTTAAAACAAACCATTGAAATAGTCATGAAAACTGTAACGGGCAATCGTAAAAAACTATCGATAGAAAAAACCGTATTGTCGGTAATCGACACCTGTGACAATTAATGGTGGGTTCAGTCCACACCACTTTCATTACTCGCCCGATATACTAGCTTCATATACTCGCATGTATGAATCGGTATTCGTTTGTTTGTGTATATTTAGCGATTGGGGTGGCGCCGGCCGCTTTATGGACTTGCGTTGTGTGAAATTTATTTTATTTGTACTGTGATAAGGGTAGAATTGTTTTTTGATTTTGTGTTTCTGTTTGTTTTTCTTTTGAAGTGAATGATAAAATGCGTCGTCGAGGGTGGCTAGTAGTACTTTAAGTTTTCGTTTTTGTATAATGTTTAACGTTGATCTCAACATGATTGATGTAACCAAGGTAACAATATTCTAGCTTAAAGCTCCTTGGAGTTTCTTGCCCGTTCTTCTTCATAGAGAATTAGAGACCTACGTATTGTCATAGGCAACTACAGTACTTTCGTTATGCCTTGTTAAAAGTGCCTGTAACTACTTGAAATAAATGCTTTAAGTTTAATTTCATACCTAGTATTCATAATTAAAGAAGCTCAAATCAATAAAACAGCCCCAAAACTTCACTTTCAACCTTAAAGCGATAACATTAACATCTACAATGATAATCACCTTTACTACACTATTATCTGTAACGACAGGTACGATCTGGAGTCAACACGAGTCACAATCGATTAGACATCAAGCAATTAGATCCCTAAGTTTAGTTCCCTAGCGGGCCGCGGTAACAATGTGAATCGTAATTGAAGATCGTACAGTCCGCATCAGAAGTAGATCAGCACTACTCGAAGCTTCAAAGCAGGTTTTTTTAATAAAAACTGTTTTAGATATTACTCGTTACTAACAAGTTATTAAAGAGTAAGGAATATTTTAAAGAATAATGATCTCAAACATTAAAAATAATAGCTAGAGTCCTGTACATCAAATAATTATAATTCCGAAATGTTAAGCTACTTTTGTTGCTGATCGTACGGCGCGCACACTAAAGGAGCATTTACGTTTATTACAACGTAAGGAGATAGATGTTTAAGCTTTTTAACCGACTTCAAAATGGAGGAGGTTCTCAATTCGTCGGATCTTTTTTTTTATGTATGTTCCCCGTTTATTAGTGAAGGGAAATAGAGTTTTATAGGCAAGGGAGTCATGTTTTTTATTTATTTAGGTACATGATTTAATTTTACAAACTATAAACAGGCTTAAAATAATAATAATTAGTTAAAGTGTTAAGTACAGGGAGTCGAACAATTCTGTAACGCGAAAATTACTGAAAAATTGCCACGTTAAATGTTATATTTGATTTGAAAAATAAAGGTAAGGTAAATGCAGTTAGCATTATTTAATTTTGCGTTCAAAAGTATTCGTTGAACTGTCTATAAAAATGCTACACGCCGTATCACTGTCAAATAAAAATCTCGTATAAGAATTCAGAGGCTTCTTAAATAAATCATCGTACACCCAAAACTCCAGCCAGTTTTGTTGTCAATAAATCCATCCTCACTCACTCGTAACATACTCTAAAGTTAACAGATAAAAACTTAGTTTGCTCAGTTCCAACTCTCGGGTTCGATTACGTAAGACGCGCAAACTTCCTCTATTACCCCCTACTTAAGGGTACAAATTTAAGCGCCCCCTATTTAAACACTGTTGCCAAATACCTACGTGTGTAATTTACACCAAGTGCGGTTTACAACCGACGAACATTTTGGGAGCCGGATTTGGACCAGCGAGAGACGAATAAATCTCTGGCGAGACGAGCGATTTATAAGCAACCGGTGATTTGTAAGAATCCTACAGGGAATCGAATTTGATTATACGGGAAAACAGGCTTGAAATTTTCCAATTCTAGTGTACTGTAATGATACGCGCGCTGCTCTGTATTTATGTCTCGTTTCATGATATAACATAACATCCCGCCTGTGAGGGCTAGGCAGAGGTACACTCACATTTTGTCAGTTATGTTTATGTCCCATGTAATAGGGGGCGAGCCTAGTGCTATCACTTGGGCACAAATCTAGACTCCATGGCTGCTATTGACAAATTCTTGATGGAAAAACACAATAATATTTTGCCCGACCGGAAAATTGAATTCCGGACCTCAAGCACAGCAGTTGCGTTTGCGAATACTAGACCAACGAGGCAGTCTGGGTGTTTAGGTTATATCCTTTTGCTACAAGAAATGAAAACATATACGAAAAATGTGTTCTCCAAAAATTAAATTGTAGCCTTGACAAAAATAATTCTAAAATGTTGCCCACCAAACATCAAGTTTTAACAAATTCAGGCGACAACAAGTAACATCCCATTACTCTCGTACCAGGCTTTCATAAATAATCAGTAGTCCCATTTTTCAGTACCAAAAAGAGCGGTACCCTCACAGGTGAGGGGAGGGGGGGGTGGCTAAGTCCCGCAACACTGTCATCATTTAAGCCGCACATTAGTGGAACTTGCGTCGTTTGAACCAACACCTGGGGACCGCGACACACTACTCGATATTTTACTACCGGAATAAACTGCCCGGCAAAATGTAAATTTCGAGTTTGGGCTGCGTCGGCAATATTTCAATTTGGAGTTCGGTGCGCTGTTTTGCATGTTGTGTGTAAGACTGTAATGTGGGGATTGAGTGCTTTTCATTTACCTACTGGAAGCAACGGTTTTTCTTTTTTTATTGTGACTGTTTTTTTAAGTCATTATAAATTGGTTGGTTAATTGGTTGGTTGGTTTGGTCGGTGTTATTGGTTAATACTTAATACGCACTGCACACTTGCACACTTTAGGTAGGTTGATTATTATCAATTATTTCATAGTAAAAAATAATGAACTATACAAATTGTTTTAGCACGTTTTGCTTGATTTCAGAATTAGACACACTTTGTAATTAATGAATAAATTAAAACAAACATTATGACATTTTTCAGTCAATAATAGTTTATTTAGGTACGTAGGTTAACTGCGCAGTATATAAAATGTATTTTACGTGTGTATCACGTGGTTTCAAGTAAGTTATTCATTTTTTCTAATCACTGTATTGTGAAGACATCGCACGATGTTTTCAATAAATATAATGTAATAAAAATGGAACATCTTAGTAGTCAGTGGCCCAAAAGTCTGACAACCAGTCTTTAAGCATGAATTCACATGACTGACGCAGTCAAAAATACAACGAATGTCAATTCAAGTCAATTTCAAAGAGTATAAAATCGCACGTAGACGCGTTTCATTCAGTCCTAGCGTTGCGAACAAACGCGCGGTGGTCCGGTAACCTTTTGGAAACGAGGCGTAGGTAACAGACGTATGGCAAAACCTTTCAAATCTAACTTTGTAAAAAGATGCGTCACCGTCGTTCAGTAGCTGGCTACGATCACGCTATCAGCTCGTACTTAAGGTTGATGCTCAAAGGTAGCCCGCGAAATTCGAATTTTCTTACGTTTTTTGCAATTTGCCGGTCAGTGTCAGGTTAAATGCATGCCATCAAATAGTCACTCATGGAAGTTTAATGAACTGAGTGGGTTGTATTGGTGATTTTAATCATTATTACTCAGTAAAACTGCATTTGTTACGGTCGCGAATCCTATTTTATTCAACATACAACCTAACACTGATCCGCGAATTACAAAAAAGGTAAAATAAAACGAATTCATGCTACCATGAAAGATTCACCTAAAGTGACCGACCGGGACGAGTCGAGCTACTGTTATGTAGTACACGGTGCTCTCTAGTTACAAGTCAGCAGATCGCATCGTGTGAACCAGGCATAAGGTGTAACATAGTGACTCGCATTATACAAATCGCGGGTCGATAGCCAGACCCGCGCTCTACCTGACACTCTGAATAAAGGACTCCTTAAAAGCCTTTCTGTTTGTACAAGCCAGTTCGCAGCTCCCGTATAATCACAGCCAGTCGAGATACTTCCATTCAAATGCAATGACACTAACTCTAGATGTTGAACTACAATATTAATGAACTACTTTACTCCGACTAAGATACTGTTATTTCAAAGACATTGAAAAATTGCTGTTTCAGTTTTTTGACGTCCCTCCGAAGTTAGCGCACTTATCTACTGAGGTGTAGGTGCCCTGATAGTCATTAAGGTGTTCAACTTGGACCAGTCTATTTATCAGACATCGGGAATTGTTACAACTAAGAGAGAACTACTTACTTGTAATGGAGGGAGACGTGACGTCAGAAGTATCATTAGACGAAAACCAAAAACACAGCAAGCAAAATAAAACAAATCTGCTACTTACGCAGTTGTAAATGCATGAAATCTACGTGAATTTTCTCTAACAACACCCACGTACCTGGAAAGAAAACATATTTGTTTATCAATACTGACGAACAAACTGTCAAACTTTCGCAATATGCAGTCGATTGAAATTTTCTGTTTGATGCATTTTGTTTAGTTAGAGTTTAGACGAAAATGATTGGTTTGGACTTCGCAATTTCAATGCAAAAAAGTTCAGAAAGCGAATTTAATTAAAGTTATTCGAAAACCGAAACAACATTCCAAATTCAAACGTTAGCTACGTTCGGAAACAAACCAATAGCGGGGCGGTTCGCCACGAGCGCGCCAGTTAATCGCCGCCAACTAGTGGGTAATCCTTTCGAGTGGTGTGCATATAACGAGTGCATTCCAACCCGTGCCGCGTTCCGAACGCGCGGCATACACTGAAATTGCGGCACTCGCCGACTCAAAGCGATGACGGGGCCGTATCATTGCATGATGTGCATCAGTAGGCAGTGTGTGCGTGCCACTGACGTACACTGATCCGTCTGTTTGCAAACACTAACTTCTCTCTGTCTAACGTCATGACACTGATAAATGATAATGTAGCCACCAACATAAAAATTGGATCTACCATTTACTCTTACGACCTGTGATTTACAGACTATCGATAACCACGACTTTCATCCAAGTTTTATAGCCAATGTTAACTATGCAACCGAGTCTCAAATTTACGCGAGCTCCTCGAACGAAATGGCGGGTGCAATTCACAACTTTCACCAACTACATCGGCGCTTTAAAGTGAGTCGCTTTGTTAGACGGTGCCCTTTTCTTGGACTTGCAACTAACTTCGCGCTTGAAAAAGCTGGACGGGACGTTAAGAATAGTAAATAAATGCAGCATCAGTGAGATGTACTGAATGGGAGGCAGCGAGGTGCGCCGGCGCCGCGAGCATTGCCCTCGCGCAGCCCCGCACCCCTCCGCGCGCGGTGGTACAAACGCGACTGACTGCATTCCGCCGCGCTTCCTGACCAGGGCAAGTGCAGCGGCATTACGCTGGAAGTACATACCGCGCCTCCCCCCCCGCGCTTCACAGCGCCGCACCCCCGCACACACCCGCCTAGGTTACCAACAAGCAACGAACACAAAGGAACTCCAAAGCACCCGTCGTTTTGTATACGCAATCACGTAATTCGATAAAGATGTCTGATCAATGGCATCGTCTTTTGATGTATAGTAGCAAAGAGCCCTTGCCCCTTTTAAAATAATCATAAAATCTAATATTATGAAGAAAAATAAAAGGACTCCTCCCCGCCCGTTACTCGCCTTCTCGGAGCAAGCCCTTTGTAATCTAATGCATTAAGATTATTAGGTTGTTCTGACATCATATTATTTCTTTAAAATTTACCGGTTTTTTTAGGGACTTGCTTGTGCCAACATTTACTTTATGTTCGGTTTATGTTATATCGTTGTAGGAGAAGTTGTATACCGGTTTGGTAAATTTGACATATTTTACAACAGCATAGAGATACAAAGTAAGAGTGGAATGAGAGCCAAACCGGGAGTTAACAAACGTAGATTTGAATCATGCATTCAAAACGGTCATATGTAGCGCGTTCGATATAAGATACTCCGCCAGACCAGTTGGAAGCAAAGCAAAAAGTATGGAAACACTCCGTAATAGTCCGCCTGTTGAAAGCGTTTTCCGTGAGGCTTTTAAGCGCTTATCTTGGGAATGATAGCCGCGGCCGGACGCTGAAAGGCTGTGACGGCAATTTGCTTACATTAGGACATGCCCCGTTCCACCATTGGGCTACGATGAAAGAGAAGAATTTTTACGCTGCAATTCGTATTTCACATTTTTTTATTAATACACCTTTCAGGCATTTACAGTGTAGGTAGACTATTGATTCGAAGCTCAGTCAGCTATGAAGTCGAAACTGATTCAGTTACAGTTCAGAATGCTGCTATATTGTAGTAGTTTGTGCAGCTCAACCGGGTATTAAATTGTTTTTAGAAACAATCGTCGAACATAGTTCCGACTCTTTTCGTAACTATGTGTGAATTTTATTTTGAACGTAACTGAAGCGGAAACGAACAGTAAGTTAGAGCAAGTGAAATAAAATGAACATATGAGTAGAGTTACGTCCTATTTCTTAATAAGCGGGTTTGTTAACGTTTGTTAATGGCCTCGTTAATTTGTACAAAGTGTGTAATTATTGGTTTCGATACAATGTCGCGGTACGTTTTATTTTGAACTCGGATTCTGTCCGAGCGTTCTGAGCGGATGATTCATGGGCTAGAGATTGCATCATTGCTTAATCTCTTCGTCTATGAACGTAAAGATTATAATGTAATGTTAGTTAGTGCGGTACGCAAGGAGTGCGGTGTCCGCAGCCGTGTTTGTTTTCCGCGGCTATTTCTGGACAGGCCGCGCGCCATTGTTTCAAGAGTTATAGCCGCTCACGAGAAGGTTAAACAACAAAACTATCGCTTCACACGAGAAAATGAAAGTAAAATATTGTGCAAAACCAATATTTTATGTTTTGGACGATTTATATAAAATTGTTGGGGAAAATTTCTAAGTATTTCGCGGCATGCCTTCCTTGGTACGCGGTGGTATTCACTGCACGTAAATGTTACGAATAAGTGTTTGACCGCAATTTCGTGAAATGTTTACATTTAAATTATGTTTAGTATGATACTGAACAGAAAATAAGTGGTGTTTGCAGCTTTTAAACAGTTTATACAGGCCCCTGTATCACATACTGGGCTCATATTTAGCATACTTTAAAATAACTTCATTAAAAATAAATCTATCACAGTTTTTTTTAAATGTTTCTGTCCGTTTTAATATAATATAATAAAATATATACATGTATCAAAATGGGAAGAATTATAGGGCGTCAAAAAATCGCCCACATCGCTGTAAACAGGGAAAGTGGTCATTATGCTAGTTTTTTTATAGTAGGTAGTATAAAGACCATGAATCTAAAATATTAGATATTTATCTACCTTCATAATAATAATTTTCTGTTATTTGAACACACGTTTCACAACAGAACAAACATTGTTTGAAATGAAAATAATTTTATAAATTCGTCGTAACTGTTTTATACCTAGCGAAACATTTATTTCCAACATTTAACAAAGTTTGTATGTGGGCTTAGTTTTAATAAAAATAATAACCCTGTGATATCTACGAACACAAAACAACTTTATTTTTATTATATCTTTACTAATAACTCAATGTTATGTAACTGAATCAAAAGCACACAAGCAAAACTGCATATGTACAGAAAACTCGTCGACGAATCGAACACCGAACCAATAATAATTTACACTGGTCACAAAATAAAAGGGCACAACCGTAGAAATAAAAAAAAACTAAATATTGCCAGTATCCACGCAAATCTGACCCTCAAACATGCAACGATCCTTGCGAATCAATAGCGCGATAATTTCCATTTGTCTGCATTCATCATTATTGCTGCACCGTAACCCAATATTGACCTTAATAGTTTAACCTTTGGAATTTTTACACAAGATTTTCTGAAATTCGATTTTAGATTTTGGTTTTAGGTAAGCTAAGATAGAAATAATCTCCTAAAGTTTCACTGGCCCGACTTGCATAGTTATAACATAGTTTGTAGTAAAAAAAAATTTAGTTTTGTTTAAAAAAAAATGATCAAACTTCAAGTACGTTTTTTTTTCTTTATAAGTTACTTCTAAAACAGATATTCCACCAGCATCATTTTTTAATGCAGGTTCACCGATTTCTCTGCGATTACTTGTCCGATTTTCATGATTCATTTTTGATTTGGCAGAGTAAGCTGATCCCATATTAATTTAATTACCTTGGGGAGTTTATGAGTTATCTTCTATAATACGTCTTTTTCTAGAAAAGAAAATATTTTTTGAGAAAAAAGGCTTCCAAAAATTCAATAAAAAATAACGTTATTTTACGAAGTTAGTGAATTGTGTGTTTCATTGACTTAATTTTCGAAAGTTTATTTAATATTTTTTTTGGAAGTCGGTTATTTTTGTCTGCAAAAATGTTTTTATTTACTAACTGAAAGTTATTTTATCCAACACATATTTCATATATCACTTCTAATAGGTAAAAAAATATGATGTTTCCTTCAAACAAACAATTTTTTCTGCATGCAGTATGTACGACGAAATTGAATAAAAGCTATCAGAAGCTTTTAAGTCCAGACAAGAAACTGAAAGCTTCAAAACTATATAAAGAGCTCCTAATTCATAAATGCGAAAAAACTCCCGAACTATTGTTTTAGCAGCAACGAGTGTTAAAAAACTTAGTTTTCCCTCCGGGGAGAAACTTTCAAACCTTTATATGTTTAAGAACTAGAGCTCATAGTGTTTTGCCCTCAGGAATTGTTCACTATCCTATTCTAATGGAGAAGTCATAGTTATTTTAAAGAAAGAACAAAATACTAAAACAAATAAGTACTTACGATGTGTCTTTAAAAACTAAGTAGGTAGTTTTGAGTTTGAGATCATTTTTGGCAAAATATAAAAATAAAAACCACTTTTTGGAATTAGTAAAATAATTAAAGAGTAAGGTAATTAGTTTAAGTACAACCAAAAGACATTTTCAATTTACTAAACAGCATAACAAAAAAACCCACATTTCGCCAGTTTTGTGTAAGTCCCATGTAATAGGGGGCAAGTTGCAATTGCTATCAACCGAGCACAAATCCGGGCTCCGTTCGTACCGTATCGTGTGAACTCTGTGTCAGAATTTACTAAATAGCTTAAAATGTTTGAGAGTAGGAATTTTATGCAAATGGATAGATCCAAATCCAAATTTTTAACCTTAGAAGGTTAAAAATTTCGTAATTTTAATTTTGACGATTGAGCCACGTTTCACAATTAAAGTGTCGAATTATATACGAACCTATTACAAAAGAATTCACCTGTTTGCCACAATACTGTCGAGCCTTCTACTTCTCTTTGATCAGAACTTCGCCTCTTTTGACTTAAACACTTTTTCTTCGGAGTCATTATTTTTTAATCACTGTGTAACAATTACAGGGGTCTTAAACATTTTCTAGAGATTCATTCTACATTTTTTTCAATACTTATTAAGAGAATAAGGCTGATGAATATTTTATTTAACAAGGAGAATATTGATGGCATTAGGAAATTTCAGGTAATAAACAGAAGGAAGAGTTAATAAGCTTACGTTACAGGCTTTCATTATGTTGGCCTCCCATTTCTTTTCATTACCTGCATCATAAAGAGGATTTTATTTCTGTTCCTCTTTTCTTGTGTAGTGACGACCGTCTTTTTTTAAGAAAATCATAATGGTTCTTGCTTCGGCCTTTTGTTACCGTATCAGAAACAATTGTTGAATGAAAAGTGCTTTTGTCTTGAAGAAGTAAGGCCTTATTGTCTCCCCTAACCAAGGATTATTTTAAAATTTTATACACGTGTATCAAGTGTGTAAAAAGTGGTAGGGTTCAGGAGTTTTTCTTTTAACTGTCTATATCCAAGAAAAAATAAATGCGACAACCAAATATTTTCTGAGAAGCATTATACATTACACTTGATAATGTAGGCGAATACTTAAAAAAATACTCCACTGTCTTATTATTCAGGCATTGCCTGGTTTACGATATCGATTTGTAGACTGTTCATTGTCATATAAAGGAAAAAATCTTAGGTTTTTCAAAATATACGTTACATTTTGTCAAACGTATGTTCTATGTCTGCAACTTGTAAGATTTCTAGTTCGACAGCTTCAGTTCAGTCCCCGAAGACATTATATACAAATCCGGGAGACGTGGCAACGGAACTAAAAGAATTCCGTCCCAGCATGGTGCCGCCAACTTTACAGTAGGTATTTACGTAACGACGGTACGTAATGCCGCGTACGATTTTGACATATTGCTTTGCAAACAACGTAAGCTTCAAAGCTTTGTTGGCGACTGTACTTACGCTATCTTAGATCTTAGAGCGCGTAACAAAATATGAACGCGATTGTATCAGCATCAGTTCTCACGGTAAAAACAAACAAATTATAACTATTAACGTTGCTGGTTGAATATTGCCCGATATTAATATTTCCAGCGGGGATGAGGGTTTTATTCAGCGAAATTGCAGTTAGAAAGATCCTATTAATGAACGTCCCGGAGTCCTTTGTCCGGCGCTGGAGCATTTCCTGCACAATCGCCCTGACACCTAGTAATTAGGGAGAAAAATTCGTTACTCTGACGTCTAGTACAGTGTTTCAGTTTTGCGGTGAAATATTTTTAAAAGTCGTCGCGAGATTCGTGTTCGTACATTTAATTCGGTATGATGCACTTTTTGATAAAGCTATTAGAAGATGTTTTTGTGTTGGAGGATGAGGGTAACATTGTGGTTTTGACTTGAATACGGATGTTGTTTCCGTGAATCTGAATAGGTAAGTACTTTTTCGTTCATTAAATTTTGAATATTATTTCGCTTTCTGTTCCTTAGGTTTATAACGGAGTAAAATAAGCTGTACAATGATTTAAAATACCATGAAATAGCTTTAACTGCTTTAAACACTTCCTCAGAAGGTAGATTGTGAATACTGAAATTACTTACGATTTCGAAGAATATCAGAACAATTAACATACAAAGCGAAATCGTATTAACAACTCATTATTTAATACTTAATTGAGTTTAGCCACGCTACTATTTATATTAGTATTCAGATAATTATATCGGCAATTAGTAGCAAAGGTTTTGCTATACATTTTTAAGCAAGAGCCCGAAGATAGAATATGAATTAAACATAATTTTTGTAGAGCGAGAGTCAAAAATCCATCTTCGACAGAGAAATTACACATTGATTAATTTCTTTTTCATAGGTCCACAAACACAACATACTTAGAAAATAATAGGAGAAGATAAAAATAATATTAAGGTGCTGGGAATGTATGCCTACAACAAGTTTACGCAGCATAGATACATAAATAATATAGTTTATTTTCTCTACTTGTACGATTTGTATGATTTTGATTTGACAATTTTATTATAAGGTAAAAATAATTTCGTTAATTTATTTTAACACTTCTTTTATTTTTTAATATACTTCTCTAAAAAAAATAACGAATAGTAGCCCAAAGGCATTGGGAACAGAGTCACGATGAAATTATTGTTAAGTAAAGGAGGATATTCAAAGTTGTTTTTGATGCAATTTGGATCGTAAGATTTTCTTGCAAAACTTATAACGTTACTGTTTGTTTACTAAATGAGAAACGCCAAATGAATACATTACAGATACATACTTTGATAATTATTCTAAACGACAGCCTGTCTGCCTGAGAAAACATAGACGGTACAAATGTATGGTTAATAATGACAAAAGACCCGACTACAAACAGTTCGGGAGACTAGTTTTTTAGCGTAGACACTTGAATCTACGGCCGTTCCGGTTTGTAAGTCGGCACGATGACCTTATATTTATTTATATATTGGTCTAATACGTGGGCGGTAGCGATACAAGTACATGACGCACTTAGAGAGCAAGAAAATCCGAATATTTATATATGTATATTTTTTTAATTAATTATGTCCTTTAAATTCACACCGTTAATTTTGCAATTATTATGGCTTTTTTAAAAGAGCTGTATTATTTTATTTTTTATTTTACAGAAGCACTCAGTCCGACATAATTATGTAGCACAAACTGTTGGTTTGATGGAGCATTAAACTAGTTTGTAGCATGGTTTAACTGAATACACATAATATGGATATAGTACTTAATGATCACTGATTCTGGAAATATGTATAAAAACTTTATAGTATTTTGAAGTCATGAACGGATATTAGCAGATTTATTCATTACTAAGATACGTGCATGGTTTCTAATTCAGAAATGTACCTTTACCGCATTAGGTAAAGACGTAGGAATAAAGTTATTATGGAGAAAATGAAAACTGTCGACAATCTGTGACATAGTTGAACTTTTTCTTTCCTGTGATTGCTGATACATTTACTTGATTCACTGTTTAACGGAATACTATATTTAAAGAAGCTTTTCTTCCCGTCGGAACTCCGGGTTGTTCGAAAGAGATACCGCGGCCTCGGCACAAATGGCTAAGAAGGAACATGGGTGGTTTTTAGTCAGTAGAAGTCTGACACTCCGTACCGCTCTGCCCAGAGCAGGAGGAGTCATTTGATGATTTCACAAGTTCCAAAAAAAAAATGCCTTTCTTAAAACGTTACTATAACATAGGTAATATCTCAGTCTGTCTGAAATATTCAGTACCTCCCTTTTTGGGAGCGGTCTATTACCAAGTGAATTGCGATAGGCTGTGTTCTAAAAATTCTGGAGTTGTGCCAACCCGTACAAATTCACCAGATGAGGACGATTTCAAAATTGCCATCGAGGGACCCATTAAGTGGTTTAGTTTCAAGTTTAAAATCATTAAACGTTTCTGTCCAATGATTTTTAAACCCATGCAAATATGAACGCGGAAGTAACTCTGAATTTGTGTTACCATTTCACGCATCAACGGATTTGGATTAAGTTTGGCTTTCAGTTAGACAACGATAACCTGGTTTAGGACATAGAATACTTTTTGTCCCGGTAGTAATTTTCCATGGGTTAATTCCTGACTTTCGTGCGGGCGAGCCGCTGCGCGCTGGTATAAGCCGGTTTGAAATAAAAATCTTTAATCAATCTTAATGACGAGGAAGTGAGTCATAATCGCTGTCCGCTTTTGATCTACGCTTCGTGTAATTATTATACAAATTTTCTCAACACTCATGGTGACGCAACGGGGCCCCTCGCGTACTGCCCGTTTTTATGTGAGGCCCATAAAATGACCTCAGAGAAAGATTTTATTTACTGCTCAAGACATGCTTCGTACACACTGATTAGGAATAATTTTTAATTAAGTTCTTCCTCCTTTGATAACTGGTTATTAAAGTACTAATTAAATACAGTAGCTTGTTTCTTATAATCACAAAACTACAAAAAATCTTGCGACAAAATTCAGACCATAAACAGTTCTATATTAATTTTAAAGCAACATCTATCAGATTCATATCTCCAGGACCAATAAATCCAGACATTTTAATTACGACAACAAAAATAATATTTATTAGCGTTAAAAATCAGAAATCTTTCGGCAAACTGAGTTAATTTGACTAATTGGACTGTGTAAAATATTGCAAGTGACCAAAGTAATTTCCTCGTAGATTTAATTGGTACCGAGCGGCGTGGAAAATTCAGTGTGCACACAAAAGTGGCTTGGAAGTGTAAAACTAGTTTCATCGTTTTTAAAAAACTGTTTATGAGGAGGCTTAACGAACGCGGCGGCACGCACGCCCGAAAGAATAACAAATGTGCCCACGGCCGCCCTAGCTGTAAATAGTTCTGGCCTATTGTTTAATGCGTCTGGCTTACTTTACACCCATTTGATTTAACGAAATAAAAAGGAGGAGGATTTTTTCAGGGAAGTTACAGAATTTTTTATTTGGATTAGGAAATCTATATCAAAAGTTTTTGTAAGAAACCTCTTGTAATACCGTAGAAAAAACGAAAAACCTCAACGGAAAAACACGTTTCCGTTGTATCAAAGATTCCTTTTCCTACTTTTGTGATACCTACCTCATTATCGTGAAAAATATTCGTAACACTGTAAAATCTGCCATGAAAAACCGACATCACCGAAACAAATATTTTTATTATTATTTTTATTTTGCGTAAAAGCTGTGTTTTATCATTACAAGGCTGCCATAGTCTGTATTATTACGCCTATTTCAACTTTATGCATGAGTATAAACACGCCAAATGTGGAAATTTCATTATGACCATGATAATTCCGGCGGCGACCCTGCACGAAGGTTTTAATAGCTTTAAAAGAAAAGCACGTCGGATCGCAGGAGATATTCCGCTACACGACATTATTGCATTTTTGCTCACGAAACACCTGAAAATCATTAATTAATTTTAAAGGCATTACAGCGGCCTCCTCGCAGCGACGTCGGAACATGCGAACTTCTAATTTGTTATTGTAAAATCAGGAGAAAACACGGTTACAAATAGTGCGGGTGAAACTCGGATTACCGTCGGTCACACAACGTTAAATCACATCGCATCACGTGACAGAATCCGTTCTTTGCATCACTAATTGATTGTTGAATTGGAATTAATACACTCATTAGATGTATTAATGCAATTAGGTGCATAGTTGTGTAGCAAATACCGTTTCGCGCGGTCGCACCGGAGCGACTTTCAAACGAAATTGCGGAGAAACTGATATAATGGTGAGGCTGCCACGCGATGTGGCGCACGTACTTTTAGCATGATTTATTATTTACTGCAATATCCTGGTAATTGATCACAAGTATTTATCACCTGTGATCACTTATCTGTCGGCTATGCTGGTTTTTATAGCAATATGCTCTTCGAGCATTTATCATACCGGACCTGACTGAGCAGGCCCAGAGAGCGTAACTTTTGCGCATTAAAAGTATTGCTTACTGTGGCCAAGAACTTCACCAAATTAATGTCTATCTTACTACATTCCATTAAACAGAAGATAATATACCATCAGACCTTAAATATGTGTACAACACATGGATAGTTTTCTTTGCTTTCACCAACATTATGTTGGTTTCTATTTAAAGATAACGACCTCATAAACACAATCATGGTACGTTAACATCGAAACGAGAAGTTTATATAAATGTTTAAGCAATATAACCGATTATTACGAATAAGTATTTTGCTTGTGAAGTTGAATTATTAGTTTCTATTCGATTGTCAAGTGTGAGACACGGTTTACGTAGGATTTATCTACCCACACGAGTCGGGAGAGTAATTTGAGCTTGCGCTTAAATATACAGGTTCTGGGAACTTTAATGCTTAACTGCAGTCATTTGGAAAGTCCATCTTAAGGATACATTGAGTGTAAAATGTATTTTTGATGCTCTTGAAGTGTAAGGGAACGAAAACCTTAGTTAAAAATAAACTTAGACAAAAAAATCACATACTAAAAATTATTTTTTATATTTTGTGTCGAGTTTTGGGATAAATCTTGTTATAGACTGTTATAATTGTCTTATGCTCCGTTACATTTACATTAGGTCCCACAGTTTTGTTTTAACAAAAAATCTGGCGCGTGGACTTAGGCATTCACGTATAGCATATCCCGTTATCTAGACCAGACTTCCTTGAAGAAATTTAGCATGGTAATGGTTCCCGATTCTTTGGAAACATTCTCGAGCCGTTACTTATATTATGGTCGCGACTGTGAATATTTTTGTACGTGATGGAAATATTAACGATTTTATTCAAATGAATATTAGTATCGATTTGACGACCCATATTCAACCGATTCAACTGTGACTTAAATATTTTGTTAAAATGGCGAATTTGTTTTTTAGTTAAGTTTGGTTTAACTGATTCAGACACTTTTGACAATTTTCAGTTTATTAAAGCTTAATTAGTGATTTAAGAAAGAATAAGATAACACTGTTTGAACAATTTTCGGGACATCATTCAAGAGCTATTCGTCTGCGGAGAGAACGAATCAGATTTGCGCACAAGTATTAAAATAACATAAACACACCTTTGACGGGTGGTCTTAATGAGAAAAGTTTGATACGACTTCCATTTAAGTCAAAGTTCTGTCATCAGCGTTTACTTTCCTCGACAGGGCGCGGCTGTACCACGACTACCTCGGAAATAAGATAAGAAATCTCAATAGAAACGTAAGCAAAACTTGATTTTGTTATTGAGTGCAGAAGACCGCTCTGTTCGATTTCCTCCTTTCCTAACTTCAGTTCGGATTGCATTCGAAATTGTGTTAAAAGTTTATACTGACGAACTTCGTTGGCGGCTCGAGTTAAAACATTGTTTTCGTTTAGAATAACAAACTCCGATCAGCTGAAGCAAAAACGCTTACAAGATTTCCTGTGAACCGTTATTGTAAATTAAAAGATTACTTCTTCAAAGTTATCTAACAAAAATAACTTTGTAATTTACTTAGCACTTACGTCTTCTAACTCAATTTCTGCTACTTTTGCAGTGTTGAAGATTTTATTACGGTACTTTCTCAACTCAAACACCACACTTCAAGCGCGAAATAAAACATTAATTAAAGTTTAAAGACTTCTATGGGAAAAACAGTTTCAAGTGCCAAAACTAGATCAATTAATTTCAATATTCCTAAGGGATCAATATAGCCAAAGTTAAAGTCACAGCGGAGACGTTAATATGCTTAACTTATGCGTGCGAACTTCTACTTGCGTATAGTTACGAGCCAAGTTAAGTTTAAGTTGTCGTTAGTGCGCCTATCTGAAAGTGTCGCACTTAGACAGTGTTACTTACGCAATAAATATAATTGTTATTTATTTGTCGTGTGAAGTTTTGATCGGTACGATACTCGTGCCGCACTCAAGGCATGGAGGGCGCGATTGTATCGCCATACATTAGTCGGCGGCCCGAGAGAGTTATTATCAGATCCGTTTGTTCGCAACTTTGCAGCGTTGTGCTCTCCTCTCGTAGAAACTTATCGGCCGAGTGCTCACGGCGCGCCAGATAAGCGGGAACAGCAGAGAAGCGTGGACTTGACTTACCATGTTAGAGAGCAGCAGACGTTGGTGTTTAGCGACTTGAGGATCTAGGGCTTGGAGCGGAAGGGCTAGGGGCAACGGGAGAGGTAACGGCAATTGGAGCTGGTGCGGGTGCGGAGCCGGCTGCAGGATCAGCGGCGGGCAGCAAGCGCACGGCGTCACGTAGGACACGCACCCGAGCTGCGGCGGGAACAGCGTGCCGGCGGCCTCCTCGAGGCCTCGCACACGTCTCTCACGACCGCATCCGCGGCCGACCTCCAACCGTCCGACGGCTACTCGCGCCGTCGACTTGCCGACACGACCGAGGTGTCCGACCACCGACAACACCGAAGCGCGCTCGCTTCCCGATTATTTTCAAGTTAACGCGGGAACTTCACAAGTTCTTGAGCGTGGCGCGAAGTGCGTTGGAAAGTGTCGGAACTCGAGTTGTATTAGTTGAGGAAGGGTCGGTAGCCGCGAGGGAGCGGGAAACTGAGCGATCGGGAGAAGCGAGAAACGTCGCACAGGGCTCGCGAGAGTGTGGAGAGAGTGGCGTCGTGCACGGAGCACAAGTCGCCGGGCCGGCGTGTGGCGGTGGACTGAGCGGCGAGGCAGGTGCGCGGTGCGGCGCGGAGGGCTGGGGGCGGGCCCACCTGATCCACCTGGGCGCCTGCGTCGCGCGAGCTCAGCCTCCGCTCCACACACAGACACCGACACATCAACGCTACTCACGAACACTAACATTGCACTATCAACCGTCATTAAGCTGCAACTTTTCATCGTAATATATTATTTCATGAGCTTTTCTAGTTTTTCAGAGCCTTTGTTACCTTTGAGTCGATTTTTTATAGGTACCTACTGAAAAGTTAATTTTGTAATACAACTTTTGTAAAAGTTTTTTTTTGTCATTCAGAGTAAAGGGTTCAGGAGGAAGAAAAAACTGCGTGCATTTTCCGATTGTTATACGACGTCTTTTATGTTTATTTATTAATTAATATGGAATATATATATCGAACGAAAAAATCAATCAGATCAAGATTTGCGTTACGTGGTTTTCTTCCTAGAAACGTAATAAAAAAAAATTGCAAAAATGCAACCGCGAGGTTTTCACTCCAAGGCGACGATAAGCAAATATTCGTACCAAATCCTAATGAGTTTTGGAAAATCGACCAAAACTTTTTCGATACGACGAGTCGGTCCATCTGTCGCATAAACCTAAATAGGACTATCCCTATAGGTCCTATACAAAGAAAATGAGCGTAATAAAATAAATTGGCGACTCGACGACTCGCAAATAAGAGGCATTATCTTGCGGAAATCTCTAGCGAGATAACTGGGATAAATCGCATTGATCTCCGAGGTCCGGCTTTCCTCAGTGAGAGGACATCTGAAGAGGTACGGTGTAAGCCCGTTGTACACGCTTAGAGGGGATTAGGCACCTTTTAACGTCGAACACTATTTACCTTCAGGATCTTTTCTTCGAGACACAGATTACACTCCCGTTAGTAGCCAATGAGTAAACAGAACGGATTTGGAACACACATGCTGTTGGCACGCGGAATGAGAGCGAAGAGGAGAATCTTATTTAAACATATGATTGTTCGATGAGTTGTAATGAACAGAGCTGTAGAGCTGACCATGAACTCTATGATGCTCTTTGGTTTTGGTACAGTATTCATGGCTATTTTTAATGTCTATAAGCGTCCTACATATCTCGTAGTTACCAAACTTATAAATAGGTTTTAATCATATGATCACTATTCTCTTGACCTTATCTCAATTCCTTTGGTCAGCGCAGCATGTCTTGTTCTTCTATAGTTCTCTATTACTTGTCATCTCATGAGACATTCTATTAATATAGGGTGTAAAAGTACCCTTAACGCAAACGAAGGGCATTTGTTCTCCCCACCACTGCGATCATTTTTTTGTTCTAGACCATACCTGGGAACCTCCTAGTTGCGGAGATATTGGGGGTCAAAGTTCAAAATTTTTCACAGCTGTTTTTGTAAATACTAGTATTTCAGGTTTTAACTTTACTTAAATTACCTCCATGACCCGTTTACTATTCAAAGCATCCACTAGCACAATGTTTTAAGAGTGCTACTTTGAGGTTTACCGTAAAATGTGATTTTTGACCCCAAAAAAAAAAGTCATTTCCCAGCAAAAGTTTTTGCGTATGGGTACTTAGTTTGATGTACAAATGCTTGGTTGACGGATGCGTGAAGGGTTCGTTTACACCCTGTATATATTTTTATACTGACATGGTCACTAATACTATCATTAATACTGATAACAGAATATTTTCCATATTTGAACATATGAAGAGAAAATGAAAAAGAGAATAAATATGTTTAATATACCTACTATATTTTTTTCGAAAATCTGCAAATGTAAAACGTTAGAATTTCAATAACCTTTTTTTCGACGTATTGAAAAGCAAAGGAATTCGATAACTGAATGTACTGTACCAGGAATAGTGAAAAGTATCCGAAGCGGCACACAAAGGTGAGTTATGTGAAAATTGAAACAAAATGACGTATTTCGTATTAATATTTGCAAGTTACATTTCAATTATTTCATGAAAACTGGGTTATCTTTACAAAAAGATTTTATTTAAGGGTTACTCCGTAATTAATTATAAATACTTACTGCATAATCTACCTACTTGTAAAGCAGGTTTTAAGGGTCTTACGTGGGAGCTGCTTAAACCTCTGTTTTAATTTCAAATTAGACAAAACGATTAGGGAAACACACGGTATTATACAAAGTGTAACATAAACATTATAAATCATTAATAAATAATATAAATGAGGATCGGAATTGTTAAATTAAATACCTACATATTTTGCTAGAGGGCAGATTGAAAAGTTTCCTGAAAATATTATGACCTTTCATTTCCAGGAATAACCTTTTATTTGACAGTGGGAGGGCAAAGTCAATGATTTTATTCATTGTTTTTGCTATAATAATTAAATCATCACTACATAGTATAAAACAAAGTCGCTGTCGCTGTCTGTCCGTGCTTATGTATGCTTAAATCTTTAAAACTACGCAACGGATTTTGAAGCCGTTTTTTAATAGATAGAGTGATTTAAGAGTAAGGTTTTAGTATATAATTTGACCGACATCCACACGGGTGAAGCCGCGGGCATGAGCTAGTACATAATAAAAGCATAAATCACGAAATTCATTTAATTGCCCTTCCTTACCAATATTCGTGATATAATATAATATTAGGGTATTTAACATGTCATTTAGGTATCATTTCAAATTTCAACATCATAGCCTAGCCTTTTCTTAACTATGTTGGGGTCGGCTTCCAGTCTAACCAAATGCAGCCAAATAATAATAATATTTTCCAGTTTTCTAAAACATTAAATAAGATCCGTTTTCCTAAAATTAAGCTACAAATACATAAATGCCTAAATATTATTGCGCTATTGGAATGTTAACTCTCAGCACAACGACGGCTAATATTCTTGAAAACGGACACAAGTAGTTAATTCCATAGAAAATTTAATTCAATATACCTACACCAGAACTATATTTATTCAGTACCTACGTTAAACTTTTTTAAAAGTAAGTTAAAACATAAACACACAATCAAGTGAGTATAATCGGTAGACTTTAACAACAACAAAACATAACATAATAAGATCGTCACGAATTGATTAGTCGATTACTAAGTTTCCAACTACAAAGGCTACACTTCAAACGCGCCTGTTTTCGATAGTATTAATAATTAATTCCGATCATCGGTTTAACAAGCTAAGGTAATTGGAGAATGTGGTAACTTAACATGTTTTTGAAATGTATTCCACGATTTCTCTAGGGTTGATACATAGAGGCGCGAAATACTTGGTTTTCAAAATGGCGCTGCTTTTGACAGCAGCTGTCAAAAATAATTATGTCAAATTTGGAAAGGTTTGTTTTTTCGAGCGTCAACTCTGACACTTATTGAGTGAATGTCGCTTTTTTAAAAGCTTGATGTGTCTGAATGTTCGGATACAATATTTGGTGTTAGAAGACAGCGCTGGTCATCATTATTGATTTTCTAATATATTTGAGATCAGCATTACATGTCTTCTTTTGCCATATCTATTTATTATTTACTAGCGGACGTCACGCGGTTTCACCCGCGTAGTTCCCGTTCCCGTGGGAACACAGGGATAAAAAGTAGCCTATGTCACCCGGGGATAGTGTAGCTTCCCAACGGTGAAAGAGTTTTTGAAATCGGTTCAGTAGATCCTGAGATTACCCCTTACAATTTAACAAATATACAAACACACAAACTTTACTTCTTTATAATATTATTAGTATAGATTTATGTACACACAAAATACAAAAAAAGGATAAAAAATAGAAGAGCTACTTCTTTATCAGTCACAGTAGTCACCCTTTTTCTCGTCTAACATTCCAGCGCCGATTATCTAGCAATAGGGGATCATGAGGGGGTAGTCAGTCCGATCCCCTTTTGCCATTAAAATTAAGTTCTATAATTCGTCAAAGGGAATACTAATGAAATTAACGTATGTAGGATGAAGGATTACCGGCGTGTGTCATGATTATAACAGAATTCGCACGGTTTCAGTGTTATAATGTAACTTGTTGTTTTGGTGTCACTCACTTAGTTGAAAAACTTGCCTATTACTAAGGTGAAAATTAACCAGTTTTTACTTGAGAGATGTAAAAGTAAAAACAAACGTGTTATGGAATTGATAGTGTGATTTTCAGTTTGGATTTTTTTCACAGACTTACGTCTATCACCAGAAGTCATACGATTTGGCAAGATCCAGCATTGTAATCCAAAAAATACTAGAGAGAAGAGTGCATGTAAGTGAATAGGAGGATAGACCATCGATACTAATACGTATTCAGTATTCTGAACCTCCCAACGTAGATATAAGAGAATATCGTATTTTCCTTATAATCTAAGCAGCCGCTATAAATAGCACTTAAATATACCGCATCGTACGTACACATTAAGTAGGTATATAACTATTAGTAGGTACCTACCTACCCAATCGTAATTTCCGCGTCAAACCTGCAATACGTATCTAACAGCCTCAATTGTCTTCCCTCTCCCTCTAACGTGTGTATGAATCACTGTGTATGTGTGTCGCTAGAAGGCATGTGAGTGCAAATTCCGCAGTTCAAAGTTAGGCTGTGCGCCTGCGCGGGCCCCGGTCGTTGACCCTGCGCGCGCGCCGCCAAGCCGTCTACGAGCGGTGTTATGTAACGTGACCTTAACATTGGGCTGTGAGAATGAGACCTTATTCAGTCAAGTCCGTGATGACTTTGAATGTGATCTGATTATGTCGTATTTATCATGTCATAGACAACAGGTGCTGCTATTTTTAGTCAAAGAATGCGATGAGTAAACGTTTGCGAGGATACGGATTCTTTTTGTACAACTAATTTTATTTAAATGGGCAATTTGCTTACGTAATTCGAATGCCTAGGATTTGTTTTAATAAGAACTGTACTGAAGTTTATTGTAAATAAAATAAGGTATCCTTACAAGGTCTTTTGGTTTATAATTAGGATTTGCCACTGTCGTAGATAATGAATTATTTCAATTTCTGAACCTTGTACCCGAATTTTCTATTTGGTAGTCCACAAAGACTGTTTTAAAAGAAATCAGACAAAATGACTCTATTCACACATTTTAATTTTAATGTAATAAGAATTACGTTAAAATTATAGCTCAGTTTAAAAACATTTTTTTATTTCTCAAAGAACAAAGAAAATACTTTTATGTAAATTCAATTCCTGACCTATTTCATCAAGGTTTTTTTAATAATTGATAAATAACCGAGTGACCGAACTTTTCATAATAAAACAAGACCTTATTTCAGGATAAACAAATCTAGTTCATAGTTATGCTATAACTATCTGTAAAGTATTTAACCTATCTAATCAAAACAAGTAAACAAAAGTTAATATTAATATACAGTTGGTATACATACCTACTGATAACAGACCTCTCTTAATACGTGTACGATCAGATCGAAAATAAACTAGTAGGATTTATAAAAACAGATTTCAAAAACGAAATGGATGACTTTTTCAAGTTAAGTGCTGTACCTACTACTACCCATTATATTTTAATTAAATATACGAACTATGCGTGATATAAATCCATTAATTTATCAACAACACTAGTCGCCAGTATGTAATCAGAGGACCATCCCCTTCACAAATTAGAACAATTTCCATAACCAAGTAATCCAACAGCGATCAACATTACAACATTAGTGAAGCGACACCGAATCACCAATCCCTGCATCGATGAAACACAAAGAAAAAAAAATGCAAAATAACGGACAGAGAAAAGAAAACATAAAGCAAGCGCATCGTAATGCAAGTAAATCGTCCGTGGAATCCGAGAACAAAACCGAATAAATTGTTTTAATAAGGCATAAATTACGACAAAAAAATCGTACCGATCACGCCGTTACGATGGCTGACCATGGCATTTACGCTTTGTTGGATACCGTACATGGTGCGCTTGAAATGTGCTTTTTGTATGGCCACTGAGCTGGTTTTTGCTGCATCGAATACACGGTAATTTGCTATTAGTACTGTTACGGGCAGCAGCGGGATGGTTGCGCTTAGATGCACCTCTAGTTCAAGTCATCGTGGCCTGCAGGTGACGCAGCTCGCAGGTGTGACGCTCTAGTGTAGTCCTACCCATCACGTGTACCTTAATGATCACGCATAGAGGTTGTTAACTTGAGCTCTAAGAGCGTTACTCAACTTTGAACGTAGAATTAAACTAAGATCAGGTGTTTATGGTCTAAGTTACGGTGTCATATTATACTTGAATTTTAGCTAAAGTTGTATTTGCGGCATGATGGAATTATTTTGTGCTTACATAAGTCAAGTTACATTACAGTTGAGTACAGTTGACCTTTAAGATGATGTAAAGAACGACGGTTCTTTGGAAAATAATTATATAGTACTTGGAACTATCACAAACGAAAACCATTACCGATTTCACTCAAGAAGAAGGTACATCAAGTATTTTTTCGTGAACAATTCTTTGTATACGAACTTAGTATCTCTTTAGGGAGCCGTATATACTAAAAATAAACGAGTAAAAAGCCTTGCTAAGGTTACTGGTAGAAACAAAAATAGCCGTTCAAGGATGTCAACATTTTACAATGACAACCGAGGTCCTAGTGCGAACGCGCCACGAGTAAACGAACGATTTTTTTAATCGAAAAAACAACACATTTTTGTTGACTTTTTTCGACAAGCTTAATCATCTAATATTCTTCATCTTCTCAAATCATCATCTGCCTAGCTTTTTCCCTACTATTTTAGGGTCGGCTTCCAGTTTAACCGGATGCAACTGAACACCAGTATTTTACATAAACTAACGCCTAAGATCTATATGTGGCAGCCGGGACCAACGGCGTAACAGACCGCGACCGCGTGCTTTCCGAGCATGGAGAAAACTTCTGTTTTTTCTTCATACCAAATCGATGACTGATTTTTAAATGAAACGAGTATTTTAATTGTAAAATCTATCGCACTTACGTCATATTTACGCTGCGAGTCCCTAAAAATAAATAAAACTAAATGTACCTACGTACTTATTTGATTCGAAAAGAAACGAGACCCTATAAAATACAGAGTCCTCTCTACCGACAATATATTTGTTTTGTTGCATACAAAGTAAAATTATGTGTCCGTTTCAACGGGCGCTTTGTGAATGACGTTTTGCGTTTAAAAGGGATCTGGATTGAAGTTAAAATAATTTCGATATCAGAAGTAAAGAATGAGTAGGTAGGTACATAATATAAAGTTGAAAGAGTGACTGAAAAGTTGTGTGGGAATCGTTTAACGTGGTATGGACATGTGACCCGGAGAATGAAGAAAATGTCGTGAGGAGAGGGAAGTCTATACTGCGAAATTCCTGACGAAAAAACTTAATACAACTTTACCCGACTTCGAGTCAACCACTACATGTTCAACAGTATCGCTTTACACCTACGAGGCCGTATAGAGTAGGTAGTTCATAAACATATTCAACGAATAATGTTGACGGTAGCATACAGGAGTGCGCAGGTATTATCGCTTTGTCGGATATTGAAGCGCTCAAATTAAAGCATAATTCTGATGATGCTTCGGACAAAATCATTATAATTAATGAAAGCACAACCACACTGCATTAATCCACTACCATTTTGTGTACTCCATTAGAGCATGTAATGCGAAAACAAAATTTCGACTGAATAAACCGAACAGAGCTGGGAACGTTTCTAATTATTAAATCTGAAACAAGAATATTCTTGATGGCTCCGGGTTGTTCGCAAGAGATACCGCGGCCTCGACATGAAGGGCTAAGAAGGAACATGGGTGGTTTTTAATCAGTAGAAGTCTGACACTCCCTTTTGCTCTGCCCAAGAGCGGGAGGGGATATTTGATGATTTTCTACCCGCCAAAAAAAAAAAAAAAGAAAATTCTTGGTATTGGTTGGTTTGTTTCGAAATGCATTGATGCAATTCATGAATGCTACACGCAGTCATAATTATGCTGGAGATAATCTTATAAAGTTCCCGGAAACCTTGATGTTTTGATGAAAATGGTAATCCTGCATTTTCCTACGTATCTCGATAGTGAAATTCCAGTTTAAATAATGGTGAAATTCTCTGTTGAGTGGTTATCGTTTTAATTAATCAATATAATGCTAGCTTATGCCAACAATGTGGATAAATAATTTTTCATTTACTGCTGTTTAAAGTTGAGTTTATCAATTATATTTACAACATAAAAATACCTGGAATCCTGTGTACCTACGTGAAAATAAAAACGCCAGTAAAAGGCACATTAAAAATGTATTTTTAATAATTACACCAACAAAATGCGAAAGACAATTGAATAAACCATTTGAGGAAGTTTTTCGGAGAGTCTTGATTTGATTTTTCACTCTAAATTATAAAGGAAAGGTCATTTTCTCTAGTCATAATGAAATAACACGTGTTCTAAGTACATAATGAATTTAGCAGCATTATGATATAATTCATTCGGTGTGGCACTCATAAGCAGGCTCACAATATTCTTTGTGGAGCGCCGGGAAAGGGCTATGTGGTTACTAGTGCTGTACCACGAAACTTGTCGATGAATTTGCAAAAAAACTGAGTGAAGTTTTCCCTATTTTTTTATTCTATGAAAATAAGAATATTGGTTTCTTGATTAGAGTAAACTACACAAGCGTAAGTGAGTTTAGGAAATAGATATTATCAAAAATAATCATCATTCTTCTGCCCTTGTGCCATGGTGTCAGTGGTCAGCGCAACACCTTTTTTTGCTTCCAATTTGATCTATCAAACGTGACGAATGATACCTAGCGATTATTATTCTCATCAGGTATTATCAAAAACACAAATAAAAATTATAAAAGTAGACCATATACTATCATAATCATTATTCAATATTATTCTTTACATTAAGATTTCTCAGATACAGAAATTGTTAAAACCGTACAATTCTGACGTCTCGTGCAGATCGTGCCCCACAACAGTAGAAAAAAACCTGTCTTTCACTTGTCAAAGCCCACACGCACACAATACATAAATGCATGTCACACATCGAGCAGAACTCATCGACATCGATACAGCACATGCCTAGCCAACAACAGGCTTTGGCGTCAGGTCCAGATCAAATTAAAAACAGAATTTATTATAAGTATCATTAATTATTTAATGCAATACTGTGTTCACTGGCGTCGGGTGGGACGGAGTGACCGCACTCCGTGTTTTTGCTACCGAATTTGCAGGTACAAACAGAATAGGATATTTAGATTAACACTCTGAAGGGATGAACGCAATGTCGGGATAGTCAACGTAGGAAGCATAATTAGTTTCGCACGTACAACATCACAATTAACTTTTTACTTCTCGGTGATGTCCATTTACATGATTTTTAGGCGCTTCAGTCTAATTTGTTGCTGGATATTATATTCGACTGTTTGTTGTGACACTTCTAATTTGTGTGTCACAATGCTGTGATTTATCATATGTTAATGATATAAGCATTCGATGTTATTACGAAGCATTGGGCTAATGGAACTCGATTCTTTCATGTTTATTTTTACATAACATCACGCATGTAATCCCCAAATGGTTAGGCAGAGGTGACCTAATAGTACACCCATTTTATGCCAGTTATGTTTGAGACCCATGTAACAGGGGGCGAGCCTATTGCCATCAACCGGGCAGAAATCCGGACTCCTCCAGAAATTCCTGAAGGAAAAACCCAATAGGTATCACTTCGGCTGACTCGGGAATCGAACCCAGGACCTCATGCTCCTGCTCCCGCTTATGACCAACGATACAGTGTTTTTTTAGAAGGAAGTAATTTTGCCTCAAGTTCATAGTTTTCAATAACGTATTGAATTGGTATTCACCATCAACAACTATTAAGAACCAACCAGAGCGAACAAAGGATTTATATTTTCAATAAAATATTGAAACAATTCGTATTTTAGGAGCGTAATATTGAAGGATTACAGTGCACTTTGCGCGAGGGGATTACAAACGAAAATGGAATACGCATTCAAAAATTTTCCAGTAATATTCTTTGCAGTGATAAATTCAATTCGCGATTTTATAAGCAAATCCAAAAAGCAACATAATCCTCGTATTGCAGAATTCGTTTTAAGAGCATAGCACGAAATGACTTTCATATTACAAGATACTCCAATCCGTGTGGATTTCAAAACGATGGCAATTGATAGTTCGGGGCAGATAGGGACCGAGGAGTAACAAACTTTAGGAAAAGTTCCCGTAACCGAGTCGACAGCGAAACTACGTTCGTGTACGTAAATCCCGCAAAAAATAACTTGTCCGAACATTTGGCCTTTAAATGTTAAATTAGTCCTTTGAATTTCTGTTTAATATTAGTGAGCTCAAAGGCTCGAGAAGGAATTAAATATGAATATTTGTCTGGCCTCGTCAACAGAATGTTCCGAAGGTCCGAACCAGGGGTTCTTTGCGTCTTTGTAGCGGTTAGCAAGTATCATGAGTAAGTTTACTTAGGGCGTATCCCCAGGCCTGTTTTGGTCGGGCTACTTCGGGAATGAATACGAAAACGTATTTGCTTTGTGACTTGTAAATGTCCTCTGGCGGAATGACGACATTGTTAATAAATTACTTGTAAGTCTTGTGTGTATCTTAAAAAGTTTCGTGACGCGTATTAGACGGCCATGCTGGGAACTCGGTTTCCTTTTAGTTAGTAGGTGAGTATAAAGTGCAACTTTGAAAGGAACTGGTGAAAATTCTCGACATGTTCCGTCACCAGCATAATAATATATCGACACTTAAAAAATACCTAAGTATATTCAAACCATGCACTAATTTCCATGCAATGCAATTTGCTCAAGCTGCTGTGCTTGCCAATGCTGGCAATTTGCTCAAGTTCAACCATACCCGTAATTGTACATTGGAGTTTTCATAAAATCAAAATTAAAGCCTTTTTTTGTAATAGACCAGTAACAGACTTTTGAATTGTCAAACTAAGTCTCAACCTTTTCTTTTTAACCTCCTTTTGTAAAATTTCTCGCCATGTTTGCCCCTCGAACATGATCAGACCATCACACAGGTATCACATAAAAAAAATCAAAGCTAACAACATCCTAACAACACTATAATAACTGTGAAAATACCATAATTGCCAACATGGATCACATTTTGACACTTCCTTAGAACCAATGACAGCGTGTTTGTACCCCGTTAAGTGCAGATAAGACTCTCACAATCGTGCCTCTCATTAAACAGGGGGAAGTGTTTGTAATAATTGATTAAACCTATACGTATGTCGACAGTTGATTAATTGACGGTGGGTAGGTGAACAAAGGGGTTAGGAATTACTGGAATGGGCAAAGTATTAAAATGCTTTTTTTGGAACGTAGATCTTTATTGTAATTTATCGTTCTGATTTGTTTGCGGGCTTCCCCGTCGGGGCTGCGGGTTGTTCGCAAGAGATACCGTGGCCTCGACATGAAGGGCTAAGAAGGAACATGGGTGGTTTTTAGTCAGTAGAAGTCTGACACTACCTTTCGCTCTGCCCAAGAGCGGGATTATTTGATGACTTTCCACCCGAGACAAACTAAAACTACGAACTAAGAATACCTGGGATAGGTATCAGTTTCTAACAGAACAGGATACTTACAGAAAACACCCAAAATAAATTCGAGATTTTTTCCCAAAACTTAAGTGTTACGTTAAAAACCACAATTTAAATAAAACCGAGATTGTTCACACTAGATGTATCTTGCATGTTATCTCTTTTACGTGCGAATCCCGTATTTCACCCAGTAACAACCTATACAGTCAATTTGTAAAACGCCGTCACTTTGGCGCCGCGACTTAAGAATTAGTTTTGACCTCAAACACTTCGGTAAAGCGACTTTGTTCATTTGTTACGAGTCCCATGTGTTTTTTAGATCCCACGTTAAAAGCTTTGAAGTTTGCCTAGTTTAGGTAGACCCTGTATGGCCCTAAGCCTTGACACCGGCACCTAAGGCCGGGGCTTTGCGAGCGTGGAGAGAGCAATGTGCGTTTTTCATAGCATATAGGGTTATAATTTTCCCACGTATTTTAGATCATTGTTGCCTGACAATTTAGACACTTATAACCACGGTGACTGATTGCCATATACCTAGTTTTTCTTGAAAATGTCTTGTCAAACAGCACTTTTAAATAAATTGTAATCGCCACCGACTCTGTTATCGGCATGGCCAGTAACTGGGCCTAAATGATACTTGTATAAAAATACTATCGGCACCAAAAGAAAGGTTAATTTTATTTTCATTGCCGAATTCTCGGAATTGTAACTACCACCTATTGTCTACGCATCTAAAAGATCAACAGAGCCTTTGGCATTTAGTCCGGCTCGGTACATTTGTGTGCTGTAAATAAATAAATAAAAGTTTCTTCAACATTATGTAGCTCTATGGCCCGCTAAGCCACATAGTACCCGCGAATCTTATGCAAATGGTGTCTCCAATCCCGCAACGTTCTTACATATAGCCTCGACTTCATTGTGACATATCAAATTAATTTCATACGCTGTTACTACAGCTACAGTCTAGGCTTAAGTTTGTCAAAGAAACTAACATTAGCAAAAGAAATGGTTTTATAAACTCACTTTCATAAAATAAGGATTTATAAGGTACCTAAGTGTATTCTGTAATATTCTATTTGTACAAAACTAAAAGGGAAAAAGGATTACGCGACAAGAACTTTTAAAACATTTTGTCATTTAGAATAAAAGTTAACCCAACGTTAAACATAACGACATTAAGAACTAATATAATAATAAAACGTAACAACAACAATAGAAGCTATTAAGACCAGATATTCCGGAACAGTACCGGGATAGGTTAAAGCGAATAAGGAACACGGAACGTTCCCTAACAGCCAATAGCACCTAATGTGCTTACATGATAACCGCCAGTGATTCCGTAACTGCCAGTGATTCTAACAAGGTTTCCACTGTGTCCAGTGAACTGGGACTAAACTGTTGTGCGTAGTAAAGGGAACTGGGTATGGCAGGTGAAACTAGAACATCTCTCCTGTAATATTCACTTTGGTGCCCCCCCCTCGCCCCTCCCTTCGCCGCAGTCCCTTCCGAAAGCTCTTAATGCCAAGTCGGCCTGACCTCATGCCAGCTACATTAAGCCGTTTATACATTATGTATGAATTTGTTATGCCTTTTGATGTAAAGAAGCTTTAACTCAGGTAGTGCTAAGGTTTCAAGTCAATTTTCCTTTAATATTTTGTAGTCTAATTTTTCAATTTGTGTTGCCTTTTGCTAATGGAAATAATGATTATTATTTCTTAATATTCCACCGAATCTTATCTAAAACACAACAATATTCCATTTGACGACAATTTGGTTTTGTTTTAAGAAAATGTCTTGCCTAAATTGCTTTGAAAACTTATTTGTGCCTAAGTCATCACCTGCCTAGCTAGTTTTAGGTAAATGATGACTTACTGGGGTCGCCTTATGGTCTAACTGGATGCAGCTGAATACCAGTATTACTTTTAGTAAACTATTAAATTCGCCGAAGCGATTTTATGGCTGAAAACGCCTCGTTCCAGTGCCATAGGAATTCATCAATTAAGCTAATGAAATCTCTCTGTAGCAACATTTCATAAACGTGAAAGGACAAATAACAATACTGCGAACAAACAAATTCTCAGTAAAAAAATACAGGTGCATTTTATTCTCTAGTATTCCATTTTTTAATTAAGTTAATGACAACACCACTCGACAAAGTGTTGCCAGGTGCCATTCCGGTTGAGCCAATACCTCTCCTCGACGTCAATAGCGCTCGTATTCCCCAATATTTGGATTTTCTATTGACTGAATAAGCCTTCCGATGCACGCAGAGTTTTTAGCCTCGAGCTATTCCAAAAATGTAAAAAACATTACCCTTCCCTTGCAGTCGGGTAAAAAGCAGACCAATTCCTGTCGTAGTGTTTTGACACCTCCAATATGCTGTAGCCTGCCTGCAGGCTGTTAAAGGAATTGGTTTGGACAGATGTGGAGAGAAATTAAACATTGCATTTTGTTATAAAATTTAATTTTTTATTTTAACCCCACAATAAAGCCGAATGCCGACGAATTTTTTTTTTCAAAATCATCAAATAACCCCCCCTCCCACTCTTGGGCAGAGCGAAAGGGAGTGTCAGACTTCTACTGACTAAAAACGGGTGGTTTTGTTCCTTCTTAGCCCTTCATGTCGAGGCCGCGGTATCTCTTCCGAACAACCCGCAGCCCCGACGGGATTTCAGATTAAAGCCTGGTTTCTCGCTCTATGTGTGACTTTGTGGAATTATCACGTATTTAGGTTGATGTTGTGTGCTTGTATTTCAATATTTCTTCCAACCGATATTTACTCTGATACGAGACTGAAAAGCACAGTCCTCAGCGCATGAAGTTATCACTGTCAAGTTTCTCTAAATGATTTTAGATCATAAAATGTTGATGGTTAAGTTGAAAATCGAATGAGAAAATTTGACAGTTTTTGGCAACTAACAATAAATTATTTGACTGCAACTTTCACCTACCGATGTTTTTAAATCCAACCGTTTGCTGGTAACAATTTTATAACAAAACTTACACTAATATGTATTTCAAAGCATTTCCTGCCTATTAAAATCCTAAACACAAATATTATAACAACAACAAAAAACTGAAAACACAGTACGCTATAGTTACCACGTTTTCTTGCTTCGTTTTATATAAATTATTATCACCAAGCCAATGAACACGAATGAGGTAAATATACCTTATCCGCTCACTAGCATATTTTTACATCAATAAATAACTTGTTTATTTCAAAGGAAAAGACAAAATAACAATCTATTAGACAATACTTCTTTTCCTGCTGTAAATACGGATGTGTAAACTTCTTAAACAGGTCAACACGAATTCAAATGGAAGACAGATTCTCGCCGAGTTTTGTGAAAACTACGGTTTACAAATTCCTTACTTTACATTCAAATGCGGCCTCATTATGATGTAAAAATAAAACTTGTAAGGTTTCCCCCATGCTGATTTTGGACGAGGAAAAAAAGATTTTTTGTTACTTTAATTAATTTAACGATGTATTAGGTGCTTGTCTGAAGTTTGTCTTAAATCAGATTGTAAAATGAGCTGTTTAATAAGAAAGTTTGTTATGATTGAACATCACCAGCTGTCTGAAGACTGACCTGCAGGGCTATTGCGTATATTTTTAAATGTCAGTGGTTATCATAGTGTCCATCGATTAACTGTCAGTTTGGTACAAAATGGAACCATTTGACAGTTAATCGATGGACACTATGATAGCCACTGCTGGACTGATTGACTTTCTCTAAATGGAGCTTCAAAATAAAAAATAAAAATATTTATTTGCGTAAATAGGGTACAGAATGTTCTTAAAGATAAGTATATAGATATCTTCATCAGCCACACCACTTCAGTCGAAAGACGTCCACTGCTGGACATAAGCCTTCCCCAAGTGTCGCCACATTGACCATTTCCATGCGTCTCGCATCCATAGATCTCTTATTCTGCAATTAAATTCGGGGCGCTAGTACCTACATAATAATCATTCACTTGCGATAGTCATCCTAATATTACATATTATGATGTATATATTTCCGCCAAACAACTTTTATAAAATGGCTTCTTTTATCTTAAATAGGCTTAAAATATTAAATTCTTCGAACATAAATTATTTTAAATTACGTACTACATTGTGGAAGGTCTGAACCAGGCCGGAATCGATATCCGTTAGTAACAATATCTACTTATTATTTCCGAAACATGAAATCCTGGCTTTACTTTGGCTGTACTGATGAAATATAATAACTTTGGTTATTATTTGTAAAGTGAATACACTATAATACTGGTACAGATTGTAATCAATTGGGAATAAACTGGCTGCTCAGCCAACCTTAGGCACTCTATACACACTCTGCTAGTACAACTTAAGGCTTAGTCAAACTGTTACGGACCAGTAGTGGACATGGCTCCGGACAGCGGACATATCTGTGAAATTTATTTAATTTGAATAATCTAGAAGAAGAAGTCAGCTTTAAGTGGAAAGGCCAGCTGCAAAATTCAACACTCTTAAGTTTTTACTTAAGATAATCCGAATTTTGCTGGCTACCCTGGAGTTTCCACCTTTTTTTTTTTTTTTGGGGGGTGGGAAATCATCAAATAACCCCTCCCGCTCTTGGGCAGAGCGAAAGGGAGTGTCAGACTTCTACTGACTAAAAACCACCCATGTTCCTTCTTCGCCCTTCATGTCAAGGCCGCGGTATCCCTTGCGAACAACCCGCAGCCTCGACTTTCGTCACTCAAATTCTGACATTTGACTTGAAAAGTTTTTCAATGTAGGTATTGTACTCGTACCTCTCTACTACGTAATATCTACAAAGTTAGAAAGATGATTGTCTACTGAAATCACTCTAAAACGGAAATTGATTTTCACAGTAAATATGATTTCCAAAGATGCTCCATAGTAACTAAATATTTTAATTAAAATGAATCTTCCCAATAAACCACGAAAACAAAGTTCCCAACTCATTGAAAATACCCAATTCAACTCAAAACATTGACAGAACTTTAAAACATTTAAGATAAATCGTACAGAATTTTGAATTGGAAAAGTAACATTAATAATAAGTTTAAAAACGTATTTATCATAGCTCCTAAGGCATGGCAGGCATGTCCGACCTAACGAGGAACGGAGTATTCTCCAAATGTTTTGAGGAGACGATGTCATAGAGTAGGCGGAGCGGGCCTGAGTTGTGGGCGGTACTTTTTACAAGTTTCGAATTTCTGGTCCCAGGTTTAAACCACCCGCTATATCTACACGCTGCCGCTACCGCTTGTAGTCAGACGTGCCCTGAAATGGGAGAATAATCGCGATGCATCCAACAGTCTGAGGCATTAGACTGCAACGCGTTAGATGCTACATTATATTTGAGACGTCTTGATATCGTCTGCGTTTTAGAATACTAATAGCTGTGCTTTTGACTAATGGGGGTAGGTCTATGATGGGTGCAACGAACTCTGTTGCATGTATAAGGAGTTTTCTTTTACATGAGGTATACACTGGCCTCTAATATAGGGTGTAAAAGTATACTTTTGACCTACTTTTTACTTTTTAAAGTGACCTTCGTTTGCGTTAAGGGTATACCCTTAACGCAAACGAAGGTCACTTGTTCTCCCCATCACTGCCATCATTTTTTTGTTCAAGACCATACCTGGGAACTTTTTCTGGGGACTTTTTCACAGCTGTTTTTTTAAATAGTAGTTTTTCAGGTTATAACTTTACTTAAATTACCTCCATGACCCGTTTACTATTCAAAGCACCCACTAGCACAATGTTTTAACAGTGCTACATTCAGTTATATCGTAAATTGTGATTTTTGACCCAAAAAAAAAAAGTCGTTTCCCAGCAAAATTTTTGCGTAGGGGTACTTAGTTTGATCTACAGAATGCTTGGTTGACGGGTGTGTGATGGGTTGATTTACACCCTGTATATCTAGGACGTACTGCTATTTGTTAGACTGTCTCTCTTCTTCTTCTTATCGTGTGGGCAGTAAGGTCTTTTACCAGTCGTCAGGAGAGAAATGAAACACTATTAGGATTGAATCATTGATATAAAAACTAAAGATACGGTCGTCCGAACATTTGCTCGACGCGTTCGCCATACAGAGAATCGGTGTAGTCTGCTCGTTAACATATAACCTTGTATAAGCGGCGTGGTATTTTCGAGGTATACAGAACATAAATAAATAAAATTTACGACCGCACCCGAAGAGAGCCGATCGTGGGCTAGTTTACTTCGTCTTAGGAAAGACCGTTTCAGGACCAAGTTCGAGGCGTCATTTTATCATAAATTCCGCCCAGTCCTTACGCAGTAATTTATAAGTCAATGGATTGAATACTTATATTTCTAAAGGTTGCAACTTATGTACAATTTTGTATGCTACATAGACATAGGAGCTTAATGTACCATACAAAATGCCGCTGCTACAGTCTAATGACCCCCCCCACACACCCTAGTGTCAGAGTTTCTAAACCGCCTCTGACATGGTTTGACGACCGCCATTTGGCGGCCGGGACCTCCGGCTTATACGTGCCTTCCGAAGCACGGAATCATCTTTTTATCAGACATTCAGGTGATTCAAGCCTGCAATGTCCTAGCCAAACTGAAAACAACTTTACAAAGTATGCTTCCATGGGAATCGAACCCACGACCACCGGGTCATAAGGCAAACGCCTAAACCACTCGACCACGGAGGCACTTAAAAAACTTTTTTTTATTAATTTAGTTTTGTCTTTATTTACGTAGTCGATGAAAACAAAGCATGAATTGAAAGTCGAGCAGGATAAACATCAGTTGAATTAATATTCCTAGAAACTAACTTAGATTTTTGGAACAATTTATTTACCTACGTTGAAAGGTACAACTACTCTATTTTGTCATCATAATATTATGTTGTGAGAAAGTCTGACTACCAGTCTTCCCAAGGGATATTGTATTTCTCAGTCCTATTTAGATTGTGGAGGTCAGATAGGCAGTCGCTCCATGTAAAATACTAGTATTCAGCTGCATTCGGTTAGAACGGTTACCCACCACAAAATAGTAGGGCTGGTCACTGGTCTCCCATCCAAGAGTCAACCTGAAGGTTGATCTTAGCCGCTGCTATAATCTGCCCACGAACTCCTCTTAACAACTATCTATCTGACCAATTTAAACCAGAACCCCCACAAAAAAATCACATATTCTCCTTATTCAATTACACTCCAACATTTTCCAAGACAGATTGTAAGAAAACGGTCGAGATAAAAGGCCGATGTCACTTGTTGCTTGAATCTGGTATGCGTCACACGTCTGCGTCGTCTCGGTGCCTTCTAAACTGTGTTTAGGAACGTCTGTCGTACCCGCTTTTTATTTCAGGCCATTTAAATTCTATTGGGCTTGGTAACTGTGAGAGGAGTTTGAATTAATGGTGCAACTTTATTTTTACACCCAGTTTAGGATACTTCCTCTAAGAAGAGTAGGAATGCGTATGCGTAGTAATGTTGATGCTCCAGGTAGCCTCCGAAATTCGATTTTTTTAAAGTTTTTTACTGTTTGCCGATCAGTGTTCAAATTTTTTAAGTAAACATAGTCGAATGAATCACATGAGAATATCAAGTACGCAACAAAATAAACAACAACAAACAGCTTTAAATAAGAAATATTTAAGTGAAACATACGTATGTATTATTTAAAAATATAATGTGGTTTTGTGTCGAAACAAGTAAAATTCTTGCGTTTATCAGGTTCATTGAATTATTTCAGTTGAATAGACAGCGCGCAACCGTACACCGACCACAATGCATTACGATACCCGTCCGTGTGCTAAAAGTGGTAATTTTGGTTTAAATGCAGTTAAATGTTTGTTACTGCTCAAAACCGACATGCGTGGTTAATTGTTTGAAAAAAACACAAACACAAAAAAGTGAAAAAAATAATTCAGAAGCAAAATCAGCTTCTGAATTCGGTGACCTTAGATCGGTGACATTTGTCATTGGTTTGGCTTTTTGCTTTTTGATTTTTCCATTTTTAGTTGTATATGTATGTAACATCCTATGCAAATATTTACAATGCATTTAACATTCAACCAAGCAACCTAACCCTTAACCTTCATGATTATCTTATTATTGCTTTCAACTCCTAACCGTTGAGGATTAGTGCCTTCCATAATCAAAGAAACAACCTTCATCATCGTCATCTCTGCGGGGATTACTGGTGTGGTATTATATTATGGGTAAAAACTAACCAATCAGAAAGTAGGGTTATTTCCGCATGATAGGTACTGCATATATCAATAAAACAAATATCACAGAACTGTTCCATTCAACCAATTCAGTCACATTTTTAATTACTGGAACAAAAAGGCAGCGCTTACAAAATAGCAGTAAATAGCAAATACAGCGATGAAGCGCTACATTGTACGTAATCCCACATGTAGTCCGTTGGCAATAAACTGTAGTTACCAGTCGTGCTCGTGTTGATGTGACGTCATGAACGAGATGGACTGTGACGTAGTACAACAAGTTAGGAAGATGGTGTTCCTTAATTTTCTTTTTTGAAAATGTTGAGTATAAAATGTGGTTAAGACATATTTGGAATCTTATAAAATCAAATCGGAATGTATTCATAATGTAGACACTATTTTCAAGGAATTCAGGGTCCGCAAACCATCGACCAACGCTTCTGTGGCAACTTTTTCATCGACAGATTTTAATAGAATCACGTACTGACCAGGGTCTAAAATGGCCACTCTATCAGATCATAATAATATGATATATTTTCCTAAATGGTCAAAGATGCAGTTATTATTATAAAAGGTCCATTTTACGCTTTTCAACGCAATTCATATTATGATCTGTGAAAGTGGCAATTTTAGACGCCCAGGAGTGATGCTTCCCCGTCACTATTTCTACCGTGACGATAGCTCACTACCAGCCGACATCAGTTGACCGGCCGTGATCTTTGCGTATAACTACCAGCTACGTACGTTAAACAATGTGGAAGGGATACCAAAACAAAAACGGTTACCACGATCGTATTCAGTTAATAATACAAACATATAAATTTTTCATCGGTAATTTTAAAAATCAAAAGTAAACAAATCTTTTATTTCCAACACAAAGCCATATTATTGTGAAAAGAAAACACTAAACCTTCCAAGGGACTAACTAAGTACACATTCCTACTATCAAAATTCTAAACATTCGCATTCGTAACTCTGCAACAACGAGTTTACTTAAACGTATCATAAACTAAATTATTCTACATGAATTTAATACTAGCCAATTATAAAGTTATATTGTTATAACCATATTAAACAGTTGGGACTATCAAAGTAAATGTATGAAGATAAAGTTTTACATAAGTAATTGCTTGTAAGATTTTCTGCAAATATTTTATTATTTTCTGTCTGAATTTGGCTTAATTTCTTATAAAGTCATAGCTTATGTAAAGACAGCGTTTGCGTGTATATATGAAATTGAGGACCAGTCGAAGTGACATGGACAAATCTTGGACCAGTCGCGGACACTGACAGATACTTTATAAGTATTTGGAGTTGTTCGTGTCTTTTAGATTTACATTTGAAAATCAACTAATAAGTTCAAAATCTAGTATCAATATCGCCTCTCGTATCGATGTTAAAAAGTTATGTTAAAAATGTTTAAGGTGTTTATACATTTTATCAAAATAAATAAACAAATAATGTCAAAAGGGCATCAGCTAAGCGTAACTTCTGTTAACTATTCTCACAAAAAGAACTTACCAATATGTAATTATGAATAATAATAGGTTTTATTATTCATAATTACATATTGGTAAGTTCTTTGTATTTGAATAAAAGCGCAATTTTATATTTATTTCTACCGTACAATACCATTATACAAATCTAACCGAAAAAACCACCAATCTTCAATAATAGAAGCACATAAACGTACATAGAACAAGTCTGTTCCTAATCAGTTCGTATGTTTTGCAGCTTCTATCGAACTCGCTACACAGAGCATTTTCAGTTCAAATAAGGCTTTATCAACTAGTTGCATGGAACCGAGTCCGAGCCAAAATTGAGCGCCGAAATGAGCATTTACAGCACACAGTTGAGCAAAGGTTGAGCATAATACAGAACAGTACAATTTGTATGTAAAGACAATTTAGTTGTATCGACTCTGTGTTCATTACAACACGACTGGTTTTATGTCAACGAATTGGTTGAATGGAATGAAGTCTTTTACAACAGATTTGTTTTCTTGAATCAGAGTGAAAAATCTATTTTTCTGTTGTCTGGATCAGAAAGATAACATACAATAAAAGATCACGCCTGTAATCTCCGATTGGTTAGGCAGTAGTGTACCTAATACCTACACCCATATTTTTTCAGGTTTGTTTAAGACCCATGTAATAGGGAGGCAAGGCTGTTGCTGTCAACCGGGCAGAAATCCAGATTCCGTGGCGGCTACTGAGAAATTCCTCATGGAAAAACCCAATATCACTTTGCCCGATCAGGGATTCGAAGCTAACAGCTCAGCAGTCGCGTTTGCGACGACTAGACCAACGAGGCAGCCAGATCAAAAGGATTCTGTCTGAAATACAAAGGACGGCCATAGGTACGTATAAACCGATCAAGTATTCATATATTCAAATTGTAAATTAAAAATAAAGGTCCGCTCCGCTTACATCCACTTCAAATTAAGGGGCCACGAATAAATAATCCATTACGAATAAGATTAAAGGCTACATTTCCACAGCACACAAAACACTTTCAGTATCTCCCATCAAAATGCAAGCGAGTGAAAGCTTTGAGGTAACAGAGGCAACTTGGACCTTGATTGCGGATCGCAAATGTTTGCCGGGGCTCACGAGAACCGCATCAATTATTCAAATAACTACGTACAGAGACGGACTAGACAAGTAATTTTGCGAATATTACCCGTGGAGGGGCACGAAATGTAAGCTGCTTACAAGTTTCGCGCCAAATAACTTGGGGATACCCGAGAATGGCTCTTGTGTATGGTAAGTATGCAACTCCGGGGCCGGGCTCTAGTTAGTTAAGTGACATTATTAATCTGATGAAAAGACCTATTGATCGTGAATGTTGCTCTACTCAGTTTCATATACTTAACTGCTATTACACACTCAACTTTCCTACTTAATTAATATCACATCTAATGATATATTTTATCTCTTCGACAAAATACGTTTTTGTAAGCCGGATTCGGAACCACTCGCAGTTATCCAAACATGCCGAAAATCTCAACTTAAATATAGGAAAAATGTTCAATCTGAATAAAGTGTGCTACGGTGGGCTTTACCAAAAAGGGAAGAAGGATTAAAGAGGTCGCGAAGCTGACATAGTAGGATTAACTGAACGTTGCCGTGTCAGCAAATAAATGACGATTCTCCGAACGGATACATTATTCACTGGAAGACGTATTTTTAAAGGATTCTCCTTAAGAATAAAACATTAACTTTTTCCGCATTAAAAAATAAGGAAGCCTTTGCACGTGTAATCCGGCTCGAAGGACGAACGACTTGGAAAATAAGTTTTTGATCTCAGTACAAAAAACAAACAAGTTTTTTTGTACACTGTCCACTAGGATTCGATAAATGTTGTAGAAATGGATATTTCCAATTTAAAGCTAAGTCAAGGAAAGCCTTTCCATCTACATGGACGTACTCTTTTTAGTGTTTTTTTTTCCTTTATTTTATACTTCAATTTTTGATCCTTAAGCTGCCTCAAATACAAGGCTTAGACTTAGTTCTACACAGATTTAGAGCTTAAACCTCCTTCAAATGCCCATTTACACGAATATTTCCCAACCTCGAACTTACGAACATTAATAATTCCGTCTGCTAGTCACTTCCAGTGAAGTTCGGTGTTGATGGCTTCCGTAAAATAGGCTTAGTCGGTGGCAACACGTCAATAAAATCTGACACTTGTCAACGAAAAAAAAGTGACCTGCGGCGTTGGACGACGAGAGATTTGATACAGACTTACAGTCAAAGAATCTATTCTGGCAATTTTGTCAAAATCTTTATTGACATTAATAGTAATCTCCCAAAGTACAGTTAAACAATAAAATTAAAAAGTTTTTACAATATCTAATTCGAAATGGATTATTTCATTTGTTTTCATCTATCTCATTTTAATGGCTCACGATATTTTAAAACCCTATTTTAATTATAAACAAACTTCAGGTATTTTTAATACGTCACATGGAATATTGAATCTTTCTTTAAACATTATCTATTACATCTGACATTGGCAAAATTGTCAACATTGTCCCCAATCCACACAAAGAAAAACAGAATAGAATACATACTTACAAAGGTCGTACACTTAAAAACTAGGGGTACCTATGACATTTTACGAGTCTAGACCACACACGAAGTACTTTGAAATTTCCAATTTCCATCTAGATTGCCTAGTAAATATTCTATTAAAACCAGCGCTACAATGACGGCTAACACATTGTAACGTCAAACCGCGTGAATATATCCAAAGCCTTATTAAAATTTAACACAAAAGTTGCATCGCACAACATCGCATTTAGAGGCGCGGCTATAATTTTGCTACCGCTATTACGCCACGGAATCCTTAATTAATACCCTCAACGTTCGTTTAATATTAGATCATTAAAACCGCAATGTTCTAAAACTTACCTGCTTTCAAAAGTTCCAAGTTATATAAACAATGCGAAGTTTACGGTTTGAACTTTGAACGTGTACCTATGTCAGGTTTACAAGTTAGAACTTCCGATTCTAATTAAAAATTTAACAAACCGGATAATGGCGGTTGCTTTTAGCTAAATCATGAATATAATTTTGTATTGAACGGAGCTCGGCAACAAAGGATGGATTAGTTTTCAATGGAAAATTATCGTTCGCAATTATCTTGCACGTGCTCATTTTATTTAGCTTATCGAGGTCTTTAAGCTCTTTGTTCGAGGGAAATCACAATTTGAGGAAGAAGGTAATTCCAAAGTTTGTTTTAGAATGGATACTTACCTTATAAAAGAGATCAGCTTTTGTATCAATTAATTTAGCTTATCCTTCCTTTTAATTGGGACTATATCTTTGGATAAATATTGGCAGTAATTTGGGGTATTTCCAAAATCATCCGTCCTATATAGATTCATATTATTGATAAAAGCTTCTAAGTATTTTATTTATTTATTTAAACTTCATGTACAAAAGTAGTACATAGGCGGACTTAATGTCACAAAGCATACCTACGAATTCTGTCAGCAGCTACGTTATATACCACGCGTTTTTATATATATATTCTATAACTTTAGAATTAAAAATGCATATTTTCGAAGATTTCATCAAGACTCTCGATTTAAGTGGTAAGTTTAAACTAGTCATTCATAATAAAAGCTAAGAATACAATAGAATAGAATCGAATAATTAATTGTTCCAAAAATTACATTCGTAACATTGATTCCTGAAACTCACACTAGGATTCCATGTGTCGTGAAAATTAAAAAAAAAAAAGAAAATGCGACTTTGATATACATATTTCAAGTAAGTGTATTTTAATAATCGTGACAAATGTCGAATTATTTTGTGTGAAAAATGGAAACAAAAATTTATATACCTAATTGAAGTATAATTCAAAAGCCAGTTGATTCATGGATTATGCTAGAACCAGAAACAAAACCTAAAATGAAAGACACTAAAGAAGACATTACGATCTCTTTTCCCCATCCACAACAAAACAATACCACCAACAGAATCAACAAAAAAAAAAACAACCATCGTATAAATAATTCGCACCTCAATAACAACAAATTATTATTTCAGTGTTCTGAAACAACAGCTAGCTTGGAACCACAGGAGAATTGGTCAAGACTAAGCTTGGCTTCGTGATGTCGTTGGCAAGATGCTTAGTTCACTTCCAGTCTTGCACGGGAACGATGGAGCTTCTTCCAAATAAAAATAAAATAAAATTTATTCTCGTGAAGTCGGTCTGACTTTATAGTAGAGCTGTAATTTTGTTTATATGGGGAACTTTTGCGTTCATAATTATTGTTGTTCAGTGTTTTCTTGTAATTGGGTGGTTAATGGAATATGGAATAAAAACAAAATGTATGCTTATGCATTTATAAAACATTTGTTATACTTACATTATTTTCAAGATTTAAGTTCTATTTATTAAGCTAATTAAATTTTTTCAATAATATATTATTTTATATTTCAAGTATTTATATCATATTCTAGAAACTTGGGTTAGGCAAAAATGTCCTCAGTAGGTATACAACCATCATTATCATCATCATTCTCTTGCCCTTTTCCCAATTCATTTGGGGTCGGCGCAGCGTGTCTTTTTCTATATAATACAACCTTCAATATTACACAACCAACCAATTTCATCATTATACCACCTTTGGTAGGTAGGAAATATTAACATAAAAAAAAATATATCACGAAAGTAAAACTAAAGAAAAACAAACCACAGAAAACATGAGTGTATGTTGTTGTTGTTGTGATGTGTGTTAAAGACAACTTGCTCTCAAACAGACTTCCAACTGAGTAATCGAACTATGTTATGATTGATCTAAAATAAACGATAATCATAATTCTCATTTATCTCACAAACAGATTGTTATATCGAAATTCCATTAAAAACTAACACAACACTGCTCTTAAGGTACAATTCAAATATAAATAAAAAAACGCTATGGTACAAAATATATCATGACAATAAAAAAAAGAATCATGTCAATAAAAAATAAATGAAATGAACAAAGAATAAATCATGTCAATAAAAGATAAATCAGAAATCCGTGTTCATGAATTTAAAATCTTTGTGTTGTATGTAAAATCCCACTTCTGATATCAAACTGTGTTGCTAAAACATTTATGTAAAAAAACAGGTATTTAACAAAGCAAAAGACAATATTGAAACAAACAAAATATACAAAAAATTTAGTACCCCTCTACTAATACTTGTTGATTTTTAACATTTCTCCACATTTCCGTACAGGATAAAAGCGGACAAAATAGAAAACACAGAATCCAATTACGTTTGTCACGTTAAGTTATTATGTAAAATTGGTTCCAAGGCTTTTTGTCTCAAACAGTCGGTAGCCGACATTACTTTGTAATGTAATCAAGCTGAAATATTGTTTCCTTTGTATCTTACCGTTTCAGAACGATTACATATTTTTGTAGGCTGCACATTTGTTTTTATTCGATTTAAATGTCGTAATTGATATCAAGTTGAAGGAGTGTAACTCGCTCCTAAAAGACTCTTGGCGCTTGAAAGACGCTGACGGGAACCGTTTTGTAGAATATTTGGAATCGAATATTTCTTTCGAATTTCAGAAAGAAAGAAAGGTTTTTACTAGAATTTTGCAAACGTTCTTCGGCAAGAAAACAAATTGTGCATCCTTCTACTTATAAGTTTTTAAACCAACATGGTCACTACACATTATCATTTGTTAATGATAATGTGTAGTGACCATGTAACGTTTGCAAAATTCTAGTAACACAAAATTCTAGTAGTAGTATTCTGAAAACAGGATATTTACCATGTTTACTGTTTGTTTAGAGTTTCCAATATTCCGGTGCAAATTTTTCGGATTTCCTTTTAGTTTTTTAAAAATATCACCACTTTTTCATGCCAGGCTGATTGTTACCTACCAATCCTACAATCATCTTGTGTTTCAAAGGATCCATTGCCTTTGAGAGCATAGCTGCAAAGCCTATTATATAGCCACAATACAGTCCGTGGATTTTCCATGTATGATGTTTCTACGAATTCAAGACAAAGCTATTAGCACGTTGGTATAGTGGCCGGAGTCGAAACCTTTAGTAGGAACTATAATGTATTATATTTCGTGGACTTTTGCTCAGTTAATAGCAATGGGATGACCTACTATCAGTTACATTAAACCTCTGCCTTCGAGGAAAAATATCGGTGTGACGTTATGTTATTTTACTATACGACTCTGCGATAAAAACACCAATCAAAATCACAAAAGGACTTAACCTCAAAATTATCCAATTCGTTACATAATAAAATCGAGCGGTCTCTCCCGCAACTCATTGGGGCATGCCACCAGAATAGCTTCTATCAATATGCTGGGATCTTTCTTACGAGTACATACGTCTTTATGGCTCGTTGGCCTCGTCGATACGTCTCTTTAGAATTAAATTAAGGATGAAACCAATGGGAGGTAGGATAGGTAGGCAGTCAATTTCGCGGTGGCCAAATTACGCGCATGCCTTCTTATGCGAAATTCAGGGTAGGATTGCAATAGATCGGGGGATTTCGGCTACATTCGTGATTAACTTGCTTTATAACGAACTAGCTGGTGAGGGTTACCTTGGATTGTTTAAATGCAGGGAGGTTTATTTTATGCAGAATGTTTTAAATGCCAATGTACAGTCAGCATCAGAAGTAGATTAACACTACTTAACGTTTCAACGCAGGTTTATTAATAAAAACTTGATAAATAATACTCTTTACTAACAAGTTATTAAAGAATTAGGATCATTTTGAAGAATAATATTTTGAAATATTAAAAACAATAGCTGGAGTCCTGTATATCCAATAATTACAATTCCGAAATGTTAAGCTACTTCTGCTGCTGACCGTACCTAAAAGTTATCTACACATCTAAACTAAGTTCAAGAGTTGTCAGTTACTTTATTCCTAAATAAGCTTATGCCTGCGTAAAGTTCAATAATTTTCCCATGGGATAAAAAGTATCCTTTGTGCTATTTCAGAGTATAATCTATCTATCTTTATGCCTAAACTTTCACATTCATAATATTAGTAGGATACTGCCTATATCCCGTCGGGGCTGCGGGTTGTTCGAAAGAGATACCGCGGTCTCGACACATGGGTGGTTTTTAGTCCGTAGAAGTCTGTCACTCCCTACCGCTCTGTCCAGAGCGGAAGAGTCCTCTGATGATTTCTCACCCTCAAAAAAAAAAGTATGCCTTTATTATATTACAATATGTAAGTATAAAATATTTAAGTATGAAGTAAGATTGATGTGCGATTTAATGTACATGCCGTCACAAACGCAGTAACTTTCATAAAAGGTAAATTTTACACTTTTAAACGCAATTCATATTATCATCTGCTAATTACACGACTGCCCCAAAAAAAGAGTGTTATGTTTTTAGCGTTCATGTATGTATGTATGTATGTATGTATGTATGTATGTATGTATGTTTGTTTGTGAGTTTCTTTATTCCACCATAACTTCTAAACGCCTGAACCGATTTTGATGTATGTGGTATCGTTTGATTTGTTACGTCATTCCGGGTAACATAGGCTAGAGAAAATATCAAAAAACATAATAGGGTGGCCATGGTTTAGAAATAAAAATAACTTTTAATTTGTTTTTATTGAAATTTCAATGAAAAATATAATCATCGTCTAGAACTTATTAAGTAGATTACAAAAATATACCACAGTAGTATTCAATATCTAGTGTTTTCTAGTAATACTACTTAACAAATGATATGGTGACATTTTAAACCCGGGATTCGATACGACTATGCTACATATCAATAGATTCTCTGTAATGAAAGAAATAAAACTGGCTAGGTTACAACTCCCAAATCCATCCACGACGGCGGCACCTAAATGGTTTTTAAGTTTGTATGAAAAGTCAGTATGTGTGAATCAATTTACTAGAAACATGGCAAAAAAATACCGATATATCACTAAAAGATATGAAATAAAAAACAAATAATTAAAAAAATTAAAAAACACGCCTGCCATGACAAAAAGTAAACTAAAAAATAAAAAACAAGTCAAAGGAATTCAGCGATGAATGGGGGAGCAAGGTCCCGTAAATGTATTCGAAAATGGAAAACTGAAATCTAAAACTTTTATTGCAGTCGGGGGACAGTTCGGTGTAACAATTCTTTACAGGCCCCCCGACTGCAATAAAAGTTTTAGATTTCAGTTTTCCATTTTCGAATACATTTACGGGACCTTGCTCCCATTCATCGCTGAATTCCTTTGACTTGTTTTTTATTTTTTAGTTTACTTTTTGTCATGGCAGGCGTGTTTTTTAATTTTTTTAATTATTTGTTTTTTTTTAAATAGTGGAATTCCCTCCTAAATCTGCTCGTATAAATATTAAAAGTTAACTCAAGAACTGATTTCAAAATTAAAGCACGTAGCAGATTCTTATTCATATTAAAAACCATTTATAAACACACTCTCCTGAAACATCACAAAAATCTTAGTCTCGAGAATAAAAAATCTTAAACTATTCCCGAGAGCATTAGACAAGAGTTTAATAACTTTAATACAAATATGCTTCAGTAATATTTACATGAAAAGATTTGCTGGTACCTTTTTAGTGGAATAACATGCAAGCTTCAGCGCCAGCGCTGGCTGCTTTAATTAATTTACCTTTAGGAGTTAGCCTTTTGTTTTGACGTGACAACGTCTTATAAATTGGTTTGCCGGGTGACACTTCAAGAAACTGCGTTACGCTCCGCTCACGTTATGCGCTCACAATGAGAGCGAGTGAGAGGCACGCGTCCAGAGCGAGAGAGAGAGAGTGAGAGAGATAGGCATACACACCGGTTCATGTCTTGCGCTTCTATTTTCGTTGTCACGTAAAACTTTCGCCCGTATACCGACTTTACAGGCAACCAATTTTTTTTATTAAAAAGACCACCCAAAGCGCCTCTTTCTTTATATAAAATTATGTTAAGGATGGACAAGGAGTATGACAAATAAATGACGTTTATTACATTAACTTTTAATCTGCTGCAGGAATTTCGTTTTAAAAAAATAATTAAATTTGACTCTACAGTCAATAATGATATAATGGATGTTTGTTATTAAAATCTTTTATTATTATATTAGCATCTTTACAGATGGCAGATTTATTTATCACGCAGTTCACGAGATGAGCTCGTAGTTAAGTAATAACAGACGCTCGGATCAATCTTAAGGTTAAGCCGCGCTTGCCAAGGTCGGTCTAATGGTCGGGATAGGTGACCACCCATTACGTACCAAACAGTTAAGTATATGTATCTAATTAGTTTTAACAAAACATTTTGAAATGTATAAAAAGAATACATGCATTTTCATAAACATCATTAATTAGCCCCTTCGCACATGGCGTCGTATCGTAAGCGTATCGTAGAACGCGCGTAGTACGAGTGCAATACGAGCAGGAACATGTTCAAACAAGTCCGCACACGAGGCGGTGTTGCAGCGTATCGTATGAGGTGTTCATTCGTACGCGCGTTCTACGATACGCTTACGATACGACGCCATGTGCGAAGGGGCTTAATTCAAAATATTCTACGTAAAATAACAATATACAAAAGCAAAGGAAAGACCCTAATTGCTTTACATTCCCGTATGAAAACTTACGTAGGTACTCATAGATCATAATTGTTTTACCCGGTACACGGTAACCTGAACCTATAATAAAAGCATCAGTCGAATTTCCAATATAGAGGTATAAGGTTAACGTAAGCCAATTTCAGTCTTCATACAGTAGCCGGACATACGAAACCCCCTTGTTACTGCAATTTGCCTTAATAACTATAACAAGTATTCTGCAAAACCGAGGTATCTCGCTGTTATTAACGTAGCAATATTCTGGGAAATTTTAGATATGTAGTTTGATCCTAAAATTGTTGGGAGTAACAGCAACATTGATATTTGGCTACATACCTGAGAATATTAGTGATGATAACAGGGTAAAGGAATGTTCAGATTAGATGCGGTTGTAGCGCGTTTTGACAAGACCGTCAATTGCGTCACTATCTAAATATCTTAAGAGGCAACCGGGGCTGCGATTTTCCACACAAACGTAGTTCCCTTTTTTCTTATTGAATAATGCCGCTATAGCAACATTTTTTTCACAAAGTCCAGGTCCATTTTAGACACACCCCTGTCATCTTCTTTTTTTCAGCAACTAATATTATACCCATTTTGACCAGATAACCAGACAAATTCAAAAAGTCTTTATCTAACATAAAATAAATTGATACCTAGATTGAACTTTTGACTTACCCTTTCTTAAAATATTAATGTCAGTAATAATTGAATCGGCTGTTTTGAAATTTCATTCTCTTTAAAAATATTGTGATAAACAATCAAAGCTGCAGCTGTCCCTAATGCACTATACAGTGCGCTGCATCCGCGTCAAACCTACCCGGATTGACGCATCAGAACGCCAAGTTTAAAAAAAAAAGAAAACAACAAGAAAGAAACTAGAAGTTTCAGCGCATGGGGCATTTTTTATCCATATTTGCCGTGATTATAGGACCACCAGATAATTTCAAAAAGTTTTTAACATAAAATAAATTAACAGGAACTAAGATTCTTTCTCAAAATTTTAAAGGCAACAATAATAATCGACTGAGTTTTCTATACGAAACATCGAACTCGTTAACTTTTTGTACTATCGCACTCTACGGCGTGTTACTAGTTTCTTTAAATACCAATTTTTTAAATGCTTCGCAGAGCCTGATCCCTCTTAAGACAACTGCAAGTTTCAGCGTGTCTTGGCAAAACGCGCGTACAACGCTTGCAGTCTGAACTTAGCCCAATAGATTAGATTTTGAGGTCCACTCCTCTCTAAGGAACTTAGCAATCTAAATGTCGAGACAACGCTGGCATGCTTGCTGTGCTTTATTAAATAGTTTTACCTGTTAACATTATGAAGCATTTCTGTTTTGTCTAACAAAATATTATCTCCAGTAGAATAGACTGTTTAAGGTATATTTTACTATGGTGCATATTTTAAGCGATGTTAAACTGTCGTCCGTAATTTACGAAGTGCCTATTAATTTTGTTATTAATTTCCACAAATTTATTTATATGTACTGGTCACAAGTGCGACTGCTAAGTAGGAGGTCCTGGTTGAGGTTATTGGGTTTTCCACAAGGAATTAATCAGGAGTAGCCACGGAGTCTAGATTTGTGTATGGTTGATGGCAATAGGCTCGCTCCCTATTTCATGGGACTTAAACTTGGATTGGATTGTGTTCTGATGGGTTCACATCTGCTTAACCCTTCCTGGATTATGGTCATGTTATATTAATATTTTGTTATTAGATTCCAAAAATTAAGGCTTTATTATTGCTACAAAACTAAATTCTGTTTATCCCGAATGCCATTTTTAAGCCCACAATATGTTTTCGAATTAGCAAAGCATGTCGACATACGCTCAACACAAACCGCTAGCCTACAGGTCATTTGTTAACAATTCTATAATCAGTTAAAATCAATTGTTCAAATTAATTGTTTTACAAAATTAATTATAGCGTAGTAATTAACGGTACATTACACTTGAATTTTCAATAATAGCTTTTTATCGAATAACACGGGGCGGCTCGGCTGTTTAATTGCGGTGGGGCTTATACGGGGAATGCGCTCTCGGTACACAGAACCCGAATGCACTTTATTCACAATATGTAACCGTAAAAAGTCAATAAAGCGGAAAACTATCGAATTTAATTGTTTTAATTAATATATAGACCGTTTACTCGCTCGCCAGGTACTTTTAAAATTCAGACCGTTGAAGTAAATTTTTCGAGGGAGTGTTATAGCCAATAAATTGTCGCCTGTCCAAACAATGGAATAAATTAAATGTAACGACTTTGTTCATTCAAAAGGGTTAGGCGGTCTTAAACATTTTATCAATCAGAGTTTAAATGTCACTCAATGATGATGCTTTTAAAGGGCCCCAAGTAATCTTAAGACCATTTTCTGCTATTCATTTTTATTGGTTGACTATTTTGCAATTATTTGCTATTAAGTATTTCCTGAAGGATTAGATATATTATTATGTGTATCTGATAGCAGGGACTGAAAGCGGTTACGGTTAAAGGTTAAGGTACCTCAAAAATATACCGGTACCGGTTTAAAATAAAGGTTGCGCTATACCGGTAGCTTTATAAATAAAGGTTGGGCTAAACCATTATTTAACCCCTGATACGATTTCGGTACCGAAATGCATGCGAGACGGGGAGCGGCGCGCGTGTGCGCGTTGGAAAACGTTAAAACTTGTGTATTTTGTACATTTTGGTTGCTACTCTTTTACTTATCTCTTTGTTGTGTGTGTGAGTGGCGAGGTGGTGCGTCAAAGAAAACCCCTATTTATTAAGGTTAAGGTACCGCTACCGATACATTTATAACGGTCACGGTACTTCTACCGAAATATACCGGTATGCATTTCCAACCTCAAAATTTCGCTACCGAAAAAAATAACGGTATCGAAATATTTCGGTAACCCTTATTTAGCGGTATGACGTCATATCGAAATTTAAAGGTACCGTAATTTTTGGGTAATTCAGTCCCTGTCTGATAGTACTCCCACATTTCGCCAATAATATTTAAAATGCCATGTTATAGCTGGCGGGCCTTTTGCCATCAATGTGGCACAAATTTTAATCGTGAAAGGAATGAGTACGACTATTTCTTAAAACTTGAAGCCTCTAAAGGTAAGTAACTAGCAAAAGTAGAAAACAGCAAATAATAACATCAAATGGATTTAATATGTACAAAGTATGAACTATAACTCTACAAAAGAAATACAAGATTTTACCTAGAACTTAATAAACCATTTCCTACTGAAACTATATATTGTTCTGCTGTTTATCCGGATTCTACCTACATAATAATAATTATTTATTTATTTCAGACACAGTCCATACATGATACAAGAATTAAAATGGCATACAGCACAATATTAGCAGAATTTAACTCCGTTGACGACGTTTTCTCGTATTTCTCGAATATTGAAATAAAGAACATGAAGCAATCAGAGTACTAGACACAGAATTCCAAAAAACAAAAAAAATGTAATTAGTCCGTCAGATAGATTTCCAAAAAATATTGGACACGTATTTTTCTTTTTTCACATAAACAAACAATGAAGACGATACAGTGCTTTGAAATCTCGTGTGACGTCATATTCTAAGACATTAGTATGACATTTTTTACCGATGAGTGACGTCACCACCCCCCACTCAAATCTTTGACGCGTTTTATCTTCGTCAATTTTTATTGATTAGATAAAACAAAAAATACGTATCCAATATTTTTCAATAATCTAACAGACAGACTAATTAGAATCACATTTTTTTTAGTCAGTAAACATCCCTATTATGTAAAATAGAAAAACGAGTTGGATTAAAATAAAGTAAATACTTTTCAAAAAGTACCTTTCCTATATTAATTACCTAAGGTATTTAATTTGATAACTAATATGTTTAATTCTTTACGAGGGCGAGTGCTAGTTAATTAAAGTCATAAACGACTCGACGATCTAAGCAGCAAAACATTTTTTTGATTCATTACAGATTTAATTAATTCCGTGCCCGCATGCTATTAATTGCAACAGCGGTGTAACCGATAAACTTAACTTAACTAACTTAAATATATATTAAATATATAATATTTTCACTTTCAACGGAAGCACGAGAAAATATCTCACCGTTAGTTTTGTTCTACGAAGGATATAAACGTTTATATATCAGTACTTCAGTATATATGTATGAAATCTTCCAGTTGACTGGCCACTTTCAAAGCTCCACTCTACTATGCAACAATGAGTCAATGTAAATTTTTACTTTGTCACCTTTATCCGGGCTTTTGTACAAACCTCCCAATGTTTTTCTTACACCGTTCCGAATTAAATGCTTTTAAATTAACGTATGTAGAAAGGTGAGTGTTATTTGTGGAGTTCCCGCCATACCATTTTAGTGGAGAATGTTATTTGATTATATTAGTTTTAACACTGGACTTAGTTACCTATAGCATAAACTTAATACAGTGTAATTTAATTCATCACCTCTGCTCTCATGGACGTGTGGCTAAAAAACAACATGATTAGCCAACAAGCTCAGGTTCTGTGTCTGTGTGGTATTGTAGAGAGGAGATTCCAGCATTGGTAATCTTATAGGCTGACACCGTGGAGGTCTGCCTCGCTTGGACGGGGCCCCGCCGTGTTCTCGTAGCGGCGATCGGCGGCGCGGATCCGCTCTGCCCAAGAGCGGGAGGGGTTATTTGATGATTTTCAACCCCCAAAAATTTCCGATTCCCTCCGCAGAATGGGGGCATACGAGAAAAATTTTTTAGTTAGCATCTGCTTTCATGCTGCCAAGTCCAATCATCATGTTATCTGCCTTACGCTACTTTTTTGTATGCATAGCCTAATTAATTCATGTCATGTTCTCCACTATCAGCAAGCTTATTAGAAAATTATCAGCCTTAAAGCCTAGAGCGTAATAATTAGTAAACTATATCCAACATACGTAGAAAGGACCACACGCTAGTGGTAACACTTTGACCGTGGGCTGGTCTAGCGTAGTACGAAGTTTCAAAGGAATGCAAGGCATGTTAAAGCACACGTTTTTTGTTGGCTTTAACAGAAACTAGGAAAAAAAAAACCAGCCAAGTGCATGTCGGACCATGCACAATGTAGAGTCTGTAGTTACCCCACCAAAATATGTGAACTTACTAAACTGATTAAACACTTTTTATTTAACACTTTTTTATTGGGACATGCCTGTCCCAATAAAAAAGTGGTACTGTGTGCTCGTCCAAAAAAGATACGGTAGCCCAATGAAAACGTAAACAATAAGGGTCATAATCATTTCCATTATACTATAGAAACCAGGCCAGTTTAAATAATACATTACTAAGCTCAGTGTAAGCTCATAATTGAAAACTGTTTGTATCAGATTAATTTATTAATTAGTTCTCATGCCCCACACAATATTCCTTTATTAACGAAACAGAAGTGCCCCGGAGTTACAATATAAAACTAGAGCGTGGTGTTTATTATGAACCATTATTTTTAAGGGTAAAGGGTAAGTTATAACAATTTGCTTTTAGAAGAAGTTGGTTTTGGTTTTGATGGAAAGCGATATAGCTTTTGAGACTTAGATAGATTTATGGTACGAGAAACTTGTGGATAAAAAAAGAGTAGCTCCACCTTCAGGTTATAAACCATGCTTGCCTAGAATGGTCCGTGAATGGGAAGACATGATGAGCAGAAGTGCAGTTTTCCTTTAACCCATCGCATGTCTGGTTTACAGACACAAAAAGCCATTGTTTCATGTAAGTACATTATGTTGTACTTTTGAGACGGGAGAGGTTAAGTACGTACAAATTATAATAGGTTAAAATACTGAATTACGTGACGTACGTGACATGAATTATATCTTTTTTTTTTTGGCGGGTGGAAAATCATTAAATAACCCCCCCGCTCTTGGGCAGAACGGAAGGTAGTGTCAGATTTCTACTGACTAAAAACCACCCATGTTCCTTCTTAGCCCTTCGTGTCGAGGCCGCGGTATCTCTTGCGAACAACCCGCAGCCCCGACGAGACATGAGTTGTATCTTACACGAAAAAAAAAAATTTTTTTTTTTTTACATGAATAAGTATCTTACACGAAAAAAAAATAATTGATGATTTTTTAGGTCTACGAACACATCTACGGTAATTATTTAAAGTATGACTTAAGAAAATAAATTCTTGCTCTTCACGTCACGCGAAGTCTTGTAAGCTAATTTAAGCAGACCTTAAAAAAAATAGTAAACAGTTTGAACACAATGCCCGTGAATAAATGAGTTGAATGAGTGGAGAAACGAGGGGAGTCGAGGGCATTTGGAGTAAACTAAGAAAAATCTAGAAGGTATTTTAATCAGAGCGTGTTGAGCGAGATAAATACGAAGCCAACACGCTCTATCGCGTTCGCTTAAACATTATTATTTAAATTTAATTAACTATCAAGAGCACATCTTTGTGGTTACTCTATTCCTTCCTTAGCTCAAACTAAGTTAACAAAAAAAACTAATTAGTCCGTCAGATAGATTTCCAAAAAATATTGGACACATATTTTTTTCTTTTTCACGTAAACAAACAATGAAGACGATACAGTGCTTTGAAAAGTCGTGTGACGTTATATTCTAAGACATTACAATGACATTTCTTACCAGTGGGGACATGACGTCACAAGCCCCCACTCAAATCTTTGACGTGTTTTATATTCGTAAATTTTTATTGATTTGATAAAACAAAAAATACGTTTCCAATATTTTTCGATAATCTAACAGACGGACTAATTTTTTTTAGTCAGGAAACATCCTTATTGTACACCAGGCAAATGACTGCTTTACTAAGTTTTCTACCGTATTTTATTAAAAATATTGCGTTTTCCTTCATAGGAAAAAATGGTCGAGTTGTTAATTAATATTCTAGTTTTGATTTGTTTTTTTCTTACTAAAGATGAGTTTCTCCTGTATCGTGGGAGCATTTACAATTATTTGTAGGCTATACAAACATTTGTTCTGTGCGGGAACAAATCGAACCCGCGGCATGCATTTCAGCACCCAATCACTCAGTCACTGGGCCAACTGTGCCGTCCATTTTCCGACTTGTGTGTGCTTTATTTCTGAGAATCTCTTTACGACAAACGGACAAAGCATTGTTTTACAGCGAAAAGGAAAATGTTTTGTTTGATTTCACTGCTCTGTACATTCGAATCTGAATACATCTAGCAGTCATGTAAATTAATTGTGGAAGTTTTTTTAACTTTTTCATTCGTATTTTGTTTTAGTATTTCAGTAACAGAAATTTTTATTTTTTTATTTCACAAAGAGTGGATTTTTTAATTTTACATCTGGAGTCGGGGACCAAACTAGGAGGAATGTGTAGGTATTTCAGTTAACAGCGCTAATCCCCTCGTCTACATTTAAGTTTCCTTATACCATTATATGCTATAAAACCTTTAAAATTGTTTCCAGAATCCGATTTCAAATAAGAAAAATATTTTTTTATAATAATTTCCCGTAAACTAAGGCCGCGAGCAGCAACAATAAATAGTTAGAAAGTAAACAATAACTTTTTAACTAAACATCTAGTATAATTAAGTAATCTCCGGACCAATACGGTTGAACGGCAGAACCAATACGTTTCCCCTTTTTTATTTTTCTTTTTTGGCGGGTGGAATATCATCAGATAACCCGTCCCGCTCTTGGGCAGAGCGAAAGGGAGTGTCAGACTTCTACTGACTAAAAACCACCCATGTTCCTTCTTAGCCCTTCATGTCGAGGCCGCGGTATCTCTTGCGAACAACCCGCAGCCCCGATACGTTTCCCTGCTCCCTAGTTATGGTAGTCAGTACTTGCGCCAGTGATCATTACATCCATACATTGTAGCTGAATGAAGCTTAAGGACTATCCTCTCGACTGAAGTTAGTACTGTTTTACTCTACTTATCGTGTTGTTGGAAAAGGGGCACTTATCTAGGTATTGTTTAGAGTTAGACATAGTGGATCGTTTTTGAGTACAGTTCTTGAATTGATATTCTAGTGTATTTAGTGATTGAATAGTCTAGTTGACAGACAAATCTAATTAGTCCGTCAGATAGATTTCTAAAAAATATTGGACACATATTTTTCTTTTTCACGTACACAAAAAATTAAGACGATACAGTGCTTCGAAAAGTCGTGTGATGTCACAGCTTGCTACATTTTTTACCACGAAGTGACGTCACAAGCCCTTTTTTTTGGGGGTGGGAAATCATCAAATAACCCACTCTTGGGCGGAGCGAAAGGGAGTATCAGACTTCTACTAACTAAAAACCACCCATGTTCCTACTTTGCCCTTTATGTCGAGGCCGCGGTATCTCTTGCGAGCAAACCGCAGCCCCGACGACTCATGTTCTTTGACACGTTTTATTTTCGTCAATTTGTATTAATTTGATAAAACAAAAAACACGCATACGATATTTTTCGATGATCTAACAGACGGACTAAACAGAATCATGTTTTTTTTAGTCAGGAGACATTCCTATGCCTTTTGCATAATAACATAAATACTCACACCTTTTTTCCATGTGTGTAGACAGAAACTACAGGACAACCCCTGGATATCTTCAAATCGACAATGTTTTTAACACGCTTTTATTAATTTCACATGCAACTGTGTAAAAAATCTTTGAAGTTAAATTTGACCTATTTTCCGGTTTCCGATTAAACTGAAATTGTGCATACATGTTTAGTTCAGATGACAATGCATGGATAGCTAAGTGGCAACATTTTACACACGTATTTTTTGTAACTGTTTATCATTCTGTTTTTATCAGCCAAACTAGTAAAAGGTTTTTAGTTTAGTCTTTGAGGCGTTTGATAGTTTGTTTAATTGTGTTTGTAATTTTCATAAAGTGTAAAGTAATTCTAGAACAATCGCCTTTAAAGTGTAAAAAGAATCAACTATATTATGTAGAATAGCAAATTTTGTTAAAAGCAAAACTTTTCTTATTCAGATCAGATTTTTAAAAAGTATATCGTCTCGACTCCTTTAAAACTTTTCTTGAAGAATCAATTTTTTAATTAAATAAAACTTAATCGTCAATCAGATTTTTCGGTAAAGATTTTTTTCTACCGTGCAACGGCAGCTAATTAATTTTTAAAAACTTTCTAAATTCTTAATGCTCAACTTTTAACATCTACTTAAAATTTCAATAGCAAAACGGCAAGAAAATCTCAAAAGCTGTATAAAAATAAACGAAACAAATATTTTAAAATACACTGTAACATAAACACCGGACGGTGTTTGTAGCTCGGACTACTAAAGACTCATTGAACACCAATTACCTCGGAGGCCTCTAAAAGGTCTTTAATTAAATCCTTCTCCGATGACGTCATAATTATAGCGTAAATTGAATTGAGACACCCCCTTGTTTCGTTAATTGTAAGTAGAAATTTTCTTATCTAAATTTAAGGCTTATTGGGGTAGTTTGTTGTTCATTTACTTTGGTGTTTTGTAGATCACTATTTTGTGATTTAAAATACTTTTTCTTAGTTTTCTCAGTAATTTTTAATACTTTCAATGCTTCATTAGGTAACCTGAGTATTGACATAATTAATGTAAGTCTGATATGAGTGACCCACCATAAGTAGTCGAGGTGATAAATGCTCGTGCTTTCGCTGTATGAGACGAGCTGATGACCAGCAGTGGGACAGTAATAAGCTAGTATTTTTTTAGTTTTTCTCAAAGGAAAGTCATGTTTATTTCTACATTTATAACTTCCGTAAAAAGATACTTAAGTACGAAAGTACTTAAAATATATTATTTTCCTTCGACATTTTTAATACGAACACAATGAGTGAAAATACTTCGCAGAATTGTATTTCCCTCAACATTTATAAAACAACAAAGACACAGAAAACAGTGTTATAAATAATAGACAACATTAAGTTAAAAAAAGTCAGGAAAAACGACGTTCAGTCAGACAAACAGTAAAGACAGAATAGTAAAATATCAGCTTATTTAAAAGTACTTTGTTTTCTTACTTGCTCTAACAAAGAGCCGGGTTCCAACGTGAAATTCAATTCCATGAACGAACATTTTTCCAACATAAGTTCTTATGTAATACAGTATTGTAGTCGCTTATTTTCTAAGGATGCATTTGATGCTCGGACTAAAGGATAAAATATATATAACACAATACGTACTGCGACTTCGAAAATTGGAAGCATTTGTTCATTTTCAGGAGTTGTTATTGGATTTTTCGGTTTGGTTTCACAGGTGTAGTGTCGGGTTTGTGTTTAAATTGTGATGTTTTGAATCATCTTCACACTTCACAAGAGTGTCCTCAAAGGGTTAGGCAGAAGTGTATTAATGTACACATAGCATTCGCTAGTTATGTTTTATTTAAGTCCTATGCAATATGGGGCAAGCTTATTGCAATCGCCCCGGGCACGAATTCCGACTGCATGACTGACTATGTGATGATTTGAAGCTGACTTATTACAAAAAAAGTATGAAAAATTATTCCAATTAAATTGCAAGAAAAAACCCTAAAAAGAAACAACGGGTTACACTCCGGGAGTGCCGGCAGAAGTGAAAACTTGAACATTAACGTTGTGCATTTTTGAAAATTTCTGAATGGTTAGGGAATAATTTCGCACGAATTATAATAATAATAATAATAATATTCCACAACTATCACACAACGCCATCTAGTCCCAAGCTAAGCAGAGCTTGTGTTTTGGGTACTAGACAACTGATAAACATACTTATATATTTCTAAATACATACATATTATAGATAAATTACACCCAGACACAGAACAAATGATCGTGCTCATCACACAAACATTTGTCCTGGGTGGGAATCGAACCCACGACCTCCGGCATAGCAGTTAGGGTCACTAACCACTAGACCAACAGGCCAGTCAAATTTTTTAATTGTTCAAATTGCTTTATTTATCAGCATAAAAGTACTATCATTTATGTGAGTAAATACAATATTTATTTATTGCGCTCTCGTACACAAACATGACAATTTATATTAAATAAAAGATGTAACACAGAACTATTACAATTATTTTACATTAAAAAGTTTTTGTCTCAGAAAAATCAACTTGACACTTAATTTTATTGACATTTGACACACACGCACATTTGTGCAAGCGCCCTGCACCGTCTTACGAATTTGCATCAGGACACGTGACCTGATCCCCTGATGGTCACGCGAGTTTAACATTTTTTACCCATCTCATAAAAAAAAGTTTCACTTCAAAAAATTCTTAGTCTAGGCAGTATTTTTACGAATTATATCTCAACTCTTAAAACATTTGAACATCACTGTATCCTCCAAAGATAGCTTTCGGCACATCTATACTAATCTCTTATCAGACAGTTCTCGAGTTTCATGCGGCTTACCGTACACGTACACAGATTGATTTACCTCACTAGGCTTAAGCCAATGTACTGTAATTGGCAACTCAAGTCAGGCATGTTCCCTAAATGGACTAAACTCTGCGTATGAATTTGATACATACATACACCATTAGACTGGTTCAAATCTAATGGCTGTGTACTGCAGCAAAAATGAATTGCAGAAGTGGAAAATAACGAACTAGTATTTGGTTTCATTAATTAACGTTACGTGTGTAGTTATAGTTTATAAAGTTTTTTAATATTTATTAGTTTGTTATTATTATTTTATATTATTTGTGTATTTTACCTATGGGCCTTTGATGCCTGCAATAAAACAATTATTATTTAATTATTAATTAAAACTGCAGTGGCGCATTATTTTGTGTAATTTATTTCATCACCACTGCTCTCAAAACGGTGAAGGAAACCGGCATGTCTTGGAACAAAAAATCGAGGATATTATGTGACATTTACCAATCCGCACTAGGCCCGCGTGTTGGACTATAGACCATCCCTCTCCTAGAGAGGAGGCCTGACTCCCTGCAGTAAGAACATTATAGGCTGATGATGATGATGAATTAAAACTGGCCAAGTGCGAGTCGGGCTCGCACACATAGTATTCCATACCATCGTAGTAGGGAAGCCCCTTTTAATTTGTATTATTTGTTGTTGTTATGGCAACAAAAATACACATTTTGTGATAAGTTTGTTTTTCATAATGTTTGTTTGAATGACAAAGTCATATTTGCAGTTTTTAAAATGTGCTGTCTCAAAAACTACTAACTACATCTCGTTCAAATTCATTTTGTCTGATTCTTATTCTTATTAGATTACATCTGATTTTTATTAATTGAAGATATTATTATGTTTGTATAATTATTTTTTGTTTGAGGTTGTTGTAAATAAATGTATTCAAAAGATATGCTATATTTTTCTTACTAACTGTACTTTTTAACACGCGAAAATATAGTGATGAAGAATACATCTGTCATTTCACATAATTATGTTGTTATTCTTATTGAATAAATACATTTTATCAAATTCTTGCCCTAAGCAACATTCCTATCTTCACTATCACGACAAAAGCATCAGTAATTTCCAACAACAGCCGAAAACGTTGTGATCTCTAACGTTTGAATAATTCGTCGCTCCAGCCGGAAGATGTCCTCGGTTTGCCGTAAGCCCTCCCAGCTACACTGCAAGCCCGGCTTGCATCTAAAGGCTTCCGCTGAACTCATAAGGTTGTTCGTCCCTGTACTGGAGTCGCTTTACGTTTTCCGGTTTGCGGTTGACTCTGTTGTACGGGTTATTTAATTGTTAATTGGATGTGGGTATATTTTTTTGGTTGACGATTATTTTTTGTCAAGATTTTAAGTGTATTCTGCTTTTTAAGTTTGATAATGAAGAATGCATTTTATTTTTTAGAATGTTGTACAAAGCTGTTACTTATGTGTATTATGTATTATGATTATAACATTCTACCGCTTCCGATGTACAAATATGGTTTGTAAAATTATAGGTGATCATTACTAATTTTTTTTCATTAGAATTACTTACAAAAAAATATTTTTAATTTGTTTCATTACTACTTTGAAAAATTGAATCGTATAGCATAAAGTGTTCTCATTTTTTAGGCATGATTCATACGTATCGGTCGTGACTATCCAGAAAGAAGATGAATTAAGACAAGTAACTGACTTTTTTTGTCATCATCTAGCCTAGCCTTTTCCCACCATAGTTGGGAATTACTCCATTTTTTTGTACAAAAATTGATAAATCATATAAAATAGCTACCCGACTACCTTTTTCACGGTAGTTTAAAAGCGTTATCAGTGTATTTTTTGCTTTCAGGCTACCTAAAAAAACATGGCGTTTACATAATAGAGTAGCTACCGCCCAACATTACCCGTGAATATTCATTTAGCTTGGATACGTAAAACAATTTGCCAGTCAAATGAGTTTTCTAAAAAGCCGATTAAGCGAAAACTAAAATTGGTTAATTATTTATCGAACGTGCCGTCCGTACGCAACGGAAAGCGTGCGGTGTGTTTAGCGGGGTCATTTTCAAAGAATAATTTATTGGTTCTGGAAATATTTAATTAGCTATGTTGCAGTTTAGCTTGCATTTAATAGGTATGGGTGTCAAGCTATTTTAGAATTAAATTAACCTACAAAGGTAAGTTCATTATTCAGTAATAATTACTCGTTTAAAAAGCACATTTAGACGATGGAACTTAATAATAACGAAGGAACATTGAGAGTTTCATTACATTAGTAACTCGCGCCCCTGCGATATATAAGTCCCATACAGCATTTAAAACCACCGCCGATTTGTAAAATACAAATAAACTTCCCTAAAACAGTTCAACCGCATCCAGGTCCAATTCAAAGGTTTAACTGTAGAAGCAACTTACATAATGTTCCTCGCCATGATGCGATGCAATATTTACCCTGTTAATAGTAGGCAATATTTAACTAGCCCCACATTCATTACAGGAACAAGCATGGACTCCAGCTTACCTGCAACAAACATAAAATAAAGTTTAAAAACGCAAAACGCAGATGCAAAGTGAAAATTAGTCGGAAATGTAACTGATGTTGTTAATAGGTACTCGGATTTGTACGAAATTTTAATTACTGAATCGTGAATACAGGATGTTTTTAAGTACCAGTTATTTTTTACCATAAATAATTATTGAACACTTTCGATTGCTTTTCAATGTTATTAATGCGGACTGTTTTGCATGTCTTTGTTATTTGTTAATTTACATTGATTTTTATACAATCTCTGTTAAATGAAAGTAACTACGCTTATATCCTGCGAGCGGAACCGCATGAGTAATTATTCATTTTTCGTAACTGACATAGACACTACCATTCATCATTTCAGCCATAAGACGTCCACTGCTGGGCATAGGCCTCCCCCAGAAGGGGGGGATTTGCCATAATCGCCACTCTTGGCAGGCGGGTTGGCGATCGCAGTATGGTTGTTACGAAGGCCTCTTACGACAACCACGGGAAGATATGGGATGGTGCTATTCTTTACGTCCGACACCATACGGACACTACCATTAACAAAAATAAAATATTTGTAATATCGGGAACACAAAACAAATGGTAAATATGGTAAATATCCTGTTTTCAGTGTTAAATTTAATTTCCTTGTTTTATTCATTTGCAAGGCAAGGGGTGTAGGTGACCTTAGGACTCTAACCCTTTTGCATCGGTCATGCATGACACATAGTTGTTTAATCGTACGTCGGTACTTTATCCAGTTCCTTCATCCATAAAGTGCATGATAATAAATCATTCGTTCATTACGAGTTGAAAAAACATTAAGACACATAAAAAAGAATGTTAGGCACAACACATACACACAAATAACTGTTTTAGTACTAATATAAATAACAGTTTTAGTAAAAAATAACAACTATATAAAAAAGTGTTAAAAGTTACTCTCAAGATATTTTTAATTTATTAATAAATGGTTTAAAAACAGTCAACTTTTTATTTAAAGTTGTTTTTTTTTAAAAAAAAGCTACTATTTTGATGTAGTATCAAAATAATAGCTTTTTTATTTTATTAACTTAACTAAATAAAAGCAGATACTTTTATTTAGTTAAGTAGATGTAACCAAACCAAAAACTTTGTTTCGTTTGGATCTATAATATTTAAGTCGCGAGTAAATAGGCTCCTTCTGGGTAAGCTCTTTCCATCGTCGACCTCATCTCCGCCCTTTTTTTTTTTGGTGGTGGGAAATCATCAAATATCCCCTCCCGCTCTTGGGCAGAGCGGAAGGGAATGTCAGACTTCTACTGACTAAAAACCACCCGTGTTCCTTCTTAGCTCTTGTGCCGAGGCCGCGGTATCTCTTTCGAACAACCCGCAGCCCCGACGGGACCTCTTCTCTGCCCTAGGGCAAGATTGAGGTCAAGAGTAAGCTCATTTCCAATAAAAAAATAGAACACACCTACGGTCTTTAATCTGAACACACGTTTAATAAATACAGAAACACAAACTCCAGGGCCAAATTATCCGTCATTTGTTATGAAATTATAGTAATATGATGAGCATAATTATTTTGTTGAATCGGTTTTGTGGTTTAAGCACAGGCTTAAAATAACTTTAACGTTTATAGCAAAATTATTAAATTCTGCATAACCATCGGAACCTATTATGATTTTAAAATATATCTAGTAGGTAGTCCACAAGTCCTGGCATTTTTATGTTTTGATGTCAAAAATAAGTTTTTAGTAAGCATTTTTCTCGCCAACTTTAAAACACACTATTCGTCCTTCACTGCTTGCAGCATGAGGTTCTGGGATCGATTCCTAAGTCGGGCAAAGTAATATTGGTTTTCTCCATTAGGAATTTCGCAATTGGAGCCAGGTTGACGGCAATAGGCTCGTCTCCGATTACATGGAACTTAAACATAACTGACGAAATGTGTTTGCACCATTAAGTACACCTCTGCCTAATCCTTCGGGGATTACAGGCGTGATGTTATGTTACGTTATGACGGTGCAGTTATGTCAAGAGGCTGCTCTCTGAATGCTCTAAGAGGGTATAATCTGTTTGCCAAGCACAGAATATATAATATTTCCATAGAAATTTCAGCGGTGAAAAACAATGTTGTTTGCTGACATCCCGATGGCTAGGTAGTTATGCGTTTATAAAAATTGACATTATCAGATCCTTCACCAAAACATGGCACTCGTTTCACCTCTCAGCGACTCCGTCAAATCCCATAACGTTTCACAAAAAAAAAAACAACGGTTTTACGAACATATTCACGGCTCCTGTAACATTTTGAACGCTAAAGAAATCCGTGACGATACATACTCGTACACACAAGTATCTTTATAGCAAAAAGCAAATCTTTGTCTTTGCAAAGAGTCGCCGTCAATATTCGGTATAGCACACACTGTTTGCGATGTGGCAAGAGCTAACAGCGGGGCTTTTATACCAACATTTAAACAAGAGATCCCGCTTCGAGGGAAAGATTAAGGCTTTGTCTTCACGTAATGCAAAACAGACGATGCTTTGACATAGAATTTGATTTTGTACAAATTATCGTTTTGAATTTTGATGTCTGCTTCGAGTAATTTCAATGAGTGTTCAAGCGTTTTGTGTTATTTTGTGAGTCATTCTTTATTTTGGTAGAATTATTGCTAAGGAAATTTTCCTCTAACAATTAATAATATAAAACAAGATTTAATAAAAAAAATGTACAACCAATTTTTTTGAGAAAAAGAATCCTAATTAAAATAAATAAAGTCTTGTATGCACGAATCCTTAGGAACAACGAATTTATTTGATCACCCTCTAAATGAAATGTACTGTGTAAACTCTTAACAGAATTTCGTCCACAAATGTAGCTCAAGAGATCTTGTACAAGCATGATCATTTTAAGTTTGTTGAGTACTTTGAGCGTACCTAATTCTGATTTAATGAGCCATGTACTTTCTACATCCATAGCATTATTTGTGTTAAAACAACACAAAATTATACGAACTTTATTACATTCATTGAATGATCATATTATTATTTCAGCTATTCCCAAACTAAATATATTCAAAAATATTTGCATTCACATATATTTAAACATATCTACCACATGCAAACGCATTCCTACGGTTTTTCACGGGTGACCACTGAAAACCAGCGCTGTGCTGTGGACCGTCCATAGTAGGTACAGCTGGTCATCATGATTAGTGGTAACCTGCTTCTCACAATCACAACGTTCAAGCACTTCAAGCTGTTAACATTTTTTCCCGTTTTGTTGTATTTATAACTATTTGTTAAACGTTGTATGTTTATTGTGTACTAGCTGACCCACGCAGTTTCGTTTGCGTCACATAGCTCATAACCTTCCTCGATAAATAGACTATCCAACCCCTTTTTTTTTTTTAATTCCAATTAGTAGTTTCTGAGATTAGCTCGTTCAACCAAACAAACATACTCTTCAGATTTGTAGTATTAGTATGGATTTATTTTTATTTTGTCATTTTGTTCGCACGGGATGTATCTGCGACAAATAAATATCTTTTCTTTCTTTCTTTTCAACAACGGTACTCCGTGGTTACACGTAACATGTAATGTAACAATAGTTTAGTTGTGTTACGTAACACGTTGCATTGCATTTATGACGTTTGTTACGTTACTCCTAAAATAAATATGTTTTGAGTAAAATGCCAGATACAGCCGGGCATTGTACTCAAAACATTTATTTTATTTTTCACAGCTACAAAACAAAGGCATAATAGGATCCAATTTGTGCGTGATTCCACAATAGTTGGAAAAATATTTTAGCAAAACCTTATGAACGCTATTGTTAAAAAACTATTCGATTAAAATAAAAAATAATAGAGCTGGCCCATCTGCGTAATGAATATCATCCATTATTTAGGTCGAAATATATTTTGTAAAAGCTGAATAACATTCCACTTTTATTTTGACATTCGGAGTTATACTATCGGTAGTACTTTAAAAATACCATGTTTTTACGTGTTTCCATGGCTTATAATGAAGTAGAACAAAAAGAATAACAGACTACAAACAGTTTTTTTTTTATTTTTTTTTTATTTTTTTTTAACAAACGTTGCCCCACGCTAGGAATTTCTCCTGTATCGTGGGTGCGTTCACAAACATATAAAGTCACATACACAAATACCCAGACCCGAAACAACTATCTGCAGGTCATACAAATATTTGTTCCGTGCGGGGATCGAACCTGCGACACGCAGCGCAGCAGTCCAATCGCTTAGCCACTGCGCCAACCGTGCCGTCAATAAAGTTACATATATTATTTTTTTTTTTTCTTTTATGCCGCTTCAATTAGCATAGTTTTAGAATAAGAAACTTGCAAAATGTTAAAAAAAGCTTGCATTGATGCAAGCTTTTTTGCTGCATATAATTATGGTGATTTTTGCATTCAGTGATTAAAAAAACAACCCTTCTAGATTGACATGAATAAAATAACCCCTTTAGAATTCACCCTCGTAGCATCTTCAACAAAGGTCGATGATCTGAAAGTAAATATCTAGGTAGTGTCTATAGAAATAAATAAAATTTAAGTGTCTGTTATTTCAAATTAATAGGTTTTAGATGAAAGCATGTGAAAAAAATAAATGATAGAAAATAAGAATTTAATTATTTTTCAGATTTGTTCCGGCAAATTTCCAAAACGGTGTTATATTTACAGAGTAACTAGGCCACTTTTATTTTAAAAGAAGAATTCGGGTTCCATCAAAAAAAAAATATTCCTTGAAATTTTCAACAAAATCTGATTCAAATAAGGAATAAATAAATAATTTTTGTAATTATTTCACACGCATAAAGGTTTCGGGTCACAGTTAGTTGGAATAAACGGGTTATTAAGCAGATGCTATTCTTTTCCAAAGATATAATAAGTAAGTACATTTGTGGTCGAAGATCAACATAACATTGTTGGGTTAGGATTCAGCTTAGGACTCAAAATCTTATATTTGCTTCACCATTCACCAATGTTTGTTTAGGATCAGAATTCTTATTTGCTCAATAATTGTGATTACGTATGGAACAATGATCCTCTATCATAATATGCCCAATATACATAGGTAAGAGCAAATAGAAATATTAATGATCCTATGTATATTTAGATCTATCTTATTATTCAGTAGATTCGGAATTCTTGACTAGTTACAGGGACTTATAACATAGAAATGATATTTAATTTGGTAAGGAAAGGTAATATTAATAAAAAACTGGCCAAGTGCAAGTCAGACTGGCACATAAAGGGTTCCGTACCATTGTAGTAGATATTGATAGATTTTCCGAGTTATTTTAGCACTATAGACTTTTTATAGGTTTTCCTGTAATCTACAAGAGTTGAATTAATTTATATTTTTTTTCAAAATTTTCTGCTCGGTAGTTTCGGAGATAAGGGGGGCGATGGTCGGACAGACAGACAGACAGACACACGAGAAATCCTATAAGGGTTCCGTTTTTTTCCTTTTGGGGTACGGAACCCTAAAAAGACGTTTCAATAGAACAAGCCCGCAGGAAGTTTAAGTTTGACGGTATTTAAAATCACTTAATTTTTTAGTAAAGTCCATTTCACGAAAGAAGTCCCGCAGACGCAGCGCTGTATGTCGCGCGACATAATGTTGTTTCACAACTTTTGGCATCGTAAATAAACCTTATAACGCACTAATCCAATAATAAACTCACAAAATATCTACCACAACAAACGCACCTTGATAACATCGACAAACGACAACATGGCCGATCTGTTAAATTTAGTTCCACAATTGTCCGCGGGAGTTCTTTCGTGAAATGGACTTTATCTAATGTCCGTTGCTTTATCTTTCTTTCTCGTGAGGTGATTATCTAACCTAGTGTCATAGTTTTATACCGTCCATGGGCTTCTGGACTTGGATTTACATGCATTCGAGAAATATCCCTCAGAAATATATTTGTTTTTTCTTTTCTATCTTCTTTCTAGTTTGCTCAAGGTGTTTTCCTTAACCAAAGCAAATGATATACAATACGCACATTAATCCGAAAAATTAGAGGTGCATGTCTTTTTTTTTTGGGGTGTGTTTCTTCTTAGCCATTGTGCCGAGGCCGCGGTAGCTCTTTCGAACAACCCGCATCCCCGACGAGGAGGTGGGTTCGAACTTGAGACCTATGACTTCCTCAAAGATATGTCAGCAACATGGAAGGGCCGACGCCTGACGCCCGACACCCATCGCCCCCGACCCCCGCCCGTCGACCCGTCGGGGCTGCGGGTTGTTCGCAAGAGATACCGCGGCCTCGACATGAAGGGCTAAGAAGGGACATGGGTGGTTTTTAGTAGACTGCCCAAGAGCGGGAGGCGTTATTTGATTAGATTTGAGAATACATTTATATGAGCACCCACTATTATAAATCAAGGTACTTTTTCGAGAGAATATATGCACAAAAGACTTCAAAATCCTTGCACACCTCATTTTACATTGACAAAATAATTCAACATCAAAATTCAACTTTACCAAAGACAGGTCTTTACAGGTATAAATATACATCTCAGATCCTTATCTGCCGTCTGTACCAAGACTTCACCGTCCAATTCGGCAACTTAAGATGCAGCCCTTTCACGATAAGGCCACCAGATGTCACCCAAGATGTAATTGCGTTCGCCTTTGTGCTATTCGTAATGAAAGGTTCACGAAACTGATATCTTTAATCAACGCGAACTTGTATAACGATGCGGGTTGACGAAGTCGCTGTCAATGTGCGGATTATGACTAAAATTATTGTGGCCTGGTACGTAAAAAAGACTACATTTTTGAAAAAAAAAAACTTTTTTTCCTTGATTTGACAGCGAGTCAGGTATCGCAACAAATTGTTCAATAAAAATAACCGTAACTTTCTTGGAGCATTAAAATAACAGCAAGGAAAATATGCATACCTCTTTTTGTACAGAAAAAGGGAGATCAATTTTATTTCATATTTTCTCGAAATTTAGATTTATATGAACGTAAACGAGGCGATGGGATAAGAAGAGGATCGTAACAGGAGGCCTTCTGAAGTTCCTGCCTACCTCCATTGGAAAAAGGCGTGAGTTTCTATAGCGCTTATTAGCGAGGTCATGATTATGGCCATCAGCGGCGGCGGCGGGTCATCTCAATGTACGAAATTAATTACTGGTCTGGCCAAAATAGAATTGCCAGACGGTTAAGCTTTGGAAATGTAGCCCAAACTGCAGCGTGTCGGCTAATTAGTTAATTAGCTCCATGTGTTTGCTTTCATATTACTGAAGTTTGTTGTAGTGACAGTGTGTGTGACCGCAGATTATAGCGGCTGGCTCTTCACTTCGACATGTAAATTAATATTAATCAATTTACCTGTACGTCTATGCTCATAAAGATATTATACTTACTTAAAAAAATCAAAACATGCTTTAGAAATAGAAAGACGTCGTCTTTCTATTTTTCGTCTTTATCCTAGCAAACCCTTTTATTTGGTACCCACATCACGGGGAATGAATTAAATATAACTAGTCCCCCAGATTGAATTTAGGATGCCGTCACTTAGCTAACCATGCATGGTCCTCTAAATTCAACATTCAATTTCAGATCAATCGAATACCGAACTTGGTCTAATTTAAATTTTAAGATTTTCATACATGGTTACAGGTGAATATAATAAAAAGGTAAAAATTAGAGGTAGGAGGTGGTAATCTCCGAAATTACTCACCTGAATTAACTATATTTATGTTGAAATAAATAAATAAAATGAATAAAAGTGAGTATTGTTATTGTTACTCCTATAAGAAATGTTTAAGTCAACGCGGGTGAAGTCGCCAGCAAGCTATTTTATTTATAACTTTAATCTTAGATCTTCTAAGAAATGCAGTCAGCTTTCAACAGTTCTTAAGTCAAATCTAATAAGTAAATTACACCTGCATAGTTCTTCCAAGAACTACACTAAAAACTAACAAACTATCAAAAGCAAATCCCGGACAACTCATAAAGCGCGGATTCCAAACATTAACCGCTACACAGAACAGTAAGGAAACTAATCTCTTTGAGACAATACTAAGGCAATATCTCTGGTTTACGACGGCCGCCTGACTAAATCTACAAATATTTGAACATTCACCCTCACTCCACCATTGTCTAGGTCAAACTAATTTTGGGATCTTCCGCGTAGTAATTTAATTTCGCATTAAGACCATCAGTTAAAATCTGGTTAACCTTTTAATTAAACTTGTTTATTGAGGGAATCAGATCAGTGGTCTTTAGGGAGAGTAAACATTGGGGATCGTTTTCTGTGACAATCTTTTTTTACTGTACTTAATGTTTGCATAAAGAGGGGATTCAATGTAGAGAGGATCTTATTATGCAACGGTAGGAGAGTACGCACGAAGACCAATCAAAGTTTACAAAACCATGCGTTTATACGGATCACTTTCGTCATCATCATCATCAGCTCATTATGCTCCTACTGAGACAGGCCTATAATCCACCACGCGGGCCCAGATGTCACATGTCTTCAAATTTTTGTTTCTTCACCGGTTTTGAAATCTCAAAAGCGAGACCATGTTAGGACAAGCTGTCAACTTGCCTGTCCTGTTGTATTTTTAACTAGGTGATGCCCGCGGCTTCGCCCACGTGGATGTCGTGTATACTAAAACCTTCCTCGAGAACCACTCTATACATTGGTGAAAACAGCATGAAAATCGTTGCAGTAGTTCTTGAGTTTATCGCGAACAGACAGACAGACGCGGGCTTTATTTTATAATATGTAGTGATATTTGTTTTACTTTATATGTTTTTTTTTGACATTTTGTATGCAAGTCATATAACTATTTTTTTTTTCTTTTTGTTTTTCTATGTTATACCGCAAATGTACAGCTTGATATGTTGCCGTTTACGTGCGAAGTTGAGGAAAATCTGTGAAACAGTGTATGCGAGTGTGAAATTATGATAAGTACATATAAAAGTCACGGATGTGTAGGGAGAACATAAATTTTTCGTGTAAAGCCCATTCGTAATATACAAGGACAGTTTCTGTCTCAACTACGACTAATGACTACTTAGGAATATCTAGAACGCAATCTAGATATTCAAGATAGATATAGTCAAGTTATTGGAAAATACAATTAAGGAGATTAATCTACTTAATTACAAAAATAATCTACTTAATTACGAAAATACAGTTAATTGACCACACGGTTGGCGCAGTGGCTGAGCGATTGGACTGCTGCGCTGCGTGTCGCGGGTTCGATCCCCGCACGGAACAAAATATTTGTATGGCCTGTAGATAGTTGTTCCGGGTCTGGGTATAAATAGCGAGTTTAAATGTTTGCAAACGCACCCACGATACAGGAGAAATTCCTAGTGTGGGGTACCATTAAAAAAAATATATATATTATAAAGTACACTACGTACTAAAATCAAACTCGCCTAACTAGTTTATTTACTATCATTACACTTTCTGTTTTGATTTGTGTGGTAGGTAAATAATTTCATACATTTGTAGAATATGTTGTGTGTATATATTTTTTGTATTTTATTTAAGTTCTAAAATAATTAATTTCAAAAATACATCTGTGTTAGGTAAATTTCTAATAATAATTTTGTGATTTTCTCTGCATCACCCAAATGTGATAAATAAAATGTACTCGTAGAAACTGGTTATGGCATAAAGTCCACCATTGTGCTTAAGTGTTAAATAAATAATAAAAGTCACCTCATTTGGTTAGTTAATAACAAAATTGTAGAATTCTTAAAGATATTTTATTTATTTAAACTATGCACAACAGTGGTACATAGGCAGACTTAATGCCACAAGGCATTCTCTACCAGTCAAACCTTAGGGTCAAATAGGACAGCACTGTGGTAGAGTACAAAAATAAATAAATCAGGAGAATACTATTTTGTATTTTCTTTATTTTATAAAATTATATAGTTTAGATTCGCCAACTTGTACAATAGTCTGCCCAGTGTGTAACTGGCCCTACAACTAGAGCAAAACGATGTAAGCAGCTGTTACATTAATGTCTAAACGACTATGCAAATTTTATCATCAATCTTCGCAGCACTACCAAGAATTTTGATTGAAGTCAAGACCGTTGTACAAAATTTATGACTTCATGACCTTTGATAGAACTAGAAAATGAAATATTTAAGTAGGTACTCACACTTTAATCATTAAAACTATAAATAATTATATTTGACTGCCTTGTTGGTGTAGTAGTCGCAAGCATGACTGTTGACCGAGGAGGCCCTGGGTTCAATTCCCAGATCGGGCAAAGTAATATAGAGGTCTTCAATCGGGAACTTCTCAGTAGCAACCACGGAGTGAATCGGGTATTTAACAAAAAAAAATCTAATTAGTCCGTCAAATAGATTACCAAAAAATATTGGACACGTATTTTTTCTTTTTTCACGTAAACAAACAATGAAGACGATACAGTGCTTTGAAAACTCTTGTGACGTCATATTCTAAGGCATTAGTATGACATTTTTACCGGTGAGTGACGTCACAAACCCCCACTCAAATCTTTGACGCGTTTTATCTTCGTCAATTTTTATTGATTTGATAAAACAAAAAAAACGTATCCAATATTTTTCGATAATCTAACAGACGGACTAATTAGAATCATATTTTTTTTAGTCAGGAAACATCCCTATTTGTGTCCGATTGACTCTTAAACATAGTTGACGAAATATGTATGTACCTATGCCTAACTCTTCGGTAATCAAAAGGCGTGATGTTATGTTATAAATAATTCTTACTGTATACGATTCTATCTACTTACACGAATAAGCAATGTTTCTAGACTCATCTCTAGCTAAAGTTCTTTTCAAGGAATAAAATCCTCCACAGATTCTGATATCTAAAAGTAGCGAGGGATGATTAGATGGAGAAGACCGAAGACTGCTGCTGCTGCTTAACAGATAACATTCCAATGTCATATAAAAAATGAAGGCCAAAAGTAGTAACATTTCAGGATTATAAAGAGTCAGTCAAGAAAAACGATGGAAACAAATCTAGGTATATGATAGAAATACAAAGTCTTTGTCAATGCTACATTATAATGACCATGTCTATTTTAAAAGAAATCCTAAAAGTAACTGGGGACAAGGTATTGTCAAACAAAGAATGATGAACAATAGGTCATATGTCTCTGCTAAGTAGGACACCTTTAGGTAGATGAAATCCATACTAATATTAAAAAATGAAGTAACTCTCTCTGTCCGTTACCATTTCACGCCTTGTCACTAGGCTAACTTACCACCTGTATTTTGAAAGGATTAAGGTCTAACTTTCCCTGAAATTCAGTTCCGCAGCAGATATATCTAGGACAGAACAATACAAAAAAAGCGTGGCGGTTAAAAAAAGATACATATATGACGGTATGGTTGGAGGAAAATATCGTTGGAAACCAGTAATTAGCTGACTATCTTTAACGATTGCCAAAAATCTACACATGACAGCCAGCAGTTTACTATGCTTTCCGAGAAACGGAGGAAACTTGGTATGTAATGAGTGATCACCCATCCAAGGATCAACTTAGGTAAACGTGGCTTAACCTGAAGGATTAGGATAAAGGATACTTAATACAGGGTCCTTAATAAGTATACTTATACTTATTATTTTTTTACAGGCAGAAATCTTTATAATTCTAGTATAGGAACTGAAAATATTGACTGCAATTTTGTTTTATAAAGCGTTTCGCATTAAACAGCTGATGTTTAATGCGAAATCATTGCGAAATCATCATGCATATCGTTATACATCGTATCGTCTGACATCGGTCTCTAAACGTATCTGTATAATCATAAAAGTAAATGCAAGTAAACTTATTAGCTTGTTCAACTGTAGGATACTTCCCGACCTCAACGCTAGCAAAACCGCGAAAAAAGCAAGACCTGAAAAATAAATCTCCAGCTTTAACACGGCCAGTATCAACCCTTTCTGCCTGGTGAAAATGACGGCCTACCTACGAGAGTTTGAGGGTAAAAGTGGAATGGATCTTGCGGGCCGTGTGAGCGGTTCCGCTCCGGCGCATCGCAGGGAACCCGGGGGCCATACATCACTTAGTCATCCGAGACGGCCGTGGCGCATGCGTACCACCCCTGTTAAATGTAAACTTTACACCAAACCCAAGGGTATTGGCGGATAATTTACCAGGTGAGATGGTAGTTCCAAATATTTTAAAGTTATTGGATTTTTTTCTTGTTTGTTTTCGTTAACGGATTTGGACAGATCTTAGGTGTTTGTGCCCGGTTGACGGCAATATACTCGCCCTCTTTTACATTGGACTTAGACATTATTTATGACGGCACGGTTGGCGCAGTGGCTAAGCGATTGGACTGCTGCGCTACGTGTCGCGGGTTCGATCCCCGCACGGAACAAATATTTGTATGGCCTGCAGATAGTTTTTTCAGGTCTGGGTCTTTATGTATGTGACTTTATATGTTGCCATTTGCCCATCAACAATCTGAATCCGTGTTCAAAAGAAAAATATTGAAGGTCTCTCATTAGTAGTGTTAATGAATAAATAAATAAATAAACATTAATACTATTGAACACACAAAGAACGCGCTACAGAATCCATTTTGATTAATTAAATAAGAAAATACTTAACCTTTTAAACCATCACAAACATTTTCAATAAACATTCACACTGGCCGTTGATTAAACAATGCTTTTGATTAACACGAAACCCGGTGACGACAACTCTCTTATTGACATTCAAAAAAATTCGTCATTAAAAAGTCAATTGAATTTACTTGTTGGCACCAATTGAGGGTAGCAATCAACTTCGCCAACATTGTGTTGGCCAAAAAAGCGTAATTCTTTTACATAGGTAATGTGTTAAAAGAATTTGTGGTGAATGTCTAGTTAATAAAATGTAATTAGGTAACTTTGAATTAGTGGTTTTTTCTATGTATTTTCAAGATTCTTAACCTTTTGCCAAATACATGGAGCGACTTCTCATCTGGTCAGAACCCAGTTATTGGGTTACACGATATCCCTTGGTAATATGGTTTTTCAGACTTTCAGTCTCCTGACTATCAGTAACGGCTAACAAAAATCTAAAATTGATAGCCGGGACCAACGGCTTAGCATGTGCTTCCCGATGCTATTCAACAAAATAATACATCTACACCTTCTATTCTGAATAAACTGTTCTAATAGTTAACTATCTAATAAAAATCAGACTAATTGACAAAACCAATAAACATTCCACTACAAATCCAGCCACTTACCAACTATTTCAAGAGCCTTACGGCACCTAATTGCCACGAACCTACAGAATCTGTGCATAAACGCTAGTGTAGAAAGTAATCCCCGGTAGTCAGGTAATAAACATAAACGTTTTCCCCAATAAGACTTGATGCAAATTGAGTCCCGGAGGGTCGGAGTATTTACCTATCGAAGGAACCCGATCAAGCCACAAGCCACTAACTAGTTGACGTCGTTCAAAATATTGCTGATTCGAATAAAAAACCGATTGCTATCTCACTTTGATGTAGTCGGAGGAAATGGGATCTGCTTCCGATCCGCGAGGAAAGGGAGAAAATCTCCTTCCCGTTTTCTGGGTACCGCGGGCAGTCGGCCGGAACCCTATTAATCTTGGCCCAATATTTAACTGTCGGTTGCGCCGCGTGGACCTCCCAAACAAAACAAATGTAACGATGTTATATTCAATGCAGCCTGTAAGTGAAAAGGGGAAGTCAATTTTAAAATGAAAAATGTAGGGTTTGCGGAAATGCGATTATTTGTTGTGCTGTAGATCATTACAAGATTAAAAATAAAATAAACTTTGCTAGCCACAACTCAAATTATCTAAACGTAAATAACCAAAGCCAAATTAAAGAATCGTTTACTTGTGCAAATACTGTCTATCTTAATACCATTTTCAAGTACTGAACCAGCGCGTACAAACAGATTACTCGTCTGGCTCACTTTTTAAATTTCCTCATGATTGTAAAGAGGAAGGATAGCGTCATATCAAGGTGGAGGGCCCGGTGTCGACTTTTGACCGTTTCGAGTGCCGATCTAATTTGCCGAATCGCGGAAGCATATGAAATTTAATCGGTTTGCTTCACCGAAGATGGTTTTCGATAATATTGTGAATTTTCTGAGACATTACTGTCTTGTCAGGAAATGTTATATGACTTATAATAACGTCAGAGCTTTTAGACGTTTAGTACTGAAATGAACATTAATGCAAAGTGCAGGTTTGCATCCTCGTCAAAATTCAGGAGATTGTCATACAAGACATAAATAATCAATTTAAATTACGGTTTCTGGTCAATAATTAATATAAGCAGCTTTTTTAGTTGTTAATAGTTTAACCGTATTTCAGGAGTCGTGGTTTAAGGAAGAGGTAAGTAACAAAATTATCGAATAAAGCTTTGTATTTGTTTGTGTGTGTGAAAGTGCGCGAGAATCAGACTGGCCACGTTTTAACACGGTTGGTTCACACCAACGGATTTTGGATTATAAGAAAACCAAAATATCCACCCAATTTATTATTGATTCGGGTCGAGAATTATTAGTATCGTTGAATTTGACTAAAATGCAAAAGGACAGCTTTTTAGAATGGACTGCAGGATCAACAGATTTTCAATGAAACAGACTAAGCAGGTGCTTGAAAGATATTCGGATCACCTTTCCTCCAAATAAGTAACAACCTAAAGGGATGTTTTCTAGAAAATAATTATTATTCTGTTTAGTCCGTCTGTTAAATTATCGAAAAATATCGGATACCTACGTATTTTTTGTTTTAGCAAATTAATAAACAATATGAAAATAAAAACGTGTCAAAGATCATGAGTGGGGGCTTGTGACGTCAATTCGTGGTAAAAATGTACCAAGCTGTGACGTCACACGACTTTTCGAACCAATGTATCTTCTAATGTAATTCGTCTTCATTTTTTGTTTACGTAAAAAAAAAAAAAAAATATTGTGTCCAATATTTTTTGGAAATCTATCTGACGGACTAATTAGATTTTTTTGTCTCCTACCCTATAACTAGGTACTGCCAGCCTCCTACTTAAAGCGATTTGAACACCTTATCGCAAAAACCAGGGGTCGTTCATCCCAAGAGGCTATCATACAGCCAAGTGATGCAAACAACACTTGATAGGGATTTAATGATTAAAGATTGTCGTCAAAACTGTCGATGAAAAACGACCCCCTCATAAACAAGGAGGACGAAAGGTATTGCCTCCCTGATGAATAGGTAATTAGCGAAGTCGTTATTTATATTTTCTTACATTTCCTTATATTGTTTATAAACAGCCTTTATCAAGTCTTTATGAGAAAAATCAGCTTCTGATGTCGGTGGCAAAAAAAAATTAAATCACACAAACAAATGTCACCGACTTCAGAAGCTGATTTTTCTTCTGAAGTTTATTTTTCACTTTTTTGAGTTTTTGTTTCTGTCACTATTTTTTTTTTAAAAACGTTGCCTCACACTACGAGATTCTCCTGTATCGTGGGTGCATTCACAAACATTTAAACTCACATACACAAATACCCAGACCCGGAACAACTATCTGTAGTTCATACAAATATTTGTTCCGTGCGGGGATCGAACCCGCGACACGCAGCGCAGCAGTCCATTGCTTAAACTACTGCGCCAACCGTGCCGTCGCGTCGTGCCGTGTTTTTTTGTCCATCAGTTATTTCTCAGTAGCAGCCACAGAGTCCCGATTTGTGTCTGGTTGATGGCAATAGGCTCGCGCCCCATTACAAGACTTAAACATAACTGGCGAAATATGGGTGTACTATATAGGGTGTAAAAGTACCCTTAACGCAAACGAAGGGCATTTGTTCTCCCCACCACTGCGATCATTTTTTTGTTCTAGAGCATACCTGGGAACCGCCTAGTTGCGGAGATATTAGGGGTTAAGGTTCCAAATTTTTCACAGCTGTTTTTGTAAATACTAGTATTTCAGGTTTTAACTTTACTTAAATTACCTCCATGACCCGTTTACTATTCAAAGCATCCACTAGCACAATGTTTTAAGAGTGCTACTTTGAGTTTTACCGTAAAATGTGATTTTTGACCCCAAAAAAAAAGTCATTTCCCAGCAAAAAATTTTGCGTAGGGGTACTTAGTTTGATGTACAGAATGCTTGGTTGACGGATGCGTGAAGGGTTCGTTTACACCCTGTATATATACACCTCTGTGTAACCCTTTGTGAATTTCAGGCGTTATGTTAGTATTAAACAGCCTTTATATAGTTTTGTTATGAAGATTTGATCCAGTACTTTCTGTTTTATGAAAACCGATTCGCAGGTTTAACCTTTGAGCGAAGGTTTGACCCACTGACGGTGTAAGATAAATCTAGGTCGTACGGGAAAATCTGTGGTAGGTTACATTGGTTTTTTTTGCGTACCTATAGATTTTTTGCCAAAAAGGTGAGCCGCGTTTTCGTAGGAACTTGTAGTCCGTGGATAGCGAGGTTTCGTGTTTTGAAAATTCACACACCGCTCTGAATTCTTTTCCGTTTCCTATTAACTGCACGGTTTAGAGGATACTCGTAGTTTTGTTTGAGCGCAGTGAGTAATTAATTACATTTATGGCTTAGTTGACTAAGCCATAAATGTCATCAATCGATTATCAATCTATGCATTTGAATGCATAGATTGATAATCGAATTAATCAATAACATAACATCACCCCTGTTATCCCCGAAGGGTTGGGCAGAGGTGTTCGCAATAATACAGCCACATTTCACAGTAATGTTTGTGTCCCTTGTAAAGGAAGCGAGTCGAATCACGTAAGTCCACTTTCTGAACTAATTGCGGGAACCAAATCCTTAATATACAAATTAGGGGACGAGCCTATTGCCAGCAACTGGAACTAAATCAAACTCCGTGACTGCTAGTGATAAATTCCTGATGGCAAAACCCTATATCACTTTGCCCGACCCGGAAACTGAACCCCGGACCTTATGCTTAGTAGTCGCGTTTACAACGAGACAGTGAATCAATACCACTCCATTTAGTCAAAGATGTTTTACAATGTACCATAAGTGAACAAAACACATTCTGTTAACAATATAAATCAATGACTGCACATCAAAGGTGAACACGCAACAATAATTAAATTCAAAACAAATCAGTAGCAAACAGGACGTGACGTAGCCGCTGTAAGTCGAGCGTTGAGAAAAAAAGCTTGGATTTGTGAAAATATAACTTTTCCCTAACACAACGTTTTCCTACGTTATTTCCTTTGCAGTCGCAGGTGAGATTTATCTTCGGATAATTGGATAAAGAACGCGTTTGCGAGAAGTGATACGAGGTGGAAGAAGGGGGGCAGGGTGGCGTAAGAACAAAAAACGTCGTAACAACCAATGATGTGTTACTTTTGAATATAAATCTTTTGTTTGAGCTGTGTTGCCGTGTACTTGCAATGCCTGAATAAATATTGTTATGCTTTTTTTCTTGTGTTTAAGTGTAACGAATTGGAGTTGATAATCTGAGTTGTTTATTAATTTTATATAGCAGTAATAGCCAAGTCGTGTGAACGTCAGACTGACAAGTCATAGCTGGTTCGTTTTTTTTTTGGAGGGTGGGAAACATGTGGGGAATCATCAAATGACTCCTCCCGCTCTGGGCGCAGCGGCAGGGAGTGTCAGACTTCTAGAAAGAAAGAAAAAGTATTTATTGGTCTTACACAGGACAAGAAAAAAATGATAAAAAAATTGACAAAAAAGAAAACAAGAGAAACACTTAAAAAATTAAACAGAATTAAAATAAGTCCCGTACGAGGCCAAAAGGCCACTATCTCAGCATGCTGCAACATTTTTGACCTCGAGTTCCAATCTACGACACACATCATTTTTTTTGTATTTTATAATTATCAATTGTTTCAGTGAAGGAATACATTGTGAGGAAACCAGCAGGCCTGCGAAACATTTCTCGACGGCAGGTGAAGCCACATCCCATGGGCGGTAAAACTCTGACACCAGATCAGAAACTCACCACACGATAAAGAAGAAGAAGAATAGGGTATTTCACCAAAAGTCTAATTAGTCCGTCAGATAGATTTCCAAAAATTAATGGACATGTATTTTTTCTTTTTTCACGTAAACAAAAGATGAAGACGATACAGTGCTTCGAAAAGTCGTGTCAAGTCGTGTGACGTCACAAGGTTAGTACTTTTTTACTCAAAAAGTGACGTCACAAGCCCCCACTTATGATGTTTGACACGTTTTATTTTCGTAATTTTTATTAATTTGATAAAAAAAAAAACACGTATCCAATATTTTTCGATAATTTAACAGACGGACTAATTAGATTTTTTTGGTGAAATACGCAATTGATTTTAATGATGATTTTTTCTCTCTTTAATTATAAATGTAATTATGCGTTACATAATGTATTACATTATTGTATGCGTTTTAATCATGAATAGGTAGTAAGTTAATTAATCATACCTATTAAACGTTAATCAGTAATTCCGGAAAATCCAAAATTTGCCAATTACACATTGCGAAAACCGTCAATTATGCCGACCTAATTCCACACACATAATACCACCGGATTATCAACCAAAAGGTAAATATGAATGCAACTTACTCTGTTACTAAAATTATTTGCCGACCGCATTAAATTAAACCTGTCAAACACAGCGGATTAAAATAAGACACAAAACCAACCACTGGTCCACCAGCCTCATTTGTAATGAGCTTTTACATACTGCAGAATTAATATACGACCGCACCACAAAATGTTCATTTGATATGAAAATATTTTCTACCTGCTCCACCCATTTACCTCCCAAATATTTAATAAACGAAAATACTTCCAATTTTATTAACAATGATTGAAATTCGTGGTTGTCGAAACAATGCACACGTCAAAAATAATCCATTGTAGGTATTTACGAGTACATACTATAAATAAAAGAAAAATAAATACTGAACCAATATGAACGTTTTCATATAACTATGTATTTAAGTTGAACTGCCTCGTTGGTCTGGTCGGGCAAAGTGTTATTGGGATTTTCAGCAGCCACGGAGTCTGGATTTGTGTCTCGTTAATAGCTCTATAGCCATTATAGCCAATGAAAAGGGTGCTAGCCTATGCTAGCACCCTTTTTTTATTTGAAATGGGCTTACTGAGGCTGGGCAGAGATGAGGTCGACGATTGGACGGGTGTACCCAGAACTTCTGGGTAAACTCGGGAGGCCTCTTCAGGCCCAGAAGAACTTAAATAGATTGGGGTTACATGGGACTTAAATATAACTGGCGAAGTGTAGGTGTAGGTGCCCTTGCCCTACTCTACCTTCTTGAATTACTGGCGTGATTTTATATGAAAACGTATATAAGTTCTCAGAAATACCATATAATTTAAAAGCCTGAATTGTCCATTTGTGTTACTTCAGTGTTTAAACAAAAACGATCACAGCACAGGAAACATTTAGTATTAAAACAACACATACAAGTAAAACAGAGTTAATTAGTGCCTTGAAATAACATTCCATTCCATATTCGACAACAAAAGGGAAAAATGAAACAGCTAGTGTTTTACAGTCAGCAAACACCGGAGCAGAACAATCAGAGAATTGAAATATTTACTGAAACTTGCACAAAACTAGGCAGAACACAATGAATGTTATGTGTAATGTTAAACACGGAGAAACCTGACTACACACAGAGTTTAGCGTAGCGCCAGCGAACGAGAATGCTGTACTTTTGTGTAATTTCGTGTATGGATGTTCGAAAAGTGCTGCGCTGTTGGAAAGCGTTTTGCGTTCATGTTCTGTTTTTTAAGTTACTGATAATGAACGGTAAGAGTAGAAACTTCAGACTTACGTACAGGAGATTGATAAGAATCCGGAGAAATGTATTATTCCCAAAAACATATGTTATACAGGGTGTAAATTAACCCATCACACAGCCGTCAACCAAACATTCTGTACATCAAACTAAGTACCCCTACGCAATTTTTTTTGCTGGGAAACAACTTTTTTTTTGGGGTCAAACATTTCATTTTACGGTAAAACTCAATGTAGCACTCTCACTTAAAACATTGTGCTCGTGGATGCTTTGAATAGTAAACGGGTCATGGAGGTAATTTAAGTAAAGTTATAACCTGAAAATTTAGTATTTACAAAAACAGCTGTGAAAAATTTGGAACTTTGACACCCAATATCTCCGTAACTAGGAAGTTCCCAGGTATGGTCTAGAACAAAAAAATTATTGCAGTGGTACAAGTGCCCTTCGTTTGCGTTAAGGGTACTTTTTACACCCTTTATAACTGTTTTTTTTTCAGTTCATACAATTATTTTCTTCATACTGCAAGCTACCAATAACTACATACCTAGACAGCAGTGACATTTTAGTGTTGTGATCATCAGACTGCCAAGTCATAGGTCTCAATTCGATTTCAAGACACGAACCTCTGATTTTTCATAGTAATGTGCGTATTTTAAAATCACTTGCTCCGGTGATAGAGCCATCGTGAGGAAACCTGCATGGCTGAAAGATATTTCTCGACGGTGTGTGCCAAGTCAGTGGCCCATGGACGGCATGAAATTTCTCACATCAGGTTAGTAGAGTACGATAAAGAAGGAAGAGTACGTAGATACTCACTATTGCGGTCCTTAAAACAATGAAGCATGTCTGACCGATTTGCTACCTACCAACACAAAACGCATTCTAGCAGCTAACGCTACGCCTAGAAGTGGAAAGTCAGCTTAAAAAGTGAGGTAAAAAAGTGCGACACACAATTTGTAATTCTAAACAAAAATTCGTACAATCTACGCCTAACCGTATATTTGATTTTGTTTAGCGGCCAGTGAGTGAGTGATTTAGAAATGTATTTACAAAGTAAAGCCCCAAACATATAAGAGGGTTAGCGTGGCGTAAATTGAGTGCGGTGAATTATTCATATTATTATATATTTTAGGCATTACCTTGACCATTGCACGTAATGCGACCGTCTGCCGCTTGCGTAGGAAGACGCCAGGACCAAACCCTCACTTATGTACTTTACTTTAGGCACTTTGTTTTATATACAACAGTCTATGAAACTTTTTTATAGTCTTCAGCGCAGTTCAGGATAATAGCGGGTCCTGAAAATTAATTTGAAACGTTAGTAAGTAAACTAATCAACTTTAATGTTTACATAGAGTTATGAAAACAAAATGCTGGTCTCAGCTGTCACAATAGTTTGGGGGAATTCATTTTGTTTAAATATAAGATGCAGTACGCAACTTTGAATAAGTGGAGGTAGATAATTTAAGTTTGTGCACACGAATATCTTTTACTATAAAGCTTAGTTGTTTTACTACAAAATTGTTAAAAGAAAATTGAAATGTACTTTGCGACAGTTAAATTTTAATGTAAAGCGTTTTAGTAAACTGAGTTTTTAGTATAGGATCAAAATTTAATTTAATTACGTTCTATTATATTAGGAATTAAAAGGAAAAATCATAGGTAGTATTGTTTATTTATTTAACCGCTAGGTCTAGGAGCTTACAACTTTTCACTAAGAAGCAAATCATGTTTGCGGGGAGACGATGGTATAACTACAGCAAGAATTTTGAAAACTACACATTTATGTGGTTTACAGAGTATGAAAGATACAACGAAAGTTAAGAAAGTTATTTTTGCCGATAGAATAGGAATGTCTCCTGACTTTAAAAAAAATATGATTCTGTTTAGTCCGTCAGTTAGATAATCGAAAAATATTGAATGCGTGTTTTTTGTTTTATCAAATGACTAAAAAAATACGCAGATAAAACGTCACTTTCTGGTAAAAAATGCAATGCAATATGACGTCAAACGAGTTTGCAAAGCACTGTTTATCTCATATCGTCGACGATACTGCAATAGCGCTGATCTACTATTTGCAATAGTGCGTAACTACAAGGTTATTAACTTTACAGGAGATAAAAAAAACTTCATAATTTTAGTATTTAGAACGATAAGCGCATCTTATTGAAATATAGGGACCTTAGAGTGAGGTTCTGATTGGCTTATTCAAAGTAGTGTGTTCACTAACACGCACCAATGACAGACTAGGACAGCGCGGCGCGTAAATTTGAATTTCGCTACTTTTTGCAGTTTCGCGGTATTGCAGATGGTAGTTCAGCGCTATTGCAGTATCGTCGACGATATGTCTTCATTTGTTGTTTACGTGAAAGAAGAAAAAAAATGTGTCCAATATTTTTTGGAAATCTATACCTACTTGCGGACTAATTAGATTTTTTTTTGTCAACTATCCTATTAGCCACACGGCAGATCGGCGAACAGGTTGCTCCATACTAACTTTTCGTTCAACGAAACTTCGTAGTACAGTATCTAACTGTTCGTTATGATGTTACCAGCATCGGTTTGCAGTACTCGCTTTGAGAGATAAACGACATGAAGTTAAATCGACAGTGTAATAGCTAACCAATTTACTAGCCCGATGCGGAGGCTAGGAAACCTCCTTTTTTCGTTTTAACCGAGTTTCGGATTTGCTCTACGGAATTAGTTTGCTTCGACATTTGATCGGATATTCCTTTTAAAAAGTTAAGCGACTGTACCGAGAAATCTGTATCTTCATTTCTTGGTTTGCTTGTTTGAGTGGCATTGCGTTAGGCTAGCTTTTGCATGTTCTTGGAGATTAAAATTGGCTTATTTAATACTTGTCTTGTAAAGATTTTTAGACGCTCGAGCTAGTTTTTCCGCAAGAAATGAAGATTTTAAACAACAAAAAAAATGTTCAAAAAAGTCATAGCACAGTAACTTATCACCAGTACATAAATGTAAAACTGAAACCCAGGTATATTCTTTGGGGCCTAGTAGGGATTAGGATCTCTCAACCTATATAGGTAAACATAGTAAAAAAAACCAGCACAACATAGCCCAGGATTTGTCTTAAAAAAGTAATAAAATTGTCTTTCTAAATAACCTCGTTTTTTAAATTCGTTTAACCTGATCTAGGTCTAGATAAAACGTTTACGTATGTAAAAAATATAAACACGAACAACAATAACTTGGTTATGCCATAGTCAATTATTTTTCAATACACTTCCTCGAAAACTGACTCATATTGCACTGCGATTAGGTTCGACATGCAATGTATTTCACACAAGTGCGTTTTTCTTATTTTTCCCTAACCAAAAGCGGGAAAGTAAATTATCACAGATAACTATACCATAAACTAAGAGTAAATAGATCTCCCTCAGTTTTTTTTTGTCAACTAACCTATTGCAAACAACGATCTATATTTTCCTCAAAAAACTAATTTTATTTTTTGTACTAAAAACGCTAAAGTAAAATATACTTTCAATCTGTCACTGTAACAGCTGAAATTAAGTCGTTTAATTTAAATATTTCAGTCTTAATTTACATCTCCTAAGTACAATTTATTTGAAAACTAATTTTTTTGCTTAATATAACAATGCATCAGTCTGTACCCGTTGTTACACAACAACGTCATTACGGGAATGTTTTCTGAGATTTCTTTGAACCCGTATGTTACATAAACCCAGTAATTATGCTCAAGAAAAATTGCAGCGCCAGCGCCGTAGGGTCTTGAAATGTTTTTTTTTTCCACGTTACATATCAGAAAAAAGAGAAAGGAAAACAAAAGAGAAAAGAGTAAGCTTGGATGGCTTGGTCACGTGGAGAGGATGAGTGGAAGTCGAATAATGAAATGTATTTACAACGCAACGCCGGGACGGACGCCCTTGAAAGACATACACTGACCTTATTGGTGATGTTCTTCAGAAAGGACAAGTGCTTAGTACTTGCAACCGGCGTGCGTGTATGACCAGATGTATGAATGTGGACGAGGCAAAAGCAGTATGTAAGCCATCATGGAATGCCACCTGCTACGGTAGCAGGTGGCGTTCCATGATGGTTTCTGCTTATCCCCATGGAAAAAGAACGTGACTTTATGTATGCGTATAACAATAACAATAAAAAATTTTTTTGGGCGGGTGGAAAGTCATCAAATAACCCCTCCCGCTCTGGGCAGAGCGAAAGGGAGTGTCAGACTTCTACTGACTAAAAACCACCCATGTTCCTTCTTAGCCCTTGCGCCGAGGCGGCGGTTTCTCTTTCGAACAACCCGCAGCCCCGACGGGCGTCGGCCCTTGCAAAGAGATGTCAGCAACATGGAAGGGGCCTTCCATGTTGCTGACATCTCTTTGAACACGAACGAACGCGCCGTCGACACGACCTGTCGTCGTCATAAGACGGACAGACGGTAAGCTAGTGGACGGACGGCGAGCTAGCCTGACGGCAGGCAGCCTGAGAGATACGATGGCATGTAAGGCCGTGTCGGAGGCCCACGGGCGGCATAAGAAGTCTGACACGAGGTTAAGCTCACGATGTCCGTCCGGGCTGCGGGTTGTTTGCAAGAGATACCGCGGCCTCGACATGAAGGGCTAAGAAGGAACATGGGTGGTTTTTAGTCAGTAGAAGTCTGAAACTCCCTTTCGCTCTGCCCAAGAGCGGGAGGGGTTATTTAATGATTTTCCACCCACCATAAAAAAAAAAAAAAGGTTAAGCAAACGATCAAGAATAATGCCCTATGTACTGTTAAGTCTTAAGAAACACGTGCTAGCCTTAAAAAGCTGTGAAAAAATAATAAAAGTTTTCTAAGTACCTTTGTATTATATTATGTTTGTCGACTTTCTAAATTGTTGGCAATTGAGGAAAACCTCATAAAGGAAAATACTAAGTAGATTATAAATTTCGGCACGTGAGTGTATAACAATGGTGTTTTAAGTTTTACTCCAGTTTTTGTTCGGCACGACAACACATTGTGTGTGTCATTTTATTTTTCAGATACTTTAGGCCATCTGGAAAGAAATTATTAGAGGAGGAGAAATAAGTAAAGAATAGGGATGTTTACTGACTAAAAAAATATGATTCTAATTAGTCCGTCTGTTAGATTATCGAAAAATATTGCATAGGTATTTTTTTTTTATCAAATCAATAAAAATTTACGAAGATAAAACGCGTCAAAGATTTGAGTGGGGGGTTGTGACGTCACTCACCGGTAAAAAATGTCATACTAATGTCTTAGAAAATGACGTCACACGAGTTTTCAAAGCACTGTATCGTCTTCATTGTTTGTTTACGTGAAAAAAGTTTTTTTTTCTTTTTCGTGTCCAATATATTTTGGAAATCTATCTGACGGACTAATTAGATTTTTTGAGTTAACTACCCTATTATAGTCACTAAATTCCCATCTAGTCAAGTCATAGGTCTCCTGTTCGAACACACGACACGAACTTCTGATTTTGCTTTGCTTATCTTCTGATTCATGTGCGTATTGGTTATAGTTTATGGTCGGCGGGGGGGGGGGGGGGGGGGTAATGTATAAACACTCAGTCTGTCAGCGAGCAATGGAGCGTAGTAAAAAGGAAACCAGACAAACTCAACGTCTTTCTTAAATTTTCTCAACTCTGACGCAACTCACCTAACCTTTACAAACAAAAACTTCTTCAAAGAATTTAAGTTAGCAAAACAAGGGACCCTTCAAAATATATCATCTACCTCCTCTATCCTCCTATTATATCTATCTGCCTTTTTTCAACTTTGTCCGGGTTGGCTTCCCGTCTAACCGGATGCAACTGAATACCAGTCCCAAGTTATAGGCAAGCCCCGAAAACACACTCGAAAACATATTTTTGGAAATAAAACTATTATTGACGTTAATTCAGTAATTATTTTAAAATAATTATCCGAAATAAAAGCTTATACCTATATCCCGGCCTAAATAAATATTATAATTATATATCATAATTTGTATTTCATCATTTCCTTCATAAATTCCGTCACGAACTAAAAATCAACGAATAAGCAAGTCTTTCGCAAATATTATTTTATACTTAGTCGACTTTCCGCCATGGTATTTAATCAGGGAGGGATTAAGTCGTCTTGACCCGGTAAGCGTCCGTGCCGGTTCTAGTCAAAATTGCCGGAACACTTCCCGGAACGTCCCAGAACGGCGGGAAAGTGGGACCAAAGCGTGACAAGCATTTCTCGCAAGATTTTTTGTTGAAAGTACAGTCGAACAAGGTAATAGGTACACAGGTCTTTATAATTCTAGAACACTGAAAATATTGATTGCAATTTTGTTTTATAAAGTGTTTCCCATTAAGATTGCACTAGCCGACGGTTCGAACTCGTTGCCGGGCGTGGCTAATATGCATGCTATTTGGTAATGTTTTTAATTTATCTAGTTTTATTCATTTAGTATTCATTTATCTTGTTTTTCTCTATATATTCATATATTTATTTAGTGAAATATACGACGATATGTACTGGAAATGAGCGCGTAAAATTTCATAAATTGACCTTTGGGCGTATAGATATTATGGAAAAGCTACTGGATGTATCCACTTAAAACAATTTATTTGAACTTTTGAATAAATTATCTATCCCTGTACGGTTTCACCTTTTTTCATTTTCATACTACATAAGTTATTTATTTACGCCGAAAGACGAGTTAAAATAAGTGTTAAAATGTGGAAGTTTCGACGCTCATAACTTCTAAGCCAATGTTTTTTTTTCCAATTCTGCTTCCATACAAGACCAGTTGATACAAATTTTAGTTTTGAATCTTCACCGTCAAACAGACGAGTAATCACCATACTACGTTTGTATGGAAAAATGACCGACTAGTTCATCCTTAAGCGACTGATGTCAACCGCTGTATCGTTTGACATCGGTCTCTAAATATATCTGTATAGTCTTAAAATGAATACAAGTTAGCTGGCGGTAAACTTATTAGCTTGTTCGGCTATACATTGGTTTATTTTGAAGGAACAATAGGTATATTTCAGTAGTTCTTGAACATATTTCTGAGTTTCACATAATGTCACACGTAATGGAATAGGGGGCGAGTCTGTTGCAATGATTTTTCGATGGAGCTTTTGACAAATTTGCAATAGAATTTCCAAGAGCACTTTGCTTTTGCGAATCTAACCCAGATCACCATGTTCAGCAGTAGCGTCTACAACCAATATCCAAACGCGGCGGTCAAGTTTAGTATTTTTTTTTACCAAACTACCTCCTGTTTTAATACCAATAAAAATATGGTTTTATTACCTTAACAAGTTAATAATATCGTTTAACCGATAAAACGAACAATTAATTTTTATCGCTGGCAATCTTTGCAGTTAAAACACGGGGGATTAAGTCAGTCCCGTGGGTGGAAATGCGCTGGCCGGCCCCTCCTAGTTAGAATTGCCGGACGTCTTGCCGGGCTTCAGAACCGTAACAGTGCCGTGCCTTTCGATCGGAAACGTTTAAATATCACTATCACTACACATAAAACAAAGTACTCCGCCGTCTGTTTGTTCGCGATAAACTCAAAAACTACTGCACCGATTTTCATGCTGTTTTCACCAATGGATAGAGCAGTTCTCGTGGAAACTTGGCTAGCACATTGCAGGCTTGAATCACCTCATTGGCGGATAAAAAGATGATTCCGTGCTTCTTAAGGCACGCATAAGCCGGTGGTCCTGGCCGCCAAATGGCGGTCGTCAAACCATGTCAAAAGCTCTTGAGGCGGTTTAGAAACTCCGACACTAGGGTGTGTGGGGTCGTTAGACCTTACTGCCCACACTTTGGCTTTGATTATAATACGTTTGCCTGGATCACTACCATGTACACAACACCAACACCGACGCACTTTATATTTTTTTAGTAGGTAACCATTTAAATATGTACACCATAAGACGACCCACTAACTACTCGTACCTTTTCTGTCTTAACTTAGTTTACACGCTTGTCTCTGAATACTAAATACTCATTCCTTATTTGTTGTACTGATATTTCGGAAGATTTTCTTGTTGTTTTGTTAATTTGTTAGTTCTTTAAAAACACCTTGACATTGACAGCCAGTCTGCGCTCGCGTCCCTTTGCTTGTCATGGACCATAGACAATAGTCTGTAGCGTTGACAAGCGAAGTCGGAGCGTTCGGTGCGGCCGAGCCGATTATTATTAATATTTTCATTTATGTACTCATTGTGTTTGTGTTGTTTAGTGTTATTTTGTTTAAGTAAGTTTTCAATTTTAATTTTGTTAGAATGTATTTTGTGTCCGTAGGTGTGACCGTGACATCACAGTGGGCCCTATCAGAATACCAGCGCTGCGGTATTTGTTTTTTCATCTATCGCAGCACCATGCTGAGATAGGAGCCTTTTTGGCCTCGCACAGGTCTTTTTTTTTTATTATTTAGTTTTAGATTCTTTTTTTTATTATTTTTGTAGTTCCTGTGCTTGTCCAAATAAATATTTTTCTTTATTTCTTTCTCTTTCACACGAACTGACCCGCTAAGACAAATCAGGACAGGAAAACTTCTGTTTTTATGCAAGCACCCTTACCCTCAAAAGGCGCGTACGAATTGTGCGTGAAACATTACTGACACGCAAACGTCCAATTACAGCGAGGGTAGTGTTAAAAATTAATTTATACATTACCTCGCCCTTTTAACTATCTACAACACTCCTAAAACGTAATACATCGCTCTTTTTCCCCAACATTGTTACCCAACTATTAGAATCAAAACAGCAATGGATTACGGTCATTTATAAAATGACGAGCGCGGATTGGGTAGTTTTGATTTATGTCGTGTATTCAGGCGTTTAACTAATACCACTATCATGTTACGTCAGTCAGTTGTATGTTAGTTTAGCATGTTAACTGTTGGCCGACCGGCAGAAATAATTATGTTTCCATCAAAGGATTAAGAGAACAAAACTAGATATTATGTTTTAAATTGAAACTAGAATATGTTTTAGATTGAAACTTGTTGCTGAGTTATATCACTGCTATATTAAGCTGAAAAGTCTCGTGTATGATCTTCAGCAGGAGTGACATTAGTCTAACATAAAAGGGATGTTTCCTGACTAAAAAAATGATTTTAATTAGTCCGTCTGTTAGATTATCGAAAAATATTGGATACGTATTTTTTGTTTTCACAAATCAATAAAAGTTGACGAAGATAAAACGCGTCAAAGATTCGAGTGGGGGTTTGTGACATCACTCACCGGTAAAAAATGTCATACTAATGTCTTAGAATATGACGTCACACGAGTTTTTAAAGCACTGTATCGACTTCATTGTTTGTTTAAGTGAAAAAAGAAAAAATACGTGTCCAATATTTTTTGGTAATCTATTTGACGGAGTAATAAGATTTTTTTTGTTAACTACCCCAATAAACAAATACCTGACGAAATGTACCTATGCATAATCAGTCTATAACATTCCTCCTGCTGGGACACAGGCCTTCTCTCTATGAGAGGGAATGGGCTATGGGGCTGCGGGTTGTTCGCAAGAGATACCGCGGCCTCGACATGAAGGGCTAAGAAGGAACATGGGTGGTTTTTAGTCAGTAGAAGTCTGACACTCCCTTTCGCTCTGCCCAAGAGCGGGAGGGGTTTTTTGATGATTTTCCAACCGCCAAAAACAAAAAAAGAAGGGAACGGACTATACACAACCAGCACTGAACCCGCCAATGCCGGTTGGTAGATGTTGCTTGCTATTTTTTCCTTCACCGTTTTAAGAGCAGTGGTGATGGAATAAATTACACAAAGTAATGCGCCTGCCTGGGTTCAAACCTATGACATACTACTCATAAGTCGGGAATACCATCACTAGGCCCCAGCTGCTCTGAAATAGATGCATTACACTATACATAAAGACGGACACGGATGTTTGACATAAGTAAATATTTCTCTACCTTTGACAAAGAAAAGAGTTGGTTATTTGAAGCAGCAAGTTGTTCTCAATGGCCAGTTACCGACAGCTTAGCATTCCCGACGACCAAGCTTACACAGGGTGGTGCCGACAATACGACAATAAATGAAACCGCTGGTAGTTCTAGTTCATAGGAACATTATTAAACTATCAAATAAATCTTAACACCAAAATAATAAATTTGAAAAAAAATCAATAAAACTAAGTAGCATAAAACTGTAAACGAAATATATTACAATTTACAAACAAATATTGGTTAACTAACCTTAGGAATAATTTACACCGATTTACGTATGGAAATACAATATAACAAACGAATTTGGCAAAGACATTTAGTAGTTTATTGTCGTATCGTCGGCAAGACGACGGTGTTAAGATTTATTTGATACTTTAAAAATGTTCCTATGAACTAGAACTACCAGTGGTTTGATTTATTGTCGTATTGTCGGCACCACCCTCTATATTATTAAACTACATACTTTTCAAAAGCAACTTGAAATAGAAAACAGAAATATTGTTCGTTATACAACTTCCCTCTGCCCGTAATCCTACAAACAGTTCTCTTGCGACCCACAGAATGTTCCTCAGATATAATAATATCACAACATCTTCCCGTTAAGTGTTGTTAGGTTAGAAAAAACTTTATCTTCCAAGTCAGTTAAAAAGAGCTATCGCCATCAATTGTCACCAGTAGCCAATAAGAGGGAACGACACAAACTTACCGATTGGCGGAGCCCTTTATTAGAAAACTTTTATCATGGAACGGCATGGAAAAATAAAGCTGCGGTACGTGTACAAATAAGACATAACGGCTGGACTAACGGAGGATTAAAGTTAACGATAGGTCACTATGAACGAGTAAGCTTAGTGGCGTTCGATTGGAATAAACTGGAGTTTGTACGGCCGGTAGTTAGGCAGGAATTGACTGGCCGAGTGTTAAAGTTTGATTGTTTATTGTTGGTGGATTCGGCATTTATTTGGTGAGGTTGGGGTTCTTTTGAAAATATTGAGATCATTGTCACCGAGTTTCTTTAACAATACTGTTAACTTTTCGTTAACACGTTCGTTCTGTCCCTATTATCATTCACACAGTCCATAGTTTTCTTCTTCTCGTATAGCCTTATCTACATTCATGCTCTATATTTTCCTCAAACCTCCGCATCACATGTTCATAATTACCTTCACTAAGTTAAAGTTATCTTTAAATATAAAGTGTCAAGTATTCTTTAAACTTCATTGAAAGTAAATCAAAGTACATAACATGATTCACAACACCTACATCTGTGCCCATCCTTCTAAGCCAACAATCCGTTCAAAGCTAGCCAACTAATCATAAGATTAGATAGTCATTAAGACGGTCTACGAGGAAATTACATATAATATCAGACCAGACCGTGCTATTCCTTTGACATTCAACCTGTCAGACCCAAATGAATATTATTACAACTGTAAGCTTATAAATTAACCTGTCAATACCTGATGTCTAATTTCATGGAATGCCACAAACGAGATGGCATGGACGAATTAAGTAGACAATGTGGAATTAATTAGCATAATCAAAATAATACGGATTGAAAAGTCAGCATTTGCCAAGCCTTTTTCAACTATGTCGGGGTCGACTTCCAGTCTAAACAGGTGCGGCTGAATGTCAGAATATGACAGGACGTACGGCCAGTCTGAACTCCACAACCCAGTTAGTACTGGGTACTATGATACTCGTCGGTAAGCCTGGTTGTCAGACTTTCGAGCCACTGCCAAAGATCTTCAAATGACAGCTGAAATCAACGGCTTAACATGCTTTTTGAGGCATGAAGGAAACTTAGACAAGCGCGGCTTAACCTTAAGATCGACTCGAGCGGCGGCAATGAAAAAATAAATTGCAGTAGGTATTTCCTAGTCGTCGGTTAACAGGTTTCTGGGTTTGCTATCTTGTACCTATTCTTCTTTTTAAAACAGTCAACGATATATTCGCGAAAACATACGACTTATTTTTTTTTCTAGTCTACTTTTTCCCACTTCTGGGCAAAAGCCTCCCTCCACTCCTTCTATTTCTCTCGAACCCGTGCGTCCTCCTTCCAGTTCTGGCGGTACCTGTCTAATTCGTCCCGCCATCTCCTTCGTGGCCTGCCGCGACCCCGCCTCACTGTGTCAGGGCACCCAGTTTACTGCTATTTTGGCCCACAGTTTGTCCGGCATGCGGCAGACATGTTCTGCCCAGTCCCACGACTCTTATAAAATAACTAAATATTTTATAAGCTTTGTCCGAAACAATGAATGAGACAACATGGAAACCGATGCATGCACGTTTGAAAAATAAATGAGAGCTTAAAAACCCTCTAAAAACAACCTAGTTTCATTTAACCCAGCAAAAGTATTCCGTTTCCAATATGGTACGTCAAAAAACAAAACAAATGTTGTTTCGGAAAAACTGCAATGTAATTGAGATGCTTCGTAATAAAATAACTATTATATTTGAAAACAAATGAAAACCATTCGTCGGTAGAAATAACGTCGAAAAATAACAGACACACATCACGGTATCGTTTCCACGTTGTATTTATTTTGTACGAAGCAAAACCGGATGCATACGCTTAACCGTGTATTAAAAAGCCGCGTGTGCAAATATATTATTTACTCTGCTCTTTGATTCACCAATCGAAATTATTGCCAAAGGGAACTCGAACTATGTATAATATTTGAGTAACAAACAGGTAATAATGATTGGAAAATGGACATTTATTTAGTGGATATGTCGTTATTTCTATGATATCAGCCCGTACGTGGGGTTTCTATTGACATATAATTAACGGATGTCCATGTATGCGATGATGTGATAATTACCGCCAAAAGCAAAGCTAGCTTTGCATATAATTATGAGAATTTTTCATATATGCCGTTTATGTACTGTCCCTAACATATATTTTATCACATTCGTCTCGGACAACATCTTTTTTTTGGAGGGTGAGAAATCATCAAATGACTCCTGCCGCTCTGGGCGGAGCGGAAGGGAGTGTCAGACTTCTACTGACTAAAACCACCCATGTTCCTTCTGAGCCCTTTGTGACCCTTTGTGTGGCCGCGGTATCTATTTCGAACAACCCACAGCCCCGGCAGGCGTCGGCCCTTGTTGGCCCCTGCAGTGTTGCTGACATCTCTTTGCGGTGCGCGTGGAACATGAACGCGCCTTCGACACGGCCTGTTGTCATCATAAGACGGACGGACAGTGAGCTAGCCCATTACTCACCGTTCACTCTCGGTCAACACCTTGGCCTAAGCTTTCCCACGACACGGAAATTGTGGAAGGCGCACTAGTTCCCTTGATCCCCGGTTAGTTAGAGTATAACAGACCCCTCCTCTCCTCTGGAAGACATTCATGAACTTTTCCACCCCGTAACGAGTAATAAACCTTCCCACCAACCCTAATCGTGAGCTTTTGTTCCTATTTCTAGTATGGCTAAAATATCCATTGTACCTACACCAACATGTATAGCAAAGACACTAATAAATACGACCTACCACTCCCTGGTAATAACTAAAACTGTGAAACAGGTTTCCCTGCCCATAATTGGTGAAAATCTTCCAGTTACGCAACTTTGGCTTTCCTGGGAGCTTCTAAACAGATTTTGGACCGAGGTTAACTGAACCTTATGGCACTTCATATCGTGTCCTACGTTGACTGTTGTTTCATGCATGCTATAGAAACTGATGGACGCTATTCGAAGCCAAATTAAGATTACCATCAAACCTAAGAAGAGCTTGGCAGTCGTTACAGGTAGTCAGTGACCTGAAATTCTGACATCCAGTCTTACCAAAGAGTATCGTATCACCTAGTATTAACTGGGTTGTGGAGGTCAGATAGGCAGTCGCTCCATGTAAAATACAGGTATTCAGCTGCATCCGGTTAGACTGGAAGCCGACCCTAACATAGTTGGGAAAAGGCTAGGCAGATGATGATCAAACCTAAGAAGAGAAATAAACATTAGACCTAAGAAAACTATTATAAAAAGAAAGATAAACGTCTAAGTATGCCACTATGTTAGAAAAGTAATGAAGAAACTTCTCGTTATTCTAGACATAGCGAGGTGTCCCAGACGAAACGCGCAACTTTATATTAGAAATAGGATTAATTTGTATGGTGACCTGGGAAATAAAAACATAATGTCAGCTTATTGTAGCTCTCGACCTGTAACAGCTGGGAGAAACGGGACAGTTTTAAATATCTCACAGACTTTGTTTGAAGATATCTTCGTCTGGAAAAGAAAAATCTGACTATACAATTTCCATAATTTAACAAAACTTGTCGATACTTACGTTTACGCACTTATACTGACAGAAATGGTGGTACAGTTCTTTTACAAGATACTCATCAATATAATTGGTAGGCCAAACACGTTTCATTTTGAATGTTTGGTAAAGGTACATAACTTTTCTACTAGAAAGTACACAATAATATTATATATTATGTTGTTACAACATGAGATTCAATAGAAATAGCAAATGGGATTCATCATCATCAGCATATAATGTTCCCACTGCAGGGACTCAGGCCTCCTCTCTAGGAGAGGGATGGGCTATAATCCACAACGCGGGCCCAGTGCGTGTTGGTAGATGTCACATGTCTTCGATGTTTTCCTTCACCGGATTCATCATAAACACCTAAAAATTGGGATCTAAAACAGGGATCAAACGAAAATAAATCTTTATTTTTGCCTTAAAAATACTCGTTAGACTTTTTATCAGTCTAAAGTCATGTTACTATTCTGCTATAAGGACAGAACCCTACCAATTTTCATGAAATACGAGAAAATTAACAAATATTCTTGTCCCCTCTCTATACTAAACCGACCGACCTCCGTTTTCAAAGCATCGTTCCATTTTTGCTTCAACTTCAAACAGCACCGAGACAAGCATAAGCAGTATTTCAGCTGTTCGATAAATATAAGTATCGACATATATAAATATCGATATCGACAAAGGCGAGGCTCAAGCGATGACGGACGGGCCGCCATTACCCAGCGAACGCTTATTGCGTTGCCCGCGACGTTTATATTGTTCCTTAGATAATACCCGGTTATTTAGCACAACACTAATATTCACCCGTTTTTTGTACCCGTCTCTCCTTGTTAGACGGAAATCTGATGTACCGTCGCATCATTTACATTGAAACGATCTTCCTTTTTTATAATTTTTGCCATTATCCGAGTTTATAAAGGTTTTCTGAAGGTGCAATACTGGTTTTATTTAAATGTCTTTTGTAATAACTGTCTCGGTTATTATGTACGTTTTGTAATTAGATTTGCTTTATAGAATATTCTAAGAGCGAAGTTTCATGAATTACACTTTTTTATGAAACGTTGTAGAGTTTTTAGTGTCCAATTTTATAATTAGGTGCTGAAAGGTTAAACTAGTAAAAGTTGAGAGTTAATGCTAGCGTAAAAGTTTTGAGAAACGCTAATTTAAAAAGGTCTGCAACTTTAATTTACCTATTGATGTAAGTATGACATGTAGTATGTAAATGACACTCCGGGTACGGCCCGGAGATAAATATTGCACATCGACCTTTGGAAAGAGGTGTATTTTATACAAAGAATAAAAAGAATTATCAAAAGAAGCAAATCATAATTGTTTTAACAGCTCCTAATAGATACCGGACTGTTTGTATTTCGTGCGACAGAGATAACGCTCTACGAAGCCGAAATAAGCCGATTGTCTCTTTCCAAAGGTCGATGTACAATATTTATCGCAGGGTACTGTATGCTACCACACATTCCATCAGTAAATCGGGAGACAAATCTTATGTTACTTGTTTTCGTTATGTAAGCTAACATAACAGTTACCAAACATGGATTGGACTGAGATATTCGATTTTAAACTTCAGTATGTACATTATTTAACGAGAAAAATCACATCTTCATGATAAAGTAACAAAATAAACATAAACTACAAGATTTACTCTATCCAGACGACGCACAAACCCGAATCCATCTCTTACTTTTATCCCCAAACAAGATTTAGGTACTAAAAAGGTAAGTTGGTACTAAAAAGTCGTGTTATTAAACCTGCTAATAAAATTGTATCCTCCAACCAGTGTCAACTTTCCAATACTCCTAGAATTGACTGGTCTGAACTAAAAGTTAAGGAAGGTTCTAGATCTCATATTTCATCGCTTACTTAGAGTTTGGATTTCGTTAAGCCCTGGGCTTATCTATAGCCTAAGGCCTAGGCCGAGACCTTTGGCGCACTTAATTAGGCATTTTTGTCAATAGTAATAAGGTATGTTTCACTAAGTGTTTAATTTACATATTTTGATGAGTAATAAGAGCGTAAGAAGAGGAGGGCTATGCTCGGAGTCTCCTTGCGGGATCGCATCAGAGATGAAGACATCTACAAGAGAATAAAGGTTACCGACATAGCCCGAAGAATTGCCAAACTTAAGTGGTGTGGGCAGGGCACATTGCGCGCAGAACGGATGGGCGATGGGGCTGAAAAGTTCTGGAGTGGCGACAGCGAACCGGAAAACGTTACGTTGGAAGGCCCCCCACTAGGTGGCCCGATGACCTGGTGACACTTGGGGAAGTCATACGTCCAGCAGTAGACGTCTTTTGGCTGAAATGATGATGAAGAAGAGGAGAGGAATAGACCTTTTAATATGGTGACTCTTGGGGCGAAAAACTTGAGAATCTCCAGCAGTGGATGAGTTGCAGCTTCTACGATTATGGTGTAAATGTGAGTAAATTCATAATCTATGTGACAGTTAAAAACCGTTAGTAGTAAGGTTTACATTTCGATTTTGAAATATTAAAGAGAGATTCTCTCGAAATTTCATGAATTACAAAAACCTACTTTCTTACTTACGCTCCTAGTTATTGTGATGTACCATTGCTTGTGCGACAAATAAGTATGTTTATTTTCTTGAAATTGCTAAAAAGAGATGAAAACCCAATACCTCCACCGCCACAGAAAAAACTACACTATTACTGGTAAATAGTTATTTATTCTCAATATTTAAACTCTAAGTGAGACTGAAATGCGGCTCTTCTCTTTAAGTTGCAATTTGTTTTATCACAAACAGCTGGGCATTGGAGATACGATCCACTTTTCTTTCCCGGTAGAAGTAATACGATGCCAATCAAAGTTATTTATATTAAGACCCGTATTTGCGGCTCCACCTACTTAGAAGGTTTCGGTTTTCTTAGATGTGATTGAATACTATTACTATCTCTTTATTTATTTTCCTTACATACTAATTTACAATTTTAATAATTTTCTAAGAAAAAAAGATTTCAAAAATCGTTTAAAATATTAAAAAACACGCCTGCCATGACAAAAAGTACCTAAACTAAAAAATAAAAAAACAAGTCACACGAATTCAGCGATGAATGGGAGCAAGGTCCCGTAAATGTATTCGAAAATGGAAAACTGAAAACTTAAACTTTTATTGCAGTCGGGGGACAGTTCGGTGGAACAATTCTTTACAGGTCCCCCGACTGCAATAAAAGTTTAAGTTTTCAGTTTTCCATTTTCGAATACATTTACGGGACCTTGCTCCCATTCATCGCTGAATTCGTGTGACTTGTTTTTTTATTTTTTAGTTTAGGTACTTTTTGTCATGGCAGGCGTGTTTTTTAATTTTTTTAATTATTTATTTTTTATTTCATATCTTTTAGTGATATATCGGTATTTTGACCTATAACCAATCATTTAAGCCATAAGACGTCCACTGCTGGACATAAGCCTGCCCCAGAAGGGGGAAAATGTGTTTTTTTTTCATTTCTCAGGATTCCGGTCGGCAAAATCGGAACCCTAATAATATGTACGCTTTGTTATCCGTCTGTCTGTCCGTATGCCTAGACCCTGTTCCTCAGGAACGTGTGAAATGATCTGAATGACTTAATTGCGTAATTTATACCTACAAACATTTTTCATTTCATGTAGGTATCTATTTGTAAACAATTTACGCTGAATTTAATATATACATGCAATTTACATACAATGATAAGAACTTTGAATATTTTGTTAACATTTTAAGAAATTCAAGTGTAGTGCCAAACAGTTTTAAGTAGTAGGTACCAAAAAACTTTTACAGATCCCTTGGTGCGTGGGTTCAACTCGCACGGTTTTTTAAAACTATTGTTTTATAACACACGTAATGATTTATTCATTTGTGTTAGTAATGAGTTTCAAGTTGAATCTCGTAGTCAGATTTGTCCATACCAAAATCTACCCTGATCTTCTTTTTCTACCCTTTAAGGGGTGATTTTGAAAATTCTATTATTGCAAATATTATTACTTCTTTAAATTAATATTTTTGCCATGTTTCAAGTAAATTGATTCACGCATACTGACTTTTCATACAAACTTAAAAACCATTTAGGTGCCATCGTAGATGGATTAGGGAGTTGTAACCTAGCCAGTTTTATTTCTTTCATTACAGAGAATCTATTGATATGTAGCTTATTCGTATCGGATCCCGGGTTTAAAATGTCACTATATCATTTGTTGAGTAGTTTTACTAGTAAACAATAGATATTGAATACTACTGTGGCATATTTTTGTAATCTACTTAATAAGTTCTAGACGATGATTATATTTTTCATTGAAATTTCAATAAAAAAAAATTAAAAGTTCTTTTTTTTTCTAAACCACCACCACCCTATTATGTTTTTTGATATTTTATCTAGCCTATGTTACCCGGGGTGACGCAATGAATCTAACGATACCACATACATCAAAATCGGTTCAGGCGTTTAGAAGTTATGGTGGAATAAAGAAACTCACAAACAAACATACATACATACATACATACATACATACATACATACATACATACATGAACGTTAAAAACATAACACTCTTTTTTTTTGGGCAGTCGTGTAAAAAATAGTAGACCGCCGGCGTCGAAAGCAAGCTACCGAGGGCTCCAGAGACAGGACAACGCGGCAGGACTCACAATGCGGGCCGTATCGAGTAGTACTGCCTTTTGAATCAGGCCCTTGATCCAACCGCTAAGCGAAAGTTTCGACAGATGACCGTTCAGGCTCTTAGCTATAAAGCCATTGCCGAGAGAGAGAGAGAGGCCGAGTTCACAGTTCATAGTTCAGTTCTTTTTATTATTAGATACTAGCTGTTCCCGGCATGCGTTGCAATGCCCTTTTTCCTGCCTACGTACCAACTACCTACCACCTACCTATTACCTACCTACCTACATACTACTAATTTATCACCTTCTCTGGACTGCCACAAATGTTTCAAAACCAAAATTAGACAAATCGGTCTAGCCGTTCTCTAGTTTTAGCGCGACTAACTAACAGCAATTAATTTTTATATTATACGTAAACACCATTTGAAAAATCGTTTTTCTATTGGGAAAGAAACAGTAATTATTTGTGATTATTGTGATAATGTCGTATGGTCTGTTTGAAGTTGTCATTCGTTGACTGAACAACTGAACGTCACTCAATTGTTTTGCCTTCCCGGAACCTCTCCACTAACACTTGAACTTTATGGGTACGGTATTAAAGCTCAAATTGATTTTACGTTTTAGTTAGAAAACGTTTGTATGAGAAAAAGAAAAGGGCATTTTTTAGGGCTTTTCCGGCCACTATTCGAATTTTTCTCGCCGTAAAAACCATCCTTGAACTTCAACGAACATTTAAAAAAAAAATCAGCCAAATCGGTCAAGCCGTTTTCATGCTATGTCGTGACAACGGAAAACGGGTTTCATTTATATATATATAGAAGATAGATAGATATGTTCTTAGATTCCTGCAGTGAAAAAGACTGATAATCCCTAGGAATTTATGCCTAAGCTTAAATGCAATGCAACTGCAGTTAGACAGACTTGTATATAATAGTAGACAGTTGCGTTTAAGATTCTTCACGATTAATAATCATCTTTAGCGGCTGTTGACTACTCTAAAAGCGGACAGCTGGTGTCTGATAGGAACTAAATTTCATAACATTAGAATCAAGTATAACCGTATAAACCTCAGTGTTCTCCACCAAAACTAATCTTTAAGAAATCAAACTGCAAAACTAGACAAGCCATAGTTTCTCACACAAGAACATTGGCTTAAAATGTTCTTGTGTGAGAAACTATGGCTTAAAATTCCTTCCTTTTCAAAACATATTGTTAAAGTGCGGCTTTCATGACTCCACACTATATTCTTAACTGTCTCGTTCAATATGTTAGCATTGAAAAATTTACATTGCATGCAAGTTTTAGAGGTGCTCGCAGGTGGCAGTATAGAGTACAGAAATAATACGTTAAACGTCAAGTTGGTTTTGGAGTCACTTCTTTTTATAATGGGGATATCAATTACATGCAGTGGAATGTTGTAAAGTACATACAATGGGTGTTTTGAGGACGGGACCTATGATATTGAGGGGCTCAATGTTCCCGTTTGGGCTGCGGGTTGTTCGCAAGAGATACCGCGGTCTCGACATGAAGGGCTAAGAAGGAACATGGGTGGTATTTAGTCAGTAGAAGTCTGACACTCCCTTTCGCTCTGCCCAAGAGCGGGAGGGGTTATTCGATGATTTTCCACACGCCAAAAAAAAAAAAAGGGTTCAATGTTATAGTTAGTCTTCTAATAAGAATCATCTTATTAGGAAACTAGTTGCTGCCCAAGTAACACATCAAAGCACAATAACGGCCGGCTTACGGCATTTCAGTATCGTTTTAGCATTTTGAGTTAGTTATATTTTAGCACTACAAACGTCCATACGGCTACTGTTATGCTTATTTGGGCACAAATTATGTGGCTTTAGGCCATAATTAGGTTCACAAGTAGTCATTTTTTAGCATTACAGGCGCATTATGTTAGCATTTTTGTGACCAATTAAGATGCCAATCACATTAAAAAAGCATAATTACGGTCAATGAAGTTGCCAATCGCATTACAAAAGCATTGGACTAGCATTAGATTGTGCTAAAAGAATGATTGTGGCTTTTAAAGTGTTCACATGTAGAACTTAAATAAACCCTACACCATTGCAAAAACATCTCTAATACCATGGCACAAATGTTATAATACAATTAACGTTGTAGTATAAGTACTATGTCCAGCTATTGCTGGACAGGAGTATGGACGGAGATCGTCAAAATTTAATGAACGACAACATACTTTTTTTGCATCACTAAACAATGTATAATACTGGATGACTTTATGACTGTTTTGTTATTTCATGCCATCAAATATTAAACGCAATGTAGTTTACTGTAAATGTCTATATTAGTTTAATTGAAAATTTTCACGCGCCTTCGATATTTTGTGTTTTTGATATAAAGTTTGATAAAAAGAAATGTACGAAATAACCAAAACAATTGTGTATTCCTAGTTTAGAACGAATTTTGCATTATTAACATAATAGTATTGACTGGGCAGTATTTAATTAAGTTAAATCATTATAATAAAGGTCTATTGCTATTATAAATAGGTCCATTAGATTATATTTTTTGGTTATAAAATATTTACAAAATGGTGTCGGTCTACAGTAGCCCGGTGAACCTTTAGAAAGTCTAATTAATGCCACCAGCATTATAAATACTCACATGTGAACAATTATTAGGCTAGGGGCCAGAGAGAAGACTTTTGGTGAACCATCGTAGTGCCATTGTCTATAAAGTAGTTTTATATGGGTTCACCGGCATGCCAATAGGCTTGATGTAGACTGAAATAGTGCCATTATTTCTTGAACGTAATTTTGGGAATCCTGGAGCAAAACAATAGAACCTATAAAAACTAAGTAGCGGTACATGACGATAATTGTCAAAACCAATTTATTTTTTTAATTTATGATAAAGGTCTATTGCTATTATAAATAGGTCCATTAGATTATATTTTTTGGTTATAAAATATTTACAAAATGGTGTCGGTCTACAGTAGCCCGGTGAACCTTTAGAAAGTCTAATTAATGCCACCAGCATTTTATATACTCACACGTGAACAATTATTAGGCTAGAGGCCAGAGAGAAGACTTTTGGTGAACCATTTTAGTGCCATTGTCTATAAAGTAGTTTTATATGGGTTCACTGGCATGCCAATAGGCTTGATGTAGACTGAAATAGTGCCATTACTTGAACGCAATTTTGGGAATCCTTGAGCAAAACAATAAAACCCATAAAAACTAAATAGCGGTACATGACGATAATAGTCAAAATCAATTTATTTTTTAATTTAGATTTGAAGGGTAATCAACAATTTCTTTGGCAGGTTATTAAATTTAAAAAATAATAACCTGCCAAAGAAATTGTTGATTACCCTTTAAATCTATGTAAATAAAAAGCTTAAGTAAGTACTTCACATAACATTTTTTATTGGTACGTATGTAATAGTGGTAGGTATGAAAAATAATTAGTATTCATGATGATGCAAACATACTAATGTACATCTTGTTTTGTTGATTTTAATAAAATGTGTTTCTCCCCAATATGACCGACAAATGGCTTTACGAATACAGTAAAGTGACTGCCTCGTTGGTCTAGTGGTCGCATGCGCGACTGCTGTGCATGAGGTCCTGGGTTCGATTCCCGGGTCGGGCAAAGTGTTATTGGCTTTTTCCATCAGGAATTTATCAGTAACAGCCACGGAGTCTGGATTTGTGCCCGGTTGATGGCAATAGGCTCGCCCCCTATTACATAGGACTTAAACATAACTGGCGAAATGTGGGTGGTACTATTAGGTACACCTCTGCCTAACCCTTCGGGGATTACAGGCGTGATGTTATGTTATGTTAAAGTGAATGTATATATGGCTTTACGCATCACAATAGCTCACGTGTATTTGGTTAAAGAGCTGTTAACCGGTCAACAGCACTCAGGTGACCTTTAAAAATGCAAGCATTATATTGATTCACGTTTATGCTATTCAAAAGTATTAGGCTTTTACTTAGCACTTGTAAGTCCTACAACACAACAAAGAGCATTCAAAATAGCTCAAAGCTGTTTGATAGATTTACGGTGCATTATAATGGTACAAGTATATGCTATTAAACCGCATTAGGCATTATCTTATGGCCCAAAATGCTATTGTAAACCCTAAGGCACCAAAAACAGCTGAAAGCTGTGTACTGGATTAACTTGGCATTTTAATGGTTCACGTTTATGCTATTAAACAACATTAAGCATTTATTTTACTACTTACAATGCTATTGTTGATCCAAATGCACTGAAAACAGCCAAAAGCTATACTGCTGCATTGTGGTTTGCTGCAGTTAAACTAAAGGCTTAATAAAAGCATTTTGACATGCCACTGTCCAACCGCTATACAATGTAAAGCATGACAATGGTTTTCAAATGCCAATATAAAGCCTTAAGATGTTCGGTGAACTATTATAAGAGTTTATACGGACCTTAAGCACTACATAAGTATACTAGTTGTTTTTTAAAATGCTTTCTGTGTTACTTGGGTGACTGCGTTCGCGTAAAATTATTGTAAAAATATGATACCTGTTTGAATCGGATTATGTAAACGATTTCATAGGTTTTTTTTTGCACAGATATTTAATCCTTTTTCAAAAATAAAAGCAGTGTACAACATAACGTTGGCTGTCAGTAAAATTTTCGTCATCGGTCCCGTCGTTTCAAAGAATAAAAATTTTCAATTTCAACTAATTTGTTAACACCCAAAAGATGATAAATCTAATTAAATGTCTCAGAAACATACAAAGGCTGACTAGATCAAAATGCTCAAGATATTCCCACACATAATGCATGGCTCAAATAAATAAACAGTAATACCTATAAGTATCAATATACCACACAAAAAAAAAAATACATTACATCTTCGCAAATTGCATCGGGAGAAACTTATGCAGCTTGTAACAAGTTGCTTTACCTACTCGTACAAGTTACAAACAGTTCTTAGTTATAACTTATAAGTATCGATAACAAGTTACATAACAAGCATCTGATTTTTTACATCTTGCAGAAACCGACAAAAACGGACTTCAAAAAATCAAAAAAGTGAAAAATACACTAAAATAAATCTGCTGCTGAACTCGGTGGCAAAAAAACGAAATCAAACAAACAAAATAATGTCACCGACTGTCGACACTTTTTTGTGTTTTTGAAGTCGGTTTTATTTTTGCAAAAAAGTATTTTTTTGTGAAAGACAATCTAACATCAATGCAACTTAGTCGACATAATAATTTACTAACTCAACATTTCATGGAATCCGGATATTTCATAAAATAGGTCAATAGCAATGGGACCAGTTCAACAAATTATTGTGAAATATACCTAATTTAATTACATATTTGTTGATGTTTTCAGCGTCCCGCGCTTATAATCCCCACTGCCATAATGTGATACAAAACAATTTTCAATTTAATGTACATTATGCTTTTGAATAGCTTTTCATAAAGCCTTTTCAATACCCACGATATAAATTTCACAAATATAAATGAAAAAAGTGGAATATTACAAAACAAACCACATAATAAGGCCGCCCGCGCCGCGAATATGAGACAATAAACGACAAAGCTGTATCGTAGCGGTCTACGTAGCGCTTCCGTAGCAAAACTTGTAGGCGACTACGGCGTAGCAGCGGGATACATCTAATGAGGGCACTGATATTGTACCGCTCAGCCGGCGGCCGACTCAGGCGGCCTCTATAAATTGGTTTCATGCATATTTATTTATTCAAATATGTATGAATTGAAATCTCCACGACTACTGAAATATGGCACTCGTGGACGAAAATTGAATCAACAGGGTAAATTAAGTTGACAGGCGCAGTAATAGTGTTTGAAATACAAACTCTTTTAGTTGAATAAGAAGCGTAAGTTAAGAAAGTGCATGCTCTCGTGGCATTATTCAAAGTATTCTTCATAAACTTCGCCTTCAAGCAGCGAACTGCGAACAACAAATTTTTCATACTTTGCTCTTCTGACGTTTGGTGAAATTGGTGTTTAATGAGTAAACTTATGCATCCTAGCGTGTGCTAATCTTAGTTATTTTTTCCGTGATAAAGTACGTTTAGAAAAGTGCACGTGTGTTAAAGTTGCAGCTTAATAGTTTTTTGATGACTTCGCCCGGTGCAAAATTGAGCGTGCTCGAGTCGGTATAAAATACTTTGAACTTTCCGTAAACCGTTTTGTTTGTTAAATTTTATTTGGTAATGCGGTGGCACGGCGACTCCGCTGTTTCGTACAAATTGGGGGATTTGAAACAGCGTGTTTTCCTGCAAGTATTTTTGTAAATATGCTTAATCAACTTTACGTAATGTCGTAAACCGGTAACCGTAAGACAAAGGAAAGGAACAGTGAATTGTATTCAGCGTTTATCCTCGAGTTTGTAGACAAAGAATCATTTATCTTGTATCATAAATAATATATTTCGTTTAAAATTACAGTGTACAATTGTACCGTAGCAACAGATATAACGGACAATAAATGAGGAGTGTCTCAAAGCTGGAAACTAATTAAAGTCGGGAGGTACGAATCAATACTTATAAATTAAGACGGTTTAACTTGCAAAGGTAATTGGGCAAAAGTTCATCTCAAATATTGACACTGGGATGACAGAAGCTGAGGTAGCAATTCTTAAGGCACAGTTTACACTTCCGACTCATCGTTATTAGTACGGGTAGACAGTGAATTGTTAACAGGGAATTGTCCTCGAACAATGAATGAAGTCGTTTTCAAAGTTTGCGAATTTAACAATTTGTACAAAAGCGGGGAAACCATGAAAATGTGGCGAGGTACCTATTCCCATCTGAGCACCTATGCTTAGAGCACCAAAAGTATTCCCATTAGAGGACCAATCAATATCTTGACGTGGTGCTTTAATGGGAACAATAAAAAATATTAAAAAAAAAAAAAAAATTAAATAAATTATTATTTAATTTTTTTTTTTATTTATTGTCAGATAACAAAGATCCATAATGGTTAGTAACAATTTGAACTTATAAACTATGTTAGTCAGATTCACAAAATAAAATTACAAAATTAAAATTTGAAATTTGAAAAATCAACATTAAAAAAAAATTACTATATTGGATTAGGGAATTAAAATAAAATTGCATTATTATTATGTAGGTGAACCATGCTGCAGTAGTTCACGTACTGACAGTCGAATCGTTCAGAATAATAAACTGGTAAAAAAAAGTTGGTCTAGTGGACGCAAGCGCGAATGTTAAGCATGCGATCCTGGTCCAGCCGAAGTGTTCAAAATCAAAATCAAAAGTCATTTATTCAAAGTAGGCTGATAATCAGCACTTTTCGAACGTCAAAATTTACCTTTCTTATTTACAAGTGACAGTCCCCCAAAACGCCCACCCTTCGACAATTCCTAGTGTTATTGGGTTTTTCCCTTAGGATATTTTCAGTAGCAGCCACGGAATCCGGATTTGTGCCCGGTTGATGGCAATAGTTTCGCCCCCTATTTTTTTTTTTTTTTTAATTAGCCTGTTGTGTCCCACTGCTGGGCAAAGGCCTCCCCCATTTCTTTCCAGCTCTCCTGGTGTTGTGCCTTCTCTGGCCAATCAGTCACGAACGAGTCCAAATCGTCACGCCAACGTTTCTTGGGTCTGCCTCGGTGACGCCCCCTATTACATGGGGCTTAAACATGATTAGCGAGATGTGAGTGTACTATTAGGCAGACCTCTACCTAACCTGTTATGTTGTGTATCATCATCATCATCATCATCTTCCTGCCCTTATCCCATGTCATTTGGGGTCAGCGCAACACGTATTTTTCATCCATGTATTGTGTTTTTTAAATTTCATTTCTGTGATTGATTTCATTTTATTAGCTTGATAAAACGATCAAGTGTAGGCGATTTGTTGAAGGCTTGCGTTCAAAGTATGTTACACTAACCCAATATTTTCAGTAACTTATTAAACTTGTTTCCTGAATAAATCAACCTTGCCGGTGAACTTAAATAAGTAGAGATTAGACAAATAGATATCTTCTTAGCGATTGATAAATGAGTTATTTTAATTATTCACAGAACCGCTAGATTATGTTTAATATTTATAGTTAAACATTTTGCGAAAAGGAATCTTACGTTTTGGGCAAGGCCCGTTTGATCTGCCTCTTATAATATTGAAGTTAAATAATTTAGTTTAAGTTAAGCGGTTATTTTTCGTTTAATTAGGTTTATCTTTGTACTTTTTTAACCTTTTAAACTTAGAGTGGGTTTAGTTTTATTATTTATATTGTAAAGAAAATAGAAGTCATTATGTACGAATAATCACTTAATTGTTTATGCTCTAACATTTAAAGATATGTTATGAAGATGGACCACATGTAATAGAAGGTGAGCGTCGGGGCTGCGGGTTGTTTGAAAGAGATACCGCGGCCTCGACACAAATGGCTAAGAAGGAACATGGATGGTTTTTAGTCAGTAGAAGTCTGACACTCCCTACCGCTCTGCCCAGAGGGAGGAGTCATTTTATTTTATTTTATTTGGAATGGGCTTGCTCTTGACCTCAATCTTACCCTAAGGGCAAAGATGAGGTCGACGATGGAACGAGCTTACCCAGAAGAAGCCTATTTACTCGCGACATTGCTTTGCCTCATTTGATGATTTCAAACCCTCAAAAAAAAATACAAGCATATTCCCATCAACCGGTAACAAATCAAGACTCTTGGCTACTTTTTCGTGGGGGTCCCGGTTTTTCTATTAGGATAGAAAGCATTTTTCCCGATCTGGGTATCTAACCCAGGTCCTCATGCACATCAGTCGCGCTTGCGACCACAAGACCAAGTGGCAGCTATTTAAATGCAGGATATCGCCACTGACAATTCACCCTCCCGTACCCAATTTATTGGGCGCCAGAGGGGTAGTAGCTACGCGATTTGCGTGTAGCGATTACGTAGAAAAAATCAATATAAATAATTAAGAAAGTTATTGGCAAAAATAAGCCAAAGGTCCCCTTGGCATGACTTTATATAATATTGATGGCAATAAAAAGATCATAATATGATTGATTGTTTAGGAGAAAAATGGTAGTTAGTTGCAAAAACAGAGGCTATTTTGCATATTTATTTATAAATTTTTAGTTTTTTTGAAGTTAAGAGGACATGCTCTAGATTATGATTAATATATTTTTGAAAAAAAATCCTGTGATGGTTGCGGGAAAAAAAGGTTCTAATGTATCCTAAAAAAGGCCAATTCACATATATCCTCGCCATTCCATGGGTACAATGGCGGTCCTATCACTGATGGCGTCATCTTCCTTTATAGTTAACGTCTTTGGATGCAACTCAAATATTTGCCACATACGGGTATCAAACTCACAACTTAGCCACAAAACCGGGTTCTCAATATTAACCATCCTACGAACACACGCGTAACCTCACTATTCAGAGTCATGTCGCATCAATTTATTGTGCTGGCAACATTTGGTAATCCCGTAACGTTTCGTTGCGCATTAATTTGGCTAATAGTTTGTTTTTGTTCAGGTGTTGCCATAAGCCGATTATGGACAGTTATCAAATATAGTTCATTTATTTGAGCGGTGTCCGTATTAATGATTGCAGGCACGTTATTGTAACGAGAGTTTAATGTTTATCGTTGTTGGTTTTATACGTTGATATGAGGGTATGGTTTCGAGGTTTCGTGTGAGTGTGTGACATCTTTTGTGATTTCTTGTCATTTACTTTAATTAAAAATAGTTAATTATCCAAGTCACAGTAAGCAGATGATCCATTCTCAATTAATAGCAGTATTAAGCAGCATATGAGCCTAAAAGTATGGCTTACCTTATAACATCCTACTGCTTTTTATTAAACGATGATCCGCTCTAGGATTTTTTCCTTCCCCGTGGGAGAGTTCACATACACAAACAGTCAAGCCCAGAACCACTATAATGTAGGTCATAAAAATATTGAACCGAACCCGCGACACGCAGCGCAGCAGTCAAGCGCTTATCCACTGCGCCAACCATGTCGTGAATCTTCATTATGTTTCTGAACAGTTTGTTAGCCCCACAGACTGGCCGTATTGTTGGCCCCTAGACATGCTCCTGATTCCCAATCAGTTCACTGTAGGTACTTAAATAATTCAAAGTCCAAGACGTCTCTCTTAAATGCAGTAAAAAACCACATATATTTTCGCCAAATAAATCTTGCCCGCGTCCATAAACAAGCCCAAGAAAGTAAGCGACAACAGTCTCAAAAGTTCTCTTATATTCTTTCGCCTACTTCATATTATTTAAGCTTTGATATATTCGCAATTTAAGTTGCCTGAAACTCGTTGGAGAGCGAACAGATTAAATTACAATTTTTTCCTACTTACAAACGAAAGCAAACGACTTTTTACTGTAAACATAGGAGGTTAGAGTGGAGAATGAGGTCGTGCGCCGAAAATCTGGATGGATGTTGTGTTTTGTGATTGTCAGGATCTAAAAGTGATTAGGATTCATGTATCTAGATGAGAATGGTTAAGTATTTGTTGATTAATTATTTATCAAGTACGTCATATAGTTATGAAATGGGTAATTTTTTTTTTTTTAATTGAACGTTGAACAAGTAATAGATAGAGTGGAGGAAGGCCGTTGCCGAGAAATGGGGTAGAGAAGGCTAGGAACGAAAAAACGTTAAACCGTGACAGTTATCGTAATATCACAGCTCGTCCCAAGATAACTTACATTTATAAGAGGTACTTAAACACACAATCATGGAGTAACCACATTACCAATAGAATAGAAACCAGTAGAATACTTTTCAGTCGGTCAAAAAAAGCTGAAGAATGGATGGCCAGTACCATCCATAAAATAAAAGCAAAAAAAAACATACACAGCATTCACAACTGGACACCATTCACTTTTATTGTAAAGCATGAAGCTCTGATCGGCTCAAGCATATTCCACGTCAATTAGTTCAGTCAGTCTTTAATAATAAGTTATTAAAAGACCACATAAAATTAAATACACAACGGCAGGTCAAACTACAGAATACAAAACACTACGTGTTATGGACATAGGACACCATACCGTTTAAAAGCTCAGCTTACCTTTATTCCAATGTGGATGGGAAAGTCTGATGCTAACGCTGGTTGTGGATGAAGTGCCGGCAGGAGCGGCAGTGGGAGAGGACAGGACATCATAGCTGCGCCAACCTGGCAACAAAAATATATACTTTAGTATTACCAATGATTGTACAAAATAATGTTGTAAGAACATGTAGGTGAAATATGAATTATTTTCTTGATTAGTCATTCTTCATTACAGAGAATGAAAAAGTATTTATTTGAATCGCACAGGACCAAACAACAAAAATATATTTAAGATAAAAGTAGGCATATAATAAACTAAATTAGTCATGTGCGAGGCATAACATAAACAAATGAAGCAAGTATTTTTTCGTGCTGCAGATCGCATTACCCGCGTATTGACTGAGCGCGCAGCCTCGCGAGGCATGCGCGCGCGGCAGTTCATGCGGTCGGTCAGGACGCAGAACGTGCCTGGCCCGAGGAGAACAATGACAAAACGTGTCGCGCGGCATACGCCTGTGGCTGCCTCCCGAGGCTGCGCGCTCAGTCAGTACGCGGCTATTGACGATGCTGCCCCGTGCGATAATATTCCCGCTTAAGCAAATGACGGTTCTGAGGTTCTGAGCGACAAAAAAGGATAGGAATATGAAAAATTGTAAGACCGTGCTGCTACATGAGGTTCAGGACTTGCAGAGTGATGACGGTAGTTAGGTACCCATCTGAACGACGCAAGTGTCGCACGCGCATACCGCTTGACGCAAGTTGGTTCGGAAGTGGCATCGCCCGAGACCGTGAACGACGGCCTGTTTTGAGAGGATCACTATGCAATCTCCAGAAATGTTATTAAAACTCTGCTAGGATCAAATGCTAAATCATCATCAACATCATTTCAGCGAAAAGACGTCCACTGCTGGACACAGGCCAGCCTCCAAATACACGTTTTAAAATAAAAATACCACATTTCAACCTTATTATTCAGCGCATGAGATTGAAAAGGGTTCGACCATCAGTACCTAGCGGTAGTACCTACATACATAGTTGAGAGCCAAATATTATGATCTAATTAAACAAAAGTATAAAACTGCACGTTTAAATTTAAACCCACAATTAAGGAGATCGTCCTAAAAAAGTTCCTGGCACTTTTAATCACCGACATCTGCGAGCACCAATTAAGGATCCGTATCATAATTTCGTCATACATCGATACACGAATAGGGATGGGAAACGTCAAAAACAATTTAGTTAGCGAATGTATTCGGGAAGCCGGGATAAACTCGCTAGATATACCTCTCTAATATTCCGTGTGGGATGCTGGGGCCGTTGAAAACGATATGAATAATATATTGGCGCGAATGCACGGCCGGTCGCGGGAGATCAGTCTGCATTACGACTCAATACCGACTGTGCTGTGACGAATATATGCTGGAAACGGTCTGATATGGTGAAAGGTACAACTATAATTTATGTAGATGATTAAAACATTTGTTTGATTGCGAGCCAGTATTAGTAGGTGATTGGATGTTGAGGGTGTTTTCATTTATTTTATCTGGTTTAAGAACATATTTAAGTTCAACAAAAATGAGAATTCCCTGAATTATTAAAAAACTTTTTTTTAGTTCCTTGTAACACAATATGTCTTTAGTTTTATTTATTTATTTATTTATTTATTTATTTATATAAGCAGGTACTTGCCACACTTACAGTTTGCACCAACGCGTGCAGCAAGTCAACAACACACTTTAACTTAAAAATCATACATGACATAACATCACGCCTGTAATCCCCGAAGGGTTAGGCAGAGGTGTACCTAACAGTACACCCACATTTCGCCAGCAACATACATCGGCAGCATTTTTAACTTAAAAATCGTAAGCAATAATTAAGCATATCTTTATTGCTACTCATAAACAGATCTAGATCCGGTTCCTGAGCAATTAGGGCGTTCAGCAGATTCATCGCCTGGGTTGTGGGCGCATATCGAGCAGTTTGGGTACGCACAGTGGGAGCTGCGAACAAGCTTCGTGAGGCACAGGCCCGCGACCGCCGCAGTCGGTCCGGAACAAACAGTGAACAGCGAGCTAAGGTGGTCCCGTCGTCAATTTTATTATTAAGTAATAGATAGTAGTGCATCAACAGCGCACACTTACGTCTCACTTCTAACGTGAAACCCATATAAAGTTATAACCGACTATAATAGCTTAATTATATTACGTACTTCCGTATTTGAATCGGATTTTGTTAGCAATGTTAACGATTTTCATTTTTATCAAAAGGAACCCTAACCCTTTGTTACTCCTTGTAAGATCAGCTATCTGCCAGTAAAAGTCTCTTCGAAATCAGTCTAGCTGTATAGAAGATAGGCCGGAGCAAACAGACAGACATTCATAAATCTAAAGTAATGATTTTTTGGTTATAAGTAGCATATACTTTCATAAATGTATTCAGTATAGAAAGCTGTTGAAACTACTCACAGATCCTTTAATTCTATTTATTTGTATTGACTATCCTGACTTCGGCAACACGAAACTCCCGGTCTTATATCACTATTTCACTTTTTTTTTTTTGTCGGGTGGAAAATCATCAAATAACCCATTCCCGCTCTTGGGCAGAGCGAAAGGGAGTGTCAGACTTCTACTGACTAAAAACCACCCATGTTCCTTATTAACACTTCATGTCGAGGCTGCGGTATCTCTTGCGAACAACCCGCAGCCCCGACGGGCAACCCACAGCCCCGACTGGAAACGAGCAACCCCGTCGGGTCACCATATCACCCTCACATCAAAACAATGCGAATCTGATCCGATCGACCATTTCGAGTTCACTTTGCCTTACTTTAGTAGAATCAGAACATATCGCTGAACGCTGTTTAGAGATTTATCAAACCAATTGACTGCCGATGACAGACGATACGGCAATATGGCGGAATTCAGCGGAATTAGGTTCTAAGGAAGCGATCAAATAACAGATCCTGACATTTTCCTGGCATGAATTGAGATTAGGTTTGTATTGAATTGGATTCTAGGGATTGGTGTTCATGAAGGCTTTATTTAACAAGTTATTTTGATTAAGTAAATATATATTTAGAGCAACGGTGGTCCAATGGTGGCGGCCCCGACTTACAAACAGTAAGTCGTGGTTTCGAACCCAGACAGGCGTATTACATTGTGTAATTTATTTCATCACGACTGCTCTCAAAAAGGTGAAGGCAAACATCGTGAGGTAACCGGCATGTCTTAGAACCAGAAAATTCGAAGACACGTGACATCTACCAACCCGCACTGGGCCCACGTGGTGGCCCATCTCTCTCCTAGAGAGGAGTCCCTGCATTGGAACCATTATAGGGTGATGTTGATTATGAAATACACGTACAAGCTGTTAACCATTTTTTTTATTATCACTGCTTATTTTTTTTTTACTGTTTGTTATGCGTTGTATTGTTTTTTTTTCTCTTTTGTGTCTACTTGTATGTTCTTGTTTCTGCGACAAATATTTTTTTTTCTTTCTTTCTTTTTCTAAATATTATTATACATTTAAATAGGCAGCTTCTCGAGTTAATCTTCAGGTTAAGCCATGCCAACCTGGGTTGGTCCGTGGAGATGTGAACTACCGTTATTACATACAGGGTGGTGCCGACAATACGACAATAAATGAAACCACTGATAGTTCTAGTTCATAGGAACATTTTTAAACTATCAAACAAATCCTAACACCGTCGTGGTGCCGACGATACGACAATAACCTACCTAAATGTCTTTGCCAAATTCGTTTGTTACATTTATTTCCACACATTAATCGGTGCAAATTAATCCTAAGGTTAGTAAACCAATATTTGTTTGTAAATTGTAATGTATTTCGTTTACAGTTCTAAGCTACTTGGTTTTATTGTTTTTTTTTTCAAAAAAAATATTTTGGCGTTAAGATTTATTTGATAGTTTATTAATGTTCCTATGAACTAGAACTACCAGTGGTTTCATTTATTGTCGTATATTGTCGGCACCACCCTGTACAGATACATGCTGAGTTTAGTAGGCAGTGGCCTGAAAGCCTCACAATCAGTCGTACAAAGGGGTATCGTATTTTCCAGTTCTAACTGTGTTGGGGAGGTCAGATAGGTAGTCGCGTCATGTGAAATACTGACATTCAGATACATCCGGTTAGACTGGAAGCCACCCTAAACATACTGCCGTCCTTTCACTAGAAAGCCGTTAACTGACAAATGGTAAATTTTTACTTTTTGATACAGCTTGATACAGTTCAAAATTCTCTATCTTTCTGTCTAAAAAACACTTCTAGAATATGAATAGTTCCAGAGATATCAAAACTTTTCAGGTCGTTTAATATTAGAGTTTATAATGATTCCACCTCTTCATCGCTAAATATAAAATACCTTAACTGCCTAATTTGACAATTATTTTTTTACTTATCAATAAATAAGATATCTGATTTTTTACAAGCAACGATTCGCGCATTTTTCACCATTATCTCGAAAACTACTTTTGCACTTAACTGCTTTCTAGTGAAAAAACGGCAGCATAGTTGGGAAAAGATTTAAAAAATCTCGACATCAGTGCGTTGACTCATTAAAAGTAGGTACAGCCAGATCATAACAGTCATAAAAGTAATATCAACCCTAAAAGTCATCAGCAAAATTCAAAATGGCCAGACTCTTTACCAAAACCACATAATAGAGATTGGAAATTTCGTAAATATCTAAACAAAATCAAACAAACGGTACAATGTTAATATGAATCGAGAAGGACGCGAAGTTTTAATCGAAATGTCGAGCGGTTGTATCGAGCCATCCCTAGGGGTGTCTCGTTACAATAAATTAATTAACTATACTAATTGAATGACGCAAAACGAATTAACTGCGAGAACTGTTTTTGATAATAAAGGGCTTCACATCAATAGAAAATTTTGTTTTAATAATTATAGGTATAGTTTCATATTGCTTACCTAGTATTGAACAAAGAGTATGGGTATTTTTTGTAATGAATACTAGCTGTTGTCCGCGAGCATTGTTCGCGTAAAATTATTAGCAAAAAATATTACTTCCTTTTTTCAATCTGATTTTGTTACCTACTTCAAGGGTTTTAAGTTTTTGCCGTTTTTGCCTTATGACATCAGCTATCTGCCAGTGAAAGTCCCTTCAAAATTGGTTCAGATGTTTCGAAGAATAGCCGATACAAAAATTGGAAAAAAGTGTTTTTCCTATACTTGCAGTAAGTATATAATTATTATCATATGCATTCAGTAAAAATATGTTATTTTGATATTACAAACAGACACTTTAATTTTATTATTTGTTTAGATAAATAAGACACGATTGAGAGAGAGTGTTAAATTAATTTTCTTAAGAGCCATTTAAACGTTCGCGATCAAATCGGTGTATCGAAGTCGACTTCCAAGTATTCTCTACACTTGGAAGTCGACTTTGACTACCAGTGGTGAGAGTTCACTTTAAGTTTGGCAATTTGTTACTTAATAGTAGACTGCCTCGTTGATCTAGTGGTGGTATTGGATGTTCATCAGAAATTTCTCAGTAGCGGCCACTGACTCTGGATTTGTGCCCGGCTGATGGCAATGAGCTCGCCTCCTATTACATGGGACTTAAAAATAATTGGCGATATGTACCATGTACATACACCTCCTTTTTTGTTTTTGTTTTGGTGGGTGGGAAATCATCAAATAACCCCTCCCGCTCTTGGGCAGAGCAGAAAGGAGTGTCAGACTTCTACTGACTAAAAACCACCCATGTTCCTTCTTAACCTTTGTGCCGCGGTATCTCTTTCGAAAAACCCGCAGCCCCGACGGGGACTTACCCTTCGAGTTTGACTGTTAGAGAATGTTTTGTGGCATTGCGTACGTAACAGTATTTTACAAGAAGTGACTGCTTATCCGATCTCCACAACCCAGTTCATACTCAGTAATATTATACCCCTTGGTAAGATTGGTGGTTAGACTTTCTGGGTACTGACTTCCTAATTACGACTGTCAAAGATCTATAAATGACAGCTGGGACATAGCGTGCTTTCCAAAAAACAAGCTTTTTCTAGGTTTTTTGGAGGTTTGGGAAACATTAAATGACTCCTCCCGCTCTGGGCAGAGCGGAAGGGAGTGTCAAACTTCTACTGCCTATAAACCACCCATCTTCCACTTAGTCCTTTGTGTCGAGGCCGAGGTATCACAACCCGCAGCCCCGACGGGAACACAGTCCTCCTAACAAACTGATAAACGATGGAGAATGATAAACACCGGGCGTACATTGACCGCACCACATTTCCACCGGAGGAAAACCGCGCTCTTCAACTATTCACGAGTCGAGGGAAGTTGTTATTATGACAGTTACCTAACTCCATTAATTATATTAATGAATGCATTAATATAGAGTTGGCTAACTATGCCTCGGGCTGACAGCCAACGTGAAATCCTTTTTGCTAGATAAAATAAAAATTGTACCTAAGTTAGTCGACTAGGTGGGTAAAACTGGTGTATTTTAAGGTGTTTAGAATGTTTTTCGCTTGTCGATTTTGTGGGAATGGTGTTTGTAGGATAATAGGGTAGTTGACTAAAAAATCTCATTAGTTCGTCAGATAGATTTCCAAAAAATATTTGACACATCTTTTTTTTTTCACGTAAACAAAAAATTAAGACTATTGTATGTGCCAGTGCTTCGAAAAGTCGTGTGATCTCACAGTTTGGTACATTATATACCAAACAAAAAAATATATAAAACAAAAAACATGTATCCAATATTTTTCGATAATCTAACAGTACTAAACAGAATCATATTTTTTTTGTCAGGAAACATCCCTATTGTCTTGACTTGTATAGACGAATTCGTAGGTAAATAATAACAACCTATCTTGTTGATATTTAGGTTAAGAAGCGCTTGTCTAAGTTGGCCTGTGGATGGGTGACCACATATTACATACAGAGTTTTGCTCCGTGCCTCGGAAGGCTAAGCCCGTGGGTCCCGGTTGTAATTTGTAGCTCTTTGCCAGTCGTTATCGGTAGTCAGTGACCCGAAAGTCCGAGAACCAGTCTTGCCAAGGGTTACCGTATTTCTAAATACTAACCGGGTTATGGAGGTCAGATAAGCAGTACGCAGCTCTAAGAAAAATGCTAGTACTCAGCTGCTTCCGGTAAGACTGGAAGCCGGCCCCAATCACCATCTTTCTCTTGCCCTTATCCCAATTCATTTGGGGTCGGCGCACATCTTCTTCTTCCATATTTCTCTGTTTCTTGTCATCTCATGACACACCTCCTTTTTTGCCATATTATTCTTTGAAGCCGACCCCAATAATGTTGGGAAAAGGCTAGGCAGATGAAGGTGATATCTTATCTTGTGTATGATGAGGATTGTGGGGGTGACAGACTAATACACAGGTGAGGCAGAAGAGGATATATACCCTAAATAAATTACGAGAAGAGCTGCAAGATAATGATAAGAAGTTTGTCAGGGTTGTACTTTAGATGGTACACGTCAACTATAGTATGATCATTGACTTATATATTACTGCGTATTATTATTATTATATTTTCTTTATTCATTTCTTTACATACTAAATTCATTTTTAAATATTTCTTAAAAAAAAGATAAGTATAAAAAACATTTAAAAATATAAAAAGTAGTAGCCCACCGGCATTGGGAACATGGTCCGAGCTACCGGTGGAGAATCTCCTGACAATGCGCGCCGTGTCCAGAAGTACTGTATTATTATATTATTATTAGTTTTTATGTTAATGAGTATGATAATAGTACCATGGCTATAGTCCTCCTGACCGTTTTCGATCACGGCCAGACGGCCTCATTTAAGATAGAAATCTTAGCGGAGATTAGCCATTGGCCGGGATATTATTGTTCACAAGTGTGTGCGCAGATACTGGTGCAATCTCTGTTCCTTCACTCTCAGAGCCTGATGGGGCAGCAATCCGACACTACCGGAGAGAGATAAGGCGAAAGGCCAAGGGCTACACGCAAGTTAAACACCAACGAGACGGTACGTTAAGTAGGTACGTTATAAACCCTTTTTTTTGGAGGGTGGGAAATCATCAAATGACTCCTCCCTCTCTGGGCAGAGCGGTAGGGAGTGTCAGACTTCCACTGAGTAAAAACCAACCCATTCTCCTACTTAGTCCTTTGTGTCGAGGCCGCGGTATTTCTTTCGAACAACTTGCGGCCCCGACGGGGCCATTTAAACCCTTAAAATCAAAATCCAATACATAATAGTTACCTACTTAAGTGCTTGCAATTCCTCTCAAATTGCTTTACTTCTTATTTCACCACCCTCCTCTTGTTTAATACCTCCCTGTTAAAACATTAAACAATTAATAAGGCCAGCCTTGAGCATTAATAATGACTTTTTAAAACCTCCCGTTCTTAAATATATAATCAATTCGAAGGGTAGCAATTGGCTTTCTATAATTTTGACGGATCCAATTATTTTATCGCTTCTTCCCGAACGCTCTGGATACTCCCGAAATTAATTAATTAACTATTGGTTTAATTAAATCATCTCGGCTCCGGTAAATTTATTCTTTCGAGTGGCGGACAAAGTTTCTTGCTCAAATTATAATGGCGGCAAGATCATAACGGTATGATTAACATGACTAAAGTTTATCGTAAATAAGAGGGGGAACGGGAATGCGATGATTCATGGTATTGCCTCACTGTTAGGCGTATCGTTCATGACGCTCGCTACTCTAAAGACAAGCCTTATTAAGGCTGCTCTCTCGAAAAAGCTTAAAAACAGCGTGCAGATGAAGAAGCTTTTCACCGGCACTTACAGAGAAATTACATCTGAGAAAAATTGTTACTAATTTACATGATATGACACGTAATTTGGTATAGCCATAATTTTTCTATGGGTATCACATAATCACAAAAATAATCCACAAAATCACCTCTCAATCGTTGAATCGAACCATTTTACTCCTTCATTTTTTAACAAAACATTATAAAAAAAATATCTACTGCTTTGAAATACAAAGGAAAATAGTTTGGTTTTGTTACTTTTTAAAAACATGTATTATTTTAATTAAAATAAATGAAAAATGGGTCCCTTTAAAGTCCGTATCTACGACCGAGAGGGGTAGTTAGCTATGCACAAGGTCATTGGCGTGAACACAAGCCTTAACTCAATTTACTAATGAGTAGACAGAATGTCACATCACTAGTATTTCAATGTACACGACGCGACATCATCGTTTCAGGCAAAATACGTCCACTGCTGGACATAGGCCTCCTGCCAATGTCGCCACATTGACCTGTACCGTGCGTCTCGCATCCAGTGGTTCCCTGCAACCTTCACCAGGACATCGGTCCACCTATTAGTGGGGCCGTCCAACGTCTTTCAAATTTCCATGTCGGGTCGTGGGTGGGTTTAATAAAAAACTAGTGTTAAATTATATATTCCTAAACGGCTACTTTTTGCAGATTTCAGTTTTAAAAGCGTTACTTTTGTATTTGAGTAGCGTCGTGGCCTCGTGGGCGACAGGCTTTAGTCGTTTTGTAACTAAATTAGAGTTACGCGCCAAATCTGTGGTAACGACATTTTGAAAGTAATTTGCACGGTTTAAAAAGGAAACAGTGTTTGTTTAACGGCTCTTTTACAATTTTCTTCACTGTATTAAGTCAGCTATGAGCTTAGCAGTTGGCTTTTTGAGTAAGTTACGAAAGTTATTTCAAAATTACTTTGTAGGAAAAACTAATTTAAAACATGGACTGTACCTATATCATTTCTTTGGGCAAAATCTTCCGATCGTTTTGAAGAATTACAACAAGCTTATATATTATATCTATCTTCTTCTTACCGTGTGGGCAGTAAGGTCTGACGACCCCACACACCCTAGTGTCAGAGTTTCTGAACCCCCTCAAGGGCCTCTTACATGGTTTGACGACCGCCATTTGACGGCCGGGACCACCAGCTTATACGTGCCTTCCGAAGCACGGAATCATCTTTTTTCAGACAATCAGGTGGTTCAAGCCTGCAATGTCCTAACCAAACTGGAAACAACTTTACAAAGTGCTTCCCATGGGAATCGAACCCACGACCACCGGGTCACAAGGCGAACGCCTAAACCACTCGACCACGGAGCCAGTTATTATATCTAAGACAACAACAGACTGAGCATCCAAAGTGTTGGCAAGAGCAAGAGGTCCTAGGTTTGATTCCCGGGTCGGGTGATGTGTTATTGGGTTTTTCATAAGGAACTTCTCAGTTGACAGCCACGTAGTGTTGATTTGTGCCCGGTTGATTGTAATAGGTTCGCTCCCTATTTTATTGGACTTAAAAATAACTGGTGAAATGTGGGTATACTATAAGGTTCACACCCTGTTGTTACGGGTAGGGATAAATAAAACCGCAGTACACTTTGAATAGATCGAATATTATGAACATCAGGGAAAATATTTTTTTCTCCTGCCATTTTGTAAACACTCCATCATACAACGTACTTAATTAACATGTAAATCGTAAAATAACACTTGAAATTTAAGCATAATATCGTACCATCGGTACCATCGAAAGATGAAAAATATTTATGATTATGATTAATCCTTACAATTTAAATGTGATTATAAAGGATGTTTCTCATCCACCCCTACATGAGAGTGTATGTGCAACATGATACTTATCATTTCTCTACACTTTCAAGACGTACAAAATAGAAACAACCGTTAATTTATTACAACTTTCAGCTCTTCGTTCTCATAATAATTCACATTCACAAAGCTTGGCTAGCAAACGTTCCTGAATGATGTGTAGTTATTATTTTTAGGGGAAATGACGTGAATGCGGCCTGACGTCACGCCTGACGTGAACTGACGTGGTACAGTGCCAGCCGGATGCTCGGCAGTGAGATATAAATGTGGTACGTCAGCGTGCAGTTTTAGAATGATAAATGATTTGAAATAGTGCGCGGAATGGCGGATGTTGTTGCGAATAATTGAGATGAATACCTAAAGAATATTGTAGCTTTAGAAGTGTTGAAATAATTTTAATTCTGTGTTGTCCAGTAAATAATTCGTTTTTATTTAAATACATATTTGACTTATTGTTTTACTTCTGTAGAAAAAACTGGATCAATTATTTAAAAAAAGACTGTTACGGTCCCAGGCAAACTGAGTATCGCATTTAAACTTACGAGTAGGTACATTCGGACACTTTCAAAAGCTTATATTCACAACTTAGTCATTCATTTTAGCAGGATTAATACATAAAAAAATAATATTCGGTAGATCTGTAAGAATCTTACTGAGCAGAATAAAAACGTCATTTTACCTTCAAGCGCTCGTTAAATCTACTCCGAGTTCCTCAAAATTTCTAGAAAAACGTAACAAAAAGCTTACTAATGCCACTCCGTATCCCAGACGGAGAGATTTTTAAAATATCTTACAAGGAAACGTCCCTCAAAAGCAAAACTAGCTAGACTTTGTTCGTTATCCTAATATATCCTATTACGACTACACCGTCTTACCTCAGTTCCTGCAGAACTAAGAAAAAGATTCCAACAATTTTCTCCTTCTTACATACGGAATAACTTCTTCTAATCTAGCACATAACTCCAGTGATAAGGTAAATTGCAGCGACCGCTACTAATTGCAACCGCGGCTAACAATGCTGGGGTATTCGTGAGCAAACAATAAGTTTGTACAATGCCTTAAGAATTAAAACTTGTGCTAAACGCTAAGTTAGCGATTAAGTTGCAATCACGGCGGCGCAGTGCTGCACTAAGTTACTGTAAACAAGCGGACGCCACTCGCATTGTGCCAAGTCAATTCTAAACTAAGTTACGTTTGTTGTTTCAATAAGTTTCTGCAATTATGTTGCATGTTTGTTAACGTATTCAATTTACATGATGAGAAGATGTGTGCACAATGCACATGCTTTTGTCGTAAGAATATGATGGTGGTTGATTTAAGTTAGTGTCTTTGTGGTAAGTTGTCAAAGGGTTGACGGAATTGAAAATGTTGGCGTTATTTACTATTTCCTTCGAGTCATTGAATGGTTATCTTCTGCTCAGACCTAAGTCGGCCGAGTCGTAGAAGTTCTGTCAAAATGAGATTGGGCGGGTTAAGTTACCCGCATGCACAATGCCCGAAGGGCAAAAGTTCCTACTGAATCGGTGGCCCACAGATAGACGGCCCCTCCGAGGCTGCCGAAGCCGGTTCAGAAAGAGGTGACGTGACGACCTAGACGCATACGACTTGGACAAGAGTTCAAGGAAATACTCGGGGGAGACGTTTGGCCAGCAATGGGACAGGAGGGGTTAGAAAGAAAATCACAATTAACTCAGCCGATTGCAGCTAGACATAGACTACTCACAAGCTATGCCACAACATCCTGTCCACAAGCATACTTACTTCTATCTCCATCTGACTCATTTAGCCATGGTAAGTAACCTACCACCACTCAAACAAAACAAAATCTGCATCATTAATGGTCAGAATAACGTAAAATTGTGAAAACTGAATGGCTGTTGGTTGCGGTACAAATTTTTGATCCAAAAATCGATACCTTTGACACACGCTCGCCAAGAGAAATTCAGTTTTTAATACCATTGACATCACCCATTTATTAATTAACAACACTAATGGAAACAAAAGTAATCTCATCTCCTTGTATTTATTTCATTTTGTTGAAACGGAATAATATTACGTACAGTCGCAGGCAACATTACGCGTACACTTATTAAAATTCAATAACTAAGTACTTTGAGTAGACACTTATTTCGTAGTATTATGGTTTTAAAAATACTATGTTCGTAAAAACCTGCAACTCCAATCAATACGTTGACGTAGTATGGACATGGCTGTCATTCGGAGAAATGAGTAAAATTTCTATGGAAAGTTTTGAATTTAATTGCGGGTATTGAGAAAAGAGGAAGACCAAAAGGATTCTATGGCAAGAAAGGTGTCTGATGACATGACGAGTAATATGACATGCTGCACTGACTCCAAATGAATTGGGATAAGTGCAAGAGTATGTTGATGACCCACTACACAGAAAAAAGTTGCTAAGTGTTCTTATATTTACTGTACAGTGACGAGCATAATTAAGCACTTGATAAATAGAACATATTATAATGGCATATATTAGGAACTTCATTCTATTAAAGAATTATTATTTTCTGAACTTACTGACTTAGTAACTTGCCCAGAGGTTCAGGTACCCACAGGGAACGCCACGTGCAGTAATAAAAGCGATTTTCTCGTTAAATTAACGCACATTTGTTTAAGAAAACCGACATCGGCATCTAAGGGTAAAACGAGGCAGACTGTCAGTGAACTCGGTTGTACCTAGAGTCCAAAACAGATATAGGTTAGTACCATATATTTTGTAACATTATTTTCAACAAACACAAAAACTTTTTAAAAGACACACACACTTCAGGAGAAAATCGTTTTTAACTTTACTGATTGATTTATGCTCGTGATTGTCCCTTTTTTTGGTATGTTGTAAATCATCACATGACTCATCAAATGGTGGAGCGGACGGGACTGTCAGACTTCTACTGTCTAAAAACCACCCATGTTCCTTCTTAGCCCTTTGTATCCGGGGCTGTGGTATCTCTTTCGAACAACCCGCAGTCGTGATTGCCCTCAGGTATGTTTTTTCATAGGTATGCCAAGGCAGCATTTCACAAACGTACCGGTTTTCTGTGCATAACACCCACCATGGCAGCAAACATATATCTCAAACAGTTTCCCCTCGACGCTGTATCCTTCGGCGGAAACATTTTAGGCTTATTATGCTAGCTAAACCTATAGGTAATGTTTCCACCTGCTGGGCCACTGCACATGTCTTCTAAGTTATTACGGACTAGCTTTTTTCTAGGGCTTAGTCCGTCGGTCGGAAATTATCCCATTGTAACATGCTACCGGGATAAAAAGTATCCTATATCCTAATCCAGGTTGCCAGAAGGTCAAAGATGTACTGACAGCATAGTTCGATTTTATAACATTCATCATCAGCTTATAATGTTCCCACTGCAGAGACTCAGGCCTACTCTCTATGAAAGGGTACAAGCCATAATCTACCACGCGGGCCCAGTGCGGGTTGGATTTCGAATTGGTAGATGTCGAATGTCTTCGAATGTTTGGTTCTAAGACATGGCGGTTCCTCACTATATTATTTTCCTTCACCGTTTTAAGAGCAGTGGTGATGAAATAAATTACGCAAATTTATGCGTCCGGGTTCGAACCCACGGGCTACTGCTCCTAAGTCGGGACCCCCATCACTAAGCTGCTCTTTGTTTTTGTCATAATAATATCTATTACAAATTAATGTCAATACTCAGTCCGTGTGCATTCAGATGTAAATGTGTAATGACACGAATATAATTACATTATAATGAGATATTCATGATTAAAACATGATTGTGTTTAACTGAATAAGATACGAGTAGCTGAATGATTTTGTAAGTATTTTACATTAATTATAATTAATTGCAGTGTGCTAAAATGTTAACGTTTTTGTCCTGTAAGCTTTCAGGCATGTGTTAAAACAAGTTTTAAATATGTGATTGGCACATAATCCTTATCTACAGATTTTTTAGTAGTATTTTGACAATTTTTACACCACTGAGAAACTGATGGAAAAAACGAGTTATAGTTTTAGACTGAATATAACCTGAAACTCGATCGAGATCTAACAAGGTCTTTTTTTTCAAAAATTATGACAGCTCTTGAACGAAGTTTAGACATGTTGATCGCGATCAGATTCGATGTTAAAACCGGCCCTAAGTACCTCCTAGCAACAAGACGTTTGCCGCCTGTTCTCACCTAATTAAGTAGATCGAAATATTTCATAACGAAGTGAAAAACGCATTAAAAGTTTATCCGACGAGTCTCAGAAGAAACAAAAACAGTGGCACAGAGTAAAATGTTTCTTTGTTAACAGATTTTGTCTTGCCAGCGGGTTAATGAAGATGAATCGGTCGGATTTTAGCTTTGAACTGGATTTGTTCGTGATTTAATACGATTACGGGTCACTTGCACCGTTTGTGGATCGTTTATTAAATTGTTGGTTGGTTTTTAGCAAGTTTAGTTTTAGAAGTTAACCGCACAGATAGATGAATGGAAGGCTATAGGGAAGGCCTTTTCCCAGCAGTGGGACATATATAGGTTAAATATAACATCATCAGCCTATAATGTTCCCACTGCAGGGACTCGGGCCTTCTCTCTACGAGAGAGATGCAGTGCGGGTTGGTAGATGTCACATGTCCTTAAGTTTTTGGTTCTAAGACAGACCGGTTTCCTCACGATGTTTTCTTTCACCGTTTTGAGAGCAGCAGTGGTGAAATAAATTATACAAAGTGAAAGCAGCGGTGGCCCAGTGGTGGCGGCCCCGACTTAGGGTAAGTCGTAGGTTCTAACCCAGGCAGACGCATTACTAATATAACATACTTAAGTAAAATAAAAATATTGAAACTAATGTTCGAAGTAGGCATGTTGTTGTTGTTTTTCTTTTCTTAATACCAAGGAAATTAAATATTTTTTCAGTCTTTTTAGAAATCATTTGCGCAAATTGAGAACGGAAGAACAAAATGTGTTACGCCGACCCCACATGCAATGAAACAAGGGCAGGAAGTTGGTGATGATGTTTGAAGCAGGTATTTTGGCTACTAGACCACTACGCTTCTAGTACTGGGCTGCGGGTTGTTCGCAAGAGATACCGCGGCCTCGACATAAAGGGCTAAGAAGGAACATGGGTGGTTTTTAGTCAGCAGAAGTGTGACATTTCCTTTCGCTCTGCAGAGCGGGAGGGGTTATTCGATGATTTTCCACCCGCCAAAAAAAAAAAAGGCTTTTAGTACTAGTCACTGGTTTAAATATTTTTGTGAGAAAGTGTGAAAACCTGGCTGACAATTACTACTGATATATATTTGAGTAGTATTTTTAAGAAGGTACTAATTTACCCATCTACATTATGCATAAGCAACCACAAACCCAGTTTTGCAAAAATAATTTAGCAAAAAGAGATGAGTAACTCTTTCCTTTGAAAAACCATTAATATTTATCTAAAAAAACAAAAATATCACCAACTTGCATCTGTCTTATCGGTCCCCCTTATGCGGTTGTCATAAATTAATTTATCAAGTTAGATTGCGGTGTAACAAGCTCCAATATCATACGCTTTTCAATTTGGCTACCCCCTGTGTATGACGCACCCTTCTTAGATCATTGTTTTTTGTTCCGTTGCAACCGCAACTTGTAATTGTTTCAAAGTATACTTGACAGATATAAGAATTATGTTCTTTTAGAAGATTTATGCTTAAAATTTGAATCTCTGCTTTTCTTTTCGTAAAACCAAGGAAATTAAATATTTGGTTGTCCTTTTGAGAAACCACTTTCGAAAATTGAATAAAAACGTAATAATAAAGTCAGTTTACAACTTATTTTTTCCTCCTTTTTCTTTGTCTTTAGCAAACGACAAATGAAATCTCGGCGCACGGTCGGAAGTAGTCGGAACAGGTGAAGCACTATGACATACTTTGTGTACTTAGATTAACTGGACAATGTTGTTGGCACGATTGGCCCAGTGGCTGAGCAATTGGACTGTTGAGCCGCGTGTCGCGAGTTCGAGCCCCGCACGGAACAAATATTTGTATGACCCACAGATAGTTGTTTCGGGTCTGGGTGGTTTGTGTATGTGAGTTTAAATATTTGTTAACGGACCCACGATACAGGAGAAATTCCTAGTGTGGGGTAACGTTTAAAAAAAAAAGATAATTTCGAAGTAACGTTACAAACTACAAACAAACGTTGGTGAAACAAAAGTCGATGTAAAGAAACAGCGAACAAAAAAGGCGAAGACTAAACATAACGTCGCAGTATCAAGGCTTCGATGTAAGTATACAAGTTATCGGTGAAACAATTTTCGCAGAATAGTGTTTCGAAGTTACGTAGGGAACCCCCCTATAAACGGGGCAAACCTGGCCACAAATCGAGACTTTGGCTGCTACTGAGAAATTCAAAGATCGACATTTTCAAACAAACCCCTACCTGTCCTGAAACAATTTCCACAATACTTTACAACACAAACAGAAGATGACTTGCAGTCTCCAAAACGTGTATATAACAAGTTTTGAGCTCACGTGAACTGTAGTGAGGAAGACAAACGGAAAACTAACATTACCCGGGCTTATGACGACATTGAGTTTAAACCAACATACCACCCGGGGGCTCAGCAGACTCCGCAAACTGAGTCAGCGATCTCAGGCCAAGTAAATAGGAACAATTCACAACTTGATATTCCTATTCATATTCAATTGAAGTAAATGAGTTTTTGAAGAGGTAGGTGTGACCGAAAGTTAAGCGTGTCCTTTGATTTCGGGTTTATAATAACACTAGCTGTTGTCGATCGTACAAAAAAAATGTTACATGGATATGAACAAAGTAGTAGTGCCCGAAAAACTACATTAAAGGATTTATGCCTAATTTCACTTACACTAAAAACGAACGAAAAATGATTGCATTGTTGACATTTTAACACTCCGGGCTTTGCAGAGCGTTCAAAATCCGCTTTAACTTTACTTACAATAGTGTTTTAGGCAAACGGACATGAGACCTCCTCTACACTTTCAGACTTTTGATAAAATACAAAAATAAGCACGAATAGATGTACTTATAAGGCTCTTGGGGCAAATTACTATGTCTCTTACCCGATCGATAGTAATAAACTTAACAATTTGTTTTAGTGCCACACTGGCAGCTAATAAAAATACACCATTAATATTTCCACGTTTTTTTTTTATTTAACCCACTGGATACTCTATCAGGTACACAAACAAGTCGTGACCACTCCTCGGCTGTCCCCAGGCGCATCTAACTTATATCCAGGAGTCATAAATTCTGGAACATGTGTCGATAAATTACTGGAATATTTTTAGCTTGACATTTAGTCTAGGACCGTGGTGTGAATTAAAAATGTAAGTTGGTCGTATCCGGTGTCCGGAGCGTTCGATCTATCGTGGGATCTCATCGGGTACATATTTTATGTAATGTGTTACTGTGTACTAATAGAAGAAGGCAGACGAAAAAGACCCCAAAAACTTTAAAAACTAACGAAGCTCCGAGCAATTGTAAATATATAACAACAATTTTATCAGATATTTATTTATAAATTACTGATTTTTCAGGAGACGGGAATCAAAAGTTATAAATATTTTCAATTTACTCAATATTAAGGAATTGTGCAATTACAGAACATTTTCCGATTACGTTCCAATCCAATGGCATTTATACAATTTTAACTTTTATTCATTTTAAATAAACAAATATTCCAACATTAAAAACCTTAACCGAACCTATTGCCATCACCTGGGTACGAATTCAGACTCCGTGGGATCAATTCAGATCCGGGAATCGAACACAGGACATCATACTCAGCAGCCGCGCTTGCGACCACTAGAAAAACGAGGCAGTGCTTGTTTGAATTCATTATTACTTTATAGCTTTAGTTTACTTGTTTGTACATTTTAATCGTTTTTGAGTCAAAAACATATAATATAAACCTGTTACCTAGTTACTCGTAACCTAGTATATTTGTTTTTTACGAAGGGGTTTAATCGAAACTTCACAAGCATATAAAAAGCTGTAAAAACATCGAATGACAGCGCCCAAAGCTACAAGTAAATCAAGGTATTTTTATGTATTCGACGTTAAATTTTACAAGTCTGATAACATTCTGATTAAATATAAATTAGTCTGTTGTCTGTCGAACGAACGAAAACTAAATCCAACTAAGCATCCATAAAATTGACAGATAAAATTACATTTTGATATTTACTAGCTCAGCCTCACCTTCAAATATTCAGTAAGTATATATAAAAGAAATTTCATAAAATAAATATGTCACAGCGTTCTGATTTTCATGCTAAAACATGTGAGTTGAAACGTGAATAAAGCCTTAAAAATATAAAATAATGCTTTGTGTTCCTTTCAAATGGACATTGTTTATATCTCGCACAAACTATTATGAAGTGTTCTGAATAAAGACACAAGAAAATGTCAAAGAAAAACATCTGAACGGCTTACTTTCAGCAAGCGGGGCAATAAATAAATATTGACATCTTTGATAGTGCCTATAAACCACAGGCTAGCGTTCTAGGCTGCCATCAAACATTTTATACCTATGAAGTGTCTAACCTAACCTTAGAGAGATAATAAAACGGATGCTGGTTGTTTGGGCAGTACAGTTTCTGAATCTTAAAGTGCCTTGTTGTTATTTTTGGACGTTAAGCATGTTTTGGCTGCCGAGAATAATAAAAACCATAGATATATTTTTATATTTCTATGATAAAAAAAAATACTTTTTTTTTGTTTTCATTGTTCTTTCAAAATAATTAGACTCACTCAGGGAGCTTTAATGATTACTTAGGCCATCACTTAGTAAAGGTTTTGACAATTTTGTCATACAAAAGTATGTCAAATCTTTACTAAGTGACGGCTTAAGTAATCATTAAATATCTCTGAGTATTACCGCAGTTAGTAAAGATTTTGACAGTTTCGTGAAGATTTTGTATGTCAAATCTTTACTAAGGGACGACTTAAGTAGTCATTAAATATCTCTGAGTACGGCAGTAAGTCACGATTATTAATGTAACCCTAACGTAAAATATGATATTTTCTAATCTTTAAAAAATATGAAAATGAAAACGAATGATAAAATGAAAATGAAAAAAAAGAAAATGAATTACGCGTATTTATCAATACCTACACACATCGAGTCTTGATGATATCTTTGAAAAAACATTGTATGTATAAAGTAATAGATATACCTTACTTACTACCTTACTTCTTCAATTATAATGAAAAGAGAAAAATATTTTGAACCTCAACCAAAGTGTATTCAAAGTTTTGCCAAAACAGCCATAGGCACTGCCATACCGGGACTCGATCAATTTCGCCGCTTCCAAACCACAAATACTGTCAATATTGCACGTTCCAGCATGTTACACATGTCCAAAGATAAAGCAACAATGATGAGGGAGGAACGTCAATACTGTGGCTCTCCACGTGGTGGATCACTCCAGAAACGGGTTCCCTACGTTTGTGTCCGATTAATTGCATAGGCATTCTCTGCGCGGCTTGCAGCTCCGGTATGTCAAGGAAAGCAATTACTTGTACCTACTCCACACACCTAGAGCTACTAAGAATTACGGTACGCGTTATGTTTCATGCTGATCATAATTATTATCATACTGTTTCTCTAAACTAATATTAGAAAGAGGTGACGTAACTTAGAAGCGTTTATAACAAATTGGCCGGAGAAAAGCGCACAGAAAGAAGAGTGGAAGGCTATGGGGAGAATTTTGTCCAGCAGTGGAACAATAAAGGCTAAGAAAAAACATAAGTTCGGATGTAGGGCGTAATCTTCAGAACTAATCATCTATTTCCGATTGTTTTTCTCCTAAAAGCAATATTATCCTCGTGTCGGACGATAACGCTTGTTATTCTAGTATTCTCTAATCCTACAACTCGGTACATATTTCTTTTTTTAAGAAATTCGCACATCAATGTTGCTCAAACAATATTAAAAGAATATTCTGAGCCACGAACTAGTTGTGTGGCAGGCCTAAGTATTATCTCATATTTAGATGTGATATTATCCTATATAGCTTTTGTTCCTTTCACACTCTCGAATGATGGATTGCTTACCAATAGCCGGATGGCAGCTCGCAAACGTCTACTCCATCAACATAGAAAAATCGACTTTAAACACGTATTTAGGCTTCGTTCCTCGGCTTAAGGTCCAAGTTGCTTTGCATGATCTCGAACAATTTCTTCAACAAAGATGTAAACGCCAATCGATGTGTCAGTGGGCTGATAGGGAAACTTTTCATTTTGCCGATGTACCGCGTTCGATGGTGGGTTGAAAAACAATTTTCTTGCTATTTCAGAGCTCATTTTTAACGTTATTGAGTGGTAACTTCTTCAAGTTTGTATATTGTTTGTATATTTTGGCAGTTTCCATTGTTGTTTGATCGATCCATCATTTGTCTATGTGATGTGGTTTTTCCTTGTTCTAATATTTAGTATTATGGTCTTAGCAATGTTTGTAGCAGCTAATAAGAAGGTACGTTATTATTTCAGTAAGAGGTTCTATAAATTTTACCTGAGGAAGCGCATTTTATTATAAAACAAAGTGAATATTCGCTGTCAGAAAGAATGTGATGTAGTGGCTCCTATAAGTTTACTCCCCTATTTTCGTAGACAACACGACCTTTGGCGCCGTTCACAATTTTTCTTCATTTGCCATAAACTTCAGCTAGATTTCATAGTAGAAGGTGATCTTCGAAACTTTGTTACATGGAAAAAATGTTAAGATTTTATTATGATAGTCTATTTTCTTTCGCACTTACTGGCATAGCTTTACGGAATTACGGGTAATATCTATTGAAGAGATTGTGTCACATTTTCTTTTAGACAAATTCTTTGTCGTGCGACTGCTTGTATGAGGTAAGGGTTTGATTCTCAAGTCGGGCAAAGTGTTATTGGGGTTTTTCCATAAACAATTTCTGTGATTCTGATTTGAGTCCCGTTGATCCCAATAATCGTAGATGGTCTTTAACATAACTAGCGAAATGTGGGTGTTTTAATAGGGCACCTCTACCTAACCTTTCGGGGATTACAGGCGTGCTGTTATGTTTCATTGGAGACGGCAGCAAGTTTGTTGAACTTAATAAATATATATAAAGCCATAAACCGCAATATACAACAAAACAATCGACTATTTGCATATGAAACGTACAGTTTGAAACAAAAACAGTCCGGAATATATTGACCAGATGTAATAAAAGCATCGTCCGTCAATAACCTACCATTCGCTCGAAGCGAGTAAATAAACCAGTGAGGTCCCACCACTATACAATAACTGAGCCATTTGGTTTCGCAGAAATCACTGTTTCACGTCGAACACAGAATTAAAGGATAACATTCATGGAGATGTACCTACACATAGGGGTTGTTTTATAAAAATATGTTGAGTCTTTATTTACTTTTGCGGTTTATACTTACGAACTGTTTTATTTATTTATTTGGTTCTTGTATTGTATGCTAGCGATGTCCATTTATATACAGTTGACTTTTTTTTTCAAATTCGGATAGACAACTTTGGGCCCCTCTTTGGAATCTATTCCTCTTTTATTATGGAATAGAGCTAATTGATTTATAAGAGAAAAATATATTTAACCTTACTACTCAGTTCTCACTCTCAAAACTGTGAAGGAAAACATCGTGAGGAAACCCGCATGTCAAACAAAAAAATTCGAAGACATGTGACATCTACCAACCCGTACCGGGCCCGCGTGGTGTATTATAGCCCATCCCTATCCTAGAAAAGAGGCCTGAGTCCCTGCAGTGGGAACATTAGAAAATATGCTAATGATGATGATAACCCAGTACTAACTGGCTGGTGGAAGACAGATAGGCAGTCTTAATGTAAAATACTGGTATTCAGCTGAATTCGGTTAAATTGGAACATAGATGTAAACGGAGGCGCTCGTGGATTAATAAGTACTGCCACTCGGGTCGATCTTTGGGTAAAGCTGTGCTTGCCTAGGTGGGTCTGTGGATGCGTGACAGCTCGACATACCGAGTTTCCTCCGTGCCTCGGAAAGCACGTTAAGCTGTTGGTCCCGGCTGCCATAGCTTTGGCAGTCGTTACAGGTAGTCAGTGACCTGAATTTCTGACGTTCAGTCTTACCAAAGAGGTATCGTATTACCTAGTATTAACTGGGTTGTGGAGGTCAGATAGACAGTCGCTCCATGTAAAATACTGGTATTGAGCTGCATCCGGTTAGACTGGAAGCTGACTCTAACATAGTTGGGAAAAGGCTAGGCAGATGATGAGATGTGAAACGGTTAGGCAGATAATTAATAGACCTGATTAGGTAGACCCGATGTTTCTACTGTAACTACTTACTTCAATAGATTTGAAGATATGGCGCCTAAAACAAATGCCTATTACATGCCAACAACTATAGACAATTATTTGTGCCTTAGGGCAGTAGCCACTCCCGTCGGGGCTGCGGTTTGTTCGCAAGAGATACCGCGGCCTCGGCTTAAAGGGCTAAGAAGGGACTTGGGTGGTTTTTAGTCAGTAGAAGTCTGACACTCCCTTTCGCTCTGCCGCGCGGGAGGGTGTTATTTGATGATTTTCAACCGCCCCACAAAGAGAAAAAAGGGCAGTAGCTACATAGATTTGATGACGTGTGGGTGGGATTTCTGCCTTATCTCTAAGTACTAATAGTGCTTCATGGGTAGGTTTTGAAACTGTAATAATTTAATTAGTGTTTACCTCTCTACTATTTTGTATGTGACTGCCTCGTTGGTCTAGTGGCCAAAATCGAACTGCTGAGCACGAGGGCCTGGTCCGATTCCCGGGTCGGGAAAATTGTTAATGGGTGTTTCATCAGGATTGATGGCAATTTAAAACATAACTGGCAAAATGTGGGTGTACTATTGGGTACACCTATGCGTACCCATCGAGGATTACTGGCGTGATGTTATGCTATGTCTATGTATAAACAAACATTAATTAAGCTCTCCTAGAGAGGAGACATGAGTCCCTGCAGTGGGAACATTATAGGATGATGATGATGATGAAGCATCAATATGATCTGAAAATTTATGATGGAATAGTTCAAGCCCTGTTATGAAATTGTACAGTAATGAAATCGGTGTATTCTTTTAAGAGGTACAATTCCTAAAATAGACGAACAACGATTTTTAACGCATAAACCGGTTAACCCTACCGTTAAATAAATGAGAGAAGAATACAATAAAACCTACATTCACGATCAATTACGAAAAAAACATACCAAATATTTTTTACCAAATCGTTATATCTGGCACGACGGTTTCGACACAAAGGCCTTTTAAAATATTCTCTTAATTGTGTTACAACAGTTAAAAAAATCAAATTAATTGGATGCACGGGAAGGTTGCCGAATAACGAAGCTTGTATACTCCGTGTAATATTTCTGTGTCATACCAGAGAAAAATCGAATGTACAGTGTATTAATGGTATTTATTTATATTGCAGCATACGGTAATACGAAAACCAATGGCCGTACAGGTGAACGGATTAATTTATAAGCGAATGAATCTACATATTTATTGGGTTCTGCTTTTACGATGGAAGATAAAGTATGCAGGTCTATAAAACTCCCATGGTGTCAGAAACTATAAGCAATACGTATAAAAGTGAATAGATTAGCTAATCTATCTATACAGGGTGGTGCCGACAATACGACTATAAATTAAACCACTAGTAGTTCTAGTTCACAGGAAAATTATTAAACTATCAAATAAATCTTAACACCAAAATAAAAAAATTTAAATAAAAACTAAGTATAGCATAAAACGGTAAACGAAATACATTACAATTTACAAACAAATATTAGTTTACTAACCATAGGAATAATTTGCACGGATTAACGTATGGAAATAAAATGTAACAAACGAATTTGGCAAAGACATTTAGGTAGTTTAATGTCGTATCGTCGGCACCACGACAGTGTTAGGATTTATTTGATAGTTTAAAAATTGTACGAGTCATGCATCGTACATGGCACGCGCGCATTTCGAACATTAGCACCTTTCCGTCACCTTGCACAAATTATAGTGTAAGGCGACAGTACACAATCAGCGATCATACACAGCGGTACTCATTCAAACATTATACATTTAGCAATAGTTACGTGGTAGTTAAATACAGTCAATAAACAATCATCTTTAGCTATGCGTGACTTTCATTCAGCTAACAAGTCAAGGTGTGTGCGACCCAATCAGCAGCGCGTACAAAAATGTTCCTATAAACTAGAACTACCAGTGGTTTCATTTATTGTCGTATTGTCGGCACCACTCTGTAATTATAAAAGGCAAAACTGACGGACTGAGGATCAACGCACAGGCACACGTATTCCTCTAATACTCCATTAGAGTAGCGAATTTAAACGCTCTGCTACAATGTTGGAAATTCCGTGGACTAGGTACTCAATAAAATACCATATTAGACTCCAAGATATATTGTGCATCCGCACAGGCAAACGATCAGAAGTACAAGCACGTTAATGACATCTGTCTAGAAAACTTATTCTATATCAGCAGAGTTTATACTGGGACACATAGACGAACTCCATGATGTGTATTAGGCTAATGCCAACATCATTGTTGTAATTAAGTTATTTCCAACAGTAGGTATCCACTAAGAAAGTATTTTTTAAAATTTAACCTCCAAAACAGGGGTTGCCATTTTTTGATATTTCCGACATCAACACGGGCGAAGCCGCGGGCAAAAGGTAGTTGGTAACATTAGTAGCGTGGTTCAGTGGCTAAGCAATAACAGCCGCACGAGACGATCTTCAAGGTAAAGTATGACCATTATAAGTGAACAGTCCAAAGTGACGTTGCTTGTCAAGAAGTATCGATATCTTATAAAATTAGTACATTTATTTTAGTTGTGTGTTTTCCTGTCTCCCTAAACACTAGCATTTCACCCGTGACTTCGTCCGCTATAACTCGGTTAATATGCATGCTATACTTTATAGCCTGTAGCATCAATAATCTTATTATGAGTGAAACTTTTTTAAAAGTGTATCAAATCACTCACTCCATCGCAGTTTCAATCTGTTACTGAAAATAGGCCTCTATCAATTGCATTGATCATTAAAATCAAACAAAATCATAACCCTCCTTTGGCTTTGCCGTAGTCGGGTAAAAATAAGATCAAGTCCGGTCCGGAAAAATATAGAAATCCGTCCGCCTATAACTTGATGCGCGGCCATAGGCTCGCGGGTGTTTTATATTTAACCTGAATATGTATTCCATTTTCTCTTTATGTATTCCATGTATTTCATGAATTCACTAATATTCATGTTATAAAACATCACTTATTTATCGTTTATAATTAATGTTTATTGATATTATTCACGCTAGGAGATAAAAAGTTTAACTCAGGTAACTTAAACTAGCATTTCGATGAAATTTGCAGTTAGTCAAGCTACATATTTTCTGCGCCATTTATTTTATACATTTACATTACATACATTAAAGCAGCCTTCAGCTAGGTAAAGGCTTAAACGAAAGCTCTCTTTGAGAGAACCGTAAGTAATAACGTTGCATAAAAAGTTGGAACAACCCACTTTTCCACGTAACACGAACAATGTTTTCACAGCGAATACCAAACAATGACGTATAAAATTTGTGCTTTTTAAAACTCTGTTTATTTTGTTGACATACAAACGGACACATCAGTTTTGTAACTTTACATCTGAACGTGGGTGGTATCCACGTGAACAAACAGAAATAGAAAAAGGACTACAATATATGAAAAACGTATCGCATGGCTTTGATCACCCCCTTTTCAATAATGGAGCCGGGTCCGTCCCTTTGTACCGTCTCTTGCCCGGGGCACATTTACCGGAGAACTGTAATGTGTCCATTTAATTTATAATACGAAAATTAGAGTGCTTCTCGATATATAACCCTTTTCGAAGTATTGAAGGCTCTAATTTCTTTAAAATGTAACTGAGATTGTTGACAGATGTATCAAGCCGGATCGTACTGATGCTGATGGATTTTTAACCCTTTTCAGCGCTTTTTTTTCGGTTACATGTTAATCTTATCCTAACTATTAAATGAGCAATATTTGTAATTACGTTCTTGAAAACGGCTCTAACAATTTTGAAGAGAGATTAAACCCCTATGAGGGCTTACGGGGGTGCAAAATCGATCTATCTTCACCGGAGCAGGGCTCGGTAACCCTGGTACTAAGTATTATTACACATTCAAATGATTGGAGTATATCAAACATTTTAAACACCAAATCAGTGAAAGGATTGAGTCGTGCAGTGAGTAGTGTTTTTAAAATAACGGATGTACAAACTTGAAATTGTACTCTGTAATACAATACATTTAAATAAAAGAATCAACTACCTGAAATCCGATTTCCACATCGTACTAATTAACATCTCAGAACAAAAAACGTCGGAGTCGCAACCCAAGTTCAGGAGGGATTTTTATTTACTTTTTCTTCTGTAACAAGCCTTACATAACATTGTGTATTGTCATAACGAGCACAATAAAATGCGGTGTTAATCATAAACAAGCGGGTGACGAGGTCGGTCGCGGTATGCGGGTTGGCAAACAAACAACCAAAAACGAACTTCTTTTATGTGTAGGACAAGTTTTGGGTTGATAGCGATTTAGGCCTACTGCATTGGTTTCCCCGTTTAGGTCAAAACCTATTGAAAACGGAACGACAAAACATCAAAAAGTTTTTCTAAACAACTAAAAAAGAACTTATTTTATGTGTGGACTGAGTTACGGACTAAAATTGATTAAATCATGGGGGCCAAAAATGGTCGCTTTAGCAAAATCTAAATACTAGGATAATAATACGAATTACGTTACACTTCGTAAAAGGTCAAAAAAAGACAATTTATAATTTAAATGCCTCATATGATAAGTGATTCATAATATTAACCTTTAATGATTCTGTTAAAGCGGTCATTTAAGTCCCCTGTTTTCATCGGCAATGTGTGAATCAGTTTATTAGAAAATAAAACTAATTATATTAAACTGTTTCGGTCAAGATAATTCAATTTCTTTTTTTATGATGTGTAAGTAACCTTACATATTGTCGAGTTTATTTCGCTAGTTGTTCTTCCCAGTAAAAGCACTGGGAAGTTTCGAAGGGCAAGCGTTTTGGAAAACTGTCTATAGATGTCATTCTGTTGTTCGAAAAGCGCTGCGCGTCGATACAAAGGGCTAAGAAGGAACTTGGGTGGTTTTTAGTCAGTAGAAGTCTGACAATGATATCGCTCTGCTCAGTTAGATGATTTCCCACCGCCCCAAAAAAAAAAAAATCTGATTTACTCATTTGTTTTATGTTTAGCGTTAAAAAACTCATTTGGTCAGCTATGGTCCATTCGGTAATTTTAAGTCTCAAGAAAAAGGTTGTGTATGCATATGTTTTAAAGGAATGTGGGCTAAAACTATTTAAGTGTTTATTTATTACACTTACTGCCGCACTCAGAGAGCTTTAATGATTACTTAGGCTGTCACTTAGTAAAGGTTTTGACAGTTTTGTCATACAAAAGTATGTCAAACCTTTACTAGGTGACGGCTTCAGTAATCATTAAATATCTCTGAGTACCGCAGTTAGCAATAATTAATGCCTTAAATAAAACAATATATACACTGGGTAGACCCAGTACCCAGATCCAAAGAATAATTTACAATTTAGATAGGTTTATTATAAAGTGTCTAAACAGCTCCACTGTAATGCAAACAACGTCAATAATTACAGTGCCAAGGCATTTAATAACTTCAACGTTAAATAATCCGGATTCCACCCACTCCGAAAACATATTTACTTTAATATCGCAATATTTATTCTTCTTTACACAAAACTGGATGAATGTTTTCATGAAGAAATCTCCGCTTTACATAAATACGCTGAATGTTTCCCATCGACAGCTTCGGATGTAGGCCAGTAAATAAAAATGAAATAATAAATTCTGTTTCATATTTACTTCAAACGATTGCATATCGCATCAAAAAGGAATATCAAAAATCAACAAGTTTTACGACATACGAGGCACATAGGAATCGTGTTCACGATTGAACCGGTATTAAATATTTAAAGACAGTAAACAGTGACAGTACGTCCGAACTAAAACTTGCTTTTTTTTATACTGTTAGCCAGTTAGTGCAAAACTTTATATCTGCTAAACGTTACCACTACAAATAAAAATGGCGAACTGTCAACAGTACGTAGAAAGACATTTCAATTTTATTTATTTGTATGTCCCGTGTATTTATTTCATTTTAGCTATACGAAAAAACTTCTTTGTACACACATTTATTTAAATTACACTGCCTCCGTGGTCGAGTGGTTTAGGCGTTTGCCTTGTGACCCGGTGGTCGTGGGTTCGATTCCCACGGGAAGCATACTTTGTAAAGTTGTTTCCAGTTTGGTTAGTACATTGCAGGCTTGAATCTCCTGATTGTCTGATAAAAAGATGATTCCGTGCTTCGGAAGGCACGTATACGCTGGTGTCTCGGCCACCGTCAATGGTGGTCGTCAAACCATGTCAGAGGCCCTTAGGGCGGGGGCTGCGAGTTGTTCGCAAGAGATACCGCGGCCTCGACATGAAGAGCTAAGAAGGAACATGGGTGGTTTTTAGTCAGTAGAAGTCTGACACTCCCTTCCGCTCTACCCAAGAGCGGGAGGGGTTATTTGATGATTTTCCACCCACCATAAAAAAAGGCCCTTTAGGGCGGTTTGGAAACTCTGACACTAGGGTCGTTAGACCTTACTGCCCACACGATAAGAAGGAGAAGAATTGCAATCGTGGTAGGTACATAGGGGGACTTAATGCCACAAGGCATTCGCTACTAGTTAACCTTTCGGTTAAGAAGGATAACATTCTGATAGGGTACAAAAATATATTAAAAAATATCCTCTTCATACAGACGTATAATTAAAATAAACTAGGAAATAGTTTAACAAATATCAAAATAGAAAACGAGAAACCTAACAATTATTATTTTGACATCTAATTTTGAAAGCAATTCAGTCTAACTTAAATGCACACACACACACACACACAACACACCATGGACACGTCAAAGTCACATACTCATTTCATACTCATATATCCAGGCCTAGTGCTTCAAAACCCAAAATCCCAACATTATAAATTACAAGTTCATTAAGGGTATATTGATATCTTATCACGGTCCTCACATCTCATATGGCTAATGAATTTTAATCTCTACATAATCGAGGAGCCGATCCATCAAACGGTCAGACCGTCTCTCGCTCAGACCGGTCTAACAAAGGGTTTTAATGCGGTTATCTATCGCTTTGTGAACGCTCTTTATTCTATATTTTCCCCTTTTATATTAGCTGAACATTTACTTTATAAATACGTCGAATTTTGAAAGGTATTTCTTAGTTTATTAAAGACTATATATTTCTCTATGCTGTTTCGTTATAGTGTAACTCAGCCTTATTTTCGAAATTCGGCCTTATTATTAAGTGATACAGATAATAGAAAAACATTTGATTAATAAATATAAGTATTAAGTACTTAATTAGAATAGAAACAGTCACTATAGCATTAATTTTAGGTATATCATTAACTTCATCTCTAATGAGTTTATGTTTGCACCAACTTAATATACTAATTTGTAAGTGTACGTTTTTAAAGAATAAATAAATATATAATAAATTACTAAGTGGAGCTCGGGGCTAAATAATGACAGCCGCACGGGTCGATCTTCAAGTTAAGACTTGCTTGCCTAGGGTGGTCTTAGTTTGTTTGACCATACCAAGTTTCAGCCGTTGCTCTCGGCTGTCAATAATGTAGATCTTTGACAATTATAGGCAGTCAGTGGCTCAAAATTCTGAAAATAACCAGTCTTATACCAAGGGTTTTCTAGGGATACCCAGTACTAACCGAGTTGTCGAGGTCAGATAGGCAGTCGCTCCATGTAAAAATTAGAAGAAAGCCGAGCCCAAAATAGTCGAACATAAATTTTATTACAAAACAGCAATTGACATTTATTAAGAAGACAAAGCAAACAATGTTATAATAAACAGCAGTAATTAAATTTGACCTTACAAACAGGTATCATTTAATTCCCTGCTTTAGAGAAAGTAAACATTAAATGTACAGCTTTTATGAACGATAGCTAATAACGGAAAACTCGACATTCCATGGAAATATTTAGCAAAGGACACGACAGAATCTTTTGTACTGTATACTAGCTATTAATATAATATTTAGCTAAATAAACGCGAATACTTTTAAGCGCCCTTTAAGTCGAGTTTAAATTAAAGCTTGCCTATATCTGAAATTCGGCAGCATTTATAAAAGCAGGTAAAGAAGACGCGAGCGACCGCCCGAAGGCACCCCTACTGAGGAGATTTAATTAACAAGATATGAGTCTCTTTTAAACCAACTCTACCTACTTTTTGGAACATTGGAGATTAAAATTCAATGAGCCGACAAGATATTAAATAAAATCCGAGACTATAGTTTTACGTACGTAAAGAGAGTTAATTAATTTTTAAAATTAATCAAGTCGCCTTCGGTGCCAATAAATTCTTTTTGTATCCGTAATGCTGATCGGGAATGCGAGATCCCATTTTTAAACTTTGTAATTCGATTAAATTTCTGATGTAAAATTGTTTTCATTATCAATTTTGTTTGGGACATTGTTTCCGCTCGTGAATCTCGTAAATTATGAACTGTATGCTCTCTGCGAGCCCTCCGGCCAAGCCGTAGCTGTGTTAAAACGAATTGAAAACCGGTAATCGAATACGCGCAATGGGAGCTATGTCAATATTTTAAATTTAAATATCAAATGGAAGTAGGTTCAGAATGGGTTAATATTTATTTTATTCAACCATGTTACATCCATCTGTTCGGATTTTAAATAACAAACTATGTTTATTTGTGTTCAGTGTTTGTGTTATACCGCATGTATAATTCGTTATTTTGCTGCAAAATTATACGAACTTTGACATGTTTTTTTCATGTGACTGAAAAATTCCTGCCCGACCCGGAAAACGAACCCTGAACCTCATGCTCAGAAGTTGCGACCACAATATCAACGATACAGTCAAAACGTGTGTGTAAAATAGAAGTTGAAAATGGTGAATATGATGACATCGACGTAGTGATTAATTTTGGAGCCAGCCGCTTCCTTTCCCAAGTTGTTTTTTGGTTAAATTTCGTAAACACGGCAGCGGTATGAACGATGAATAAAAATAAGGGGGATGTGACACGAGATAAAGGAGGTCACAACTTTGTTGTTACTTTAGAGCCTGAAACATCTTTGGCGCCATCTGACGGCGTAGTTCGACGGGAAAATTAAAAAAAAAGCAGAACGCCAGCTGCCCACCTTAATTAGAATTTTTCGAATTATATAACGTTTTTTTGGAGCTCGTTCGTTGGTTGGGGAATAACATAAAATTGTTAATAACTGCACTAAAGTTAGGAGGTACAATGTCGGAGGTTTTTACGTTTTTGGAGCTAAGCAATAAGATATTGTCTTTATGTATCTGATTGAGGTACCGACTGAACTACTGACGCAAATGTGTTTTTCTTTTGCAAAGAACAGAGCTTGCTTTGTATTTAAAGTTAGTTTGTTCTGTTTTAGCTTCATTCCTTGTACCTTGTAGCTTAGTGAATTGCGGACAAATGTTAAGTAACGTTTAACAAAGTAAGACAGAACTTATAGTAAGTAAAAACATAACACTACACCTGTAATTCCCAAAAGGTTAGGCAGAGGTTTGCCTAATAGTACATCCAAATTTCACTAGTTATGTTTAAGTCCTACGTAATAGGGAACGAGCCTATTGCCATCAACCGGACACAATTCCAGACTCCGTAGTTGCTACTGTTAAATTCCTGACAGAACAACTCAGTAACACTTTGCCCCACCTGGGAATCGAACCCAGGACCACATGCTCAGCAGTCGCGCTTGCAACCACTAGACCAACGAGGTAGTGAGTTGTTGCCCACAAATGCATTGTAAAACTTATCTTTAAGATTGCTGAAAACAAAATTCAACAGCTCCTTGACTAGCCAATCAAATAAAGTGGTGGAAGTAAGAAGTGACTATTGTAAACAGACTTTTAAAAGAGACGACAGCTCCCTTAGCTTCAGAAACACAAGCACCGAGAGATGCTCTCATTAATTATAGAACAATGTTTATTATAATAAGTACTAACTGAATTTTAAATAAGAAGGACAGTGACGAAGGTTAAGTATGTTGTCTGCTCCGTTTGTTGTACTTTACCTGAAACAAAATAATCAAAATGTTAATTTAGAATGAAAGAGATACAATAGAAAAATAAATGATGAAAAATGAAAAACAAAATTAATTTTCCTTCACTAAAAAAATATATACAAGGTGGAAGGTGGTACTTTGACACCAGGTCAGCACACTAACCACACAATAAAGAATAAGCAGAAGTATGCGTTGTGGAATGGAGTTACACAAAGAGCATTCTGAATGCCTCGAATTGTAGCGATGCTGAGCTCATATAGTGCTTGTAACAGTGTATGAATTCTTAAAGATGATTTATAAAAGCCCTAACATGTGCAAGTTGAAAGTCCACAGTTCGTCATTATGTTCATCCAAAGCCTAACTTCACTGGGTATATACCCAGCAGTGGATGAAGTCGGGCAAAGACACACAAGCAAGCTAAGCTCCACGCTCTTGAGCCAGCCTCATCAGGATATTTCCGCGATGACAACAATGTCGTCTGCCCGTCTCGCCGCTGGACCGCCAACACTTCCCTTTTCATTCCTTGGACGCCGCTCTATCACAGCTTTACTCCACCTACCATCTCCACGCCTTCCTGCCACAGTTTTTTTTTTATGCTAGCCTACTCTGTCCCACTCCAGGGCAAAGGCCTCCCTCCACTCTTTCCACTTTTCGCGAACCCGCGCGTCCTCCTTCCAGTTTTGACGGAACCTATCTAGTTCATCCCGCCATCTCCTTCGTGGCCTGCCGCGACCCCGTCTCACTGTGTCAGGGCACGAGTTTCTTGATATTTTGGCCCACAGTTTGTCCGGAATGCGGCAGACATGTCCTGCCCAGTCCCATTGCTCGTTGGCAAACCTTGAGTTTGGACTTCTGAATTTTACCACAGTTACTCCGTAAAAATAAACGAAGAAAGAAACCCTTTTAAAATCACCTCAAGTAAAACGAACGAACGATAAAATCACAGCTTCCTAAAAATTCCATATACGACCTCGCATCTTCATACTCACACAAAAGACCACATAATTATGGCAAGTTGTTTTTCTTAAAAATAAAATAGTTCTCATTTAAATCCGAGCTAGTCAACAGGTGACCATGGCAACTAGCCAGAACAGCTTGGAACGAGCTGGCTTATCTAGCAAGCTATTGAATATTATGGACTCTTATGGTCCATTTGTACGATGAGAGTTTTTCATGTAGTGTGGGTTTGCTTATAAATTAAATTAAAAATCGGGTAGGTTTTGTAAGATATATTTTGATCGAGAGCACAGTCGCAGTGGAATGCTCACCACTCTTACAGTGGAGGTCTACACTTCAGCAGCAAAACCGTAGTAAGGCAATACATTGACCTTATTGATGAAGTTCGAAAAGAAGGTTCGTTTAGAAAGGACAGGTTTTTAATCAAAACTCGCCACCGGCGTTAGCGTATGACCAGTGTAACTAGAACACAAGCTCTTATACCAAGCCGTACACCGGCCGGTTAGAAGTTCTTAATAACGGCATAGCCTCCATAAATAAGTTCTATATTAGATTTTCAAGCGGCTAGTCTTGTCCAGCGGGGTTATTGCGTATCTTTTTAAATGTCAGTGGCTATCATAGTGTCCATCGATTAACTGTCAAATGGTTCTTTAGCATTTGCCTTGCGTTCTGTAGTTTCTTCAAAAATGGAAAAAATGTGATAGTATAATCAAGATCAACTGAGAACTTAAGAATATTTACGTACACAAAAACACACGTACTCTTGATCCTTTATCCGCGATTGACCCAATTCTATATGGAAATTTAATCGAAATAACTCCCTAAAAAAAGGGGTTAAAACTTAAAATCCCTCGTTGAAATATTTACAAACGCGGTGCTGGATCAAACTCTAGATTACCGTCAAACTAGTACTGAATCCATTTGCCCACTGGGAATAAAGTGTTTGTCCATCGATCGCAAACAATACGAGTGGCAGTTATTTCGAAAGATTTTTTATGCAAGCTCGGTTTGTGTCGATTTTTTTTATACTTTGCAGGGGAAGTTAGGTTTTGTGGTTTGTTTTGGCCGGCGTAGGTTTTAACTTCGTATTTATACAATCATGGTATAGCATTTCTGATTTTAGTTTTCAGGTAAAATCACGAATCTACGCTGTAGAGCCGCGGCCTACTCTATACTACTGGGTTTCGGAAATATATTTGCGAAAAAGCTGCTGTGTATTTTTTTTTGGTACTGCATTTTTTTTTAAACCTATGGGAAGGATTCTATAACCTACACATTTTTTTCTCATGATATTACAAATAACAAATAAAAGGAAAGGCTATTTTCCGTCAAGTAGGAATAAAGCTTGACTACTTTACGTTCTTTTATTATACACTAGCTGTTGCCCACGGCTTCGCCCGCGTGGAAATTATATACTAAAACCTTCCTCGAGAACCACTCTATTCTTTGGTAAAAACAGCATGAAAATCGGTGCTGCAGTTTTTGAGTTTATCGCGAACAGACATACAGACAGACGCGGCGGAGGACTTTCTTTTATGTAACCCATTAGTCAAAAGTTATATTATCTTCTATCAAAATACCAAAAACCTAACAAGTAAGTCAAAACCATGTTTTGTTTCACGTACCATTACATTGAGGATTGTAGGGATCTCCCAAGAGAACCCGGTTTAAATCTCACACGTGTGTACAAAATTTCTATTTGGGCATGTAGGATTATTTACCTGGCAACATTTTGCGGTAGAAGGTACTTAGTAGTCCAAATAAAATGTCTTGGGGTGAGAAGAATTAGTGGGGATGACGGTTGACGTGTTAATCTTCGGAGGCTGTGGCTTAGACTGACTTAGAGTATAAAACTATCTCTGGGGTACAGTTCTGACCGTAGTATAATAATATAATAATAATAAGTATATTTCTCCTTAAAAAAAAGTAACATATGGGTCAGTATTTAAAAGCAGTTAGAATTAGGTACAAAGAATAGATATGAGCAACTGCGCCTGAGCTAGGCCGAGCCTGTATTTCAGGTCACGGTTATCTTCCCAAAGTTATGAGCAGTATTAACAATGTTGTATGACATTTTAGTATAATCGCTTTTTATACAGGGTGTAAATCAACCCATCACCCAGCCGTCAACCAAGCATTCTGTACATCAAACTAAGTAGGTACCCCTACGCAAATTTTTTTGATGGGAAATGTTTTTTTTTTTTTGGGTCAAAAATCTCATTTTACGTTAAAACTGAATATAGCACAGTTAAAACATTGTGCTAGTGGATGCTTTGAATAGTAACCGGGTTATGGAGGTAATTTAAGTAAAGTTATAACCTGAAAAACTAGTATTTACAAAAACAGCACAAGAACAAAAAAAATATCGCAGTGATGGGGAGAACAAGTGCCCTTCGTTTGCGTTAAGGCTTGTATTCACGCCAATGACCTTGTGCATACAAACTACCCCTCTCGGTCGTAGATACGGACTTTAAACGGACGCATTTTTCATTTATTATAATTAAAAGAAGACCTTCTGGGCCCTGAAAGAACATATGAAGGGAAACCTTCCAGTATCACTGAAAAGAAAACTCGTTGACATGTGCATCCTGCCCGTCCTAACCTACGGTGCACAAAGTTGGTCACTTACTGAACAACAGAAGTCCAAACTCAAGATTTGCCAGCGAGCAATGGAGCGCAGCATAATAGGTGTTAGGCGAACAGATCGCGTTAGAAACACCACCCTGCGCTCCATAACTCAAATAGCTGATGTTGGAGAAAAAACAGCCAGGCTGAAGTGGGAGTGGGCAGGCCACGTAGCACGGATGCACCCGGAGAGATGGGCAAAGGTCGTCACACACTGGACGCCTGAGGCAGGACAGCGCCGTCGAGGTCGACCGCGGCGAAGGTGGCGTGACGATCTGATCATGTTTGCGGGGCTAACATGGCCAGAGATCGCACATGACAGAAAGGTATGGAAGGAGAAAGGGGAGGCCTTTGCTCAGCAGTGGGACACAACGTAGGCTAACAAAAAAAAAAAAAATAATAATTAAAATAATACATATTTTAAAAAAGTAACAAAACCAAATTATTTTCCTTTGTATTTCAAAGCAGTAGATATTTTTTTAATATTATTTTGTTAAAAAATGAAGGAGTAAAATGGTTCCATTCAACGATTTGGAGGTGATTTTGTGGATTTCTTTTCTTATTATGTGATACCGATACAAAAATTATGGCTAAACCAAATTACGTGTCATATCATGTAGATTACTAACAATTTTTCTCAGATGTAATTTCTCTGTAAGTGCCGGTGAAAAACTGCTTCATCTGCACGCTGTTTTTAAGCTTTATCGAGAGAGGAGCCTTTTTTTTTTTTTTTTGGGGGGTGGGAAATCATCAAATAACCCCTCCCGCTCTTGGGCAGAGCGAGAGGGAGTGTCAGACTTCTACTGACTAAAAACCACCCATGTTCCTTCTTCGCCCTTCATGTCGAGGCCTCGGTATCCCTTGCGGACATCCCGCAGCCTCGACAGGGAGAGAGGAGCCTTAAGGGTACTTTTACACCCTATATGATGTGTTTTGTGCGAGATGTCTAGTACTTAGTTGTTTATTACTACAGCTTTGTCGCAGACACTCGTATGAGACCTATGTCATTATCATCATCAACAGCCTATTAATGTTCCCACTGCTGGGACACAGGCCTCCACTCTTTGAGAGGGAATGGGCTATAATCGACCACGCGGGCACAGTGCGGATCGGTAGATGTCACAAGACTTCGAATTTTTGGTTCTAGGATATGCCGGTTTCCTCACGCTGTTTTCCTTCCCCGTTTTGAGACCTATGTAAATAACTATTATTAATACTAAAAACGGAATATTTACAATGTTTACTTTTTGTTTCGAGTTTCCAATATTTCAGCGCTGTTACAAACACCATGATCACGGATAAACTGAAGTCATTGCAAGTGGGTGTTTATGACCACACAAATCGGTCTACCCTATTTCTTGTACGTTTTTTGAAAAAATAAACATGGAAAATATCTCGTTTTTAGTATTAGTAGTAGTGTTAGTGACCATGTCAGTTTAAAATCTTATATCTATGTAAATAAGTTTGCGAAACTCTACAAACAGAACGGCAAGAGTAATTTAGGCTCAATTTTGTAGCTGACTGCGGCGAAGCCCAAAAGGAGGGTAATTGTTTGTCGTAGGCTGCAGCTCGTCAACCCTAATAAACGCTGCTAATACAGAGTCTCGAAATTAATATGAAATAGTACTACTACGTCATCTAATTTTTTTTTTATTAGGACGAAAACATGTCATCTTGCTTGCCAGACGGATTGAGGATTCAAGTCAAGGAACCCATTCGTCCAAAAGGGTTGAAGAGGTGACTCAAGGATTATATAAACAAAGCAGGGAACTGCTCAGTCATCTAATAATATCTTACTTCAAGTTTACAGTTCCAAGTAGCCTTATTTAAACCCACAAAGCAAATAAACTGTCTATCTAAGTTTAAATTAAGCACAAAGCATTTTCCGGCCTCAGTACTTCTTGATTCAGGAACAGTCGCCTCATTATTTGAGTTGAACAGCCCGCTTTACCTAAGACATGACAAAGACATCTCGCTCCCTCATGTTCTTTATAAAGGAACAATTTACAATTGAATTTTTCATACACTACTATTGCACCTGAAATGTTAGAATTATACGAAGTTCTTTAAACAGTCGCTGCACTATGAAGTCACGTTGAATTATTCAAATTCTCTTTCTTGCTATTTTTCTTAATAATAAACTAGAACAAACCGGGTTGCAGCCAACTAAAATACTCAAGAATAATATATAAATGCATGCTCATGTTCTAAATTGTCTCCAAACTTATTACCGTCGTAGGTGCTCAGATAATTGCGGTTGATGCTCGCTAGATAATAGAATCTTGTTACTTATGTAATGGTTCGTATAATTTTCTCGGCTTTTTCCTCTAAGTTAAGCACATGCAACAGTTAGCCGAGGAGGCCTACGAGCTGGCTTAAGAACATGACAGTAACAACAGGTAGGCTGGCGAGCAGCCAACTAAGCCTCTACGCTGCTACGCTTTGTGCTACGAGGCTACAAGCCCACGATCGTAGCTGTCTCGCTAGATCGCTACGCTGCACTTAAATGACTTTCACTTTAGACAGTTTTAAACTTCGTGGTTCTGTTATTCTACTAAGAAAAACTGGACATCTTATTAAAGTTGAAATACTTACAGAGTTAACCTTTTCTATCATTATGGCCCTAATTTGATTAAAAGCAAGGCAAGGTTTCTAATTAGTTAGCTAAACAACGCTTGTAATTAAGGCGAATAAAGTTAAGTCGGAGATCATATTTTCGTCGGATGAAGGTCGGCCGACAGTCAGCTTAAAATTCTTGGCTAGATTCTAAATATTTCAGGGGGTGGTGGTACAAAGAGTATAATTTACAATTTCCTCGGTGATTTTTCGCGAAGCGGCTCAGCCATACGAGACGAATTACCTCATTCTCATTATATTCCATGTCACCAAAGAGCGCAGTCGGGGTTAAGCGCGCGTATCATTCCAACGTTTACAAATTTTATTACCCATCTCCTTTTGTTCTGGTTTACGGGCGGGGAGAATTCCACAGACTCATTGTGCAACTACAGGGTGTAAACACGTTTCGTACACATGATGAACAAAAATAACACTCTCGATAAAAAAACACGCGAATAAAACAACGTGGATGTGAATGCATCGTTAGTTTAGATACAATTCGTTCACGCCCAATTGTTTTAGAACATCCCATTAAAAATATTTCACAGGAAAATACAAAACAAAAACACAGTCCATTTCAAAATATTGGAAAACGCAAGGGCTGTGTTGAGCATCATCAAAAATATATCATGTAGAGAATCGAAAAACAAAATAACATTGCAGTAAAAATAAAAGAGTAACATGGAAAATAAATACAGATTGGTTTGGAGTAGGTACAAGTATTGGATATTATGTTAATTTACAAAAAAATAACATAAATTTAAATACCGGTGTTCACCTGCATCAGGTTAGACTGGAGGCCGACTTCAACATCATCATCAGCGTAGCCTTTTCCCAACTGTGTTGGGGTCAGCTTCCAGTCTATCCGGATGCAGCTGAATACCAGTATTTTACATGGAGCGACTGCCTATCTGACCTCCACAACCCAGTTAATACTGGGTAATACGATATCCTTCGGTAAGACTGGTTATCGGACTTTCAGGTCACTGACTACCTGTAACGACTGCCAGACTCAACCGACTCGGCCTCAACATAGATGGGAAAAGGCTCGGTGATGATGATGAACGTATGTCTAATGGAACCTTTTACTCCCACATAATATTTCAGTTGTCTACTTAAGTATGTATTTGCTGAAGTAGGAATTGTAAATAATAAAATGGCATAAGGTGAAAACCGTGTTAGATTACGATTTTTTTTAAAAGGTACGTAGTAAGTGACTTATTGATCTGAGCAGCATAGAGAATTGTAATCTCTTTTTTTTTGGGACGATCGCCTGAGTTTATTATCATTGCTGATAAGCATCTAGTTTTTCTTCTTTTTTTACATAAGTCTTACTGCGGTACTCAGAGATATTTAATGATTACTTAAACCGTCACTTAGTAAAGATTTGACATACTTTTGTATGACAAAACTGTCAAAACCGTTACTAAGTGATGGCCTAATTAATAATAAAAGCTCTCTGAGTGCGCCAGTTAATTCTTCTTTTTTATATTGTGGTTATTTCCTAACCTAGTGTCAGACTTGTTATGCCACCCACCCATGGACCTTGACTTGGCCTAATGAAAGAAAGAAAGAAATAAATAAAAGAAAGAAAATTGTGTTTATTTGGCAAAAAATCCTTAAAAATTAACAAAACAAATTCAATATAATTCAAATTAATAATGCCAAAAGGGCCTCAGCTCAGCATAATGCCAGATGGCAACACAATGTGCACCACCTGACGCTGATTTTCAGCTGCTGCCCACGAGAACGTAAACGTCTGTCAATCGTAACGCTATTACCTACTCCTTTTTCCTTTACATTATTCCTTACACAATCCACCCATTTTTTCTTTGGTCATCCTGGCCCTCTCCATTCATCAACATTGAATTGTACTGTAGTTCACCATTGAGATGATTTAGATTAGTAGACACATAATTAGAAACATCATTAGAATCATTACCCTTAGTTTTTTGAAAAAAAAATGTAACAAAAAATCATTAGATTGTTTTTTTTGTTACATTTTTTTTTTGATCTATATCTAATAAAAAATATCTTTAGTTCTATTAATATCTATAACAAAAACAACACCATATATACAGCAATCTTGCGTCTCCATCCTACGGATTAGCTAAAATATAAATTCCAAAGATGTCTCAAGTCGTCGAATGAATTATGAACAGGATATCATGTTTCCTGATTCACAAGCATATGTGTAACTTTATAGGTACTTAAAGTACCGTGAATAGATTATACAAAGTATTTTAGTAGCTTCAAGTGAAGCTATAATCTATATCTGGCTTCCTTTGAATGGACAAATATAATTTGACTAGTTTTTGACCACAGCTTCGCCCGCGAGATGTCGGAAACAAAAATGCCGATTTTCCATACAAACTTTAATTTCCTATTTAACTCCCTTTTTTTTTGTAGTGTGGGAAATCATCAAATGACTCCTCCCACTCTGGGCAGAGCGATAGGGAGTGTCAGACTTCTACAATAACAATGCATATGTTGTAATTGTAATGTTAGCAATGGCTCTTCCGAGTCAATTGCTGTTGTCATCAAAGCATGGGTATATTGTTGCCAAACCCAATAATTAATAATACTTTTGTTACTAACATATATTTTATTTTTGATTTGTTTATTATATCGTTTACTCTAGACGCTCTTAACTTGCACGTATTTTTACATCGTTCTCACATAATATGTAAGATCTCAACATGATGTAACTAAGATTTTGTAACAATATTCTGATTTAAAAGAGTGTCCATGGAGCTTCTTGCCCATTCTTCTCCATAGAGATCTACACTAGGGAATGCTCAACTACAGTACTTTTACAAGTTATTATGCCTTATAACTGTGATAGTAGCTTCGTTTTATGTATTGTTTTTCTGACATTCAAAAGTGCCTGTAATAGTTTAATTGAATAAATGCTTTGAGTTTAAGTTTTGAGTTTGAGCAATAATAGTCTACAACACAACCCAAATGTCCACCTAATATTTACAGCAATCTATAAAAAAGCTATTAAACCCACACAACAAGCCCCGGTAATATTTGCAAGAAACTCAAAGATTCCTCATTTCCAATTAATTAGCAAGCAGCTCAAGTAATTTCATATTGACCGAAGACTTATCATAACTTTTCGCGGTGTGCCGGTATACCAGTACTCGTGCCGCAAACAAATCGATCCGTACCGGGATGAAGTACAAATAAGTACACAGACAGAAAGTTATTCCACGCGCTCGTTTATCAGGAATCTTTGGAGAAGTTTTTACGGTTTGATTTGTTACTACTCTGCCGATGTTGATATACGAGACCTGGATGTGTTAGTGGTTTGGATGGAAAAGGTTTCTATTTAAATTGATTTGTTTTAATTGGGTACTTGACAAAAAATCCAATTAGTCCGTCAGATAGATTTCCAAAAAATATTGGACACACTTTTTTGCTTTTTTCATGTAAACAAAAAATAAAGTGGTGCTTCGAAAACTCGTGTGACGTCACATTTCAGTATTTTTTTTATTGAAAAGTGACGTCACAAGCCTCCATTCATGATCTTTGACGCGTTTTATCTTCGTAATTTTTTATTAATTTGATAAAACAAAAAAACACTTATCCAATATTTTTCGATAATCTAACTGACGGACTAAACAGAATCATATTTTTTGGTCATTAAAGTACCCAATTGCGTGCGATTGTTTAGTAACTAGTGGTACGTATTATCTGCAACCTTTCTCAAGCACTTTTCACATTACATTTCTTTAAAATCGTATAAAAATTAAGTAGTAATCTACAACAGACTGCTTCGCTATTCTAGTGGCTGCAAGCGCGACTGCTGAGCATAAAGTCCTGGATTCGAGGCCCAGTTCGGACAAAGATTTATTGGGTTCTTTCTTTAAAAAATTCTCAGTAGTAGCCTCGGTGTCTAGATTTGAGCCCAGTTGATGACAATAGGCTCGTCCCCTATATAATGGGACTTAAACATTACAGGCGAAATGTGGGTTATAAGGTACCATAAGGTTGACCTCTGCCTAACCCTTCGGGGATTACAGGCGTGATGTTATGTATGTAATCTACAACAGATAATCATTGTGCTGGTTTTGTGCCTGTTTGATGATAATAGGCTCTGCCCCTGTAACATAGGACTTAGCAAAACTGGCGAAATGCGGTTGCCCTAAGGGTACACCTCTAGATAACATAACATAATATCTAGACACCATTCGATATTAAATGCAATGCAATAATCAAACAAACCTATTTATGGTGATTTTCCTTGACTTTATTTAGTAAAAAAATGCACGCAAAACTTATCTTTAATGTCTAGTTCACAAGTCCCCTTTCTGCCAATCTATCATCCGTGTTTAGTTACGAGCTTCACGCTCTGAAAGTCTATCGGCCGCTCCGTTTGAACTGCTGCTGCTTAAAAAGTTTAATTACCAAATGGATTTTACTGGATCAATACTGATCTACTTACTTGTTTTAAGATATAACTTTCAGAAACAGATTTAGTTCTATACTTATGGATATACAAATACTTGAAGATGTTGTAATATTATTGATTTATTTAAGGTTCACCAACAGTTGTTATAAATATTTTAAACATATGAAATATATAAATCCTCCTCATGTCATCTTTCCTCTCGCAGGTTTGCTGGAAGAAATTTCTTATGAAATAAGTAGTACCTTTGTGCTCTTCTATTTTTTTGTTTTATAAATCTGAAAAATCAGAGGTGCCTGTCTTAAGTTTGAACTTGATGCTATGAAATCATAGGTGTCACACCAACAGGCTGTGAGATCAGATAGCTAAGAGGCAGATCCAAACGTAAAGTTCCTGAAACCAAGATTGACCAGGATCAAAATTGCAAAGGTAATAAGATAGCTCGCGTTTATCAAAAATAGTTTCAACACAGCTATGGAAGGTGGATGGATGAAACCATATACGAAAATAGAATATAACGTAAATAAAACGACCGACGTCCTTCGATCCTAACTTAATTTAGTAACAATAGTAAAGTAGTAATAACTTAAGTATGATATAAGTTTTTAAACTGACATGGTCACTAACACTATTATCAATATTTAAAACGTTAGTGGTACCGAACGCAAAAAACGAACAAGAAAGGAGGTAGACCCATTTGTCTGCTCACAAACATCCACCCGCAATGAGTTCAGTTTATCCGTGATCATGGTGCTTGTACCGCGAAAATATCGGAATATCGGGACCTCGAAACTAAAAGTAAACATGGTAAATATCCCGTTTTCAATATTAATAATAATTCTAAAATAAATTCCCCACAATGAAAATGTATAAAAATACGAAAATAAAAAAGGGGAAAGAGTTAACCGCAATAGATATCCAGATCTTCTGTGTTCGTTAAAAACGGGAAGATGATTCGAAGAAAGGCAGAAATAATACAAGATAAATATCGTCGAAAGCTTTGTATTTTACCAACGAATCAAATCTTCGCTTTTCCGATGAGAAAAACGGGTTCGACAAAGGTACTTTTTTAACGAGAAAAAAAAACTCTTTTTAAAATTAGAAGATAAGTAATATTGAGGTTATTCAATCCATTGAAGTCTGAGGCTGTAATGTCGTTAAGAGCACAATGGACCGGGCCGCCCGAAATGATCCATGACGAAACTCGCCGAATCAATTTAAAATACTTACTCTTGTTAAATCTTGTGATGAATGGACGGGACAAGCATGACGGTGTAATATAATAAATAAGTTAAAGTAATTATACTGGGGTGGCTTTATGAACAGTCGGAGCAAATTCAATGACATTTATGGGAGGGTAACGTGAATTAAGTTAATGGCTGCGCGTATCATTTTTTTCCGTTTCATTGGGTCCTCGAATACGTATTGTTTGAAGCATGAATTCCTTAATGAAGAACTTGTTATTGGCAATTATGTCGATAGCACTGAAAGCTGGCGCAGACCAAAAACGTGACGTGTGCTGTGCGTTCACGCACCGGTTATAACATAACAATTCTTTGAAAGATGTCAGACCGGCGCGTGTCATTATCGTTACGATGTGGTTACGATCTACAAGTAGTCTATCAAGGAGGTTGGAGATACTCTATTGTTAAAATATCAAAATAAAAGTGGTCCTAAAAAGATCCGAAATACAATGAAAATTAAAGTAGGACTGAGTTTTAAAATAAGGGTTCCGGTTTTTGCTGAAATAGAAAAGAGATGAAGGTGATGTTTTGTGTGTTTGTGGTGATCTTTTAAGTTCAACAGCTCCTACTTTTGCTGTTCTGCCCAACATTAAAGATTAAAAACTATCTTTTTACAAAGCCGCACAAATAGGCTTGCGTTTGGCCGCATCTCGCCAGATGCGAAACATGACGCGAGTGGAGCACGCTTGCCTCGAAGAAACGGATTCACTCGAAATTTTAATACATCCAGATTATAATGATTCTGAGATCAGACAAGCCGGCAGTGAACTCCACAGACTGGCGGTTCGCACAATAAATGTGAAAGCATAGCGCTTTGATCTGATTCGCGGAACTTCAATCATAAAACAGTGACGATTCGCAGTATCTCTGCTCATCCGATGACTATCCACTGACACACTCTACCTTTTGAAATTCAACCCGACAAGGTATTCAATAGAGGATATAGGTCAGATCTGACAAGAGTGACTAAAACGAAACAAGAGAAATGGGAAATGGACAAGCGCATAGCTTCGCATGAAATTCACGACTAACAAAGAGCTGCATACCGAACACGAATGCTGGGGGTCTAAAATGGCCACTTTAACAGATACTATGAAAAAATCAAATTATTCCGTCCGATAGATTTCCAAAAAATATTGGACACGTATTTTTTCTTTTTTCACGTAAACAAACAATGAAGACGATACAGTGCTTTGAAAACACGTGTGACGTCATTTTCTAAGACATTAGTATGACATTTTTTACCGGTGAGTGACGTCACAACCCGATTCGGCCACGGTGTTTGTTGGATAGCACGTGTGATTAGAATTTTTTTGCTGTTTTTAAGTGTTTTTCGATATTTCAGTGACTTGTCCTAGCATAATTGTGTTGTTCTTGTGTTCGTAACCAGGTTTGTATTGTGATTGTTTTAATTTAAGTTCTCTTTTACCCAAGATGGATAAAAATAAACCCCCTGATAAGGTCCCTCCTGATATCCCATTTTCTACTTCTTTGGATCATCAGTACTCCCTCAGCCCACTATCGCAATTAGCGGATGTTGTTGGTAACGTTTCAGCGATGGACGTATCGCTTAGTTCTCAATCCCAACAAAACCCACGCAAACGTCCTGTTGACGACGTAATCTTACCTCCTTTGCCAAGCAAACAACAGAAAAACCAAATCGGACGAATCAAGTACTCTGTTATGGATAAGGCCCCTTACATTGTCCACGTTTCGCGCATAGAGACACAGCCAAATGCTAGCACCACCCTTCACCCAGTTAATTTTGGAAAGTTCCTTATGAACAACAACATTGCAAACATTGTTCGTGGCGGTGTCAACAGAGTCGGCAGAAACCGCGTGTCAGTGGAGTTTGCTTCCCCTCAAGATGCTAACTCTTTCTTAGTAAATAGTGTATTGTCCAAGTATTGTTATAGTGCATCAATCCCGTCATTCAATGTCACAAGGATGGGTGTAGTTACTGGCGTTCCTTCAGAACTTACAGAAGATGAAGCCATGTCTTATTTGTCTGTGCCCATAGGGTGTGGACAAATCTTGAAAGTCCGACGCATTAATCGTAAAGTACAACGAGACGGGATTAACGAATGGAAACCCACAGAAACATGTGTCCTGACCTTTGATGGACAGATGCTGCCAAGTAGGATATACTGTTGTTACACATCTCTCCCTGTTAAACAGTACATATATCCGACAATTCAATGCCGCAAGTGCTGCAGATTTGGACATGTGGCAAACCTGTGCAGGTCTAAACCACGCTGTAACAAGTGTGGCCACGATCACCCGGGTGATGGCTGTAATATTTCAGAGGGTGAGGCCTTCTGTGTGCTTTGTTCAGGGAACCACTTTGCCGATAGCCAGTCATGTCCGGAGTATGGCAGGCAGAAAGCAATTAAGACTGTCATGGCTGAGAAAATCATCCCTTATGCTGAGGCATGCAAAATTATCCCTACTGTCTCCCGCAACTATGCCAATATTGTCAAATCCTCTCCTCCATCCCAGTCCTATCGCAAGACAGTGACTCTTAAACCCAGGACTCATGCCCCCCTTTCCCCATCATATAACAAAATTGCTCATCAGCAGATAGTCAATTCTCCCCAACCCTCACAGTCGAATGGCTGTGCGCTTAATAATAAACACGTACATAACAACATCGATTCAATCATTGAACTCCTTATTAAACTCCTACCTACCCTTATTTCTTCTTCTTCCAACCCTCAATCACCGTCCAACGTTGCCGACCAACTTATTTCTGTACTCTTATCAATTAAAAATGGCGTCCCGCCTAGTATTCCTTCAGTGGAATGTGAGGAGCGTGTGGCATAAAAAGCACGACCTCATATTTCTTTTAAACAAGCACAAGCCTTTGGCTTGTTCCATAGCTGAGACTTGGCTCACCCCAAGTCTTAGCTTCCGCATGCCTCACTACAACATTCTCAGATGTGACAGATCTGATGGCTATGGAGGTTCAGCTCTCCTTGTCAATAATCGGGTCCCACTTTTGCCCCTGTCTTTGCCTTCACTCACAGGAGAGATGAGCATTTCGGCAGGAAGGGTAGAGGGCATCTCAGTGTTTTCAATATACATTGCTCACTTTCGGCCAGAATTTTTGAATATATTAAAAAACACTTTCTCAAATACTCACGGACCAATAATGGTCATGGGGGATTTTAACTGTCACCATTATAGATGGGGGTCCGAACGCTGTGATGCCTTTGGTGTGGCTTTAGTTGAGATTTTGGATGATCTGGATCTCTGTATCCTTAATAATGGTTGCCCAACCCGCAGATCCCTTCCTGGTCAACAAAAGAGTTGTGTTGATTTAACTTTCTGTTCAGTTGAGTTGGCGGCTTCGGCCCATTGGGAATGTACGTCCTTGTCGCATGGTAGTGATCACTACCCAATAGTAATAACTTTGTTTAATAAGACTTATTTAGAAAAAAGTTCTCCTCCACTTCTGAAATATAACTTGTCCAAACCAGATTGGACAAATTTTGTATCATTATTGGAGGATAAAATTGATGTTTTGCCAAATTTAAATTCAAGTTTGTTAGATCCTGCTGGTCACCACCATGCCAAGAGCTGTTATGAGGGTTTTGTTACAGCCATCACCTCCAGTGCTGATTCCTGCTTTCCATTGAAAAACAGTGCCCGCAATAAAATTTCCTCACCACCGTGGTGGGATCCAGAGTGCACTTCAGCAGTCAAGGACAGGAATGAGGCCGAGGCTTGTTACAATGCAGATATGACCACTGAAAATTTGTTGGCATACTGTCAGATTAATGCCAGAACCAAACGTCACCTTCGCAAGAAGAAACGTGCGGGTTGGGTTAAATTCTGCACATCTTTGTCTCCCTCTACACCTGTGTCGGCCGTTTGGAAGAGTATCAATAGGTTCAGACATGGATGCTCCTCATCAGTTTCTTCCCCAATCACTAGGGAAACAGCTGACCTTTTTTTTGATAAGATTGCTCCACCATACGTTCCACTTTTTTCTGAATGTGTAAACATGCCCCTTCAAAATATATCAGAGGATCCTTTTGATGTGCCATTTACTTTGGAGGAACTGAGTGTGGTACTCTCTCATGTTCGGGACTCAGCCCCGGGTATTGATGGTGTGCCGTATTCTTTTATAACTCATTCTGGTGACAAAGCTAAAACTTACTTTTTAAATATCCTAAATTTTGCTTATATTCATGGTTGGATCCCAGATCAATGGAAATCACAAGTAATTATTCCACTTTTGAAACCAGGCAAACATGCAGATGATCCGAATGGTCTTAGGCCAATTGCTTTGACTTCGGTCTTAGCCAAATTACTGGAGCACCTAATTAAAAACCGTCTTGAGTGGATTGTTGAGTCGAGAGATATACTGCCGAACTACCAATTTGGGTTTAGGAAAGGACTTGGTACTATGGACAGTGTTGGTACTTTAGTTACGGACATCCGCTTAGCTTTTTCAAAAAATGAATCGGTTGTAGCTACCTTCCTGGACATTTCTTCTGCGTATGACAATGTACTTCTTCCAGTACTCAGGCAAAAATTGCAACAGCTGAGTCTACCGGTTAAGATGATACGATGTATATGCGAACTACTGATGTCCCGCTCGCTGGTCCTGAGAGTCCAGGGAGAGGAGTTCGATGAGAGGCAGATATGGAAGGGACTCCCACAAGGATCCCCCCTCAGTCCTATACTGTACAACCTGTATACGGCGGATATTGGGTCTTGCCTAAATAACAATTGTCAAATCTTACAATATGCCGATGACATTGCCCTGTACGTGACAGATTCCTCTATAGTCGATGCCGCGTCATCTTTGTGCCTCTCTCTGGATTCTTTGAATCAGTGGCTATTAAGCCATGGCCTGTCGCTATCTGCGCCAAAAAGCTCGGCAGTAATCTTCTCTCGTAAAAGAAACACTCCTCATGTAACAATTGACATTTTAGGCCAAAATATTCCAATAGTTAATCAAGTAAAATTTTTAGGCGTCATTTTGGACACAAAATTAACCGGCAAACATCACATAAATCACCTTATAAAAAAATGTGAAAGAACCATTTCAATTTTAAAAGTCCTTTCGGGCGTTTGGTGGGGTGCTCACCCTTACACCATGAAATTGGTCTACAATGCCTTAGTTCGTAGTGTTTTGGACTATGGAACATATCTTCTGATCCCGTGCAACAAAGGTGCCTTAGTTGGACTGGATAAGATTCAGTCTAAATGCCTTCGAATCATCTCAGGTTGTATGAAATCCTCCCCCATTAACGCGTTGCAGGTTGAGTGTGCTGAACCCCCTCTGGCCCTAAGGCGTCAATATCTGGCCTCCCGTTTTTTATCTAGGCTTATATGCAGGACTTCACATCCCCTTATAGAAAAATTGTACGAGTTAGATGCCATATCCAGAAATTCAAACTATTGGAAAAATAAAGAAATACCCTTAATTCTGAAATCTTGTCGAGAAATTCTAAATTTACTATGCCCGATTATTCAATTCCCCAGATAGCCCCTTTTTAATATTGCGTATAAAGTTTTAAGTTATGTTCCAAAAATTGTCTTTAACATTGGTATATCCAAAAAATCCCCGTCAGCAAACTCGGCGTTCAACGCGGTGGTGGGCGAGCGATGGAACGGTTTCCAATTTTTTTTTACGGATGCTTCGAAATTAAATGAACATAACCACACTGGAGCTGCGGTCTATTACCAGAACTCTAAAATAATCTTACAGTTTAAGTGTCCTAAGGAGTCTTCTGTATTCACTGGTGAGTGTGTGGCTGTATTGGAAGCTTGTCTTTTTATACAGTCACATCATAATATATACAAAGCCGTAATCTTCACAGACTCTCTTAGCTGTCTGCAAGCCTTAAAACAAAATCCTTTCAAAAGTAAATTGCACAACTCCCTTGTTTTAAAAATTAAAGACTCCTTATTATCTTGTGCTACCAATCAAAAAGAGGTTCAGCTAGTCTGGATACCTAGTCATTGTGGTATTAAGGGAAATGAGTGCGTTGATGCATTGGCTAAAGATGCTTGCTCATCGACAGTAGCTGATCTTTCCCACAATCGTCTTCAGGGGTACGACTTATTGAATCTCCCACGAATTAACCTCCAGGCATCGTGGCAGGATCAATGGAGTATCACTGGAAGGAAAAAAGGCAAGTTTTATTACGCAGTACAACCAACCATAAAGCCAAAGCCTTGGTTCTATGGCTACAAAAAAGTCTCCAAACCTGTTATATCTGTCATATGTCGTATTCGTTTAGGTTTCTGTAGTACCCCTGTTTTCTTGCAAAAAATCCGGGTTAGGGACTCCTCTCTTTGCGAGTGTGGGTTGGAAGAGGGTACTCTGGATCACATCTTCTTTGAATGCTCAAACAACATTCCTCCTCTAGATCTGTATAAACGTCTCCCTAAATTTAAAATCCCTCTTCCGACTAATTTCCCCTCCATGCTAACATATTCCTCCCCCGAACTGCTTGTGGCGCTGATGACTTTCATCCGTCACAATAATATAAAATTATAAATCTGCCTGTGTTGGTGTGGTATGCGTGTAATCTATGTTTTAACAATTTTAATATTTATTTATTTCTATTTTTTTTGTTTGTTTCAGTCCCGTACTAACCCGACAAGATCCAAGTCGTATCGAAGAATTAATTATGCGACCCTTGTTGTAGTTTATTTAACATTACATTAATGTTTTTTTTTATTCTTTTTTGCCTTACACACTTGTTTTTCCTATCTCACTGGACATTGGCAGAATAGTCGACATCGGCTTTAATTGCCATTAAACAAAAATAGAATAGAATAGACGTCACAACCCCCCACTCAAATTTTTGACGCGTTTTATCTTCGTCAATTTTTATTGATTTGCTAAAATAAAAAATACGTGTTCAATATTTTTAGATAATCTAACAGACAGACTAATTAAAATCATATTTTTTTTTTGTCAGTTAACATCCCTATTGCGTTAAAAAGCGTAAATTGGACCTTTCATAATAGTAACTGCGTCTGTGACCGTTTAGGAAAATACATCGTAATAGGAAAAATATATAAATTGGGTTAAAATTCGTAAAAACTATTATGAAAAGTCAATTTTACGCTTTTTAACGCAATTCATATTATGAACTGCTAAAGTGGCCATTTCAGACGCCCTGTACGCAGAATAGTGTCAAGAATTTAAGTTAAAAAAAACAAATAATTAAAAAAATTAAAAAACACGCCTGCCATGACAAAAAGTAAACTAAAAAATAAAAAACAAGTCAAAGGAATTCAGCGATGAATGGGAGCAAGGTCCCGTAAATGTATTCGAAAATGGAAAACTGAAATCTAAAACTTTTATTGCAGTCGGGGGGCCTGTAAAGAATTGTTCCACCGAACTGTCCCCCGACTGCAATGAAAGTTTTAGATTTCAGTTTTCCATTTTTTAAAAACAAATTAAAAGTTATATTTATTTCTAAACCATGGCCACCCTATTATGTTTTTTGATATGTTCTCTAGCCTATGTTACCCGGGATGACGTAACAAATCTAACGATACCACACACATCAAAATCGGTTCAGGCGTTTAGAAGTTATGGTGGAATAAAGAAACTCACAAACAAACATACATACATACATACATACATACATGAACGCTAAAAATATAACACTCTTTTTTTGGGGCAGTCGTGTAAAAATGAACATTCATCGTAGTATTGTCAGGAAGTCTTTGAGGTTTTCGCTTTGAACGTAAAGGATTATTTTTCGTTCCTACATGTAACCTCACGTCTGTAATCCCCGATGGGTTTAGCAGAGGTGTACGTTATACTCGTAGTACACCCACATTTCGCCAGTTATGAGAAACTACTGAGAAATTTTGAATGGAACACCCAATAACAGAACAAAATTAATTTGCCCCACCTGTTAATCGAACCCAGGAACTTTTGCTCAACAGCCACGCTTTCGACCACTAGACCAATAGCCCAGTTTTCCCAACTACTTTTTATACAGTTGTAAAAACTTTGTTTTAGGCCTGACTACAACCCATCGAGGCTGCGGGTTTATAGAAAGAGATCCCGCGGCTTCGGCAAAAAAGACTAAGAAGGAACATGGGTGGTTTTTAGTCCGTAGAAGTCTGACACTCCCTACCACTCTGCCCGAGCGGGAGGAGACATATTATGATGATTTCCTACACTCCAAAAAAAAGGCCTGACTACAAACGAAACTTAATCTCTTCGCTACCCACTTCTCGCCACACGATCAACTTTCACACAATTCCATAAAAATCTAGTTCAGGTGTCAAGAATCTTCGATGAAAATAAGCCCGGTACACACCAGGGGTACGCAACCGAGGTATGCTATACGTAAATACACGTAATCCTTGCCATAAGGGCTGTAAGCATCGTCCCAAGTCTCGTCATCGCGGTATAACAGCCCCCATTGTAAACGAACTTATTGTACTCCCGGATTGGTTTCCCGACGAAGAAAGCGCCTGGGAATCGATTTAAAATTTTCCTTGAAAGAACCTAACCACAAAAGCGGTTAATACTAGGATTCAACGTATCTGGAACACGGGTTTTCATAATTATTTATGATAAATTATTTATTGGGGATTTGGGGATAGGCCGTGATTTGTGGTTTGTTGTTTACGATTGCCTTCTGGATTAAAGAAGGAGTGGTTTTCAGTTCGATGTATTGTGTTTATAGGTACTAATAATCAACAACCATGCATTATGAAAATTAAACTTCATAAGTAACTGTACGCAAAAAAAAACTGCTGCGAAACGATTTTATTTGGGGTGATAAATCACGTTTTACCGTAGGTCTCTATGTAACGCACTTTTTTTATTATGTTGATACATTGAATAATACGGGGTTATGGAGATATTTTATGTAAAAACTTGTAAAAAGTAAAAATAAATATCTTTGACCTCAATATCTCCGTAACCAGAAGGTTCCGTGGTATATTCCAGAACAATCAAATGATCGTAATTAGAAGTGTATTTCAACTTCGTTAAGGGTAGTTTTACACCTTCTATACTATAGATACGAATAACAGACTGTAGATACGGATAACAGACAGGTTTTAAACTATAAATAATAGTATCTATAAATAAATTACGCAATCTTTGCGGAATATTCAAGATGACATATACGATCAAACTGCACTAGTTGTACTTTAACATACACTTTTTTTTGTTTTTTTTTGGGTGTGAGAAATCATCAAATGACTCCTCCTGCTCTGGGCAGAGCGGTACGGAGTGTCAGACTTCTACTGACTAAAAACCACCTATGTTCCTTCTTAGCCCTTGTGCCGAGGCCGCGGTATCTCTTTTGAACAACCCGCAGCCCCGACGGGACCCGCAGCCCCGACGAGTCAGCTTTTTGGACTTCCCAATCTATTCAAACAGCTATACATATATTATGTATTATAATTGAACGTACGTACCTAAGAAACTACACGAGAAAAAAACCCCATGCAGAAACAGTCTATATTTACTATACATACAAACTTAACAGTATATCCATACACAATATTGCTTCTATACCTACCACGGGTTGCAAAGCCGTCAGTTTCCGATTATCAACACTAATAGAGGATGCAATCTGTCCAACATATACATAGTCCCCTATATGTATACAATATACATACGTATATAATCGATGCGTCCGAATCGTATCGATGGATTAGTAATTAGTGAGTGGTCCTTTAATGGACGTCTGTAACTATTGAGCTTTGATGGACTGGAATAGCACATAATATAGGTTGCTTTGGGATATTAGGTATATAGGAATTAATCACTGCAATGGTCAAAGGCTGCAGCTAATCGGTCGTGAATGTCGTGGTGGAGATACTCTGAAAATAATAAACTTCTGTTTTTATATTTTACTAGCTGATGGCCGCGGCTTCACCCGCGTGGATGTCGGTCAAATTATATACTAAAACTTTCCTCTTGAATCACTCTATCTATTAAAAAAAACCGCATCAAAATCCGTTCCGTAGTTTAAAAGATTTAAGCATACATAGGGATATAGGGACAGAGAAACCGACTCTGTTTTATACTATGTAGTGATAGTGATAGTGATTTGCCAAGCTACAGCTAAAAAAGGTTCTACAGTAAAGGTTCTTCAGTCTACAGTATAGTAAATGCATTCCTTAACCTTTTTTTTGTTTTTTTTGGCGGGTGGAAAAACATCGAATAACCCCTCCCGCTCTTGGGCAGAGCGAAAGGGAGTGTCAGACTTTTACTGACTAAAAACAACCCGTGTTCCTTCTTAGCCTTTTATGTCGAGGCCGCGGTATCTCTTGCGAACAACCCGCAGCCCTGACGGGTGTCGGCCCTTGCGGGCCCCTTCCATGTTGCTGACATCTCTTTAAGACGCGCGTGGAACACGAACGCGCCGTCGACACGGCCTGTCGTCGTCATAAGACGGACGGACGGCGAGCTAGCCCATTACTCACCGTCCACAGGCCCGCGTCTGCGCGGCCGGTAGCCATCACGTGGCCCCCGACAAGCTTGAAAGCCTGAAATAGTCTTATTAAGGGGCATCGTATTACTCAGTTACTGAGTTATGGAGGTCAGATGGTCAGTCGCTTCATGTAATATACTGGTAGGTACTTAGGTGGATCCAGTTAGACTGGAAAAATATTTGGAAAAAGGCTAGGTGAAAGCTGATGATGATGGATTTATGAGATGAAGTGTGTACTTCATCTGATCTTCAGATGTAATGTACACACAGTACATCTGGTACAATCTGTTCAGAATAAAACTATGTACACTTTGTTTTACCAATCAAGAAGCTCATAAACTATGTATTTTGTACTCAAATAAAGATTACAAGGAAAACTACTCGGCCACTAGCAGTACGTACGTCCCACGTGGTATGGAAGACCAGTGTTTCTCAAGATTGTGTGCAGTACGACCCAATTTCTACCTAATTGGGTCATAAGTTAATTACCACAAATTGAGAAACGAAAGAACAAACATTACATCTGCTTTATTGGAAAGGTGAGGCAAATGTGTATGTAAGGATTACACACAATGGGCTGCGGGTTGTTCGCAAGAGATACCGCGGCCTCGACATGGAGGGCTAAGAAGGAACATGGGTGGTTTTTAGTCAGTAGAAGTCTGACACTCCCTTTCGCTCTGCCCAAGAGCGGGAGGGGTTATTCGATGATTTTCCACCTGCCAAAAAAAAAAAGGCTTACACACATTTCGCCAGCTAGGTATGTTTAACTCCTATGAAATATGGGGCGATCATATTAATCACACAAATCCGGACTGGTCGAAAAACCCAATATTTACTACATTTGCCCGACAAGGAAACCGAACTCAGGACTTCGTGTACAGCAGCAGCCTTTCCAACCACTTGACCAGCATGACAAAATAAGATAAATAAATATATCCACCAGCTAACATAACAAGCCAATACTAAACTTGATTTTTACATCTCTGATATAAATAATCCGCTCATCAGAAAATAATCTACCATTTCCAAATTTTGGGCATAAGAGAATGTTCCTCAGGAATAGGAGCTTAGGAAGGGTGCGTAAAACCGGCCTAGTTTGGGAAACACTGCCGTAGACAGCATAAAGCCCACCGTTATATACTCACCATATCCACACTTTGGTATTCATTGACCGTAAAAATATTTTCTATTTTGCGAGATTGAATTTTCCCTAACATTGTTTGTAGGCGTTCTTTGCAGGTAGAGCGCATATAAATTTTATTTTTATGTGATATACGCTTTCTGGTTATCTTCGTTACAATTTTCCGTGATAGTATGACGGTACTGACAAAGTTGTCAGTCATTTCGAGGGGTTTTTACGTTGGAGTATATCTTCGGATTTGATCGTATGAAAGTGGATTGTTTGAAGTACTACATGTTTTGATTCAGTAGTAACTTAATCGGGTTTAAATCTTCGATTACGTCAAAGCACGTTTATACAGCTTGCTTAAAAGATCCGATTGCATTAGCCTTTTTTTTTTTTTTGGCAGGTAGAAAATCATCGAATAACCCATCCCGCTCTTGGGCAGAGCGAAAGGGAGTGTCAGACTTTTACTGACTAAAAACCACCAATGTTCCTTCTTAACTTCTTCTTCTTGCGAACAACTCGCAGCCCCGACGGGACCCGCAGCCCCGACGGGACCCGCAGCCCCGACGGGGACTGCATATAATGCCTAAAACGACACTCAAACAAACTTTTTATCCCTGTATTCCCACGGGAACGGAATCTACGCGGGTGAAACCGCGTGACATCCGTTAGTAAAAAATATAATTATCACAATTAATATCCTAGTTTTTTTATCATCACAATAATAAGTCTTATTGCCAGGCATTTAAGTATCACCGTTAGGTACTTCATGCTCCAAGTGATACGGCATCACTATCAGTATAACGTTTCCTTGTGATAAGCAGTAATGCTCAGTCAATTAACTTAATAACAGTTTTAATTTGATAGTGATCTCCCGTTAGAACGAAAGTAATCATTATTTATGTATCTTAGATTGAAGTGAGGTTTCCCCGTCGGGGCTGTGGGTTGTTCGAAATAGATACCGCGGCCTCGGCTCAAGGGCTAAGAAGGAACATGGGTGGTTTTTAATCAGTAGAAGTCTGACACTCCGACCGCTCTGCCCAAAGCGGGAGGAGTCATTTAATGATTTACAACCCCCAAAAAAAAAGTGAGGTTTCTAGCAGCTCCTCTATCATTCACTATAATAATATGAACGTAACTTTCTGTGTACTTTCTTAATTGTCTTTCTTTCTTAATTGGCATCATTGAGTCTCTGTGACTTTAAGTTCAGGTTTAATATCAATTCAACATTTCAAACTTCACCATCGATGCGATGTGTGTTTAAAAATGTTTCATTCGCATGTAAAATCTGTTTGTAATAAATTATCATCATCAGCTGAATACCAATATTTTACATGACATGTGTTTTCAAAACTATGTGTTGCCCGTAACTTTACGATGTAGGTATGTAGTACTTAATGTTGTTTAACTAAGAGCTGTATTCACGAGAACGCTGCCGACAAACTGTCATGCAGTTTGGCAGAAGATTTGTATTAAACCCACTAATGTAACTTGGTTCAAATAAAAAAATTAAAAAAAAATAAAAAATAAAAAAAAACATGTAGCGACGGTCTACCTCCATAGCCTAAGTACTGAATAATACGACACCCCTTTTTTGGAAGGTGGGAAATCATTAAATGACTCCTCCCGCTCTGGGCGGAGCGGAAAGGGACTGTCTGAATTCTACAGACTAAAAACCACCCATGTTCCTTCTTAGCCCTTTGTGGCCGGGGCCGCAGTATCTTTCGAACAACCCGCAGCCCCGGCAGAGTATGACACCCCTGGGTACGGCTAGTTCTCAGACGTTCAGATCTACGATTGACAGCCGTGACCGTTGACTTGATGTGTTTTCCAAGACACGGCAGAAACTTGGTATGTAATCCACGGACCACTTTAAGCAAGCGCGGCATAACCTTAAGAACGACCCGAGCAGCTTTTAATATTTAGCCACGAGGTCCTCTCATTAGAAGAGAAGAACAGAGAAGTATGGAAGAAGAAGACATGCTGCGCCGACCCCAAATTAATTGGAATAAGGACAAGAGAATGCACCATCATTCTCTTGCCGATGATGATGATGAGGTCTTCTCATTAATTGTTTGACACACAATATCAGTTGTTCATCACTCATAGAACATTAACCTTTCGTATGCCGTGTAATGAGACACAATTAAAAAGCCATTGTGTCTCGCGTAGATCTACGTTCATACGAAAGGTTAATGACTGTTACCAACCCTTGAGTGTATCGATCTTACCACTAAACAGATGGATATCAGTAGCAATCTAATGAATACAATCACCTAACTGGCTCTAACAATATGTACATCTATTAGACTAACTGCGGTACTCAGAGATATTTAATGATTACTTAAGCCGTCACTTAGTAAAGATTTGACATACTTTTGTATGACAAAACTGTCAAAACCTTTACTTAGTGATGGCTTAGGTAATCATTAAGGCGACAATAAATGCCAGCGACCTTGAGCGAGAGGGTGGAGCTTGCGTCACTCCCTGCGACCGCGAAACGCATTCCCGCAAAGCACGCTCGTAATTTCGTAGGGAAACTATACGTTTTAAATAGTAAGGACTGTCCAGCCCGATTTTTTATCACCATACAAAATTATGACGGGAATAAGAATATGCGATTTACAAAAAATATATTGATTGGACTTAAAAAAATAAAAAACAATGATCTTAGTATGCGGCTTGTAGAATTGTTTGCCAAAAAATCAGAACGATCACATGTATTGTATTATGATTTTTTCGTTAAAAGAAATTTTTAGAGGTATCTTGCGATTTTTTTCTATTGAGTATAATTAGTTGTATTATGTTTTCAACACACTATGTCACTAGCGTATATCCTGAAGAATATCATATCTTTTTCTGATTTTGATTACTGCACTGAATAAGTGAAAGTACTTTAACGCATTATTACTGTTTTATGGACACTGATAAAGTTTCTAGAAGGATAGCCCGATCTTATTTTTCAATAAAACACAATTGTCCACCAACAATGTCTAATCTATCAATCTAGCCAAAAATCTTAGTAATTCTACAATCACATTTTAAAACATCACCACCTTCACCTGTCACGTCAAACGACCCCAATTGAAAGCCACAAAGGTGACTGGGTGACCTCCGTGAAATATCAGCGAGACAAAACTCCACGTATAGTAAGTAAACACTTGAAAACGGTCACACATTACGTATAAGTGGGAGTGGACAAAGTACATTAGATGACAAGACACATTTTTGCATGAATACTCTCTGGACTCGCCCTCTTTGGGTATTTGTTTTTCGGCGAGAAATAATACCTACGAAGTTACTAACGTAAATGTATTTTGTGAAGTTACTTTTAAAGTTGTCTTCGGGTGTGTCTTGTTTCGGGAAAGATATTCGTTTTTTATTTCGCTGGTTTGAAAGGATTTTGGAGAGGCCTTTGCACAGTACAAGCTAAAAAAATGGATAATTGGATATCAACACTATTATAGTCAAAATGAAACTGCTTTACCTGAAGCTCTTACATAGAGGCTCCAACAGCGATAACGTGGACAGAGAAGAATTGAATGTAGAGAATTCCTGTATATCGGTGAAGAAATACTATTCCTCTATATCGGCGTAAAAATACTAAGCGCTTCGAAAGTAGCAGCCAATTGTCTCTGTTCCAACAATTGATGAAATGCGATCATGATAACCAAGTCATTGTTTAATCGCGCATCGGTTGCGTTTTAAGGACTCTAAAGTGCAGGTGTTAGGACACTTCGGACACTCCAGCAAGTGGGACATTGTCACTAAATCTTTAACTTATACGTATGTTTAAAAACATTGGATTTTAATAAATTCTGATTAATCTACTTAACTGCTAATCACTCCATAGTTTCTTGAACATTCGTCGAAAAACAACCTTCGGACTTAACAAAATCAATTCTATTTCCTTGGATAAACATTCAAAACTGCCTTTAAAATTAAGTTATTATCTATCAATTTCTTTAAAATCGCCATTGAACTTGAAACAAAGAACCAGTAGACAACCAAACAAAGATCAGAAACATCAAAGCGATTCTTACGCTATACCACTTAACATAATATACAATATTAATCGGATCAGCTCTCCATGTAATTACATACGTTCGTCATACAACTGTGTTCAAACCATTACCATTAGTATACAACATGGTGAATGGGAATTGTAATCAATCGGCCATACAATGGGCACGGTGTATACACGATGGACAATGGAGGGATGACGGACATCGCGATTGTCGAATGGCGATGGGTCTCAATTACTGTAAGATGCACAGACTCGCTTTGTTTGGAGATGTTGGGTGCTGCATTGGCGGTGTACCTGTTTAGCGATATTCGAGTCGCTGCTCTGTGATGTGTTTCATTGTATAAGCAATATACCGAGAGTTTTTATTATTATATCAATGTTTTATGCACATAAACCTATCGAAATAAACCTATGGTAAAACCCACAAGAAAATCTGTTGTGTAGATTTAATTAACAGACACGTCTGTGTCTGTTAACGACACAACAACGAGCACAACGAGCTAAAAAAAATTTTTGTCCCACATTTTCATTTTAAAATTCAAAGGATTGTAGCAGGTGGCGTTTTGTGGTTTCTGCCTACCCCCATGGAAAAAGGTCGTGGGTTTGTGTATGTCATGTATGTATTTTCTTTCTATTTTTCCATGGAAAATCGATCATAGAATGTCGTTAGCCTTGGGCTACTGTTATAAAACAACATGAACAAGTGCATAAATTAATCACCACTTTTAAGCATCAAAAATTCTACCGCATACAATAACCACTTATCGAGTAATTAAATAAATATAACCGAAACCAATACTTGAAAATTAATAACCATTATGGCAGTCATTATGCATACGTTCTTAATTAAAATGTTGAAATTATCTGAAAAGTATACTGTGTAGTATCGCACAATTAGTTTAATTATCGACGGCTAACAAGAGCAGGTCGAATATCGAATTGTTGGAGATTCAATATGAGGTTATTTGCTAGTACATCGTTATAATATGTACTTGGTTATAGGTATCTTAGTATCGGATGCATTGATTAGAGTAGGATGTCGGACAAATGATGGTGATATCTTTGCATGGTTTTTATTCCGACTTCTCCGTTGATTTTTCTGATTACTTTTAATGTAGGATCCAAGGCATTATCGGTAGATCTTTGATAGTCGTTACAGGTAGTCTATGGCTCGGTAGTCTGACAACCAGTATTTTTTTTGGGGGGTGGAAAATCTTTAAATTCCCGCTCTTGGGCAGAGCAAATAGGGAGTGTCAGACTTCTACTGACTAAAAACCACGTATGTTCCTTCTTAGCCCTTTATGTCGAGGCCACGGTATCTCTTGCGAACAACCCTTGATTACTAACTGCATTGTGGATGTCTAATAATATGCAGTTGCTTCATGTAAAATACAAATATTCAGCATGGGGTAAGACTGGAATCCGACCAACGTAGTTAGGAAAACGGTATGCAGATTATGATGCGAAACTAAAAGAAAGATAAGGGGTCGAGTTTGATCATTCAGTAATAAACCCCGTCCGAATATTTGCTTGTTGTAATAGATCCTTTACCATAAAAGGGAATTAGCAACCGATATGCACTATGCGACAAATTGGACGGATTGAATTTCTAGGAAATTTCGCCAAAGGATCAAAATGGTTTTGAGAGTTTCGGGGAAGCTTTTAGCCCATGTAGGTTTCATAGTTTGTATAGTGAGTTTAACATTTATTATCAAAGAGATCTTTGATAATAAATGTTAAAATTATGCTTATGAACATTTTGCTCGCCTAAATAACATATGTTCTTGTTATTTGTACCTATCTATATACCATGTTTTCAAGAAAAAATATTATCCTATTTTATACACAAAATTCAATGAACCGTTAGGAACATAACAAGTTTAGTCTTGCACTAACTTTAACATTTAACAAATACACATCTACCTTCTTTCTGGTGCTCCTTCAAATGTCACGCTAAGAATAAAATAAAATAAATCTTATAAAGTCAACGAACCGTCAAATTCCTATCTTCGATCATCGATTCCGACTCCATAACTCATCAGATTGAACGGTGGCTTAAAAACAGCCGGCTTAATGTCACATTTTTCCATTAACCAACATCGTGTCAGTTGGTCGGATAAATCGGCGACCTGTTGCCGAACGTATGCCGAAGACTGAAAGCCAGCAATGCAAATTGTTCTTTAGTTTACTTACTCCCCGCGAACTTCTCAAGCTTCTTTCTTTCTTTCCTGTTATTTAAAACTGTTGATGGCTTTCTTTGACTTATTTTTTCAAGTTTCTTTTGTTCGGTTTTTGTCGATTTAAGTAGTGGTGGAGTTTTGCGTGTTTATGTTAAAGTTATTTAGGTCGCTTAGGTGTAATGGCAAAGTTTTAAAACCACACTCCATATTTTTTACAAAATGAACAACAACCTGTATTTTATTAAAACATTTTTGGTATTATATCTCCGTAATGAAAAGGTATATCTGAAGATTTATCAAAAGAGAATAATACTGGTTCATGATAAAAGATACGGGTAAAATTTCAATATCTACAGGACTCATCAGTTTTTTTGTCATTAAGTACACTTTGCCTACGTAAGTTCGTCCCTCACTCTTTACTTATTTATATAACATTAACAAAAGGTACAAAAATAAGAAGAGAACAAAGCATCGATTTGGTATTAAAGAGCTTTATTTCTTCGCTGAAAGGTAGATAGGAGCCATCGAAAACATGGAATAATACTTATTATGGCGTAGCGGTCACAATAGAGAGCGGCAGCTCCTTACACCGAAGCGCCTACGATATTACGCGTAGCGCGGCTACGATATTCATATATCACTTGGCTATAGAAAGTAATATTGTGTTTATTTATGCTTTTCAGATAATGTTTAAGATAATAAATATACTTATTGGATGTAGGTAGATGAAATGATGCCAGAGCGAGGATGATGATATTTTTTAATTAGTCTTATTTTTTTTTTTTTACTAATGCTTTTAATTAGTGACTGCGTATTAGCCGCTTTATCCTTAATTACCTTTGTTTATTTTCAGTTCTTTCTCCAAAATAAGAGTGGAAGATAATACATTTAAGGTGCCCTTACTTTATAATTTAGAAGTCTGTCCAAAAGGCGCAAAACCCATCTCGTGTTACTCGCAGGCGTTTGTTACTCCCCTCTCTCCTCGCAAGAAGGAAAAGTAAGAGGGATACGCACATAGATGTAATTAAAATTAATTATTCATGTATAAATTGAACGAGTGGTTCCTTGGAAATGGATCAAATTCTTGCTACTGTTTATTCCTTCTCGAATTTAGGAGTAGGCGGAATTTTAACAATTCTATAATACGCACTACCTAAGATATTCAGGATAAGTTGATTGATAGGCACAAATTACAATATTTCCATGCATAATAATCAAAATTAAATATATTGATGTAGACCACACTTTATTATTATTATTTTAATTCAATTACATATGTGTGGTGTTCCATTGGTATTTGGGTGATGTTGCTGAGTGTAGTAATTTAGTTGCAACATTGTGTTACATTTGGTTTTCATAATTTTATAAAATTTATTTGATAATAATTGTATAAAATCTAAGTAACACTATTTCGTTTTCGTGTCGCCCCATTCGGGCCAAAATCTTTACTGTCTTTCTTTGACAAAAACAGTTACTATTTATTTTTTATACTTTCACCTTCATATTTATGACGGTGTAACCACATCCCCAACTTTGCCAAGCCCAATTAGGCGGGTAGTTGGCGGAAATCACTTCGTCATTCGTTCTCGCATACCTAATAGATACTACAGACATTATAATAATATGAGTTCCTGTAATCCACTAACAAGCTGCTTTTCTATTTCATCCAAGCACAGGTGCATAGGAAAAACGGATAAGTGATAAAATTCTCTTCTTTGTAAGAATAAGGCTTTGGAAACGGCATTTCAGTAACAAAGGTTCGCATATTGTTTTTTTTAAATCTTGTCGTGTATTTAATTTATATCATCCTTTTAAGTTTTTACAAGGATTTTATTTTATCAACCTGCTATGTTTTGTCTGGTGATAATAACTGCCACTCGGGTCGATCTTAAGGTTAAGCCGCGCTTGCCTAGGTTGGTCTGTGGATGGGTGACCGTCTTTTACATATCAAATTTCCTCCGTGCCTCGGAAAGCACGTTAAGCTATTGGTCCCGGCCATATATACACTCAGGGGCACATTTAACCGTCCACTCATTCGAAATTCCATATCGTTTGTTTATGTTAACTTGCGCTTTGACTACTAGGCGTAACTTTATAAGTGGTATATCTGAAATAAAGAAAACTCATTTACACGCGTTTTTTTTTACTTTTGTGGTTTTTATTCAACAATAATCAGTTCAGTAGAAATTTGACAGTCTCTCCCTTCGTTTTGTGTGAAGGATAAATTTGTTTTACAAGGTTGTCTTACCATTGTTTCGAATAAAACCGAGGTATTCAAGTGTTGTGACCTTATTTACACCAAAGAAATGCCACTAGACGCAGCTGGAGCAGCTAGGGCTGTGGCACTTGCACACGCTGGGTTCAGCCAGCGTCGGATTGGACGAATGCTTGGATATCCACGAAGCACTATCTAAGATGCTATCCGGCGTTTCAGAGAGACCGGTTCCTACACAAAGAGACCAGGACAAGGTCGTAGACGGTGTACATCAGAGAGAGATGACCGTTACATCACCTCGAACGTTCTTCGAAATCGGTTCACAACGGCTTCTGTGGCTCGTAACCGCTTATTTGAGGTACGAAATGTAAGTGTGAGCCTAAGAACAATAAGAAGAAGGTTAGCAGAGAGGGATCTGGGATCATTTCGACCAGCTCGAGTACCATAGCTAACGACAACTCACAGAACAGCGAGACTTGCTTTTGCTCGAGAACATTTAAATTGGACGTCAGAGCAATGGAAAGCAGTTCTCTTCTCTGATGAATCAATAATCGCTTTAAGAGGTCCTGATGGACGTCAGCGGGTGTATAGACGCCGTGGTGAAAGGTTTGCTGAATGTGGTGTGGTTGAAACGGTGGGCTACGAGGGCGGCTCGATTATGGTATGGGGTGGTATTTGTTACGAGGCCCGTACAGAGTTGGTGGTCTTCGATAGAGGCAGCGTTAATGCTCACAGGCACGTGACAGAAGTCCTAGAACCACATGTGATGCCATTTGCTCCATTCATTGGCGATAATTTTGTTTTAATGCACGACAACGCTCGTGCACACACCGCGAGAATTGTCATAGAGTACTTGGACGCCATCAATATTCAGAGATTACCATGGCCAGCTCGGAGTCCTGACCTGAACCCGATAGAGCATATATGGGACAACCTAAAAAGACGAATTCGGAGTCGAACCTCCTACGACCATCAGTGAACTGAAAACTGCAGCTGTTGAGGATTGGTGGAAAATTCCACAAAGCGACATCCAAGACATAATGGACGGGCTTACAAATCGATTACAAGAGGTGATTAGGGCCAGAGGAGGATATACACGTTATTAGTGCGATAACTTAGAGCATACTTTTTTTTTTTATTAAAATTTTGCTAAATGGATTTTTGATCAGAAAACTGCATATTCGCATTTTGAATTTTTTTATCTTGATTAAACAATTTCACAACTTACACATGTTTTATTTGTGTTCTCAAAGATTCACCCAAAGTAATTTTGTAACAAAATTAGTTAAAATCCGATAGAATTTTGAAATAATCGACAAAATATAGGTGGCCGGTTAAATGTGCCCCTGAGTGTAGATCTTTGGCAGTCGTTACAGGTAGTCAGTGACCTGAAAATCTGACAACCAGTTTTACCAAAAGGCATCGTATTACCCAGTATTAACTGGGTTGTGGAAATCAGATAGGCAGTCGCTCCATGTAAAATACTGGTATTCAGCTGCATCCGGTTAGACTGGAAGCCGACCCCAACATAGTTGGGAAAAGGTTAGGCAGATGATGTTTTGTCACACTACAATCATAGATAATTATTTTGTTTCTGGTAAATTGTAATAGTGTTTGCCTGCCTTTCTGCCTATGCAGGTTTTTAATTTATTATAAGATTTAGTTTTATTCTTTATGATTGTATTATATTTAGTTATTAGTTTGTCCCAACCCGCACTTGGCCCACGTGGTGTATTCATAGCCCATTCCCTTTCCTAGAGAGAAGGCCTGTGTCCCAGAAGTAGGAACCGATAGACCGATTATTCTATACTAAATGTCGAGGCTTGTCGATGATTTGGTGTGTGGGAAATTATCAAATGACTCCTCCCGGTCTGGGCAGAGTGGCCAGAGAAGTCTAGCACTCCCTGTGTCAGACTTCTACTGACTAAAAACCACCCATGTTCCTTCTTAGCCCTTTGTGCCGAGGTAACTCTTTCAAACAACCCGCAGCGCGGACGGGAGTCGGTGATTGCTTCACTATATATTTTTGTATTGTTTGCTGACTTTGCTGTACGAGAACCTAAATTCCCCAAACACAATAGAAAATAAAATAAATCATTTGTCTGTCCTCTATTATACGTATTTTAGATATTTATTAATACCTAGTAATTAAGTTATCTAGTAGCAGTTTTACTTGGAATTGTTGTTTTAAATATACTAGTTTGCTTTATCTAATAGCTCAAGTATTATTTTGTATTTCTCGGTACTAAATCTATTATGAAAAAATATTGGGGTATTTTGTGTTTCTCGGTGTTATGCCTAGTTTATTGTGGAATTGGAAAAATAGCCTTAATTGAAAAGTCTAAAATAACAACATTAACAATAATCGCTGTTCCCTTCTATATTATTGATTACCAAACCAAATGTTTTTTTAAATTGTAGTACTGATTAATACAGGGTGTAAACGGACCTTTTACAAAGCCCTTAACAAAGTATTCTTTTCATGAAACGAAGTAACTCTAAACAAAACTGTTTACTGGTTAACGACTTTTTTGGGGTGAGAAATAACGTTTGTATTTATAATAAAGTAATAACATTTAAACTTGTATGTTTTTAAACTTGTGAGAATGTTGAAAGTCAGAAACTTTGGCCCCCAATATCTCCGTAACTAGAACATACACAGTATGGTCTACAGCATAAAAAATCGGGGAGAACACGTGTCTTTCGGCTTTGTTAAGGATATTTTTACACCCATTACTTACTTCACAAACTTGAGCAGCTTTTACAACTTTCAAAAGCTGCATGCGAAAAGTTTAATTTACTCGTCTCGCTTTCACAAAACTATCGAACAAAATGTTTTCTCTTATTTATTATAAGTAGGTACGAGAGTATAGCTGAAACTTTATAGCGGGATAGTTTATCAGACTAAATCTGTTTTTATGTATGTACGTGTTTACATGTTTCGGACTTTTTAAATATCTGAAATTTTAGTAGATTGTCCAATGATAGCGTGGAGGGAAGAACAGAAGGATGGAAGTGTTCATCACACGTAAGGCCACTAGTACACGGCGTATTTTAGACGAGCAGACGACGCGCAGATGAAGCACGTATACGCGCTTCAAACGACATTTGAACGCTACCTTGTAACACGGGGCGATCGTGAAACGCGCGTATACGTGCAGCATTTGAACGCAACCTTGTAACCTAAGCACACGGGGCGATCGTGCAACGCGCGTCCTCAGCCAGCAGATACAGCGATCCAAAGCCGACCCTTTCTAACCGCTTAAACACACGTATGTATCGTGTTCTACGCGCGTTCGAATCTATAAAAACGCAAAAATTGGCATCTACGGCGAAACACGCGGTACCCGAAACGCGCGTCGTCGGCGCGATTAAAATACGCCGTGTGCTAGGGGCCTAACATGGGAAAAGGATAGGAAGAAAATGATGATTAGTAGAACGACACAATCAGCTTAAATTTTGAATTGAAAATTAATATGCTTTCTACCGGACAGACATAGAATAGTGCAGGAAGTATTCAGAATAAAAAACTGATTTACTGTTATTGTCTATGAAACCACTTTTTGAATTTAATATATTATAATATGTTTTGTAACCCTTTTTTTTTGTTGGTATGAAATCATCAATTGACTCCTCCCGCTCTGGGCAGAGCGGTAGGGAGTGTCAGACTTCTACTGACTAAAAACCACCCATGTTCCTTCTTAGCCCTTGTACCGAGGCCGCGGTATCTCTATCGAACAATCCGCAGACCCGACGGGTGTCGGCCCTTGCCAAGGGGCCCATGTTGCTGACATCTCTTTGAGGTGATTTTGTATCCCTTTTTTTTTCTTGTTATACTTATTCTTGGTAGTCATCATTCGTTGAGTCGTCTATAAACGTTAATCAAGAACCTCCTCCTTTTTAAAAGTCGGTTAAAAATCAATTAAATATATTTAAACCAAACCACCACCCCCAATATTTTCAAACAAAGCATTAGTATGTAAACATCAGACAGAACTACCGCCAATCAAATATTTATTAGTAACGGCGATTCCCTCTATCCCGCAGTCCCGCTAGCCCGGTATCCCGCAGTCCCGCTATCCGTAAGGCGGAACCCACAACTTGTCAATAAGGGAAACAGAACATTGACATTTGCAAAGCACCCAATATTTGTGACAGGATGTTATGAATATTGGATGCTGAAACTTCATCTGTTTATTTACTTAAAATCCGCTCCAGGGTATGGAGTCTTGTTGGTCTAGTGGTCGGAAGCGATACTTCTGAGTATCAAAACCTACACGGTACTTACTTCCCGTAAAATCAGAATCTTGAAATTTGGTACGAAGCAGCGTCTTATAGCTGTGCTATAAAATCTACAGATAAAGGAAAAATTGCGAAAACCGTAAATTTTTAGTTAAGTACATCATATTATAATAAAAATAATTTTAATACGGAACCCTCGGTGTGTGAGTCCGACTCGCTCTTGGCCGCATTTTTCTATTGACCGTGCATACGCATAGTTAAATCCTTCATTGAAGAAATTGAAAATTATTTATTTATTTATGTACACACAAAATACAATAAAAGGAAAATACATAAAAAATAGGTACAAAAAAAAAATAGGTAATACATAAAAAAGGTACATTGTAATTAGTACTTAACTCGAAAAAAACCACATTCGATTCACATTCGATTACCAATCACGATTTAGGAATGGATAACCCCCACTTAGCTATAAGTGACAAAGGCAATTAACACAATTACAATAAGCTGACCTACTTAGATACCTAGAGGCAAAGAAACATAGGTTTTAGCAAGACTTTGCCTTTGACTTTGCATCTACGCTACTTTAGCCTCTACCTTTGAGTACAAAGGCAGAGGGCTAGAGTAGCGTACTGAAATACAGACCTTATTGTACCTACATAAAATCCACCTTCATATAGGTACAAGTCAAGCGCAAATCAAAAAATCCACTACTAATTACTCTAACCTTATCCAGCAAATAAATACATTACACCATAAAACCATACTTTAAACCAGTCGTTAATTAAACCAGCCTCACAAGCCTTCAAATCCGAGTTCTAACCATAAACAAAACTTTAAGTGCGAAACGAACCAAGCGAGCCCCATCTAAGATATTAGCAATCCTTTTTAAGTAACATTCGAGTCTGACAAATGAATATTTAGCTAAGGGAGCAGGTGGTGCGGTCGGTCTCCCGGCAATACATAAATCAGGATAGTAGATACACAATGGGTACTTCGTCTACCTGGCTGCTTACTTACTTTGGTGATGATCACCCAAGTTTTTGATACAGTGTTTTGCGTTTTGTTCTTGAGAAGTGGGTCATATGGGCACACAGTTTTGTGTTTTGTTCTAAGTTTGAAGTAAGCGAAGGGTTTAGACATGTAACAATTGGTTTTAAAGCGTGTCGTGTCTGCAGACTGCGATGGACTGACAGGAGTTATTCGATAGAATATGTCAATGCGATACATTTTTGACTTTCCAATATACTACGGACTTACTTTTTAGTCACTAATCTGTATAGAGTTGACCAAGATTATGTCTAGACCTTAACAGAGACTTAATTCTGAGATTGCTTCGGCTGTTTCTTCTTATAGCTCATTTACACTCTCGCGCGAGTGACGAGACAAGCCGCGAGGCGAGGCACGAGTCGAGTGTGTGAATGGTGTGTTTGTGACTCGCCTCGCGCTCGACGCGAGCGTCGTGTTTACACTCGCGCTGTCAAATCAGTAGGTTACTGCTGACGTTCGACCTCGTAAGTTAATAACTCATAGGGTTCTATTGCGATGATAGATACCATCCACCATCTTCTTCGGCAACGTATTTTTTTATCACGTAGTTGTAAAAACTAAGAAGGGAAAGAGTTGCTGCTGCTAATAATTCAACGTCTTCCATCATTGCTGGCTTAAAGCGAACTGAACGCCTCGCGAGAGTGTGAACAGACACACAGTATCTCGCAAAAATCAAACGAGCTGCGAGGCGAGGTGCGATACGAGCCACGAGGCGAGAGTGTAAATGAGCTATTAGAGTAGTCAGAAACGAAACCCTGGCCAACTATAGCTTTGAAAAAAAAAATAGTGTTGACGAATTTTAGAACGCGAAATGAAATCGTTAACTTGTTCGTGAAATCACAAATGGTTTCTTTTTGGAGTGCGGGAGTCAAGTGAACTTATTGGTATTGTGCACACATTTGCGATCTTGATACTCAACGATAGAATACCACTTTACTTCTACTTTATGTAGGTTTGGTAATCAAATAGACAATGACTAAACGAACTTTTAAAAATAGTAATGTCTTGAAAGTATATAATCTTTGTTTGTGTCAAACGCTATTTATTATTTCCCAGAAGTGGGCGAATCACAGGCTGACATTACTGACGCAATATCAATCAGTAATTTTATTAAAATTACTGATTTTATGGTATGTTATTAGTTAGTATATTTAGATTAAAGTCTTTCCTCGTGTAGTTATCAAGAGGTTTTGTTAACTGAAAATAAAAAGATTAAATTATTACTTTTAGAAGAAGATTGCTTTTATTTTTACCTTTTTTGTTTTTGTCTGTGGGGCTCGCCCCTTATTTACATGGGATTTAAACATTAACTGGCGAAATATAAATATTAGTACACCTCTGCCTAGCCCTCCGGGGCTTACAAGCGTGATGTTATGTTATTATTTACTTTCCAGTACACATCATTTAAAAGTACACAATATAAACTAGAACAGAGATCAAATAAATTCCTTCACATTTTAATATTCACAGACGAAATCGTATTAAACTCGCAAATTACTGTTGGAACATCACTATTTAGTATGTAAATAGTATGCACATCACTAGATGTTATCTATGTATCCGGTTACGTGTCACTCCAGTGAGACGAGACACTCTAATGTCGGTCCCCGTCTGTGATACTACTACTAACTGTCTGTCTGTATCTATTGTGTATAACATGTAATAAACCAAGTCAACCTCACCGGTGTCTTATTCAACAAGCCTACAGAACATAACATGGTGTCAGAAGTCATCTAAAATAATTAAGCGAGAACGTCGTGAAAATGCCACAACAAACGAGTGCCGAAGGCAGCCATGTTGGCGAACATGAAAAAACGCATTTGAAACAACTCCACATCTCATCGGATCCAGCGAATAATAATGCGGAGGCATGGAAAAGATGGTCACAGCAGATGGAATTATATTTGTTAGCCACAGGTCTGGAAAAAGCAAGCGAAAAACGGAAAATTGCCATTCTGTTACACTCAATTGGAGAACGTGGTCTCAACATATTCAACACGTTTAACCTAAAAATTGAAGGGAGCACATTCGACGAGGTCAAATCCAGATTCGACAAATTTTTCGAGCCAAGGAGAAATGTGACGATGTGCAGGTATAAATTTTTCACACGTAAGCAGGAGAAATCCGAAAGCATCCAAGATTTCATCACCGATTTGGAGACAAAAAGCAAAGAATGTGAGTTTGGCACGCTCAGAGAATCGTTAATTAAAGATATTTTCATAGCAAACTTAAACATGGACTTGTCACATGTACGTCAAAGATTACTACAAGAACATGACCTTACCTACCAAAGGATGCAAGAACTAGCGAGCACACTCATAGTCGCGCAGCAGGACGCAGATAAAATCGTCAAAGAGAGCGGTGTCGCCAGTGAAAACGTCATGCATCTCAGTCGGAAGAACCGTGGTCGAGGAGACGGTCGACAGCGAGCTTCCAGTCGCAGGTCAGCTTCAAACAGACGCCAGTCAGCTTCGAGTAGTCGCAAGTCTGCTTCAGCTTCAAACGGCGAAGACAGCAACTCGAAGACATGCGGACGCTGTGGGCAGTCTCATCGCTACAAGTGTCCAGCTAAAGGCGTTGAATGCAGGTCATGTAAATCTTTTAATCATTTTGCTAAATTTTGTCTCAAGAATAAAAAAGTCAGTCAGTTAAACGATTGCACGTTTAATTCACATAGTAGTAGTCAAGAAAATTTTGTTGGCATGTTGAACAGTCAATTTAAGTCGAGTCAATTAAATAAGTATGTGGATCATACTACACACAGTCATACTCAGTCACACAAACAGATACACAGACACAATAGCAGCACAAGTCAAAGTCAACGTCCCGTCGTCCGTCGTCGTCACCATTATGAAAAGGGTGATATGTCTGAGAGGTCTAATAATAATAAAAACCTCAATGATGAAAGCAATCACATATCTGAGAGATCCAAGTCAACGTCCAAATATCAATGTCCCCATTCATATTATACCGTCCAGTCAAATAGTCGAAATAATAAATGTCAGAGTCTATATTTACATCTCAAAGATGAAATTAGTCACAAGTCTGAGGGATTACAAAATAACACACAATATCATCAGCATAAAAACAGTAGTCAGTATACACAGTCGCACAATGGATCATTAGTCAGTCACTCAGATAACAGTCGTAAAACAAATAATGTCAACACTTTGGAAAGTAATTATTCAAAACAGTCTTGGGAAATTAATTTGTCAATAAGAAATAAACAAATAAGATGCATCATAGATTCAGGTGCAGATGTCAACATCATGTCAAAACAAACATTTAGTTATCTCAAACGTCAACTGTCACAACTGTCACTTGTGAAATGTCAAATAAACGTCACAGGATTTGGTGGAAAATCCATTCCAATTTTAGGTAAAGTAAACATAAATTGCAATTTGAGCATAAATAACAGTAATGTCGAAGAATCAATAATGTTTATAGTAGCAAATTTAGATTGTCCGAATGTTCTTGGTCTACCAACTTGTGAAAGGTTAGGTATAATAAAACGTGTCTTTTCAGTATCAAAACAAGATTTTTGTAAACAAATACAAACACAATATAATGATGTTTTTCAGGGTCTTGGGTGTCTACCTCCAGTCTGTCATCTTAAACTCAAGCCTGATGCAGTACCATGCGTGGATCCACCAAGGAAAGTCCCATTTGCGTTACAAGGGAAATTACGTGAAGAATTGGATCGCATGGAGGCAATGCAAGTTATCGAGAAGGTTACTAAACCAACAGAGTGGGTTAACTCAGTCGTCATAACAGTTAAAAGTACAGGTCAGTTAAGAATATGCTTAGATCCCAGAACTTTAAATAAAAATATCATGAGGGAATTCTATCCACTCAAGTCAATAGATGAGATTAGGTCTCAGCTCGAAGGGGCAACATGTTTTTCTCATTTAGATGCATTTTCTGGTTTCTGGATGTTACGTCTGGATGAATACAGTTCAGAATTATGTACTTTTCAAACACCATTTGGTAGATACAAGTATTTGAGATTACCATATGGCATAAATGCTTCGTCTGAAATCTTTCAAAGGGTCATGATGAATCTATTTGGTGACATAGAAGGAGTTTTAATATTCATAGACGACATTTTAGTCTATGGACCAAATGAGTCGGTTCATAATGAAAGATTACATAAAGTCATGCAAAGAGCTCGTCAAGTCAATCTAAAATTTAACAAATCAAAATGTAAATTTTTAGTCACAGAAGTATGTTTTTTGGGTTATGTCTTCAGTAAAGATGGTGCTAGGGCAGATCAAGAGAAGATCAAAGCCATTGTCAATATGCCCACACCAAAGAATGTCAAAGAGTTGCAGAGAATACTAGGTATGATCAATTATTTAGGACCTTTTATTAGCAACTTATCAGAAAAAACACAAATATTAAGAAATCTTTTAAAAAAAGATACAGTCTGGACATGGGATGAGAATCATAGTCAGAGTTTGGAAAAATTAAAACAAGAGATTACAAACTCACCAGTATTAGCTCATTACAATCCCAAGATTCCATTAGTCTTGTCAGTCGATTCGTCAAAGTCAGCTTTAGGAGCAGTAATTCTGCAAAAAAGCAAACCTATAGCATATAGTTCAAAAACTTTAACTGAAACCCAGGAAAGGTATGCACAAATAGAAAAAGAGCTACTAGCAATTCAATTTGGTTGTGAAAAATTTCACCAACATGTATATGGTAATAGAGTCACAGTTCATACAGATCACAAACCATTAGTCTATTTATTTAAAAAACCATTACATGACGTCCCTGCTAGATTACAGCGTATGATGTTAACTTTGCAAAAATATGATTTAGAAGTAATACATGTTCCAGGTAAGGAAATGTATATATCAGACACTTTGTCACGAGCAGCATTAAAAGACCATTATACACCTGAAAATGAATCAGAAATGTCTTGTCATGTCAATTTAATGTATGCTAACTTAGCAATAACAAAGGAATATAGCACAAAATTGGAACAGGAAACCAAAAATGATGAATCCTTACAATTATTAAAAAAATACTACAAAGAAGGATGGCCAAAAAACAAAAACAATGTCAGTCCTTTGGTAAAACCATTTTGGAATATTCAAGGTGAAATTCACATAATTAAAGGTTTAGTGTTTAAAGGATCAAAATTAATAGTACCACAGTCAATGTACAAACAAATGTTAGAAAAGATTCACAAAGGCCACCAAGGTATAAATAAATGTCTAAGGTTGGCAAAAGAATCATTGTATTGGCCAAATATGTCAAGTGATATTAAGAATATAGTAGAACAATGTCTAATATGTGCAAAATATAAACCATGTAATCAAAAGGAACCACTACAAAATTTTGAAATATGTAAATATCCATGGCAACAAGTCGGTATAGATTTAATGCATTTTGATAGTTTAGTTTATTTAATAGTCACAGATTATTACTCAAAATATATAGAAATTGCATTATTAAATAAAAACAGTACATCTCAAAATGTAATAACACATTTGAAGTCAATTTTTGCTCGTCATGGAATACCTTTGTCATTAGTGTCAGATGGTGGACCTCCTTTTCAGTCATTAGAATTCAAAAATTTCTTACAAGAATGGGACATAGAACATGTTGTTACTAGCCCATATCATTCACAGTCCAATGGTCAAGCTGAAAGTTCAGTGAAAATTATAAAAAACATGTTAAGGAAATGTAAAGAAAACAAAACAGATCCATACATAGCTTTATTACAGTACAGAAATACACCAAAAAATAACTTGTCATCACCAGCACAATTGTTAATGTCTAGAAATTTAAGAGATAACATTCCTATGTCATATAAAAAATTAAGGCCAAAAGTAGTAACATTTCAGGATTATAAAGAGTCAGTCAAGAAAAACGATGGAAACAAATCTAGGTATTATGATAGAAATACAAAGTCTTTGTCAATGCTACATTATAATGACCATGTCTATTTTAAAAGAAATCCGAAAAGTAATTGGGAACAAGGTATTGTCAAACAAAGAATGATGAACAATAGGTCATATGTTGTTGAGGATGTCAATGGTGTAAAGTATAGGAGGAACAGAATACATTTAAGACATAAGTATTCACATAACCTAGCAAACCCTCCTATGCGATCCAACTCGTCACAGGGGAGAGAGGAAGGTGACAGACAGGAGTCTAGATCTCAAGAATCCTCATCTCAAGAATCCTCAAGCGTAACAACTAGGTCAGGTCGAATTGTAAAACCTACAAGAAGGTTAATAGAAGAAATAGATTAATTAAGTATTATTAAGAATCTTGTCTAGTTTTAATATAACTATAAGTATCATAAAGTAGGTTGTCATTTATGTAAAGTCGCTTAACATAGTATATCTTTTGAATTGTTTGTCAAGGGTTTAAATTGAACTCAGTAAGGGGGATGTTGGAACATCACTATTTAGTATGTAAATAGTATGCACATCACTAGATGTTATCTATGTATCCGGTTACGTGTCACTCCAGTGAGACGAGACACTCTAATGTCGGTCCCCGTCTGTGATACTACTACTAACTGTCTGTCTGTATCTATTGTGTATAACATGTAATAAACCAAGTCAACCTCACCGGTGTCTTATTCAACAAGCCTACAGAACATAACAATTACCTTAATCAAAACGTTAATAAAACAATAGGAATTTGATACAAAGTAATTAGCTCTATTTTACTATTAAAAGCAAAATAATTTCGTAGTTTGTTCTGCGTATAATAAAACTGGGGGTAGATACAGAACTTTTTATCTGTTAAAACATTCATAAAAAGCCGTAATACCTAATCTCACACACACATGTACACACATACATATATATACATACAATATGTATGGGAGTAAGTTCGTAAGTAAACTGATCTGTTAGAAGCAGGTAGAAAAGCGTAGGACAAACCACTAAAAGAACACGTTACTTGCCGGGACACATCAAGACAGTTAGGGGTGGGAGATGTCGATATATCGATAAAAGATGGCTTAAAGAAGTCCTTTTTAAAGGTTTTATTTGGAATATCCACATGGATAAAAAACATTAGATAACTAAAAATCAATAGTTTCAGCGTCATTTAACAAAAAAGTGTTTCGTTAACTTGCGATTAACATTTCGTCATCATATCAGACCGGAATCACCTACTGCTGGGCCTTCCCTTTCTTCAGTCACAATTCCCGGTTCTGTGTATTTAATGTATGTAAATAAATATCAATCGAAATTTAAATTATTCTCTTGGAACATCAACAAAAAATCCAACTGAAAAGTAACACAGATGCTATAGCTTTATTCAATCACCTCAGCTCATAATTCATGAGTTAACATCTGCCGCTCCCAAAATTCGCAAAACACCGAGTACTCCATCAACCAATATCCATCTACCCACATCCAGGTCAAGCCATTTTTTAAGGTCGCACTATACTACTGAATCTGTACCACAAAACTTCCTCACCCCTATCGTAGACGGGGACTTAGCAAGGCACATCCCTAGTGGGGCGGGGCGGGAAACGGGCGGACGATTAGCCGTGGTGTTTCTCTGGCCGCGCCGCCTTGGAAATAGAAAATAAAGGCGCCGTGACACGGGCGGTGGGGGCGTTCAGTAGGGCAAGTTGACTTGACTGGGTCAAAGTTTGCGGTATTTTTTTTCTATGGTTTAAGGTTCTTAAAGTCGTCATTTGTTTACATCGATGTGCAAGTTTGATTAGGTAAGGCCAAAGGGAATAATTGTTTCTACGACACGAAAGGAAGGACCGACTTTGCTTAAAAGAAATGATCCGTGACATACAGCAGCTTTTACTTATGCTACCTTCATGGTGCACCAATATTTTGATTATTTTATTTATTAAAAAAAAAAAGGTTAAATACAAATTAAAATGATTATACAAATAGTTACCTCTTATTAAAACATAATCAGTATTAGTGATTATTATTCATACAATACTCATTAATTTAACTGCTTCGGTACAATGTGTGATGTAACTAATTACATATTAGATGTTTGATAAAACTACAAACCAGTCCTATCTTTATCAGTTTCCGTAACTTCACAAAAAAAATACAGTTGAACTAAACTAAACACATATATAACTAAAGCTAATATTTATGTAGATCCGTGTCGAATTAGTTTAGTCAATCAGGTAGTTAAGCTAAATACTAGATTCGCAGTCAAATTGATTTATTAATGTGTTTCGCACGTTAACACATTTGCTGCGAATGACACAACGTGATACATAAAGATAGACGTCAAGTTGTCAGTGTGACGAACACGCTTGGTTCGGAGCATGGAAATAGTTTTTATTATAACACACCAGGCATGTTTTAATCACTGAATATGTTTACTTTTTAAACAAAATACATGACAGTGTTCGTGTATTTGCCAACGTAAGATCAAAAAACTCCATCATTTTCATATAATTTACTATGTCATTTCATTTTCATGTTTTAAGCAATATTTGTTGATAGTGAAGTATTTATATTACATTGAAACGATACAAGAGGAAAGATGATGAGTAAAGTATATTCCGTTGTTTTTATTAAAGCCCTGTTTTTATTTTCAATAAAGAAGTGCTGTTTGCAGTCAATTTCAATAATGCAGCAAAAATAGCTAAACTTAACCAGTGCTAGCTACTCGCCTGTCCGTACTCGCCCGTTCAAACGCACTCGCCTTGTCCATAGACGATACAAGTTAAACGCGTGGTCGTCGGCTCGAACGTGACCGCCTTACGTATTTATGCAGATGTACCACCACGACCACCACACCCCCAGCAGCCTCACCCCTGCCAAGAATTCAACTAACGTCCCAATGTCCCAAATAAGGGACACACTTATTATTGGTGGGAATAAGACAAGGCTTAGCGAACATTAGGATTTGGACAACGAAGAATAAAGACTGGGATTAGTCGGATAAAGTTGTGATAAGTTCTGGTTTTGTGACGTGTGTCTGGGACTGGGTGGGTAATGTGAAAGTATGTTTGAGGTATTATGTCTGGAAAAGGTTTAATTAATGTATGGCTTTTTTGGGGATCTGAATGAGATAGATAAACAAATATTTGTTTTTCTAATGATTTTAATTTTATTAGTATAGTACGAGTTGCGAATGACTGTAATTGCTGTAGGTAAGTAATTGTCCAAATGGTAGGTACTAAGTAACATTTGACACTGACCTAATTTAACTATTATACTTAGAACAGTATTTTTCTCGTGAATATTGTATCTCATCTACTATCAGAATAGAGGAGAACATCAAGAGGAAGTCGGAATATTTTATCGCTAAAAGTCAAGACTATCGACATCCACAAAGAGCCTACGTGGTGGATGACGGATTGACAGCCCACAAACTGTCCTAAAGAAGAGCTAGTATCCCAGCATTCTCACTTTATCGTGTGGTTTGTGTATAACTTGGTGACAGAGTTTTTTTGCGACTCGTGGATCTCTGACTTAGCTTTGCATGCGACGAGAAATACCTCTCAAACATGTCAGTTCCTTAACGATGTTTTCCTTCATAGAAGCAAGTGATATTATACACATGAAATCGAAAAATCAGAGGTCTTGGTTTCGAACTCGACTATGACTTGGCAGCATGAATGCAATAAAGAATTTGAGTTTGAGTTTGAGCTTGAATATCTCCGTAACTAGGAGGTTCCCAGGAATTGCCTAGAACAAAAAAAATATCGCAGTGGTGGGGAGAACAAGTGCCCTTTGTTTGCGTTAAGGGTACTTTTACACCCTATACCTATACTCGTATATCCCAACATTGGGATCTTTACAGACTGGTTAGATAATACTAATGACTAAATCCGACATCCTAACCCATTGTTAAAACAACGCAACACTCATCTATTTTTCAGCCAAATTACACAAAACCATCAAAGAATAAAAGGAGGCCAAAAATCAAATAGTGCGTAACAAGAAAAGGTTATGAATAGACAATAGAGCAATTTATTTGTCCCTCTCGGGCTTTTTGTCTTCAGCACTCAACTGCCATAATATTCATAGAGAAAAATCATAGTTTATGGCACACAATCTTTTCCTATGAAAGCTTCTTACGAGGGGAGAGCCGCATTAATATTACTCACACATCTAAGATAAATTCTACGTAGAAGTTTATACTAGTCGGTTAGTTGTAGTATTATAAAGAGGTAATGTACCTAAGTAAGTTGAAGTGTATGTAAGTTTGGATATAGAAGATAATCTTCAGAACAATCCATCTGAAAGAGAGATTTAATTTTTTTTTTTTTTCAAAGAGTGTCCATGTCCAAGTTTCTTACCCATTCTTCTCTATATACAAATACACTTTGGAATGGGCAACTAAAGTACTATCATAAGTTATTATGTTTTCTGACTGTGACTGTAGTTTCGTTGTTTTTTTATATACACCAACAAAGCTACAGAAAAACTATCACAAACAACTACAGCTACTTAAATTAGACCATTATGGAAATACTTAGAATTGATGTTAGAAAATTATTTCAGTAATGAGAAGTAACACTACCTCGAGTGTCTCAACGATATAAAATTCAAGCTAAGGCTTCTGGTTTGACCGTCGGGGCTGCGGGTTGTTCGCAAGAGATACCGCGGCCTCGACATAAAGAGCTAAGAAGGAACATGGGTGGTTTTTAGTCAGTAGAAGTCTGACACTCCTTTTCGCACTGCCCAAGAGCGGGAGGGGTTATTCGATGATTTTCCACCCGCCAAAAAAATAAAAGGGGCTTCTGGTTTCGTGGTTTAGTAACTAAATAATAATTGCGTGAATAAATCTTCACTACATCACTACATAGTATAAAACAAAGTCGCTTTTTCTGTTCCTATATCCCTATGTATGCATAAATCTTTAAAACTTCGCAACGGATTTTGATGCGTTTTTTTTTAATAGATAGAGTGATTCAAGAGGAAGGTTTTAGTATATAATTAGGCCGACATTCACGCGGGTGAAACCGCGGGCATCAGGTAGTCAAGTATTGCTATTCATTCGTAAAATTGTGAAAAGAACATAGTATTATAATACACCGCCCCCGCGCCGTGGGCAGTTTTTTCATTTTCAGTTAAACATCACGACGTTGGCTGTTTAACTACGTAATGAAACTATGAATATTAAATTAGACTATAGCAGTTCGTATACACAGTCCTAATTAAAGAAGGCACACTAATTATGGAAGTTTCACGGTCAATACAAACAATTGTAAAGCAATTAAAGCTTTATTAATTTAACTTTTATTGCTAAAGAATTTTTGATGCGGGAAAAGAATGTGAAATGATTTTTAATCGACTTCCCGAAAAGGAGGGTTCTCAATTCGATCGGTATGTTTTTTTTTTCTATGAATGTACACCGATTACGCCGAGATTTATGATCCGATTTACGTAATTATTTTTTAGTTTGATGCGTATTAGTTGCCATTTGGTCCCATAAAAATTTGACAGTGTTTGACCCAGTACTTTTCATTTTATGAACATTTTTTTTACTGATTATTATTGTGACCAGGGAAGAGCTCGTGGCTATATAATGAAAGTCACTCGTGTCGATCTGCAGGTGAAGTCACACTTGGCTAGGTTTGTCGGTGGATGGGTGACCGCCCTTTTTATACTGAGCTTCCTGCGTGCCTCGGAAATCACGTTAAGCCGTTACTTCTGACGACCAGTCGTACCACGGAGTATCGTGTTACCCAGTACGAACTGGGTTGTGGTGGAGATCAGTAAGGCTCCATGTTAAATACGGGTGATGAGTTGCATCGGGTTAGACTCGAAGCCAACCTCTTGTAGTTGGTAAAAGACCCCCCTGGTTTTGACTAGTCCTAATTAGTTACGACAGTTTAGTGATGGCAGCGCAACTGTTGTTCCTAGATTTTCGTGATAAGTAGTTCCGATCGTGTGAAGAATTAGTTGGGCTTTTAAATTAGGGATTTCTTAGAGCAGCAGTCCGGTGATAACGATGCGTTATAATCCCATATTATAACGCTTAACTTACACAATGTAGTTCGAACCCTTCAAAAACATTCCAAAACTACGATTTTAAGAGCCAATTTCAGTTATTCCTCACATATCATTAACAACAATAAATCAGAGAAGCAGCTCCTTTAAAAATCAATCATCGGAACCCAACTCCCTCTTATCTCCCATCGAACTAAGCCCTAAAACGTCTCAACGGACCCAATTCACATTTGGACAAGACCCCCGTCACATGATTTTGAAAAGGGAAAAGCCAAAGAATTAGGCTCGACTGATTTGGAAAAGCATTAAGAGTGACTAAATCAGACGTTCAACGTTCATCGTTCACCTGTTGGCTGCTGGCCTAATATTGAACGAATGAATCAATCATTCAATGAACTAGAAGCGATTTGTCAGGACCTTCTTTGAGTAATGATCTTTGGGTATGTGTCTCTGATATGGTGTTTGGTGTTAGTTGGGTGTGAATGATATAAGTGACGGAGAGGTTTTGTATGGGTGCTATGTCAAAGACACTTAAATGTTTACGAGCTGATAGACGGGACAAAATGAATAAAATCGTAACCCCCACTTACTAACAAGTCACTCTGTGTCTAGTGATATACGCGCACTTGTCAAGTACTATTCGTGGGTTTTTTTTTTAATTATCCTATGTGTCCCACTGCTGGGCAAAGGCCTCCCCCATTTCTTTCCAGCTCTCCCAGTGTTATGCCTTCTCTGGCCAATTAGTCACGAACGAATCCAAATCGTCACGCCAACTTTTCTTTCATTCATAATTATAAAGTTGAAAATATTAGGGATGAAAATTATTGATTCCCAATGTCCGCTCTATAAATGTTTGATCCCTTTGGGTAGGTACAGTCTATAAAACATAACTTTATTAAAAAGACAGCGGCCAAACTAAACGCAATGCCTACTAATAAAGGTTTGGTCATATCAAAAAAAATAATTACAAATAGATTTACGCTAATGTAAATTCCGTAATAAATATTAATTATTTATTACGGCCAATTAAATTAAACTACAATACATTAGTCTTTATAAAATAATATCGAATTAATTATGTACACCATGACAGTTGTAATTTTAATCAAGTTAAATTTTCTGCGGTCGTACAATTTTCGATTGTATTTTTCAGAGTGCATCAAAATCACGAATCAATCAAATATATATACTGTATAAAGTTTCCACATCTCTACAATACTCTACATCTAACAGCACCTGAAATTCACACCAATTGAAATTCTGACCTATATTTTCACATTCTAATTAGAACGAGAATATGGGTCAATACATTATAGTATTCCATTCACTGAACATTGTTAACTATCATCATCTGCCTAGCGTTTACCTAACTAAACTGGGGTTCTGACCTCCTCAACCCAGTTAGTAATTATCTTGGTTAGACTGGTTGTCAGACTTTCAGCCCATTAACACCAGTAACGTGCTTTCTAAGGCACAGGAAAAACTCGGCATGAAATGGATGGTCACCCATGCACAGTCGGCAGACTAGCTTAGGCAAGCGCGGCTTAACTTAAATAACGTTAACTTTATAATTTAGCCACGAGCTCTGAACATTATTAGCTAAATACTGTATAATACTTTCCTAAAGTACTTTCATATTTATAATGAATAAAGTCACGTAACTAACAAACAAACCACATGACTGAAACATGCCCAATTCCACATTTAGCTATAACTTATACAAAACACACACGAAACATACATAAGCTTTTCCTTTGTCCCTTCAAAGGACACTTTTGTTTTGTAAGCAAACCTCGATTATCCGCAGATTTGCCACAAAAATGATAAGTAAATAACAATATTTTAGGCAAACAACTTATATATCCCGGAGCTAACATTGTGGGGTGCCCACGGGCCCTCTTTTGTGAGCAGAAGTACCTACATCTTACAGTTCGTTACCTTACCGAGACCATCTGTTATTTTTGCCCGTTACATATTTTAATGCTCCCGAAGGTTTTCCCTCAACGGTTTCCAAGCCATTGGGCGACTTAAATAAAACATTTAAATGCAATTTTGAGCTCTGATCTGCAGTTTTTACTTTTACAGATTCTCGGACACGGTAGTGGTTTTTATTCTAATTGGGTTAGATGTAGCAATGTTTGAATGGCTTTCTAAATAGATGTGGGGAAAGTTTCAGTTCAATCTGAATGCACAATGCGTGGTTGATGGAGAAGATAAATCATATGTTGATGTGGCGTGTTTTGTATTGTGTATTGATAAGTAGGTTAGTTTGAATGCTGCTTGCTCATCTACTAAAATTGTTGTAAAAATATTGAAAGAATAAGGAGACATTTAAATGCTATTTTTTCTTTAATTTCGAGGGTAATTTTCTTTAAGGGTAAAAGTGCAAGTGTAACGGTCATTTAATTAAACAAAGGTTTTACTAAGTAACACGTACTACCTCAAACACTTAGAATTAGATCTTTTGTCTTACCTAGCAAATCTGTGTCGATGAACCCATTACAAATGTGATCAACACAAAGGCACGTCGTTGCGGTGTATTTCACCAACTTTAACATAACATACTTAACAGCACGTCTGTAATCTCCTAAGAGTTAGGTAGAGGTGAACCTTACAGTACACCCACTTTTCGCCAGTTATGTAGTAAGTCCCAGATAAAATGGGGGCGAGCCTATTGCCATCAACCAGGCACAAATCTAGACTCTAGTGTTTGCTAATGAGAAATTTCTGACCCGAGAATCGAACCCAGGACTCCATGTTCAGCAGTTGTGCTTGCGACCACTAGACCAACGAGGCAGTCTTGTCTTTGCTGTAGAATATTGATAATAACAGCTCTTCAATATGGTTTAATCTGTTGATTGCGTTCAATCGAAACTAGTCCTTAGAAACCTCCCTTAAGAGCCTGCGCACACCACGTTTTTTAAACGCGCCGTCGACGCGCGTCGCCGGCGCGTTTTTATCCTGCAGAGCAGTTTGTTGTCGTTTGTATCGATACAAACGCGCGGCACCGATACGAGCGCTAGCGCGCGCGCCTTCCCTACGGACGGGGTTTCCCGCGCAACGAGGGAAAAAGAAGTGTGAATCTACGCTAGTAGCAATCGAGCAATTTGGTGCACCGCATATAACAAAGCGCATGTAATCAATGCTGTCTCGACCGACGCCATCTCACTACTGTTGACGAGGTTCTGCTTAAAAACGCAAAATGCCAGCGCGTTTGTATCGCTACACACGCGCGTTTGGATCGCGTCTGTATCGCTACACACGCGCGTCTGTATTTATACAGGTGTGCAAAGGTCTACAGGCTGCGTCTGACTTGCGTGCGTATCGCGTCTGTATCGCTACAAACGCGCGTCGACGGCGCGTTTAAAAAACGTGGTGTGCATAGGCCCTAAGACACTAATATATTATTCAAGTCTAGACCTTAATCCCTAGCTCACATACAATTCAGTTTTCAGCGTTCCAATAAAATCTACATAGTCAATACCAACAAGCTATCAGCTAACAAATACTGGAACTCCCCACGCAGTATTCCTTAAACAGTGAATAAGATATTTCTACAATGGATGGTACAATACTGAATATTCCATTTAAATGGCTGTACATTTGTCTCAAAAGCTTTCTGAGTCGGGCATCATAAGAAATGTATAAGGTCGCAGAATACACGGATATAAGAATTCAACAATCGCAACGGAACGTATAAAAGATGGATATTAATTGTTTCTTTTTGTTTGGCTATCAGCACTGATATTTATCTATTATAAGTATTTGGGAAATGGAACTATAATCAGTTTGTGATCTATCCTAAAACAAATCGTAATCTAATTGAACTAACTCAGGCCATCAATCTATATTAGTTCATGTAAACTTGAAATTGGTCTTACACTGACGGACGATTAAAAAACATAACACGCTTTTTTTTGGGGCAGTCGTGTAAAAAGGTGTTGTAACATAACATCACGCCTGTAATCCTCGAAGGATAAGGCAGAAGTGCATTAATAGCGAGCCTATTCCCAGTGTCAATTTTACATTGTAATGGAAGTTAAAATACTTGTGTTTTAAAGAAGTAAATTAAGTTTTCCAAAGCCACTTTCATTCTTATCTTTACAGCTTTAATCTTTATTTACTAAATTTAAAATGAAAGAAAGGTCTAATTAAATTAGGTTTTCTGAAACAATATTTGTCCTTCTTCCCTCTAAAGCTGACATTTTGTAGAATAACTTTGTATTTTTATAATTCCGTTTACGAGCAGCCTCGCTATTATAATGAGGTACCTACGCAGAAGACGGCTTTTAATACCAACGTGGAAAGAATAAGATAAATTATGAAAACATTATAAATAGTACTTACGGCAATAATAAAACAGTGCTTAATGATTTGATGACTTGATTTTTACCTTTTGTTGGCTAACAGGTTCCTGTTTTAGGAATTTGGTACTTACTTAAATCATAGTTTAATTTACTCATAGGTTTTTTTACCAGAGTATATCTTAATGTTGTATAAATATTAGTGTCCATTAAACAGTATAAAATAGCGTAAAAATGGTCTAAAAAAATTAAAAACGAAATGAGTTATTAAATTTGTAACAACGCCATCTGTGCAATTTTGTCCGAACTCGCTTACATGGTGGAGTTGCGTGTCAGCCTAGATACGAACCATCTGCTCGGAACAACGTTGAATGTCGATGCCAGCGCCTCGGCAAAAGGCGGAACACAGAGTAAACTAAAGTTACGCAGAAGTATTCTTGAGTTAAAGTTTGTTTTCCGCTTTGAAACAACTTAACTTACACTGAAGAGAGATTTTGGCTCAGTTTACCTGTAAACAAAGAGAAATAAATAATTAATAAAATAGGCATTTGTGCATATAAATTTTGTAGTTCGCCATTCGTGCGTCGTTTCCGGTGCAACGACGAAAAAAGACAAACATTTTGGCTCGAAAATGGCAAAAGCTCTATAGGTACCTACATAAGTAATTAATATTCTAGTCAACATACGTCCGTCCGGCCGCGTCATCCCTCGTCCGGGATATCAAATATTTACTCTCTGCTTTTATTCCGAATGCAATGATGCGTCATAGTGATGCTTACCGATTTTGAATACTGACTCTTAAAAGGTCAATGACTACGGTAGTGTGAAACTGCCAATACTTCCCAATCCACCTTGAATTTAGGTTGAAAAACGAATAAAGAAATTTGTCAGATTATGGTAACTTGATGTGCTGGGAGTCATAAATCGCCACTTTAGCAGATCATAATATGAATTGCGTTAAAAGCGTAAAATGAACTTTACATAATAGTAACTGCGTCTGTGACCATTTTACGAATTTTAACGCAATTAGAAAGAAAGAGGAAGCGCAAGCGCGACTGCTGAGCATGAGGTCCTGGGTTCGATTCCCGGGTCGGGCAAAGTGTTATTGGCTTTTTCCATCAGGAATTTATCAGTTACAGCCATGGAGTCGGGATTTGTGCCCGGTTGATGGCAACAGGCTCGTCCCGTATTACATGGGACTTAAACATAACTGGCGAAATGTGGGTGTACTATTAGGTATTATACCTCTGCCTAGCCCTTTGGGAATTACAGGCGTGATGTTATGTTATGTTGTGTAGAAAGAAAGAAAAAATATTTAATCAAATAATAAAATAATAAATAATAAAAAAAAAATAATTAATATTTAATTCATATTATGACCTGCTAAAGTGGCCATTTTAGACCCCCAGGCGTCTGTACAATCCTGCATGGTTCTCCTGGCGCTTTAATGACATTGACAGAAAGACGCCATTGGTAATCACGATGACGTGTGAAATAAAGCCAAGATCCAGAGTAGAATCAGAACAAGACAGCCTTAGGTCTGAGAACACGCGAAAAATCGAACCTTGCAGAACTGCACATAATAACATAATTTATTGCGACTTTAATGGCATCTTCAGCGGCTGCGGGTTGTTCGAAAGAGATACCGCGGCCCCGGCGCAAGGGCTAAGAAAGAACATGGGTTGTTTTTAGTCAGTAGAAGTCTGACACTCCCTTCCGCTCTGCCCAAGAACGAGAGGCGTAATTTGATGATTTCCCACCCCCCAAAAAAAAAGGCATTTTAGCTACGGGACTGCTGGTTATTCGAAAGAGATACCACGGCCTCGGATACAAAAGGATAAGAAGAAACTAGGTGGTTTTTAGTCAGTAGAAGTCTGACACTCCCTACCGCTCCGCCCAGAGCAGGAGGAGTCATTTATTTTGATGATTACCCACGCTCCAAAAATAAAAAGACGTTATAACTAGAAGAATATCTAGGTGTGATTGGTGTGAATAAAAAAATATTGAGTTGAACAAAGCAAAGAAGTCGTTAACCTATGATTGATGTTACATAGGTAAAAACCTATGTAACACCTATGTGAGACATAGTTAAATAGTTAGTATTCATGAAACATGTTTATACAAGAAGTGTTAGATGTTGTGTCAATGGCTATATTTAATAAGAATGCGTGTTTACTGCCGCACTCAGAGAGCTTTAATGATTACTTAGGCCATCACTTTGACATACTTTTGTATGACAAAACTGTCAAAACCTTTAGTAAGTAAGTGATGGTCAAGTAATCATTAAAGCTCTCTGAGTGCGGCAGTTAGCATTATAAGTTTGTGAGAGGCAGTAATTTTTTATAAGTATCTGGGCTCAACTATTATTTTAAAATTTATATTTGACTAAGTTAAACTATCTTAATTAACGCCTATTAAAACGAAAGGTTGCATTTTCCCACACAGTTCATTACCCTAAACATTTATGTATGTCATCATCTGCTCAGTTTTTTTCCCAACTATGTTGGGGTCAGCTTCCATTCTTACCGGATGCAGCTGAATTCCAACATTTTATACAAAGCGACTGCCTATCTGAACTCTACTCAAAGATGTTTAATGATTACTTAAGACGTCCTTTAGTAACGATTTGACATACAAAACCTTCACGAAATCTTTACTAAGTGGTGGCTTAAGTAATCATTAAACCTCTCTGAGTGCGGCAGTTAGTACTGGAATACAATTAATTGCCCTTTGGTAAGACTGGGTGGTGGTAAACTTTCGAGCTCGCAGGAACTCGGTATAATAGGTAATCATTGGTTACCCATTCAAGGACCAAAATGAACCCAAGCAGTTGTTACGAGCTTACCTATACGTTTAGGTATACACCGTAATGTACAAATTATAATACATAACGGTCCTCACAGACATACAGACAAACGCTCTTCAAGACACTAATCCGTATTACAACATTCTCAACGGTACATCTGCGTCACCAATGCAATTTACACTCAATTGCAATGTATTGGCTCTTCGCAGACAACTACTTGTAATATATACTACTTTACATAACACGACTATGTAAAGGAGGTGTCGTATGAATCATCTTTAAATGGGTTTGGTAAGCTAAGGTCATTTACTTATTGTAAGTTTAAATAATTACTTTTATTAGGAACAGAATAATTATATAACTTAACTATGTCTAGTTATGTTATTTTTCTTGTTATATGACACATAAAAGGAAAACATACTAAGATTCTACCATGCTTCGGAATATAGTTAAGCAGTCGGTTCCTGACTGCCTTTCTTTGACAGTATTTTTCGGTGGTAGACACCCGGTACTGTAATCCAGTCTTACCGAGAATAGAATAAAATTATCCAGTAACTGTATTGTGGAGGATAGTTATGCGGTCACTACATGTAAAGCACTGGTATTGAGCTGCTTCCAAATAAATAATAATTCAATAAAAAAATAAATTATATAAAATCTATAATTTGTTTTGTCCTGTGTGAAACCAATAAATACTTTGTCTTTCTTCCGGTTAAACTGGAAGCCGATCCCAACATAATTGGAAAATAACTTGGCACTCGATGAGTCAAGTTTCGTCATAGATTTATGATTAGATGATGATACTATAGAAGCAATAGCCACTTAAAACATCTAGGCAACAAGAGCTAAATCCTAACCTCAACCTTTGAAACCAAGAAGATTAAATCCAATAGCTTAGTCGTACTTTGAACTCTAAACAGGATCTACACATACATAGTTAGAGCCTCCTATGACACATCGTAAGACCACAAAGCAACTACTTAAGACAGTGGGACAAGTCTATAAAGTTTTATAGCGAATGGGCCATGCATAGGCGAAGTCTTAGACATAACATTACCGTTTGTGGCTTTAGAATAGAGCTATATTACTTCCTGCTGATGGCGAAAGCTGTAAGTACGATGGACTAGATATTGTAGATGAGTCCATAGTGATAGTTTCACCAAAATAACCTAATGTCTAGGATTAGTAATAAGGAGCACTTAATATCAGGTCCTGCGTATCCTGTTGTTTGTTCACCACAGGAACTGATGGACGCTACCGAAAGCTCGAAAATAGTAGCTCACTTCTTGATTGACTAAATTTAGATTTCCACCGACACGCTAAGAAGAAGAAGAGTAAGGAGATAAAAAAAGCAAAAGGATATTATGTAAGAAGCATGTAGCAGGTGGCGTTCTGTGGTTTCTGCCTAAAACTCCTTCTGAAAAATGCGGGAGTTGATGTATTTTTGTATGTTACTGAGTTGTGGAGGTCAGATAGGCAGTTGCTCCATGCAAAACACTAGTATTCAGCTGCATCTGGTTAGTCTGGCAGTCGACCCCGACGCAGTTGGAAATGATGATGATTGTAGAACTTCGTCTGTATCTTTCTGAATGGCACCTTTTTTTTTTTTGTCGGGTGGAAAATCATTAAATAACCCGTCCCGCTCCCACACTCCCTAAAACACTCGCGAAAGGGAGTGTCAGACTTCTACTGACTAAAAACCACCCATGTTCCTTCTTAGCCCTTCATGTCGAGGCCGCGGTATCTCTTGCGAACAACCCGCAGCCCCGACGGGCATTCTGAATGGCACCTGCGGTACAGACTTTATCTTGCACTATTTCTAAACCTTCAAGTGTTATATCATCATCATCACCACCAGCCATAAGACGTCCACTGTTGGACAAAGGCCTCCCCCATAGAACGCCATAAATAACGGACGCGTGAAGTTTGCATCCCCCGGATTTCTGTTTTTATTTACATGTTCTAACTTCTAAGCATTAAAACTGTAATACTGTTTCAGTCTCTCCCCGCTTCCACGCATCTGTACTTATTGAGAAGAATTTGTAGCGAATGCATCGTATTTTATCGACGACAGAATTACAATGCAGAATTGCAGACTGGAGCGAATGTAAATCAAGGAGCTTTAAGTCCTAAGTGTTCATCATCATCTTCCTGCCCTTATCCCATTCTATTTGGGGTCGGCGCAACACGTTTTCTTCTTCCATTCTTCCCTGTTACACGTCAAGGTGGCATTTATTCCTTTCTCATTCATATCATACCTCACACAATCCATCCATCTTTTCTTTGGCCTTCCTCTCCCTCTCCATCCATCAATATTTATATCCATCACTTTTTTAGTCACATGCGTTTCATCCCTCCTCATTACATGACCATACCAAGATAAACGACTTCCTTTCAATTTTTCTGTAACAGGTGCTACTTTCAAACTTCCTCTAATATACTCATTCCTCACTTTATCCATTCTTGTCACTCCGCACATCCATCTCAACATTCTCATCTCCGCTACATGCAATCGTTTTTCATCCATCTTTTTCAAAGCCCAGCACTCTGATCCATACAGTACGACAGGTCTAATCACGGACTTGTATATTTTCCCCTTTAACTTGAGGGGCATCCGTGGGTCGCAAGTTGTTCCAGTGACCTGTCGCCATTTCATCCATCCTGAGTTGATCCGTTGCGTTACGTCCCGGTCTACTTCACCATCTCCTTGGACAAGCGACCCGAGGTACCGGAAGTTGGAGCAGATCGGTATGGGAGTTTCGGCAAGAGTTATAGGCACAGGACTAGAGAGACCGCCGAAATCGCAAAACAGGTGTTCGGTTTTGGTTCTGCTCAATTTCAGGCCAACACTCTCCAGTCTTTGCCACCACACCTCCAATCTGCTCTGGACCTCTGGGCCGCTCTCGGCAACCAGCACAATGTCATCGGCAAACAGCATACACCAGGGTGCCTCTTCCTGGATATCTGACGTGAGAGCGTCTATTATCATCAGGAAGAGGTAAGGGCTGAGGGCCGACCCTTGGTGCAAGCCGACAGCCACATTGAAGCTGCCGGTAGTGCCCGCTGTAGACCGTACTTGTGTACTGCATCGACTGTACATCGCACGGATCAACTGCACATACTTCCCAGGCACACCTTTCTCCTTAAGGGCCCACCACAGAACCTCACGTGGTACTCGGTCGTATGCCTTTTCGAGGTCGACGAACACCATGTGCAAGTTTTTATGTGCACTTTTGTATTTCTCGCACAACTGGCGGATAGCAAAAATGGCATCCGTCGTTCCCCGACCAGGCATAAAACCGAATTGGTTCTGTGAAATTTCGCTCTCTTCTCTCAGTCGCCTTTCAATAACTTTCTCCCACGCTTTCATACTATGTGACATTAGCTTTATTCCTCTATAATTGTTGCACTCCAGCACATCACCTTTGTTTTTAAAAATGGGCACCAGCGAACTGTTACACCATTCGTCAGGTATGGCTTCTTCCAGCAACAGTTTATTGAAGAATAAAGCTAACCACATCCATCCATCCATCCGCAATAACTTCCATACTTCAACTGGTATCCCGTCCGGTCCTAATGCCTTACCATTCTTCATTCCATTTACTGCATTCCTCACTTCATCCACACTAACATTTCTCACTAGTCCCTCATTCACTGGTTTATTTTCAAGCACGCCACTCCAGTAATTCTCTTCATTCATCAGTCTTTCAAAGTAACCCTTCCACCTATCCTTAATTTTCTCATCGTCTGACATAACCATCCCAGCTTCGTCTTTTACACATTTAACCTGACAAACATCTTTCGCCTGTCTCTCTCTAGCTCTTGCAAGCCGGTAAAGGTTTTTCTGGCCTGCTGGACTATCCAATGTGTCATAGAGTTTATTCTGGGCGTTTGCTCTTGCTATAGCCACAGCTCTTTTGGACTTTTTCTTAAGAGCATCATACTCACTCTTCTTTTGAGCTTTTAAACTTGCATTCTCATTTCCAACACTCTGCCATTCTTTGAACTTCTTCTTTTTTTCTTTCAGCACATTCTGTATCTCTGTCGACCACCACCATGTATCCCTGTCTATCGTACCCTTTCCTTTTGTCTCTCCCAAAATATCTTTTGCTGCACTCCTAATACACCGAGCCATTTCATTCCAACATTCATTTACACTTTTATCATTCATATCACCCATCTCTATCATTTTATCTACCACTCGTTCTGTTAATTTCTTCGCACAATCATACTTCTCTAGCATATGCCATTTTATTTTAGGGGGAGGTCGCTCTTTTTGTTTAAGAAGCCTTATTTGTACGACTACTTCCATAACTAGGAGTCTATGTTGTGAGACCAAGTCTTCTCCCGGTAGCACTTTACAGTCTTTGATGTGCTTTAAGTTGTTGCGTCTGATGAGGAAGTAGTCAATTTGCGTGTTATGCAAACCACTTTTATATGTTATAAGGTGTCCATCGGCTTTTTGGAACCAAGTGTTGGCTATTGCCAGGTCATATGCAGTAGCTGATTGCAATAGAGTTTCCCCCTCATTGTTTATATTACCAAATCCCCATCCCCCGTGTATCCTTTCATAACTTCCTCTCATTCTTCCCACGTGCCCATTAAAATCACCTCCAATTATCACTTCCTCATGCACAGGGACAGTCATCAAAACTGTATCAAAATCCTCCCAAAACTTCTCCTTTACCCTTTCTTCACAACCTACCTGTGGAGCATACACACTAATTACATTCAAGACAACATTTTGCAACATAACTTTCACAACTATTAATCTGTCATTAATCCTTTTTACATCCATCACAGTTTCTTTTAAATGACTATCTAATACTATTCCCACGCCATTCCTTTTTCCGTCACTTCCGCAATAATAAAACTTGTATCCCTCACCAATTTCTCTCGCTTTTGTACCCTTCCACTTAGTTTCTTGCAAACACGCTACATTTATTCTTCTTCTTTTCAACACACCCGCTAACTCTCTGGCCTTTCCAGTCATTGTCCCAACATTCCAGCTAGCATACCTCAATCTTACTTCCCGAGCTTGCTTCTTACGTTGCACCCGCCCGGGGTGGTGCAACAACCCTTGTCCATTTCCCGCGGGGGCCGGGTGCTGCCTCTGCGCGTCGCCTGCGGGGTACGCCCTAGCTCTATCGCGCATATCATTTTCTCCTAACATGTTGCTTAAGGTTTTGGCTTAGGTTTTATAGTCGGCCGCCTACCAGACACTAACCCTCCTTGGGAATGCTTTCGTTGGTGGATTACCCGTCACCACTCGGTCGACCCATATTGTGCTGGATAGTTTTGCACGGGGTCGTAAGTTCCCTTAGTCGCCTTTTACGACACCCACGGGATGAGGATGGGATGGTCGAATTCTTTAATTCCGCGACCAAACGGAATTTCCTAAGTGTTCAAGTGTTCAATATGATGCGAATGGTCTCTCGATGCTATGTCTGACGCGTTTTGGACTTGTACATCGATGTTTATTAGAATTGGACGTTTTAATTTACTTTTGAACGGTTTATGGACGTTTGAAGTTAACGTACAAGTTGTAGGTTGGAAATTCGAAAAAAGGTAGACGCTTTACTGAGTATTGTTAACAGGGCTCCCAACAACAAAAGTTATTTTTCATGAAATCTCAGTAACATTTGATCAGGAAATATCTGATAGGTTAAAAGGAATGCATTCTTCGGTATGATACTTACTTACAAAAAGAGATTTAACTTATATGTCTTTGCTGTATGCAGGGGCTACAGGTAACAATAATGCTCCTCATGCCCCGTGCTGCTTCCTATTTTTACTCATTAGCCTAGCTACATGAAGAAAACTAGGGGTAAAATTATTCCGAGCCTAAGACCGCAAACTGTTCAACATTCACAACGGTACACATCATTCTCAGCCACATGTATACTAAACATTTTAGACGGAATGCATTCGTCTTTTATCGCCTACCATTACGACGCAGACTACACACGAACAAATATCCATTCGCCAACCAATAAGCATAGGCTTCAACAGCACTGACATGGAATGCGTCAATGAAGACTCGAAGACCAGACGCGCCTAGACACAAATATGCAGTTCAAGTGCCAGTAAATCACAACGGTACACTGACGTCACTCATACACGCATCCGTACCCATTGTAAACAGTTTGCAGCGAACACATTGGTCGCTTACCGCCGGCATCGTGCCTCGTTCACGCGGACGAGTCGACTTGTACGAGAGGAGAATATAAAATTGATATTATTAGAAGTGTTATGAATATTAAGTAAGTGGGTATTCCAGTGTCGTGGTTCCTGTAGGTGTGAATGGGCGGTATTGTTAGGAAGGATGGGAATAATAATGAGGCATGGAAAGTTAGTAATTAACGATAAATGTATTGTGTATGTTGATGACATTGTGTGGTCTCTACACTGAATAATCAAACCACGCCATGATGTCGTGATAGTTACTTGAACAAGAAACAAACATAAATCTCTATAAAATGACAGTGTAGCCCTTTCCGTATTCCTGTTATACAGCATGTTACAAGTTTGTAGGGTTGCCTTTACAAAGGGTGCACCTAGTCGTGCGTTTGTTAATGAGCTCATTAGTAACTGTACGCCCAGTTTCTTCAAACAAAGCGGACCTTCATCCACGTTATAGAAGTTCCTGGTTTTACGCAAAACTACTGTTTTGTGACTTAGTGTTTAGAAGGAATAAAAGCAAACCGAGGGTAATTGTGACAAGTGTCACGTTTTGTCACATTTCTCTTGGACACTTCGTGATATCCTATGCCTTGCCGTATAATATACAAAATGCTGTTAGTCCATTACTCCATAGGCTTATTTATACTATTGTATGTAAGATACTTTTCTTGTGAGTAAACTATATTTTTTTTTTTAGAAAAAGGCTTAGGGGTTTCGTGCAAAAAAAATTAAACCTTTGATATTGTTAACAAAATCCGATTGTAATAACGAAGTTTTTTTTAAATATTAAGCTAATAAGATCGTGGGGTCAAGCTAGTAAAGAAGAAGAATAATCTATCCATATTTCTCGCCTACATCTTTATCGTTATCGATACTTTTTATTACCTCTTTGTAATAGAGGCATCCGATAATATCTACGCTCCTGAGCAAACTAATAAGAAAAATATGCTTTGTTATTTTATAGCTCCATAAATAGTACGTCTAACATGTGTTTTAGATAATAACCGATGACTATCAGGCGAATCGAGTACAGGATCTATTATAATCTCACTATTTACTTACAGTAAGCCATACTAATAATGTTCTAAATTCGAACTAGGTATGTCTGTCAGTAGATCTATGACCTTCTTGCGTCTAAATTGATATACAGTGGATTTCGATGAAATTTTGGCAACCTGGATTAGGATTTAGGATACTTTTTATCCCGGTAGTATGTTACGATGGGATAATTTCCGACCGACGGACAAAGCCTTAGAAAAAAGCTAGTTCGTAATAACTTCCGTATTAGCCACACCTTACTACGAAAGTATAAAATCATAATTAGCCCTCTACTTGTACAAGAAGTAGTCCTTCAAATAATAATATTATGAACCGCTAGAATAGTTTGCCGTAGACACCGTAATGCACATCACATGTCGAAACCATTAGCGTGTGTGTAGCTCTGTCTGAATAGGCCTTTAGACGGGACTTCAACTGCCACAGATGTACTAAGATACTGGAAGTGCGAAGTGAGCGTACACTCAGTACCCAGCATCACCTGACCCCTCTTCTCATACCACTTGCCCTCTTCTTTTTTGTTCGCGGGGTTAGATAATTCTGGGCACTGACTGTTCCAGTTTGGAAAGATGAGAAATTTTATCGTTTTGCCAACGCCTCTAATAATTGTCAGATTGTGGTAACTTGATGTGCTGGCCTCTGTATATAAATAAAAGCATTTTATCTATTATCGATTACGTTCATTGGAACAACGAAAGTTGTGTTATTTTAATTTGTGAGGCTTGCATCGAAATATCTAAAAATTAATTAATTCTAGCTCGTGCTCATAGTTACCACAAACAAAATTGAAATGTTTTAATCCCGAGCCAATGTGGATCTATAAAGCTTATGCCACCTTTGCCTACGAGTCTTTTGGCTGTGTCAGAGCTCCACAACGTGGTTATTTTGGCGCGGTTAAAACAAATATTCATATTAGTTAATACTAAATATTTTTCTGTGTCTAGGTGATAATTGATACGTAACAACCATAGTATATAAATGAAATCCAGCTGTTCGTTGCCGAAATGTCACATAGAAAGTGATACATTTAGTTTTTAAATACATGTTTCGATCTATGACAAAATTTGAATGTAAGATATATGTTTTTAACATGACAAGCACTAACACTGACAAAACTAAATTAATAATGTAAGTATTTTTTCCAAGTGTCTTTTCAGTAAGAAATACAAGCCCGACGGGTCACAGCTGCTCACTAGAGACTAATGGACAAGTGCTATTTTTTCATTTACAACCAAAATAATTGTGCTGTTGCTACGAAAAAGATGATGAGGAAAACAAGCGAAATAATAAATAAACTCGGATCCTGATGAGTTTATTTTTAATCTCATGCAAACGCCTAGATAAAAAATTAGAATAAAAGGAAACAAGATTTGAATACTTAAATGATGAACTTCACTTCTATAAATGAAGTTGGAAAGTATTTAGTCACACTTGTGAATTTGTTACTAAAGCAAATAATCAAATTTCCTAAATGTAAAATCAGAGAAATTAAATTTAAATCTCGACTGCCAACTTCAATCTCAGTTGTATGAAATGACTAAAACACGATTGGTGGTTTGTTGGTGTACCTACCTAATACACATTACGGATTGTTAAATAGTTACACGTGTATTCCACATTCAAACACGAAGATCATCTTCCAAAATAATTGAATTCCAGAGACCCTTCCAAAGAGCATATATCTGTGTTGCTACCCAGCCCGCGGCATCGGACGTGAAGCGTCATACACAAATGGGGGGACATTATAATAGGACGATACGCGATTTCAGAGCTCAAGGTCCCAGACAATTGTGCCGTTTTCAACACTCCACATCTTGAATAGCTACCAGAGATGAAAGACTCCGTTTTTAATTTTAAATGAGTTCAAAAGGTGATAGATACACAAAGTGCTCGGTTTTTTATTCTAAATTAGCACGTGTACATTTATAATTTTATTGAGGAAGACGAAATGAAGGAGGGCGAAATCTGACGCAGTGAATGAATCACTAAAGAAACTAACCCTAGTCAAGTTTTGACACAAAAAATCTGGGTCCCTGAGCAAGTAAAATGTCTGTCGGCTAACAAACTCGCCACTCACAAAATCCTTAACATCCCATATGAATTATTCAAGTAAAATATAATCTCAATTCACGAGTCCCGGTCCCAGTCGTCCCTCTTCTGACAACACAAAACGGGTACATAAATAATGCAACTAGCGAGTGACGTCACACGCAGCGCCGTTTGTAAACGAGATCGCATTTGAATTGTTATGGTATGCTCAGTTTAGTTTGGCTATTACGAGTGTGGTGCGGATCGTGGAATCAAAGTCTGCGTGGATACGTCAACACCGCACATTAACACGTAAGCTTCAAAGGGTTATTCGGAATTCCAATTTGACAGTTAGACGTCAAAGTTGACAGTTGAAATATTGACAAGCACTTAATTCCGGAGGTATTTTGTGTTTGAAGCACGTTTTCGTGAGCTTGATGTACAAACCGTTTGATCCGAGTTAATTTGTTACTGTTTATACTATTTACAGTGCATTTCTGTGCAAATATTTCTCCTCTCGGAATTCTGATCGGCCAAATGTGCAATACCAAAACTCCCTCACAGTGGCAAGCAATCGTTCTCTGAAATTCATTGAACACTACAAACATAATGTGTGTTTCAATCGTTTTTATCGACAGTAAGTGAATGTGGTTTATTTACAAATATATCTAAATCTCATAATCTACTTATAAATTAATAACCATTTCTTTAGTGTCAGTAGGTACTCATCAATCATGTTATGCTTGCAGTTTTATGTGAGAAAGGTCGTTGACAACCCACTGGCCAAAATTAAAACAACACTTGGGCTGGTTTGCAGGATTTGGTGTTCACACTCATCACTGTGACACACAAAGAAAAAAAAAGTCTTAGTAAACATTTTTAGTACTGTCATTTTTTGTTGTAATCTACTCGGAAATGTAACTTTTTAATTCTTATATTTTATGGAAATGTACCTTTTTTATTATTCTTATATTTTATTATTTCACTTTCATGTTCATCTCCAATCTAAACTAGGCTTTACGCAAGATCTTGAAAGCAACGATTTCGAATTATCAGAAATGTTGAAATTCAATTTAAGACATGAGGTTACACGACATGTTAGACTGTATCAAGAAATACAATTAATTTCAGTGAAATTATCTTTTGTTTATTGATGTTTCCAGAAAAATTGTAATATGAAGAGAACTGCCATAAGTTCTTTGTTAGGGTCACGAACTCTAGATTCCTTTAGGTTTATGGTCATTAAATGAGAAGCAGTAATAGTACATTATTGTATAAGTGTGTAACGTTGGTGATTACCGCTGAGGCGCCATTGAGACCCGAGCCGTTAGGTGAGGGTCCTAAGAGAGCCGAGGACGGTAATCATCAATACACACGTGTATCATACGACGTTTTTCAACACACTTCTGAAGAAAATAACGCAAAAAAATCATTTTAAACTGTTAAAATGAGTTTCGCCATGACGCGATGGCGGGAAAAAATAATCAGTTTTCCTGCGCGCGCATCTAACAATGGCGATCGGCGATAGACTAAAAGAATGAGGTTTCTTTTTTTTGCTTTTTGCGGATAGCGTTGCAGCCACGTACAAAATGGGGATTTTTTTTTATTACAGAGAAAACAAAAGTTTTATTTATTAAAAAAGTATACATATACAAGTTGAAATTATCTATTTAAATTCGAAGTTGCATGAAATGAGCAAGGAATAGGTACATTAATTTATTTGTAGTATAAAACACAATCTTTTTAGTATCGAAACTTTTTTAAGAACAAAGTAACTCAACCAAAAAAATTAAAAAAAACCCTATAACTCACTTGTGAATAATGGTAATGAAAAATTCACAGTTTGATTACAGGTGTCATCATAAGCCTAATTGCGGTGAAATTAGAGCCACTTTATGAGCAAGTGTGTTGAAAATTATGTTTTACATTAGGTAAATGAAATACGATAAATGTATGTCTTTTGTTTACAATAACTAAATACGTTATACTGCATTATTAAAGACACTTGACATCTTGCTAAATGGTGTCGGTGATAGTCTAACAGACAGTCTCTCCAAGTAAAAACATGATGCATCCGGGTATGCTGGAAGCCGCCAACGACATCAGAAAAGAAAATCCGAGCAAGAAGAGGGCGGAGAAGATGATAATGAAAAAGATATTTATACGTGAAATAGTCTCTATGTCCACTTTGAGCATACCACGGCGACACACACTTCATTGCCGTATTCATTACTTCTATAGTCCGTGACAGTGACGGATTAGGGAGAAAAGTTTTACTCGGTTTAAGACCGTAGTTCTATTTAGGTAAGATTTCGTGCTAGATTTTATTCTATCGTTTTAATGAAAGATTAACATTGTCTGACAGATGTTTTTTTTTCTATTCTGTGGATCTATTTTAGACTTGTTTGGGAAAGTTCCGCTCTCCCGTTAATGGCAAATACTTTGATTACTTTTCAGTTTCTGAGTGTGCCATAAAGCCGTTCATAAGATCGGGAGAATGTGGTGATAAGCTTATTGGTATTAACTAGAAATGCGAGCTTCCAACAGAAACTCTCCTGACTATTGGTTTACCCATCCACGGGCTAACCTAGGCAAACACAGTTTAACCTGAAGTCTGAGCGGCTGTAATTATCTGTAATTAGCTCCTCTCGAAATTGAACAATGGCTAAAATTTCAGTCATGGACACCTGGTTCATCCAAATATATCGCCAAAAGAATCTGCCAGAAACGGCGCAGTGGCATCTGTTCAATAAAATATCATGTATTTAGTAACAAAAACCAAAGCTACGATTATTGTAAGGAGGTTAGACCACTTTGCGTGAAACCAGACACCAGTCGTATAATACTGTAACAAATATGACAGCTTTGGAAGATAAAGATACGAATATATTTTGTACGAGAGGCCTTTTGTACGAGGAAAGTGGAAATAGAAGGTAATAATAACGTCGAATTCGTACCAGATCTTTTTGATTATTGTTAAATATAGTCATATTATAGCTGTACCCATCCTAAGCAAGCGCGGCTTAACTAAAGATCCGTTCCGAGTAGCTGTTATAAATTAGTTACGAGCTCCTCAAAAAATCCCAGACTGATCCTGAAATAAAATGAATGGAAGAAAAATAACCCTCAATAAAATTCCTTTTGTTATTTTAAACGTATCCTAGGAATTTCTCCTGTATCGTAGGTGCGTTTACAAAAAACATTTAAACTCACATCACAAACAGTCAGACACGAAAAAAACAATCTGAAGGTCAAACAAAGTATTTGTTTAGTTTTTATTAAGTAGATTCTACATTTTCTTAGGAGACTAAATTATTTCACTTCTCGTTTCTACACTTCCTTGTCCTGCTAAAATGATTAACGAATCTCTAAACAAATCATAAATACATCGCAATCCAAGACGTTTCCCGGCCAATATTATCGTATTATAAGATCAATACCAGCAGTTGGCATCACAAAGCAATTAGAATTGTCACTGATGTCTTAACTTTAGACAATTTACACCGGATCCTATAATTAAGTATGGAACGGTGACCGTCCATGAATGCGAACGGGTTGGTCATCCCTAAAATATACTTAAGGTGCTCCTGGACCGACCTTTAATGTAACGGTTCAAATTGGAGAATTATGTCAGTGAGTGAGGAGAACCGACCATTACAGATTACAATTTGTATCTTCGTTTTCTTCATAACATCTCTCCCAAATCTAGGCTATCCAGTTTCTATCAGCCACATTAATGAGATCGTCTCTCCGCCTAGTTGGTTGTCTTCCCACATTCCTCCGTCCCGTCCGTGGTATCCACTCCAGCATCAGAAGCCAGTAGGCCAAAAATTTATCTAAATAACTAAAGCATGGATGACACGGACTGTCGCAGATCGCACACTCGTCTCATATTCATAATCACGAATAGTTGGGTGGTAGGCGTGTGACCTGACAACCCTCGCAAACTAATATTAGTTTCTCGTTTCATTCAGTTGGTTGTAAATTTCACCAGTTTACGGTTTTGGCACCGACTGCGACGAACTTATATTTGCCGGCTCGAGAATTAGCTGCCATTGTGTTTCATTTTACTACTCAGTACAATAGAACAAATCTAACGGATGTTACTTTGTTGTTTTGTATGCAGTTTTAGGGTTAGTTTATACTGCATTTAGGTGGTTACAATTCATCAAAACTTGATCGAGTAGAGACTAAAGGGTTAGATAAAAATCGACGGGGCAGACAACGGGTTAAGTGCTCATCAAAATGTTTGGCACACACCACTTCCTTGTTGGTGGAAAATAACAGGCAATACGATGATATTGCCAATTCTGATTCGTTTTGATTCAGGAAAATGTTGTCTCATAAATATTTTATGAGACTTACGTACTCGGAAAATAACTGTCTTATTACTTAATAGAGGAAGAAAAACGATTTATTGCGTAGTTTAATAAAAAATATCCAACAAACTAAATCCCAAAAGTAAGCTTCTAAGATCATTAATCACAGTACAACACATCCAATAGTAGTTCACAAAAAAATATATATTGTCGTGTTCGTAAGTTACGTGAATTCAGTTTTTACGATGTGATGTTACGAAAGGACATATTAAATGAAGATTCAATATGTTAGGGCGGGCTGGGGGCCTGCGACACCATTAGGAAGTGGTGGCACGGAAAACCCTCGGAATGTGATGCTGCGTTTGGATGGGTACTTGACTTGCTGGTTTACGGCTCTGTTGAAGTTTTGAAGTGCGGAGTAGTTCCTTTTATGACTTTTTTTTTATTGTTGTTATTAGAAGTAATATTATTAGAAGTGTCTACGTCTTAACTATGAAACATTTTATGTGTTGTGTTTTCAGGCAAGTCAAGTTTTCAGCACATTACAAATTCATAACGGTTTGAGTGGGGCGTAGTTAACCTAATTCGTTGAAAAGATTAAGTATCATCATCGGTATATTTATGGACTTTTAACTAATAAATACTTACTAGTTCACACCGTGATGCTGACAGAAAAAATAAATGATGATGTATAAAACTACATAAACTAATTCACAAGAATTCTCAGAAGTAGCTGTTTATTTCAGTAACATTAAATAACGCATTAAGAATAACACCGAAATTCATTTAACCCAAAACACTGAAACGCAAACACAATCGATTCATTCCAGTAAATCAATTCCAGTATTTAGACCGAGTATTATTTCAAGTGAACTGGTATGCGTAAACAAAGCATTGGCACAGATTCCAATGAAATGAAAGGATATGCGCGGTGGAAAAGCTCTCGACTCGAGGTCGCTCCAGGTGGAAATATCTTGAGTTCGAAATCTTTTAGTCTGGTTTTAGGCTGAAGAAACTTCAAGTGGCAATCGGTATAGAAAAAGACGAATCACTTGTGTACTTAGGGAATTATTTTCATGCACAACTTGAGATCTTTACGGATTAATTTTGACTATTACAAATAATAGGGAGCAATGTTCTTTTTTTTTAAAAAAAAAAACTTATCTAGGAATTACGTCTGTATCGTAGGTGCGTTTACAAACATTTAAACTCACATGCACAAACACACCTAGACCCATTTACGTGACGTGTAGGTCGTGGGTTGGAACCATGGTCTCACGTTACGTGTATGTATATCATCACTCCTCATCTGCTTAGGTTTTGCCCAACTACGTTGGAGTGGGCTTCCAATCTAACCTGACACATCTGCATACCACTATTTTACATGGAGCGGCTGCCTACCTGGCCACCACAACCCAGTTAGTACTGGGTAATACGATACCCCTTGATAAGACGTTACCGTCTTATTATATTTATGCTAACAAAATAAGATTTAGAACGTCTACAAAACTGTTGCCGTGCGAAAATAATAACTGGAATTTAATTTAGATTTTAATAGTCATCGTTAGTTTCAGACGCTTTATTAACGGAGTTTAACGATAATTTCTTCAGACATAAAATAAATACAAGGGATTTGTTACTACAGCGTTAACGTTTAAGAAATACGATGTACTTTCAAAGAAATGGGTTAAGACGTACGGACTGCCTTCAGTGGTTGCAGGCACGATTGCTGAGCATGTGGTCCTGAGTTTTATTCCCAGATCGGGCAAAGTTTTATTGGTATTAATTTCTTAGTAGTCTGGATTTGAGCCCAATTCATGCCAATAGGCTCGCCCCGTATTACATGGAAGTTTAACATAACTGGTGAACTGTGAGTGTACTATTAGGTACACCTCTGCCTAACCCTTCGGGGATCACAGGCGTGATGATATGTTATGTAGGTTAAAACGTAAACTGTGGCAATGTTGTTTGTTGGCTCAGAGAGACGTTCAATTGTTCTCGAGTCATCAAATCGGGTAAAAAGCGTGTAACGGGAGTTTGAGTATACTTTCTATGATCTTACTTGTTACTGTGACGTACTTACAGATGATTTTCTCTAAATTATACCTCTTATATCGCTTGTCAACTTTTATCGCGACACGACCACATTTCACCCTTATCCCCTAAGTTATAAGGTTGAAAAGTGGTCAATCGTCAGTGACACGGTAGTACTTTTCTCAAAATATGCGTCTTATTTTTGATTTGATGACTAGACTAGCTGTTTCTCACGACCTGGTTACAAGGTGTATTAAATCGACAGTGTCGACCTGATGGTCGAATTTTGGCCTAAGCCGATTATTCGGTACTATACACACATGAATAATAAATTATGTATATTAGTTATAATGTACCTACCCCACAGTACAAAAAAAAACACAGAAAAGTAAACTTTTTTTTGGGGGGGTGAGAAATCATCAAATAACCCCTCCCGCTCTTGGGCAGAGCGAAAGGGAGTGTCAGACTTCTACTGACTAAAAACCACCCATGTTCCTTCTTCGCCCTTCATGTCGAGGCCTCGGTATCCCTTGCGAACAGGGGAAAAGTAAACCTTCAGTAGATATTATTGGAGAGACCACAAAATAAAGGTCGGTATTTGCCATTTACTTATAAATAGCTCATTAACTGCCTTCCTCTTCATGTGGGCGTCGTGAAGCAACTTAATCTTTCATGTAGGAAGGTAATATAATTTAAAACAATTTATATTAATAGCTTCTAAGAATTTTCCATGATTGGAAAGTAGGTGGTGGTCCTCATTTTAAAAGCTTTTGAATAAATAACATCATGCCTGTAATCCCTGAAAGGTTAGGCAGAGGTGAACCTAATAATAGACCCACATTTAGACAGTTTTGTTTTAGTCTTATGTAATACAGCAAGCCCAATGCCATCAACGGGGCACAAATCCAGACTCCGCTTATTAATAGGAATCACTTTATTAAACGAACTAATAAAGATATATAAAACTAGCTGATGCCCGCGGCTTCGCCCGCGTGGATGTAATCAAATCAAATCAAATTATATACTAAAACCTTCCTCTTGAATCACTGTATTTATTAAAAAAACCACTTCAAAACCCATCGCGTAGTTTTAAAGATTTAAGCATACATAGGGACGGACAGACAGCGCCAGCAACTTTGTTTTATAATTTATGTAGTGATGATGAGCAGAAAAAGTTGAAAATAGATATTCCGGCAATGCAGTCGATAGTACGCAAAAAAACAACGAAAACAAAAACACTAAAAAACTGAAATTCATACAACCACACCGCCACTAGAACTAAAAATATCTACCGGCGGCATAGAGATGAATGACCCAACCCAACCCATCCATCCATCCATCAAAATTGGCATCCCATATGCCGTACGTTCGAAATTACAACGTCAAACAGTTATATTGAGGAAACCATAAAATCTGTATATTCGTAAAAGCTAACTTGGGTGGCAGCCAATGAATATAATTCGACATACAACGCTCAATGAAGCCAGGACTTCTGAAGTTCAGGAATCAGGAATTTCAGCGTTTATTGCATTTCGGGGGATCGTACGGACAGTTATATTCATCATCTACCTCATGTACTTTTTTTTAAAATCGTTGCCCCTTCACTAGGAATTTCTCCTGTATCGTAGGTGCGTTCACAAACATTTAATCTCATATACACAAATAGTCAGACCCGAAACAACTATCTGTATATAGGCCATACAAATATTTTTTTTTCCGTGTGGGGATCGAATCCGTGACACGTAGCGCAGCAGTCAACTGCTTAAGATTACACTTTGATATAAATTTGCTCTATAAGTATAATTATCAGATTTCCGAGAGCATTTATAACATTATATTTTCATGAGAATATGAGGTAATAGTATAATGTTACAAGGTGGAACAAGTATACTTAAGAAATCTGTGTTACGAACAGGTTTTTCCTTAACAATTTAATGTCTTAAAAAAAAAAACCTTTTATTTAAAAAACATTTCATTAATTACCAAGGGGTATCGTAATACCCAGTTAATTCTTTTTTATTTTTTTTAACTGCAACTGGGTTGTAGAGAGCCGATAGACAGTCCCTCCATATAAAATACTGGTAGGTATTCAGCTACATCTGGTTAGCATGGGCTTTGAGAACAAGACGTCCTGCTTGACAGACTTGCGAAACGAAAGGTAGCCAGCTACCTGTAACGAATGTCAAAGATCCTATAAATGACAATCAGGACCAAAAACTTACTTAGAGTGCGTTCAGAGGTACATATAAACTTGGTGGTTGGTATGTCATGGTTACCCATCCATGAATCAACCTAGGCAACCGCAGCTTAACCTGAAGATCGAAATAAGCTGTTGTTTAGGTACGAGCTCCTCTTGATTTTTCAAACATGACCGTTTATAATAAAAAGAGTCACTGACTCACTCACTGAACGGAAGTTGACTACTCGATTTGTTCGTAAAACGATTATCAATGTTGATGTTTGGGCTTATCTTGGATCAGCACAGTTTTCTACTGGACCGGCATTTTAATTAGCTGATGTAGTAGCAATGAGCCTCGTATGAATTAATGTTGGGCATTTATGATAATAGTTAATAGTTTGGTAATGTGATCTCATCAGAGATAGTGTGTCAGGTTAATACCTATTTGAGTGAGGTAGGTATAGTTCGGTTCAAACTAACTGGCGGCTCGGAAGTTAGCTGCAAGTGATGGTCTGCTTTAATCCGGTTTGAAAATTGTAAAGTAAAGCTGCGCATAATACAATTTTAGACATCGGAGATTCGGAGGGGCACAGAAGACACATCATCTCGACTGTATAATGCCCAGAAATTGACTGGCAGCTAACTTCCGAGCCGCCATAAAGTTTGAATCTAACTATATGAAGGGGTAAATTGAGGCTAAGGCAAATAAAACAGTGAATAAGTAACCACTCATTTGTTAGTATGTTTATCTGATTTGAATAGAAGATAAATTAGTCGAAAAGATTTTTCTTTTCCGTCTAATTGATTTAATTTTCCAGTAAATTATAATCGATAAATGAGAAAACTTGCAAGCGAGAAGAATCGCGAGACCCAACTACTATCCTGCCTTCCCAATCAGTGACAATAAGCTAATAAAGGATGCGCCTTTAACAAAACCTCCTACTACCTACTTACACTTCTGTCAGCCCCACACTATAAAAGCGTAATATTACGTTATCTCAGTCCAACAGAATTCGCCCTAATTAATATAATAATTTATCATCACTAGCCGGAAGGCTCAAGTATTAATTCTCTTTGTAACTCCTAATGACTATTTAGTAGTTTGTGTAATAAAAGTAACAAAAGAGAAATCTGGGGGCAGGCAGTGCCCCCGCCAAGTCGAGCAATAAAGCGGCACGGCCGTACCATCGTAATTCGTCTGTAAAAAAAGTTGACAAAGCAATGAATACATCAAAAATTAATGTATTATTAAAACAAATTTAAAAATAAAATAAATAAAATCAAAGACAAAATCTAACCCCGGGAGAGAAGTAGTGGTATAGTTACTTCTATTGTTCGGTGTTTTTCTTCGGACGAAAATGTTTAGCAGGATGAAATTACCGAGCAACGAAACGCAGTCTGGAAAAATATTTCTTGTGCGTTTTGTCGCGAATAATCGCGGTGTGTTTCTTACAGGTCATTGGTATTGAAACTACGGGAATTATTTTCTGTTAAAACTACTGTGCTGTTTACTTACTATACCTATGGAAAAACGAAGTATAGATATGGTTAGATTGGGTATAATCGACCTATCTGAGATACAACGCATAGTACGCATACATGGGGTCCACACTTACCCCAACAAATAATATGCCTCACCTTCTCTCTTGCCCGCCGTGCACTACCTATTGTATTCTCCAGGATTTGAATGAACAAACTCAACTCAAAGCATTTATTTCAATTAAACCATTACAGGCCCTTTTGAATGTCAGAAGAACAATTCATAAAACAAAACTAAACTACAAGTGCAATACGTCATCCCGAAAGCCACCACGCCGAGCCACACGCCGCCGAATGCCCGCAACAACGAACACTGCGAGCACGAAAGTACGCAGCGACGCACACCGCAACAACGAATGCACGAGACTCTAAATCACGGAACAACGAATGCACGCCGCAACGCGCAACCGCTGCGCGACCCGGAGCCCCGCGCACCGTGCTGTGGCGGTACAGCACGCGCCGCCCCACACCCACAGCGCTCGCCGCCGCAGACATCCGGGGACGCGCAACTCGACGCAGCAACCCCCGGGACGACGCATTGCACTCCTAAGCTACAGTCACAAGGCATAATAACTTGTGAAAGTACTGTAGTTGCTCATTCCCTAACGTAGATCTCTATGGAGAAGAACAGGCAAGAACTAAACGACAGAACTGTCCTGCAGGGCTTTTGCGTATCTTTTGTCAAATGGTTCCATTTTGTACCAAACCAACCATTTGACAGTTAATTGATGGAATGTAGAAAATCATCAAATGAGGAGCCATTTGAGAGCCCGGAGCCCGCTCTAGGCAGAGCGGTGGGGAGTGTCAGACTTCTACTGACTAAAAACCACCCATGTTCCTTCTTATAGCCGTTTGTGTCGAGGCCGCGGTATCTCTATCGAAGAACCCGCAGCCCCAACAGGAGGCGTAGGCTACCTACACACGACTCCCACAATGAAACCTGACAAGCTGATTGCTGATCACAGTTAATTATAATGAACCCACGGAAAGAAGCCTTGTCAAGTAATTCGGCAAATAAATGACCTATTTTAATATTTATTCCGGGACATAAGCAAAAGAATCCGTATGTATATGTAAAGATAATTAAATATTTATTTAAAATCCGGCCAACCTTAATTGGCATCAAAAATTATCTGAACAATCATACAGCAACAACAGGGTTGTCAAAAATGTTAACGAGTTTCATCCTACTTCCTATATAATATAATCGAACTCCACGCGGGTGAAGCCGCTGACATAAGCTAGTATTACAATAATATTATTAATCATAGTATCATAATCAATCATTCCGTTTGTGGTTTGGACGATATTCAATTACATCCCAATGCGGATGTCAATTAAATTAAATGTCATCATTGAATTTTGATAACTGATGATCGGTTCAGTAAAATTAACATCAATCATTGTGTGGTTTAATTTTTTTGTATTACACGATTATTATGGGATTATTATAAGCCTTACTATCAAATATGACCAAGAGAAAATGAGAATTCCTACCGTAACAAGAAACTATACATTTAAACTAACGTTAACGCGCTAAGGTTTTTTTTAATAAAATAAATAAATAAATAAATAAATAAACTCACGTCTTTTTCCCTAAGGGTAGACAACTACAGATCCACCAACTACGAACCTTACACACTCCTTTTACATCGTCCACGTTAATACACCTTCCTTTGGGGGGAGGGGGGGGGGAATCATCAAATTATGACTCCTCCCGCTCTGGGCAGAGCGGTAGGGAGTGTCAGACTTCTACTAACTAAAAACCACCCATGTTCCTTCTTAGCCATTTGTTTCGACGCCGCGGTAATTGTCTCTTTCGAACAACCCGCAGCTCCGACGGGTCTTTCATACACCTAGGGCCTAATATGGTCACTTTAGCAGAATCATATTTATTTTCTTTGCCTGTCATGTGTTCCACTGCTTGGCACAGGCCTTCCCTTTCTCCTTCCGAATATCAGATCGTTACACTATTTTCGCCGCAGTCTACCACAACTGCGAATCATAATAGAATAATAATGTGAATCACATAAAAAATCCTAAAATAGTGTGACTATTTAATGTTAACAATTGTCAATTTTACGAATTGTTATGCACATATTTCATTTTATGATTCTGCTAAAACGGCCATTTTAGACCCCGGTGTTACACTTACACGTACCTACGTTAAACGGGTTGCGAGTTTCAGAAAGTTTTACATCATTTCGGGTATCCATTTCCCGGCAACATTGGTTATTGTTTATAACAATTACGAGGAAAACAAAGGTGGTAGCCCTACGTCACAGTACCGGAGACAGGGGAGCGCACAAAACCGAATGCCTTAATTTAATATAAGTCAATTTGGGCCAATTTAATTCCGCGTCCATGCAGCCGTTTTACGACAGTACATCATAACTTGTATCTATCTCTTTCACACTTAGGGAGAAGCGCAATTGATGGCATTTGGCCTCTCATGTTTTCGAAAATCGAGTTACTTACAAACATACTTCGATACTTGGAGATGGTATATCAAGTTGGCGTTTGACGGTCCTTATGTGCGATATGGCGACTGTATGTAATTTTGCGAAAAAACAAATAGGAAGTTGAAGACTAAGTTTTTGGAGAGAGAATTGAATGGAAAGACGAACTTCATCTTGGTGGCTTTTCGTGGTTGCATATTATGAATGCATTTTATGAAGTGTTGGGAGCGGTGTTGGATTAGTGTAAACGGCTGCATTTTTAATTTTTCGAAGTAGATTCGAACTAGGATGAGGGATGCATTATTTTATTATACGTCATTTCGTCATTTAAACACTGCTCTCAAAATTATGACGAAAGAAAACCGGAAGCGAAAAACCAATGTCTTAGTTAGTACCGATGTTTAATTGTGACATCCACCATGTATTGAACTGTTGTAGGAAACAGCAGTTTTTTTATATTATCGATGAAATATTTTGAAGAATGATTTACTGAATACGTGGTATACGTTAGTGCATCGATGTCCTATCCCACTATGTATTAACTAATGATTAAGCCTTTATTTACTACTGTAATTAATTAGACGCCTTCAACAAAATTACCGTTTAGCATTTCGAATATCACATGAATCAAGTTAACGGTCTGAGACTAGTTTCGTCTGAAATTAAATTATTGCCAACTAGTTAAGGTGGCGTCAGCCGTTTGCACGGGTATCAATCAAGAGTTAGTTAAGAGGCCGTATACGAAATTATACCGATTTCACTAAATCTAGTGATGGGCCAGTTAAAATACTGTATTTTTATTAGTTTTAATGGACATCATGATAGCTGTGGCTATATAGTATAATAATATGTATAATCAGACTTTAATAAATTTTTTTGCGGTTGGGATATCATCAAAAGTTTCCTCCCGCTCTGGGCAGAGCGGTAGGGAGTGTCAGACTTCTACTGATTAAAATCCACCCATGTACTTAGCCCTTTGAGTCGAGGCCGCGGTATCTCTTTCGAACAACCCGGAGCCCCGACGGATGCATAATCAGCCTGTAGTGTTCGCAGTGCTGGGCCACAGGCCTCCTCTCTATGTGAGGGAATGGGCTAAATACCGCGAAGGCCCATCGGTTTTATCGATTTTTGTTCTAGAACATACCAATTTCTTCACGATGCTTGATGTTTACTTTCACCGTTTACAGAGCAGTGTTATTTAAATAAATTACACAAAGTAATGTGTCTGCTTGGGTTCAAACCCAGGATTAAGGACTCGGGCAGTCAAGCTCGGATATTATTTCTCTTTTAAGATTGACTCACTGTAACCATTTTTTACTATTAAAATGTTAGGTTGAAAATAATAATATTTTGCGAAGCTTATTTAACCCATATGGTATTAATCTATAATGGATGGAGAGGGAGAGGAAGGCCAAAAAAAAGATGGATGGATTGTGTCAGGAATGATATGAATGAGAAAGGAATAAATGCCACCTTGACGTGTAACAGGGAAGAATGGAAGAAGAAAACGTGTTGCGCCGACCCCAAATAGAATGGGATAAGGGCAGGAAGATGATGATGGTATTAATCTATATCTAAATAAATGTGTTTGTTAGCACAGAAATTTAATATAGAATATTTGTGCCCTTTACTCTATACAGTTTAAACAAATATCTTAGAAGATATCGCAATGTGAAAATACCCGCGCGACAAAATAATTACGCGCGCGGCAGTCATTCGGTCCGGTGCGGGAGGTTAGTGGGGATTCTGGCCTCCGGGGGCTCCGGAGAAATTCAAATTCAAAATATTTACTGCACCATAATGTTTACAAGGTACAAGGTGTTACTGTATAATTATTTAACAGTAAGAGATACCTATGGTCATTCACACTTTAATACGATCTAAACTAATATTATAAAGAGGAAAGATAAGATTTTTTGTTTGTTACGATTTAACTCAATTTATGTTGACATGATTTGTTATGAGCCATATTATGTGGCGCAGACGAAGTTGCATGGGTCAGCTAGTACTGTATACGTTGGTGGAAATGTAAGCACTTAAGCAGTCATCTATGAAGAAACCATAAGTCATTGGCATAATATATTTTCCTACAACAGTTTTTATAGGAGGCAATTTTAATCTCACCACCCCGCAGATTACGTTTTGGCAATAAACAATGTGGCTTCCTAAACTTTTATGTATTCAAAATATATTTTATAACCTCTAAAAAGCAGATAAATGCCATACTTAATTTAATTTTGTTTACATTTTCCTCCTAATTAGTGTTTCGAAACCAATTCGACGAACAATTATAGTCTTTCAGTAACTTTTACGAGTAAACGATAAATATTATTTCATAATCATCTAGTCTAGAATATTTGAGAAAAAAATTATTATCTAGGCTGAAAGTTTGAAGATCTAATATTAAACCCACGCTTGCTTTGCATCTTATTATTTCTAAAATAAAGTCTAACATTGAAAGTTTAATCATTTCTTATTATATGAGCCGCTTATTAAGCTCGTTACGTGATAAGTAGTCATTGCCTCCGTGGTCGAGTGGTTTAGGCATTTGCCTTGTGACCCGGTGGTCGTGGGTTCGATTCCCACGGGAATAATACTTTGTAAAGTAGTTTCCAGTTTGGCTAGGACATTGCTGGTTTGAATCATTTGATTGTCTGATAAAAAATCATTCCGTGCTTCGGAAGGCTCGTATAAGCCAGTGCCCTTGAGGCGGTCAAGAAACTCTGACACTAGGGTGTGTGGGGTCGTTAGACTTTACTGCTCACATGATAAGAAGAAGACTAGTCATATCACGTCATAAGTAGGTCCAAAAACTTAGGATCTCAGGGAGCTGAGGGATGTTGTTAATCTCATTCATGAGTAATCTTTTAGTCTGTCGAATACTGTGAACATATCACATCTGACCTGCCCCAAAGTACAAACATTTTTATTTGGATGAAAAAAGCCAACAGGAAGTTTGAGAATTTGTACAGTCAAAAAAAAAAAACATTTTGTAAATTATCTGACATCGAGACAGAATAGATATATGATACAGACTATATATACTATTACATGCAACAACAAAAAAACTACCTTTTTTGTAGACAGACCATCAAAACGTAACGATCTTTACGTTAAGATTATTTTATAAAAGTTAATCATTTAAAGCTTTTATTTTGTCCTATTTATTTCATTTACGTGTAAGGACAGTGGAAAATTCTGCCCCAATTTGAGTCGAAACCTAGATTTACAATCAGATTGCGTAAGAAACAAATTATGAACCTAATACGTTGACAATTCAATTTCAAATATAAGACAGAAAGTCTCAGAACTAAAATGTTTCTTTTTGTATTATTAGCATGATGAAAATATCTTGAATTTGCTGAAGAAGTTACAAATAGAACGTCGTTAAAGTTTTTTTTCGATTAGCATAATATATTTAGTGCGAAGAGCGATGAGATTTCGAATAACATAATTGCGTTTTTGACACAGTTCTTGCTGAAGATTCGAAGTCATTTTGGTAGATTTATTTGTTTAATAGAAGTTTTTTTATAGGCTAAATATGTAGGCTTAGGTATACTACACTCGCGTAAGACTATAAAATAGTTTTCAATAATGTCAATTTCCTTTCTATTTTCTATTTAACCCTCTCAATTTGTCAAATAAAAAACGAAACAAATTACTTCACTAAAATAGATTCCCAAAACATTTTCAGGATACCTTTTAGTATGAAGTACGTACTATATTACCCCCCTAATAGTTGCTGAATAACCGGAATACAAAATGGTCACCAGTTACACAAATAACGATAATTATCGCGAAGCTTTTAGTCTGAGAATTTAAATGCCGCGGCGAGAATAAAATTTCTTCTACGAAACATTAAGGGGCTTATAGATTTGCTCCATTTTCGACAAACTTTACTAGCGCTAGATATTTTTGACGAAGTTAATAACTATAGAAATGGTCGCTGTATTCTGAAAATCGGTCAGATTCTTACGCTTACGCTTGATTCGATTGATTTTATTATTGGCGCCTGTTCAATAAACTCAGTGAATCGCCATCCACAGCTCGACATAGACCTCTGCCAGCGTGTGCCACAATACCTGGTCCTCCACTGTCCTCCAGGCCTATTTAATGATTGATAAGCATCAAATTCAAAATCGAGCATCACTTATTATTATATCTCTTTTTACAACAATGATCCACAGTGGTATCATCAGCCTAGCCTTTTCCTAATTATGTCTGGGTCAACTTGCAGTCTAACCGGATACGGCTGAATGTCAATATTTTACATGGAGAGCCGACACAAACTCTACAACCCAGTTACTGGTTAACACAATAAGTCTGGATAATAAGGCCGATAGTCAGACTTTCAGGCATCTGTCTGAATCGCACGTAACAACTGTCAACATGGTGTACTTATTCTATTTATTTTGATCGCACGGAGTCAAAAAGCAAATCTGCAAGCACCTTTACAGAATAGAACGGAAATCTATATTTTATTATTTATTTAGTGAAGAAGCGTTATATAGTATTACCAGTTGTGTTATTGTTTAAGTGATTAATGTACATTATTTGTCTGAACATGAGCAGTTAATAGCAAGCTGTGATTTATCGTAATTCATGCGATGAAGTCACTTACATGTGATGTATCTGATGTGTTTATGAATGGCAGTGTCCTGGTTAGATGTGACTGCATTACGAAGTGTTTTGATATGCAGCTGTGTTGGTATTCTAATTGCTTTTTTGCATGTTGGTATTAGAATTATTATGCAACTAATCATCTTGCAAATGAAAGCGCAATGGCCCCGAATTACGAGTTGTAGGCGCATTACTTAGTGTGATTTATTTCGTCACCACGGTTTTCAAAACGCTGAATGAAAAGATCGTGAGGAAACTGGAATGTCGTAGAACTTTAAATTCGAAGACATGTGACATCTACTAACCTGCACTGGGGCCGGGTGGTGGATTGTAGCTCATTCCGAGATTCATAGAGAGGAGGCCTGTGATCCAGCTGTAGGGGCATTAAAGCTTCATGCAAGTGATGCAACAACACTAGCAACGGAGTCACTGACAATGAAGTCACTAATACGCAGGCTTCGAAAATTTTAAGATTTTTATTTTCATTGACAATAATCTTGGTAATTATCTTATAATTAAGTCTTTATTTTTTTATTTCATTGCTAAAATATTATGTCAAGAGCCAAGATAAAGACATTTTATAATTACTAATTGTTTTGTTATTTGGAACTAGCATTCAACATAACTTATATTAATTTTATTTTTTTGGTGATTACGTAAAATGTATGTGACTGTTTTTTTTAAGTTTACAGTTTACGGTTTTGGATACGCCTGGAAGCGACAAATCACTTTCAGATACACGTGAAGTGTATTCAACATAACTGTGATTTGGAACCCTGCTAATTTGTGATATGTCTGACGTGTTTATGAATGGCTGTGTCGGTTAAATATGACTGCATTAAAAGTGTTATGATATGCAACTGTGTTAGTATTTGAATTGATCTTTAAATATGCAATAGTGCAACTAAGTCTCACCGATATATTATAAGCATGTGTATTTGAGTCATACACATAAATGGAAATAACTTTATTCATCTTTGCACTGTTTAGTAACATCCACTTTCCTTGGAAAACATGTTAAGGTGTTGGTCAGACAGTCATTTGTATTTCTATGACTCTCGTTACAGGTAGTCAGTGTCCTGAAAGTCTGACAACCAATCTTACCAAGGGGTATCGTATTTTCTTATACTAACTGGGCTGTGGAGGTCAGATAAGCCGTCGCTCCATGTAAAATACTGGTATTTAGGTGCACCCGATTTGACTGAAGACCGACCCTAACATTGTTGGGAAAAGGCTAGGCAGATGATGATGATTAACTTCCATTTTTATAAGATCGATTCTTGTATTACACGGGTTTTTATATAAATGTCAACGTTTCCTAACACATACATATTTGCTCCACTAACAAATAAAGCAAATAAAAAGAAAAACAAGCTCTAGGTATTTACAAAATTCCTACAAAAAAAAACTATTTGCCTAAATATCGGAAACCATCGCTAAACATCAAAAGCAGATAACAGAATCTAAGCTACATAGCTTTGTTACGTTTTAAAATAGATCCCGCCCCCCTTCCCCCTATAAGGTGAGGGCTCCGCTCAGCTGATTGGCGATCTCATTAAAATCAGGAACCAAGAACGTTTACCTCGACGTTATGTTGTGTCCAAAGTGTTCTTTTCATCTTTTTATATTTTCTCGTTTTCTATTTAAGGTGCTCGCATTGCTCGCGTCCTTTTTCTGAAATAGATAAGAATTCATTTTTGATTTTGGGATTTTTCGCCTAGTCTTAAAACTTAGGTAGGTAATGGGCATTTAGTTACTAAATCAGTATAGTTTAACTAAAAATCAACATCGCACCTGTAATCCCGAAAGGGTAAACAAAGCTACCTATGCGCCATTAATGTTCAAGTTCTTTGCAATAGGGGTGTGCCTATTGCTATCAAAAAGGTACTAAATTGGACTCCGTGGCTGATTGGGAATAGATTTGACTACTTTAGAGGTTTTCTGATTACTTCAATATTTTTTTTATTTTGAGCCTCTTGTGTCCCACAGCAGGGCAAGGGTCTCCTTTTCCACTTACTATTTATCTCTGTTTTTTGGGTGTTTGGGCCCAATGCTTCCATACTTCCATAGCATATGGGAATCATATTTTAAGAACTTGCCTTGTAATCTAAACAACAGGTAACTTAGACTTACAATAAAAATAGTCCACCAATCATACCTAACTGTGATCTTCCGTCTAGCAAGTGCGGTGATTACGGCAATTTACTTTTCAACCATCCATTGTAGTGGCCATCGGAAGGTCAGTGTCGTTTTAAGACGTGAACGGTTATTTACTGGCAAGTATTCTTTTTTATATCATATCATAACTATATATAACAATGTATCATAAATTACTTTTTGAGTGTCTGTTTGTGACCGCATCGTTCATTTTCCCAGTTCATGAATTTTATTCTGAAAGGTTTATGTGTATGTAACCCTAACATCAACATTGACCTTATCTATACAAACAATTACTAATCTTTGTATGTCTGTTTGTGATTTCAAAATGACAGCTTTTTACTGGATGCATATAAAAGTATCGTATTTATGTGTTATAAGTTAAAAAAAAACATTTTTTTTTCTATTATTGTCAACCTGTCTGTTTATTCCGGATAATCTACGAAACGACTGTACCGATTCTGACGTGACTTTTACTGACACAAAGCTGCTGTTATAAAGAGTAATTTAGGCTTACTTTTATTTTAGAATTATTAGGGATTCGTGCAAAAATGTAATATTCTTAAAATTATTATTAAAATCCGTTTCAAACAGGGAAGAAATATTTTTACAATAATATCAACAATAGCTAGTTATAAATATGGAAAATGAAAGCATTCACCTTAACGAAGGTGAAATAAAAAATTCAGAACAAAATATTTATAAGTACTTCCGAGATTGGATTGGCAGGATCTTGAGACATCAAAGTGTCATTTCGAGGATTGCGTATTATGACTTTTTTTGTTTGTTGTGATGATCATAATAATGCGAATTGGAAAGTCGAGTGGGTCAAGTCAATCTTTTACATTGTAATTTTGTATACAAAGTTTTTTTAGTACTATGTTAGATATTTAGGTAGGTAGCACCATCATGCCTGTAATCTTCAAAGGGTGAGGCAGTGGTGTAGGTACTTATAGTATAGGTACTCATATTCAGCCAGTTATGTTTAAGCCGAACCTATTGCCAACTACCAGACAAATCTGGGCTGCTACTAAGAAATAGCTCAACGAGAGAATCGAACCTTTTTTATTAACCGACTTCCCAAAAGAAGGAGGTTCTCAATTCGATCGGTGTGTTTTTTTTTATTTATGTACACCGATTACGCTGAGATTTATGATCCGATTTACGTGATTATTTTTCCGTTTGATGCCGAAAACATAGTTTGGCCCAGTACTTTTCATTTTATGAACATTTTTTGTAAATATTTGTAAAGGATAATACAACTAAAAATGAAAAAATAAAAAAAACTTTTTTGCAAAAAAAGCAACCGACTTCAAAAACTACAAAAAAGTGAAAAATAAACTTCAGAAGAAAAATTAGCTTCTCAAGTCAGTGGCAAAAAAACGAAATCAAACAAACAAATGTCTGTGTGACAAACAAGTGTTTTTTGGTGCGTGTTTGAAAATCCTCATAGATATCCTCCGCCCTGAAGCGAACGGACCTGTCTGTCAGACTATAACTGACAAAAAACCAGGGAATCGAACCTAGGACAACTCAGAAGTAGCGATTGCGATCTCTAAACTAACCGTTTTGTCTAGGTAGGTAAATAAGGGTCGAACTAAAATACAAAACTTAAAATCTCATAACAAAGAAAACCACAGCCGAAGTTATAATCGGCGGAGCTTAAATATGGCAGAGGGCAATCCCTAATCCGTATGACTTCAACGAGCTTAACCGATTGCATAGTTCGGTACGATTCGGGGCCTTTCGGTTCGTAACTGATAATGTTTGGATAAGCTTCCATCGGTTTACCTACCCGCATTGACTATGCTTTGTTTTTAACCTATTATATATTTATATTTTTTTTAATATAAACCAAAATAACCAAAACCAAATTATGGATCAATGTTGTCTGATTAAATAAATTATTATTTCCTTTATTCATTTTCTTACATACTAAATACATTTTTAAATATACAAAAAAAAAAAAAAACTTGAATTGGTCTGTTGTTTTGTTGCAAAACAAAAGAATGCGTTGGTATGTAAGGAACTCTTTAATTTTTACATGCAGTAGAGCAACCCACACTGCTTCACTGCAGTAATACCCATTTTTTGGAGGTTAAGGAATCATTAAATTACTCCTCCCGCTCTGGGCAGAGCGGTAGGGAGTGTCAGACTTCTTCTGACTAAAAACCACCCATGTTGCTTCTTAACCCTTTGTGCCGAGGCCGCGGTATCTCTGCGAACAACCCACAGCCCTGACGGGAACTGCAGTAATACCTACCGTCTCAGAAAAGTTCTTTCCTATTTTTTTAAATGTTACAGCACCATGCTGAGAAAGGGCCTTTTGACCTCGTACATAACCAATTTAATTGAGTCGCTTCAAGTAAAATACTGGTACTTATTTAACATTTTATTTTATTTTATTGTTTTTTTTGTCCTGTGCAAGACGAATAAGTTCTTTTTCTTTTCTTTCTAAATCGACAAACTTTTAAGTTGACAAATGTCTACATAGTTACAGTAAGTATTACCTAACAATGTGACCTCAAACTACATTTCCTCACAATTTCCATCATTAACCAGAACACGACACGCCACCTGATTCCAGAAGGAACTTTCTTTTCCCATTGCCGTCTAATTTGCCCCAATTAAGGAAACGCTTCGCCGCATCACCGGCCAGGGAGATTACTTGGCCTTATGAATCTCCTAATCCGCATTGTCCTTACATCGGGCATTCATTTCTGAAGTACCGTGTAATGGGAATGTGACGTCATTATTGGAATTTGATAGTAGTGGATATTTGATGATTTTTATTTGCTAAGTGGTTCGTGTGTCAGTTGTGTATTTTGCTATGGGTCTTGGTTGTCAAATGTAGATTATTAATTCATAATTTGTGTCTGGAAACTTTTTATTTTTAATGAAACGTTGCCCCGCACTAAGAATTTCTCCTGTATGGGTGCGTGTACATACATTTAAACTCACATACACAAATACCTAGACCCGGAACAACTACAAAGATGTAAAAGCCACCTTAGCAAATCAACCTTATTGCTTAAGGAATAAGGTTGAAAACACTTGGCAGACCATCAGTGAACTCGGTAGTTCTTAGGTAATATTAAACAAACACTGACGCAAAATAATCATTTTTGTGAAGTTTATTACACAGTTTCGTAAATGTTTAATTTAAGATGGAAAGAAATGAGATGTCTGATAAGATTAAGAGATATAGAGAAGTATGGAAGAAGAAGACATGCTGTGCCAACCCCAAAGGCATGATGATAGCGATGATAACACTAAATATGCTGCATTCCATCATCATGATACTATTTCACCATGCTTGATTCAAACTACACACAATTTTATCTTTTTAATATTAGTGTGAATTAAATCCCCAGTATATAACAGTGTAATATTTTATATTACTATCAAATATAAAAATCCTAAGAAACGAACAATACAGATAATTATAATATTTGAAAATGTAAGGAAAGTCGGGCAGGGAGATGGCATAATGAAGAGTGGCGGAAATGCTCGCAAGAGATTGCCACAGATTAGAAGGAATGGCGCAAACAGGGGAGAAAACTACGATAAATGGAGGGAACTTGTATTTTGGTTATGTTCAGAACGGCTGAGATTTAAATGGTCAGCCAACGCCAAATATTAAGGTTTTGGTCAGCAAATGTAGTCAATGTCGTAGTTGACATAAAACATCTAATTAATCCGTCAGATAGCTTTCCAAAAAATATTGGACACATATTTTATCTTTTTTCACGTAAACAAACAATAAAGACACACAGCAAAGACATACAGTGCTTTGAAAACTCGTGTGACACCATACTGTAAGACAATAGTATGACATTTTTACCAGCGAGTGCCGCGCGTTTTATCTTCGTCAATTTTTATTGATTTGGTAAAACAAAAAATACGTATGCAATATTTTTCGATAATCTAACAGACGAACGGAAATTAGAATATTTTTTTTTTGTTGGGAAATATCCCTATTCAGACGAGAGGCGAATAACAAAATTTAACTGTTAATAAAGTTCTATTGGAAAAATGTGACATGACGAGTAATATAGAAGTATTTGAGCTGAAGACATGGCTTCTGCTGTTGGGATAAGGGCAAGATAATGATAAATAATGATGATGGGCAGCCCATTCTAGTTCATCATCATTCTCCTGCCCTTATCCCAATTTATTTGGAGTCGGCGCAACATGTCTTCTTCTTCCATACTTCTCTATTCCTCGTCATGTCAGCAGTCACCTCCTTTCTAGCCATATCATCCTTCACACAGTCCATCCATCGTTTCTTTGGTCTTCCTCTACTCTTATAGCCATCTACATTCATACTCAACATTTTTCTCACAACATTTTCTTCATTCCTTCGCATCACATGTCCATACCACGACAATCGATTACCGCAACTTTTCATTTACCGGCGCCACTTTCAGACTTCATCTTATATACTCATCCCTTATTTTATCCATTCGCGTCACACCACACATCCCCCTTAGCATTCTCATCTCAGCCACATGCAATTGCCTTTCATTTATCCCTTTTGTGGCCCAACATTCTGATCCATACACGACAGCCCATTCTAGTTATTTTGACTAATTTCAGTGTCTGTATAGCACACACCACAAAACACACAATATGAACATAATTGACTAGCAGATTTTTCTTACTAATCAAATGTGAAAATAGCAATCACTTCTTATTTAAAATTATTACACACCAAATCTAAAAGAAAATTCCAGTCAAAGCTCGTGTCTCAATGAAACTACCAATACAATAATACATTCAAGTAAAATGTTGACAACACTTGGCACATTTGTTTACATGTTTCACAATATTCCCGGAAACATTTTAATCTGGGTTAGTGTTCGAAGTCATTCTATTAGAGCACGAATTATACGGCTTAAAACATCTGCCATTTTACAAGCCATAAAAACGAAAAAAAGACTAATGATTTGCTGCTTTCATAAAAAAAGCTTCAAAGTTTTTTTAAAAGTTACTTGATTTTTAATAGTAGGCACACACCAACGCATCAAGATATGCATTTCCAGTATAAAATGGCATCGCATTGTACAGATTTCCGGTAAAATGAGAGATCCGCATAAACTGGATTTGTAAACTTTGATTGGTCGTCGTGAGTTCATTGACGGTCTGCCATTTTTCAGTCTTATGATCTACGTAATAAGGTTGAAAAGTAGTACTTATAAAATGAATTTAGTACCATATCGCGGAATTCCGTTCAAAAACTACTGAGAAGTAAAGCAACAGCTGTGAGGATTAATTTTATCTACTGAATAAAAACGGTGGTGTATTTTTGGGGTTCTAAAATTAGGTGTGCATGCGACGATACGTGAACGAGATTGTGGTCTAATCTGTTACAAAAAAATTGTATGAAAGTGTAAACAAATTCTATTAAAGTTTTTACATTCATTTGTATTATGGTTTCATCACGGTTTTATTTTTCCAACAATAGGGATGTTTACTGACTTAAAAAAATATGATTCTAATTAGTCCGTCTGTTAGATTATCGAAAAATATTGGATACGTATTTTTTTTTTAACTGCCCTATTATAATGCCTCATCTGCATAGCCCTTCCCAAACTGCATAATATATTGGGCTCGGCTCCCAGTCTACTCGGAACTGTGGGAGATGATTAGCAGCATTTCACCTGGAGAGACTGCTTAATGACCTCCACAACCCAGTTGTTAGTACTGGCAAATGCACCTTTTTTTTGGAGGGTAATCATTGGAGAAATCATCAAATGACTCCTCCCGCTCTGGGTAGAGTGGTAGGGACTGCCAGACTTCTACTGACTAAAACCAACCACGTTCCTTCTTAACCCTTTTTGTCGATCCTCTTGCGAACAATCCGCGGCCCCGACGCGACGGTGAGAAATGTAGGTACATTAAAAGGCTTTTTGTCAGACTTGCGGCTGACTATTGTACTATAGGATCAACAGCAAGGAAGCAGCTTTAAAAAACTTTGACTAAAACTTAAAAAAAACAAACAAAAGACAAACTTGGACTCAGATTCTAAGGGATAATCACACATCCACTAGCCGACCATGATAACCTGCAATTTTACTTGTACTACTACTAATACAGCAAGAGCAGTGGTGGCCCAGTGTTGGCGGCCCCGACTTGGAGCCCTGAGTCCCTGCAGTAGGAACATTATAGGCTGATGATGATGATGATCATGTTTTGTATTCATTTTCACCAAATTGTTTTGGAACAGAGTATAAATTAGTTCATTTTGATAGTGGCAAATGTATGTTGAGAGATCCGAAACACAACTGCACAATGCAGTTTCGGTGTCAGCGTTCGTTAGTATAGAGTTACAGACACAGCAATGGGAACCTCGTGTAGGTACCCGTAAGACAACAAATCCTTTGAGAGTTTTGGTTACAAAAGCACCTACATAGATTTATATGTGCCAGGTAGTGCAAATATATTTTCAATATACTTTCTCGAAAACTGACTACGTTAGTTTTATTTAGATTAATTAATTATAAACTAAACAAGAAACTATAAAAGGGCTTCAAAAAACTGCAGCCGGTAATGTGGCCAAAATACTGGTGGCATTGTCACGTTGCATGGCAACACTTAGCCTCTGGCCAAAATAATATAATATATAATAATATATACCTATATATACTACAATTAGGCTCAAAATATATGTCTACAATTTACCGCAAAAAAATCACAGATACTAAAAATTATATTAAGTCCAAATTAATTCAATTCCTATAGTCGGCGGTGATTGTTTTGTAAATCTCAGCAAAAAGATATGCGTCGTAAGCAAAATACGTGCTTTGGTCGTGGAGTTGCGGACACCAGCCCGTTAAACAATATATTACAAGCTGCGTCTTTACAACTCCATATCAACCTCGCCTGCTGCGGGTCGGTTGTGAATTCTCGTTCGATTGCAATAAAAAAAACCCAGTTAATAATATATCAAATGTACGACTTCAGAAAGTTTATTTAGCAATGAATCTTGAATTGTTTTCAACAAAACTGGTGGGACGAAAGAAAAATATTGGGATAAACTGTGTAGACAAGAGATTCGGGTTAATCTAGTAAGCTCTTTGGTATGCGGTGGTACAGCCAAGAGCGCTAATATGTACCTATACTCTTAGAAAGATTTGAGAGAGATTTTCTCGTGGAATAAGTAATACAAGTTGGATTAAAGATCTTTTACACAATAGTCTGGGTAGCAAAACAGTATGTTTACTGTAGTGTCTTATTTACTACATAAAACTACAATCAATAGATAAGAAGAAAATACTTTTATAAAATCGCTAGTGTTCGTGACTGTAGACCTATTTGTTTTGTAAACTTTTTCCTTTCGGCCAATATCTATTTCGGCTTGGTTAGTAAAATCCGTAGAATGCGTTGTTTTAGAACCAACGCGCCTTTACTATTTAATTAAATGTTAGTGAAAGCGAGGAACACGTTGAATTCAGCAAAGCCCCTTTTCAAGTTCAATATGTACGTGACCTACCATACCATTTTCATATTCATCCCTAGTTTTAACCTAGATAGACAAACACATTTTGAATTCAATCTATCCGAAATAACTGACCTAGTTGATTTAGGCCACATATTGCACAAGTAGCTGTTTTTTGGTTTAAAGGTCGAAGCTGTGGCTGTTGAATACAGTGACCTAGATTAGATATCTGTCGGGAGATTTACCTATAGGATTTTTCATAGGGATTATTACCAAAGCAAGGCTAGGGTACAAGGCAGATGTGACTGGCAACGCCGGGAGGGGGACCCCTTTTTTTTGTTTTTGGCGGGTGGAAAATCATCGAATAACCCCTCCCGCTCTTGGGCAGAGCGAAAGGGAGTGTCAGACTTCTACTGACTAAAAACCACCCATGTTCCTTCTCAGCCCTTCATGTCGAGGCCGCGGTATCTCTTGCGAACAACCCGCAGCGCCGACGGGGGGAGGGGACGCCCTAGACCGATAAACAATGACCTCATTAGTAACGTTCTTTAAAAAGATGCGCAGTACTCGCAACAAGCCTGCGTGTATGACCAGATGTATGAACGTGGACGAGGCAAATGGTATTTAAGGATCGTAGCAGGTGGCGTACTTTGGTTTCTCCCCACCCCATGGGAAAAAGGTGCAAACTTACGTACGTATGTATGTATTCTTCAATTCGAAACTACAGTCGTAATTATACCTACACATACACTTACAAATCTATCCACAAACGTATATGAATTGTTAACTTACCCAAGATTGAGACGCTGTGACATTGTCAATTATACAATTAATGCCATTCATGTATGGTAATCAGGCAAGGGATTCGGGTATAAATAGACCTGATTTAATTAGTGACACGATTTCCTAATTATATCATGTGACTTGGTTGTTAATAAAGAAGATAGTTTTTTTTTAGAATGGATCTTCACGCTCAAAAAGTTTTGGGTTTCCTCCGTGCCTCGGAGCTCCAGTACCGGCTGTCATTCTATCTAATTAACGGTGTGCCTATCGTGTTACCCAGTAGGTCCTAACTGGTCTGTGGAGGTCATACAGGCAGTTGCTCCATGAAAAATACTAGTATTCGGCAGAATATGGTTAGACTGGAAGCCGTCACCGACATAGTTGGAAAGAGGTTTGGCAGATGATGTTGATGAAACACAGAGAAGAATACCATTTCTTTTTATTTTTTTTGGGGGGTGGGAAATCATCAAATTACCCCTCCCACTCTTGGGCAGAGCGAAAGGGAGTGTCAGACTTCTACTGACTAAAAACCACCCATGTTCCTTCTTAGCCCTTCATGTCGAGGCCGCGGTATCCCTTGCGAACAACCCGCAGCCTCGACAGGAGAGAAGAATACCATCATTTTGTATTTTAGAGTTGTAGATGAAAAGATTGATTGTCAAAGTTTATTTAGATACCCGAAACACGAGGTACTAGAGAAAAATAAATACATAATCGTGGAGTATAAATACATGGACAGCATATTTTTTTTCGAGTTCTTGCATCTTTCCTTCTTACAAATACTTCGCCCTTTTTACACCGTATAAGAATTGGACAATCACACAAACATTGCCCTGCGCGGTATCCAGGAGCTATGATGAATCCTGCAAATAATAGTCAAATCTACGCCATTTTGACGTACCTACATTGATTGATCACCACTTTGATGGACGCGGTGTAAAAGGGGTATTGCTCGTTGCACTGGTTAAATAGGGCATTGACTTTTGAAATAATACTTTTAAAAAAACAAGCAGCGCTGGCCCCAAATAATTTGCGATAAGGGTACGAGAATGATGAAGACTTGAAAAATCAAATGACCAAACAAAAAAAAAACCAACCACACTCGTAATAGCTCAGTCATTAGTCACCACTGCCAACCACGTGAATTCCGAAAACGTTCGAGAAATTAACTTATCTCTTTATAATTTACAGGTACTTGAATTATATATTGTCTCCGTATCCAACAACTATTATTATTCAAAGTAGGTAACTCTCTCTGTTGGCTTTTAACAGACTTCTTAAAAAGGAGGAGATTATGTATTTCACCAGCATTTTTTCAAAATGTATGTATACTCCGATTTATCTGTGCTTGTCCTTGTCCGATTTCCGTGATACTTTTTAACCGACTTCCCAAAAGGAGGAGGTTCTCAATTCGATCGGTATGTTTTTTTTTAAAGAATAGGTACCTAAAAACCTAAACTACTAAAATGCGTAAACAAAAACACTTTCGCCGAAAAAAAATTATAAATATAAAAAAAACCTAATAATATTTAAAAGCTCCCAATTTTTATCCCAGTAGAGCATCCTCCAATAACCGTGATCAAAAGCTAGTCAACTATTCTCTAGTCCTCATTAAAAACAAGCCATTACAATCTATTCAAAATGTTATTACCCGTTTGAGAACATCTCGGAACAGCTGATAAATTGTCTGAAGCTTACCTCGCTTGTCTCACCGAGAAATGTGATATTTTCATTCCGAATCTTAATTGGTTTTTTATCCTAGCAATACGCATAAAGAAACTGACGGCATTTATCATAATTTTAAGCATAAAGACGAAGCAATCATTCAAATGCTTTAAGAGGTTTTCGGCGTTAAATAAATTGGGTTTGTTTAATTTGCTTTTAGGCTTGCACACGGCTGTATTTGTTGTCAGTAGTTTTAGAACCTAGATCACACTCGTTTTCTTATCTCATCCGTTGTTAGATTAACAAATAAACTTGGAATACACGTGCTTTGCCTAGTCTATGACGTAACACCAAACTATGATTAGAAGGGAACGCTCTAGAAGGACATACCTACACTAATCTAATTTGTGATGTTCTTCAAAAAGTTTATATACATAGTACCCAGACTGTCCTGAAGAAGGAACATGGGTGGTTTTTAGTCAGTAGAAGTCTGACAGTGCCTTCCGCTCTGCCTAGAGCGGGAGGAACGAATTGTTTGATTTTTCTGCTGTCTGTACGGAAATAACCAATATGGCGGATTTTTATTCATGAAAATAGAGCTGTGGCGAGTTTACACATACTTTTTTTCGTGGCGAATTTACTTTGTGACGAATGTACAACAACCCTTTCCATCAATACTTGTGAGAAAAGCTGCGTTCATGAATGTTTAGAAGAGCGTTTTCTAGATTTCAAGCATACTTTGGAAAATCACGTGTAGGTACTTCGGCCTATAAAACCACACGATGTGCTCTAATCCGTGTGATCTAATCTTCATTGCATCGTATTGCGCAAGAATAAAAAAACAAACCAGAAAATTATGTTATAAATATATGCTCACTCGCCAAACCAGGACAAACGTACTTAGTGCGTCTCCATTACAGCAAGAACATTAAGAAAACAAATATTAATTCAACAATACTAGCATGAGTGACGTCTCTCCACCCATCAACAGTTTTTAGATCTTTTGATCGAATGCCAGCAACGACCGCCGGTTGTCAGTTTTATAGGTTAGTCGACTTACTGGCGATATAAATGATATCTTTGGATCGCAGCTTCGCCCGCATTTTGATCGGAAATTACGAGATTTTTTTTTAATAGACTGTTTCGTTGGTCTAGGGGTTGTAAATGCTCCTGATGAGCATGAGGTCCTGGATTCGATTTTAGGGTCGGGCAAGTATTATTGTGTTTTTTCAACTGTAATTTCTCAGTCCACGGAGTCTGAAGTTGTACCCGGTTAGGCATTAGGCTTACCCACACATGGTACTTAAACATAACTAGCGTAATGTGAGCGTTCTATTGGGTACACCTCTGTCTAAGCCCTCAGGGATTACAGGCGTCATGTTATGTTTTTAAAATAGCCTATGGTACTCGAGGAAAATAGAGCTTCCTATTAGTGAGAGGAATCGGATCAGTAGTTAAGAAGATTACTCCGTAAATCCAAACTTATAGATCTTCTTTCTACATTTTTAATTTAGTCAGTGTTCTTCAGCTTTTTTAGCTTTTTGAGTACTTACTGAGTATTTTTAGTTAAGCCAGCCACACTTTTACCAAACCACTGCAACTCCTAAAAGCCAGAATCAACAGTAGCGACCACCAGAAAAGCGCCGAAACAATGAAGCTCGACGAAGTCCCAGAAAAACAATTTAGCTGTCTTGGATCCCGCAACGAAATGAATGCGAAAAGAATAGCGGAGGAGTAGGAAAAACATAATTATTTAGTATTTTTAGTTTGAGGGAATTTTCCGGTTTAGAAGTTTGTATTCCTGCTGTATTAATGTAGAAAGTTCTCACTCGTAAGAAACACATTAGCAGATGTATTAGGTAGATTGCAGTTCGCTTGCAACTTCTGAAACTAATTCCAATTTGACTTACTCTCAATTAATAATGAAACTCCACCATGAACATAGGTTTTTCTAAGAAAGGTAGATATATTTATACTTTTTAATCTACTTATATATTCATAAATTATAATTATATTTATTATTTTTATCTCAAGAGAAAAGGAGCTCGTTGCAAAATAATAACAGCTGCACGGTTCAACCCTCAAAGTTAAGCCGTGCTTATCGAGGTTAGTCAGTGGATGGGTATGGTTTACTCCATGCCTCGGAAAGCACGTTAAGTCACTGCTCACGGCTGTCATTTGTGGTTATCTTTGACAGTCGTTACGAGTAGTCAGAAACCCGAAAGTATGACATACAGTCTTACCAAAGGGTATTGTATTACCTCTTTACTGGGTTGAGAAGGTCAGACAGGTAGTAGCCTCATGTAAAATACTGGTATTCAGTCGCATCCGGTTAGACTGGATACTGACACCAACATAGTTTGGTAAAAAGATGATGATTTTACATTTTCAATACCAAATAAAAAAATTCTTCATTTTGGTATGTTACTCGATGGTAACGGCAGATTTTTTTTTACTTTAAACAATGAAATCTAGCAGCCCTCATATTTTTTTATGTCACTTATCTAAGAACACTTGGGACTAATGAGACGAATCTAACGATACCTTAATTAATGAAATCGAGTGGTTTAAAAGATATGAAGAAATAAAGAATATTACAAACAAAGATAGTCGCGAAAAACATTAACCCTTTCCTTGTAGTCGGGTAAAAAGCGCTACGCATTTAAATATCTTCATAAACCACGGAATAACTAAATCCAAAGAGTTATTGAAATTGCTTGTTTAAAACTGAATGAGGAACGCGACGGAACTAGGATAGTTTGAATATTTCTTTCATCAACATCATAATAAATACATATAAATCGTTCTAAATATTAGAACATTTTTGGGATGAGCATTTAAATATAGCAGCCAAACACTTTTCTCTACCACGATTATTAAGACGGCAACACACTTCACATTCTAGTATTATAAATCTGTGCGTCTATTAAATAAAGAAAAATAGAGAAAGTATTTATTAACAAAATCACTACATACTCGTAGTATAAAACAAAGTCGCTGTCGCTGTCTGTCCGTCCCTATGTATGCTTAAATCTTTAAAACTACGCAACGGATTTTGAAGCGGTTTTAAATAGATAGAATGATTCAAGATCAAGGTTTTAGTATATAATTTGATCGACATCCACGCGGGCGATGCCGCGGGCAACAGCTAGTTAAGTATAAAAAAGAAAAAAAAACCCGATAAATGAGACTGCATCGTTGACCTAGTGGCCCAAGCGCGGCTGCTGAGATGAGGTTCTGAGTGCAAGGCCCAGGTCGGGCAAAATTATGTAGAGTTTTTCTCAGTCAGGAATTTATCAGCAGCAGCCACGAAGTCTGAATTTTATGCCTGATTAGGTTTGGACTCACCCCGTATTAAGCGGTCGCTAGGCAACTGGGCCTATCCCAGTTGTATACGTCCCTGTGTGCCTATTGGCCTTGTTCTGTTCTGTCTCCTGCTCATATGGAGGGAAGTGGATGTTTTTTTTTCCTACTCCTCCTTCTTTTCTGATTAATTTCGTTGCGGGATCCAAGACCGTTAAATCGTTTCCCTGGGACTTCGTCGAGCTTCATTGTCTCGGCGCTTTTCTTGTGGTCACACTATTCCCAAACCACTGTAACAGGAGTTACAGTGGTTTGGGAATAGTGTGGCGGGCTTGTCACCCCGTATTACCTACATGGGACTTAAACTTAACTGGCGAAATGTGGGTATTCTATTGGGTACACCTCTGCCTAACTCTTTGGGGAATACAGGCGTAATGATAATGTTGTGTCCATTAACAGTAATATTTACGAAACATACCTCCCAAACTACACATGTAGGCACACGTGGTCTAATAAACTGTGCGAATAGAATTTACAATGTAATACCATTATTAATTGTGACGCAAGTATCGCCCGGCTGCGTATGCGCACCTATGCAGGCATTTTATGTTACTATTATTGAACATATATTGATATCAAAGGAGGTTATGGAACTCGTAAACATTCGCTTCAATTGATTCGATACTACTATAATAAAATATTAAATGTAAGTCTGTATGTTTGCTACTCAATTACTTAAAAGTAGCTGGACGGATTTGCACGAAATTTGGCATAGAGATACTTTACACACATAAACTCACGCCTTTTTCTTATGGCTGGAGGTAGAAATCATAGCACGCAACTTGCTACGAGAAACAGAAACTGTATTTGTAACCTAGATAAAGTCATAGGATTCTTTCATCCCGGTAGTACGCTCCCGTGGGATAATTTCCGACTTCCAGACAGGCGAAGCCGCGGGCAAAAGATAGTTATTTCATATTATATTTAAACTTATGACGTGTAAGTCTGGAACTCTGGACGTAGAAAACCGTTAGCTATTGAACTAAGGAAGTGTTTTCAAATACACTCTGTGCGTATTGAGTCTTGATTTATAGCTCAAACAATGTGGCAGCTCATTTTAAACTTACAAAACAATTGTAAACTAGTTCTAACCGTTTTCCTTAACCTTAGGCAATACGTAAACTAATGCCTAAATAATATCCCACTAAAGTATTTTCAATGTTCGACTGTGCGCTGTGAGTTGAAATTTCAACACAGAAATACAATTTAGGTACCTTTTGGTTTAATTTTCATGTAGTGTTAGCGACCACAGGCATTTATTATTCCGTTAAACTATTACAGTTTTCAGTAACTAGGAGTATTTTCTGTATACCAATGGAGTGATTGTTACTTGTTATATTTACTAGGCCGTTCGTTCAAACATATATAGTTAATCTTATGCATAGTTTTATTGCAAAACTCAAGCCAACTCGTAAATATCGTAACAAGGTGGAGCGCACAATAAATCAATGCAATTTTCACTACTCGTCAGTTTTCGTACTTGTTTTATTCCTTTATGACACACATCATCACTTCAGCCGAAAGAGTTCCACTGCTGGACGTAGGCCTCGTGCGTGTCGCTGCGACACGAAGGCAACCTTCACCAGGTCATCGGTCCACCAAGTGGGAGACGTTCCAATGCTACGTCTTCCGGTTTGAGGTCGCCGCTCCAGAACTTTTCGACCCCATCGGCCGCCCGTACTGCGAGCAATGTGCTCTGCCTACGGCCACAAGTTTCGTGATTCCTCGGGCTACGTCGGTAATCATCAAAAATTTAAATGTTTTGTAATCGCACCCAAGCAAGAGACAGAATAAATTTCTAGTATGAGGTAAGTTATTTAACAAATAAATATATCACTTTGTCTATTCCGACTTGATAATCTTGATAGACGAAAGTCAATAAACTGCAGAGGATGCAAATCGATCAAAGTGCAGGAGTTGGTCGGATAAACTTGCACTGCAGTCCTCAATTTGGTTACTGTTGCCTGTCTAGCCGCCTGGCTGTTTGATGTAGTGCTTCCTCAACTAGCTTTTTCGTCGGATACCTATGTCATGTGATACTAGATTGAGAAGGACAGTTAAAATATGGTTACAATACTAATAAGATTAAGAGTTTAATTAAAATAAATTTAAACATAGATATATCTATGTGTTCCTATTTTATCAAAGACTGCCTTGGTGGTCTAGTGGTAGCTAGCGCGACTGCCGAAGGTGAGATACTGGGTTCGTTTCTCAAGTCGGGAAAAGTGTTTTTGGGTTTTTCATCATGAATTTATCACTAACAGCCACGGAGTCTGGATTTGTGCCCGCTTGATGGCAACAAACTCGCCCCTATTACATGGGACATAAGCATAACTGGCGAAATGGGGCAGTAGCCCACCCTTCGTCTTCTTCGTTTTCTATGGGGTATGAGGAACTTTACACCATGTCCTTCATATCCCTTACAGACTTGACTGAATATGTGATGACAAGCAGGGGTAATGAATCTGATCCATCAGTCTAATTTCCTGATTATGATGACCACACACAATAGGGTATTTCACCAAAAAAATCTAATTAGTCCGTCTGTTAGATTATTAAAAAATATTGGATACTAACGGATACGTGTTTTTTGTTTTATCAAATTAATAAAACTTGACGAAAATAAAACGTGTCAAAGATCATTAGTGGGGGCTTGTGACGTCACTTTGCAGGTAAAAAAGTACTAACCTTGTGACGTCACACGACTTTTCGAAGCAGTCTTCATCTTTTGTTTACGTGAAAAAAGAAAAAATATGTGGCCATAATTTTTTAAAAATCTATCTGATGGACTAATTAGATTTTTTTGGTGAAATACCCTATTTGCTAAGAACATCAAAAATGAATACGTGCGAACAGCTTCAGAAACAGCATGCAACGACAACCCGTCAGCTGTGACATGAGTTATACCTTAGCTGCAAATCCACTGCAGTGATTGACACGTAATTATAGCTACCCAACACGAGTTAATAATGGTTGGGATTGGAATTCATAACATCCTGTATTTGTGGGTGCTGATTGTGGATCGACTGCGGGATTGAGACTGACCACGCTTATTGGAACCGGCTTGAGATAGTCAGTACGAGCTTATTATGTCAATAAAATCGAGCGAGCGATTCGAAGAGATTTTCAGGTTAAGCCACGCTTACCTAGGTTGCTCTGTGGACAACCGTTACAGGTGCCCGAAAGTTTTACAACCAGTCTTACCATCATCTTTTCTTCTTCCTAGTCTGGGTATCTTACCCAGTATTTTGTGGAAGTCAGAAAGACCGTCGCCTGCTGTCACCTGCATTCGGAAAGACTAGAAGCCAATCCCCAACGTAAGCGGGACAAGTCTAAGCACATGATGATAATGAGTCCAACGTGGATCGTCGGACACAAATGACTTGTTATTGCTCTTTATTGCATGAATAGGGGATCGGCCAAAAAAAAACTATTTACATATATAGTCCGTCTGATAGATTTCCAAAAAAATATTGAACACATATTTTTTCTTTTTTCACATAAACAAAAAATTAAGACGATACAGTGCTTCGAAAACTCGTGAACTCCTCGAAAACGTCGCATGTCAGTACATTTTTTACCTACAAATGACGTCACAACCCCCCCCCCCCACTCATGATCTTTGACGCGTTTTATCTTCGCCAATTTGATAAAACAAAAAACTATTGTAAAATATTTTTCGATAATCTAACTGACGGACTAATTAGAATCATATTTTTTTGACCCAGTCCGATCCCCTATTTAAAGAAAAACAATCTGATCAGCACAAGATAAGTCCGCGACAATAATTGTGGTCTATGAATAGCCAAGTTGGTAAGGGTTTATTTTTAAATCAAATCTACAGTTTCCTTAGAAAACTATTGAAACCAAAAAGGATATTTTTCACTCTGATAGTTCTAGACGTGAAAATAAGTATTAATTTAAAAGAGTCGACTTTTATCCTTGTTTACAGGAAACGGTGTACTTTATATAAGGTTAAGTAAAGTTATAAATTTATAAATAAAACTAATAACCTTACCACTTTTGTCTGTGCTATTCTTGTTTACAGTTTCCCTCACTGCTAATTTCGCTGGTAAAGCTTTATAAGTCAGTAAGCTTCCACATTAAGCCTTATACAAATGTTTACATTATTTTCTCTCTCCGCCAACTTGATTTACAAGTGTTTTCTGGGTTTTTGCTCGATAATACTTGTGGCATAGACTGGTGAAGACTATTATAAAAAGAAGAGAAAAATGTCTGATGAAGGAAAAGAAGAAACAGTATTTATTGGTTTCATACAACATAAAAATTAAAAAAGTTGTAGCGACAACGACATCTATCGCAACACATGAGAACTAAAATGACAAATCCTGCATCGCGCTATCAAAGTTATCCGCGACATTAGCTCATATAGAAAATCCCGACTTACATATTATGTCGGGCAGTTAGCCCACCAGACACAACACCCGTCTGGTCGGAGGATCCTCCCTTTTCTACGGGGGTTGAGGAACTTTACACCATTTTCCTCATTCCCCCCAAACATAAAAGAAACACTTAAAATTAGCACATAAGTTCTTAAATTAAATGACATGGTGATGGACACATAAAAATAACATCACGCCTCCAATCCCCGAAGGGATAGGGTGAGTTGTGTGTACACCAACATTTCGCCTGATTATGCTCAAGTATTACTTAATGGGGGGCGAGTCAGTTGCCATTAAGCAGACAAAAATCCAAATTCCGTGGCTGCCAAAATTACCGATGCATGATACATACAACCCCATTAAGGTTGATGCGACAAGGAAGCCCCGTATTTCGAATTTTCTTACGTTTTTTGCAATATCCCGGTCAGTGTCAAAATTCGAATTTCGCGTGCTACCTTGTCGCCTTCACCTTAAAACAGCAAGCTTAACATAAACGTAACGTACCAAAATCCGGAAGATTTTAAAGTTGAAAATACACGTTTTGCACAAAATATTTCAAGATTTTTTTCATACATTCTACAAATGATGGTGCACTTGATATCTGTTGACTTGTTAACTTATTGTCCTGCCTGTCCTGTTGCTTGCACATGACTGGAGCTGATGGACGCTACTGAGAGTGCCGAACTCGTTGCCTTTGGGCTAACTTAATTTACATTTTCATCGACACGCTAAGAAGAAGATATTATTATATTATAATTTTACCAGAAATTGAGTTTGTCGCAAAAAAATAACAAAGAATAGTTGTTTGTAACTTCGCTTCAAAATCTTTTTTTTAATCTAATCGAATTTATTCTGCCTATACGTCGCGCCTTAGCGCACGAACCTCAACAAGTACAAGTACTGAATTCAACTTGCTTCTTTAAAATTTCATTGGGTTGGTTACGAAAATACAGTAAGAGAAAATTTTTGATAATATTTTGCACCACACTCGGTTGCTAGAACGGGGATGCTTTTAAGGTATCTATTTTACAGCATACCTTCAGGAATTTTGTACTTCTTTGAATATAAATGTAGTGTAGTGTTACAGTGAGCTTAGTCAGCTTAGGTCGTCTTGAAACCGTCGCCTGGGGCAAATCTACATTGTGTATCGAGATTTATTGAAAGTCAGTCAGTCGAAAGTTTCATAGCACCGTAAAGTATACAGTTGCGATGAGAAACTCTGAATCCAAAAACGTTCAGACAGTCAGTCGTTCAGATATTTTAGTGATTTCGTCAAGTTTATTTAAGTCGACATTTAATTTAAGAAAAATCTTCCTATTTTTATTTACATTCATAACGAACAACGCTTTACGGATCTATAATAAAAAAGTGTACAAGTATTAAAAGACGAAATGAATTACAGGGTGTCGTCAAAAAAAAAACAAAAATTTATAGTAATAAAACTGTACAAAGGCGGACGGACCGCCCACAATAAGATAAGTGGCTAGAAGGCTGGCAGCATTGCCACGTTGGATGACAATGCTGATTCTCTGGTCACGTGAAGAAACGATCAACCGCTTCGCGATTTCGACAACATTGATCGATTGATTTTTCGTCGACATTGATTAAATAAATAACGGTGATGGATATGTCTTAAATGTATGGGACTGACATGAGCCAAGCTGATTGAAGCTCAGAGTCACGCAACGAGCCATGGAGAGAACTTTGCTTTAGAGTTTCTTTGCGCCGAAAATAATAAAATCCGAAATAAGGAAATTCACCGAAGAACCCGGGTCACCGACATAGCTCTCAGAATATGCAAGTTGAAGTGGCAATGGGTAGACCACATCGTTCGGAGAACCGACAGCCGATGGGGAAGAAAGGACCTCGAGTGACGACCACGAACCGGAAGACGCAGCGTTGGTAGGCCTCCCACCAGGTGGACCGACGACATCGTGAGAGTCGCGGGCAACCGGTGGATGCAAATGGCAGGCTGCCGTTTGTTATGGCGTTCTATGGGGGAGGCCTTTGTGCAGCAGTGGACGTCTAACGGCTGATGATGATGAAAGTACCAAACACTTTGAAAGTGACGTACCGAATTTGTACGCCTTGAAAATTTGTCAGACAGAATAAACAAATTTATTCTAAAAGAAGCAAAGTCTATCATAGTTTTTCAAACATAAAATATCTAATTCGCTGAAAATTTCTTCCACTATCATCTCGAACATCAACAAAGACTTTAATCCACTTCCAGCTTTACAAATTCATATTACCTACAAAAACCGAACGCGATCCAATTCATTTAAATTTATTTAAGGAGTAGTCTCCGAATAGCTTTGAATTTGTAACTGATGAAAGAACATCGCCGATAGCGAACTAGATTGTAATAAAAAGACTTTAAATCCGCAAAGAAATCTAACAGGCAACAAAAGAAAAAGCAAGGAAGGTTGGAATGCCAAGAAAGCTCTTGCAGTCGGTATATTTGAGGCTAATCCTCTTAACGGTAGGGACTAGGTTGCTTACAGCGTGCGACTGTGAAACCGGGTGTAGGGAATTAATAAGTAAGGCAGTGTAGTGGTTTGTGATCTAGTAGGTAACAAGCGCCACTGCTGTGCGCGAGGTCTTGAGTTAGATTCCTAGGTCAAGCAAAGTGTTAATAGGTTTTTCTATAAAGAATTCCTCAGTAGTGGATTGCATAGCACTAGGCTCGACACCTATCCGGAGATTTACACTTAATTCCCGTTGGGGCTGCGGGTTGTTCGCAAGAAGGCCTCGACATGAAGGGCTAAGAAGGAACATGGGTGGTTTTTAGTCAGTAGAAGTCTGACACCCTTTCGCTCTATAGAGCGAAATCATCAAATAACCCCTCCCGCTTATGGGTATACCCATAAGCGGGAGGGGTTATTTGATGATTTTCCACCCGCCAATAAAAAAAGGTGTATTTTAGTTTATTTACAGAATTTCTCCACAACTTACACATAACTGGCGAAATGGAGGTGTACTACTGCCTAACCCTTCGGGGATTAGAGGCGTGATGTTATGTTATGTTGTAATGGTTTACATAAAAAAATCTTTGTTTCCAAGCGTGGCTTGAAATGCGCACTTTATTGCCCCCTGACATGAACGTTGTCGTTCGTGTTTTGAAATGTTTGAGGTTGCTATGTGGGTGTACAACTTGAAATAATGTGAGGTAGTTAATAACTTCATTTTTTCAGTGAGCAGTAACTATTAAATCTCGCTTTTTAGACGTGTAAATACATCAGACGTTTCTTTACTTAATTTCGAACTATTCGCTAGATTGTATTGTTTTAAACAATTTTTTTTTACTGCTAAATGGGCCTGCTCTTGGCCTCCATCACGCCTGATAGAAAGTGATGGATGGAAGGTTCACGATATCACGATAGTTTAGTTATACTAAACTTACACGGTCACTTGGATATCTTCCATGATTTTCAATAATTACAATAGGGTAGTTAACAAAAAAAATCTAATTAGTCCGTCACATAGATTTCCAAAAAAAATTGGACACATATTTTTTCTTTTTTCACCTTAACAAACAATGAAGGCGATACAGTGCTTTAAAAAATTCGTGTGACGTCATATTCTAAGACATTAGTATGACATTTTTACCGGTGAGTGACGTCACAAGTCAAATCTTTGATGCGTTTTATCTTCGTAATTTTTTATTGATTTGATAAAACAAAAAATACGTATTCAATATTTTACGATAATCTAACAGACAGACAAATTAGAATCATATTTTTTAGCCAGGAAACATCTTTTACATCAGGAGCTCACAATGATTGAAAAACACGGAAGATATTCCGTAAGTGATAACGCAAGTATCTTCTATAGAACGTACTATAACAAAAGAAGTACCTACAAGAACTCGTTGCATCAACGCCATGTATGCAATTCGCCAACGTCGTGAAAACGACGGCCGAACCATGAATCCACTCGAGCCATCCCCATGTGTGAAGCTTAAGCAATATATTTCACGTCATGGCTTATTAATAACGTCTACAATACTATACTAGCTATTACATTACGTAATTTATTGCCCAAATCCTGCCATACATAGGTACCAGCATTCCCTCTACCCAACTTGGATTAAAGTGATCGTAAGATGAGAGCTATAACTAATATCTCCTAGACCTTATAAGAAGCACATTTGGATTCTACTAGACGTACGGTAGTATATTTATTATTTCAGTATTGAAGAGAATAATACTTTTCTTTGGCTCGGGAGGAAATATGGAGAGAGAAAGTAGGTTACCTATTTTCGTAGTAAAGCTTTATCTCCTTGGCTTTATTGAGATAGAATCCGAAAATAAGGATCGTGAACATAGAAACGATACTTCAAAGGAGTTCAGTATTATCGAGTTTTCTATCAAAGTTACTAATAAACTTCAAAACGATACAGAAGCTTTTAAAGAAAAAGAACGTAAAGTTGAAAATACTTGCACTAAACTCGTCTAAGTTGTAAGTAACAACTCTTTTCCGGGCCAGCAGTCAATATTGCACAAGTATTTTTGTCGAGGAGCGAGTGCAGCCGACAGGTCATCTGGAACAAATCTCCAACTAGCTCGGCTCGAATCTAGTTTAGTGGCATTAATAGGGAAGACTTTAGCGATATTAACAATGGACTTTAATCTGCTTTTATCTACTGTTGTTGACGGATAATTAGAAAAGGTTTTTGTTTGGCTGGAGATAGTTTTTTTTTTCAGAAATTCTGGGGTAGTTTAGATATAAGACCTAGAATAGTGTCTGCCTGCATTTGGCAGGGCTTGTTGGAGTCAAACTTAGCCGTCCGAGTCCCAAAAGCTGTTTGGAAACTTTTGGGTTTCGTGAGTTTGTCTGTCCGTCTGCCTGTCTGTAAAGGGTTCTGTTATATAGTCGTCATAGTGATTTCAATGGCAAAGAGAGCAACTTACATCATTGTGGACTTTGTAGTGGGACACGTGAATTATATAAGATTTTAAACTGACATGGTCACTAGCACTATTATTTATACTGAAAACGGGATATTTACCATGTAAAGAGGAGAGGGAGGAGGAGGGGGTTTGTGTAGAGGGTAGAACGATTTGTCTGCTCATAAACATCCACCCGCAATGACTTCAGTTTATCCGTGATCATGGTGCTTGTAACAGCGCCGAAATATCGGGAACTCGAAACAAACAGTAAACATGGTAAATATCCCGTTTTCAGTATAAATTACGTGAATTATATCCTACTCATACGGTGTGTGTGTGCTGATTGTGTATTATGCTATGGGTAGGCCTTAAGTACCAAGTCTTTCACAATGATGTAGTAGTCTTACTAATAAACGTGAAAGTTTGTTTGGATGGATGGATGTTTGTTACTCTTTCACGCAGAAACTACTGTACGGATTTGGATAAAATTTGGTACACAGATAGTTTATAATCTGGATTAACACATAGGATATTTTTTACCCGATTTTATCTTCCCGTGGGATACTTTTCGAGTTGTAGCGGGCGAAGCCGCTGGCAAAAACTAGTAGTCCATAATCATAAAAAAAACGAAATAAAATCATGTTTATCAATATTTTTTTCTGCCCCTTATCTCGTTTAATTCCCGACCCCAATGGTGAGAAGAGTATTTGCATATCACAGTGATTTTAAAATCTGTTGAGAATCTGATAACAATCACGTATATACGCTCGTGATTACAGCAATTGCTTCTTTAAGGCAGTGGCGGTACTCCCATAGAAGCTGAAAAGCACAGCTTGCCTTAATAAAACAACAAATTAAAAAAAAAACAGTCAATGCAAAAACAAAATATTATTTTATCTTCAAACTGCATGCCACGCGTTAAACGGAACGTATTGATGCAACGTCAGGTCTTACGTACTCAATAACTGTCATTCTCTCGTCGTTGCCTAACTTCATAATTATGTCTCCCGAGCGAGCTCCCGACCCCGGCCGATCGGTCAAACAGGTCGATCGGGCATAGTCGGGTTAGGCTAGCCCTTTCTCTGTCACACCCACTACAATAGCAGCGGTAGAGCCGCTGCTTTTCCGACCTCTCTATTTTACCAACATTTCTAGGTGTTTTTGTTTCGAACTTTTTGCCAGTTTTACGACAGAATGTATAGGATTTTATGCATAGCTTCTGGTTGAATGAATGAAGATTGCGAGAAAATGTGAATATGTGAGTGAATGCAGGCTCGCGACGCGATTGAATGGGATTTCGATTAATTCAAATTTGTCTTGATCGTTGAGCATTTTTTTGATATTTTCCATTTCTTGTTAGTAATTTAAAGTTTTGTGAATAGTTTTTGCTGTAATGACCTTTGTTTTGAAGTGATTAATTAATTTAAAGTTTTTTGATTCGTTTTTGCTGTACCTAATTAGCTTTGTTTTAAAGTGATTAAAGTTTCTTAATAGCTACTAAAATGAATTCGAAAACGCATACAATTGTTCCTTGTGATGGATTAAAGTGTGTGAAAGCGTTACTGTGCCAGGTAAATACTTTGAATTTTACAGATAAATATAACCTCGTTACTTCACCTAAACCTACTCTAGATTTATTTTGATTTTTGCGTCAACCAAATTAAAGTTTTTGAGTCATGGTTGCGCAATGAATTCCTTGCGCAATTCAATGCAATATACGAAAATGTCTTGCTAAATAATTCTGCTTCTCGTAACGTTAACGTAACGTTACTTGCGTTCGTACAGAGTATAAACGAATCTTTGTTCAAGTAATTGAAAACATATCGTCTGAAATTAAAGACAGATATTCAGAAATGTTTAAATTAGAGTTTTTCCAATTGCTTACTAAGTGTAGTTAGAAACTAATTTATTATTTTGTGCGCCATCTAGTGGTAAATATTAAAATAGTTGTAAATTTTGTGACAGGATGTAAAATACGAAAACTGTTAGTCATATATAAATAATAGAAAATAAAACCAGTGTCAGAACTCGGAACAAAAAGTGCAACTTTTTTTTTTTTTGTAAATTTGGCTTTACCCCCATATCATTGCTGGCACGCCACTGCTTTAAGGTGATTGTGATTCTCTACGAAACGGCGATGTAACGTTTCGGTAACAATAAGCTTGAAATTCAACACACGAATGTGAATTTTTGATGTCGTAATTTTGTAAGTTTAAACGTATTTATCATACTTTCTGTAAATCCTTTTTGACTGAAAACAAAAATATTTATTTGAAACTCGCTGATGCCCGTGGCTTCGTACGGGTGGATATCGGTTATCGTGACCAAATGTAATTTTTTCATCCCCCCCTTTCAACCCCTTACAACCCTTTTTCGCATTTAAAAGTAGCGTATGTCCTTTCTCAGGCTCTAGACTAACTGTGTACCAAATTTCATTTAAATCGGTTCAGTAGTTTTGGTGTGAAAGCGCGCCATCTTAGTACATGACTATATCATTAGCATCATGTTCCTGCCCTATTTACACGACTGCCCCAAAAAAAAGAGTGTTATGTTTTTTGGTTATGTATGTATTATGTTTGTTCCCTGTTATTTGGAGTCTGCAAAACACGTTTTTTTCTTGCTTTCTTTCTACTTCCACTTTCTTTTTTCCTCACTATATATTTAATCGTTCTTTTTTTTTTAAATTATATCAAAAAGAAAAACTTACTCAAAAGACTCTTAACAATCAGAATTTACAAAACCTTTAATGTAATCCTTTATCAAGCAAAACAGAAATACTCTAACTAAATCAGATATTACAATATCAACCGACCAAAATTTAATGTTTGACGTCAACCACGATACAGAACTCTCCAAAAGAATGTTTGGAAAAATTTAAGCTGTCGAAAGTTAAATGGGAAAGTTTGGCACTCAAATTGACAGTGTCGCCGGCTCGGGTCTATCCGATGGGGGTTCATAAAATCGGTTTGTAACATAGAAGTAAAGTGTTATATCTCTATTACGGCCATAATAAAATAACTTTATGCTAAACTCTGTGTCGGAGGGCGAGTGACCTCTTTGCTCGGGATTATTTGTTGAGTCCCTCTAATCATTGTGTATTTTCAACCATAAATTCTGGAATTTTCACCGCATTTGAGTATAATATGAGGAAATAAGGTTTTGAAATTTTCTTAAAGTGTAAACCAACCAGCCAGTCACCCCCTATTACACGGGACTTAAACATAACTGGCGAAATAAGGGTGTACTAATAGGTGTGACTCTGTCTATCTCTTCGAGGGTGCCGGGCGTAATGTTATGTTATGTTTTTTTCACTGTTTTTCCATCACAATTTCCTGTCTCACCAACGTAAACTGTAGTAAAAACCGCTAGATACAATGACTTTTATATCGAATTTTTGTATAGGAAAATTCCAAAGGAGTCTTTATAAGCACCTTAGCGTTTGTTTGTGGTTGGGATTTCCCCCGGTAACAAGTAATAAAAAAGTCTTAATACTTAAGGCTGAGACGGGTAAGTGAAAGTTAACCGGGCTCGACGAGCAATCAAGACTTTGAAAAATTAAGCTCTTAATTAAAAACGAACTCTTAAAGTTCCCTTGATAATATACATGGAAAATATTTGTTACGAAATGATTGATGATGCTTAGCATGTAACTGTTTTTTGTCCCTAATAAATAAAAAAGAAAAAAAAAGAAAGGGGAATTACAGGGCAATTTTAATTTTATTAGTTTGTGATGTGCAATTTTGCATGGAAAGTCAAAAGTTATGCTTGTTTTAGTGTAGTGTAGCGTAATGGTTGTTTAACTTTGTGATTGTGATGGTGAGCCTGCTGATGAGATGCTGGTACATTGGTACGGCGAAATAAAACGGCAGACAAGTGAAATTCACGTCTGTATTGGACTAATGTCAACAAATGGAAGGTGTTATGACTTTTTAATGTTGGTATTGAAATATTATTAATTATAATATCCAACAATGGTATACTAAATGCCTGAATCTTACAAAGGTCTTTCTTATTTTATTTTTTTGACATTCCAGACCAATACTAATTCGGAAGTGGGTACTGAAAGTTATTTTTAGTTCTTTTAAAAAGCTTTCAAAATAATCTGAAGCTGAACAGATCTTGTCTCCACAACACCTCTTGAAGCTACTTAAAATAAAAAAAGCGTTCATTTCTGCTCCAGTTTTTGACACTATCTTTAAAAATCTTCAAGTGCTACCATTAAAGTGAAATGAGCTTAAGCGAACTTGATACTCCTACTTACCTACTTGCTTTAGTTAAAGTTCTAAGTACATATAACATAATGTATAGGTTCGGATCGGTTATTGATGGGATTGCTTGTATTTTTAAATTCTTTACATTCTCTAAGAGTGAATTAGGCGAAATAATATTAAAGTTATTTTACTTAGGGCCGGCTTTTTAATCGCCAGTTAACTTTTATCTGACGAATATGATTGTCATTTTGACAGTTTTTGTATAGACAATAAAGATAATAGACAATATAGATAATAGACAAGGAGTGGAACTCCCTGCCTGCGTCGGTTTTCCCGAGTTCATATAACCCTAATCTATTTAAGTCGCGAGTAAATAGGCTTCTTCTGGGTAAGCTCGTTCCATCGTCGACCTCATCTTTGCCCTTAGGGTAAGATTGAGGTCAAGAGCAAGCCCATTGCAAATAAAAAAAAAAAAAAAAAAACAATCTGACAAATCATCACATTTATTCATCAGGCAAAAGTTAACTGGCGATTGAAAAACCGGCCTTTAGTAAACTACGATGTAACTTATATTTTTATTACGGCTACAGTGACTTAAATATCCCCCCTCTCAGACCATAGCCATAGGGACTTGGCTTCTATAAAAAAATGCACAAAAGAAAGACAGGAAAAAAAACAGAGATATTAAATAAAATTATTCCTAGCTCAAATTTTCAGAAACCTTCGCAAACCCATTCACATTTTAGAAACACTAAACAAACGGCTCACACGAAATCTTAAAATAATAATCGTTTATTTATGTTTATCTTGAGGTTAGACATCGTTAACGACACGTGCATCGCACGCACCTACATAATGGCAGACGGTCACAGAATAATAATCAAATGGAGTGCTGATAATATTCGCATACTTTTGCTTCGACAGCGGGACGCGCCAAGAATTACCTGTCACCTGTCACTCACTTAGGAATTATGGTGAATTCTGATGCGGACGTCTGTAGTCCAAAGAAAAGTTTGTTTTAATAACTTTTGTAACATTAAAATATGATAACCGTTTACAAGACTTTCTACAAACATTTAAATTATATTGTAAATAATCAGAGATAATCTTTCACACACGGTAAAGTTCACACGTCATTTTCAATCAATCAATCAATCAATCAATCAATCAATTATTTATTTTGTCAAACATAGGTAGTTACAGATAGTATTTTTAAATATGTGCACTATGTTTTGCCAATATATGGCGTACAAAATTACATTAACATAATTATTTAATACATTTAAAATGGCATGTCAACAGATTAGAATAAAAAAATAAAATAATTTAAAATATGTCAGTTACAATAAAAAATTCAATTCAAAATATGTCAGATACTATATAAAATTCAATTTAAAATATTATATGTCCGTAAGGAGATTTGTAATAAATAAACACGGTCATATTTAATCAGTCAATTAGCATGTCGGAATTGTCGTACCTTTTTTATCACTAGTAAACTCAGTGATGGAGTAGTAACATCTATTTATTAAGAATTTAAATAAAGACTTTTTAAAGGATCCCAGACACTCTTTATTTCTAATAGCTGCTGGTATACTATTATATATTTTTGGGGCCATTCCTAGCACACTCTTTCCAAAAAATGCGGTTTTATGAGAGGTAACATGAATGGTTTCCTGATATTTGGGCCAAAATATCAGGAAACTGGTGCCCTGACACAGTGAGACGGGGTCGCGGCAGGCCACGAAGGAGATGGCGGGATGAACTGGATCGATTCCGTCAAAACTGGAAGGAGGACGCGCGGGTTCGCGAAAAGTGGAAAGAGTGGAGGGAGGCCTTTGCCCTGGAGTGGGACAGAGTAGGCTAGCATAAAAAAAAAAAAACATGAATGGTATTCTGATAACGCCGAGAGCGAAGTTTTTCATAAAAATGTAGGTTACAGCGAACAAACACTCCCATTTCAAATATGTACATAGACGGTAGAGTGAGCAAATTAAGTTCCTTAAACAATGGTTTGCAGCTGTCAATTGATTGTAACTTGGTAAACGATCGCAAGCATTTCTTTTGAGCTTTAAAAGCAACGTCTCTGTCAGTGGAGTTGCCCCAGAAAATGATTCCATATCTAATACTAGAAGCAACATATTAAGCCTTATAAGCTACTTGTACTGTAAGGCAGTTTACCGCTTTCGATAGTTTGTACAAAGCAAACGCAAATTGACTTAGTTTCTTTGATAAAGCGTCGATATGATGTTTCCAAGTCAAATGATTGTCTATGTAAAGGCCCAGAAATTTTGTGATGTCACTTTCAAAGATTGTAACGTTGCCATATTTTATATTCAATTTCGGTTTATTTGTTCGTTGATTAAATGTCATTATTTTAGTTTTGTCAAGATTTATTTTAAGATTATTACTAAGTAACCAATTTATTATATTTTTAAGATCGTCGTTTATGTCATTTTCAAGAATACTTATGTCATTATTAAAGAATAAAATAGTACTGTCATCAGCAAATAAGACCATCTGGTGCTTACTAGCCTTAGGCATATCATTAATATAGATGTTAAATAATGGAGGCCCAAGAATGCTACCTTGGGGAACACCGTAAGTAGTTTTCCTAGGACGTGACATGTATGTCCTTTCAACTTTCGACCTTGCACACAACCTATTTATCGCTGTGATTTGAGTGCGATTGGATAGATAAGATTGGAATAAGTTTAGTGCCGTTCCTCTGATCCCATAACGCTCCAATTTGTTTAGCAGGATACCATGATCTACATGGTCGAACGCTTTAGACATATCCATAAACAAGGCCGCCACTGGAGTTCTAGTATCAACATTAGAAACGATTGTCTTGATCAAATCGTAAATCGCCATATTAATGGATTTACCTTTCCTGAAACCAAATTGTTCTCTGGCTATGAGATCGTGCTTTTCAAAAAATGATGAAAGGCTATTATATATCACCTTTTCTATAATTTTGGAAAAAATTGGAATAAGTGCTATCGGTCTATAATTGCCCATGATACTTTTGTCATCTTTTTTGTGAATAGGCTTAATAACAGTAATTTTTAATTTGTCCGGGAAATGGCCACATTCAATACAAAGATTGATGATATAACTCATAGCAGGTCCTATTAATGGCGCTACATGTTTGACCACTTTTGTAATGATGCCATCATATCCATGGCTATTGGTATTATTTAAAGAATGTATAATAGCCACTATGTCTGCTGGTACAGTAGGAGGAATAAATATGGAGTTACAATTAGTATCAATATTTTTATAGAAAGGACTAGAATTATTCGGTTGAATTTCGTCTATAAAATGGTCATTAAAAGCTTGTGAAATTAGTCTAGGTTCATGTATTTTATTATCATTTATTGTCAAATATTCAGGTATATTTTCTCTAGGATAGTTAATCTTATTTTTATTGATAATGCTCCAAGTGGCTTTAGATTTATTTCTGGCTGAATTTATGTGAAAATCATTTTGAGATTTTTGGGTCAATGTTATTACTTTCTTTAAACGAGCAGTATATTGCTTTAGTAAAAGTTTATTTTTAGAAGTAGGGGCTCGCCTGTATTGCCATAACATTTCTCTTTTACGCTTACTACTGAGCCTAATTCCCTTGGAAATCCAGTTGGATTTTTTACGCAGAGTGATTCTCACTTTCCTTAAAGGGAAACAAAGGTCATAAAAAAGCATAAATAGTTCATAGAAGCTGTTAAATGCTTCCTCGGGATTGTTGTGAAGATAGACTTCACTAAAACTAAGATTACGTAAAGAATCAATAAATTTTGTAAAGTTTTCTTGGCAATAGTCGCGCTTAAGAGCATACCAGTGCTTAATGGAACAAGTTTTTTTTACAGGGCATCTGATCACTTGGGCAGTATGATCAGATAGCGCAAGATCAAGTACTGCACATTTACTACCTCTGATATTATGAATTCACGTAGGTACGTTTTCAAATTTCTTTCTCACAATTCGCGCGCCCCTTACCACTCCATCAGCTGCCTACTCTATACCCACACCAGAGATCGTGCATCATCCGAACAATGACAGCTCCGGATATAGACAGATGCGATTGCCTCACTTGCCCTGCACTGACGTGAGTGAATAATTGGTTTGCACACGTAAATCATACTCGAGAAACAAGTTTACAAGAACACCTACTAAAAGATACAGTTATTGAGTTAGTGTTGTCTGCATTTGCCCCTTGCCTGTCCAGACTAACAGATGGGACTGAGAATCGGTAATTCGCTACCGGAACTCGTAATTTATATGATATTATGAGCTGATTTTCAGCGTCAGCTATGAATGTCGACTATAGTACGTTAATTTACTGAAAGATAGCTGCAAATCTGATTATTGCGATTGACAGAGTGTTTAGTAGCGATTTCCATATTTACATATTCCGCCGCGTGTCTCATAGCCTATATTGTATCCCACAGCTGGGAAATAGCTTATCCTTTGAAACCTCTCTGTTTTCAAATGGTTATAAATATATTACTTCCCTGTTTGAGTCGAATTTTGTTATTTTATTGCACTGAACTCTAATTCTTTTTCCAAAATAAAAGTTGCCTTAGTTGCTCCTTATACTCGTACATCACCACATCGTCTTCCAGTAAAAATCCCGTCAAAATCGGTCCAGTCGTTTCGGAGATTTGTCAGACCAACTAACGGGCAGACGGACAAAATTAAGAATGTTTTTCCGTTTAATATGGTTGTTGCTCTTTCGAGCCACTTAATGTCTAGCACAAAACATAGTCTTACAAATACAGTTTCCGAAACGGATTATGTTTTATTGGTACGAGTATCTGCAGTTAGTTGTAGAGAAATTTTCTACAGGCGGATCCGTCTGCAAACATTATGCAGAACACAGACGGATTTTCTACTATAAAGGTTACTACGATACCCAAGGGAAGATACCGCTCCAGCTATTTGCTTCACAGAAAATAGGAAGGAAAACTGAGAATGCAAGGAACGGGCACTATTTACTATTTAAACATTTACAGCAACATAACACAGTTGTTTTATCTTTAAGAAAGTTGCTAGTTGTAAGAATTCACGCAGAGAAATGTTGCTTAATGACCCTCCTAGGTTATACAGATAAACTTGCTTTACCCAATGTTACTTTGTTCTGAATTACCTTGCGTGGCTTGAGAACCGTTACTAGTTTAGAGGCGCTTAAAAACGCGTTTTCAAGGCAATATAATGTATGTGATGATTGGTATATATTCCGTCTTCAGTATCTACACATCAATTCATTCAACAACAACATTCATTTATTTTCAGGGAACTTTGGTAGACCATACCATAGATAGACCTTACAGGCTAACTTATATATAAACGCTTATAAACGCTTTTTAATTATTTTTTTTTCATATGATAAAATACAAAGTGTCATCTTTAAATGAGTGTGTGTGTGTGTGTAATAAATTTACTTGCGAAGTTAGTTTCTATGTCTCAAACTAACATTATAGAATCGAAACTGGGACAGCCTCTAAATATTCGATAGAAATTTTCGCGTTCCACGAAGTATCCAGGCCAATTTAATGATATCAAATAAAAGTAGAAGCGATGTTTGCTACGTAAATTACTGGACCATCACAACTTTTCAACGAAAAGCAACACAGGAGAAATCGTCGGAAAAACCTATCAAAACTTGAGAAAATTCAATAAGGGCACTTGGAAAGTTTGTTAAAGGAAGTAGCCGGGAATATTTTTATGAAAAAAAGGAATCGCAATTTGTGTCGCCGGTAAAATAAAAATAACGTGAACACCCCCTCAAGGCTTTGTGGATCGAGTTTGTTTGTCAACTTTGTCTGATGATGTCCTGTTAAAAATATTTCGATTCATTACCATTTCTCAAAAGTATTGTTATTCTTTTTCTGCGATACACCATGCTCTTTTAAACTCATATTTGTGTTATATTTTTGTACATTGAAATAAATGAACAAAAATAATAATAATAACCTGTATGAAGTTATGAAAAACAGAGAGTATCTTTTTTTGGTAGAAGTTACGTCAGAATTTATTTGAATCCAGTACATCATTTACAAACTAAAAATAGATCTATCATAATTAACTATCAAAAAACATTACCCTTCCCTTGCAGTCGGGTAAAAAAGGAAAAGAGGACACAAAAAATCGTCCACCGTCAATAGTAAAAGTGGTTAAAGGGCTGGCAGAATTCCCACGATGGGTGGAATTAAGTTCAACTTATGTAATTCAATGTTTAACGTTTGTAACCCAAAGTTATTTTCCAAACCATGCATTTTCTCAGAAACGGATTGTATCAAAATCATGTCAGATGATATAAATATCTTGTCGAAAACTTCCACCATTCGCAAAACCATGACATCATGTTTTGTACAATAAAGCCAAGTAACATACTGTGTGTTTGTTTAAAGACATAAAGTACAATATAATGAAAAATAAAAAGCGCGTGGCAACAGTAAACTGTGCATGTTTTAAGATATTTTTCTTACAAAGATTATGATCTAAAACAAATTTCGCTATAATAAATTCTAAGCTTCGTTGAATTTTGATAAGATTTAGTGGCAGTAATAAAATTTTATTTAGTTTTTTATATTATAAAGCGTCGAATTTTCTTTTACCTACACATAATATTTCCTTCGTATTATAGAACAAGATGTTTGTTGGAAAGCACAAAGACCTACAATTTACCTATTGGTAGCTACCAAACATATAGGTAAATATTAATTTTTCATGATATGTTCATTATGATCATTCTAAAAATCATAACCCCTTTTTTTGGGGGGTTTGGAAATCATCAAATAACCCCGTCCCGCTCTTGGGCAGAGCGAAAGGGAGTGTCAGACTTCTACTGACTAAAAACCACCCATGTTACTTCTTAGCCCTTTATGTCGAGGAATCAAACCCCTTAGCTAAGTATTTTTAGGTCCCTTTTAGTTTCTTATCTTTTATCATTTCAGTACGAACTGTAATGATAGGATTGCCTAATATATCCTCATCATCTGCCTAGCTTTTTCCCAAATATGTTTTGGTTATCATTAACATTGAAAACAGGATATTATTTGCCATTTTAAGTTTTTGTTTTGAGCTCCTGATAATCAGTGTCAGTGACTTTGTCAGTTTAAAAAGTATGTTGACGTTAGCCTTCTGTCTATCCACATGGTAACCATTTAAATCTTAATTCACAGGAGCACCAATTACTCACAGAGTTTACAGGATCGATCGTGCAAGCTGCCTGAAAATCGGGCATCTTCAGGTGCTTAAGTTCAGACTGAGAGGTACTACATACGTCAGTATATCGAGAAGCTTAGTCCGACACGTTGGCCAATTAATCACCGGAGTTAGGTGTGAAAATAGGATTTTTATAGCTTGGTTGTTATGTTTTATAGTTCTAAGTTAAATTGGAGCTGTAAACTGTATTGAAAATTGTTACGATATAAATGTAGGTCCTTCTTATTTTAATTACATGTTAGGAAGATAAAGGACCTTGAAAGTCAATCACAAATAGATGTTTTCAGAGTTAGCATAGGTAATTTCTAATCAGAAACCCTATGATTGATGTAATCCAGGCAAGTAGGTACGAGAACCTATAAAGAAATGGTAAAAAAAAAGAGAATTATGATCAAATCACACTGGTACACAACATTACATAACATCACGTCTGTAAACCCTGAACGGTTAGGCAGAGGTGTACCTAATAGTACACCTTCATTTCGCCAGTTATGTACAAGCGACGTGTAAGAGGGCGCGAGCCTATTTCCATCAACCGGGCACAAATACGGACTCCGTGGCTGCTACAGCGAAATAGCTTATGGGTAAAAAACAAAATAACAAGTAGCCCGGCCCGGGAATGGAACCCGGGATCTCATGCTCAGCCTCATTACGACCATTAGACCGAGCCGTCAACTGACACACAAATACAGCAGATTAGTACAAAAAAGCCCACAAACACTTAAAAACTATCTATAACAGTAGACGGAACAAAAGCCAGCCATCTGTGCCAGTATTTACCCCTCAATACACTTGGCAACATTTATAAGTTTAACAGGCCCAGCAACTAACCGACCCACAAAGTTTTATGACACAACTTAGGCACTAAGTGCGTCCTACTAAATCTAGAAAGTTCTACAATGAAACAGAAGCGACTAGACTGTATGACAAATATTGTGTAGGGTACTGGTTAAGATAATAACGTGGGAAAGTTTTATAATTAATTTTCGTTTTTAATGACACTTACTGCGGTACTCAGAGATATTTAGTGATTACTTAAGCCGTCACTTAGTACAGATTTGACATACTTTTGTATGACAAAACTGTTACAACCTTTACTGTGATGGCCTAAGTAATCATTAAAGCTCTCTGAGTGCGGCCGTAAGCTATTAATATAATATAATACAGTTTACATCTCAATGAATACCTTATGTTGGGGTACTCCCATTGACTTATATATTACTGCGTAAGGACTGGGCGGATGGCATGTTAAAATGACGCCTCGAACGTGGTCCTAAAATGGTCTTTCCTAAGCCGAAGTGAACTAGTCCACGATCGGCTCACTTCGGGTGCGATCGTAAATTTTATTAAAAGCTTTATTTATGTTCTTTATACCTCGAAAATACCACGCCGCTTATACAAGGTTACGTTAACGAGCAGACTACACCGATTCTCTGTATGGCGAACGCGTCGAGCAAATGTTCGGACGACCGTATCTTTAGTTTTTATATCAATGGGTACTCCGGCATAAAATCCAACAAAGCGCTTATATAGACCGCTCTAAACAGTGTCGTCAAAAAAAAGTATAGATTCATCAAGCCCACGGATAATTTTAAATAACCCATATATGTTCTGCGATACTTGATAGTTTTCGAGTTCTTGAAAATTGTATGGACACTACTTCAAATAAACAAAAAACTTTTATAGGGCTTTTTCACATTCATCAATAGGAAAAAAAGCTCTGTAAGAAGAAATCTTATACTATTATATGGCGTCACTATTTGGCCACCCAGTATTTCTAGGCAATAATTTAGATGCGAGAAAAAGAGTTCGTGAACTCGGCCATTTGTTTTTGTTGAGCTTACTCACGATATTATTGGTTGAGCAGCAGTTTTATGTGTGTTTACCTGAAAAACAGAAAAAAAGATCATTAGACAAGATGAAAAATGCACTAGAGTAAAGAAAATGGTCTTATTTCGCTTGAGAGTATAAAATGAAGCTACTCCAGGTGAAAAGGGACTGATTACGAGTAATGCCTGAAAGATATTTATGAAGATACGATGAGAACAATACTACGAGTATGTGTACGTTTTACATACATAACATGACCTCGACATCTGCCTAGCCTTTTCCCAAATTTATTGAGGACGGTTTCCAGTCTAATCGGATGCAACTAAATACTGATTTCATTTATTTTTCAATTTGCTTATATAATTATTTTTTTTTTATGTATTCATTGCTTTGTCAACTTTTTTTCTTCCTTTTTTCGCTACATTTTTGGGATACCTATACCTATACCTATACATATGTCATGCATTATTATATTTTGTGATGAAAAAATAAACACTGCCTCCGAAGTCACAGGTAAAAAAATGTCACTGTATCGAAAATAAAAAAATATTATTATTAAAAAGACCTCACCAGAATTATACTTGGAGCGACTGCCTATCTGGTCTGTCTGGTGGTCAGACTTACGGGCCACTGACTGCCTGTAACGACTGCCAAATATCTACAAATAACAGCTGGGACAAAGGCTTTTCGTGCATTCCGAGGAGGTATGTCATGATGGTCATTCATCCACAGATCGGCCTTGGCAAGCATAACATGGCCTGCGCAATTACATGACACTAAATCTATCCTTATCGGAGGTCATTAAAAGTTTTTAATGAAGCTAAAAGCTTTCTGCTTAGTTATTTAAACGAAGGTTAAACAATTTTATAACGTGCCAAAATACCTCTTTTCTTATATGATACATCAATCATCGGCCTAACCTTTTCCCAAATATGTTGGTTTCGGCTTTCAGGTTTTAAAGTATCTATTCATATCACACTAATATTATAAAGGCGAAAGTTTGTGAGTTGTTACTCTTTCACGCAAAAACTACTGAAAGGATTTGGATAAAATTTGGTACACAGATATAACCTGGATAGGATAGATTTTTTTCCCGATTTTATCTTCCCGTGGGATAATTTTCGAGTTGTAGAGGGCGAAGCCGCTGGCAACACCTAGTATAAAATAAAAATGGGCCCGAGGGACTGTTTCATCATAGCTCATCATCATCTTCCTGCCCTTAAGTATCCCATTCTTTTTGGGGTCGGCACAACACGTTTTCTTCTTCCATTCTTCCCTGTTAGACGTCAAGGTGGCATTTACTCCTTTCTCATTCATATCAATCCTCACACAATCCATCCATGTTTTCTTTGGCCATCATCATAGCTATCACTGATAAAATTCACATTGTATTTTAATTTAACTTTTTACTTACACTTTCGCCCGCAATTTCCGCAAAAAAATGTGAAAGCTCAACTAATACCTATGCATGACCATTCGGGGATTCAAATGGTGTGATATTATGTTATGTAAAAATGAAACTACCGTTAAAAGTCCGAGACAATTTTGTGCCTAAAACTAACATTTAGTTAGCTAAATTAAATAAGAAAACAATTTCACCATCATTTTATAAATATAGGTAACTTGACCATTTTTTTTAAGACACAAACAAAATTAGTGATGTGCTGGCTGATGTCCCCAAATTTATCGATTATCGAAAAACAACGGATTACTCTCGTCACGCCGAATCTGACGCACGGTCGTCCCCAACGCCATTAATCAAATCACGACTATGCGGTTTAATGGCAGACTAATTACAGTTTGCGCGCGAATCACCTACACATACCGTCGCAGTAATTACTGCATTAACTCGACTGCGGAAACGCTTAATACGGGATAATGCTGATTACATATCGCAATGCGGGTGCTAACCGAAAGTTTGCCCAGTTCGGCCGTCAATCAAATGTCGAACGCAACGTCATCCTATTGTGATGTCAATGTGAAGTTCAAATTCTAATTTCTGTAATGAACTAAAAATGTGCTGTGTATCGTTGCGTTCGTAATGTATGGTGCATTGTAGGATCGTATATTATTACCTATATTATAGAGCAAATCCATTCACAAGCAGTTGTTGTTGTTGATTTTATTAACAATTTTGTGGGTTTTCTTTTTTTTTGCACGGAACCCCTATTCTTTTTCAAAAATAAAAGTAGCCTAAGTTACACCATATAAAGTCCATTTCACGAAAAAAGTCCCGCAGACGCAGCGCTGTAATATATAATGTTGTTTCACAACTTTTGGCATCGTAAATAAACCTTATAACGCACTAATCCAATAATAAACTCACAAAATATCTACCACAACAAACGCACCTTGATAACATCGACAAACGACAACATGGCCGATCTGTTAAATTTAGTTCCACAATTGTCCGCGGGACTTCTTTCGTGAAATGGACTTTAGTATCAAAATTAACTTCTATCTGTCAAAAGAAATCCCGACAAAATCTGTTCAGCTATTTCTGATATTAGCTGGCACAAACAGACAGACAGAAAAAAAATAAAGCCTGTTATTTGAAGTTAAAAATAATGGCTAATAGACCTAAAATTAAATAATTAAAAAAAAGTCATTATTAAACGAAAGATCGAACCGTAATAATAATCACCGTCGTTTATCGATACAAATACATCACTACTGCCACAGTAGGAGAAACAGAACGGAATCTTACACCGTTCAGTGCTCCCCTTAGCCTCATAAACGAGGTGATAAAATGCTGCCACCCTACCTTAACGTTTGCCTATAAACGACCTAGAACGCCGCTTTATGGATATTTACCCAAATACTCACTATTCACAAACATAATGATATAACGCCTTCATATTTCTTCAGTTCATTGATTTTGATTACAGTAACGGCTTTCACTAGGTCATTGTAACGTTATTAAACCGAAATTCATTGAATTGACGCGACAATGAATGAATAGGTGAATTTGAATGGGAACCTTTACATGTGTATGCGTCCATTCAGTATCTATTTTTGTGAAAGGTGCGTGGGGTAAGCTTCAACATTGTTGTGAATTTTTATTCTCATTTTCTTATCAAAAATCTGTAAGTACGCGAAAGACGGAATAACATCACAAAGTAATGATTAGTATAGTGTACTTTATAAATAACCATCAAATTGAGAATGTCTATTTCTGAACAGGGAGGCTTCAAATACTACAAGATCGGTCTTATGGGACATCAGGAAAGAGGTTGAATATCGCAGTTTCTCATAATTAACACCCATTAGCCGACTGAAAAGGGTCGTGCCCTATATCCACCATATATTATAGTTTCCACAATTTAAAACTATATTAAATTGATCTTATTCAGGGTGGACTACTTTTTTTTGCGTATAGGAAATCATTAAATAACCCCTCCCGATCTGGGAGGAGCGGAAAGGAGTGTCAGACTTGTACTGACTAAACCCACTCAAGTTCCTTCTTAGCCCTTTGTGTTCCGGGGCCACAGTATCTCTTTTGGACAGTCCCGTAGCCCCGGCAAGCGACGGCTCTTCCATAGAGTGGAATACCTAAGTATCAACTCCTTGAAACCTAATGAACAACTCGAACTAAAACAAAGACAATTAATTAGAAACACATCCAACAGAGCATCGTAATTCTAAACTAATATTCTAATACTACAGAGCAAACATAGCATCACACATGTGTACATATTGTCTGAGCCATGCACACAGAATAAATAGAATTTGGAGTGCTCAAATCCTAGAAGAGCGTGGGAACCAAAACAATAACAAATAAAATTCATTACTCGAAATTGTTATTGTGGACTGGCGTTGCGCATCCTATTGGTTAACATTGATTGCAGTTGACGCCGATCCCTGCTTTCAAGGCTACGTCACAGTCTCCATAGTAAGATCGACGATGGTTGAACACAAAAGGACAAAAAGTGTAGGATAAAAGTTAAAATAAGAAATGTTGATATAGACAAACTTGTTCGATAAACCGGCGAGCGTTGTCTATCGAGGCACAATTAACCTACTATTTTGGCTAGGGGCCCAGATGTGTCTTAATTTAAGTCCCAGATATTTGGTTTCACAGACCACAGTACCTACTCTCAGTCGTCAAGCCTTTTGTGGCAGGCACTATAGCTCCACCTTTTTTACCATACAAAAGTGTGTGTAAATGGTTTGATTGAAATACAGGCATGAATTTGAGTCTTAGCGCAATGTCAGACAGGTTAAAATTCCTGTTACGTCACTCGCTTCTATACTCCAATTACTACCTCCTCCATGTTTAAACCACACAAGTGTTATGTCAACAATTTCTAAGAAATCCTTGATAACAATTGCTAGTTTAGCAAGACGTGTACGTGACCTATCTCATTAAGGTTTCGTATGGGACATTTAAATTGGACACTAGTGGCTCCCGAGCTATTTAATGACCACGTGACACTTTACCGGAGTCCCTCGGAGCGTCAATTTACGTCTGAGTGTGACTTTATTGCGGAGATTAAAAAGTATTGGATGGGTTAGTTTAGTTTTACTCAACTGAATAATCTTGCATGGTAGGTTGTATTTGTTTCACTTTTGATGATGTGGCCATTTGATGAGACCTGTGTTTTGAGATCAGATGATGAAGATACTGAAGTAAATCTGAAACTCAAACTAATAAATGACGACCAAAATGTAAAGAGTAAGAGACGCAATTACTAAAAGTACTTTATAGAGTAAAATATTATGATTTTCCCCATAAAGTAGCTTTAGTGTTTGTTTTTATGATATTTAATTTTCAGAATGCCAAGCGACATCGCGGCACGCCCTACGTTGAAATGACGTGATGAGCTGGACTAATTTAATGAGAACTAGTTTAAGCAGCATTATTAGTTGGAAAAGAGTATGGTGGGCTACCACCAGAGGGCAATCCCTGCACCGGTAAGTCGCAGGCTTTTAATTTACTAGCTGATGCCCGCGGCTTCGCCCACGTGGATGTCGGTCAAGTTATGTACTAAAACCTTCCTCGAGAAGCACTCTATGCATTCGTAGAAACGACATGAAAATTGGTGCAGTAGTTTTAGAGTTTATCGCGAACAGACAGACAGACGCAGCGTAGGACTCTGTTTTATAATATGTAGTGACGAGATATTTGAAAGAACCTGATGCAATACGTATTTTTCTCGAGTCAGCGTTAAGACAAACAGGGTTTCCATTTGTTTGTGAATTCTTGTTTGCGTGCGCTTTCGGTATTTGCCTGGCTCCTCGCTAAAAGTGGCAGAAACAAATGTTTGAGCAAGAACGTCCTATCTTTTGTGATCCTTTTTGCCTTGCCTTGCAATGACTTACTTTATAAAGTTGCTCTAAGACTTTCCTTGGGAATTGCAACTTACCTTATGTAAATAATATGCTCGTAAACTATGATCTATTCTCTGCAGTGAGGGCAAGCTGGTAACTGCAGTAAAGGGCTCGTGGCGAATAAAGCACGTGTTTTATTTAGCGAGTAAATCTAAGAGTCTTTAATAACGGACTGAATTGACAACATGCACGCAGTATTGCAAAATAATAATAAAATCCTACAAATATTATAAATGCGAAAGTTTGTGAGGATGTATTATGGATGGATGGTTGTTACTCTTTCACGCAAGAACTACTGAACGGATTTGTATAATATTTGGCACACAGATAGTTTATAACCTAGATTAACACATAGGATAGTTTTTCCCGATTTTATCTTACCGTAGGATAATTTTCGAGTTGTAGCGGGCGAAGCCGCTGGCAACAACTAAAACAAAAATAAAATGTTTGGGATGCCAACACAACTACACTTTCGCATTAATAGGTTTCACTGTAGGATTTTGCTCGTGATGTAAATATATTTTTTGTAAATGAAATCAAACTCTGGCTGGACAATGCCAGTAAGATACGACCAAATAGTCAACATCAATTGGCGGAATTACTAAACACGCTTAGAACTCCAAGAAGTCGTACGTCCTTCGTGATACTTGTAACAAATGCGTGTCTATTGTGGTTATAACAATAAACCGTAGGAGGAAACAATTAACTCCGCTAATTTGATTTTATCGTGCGTGAACCGAGAAAAGAAATAACACAGATTAGATAGTTACAGAGTGTCAGGTACCTATGCACTCTTACAGCGAGCGAGTACGCACCCACACATAGACACGCTTCATGAACAACGAGTGTAAACATATTTGGGACTGTCGTGCCCGCGTCTATGTGTGCATATAATATCTGAATACCTAAAGAAGGCTATGGCATTCCAAGGATTTAGTTTTTCTACATAGATCCTGACCCTGATTAACATAAAAATGCAATGTCAATCCAATGCTAAAAAAATAAAATTTGAATATTAATTCTAATTTATATTCAACCTGTATTTTAAAGTTTTTCACAGAACATAATTAACTATTGAATGTTACTTTGAACACACTAGTACGTACAAAGAGAGACAGAAAACAGAGGCCTACCTATGTGCTCTCTCTCTCTTTGTACTGAGTTGTTCTTCTGTATCTATTTACTCTGTGTAACTAACTTCAGTCACTAGAACGGTGGTAAACATTGTACGAGAACTTAAGTATACAATCTGCTCAGTCAAGTTTTAAAAGAGACTTAAAACAAGACAAGTTAAGAGCTAGTGTTCTTTTTAAAGATTCTGTATAAACAGGATAGTACTGGGACTGTCTTGTATTTTATTTCGGAAGGAAAGATAAGTAAATACCTTACTACAATAATATTACAATTCCACAAATTTAACACTAAAATAATAAATGAATGTACATATTTAAAAAAAAGTCTACATACAAAAATTATTTCTTCAATACAACGCATTCGTGTTCAACTGGCTACGTAATAAAAAATCAACAACGTTTTATAAAAAAATAACATTATATAAGGAAAGAGTATATTAACTTATCGATATAACAAATCATGTTAGTTCGTTGTAAGTCACTCACGATTTAATATAAGTACTAAAGCAAACCTAATGTAGGCTTGAAAATCAGTAGAACTAAAACCGAATACATGTTCTGCGATTTCGGCGGTCTCTCCAGCCCTGAACTCATAGCGCTAGATGGCGCGTTTCTTCCGGTCTGCTCCGACTTTCGGTATCTCGGTTCACTCGTGCAAAGCGACGGCGAAATAGATCGTAGTGTTAAGCACAGAATTAACACGGGATGGATGAAATGGCGGCAGGTCACGGGAACAATCTGCGACACCCGCTTTCCCCTTAAACTAAAGGGGAAGATTTATAAAACAATGGTTAGACCTGCTGTCTTGTATGGATCAGAATGTTGGGCCACAAAAGGGATGAATGAAAGGCATTTGCATGTGGCTGAGATGAGAATGCTTAGGGGGATGTGCGGTGTTACGCGAATGGATAAAATAAGGAATGAGTACATAAGAGGAAGTCTGAAAGTGGCGCCGGTGACTGAAAAGTTGTGTGGAAATCGGTTGTCGTGGTATGGGCATGTGATGCGGAGGAATGAGGAAAATGTTGTGAGGAAGGTTTTAAATATGAATGTGGAAGGATATACGAGTAGAGGAAGACCAAAGAAACGATGGATGGACTGTGTTAAAAATGATATGGTAAAAAAGGAGGTGTCTCATGAGATGACGAGAAACAGAGAAGTATGGAAGAGGAAGACATGCTGCGCCGACCCCAAATGAATTGGGATAAGGGCAAGAGAATGATGATGATGATGACTAAAGCAAACCTAATATAATTTTCACGCCACACCACTATAATCAGCTTCAATCAAATATTAAACGAAAGTGTTGAAGTAGACATGTTTATAACCGTGTAACATCAAGTAATATAAACATTAAGTAATACACGCTTTCCAGAATTTTTATTATGATTATGTTTGTAATACAGATTCGTTATGGTAACGGTTTAACTGAGGCGAATCTCATCTCGCCTAAGTTTGCTATAACGCGTCGCCATATTACGTTGTTTAACTGATTTTGTAACCCTGCTTTAATCAATACAAACTTTATAGTAAAACGAACTAACAGCGATGGTCTAGTGGTCTGACAGTCGGACTACCAAATTATAGATCTCAGGTTCGAACCCAAGTCACGTACTTCTTTTGTTTTCAGAGTCATTTAACCAATATTGACTGCCTCGTTGGTCTAGTGGTCGCAACCGCGACTGCTGAGCATGAGGTCCTGGGTTCGATTCCCGGGCCAGGCAAAGTGTTATTGGCTTTTTGTATCAGGAATTTATCAGTAACGGCTACGGTGTTTGGATTTGTGCCCGGTTGATGGCAATGGGCTTGCCCCCTATTACATGGGATTTAAACATTACTGCAGGTGAAATGTGGGTGTACTATTAGGTACGCCTCTGCCCTAACCCTTCGGGGATTACAGGCGTGATGTTATGTTTATAACTAACACTGGTTTGAGGAAAGGAAAACATCGTGAGGATACCAGCATGTCTGAGAGATGTTTCTCGACGACATGTAAAGCCAACTCAGAGGCCCATCGTCTGCCTAGCCTTTTCCCAACTATCTTAGGGTCGGCTTCCAGTCTAACCGGATGCAGCTGAATACCAGTATTTTACATGAAGCGACTATAGCGGTATTTACTGGGTTGTGGAGGTCAGATAGGCATATCTGACCTCCACAACCCAGTAAATACCACGTAATACGATACCTCTTTGGTAAGCCTGGATGTCAGAATTTCAGATCACTGACTACCTGTAACGACTGCCAAAGATGATATGGCAGCTGGGACCAACAGCTAAACGTGCTTTCCGAGGCACGAAGGAAACTCGGTATGTCGGGCGGTCACCCATCCACAGACCGACCTAGGCAAGCACAGCTTTACCCAAAGATCGACCCGAGTGGCAGTTCTTATTAAGCCACGACCTCAGCCAGAGGCCCATAAGCGGCATAAAAACTTTGATATAATAATCTGAATGGTGATCAAATTCGTAAAATAGTCACAGACGCAGTTACTAAGTATTATGAATTGTCAGTTTGTGACCACTTTACGAATTGTAACGCAATTCATATTACTATCCCATTATGATTCTGCTAAAGCAGTCATTTAAGGCCCCCCGGTTATATAAGGTCAGTAACCACACGATAAAGAAATAATAACAAATTAATTCCAGAGTCAACAAGCATTTGTTTCTGGTAAACCGGAGATTACGTCTGCGGTTCCATTCGTATGTTTGTGACAATTCAAACCACATTAGATTCTGTATAAACCTAATAACAACAAAGGGATCTCTGTGTTACAGGGTTTCCTAAAGTACCTACAAAACGTTGATATGTCTGTAAGTCTGTATCTCTCAAAAATCGATTTCAATTGGCCTAGACAGCAGTTTACTCCCTTTTTTTTTGGGGGGTGGAAAATCATCAAATAACGCCTCCCGCTCTAAAAAATAACGAAAAAAAAAACGTGTCAAACTCGTGAGTGGGGCTGGTGACGTCACTTTCTGGTAAAAAATGTACCAAACTGTGACGTCGCGCGACTTTTCGAAGCACTGTATCGTCTTCATTTTATTGTTTACCGGAAAAATCGGGTCTGCATTTCCCCCGTAGCCATTTTGAACGAACTTTAAAAGCTCTTCATATTATTATTGAGTTTTACCATCAGGAATTCTTCAGTAGCTGCCATGCAGCCTGGATTTATGTCTGGATGATGGTACTATTACCATCATCCTATGCTCCTATGCTCACCCTCTATTACATGGGACTTGAAGAAAACTGGCAAAATGTGGGTCTACTAGGTAAACCTCTACCTAGCCTTTCGGGGATAACAAACGTGATGTTATGTTAAAAGCCCGGACTTGACCAGACGGATTGCAATCAAAATGACGGACACACACTTTCCGGACCCGACTGCTTCCGCAATCTATCGAGAGTTCGATAGCTCGTCGTGATGTAGGAATCGATATGTAACAGACGCAATTTGTGATCGATTGATCGCATATGGAGGTTCGTGATGAAATTTTTTTGTATTAACCTTTCGTATGCCGTGTAATTATACACAATTAAAAAGACATTGTGTCTCGCGTGGATCTACGTTCCAGTATACGAAAGGTTAAGGAATTATTGGAAGTAAAAATACTTTTTTACTGGGAGCATATCACTGAGTTCCGTTTAATGATAACTTGTTGTGAAAATCCGAAGTACACAGATACAGATAGAGCCAAGTTTACGGAAACGGTGAAGTGAGACAGTTCGTCAAAATGTTTAATGGGGCGTTAATCAACTTACCGGTTGTAAACCTTCAAACTAAAATATCGGTGAATATTAATTATATTACGAACTGCCTCATTGGTCGAGTCACCCGGCCGCGGTCCCGGGTTTGATTCCCGGGTCTTTCCATCGGGGTTGATGTAATTATACATAACATAACGCCTGAAGGGTTAGGCAGAGGTGTACCTAATAGTACACCCACATTTCGCCAGTTATGTTTAAGTCCCATGTAATATGGGGCGAGCCTATGGCCATCAACCGGGCACAAGACTCCGTGGCTGTTACTGATAAATTCCTGATAAACAAAGCCAATAACACTTTGCCCGACCCGGGAATCGAACCCAGGACCTCATGCTCAGCAGTCGCGCTTGCGACCACTGGACCAGCGTGGATTATTATTAAATTGCTTTTTAAAAACATGCAAAATTTTATTTAAATCGAAGAACAGTCGCCTACTTTGACAAAATAGTGGCAATTTTCCAACCCTTCACATTCCAACCTCATTCCTTACAAAGAACTGTAGACAAGAAAGTGAAACAACGTTTTTTCTGAAGAGCCAAGCTTGTGTCGCTTGTAGCTGAGGTATTCAAACGTGTAGGAAACGATTTGGCGAGGGTTAGCGATGTTATCGCGACGGAACTGTGATAAAGTCACAACCAACAGGTGAAATAGTAATACGAATATGTATGGCTTTTGTATTTGCTGTTTTTCATGAAAAATTGGCTACGAGCTTGTGGCTAAATAATAACAGTCTTCACGTTAAGTCGCATTTGCCTAATTCGTGGATGGGTGAACACTTATTCTATACTGCTGAGTTTCTTCCGTGCCTCGCACGTTAAGCCGTTAATTCCGGCCGTCAATAGGGTATCGGCTGAGTCAAAAAAATATGACTCTATTTAGTCCGTCAGTTAGATAATCGAAAAATATTGGATACGTGTTTTTTGTTTTATCAAATCAATAAAAATTGACAGAGATAAAACGCATCAAAGATCATGAGTGTGAGGTTGTGACGTCATTTGACTAACGTGTGACGTTTTCGAGGAGTTCACGAGTTATCGAATCACTGTATCGTCTTCATTTTTTGTTTATGTGAAAAAAGAAAAAATACGTGTTCCATATTTTTTGGAAATCGATCTGACGGAATAATTCGTTTTTTTTTGTCCGATCCCCTATTGTAGATCTTTGTCAGTCATTAAATGTTCAGTGTCCTGAAAGTCTGACAACCAGTTTTACCAAGGGGAGTCGTATTACCCAGTACTAAATGGGTTATGGAGTGTAGATTGGGTGCCAACCTCCAACATAGTTAGGAAAACGATAGGCAGAAGTTGATGGAAATTAGCCTAAGATTTGCACTGACTGAAGAAAGTCACAAAGAAAATCAGCAAATATGGCTCACTGTATCACTAACACCATATAGCTTATGAGGCCAGTAGGTCTGTTCTTCGACAATAAACATTGGTAATAAACAAATACAAAACAACACAGTACAAATAACTAAAAAAATCTAATTAGTCCGTCGGATAGATTTTCAAAAAATATTGAACATATATTTTTTCTTTTTTTACGTAAACAAAACATGAAGACGATACAGTGCTTCGAAAAGTCGTGTGACGTCACAGTTTGGTACGTTTTTGACCAGAGAGTGACGTCAAAAACTCTCTCTCATGATCTTTGACACGTTATATTTTCGTCAACTTTTATTTACTTGATAAAACAAAAAACACGTACTTATCCAATATTTTTCGAAAATCTAAAAGACGGACTAAACATAATCACATTTTTTTTAGTCAGAAAACATCCCTAATCCCGGGATTAGGGATGTTTTCTTGAGAATCAAATCAAAAACTTACAGATCACTCAACTGACTAAACTGACTGACTGTTAGTATGATCTACATTTCATAGTAACATAGTTGTTTATTTTTCCATCTCGATCAGCGGATTGAGAATCTTGACGTAAATAATTGGCTTGTTAGTTGTGACGAGTCTGGAACGGATTGTATCGGAGTGATGTGCATTCTGCAGTAGCAGATGCTGTTAATGGGATAACTGTCGGATTTTATAAGGGTATAGCTGCTTATGTATGTAGGATTGTAGGTGTATCAGTTATTGGGCTATACTAAAATTACACAAGTGGCAACTTGTAATTGGCCTTCTTCTATTATAAATTCTGACTTCATCATCATCAGCCTATAATGTTCCTCACGATATTTTCCTTCACCGTTTTGAGATAATTCTAACTAAGTACACGAATGTATTAGTTGTAAGTTTTCTTAAAATGAATAAAATTAAGAAGTAAAATTTGTTTTGTGCAGGTGGTAATCTCCGGAACTAAAGATCCTATTCTAAAATTGTTTTTACTGGTATAATGATACATTATTATATTATATTGACATTATGCATAGTGCCGAGATATCAGTACCTACAGAGCTAGTACAGTGTAAAATTATACTGCCACTTGCAGAGATTTCTTTAGTGATTTTCAACAATTCTCTCAACAAATGCAACAGAACAATTTTAAAAATCGATGGAAGTTCTAGAAGAAAGAACTGAATATAAAAATTGATAACGTAGGTAATCCTGCGGTCAGCCACTTTTCAACCTTCAGTCCTAAGTAATAAGGTTGAAAAGTAGTCCACCGTCAGTAAACTCAGTAGTATCTTTAAAAAACTCACTTACTTACGCCACTTACCATAGATATTTGCAAACTAAGCCACAGTAAAGTCGTGAAATAATTTCTTCTTATCTCAAGGAAAACTCCCCCCTACTTAGCCTAGTTCATCATCTGCCTAGCCTTTTCCCAACTATGTTGGGGTCGGCTTCCAGTCTAACCGGATGCAGCTGAATACCAGTATTTTACATGGAGCGACTGCCCATCTGACCTTCACAACCCAGTTAATACTAGGTAATACGATACTCTTTGGTAAGACTGGATGCCAGAATTTCAGGTCACTGACTACCTGTAACGACTGCCAAAGATCTATATATGGCAGCCGGGACCAACAGCTTAACGTGCTTTCCGAGGCACGGAGGAAACTCGGTATGTCGGGCGGTCACCCATCCACAGACCGACCTAGGCAAGCACAGCTTTACCTAAAGATCGACCCGAGTGGCAGTTCTTATTAAGCCACGAGCTACTTAGCCTAGTTAAAAAGTAGTTTATGTTCTTTTCGCTGACGTAAACTCTCTCAAGGTCAGGTGTCCCTTTAGGGGTCGTTAAGTGAGAACTAAGTTGTGCATGTTAAGAAGTCACATAATTTTACTTTTCTTCCATCTTAGTTTCTATTCGCAAAGGAAAACTAACAAGGAAAATTGTGTTATTTGCGACCTTTTAATGTCTACGACGGATTGTCTTGCTGTTCAATGAAAATTGTCAGTTACAGTCTTTACGATATCGCAGGAAACAGCAAAATACCAATGTTTTTTTGGTGTCTTTGTAGTTTTTAGTTTTAAATTAGTTCACCATGTTCATACGTGTTTGTTATATGTTCGTTCCTCATAGATTTCAGTAACTAGGTAAAATTTTTATGTTACCTGTGACGGTCGAGCCACCAAGACGGACCTAAAGAGTACAATTTATTCGAATCTATTCAAGAGCTACAAGGTCACAATAGAACGAACAGACAGACACATGCATACGCGCGAAAAACAACACCGTCCTTCTGTTTCAGTCGGGAAAAAAGGCCCAAGAACTATCGGAGTGTTTACTATGTTAAATCTTCTAATTAATAAATTCTCTCATACCACAACCTTCCACAGCATCGTTCCACTTACCACCAGCTAACTAAATAATTTCGCTCGTTCAAACCCGAAGCAGTGTCCGCTAAAATTGACAGGAAATTTGTATGAGACGGGCCGGCGGGACCCGGTCAATGTTCGCATCCAATGCGGTAATGAAAATTAATCAATTTTACGGACTACTTACTATATAAGCGAATTAGCCTAAGCTAAACAGGTGGACGATGTTGGTATTATGCTAATAGGTTGTGTAGAGGTGGGTTTAGAGTAGAGAATTAACTTTGGGAAAACATCGAACAGCCCGTATTGTTTAGCGTGCAGCAGAAAGGGACAGTCATACGAGTATCTCTACCGACTGGCTAGAACCATCGCTAATACGGCTATTACGTATTCATTTAAAATAAAAACTTTATCTGTGCTATAAGACGTTGCTTCGTACCAAACAAGATTCTAAGTTCACGGGAAGTACCCTGTAGGTTTTGATTCCTTTGCGGGGTCGAAAATTTGCGGCATAAACGGTTGTATGTTCTGATTGTGTTGGCTTAGAAGGTTGATTCACAGCTTTAAGGGACAGTAGATCTGAGTTTTTGATATAAATTTCAGCTTAATACCTCTACGCGTTCCTGAGAAAAAGGGCCTTGACAGACATACATACGGACGGACGGACAACAGAGTAATCCTATAAAGGTTCCGTGTTTTCCTTTCTAGGTACTAGGTAACCCTAAAAAAAAGCTGTTTCCTAAAAAACTACAATACCTACAAGGTCAAATGAATAAAGGAGGTTCAGTTTATAATGATGAACTGAGAAACATGGTAACCGTTTTAACACCGGTATCCCTACCATCCTGTATAAAGGTGTGGTGCAGACCATGAAGCTTAACCAATTCATAAAAACCAGCCCGTTTAATTTTTTTATATATTCCTGTATGTCTCAATGCTGGGCAAAAAGTCTCCCCCATATTTTTCTAAGTACGCCTTCGTAATCCACCTCAAACCAGTCATTGCACTCGGCGTCCAGGCCATCTCACCACCTTGCTGAGATAGTGGCCTTGTGGCCTCGTACGGGACTTATTTTAATTCTGTTTTATTTTTTAAGTGTTTCTCTTGTTTTCTTTTTTGTCAATTTTTTATTATTCATTTCTTGTCTTGTGTGAGACCGATAAATACTTTTTCTTTTCTTAAGTCAAGGCCGGTATAGAGAAAGGAATGTTTCAGGTCAATGCTCACACGCCGAAAACTTTCCACCTTGCCCCCACAAGAACGTTGCATTACATGGAAATATTCGACAAAATGCTGTAGAGTGAACTTTACCTTTATGCTAATAGGTCGTATAACGCGCCCGCAGGTTAGCACCATACATATCATTAAGTTTTGCATAATAGAATACTGCCGCTACTGTTTTGTTTGTGCAGTCTATGCATTTTCATTTTAGGATGCACGGGGAAAATTAAAAAGTTTTGTGGCAAAGCGTTTATTTTCCTATTCATATTTTAGAGTAAAAATAGGTTACCACAGAGGGCAATTTGATGGAGAAAAAACCACCTAAGGGGTTGGGGGGAGGGCTGCGGGTTGTTCGCAAGAGATACGACATAAAGGGCTAAGAAGAAACTTGGGTGGTTTTTAGTCAGTAGAAGTCTGACACTCCCTTTCGCTCTGCCCCGGGAGGGGTTATTTGATGACTTCCCACCCCCCCAAAAAAACAAAAGGCGTTAACTCATTAACGCTGGATAAAGTCACATATATCTTTAAATAAACTGAGATGTAGAATAATAGATTCTGTATCCGAATAAATTGGCAAGATAATGATGATAACAGGAGATTTAAATAACCATCAAGAATTTAATGCCGTTTAATGCATTTATGAATTAAATTCTAAATGCTCAGAAAAATGTTCCATATTTGGGCAAAGGTGAAACGCGTCTCCGGAATTTACCAGCTACTTTTTCGCACTCATTTATAATAAGAAATCTTTATTTACAATCCCAAAAAGGCAAAATACAATAATTATTCGTAATTAAAGATTTATATTTATGTTTTTTTTTTTATATATTTTTTTTTTCATATTTTATGATTCATCTTAAAACTAAAAATATAGGGATAATAATGTTAAATGCCTGTACTAGGATTATCCTGGCTTATCACTGGCTGTAGGAGCTTAAACAGTATGCTATATTTAGGACAGAAGAATTTTGTTCAATACAACATAATAACATTACTATAGCGACAAAACATTTTCCCCCTAGTCCTAGCCACAACACAAAGCTGTAAATATTTTCTCTTTTATTCCAACGAAGTGACGTAGGTCTATGCTGACATCATAACCGAAAGGATTTCAGTCATAATTCTCCAAACAAAATACTTGTTTACAATCGTGATTCAAAAAAGAAATAAAACAATTTCAACTAGGCAAATAGGCCAGCTGCTAAATTCTCAATTTATTAGACATAAATGCGTGTTAGAATTTAAATAAGATCACATAAAAATAAGATGCGTTTTCTTGAACTCGAGAGGAAATGCTAATTTGGTAACATCGTAAAGTATGTTAGAGTTTCGTATTAATAGCGAAACAAGACATCTGGATAGAATCAAATATTTCATTTCGCGTCTCGATTTGAACCTACTGTATAATTGGAAAACTGCCACACTAATATACTCAACAACAACGTTATATTCATAATTTGTAAGTCAACATAAACCGTTTTCAAGATCGGACATTTATCCTCTCATAGATCTTCATACTTCCTGTGCAAATAATCTTCATGAATCGATGACTTAAATTTTGTCCGACCAGTACATGGCAACCTCATCATCATTATTGCTCTCCCTCCCTCTATCTATCAACACTTATGAACACCACCACGCCAAGAGACACACAAATTTTCTAAGACACCCTAAACACAAACGTTTTTTTAGAAAAATGCACGATATGATGTAAAAAAACCTTTCGGCTCAGCTTATCAAACATAGCTACGATGGAGAAACTGAGCTGAGAAAACAATTATTATCGAGAGTAGTTCATGCACATTTTGCTTGCGATAACTCCGCCTTATCGAACTGAGTTTTATAAACAATTTTAATCGTCGATTGTTCCGCCTCTTGGTTACCACTTGCGACAAGCCATTGTTCAACCCGCAGATTAAGGAACTTTTATTTACAACAGCTAGCCGTACATCGCGCGCATTGTTCCAGGATTGAAAGTCCCACTCCGCAACGGGCACGGAATGTATCAATGTCTGCGAATAAACGGTAGCGGACAATCGCAGTAGAGTCCGGATTTCAGCGCGAAATGAAACTTCGCAGAATACTTAAGTGAAAAGAAAAAAACAGTAAGAATAGTTTGGTGTCAGATGCAACGACGTCGCGACGGTTCGTGGTACGAGTCTGTTTGAAACTTTGGATGCTACTGGAGACTGTCTCGGCTATTGTCGCGAGTTCCACGACTTTTATTAAAAAAAGTAAAGCTTTACTCATGTTAATTCGTAACAAATAAATCACTCGCCACATTCATTATGTCATATTTTTCACAACTCTGAATGGGTGATTAATCGCGTAGATCCCTTTGCATGTCTCTGGGTCGAAAAAATCCTTTCAAAGTTTTTTTTTCTTTACTGTAGCCTCTTTTCTTTTATCTTATTTCAACGTCAAACATGTAAAAAAACGTTTGACCTTTCCCAGAGACAAAAATTTTAATTGAATGTCGAAGTAGTGAAACTTCTAGATTTGTTTGTCTTTGAGATTCAGAAGATACAAAACAATCCCACGATTTAGATCTTTGTTAGATTTTTTTTAAATAAAGATTCTTTGTACTAGTAGAACATAAATAATAATCAAGAATGTGGACAAAATTGTGAGAACGTGACATTGAAACCAAACTTTGCCGTCAATAAATAATTTAATGTTTATCTCGCATACTTTGGGCACTCTCTCGACATAGTGAAACTCTTCCCAAAGCATTAGAGCTCTATTTAGAAAAGCATCTCCAAAAGTCGATATGACATTCTCGCATCGATAAGTCGGTAACGTGAGAAGCGTTAAACGTTTAGAACTCGACATTGTTTATTGAAAATTGTGTCATACCACTTTCAGGATTGGGTCTGAAATGGTTTACGGCTATCGGAGTTTATTTTTATTTAAAATACGGTGGTGGCGCTCAATACTGTGTAAAGTGAGATTTATTGCGATTGTGAAACAGTTGCGTTTTGCAGGCGGGCCCGTGTACTTCGTATGCATGAAGGCACTCAGCAGTCGTGGAGAATCTTAATTGTACTCCATTGAGAGATTCCAGAGCGCGGCATCTTTATTTTTGAATAGAGGGAACTTGTTGCTCCACTCATGTGAAGGTTGACCGTGATTCACGTGTTGCGCTGCACATTTGTGGGCTAAACTTGGCTTTGTTCTTTACACAAGAACATTCTGGAAATTGTGGCTCAATAATACCAACCACACGGGTCGAACTTCAAGGTAAAGTCGCGCTTGCCAAGGTCGGTGTACGAATGGGTGACAATCTACATCTACACTAATATTATAAAGAGAAAAGATTTGTTTGTTTGTTTGTAACGAATAGGCTCCGAAACTACTGAACCGATTTCAAAAATTCTTTCACCGTTGGGAAGCTACACTATCCCCGGGTGACATAGGCTACTTTTTATCCCTGTATTTCCCACGGGAACGGGAACTAACGGGAAACCGCGTGACGTCCGCAGTCAATTTTATACCGAGTTTTCTCTGTGCCTCAGAAAGTAGATCAGTCATTTGTAGATCTTTGACAGTCATTCATCATCATCAATTTAGCCATAAACGTCCACTGCTGGACATAGGCCTCCCCCAGAAGGGGGGGATTTGCCATAATCGCCACGCTTGGCAGGCGGGTTGACGATCGCAGTATGGTTGTTACAAAGGCACAGAGAACGCTGCTGCCCATTCTCTGGTAAGTCCCTTAGTCGCCTCTTACGACACCTACTTGAAGATATGGGATGGTGCTGTTCTTTACGTCCGACACCATACCGAACACAGTCATTACAGGTACTCAATGGCACGAAAATCTGTCAACCTGTTTTACACAGGGGTAAGGTATTAGAAGTACCTAGTACTAACTGGATTGAGGTCAGTTAGGCAGTCGCTCCATGTAAAATAATAGTATTTTGTTCTAAGTAACCTGAATTCGTTTAAGACTAGAACCGTGGAAAGGGCTATGCAGATGCTGATTACTGGAAGCTGATACAAATATTGCACCCTTTTTTTTATGGTGATGGGTGGAAAGTCAGTGTCAGACTTCTACTGACTAAAAACCACCCATGTTCCTTCTTAGCCCTTCATGTCGAGGCCGCGGTATCTCTTGCGAACAACCCGCAGCCCCGACGGGCAAATATTGCTCCCTTACGTAAACAATTTGAACGTTCCACGTAAAACGTTATCCGGGTGTCAGAACCAATAAGCGTTCAAGACATCGTCGACATGTGTCGTAAAGTAGGCCATTTATGACACTCAATAATCGTAAATAACATGAGCAATATTCTCGATACCCCATAATAATGAGTATTATTACTGTGTTACGCTAGGCTGTGTTTACACCGACGTGGGTTGGGATGGTACAGTTATTTGAGGGGCACTTGATTGTTTAGCTGTCTCGGAGGAGGTCTTATTGACCTTAGATCGAGTGCCACAAGCCTCTCCTTCGAACGTGACCTCTCTATGGGGTCTCATCAACTTCAAAGGTAATCTACCCTGGGACAGCTGTGATCGATTTACATTCAGATGTCCTGTTACGCTGCATACATGTGTAATCAGTTCGATTTGGACGTTGTTCGACTGGAACACGTAATAAATTGGAATTCAGGGTTTCATTTAAGTATTGCTTTAGTCTGTTTTCGTTCGATTTCAGACTTTAAACAACAAAAAATCTTCGAAAAGAAAGAAGCTTGCCGATGAATCATGAGTTCACGATGGTTAAAGACCATTAAGTATTAAAAACTTTGTAAAGAATTTTTATCGGTAAGTCAATCTACGTACGGGTAAGCACCTTTATAGGAGTTCAAAGTTCAATCCCGTATTGTATTCAAAATACAGCGAAAAGCTCTTCCATCGCAATTTACAATTCTTACTCGATTGCATTAAATATAAATGACTGACGTACCCCCGACGACTATGACCCCTTCATCTTCACATTACCTACAAACCAATCAACTCAAATAATTTTAAAGTAAACCTTGTCTACCAACATACACAGTGCTTTCTTGCTTGTTACACGTATGCATAATTTAAGCCTTTATGAGCATACATTCAATTAAAGGACTGTCTTCGAACGCGGTGAGATATTGAACGGAAATAGGACTGTTGAGATGAACATGGTTTCGTACATTAGCGTATCAGATGAACAGACACGTCAGGGGCTGTAAACAATTGAACAACGCGTTGTTCAAATTTGTTCAACGGTGGGAAACTGTGTGTAAAAAGGCGTTGACTTTGCTTTATTGTGTTAAGGAGTTGGTACGTGATGATTGCGGTGAGCTGGATTTGTATTGGATCTTGGAATTAGGTCTTCAGGCAATGGTTTTGGAAGTAGAGTTCATGATAACGGCCTTGATTATGAGTTGAGGGATAAAAGGATTGAATTCAAACCTTACATTGTGTGACTTAATTCTGAATGGTGAGGAACCACAGCACAGGGTCCTTATGTTGCATGATGTCCCACTCTCTCACACAGAAAGCCTTGTGTCCCAGCAGTGAAATCAAATTAAATCCCCACAAAAAATCAAGGGGCCAGTATCTATTATGTTGAAATATTCAAATAGTTTGAATTGAATGATGTAAATTTTACACTTACGGGATATCTTTCATTTATAAATGAAATGTTACTGGCGCTCTTATCATGTATAATACTCTAGGAGTTTGGCGCTGATAGTCGAAATACAGGCTCTGCCTAGTTCGGCTACAGAAGACTGCACCACTTATTCTGTTTTAAACTACCCTGTTGAAATGCAACGTTTTTAGGGTTCCGTAGTCAACTAGGAACCCTTATAGTTTCGCCATGTCTGTCTGTCTGTCTGTCTGTCTGTCCGTCCTCGCTTAATCTCTGTGACCGTTAGCACTAGAAAGCTGAAATTTGGGACCAATATGTGTATCAATCACGCCGACAAAGTGCTAAAATAAAAATTGGAAAAAAATGTTTTATTAGGGTAGCCCCCCTATATGTAAAGTGGGAAGTGTTTTTTTTTTTAATTTTAACCCTAATGTGTGATATATTGTTGGAAAGGTATTTAAAAATGAATAGGGGTTTACTAAAATCATTTTTTGATAATGTCAATAATTTCGGAAATAATCGCTCCAAAAGTAAAAAACAAAGCGTCCCCCCCCCTCTAACTTTTGAACCATAAGTTTAGAAAATACGAAAAAAATCTGAAAAGTAGAACTTTATAAGGACTTTCTAGGAAAATTATTTTGAACTTGGATGGAAACAACAGATGGAAACTGCAGTTAACCAATATAATTTGGTCCCTGAATCGTATGAGCGCCTATACAATCCAGAGGTCAAGTTTCATTTGCCCGTATTTTTTTTTTAACTTCGTTTACATAATATTTTATTATCTACGGAACCCTACACTGAGCGTGGCCCGACACGCTCTTGGCCGGTTTTTTTAAAAAGAAAGAACAAAGAAATATTATGTAAGTTATGTCTAAGTTTCTTTAAATAAAAACATTATTATATTATTACTAGCTGTTCCCGGCATGCGTTGCAATGCCCTTTTTCCTACCTACTACCTGCCTGTGTACCAACTACCTACCTACCTACTACCCTACCTACCTACTACCCTACCTACCTACCTACTACCCTACCTACCTACCTACTACCCGACCTACCTACTACCCTACCTACTTACTACCCTACCTACTACTCTACCGACTACCCTACCTACTCAACTATCCTACTTACTACCCTACCTACTACTCTACCTACTACCCTGCCTACCTACCTACCACTTTCTCACCTTTTAAACCTTCCCTGGACTTCCACGAATAATTCAACACTATAATTAGCCAAATCGGTCCAGCCGTTCTCGAGTTTTAGCGAGACTAACGAACAGCTATTCATTTTTATATAATATAGCTGTACCCCGCGTGCGTTGCAATGCCCTTTTACCTGCCTACGTACCAACTACCTACCACCTACCTATTACCTACCTACCTACATACTACTAATTTCTCACCTTCTCTGGACTGCCACAAATGTTTCAAAACCAAAATTAGACAAATCGGTCTAGCCGTTCTCTAGTTTTAGCGCGACTTACTAACAGCAATTAATTTTTATATTATACGCAAACACCATTTGAAAAATCGTTTTTCTATGGGGAAAGAAACAGTAATTATTTGTGATTATTGTGATAATGTCGTATGGTCTGTTTGAAGTTGTCATTCGTTGACTGAACAACTGAACGTCACTCAATTGTTTTGCCTTCCCGGAACCTCTCCACTAACACTTGAACTTAATGGGTACGGTATTAAAGCTCAAATTGATTTTACGTTTTAGTTAGAAAACTTTTGTATGGGAAAAAGAAAAGGGCTGTTTTTAGGGCTTTTCCGGCCATTATTCGAATTTTTCTCGCCGTAAGAACCATCGTTGAACTTCAACGAACATTTAAAAAAAAAAATCAGCCAAATCGGTCAAGCCGTTTTCATGCCAAGTCGTGACTACGGAAAACGGGTTTCATTTTTATATATATGTCGTAGGATAATTTGATACTTCGAATCTTCGCGGAAATCCTAGGAAATCCTAGGGGTTTTGCGAAAACGCGGATAATTAGACATAGGCGAAAAATTTTTTTAGGGGCGGCATGGGCACCTGGCCGTAGGCCGACGAAGGAGGCCGGCGGAGGCCCGGCACTTCGGGGACAGAAGATATTAGTGTTATTTAATATGCGAGCGAAGCGAGCGCGCGTTGAAAAAGCTTTTGCTTTCGACGTATTTGGTGACCATTAATCCATTTTGGTAACTATGTCTAATTATCCGCGTTTTCGCAAAACCCCTAGGATTTCCGCGAAGATTCGAAGTATCAAACTATCCTACGACATATATAGATTATTATCTTTCATGACTTTATATAGAGTTCCAGTAGTGCGTGTAGTAAAAGACTAAGAAAGAGGGTAGACAGAATTGTTGGCACCTAATAGGTAATTTATTTAACATCCTCGTGCATTCGTCAGTCCTCGAAAAGTGAAAATATCAGGAGCTCACAATAGTTGAAACCACAGAACATATCCCGTATCTTAGTGACAGTGTAATTTATATTAATAAAAAAATCCTGACTGACTTACTCATCAACGCCCAGCCCAAACCCATGGACCTAGAAAGCTGAAATATTGCATAGTGGTTCCCTTTATACCGTTTAAAAGGAATAAGGATTTTTCGAAATTCAACTCCTAAGGGAGTTAAATAGGCCCGTCGGGGATGCGGTTTAGTCGGAAGAAGTCTGACACTCCCTTTCGCTGAGCCCACGAGCGGGAAGGGTTATTCGATGATTTTCCACCCGCCAAAAAACAAAAGGGAGTTAAATAGGGGATGAAAGTTTGTATGGAAAATCGTAAGATGAAAATTTGTATGGCAAATCGTAATTTTCACGCGAGCAAAAGCTAGTTTTAGTTATAAACCGTGAAAGCTTAAAACAGTGTATGAACACTACATGTAACTCCGTTTTAGAAGGATGTTCGCACGATACTCAATTTAAAACTACATAGATTATGGTAGATGCTGTAGAGAATTTTGAAGCGAGATACAAACCGAAGCGTCGTTTAAGGAATATTCCACGAAGATTTCATAAGACGGAAATAACGTAAACGATATTCTTGTATGTTGACGGTGATGGCAAGTTACATACCAAGCTTTTAAGACTCCGTTTTCACAATAAGCAGAGGCGAGAAAAGCGTTTAGAAAGAGTCGCCGTATGTTGGTATAGGCTTGTCCCCTATTTATTATATAGGGTGTAAAAGTACCCTTAACGCAAACGAAGGGCACTTGTTCTCCCCACTTAATAATAATTTTTTTTGTTCTAGACCATACCTGGGAACCTCCTAGTTACGGAGATATTGGGGGTCAAAGTTAAAAAAAATTCGCAGCTGTTTTTAGTAAATACTAGTTTTTCAGGTTATAACTTTACTTAAATTACCTCCATGACCCGTTTACTATTCAAAGCATCCACTAGCACAATGTTTTAGCTGTGCTGTGTGAGTTTTACCGTAAAATATGAATTTTGAACCAAAAAAAAAATCGTTTCCCAGCAAAAAAATTTGCGTCGGGGTACTTAGTTTCATGTACAGAATGCTTGTTTGACGGCTGTGTGATGGGTAGATTTACACCCTGTATATGATGACCGGTAATTAGTGACCGATTTATGTACGCGTAACTGGTCAAAATGTACTGATCAGCAGATTTTTTTTTTCGCGATTTCAGCTTAAAACGAGCGAGTAAACGTTTTTTGTTGTCAAGAGTATGCTAAGGTGGTTCGGTGTGGAGAGGATGAATGAAAGTCGATTAACAAAAAGTATTTACAAGGCAGATGTGAGTGGACGCCCTAGAAAGACATACACTGATCTTATTGGTGCCGTTCTTCAGAAAGAACAGGTGCGTAGTACTCGTAACCGGCGTGCGTGTATGACCAGATGTATGAATGTGGACAAAGCAAAAGGAGTAGGTATGTAAGGATCGTAGCCAGTGGCGTTCTGTGGTTTCTGCCTACCCCCATGGGAAAAGGGCGTGAGTTTATGTATGTGTGTGTGTGTATGTGAGGACAATCACGTGTTTAAGTATTGGTCACGAATTACCAATAACCTATACCTATACCTAGATCTTAAATAAAATTTAAATGTGTACATCTCTACCTAAAACTTCGATGATACAGGCGTGGTGTTGTGTAACATGTTGCTATTATGTAAATAAGCTACACCTTGTAGAGACAGACACACCAATAAATAATACACGTGGGTATATCATCCTTTGTATAGGTGTGTCGCAATCGGCATACCGGATACGTCGGAATCCGGATACATTGCTCAAAAACTGGAATCCATTATGTTTAGAGATGAGCAGATAATCGGTTGGTAATTTTCGTGTCGTACTTATATAATATTACCAAGTACTAAAAGGGTACTTACGAAAAAAATGTAATTAGTCCGTCAGATAGATTTCCATAAAATATTGGAATTTTTTTTTCACGTAAACAAACAATGAAGACGATACAGTGCTTTGAAAACTCGTGTGACGTCATATTCTAAGACCTTTTTTTTATGGTGGGTGGAAAATCATCAAATAACCCCTCCCGTTCTTGGGCAGAGCGAAAGGGAGTGTCAGACTTCTACTGACTAAAAACCACCCATGTTCCTTCTTAGCCCTTCATGTCGAGGCCGCGGTATCTCTTGCGAACAACCCGCAGCCCCGACGGGCATATTCTAAGACCTTAGTATGACATTTTTTACCTGTGAGTGACGTCACAACCCCGCACTCAAATCTTTGACGCGTTTTATCTTCGTAATTTTTTATTGATTTGATAAAACAAAAAATACGTATCCAATATTTTTTGATAATCTAACAGACGGACTAATTAGAATCAAATTTTTTTTAGTCAGGAAACATCCCATTTACATCACTCCTGATTTCACTCACAATGATTGAAAATCACGGAAGATATCCCGTAAGTGATAAAGCAAGTATCTTCTGTAGAACATATTATAAAAGAAGTACAATAACTCGTTGCTTCAACGAAACATCCCTATTGGGTTATGGAGGTCTGATAACCGATAAGAAAGGGACCTCAATATAGTTGAGTAAAGGATAGGCAAATGAATTAAAGTTTCCTTAAATATCTTTGACTGATTATTTCGGTACATTTTTACACTAAAAGTACTTTGGAGATTTATTACTGTTTGAACTAAAATTGTCCAAAAGACTGTAGTAAAGTGCCAGCACACTAAGTCCTTTTGACGTCTACTTAAAATAAACAGTTTTTCTAATAACTTGCCTAAAAAAGCAGGAATTTGACGCGAATCTTCGCGGAATTTAATTAGAAAGATCATTGATTCCATAACGCTTAATAAACAGAAGACTTTCAAGCGGTTTAATTCTTTAGGAAACTTCTATTGTCGTACCAAACCCTGTCATGAATGATAATTCCTATGAACCCCGCATAATCTTAACGGGAAAATGTCGTAATTTACATTTTATATTAATGGTGGAACATTAGCTGTTTTTATTGTAGTCTTAGTATCTTTGTTTCACAAAAAATGGGCACGCAATTACTATGAACCTTGTTGAAATAACATTGTTTGTTTTTTATTTATAAAACTAGCTGATGCCCGCGGCTTCACCCACGTGGTTGTCGGTCAAATTATATACTAAAACCTTCCTCGAGAACCACTCTATCCATTGGTGAAAACAGCATGAAAATCGGTGCAGTAGTTTTTGAGTTAATCGCGAACAGACAGACAGACGCGGTGGAGGACTTTGTTTTATTATGTAGTGATAGTGATGATAGTAACGAACATGTGGCATGAAGAATGGTCATCGACGACGTTAAACCTTACCTATATAATGTTTATTTTATTCCTCTCTGCCTCTAAAAACACGTTTAGCCAGATGTCTTTCATTTGTGCCTTTCATTCGTGCTTTCATTTGTAGATACTTGGAATTTGGTTTGAGGAGCTGTAAGATCGAAAGTCTTACCAAGTCTTTCCGAGAGCTAAGATGAAACATGGATGGTTTTTAGTCAGTAGAAGTCTGACACTCCCTACCGCTCGGCTCAGAGCGGGAGGAGCCATTTAATGATTCCCCAACCCTCAAAAAAGAAAAGAAAAAAGAAGAGGTATTGTGTAAATTGGTTAGTTTTACAAGCCGAAGAGACAAACAAATTATTACCCAGTTACTGGGTTGTAGAGGTCAGATAGGCTGTTATACTAATATAATTATAAAACTGGTGCTCAGTTGCATCTGCATTGAAAGCGGACTCCAAAATAGTTGTGAAAAACAGATGATGTATTTATTGCTAGAGGTACGAACCCATTTCACGACCAAACTAGGTCAATTTCAACAAACGCCAACGAGCTTTTAACACTTAGCTAGCAAAACCGCATGATGACATGTGAACATATTATTATTTTACAGTGCACAATAACTTATTATTACCTCTGTGTCCAATCAGTTTAAGTACCCATTTTACTGTCAGCATAACGACACATTGCCAGGTGCACATAAAAGTTAGGAATTGTTTATGGACGCCAAAACACAAACGTTATAAAACAATAAAGATAGAAAAGTATTTATTGGTCTAACACAGGACAAAACAAATCGATAAGTAAAAAAAACATTCAATAAAAAAAATAAAGTTATATCCATGTATCCATTATAAAGTACTAATTTACTTTTATCAGTAGCAGCATTTTGCCCAGCGGCCCTAATAGGGATGTTCACTGACTAAAAATATATGATTCTAATTAGTCCGTCTATTCTAAATTATCGAAAAATATTGCTTACGTTTTTTTTTATTTAATCAAATCAATAAAAAATTACGAAAAAGATTTGAGTGGGGGGTGTGACGCCACTCACCGGTAAAAAATGTCATACTAGTCTTAGAATATGACGTCTCACGAGTTTTCAAAGCACTGTATCGTTTTGATTGTTTGGTTACGTGAAAAAAGAAAAAAATACGTGTCCAATATTTTTTGGAAATCTATCTGACGGACTAATTAGATTGCTTTAGTTAACTACCCTATTGGTGTTGGTCTCACACTCATAATACAAGTGATAAATTTAGGGAATTTTAAACTGCTATCTCGGGAAATGCATACATCAAGGCATCATGATATGCATGGAGAGTGAACTATGAATTTAAAATTTCATTTCGTTGCCGTGCAAAATTATCCCCCCACCCCTTCAGACCTCGTACACGTTTGAACACTGGACAATGCTTTCCTAATTTAGACTATATTGCCACCTGCATTAAGGTATGAATGTAGATGGCTATAAGAGTAGAAGGAACACAGAAACGATGGATGGACTGTGTGAAGGATTTATTTATTTATTTTGCAAATTAAAACTAACATTAAAAGTTTTAACCTAATTCGTTAGGATGATATGGTTAGAATGAAGGTACTTGCTGAGATGACGAGTAATAGAAACGTATGGAAGAAGAAATAAGTTCTGAAATAAATTCTGAAAGGGGTAGGAGAATAATGATTATTAGTCTCGTTCAGATTAATTAATATTCGTCGGTCTGTGGATGGGTGACCGCCCGACATACCGAGTTTCCTCCGTGCCTCGGAAAGCACGTTAAGCTGTTGGTCCCGGCTGCCATATATAGATCTTTGGCAGGCGTTACAGGTAGTCAGTGACCTGAAAGTCTGATAACCAGTCTTGCCAAAGGGTATCGTATTACCTAGTATTAACTGGATTGTGGAGGTCAGACAGGCAGTCGCTCCATGTAAAATACTAGTATTCAGCTGCATCCGGTTAGACTGGAAGCCGACCCCAACATAGTTGGGAAAAGGCTAGGCAGATGATGATGAGTCTCGTTCAGATTAATTAGTCTGGTTTTCCGACAGACGACCGCATTTATTCAAACAACTTATGACATTAGACAGTAGCCGATTAAAAGAACCAGCCAAATCACGGCATTAAAATCTAACCTTGACACTTAGCCTCTGACATTTGACACAAGAATATTCATTACCACATTACTTTTTTTTTTTACCAGAAACCTTTGGAAACCACACAAGGTTATTTGGACATACAACGTAAATAGTGCCTAAAATACAATGTCATTTGAGGTGTGTAAATGTGTCGGGGACGAGGCCAAGATGGCATTTATTAGATAGTCATATAATTATTAGGTAATAATGAGTTATTGGCACGAAATAATAATTCTTTATTCAAAAACACAGAAGGTAAATACAATAAAAATCAAAAACTAAAAATGTAGGTCCAATAAAGTAAGATGCCTGTACTAGGATAATTCTGTATCACAGGCTGCAGGAGCTCTAACAAAATGCTATATGTAGGACAGTAGTTTTCTTTTTTAATCTTTAACAATACTTAATGACACAATTATTTTAATTTACTTAAACTCAATTAACTTAGAACTAAACACATAATTATTACATGATAGTATTTGCGTCAATAAGTTGTGTAAATTCAAAACAGAGCAGAACTTGACTATTTTATTTGTTATCTTTAGTGATAAAATAAGTCAAAGAGAACAGTAATTTAGAGCTATCAAATTAATAAGAACTTTGGTCAATTCGATCCCAAGTAAAGTTCTAGTACATTCGGTAAGACTAGGAGTCATCCCTATCGTTGAGAAAGGGTTATTTAAATGATGAAATGAATAAAATTTTTAGCTCTCTCTCTTTTAAAATATATGAATTTAAAAAAATCTTTTTACTTTCCGAGGGAAGCCTCGAAAATGCTGGCGTGACGCGTTTGTGACAGATTGGACAGAGAAAACGGCACAGAGAGAAGAGTGGACGGCAATGGGGGAGGCCTTGTATGTAAAAAAAAATAATTTGGTTTTAGTTCTACCCGAATACAGCTGAGTATTTTGCATGACGAGACTGTGCCCACCTTTTTTCTTTTTTTTTTTGGCGGGTGGAAAATCATCAAATAACCCCTCCCGCTCTTGGGCAGAGTGAAAATGCGATGCACTTGTAAGTCTGGTCGTCAGACTTTCGAGACTTAAGGCTGCTCTCTCGAAAAAGCTTAAAAACAGCGTGCACATGAAGCAGTTTTTCCCCGGCACTTACAGAGAAATTACATCTGAGAAAAATTGTTAGTAATCTACATGATATGACACGTAATTTGGTTTAGCCATAATTTTTCTATCGGTATTACATAATAAGAAAAAAAATCCACAAAATCACCTCCAAATCGTTGAATGGAACCATTTTACTCCTTCATTTTTCAACAAAATAATATTAAAAAAATATCTACTGCTTTGAAATACAAAGTAAAATAATTTGGTTTTGTTACTTTTTTAAAATATGTATTATTTTAATTATAATAAATGAAAAATGCGTCCGTTTAAAGTCCGCGTCTACGACTGAGAGGGGTAGTTAGCTATGCACAAGGTCATTGGCGTGAATACAAGCCTTAAAGAAAATATTTTTCTTAAAAAAGCTACCATCCTACCAGCCAAAATAAAAGCCGCTCCCTTTTTTTCAGCAGTTGAACAATACTTGAAAACTGTTGTATTATTTCAATATAGGTCAGGTGTCTTATTTCCCAGCTCCGGTCGCAATACCGCGACAGAAGATTTGCTTGTGTCAGCCATACTTCCGGTGGCTTTGAACATTTGAATGAACAGTAGGTATACTCGTAAATGTGTGGAATATGATACAAATGCGCACTTCGTTGACATTAATTCTTCCATCCGTCATAATAAAGCGATTATTTGAACAATAATTCAGTCAAATATTGTAGATAGATTCAGTACTTATCTCATCATCATCATCATCTTCCTGCCCTTATCCCATTCTATTTGGGGTCGGCGCAACACGTTTTCTTCTTCCATTCTTCCCTGTTACACGTCAAGGTGGCATTTATTCCTTTCTCATTCATATCATTCCTCACACAATCCATCCATCTTTTCTTTGGCCTTCCTCTCCCTCTCCATTCATCAATATTTATTTCCATCACTTTTTTAGTCACATGCGTTTCATCCCTCCTCATTACATGACCATACCAAGATAAACGACTTCCTTTCAATTTTTCTGTAACAGGTGCTACTTTCAAACTTCCTCTAATATACTCATTCCTCACTTTATCCATTCTTGTCACTCCGCACATCCATCTCAACATTCTCATCTCCGCTACATGCAATCGTTTTTCATCCATCTTTTTCAAAGCCCAGCACTCTGATCCATACAGTACGACAGGTCTAATCACGGACTTGTATATTTTCCCCTTTAACTTGAGGGGCATCCGTGGGTCGCAAGTTGTTCCAGTGACCTGTCGCCATTTCATCCATTCTTTATTATTTATTTAGTACTTATCTATCTCTTAAAAATATTACCTACTCATCTATTTATTTATAGCCTTAATTTAACGTTAATCTTACACTAGTTTCACTTCATCTATTACAAAAAGTTTATATTTAATTTGACACCAGTACCTATCTCAGAATTGTCTTGCTTTCCTGCATAAACCTCTAGGGAATCTGGGGGTACTCTAGGGGATGGTTGTGCGTTTGTTTTATCCTATCCATCCGTCATCCTCCCATCTACGACGCTGTCTTATTTTTGTATTGCCTACCTAACCTACTCATTATCGACTTGTAAACATAAGACCGTGTCTTAACCAAAACTCGTGTCCTCACAAGACTCTGCCGTCTTCGTTTTATTTAATAAATCTGAACGCGTCGTTGGCTAATCCCGTTTTCCGTATAAATGAGTGGCATTTGAACGCAACAATCGCGTATTCGCTTTGGTTAAGCCAATCAACGAATACATCGAGGCTCGAAATAACACCTATAGTAAATCCTCAAAACAAGATCAGCCGGATGAGATAAAACAAACATAACAATACTAAGCGGCCGAATGTTTCCAAAACAAAGTTAATTATATCCAAACGTATTCAGGGACACACGACACTCTGAATAAGATTGAATACTGTTCAAAATTACCCGCGATTGACTGTATAATACTGATACTCTCTTTCAGCGTCATGTTACTACTGGATAAAGATTTATCCCCATGACTTCTAGCTATTCAGGGCCAATTGGTCTTTGGTTTCATCTATGTAGTTCATTCCGTCGTCTGTACCTACAGTCAGTCAGACAGTCGAAATTGCTGAAGACGTCTTCATGGAGCTTTGAAACACTGTGGATTGTTCGAAAGAGATACCGCGGCCTCGGATACAAAGGGCTAAGAAGGAACTGGAACATGGGTGGTTTCTAGTCAGTAGAAGCCTGATACTACCGCTCCGCCCAGAGCGGTAGGAGTCATTTGATGATTTCACACACTCCAAAAAAAATTGAGTTTTGAAACTGCATGATTTTCAGTGGTATATGAACTCCATAATCACAGCATTAAAGGTCGCTCACAAATTTTTGTTTCGTAGCTTTTGCTGTGCAATCAAGATAAGAAATGAACCAGCGTCTTCGCCATGGTATAGCAAACTACCTTCACATCCTAAACGTACCACCAGTAACTCCAAAAGACAACCCCTATGCATTAATGAACAATGCAATATTTATATTTTATGCTGAATCATAAAAGTACAGTAAGTACGAAACAAATCAAGGCCAGACTTTTCACTTCGACTCACGCACGTAAAATAATTATGAAACTTCACTGAAAGCAACACAATAACAAGCTTTAATGTAGTTATAATAAAGCTCCCGGTAATCAAGCCATAGCTTTGTCCCAGCTGACAACTTATCTGATGTAAATTAATTACCGCTGCTATCAATCACGGAGCGACAAACTGTTTCAATGTAATCGTTTCGACTACATCACTATATACGTATTATGCCAGTGTTGACGCGTAATCGAGTCGAAACGATTAAAATGACAATTGTCTTGTATCGATATTTAAGTGTTCGTGTGTAAGTAGAGACACAGATCTCGACATAGTCGCGCACACACACACACACGGCACGACACATCGTCTACATATTGTAAAACAGATAGATTAATTGATAGAATAGGTACTCTTAATTAGGTACGCTATGTAAATGAATTGGTGTTAATGAAGAAATTTTACATCAGGTGACACATTCGGGTCTTATCAAAAAAAGCGATAAAATAACTGAATGTTTGGAATAATTGTGTTAGTAGAAAGTAACAGATAAATTGAAACAATCAAGAAAGATCCCAGACGATCTTGATTTGTCCACCAAGAAATTCGCAGTGTTCCCACGGAGTCTGAATTTGTGCCCGGTTGATAGCAATAGGCTCGCCCTCTATTGCATGTGACTTAAACCGAACTGTCGAAAAATGTCCAAAAAGATACCGCGGCCTCGACACAAAGGGCTAAGAAAGAACATGGTTTTTAGACAGTAGAAGTCTGATACTCCCTACCGCTCCGCCTAGAGCGGGAGGAGTCATTTGATGATTTCCCACCAACCAAAAAAAAAAAGGTGTACTATTAGGTACCTTCATCTCTGCCTAACCTGTCGAGGATAAGTGAGATTAAGATATAAAACTTTAAGAAACGTTAGAAGATGATGATAAAATGAAATGGATAAGTTCCCTATAAAAAACCTCCAGTTAATAATAAAATACAGTATTACAAAAACCATATTAAAATAATAAACGAAAATGGTAGCTGTCGGTATATTAAATCTGAGTGTACCGTTCGCTAGATACAGTGTGTGCATGATTAATGATTTTGACGGGGACGCCATAAAAAAAACCAGAGACGAACTCTGTACCAATTACCACGCACATTTTAATATTATTTATGAGAGTAATGACACCGTTTTGACTGTTATTTTTGAACATTATGGTTACAAAAACTAGCTAAGCAATTAGTTTACGTCTGTGTATTTTTAATAGGTGCGTATTTATGATGTTACAGCTGACGTTACATTTTGAAAGGCTTGTCATATTTTCTAACGTAAGAAAAATTATCTGAAGAAATCTGTGAAGTTTTTCTTCAGATCAATATTAATGTGATCGGTATTTTGCTTTCATAGGCTGCTACAAAAATTAATACACATCAAAATAACATGTTATCGTACAACACAGCGAAAAAAGCATTTTTCTGTTTCAAAAACTACGTGTCACGCCAATAGTATGCGTAGGCGCCTACAAATAATCAAAAGATCAATATTCATGAATCATTCAACATCACCCATAAAATGCATACCGACATTGTACTAGGCAATTAACTTATGAAATATTTCAGTTGAGATCGGTGGCATAAATCTAGTTAACACGACGATAAACTAGACCGACAGATTTGCAGACGGAGACTATATTTCATTTAATTGAAACTAGCTACTAATGACGTTGACATCATAGACTGTCACAGAACACTAACATCGATTACTCTATCAATATAAACGTCTCTAAACAATTGAATGGGATGATAAAATAATTTATGCTACCGCAGTTACATACCGTTCTGATTGAAACTAATGGGGTTCTATATTGGTGGCTCATTCAGTTAGGTCGGTCTATTTAGCCGTATTGGCTTCGTGAATTAGACCATTATTAAAGCATTCGTCTTTCGCATTCCATGCGTGAGTGACGAACTCGGGGTATAATTTCGGCCCTGCCTCTTGACAATGTCCATTTTGCGGTCGTTAACATGTAAGGAAGTCGATATTTTGACGTTCCATTGACTTGACAAGTTATTTATAAAATGTTGTTCTAAATACGTCCCTGTTAAAGTAATGATATTTGGAATATCATGATCAATGTTTTGATATTAAACGTCGCGAGGTTTATTTTGGAAATGAACAAATAAGTGAAGAGGTATTCGATGAACATAATGAATAGGAGAACGTTTTTGAAGAGATTTTTGTTTTCATTAAGTCGTTTACCATTTTATTATTGTGAGGATTACCTTTAACATTTAAGAGCAAACTTTTATCTGATTAAAACAAAAACAAAAGAATTACGAAGTTTATGGCCATTGTGCATAAATTATTTATAAAGTTTTCTGATAATTTCCAAGGTCGTAAAACAATGTTTTATGTAGTTTTTAATTTCCTGTTGAAATAAGCGCCCACTTTAAGCTAGCTGTGCCCGCGGCTTAAAATGTTTATTTTCTGGGATCAATTGTAGCTCAAGTCCTTTTCCGAGTAAATAGCTACCTTCCTATCAAATTACAACGAAATTGGTGTAAGGTACACCTCATCATTTTCATTCAAAATATCGATAAAGGGTTTCTAAATATACGCTTTAGGGGGCTTTAGGGGGCTGCGGGTTGTTCGCAAGAGATACTGCGGCCTCGACATGAAAGAAGAAGGAACATGGGTGGTTTTTAGTCAGTAGATGTCTGACATTCCCTTTCGCTCTGCCGAAGAGCGGGAGGGGTTATTTGATGATTTCCCACTCCCAAAAAAAAAAAAAAGGGGATAGCCATCGTTTCTCAGGCAGAGATCTATGAACACAATTGTTACGTTATTTCTCTCACTGTCACACTTTGCGAACTAGAATTGAGAGAAAGAGACGGTAATATTCCTAAGCCAAAGCACTTATACAGCGTGTTTCTAAAAGCTGTGGTCAAATTTGAAGAAGTGGAACAGACCATGCAACTGAAACGTTTCTCCATGGGACCAACATCATAATCGCGAAGAAATAATCAGCTGTATCATACAAAATTGAAATATCTACTCAACTCAATTGTATGAGGCATCTGATTATTTTCCACCTCCTTAAATATAATCTCATCTTTCTGATACCATCATGCAGTAGATGTCGATCTCAAACTTAAAAAAAAACAAAACACCAAAGACGTGATGGGTGTCTCATCACACAGATATTTATAATTTCTTGATGAAACTTAATGAGCTCAATTCCTTTGGCTTCCCATAAAGCAGGTCGCATAATGTTTATTGCTATGCCAGGAGCCGACCCTCAATTGGTTTATATTGGTTGACGTAAACGCAAGGCAATATGACCGTTACTCAGTGGGTTCCCTGTATTATTACTAAGAGCAATAACCAATAACCATCAAGTAATTTGTGTTGACTAACGTCGTGTGCTTCGTGTATGGAATATTGTGTGATGCTATTCACATGAACGGCTGTCTTGCAATTGATAGAATTTGTGTCTGGGAATTTGGATCTGGTATTTTATCTTAGCTTGGTTCCTGGGAGGATTGTTTTGTTGTTGTTTGCAGGATGCGTATGTTCCCCAGTCGCTGAGAGGTTTTGCCCAGCGCAGTGGAAGTATTTCAGGATGTGCGGCGATGTATGGCGTCGAAGAACTAATAAAAGAAATGTGGTTCGTCCGGCGGCGAGATGGGCAGACGACATAGTGGAGATAGTTGAAGGAAAACCCTGAATTACGCTGGCACAGGACCGTGGAGAATAGCACATAAAAAGAGAGCCATATAACCAGCAGTGGGTGTATGGATGATGATGACTAGGTACTTTTCAACTTAAAGCTATCACATGTTATAATTGAATAATGCATCACTTAACTTTGCATTAATGCACACAATGCTTGCATTTGTAAGAAACTGGTTAGTTCATTGAAGATGACTTACGCTTTAATATACCTTTTGTAAACGAATTGAACGGTTAACCGTGTCAGTACCATTTTGCAATTCACTGACAATTGTTGGCCAAATTGGGTTCAAAAATACTACAAATTACCTATTACAAAGGCTCACTTAGGATGAACTAAAATATACCAGTTTAAAAAGTGAAAAATAATCTTCTTTTCTTTCTTTTTTAAAAAACATTGCCCCACACTAGGAATTTCTCCTGTATCATGGGTGTGTTCACAAACATTTAAACTCACATACACAAACACACCCAGACCCGAAACAACTATCTGTAGGCCATACAAATATTTGTTCCGTGCGGGGATCGAACCCGCGACACGCAGCGCAGCAGTCCAATCGCTCAGCCACTGCGCCAACCGTGCCGTCATCTGTTACCTACTTTACGTGATTTATATTTTGAAGGTAGTAAATGGCCCCGTCGGGGCTGGGGATTGTTCGCAAGAGATACCGCGGCCTCGACATGATGGGCTAAGAAGGAACATGGGTGGTTTTTAGTCAGTAGAAGCCTGATACTCCCTTTCGCTCTGCCCAAGAGCGGGAGGGGTTATTTGATGATTTCCCACCCCCCAAAAAGAAAATAGTAAAAGGGAGAGAAAGGCCACAGAAACGAAGGATGGGTCGGTGGACTGAGAAGGAGACGAAGATCATGGAGATGATGGATGGATTGTGTGAGGGATAATATGAAAAGGAAAAAGGGGAAATGGTACCGTGACGGTTGCCAGATAAAGGAAGAAAAACACGTGCTGCGCCGACACCAAGTAAGATCGGACAAGGCCAGGAAGATTGATGTCATAAACAATTTGGAGTTCAAGAGAGATTACTTCTGAACGGAAAACTTTTACCATAAAGGATGATATTGATAACACAATAAAACAAAAGTAAATTAAAGAAAGGGGCACCCTTGTTTGAAGAAAGAAACTGCAGAATCAGAATTTTCTCAAGATCAAAAAGCAACCCTCAGTCTGGTGACGTCAGTGGCAACCGGAAAACCCGAACCCTGAAGCAATTTGCTCAACCAACTAGAACTTCCTCAAAAGACAGTCAAACGTAATTAAAAACAAAACAAATCAGAAATGAGTTCCGTTAAATAAATAAACGTCACATAACTTCACGCCTGTAATTCCCGAAGGTTACGGTAGAGCTGTACCTACCTAATAGTACAAGCACATTTCGTTAGTTATGTATTAAGTCCTATGTAATAAGGGGTAAGCCTATTGCCATCAACCGGGCACAGATACAGACTCCGTGGCTCTTATTGAGAATTCGTAATGGAAAAACCCAGTAACACTTTGCTCGACCCGCGAACCGAACACAGGACCTCATACTCAGCAGTTGTACATGCGACCACTCGGCCATGGAAGCAGTTTAAATAAATAAACCCGACTGAAAATAAAGGTTTCCTTAACAAAGTTTTAAACACGTACTTAAATCGTTAAATCTCAGTCCCCGATGGTTCGATTAAAATCTTAACAAAACGGTAACGGTGAATATTTAAAGGCCCATAACAATTTTCTCACTTGTAATGTTAATCGGACTATAAAATTTTTAATTTCCACGCAGAATATTAATTAAGAATGTTACTTACGCACGATTCTTTTCCGTGGTAATATTTCACCTGGGGGATCTTAACGAACGTGTAATGTTGTTTTAACGACAAGTATTTGCTGTTGTATATTAACAGAGAAGGTAATGAAGCAAATGTTTTAACAGAACGTAATATTATGAAGTTTTTTTTTTATTAGACCACAAGGGTCTTGTATTCAAAATAGGAGTATTTTTTGTACATTAAACTCAATATTCCGTAATCTTACTAATATCATAAATGCGAAAGTTTGTGAGGATGTATGAATGTCTGGATGATTGTCACTCTTTCACGCAAAAACTACTGACCAGATTTGGATGAAATTTGGCACACAGGAAGTTTATAACCTGTGTTAACACGTAGGATACTTTTTATCCCAGTAATATGATCCCGTGAGACAATTACCGAACTCCACGCAGCCGTGGGCTTCAAGTTAGTGTATTCTAAGTTTACTTGAACTACTTGACAACCTCCAAGGCTTGAATGAGGCTCACGATAGACCTCTTTAGGTATCTACGTACTGGTCGGACATTTTCTGAGACATCGATTCGAGAAAAAGAAGAAGTTTACTTTATTCAAATGAATTTAACCAGCTTTAAAAAGTAAAAGGGAGAGGTCAAAATACTATAAAGTACTCGCCACGATCAAGTAGAAAATCGCCAAGCAGTTTTCTTTTTACCGATACATAAATCGAGCTGGAAATAAAAACAAAATTTAGCTATTGCTAAAAGCTATCCGAGAGTTGGCTCCAAATTGGTTAGTTCCATTACAGCAAGATTTGAAAGAAATGTTATGGCCTTTACCACTGGTTTCGTTCTTTCAACTGAGGATTAAAGCACCATTCGAAAGACGATCTTGTGGCAATCTTGGGATTACGATAGGATCTGAAGGTAACCTTGGTATCCCCATAAGACCGTGTTTTGTTTGTTTCAAAAACCGATGGTAATGGTTACGCTACTGATTTGCATGATGACTCGGCATTGTACACTTCGTTTGTGAATTTTCCTTCTTTGCCCACGTAAATGGAATAAATTAAAACCATTATAATACGGCAGACTCATTTACCGGGTGAGCGTAACGATTTTAAAGAGGTCTTTGGGACGAAAATTATAATCTGTTATTTTTAAATACTCGTGGACAGTGTTTTGTGGACTTAAAAATTAATTTCCTCATCATGTCAGCCTAAGAATCCATGGAAAGACACAGCCGCAAGACTTACAATATTATCACTTTTTTCTGTTTAGATGCAAGTTATTTTATTTTTTTATTTTGTGCTTTTGTGGCATATTGTGCCAACTAAATGTTTTCGTTCTTTCTTTCTGAAGGAGATGTTAATATCTGGAGAAGAAAACTGCATTTGTATAGAGTAATGTAAAGCTAACTAAGGAAGTTATACTCAAGAGTATCAGGGGATCAAGGGCGTGCCATTGAAGACCCAGAGGCTTATATATTTAGACAGCTGCAACGGCGATGATATATATGTATATAGCAATGATGCATCATCATATTTTTGGGGTCGGCTTCCAGTCCCACCAGATGAAACTGAATATCAGTATTTTACATGGAGTAACTGCCTGTTTGACCTCCACAACTCCGTTAGCACTACTTAATACGATCTTGGTGAGACTGGTTGTCAGACTATCGGGCTTTGGCTCGGCAAAAAATTCAGATAAACAGACATGGGCAGATTGCAGACGTAATATCTGCCAAAGAACCTTCATAGCCACAGCGTACAGCATATGGCACTCGTGGGCAGCAGCTGCAAATCAGCGTCAGGTGGTGCACATTCCCCGTCGGGGCTGCGGGTTGTTCGCAAGAGATACCGCGGCCTTGACATGAAGGGCTAAGAAGGAACATGGGTGGTTTTTAGTCAGTAGAAGTTTGACACTCCCTTCGCTCTGCCCAAGAGCGGGAGGGGTTATTCAATGATTTTCCTCACCACCCAAAAAAAAAAAGGTGGTGCACATTTTGTTGGCATTTGGCATTATTAGTTTTAATTATTTTGATTTGTTTTGTAAAATTTTAAGGAATTTTTGCCAAATAGACACAATTTTCTTTCTTTCAATGCAAAATAAAACATTTGTTTATTCTCGTCTACTATAAGAGTGAGTTCCCGTAGTAAGTGCAGGGTTACTTGTGATTCAGTCCACGGCAGGCCCAGAGTGGGCGGTCTAGCAACAATAGTAGAAGGAATCGGCCCCCGGTTAACACTTATTGGTCCACATGTTTCAATTGATTCTTTGGCTGGAGAACGTAATTTCGGCGCAATTGCCCTTTTCTTGTGATTAAAAGAAAATGAGTTGAAAGTTTTAGTAGCTTTTTTGAGTTGATTGTATTGAATGTAGGACCTGTGCTTAACATCACGCCTGTAATCCCTGGAGGGTTAGGCAGAGATGTACCTAATAGTACAACAACATTTCGTCAGTTAAGTATGTATTAAGTCAATTTAAGTCCCATGTAATAGGAGCCGAGTCTAACAGACTTACTGCGGGTACTCAGAGATATTTAATGATTACTTAAGCCGTCATTTAGTAAAGATTAGACATACTTTTGTATGACAAAACTGTCAAAACCTTTACTAAATGATGGCCTAAGTAATCATTAAAGCTCTCTGAGTGCGGCAGTTAGACACAAATAAAGTCTCTGTGGCTGCTAATGAGCAATTGCTGATGAAAAACCTAAGAACATTTTGCTCGACCTGGGAATCGTACCTAAGACCTGCACAGCAGTAGCTTTTGCGACCAATGAGGCAAGTTATTGTTCTGACACTAACTTAACGAAGTTAACACCTCTTTTAACATGATTTGAGGTTTTTTTTTAAATATTACAGTATATTTTCGATTTCCGTCATAATTTATTGACCTCATGATAACTCTCCATATTATAAAAGAATTAATATCTATTGATCGTTGTTCAGATAAGTTAAGTAAGTTATACACATACATACATACATAAACTCACCCCCTTTTCCCACGGGGGTAGGCAGAAACCACAGAACGCCACTTGCTACGATCCTTACATACTCCTTTTGCCTCGTCCACATTCATACATCTGGTCATACACGCACGCCGGTTACGAGTACTACGCACCTGTCCTTTCTGAATAACGGCACCAATAAGATCAGTGCACCAGTAAGTTATATATTACATAATATATAGAGAATTAGTGCATTCGAATAAAATAAGTAATTAATTTGTAATATTCTTCTTTCACTATTTCAATATCTACGACGACACGGTTGGCGCAGTGGCTAAGCGATTGGACTGCTGCGCTGCGTGTCGCGGGTTCGATCCCCGCACGGAACAAATATTTGTATGGCCTGCAGATAGTTGTTTCGGGTCTGGGTATTTGTGTATGTAACTTTATATGTTTGTAAACGCACCCACGGTACTGGAGAAATTCCTAGTGTGGGGCAACGTAAAAAAAAAAAAAAAAAACTGATCTACCAATTATTTACTAATCCCAAGAGATCAAATTTGAAAGCACGCTCGGAACCTTTTTTTTTTGGCGGGTGGAAAATCATCAAATAACCCCTCAGTATCAGACTTCTACTGACTAAAAACCACCCATGTTCCTTCTTAGCCCTTCATGTCAAGGCCACGGTATCTCTTGCGAACAACCCGCAGCCCCGACGGGACGCTCCGACCCTAAGGTTGTATTTTAAACCTTTACTAACGAATCTCCATGGCAAACGCTATCCCACACCATACCCAACTGTATTCAGTGGACCCAAAACAAACTGGCGAAGTGAACTCAATTTAAATTCGAACGATTTCAAAATAGAAAATATTAGTTTTGCCATTTTCAACAACACCAGATCTTAGAAACAATCTCAGTTTCAACGCTTTATTCACATTTTGTGGCTGATACTAACACTGCAAAAATTTAAATCCAAATGCTATAGGGTGTATTTCCGGTTAAAAAAATGGTAAGTTTACCTCGCGCATTCATACAAGGCCATTTTTGTAAGGATGAGAAATCATCAAATGACTCCTCCCACTCTGCGCGGAACTGAAAGGAGTGTCAGACTCTTACTGACCCCGTCGGGGCTGCGGGTTGATCGCAAGAGATACCGCGGCCTCGACATAAAGGGCTAAGAAGGAACATGGGTGGTTTTTAGTCAGTAGAAGTCTGACACTACTTTTCGCTCTGCCCAAGAGTGGGAGGGGTTATTTGATGATTTTCCACCAGCCAAAAAAAAAAGTCTCTTACTGACTAAAACTCCACGGGCTGATTCCACCATCTCCCTTCTTCCATCGGGAGACTAGGCGTACTGCAGGCTATCACCCATACCTAGTCGATGTTCCACACATTCGAACGAAGCGCTTTGCTAAGTCCTTTATTATGCGCACAGCCAAGGAGTGGAACTTCCTGCCTGCGTCGGTTTTCCCGAGTTCATATAACCCTAATCTTTTTAAGTCGCGAGTAAATAGGCTTCTTCTGGGTAAGCTCGTTCCATCGTCGACCTCATCTCTGCCCTTAGGGCAAGATTGAGGTCAAGAGCAAGCCCATTAAAAAAAAAAAAAAAAACTCATCCGTGTTCCTCCTAACGCGCTTTGCGTTCCAGGGCCGCGGTGATTTTTTGAACAAATTCCGCAACTCTGGTAGGGCCCTAGCGAGCCCCGTCTACTAAGGTGACATCTCTTTAAGGCTTGTATTCACGCCAATGACCTTGTGCATACAAACTACCTCTCTCGGTCGTAGATACGGACTCTAAACGGACGCGTTTTTCATTTATTATAATTAAAATAATACATGTTTTTAAAAAGTAACAAAACCAAATTATTTTCCTTTGTATTTCAAAGCAGTAGATATTTTTTTTATATTATTTTGTTAAAAAATGAAGGAGTAAAATGGTTCCATTCAACGATTTGGAGGTGATTTTGTGGATTTTTTTTCTTATTATGTGATACCGATACAAAAATTGTGGCTAAACCAAATTACGTGTCATATCATGTAGATTACTAAAAAAAATTCTCAGATGTAATTTCTCTGTAAGTGCCGGTGAAAAACCGCTTCATCTGCACGCTGTTTTTAAGCTTTTTCGAGAGAGGACCCTTAAGGTGAAGGCGACAAGGTGGTCCGCGAAATACGAATTTTCTTACTTTTTTTGCAATTTCCCGGTCAGTGTCAAGTCGTATGTTGAATAGAGTGGAATTCGCGGCTGTGGAAAATCAGTTCGTAAAGGTCTCTTAAGTGACTATTTAATGAAAACGGCATTCTTGAGACCTTTATGAACTGAAACGGTTGTGTTGGTGATTTTAATCCTTATTATTCAGTAAATAGACGTTTGTTACTGCCGCGAATCCTATTTTATTTAACATACGATTTGACACTGACCGGCAATTTGCAAAAAACGTAAGAAAATTCGAATTTCGCGGGCTATGTCGTATCAACCTTAAGGCGCGCGTGAGACACAACGCGCCGTCGATTCACACTAGGCCCACTGTATGTATATTTGTCCTACAAACAACAGACTAGTTGATCGACAGACGGGTCGGTCGGCACAATAAACCGTAATCAAACTTGGAGGAGCGAGGAACTTCACTCGCTTACCTACTGGTTTTATTGTTTGGGAACATCAATTTATGCTAAACGTTGCTGGGCGCCCGTTTTCCTATGGCGAGGAGTTGAGGAAATGGTTTCTACTCTTCTAGATGTTTGTTGATGTTTCGTTAAGACATCATCATATCAGGGTGGAATCTCATCCGAGTTTTTCCCGCCATTTTGCAAATAACGCCAACAAAACGAGCTTTTGGCCTCTGTGCCTTTGACCTAACCCAAGCAATAACTTGGTCAAAAATTCAAATTCAAATAATTTATTTATATTCATCGAAACGTAAGGCACCTATTGTACCTGTCGAGGCTGCGGGTTGATCGCAAGGGATACCGCGGCCTCGACATGAAGGGCTAAGAAGGAACATGGGTGGATTTTAGTCAGAAGAAATCTGACACTCCCTTTCGCTCTGCCCAAGAGCGGGAGGGGTTATTTGATGATTTCCCACCCCCCAAACAAAATAAAAATAAATAGGTAAAGGCACCTATTGTAAGTACTCCCACAATAAGTCAGTTATGTTTAAGTCCTGCGTAATGAAGGCGAAGACAATAGTCGGGGACAATAGTCACCGAGGATAATTCTAATCTTTTACAGAGAAATTCCGAAATTTCTTGTATCCCTTCTTTTCGGTGGAGATTGAGGAGCTTTTCACCTTTTTTTTCATGCCAAGCAACATCAATCAAACTCTGTTGTCTACCTTCCTTATCATAATGTTTGTTACAAAACACACAAAAGAGACAAAAACAGATTCTATATCAGCCAGGAACACAACAAATTCTTTGATCTTGAAATTAATAAACCAAAATGAAATACCTACTTAGTTTTTTTTTTCCAATAAGCATATTCACAATTTATATAAAAAGGTAACGCTGGCAACCTTACCGCATCCCTCTTAAATCAAACAATTCAATATTATTATCAAAATCCATTACCAAAATAAGTAAAGATGAAATAGTTGTTTCAATCAAATCAGTCTTTAAACATGGACATCATACGAGCTATCTCCTAATACCTTTTATGATACAAAAAATGATTGGATGGATTCCAATCATTTTTTGTATAACTTAAGGAACATAAGTTAAGGAACTCTTTAATGTCAGTCAAGCGCACGATATAAAGGGTTCTACACAATGTCCGAACGGCGGAGGAGATCGGATCTTCAGGTTAAACCGCGCATACCTAGGTTGGTTTGTGGATGGGTGACCACCCATTACATACCGAGTTTCGGTCATTCCTCGGAAAGCACGTTAAGCCGTTGGTCCCGGCTTACATTTGTACGTTTTTAGCAGTCGTAACAGGTACTGAGTGGCCCAGTCCGGTCCCGTGCGTTTTGTATTAGTAGATGCGTTATAATCGGTACAAAAGCCAGGTTTGTAGTGAATTCTACGGGTCGGCTTTCTTGTTAATATTACTCATTCGAATTATCGACCAACTTGAACAAGTGTAATGTGATAGGAGAGCGGGAGGAAGTGTCAGACTTCGACTGACTAAAAACCACCCATGTTCCCTTTGTGTCTAGCCGCGGTACCTCGTTCGAACAACCCGCAGCCCCGACGGGATGTATGTAGTCCCTTAGTTGTTAGTGGATTTCATTGGTTAGTAAACCAGGCGGAAAGACATTGTTAAAATTGTTAACTGGTTACTATGTCATGTACAGTCATGAGGATAAATATCTTACATTCACGCAAGATTATACAGCGATCTCCTCCTAAAGGCTTTATCGTAAGATGTAACAAACCACCATCTTCGCATTTTTTTTTCGCATTTTGACACCAAAAAACACTGAAAAGTGGAAAATAACTTTACTTCCATAAGTCGGAGACGTTTGTTTGATTTATCGTATGAAGAGACGAAACACAAGTTAACAAAATTATACCAAAAATAATAGGTACACACACACACTCTCTAAAATTTTGTATGAGAATACCGCGCGACATTTTTCTGAGACCAAATGAATCACGTAAATCAGACCAGTAATCACGGAGTTATAAGCAAACAAACGAAAAACAATAAGTCATATTGAGAAGCTTCTTTTTTTTAGAAGTCGGCTAAAAATAGATTTTTGCCCAATTGCAATCGGATTTACACAAAAATATACACTTTCGAAGCTTGGTAAGTGTACCTACACATATAGGTGGCCATGACAGTACCTTCAGTGGCTACCCATTGTGTGCCATTCAGTGTAATTCGTTTGGTCTATATATCGGGATTAGTATTGGATTTGACGTAAATTAAGATGATGAATGGACGTGGAATGTTGCCAAACGGAATAGGTGGCTCTTTATATAGCTCTGTAATCTCTGAAAGAATTATATGGTATGAGTATCGGCAGCTGGTTACATTGAAGTTTATTTTAGACCGGTAGCTGGTCTAAAATTGAGGTGAGCAGGAGTTATCAAGATCTGGCGTAAGCAGTTGGAGTAGGACCCTCAATTAACGGTGTCTGAGAGACTGTAAAAGCGCTGACAGATCAAAATTCTGACAAGTGGATAGCTTTTGGAAGACCGCAGGTACAGAACAGATAAACCTCTTTAATCTGTCCGCAGGCCTCGTTTAGACTGACACAGACCAAGTCAAGACCATGTAAAGTAATGATGACATAGGCTAGCTGCGCTCCAGAACACAAATTGCCGACGTAGCTTATAAAGCTGCGAGACTGAAAAGGGACTGTGCAGTAGTGTGCAGGCCATGTCTGCCGGATGCCGCCGCAGCTGTGGACCCGAATATCGTAAGACTGGAACCCTGACATAAATAGGCGGGGTCGCGGTAGACCGAGGAGAAGATGGCGGGACGCCTTGGGTGGCTTTCTCACCAACTGGCGAGATGAAGCACGCAATCGTAAGAGACCCCCATATTCAAAATTCATTTATTTACGTTATACATAAAAATACATATGTGTACCAAATTTCAACTTAATCGGTCCATGAGATTAGGAGCAAATTAGCTGTGACAGACGGACAGACACACGATTGATCCTATAAGGGTTTAGTTTTTCTTCCTTTTGAGGTTCGCAACCCTAAAACAACTCCACCAGTAGCTATATCAAGATACATGTACAAGAACCATTTACAAATAAAAGCCTAAAGCGCTGACCACAACCATGCAATTAATCGGCTGAACTTGCATCGGGTGTAAAAGAAGGAAATGTAAACGAATTCTGTTACCGGTTGCGATTGTAAAATGTACTCCGTTTGCAGATAAATTTACGCTGTCTGAATCTCGCTTTTATTTTATTAGTCTTGTTGCGATGTACCTACGTGCATATTCTCCTTTTAACCGTGTAAAAGAACCTTGGTAACGTAAACCACGTTAACTGGTGAGCCTGGGGTCCAGGGTCCGATACTCGGGTCGGTTAAACATTTCTTAGTAGTAGCCCGGAGTTGGGAACTTGGCATCTATGATACCCATGACTCGGAAAGTCCTGCTCCTGATCTCTTTACTGTCTTATCGGATTGCCATTTCATCAGACTATGAGAGAAAAGGAACAGAGAGTGCACACACTTGTGCACTATAGTACCTAACTAACGCACCGAAGACGCTAATCTGCGTTAAGATTGACAGCCGTGGCCGAAAACGGTCAAGAGTTCGTACCGAAAACGGTCAAATAATATAGACACCAATTGTTGGCAGAGCCCTCACAATAGCCCGGTGGAAGGCAGTACGAAGAACAACCAGTTTAACCCTTCACAATGTTAACATAACATAACGTCACGCCTGTAATCCCCGAAAGGATAGGCAGAAGTGTACCTTACAGTACACAAACACATTTCGTTAGTCATGTTTAAGTCCCATGTAATAGGGGGCACGCCGATTGCCATCAACGGGGTACAAATCCAGATTCCGAGACTGCTACTGATAATTCCTGATGGTAAAACCCAATAGCACTTTGCCTGACCCGGGAATTGAACCCAAGATCCCATGCTCAGCAGTCGCGACCACTATACCAATGGGACTGTCAAAGTATGTGTTCAATATACAGTTATCAACATTTTTCTAGTAATAAGTTTTCTAATCACTACAAGTTTAGACCACCAAATATTAATTTATAATAAATTAATAATACGAATAGTTTGGTATCCGAGTTCCCACAACAGTCCGCCAGAAGCCAGTACGTGGAACAACGAGCTCTGTACTCCACAGTATTATAAATTGAATTATTAATCAAAACAGCTTAGTGATGAGTGGTTTCAACTTAATTTAATCCTAAGCCACTGTTTGTTGCTATCTGGGGAACCATTTACATATTCGCATGTGGTCCTCTGAAATGGGTAGGTACCCATTCCACCGGTTTTGTGTGGAACACTTTAGATCAATAAATTCTTACTGCGGTAATGGGAATTACTAAGTTTTTTTATTTGGGAATGTTTATTATCGCTGTTTTATTGTGTTATATATGTATATAAATAAGGATGTTGTGTTAAATTGAAAAATAACGTTTTTTCTTGAGGATACAATCTAGTAGTTTTGGTTGGTAGTACCAAATAAGCTACACCTTGTAGAGATAGGTACACTAATAAATAATATACGTGGGTATATCATCCTTTGTATAGGTGTGTCGCAATCGGCATGCCGGATACGTCGGAATCCGGATACATTGCTCAAAAACTGGAATCCATTATGTTTAGAACTTGGTAGACCAAAATATTTACAAGGTAATCAGCCAACGTTTATTTATTTATTTATTTTACTATTTATGTACACACAGTAAATAGCACAGGAAAATACAATAATATAACATGTGAGTACAAAGGTACTGCTTATTTCTAAAGAAATTTCTGCCAGCAGACCTGCAAAAGGAGAAATGAAAAAGAAATGTAGACGATAGTGTGTGAAAAAATTTATTCAAATAAGCTTACAGCGGCGTTAAGTTGCTGAAGAGGGATTGTCTTATCATCATGTGCCTAGCCTTTTCCTATGTTAGGGTCGGCTTCCAGTCTACCCAAATGCAGCTGAATACCAGTGTTTTACATGTAGCGAATGTCTATCTGATCTCCATAACTCAGGTGGTATTGGCTAATACGATACCCTTTAGTAACACTGATTGTCCGACTTTCGGGTAACCGACTGCCTATACCGACTGTCAAAGATTTATTAATGACATCCGAACACGTTAACCTTACACACGTTAACGAACGAACGAGCACGTTAAGCTGTTAGAGCTTAACGTGCTTTCAGAGGTACGGAGGAAACTCAGTAAGTAATAGGTGAACATCCATCCACGGACCAACCAAGTCAAGTGCGGCTTAAAGATGAAATGGTCTTTTTAGGGTTCCGTACCTCAAAAGGAAAAAAACGGAACAGAGATTTACCATGTTATTTTAGCACCATAAGTTTCAAATAGGTTTTCCTGTAGTCTATAAGTGTTGAATTACATTCTGTATTTTTTTCAAATTTTAGGCTCACTAGTTCCGAAAATAGGGGGGGGGATTGGTAAATTTACATCGATTTTCTTAAATATCTTTAAAAGTGTTTATCTTTTAATTATTTTTAAAAAAATATTTGAGATCCTCACAATAAGCCTTTTCATTTGATATTTCACACGGTACAGTTTGAAAACTTAAAAAAAATTGTTAAGCTCAAAGATTTATAAATGACATCCGAAACCAACAGCTTAACGTGCTTTCAGAGGCGCGGAGGATACTCGGTAAGTAACGGGTGATCACCCATCCACGGACCAACCAAGGCAAGTGCGGCTTAAAATGAAGATCAACCCGTCTGATTCCCTCATAAAAAATAAATACTCGTACTAAAATTACTAAAGTTTTGGTGATAAATTTAGTGTGGGTACAAATGTTTTATACGATTTTCTAATAAATAATAGAACGAGCAAGTCAAACCTATACGAACTCTCAAAGGTCAAATGACAAAAGGTCACCGTGTAAAAATATATGTGATCATTTCCCGTGACATTATTATTTTCCTCTTCATTTATCTTATTGATGACTTATAAATAAACTCTTATTGAATGTCGTCATTGATTGTGAAGTAGATATCATGCTACATTTATAGATTTTTTTCTTTTATGCTATGCCATTCCTATGATGCCTTGCCATTGATTTCTTGGTTCATTAGCGAAGCGCTGCGATTATTGTAATGATCGAGTGACGTCATGGCGCTATCTGTAGGTAGTCTAGTATTACTCTTACGCAAGAGTGACTAGGAAATATTCTAAGATATCATCATCACCTGAATAGCCTTTTCCCAGTATGTTGGGGTCGGCTTCCAGTCTAACCGGATGCAGCTGAATCATCATCATCATAATCATTTAACTTGGACGGACTGCCTATCTGATCTCCACAACCCAGTTTGTACTGTCTAATATGATCCCTTTGGTAAGACTGGTTGTCAGACTTTCAGGATGCTACCAAAGATCTATAAATGACAGCCGGGCCCAATGGCTTAACGAGCTTTCCGAGGCACGGAAGAATCTCGAAAAGATTCCAAAGGGGATAGAACCGATGTGGCATATCAACCTGCCCACCATTTTGATTTTTTTTCGAAATCGCGGCCAACGATGAAAGTGGTATGAATAGATAGAGAACATATAGACGAACAAAAAATGTTCTGTAACACGGTACCCCAAGGTGTCACGTTACTGAGATATTTGAAGGTAAAGATCGACAAAATTAAATGAGTACAACGACAATCATTAAAAATAGACTTATTACGTGTATAGGCGTTAAATTGTATCCAAATAATCTTTCCCAGGTTGATATTATTATGCACACGAGAAAATCACGAGCCATGTTATATCATATAAGTTTTCTCGTGCTCCTAGTATGTAGTTTGTAATGTAACTACTCTCTTTCAATAAACAGTAATAATAAGATCAACGCCTATAGATACGTAAAAGGTATATTTTTTATGTGGTCATTGTACTCATATGTCGATCTTTACCTTCAAATATCTCGATAACGTGACATTTTGGGGTACCATGTTACATGACATTTTTTATTCGTATATATGGCCGCGATTTCGAAAAAAAATCAAAATGGCGGTGAGTCGATATGCCAGCTTCCATACAAAAAAGTTCAAACCCCTTTGACCTACTGAAAAGAAGCACTGAGTAAATTTATTGGAATATTTTAAGATTTTTAAGACCTTGGATTTTAATAAAGAACATCGTCCACATCTAAAGTTCAATGCCCCAATAAATACCAATTGCGACGGTCAACTGTTTATTAATATTCAGACCAAACACCAAATCATTTGACACTACTTAGTCCTAATATCCAACAAGAGACTTCTATCTACTTAATAATATGCCACGAACATTTCCAACCGAGTGCGACAAACGATAGTTTCTGAGCATCGTTCAATTGGACTCAATGGATTCGACCTCGCCCCATTGGGTCTAAGGAGCGTCACTGATAAAGATACCCGTATGATCTAGCAGACAGATGCATTATCCAATACAAGATTGGATGCAGGATGCGCCAGGATGTCCTATTTCACATGGATGAACGGTAGTTGATACTTGACGCTTCGTCATCGGGACACTGGGCCTGTTATTGCAGACAAATTGCAAGCGCAAAACATTACAGCTGCTATTTGTATAATGTTGATGTGTGTGTGTGTATCGCACACACAAATATTTGTCGACATAGGGGAATTGAATGCTCGTATTTTCAATTACCTAATGGGAAACAGTTTTCGATGTTCACGCCATACATGTTAGTTAAACTAACGCAATCTAATCGTTGAATGTAAATGTCAAAGCGTGTTTTTTATTTGCAATAGGACATTTATCAGCAGTAGTGATTAGCCAAATACATTGAAGTTTGTAAAAACTGCAATAACATTTATGCTGCAATCGTTTTATGTCTGCAAAAGTCGACCAAAAGTAGTCTTTTTCCTGTTTTGGTTCTTTACTTTGCAAATTCATTTAAGGTCCTATTTTTTTACGATTTAAACGTTGGTATTTCCCTCAAATTGCTTATTTTCCACATGTTTTCAATATTTCAATTACATATTGTGTAGAGTTTCAAAACAACGTTAGTCTGTAATATTTTCTGACAATTTTAAAACGGGTGTGAAGGAAAAAATCAGAGTCAAGAGAAACTTGCTTTCTTAATTCTTTTATAGTACCCTCTGAGGACACGACACTCTTAAGTACTATTTCGACATTTTTAGCTGCCTCTATTCTCTAAAAATACTCTTGACTACGATGTAAAATATAGTGAAAATATTCCTTTATAGCACGAGTGCACATTCTTACATCGCAGAGATTAAATTACGTTTTTGTATCATAATAAGGAAAGAATTTAGGGAGTACTGGTTGTATCCAATATTTTCTGATATTAAATTACTGTTACAGCGCGTCGAGAAACATCTGACACGAGTTTACTCCTACACATACATACACGTTTATGTATCATAATTCTCCTGCCATTATTCCAATTTATTTGGGGTCGGCGCAGCATGTCTTCTTCTTCCATACTTCTGTATTACTCATCATCACATCAGACACCTCGTTACCTCCAATATTAACTTCACACAGTACATATATCCATCGTTTGTCTTCCTCTTTTTATATACCCATCCACATTCATACTCAAAACTTTCCTCACGACATTTTCCTCATTCCTACGCATCACATGCCCATACCACGACATCCAATATACAACCCGTATGTATTTGTATAATATAATATATGTAATATAATATATATTATTATAATATACGTATATGTTATAATAATCGTAAAATATTGAATTTAAGGAAGTGCGCACCAAGTGGTCTATATACAAAAATGTTAAATATATTCACTTCCTTGTACTTTATTTATTATGGGAAAAAAGTTTGTCTATTCGTAAAAAAAATATCATGAAGGTGATGTTTTGGGTAGACATAATTACTCTAACGCCACTTCAATTTGTGTTTACATCTAAAGTGACATATAAAACTGGATGTTCAGGTCATTTTTCATGGCGTTTCCGTCCCCTAACCGCGTATGATATATGGCCCGTGGGCGTCATTTGGCATCCGGCAAAGGCCCGTCTTCCTACAGAATTATTTCCAAGGGTCGCCTCTTTCCACACCGTTTACTGTTCTTCAATTATGTGATTTTCTTAAAGTGGTCAGACCCTTTTTTTCTCGCCCTTTGGAACGTTTGTCACGGTTCAATTTATTGGTAAGTTGTAGGAGAATATTGATTTGAATGAGGCTCTGAGGATGAAGTGTGGGTAACTTGGGTCGGTTTTTATTGATTTATGGTGTTATTCGATTGAGACTTTCGTATTTTTTCTATTCTTTCTTTCTTTATCGTGTGGTTAGTTAGTGCCTATCTTCTGATTTGTTGGCTTTACTTGCCGTCGAGAAATATCTCGCAGGTATGCTAGTTTACTCCTTATTTTTCTATTATACTGCGATTATTTAAAGGCCTAGACGACGGTTTTCTTGATATTTAGTGCTGATTTTATCATCAGATCCTATCGTGTTTGTTTCATTATTTGACTAGAAAATTAAAATGCGAGTTCGGAAAACGTTAATTGTGTCCTTTGAAGGAATATTTTCAAAACTCCTAAAATAAAGCGTAACGCAATCAATCATCAATTAAAGTTCTATCTTAATTCATCTAGGGTCAGCACCCCACAAAGTAGGCTTAGCCTCTAGTTCACTTGCACACCAGTTGTAATGAAACAATTTATTTACATGCGAGTTTCATCACTTTTAATGTTTACTAACTTGACCGTTTTGTTCACTTTTATCGACAAGTTTCTGATATTTTTATTGCCTAGGTATAACATTTATTACTTCTAACTAACTCTAGGCATAATACTCGCTTTTGATGTAATTACTGAAACAGTTGCTTTGATGGATAACGATTGGTCTAGACTTAGGTATTACATTAAATGTAATACCTACCTACTCTAGGCTGAAGTCCGTTTCCAAGTTGAAATTTGACTCTTTTACCAAGTAGGCATAATACAAATTAATCTGTTTTACAACTATTGGTCAATTTATTTAAATTATTTGTAATTCTTGTTCTAATTATTAAGATAATTTAATTTTAATGTAATGATGACCCATAATTTAACAAACTTTATTCGTAATCCGGAAACGGTAGAATATTATGATCGTAAAACATAATGGACGTAACAGCTTTGTACAGTATTACTTACAAATAAATGCATTATATTATTAATTATTACAATAGGTACCCTAAAATGTATCAGTGAATAAGTCGTCGGAGTAAATTCTACAAGTTAGCATTTAAAAGAGATCCAAAATGAATATTAAAGTAACTTCAAAACTCCATCCAAGTTATCTAAAACCAGTTAGTTATTCATTCAAATCTAGTAGCCTTAGTTAAATTGCCAGCCCCGACAGAAGTACCTATTGTAAAACAATTACCCGTTGAACCTATATTCAAAACCAATATATCATTACAATACCGAACACGACAGCTATCGAAACCTGAGAATATCGGTAACATATTTCGGAATACCGATATCGGGACATAAAACGGATGTGACGGTCTTAGTATCTCAATAATACGTGATCAATTGAACAATTGTCTTCCCTCTCGGATTGCGTCTTCCCCTCTCTGTGATGTAGGTATTTTGTTACAAGTTGCCCTGATTCCTCGATATTGCGTTATCGTTCTGTAAACTGATATCTTAATGCGATTGGGAATTAAACAGTTAATTCGGTCGTTGACTGAATAATAAACAAATAAGCGGGAAGTTGTATTTTTGTTCGGAATACTGTTTGTTGAAATGTCGTAGTTAGAATCTGATCTAGGTTGTCATAAAGGAATTTTATTTGTTTTCTCATCTGCGGTTAACTGATGATGTTACAAAAGCACCATTATCATCATCTGCCTTTTCCCAACTATGTTGGGGCCTGCTTAACTAAACTAAACAATCTTACGGAATGTAGATGAATACTAGTATTTTACATGGAGCGACTGCCTACCTGACTTCCACGACCCAGTTAGTACTGGGAAATGCGATACCCCTTGGTAAGACTGGTAATCAGACTTACCAAGACTGGATGTCACAAAATAGCATTTACCACTAATTTCGTTGACCAAACAAATCAAGTTTCAAAATACACTGACCCGAATAACTACTATGAGAATGATTTTGAATGACCCATTTGTTTATAAAAGGCCGTCCCAAATCTCATTGTCCCATTGTAGATCCCTCTCAATAGAATAATACGGGTCCCATCACACGGCAACTTTTCAAACTAAACTTGGTTACATCACAAAACATAGACAAATCCGTCCCCTTCAAACGTTTCAAAAGACACGCCATTAAGTCTGTAAGCGTTTTATAAACCTCCATAAAATTCAATTCGGGCAAGCTTATTACGGTTTTAACATCAAAGATAGTTGAGAATGAGCCACAAAGCGAGATAATGAAAAGGGCCGATCGTTAGACGACGGACGGAACCTTAAACGGAGCAATGGTCCACGATATGAAGAATGTGGCCGTCCACACAAACTCTCCTCATTACAAGGTTACAACTACCCTCGTTAATGACGACGGCTTAACCTTTTTGCGCGATACTCGGTCATTCGTCTTGTGGCCAGCGACATGTGCAGACGATTGTACATGCCGTCCGACGTCAGGCTAAAAGATAAATGAATGGACTTTTCATTACCTCACACCTCTAAATAAGGTGGCAAGGTCAGTTTTACGTTCAACGAGCCAAAAATATTAGAATGAAGTTATCGCACGTGATTTGTTTGCGGGCTGAGGAGCTACAACGAAAATGTGTAACAATGAAAACGACAGTAAAAACCGACAGCTTTTTGCAGTGACTTTTCTCAAGCACTTCCCGATCGCCTAAAAAAATTAAAACTTTCAATCGATACGAGTCGCTTTCGCTTACAGTCAATTTTGAGAATAAATATGCTAAAGTATTTTATAATTTTAACGTTTAAATACACTTTTTTACTTAAGTATATAAATAATTAGAACTCCGTTCCAACCGGGTGTCCAAATAACACCTCTGTATTTTTTCTTATGGTTATATTACTCAGATATAGGTTCAGACACTCGAAATACTATGAAATCTGTCAAAACAAATTATTGACCTTTCGATTATGTTGCTATTTGGCCCGCCATTCTCGAGCTTTCATTCACAATCAAAAATTTAAATGAGTTTCCTCGTTTCACGAGAAAAGCGTATTTTTTTTCGTCTTCTAATGCCATTTTGGGATGGTATTACTCCTAAATGAATATTCATTCGGTGCGAAATCGTTTAAGAGATAATAGATTGAGGTTCATATTAGGTTCGCAATGAGTTATGGCTTTTCGTTTTGTATGCGGGAATGCTGTCTGGACTCATCTCAAGTGATTAATTGATCGCTGAACGATTACTTACTCTATATAGTAATGCAGTAACTTTTATATTGCTTGACTCGTTACCTGAAAATAAAAATAATATCATAAGTAAAATGAATGTTCAGCCTTTTAATAAACATAATCAGTGTTATCAGAGCAGCCGGATTAATGCCCCGAACTTTTGCAGATAAACTGTAATTACGATTTCGCTCAGCCTATTTAGGTTATCGCATAAAAAGGGTTAAATATTCATGTGGCCGGGCTAGCAGCAATAATACATATGGAATCCTCCATTTATTTATCCACGCGTCTAAGCAACACTGACAAATGGTCGCCATCAAAATAACCGAACGAACCTGTGAGAAAAATCCCGGATTAAAGTTACACAATGAACTCCTCAGTATCCGAAATTCTTTCGTAATTTCCCGAGAGGACACAGAAAAATGTAGCTTATTACCTCGCAGGAGGAGGTAACTACAGTCGAAACTAACTTGCCATTGTTGAAAGTTACAGTTTTCAATCTTGAACAAGTTACTTCATAATTCAGGCTCCCGGGATGGAGCTGGAGCCGCAACTTTTGCCGGTGGGAATTTGGTAGTTCACGGTAAGAAGTTATTATGCAAAGTCAAACACGCCGAATGACCATGGTGGTGGAAGCAGGGATAGCCTTGTGGTGTGACCGAAGTCATAGGCCTCGTGTTTGAACCCAATACTTCTGATTTTTCATATTCGTGTGCGTATGGTAAAACTATCACTTGCTTGAAGGAAAACATCGTGAGGAAGCCAGCATGCCTGAGAGATATTTCACGACGGCTTGTAAGTCAAGTCAGAGGCCTATGGGCTCGTTTACGGAGATGCGGGGCGTAGCGCGGCGCGTGCAGCAGGCTCGTCTCGAGCTTTTTTATTTATTTACTAAGAGGCGCGTCTACCGCAACGAACGTTGCATTTTAAACTAACGAGCGAAAAATCGCTTCTCGTAAAATCGACGTTTGAAATCGTTAACGTTTTCATACATCGCCATGTGTTTGAATTTAAAACCCACAACGCGCCGCGCGACGCCCCGCGTCTCCGTAAATGAAGCCTATGGGCGACATAAAAACTCTGACACCAGGTTAGGAATTAACCACACAATAAAGAAAGAAAGACCAGGGTGGTTCGTAGTGGTCAAGCATGGGTCTTAAACACGCGATTCCCTGGTGGCTCATTTACGTAAACTTTCTGTTTATCTACTAAATTTTTAGGGCTTAGACAATTAGACATGTTGAACTGTACAAATTAATTTAGTTTTATCAGAATCCTCCATCAACGTCAGTACTCTCGTTATGGGCCCTTCTCAGGCACGATGAGTGACGTTTTAATTACCTTACTTGTTATTTAACGTCCCCTTGATATTGTTTTTATTTTATTATCAGTTATCTTTTAGTAGCAAAGTTTTGTTTACGAAAAACGACGGATTATATTTTAGCTTTTCCAACGGATTTGAGTTTAGCGTTGTCAGTTTAAAATCTAAATATATTATGTTGTGTTATTTTATTAACGTTAAATATGTTTTGAAGATGCACAGATGGGTGGCTGGATAGTATGGATAGTATGGATACTTCTCTTTCACGCAAAAAGCAATGAATGGCTTCCGATGAAACTTATAACTTTTAAATAAGAATAAAACACATGGGCTATAATATTTTACTGTAGTAAAAAAACAGTATGAGTGCGAAGATGCGGACGAAAACTACGGAATAAAATGTACAGCGCGTAGTTACTTAATATTTTGTATATTCCGACGTTCGAATTTTCAAAAATAGTACGTCTGCAAATCGGATTATGTATTTCAAACCTATTTCGAATTTTGAGAATAAAATAGGTACTTAGTGATGTAGACCACATAATATAACGATCATTATAAATAACATGTTTTATTTAGTTGTTATTGAATAGCAGTGTTATGTAGCAAGACGTTATAGTGTGGTCAGTATAATAATAGTCGCGCATCTCCGCGTCAAATCCTCTGGTGGCCGCGTGTCGCCGGTTGATAAGCAGCCGATGGGCTAGAACGAGGCGATGCAAGTGATATACTTAAGCGGAAATATTTGCTAATTGGTTTGATGTGTGAAAAGTCGCAATTTTTATTGCTCTAAGATTATTCAAAAATGGCTACCTAATGTTGACAAAAAATCGACCACAACAATTACCCCATAATTAGTTTATTTTTGTGTTATAACTGTGTTTACTTTAATGTGAGACACATTCAAGTCGCGGTTGGATTCCCCTCAACATGATCAATCATCAAGTTTAGTAGCCCGTATCCCAATAAATAATTAAAGCCAATTGACAACGTTCCCCTAAGAGCAAAAAGTTCTGTATTCGAGGTCAATGACAGAACCATATCTGATGTGAAAGCACAGCTACGGGTACGTATTTGAATATCGAAGATTAAAATACCTACGCTTAAAATATCGATGTTCAAAACATCGAAAATTTAAATATCGATTGTATCAAAATGTCGAAAATTGTTATACCTACGCTTAAAACATCGAAAATTAAAATTCCGAATGATTAAAATTTCGAATGATTCAAAATATCGAATGACATTATGCCTAAGTTCATAATATCTACGTTCAAAATACCTACTAGTTAAAATACCGAAAAAAATTTATACAGGGTGTAAATCAACCCGTTAACCAAGCACAGAATGCTTGGTTACATCAAACTTTTTTGGGGAAAAATTTGTAACTTTGACCCCCAATATCTCCGTAACTAGGGGGTTCCCAGGTATGGTCTAGAACAAAAAAATGATTGCAGTGGTTATATTGTACATTTGCGTACATTTGTTTTATTTTGGGTTTTTATTATGTAAAAATAAATAAAGTACCTACATTACATGAAGTTTTCCTTGTTTTTTTTTTTGTAACACACCTAGTAACTGATTACCATCTAGCAAACAAGCTTGCAGCAATCATGCAACATGCAAGCAAGCATGGTTTCTGTCACGGCTCCGGCGCTGCAGGGCTCCGGCAGTCCCACGCAAGCTTAACGTCGCGGGCTGCCGCGCCCCTCCGCGACTTCGCGATTCTAAATTACACTCTAGGGGTAGGGCATACAAGACTACGTAGAGTCGATTTTGCAGCGATACGTTTCTGTCACTAACTTTAGTAGCATAACATATTGACTTTCAAAAATATATTTTAATTTCAAGACCTAAATAATACCTTCACGATTAACCTATGCTTGTACACTGGACACTGACTTTCATGGATAAAATAGGTCGAAATTGTTCCAAAACCGAATTAGGGTACCCCGAATTTACGTAGTCTTTTGGCTGTTACCCCTAGAGTGTATATAAAAATCCGGAGGCGCGAAGGGAGGGCAAGCCCCGCTCGCTGTAACAAAGCATAGGCACCCGTGGGAGCCGTAGCGGCTGAGGCTGGTCGCCGGAGGCGACCAGCAAGCCGAAGCTGCGGAGGTAAACATGGGTGCCTATCCTTTGTTACGCAAGGGCGAAGGGGTTGCACTTCCCGTAGCGCCGGAGACGTTGCAGAAGCACTCTTTTTCCACTCATACTACTTACATCAAAAAATAATTTTCGATGTTCAAATAATATATGTACCCATCGATATTTAGAACGTTCGATAGTTTGTACTTCGATATTTAGGATATTCGATAATCTGTATTTCGATGTAACTTTTGTAGATATTTAGATTTTAGATGTATTGGACGTAGGTTATTTAACCATTCGATAATATAAACTTTCGATATTTTATGTTTCGGTTTTATGGTCGTTCGATATTTCCATTTTCGATGTTTTGAACATCGATATTTTAAGCGTAGGTATTTTAATCTTCGATATTCAAATACGTACCCACAGCTACTGCTCATTTTTGTACTTCGTTAAGGTCGGTAGGCCTTCTATTGTGGTTCGAGTCATGACCAGCCCTAATAGGGTTTTAAAAACGATTGCTGGCAGAGTAGAATTTCCTTATGTGGTTCACTGCTGGCAGTTACAATTGTCACCGTATTGTGTTGTTTACTAATATTTAGTTTTAAGGACTATGCCCTAAATTATGAACTACGAAATAAAGTTTTTGAATTTTGAATTAGCCGTCATCTCGGTAGTAAGTATGTAGTAACCCCCTAACTATATCAATTTTTGCACAGTCCATCAACAGCCAACAGTTTACAAATTAAGCCGAGTGTAGTCTGCGACGCTTTGCGACGATAGCAACACCCTGTTAACTAACCGTTGACCAACGACAGTTACGCTTTGCCCCTCACTATTACTGGCTCAAGTGACATTTTAAGTGGAATGTCAAGTTCCTTTGCTTCATCTCTTGAGAGAAATTCGAAGAGAGGTCAGTAAAACTTTATAACGTTCGATGCGTTTAATTAATAATCACTTTTAGAAAAAGAATTAGGAATAGGACAATTTACTACCTTGTAAGTATTGATTTTGGGAGCAGGTGTTCTACATTCCACTATAAGTAAGTCTATACAAATTGTTTTACAAGTAAAACAGCTACTAACAATCCGTATCGTCGACCCCAAAAATGACAAACAATTTCACATTTCGCGGACATTTATTTACCAGACAATAGGGCGCGATATGACGAAAATTTTCAATTAAACAAAACAAAACGTCGACGCCTTGGAGGGTATTGTATGGTGCGACAGTCGGCATTGGCGGGGGAATGGCGTGGAATGGCGTGGCGTGGCGGATGTCCGGCGCTCGGCTGGCAATGGCGCGGGATACTAAAGCCGTCGTCGACGTGAGAATGGCGCGCGACTCATTCGCGCCATTACGACTGGAATGGCGCAGATTACGAAGTGATATCATACGGAGCCAGCGAAGGTGCCGTCTAGGAATTTATAAACTAAAGAATGGGAGCAGCCAGTGTAATTGAACGCAGTACTAGGAGCCGCACACGTCTTCAAGGTTAAGCAATACTCCCGACTTCTACTACCTAAACACCACCTATGTTCCTTCTAAGCCCTTTGTGTCGAGGCTGCGGTATCTCTTTCGAACAACCTGCAGCGTTGACGGGATGAGGTTAAGCCTTTACGCTGTTACTGGGTTGCGGTGGTCAGATAGGCAGTCGCTGCAATATAAAACACCTGTATTCAGTTGCATCGGGTTAGATGGAAAGCAACCCTAACATTCTTCATTGGCAATAGGCTAGGCAGATGGCAGATGCTACCTAGTTGCTCCAATTCTCATGAATAGGAGTAGCTTATGTAATCGAGGAACGAATTATTTTGACCAGATGCTTTGCTCATATGCTTGGAGTACTTCAAGTCTTTGTTAACAATGAATCAACGCACCAATACGAAGACGTAAATGTCATGAAGTTTAAAAATAAGTCCTTGTTAGGCGTTGTTTATTTTATTAACTCCTGGAACGCAAAAGGGTGCACGCGCCTGTGACTTCTTACTTACAACATACAAAAATCTATAAGGGTTCCGTTTTTTGCCATGCGGCTACAGAACCCTAAAAAAATCACTCAAAAACTCGTGTATTTTGTCTATCAATCGTGTGAACGACGCCTTAGTTATTTAACTACTAACTAATTAATACTTAAAGCCTTACCTTTGACTAATGCAGCAGTGATTGATACCAAATACTTAATAATAATAAAAAACAAGGTTTATAAAACTTTTTTCCCACACCCATAACCAGGTCATTCGACCTCGACCCGTCAAAGTGAAGAAGAATCATTTTATCTTAACATTTAAAGGCCTTATTCAATCAGGGACATCATAAAACGTGACATCATCTTGGTATTCAGTGCTCAGTGCTCGGCAACAAATGTACAATGCGATACAAATCTCGCGGCAGACACTCGGCAAACATACAGTAGTATCTCCCCCCGTTTCCTGCCTCGTAAGTAACACACGTCCCGCGTAAGTCTACCAACATATTTTTGTACGCCCCACTTCGCAACATTAGATTTTACACACAAAACAATAGAGTAAAAATTTGCGTGACACGCCACGCTCCAAACGGTACAGAAATCGGGAGGTAGTTCTGTGAGCGTCAATCTACCGAGAGGGAACGCTATTTCGGTCTGCATGGCATACACAAGCGGTCTTTGAAATTTTAATCGCTACATTCACCCTGGCCCGATGGCACTCTAGAGACCGTGTGTTACCATGTTCATCAAGCCACCACCAAAAGGATAAAAAAATGATAAAGTGTGACAAGCGTTTGCTGTGAAACCCTTTATTTTCGGACGTGTCAACCTAAATTGAGCCTTTTACACTTTGATCGATGTGGCTGTTCACATCTTTCACTACTGCAAACTTTTAAAAAGATTTCTGTACTTCTATAGGCCTACGTAACCCTGTTAGTTTTATAAGGAAACTTTGCCGCCGAAAAGCTTGTTGAACTTGTGGGGAAGTTTGTTCAGTACTTTTGTTAGATTAATGGTCTTAAACATACACATCCATTGAAACTTTTAATTTATAAAATTGAATGAGCTATTTGAGAGGAAGCTTTATAATAAATACTTTGTACTTGTATTGTTCTTCACCCTTCCGTATTCGTGGCCTATTTTCAGTTGCCCAAAGGAGTCTCGTTTATTTGTGAGCCTATGACCGGTTCCTTTTGAAATGACATTATTGAAAATAGAATGATAGAACGTTCTTTCATTCGAAATACAAACTCATTTAAATCGTTAAAGAGGTCACTAGGACTTTTGGTGGGAACTGGAAATGCGAAATGTGCTATTTAAGAGTCCCCGCAGACTGCAGACTTTATATCGGCCGATAGTTTATAGTCAAATTGGTTTGCTAGAGCGCACACTAGGCCAACTTATCGGCCGGGTCGGTGACTGTGCAAACTAGACTCTCAAACCATTTGCTAGTAAGAACTATAGTCCGAGTCGACCGATTAAACAATCGTCAAGTGTGCACACGGGAAAAGAGTTTAAAAAGTTGCTCTGGCAGTTGGCCGATAGTTTAGTTTGAAGCCCATCAAGCAGATATATATATACAGATAGTTGTTTCGGGTCTGGGTATTTGTGTCATGTGAGGTTAAATGTTTGCGAACGCACCCACGAAACAGGAGAAATTCCTAGTGTAGGGCAACGTTTTAAAAAAAAAAAAATATCGCCCGATGCCGTCACATTGTAATATGAGTACTATCATACATGTCATGTTCATACTGATTAAGAGCCCGACTAAACTATCGGCCGGTAGAAAGTCGGCAGTCTGCGGGGACTCTAAATGTTGGGTCGTACTACGCGGGCCGTCGGGTATTTGAATGGCGTATTTATAAGTTCACTTATCGACTACGAGCAGTGAAAGATTTTCAGCATTTAAGTTTCATTGGTAAACAGGTATGATCATTTCTCTTACACATCGCGTTGAATAAAAATTATGTTTTTATGAATTTTCACCTTGTCCATTATTTTATAAATTTAAACTAAGGGGAGGGGAGCTTGCTACGAGCAAAGAGAGGCCTATAATACCCAGGAGTGAGTGACGTCGGGCTGTGGATTATGAAGGTGATGTTCCGATATTAGTAAGGTGTTCTTAAAATTAAGTGACTTTCAAAATTTCGTGAAAATTTCTACAATTTAAAATTATAATATTTTCATGTAACCTAATTTAGTAGTATGGTTTCACAAATCCAATTAAATATTCTCAGTATCTAAACATCGACATTTTAGCATAACTTGGGTTCAGTAAATTAATCGAAATTCATAGAAATTCATCGTAGACAATGAATGCCTTAATTTTGAGAAATTAGGTATGATTTCTCAAAATTAAAGGCAAGTAATAACGATAGAAATGATCAATTATTAAAACCATAATTATAATATTCTCCAACTTCGAAATTATTCATACAGGATGATTATTTCAAAACAATTGTCTTTTCTTCTTACCTTACTTACTCGTATTACGTTACATAAAAAACATATATAATATTTACCTATAACATACAGGTACCTACACCCTATTAAGCGTACATAGATATTCGTCATCTGTATACTATGTTATGTACGCCCTATTATCCAGACCCGTTGATCCGATTTTGATGAGATCTCCTCGTACTCCGGAAATATGGGCTTCCATTCATGGAATGCAAGGGGAGTTTCGAGTTACATATTACACGGTGTTGTGGGCCGAGCTAAAAGTTATGGCGCTGAAAAGAAAGGACATGTTCATTTTGCGTTTCGATTTTTATTACGAGGGTTTTTTGAAATCATCAAAATGTTAATCAAGTTAGAAATACTTTGTTTGACTCAGCAGGTTCGTACTTTAGTAATATTAATTTGATCAATGTCTTTGATGCATCTTAAATAAAATCCATACGAATTTAAAACAAGTTCAGTCAAAAACACATTTTATCCATCTTACGAATATTTAAAAGAAACTACAAGAACAAAAAACGCGCAAAAATAAAACACGAAACACACTGCGGTGAAGTCAAGGAGTCGACGATTAAAACGAGCGTCTAAACTCGACGAACATTTTAACGAATGTTAACCTCACATGACTACAGGACAAAGGCACAAGTTATGCCACAAAAAAGTTGAAACATCGTGTATCAACATTCCTCGCTACATTAAAAAGCCGCGGCATTATATTATTTAGGACAAAAAATGAGTAGTTACACGCGAGACTCAAGGCTCCAATGCTCCAAAGCTTTGGTCACTCCAAAGCTAAAAACACACGCGTGTCCAACCTGCTTTAAAATTCAAATCTTATTTACATTCACCCCCTGGCTTGGTGTCTCCTAAAATGGGTCTTAACTAACACTGCAAACACCCCGCATTGGGACTATTTTCGGCGCCCCTTTAGGACTGTTAAAATAGAATGTTCGAGACCCAGAATATGGTTTCGATGAGTGTTACTTGACTCTTAACCTATATTCATGACCCCAAAAAACAGGCGCCTTTTTTTCAAACAAGTTTTTAGACATTTATCCTTGTCGCATCATAATAACTTAATTAGCATTGAAGACGGACCCAGGTTGGTCGCAGCAAAGAAAACTTGCTGAGGTGGGGACACATAAATGACTCTGCACTGGAGTGTAAATGTGGTGCTATTCCTCAAACAATGGGGCACTTAATATCGTGCCCTGCCTGTCCTGCTAGTTGTTCACTACAGGAACTGATGGACGCTGCCGAAAGCGCCAAACTAGTAGCTCAATTCTGGGCCAACACAATTTAGATTGCCATCGACACGCTAAGAAGAAGAATTGAAGACATTAAGAACAAAGTCATATTTCCTGGTACATTAGCATTGGCAATTTAGTGGGTTCCCATTTAATCTCGTTAGCTGTTCAATTTTGTTCTGTGTGGGGTTGACAGTTGGCAATGGGACTCCCCTAATAAATCATAATTCGGCGGAATCGAGCCGTCTGGTAACTCGCAATTTTCCGATATACACGGCACGGTGTGTCAATCAACCCGAATTGGATAGCTTTACGGATAACGTAAAAACAAGATTGCAGTTATTATATGGCTATTGATATGCGGAGTAAATTTTTCATGTAGGTTTATCTGAAATAGCGAAAAATAGTCAATTGAGTTGCTTTTTTCATATCATTTTGTTTTATTTTTTACTAGATGATGCCCGCGGCTCACCCACGTGGATGTCGGTCAAATTATATACTAAAACCTTCCTCTATAATCACTCTATCTATTAAAAAAAACGCTTAAAAATCCGTTGCGTAGTTTTAAAGATTTAAGCATACATAGGGACGGACAGACAGTGAAGTGATGATTTTAACCTGACTATAAAACGTATGTATTTTCTGTTTCTTTCAGACCATCATCATCATTCTCTTGCCCTTATCCCAATTCATTTGGGGTCGGCGCAGCATGTCTTCCTCTTCCATACTTCTCTGTTTCTCGTCATCTCATGAGACAATTAATAAGAAAAAAATACACTACATCTTTGGAATATGGTACACGTATGAAACAATCATCCTGTAAAGAGTCATCATCATCATTTAAGAAAGACCACACAAAAATCTAAATAAAAACTTTAGATCAATAATTCTGGCAGACATAATACCTACTTTCCAACAAAATTAGTAGGTACATAAATATTCGTTAAGTAAAATAAAAATTCTAAAAACGTTGCGCAATAATATACTTAATTAAAAGTCATACAAACAAGTTTCTCGTATTGTTCGCGCAACAAATTTCAAGGTCGTGTGACCGTCTTTGACCTCAGTCACCCCAATATTATTTTATATTCAAATACATAGATAAACTCGTACCTAGGTGGACGATAATCGTTATTTTTTAAGACGGTCGGTCGCTATCACAAACGGTCAAATGTACATGTTTACTCATGTTCAGGTGTTAAAACGGTTTTTTGACCTTACCCTTTGCTTGCTAAACGACATAAAATATCATCACAGATGTGATTCCCGAAGGGTAAGGCAGACATTTCGGTGTAGGGGGAAACTGGCCTCTGGTCCGCGGCCCATATTACACGGAGTAGGAACAGCAGTGGATTTGCCAGCATTTTTTAATTAAGTCCTATGCAATGGGAGGGGAGCCTTTTGCCATAAACCGGGTACAAGTCTTCGTGGCTTCTGAGAAATTCCTGGTGGCAAAAACTATTGCTCTTTGCCCGACTCTGGAATTGAAACTAGAACATCATACTCAGCAGTCGAGATTGTAACCATTAGGTCAACGAGCCTTGCTAAACAATATTATATTAGTTGATTTTCTATTCGGTGTGCAATATCTAAATGACTAACAAGTGAAAGCTCTTTAAATTTAACTGTGTAGTTATACTAATAAAGTAGTCGTATAAACGCTGCTAAAATTCAGAAAAAAATCCGAAAATTAAAAGTTAGAAATCTCTCAATGGGGATTAAAACTGTTTAAAATAATGGTCGATTTTGCTTCATACTAGGCAGCACACTTGAAAATCGACTCTAGGCGTTGAGCCAAGAGATGAAAATACAAATGTGCGCTATTATTTTGGCATTTAGGTGGCGCTTATCTGATAAATAGATTTTAGAGCAACTACCTACGCGCTACGTTCAAGCTTACACGTGGCATTAAAACTCTAATGTATGCTTGACACGTGCCAATTTTAAAATCGAGTCTACCGCGAGTTCGCAAATTTGTTGCAAACAATTTAATATTTTTATTCGGTTCCCTTATTCACTAACACTTTGATTCTTTGAGACTTTGAAGATAGAAATACGACTTGTCCAATCGAAGCATTCGTACGGGGGCTACATATACTCGTAGCTATTCACAAACAATCGAATCGAAGTCGAATCGATCGTGAATTCGTGACACTTTTTCGAGTATCAGATTTTTGGATCAAACGATTGGCAAATGCTATTCACAGATTCGATCGACATGGTAGTACATAAACACTCGTGGTGAAAAATTGTATGTAGCTAATAAATTATTTTTAATGAGTATTTCAATATGTTTTAGTGTAGATTGTACTGAATATCCGTCGAGTAACAAAAAATATAATTAAAAACAATTTAAAAATATTTTTTGTTTTAAATGGATACGCAACGACTCTTTGTGTATCGTATAGATAGAACAAAATCTTCTTCGTAATTCTGATTCGATTGCATTTCCGATAGCAAATAGCTGTCGGCAGGATTGATTATCTTCTTCGGTTTTGTGAATAGCGATATTCGATACGACGTACAATCGAATCGGTTGTGAATAGTTTTGCTGATCTATCATATCATGCCGTGCCATGTGTTTGCTGTCACATTGGTCTAGTGGACGCAAGCCCAACTGCTGAGAATGAGGTCCTGAGTTAGATTCACGGGCCGAGTAAATTACTGGGTTTCTCTACTAGTTCTCTGTTACAGCCAGGGAGTTTGCTTTTGTGTCCGGTTGATGTCAACAGGCTCGCCCATCGGGGGCGTACATACGACTTAAACATGACATACCCCCACTGGGGGTACTATTGCCTAATCCATCGGTGTAATGTTATTAATGATAAGTTTATCCTGATCTCACCCAGAACTCTTCTATTCATAGAATACAATAATGTTCTGTCGATATTCTTTTTGTTACATTTTGAATTCTGTGTGGCTGACATCATCATTAAATTCAATCTAGGATAGATCAGGTTGTACCTGCAATTCAACTTAAGATGCATGCCTATAAATTCTTATATAAAGCCTATTAATAAATATCCATTAAAGGAAACACGTAAACTAGCGATGTAGCCCAGAAGCAATTTATTTGTATAATTATATCCATGAAGATAAGTGTAAACTCGTTAACCTTGAATCTCCGTTCATACAAGATCCTTTTGTTTGTATTCTCAACACCTAATGGAACGATCAACGAAACTATTGATAAGTAGAACTTTCAACCCTATCATTAACATAATACGTGTAATAATAGAGTGGAGTGATGTAACGCTTTTGTCTTTAACCGTTTCACTTAACTGGAGGCACAAAACGTTTATTAGTTTAATGAGAGTGGCCTTGACAGAGGCCATTTTTCACTGTGACAGTTGGGATCTGTTACTTATTAGCTGAAACATTGTTTGGTATTGGTCAAGGTGCTACAGTCGTTTTATACTTATTTTACCCCTTCAGCAAGCCACCTGCAGCCTTAATGCAACGGGCGTAATGTTCAGTTTGATTTTGACAGTGATCATGCCAAATCGGAGGTTAAATAGGACTGGACTGTATAGTCTGTTGCAAAAATGTTAATAAAACGTACTTGTAGATGAAAATTTGTAGCGATATTCCTACAAAATTAGTACATTGTTTGGTATGATTCTTTGAAGACTTCAAAACCGGAAATTCCACTTTTATACCACTTTATCTTAACCTGTTGAACGTCCGCTAACATTGCTTGAATGTCTTATGATCCACCGGGTGCTCATAAGGACGCTCGAGGACTTAAAGATGTTTTTTTACTTGACAATCGAGATTATTAATGTTGGTTATATAAAATCAATAGGTATGCGTCGATGATTTTTATTAAAAGTCGGCGATATTGAAAAAAGTAGTCATATTAAAGTTGAAACCTGAACCTTGTAATCTTGTTAGTAAGTAATTTCGAAATAAGTTGAACAGAACAAGGTTTATTAACAAAATCTCATCATCATCCTTAGGAATAGAATATAATATTATTACAGGTATCCAAAATAAAGAGTATTTAGAACGAGTGACCCGTGTGACAAACAACCAGCATTTTTTTTTGGGGTTGGAAATCATCAAATAACCCAGTGTCAGACTTCTACTGACTAAAAACCACGCATGTTCCTTTTTAGCCCTTTATGTTGAGGCAGCGGTATCTCTTGTGAACAACCCGCAGCCCGACGGGAAACATGCACACTTGCCAAAACAACCAGCCTGAAGTGGGAGTGGGCAGGCCATGTGACACGGACGCCAGAGGACGGACAGCGCCAAGCAAGCGCAAGTTCGACCGCGGCGAAGGATGCGTAACAATCTGGGCCCCGAGTCTGCTATTCAATAGTGTCAGAATCACTACCACCATAACCATTCTGACACTATTGAATAGCAGACTCGGGGCCCTGATCATGTTTGCGTGGCTAAGGTGGCCAAAAATCGCACAGTTTGGAGAAGAACGTAAGGAAAAAGAGAAAGCCTTTAGCTAACAGAAGGATAGGATGTAAGGTAGTAAAAAAGGGAGAGTGAACTAAAGACAGGATCATGAAAGACATACATTAATAGGGCAGACAAAACAAGCAAAAAAGTATTTAAATCTTTCAATGAGCTCTTCACCACGTGTAGACAGGGCTGTCATCGAATCAATGCGCGTTTATTTACTTTTTTTTTACGGCAAACTGTTGTTTTAAAGTTACGTTTTTTCTTTTTAAACGAATAGGTGGTAATTAATCATCGGAGACCGTGAAATGGCCTTCAAATTTGCTTTTAATTGTATTTTGATTTTGAATATATTTTCAAACGTACGGGTCTCTAAGGGTGCAGAATACGTTCTTCTTCTTAGTGGTTCACTCTTGCCAGTACGTTTAAATTAAAGGGACATGTTATTCACAATTCCACATAATAATATTGTACTCACATCCTTAAAGTTAACGCAAATATACTCTACTTATTATCCAGCAATTAAGACTATTCATTTAAGCAGGATTTACTAAATATAGTTCCGTATTCGCTGATTAGTTCAAAAATAGTGCGCATACGCTCAACTTGGCTTCTATTTAGTAGTCGTCGGCGCTTCACGGCTGACTGACAGCTGTCACCGAGCGTCTTACTTGCTTCACACCCAATCTACACACATCACAAACATTCTGGAACATTTTAACGTATGTTTTTTTTTTGTTATACGCTAATGTCGGGTGACGTTTTGTGAAGTGTTGCCATTTAATACGTTTATGAAATTATGGTTTTTTGATGCTGGTAATTAATTTAATTATTAGACATTATGAGAGGAAAAAGTTGAGTATGAATGTAAACTTTGTGAGTAGAGGAAGACCAAAAAATCGATGAATGGAGGACTGTATGACACAGTTCATTCACAGTCACTGTGTGAATGATGATATGTCTAGAAAGCAGGTGGCTGCTGAGATGACGGGTAATAGAGAAGTATGGAAGAAGAAGACATGTTGCGCCGACCCCAAATAAATTGGGATAACAGCAGGAGAATGAAATGATAATTTTATACCAAATAAAATAAGACACCACTTGTCTCATCTTTTATAAAAGGATGATGGAGATCTTACTGAGATTTTGCTCATAATTATGTAAATGGATGAATATTACTAAGTAAATAGCCTCGAGTTAGCTGCAAAGCGCAAACCTTGAAAAAATATGCGATAAATCTGTAATAATTAAAGACAACCGACTAGAACAATAAGAAACCCTTATCAGGATCTTTGGTTGTCACGAGAAACCAGCGGCGTGGAAAAAACATGCGATAATAATAGAGACATAGCGAGTGTCTGTCGAATGTCTACTGACAAGACAAAGTCGATTGGTGTTCTGCAGTGTATCCAAACACGATTAATGTCGATTGTCTGAATATTGGATTAAGGGGAACACAGCAGTGGATGACTTTGACGATTTGACCTCTGTACTGGCTTTTGTTTATTTTTCGGCCCCTACCGGCAAACGACTGTACTACAGAAAAACGTACCAAAGAACAGAAACGTATCGCAGAGTGGTCATCGTATTTGCCCAACATATTTTGTTTCTCTTGGAGTACAATGTATGAATAAAATATTTAATTATAAATTATACACTTTGACTAATGAAGTAATAACCTAGCTTTCATTAGTTATTTCACTGACCACAGGTACTCCTACGATACATTCTTAAGGTCTGATAAAGACCAGGTAACTGCTTATCGCTTCTCAGTCACGGAAATAGTCAGAATGCTCCAGCTTTCAGCTAACTGAGCACGAATGCTACTACATGATACATTTTGAAGGTCTGACGATGACCACCTAAGTGCTTATCGGTTCTCAGTGACTGATGTAGTTAGAATGACCTAGCTTTCAAATTTTATCTGTCTGAGCACGGATGCTACTACTTAATACATTTTGAAGGTCTGATGATGACCAGCTAAGTGCTTATCGGTTCTCAGTAACGGATGTAGTTAGAATGACCTAGCTTTCAAATTTTATCTATCTGAGCGCGTATTCTACTACATGATACATTATGAAGGTCTGATGATGACCAGCTAAGTGATTATCGGTTCTCAGTGACAGATATACTTAGAATGCTCCAGCTGTCAGCTTTTATCTTATTGAGCACGGATGCTACTACATGATACATTTTGAAGGTCTGATGATGACCAGCGAAGTGCTTATCGGTTCTCAGTGACGGATGTAGTTAGAATAACCTAGCTTTCAAATTTTATCTGTCTGAGCACGGATGCTACTACATGATACATTTTGAAGGTTTGATGATGACCAGCTAAGTGCTAATTGGTTCTCAGTGACGGATATAGCTAGAATGACCTAGCTTTCAGATTTTATCTTATTGAGCACGGATGCTACTACATGATACATTTTGAAGGTCTGATGATGACCAGCTAAGTGCTTATCGGTTCACAGTGACGGATATAGCTAGAATGATCACCATCAGGTAAATGGCACCATCAGTCTCCAAGGCCTCTTCGAGCTCTTTCAAATGAGTCCACACACGACGGTTCTACGTGGTGCCATCAATGAGATCCTATACTTACCTTCGGAGTCTACCATCAGGTAGCTAGTATCATCAGTCTCCAAGGCCTCCTCGAGCTCTTTCAAATGAGTCAAAACACGATGGTTCTACTCAGTGCCGTCAATGAGATCCTATACCTACCTTCGGAGTCCACCATTAGGTACGAGACATCATCAGTAATCCAGATCTCCATCTTCCATCAAACGAAATTCTCAAGACAAAATAATTAAAACGATAAAACAATTAACACCATTAAAACAATAACATACATTACATAACATCGCGCCTGTAATCCCCAAAGGGTTAGGCAGAGGTGTACCTAATAGTAGGCGTGATGTTATGTATGTTATTATTTTAATGATTTTAATTGTTTTATCGCTTTTAGCGATAAAACAATTGTAGCAAAAAACAATTGTAGTCGTTCTTGTAGCACGGATGCTACTACATTTTGAAGGTCTGATGATAACCAGCTAAGTGGTTATCGGTTCTCAGTGACGAACGTAGTTAGCATGACCTAGCTTTAAAATTTTTTCGATCTGAGCACGGATGCTACTACATAATACATTCTGAAGGTCTGATGATGACCAGCTAAGTGGTAATTGGTTCTCAGTGACGGATATAGCTAGAATGACCTAGCTTTCAAATTTTATCGATCTGAGCACGGATGCTACTACATGATACATTTTGAAGGTCTGATGATGATCAGCTAAGTGCTTATCGGTTCTCAGTGACGGATACAGTTATGATGCTACAGCTTTCTGCTTTTATCTTATTGAGCACGGATGCTACTACATGATACATTTTGAAGGTCTGATGATGACCAGCTAAGTGCTTATCGGTTCACAGTGACGGATATAGCTAGAATGACCACCATCAGGTAAATGGCACCATCAGTCTCCAAGGCCTCCTCGAGCTCTTTCAAATGAGTCCAAACACGATGGTTCTACGCAGCGCTGTCAATGAGATCCTGTACCCACCTTCGAAGTCCACCGTCAAGTAAATGGCATCATCAGTCTCTAAGGCCTCCTCGAGCTCTTTCAAATGAGTCCAAACACGACGATTCTACGCAGTGCCGTCAATGAGATCCTTTACTTACCTTTGGAGTCCACCATCAGGTAAATGACATTATCAGTCTCCAAGGCATCCTCGAGGTCTCAACACCATTAAAATAATAAGATACATAACATAACATCACGCCTACTATTAGGTACACCTCTGCCTAACCCTTCGGGGATTACAGGCGTGATGTTATGTAATGTATGTTATTATTTTAATGGTGTTAATTGTTTTATCGCTTTTAATTATTTTGTCTTGAGAATTTCGTTTGATGGAAGATGAAGATCTGGATGACTGATGATGTCTCGTACCTGATGGTAAACTCCGAAGGTGGGTATAGGATCTCATTGACGGCACTGAGTGGAACCACCGTGTTTGGACTCATTTGAAAGAGCTCGAGGGGCCTTGGAGACTGATGATACCAGCTACCTGATGGTAGACTCCGAAGGTGGGTATAGGATCTCATTGACGGAACTGAGTAGAACCGTCGTTTGTGGACTCATTTGAAAGAGCTCGAAGAGGCCTTGGAGACTGATGGTGCCATTTACCTGATGGTGGTCATTCTAGCTATATCCGTCACTGTGAACCGATAAGCACTTAGCTGGTCATCATCAGACCTTCAAAATGTATCATGTAGTAGCATCCGTGCTCAGATCGATAAAATTTGAAAGCTAGGTCATTCTAGCTATATTTGTCACTGAGAACCAATTAGCACTTAGCTGGTCATCATCAGACCTTTAAAATGTATCATGTAGTAGCATCCGTGCTCAATAAGATAAAAGCAGAAAGCTGTAGCATCATAACTGTATCCGTCACTGAGAACCGATAAGCACTTAGCTGATCATCATCAGACCTTCAAAATGTATCATGTAGTAGCATCCGTGCTCAGATCGATAAAATTTGAAAGCTAGGTCATTCTAGCTATATCCGTCACTGAGAACCAATTAGCACTTAGCTGGTCATCATCAGACCTTCAGAATGTATTATGTAGTAGCATCCGTGCTCAGATCGATAAAATTTTAAAGCTAGGTCATGCTAACTACGTTCGTCACTGAGAACCGATAAGCACTTAGCTGGTTATCATCAGACCTTCAAAATGTAGTAGCATCCGTGCTACAAGAACGACTACAATTGTTTTTAACCGACTTCAAAAAAGGAGGAGGTTATATGTTCGTGTGTATGTATTTTTTTTTTTTTTTTTTTTTTTATGTATGTTACCTGATTTCTCCTCCATTTGTGAACCGATTCTCAAAATTCTCTTTTTATTTGAAAGAGTATACTCCTGAGGTGGTCCCATTTAAATTTGGTGAAGATCTGATCCTGATCATCGGAGATATACAATAGAACTCTTCAAAAATAGACGGCAAATCTGTCGTGATTGCTGCAATCGCTTGGATGTTTATTGTTTACGCAACATCTTAACTTATCATCACGCCTGTATGCTCTGACGGGGTACGCAGATGTCAGATTTCGAGAGTTAGGTATGGTAAGTTCCATTTTATTGCGGATAAGCCTATTACCGTGACATGTATTGTTAACAACGTAAAATAATGAATATCAAATATTTGTAAAGGATATTACAACTAAAAATGGAAAAATAAAAAAAATTTTTGCATAAATAAAACCGACTTCAAAAACACAAAAAAGTGAAAAATAACTTTAGCTTCTGAAGTCGGTGACAAAAAAACTGAATAAAACAAACAAAAGCACTTAGCTGGTCATCATCAGACCTTCAAAATATATCATGTAGTAACATCCGTGCTCAATAAGATAAAATCTGAAAGCTAGGTCATTCTAACTACATCCGTCACTGAAAACCGATAAGCACTTAGGTGATCATCATCAGACCTTCAAAATGTATCATGTAGTAGCATCCGTGCTCAGATCGATAAAATTTGAAAGCTAGGTCATTCTAGCTATATCCGTCACTGAGAACCAATTAGCACTTAGCTGGTCATCATCAGACCTTCAAAATGTATCATGTAGTAGCATCCGTGCTCAATAAGATAAAATCTGAAAGGTAGGTCATTCTAACTACATCCGTCACTGAGAACCGATAAGCACTTAGCTGATCATCATCAGACCTTCAAAATGTATCATGTAGGAGCATCCGTGCTCAATGAGATAAAAGCTGAAAGTTGGAGCATTCTGACTATTTCCGTGACTGAGAACCGATAAGCAGTAACCTGGTCTTCATCAGACCTTCAAAATGTATCATGTAGTATGAGAGACCATCATTAGGTACGAGACATCATCAGTCATCTACATCTCCATCTTCCATCAAACGAAAATCTCAAGACAAAATAGTTAGATAACATAATATCACGCCTGTAATCCCCGAAGGGTTAGGCAGAGGTGTACCTAATAGTACACCCACATTTCGCCAGTTATGTTTAAGTCCCATATAATAGGGGCGAGCCTATTGCCATCAACCGGGCACAAATCCAGACTCCGTGGCTGTTACTTATAATTTCCTGATGGAAAAACCCAATAACACTTTGCCCGACCCGGGAATCGAACCCAGGACCTCATGCTCAGCATCGTGCTTACGACCACTAGACCAACGAGGCAGTCCAAAATTAAAATAATATCATAGATATATCTATATACCAAAATATCTACTAAGAAACGTGGTAATTTACCAATAGTTTTGGAGAGCTCGGCCACGCGTCACTTTACGTTTATTAGGCATAGTCAGCTTACTCTATGATAGGTGCAAACAACAAAACGAAATTACAAACTACTTTAAATATATTTACAAACTTATTTTCTGTTCTTATTTTACGAAATATTGATAACTATACAATTTACAATATGTTTTAATTCAGAAAACATGAAAAACGTGAACTTTTGAATTTTATTTGTGAAGTAATGACATGCGTGCAGTCCACCCGTGACAACAGTCATCGAGACACTGGCGCAGCGCGTTCCAAGTATGCGCGACGGGTCTCGCGCCGCATTTGCCTCAAAATGTCGGGAATTAATTTATTATTTTAAAATTTTATTACAAATCAGAGAAAATAAACAATACGGATTGATAAATACATCACTACGTATTTTTGGGTATAAAATTCATAAAGAACTATTCAGCCGTTACAGAGACAAAATTCGATTTAGGTTAAGACATACTACGATTTTTTATTAAATAATGTGAAGGTTTATTAAAATTTTAAACAATACGAATTATTTGTGATGACTTTAAGTATAACATATATTTTTTATATGGAAATCGTATGGAAGGATTCCTCAACAAATTTCTTTAAACATACGTCGTTTTTGGGATTCTAGCAACGCAACGCCCTTAAGTAGACGCTAACCTAAATATTGTGAGCAGCGCTAGCTTTGTGGTGGTGGTCTGAACTTACGAGCAGTAACTCGTGGGTTCGAATTGGAATTTCGTTCGAGATCGACAAAATCTAACCGTCTTAACTAGAGATAGTCTAGCTAATGTGGGGACATATTAAATTAAATATTGAATGATTTATACATATTAGAACTAGCTTTTCGTTGCGGTTCTGTCCAGTAGTAAGTTCCAGTAGGAACATAATAGTAATCAAGTTCTAACCAATTTACAAAATCCGTTCAAGAATACGCATGCCAGGCGTACTGACACAATCCTACGCAAGTAGTTTACCATGCCATTTTGAGCTAAATAACTTTGAGCTAATTAACGTGAATGACATGCAAGCTTCTTGCAACCTTTTGTGCAAGTTACTAGCACGCCACGTGTATTCCCGCCTTAAAAAGGTGTGAAAAGGTAACACGGAAAGGGAAAACTTGCTCATTTATATTTTTACTTTTCGGTCTTTTCGGTCCAGCCAGACGGCGGGCGGGACATCAACGAAACGCGTGGTTGCGCTCGAGATATTACCGGTGCGGTCCAAGTTCCAAGCGCGTTCACCTGCAATCGAGGTGAAGGTCACGCGCGTCATGAACCGAACGCGCCCGAACGCAAATGTCAATGTAAATATTGTAGGTATTCCCGCCAAGCCGGCCATCTTGGATTTCGGCTTGACCGGTTTTGGGATGAGACCCAGAGTTAAATAGCGACGGAATGTCGACTTTACTGGATTTCTTTTCTTTGCTCGTCACCGAAGATGTTTGAATATAGGTAGGTGCGTAGATTTAAATCATAGATGTGCCCTCACTGTACTTAGATCAAGCGAAGGGTGTTTACACTGAGAAGAAAGAGCTGCATGAAATGACAATACCTACGATGTGCAATATGAGTGAGCGTTAATCTACAGCTAAATCACATTGTCAACGAAATATTTATGAACGTGAGCATAATTATTTTGAGGCCATATGGTAAATCTATAATGAAAAAAGAGCGGAAAAAGGATTCATTGAATGATTTCCCACTGACCAAAAAAAATGTTTTCAATGGAATTTCGTCTTGTAGACGATGAATTCCATAGAAAACACGTGTTTCGTGTTTGTCTACAATATCTTAAATCTATTAGCTCGTCTCAGTGGTCTGTGATTGCTAAAGTGTTCCATTGTTTATCAAGTCTAGACTGTTGCATCACTTGCATCAACGTTGACTGACCTGATGTTAGGAAATTGTTAAGAAGTTATTACTAAGTTAGTGTTGATTATCCGTTGTGTTTTGCTTTAAAATTTTATTGGTGTCTAGTTATAAACACCAATAATTATTTTACAGTCAATAAATAATATTTAATTTAACAGCTGTACACTACAGAGAGCAGTGGTGGCCCAGTGGTGTCGGCCCCGACTTATGAACAGTAGGTCGTGGGTTCGAACCCAGGCAGGTGCATTACTTTGTGTAATTTATTTCAGCACCGCTGCTCTCAAAACGGTGAAGGAAAACATCGTGAGTAAACCGGCATGTCTTAGAACCAAAAATCGAAGACATGTGACATCTACCATCCCGCACTGGGCCCGCGTGGTGGATTATAACCCATCCCCTCTCCTAGAGAGGAGGCCTGAGTCCCTGTAGTGTGTATATACTTATGCCTTACTTTATTCCTTGTCCCTCCACACATCCATCTCAAATCTCCGCTACTTGGAATCGTTTTTCTGGATCATCTGCTCAGCAGTTGCGCTTGCCACCAACGAGGCGGTTCAATAGTAACTCATTATTCCTCAAACCAATTCATTTTAAAGTCCACTTAAACTGAATACGTATTTCACGCAAAACTGGCGGCCAGTAACGCCGTAAGTCAACGTAAGACGTATCTAGAGCAAATATTTTACCCAAAAACGAAGGTCGCGTGAACGAACCCGGAGTAAAAAGTTATGACACCATGACAAATGTCAACGGTGTAAATTATGTTCTTTGTACAACACGCTAACTGATTTAAATTAGCTGTATGAAAAACTAGTAATAATATTAACGACGGTTTACGTCATAAACTACCTAAATAATTATAGAACGAGTCCGTGAAGATTCTTTGAAATTCATTCATGTTTATCTTTGAATTTTATTTCTGCAAAACCACTGGACGGACATATTATATCGAAATAGTTACGGAGCGATATTTTAAACATAAAACGACGTAAATAACCCAGACGTTGATTAAGAAACCGGTTAAACGCCATCCAAAGTGGTATTTTAAAACTTAAATCCCTTTCCGCACTCTGGAGGAGAACAAAGGTACCAATTAAGCTTCATAATCGCCAGCACCCTTATAATTAATACTACAGAAATTAAAACTCCAGCAATAAACGTACAGGACTGTACTATACAAAAAACACAATCGTAGCTTTGTACTCTACCGAACATTCATTAAGAAGAAAAGAATTTCGTATTAAAAGGTCTTGTAGGTGTTGATCTGAAATGAACTTTATTTAGGAACCGTCTAAAGTTTATATTCCCAAGATAAGGGGATAAGGCAGTATCGAGCAAGCAAAGATGGATTGTGGAACGTCGTAAAAATGGAATCTGCGTAAGATTTTCTAAATTAGTTAATCCTTTAATCAAATATCTTGTCTTGTTCATCTCGAATATCTTCGAAAATAAGAATTTTAAAACAAATTGTTTATTAATTTCTTGTTTAGCTGTTGTGTAAATGAGTTGATTTTTAGTGAAAATAGAACGGTTCAACGAAAAATCTGGCCAAGATTATAATTAAATTCAATGACTAGATGTTTTTGCAGACGCAACTGTATAGGAAAACCACTCTTATAGGCCATAAAAGCTCATAAAAACGTGTCGTTAATTGAAGAGGACACATACGATAGTTTAGTATGAATGTACTTTGATAGTGAAGTGAGGACAGCTCGCAGTTGCTAACGAGGGGAAAAGTGCCTATTTCCGTGGCGTAATGACGTCGCGTCAGCCTTCCAGCACAGCCAAACACTAGCCAAGCCTGAATAGAATTCTAGATAATATTTCGGCAACCTCTTTACAGCATGTATCTGGAAGATGATACTTGAGGATGTGTTATAGGCTATTAGAATAAACAACCACCTATCTCTACATCGAGCTGACATCATAATCGCGAAAAAAACAGCAGTTTCATATATTGGGGTCAAGTAGGTATTAAAATTTTACATTGGAAAACTTAATATTTTATCGAGATTATGATGATGATTATTATTATCCTGGCTATCATTTGATTTTTTGCAGTCGTTAATATACAAGTTTTAAATGTACTAACTTTACTGCCCTCGCCCCTGTACTATTATTCAATTGTAGAGCACAATGTTTTGGACGCGTAACTTTGAGTCTAAAACATGATTTTTCATCCCAAAAAAAGTCGTTTCGTATCTATCATTTATGCGTAGAGCTACTTAGTGTGATGTACATAATGCTTGGTTGACGGTTCCGTGAAGGTTTCGTCTACACCTTGGTATAGAGTGCAATACGTCATTCCGAAAGTTGCTACGTCGAATTACACGACGCCGAATGTTGGCAACAACGAATACTGTGAGTACGAAAGCACGCAGCGACGCATACCGTAACTACGAATGCACGAGTCTTCGAAACACGGAACAAAGAATGCACGTCGTATATTATATATTATAAGTCTTTTTAATTCGTTAGCAACAATGTTTCACAGTTTTTTTCTGGTTATTTTTGTATATAATATTTTTCTCTCGACAAGTATAGGCCTCCTCCATCTTACTGCACTTTTTCCTACCCTGGGCGTTTACAGAACGATTATTTTACACGAAATAAGTTAGTTACCATACACAAGCCTCAGTATCTTCCACGCTCGACATTTGTTCTCGATTTTCTTGATTGTAATCTTCGGATTTCGAGGGAGAAAATCGCAACTTGTGATGTTTCAAATAGAATTTCGCCAAAAGGTTTCTGAGAAGTTAATTATCCGATATAATAGGGGTCGATGACCCGCTTAGAGATAAAAAGCCTTTTCATATTGGTAATTTGTGTAAGGAACTAAGGACCCACGCGCCGCGGTTTGGAAGATGGAGAGAGGTTCAATGGCAAAATAGAAAATAAAGATTTTGATAACGCGGAAGTAAGTGGGTTTTTCCTTAAATAATTAAGTAATAAAGTTAGAAAAAATAATAATTGGTATTTATTTATCTGCTCATCATGAAGGTCACGCAGGGTGACACATAAAGCTGACTGACTGACTGACAGTGAGAGATCAGCTTAATTGGTCGTCGGGCATACCACAATACTACGTCAAAAGAAAATTAAACTGAGAACACCTCATTAGGCAATCGAAAAATTCGTCCACATCACTATATATAAAGTACCCAAAAGGTCCCCATTACTGCATTAATATAAATTATAATTTCACTTATGTAGACAAAGTTTTGTCTAATTTAGATTGGACACAAATGAAACGTGGCACAAATAAACATTCGAGAAACAACGAATTGGTCTGACTGACCCTCGTCTGGTGTTCTGAGATTTATTTAAAAAGTTAGTGAACCGAAGCGTGTTTTTTAATCTGTATCCATCGAGTGTGTACATCTTTTTTTTTTTTTGGTGGGTGGGAAATCATCAAATGACTCCTCCCGCTCTGGGCAGAGCGGTAGTGTCAGACTTCTATTAACTAAAAAACCACCTATATTCCTTCTTAGCCCTTTGTGTCGAGGCCGCGGTATCTCTTTCAAACAACCCATAGCCCCGACGGGAGTGTGTACATCTACAGATAACATTATATTGGTGCTTTATATTGGCCAGTTGGTTTTGGCTCCTGAAGACTTCGGCTGATGCAGGCATTTTTCTTTCTTGGACACATAACATAACATCACGCCTGTAATACCCAAAGGGTCAGGTTAAAGTGTAGCCATTAGCACTCCCACAGTTCGCCAGTTAAGTTTAAGCCTCATGTAATAGGGGACGAACCTAATTCTATAAACCGGACACGAATTCAGACTCGTGGCTGCCACTAAGAAATTTCTGATGTTAAAACCCAATAACACTTCGCTCCACCCGGGAATCGAACCAAGAACCTCATGCTCAGCAGATGCGCTTGCGACCAACGAGGCAGTCAACGTGGTACTCGTATTTGCTGTTTTTGTAATATTTTATGGTCATCCATTTATCATTAGATTCTAAGAGTTCATTATCTGATTGTATGAGTTCATCACTGACCTCTAAAAACAAAACAAGAACAAAATATCAATACCTACTTCTCATTAATTATTGATTGCAATAACTTGTAAAATGTTAAAATCGTGATTCTTTTTGACATTTGAAGGTACCTACATAAATTAATACCAGGCAATAAATGAAGGTATTCGCTAGCTCATAAATTAAATTTTATTGATTTTGAAATAACTTATTTACACACGTCAACATTAATACAATAAAAACAAAACAAACAAAGAAGACCTTCAAAATATATTAAAAAGACACAATATTAACAAATGGGTCCCTAACTCACTTACAGATTTCATAATATTTAGTTGCTGACTGATTATTTGAGGCAGACTTTTAGAACATAAATCTTACATAAATAATATAAGAAACCAAAAAATTATCATTCCGGTGCGCTTGCGCAAGTGACAAGCGATGTTGCACAGAAGCATATTGTAAAGTAAGAGACAACAATAAAAGCCTCTTATTTACATTCCATATTATTATTACTGCCTCGCTGGTCACAAAGACAAAAATGGATTTAAACGTATCATCACCTGCTAAACCTTTTCTCAACTATGTTGTGATCCGCTTCCAGTCTAACCGGATGCAGCTGAATACCAGTATTTTACATGAAGCGAAAAGAAGAAAAAAAAACGCCAACAAGTTCACACAACGCTAAAAGATTAGTGACGTAACCAGTCAGTTTAAACAAGTGAAGATTCTCTAAAGAGGTGGCAATATCACTTACGTAAAGGCAGACATAGACAGGTGTCAATTTTACATCCTATAGGCATTCGGTACACAACATATTTCACACTTTCCTTGTGTAACATAAACTTTATATGCAGCGGTCGTCGGAAATATTGTAGGAAACAGCGCCAACTTTACTGGAATGTTTTGAGAAAGGTCCTTGACCCTAAAACTTTCTCCTAACTTTGGATGCCGAGTCCGGAGTAATAAATTATGGATAAACTTTTTTTTAAGCTTTGGAATGAATATGAAAAAGGTTGCAACACACTCTGGTACTCGAGTGCCCATCGATTTAACTTTTAAGTCTATGATTATGAAGTGTCTATTTATGAAAAAAATTTAATTTTAAAATACAAAATATAAAAGGAGCGTTCACGAACCCGACAACCAAGTTTTCTGCATCAAACTAAGTAACTCTACCCAAAAATTATTGCTGGGAAAAGACTTACTTTTAGGGAAAATTTACTTTTTATGACAGGACTGAATTAAAATGCACCCAAAACAATGTGCTAATGCGATGGATGCGTTGAATAGTACGGTGTCATGGAGGTATTTCAAGTATAGTTATTGTAACATTAAAAAACATATGTTATTTAAAATAAAAAAACTTGGAACTTGGGAACTTTAACCTCCAATATCTTCGTAACTAAAAGACATGGTCCAGCTAGAAACAAAAAATAAAACATCACACTGAGAGGGTGAACAAATGCTTTTATTAAAGTAATTATGGAGTATCGTGTTTAGGAATGTCTGTCCAAATTAATACCGTTTTAGTGCTCAACGTTAACTGTCCAGCTGATCACTTTAATAGCTTGCAGTTATCTCTAGTAACCACAATAATTAAAGGATAACTACTGAAAGATGACATAAGCAAAACTACTCACCGAGCTAATATGAATGTAAAATTTTACAACACATATAAAGCTTGTATCAAATATTAATAAAATCCGTAGAATATTAACGAAGACCTGTGGAAGATATTTTACGTTGCGATAGAGCGAGAGTAGCAAGCTCAAACAAATGAATTTTCAATAGAGTTCGCTTAAAATTCACAAATTGTGAGACAGCTCTCGAACTATCAAGTAGTGCAGGTAGAACAGTGAATAGTTTCGTGAAACGCTGGAAATAAACTGGGGAATTTACTACACGTTAATTTTGTTAAGGCAAAATCTAAACTGTACGGTCACGTGCACCAATTTGTGTACACCAAGCAACTTTTAAAAGTTATTTTCTGCTACTGTATTCATTGGCGTCTTACGTTTTCACAAACATAACATTATGTTATTCAAATTTTCAATTTGGAAGTCTTCGTTCCACGAAAAACGTTTTATTACAAAGTAGTAGAGTAGAAACCGTTATTCCCCACGAAAATAGTTTGTAAATTGTTTACATATTTGAGATCGTGACCGTACCATTAAAATAGTTGATTTTGGGATTTTTTTACAGGTAGTGTAGAAAGAAAAATCTGAATGACCAGAGTGGAAAACAAAATTGTTCTACGTTCTGTAATAGATAATATTTCAAAATAATGCCACAATAAATCGAAATAATGACCCTAGTGAAGAAGAACCAGAAGAACCCAGCAATATCGAATGAATAAAGGAAAGTTGATTTTTTGCGACTAACGTAAAAGGGTACCTTAAGTACGGAATCCCGCAAACATTATCGTGAAGGCACAGACCCTTCCCTTAAGGTGAGCACTTTTATATGCCCATCAAACCTTATGAGTACAATAAAACACGATTGTTTTCCATTAACATCGACGTCCACCGCCCCCTAAACTAAAAAAAATGTACGTCCCATTTATTTTGAAGCTGCCATGATATTAAACAATTGTCGTGCACACGCCGTAATCGAAAATCAATGAAACGAGCGAAACAGATAGGTGTGACTAATAAATTATTTGAGCAGTGTTGGGTTTTATAAAAAAAAACTGAGCACGGTCGCCGAAGAAATTGCATTCGGACAGCATTTCTATTACACTGTCTGGACGAAGGCTTATAGCCCGAAAAGACGAAAGCCCTTGACTTCGAAAATATTTCAAAGACACTTAGGCTTACCTATAATACTGTATACATAGGTACAGCAGGAGGGTGTTCACTGAGGAAAATAAATTTTATTTACATTTAAAAAGCGTAGCGGAATCTTTGTCAATTCACTCCCGTCCATCGGAGGGTCGAGCGAACAAATAAAATGAGATCACAACAGTGCCCTGCTTGCGACAACAATGAACTGGGAAAGATCTGCTTTGCCTTAATTAAAAGTAAATTGTTCGTACAAGCATTAAGCATTTAGATGAGCTGCGAACAACTGTAATTACTATTGTCATTGTCAATGGGGTACGATAAAAACCGATGGATATAGAATGGACTGTTCTTGCTCCGATCTGGCGCAGTGGGACACTATGACAAGCTTTACTTATGTGCATTGAGACTGGAAAGGAGGACAAATATGCACCTGAGCACAAAACAAACACTCATCAGTTCTATTAGAATTACAATCATGAATCTGGAAAGGAAATCGATTCTGCCGGTCATGATATTGACATCTTGTTTGCCTTCTATGGTAGGAATCAACGTGTCTTTTGACAGTGACTCATACGCACTAATAAAAAATCACACTTAGCAACGTATCAGTGTTACTCAAAAGTTTTCCATAATCATTTTTACATATTCATCGCGATGTCAGGGTGCGTTTGAGTCGAGACGTCTGTACGAATTTGAATAACAAATGGCTGACATCTGCATGTTTCTAGCGAGGATTCCACTGCCTCCCTCAAATCCTGATTCGGGGAAACAATACTGGTCCCTTATGAAACCTGACAAGAGGTCATAACTCGAGCTTATAGCATTTATCATGCTGGGAAACAAATAATAAAGCCGTTGGATGTGAATGTCGCGACAGACAATGATACCAGCATAAATCGCAAAGTAATTTTCTTTTGTATTACAAAATAATAATAATAGGTGCATTAAGAAGCATTATCGTCGCGTGTAAAAAGTTATTTCGTGACACACAGGCCAGTTAATCAAGGCTGCGGTTCAGCAGATAAGTAACAAAGACAACACTAACTGCGGTGCTCAGAGATATTTAATGATTACTTAAACCGTTACTTAGTAAAGATTTGACATACTTTTGTATGACAAAACCGTCAATACCTTTAATAAGTGATGGCCTAAGTAATCATAGAAGCTCTTGTGCGGCAGTTATTGTAATACAAAGTAAAAGAAAACATCTTAATGTGGTATTAAGGCTTGAATTTGTTAACGCATTAACTTTGCTTGTCGAATTGCCGGGAGGTCATCGGTCTATACCAATAAATACTTACCTCTTACGTCACCGGCCGCCAGACATACGCGTCTTGAATAACGATAGATATCCACTACCAAGAGCGATAATTAAATTTTCCACACGCGCCGAACCACAAGAACAAACGAAATAAACTCAGCAACCTCCCAAACACTTTAGCAGTTTTCATAAATTAATTTACGAAAGAAATATTCAGTAGTTCCGTTCCCATCCCAACCATATTTCACTGGTAAGGTATCGAAGAGCAGGGAAACGGGGTCTGCAATCCTCTAGAGGCCGATTAATTTCGAGGTTGCCGTAGCAGTTGGTTATAACCGCAAGAAAACCAGCGGCGGAACAAAATAGGAGATATTACCTGCTTCATTGACTAATTTTTCATACAAATTGAACTTACTGGGAAAATGCGTCAACCCAGACCCACAATCTCTTATTTATCTATTCAATTCATTTCAATAAGACCATACACCAAACGAAAGCACGGTTTAAAAAAATTAAATTCATTTTTACGGTTTTTTTTACGGTTAAATACATTTTGATTGTAATGCAGTCAAAACACTGCTGACATTGAATAGAATAGGAAGGAAGATAGAAGTACTTTGACCCTCAATATCTCCAAATTAGAAGGTTACCAGGTATGACCTAGCACAAAAAATTATCGTAATAACAGCCAGAACAAGTTTCTTTGGGCTTTGTTCTCGGTATTTTACAAACGGACTGACAGACGAACAGACATAATAATAATTTATTTATTTTTAATCTGGGATAAAAATAATCAGCGTTAACTATCCAAAATCATTACAATTACTTCGAAAAGTTGATAAAATTTAGATAAAGTTTATAGGTTCAATTAGTTGGTAAAATTTTGATACAGATTATAGGTTCAATTACATTACAATGTCTTCCCCGCATTAGTTCTGCCATTTAAAATGTCTAAACTTTTCGTTCGTCAAGATTTCTTGTGTGGTTTGAAAGCCACGAGTAATGTCGCAAGAGGCCTGCGCCGCCATTTTGCAACGTTACAACTGTGATGAGACGGCAAATTGCTCATTTGTCTACCGCGACACTTGCAAAAGCGAGCCGAGATTGTGTGTACCTTTACCTAGAATTCGGTTTTGCAACGTTCGGGAAGATAATTTTTGCTGTTAGAGAAAAAAAATATGTTTGTTTTAACTTTTATTTTGAACTTTTTGGAACATAGTATCTAGAATCTGCCTGTAACCTGAAGTTATAATATTCCAATATTGTACCTACTTTTTTTGAGAAAAAACAATACAATTTTATAGACCTAAGCATGACTCAAGTTAAGGCAAAAAATATCTTTGTTTTTCATACAAGTCATCAATTAAATGACTAATGATTATGCTACCTTTGTACAGTCAATATACCGACTTTTAATATAAAATCAGTGGGTAGATTAGACTTTATATTATTTTCAAAAATACATGTTTTTGACAAACAGCTCGTTCCATCGTCGACCTCATCTTTGCCCTTAGGGCGAGATTGAGGTCAAGAGCATGCCCATTCCAAATAAAAAAACTAGTGAATATAAATTTTTGTCGAATTCCTTTTAATAAGAATAAAATTACCTTTGTTTTGACTAGGGAAGCGTAACTTGACGTAGTTGATTTATACGTCCTTAAAAGCAGACATAACAACTAAAAAAAATGCGTACATTTCCGTAATAACATCAAATTAAACGCAACCCTGAAAAAGTACCTACAAAATATAAACAGGTCAGCAACCTCATAAAATTACAAATGTAAGAATAATGAAACCCAACCAAGTGAGTCGTCATCCGGGGAAAAATCCGACACTTAAAGATGCCTTTTGAGTACCAGGGATTTCAGCACTTTTCAGCCATCTTATCCACGTGAAGAGCTACGTCACAATGCCCTGAAGCGTTCGTCCTGAAAAACGTTAATTGCACGACACCCAGCGTGGTGAGGACTGAGGCACCAGACTCTATCTCGCATTGCAACCAACATTCCAACCCAACCGTCAAAGCAAAATGAACCTTAACTTATACCAATATAGCAAAATTCAGAAAAACTGGCTCAAGTATTTAATATACTTTAAAATGAACCTCACTTAGCACCTGAAGGCATTAACGGTTAAAGAAATAAATAGTGAAAAATTTGCAGGAAAATATGATTCAGTTTGGCTTGAGATCAAGTCTCAAGTGTGCTTCAGTGAACGTAAAATAAGTGGCCATTTAACGGCTTGGATTTCATGCTTGTGGAAATTTAAACAATTGACTGGGAAATATAAATTTTAATACCATCGTCTTCGTATTGTATTGCAATTTGTTTTCAATAAAAATGTTAAATGTATAGTCTGGATTTGTGCCCTGTTGACGGCAATAGGCTCGCCACCTATTACACGGAACTTAAATATAAGGGTACACCTTTTCCTAACCTTCGAGGATTGTTATGTTATGTTAAACGCATTATAACGTCCATTGAAAGATTCGTTCGTACTTTTATTTTTTACTTTAACCGAAGCATTGCAAGTAACAGTCGCCAAGACAGGTCGTTTTATACAGTAGTCGAAAACAACTGCGAGAGAAAATCTCAACAATACCTCTGTTACAACAAACGGGTTAATACTTAAAGCGCTCAACAATAAAGTTTTTGTGTCCACCGGAAATAATGAAGGAGTGAGACAAAGAAAAATAATGACGATGAACTCTCGTTACAAAAGAATCGGTGAGTAAACCGTAGAAAAAGACTGTAGAATGAAAACCAACCTTATGTAGGTTTATAGGTTAGTTGTCTCCGTTCGGGAAACTTTAAAAGACATAATGTAATGAAAAAATAGCGAGTGAAGCGAAATGAGGAACATAGGAAGGCGAAGAAACTTTGGACGTCCGGAGTTGACATGAAGCGAACCATTAAAAGTTTCGGAAGTAATTATTCTTTTGTTTTATTTATTTTGTGACCTATTGACCTACCTGGAGTTGGTTTGGTCGGATCAATGATCGCGAAACTGAAAGTACTTACACGAATAACAGTCGTTAAAATTATGGCAATCCGAAGTAATGGGTAACTCCAGTTTGCATTAATGGGTAACTCCAGTTTGAATAACAAAAACACACGTGTTACTAAAGCAAGAAAGTTGTAAATTAAATAAAAGTAAATGAACAGGAAACGGAACAACACATGAACGTAAACGTATGATGTACCTAAGTAAATTCGAGTCATGTGACATCTTAACATAATTCGAGTCACAAAGCTTCCACTAAGTCGTATTGTTAGTACACTCATTAGCCCGATGTTTAACATAGACCCGAGCAAGTTAATATCTCTACAAGACTCCCACAGCCATCAACAAATAAGTTACATATATAAAACGATCGGAAAACGCCTTTAAGAAAATCCCCACAATCATTGTCAAGTGAAATAGAACCTAAACACAATTAGGAATAGGATTCGTTTTCGACCAAGCGTGTAACCAATAAAGGGAACGAACGACGCAACAGATCCCCACGAATATGTTCGCAGGCTCACTCCGAGTTACTAACACTCGCAATTCATTTTGTGAACTGAATATATTATACCATGATAAAAGATAAAGCACCTTTCGCCCTCGGAGTAAGGGTGAATATCAAAAAGAACCGAACTCGTAGAAATAAGCGGGAATTTTCTCGCTCGGTCTCTATGATTTTCATCCCTAATACCTGCTGAATAAGTCGAAATTCATCTGGACGGGTATCATTTTTACAAATCCCAAATCGCGATCATATGGCAAGGCAGACGATAAATATGTTCGGTGTATTGAAATCTTACACTGCCATAAGAACTCGTAAATTGATCGCGAAGAAGTTAAGTAACTTTATTTGTTAAACTTTTATCACTTTGTGACATACTTTCAGGGTCGTCTGGACAGGCTTTTGAGAATTAGCTGAGGCATTCCCAATAGAGTTCATTGATGTTGATCCATTCATTCTTAACAGTTCGAAGATAGAACGAATGATGTGAGAATATTGTTCAGTATCAAGTGAACAGGAAAAATTAGTTGATAAAAGTCGACCACGAGACATAATAAAGATAAAAGAATTCTTTCAGTGACCAGCAGTACGTGTTTTATGTTCCTATAACCATTACAGCAAAATTGATTTCAATTTTATGGTTTCTGCTCCCCTGAATCCAATCATAGTTATCGCTTTTGTATGCTGTTAAAATATAATGAGTATGTACGCAATTTAGATTGTGGCCCAAATATCTCTTTAATTTTAAAGACGTCTTTTAAGAAGACACTTTACCGTAACCTTTGGAATGCTTTTATATTTTATGTCCTATTTCGGTGTGAAATAGCAATAAAATATGTTGTAGGCATATCTTCAAGTTTAATATTACCTTCTAGGTGTCTATAAAAGGCGTGCGCCCAATAATTCAACGGACGAAATAAAAGTTATTCACAGGATTCTAGAACGAATTTTTCGCACGTTTGAAGGCACCACCGTACCAACAAAGTATTTATTATATCCTTCCATTGACTCTAGGAACTAATTAATATGCCATTAGCTGTTTGCTGTCCAAACAAGCCAAGCCACACAAGCTCTGTAGGTATTATCTGTGGATATTAAGTCATCATCATTCTCGTTGATTGTAGGTAAATTAATTATAAGCATAACCGAGATGGTCACATAGACTACTTTGTGTTTCCATCGTTGAGCGATGGAAATACTTATGCTTGTTAAAATATTGGCAAGTGAGCATTGATAAAAAAACTAAAGATACGGTCGTCCGAACATTTGCTCGACGCGTTCGCCATACAGAGAATCGGTGTAGTCGAGCAGACTGCAAAGCGAACGCGTCGAGCAAATGTTCGGACGACCGTATCTTTAGTTTTTTGTATAATAATAATAATAATAATTCTTTATTTCAGATTTCAGAATCCATACCTCATTATCAAACTAAAAATCAATATCAAAATTAAAATATTACAAAAATTAAAATCATAATTATAAGTATAAGCGGCGTGGTATTTTCGAGGTATAAAGAACTTAGATAAAGCTTTTAATAAAATTTACGACCGCACCCGGAGAGAGTCGATCGTGGACTAGTTCACTTCGGCTTAGGAAAGACCGTTTTGGGACCAAGTTCGAGGCGTCGTTTTAACATGCGGTCCGCCCAGTCCTTAGTCCTTACTCCTTATGCAGTAATATATAAGTCAATGCAAGTGAGGAATAAGCATTTTCGAAACCGGTTTCGACCAAGGTGTTTGTCCGTAAATGATGCATTACGCCTCTTTCATCTTACTTTTTATGATAAAGAAAATAATGCTTTTGAAAAAAGCAAAGAAAGCATATTTTCCTTTGCCTGGGATCTGGGATCCTAACATCATATTACGCATCACAGAGCTGTAAAGCTATTTGAGGAACCATGCATTTAAAAACCCATTCCTGCAAAAACTGTCCTATAACGCAAATTTTGGCACAGATCCTAAGACTTCCAAAAGACAATAAACCGAAAATCAATTATGTCCAAGTGTTCACCAGACAATAAGTATGTAAACCGGTGTATGCAATATCAATCTGAAAGCTGTAACACGTTCTCACAGGCTGGCGCGCTAGCTGGCCCCGGTTCATGGATCCTTGCCAGACTGTTCGTAGTCGTACTAGCGGTAAGTACTCACGTAGCGTAGTACTACTTGACATCGACCGTTAATTACCACAAATAGCTTTGGTATAAGGTTAAGATCAAGTCTTGCGTTGATTCGGAATGTTGGCAGAATTTGTGACCGTTTGAAGCTCTTTTCTGAGCATAAAATGTCGGCGGGATGTTTTTTAAACAACCAGTGTTTCCTTTTTTAGTGAAAGAAGTGTATTGAAATATACATTATTGCTAGAATAATTATAAATGTACATAATTAATTAAATGTCTGATTAAAAAACCGAAAAGTTTTGCTATAAAGGTGTCAGCCGGGGTGTGAGAGATTTATAATAACACACCAAACATAGTTTAAATTTGCGTAAACTCATCGTAAACTAAACAAAATTTCAGACCTTTAACTTCGACAAAAAAAATCAGGTAGGTCGTTACAATTCAATAAAATTGTACCGCTCGAAAACGATTCAATTAGGAAACGGTGTTGCCGTTGGCACCACCGCCGCCATGGCATTGCAATCCGGCCAAATTAATAACAACCCTAACTAGGTTGAAGATTGAGCAAAAGTTAACCATCAGAATGAAACGCCAAGAACCTCTAGAGACGAAAATACTTTTGCAGACATACGGGCCTAGGATAGACGTGAGTAAATAAAAGTCTGAAGATACAAAGTTAACTAAGTTGATGATAGGATCGATCATACGGCGGCGTTGCCCTGCCTTATACCCCTCGGGCATACATCTCTCGGATTCCATGTAACATTAGATAACCTAGTCTGGGAATACTGGCACATATGGCTGGATAACATGGTAGGTGAGGTACCTAGATAACATTATGTATGTGAGAAATACATTTAAAGTTTTACGGCAGGTTCCAGGGTTCAGAGGCCACAGAGAGTACCAATCATTTCTTGTAGTCCTCGCATAACAATGGACAGTTAAAAGTTAATAAATCATTGTGTTGTGAGGTTGTGACAGTTTGCTAACCCATCAGTGCTCTTCCAATAATAGCTTTTGAAAAGAGTTTCCCAGTTCATACTAAAAGAAAGATCTCAAAACTAATTTTTAATGGTATAGTCTAAAAAAGTCACATTGCAAAATTATCAGTGTTAGGTGACTGCGGGCACGCAGATTAAAGGATCCGAGCGCGTGTAAAAAGAAGCGTAATCAAAAGAAAACAAGAATAAGAGGTTGCCTAAAGAAATAATTGCAACAACAACAACCTTAATAACAAACACACCCAATCATGTTCTCCGAAAATCCCCGCAAAAAAAAACGAAATGAGAGACGAACAAAAAATAAAAGAACTAACACACTACACAAATCCCATTCGAGCATCTCAGAAGTAGAAATAACGCACGAAGTAAAGGTAAAGAAAATAATTGAAGGACATTTGCTGCTCGCGGTGGCTGCCAGGGTCATTCTCTTTGATTGCCATCTCGAGGGTCCCCGAGACCCCAATACGTGGCAACCCTAGGGAGCGTCACTCAAGTACATTTGATATTCGTTTCCGTCACTACAATTAGGGTGGATATGGACTAACTTTGTGTAATTGTTTTAGTTGTGGGACATTGTGATAAAATAAATTATTTGTCCATTAGAGTATGAGGAACTAGGTCAGTAGGAGGACATGCGATTTTTTTAGTTTCTTTTTATTTTTTATTGTTTGTTGTGTGCACTTGTGGCATGTGCTAAATAAATATGTTTTCTTTCATTCTTTTAAACACCATCTAATTGGCGTTTGGGCCTTGGAATATTTTTACATGTCCTTAATGCAAATTTAACTAATTAACTACTAACTTACGTAAATGCGAGGTTTATTGACCAAATGCATGTCAGTAAGCGGTCAAACGATCAGTTCTAAAGTCTATAGTAATTTATGATAATGTTTTCATTTTGTGCAACCGGTGTGAGCGTGCACACCAATCACGATTCCGTACTTACATGTAATACACGGTGGTTCTAATACTAACAGTTTTACAATAAAATGCATACATTTAAATTAATCCACGATTTGAATTGCTTACGAAGAACAATAGTTAGTTTTCCACGGAGCTAATTGAATTTCGACACGTCTAACCGTTTTGGATTAACTCGTCACTTTACACCCATGTTTGGCCCGTTTTCTCAACCAGTAATAATCGGCTCGATAAAGTTTCAACAACCGTCGCCTGTGTCGTCCTTCATTCAATCAAATAACGTGGAAGAACTCACAGACGGCGCGAAGCCCCGTCAACGGATATGCTTCATCTTCTTTGCTGTCTGCCATGCAAATTCCAGGATTGAAACGGTTGCAACTTCCTGGTCGGGCACGATTTGTGTAGTAGTCAATCGACACTAAACGAGGAAGGTTTTAAGATGGCATGCAGTTATCTAAATGCAGGAATCCTAGTCCAGATGAAGAAGCAGAAGGTGCCATAGGATCGCAGGCATATTCAAGAGTTATATGAAAAGGTTCGAAGTAAGCTGTTTAGGAAGTTAAAAAAATGCACTGGATAATAATTGATCAAGATCAATTTAAGCCTAGAGGCAGAATCCCTAGCTTACGCTTCAAACTAACTCTTACAGAAGTTTCTTACAACTGAGATAACACGTATCTATCTTTCATACATGTAGGCCACGATATTCACCTGTATCTGCTCGAGATATAACGTCCTATCTGCCGTGAAATATCATACGGTAAAGCATTCAAAGTGACGTTGTATCGATTCGCTCATCACACACCGCTCGCATCCGACTCTTGTCTCCCGTCCTCCGGCCCATATCGTCGAACAACAATATAACCACGATGCGGTTGACACAACACCACACCATAATGGAGGAACGTAATCAAAAGAGGCTTAAACCAATTTGAGCGATTTCGTATCAAGATTTAAGGCCTGGAAATTGGCCTGGAGTTGAAGGGTATTGCTGTTTAGTTTTTGGGACTGAAATCATTTGGATTCTCTGCTCTTTAATGTGGTGTTTGGATGTCTTGGTCAAGCAAAACATCTAGCTTATTCATTTTAGAAACGGAAACAGTTTTTTTAGGACCTCTACTGAGATATCTGGTCTATGCTAAACACCAAATCGTTGGGTCCAAGAACAACATGGCTCAGCGCTAATGGCATTTCCTTGTGGCGATGTAATATAAATTCAACTGGCATCAATTCAAGCAGGTGTCCATCCAAATCAATCTGTTTTTGACATGTCAAAACATTTTTAAACCACCCACCTATTGTTTGATGTTTACTTGTTCAGAATGAACAATGGAATGGAATGAACTGCCAAACTGAGCGTGTAATCCGCCTCCTACGACTAAGGGAAACCGATGATCAGCTGGTGAGTGTCAGTCTACTGTCCTAACGCGATGACTCTCAAATCAACTAGAAATTTCTTATCTGCGTTTTATCGGGACATCGTCTCATCGCCCCTGTTTAGCTATCCTATGATTAAATCTCCCCCTCACAAGGTAATCAACAGACAGGAACGGTTTATTGTGGTGCAGGCACCTGTCACTAGTCATGCACAATTTTGATCCCTATCGCTGGAGAGGGAAGTGTGTTGTCTATTGTTTCAGCCTTGCTAAAAGCGTCGAGGCCGGACTGATTTTTTCTTGGGAGAATATTGGTACAAGACTTACGACAGCAGGCCAGCTGTAAATAAATCAACCTAATTTATACTTTATTAATCAAAATATTGAATCAATTTAAGGTTGTCTCTCCGATATCCAAAACTCAAAAGGTATTATTTCTGGTTGCTTATTCAATGAGGATCATTTATCAATCAAAATCATAACTTTGTTTTCAATCTCATTTGTCTACTTCCGCCCTGATTAAAATAGAGATTGGCCCAAATTAATTTTACCAAACAAACAAGAACATTAAATAAAGTGGTTTAAATTTAAACTTTATCGTGTAGAACTTCCACTAATACAAATATTCAATGACACCGAATTTAGATGTGAAATAAATCGAACACGTCGAGATCGCATACGTTCATTTATCGATTTCTTCGCCGACAACCCGAACTTAATTAAATAAGTAATAAGATCAAGTTCCTGCATATCTAATACGTATTAACCCTCCAGAGACACGACCTCCTTAATTCACCAACAGTATTTTACCATACAGGCTAGAATAGTTTGTAACATCATTTGTTAGTGCAATTAACGTAAGCGTGGTTTAAATTCAAATATGAATGAATGCATTACTCCACGTGTCACGGAAAAAAGACTCTTAGCGCTAACGTTGTAGGGTTAATTTAAATTAATGTCGGAACAAAGTCCCGCTGTGGAACGGACACAATACAGTGAACACATCAGAGCTAGTGGCTCTGTTACAGGAATATGTAAAGCGTCCCTAGGGTGTCACCACGCGGCAACATGCTACAATGACGTTTTTATAGTTACACGTTCATAGTTCCATACAAAATCATGCTTTGTCTAGCTCGCGTACACTGTACGAAGTCAAACAAAACAATTTCCAACATGAATAGCCATTCACGCAACGTTATCAATGTTACTTCTCAAACATTTACCGACCACGTCATTATTTATTAGAACCTTCGTGACAAAATTGGTATTTAAAAACATGTATTTAATAGCAACAACTGTTGTGCTACCAACGAACGATTAGCTATTAAACGTTAGATTAGACGACTCGAAAATATTCGACCCTGAATTCTTCAAATGGTTTGTGCATTCGTTTCCTATCCAAACCAAGGCCGAGCTAATTAGGAATCTAAGATACTCAGGTTATTAACACAGACTTTAATATAATACACAGTATTTTGGTTTTAGTCACAAACAGGGGCGGCAGTAATTAGTAAGTTAAGCCAATTATAGTAACTTATAGGTGTTCCTTTTGGCAGTGTGTTGTGTTAAATTTCGTTAGGAGAATGTGAGAAAATACTTGTGAGCTTCTTCCCTTTAAAATGTAACAGCGGTTCACTTGTAACAGCAATTTATTGGACAATTTGTATTCATTAACAAAGTGAGAAAGGCTCAATAGGTGTTCGTAACCAGGATTTAACGTCTTAGTTCGCTCTGGAAGTGACGTCGCCTCCTGTTCAGGGAATTTTCCGAAACATTCCTGGGACGAATTCCGGCAAAAGTTGGGCAGATCGTCGCTTAAATAAGAGTGCGATTGTGTGCGTAGGTACTTTTGGGGGTCTGCATTATACTTTCCACTCATTCCCATCAATTGTATGCAAGTGACACATAGGTACAATATAGGTCGAAAACAACCGACATATTCTCACACAATTATATTTGACTAACTAGCATAATCGTATTATAATAAGTCCCCTAATTGAATTATTTGCTTATGCCAAGTTCAATGAATACTTGTACTCGGAGATATTCAAAGTCCCGAACCAGTTCGATTGCAACGTTATTGACTATACATTTAGTTAGGAATGCTACTTGCGAAGCCGTTAAATAATGTACCTGATTACCTTTGCAAAATGTAACCCAGTAACCATGGCCTCTCACAATGTCGTGCAAGCAAACACGATGATATCATCAGGGCATTTTACATCGCTGACCATCGCATCATCTGTTATTTATTATCACAGCCATTCTTTCTCAATGCCTTAACAATATACCATTGTCGAATACGATTTCAAAGCATGAAATTAGTGTCATACATCGACCAGCAGACAATACCAACTGAAATAGGTCTACTTATTAATTAGCGTATTGGCCCAATTCATTACATAGCTTACACATCGTGTGAATAAGAACATTAAGAACGTCTTGAATTTTTATTACTGTAATAAATTCCTGAACCACTGTGTGTTCGACATTGAAGTAATTGCGACAGAATCTGTAGAGCGGTATTCAAAGTAGCTGTGTTGTAGAAATGCTTGTTTAAGTAGAAAATTTAATATCGCACGAAGCAAGGCATCGCACAACAATGAATTGTGCCGGTCCCACGACCGCTGCTCGCCCGCCCGCATTCAGATTCATTAACAAGGCTAACCATTGTTTATGAATCACAATCCATACACACATTCTCCTCGCTAACACTGTATTAAAAAGAAGGACTCTTGTGTGCATGTTTATCAGTATAAATCATTACCAAATGAGAGACAACTGTCTTATCTCCAAGTTTTATGTTCCCAAAAACTCTGTTTGCCAATTTCTTCATGCCTTCTCAGAAAAGAGTTATTCGAATCCCAACGGGATGCTTCTCGTTTTCAAATCATAGACAGGAAAAAGAGTTTTAAATGGAAAGTGATCGGAGTCACGGGAGATTTGTTCGCATCAAAGATATCCCTCTAATTGGGAGGAAACCGCTGAGAACTTGAGACCATATTTTTAGGTATTGATCATTCAAGAGGGCACATATATCATGATTACCGACATCCTGATAAATTTGTCATATCGCCGACATATTGACAGATCTCAGATAGATAAATAATTCGGAGCTGATAAGTCGAGAGCGAAAACTGATAAGAGATCAGACACGCAAACGTAAATTCGCATCAAATTTTACAGTTTGTGGTCTCATTTCTCTTTCGATTTGGGATAATCTTTAACGTTTTACATACAAATTAAATTGTATTTCAGATTTTTAGAATAAACTACTAGCAGTCTAGCAGTAACTATCCAATGCAGAGATATATGATCATTTCCTGTTAACGATAGAGTAAATGTAATCGATTTTTGGAAGACGTCCAGATTTTTTTCTCGTAACTATATTCTTGCGGCTGGCACTAGTTATCACTGAATGATATTTGATTCCTCGTACAAAATTAATTCTATTTTTAGGACGTTACATTCGCTCTTTTGATGTAAAGACTGACACGAAAAATATTGTAACACATAAAAAACGTCGCCGTTGTTACCAACGACGGCGATGATGGCACAAATGTGTATTATTTTAAAGTAGGTAATGCAAACCGAGGAATAAATTGAATGCGGACGTTGACAGAATGCTGGTAGGTCTGGTCTGAACTCACAATAGTTATAACACTAATCACGTTCTATATTTAGGAGTTGGAAGTCTTGAGTCTGTAAGTGAAGGTCACAGCCGCGGTCCGTCACGTGGAGCCGGTCATTTTGAGCCATTAACCGATACGCTCTATGAATCACACACCCAATGGTCCCCTTACGTTTACGAAAACGTCTTGTTAAAACATTATAGCGATTCATCCAGATTCGTAATATGCTCAGAGTTTCAGAAGATTTTTAAATTAACATTTTATGTAGGAAAGCACTCTGCCTGCATTACAGGGTACATGTTAATTTAGACGAGATGTAAGAAAATATTTCGTTGGAATTGGAGAGAAATGTAGTGAATGTGGGGCGTTCGTGAACATAAATATCTCTCCCCGGAGAAGCCAAAACAAAAGTAAGTAAAGATAAATATTAAATAATACTGCCATCTATTTTTGTGAGTGCACTAACTGAAATAGATCGCAAGGAAATAATTTGAGAGGAGTAAGAAGCAAATGATCAGACATATTTCTTTCATGAATCAGGTTTATAATTTCAAATGTACCATTAAATTGTGATGGTTATTATGGTTCTCAGTGTTGATGACATTTTTATTAGTTACCAACATAGATCTGTTAGTGTAGCATCTAAATAATTTCCGCTGATTTTTTTTACGCAAAATTCAATCCGGAAAGTGAAAGATTCATTCGATGAGCGGAATATGCTGTTAACCTAACGAGACAAATGCGCTGTCGAAGTATCAGTTTAGTAGTTCCTAACTAATTTACGTCAAGCTCCGGAGCGAAGGCGTGAACTTGTGATCGCTACTTATTCGCCCAATTATAACTTCGACCGCATTACATTTACACCCTCATTATTGATGAACGCGTTTAATGACTCCCTAACAAATTAATACTCTACAAAGTTAACAGCTTCGGAAAAATAGAGCGAAAAATTAACTGAAAACGGATATGTTGGCCGTCGACGTGATTATTACGGCGTTTGGAAGGTTGCCTCTATTAAAATTTGATTTGGGCGCTTGATTTTAATTATCCTTTGTTTTAGGGTCGATTTTGTGATCCTGGTTTTAAATGGCTCCCAACAATGCTGCAGTCCAACCAAAAATCTATTTCTGTATATAATATAAATTTCTGTACCTGCGTAATTTGACGTACATAAGTAGTTAATTGAAATCTCAATGTCTTTCTTCAAGTAATGCTCTTACAGAAGTAAATCCTATTACAGACAGCGGTGAGTAAATATTGATCTTATTATAGCAAGTAGGGAAGGATTATGTTTAAGAGCTTGCTAATTAGAGAGATAACCTCCTTAACAATTCCCGATCCTATATAAACATACCAGAGACTCAATAAACAATCAGATCCACCCGACCTACCCGAAGATGAAACCGTATCACTAAATCGATACTAATCATAGTTGTGTACGTGAAATGGCTTTTAACTCCGCATGAGGTAACCGAAATTGATTTTGATTCGATTTTTATTCTAAATTCGAATTACAAACCGTTTTTTCTTGTGATAACGTTCTCGGAATAATAGAAAAAACAGTCAATGTATTAACGGCTTACACGGCGATAACGGCTGCCGGAGAAAATATTGTTGTACACAGGTCTTAGGTATTGGATTAGAAATCTACTCGTAGGTATGGTCATTTACGACTACAAGTATGAATTTTATCGATTGCACACATTTTGTTAGTGCTCAAGTCGTAATAAATTCTGGTTACGGTAGAAGGAAACGTACAAGGTAAATGTTTCAAGTAGCCACGTTCTTTTAATATTGTTATGGCTCTCCTTTTATTAACGTTTACTGCTACGTTTTTATACAGTACGGCTGTAATACTTCTAAGTGCTGTAGATAGAACTCCAGGAGTCTTGGTACCTGCTTTCAGTTCGGGAGACTTGCAAGTTGTTAATGAATACTGGCGTAAAAATACACTACTGTTCTTCACTTAGCTTTTGGATTGTTTCTCTGTCTCATAACAAATCTTCTTCTTCTTTCTTCTTCTTTTTATAAAAAACGTTGCCCCACACTAGGAATTTCTCCTGTATCGTGGGTGCGTTCACAAACATATAAAATCACATACACAAATACCCAGACCCGAAACAAATATCTGCAGGCCATACAAATATTTGTTCCGTGCGGGGATCGAACCCGCGACACGCAGCGCAGCAGTCCAATCGCTGAGCCACTGCGCCAACCGTGCCGTCAAATCCAAAACACTGACATAGAACTTTTCAGCTTTTTGGATTTCTCATCTTTGCTTTAATGTGCGGCGCCGACCCCAAATAAATTAATTGGGATAAGGGCAAAAGAATAATGATCTTTGCTTTAACATCAAACACTTGAATTTGATTGGTCTGGTGGGCGATATCTGTGAAAACATGTCAGAGGTCGGTACTGGCCAAAGTGTAGCCTACCATTTCGTCTTCCAACTTTACCCAGCTAAACGCCGATGTAAGCCCAAGTACCTGGGGACCATAAAACGTCCATCTACGCCAAAAAGCACTGAAGCAGATCTTTAATCAAGCAACCGACTCTTTGTCGCTGCGCTCCTCAGGGATGAATCCGCGACATAAGTTATAGCACCATCAATGCCAATTGTTAAATTTATAGGCCATTATTTTATTGTTTAGTTAGCCAAGAGTATATTGACGTTACGCTACATGGCTGGGCATGACGTCAAACAAAGCTAAGGCGTCAGCCACATCCGACGGATCAAGTAATAATAGAACCAGCGGAATGGATTATTGTGCTTTAGTACATGTTTACAGTGTGTTTGTGAAGTGGTAGGTACATGGTTATGTTCTCTTCCCGGCTCATTGCTTCGGTATTGTTTGTTTCATTCAGGAATAAAATTCTTGTAGAACTAAAGGAAGAAAATCTTAGCGCAATTGATGGCTGACTAGCGCAAGCGCAGCTATGAAAAAAGTTAGTAAAAGCAGCGTAGATAGGCTTCACTTCCTGACTAACGCCAGACATCTATCTTGCAATCCATCGCAGCATTTCGCAGTATCGCCGGCAATGTTCAGAATTTGAAATATCGGTAGCGATGTTCCCACTGACGTTGCCATTTATCTATGGATATGGATAGGTCGGAAGTTGCAAAGCGGGTTTTGCTGACTGATCGGTGTTTACAGATCGAGCTTTCAGGGTACTATGTTTATTGTTGATCGCTGACTTCTCGTGTTAGCTTAGGGCCTATGCAAATAATTGCTGTCAAATCCAGAAGTCGTTGACCATTGTTGTAGCTGCAGAAATGCATTATTGCTCTTTCTCCCAGGTTAGGACTCCTGGTTCCTTGAACTACGCGGAAATAAAAGTACTCTCTTTTAAATAAACAAGCCAAGCCTTACACACACTCTGTAGGTGTGACACCCTACAAATCACATACACAAACATTCTTCTCAAACAGCCGTGGGCCATTCAAATATTTGTGTCCTTTTACAAAAATTGAACTGGCAAGGTTTGTGGGCCCTAAAGGGTGATGGGACAGGGGTTTTGCGGTAATGCCATCCATTTCCCAAAAGTCAGCATATTATTGATGGACGTGGTTTGTACACTCGACACACATATTAGTCTTCTATGCTAGCCTAGTATGTAACTACACATGCAGTTGTAAATATCAATAAATTAGCTATAGTGACGTATGCGTTCTGGCTTCTAATACCAATATCCGTTTCAAAATACTTCTATGACTAATACATTATCATAGTCGTGTTTTATTTTCAAATCATGACCAGTTCGCACGAGTAAATATGGGAAATCAGATTTTTGTATTTAAGAACACGTACACCAGGTATTGTTCGAAGGAATATTAATGATTCTCCGAGAAAACTGTTCATCAGACCGTACTACCTTCCGTACCGTTCTCAAGAAAATACGGCGGCGTAAAACTTTGATATCACGCCAAATATAGAGATAACCTTAGAATAAAATATACTTGAAGCAAATTCATGATTTTGGGATTATGAACAATAAATAAAAGCCGAAGAACGTAGAGTGCGCGAAAGAGAAGATAAAACGGAGAATGAAATAGTATTCCATAAAATAAGGTCATCTAGTAGTTCCAGTACCACACAAATTTTACTAGATACTCAAGACTATTTTGAAACGCACGACGCTGTGAATAAAAATTTAAAAGCTTTACTTACGTTAACAATTCCTGCATGGCATATTGGAGTAAGTAGCTCTTTCAATGGCGCATTGGTCCGGCGAAATTCTAATGTGCACCGGGATTTATGGCTGACTCGCAATGTATAATGTGAATACGGGCCTTAAGAGCCCGTTCAATATGCGTGGAGTATGGCTGAAAGCATAGCGCCATAATATTATGTACGATCTCAGCTATAACCAGATTTCCAGACTATTAACGATTACGGGAGGTAGGAAGCATACTTGTCCTATATTCATGTTACTGTCTTCTCCCGCCTTCACGGTAACAATACTTGTATCGCGTGGCTTCGTACCTAGTATCGCATTGTAATGCGGATGAAGTTATATCAAATGCATATCGGATTTCTCGACCGTCTCGATATCTATATTTCGCGTAAGGATTTCTCATATTCACACCGGAGTTCCTACAAAAGCGATTCGAAAAGTCTAGCCCACGGGGATTGTGTATCTTGTACTAACAAAACCTTGTTTCAGTGCCTATGCTGTGCGAATAAATGCGATCTGAATATATTATCGGGCGCATTACGTACGATTCGCTTGAGGCGCGTATCTACCCGAGGCTACAGAATTCAGTTGCACACTTTTCCAACTTCATCCTCGCCTGGTACAAAAGACATCTCTTTTATAGTGCACAAGTATTATCAGGCGCCGAAATATAATGCAAAATGTGAAGAACATTTTCTAGGAACGGTATAATAGCTTTGGAGCGTTCGAATAAAGTTGGTATTAAGATTGAAACGCCGAGAGTTCGAGTCCGTTCAATTTGGTCTTTGAAGATTTGGCAAAGCTAGCCTATAGTTGGGGTCTCATCGAATGTCAAAATACTACGAGCTGAGCTAACTACGCTTAGTTAAGTTCAATCGGGTAGCGCCACTGCGGGGTGAGGCCGAACCGTAATTAATTACTGCTGTCGCTGACAAGCGAAGGCTGCTAAGTACCTATCGTTTCATAAATAAACTGTATAGCTTTACGTAGCTACAGGTATACTTACTACGGGTATTAATACCAGATTCTCGTACGTGATTGCGCGGATTTTTAAAAGCTTTTGCTTTATTCCGAACAGCCTTCTCACATGATGCGTGCACAGTAGCCGTAAAATGAAAAGGTTTTAAAATATGTTATGCAAAAGTTGTTGAGGGACAATATTCATTCATCCGTGGACTTGTCCCAAAAGAAATAAATCACATTTTCCAATAAGCGCCCGAAGGTAAAATGCAAACACAGACGTTAGTCCTAACAAAATAAGGATTGTAAATACATAAATGCGGTCTCACGAAGCGGCTCGGCACTCAAATCTATCTTCTTCTGTTTTCCTCCAAATCTTCCGCTATAATATATTAAACGAATATTTTCAGAAATGAATTTCATATGGCTTTAGGAGCAAAAAAAACTCAAGCATTTAAACGATACCGAAAGTGGACTAGTTAGTTTATTCATGAATTCGGCCCTAACCGAAATCGAACATCAAGCAGGCACTTTACGTCGGCAGAGTTTTAAAGCGACAAAGTACTTAAACTGAGCTTATCTATCCAAGTTTCAGTAAGCCAACATTATCAGTATAATAACTGGATAGATTATTCGGATCCAATCGGTGGCCCTATTTACTTATTCATTGTCTACTTCGATTCTGGTTGTTTCAACCGAGGGTTTCGGTTCTGTAGTCCTTATTCGATTAATAACTTATTGGAGGTATTCAATAAGAACTCTGTGGTTTAACATGGGGGTAAAACTACCTGCATTGCACGCGCCGCCACCACGACCTCACACAAAAAAAAGTTTTTGTCCAACAAGTTTCGGAGCGACTGGTCGTTTTTTACAGCCAGTTTTTATGTGACGGCAATTTGACATTTCGGGTTGATTAATTCTAAGGGTTATTTTTATAAACCTCTGATTAAATGTTAATATTGCGTAATGCACGTATTTGAGTAAAAAACCGATGTAAACATCAACTTGAACATGGATGACATCACCAAATAAATCTGCCGGAGGAGTCGGATGGCGGGACTCGCCCGGATCCGGTTGTTAAGCTCAATCGAAACTACTATTTTTATTACTCTTGATGTTGGCATAAAAAAAACTATTTTTAATCATGTTAAAAATTCCGCTGATGGCACCATCGAGCGAGTTAGAACATAAAACTAAAAACATTCGTAAATTCGGCAGGATATTTTCGTTACACTCATTCCACTAGCCAATACATCACATTAAGCAGCTTCTGACGGTATTAGATCGCGTTCCTTTGTGAAGTCAACACTTTCTCGTATTAGACCATCAATTCATCCGGATTCTGGAGAAGCGGCCATCAATTCAGCTAACGCAGACATATTCTGTTTTATAGCACTCGGTCTCTAGTTTCAACAAGTGTCAGAATTATGTGCGAGAGACGCTCCAAAAATGTGGATGAAAATGGCCCCGACGTGTGACAAATAGCCCAAAGAGGGTGTCTGCTACTCTAAGTTATAGTTCAACTTTAACTTATTCATTTATTTTATCATAGTTTTCAGAAACAGTATAATATTTACGTAGTAGAAGATACTTAAAAGGACACAATAAATAACAATCGTGTTTGTAGAGCTGTATTGGCGCCATTCCTACTTTTCTGTCAGTAGTTTTCTAAACCTTTTGCAGGATTAAAACAAACTTCTAAATAGCTTTATCATTTAATGAAAGGGTGAATATTTGCTAAAATGAATGAGGAGCTCGTAGCACTGCCACTCGGATCGATCTTTAGGTAAATCTGTGCTTGCCTAGGTCGGTCTGCGGATGGGTGACCGCCCAACATACCGAGTTTCCTCCGTGCCTCGGAAAGCACGTTAAGCTGTTGGTCCCGGCTGCCATATATACATCTTTGGCAGTCGTTACAGGTAGTCAGTGACCTGAAATTCTGACATCCAGTCTTACCAAAGAGTATAGTAATACCTAGTATTAACTGGGTTGTGGAGGTCAGGTCGCTCCATGTAAAATACTGGTATTCAGGTGCATCCGGTTAGACTGGAAGCCGACCCCAACATAGTTGGGAAAAGGCTAGGCAGATGATGACTTGCTAAAATGAATGTACTGACAGTCGTTTTCTAAACCTTGAATATTCATACTACACATCGTCTTCTCAAGATGTTTAGAAGCATACCTTGATACTTCACCCTAGGGTGTAAAACTTGCTCTAATGCATGCCCCAAAGTCTTCTAGGAGCCGAGAGCCAATTACAAAGTAACGTCGAAGGTATTACAACTACTAACAAAGCAACATGACCCATCTTTCGCGCCAGTTTTCATACCTTTAGGACTAGGTCAACCAAGCTAGACTTTTGATTACAATGTTCGTACGAATAAAAATATTTGAGAATGAAACGAGGCCTGGATCTTTCCAAATCTGAAGCTCTTCAACATTAAAGCCAATGAATTACTACGTGATAAATTCACTAGGCGCCTAATTAAGATTTAATGAAGACCCTCGCACAGTCAGAAAGTTCTTGCTTAAAAAATCAAGAATATTCAAATCGCCTTATCCGGATCTTCAGTTAACAAAAATAGAAACTTTGGCTCCTTTAACTGGGTGCTTGAGGAGTTGGGGCAAACTTTACGCAATATAACCCGCAGAACTTTGGTCTTGGTTTAACATTTGTTTTGGTTATGCACTCTCTAATGCACACGTTTTAAGTTTGTACATAAATATCTTGAGTCGACTCCCGCGGCTGACTTCTGACCTCGTCTTCAGTACTGGCATTCATTGCGATGTTGAGTAATAATCATTATGAACCCTACGAAGCGCTGCGCAATCCGTGATGACTTGTAAATAATTATGCTTGCCGTGAGCTGAATGTAACCTTTGAAGAAGTGTAATAGGAAAAATATTGAATAGGTAATTAAAACTCTAGTTTCTTTAAACAGATTATATTCTAATCATCATGAATCAATCTAGAAAAATAAATATAAATGAAGTATCGGGACTTTTATTGGCTGTTTTTGTTAGTATTAACTTAAGCTATTTTTATTTGAAAAAAAAACTATTAGGGTTCCGTGACAAAAAAACCCTTGATATTGTGAACAATATCCGATTCAAATAGGGAAGTAATATTTTTATAATAATTACGAAAATCGTGGGGCACAGCTAGTCGATAAATGAAGATTCAAACTGACCGAGAGAACTGCTCAATCTCTTTTTAACGCAAAAGATCTACGTGTATGATGTACATTCTAATTACATTAGCTAATTAATTACAAAACTACTAAAGGCCACAATAAAGCGATTAAAATAAACATTACCAGCAAATAATTACGATTGTAAATACGTGTTACATCAACTGGCCACACAAGAGCCTACAAGCTCCACTACTTGACTAAGTAAGCATTGGGTAACGATGAGGCAAGCCAGTGGAAGTGACCAAGTCACTGCTCACTAGTAAAACTGGAATACAATACTGGAATGGAAGATTCAACTAACTGGTTTATACCGGTTATGTTAATACAGGGTTGGTGATGCGTGGCAAAGGTCAGATTTCGACAATAAAGAGGAAAATATATATTTATTGAGCGGCCGTTGCTAGGAAGATTACCACTCGTCTTTTTTTAGATATTGAAGGAGGTTGTTTAATGATTTGCCTGTTGGGTTTTTTTAGATGCAGAGACGGATGTTCTAGGGACTTAAAAGTAAGTAGGTGGGTACAATAAAGTATTAGTTATTATTTTTATTAAGAGTTATTTATCGCTGAGCGATAACATCGCCCTATATGATTAGCAGTTAGTCTAATACAAACAATTAAGTATTTCAAAAAATTATGTTCCGATAAAGGACAAGTCAGGATTGCATCACACTCTCCCACATTATGCATTTTGGTTAATCCGAGTAAACTTTATCTCATGGCCTCATTCCGTACACATTCCGTCAAAACATCTTCGACTATTCGAAATTCTTCACAATTGGGAGAAGTAACCTTTTTCACAAGAAAATCAAACTTTTCTTATGGAATATGACCAGAACAAAGTCTTACTGCGGTACTCAGAAATATTTAATGATTACTTAAGCCTAAGTAATTATTAAAGCTCTCTGAGTGCGGCAGTTAGAGCCACAACTAGAGCACTCCTACTAGGCCAGTTTATCAACCCCATTTACAATAAAGGTATACTTCAATAGTTGTGTCTAATTAAAATCTCACCAGACCAGACTAACCACCAGAAACCACAATCTGGAAAGATTTTTGATGGCCTACTTAAGACTGTGGATAGAACTTGGAGACTTGGCTTCCAATGTGGATGATGAATGATGAACAAGATAGTTAAGTCTAATAAAAGTCTGACCAGATTAACAGCTAGAAACCTCACTCTGGACAGATTATTGATGACCTAATTAAGACTGTGGGTAGCACTTTGAATAAGATACACGAAGAACAGGTAAATTTGGTACGTCACAAGAAAGTATGCATAGCTTTCAAAAAAGATGATGAATGATGAACAAGCTGAGCCGTGCACAGATATCGCTAATCGATTTCGACGATAGACATCATCGATCGAAAATCTGCATGTCAAACTCTAAATGACACCGGCTGTCAACAGATCCCGTAATGCATTTATCGATAAAATAGCCATGTTAATGGACTAAAACCCAGTTTTGTAGTGAACAATGTAATCGGAGTTCGATACAAAGGTAATTCAATTGAAAGGATTTGAATTAAGTCTGATCATTTGATCACTAGTCAATGCCAATCGCATTGAACGTATGCCATGTGTGTCCACAATAGCTATTAGTAACTATACTAATATCTAACATATTGATAAGTTTTAGACGTTTTTATTTAACTTGCCTTTATTAGTTAGGGTTGTTACTTGTTAGGTAGCACAATGTATTGGCCAAATCTTGCAACTGAATTTTCAACTATCCCACCCAACCGATGAAACTGTTATACAATACATTTTGTTTTATTGCAAACTAGTATATGTACACACGGCTACACATCAAGCTATACATTTCCAGTATAAGCTGGTCTCGCATTGTATAGGATTTCCGTACATTGCGAGATCAGCGTAAACTGGAAATGTATAGCTTGATGTGTAGCCGTGTGTACATACTCCTTGGTTGGTCTAGTGACTTTTTTACTAGACTTTTGTGGTGGTCGCCACTGTTGATTCTGACTTTCAGGAGTTGCAGTGCATTGGGAATAGTGTCCCCACACTTGTCCCAAAAAATATACAGTGGAGTACCCGGTATCATGCAGAATAATAACAGCGTAGGTGCATAGTACTTGGTGCTCCATTTAAAATTACTTTTGAAAATGTCAGCGATATTGTTTCACCCACATTTAAAATTTCATCGTACGGTCTGTCTGAATAATATAGCGTAAGGTAAAAAATGTCGAGTACTTCTCTGCATGTGGAACGGTTTATGAAAATATTATTTTTGCGCACTCTGACAGATAGTGTGTCGCTATACCTTTAAAAATTTAACAAACTTGCCGTAGAGTTACGGGTGTGCGCCGCGAAACTGTCTTGGATTCTCCTGGGTACTTGTAAACTACACTATTAGAATATTGTTGACTTGTTGACCTGGGCATTAAATGTCTTCCGAATGCCACCGGCACAGCTGTGGGCCCGAAGATCGCAAGACTGCAGCCCTGGGAGAGCTAGACGGGGTCGCGGTAGACGAAGAAGGCGGGACGCCTTGGACGGCTTCCTCGAGAATTGGCGTGAAGAAGTATACCATCGAGAAAAGTGGAAGGAATGAGGTGGGGATCGTGCCCGGGAGTGAGATAATAGAGTCCTTTTTAGTTAGGCTCTGTTATCTCACTTCTTAAAGAAGAATGAAGATGAACTAAGAAAAATACTCAGAGCTCGCATAGTGCTTGGTCTATAGTTTTACACGTTCGGCAAATATTCGGGTCACGATCGTCGTAACCCCTTCACATTTTGAAGTCGGTTAAAAACACATCATAAAATATTACCTAAATATAGCATAGGTACAATCAACGACAGATTTATCTAATTTAAAAATAAATGAAACACATGATTGGATCCATGAATTTATTATAATTTGTATGCTGCGCCAAATGTTCATCAATAAAATCAATTTCAATCAAATTCTTAATAAGTTTTCCATCCTAAAATAATTGACTATGCCGTGAGTTAATCAAAGAAATGTTGTGAATGATAGAACAAAATTGGTATTTGTATTGTAAACATTGTAAATAACTACAAACAGACGTTTATCTAGATGTATATTTGATCACACTAATTCCTTTTGATACTGTGCAAGTAAATTGGCGAGAGTACCACACGTACGTTACCAACTAACCGCATTACAGCTACTCTGTTGTTTGCTCTCCAGCTTGCAACGACAGTGGATTAACTAATTACAGCTGTAGGTACCAAGTAACAACAAACAAGGAGATTAACAAAAACCGGTTAGAACCGCCTTCTAAAACTTACGCAACTTTAACATTTTACGTACGTTCTTTAAATCTAAATAAATCTGTGATTTACATAAAAAATGTTTACTTAAACTTTGTATTCTATCTGAAGTTTGGATCAGTAAAAGTTTTTCAATTAATTTGTTTTTTTTACGAAGATAAGACTTTTGTGTTAGAGTGTACTCTGGCGAGAAAATAAACTGAGTATATTTGGCAACAGACCTAAAGCAAATATGGAAAGATTTCTTATGTAAATATTGGTTGGATGATGTTATATGATTAGAAGAAGTTCGTTTAACCCAATGAGTGCGATGATTACGTACGAAGTATAGTATCGCACTTATATTAAATAGGTATATTTATTGATATTTTCAGATTTGCTTATAGTTTATTAACTGGCTTAGAGAAGCTCGTGGTTAAAGAATAACAACTCGAAGCCGCGCTTGTCTAGGTTGGGTTCGTGGATGGGTGACCACCCATTACAATACGGAGTTTCCTCTGTGCCTCGAAAAGCACGTTACGCCGTTTTAGTCTCGGATGTCATTTGTAGCTCTTTGACAGTCGTTACAGGTAGTCTGGAGTCCCTCGAAAGTCTGACAACCAGTCTTACCAAAGGGTATTAGGTTTTACCCAGGGCCAGTACTAACTGGCTTGTGCTGTCAGTTAGGCAGTCGCTCTATGCAAAATACCGGTATTCAGCTGTATCCAGTTAGACTGGAAACCGACCCCAACATAGTTGGGGAAAGGCTAAGCAGACGCTTATACCTAGTTTATTAACAAATTTCTTGGGACATAACGTGTTTTCCTTGTCTCGACTCGCTGCTAATGATATTCTTCAGCAAATTTTATACCTATTCTTAAGATAAGTGCTTGCATTATTAGTTTAAATAATGTCAATGATTCAGTAAATATTTGTTCATGTACTGACTCATACTTACCCATTGTATTTCAAAATTTACGCAAATGCGCGTGCGCAGATCTCTACATTTTGCTTGAAAATTTGTTTATATTAGTAAATCTAACAATAGCAAGTTAATAATTTTGAATTTCTACTCTCGTGGATCGTTTTTCAAGCTTAGTTCAAATAACTGAAATATATATTTTTCCTTGAAATATATACCTGAGACTTTTTTTAAGGGTTTGGAAATCATCAAATGACTCCCGCAATCAGAGCGGAGCAGAACGGAGTGTCGGACTGAAGTCCATTCGTCTTTTCTAATGCCATTTGCGTTTAAAAAAAAAAAAAATCCGTAACTTCCATACCTACTCGAGAATTTTTGAATAATATTAAAATAATAAAATCACAGACAGAATTTTTTTCTGACTTTTTCCAAAGAGAAACCTAAGTCAAAGAAAAAAATGCAGCCTTTAACTTTAGTGTCAATCCTACCCTACGAACTGACGTTGTCCGTCTGCCAAGCGGGCGGGCGGCGGGACATTTTTTTTTGTCTATCGAAGTTTTTTCTCACCAAAAATAACCGAACATCGATTTGAACTTAGCACTCGATTCGGTTTCGACTCCACCATGCTACCAGTGACTTTAAAAAGTTTGTGGAAAAAAAGAGATGAGAATGGTCGTCGCTTGTCATTTGATGGGGTTTTTTTTGTCGTACAAGATTATAGATTCCAGGTATAAAATCGTTGTTATGCCAGTTATGGTGAATTTGAGATAATAGTTTTTCTGCGTAAAACATTGGATTGATATTGACAACGGTGCGTCTGACAGTTTCGTGAGTAAAGCTGTAATAGCCTAACGGTGAAGAAATGAACAGCTGATCTGTAACCTCGGGGTTTCAAGTCCCCCGTCGGGGCTGCGGGTTGTTCCCGTCAGGGCTGCGGGTTGTTCGAAAGAGATACCGCGGCTTCGGCGCAAGGGCTAAGAAGGAACATGGGTGGTTATTAGTCAGTAGAAGTCTGACACTCCCTTTCGCTCTGCCCAGAGCGGGAGGGGTTATTTGATGATTTTACACCCCCTCCAAAAAAAAAAGGGTTTCAAGTCCAATATATTGCATAAAAGCAGTGTGGCTTATTGGCAGGGCACACCGACCGATAGGGTTACAAGGGAAAAACACTCATCATTGACTTTAACCCGGAATCACCCACTTCTGGGTACAGTCCGCTCCTTTCTTCTGTCACTCTTCTCGGTTCTGGGCGTCCCTCATCCATCCGATTCCCACGAAAAAAAACCTTGTAATACTTAAAAAAACTTAGAGGCAGATGATGTTCAGAAATTCATGGATATCTGTACTGTAGAGCAGTAACTCTTGTAAATTGTGTAGATACACATCAGTGGTAAAAAACCCAATATCAGCTGGCCTCTTATTATATTGGAACTCCGTATTATGCAAGACCAGCTCAAAGTCAGTGATTTCTTCGATGTTCTCACGTCATGTACCTAGGTTTTGAAACTTTCTTTCACCTTTACTCAGGAGGTTGTGAAGGTAAATCCTGAATGAAGTTCGCGAAAAACTTCACTACTATTGAGACCGACGAGATCATTGTTTACAAGTCGGTTTCAAACTTTATAGACACAATAGTTACCTACCTACTTCCCTACCGAACTCCCGATTTCTCTACAACGCGACACCTAAATGGATTCTCAACTCTCAAATGCTGAACCAAGAGTTAAAAATACAAGTGCGTTATCCGAATTCCTGTAGTTTTTGTGACATTAGGCATTAGTAGACAATGACAGTGACATAATTAAATTAGGTACCTAGTTGGTAAGCAATAAGGATTATTTTTATTGCAAAATGGGCCAACTCCTGACCTCGATCACGCCTGATGAAAAGCGATGGATGAAGGCTATGATGGAACGAGCGTGCCCAGAAGAAGCCTGTATTATTATTTAGGCCTCAGGTTGACAAGTAGGTCAATCTTCACCTAATGAATAACAGAACGAAGTTGGTAATTATTCAATCTTATCTTATGGAATGAATGTCACAGTCATTCATGATCCTGTTTTTTTAATTTTAGTAGGTACTGTTTAAGTTGCAGATAACTAATAATAATAACTACATATGTATATACATATAGGTAGGTAGGTAGGTAGGTATTACATTAATCTTAGATATAAATAGGTACCTACTTCCTACCTGTCCTTGACTGTTCATTCAACTTTGTATGTATGTGAGTAGGTATGTATGTAACATACACATTATGTACATACATACGTACGTACCTAATTATATATGTAGGTAGGTACAGGTACAGCCAAGCGTGTCTTAATGTAGGTACAGACAGTCACATAACCACAAACCAAAAATAAATTCGTTGTCTGTGGTCCGCAACAACAAATGGATGTCCCATCACGCTACAGATCAAGCCTACGCAGGTGTAGGTACTCAGCTCCATTTAATTAAAAGAGACTTAATACTCTTAATTAAAACAATTAGGTACCTACTAGGTAATAAACTTGTTCAAGGACACACTTATCTACACACGAATGCAAGGTGTCTCCCTCCAAAACATTTGAATAATAAAAAAAGTCAAATAAAAAATAAAAGTTTGTGCGGGAGTCGTCAAACGTCACTTCGGTTTAATTGGTTCTGCTCCTCAAACCAGTCTTCAACTATTCAAGAGCAAGCGAGATGGAAGACCTCGAGATGCTCCTGTGGTGACGTCAGCCCATAGACTGGCTGGTCTAATGAATAAACTAACCATACGCACAAAGCAATAAAAAAAAAACATAAAAAGTCAGCTCCGGAGGACCACTACAGTGCCCGCGAGACGCCGAAACGAACCGATGTATTTTATGAAACACCTTTTTATAAATCAGTAAATCACACACTGCACGTGTGTTGCACTGATTTCGTAAGCTTTCAGTCAGAAGTATAAATTAAAATTAAACTGGTTTATTTCCTACTAAGTCAAGCAAATTAAAAAAACTAACATCTATGCCAAGTAAAGTTGCGGATATTGCGTTCGAGTTCGCAGAGCAGTGTGAAAACTACTCACCTTTGTAAAGAAGTTCTGTGCGCGCGCAGGTAAAACACCGAAATCCCACAGGTGAACGTTATTCTTGATTTTGAATTTCGAAAAAAGATTTTGAACGGCGAACCGGCTTAGTGACGGCGAGCCCCCGGTTCTCACTCGTGCGTTTCTGTTTAGCGACGCACCACGACAAAACTACAACACTGTCACAGTTTGTTTAAAAAATTATGAAGCACTTATTAATAATTTCGATGACCCGAACTGCGCATGCCCGTGCAACGCGCGCCTCTTTTGAATACAAGGTAAGGTTATGTTTAAGTTGTAAGCACTTCCTTTCGGCTTCACTTCACCGGCACATGCACTTCACACTAGTTTCCCAGAAGAATCTTGTTAGAACAAATCCGTGCGAACTTTTTCCCGATAACGCGTAACACACGAATCACTATCGGAGCACTTGTAAAGTTATTCCCACGAGAAATCTTTATTAGTACCACCAGAAACCGACACTGTTGCACCTATTTGACGATCAGCCGGCTCTACCTGCATCAAACGAAGGCCGTGTACGTATAATAAACACTTAAAAACTCCGGAACCGGTAATAATTTGATTCCGCACGTGAACGTGACACTGTCAAAATAAAAATTAGGTAAACACGGTAACACCAGTAACTCACTCATTTACGGTGTAACATCCCATATTTGTGCCGCGGCGAGGTCCGAGTGACAAATAAACGAATAGAAAAGAAAATAAACGAAGAATACTAAAGTCGTCGACTGTAAAGCCGAGCGTCCGACACTCCTGCTGAGCGCTGTACTAAACGCGAGAGGCCGCGCGACCCGCCCCGCCCCGCGGCCCGCGCGCGTCCCTCCCGCGCCCTGCGACCCGCGCGTACACACCGTATGAAAATAAAGTAACGTTGAAAAAATCAGAAGTGCACGGAAAGGAGCAGAGATCACAGTTCATCCCTCAGTGGTTGCGCAAGTTGTGCGATTGTTTGTTTGTTTGGTTTGGTAGTTGTACGACGGCCGGCGGGGTGCGGCGTAGCGGGGTGGCGGGGGCAACACGCGGCGGAAGGCATTCAATTAATCTGACAACACGTGCGTGATAGTGATGCACCCTCCCGCCTTAGCTGATCATACGATTCATTGACCACCTTTACTCCTATTTTCGCTAACATTGACAACATTCCCCCGCGTAAAAATAGATACTTCATTGATGCCGCTGGGTACTACAAAGTTGAATGAACGTAGAGTTAGACGGTGCCTTAGGTAAGGATAGGAACCGTTATCAATGCAAGTGTAAGTTTGTGCAGGAATGCCGTTACGGTCCTTGTATAGTATCCAACCAGTGCCTTATTGAATTAAATGACATCATTGTATTAATTCTTGCTAGTTTTTCGATGAGGAATTAAGATATTATTATTATCTAATGGCTTCTTAGCCTTGCTTGAATTGAAGGTCACCGAATGTGTCTGCGTCAACTTTACTTGTAAAATATTTTTTATGTAAGTATCGAATTTTCATCGTTTGGCTTCGATCTAATGAGTGTTCATGGCCCACGTTGTTTTTAGTAGTTTTAAAATATTTCAAAATCAAGCCGTAGACGAAAAAAAAAGACCTAAAAGTCTAAAAATCCTTTATTTTAATTAAACATTTCAACCATGTTTTTTTCGCGGATTAGGCAATAAAAGAGGGTTACTTAATTTTAAACCTAATAGACCCTACAGATGAACTTAGAAACTCTATGATTGCTTGTCCCACATTTTGCCTCCTATAATTTTATTGAAACACTTTACGCGCTTGTGTACCTAGGTACCTAGTCCTTTAATCACAATAGGCAAGTCATTACAGTCGAGTACAGTACGTCTATAATTAAATTAATTAACCTTTGTACTTCCGAATGTAGCGTTTGTTAATCCAGGTACAATCAACGGCAAAAGTGGGTTAACAGTTACCGAAGATTTGGAAAGATTTATGAATGAAAACTTGCTCATTTAACTTATAAGGGAGGTTGTTTGTTACAATTAATAATTGAAGAGTTGATAATACTTTGAAGACTTTTAATTAGTTATGGTGATGATGATTCATATTTATTGTGTTATAGGTATTTGGGGGGGGGGCTCCTTATCATTTGTCTAGCCTTTTCCCAACTATGTTGGGGTCGGTTTTCAGTCTTGTCGGATGCAGCTGAACACCAGAATTTTACATGGACTGCCTATCTGACCTCCACAAGTTGGTCAGTAGGTCCTACTATACGATACACCTCGGTAAGACTGGCAAAATATACAATTGGCAGCTGGGACTAACAGCTTACCGAGCTTTCTAAGGTACGGAAGAAACGCGGTATGTAATGGGTGGACACTGGTCACCCATCCACGGACTAACCTAGGTATGCACAGCTTTGCCTGAAGATTGACCCGAGTGGCTAATTATTTAGCTACAACCTCCTCATCATAGATAAACTCCTGATTTCAATAAATAGATAAAATAATAAAAAGGTTTTTTCATTTTTCATGGCGATACCTATCAGATCCATATTAACTGTTTCTTATAGCCCAAATTATTTGAGCATGCCTTTGTCCTACCTACTTCTTTATTAATCATGTGTTTAGTAAAAGAGTATGTATAAGTACCTACCTACGCAAAATCTGTCTGAGATTTCTCCTTTTCGGAGTCAATGAATAAACTTTTTTGAATAAACTTTTTTCTATTTTCAGAAAACTAGTATTTTCGAGACCAATTTCCCAGTGAGCATCCAATAAGTTAAAGATATCACATGTCATCGGTACAAAGTACCTACTTGTACTTATCTTGTGATATCTAACTATCTTTCTATCATCTTCAACGTTCGTCTCAGCTGTCTGAAACAAACACCACTAAACAATTTACTTGCAGAAGTACAACAGAAATACAAAGTCATTGACATAATAAAGAATTAACGTTGAATATATGTATAGGATTGACAAACCTTTTTTTTTTTTTTTTTGGGGGGGTGGGAAATCATCAAATAACCCCTCCCGCTCTTGGGCAGAGCGAAAGAAGTCGCAGTCGTGGATTCAAACGGCAGGTTGCCGTTCGTTATGGCGTTCTATGGGGGAGGCCTTTGTCCAGCAGTAGACGTCTTATGGCTGATGATGATGATGAATCATGATAGGTCGAAATATTAAAAGCAACGATAAATGATGTTTATTTCGCAAATAGGTTTTTACAAACCCTTTTACATGTCATTTTTGTCTCCAGAAGCAGATTAATCTTTTCAATCTTTGCAGGACATCCACAAGGGACCTTGGTGTTCCAAGAGTTTCCTTGAACATCTGGGGGACGCCATTGTACTCGAGAAGTACATGCGCTACCGTTTCCTCCGCCTCAATGCATGCTCTGGAGAGGGCTGTCAGTGATAATTAGAGTAACAAGAGTGAGAAAGGGTTTATTCAGTAAGGAGTGTCCACTGTCGTGATGGTCCCCACGATCAGTCACGTGCCTATATCTGTCCAGGCGCTGAAGGCGCTTGGTCAGCTTCGTAACCGGCATAGCAGAGCATCCTTGGACAACCTACACCCTGGTGTCGAATGAAGGGTGTGTGATTCCCTGTCGGGGCTGCGGGTCCTGTCGGGGCTGCGGGTTGTTCGCAGATACCGCAGCCTCGATATGAAGGGCTAAGAAGGAACACGGGTGGTTTTTAGTCAGTAGAAGTCTGCCAAACTGAACAACTTATTTTTTCGCGATTTAGATATTACTTTCATAAATAATTTTATCAACTGCATTTAGTTGGTTTTCGCTGTGAAGTCAGATCCCAACTCTCCGTTTCAACTACATAGTAAAACAATTGAATACCGCGACAAAACATACAAGTGCGCTTAATGAAAATTTTGTTAATTGAAGCACCGGACAAAAGCAATTTATTGGGAATTGCGTCCCGTATCCACTATCCACCATGCGGGTCACTCAATAAAATGAAGGGCATAAAGATCTGTTATCCTAGTTGCCCACTATTATTTTATTATTGTTGTAAATGCGGAAGTTTGAATGTTTGTTACAACAAATATACTGTAACGGCTGCACGCAATGGTGTAACCCACATAATATCTTTTCCACGTTCTGGGATGCCCCATTCGGTAACAGACTAAGTTCACCTCTTATAACTGCGCCTTACTAGGTTTTCTGCCTAAGAAATAATATTATTATCTTACTAGCTGACCCACGCAACTTCGTCTGCAACACATAATATAGCTTATAACCTTTCTAGATAAATCGACTATCCAACTTATTAAATTGAGCTATATCGTACTCGTAACAAACAAAAAATCTTACCTTTCCTCTATAAAATACCTATTAGTTTAGATTGACTTCGATTATATTATTAAAGTAACAATTACTATAGATATCTCTTACTGTTTAATATACAGTAACACCTTGTACTTGTAAACATTATGCTGCAGTAAATATTTTGAATTTGAATTTCTCCGGAGCCCCCAGAGGCCAGAATCCCCACGTACCTACCGCACCGGACCGAATGACTGCCACGCGCTTAATTATTTTGTCGCCCGTAAATTTTCGTGCTAGCAAACACATTTATTTGGATATAGATTAATACCATATATGGGTTAAATAAGCTTCGCAAAATATAATTCTTTTTAACCTAACATTTTAATATAAAAAAATGGTTACAGTGAGTCAATCGTAAAAGATAAACATATGCTGTCGCGGACTTTTTTTTAGAACTTTTAAAGAGGAACAATTCCTTGATACATGATATTTACGTAACTTAAACCGTTTTCGCAGCGCACGCAACGGAAGCTCTCAAAAAGGAATATCTTTTCCCGTTTTTGCAACATTTTTCATTTATGCTCCGCTCCTATTGATTATGGCGTGATGTTATATAGCCTAAAGCCTTCCTCGATAAATGGACTATCCAACACTAAAAGAGTTTTTCAATTCCAACCAGTAGTCCCTGAGTTTACCCCGTTCAAACAAACAAACAATCAAACAAACAAACAAACAAACTCTTCAGCTTTATAATATTAGTATAGATATTGTAACCCATTTACTGGATTTCGGAGATCAGATATGCAGTTTGTCCATGTAAAATACTGTTCTTTATTCAGCAGCCAATTAGACTGGAACTGACCCCTTTTTTTTTGAGAGGCGCAAATCATCATATGAATCCTCCCGCTCTTGGGTAGAGCGAAAGGGAGTGTCGGACTTCTACTGACTAAAAACCACCTATGTTCCTTCTTAGCCCTTTGTGTCGAGGCCGCGGTATCTCTGGAACTGACCCTAACGAAGTAAGGAAAGGCTAGGAAGATGATGATGAGATTAGATGACGGAATTAGAAATATTAACTACATCACGGTGATCACACCAATATTTCTCTGTCTAGTCTAATAGGGTAGTTGACAAAAAAAAAACTAATTAGTCCGTCAGATAGATTTCCAAAAAATATTGGACACATATTTTTTCTTTTTTCACGTTAACAAAAACTAAAGACGATACAAACGATGCTTCGAAATTTCGGGTGACGTCACAACTTGGTAAAAATTTTACCACGAAGTGACGTCACAAGCCACCACTCATAATCTTTGACACGTTTCATTTTCGTCAATTTTATTAATTTGATAAAACAAAAAACACGTAAGTATCCGATATTTTTCGATAATCTAACAGACGGATTAAACAGAATCATATTATTTTAGTGAATGAATGAATTGGGATAAGGGCAAGAAAATGATGATATTATTTTAGTCAGGATACATCCATATTCTAATTCTATACAAGGAAGGATTCTATATTCAGTGGGTACACTTTCAGATTCAACCAAAACCGCGACCAACAGCTAGTAAACTACAATAGAACTAGCTGATGCTCGCGGCTTCACCCGCGTGGATGTCGGTCAAATTATATACTAAAACCTTCCTCTTGAATCACTCTATCTTTTAAAAAAACCACTTCAAAATCCGTTGCGTAGTTTTAAAGATTGTAGCATACATAGGGACGGACAGACAGCGACAGCGACTTTGTTTTATACTATGTAGTGATGATGTAGTGATAGTGATGATTGTATGATAGAAAGAGATAGCATACTTATCTCTCGCAACTATCTCCCCTCATACGTAACATTTGACACACACTTGACTGATACGGTTAAATTATTCATACAAATAATGAAGAGCCGAGTTGTGTTTGTTAAGGGTTCCCACGCAAACGGATTATGGGATTGATATGGAAACTCCAATGACAGCTTGCATTTCTAATGTTATCTTTTACTGTTTAATGGTAACGATTACTCCCGTCGGGGCTGCGGTTGTTCGGAAGAGATACCGCGGCCTTGACATAAAGGGCTAAGAAAGATCATGGGTGGTTTTTAGTCAGTAGAAGTCTGACACTCCCTTTCGCTCTACCCAAGAGCCGGAGGGCTTATTTGATGATTTTCCACCCGCCAAAAAAAATGGTAACGTTTACTTTTCAAAGTCGCCGCTCTTTTACAATGGATCCAAGTACTTTTCTCATAGTTAACGGCAATTTTCATGTGGAGTTCCTTGTTGGATATGTGGTCGCCAGCGCTGCTGAGCATAATGTCCTGGGTTCGATTTCCGGGTCGGGCATTGTTTCTTTAGGAGACATTTCCCAGTCGCAGCCAAGAAGTATGGACTTGTGCCTGGTTGATGGTAATAGGCTTACCCCCTATTATATGGGACTTTAAACATGCGAAATATGAGTGTACAAATCATCAAATGACTCCTCCCGCTCTGGGCAGAGCGGTAGGGAGTGTCAGACTTCTACTGACTAAAAACCACCCATGTTCCTTCTTAGCCCTATGTGTCGAGACCACGGTATCTCTTTTGAACAACCCGCAACTCCGACGGGGCACATAATACTGCCTGACACTGGCTTTCAACGGAACAACAACAAAATAAAGGATGATGACCAAATTCTGAAAACGAATAATGAAATTGTGAAAACAAACTCCAAGGCAAAGTTAATACGAGGGTCACGGTCACGGTCAATAGTCATGAATATCCTATCCGGCACACGTACAGCGTAAGCAGAAAACTTTCTACTAAAGTTTTTACTTTGGAATTCTTTCACCTTAACATTATAATGTATGAACTGGGTTACGTTGGTAAACGAAGTTAATCCACAATGATCATGAATATAAAATAATTACATTTAGTAAAAAAGTGAGACGGTTATGTTATGTTTACGTTGCACGGTTATGTTTCATGAAGTGAAATGATTAACCCCTCCAGAAGGTTTTTGAACAGATCAATCAGGCGTACAGTCCAATCAGAATTTACCAGCATTTGTCGTGGAGTGACTGCATGTGCCAATCTGACCTCTATAGCCCAATCTTTAGGTAATATAACACTCCTTGATATACCGAATCATCAGTTGGATTATTAACATTTGTGAACTATGGAGCATTTTTAAATGCGTGGTGCATTTAAAAATACTTGCCTCTTTTTAAAACAAAGAGTCATGATTTTATCTCTTATGATAAAACTCTTTACAGTTTTTATAAAGGTTGCACTACGGTCTCTTGTCTGCATAGTGGACATCACCTACATAAGTTTATCACGATCGATAACGTCAAAATAGTTGGGTACCGAAGAATTTTAATCTCCCAAGATCGCTTTACATCATATCGTTTGTAGTTTGCTCTTAAGACTTAAAGTTTTTTATGAGTTTACTTGGTGACATAGATACTTACATGTTATATACGTACCTACCTTGATAAGTTACGTGTGTATTCTGCAACGTCACTAGATATGGTGATATTAGAAGCCTGGGAAGATTTTGATAAGGCTTTTTATGCTTAGCGTATTCGCATTAGCACGACGTAATTTGAATATTTATCACCACGTTTCAACAATGTATTTGCGATTAAGGTACTTTGATTTAAGTATATAGGGTAAAAATAATTACTCAGTAAAATTCCTACATAAAAGAAATTTACGAACTAAATTAAAAAAAATAAAACCATTGCCAAGCCATTCAAAAGTAGAGCTAGTTTCTGTCTCGTGATTTCGATGTTGGTAATTAATTTTCAATAACTTATTTATTAGAAATATTTTGACAGTGACTTCTGTTGTGACTTGCGAGGTAAAGCACCTACGATTTAAAAAATAACTTACTGTAAACATGATTTTGAAATATACTTTATATAAAGGGATATAAAAGTTTATATAGTAAGTACCTCTGTCAAGAAACTCACGTTCACTCGCGAGATGAGTACAGATCAGTCAAGCATGAATCTGCGTATCTCCTATGAAGTGCACCTTATCCGCACTGCAAATTCGCAAAGTATTATTCACTTTTCCTCGAATTTATTGAACTGAAAGTATAAAGATCTTCAACCTTACGCATCGCGTCACAGAACGATTCTAGATCAGATAAAGGTAAGGTATGGAATTTCTCAGTAGCAGTCCAAAAGACGGAGCCTGAATTTTTAGAGGCAATAGATTTGCCACCTCGTTTTGAATATGAGCTCTGAAACGTATATTGTACATTCAAGTGACGTGTCCTTTTAAATGTGGCATTTTAATTTTAGCCTTACTAACTGCCGCACTCAGAGAGCTTTAATGATTATTTAGGCCATCATTAAGTAAAGGTTCTGACAGTTTTGTCATACAGAAGTATGTCAAATCTTTACTAAGTGACGGCTTAAGTAATCATTAAATATCTCTGAGTACCGCAGTAAGTCCGTGTCAAAAAAGATTAAGGTGTAAGGCGAGCTTAACACTTAATAACATAAAAGTTATGCAAGCAGTCACGTGGGGCACGTGACACCCCGATCATTAAAATTAAATTCGAAAAACCAAAATTATGATTATGCCCGATACTTAATTATAAAGAGGTCGGTTAAAAAAGGACACACGTTTTTATGAAGCTAACGAGAACATCAGCCCTAAAATTTCAGAATTGGAACGTTTTAAACCTTCAAAGACTCGCTGGGGTGTGTAAAACACCCTAAGTGACCATTTTGGGTCGAAGAAACATACTGTTGTGATATTCAATAAACAGCAGGATCGGAATCCAAATATTGCATCAATAACCAATCAGAAATGTATCGCAATAAAACTTGATGACCTAACGTAACACTTGATATCGTAACCTTAATTGCAATCATTAAGTACCTTCAACCTTTTTTATTTACAACTTGCCGACATCAATTCGATGTTTGCATGCAATTATATCGATAAACGATTAAGGCTGCATCGAAACTGGTTTGGAGTTATCGTTATTAAAAAAGGGTATTGATGACGACCTTGGCCTTAAAGATTACCCCTCGTCTTTTAAATATCTGATCGGACATAATTTACAAGTACTTAGTAAAGCGATCTATAACCAGTTCTGCAATTATAAAGTAATTTTTTTAATTGGTTTGTCTTTGTTTTTCTGGTTGAATTTAACTAAAGTCGTTGAGATTGGAATTACCATTCATGGTTTATAGTCCATACTTGATTCACGTTTGTGCTGCTAATTTCTCAAACACAAATATTACACTCTCTAAAATAACACAGCTGGCATTTTGCTGAATCCACCTCATCGACACTTAACAGCTGCTTAAAATGTTCTAGTCACTACCTTAAGCAAAAACTGAAAGCAGCTTAGTGTCTTAAATGCAAAAAAAAAAAACAGTTTTCAAATACCAAAAGATATTGTCCCCAAACTACTAGAAATGTTCTGAAGTAACTGCTTAGCTAGATCAAATAGTTTTCTGCCATTCAATAAGCTTATAAGTACTCACGATACAGGTAAGTACTCAAACAACTATAAAACATGAAAACATAATCTGCTTAGGTTAAGTTAGAAAATCTATTACAAAACTTTTAACTACATCTAATCTTGAATCTTAGCGTTACATATTGGTCCCGTGGTCCCGTTGGTACTTAAATTTGATAAAGTTTAAGCACAAATTTGATGTACTTTGTTGGAAGACTAGCGTACTGATGCAGAAATGGACAGAAGCCTTTATTCATAAAAGTTGCATTAACCGACTAACGCCTAAAAGGGTTTAGTTCATGAGATGATTGATACAGGTAGTGTTGGGGCTGGTTTGGCCCTATAATTATAGATGACAAATGATCCAACCCTGTATTTATAAATAGATAATGTGAATAATCAGTCGGTACCGTAATAATATTAATGACATAAAATACAAGCAAAATGCATTAACTCGAACAATTATGATTATATAATGTAGGTATAATAAACACGCAGCGTGATATAGGCACCTAAAAAGCAATTTTTCATAAAAAATATAAGCGGTGCCGTTGAAAATCTAATGTCGTTCTAAAAATTGTGTATATTTTTTGTAGTAAAATAAATGTGCCCTCCATTGCCTTAAATCTTAACAAAAACATTACTTACTCTCGTGTATTAACTTGCTTTTACCAGATACGGCTTAATGTGCAGGAAAAATATTTCTTTAGCCATTTTTTGGCATTTCCCTTTCTGGTTCCCTCCATTTAGGGAAAAAAAATTACTTCAAACTTTTAACTACAGTCAAGGAAGTCTAGACTGAGCAAGAAAATCTAACATTTTGGTCTGTCTTGTGTGGAGGTCCGAAAAGCAGCAACTCCATGAAAATGTTGGTATTATGCTGTATCCAGTTTGTTGAAAGCTGTCCCCAACTTATTTGGGAATAGGCCTAGCCTTTTGTCAGAAGATTTTTGATTTTAGTACCTCAAAGGATTAGAGATACAGTCATTCCATAACAGTTAACAACACACGAGACAATCAGCCCTCTGTTGCTGATGATGAAAGCTATACAAAAACAAAACCAACGTTGGTAAATAATACCAACGTGTGATATTCTAAAGCTCATCCTGAAGTTTAATATCCTGTTCAGCACAGCCTGTCAGTCTCCTCTGCATAATATCAGACTACATTCCCGCACAAAGACTTTTATATCAGCTTCATCATTTCATACTCTCCTGGTACGTGTTACTGTTTGGTCGCAACTTTGCGCTTCAAAAGGCGTTTATGGAGGCAACATTATAAGCCCGCGTTTTCATCACAAGTAAACTATTTCAATGTTTTATGCTCTCCTCATAAACACAGAGATATTTAAACCGTTCGAGTAATAAAACTGAAATGTGTAACGTCTTTTAGTATTACTCTAATTTACGTTTGAAATTTGAATTACATATTCGTAAAGTTTACGCTTCGGTATTGTTAAATATTCTCTTTTTTTTCTTTTGAAGTTGGCTTTATCTTTTTTGTTTCGTTCCTGGGTAATATCAGTGGTACTTTCTCCCCATCAACACTAATTCGGGTTCAATCTATCAGAGAGCTTGTATTCGGGGTTCGGGGCGAACATAAAACATGTCACTCAAACATATTACGTATCCAAGGACTTATGACCTGCGTATATACATATTTTTTTACTTTAAAAATTCTCGTGGTACCAAAAGTGTAAGTGCTGACGCATATTTTAGGGCATGAGGTCAAAATTCTTGTATTTATTATTATTACTTCAGTCCTTGAGGTGTCTATTATAGTGAATAAACTATTTAAAAACTACCACACTGACGGTGTTGTCTTTTTCTTGTTTAAAAAAAGAAAACATTAAGTAAGTATAGGCATCAAGGAAGACATTCAACCCGTCGCCGTCAGGGCTGCGGGTTGTTCGAAAGAGATACCGCGGCCTCGGCACAAAGGGCTAAAAAGGAACATGGGTGGTTTTTAGTCAGTAGAAGTCTGACACTCCCTACCGCTCTGCCCAGAACGGGAGGAGTCATTTGATGATTTCCCAACACCCAAAAAATAAAAGAGGAAGATATTCAAGTCATCCCGGACTTGAATATCTTCCTTGAGAATTAGAAAGAAGCAGTGCAGAATCGTGACCAATGAACGGAATGGGTGGAGGCATTAGGCACATTAGGCCAGCAATAGGACAGTACGGGCTATTCTATTCTATTCTATTATTGGGGGTTTGGGTTTCCGCACTTGGTCCTTGAAGTGGACCATTGTGCGTGAGCCATGTTGGCCGATCACTCTAACCAGCCCACCTCCCTCCAGAAGCAGATCAGACTTCCCGGTCTCCTCAGGGCATCCACAAGGGATTTTGGTGTTCCTAGGGTTTCCTCACGAATCTTGGTAACGCCTGTGCACTCAAGGAGCACATGCGCCACCGTTTCCTCCGCCTCCATGCATGCTCTGCACAGGGGACTGTCTGTGATTCCTAGGGTGTGGAGGTGCTTATTCAGTGAACAGTGTCCAGTGATGGTCCCCGCCACCAGACGCAGGCTATCCCTGTCCAGGCGCAGAAGGCGCCTGGTCAGCTTTATATCCAGGGATGGCATAGCTTCCTTGGATTGCCTACATCCTGGTGTCGAGCTCCACCACCTCTCCGCTTGTATTAGAGTGTGGTCTTTTAACCAGCTTCTTAGCTGCTTGAAAGGAATGGGCACAATGGGTTCGGGTCCGTAGGGTTTTGTGCTGGATCCTCTTCTGGCAAGTTCGTCAGCCGCATCGTTTCCGAGTGATCCGCTGTGACCTCTAATCCATTGTAGTGTTACCGTGTTGTGATTCAGTACCGTGATTCGTTCTAAGGCCTTGTGGCATTCTAGTATTAGTCTCGACGTGATCTGATTATTCTTTAGGGATTGAAGAACTGAGGCACTGTCGGAGAGTATTCGAATATTAGTATCCGTAACCTCCCTGGCCTCTATAGCGTGTGCCGCTTGGATAATACCTACACATTCTGCTTGGTAAACAGAGTTGAGCATTCCAAGTGGTTTGGATATCTTAATGTTTAGGTCGTCGGAGAACACCCCGACGCCTGTCCCATCGTTGGTTTTTGATCCATCAGTGTAAATCCTTAGCTCTCTTGTACCTGAGTAGTCACACCACTCCTCTATGAGCTCTACGTTGTAGTGTTTTTGGAAGCAGTGGGTCTTCAGGATTCTGTCGATGGGTGATGTCATCATCGGCTGTTCTTTGATTGCATCTTCTTTGATGCGTGTGTGTTTGATTCTGGAATCATTTCTTAGGGTGCCGGATACTTCGAGTCTGAAAGTTGCTATGGCCGCCTCCTCTCTTACGACGAGGTGCAGGGGAGGTAGCCCTAGCATCACCTGTAAGGCAGCAGTGGGGGAAGTTCTCATGCTGCCGGTGATTGCTACGCAGGCAAATCTTTGTAGTTTCTCGAGATCCTTTTGGGTTGTACTTAAGTTGGTCCTGGGCCACCAGACTAAAGAGCCGTATGTAACGACTGGTCTAATAACTGTGGTGTATAGCCAGTAGGTGATTTTGGGGCTTATGCCCCAATTTCTCCCGAGGAGTCTCTTACATTGCCATAGGGCTATACTGGCTTTTGTGATGATGTAATCAGTGTGTTTTGCCCAGTTCAGCTGTTTGTCCAAATAGATGCCCAGGTACTTGGTTTCAGTCGATAGGCTTAGGGTTGTCCCAAAGAAGCTTGGCAATTGTAGCGTTGCCAACTTCCTTTTCTTTGTGAAGAGGACGAGTTCGGTTTTGGTAGGGTTCACTGCTAGTTTGTATTCTTTGCACCAGTCTTCTACTATTCTTAGAGCTTGGCGCATAAGGTTGCATAGTGTGTTTTCGTGTGTGCCGTTTATTATTATGGTCAGATCATCAGCGTAACCCACCGTGTAGTAGCCTCTGCTATTGAGACGTTTGATGAGGCTGTTTACTACTAGGTTCCATAGAAGTGGCGAGAGGACACCCCCCTGGGGGCAGCCCTTCGCCACTATGGCTCTAGTGGTGTCGTTTATCGTAACTTGTACGGCCCTCAGTCTGAGCATGTTTGTGATCCATCCTCGCAGGGTCGGGTCCACACCGTATTCCTCGAGGGCTGCGTTGATGCTATGGAAAATGGTTTTGTCAAAAGCGCCTTCTATGTCAATGAAGACTGCTAGTGAAGAGCATTTGTGGTCCACTGCACATTCGATCTTGGAGATCACACTATGCAGCGCAGTTTCTGTTGATTTTCCTGTGGAGTACGCGTGTTGTTGTTTGTGAAGTGGTTGCTTCCGAAGAGGTCCGTCCCGAATGTGTCGGTCACAGAGTCTCTCGAGGGTTTTCAGTAGGAAGGATGTTAGGCTTATTGGTCTGTACGCCTTGGGTTGTGTGTAGTCTGGTTTGCCTGGTTTAGGGATGAAAATGACTTTCACCTCTCGCCATGCAAGTGGTATATATTTCTGTGCTATGCAGGCTTGGTAGATGACGGTCAGCCATGGCGTTAGAGCGTCTACTCCCCATTGTAGCAGGGCAGGGAGGATCTTGTCTAAGCCTGCGGATTTGTATGGTTTAAACGTATTTATTGCCCATTTTATTCTCTCTGCGGTTACCATGGTGCGGGCTCTGGCCCAGTCTTGGTCACTTGCTGTGTGGGTTGGCTCGTCTGCCCAGGTTCTGTCCTCGGAGAGATGGCAATCTGGGAAGTGGGTTTCCAAAAGGACTTTTCTTGTTTCGTGGTCCGACTTGGTGTATGTGTTGTCTGGGGTTTTCAGCGACCCGAGGGTGCGGTCTTGATCGGTAGATAGGATCTTTCTCACACGCGCGGCTTCGCTGTTCGATTCAATTTCTTCACAGAATTTCCGCCAGGCTGCCCTGCTGGCATTCCTGCTGGCAGTACGGGCTAATTATAAATGATATTGAATTGACGGTTAAACATGGGACTAGACATCCAATCAGACAAAAATTGTTTTTAGATTGTCAAATATAAGTATTTTAATTTAAGTGATTTTGTGATATTGATAGTGAGGAATAGATCAGATACAAGTCAATCCATGAGAGTATTAATGTAGCAATTGTGGGAAATTTAACTTGTTGTATGCCGTTTATATGGAGATAATTAAAAAGCCATTGTGTCTCGCGTGGATATACGTTCCGGCACACGAAGAGTTAAGCGTTCATTATTTGTTTTGACTACAAACTTCGCAACTGCGGAAAACTACATTAATAAAATCTCTCCAAGCAAATCTATAGCCCTGGTAGCGAATGTTAAAGTAACTATCTTAGAAAGGGACATCAAGACATGGACCGAAAAAACCTACTTTGAAAGAAGCTTTTACCAAAACCAACCCTTTGTCCAAAGTCCAGAGCATGTAGAAAAACCCTCCAATTCCCATGGCTATATCAAACCACTCTAAGTTTAATAAAACTTTTTAAGTAAACATGACGTCATTCATCACTCTCATAGAAGAAAGATCGGGTAAAAAGGTTCAGTTATGTCACTTGCTTGATGAGGTATCTGTAGAGTTACTACTTATGTTATGACTATTCATACATAAAGCAATGTATGAGTAGTCACACATAGCTTTGTCAAGAAATGGTGTTGTAAAACGCTGGTGTTGACAAATCATTAAATAAAGTATGTACTCGTCTAGGCCATAGCAAGATTCCTACGTGGTAATTAAATTGTTGGTTCAGTTTGTGATAATTAACAGAACACACAATTTATACTGCTAAATATTAGCATAGAATAACATGATACTAAATTCTGCATCTAGCTAGATATTGTCATGCCAAAATAACGTATTGTATAATTATCACTTGCTTCGGTTTAAGAAAACATCGTGAGGAAACTAGCATGCCTGAGATATATTTTGCAACGGCACGTAAAGATAAGTCAAATGCCCATACTGCGTATATAGGGGGGAAAGGCCAAAACTCGAGCACCAGGTTAGGAACACACGATAAAAAAGAAGAAAGAAGTGCCAAATGATACCCCAATTAAAGTACCGACATGCAGAGCTACAAGGAAGACAGTTCTCGTTAAAAGTTCTCCATCTCAAGTGGCAAACAGCCACGTGACACCAGCTATCGAGTATAACATGATATTGAGATCCCAAATTGGCACTTTTGAACGCAATAAAAATGTCCCGAGATGTGTTGAACTTTATTTATAACGTTGACACTCGGAACAGGACAGATGAGCTGTTGTTTAGATAAGAAATCGTTCTTAACGATGATAAATGATTCACTAATTAAATATTAATCATAGTTTCGAAAGACTTCAGTTGTGAGAGAGTTATGTCTCTCTAACGCGCCTGTTTGTAAACAAAAATGCGTTTCTCACGGCCGTAAATTATTCAACATTGTGACACCAATAACATTCAATTATATTGTAGAGTCAACAATATTAATATCTGTTCACCGCTCCCCATAACTTTGAACACGAAGCCATAACTTTATGTGTGTGCGCGCCTTCACTTCAAACTCTTGAACAATCTTGAGAACGCACGAGTGTTAGAACCTATAAATTATTTAGGTAAGGTAGTTTAAGTTTTAGCGGGTTTACACATCAATAAATAATCCCCGCGTAGGTGCTTACATACCGGGGAAACTTAATTTATATCCCCCACACAGCCACATGACACCCGTAAGTCGGCACAATACCAGAGTTACGATCCCCCGAGATCAAATTCGTCACCTGCGAAATTGTTTCCATTTTAAAACAATGCGATATCCCATCAAACGGGTTAAACGCGCTAACAATTGTGATTGGATTCCATCTACGGATGAAGTTATTGCCCAAATTAACGTAGCGATACACCCGAATGCAACTGCATCAGCGTGTATTGAAATCAGAGCGGGTATTCATTACGCAATATTTTCCCCCACCCTACAGAATCGCGATGAAGCGTATATAGGGGAAAAACGGCGAACTTCGTTTCACAAACAAAGAACGAGCCTGAAAGGGGCCTGTGAAAAAACATTTTCATTGTGTCTGCGACTCGCTCGATTTTTAATCTTCCGCGCGTCCCTCTGTAAGTTTATTGTGAGCTATGCGAATCAGTTGGTGACGGTCCTTCGCTTGTCATCGACTTCTGAATCGCTCATTACAATCCTTACTTCATGTGAAACAACTCACTTTAAAAGTCTATGAACTAGTGCCATCAGCATACTTGCTTAATTATTCAATTTAAATTTATTATTCAAAGAGAGGGGGCTGTGTCCCAGCAGTTGACTCTTTCTAGGCTTATTACGCATGCCCTTCCTTATTGGGATTGGCACCTAGGAATGTCTCTTTGGTCATCATTTCAGAACACAACCAGACCAACTAACTTCCGAAACAAGTCAACAAAACTTAAATTTATTATTAATAACAGTACAATTTATGTTAAAATGAGTTGCAACAATAAAAACTCGCCAGTGGTTCACCGACTGACATGTTTGTTTGAACCCGGATTTTAATTGCAGTGCTAAAACACATAAATGAGTATGTGTTATTTACAGTAAACAGGTGCGATTTTGCAGATGACATTCAAACATGCGAAGCTTTCCTTGAAACCTACCTGTATTTACCTTCTTATGTCACCAGCGGATATAGGACAGACGAAGTGTGCCAGACAAATAAATTTCGGCCTAACTATTCAACTATCAATTCGTACTTCCTAAGGAGGACTCCTTTTCTGTCCAGTCTACCTCGACCTTCATCAACTGCTCAAAGTTTCCCTCTCTCTTCATTACTTTTGTTCAATGTGGGGGGAGGAGTGTCCCTTCCTTAGCTGGTCGTACATGTGTGAAAGGCAGGGATCCACATGAAGTCTCTCATGTTTCATTCATGCCGTTGAATACGTTGTAGTGACGTGTTCACGCCTCCGAGATACAGTCATGCATTGATCAGTATTGTCGAGAATTGTTTAGATACACAATTCATATTGTGGCTTTTGTACCTGTCAGACATCAAACATTTGCCTATCTAATATTGTTTGGTATGCTATCAAGAGCTGGAATAAAGAAATTCTTCGTGGATTAGTGCTTCGTTGGATGGAGCAAAGCGCATTTTTCTTACAATTACTGTGGCCAACTGTGTGAAGGAATGTGAATCCAGTATCGAATCCGGTTCGTGGAAATCAAAATATCATCATTTTACTGTCCTAACCACAATGTACGTGGGCTCGTCCCAGCAACTCTTCTTCTTCCATTCTTCTCTATTACTCGTCATCTCAGCAGACACCACCGTTCTAGCCATATTAGCCTTTTTTTTTTAGCGGGTGGAAAATCATCAAATAACCCCTCCCGCTCTTGAGCAGAGCGAAAGGGAGTGTCAGACTTCTACTGATTAAAAACCACCCATGTTCCTTCTTAGCCCTTCATATCGAGGCCGCGGTATCTCTTGCGAACAACCCGCAGCCCCGACGGGGAAATCGTTACCCTTATATATCAAAATAATGATATCGAATTTTATGTAGTAAGACTTGGTTTCCATAAAGAATTCTCCTCCACAATTTCTAGAACACTCGACTCATTCTTCAAAAAACCTTATTACCATGAAATCGGACCGCCAAGTAAATGGTAATTCAAAAATTATTCTTAGAAAACTGTTTAACTTGACACTCGCTTTGCAATTAATAACCAGATTGCGTGTTCTGCACTTTTTGTTTAAAGCGGGTCAAGAAAAGTGACATTAGTGGGGTAATTTGTTACCCCTGCAACTATAAACTTGCGGTGTTTATTCCTCTATGCATTCTTTTTGAAGAACTAAGTCTAACTTAACCGGTATAAGTTCACGTATTAAGCTTAAAGTTCACCGTCTTTCATTCGATTAGGTTTAATTATTTGGGGTTGTTTCGAACTTCATGGATGACCATTATTACATACTGAGTTTCCTCTATGCATCGAGTTCACCGTCATTTCATTACGTAAGTATCAAAATAATTATGTATACTTTATTATATATATCTATGTTCGTACTATATGATTACTTTACTGTTTTGAGGAAAATCATCATTATTGTTTTAAAGAGAATCTTTAACAGTTTATAATTTTTTTGTTTTTTTTTTAGAACTGCCACTCGGGTCGATTTTTAGATAAAGCTGTGCTTGCTTAGGTCGGTCTGTGGATGGGTGACCGCCCGACATACCGAGTTCGTTCCGTGCCTCGGAAAGCACGTTAAGCTGTTGGTCCCGGCTGCCATTTATATAGATCTTTGGCAGTCGTTACAGTTAGTCAGTGACCAGAAAGTCTAACAACCAGTCTTACCAAAGGGTATCGTATTACCTAGTATTAACTGGGTTGTGGAGGTCAGATAGGCAGTCGCTCTATGTAAAATACTGGTATTCAGCTGCATCTGGTAAGACTGGAAGGCGACCCCAACATAGTTGGGAAAAGGCTAGGCAGATGATGACCTGTATCCTTAAACAGTAAAGAAATCATATAGTACCAACATAGAAATATACAATAAAGTAGGTATACATATTTTGATAAGTACTTACGTTTCAATTCGCACCTTTTTTTCATTTTAATGAAATTAAATCCCAATGGGTCGATTTAACTACGATACTTTTTTCCCATGGTATTATGGCCGACTATTCCACTACTGTTCCTACTCCGTGTAATCTGGGCCGAGGACCAGAGGCCAGTTGCCCCCTACAACGTTAAGCCGTTGGTCCTGGCAGTCATTTGTAAGATCTTTCTCAGTCGTTACAGGTAGTCAGTGACCTGAAAGTCTGACCACCAGTTTTATTAAAGGGTTTGGTACTACACTCCATGTAAAATACTGTTATTCAGCTGCATTCAGTTAGACTCGAAGCCGACCCCAGCATAGAATGGAAAAGGCAAGGATTTACAAAAAAGAAAAAACATACAGACGAATTGAGAACCTCCTCCTGTTTGGAAGTCGGTTAAAAAAAGAACTAATGGCATTTATTTATTGAAAAAAAAAACAACTTAGCAAAGTTAGTACTAACTCGTCTAGTTAAAATAATTATGGTAGCCCATACAGCTTATGAATATTTAGTAGCCCTACCCACAGTGCCCACTCAAGCTAAGCTTAGTTGGTTCACAGGATGAAAAGCCAGTGGCTTAAAGTACTCAGGTAAGCTAATTAACTCTTGGTTTAAAGCCCTAATCAAGTTTTTAATGAGTAGAATAATATTAGAGGGAAAATGGTATCTAATCTATTTCATCTCTATTAAAGGTATAATGGAGCAACTTACAGCTGCCTGCTGATCTATATGTAATCGCGATTGCTGTGCATGACTGGGTTCAATTCCCGGGTCGGTTAAATTACCATTGGCACAAACGGCACTTTTGTGATGGTATTTTGTTTAGTGGACGAATCGGGAAAGTTTCCAAATGGCATGTAGCCGTTTTACCGAACTTTCCAAGGCTCGTAGGAAACTCGGTTTGTAATGGGTGGTCACCCATCCACAGGCTAACCCAGGCAAGTGCGGCGTAACCCGGAGATCGACCCGAGCGGCTGTTATTATTTAGTCACAGCCAAGAATAATAAATGATAATATCATTTATTAACAAGCTAGTAAAGATTTTTTCCAATATCACTTATTTATAGCATTTTTATATCTAGACAATTAGTTTTTTAAGATATTGATAGTTATTCAAGAAACTTGAATTATCACTTATTCGTTTTCATCGCTATTTTGTTATCATGTTTTACGAGTGTTTAATAACTTTTTGAATTATTAACTATGTTTTATTAGCAGTATAAATATTAATAAGTAATGTTTACAAATTCGTCGGTGACATATGTAAAGTGTGCAAATTATTAAATTTATCAATGGCAAAGGTCATAATAAACTAATTCTAAATTAATTCAGTTTACACCGAGGTAACATTTTAATAATAATAAATATAATAAAAATGTTTATTTTCTCACCACAATATTTTACAATACATTGTTTTTACATTTTATGTATCACTTTTAATATCGTGGGAGACTGGTGCCTAAGCTAGGCTGCAAGCCTGTATTTCAGGACACCAGGATTTTGTTTGTGCTCAAGATTTAGAAAAAATATAGATTAATGTTTCACTCATTATATTCGAGAATAATCAAACAGTATGCGAAAGCACGAGGTAGTGGGTAAATAAATTACTATTGACCTGTTTCACCACATTAGATAACTTATTTGGTAGACTGTAAGATCCATTATTCAATAATCTGCTAGATAGTTTAGTAATTGACCTATTTTTAACCTTCAAAAAGGAGTAGGTTCTCAATTCGTCGCAGATCTTTTATTTTTATGTATGTTCCCCGATTACTCGAAGATGGCTAGACCGATTTACATTTTTTTTTGTTTTGTTTGAAAGGGTATACTTCCCAGGTCCCATGATCATCAAGTCAGGATCTGATGATGGAATCCTGGAGAAATAGAGAGAACTCTTCAAATTTTATAGGCACACTTGAAGTGATTTGAGTACTTTTACGTCCTTGTACAGGACCCATTTCGTTGTTTTAAGTTTCTTGTTTATTTTTAATTATGATAATATTTATTGTTAATTTATCATATTATTTTTGTACCATCCGTACTTTTTCATTCTTCCAAAACTGGCCCTAAATCTCATCAAACTAGCAAAAACTCCATCAAAACCTATTACTTAAATTAAATCGCATAATAAAAGCGTTTTAAGAAATAAATTTCGCCCAGTGCCACTTACGTCGGGTTCAAGAATTATGAATAAAACATGGCACACTTCTTGCTGGGGCCTGGCTATCTGTCTTGCGTTGTGAGCTACCTATCCATCCATTATCCAAGATGTTATTGTACTTCCTGCCTTATGGCACATCATTTTGTGGGGCCCAGGGGCCCATTGAAACTGGATGGAGTGTATTGTTTCCTTAAACCCTCCGCAACAAAGCGGGAGGTGGCTGACTTGACCCACTCACGAATTTTATTTTCGTCGCCCAGCTTAGACCTGTTTTTGCTGGCATCGCATACCTTCACGTCGGGTATAATTCATCCTATACTTAATATAGAATGTGGTTTGGAGAATCTTGTGAGTAACACGTCTTTTGTTGGGTCTTGCATACTGATCTGTAATGGTTAATATAATAAGTTGAGTTTTATTCCGCCTGAATGGTGTGCTAAATAATTCATTAGTGATTAAAAATAGTATTACTTATCTTGGGTATGATCGACTTTGAATAAACAGCCATGAACTCATGTTTTCCGCAGACGTAGAGCTGGGAGTATTTTGGAGTACGTTTTACAAACTTGTTAAAGAAATTAACTGTTTGTATTTTGTACTAGCACTTCGCCCGCGGCTTCGCCCGCCTGGATGTCGGTTATCGCGACTAAAAGTATTCATATAAAATTATATTAAACCTTACTCGATAACCATTCTATCCATTGGTGACCGACAGACCGACGCACGCGGCGGAAGACTTTGTTTTATTATATATTTGTATATTGATAGTAATTAGTTTAGATTTCAACAGTTAAAACAGTAATTGTGAGTTATCCGTTAGAGATAGGCGTTTGATGTACTGTTTTTTTTAAACATATTGATGTGCTCTTTAATGTTGTAGTACATTTTATTGCGCTATCACCAATGCTTTTCGCAGCGCACGCGATGAAAAACCTAGAGGTTTTACGAATAAAAAATTACACTTTGGGGTACATTATTCAGGTTTTCTTAGAGATCCCTAATTATTTCTGAAATAAATATAGCCTATGTTACGTGGCAAAGACGTAACTTCCTAACGGTGAAAGAATTTTCAAAATCGGTCAAGTAGTTTTTGAGTTAAATCGGTACAAAAAAACGAAACAAATATTTCCTCTTTATAATATTAGTTTAGATTTCAAACAGAGTTCCGGACTATAAATCAAAAATTGTTATTTAATATGCTGATAAGGAGCTTATCACATTGAAAGAACATTCAAATTACGCAGAGAATTTGAAACTTCAGAGATGAGCTATGTTTAGTGTTTCCTGATTTCTCTTATACCCTGGCTCCCTGCAACCAGTCACCATGAACTCATCACATAATTGATGAAGAAACATCATGAGCTTACTAATGAGGCTACCAGTAGTTGCTCTAAACAATGCGGATCCTGGCAATTAGCCGGAAGACACTAGAATTAAGAAAAAGAGGAAACTAAGTACCCACCCGTGTGTATAGTCCATACAATGTGTAGTTAGTATCTTTGTCAGCTCAACTCATTACTTCATAAAATGTGTTGTTTTAGCAGCTTTATGTTTAATTGGACGCACGGTTGGCGCAGTGGCTCAAGCAGTTGACTGCTGCACTACGTGTCGCGGGTTCGATCCACGCACGGAACAAATATTTGTATATCCTAGAGATAGTTCTTCCGGGTCTGGGTGTTTGTGTATGTGAGTTTAAATGTCTGTGAACGCACCCACGATACCGGAGAAATTCCTAGTATGGGGGCAACGTTTTTAGTCTTCGAGCGTCCTTATGATCACCCGGTGGATCATAAGACATTCAAGCAATGTTAGCGGACGTTCAAGAGGTTAAAAGGAAAGAAATTCACCTTACCATAAATTATTAACCCTACCATAAATTCTTTCATTCATAAATGCTTCTTTAATCTGGGTGTAGTTGTCGTGGTTAAAAAGTCCAGAATCTCTAAATTGATTAATTACCCATTTCGGGGCAAGAGCATGTGGTTCTGGGTTCGATTCCCGGGTTGGGAAAACTGATATGTATTAGGTTTTTCTATCAGGAAATTCTCAGTACCAGCCACGGGATTCGGATTTGTGCCACGTTGATGGCAATAGGCTCGCGCCTATTACATGGGCCTTAAACATGTAGCAAAATGTGGATGTACCATTAAGTACACCTTTGCCTAACCCTTTCAGGATTACAGGGGTGATGTTATGTTATGTTATGTTTGGGGCAAGAGTAGGAAAAAACTTAAAAAATCTAGTCTAGTTATAGTGTATAGCAGACGAACAAACACGTGATCTTTGCAACCAAGGGTGACATACTACCCGTCGGGGCTGCGGGTGTTCTCGACATGAAGAGCCAAGAAGGAACATGGGTGGTTTTTAGTCAGTAGAAGTCTGACACTCCCTTTCGCTCTGCCCAAGAGCGGGAGGGGTCATTTGATGATTTTCCACCCACCATAAAAAAAAAGGGTGACATAATAAACCTGATTTAAACTATTGCTTGCACTTATGTCATTTTGTGACGCTCTCGAAATATAATATTTTGATAATGCAAATTTATGAGACGGACTAATAATGGATACTCAGTAACTTAATTTTTCGATGAAAAACTTTCAAGAGTGATAAAAATAACTCCCAGAAATAATAAGTTTTGTTCGAAGAGTTTCAGAACTATGAAAATATCTTCCCATTCGTATGAAAACTTGTGGAGAACGTGATCTTTTCTCATACTAAAAGCCGTGAAACATTACATATAGCTAGGTAGGTACTTATAAAAATGATAACCTATTCACTTTTACCATTATTTTAGATATAGGTAATCCTATGATAGACTCCATAAGTGTGGATGTTATTTGAAGGTCATTTGATTTTTTTAGGTTTGTTGAGACGAAAAAGTTCAAATGTCTTCTATGGCTTTGTAAAACTTAATCATCATCATCTGCCTAGCCTTTTTATCAACGCTGTCTTTAAGTATTTTATATGGAGCGATTGCCTATCTGACCTCCACAACCCAGTAAGTAAAACGTAATACGATACCCCGTGGTAAGACTGGTTGCCAGACTTTTGAGTCACTACTGCAACGACTATTACACATCTACAAATGACAGCCGGGAATACGGTTTAAAGTATTTTCTGAAGCTCGGAGGAAAATCAGCATGTGATGGGACACGGACCCCGAACCTGTCCACAGACCAACCTTGGCAAGCGTGGCTTAACCTGATGATTGATCCGAGAGGAAACTTAAAGTTACCCAAAAAATATGATACAACGCCAACTACATTTGCTTGAGTTGAAGGAAAACCAAGCTAGGCAGCTTTGGCTTAACATACCGTATCCAAGGAGGCGTGAAAAATTCAGTGCCATCATTCCTTTATTCCATCCAGGTGGGAAAGTATGCACATAGGGGATCGGAAACCCAGTTTCCCTGTATCTATTTACGGTAAATACATCAGCATAGGTTGCAAGCCAACCGAAACCACAGGGCCATTACCACAGAATAATAAAACTGTGTGGAAGCGAAACGTCTGTCTAGTACGAGGCCGTTAAAGGTACCAGGTTTTTCGAAGAAGATTTGCTTTTTAAAGTGACGTCGCCAAGACTTACAAATCAGTCATACATAATATTGTTTTTTTTTTGCTTTAGTAAAATAATAACTATGCCGCAGCCATAACAGGGTTCCCTTGTAAATGGGTTGTCGTTAATTGCATCACTATACATTCTTGCATTGTTTGCTGTAACCCACCAAAAAACAATAAATTAAAATAAGGTCAATGCTAGAGCGCCAAGCAAGTGGGTGCAACGCCTCCAATCTTCATCAGCATTTGTCGTACAGTCTTGATAGAAGGGTAAAACCGAAATGCAGCGAATTTGTTTGGAACAAATAAATGTTCGCTTCTGTTACATAATACTCTATGCCATTACAAATAAAATTACTACAACACACCGGCCTCGACCGATTCGGTTCAAACGCACTGGAATGGATTCACTCAATTTTGCAAAATAAAATATTATATGTCATGTTCTTTTATTCATTCAAAATTTCGATTGAATTAACTTTAATTGAAAATCGATAGTGCATAATAATATGCCTTTTGGGTAATCGAATGGGTTTGCGCTTGCGAATGCTTTGTAGTATAATTTTGAAGCTACTCGAAATGTTTGAGGTTACTATGCGTTGTTATATTTCTGAATTACATTCACGTGCACTGGTTGGTAAAGCTGCGAATCTAGAGCATGTGAACGGGTTAACCTTATTTACTCATAAAGGGGACAGCCTTTTTTTTTAAACGGTGAAAAGTGCCTAACGTATACCACCTTGGTTTTTATAGGTAAAAAATAGCTGTGAGTCTACTGTTTCCTTGGCGGTTGGGCCACGAGAAATACTACCCATGACGTTCGCGACCCAAATTCCTTTTGGCGATATCTGGGGTCACCTGAGACATTGAGGACTGTGGTGGCACTCCTGAGATCCGTCCAATGCCACGACGGCCACGGTAGACTTAGGGGACAGCCCCCAGCCTTAAAACTGATTCTTTCCACACTTTACCCGTTTTGCCCAAAATGTGAAGGTCATCCAGATCCAGGTGCAAGTCAAGGGCAGACGTCCATGAGGTGGTCCAAAATGACGGTAATTCTGTCTTATTTGCACAAATGACTCGTCATTTTTTAAGACTGCAAACGGCCATGTTTCATTAGCAATAATAGCATGTAGGTATTTTTTTTGGAGGAGTAGGTAAGTAAGGATAGATAATAATGGCAAAAAATCATAGTAGGAACTGATTGCTTAATAGGTATTCTTATTAATATACAACGTACTAGCCGGTTTATTAGTAGCATTAAATATGAATATCCTCCATTATTTCTGCAGTTAGCGAACCATTATAGTATTCTTTAAAAAAAAATTGGTCTTCAAATAAAAACTAAAGTGTTTATTCAAAATCGCTTATTGATGTATGAAAGTTGAAGAAAGTGGTGATAAATAAACATGGCTTTGTGCTACATCAATGAAAGGTGAGAGGATGAACAAATATGGTGATTGGTGATGCAAGCAGATATTGCACTTGTGTAACTTTCACTAAACGGATGCGTATAAAGTTAAAAACTGGTCGTATGGTCGATAAACGCGACTGTACGTACTGTCTTGAGTACGATCATCAAGTCAAGTACTTATTGATTTTAATCTAAAAGTTCTATGACATGAAAGTGGATCGCAACTGTCGTGGTACGAACTTCGAAGACGCATCTCAGGCTTCTTATTCCACAAGACGTCAACACCACAGGTGAGGCCCCTAACACACGGCGTATTTTAAACGAGCAGACGACGCGATCGATGAAACGCGTATACACGGGGTGATCGTTATTCGCTCGTCCTCTGCGCGTACACGTGCATGATACAGCGATTCCAAGTCGACCCTTTGTACGCGCTTCAAACGAGTTTCGAACGCGCTTTACACGCGCGTTTGTATCAATAAAAAAAATAAAAAAATTGTGTCAGGGGGGCCTATTAGTGTAGAGCGTTAGGCTTACTTATTCTTATTGGTGGCTATGATCATTTTTGGACGATTCAACATATCCTTATCCTTATCCTTGTCCTTATCTTATTCTACTTAGAACTTTGTTGTACCTACGTTATTTCTAAGATTTATGTTGTATTTTACCAATTTTAATTTTGAATAAAAATTTATTATTATTATATATTATTATTATTACTTGGGGTCGGTGCAACACGTTTTCTTATTACATTCTCTCCTGTCAGCCGTCACGGTATCACTTTCTTCACCATTTACATATGTCAAGATGTGGGCTTATTTACCGATGGAAATCCAAAGCTAAGTACATATCACCAAAGTCTCTCATTTACTTAATTCTAAACTCAATAAATTATATACCAACAAATAACCACAAAATTAAAATAAACCCGTGCATTGTTCAGTTCGCATTTCCATACTTCCACAGAATATACAAAAGAATTCTCTGTTAACACTTTTATTTCTAAGTGCTGATTAATATATATTGGAGTCGGGAGAGCCAATCCTCCCGGGCTACGGTAATTTACGACGCGGGCTCCACCGACCCACAGACAATACCTTATTTACGTTTAAATAAAATACGATCATTGGATTATTGATAAAAAACCTAGGCTGCCGATATTAAATTATCATCTGCCTAGCCTTTTGCTAGTTATGTTGGGGTCGGCTTACAGTCTAACCGGATACAGCTGAATATCAGTATTTTACATGGAGCGACTGCCTATCTGACCTCTACAATCCAGTTAATACTGGGTAATAAGATACCCTCCGGTAAGACTTGTTGTCAGACTTTCTCTGCCACTGACTAACTGTAACGACTGCCAAAGACCCACTTATATAATATGGCAGCCGGGACCAACGACTGAACGAGTGAACGTACTTTCCGAGTCACGGACGAAACTCGGTATGTACTAGGTGGTCATCCGTCTACGGGTCAACCTAGGCATGCGAGGCTTAACCTAAAGATCGATCCGTGCGGCAGCCGCAAGCTCCTTATTCGCATTACATTTTGTGGAATAACGAAGAGTAAAAATACGAATAAAGTACGGACCGCAACCCGTAAGCTAGTTTATCTGTCTGATAGTTATGCTTGTTAGAGATAAATTCGTTTCAGCCATAAATGTTTATTTGCTTGACGTGAATTCTAATTATTAATCAGAGGAGGAATCAATTATTTCTTTGGGTTTGTGAATTGTAGGTCGCGCGTTGTACTAAAATTGATTTCAATGTGTAGGTTTTATTAATACCGTCCTTGCTTTTTTAAATATGTTTTCCTTATCCTTCCACTAGGTGGACCGATGACTGGTGGTTGCGGGGAACCTGCTGGATGTGAGACGCACGGAACCGGTCAATGTGGCGACACCTGGAGGAAGCCAGGCTGTCCAGCAGTAAACGTCTTTTGGCTGAAAATGATAATGATTATGGTGACCTATTTAAGTTCCGACAAACTGGTGTACCAGTTCCATTGCGAACACGGCTCCGGACATGAACAGGGACACCTTTACACAAATTCGTACTGAAGTATCTGTCAGCTTACAGGGTGAATGGGACATCGACGCACAAAAGACTGGTACATCATTTTGAACTAAGTAGCTGAAAGAAACGAAGAGAAAGAAAAAGATACAACTGTCACAACAATAGTGCAATATCTACACGACGGCCAAAATGTATGTTGTAACGAGTCTTTTAAGCCTGTTACATACTATTGAATTCTTTGCTTTGATTTGTAGGCTCTGGTTGGTGTTGCCTTATGAAAATTCATTTTTGGTTGACTTGGATTCGTGAAGTGGTCACACTGATTTTTATTTTCGATGCTGTCAAATTGACTTTGACATCTCTTGCTTTTCGACCTACAGCCTTGAATCAATGGAGTGATTTTTGAGCGCTCCAATAAAATCTCAAAATATAACTTGAGATGGGCGGCATCTAGTCCCTAATTATGTGGTAGCCGATTGCCCTTGTCATGATCCTAATTGGATAGCCTTTATTTTTTAAGGTAAGCGAATTCTTTGTGATTTCGGTCCGTTCCACGTTGTCATGGCTATTTTGATAGCAGACGCTAATAGTTTCCGATATTTAATTGTTTCAGGATCTTTTAACTTCATTTTATAATTATTTGCTTGGATTCATTCATCTACTGATGACCACATTTTGATTTTTGGAAGAAACGGTGAGTTTAATTGTTTTGGCTCGTAACCACGACTCCTGCGTCGAATCGCCATTTTTTATCCGCTAACGATTATTCATGTTTGTTTTCAGCCACAAGGCGTTTTTTTTCCATATTACTTAAATTTTTGAACGCACGCCCCTACCAAAATGCATATATCTTGGACCGCCGTTGGCAATCTCGGCGAATATCACCAAGATGCTCTTGGATAATCCATCAGGTTCCTAATTTAGTCGACGGAGTTTGGTATGGTTTATGATACATAACTTCAATAAATTTATTTTAAAAAAGTGCAATAATGACAGGTCTTATAATAACAACAATTTTCTCTTAATTTTACACATTAGAGTTGTTAATGTTAGAAAGGAATTTTCAAACCAGCAGCCTTCGGGTAATAAAGTCGTTCTTACTTTTCAAAAAAAAAAAAAAAAAAAAAAAAAAAAAAAAAAAAAAAAAAAAAAAAAAAAAAAAAAAAAAAAAAAAAAAACAATTGTAATAATAAAAAAAAAAGTGTGTGTGAGATGAGAAGAGAGTGAGATGAATGAAATTAAACTGTGTGGTGTGCTCCAAATAAAAATAAGTAAAAGTGAAAATTCGGGCGCCTGGAGTACACACAAAACTATGCCAAGGATAGACTTACCTGCGGGAGCTTGAGACCTTTAATCTTCAAGCGGGAAGGCATCAATAAAAATCAATCATGAAAAGTAAGAACGACTTTATTACCCGAAGGCTGCTGGTTTGAAAATTCCTTTCTAACATTAACAACTCTAATGTGTAAAATTAAGAGAAAATTGTTGTTATTATAAGACCTGTCATTATTGCACTTTTTTAAAATAAATTTATTGAAGTTATGTATCATAAACCATACCAAACTCCGTCGACTAAATTAGGAACCTGATGGATTATCCAAGAGCATCTTGGTGATATTCGCCGAGATTGCCAACGGCGGTCCAAGATATATGCATTTTGGTAGGGGCGTGCGTTCAAAAATTTAAGTAATATGGAAAAAAAACGCCTTGTGGCTGAAAACAAACATGAATAATCGTTAGCGGATAAAAAATGGCGATTCGACGCAGGAGTCGTGGTTACGAGCCAAAACAATTAAACTCACCGTTTCTTCCAAAAATCAAAATGTGGTCATCAGTAGATGAATGAATCCAAGCAAATAATTATAAAATGAAGTTAAAAGATCCTGAAACAATTAAATATCGGAAACTATTAGCGTCTGCTATCAAAATAGCCATGACAACGTGGAACGGACCGAAATCACAAAGAATTCGCTTACCTTAAAAAATAAAGGCTATCCAATTAGGATCATGACAAGGGCAATCGGCTACCACATAATTAGGGACTAGATGCCGCCCATCTCAAGTTATATTTTGAGATTTTATTGGAGCGCTCAAAAATCACTCCATTGATTCAAGGCTGTAGGTCGAAAAGCAAGAGATGTCAAAGTCAATTTGACAGCATCGAAAATAAAAATCAGTGTGACCACTTCACGAATCCAAGTCAACCAAAAATGAATTTTCATAAGGCAACACCAACCAGAGCCTACAAATCAAAGCAAAGAATTCAATAGTATGTAACAGGCTTAAAAGACTCGTTACATTACATCCCTCCCCGAAAATAAAAGAAAGGAACTTTCTTTTATTAGAAAGAAATCTTCAACACAATAGACCAGTCTTAACAACTTTCTAATTCCCAAAAAAAGAAAAGAATCATAAAAGATTCAAAGTGTAAATGAATTCTGAAAATGTCAAACGACAAGGTCTCAAGAATTTAATAAAAGTAAAAACATGCAAATGACAAAAAGTCAAAAATGAAATATGTGAAAAACAGAAAAAAATTATAAGTTATAAAAACTCGTTAAATGAAACGAAGAGAGAAATCTCTTAGCGCTTCTAAACTCCAAAACAGTGCAGTTAGGCACTATAGCCACTGACTACAAATTTCAAACGAATTCGAACAAATTACCAATACAAACTACAATTTTTAGTGCAGTTAGGCACCATCGCCACCGACTAAAAATTTCAAACCACTTGGAACAGTACAACTTTGAGTGCAGTTAGGCACTATCGCCACTGACTACTATGTCAACTGCTTCCAACTCTACCATCTCTATGAGTGCAGTTAGGCTCTATTGCCACTGACTAACTCCGTATCCAACAATCCAAAAAAATTTGAAACTCCAAACAAAAGTTTTTAAATAAAGCTGAAAGACCTGATTTAAAATATTGTTACAGGCACAACCTGCAACGAAACAAAGGAAAGCGTACTGTGATCGGCTCATCACCACCGAATTCCCGAGCACAATAGCTGTAAAAGAATGTTGCTGTGACTGGCTCAACACTACCAATCTCCCAAACACAGACAAACACAAAAAATCATTGAGATCTCCAATGAGAAATCTCAATAACGAAAAGGCGAAAGCCAAAGTTTCACAATGCGATCGGCACATCACCACCGAACTTCCGAACGCAAAGAAAAAGAATGACGAAAGTCAAAAAAAAAATCCCGCATTGTGATTGGAACAACAATGTCCAACACAATGGAAAAAGGAAAAAATATGGCCGGGGCCGAAATCCCACATTGTGATCGGCACAACACCACCGACTTTCCGAGCACAATGGAAAAAAGAGTCGAAATCAAGGTCAAAAGTTACACCAAGATTCAAAAAATAATAAGGCATTTTGTAACAAAGGTTACAGAATGACCCTAAAAAGTAAAGTCCAGGATGAACGCGTTACTAACAAAGTCAAATCCGATCATTAAAGAGAATGAAACTCTAGTAAAAATGAGAAACAATTCTGTCAATGAACAGCACAAAATAGATTTAAAAATCGATTACTATTTATGACGAAGAGAAAATAGAATGATTTCAAACTATGAAAAAAAAGATTACAAAAACTTGAAATTGAGTTCAAGTTTTTGATCTCAAGGTAAAAATAACCTGAAGTGTAGGGTTATATAAGATCCTAATAAAATATAAACAGGTATAAGGTTACCCTTAAAAAATAAGATCTTATACAATCCAACAAAAACGAACAAAACATAAAATAAGATCCTTCGGTGTGAAAAACATTTAGTGTGGAAAAAAAATTGTATTTAATTAACAAGAATGGCCTAAGTTTTATTTTTAGAATGTTAAGAATTCAAATTCAATAAATTTATAAGAAGTTACCTAACATACATCTTTCAAATCGCTGATAACCTATCATCCATCCCCTCGTACATCACACTGTCAAAAGCGACCTTCAAACAGAATTTATCAAAATCAAGACTAACACTTGGAAACCAAATTAAAATTTAATAATATCTTTAACATGATAACGTCCCACTGAACCTTTATTTAAATCTTTCAAAACATAAACGTTATCCGAAACCTTTTCAGTTATTTTACACTTTACAAACTTAGGTGCAAGCTTAGCTGAAAAATATGCAGGAGCATGAGATTGAACAAAACTTCTTCTCCACACCATATCACCCACACCAAAAGAAATGACTTTCCGACCTTTATTATAATAAGCGGCATTTCGCTTATACCCCTTTAACAAGTAAGCTTGAACTTTAACAAAAATATCACTAAGTGAATTAAGAGAAACTGCATAAGCATTCCTATTTGAAATTTCTAGTTGAGATAAGTTATCAACAGAACTACTAAAGTGATGTAATGACGCATCAAGAATAAGCTCCCTACCAAACATCAGAAAGTTAGGAGTAAACTCAGTAGCAAGGTTTACACTATTATTTAAAGCTAATTGAACATTGGGCAAAAAACTTGACCAAGTTCTATGATCATCTTTAACAAAACACGATATGCAGGTTTCGACCGTTTTATTATATCTCTCAACAGGGTTATTTTGAGGTGTATACAAAGTATTATAAAATATTTTGGTTATATTAAAACCTTTCAAAAAATCTACAAAATGTTTTGAAGTAAATTGAGTTCCATTGTCACAAACTACTATTTTTGGACAACCAAATTTGAGAAATATTTCTTTTTCAAAATGTTTACAAATTACTCTAGTGGTAGCATTGATCATTGGAAAGAACCAGCAATATTTAGTAAAAACGTCTACAACCGAAAGTATGTATCTATGACCAGAATAAGTTTTAGGTAGAATTCCTATGATATTAACTGAGAGCATAAGCATCAACAGCAGTACAGGTATCGACATCACCCGAATCCTGAAGCGGCGGAAACTGAACTCCCTTGTCCATGACTAACAAACAGCAAGGCGAATAGCAAACGAAAAGCAAAAACTAAATTTCAAAAAGTTAAAAGTTTGAAAATAAATTCTCAAGTTTGAGGTTAAGTATTGAAGTCAATGTGGTATTCCCATGAAAAATTACTAAGTTAATTTTATCGTTTTAAAAGTGCAATAATCACTTACAAGCAGCTTAAATCTAGATAAATTAAATGTACAATATTGTACTTACAATTAGATTAAATTATTTTCTTTAAAAGTTAAACTTAGTTTTTAAAATAACTTTACTGTTGAGAACAACAAAACACGGTCAATGCTATACATTTCTGTTGGTTTTGCTAAGAAAAAAACATGTTATTAAAACAAACAGGTCAATAAACAAAATTATCAATAAGTAAACACCAAATATTGTTTACAAAGATTCACCAAATTAGGTTAAGTACTACTTATGAGTCAAAAATTAAAATAAACACAAAGTTATTGAAGTAACAATGTAGAACAAACTAATGCAAACAATAGACTCATAAGTTAATTAATAATTGTGCAATAATGACAGTATATAGGTACCAGACAAACCTACTTCAAGTCCCTGTTCGCTGAGCGACAATTGTAATAATAAAAAAAAAGTGTGTGTGAGATGAGAAGAGAGTGAGATGAATGAAATTAAACTGTGTGGTGTGCTCCAAATAAAAATAAGTAAAAGTGAAAATTCGGGCGCCTGGAGTACACACAAAACTATGCCAAGGATAGACTTACCTGCGGGAGCTTGAGACCTTTAATCTTCAAGCGGGAAGGCATCAATAAAAATCAATCATGAAAAGTAAGAACGACTTTATTACCCGAAGGCTGCTGGTTTGAAAATTCCTTTCTAACATTAACAACTCTAATGTGTAAAATTAAGAGAAAATTGTTGTTATTATAAGACCTGTCATTATTGCACTTTTTTAAAATAAATTTATTGAAGTTATGTATCATAAACCATACCAAACTCCGTCGACTAAATTAGGAACCTGATGGATTATCCAAGAGCATCTTGGTGATATTCGCCGAGATTGCCAACGGCGGTCCAAGATATATGCATTTTGGTAGGGGCGTGCGTTCAAAAATTTAAGTAATATGGAAAAAAAACGCCTTGTGGCTGAAAACAAACATGAATAATCGTTAGCGGATAAAAAATGGCGATTCGACGCAGGAGTCGTGGTTACGAGCCAAAACAATTAAACTCACCGTTTCTTCCAAAAATCAAAATGTGGTCATCAGTAGATGAATGAATCCAAGCAAATAATTATAAAATGAAGTTAAAAGATCCTGAAACAATTAAATATCGGAAACTATTAGCGTCTGCTATCAAAATAGCCATGACAACGTGGAACGGACCGAAATCACAAAGAATTCGCTTACCTTAAAAAATAAAGGCTATCCAATTAGGATCATGACAAGGGCAATCGGCTACCACATAATTAGGGACTAGATGCCGCCCATCTCAAGTTATATTTTGAGATTTTATTGGAGCGCTCAAAAATCACTCCATTGATTCAAGGCTGTAGGTCGAAAAGCAAGAGATGTCAAAGTCAATTTGACAGCATCGAAAATAAAAATCAGTGTGACCACTTCACGAATCCAAGTCAACCAAAAATGAATTTTCATAAGGCAACACCAACCAGAGCCTACAAATCAAAGCAAAGAATTCAATAGTATGTAACAGGCTTAAAAGACTCGTTACAATGTGTGTGTGTGTAAATTACCGATGAAAATATCTAAGTGATCCCTCACTTAGATATTTTCATCATAGGGATGTTTCCTGACTAAAAAAGAATTTATCTGTTTAGTCCGTCTGTAAGATCATGAGTGGGGGGGCTTGTGACGTCACTTTCTGGTAAAAAAATGTACCAAACTGTAACGTCACACGACTTTTCGAAGCACTGTATCGTCTTAATTTTTTGTTTACGTGAAAAAAGAAAAAATGCGCGATCAAAATTTTTTGGAAATCTATCTGACGATCTTATTAGATTTTTTTTGTCAACTATAGGGTAGTTGAGTGGTAATCGTTTGTAAGTCTAAGTCTCTTTTTTTTTTTTTTTTTGGGGGGTTGGGAAATCATCAAATAAGCTCTTGGGCAGAGCAAAAGGGAGTGTCAGACTTCTACTGACTAAAAACCACCCATGTTCCTTCTTAGCCCTTCATGTCGAGGCCGCGGTATCTCTTGCAAACAACCCGCAGCCCCGACGGGAAGTCTAAGTGCCTCTGCCTTCTACCCTGTATTAGATGTCCGTAGGTCCAGATGTTGTCTACTTTTTACTAGTTTGACTGGTCCTTCATGGATTTCCTACTTCCTACCTACAGCAACATGTTTTCACATCGAGAATATTGCAGATTTTCAAAAATATCTAACTGCACAATAAAATTCTATCGTCCAATTTGACAGCCAATAAATAAACAACATGGGCACATTGTTCAGGTATTTCGCAATCAAAGGGATGCAGTACAGAAGCGTCACATTTTGTATTGTTCTATAGATTTGGCTTCCATCGTCCATGAATGACATATTGGAAAAGGATTATTTTATCAAACAACAGGACAGTATACAGAACGGTGAATATCAGAACGCATTTACTCATGCTGCATACAAGGATACCCAGATGTAAAATTATAAAGTATTAACTAATTCACACAACAAACCATGACGCCTGTAATCCCCTAAGGTTAAGGCAGAGGTGTAACTAATAGAACACCCACATTTCGCCAGTTATGTTGAAGTCCCATGTAATAGAGGACGAGCCTATGGCCGTCAATCGTGCCCAAATCTTGACGTCATAGCTGCTACTGAGAAATTCTTGATGGAAAAACCCAATAACACTTATGTCGACTCGAAAAATATGGTATCAACTGTTACTCATCAATCAATCCACTCTGCTCATCGCAGTCAAATACTGGCCATACCAAATTTCCCCAAATGAACCCTCAGTCACCTTTCTTCTTAAACCGATCTACCCCAACTAATTTCTTCACGAGAGGCATCCAACTGATTAATTCTGTTTTTCTTTCACTCCAAAATCATTAGCATTAAAATGTAGATGAGGGGATTAAAATTTAATCCCAATTTACATTTTGCTACAGTACCTAAAACCTTCCGAAATGTAATCAAAATATAACTAGTGGTTTCTAATGCTAAAATAATGGCTAAAGAAAATAACCTTATATACTTTAGTTTTACGAGGTTATTTTTTCAAGTAAGGGAAGATGGACCAATACGTAGGATAAGAAATGTCTTAAAATACCTAGAGGCGTCTCGGTGCCGATGTTTAAGAAAACTTAAGGTGATAGATTGAGAAAAATGTGGTTTTTCTAGGTCTACGAACTTGTTGAGTATGTAGAATAGGGATTTGACATTTTGGTGAATGGTTTTTGACTCTTTGGTCTAGTATCGACGAAAATGAATACACGATTCAATGAATTTTTCTCGATACAAAAAAATTGCAAAGTTATATCAATTTTTTTACTTTCTTAGAAATCACGGTGTAACACTTAAGAATTATTCAATGGAATTGACTTTGAAACATAGAGAATTATTATATCAAGTATCCAGGAAAGTAATTTAAAATTTTATTTAAATTTTCTGTTAAAAATGGAGAAAATTCTTTTTGGCACATACGTTGTTTTATTCCGAGCAGACGCACATTATTGCCATCTCTTCTTTTGCGTTTCAAAAGTATTTGCATCACTTTCGCTCGCTTGTCAGATCAGTCGCCCGGTGGGCTTCATCGACGCAGGACCTATGACATTTTTTTACAAATCTGTGCCATCAGATTTTCGTGATTATAATAATTGATTATTCGTAAAAGATAGTAGATTGTTACTTAATTAGTGTTGAATAGGTATATAAAGACTATTCTTGAGATTTAACAGTACCTATAACGTATCGTTTTCCATTTGTGATGAGTATTTAATTGTTTATAAATAAAAATGTGAAGAAATATGAAACCAAAACTAAATAAAGTACAACGTTTGAAGTTCCTGAGGGTGAGGGCTCAGAAAATGAAAGAGAGTATGAAGTAAGTATGTTATTTTTAATGTTATTATGTAAAATAATTAATAGTTTCTATTTTATCAGTAACTATGAGCACGTTTTTAGCTGCAATCGAAGTCGCCACCTCTGCTCATATACTTAGATAATCAGCTACAACCTATATTTGCCTCGCAAAGTAATATTGGGTTAGCATTCTATTTGCTAGAGAAAATATTTATGAAATAAAAATAAAACAGGCTAAAATGTACTAATAAATCATTTTAGGTTAGACATATGTCAACAAAACATCATTAATACGTCAACTTCTATTACCGCGTGTGAAGAGCACATAAACGAATGGAGTCACATTTGAATTGCAAAAAGAGGTGAGTTTAGTCGAAATTATTTTTTTGGTCTTTAGTGAGGTATGGATTTGGAGTTTATTAATCATTTCAGTTTTCCTTACAAGTAGAGTAATTTTTTTTGTGTTTTAAAATAGTCCAGTCATTTGGTAGTTTTACCTGGAAAGTTTTCCGGGAGTTTTGAAAATTGGTGAGTTTATAGATTTCGACGTGCTCTTTTCGAAATTTCACTTTGCCACCTCGTAACTGTGCCGCTCGCGCCGCCATTTTGGAAAAATGACACTCAAAAATAGTTTTTTGAGAATAACTTCGTTCCGACTCAATTTACGATAAAAATAGTTCAGAATTAAATTAAACTAGAGAAAATTTTCGTAAAATCAATAGTGACGGCGTACGAGCGCCGCAAATTGTAATTTAAAATGTGTTTGCGCTAATAACGCGTTTCCACACCACCTTGAGGTAGAGTTAGAAGCGCGTTTTTTAGGGTTCCGTACCTCAATAGGGAAAATCCCTTAAAAAAGGAACCCTTTTATGATCACTCTCTTGTCCGACTGCCGTCGTGTGTCCGTCTGTCCGTGGTTCACCACCGATTTTCTTAGGAAGGGGCTATGCTTTTACTACTATTGTTTTATAACGTTACAATTTGTTCTACTATAGAATCGATGTCCTGAGAGCATAGTCAACTGTCTAATGGTATTCAAAGTGATTTGCATTTCTGCAGAACTTTTAGGATCGACCTAAATGACTTTCAGTAGCTTATGTCGGTCGTTGTATTTGTTGTTGTGTTTCAAAGAAAGAGAATGTTAACGTAAGTAGTAAGTTAAGAAAGGCTATTTTTATTTCATTTTATGTCGGTCATAGTCCAGCACCCCCTGGACCAAGACGTCCGCATGTAGTAACATAACATCACTCCTTGTGAACACCGGACACCCCACACACATTTCACCAATTATGTTTAAGTCCCATGTAATAGGTGGCGAGCCTATTGCCATCAACCGGCCACAAATTCAGACTCCGTGGCCTCTACTGAAGAATTCCTGATGGAAAAACGCAATAACACTTCACCCGACCTGGGAATTTAACCCAGGATCAAGCAAAGTAGTCGCACTTGCGATCACAAGAATATTCCCTTTTTTTTTTTAGCGTAGTTGTATAATGGTTTACGGCGCTCGTACGCCGAAACTATTGGTTTTAAATAAGGAAAAGAAGGTTATGACATAAATTGTAGGAAATTTTCTCTACTTTTATTTTGTATAGATATGTTTTTCTTGTAAAATGCGTCGGAAAGGAGTTATTATCAAAAAACTGCTTTTAGGCGCCATTTTTGCAATATGGCGGCGCGAGCGGCAAAGATACGAGGTGGCAAAGTTAAAATTCGGAAAGAGCACGTCAAAATCTATAAAATTACCAATTTTCAAAACTCCCGGAAAACTTTCCAGGTAACCTCTATTTTTTCGACCAAATGACTGTACTAAAAGCCGTAGAACAAAAATTATCAAAGATAAAAAACAATCTGAATGTTATTATGCTCCACTTGAATGTTGATGGTTTTTATTCCAGAAATAAAAGGAAGCAACAACATGATATTGATAACGAATATAAAGAAGTTGAAGAAAACGTGAGTTCTCTCATTTTATTTACTTCTAGCTTTTGCCCGCGGCTTTGCCAACGTGGATGTCGGAAATATCAAAAATGACGATTTTCCATACTACAAACTTTTATTCCCTGTTTCCCCCTTGAGAGTTGAATTTTGAAAAATCTTTTCTTAGTGGATGCTTACGTCATAAGAGAAATACGTGTGCGAAATTTAACGTTTCTTGGTCTAAGGGTTTGTATCCTCGGTCAGTCAGCTTTGCATTAATTTTATATATACAGATATATTAAGATCTTCCCAGTACTAGAGCTTGGCATAAATAGTATTTTTCCAAGTTGATTTATACTTCTTTCAGGGTTCTAAAACTGCCGACATCAGCGGAATAATAATATTAATAACAGTCATCAAATAATTAAATTTCCAAAATGTCCAGCTACTTCTGTTGCTGACCGTACAAATAGATACAAGATGTAGTATCTGACGAATGGGAAGTGATGGCATGGTAAGAGATGAGAAAATCGGGGGAACGGGAGAAAAAAGCGGCAGACAAAGTAGGAAAGGTTACTAAAGATGGTTACCAATAATAGATTTGTAAACTTAGATGGTTGTTGCGGTAAACGTTCATACAGAACTAATTATGCTGCACTATTGGCGATTTCGTAAAGTTCTTTTCATGGAAGTTAAAAACAAATACCGATGTATTTGTGCTTGAGTGGGAAAGGCAAATGAGATAGTAAAACAACATGAGTGTTTTAAAAATTATAGCGGATCTTCAACAGCTATGGAATCCACTATTATCGCCGAAGGATTTAAACAGTCTATAGAAATGCATTCGTATCTATGGAAGATCATAGCTAATGGAGACAGTACCACTTATACACAAATACTTGACAATACTGTATCTCTCAATCACGGTCGAAAAGATTGGTTGCAAAAATCATATATTTAGAAAGAACAATGTGCAAAAATGTATGGACACCGTCCCCGAAAACGAAATCAGTCACAATAATAATAGGGTAGTTCACAAAAAAAAAAAATTTGTCCATCAGATACATTTCCAAAAAATAATGGACACATATTTTTTCTTTTTTCACGTAAACAAAAGATGAAGACTATACAGTATACAGTGCTTCGAAAAGTCGTGTGACGTCACAAACTTAGTACTTTTTTACCCTGAAAGTGACGCCCCTCATAGTCTTTGACACGTCTTAGTTTCGTAAATTTTGATTAATTTGATAAAACAAAAAACACGTATCCAATATTTTTCGATAATCTTACAGACGAACTAATTAGATGTTTTTGGTGAAACACCCTATTATGTTACCGATCCCGATGCTTGTTTTTTTTAATTATTACTGTGGAATGATATCGTTCGTAGTGTTCACACCTCGGAACCTCGGAAAACATAATTTAAAAATATTAACAACAAATAAGATTTTAAAGATACGAAAGTACATAAATGTATGGCCATAAAAAATCATGGCTTACAAAATCTGCAGCAATCAGACAACATAAAAAATCTGCACCAAGATATTACGAACCCTGCCATTTATCATGCATTTGAAGCCACCTCAAATATTTTTATTACAAGAATCATGGTGATTCTTGTAATAAAAATATTTCACCTCAAATATTTTTATTACAAGAATCACCATGATTCTTGTAATAAAAATATTTGAGGTGGCTTGATACAGGTAAAGGTCGCGCCATGTAAAAAGAACGCTGGCGGTCAAGATTTATCGGCCTATTTGGTGGTAAGAGGTGGGGGTGGTATTTATGTTCTTTCTATAAAATTAGTTTACTGATATGTTGCTTTTTTTTTAAATATTTTGTGTTATTGTATACTTTTGTCATTTCGTTCCCATTACCTATTGTAGAAAGGAGGCCTGTGTCTCAGCAGTGGGAACATTATATAGGCTGATGATGGTGATGATGATGATGTAGTTTAAAATAGGTTCTCTTAAAATAGGTTTTCTTAAAATAAAGTTTTTATTTTATTTGTTGTGTGGAGCTCTGTCATTTTTCGATTTTATAGTTATAAGTCTGTTAATAAGATTGACATCTTAATATTATGTTGTACACTAAATCTATACGTCTTGGGCTTCCTAGAATATACCAGAGAATGAATTAAGTATTAAAATCGGTTCAGTAGTTTACGCTGAAATTGCGAACAAATATTATTATGCATACAAATAGACGAGTTTTTGAAAAGTAGATTAAATATAGATAAAAGTAAATTAATGTGTTAAAAATATTGATAATACATGCACCACGTTTTTATTATAAGAACACAAAAAGAATAGAAATAATAATTTGTTATCATACCTTCATTACTTAATGAATTCGTATTACATATTAAAAAATGGTTGAAAATTAATTATTTGTATTATTTTATATTTGTCTACTCCAAACCTCCTGTGTGCTAATATTTCAAGAATTTCAAGTAGTGCGTGACAAGGACAACCGCGTAAACCCTCGTAAACTGCATTGCGCGCGCGGGGGCGCCGAGGAAATCACGCCCATCGAGCTATGACTTATTTTCGGCATAGCCCGTTAAACGGTACTATTGAAGTTATGGATTCGGAGAATGGCTCTGGATTTGGCGCTCTATGCACAATTACAACTATACATTTTTCAAAAGTTGTTACAGGCATTCACATTTATAAATTAAAACATAAACATCAATACGACTATTTTAACTAAAAAAAGTTCAACTTTGTTAATTGGGGCTGAATAAAACAGTAGTGGGTTTTGGTTGTGGAGCTTTGTCGAAAATCAAACTCCACGTCCTCTTCTGCCCCCTTAGGCCAAAAAAGTAGCTGCGGTGACCTCTATGCTGCCACCGGCATTGCGGGGGAAGAGCCATAGTTCTGAGCTAATAAAACTTAAAAAAAAATGTTTTGTCAGCGACACGAACCAGACAAACTGAAAGAACACCGACATATTCTTGAACAGATTCTAGAAACGCTCAGGTAACGTCTACAGAACAGTAATAAAGTAAATCTCTTCTAGGTACTAAGATCCTGGTTGTTTTCTCAGAAAACTAATCAAGGACTAACATTTTGCCACTTCCAGCTCCTACTGAGAGAAACACAGCTTATATTGCACCTACATAAGTTGTCGAAGACTTGATTAAAATAACGTCTAAGAACTGGCTTAAGGTGTACTAGACTACTTTACTAATAATTTATTATGTAAACAATGGCCTTGTTTTAAAACAAAACTTTAATAAAAACATTGTCTATCTGGGTATATTATGTCATTAAATCAAGAGCATACATTGGTATGACTACCAACAGTTCTTTTACTAAAACAATGAGCAATGTTGGCTTTATATTTTAATCTAGAAAGATCGAAACTTTCTAAAGAAATCTTGTAACAATAAGTCATAACAATATTTTTTGTTAAGTCGTAATAAAATCTAACGTACCGTAATTCATCACATGATCTTTCTAGCCGTTTCCCATTACATCGGTTCAACTTATGAGGGTGTACACTTCTTTTCGACCTCATCAGCGAACCGATCTCCGACCCATGTGCATCGCTCACAGCAACTCAATTTCGGCAGTTATTCGGGTTTTGTTTGGCACTATTATTATATCTGCAGACTAGCAGACGTAACACGGTGTCACCCGCGTAGTTCCCGTTCCCGTGGGAATACAGGGATAAAAAGTAGCCTATGTCACCCGGGAATAGTGTAGCTTCCCAACGGTGAAAGAATTTTTGAAATCGTTCCAGTAGTTTCGGAGCCTATTCGTAACAAACAAACAAATCTTTCCTCTTTATAATATTAGTGTAGATAAACGGATCAAGTTCTTCTCGTATCCAGTTGATTCCGGCGGACTTCATCAGGTAATGATCCGACTCATTAAGTGTGTAGTGCCACTATAAAAAGAACTACAGCAACGTAATACAAAATGGTCCACCACATATGACAGAAAAGAAAAACTAGCATCGAAATCCTAAAAAGAACAAATAGGGCAGTAGCCCACCAGACAACACCTGTCTTCCATTATTGTGTCATTAAAGTTACTTGAAGCACGAGGATAGTAGGTATTATACTGATCTGCCAGGATTGCGGAATTTGTTCGAAAGAGTTATGCAGCCCTTTTTTTTTTTGGCGGGTGGTAAATCATCAAATAACCCCTCCTGCTCTTGGGCAGAGCGAAAGGGAGTGTCAGACTTCTACTGACTAAAAACCACCCATGTTCCTTCTTAGCCCTTTATGCGTCGGCCCTTGCGGGCCCCTTCCGTGTTGCTGACATCTCTTTGAGGCGTGCGTGGAACACGAACGCGCCGTCGACACGGCCTGTCATCGTCATAAGACGGACGGACGGCGAGCTAGCCCATCACTCACCGTCCACAGGCCCGCGAGTTATGCGGCCCTGGAACGCAATTATGGTACTAGAAGGAACACGAATGGGTTTCAGTCAGTACGAGTCTGACACTCCCTTCTGCACCGCCCAGAGCGAGAGGAGTCGTTTGATGATTCCTCAGCCAGAAAAAAAAAATGTAGGTACTGATTCCCTTTTATTGTGCTACAGAGCCAGTACTTCAGAATAATAGTTACGAAGAAGAACAAAAAGAAAACTTCCCAGGTATGTAGCTAGCCACAAGACTATTAACGCGAATACATAATGAATAACGGATGGTGGAAACTGTGAAAGGTATTGCAATTATACAAAGTTTCCTCCGGCCGAATTTACCAACAGTTCTGCTGGTTAATTGATCGGATCTATTATTCAACGTTGGAAGTTTTCGAGGTGTTCAGTTTCCTACTGTCACGGCTCCATGAATAATCAATCATCTTTATTATTTAAATAATCATATTTTCTGGATGGGAAACTGGGATTTTCATGGTGTAGTATTACGAGTGCGCGTGTGAAGGTAGGTAATAAAAATAACAACTCTGTGAGGTACTGGTGAATCAGCGCTGTCAGGCAAACATAACAGTCGCTATTGTTTGTAAACTGATACCCACATAACATACATGCATAAACTTCACCTTTTTCTCGTGAGGAAGGTAGAAACTACAGCGCGAGAGGTCGGCGGCGACCTCTCGCGTCCGGCCCTGGTGCAAGCCATGGTCCGGGGCGAGGAGGAATGGGACGCCGTCGCCTCCTTCTGCGAAGCAGTGATGCTAGCGAAGGAGGTGGCGGAACGTGAGAGGGAGAGAACCTCTCTTCCCAGCCGCCGCGGGAGGCAATCCGGGCGTCGGGGGCCACGTGATGGCTTCCGGCCACCGTAGACGCGGGCCTGTGGACGGTGAGTGATGGGTAAGCTCGCCGTCCGTCCGTCTTATGACGACGACAGCCCGTGTCGACGGCGCGTTCGTGTTCCACGCGCGCCTCAAAGAGATGTCAGCAACATGGAAGGGGCCCGCAAGGGTCGACGCCTGTCGAGGCTGCGGGTTGTTCGCAAGGGATACCGCGGCCTCAACATGAAGGGCGAAGAAGGAAAATGGGTGGTTTTTAGTCAGTAGAAGTCTGACACTCCCTTTCGCTCTGCCCAAGAGCGGGAGGGGTTATTTGAAAAAAAAAAAGGAAGGTAGAAACCACAAAACGGCATCCTTTTTCTATTAGGAGGTAGGGCGGTAGGGAGTGTCAGACTTCTACGGACTAAAAACCACACATGTTCCTTCTTAGCCCTTTATGTCGAGGCCGCGGTATCTTTTAAACAACCTGCAGCCCCGACACGGGACCTGCTGCGAACCTTACATACTCCTTTTGCCTTGTTTACGTTCATACCATACTGCGCACCTGATCTTTCTGGAGGATCACTAAGGATAGCAACACTCTGAGGAATAATATTTTGTCCAGTTATTAGGAGAGGATTCCTCCATTGTGGATATTATTCACATCATATTACATATTTTAGGTATTTCGATAAGTTGTTGACAAGAGTGGACCCGAATTTAGAAATATATTATGACGTATTTTTAACTTTAAAATCATTCGTTTTTCCATTAAATACTTCTGTGGGTTGCGAGGTTTCAACCGACTTCCAAAAAGGAAGAGGTTCTCAATTCGTCTGTATGTTTTTTTTTTGTTTGTTATCGCATATCTCCGTCATTAATGAACCGATTTTCAAAATTATTTTTGTGTTCAAAAAGGTGGTCCCATTGTCACATCAGGATCTGATGATGGGATCCTGGGGAAATCGTGAGCAACCCTCAAATTTTATAGGCACATATGATGTTTTTCATATATTTTCTAAAGCTGTTTAAGTATTTTTGTATCTGTCTATACATAAGATAATAAAAATGTAACGGATTGCTGTCTATAAATGGAAGAATTATGTGAGAAAAAATATTATTGGGACCTTTATCAACGCAAATAGCACCGAAACCAATTTTCCGTTTATTTTTGGACGAGTCCCGTTTCCAGTGAGCCTATGTTTCGCAATGACAACTAATAAAGCCCAAGGTCAGACGCTAAAAGTGTTGGGTGGATCTAAGTATAAGTTGTTTTTCGCACGATCAGCAGATCCTTAAATCAATAAAACTCCTTTACATCTACGTATAAATACGAACAAACAGTAAATAAAACTCGCATGTTCAGTTATGAGCACAAACTATGTTCAATAATGCCGTACTTTATCCGGAGCGGCTAACATCCGGCATCGGCTCGCTTCTCTCGGTTATAAAAAAATATTTTTCCATTAGCACCGATCCGCTTTGCAGATCTGGGAATGCAAAATGGGAATTTCATATCCACCTTTAGAGGCTTTAAGTTCTGTTGTTAGGCACTAAAGTATGTTTTTTTTGACAGCGCTATTTGGAACGGAAATCGGTGAAAATGGATTCAGCCACGGTGATTGTTGGATAGCACGTGTGTTCAGAATTTTTTTGCTGTTTCTAAGAGTTTTTCGATATTTTAGTGACTTTGTCATTGTACTAACCCGACAAGATCCAGGTCGTGTCGAAGAATTTAATTTGCATGGTTGTAGTTTAACTAACATTACATTCATGTTTTCTTTTATCTTGCTCACTTGTTTTTCCAATTCACTGGACATTGGCAGAATAGTCGACACCGGCTATAATAAAATTGCCATCAAACAAAAATAGAATAGAATAGGTGAAAATGATCAGTTTATTGGTACCAAGTTATTGTACAAGGTGTAACATAATAAACGCAATACCCTTTGTGTGGTCTCTAGGACCAAAATACTGAAAGGCTTTTATTCTACGAGTTCTTGAAATACACAAAAAATTACTTTTTATAGAAACTGAGGCGATCACCTGATCAACACGTATGGTAAAACAATTTTTTTAAATTAATTTCTTAAAGTCATAAAACAAAAGTGGTTCAGTTTCATGGTCTGATACACCATGGGAGGTCTTGCTTATAATATGTTATTAGTCTGTAGAAGGTAAAGCGCAAAATTTACCGTTTAGGTGGTTCAGACTATCAAACTGGACAACTTCCCCATGGGTCGAAAAAAAGTGAAAAAAGTGTCGATATTTCGATCCCCGCACGGAACAAATATTTGTATAGCCTACAGACAGTTGTTCTTTCTCTGTATAGGGGTATTTTTTTCTTAAAGTTACTGATCCACTTTCACTCAATCAGTGAAAATATTAGTTTTCCATACCCGTACTGAAATTGGCCTCTAGTCAAGTGGCAGTGAATGGTTGCAGCACTCGATACCCTGGATTTTATTCAGATAAAAGTTTATTTTTTCTAGTAAGAATTTTAGAACGATGTGGTTATTTTACTGGTTTCCGTGTTCCGTGTACTGCGATAATTGAAAACATTTTGGTTTTTATTTATGCTGCCAGATTTTTTCATTTTTAGAGCGATGTTAATATTTTGCTTTTGATACATTGTACACTCGACGACCAAATCAAGCTATACAGAGTCAAAGTCTGACAACCAGTCTTACCCTAACCAGTTTAATCTAGTTAAGAGTTGACTAACTAGGTTGTGAAGGTCAGATAGGCAGTCACTCCATATAGAATACTGGTATTCAGCTGCATCCGGTTAGACTGGAAGCTGACCCAGGCATTTCCGTCTTATGTCCGTCTTGTGTCGACGGCGCGTTCGTGTTCCACACGCGCCTCAAAGAGATGTCAGCAACATGGCGCAAGGGCCGACGCCCGTCGGGGCTGCGGGTTGTTCGAAAGAGATATCGCGGCCTCGGCACAAGGGCTAAGAAGGAACATGGGTGGTTTTTAGTTAGTAGAAGTCTGACACTCCCTTTCGCTCTGCCCAAGAGTGGGAGGGGTTATTTGACGATTTTCCACCCGCCAAAAAAAAAAAGAACTACCTTATCGCAACCACCGTTTAGGTTTATTTGAACCACATGCGAATGCCATCCCATGACACAATAGCACTAAACATATACAACATAATCAGGGGGAGGCGACGCGACGCAACTCCATGTGCCGCTGTTTACGAGCGCGTTCCGAAACGTGTCACACAACGTTTACTGAATTAATTTAACATTTTTATTTTTGTTTATGGCTTTACGCATGTTTGTTACAGATTTGTCGGATTTGTGATGTAGTTTTGTAATGTAGGTACATGGGCAAAAGTTATAATTTTGACGAAAATATTAATTTATTTACATTATTTATGTTAACCATAGAAACGATGGAAGGACAAAAAAAAGGACAGTGATAACTGATATGGCTAGAAAGGTGGTGACTGCTGAAACGACGAGTAATAGAGGAATATGGAAGAAGAACATATGCAGCGTAAACCCAAATAAATTGGGATAAGGGCTGAAGAATGATGATTAACGTTGACGCAGTAGGCCTGCGTCAATATCTCAAAAAAATGAAACATGAAATTTTCTGCAAAATCCGTCAGTTGATATTCATGATCCATAGGAAATCTTTACGAGGTAGCAGTGAAAGTTAAAAATGTCTACTATTTAGTTATTTATCGATCATTTGATTTGTGACAAAAAATACCTAATTACTTATTTAGCTAAAAGATGCATTGACATTTTTAGGTGCCATACGATTTTGGGCTATCAACTTAGCCAAAACGTTAAAACAAATTACATAATCAGGCGTTCATTACATTAAATGTTGCAAAATGTGTAGTTTTAATTCCCCGATAAAATCTGTATTCCGTGTTTTTCACGGAATGAATACAAACTATTTTGCATGCAAAACATTTAAATACTTAGCGTCAAAAATAAGTAGTTTAATTATCCAGAAGTCTTCAGAATGTTGGGTATCGGTAAATTAATTATTGCACTTTGAATTTATACTAATAACCATTTTGCAAATCTAAAGTGATCAAACATATTCCATAACATACCCTATGCGACAGTTATTATTAATTTATTTAATATAGTCATATCCATTAATAATTATATAAAAATAATTAAAATCATATAAAACACATAACATTAAAATAATTAACACCAACTTAACACATTTGAAACAATAATATTAAACAGCGTCTACAACATTTCGGAACGCATCATCTTCAGCGAAGGGAACCGCGGATGTAAGACGGGCTTATAATTCCATTTGTTGAACATTCAGCCAACTTCTAAACGTTACTTTAATTGAAATGCGTTTTCTCCCCGCCGTAATGTGGATTTTGAGTAATAAATAAATTTTATTTATCTGTGACAATTTCTTGTGAGAAAAGTTTTGTAGGAAAGAAATTCAGTACAGTATTGGAACAAAATTTTACTTTATTTTCTGTGGTAAGGTGTAAGGTGTATGTACGAGTATATAACAGTCGCAGGTTAAAAGTTTTGGCCTACTGTCATAGGACAAAGCATGATCTTTCTAGAAATACAACAGCGCCTAGCTTTTATCTATAATTTCTATTAGAAAAAATGTAACTAATTTTAGAAACGAACTAATTAAATAAAGAACAGGTCGCTTAGGTGTCTAAGTACTCCACCATATCGCTGTCATCCGAAAACATGACCAGAAGACTGCCAGCATTGCCATGTTGAATGGTAATGCCAATTCTTTGGACAAAAAAAGAGCCAGCCCTCTGGTGTCGCGAATTTTTAATAGGTCACTATAAATGCCATTTTTAAACATAAACACTTAGAAGGTAACACTAATCTGCCCGTCGGGGCTGCGGGTGTTCGCAAGAGATACCGCGGCGTCGACATGAAGGGCTAAGAAGGAACATGGGTGGTTTTTAGTCAGTAGAAGTCTGACACTCCCTTTCGCTGTGCCCAAGGGCGGGAGGGGTCATTTGATGATTTTCCACCCACCATAAAAAAAAGGTAACACTAATCTACCACTCTACCCCCTAATCATATAAAATACAGCCTATACGAGTATAATATCATGAACACACCCCCACCATAACATTAACACTATCTGACATCAAAAATCGTTGTAATCAATCATCAACGTCGCTATGACACCTATCACCGTTTCCAATTAGTCACATTGTGTGGATACTATACAATGCACTGTGGACATAAAGTTTGAGTATTGAGTATTGACATTGTATATACATACAGTCATCATCCCACTGCAGGGATTCAGGCCTCCTCTCTAGGTGAGGGATGGACACCACCACCACGCGGACCCAGTGCCGGTTGGCAGATGTCACATGTCTTCGAATGTTTTGATTCTAAGACGTGGCGGTTTCTTCACGATGTTTTCTTTCAATGTTTTGAGAGCAGCGGTGATGATATAAATTACACAAAGTAATGCGCCAGCTTGGGTTCGAACACACGACTTACTGTTCGTAAGTCGAGGCCGCCACCAATGGGCAACCGCTGCTACATTTATTTACAGTATTTCAACTTAAAAAAAATATATTGAAATCGACACACTCGGAAAGCGTGAACAGAATTTTTTAACAAAAACATAAAAAAATAAGACTTAGTTGACATCTATTTAACGAAAATACACGTACCCAATATTTTCGATAATCTAACTAACGCACTAAACTACGCACTAAAGATTTTTTTTTGTCAGGAAACATACATTATTGTCACTGTCATGTCCCTACTAGGATAGCGTGAAAAGCGAGCATAACATGACGAGTTAAATTCATTGCGCGCTCGACATTATAAATAACTCTCTTTATACAAGTCAGTCGGGCATTGTATTTAGCGCAGTGAGAAATTTCCCGCTTCAACTATTTCCAGTTTTCACAAAATTAGAGCGCTCACGAAGTTTATTCGACCTTTGTTCGTGTTTGCTACTATGTAGGAACCTTAAATGAGCAGCTTTTGCGTAGAATGCGAATTCTAAGTGATGATGAATAATTGTTTGTATTATTTTTATTCTATTATGTTTTTTAGAATACCATAACATTATGCCAGTTATTCAATTTTTTTTTTTTTTTTTTGTTCTTTTCTGCATCATGGTAATCTGTCCTTGAACAATAAGCCACTGGGTTGACCGACTTTTAGTCCGTTTTTGTTTTATATTATTATGAGAGCGGTTTCAGGGTAGCTCTCATTTCCCTATGCGAATCTGGCGCTGAGACTGGGGATGTCACATCTCTTCAACCTCGTATGCTGTGTTCCTCCTGTTCCACTCAGTACCAGTGCCAGCTCATTTGTGTGTTGTGCGAGTCTTTTCTGGTATCTTAGGCTATGTTGGCTAATTTCCTGCTTTACTGTCCGTATGTTGAGATCTAGGTACATATATCTGTTGCTTATACTTTGGGGTATATTGAAGATGTTTCGTAATGCTTTGGTTTGAAATCTTTCTAAAATATCAATGTTGCTATTGCTTGCTGTGCCCCATAGTTGAATGCCATATGTCCAGACTGGCTTAATGATGGCTTTGTAAACCATCATTTTGCTCTCGTTGCTTAGGCGGGAGTGGCGACCTGCTAGCCAATAAATGCTGCGGAGTTTGCTGTCAAGTTGCTTGCGCTTGGTCCAGATATGCTTCTGCCAAGTCAATCTCCGATCCAAGTATAGACCCAGGTATTTTGCATGATCTTCTTGTGGGATGTCTTCGTTGTTTAATTTTACTGGCGGGCAAGTCTCTTTTCGGAGTGTAAAAGTTACATGAGTAGACTTGGTTTGGTTTACTTTTATTCTCCACTGTTTGAACCACTTCTCTATTGCGTTTAGATGGTTTTGTAGTTGGTATGAAGCGGTTTCTGAGTTGGAATGCACTGACAGGACAGCAGTGTCGTCAGCATAAGTCGCAGTGACTGTGTCTCCACTAGTTGGAAGATCAGCAGTGTAAATCAGGTATAGAACCGGTCCCAAAATGCTGCCCTGAGGAACACCCGAGCGTATCTCATATAGTTCAGAACATTCACTGTTATATTTCACTTGAAAGCTTCTTCGGTTTAGGTAGGACGTGAGTATGTGGTAGAATGAATGTGGAAGTGGTTTTTAAGTTTGTATGCCAGTCCATCGTGCCAGACTTTGTCAAAGGCTTGACTTATGTCCAAAAATGTAGCAGAGCAGTACAATCGTTTTTCTAGACATCTACTGATAACGTCTACGATGCGATGCACCTGTTCAACTGTACCGTGTTCTTCTCGGAATCCAAACTGGTGGCTGGGGATTATGTTTCTTAGGTGCGCTTTCAATCTTTTTAAAAGGATTTTTTCCAGCAGTTTGCCAATTACAGGTAGCAGGCTTATAGGTCTATACGAAGTTCTTTCTTGTGGTGGTTTGCCTGGTTTCGGTACCATTACGACTTGAGCAATTTTCCATTGTCCAGGGAAGTGCTCGAGCCTAATGCATGCATTGAATATCTTTACTATGCTCATGATTCCCTTGCGTGGTAGTTGTTTTAAGAGGGTAGCGTCGACAAGATCGTAACCCGGTGCTTTTCCTTCCTTGAGATATCTTATTTCTTTTAAAATTTCTTTAGGACTTACGCATTTCAACGGTAGACACATTTGCAGAGGTGAATCAAGGTACGCTTTTACTTCTGTTGTGTGCTCCTGATCAGACTCTGGGAACGGTTGAAAGACAGCGCTTAGATGGTCAGCAAAGGTATTGGCTTTCTCCTGATCTGATCTTGCCCACCCTCCTATCTTGTCCCTAATAGGGGCTATTTGAGCTTTAGGTTTCTTTAAAGTTTTAGTTGCCTTCCACAGCGAATAATTTGTATCTATTGTAGGTGATAATGTTGACAGGTAATTCTGGAGGTTGTTGTTAGTGAATGTTTCTATGAGATTTTTTAACTCTACCGAGCATTTATTAAGTAAAGCTTTGTCTCTCGGGTACCTAGTGGTGTGCCATTTTTTTCTAAGTTTTCTTTTTTCTTTTATTTTGTCTTTGATGTTTTTAGGGTATGCATTGTGTTTCAAGGGATTTCCCTTGCTTTCAGGTGTTCCGATATTGGCGGCTTTATGAATGACAATGTTTAATTCTTCAACGGCATTTTCTAGGTCTTCGACTGTTAGAATCTTCTTGTGTAGCTTTGTTTTTGTGTCTATGACGCTTCGGTATATTTCCCAGTTTGTGTTTTTCGGATGGTATATTCGGGTGGGGAGCTCATTTAGTGTCACCATGGTGTTTATGTTGAGTATAACTGGAGTGTGGTCCGAGCTTAAGTCGACACATGATTCCAATTTTGTAAAGTTCCTGTCTACATTTTTTGTTATAAAAAAGTCCAGTAAGTCAGGAATCTTGTTTTTGTCAGTTGGCCAGTAAGTAGGTTCGCCATTGGAAAGCCAATCAAGCTTCATTTTATCTGCTACTCGTAGAAGTTGCCTACCTCTTGGGTTAATAAGTCGGGAGCCCCAGTGTGTATGCTTGGAGTTCCAGTCCCCACCACATATAAATCTGGAACCCATTTTAGCAAAGAGATTTTCGAAGTCTCCTTCAGATATTATATGTCTAGGAGGGCAATAAACTGCAGATACTGTTATTTCGGTATGGTCGCCTGTGAGCTTTATAGAGGTTGCCTGTATTTTTTCAGTGCAGAATTCCTCCAATGGATAGTGTTTAATATTGTTTTTGATAACAATCGCTGTTCCTCCATGACTGTTCCCAGATGGATGATTCGTTGTGTGTATGGTATAATTTTTAAATGCAACATGAGATTTAGCTGTGAACCTTGTCTCAGATATTAGGGCTATGTCTATCAGCTCCGTTTGGAGGAAGACTTCTAATTCTTGACGTCTTTCCGTCAAGCCGTTGGCGTTCCAAGTTATTACTCGGAGGTTGCGTCTAATCATTTTTTGGAAAGACTGCTGACTAGTTGAACAATGCTATTAAGCATTTTGTCCATCATCTTCTCCATTACAGCCATCATTGTATGCTGGACCTTTTCAAGCATAGTTTCTAATAATTGGGCGATGTTGTGGATGTCTGCGCAGCTTTCCGCTTGTTTTGTTGGTTTAATTTGTGTCTTGGTTGCTTCTGCATATGTCTTATTTGCGTTGTTGTCTCTTGGAGTGTTGTATGTGTTGCTCATTACGACTTTGTCAGGTGTGTCTGTCGCCAGTTGTTTTTCTTTGGTCTTTGGTGTAATTCTTGATACTTTTTCTTTATATTGCTTGTATGTTTTACAACCTTTGTAGCTAGCAGGGTGTTTCTCCAAGCAGTTAGCACAGGTGGCTTCAGTGTCTGGTCTTTTTTTGCAAGTCGTCGTAGGATGTTCTTCCCCACACTTAACGCACCTAAAGGGTCTATAGCACTGGTTTTTTGTATGTCCGAATCTTTGACACCTTTTGCATTGCAGAACTTCTTTGCTATTTTTTTTGTATGGGGCTTCGATTGTGACTTTCAAGTTACCAATATGTTTCACACTAAAGATGTCTTTGTTGTTATGTTTTGGCTCTAAGTCCACATAAAACATTGGTAGAGGGTCTTTTGAAGTTCGGTGAAGCACGTTGACTACTTGTCTAACCTCGTGTCCCAGTTCAGTTACTTCTTTTGCGATTCGTTTAGGATCTTCTGATGAGTGGAGGCCACGTAGTATGACTCTGTAGGCTCTTTCGCTTTTTAACTGGTACGTATAGTGCGATATATTGCTGGAAATAAAATTTTCTCTTATGCACTTATAGGTTTGTATGTCCGTTGGCATTATTTTAATAACATGACCTGATCTGAGAGTAGTCATAGTATATGATGAAGTTTCAACGAACTTATTCAGCACATCCTTCAGTGAAGTAACATTTAATACTCCTGTCACAAAGATAGGTTCTGGCTTAGGTACGTACTCTTTTTTAGACTTGTTTACGTCCTGCAGTTGCTTTTCTTCCAGTAATTCAAAACTATTGTGAGTTGGTATCGCTATCTCGGGGCAGTTCTTTTTCTTTTTGTTGGTATCATTGTGCATTGGGCTTGTTTCTTTCCTTTTAAATCTCCTGAAGGGTGTTCTGTCTTTTTGCCAGTTGTCGTTTTCATTATTTAGGTCCTCGATTGTATTCGGTTGTATGTCTATAACAAAGCTTCCACCTTCTTCATTTGTGTTGCTGGTAGTATTTTGTTCGTCACACACTACCGAAGCGATTAATGGTGTTGACATATTTCTTTGTCTTGAGAACATACTTTTGTTTATGGTTTGCTGTATCATTTTATTTGGATTAGGTTTCGTTTTTATTTGTATTTCATTCATCATTTTATTCCCACGAGAGAGGTCGATAAATAAAGTCACCTGAGGGGTGACGCCTATTCCCTCAGGAAGGCATCATACAACGACGTTTGCCAGGTCCGTCGAGGTTGGCGCTAGAGACTTGCCATCCGCAAGCCATTCATCCTATCGGCGCGTGGCCCACCTTAGGATTGGAGACTTTTTATAGAGGGTTACTACCTCATGGCCCGGGCGATTAAGCCAAGGCCCCCGGTTCTGTGGTACCTATCTTCAGAGTTGCGGGTTGTATTAGGTCATTTCCTACCTGCATACAATGTGACCGGCTTGTTAGGCCTGGCCATCGGAGTCGGGTTATTTGACCGTCGCCCGATACTCGACGTTGACCTTTTGCGGCTGGCTAGGTCTCCTCTCAGCCAACCCTCTTCCTTTCTCAACCGGGCTTGGGACCGTCTACGGCGGAGTTTATTAGTTATTCAATAGTGCACCTACTTTTCGCCAGTTATGTTTAAGTTCAACGTAATAGGGAGTGAGCCTATTGCTAATAACCAGGACAAATCATCACAAATCTACGCGACTACTACTGAGAAATTCCATATGGAAAAACCCAATACACTTTGGGGGAGTATGAGGACGTGTTGTTAATATTTCTTGGTAAGTAAACAGTCAAATTTATTAAATCGTTTTATTAGCCCACCTTCCCCGACCAGCTATATCCTATTAATTAATTACAGTCCACAATTAACATTTGACAGGGTGTAAACTTCCTCATCCCCCATAGAAAAGGGAGCATTCTCCGACCAGACGGGTGTTGTATCTGGTGGGCTAACTGCCCGACATATGTAAGTCGGTATTTTCTATATAGGCTAATAGTCGCGGATAAAGTTGATAGCGCGATATAGGATTAGCCAATTAGTTTGCATGTGTTGCGATAGATGTCGCTGTCGCCACAACACTTTACCCGATCAGAGAATCGAACCCTCATGCTCGGTAGTCCTTGCGATCACTCGACCAACGAGACAGTATTTTAATTTACTGTTTTTTTGTGAATTCAATTCGAAAGTCTTGTTCTATTCCCGAGGGTGTCGTTTAGACGATAGGCATTTTTTTAAAAGGGAAGATGAATTTAAAGTCCCTCATCCTTGAATGGGTGTAAAGGAACCCTTGACGCAAGCGAAGGGCAGTTGTTCTCCCCACCACTGCGATATTTTTTTTGTTTTAGTCCATACCTGGGAATAGTTAAGGAGATATTGGGGGTCAAAGTTCCAAATTTTTTACAGCTGTTTTTTGTAAATACTAGTTTTTTAGGTTATAACTTTACTTAAATTACCTCCATGGCCCGTTTACTATTCAAAGCATCCAATAGCACAATGTTTTAAGAGTGCTATATTGAGTTATATCGTAAAATGTGATTTTTGACCCCAAAAAAAAGGCGTTTCCCAGCAAAATTTTTTGCGTAGGGGTACTTAGTTTGATGTAGGTACAGAATGCTTGGTTGACGGCTGTGTGATGGGTTGATTTACACCCTGTATAGGAGATAACAACACACTGAAACTGTTCCATTTATTTAGCAATCCTTTGGATTGCGATTGAAAAGTTAGAGAATATATTGCTCTCATTGTTACAAATATTCATAACTAGCTGATGCCCGCGGCTTCGCCCGCGTCAAATTATAAACTAAAACCTTCCTCGAGAACCACTCTGTCCATTGGTGAAAACTACATGAAAATCGGTGCAGTAGTTTTTAAGTTTATTGTGAATAGAAAAACAGACGCGTCGAAGGACCTTGTTATATAATATGTAGTGATTTGGGGATTTATTCAAGATTATTGTCATTCGCTCTCGCCTTGCTGTTCTAGTGATCGCAATCGCAGCCACGATGGCTTCCAACAACTGCGTGGCTTCTACTGAGAAATTTCTGATAGAAAATCCCAATAACACTTTGCTGTCGGGTAGTAATAGACTCACCCCCTATTTATGGGACTTTAACATAACCGGCGAAAAGTGGGTGTACTTTTTTATTAAATTATTATTATTAAGTACTTGGGAATCGATCCCAGAATCTGATGATCGCGGTTGGGACGACCAGCTTAACGATGCAGTCTTACAATAGCATCTTTCTATAAACCCATATTTTCTCCAGTGAAAACATTAATTCATTCAGATTTACTACAAAAACCATAATAAGTAAGTAACGTAAGTAACGCCTGAGTAATAAGTAAGTAACGTGCGAACAAAATGGCTACCAATTACTGACGTCACAGAAGTATCGTTGCTCTGTAATTATGTCTATTGTTCGAGCACAATGCTTATCTACACGGTATTGATAAAAAACTGAAAGGAAATACGTTCGGTATCTTTTATTAAAATCTTTGTGTATTTATTGATGGTGGTATTAAAGACGTGGGTTGTATTTGTAGATACCAATCTCACACTTATAGACAGAAGAATTGTCTGAAGGTCATAGGGAATCGAACTCTTGAACTAAGGTTGGGATACAAAGAAGCGATCTAGTCAGTAATTTATGCCTGTTGTGCCATGTAACTTGAAACAGTAACAAAATGGAGTGTGAATTTTTAGATTTCTAACAGAATTGCTTTTATTACCCGAAAAGTTTGGCAGATGTGTGTATCTAGCACACATTTCGCAAGGTATGTTAAAGTACCAAAACCCCCGTTCGCTTTGGTATCGTAGTCGCTAGTGCGACTACGGTGGCCGGAAACCATCACGTGGCCCCCGACGCCCGGAGCGTCTTCGGTGGCGTCTGGGACGAGAGGTTCTCTCCCTCTGACGTTCCGCCACCTCCTTCGCTAGCATCACTGCTTCGCCGGAGGAGGCGACGGCGTCGCATTCCCTCTCGCCCCGGACCATGGCTTGCACCAGAGCCGGGCGTGAGAGGTCACCGCCGCCGATGTACTTGGGGTCCTGGTTTCGATTCCCGGGTCGGGCAAAAAGGGCTATTGGGTTTTATTAGAAAAATAGTCGGATTGCTGTCCTATTGGACCAAAAACGATCACTCGGACTATTATTATTTTAAAATCCGCGCTAGTAGTACTACATTAATTATTAGTAAAAAAAAACAATAACGACTTGGTACTAGGACCAACAAGGCAGTCCTATGATCCATTTCCAACAAGGACTTACATAATCAGCCTATAACGTTCCCACTGCAGGGACCTGTTTCCCATTCCCTCTTTCTAAAAGGGCTATAATCTGACAATATGGCTAGTCACCACGCGGGACCAGTACGGGTCGGTAAATGTCACATGTCTCCGAATGTTTGGTTGAACTTTCCTCACGATGTTTTCCTTCGTCGGTTTCAAAGCAGTGGTGATGAAATAAATAACACAAAGTAATGCGCCTGCCTAGGTTTGAACCTACAACTTACTGCTAATAAGTCAGGGCCGCCACCACTGTACCACCGTTGTTGCTCTAACAAGGACAAGATTTTACCGTAATATTTAAACGATACGATCGCACAAATTGTAATGTACGGGTAGGGTACATTTAAATGATAGACTGATAAATGATAGAACACCCAAAACCTGATAAATGATCGACTCGCGGCGAATGAGTCTTTTTGATACTAGCCCAACAACCGGTGCTAAGCGACTACTGATCGTTAGGTAACGTAAAATTGCATATTTTATTCATTCACTGCGCGTCGATGTCAGCATAAAGTTGAAACAATTGATATTGTACGGGTTTGCTCGTACAGTGACAAGTACGCTTTTAATTAACAAAACTGAAGGGTCCTTACCTATCACCACTTCCTAATATCACCAAGAAGAGATAAAACTCCCCTTCTTCTCCAACTGATAATGTACCAAACTTCCACATGATTGATTGACAAGTACAGCCTACATAGAAGGGTGAAATGAGATGGTATCATAAGCATATTGAGCATAATATACTGGCATATTTGGGCATATTTGTGATACCAATTTCACAGGCAATATCTTTGAATAACTCTTATGGTTGAAGAGATCCTTATACTGAATAACAGAACTACAGATTTATATTATAGAATAGAAAATAAAATCCTCTATTCGTAAGGAATAGAATAGTGTCTGCGTTAACAAAAGCAGTATTTATTGTGGGTCTAACAGGTCCTGTTATGTGTAAATTCTACAATATATGTTTAGGTTATTTCTAGTACTTTGCGTGTTTTATTCGTAGTTTATTTGTGTGTTCAGTGTGGTCCCCTATTCAGCATTTTTAGGAATGGTTTCGTAATATATATGTGTATACTGATATATATTTCGTGTCTTTTGTTGTTCAAACTATTAATAAACTGATAACAACAACAACAACTGGACTGAACTGGTAACTTGTGGTACCTATGTGCCAAAAAAATATGTTTTCTTTCTTTCTATATTCTTAATATTTAAAAATAATTACCTGACAGTCGAAGTAAAAATCAAATTGGTGGTTACTGGAAATGATATAAATAAGTTGTGCCACTTTCCGACATTGGTAGAAAAAGAGAACATAGGTCTTATTAACAGTATTATATCGTGTTTAAAATTATGTCGCTATGAAATTGCTAAGGAAGGTAGGTACTTAAATAAAACAAACCGGCTAAGTGCGAGTCGAACTCGCGAACGAAAGTTTCCATACCATTTCTTTATAAACGTCAAAAAGAATAGGTTTTGGGTCGAAAACCTATATATACATTATACATAGTTCTTGTTGATCTAGAATCACGAAATTAAGCAAAAACTAAGGTCTTACAGCACAAGTAAAGGTAAAATTTCAAAAAATAAAAAAGTTGCAAATTAAGATTTTGTACTTACAAGTTTTCGCCAAAATCTAAATTTGCCCTTTTTATCGTGTTGACTCAGGACCTTGATTTACATCTAATAGTGCAACTATAGATGTCAGTGTCTGGTATAAATATCAACTTGCTAGGACCGCCCCGTTCCTGAGAAAATCGGTGGTGACACACGGACAGACGGACAAGAGAGTGATCTTATAAGAGTTCCTTTTTTTTACCTTTTTAGGCACGGACCCCTTTAAACAAAAATACGTATATAGTTTGTAAAATTAAAAAGCAATTTTCCTGGGAAATAGAATAGTTTAATTAAGTTACACGACAATTATATCAATGCAGTGGCCAAAAATTGCTTCTAAACGTTTATAAGTGTATATTTGCTAGTGGAAAAATGGACATTTCTACTCAAAATTCGCCGTACAATACTAAGAAACAGCAAACAAATGTAAACAAAGCCTTCTTTAATTAGTTATCAAAAAGCTAAAATAACAACCTTAACATAAATACATCCCTTACATTTAATTTGATGTCAAAATGTCGCAATCCCTTCACGAGAAGGAACAAGGACGAAGTTCGACGAGACTTTCATAAAACTTTTAATTGCTTTTTTTGTAATATTTACAATGACAATACAAGTAGGTAATCGATATTTTTATTAGAGCCCATTGGTTGTGGGATTAATGTATTAAAAGTTTTGCTATTGACTTCCGGATAGCTACTGAATATTTATTGTAGGTCGGTAGTTGTTACTTTTAATGAGGGCACTACCATGGTATGCAGTGGTAGCTTTTGTGAGTTGCGGTTATTATGCGGTTGTAAGCTGTAAAGTAGGTTACTGAAGTTCCAGGTTGACAATCAAGACATAAGGAATAATAACATAACATAACACCATGCCTGTAGGTTCAAAGGGTAAGGCAGGGTATACCCATCAGTAAACTTACATTTCGCCAGTTATGCTTAAGTCCCATGTAAATTATAGGGGGCGAGGCAATTGTCATCAACCGGCCTTGACTCTAAACGACACACCGTGATTACTACTGAGAAATTCCTGATTGTAAAACTTTACCCAATCTAGCTCAGCAGTCGTGCTTACGACCATTGAGCAACGAAGCAGTAAGAATTATGAACAACTAGGTGTTGCCGGCGACGCTCGCTACAACTCGAAAATTATCCCACGGGAAGATAAAATTTAGATAAAAACTATCCTATGTGTTAATCCAGGTTATAAACTATCGGTGTACCAAATTTTATCTAAATCCGTTTAGTAGTTTTTGCGTGAAAGAGTAACAAACACACACACTCACAAACTTTCGCCTTTACAATATTAGTGTGAAGTGTGATTGCATAGTTGTCCCACTGCAGGGCAGAGACCTCCCTTCTCATCCTCGCACTTTTCGCGATCTAGTGGAATTGTAGGCCAATACTTTTTTTGATCACGTCAGCTCCTATAAAAGTCCTTTTTTTTACGAATATCAAGAACTTGTAGAACCAAACTTGTTCTGTATCACAGTCCGAAAGATCACACGGAAGGTCTTGCGTTTATTATGTTACACCTTGCTCACCTTGCTTGTTGCTCCTCTGAAATTAAACTTACAAGAACAGACTTATAAAATTCAAAAAGCTATAGGTTTAAATAGACTGTATTATTTTACTACGAAGTTCGAAATACCGATTTACGGTATACAGAAAGTTTGTGAGTCCGAATTACGTGAGTCAGTTTTTTATTACCCTATGTTTTAAGTTTATTTTGAACTAGCTGTTCCCGGCATGCGTTGCAATGCCCTTTTTCCTACCTACTACCTGCCTGTGTACCAACTACCTACCTATCTACTACCTCCTACCCTACCTACCTACTACCCTACCTACCTACTACCCTACCTACCGACTACCCTACCTACCTACTACCCTACCTACCTACCTACTACCCTACCTACCTACCTACTACCCTACCTACCTACCTACTACCCTACCTACCTACCTACTACCCGACCTACCTACTACCCTACCTACTTACTACCCTACCTACTACCCTACCTACTACTCTACCGACTACCCTACCTACTCTACTATCCTACTTACTACCCTACCTACTACTCTACCTACTACCCTGCCTACCTACCTACCACTTTCTCACCTTTAAAACCTTCCCTGGACTTCCACGAATAATTCAACACTATAATTAGCCAAATCGGTCCAGCCGTTCTCGAGTTTTTGCGAGACTAACGAACAGCAATTAATTTTTATATTATACGCAAACACCATTTGAAAAATCGTTTTTCTATTGGGAAAGAAACAGTAATTATTTGTGATTATTGTGATAATGTCGTATCATATGGTCTGTTTGAAGTTGTCATTCGTTGACTGAACAACTGAACGTCACTCAATTGTTTTGCCTTCCCGGAACCTCTCCACTAACACTTGAACTTTATGGGTACGGTATTAAAGCTCAAATTGATTTTACGTTTTAGTTAGAAAACGCTTGTATGGGAAAAAGAAAAGGGCTGTTTTTAGGGCTTTTCCGGCCATTATTCGATTTTTTCTCGCCGTAAGAACCATCCTTGAACTTCAACGAACATTTAAAAAAAAAAATCAGCCAAATCGGTCAAGCCGTTTTCATGCCAAGTCGTGACAACGGAAAACGGGTTTCATTTTTATATATATAGATGGATTAAACTGCTTTTACTTATTTAAAGTACATTTTTTTATTTTAGTAGCTGTAGTCATTGTTATAGACCATTTTATCCTCACATCGTGTACATTTTTTAATACTCGACTAATTCGAAATCAGAATCAGAATCTCGATGAGGAATATTCTCAATGGTTATTGAGTAATTGGTCATAGTAAACTTTCGGAGTTCCGTACTTCGCGATAACGAACATTCTGAATGCAGTACTTCGTAGTAGCAAACTTTCGGAATAACGTACATCGGAGTAACGAACATTCTGAATACCGTACTTCGTCATAACGTACATTCTGACTCACGCAATTCGGAATCACAACCTTTCTGTATACCGTACATCGGTATTTCGAACTTCGGAGTAACGTAATACAGTCGTATAAATAGTATAATTACAAGAAAAAAATACAAAAAACCTTTCTCAGTGCTTAACAATCTAGCCTGATCAGTACGTTTTAATATTTAAAGTTAACTGTTGTTTCTACTCCATTCATTATTAAACCGGGATCGGTATAAAGAATTCATGAAACGAAGCCAATTGTGCCTGAATACATGAACCCTGCGTTACAGAGGATTTGTAGGTAATTATTAAGGTTGAATTTATAATTATGTTCGTATTGGTTTAATAAACCAGAAGCTCGTGGCTAAATAATAAACACCAGTCGTGTCTATCTTCAGGTTAACCGGCGGATGCCTAGGTTGGACCGTAGATGAATCACCGCCCATTACATACCGAGTTTCCTCCGTGCCTCCGATAGCACGTTGTACCGTTGGTCCCGGCTGCCACTAGTCGGTCTTAGACAGTCCTTACAGGTATTAAGTAAATGACATAAAAGTCGGTCTGACAACCAGTCTTACTAAAGGGTATCGTATTACCCAGTACTAACGGGGTTGCCGAAGTTCGATACGCAGTCGCTCCATGTTAAATATTGGTTAAAGACTGGAAGCGGACCCCAACTAAGTTGGGTAAAGGCTAGGTTCATGATGTTTTTATTCCAATATTTTAGTTCTAATAATTTACTGTAAGTCAATAAATAAGATTTAATTTAAAAAAAGAAAGAAGCCCAGTCAAAATAGACATTTGATATAACAACTATTCGCATAGAACTGAAAATTCGTGGACGTCTTGAAAACTTCGTTATAAATTAAATGTCACAGTCACACACCATTGTGAGGATCGGCCGGAGGATACGGTAGAGCACACCATGGAGGTCTGCCCCGTTTGGGCGGAGCCCCGCCGTGTTCTCATAGCAGCGATCGGCAGCGGCGACCTCTCGCGTCCGGCCCTGGTGCAAGCCATGGTCCGGGGCGAGATGTAATGAAACGCCGTCGCCTCCTTCTGCGAAGCAGTGATACTAGCGAAGAAGGTGGCGGAACGTGAAAGGGAAAGAACCTCTCGTCCCAGCCGCCGCGGGAGACACTCCGGACGGCGTAGGCCGCGTGACAGCTTCCGGCCACCGTAGACGCGGGCCTGTGGATGGTGAGTAATGGGCTAGCTCGCCGTCCGTCCGTCATATGACGACGACGGGCCGTGTCAACAGCGCGTTCGTGTTCCACGCGCCCCGCCGTGTTCTCGTAGCGGCCTAAGAGAACACGGCGGGGCTCAGCCCAAGTGGGACACACCTCCACGGTGTGCTCCACCGTGTCCTCCGGCCGATCCTCAGAATGGTGGCATCCGGGCGTTTCCTCCCGCCTGATTCGGTGCAGGTACCTCCAGAAACAACCGTGTCCGGTGAGTACCTGCGTCAGACGGAAGGTGAGGGCGCCGTGGCGCCTCTCCAGCCACTCCTCAAAGAGGGGACTTACCGCCACTATCGTGGCGTGCCCTCCGCATCACAGGCCTCACTATCTCCTGTTGTAATTGTTAACAGTTTTCAGTTTGTTTAACAAACAAAGTATCGGATTCACCGTTGTTTATCTACGGTTCCCATAATTGCGTTTAACAGCGACGATTAACTGGCCGTTAACAAGTTAAACTATATTTTCCGAAGCGCGAGCTTTCGTTTCATAACAATTAAGTATTTTGCAAGTTCTTACTCTTTCAAGTAATTTGAGGACTGGAATTACGTCGTTTGAGTTGGTTCGAGATTGTTGTAGATTTTGAATGAGCCTGCCATTTTGCATGTTATTTTACTGTACTATCTACAAATAAATACAATTTAAGTGTCAGATTGTAATTTCAAAATAAAGAGTATGATATAACTTTTTAGTCTAAGTAATTACTCCTTCTAACATCAGCTATCTACCAGTAGAAAAATCCGTCAAAATCGATCCAACCGTTTTGGAGATAAGTCTGAACAAACAGACAGATAAAACGATGTGAAGACAAAAATTAAAAAAAAAGCTTTTTTTTGTATCGAGTGCCTACCAGGTACTTTCATATGCGCTCGTTATTATTTTGAAATTACAAACAGACACTTTAATTTTATTTATATTCGTATGGATAAAATCTGAACATATTATGTAGTTGTTAAAAGCTTAACCATACCTATAAGGCCATAAACAATGAGTTAATCTTTCTTAACGGGCGGCCCCAAGAAATACTTCCAGTCCTCCTCTACCATTGCACTTTGTGTATACCTACTATTGCAGGAATGCAGGTATGTTCTACCGCGTTCACTACCAGTCGACTATTTTTAAACCTTATTACTCAAGTCATAAAGGTAACAAGCCCGGTAGTACGCACGTCCTATCAAACTATGATAACCATTATAAGAAGATCTCTAATTGCATCGGAAATCTATACAAACCGAGGTTACACTGCAAGGGTTCCAACTTTTGCACAAGCGATAAGAAGTCATTACCTTTTGCTTTAAGAACAATGGTGCTCAAGAATTATGTCGTGGAAATTGTTACCCTTGGATGACTTTATAGTTTACGTTGTTTGGTAAACACCGGGATTTCTGTACCTAAATACAAAATAAAAAATGGTCACTTTAGCAGATGATAATAATTATGAATAAACATCCCTACTGACTAAAAAATATGATTCTAATTAGTCCGTCTGTTAGATTATCGAGAAATATTGGATACGTATTTTTTGTTTTATCAAATCAATCAAAATTGACGAAGATAAAACGCGTCAAAGATTTGAGTGGCGGGTCGTGACGTCAGTCATCGGTATAATAATGACGTCACAAGAGTTTTCAAAGCACTGTATCGTCTTCATTGTTTGTTTACGTGAAAAAAAAAAAACACGTGTCCAATATTTTTTGGAAATCTATCTGACGGACTAATTAGTTTTTTTTAGTTTACTACCCTATTGCATTATTTATAATAGTTTTCTTTAGTCGATTGGACCCGCTCTCAAAGATAAAAAAAGAATAGTTCCGAATTTCAAATTTGAGTACAAGCGTGACTAAAATAGAGCAAGCAATATAACATACCCATAAAAGAGTAAAAATCTGAACAAGGAAAGAAAAGGGTTGTTTTTCCTTGTAGCTTATATATATTTAGAGATTTCCCAGATACTACCTAAAAGCTTTTTATTCATAGAACTTAAGAACCTTTTGTAGAGTAGTCTCAAGCCCGACTGCCCGACTGCCCGACTTGCATGAAGTTCTGTGTTCTATTCCCGGGCAAAAGGTTATTGGGTTTTTCATTCAGGAATTTGTCAGCAGTAAATAAGGTGTCTGGATTTGTACCCGGTTGATAGCAATAGGCTCGCTCCCTTTAACATGAGCCTTAAAACATGACTGGCGAAATGTACTATTAGGTACACCTCTGCCTAACCCTTTGAGGATTAAAGGCGTGATCTTAAGATAAGGGTAAACAAGAGCCCGTTGGGGCTGCGGGTTGTTCGAGAGAGATACCGCGGCCTCGGCGCAAGGGCTAAGAAGGAACATGGGTGGTTTTTAGTCAGTAAAAGTCTGACACTCCCTTTCGCTCTGCCCAAGAGTGGGAGGGTTATTTGAAAAAAAAAAGGGTAAACAAGAGTAGTCGCGTTCAACCCTCTTTGCAATAAATGAATTCGTATTTTTGGTTTTCCATTTCAGGATCTCAGTTAGTTCTCTTGCCCATAGCCCAGTTCAATTCGGGGCCGGCGCACCATTTCCTCTCCTTCTATACTTCTATATTTCTCGTCATCTCATTAGACACCTTCTTTCTTGCTATATGCATCGTTTCTCTGGTCTTCCTCTACTCCTAGACCTATCCACATTCATACTCAAAACTGTCGTCATCTCAGTATCTATAATATGTCAACAATCCTATACGTCAAAACCGTATAGTGTGACACTTCAAGATAATGAACCCCAAACTGTTAAATAAATTAACAAAACATCACCACAACATTCGCAACACTATTCATAATGAAAAAGTCTCCTGAAATTGAAAAGATATTTCAACCCAGTTCTCTGTGGTACAAAATTCTCGAATATAGGATGTTCGTGTAATGTGGCTTACAATAGGCCTGTATATAACCCCTGTATAGTCGGGGAGGTGGAGGCTGAATAACCTCTTGTGATTTCTCAGGAGATGTGTAGGTACCTTGTGAATGGCGGTCTTTGGGCCAATGCGTTGCGGGGCTAGTGTGGAGGCGGAACTCGATTTTGTTTTATGTTTGGAGAAATTTTGTCTATTTGAGTATGATTGAGAATCGTTTCGTTGTTTGTATTACTGTGGTGCTAAGAGTACACCAACAACAACACAACAATAATAGCAGTGTAATCAATTACTAAATAAATATTGTATAGACGGTTATAACACGCTTCATAATTATTATAATGGGAATCATAGAAATTACTACAAAAAGTTTCGCTATAGCTGAATCTTGGAAATGGTAATTTGTAAGAAAAAAAGTTTTTGTGATCAACAATATTTTGGTCTGATCTATTTTTGCCATTGACTTATATATTACTGCGTAAGGACTGGGCGGACCGCATGTTAAAATGACGCCTCGAACGTGGTCCTAAAACGGTCTTTCCTAAGCCGAAGTGAACTAGTCCACGATCTCACTCTTCGGGTGCGGTCGTAAATTTTATTAAAAGCTTTATTTATGTTCTTTATACCTCGAAAATACCACGCCGCTTATACAAGGTTATGTTAACGAGCAGAACTACACCGATTCTCTGTATGGCGAACGCGTCGAGCAAATGTTCGGACGACCATATCTTTAGTTTTTATATCAATGATTTTTGCAATAACAAGAAACGACCTTTAACGTGAAAAATGAGAAAAACTGATATTTTTGTTCTTTGATTTTTTTGGAAAGGTTTTTAAATACAATATTTACAAACTACAATTCACAGAACTAAGATTATAATAAAAAAAAACTTGAGAGGTGTCAAGGAACACCCGGATGGAACGAAGTTATTGTTATTATTTTTTATTATGTAAAAAAATAAAAAAAATAAAAAAAAAATGTAGAAATGAAAATATCTGGCTTGCTTTCTATAAGAGAGAGAGAGACAGACAGAGAAACATGCGACGCTGCACAGCTTACAATAGCTTACTATAGCAAAAAGTGTCGTGACAACTTTTCGTAAGATTTTTTTCCGTCTAGCCCCCTTTCACACTTATCGCAATAAGGAACTTCGTTCCAATATATACAAGTATCAAAAAGAGAAGAATTACAGAGCGTCAAAAAAGTCGTCCACACCGCTGTCAACAGGAAAAGTGCCCAGGCTGGCAGCATTCCCACGTTGGATGGTATAGTATTTATTGAGATTTATACTTACACTTTTACTAATCATCCTCATCTTTCATAAAATGTCCTTTTTACGTCTCATTTCGCGCCTTGGCGACAACTATTTTTGTTGGCAGTCTTATAATCGATCTTATTCGATTTATTAACGTTGTTTTTACTGTTTTAAAATGTTAAATCTTATAATTTTTCATTGTTTACTTTTCGTGTGACATAACGTCAGTTGTCAATATGTCATTTACTTTTTCTTTTAATTTGTGTCATAGTTTTTCTTAGTGGTTAGAACTATGAAGGTTACATTTGATTTATATAATTTAATTTATTTTTATTAATATATTAGTTCAAATAATGTAATTTATTGATAATTTCTATCAACTGTAACTTATCTCACGCTTATAAAATTAATTAACACGCTCACAGAAATTCTTTGAGGAAGTTTTTGACTGAATAATACAGGCCGTTTTAAATACAGGCAACTCACAATTTTTGATTTCAAGAACTTAAATTCTGGAAAGAATTAAAAGACAATTGGGTGGAAAAAAACGGAGAGATGGTTTTATAAAAAGGGATTTCTGAAGGATGCCCTCCAGTTGAGATCTGGTTTCTGAAGAGGAATCATCACGTCTACAAGTTATTATCTGAGTTCTTAAGAAGAACCATCGCGAAGTACCTCCAAAATATCCTCCGGGCCTCCCTAAAGGAGTCGCCCGTGATCCTCGCGACGCGAAGTACCTCCAACGTATCCTCCGGACCTCCCTAAAGGAGTCGCCCGTGATCCTCGCGACGCGAAGTACCTCCAACGTATTCTCCGGGCCTCCCTAAAGGACTTGCCCGTAATCTGCTGGCCAGCCTTCGAGATTTACCTACCCTGGAGCTGTTTTATTCTGTGCAAAGCGTGAGTTAGGAAGGTTCGTGTTTTTATAGATTTATTTGTATTTTTTACCTCTTACCTCTAAATTAAATTCAATTGTTAAATTACTTACCCTCTTTTACTTGTTAGGGGTAAGTAACACGACAATGGCAATGCTGATTCTTTGGCCAAAGAACAGGCCAGTCACGTGAAGAGTCGACCATCCGTTTGGCAATTTTCTTAAATATTAGGTGACCACTCGGACCCCAAGGCCCCAGTATTTCAACCCCAAACGGCTCAAACACATAACTAATACTTTTTATGCTTTGAACTTGAATACCTTTTTATGCACACACGGGATTGGTGGGGACTGCGACATTTAATTTATAATGGAGTATTCAAGACCTCTACGAATTTTCAGTTCTACGCGAATTGTTGTTATATCAAATGTCTATTTTGACTAGGCCTCTCTTTTTTTTAAATCTTATTTATTCACTTACATTAAATTATTATTATTATTTTAGTTAAATATGAAATAAAAAACATATTATTTCTAAATTATTAGAATTAGAACGTTTTTTTATAATAAAAGCAAAGCATTCTTTAACTTCATCATCAGCCTATACCAGCTATATCAGGTATATATATTCTCACTGCAGGGACTCAGGCCTCCTCTCTAGGAGAGGAATGGGCCACCACACGGGCCCAGTGTGGGTTGGTAGATGTCACATATCTTCGAATTCTTGGCTCTAAGACATGCCGGTTACCTCACGATGTTTTGATTCACCGTTTTGAGAGCAGCGGTTATGAAATAAATTACACAAAGTAATGCGCCTGTCTGGGTTCGAACCCACGACTTACTATTCGTAAGTCGGGGCCGTCACCACTGTACTTCCACTGCTCGCCACTACTGGGCCGCTGCTTTTTTAACTTAACATAATTAAAATAAAACTTAAACCAAAAGAAGCCTCTTCCATGTCACAAGCATGCTCTAAGGAAAGTCCTCGATTTCCTTACAAAACCTCATGTATTACAGGAAGTTTCTTTCAGCCAGATAATTTTACACCGAATTCCCTGAAATTCCATGAAATTTCATTACATTAACCGAGTGAAGTGCGTTTATCTTCACTCAGAAGTGAGGTCCCATTCATTCATTCAAGTTCATTTACGAGAAAATACGTTTTTGATGTTCATTTACTCGTTCAATCAACATTTAAGCTTTGTAAAGCAGGATCTGTACAGTGAAATTAAACATTCAACTAATTCGGTTTAAAAGGGAATGTGATTAAGAACTGTGCCCGATGTTTAAAAGGTTTAAGTGAGTGCAGCAAGGTTTAACGTTTAAACGACTAAAACGCAGAATTGGACGACATACGATTCTTCATCGGTCTAGTGGTCGCGACTACTGAGCATGAGTTCCCGGGTTCGATTTACAGGATGGGCAATGAGTACCTATGTATAATCTACAAAACGACAGTTATAGTTCTATTTTTAACAGTACCTCTACTCTACCAGTACCTCTTACAGTACCTCTTTAGTTCCTCGCGGGTTGTTCGCAAGAGATACCGCGGCCTCCACATGAAGGGCTAAGAAGGAACATGGGTGGTTTTTAGTCAGTAGAAGTCTGACACTCCCTTTCGCTCTGCCCAAGAGCGGGAGGGGTTATTCGATGATTTTCCACCCGCAAAAAAAAAAAGGCACGATAGTCTGATAAAATGTTTTAACCGAAAATGTGTACCTCACAGCCATTAAATATACTTATGCTCTTTCATTGTTTCACATAGGTACTCCACTACCAACATTTTCAACACACTACAAAGTCGCTGAAAAATCGTCTACTACCAAACGTTCTATTAACATCAAAATCTGACCGAGTTATTTTAGTAGTTAGTAAATAACTATTTCCTTCATCAGAATATTCATCGGAATGAGCTTATGAATCATTCCTTTACTTTGTCGGCGATTTACTTATACAGGAAATCTGTTTTCCGTTGGTTTAGCTTGGATCATAGACTTCGGGCTGCGGCAGACGTGCTTTGAGCGGAAACTAATTGCAAGAGAGCCATACAACACGGATGTAGCATTTGTGGAAGGGGTGGAACTAGTTCTTGGTTTGTCCTTCTAAAATATAACCAACCAGTCCCAGTAACACGGGGTATCGTAATACCCAGTACTAACTGGGTTGTGGACGTCAGAAAGGCTGCCAGCCGCCGATCCATATAAAATTCTGGTATTTAGCTGCATCCGGTTAGACTAGGAGAAGATGACATGCTGTGACCATACTGACCATCCCGAATAAATCGAGATAAGGACAGGACAATAATAATTATGATATTAAATACCGGTATATTCTATCAAAGACGTTATTAGTTGACTGCTGAGATTACGAGTATTAGAGAAGTTTAAACGCAGAAGAAATGCTGCGACCTTTAATAAATTGTGATAAGGGCAGGAGAGTATTGATGCAGGTGTGATACGATTTTTTTCTTATGATTATTCTGAGAGTTTTTCCATTTAATATTTTTTATAATTCCTGTACAATAGCTTGGATTTTTTCTACCATATTGTACTGTGTGTTTTCCCTCAAATAAATAAATTATAAAAACGTAGACCTAGTTACCACGCAGTTAGCTGGAATTGATAAAAATATTGGTTTTAATTTGTCAAATGCCAAATTTATTAGGAGAATGACGGATCGTTGAAATATCTAGTTTTTCATGTAATAATTTAGTTGATTGGCTATTTGTGACCACAAACGTTACAAATTGCCGATAAAATTTGGTATGTAAATGAAGTAAAGGCGAAAAAATACCAGTTTGATTTGGAAGCCATTAATAAAATAGGTTGAATAAAATATGATAATATTCCTAACTTATTTTTGTACTTCATAATGTCGGTATGTATTTAGTAAAAAAATAATAATAGAATAATAATAGACATATGATTTGTACAGCATGGTACCTACTACCCATACTTCTCCTCGTATCATAATATTTTTTCTATGGGTTAAGTAAATTACTACCTAATTACATGGATATAATTGGATGATGGTAACTGGGTTTCTACACGACTTAATATATTTATTTCATAAGTAAACGTGTCGTTAAGTGGTTATGCACTCGTATTTCTTATTTCAATTATTTTCTGGGTGAGTTTACATTGCCACCAGAAGAGGGAGACTTTTTGGCAGACTGTCTTGACTTTAAAAAGATCCGATTCACACCGTTATTTGAATAAATTACTTTAGATTTTAAATCAGTCCTATTGTTATATTGTAACCAGTCATATCAGAGGACAGCACCCCTAAAGTTCTTGTAACGACACTACAAAAACTACTACAGCGCCATCTATGACACAAATGACGAATGAACATGAAAATTATAAATCGCGTAGTTAAAATTTCAGAAAAAACCCGACAACTACTGACGGACAATAGCCCATCAAACACAACACCAAGAACTTTACACCCTATTCTTTATACCCCTATAATTTCTAAGGTCTGCACCATCCAGTAACTTTAATTCCCCAACTTGGCCCCCTGGATTAAAGCCAACGAAGATGTTTGGTGTAGTCCTGAATAACTAGACGTTGCCTGTATTCCGTTCTGCAATAATACCGAAATACGTGGCCTGGCCAGGCCTTTTGAAGTACTGTGTGACGTCACATAGACAATCGCTTTTGATGTCTTTCTCAGTAGGATTAGGAACGGCTGTGTCGTATGTCTGATTGGATTTCTAATGTATTGACAGAAAGCCGGTAACGGTCAGTGTATGGACTGCAGATGCCATTGACTTCTATGGAAGCCATGTGCTGGCTTTGATATCTGTGTATGTTTGTTTGTGTGCTTTATGCTGTCGTAAATATTCAGGTGGAACTTTAGAAATACTGGTATTGAATGATGGTTTTCTGAGTTTTCTCATATTCATTTTGTAAAATGTTTTTCTATTTATCTTGTTTAAGAGGTCCTTGTCAAATATTTTACCTGTGTGTTGTATGTGGTATGGCAAATCATAAAACGTTATCTGGAAAAGTGAATAGCTTTCCAAGAAATCATAATTACGTGAAATCTACTCATTTCGCAGTTGTAAGAAGAAGTAAAAGCCTCGATATAACACATTTCCTTTATATTTAGTTTTCTTCATTATGCCAAGCCAAGATCAATATCTACTTCTGAAATTAACTTTTCCATTTTATGATGCTTTAGATTTACTTCTAAAGCATACATAACCTAACATCGACATTTCACCAGTTATGTTTAAGTTCTAAGTAATAAGGGGTGAGCCTATTGCCATATCCAGCCTCCACGGCTGCTACTGAGAAATACTCAATATATAAACTCATTAACAATTTACCCGATTCGGAAATCGAATCCAGAACCTCATGTACAGCAGTTGCGCTTAGAAACACTCAACCAACAAGGCAGTCGATTTACTTCTAATAGCAATTTAAAATTAGTAACAGATTAGGATAACAGTAACTCTATCTTTATTGTCAATAACATTCCGTTCACGAACTATAGGCTGTTTCCAGAATCACGTCCTTGTTATTCAATATCCGTTGTTTTAGGTAATCTGACCGTCCGCCAGACCAGACCTTTTATCGTCTGATAGTTCGTCTCAGTCTTAGTAACATTAAATTTGCGTTACTGATTTTCAACTTAACCTTTCACAGAAACAGTGACAAAACACCTACCAACATGAACTTAGATAAAACCCAGGATAACTTATGATCAATAATCACCTCGTCCCGGGACCGATTGTCATCAACTGTGGTGGTTCTTTTGAATTCGAGAATATACTTACTTTAAAAAAAGGTTGTGTAACTTAATTAAACTATTCTATTTTCCAGGAAAATTGCTTTTTAATTTTGAAAAGTATAAACATATTTTTTTTTTAGAGTACCTACTGTGCCTTTTTTTTTGGGGGGTGGGAAATCATCAAATGACTCCCCCGCTCTGGGCAGAGCGGTAAGGAGTGTCAGACTTCTACTGACTAAAAATCACCCATGTTCCTTCATAGCCCTTAGTGTCGAGGCCGCGGTATCTCTTTCGAACAACCCGCATCCTCGAGAATATACTTATCTTAGAGAGAACTAATTTGAGAACTTGGTAAGTGCAGTAACTCGATTGGGTGGACTGCTGATGACGTATTTCTTTCATGCAATTTATGTGCGAAATTGCGTTGAAGCACCTTTATTCAGTTTTATATGGGTTATATCCATATAAAAGGATCCAAAAACTCGCTGAAACAGCTTCCATTCAAGTAATTCAAGTATAAGCATGTAAACACAAGTTTAGTTGCATCGTTGCCATGGCAGTGGTCGGCAGTGACTTTCATGTGAAGCTCGGATTAGTCTGCAATTAGAAACATCATGGCCGGAGCAAATCTCGCATATGCTTGGATTTAAGCGGTCGGAGCTGACCTCAAGTTGGAATTTGTAATGGGAAGTTACTTTCATTGAAAATATCTGGGGTATGGATTGAATGTGGATAGACACAGTTAAGTTTCCCCTGACAGGGTAGTGAGGAACCAGTGTTATCGGTTGTTAATTTATGGGTTGTTGAATTTGACCCACTACCAGTGCGAGTGCCCAGATGGAGTGCGTAACACCGAAATCCGCCTTCGGACGAAAGTCTACGATGACCTAGGCAGGACATCTGGCTAGATGCAAAGATGGCCGATGGAGCAAGGCTTTGACCGAGTGGTGGCCAAGGTTAGGCCAAAGAAACCAGGGCCGTCCTAAAGCTCGTTGGGTTGACGATATCGTCAAAGTCCAAAACACATGAATAAGGTAGGCACAGAACCGAGAAGTGTGGCATAAAAAAGGGGAGGCCTATACTCAGCAGTGGGTGATTCCAGACTGATATGATGATGATGATGGTGATGATGTATGGTTGACATATTATGGCAAACTCCCAAAGATGGCAGACTAGTTTTTTTTTATGCGATCCCATGATATTGGTTTCAAATTAAACGGATTACGGAGAAATTTACCTCGGGGAATCACAACGAGGACCTGGAGTTTTCGTTTTCGAATTCTGTCGGTCAGTGGTTTTCAAAAGAAGAAGAACTAACTCCTATAATACTTCTTACTCTTTTCCCACAAAGTAATCAGTTTTCATAGTTTCTATTGCACATTGCACCCTAAGTATTTACAGGTCGTCCTTTCAAACTTCTTTAAATCCGTGATCAATAATTTATGCAGGTCCTAGTGTGTGTCCCAATAAGCCTTGAACACCTGCCTATTCAATTCTCGGAAAGTTATTCCATTAAAGTTAGCTTTTATCATTTTGTTGCTAGCTGTGTATTATGGATCTGTGCCAATGTTACACTGTACAATGTTTTCGTTTCTGAAATAATATTTTAGTTTAAGCTTGATTTGTAACTGTAAATATAGGCGGTTTAGCGTGAAAATTACCTACACTATGTTGTAAATGGTTTTAAATATTTATATTTAACGTTAGATCTTATAAGGGTTCCGTACCTCGAGAAAAGGAACCTTTATGGATGAATTTCTTGTCCATCTGAATGTTAGTTATTCTTTTTCTGTCAATTCCTTTTTCTCAGAAAATGTTTGGAGGTATCAAATACTCTCTTTCAGCTGTAAAAGTTACCTAAAAGTCAAACAAAAAAAATATGACTATTTATGTCGCATATTATATTTTGCGATCGAAACTTATGGGGTTCTTACTGTTGACCTAGAATCATGTTTGGCAAGAAGCAATGTCCTACAGCAGACATAATCTAAGAACCGTAAATATGTAGTTAAGTAATAAAATATCTACAAGTTTGCACGGAACTCTCGATGCGTGAGAATAACTCGCACATGGCCGGATTTTTTTCAGTAGGTGGATTCAAATTCGTGTAGGTTTTGTTAAAAAATTGAAAAGTTTACATTATATTGTACTCTTATTTATTGATTCCCTATCTCTTCATTCAAGCCGTAATTGTAGCACAAAATTATTTTCGAATTAACAGATTTTCAATAACCACAAAAATAACCAAACATTTTCGTAACCACGGAACAAATAAATGATTGATCATGCGGTCGTGGTTGATTAGTATAAATATGTACTGAAATTGTGCTAAACAGTCAGATAATTGGGTATCACGGTACCCACCACAACCAGCTCTGTGGCCAATCTATCTGTATAATCTGGGATTAGTCCGGTTACCGCAACGTGCTAGGTTTTGTTTACACACGCGTTTAGCCTAACCGATGATTATATTACTAACTAGATTAATTCGGACCATCATTATAGGTATTGCTGTAAGCCGGATTACCTAAATGATGTGCAATGGGCTGTGAGTTGAATTGGTTAATATTGGGGAGAATTTCTAATTGTCTGTTTCTGTGATAAGTAAGGCTTATTCTTGCCAATGTTATTACATGGAACTCGAAAACTCTTGTTGTAGTAGGAATAGTAGTCTCAAGTTACTCTGTTTAATCTTTTAAACAGGGTAATCCAATAATTTAACATTCTTAGGGTGAATTTTATAGATAACTAGCTGTTGTCAGCGTCTTCGCCCGCTACAACTCGAAAATTATCCCACGGGAAGATGAAATCGGGATAATAACTATCATATGTGTTAATCCAGGTTATAAACTATCTGTATACCAAATTTTATCCAAATCCGTTTAGTAGTTTTTGCTTGAAAGAGTAACAAACATACACACTCACACACAAACTTTCACCTTTATAATATTAGTGAGAAGCGTGACTAACCTTCCTCGAAAACTACTCTATAGTTTGGTCAAAACAACATGATCGGTGCAGTAGTTTTTGAGTTTATCGCGAACAGATAGACAGACGCAACGGAGAACTTTGTTTTAAAATATGTAGTGATGTAGTGATAGTGAAACTGAACACGATCAGTGCATTATCGTTATTATTCTTCTTTCCAAGTAGATGAAAAATTTTTGACTGACCAGTACGTAGTAACTTGGACAGCTCTGTTTTTTACATAAAACAAGTTTCTGAACGTGCATTATAGTTGTGCACGACGGGCACGAGAGGTGTGGCATATTCTGTGTTGGTATTACCGTGTCCTATACGAATGATGACACTGTCATCTTTTAAATGCAGTTTTTATAGCCTAATGCTCTTAGAAAACTGCTCGTACCTACTAATATAAGCATACATAAGGCAGAAATCACAGACCACCTGCTATGATCCTTATATTACTTACTTTATAGAGATCATTTTTCTATAAATAATCTAAGAACATTTCTAACACAAAAACCCTGAAAAATTCCGTTCCGAAAGCTTACGAAAGCTACGGAAAAATTCCGGAATTCATAACACGTTTAAAGTGCACAAGTCATGGTGACACGTTACGGCACAAAGCTGGCTGAGAGGTGTAATTGGTAGCTAATCCTTGCCTTCGTCGGCAACCCGACGGATTGCTGGCAACACAATCCGGGTGTACTACGTACGGGGTTGCCACACTAAAGTGGTGGAGTAACTGGGAATTGAAATAATTGGTTTGGTGGAGTTTTTTCAAAGGGAGGGAGGTTTTGGTTTTGGGGCTTTTGGAGTGTCCTTGGATCTCCTAACTGAAATGGTGACCTTCAAATCATGTGTGTTATAAGTTTATGTAGTTGAAATAAACTTTTTATTTTATTTTATGTTTTGTTGTGTGAATTTTTAGTTTACAGCTGTGTAGGTTAAGAATTACAGACAGGTTTTTACAGATAATGTGTATAAAAATATTTTTCAAAGTCAAAGTCAAAGCATTTATTTCAATTAAACCATTACCAGGTACTTTTGAATGTCAGAAGAACAATTCATAAAACTAAACTACGAGCTATCGAAGCTAAAAGGGTTCTCCCCGTCACTGTGGTTTTTTTTTATCTGGACCGTTCCGGCAAAAACCTTCCCGCTATCCCCTGAAAACCGTCACTAGAGACTGGACTGTATATTTTCGTAAGTCAAAGTCCATCGCACGTGATTTGAGTGCCAAGTTATAATTTAATTTTGGGCCCAAACTGTTTTCCCTTCGTTTCCAACTGTTTTTCCATTCGGATCAAAAACAAAGAAATACTAAATTCGGGAATCATTCCACGACCTCATACTACGTAAATGCGATTGCGATTTTCTTTTTTATTATCCCTGCTTGTTGTATTTTTTAATATCTGATAAGCGTTGTAGGTGTATTTTTTTTCCTGTATGTCTCTTTGTACACCTTTCTATTGTATCGAGTCTGGTTCTTCTAACCAAACAGACAGATGTGTTGCTGGGGAGTTTGTTCCGCCACTTCTTCTTTCCAGCAAAAAACACTAGGAAGTGTCGAAGGGTGGGCGTTTTGGGGGACTGTCACTTGTAAATGAGTAAAGTAAAGTAAAGTAAATTTTGACCTTCGAAAAGTGCTGATTATCAGCCTAGTTTGAATAAATGACTTTTGATTTGATTTTGATTTTGATTTTGTATGCTCGTTATGTTTCTGCTACAAATAAATATTTTTTCTTTCTTTCTTTCTTGCGACGTCAAGACCAAAGTGGCAGTCTAGCTCTATAAATCCTTCAATGAGTGAAAAGTCAAGAATGTCAGGAATGCAGACAGAATACAGCACCATGAGAAAGTTTTGATCCTCCCAGACGGGTATGTTGGTTATTACAGACGGTTCGTATTTCCACATTCTTTTAAACCGTTTTGCTTTTTTCGCCCAAATCGGCGAAGCGTGCACAGCCTGGGGAAGTTTGATTTTCATCCATTGATTTCATTCGCCAAATCTTTGCATCCATGGCTGTTTTCATTTACTTTTATTTCTGTCTCTCCATGCAAAGTTGTGCCCTCGAAGTCGGTAACGCCAATTATGGCTATTGGGAAGTATTTTTCAATTGGCTGGTTGAGAGCCATTAGCCATCTGCGCTCGTTGCTAACCGATGAAGCAGCAAAAGCTATCAGCAGATAATTCTATTCTGGGTATATCTAGTGCGACAAAGAGATTTTCGTAAAATGTGTTGATATTTTATTTTGTACTAGAGCTAATGTCCGTGGCTTCGCTCGTGTTTTGATCGAAATTTAGCACGCGGGAACTCTTGAACTCTTTTTTTAGAGGCGTCCCATTAGTAAAAAAATCGGAATAAGGTTATACCATAGAAATATAAATTTATGATAGACATTCAGACTTACATTTTTTTTTATTTTTACAATATTATTTGAGATTTGTTGCCTAACCCTATAAATTCTTTATGTGAAAGCTCATATATATTCTTGACCATATTCCCATACAAAAATAAGTTTCTGAACTAACTCCCATGTTTCAGGCAGTCCTCTAAACAGTGGTAGCCCCATGTACCCACATTGTTAGTATATGCTGCTCGTATTATGTATCTACCTAAGTTTATGATGTGCGTTGATTCACGTAGTCTGGATCCACGGAGTAAATCTCCCGTTTACGACGGATTTCGGCTTAATCCGCTGTTCTTTAAGACTCACGGTATTTGCACAGATCCTCGCAAACATTCTGTTTATTTTGCACAGAATTAATATATACTTAAACTAGTTTGTCTCAGTGCTTGGTTTGTGTGTATTTGAGTTATATTTCGGATTGGTTGTTTCAAGTTTAATGTTAGAAAGCTCTGAAGGTTTGTTGTAATCGAGATAGTTATTAAGGTCCTTGAAATAGATAGCGTCTACTGAAATGTTTCGTTGCTCAGAAGCGTCTCATACGTACTTATATCATCGTTTGCAGGTAAATCCTAGATATCTTAAAGAAACAAAAAACACTCCTGATCAAAAACCAATAGCAGAATATCACACTGTTAGCGAATATAATATTAAAATATTTATAAAATGATATCACTAGATACAAAAAAAAAACAATAAACAAAACTAAAATTCTGAGACCTACATCCTGTGTCTGTTCGTTCTGGGTAACTTTTTTCATATTAAGTATTGAAGAATAAGACACACATAATGTTGCGCCGACCCCAAATAATTGGGATAAGGGCAGGAGAATGATGATGACAGGGACCACTAAGGGGCATCGTTGAAATTTCAACTCTTGGTACCAATTAACATTGAAAATCCGTAGTTAAACATTTTAGGTTTTATTTATTTTGTTTTTAATTCGAATTCAGATTTGATTTGACATTTATTGATTTTGTTTCGGAGTCTAATTTTAGTATTGTTTATGTATTTCAATTTTGACATTGATTTAAATTTTGACATTGATTTTAATTTTAATAATGTTGATTATGTTTTTTTTTTATATATTTTTATTTTGATATTAATTTTTAGTTTGATAATGAGGTATGGATTCTGATATCTGAAATAAAGAATTATTATTATTATTATTAAAACATTTTACGCAAGACTATTCTTGCGTAATGAAAATACCCATAAAAGTCAGTTCCCATCTTAGTCATTCCTTCACTTTGAATATTATTTGATTTTACACAAGTTGATGTAATATATTGAGGTGTTTTTTCGGAATACCGTTGTCCAAATAAGAGTTGAAGAAAAGGGTCTTTCATTCTTCTCGGCCTCCTCGGGCCGTTTGTTTGTGAAAAGCCAGGGAAGGTCCCAAACAATCGCCGAAATGTTACAATATTTCACGTTTGTTTGTGATGTTTTGACGCGAGCAGATATTATTTAGTTTTCTGTGGTTTTGACCCTGTATATTTTGGAAACTGTACTGATCTTTAAATAGAATATACTTTATAGTACACAGGTTTTTCGTACCTTATTAAAAAAAAAAACTGGCCAAGTGCAAGTCGGACTTACACATGAAGGGTTCCGTACAATTCCGTCGGGGCTGCGGGTTGTTCGAAAGAGATACCGCGGCCTCGGCGCAAGAGCTAAGAAGGAACATGGGTGGTTTTTAGTCAGTAGGAGTCTGACACTCAGATCGGGAAGGGTTATTTGATGATTTCCCACCCCACAAAAAAAAAAAGGGTTCCGTACCATGACTTCTTATAGGTTTTCCTGTAATCTATAAGTGTTGAACAAATTTTTTGAATTTTAGGCTCAGTAGTTTCGGAGATAAGGGGGGGTTGTCGGACAAACAGACAGACACACGCGTGATCCTATCAGGGTACCGTTTTTAGGGTTCCGTAGTCAACTAGGAACCCTTATAGTTTCGCCATGTCTGTCTGTCTGTCTGTCTGTCTGTCCGTCCTCGCTTAATCTCTGTGACCGTTAGCACTAGAAAGCTGAAATTTGGGACCAATATGTGTATCAATCACGCCGACAAAGTGCTAAAATAAAAATTGGAAAAAAATGTTTTATTAGGGTAGCCCCCCTATATGTAAAGTGGGAAGTGTTTTTTTTTTTAATTTTAACCCTAATGTGTGATATATTGTTGGAAAGGTATTTAAAAATGAATAGGGGTTTTCTAAAATCATTTTTTGATAATGTCAATAATTTCGGAAATAATCGCTCCAAAAGTAAAAAACAAAGCGTCCCCCCCCCTCTAACTTTTGAACCATAAGTTTAGAAAATACGAAAAAAATCTGAAAAGTAGAACTTTATAAGGACTTTCTAGGAAAATTATTTTGAACTTGGATGGAAACAACAGATGGAAACTGCAGTTAACCAATATAATTTGGTCCCTGAATCGTATGAGCGCCTATACAATCCAGAGGTCAAGTTTCATTTGCCCGTATTTTTTTTTAACTTCGTTTACATAATATTTTATTATCTACGGAACCCTACACTGAGCGTGGCCCGACACGCTCTTGGCCGGTTTTTTTCCTTTTGAGATACGGAACCTAAAAAACAATCTAGAAAGGTTAATGCCTTGAGCGTTGTGAACCTTAGGGTAATACGTTACTTTCTTTATCACATTAGTTCTGCCTTTTACATTTTAGATAGGTAAAATACTGGAATTCAGCTGCACTCGATTAGTCTGAAAGCCGAAAATATGAATAAGAAAATATGCTATGCAGATGATGATGATTAGATCTGTAAATATTTATATTTGTTAGGTTAAGATGAACAACTTAACCTTTCGAACGTAGATCTACACGAGACACAATGGCTTTTTAATTGTGTCTCATTACACGGCATACGAAAGGTTAAACGAGTACAGACGCATTTTGTTAGTTTAGTTTCAGTCTTATGAAATAGGACACGTGCCTATTGCCATCAACTGAGCACAAATCTACTACTAGTTACAGTAAAATTCGTGATTGAAAAAAACCAATAACACCTTTACCCGGCCGGGCAATCAAACCCGGGACCTTTTTTTTTTTTTTTTTTTTTTTGTTTTTTTTTTTTTTGTGGGGTGGGAAATCATCAAATAACCCCTCCCGCTCTTGGGCAGAGCGAAAGGGAGTGTCAGACTTCTACTGACTAAAAACCACCCATGTTCCTTCTTCGCCCTTCATGTCGAGGCCTCGGTATCCCTTGCGGACAACCCGCAGCCTCGACAGGAAACCCGGGACCTCAGCTCTTATTTTACGGCCTCTAGACCAATGTTCTAGCAATAATATTTATCTCATTACTTTATCAAAGACTTCCGTGGCTCCCATTAAATGAATTCCAACTTCCGCCAATGGCGAAGGATACATGTTCCTTTGAAACAATACCAAACGGGAAACATACCAATGATTGATTGATCCTGAGAAAACGTTGAAAATTCTCGATTGATATATCTCTCTCAATATATTTTTACTCGAAATTTCCTCGATAAGTAGGTAGTATTACTTCGAAGTTCAATTTGGATGAACTGGGAGACGTTCTATGGACGCAGAAATTGAATTGAAATTCGAAACACATTGCGAACTAATCCTCGTTCACTAAACCTTCATAAAAACGCACTGATAGATTTTGACGTTAACAACAGGCATGTGATGCGGAAGAATGAGGAAAATATCGAGAGGAACGTTTTGAGTACGAATGTGGATGGGTATAAGAGTAGAGGAAGACCAAAAGAACGATGGATGGACTGAAGGGAAAAAACAAGGTGTCTGATTAGATGATGAGGAATAGAGACGTATGGAAGAAGCTGACATGCAACGCCAACCCATGATGGTTGGAGCGGTGGCTGAGGGATTGGACTGCTGCGCTGCGTGTCGCGGGTTCGATCCCCGCACGGAACAAATATTTGTATGGCCTACAGATAGTTGTTTCGGGTCTTGGTGTGTTTGTGTATGTGACTTTAAATGTTGGTAAACGGACCCACGATACAGGAGAAATTCCTAGTGGGGGCAACATTTTTTAAAAACAAACAAACAAACAGGGGTACTTACACCCCTGCCTAACCCTATGGGGATTACAGGCGTGATAATCCATTAATGTTATCTTGTATTGAGACATTCCATAAACTATAACTTATTAGTATTCCTTAACATAGGCTTGTTTTTTGGAGAGTGGTAAATCATCAAAAGACTCCTCCCGCTCAGCAGTAGAGCGGTAGGGAGTGTCAGACTTGTACTGACTAAAATCTAACCATGTTCCTTCGAAGCCCTTTGTGTCGAGGCCGCGGTATCTCCTTTGAACAACCCGCAGCCCCGACGGGCTGAACATAGGCCTAAGATTGTGTGATATATGAAAGCTTAGACCCGAGTGTGTAGTCCCCGGACGTAGGCTCACAAAAGCTGTACTAAGAACGGTTCACCCTCCACAGTTTATACACAAGCTTTCCACCCGGTAGTTCCCGGCCTTTACGAGATGTACTTTGTTACTTATGGTACCACAGCCTTAGTCTTGTGCGGTACCTAAAGCACACTGAATAAAAGATTATAGTGTTTGTGTCGGGGCGAACACTTACAGCTAGTAGCTTTCTTGGTTGGAATGTAGGTAATTGTTACGTAAAAGGTGACATTTCCATGGCATTCCTTGAGATAAAGTCTGAAAAGAAAAATAAATTATGTAACAGGTTATTTTTTTTAAAAAAAAACGTTGCCCCACACTAGGATTTTCTCCTGTGTTGTGGGTGCGTTCACAAACATTTAAACTCACATACACAAATACCCAGACCAGAAACAACTATCTGTAGGCCATACAAATATTTGCTCCGTGCGGGGATCGAACCCGCGACACGTAGCGCAGCAATCCAATCGTTCAGCCACTGCGCCAACCGTGCCGTCAAAATGAATTATGTAAAAAGTATAATACTATCTGTATTTTTTTTAAATCACGGCGTCGTGGGTGCGTTTACAAATATTTAATCGCAAATTCACAAACAGCCAGTCCTGTAACAACATCCTGTAGGCCATACAAATATTTTAGATGCTGCTCCACCGTCCTTTCTTCGAATCTTTGTACCAATATCGGAAGTTTTTCACCAATATCGCAAGTTTGTTATTCCAATACAATTTCAAATAAATGTTGACCAACAACGCCTCTATTTAAATGTGAATGAGCCAGAAGAGCACTGTGACAATATAGTGTCAATTTATTTGCAAAGGTTTTTATTTTTCCTTTTTATTGGTAGTATCTACACAAACTATTATTGTGAATTAATTTTACAGGGAGCTAATTTATAAATTACTAGCTGACCCACACAACTTCGTCTGCGTCACATAATATAGCTTATAACCTTTCTCGATAAATCGACTATCTAACATGTTAAATTGAGTTAAATCGTACTCGTAACAAACAAAAAATCTTACCTTTCCTCTTTATAATACCTATTAGTTTAGATTGGCTTCGATTATATTATTAAAGTAACAATTACTATAGGTATCTCTTACTGTTTAATATACAGTAACACCTTGTACTTGTAAACATTATGGTGCAGTATTTTTTTAGAATTTGAATTTCTCCAGAGCCCCCAGAGGCCAGAATCCCCACGTACCTACCGCACCGGACCGAATGACTGCCACGCGCTTAATTATTTTGTCGCCCGTATATTTTTACATTGCGATATCTTCTAAGATATTTGTTTAAACTGTATAGAGTAAAGGGCACAAATATTCTATATAAAATTTCCGTGCTAACAAACACATTTATTTAGATATAGATTAATACCATATGGGTTAAATAAGCTTCGCAAAATATCATTCTTTTAAACCTAACATTTTAATATAAAAAAATGGTTACAGTGAGTCAATCTTAAAAGATAAACATATGCTATCGCGGACTTTTTTTTAGAACTTTTAAAGAGGAACAATTCCGTCATACATAATATTTACGTAACTTAAACCGTTTTCGCAGCGCACGCAACGGAAGCTCTCAAAAAGGAATATCTTTTCCCGTTTTTGCAACATTTTTCATTTATGCTCCGCTCCTATTGATCGTAGCGTGATGTTATGTAGCCTAAAGCCTTCTTCGATAAATGGAATATCCAGCACTAAATGATTTTTTCAATTCTAACCAGTAGTCCCTGAGTTTACCGCGTTCAAACAAACAAACAAACTCTTCAGCTTTATAATATTAGTATAGACTAGAGCAAAGTATATTGAAGCATCGCGCGGTCTTCTTCTACCAAATGAAAATAGATTTACGTAAATCGGTCACAATTGCACGGGGAACTGTTATACCTGCATACATAAAAAAGGACCTGATGGATTACATAACTCTTCCTTTTTTTACAATTAGGTTAAAAATCAACAACATTGTTGCCTATTGATTTTCTGAAAACAGGTACCTTATGCAGATATTTCAATTTCCATTAGATACTGGACTTCAAATATGACAAATTCAGTACATTAACGTTCTTTATTTCACCGCCAGACCCGATAAACCAAACCTCACTAAAGTGCCTAATTAATATAAAGTTAAAGGGTCATTACTGTTATAGAGTGCCGGGGTAAGCCATGTGTTTATGTATGTAAACGGTATTATATATTTTTCTCGTTTTACTTTTGCGCGCACACTTGGCATATAAGTTACAATGTGACATTTTGGCACTTTTCTTGCCTAAAACGTAAAATTTTCTTATTGCTGTCAATAAACCATTTTTTTTATTAGCTTGTTTGTGTTTCCCACTGCTGGGCCTTGTGTGTTGTGTTGTTTCTCTTTCATAATAAATACATTAATAGAAAAAAAAAACTAAATACATTCTCTCACTTATGAATACGTGAAAGGGTGTGGTGTAAAAATTAATCTATAATTATGTTTTGTGCTCAATACATAGTTTTGTTTTTAATTAAAATATCTGGAATAGCATCGTATGGACGACTTCCCTAGTCCATGAGATCCACCCGTATAATTTATAAGGACTTTAGGAAGATACAATAATAAGCAATAAATCTGAATAATCACGGAACGGATTTGTTTATCACAGACTCCGACTTCGAATGGGAACGTTCAACTTGAAGTTATCAAATTATATAAAGTCGCGAGCTTGTCGTTTTTGTTTGTCAAGTAATTAAAAGTTGCCTTTCTGTAGCAAAATAAAGTTGTTGCCTCTTTTGCCCTGATATTATGATTTAGATCTAAGACGTCGCATCAGGACTGATGAATGTGATCATCAACAGGCTAGTCCATTTAATGTCGTATTAAAGATAGTCCTACTACACGCTTGAAACCCAGGGTCAACAGCGAACATCAGCAGAAAGGCGGAGAAGCTCGACGTATCTCGAACTGTCTTAGATCCCGCAACGAAATCACCCAGTTTAGTCCATTGCTAGTGATAATCTGCTCGTTCGTTTGATAATTTGTGGTGCAGGTTAATGTGACCTAAATTAAATGCACGATGGTGCTGCAATAATATAGGATAGTGATTATTCCGATAACCGATGTCCCTCGAATTTAGAACAGAATAGAATGCACTGCAAAAATAAAATGATTACAAGGAAGTCCTTCAGTTTTCTCACTTGTTTATGGTTGCCCTAATCTTGTTGATTGGTAGTGGTTAAGAGAAACTTTCACCCAAAGGTCCACCCACATCAGCGACCAATTTAGAATAACCAAGCCGTCCTGATTTCAAAATCACTAGGCAAATTGGTATGTATTTACATCTCTAACGATATCTCAGGTTGAATGTATGCAATTTGGATCGTCATTTCCTACGACCTATCACACGATATAACTGCATGATGAATTGAGAGGTTGAAGGCGCAAAGTACGGTTATTTTTGTGGGAATCAAAATACTATTAGACTATAAGGAATTATAGAGATAAAATCTAATAAAACACGTATGTTATGTAGAGAGTAAAACTCTGGTCAAACTGAAGTGAATCTCGTCCGGTATCGATGAAACTTGGTCGCGCCGATTGTGTCAACCAACCTGTACGGAGATGTAAGATGTTCAATCTTGCGTGGTGCGAATTGACGCGTGGCTTCCTACTCACTAAAAGAATCGAATGATGATGACCGTGTCGATTGTTTGCCTTTATCCCAATTAATTTGGGGTTCATCTTCTTCTAATTTCTCTATTACTTGTCATCTCAGCAGTCTCCTTTCAGAGCATATTATACTTCACACGTGTTGTTACGTTATGCATATCGCGCGGGATTCACCATAGTGTGGCTAGAACTTTACCATCGTTAGTAAAACCAGTGGCTTTAGTCCAAAAACTAATTATTTCACAACCATTTTTACGATAGGTACTTTAATCTACATGAGTAGTTTTACTAACGCAGCTTCGAAATACTCAAACTGATTTATTGACAACTTTAACGCAACGTTAATCTTTAACACCATGTATACGCTCCAATACAAACAGCATGCTAAACTACGCACAAAACGAGTTAAGGCTCAGTCCAAACTGACTGGACTGTACTCCGGACTGGCTGCAGACACCGGATTTAGACAGATACTGTCAGACATATCCATCTACCTAGTTTTTTCCAAACCATGTCGGCGTCGGCTTCTAATCCAATCGCAGATGAATACTAGTATTTTACATCGAGCGACTGCCTATCTGACCACCACAACTCTCTTATTACCTACTGGGTAAGACCCTTGGTAAGACTGGTTGTCAAACTTTCGGGCCACCGACTGTGACAAATGTCAAAGATCTACAAATGACGGAGGAAACTCGGTCCGTACTCCGGACACTGGAATTTCCGAACGGTTTGAACGAACTTTTAGAGAAAATTTGTAGAGCGTTATCTCTGTCTCTCATGCCAATCTGATCTGAAATCTATAAACATTGCTTAGCTCGTATTTTGACACAGCAATATTTTTATCACAATTGCACATCTCTCGAACTACAATTATTGCAAGACAGAGACGGAAATATAAGTCCAAGCACGAGCTATGTCATCTTTGTGGACCTAAAGACCTAAATCATCAAATAACCCGTCCAGCTCTATTGGGCAGAGCGGAAGGGAGTGTCAGACTTCTACTGACTAAAACCACCCATGTTCCTTCTTAGCCCTTGCGCCGAAGCCGCGGTATCTCTTTCGAACAACCCGCAGCCCCGACGAACTACAGAGTTCGACACTACTTATGCGACTGTTCGCACAAGTATCAGTCGCAATAGCGTGAAATCGAACTTCAGTTCATCGCACAAGCGTACATTCGAATTACAGTGAGTCGCAGTACAGTTATGTCGTACAAGCGTTAATCGCGCTTCCGTTTGTCCATGTCACGTTATACAGTCTGAAATTTTATAAAGAAAATATTCGGGACACCCTGTTGTGAACCAACATGGCGGAGTAATTCGGGCCATGCTAATGTTCTTTTTACGATTTGTTGTGTAAAACGCGAACTCTTGATGTGGGGCCAGCTGTAGCGTTTTTATCTGTCTATTGGTATACCGAGGCCGAAATAGATTCCATTTGATGTATTGACGCTTGCTTCTGGATATAAATTAGCCTTTTAAATGGTTTTTTTTTATCTTGCATATTATTATACGTGTCGGTTATCGTTGTTAGTAGACAGCTATATTAGATTTATGATTTACAGTTTATTTTAATTTCAGCCGTGGATATTTTTTTTTATGATAGACGTTTTCTTTTAAAAATGTACCATAGTGACATAAGTTAGGATACACTTTCACGTATAAACTCTTGTCTTTCAAATGGGGGTATCCTCGTTACTAGTCAAGCTTTGCACCAATCACTCCAAATATCAAAATTCCCTGATCCGTTAAAAAATCATCACTCCAAACCGAAGTGTCACTGGCACAAATTACAAAATAATATCTAAGACGAGAACGATTTTCTTATTAGGGTGTGTCCACCATTCACGCGCCATCCATCCAGACTTCGGGAAGGTTCGGCTCTCGTCGGGAATGCTCGGGGTAATTGAAATCCGTCATACCGCCGCATATGACAAATGACAGGCTGTCGACCGCTGCCCGTACGGCGGTGGTTGTCAAATAAAACGGTATTGGTCACGTTGAACGGGAAACTAAAGGAAAAAGTGAAAACAGGAAATGTTACTCCCTTTTTCTGTCGGTGGAATTATGGAAAGTTTTCCTTAAAGGTCGGAATGTTGACCTTTTCAAGAGATCATGTTATTTTTAGTCTGTCAGAAAGAGGATTACTTACATAAAGAGTTTAGGAATCTATTTACATAGTTTCTTTTGCTTGTTTAATATAAACGTGCCCACGGCGGTGGTTGTCAAATAAAACGGTATTGGTCACGTTGAACGGGAAACTAAAGGAAACAGTGGAAATAGGAAATGTTACTCCCTTTTTCTGTCGGTGGAATTATGGAAAGTTTTCCTTAAAGGTCGGAATGGTTGACCTTTTCAAGAGATCATGTTATTTTTAGTCTGTCAGAAAGAGGATTACTTACAAGAGTTTAGGAATCTATTTACATAGTTTCTTTTGCTTGTTTAATATAAACGTGCCCACTCCTGGGCTTCCTCGCTATAATAGTGAGAGGGACATTATCCACCACGTGGTCTGGAGGCCTTAATTTCAAGGCATCTACAGGACAGTCCGGTTAAGCAGTCGCCACCCTCTCTAGGGTGAACAGCGAGATGCCATTTATAGAAAAAACACACGTGGGCCAATACGGGTTGGTGGATGTCAGACGTCTTCGTTTGGTGCACCTGCTGAGTTTTTCGCAATGTTTTCCTTCGCTGTTTGGTGTGACGTCATTTTTTATATTCTTAGCTCAGCCAACCCTTTTAACTGATACCCGCATCATTTGGATGCCATCTTTAGGAGTTCGCCATAGTGGATTTAGAATGACGTCACTTAACTAACCATGCATTGTCATAAAAAATGTGTTAGCAAAATTTTTGCTGTATCCGGGGACATCACATAAAAAAAAGAATAAATACTGGTTAAAAGCGATTACCTATTTACTAAACAATATTTTCTTAAAAATATTTCAACACAATTTTTGAACAAACATATGCAATAAAAGCACTGCTCATTACTGAAACGGACCAAATAAACACAGTTGTTTAATATTATTGTTTAATTGTGTACATAAACCAATTTACATAGCATTCGGAAATGGCGCGGGACAAATATTGATAGGCGAAGCAATAAGCTGTAATTAATTAAATTAATAAAAATCGAATGCAGCCTGAATACTGGGTTAAAGTATAATGTAATTGCATACAATAAAGAAAGTATTTACATAACGGCCGTGTATGAGCCGTAAGCACACATTTTGTATGGCTCATCAACCAACCCTGATTTAATGGGTACTTACATCGTACTATTTGTAAGTTGTGAAAGGATTGCAATTTGCAATCAATAATAATAATTCTCCTTATTCGACTACTTATGGAGCGAGAGCAGAAGATTTGGTTAACGTTAAAACACGAGTTGATAACGTGTTTTAACGTTGAAAACTATGAATATTTAGCGAATGTCGCCTTTATTTAAAAACTGCCCTAGAAAAAGTTCTGAACTACCCGCACACTAGTCCCGCCATGTTTATCTGTCAGGACAGATGTAAACATAAATTCGCCACATTCTTGGGGCTCAGGTCGTGGCCGTCATTTGTCATCCGCGCTGGACCCCGCTGTAGACCGCGGTCCACGAGTGCGAAATACTTTGCGTTTTATTATGAGTTGTAGTTTGGGTGGGATGTTCAATTTTTTTTGCAGATTTTAGTTTATTTGTGTAGGTGGCTATTAGTTCAATCGTGATTATTTCATAATTATAAGAGCTCAGGCTAAATAGCAACAGCCGCTCGGGGTAAGCTGAGGTTAAGCCGCGCTTGCCCAGGTTGGGCCATAGATGAGTCACTCATTAAATATACCGTGGAAAGCACGTTAAACCGTTAGTGCCGGCTGGCTTTTGAACATCTTTCACACTCGTTACAGGTAGTCAGTGGCCCGAAAGCACAGATTACAAAGTCTGACAACCAGTCATACTTTGGGGTTACCAGTTAGACCAAGGGGGATTATATATTACCCAGTACTTATTGGGTTGTAGAGGTCAGATAGGCAGAAAAGGCTCGGTAGATGAAAATGTGCGATTTTTAAGAACAAAACTTGACACCCGTATTTTCCTGAAGGATACGGCAGGAATACCCATAAATATAAGAAACAAGTAAATATCGTCGTAACGTATAAATCCACAGACTACATATTAACAAAACTGAAACCAAATGGTTTCAAAAGTAATAATTCTAATTCATTTATCAAATCCTCCACACCTCAATAACATAGGAAGTACCACATATTATCACATGTTCCCCGTTCCATCAATGTAAAGGGGAAAATTATACAAGTCAAAGGTATTTACAAGACAGATGTGAGTGGCAACGCCTGGAGGTGTCGCCCTAGGAAGACATACACTGATTTTATTGGTGACGTTCTTCAGAAAGGACAGGTGCGTAGTACTCGTACCCGGCGTGCGTATTTGACCAGATGTATGAATGTGGACGAGGCAAAAGGAGTATGTAAGGATAGTAGCATGTGGCGTTCTGTGGTTTCTTAGCTTATGTGTGTATTTATGTATATCGTAAATAATCGTTTAGCTAGAAATAAACCACACACTTTTCTAAACGATCGTTAGAAAACCCTGAATAATAATAATGAAATATGTAAGTTCGTCCACTTCTGCATTATCCTCACGAAAGCGCGAAGATAGTCCGTGTTACAAAAGTATTTTCAACTAATATAATAACACCGATAATGAATTATCAAGACAGATAAGTTATTATTTGGCACCTTAACACAATGTTGTTCTATTTTGGGTTAAATAGAACAACATTGTTGACTGGTAGAGAATGCCTTGTGGAATGAAGTCCGTACCACTATTGTACATGAGTTTTAAATAAAGAAAAAACTGAATAATGATCCAAGAAAATAACATCTTAACTGAATCATAATAATCACAGGAAAAATATCTGCATCTATAACAATAGCTAGAACCTACACAGGTAGGTCTAGCTTTACAGTCCAACGCCCACGTCCACAATCCTTTCAAAACTTTATTACAGGTGAGAAAATGCATTTCAACCTTTTTAAAGCTTAAAGCACATAACACACTGCACACTCGTTTCAAAAATTCTTGAAATGCATGGCAATAAGAAAGTCCTTTGACGGCTTTTGTCAGATTCAAAGGAGGGTAGTAAAAAGGCGGTTAAATCTAAAACCATAAAGTGAGTATGTTAATGGATACTTTCAGGCTTATCTAACTAAAGTAGTAACTCTGGAATAGAACTTTAATGTTATTTTTGTTTAAGTTTTATTATTATTTGTTGCTAATTTGGGTTTACTGATGATTACGGCTGCTGGGTCGATAAGTTGTAGTCAGAGCGGTAATACAACTGGCTGATAACTGAAGGAATATAGTTCTGTGAACTAGCAGCGGCTATTATTCCGTTCTTCAGGTTAAACCGCACTTGCTTAGGTTGGTGTGTGGATGGGTGACCACCCATTACTTACCGTGTTTTCACCGTGTCTCGAAAAGTCCCGTTGAACCCGGCTGACATTTGTAGATCTTTGACAGTCGTAACTTGTAGCCAGTGGCCCGAAAGTCTGACAACAAATTTTACCAAAGAGTCCTTTAACAAAGTGTAATGTTGGGTTCACATAGTTGGGGAAAACGCTAGGCAGATAATGGAAGTAGTCATCATTTAGGCAATACTATAACGCAAGATATGGTGACTCGAACTTTGTGCATGCATCATCATCATCTTCCTGCCCTTGTCGCATGTTACTGGATCAGTAAAGATCATTGTAGATAATGGGTTTGGTACTGTAATTTCCTGGTTTATGCTAGTCTCATCATCACAAGGTATAGCACTCAGCAATCGGTGAAAGAATGCATCATGATGATAATAATGATGGTGGTAATCTTTACGTGGACCAACAGACTTTCGAATCACTTGTGGACACAAAATACAACCCTAAGAAACCCCAAAACTCTGTAACACGCCCTTTAAATTTACAAACGTAACATAAAAGAAATTTAAACAATTTGATCCAAAATCTGGCAGTAATTATAATAATCTGTGTTACATTAGCGTAACAATGATCATTGTTTCAAGCTATGTTGTTAAAGTTTCAAAGAAAACTTTTAATAGGCATGAAGTTACCGGGAATTGAATAGAACTCTGTAATTGTTATATCAAGCCTGTTTCTGAGGTAATAGCGTCGTAAAATATTCCTCTTCTTGATATTATTTTGGGGGAAAAATTTTGCTTTAAACTTACACAATTTCGCCACTGATATAATTACCTAAGGGAAGTAGCCACTTCTTTGTAAATTGTTACCTACTTATCTACAACTTTTTAGTTCAATAAAAGGAAATGTTTGGTTTGATTTAAGATTTCAAGTTTGGGTTGAATTTTGAAGGTATCGTTTATATTTTCAACGCGATTTTTTTTTCGATGTCTCCCTGTAGAATTAGATAGCTATTGTATAGGTTAAACTTACCCTAGACAAGACCACCATTTTGTCACCTAAATCTTTGACTGTATTGCTACAAACTTACTTTTTCTTTTTTTTGTCCCTACTTACTCGCTTTGTTTCTCTTATTTTTTATTTTGCTATCTATATCACTTGCTTCGTTGCTTTTTTTTTGGCGGGTGGAAAATCATCGAATAACCCCTCCCGCTCTTGGGCAGAGCGGCGAAAGGGAGTGTCAGAGTTCTACTGACTAAAAACCACCCATGTTCCTTCTTAGCCCTTTATGTCGAGGCCGCGGTATCTAAACCAGCAGGCCTGACAAATATTTCTGGAAGGACTGCAAATCGGCAAGGATAAGGTGACCTCAGGGTCGCTGGAAAGATGATATTCGCAGGGTGGCTGGTAGTAACTGAATGAGAGTTGCCAAGAATCGAGCTGAGTGGCGTGCAATTAAAGAGGCCTATATTCAGCAATGAAGATTGGGATTGTCTAGATAGGAGGCATTATTATATGCAGCAATGGATGGCTGTATGCTGATGATGATGAAAAACAAGTCAGAGACCCATGTTCGGAATAAAACCTCTGGTCTGAACCAGGTTATTCACTAATCACCTAGGATAAAGAAGAGACTGGTTCACATTATTCATTTGCCAACTCAAACATGATATGACATAACATTGTAGTTCTCAGCCTGTCCCGTAAATAACTCCAACAAAGAAACTAATTAATTTCAAGTGCCGTCAAAACACTTCATCACCGGTTAACTGAGATGTCACACTTACTAACGAATTGCTGGCTTAGCTCTCACATAAAGTAATTCACGACAATTTGGGCGTTTCCATTTCATACACAGATCGCGTTTCGTATAATGCTACATCATTTATAATCGTTAAAGAGTATGAAGACATTGGTACACAATGAATAGAAGGTTGTTTATTTGTTATTGTCATTTCATAAGGAGCAGTTTTTGTCTACTAGAACCTTTTTGCGCTCGGATGACTTGAACAAGGGAACTGTTCATAATTATATTTGTTTGATATTTAGATATTTTGACCACGCCTTAAAATATCCTTGCACAGCTAATAATATATGTTTTTACAATAATATGTGATTATTGGTAGCCTACCTATAATTAGATATTATTAGAATAAGATATCACAGATTGTAAAAGTAAGTTACTGGTCATAGCCACCTCTGTAATTTTCCGTTTAATACAGGTCCATTGATGGACTTTGATTCAATGAGCGTATTCAATGTATTGTATAACACATAGGACATAGGCCTCCCCCAGGTGTCGCCACATTGACCGGTCCCGTGCGTCTTGCATCCAGCGGGCCGCCGCCACCGCGCCGCAACCTTCACCAGGTCATCGGTCCACCTAGTGGGAGGCCTTCCAACGCAACGTCTTCCGGTTCGCGGGCGCCACTCCAGAACTTTTCGAACCCGTTCTGCGAGCAATGTGCCCTGCCCACAGGTGGAGGGAAAACAGGTGTTCCATGCATTTTGACCGTGTAGGTACCTACTCGATTAGATTACTTTTTGAAACAGCTGTTTTTATTAAATTATAGTTATGGATAAATTCTATATGGCGCGGGTTCAGAATGATTTACTGGTATACTGGATCGTCTGTGTGTCGACAATTCCACACTGTATATTTCTATAAAGTATACAAGTGTGATTGTTCCTAAATTACCACGGGCTGATAAAAATTTAGTTTTTTTCTAAACCACGTTTGAATTATTTATACCTACTATATTAAAATTAACACATACGTATGTATCTCGAAATACATACAAATTGGCTGCATGTAGGTAGTGCTTAAAAAATCAATCTAAATATGAACTTTGCAGATTAAGTACTTCTGAAGCACTTAAACAGCGGAAAATCTAGTAATTAATCATCCCAACATTGAAACTAAATGAGACGAATATCGCAAACCCGCGAGTGATCTATAAAATATTCTATTTGAGACCTCAGTCGCGGTGTTTGGCTGTGTACATAGCTGGAAAACAGACAGCGTCGGGGGAATTATGTGTATGTGACACGGAATAAATAATGAAGACGGGATTCGGTCACAAAGCGCAGCTCATATCGCGGCTCCGAGGCTTAAAACTGTGGCGTCTGAAATAAGCCGGGCTAAGGAATATCCCCGCCGTCTAAACGTACAATTTGATTGAAGTTAATTAGAACTTCATAATGTATTCGTTGAAGTCATTTTAATTGTATGAGCTGAGGAAAGTGTTTCTTTTTTTAATGACCGCTAGGGGTTCTGAGAACCTGAGAACAATTAACATGCACCGTTATAGGGAACAGTTGTGGGAGAACCGAGAATCAATATTGCCAAAATTACAATACTTTCTCAAACTAACTAAATTACACTTGCATCAATTGAAATATCAAGATTAATTTTATCCAAACATGCCGTAGGTCCTGCAAAACGAATAAAAGTACATACTCTACAACAATTCATAAAGGAATGTTTTAATTTCTGTTTTAGCAAAAAACACAGTTTTATTACCAATATTTAAAGTTTATACAAAATAGAAAAATAAAGTAGCTTCTGCTATACACTGAGCGCCATCTAGTGTTGGGAAACCATAAACAAAGCAGACTAGGTTAAGTTGGTGTTAGTGTCTCTTAAATCGTGCAGATGGCGTGTTGCTCAATCATACCCAACGAAAGTTCTTCTTCTTTATTTATTTTTAAGTAAACACAGATAAATACTATGAAAGAAATTGTATTGTAATACTAGGTTCAAGATATTTAAACCATGATAAATAATTTTAGAGTTTAACGATTTGACGAAACTACTAACCATGCAATCACACTTACGCATTACGTAAGCAACGAAATGTCCGAATGATTTATTGCTCACCCGCCAAAATAAACGATGTAATCACGATTTCCGCCAAAAGATCTGAGAAAATATGCGAAACTAACACAAGCTTCCTTTATTTACAGATCAAATACTTTTTCGACCAAAAATAAAGTTACATACCTAAACAAAAAAAAACGGTTCCAATTACACCCACAAGAAAAGTTGAGAGTGCTTCGAAAAATGCGCTGCGGGATTGCAAAGATCGATTTGGCGCTTAGCAAGTCGAGGTCAGTTGCATAAGCCACTTAAAAGTGAAGCTTGAACCGGGGCCGGCTAATATTTTATAAAAGTTTTCTAAAGTCCAGTGTGCAGTCTGTGCAGTGTGCACTTTATTTCTTGAGGATAACAATGGGTTGGTCGACATTGACAGATCACACTGCGGGCTTGCCTGCACCTCGGGAAGGAACGGCTAACTATTTATAAAGGTGTTATAACAATATGATGGAGTTTCTTTACTTTTTGTTAATTTCTCCGAGATGTGAGGGCAGATTGTGCGATAAGAATTTGTTTTCTCAACGTAAAAGTTATTTCTTTTCAGGAGGCTATCCTGAAGCAATAATCCCCATTGATGATACATTGTGAAGTCAATCTGAAACCCATGACAAACATGTAAGTTTGTGTGTACATGCTGAAAACGACTTTGAAAAATTATGGTAATATTATATATGCATAGTGATAAAACCTGGCCAAGTGCGAGTCGGACTCGCACATGAAGGGTTCCGTGCACGCGGGTTGCGGGTTTTGTCCTGTGTGACCAATAAATACTTTTTCTTTCTTTTCTTTTCTCTTTCTTTCGTACCGTCATAGTATGGAAATCCCCTTTGTATTATTTGTTGTTATAGCGGTAACAGAAATACACGTTTAGTGATAGGTACCTAGGTGTGTGTTTTCATAGGGTATGTATGAATGACAAAGTTATGTTTACGTTTTTTTAAATGTGTTATAACACAAAAACTGCTAACTATTTAGGTATATCTCATTAAAACCAATTTTGGTTTAAAGTTTTCATTGCAATTGACAGGATATTTTTTTTTATTTTTCTCTCTCTAAGTTTAGTTTATTGACACCTCTTTGATAAAAAAAAATAGTTTCAGTTCCATGTATGGGGAGGTATATCGTACTTTTATATCATCATCGAAAAGCGGTTTACAGAATACATGATCTACGTACCAAGTTTCAAATGTGTAGTCTTAACAGTTTCCGAATAAAGTGACGGACGGAAGTACTGACGGACAGACAGACATAACAAATCTATTAGGGTTCCGTTTTGTGCCAATCGGCTACAGAACCCTAAAAATCAAGTTAGTATACTCTAATGTAAAAGTTTGTGTTCAACACGTTAAAAGCAACGATGTATCATTGATAGGTTATTAATATTCAAAATATCAATATTTGTTGTTCTTCACAATTTTCCATAAAACTTTCCACAAAAAACATTCTTCAAAGTGATCTTCTTATACATAAACAAAAATTCTACGGACCTCTAACAATAACCACGCACACATCACGAACTGTATAAGCCTCTTTTCCAAGTCCGCATCTAGTACCATCACTAACGACAATCTAGTACCATCTAGTACAGTCTAGAAAATTCTCGAAACAATCGGCGGAGCAGTAGTTACAAATAGCGTTTTTGTGTCGCCCCGAGTCGCGGTTACGCTAAACGGTTGAGTCGATTGCCCGCCGGGTTCCTATTTCCCGCAAAGCCTGCTGGTCTACTAATGGTACCATTTGTTCGAACTTTGTTAAAAATTGAGGCTGTTAGGATCTACTATCTGTTTGAAAATTGATACAAGCTTGAAAAGTTTTACGATTTTTTGTTCTAAGAGTTCTACTAGAAATTCTCAAAAAAACATTTGATTTCGTATAGGAACTGGCGCGATCAGCTTTCAACATGTATGGTAAAACCAAACAAAAGTCATGGCTTTCCAAGTTTTAAAACAGAAGTGGTTATGTTTCATAGCCTCAGACAAAACGTCTTACTTTTCAAAATGAAAACCTGCCAGTAAGCAAAAAGTACAAGAAATAGAGCTTTCATCGAACACGGAAAATATTGGAAGATCTCTAAAGGTTTGTTAATCACCTCAACGGACGATACAATCATGTCAGATGTTACTTAAGAAAATATTAATCACTTCATATATTCATTTGAGTATTGAGGTCTACCTATATCGGTAATTGTCAGTACAGCTTGCCGCATAACCAGCAACTTTAAAACCTACAATAAATAAACCCATCCTCAACCAACATAAATCACAAACAAACACCAGCAAAATGCACTGTAATGTAAACAGAAACACCAATTTCACTTAATAAGCATTTCCATTCGAGTCCCAATCGAGTTCCAATCGTACCGCTCCATAGTTTTCCCACCGGACTTTTCAATCGACAGATAAGAGGCTTGTGGACTCCCTCCGATATTTATTTACCACGAAGCAGCAAAGAAACTTGCTTTGTCGACAGTAAATTGTGTTTGTTCATTATTCAATTGCTCTCTTCATTTTAATAAGCTTAGTGATTTTTGCGGTGGTATTTTACGGATTTTGTTGTCTGTCGAAAGTTTTGTTTTGACAGTCTGTGGAGTTGTGTTGCCAGATCAAATAATGGCGTTTCGAAATATTTTGTTTGTTTTTGGTACTTTGTGTTAAAGTTCAGTGTCACATTTTAATATAATATTTTAGTTTTTTAAGGATGTCAATGAATAAATGAAATATTTATTTCTCCTCACAAACGTTGCAGGAAACAGGAATTATTTAAGCTAATAATTACAACATTTGTGATAGACCAAAATAAACATACAATAAGAACAGTAAAATGGGGTGAATAGAAACTCACGGGTGAATCGAGACAGAACTTTGAGAAGGATTTTAACCTTTCGTATTTATATTTCGGAACGTAGATCCATGCGAGACACAATGGCTTTTTAATTGTGTCTAATTACACGGCATACGAAAGGTTAACTTTGAACCTATCTTCATGAATTTCTTGCAAAATAATTAACGATGTACGATGTATTTGCCTACCTAATTGAAATCATAATCATTGTTGTCCTTTAAGGTGGTAGCCCTTGGCAGAGACAACTCTGAAATAAGCTAAAAAAGCCACAGTTTTCAATAAGTTAGGCTATTATAGGCACTTTGGGATATCAAAAAATAAAAAAATGTTAAAGAACCGTCACAAAGCGTATTAACTTGTAAGAATACTGTAGTTGCCAATTCCAAAGGGGACACTCTTTTAAATCAAAATATTGTTATAAAATCTTGGTTACCTCATTAATTTTGAGATTTAACTTGTGCAAGTTAAGAGCGGCCAGAGTATAAAGATAAAACTTGAGTACAACCTAACAGAACAACTAATCCAAGAGGTTTCTTTTGAATTAAACATTTAATCATGACTATTTCTGTTCATTTCAAAGTTACACCTCAGTAACACATGAAGTTAAAGCCACTTATTACATAAACAATTCAGTATAATCTATCAAACATAATACACGTAGAACATGTAGGTACATAGGTACATCGAGTACCGAGTATTTGTCTGTCAGCCCGAACATATAGAGCCCCCTAACTTATTCATAACGCCTAATGGTAGAATCTGTTCAGCATAAACTGATGGCCAATTTCGATAACAATATGGCTTACTATATGTGAAGAATTATTAATTAACTTATTGATGGGATGGATGTTACAGATTTATTAGTGGATTTAGTAGAGGATGGTATACACAAGTAAATGTATTATGTAGTTGTATATGGAAGTAAAATATGCTCGGAGCACGTGGCTAAATAAGAACTGCCACTCGGGTCGATCTTTAGGTAAAGCTGTGCTTGTCTAGGTCGGTCTGTGGATGGGTGACCGCCCGACATACCGAGTTTCCTCCGTGCCTCCAAAAGCACGTTAAGCTGTTGATCCCGGCTGCCATATACAGGGTGGTTCCGACAATACGACAATAAATGAAACCACTGGTAGTTTTAGTTCATAGGAACATTATTAAACTATCAAATACATCTTAAAACCAAAATAAAAAAAAAACAATAAAACTAAGTAGCATAAAACTGTAGACGAAATACATTACAATTTACAAATAAATATTGGTTTACTAACCTTAGGAATAATTTGCACCGATTAACGTGTGGAAATAAAATGTATCAAACGAATTTGGTAAAGACATTTAGGTAGGTTATTTTCGTATCGTTGGCACCTCGTGGTTTTTCTAGTTACAACTCTGTCTGACCTTAAGAGGATTACAGCCGTAATGTTAATGTTATGTTTGTGTACCACCTCTAGAGTGCTACCAAGCAAACGACTTTACAAAATTTCATTAATGCAATTTTAATAAGATTTGAAAAAAGGGAATAACCCTTTTTTCAAATCTTATTAAAATTGCATAGATCCTAAAATCGTTAAATCCTCATCCAGAATATTTTTTATAGCAAAGTGTAGCATCAAAACGCAGCTTTTATAGTTTTGTTATTAGTAGACATTAAACCAAGGTTCTGCAACTGCGTAAAGTGGCCCCTAAAATTTACGCAGAGAGCAATATTATACCGTTTCAATTGCCACCTTTTACGAGGAGGTCGAAATTTAAAACGCGTTGCGGGGAGTGTTGCCAGCCTCCGTCTAAATGCTTTATGTTTTATTTTATTATCCGTGTCGCCACCTAGTCTTTATTACACGTTGTGTATTATTCACGTTTGTTCGGTTTTTTTTTAAAGCTGATAAGGATTTTTTTGTAAGATAAAATTTTATGTATGTTTTTGATATTTTTAATTCTGGTTATTGTGTTGTGTGTGATTTAGTTTTCTTTTTAGTAGGAGGTGGACTGCATATTTTATTTCTGCCGTTTTATGAATATCGACAGTCCTTATGACTTGACATAAGATCAACGAGATAGGTTTAAGATAATTTAGAAAATAGAATCCAATTTTTGAAACGATGACGTAACTCGACGTAGGTTATCGGTACCGAGTCGCTGATGAATATTAAAGCTTTTTTCATTTCTTAATTTTGAATGTTCCTATTTCACTGCTTTGTATTTCCTGTAATTTCACTTTTCCTATTTTGTACTTATTACGACCAAAATACATTTATTTTATACAAATTTTCATTTACCCAAAAATCAAGATCGGCAACTCCCTTTCAACGAAAAAAACAATAAAATGTACATAATACTCTTGTAAAACAGCATCTACGTATAAAATACAGGCGCCATTAGCTTTAGCAAAAGGTTTATTCAGGATTATCCGAGTTTTGGAAGAAGCAATTAACGCTTCTGAATGATTGAGTAGGTACCTAGCTTAGTTAAGCTTTCAGAGAAACCTTTCAACTTGTGTCTGTGTCTAATACGTACAACGCATTTGGATCTATAAATTTTAAATATAGGCTGAAATTGTAAACATGTGTGCGGTATGAGCTGTGACCGTTCATTTTGAAGCGTGTGCTGTTTGATTTTGAGGGTTTTGATTATAAGATCGGTTATTAAAAACATCTTCGTCATAGTACAAGTCTTATGTCGATGATTCTTATATTTTTTTTAGCTGCGGGGCCAGGGTAACCCGTGAAATTAAAATTTGCCCACGTATTTGCAATTTGCGGGTCTGAGTGAGCTAAATAATGATTTACTATTCTAAGCAACCTTCTAAAGTCCATTTCACGAAAGAAGTCCCGCAGACGCAGCGCTGTATGTCGCGCGACATAATGTTGTTTCACAACTTTTGGCATCGTAAATAAACCTTATAACGCACTAATCCAATAATAAACTCACAAAATATCTACCACAACAAACGCACCTTGATAACATCGACAAACGACAACATGGCCGATCTGTTAAATTTAGTTCCACAATTGTCCGCGGGACTTCTTTTGTGAAATGGACTTTACTGCAGAGCCTGTCAGCTTTTCACCAGTATTCAGACTAGCAAGTTGAACGACCTCCGTGTCTCCCTCTATGTCGGTCATCTGATCCTCACCTGTCAGCGTGGGAGGCTGCACAGTACAAACCATTTAGTGAGATTTGCGTGGTGGAAATCTGACTTCCTAGTTACCGTGAGTGTTGTGTTTTTGATTATGCTTAAGGTCTGAAATTGAAGTGTTTGTTTGTAATTTCATATTAACATCATCAGTCAGTCATCAGTCTTGCCTTTATCCTAATTCATTTTCCAAAGGCACAGGCGCAAAAAACATAATATTAATATTTTTTTTAATTTTGTTTAATTTATTCCTGTTTGTTTTGACTAATCCCCAAAACGGTGGAAACAATTTTGACGGGACTTTTACTGTGAGATAGCTGATGGTTATATAGAATAAATCGGTATATATTTTTTTGATCTTCATGGAATGAATTTATTGCCCAATCGCTTGTTTAGATAAAATTGTACTAATTATAGACGTAAACACTTGATTAACATCATCTAAATGAAGTTTTAAACTGCGTTTAGTAGTCTATTCAATCACAACAATTGTTTAGCGCTCGCTTCACAATTGATTTGATATCAATGACATCTCGGCACCAATCGCCTTCAACTCATGAATATTGGATGAATCGTATTATTACCATAATTAAGGGTAAATTATACACTTTGTGTTCAATAACACAATGATACTAATATCTGAACTGTTTCAGCCGAATAACAGATTAAATGTTGCATCTAATTATGTTGCATATAATCTAATCACAATATTGTGATTTTCATGATTTTCGGGTTATAGTAGGTTTCGCGTTTTCACACCACCGTGACCTGGAGCTACTTTGTCCGTACGGTGGTAACATTGTTCCCTTTCAGGTTAAATAGAACATATTCTTTTCCATTACATTCTATAATTTTGATAGATTTCTTTGGTTGTGTGGTTTCGGCAAAGCCATTGGTCCCGGTGGTCATTTGTAGACCTTTTGTTTTCTAAAATACTTTACCTACTCTACAAAATACTATATTGTTAGAAAATTCCTCAGCCGAAAGGGCAGAAATATCATACGTTCATGGAAATGAAATAAAATGAGGTTTTGTTACAGTAGCTTACACAATTCGCTAAAACTAGCATGCAAAATTAAATAATACATTGAAATCGAATTTAATAATTGGTATGTTGTAATAATAAGTAGTGAGTGGAAGGGGCGATACAGTGTTAGCCGGCGCACGCTCACAGCGCGCTCACTGTTGCTCGGGAGCTCGGATACGAGTCATAAGTCATAAGTCATTTATTTCGGAACAATATACATTGTGTTGAAATTTGTAAAATCAAAATTTGAAATAAAACAGTAAGTGCTATTAAAACATTACAATCATAAACATGTCTAAACAAGATAACACAAAACCAATCATATTTTTTTATATAACAATAACAGACTAATTCATAACAATAATACATTCCGCTTAAAATCAATAATAATACAAAAAGAAAACAATTGCCACAAAAAAAAAAGGAAACACGAAAATCTAATTGTTGTCATTTACGTTTATATGTCATTTTATTTTTTTGGGAATAATCAATAAAAATAAATGTCAAATAAAAATTCGACGAAGTACGAAGACGAAATACGACGGAGGTATATAGGGACCTGTAGCTTAAGTTATTTCGGTGTCTCAATGTTTTTATAATGGCGTTGATTTGCTAATTAAAAATAAATAGTTCTACGTTTTCTAGTTACAAATATATATATATATATATAATTATGAGCTTCTCACCTATACGAATATAATCATAAAAGTCTGGAAAAGCAATTTTAATTTGATTTTTCCAGTATTTCATGATTATTATACTTATACTTATACCTAAGTGTTTTTTATCGCTATCGTATTATATAGTTAGTTGTCTCTCTTACTTTATTCTGAAAGCAAAAACCGAACTCATTAACACACATAAACGTTCAAGAATTTGTAACCCCGTCAACACATCATTGTCGCTTCAAATTCACATCGGAAACATCATCGCTCTCTTTTTCAAATACACATATAATTATGAAACGATGCTATCATTGCCATCTGATCCGCAAACGTCACCTATATTGAGTTCTACCTTCCCCCCTCGCTGAATCGTCATGAATAACCATTTGAATTAAGCTAATGCATCAAGCCTAATAGGCCGTTCTACGTAGGTACATATGCGCTAATCGAATAATGGATATTAATCGTCACGTATATTAATCTCAAATGGAACATACCTACATTACCTACTTAATTTAACTGTTCTAGTTAGGCCAAGTGCTTGGAAAGATATAGGGAAATGTGTTCTACTGGATTAAAGTAAGTTTTTCTAAAACTCTTCCAGCTTAAGGTGGAAGCACCAGGGTATTTCGCGCTTTCACTTAACCAAACGTATGTATTTTTATTGTCACTACTGCTGAAACTTCAAGTCAAAAAGATATTCAAGGTATTCGTTTTCACGACAATTGTTAATCTTAACTCGTCCTATCTCCATAAAAATAATTTATTTTAAAAATACAGATTTACCTATTGGATTTTATGTAATAGTATTGAAATCCTGTTCTATGATTTATAATACAAGGTTGATAGTATATTTTCTTTTTTTTTGATGGATCAAGAAGGTAAAAAAAAAAATATAAGTCAGGCATAAATATGACGGCACGGTTGGCGCAGTAGCTTAGCGATTGGACTGCTACGCTGCGTATCGCGGGTTCGGTCCAGGCACGGAACAAATATTTGTATGGCCTACAGATAGTTGTTCCGGGTCTGTGTATTTGTGTTTGTAAACGCACCCATGATACAGTACAAATTCCTAGTGTGGGGCAACGTTTTTAAAAAAAATAAAGAAAGAAAAAATATCGTTATGTCAAAATAATCACAATAGAAAAATTCCCAACGCAAAACTAAAACCATTTCATTATTTCATAAACTCGAACATATTGAAAATCGATGCAATACATCCATGATTAAACTCGAACGTACAACGTAGTGTGTTTGGTTTATGAAATTCAATATATCCATTCAGAAACAGTTCGCGAAAGTTGCCATTTTCATAAAGCACTGTATGAATTACCAAGTACCTATTGTTGGAACAATTCATGGAGTACCTATAATATGTTACAAAGAGTATATTGTATAGGTTTTCGTCTGTTAAAAATCGTGGCGTTTTGGAACTTTGTAACCTAGATTGGTTACAGAGTGGTTGAATACGATATGAATTTGGTTGGTAGGTTTGAATGTCGAGTTTTTTCGCCCCAATGACTGCTTCTGTAACCTGGGGGTTACTGTGGCATTGAATTTCGATAGAGTATGGCAGTGTTTCTCAACCTTTTCTTGACCAGGGACCATTTTGATTTATTTATTTATTTAAGATTAGCAATAAAACGAAAGCTATTTAAAAGTAACCTCCATTTACTTATAGTTAGAATTATTAGAATATAAGCTTACAAAGGAATGCAAGACATAGGTTTCAAGTTAGAACCCTCTAAGGCTCCTCTGATTTATGTTATTTTTTGATTTGGTGAAGGAAAACATTGTGAGGAATAGGTATACATATTATTTCTGAGAAAATACGTAGTGTCTGGAGGCTCTGGGATCTTGGACCATAATTCAAGTCGGAGGCCCACGGGCGGCATAATACTCTGAAAATAGGTTAGGCATTAACCACAGGACAAATAAAGAAACATTGACGAAACACAACAATTTAAAAAGAAAATTTAAATTCGGCTTACATCAATATGTTTTTTGAGCTTGAATAAGCACAATATGAAGGGTTAGGTAGAGATCCCGTCGGGGCTGCGGGTTGTTCGAAAGAGATACCGTGGCCTCGGCACAAGGGCTAAGAAGAAACATGGGTGGTTTTTGGTCAGTAGAAGTCTGACACTCCCATCCGCTCTGCCCAAGAGCGGGAGGGGTTATTTGATGATATCCCACCCCCCCCAAAAAAAAAGGGTTAGGCAGAGATGCACCTATTTAAACTACACCTACATTTAGTCAGTTATAAAAAGTCGCACGTCATATGGGGTAAGCCTTTTGCCTTAAGGAACCGCTGATGGTCCGCGAGCCGTATGTTGGGAACCAGTGAGTTAGAGGGTTAAATCTCAGTGAGCCAACTGAGTGCGCGTCGTGTTGCGAACAGACAATAATTGTTCTGCTGAGCACTAATTAAATGATCATTGTGTGCGTCTGTTAAAGTCGGTTTCCAAAACGGACTGAGGTTTACGGAGTACGGTTTACGGTTACGGTGAACCAATTACCAGTCTATTAGGAAACGCGGTGAAACATTCAGAATTTGCCTTTCGTCATTTTTTTTGTGGGTTCTTTGATTTTCTGATTTATGTTGACATTTTGTGTCTGGGGAAAATTAATCAATTGCTTAGCTGATATAGATTTGTAAAATATGCCCGCAAAAAATATTATTTTATTTTCGTCATAACTCCACACGTCCATACCACTCAAGTTTTAGGTCACCGGAGCCACTTTCAGACTCCCCTCTTATGTACTCATTCCTTATTTAATTTTCTTGTCTTTTTAGGGTTCCGTAGTCAACTAGGAACCCTTATAGTTTCGCCATGTCTGTCTGTCTGTCTGTCTGTCCGTCCTCGCTTAATCTCTGTGACCGTTAGCACTAGAAAGCTGAAATTTGGGACCAATATGTGTATCAATCACGCCGACAAAGTGCTAAAATAAAAATTGGAAAAAAATGTTTTATTAGGGTAGCCCCCCTATATGTAAAGTGGGAAGTGTTTTTTTTTTTAATTTTAACCCTAATGTGTGATATATTGTTGGAAAGGTATTTAAAAATGAATAGGGGTTTACTAAAATAATTTTTTGATAATGTCAATAATTTCGGAAATAATCGCTCCAAAAGTAAAAAACAAAGCGTCCCCCCCCCTCTAACTTTTGAACCATAAGTTTAGAAAATACGAAAAAAATCTGAAAAGTAGAACTTTATAAGGACTTTCTAGGAAAATTATTTTGAACTTGGATGGAAACAACAGATGGAAACTGCAGTTAACCAATATAATTTGGTCCCTGAATCGTATGAGCGCCTATACAATCCAGAGGTCAAGTTTCATTTGCCCGTATTTTTTAAGTTAGTTAAGTGGGAACACTTATTGTGACGGACGGGAAACTACGGAACCCTACACTGAGCGTGGCCCGACACGCTCTTGGCCGGTTTTTTTTATTTAACTCTCAAACTAATCAGAAAATAATAGCGGAGGAGCAGCAAAAAACATACCTGGGTCTGCAGTGGTACTGCCAATTTATTAGAGACCGATTTCCAGCCCGCACTTTTTCATAAAAAAAATGAATCAATAAACGAACCCACAAACAATCAAACCCTCCCAAATGAATAAACCTCCCCCAAAAAATCAACTGAACCACCTTTCATCGTTATTAACCACACATCAGTCCATTGGTAGTAAACTCCCGTTTTTGGGCATTGTTCTCCATATCCGTTTTAATTTTCGGTTGGAAATCAGCGAAGTGAGCGTCGACGGCAACGCAGCACCGACCGGTTTGCTTCCGGGGATGTTTGCCCGGCAAATAAACCGGCCCGGTCAATTCTGACCATCATTGTTAGAAATATTGTTTGTTGCCCGTAGAGTGAGGCCGAGTATATTTTGAACAATGAACCGAAAATTGCTTGTGGTCTTCGATTTTTTATTCGTGATATGATAGGATAGATTTATTAGCATGATACTTTTGCTGATACAGCTCAATCGCCTGCTTCTAGAAGAGTTATCAAGTAATTAAAAAGTAAGAGGCCCGACACTAACCACACGGTAAACAAGAACAAGTAAAGTAATTTGAACATTCTTAGCGTATCGATAGCAAAATGCCCGTTTTCACCAAAACGGAGCAAGACCTAAACGAATGCCTACACTCCAACACCGACAGGAACAGTTCCTGTCGGTGTTGGAGTGTAGGTGAGAGTGTATAAATAGAATTTTAGATACCACCGAAAGCGGCAAATAAATGAATGACTACGTAAGTAAATAAAGTCTTTATTTACGTAGTCATTCATTTATTTGCCGCTTTCGCTGGTATCAAAAATTTTTTTTTTTTTTTGCTAGCCTACTCTGTCCCACTCCAGGGCAAAGGCCTCCCTCCACTCTTTCCACTTTTCGCGAACCCGCGCGTCCTCCTTCCAGTTTTGACGGCATCGATCCAGTTCATCCCGCCATCTCCTTCGTGGCCTAAATTATATTTATTTAACAATTAATGTACACACTGAATACAGAAAAACGGAACAAATAATAATAAAAAGCTGATGCTTATTTCAAAAGAAATCTCTTCCAGCATACCTGCGAAAGAAGATACAAAAAAAGAGACGCAGAATTATTAGTGTGTACAAGAAGAAGAGAAAATGTAAAACGTAAAGCTAATAACTATCATTCTCTTTGAACATTATCTTATAACTCAAACTAAAACTGCAATACGTCCTTGTCCATATTCCACTATTGATAGTCACAGTGGCCGAACTTTCAGTAGCTTGTGTACTTTAGGAACTCCTCCGTGATGACAGCAGAGGTCACAGGCTTAGCCTGCTTCCCGTGAGATGAAGTGGACCACGATTGTGTCCGCGATTTGTCGCGATCTATTTCCTTGATATAGGAGATTTTATTATTAGTAGATTTGAAGAGATCTAGTCTAGATTATAAATACACAAACTTACGCCTTTTTTCCATGAGGATAGGCAGAAACTACAGAACGCCACCTGCAACGATGTTTACGTACTCCTTTGCCTCTTCCCTTCCATCTCTTCTCTTCTTCTCTTCTCGTGCATTCGTTGTTACGGTATGCGGCGCTGCGTGCTTTCGTACTCACAGTATTCGTTGTTGCAAACATTCGGCGCCGTGTAACTCGACGTAGTAACATTCGGAATGACGTATTGCACTCACATTTACCTAGTCATACACACACGTCAGTATGTATGTTCATACATCTAGATTATAAAGCTGAGGAAATTGCTGATACATAATATGATTTCCATGAAAATGATCCTAGCAAGTCCTTAAAACCATATTATAAATGTGAAAGTAAAACTCTGTCTGTCTGTCTGGCGCGCTTTCGCGCCAAAACTCAGAACCGATTTAAATGAAATTTAGTGCGCAGATAGACTAGAGCCTGAGAAAAGGGGGGATGAAAATATAAGCTTCGGTCGCGATAACCTACATCCACGCGGGTGATGCCGCGGGCATCAGCTAGTAAATATTACAAAAGAACGTTCTATTCAGTATTCTGTTTTAGGAAACAGTGAGGCCATAACCTTTTCACTTAAATTTACGGACATTTCCCTACCTAAAAAAACATCTCTAAAATAACAATGATTCTAAATCTAAATAGAGTAAGGTAACGCATTAAAACAACACTAGCCAACTTCAGTTAAACATGTTATTTCAAATATATATTCCAATTAGCTGAGTTTACTTTTGAAACCTAAGTTAAATTCACAAAGCATTCTGTTGGAGGTGTATAGCCCGGGGGCAAGCGAACCCACGAACTAAACTAGTGGCCGACTATCACAACGTAATGGAATATAATGGAATACTACTATTAAATGGAAATGGTCCTACACAAATACGAGAGACTATTCTAAATAGCACTATTTTCATTGAATTTAGAAAGGGTTGGAAATGATGCGCAGTTTCAGGAAGTTTATTTTATGTAAAACATAGCCTTAGATTCTCCTAATACGGTATTAAAAATCATGAATGTCGGCCAACGTAAATTTCATTTTTGCGAACTTCAAAAATGAATTTAAAAAACATGCCAAGTGTAAGTCGAACTTGCACATGAAGGGTTCTGTACTATCGTAGTAGGGAAACCCCCTCTAATTTGTATTATTTCTTGTGCAGGCGGCAACAGAAAAACATATTTTTTGATAAGTCAGTCAGAGGTCAGTCGTAAAGTACACTTTTCTTTTCACTCACTGAAATCCCTTCAGAGTCTCCTGCCTTTGAGGACTAAAATTAACTTGGCTCAAACGCTTATTCAGCCGATAATAGATTATGCTGACGCCTGCTACCTGGATGCTACTGAGGAGCTACTAAATAAGCTTGAGCGCTTGCAAAATTTATGTATTCGCTTTGTTTATGGTCTCCGTAAATATGACCACGTTTCTCACCTTCGCAAAGAACTCAAGTGGCTCCCAATCCGCCTTCGCAGGAACACTAGGATCCTATGTCTTCTCTTCAATATCCTACACAACCCGTCCTATCCTTCTTACCTGCGCGAGCGTTTTTCTTCGCTCCACTGACGCTCCGTGTAGATCTCACCTTAGATCCATACTGAAATCTCCTCCTCACAAATCCAGCTATTACTCCTATTCCTTCTCTGTCCGTGCTGTAAGGTTGTGGAACTCACTTCCACCTAGCATTCGGGACCTGAAGACTATCTCTATTCAAAACCAGAGTGAAAGAATATTACCTTTCCTCTCTATTGTGATTTCTATCATATCTTCTATATATCTATCTATACATATAATAAATCTGTAGAGAAATCGTTTTTGTACATCGAAAATATTTAAAAAAAAAATTGTCAGGGTATTAAAGTATAACCAACAGAACACATTTCCAGCATTTTTGGAATTTTTGTCTGTTTGTCTGTTTATCTGTTTGTCTGTTTCGATGACTAAGCATCACGTCAAATTTACGAAACGAATGTAGGTAACTTTTATACATAAATATTGTGCGTAACTTGGGCTATTACTTAGTCTTTGTTTCATCGTAATCGGTGCTCTCTATCAAAAGATATATGAATTTATAGTTTTCAAGAAGAACTTATCGTTATGGTCAAGAATGAGACAAGCAACGACATCTATTGAACGAATATGGTACTTATTACTAAATGCCTTCACAAGATAACTTTAAAAAAGTTATGATAGCTAAAGGTACGTAGATATAAGTCTAAATGACGCTGCTTTCAAAATCTACATAGCCTACACCTTATAGTGTTTGATCGCTCTTTTTTAGCAGTTTATCTTCGTCTTCGACAGAATCAGATGGCGTTATTCATTTGATGTCATTTTCTGAACCGCGGTGATAGTAAACATACAAACATTATGTTTCGTGAATAGTCAACAAATAAAAATTTACCAATTACACAGTATTAAAATACTATTTTTTTTTAAACTAAATTAAAATTAGATAAAACCCAAGACATATTTTTTTTTTGTACCGTGTGGGAATCGAACCTGCGACACGCAGTGCTACTGTTAATCGTCCAGCCATTGCGCCAACCATGTCGTCATATAGATGTGGTGTGTTGTTAGCCCTATGTGTCGAGGTCGCGGTATCTCTTTCGAACAACCCGCAGCCCCAACGGGCGTCGGTCCTTGGGGGCCCCTTCAATGTTGCTGACATCTCTTTGAGACGCGCGTGGAACACGAACGCGCCTCCATCGTCATAGGACGGACGAACGATTAACTAGCCCGTTACTCACCGTTCACAGGCCCGCGCCTACGGTGGCCGGAAGCCATCATGTGGCCCCCGATGCCCGGAGCGTCTCCCGCGGCGGCTGGGACGAGAGGTTGTCTCCCTCTCACGTTCCGCCACCTCTTTCGCTAGCATTACTGCTTCGCAGAAGGAGGTGACGGCCATTTCAGATTCGATGTCCCAGATTCGGTACAGGTACCCTCTCGAAACACCCTCTAATCCCCCCTTTTTTTTTTGTGGTTCGTAAATTATCAAATGACTCATCCCGCTCTGGGCGGAGCGGAAGAAAGTGTCAGACTTCTACTGACTAAAAACCACCCACGTTCCTTCTTAGCCCTTTGTGTTTCGGGGCCATGGTATCTCTTGCGGACAACCCTCAGCCCCGGCAGACGTCCCTTTGGGGCCCCTTATTGTTGCTGACATATCTTTGAGGCGCGCGTGGAACACGAACGCGCCAACGACAATCTGTCTGCCTGTCGACTATAATGTACCTGTTTCAAATTTCTTCAAGATCCGTTCGGCCGTTCTGACGTGGTTGATTAACAAACACCCATCCATCTAAACTTTAGTATGAGACATAGTCAGTACCTACTTTGCATTACTCTCTTCTTATTTTCTACAGTGTCAGTAAGTTAACGCAGGGCAATGATTAAATGTACTTTTATCTAAGCGACGCATTTTAGTTTCCGACAAGCACGCGAACGAAGTCGCGGGCACAGCTAGTATATATATATAAATGTATTTTATTTGTTTATATGTATTAGCATTGTGTATTTATATACGTATATATTATTATGTACTTATTTGTGTATTTATTATTATATAGGTTAAGTTAGTTAAGACATAAACACCGAACTCTTTTCCGCTTCTCACACACTATAGTCTACATTTCTTTTTTCATTTCTCCTTTTGCAGGTCTGCTGGCAGAAATTTTTTGAGAAATAAGCAGTACCTTTGTACTCATATGTTATTTTATGATATTTTTCATGTGTAATAAAATAAATAAGTTTGTTTTTCATAGTGTTTGTATGAAAAACAAAGTTATATTTGCGATTTTTCAAATATCTCAAAAAACTATTTACTATATATCGTTCAAACTAATTTTCGTTGAAAGTTTTTATTGCGTTCTACAGCATATATTTTTTTTAGATTTTTCGCTCTCTTAGTTTAAAAGATAGAGGGGGGGGGGGCACATTTTACCACTTTGGAAGTGTCTGTCTTTGAAACGATTGACTTTGAGAAAAAATGCTTTGAGAAACCTCAATGTAATTTTTAAAGACCTAACTTTATACACCCCACACGAATAGGTTTGATGAAAAAATTTTTTTAGTTTCAGTTCCATGTAGTGAGATAATCTTAATCTCCCTTAATCTTTTTTTTTTTGTTCAAAAATCGTAAAGCGGTTCACATAATACATATACCCACCAAGTTTCAACTGTGTAGTATTAATAGTTTCCGAATTAAGTGGCTGTGACATACGGGCGGACAGACAGACGGACAGACAGACATCGAATCTATAAGGGTTCCGTTTTTTGCCACTCGGCTACGGAACCCTAAAACGGCTCTTCTTTCCCGGAATTTTGTATAGACAAAATTGACTTTCAATTCTTCCGACATAGGTACCCAAAATCACAGTATCGTCAATATGAAAAAAATACAAGAGCTTATTCATCATCTTCCTGCCCTTATCCCATTCTATTTGGGGTCGGCGCAACACGTTTTCTTCTTCCATTCTTCCCTGTTACACGTCAAGGTGGCATTTATTCCTTTCTCATTCATATCATTCCTCACACAATCCATCCATCTTTTCTTTGGCCTTCCTCTCCCTCTCCATCCATCAATATTTATATCCATCACTTTTTTAGTTTCATGCGTTTCATCCCTCCTCATAAGTAGTAATGCTTATTGCATTGTGAAATATATCAGAGTCCTCGTTTCGATACTGAACCCATGTACTGGTGGTACTTTCATATAAACCTCAAAGCTTGGCTTGCCCGTATAACTTACTTCTCTTCATGATGTTAGTTAGGGTTTCTGAACAGTCTGCTTGCTTGGCCCCTAAGCACGTCACTAGACCCATGATAAAGATAGCAACAGATAAGGAACTTGTTAAAGTGCCCAATGTTAGAAATCTAGGTCCCAATATTATTCTCGCCAATCAAGAGCTGGAAACTGCCGACTCTGCTGTATTTCTGGGCATAACAGTAGATTCAAAATTACAATGGGGCTTACACATATCAAGCCTAGCGGGAAGGCTAAGTTCGGCCGCATACGCCGTCAGAAAAGTAAGACAATTCACTGACGTTGATACAGCACGGTTAGTCTACTTTAGTTATTTTCACAGCGTTATGTCCTACGGTATTCTGCTGTGGGGCAAAGCTGCTAATATTCAAAATATATTTGTTCTGCAGAAGCGAGCGGTTCGTGCAATTTATCAGCTGGGTGCCCGAGTTTCTCTTAGAGATATTTTTAAGGAGATTGGTATTCTCACGGTTGCTTCTCAGTTCATCTTTGCCAACATTTTATATATTAGACAAAATATTCACCTGTACTTACACTAAAAACAGTGATATTCACAACTTTAACACCAGAAATAAGCATTAACTACGCACTCCTTTTCACCGGCTTCACAAAGTTCATAATTCATTCGTAGGGCTCGGTATAACATTTTATAACAAACTGCCATCTTCTTTTCTAGACTTGCCATTTAATGCATTTAAAACCAAAGTGAAATCTAATCTTTGTTCAAAAGCTTACTATTCCATTAACGACTACTTAAATGATAAGAATAGCTGGTCGTTGAGTTGAACACAAGACAATGTTTGTAATTTATGTTCTTTCTCCAAAATTAGTTTACTGATAATATGTTATGTCTTTTTTTATGTTTTATTATTATATACCTTTTATTATTGATTGTAGTCAATCGTAATATTAACTTACACCATAGTATTGTATCGAGTCTGGTTCTTCTAACCAAACAGACAGATGTGTTGCTGGAGAGTTTGTTCCGCCACTTCTTCTTTCCAGCAAAAACACTAGGAAGTGTCGAAGGGTGGGCGTTTTGGGGGACTGTCACTTGTAAATAAGTAAAGTAAAGTAAATTTTGACGTTCGAAAAGTGCTGATTATCAGCCTAGTTTGAAGAAATGAGTTTTGATTTTGATTTTGCAAAATGTTTTAATAAAGTAGCAGATCATTTGCCTATTAGCCTTTTCCCAACGATGTTATAGTCTTACCGAATGCAGCTGAATAGGTACTAGTATTTTACATGGAGCGACTGCTTATCTGACCTTTTTTTTTTGTTTGGGGGGGTGGGAAATCATCAAATAAACCCTCCCGCTTTTGTGTAGAGCGGAAGGGAGTGTCAGACTTCTACTCACTAAAAACCACCCATGTTCCTTCTTAGCCCTTGTGCCGAGGCCGCGGTATCTCTTTCGAACAACCCGCAGCCCCGACGACCTGATTTTCACAACCCTATTTGTACTGGGAATTACGCTACGTCTCGGTAGCATTTGTTGTCAGATTTACGGGTCACTGACTACCTACAAACGACAGTCAAATATCTACAAATGACTGCTTGGAGCATTTTTACATACCTACTCTCAGAGGTACAAATAAAGTAGCAGTCATTGCAGTTAAATAACAAACTAATGACGATGTTTAACTAGACATACACCAAAACCGTGTCCGGCGAGCAACCTTACAATGTAGTAGTTGGCAAGACTTTGAGCTCCACAAGTTGACTAAGTCCTCCATCAGACGAAGTCTTAAGCTGATGAAAATGACGTGATGCCGCGTCTTTATTATTAAGCTACACATAATGGGATGCTGCATAAATAATGAAGATAGAATCTTTGACAAAGGAGCCTGTGATGTGTTCAAGGTGAAGCCTTAATTTTATGCTAACCGTTAGCTGTTCATGCGTTTGTTTTATGGACGGGTTTATTGGTGGTTTCTACCGCTGCTCGTGGGTTTTACTTTGTCATCAATTAGGTAAGTATTCGTAGATACACAATGTCATATTGGGGGCATCTGTCCCTACTTATACGAGTATACGAATTATAAAGAGGTCTATTTTGTTTGTTAGTAAAAAAAAGTAATAAAAGTATTCTACACGACGTTAATTATGTTTTAATATTGTGTACAAATATGGTAACAAACTTACACAGCAAGTTGAATAAAAGCTTATAATAATAGTATGTTACAATTCGTAAATTCGTCACAAAGCGACAATTAATAATATCAACTGTGTCTGTGACCATTTTAAGCAGTGGTCATTTTAGGCTCCCTTGTTGTCGTATGTTCTTCAGGTCTCAATACTCAATAATCATACTCTCCTCTTTAACGATTTCCAAAGTCAGGTTTATCAGTTTGTGGCCTGACTCAGATTCTTCCCATTTTTTTGCAGTACCAACCAAAACGGCGAAGATGCGATGAAAAAACGTTTTTACTACACAACACTCATTTAATTTAACAGTATTTGGTCTTAAATTAAAGTCGTTATATTCTGTATGTAACCTCCATTGAAAGTAGAAGCACTACAAAAAGTAACAAGGACTAAAAACTCATAAGCTAGTAATATGATGTACTCACGGCGAGCATTCAAGATTCACCAAAACAGTTTATGCGGGTCTCTTAGTCCACGGAAAATCTAGACAAAACGAGGTCATGTAATACTGGGAATGAATTTTTTGATGTGTCACCGTGTGTACAAATTTCCGAAAATGAACTAAAAGTGACTATCAAATTAGCATTTAGTTGTGCCCCAAGTGCACTTCGCTTTCGCCGTACTCTTCTTAATGGGCTCTAAAACGGTTAAGTTAGTCGTATGCAGATGAGAGTACATGCTTACTTTTGTCTAACTTAACAAAAAGTACGAAAGTTTAGGTGCATAGGATTTGTTTAACCAACTTTGAAATGGTTTGAGGTTCTCGATGGGACGGTTAACGTTTGTGATATTGTTTTGTAAAAGGCATTTAGTTGGTAATGGCTGAAGCTCAGCTAAGGCTTTTGGTAGAACTGATTTCAATTTCGAGTATGAAATAAAATTGTGGATGGCTACAAAGATAGAGGAAGACCAAAGAAACGGTAGATGACCTGAATAGCGCCTCTACCGCTGAAACAATCGTGGCCACTGGGCCAAACCGTGTAATATGGCAGTATAATCGATACGAAAAGAAGAAGAAAAAGAAACGATAGATGGACTGTGATAAAATAACGATATAGGAGGTGACTGCAGTAGTGACGAGTAATAAAGAAGTGTTCGAAAAGAAGACATGCTGAGCCGACTTCAATTAAATTGTGATTATGACGGGGGAACCGGATTTGAAGATACTGCGCGTCAATTCCTCAAATCAACAGCCTGTCTCAGTCCCATTCGTGACAAAGACCGGTCCCAAGATCCGCCATAACACTTACTCACTGCTTATTGTAATTCACATATTTCTAATTAACGTCACCCTGAGATAAGGAAAGCGCGGAACATCTATCTGACCAGTTTTTAATAGGGGATCGCACTGACTCAAAAAAATATGATTCTGATAGTCCGTCGGTTAGATTGTCGAAAAATATTGGATACTTACGTGTTTTTTGTTTTATCAAATTAACTAGCTGACCCACGCAACTTCGTCCGCGTCACATAATATACCTTATAACCTTTCTCGATAAATCGACTATCCAACATATTAAATTGAGATATATCGTACTCGTAACAAACAAAAAATCTTACCTTTCCTCTTTATAATACCTATTAGTTTAGATTGGCTTCGATTATATTATTAAAGTAACAATTACTATAGGTATCTCTTACTGTTTAATATACAGTAGCACCTTGTACTTGTAAATATTTTGAATTTGAATTTCTCCGGAGCTGCGGAGCCCCCAGAGGCCAGAATCCCCACGTACCTACCGCACCGGACCGAATGACTGCCACGCGCTTAATTATTTTGTCGCCCGTATATTTTTACATTGCGATATCTTCTAAGATATTTGTGTAAACTGTATAGAGTAAAAGGCACAAATATTCTATATTAAATTTCCGTGCTAACAAACACATTTATATAGATATAGATTAATACCATATGGGTTAAATAAGCTTCGCAAAATATCATTATTTTTAACCTAACATTTAATTATTAAAAAATGGTTACAGTGAGTCAATCTTAAAAGATAAACATATGCTGTCGCGGACTTTTTTTTAGAACTTTTAAAGAGGAAAAATTCCTTCGTACACGATATTTACGTAACTTAAACCGTTTCCGCAGCGCACGCAACGGAAGCTCTCAAAAAGGAATATCTTTTCCCGTTTTTGCAACATTTTTCATTTATGCTCCGCTCCTATTGATTTTAGCGTGATGTTATATAGCCTAAAGCCTTCCTCGATAAATGGACTATCCAACACTAAAATAATTTTTCAATTCCAACCAGTAGTTCCAGAGTTTACCCCGTTCAAACAAACAAACAATCAAACAAACAAACAAACAAACAAACTCTTCAGCTTTATAATATTAGTATAGAAGTATAGATAGATAAAAAATAACGAAGATAAAATTCGTCAAAGATCATGAGTGGGGGCTTGTGACGTCACTTGTAGGTAAAAATGTACTAACATGTGTCGTTACAGGAGTTTTCGAAGCACTTTATCGTCTTCATTTTTTGTTTACGTAAAAATTAAAAAATATGTGTTGAAAATCTATCTGACGGACTAATTAGTTTTTTTTGTCCGATCCCCTATTCATCCATCTTTTTTTCGATCTTTCTCTCCATCTCCATCGATTAACATTCGTATTCATCTCTTCTAACTGTATTTTAAAAATATTTTTTTTATTTCACCCACATTTTTCGTGTAGCAGCAAACCAAACATCGCTCACTTAAATCGCCTCTACACCTCCCTGCTCTTTGTTAAACAGTTCCACTATAATTACTGTTAACTTTGTGCCGAAGCCATTATTTCTACGAGAGCTAACGAAAGACGCACCTTTTCGACTGAATTATTAAAATTAAACCGTTTCACGTTTACGGGTGCGGTCTCAAAGTCGCATCGGTGCGGCCGCAAGAAAGTTGTGAACATAGAGAAGGATAAAGGATGTGGCCCGGGGCCATTTGTTCATCGTACGTATTTGTTCTTGCCTAATTAAACACGAAACACTCGGGCCAGGTATATCAAGGGAATTAGGGATTCAAGTGTAGATTTTAATGTATTGCGAAACCAGATGGGTTTTAGTTTTATTACTATTGTGTTTTGGTTTGTTTTGTTTCTAGGGGGTTGGTTACTGCATCGGGTAGGGTGAAATATTTGTGGGTGCTCTGAAAGTTCTGTAATTTGTTTCTGCTAATGGACAGAGATTTATTATGGTTAAAAATATATATCGTTTCTACAGATTCATGGTTGTTGAAACGATCTATGTCGCAGACAGTTTTTTGACATCAAAACGTTTCTCAAATGTTTTCCTAATGTTGGATAACAGGATTTTATGTTTTTTTTTGTAGTTTTTCAGGTTGCACTGGGAAGTTTTTTTTCTTTCAAAAATTAAGCCTTCCACCTGGACATGCTTTGCCGTGACCGACTTGGAAATCTCTAAATAGAATCCGAACCCAGGTCGGCCGTACCAAAGACAATCTCTTCAGATGGGGGTTCATTGACGGCTTAGACCTCAAGTGTGCGAATCTCCACACATAATGTCCCACCTTCTAACTTGCGTTGCATGCCCTGACACCTGCACACTTGACGACCTTATGACTGCATCAGCGAGTGGAGTCCGCGTAGCTGAATTTTGGGCAAAAACGATTTGATCGAATAGAAATTTGCCATCGACACGCTAAGAAGACTGATGGAAAACCCAATAACACTTTACTTAACCCGGGAATTGAACCCTGGACCTCATCTCAGCATAGTGGACCAAAAAACTAACAACTAGTATCATATTAACAAAAAAATCCTTCTACAAAGCACAAACATTTCCAGCCAGTTTCATTTGTATTTCCAAATAAGCGAAACTATCTCTTTGTTCAAGCTCACACCCAGTAAAACGGTTAGCAGTTATATTAGCGACCTCATTTCGTTAACGAGAGCAATCCACAAACATTTGCGTATGCACCGCTGTTTATCAGTTAACTGGCAACATTTTGCAATCAGGAGCGATGCGATGCGGGCAACACACGCGTAGTGTATGTACTCGGGGAAAATTGATATTGGTAGCTTAGAGCCGAATGGTGGACGTCAAATGTCAATATAGGGACGTTTGGTCTTATGATTTGTTTTGTTTAATGGAGTATCAGTGCATGTGGGTAGATAGACATTCTTTGGTGGTCATTTTTTCGCACTTTGGTTTTGCTTACTTTGGTAGTTTTTATCGAGTCATACTGCCGCACTCAGAGAGCTTTAATGATTACTTAGACTTAAGTAAAGGTTTTGACAGTTTTGTCATACAAAAGTATGTCAAATCTTTACTAAGTGACGGTTTAAGTAATCATTAAATATATCCGAGTACCGCAGATAGGTCATTTTTCTGTGGTTTTAGGAGCGATAAGGCCAATAGTACGAGTGGTATGTACTCGACGAAAATTGATACTGGTGGCTTTATGCCGTTTGGTTTTATGATTTGTTTAATTTTATTGGGTAACGGTGGACGTATTTAAATAGTGTTTCTGGTAATTAGTGACCAACACTTTAAACACATGATAACAAACAGCTTTTATTGTTGGGCCTAACTTGAAATCGCGAAAAAAAATCATCTGTTCAGTATATTTTGACCAGTTAGGCGAATATAAATCGGTCACTCATTTCCATCGAAAGGGTATAAAGGGTGTAAAAGTACCCTTAACGCAATCAAAGGGCACTTGTTCTCCCCAACAGAGCGATATTTTTTTTGTTCTAGACCATAACTGGGAACCCCCTACTTACGGAGATATTTGGGGTCCAAATTTCTCACAGCTGTTTTTGTAAATACTAGTTTTTCAGGTTATAACTTTACTTAAATTACCTCCATGACCCGTTTACTATTCAAAGCATCCACTAGCACAATGTTTTAAGAGTGCTCCATTTAGCTTTACCGTAAAATGTGATTTTTGACCCCAAAATAAATATAATAAATTAAAATTAAAAAAAAATTATGTTGATGTACAGAATGCTTGGTTGACGGCTGCATGAAGGGTTAATTTACACCCTGTATGTGAGTAGATAGATATTCTTTTGTGAATAGGGAAGTCGTCTAACATCTTTCCGGGCTTTGATTTTGCTTGCGAAATGTAGGTGTACCAATTAGTACACCTACATTTCGCCAGTTAGGTTTAACTCCCATGTAATAGGGGGCGAACCTGTCCATCAACCGGGTAGAAAATCTCGACTCTGTGTCCGATACTAAGAACTATCAAAAAACTTCTTCATTTTCAGTTTTGAAATATCGAAGAAAATATAAATAAAAAACAGAGTTGTTATGCATGTCAAGTAGTATGCAGTTGTGACCTAGCACAATATATTATTATATTGTGCTTAACTCAGCTAGAATAACAAACAAAAACGTCTGATCCATTTTGATTCGTCTTTTTTCATTTTGAAGACAATTTTGTTAGTAGTGTACTACTCCTACATCAACCAGGATATCATAAATATTCATGATTTGAGTAGGTACTGCAGTTATTGACAAAGGACATGGATGAAGAAGTGTTAAGTATGCAGCTCATACCATCCCAATATTAAAACTTGACCCTGAGTCAAAATACCATAAACATTCGATATAAATATGACTTACCTTACTTAACTAGGAAGGTACGAGTAGTAATAGTGTGTGAAGGATTGACAGCACTGCAGTAATACAAATTATAAACATAGGATCTAAAAATCGGAACGAATAGGCGCCCCCTCTATTACATGGGAGTATGGGACTTACTGGCGAAACCTGGGTGTACTAAGCTGTACACCGCTGTCTACCCTTCGAGGATTACAAGCGTGATGTTATGTTATGTTTATGACCGAAAAAATTGCATGTTGTCGACTGTTAACAGACGAACCGTCTTACAATAAATCACTTTACAATTTTACTGCTTCCTCAATCCGTGGATCGGTTTATGAATGTCAAATCGTGATTTATACGAATCCCTATTATAATTTTAAAACACTGAACGCTGCTTGCCATCAAATCTATCTAAAGGTGTGTACAGATTATATAAAAAATTAAAAAAAAACATAAAATTCATTTATTTCAGACATCATAAACACATTAGAGACAGATAAAAAGTCACCTACAATTAAACCTTAATACCTACAATTTCAATAACACAATAATTCTCTAAAAATCATAAATTCAAAATAAAAATTAAATAATTCAAAATAATATTCAATTTACATAATTACATCGTTAGTCTCATATGTGCGACACTTTAATAAGTAACTTGTCTGTCACAGCAGTGTCACACTTAAGGGCAGTCCAACCTATTTGCTATCATATTCAGTAGTGTTGGAGCTTTTTTTTTTGGCCGGTGGAAAATCATCGAATAACCCTTTCGCTCTGCCCAAGAGCGGGAGGGCCCGCTCTTGGGCAGAGCGAAAGGGAGAGTCAGACTTCTACTGACTAAAAACCACCCATGTTCCTTCTTAGCCCTTCATGCCGAGGCCGCGGTATCTCTTACGAACAACCCGACGGGAGTAGTGTTGGAGCTGGCCCGCACTCTACGCACAAGACATGCGCAGAGCGCTGAAAGCGTTGTTAAATATATATAAGGGGCATTTCACGTCAAGCGGACACCCAAAAAATCTAATCTATAAAAATGATATTGAGTATGAGTACGAGCTGTAAAACCATATTTTCTCAAAATCAATCATTTGAAAGATAGACACTTTCAAAGTGGTAAAATGTGTGTCCCTCTAACTTATAAACTAAGAGAGTGAAATATCAAAAAAAAATATATGCTGTAGATCGCAATGAAAACTTTCAACATAAATTGGATTAACGAAAATGTGCCATTAATAGTTTTTGAGATATAGCACCATTTAAAAAACCTCAAATATAACTTTGTCATTCATACAAACACTATGAAAAACAAACTTATCACAAAATAATGTTTTTTTTTAAGAAATAAGGGGGATTCCCTACTACGATGGTACGGAACCCGTCATGTTCAAGTTCGACTTGCACTTGGCCAGTTTTTTTTTAAATTAATCAATGTCACCCCGTTTTACTGTATGTCGCAATGTTGAAAAACATTGTAACATAATGTGGATGTGTTATAAAGTTATAAAACATGTTACGTAATCTGTACGGAACTTAAAACTCCGTTACATACTTTCAGTACAATATTCGCGAAAATAAATCCGCTTAACCACAGAGAGAATGGCGAAATAAAATATTCTATTAGCAAAATCCGTTGGCTCATAATTCACTCAGAGAGCAGCGCACCGTGGGCATGGCAGGTGGTCTTAATAAATACGAAAATGGCCTATCGCGAGGTTAGTAATAAATTCAAAAGGCAATCAACGCCACGGGGGCGGGTAAAAATATTAATAGCCGAGAAATAATTATGTATTCATGACTTCCAGCCTCGGTCGGGGATGAAGTGGAGGCTAAGCATCGGGGTAAACTAAATCCGTGTGGATTGGGTACAGTGCTCGATCTCGCCCGCTACCGCTACCGCCGCAGTGTAGCCTGTCTTCACCGCTCGCTGACAGTGAGACCTCAGAAGTAATTGAAATTTAGGATTTTTAATTATTTGATGAACACGATTCCAGCTATTTTTTAATTTATATTTCTTACTCTTCAATAGCTTGTTAGTTACGAGTAATAACTAACCAGTTTTTATTAAAAACCTTCTTTGAGACTTTGAGTGGTGTTAATCTACTTCTGATACTTATTGTACCAGCTACGGGTACTAAAATGCACGGATAATCGACAATCACAATTTTAGCTCTATATTTACATTCCCTTTTTTGTGTTAAATTATAAATGAATTCAACAAAACGAACTAGAGCTGTGTTAACGCAAGAGTTCCTAGTCAAATAGTATGTGTACGTTTTAGCTGGCAAATTGTGCTAGGTAATTAGCCTGCGGCTTTTTAACTCGTTTACATTGAGTGAAACCCAAATTATACGTTAACCGTCTAAGAAGCCATGAAAGTTTAGAAAACACACAAAACTCACCTGCCGTTATTTACATATACTTTCTTTATCGAGTGGTTAGTGTTTAACCAAGAGTGGAAACGTGTGTCCACGTGTGTCTGGTATTGAAGTTTTATGCCGCATATTCAGTCGAGACAGATCTTTCGGGTAGTTTCCTCCCGAAGTTTTGCCTTCACCGAAGTAAGTAAAAATTATCAAATACCTGCGCATGAATTCGAAAAACCTGAGGTGCTTGTGTCTAACCTGTTTCGAACTTGAGACCTATGATTTCCCGTCGGGGCTGCAGGTTGTTCGCAAGAGATACTTTGGCCTCGACATGAAGGGCTAAGAAGGAACATGGGTGGTTTTTAGTCAGTAGAAGTCTAACACTCCCTTTCGCTCTGCCTAATTTTCCACCCGCCCAAAAAAAAAAAGACCTATGATTTGGGAGTCCCACAGACACAGTCACACGACTGCAGTTCCACAGACACAGTCACACGACTAGGCTATCACTGCTTAATTTTTCGAATGAAACGCTTGCTCTTAATTCGAATTTGATTATTACAGCGTATGAATAAAATTCACAATGCAACAAAATCAAAAATGAAACATCTGTTAGTAATACTGTGTTTTTTTACATACGTAGAAAAATGAAATCATTTAAAAGAAATGTGAGTAATGTAAAGGTGGTTTATCTAATTGAATAAAAAGACTTCTTATTAATAGCACTATTCACCTCTAAAAATCTACATTACTTTTTAAATTACTTAGTCAATAAACGAGCATCTGAATATTACTATCTTAGCCACTAGTTCTATGTAAGCCAACAACTCAGCATGTGGTTATTTTTTCAACCGACTTCCAAAAAGGAGGAGGTTCTTAATTCGTCTGTATGATTTTTTTTGTATGTTTGTTTCCGGATATCTCCATCATTTTAGCATCTAGTAACATGCATTCATGCAGTAAACTTCTAAAATATTAATATTTGTCATCAGAAAAGATATTCTACCTAGGTTCTTCTTCTTCTTATCGTGTGGGTAGTAAAGTCTAACGATAATAAGATATTCTATTAGCTTCTTTCTAATTGTTAACTTAATGTTTAAAATGTAACTCGTCGTGACATGGAAAGGCTTAAATATCGAAGAACAAAGTATCGTATGTCCTAAAAATCGATATTTATTTACATGTTGTGCTACAAAAGTTAGTGACTGAAACAAATCGTGGCAAAACTTTTTTTTTATCGAATAATTAGACAATGGTGACAACTTTTCTGCAAGTAACTTGGACGTAGCGTGGTTGGTTACAGTTTTAACCTAACCTATTTCCTTCAGTTTACAATGACGAATCATACAATCTGCATGTGACTAGTTAATTAGACAATGGTAAAAACGTTTCTGTGTACACGTGACTAACTCGTCGGTGTATGAATCGGGGGGCGCTCTCTGATTGCAAATGGCCAGTCGCTGTCGTCTTGCGCACTCGCATCAAATCTTGAAGTTGCTATTTTCGCATTGTCTATGGTCGCTTGAATTATATTTGTTTGAGGATCTAGTGTTGAAGCTATAAAACGTAAAATGGTGATGAGATATAAATTCCGTGGCTGAGTTAGTAAATTAGGTAGCATGTATTAAGAAGAACTACCTACAAGTTAAGATAATTGTTGATCTATTTAGTTGGCCTTGTAAAAAAGACGAATTAGTTTATTAGAGGCTATCTAATTTTCCCGTGGCTTAGTAATAGAATGAGAAATTCGAGCACGTGGCCCATAAAAGAAAATCTGACTCGGCTTATTATTTCTCATTGAAAAAGACTCAGTTAGTAAATTTTATTCAAATTTAATACACTGCGAAGGGTAAGCACCCCGTCAATTTCAGGCTGCCTCAAATTTGTAAAAAACACAAGATAATCCCCCAATTTACAGCCAACCTGTATCTGTTTATTAATCCGCAGCGACTGAAAACAAAACAAGCCAAATCAGCTTTTCGCGTTCGGTTGCAAGTCATCAATCAATCGTTAATCCAACGACGCAATATCCATAAAATGGATCGCGGGAGGTCGCCATGCATTGGGTACGCATTGGGTACGTAATTCTGGCGGAGCGAGCCGACGACAATGCCGCAATCGGACCAGCAATCTACATAATGGATTGCTGGGCGAACGCTTCGTCCGGTGGCCGCTCATTCAATTGTCGCGGTCGGCATGTGTCGCACCGTTATTACGGACTACGGAATTAATAATTTCATGCCGTATGGGCGCGAAGGTTCACGCCTCATTGGAAGTTAGACTCTTTTGTTGGATTGTTTTTTTTTTGTTTTGTAATTAGCTAATTTTCCTGGCTGGTTTGTTGTGTTTGGGTGGTTCCCATAACTTTTGTTTAGGTCAATTTTAACTCGGCTGCGGGACTGTTCGAAAGAGATATCGCGGCCCTGGAACGGCCTTTTGGGCTAAGAAGGAACATGGGTGGATTTTAGTTAGTACAAACCTACCACTCCCTCCCGCTCTGGGAACTCATTTGTCAATTTGCCACTCGAAAAAAAAGGTCAATTTTAACCCTTGTTTATCAACAGATATCTACGTAAATGTTCTTTCAAAAAACCTTGTGAAATAAAAACCAACTTACAAGAAAAATAGAAATGTACAAGAATAAATATGATCCAATGGTTTCATTGAAGTAGATTGCAACTACACAATATCGAATCGTTGCAAATGTATGTAGATACCTAGTTACAGTATATTGTGGGAGTTAGTAATTTTGTATTTGAAATGCAAAATAATACTGTGACAGTACAGACACAGGTTTACTGGAACATGTCCCATCGGGGATCTTTGCATATTTGACAAACTGTTTTGTCATATTCTAATCATTTATTTAACGTAGGCATGAATGTTGGCAAGCTCTCTAATCTATCGGAGTAGTTCTTTATATTTAGTCAACGTAGGTGCAATTTCTTACATCATAGTTGCAAAGACTTGGGGATATAAACGGTCACAGATATCAAACAGGGAGACACATGAATTTAAAAAAAGAAACAAGAGTTTCTTACATAATATTATATTGTCAGTTTTTAGAACGTATATCAAAACTGCACTTTGTGCTATCTTGGTGATGAGTCTAACTAAACTATGACTTGATTCAAAAACGAATATTAATACCAACAATGTTTATTTGACCAATACTTCAATTAAAGTTATCATCGTCTTGTCCTGTCTCGGTGTCAAGTGTGTACTACAACTTGGACGGTTTAGTGATGGGTCCCAATCTAAACTGGGCTTCTTTATTCCTTCAATTTAATTTGAACAAGATAAAAATAAATAGTTCCTTATAAGACATACAAACAAATTCAAAATAGACAACAAACATTTATGCATCTCTATCAAACCAAGTACAGGATAATATGACTCGTACGGGGTCGACTGTTCAATATAAATAACGCGTCCTGACCTGAGCCAGGCGTTCAAGATTTTCGACAAATACAAATACCTACTTCAATTAAAGTTTTATCTCCATCAGGTCTACAACATCTCGGAAGTGATGTTTATTTTGCAAATATTTTTTAAGAAAAATAGTTTTTGGGCCAGTCGTTCGTACCTGACTACTCTCAGAAGAAACAGTCGAAACAAACTCAGAGTTCCTAGTCTCTATAAATGGTTCAGACATAATCTTGGTAAACTTACATGTACAAAATTACTATTTGTAATCTTTTCATTGCATAACCATCAACCTATACTAATTTTGTATTTCAATCTTGACGGAACTGATTCCTCATTCAAGGGTGCATCTCTAACCAGCATCTTGTCCCGTCTCGATGTCGAGTGTGTACCACAAGATGTACGACTCAATAACGTGTCCTAATCTAAGCCGGGCTTTCAACGGCCGCACAAGATTTACTAGCCACATATTATATGTGTTGTGAAGAGGAACAATATCCAGGATATTGATTTAAAGTATGATATAGAGGGCGTACATCTTGATGTGGAGTAAGATGTTGCGAGATATAGCTGGGTGTTTTGTTTTCCTGTTTTGGTGGCTTGGCTTTCGACAGTGATTTGTACGATTTGGCTTTGTTGATAAGTGACTTAGTAACGGGCTTAATGGAGTGTTGTTTTTTCTTGTTCCTGATTTTTCTTCTAAGAGTGTAACATGTGGATTGTGAAATAATGTGGTCGCTTATCGAAGGGATGGAATTTCAAATGTCGAATAGATGGATTTTAATGTGATTAGGTACTGATTTGTGTTTGAATCATAATTTGTTTGAGAGTTTGCAACATAAGCATGATAACGAGTAAAACATTGAGTGTTTTTATTTCAGGGTAAACAGATATGAGGAGAAAGCAGAAATCAGGTTGTCTTAACATTTAAAGTAATAAATGGACACGAAATTAACCCAGTTTGACGTTTACATGTTACTTGTTCACGCCCTGGCGGATGCCCTAATTTATATGAAATTCGACACAAGAATTAACCACGACCTGATGATACTTTTCATGCCATTAGTACGTTTCCGCAGAATTATTTCAGACCTCAAATCGAAGTCAATAACAGAGAGCTAGTTGGTAAATAAAGCTTAGGTATACATAAACTATAAGACAGACGCCATTAACAATAAGATACGTAGGTTCTTATTACCGCACACAACGAGATTAGGTTTCTATACACCATTAATTATTAATTAGTCGTTCCTACCTACTTACACGTCATGTCAAGTAATCGAGTCACGAAGCTTACAACAATGTTAATTGATTAATTTGCAATTATTGTGCTGTCAAGAATCAATTTGCCGAATGAGATCATATTGGCACTTATTGTTACCTAGTTACATAGTTTTCCCATTAGGAGCCGATGGGAGATGGATCAATGGATGGCTGTGATGGAATGGAAGTTTGTAGTTGGTTTGGAAGTAAGACTGTTTATAATTATTATGATCTTCTTCTTAGCGTGTCGATGACAATTTTAATTGAGTCAGCCCAAAATTTTGCGACAAGTTTGGCATTTTCAGGTCCGACCATTAGCTCCTGTGATGTGCAAGTAACGGGGCAGGCAGGACACGATATCAAGTGTACCATCGTCTGTGGGGTAACACCACATTTACAGTTCAAGGCAGAGTCATCTATGAATTTCCCATAATTATAATGATGATGATGATGCAGATATTAGCACTAATAATAAGGCCACGTTGTCTGGATTTGTGCCCGGTTAGTGGGAATAGGCTCGCCCCCTTAGGTACTTGGGATTTAAAAGAAATCATAATGGATGAAAATGCCTCTGGCTAGCCGTTCGGGGATTACAGGTATGATGTTATTTAAGTCTAATGTTATAATAATGGAGAACGTGAATTCTGTGCATAGATCTTTATGTTTCATACAACACTTAATATTAATATCCACACAGCTCTTTAGCAATATCGCTAATTGTTTAAATAAAATGGCTGTCAAATCTCTTAAAAGCGATTTCACAGTTGACTATTTTTGCGATTCGTAAAATATTTAGAAAACAAATGAATGTATTTTCATTGAAATATACACACGAAACGTTGCTGCAAGAAAAAGAAGAAACCCTCTACTCTACCCTGAACCCATTTACACATTCAATTCTTTTTAAACCGAAAACCAATTCAATTAAACTAAATGGCAATCCGGGCCAGCCCGATAGTCTATTAAAATAACTAATCCAGCAATTTCACTTACATGGTCGCAACAATAATTGAAATCCATGAACGGTGCAGCCATTTCTCGTATGAGCCGTTGGTCAATAGAAAAACACAATGGACCCGACACAATAGGGACTATTCACCGGTCTTAAACGGTCGCGAACAAAATGGAAATTTTAGTGTTCACGAAACTCAAAACTATCCCTGATAGTCGATGTTAGCTTCACTTTTATCGTACAGTGTAATGTGAGGCCATTTTTGGTCTATTGTCAGGAGCAGTCGGTTGATAAGTGATCGTGGTATTGTCGATTTGATAAGGCATTTTGAGATTATTGGACGTAGGTTTACAGTCCATTTCAAAGGAATAAATTCTTGATTTGAAATAATTTATCTGTTAACTAAAACGTAATTTTAGGCTGCGGGTTGTTCAAAAGAGATACCGCCGCACCGGAACGCAAAGGGCTAAGAAGGAACATGGGTTATTTTTAGCCAGTAGAAGCTAACTGCTAATGAAATTACTGGACTTTTGATTAGGTCTGGTCAGAGCCTCTGCAAACTGCAAGGTGCATTCAGCTCCTAATTTTGAAACATATTCCACCGTTTTTCAGTTACTGTTCCTTTATTTTTAAGTACATTCCCTGTACTCCATTTGTGTAAATACGGATGAAATTAAAAATCCAACAATAAATATTTCACTTCCTGCCTAGCTAAGGAGTTCACCGAACTCGTCGTCGCGATCATCGTTTGCTACATTCATTTAGCCACGGTAACGATAAATAGGGTGTAAAAGTACCCTTAACGCAAACGAAGGGCACTTGTTCTCCCCACCACTACGATATTTTTTTTGTTCTAGACCATACCTGGGAACTTCGTAGTTACGGAGATATTGGGGGTCAAAGTTCCAAATTTTTCACAGCTGTTTTCGTAAATACTAGTTTTTCAGGTTATAACTTTGCTTAAATTACCTCCATGACCCGTTTACTATTCAAAGCATCCACTAGCACAATGTTTTAACAGTGCTTCATTGAGTTTTACCGTAAAATGTGATTTTTGACCCCAAAAAAAAGTCGTTTCCCAGCAAATTTTTTTGCGTAGGGGTACTTAGTTTGATGTACAGAATGCTTGGTTAACGGCTGTGTGATGGGTTGATTTACACCCTGTATAATGGCTTATGAGCAAAAAAAAAATCACGCAACGTTCCTGAAATATACAGTTTCTTGTACCAATTGTCTCATGATATACTAAATTCACCCCATCAGTTTGCGGAGGGCTGCCCCTTACACCTTGTATAAAACGACAAGTTCTTATTTTTTAAATTACTGTTTATTTATTGACGGCACTGTCGGCGCAGTGGCTGAGCCATTGAACTGCTGCGCTGCGTGTCGCGGGTTCGATCCCCGCACGGAACGAATATTTGTATGACCTACAGGTAGTTGTTCCGGGTCTGGGTATATGTGTAGGAGTTTAAATGTTTGTAAACGCACCCACGCTACGGAAGAAATTCCTAGTGTGGGGCAACATTTTTTTTTTTAAAGATTAAATGTTTATACATACATAGCGACATCTATATCGCTATTTTTAAAACCATTTCTGCCTGTAGAAACTTTAACATGCACTTAAATACAATGGGCACTTAACACAATACAGAGTGGTAGTTTTATCATAATATGCACTATCTGCTAGAAGATGAGTTGATCACCCGTGGTTATTAGGCATTCACAATGGACATCACTGTCGCTCTTCTGGTATAATCCCCCACTTCTTACCAGGGTAACATTACTGTGAAGCACATGACACAAGACAGGGGAGGCACCAAAGCTTGTCGTTCCCGTTACGTGTGCCTTGACTCCATTAACTAAGCCCGGCTTGTTTCAGCCACACGTCATTTCATTTCAGACGACTTGACTCTTAGTGCAACTGTAGCACCTTTGTGGAAGCTTACGAGGAAATGTATTGGAGTAGGTGTACTGGCACACTGCTTTTCCTTATTTTGAAAAATGAAGTACTAGAACAAACATCCTAGTGGGGGACTCCTTCATAATATATGGTAAACCTTTTTATGAGTCAATTATTATTCATTATATACACATGCTTAATAAGCATGTCATGTACATTTCTTGGTCAGTCACTCACTATTGTGACAAACTTTTGTTTTTAGACATCAACATTTTAGTTAATAAACTTAAGTCGACGCGGAATACAGTGTATCTGCCTCTCGGATTTAGCCATCAAATAGCTAGGCTATTAAGTTTTAGTATTCACGCGGTCATAATAGGGTAATTAACTAAAGAAATCGAATTTGTCCGTCAGATAGATTTCTAAAAAATATTGGACACGTATTTTTTCTTTTTTCACGTAAACAAACAATGAAGACGATACAGTGCTTTGAAAACTCGTGTGACGTCATATTCTAAAATAGCAACTATTACGCATCAAACTAAAATAGAATCACGTAAATAAATCGGATCATAAATCTCGGCATAATCGGTGTACATACATAGAAAAAAAAAAAAACATACCCATCGAATTGAGAACCTCCTCTTTTTTGGGAAGTCGGTTAAAAACATAACCTATACATACATAACCATTTGTCATTAAAATTGCTCCTAGACTCCTAATTTACGCCTATATCATCATAATTTACACGTAATATTATATATTATATTGTGGAAGCTCACTCAAGTATGATAATACACACATCAACACTGTCTAGGGATATTTTGGATTTACTCAATTTACTCAAAATGTATTAAAAATAGCATACAACATGTATATATTTTTATAAAGCCCATTTATCAGACTACACTCCAGAATAAAAGAAAACAATGTTTTTTTGCGTAAACAAATTTTTATTCAAATAAAGAAAAAACATGAAGTAATGGTAAAACTAACAACGAATGTGTTTCTCAAGAAAATTTACAAATAAGGAAAAAATAATTTGTTTTTAACAGTTCTGTGAAAAATCAGTAGTCAGTAAAACCACCCATGACGTTAATAACGGTCCTGCAACGGTTTTTCATGTTTTGGATTAAGTTATCCAAGTCTTGCTGCGGTATATTGTCCCAGGTCCGGCTAAGATGCAAAATAAGTTGCTCTTCCGTCGCAACGTTTGCAGGGAAATTCCTCAAAGCCCTTCTTTGGAGCATGTCCCACGCGTGTTCTATGGGGTTTAGGTCAGGCGATTGAGCGGGCGAGCCTAAGACCGATACGTCGTGCTCCTGCAACCAGCTCGTCACCACTCTCGCTGTGTGCGGACGGGCGTTATCGTGCATGAGCGTGAATTCTTGGCCCATTTGTAGTCGATGGGGGTAGATTATTGGTACTAGCACCTCGTTACGGTATTTTTCAGCCGTCATGGTGTTTCTGATCCAAACGAGGTCTGTTCTTCCACCAACACGAATTCCCGCCCAAACCATAATTGTCCCGCCGTGGTATAAATGGACTTCCTGAGGATGTTGCAGACGGCTCTCACGACCAGGAACTCGCCAAACACGCACTCTACGTGTATCGGGATGGAAACCGAACCGGGACTCATCGGTAAACAGCACTACAGACCACTGGTTTTCTTCCCAGAGCAAATGTTCACGAGCCCACTCTAGTCGTCGTCCACGATTTCCTCGGCGTAGTGCTGGAGTACGAAGCGGTCTGCGAGCATGAAGGTTAGCTTCATGCAGCCTTCTCCTGACAGTTTGGTCACTCACAAGCAACTGGTGCTCTGACTGGAGCCTCTGAACCAACTGCATGGCCGTAACATTTGGTTGTCTTCTCGCGGCAACTTGCAAAAATCGGTCTTGTCGTTGAGTGGTTATGCGCTTCCCGCCTGGGTGTCTTTCAGCCACTTCACCAGTAGCACGATAACGTGACCATAACCTTGATATCACGTTTTGTCTTGTTCCAAACTCCTCAGCAATACTCCGTTGAGTAGCCCCAGCTTGGAGCATGCCTACTGCCCTTAACATTTCTTCTCTAGTTAAATGGCGCCGCTGCATGATGCACACAATAACATTAATTCGGAATTAACCGATAACTTGTTATAAAACTTAAATTGGACACAAAAAAATAGCCACAAACTACTGTAGGTAAATGAAACCTTCGGACTTCGCTACCATTATGCCGCGTAAATCTTTTGTTTTTAATGTATTTTTTCAAATTCAAATTTAGAATCGTTCAAAAAGGCTTACAAAATAAACTTTCTTCAAAAGAATTTAAAAGTGGCCAGTATTTTTTGAGTTTAAGAACTTTATACAAAATATCCCTAGACGGTGTTGATGTGTGTATATCGACGGTGGACAGGAAAAACACTTGAGAACTCTTTGGTCGAAAATGAATTATTTTGAGATTTTTTCTCCGTCGATTGGTCCTACTTTCGTGGCGATCCGACCCCTTTGGTGTTGCTTAAAGTATTGCCACTTCTAGGTTCAATTTTTTCAGACGCTAAATGAAGTCACAATGATTTAAAGCAATTTTGGTCCATTTACCACTTGAAGTTTCGATTTCATAGTTAGATTGTTATTTAATGTATTTTCCTTTTTTGTTTTGGATTTTAAAGGTTACTTAAATCGTTTTTATCTGTTATGGGAAATGCTATTTTAAACACTACAGGTGTTTTTGCTTACTTCTATTCCGTTGGTGCTGAGTCACTACATTCGTTTTTCCTTGCTTACCTTATATCTGTATGATGGAGTTGATGTGTTATTCCTGTATGATTATCATAGGATATTATGGTTTTCAGTTGTTTTGGCAGACGCTGTAAGCAGTGTTGTCGGTAAAGGTAAACACACACAAAAAACCACAGAAATATTTAAATTAACCGACATTGTCTTTTATTTCCAAATCGTCGGTTCATTTAATTTCGTAACTTTATAAATAAAGACGACAGTCGGTTAAGGTAAGCATTGTTTACGACATGGTGTATTTAAATTGACTTTTCAAAACAGGTGTTGTCGCTACAAGCAATGAATTTCGGTCTCTGCTGTGTAAGTGACGTCACGTTAATATAAAAGGAAATGATTGTGACGTGGCGCATCATTCATCGATGAAACCGCTGTCGACGCACTTCACATTTCGGTTCCAGAAATAGGAACCTCCTAACAATACGAGCCGTGTCCAAGAGTACCTACCGTTTTCTGTATCAAACCAAGAGCCTCGACCAACACCTGAGGAGGCTCTCGTTAGGCAGCTGGATCAAGGGCTTGACGCAGAAAGCGGTACTTCTGGACACGGCTCGTATTGTTTGGAGGATCCTTTCTCTGGACCCTGTTCCCGATACCGAAGGGCTACAATTTTTTTATATTTTAAATGTTTTTTTAAGAAATATTTAAAAATGTACTAAAATAAAACAATTTATTATTAAACAATTTAATAGCTTTATGCAGAACAGAAGCCATACCTCAGCTTTGTCATTCTTTTATAATTCCCTCCAGACCTGTAAAAATATCACTGAGCAGTCATCGGAATGTGAATCAGATGATGATTAGCATGATCATTTTTTATATTAAATCTTCTATATTATTTTACTAACGGCTTCATCATTTCAGCCATAAGATTAGCAGTTACAGAATATTGCAATGAAACAAGCTAACGGCTTAATGAAACAAAACTTTACTTTATCTTGTGATTATTGATTGTAATATTACCTGATTATACTGAATAATAAATAAAAAGACTGATTTTGAAAAATAATAAATTTTCGCTTTGCTTTTTTGCTTTTAATGTTTAGTCGATTTGTTTGCAAGTTGCTTAGCGACAATAAGTACTGCTTTGTCAAAAACGGCACTATTTTATGACTTTTTATAATGCTTGGCTTGTAAATGGCTTCTCGTTGATAGTCTCACTACAACTTTTGTATTGTTTTCTGTCAGCTACCCAAACACAATTAAATCATCACCACATATTATTAAACAAAGTCCTCCACCGCATCTGTGTGTTTGTCTGTTCACGATAAACTCAAAAACTACTGCACCCATTTTCATGCTGTTTTCACCAATGAATAGAGTGGTTCTCGAGGAAGGTTTTGATATATAATTTGACCGACATCCATGCGAGCGAAGCCGCGGACATCAGCTATTTTAATAATGTTATGTTTCTGCCAAATTAAATAATAGGTGCTTACTGAATTATTAAATACAACATGGAATTGCAATATTCTGTAACTGCTAATGTTTTGATACTACATATCGACGAATATACTGTCAGGTATACTACCGTATACATTATCAATTGAAATACACCCAAGTAATATCGAAATATCATATTACCGATAGGTTTTTCGCCACCTTATTTCAATGAATAATATCACACGCAAATAATATCGTAATGGCATAATAATAATAATAATAATAATGGCATAATAATCTTTACTTTTGCCCTACAATTTCGGTATGATTATTTTCGTCAAAAACTTTATGTTATTAAACTATTACAAGGAAAAGACATTAAATAAAACATACTGTAAAAAAATTGCTTTGTTTTGATATATAAATGGCTACCATAGTATCTACCCATGCTGAAATATAAGCAAAAAACAGTTTTTTATTTTTCCTGTAAAATTTAGATTTGTCGATTACCATATTATTCGCGGGGACGGACGGTGCGATATATACGTCCCTATTATATTTTATTAAAGAACTAGCTGTGCCCGCGACTTCGTTCGCGTGGTTGTCGAAAACTAAAATGCGTCGTAAAAGTACTTTAAATGATTGCCCTGCGTTAACTTACTGACGCTGTAGAAAATAAGAAGAGGGTAATGCAAAGCACAGCAACCGCGGTGGCTGGACGATTAACAGTAGCACTGTGTGTCGCAGGTTCGATTCCCACACGGAACAAAAAAAAGATATCGCATTTGAATTTAGTTTTAAAAACCGGCCAAGTGCATGTCGGACCACACACGATGTAGGGTTCCGCAGTTGCATCAAAATATGTGACATTACAAAACTGATTAACCACCCTGCCTCCGAACTATGATTTTTATTATAAAAATAAAATAAACTTACATTTGCAGTTTTAAGACCTGTACTCCCTGCCTATACATTATGTATAGGAAAATATTTTAAACAGGTACATTTCATAAGTTGGTCGACTATTACTCGTAAACTTGAGCAGCCTACTTAGCTGTGATAGTTTTCCTTATAATTTCGTTATATATACCACCAAAACCACCACCATACGATGATTTTTTTCACTCGCGTAAACACAACCCTTATTAAGGTGGTTTAGGTTGCCAGACTTGAGCCTAACAAATGAACTTTATAGCTTAATATTTCACAAACAAATCAATTAATCGAAAAAGTGTTTGAGCAAAGTCACAATTTCTGCAAAGACCTTTTCCCCACTACCCCGCACTATGGGCTTCGCAAGAAAAAAATGTTCATCCCCTCTTATATGTGTACCTACTGGAGATAACCTAAATAAATATTTTTCGATACTTTGTTTTACCACTTGGACGGGCAGACAGAGAGACGGACATGGCGAAACTATAAGGGTTCCTTGTGTGTGTGTGTACGGAACCCTAAAAAATTTAGTTTTTTTATACCGTGTAATTGGTAATTTTTTATTTGATGACTATTCACGGAACATAATTATTTTTAATTAACACCGCGGTTCAGAAAATGGCATCAAATGAACAACGCCATCTATCGAAGACGAAGATAAACTGCTAAAATTTAATGCATGGAAAGCGATAACAAACACACTATAGGGTTTAGATTAGACTATGTAGATTTTGAAAGCAGCGTCATTTAGACCTACCTACAGAGTACCTTTTGCTATCATAACTTTTTTAAAGTTATCTTGTGCAGGCATTTATTAATAAGTACCACATTCATTTAATAGATGTCGTTGCATGTCTCATTCTTGACCATAATGATAAGTTCTTCTTGAAAACTATAAACTCATATATCTTTTGATAGAGATCACCGATTACGATGAAACAAAGACTAAGTAATACCCCAAGTTACACACAATATTTATGTATAAAAGTTAGGTACCCACATTTGTTTCGTAACTTTTACGTGATGCTTAGTCATCGAAACAGACAAATAGACAAAAATTCTAAAAATGCCGGAAATGAGTTCTGTTGGTTATACTTTAACACCCTGACAATTCCTTTTTTAAATATTTTCGATGTACAAAAATTTTTTTTCTACAGATTTATTATATGTATATAGATATATATGTAGATTATCCTCCAACTCCTAACCATCGAGGAGTAAATACTTTCCCTCATCAGCTCATCAACATGAAGTGATGACTGCTAGATGCGAATACTTAAAAAGCTTTAGAAAAAGCATGAAACACGTAATACGTGCCTATAAAATTTGAGGGTTGCCCTCGATTTCTCTGGAATGCCATCATTAGATCCTGATTTCCTTATCATGGTAGGTTGATACCACCCTTGGATCTCCTTTCCAATTAAAAAAAGATTTTTGTATATTGGTTCAGGCGTCTTCGAGTAATCGGTGAATGTACACAAAAGAAGATTCCGACGAATTGAAAACCTCTTTTTTTTTAATCGGTTAATGAGATTTATCTTCTATCATCAAGTCAAAGTAAAAGCCTGAAAGAATACAACTATCGGACCATAAGTACGTTTAATTTCGAAGAAATTTTCATTCAAATCCTAACCGTTGAGGAGTTGTACCATCCATCATCAGCGCATCCACATGAGGCTATGATTATCAGACGCAAATACTTGAACAGCATTAGAAAATATATGGAAATCGTTATGTGTGCCTATACAATTTGAGGGTTGCCCTCAATTTCTCAGGGATCCCATTATCAGATCCTGATTTGGTGACAATGGGACCACCTCGAGCCTCGAGAGTATACCCTTTCAAACACAAAAACAATTTTGAAAATCGGTCCACAATTAACGGAGATATGCGCGGACATACATAAAATATATATATATATATATACACGAATAGAGAACCTTCTCCTTTTTGGAAGTTGGTTAAAAATTTGTATGCGCCCTTCTTGTTACCAAATTTTGTTGACCAGTGTTATTCTTATTAATCAAAGGTATTAAGTTTTATACTCTTTGGTTCTACTCTTTGACAAGACTTTTGAGCTTTTGAGGTTTCTGTCAAGGAAAAAATTGGGCGAAAAAACGCCGACCCTTTCGGAAATACCGAGTAAAATAACTCCAATTTGCTAAATAATAAATTTCAAGATAACGAGAATGAGACTCTACCTTACAACAATGGTATGCCTTTCGTTTTCAACTATGTTTCAGTTTCTGGGAATGACGTACCTTTTCAAAGGCAGGATTACGGATTTAAGCTTTGGATGGATCTTAGAAACTTCCAGTCCATACTTGTGGTGTTTGCTGGGCATTTCTTTTTGTGTCTCCCTGTCCGTGTGGGGCGCAGCCATAGGCATCTACACGACCGGAGCGAGCATACTTGGTGGAGGTGTCAAAGCTCCCAGAATCAAGACCAAGAACTTGATCTCCATCATATTTTGCGAAGCCGTCGCCATCTACGGGCTGATCACTGCCATCGTGTTGACAGGATTACTAGCGGAGTTCTGTGATGACAATACTATTGCGAACTACGCAATTAAGGTGCAGAACACCGCGTCTAGCCATATAATATTCGGATCCGGGATGTCTGTGGGCTTGGTCAACTTATTCTGTGGTATAGCTGTCGGTAACGTCGGCTCTGGTGGTGCCTTGGCTGATGCAGCTAATTCTGCTCTCTTCGTCAAGATCCTAGTTATAGAGATTTTTGGATCCGCTATTGGTCTCTTTGGTCTTATTGTTGGTATCTACATGACTGCAAAGGTCAAAATGGGCGACAAGTTCTAACAATATTATGGGATAGTATCAATTTGCATTGACAACATTTGTATCTATCTTAATTATTATTAGTACCTAAATGTTAGATATACATAATATGTAACTTGTTTTAAACGATGAGTAGGTTTTCATTGCACACGTTTAAAAAGCATAAAATAAAACTGTATAAATAAGTCTTGTAATTCGATAATTATAGGTAAATATTATGTTATAGAACTAAGTTACTGGATGGATGAGTTTATAGTACAGACTGTTTTCCTTCCAATCATAATTAAAATACTCTATGTTTTAAATACACATTATCATTATATAGGACTATAATATTATTTTTATGAGTTTGTCGATCAAAGAACAATGTCATACGGTCTCCATTTGTATTTGTGGGTGGCCAGCTCAGATCAAATAATATTGAACTGAGGTGGCCAGTATATTATATTTACAGTCCTCCGCCGCGTGTCCCTTTCGATTGCTCGGCCACATTGTCGTAGAAGTAAAACGACTACGTCAACATTACGAAGGAATTTGTAAAACACTAACAGTGCAAACCGCAAATTCATAGATATAATATTCAGAAAGTTAAGGTTTAACCATGGCCGCGCGATAGAAACGTGGAGGACAGCGCGGCTACGGAGTTCTCTCAAACGGAGCTTAGTAGAGGTTCCATTAGTTATGATAACCACTGATACGATTTAGAAGAAAATGTAGATAGTATATCAAATAAAGGCCTAATGTTTGTAATTCACGACCTACAGTATTTAGTACTGTGTAATAATGTGGAACTACTGATAACAAATTCAACATTACCTAGTTCCTAGGAACTGTTAACGGTACTAGTGACCAGGAAGCCTTAGAAGTTATGACCACGCGGTATAAACGCGGAGGACCGCGCGGTCACGTAGTTCTCTTAAACGAAACTTAATAGAGGTACGATTCTTTTTGCTAAGCACTAATACGATTAAGACGATATGCCGAAAATAAATCATAACTCGATGTTAAGTTGAAATTAAGTAAAGTAAGTTTACATATGCACAATAGTTGTAATAGTTAGTGTAGTTAGTTGTATAGTGCAGCGGAAGTTGTGGGTGATAAAGCACTAAGGCGAGTTTTATGATAGTAATAATTATTTTTGTTCTTTACTATAACTGTTTATAGTAAAGAATAAAAAAAATTATTACTTTTTAATGCTTAAGCACATCTTTGGTCGAAACACTCGCACGTCTTCGGTCAAGATATCAAACTTATAAGGTTAGTGAAAAAATGGTACCTACGCAAGGCAAACTTCTTACAATTCAAATTAGGAAGTTTGCATTATGTACTTAGGTAGAATTTTTTCTCTGCCGCACTCGGAGAGCTTGGCTCGATACTTGGCTTGATACTTTGCTCGATACTTTGCTCGATACTTTGCTGGATACTTTGCTGAATACTTAGCTCGATACTTGGCCAAGTATCGAGCCAAGTATCGAGCAAAGTATTTGCGCGATACTTTGCTCGATACTTTGCTCGATACCTTGCTCGATACTTTGCTCGATACTTGGCTCGATACTTTGCTCGATGCCTTGCTCGATACTTTGCTCGATACTTTGCTCGATACTTTGCGCGATACTTTGCTCAATACTTGGCTCGATACTTTGCTCGATACTTTGCGCGATATTTTGCTCGATACTTGGCTCGATACTTGGCTCGATAATGGCTCGATACTTGGCTCGAAACTGGGCTTTATACTTTGCTCGATACTTTGCTCGAGACTATGAGCGATACTTTGAGCGATACTTGGCTCGATACTTGGCTCGATACTTGGCTCGATACTTGGCTCAATACTTGGCTCGATACTTGGCTCGATACTTGGCTCGATAATTGGCTCGATACTTTGCTCGATACTTTGCTCGATACTTTGCTCGATACTTTGCTCGATACTTTGCTCGATACTTTGCTCGATACTTTGCTCGATACTTTGCTCGATACTTTGCTCGATACTTTGCTCGATACTTGGTTTGATACTTGGCTCGATACTTTGCTCGATACTTTGCTCGATACTTTGCTCGATACTTTGCTCGATACTTTGCTCGATACTTTGCTCGATACTTTGCTCGATACTTGGCTCGATACTTGGCTCGATACTTGGCTCGATAATTGGCTCGATACTTTGCTCGATACTTTGCTCGATACTTTGCTCGATACTTTGCTCGATACTTTGCTCGATACTTTGCTCGATACTTTGCTCGATACTTGGTTTGATACTTGGCTCGATACTTTGCTCGATACTTTGCTCGATACTTTGCTCGATACTTTGCTCGATACTTGGCTCAATACTTGACTCGATACTTGGCTCGATACTTGGCTCGATAATTGGCTCGATACTTTGCTCGATACTTTGCTCGATACTTTGCTCGATACTTTGCTCGATACTTTGCTCGATACTTTGCTCGATACTTTGCTCGATACTTTGCTCGATACTTTGCTCGATACTTTGCTCGATACTTTGCTCGATACTTTGCTCGATACTTTGCTCGATACTTTGCTCGATACTTTGCTCGATACTTTGCTCGATACTTTGCTCGATACTTTGCTCGATACTTTGCTCGATACTTTGCTCGATACTTTGCTCGATACTTGGTTTGATACTTGGCTCGATACTTTGCTCGATACTTTGCTCGATACTTTGCTCGATACTTTGCTCGATACTTTGCTCGATACTTTGCTCGATACTTTGCTCGATACTTTGCTCGATACTTTGCTCGATACTTTGCTCGATACTTGGTTTGATACTTGGCTCGATACTTTGCTCGATACTTTGATCGATACTTTGCTCGATACTTTGCGCGATACTTGGCTCTTGGCTTGGGTATTTGTGTATGTGACTTTAAAATGTTTGTGAACGCGCCCACGATACAGGAGAAATTCCTAGTGTGGGGCAACGTTTTTTAAAAAAAGAGAAAGAAAGAATACTTGGCTGGATACTTTGCTCGATACTTTGCGCGATATTTTGCTCTATATTTTGCTCGATTAACCCCTCCCGCTCTTGGGCAGAGCGAAAGGGAGTGTCAGACTTCTACTGACTAAAAACCACCCATGTTCTTTCTTAGCCCTTAATGTCGAGGCCGCGGTATCTCTTGCGAACAACCCGCAGCCCCGACGGAAGCTGGGGCTACCTTTACGTGGCTCCTGGCCAACCTGGGGGGAGGCAAACGCCTTCTGACGGAGGCTCTATGCGAGGATCGTGCGGTCCATGGCCCTTTACGGGACCCCGGTGTGGGCGCGTTCTTTGAGGCGGCGAGCCAATCACTACCTGAACGCGCCCCAAAAGGTGGTAACCGTAAGGCTAGTCCGGGAGTACCGTACGATCTCCGGCGAGGCGGTGAGCCTCCTTGCCAGATTGCCGCCATGGGATCTGGAGGCGAAAGGCCTCGCGCGCCTGCATGAATGACACGCGGCTGCGCTACACCAGGGTACCCCCCGCTCCGGGTATCCTCCGCTGCCGCGGCAAATCGCCGCTTCGTGGACAGACCTCCCTTCGTGAGCGCCCGCCCGCGTTTTTACAAACCTTTGGCCGGAAATACGCACTTTGATCGTAAATATCTCATCAATTTTTTAAGAAATGAATAAAGGAAAAAGACAGTTTTTCTCGTCATTTTTTGTAGATTTATTTGGCATGTAAAATAAAAAACGTTTGTCAGACCCATTTTTAAATAAACCGACCAAATGAAAAGGTCACGTAAAAGCGGCCGCACCATGGTTGATTCAATAGCAAAATACAAATTATAAAGTTTTATTTTGTCATACATTTATTGGCATTTAAATCTTAACAAACTTGCACAGAATGAATTAATGTGTATTAACTGCGATATCTAATTAACATTACTTCTATCAATTCATAAATGTTAAAATACAGCTACTTCAACAGTTTATTTCTGAGTCAGGATCGCAAACATCCTGTAGGCAGTTTTGAGAATCTGGAAAAAGAAACCGATTTAATGCAATCACTTTGCTTGGAATTTAAAATTAATTTAAACCATTATTTAAACACGAAAAATACAAGGTGTGCATTCTGTACATCAAATTAAGTAACTCTACGCAAAAAATGTTACCGGAAAAAAACTTGTTTTTTGGGGTAACATTTCTAAATGTCATAATAGACGGAACACATTAAAATCATTGTGCTGATGAATCCATTGAATAGAACAGGATCGTGCATTTGTTCCCAACGAGTAACACCCTCAAATGTCACACTGTTACTCGATGGGATTTTTTTCTGAAAAAATTCCCAACCGGTCACACTACCAGTCACACTGTTACTCGATGGGAATTTCTTCAGAAAAAAATCCCAACCAGTCACACTGTTACTCGATGGGAACACACTGTTACAGAACTTAATGAAAACATTTGTTCCCAACGAGTAACACCCTCAAATGTCACACTGTTACTCGATGGGATTTTTTTCTGAAAAAATTCCCAACCGGTCACACTACCAGTCACACTGTTACTCGATGGGAATTTCTTCAGAAAAAAATCCCAACCAGTCACACTGTTACTCGATGGGAACACACTGTTACAGAACTTAATGAAAATAAGAATTAAATCGGTTTTTTAAATTTTTATTAAAATCAACAAAATAACAACATTGGTAAATACAGTTACTTAATTACGGACGTTACACGTTAACATTCGTCATATTGCTAGTAATTCTCATTTTAATGTTTTAGTCATAGTAACAATATCTAAACACAATCGGCCTTATATAATATAACAGAGTAAATCATCACATTTTACAATAATTAACAGTCCTTATTTCTAATATTAATTTGAACCTTTAAAGAAGAATTTTCTAAATATAATCAGCATTATGTTTGTACCTATATGCATGTATCACAGTAAATCATCACATTTTACAATAATTAACAGTCCTTATTTCTAATATTAATTTGAACCTTTAAAGAAGAATTTTCTAAATATAATCAGCATTATGTTTGTACCTATATGCATGTATCACAGTAAATCATCACATTTTACAACAATTAACAGTTATTAATTCTAATGTTAATTTGAACTTTAAAGAAGAATTTTCTAAATATAATCAGCCTTATGTTTGTACCTATATGCATGTATCACAGTAAATCATCACATTTTACAACAATTAACAGTTATTAATTCTAATGTTAATTTGAACTTTAAAGAAGAATTTTCTAAATATAATCAACCTTATGTTTGTACCTATATGTATGTATCACAGTAAATCACCACATTTTACAATAAGTATCAGTTCTTAATTCTAGTGTCGTAAAATCTCCAAAGCATGGCCAACTGAAATAAGACCTTGTGTTAATTCCAGCTGCACTTCCTGAATAAACTCGTCGACAACGTGCACTTTGCTTCGTTGCACTGCTCTGACTAATTCATTTTGCGTCCCTCTCCCCCACTTACGACACGTGGCCGCCGCCGCCGGGGCCGCGGGAAGAGGGATGCAAAAGTATTTTTACATTAAATGTGCATGGAAAATAACCGCCATTACACACTCGCGATAACTGATGTTGCCGGCTTATCATAACTTTATTTTGCTATACATAATTTTAATTGTCACAACATACTTATGGCTAATTATATGTATTTGGAAAATTGTTTAAAGTTCAAATTAACATTAGAAATTAGAACTGATAATTGTTGTAAAATGTGATGATTTACTCTGATATATTATATAAAGCTGATTGTATTTAGGTACCTCCCCCCCCTTATTACGTGGGACTTAAATATAGATGGCGAGATGTGGGTGTAATATTACACCTCTGCCTACCCCTTCGGGGATACAGGCGTGAGTCTATGTATGTATGTATGTATTTAGGTATTGTAATTTTATTTAATTATTTAAGAATAAAACGTTCAAAGGAGAATCACCAGCAATATGACGAATAAATGTTTTTAAAGTAAAAACCGATTTAATTCTTCTTTTCATTAACTACTGTAATATTGTGACTGGTTGGGAAATTACTAATAAGAAGTTCCCATCGAGTAACAGTGTGACTGGTTGGGAAATTAGTAATAAAAAGTTCCCATCGAGTAACAGTGTGACTGGTTGGGAATTTTTTCTTAAAAACATTCCCATCGAGTAACAGTGTGACATTTGAGGGTGTTACTCGTTGGGAACAAATGGGATCGTGAAGGTTAAAGTAAAATTAAAACCTTAAAAGTTGTGTTAAAAAAACTTATTAAAATGTTAGAAATGTAACCCTCAATATCTCTGTAACTAGAAAGTTCTCAGGTATATAGGGTGTAAAAGTACCCTTAACGCAAACGAAGGGCACTTGTTCTCCCCACAACTGCGATCATTTTTTTGTTCTAGAAATCTAGACCATACCTGGGAACCTCCTAGTTACGGAGATATTGGGGGTCAAAGTTCCAAATTTTTCACAACTGTTTTTGTAAATACTAGTTTTTCAGGTTTTAACTTTACTTAAATTACCTCCATGACCCGTTTACTATTCAAAGCATCCACTAGCACAATGTTTTAAGAGTGCTACTTTGAGTTTTACCGTAAAATGTGATTTTTGACCCCAAAAAGAAAAGTCATTTCCCAGCAAAAATTTTTGCGTAGGGGTACTTAGATTGATGTACAGAATGCTTGGTTGACGGGTGTGTGATGGGTTGATTTACACCCTGTATAGTGCATAACAAATAAAATATCGCAATGACGGGGAAACCAAGTGCCTTTCGACTTTGTTAATTAACGAAGTCGAAAGGTTTACTCTTAAGGGTACTATTATGCCCATTAGGTTACTTACTGAAACAAAAGTGGCGAGTGAAAGCGGCAAGACGCCAGAAACTCTTGGAGTGACGGTTTGTGACCAGCGCAGCATGGCAATCCGGATTAGACGACGAAATTCTGGGGACGCTGACGTCCAGTCACTTAGATAAATTGCAGTAATTACTGAATCACTCTGTAAGAACGCACGGTTCAATTTATGGCAACATTCAGACCATAGCACATCAATCATGTTCTACACAAAGAAAGTTTAAGACTGCACAACACAACATAAAATCACGCCTGTTATTCCCAAAGGGTTAGCCAGAGGTGTTATGTTGCCATTTATATATTTCACTGCCGCACTCAGAAAGCTTTAATGATTTCTTAGGCTATCACTTAGTAAATGTTTTGACAGTTTTGTCATACAAAAGTATGTCAAATCTTTACCAAGTGACGGCTTAAGTAATCATTAAATATCTCTGAGTACCGCAAATAGTGGGCAAACCGATTGCCATCAACTGAGCACAAATGTATATTCCGTAACTGCCATAGAGAAATTCATGATGATAAAACAAGTGCCTGACCTGGGAATCGAACCCAGGGCCAGCAGCAATCGCGCCTGCGACCACTTTACCAACGGAGCAATATTTTTTCCAATCCTGTTTATAAACTGTAAAAATATATAACGCTTGAAAGCAATTGCCATTAGGTTAAGCTCCTGAGGTTCTGAGGAGGAGAAGGTCTGTGTTAGGATTTGTACTCGAAGGATAGTTCGCCCCCCTTTTACATGGGACTTAAACTACTATATTTCTGCACAACCCTTCAGGAATGTGGGCCGTAATGTTATCTTATGTTAACTTACCTCGTATTGCACCAAGTTACCAAAGTAGCAGTACAATAAAACCTGAGCTAATAATAGAATCAGCACGACTACCAGAAATGCAGCCGGTACCGATAAGAGAGAATCCTGGAATAAAAAAAAAACCTTTGAAAAAAATCACCCACTGTTGGGAGGCCTATAGGCCTCCCGTTTCTTCTGTCACTCTTCTATGTTCTGTGCGTCCCTATAGTTTATTAGTATATATTTATAGCATATACGTCCGTATAGTTTCTGATTTTAATGATTGAGCAAGAATTGGTATGATACAAAAAATACGTGACTTACTATAGAACTCAGTTTGTATGTCACTACGCAAATGGTGGCACTACAGCTAAAGAATTCAAAGGACATGGAGCCGTTGAATACATCGCCGATTTCTTTAGTGTACCTGAAACGTGGACAGAATAAAGACACATTATGGGCTACTGAATGAATTAGAGTGATCATCTCCAAAGTCATCATCATCTGCCTAGCCTTATCCCAACTATGTTGAGGTCGGCTTCCAGTCTAACCGGATGCAGCTGATAACAGTATTTTACATAGAGCGACTGCCTGATCTTGACCTGGAAGACCTGGAGCGGCTGTCAAAGATCTACAATATTACAGCCGGAACCAACGGCTTAACGTACTTTTTGGGGCATGGGGGACGGTATCATCATAAGAGCACGGTCCCAATAAAACTATCAAATTGAAAGGACTTAATTACCTAATTTAAATGGATTCTTGAAATATTGAATCATTTCAATATCTTATGACTTTATGACTACCAACCTAAACTCAAATCACTTCTTTCTTTGATATTTGCCTAAAATGTCTATAAATATGTCAAGTGTCATTTTGGCAAACTATTCATTTCCCTTACTGTGACAACTGGTGTCTGGTGTTATCTTGTTCAATATCAATAGAACTAACGACCGTACCGTTCGCGTTCGAGAGATCGAAATTGCATCCATGGAAGACTAACAGCTAAATAAACTCAATTAAATATAATATTAACGCGAGTCTTGACAGCCAATGACAAGCAGAATGTAAAAAAAGGGACTGTAAACAACACAGCGTTGCCCACAATAAAGAAAGAATAGACAACATCAAAACTTTAACAAAAACACATAATTGGATACTTGACTACTGTTAAAAAATCACGGTTTATGTTATTTCAAAGAACTAACAGAAATAACACTATGTGTGAAAAAAGTAATAAAATCGATCTGAAAATGGCATAGTTTTAACTGTTCTAAATGACGTGTTAGACAAAGACAGCGCTATACAAAACGTGACGTCGTAATTCATAACGCCGTAGTAACGTCACGGTTACGTAGTATAAATGGCCGTTTCGCAAGACAAGGATAGAAAGTGCCCCCACCAAAAACTTCTAAAGCATGTAACTCCTCCATTTTGTTATCGATATTATTACGTTTTTCACACATCGTGTTATCTCTGTTAGTTCTTTGAAAAAACATAACATTTTATTGAATTTTTAACAGTAGTCAAATAGCCAATTATATCTTAATACCTACTACCAATACCAGGTTGTTGTTTTGCACCCTTGTCAAATTCAAAGAGGTTACTAAAATATCAGGGTTTTTAATCCAAATTGTAACATACCACGCCACAGCTTCATATCTCTGCACATAATGCACAAACCGACTCCTCAGGCCCTTGTCAACTACATCGCTATAATCCCATTCGCCCCTGGATGCGCCATCCGTATCGAACAAATGCTCTAAATTGTACTTGATGATCTTCAATTGGACTTCCGACTGTGCATAATACGTTGCGACGAGGCAGTCGAGAGCCAAGTGGCCGTACCCGGTCCATATTATGGGTGCCACTTCCATTATTATTGAGCATATATATCTGTGGACAATCATACAATTATGGGGAATTTGCATCAGTACTTCTTAAAATAAAGTTTGTCACAAAATGAATCCGGGGATTCTGTAAGTTGCGGTCATTTATTACTACCCGACTGCAAGGAAAGGGTTATGTGCGGGTTGTCCGCAAGGGATACCGAGGCCTCGACATGAAGGGCGAAGAAGGAACATGGGTGGTTTTTAGTCAGTAGAAGTCTGACACTCCCTTTCGCTCTGCCCAAGAGCGGGAGGATATTTGATGATTTTCCACCCCAAAAAAAAAAAATAAATAAATAAAAAAAAGGGTTATGTTTTTTTTTTAGTATAGATTCTCTCAAACTATCATTTTTTGTACATTTAGACATATTTGAACAAATTTCAAGGGACAAGGTATTTTCATAGAAGTAAAATTGGCTAAGTACGAGTCGGACTCGCGCACCAAGGGTTCCGTACGTATGTTGCAAATTATGTTTTTCCCAATTTTTTCTTTATTTGTGCTGTACGTTAACGTTATGACGTATGACGTTGCTTCGTACCAAGATTCACGGAAAGTACCATAAATCACAAATAAAGAAAAAATTGCGAAAAGCATACATTTTTAATTATAAAAGATACAGCCCTTTATGCTGTAAATTTTCGACACTCGCAAGGGAATCAAAACCTTTAGGACGTTTCTTCGTACCAAATTCAAAGTTCCGAGTTCACGGGAAGAACCCTGTACTTTAGGTTTTGATTCCCGTGCGAGTATCTTTTGATTGCGTTGGCTTAGAAGTTCGATTTTTTCACAGCTCCAAGTGACAGTAGACGTGAGTACTTGATATGAATTTCAGCTTGATACGTCCACGCATTCATGAAAAAAGAGGTCTTGATAGACAGACGGACAACAAAGTGCTCCTATAAGGGGTCCATTTTTTTACGTTTGAGGTACGGACTACGGAATCCTAAAAATAGGTAAGTCTCAACGTTTCGAAAGAGTCAAATTGTAAATAATGATAGTTAGATTTATGGACTTACTAACTGACTAACGCGACCTTCGTCAGCGTGAAGTTAAATTATAAAAATACTACTAAAGTTTCTTAATACAATTCAATCACGATTCCGAAGACAAATGGCACCATCTATTTATCATAAGAACGTTATTGTGGGTTTCCTCGGGAACAGTACATTTTTAAGGTACCCTATGTCCGCTTCTGTACACCTGACAACGTAGGTATATATATGCAAAGTTTCAGGATAATCGGTTCAGTGGTTTAGGCGTAACAAACTCACTTTCGCATTTATAATATTAGTTAGGATTGCAAAGATCCCCGTGTTGCTCAGTGCTAACAAAATATTCTTATTGATCAGAAGCTCATTTAATTTTTTTTAAAAGAAACGACAAAGTTACTTAGAACTACTTATTTTAAATTAGGAAATCAGAAAACCAACACAATTATAAAAACATTAAGACACCGGAATAAGTAATAGGTACTACAGGTCCCAAAATATGTCCGTCGTATCTGAGCTCCCAAGCAAAAGTGGGCGCGCTCTGAGCGTGCGCCGGCTTATAAATACTCCATGACCGCCCCCTCCACTCGCTGCGTCACCAGGAATATGCGATATTTTTACATTTTCAGCTGAGGAATTCTCTAAAAAATTATATTATATCGTTGTGCAATCTTGGGACTGACCTACTGACCAACATACAAGGTGTAGTTTTGCATCTGCGTCAAATTTCAGGAGGTTGTCACTAAATACATAAAATAATTTATATTACGGTACCAGGTCAATAATTAGTATTTTCGGAGATTACACGCTACATACAAAATAACAAGCCTAAATTTAACTTTTTTGTAATATTATTTAATATTTATTTATTTGTTTTTGTACCTTTCGAAGTACCTATCTATCAGGTAACGTTTTAAACTCACCCAGTCCAAGTAACAGTTTCAAAAGGTGTATATACAGCAATATTAGCGGTTGGGTCCTGGTACCTCCTGACGAAGTGCGAGGCTGGCCACGTGATAGCAGCGGCTGAAATGCCGATTAAAATGATCTTCACGGCGCGATGCATGAATGTTGTCGTCTCCAGAAGCATCTCTTCATCTTTTTTTGTGTATGCAGCGAAGATTGGGTCTAAAAATTTGCACAACTGTAACGAACGTAGTAAATATACATACATGACATCACGCCTGTAATTACCGGAAGATTAGGCAGATGTGTACCCATTAGTACACCCACATTTCGCTTATTATGTTTAAGTCCCATGTAATAAGGGCGACCCTATTCTTTCAACCGGGCACAAATTCGTGCTCCGTGGCGGCTACTGAAAAAATCCTTATGTAAAAATCCAATAACACTATGTGCGACATGAAAATCGAACCCATGACCTCAGGCACAGTAGCCGCGCTTGCGACCACTAGACCAGTGTTTTTGATAGAATAGAAAGGTTAGGTGGACGCGCCAAAGTAGCCCGTGAAATACAAATTTTGTTAGGTTTTTTTTGCAATTTGCAGGCACTATCAGGCTAATAAGTTGATTAAAATATGATTCGCGTCATAATGTTTCAACTATTTTTAACTAATTTCACCTAGATTTTCGTTAAGATTGAAGAGAGGATCACTCAATCCACATGCACATGTCCGTAACGCGTATGTAGTCACAGAATAGGGTAGTTAACTAAAAAAATCTAATTAGTCCGTCAGATTGATTTGCAAAAAATATTGAACACATATTTTTTTTTTTTACGTAAACAAACAGTGAAGACGATACAAAGCTTTGAAAACTCGTGTGACGTCTTATTCTAAGACATTAGTATGAATTTTTTTACCGGTGAGTGACGTCACGACCCACACTCAAATCTTTGACGCGTTTTATCTTCGTCAATTTTTATTGATTTGATAAAACAAAAAATACGTATCCAATATTTTTCGATAATCTAACAGACGGACTAATTAGAATCATATTTTTTTAGTCAGTAAACATTCCTATTAAAATCATTAAACTCATCAATCGTCTAAATTAATTTAATCCTAATCAATAACATTTCTTGAAAAGGTCCGTTGGCTCGTAGCTATGATTTATTGCTGACTTACCATTTATCATTTCATTCATTTTATCAATCCTCGAAACTGTCAACCTCAGTACAATGAGTTTTACAAGTAAGTTAAACTGCGGCAATGCAATAATCGAAACATCAAACACTTTGTCCAAGTCATCACGATTCTGTAATTAAAATAGTCAATATAACCTACCTCTCTAAATTATCATGCAGCATGCTGTAAGGAGAACATAATAAATGCTTCGTCAGTATTTTGGTGTCCTGGTAGTTTGTGAAATAAAATCCAAAGATTACTCGGAACGTGGTCTTGATATTAATATTATCAAGAAAACTTTTTTCTATTTGGCTATACGAATTACAAAATTTGAAAACGGGTCCAGTTGACCAATTCAAAAATGCATTATGTCGATTGGACCCGCGGGTCCCGGCTTAGTGAGTTTAGTTGACTTAAGAGCCACTAAAACCACCCGGTGCTTTGTTGACGCCTTCATGAAGACTTGGTTGTAAAATATCGGCACGGACAATCAACGAACCTATTGCCATCATATCCACTGATAACAAATTAATTTACAACAAAATATTACCGAAAAAAAATCTAATGAATACACAAAATAAATAGTGTGAATGAATTGTACCTGTATTATAAATATAACATGCGTTAAAGTGTATAAAAATGCAATCATAAAAGCGATAGGTCTGTATATTTGATGGCATATCCATAAAAACCTGCTCTTTGGCTTATTCAGAAGCTTGAAATATCCTGTCCACACCAATACCTTATAAACCTCAGAAAAAGAATCAAAAGGATTGATTTTCTTGTCACTCATTTTTACACGACTGTTACAAAAGGAGATACTATATGTTTTGTAATTAGTCTTATCTTCACAAAAGTTCGGCGATGACTATTCAATTACCGTTAAGCGATGAGTTCTGTAAATTAATTAGATGTATGGAGTAGTTCATTAATCATTTTTAATCGTGGGGCTTTACCTCCGTGTGATTAATTAGAGCATCGTTTTTTATTCATTTGCTACCTCTGTTAAAACTACAATGGCGCAGTAGTTTTGATTCTCGCTTTGAAATTTTGTCTGTGAAAGTATTCCTTTATTATTGGTTAAAGCTAGAATATACGACTATCATCACACAAAAACAACAAGTACGAATAATTTTGATGGTTATTCCAACAAAATTCATTGCATCCCCTCAACAAAGAGTATTCTCTTTGATGAGTCGATGCAATAAATTTTGTTGTTAGGCAGAGGAGCACCTAATAGTATAACCTATTGGCATTAACCGGGCACAAATCCAGACTTCGGGGCTGCGTGTATGTGAGGATTGCTCCGCCACAATAAAGAAAAATCAAGTGGAGGATAGCGCGGCCATAACTCCCAAGGTGAATATTAAGTTAAGTATTGATCTTATAACTCTTTTTTTTTTAATTTCTTGACAAAATGCTGTCTTCAATTGACAAAAAGGATTAGCTCTCTAGCCCAAGTAGTTGCTGAAATCTCTGTATTACGATACATCCGATGTATTTTACGATGTTTTGAAAGTTAACGTTTTACCCGTAGGTATTTTAATGTTCGACATTCAAATATTTTGTACCAGTTACGCAATTACCTTGGAGATTTCTGTTATATTCCCATTATTGACACCACATTTATTAAGTGCCAAATATCTCTTCTCTTGTCAATAAAACCCAACAAAAAACAAATCCGTAGTAGATTTTGGAATCTAGGGCTTCGGTAAACCACACAATTTTAATCGTCACATTAAGCTAATTAAAAGTAAGGAGCCATGATATAATTTGTGACCTTAGTACCGATGTAAACTCATTAATTACAGGTTAATAACTAGTTATTAGTTAATTAATTTTCAATTTTGTTAAGTCATGACGGTGAAACTACCTAGATTATACCCGGTATTGAGTCCAACGGCTGATGAATATGTCACATAGAAAGAAAGCAAATGTCGCAGAAACAAGAACATACAAGGAGACACAAAGAGAAAAGAAATGCAAAACAACGCATAACAATACATCATTCATACATCACATAACATAACATAACATCACGCCTGTAATCCCCGAAGGGTTAGGCAGAGGTGTACCTAATAGTACACCCACATAACAAGCATAACATTCATTATAATAAGCTCTTACTTTAAAGGACTGTTTATGGGTATGCCTGGGTCTAAAGGTTGGTGTAGAAAAAGGTTTATGTGAAAACAAATAATGTCACAGGCTGAGTAGAAGACAACTTTAATACATAATAAAGGATTAAAAAAAACAGGAAACTGGAAACTAACTTCAGTTCTGGAAGTTGTTGACTTTTGTTTGTTGAAAAATTTCTTACTGTCTAAACTAAACCCATCTGTGTTCCTCCTAATGCACTTTTCGTTCCAGCGAAGCGGCGAGGAGAGAGGATAGAAACTGTGCGGAGATGTGAAAGGCGGAGTCGAGATATGTGCAAAACGGCACGCTCACAGCAAACCGCTCCGCTCCCCGCACTTCACTCACGTTTCTTCTGGTCTCTGCTCTCCGCTCAACCGTATCCACTAAAGCTAAGCGGAAACGAGAAGTTTAAATAACTAAATTCTATTGATGGATTAGCTTTAAGCTACTGATCACGGGCAAGGAGGGCGGGAGAAGACCCAGAGGCAGAAGCCTAATGCGCTGGTCAGACCAGTTCCGCTCTGCCCTAAACACTTCAGTCTGCGATGCCTTACATGCTGCCGAAGACAGAGTGAGCTGGCGCAAGACCGTCTCGGAAAAAGTGATCCAAAAAGACCACGACCCTCAGCATTGAGGAAAAACGACGCAAGGAGGAGAAGGATTGATGGATTAAAACACATCTCTCCTCTCGTCTCGGCTCCGCTTTAGTGGAGGCCCCTTTGGCTGTCTTAGGGCTACACATAGTTAATATATCTTGGTGTTTACCTCATTATTTAAAGAAATCAATTAATGAAGGAATGCTGATGTAAATTCAAACACAAAATATTGTATAGTAAGCATTTATTCGTCTATCTAACAATACGCTTAAAGTAAACCAATTATGGCTTAATATGAACACATTAGAAGGGGGGCAACCACACTTGGAAGTGGGGCCCGAAGTCTAACTTCTTTCGGAGGGCCTCTTCGAAGACAGCGTCTCTGGATGCGTCTCGGGGCCCTGAGGTATCCTTGCCGCACTCGCGACTCACCTCGCGAGCCGCACGCACGAACTTTGATACTTGGGACACGCTTTCACGGACGTCTTCCACTGGTAACTGAAATTTTTAATTAATAACTTAACTAAAATGAGTAATTGGCATTCTAGTTATCTATTCGGAAAAAAATCATTTATGTCTATAAAAATGTAAAAGGAAAGAGTTTGTAAAGGGGAGAGTGAGTGTGATTTCCTGAACAGAGCATTAATAGAGATGGCAAATTCTCATTTAATATATTTCACTCAAAATGCAGCTATGCGAACTTAGCTCGCTGATCCCGACATAAGATCGTCAAGTGCACAGGTGTCAGGGCATGCAACGCAAGATGGAAAGTGGGACATTGTGGGGACACACCGCATACACTTGAGATCTGAGTCGTTCATTAACCATCTGAAATGCTGTAACAGACAAACTAAGTTTTAATGATTAACGGACTGTTTGGAGTAAAACTGAAGGCTGGATGTATTAACTTTGACAACGTGTATGACCCCATGCCTGCGATACCTATGCATTGACAGCGTTATTGAGAATCCGTTTGCCAACTGATCTGACTCCTAGTTTTCTAGCAAGGGCAATCTAAGTCCAAAGTTCAAAGCAAAGTTGTAAACACTGCAAAGAAGCACCATGAACTCGATTGATCAGCTCGTGGGTCATTTAGTGGCTGATCTCTGTACTGATCTGACTGCTTTTTAATCAAAACCTCACCTCATTTTCATCCTTAGGCAGCGAGTGTGGGTATATCCTGACCCAGTGTCCCACTCTTCCAATGGCCCTGTTCCAACAGACCCCGTTCCCCCACTGGCAGGCAGTCATCACCCGACGTCTTGATGCGGCAGTCGAGTACCCTCCGCGCCAGGACTCGTCTACGCTCTCCGCTGGAGCTATCGGCACGGTCGATGTGGACTGGAATAGATGTCGAATGTTAAGGAAATAAGTTTACCTTGAACATGTATGAAAGTAGCAGATCTTAAGGTCGTATGTCGTGCATTTATCTCCATAGAGATCTATACGCTTTGAAATGGGCGGCTAAAGTTTTCACACATTTATGCCTTGAGGCTGGAGTGTAGTTCCATCTTTTTCATTTCAGGCAATAAAAAAGTGCCTTTAACTGGTATATTTAAAATAAATGCTTTAAATTTGAGTGCTGGCAGGAAGATCAACGTTGTTGGACTTTTGGCTAGCTGAGATGCTATGCCAATTAGAACGTAACTGTGATATTTTGATGGCTGATCAGTGATCACACTCCACCACACATCAGACGTGTATATCAGTAGCTTTATAGACAACACCCCGACTATGACAAATAGAGTACATATGGACTTCTTACGCTTAGGTCTATACCGGATTTGCTAGCAGTAGTGCTATTTATGTACAACTGACATAATATTACTCCACTCAAATTATCACAATCTACCTCTGACTGACAAACTTTACAACCGCTAGACATCCTAATTACACGACAATTTCTAAATATAACGAATTTACTGAAACCTTGTACCATTTAGTTACTAAGCGACAGAGTCACGGAAGACATTTTTCTACTGAAATCGAACTGTTCTATTTCAGGATTTCGATGTTTTGCGACATAATAATTGTATATTCATCCTTGTCTTCATACTTCAAAGCCGTAACCTTCGGAGGGTGAACACGAGATTTAAAAAAAGAGTACAAACACGTGATTCACATTTTATGTTAATAGTAGCGAATAGTTTTTGATTGGGAGGTATTCGTTTTTATTTCTGTCGATTGACATTGGGAATTATGTTTTGATGTAACGATGACTTCGTATCGGGTAGCAACACGCAGGAAAGTATTGTGAAAGGAAATGTGTTACATACCAGCTAAGGTAGAGGTCTTTCTTTCTTTATTGTGGGGTTAGAGCTTTTTTTTTTTTTTTTTTGGGGGTGGGAAATCATCAAATAACCCCTCCCGCTCTTGGACAGAGCGAAAGGGAGTGTCAGACTTCTACTGACTAAAAACCACCCATGTTCCTTCTTAGCCCTCTATCTCTTGCGAACAACCCGCAGCCCCGACGGGCGTCGGTCCTTGCGGGCCCCTTCCATGTTGCTGACATCTCTTTGAGGCGCGCGTGGAACACGAACGCGCCGTCGACACGGCCTGTCGTCGTCAGAAGACGGACGGACGGCGAGCTTACCAGGTCCATGAGTGAATATGACCCGTCAAACGTTACCTACGTGACTTGAAACCACCATTGTTTAAACAACCAATTAAAGATAAAACTACTTTTTTCATAAAAACCTCGGTCTGTAGTTTGGTACTTTAGTCTCCTATCTAATTATAATTTATATTAAATTCTGAATACTATCCTCATCTACAAATACTCTAGTACCTCATGTTAGAAGTAGTCTTTACCTGAGCATCAGTTTCAGTGCTTGCATCCGTTTTGTATCGTCCGCTGTGTAACTCCTTGCCCTTTTCTGTCGACTCCTGCAGTTTTGGGTGATTAGTGTCATTAAAAATTAAGCCAATATTATGGAGTTTGGTTAAATTTGGAATAAAATTATTGTAATTGACAGTTTTGGAGATTGTAAGTTTTTTGGGTAGGTATATATTCTGACGATACTGTTTTTATTATATGCAATGTTCATATCACATTATAATAAAAAACCTGATACTCTGAATCATAAGCTCAAATCGTTGAAAGAAAATGTCATGAATTCATCAAAAGATTTGAAGACGTCTAGCATCTTGGTGGATTTTGGTATTTTCCTTCTCCCAGAGAGACTAACTGTGCCTCAGAAGCGATCATGATCAGAAATCGGTGATTGCGATCACTGATCTGTCATTATGATTATGGTTCATCATCAGGATCAGGTTGCTTATAATACTTTAAAAAGGAACGGAATATCAAACCTTATCAGCTTTCTCAGTACCACTAGCAGCAGATTTATCAGGCGTAGCGGGCACGCTGATGGCAGGCGCGCCCGGCGCGGCCAGCGTCACGCAGTGCACGGGCAGCGCGCGACGCCGACGAAGTGCGCGCGCGGTACGGCGCGGCGCAGAGCGCGTGCGCGTCCGAGCACCGCCACCTTCCTCCTCTGAGCTACAACTGTCATGAGGACCAGACTGCTTTGTGAAAAAATGTTTTAGAAGCTCCCCTTTTCTTTCGCTGCTGTCCAATGGCGGCTGTACTCTCTGGATGAGAACTCTGAAGCGGATACAAAGTCGACAAAAAAACGCTAGTGACATCTGTAGAGCGAATGTAGAACTAAGATCAAAATTCTGAATCGCGGTATAAAAGGAATCCGCGAGTTATGATCATGAATAAAAACCGGACTAAACCCGTCTTATTGGAAGGTCTTCCTTTTTCTATGGGGGATGAAATTAACTTTATACGGACGTCCAACAGCCAAGGTGAATACGAGAGTGCATTTTGTAGCGCTTGTCGAGGCTCGGTGTTCCTCGATTAATTACCACCGTTGCGAGATTCTTAGAGAGAGCTTTCGGTCGAGAGTGTACAACTACCATAAGTTCTACGTGCAAGATACATTGTAGCTGGACTTAGGACTTAATTTGTAATTATGCACGATACTGTGTTCAATAATATTTTATAGTGTTTTAATAAAAATCGCACATAGTTACCTACATGACTGACTGGCACCCAAAGTACTAATAATAAATGGTCGTTGCAACTACAGTGTTTCGAAATAAAACGTATTGAAATACTTTTCTGTAATGCAAAATGAATGAGACAGAAATCGACCATTTGTGAGATAGGTAATAAGTCTTGTAAAGAGAGGAAACTAACTACTTAATCTGTACAAAATATTCAAAAGTACTAACAATATTCCTGCTGCTGCTCGACTTGATTCAGTAATTATTGACCTAAAAAAGCAAGTTCGTGTGTCAACTTCAGACTGAAACAGTCATTGTAAAGTTAGATGTCTAGGTACTATACAGCGGCAAAATGAAGACTAAACTTGGTTTAAACTTGTTCTCGTCATAATCGAATCATCTGCCTAACCTCTTCCCTACTATGTCGGGGTTGGCTTCCAGTCTAATCAGATCCAGTTGAATGCCAGCTTGTTTGCATGGGGCGACGCACATTGGGGACAGAATGTTCAAAACCACCTAGAGACCTCAAATATAAACCATTTATGCACAGAAATGTTTGAAATTAAATTCTAAAGAGACTGACGAAGCCGGATTTCTAATATTCCCCTAAATCTCAACTTCATAACCCACTACAACCAAGGTAAAGCGAGTTTTACCCTGTTCTTTAACCCTTTCAGTCACGCATTTCAACTAGCACTTGTGTCTAAAAACACCTCTGTCTAAAAATTGTCCCATTTGGTGTATTTTTGCGATCTTTAGGTGGTTTTGAACAAAAAATTGGCTCTATCCCCAATGTGCGACGGTAGTCGCCAATTAGGTCTATAAACTATAAAGTAACCAGATGGTGTTTGTAGTTGGCGGAGGCTATACCTTCAACTCGGCCAGTCTGGTGTGCTACATGGGCAGATCCAGCAGCCTGTCCTAGTTAGACTTGCAAAGATTACCGCTTACTTTCTGTTTTACTTCCATTTAGATATCTTTGCCATTATTTTTAGTAGCACTAGTAGTTACCTATTAGTATTTGGCGTTGGCGGAGGGGGTGCTTTCAGCTTGGCTAGTCCAGTATGCTTCATGGGCAGCCCCAGCAAATCGAACAGCTCGTGCAACATCGGTTGCTTCACCATCACGTCTGCCTCGCAGTCGGACGCTAGCGCTGGCGAGAGATTCACCTGGAATTGTATTACAAAGTACTTCAGAATTAACGCTTTGGATGGCAGTGTGAGCTAGCTAGGTGCACCGACGAACTGATGAAAGTTAAAGGCAAGAGTTGGATGTTGGAGGCCCAAGATCGGCTAGCATAACGTGGCGTGCAATTTACAAGGGGTAGGTACCTGATTGGATGGATACAGGTAGAAGAAGAGATAGAGAATATAACCAAAAGTTTGGATAGGTACGTGCGTCTTTCGGTACGTGAATTACTAAACAAAAAATAAGGTTCATTGATAGCTCGTTCTTAGCAGTGCGCTATGGGCTGCGAAATCTTGTTTACATTAATAGATAAATACAGGTTTCTGTACGTCTATTGAAATGTTTCCAACGGTGAATGGAAGAAGTAAATAAATAATGTACTTACGCAAAGAAAGTCGTTCTTTAGGCAGAAAAGCTTTTGGCTTTATCAGTCGTTGGACCAAAATACTGAGTTACTAACACAAAATGATGCAAAGTTTTCTCCGACTTACCTCCAATAGCCAAGGCTTCAAGCAATCATCCAGCAACACATCGAACCCGTAGAACTCGAAGCAGTTCCTTGCAGGTGGAGTACCAGCCGCCTGTGCCAGCAGCGTCAACGTCACCAGAGCCCTGATTCGTTGCCAGACCACCCACTCTGCTGCACCCCAACGCCCTATAAGGGCTTTACGAACTTGTGTTAATGTCCACTTGCACCCTGCAATTTTGGAAACGGGTCTTATGAAATTGGGTGTGTTGTATACGAAAATACTTTTTGTTTTTTTAAATATGTGTTGTCTGTTTTGAAACGTGTTTTTTGTTGTGAGTTTACTAATAGTAGCAGTTTTGATAATCAATCCCAACGGTAAATTAGAATAATATTTCTACGAGTTTAGCTAGATTTGTACAAACGTCTTCAAAAGCAACGCATGATCTAATCAGACTACATATTATAGCAAAATAATTATACTGATTCACTGATTCTGTGAAATATTTTGCGTGTCTATGTTTACTTAAAATTTTGTTAAAATAACTCTGTGACTACAACTAAAAACAATCTAATAGTTAATAAACAACTGGTCTAGTATAGGACAACAATCCAAAAAAATAAAATCCAACTCTCAGTTATCTTCCATGATATAGCGAACTCTAGCTACCACCTATACAGAAACCGTAGTGTTTTGAAATCAAGATAAAAAGCTGCGTCTACCTACGCTAGGCGAGCCGAGCACGAGCGGAGTTTTTCTCGGCTTCGTCGTTCGCGGCGTAAGTGTGAACGTACAACGAACCTACAACGATCACCGTCCTCGAACGTAGTCAAATCACTTTGTGATCGTCAAAAACCGACAATTGGCGGAGCACAGCCGAGCACGAACGAAATGCTCGCAGCGCGCTCGTTCGAGGCTTGTAAGTCAGTCGAATTGTGTTCGGCTCGTGATGAGCTCGACTAGCGTAGACGCAGCTTTAGAAAACGAAAAAAGAAAACCGTCAATACATACAATAGCAACATCGTACTTGCAAAGCATCACACGGTTGGCAAGACGCCCGGTGTAAAGGAGACCGGACGTCTTCAGTGACGTGGCAACACTCACCGCTACCGATTCGGTCCTTACATTCAGCGTATCGGGGGCCGCTCTTGTTGAGTGAGGAGTTGGTCAGATGGCGGTACGGGTTGTGGATGTCCGAGAGGGTGTACTTGTCTGTGCCTGGAACGTGGAGAGGGAAAGGGTTCGTCAATGGAGCTAAGAAAACCGTAGAACTTGGAGCTCTTTGTTTGAACAATCGAGTCCTATACTAAGATCGTGTGTACGCGACAAGAGTTCTGAAAGTATTGCTTGGGATTTGTGCTTTTGGTTAGCTGCAATTTTCATTGCTGGAAAGCTAAAATTACATAAGTTTTTGGTTCCTTATTTTAGTTTTTGCTAAAACACATTCTTGTTATTCTTGCGTGTATGCAGTATGTATATTAACACAGATGAACTCTATATTCTCTCATTTCTATAATATTACGCCAATTTAACACGACCGGAGATGAGGAGGCGTTACATTGAAATAGATCAGGCCCAGATACTTCGGTAATCGACTTCAGAGCGACAGCTTTGCTACCACGGGACCAAACTCGATACACACAAACAACCAGTGCTACGACGGAACCTCTTGCAATTATCAGCATAAACATGACATAAAATCACGCCTGTAATCCCCGGAGAGTTAGGCAGAGGTGTACACATCAAGTACTCCACATTTCACCAGATATAATATGTTTGTGTCTTATGTAATTAATAGGGGGAAACCTATTGCCATCATCATGTTTCCTGACTAAACAAAATATGATTCTGTTTAGTCCGTCAGTTAGATTATCGACAAATATTGGATACGTGTTTTTTGTTTTATCAAATTAACAAAAAAATAATAAGATAAAACGCGTCAAAGATCATGAGTGGGGGCTTTTGACGTCACTATGTGTTAAAAAATGCAGTGCGATGTGACGTCACACGAATTTTCGAAGCACTGTATCGTCTTCATTTTTTGTTTATGTGAAGAAAGAAAAAATATGTGTCCAATATTTTTTGGAAATCCATCTGACGGACTAATTAGTTTTTTTGTCAACTACCCTATTGGATACTAAACCAGACGTCTGAGAAGTTCCTGATGGAAATACTTAATAACACTTTGCTCGACCTGGGAATTGAACCCAGGAACTCATGCATGCAAGGAGGCCGTTGAAGAAAATGAATTAGTAGAAGTTAAGAATAGTTCATTACCAAATCTCGCGAGTCCCTCAGCATACATGTAGGCGGTGAGAGGCCTATAGCCAGGCACGCACACGTAAAGTCGGAGATCGAACTTGTAGCCCGCGATCAGCAGTGGTCGCTCTATGTACCGCTGCACCACCGCCGAAGTACCGCAGTTCATCTCGCAGAGGCTCTGGAATATGTGGAATGTTTTTCAGCATTTCACAGATCAAAACGAGCGTAGTGGACGTTGGCAAAAAGTTTGCTAGACTAAAATGGAATCGGGTGATGACCGCTGGGTAAGTCTCCACACGATGGTTGCTGGGACACTGACGGCTAACGAGGCCAGCCCAGAACGAGGTGGCGAGACGATCTGGACACGTACTGCGAGGGCTAGTTCGAGGAGTCATGAGAAAAAAGCACATGGAAGGAGTTGGGGAGGCCTTAGTCCAGCAGTGGGAAAATAAAGGTTACAAAAAAAAAATGTACTTTCTTCGTTACAAATGTTAGATTCCTCGATGTTTCGTGTGGACTGTTGTAGGTCGGTTTAAATGAGAAGTCCAAGCTTGTGCAGGAACCTTTTTTTTTTGGGGGGTTGGGAAATCATCAAATAACCCCTCCCGCTCTTGGGCAGAGCGAAAGGGAGTGTCGGACTTCTACTGACTAAAAACCACCCATGTTCCTTCTTAGCCCTTCATGTCGAGACCGCGGTATCTTTTGCGAACAACCCACAGTCCCGACGGGATAATCTGATGTCTGAGGTCTATAATACTTTATATACTTACTTTGTATTTTTCATTTAACATAACATAATATGTGACCTGAAATTCTGACATCCAGTCTTACCAAAGAGTATCGTATTACCTAGTATTAACTGGGTTGTGGAGGTCAGATAGGCAGTCGCTCTATGTAAAATACTGGTATTCAGCTGCATCCGGTTAGACTGGAAGCCGACCCCAACATAGTTGGGAAAAGGCTAGGCAGATGATGATAACATAATATTTATTTATTTTCAGGCTACTTTGGCCCATAGATAAATACCTTACAGACTAATATACATATGATATAATCATCATAATGTGGAAACCTGTATCCGATTTTTAAGACATACATACCCTGAACAAGAAGATCCCTCTCCCCTGGCTCTGAGCCACAGGCTTGTGTATCCACACAACGTTGGCCCCCGCTCCGTTCTCGTCTCGTCGCAGTCGGGAACACTCCGTCACCAGCTTCGCGTACTCCAGGGGCAAGTGGTAACATGGTGGGCTGGAGAGCAATACATTATTTTATTTATTGAGGATTATTCGTCAAACTTTCGAAGACGCTACAAGTAGTCAGAGGCCCGACCATCACCAAAAGTTCGAGAATGGCAGGGTAACCAGTATTATAAAGGGATGTCAGACAGGCAGTCATCATTTCATCGAAAAGAGGGAAGAGAAAATGTCTTTATTCGCAAACCGCTTTCTCTAATAGGCAGCCAAGGTTTGAGATGAAACTGGTCGATTTTCTAAGGTCTAAAGACCATATTATCTCCCCAAACTGTGCATTCCCTGACGAATGAATGTTTGTAGTCTTAGTGAAGTCGATCCATTGCGGATTACGTAACGAGGTATGGGTAATCGAATCAATGTTTGAAATATGAATGAGTAACCACACCAAAACTAGACGTAACGTCACAGTTATTTATAGAAATCTACCAGCAATACTAGCAGACTATAAATAACTTTCCCAAAATAACGCTTACCAAGAATAGTCTTAAAGAATTTCGGTAAACGATTTACCATTTTACGTTCAGGTAAGATATAAAATTCCGTAATTTTATGACTGACAACCCAATCGAGGATATAAAAGTAACTGCCGGTATACATAGAAAATTTCGGAACGTAAACTTTTCAGGCGTGCGGATAATAGCAGGGAAACACTGAAAATATACGGACCGAAGGTACCTACCTACCTACCTTCTGCAGCAGACCATAAAATTTCGCCAGCACTGATTGGCGATAAGAATTTACAAGTAAATATATGGATGTTCACAAGTTGGCAACACTCTGTATATCGTAAAACGCTGGTCGCATTTTTTCACGTAAAATGCAAGCATAGATATACGATACAACCTTGTGTGCACGCAATATCAACTATCGCAATAAATATTCAAACACGTTTCTAGTACAAAATTTATAAATAAAAGTCGTTAACTGTGCAGTTTTTCAACCTCTTACAATACATGAAATTTACGATTATTGATGCGAGTATATTATTACGAGTCCCATTATTTTTATTTCACAAGCTTTTTTGAGTAACTGATCGACTTTCAGAAATCATTCAAACCACAAGCGCATTAAAATTCAAATTTCTATTTGCATCGTACACGAGCATTACTTTTTCACTACCCCAAGTTATCATCCATTTAATTTTTACTACTTTCTCCATCTCGCTCGCACGCCCCTAACACAAATGTTTGGGGTGATCCAGCCAGTTTTGTGGTTCAACAATGAATACAGAATACTAATAACCAAAACAAAACAAAACTATGACATTGATTCCTTTTTCTTTGTGCAATCGTCACGCGATCTTACCGGTACCACTTGGGGGTAATTGCTGGAAATACGTTCATTAATATTCAAAACAATAATTTGGTATTACCCTGAACTTTCACCTTAAGACACGATGTAGGAATTTTTAAAACGACCTTTAGAAACTTGGCAGGGAAACCTTAGGTGTCCGATGGTTACCATGAAGAATTAAATTGAAGGTCTTTTTCAATTACGCTCTTTGAGTTGAGCAAAAACTATTTCAGTATTTACTTTCAGTTCTAACCATAAATTAATTGCAAAAGTATTTTAGCGTGACCGTAATTGAATGCATAAATTTTAAGTTTCTACTTTTTGTAAGTTGACAAGGAACATAGAGTCAAGTTGAATGTCAAGTCTACCCTTAGAAATTATTAACTGCAGTAAATTCTGTGGAACAAATATTGCGCTGACATGACATTGCATTCTGGAAAGAATTGCACGGAGTTTGATCATTACGAATGTCGTTTATTTAATAGGCAATAAAACAAAGTAGTTAGGATTGAGTTAATAACAGAACTACCTACAAGATGGAAACGGAAAGTTGAAACTTTGAACTTCAATATCTCGATTATTTGAAGGTTCCCAGGAATAGTCTAGAACAAAAAAAAATAACTGAATGATGGAGGAACGGAAGAAACAAGCTGACTTCATGAATTTAACCAACATCATCATCTGCCTAGGCTTTTTCGCAACTATGTTGGCTTCGGCTCCCAGTCTTACCGGATTCAACTGAATACCAGTATTTTTCATGGAGCGATGGCCTACCTGACCTCCACAATCCAGTCAGTACTGGATATACGATATCCCATGGGGAGACTAGTTGTCAGATTTTCGGGCCACTGACTACCTGTAACGACTTTCAAAGATCTAGAAATGCCAGCCGAGACCGACGGGTCACCATCTAACCAACAATGCACCAAATCTCTAACCCAACCAAACCACATTTCACACGATAAAGTCATCTATCCATTAAATTACACGAGCGGAACGTTTAGGCGCAAATTCTTTTTTCTTACCTCAGCAAGAATAGGTAATGCAAGGTACTGCCGTGAGACACGCGAACCAACGCGTGGGTTCATTCAAATACCCGGTGACGTGAACGATTGACTCGTGATCCGGACCACGGTACACGACAATGGAGAACGACCTTTATATACGTACTGAGTACGCACAGGCTACACATAGATTAATTGAGTACAGATACGACCGTGCCTTTCAGGTTTTCTTGGGGTTCAATCATTATTCATCATTCTCTTGCCCTTATTCCAATTCATTTGGGGTCGGCGTAGCATGTCATCTTCTTTATACTTATTAATAGAGAAGTCATGTCATCAGACACCTAGAATTTGGATGGATATAAGAGTAGAGGAAGCCTAAAGAAACGATGGATGGACTCTGTGAAGGATGATATGGCAAGAAAGCAGGTGATTCCCGAAGAAAACATGCTGCAGCAACCGACCTCAAATGAATTGTGGTCACTCATGATAACTGAGGATATGGAATATGCTGTACTGTACTGTACTCCTATACTTTACTAATCTAGTCCTTCCCTACTTCTAGATTAACTAGTAAAGGCTGAGTGCAGTGCAGTGCTGTTTTACATGAAAAAATATCGCCAAACAAGCTTCTACCGAACAATGGCAGCCCTGATAGCAGTTGTATAGGAAGTTGTCGGGCAAAAACAACTTAAGTCCTTAGTAGTAGGGAATCGCATGTATCATAAGAATGCAAAACTTCTAACCGTCTGGCCATATTAACTCTATGATTGAAGCTAACTTATATGATTGATGGATAGACTTCGATAATTTATTTTTACGTTCCCGACATTATGTGAGTTCCCAAACAACGTTGTATTTGTCAAAATTCTTTCTACGTTAAAGGGGAATCGGTTCGGCTATAAATCAAAATTGCATGTGATGCGAGGTAATTTTGTCAAAACGTACTTTTATGATGAATAAGAATGCGGTACTATCCTGAAACGGCGACATTATAAAAATAAATAACCTTTTGTAGGAATCGTGTGCTTTTCCGGATTTTTGTAAATTTTGGAATAATAAACCTAATTTCCTCAAGCAACCGTGCAACTTTTATTTTACGGATTTACAATTCCCAAGCGTTCTGGAAAATAAAAAGATAAACAAAATAATAGCTTCTGAATTTACGACAATTTTAAATCAATTTTATTAATCTTTGTAAACAATCCTCGCTCGCTTCGCTTCCCCGGTTGTTAATTCCCATCTGGATAAAATTACAATTTACAACATCGGTGGTTTGGTGGGCTGCGTGTACAAAAATGGTTCCTCCCCGTTTTTATTGCTTTAAATTTGTAAAAATGACCCGATATTAAACCGTTTTCATTATTGTCGTGAGCAATGAAATGAGGTTTACATTTCAGCTTTGTTTTCCAAACATTTATTTATGATTATAAGATTACATTGTTTTCCGTATTTTAATGGCCACACAATTCTATAAATACACATTTCATTTGCCTCGCTTTTTCACAACTATATTGGGGTCAGCTTTTAGTGTAGCTGGATGCAGCTGAATGCCCGTATTTATTTAATACCATATTTTTCTCAGGTTCAGTTGAATACCAGCATCGGGCACTAGCTGCTCGGCAGTTTGCTGAACTAGGCCTATTTGGCGCTCCCGTGAGACACAACATTATTATTTTTTAGCTTGTTTAGTTTTTTATAATATTTTTGTTGTGTGCACTTGTGGCATGTGCCAAATAAATATATTTTCTTTCTTTCTTTTACATAAAGCGACTGCAGCATATCTGACCTTCACAACCCAGTTAGTGCTAGGTAATACGATACCCCTTGACAAGACTGTTAGTCAGACTTTCGGGCCACTACCTGTAACGGCTGTCAAAGATCCATAATTTGTCAGCAGGGACGTGCTTTACGTGCTTTCCGAGGCACGGAGGAAACTCAGCCTGTAATGGATGACGACCCATCCACAGATCAACGTAGGCAAGCATGGATTAATCTAAAGAACGACCCATGCGGCAATGGCTCCTCACAATTCCATTAATGCACACAAAACCTTATTTCATTACTTTTGTATAACAGCCTATAATAACAATTTCCTTCCCTCGTTTCAAGAGATATTTCAAACCCTTTACCGAACTTTATTCAGCAAATTAAACCTTCTAAATTATGCCTATTAACAAATCAAAAGATACGATAGGTAATGAAAACAAATTATGATAATATTTCACGTCTTCTCGTAACACGCAATGTTAGAAATTAAATGATAACATCTATGGTGATTTGTGACGGAATGGTACGTGAAATATCATTATTTTTATTGACGTCGCCTAGCATTCATTCATTAAATATACATAATTAACCTTTGTTGGTCCTGTCTCGAGACCTAAGCAATTAGAGGGATTTTAATGATATTCTGTGACGCCATTAGCACATAGGAATTATACTCTGCTGTGCAAATCTTTATATATATAATTCTACTGTACGTGTGTACAGTAGAATTATATATATAAAGATTTGCACGTAGTACTGAACTCCTCCTAAACAGCTGGACCGATTTTGATGTTTTATTTTATGTGTGTTCCAGTGGATTCGCAAATGGTTTAAATTCACAATTTGAGCCGGTAGCGCTGCTGTCCGGGCAGGACGACGTTTGCCAGGTCTAGTATATATTTAGCATCTAAATATATACTAGCTGACCGCTACCTACCGGGTTTAAGTAAGGTTATAACCTAAAAACTAGTATTAAAAAAACAGCAGTTAAAAATTTGGAACATAAACCCCCAATATCTTCGTAACTAGCGGGTTCCCAGGTATGGTCTAGAACGAAAAAATGATAGCAGTGACGGGAAGAACAAGCGCCTTTCGTTTTCGTTAAGGGTACTTTTGCACCCTTTATAATCTATATATAGGGGAAAACGAGCACATAAAAATACCACCAGGGCCTACGTAACAAAATTAATTATTCGGTTACCTCTACGGCAAACTCTAGTTTAATATACGAAGTTAAGACTAACAGCACAGGTTATAAACACTCTTTTTCTTTGTCGTGTAAAAATAGAATGAATCCGGAAATAAAAACAAAGTGGGCTACACTTGCGATATCTACTCTAAATCTGGATATACTGGTGTTTTTCCGCCTGACCTAGAAACAGACTAACCATAAAGATAATTATCTATCCATATATAAGCATAGCATCAGTTTTGCAATACAAGAAAAGTGGAAAGACTTGCAAAAATGTTAATTGCAACTGTTTGTAATGCGGCTGTCAAGATTGTAATGAAACTAGACAAGGATAGGTATTTTCCAGCTGATACGTAATGGATTCCTATTTTATAGCATCGATTAATGAATACTAATAGTAGCGACCTGCGCCTGTCGCCTTGAACGGCGGCACGTATGTATCGGGTCCAGAACTATTCTATCTTCCATTCTTGCAACAACAAGCATTCACAAAATTTCATTGAAATCGGTAGGGTGGTTTCGGAGATTAGTGTGTACGAACATGTGATTTTTATTTACAAGGTGAAAGTTACCACTGGGTACCACATTCCCAGTACATCATTCTGTACCTCTCAATACCACAATACCACACGGTCAAAATGTATGGAATAGCTGTTTTAAAATAAAATATGGGGTTTGTGCATGTCTAGCATGTAAGTTAATAAAATAGATTTTTGATTCCTCAGATTGTAAGATAATTAACAACTTGTTAAATGCGCGGGGCACACCTAGTCAACCTAAGTGTAATCATTTTAATTGATAATGATTGACGTAAAGCATTTAGAAATCCTTGTTATCATTGGTATAAAAAATAATTACTCATTGTCACAAACAATATACATTGTTGTGTCGACATGATACTATTAATTAATAGTATAATCATCTCTTAACAATCAAGATAGAAAAACTATTAGGCGCTTTGCACATGGAGAAACTTAAGTTGAGGCAACTATCAACATTTTAAAAGTTTCCTGTAACTAGTTGATAGTTGCTATAACGGATACGGTTGCCGAAATTTTATGGCAATCTGTGAGCTACTTTCATAGCCCAGTTGCTCAATCCACGTAGCGATGAGCGTTCAATGTGACGACGGATATCGAAGAAGCAGTACTTGCTCTCATTTTATTACGTCGTCGCCGTCGACGGCGCCAACAAAGATAAATTATTCGCAGCAATCGTCGGATTTGGATTCATCCCTTTTTTCTACATCGATCCCAATTTGTTAACATAAAAGATCTGCTAAATAAGTTGACTGACTAAAAAAATATGATTCTGTTTAGTCCGTCTTTTAGGGGTGTTCATTAAACTGGCTTCTTTTTAATAGCATTATTCGCCTCTAAAAATCTACATTGCCTTCTAAATTACTAACTCAGCCACAATTAACGTGCCTCTAAATCTAATCTAAACAAATATTAGGCACTTAACTAGTTATCTTCTATCTGAACCACTCTAAATAATACTCTCACTCTAATTTATTAATTTATCTACATATAGTTTCATACTTTCATTCACGTAATTTTTGCGAACTAAGTTTTTTTTTTTTTTATATTGTATTTATTTTACACTAGCTGTGCCCGCGACTTCGTTCGCGTGCTTGTCGGAAACTAAAATGCGTCGCTTAGATAAAAGTACATTTAATCATTGCCCTGCGTTAACTTACTGACGCTGTAGAAAATAAGAAGAGAGTAATGCAAAGTACTGACTATGTCTCATACTAAAGTTTAGATGGATGGGTGTTTGTTAATCAACCACGTCAGAACGGCCGATCTTGAAGAAATTTGAAACAGGTACATTATAGTCGACAGGCAGACAGATTGTCGTTGGCGCGTTCGTGTTCCACGCGCGCCTCAAAGATATGTCAGCAACAATTAAGGGGCCCCAAAGGGACGTCTGCCGGGGCTGAGGGTTGTCCGCAAGAGATACCACGGCCCCGAAACACAAAGGGCTAATAAGGAACGTGGGTGGTTTTTAGTCAGTAGAAGTCTGACACTTTCTTCCGCTCCGCCCAGAGCGGGATGAGTCATTAGATAATTTACGAACCACAAAAAAAAGGGGGGATTAGAGGGTGTTTCGAGAGGGTACCTGTACCGAATCTGGGACATCGAATCTGAAATGGCCGCCACCTCCTTCTGCGAAGCAGTAATGCTAGCGAAAGAGGTGGCGGAACGTGATAGGGAGACAACCTCTCGTCCCAGCCGCCGCGGGAGACGCTCCGGGCATCGGGGGCCACGTGATGGCTTCCGGCCACCGTAGGCGCAGGCCTGTGAACGGTGAGTAACGGGCTAGTTAATCGTTCGTCCGTCCTATGACGATGGAGGCGCGTTCGTGTTCCACGCGCGTCTCAAAGAGATGTCAGCAACATTGAAGGGGCCCCCAAGGACCGACGCCCGTTGGGGCTGCGCGTTGTTCGAAAGAGATACCGCGGCCTCGACACATAGGGCTAACAACACACCACATCTATATGACGACATGGTTGGCGCAATGGCTGGACGATTAACAGTAGCACTGCGTGTCGCAGATTCGATTCCCACACGGTACATAAAAAAATATGTCGTGGGTTTTATCTAATTTTAATTTAGTTTAAAAAAAAATTGTATTTTAATACTGTGTAATTGGTAAATTTTTATTTGTTGACCATTCACGAAACATAATGTGTGTATGTTTACTATCATCGCGGTTCAGAAAATGACATCAAATGAATAACGCCATCTGTCGAAGACGAAGATAAACTGCTAAAAAAGAGCGATCAAACACTATAAGGTTTAGGCTATGTAGATTTTGAAAGCAGCGTCATTTAGACTTATATCTACCTACCTTTTGCTATCATAACTTTTTTAAAGTTATCTTGTGAAGGCATTTAGTAATAAGTACCATATTCGTTCAATAGATGTCGTTGCTTGTCTCATTCTTGACCATAACGATAAGTTCTTCTTGAAAACTATAAATTCATATATCTTTTGATAGAGAGCACCGATTACGATGAAACAAAGACTAAGTAATAGCCCAAGTTACGCACAATATTTATATATAAAAGTTACCTACATTCGTTTCGTAAATTTGACGTGATGCTTAGTCATCGAAACAGACAAACAGACAAACAGACAAACAGATAAACAGACAAACAGACAAAAATTCCAAAAATGCTGGAAATGTTTTCTGTTGGTTATACTTTAATACCCTGACAATTTTTTTTTTAAATATTTTCGATGTACAAAAACGATTTCTCTACAGATTTATTATATGTATAGATAGAAGATGTCTATCATTCAGTCAGTTCTGTCACAGTGTTTGACAGCAAACAAGACCTATTAAATAAAAAGCCAAACAGGTAATCTTATGAAAATACAATACCTACTAGACTTTACATTAGCACTTCCTATGCCGAAGACTCGTCGTCATCTGCTTAGCCTTTTCCAAACATTTTTGGGGTGGCTGCCAGTGTAAACAGATGCAACTGATCTACCAGTATTTTATATGGAGCGACTGCCTATCTCACCCCCACAACCAAGCAATACTGGGTAATACGATGCCCCTGGAAAAACCAGTTGTCAGGCTTTCGGGCCCCCGTCGGGGCTGCGGGTTGTTCGAAAGAGATACCGCAGCCACGACACAAAGGGCGAAGAAGGAACATGGGTGGTTTTAAGTCAGTAGAAGTCTGACACTCCCTACCGCTCTGCCCAGAGCGGGAGGAGTTCAAACATCGACAAATGAAATCCGTCATAAATTGACCTTTGGGCGTATAGATATTATGGAAAAACTACTGGATGTATCCACTTAAAACAATTTATTTGAACTTTTGAATAAATTATCTATCCCTGTATGGTTTCACTTTTTCAATTTTCATACTACATAAGTTATTTATTTACGCTGAAAGATGAGTTCAAATAAGTGTTAAAATATGGAAGTTTCGACGCTCATAACTTCTAAACCAATGATTGACTGACCAGTTGATACAATTTTTAGTTTTGAATCTTCACCGTGAAACAGACGAGTAATCACCATACTACGTTTGTATGGAAGAATGACCGGCTAGTTCAACCTTAACCATGAAGATCGCTAATCGAACCGTGCGGCTAATATTATGTAGCCACAAGCCCCTCACCTATTTCGAAGAGCATTAGAACCTTATTTATTTTCCCCGAATGTAAACAGGTATGGGTGGGGGAAGCAAGATTAGTTACCTGTCAATTTGAAGTAACGTATGCCTTCCGAATATTCCCCTAAGGGAGAACCTAAATTACATCAGGCGGTATCATAAACTCACAATTTACGTTATAGTAGGAAGAAAACTATTTTTATAGAGGATAAATAAACCGCCAACATACGAATTTAGGAGTATGAGGTTTAAATTAGGAGCTGGAAAGCTCGTCATCCTACATAGATAAGGGATCTTTCGATCAGATGGGTGTTGGTTGTTGGGTCCAACGGTTCTTGTCAAGTTTATGTAAACTTTTAACATGTAAATCGCGCCAATAATTCTTATTAGAGTTATCCGACTTTTAATTAGCATTAGCACGCGGACAAAGACGCGGTCTAAAGTTAGTTAAAAGTAAATTAAAAACTTGTATTTCTTTAAAAGCTTTTGAAAAAGTTGGAGTTTTGACCCCCTTTTTTTGTGGAGCTGGGAAATCATCAAATAACCCCTGCCGCTCTTGGGCAAAGCGAAAGGGAGTGTCAGACTAAAAACCACCCATGTTCCTTCTTAAGCCCTTTATGTCGAGGCCGCGGTATCTCTTGCGAACGACCCGAAGCCCCGACGGGGAGTTTTGACCCCCAATATCTCCGTAACTAAAAGGTTCCCATATAGGTACGGTCTAGTTGGAAAAAAAATATCACAATGACGGGAAGAACAAGTGCCTTTCGACTTCTTTAAAGGTATTTTTGTACAACCCTTACATCGTGTAGTTTTAATATGATCTAGATGTCGCGTCATCGCCACAAGTTATAACAACAAGTGGTATCTTCCTATGTAATTTACCTATTAATAATGATTTATCTGTTTTACAATAAATGTTTATTACCTAATCAAACTCATTTTCAATGATTAATTATTACTATACCTTGACCTTATAATTGATGTTATTATACTGTTCTGGTTTAATAGTCTTGTAATAAAATGATCGTAACAAATCAAAGGGGATAGAACCGATGTGGCATACCAACCTGTCCACCATTTTGATTTTTTTTCGAAATCTTGGCCCACGATGAAAATAGTATGTATGGATAGAGGACATATAGACGAACAAAAATGTCCAGTAACACGGTACCCCAAAGTGTCACGTTACCGAGATATTTGAAGGTAAAGATCGACAAATAAGTACAACGACAAGCATTAAAAATAGACTTATTACGTGTATAGGCGTTAAATTGTTCCAAATAATCGTTCCCAGGTTGATTATTATTATGCGCACGAGAAAATCGCTTGGCATCGCAATTAAACGCTATGTTATGGCAAAGAATTGTTTTCTCGTGCTCCTAGTAGAATGTAAGTAAAGTACCTACTCTCTTTCAATAAACAGTTATAATAATATTCAACGCCTATAGATACGTAAATAGTTATTTGTGCAACAAGAGAGCAAAGTGGGTTTTTGCTGCGAGTGTTGATTTTGAATCCCGAGTAAGCGAAGGATTCTATAGTTGAATCACGAGCGTAGCGAGTGATTCTAAACTTGAATGCTGAGTGTGGCGAGGAATTCAAGGGCACGAGATGCAAAAAAACTTTGCTCTCGTGTAACACACATAACTTTTCACTTCAGCAGCGAGAACACTTTAGGAGATAAAATAATAAACAGGAAAAGATTGAAATAACTATTTATTGTGAATCAAAATAATTAACATTGTAGGTAGAGGTACCAATTCAATAAAATTAGCCTTATGCCCAACTGACATTCTTTTTAGAAAAGATACGAGTTTTGCGTATGTTTCAATATGCACGTTATGTTTTGTTTTTATTGAGCTTTCAACATTGAGTAAATACTCCACATTGTAGATGATCGCCTCGTCTGTGATAAATCTAAAAAATATGATAGCAAAACCGTCTCCGAAAAACTGCTTGCGCCCTTTGTAAGTCTCCATTCATTGAAGACATGGTATGCTTTCAGATATTTTTCGCGAGATTTTTCAGGCAGGAAACTTAATTCTGCATTTTTTACATTATTCTTCAATTCTTCGGGTGTTAAACAGCAGACTTCATCACTGGACTCACTCATATTTATTTATTTTTATTACTTTATTATCCAAATTTTATTGTACTTTGTAGCTAGCGTAACAGAGAATAAAACAATAAAAATTTGAATCCCACGGTTTTTTTTTTAAATTCGTTCTGAAACTACACTCGCGGTATTCTGTCTCAATATTAAAAATTGTTAAAACTATAAATAAATAAGTAGATACCCACATGATAAACTTCGTATTTTTTCTTCAACATTCTTCATCTTGATTTAAATATAAAAAATATAATTAGATTATTCGAAATATAACAATTTTTCATTTCATCACGTGATTTACAATATTACGGTTATCGATTTACAATATCGGTATCCGAAAGTTTTATTGTTTGTTTCTTTTTTAGGCCTATTAAATATGGAATTTGAAAATCATTTTTCGAATCGACTTGTTTCTATCTCTCGCTTTTTTCGTATCGAAGTGAAAGTGACAGAACAAAACAAAGTTGAAAATTTTAAATCTTTAGAATTTTTTGAGTAGACCTGCACAGTTCTCGGTTTAAAAAAAAAATAAAAAGTTACTTTGTCTCACGATCGCAGCAAAATCGAATTTTGCTCACTGTCTGTAAACAGCAAAACCTGCTTGTTTGAGGTGCTGAGGTGAAAAGGTCATTTTTTTATGTGGTCATTGTACTCGTATGTGGATTTTTACTTTCAAATATCTCGATAACGTGACACTTTGGGTTACCATGTTCAATTAATTTTTTTGTTCGTCTAGGTATCCTCTCTCTACCCATACATACCAATTTCATCGTGGGCCATGATTTCTAAAAAAAATCAAAATGGCGGTGGGTCGATATGCCAGCTCCCATACAAAAAGTTCAAACCCTTAATGAAGCCTTTAATGAAAGTTTTCTGGCAACTGCTTTCCATCATCTGAAGACTCAATCATCTTTACAACCATATTGAAAAGTCGATATAGAGCCGAAAGTGCTTGAAACGGATACCTTACAACTCAACACGAGTTACCTCAGTGTCAAAACCACTTAACCCTACTATTTTGTGTCTTTGTTCTGCGTGCTAACAAGTGCACCAAACTTCACGGCACGGTAATGTTAGGCGATTTTACACGTCAGCGGTATATACCGACGACGTCAAATAAGTAAATAATGACATTAAATACTTCCATGATACACCAGTTGCCTCTTTCAAGGTTGAGCAATTAAGAAAAACCAGTTGCAAATTATTATAACTTCTCACGTTAACAATCGTCTTCAGTCAATCAGTCTTTTTGACGCAAATTTACATTTAAAAAGAAAAAAGTACAACAATAAAATAAAACGTGTACGTTGAGAGGTTGAAGACAAGGACATGCTTCATGTCAGATTAATTAAAATATAATTGTATTTAATTTTAAAATTTTTATAAACAAATTCTGCATTTTCGGTTGTAAGACTCACATTTTATAACAATACGACGTTTATATTTTAGAATAATAATGATGTAGGTACTAAAGACTTTATTTACCTGAAATCATACACAGCTCCGTAGATCCTCTTCATACACCGCAAAAGACGAGATAGATTGTCTTTTCTGCATATCGATCCACCTTTCGGTATGTGGTTCATGAACTGAAAATCAAAATACTATGTTAAACAACATAAAAATCTAAAATGTTACAAATATGACGGTTTTTATCGACCTTCAAAAAGAAAGGGTAGCATTTGCAAGGTTATGATTTTTTCCGTTGATCCACCAAAAGAGATTTCAATATAATATTCCATTCGCCTACGTTATTTGTTATTTTTAACCAACTTCCGAAAAAAACCGAATTGAAAACCTCCTCCGTTTTCAATTCGGTTTTTTTTTTATTTGTGTATTTGCAGCGATATCTTCGCCAATTGTGAACCGTTCAATGATTCTTTATTTTTATTTTGGAGACTATTATTTCGCGGTGGTCCCTTTTAATTTGGTGACAATCTGATGCTGATCTTCGGAGATATCTAATGAAAAATGAAAAAAATGCTAACAATAAAAACGACTTCAAAACACAAAAAAGTGAAAAATTACTTTAGCTTTTTGCTTCACTTGTTTGTGTCTTTGAAGTCGGCTTTATCGGATATTGATTTGTTTAATTCATTTAACCAAAAGCAAATAATGTAAGCTAAAATCTTTAATCCTAAGTTACCCTACCCTTTGTTCAAATATATAAGAATAAATGACATCAGTTACTTTTAATGTGACATCGTAGAGTAAAACATTTGGGTCATTTGGGTCGCCAACATCATCCATTTTATGTCTAGACAAATATTTTAACATTAGTACCACGAGTCCACGATATTTTGTGTCGTTGTTCTTTCAAATAATAATCATATTTCAGTGGTAAATAATTCAATAAAACTTTTCCCTCAAACGACAATAAAAACGAAGGTTCGATTAATTTATGACTTGGCGACTGTTAATCACGGGTTTTTTGATTTAAACTTGAATTAACGTAACATGATATCACGACTTTGTTTCCAAAAGGGTTAGGCAGACGTGTGCTTGTAGTGTAGTCACAAACACTAATAATTATGTAATAACCACTTAACAACTTTAGAAACTATTCTTCTCCTACTGTTCTGATTAAAATTTAATGTTGTTACGAACAAAGTATTTTCCAACTCGCGTTTTTTAACCGACTTCAAAAAGGAGGAGGTTCTATAATTTGTTGGAACCTTTTTTTAATTTTTTTTTATGCATGTTCCCCGAATACTGGAAGATGGCCGGACCGATTTGGTTTTTTAATGATAAATAGATACTATCTCCAAGTTACAATCATTTGAAAGCATATTATGTAAGCAGTTCATGAATGTATACCGACATTTGGTTTGTTCAGATTAAGTTTCATTTAATAAGCGGTGAGTATATTGACATCAACCATTTTTGAACGAACCTTAAAAATTTTGGTTCCTAATTGCCGATTCTTTATCGCTTCTTTAACTGAGAAGAAATGGCGTACCAAACTCCTCAATATTTGAATAGTCGGAAAAGAAAATTTTGAATCATTTTAACATTTTGTTTCTCCACTTGACTTGACTAAGCAAATAGAAAACATTGATACCATAACCATAGCTACATACGTCAACATAGTTTTGACCCAACAATGCATGCATGATTTTTTTCATACATCGCGGAAACAAAGCAGCGGGTAAAAACTAGAGTGGGTGGGGTAGGAAAAAGGTTCTCTAATGTGCCACCTAACTTTTTGATCCATCCTAATCATCATTTTTGTCCGTATGAGATTATCCGAACTTAATATTACGTAATATCACATGCCATAAAATTGAAATCCCTAAATATAATAATTATATTATGTCCTAAATCCATAAATATTACCGGTGATATACCGGCTTTTTAGAAGTTGCGCCTATGCCGCCTCGCGGAGCCCTATTTTCAGTGTCAAAGTTCCGGGAGTCGGGACTTTTTTATTGGAAATTTCCTCCTCTTTCAGGATATTTTTATAAAATTTCTTAAATCATTATTTTTGAAATTATTAACAAAAAACTAAATACCTTAATTTTTTTAAAAACCTTTAAAAAAACATTTTTCTAGGCGTCATTCCGAATCGAATGAGCTATCGCACATATTTTTAGGAGATTTACTTCTATTTAACACGTTTTTGAACTTGCTGACTAGACTAACAAAAAAAATACTAAAAGTCACTCTTACCAATAACGGAACGTGAAATGTCAACTTTGACGTCTACAATGTCAATTTATCCAACCTAAAAAATTACAAATGGCGTGTTAATGTACAAAAAGCTGTATAACTATGAGTACTAGGTATCTACAAAAAAAAAATAACTTCCTAATCTGCGGCTCTTAACGGAAATTCTACCCGCGTTTCGTTTCTGTCACTAAAACCTAATTTTTAGCAAATGTTATAAAACTAAAAAATTTAAATAAATGATCATTCGGAATAATACACATTATTTAACACAATACTTAGGACATATATGACGTTAGGTCATGTAAAATTAAGAGATTCATAATTAGAGTACTCGAAATTATGACAGAATACTTTTAGAACTAAAGATAACAAAATTTCAGGATTTTGAACATTATGGTTACTGAAGTTTATAGCAAATGTGTTATGAATAATGATTTTCGGACAAACAATTTTAGGAGAAGAACGGGAGTAGGTAAAGGCCTAATAGTACGACTACATTGCACCGGTTGTGTTTAAGTCCCATGGTGTTAGCAGGCGAGTATATTCCCATAAACCGGGAATTAATCCAGACTCCGAAGGTACTGAAAATTTTCTGATGGAAAATAACACTGCCCGACAAGGTATCGAACCGGTAACACGCCCAAATCAGCAGTCTAAAAGCTAGTAAATATAGTATAATAGGAATGAACTGCTAACCTGCCAGTCACCCAAGGTCTTGTAGCTGGCTGCAGGGAAGGCGCTGGTCTTCCACCATAGATTCCACCGTTCCTCCAAGCCGCTATGGTAACCGGGGTACATTCTCCATCCACGCTCCGCACATACCTGACCAACGAGACCGTATAATAAGAGTTACGTAACATAACATCACGTCTGAAGTCCCCGAAGGGTAAGGCAGAGGTATACCTTATAGTACACCCACATTTCGGCAAATTATGGAGTCCCTATCAATTTCGCGGTCTAAAAATAGATTTTTTTATCTTTTTCCAGGGCAACATCTCAATAACGTATGATAACTGGTTATTTTTTGCACATTTTACATAACCTACATATCCAGTAAGTGTACGAATTTTAGTTTTCTTACAACTCACCATAAATTAGGAAAAATAAAAATTAAACATCCGTGTTTACGTAAGCACGAAACACCAAGTTTTTCAATCGCTTTTTTGGTCAACTGGTAATAAATTATAATTCAATTAAATTTTTCTCATTCATTTTTAATTAGTACATTATAATTTGAAATAAATCGTACATTCTGGGCATATAGTAAATTCGCCTAGAATTTTTCGTTATAAAATAATTGAATTTGACTTAAACCAAGGGCCTTGTATGTTTTTGCCTGTTAAAGTTTCTCATCAGTTTCCACGTTGCACCCCATTCCTTATGACAAACGTTGACAGCATTGACACCGTTTTCAGGCTCTTTTGATCCCTGTTCACAGAACGCCAGTACTTACATCATAAATACAAAGGTGGTCTAACTTTATTACTAGTTCTGTGATATCAAAGTGATGGCCTGGATATTTATTTTTGTCAAAAATTTCCACGGCAGGATAAAAGCATCTTCCTCAGTCTTCCACAGCGGAGATTGCCTAGATCGCTAGCGTTTAGCATCCGCTTGATATGTATATAGATGGATGTAGCTCGGAAGGCTATGTTAATTAGGCTAGTCTGAGAATAGCATAATAAATTTGGCATAAAACTGGTAGACAGAGTTCCAAACGACGCAAAATACTACTAAAGCCTTCAATATTCAATATGAAATAGTTTTGGGCAAGCCAACAAGCCTGGCGTGGCGATGACAGGTGGAGTACTTACAGCTCTGACCGAGTGGAGTCTAGGGATGTTATTGATGTGGTTTTATCGGAACCGAAGTCGGAATCGGAGTCGGAATCGGAGTCGGAGGCGGAGACCGAGATGATGGCAGAAAAAAGAAGAGTAAAGAAGGGCGGGCCTAGTAAAATTAAATGCATGCATAAACCTGAACTCGAACACGTTGACCGCGTCCGCCACGCTCTGCCGCCGCTATCCGATATGCTTCGACCTCCGATTAAAACTTCCGATTTAAAAGTGACGGAACCGAAGGCGGAACCGGAGATGTAATATCAATCGGACGTTCCGACCTATCGGAATCGGAGTCCGCTCCGTAACTTCCCTAGTGGAGTCCAAGAACTACGGAAAGAAATTCTGACCGTTTAACGACGACATGCCCAGACAACATTGTTGCCGCGATTACGGGTAAAATCTTGATAAGACTGCCACAGGATCCTGGAAATAGCAGAAAGCAGCCTGTACCTAGCAGTGGAGTGAAGTTAGGCATCCTGGATGGATCAGATAATCCTGGATGGATTGTCTGGGCTTGGATGATGATGATGTAATTCGCTTGATAAATGATGACTATATTATCTATTACTTTACTCTATCTGGTCTTAACTTATACAGGGTGGTGCCGACAATACGACAATAAATGAAACCACTGGTAGTTCTAGTTCATAGGAACATTTTTAAACTATTAAATAAATCCTAACACCGTCGTGGTGCCGACGATACGACACTAACCTACCTTAATATCTTTGCCTTTGTTTGTTACATTTTATTTCCACACGTTAATCGGTGCAAATTATTCCTAAGGTTAGTAAACCAATATTTGTTTGTAAATTGTAATTTATTTCGTTTACAGTTTTATGCTACTTAGTTTTGTTATTTTTTTTTCATCTTTTTATTTTGGTGTTAAGATTTATTTGATAGTTTAATAATGTTCCTATGAACTAGAACTACCAGTGGTTTCATTTATTGTCGTATTGTCGGCACCACCCTGAATAGTTCTACATCTTTGCACATTAACACTACAGACATAACCCACCTAACATGTCATAGTTTATTTTGCTAGGTGCCTAGGTGTAAGGTCATACTACTGGTATTTTACGGGTGGTATTATACTGTATTCACTCTGACAGTAAAATAAATCCAGCTGGTATATCATTTAAATATTTGTTCCAAATAATTGCTCTCAGACGAGGGGAGCGTTTAGTGAACTATTGAAGGATGATTATGCAAATGAGAAACGTGCGTACAAACAAGCCTGCATTGCCTTTCCCAAACTATGTTGGGTTCGGTGTTTCACTCTAACTGTATGCAGCTGAGTACCAGTATCTTACATGAAGGGGCTGACTCCCGTCGGGGCTGCGGGTTGTTCGCAAGAGATCGATCGCTCTGCCCAAGAGCGGGATTATTTGATGATTTACCACCAACCAAAAAAAAAAAAAAAAGGGGCTGTCTATCTGACCTCCACAACTCAGTAACTGGGTAATACGATATCCCTTTGTAAACTGGATGTCCGACTACTCGTAACGACTTTCATAGATCTACAAAATGACAGCCGCCACCAACGGCTTAACTTACTTTCCGAGGAACGGGAGAAACTCGGTATGTAATGATAGTCCACCATCCATGGAGGAACCTCGGCAAGCAAGGCTTTACCATGAAAATTGTGCACGTGGGTCTTATTATTTAGACCCTAGCTCTTCGCTCTAGAAAACATGAATTGTATAATGTCCCATTTTGTCACACTGTAGCTCGATCCACCTATACAGCATAGGACAAAACCAACCCTGGATTGGACTTTTTTGCTGATGAATGGAAGATGATAACTTTGGAATGTGTCTGGTTCTATGAGACGACCGAATAAAAGGATTGCATAACGTAATTTAAAATAAATGACTTACACTGTATTGAATGTAATAAAAAATAAATAAATCTTCTGTAAATTACGATAATGATACCGATAACACGTCCTGTTAAGCCTAATTACTATAAATTAATCACTCATAAAGTCATAAATAACGTTATTAATTATCCGTTAAATAAATAAATACTAATTTATAAACAAAATTGCGGTCAGTATCAATACGCACTTAACACGTGCAGACACCATTTTATTTGTCATTAATTATAATTTTATACTTACACGTTACCGATAATTATGTTAAATCAATTAATAATAGGTGCAATTACCGCCAATAAATATCGTATAAATAATAATATCATGTCATTGCAATGGAGCATGTCTGTAGAATGCATGACCGATGCATGCGGTCCTGATGCATATGGGCCAAAGTCGTCATGCAGTGGGTGCCAGAATACGGGCGTCGTTGCCGAGCGAGGCCTAGAAAATACTGGCGTGACGACTTAGAGGCTTAGTGTGTATATTGTTCAAATAAATTAAACTAAATTCAAATATGTATAATTATGCAGACATGAAAATAACAGAATTACAATTGAAGTATATCAGTTGGACTTACGGACCAGTTTACAACAAAACAACTAATTTTATTATCATGTCAATGAAATAATAGCGTGTTATTATACCTCATAATAGGTACCTATTAAGTCTCCATGGTTATAAAACTGCATCAGTGTATGACCTTTGAGTTGGACTTATGGACCAGTTTACAACAAAACAACTGATATTGTGTCAATGAAATAATAGCGTGTTATTATAGCTCTTAAACTGTACTGCATACAACCTTCCATAAAGATTTATATACCTATTCTAAGACCTAGGGTGAAACTAGTCACTACAAGCGTAAAATGTACGAGTAGGTATAGCTTACGTCAACTTTTATTAACAATCTAAATATAAATACCACACAAGAATTATAAAACTAATTATAATGCTCCTTGAATTCTCAATTTACTACTCATTCGATTTAATGACTAGTTATTTACTGTATAATAACTTAAAGTTAAATCATTACTAACATACCTACTATACAGAAGTCTTCTAAGAAACTACATATTTCCTTAAAAGTAATTTATGATACCTTGACCAGCAAGCCGGGTCCAGATCCGCTGTCATTGAGTCTGAATATAAAAGGCTCGTCATCATCAAAGCTGCCATCCATTCTTCAGTACAGCCCTAGAAGCATGCCTTTTTATTTTTCAAAATTGGACGCGATCCATCGGGAATGTTTCCAAGTTTATTCATATCAGCCGCGATACATCTGCGCCTTCAATGGAATATACTCGTGTATGTGAACGCGTGAATCGCATGTTAGCTTATCATCACAATCGTAATACTGGCTGGAGTCGTGATATCGTTCGAGACACGTTTACGTTACGTTAGTTCGGCGAGCGAGCGGTTCGACGCGGGTCGACTAGCGCGCTCCACCGCCCACCCTATACTGTCTCCGATTCTCCAAGTTTGTTAGGTTGCAAGCTGATGCCCAACCCCCAGTGATTTATTAACCCCCGTTCGTGACACGAGCCTCCTGTAAAAAGCAACGTAACAACGATAATGCATTTTGTTTAGTCTAATGACGCGTCGCTTTTTATATTTAACCGAACAAGTTCGGTAAAGTTGAATAACATTTTTGGTGAATGCGACACGGCGGCAGTTACGAGTATATTGTTATACGGTTTCGAACGACTGGATTTCATGAGAGATTTTGACTGAATTATGTTTTATGTTAAAAAAACATACCCGGATGTTTATTAACATTAAAACTCGAACTCTGAATAAATATCATTAAACAAGCCTTGTAGTATTGTAATTCTGTAAACTAAAGCATATAAGGTCGTCTTCAATGTTATGTCAGAGTGAAATAATGTTGAATCTAATCAATAGGATTGTAAATAATAGTACATTATGGTATAAGTGTGTAACGTTGGTGATTACCGCTGAGGCGCTATTGAGACCCGAGCCATTAGGTGAGGGTCTTAAGAGAGCCGAGGAAGGTAATCATAAATCAATACACACATGTATCATACGACGTTTTTCAACACACTTGTGAAGAAAATAACACAAAAAAATCATTTTCAACAGTTAAAATGAGTTGTGAAAAAAAGTTAAAATGAGTTGGGAAAAATTAATCAGTTTTCCTGCGCGCGCAACTTACAATGGCGATCGGCCATAGGCTAAAAGAATGAGGTTTATTTTTTTTGCGGATAGCGTTTTAGCCACGTACAAAATGAGGAATTCATAGTTTTTTTTATTACAGAGAAAACAAAAGTTTTATTTATTGAAAACGTATATACAAGTTGAAATTATCTATTTAAATTAATAAGTTTTCCTGCGCGCGCCTCTAACAATGGCGATCGGCTATAGACTAAAAGATTAAGTTTTTTTTTTGGCTTTTCGCGGATAGTGTTGCAGCTACGTACAAAATGGGGAATTCAAAGTTTTTTTATTACAGAGAAAACAAAAGTTTTATTTATTGAAAACGTACATGCAAGTTGAAATTATCTATTTCGAAGTTGCATGAAATAAGCAAGGAATAAGTACATTAATGTATTTGTAGTATCGAACACAATCTTTTTAGTATCGAAACTTTTTTAAGAACAAAGAAACTCAATTAAAAAAAAACCTAAAACTCAATGGTGAATAATGGTAATGAAAAATTCACAGTTTGATTACAGGTGTCATTATGTGCCTAATTGCGGTGGAATTAGAGCCACTTTATGAGCAAGTGTGTTGAAAATCATGTTACGCCTTTGTTCTAAAATTTTGTAAAATAAATGCGCCCACTAGAATACAAGGATCTGCAGTTTGCCAAGAGTTTTGTGCTGTTATGTTTGTTTTCTATGGATAACTAAACCTTTTCTTGCAAGTTCACAGATAACTTTATTGCGACTAGAAGTACCCATTTTAATTGCATACATTACCTTAATAATGTTGTAAAACGTTTCGAACGATAAATGAAAGTCTAATGGCTATAAAATACCATGTACTTACTCTATGATTAAATTCTATAAAAGTTTAAATTGAAATTCCTGCGGCTTCCTGTAACCCAGTTTAATGGAAAACAGCTTGCGTGATACAGGTTGTTACAGTATAAAATGCCCGGTTCAAAAACCTACAGGCTGTTGTCAGTTGTCATTCACTTTTAACTTTACATAAAAAGGGCAAAATATTTCATTAGCCAAGTTATTTAGGCTACGGTTGCGTGACGCTACATAACTTCCACTTAGCGATAAACATTACTAAAAAAAATAACAGGAGACGTGTTGATTAATATGGATAACATTGTATAATGTCTCGCAGCAAAAACTTTAAACGTGCAAAAAGTATGTGTGAATACAATGATCTAGTTAATTATACAGTAATTTATAATCTACTTCTTCATTTCAATAGAATGGACTATTATGATTGTACGATATCTTTAATCTATTAGCTTCTATAATCTTTATAATATTAGCTTAGATTATATTAAAGTGTGAATTACTATAGGTATCTCTTACTGTTAAATATACAGTAACACCTTGTAAACATTATGGTGCAGTAAATATTTGGAATTTGAATTTCTCCGGAGCCCCCGGTGGCCAGAATCCCCACTAACCTACCGCACCGGACCGAATGACGGCCACGCGCGTAATTATTTTGTCGCGCGTATATTTTTATATTGCGATATCTTCTTAGATATTTGTTTAAACTGTATAGAGTAAAGTAACAAATATTCTATATTAAATTTCTGTGCTAAAAAACACATTTATTTAGATATACACACATCAACACTGTCTAGGGATATTTTGGATTTACTCAATTTACTCAAAATGTATTAAAAATAGCATACAACATGTATATATTTTTATAAAGCCCATTTATCAGACTACACTCCAGAATAAAAGAAAACAATGTTTTTTTGCGTAAACAAATTTTTATTCAAATAAAGAAAAAACATGAAATAATGGTAAAACTAACAACGAATGTGTTTCTCAAGAAAAATTTACAAATAAGGAAAAAATAATTTGTTTTTAACAGTTCTGTGAAAAATCAGTAGTCAGTAAAACCACCCATGACGTTAATAACGGTCCTGCAACGGTTTTTCATGCTTTGGATTAAGTTATCCAAGTCTTGCTGCGGTATATTTTCCCAGGTCCGGCTAAGATGCAAAAAAAGTTGCTCTTCCGTCGCAACGTTTGCAGGGAAATTCCTCAAAGCCCTTCTTTGGAGCATGTCCCACGAGTGTTCTATGGGGTTTAGGTCAGGCGATTGAGCGGGCCAGCCTAAGACCGATACGTCGTGCTCCTGCAACCAGCTCGTCACCACTCTCGCTGTGTGCGGACGGGCGTTATCGTGCATGAGCGTGAATTCTTGGCCCATTTGTAGTCGATGGGGTTAGATTATTGGTACTAGCACCTCGTTACGGTATTTTTCAGCCGTCATGGTGTTTCTGATCCAAACGAGGTCTGTTCTTCCACCAACACGAATTCCCGCCCAAACCATAATTGTCCCGCCGTGGTATGAATGGACTTCCTGAGGATGTTGCAGACGGCTCTCACGACCAGGAACTCGCCAAACACGCACTCTACGTGTATCGGGATGGAAACCGAACCGGGACTCATCGGTAAACAGCACTACAGACCACTGGTTTTCTTCCCAGAGCAAATGTTCACGAGCCCACTCTAGTCGTCGTCCACGATTTCCTCGGCGTAGTGCTGGAGTACGAAGCGGTCTGCGAGCATGAAGGTTAGCTTCATGCAGCCTTCTCCTCACAGTTTGGTCACGCACAAGCAACTGGTGCTCTGACTGGAGCCTCTGAACCAACTGCATGGCCGTAACATTTGGTTGTCTTCTCGCGGCAACTTGCAAAAATCGGTCTTGTCGTTGAGTGGTTATGCGCTTCCCGCCTGGGTGTCTTTCAGCCACTTCACCAGTAGCACGATAACGTGACCATAACCTTGATATCACGTTTTGTCTTGTTCCAAACTCCTCAGCAATACTCCGTTGAGTAGCCCCAGCTTGGAGCATGCCTACTGCCTTTAACATTTCTTCTCTAGTTAAGTGGCGCCGCTGCATGATGCACACAATAACATTAATTCGGAATTAACCGATAACTTGTTATAAAACTTAAATTGGACACAAAAAAATAGCCACAAACTACTGTAGGTAAATGAAACCTTCGGACTTCGCTACCATTATGCCGCGTAAATCTTTTGTTTTTAATGTATTTTTTCAAATTCAAATTTAGAATCGTTCAGAAAGGCTTACAAAATAAACTTTCTTCAAAAGAATTTAAAAGTGGCCAGTATTTTTTGAGTTTAAGAACTTTATACAAAATATCCCTAGACGGTGTTGATGTGTGTAGATTAAGACCATATGGGTTAAATAAGCTTCGCAAAATTTTCCCAACTGAATTGGGGTCCAGTCCAGTCTAACCGTATTTTACATGGAGCGACTGCTCATCTGATCTACAAAACCCAGTATATACTAGAACTAGGTAAGTCGATACGTTGTAAGACTGGTTGTCAAACTTTCGGGTCACTGACTACCTGTAACGACTGTCAAAGCAAATCTACTAATGACAGTCGGGACCAAATGCTTAACGAGCTTTCCGAGGCACGGAGGAAACTCGGCATGTAATGGTGGTCACTTATTCACGGACGGCAAGCACTAGGCAAGCACGGCTTAACCCATAGACACTGTTTTTTATATTATTTATATTGCTTAACCTAAAGATCGACCCGAGTGACAGTTATTATAAAGCCACGAGCTCCTTTTGAAAACAAAACACTAAATGAATATAAAAGAAAACTGTAAAATAAATTTTTGAACTGTCCCAAGTTTTATTGAATTTAGCCTGTAGTTATTCAGCAATTAACTGCCTGCTTGGCCTGCAATGAGACACAGACTCAACAAGAAATCAAACGTTCTACACAAAGCATACTATTCCAACACAGCTAAATTATGACACCTTTTGGAAGTCTGCCCATCATGTTAAGGATAACTGCCATAAAAATAATCATGAACCTACCATGACCGACTTACTCTATTGGTAGGTACATCCGTCATAATAGACAAGACCAAGGGTTTTAGTTAAGGTGAATGCTCCAACCACCCCGCGAAATTCAAATTTTCTTACGTTTTTTGTAATTTGCAGGTCAGTGTTAGTTTGTATGTTGATTAGAATATTAATTGCGGCTGTAAGACGTATGTACTTACAGAATTATAATCATCAAAATCAACAAGCTTCCAAGTTCATAAAGGTGCAAAAATGACTTTTTCAAGTTCCTGCACCTTTATGAACTTGGAGGCTTGTATTGATGATTTTGATGATTATATTTCTGTAACTACATACGTCTTACAGCCGCAATTAATATTCTAATCAACATACAAACTAACACTGACCTGCAAATTGCAAAAAACGTAAAAAAAATTGAATTTCGCGGGCTAGTTGGAGCATTCACCTTAAATTAATTTTAAATTGAATGCAGGTAATATTTTATTGAAATTTTAAATCAGGGTAGGGCAAAATCTGGTTATACTAGTGGGCCCACCTCTCCCTGAAACGGGGAAATTAAAAAAATCTAGTGAAATGTGGGTGTAGAATTGTAGATACTATTAGGTACTTATATACCTTTGCCTTACACTTCGGAGATTACAGGTGTGATTTTATGTAATGCCTTTGTGGTCGTATGTGGTAATAATTTTAAATCGGTAATAAAAAAAAAATTCATACACGAGTCTTTGGTCAACTCGACCCACTCAAAGTGGACCCACGAGATCAGTCGAAGAAATCACATTTTAAATTGTTTTTTTTTTCATAGTTTTATTGTGGGTCCAGTTGCAAGCGGGTCCAGTTGACCAAAGACTCACCTTTTGACAGTGAAGGTATTGCAATTTTGCCCAACACAACCTTGTTTTTTTTTAAACTGACGAAAAATTTGCATGTGTATTAGCGGCCAGGTCCCTTCCACCTTTTATAATTGTTCTTTATATATGATCGTTAACAGCAAGGATGTGACTATTGGTCTTGTTCTATTCTGTCTCGTCTCTTGCTGCTATGGAGGGAAGTGGAAATTATGTTATTCCTATTCCTCCGCTATTCTTTTCTGATTAATTTCGTTGCGGGATCCAAGACAATCAAATCGTTTCTCTGGGACTTCGTCAAGTTTTTTGTCTCGGCGCTTATCTGGTGGTCGCCACTGTTGATTCCGGATTTCAGGAGTTACAGTGGTTTTGGAAAAGTGTGGCGGGCTTGCCCCAAAAAAAAACTAGCAAGAAAACGTTCCGAAGTCCAAGTGATACGGTGACTACTACTGATGCCCTAGACAAGTCTAGACCTTCAAATAACAGCACGACTTTAATAATAAGACTCTAATAGCAATAATTAATCGTTACTTAAGGACATTGACTCGAACTGAAGATATCTATATGTATAAAGTACAGTAGGTACCTACGAGTATGTAAATAATAGACAGGATTGAAGATACTGATCTAGACTAATAAATGTTGGGATCTGAATTATTTGTCTGGAATTTTAATGTACTTATAACAAACAGAAACAATAATATTCTTTTGTCTTTTTCCTTTTTTCTTTTGGCGGGTGGAAAATCATCGAATAACCCCTCCCGCTCTTGGGCAGAGCGAAAGGGAGTGTCAGACTTTTACTGACTAAAAACCCATGTTCATTCTTAGCCCTTCATGTCGAGGCCGCGGTATCTCTTGCAAACAACCCACAGCCCCGACGGGCGTCGGCCCTTGCGGGCCCCTTCCATGTTGCTGACATCTCTTTGAGGCGCGTGTGGAACACGAACGCGCCGTCGACACGGCCTGTCATCGTCATAAGACGGACGGACGAGAGGTTCTCTCCCTCTCACGTTTCGCCACCTCCTTCGCTAGCATCACTGCTTCGCAGAAGGAGGCGACGGCGTCCCATTCCTCCTCGCTCCGGACCATGGCTTGCACCAGGGCCGGACGAGAGAGGTCGCCACCGCCGATCGCCGCTACGAGAACACGGCGGGGCTCCGCCCAAGCGGGACACACCTCCACGGTGTGCTCCACCGTGTCCTCCGGCCGATCCTCACAAAGGTGACATCCAAGCGTTTCCTCCCGCCTGATTCGGTGCAGGTACTTCCCGAAACAACCGTGTCCGGTGAGTACCTGCGTCAGACGGAAGGTGGGGGCGCCGTGGCGTCTCTCCAGCAACTGCTCAAAAAGGGGACTTACCGCCACTATCGTGGCGTGCCCTAACTCAGGAACTCCTGCACTTGCGAACACAAGACCAAAGAGTCAGTACAGTATCCGGGATAAAAGTAAGAAAAACAACTAGGTCCTATAGAAATAAAATACCTAATAATAACATTACATAACATCACGCCTGTTACCCCGAAAGATTAGGCAGAGGTGTTCCTAATACTATACCCACCTTTCGCCAGTTATGTTTAAGGTCCATGTAATAGGGGGCGAGTCTGCCATCAAATGGGCACAAATCCAGAATCCGTGGCTGCTACTGAGAAATTCTTGATATAAATATAAAGTGAACAACCCATCTTATGTAAACTACAGCTACAATTTACCATAAAACTGATTGTAATGGTTTGGAATTCTATGTATAGTGCAATTACTAGTCGAGCAATGGATTTTTGTCATTAAAATAAATGGTTGTGAAAGTTCGAAGGTCGGGGGAAAATTGTCGAACACAGTAGTGTAATGTTAGGGTGAGGTTACACAACCTGCTCGTGCCTGAGATATATATGTATTTCTTTGCTATATTTTCTGTCGATTCCATTATACAGGGTGTAAATCAACCCATCACACAGCTGTCAACCAAGCATTCTGTTCATCAAACTAAGTACCCCTACGCAAACAATTTTGCTGGGAAACGACTTTTTTTTCTGGGTCAAAAATCACATTTTACGGTAAAACTCAATGTAGCACTGTTAAAACATTGTGCTAGTGGATGCTTTGAATAGTAAACGGGTCATGGAGGTAATTCAAGTAAAGTTATCACCTGAAAAACTAGTATTTACAAAAACAGCTGTGAAAAATTTGGAGCTTTGACCCCCAATATCTCCGTAACTAGGAGGTTCCCAGGTGTGGTCTAGAACAAAAAAATAATCGCAGTGGTGGGGAGAACAAGTGCCTTTCGTTTGCCTTAAGGGTACTTTTACACCCTATATATTGATACAATAATAATGCATTGTTTGAAAAAAATATTATCTCGTGGATCTGATTCACACATTACTAAACATCACGCTTTGTAATCCCCGAAAGGTTTGACAGAGTTGATCTTCATTTCGCCAGTTATTAGGGGACGAGACTTGCCATCATTCGGCAGAAATTCAAAATGCGTGGCGTACCTACTGAGAAATCCTTGATAGAAAACCCCAATAACAGTTTGCTCGGCCCGAGATTCGAACCCTAAACCGTGCTCAGCAATGGCACTTGCGACTACTAGACCAACGAGGCAGCGAGGAATGTTGGAGAAAAAAAGGGTACTCAACCTGCTCCGCCTGCGGTCAGTAACTGCATGCCAAGAACGAGCCAAGTTGATGACGAGGGCTTCAATAAGGTGGTGAAGAAGAAGAAGAAGCCCTGTTCCCGGAACTAATGCGGTACCGCACCGACTGGACCCAACATGCTGCTGCGCCATGCTGTGCCTACGACGCAGCTGTACATTTCGCGTCTGCATCACTCCACAAAGATTGGGGAAGTAGTGCAGTACCTGTAAGTGAAGACCAACTGGACTCTGAGGGTCGAAAGGTTGGAATCGCGCCACAACATCAACTTAAAGTCATTTGTGGTACGTGTTCCAACCCAACATCTCCACACCTGTTGGCAGAAAGACTTTTGGCCAGGTGTCGTTTTCCGGCGTTTCCGAGGACGGTTACGCGACACCTCGCAGCGAAACACGACGCCGACGTTACGTGTTTAGTTAAGTTTTTAGTTATGGTTCACTGTTTTATATGTATTAGTTTGTTATTATTGTTTTATATTATTGTGTGTATTTTACCTATGGGCCTTAGTTGCCTGAAATAAAATGATTATTATTAATTACTAAAACCTTAATGCTTTAAAACTTTTAATCTGTGAAATGATATTTACCTACGAAACCACGCCTCCAGCCATCTAAACAAGTCCAGTATGAAAACACCTTTCTTTGCTTTTAAAAATAGCGAACCACATAATTTAACAAGGAAGTAGCTATGGTAATAGATGCTAGGGACGCACGATCATCGGGAAAGTGCAAGGCCGTACAAGCTTTAGGTAATTATTCAGCTATATTACAATGTAACAAGTTTATCTTGCCTTACCAGTAATAACACAAGTCTCTTGTAAAATAGACGTAGAATTTTAAAGGCGAAAATCTTACATAAATTAAAATAAAATAATCGCCAATTTGCTTTCTGTCGGATTGAGCTACCTTCTGTCACATGACACCCGTAGTAAAAAATGTTAGGAATTTACTTTATAGATAGTAAAAGACTGCATCAGTCTGACAAGAACCTTATTGGATAAAGTTAAATTTTATGATTTGCGCATTCGCCTTGGCATTAAAATACTTTTAGCAGCTATCAAGTCAGGGAAACCATGAAGGACAATTCAGAAGTATTGAATTGTTTGAATAGTTAACTTAGCTTTATTTCAAGTACACAATGATGTTGTTATAAGGAAAAGTCGAGATATCCATAAACTATGCGTACCCCAACAAAGAATTATAATATTTTCGAACAATGTTTACTGTATGGCCATTCAAGTTTATAATAAATTACCTTTTTTTTTAAAATCTTAACACTATAACATAGCATTTAAAAAGAAAGTGTTACTATTCAACGAATTAATTTTTAAATGAAAAATTTGACGACGACATACCTCCTAATTGAATGGAATTTCATTTCTAGGACATTGTATTGAAATCTTTATTACTTTGTTCATTGTATTGAATAATGCTTGACATAATAAAATGAATAACCCCTGGACATTGTACTTGATAGTAGGTAGTTAACGTATTCCTTATTCTCGACATAGTGTAGGTAATTTGTATTCATTATATTGTACTTATGTTAATTTTAAAGTTGAAATTTATATAATTAAGATTAACATTTAACTTCATTTAAGATTAGTAATCTTAAATGTTAATTCTTAATTATTCACTAATTAAAATTCTATGAAATATTGCGACGCTGGAAACACCAGAATATTCTGGAAATCATATTATTATTATGTGTAACACGTGTAACAACATTATTCTAAAATTATTTTTTTATTAAAAAAAAAACAAACTAAATTATTATAACTATTTTAATCTTTAATGACACTTTCATATCAACCTAGCCTTATATACAAGAACGCAATACAAATAAAAAGTCAATAAATCTTTCCTAGATGGCGGGTTGGTACATAAAAAAAACCAATCGAAAAAGTCAAGTTGTCATTTTTCCCGCGCTTTTTAGTGACGTCACGTTGGAACTTTGTCTCTTCTTTCCAAAGCCATTCATCATTATGTCAATTTTTACTATAATTTTAGGTACAGGACCATCTTCTCTGTCTTCTACTACTTTATAATGTCGCAGCATCGTTGACAACGCTGTTTTGACTGACATCAACGCGTATTGGTAACCTGTGGACAAGAGAACTATGACTTTATTACCCGACTGCGGCGAAGCCCAAAAGAAGGGTTATGTGTTTGACCTGTATGTATGTTTTTAGCAATGTTTTTCCCTTCCATTTTCATGCCGATCTTCTAATGCATGAAAATACCACCATCTAAATTCTGATATTCAGTTGCATCCGGTTAGACGTGAGGCGAACCTCAACATAGTTGGCTAACCAACTGGTCTGGTGATGGTGGTAGACGATGATGAGTCTTCGACACTTCGATGATTACCTGTCTGGCTTTTTATTAAAGAAACCGAAAACCACTCAGCGATGCTTACTGAATACTAAAATTGTCTTCACTGCACAAAAGTTTCCGCGTTCTAATTCCTATTATATGAATCAATCTAAGAAAAGTCTAGGCACATACATTTTCGTCCATCTCCTTTCCCTACATCTTATAGGAAAAGTAGTCTATACAATGGCAAAGGACATAGGGGTAGACATACACCTTTTGGCTCGTCCTCGTTTATATACCTGCACGCGTAGTATGGCGATTCTATCTCTATTCTACCAAGAATAGACAAAGCTTTTTCCATACAATTTGACATGAAATTTTGCTACAATCTGTCATTTTGTCGATTCTTCCGTCGACAAAACCCGTTTCTACGGTGGCATGCTAGGCGGGCAGCAGGGCTATTGCGTATATTTTTAAATGTCAGTGGCTATCATAGTGTCCATCGATTAACTGTCAAATATTTATGGTTTGGTACAAAATGGAACCGTTTGACAGTTAATCGATGGACACTGTGATAGCCACTGACATTTAAAAAGATACGCAATAGCCCTGCTGGTCACGCATGTCGTTTGTGAGTTTTACGCATCTAACCTTTCTGAATAAAATAACCAATATGGTCAATGTATGTTGTTTTAGGGAATCCCCTCCGACGTTACTACCCTAGCCCAGCCGCCTACCTGTTGTGTGTTCTTAGTGTGTACCTTACCACCTTACAGAGTACATATTATTTCTAATCAGCTAACCTACTTCATGATTATATCCTGAACGGCACTAATACTTGAACTAGGTTACTTACCGATTCAGTTCCTAGGTCCATTACTAAAAGGCATGTAACTGCAAGGATGTTTCAAGTTTAATCTTTCAGGCAAGAACCTGTCGGGGTCAAATTTCTCAGCGTCTGGTCTGGACCCCAGTACTTGGGATCTCGGTGGACCCCCCATATTGAGCAGACCACGCCCGAACCACCGGGCAAGACGCGACCGGACGCTGTAGAAAATGAGTGATGTTAGTACCTGCATAATGTTTGTTGGTTTGTCAACATCTTCTTAGCCGTTAAAAGTTAAATTAGACCTATTTCCTTAGAATAGTTAACTAAGATCCCAGAGCCGCTGTTGGAATCCCAACACTTAGATTTAGTCGATGCGATATACGCACATCACTAGCGCGTCGCGTCTAAACGCATTGCAATCGTATTCGCTCGAAAAACTAGTTGCCATCTTCAGCTTGTACGTTCCTTACCGGCTCGCCATAGGAATAAAGGGATCGTTACATATATACTTAATGGTTAATTAAAAGTGTAAACATTACAAGTTTGGTTTGGCTTCTCAACCTATTTTCCACATGGTCCTTCGAGCCAGCCTATTTTCCACAGCCGCCAGACATTACTTATTGTCTCAGAAATAAAATGTATGGTATAATGTAGGGCTAGTAATTTGCGTGTATGCACACATTGCACACCTGCTAGCTTGGCAGAGTGACCAGCAGGGTTATTGCGTATCTTTTTAAATGTCAGTGGCTATCATAGTGTCCATAGATTAACTGTCAAATGGTTATGATTTTGGTACAAAATGGAACCCTGCTGGTGTCAGGCACCAGGTAAAAGTAATACATACTCGCCTTACTCACATTCTTGATTTTTATAAATATGAAATTCAGGGGACTATTTCACTGACGATACGCTTGTGCTAGCACAGGGGGGGTCGCACGAGGCGGCGGCCGAAAATATGACACGCGGGGTTGCGATAGTTGTAGAGAGGATCCGGCAGCTGGGTCTCGAGGTGGCACTTCACAAGTCGGAGGCCATGGGCTTCCATGGACGTGGGAATGTGCTACCGTCGGGATCCCAGCTAACGGTGGGAGGGGTTCCCATCGGCGTCGAGTGTACTTTAAAGTACCTAGGACTCGTCCTCGACAGCCGGTGGAACTTCGTGGAGCACTTCCGACGTTTGGCTCCCAGACTGGAGCGGGCGGCGGCTGCCTTCAGGTGGCTCTTGCCCAATCTGGGGGGGCCAAACGCCTCCTGCCGGAGGCTCTATGCGGGGATCGTGCGGTCCATGGCCCTTTATGGGGCCCCGGTGTGGGCGAGTGCTTTGAGAAAGCGGGCCGCCCATTACCTGAACGCGCCCCAAAAGGTTATGGCCGTGAGGCTAGTCCGTGGGTACCGCACGATCTCCCGCGAGGCGGCGAACCTCCTTGCCGGATTGCCGCCATGGGATCTGGAGGCGATAGTCCTCGCGCGCCTGCATGAATGGCGCGCGGAGGCGCTGCACCGGGGGGTCACTCCGTTGCCGCGGCTAATTGCTGCGCAGCGGACAGACCTCCGGTGCGATCTCATGGCGGCATGGAAACAGCGACTGTCGCAACCCCGTGCAGGGCACGCCACGATAGTGGCGGTAAGTCCCCTCTTTGAGGAGTGGCTGGAGAGGCGCCACGGCGCCCTCACCTTCCGTCTGACGCAGGTACTCACCGGACACGGTTGTTTCGGGAGGTACCTGCACCGAATCAGGCGGGAGGAAACGCCCGGTTGTCACCATTGTGAGGATCGGCCGGAGGACACGGTGGAGCACACCGTGGAGGTGTGTCCCGCTTGGGCGGAGCCCCGCCGTGTTCTCGTAGCGGCGATCGGCGGCGGCGACCTCTCGCGTCCGGCCCTGGTGCAAGCCATGGTCCGGGGCGAGGAGGAATGGGACGCCGTCGCCTCCTTCTGCGAAGCAGTGATGCTAGCGAAGGAGGTGGCGGAACGTGAGAGGGAGAGAACCTCTCGTCCCAGCCGCCGCGAGAGGCGCTCCGGGCGTCGGGGGCCACGTGATGGCTTCCGGCCACCGTAGACGCGGGCCTGTGGACGGTGAGTGATGGGTAAGCTCGCCGTCCGTCCGTCTTATGACGACGACAGGCCGTGTCGACGGCGCGTTCGTGTTCCACGCGCGCCTCAAAGAGATGTCAGCAACATGGAAGGGGCCCGCAAGGGCCGACGCCTGTCGAAGCTGCGGGTTGTCCGCAAGGGATACCGAGGCCTCGACATGAAGGGCGAAGAAGGAACATGGGTGGTTTTTAGTCAGTAGAAGTCTGACACTCCCTTTCGCTCTGCCCAAGAGCGGGAGGGGTTATTTGATGATTTCCCACCCCCCAAAAAAAAAAAAAAAAAGGGGACTATTTCAAGATATTTTGTAAGTAGCCAGACCAATCGGAGAGGCCAATCATCTCCCCAGACACACATAAAGTGTCGCTGTAGGACGCGGGGAGGCCGTTGTGTTTTTATAAACCATCGTATTTTAAGGTGTACCATACAAAATACTTACGCAGTGTAATATGTTCTAAGACTTTTCTAATTATTAGCGGCACTGGCGGGAACAAGCGTATGGTCTCCTTGACTGCTCTCTCCAAATACTTTCATTCGATTTCACGTAGGGAACCCCAAATAGGGACCCCTGAGCAAACATAAAGTTACTCATTTATTCAAATTAGGTTGAAAATTAGCACTGTTTGAAAGTCCAAAATACTTCTAATACCACTTTTTTTTTTTTGGCTGGTGAAAAATCATCAAATAAACCCTCCCGCTCTTGGGCAGAGCGAAAGGGAGTGTCAGACTTCTACTGACTAAAAACCACCCATGTTCCTTCTTAGCCCTTCATGTCAAGGCCGCGGTATCTCTTGCGAACAACCCGCAGCCCCAACGGGATTCTAATACCACTTAAGTACCGTTTTACATCACTTCTTGTGTGGTGTGACCATTGGACTGCCAGGTCATAGGTTTCGAGTGCGAATCCAAGACACGCACCTCTGTCCTGCGGATTCATGTGTAATTAAGAAATAATTTAATAGTCAAACGAACTTACCTGTTAAGTGAAGTTCGACGGTAATTATACTTGTTGTTGTATTGTCCGAGGAACTGCCACTCGGGTCGATCTTTAGGTAAAGCTGTGCTTGTCTAGGTCGGTCTGTGGATGGGTGACCGCCCGAAATACCGAGTTTCCTCCGTGCCTCGGAAAGCACGTTAAGCTGTTGGTCCCGGCTGCCATATATAGATCTTTGGCAGTCGTTACAGGTAGTCAGTGACCTGAAATTCTGACATCCAGTCTTACCAAAGAGTATCGTATTACCTAGTATTAACTGGGTTGTGGAGGTCAGATAGGCAGTCGCTCCATGTAAAATACTGGTACTCAGCTGCATCCGGTTAGACTGGAAGCCGACCCCAACATAGTTGGGAAAAAGCTAGGCAGATGATGTTGTATTGTCCGAAGATGATTAGGATAACTAAGTGTAGTCTAGGGTTTATTCGCCGACGTCACATAATAATATAAGTTTTAAAAAAAAGTTTATTTCCGAACGCCATCGTCTCATGTCACCTGTCTCTGAAAACTAGCTTCATTAAGTTCATAGCAATTTATTGGTTTAACAACATAGGGTCCATGGTCATATGACTAAATAGCATGGAAATTCTGGGTCGGGCTGGACTAATCGTCTTCGGACAATACAACAACAAGTATAATTACCGTCGAACTTCACTTACAGGTAAGTTCGTTTGACTATCAAATTATACTTGTTGTTGTATTGTCCTCGATGATTAGGATAACTAAGTGTAGATGTTTAAAGATTAGTTGTAAAATCAACAAACATTTATATAAAATCAATGGACATTTATATAAAATCAATAAGCATTCATATAAAATCGATAAACACTTATACAGGGTGGTGACGACAATACGACAATAAATGAAACCACTGGTAGTTCTAGTTCATAGGATCATTATTAAACTATCAAATAAATCTTAACACTAAAATAAAAAAATTGAAAAAAAAACAATAAAACTAAGTAGCATAAAATTGTAAACAAAATACATTACAATTTACAAACAAATATTGGTTTACTAACCTTAGGAATAATTTGCACCGATTAACGTGTGGAAATAAAATGTAACAAACGAATTTGGCATAGAAATTTAATTAGGTTATTGTCGTATCGTCGGCACCACGACGGTGTTAGGATTTTTTTGATAGTTTAAAAATGTTCCTATGAACTAGAACTACCAGTGGTTTCATTTATTGTCGTATTGTCGCCACCACCCTGTATAAAATCGATAAACATTTATATAAAATCAATAAACATCCATATAAAATCAATAAACATTGAGATGAATATTAAATAAGTGCTATAAGTGGCTTGCACCAAGGCCGGACGCGAGAGGTCCGTGTCCTCCGGCCGATCCTCACAATGGTGGCATCCGGGCGTTTCCCCCTATCAGATTCGGTGCAGGTACCTCCCGAAACAATGATGATTAACCTTCATCTTCATCTTCCTACATTTTTTGGCGAACACAATCATAATTATATTCCCCCAAAAAATTAAGAAAAAAAGAAGTTGCTAAAAAGAAGCAGGGTCGAGGTAAAAAGGTGAAATAAAATAAACAAACAAATATGTTTAAACTTTTAAATAATTAAACTATTTTTAAATATTTATTACAAATACCAAAAAAAAAAAATGTAAATATATAAAAATGGTTGTCCACCGATAACGAGAGCAGAGTCCAAGCTAGCGGTGGTTAGGGCTCCAGACAGGAACCTCCTCACATTACGAGTCGTATCAAGAAGTACTACCTTCTGAATCAGGCCCGTGATCCAACCGCCAAGCGAAAGTTTTGAAAGATGACCGTTCATGCTCTTAGCTATAAGGTCATTGGCCGTTACGACTATCAATACAATGATAGCCGAGTTCACATGCCACATATCGACAACCTCGTGTGCTAACTCCAGATATTTTATTTGTTTTTCTTTCTCAGCTTTCACGAGGTTCTCGGCATGTGGAATGGTAACATCGATTATCATTAAACGGCGCGCTGATTGGTCTATCACCACTATATCAGGCTTATTGCCTACAACAGTCCTGTCAGTGATAAAAGACTGATAAGTTTTTTTTTTTTAAAGAACTTTGCCCCCCCACACTAGGAATTTCTCCTGTATCGTGGGTGCGTGCGTTCACAAACATTTAAATTCACATACACAAATACCCAGACCCGGAAAAACTATCTGTAGGTCGTACAAATATTTGTTCCGTGCGGTTGGTCGTTGGTCGACTATTACTCGAAAACTTGTAAAGTCTACATAATTGTGATAATTTTCCTTTTAATTTCGTTATATTTATACTAATAAGTACCGACCGTTTAACTGGTACGGGTTTGAGTTAAACAAAAAAATGCACTCTAATGCTTAATATTTCACAAACGAATTTCTTATGGCTTAATCGAAATATATTATATTTACACCCTAAAAAAAATATTTTATATATTTAAAATTAAAACTTTATATTATATTTTACCGATATTTTTTTTACCACTTTGTCGGCGTAAATTACAGTTTTCGAGTACCTACTAAGAGTCTTTGAGCTATAGTGCGGAACATGGCGAAACAATAAGGATTCCTTGACTACAGAACCCCTAAAATGAGTAGTTTATCAAAATATTATACGCCAATTTGCTTTTTGATGCTTTAGCAATATTCTGTCAGCATGTTAGCGCGTAGTAAAAAATGTTACTTTATGGATAGTAAAAGACTGCATCAGTCTACACCAGTGCAGCGTTGCCAGATTTTTTTTTAGCCAAGTCGAGATTTCGGAACTTTTTGAGTGAAAAAAGCGGGATTCTTTCGTCGAAAGTGGGACATAGTAAAAAAAACGTATGTAATCAGTACATTTTAAATATTTATCTTTTGTTTTGACTTCAACTTACGTTTATGTGACAATAGATAGCAAAAATAGCCATAGAAAATGTATTTTAATTACATAAAATAAATTATTTTAAATCAGATTTACCCTATCGTTCAATAGTTGAGTATTATTTGACATCTAAATAAATTAAAAAAAAAAAAAAACAGAATATCAAATTGAAAAAGCTTTATTCTTCAGAAAATATGCTTCACAGACCACAAATACAATAGAAGCTCTTAATTGACTAACCGACCCGCCCTAACTAATTGTGCCACCCGCCCTCGCTTCCTCAGCACGTTGCCGCTGCACGCACGGTCGAGTTATCCCCGAAAATCGGGACTGATTCAGCAGGACTGTAACCCACCCTGCTGAATTGTTGTTGTATCTTTTAAAATGTCAGTGGCTCATAGTGTCCATCGATTAACTGTCAATAGCCCTGCAGGAGTATAAAATAGTTCTAAAAATTACATCATGGTTAGTTTTGTTAAATAAAAAAGGGACTAAAATGATAAAATTATTTTAAAATAATTCTTCCTTAACCTTGCTCTATATTTTTTTAAAAAGCTGACAGGTACAAAAAAAAGGAAATAAAAAAGTCAAGCTGTCATTATTCCAGCGCAGTGAAATCACGTTGGAACTTTGTCTCTTCTTTCCAAAGCCACTTGATATCCGTCCACACCCTTCATCATTACGTCGAGTTTGACCCTAATTTTAGGTACAGGACCATCTTCCCTGTCTTCTACTACTTTATAATGTCGCAGCATCGTTGACAACGCTGTTTTGACTGACATCAACGCGTATTGGTAACCTGTGGACAAGAGAATTAAAATTAGGACTACTCACTCCATAATAATTTTAAAGTACCTGGTCTACTTTTTATTAGGAACGTTTTTCTCTTCAAATACACCGTCACTATATAATTCCACGACCCCCGTACTATTTAATGCACTATACTATACTATACTATTTATATAATATATAATAATAGTTTAACAATTATAGCACTTGCAATGATGTTCGTGCTACAAAAAATTGTTAATGAACTAATGGATAACTTATTAAAACTTCACAATAAAAAGTTTTGGATCACGGATTACTGTTAATTGATCTATCCTGCAGGCGCCTGATTTTTTTTAAAGTTTTAATTTTCATATTTAATAAGTTTAAATAATATTTATTCACTAAAGGTCCGAATGGGGCGTAGCTTCCGCAAGCCGGAGTACTCGTTATCTGGTGTATTTTCAACCCTATGTGAAAGTTATTAATATCAATCCTACAATTCCGGGAGTAAATTTTTTTTAGGTTTCCTTTTCTTTTGAGCCTTTTTTCAAATTTGAAAAATTTTCATTAGTTTTAGAGATATTTGCAAAAAGTAAACCCGTTATTTATTTTTTAGTTAATTGTTAACAACTTTTGCAATTTTTGCAAGTGGAACTTCATTTTTTTCAAAAATCACCTGGATATAATCAGCTAACCTACTCCACGATTCTATCCTGAACGGTACCAATATTTGAACTAAGTTACTTACCGAGGCAGTTTCTAGGTCCATAACTAAAAGGCATGTAACTGCAAGGATGTTTCAGGTTGAATCTTTCGGGCAAGAACCTGTCCGGGTCGAATTCCTCGGCGTCTGGACCCCAGTACTTGGGGTCTCGGTGGACCCCCCATATTGAGCAGACCACGCCCGAACCACCGGGCAAGACGCGACCGGACGCTGTAGAAAATGAGTGATGTTAGTACCTGCATATTATAATGTTTTTGCTTTTTCAACTTCTTCTTAGCCGTTAAAAGTTAAATTAGACCTATTTCCTCGTCTTGATTGAGCTGAAATTTTTCATCTTTGAATGACAATGCATAGTTAACTAAGTGACGTCGCGTCGTTATCAATTCAATATGGCAAACTCCCAAAGATGGCGGACTAGTTATTTTTTTTGCATTTCCATGATATGGGCATCAAATTAAAGGGTTTGTTGAGAGAAATACGACAAATCACAATAATGAGAATGACGTCGCTTTAAACAGTGTTTTGTTTTTAACTGTAGATAATATTATATCATAATTGATGTCAATCGGAGGAGGAGCTCGTGGGTTAATAAGAACTGCCACTCGGGTCGATCTTTAGGTAAAGCTGTGCTTGCCTAGGTCGGTCTGTGGATGGGTGACCGCCCGACATACCGAGTTTCCTCCGTGTGTGCCTCGGAAAGCACGTTAAGCTGTTGGTCCCGGCTGCCATATATATAGGGTGTAAAAGTACCCTTAACGCAAACGAAGGGCACTTGTTCTCCCCACCACTGCGATCATTTTTTTGTTCTAGACCATACCTGGGAACCTCCTAGTTACGGAGATATTGGGGGTCAAAGTTCCAAATTTTTCACAGCTCTTTTTGTAAATACTAGTTTTTCAGGTTATAACTTTACTTAAATGACCATGACCCGTTTACTATTCAAAGCATCCACTAGCACAATGTTTTAACAGTGCTACATTAAGTTTTACCGTAAAATGTGACTTTTGACCCACAAAAAAAAATGTCGTTTCCCGCGGTACTTAGTTTGATGTACAGCCTAGAATGCTTGGTTGACGGCTGTGTGATGGGAAATTCTGACATCTAGTCTTACCAAAGAGTATCGTATTACCTAGTATTAACTGGGTTGTGGAGGTCACATAGGCAGTCGCTCCATGCAAAATGGAAGCCGACCCCAACATAGTTGGGAAAAGGCTAGGCAGATGACGATGATGTCAATCAGTCTTACCAAGAGGAGTCATATTACCAAGTACTAACTGGGTTGTGGGGGTCAGATAGGCAGTCGCTCAAATCAAATCAAATCAAATCATTTATTCTTTGCAAATATGGGTAATAGGCACATAGATGTTCGTTTATAATATAGATCTCCACATTTTACTGTCACATGGGCATGCAAATAATTGGTTTACAAATTTAAATTTAAAATAAGCGGCATGTCAAATAAAATAATAATAAAAAATGTCATTAAAATTACATACAATAAAAAGAAAAACAATTTAAATTAAAAATGTCAACGTCTATAAGGACAAAATAAAAATACTATCAATAATGTCAAACAGAATAGAATTATGCCAACTAGAACAACAATAATGTCAATTATAGTAAAAGTAAAGGTATATTATGAATCAGTCAATAACAATACGTGTATAGCGTATTTTATAAGTAATCAATCAGTCAGTGAGTCATCATTAAGAAATTCTTCAATTAAGTAGTAGCTTTTTGCAAGTAAAATTTCGTTTAGCGCCCTTTTAAATTTTAATAAAGTCATTTTTTTAATAGAATTAGGTACTTTATTATAAATGCGTGGGGCAATACCAAAAAAACTTTTTTGCATTAATGCGGTTTTACATTTCACTTGACATAATTTATTGACGTATTGAGCCCGTATTGGATTTTTCCTGACCTCTGACAATTTTTGAAATAGATGTGGATTAGATTTCACAAACAGAGCAGTTTCTAATATAAACAAAGAAGGTAAAGTTAGAATTTTTAATGATTTAAAGTAGGGCACACAGCTATTAGTTGGCTTAAGACCGCACATTGACCTGATGCATCGCTTCTGCAATCTAAATGCCAGCTCCCTATCAGTAGACTGACCCCAGAAAATAATGCCATACCGTAGTACAGAGGCTACCATTCCATGGTACGCTGCTAAAAGAGCCTGATGGTTAACTTTCTTTGAGAGCTGAAATAGAGCGTATGCGGATTTGCTAAGTTTTTTACACAATTCTTCAACATGAGGCTTCCATGTAAGTTGGTTATCAATTATAATGCCCAAAAACTTAGCTTTATTAGCTTCTTGAATAACACAGCCATTGTAGGAAATGTCAATAATTGGATTTTTACGTCGTTGATAAAAATGCATGACTTTAGTTTTAGTCAGGTTTATAACCAAATTATTATTATTTAGCCAATTTATGATGTCATTTATACAAGTATTAATTTCATTTTCATAATTATTTGGATTGATAGATTTTATTATAGCTGTACTATCGTCTGCGAAAAGAACCATTTGTTTGGTTGTTGCTTTCGGGAGGTCATTTATGTAAATCAGGAAAAGCGGTGGACCCAGTACGCTACCCTGTGGGATGCCATATTTAACGTGTCTTGGTTTTGATACATAAATGGTTTCCAATTTGCTCTTTGGACATATCCTAGAAACTTCTGTGCATTGAATCCTATTACTTAGATAAGATTCTATTAAACTTAAGATATTCCCTCTTATACCATAGTTATATAATTTGTGCAACAGAATCTTATGGTCCACATAGTCGAATGCCTTGGTCATATCAGTGTAAATAGCACATACTGGTATTTAATTGCATCCGGTTAGCCTGAAGCTGATGATCAATTTTTATAACTCTATACAAAATACTTACGCAGTGTAATATCTTCTAAGACTTTCCTAATGATTAGCGGCACTGGCGGGAACAAGCGCATGGTCTCCTTGACTACTCTCTCCAAATACTTTAACTTTACTAAATCTTCTTTTACTAACATACGATCGTCCTCGAATACCTCGCAGAGTCTGTAATAAAGAACAAAAAGGGGGTTCCCTACTTGAAATCGAATGTTGTGATATCGAATAACACTTGCTCGAAAACGTTAAATCGATAGCTTTTTAATATCGATAAATTATGAGCTGATACAGTTCATTAGCTCGATGCATCAAAATCTCGAATAATTAAAGCTCGAATTCATCGGTAGCGCGACGGCTCATTTTCTTGAAACATAATTTCTCGACCTACCATCTAATCGACTTACAGAATAGTTTATTTTCTTGCACGCTAAAACGGCTGAACGGATCTGGGTGATAGTCACAGAGATAGATTATAGTCTGGAATTTATAGTAAAAGGCTACTTTGCTTCTTATTTTCTTACGCATCAAAATTTCCACGCGAACGATGCCGTGGTGGGCAACTGCTAATTATCAATATCTCTTCTTAAGGCTAGTATACTTTACTATGTTTGTTCGTTGGCAATACTTTAAGGATAACTTACTAACTACTGACTAAAATCGTAGTCCCCCTGGTTTTACGATTTTGTAACAACCTTATATCGTACAGAGCTAGTGGGAACGAGAAGTCCCAAGAGTTCTACTATAAATGGTTTAATAGGACCAGTACTGGTCCTATCGTACAACTAGTGGGAATTTTTGTTCCCACTTGATCTACGATTTCGTACCACCATGAATCGTAGAACTAGTGGGAAGCAAAATTCCCACTAGTTCTATCGTAGGACTGTGCAGTAGAACTAGTGGGAATGATCTTTATTCACCGTCCACAGGCCCGCGTCTACGGTGGCCGGAAGCCGTCACGTGGCCTCGCTTTCACCCCTCGATATATAAATGAATTATTGACCAGAAGTCGTAATTTAAATTGATTATATATGTCAATCTCCTGAATTTTGTCCAGGATGTAAAAATGCACCTTGCGGGAGATAACATTGAAATATTTCATTGGTAGTTTAAAATAACCAGCTGTTCCATGCACTTTGAACGTCTAGAATAGATATTGTAATTTTTTCTGCAGGGGTGTTCAGAATGATGCACTAATTACATGGTAACCGTTTGAGCTTTGGTCTCCTTTCTACCCTGTATAGACTTATAAACACATTACCCCCTTCAGCCGGGTATAAAGATCACTTACTCTTTATACACTTTCTCCTGAATTTTCGGGTATTTAGCCATCATCTGTAGTGTATACCCAAAGGCTACCGCAGAGGTGTCCGTCCCGGCTACAACCAGGGTCAGCACTTCTTCTCTTAACTCCACATTGGTATACCCATTCTCACCACCAGATAAATGGACTAACAAGTCTAGGAAGGACTGGTTCTTGTATGACTCTAAATCTGTAAAAGCAAATATAAGTTGATTATAAACCAATTTTTGGTGGACCGTGGAAGATAATAGTAGTAAGAAAATTCTGTCTTATGGAGTTTCTAGGCCGTTCTTCTCCATACCTAGAGATCTACGCTTTAGAATGGACAACTACAGTACTCAGTTGTATAGTATAGTACGGTCAGCATCAGAAGTAGCTTAACATTTCGGAATTGTAATTATTTGATGTACAGGACTCCAGCTGTTATTTCCTTACTCTTCAATAATTTGATAGTAACGAGTAATATCTAACAAGTTTTTATTAAAAAAACTGCTTTGTAACTTTAATTAGTGTTAAGCTACTTCTGCTGCTGACCGTACAATGGGCTTGTGTCGGCAACACCACATACAACGCGCGTATTTTCCGTACGGAATAGTTTCCGAGTTTTTATGCCTTGGGACTGGGTGTCCGTTTCGATTGCTCGGCCACATTGTCGTAGAATTAAAACGACTACGTCAACATTACGAAGGAATTTGTAAAACACTAACAGTGCAAACCGCAAATTCGTAGATATAATAGTTTAGTTTAGTTTAGTTTAACTGGGCTTTTGTCCGCACTTAGCCTCTTGATTGGGCCATTGTGCGTGTCGTTCAAAGAATACCTACTCCAACCAACATAGGTCGTCCCAGAATTTAAGCAGCCTTCCCAGACTGCTGCAGGCTTCTGGGAGAGTTAATGGGGATCGTAGAGTTTGTGCCCGGTGATCTGCCACGCCCCTGCACTCTAGGAGTACGTGCCGTGGCGTTTCTTCCGCCTCCATGCATCCTCTGCACAATGGGCTATCTGTTACACCTATGTTGTGTAGATGTTTGTTTAAGGAACAGTGACCCGTTAAAATTCCTATGATTTTACGGATTTTGTCCCTTTTAAGTTTGATGAGATTGCGAGTAAACTTCATTGATGCCGCCGGAACTGCATCGTAGATATAATATTCGCGCGGTTGAAACGTGGAGGACCGCGCGGCCACGGAGTTCTCTCAAACGGAGCTTAGTAGAGGTTTCATTGTTTTTGTTAACCACTGATACGATTTCGAAGAAAATGTAGACACTATGCATAAAGCTCCAATGTTTGGACTTCACGACCTACAGCACATAAATCCTATAATCCAAGTTAGAAGTAGGGTGACCAAGATTTATAGATATTATAAAGAAAAAATATTTTGTAGAAAGGATTAAAAAGCCATTGAGCCTTGCGTGGATCTACTTTCCGTCGGCACACGAAAGGTCTGTCTAATCTTAAATGGTTTCCGAGTGCGTCCGCGCCCCAGCATCACTCACTTGCGCGTCTTTTTCAGTGCAGTGATAAATGGTTAATCATGGATTGTGTAGTGCTCGTGGTTCTTTGCTATCGTCGCTAATTAAACACATTATCATAAGTGCTGCTGGTCAGTATCAAATATGAACACATACCAAACTGTAAGTATTCAAAATGTCTAAAAACGTTTCATAATCATTATCATTTACAGACTGAATTCACCCACTGCTGGGTACCTATAGCCTCTCTTTGTTGTGCCATTCCACGGTCCTGTGCCAGCCTCATCCAGGTTTTTCCTCTGATGGCAACTATGTCGTCTGCCTGTCACGCCGCTGGACGACCCACACTTCTTTTTCCAGTTCTTCTTTTTCAAAATATTTAACAGATTTAAATTCGATTCCTTCTCACACTATGCGCAATAAGACTTAAGATGTCATTATAAAATAACTACTTCTTAAAATTGTAAAGCGTCGATTATCGCTTAAGCCGATTTACCACTATTTGTTGTAAAATACGGCTCGTGGCTTAATAATATCTGCCACTCAGGTCGATCTTTAGGTTAAGCCGCTCTTGCCTAGGTTGGTCTGTGGATGGGTGACCGCCCATTACATAGGTAGGTACCGAGTTTCCTCCGTGCCTCGGAAAGCGCGTTAAGCTGTTGGTCCCGTCTGCCATATTATATATGTCGCAGAATCAACACAGAGGCACAATTAATAGAGTTGTTATTGATTATTGTTAATTTAGAATAACGCCATCTATCATCGTTTGTCAGAAACGTCAAGCAGTGTGCTTGGGTGAGGTCGATACAGAGGGTGGCAGGTCTGGTTTGACGGCTGTCAGATGTCAGTTGTCAGTTGTCAGTGGTCGGTTGTCGTTGACATTAGACGCATTTGACTTGAGGGACGTTACTTTTTGGTGAGACACGAGCGCGAACGGTCGTTCTGCCCGCCTGTATCGAACTTACCGCGTTTCTTTACTAAATCCATTTCCATCGGCTTGATTGTTTAAGATTTTGTTAATTTGTTATCGGAAGTCAATAAATAGGCAGTTGTAATCAGTGTTGAGACTATTATTTCGTACCTCCACCATGTCGAACTTGGACTCTGACAACGAAATACCCGAAACGGTTGAACTACCTTCGTTATCAGAAGTGGGATGTAACTCAAACGCCCTACATGGTGTAAGTGACAGTGCTAGCCAGGAAAAGTGTAAAGACAATGCGCGTGCGTTTGAAAGTGACACAGAAACGGAAAAATGGCGTTTTCTGTTAGAGCAGCAAAACAAAAACTTTATGACTATTGTGCAAGCAATGAAATCACCTTTTGCTAGTATGGATGTTCGCCTACCGGATTACGACCCTGAAAAACGGAATATCGACCCGCGTGCTTGGCTGGCAACAGCAGACATGTGTGTTATCGATCCGAATAGTCAAGGTGCATCGTTGATGATTGCCTTGAGCCGCGCACTCAAGGGAGAAGCTTCATCATGGCTGTCGTCCATATCTTATCCTGGGATGAAATGGAGCGATTTTAAGGAGCTGTTTATAGGCAGGTATGATTGTCCAGAGACTAGTGCTTCTTTTTTAATCAATTTGCATGGAAGTAAACCCAAGGAAAATGAGTGTTTGGCCGCATATGCAGCCACCCTCATGACATCCATTATGTCGAAATGGAACGGCCTCACAACAGAGCAGATTGCCATCGCGACCGTGTTAGCTCATATCGCGAAGAACGATACACGTGTCCAGCGTCTATCCTTCACTACGGACATCAAAACCCGCAGTGACCTACAACGTGAACTGAAGGCTGTTTCATTTCTGAAGAGGAGCACCCCGTCGGCTGGTGACGAACGTGAAGGTCCTGACGCGAAGAGGAACCGCCCCAATGAGCCCTACGTTGGACCTAAATGTTTCAACTGCGGCAAAACAGGCCACAGAGCGATGCAATGTCGCCTGAAAAGAAACTCGAGGGCACACGAAGAGCAATCGAGATCGACGGCGTCTAGCATTGGCAAGAGTAACCAGGCAACAGGAAAAACAGACTGGATCACTTGCTTCAACTGTCGTGAGCAAGGACACTACGCATCCAACTGCCCCAAGAGGAATGCCAAGGAGGCCAGCAGCAGCACGGCGATTGATCCCGTCAGGGAAAAGCGAGTTGATGTGTGCCTTGTGGACGCACCTGCTGGATCCTTACGACATTCTGGTGAGCGATTTGATTTTTATTATGACTCTGGTGCTGAATGTTCACTTGTTAAAGAAACTTTATCCTGTAAATTTAGTGGTAAACGACTTTTTGAAAATGTAACATTGACTGGTATTGGACAGACTTCTGTAAGGTCAATTGTACAAATTTTGACTACTGTTGAGATCGATGGAATTGTTTTTGAAATTCTATTTCACGTTTTACCCGACAATTATTTGCGACATGAAATCATGATTGGACGCGAAGTTTTATCAATTGGCTTAGCAGTTCATATGTCGTCAAATAAGATACGATTTGAGAAAATACGGTTGGTTCAGACATGTGACGCAATTGTTGACTGTAAATTTGACTTTGACACGATAGACACTGACATCCCCCCTGAAAGAAAAACTGAACTGCTTGATATTTTGTTATCTTTCGAACATAGTTTTATTACTGGTGTACCTACATCCCCTGCAGATACTGAACCCATGCAAATTCGCCTTATAGACCCTCATAAGACTGTGAATCGACGCCCTTATAGGTTGAGCCCAGAGGAGCGACAGGTTGTGCGAGGTAAAATTGATGAATTGCTTAAGGCCAATATAGTTCGCTGTAGTTCATCACCGTTTGCGAGTCCTGTCCTTCTCGTTAAAAAGAAGGATGGTACAGATAGGATGTGTGTGGATTACCGCGAGCTAAATGATAATACAGTACCTGATCGTTTTCCACTACCGCTTATCTCTGACCAAATAGCTAGGTTGCATGGAGGTCATTTCTTTACAATTTTAGATTTGGCGTCGGGATTTCACCAAATTCGCATTTCATTTGAATCGATAGAGCGAACAGCTTTTGTGACGCCTGACGGGCAATTCGAGTATTTGACCATGCCATTTGGACTACGAAACGCCCCTTCGGTGTTTCAGCGAGCTCTCATTCACGCACTTGGGGATTTGGTAAATACTTACGTTGTAGTCTATATGGATGACGTGCTCATCGTTGCAGAAAACGTCGACGATCCACTTGAGCGACTTCAGGTAGTACTTAGGGTCCTTTCTGAGAAAGGGTTTACTCTCAATCATAAAAAGTGTGCCTTCCTCAAACAGAAAGTGGAGTACCTTGGGTTCGAAATCAGTCAAGGGCAGATACGGCCTAATCCTCGTAAGGTTAGTTGTTTGACTTTGTTACCACCACCCCAGACGGTGACACAATTGCGCCAATTTATTGGTTTAGCGTCATATTTTCGTCAGTTCGTAGCAAAATTTTCGCAGATTATGGCCCCGCTATATGCCTTAACCTCCGGTAATGGCCGAATTGAATGGAAATCCGAGTATGAGATGATAAGACAGCAGGTAATCTCTATTCTAACTAGTGAGCCAGTATTGTCGATTTATGATCCAGCTCTAAGGACGGAACTGCATACGGATGCGAGCGCGGTTGGATATGGAGCAGTTCTTATTCAGTTAAAAGAAGGTAAGTCACACGCTATTGCTTATTTCAGCAAGCGCACAACTGCTGCAGAGTCCAAGTATCACTCGTACGAGTTAGAAACTCTGGCTGTTGTAAACGCGGTAAAACATTTCCGACATTACTTGCATGGTCGCAAATTTGACGTGGTGACTGACTGCAGTTCATTGCAGTCTACCCGTAAGAAAAAAGACTTAATGCCACGTGTTCACAGATGGTGGGCATTCTTGCAAGCCTTTGATTTTGACATTGTTCATCGTAGCGGTAAGCGAATGTCTCATGCAGATTTCTTTTCAAGAAATCTATTACCAGACGATGGAGAGAGCGCTTCTTTTGAGAAGGTAAACTTCAAACAAATTAATCTAGCTGAACTTAATGACAACTGGCTAATTGCGGAACAGCAGAAGGATGGAGACCTTTCAAAACTCGTGTGTGGTTTGAAGGATGGAAAGCTTCCTCTTGATGTGGCTAAGACGTACGAGCTTCGGTCAAATGTTTTACATCGGAAAATTCAGCGACGTGGTAAGACTCTGTGCTTGCCCATAATTCCTAGAACGTTCCGGTGGTCTGTTGTTAATAATGTACACGAAGGATTGCTGCATTTGGGATGGGAAAAAACCTTAGAAAAGGTTTACGAACTTTATTGGTTCGACAAAATGACGAGGTTTGTGCGAAAGTTCGTAGACAGCTGTGCTACGTGCAAAATTTCTAAGTCACACTCCGGTAAAGTACAGGCAGAAATGCATCCCATCCCTAAGGTAGCTATACCCTGGCACACTATACATATTGATGCTACGGGAAAATTAAGTGGCAAGAATGACCGGAAGGAATATGTGTTCGTACTCATAGATGCCTTCACTAAGTACGTATTATTTCACCATACGCTTAACATCGATACAGCTAGTAGTATCAAGGCTTTAAAATCTAGTGTTTCACTATTTGGTGCGCCCAACCGCGTTATCGCTGACCAAGGTAGGTGCTTCGCCAGTACAAACTTTAAGGACTATTGTGAGTCCGTTAACATTAAGCTCCATCTAATAGCGACAGGTAGTTCAAGGGCTAACGGCCAGGTAGAACGCGTCATGAGCACATTAAAGAACATGCTTACTGCCATAGAAACGAGTAGTCGTTCGTGGCAGGATGCTCTGCCCGACGTGCAGCTCGCTCTTAACTGTACGATGAATCGAGTCACGCAAGCTAGCCCATTGGAACTTCTCATTGGAAAGGTTGCGAGGCCTTTAGATGTTTTATCAGTGGTTGATGACGACCCCGAAATTGACATTGAGGAAGTCAGGTTGCAGGCAGTGGAGAATATGGAGAAAGGCTCAGCTTATGATAAGGTACGTTTTGATTCTACCAAAGCTAAACTAAAACCATTTTCTGTTGGAGAGTTTGTATTGCTGCAGAACGAAGAACGAAATCAAACAAAGCTCGATCCTAAATACAAAGGGCCTTTCAAAGTTATAGAGGTACTGGAAGGTGACCGGTACGTACTCAAAGCTCTTAATTCAAATCGAACCTACAAATATGCGCACGACCGTCTTCGAAAAATGCCTGACAGCGACAATTTTGACGACAAGGACTCTGACTCCGACTCCGACTCTGACCCTAACACTAGCAAGACTGACGAAATGAGACCGGCTGATGATGAAGGTGTTAGACCTTAAGTGAGAGGTGAAAGATGCAAATGTAGTATGCAAGTGACTCGGATTGCATGCATTGCAATGCTGTCCGTTGCTGCACGCGTGTAAGTGTTTACTTAAGGGCGGTGACCAACGTCCAGCATGGCAATGTAGGTAATAGCTCAAGAAGCTTAATAAAGGCATTGTATTGAGTTGAGTTTGGGTACCGGATCGAGGTCCCATAATTGCCGGATGGAGGCAATGCGATGTGTTGAGTTGAGTTTGGGTACCGGATGGAGGTCCCATGGTTGCCGGATGGAGGCAATGAGATGTGTTGAGGTTGGGTACCGGAGGGAGGTCCCATGGTTGCCGGATGGAGGCAATGAGATGTGTTGAGGTTGGGTACCGGAGGGAGGTCCCATGGTTGCCTGATGGAGGCAATGAGATGTGTTGAGGTTGGGTACCGGAGGGAGGTCCCATGGTTGCCTGATGGAGGCTTTGTGTGTTGTATGTGGCGAAGTTGGGTACCGAGTAGAGCATTGCATACTAGATTTGATCGGAAAGTTGAATTGGTTTAAAATTGATGATTCTTGAAGAGTGTTGATTTCGATGTTCGATTTTCGTTAAAAGATTTGATGCGAATGTGAAATTTAATTCTGAATTGTGTGCGTGCGTGTGTGTTTATTCCCCGACGTCTTGGTCAGGGAGGCCGAGCAAGGGACGATATACTTTCCCTAAATTCTTGTTGCAGATGCCTCACACGCGGACGTGTGAAATGTCAAGATGGCCGTGTCGCAGAATCAACACAGAGGCACAATTAATAGAGTTGTTATTGATTATTGTTAATTTAGAATAACGCCATCTATCATCGTTTGTCAGAAACGTCAAGCAGTGTGCTTGGGTGAGGTCGATACAGAGGGTGGCAGGTCTGGTTTGACGGCTGTCAGATGTCAGTTGTCAGTTGTCAGTGGTCGGTTGTCGTTGACATTAGACGCATTTGACTTGAGGGACGTTACTTTTTGGTGAGACACGAGCGCGAACGGTCGTTCTGCCCGCCTGTATCGAACTTACCGCGTTTCTTTACTAAATCCATTTCCATCGGCTTGATTGTTTAAGATTTTGTTAATTTGTTATCGGAAGTCAATAAATAGGCAGTTGTAATCAGTGTTGAGACTATTATTTCGTACCTCCACCATGTCGAACTTGGACTCTGACAACGAAATACCCGAAACGGTTGAACTACCTTCGTTATATAGATCTTTGACAGTCGTTACAGGTAGTCAGTGACCTGAAAGTCTGTCAACCAGCCTTACCAAAGGGTATCGTATTACCCAGTATTAACTGAGTTGTGGAGGTCAGATAGGCAGTCACTCTATGTAAAATACTGATATTCAGCTGCATCCGGTTCGACTGGAAGTCGACCCTAAGGACCCCAACATACTTGGGAAAAAGACTAGGCAGAGGATGATGTTGTAAGATAATAAACGCCTCTATTCAAAAGTATTTAAAAAAAAAAATATTTTCATTACATTGTAACATTAATTTGAGTTTCTATACTGCCTGAGGGTCCGTTCTTCATACTGAGCGAGTTAGGTTTGTTCTCAATAATAATAGAAGTTACCTAAGTATATATAAAAATGAACCTTAATACAATGATTCAAAACTCTGTTTTAAGGTTGATGTGACACAGATACCGCGGCGTCGGCACAACGGCTAAGAAAGAACATGGGTGGTTTTTAGTCAGTAGAAGTCTGACACTCCATTCCGCTCTGCCCAAGAGATGGATTTGATGATTTCCCACCCCCCAAAAAAAATAAAAAAAGGTTGATGTGACAAGGTAGCCCGCGAAATTCCAATTTTCTTACGTATTTTGCAATTTTCCGGTCAGTGTCAGGTCAGGTTGTATGTTAAATAAAATAGGATTTGCGACCGTAACGTGTCATGCCGTCGCATGTTTGTAAACACACCCACGATACAGGAGAAATTCCTAGTGTGGGGCAAAGTTTTAAAAAAAAATGTGACTTTACTGAGTAGGAATAATGATAAAATCACAAATATAATCTCAGTTCATGAAGGTTCCTTGAGTGACTATTTGATAAAAAAGGCATTATCCCTAATTAAAAACAAATTTTATGATGTTGCTTACTTAATTCAGAGAAATATAAAGGAGTCCTATGATTAAATGAGTAATTTCTGTAGCAAAATGTTAAAACCAGTATTTATTTTGGCATAAGAACTTCTTTATCCAATTTACCATTCTTTTGCGTTTCTGACTTTCTACACCCAAACCTTATTCCCTCATAATAAATAATATGCCTGAGGCATAGGCCTCAGGCATATTATATGATGATGATGATGAAATAATATGCACGTAAGAACGAGGCTTTCGGAAATGTCTGATTGACGCACATTAAATCTTAGTCACCCTACTTCTAACTTGTACTATAGGTTTAAAGTGCTGTAGGTCGTGAAGTCCAAACATTAGGGCTTTATACATACTGTCTACATATTCTTCGAAATCGTATCAGAGGTTAGCAAATAGAATGGTACCTCTACTAAGCTCCGTTCATGAGAACTGCATTACCGAGCGTTTCGACCGCGCGGCCATGGCTTGTATGTGCTGTAGGTCGTGAAGTCTAAACATTAGAGCTTTATGCATAGTGTCTACATTTTCTTCGAAATCGTATCAGTGGTTAACAAAAACAATGAAACCTCTACTAAGCTCCGTTTGAGAGAACTCCGTGGCCGCGCGGTCCTCCACGTTTCAACCGCGCGGCCATGGTTAAACCTTTATAACTTTCTGAATATTATATCTACGAATTTGCGGTTTGCACTGTTAGTGTTTTACAAATTCTTTCGTAATGTTGACGTAGTCGTTTTAATTCTACAACAATGTGGCCGAGCCAATCGAAACGGACACGGGACTGGGACTGTAAGTTAATTTCGTTGTTGTCGTTGTTTCGACATTACAAAAGTACCTGTAGTAGATACTTTTGTAATGTCGAAACTACTTGAAAAAAATGCTTTCATTTAAACTTACCAAATTCATGGTCAACCTCTGTTCGAGATAGTTTTTTAAGTTTTAATTCTTCTTTCTTCTTTTCAATAACCTGCATATGAATAAATTCGTTATCATATGAGTGGTAGCACTTAAAAGAATATAGCTGAAGAGAGCCTATGCCCAGCAGTCGACAGTATAATCTGATGATAGTTAACCAACTCTTACATTATAACAACAACCAACAATTTCCAGAAGACCCAAAAACTCTGTAGTCCAACAAGAAGCTCTATGTATTCAGGGTAGATCAATTCGTGGTTTACAACATTATTTTAGCATATGCGAAAACTGAAAATATTTTGTTCAGAATAAGTAACTGAATCAATTCCAATTTATTTACTCCATGTTATATTTTGTCCCATAAATAGTTTAAGAATGGTACAAGTTGGACAGCGCGCGACACTAAATACCTATCGAAATCATACGCAACAATTTTTTTTAATTTATTTATTACCAAAAATATTATCACCATTTAATTACAATACAATCACCGTGGTTAAACGTGCCAAATTATTATCCACGAGCTCTGGGGGCGCCTCCAGCGTCGTCTTGCGCTCATTGATAATAATTTGGGCGACGCGGGAGCTGATTTTTCATGATAAAGTTTTGTTCCGTTCTTAGATTCCTTACATAAATAAAAAGACTACACGCGTGTTTCGTGTTTCGTATAGACTAGTACTAATGAAGTATGAAGTCCCATTTTATAACATGGGACTTTAATATATCAGGCGAAATGTGGGTACCTATACTTTAATAAGGTACACCTCTGCCCAGCACTTAGTCCCCGAATATGTGATTTTATGACCTACTTCGAACACTTGGAGCTATATTACGTCTACGAACTGTACGATATAATTACCTTATCAGTAAAGCTATGCATGACTGCTATAGCCTCCTGGTGTTTCTTATACTGCGGGAACCACTGGTACAGCCAGTCAGGTTGCAGCCACAGGTGGAAAATCCTCTGGCACACCAGATTGAGGCCGCAACACATTGCGTTCAAGAACGGTTGGTCTGGATTCTCTTGTGCGTTGATTTTTGCTCCCAATGCTGTTTCTATTTATAAAAATTTGGATAGGGACTAACTTCTTAGTTTAGAACACTCCTGACCTTTTAATTGGATTAGTTTGCAAAACCTGAACAAATAAGCTACCACCAAACGCAATGACTAATTTTTATGCTCTTTCATTTGATATTATAGGAGAAAGTTGTATAAGGGTGGGGACGCTTTTTCCTTTGCGTAGGTATCGGGAGGTACCTACTATTGGTACGTGGTAGCTTTCGAGTTTTGTTTTTCAAAATGATTAATTTGACATTTTTGGTTTCTAATATTTTATTTGTTTATAAAACGATTGTATTACCAAGACAAAACCATTTCGCTGCGGGAAAACAACGATCGATTTCACGGTGTATATTTTTTGTTTATTCGCTGATTCAGGCCGAGGCTTGACCTTTCGGAGATAACTATTCCTACATTAGAGTACACATTATGCTTACTATACTTACCTACTTTACCCCTTTGTGTGAGTGGCATCTGCTTAGAGGGCGTGACCTCGCGGCCCGCGCATGCGCGAGGCGCGGCGGCGGCAGGCGCGTGAGACGCGAGCGCGCTCTCGTTAGTACCTAGCTCCGAAAGCCGGCAAGGACTTGCTCAGGTCAAGCCTCGGCAAGACCTGAAATACTCGTTTTCTTCCCTCTGGGGGAAAAACGGTTATATTTCAGTTCTGTGCCTTTGGCTTGACCTTTCGGAGACGTGTCTAAAGCGTACTGTGACAGGGTAATGTGTGTCAAAATAAAACAAACTTATCTTGACATAAGAAAACGAGAAAATTTATTGTCATTAACGAAGCTGACAATTATATTAGATAACGTAGCAAACTAAACTTAAAAAAAAATACTTTTGGCTTTCAGCCTAACTTGTAATTCTTAATATAGGTTTAATAATGAGATCAAGCAGTAACAATCAGTCTTAATTAGAATGAGAAATGATAAAATCAACCAAACAGTGACAAGCCCAGCTACATTGCTGTAAATGAATCACCGAGAGGGTTCACATTACTATTTGTAGGTTGGCCTACCGGCTTGCAATAATGCTTGAAAAAATTATCGGAGCCTCTCCAGTTCCCTCTTTTTAGAATGTCATCCAAAGGTATATAATTTTGAAAATCATTGGAGGCCACAGCTGATCGAATCGAACCTGGGCTACTAGTTATCCCTAGTTCTGTAAAAGGCACCTTTAACCAACCTGCGATAGTGGCTCATGAGGGCGCTTTTACTACTCCATGTGTAGTAAAAGTAGTAATAAACAAATGTTGCAAGTCAGTCCGTGCCATTCTTCTCTTACTGGATAAATCAATCAAACAATTTATCCATTTAACTAAACTTAAACTTGGATCTCCTGAACAGGTCAACTGCCATCCTGAATGGCAAAACTTCGCGTTATTGGTCTTTGAGCCAAACCTAGGCCGGAAGGTTATAGAAGAATCAAGTCTTTCACAGTGTCTATCATCAATGCTCAAAAGAGTAAGGTCGTGAATACGGCGGCCTGACGCCAGCAAAAGAAGTAAAGCTAAATGCCGAGAGACTTGATAAATACTGTTTTTATCGGGTACGTTCGTTTTTAACCACTGAATTAAATCATGGACATTCCAAATCTGTGACTTTGACACCGTCGCTGAACTTTTTTGAATGTTAATTGCCTTTAGCATGGCAGCCACTAAGGGATGACTAGCTAGTCTATTCTCCTGAGTGGGGTCTGCTAAAGTAACTACTACTGATTTGTGTACTAAAATTGTAGCAGGGGCTAAATTTCTAATGCGTGAGAGGTACCCTAAGTAGGTTGCTACTTCCTGGAAGACCGCTAGGTGTTATCCCATTTTGTCTACACCACGAAACCCATTGATTCCACGCTGCTCCGTATCTTCGCCATGTGGAATCACACCAAGCAGACTGAATTAATTCAATATCATTAGAGTCCGAGCCTGTTACCAGTTTGCTCCACCCTGTATCTTCCAGACTTCTAAAAACAACTCTGCTACTTTTGGTAGCGGCTGATTGGTTGACAAGTCCACTAGATTCCTGCTCAGATTGAATATCTGGTAGGGGGCTTCTAATGCTCTGCGTTTGAGGTCGTTTCTCCAGAACACTGTCTCCTAGCGAGGGACCACTACTAGATACGTCCCGGACGCTCTGTTGAGATGATGGAGCACCGTGGGTATTAGAGGTGGAGGGGGAAATACCCAAGCTAAGTGGTAATCCCAAACTCGGCTGAATGCATTGATGTAAAGAGCCTGGGGATCCCTGCAGCAGTTTTTTGAGGGTAAAAAATATTTTATATATTTAAAATTAAAACTTTATATTATATTTTACCGATATTTTATTTTACCACTTTGTCGGCGTAAATTACAGTTTTCGAGTACCTACTAAGAGTCTTTGAGCTATATGCTATGCGGAACATGGCGAAACAATAAGAATTCCTTGACTACGGAACCCCTAAAATGAGTAGTATATCAAAATATTATACGCCAATTTGCTTTTTGATGCTTTAGCAATATTCTGTCAGCATGTTAGCGCGTAGTAAAAAATGTTACTTTATGGATAGTAAAAGACTGCATCAGTCTACACCAGCGTTGCCAGATTTTTTTTTAGCCAAGTCGAGATTTCGGAACTTTTTGAGTGAAAAAAGCGGGATTCTTTCGTCGAAAGTGGGACATAGTAAAAAAAACGTATGTAATCAGTACATTTTAAATATTTATCTTTTTATTTGACTTCATCTTACGTTTATGTGACAATAGATAGCAAAAATAGCCATAGAAAATGTATTTTAATTACTTAAAATAAATTATTTTATATCAGATTTACCCTATCGTTCAATAGTTGAGTATTATTTGACATCTAAATAAATTAAAAAAAAAAAACAGAATATCAAATTGAAAAAGCTTTATTCTTCAGAAAATATGCTTCACAAACCACAAATACAATAGAAGCTCTTAATTGACTAACCGACCCGCTCTAACTAATTGTGCCACCCGCCCTCGCTTCCTCAGCACGTTGCCGCTGCACGCACGGTCGAGTTATCCCCGAAAATCGGGACTGATTCAGCAGGACTGTAACCCTGCTGAATTGTTGTTGTATCTTTTAAAATGTCAGTGGCTATCATAGTGTCCATCGATTAACTGTCAATAGCCCTGCAGGAGTATAAAATAGTTCTAAAAATTACGTCATGGTTAGTTTTGTTAAATAAAAAAGGGACTAAAATGATAAAATTATTTTAAAATAATACTTCCTTAACCTTGCTCTATATTTTTTTAAAAAGCTACAAAAAAAAAGGAAATAAAAAAGTCAAGCTGTCATTATTCCAGCGCAGTGAAATCACGTTGGAACTTTGTCTCTTCTTTCCAAAGCCACTTGATATCCGTCCACAGCCTTCATCATTACGTCGAGTTTGACCCTAATTTTAGGTACAGGACCATCTTCTCTGTCTTCTACTACTTTATAATGTCGCAGCATCGTTGACAACGCTGTTTTGACTGACATCAACGCGTATTGGTAACCTGTGGACAAGAGAATTAAAATTAGGACTACTCACTCCATAATAATTTTAAAGTACCTGGTCTACTTTTTATTAGGAACGTTTTTCTCTTCAAATACACCGTCGCTATATAATTCCACGACCCCCGTACTATTTAATGCAATATACTATACTATTTATATGTATAATATATAATAATAGTTTAACAATTATCGCACTTGCAATGATGTTCGTGCTACAAAAAATTGTTAATGAACTAATGGATAACTTATTAAAAATTCGCGATAAAAAATTTTGGACCACGGATTACTGTTTATTGATATATCAGGCGCCTGAAATTTTTCAATTTTAAATTGTCATATTTAATAAATTTAAATATATTCATTCATTAAAGGTCCGAATGGGGCGTAGCTTGCGCAAGCCGGAGTACTCGTTTTCGGGTGTATTTTCCGCCCTATGGGAAAGTTACGGTTACGGTACCAACACTTGAACTAAGTTACTTACCGGGGCAGTTCCTAGGTCCAATACTAAAAGGCATGTAACTGCAAGGATGTTTCAGGTTGAATCTTTCGGGCAAGAACCTGTCGGGGTCGAATTCCTCGGCGTTTGGACCCCAGTACTTGGGGTCTCGGTGGACCCCCCATATTGAGCAGACCAACCTCGAACCACCGGGCAAGACGCGACCAGACGCTGTATAAAATAAGTGATGTTAGTACCTGCATAATGTTTTTGCTTTTTCAACTTCTTCTTAGCTGTTAAAAGTTAAATTAGACCTATTTCCTCGTCTTGATTGAGCTGAAATTTTTCATCTTTGAATGACAATGCATAGTTAACTAAGTGACGTCGCGTTGTTATCAATTCAATATGGCAAACTCCCAAAGATGGCGGACTAGTTATTTATTTTGCATTTCCATGATACGGGCATCAAATTAATAGGTTTGTTGAGAGAAATACGACAAATCACAATATGACAATGACGTCGCTTTAAACAGTGTTTTTTTTAACTGTAGATAATATTATATCATAATTGATGTCAATCGGAGGAGGAGCTCGTGGGTTAATAAGAACTGCCACTCGGGTCGATCTTTAGGTAAAGCTGTGCTTGCCTAGGTCGGTCTGTGGATGGGTGACCGCCCGACTTACCGAGTTTCTTCCGTGCGTGCCTCGGAAAGCACGATAAGCTGTTGGTCCCGGCTGCCATATATAGGGTGTAAAAGCACCCTTAATGAAAATGAAGGGCACTTGTTCTCCCCACCACTGCGATCATTTTTTTGTTTTAGACCATACCTGGGAACCTCCTAGTTACACAGTTATTGGGGGGCCAAATTTTTCACAGCTATTTTTGTAAATACTAGTTTTTCAGGTTATAACTTTACTTAAATTACCTCCATGACCCGTTTGCTATTCAAAGCATCCACTAGCACAATGTTTTAACAGTGCTACATTGAGTTTTACCGTAAAATGTGACTTTTGACCCACAAAAAAATGTCGTTCCCCGGCAAAAAATTTTACGTAGGGGTACTTAGTTTGATGTACAGCCTAGAATGCTTGGTTGACGGCTGTGTGATGGGTTGATTTACACCCTGTATAGATCTTTGGCAGTCGTTACAGGTAGTCAGTGACCTGGAATTCTGACATCTAGTCTTACCAAAGAGTATTGTATTACCTAGTATTAACTGAGTTGTGGAGGTCAGATAGGCAGTCGCTCCATGTAAAATGGAAGCCGACCCCAACATAGTTGGGAAAAGGCTAGGCAGATGATGATGATGTTAATCAGTCTTACCAAGAGGAGTCATATTACCAAGTACTAACTGGGTTGTGGGGGTCAGATAGGCAGTCGCTAAATGTGAAATACTGGTATTCAATTGCATCCGGTTAGCCTGGAGCTGACCCCAGCTTAGTTGGGAAAACGCAGATGATGATCAATTTTTAACCGACTTTCAAAAAGGAGGAGGTTATCAATTCGTCTGTTTGGTTTTTTATTATAACTATATACAAAATACTTACGCAGTGTAATATCTTCTAAGATTTTCCTACTGATTAGCGGCACTGGCGGGAACAAGCGCATGGTCTCCTTGACTACTCTCTCCAAATACTTTAACTTTACTAAATCTTCTTTTACTAACATACGATCGTCCTCGAATACCTCGCAGAGTCTGTAAAGAGAGTTCCCTACTTGAAATCGAATGTTGTGATATCGATTAACACTTGCTCGAAAACGTTAAATCGATAGTATCAGCTCATAATGTATCGATATTAAAGAATATATCGATAAATTATGAGCTGATACAGTTCATTAGCTCGATGCATCAAAATCTCGAATAATTAAAGCTCGAATCATCGGCAGCGCGACGGCTCATTTTCTTGTGATAAAAATAAAATATTTTTTAATAAAAAACATCTATCTAATCGATTTACAGAATAGTTTATTGTTTTGCACGCTAACACGGCTGAACGGATCTGGGTAATAGTCACAGAGATGGATTATAGTCTCGAATTTATAGTACATTGACTACTTTGCTTCTTATTTTCTTACGCATCAAAATTTCCACGCGAACGATGCCGTGGTGGGCAACTGCTAATTGTCAATATCTCTATTTATGGCTAGTATACTTTACTATGTTTGTTCGTTGGCAATACTTTAAGGATATCTAATAACACACAATAAGAATATCAAAAATAAAATTACGACGTCCCAACGCGGGATAGAGCGCAGCATGCTAAACATTAAAAAACTACAGAAGATAAGACATACAAAAATTAGATATATCACAAAAGCAACAGACGGTCTGACACAAGCTCTTGCACTAAAATCGAAGTTGGCTGGACACGTAGCTCGCCTCCAAGACCAGCGATGGACAAAAGAAGAAAAGGATGACCCCGAAAAAGATGGGAGGACGAATTAAAATGCATAGCGGGTCCAAATTGGATGACTATTGCAAAATCTAGAGAAGACTGGCTCACTTTGGAGGAGGCCTTTACCTGTAGAGGGGTTCTTACAGAATAACAAACAAAAAATAAAAAACTATTTAACATTGCTATAAAATCAAAAAACATACTAACACTTTTTTATATATTATTACTAACATCAATACTTGTAAACCTAGATTCCGTACGAAATATAGGCTTTTCTAACGGCGATATTTTTGGCGGGCACGAGAAATGAAGCAACGAGGTGGTAATAATGGTATATAATGATTCAGGCACACAAGTTTACACAACATGCGGTATTACAGAATATCTTACAGCTACTCAACGCGGTACATAGGGCTCGCGTACACAGTTTAGGTATTGGCGCCACGCAGTTGGGCGTGCGCACTCGCTATCAAGGGATTAGGCCGACTGCCGGCGCGAGCGGCATCGGTTCGCGCCGAAGCGGGGTGCCGGGAGAGGGACGCTTAGCCTTGATCGAGCGGGCATGGACGGAGTAAGTCTGGAGCGGCGGTATGGGTACTCGATATTACGATGTTACACACTCCCCCTCTAGTTCGAACAAAGCGCCCTCGCGTTCGGACTAGCAATCGTATCTACGAGGTCGACCACGTCTGCGCTTTTCCCTAATCGGAACCTCCACATCACCGATGAACGGGGTCAGATGAGAAACATGGTAACGTCCAATGTGCTCACCTTTGACAGTTCGTCTAACACGTTTCGAACTATTCGAACTAGAGTTGGGTGTGGCATGCGAGGGGTTATTTTGAACCACGTTCGCAGTCGGAGGGTTATTGTTTACATTTCGAGATTTCGTAGAACTTTCAATGTTATTCGTGTGAGAGTGGTTCGAGTTATTATCGCGGGGTGGAATTAATGAATGAGATTGACTTACTTCGCCCAGCGTCTCCTCTACGTACCTTGCTCGCTCGAGTAGACAGTCGACACTACTTACGCTATCGCGTGACACTCTTTTGCGGATTTTACGATGCAGAAGGCCGTAGACAATATCTATATGGTATTCGCGACATATTAGCACGCACTCGCGATATATACGAATCGACACTATCACTAACACTTTGTTCTTGCGCGAAGATTTCTCGAAAGATCCGGTGGGCGGGGGAGGGGCGCCGTACATGAAGCAAAGTCGGCGTATCGCGTCGTCCCAGGTCTCCACGGTGGATTTGATGCCTTGCCACCACACGGCGGCTTCTCCTGTCAGCAACATAGGCAAACCTCGAAGCGCGTGTTCGTCGGACACGTTTGCGCACTCTTTGTATATAAGCACGCTCTCGACGAAAGCTTCCAAGGTCTCCGCGCCGCGTGCAGCTCCGTCATTGCGGGCCGTGCACCGGGTGAAGTTACTGTACGGGGTCAGCGTCGGCGTTTCAGTGTGTGTAGCGGTGGGATGAGTCGGTCCTATTGATTCGCCGGTTGGCGGGCTCGGCGTCGGCGTCATGACGCTACGCATCACGTTGGATAATAGTCGCGTGAGTTGTTCTTCGGTCATGGAGATCGTATTACCACCTGTTGTAGGTGTAGGCGTCACCGCTGTGCTCGTGCTCGCGGGGTCTGCAACCGCGTGGTCTGCTTCGTCACTACTGGAAGCGTCGTGGTTGTCCTTGGATGCGCGGCGGCGTGTTTTCGGCGGCATCTTCTCGTCGATGGCGCTCGGCGGCAATCCAAGACGATAAATAACGGCAGCACACTCCAGTAGGTAGAACTCAGTCGCGTGGTTTCAGTTCGTGCTCGCGTTGTCGGAGCACGTGCCACTAGTTGGGCGCAATTTCTAACGTCGGTATTTTTGGCGGGCACGAGAAATGAAGCAACGAGGTGGTAATAATGTTATATAATGATTCAGGCACACAAGTTTACACAACATGCGGTATTACAGAATATCTTACAGCTACTCAACGCGGTACATAGGGCTCGCGTACATAGTTTAGGTATTGGCGCCACGCAGTTGGGCGTGCGCACTCGCTATCAAGGGATTAGGCCGACTGCCGGCGCGAGCGGCATCGGTTCGCGCCGAAGCGGGGTGCCGGGAGAGGGACGCTTAGCCTTGATCGAGCGGGCATGGACGGAGTAAGTCTGGAGCGGCGGTATGGGTACACGATATTACGATGTTACACTTTTTTATTTTTTTATTAACAATACACATGCAAATTAAAATCTTTTGCTTTATAAGGTATTTCATTCATAAGGTATTCAAAAGTACCACGTCGGGGATGCGGGTTGTTCGCAAGTGATTCCGACGCGGCCTCGACATGAAGGGCTAAGAAGGAACAACCCCTCCCGCTCTTGGGCAGAGCGAAATGGAGTGTCAGACTTCTACTGACTAAAAACCACCCATGTTCCTTCCTAGCCCTTCAAGTCGAGGCCGCGGTATCTCTTGCGAACACCCGCAGCCCCATTTTTTCCCACTAGTTCTACGATTCAAGGTGGTAAGAAATCGTAGAACTAGTGGGAACAAAAGTTCCCACTAGTTCTTATTGGATATACAAACTTTCTGTATATGTGTTTATGGTGTAAATTTGGATTTAAAAAGTAGTACGTTCTAAGGTACTTGTGTCACCTATGATTTTTCTTTGATACTTTTCGTGTGTGCTTTCTTATAAAATAATCTCCTAATATATTTACAACAAGTTATTCCTTTTTCATTTCTTTTATCCTACATTGGTTATGGGCCCAGACATTCAGTCACTCAAAGCTACGAGATCGAAAAAGGGATAAGAATAACGAAGATCCTGTGAAAGGTCTTAAGAGTTACGTAAGGAGAGTAAATTTTATTTTTCATCCAGTAAAGTAATTATTTGTGTAAAAAGGAGTGGCGATGAGCAGTCTACTTAGGATCGAGCCCCTGAACAAAGAAAATTATGACAGCTGGAGAATCCAGGTCCAGGCGATCCTAATTAAAAATGATGGATGGAAATTTACTAGTGGTAAAGTACCGAAACCGTCAGAAATAGGAGAAGCTAAGAATTGGGAAGCAGAGGATGAAAAGGCCAAAGCGGATCTAATTTTGTCGATGTGTAGTTCTGAACTTCGACATATTAGGGACTGTAACACTTCCAGAGAAGTTTGGCTGAAATTAGAGTCGATTTATGCTTCGAAAGGACCTGCTAAGAAGACTACACTTCTAAAGCGGCTAATGTTACACAAAATGTCGGAAACAGGTGATGTACGAGATCATTTAAATAGTTTTTTTCGACGCTGTTGATAAACTGGCAGAAATGAGTATACATATCAACGACGACTTTCTGTCTATAAAGTTGTTATATAGTTTACCTGGAAAATTTGAAAGCTTTAGATGTGCCATTGAATCAAGGGACGACTTACCAAAGCCAGAGGCATTGAAGATTAAAATATTAGAAGAGCACGAATCCAGAGAGATAAATAGATCTCAGAATGAAGGCGTAATGCATTCATATGCGAAAAAAGGTTTTAAGAAATGGAATAAAAGCGTAAAAGTTGGAAACAAAATTAACCCAACTACCAGAGGAGAAGGATTTAAATATAAATGTTTTAAATGTCACGAACAAGGACATAAGGCATCCGAACAAAAAGAAGATTTAGAAGTATGTAATGCTGTAAATGCACAAAGAAATGACTGGATTTTTGACAGTGGGTGCACGTCTCATCTTTGTAATGATGCGAGTATGTTCAGGGACACTTTAACTATTATTACCGGAGAACTAAATTTAGCTACGCATGTAAGTACTGAAATAAAAGGTAAGGGTACTGTATGGTTGTCGGCATGTAACAAACACTCAAAGACTGCTATTGAATTACGTGATACACTTTATGTTCCGAACCTAAGAACAAATTTAATATCTGTAGCCAAGTTAACCAACGATGGTTGTGATGTCACATTTAAACACAATGTAGCAAATGTGATTGACAAAGAGGGTAATATTAAATTGAGTGCTCATCGCAAAGGGAACTTGTATTGTCTAATAGATCTGAATATTCATTTAGTTTAAGGGTGGGTTGCACCATATTACTATAACGATAACCAAACCGTAACAAGCCATAAAAGCATTAAAAAAGTATAATTTGATGGCTTGTTACGGTTTGGTTATCGTTATAGTAATATGGTGCAACCCACCCTAAGTAATGCAAATGTCGACATACGTAGTTGGCATGAAGGCTTAGGACATTTAAATGGTAAGGATGTCGATAAACTTTTAACTAAATTGGGTTTCAAAATTGACACAACCAAAGTACAGAGCTTACTCGATTGTGATATAATTATGTGCTAAAGGAAAAATGACTGCGTTACCTTTTTCTAATTCCGGGAGTTCTTGCGCTGAAAAACTTAAAATAATTCATTCTGACATTGTAGGCCCTATGAGATGTGAGTCTGTAAGAGGTGCGAAATATTTTATTACTTTTATTGATGACTAGCTGACCCACGCAACTTCGTCCGCGTCACATAATATAGCTTATAACCTTTCTCGATAAATCGACTACCTATCCAACATATTAAATTGAGTTAAATCGTACTCATAACAAACAAAAAATCTTACCTTTCCTCTTGATAATACCTATTAGTTTAGATTGGCTTCGATTATATTATTAAAGTAACAATTACTATAGGTATCTCTTACTGTTTAATCAGTAACACCTTGTACTTGTAAACATTATGGTGAAGTAAATATTTTGAACTAGCTTGTGCCAGCGGCTTCGCCCGCTACAACTCGAAAATTATCCCACGGGAAGATAAAATCGGGATAAAAACTATCCTATGTGTTAATCCAGGGTATAACCTATCTACATACCAAATTTCAACCAAATCGGTCCAGCCGTTTATGCGTGAAAGAGTAACAAACATCCACACATCCATTCTCACAAACTTTCACATTTATAATATTAGTAGGATTTGAATTTCTCCGGAGCCCCCAGAGGCCAGAATCCCCACGTACCGCACCGGACCGAATGACTGCCACGCGCTTAATTATTTTGTCGCCCGTATATTTTTACATTGCGATATCTTCTAAGATATTTGTTTAAACTGTGTAGAGGAAAAGGCACAAATATATTAAATTTCCGTGCTAACAAACACATTTATATAGATATAGATTAATACCATATGGGTTAAATAAGCTTCGCAAAATATGATTATTTTAAACCTAACATTTAATTATTAAAAAATGGTTACACACATGGAACAATTTCTTCATACGTAGTATTTACGTAACTTAAACCGTTTTCGCAGCGCACGCAACGGAAACTCTCAAAAAGAAATATCTTTTCCCGTTTTTGCAACATTTTTCATTTATGCTCCGCTCCTTTTGATCGTAGCGTGATGTTATATAGCCTAAAGCCTTCCTCGATAAATGGACTATCCAACACTAAAAGATTTTTTTAATTCCAATCAGTAGTTCCAGAGTTTACCCCGTTCAAACAAACAAACAAACTCTTCAGCTTTATAATATTAGTATAGATTAGTATAGATTGTACACGTTGATGTGAGATATATTTTCTAAGTACGAAATGTAAAGCCTTAGAAGCTTTTAAAGTATACAAAAGTCAAGTTGAGAATCTAACCGGATTAAAGATCAAGTATCTTCAAAGCGAAAATGGAGGTGAATTTTGTAACGCTGAGTTCGACGAATTTTTATAACAAGCTGGAATAATGCGAAGACTGACAGTTGCTCGGACACCACAACAAAATGGAATATCTGAACGAATGAACCGGACTCTAGTAGAAATGGCTAGGTGTATGTTGCTAAGTTCAGATCTTTCGGCAGGTTTTTGGGCAGATGCAGTGGATACCGCGTGTTATATTAGGAATCGATGTCCTACAAGCAGTCTACATGCTGATATTCCTTATGAAAGATGGCTAGAGAAACCAGTGAAGAGTGAGAGTACCTTCGAAAATTTGGAACTAAGGTACATATTTTAAATAAAGATCTAAATAAAGATAAATTCACAGCAAGAGGAATTTCGGGTATTTTTGTTGGATATCCAAAGAATGCGAGAGGATATAGAGTATGGATTCCAGAGCGAAGACAATTTATGGTTGCAAGAGACGTGAAATTTCACGAAAATGATAATTTATGTCACGAAATCTCGACGCAAGAGCTAGAACTATCAAATGTTAAAGAGAATACGGATAAAGAGTTAATTGAAATTGAATTTTCAAAGTATCCTCCACCGGAAGAACATGATAATCAAATAGAACAAGAAGACGATGAGATTTGGAGCGAATGTCAAGAATACTCTGTAGAATCGAGAGGATGTGAACAGAATGCAGAGACAAACTCTTCAAATATTGATCATCTAGAAGAATCAAGAACGCTTGGAACGCGTGGACATATTGATCAACAAAGGATGATGAAAAGAGCTCCTGGTAGACCCAAACTATTACGCACAGGTAGTGCAGGCCGTCCAAGGAAAATTTATCAAATGACCGAAGTTGAACAACCAATAAATTTTACTGATTCAAATGAAACTGAGACACACATTTGAGAGCATTTTTCAAACTCATTTCAGCTGAACAAACAAAATCTGCAGTTTCATTTGTTCAGCTGAAATGAGTTTGAAAAATGCTCTCAAATGTGAAGATAAAACAGAGTGGGAGGAGGCGGCTATACTATCTGAAATTAGGAGTCTAGTTCAAAAAGGGACATGGGATATTGTTAGAAGGTGTGATCCTCCCTAGCACGACCACGGATGATTACCTTAATTTTAATGCGGTAAATATTCATAAAATAATGTGTACTTTATTGTACTAACGACTTTAAAAAATGTACTCACATATTTTCGCTGCTGTAACATATCGACCGTGGCCGTGCTAGGTAGTACCTTTCTGGCACGACCACTATAGATTTTCAGTATTTTTATCAACTTTTAACGTGAATAGTTATTTATATATATTGTACTGAAATGTACTCCATTTTATATTATAATTTTAAGCAGTCATCTACCCGTTTTAAAGAGATTTTTTTTCTGCGGGGCAGCTATTGCACTATGTTATGCTATTACTATTTCTAAGTAGGCAAAATTCAATAAAATTACATTTTGCAACACGAAATTCGAAAATCGGGATTTAAATTAAATTATAATATAGTATTCTTAGCAATAAAGAAACTTTTTCATTCAACCTCCTTGGTCCGAGTAACCAATCAACAAACCAGTATCCAACCAATGTTTATGACTTGAACGATATTATATTTTTTGATGTACTCGTAGATATGATGATGATCACTCTAAAAAATGTGCCTATTCAGATTATTGTACGCACCAAAAAATATGCAGTTTTTGCCCTCATTGAATACATTCCAGGCCATTTTAGTGTTCACTGTAAGCAATCGTATCAGTGGAACACTTTTTTTTTTTTTTTGGGGGGTGGGAAATCATCAAATAACCCCTCCCGCTCTTGGTCAGAGCGAAAGGGAGTGTCAGACTTCTACTGACTAAAAACCACCCATGTTCCTTCTTCGCCCTTCATGTCGAGGCCGCGGTATCCCTTGCGAACAACCCGCAGCCTCGACAGGCGTCGGCCCTTGCGGGCCCCTTCCATGTTGCTGACATCTCTTTGAGGCGCGCGTGGAACACGAACGCGCCGTCGACACGGCCTGTCGTCGTCATAAGACGGACGGACGGCGAGCTTACCCATCACTCACCGTCCACAGGCCCGCGTCTACGGTGGCCGGAAGCCATCACGTGGCCCCCGACGCCCGGAGCGCCTCCCGCGGCGGCTGGGACGAGAGGTTCTCTCCCTCTCACGTTCCGCCACCTCCTTCGCTAGCATCACTGCTTCGCAGAAGGAGGCGACGGCGTCCCATTCCTCCTCGCCCCGGACCATGGCTTGCACCAGGGCTGGACGCGAGAGGTCGCCGCCGCCGATCGCCGCTACGAGAACACGGCGGGGCTCCGCCCAAGCGGGACACACCTCCACAGTGTGCTCCACCGTGTCCTCCGGCCGATCCTCGCAATGGTAGCATCCGGGCGTTTCCTCCCGCCTGATTCGGTGCAGGTACCTCCCGAATCAGTGGAACACTTACGATGATTTAGAAAAGTTAGTTACGAAATCCGATGATGTTAAGAATATTAATGTGGTTTTATTCATGTATGCCGCTATTTAATAATTATTATATGATTGTAATACGTGCGTGTCCTATAATAAAACCATTATGTATCCATACAAAATGTAATTTTATTGAATTTTGCCTACTTAGAAATAGTAATAGCGTAACATAGTGAAATAGCTGCCCCGCAGAAAAAAAATCTCTTTAAAACGGGTAAATGACTGCTTAAAATTATATATAAAATGGAGTACATTTCAGTACAATATATATAAATAACTATTCACGTTAAAAGTTGATAAAAATAATGAAAATCTGTAGTGGTCGTGCCAGAAAGGTACTACCTAGCACGGCCACGGTCGATATGTTACAGCAGCGAAAATATGTGAGTACATTTTTTAAAGTCGTTAGTACAATAAAGTACACATTATTTTATGAATATGTACCGCATTAAAATTAAGGTAATCATCCGTGGTCGTGCTAGGGAAAATCACACTGTTAGAAGACCGAAAAACAGAAACTTAATTGGTTGCCGTTGCGTTTTAACGATTAAACAGAATGTCGACAAGACTTTTAAGAAGAAAGCTAGGCTTGTGGCTCAGGGTTTTAGCCAGCGATATGGGGTTGATTACGAGAAAATCTTTGCGCCTGTAGCTAGACTGGACACCGTCAGATTATTAATGGCTCTCGCTGTTGAATTGGACTTGGAAATTCACCAATTAGATATTAATACCGCTTACTTGAATGGTTCATTGGAAGAAGAGATTTACATGGAAGTTCCTGAATTATTAAGAGAGAGTTTAATGAAGCTTATGAATCGTGAGGGAGAAGATCCTATCGTTAGAAAGCACGCGCAAGACATGCTTAGTAAATTGGATAATGGTTGCGATTCATGCTTATTGCGAAAATCATTGTATGGTTTGAAGCAAGCTGGACGTCAATTGAATCTCAGGCTCAACAAGAAACTCACTGAAATGAACTTGAAGCAGAGTCTGAAAGAACCATGCCTTTATTTTAAGCAAAATGGAAATACTTTCTTATTTGTATTAATCTAACTGCCGGTTTCTGAATTGAGTATTTGAAGTTGAATACGTCTCAATCTATACTTAAGTACTACTTAAACATTTCTCTGTTTCTGAATTGAGTTTTTTTAAACTCTGATCAAGATTTGAGTAATCTATCATCATTTATTCAAATTTGACAGAAAGCATGCTTAACTCATGCTTAAGACCAACACTTGCGTTTAAAACGTGTTTGACTATACTCAAAGCATTATCAACGTCAAGATAAGTAGTTGAACGTTGACACACCAATTTTGGCTACTCAAACTGTGCTCAGTATTAATATCTAGTGATTTTGTAAGTGATTTTGATCGAAATGAGTGACGACGATACTTCCTTGTCATCTCTGGAGATGCCTCAACGCAGACAACCGTGCCTAAGAAGAATAGCAAGACATCGGCCTAACTTGTTCATCACGCTAAGCGATGAACAATTTAAGAGTCGGTTCCGCTTCACGAAGGGGTCGGTTCGGTTTATTTATTTATTTATTTATTTATTTATTTATTTAGTACATGGAAGACTTACAGCTAATAAAAACAAACAAAAAGAAGAAACCATAGTCACCAGAAAGCCAATTACAAGTCCTCACGTATAGATTTATAATAAAAATGAATTTTGATGTGAGCACAAAACAAAAAACGCCATAGGTAAAATAAATACAATATAAAAAAATAAACTTAGTTCGCAAAAATTACGTAAATGAAAGTATGAAACTATATGTAGATAAATGAATAGAAATAATTAAAATAACCTACCGCTACTTGAAAAAATTGAGGCTTAAGCACCTTCTGGCCGAATTCACACTAGTTGTGAATGGATCCAAATCATATTCCTTGCATATGTCATTGAATTGTCTGCTTGCACGCACAATATAGCTGTTCTGCCTATAATTTGAAGATGTATGAGGTACACGTATGGGTGGGTTAAACCGAAATGTTTTACAAGGCACATTAAAATGAAATTTTGACAATAACTCAGGGTTATCAATATCGTTATTGAAGATTTTCAACAAAAATAAGCTGTCAGCAATTTTACGTCGTTCCACCAGTGGTAGTAGGTGGTACTTCTTACAGAGCCTAAGGTAATCAGTTGACTGATATGAAATCCTTTGATGAAAGCAAAGATACTTTATGAAACGTCTTTGGATGTTTTCAATGCGGTCAATGTATTTATGATAACGAGGATTCCAGATCTGTGAGGCATACTCAAGCTGGCTTCTTACAAAAGTGCAATACAATATTTTTAGTGTTTTAGCGTTTGTAAAACACTTAGAGAGTCGTATTATCAACCCAAGTAGTTTAGAAGCTTTTTTGACAATTGCATCAATATGTGTGTCAAAAACTAACTTACTGTCTTGATGGACGCCCAAGTCACGAATAGTATTGCACCTTGGCAAGATCTGGCCCGCCAAAGTATAAGTCGTAGCTAACACTGCACGTTTTCTAGTGAAAGTGATCACCGAACACTTGGATGGGTTGAGATCTAGTCTATGAGCCCGACAATACTCTTCAAGCCGATACAAATCAGCCTGAAGTGCTAGTCTGTCTTCGAGCGTTGAAACAGTGGCAAATATTTTCATGTCATCGGCAAAACATAATAGTTTGGATGAATGGAAGCACTGATCGATGTCATTCACATAGACTACAAATAAAAAGGGACCCAACAACGATCCCTGAGGCACCCCACTGGGCACGTTTACCCAACTAGACACGTAATTGTTGAGGACTACGGCTTGTGACCTGTTGTCGATGTAAGAAGAGAACCACCTCAAGAGGTCCCCACGGATGCCCATGTAGCTCAGCTTCTTTATCAGGGTATCGTGGTCGATCCGATCAAATGCCTTGCTATAATCTGTATAAATCACATCGACCTGATTACCATTATCCATAGCATCGGTAATAAAATCATTAAATAAAATCAAATTAGATGTGGTAGACCGTCCTTTTAAAAATCCGTGCTGAAAGGAGCTGAATGAGCTAGCAAGGGCGGGATATAACTGGTTATAGACAATCCTCTCAAATATTTTAGCTATAATGCACAGTTTGGATATAGGCCTATAATTAGTAATCTCGGTTTTAGACCCCTTCTTATGTACGGGTGTAACAAAAGCAGATTTCCACACTTTAGGAACAACACCTTGAGTTAAAGACTTGGAAAACAATATTGATATGGGAAGGGCAATGGAAGACGCGCATTTAATTAGAAACTTAGAAGATATATTATCAGGACCAGCACCTTTAGTTGGATCCAGTTTACGAAGTAAACCGGTCACAACATCAACATTTACTTCAATGTGACAAATGTCAGATGTAGTTCTGTTAGTATTAGAAGGGAAAATAGGGGGTGGACTGGGATTATTAGATGAAGGGGAGTTAAGGAAAGTCGACATGAAATAAGACGAGAAAGCTTCACAAATAGAGTCTCCAGTGAGTAATGATTCATCCTTATAATTTAGTGTATTAGGTATAGAATTAGAGTTATACCGATTTTTAACAAAAGACCAAAAGTGTTTAGGGTTGTCTTTAATGGATTTTTCGGTTAGCTTAAGATAATTTTCATAACATGAAGCTTCCATAGTCTTGACTCTGTCACGCAAATATTTAAAAGTTACCTCGTCAGATTTATTGCCGTAAATCTTGAATTTTTTTAGATATTTATATTTTTCTTTAATAGTATTGATGAGTGATGAGCTGTACCAGACTGGGTATTTTGTATTACGTACTAGCTTTTGTGGTATATATTTGTTTTGGAACTGTTTGATAGTGTCTATAAAGTACTCAACCGACTCATCCAGTGAATTTTTAACAAAATAAAGCCTGAACTGACCTGTCGTATTCAACGGCGAGACTGCATTTCTCCCATGTTGCAGTTGTTCATAGCTCTCAGATTTTACGCGACTGGTAGCTTTCAAGCTGTTGTGGGGAACACTGTGAATGTGAGCAAGGCGACGGTGTGCCACGTGGTAGAGAGGGTAACTAGTGCGATAGCGTTATTGAGACGGCGATATGTTCGAATGCCCACTGCACAGGAGAGACCATCAGTAGCGGCACGATTTTTTGACATTGCTGGATTCCCGAGAGTCATAGGTGCTGTTGACATGTGAAAATAAATTCATCAGGAGGCAATAGAGCTGAACTGTTTATGAATAGGAAAGGTTATTTTTCTGTTAATGTTCAAGCCATCTGTGATGCCAACTTACAAATAACTAGTGTCATTGCACGTTGGCCAGGCTCCGTGCACGACACTACGATTTGGAATGACTCACCGCTTGCAGCTCAATTTGAAGCTGGCAGATTTGGGTCATACCTTACTCTCGGAGATAGTGGTTACCCATGCCTCAGATATCTACTGACACCCTTTTTGAACCCTGCCTCTCCATTCCAAGAAGCCTACAACAGAGCCCAGATATTAACACGGAACACAATTGAACGGTGTTTTGGTGTTCTGAAAAGAAGATTTCCATGCCTAAATTCAGGAATGCAACTGAAACTTCCAAAAGTGTTGAAGGTGATTGTGGCGTGTGTTGTCGTGTATAGTTTATAAATCGTGATCTATAAGTTTTATGCTCACATTCTCATTTGCAGAACCTTTTCTTGCACGATGCTTAATATTATTATAAAAATGTTTAAGCATTGTTTCATCCCTAGGCCCAGTCATGCAGAGGCTAATATAATCTTTAGCAATGGACTTCCAGGCTTCCTGTTTCTTTTGAATATAGTAAGCCCCTGTCCTTTTGCACTCTATTACATTTTGGTATTTGAAGCAATAATAATCATAAACATCTGAATACTTATATAATGTGTATATAAATATATATATATATATATATATATATATATATATATACTTATATATATGTATCTAATGATAAGCATAAAATTGTAAAATAAGGTAGACATTATAAGCTAATAGGTACTGTTTACTTTGCTATTATTGAAAGAAGATTTTCTTTGTCCTCTAAAGTACAGTTTGGCGATCTCTTTTTCTTATCTTTATCCATTTTAATATTTAAACTTCCCATTGTACCTACTCGGTACAATGGGAAGTTTAAATAAAAATATATTATCAGAATTCCAATATTTACTCACTAGCACTCTAGCAGTTCCTTGACAAATTGACAAGTCAATGACATTCACCGATTCACGATTCGGTTCATGCAAAGACGTCAAATATGAAATTGCTAAAATGTCCATAATGCAGTTTTAATAACATAAATTTGTTAATTTTAACGCTGTTATTTAAAATTAGTTTACTTTATAAGTCTGTTTTAAATTTATAAGAATAAAATAATTTTATATTATGAGTTTTGGAAAAGCACCGGTTTTTTAATGGGAATTGGAACGTGTTAGCTTTGATCAGGAATACATAAGTAAATGATCAGTTGATTAGGGTTTGACGACAATCGATTTTAACTTGTGAAACGTAAAAAACTTAAGCATATACTTATCTCTTTGAGAATTCTCAGTTGAGATTTGCTACTTTTCTCAAATCAGAAACCGGCAGATACGAGGATATTTTAGTTGGAAGCCAAGAAAGAGGTTTGATCATCGATTTCAAAAATGAGTTGTCAAAGGAGTTTGACTTGAAAGATTATGGTCGGGCGAATATATATTAGGAATAGACATTATAAGAAATGCCAATGACATTATATTGTCACAAGAAGATTACAATAAAAAATTATTAAAACAATTTTATCTAATATGGAAAAATGTAATAAATGTGCAACTCCTATGGAAATTAATTCAAAAGTGAAATCCGAAGAAAAATGTGATACAGAAAAGGATGAAACATGGCCTTATCGGGAACTAATAGGTTGCCTAAATTATCTGAGTAACGCAACTAGGCCTGATATTGCAAATGCCGTGAGTAAACTAAGCCAAAAGTTAACGAAACCGGAAATATGCGACTGGAAATCAGCGAAACGTATATATTACGTTACCTTAAAGGGACAATGCGACACAGTCTCGTATACAAGAGAACTGGTGATTATGGTTAAGGTTTTTGGGATGCTGATTGGGCTAATTACTTGTTAGATAGGCGAACATATTCTGGATATGCTTTTATTTTAGGTGGTGCAAGTGTATCATGGCAATCAAGAAAACAACGTAGCGTGGCTACATCGACTTGTGAGGCAGAATAATTATGTAAGTCTATCTGTATGTATGAAAAAAGCAGTTTATTTGAATAGTCTTATGAGGGAGTTAGGAATAGTGAGGTATACTCGAGTAGTTGTTCATGCCGACAATCAAGGAGCAATATGTTTGGCTCAAGACCCAATGTTTCACGCACGCAGTAAACACATTGATATAAGGCATCATTATATTAGGGAAGTACTCCGAGATAACAACGACATCGAACTGAGACATGTACCCACTGAATCCATGATACCTGACGTTCTCACTAAACCATTGTGTAGTGTAAAGCACTTTCAAGTGCATTACTGGTTTAAGTGTTAAAGATTATTGATTTGGATATATTTTAATAATTTAAAATTAAAATTTATGAGGGTGTATTGGATATACAAACTTTCTGTATATATATGTGTTTATGGTGTAAATTTGAATTTAAAAAGTAGTACGTTCTAAGGTACTTGTGTCACCTATGATTTTTCTTTGATACTTTTCGTGTGTGCTTTCTTATAAAATAATCTCCTAATATATTTACAACAAGTTATTCCTTTTTTATTTCTTTTATCCTACAGTTCTATCGTAGGACTGTGCAGTAGAACTAGTGGGAATGATCCTTACTCGGGTACGTATTTGAATATCGAAGATTAAAATACCCACGCTTAAAATATCGATGTTCAAAACATCGAAAATTTAAATATCGATTATATCAAAATGTCGAAAATTGTTATACCTACGCTTAAAACATCGAAAATTGAAATGCCGAGTGATTAAAATTTCGAATGATTCAACATATCGAATGACATTATGCCTAAGTTCAAAATATCAACATTTAAAACATCTAAGTTCATAATATCTACGTTAAAAATACCTACTAGATAAAATACCGAAAAAAATTATATAGGCAGTATGAGTGTATTCATAAATGTAGGTAGATGTGAAATTGTCACACCCTGCAAACCCGTTGCTATTAAGTAGTCATTAGTCTGTTTACTGCATAAATGTAACGTACGGTTTATAGAATATTATAGATTTATTATGTCGGAATACGTATTAGAAGTTTTAATCCGGAGGCGCGAAGGGAGGGCTACCCCCGCTCGCTGTAACAAAGCATAGGCACCCGCGGGAGCCGTAGCGGCTGAGGCTGGTCGCCGGAGGCGACCAGCAAGCCGAAGCTGCGGAGGTGAACATGGGTGCCTATCCTTTGTTACGCAAGGGCGAAGGGGTTGCACTTCCCGTAGCGCCGGAGACGTTGCAGAAGCAACCTTTTTCCACTCATACTACTTACATCAAAATTTGTTCGATATTTTAACTTAAACGTATTTTTAGGCTGAATAAATGTTGAAAATTAACCCAATTTTACACGTAGGTATATTAATTTTCGATGTTCAAATAATATATGTACCCATCGATATTTAGGACGTTCGATAGTTTGTACTTCGATATTTAGGACATTCGATAATCTGTATTTCGATATTTGGATCTTTCGATGTAACTTTTGTAGATATTTAGATTTTAGATGTATTGGACGTAGGATATTTAACCATTCGATAATATAAACTTTCGATATTTTATGTTTCGGTTTTATGGCCGTTCGATATTTCCATTTTCGATGTTTTGAACATCGATATTTTAACAGTAGATATTTTAATCTTCGATATTCAAATACGTACCCCCTTACTCACCGTCCACAGGCCCGCGTCTACGGTGGCTGGAAGCCGTCACGTGGCCTCGCTTTCACCCCTTGATATATAAATGAAATATTGACCAGAAGTCGTAATTTAAATTGATAATATATGAAAATCTCCTGAATATTGACCAGGATGCAAAAATGCATTGAAATATTTCATTGGTAGTTTAAAATAACCAGCTGTTCCATGCACTTTGAACGTCTAGAATAGATATTATAATTTTTTCTGCGGGGGTGATCAGAATGATGCACTAATTCCGTGGTAACCGTTTGAGCTTCGGTCTCCTTTCTACTCTGTATAGACTTATAAACACATTACCCCCTTCAGCCGGGTATAAAGACCACTTACTCTTTATACACTTTCTCCTGAATTTTCGGGTATTTAGCCATCATTTGTACTGTATACCCAAAGGCTACTGCAGAGGTGTCCGTCCCGGCTATAACCAGGGTCAGCACTTCTTCTCTTAACTCCACATTGGTATACCCATTATCACCACCAGATAAATCGACTAACAAGTCTAGGAAGGACTGGTTCTTGTATGACTCTAAATCTGTAAAAGCAAATATAAGTTGATTATAAACCAGTTTTTGGTGGACCGTGGAAGATAATAGTAGTAAGAAAATTCAGTCTTATGGAGTTTCTAGGCCGTTCTTCTCCATACCTAGTGATCTACGGTATAGAATGAGCAACTACAGTACTCAGTTGTATAGTATAGTACAATGGGCTTGTGTCGGCAACACCCATACAACGCGCGTATTTTCCGTACGGAATAGTTTCAGAGTTTTTATGCCTTGGGACTGGGACTGTAGGTTAATTTCGTTGTTGTCGTTGTTTCGACATTACAAAAGTACCTGTAGTAGATACTTTTGTAATGTCGAAACTACTTGAAAAAAACGCTTTCATTTACACTTACCAAATTCATGGTCAACCTCTGTTCGAGATAATTTTTTAAGTTTTAATTCTTCTCTCTTCTTTTCAATAACCTGCACGTCAATAAATTCATTATCATTTGAGTGGTAGCACTTAAAAGAATATAGCTGAAGAGAGCCTATGCCCAGCAGTCGACAGTATAATCTGATGATAGTTAACAAACTCTTACATTATAACAACAATTTCCAGAAGACCCAAAAACTCTGTAGTCCAACAAGAAGCTCTATGTATTCAGTGTAGATCAATTGGTGGTTTACAACATTATTTTAGTATTGCGAAAACTGAATATAGTTTGTTCATAATAAGTAACTGAATCAATTCCAATTTATTTACTCCATGTTATATTTTGTCCCATAAATAGTTTAAGAATGGTACAAGTTTGACAGCGCGCGACACTAAATACCTATCGAAATCATAAGCAACAATTTTTTTTTATTTATTTATTACCAAAAATATTATCACCATTTCATTACAATACAATCACCGTGGTTAAACGTGCCAAATTATTATCCATGAGCGCTGGGGGCGCCCCCAGCGTCGTCTTGCGCTCATTGATAATAATTTGGGCGACGCGGGAGCCGATTTTTCATGATAAAGTTTTGTTCCGTTCTTAGATTCCTTACATAAATAAAAAGACTACACGCGTGTTTCGTGTTTCGTATAGACTAGTACTAATGAAGTATGAAGTCCCATTTTATAACATGGGACTTTACTATATCAGGCGAAATGTGGGTATACTTTAATAAGGTACACCTCTGCCCAGCACTTAGTCCACGAATATGTGATTTTATGTCACTTCGAACACTTGGAGCTATATTACGTCTACGAACTGTACGATATAATTACCTTATCAGTAAAGCTATGCATGACTGCTATAGCCTCCTGGTGTTTCTTATACTGCGGGAACCACTGGTACAGCCAGTCAGATTGCAGCCACGGGTGGAAAATCCTCTCGCACACCAGATTGAGGGCGCAACACAATGCGTTCAAGAACGGTTGGTCTGGATTCTCTTGTGCGTTGATTTTTGCTCCCAATGTTGTATCTGTTTATAAAAATTTGGATAAGGCCTAACTTCTTAGTTTAGAACACTCCTGACCTTCTAATTGGATTAGTTTGCAAAACCTGAACAAATAAGCTACCACCAAACGCAACGACTAATTTTTATGCTCTTTCATTTGATATTATAGGAGAAAGTTGTACAAGGGTGAGGACGCTTTTTCCTTTGCATAGGTATCGGGAGGTACCTACTATTGGTACGTGGTAGCTTTCGAGTTTTGTTTTTCACAATGGTTAATTTGACATTTTTGGTTTCTAATATTTTATTTGTTTATAAAACGATTGTATTACCAAGACAAAACCATTTCGCTGCGGGAAAACAACGATCGATTTCACGGTGTATATTTTTTGTTTATTCGCTGATTCAGGCCGAGGCTTGACCTTTCGGAGATAACTATTCCTACATTAGAGTACACACATGCTTACTATACTTACCTACTTTACCCCTTTGTGTGAGTGGCATCTGCTTAGAGGGCGTGACCTCGCGGCCCGCGCATGCGCGAGGCGCGGCGGCGGCAGGCGCGTGAGACGCGAGCGCGCTCTCGTTAGTACCTAGCTCCGAAAGCCGGCAAGGACTTGCTCAGGCAAGACCTGAAATACTCGTTTTCTTCCCTCTGGGGGGAAAACGGTTATATTTCAGTTCTGTGCCTTTGGCATGACCTTTCGGAGACGTGTCTAAAGCGTACTGTGACAGGGTAATGTGTGTCAAAATAAAACAAACTTATCTTGACATAAGAAAACGAGAAAATTTATTGTCATTAACGAAGCTGACAATTATATTAGATTACGTAGCAAACTAAACTTAAAAAAAAATACTTTTGGCTTTCAGCCTAACTTGTAATTCTTAATATAAATTTAATAATGAGATCAAGCAGTAACAATCAGTCTTAATTAGAATGACATATGATAAACTCAACTAAACAGTGACAAGCCCAGCTACATTGCTGTAAATGAATCACCGAGAGGGTTCACATTACTATTACTAGGTTAGGGTACACATTAAATTATCGGAGCCTCTCCAGTTACCTCTTTTTAGAATGTCATCCAAAGGTATATAATTTTGAAAATCATTGGAGGCCACAGCTGATCGAATCGAACCTGGGCTACTAGTTATCCCTAGTTCTGTAAAAGGCACCTTTAACCAACCTGCGATAGTGGCTCATGAGGGCGCTTTTACTACTCCATGTGTAGTAAAAGTAGTAATAAACAAATGTTGCAAGTCAGTCTGTGCCATTCTTCTCTATGTGCGTGTGAACTGAGGGACCAAAAAGGAATACGCGAAATGAAAATCCTAAGATTTAGTAGAAGACTTAAAACAAATGTAGAACAAATCCGGGGAATTTGTAATCAAATATATTAAAAACTACGACCCATAAAGTGTGGTCCCTCAGTTCTCACAGACGGTTAGCCAGATCTCGGAAAGTATCTTAAAAAAGAAGGTTTTGTGAATACAGACATTTAGTAAAGAATTTGGAAAGATATTCACAAAATAACAGACCACAAAGCATTAAAGATAAAAAAAATATAACGACTGAACTGTGGTCCCTCAGTCCACACAACAAAGATAAATATTTTAGTGAATATTACTGAATTAAACTAATAAAACCGTTCTTTTTCTACATAAAGTTTTAGAAGAAGTCTTAAAACATATCGTAAAAAAAAATGAAGACTAAATATCGAAGCATTTTGAAGATAGCGATGATTATTACTGGTCCCTCAATCCTCCACTCCACTGACATATGTGCATGTGCTAGCTGCTGGGCTATAGAAATATCAGAAAGTCTAGTGTACTTAACTTTAGTAGAAAGTTTCTTCTAAATAATAGGTATCTAAAATTGTGCATTTCTTACCTCTTAGCTGAGATAATATTATTTCTTTAATTCTATGAAAGTAAACAGAGCAGTGTGACCACACAATAAAACAAAATGTAGACAGTCCTTTTATACTTTATCTATCTTCTATCTATCTATATCTATATCTATATCTATATCTATATCTATATCTATATCTATATCTATCTATCTATCTATATATATATAAAAATATATAAAAATGAAACCCGTTTTTCGTTGTCACGACTTGGCATGAAAACGGCTTGACCGATTTGGCTGATTTTTTTTTTTAAATGTTCGTTGAAGTTCAAGGATGGTTTTTATGGCGAGAAAAATTCGAATAATGGCCGGAAAAGCCCTAAAAACAGCCCTTTTCTTTTTCCCATACAAACGTTTTCTAACTAAACCGTCAAATCAATTTGAGCTTTAATACCGTACTATAAAGTTCAAGTGTTAGTGGAGAGGTTCCGGGAAGGCAAAACAATTGAGTGACGTTCAGTTGTTCAGTCAACGAATGACAACTTCAAACAGACCATACGACATTATCACAAATAATTACTGTTTCTTTCCCAATAGAAAAACGATTTTTCAAATGGTGTTTGCGTATAATATAAAAATTAATTGCTGTTAGTTAGTCGCGCTAAAACTAGAGAACGGCTAGACCGATTTGTCTAATTTTGGTTTTGAAACATTTGTGGCAGTCCAGGGAAGGTTTAAAAGGTGAGAAAGTGGTAGGTAGGTAGGCAGGGTAGTAGGTAGGTAGGGTAGTAGGTAGGTAGGTGGGGTAGTAGGTAGGTAGGGTAGTAGGTAGGTAGGGTAGTCGGTAGAGTAGTAGGTAGGGTAGTAAGTAGGTAGGGTAGTAGGTAGGTAGGGTAGTAGGTAGGTAGGGTAGTAGGTAGGTAGGGTAGTAGGTAGGTAGGTAGTTGGTACACAGGCAGGTAGGTAGTAGGTAGGAAAAAGGGCATTGCAACGCATGCCGGGAACAGCTAGTTTAATATAATTTTCATTTTTTAGACAAAACGAAAACAAGGTTGTACGGTTCCCGTCGGGGTTGCGGGTTGTTCGAAAGAGATACCGCGGCCTCGACATGAAGGGCTAAGAAGGAACATGGACGGTTTTTAGTCAGTAGAAGTCTGACACTCCCTTCCGCTCTGCCCAAGAGCGGGAGGGGTTATTTGATGATTTTCCACCCACCATAAAAAAAAAAAAGGATGTACGGTTCCCGTCGGGGCTGCGGGTTGTTCGAAAGAGATACCGCGGCTTCGGCACAAAGCGCTAAGAAGGAACATGAGTGGTTTTTAGTCAGTAGAAGTCTGACACTCTCCGTATTCTCTCTCTCTCTCTATTTCTCTCTCTCTCTCTGTTTGTGCAGTGTGGGTGTCTGTGAATGTGTGCGATGATATGGTGTATGTCTATTTGTGACTAACTGCCTAACTGACACTAGCAGGGGGTTGGAGAACACGCGTTTGCTCCAGGATTGTAATTATCTCTTTTTAAGACGGTTCCGTGTGGTATTGAAGGAGTTGAGTGAAGGGAATTTGTCATTATATAGGGTGTAAAAGTACCCTTAACGCAAACGAAAGGCACTTGTTCTCCCCACCACTGCGATCATTTTTTTGTTCTAGACCATACCTGGGAACCTCCTAGTTACGGAGATATTGGGGGTCAAAGTTCCAAATTTTTCACAGCTGTTTTTGTAAATACTAGTATTTCAGGTTTTAACTTTACTTAAATTATCTCCATGACCCGTTTACTATTCAAAGCATTAACTAACACAATGTTTTATGAGTGCTACTTTGAGTTTTACCGTAAAATGTGATTTTTGACCCCAAAAAAAAAAGTCATTTCCCAGCAAAAATTTTTGCGTAGGGGTACTTGGTTTGATGTACAGAATGCTTGGTTGTCGTATGCGTGAAGGGTTCGTTTACACCTTGTATAATGCGGGTAGACGCAAAAAGGGTGACATCTTCAAATAATCGGTGGAGGCCGAAGGGACTGATAACAGGGAGGTATGTCTGGTACGCCTGAGTGGGAAAATGAAATGCTATAAAAAAAACTAGGCCTTCATAATTTTTCTTTAAACTGCCTACCGATATCACTGTTTTCTGAACGAGCTTCTTTTGCTGCTGTGATGATCATTATTTCAAAATTATTGTAAGTACGTAAGTTTTTTTTTGCGGCTTGGGAAAGCATCAATCTGTTGATATTTAGTCGATTTTATTATACAAAAATTAATCTTTGGTTTTCTTTATACTGGCAACACTGTCACTAAACGTCTGTTATAAAAAAGACGGTTGCCTTTAGTCGCTCTCTCACTTCTATCGAAACTGTGCTAGGAGGCAGTTACTATAACCTTTCTTGTGGGTAATTTTATATTTGAATAATAAACGAGTCAATGTTCATCGTATTTAAATTCAAATTGCTGCTGTTTTCTTGACACCCATTTCCTATACAATCATCATCGAGGGGTAGGCAGTGTCAGACTTCTACTGACTAAAAACCACCCATGTTCCTTCTTAGCCCTTCATGTCGAGGCCGCGGTATCTCTTTCGAACAACCCGCAACCCCGATGGGAACCGTACAACCTTGTTTTCGTTTTGTCTAAAAAATGAAAATTATGGTAAATAAAGTATAAAAGGACTGTCTACATTTTGTTTTATTGTGTGGTCACACTGCTCTGTTTACTTTCATAGAATTAAAGAAATAATATTATCTCAGCTAAGAGTTAAGAAATGCACAATTTTAGATACCTATTATTTAGAAGAAACTTTCTACTAAAAGTTAAGTACACTAAACTTTCTGATATTCCTATAGCCCAGCAGCTAGCACATGCACATATGTCAGTGGAGTGGAGGATTGAGGGACCAGTAATAATCATCGCTATCTTCAAAATGCTTCGATATTTAGGCTTCATTTTTTTTTACGATATGTTTTAAGACTTCTTCTAAAACTTTATGTAGAAAAAGAACGGTTTTATTAGTTTAATTCAGTAATATTCACTAAAATATTTATCTTTGTTGTTTGGACTGAGGGACCACAGTTCAGTCGTTATATTTTTTTTATCTTTAATGCTTTGTGGTCTGTTATTTTGTGAATATCTTTCCAAATTCTTTACTAAATGTCTGTATTCACAAAACCTTCTTTTTTAAGATACTTTCCGAGATCTGGCTAACCGTATGTGAGAACTGAGGGACCACACTTTATGGGTCGTAGTTTATAATATATTTGATTACAAATTCCCCGGATTTGTTCTACATTTGTTTTAAGTCTTCTACTAAATCTTAGGATTTTCATTTCGCGTATTCCTTTTTGGTCCCTCAGTTCACACGCACATTTCTTCTCTTACTGGATAAATCAATCAAACAATTTATCCATTTAATTAAACTTAAACTTGGATCTCCTGAACAGGTCAACTGCCATCCTGATTGGCGAAACTTCGCGTTATTGGTCTTTGAGCCAAACCTAGGCCAGAAGGTTATAGAAGAATCAAGTCTTTCACAGTGTGTATCATCAATGCTCAAAAGAGTAAGGTCGTGAATACGGCGGCCTGACGCCAGCAAAAGAAGTAAAGCTAAATGCCGAGAGACTTGATAAATACTGTTTTTATCGGGTACGTTCGTTTTTAACCACTGAATTAAATCATGGACATTCCAAATCTGTGACTTTGACACCGTCGCTGAACGTTTTTGAATGTTAATTGCCTTTAGCATGGCAGCCACTAAGGGATGACTAGCTAGTCTATTCTCCTGAGTGGGGTCTGCTAAAGTAACTACTACTGATTTGTGCACTAAAATTTTAGCAGGAGCTAACTTTCTAATGCGTGAGAGGTACCCTAAGTAGGTTAGGTAGGCTACTTCCTGGAAGACCGCTAGGTGTTATCCCATTTTGTCTACACCACGAAACCCATTGTTTCCACGCTGCTCCGTATGTTCGCTATGTGGAATCACGCCAAGCAGACTGAATTAATTCAATATCATTAGAGTCCAAGCCGGTTACCAGTTTGCTCCACCCTGTATCTTTCAGACCTCTAAAAACAACTCTGCTACTTTTGGTGGCGGCTGATTGGTTGACAAGTCCACTAGATTCCTGCTCAGATTGAATATCTGGTAGGGGGCTTCTAATGCTCTGCGTTTGAGGTCGTTTGTCCAGAACACTGTCTCCTAGCGAGGGACCACTACCAGATACGTCCCGGACGCTCTGTTGAGATGATGGAGCACCGTGGGTATTAGAGGTGGAGGGGGAAATACCCAAGCTAAGTGGTAATCCCAAATTCGGCTGAATGCATTGATGTAAAGAGCCTGGGGATCCCTTGCTTCTATTGAGACATACGCCGGGACTACTCTTGATTGACTCGTGGCAAACAGATCTACCTGAGGGGTGCCCCACTTTAAGAATATTCCGCGAGTGACTGCCTCCCTGAGATGCCAATCCGGTAAAGTCTTCCTTCTGGATAGGCTGTCGGCTACTGAATTGTAACGTCCTGGTAGATAATATGACTGGACAGTTATATTGTGATCTTTTGCAAATAATAGTATCTTCCTTGTCATTTCCATGAGCAGCACCGACCTTGTACCTCCCTGATTTCGCAGGTAAGATACTACTGTTTAAACTGGACTAGGGCTATGTACACAGTGTAGAGCTCCTTTCTGTTTATGTGCCACTTCGTCTGTCCACGTCCCTGAGCGGTAGTAATCGCTCAGATGTACTCCCCAGCCTTCGTCGGAGGCGTCCGTGCTTATGAAAAACGTTGGTTCTGGCACAAAAATCTTGCTCGGAATTACGACGTTCTTTATCTACCAAGAACACTCGTCCAGCGCCAGCGACGTTATTGGAGTCTTTTGACTTGGTCGGTCCTGTGACAGCCTTCGACAGGCTCTTAGAAGGTGTCGGGTATGTAATCGGCTAAGTGGGGTTACAAGTGATGCGAAACCCAGTCTTCCTGTCAGAGCTGTTCCTGACCGCCAAGACCAACGCTTTGTCCTTAGAGGTAAACCTAGATCTGCCTGTAATCGAACTACCTTTTCGCGTGGTAAACATTTTTGATTTATGTCGGTGTCCCAAACGATTCCTAAAACTCTATTTGTTTCCTGGGATTTAGAACCGACTTCTGTAAGTTCACACACCAGCCAAGGTCCTGAAGAAGAGTCACTGCATATCTCATTTGACCTTCCAGTATGTCTGGGTCCTGGTTCGCGAACAGAAAGTCGTCTCAGTATACGAGAACTCGAATCCCCCTTCCCCTCAAGAGGCTCGCTAACCACTTGCTGACTCGTGAGAACGCCAACGGCGCGCTGGATAGTCCGAATGAGAGGGCCGTCATTTGCAAGAGCTCGCCTGCATAAACGAAGGCAAGGTATCTTCGATGAGTTTTCTTTATGGGGATATGAAAGTATGCCTGCGCTGGATAGTCCGAATGAGAGGGCCGTCATTTGCAAGAGCTCGCCTGCATAAACAAAGGCAAGGTATCTTCGATGAGTTTTCTTTATCGGATATGAAAGTATGCCTGACTGATATTCAGCTTTCCTAAATAATCGTTCTTCTGCAGAAAATTCGGAACATGATTCTGGTTTATTAAGCGATACTTCGCAGGTTTGAGAAAAACATTTAGGCGACCAATATTGAATATTTGCCTCACTTTTCCGTTGGTTTTTGGGATCAAAATAATCCGAGATAAGAACCCGTTTACAGCATCGCACTTCTCTACTACGCCCAACCTGAGAAGAGTTTTTAATTCCTTGGACATTGTATTTGAGGTTCTTGTCGTAAATCTCTCTTGGTTTTCGTGTAAGGGAACAGATGGCAGCTTGGTTACAAACGGTATCGTGTATCCGGAGATTATTTTTAGGATCTTCTTTGGAGCTCCTAGTTTTTCCCATAGCCAAAGAGATTCCACCAATTGCCCCCCGCGAAAATTGTCAATACCTGCGCTTAGGTAACTTTTGATCCCTTCCAGGTCGGTTCCGTTGCTTATTCGAAGGCCTTACACCTCCAGGCATCCGGCGCGCTGCTGACTGGGCTGATGCTATGTGTGATGACGTTGAAGGATGAGCGCGCCAGGATTGCTGTCTTCCTGTCGATGGATGAGGAGGTACGGTTGGTTTGCGAAAGGTCTCTTTATTTCCTTTCCTCTCCGAAAACCTGTTGTGTATGGTTGGAAATATCTGTGCTAGGCCTCAAAAATATTCCCAATCGCCTTTCATCGAAAAGATGAGTTGGTGATGGTGGAATGCTGTGTAAAGCAGCACCAAGCGATTCATTCTCAGATTTATACGCCCTTCGTCTTGTCTCTATAGCTTCTGCACGATGAGCAAAAACGAACTGCAGCCAATCAACCGACAAGACCTTAAACTGGGAATCATCAGCTAATAGCTTACGCAATTCCTCACCAGCATACAGACATTTTTTCATGATAACATTCAACCCATCAGCTAGTGCTTTCCTCTGTAGGAGCAACCCATGGCTAATAGTGCCGAGCATACCCTCTTGTTTAACCAGGAAAGGAGATGGTTGATTTTTTAGGCTTCCAAGCTCTATATTGGCCTTTAAGGCACTAAAAACCGGGGCAGCCTAAAGACGTTTTTCAACCTCCTTGTATCGGATTTGATTCTAACTTTCTGAACCTAGTCTGTGACATTCGATGACCTCTTAATCGGTTCGGTAGGTTCTGGTTTAAGAAGGTCCATCTCTTTTATTCTGGGTTGGAATTATATTTCATGGGGCGGCCACACCTCTAGAGCGCTCGAAAAACTATCCATCTTCGGGGCATTCCAAGAGCCACTCCCAGATGACTCAGAACCTGAATGATCCTCTGAATCGGAATTATAATTTTCTTTGTCTGAGTCTGGCTCGGACAGCTGGCGATGAGAGTTCATCTTTTGTAAAAGAAGAGAAAATATGCTGTCCATTTTCTTCTCCAAGCACTCGAACCTACTATCTTGTGATGTCGAGGGTACGGGTGAAATATATTACGTTTTCGCTTGTGTGTTTTACGACATTCTGACACACATGACCAGCTTCTCCTTTTTCGCCCAACAGAATCTTATTTGCCTCACAACGGGTATGCAGCAAGGGTCGTATGTCTTCAACAGTAAGCTCAGTGCGAACTGCTGACCCCCTAATGCGGTTCGCAATCGAGGGTGGCCCTAGTATGAGAGTGCGTGTAAATGCCCAGTCTAGTAACTTGCACCTTATTTCCGATAGCCCTTTTCTGAAAGATGATCCGCCTCCGGGTCAAAGGCTCGAACTAAGCCTACTGTGGGGAGGGCCAACACTGACTTGTTTAAAACGTTAGGTTCAGGTTTGTCCCCGAAAACCTCCTCTTTTGAGGCGTTGACAACCTCCCACTGTGTTCAACCTTTTGGCAACGACACCCAAAATCACCTCATCCTGTTGAGTCTCTCCACTCTCGTCCAGTAACTCCCCAAGCGTCGTATATCCTGCTTCCTGCGCCATCTGAAGCAAGCAACGAGATCGTTACAAAGCCGTCAAGCCAGTCTGCGTGTCGAAGCCATAACCGACCGTAGCCGAAGAAGAAGGCGTATCATTTAATTGGGAATCAAACGAGCTTACCTGTTAAGCGAAGTCTTGATTCTAATTTTATGAGTGGTGATCTGAAAAATAATTATTATTGACATAGGTAGTAATTCCCTTACGACGTATTAACACCGCGATTTTAGATTAAAGAAAATGAATATTTTTTAAAGATTGCAACATTTGCATCGTCCTTTCCCGTTTTGACATAATTATGAAACGTCACTTATTTTAGAGATCATAACATTAGGAACAAACTCTGTTTCCTATACAGAGTAGTTCCAAATGCCTACATTCATTTTGATTTCCTGAAAGGTTAACATTGAATTAGGTAGATTAATTATTGCAGCTTTGGGGTTGTTAGCTAGTGGTGGGTGGGTAATAATTATTTTTCAGATCACCACTCATAAAATTAGAATCAAGACTTCGCTTAACAGGTAAGCTCGTTTGATTCCCAATTTTATTTCGTGGTGATCTTCAAATAATTATTATTGACATAGGTAGATGTTTAGAGTTTGCTGCAATAATTCAATAAGTAATTAAAACACAAATAATTCTGGATGTCAATTTGTGAACATTACCCAAGTAACGAAATTTGGTACTATAAAAGTCCTGATAATGTATTAGAGTGTACTAACTACTACTATGAAAAAACCGTTTACAAAACCCTAAATAAACATTACATAAAGGGTCTCATGGTGACAAATTTGCACTATAAAAGCAACCAAAACATGTTTGTATTTTGCACTGTAAACAATTCCAGTGATGTGTTTTATCACACTTGTCGTGAGTGTTCCCCAAGAAAACAAATAATATCGGTAACATATGCTTTAGTCATTTTCCATTGCTGCTAAACGTAACATTTGTATTGAAAAACCCTTCCCTTGCAGTCGGGTAAAAGGATAAAACACAAAACATTCATGGACCGTTACTCTGCCGTAACTTGCACTTGCGAAAAAAAAATTGTATCAATTAAATCATTACGCTGATTTCAAATTTGACAATGCGCCTTCATATTTTTTTATGTTTTAATTAAATTTAAATTAATACAATAAGTACTTGTCCCGACTATGCAGGCTGCTATTACACATTGGCTCCTGCCGTGTTGTCAATGTGCTATCATGGCAGAAAATGGCAGCCATATTTTCACCAAAAACGAATTAGATCATCTCTTGTCTCGTAGCAGTAACACAAACTCACGTATAGAGCTATTAAGTTATGTAGCAGCTGCACCAGGGGTCCTATTTAGTACTCTAGAAGAGTTGTTATGACTTTTACAGAACTAGCCCCATAGCGACGTTGAGAGAACTTTTAAGAAGTTAAAAGGTTACGTAGTGGTTGTGTAAGGTACAGTGCAGATTGATCCTTGAATAGTATTTTCGATACTGTTACAGTACTTGAACTGTAAAACTTATTTTTACGCATTATTAGTGCATAATAGATAAATAAAAGTGTTTGTTAGGTCGTCTTTAGTACTAAGTAGCACCAAATGACCATTTTTTTTTTTTTTTTTTTTTTTTTTTTTTTACTATGCAACACTTTAACGATTCGTATGGTCCTGTAAGCGTTCTAAGAGGTAAACTATAAAAATTAAATTCTATTTAATCTTATAGAACCAAAATGCTCTGTTAAAAACCTTTATAGTACAAGCAGTAACAATGGTTACCATTATAGGCCTACTATATCACTCTTTGGTGATAAAACGCCTAGGTACTTATGACTTCCTTACTTTAGGTACAATAGAGCTTTAGTATTATAACCTTAAGGATATAGTGCATGTTGAATTGATAACTATAATAAAATAATAATTATAGATTGTTATATGTCTGATGTCAGCTCTGATTTGATCTGCTGTTTGTGTTGTACTGTATGAAGTTAGATATGGAGTTCAAAAAACCAGTTTCACTTGAAATATAAGAAACTTTAAAATATTTGTGGTTGATATTCCTAACAACTGTTTTGTTACTCCAATGGGTAAAAATTAGAGCTTGCAGAATAACAAATATCTTTGTTTTAAAATTTGCTCTATATTATCACCCTGAATCTATCGGAATTCAAATTCATTAATTTTGTGATCATAAGTAAATAATATCTATGTTATTGGGCACACATAAAGTTTCTCCAATTAGGTACATAAAATTAAATTGCTTCAAAAAAGTAAAATAAAAACATTACAATAGAATCTGGTTCACTAAAAATTAAAATTACATGCATCAAATGTCAAAGTTTTGACGATGTAAGTAAAAATGTTAATGTAAATAGACACATAAGTATACACATAACATCACATTCATCATCATCATGTTTAAGTCCCATGTAACAGGGGCGAGCCTATTTGTACGGGTCAACCACCGTACAGTACGTTTATCTGGGTCATCATTATTGCGCCACCCGCTCAGTATGTGTCCATCATTTATATTATTGCACTTTCACAGCAATAGTTCAGTACGTAATTCGGCGACATACCGTGCGCGTGACTCATAATCCCATATCGTTCACCAATCATTCTAGTATAAATTAATCTTAATCTTATATTTGTGGAAACAGACAATACAGTGAATTTATTAACCTTAAACTGACTTTCATCTCTTATCTCATCCTTTATCTCTATCTTAACCCAACCCCGAACATTGGTCCTTCGAGCCCTGCAAGTAAGGCATTGATCCTTCGAGCACGTTGGCGGGACCGAAACGCGTGTGCAGAACTTTGTGCTTTGTTCGTTTGTGTGTGCGTTTTACCGGTTTCGTTATACGCAATCAGTAACATTGGAAACTACAGTGTGTGTCATCTCGTGACCCCGGTGCCTACGAAGGCGCCACTTTGCCTCATCTCGTGATCCTGTTCAACCCCGGTGCCTAGGAAGGCGCCAATTTGTTTCATCTTGTGATCCCGGTGCCTACGAAGGTGCCACTTTACCTCATCTCGTGAACCTGGTCAATCCCGGTGCCTAGGAAGGCGCCACTTCGTCTCATCTCGTGATTTTATTTAATCCTAGTGCCTAGGAGGGCGCCACTCATCTCATCTCGCGATCCTGTTCGACCCCGAAGAAACCCTACAAGTAAGGTATCTTTCTTCTCACTTTTACTATGGCTACAATGGAAGACATTTTAGCTACTCAACAGCAAATCATTGAAGGCATAGATAGACTTTACTCCAACTTCAAGAAAGATGGAGCAGAGCGAAAGACCCCCGACTACCTACGTCGACGATTAGAAAGCCTAGAGCAATACTTCACGGAGTTTCATAACAACCATATGAATTTGTTATCCTTTGTTGATCGATCTCATGCGTATTTCACTACCAATCAGTATGATCAAATGAAGGCGAAATACAGCAATATTAAAACAGCCATTCAGAATTATAAGCCTTCCACAGACAGACCTCAAACCCCTGTTTTGAAACCTCCTACTTTTCAACCATCTTCAAAATCTCAAACCCCGGACCTCTCATCTCAAAATAATCCTCCTAAAGATAGCGTAATTATAGAAGACCTCTTGAAGAAACAAGCTACTAATTTTAGGGCATTTTCAAGAGAAGCTGCTGACATTGATCTCAATCTTATCTCGGAAAAGTGGGAGTTTGAAGACATCCTAAAAACTTTAAACACTCGTTGGGCAGCTATTGACACCCTACACTGGGAAATGGACAACGAGCTCAACGGCTCCAACGCCCAGTACGACGAGCAATTCTCGAACTACGAGAAATATTATAAAACTCTGAAAAGGGATATTAACCGAAAGATGTGGTCGGTGGCTCATATTGAGAAATCGACCCCAAGAATGGAAATAGCTACCTTTGAAGGAAGTTATACGTCCTGGATATCCTTCAAAGATCTCTTTACAGAAACTGTACACAATAACCCATCTTTATCAAACGCCCAAAAAATGCAGTTCCTGAAAAGTAAGATCAAGGGCGAGCCGGAAAAATTAATCCAGCATCTTCAAATAAGTTCAGACAATTACCCCGTTTGTTGGAATATCCTTACGCATCGCTATGATAATAAGCGTCGTATCTTTATATCTCATCTCAAAAACCTCCTAAATATCCCGACATCTCAGCAAAAATCAGCGAGTCACCTTAAACGGATTCATGATACAACGTACGAAAGCGTGAACGCTATAAAAAATCTCGGAATCGATGTATCTACTTGGGATCCCTTCCTCGTATGTGTCCTAGCGGAGAAATTAGACTCTGAAACCAACGATGACTATATAGATTCGCTGAAATCACCAAAAGAGTTGCCAGTATTGGACGAATTTCTTCGGTTTCTGGAGAATAGGTTTACGTCGCTGGAAACTTCACGGAAGAAACAAGAACCCTTCAGTCAAAAGTCACCTCAATCCCAACACGCATCTTCTTCATCTAACGGCTATCGTAATAACCAACAATCTCATTCAAAGGGACTTAATTCTCGTTTTAAACAAAATAACAACACCTCAAATCATACCTATTCGACAAACCAGGTCATTTCGCAATCGGCAAAGTCCAATTCGAAAAATAACGAAAGACGTAAACAATGTGGTATTTGCAATACAAGCGATCATCGCATACAAAATTGTCAAAAGTTGGCAAAAATGCATCCATCGGCTCGTAGAAACGCAATCGCAAATTTGAACCTTTGTGTCAACTGTTTACACTATCACGAAGGTAAAAAATGCCTTTCAGAAGTAAAGTGTAAAGAGTGCAATAAAGACCACAATACGATTCTACATGAATGTTTTACGTCAAGAAATGCTAATTCGGATGCGTCGCGATCGGGGCCGAACACGGCCACTGTTACGAAATCTCCACCTCAGCAAGATATTAACACCTTAGTATCTATGCAGAATAACCCTACAGAAATACTCCTCGCGACAGCAATTATCAAGGTACAAGCAGCTGACGGATCTTACGAAAGGATGAGAGCTCTTCTAGATCAGGGATCTCAGACCTCAATCATTACTGAACGAGCAGCACAGCTCCTGAACTTGCGTCGGCAAAAATGCACAGGACTTATCTCTGGAATCGGAAACAATGAAAATAGCTGTAAGGGCATGATCTCTATTAAGTGTATGTCGTTAATTAATGACTTCACTTTTGAATCCGACGTATTTATAATGAAAAGACTAGTCAAAAACTTGCCTAGTTATACCTTCACTAAACCCAACTGGCCAACTCTTAACCAGATAATCCTAGCTGATCCTGAATTCAACAAAAGTAGGCCAGTTGACATCTTATTCGGCGCTGACGTTTATTCTCAAATCCTATTGGATGGTATCTGCCGTTCCGAGGGAATGTTACCCATTGCCCAGCAGACACAGCTGGGATGGATCCTAAGCGGTAACTGTAAAACATTTCAGTGCAATGTGATACTAAACAATCTCACCGATATCCAACAGTTCTGGGAAATAGAGGATATTCGCGAACCCTTATCTATATCTCAAGAAGACCAAGCCTGCATTGACTTCTTTCAATCCTCAACCTCAAGGCGCAAAGACGGCAGCTATGTCGTGAAAATACCTTTTAAAGAAAACTTTGAAGAACAGTTGGGTGAATCTAAAAATAAAGCCATTGCGCAATTCTTTCAAATAGAAAGGAAATTAATTAAGCAACCAGACTTGGCACATGATTATAAATTGTTTATGTCCGAGTATTTAGAGCTCGGACATATGATCCCCGTTGCGACACATGTCAACGAAACCTCAGATTGCTACCTTTCGCATCATGGCGTACTTCGAGCTGAGTCATTAACTACAAAATTACGAGTTGTTTTTAATGCCTCTGCAAAAACCTCAACAGGTCATAGCCTCAACGACCTTATGTGCAGGGGGCCGAACCTGCAGCAGGACCTCTTAAGCCTCATACTAAAATGGAGACAGTTTAAATACGCATTCACGGCCGATATTGAAAAGATGTTCCGTAACATTTGGCTACATCCTGATCATCAAAAGTTCCAGAAAATTATTTGGAGACATCATCAATCACAACCTTTGCAAGAATATCAGCTAGCGACTGTCACCTACGGTACAAAGGCCGCACCTTTTCTGGCCATGATGACACTGAAACAACTTGCCATCGATGAAAGGCCAAATTATCCCAATAGCAACGCTCCTGATATCTTAGAAACCTCTTTTTACATGGATGACCTCATGCATGGAGCTCATACCGCGACAGCTGCTAAACATCTCAAAGCAGAGATGACAAACCTTCTTAAGTCAGGCGGCCTCAATCTTAGAAAATGGCGCTCGAACTTGCCGGAACTTTTAGACGATCATATTAATCCTCAAGATGAAGAATTTCATTTTAAACAGCCAGAATCTACAAAGGCTTTAGGTCTTCGCTGGAATCCAAAAGAAGACTATTTTATCTTTCATCCAATAGAAATTACCACAGAGGGCATCCCAACAAAACGACAATTCTTGTCTGAAATCTCAAAAATCTTTGACCCTTTGGGCTGGGTGTCACCAGTCACAATCAAACTCAAAATACTATTTCAAGAGACATGGAAAACGGAATTAGGTTGGGATCAACCGATTCCTCATAATATTGCCCTGGAATGGAATAAAATAAAGGCCGACTTACCTTATATCTCCCAATTTAAAATACCTCGATGGATACAAACCATGGAGAATGATATAATTGAGCTTCATGGGTTTTGTGACGCCAGCACAAAGGCCTACGCCTGCGTTGTTTATTGTAAAATTACAAGAAACCATAAGACATACATAACTCTTGTTGCTGGAAAATCTAAAGTGGTACCTCTGAAAAAATCTCAATCTGTACCTCGCTTGGAACTTAGCGGAGCTCTTTTATTATCAAAACTTATGGCCAAAATAATCTCATCCCTATCTGATCTCAAAATCCAAGCTTATGGCTGGGTAGATTCCATGGCAGTACTAGGATGGATAAGTGGTGAACCAGAAAAATGGAAACCCTTTGTTGCCAATCGAGTAAAAATGATTTGCGAAATTATCCCAAAAAATAGGTGGCGGTATGTGAAATCTCAAGAAAATCCCGCAGATTGCGCCAGCCGTAGTCTGACTGCATCCCATTTAGCAAATCATTCACTTTGGTGGCACGGACCCGATTGGCTACCTCAACACAACCCTGAAAACAACCCTAAACCCATCTTATACAAAACAACTGAAGATCTCAGAAAGAAAAAGCTAGCAAACACTATTACTGCTGACTCTAACAATTCCATTATAAAACAATTATTAGACAAATACAGCAGTTACAATAAAATTATACGAGTTTTAGCTTATGTAAACAAATTCAACGACATCCTGATTTACAAAAAGAAGCGTGAAAACTATCTTACTCTGCATGACCTCAAACGAGCGACGGAAATGTTAATAAAACATGTGCAACAAGAATACTTTTTCAAGGAAATATCTCAGCTTGAAAAAGGTGAACCTTTAAGCAAAAAAAGCCAGATCTTGAATCTCAATCCTATCTTAGACAGCCACGGAGTACTACGTGTCGGTGGACGGCTAAAACATTCGAGTTTAGACCCCGAAATGAAGCATCCCATTATCATCCCAAATCGAACTAAATTAGCTGATCTTATAATAGACGAATCCCATAAAGTAGTATTCCATGGTGGAGTGAAAATGACGAGTGGATTTATACGACAAAAATATTGGTTAATGGGAGGAAACCGCGCTACGAAAAAACGATTAAGAACGTGTGTAAAGTGTAAGAGACACGATCCCATTCTAAAACATCAACTCATGGGTGACTTACCTTCATCCAGATTAAATCCTAGTCGACCCTTTTATCATACCGGTGTAGACTATACTGGGCATGTTTTGGTGAAAGCGAACAAAGGTCGCGGCATCAAAACAGATAAAGGATACGTTGCAGTATTCATATGTATGGTTACAAAGGCCATACATTTAGAACTCGTATCTGATCTCACAGCGTCGGCTTTTATTGCAGCGCTCAGACGTATGTCAGCCAGAAGAGGAACCCCTGGGCACATCTACAGTGATCAAGGAACAAACTTCATTGGAGCCAACAAGATCCTAAAACAAGAAATATCAGAAATCTCAGAAATCTTATCAAGCCAAGAAACATTATCTACCGTCGCAGAAATGAACATTGAGTGGCATTTTAATGCTCCGTCATGGCCTTCCGCTGGCGGACTTTGGGAAGCTGCGGTGAAAAGTTTAAAACATCACCTTAGGCGTGTTGTTGGTGAGCAAAAACTCACCTACGAAGAATATAGCACCCTCCTATCTCAACTCGAGGGTTGTTTAAATTCTCGACCACTTTGTCCTTTGAAGGAAGATCCCGAGGACATCGACTTTTTAACCCCGGCACACTTTCTTGCAAGTGGGCCTACCTTAACGATCGTTGAAACAGAAAATGATCTTAGGACTCGGTGGCACTTGGTACAAAAAATCTATAGACATATTTGGGCCCAGTGGAAAAATGAATATCTCTCACAGTTATCCATTAGAGCTAAATGGAGACAATCTCAAAAGAATCTCAGTCTCAACGATATTGTTATTATCAAAGATGAAAACCTCCCGCCTGGGAAGTGGGCCCTAGGGCGTATAGTAGAACTGCATCCCGGTTCTGACGGACACGTCAGAGTCGTTACCCTTAAAACCAAAAATGGTTTCCTAAAACGGCCTGTTGTTAAGCTATCTCTATTACCAGCGGACAGAGACAATAATCCTTCTAGTGACACGAAGATTAAAGATGAAGCACCTAGGAAGAAAAACCCCAAGCGTATCTCCTTCTCGACTATAGCTCTGTCAGTAACGCTATTCCTATTGTCACTAATAAACTTATCTCAAGCATCTTATAGTTTTACCCCTTTGAGCAACAACAGCGTTTATTTCGATAAAATCTCCAACATGCATCTTATTAGAGACGACTGGCGTTTAATTGTTTATTATGACACATATCCCTACAAAGAAGGCACGTCGGCACTCGAGAAATATATCAATTATCTTGAAACATTGTGCTCCACTATTAAAGAACACGCACCATGCGACGGTATCATCTTTCAACTCGGGCACGAGTTTGAAGAAATAAAACATTATGATAGTATGTTAACAATTAATGAATCATTTGTAACTGGAGACGAGCGGCGGCGCCGGCGCCGTGGTCTAATAGACGGAGTGGGCTACGTCGCAAACAGCTTGTTTGGCGTGCTAGATCAGCGTTTTGCGGAGAAATACGCACAGGACATCGACCTTTTGAAACAAAATGATAAACATTTGTATAACCTCTGGAAAAACCAAACCTCAATCGTGGAAGCCGAATTTAATCTTATGAAAAGAATAGAGAAAGCTGCGAACAAACATCATAAATCGATAAATCAAAAGCTTAATTACCTTAAAGAATCCTATCAAGACCTTCAACGCAATGTACAGAACATGACTCTAGTTACCGATTTCTTAGCATCTGCTATGACGGCGAATAACTTACTGTATAGCCTCAGGAAAATACAAGACTCTATTCTTGATACGGTAACTAATATTTACAATGGAAAATTGGACTTCCATCTGATATCTCCTAAACAGCTGAGAACGGAATTAAGTTCTATATCAGCACATATCCCCAAAGACATGGCACTTCCGGTCAACCATTTGAATCTCAAAGATCTCTACAACTTGATAAAAGTGCGGACTAAGTACTATAGTAAGTACTTGATCATTGAAATAAGAATACCCCTAATCGAAAGAGACCTTTACGAAATCTTTAACCTCATTCCAGTCCCACGATTATTGAACCACGACATGATACATGTGAAAGTTATATCAAGTTTTGCTGCCATTAACCTCAGAAAAGACTCATACGTAACCCTTACTGATGCTGATCTCCAGTCTTGTATAAGACAAAATCCTGGGATGATTTTATGTCATACAAAAAACCCTATAAATATCTTAAAGGATGATCACAGCTTGTGTGAAACGATCCCACGCACAAGAACCTGTGAAACTATTAGAACCCCTTGTAAAAACATTTGGAAGGAATTAACAGCGGATAATAAATATTATTATTTTTGTTGCAACGAATGCAACTTTAAACTTCTCTGTGACGGCGACATTACCGCCATTAAATTGATGAATGCAGGTCTGTTGAATGTGGAGGAAGGCTGTATCATAAAGACGGACAATTTCGTTGTCCATTCTAATAAAAGGCTGTCTAGTAAAATGAGTATTGGTGCAAGAATTATTGCGCCACAAATATCACCTATTAACCATATATTCAACATCTCTACCCCTGAATCTCCTGAAATTAATCCTAATAATTCTGAAATATTGCGACAATTTGAAGAAATACAGAAAAAGATTGAGATCATGAAACAAACTGAACCACTGAGTGATAAAATATCCTATCACGACGTACATCTTTATAGCGTCTTGTATGCTCTAATCTTTGGAATCCTGATAACTGCGGTGGTATACTGTTGGCGGCGTCACAGGCGGTCAACACGTCGAGAACCCTCGGTGCCTGCTGGAGAGGCATCTACTGCTACTGCGATTTCTTCTGTTATGTTAAGTGAGTGTAGTGCGGTTAGGGAAAAAAGGCAATCTTTAATCAAAGTGAAAAGAGCAGTGAGTGAGTGTTGTGATCTTAGGGAAAAAGGTCAATTTAGTCAATCCGTGAAAAGTGATCCCAAAAATCTTACCAAATCAAACGAGTGTTTACAAACAGAAGATAGGGCCTCGTCCCCTGTTTTTCGTGTATTTTCCCTTCCCGATCTAAGATAATCTTGATTGTAATTGTTCGAAATATTGTTAATCACTCACTACTAATCCTTATCCCTGTCATATAGTTGATAAGTTGAATATTGTTTATCATCTTGTAAATCTCATCACCATCTTTATCCTACTAACCCCTATCTTTGCCCCCGGGAGCATGTACGGGTCAACCACCGTACAGTACGTTTATCTGGGTCATCATTATTGCGCCACCCGCTCAGTATGTGTCCATCATTTATATTATTGCACTTTCACAGCAATAGTTCAGTACGTAATTCGGCGACATACCGTGCGCGTGACTCATAATCCCATATCGTTCACCAATCATTCTAGTATAAATTAATCTTAATCTTATATTTGTGGAAACAGACAATACAGTGAATTTATTAACCTTAAACTGACTTTCATCTCTTATCTCATCCTTTATCTCTATCTTAACCCAACCCCGAACACTATTGTCATTAACTGAGCACAAATCCATACTCTGTGGCTGCTACTGAGAAATTCCTGATGGAATAACACTTTGCATGATCCACGAATAGAACCCAGAACCTCATTCTCAGCGGTGCTTGCAAACCATAGCTCAACGAGGCAGATGACCAACAACTTGGCAAATTAAATGTCAATACTGTAACAGTTTTCACTTTGTCTATCAATAATGGTAAGAATCTGTTTTTTAAATTCATTGAGGCTTTTACTGTCTTTAATTTGCGTATATATTTTAGTGTACAATCTGCACCCAGATTGTCATCATTGCAAAAATATACACTTTTGTGATGCATGCAGCAATGTGTGAAGTTTATCTGAGCAACATAGGCTTTCGACAGATTTATATAAATGGATATTGTTTTTAGCAAAAATACATGATTCATAAATATACAGTGTCTACTGTCGGTATTTTAAAAATTCTGCTTGCATGATTTTGTGAATTTTATTTTGAATGAGCTCCAATCAGGCTCATGATTTACTTATCTTAATAATACTTATAAAAGTATTACCCCAAAATATAAGTCTATACTGCAGAGTAAAGACAACCAAACCGTGGTAAGCTACCAGCAGTGCGGTTTTATTTATAATCTTAATCAGCATAATATTATAAAGAATATAGGAAAACTTACTAAGTTTCCTCCACACATTGTCTATTAGAGTTCTCTGACATAATATCCTTATCAATAAAAGCTCCAGCAATTTTGTTACGTAAAACATATATGGCACCTGATGTCTTGATGTTCTAACCACAATCCCTCCATGTTAGCACTCCCATGCACCCTCCCCCCTTGTTTTCAATTATATCACTTTAGTACTTACTTGTACTATCAAGTGTGTACATTTTGTGCCCAGATAACAAATTAACATTCTTCTTTACTATGCTGTAATTTAGGTCTGCCCATCTCCTCAGGAATTAAATATTATTTAATGCAGGTTACATGCTTACTGCATACAATACTTGAGTGTTATCTATGAATATCTAGCGTATCTATGATAAATTCATCAGACATAACAAGTTATCTGTTATTATTAAGTATGGTTTAAGTGATTTTCTCTGAAAATACTCTTAGGCAGAAATAAATTACAACATGATTAATTTAATATTGAAGCCATAGATTGCTAGGTATAGCAACGAGTTACTATTAGGGTTGTTATTTTACATTGGGCCTTACAATATAATGGTACTATTATCTTTTCCTAAGAGGGGGTCGGGTCTCGGAGTGGAAATAATTTGATTTGGAACTAAAAAGGGTTTGGTTGATAAGGTCATCTGTACATTGACAGGCTGTTAAGACCTCGAAATTTTGTCAGTCTATAAACCTTTTCCCTCTCAATACTAATAGTTTTTATGTATTGGGACATTACAGTGCATTTACCACCATGTTTTATTTAATTTATTCAGAAAATAAACAGTTATACAAACATTGTTTGCATAACATAACATTACGCCTGTAATCCTCGAACGGTTAGGCAGAGGTGTCAGACACCCACATTTCGCCAGTTTTGCATTTGGTTGGTTACATGCATAATTATGTAACTTTGATTTATAACCAATGATGCTTCCATAATATCATACTCGATGAAGAAGCTATGAAAAGATTTCACTTAATGTGGCCATAACATGCAGAGAATATCTCATACTAAAGCATGTGCAATCATGACAAATGTGTGTCAGCCAGTAGAATACAAATAAGGCAGCCAAGTAACCGCCCCTAAGACGACCCACTGACCTAACTTTTACTTGCTGATAGGAAACCAGGTGGCAAAGTATGGTCCCCATTCACTGCAAGAGTATATGCATTAGCAAGACTATATTGCACATTGGATAAGCAAGGTTGTCTCGCAACCATCATGCTCATAGGTTAAAAAGCATATTTATAAATTTAGCTGACCGAAGTTCATAGTAGAATAGGGTTCCCCTGTGATGTCTATTCTAGGTATTAAGTGTTAGCATTGTCCAATGACTTTGCTAAGGACATCTTGTGTCACGCACTGATAGTTTGCTATGTGGTTAGTAACGTTGGATATATGTTTTCATGCAAAGCATATTTCTGGATGGTAGTTTTTCCGTTGGAATCATTCAAGTAATAGAGAAATATAAAAGATGACATGCTGCGCCAACCTCAAATGAATTGGGATAAGGGCAAGAGAATGATGATGACTCAAAACACACAAACATCACATGGAGATGGAACTCCGAAAACCGGCTATGCCGATTGTAGGTATTTTCAGTGTTAGCATTGTCCAATGACTTTGCTTAGGACATCTCGTGCCACGCACTGATAGTTTGGTAAGCTGCTAATAACTCAGGGTATATGCTTAAAATTTATACGGAAATGTAACTCACCTGATATGCAGAGTATAGGTATTTTCAGTGTTAGCATTGTCCAATGACTTTGCTAAGGACATCTCGTGCCACACACTGATAGTTTGCTATGCAGTTAATAACATAGGGTATATGCTTACATGGAAATGTAGCTCACCTGCTATACCCAGTATAGTTATTTTCAGTGTAAGCATAGTCCAATGACTTTGCTAAGGACATCTCGTGTCACGCACTGATAGTTCAAATTCCAGCTAGTACATAGGAAATATATGTTACTGGGGTGTCGCGCACCCACTGGAAAAAGCTTTAAGAAGCTTACAGCACACATGTGGTTTAGTGTTAATGACCATCGTATCGCTTGAATAAGCACTGTAGATATCACGTATCCGGTCACGTATAGGTCAGTTATAGCCAGGCATTCTTACGCCTAATGGTTACATCCAAGTTCACCGCTGTGGTCGGCTGCGCGAGCGTTGTCTGTAGGTATTTGCTCAGATTTCTGCGTCTCAGGTTTACGATTTTCACTAATGCTGCACATATTACACTTTTTGTCACTCACTATTTTGTTATTTCGGTAGAATATAACGTAAACTTATTTTTAAGCGAATAATTTGACGAGAAAGAACTTTTTCTTGCGGTGTCGTTAACGCGCGAAAAAGAAAAGTGACGTTTCATAATTATGTCAAAACGGGAAAGGACGATGCAAATGTTGCAATCTTTAAAAAATATTCATTTTCTTTAATCTAAAATCGCGGTGTTAATACGTCGTAAGGGAATTACTACCTATGTCAATAATAATTATTTGAAGATCACCACGAAATAAAATAGCCTATAAGTTAGTTGCAGTGCTCAACATTCGAGCCGTACCGCTCAATAATCGAACCGCGCCGCCCAACACTCGAGCCGCGCCGCTTAATAATTGAGCCGCGCGGCTCAGCACTCGAGCCGCGCCGCTCAACAATCGAGCCGCGCCGCTCCTTGATTCTGCCGCGCGGCTCAAAATTTGTACCACGCCGCTCAATATTCAAGCCACGCCGCTTCAAATTCGAGCCGCGCCGCTCAGTCTATTGGGCGTGCAGCTCGCCAGTAGCTTGCGGCGGAGCGAGTACCTGACTTTTATGACAGTAGACGTGCAGCTGACGTGTCGTATAGTACAGATACCTTACGCACCTTGTGGATGGGATGTCCGACAGAAGTGGTTAGCATTGGTTGCGATAGCGAACCGACATGCGTACAAATATGCAACTTGGCCATGCACAGCAAGTATAATTATATAAACACCCAACAGATTCCTTTAAAAAATAAAACACTCACACAAAGAATAAAATAAATATCAAAAACTTACCATTTCATTACATTTACTTGTAATCCACTGGCAAGTCACTTAACACTTCACAAACGTTACAACAACGTTACGTACGTTACTCGTATCTCGTCTCGCGTATCTTATTGCGTAAAAGAGCAGCATGTGCGCAGGCTAGCGTGGTGATAGCGTATTAACGAGAACGCGCTCGCGTCTCACGCGCCTGCCGCCGCCGCGACCCGCGCATGCGCGGGCCGCGAGGTCGCGCCCTCTAAGCAGAAACCACTCACACAAAGGGTAAAGTAGGTCAGTAGTAAGCATGTGTGTACTCTAATGTAGGGGTAGTTATCTCCGAAAGGTCCAGCCGAAGGCACAGAACTGAAATAAAGTGTTTTTCGTTATAGCTTAAATTGGAAGATATGTCACTTCGTTCATTTTGCTTGCCACTAGTAATACAATGCAATGTCACTTCAACTAATTTACCGACAGCAATGATATACTCGTTTAATTATTATAACTTTTTAACTTACTCATAAAGACATTATTATCTTCTCTCAACCAAGTTTTACTTACGCCCCTGCCTACCACACTGATACGACATACCTCTAAACGTTTGAAACATGATATTCCACAGTTAATTCAAATTATCTATCTCGTATTTTTTAATTTTGTGGGCTACCCGGGCGCTTCCACCTTAAACAGTTCCAGTATTTTTAATGGAAACCTACTGAGATTTCATTTCGATTCGATTACGAAAAATTAAAAGAAAAGTATTGTTGTCGGTACGGTTAAAGTATCGACTCACACTGCAATACAATTTAACACCGAATTCACTTTTGATATTATCGTGGGAATTAAACTTTCAAGTTAATACAACTCTTTTTGCTTCTTAATGAATAATATACTAAAGTAAACGACCAGTGCTGCCGTTCAAATTTTTGCGTGCATCATCATCATCATTATCAATCCCTTATAATTTGGGGTCAGCGTTGCATTTCTTCTTCTTCCATATTTCTCTTTTACTCGTCATCTCATCAAACACTTCTTGCCATGTCATCCTCCACACAGTCTGTCCATCGTTTCTTTGACCTTCCTTCAATCGTATACCCATCCACATTCATGTTGAAATCTTTTCTCTAGTCATTTTCGTCATTCCTCTGCATCACATGTCCATACATGTATAGGCATCATACCCATTACCACACAACTTTCCACAATTTTTTTCGTGCTATAAAGAATTTTACTCACCACACACAGAATCGAGGGTGTAAGTGCTAAGAAACGGCCACATGCTGAACTTCCCTTTACCGGCAGACTTCGTCAGTTGCTTCACCAGTTTTTGACTCTGTTCAGCGAAGACTTGGACAAAGTTATCGACTATCTTAGGACTGAAGGCGGGCACTAGGATCTTCCGTCGACGTCGCCAGATTGCAACTGTTTAAGAAAGATAATATTATTTCAGTAAAGGTACTGTAACCTGATTTCACCCGTTTAGTCCACTTTCGACCTCTCGACCTCCAATAAATAAAGTGTCCACTGGACTCCCAACTATAGTTCGTTCTCGACCCTCGGGGGCCAAGAGTGGATTTTATTTTCCAGGCATTTTTTAGTTTTCACTCGACCCCCAAAGTACAGTAAGGTACATACTCGTATTTAGGTACAATTATAAGCAAGCCACTATTTAATAATAATGAATTTGCTAATTGGCAAAATACAATTAAGTTGGAATTATTTATTTTTTACGTTTTTAATTAGCTACATCCTATTAGATTAATTATAATAAATATTGATAATGGTTAAATTATCCATTGTTTCTAATTTTCCCACACAATATAATTTATAGTGTTTTAAAAATATTATTTAAGTGTCATGTACAAAAATAGCCAAACTTTATCTGTATCATCGTCATCACTATTATTAGCCTAGAGTAGCAGTAGCAAGACAAAGATTTCAGTTACTCTGTTTGTTTCATCAGTTTTATTGAAGGGCTCCAGCGGCTCATTCCTCACTTTCCGCCTGAACCTACTACCGTCTGTTTAGTTACTAATGCTAAAAAAACAACTTTCTCACCTGGCGCAAATATTCCTCCATTTCCTGTAATTTTCCTAACGAACCTGAGAAGGTCGTCTTTTTCCATGCATGTCTTCAAAACCATCTCGAGATCGACGGGGTCCACAACGACTGCACAAAGATGACATTTTAACTATCTATGAGGAGTGTCTACATTTGTAGATATCTTTCAGACGGGTCTACTCTTTAGAGCAGATCTTTTATGTCATTATTTTATTTTGCATAGCAACGGATAGCATAAATTAACTTCATTTTGCAGAAAATCGTTTGGCATACATTCATACATTCAAAACTCATAATTATGTAAATCAGAATCATTGTTTTGGCAGTGAAGACAGGGGAGCAGGCAGGGCTTCTTCAATAATGCTCGTCTTGTGATTTACAATGGTTTTTACTAGTTTTACAATTAAAAGTTTATAATTATGAGACGCACTTGTCACGTACGCACAGTCCTGTTGTTGCAATGCACACTCGCGCCGCGGGCGGAACTTTTGGTCATCTGGCCCGCCATAGATTTCCGACATAGTTTACATACGAATGCCGCCGATAGGCGTTGCTTGACCCAACAATCATCTTTGAGCATAAACTTCATATCCGTAATAATTAAAATGTAGACCCATCATATCGCAGAAAATTCACAATCAGAATAGCCTTTTGGCATAAATTTCATTTCCATAATAATTGAAAGACTCATCTAGTAAGAGGTGATTATGAACATAATACATATTATGTGATTTTTATTTCCTTGTAAGAAGCAAGCAAACGAGCATGCATGCAGCAAGCATGCAACAAGCATGAAGCAAGCAGGCAACAAGCATGCAACAATCATGCGGCAAGCATGTAACAAGCATGCAAACAAGGATGCAAGAACATGCAGCAGACATGGTATCGGCCACGGCTCCGGCGCTGTGGGCCTCCGCCTCCGGTGGTCCCACGTGAGCTTATCGTCGCAGATAATTTTAACGCTCACCACCGCAGCTTTGACATGCTGGCCGGCAGTGTCAGCCTTGGCGGCGGACCTTACAACCACCTGCTCCTCAGCTCGCGGGCCGCCTCGTCCATCCGTGCCTACGCGGTATTAATTACACTCTAGGGGTATGGCAGACTGGCGGCATGGAGAGAGCGACTGTCGCAACCCCGTGCAGGGCACGCCACGATAGCGGCGGTAAGTCCCCTCTTTGAGAAGTGGCTGGAGAGGCGCCACGGCGCTCTCACCTTCCGCCTGACGCAGGTACTCACCGGACATGGTTGTTTCGGGAGGTACCTGCACCGAATCAGGCGGGAGGAAACGCCCGGATGCCACCACTGTGAGGATCGACCGGAGGACACGGTGGAGCACACCGTGGAGGTGTGTCCCGCTTGGGCGAAGCCCCGCCGTGTTCTCGTAGCGGCGATCGGCGGCGGCGACCTCTCGCGTCCGGCCCTGGTGCAAGCCATGGTCCGGGGCGAGGAGGAATGGGACGCCGTCGCCTTCTTCTGCGAAGCAGTGATGCTAGCGTAGGAGGTGGCGGAACGTGTGAGGGAGAGAACCTCTCGTCCCAGGCGCCGCGGGAGGCGCTCCGGGCGTCGGGGGCCATGTGATGGCTTCCGGCCACCGTAGACGCGGGCCTGTGGACGGTGAGTATTGGTAAGCTCGCCGTCCGTCCGTCTCATGACGACGACAAGCCGTGTCGACGGCGCGTTCGTGTTCCACGCGCGCCTCAAAGAGATGTCAGCAACATGGAAGGGGCCCGCAAGGGCCGACGCCTGTCGAGGCTGCGGGTTGTCCGCAAGGGATACCGAAGCCTCGACATGAAGGGCGAAGAAGGAACATGGGTGGTTTTTAGTCAGTAGAAGTCTGACACTCCCTTTCGCTCTGCCCAAGAGCGGGAGGGGTTATTTGATGATTTCCCACCCCCCAAAAAAAAAAAAAAAGGGCCGACGCCCGTCGGGGCTGCGGGTGTTCGCAAGAGATACCGCGGCCTCGACATGAAAGGCTAAGAAGGAACATGGGTGGTTTTTAGTCAGTAGAAGTCTGACACTCCCATTCGCTCTGCCCGAGAGCGGGAGGGGTCATTTGATGATTTTCCATCCGCCATAAACAAAAAAAAAAAAAAAACAAAGTGGTATGGCAGACAAGACTACGTGAACTCGGTTCTACAGCGATTCGTGTCTACCACTAACTTTAAAAATTATAAAATTACATTTTTTCAAAATGGTACTATCTATCTATCTATAATATAAAAATGAATCGCTCAATGTGTTGGTAAGCGCATAACTTAACAACGCCTGGACCAATTTGGCCAATTCTTTTTTTTTAAATGTTCGTTGAAGTTCAAGGATGGTTTTTACGGCGAGAAAAAATCGAATAATGGCAGGAAAAGCCCTAAAAACAGCCCTTTTCTTTTTCCCATACAAACGTTTTCTAACTAAAACGTAAAGTCAATTTGAGCTTTAATACCATACTATAAAGTTCAAGTGTTAGCGGAGAGGTTTCGGGAAGGCAAAACAATTGAGTGACTTTCAATTGTTCAGGCAACGAATGACAACTTCAAACAGACCATACGTCATATCATAATGTCAATCATTATACAATTACTGTTTCTTTCCCAACAGAAAAACGATTTTTCAAAAGGTGTTTGCGTATAATTTAAAAATTATTTGCTGTTCGTTAGTCGCGCTAAAACTAGAGAACGGCTGGATCGATTTGTCTAATTTTGGTTTTGAAACATTTGTGGCAGTTCAGAGAAGGTTTAAACGATGAGAAAGTAGTAGTATGTAGGTAGGCGGTAGGTAGGTAGGTAGGTATTAGGTAGGTTGGTGGTAGGTAGGTAGTTGGTACGTAGGCAGGTAGTAGGTTGGTGGTAGGTAGGTAGTTGGTACGTAGGCAGGTAGTAGGTTGGAAAAAGGGCATTGCAACGCATGCGGGCTACAGCTAGTAATAAATAAAATTATTCCAAATTAAATTCTGCCATCTTTATAGTATTTCAAGTGAAATTCTACCAAATAAAATACTGCCATTTTAGATATATGCCGTTTTAAATTCGACATAATTATGAACATTCGGCCTAACAATAATTATATTAAACTAGCTGACCCACGCAACTTCGTCCGCGTCACATAATATAGCTTATAAACCTTTCTCGATAAATCGACTATCCAACATATTAAATTGAGTTAAATCGTACTCGTAACAAACAAAAAATCTTTCCTTTCCTCTTTATAATACCTATTAGTTTAGATTGGCTTCGATTATATGAATAAAGTAACAATTACTATAGGTATCTCTTACTGTTTAATATACAGTAACACCTTGTACTTGTAAACATTATGGTGCAGTAAATATTTTTTCAACACACTTGCTCATAAAGTGGCTCTAATTTCACCGCAATTAGGCATATAATGACACCTGTAATCAAACTGTGAATTTTTCATTACCATTATTCACAAGTGAGTTATAGGTTTTTTTTTAAATTTTTTGGTTGAGTTGCTCTGTTCTTAAAAAAGTTTCGATACTAAAAAGATTGTGTTCAATACTACAAATAAATTAATGTGCCTATTTCTTGCTCATTTCATGCAACTTCAAATAGATAATTTCAACTTATACATACGTTTTTAATAAATAAAACTTTTGTTTTCTCTGTAATAAAAAAACTTTGGAATCCTCATTTTTTACGTGGCTAAAACACTATCCGCAAAAAGCAAAAAAAAGAAACCTCATCCTTTTAGTCTATGGCCGATCGCCATTGTTAGATGCGTCATTTTAACTGTTGAAAACATGTTAAAAATGATTTTTTTGCGTTATTTTCTTCACAAGTGTGTTGAAAAACGTCGTATGATACACGTGTGTATTGATGATTACCGTCCTCGGCTCTCTTAAGACCCTCACCTAACGGCTCGGGTCTCAAAGGCGCCTCAGCGGTAATCACCAACGTTACACACTTATACCATAATGTACTATGAATTTACGTACCTACCGCACCGGACCGAATGACTGCCACGCGCTTAATTATTTTGACGCCCGTATATTTTTAAAATTGCGATATCTTCTAAGATATTTGTTTAAACTGTATAGAGTAAAAGGCACAAATATTCTATATTAAATTTCCGTATTAACAAACACATTTATATAGATATAGATTAATACCATATGGGTTAAAAAAGCTTCGCAAAATATCATTATTTTTAACCTAACATTTAATGATTAAAAAATGGTTGCAGTGAGTCAATCTTAAAAGATAAACATATGCTATCGCGGACTTTTTTTTTGGTATTTACGTAACTTAAACCGTTTTCGCAGCGCACGCAACGGAAGCTCTCAAAAAGGAATATCTTTCCCCGTTTCTGCAACATTTTTCATTTATGCTCCGCTCCTATTGATCGTAGCGTGATGTTATATAGCCTAAAGCCTTCCTCGATAAATGGACTATCCAACACTAATAGAATTTTTTAATTCCAACCAACAGTTCCAGTGTTTACCCCGTTCAAACAAACAAACAAACAAACTCTTCAGCTTTATAATATTCACAGAACAGATAATTATCTGTTCTGTGATAATATTAGTATAGATATAAAAAAATATTAGCTTTAAAAATATCCGTTCAACGAAGATTCTGCCATAAGTGTTATGTCAAATAAATTTTGGAGCATTTAAAATGCGGCCAGATAGAACCCCTTTCAGACACATGGAAAAGTAAATAAAGTTGGATTTTTAAGTTTCCGGAACGGCTTTCTTCGACGATCGTTCTGATTTGTTTGCGAACGGAGACCGAAAAATGTGTAAAATTGATAACTACACCAAAAACGATCATTTTTTGCAGCGATTTTTGAGGCATTTCCCGATCACCTAGGAAACTATAACAATTTTGAGAATATACAAAAATAAGTTATAATTTTAACGTTTAAACACCCTTTTTATTAATATAAAATTAGAACTTCGTTCCCAGGTAGTTTCCTTAAACTTTCGTGTCGTGTAATTAGACACAATTAATTAGACACATTATGGTATAAGTGTGTAACGTTGGTGATTACCGCTGAGGCGCCTTTAAGACCCGAGCCGTTAGGTGAGGGTCTTAAGAGAGCCGAGGACGGTAATCATCAATACACACGTGTATCATACGACGTTTTTCAACACACTTGTGAAGAAAATAACACAAAAAAATCATTTTTAACATGTTTTCAACAGTTAAAATGACGCATCTAACAATGGCGATCGGCCATAGACTAAAAGGATGAGGTTTCTTTTTTTGCTTTTTGCGGATAGTGTTTTAGCCACGTAAAAAATGAGGATTTCAAAGTTTTTTTATTACAGAGAAAACAAAAGTTTTATTTATTGAAAACGTATACACAAGTTGAAATTATCTATTTAAATTAATAAATTATCCTGAGCGCGCATCTAACAATGGCGATCGGCTATAGACTAAAAGATTAAGTTTTTTTTTTGGCTTTCCGCGGATAGTGTTGCAGTCACGTACAAAATGGGGAATTCAAAGTTTTTTTTATTACAGAGAAAACAAAAGTTTTATTTATTAAAAACGTAGGTATGTATAAGTTGAAATTATCTATTTAAATTCGAAGTTGCATGAAATGAGCAAGGAATAGGTACATTCATTTATTTGTAGTATTGAACACAATCTTTTTAGTATCGAAACTTTTTTAAGAACAGAGCAACTCAACCAAAAAATTTAAAAAAAAAACCTATAACTCACTTGTGAATAATAGTAATGAAAAATTCACAGTTTGATTACAGGTGTCATTATATGCCTAATTGCGGTGAAATTAGAGCCACTTTATGAGCAAGTGTGTTGAAAAAGTCATTGTCTCTCGCGTGGATCTACGTGCCGAAATTTGCAAGGAAAGATTTATATTATAATCCGTATTCTACAACAGGTGCCTTAATTTTTATGCTAATTAACAACCAACTCACAGAGAATGGCGGTTCTGATTTTTACATGTGGATTATTTAAGTTGGCTTACAGTCAAATTGCTTAATAAATTAACTTCCCTAACTTAACGTATTTATTACCTAAAATGAATACTTACGGAAGAAAAGTATGTGTCCCAGCCAACCACTAATAATGCCATCTTTTTGCATGGTTTCATAGCTTAATTTTTGCAGTTGTTTCATGATAGCTGAAAGCCGTAATAAGTAAGATTAGGTCATGTCTATCGACGCGTTCAGTTTTGTAAGATGAACCCGGGCGCGTAGCTCAGTTATTAGGACACGATTTCACGCGTAGTTCTTCTTATAATACTGCCAAATTCATAACAAAACGTCACGCCTGTAATCCCCGAAGGGTTAGGTAGAGCGGTACCCAAAGGTACATCCACATAATATATCGCCAGTCATATTTAAGTCCCATTTAATAGGGGGTAAGCCTGTTGCCAACAACCAGGCATAATCCAGACTCCGTGGCTGCTACTGAGATATTCCTGAATAAACCCAATCTTACTGAAGAAAAGTATTTGTCCCAGCCAACTTCTAACAATGCCCTCATTATGCATGCTTTCATAGCTTAATTTTTGCAGTTGTTTCATGATAACTGAAAGCCGTAATAACTAAGATGATAAGGTCGTATCTAAATATAAGCGATCGACGCGTTCAGTTTTGTCCGATGAAATAACTGGACTACGTGTTCGGGACACGTAGTCCAGTTATTCCTCCTCCTAAAAAAAGTACTATTCAAATTATACTTCTTCACGTTACATTTAAACCTATGCACTGATTCAAACTTACCCTCACTATCCCCGACCAGCTTGTGCGCTACTCCAATCAAAGGCAGCTCATCCGTCGGGTGAGGTAAAGCCGAGGCCAGCTTCCTCATGTGCCTCCGTTTATACCAAAACCTCGCCGACCACAACACTGAAACCATAAGAAGAAACCACACAAACATTTTGTCACTTATAAATAGGACACTTGAAAGAAAAATACGTGTAGAAAAACAATGAAATAATAGGCGCGCCTCTTGCACCGCGTGTTACCCCGCCCAAAATATGCAACGATTTATATGAACATTTTAGTGTCCACTCGTTTTTCAAGTTTTGGCCGCGCAAAAACCAGCGCCCCCCCCCCCCCCCTCCCCCATCACAGTAGGAGCCGTCTCCTGCTAAAGTATTCGACACATTTTATACAAGGAAAGTAGAAATTTATACAACCTTTTGCAAAAAAAAACAGGCAAAAGGTTCTAAGGTCGATTTGAGCTAATTAAAGGCAAGGTATGTTTCAAAACGGTAAATGTACAGTACCTCGAAAAATCGAGAAAAATTCGTGAATTTTGGCCGGAAGCCACCACGTGGCCCCCGACGCCCGGAGCGTCTCCCGTGGCGGCTTGGACGAGAGGTTCTCTCCCTCTCACGTTCCGCCATCCTTCGCTAGCATCACTGCTTCACAGAAGGAGGCGACGGTGTCCCATTCCTTCTCGCCGCGGACCATGGCTTACACCAGGGCCGGACGCGAGGGGTCGCCGCCGCCAATCGCCGCTCCACCGTGTCCCCCGGCCGATCCCTGCAATGGTAGCATCCAGGCGTTTCCTCCCGTCTGCCGTATTCGGAGCCGGTACCTCCCAAAACAACCGTGTCCGGTGAGGACCTGCGATAGACGGAAGGCGAGGGCGCCGTGGCACCTCTCCAACCACTCCTCAAAGAGAGAACTTACCGCCACTGTCGTGGCGTGCCCTAATTTGTCCTACCTTCGGAATTAATTTTGCCGTGATTTTAGGTTCTTTGACAAAATGTCCTTATCGTTCACGCAGACTTTGTAAGTATCGATTTGTGAACATGTCCTTTAATTCATTGAAGATTTACTAAACCTCTTTTCCAAACCATGCTAAGGTTGGATTTTGTTGAAGCGCCTTGTACTAAAAAGTCTTCGGTTGAACCTTCCATCGTTATGCATTTTCCATAGTTAAGAAATCAAACGGTAAATATATACCAATTCAGAATCGAAACAAGTTAATGATCTTGTACACACAGTAAGTGTGAGATGGCGTGACAATGCGCGTAGAAACAGCAGCAGACCGGTTGCCGCGCGGTGTTATCACGCGCTGGCGCTGGCATCGGTGGATTTTTAACAGACTTCCGAAAAGGAGGAGGTTTTCAATTCGTCCGTATGTTTTTTTTTTTTTTTTGTATGTTTATTATCGCATATCTCCGTCATTAATGTGTGTCTTTTTGTGTTCGAATAGGTATACTCCCGAGGTGGTCCCATTATCACCAAATCAGAATCTGATGATGGGATCCCAGGGAAATCGAGGGCAACCCTCAAATTTTACAGGCACATATGATGTTTTTCATAATTATGTTTTCTAAAGCTGCTTAAGTATTTGCGTCTGACCATCATAATATTATGTCAATTCGCTGATGATGATGGAAGGTACAACTCCTCAACGGTTAGGAGTTGAAAGAAAATTCTTTCTCATTTATACTCACTTATGGAGCGATAATTGTATTCTTTCAGGGTATAAGGTTGACCCGAGGTGGTCCCATTGTCACCAAGCCCGGATCTGATGATGGGATCCCAGGGAAATCCAGGGCAACCCTCAAACTTTATAGGCACTTATACCCCTTCCGCTCTTGGGCAGAGCGAAAGGGAGTGTCAGACTTCTACTGACTAAAAACCACCCATGTTCCTTTTTAGCCCTTCATGTCGAGGCCACGGTATCTGCGAACAACCAGCAGCCCCGACGGGCGTCGGCCCTTGCGGGCCCCTTCCATGTTACTGACACTCTTTGAGGCGCGCGTGGAACACGAACGCGCCGTCGACACGGCCTGTCGTCGTCATAAGACGGACGGACGGCGAGCTTACCCATCACTCACCGTCCACAGGCCCGCGTCTACGGTGGCCGGAAGCCATCACGTGGCCCCCGACGCCCGGAGCGCCTCCCGCGGCGGCTGGGACGAGAGGTTCTCTCCCTCTCACGTTCCGCCACCTCCTTCGCTAGCATCACTGCTTCGCAGAAGGAGGCGACGGCGTCCCATTCCTCCTCACCCCGGACCATCCTCCTCACCGCTTGCACCAGGGCCGGACGCGAGAGGTCGCCGCCGCCGATCGCCGCTACGAGAACACGGCGGGGCTCCGCCCAAACGGGACACACCTCCACAGTGTGCTCCACCGTGTCCTCCGGCCGATCCTCGCAATGGTGACATCCGGGCGTTTCCTCCCGCCTGATTCGGTGCAGGTACCTCCCGAAACAACCGTGTCCGGTGAGTACCTGCGTCAGACGGAAGGTGAGGGCGCCGTGGCCCCTCTCCAGCCACTCCTCAAAGAGGGGACTTACCGCCACTATCGTGGCGTGCCCTATCGAGGGCAACCCTCAAATTGTATAGGCAGAAGCTGAGCTTCAGAAGCTGCTTTTTCTTGTGAAGTTTATTTTTCACTTTTTTGTGTTTTTCGTTTTTGTGTTTTTCACTTTTTTGTTTTTGAAGTCGGTTTTTTTTTGCAAAAAGGTTTTGCGGTACAACGTCGTTCGATCGACCAACAGGGAGGCCGAGTTAGCGCGCCACCTCTGCGAACCAATCGGTGAAGCTCGATGTGGTTCGATACGTCATGAAGAGGGAATAACGAGGGGTGAAGGTTTTGCCGGGAGTCAGTACTTCTGGAAATCGCGTTAGCGTCAAGATGAAGGGACCAAGTCTCCAATGTCTGTCATACATATTTAAAAAGATAATACCATTAATCTTCTATTTCCTACCCTTATTTTAATTTATTTACCTCATCAAATACATAAAATTTTAACAAACAGATGGAGTACTCCCTGGAATATTCTATCTACTTAGTGTCATAATACCTTTAATCTACCTTAATATTATTGATTTCGGCTGCCCGAAACATATATCGTAAAAAAAGATATTGATTATTTAAGTTGGTCCTTCCATATTGGCGATTCAATTATTAGTGTGAAACGGGTGATTTATTTTAGATCTTCGAAGGATAAATATATGTTACGGCGGGAAAACCACTTGAGGAACGCTGCTCCTAAATATCAATGGCCTCCGCCTTATTGTCTTCGCCTTAGATTCCTCTTTGTGGCAGATGGGTAAATGGGTAGTTGAAATCACACACAATACTTGACTCAAACACCAAACGTTTATTTACAATAGTCCATTTACAGGCACTTATAAACTTTTCAGAGGTTGAGACCCATTCACATAAATCATTGTTACTATGGAGAAGAATGGGTTGAAGAAACTCCATTTAAATCATGTTACAATTCTCGTTTGCACTAATTAATATTAATCACATCAAAAACCACTTTCATTTACATTATTTTTGCTAAACGCGAGATAATGTGCGTCCATCTTTCGTCACACGCGTGTCTCGTTCGTCTAGCGGAAGTACAATGCACTCAGTATTGTTATTAATTACTTAATCAGTTAAAACTAATAAACAATACTAAAATACTTCACAATTGATTGTAATAATTATTTAACAATAAAACAATACCAATATTAATGCGAAGGAGTTATTAAGTTAATGTCTAATTAATAGGTTCATTACTTTTTACAACAGAATGTTACTTACGCCATTTCCGGCTAATTAAAGGATTTAATACAGAGAACGGGTTTTCTACTAATAAATTGCTCTACAAAATGATCTTATGACTTTTTAGTTTATAATTACATAAAGAAACTGATTTAGTCGTAGTTTCACATTATAAATTGAGTTATTGACCATTACAATCGTATTCGCCGCCATCTTCACAACAATGTACAATGACGTCTCTTATACAGCCTAATTTCAAGTAAGCAATCATTAAAATCCCAATCATCATAATCAACAAAATTAACAGATGGCACTGTCGCTCCTGTCTTTCAATATCGACCCTCGTAACAATTGTACAAATATCTGAGATGGCAGGTTCATCAATTATTATAAGAAAACTAAGCCAAGCTATTATTACAAGCTGGTTATTAATTAGATTGACCAATGATCCCAGCAGATAGACACTCTCATGGCGACATATATAATACCTATTTAATACCTTCAAATCATGCAATATTTCTTACGTTAAAGTTCGTTTTTACAAGCCTAAAAAATTAAAGAATAAGTAGGTACAACATACAAAGGAGAATGGGCATATTTGTATGAAGGTTTGCCCAACCATTGTAGCATTATAGGCTTTTATGGTTATATTATGTTATACTAGTTGGAAGTTAAAATAATAGTTAGACTGGGAGCCAACCCCAACATAGTTGGGAAAAGGCTAGGCAGATGATGATGTTGCACTCAAACTCAAAGCATATAATTCAATTAAACCATTACAAGCACTTTTGAATGTCAGAAAAACAATACACAAAACGAAGCTACACTCGTAGCAATAAGGCATTATAACTTGTGAAAGTACTGTAGTTGCCAATTCCCGCATTGCAGCGTAGATCTCTATGGAGAAGAATGGGCAAATAACTCTATGGACACTCTTTTAAATCAGAATATTGTTACAAAATCTTGGTACATTACATCATTCATGTTAAGATGGTATATTGTATGTGATAACTATGTAGCAAGACGTGCAAGTTTAGAGCGTCCGGAGTAAAAGGATAAAATAAAAAAAATAAACATTGGCAACTAAGAGATAACCAGTCTCCACTGACAGCGCCCGTTCACGAACATAACGCATGAATCAGCACTATTCAACTCAACCATTTTGAAGGGAACTAAATGATCCCGTCGGGGCTGTGGATTGTTCGAAAGAGATACCGCGGCCTCGGTGCAAGGGCTAAGAAGGAACATGGGTGGTTTTTAGTCAGTAGAAGTCTGAAACTCCTTTCCGCTCAGCCCAAGAGCGGGAGGGGTTTTTTGATGATTATACACCCACCACCGCCGGGAGACGGGAGAGGACGCCCTAGAAAGACATGTTACACTGATCTTATTGGTGCCGTTCTTCTGAAAGGACAGGTGCGTAGTACTCGTAACCGGCGTGCGTGTATGAGCAGATGTATGAATGTGGACGAGGCAAAAGGAGTATGTAAGGATCGTAGCAAGTGCCGTTCTGTGGTTTCTGCCTACCCCCATGGGAAAAGGGCGTGAGTTTATGTATGTATGTATACACCCACCAAAAAAAAAGGGAGCTTAATGATCCGACACACGCGCCAGGGCAAAGCCCCTAAAAATATATCTAAATACAAAAACTGGTTTTATAGTACATAGTACTGACACATGTGCTATGCAATTATTATATTAAGATATTGAGTCTCTACAATGCAAAGATATTTTTACAATCTTCTGCAGCTTCTACAATAACTTCACATGATAATTAATTAATCTGCCTTTATGGTTGTGGAGAAGGACCAACATTGAGCCAAGCATTTTTATCATCAATATAATCCTCCAACTTTTAGTATGCTTGTCTACATAGTGTGGGTTTTATACAAGATTTAAATTTCGTCTCATTCAGTTGAAAATGTGAGGGGGTATTTTATTGTAACATTTTAAACAGTACCCCATTAAAGATGAGTCTACTTTAGCTAGCGTGAAACCTGGTTGAACTAGTTGGTCCCTATTTTTCGTATTGTGGTGTCTATCACCTCTTTTGCAAAATAAATGTAGGTTTTTCCCAACGTACATGATGTTTCCATAGATGTATTGACAAGGTACTATCATGATGTTAATCTCCTTAAACAGCTCTCTCAGAGAATCGCGCCTCCATAGACCATATTATCGTTTGCTTACTGCGAAAAGATGATAAATGCAGTTTTTTTTTGCTAAATCGAGTTAAAAATTCAATTAAATGTATTTTTTTACGCGCTATCTACTGGTAAAACTCAATAAATGCTATGTCCAATGGCTGCAGAGATAATGAATTTCTAAAAGTTTTATCTTACACATTTTGAAAACAATGTACCTGTACAGCCTAATAAATAATAATCTTATGCCTTAAATGGGCTTCAGTTAAATAACAATAAATATGGTTTAAGTCTTTTTAAATTAATAATTTGAATAGTAAAATGTTTAAAAATATTATGAGAAAAGATTATAAATGCATTTATTCAATTTTACTTGTTAAATACTTCTACTCGGTTTGCTAATGTATCTTCAGAAAAAACTAAATAAATGTCGTATTTATGCTTTTTTACCAGTAAAAAAGAGAGCAATCGATAACAGTTATCACATTGCGTATGCGCGTGCTCCACGTATTCCGCAAAATATATAGGTCTATTATTTGGCAAGAAGCTGTGTTTTGCGTTTACTATTTAATCATAGTTGGTAGTGGTACTCTTCTTTACCAACAGCAACCATTGAAGTAAATTGTCAACCTGAACCTTCAGTTAATGAATAGTCATCGGAGAATTACGATACTTAATTGAATTATTAGTCGTAACCAATATTTTTTGTTTGTAATAATTGATTGTGGTCGAAGTTTGATTGCCATCACGATGTCATAAGTAATACAATTGATTTGTTATTAAAACCATTTCATTTATTACAGTTTCATAGATTACCTATGAAAAAAAACTTTAAAAAAAAAATATTTTTACCTCTTTATTTAATAATCACTTTGTGATGCTTTGGAACATAATGAAAGACGTAACCATTCCGACTTACTAATATGTACTTCATAAAATTATAAACGGTTCCATAGATGCACATTTGGTAAACTATTTTAACTTTCGGTCCTAACGGTACTACCGTTAGGACTAGGTAACGGTAGTAACCGTCATCATCGTATCTTTGAATTGCCTACATCCACATTAAATACCACATTTAATAGCACACGTATGGCAAGGCAATATAATGAATGATCTAAACGGATAGATTACCCCATTGATATTTTCTCCGTGAGTTTCGCTTCATACAGACGTTCCGTATCTAAAAAATGTGATGAGTTCATGTCTAAGTAGTTCAAATTATTTAGTTTTATAGTGATCTAGATTAAAGCCTACTAGACACACTTTTTATTGTTTTCCTTTGTCTCTTAAGTTCATGTATCAATGTCATGCACACCTGTTATTTCCATGGTTAGGTACTGAAATGTCATTTTTTAAATCAGAAAATCTTAAAAGTAGAATAGTTAGTGCAACATTTTGTATTAACAATAATGAAATAAAAGAGTTCGAAATTGAAACTGAACCTTTAAAAAGTCATTTACTCGAATTGACATTAACTGCAAATATTATCTTTTCGCAGTAAGCAGACGATAGATGGGTCTAAAGGCCCTTTTCTGCAGAATAAAAATATACTCGAAGTCTACAGGCCGTCCCCATAGTAAAATACCGTATGACATAACACTATGAAAATAGCTAAAATAGACTTATAGTCTCGCGGTACCTATCTACGTCAGTAAATTAACGGATTTTCCTAACAGCATATGCTGCTGAACTCAGCCGTCCTGCAAGAGATGTTAAAAATACTCACTGTAGCCTTGAGTCAAACGTTATCCCCAAGAAAACAGTTTCATCGACAAATTCTAGTTTCTCTTGATTCAATACTATGTCACAATAATCAGTACTTTTGACATTTGGTAGAGCAAATCTTATACACTTCGTTTCTTTCCCATTCAATACTAAATTATAAACGGTGAACCAATTATGAACCTGCAGTGGGGCGTTATTTGCGTCATCAAGATTTGTAGCACGTCTGTTTACCTTAAATGTTAAAGAAGTATCGTCGGCAAACAATACCATTCCCGGCTGGTTTTTAAATAAATGGGGTAGATTATTAATATACACTAAAAAGAGAAAAGGACCTAATATCGAACCTTGTGGCACACTTACTTTTAAGCCTAGTGAATTGACACCATTTGTTTGTACTTGCTGATGTCTATCGTTTAATTATGGATTTTAACATAGAATCTGACTCACTCTGTTCCCCGTGCTAGTATAGACTGTATTATGGTGGAACAGCTTTCCTCGTTCTGTGATTGTACATATGTAGCAAACTTGTAACAAAACTAGCATTTTACTAATACAAACAAAGAGTTTTAACAAATAATAACAAAAAGCAAAGCAAAGTACAATATTATAACTTAACTAGGGGTAGGGAAACATAAATATAACATAACATAACCACTCGTTTTTCGACTTGTACCGGCGCAATCCAGTGCGGCGAACATATTTATATTTGTGCAATGAACAACATGGTTTTCGCAATAAAAAATCGGCTAACACCAATTTGCTAACATAAGTTGATTTTATTTCTTCTCAAATGGACCGCGGACAGTAAGTGGATGTACTTAGGTTTCCGTAAGGCTTTTGATAGAATTAATAACGACATGTTGTTGCGCAAGTTAAGAGTTATAGAATTTACACCCAGTCTTCTTCTTCTAATTTCTGACTATCTCCGAGACCGTCAGCAATTTGTTCGCCTTGGCTCATACAACACACGTGGGTATCATACATGATCAGGCATGCATGAGTTATAAGAACGAAATCGACTTTATTATGACTAACAATAGAAAAGTTTTCAATGATGTGTCGGTCATACATAACTAAAATGTTAACACAGGCCATAAAATGATTCGAGCTGCACTGACAGGGACACACCCTAAAAAAACAAGACGATTTCATAATCAATACGCAGTTATTCAATACTTAGGCGAACCAGAAGCACTACTTAATCATTTACAAATATCAATAGACAGCAAAGAATGCGTATCAATACAAGAAAAATACAACAAACTAATGAACCAATTAAAAACTGTATCAAGAAAAATAACCACGAACAGCAAGAAGCGAGTCTCACTCACAATTAAACAACTGCTACAAGAAAAAAAAGCTAAAGATAACCGCCGAAAAATCACAGAAATCAGCAAAAATCAAAAAAATGACGTTTGAAGTAGCTGCACAAAGGCTGCGCTGACGTTCATGCTCGGGGTCACCAGTTTGGGGGTATGAGGAACAGGGTGTAAAGATCTTCATCCCCCATAGAAAAGGGAGGATCCTCCGAAAAGAAAGATAAACAAAACGATTTAATACTATAAAGAACTTTGGTAAAACTAGAGGAATAAAAAGGTACTGAAAAAAGGATTGGATGTCAAAAGTTGGGACAAGTGGTAAGAGAATATAGAGGAAATGCCTGAAATACTAAACGAAGAAACCATAAAAGTAATTAGTACACAAAATAATGATAAAGCTCCTGGATGAGACCTCATTACAAATGAAATACTGAAAATACATCACCAGGTATTGGTACGATGCTTCCACAATATTAAACGTAATTATTAAAACGGAAAATGGCCCAGAGGATTGGACTAAATCTTCAATTGAAGCACTGGGAGCAACAAGGGCGTTTGGCACCCGTTCCGGCCCTTTTTGATGGCTGCGGGTTGTTCGCAAGAGACACCGCGGCCTCGACATGAAGGGCTAAGAAGGAACAAGGGTGGTTTTTAGTCAGTCGAAGTCTGACACTCCCTTTCGCTCTTGAGATGAAGAAAGACATGTCAGCAACATGGAAGGGGCCCCCCTTCCATATTGCTGACATCTCTTTGATGCGCACGTGGAACACGAACGCGCCGTCGACACGGCCTGTCGTCTTCATAAGACGGACGGACGGCGAGCTAGCCCATTACTTACCGTCTACAAGCCCGCGTCTACGGTGGCCGGAAGCCATCACGTGGCCTTCGACGCCCGGAGCGTCTCCCGCGGCGGCTGGTACGAGAGGTTCTCTCCCTCTCACGTTCCGCCACCTCCTTCGCAAGCATCACTGTTTCGCAGAAGGAGGCGACTACGTCCCAATCCCCCTCGCCCTGGTCCATGGCTTGCACCAGGGCCGGACGCGAGACGTCGCCGCCGCTGATCGCCGCTACGAGAACACGGCGGGGTTCCACCCAAGCGGAGCAGACCTCCACGGTGTGCTCCACCGTGTCCTCCAGCCGATCCTCACAATGGTGGCATCCGGGCGTTTCCCCCCTGCCGGATTCGGTACCTCCCAAAACAATGATGATTAGACCTTCATCTTCATCTTCCTAAATATTTTGTCGAACACAATCATACATAATATTCCCCCAAAAAATTAAGGAAAAAAGAATTTGCTAGAAAGAAGAAGGGTCGAGGGAATTGGGTGAAAAAAATAAAATAAACAAACAAATATGTTTAAACTTTTAAATAATCAAACTATTTTTAAATATTTATTACAAATACCATATAAAAAATATTTAAACATATATATAGATAACGGGAGCAGAGTCCAAGCTACAGGTGGTTAGGGCTCCAGAGACAGGAACCTCCTCACAATACGGGTCGTATCGAGAAGTACTGCCTTCTGAATCAGGCCCGTGATCCAACCGCCAAGCGAAAGTTTTGAAAGATGACCGTTCATGCTCTTAGCTATAAGGTCATTGGCCGTTACGACTATCGGCACAATTATAGCCGAGTTCACATGCCACATTTCGACAACCTCGTGTGCTAACTCCAGATATTTTATTTGTTTTTCTTTCTCAGCTTTCACGAGGTTCTCGGCATGTGGAATGGTAACATCGATTATCATTACACGGCGCGCTGATTGGTCTATCACCACTATATCAGGCTTATTGCCTACAACAGTCCTGTCAGTGATAAAAGACTGATAAGTTTTTTTTTTTTTTTAAAGAACGTTGCCCCCCACACTAGGAATTTCTGCGTGCGTGCGTTCACAAACATTTAAATTCACATACACAAATACCCAGACCCGGAAAAACTATCTGTAGGTCGTACAAATATTTGTTCCGTGCGGTTGGTCGTTGGTCGACTATTACTCGAAAACTTGTCCTCCTCCTTGCGTCGTTTTTCCTCAATGCTGAGGGTCGTGGCCTCTTTGAATCACTTTCTCCCGGACTGTCTTGCGCCAGCTCACTCTGTCTTCGGCAGCATATAAGGCATCGCAGACTGAAGTGTTTAGGCCAGAGCGGAACTGGTCTGACCAGCGCATTGGGCTTCTGCCTCTGGGTCTTCTCCCGCCTACGTTGCCCGTTATCAGTAGCTTTTCGAGGTCTTTTTCTGGCAATGTGCCCAAAGAACTCAAAGCTTCTTCTCGAGCATATGGTGCTGAGCCTCATTGGAAGCTTGAGCTCGGTTAGGATTGAATCATTGGGTCGGTGTTCTGTCCAATGAATTCCGAGCATTTTCCTCCAGCACCACATCTCAAACGCATCGATGCGCTGGCGGTCAGCTTTCCTGAGCGTCCAGGTCTCTGCTCCATAAAGAAATATGGAAAAAATGAGGGTGGCAATGAGCTGCTTCTTCGTCTTCCTCGAGATGTTCCTGTCGGTCCATACACGGTCCAGCTGGGCCATGGCAGTTTTTGCCATGCCTATCCCGCTATCCGTCTTCTAACGTCCTTTTCACATGACCCGTTATTCGCTATAATGGAGCCTAGGTATGTGAAGTCCTTTACGATTTCTAGGTTAAGTCTGTTGGTCATGGTGAGTGACAGGCTACGATCGACTGTCATGACTTTGGTCTTGGTTCTGTTTATGAGAAGCCCCATCTCCCTGCTGGTTCGATCCAATCTCTCCAACAAGATGCACATTTCCTCTTCATTGGCCGCAAAAAGTGTGGTATCATCAGCATACCGTAGATTTGTGATCTTTTTCCCGCCGATGGAAACGCCGCCCTCCCAGTCTTCACACACTCGTCGCATGATATACTCCCCATAAATGTTGAACAAGATAGGGGAGAGTATACAGCCTTGTCTGACCCCCTTTCTAAATGAGAACGGCTTGGACAGTGTGCAGTCAATCCTGACTACGCCTTGGTTGTCAGAGTATAGAGACTGAAGTAGGCAGATCAGATGGCCCGGTACCCCTAGTTCGAAGAGTACTTTCCACAGGTTTTGCCAGTCAACGCAATCAAACGCCTTGCTATAATCAATGAAGCACATCACAAATGAGGTGTTATATTCGTACGACTTTTCAATGATTTGCCTTATATTGAGAATTTGCTCTCGAGTGCCTCTACCCCTGACGAATCCGGCCTGCTCCTGCGGAATCTGCCAGTCGAGGAAGTGCCTTATGCGGTGGTTTATAATATGTAGGAGGATTTTACTGCTATGTGAAATGAGAGCCAGGGTCCTGTAGTTGTCGCAGGTTCTGGTAGAGCCTTTTTTATGCAGGGGTAGAATAACCGATTCGGTCCAGTCCTTTGGCCATTTGCCTGACTGCCAAATGCAGTTGCAAATGTGATGAAGACAATCAATGGCTCTGTCACCCAAGGCGCTTAGTATCTCGGCCGTTATTTGGTCTGGTCCAGGAGCTTTCCTGCATTTTAGTGCTGCAATTGCTGCTGTTACTTCGGATCGCAGTATTGAGGGTTCTAAGTCTAGGCTGCTCCAACTGGGGCCTGGTGTCATCAGAGCGCTCGGTTGATGGTCATAGAGCTTTTCACAGTATCCACGCCACCTCTCTGCTATAGCTTCCAAGTCGTGGATTGCATTGCCCTCCTCATCGTTGATCACCCATGTTTTTGGTTTGAACTGTCTGGATATGAGGCGAACTTTCTTGAAAAGGTCTGAGGTCTGGAACTTCAAAGAGTGAGTTTCTATCTCCGAACAGATGTCCACCAGAAAATTGTTCTTGTCTCTTCGACAATTCTTCCTGCAGATCATGCATGCATGAGATGCAGATCCTAAATTAAGACCTATATCTTTAATCTCATGTTTATGTAAAATTTTTCATTTAATGATAGTAAAACGATTAGAATGGTACGCTGAAACAAAACAAATATTATCACCATGCACAGTTGGTTTTAGAAGATCATATTCATGTCTCGATTCATTAACCCGTTTGGTCACCTATATCCAAATTGGTTTTTCTAGAAATATTCCTACATTAGCATGCTTCTTAGATATTCAAAACGCCTATAATAACGTTTCGATTGACGTAGCAGTTGGTATTCTAGATAAACTTGAAATTGGCGCAAAATTTTGTTCTTATATATGGGCGTTTTTGAGTGAAAAATATTTAAAGATAAAATCTGATAATAGTGATGAGTTAACAGCTAGGTGGACTAATAAAGGGCTGGCTCAAGGGGACCCCCTCTCCCCATTACTTTTTAATTTAATAACACATGAACTGTGTCAGCGCCCGCTTGATGTAGTTGTATCTCAATACGCAGACGATTTTGTTATATATGTTAAGCACAAGATATTAAAGTATGTGAAGTATATGTACAAAATGCGTTGGATTCTTTTGTAAGGGTTTTGGATGAACTTGGTTTAGAATTATCTTCAAGTAAATCTACTTTTTGTGTGTACAGTAGGGGCAGGCGTAGGATACTTCCTACCCTAAAAGTTAATGAGCAAACGTTGGTTTTTTCAGAATGCATTAAATATCTAGGAATGTGGCTAGACAGAAGTCTCCGTTGGGGCAAACATATAAATGAAACAGTCAGTAAATGTTTGAAATTTCTAAATTTATTAAAAGTTCTAACGGGAAGCTCATGGAGAGTACACACAAAACATATACGTAGGCTATACATGTCACTGATTCGAAGTCGAATTGACTATGGGTGTTTTATGTATGATTGTAGCGCAAAATCTCATGTTTCCAAGCTGGATAAGTTACAGAATCAAGCCCTGAGAATTATAGGTGGATATATCAGAAGTTCCCCAATCCATGTAATGGAGTCCGATTTGAGTATTCCCCCTTTATTTTTGAGAAGAGAGTATTTAGCCTATAAATATATATTCCTAGTGTGGGGCAACGTTTAAAAAAAAAAAAAAAAAAAAAAAAAAAAATTGTTTAAAAATAATGTCATGGTCAAACAATACGACAGTTAGCTTGATTGTGGATCTGAGTGCCCTTTGTTCTAATAAATATTGGGAAAACAAAAAAGTGCCCTTATTAGTTAAAATATAATTATAATGATGTAAAGCACATAGATGTTCTTTCAACGGATATTCATAAAATGTAGGTACAGTTTGGAAACTTGGACAACGGCCATTGAGATTAAAAAAGTAATTAATGTTGATCTGGAATGTGTCAAGATTCCCAAATCTAATTATAATACAAATTTATTATTGTCCGATGTCATAGCTGAATTAAATTCTTTGTATTGTAATTGGCACAACATTTTTACAGATGGTTCTAAGGGTACTTCTGGCCTAGGTGCAGGTATATTTGACCAAAACTTAGGAAATAATCTCGGTTTTAAAGTAAGCTGTAAAATATCGATAATGACACTGGAACTCATTGCAATTTATCAAGCGATTTTTTATTGCCGAAATCAGAATTTAAAAAGAGTTGTTATTCTTTCAGACAGTAAAAGCGCACTACAGCATATTGCTCGATGTGCCTCTGGTTTCAGAGGGGCATCGATAGCATATGATATTCTTGAAAATATTATTTTATTATTTAAGAACAAAATAGAAACTAAGTTGCAATGGGTTCCAGCCCACATTGGACTACGTGGTAATGAGGAGGCTGACCGATTGTCAAAATTAGCAGCAGCGGAGGGTACAATAATTGATTACTTACCTGATTATTGGGAATATATTTCTAGATACAAAGTGATTTGTTATAATTCCTGGAAACAACATTTTGATACTATAAGTCAACATAAAGGTATATGGTATAGGAGCATACAAGGCGAGCCTCCTCATGTGCCTTGGTTCGATGTCGATAAACTTAGTAAAGGTTATGTTAAATTAATTTTAAGACTTCGCTGTGGACACTATCCATCAGCGAAGTTTGCTTTCCTTATGAAAAAAACTGATTCGCCGAATTGCAGAGTATGTAATCAGATTGAAGACGTGCAACATTTGCTGATGGATTGTGTCCGCAACAAGCGCGAGAGGGAGGCACTAATGAGGGAATTAGATTTAAATAGGCTTAACGTAGGATTAATTTCATCAATTTTGTCCCAACCAACGTCAGAAAGTGCCAAAAAGTTATGTAGTTTAATAACTGTCCTTTATACGTGACCTCTGTCTTACCTGATATATATTTGTATAACTAAATAAGTAGCTAACTAACTAAGTAGTATAGATATAAGTTAAGTTAAAATTAATAATAGTAAAAGTCACGATGGGGTTGGCATATCTGTTCAGACAAAAACCCCAAAAGAAATAAAGAGAAAAAAAAAAAAAAAAAGACAATTCTTCTTGACTTCTTTCCAGAGTCCGGAGTATTTCTTACTGACGTCTCGGCATTGCAGACCTTTCATTCTTACCTCTTTGCAGTCACGGATCAGTTCCCAGGTCGAAAACTTGTAAAGTCTACATAATTATGATAATTTTCCTTTTAATTTCGTTATATTTATACTAATAAGTACCGACCGTTTAACTGGTACGGGTTTGAGTTAAACAAAAAATTACACTTTAAAGCTTAATATTTCACAAACGAATTTCTTATGGCTTAATCGAAATTTATATATTTACACCCTAAAAAAAATATTTTATATATTTAAAATTAAAACTTTATATTATATTTTACCGATATTTTATTTTACCACTTTGTCGGCGTAAATTACAGTTTTCGAGTACCTACTAAGAGTCTTTGAGCTATATGCTATGCGGAACATGGCGAAACAATAAGAATTCCTTGACTACGGAACCCCTAAAATGAGTAGTATATCAAAATATTATACGCCAATTTGCTTTTTGATGCTTTAGCAATATTCTGTCAGCATGTTAGCGCGTAGTAAAAAATGTTACTTTATGGATAGTAAAAGACTGCATCAGTCTACACCAGCGTTGCCAGATTTTTTTTTAGCCAAGTCGAGATTTCGGAACTTTTTGAGTGAAAAAAGCGGGATTCTTTCGTCGAAAGTGGGACATAGTAAAAAAAACGTATGTAATCAGTACATTTTAAATATTTATCTTTTTATTTGACTTCATCTTACGTTTATGTGACAATAGATAGCAAAAATAGCCATAGAAAATGTATTTTAATTACTTAAAATAAATTATTTTATATCAGATTTACCCTATCGTTCAATAGTTGAGTATTATTTGACATCTAAATAAATTAAAAAAAAAAAACAGAATATCAAATTGAAAAAGCTTTATTCTTCAGAAAATATACTTCACAAACCACAAATACAATAGAAGCTCTTAATTGACTAACCGACCCGCTCTAACTAATTGTGCCACCCGCCCTCGCTTCCTCAGCACGTTGCCGCTGCACGCACGGTCGAGTTATCCCCGAAAATCGGGACTGATTCAGCAGGACTGTAACCCTGCAGAATTGTTGTTGTATCTTTTAAAATGTCAGTGGCTATCATAGTGTCCATCGATTAACTGTCAATAGCCCTGCAGGAGTATAAAATAGTTCTAAAAATTACGTCATGGTTAGTTTTGTTAAATAAAAAAGGGACTAAAATGATAAAATTATTTTAAAATAATACTTCCTTAACCTTGCTCTATATTTTTTTAAAAAGCTACAAAAATAAAGGAAATAAAAAAGTCAAGCTGTCATTATTCCAGCGCAGTGAAATCACGTTGGAACTTTGTCTCTTCTTTCCAAAGCCACTTGATATCCGTCCACAGCCTTCATCATTACGTCGAGTTTGACCCTAATTTTAGGTACAGGACCATCTTCTCTGTCTTCTACTACTTTATAATGTCGCAGCATCGTTGACAACGCTGTTTTGACTGACATCAACGCGTATTGGTAACCTGTGGACAAGAGAATTAAAATTAGGACTACTCACTCCATAATAATTTTAAAGTACCTGGTCTACTTTTTATTAGGAACGTTTTTCTCTTCAAATACACCGTCGCTATATAATTCCACGACCCCCGTACTATTTAATGCAATATACTTAATGATTAAACGAACTTACCTGTACGTGAAGTTCTATCATAATTATACGAGCGCCGAGTCCGAAGAGATTAGTAATTTACACATGTAGTTACGCCTAGTTGTCACCACTCATGCACTTAGTTGAGAAAAAAATATATTTTTCCTTTATCTATGGCAATGCAATTTGACATACCCACAATACTTTTAACTTTTTTATTTTGTGTGTTTATGTGGGTACCTCGTCCAGTTCCGCTCTCAGACGATGTCGCCAATCATTTAGTTTAGAGAAAAAGATCCTGTGGTTCATTGATAATTATATTTCCAATACACTAAAGATAATTTGGGGTGTGTATGTAAGGCACTGGGAGGGTGGGATTACTAATCTCTTCGGACTCGGCGCTCGTATAATTATGATAGAACTTCACGTACAGGTAAGTTCGTTTAATCATTAATTATACTCGCGCCTCGTCCTCGAGATTAGTAATTTACACATGTAGACTTTGAGAGTATTTTGGGAATATTATCAATGAATAATAATGTTGGTTAATATCAAAATATTTTTTAGTTTTGTACAGTCAATAACCATAAAGAACAATAATATGTACTTTTAGGATTAACAATATGTTTCTTTGGGTGTTTAATACTCGAAGGGTAAAATTAATCACAAACATACAAATATTAGTAATTAACTAATTAAGGAATAATTATTACTCTTATAGTAGCTATCATAGTTAGCTGTAGACAATTATGTATAATTCCAATAATCTAATTGCATTATATCAGCTCTGTGCGAGATTTTAACTTAACTTAAACTTAATCGAATAATTAAAATGAATGCTGATTGATTATCGATTCTGCTAATAATAGCTCTCGAATAGAATTTTGCAAAAGTTATGGAAATCTTACTCCAGCCAGCTGTTTTACGGATAGTATCTAGCTTAAGGCCCAATCTCGTGCCATGTGCACTGAACACGCTTGTGTCGACACAGAGTGTTTGCTTTATCCAGCGGCTAAGCATTTGCGTTCCTACTGGTTTATGAGGTTTCCTAATTCCAACAAATAAATCGTAAGATGTGTAATAATGAGGTGCGTTCTATGTAACAGAGTAATGTCGTGACTGGGCAGATAGCCGTGTTTTCAATAAAGAACGGTGAATGAATAATAGGTTGTTGAAATCCCGGTCTAAGTCTTTAATATAAAATCTGAGGTTTTAATTGAGAAAGGTTACGAATGTTTCTTTGAGAGAGTTTGAACTCTGCGTGCGGTTGCCAGAGCCAGTAAGGTGATGTTTTTAATAGTCAGCCTACCTAAGGTTATTCCTCATTGGGATAACATGGAGTTAATGTATTCAATAGGTACTAGGTTCTTATTTAAGGAAACTTAATATTTAGGTCTTGGTGGCTTTAGTCTAAAAACTCTGTTGAGGAACCTTTTTGTTCTATAGTCACTAGTTTGCACTGCGCTCAGTGTTAGGGAAGCAAAGACTTGCATGAATTTAGAGAAGCATATTGGCACCTGTCATTAAATAGTTGGATTAAAAAGGAACTTACTGTGGGTACAGAGGCTTCATTAACATTTAACGAATTAATTTTAAAAAAGTACTACCATTTCTTCAAGTGAACGTATTGTTTCATGGAGTTAGGTGCTAATGCAGCTAACATTATATCAAGTGATGAATCTGGTATGTTTCGCTTTGAAAATCCGTCACGGATAATATGCCTGCCACCAGGGTAATCGACTCGTGTATCCAGTCATCATCCAGAGACACTAACGCATGGATTTTATGTGGAAATGTAAAAATTTCCGAAATAAGGAGAGGTATAAACAAGAGATACCATGGCTGTGTTGGTCTTAAATGTACGATTACGATAGCGCGGTGTCGTGTCTGAAAAATCATAATTTTCCCATGAAACCGTAAACGCATTTATCGCGAATGCGTCTGGGCGTCTTGGGTAACCGAATGCGCGTACATGTGAGACTGTCAAAGGCTCAATCAGATAGCTCCAATTCTAAGTCCGGATAAGTTCTTCGTCATTCGTAATATGCAATAATATAATCATTACATTTTACGAGGCAAATACGAATAGCTTTTTGCTTTCGCATTAATTACAAATATCACGAATTGATTTTGTGAGATTTTACATTTTATTTATTTGTACATATATGCCACTGCTGTTGAATTGTCAACACGTAGTAATATTTGGCAATGAAAAAGGTTGTCAACAAAAACTTTTAAGGCAATAAATGCCGCAAGCAGTTCGAGATAATTTATATGTCGTTCTCGTTCGGTATTCGACCACTGCCTGCCCGTTTGCAGACCTTCCATCACAGGCGGCCTCCCACCCCGTCGTTGAGGCGTCAGAAAATACGTCGACTTGGACAGAATTATCTATTTTACTTCACCAGTCAAAGTGATTCAGGTAAAATCATGGATTAGTTATAATCATCACGATCTTTCAAGTTGAGATATTTACATCTTTCTATTTCTTTCGTGTGCAGACATCCATATTCGATCGCTGGACAAGTATAAATTAATAAACTTATTAACTGAGCAAAACTCCTAATTTTAAAAAGTTTTAATTTTGAAAACATTAACAGTTGTGCTTTTATACCTTTTATCTGTTGGTAAACCAATTTGAAACTTCAGTGAATTTATGACCATACCTAAAAATCTGCATTTGGTGGAAGGAAAAAGTGCGCTTTCTTCCACATTAATGATGAAACCAAGTCATCATCATCTGCCTAGGCTTTCCCCAATTATGTTGAGGTCTGCTTCTAGTCTAACCGGATGCAACTGAATACCAGTATTTTACATGGAGCGACTGCCCGATCTGACCTCAACAACCCAGTTAACACTGGGTTATACGATACCCTTTGGTAAGACTGGTTATGATGAAACCAAGTGAATCTTTTAGTTAGATCTATATTAGTTATGCATTCCTGACGGGAATATTCAAATAATAATTAATCAATCGTCTAAATAGACTCTGGACAGAAGGCCTTCGGAACATAATCATTTAACTGTACCTAGGTTTACATATTTTTGTAAAAAAGTAAGCGGCCGTACTTAATCCAATTCAAATGGTAATATATTAAGTTCGAACTATTTACCTTCGGAATAAAATGAAGAAATATGCGTCTTTTAGTAAGGTCTATTGACGCCATTTAACAATTATACGTTATCATTTTTAATGCCGTTCTTATCCTTTAACTAAAAGTGATCTGTTTTTACAAAATTAAGGTTTTTTAAGTTTAAAATAAAACACATCTTGCTATTTGGTTTAGGTATCAAATCAAGTAAATACTTATGACAAAATGATTATCACATTCCGATATTGCGCCTATTTTGAGTAGGTTATTAGCGTTTCTAAATAATGTGGTTTTTTATTATGCGAGTAAGCTGGTCTAGCAGGGAGTGTATGTTGATTGTTGTACAACGGGTGATGTAATTGGTATTTTATAACCTCTTTTCCAAGATAATATTGTATGATCGTTTGTAATTGTAGCCCATTGCTGAGAATTTAGATAAGCGGCCTATCCGTCTAGAAGCGGCGACGGGGATACGTCAACTGATGCCCCCGCGATGACGTCTTCGATGAGTGCACGTGGAGCATGTACGACTACGTACTGCGTCTGCGGCGGGGAATATTGCACGCGCGACGCGGCAGGCTGTCGGCTCCTCGGCGCTGGCGCCGACCCCGCGAGTGGCGTGCGCGACTGGGGGGGAGCTTGGTTTAAAGCTCTAGTTGCTCCTTTATAATTGGTATGCGCGCTCAGCCTTGCTGTTAGATTCGGCTTTCAGCTCGATCCACGATAAATTTTCACTGAACAGGCACGTGTTTATCTTGGTGTTTTTAAGGTGTTCCTTAACGTCATTTTTGAGGGCAAATAAAATAACAACGTGTGGTGGAATCTGCATGTTGCAAATCGCATAAAATTCTACTAATATCCATTATTTTTCCTGCAGGTCATGGGTTATTGTTTTTAAATTTAATAGGGAATTATGTCGGCCTAACAAGCAATTGTACTAGACATTTGTATTTGTTTGTTTTATTTGCCTTTGTCGCGTTTAACTGCGGTGTCAGCAATTGTTGTCTTAATTTTCAGATTTAATTTACGGGCGTCTAGTTGTGATAGACAGAGTGATACAGTTCTAAGGTAATAGATATTTTGAGATTAAATTTTTAACGATGTTCCTTACCGAAACCGTCTTTAGCAATTTGCAAGCTCGTTGCGTATTTCAGGCCCGTATTTGTCAGTGCACATTGCACAAGTGTCAAAAATTGCTAGAATTTTTATATTCAGTTCAGGAATATTACATCATGAGCAGCCTACTCTTCGAGAAGTAGGCCATGCTAATAACCAATCATCTGGTTGCAGTGCGGGGGTTTCTTAAAGTTATCATAGATATGATAAATTTTAAATCGTAAGTTAAATAACTTACAAATACTTATGTAAAAGTGGACTTAAATAAGTCTATGACTATCCTTTTATATAGGTACCTATATACATAGGTGTAATCTTCTATCTTGACAAAGAATATAAATTTCAGCTTAGTGGGTAGGTACCCAGATCGTTATTTTTTGTAGATTAGTCATAATAATTACTAAGTTAGGTTACAATCCCCAGCGGAAGGAACGCCAACTGTATTTTAAATGCGATGAAACAGTCCCAATGACTGTTCAGGTTGCATTAAAGTAACTTAAATATCTACGTAAATACGTAAACATGGCTTTAAGAAAGTAATTATCACTTCGTAATTAATAAGTAGGTAAATACCTGCTCCAATATTCTCAATGTGTAGAATAACAGCTTACTCCAAGTCTGATACACTTCCCGAAGTACTAATTAGTCTATCACGAATTTTTATAATGGTTTATTTTTTCTTCATGAGACCTAGAATTCTTACGTTTCGGCATTTTTTTTTTTTTTTTTATACGAACTGTGCGAAGAAACGAAATAGATGTTGAGTGGTCGAGCACTAGAATGCGAATGATTGGCGACATCGTCTGAGAGCGGAACTGGACGAGGTACCCACATAAACACTCAAAATAAAAAAGTTAAAAGTATTGTGGGTATGTCAAATTGCATTGCCATAGATAAAGGAAAAATATATTTTTTTCTCAACTAAGTGCATGAGTGGTGACAACTAGGCGTAACTACATGTGTAAATTACTAATCTCGAGGACGAGGCGCGAGTATAATATACTATTTATATGTATAATATATAATAATAGTTTAACAATTATCGCACTTGCAATGATGTTCGTGCTACAAAAAATTGTTAATGAACTAATGGATAACTTATTAAAAATTCGCGATAAAAAATTTTGGACCACGGATTACTGTTTATTGATATATCAGGCGCCTGAAATTTTTCAATTTTAAATTGTCATATTTAATAAGTTTAAATATATTCATTCATTAAAGGTCCGAATGGGGCGTAGCTTGCGCAAGCCGGAGTACTCGTTTTCGGGTGTATTTTCCGCCCTATGGGAAAGTTACGGTTACGGTACCAACACTTGAACTAAGTTACTTACCGGGGCAGTTCCTAGGTCCAATACTAAAAGGCATGTAACTGCAAGGATGTTTCAGGTTGAATCTTTCGGGCAAGAACCTGTCGGGGTCGAATTCCTCGGCGTTTGGACCCCAGTACTTGGGGTCTCGGTGGACCCCCCATATTGAGCAGACCAACCTCGAACCACCGGGCAAGACGCGACCAGACGCTGTATAAAATAAGTGATGTTAGTACCTGCATAATGTTTTTGCTTTTTCAACTTCTTCTTAGCTGTTAAAAGTTAAATTAGACCTATTTCCTCGTCTTGATTGAGCTGAAATTTTTCATCTTTGAATGACAATGCATAGTTAACTAAGTGACGTCGCGTCGTTATCAATTCAATATGGCAAACTCCCAAAGATGGCGGACTAGTTATTTATTTTGCATTTCCATGATACGGGCATCAAATTAATAGGTTTGTTGAGAGAAATACGACAAATCACAATATGACAATGACGTCGCTTTAAACAGTGTTTTGTTTTTAACTGTAGATAATATTATATCATAATTGATGTCAATCGGAGGAGGAGCTCGTGGGTTAATAAGAACTGCCACTCGGGTCGATCTTTAGGTAAAGCTGTGCTTGCCTAGGTCGGTCTGTGGATGGGTGACCGCCCGACTTACCGAGTTTCTTCCGTGCGTGCCTCGGAAAGCACGATAAGCTGTTGGTCCCGGCTGCCATATATAGGGTGTAAAAGCACCCTTAACGAAAATGAAGGGCACTTGTTCTCCCCACCACTGCGATCATTTTTTTGTTTTAGACCATACCTGGGAACCTCCTAGTTACACAGTTATTGGGGGGCCAAATTTTTCACAGCTGTTTTTGTAAATACTAGTTTTTCAGGTTATAACTTTACTTAAATTACCTCCATGACCCGTTTACTATTCAAAGCATCCACTAGCACAATGTTTTAACAGTGCTACATTGAGTTTTACCGTAAAATGTGACTTTTGACCCACAAAAAAATGTCGTTCCCCGGCAAAAAATTTTACGTAGGGGTACTTAGTTTGATGTACAGCCTAGAATGCTTGGTTGACGGCTGTGTGATGGGTTGATTTACACCCTGTATAGATCTTTGGCAGTCGTTACAGGTAGTCAGTGACCTGGAATTCTGACATCTAGTCTTACCAAAGAGTATTGTATTACCTAGTATTATCTGAGTTGTGGAGGTCAGATAGGCAGTCGCTCCATGTAAAATGGAAGCCGACCCCAACATAGTTGGGAAAAGGCTAGGCAGATGATGATGATGTCAATCAGTCTTACCAAGAGGAGTCATATTACCAAGTACTAACTGGGTTGTGGGGGTCAGATAGGCAGTCGCTAAATGTGAAATACTGGTATTCAATTGCATCCGGTTAGCCTGGAGCTGACCCCAGCTTAGTTGGGAAAACGCAGATGATGATCAATTTTTAACCGACTTTCAAAAAGGAGGAGGTTATCAATTCGTCTGTTTGGTTTTTTTTTATAACTATATACAAAATACTTACGCAGTGTAATATCTTCTAAGATTTTCCTACTGATTAGCGGCACTGGCGGGAACAAGCGCATGGTCTCCTTGACTACTCTCTCCAAATACTTTAACTTTACTAAATCTTCTTTTACTAACATACGATCGTCCTCGAATACCTCGCAGAGTCTGTAAAGAGAGTTCCCTACTTGAAATCGAATGTTGTGATATCGATTAACACTTGCTCGAAAACGTTAAATCGATAGTATCAGCTCATAATTTATCGATATTAAAGAATATATCGATAAATTATGAGCTGATACAGTTCATTAGCTCGATGCATCAAAATCTCGAATAATTAAAGCTCGAATCATCGGCAGCGCGACGGCTCATTTTCTTGTGATAAAAATAAAATATTTTTTAATAAAAAACATCTATCTAATCGATTTACAGAATAGTTTATTGTTTTGCACGCTAACACGGCTGAACGGATCTGGGTAATAGTCACAGAGATGGATTATAGTCTCGAATTTATAGTACATTGACTACTTTGCTTCTTATTTTCTTATTTTCTTACGCATCAAAATTTCCACGCGAACGATGCCGTGGTGGGCAACTGCTAATTGTCAATATCTCTATTTATGGCTAGTATACTTTACTATGTTTGTTCGTTGGCAATACTTTAAGGATATCTAATAACACACAATAAGAATATCAAAAATAAAATTACGACGTCCCAACGCGGGATAGAGCGCAGCATGCTAAACATTAAAAAACTACAGAAGATAAGACATACAAAAATTAGATATATCACAAAAGCAACAGACGGTCTGACACAAGCTCTTGCACTAAAATGGAAGTTGGCTGGACACGTAGCTCGCCTCCAAGACCAGCGATGGACAAAAGAAGAAAAGGATGACCCCGAAAAAGATGGGAGGACGAATTAAAATGCATAGCGGGTCCAAATTGGATGACTATTGCAAAATCTAGAGAAGACTGGCTCACTTTGGAGGAGGCCTTTACCTGTAGAGGGGTTCTTACAGAATAACAAACAAAAAATAAAAAACTATTTAACATTGTTATAAAATCAAAAAACATACTAACACTTTTTTATATATTATTACTAACATCAATACTTGTAAACCTAGATTCCGTACGAAATATAGGCTTTTCTAACGGCGATATTTTTGGCGGGCACGAGAAATGAAGCAACGAGGTGGTAATAATGGTATATAATGATTCAGGCACACAAGTTTACACAACATGCGGTATTACAGAATATCTTACAGCTACTCAACGCGGTACATAGGGCTCGCGTACACAGTTTAGGTATTGGCGCCACGCAGTTGGGCGTGCGCACTCGCTATCAAGGGATTAGGCCGACTGCCGGCGCGAGCGGCATCGGTTCGCGCCGAAGCGGGGTGCCGGGAGAGGGACGCTTAGCCTTGATCGAGCGGGCATGGACGGAGTAAGTCTGGAGCGGCGGTATGGGTACTCGATATTACGATGTTACACTTTTTTATTTTTTTATTAACAATACACATGCAAATTAAAATCTTTTGCTTTATAAGGTATTTCATTCATAAGGTATTCAAAAGTACCACGTCGGGGATGCGGGTTGTTCGCAAGTGATTCCGACGCGGCCTCGACATGAAGGGCTAAGAAGGAACAACCCCTCCCGCTCTTGGGCAGAGCGAAATGGAGTGTCAGACTTCTACTGACTAAAACCACCCATGTTCCTTCCTAGCCCTTCAAGTCGAGGCCGCGGTATCTCTTGCGAACACCCGCAGCCCCATTTTTTCCCACTAGTTCTACGATTCAAGGTGGTAAGAAATCGTAGAACTAGTGGGAACAAAAGTTCCCACTAGTTCTTATTGGATATACAAACTTTCTGTATATGTGTTTATGGTGTAAATTTGGATTTAAAAAGTAGTACGTTCTAAGGTACTTGTGTCACCTATGATTTTTCTTTGATACTTTTCGTGTGTGCTTTCTTATAAAATAATCTCCTAATATATTTACAACAAGTTATTCCTTTTTCATTTCTTTTATCCTACATTGGTTATGGGCCCAGACATTCAGTCACTCAAAGCTACGAGATCGAAAAAGGGATAAGAATAACGAAGATCCTGTGAAAGGTCTTAAGAGTTACGTAAGGAGAGTAAATTTTATTTTTCATCCAGTAAAGTAATTATTTGTGTAAAAAGGAGTGGCGATGAGCAGTCTATTTAGGATCGAGCCCCTGAACAAAGAAAATTATGACAGCTGGAGAATCCAGGTCCAGGCGATCCTTATTAAAAATGATGGATGGAAATTTACTAGTGGTAAAGTACCGAAACCGTCAGAAATAGGAGAAGCTAAGAATTGGGAAGCAGAGGATGAAAAGGCCAAAGCGGATCTAATTTTGTCGATGTGTAGTTCTGAACTTCGACATATTAGGGACTGTAACACTTCCAGAGAAGTTTGGCTGAAATTAGAGTCGATTTATGCTTCGAAAGGACCTGCTAAGAAGACTACACTTCTAAAGCGGCTAATGTTACACAAAATGTCGGAAACAGGTGATGTACGAGATCATTTAAATAGTTTTTTTCGACGCTGTTGATAAACTGGCAGAAATGAGTATACATATCAACGACGACTTTCTGTCTATAAAGTTGTTATATAGTTTACCTGGAAAATTTGAAAGCTTTAGATGTGCCATTGAATCAAGGGACGACTTACCAAAGCCAGAGGCATTGAAGATTAAAATATTAGAAGAGCACGAATCCAGAGAGATAAATAGATCTCAGAATGAAGGCGTAATGCATTCATATGCGAAAAAAGGTTTTAAGAAATGGAATAAAAGCGTAAAAGTTGGAAACAAAATTAACCCAACTACCAGAGGAGAAGGATTTAAATATAAATGTTTTAAATGTCACGAACAAGGACATAAGGCATCCGAACAAAAAGAAGATTTAGAAGTATGTAATGCTGTAAATGCACAAAGAAATGACTGGATTTTTGACAGTGGGTGCACGTCTCATCTTTGTAATGATGCGAGTATGTTCAGGGACACTTTAACTATTATTACCGGAGAACTAAATTTAGCTACGCATGTAAGTACTGAAATAAAAGGTAAGGGTACTGTATGGTTGTCGGCATGTAACAAACACTCAAAGACTGCTATTGAATTACGTGATACACTTTATGTTCCGAACCTAAGAACAAATTTAATATCTGTAGCCAAGTTAACCAACGATGGTTGTGATGTCACATTTAAACACAATGTAGCAAATGTGATTGACAAAGAGGGTAATATTAAATTGAGTGCTCATCGCAAAGGGAACTTGTATTGTCTAAATAGATCTGAATATTCATTTAGTTTAAGTAATGCAAATGTCGACATACGTAGTTGGCATGAAGGCTTAGGACATTTAAATGGTAAGGATGTCGATAAACTTTTAACTAAATTGGGTTTCAAAATTGACACAACCAAAGTACAGAGCTTACTCGATTGTGATATAATTATGTGCTAAAGGAAAAATGACTGCGTTACCTTTTTCTAATTCCGGGAGTTCTTGCGCTGAAAAACTTAAAATAATTCATTCTGACATTGTAGGCCCTATGAGATGTGAGTCTGTAAGAGGTGCGAAATATTTTATTACTTTTATTGATGACTAGCTGACCCACGCAACTTCGTCCGCGTCACATAATATAGCTTATAACCTTTCTCGATAAATCGACTACCTATCCAACATATTAAATTGAGTTAAATCGTACTCATAACAAACAAAAAATCTTACCTTTCCTCTTGATAATACCTATTAGTTTAGATTGGCTTCGATTATATTATTAAAGTAACAATTACTATAGGTATCTCTTACTGTTTAATCAGTAACACCTTGTACTTGTAAACATTATGGTGAAGTAAATATTTTGAACTAGCTTGTGCCAGCGGCTTCGCCCGCTACAACTCGAAAATTATCCCACGGGAAGATAAAATCGGGATAAAAACTATCCTATGTGTTAATCCAGGGTATAACCTATCTACATACCAAATTTCAACCAAATCGGTCCAGCCGTTTATGCGTGAAAGAGTAACAAACATCCACACATCCATTCTCACAAACTTTCACATTTATAATATTAGTAGGATTTGAATTTCTCCGGAGCCCCCAGAGGCCAGAATCCCCACGTACCGCACCGGACCGAATGACTGCCACGCGCTTAATTATTTTGTCGCCCGTATATTTTTACATTGCGATATCTTCTAAGATATTTGTTTAAACTGTGTAGAGGAAAAGGCACAAATATATTAAATTTCCGTGCTAACAAACACATTTATATAGATATAGATTAATACCATATGGGTTAAATAAGCTTCGCAAAATATGATTATTTTAAACCTAACATTTAATTATTAAAAAATGGTTACAGTGAGTCAATCTTAAAAGATAAACATATGCTATCGCGGACTTTTTTTTAGAACTTTTAAAGGGGAACAATTTCTTCATACGTAGTATTTACGTAACTTAAACCGTTTTCGCAGCGCACGCAACGGAAACTCTCAAAAAGAAATATCTTTTCCCGTTTTTGCAACATTTTTCATTTATGCTCCGCTCCTTTTGATCGTAGCGTGATGTTATATAGCCTAAAGCCTTCCTCGATAAATGGACTATCCAACACTAAAAGATTTTTTTAATTCCAATCAGTAGTTCCAGAGTTTACCCCGTTCAAACAAACAAACAAACAAACTCTTCAGCTTTATAATATTAGTATAGATTAGTATAGATTGTACACGTTGATGTGAGATATATTTTCTAAGTACGAAATGTAAAGCCTTAGAAGCTTTTAAAGTATACAAAAGTCAAGTTGAGAATCTAACCGGATTAAAGATCAAGTATCTTCAAAGCGAAAATGGAGGTGAATTTTGTAACGCTGAGTTCGACGAATTTTTATAACAAGCTGGAATAATGCGAAGACTGACAGTTGCTCGGACACCACAACAAAATGGAATATCTGAACGAATGAACCGGACTCTAGTAGAAATGGCTAGGTGTATGTTGCTAAGTTCAGATCTTTCGGCAGGTTTTTGGGCAGATGCAGTGGATACCGCGTGTTATATTAGGAATCGATGTCCTACAAGCAGTCTACATGCTGATATTCCTTATGAAAGATGGCTAGAGAAACCAGTGAAGAGTGAGAGTACCTTCGAAAATTTGGAACTAAGGTACATATTTTAAATAAAGATCTAAATAAAGATAAATTCACAGCAAGAGGAATTTCGGGTATTTTTGTTGGATATCCAAAGAATGCGAGAGGATATAGAGTATGGATTCCAGAGCAAAGACAATTTATGGTTGCAAGAGACGTGAAATTTCACGAAAATGATAATTTATGTCACGAAATCTCGACGCAAGAGCTAGAACTATCAAATGTTAAAGAGAATACGGATAAAGAGTTAATTGAAATTGAATTTTCAAAGTATCCTCCACCGGAAGAACATGATAATCAAATAGAACAAGAAGACGATGAGATTTGGAGCGAATGTCAAGAATACTCTGTAGAATCGAGAGGATGTAAACAGAATGCAGAGACAAACTCTTCAAATATTGATCATCTAGAAGAATCAAGAACGCTTGGAACGCGTGGACATATTGATCAACAAAGGATGATGAAAAGAGCTCCTGGTAGACCCAAACTTACGCACAGGTAGTGCAGGCCGTCCAAGGAAAATTTATCAAATGACCGAAGTTGAACAACCAATAAATTTTACTGATTCAAATGAAACTGAGACACACATTTGAGAGCATTTTTCAAACTCATTTCAGCTGAACAAACAAAATCTGCAGTTTCATTTGTTCAGCTGAAATTAGTTTGAAAAATGCTCTCAAATGTGAAGATAAAACAGAGTGGGAGGAGGCGGCTATACTATCTGAAATTAGGAGTCTAGTTCAAAAAGGGACATGGGATATTGTTAGACCGAAAAACAGAAACTTAATTGGTTGCCGTTGCGTTTTAACGATTAAACAGAATGTCGACAAGACTTTTAAGAAGAAAGCTAGGCTTGTGGCTCAGGGTTTTAGCCAGCGATATGGGGTTGATTACGAGAAAATCTTTGCGCCTGTAGCTAGACTGGACACCGTCAGATTATTAATGGCTCTCGCTGTTGAATTGGACTTGGAAATTCACCAATTAGATATTAATACCGCTTACTTGAATGGTTCATTGGAAGAAGAGATTTACATGGAAGTTCCTGAATTATTAAGAGAGAGTTTAATGAAGCTTATGAATCGTGAGGGAGAAGATCCTATCGTTAGAAAGCACGCGCAAGACATGCTTAGTAAATTGGATAATGGTTGCGATTCATGCTTATTGCGAAAATCATTGTATGGTTTGAAGCAAGCTGGACGTCAATTGAATCTCAGGCTCAACAAGAAACTCACTGAAATGAACTTGAAGCAGAGTCTGAAAGAACCATGCCTTTTTAGTGCGGGTCTTGAGGGAATGAAATGTAAATCTTCATGTAAAAACAGATATTATGAAAGTTTATTATTATATACAGTTTCAAGACGAAGAGCACAAAATATATGGAAGGAGTAAAACGGAAATTGGATGAGGGCTGGCAACACTGGCGACAGGTCGTGAAAAAACGGCCTCGTAACTAATTTATTTTAAAATTATTGTTTTATTGTGTTTAGTTTATTTAAATTCAATTATTTATATTAGAATCGATGTATTAAGTGACACACGTAGTGTTTGTGACCAGTTTTATTGTGAAAACTCAAAAACAATTGATATTTCAATAATTCATGTACCGGCCTGTCAACGTTTGAACTGTGGATTTGAATTCTTCGAACCGGGGGAGTATTTTGTTTTGATTTACCTAATTGTTGTGTTATTAATATACTAAACACCACACAAACACTGCTCAGGGCTCTGAGCGACGTCCAGTACACACCGGCTACGTTTATGTCTCATTTTGCTTGACGATTTGTGGAAGCAAAATCGAGGACGAAAACACTTGCCTCATACAAAACATACACTGCAAACCATACTACACACAAAATGTGTCTGAAATTGGCTGTACTTAAATATAATAATTTGTATTTTATGTAAACCTCTTGTTACATAAATAATTCAGAAATTCCCTCTAAAACGCATATTATTTGCATCCTTAGTCATTCTAGAATCAAAACAATGTTGAAATAGCTTGTCCTTAAAGTAATAACTGTAGTATTTAAGTTGGAGAATATAATTCAAATAGCTTTTCTATAATTCTCAGTTTTGTTTTTATTTTTTTTCTTTTCTCATATACCTCCATATTTTTATAATCTTTTCTAAAACTTTTCTATTGTTTTAATTATTTTACTTCTTTCTAAATTCAAAACCCCTTTATCTTTCTCAAGTCTCAACTGACATTATTACTTATTCACTTCATATACTCAGCTGTTTCCTGTCACATTTCAGGTCTGGCTTGTAAATATCAGTCAATATGATGACGCGTGGAGCTACCATTCGTGACATGAGTGACAAACTGAAAGCAGCGCTGAGGGAGCTGGATGCTTCTAGAAATGAGTGCAGCAAACTGCTGAGGGAAAGAGAAGATAGTGAGGTGGAAATTGAGTTGATGGTGAACAAAAATACTCAACTCAAGAACGAGCTTGCAGAACTACACACACAGCATATGGACATACTTGACCAGCATAAGCACCTCCGTGAACTTGTTGCAAACTTCCAGCATTGTAGCGACACCTACGATCAGGCTTTGAGTCGCATATCTGAACTGGAACAAGAACTAAGTAGGGCCCAACACTCAATAATTCACTTAGAATCGCTTAGGGACCGTGAAGAGTCTGCCAACACCTGCAGTCTTTATGATGAGTTGGTCGGAAGCCGGTCAGGACCTGTATGTGTTGAGCCAATTGTGACCATAGACTTAACTAATGATACTATCTGTAAAAATAATATATTCACTAGTCATAATAAGATTAAAAAATACATTAAAATTAATAAGCGAATTCGAAATATTAAAAAATCCTTGAAACGCCTAAAAGTTAATAAAGAAAACACAAAACTAAGGCAAAAAAATTTAAATTTAATTCTAGATCTAAAGAAGTGTGACAGTGAATTACAATTATGTAGGTCAATGTATGAGACCAACACTCAAAACCTTCAGGATGAGCTGTTTGTTAGGGAATATGCACTAAAGGATATCTTTAGTAAATATGAGGCTTCTCAACAAGACCTGGGTAAGCGCATGCAGGAGGCCAATGAGCTGGTGGACCTGGTCACGTACAATGCGGAGAGGTATGAGTCTCTGACGAATAACCTTTCTTGTAGCTGTGCCTGCACTGTTATTCCACAGCCTCAGCACCAATCACCTACTCCCTTAGTGGCTCAGCCAGCTGGTAGTATTGATGATAGAAGTAAGAATAATAATATTTTAACAGATACTACTTACTTATTTTCTGATAAGTTTGGTCAAGGTTTTGGTACCTTATTTAATCAATGTTCACCACACTATGTAATAAATAATTGTTTACCCAGTGCCAGTATTAGCCAATTAATTAGTAAGATTAAACTGACTAAAATAAATCCCAATTCTACTGTTATTTTATTATATGGGAATAGTTTAAATGTAAGTAAAAAGGACATCATTGAATGTGTACATTTGATGTTACATCTCAACAAGACCATTAATTGTAAATTCATTTTCTGTGCTTTGCCTTATTCTCAATATTTGTCCATTGAGCAAAATAGGTACATATATGATTTAAACTTGTTAATTTATAATAGGACATGTCGTCACAGTGACGCTATTTTATATTTTGATTGTAATCAATTTATCTCTGATTACAGACTGACTAACTTTACTATGTTTTTACCACCTAGTTCTAAGCGACGTATTGCTAACCTTTTAGCATACAATATACACAGCGACACTGGTATGTGTTTACCAACGTTTTCTGTTAGTAGTGATACTAATACTGCTTTTGTAACTAACACTTATACAGATACTAACACTTTTATTGATACACCTTGTAGTTTAAACTGTTAGGTGCGACAACAGGTAGGCTGCATGTGTTGAATGTTGTTCATCAAAATATGCAGGGGTTATCTGGCAAAGAATTAGAGTTAAGTTTGTTTATGGAGAATTATGATGTTCAGGTTTTATGTCTAACTGAACATTGGTTGAAGGAACATGAAGTAGCATTTATCAATGATGATTTCTATACCGTACAGAGTGCCTTTGTGAGAAAAAATGCTATTCGCGGTGGATCTTTAATTCTTGTATCAAACAAATTAAAATGTAAACAACGTTTAGACTTAGTTAATCTTTCCATTGAGCGCACTATTGAGTTGTCTTGCGTTGAACTCGAGCGATACTTAATAATTTGTGTTTATAGACCCCCTTCTGGGGACTTTACTCGTTTTGAATCTGTAATGGAGGATTCACTTAATAAGTTAAAATCTAGTAATAAATCTATAATTTTATGTGGAGATTTTAATGTTAATATCTTAGATGTTACTCCATTAAGTATCAGATTTCTCAATCTGTTTAGATCGTTTAATTTAGTTAACCTGTTTTTTGAACCAACAAGGATCACGGCTTCTTCATCAACTTGTCTTGATAATATGTTTAGTGATTGTGTTGCCGAGGACAAATTAGTGTTAAGTGACTTATCGTCTGATCACTGTGGCTTAAAAGCTAGCTTCCCTATGCCATTAAATAAAAAGCCGCAGAAAATAGAATGCAGGCCTCATACAGCTAGTCGTTGCAATAAATTTAAAAATAATGTAGCACTTAAAGTAACACCGTCAATAGTAGAGCACGAAACTCCTAATGAAATTTATAAAGCCCTTTTTGATGTTGTGCAAAATGAATACCAATCTATTTTTAAGTCTAAAACTATTAACATTAAGGGACCTTCTGTGGGCTTCAACCAATGGGCCACACCAGGTATTTACAAAAGTCGAGCCCGATTATACGAGTTGTATGGTCTTAAACAATACAGGTTTGATACAACTTTTCTAGAGTATGTTAAAAATTATTCCAAATTATTTAAAAAGATTTGTATTATTGCAAAATCAAAATTCTTAAGCGAGACCATTAAAAATTCTAATAATAAAGTTAAAGCCACTTGGAAAATCATTAACAATGAAACGGGTAAATCTGTTACACAAGATAATCACCTTGAGATCATGGTGGGTAACAAATTAGTTAATAAAGCAGCCGACGTAGCCGAGGCTTTTAATGAGTATTTTGCCAGCATACCTATAGCGACGACTCGTTCCCTAAGTTCGTCGCCGTCTAAAGCCGAAGATCTTTTGCATAGCAGCGTGTCTAAATGTGGTAACGTATTTAGTTTCGAACATGTAACGCCTCGTGATGTGGTTAACGTTTTTAATTCACTTAAGTCTAAAAACACAGGTGATTTTTGGGGCATTTCTATTAAACTATTAAGTAACATAATCGACATTGTAGCCCCCTGTCTTGCTGTCACTTTCAATAAATGCGTTGATTTGGGGACTTTCCCTGATCTTATGAAGAGCAGTAAAGTCATCCCTCTATTTAAATCTGGTAGTAAAAATGATATTGGCAATTTTAGACCAATTTCTATTTTACCTGCATTTAGCAAAATTTTTGAAAAATTAATTCTCAAACAGTTGTTAGTACATTTTAATTTAAATAATCTCCTTCATAATGATCAATATGGCTTTACAAAGGGTCGTTCGACTACGGATGCAGGTGTTGCTTTGCTAAAACACATATTTAACGCATGGGAGAACGCGCAAAATGCAATCGGTGTTTTCTGCGATCTCTCTAAAGCTTTTGATTGCGTACATCACGATACGCTTTTACGGAAACTGCGTCATTACGGTGTTCAAAACGAGGCCCTAAATGTGATAGATTCGTATTTACAAAATAGATTCCAATGTGTAGACGTAAATGGCGCGAAATCTTCCAGACTACTGGTTCGGCTTGGTGTACCTCAAGGTTCAATACTGGGTCCATTTTTATTCTTGGTTTATATTAATGATCTACCATATTATTTAAAAGGTTTTTGTGACGTTGTACTATTTGCAGATGATACCTCTCTTATCTTTAAAGTAGATAGGAATAGACACAATTTTGACGACGTAAATAGCACGCTATCAATGGTCACGGATTGGTTCACAACAAACAACCTTGTTCTTAATGCCAAGAAAACTAAAATAATTAAGTTCGCTTTACCCAATGTCAGAAATCTAGGTCCCAATATTATCCTCGCCAATCAAGAGCTGGAAACTGCCGACTCTGCTGTATTTCTGGGCATAACAGTAGATTCAAAATTACAATGGGGATTACACATATCAAGCCTAGCGGGAAGGCTAAGTTCGGCCGCATACGCCGTCAGAAAAGTAAGACAATTCACTGACGTTGATACAGCACGGTTAGTCTACTTTAGTTATTTTCACAGCGTTATGTCCTACGGTATTCTGCTGTGGGGCAAAGCTGCTGATATTCAAAATATATTTGTTCTGCAGAAGCGAGCCGTTCGTGCAATTTATCAGCTGGGTGCCCGAGTTTCTCTTAGAGATATTTTTAAGGAGATTGGTATTCTCACGGTTGCCTCTCAGTTCATCTTTGCCAACATTTTATATATTAGACAAAATATTCATCTGTACACTAAAAACAGTGATATTCACAACTTTAACACCAGAAATAAGCATAAACTACGCGCTCCTTTTCACCGGCTTCACAAAGTTCATAATTCATTCGTAGGGCTCGGTATAACATTTTATAACAAACTGCCATCTTCTTTTTTAGACTTGCCATTTAATGCATTTAAAGCCAAAGTGAAATCCAATCTTTGTTCAAAAGCTTACTATTCCATTAACGACTACTTAAATGATAAGAATAGCTGGTCGTTGAGTTGAACACAAGACAATGTTTGTAATTTATGTTCTTTCTCCAAAATTAGTTTACTGATATAATATGTTATGTCTTTTCTATGTTTTATTATTATATACCTTTTATTATTGATTGTAGTCAATCGTAATATTAACTTACACATAGTATTGTATCGAGTCTGGTTCTTCTAACCAAACAGACAGATGTGTTGCTGGAGAGTTTGTTCCGCCACTTCTTCTTTCCAGCAAAAACACTAGGAAGTGTCGAAGGGTGGGCGTTTTGGGGGACTGTCACTTGTAAATAAGTAAAGTAAAGTAAATTTTGACGTTCGAAAAGTGCTGATTATCAGCCTAGTTTGAATAAATGAGTTTTGATTTTGATTTTGATTTTGATTTTGATTGAAATGGTGAGGAATCAAATGTATAATCGAATTAAACGTGGTAAATTAGACAATGGAGAAAATTTCAGATCTCAGCTTATTGAAGGATTCCACGTCACTTCAAAACTTAAAAACTATATGGCATCTTTGACATGCGTGCGTCGACAACAAAAAGTATGCATATCAAAATTCCTGCTTAGCTTGTCCGCCCGCATGTAAAGATTCAGGAAAACAATAAATATCAAATCTTAAAAACTAAACAACATAAAATATTTATAAATCAATAATACAATAATAATATACACATCACAATTATTTACACATAGCTACGCCACATCACCCCCCTCCAGAGACCGTCACTACAGGCGATAATAGTTAGGAAAGTGAACTTTGCGCCCTGATTTTGTCGTTTTGATATTATCTTCTGGGTTTTCGGGTAATTTGGTGGTATGTGGTGATTTTTGTGATGTGGATGGTGTTGTGCTTGCGTGTGTGTTTGCGTTGTTGTTGTTTGGGTCGTGTAATATGTAGGCAGGTTTAAGCCTGTCAATGGAAACCGTGACAGTTTTGCCATTGACAAGGAGCTTAAATACCTTGTCCCCGTGTTGCAGGACTTTGTGTGGCCCAGTGTATGCCGGTTTTAGCGAGCCTCCTGTCTCATCTCTGAGAAAAACGTGACTAGCTGTACCCAAATCTTTAAACACAAATGTTGTTTTGCTGCCATGACGGGATGCTGGTGACGGCTGCAACCTTCTCGCAAAGGTCTTTAACCGTGCCACATAGTTTGACATGTCAATTGTGTCATCGACCTGTGGCTGAAATAACTCCCCTGGTAGCCTGAGCGTTTCCCCATACAAAAGTTCAGCTGGGGTAGCTCCTATGTCTTCTTTGAAAGCATTCCGGATTCCTAATAAAACTAGTGGCAAAGACTCAACCCAATTTCCGCTAGAGTGGCAGATTATAGCAGCTTTTAGCTGTCTATGAAACCTCTCTATAAGGCCGTTACAGGCAGGGTGGTAAGCCGTGGTTCGCTTGTGGTGGAATCCTACCATATCCGAAAGATTTTTAAACAATGCTGATTCAAACTGTTGTCCGCGGTCTGTTACTATGTCAACAGGACAACCGAAACGACTGATCCAACCGCTCACTAAGGCTTTGGCCACGGTTTCTGCTGTTATGTCGGATGTTGGTATTACCTCAGGCCAACGTGTAAACCGGTCGATGGCTGTGAGGCAATAACGATAACCTTGTGACAGTGGCAGTGGGCCGATGAGGTCAATGTGAATATGGTTGAATCTAGCCTTTGGTGGATTGAAAGTTCCTAAAGGTGATGAGTTGTGACGTGTCACCTTTGAGCGTTGACACGCCAAGCAGGAACGACACCATTCTCTGCAGTCTTTTTTAACTGCTGGCCAAACGAATCGTTCCGTAACCATTTTGGTTGTTGCTTTTGGCCCTGGATGACTCCACGAGTGTATGCTGTCAAAAACGTTACGACGGTAGTCTTTTGTGACATATGGTCGGGGAATCTTGGACCTTTCGTCGCAGTACAGTTCGGCGTCTGAACCTGGCACTTTCATTTTAACAAGACGTAAAGATGTGTTGCTGATAAGAAGCTGTCCTAGCTCTGCGTCGTGCTTCTGAGATTGTGCCAGTTTGTACAGATCAACTGGTTGAGCAACCTCCTCGATCCGTGAGAGGCTGTCAGCAACGACGTTGTCTTTACCAGATATATGTCTAATGTCGGTCGTAAATTGTGCGATGAAATCCAAGTGCCGAAACTGTCTCGGTGGACAATTTTCTTTCCGAGAGTGGAATGCAAAACAAATTGGTTTGTGATCCGTGTAGATCACAAAATTTCGTGCTTCGACCATATGCCTGAAGTATTTTATAGCTTCATATATCGCAAGCAATTCTCGGTCGTAAGGCGAGTACTTAGATTGTGCTGGACTCAGCTTACGAGAGAAGAATGCCAGCGGTTGCCATGGTTCTCCGTCCTTGCATTGCTGCAACACTGCCCCTAACGCCGTATCTGAAGCGTCGGTCACTAAAGCTAGCTTGGCTTCACAGTCGGGATGGACAAGCATTGCGGCTTTGCAAAGATTTTCCTTGCAGGTGTTGAAGGCTTTCATTTCATGGTCTGTGAAACACACTGGGTGAGAGCCTTTGACAGACCCCACCAAAAGAGCATTCAAGGGAGCCTGGTGCTGAGCTGCTTCAGGTATGAAACGCCTGTAGAAATTTAACATACCCAAAAATCTGCGAAGTTCTCGTACCGATTTTGGCGCGGGGTACTTGGTGATGGCTTCCACCTTCTCTGGTAGCGGGCTGGTGCCATTGGCAGAGATCTTATATCCGAGGAAAGTTACCTCTTTAACTCCAAAAACACATTTTGCGGTATTGATCACCATCCCATATTCCCGAAGTCGGGTGAAAAGTTGGCGAAGATGATCTTCATGGGTCTGCTGGTCTTTCGAGAACACTAAGAAATCATCGAGATATGCATAACAGAAGTCTAGTCCTCGTAGCATTTCGTCGACGAATCTCTGGAATGTCTGCGCAGCGTTGCGGAGACCAAAAGTCATAAAAGGAAATTCGTATAAACCGAATGGTGTGGTAATGGCAGTCTTAGAAATATCCTCTGGGCTAACTGGAATCTGGTTATAAGCCTTTACCAAATCGACTGTACTGAAGACTGAGCACCCTGACAGACTATGTGAGAAGTCATGAATATGACGTATTGGATAATTATCGGGTACTGTCCTAGAATTCAGCATTCGGTAGTCACCACACGGTCGCCATCCGTTGTTCTTCTTAGGAACTAAATGTAATGGCGATGACCATGGTGAACTTGAGGGTCTGGCTGTGCCATCTTTCAGCATCGCTTCAAACTCGCTTTTTGCGATTTTTAATTTATCAGGGGCCAGGCGGCGTGGTGTACATGAAACCGGTGGTCCAGGTGTAGTCTGTATGTGATGGACTGTATTGTGTGTAGTTGTGCGGTGTACGCCGTGTGGTCGTGTAATGTCAGAGTATTCCCGTAGTATGTTATGGTATGTGGTGTCACCAATAATTACCTTAACCGAGGAAATAATATCTGACGAACGTGTAGGAGAAGCCGGGGTCGTAAGCGTTGTAAAACTGTCAATAAGGCGATGGTTTCTGCAATCAACAATTAAATTGTAAAATGACAAAAAATCTACACCTATTATTGCCTTTGTAACGTCGGCTACAATAAAACGCCACGTAAAATCACGACGCAACCCCAAGTTTAAACTTAAACTAATATATCCGAATGTTTTTATCGACGTACCATTGGCTGCACACAGTTGATATTCCGAGGACTCACGCCGTCCTGGTAATACCGACCGTGGGTAAACACAGAGGTCGCTGCCGGTGTCAACCAAAAATTCCGTTTTGGATATTCTATCGGTGACGAATAAGCGACCATTGCTTGGGCGATCGTCGGTCGCCATTATTGACCGCCCTTTGAGTTTCCCGCTGCGTTGTAGTCGCAGGGTTTGACGCACTTTTTCGCACGTTCTCCGAACTTATTGTGGTACCAGCATTGTGGGAATTTACGGTAACTTGACTGCGATCTCGACGAACCCGAACGATGACGTGAACAGTTGTTTGATCTCGTGAATCGGTTTCGTGGTCGAGACATTCGCTCCATTTGAGACGTTAATCGTTCCACTTGCTTAGTTAGTGCGGCTATCTCAGGATTTGAACTAATAGCAGAAGTTGAGGGTACCTGTGGTCCGACGACATCGTGGATGCGATCCGCGAGCTCTGCAAGTTCTTCCATGTCGATCTTGGACTGCGAGGCTATAATGGCCTGTGTCCCGCTCGGCAGACGACTCGTCCAAATTGTTCGCAGAAATTCTTCTGGCACACCCGGTCCAGCGAGGTTTAATAGGTGTCGGTAAAACTGCGATGGTTTTCTATCGCCAAGTTCCTCGTGCATAAGAAGTTGCTTGACCTTTTTTTCACGCGAAGCCGACATCCTTTTAATCAACTCTGCCTTAAGTTTTTCGTATTTGTTGGTGGCTGGAGGATTTTCTATAATTTCCTGAACTTCAGAAGCATATTGTGGGTCTAAGTGACCTGTCACATAATAAAATTTCGTGTCGTCAACCGTAATACCAGATAACACAAATTGAGCTTCCATCTGCGAAAACCACAGAGACGGTTTCTCTGGATAGAATGGCGGAACACGTACGCCAACGCGAAACGTCTGATGAAAATTTTCACCGTCGCCGTCTTGGCCTGCCACGGTTACGTTGCGCTCACCTTTCTTTGCCATCTTCGCGTTCTTCTAAGGGGTCACCAATTTAGTGCGGGTCTTGAGGGAATGAAATGTAAATCTTCATGTAAAAACAGATATTATGAAAGTTTATTATTATATACAGTTTCAAGACGAAGAGCACAAAATATATGGAAGGAGTAAAACGGAAATTGAAATGGTGAGGAATCAAATGTATAATCGAATTAAACGTGGTAAATTAGACAATGGAGAAAATTTCAGATCTCAGCTTATTGAAGGATTCCACGTCACTTCAAAACTTAAAAACTATATGGCATCTTTGACATGCGTGCGTCGACAACAAAAAGTATGCATATCAAAATTCCTGCTTAGCTTGTCCGCCCGCATGTAAAGATTCAGGAAAACAATAAATATCAAATCTTAAAAACTAAACAACATAAAATATTTATAAATCAATAATACAATAATAATATACACATCACAATTATTTACACATAGCTACGCCACACCTTTATTTTAAGCAAAATGGAAATACTTTATTATTTGTATTAATCTAACTGCCGGTTTCTGAATTGAGTATTTGAAGTTGAATACGTCTCAATCTATACTTAAAAAGTACTACTTAAACATTTCTCTGTTTCTGAATTGAGTTTTTTTAAACTCTGATCAAGATTTGAGTAATCTATCATCATTTATTCAAATTTGACAGAAAGCATGCTTAACTCATGCTTAAGACCAACACTTGCGTTTCTTACTGCCGGTTTCTGAATTGAATATTTGAAGTTGAATACGTCTCAATCTATACTTAAGTACTACTTAAACATTTTTCCGTTTCTGAATTGAGTTTTTTTAAACTCTGATCAAGATTTGAGTAATCTATCATCATTTATTCAAATTTGACAGAAAGCATGCTTAACTCATGCTTAAGACCAACACTTGCGTTTCTGAAATGAGAAAAACGTGTTTGACTATACTCAAAGCATTATCAACGTCAAGATAAGTAGTTGAACGTTGACACACCAATTTCGGGTACTCAAACTGTGCTCAGTATTATTATCTAGTGATTTTGTAAGTGATTTTGATCGAAATGAGTTACGACGATACTTCCCTGTCATCTCTGAAGATGCCTCAACGCAGACAACCGCGCCTAAGAAGAATAGCAAGACATCGGCCTTTTTTTTTTTTTTTTGGGGGGTGGGAAATCATCAAATAACCCCTCCCGCTCTTGGGCAGAGCGAAAGGGAGTGTCAGACTTCTACTGACTAAAAACCACCCATGTTCCTTCTTCGCCCTTCATGTCGAGGCCGCGGTATCCCTTGCGAACAACCCGCGCAGCCTCGACAGGCGTTGGCCCTTGCGGGCCCCTTCCATGTTGCTGACATCTCTTTGAGGCGCGCGTGGAACACGAACGCGCCGTCGACACGGCCTGTCGTCGTCATAAGACGGACGGACGGCGAGCTTACCCGTCACTCACCGTCAAGCCATCACGTGGCCCCCGACGCCCGGATCGCCTCCCGCGGCGGCTGGGACGAGAGGTTCTCTCTCTCTCACGTTCCGCCACCTCCTTCGCTAGCATAAGACATCGGCCTAACTTGTTCATCACGCTAAGCGATGAACAATTTAAGAGTCGGTTCCGCTTCACGAAAGGGGTCGGTTAGGTTTATTTTTAACAAAATAAAGCCTAAACTGACCTGTCGTATTCAACGGCGAGACTGCATTTCTCCCATGTTGCAGTTGTTAATAGCTCTCAGATTTTACGCGACTGGTAGCTTTCAAGCTGTTGTGGGGAACACTGTGAATGTGAGCAAGGCGACGGTGTGCCACGTGGTAGAGAGGGTAACTAGTGCGATAGCGTTATTGAGACGGCAATATGTTCGAATGCCCACTGCACAGGAGAGACCATCAGTAGCGGCACGATTTTTTGACATTGCTGGATTCCCGAGAGTTATAGGTGCTGTTGACTGCACACATGTGAAAATAAATTCACCAGGAGGGAATAGATCTGAACTGTATAGGAACAGGAAAGGTTATTTTTCTGTTAATGTTCAAGCCATCTGTGATGCCAACTTACAAATAACTAGTGTCATTGCAAGTTGGCCAGGCTCCGTGCACGACACTACGATTTGGAGTGACTCACCGCTTGCAGCTCAATTTGAAGCTGGCAGATTTGGGTCATACCTTACTCTCGGAGATAGTGGTTACCCATGCCTCAGATATCTACTGACACCCTTTTTGGACCCTGCCTCTCCATCTCAAGAAGCCTACAACAGAGCCCAGATATCAACACGAAACACAATTGAACGGGGTTTTGGTGTTCTGAAAAGAAGATTTCCATGCCTAAATTCAGGAATGCAACTGAAACTTCCAAAAGTGTTGAAGGTGATTGTGGCGTGTGTTGTCGTGTATAGTTTATAAATCGTGATCTATAAGTTTTATGCTCACATTCTCATTTGCAGAACCTTTTCTTGCACGATGCTTAATATTATTATAAAAATGTTTAAGCATTGTTTCATCCCTAGGCCCAGTCATGCAGAGGCTAATATAATCTTTAGCAATGGACTTCCAGGCTTCCTGTTTCTTTTGAATATAGTAAGCCCCTGTCCTTTTGCACTCTATTACATTTTGGTATTTGAAGCAATAATAATCATAAACATCTGAATACTTATATAATATGTATATAAATATATATATATATATATACTTATATATATGTATCTAATGATAAGCATAAAATTGTAAAATAAGGTAGACATTATAAGCTAATAGGTACTGTTTACTTTGCTATTATTGAAAGAAGATTTTCTTTGTCCTCTAAAGTATAGTTTGGCGATCTCTTTTTCTTATCTTTATCCATTTTAATATTTAAACTTCCCATTGTACCTACTCGGTACAATGGGAAGTTTAAATAAAAATATATTATCAGAATTCCAATATTTACTCACTAGCACTCTAGCAGTTCCTTGACAAATTGACAAGTCAATGACATTCACCGATTCACGATTCGGTTCATGCAAAGACGTCAAATATGAAATTGCTAAAATGTCCATAATGCAGTTTTAATAACATAAATTTGTTAATTTTAACGCTGTTATTTAAAATTAGTTTACTTTATAAGTCTGTTTTAAATTTATAAGAATAAAATAATTTTATATTATGAGTTTTGGAAAAGCACCGGTTTTTTAATGGGAATTGGAACGTGTTAGCTTTGATCAGGAATACATAAGTAAATGATCAGTTGATTAGGGTTTGACGACAATCGATTTTAACTTGTGAAACGTAAAAAACTTAAGCATATACTTATCTCTTTGAGAATTCTCAGTTGAGATTTGCTACTTTTCTCAAATCAGAAACCGGCAGATACGAGGATATTTTAGTTGGAAGCCAAGAAAGAGGTTTGATCATCGATTTCAAAAATGAGTTGTCAAAGGAGTTTGACTTGAAAGATTATGGTCGGGCGAATATATATTAGGAATAGACATTATAAGAAATGCCAATGACATTATATTGTCACAAGAAGATTACAATAAAAAATTATTAAAACAATTTTATCTAATATGGAAAAATGTAATAAATGTGCAACTCCTATGGAAATTAATTCAAAAGTGAAATCCGAAGAAAAATGTGATACAGAAAAGGATGAAACATGGCCTTATCGGGAACTAATAGGTTGCCTAAATTATCTGAGTAACGCAACTAGGCCTGATATTGCAAATGCCGTGAGTAAACTAAGCCAAAAGTTAACGAAACCGGAAATATGCGACTGGAAATCAGCGAAACGTATATATTACGTTACCTTAAAGGGACAATGCGACACAGTCTCGTATACAAGAGAACTGGTGATTATGGTTAAGGTTTTTGGGATGCTGATTGGGCTAATTACTTGTTAGATAGGCGAACATATCAATCATGTATCATGGCAATCAAGAAAACAACGTAGCGTGGCTACATCGACTTGTGAGGCAGAATATGTAAGTCTATCTGTATGTATGAAAAAAGCAGTTTATTTGAATAGTCTTATGAGGGAGTTAGGAATAGTGAGGTATACTCGAGTAGTTGTTCATGCCGACAATCAAGGAGCAATATGTTTGGCTCAAGACCCAATGTTTCACGCACGCAGTAAACACATTGATATAAGGCATCATTATATTAGGGAAGTACTCCGAGATAACAACGACATCGAACTGAGACATGTACCCACTGAATCCATGATACCTGACGTTCTCACTAAACCATTGTGTAGTGTAAAGCACTTTCAAGTGCATTACTGGTTTAAGTGTTAAAGATTATTGATTTGGATATATTTTAATAATTTAAAATTAAAATTTATGAGGGTGTATTGGATATACAAACTTTCTGTATATATATGTGTTTATGGTGTAAATTTGAATTTAAAAAGTAGTACGTTCTAAGGTACTTGTGTCACCTATGATTTTTCTTTGATACTTTTCGTGTGTGCTTTCTTATAAAATAATCTCCTAATATATTTACAACAAGTTATTCCTTTTTCATTTCTTTTATCCTACAGTTCTATCGTAGGACTGTGCAGTAGAACTAGTGGGAATGATCCTTACTCGGGTACGTATTTGAATATCGAAGATTAAAATACCCACGCTTAAAATATCGATGTTCAAAACATCGAAAATTTAAATATCGATTATATCAAAATGTCGAAAATTGTTATACCTACGCTTAAAACATCGAAAATTGAAATGCCGAGTGATTAAAATTTCGAATGATTCAACATATCGAATGACATTATGCCTAAGTTCAAAATATCAACATTTAAAACATCTAAGTTCATAATATCTACGTTAAAAATACCTACTAGATAAAATACCGAAAAAAATTATATAGGCAGTATGAGTGTATTCATAAATGTAGGTAGATGTGAAATTGTCACACCCTGCAAACCCGTTGCTATTAAGTAGTCATTAGTCTGTTTACTGCATAAATGTAACGTACGGTTTAATATTATAGATTTATTATGTCGGAATACGTATTAGAAGTTTTAATCCGGAGGCGCGAAGGGAGGGCTACCCCCGCTCGCTGTAACAAAGCATAGGCACCCGCGGGAGCCGTAGCGGCTGAGGCTGGTCGCCGGAGGCGACCAGCAAGCCGAAGCTGCGGAGGTGAACATGGGTGCCTATCCTTTGTTACGCAAGGGCGAAGGGGTTGCACTTCCCGTAGCGCCGGAGACGTTGCAGAAGCAACCTTTTTCCACTCATACTACTTACATCAAAATTTGTTCGATATTTTAACTTAAACGTATTTTTAGGCTGAATAAATGTTGAAAATTAACCCAATTTTACACGTAGGTATATTAATTTTCGATGTTCAAATAATATATGTACCCATCGATATTTAGGACGTTCGATAGTTTGTACTTCGATATTTAGGACATTCGATAATCTGTATTTCGATATTTGGATCTTTCGATGTAACTTTTGTAGATATTTAGATTTTAGATGTATTGGACGTAGGATATTTAACCATACGATAATATAAACTTTCGATATTTTATGTTTCGGTTTTATGGCCGTTCGATATTTCCATTTTCGATGTTTTGAACATCGATATTTTAACAGTAGATATTTTAATCTTCGATATTCAAATACGTACCCCCTTACTCACCGTCCACAGGCCCGCGTCTACGGTGGCTGGAAGCCGTCACGTGGCCTCGCTTTCACCCCTTGATATATAAATGAAATATTGACCAGAAGTCGTAATTTAAATTGATAATATATGAAAATCTCCTGAATATTGACCAGGATGCAAAAATGCATTGAAATATTTCATTGGTAGTTTAAAATAACCAGCTGTTCCATGCACTTTGAACGTCTAGAATAGATATTATAATTTTTTCTGCGGGGGTGATCAGAATGATGCACTAATTCCGTGGTAACCGTTTGAGCTTCGGTCTCCTTTCTACTCTGTATAGACTTATAAACACATTACCCCCTTCAGCCGGGTATAAAGACCACTTACTATTTATACACTTTCTCCTGAATTTTCGGGTATTTAGCCATCATTTGTACTGTATACCCAAAGGCTACTGCAGAGGTGTCCGTCCCGGCTATAACCAGGGTCAGCACTTCTTCTCTTAACTCCACATTGGTATACCCATTATCACCACCAGATAAATCGACTAACAAGTCTAGGAAGGACTGGTTCTTGTATGACTCTAAATCTGTAAAAGCAAATATAAGTTGATTATAAACCAATTTTTGGTGGACCGTGGAAGATAATAGTAGTAAGAAAATTCAGTCTTATGGAGTTTCTAGGCCGTTCTTCTCCATACCTAGTGATCTACGGTATAGAATGGGCAACTACAGTACTCAGTTGTATAGTATAGTACAATGGGCTTGTGTCGGCAACACCCATACAACGCGCGTATTTTCCGTACGGAATAGTTTCAGAGTTTTTATGCCTTGGGACTGGGACTGTAGGTTAATTTCGTTGTTGTCGTTGTTTCGACATTACAAAAGTACCTGTAGTAGATACTTTTGTAATGTCGAAACTACTTGAAAAAAACGCTTTCATTTACACTTACCAAATTCATGGTCAACCTCTGTTCGAGATAATTTTTTAAGTTTTAATTCTTCTCTCTTCTTTTCAATAACCTGCACATCAATAAATTCATTATCATTTGAGTGGTAGCACTTAAAAGAATATAGCTGAAGAGAGCCTATGCCCAGCAGTCGACAGTATAATCTGATGATAGTTAACAAACTCTTACATTATAACAACAATTTCCAGAAGACCCAAAACTCTGTAGTCCAACAAGAAGCTCTATGTATTCAGTGTAGATCAATTGGTGGTTTACAACATTATTTTAGTATTGCGAAAACTGAATATAGTTTGTTCATAATAAGTAACTGAATCAATTCCAATTTATTTACTCCATGTTATATTTTGTCCCATAAATAGTTTAAGAATGGTACAAGTTTGACAGCGCGCGACACTAAATACCTATCGAAATCATACGCAACAATTTTTTTTTATTTATTTATTACCAAAAATATTATCACCATTTCATTACAATACAATGACCGTGGTTAAACGTGCCAAATTATTATCCATGAGCGCTGGGGGCGCCCCCAGCGTCGTCTTGCGCTCATTGATAATAATTTGGGCGACGCGGGAGCCGATTTTTCATGATAAAGTTTTGTTCCGTTCTTAGATTCCTTACATAAATAAAAAGACTACACGCGTGTTTCGTGTTTCGTATAGACTAGTACTAATGAAGTATGAAGTCCCATTTTATAACATGGGACTTTAATATATCAGGCGAAATGTGGGTATACTTTAATAAGGTACACCTCTGCCCAGCACTTAGTCCACGAATATGTGATTTTATGTCACTTCGAACACTTGGAGCTATATTACGTCTACGAACTGTACGATATAATTACCTTATCAGTAAAGCTATGCATGACTGCTATAGCCTCCTGGTGTTTCTTATACTGCGGGAACCACTGGTACAGCCAGTCAGATTGCAGCCACGGGTGGAAAATCCTCTCGCACACCAGATTGAGGGCGCAACACAATGCGTTCAAGAACGGTTGGTCTGGATTCTCTTGTGCGTTGATTTTTGCTCCCAATGTTGTATCTGTTTATAAAAATTTGGATAAGGCCTAACTTCTTAGTTTAGAACACTCCTGACCTTCTAATTGGATTAGTTTGCAAAACCTGAACAAATAAGCTACCACCAAACGCAACGACTAATTTTTATGCTCTTTCATTTGATATTATAGGAGAAAGTTGTACAAGGGTGAGGACGCTTTTTCCTTTGCATAGGTATCGGGAGGTACCTACTATTGGTACGTGGTAGCTTTCGAGTTTTGTTTTTCACAATGGTTAATTTGACATTTTTGGTTTCTAATATTTTATTTGTTTATAAAACGATTGTATTACCAAGACAAAACCATTTCGCTGCGGGAAAACAACGATCGATTTCACGGTGTATATTTTTTGTTTATTCGCTGATTCAGGCCGAGGCTTGACCTTTCGGAGATAACTATTCCTACATTAGAGTACACACATGCTTACTATACTTACCTACTTTACCCCTTTGTGTGAGTGGCATCTGCTTAGAGGGCGTGACCTCGCGGCCCGCGCATGCGCGAGGCGCGGCGGCGGCAGGCGCGTGAGACGCGAGCGCGCTCTCGTTAGTACCTAGCTCCGAAAGCCGGCAAGGACTTGCTCAGGCAAGACCTGAAATACTCGTTTTCTTCCCTCTGGGGGGAAAACGGTTATATTTCAGTTCTGTGCCTTTGGCATGACCTTTCGGAGACGTGTCTAAAGCGTACTGTGACAGGGTAATGTGTGTCAAAATAAAACAAACTTATCTTGACATAAGAAAACGAGAAAATTTATTGTCATTAACGAAGCTGACAATTATATTAGATTACGTAGCAAACTAAACTTAAAAAAAAATACTTTTGGCTTTCAGCCTAACTTGTAATTCTTAATATAAATTTAATAATGAGATCAAGCAGTAACAATCAGTCTTAATTAGAATGACATATGATAAACTCAACTAAACAGTGACAAGCCCAGCTACATTGCTGTAAATGAATCACCGAGAGGGTTCACATTACTATTACTAGGTTGGCCTACCGGCTTGCAATAATGCTTGAAAAAATTATCGGAGCCTCTCCAGTTACCTCTTTTTAGAATGTCATCCAAAGGTATATAATTTTGAAAATCATTGGAGGCCACAGCTGATCGAATCGAACCTGGGCTACTAGTTATACCTAGTTCTGTAAAAAGCACCTTTAACCAACCTGCGATAGTGGCTCATGAGGGCGCTTTTACTACTCCATGTGTAGTAAAAGTAGTAATAAACAAATGTTGCAAGTCAGTCTGTGCCATTCTTCTCTATGTGCGTGTGAACTGAGGGACCAAAAAGGAATACGCGAAATGAAAATCCTAAGATTTAGTAGAAGACTTAAAACAAATGTAGAACAAATCCGGGGAATTTGTAATCAAATATATTATAAACTACGACCCATAAAGTGTGGTCCCTCAGTTCTCACATACGGTTAGCCAGATCTCGGAAAGTATCTTAAAAAAGAAGGTTTTGTGAATACAGACATTTAGTAAAGAATTTGGAAAGATATTCACAAAATAACAGACCACAAAGCATTAAAGATAAAAAAAATATAACGACTGAACTGTGGTCCCTCAGTCCACACAACAAAGATAAATATTTTAGTGAATATTACTGAATTAAACTAATAAAACCGTTCTTTTTCTACATAAAGTTTTAGAAGAAGTCTTAAAACATATCGTAAAAAAAAATGAAGCCTAAATATCGAAGCATTTTGAAGATAGCGATGATTATTACTGGTCCCTCAATCCTCCACTCCACTGACATATGTGCATGTGCTAGCTGCTGGGCTATAGGAATATCAGAAAGTCTAGTGTACTTAACTTTAGTAGAAAGTTTCTTCTAAATAATAGGTATCTAAAATTGTGCATTTCTTACCTCTTAGCTGAGATAATATTATTTCTTTAATTCTATGAAAGTAAACAGAGCAGTGTGACCACACAATAAAACAAAATGTAGACAGTCCTTTTATACTTTATTTAATATAATTTTCATTTTTTAGACAAAACGAAAACAAGGTTGTACGGTTCCCGTCGGGGTTGCGGGTTGTTCGAAAGAGATACCGCGGCCTCGACATGAAGGGCTAAGAAGGAACATGGACGGTTTTTAGTCAGTAGAAGTCTGACACTCCCTTCCGCTCTGCCCAAGAGCGGGAGGGGTTATTTGATGATTTTCCACCCACCATGAAAAAAAAAAGGATGTACGGTTCCCGTCGGGGCTGCGGGTTGTTCGAAAGAGATACCGCGGCTTCGGCACAAAGCGCTAAGAAGGAACATGAGTGGTTTTTAGTCAGTAGAAGTCTGACACTCTCCGTATTCTCTCTCTCTCTCTATTTCTCTCTCTCTCTCTGTTTGTGCAGTGTGGGTGTCTGTGAATGTGTGCGATGATATGGTGTATGTCTATTTGTGACTAACTGCCTAACTGACACTAGCAGGGGGTTGGAGAACCTGTCGAGGCTGCGGGATGTCCGCAAGGGATACCGAGGCCTCGACATGAAGGGCGAAGAAGGAACATGGGTGGTTTTTAGTCAGTAGAAGTCTGACACTCCCTCTCGCTCTGCCCAAGAGCGGGAGGGGTTATTTGATGATTTCCCACCCCCCAAAAAAAAAAAAAAAAAAAAAAAAAAGGGGGTTGGAGAACACGCGTTTGCTCCAGGATTGTAATTATCTCTTTTTAAGACGGTTCCGTGTGGTATTGAAGGAGTTGAGTGAAGGGAATTTGTCATTATATAGGGTGTAAAAGTACCCTTAACGCAAACGAAAGGCACTTGTTCTCCCCACCACTGCGATAATTTTTTTGTTCTAGACCATACCTGGGAACCTCCTAGTTACGGAGATATTGGGGGTCAAAGTTCCAAATTTTTCACAGCTGTTTTTGTAAATACTAGTATTTCAGGTTTTAACTTTACTTAAATTATCTCCATGACCCGTTTACTATTCAAAGCATTAACTAACACAATGTTTTATGAGTGCTACTTTGAGTTTTACCGTAAAATGTGATTTTTGACCCCAAAAAAAAAAGTCATTTCCCAGCAAAAATTTTTGCGTAGGGGTACTTGGTTTGATGTACAGAATGCTTGGTTGTCGTATGCGTGAAGGGTTCGTTTACACCTTGTATAATGCGGGTAGACGCAAAAAGGATGACATCTTCAAATAATCGGTGGAGGCCGAAGGGACTGATAACAGGGAGGTATGTCTGGTACGCCTGAGTGGGAAAATGAAATGCTATAAAAAAAACTAGGCCTTCATAATTTTTCTTTAAACTGCCTACCGATATCACTGTTTTCTGAACGAGCTTCTTTTGCTGCTGTGATGATCATTATTTCAAAATTATTGTAAGTACGTAAGTTTTTTTTTGCGGCTTGGGAAAGCATCAATCTGTTGATATTTAGTCGATTTTATTATACAAAAATTAATCTTTGGTTTTCTTTATACTGGCAACACTGTCACTAAACGTCTGTTATAAAAAAGACGGTTGCCTTTAGTCGCTCTCTCACTTCTATCGAAACTGTGCTAGGAGGCAGTTACTATAACCTTTCTTGTGGGTAATTTTATATTTGAATAATAAACGAGTCAATGTTCATCGTATTTAAATTCAAATTGCTGCTGTTTTCTTCACACCCATTTCCTATACAATCATCATCGAGGGGTAGGCAGTGTCAGACTTCTACTGACTAAAAACCACCCATGTTCCTTCTTAGCCCTTCATGTCGAGGCCGCGGTATCTCTTTCTAACAACCCGCAACCCCGACGGGAACCGTACAACCTTGTTTTCGTTTTGTCTAAAAAATGAAAATTATATTAAATAAAGTATAAAAGGACTGTCTACATTTTGTTTTATTGTGTGGTCACACTGCTCTGTTTACTTTCATAGAATTAAAGAAATAATATTATCTCAGCTAAGAGGTAAGAAATGCACAATTTTAGATACCTATTATTTAGAAGAAACTTTCTACTAAAGTTAAGTACACTAGACTTTCTGATATTCCTATAGCCCAGCAGCTAGCACATGCACATATGTCAGTGGAGTGGAGGATTGAGGGACCAGTAATAATCATCGCTATCTTCAAAATGCTTCGATATTTAGGCTTCATTTTTTTTTACGATATGTTTTAAGACTTCTTCTAAAACTTTATGTAGAAAAAGAACGGTTTTATTAGTTTAATTCAGTAATATTCACTAAAATATTTATCTTTGTTGTGTGGACTGAGGGACCACAGTTCAGTCGTTATATTTTTTTTATCTTTAATGCTTTGTGGTCTGTTATTTTGTGAATATCTTTCCAAATTCTTTACTAAATGTCTGTATTCACAAAACCTTCTTTTTTAAGATACTTTCCGAGATCTGGCTAACCGTATGTGAGAACTGAGGGACCACACTTTATGGGTCGTAGTTTATAATATATTTGATTACAAATTCCCCGGATTTGTTCTACATTTGTTTTAAGTCTTCTACTAAATCTTAGGATTTTCATTTCGCGTATTCCTTTTTGGTCCCTCAGTTCACACGCACATTTCTTCTCTTACTGGATAAATCAATCAAACAATTTATCCATTTAATTAAACTTAAACTTGGATCTCCTGAACAGGTCAACTGCCATCCTGATTGGCGAAACTTCGCGTTATTGGTCTTTGAGCCAAACCTAGGCCAGAAGGTTATAGAAGAATCAAGTATTTCACAGTGTGTATCATCAATGCTCAAAAGAGTAAGGTCGTGAATACGGCGGCCTGACGCCAGCAAAAGAAGTAAAGCTAAATGCCGAGAGACTTGATAAATACTGTTTTTATCGGGTACGTTCGTTTTTAACCACTGAATTAAATCATGGACATTCCAAATCTGTGACTTTGACACCGTCGCTGAACGTTTTTGAATGTTAATTGCCTTTAGCATGGCAGCCACTAAGGGATGACTAGCTAGTCTATTCTCCTGAGTGGGGTCTGCTAAAGTAACTACTACTGATTTGTGCACTAAAATTTTAGCAGGAGCTAACTTTCTAATGCGTGAGAGGTACCCTAAGTAGGTTAGGTAGGCTACTTCCTGGAAGACCGCTAGGTGTTATCCCATTTTGTCTACACCACGAAACCCATTGTTTCCACGCTGCTCCGTATGTTCGCTATGTGGAATCACGCCAAGCAGACTGAATTAATTCAATATCATTAGAGTCCAAGCCTGTTACCAGTTTGCTCCACCCTGTATCTTTCAGACCTCTAAAAACAACTCTGCTACTTTTGGTGGCGGCTGATTGGTTGACAAGTCCACTAGATTCCTGCTCAGATTGAATATCTGGTAGGGGGCTTCTAATGCTCTGCGTTTGAGGTCGTTTGTCCAGAACACTGTCTCCTAGCGAGGGACCACTACCAGATACGTCCCGGACGCTCTGTTGAGATGATGGAGCACCGTGGGTATTAGAGGTGGAGGGGGAAATACCCAAGCTAAGTGGTAATCCCAAATTCGGCTGAATGCATTGATGTAAAGAGCCTGGGGATCCCTTGCTTCTATTGAGACATACGCCGGGACTACTCTTGATTGACTCGTGGCAAACAGATCTACCTGAGGGGTGCCCCACTTTAAGAATATTCTGCGAGTGACTGCCTCCCTGAGATGCCAATCCGGTAAAGTCTTCCTTCTGGATAGGCTGTCGGCTACTGAATTGTAACGTCCTGGTAGATAATATGACTGGACAGTTATATTGTGATCTTTTGCAAATAATAGTATCTTCCTTGTCATTTCCATGAGCAGCACCGACCTTGTACCTCCCTGATTTCGCAGGTAAGATACTACTGTTTAAACTGGACTAGGGCTATGTACACAGTGTAGAGCTCCTTTCTGTTTATGTGCCACTTCGTCTGTCCACGTCCCTGAGCGGTAGTAATCGCTCAGATGTACTCCCCAGCCTTCGTCGGAGGCGTCCGTGCTTATGAAAAACGTTGGTTCTGGCACAAAAATCTTGCTCGGAATTACGACGTTCTTTATCTACCAAGAACACTCGTCCAGCGCCAGCGACGTTATTGGAGTCTTTTGACTTGGTCGGTCCTGTGACAGCCTTCGACAGGCTCTTAGAAGGTGTCGGGTATGTAATCGGCTAAGTGGGGTTACAAGTGATGCGAAACCCAGTCTTCCTGTCAGAGCTGTTCCTGACCGCCAAGACCAACGCTTTGTCCTTAGAGGTAAACCTAGATCTGCCTGTAATCGAACTACCTTTTCGCGTGGTAAACATTTTTGATTTATGTCGGTGTCCCAAACGATTCCTAAAACTCTATTTGTTTCCTGGGATTTAGAACCGACTTCTGTAAGTTCACACACCAGCCAAGGTCCTGAAGAAGAGTCACTGCATATCTCATTTGACCTTCCAGTATGTCTGGGTCCTGGTTCGCGAACAGAAAGTCGTCTCAGTATACGAGAACTCGAATCCCCCTTCCCCTCGCTAACCACTTGCTGACTCGTGAGAACGCCAACGGCGCGCTGGATAGTCCGAATGAGAGGGCCGTCATTTGCAAGAGCTCGCCTGCATAAACGAAGGCAAGGTATCTTCGATGAGTTTTCTTTATGGGGATATGAAAGTATGCCTGCGCTGGATAGTCCGAATGAGAGGGCCGTCATTTGCAAGAGCTCGCCTGCATAAACGAAGGCAAGGTATCTTCGATGAGTTTTCTTTATCGGATATGAAAGTATGCCTGACTGATATTCAGCTTTCCTAAATAATCGTTCTTCTGCAGAAAATTCGGAACATGATTCTGGTTTATTAAGCGATACTTCGCAGGTTTGAGAAAAACATTTAGGCGACCAATATTGAATATTTGCCTCACTTTTCCGTTGGTTTTTGGGATCAAAATAATCCGAGATAAGAACCCGTTTACAGCATCGCACTTCTCTACTACGCCCAACCTGAGAAGAGTTTTTAATTCCTTGGACATTGTATTTGAGGTTCTTGTCGTAAATCTCTCTTGGTTTTCGTGTAAGGGAACAGATGGCGGCTTGGTTACAAACGGTATCGTGTATCCGGAGATTATTTTTAGGATCTTCTTTGGAGCTCCTAGTTTTTCCCATAGCCAAAGAGATTCCACCAATTGCCCCCCGCGAAAATTGTCAATACCTGCGCTTAGGTAACTTTTGATCCCTTCCAGGTCGGTTCCGTTGCTTATTCGAAGGCCTTACACCTCCAGGCATCCGGCGCGCTGCTGACTGGGCTGATGCTATGTGTGATGACGTTGAAGGATGAGCGCGCCAGGATTGCTGTCTTCCTGTCGATGGATGAGGAGGTACGGTTGGTTTGCGAAAGGTCTCTTTATTTCCTTTCCTCTCCGAAAACCTGTTGTGTATGGTTGGAAATATCTGTGCTAGGCCTCAAAAATATTCCCAATCGCCTTTCATCGAAAAGATGAGTTGGTGATGGTGGAATGCTGTGTAAAGCAGCACCAAGCGATTCATTCTTAGATTTATACGCCCTTCGTCTTGTCTCTATAGCTTCTGCACGATGAGCAAAAACGAACTGCAGCCAATCAACCGACAAGACCTTAAACTGGGAATCATCAGCTAATAGCTTACGCAATTCCTCACCAGCATACAGACATTTTTTCATGATAACATTCAACCCATCAGCTAGTGCTTTCCTCTGTAGGAGCAACCCATGGCTAATAGTGCCGAGCATACCCTCTTGTTTAACCAGGAAAGGAGATGGTTGATTTTTTAGGCTTCCAAGCTCTATATTGGCCTTTAAGGCACTAAAAACCGGGGCAGCCTAAAGACGTTTTTCAACCTCCTTGTATCGGATTTGATTCTAACTTTCTGAACCTAGTCTGTGACATTCGATGACCTCTTTCTTAATCGGTTCGGTAGGTTCTGGTTTAAGAAGGTCCATCTCTTTTATTCTGGGTTGGAATTATATTTCATGGGGCGGCCACACCTCTAGAGCGCTCGAAAAACTATCCATCTTCGGGGCATTCCAAGAGCCACTCCCAGATGACTCAGAACCTGAATGATCCTCTGAATCGGAATTATAATTTTCTTTGTCTGAGTCTGGCTCGGACAGCTGGCGATGAGAGTTCATCTTTTGTAAAAGAAGAGAAAACATGCTGTCCATTTTCTTCTCCAAGCACTCGAACCTACTATCTTGTGATGTCGAGGGTACGGGTGAAATATATTACGTTTTCGCTTGTGTGTTTTACGACATTCTGACACACATGACCAGCTTCTCCTTTTTCGCCCAACAGAATCTTATTTGCCTCACAACGGGTATGCAGCAAGGGTCGTATGTCTTCAACAGTAAGCTCAGTGCCAACTGCTGACCCCCTAATGCGGTTCGCAATCGAGGGTGGCCCTAGTATGAGAGTGCGTGTAAATGCCCAGTCTAGTAACTTGCACCTTATTTCCGATAGCCCTTTTCTGAAAGATGATCCGCCTCCGGGTCAAAGGCTCGAACTAAGCCTACTGTGGGGAGGGCCAACACTGACTTGTTTAAAACGTTAGGTTCAGGTTTGTCCCCGAAAACCTCCTCTTTTGAGGCGTTGACAACCTCCCACTGTGTTCAACCTTTTGGCAACGACACCCAAAATCACCTCATCCTGTTGAGTCTCTCCACTCTCGTCCAGTAACTCCCCAAGCGTCGTATATCCTGCTTCCTGCGCCATCTGAAGCAAGCAACGAGATCGTTACAAAGCCGTCAAGCCAGTCTGCGTGTCGAAGCCATAACCGACCGTAGCCGAAGAAGAAGGCGTATCATTTAATAGCCTATAAGTTAGTTGCAGTGCTCAACATTCGAGCCGTACCGCTCAATAATCGAACCGCGCCGCCCAACACTCGAGCCGCGCCGCTTAATAATTGAGCCGCGCGGCTCAGCACTCGAGCCGCGCCGCTCAACAATCGAGCCGCGCCGCTCCTTGATTCTGCCGCGCGGCTCAAAATTTGTACCACGCCGCTCAATATTCAAGCCACGCCGCTTCAAATTCGAGCCGCGCCGCTCAGTCTATTGGGCGTGCAGCTCGCCAGTAGCTTGCGGCGGAGCGAGTACCTGACTTTTATGACAGTAGACGTGCAGCTGACGTGTCGTATAGTACAGATACCTTACGCACCTTGTGGATGGGATGTCCGACAGAAGTGGTTAGCATTGGTTGCGATAGCGAACCGACATGCGTACAAATATGCAACTTGGCCATGCACAGCAAGTATAATTATATAAACACCCAACAGATTCCTTTAAAAAATAAAACACTCACACAAAGAATAAAATAAATATCAAAAACTTACCATTTCATTACATTTACTTGTAATCCACTGGCAAGTCACTTAACACTTCACAAACGTTACAACAACGTTACGTACGTTACTCGTATCTCGTCTCGCGTATCTTATTGCGTAAAAGAGCAGCATGTGCGCAGGCTAGCGTGGTGATAGCGTATTAACGAGAACGCGCTCGCGTCTCACGCGCCTGCCGCCGCCGCGACCCGCGCATGCGCGGGCCGCGAGGTCGCGCCCTCTAAGCAGAAACCACTCACACAAAGGGTAAAGTAGGTCAGTAGTAAGCATGTGTGTACTCTAATGTAGGGGTAGTTATCTCCGAAAGGTCCAGCCGAAGGCACAGAACTGAAATAAAGTGTTTTTCGTTATAGCTTAAATTGGAAGATATGTCACTTCGTTCATTTTGCTTGCCACTAGTAATACAATGCAATGTCACTTCAACTAATTTACCGACAGCAATGATATACTCGTTTAATTATTATAACTTTTTAACTTACTCATAAAGACATTATTATCTTCTCTCAACCAAGTTTTACTTACGCCCCTGCCTACCACACTGATACGACATACCTCTAAACGTTTGAAACATGATATTCCACAGTTAATTCAAATTATCTATCTCGTATTTTTTAATTTTGTGGGCTACCCGGGCGCTTCCACCTTAAACAGTTCCAGTATTTTTAATGGAAACCTACTGAGATTTCATTTCGATTCGATTACGAAAAATTAAAAGAAAAGTATTGTTGTCGGTACGGTTAAAGTATCGACTCACACTGCAATACAATTTAACACCGAATTCACTTTTGATATTATCGTGGGAATTAAACTTTCAAGTTAATACAACTCTTTTTGCTTCTTAATGAATAATATACTAAAGTAAACGACCAGTGCTGCCGTTCAAATTTTTGCGTGCATCATCATCATCATTGGATTGCATTTTCTGTACTCGTAGCATACAGACGTGCACATTAGCAATATTTATTTAATAATACTTTAATACTAGTGACCTCCTTCAGTGTATAAATTTCGTAATGCATAAAGTAATATTGCATAGTGTGTAGTTTCAGTGTATTATGGACACGAAAAGGTGATTTTTTTTAACAAAATGGAAAACAGCCCCTGTAATCCAAGGGGGCCAGCGCAACCCTCCGCCTCGTCGTCGCAGTCGGCAAATACCGATGTAATTATTTCAACGCCAGAAATACAAAAATGGATGGCCACCATTCAGCTCCACTTGAACGAAGTTTGCTCTATCGCCGCGGATGGGAAACTCAACACCGAGCAGAAGATGAAAATTACAAACCTTTGCCGTAAAGTTGAATCGGGAACGTCACAAATGGCAGTCTTTTACCAGTCGCTCAAGCAAAAAGCCATACTCGCAAATAACATGATCGATACTCTGCAGCAACAACGCGACCTGACAGATCAGATTTCGGAGCTCAAGCAGTCGATAAAGGAGTCCAGCTCTTCGGGAAATGCTTCATTTGCCGAAATGGTGAAAAGGGGATCTGACCGTTTCATTCGTCCTAATAATTTAAGCTCTGTCGCTATTTATCCCGATGATAAATTAAAAACCAGTGACGAAACCAAAGAACTCGTGCAAAAAATTATACGGCCCGAACAAATGAAGCTGCAAGTTCGAGGTGTTCGAAAAACAAAAAATGGTGGCGTAATAATTAGCACGGAGACGAAACATGACGCTAATAAGCTGAAAAACGCAGTCCAGCTCTCTACCTCTGGACTTACCGCCGACGAACCTAACAAGCGCAGACCCCGAATCGTGGTTGTAGGAGTGCCGACTTCCTTGGCTGAAAATGAGGTCTTCAAATGCATTTTTGAACAAAATGTAGCAGACAAGTTAGCAACGATGTCCTTGGAATCCTTCTTGACGTTGGTAAAATTAAGCCACAAATCAGGGAAAAGGGAGGCTGCAACCTGTAACTACGTTATTGAAGTTGCGGCTATTATCCGAAAAATACTAATACCTCAATCAAGGATATTTATTAACTGGTCATCTTGTCCTGTGAGGGATTTTACGCTAGTTACAAGATGTTATAAATGCCAACAGTATGGCCATGCCGCCAAATCTTGCAGAGAAGTGAATTCCACATGTGGGCACTGCGGTGAAGTAGGTCATATGATGTCCGAATGCGTGAAGAAAGACGACACTCCGAGATGCGCGACTTGCTCTCGCTTTAAAAAGCCCAGTGACCACAAAACGGGAGACGCTGAATGCCCTGCTAGAAAAATAGCGGAATATAGATACATAAATTCCGTCGATTATGAGGGCACCTAGTGCGCAATATTTTTAGTTGTCTAAGCAAATTGTCGCCCGCAATAAAAATACCCGAACAGTGTTATTTTGCAATATTTACTTGTTTTAATACTGCTGACAATGATATTAGTACATAGTAACAACTTAGTGCTACAAATTGTTTTCCCTAGATTTTATCGGTACATGTTTTGATGACCTTAATATTTTTTGTCTGCGTCTTAAATTAGTATAAAGTACTTTAGGTAGGTATATCATTATATATTAACTCATACTAGCTAATTTTACTATATTGTTTTTTCACTATAATGTTAAATATTATTAAGAAATCTATTGTCCAAATCTTAATTGTTAGAAATATGTCGCCTGTGATACAGGTTTAACCTAGTACAGGCATCGAACTTTTTTATACCTACATTATTTTTAAGATTTAAATTGTATTTACAGTGCCAACTCTAATTTTTGAATAAATATTATTATTATTATTATTATTTATATTTATATTATCATTATCAATCCCTTATAATTTGGGGTCAGCGTTGCATTTCTTCTTCTTCCATATTTCTCTTTTACTCGTCATCTCATCAAACACTTCTTGCCATGTCATCCTCCACACAGTCTGTCCATCGTTTCTTTGACCTTCCTTCAATCGTATACCCATCCACATTCATGTTGAAATCTTTTCTCTAGTCATTTTCGTCATTCCTCTGCATCACATGTCCATACATGTATAGGCATCATACCCATTACCACACAACTTTCCACAATTTTTTTCGTGCTATAAAGAATTTTACTCACCACACACAGAATCGAGGGTGTAAGTGCTAAGAAACGGCCACATGCTGAACTTCCCTTTACCGGCAGACTTCGTCAGTTGCTTCACCAGTTTTTGACTCTGTTCAGCGAAGACTTGGACAAAGTTATCGACTATTTTAGGACTGAAGGCGGGCACTAGGATCTTCCGTCGACGTCGCCAGATTGCAACTGTTTAAGAAAGATAATATTATTTCAGTAAAGGTACTGTAACCTGATTTCACCCGTTTAGTCCACTTTCGACCTCTCGACCTCCAATAAATAAAGTGTCTACTGGACTCCCAACTATAGTTCGTTCTCGACCCTCGGGGGCCAAGAGTGGATTTTATTTTCCAGGCATTTTTTAGTTTTCACTCGACCCCCAAAGTACAGTAAGGTACATACTCGTATTTAGGTACAATTATAAGCAAGCCACTATTTAATAATAATGAATTTGCTAATTGGCAAAAAACAATTAAGTTGGAATTATTTATTTTTTACGTTTTTAATTAGCTACATCCTATTAGATTAATTATAATAAATATTGATAATGGTTAAATTATCCATTGTTTCTAATTTTCCCACACAATATAATTTATAGTGTTTTAAAAATATTATTTAAGTGTCATGTACAAAAATAGCCAAACTTTATCTGTATCATCGTCATCACTATTATTAGCCTAGAGTAGCAGTAGCAAGACAAAGATTTCAGTTACTCTGTTTGTTTCATCAGTTTTATTGAAGGGCTCCAGCGGCTCATTCCTCACTTTCCGCCTGAACCTACTACCGTCTGTTTAGTTACTAATGCTAAAAAAACAACTTTCTCACCTGGCGCAAATATTCCTCCATTTCCTGTAATTTTCCTAACGAACCTGAGAAGGTCGTCTTTTTCCATGCATGTCTTCAAAACCATCTCGAGATCGACGGGGTCCACAACGACTGCACAAAGATGACATTTTAACTATCTATGAGGAGTGTCTACATTTGTAGATATCTTTCAGACGGGTCTACTCTTTAGAGCAGATCTTTTATGTCATTATTTTATTTTGCATAGCAACGGATAGCATAAATTAACTTCATTTTGCAGAAAATCGTTTGGCATACATTCATACATTCAAAACTCATAATTATGTAAATCAGAATCATTGTTTTGGCAGTGAAGACAGGGGAGCAGGCAGGGCTTCTTCAATAATGCTCGTCTTGTGATTTACAATGGTTTTTACTAGTTTTACAATTAAAAGTTTATAATTATGAGACGCACTTGTCACGTACGCACAGTCCTGTTGTTGCAATGCACACTCGCGCCGCGGGCGGAACTTTTGGTCATCTGGCCCGCCATAGATTTCCGACATAGTTTACATACGAATGCCGCCGATAGGCGTTGCTTGACCCAACAATCATCTTTGAGCATAAACTTCATATCCGTAATAATTAAAAAGTAGACCCATCATATCGCAGAAAATTCACAATCAGAATAGCCTTTTGGCATAAATTTCATTTCCATAATAATTGAAAGACTCATCTAGTAAGAGGTGATTATGAACATAATACATATTATGTGATTTTTATTTCCTTGTAAGAAGCAAGCAAACGAGCATGCATGCAGCAAGCATGCAACAAGCATGAAGCAAGCAGGCAACAAGCATGCAACAATCATGCGGCAAGCATGTAACAAGCATGCAAACAAGGATGCAAGAACATGCAGCAGACATGGTATCGGCCACGGCTCCGGCGCTGTGGGCCTCCGCCTCCGGTGGTCCCACGTGAGCTTATCGTCGCAGATAATTTTAACGCTCACCACCGCAGCTTTGACATGCTGGCCGGCAGTGTCAGCCTTGGCGGCGGACCTTACAACCACCTGCTCCTCAGCTCGCGGGCCGCCTCGTCCATCCGTGCCTACGCGGTATTAATTACACTCTAGGGGTATGGCAGACTGGCGGCATGGAGAGAGCGACTGTCGCAACCCCGTGCAGGGCACGCCACGATAGCGGCGGTAAGTCCCCTCTTTGAGGAGTGGCTGGAGAGGCGCCACGGCGCCCTCACCTTCCGCCTGACGCAGGTACTCACCGGACATGGTTGTTTCGGGAGGTACCTGCACCGAATCAGGCGGGAGGAAACGCCCGGATGCCACCACTGTGAGGATCGACCGGAGGACACGGTGGAGCACACCGTGGAGGTGTGTCCCGCTTGGGCGAAGCCCCGCCGTGTTCTCGTAGCGGCGATCGGCGGCGGCGACCTCTCGCGTCCGGCCCTGGTGCAAGCCATGGTCCGGGGCGAGGAGGAATGGGACGCCGTCGCCTTCTTCTGCGAAGCAGTGATGCTAGCGTAGGAGGTGGCGGAACGTGTGAGGGAGAGAACCTCTCGTCCCAGGCGCCGCGGGAGGCGCTCCGGGCGTCGGGGGCCATGTGATGGCTTCCGGCCACCGTAGACGCGGGCCTGTGGACGGTGAGTATTGGTAAGCTCGCCGTCCGTCCGTCTCATGACGACGACAAGCCGTGTCGACGGCGCGTTCGTGTTCCACGCGCGCCTCAAAGAGATGTCAGCAACACGGAAGGGGCCCGCAAGGGCCGACGCCCGTCGGGGCTGCGGGTGTTCGCAAGAGATACCGCGGCCTCGACTTGAAAGGCTAAGAAGGAACATGGGTGGTTTTTAGTCAGTAGAAGTCTGACACTCCCATTCGCTCTGCCCGAGAGCGGGAGGGGTCATTTGATGATTTTCCATCCGCCAAAAACAAAAAAAAAAAAAAACAAAGTGGTATGGCAGACAAGACTACGTGAACTCGGTTCTACAGCGATTCGTGTCTACCACTAACTTTAAAAATTATAAAATTACATTTTTTCAAAATGGTACTATCTATCTATCTATAATATAAAAATGAATCGCTCAATGTGTTGGTAAGCGCATAACTTAACAACGCCTGGACCAATTTGCCCAATTCTTTTTTTTAAATGTTCGTTGAAGTTCAAGGATGGTTTTTACGGCGAGAAAAAATCGAATAATGGCAGGAAAAGCCCTAAAAACAGCCCTTTTCTTTTTCCCATACAAACGTTTTCTAACTAAAACGTAAAGTCAATTTGAGCTTTAATACCATACTATAAAGTTCAAGTGTTAGCGGAGAGGTTTCGGGAAGGCAAAACAATTGAGTGACTTTCAATTGTTCAGGCAACGAATGACAACTTCAAACAGACCATACGTCATATCATAATGTCAATCATTATACAATTACTGTTTCTTTCCCAACAGAAAAACGATTTTTCAAAAGGTGTTTGCGTATAATTTAAAAATTATTTGCTGTTCGTTAGTCGCGCTAAAACTAGAGAACGGCTGGATCGATTTGTCTAATTTTGGTTTTGAAACATTTGTGGCAGTTCAGAGAAGGTTTAAACGATGAGAAAGTAGTAGTATGTAGGTAGGCGGTAGGTAGGTAGGTAGGTATTAGGTAGGTTGGTGGTAGGTAGGTAGTTGGTACGTAGGCAGGTAGTAGGTTGGTGGTAGGTAGGTAGTTGGTACGTAGGCAGGTAGTAGGTTGGAAAAAGGGCATTGCAACGCATGCGGGCTACAGCTAGTAATAAATAAAATTATTCCAAATTAAATTCTGCCATCTTTATAGTATTTCAAGTGAAATTCTACCAAATAAAATACTGCCATTTTAGATATAATATGCCGTTTTAAATTCGACATAATTATGAACATTCGGCCTAACAATAATTATATTAAACTAGCTGACCCACGCAACTTCGTCCGCGTCACATAATATAGCTTATAAACCTTTCTCGATAAATCGACTATCCAACATATTAAATTGAGTTAAATCGTACTCGTAACAAACAAAAAATCTTTCCTTTCCTCTTTATAATACCTATTAGTTTAGATTGGCTTCGATTATATGAATAAAGTAACAATTACTATAGGTATCTCTTACTGTTTAATATACAGTAACACCTTGTACTTGTAAACATTATGGTGCAGTAAATATTTTTTCAACACACTTGCTCATAAAGTGGCTCTAATTTCACCGCAATTAGGCATATAATGACACCTGTAATCAAACTGTGAATTTTTCATTACCATTATTCACAAGTGAGTTATAGGTTTTTTTTTAAATTTTTTGGTTGAGTTGCTCTGTTCTTAAAAAAGTTTCGATACTAAAAAGATTGTGTTCAATACTACAAATAAATTAATGTGCCTATTTCTTGCTCATTTCATGCAACTTCGAATAGATAATTTCAACTTATACATACGTTTTTAATAAATAAAACTTTTGTTTTCTCTGTAATAAAAAAACTTTGGAATCCTCATTTTTTACGTGGCTAAAACACTATCCGCAAAAAGCAAAAAAAAGAAACCTCATCCTTTTAGTCTATGGCCGATCGCCATTGTTAGATGCGTCATTTTAACTGTTGAAAACATGTTAAAAATGATTTTTTTGTGTTATTTTCTTCACAAGTGTGTTGAAAAACGTCGTATGATACACGTGTGTATTGATGATTACCGTCCTCGGCTCTCTTAAGACCCTCACCTAACGGCTCGGGTCTCAAAGGCGCCTCAGCGGTAATCACCAACGTTACACACTTATACCATAATGTACTATGAATTTACGTACCTACCGCACCGGACCGAATGACTGCCACGCGCTTAATTATTTTGACGCCCGTATATTTTTAAAATTGCGATATCTTCTAAGATATTTGTTTAAACTGTATAGAGTAAAAGGCACAAATATTCTATATTAAATTTCCGTATTAACAAACACATTTATATAGATATAGATTAATACCATATGGGTTAAAGAAGCTTCGCAAAATATCATTATTTTTAACCTAACATTTAATGATTAAAAAATGGTTGCAGTGAGTCAATCTTAAAAGATAAACATATGCTATCGCGGACTTTTTTTTTGGTATTTACGTAACTTAAACCGTTTTCGCAGCGCACGCAACGGAAGCTCTCAAAAAGGAATATCTTTCCCCGTTTCTGCAACATTTTTCATTTATGCTCCGCTCCTATTGATCGTAGCGTGATTTTATATAGCCTAAAGCCTTCCTCGATAAATGGACTATTCAACACTAATAGAATTTTTTAATTCCAACCAACAGTTCCAGTGTTTACCCCGTTCAAACAAACAAACAAACAAACAAACTCTTCAGCTTTATAATATTCACAGAACAGATAATTATCTGTTCTGTGATAATATTAGTATAGATATAAAAAAATATTAGCTTTAAAAATATCCGTTCAACGAAGATTCTGCCATAAAAGTTATGTCAAATAAATTTTGGAGCATTAAAATGCGGCCAGATAGAACCCCTTTCAGACACATGGAAAAGTAAATAAAGTTGGATTTTTAAGTTTCCGGAACGGCTTTCTTCGACGATCGTTCTGATTTGTTTGCGAACGGAGACCGAAAAATGTGTAAAATTGATAACTACACCAAAAACGATCATTTTTTGCAGCGATTTTTGAGGCATTTCCCGATCACCTAGGAAACTATAACAATTTTGAGAATATACAAAAATAAGTTATAATTTTAACGTTTAAACACCCTTTTTATTAATATAAAATTAGAACTTCGTTCCCAGGTAGTTTCCTTAAACTTTCGTGTCGTGTAATTAGACACAATTAATAGTACATTATGGTATAAGTGTGTAACGTTGGTGATTACCGCTGAGGCGCCTTTAAGACCCGAGCCGTTAGGTGAGGGTCTTAAGAGAGCCGAGGACGGTAATCATCAATACACACGTGTATCATACGACGTTTTTCAACACACTTGTGAAGAAAATAACACAAAAAAATCATTTTTAACATGTTTTCAACAGTTAAAATGACGCATCTAACAATGGCGATCGGCCATAGACTAAAAGGATGAGGTTTCTTTTTTTGCTTTTTGCGGATAGTGTTTTAGCCACGTAAAAAATGAGGATTTCAAAGTTTTTTTATTACAGAGAAAACAAAAGTTTTATTTATTGAAAACGTATACACAAGTTGAAATTATCTATTTAAATTAATAAATTATCCTGAGCGCGCATCTAACAATGGCGATCGGCTATAGACTAAAAGATTAAGTTTTTTTTTTGGCTTTCCGCGGATAGTGTTGCAGTCACGTACAAAATGGGGAATTCAAAGTTTTTTTTATTACAGAGAAAACAAAAGTTTTATTTATTAAAAACGTAGGTATGTATAAGTTGAAATTATCTATTTAAATTCGAAGTTGCATGAAATGAGCAAGGAATAGGTACATTCATTTATTTGTAGTATTGAACACAATCTTTTTAGTATCGAAACTTTTTTAAGAACAGAGCAACTCAACCAAAAAATTTAAAAAAAAAACCTATAACTCACTTGTGAATAATAGTAATGAAAAATTCACAGTTTGATTACAGGTGTCATTATATGCCTAATTGCGGTGAAATTAGAGCCACTTTATGAGCAAGTGTGTTGAAAAAGTCATTGTCTCTCGCGTGGATCTACGTGCCGAAATTTGCAAGGAAAGATTTATATTATAATCCGTATTCTACAACAGGTGCCTTAATTTTTATGCTAATTAACAACCAACTCACAGAGAATGGCGGTTCTGATTTTTACATGTGGATTATTTAAGTTGGCTTACAGTTAAATTGCTTAATAAATTAACTTCCTTAACTTAACGTATTTATTACCTAAAATGAATACTTACGGAAGAAAAGTATGTGTCCCAGCCAACCACTAATAATGCCATCTTTTTGCATGGTTTCATAGCTTAATTTTTGCAGTTGTTTCATGATAGCTGAAAGCCGTAATAAGTAAGATTAGGTCATGTCTATCGACGCGTTCAGTTTTGTAAGATGAACCCGGGCGCGTAGCTCAGTTATTAGGACACGATTTCACGCGTAGTTCTTCTTATAATACTGCCAAATTCATAACAAAACGTCACGCCTGTAATCCCCGAAGGGTTAGGTAGAGCGGTACCCAAAGGTACATCCACATAATATATCGCCAGTCATATTTAAGTCCCATTTAATAGGGGGTAAGCCTGTTGCCAACAACTAGGCATAATCCAGACTCCGTGGCTGCTACTGAGATATTCCTGAATAAACCCAATCTTACTGAAGAAAAGTATTTGTCCCAGCCAACTTCTAACAATGCCCTCATTATGCATGCTTTCATAGCTTAATTTTTGCAGTTGTTTCATGATAACTGAAAGCCGTAATAACTAAGATGATCTGTAGGCTAATTCACGTAACTAAAGAAGTGCAGTTTCAGTGCAGTTTAAGTTAAGTTTCGATCAAAACAACGCTTTTCGTATTCTCTACCGATGTCAGCAGCTGTCATACACGCTCGCGTCAAGTTCGCGTCACGCGAGCGCATTATCGGCATTCTACTGCTGCGCGTCTTTTGTGCGTGTTTCGAAACGTAACATGATCGGTATTCTACTATTCGTTTGACGTCTCAAAATGACAGTTTAGAAGTTTCAAATCGATCAACGTGCAGTTTTGGTTACGCACAAGATAAGTTCCTCGTTATTTACTTTTGTTGGCATAAAATTGTATTTTTTGTCAATAAAACTGTTTCTAATTGATTATTGTATGTAAACAAGTTAACTACAAGTCGTTTTCAATAAAATTCTAAAGGTTTTTTTTACTTTTTAGGTAATATGAGTTTCCAACTTGGTTTGAGAATTTTATCCCTCGCTGCCGAAATTGATGACCGAGAACGTCGTCAAGCAATAAGAAGACAAAGGTTTTCTGTGGATCCATTCCGTATTCCAGACCGGGAATTCCAGAAAACCTATCGTCTGAGCAAGAACTTGACCCGGCAATTGATAACCAAATTATCAACATTTATTCCGAAGGAGAGAAGGAAAGATGGTTTAAGTGTACAGACAAAGGTTAGTCAAACCTATTTATCTATAGTAATTTAATAAAGCTGAAGATTTTGTATGTTTGAACGCGATAATCGGTAGAACTACCAGTCAATACATAATTCCTTGATGGTTATAAGCCATTTCAACATCACGCTATGACTCTCAGGAGCCGAGTAAACTTTTATTTACTCTATGGAGCCGAGTGTGGTTGAAACCGCGGGGTACTTACATCTAGTATTGGAATTAAATAATGCAAAATACATAATACTTGACTTTAGGTAGTAAATAATTGGATGACTTTCAGGTTCTCATAACACTAGCTTTCTTGGCGAGCGGATCGTATCAGACTCTGGTTGGCCAAAGCAGGTGCCATGGAGTATCACAGCCCACTGTGTCGAGAGCAATCCGGCAAGTCACAAAAGCCCTTAACATGAGAAACATGTTTAGTAATTATGTTAAGTTTCCCATGAAAAGAGAAGCCCGTGATGAAATTAAAAGATGGTAAAATTTCTTTGTAATCTTACTTTTAGAGATATTAGTAGTTTAATATTATTTTTATCTATGAGCAAAATATGTTTTTTTTTCAGTTTCTATAGAAAGTTCAAGTTGCCAGGGGTAATTGGCTGTATTGATGGCACCCATGTTGCCATTATAAGACCCAGCCAACATGAAGAACGATATTTCAATAGAAAAGGATATCATTCTCTCAATGTGATGATTGTATGTAATCTATTTACCTATACTTAGGTACATAATAATATTATGCTCTACTGTCATAAAAACTGTATCTACATTTGAAAATTATTGTTTTAGATATGTGATGCAGATCTTAACATTTTATGCATTGACCCCAGTAAACCTGGGGCAACCCATGATTCCTCAGTATGGCGTGATCATCCATTACAGGCCTATCTTAACCAAAAATATGATGAAGAGGAAATATTTTTGCTCGGTGAATGTCATTTCTTATTACACTTGGGAGCAAATAAATCGAGCCACTACCTTTTTTCACGTAAAATGGTAAATATTTTTGGTAATATGGAACGTATCAATTCGAACTATATATCGCCTAAAAGTTTAGTTAATAACCTTTACAATGAGGGTAAATTATTGAATAATAACCTTATTGAATGATAAATTATTGGCTCTGCAAGAAAAATGGTAATTTTGATAGAAAATTTAGTAGGGCTAAAACAGTCCATAAAAACAATAAAAAACAAAATTATTGCAAAAAAAATATTCTTAATAACTGGTATTACCCCCCCGTGCCCTGATACATTCTTGTAGCCTATTAGTCATCGATCTGATCAGCGTTACGATGACATATTGTGGTATGTTCTCCCACTCTTCAAGCACAGCGACTTTAAGCTCGGGAATGGATGAAACAGCGGGAACCCTGGCTCGGACTCTCCGTTTTAGCTCGTCCCATAGGTGTTCGATCGGGTTCAAATCGGGACTTCGTGCTGGCCATACCATTTGTTGAATCCCGATCGCAGACAAGTATTCCGTAACGATCTGCGCGGTATGAGGTCTCGCATTGTCATGCATAAACAAGAAATTTTCTCCGACAAAACCAGCATACGGCATTACGTGGTTTTCAAGAATGTCAGTTATGTATCGGTCAGCTGTTAATCCACGTCTACCACTGCCATCGTTGGCGGGGTCGACGAAGACAAGTTCCGTTTTTCCGTCTAGAGAAATTCCTCCCCACACCATACAAGAACCACCACCAAAACTCACAGTTTCTCGAATGCAACATTGGGCAAATCTTTCACCAGGACGTCTATACACTCGGTTTCTCCCGTCATTGCTAAAAAGACAGATTCTTGACTCGTCAGAAAACAAAACTGACCTCCAGTCTTCTAACGTCCAATTAATGTGTTCTCGAGCAAACTCCAAGCGAGATCGGCGATGAGCTACAGTCAATTTTGGGCCAGTTGCTGGTTTGTGTGATGTTAAATTTCGTTCTTTTAGTCTTCGTCTCACTGTCCACCTACTGATTGAGACTCCTCGAACGTCACGTAACGCTTGCTGTAGCTGAACAGCATTAAGTCCACGGTCGCGCAACGAATTGGTTGCAATAAAGCGGTCGTCACGTTCTGTTGTTGCCCGTGGTCGGCCAGTTCCAGGTCGCCGAACAAAAGCACCAGTCTCCAGATACCTGCGGTATACCCGCTGTACCTTTGAACGACTCAAATGAAGTCTGCGTGCCACTTCACGTTGTCCGTGTCCAACCTCAAGTAAAGCTACAACTTGGGCAGCTTCCGTCGGTGTAGTATCCATTTTATCAGGTTATTTTGATTACACAGACACAGATAAAGACAACAATAACAAGTAATATGGGTATGATTAACAAAAACCTCAAATTTAATCTTTTCTTAACAGAGTACAATAAAAATGTCATAAGCAAATTAAATGCGATAATTTTATTCTACCCTTTAAACTTTAATTTAAATAAAAAAAAAATGAAATTTTGACAACTAACTACCCTCTTTGTAAAGGTTATTAAATACCCTTTTAGGCGATATATGTTTCGAATCGATGCGTTCCATAATACCAAAAATAATTACCATAATGCGTGAAAAAGGAAGTGGCTCGATTTATTTGCTCCCAAGTGTAGTACCTACATACTAAAAAAGTATAATATTAATTTTATTTAATTATGTTTATATTAACTATTCATCTGCCTAGCCTTTTCCCAACTATGTTGGAGACAACTTCTGTTTATATTAACTATTATGAATAATTATTTTAATACTTATTATTCTTCCAGGTGACAGCGGTTATGCATTGAGGAAAACAATGATGACCCCAGTGTTAAATGCAATACCAGGTTCTCCTGAAGAACATTATTATAAGCTGCAGGTCTCAGCCCGCAATACAGTAGAGAGATGCATTGGTGTCTTGAAAGCTCGATTCAGGTATGTATTTGGGTATTACTAGTTTTCCCTAAGTTTCCTTTTATACTCTTTTTATTACCTCAAGAAGTCAAACCAAGTGAATGTATTGAGGCCCATCTTTTTTTAGGATTCTATACCCAAAGGGTAAAAACGGGATCCCATTACTAAGACTTCACAGTCCATCTGTCAGTCTGTCTGTCTGCCACCGTGCCACCTGTATCTCATAAACCGTGATAGCTAGACAGTTGAAATTTTCACAGATGACGGTATTTCTGTTGCCGCTATAACAACAAATACAAACAGAATAAAATGAATGTTTAAGGGGGCTCCCATACAACAAACATGTTTTTTTTTCACATTTTGTCCTATGTTGTATAGATAATGGTAGTGGTACGGAACCCTTCGTGGGCGAGTCCGACTCGCACTTGGCCGGTTTTTTAATGTATTTTTAGGTAATTATTAAATGTTTTTGTTTCAGGTGTTTATTAGCTGCACGCATGCTTCACTATGATCCTGTTTTTGCAGGCCAAATAGTAAATGCCTGTGCGGTATTACACAATATAGCAAACAAGGCACGATTACCAGTACCCCAATTGACACATCAAGAGCGTGAGCAAGAAGAGAGAATGCATGTACGGCGTAGAGCTGCTGAGGAGGATGTGCGTACGGAAAGCCTGAGTATTCTCGCTCAAAGCAATAGGCGGCCAAACAGAGATTTATTGGAAGGTCGGGCTGTCCAACAGGCTCTTATTAATCGCCTGTGGGTACATAGGCAATAAGGAGGAGAGAGAATGGGCGTATTTTTATTTTTTTGTACCATGCCTTTTTTCACCTGTCACCTCACTTGTGCTATTTTTCTTTTGGTGATCATTATCAATATTCATGATGTAAATAAAAACTAAAGATTATTGTCTATTTTTGTTTTTAAATATGATTTTTGTTTTGAGGTTTTCTTTAAATTGTATTTTTTATGATTTTCTGAAAGTACTCGTATGTATGAAAATGTGATGTAACTCACTAAGTACAGTGGTTTAATCTTTACATATCATCACTGTTTGCCGCCAAAACTTTGAATTTTAACTGACTCCAAAGGCAGTTGTATATTTCTGAACGTTCAAAATGCCTTACACGGAAATATCAACTGTAATTCATGCACCACAAGAGTTTATTTCTCGTAACTCAAAATGGAGCTAAGTGGAAAGTTCCTACTGAGTTACGTTAATTTAAAACCATATTTTTTATTTTTTACCGGTTGTAAATATATTTTTCAATTTGGCAACAAGAACTCAAAGCGTCATAACTGTCAGCCATTTTGCAAACCGTAACGAGACGCTAATAAGTGTGGATGTTAGTTTGGTGCAGTTGAGATTTTCCACTGATTAACGGGAATATTCAAGGCAAAATCAAGGTAAGAATAATTAATTAAGTGTTTTTGTGTTATATTTTAGAAAGCTCAAGGTTTAAACTCTAAATATATCACAAAGTTTATGCAAAGGCACAAATAATAACCTGTAAAATCATTTTTGTAATATCACTCACATAGATTGAGTTACGTCGGCTGAGAAACATTTCACTCATTGGAATGAATTTGTAACTCAGTGGAAGGTAAAGGCGTGTTCAAATTGTAAATTGACTAGCGACCCACCCCGGCTTCGCACGGGAGCAATTCGGAGTTGTAATTTTAAATTGAAACAAAAAAAATATATGTTAGTTACATAGAAGTAGTGTAAGGCTATAAGCCCACATAGCGGACATTCCCCGTTTTTCTTATTTTAAGCATTTTATACCCGTCGTAACTTCTTAACGAAAGGTCCGATTTGAATAATTTAAAACAAAATGTACATATAGGTATGTACCTACTTACATGATCATCCTTGACTGTGATTTTATGTAAGTATAACCAAACAATTTGTGACGAATGTTTAGGCGACTAGTTTTTCTTAAGAGCGCTTACGCGTGTCGGCATTTCTTTCAAATTTTCAAGTCCTTATTCTTCGATTTTATGAACCGATTCTAATGAAACTTGGTATGGATACGCTTCAAAGCCTGGTCTAAATAGTTAGTAGAGAACATTTTCGAAAAAAAGAACAGGGGAAAAGATAGAGTTATTTTTTAACTTTCTATAGAAAACATAAAATTGTCCTCACTCTTCATCTAAACTCTTTTTCAAAAATGTTCTATACGAACTATTTAGACCTGGCTCTGAAGCGTATGTATACTGGAAGTTTCATTAAAATCGGTTCATAAACATCGAAGAATAAGAACTTGAAAATTTGTATGAAATGCCGACACGCGTGAACCGTCTTAATTATTTGTTTTGGATAATTAATAATACTTCAGTTACTGTTCCAAATAGATATATTTTTTTTTATAGACTCTTAGTTAGAGTAGCTTCCTGTTAAACAGAATATTAATAGGTAAAAATTGATTCTTGTGAGCAAAGCTTTACTTGTTCCATTTAGTTATTTCGTAATTCCATTGAGTGATGTCTACCAAATCTAGTGTTAAGAAATTAAAGATATTTCATTAAGTTCTTTAATTAACGTGCCATTTTGTTACCAAATAAATATTTTTTTTTCCTTTATTTTTCATTGTGTTAGATTTTATTGTCTATTTTGTCATAAATACGTAAGCAGCAAAAAGAAAGTGTAGGTTTATGACCAACTGTAACTCAAAGGAGAGCATTTAGAGATTTTTCTGGCTCAAGTTGTGTTTAAATGTTTAATATTTAATAGATAATTGTAGCACTGACTGATTATGTTCGAAATAAATGTTATTTTATAATTACTGGCCTATTTAATTTATAAAAATTCTATTCATTTTTCGTAACTCAATGGAGCCTTTTATCAGAACTAGCGCATTAAACTATTTTTTATTTAAAAAGATATGGTATGAACTTTAAAAACATATAGATATTCAGTTAATACATATACTTATGATTAGAAAAAAAAAAGCATATAGTATTTTATTGCAGTTTTATTTTTATATACTATGGTACAAGAAAATAAAAATACGCCCGAATACCACCTAATAACCTTAATTATTTATTTAAAATTATGTTAATACCAAGTTAATATTATAAGAGGTTATATAAAATCTGTTTGTTTCACTCATCATCTGAAGAAGCCAGCCGCCTCCGCCGTCTTGACTAAAAAGAAAATTACTGCAATATAGTTTCTACTAAGGTTATAAACACAGTAACAATAACATTCTAATCATTGTAAAGTTAAGTAAATGTGTGTGCAAAAAAAAATGTTATTACCAAGGAACTATTTATATTTGCTAGTGCTTCAGCTATGCGGCACTGTGCATTTGCTGATTGAATTGCTGCATCAGCCATTCTGTGCATGGCATCGGCCATCTTAGTGTAGCCTTCAGCTACAAGCCTTTCCACTTCAATTCTTGACTTTTCTAAATTGGTCAGGGTATTTTGAGCATGGTCCAGTTCTGAGGATGGAGGAGGCACTGCAAAAAATAAGATTGTATAAATGTACCTAAAATCAGTTAAAAGGTAAAAAAATTACCTACAGATTTAATTTTAATTTTCCATTACATTATAGTGGATTATTTATTAAAATAATAAAATGAAAATATGTACATTGCCTACGACGGCGGCGTGGATTGTTACTGCGACGCTTTCTAGTTGCCTCTTGCTCACTAAAACAAAATAAAAATATTATGATAGGGACAACTGACTGTTATTTATTTCATAAATATGACAAGTTACTACCTTTCACTAAAATGTGTGCTGTCTTGTATTGTTGCGGGTGTAACTTCAATAATAATATTATTTTCTTCATTTCTGAAAAAATAAATAACATTTATGAATATTAACTGGTTAGTAACAGTCAGTGCACAGTTAGAATGTTAATAGTACTTGACATAAATTGAAACTTACATATTAATACTATTGTTGGGTGTAGATGGATGTTCGATACCATCTGAAGGTAATGCGAAAGATATGGGAAACTGTGCAGGCGTCAGATAATCGGGCAGTGTAGGCAACGGAGAATTGGGAAGTGCAGGCAACGGAGAAAACGCGTGCGGTGCAGGCTAGCAAAGCAAAAAGAAAAAACCACTCACTATGCCTGAGTATAAATACAATAAAGATAAAAAAGGTGTTCCATAACTAACCGACAAAGGATTTATTTGCACCTCATTTTGGGGCGTGCCACTCCTCCCCACAGCTTCTGTGCCTGCATCAAGCAGAGCAGCGATTCTCTCATCCAAAGGGGATAAAGAAGTGGGTACGCCTGGCCCTCCACCGGTACCCCTTTGATTATTTCTAATCTGCTTGGTACGGTTGATTAAGCGGCACTTATAGTCGGTAAACCACTAAAAATATTACAAATCTAGTTATTTACCCAAGTATAATGTACCGATACACAGTAGAATATCGATAAAATCTAACAGACCTTACTCCACTCTTTGGGAGTTCTTTGATTCCCGTCTGCCTCGGCATTTAATATATTGGCGCACTCTGACCAAAGGCGTGATGTGAGGGCACTCCCCTCTCTAGACCTTAGTCTGCCACGGGCAAGGTCTCTGTGGTCCTCCAAATATTCCACCAGCAGCTCCATTTGCCGCACAGAAACGCGTTTGCGTGAAGTCATACCTACTGAAGAATCAGGATAAAACTTATAAGAAAGAAATTTAAACTGCTACTTCATCGTTTCTTTAATTTAAGGATGTAGATCCTTAAATATCATATTATTAATAATCATAATCATTTATTATTAGAATATAATACATGCTTACCATCAAAGTATAAATCTTCCAAAGGTTTATAATTGCACCTGTGAATTGTGATTTGCGCTGTGTCTTGAATGGTCTCCTATTTATTATTTTGACATATTTTAATTTTTAATTTTTTTTTTTTTTAATTTTTTCTCTCATATGGCCACAATAAGTAAGTTTGGTAGAGTTTGGTTGTCGTACAGTTGACGTGCAGTTTACGCGCAGCTCACGCGCAGCTTACGCGCAGTTCAAAGATTACAAGAATACCGTTTATCACTCGAACTTGAACTTAACTGCAATTGCACTACAACTGCATCGGTGCGTCATAAAATTACGTGAATTAGCCTACTGTAGGCTAATTCACGTAACTAAAGAAGTGCAGTTTCAGTGCAGTTTAAGTTAAGTTTCGATCAAAACAACGCTTTTCGTATTCTCTACCGATGTCAGCAGCTGTCATGTACACGCTCGCGTCAAGTTCGCGTCACGCGAGCGCATTATCGGCATTCTACTGCTGCGCGTCTTTTGTGCGTGTTTCGAAACGCAACATGATCGGTATTCTACTATTCGTTTGACGTCTCAAAATGACAGTTTAGAAGTTTCAAATCGATCAACGTGCAGTTTTGGTTACGCACAAGATAAGTTCCTCGTTATTTACTTTTGTTGGCATAAAATTGTATTTTTTGTCAATAAAACTGTTTCTAATTGATTATAGTATGTAAACAAGTTAACTACAAGTCGTTTTCAATAAAATTCTAAAGGTTTTTTTTTACTTTTTAGGTAATATGTTTTCAACTTGGTTTGAGAATTTTATCCCTCGCTGCCGAAATTGATGACCGAGAACGTCGTCAAGCAATAAGAAGACAAAGGTTTTCAGTGGGTCCATTCCGTATTCCATACCGGGAATTCCAGAAAACCTATCGTCTGAGCAAGAACTTGACCCGGCAATTGATAACCAAATTATCAGCATTTATTCCGAAGGAGAGAAGGAAAGATGGTTTAAGTGTACAGACAAAGGTCATCATCTGCCTAGCCTTTTCCCAACTATGTTAGGGTCGGCTCCAGTCTAACCAGATGCAGCTGAATACCAGTAAGTTACATGAAGCGACTGCCTATCTGACCTCCACAACCCAGTTAATACTGGGTGTACAGTGTGTACACTTGTAGAGATGTTGGTTGGAGCACGTAGAGAAAAGATCACTATGTTTCCCACTATGTTTATTATGTTAACGTTACAAAGTAGTACTGTTTGGCGATTCCATTCTCTTATGTTAGTCACCGCGTTGCGGTAATTGCACTCAGTAAATTTATGTTAATAATGTGGTTTTATACTAATGATGTGACGCGCGTTTGGTGTGGGGGGCACCGCGTCAGCAAAACGTGTACAGTGTAGGACTGTACACTGGGTAATACGATACCCTTATGTAAGACTGGTTGTCAGACTTTCAGGTTTACTGACTACCTGTAACGACTGCCAAATATCTATAATGACAGCCGGGACCAACAGCTCAACGTGCTTTCCGAGGCATGGAGGAAACTCGGTATGTCGGGCGGTCACCCATCCACAGACCGACCTAGGCAAGCACAGCTTTACCTAAAGATCGACCCGATTGGCAGTTCTTATTAAGCCACGAGCTCCTCAGCACCTCCTCAGTACAGACAAAGGTTAGTCAAACCTGTTTATCTATAGTAATTTAATAAAGCTGAAGAATTTGTATGTTTGAACGCGATAATCGGTAGAACTACCAGTCAATACAAAATTCCTTGATGGTTATAAGCCATTTCAACATCACGCTATGACTCTCAGGAGCCGAGTAAACTTTTATTTACTCTATGGAGCCGAGTGTGGTTGAAACCGCGGGGTACATCTAGTGTTGGAATTAAATAATGCAAAATACATTATACTTGACTTTAGGTAGTAAATAATTGGATGACTTTCAGGTTCTCATAACACTAGCTTTCTTGGCGAGCGGATCTTATCAGACTCTGGTGGGCCAAAGCAGGTGCCATGGAGTATCACAGCCCACTGTGTCGAGAGTTTGTAGTTTGTTTGTCAGCCAAATTTTAGCAAAATATTCGTTTGATTGTGAATCAAAACATAATAATGTTTGTTTATATAGTAATAAAAAGCACTAAAAGGTGTACTGGGGTTTTATTTTAATATTATAATAACGCCATATTCATTGAAATGTAATCGATTCTATTCGATTATTTAGTGAGTAAATTTTTTTCTCTCATATGGCCACACCATAAGTAAGTTTGGTTGAGTTTGGTTGTCGTACAGTTGACGTGCAGTTTACGCGCAGCTTACGCGCAGTTCAAAGATTACAAGAATACCGTTTATCACTCGAACTTGAACTTAACTGCAATTGCACTACAACTGCATCGATGCGTCATAAAATTACGTGAATTAGCCTACAGAAATACATAATTCCTTGATGGTTATAAGCCATTTCAACATCACGCTATGACTCTCAGAAGCCGAGTAAACTTTTATTTACTCTATGGAGCCGAGTGTGGTTGAAACCGCGGGGTACCTACATCTAGTGTTGGAATTAAATAATGCAAAATACATTATACTTGACTTTAGGTAGTAAATAATTGGATGACTTTCAGGTTCTCATAACACTAGCTTTCTTGGCGAGCGGATCTTATCAGACTCTGGTGGGCCAAAGCAGGTGCCATGGAGTATCACAGACCACTATGTCGAGAGTTTGTAGTTTGTTTGTCAGCCAAATTTTAGCAAAATAATAGTTTGATTGTGAATCAAAACATAATTGTTTGTTTATATAGTAATAAAAAGCACTAAAATGTGTACTGGGGTATTATTTTAATATTATAATAACGCCATATTCATTGAAATGTAATCGATTCTATTCGATTATTTAGTGAGTAATTTTTTTTCTCTCATATGGCCACACCATAAGTAAGTTTGGAAGAGTTTGGTTGTCGTACAGTTGACGTGCAGTTTACGCGCAGCTTACGCGCAGTTCAAAGATTACAAGAATACCGTTTATCACTCGAACTTGAACTTAACTGCAATTGCACTGCAACTGCATCGGTGCGTCATAAAATTACGTGAATTAGCCTAAAGGTCGTATCTAAATATAAGCGATCGACGCGTTCAGTTTTGTCCGATGAAATAACTGGACTACGTGTTCGGGACACGTAGTCCAGTTATTCCTCCTCCTAAAAAAAGTACTATTCAAATTATACTTCTTCACGTTACATTTAAACCTATGCACTGATTCAAACTTACCCTCACTATCCCCGACCAGCTTATGCGCTACTCCAATCAAAGGCAGCTCATCCGTCGGGTGAGGTAAAGCCGAGGCCAGCTTCCTCATGTGCCTCCGTTTATACCAAAACCTCGCCGACCACAACACTGAAACCATAAGAAGAAACCACACAAACATTTTGTCACTTATAAATAGGACACTTGAAAGAAAAATACGTGTAGAAAAACAATGAAATAATAGGCGCGCCTCTTGCTCCGCGTGTTACCCCGCCCAAAATGTGTAACGATTTATATGAACATTTTAGTTTACGCAAAAAATATTGTTGGGAACCTTTTTTTTCTGGTGATAAAAAACACGTTTTACGGAAAGCCCTATGTAACGTCGTTTTTCAAGTTTAGGCCGCGCAAAAACCAGCGCCCCCCCCCCCCTCCCCCATCACAGTAGGAGCCGTCTCCTGCTAAAGTATTCGACACATTTTATACAAGGAAATTCAAAGACAAGTAGAAATTTATACAACCTTTTGCAAAAAAAAACAGGCAAAAGGTTCTAAGGTCGATTTGAGCTAATTAAAGGCAAGGTATGTTTCAAAACGGTAAATGTACAGTACCTCGAAAAATCGAGAAAAATTCGTGAAATTTGGCCGGAAGCCATCACGTGGTCCCCGACGCCCGGAGCGTCTCCCGTGGCGGCTTGGACAAGAGGTTCTCTCCCTCTCACGTTCCGCCATCCTTCGCTAGCATCACTGCTTCACAGAAGGAGGCGACGGTGTCCCATTCCTTCTCGCCGCGGACCATGGCTTACACCAGGGCCGGACGCGAGGGGTCGCCGCCGCCAATCGCCGCTCCACCGTGTCCCCCGGCCGATCCCTGCAATGGTAGCATCCAGGCGTTTCCTCCCGTCTGATTCGGAGCCGGTACCTCCCAAAACAACCGTGTCCGGTGAGGACCTGCGATAGACGGAAGGCGAGGGCGCCGTGGCACCTCTCCAACCACTCCTCAAAGAGAGGACTTACCGCCACTATCGTGGCGTGCCCTAATTTGTCCTACCTTCGGAATTAATTTTGCCGTGATTTTAGGTTCTTTGACAAAATGTCCTTATCGTTCACGCAGACTTTGTAAGTATCGATTTGTGAACATGTCCTTTAATTCATTGAAGATTTACTAAACCTCTTTTCCAAACCATGCTAAGGTTGGATTTTGTTAAAGCGCCTTGTACTAAAAAGTCTTCGGTTGAACCTTCCATCGTTATGCATTTTCCATAGTTAAGAAATCAAACGGTAAATATATACCAATTCAGAATCGAAACAAGTTAATGATCTTGTACACACAGTAAGTGTTAGATGGCGTGACAATGCGCGTAGAAACAGCAGCAGACCGGTTGCCGCGCGGTGTTATCACGCGCTGGCGCTGGCATCGGTGGATTTTTAACAGACTTCCGAAAAGGAGGAGGTTTTCAATTCGTCCGTATGTTTTTTTTTTTTTTTTTGTATGTTTATTATCGCATATCTCCGTCATTAATGTGTGTCTTTTTGTGTTCGAATAGGTATACTCCCGAGGTGGTCCCATTATCACCAAATCAGAATCTGATGATGGGATCCCAGGGAAATGATGTTTTTCATAATTATGTTTTCTAAAGCTGCTTAAGTATTTGCGTCTGACCATCATAATATTATGTCAATTCGCTGATGATGATGGAAGGTACAACTCCTCAACGGTTAGGAGTTGAAAGAAAATTCTTTCTTATTTATACTCACTTATGGAGCGATAATTGTATTCTTTCAGGGTATAAGGTTGACCCGAGGTGGTCCCATTGTCACCAAGCCCGGATCTGATGATAGGATCCCAGGGAAATCCAGGGCAACCCTCAAACTTTATAGGCACTTATGACGTTTTCATATTTGGGTGGAAAATCATTAAATGAGGGGCTTCCGGTCTTGGGCAGAGCAAAAGGGAGTGTCAGACTTCTACTGACTAAAAACCACCCATGTTCCTTTTTAGCCCTTCATGTCGAGGCCACGGTATCTGCGAACAACCAGCAGCCCCGACGGGCGTCGGCCCTCGCGGGCCCCTTCCATGTTGCTGACATCTCTTTGAGGCGCGCGTGGAACACGAACGCGCCGTCGACACGGCCTGTCGTCGTCATAAGACGGACGGACGGCGAGCTTACCCATCACTCACCGTCCACAGGCCCGCGTCTACGGTGGCCGGAAGCCATCACGTGGCCCCCGACGCCCGGAGCGCCTCCCGCGGCGGCTGGGACGAGAGGTTCTCTCCCTCTCACGTTCCGCCACCTCCTTCGCTAGCATCACTGCTTCGCAGAAGGAGGCGAAGGCGTCCCATTCCTCCTCACCCCGGACCATGGCTTGCACCAGGGCCGGGCGCGAGAGGTCGCCGTGACATCCGGGCGTTTCCTCCCGCCTGATTCGGTGCAGGTACCTCCCGAAACAACCGTGCCTCTCCAGCCACTCCTCAAAGAGGGGACTTACCGCCACTATCGTGGCGTGCCCTTTCGAGGGCAACCCTCAAATTGTATAGGCAGAAGCTGAGCTTCAGAAGCTGCTTTTTCTTGTGAAGTTTATTTTTCACTTTTTTGTGTTTTTCGTTTTTGTGTTTTTCACTTTTTACACGACTGCCCCAAAAAAAAGAGTGTTATGTTTGTTTTTGAAGTCGGTTTTTTTTTGCAAAATGGTTTTGCGGTACAACGTCGTTCGATCGACCAACAGGGAGGCCGAGTTAGCGCGCCACCTCTGCGAACCAATCGGTGAAGCTCGATGTGGTTCGATACGGCATGAAGAGGGAATAACGAGGGGTGAAGGTTTTGCCGGGAGTCAGTACTTCTGGAAATCGCGTTAGCGTCAAGATGAAGGGACCAAGTCTCCAATGTCTGTCATACATGTCGCCGCGAGAGTGTCTATCTGCTGGGATCATTAGGCAATCTAATTAATAACCAGCTTATAATAATAGCTTAGCTTAGTTTTTTTGTAATAATTGATGAACCTGCCATCTCTGAGATATTTGTACAGTAATTATTACGGGATCGATATTGAAAGACAGAAGCGACAGTGCCATCTGTTAGCTTTTGTGTTAACTACTACAGAGATGGTTTGTAATTGAATGGTCGACGGCTCGAATAATGATTTATTAAACAGAGGTCTTTAACTAGAACTATAGTTAAAATTAAGATAAGCTAATTGATTATGAATATTGGGATTTTAATGATTGCTCACTTGTGACACTTGCCCTTTACGAGGGTGTCAGCAGATAGGTAGGTAGGGAGTTCGTAAATAATAAGCAATTATAGTTCACCTATCATTTATTTGCCTAACTTCTGTGGCCGCCTCACGTCTCGATTGCAGAGGTTAAAGGTGGTAGGGTACACTGGCCTGAACCGACTCCCAGGATGATGGTCTGTCTCTGGTGGCTGTCCGCAACCAATGGCTCCAGCTCCAGGATCTGTCTCCGTCGTCAAGCTCAGCGTAGGGTAGGAAGGTGTCCCCCTGCAGCAGGGCTCCTCTTCCAAGCGTCCTTGGGACCACAACGTGGCGAAGGTTGATGGGTAGACTAGGAAATCCTGGAAATCCAGACAGAGATGGAAGCGTAAGCAAAGCAGTCGGCACCACGTTTCAAGGTCCAAAGGTCACAGTGTCCCAGGTAGGAAGATAGGAAGAAATACAGCAGAAACTAGGTTTAGGAAATTCTAGAACACCTTACAGAAAGCCCTTCTAATAAAATATATGGAAACTTACCCTAGAGGGATTTCGCGTAGTATATATAATAGAAATTATTTAGATAATTTCGGAGCGAAGGACACAGCCGTCACCCGCGGTGCTCTCAAAACGACTAGTCATCTTCCGTATCGAACTCACCCGAATCGCGAGTCCTCGGCAATACTCGGTAAATGATCGTTTTGGAGATGCGCGGGCACATAGATGCGAGGACCTTTACAGATTAATAGTCTTTTAGGTTCCGTACTATATTATTTTAATTTTTAAAGGTTTATTTAAATGTAGGTTTGTTTAATAGTATTATAATAGATTAGTTTTAAAGTTATGTTTAAATAGTATAGTTGAGTGTACATAGATTTCTTAATATTAAGCATTTTAACCTAAACTCTTTTTATTAGTAACTTGCAAGGTGCAACGTTACAGTACCCCGCCAAAAAGCATAGGATTTTGCGTACTAGATGCAAAATCCGACTAGCACTACTAAACTAAACCAAACTTACTAATACATACAGAATACTCTTTCATACCTCACGCAATTAGTCATCTTTCATAAAATCACCGAGTCTATTAATAATGACTTGAGACCATAACAACAGAGTAATAACTAATTATTAATAATTACACTCAATTAGTTAGTTTAAATGTATTAAAATAGCATTAATTATTTAACACATTTGAGTTTAAGTAGTAGGTTTTTGTATAAATTAAGGCTAGGATATGGTAAGTTAAGTAAAGAATTTAGGCTTTATAGTTGATTAGTTTGATATCTTTGATATGCCAAGAACCCAGTGGTTTTCCAGACATGTCAGTAAGTTCATAAACAAGTGGAGATTTTTTACCAATAACTTTACATTTTATGAATTTTGCAGCTAATTTTTTATTAAAATATTTGTCCTTATCACTCTGATAAAAAGTTCTCTTCCAAACCACATCACCAACATTAAACTCTGCAGGTTTTCTGCGTAAATTATAATGTTGACAATTCCTACTATGAGCCTGCAGTAATAGTGCTTGAACCTTATTAAATATATTAGATAATACACCTAAGTTCTCAGCATAGGAATCGCGTGGCTGAAAAACAAGATCTTCATCGTTTTCCGTATCAACGTAGTGCGACCCGCAAGTAATTAGTTCGCGCCCGAACACTAGAAACGAAGGAGTAAAACCGGTTACCTCGTTAACAGAACTATTCACGGCGAATTGTATTTTAGGTATCAGCTGATCCCAAACTCGTTGGTCGGTAGTGATAAACGTTGAAATGGCGGTCATTATAGTTTTGTTGTATCGCTCGACTGTATTAACATGTGGTGAATATTTAGGGGTGAAATGTAGTTTAGGTACTTTATATTTGTCAAACATTTGTCTAAGCGTAGCACTTACGAATTGTTTACCATTATCAAGTATCACTGTAGAAGGTATGCCATGTATTAGAAATACATGTTCCTCTAAGATCTTGGTAACAATTTCAGCTGTCGCGCGCTTTATTGGAAATAGTAAGCAGTACTTACTAAAGCAACAAGTCACGACTAGGATGTACGAGTTTTGTTTTCTAGTAGTCGGTAGTGGACCTACTAGATCTACGCTTATCATTTGAAAAGGTCTAGAACATTGTTTAGGCCTACCCATTTCACCTAGGGGGGAATGAGTTTGGTGTTTATGTGCAATACAGATGTCACATGACGTAACCGCATTTACGACATCAGCATGCATTCCAGGCCAGTAGCATCGGAGACTTAGCCGCTTGTAGGTTTTAAATATTCCAAAGTGACCTGCGGTTGGTTCTGAATGGTTTTTTAAAATGATTTCTGTTCTAGAATCAGCAGGAATCACCTCCTTCCACTCAAACTCCTTATTAAGGGGATGTTTAGTTTGCATGTATCGGAATAAGCGATTGTTTTTTACTAAATAATTAGGGAACGATGTAGGAGAGTTTTGGCAACCGTTATATATATTTAAATACCATTGATCACTAGCAGCTGCCGTGTTAGGATTAGTGTCTATGGCTGAAACCAGGCATGCACGAGACAGTGCATCAGGGATGACATTATCCACGCCACGACGGTGTTTAATTTCAAAATTGAACGCTGAGAGCCGAACACCCCAACGAGCTAGACGTCCAGTAGGGTTATTTAGGTTAAGGAACCACTTGAGAGCTGAATGGTCTGTATATACGATAAACTTTTTGCCATTATCAAGGTAGCATCTCCAGTGTTCTAAGGCTACTAGTACAGCAAGAGCTTCTCTCTCAGTGATGCTGTAATTCCTCTCTGACCCAGTCAAGGTTCTACTTGTATAGGCTATAGGGTGTTCTACTCCATCTATAGTCTGAGTTAATAGACCTCCAACACCATAGTCACTAGCGTCGGTGTGGACTTCAAACGGTAGGTCAAAGTTAGGACATGAAAGAATCGGAGCAGAAACAAGAAGTTCTTTAAGTTTTGTAAAAGATTCCTCAGCTTCAGAAGACCAAAGAAAGGGATTTGATTTTTTACTAGTGGAAGTAAGTTTGTTTAGGGGGCCAGCAATAGAACTAAACTTTGGAACAAACTTACGATACCATGACGCGATTCCAAGAAATCTCTTTACGTCTTTTTTATTTGTAGGTGTAGGGTAATTTAAGATAGTGTCAATTTTATCTGAGTCGACATGAAGACCTTTTGAATCAATAACGTAACCTAGATATTTAAGTTGGTTACGGAAGAAAACCGATTTTTCGTAATTTATGGTTAGATTTGCCATACTTAATTTCTTGTGAACTTTTAGAAGAAGAGAAATATGATTTTCGAAATTAGAGCTTATTATGACAATGTCATCGATGTAGACGAAGACAGAGTTTTCAAACTCAGGCCCATAGAATAATGTATCGACGAGCCTCTGTTGAGTAGCAGGTGAATTTGTCAACCCGAAGGGCATAGTAACAAATCTGAAAGTGCCGCGATGAGGAATATAGAAAGCAGTCTTGTTTCTGTCGTCTTCTGAAATAGGAATTTGCCAGAAGGCTTTGGATAAATCGATGCTACTTAGGTATTTTGCATTATTTAAATTATCCAAAATCTCAGATATATAAGGCAGCTTGTAGGCGTCCTTTTTAGTAACCGAATTCAATTTACGACTGTCTAAACAGAATCTAAGTTTACCGTCCTTCTTAGGCGTCAATAGGACAGGTGAAGACCATGGACTCTCACACTCTTCAACAACACCCAGCGATATCATTTCATCCAATTGTTCCGATAAAATACGTTGTTTCTCTGGGGAAACCCTGTAGTATCTTTGCCTAATAGGTAAGGAATCACCAGTATCAATATGGTGTTTTACTAAACTAGTTCTACCCAATCCACGTTTCTCAGTTGAAATATTGTTAAATTGCTCTATAATGTTATCAGCTGTTACACGCTGTGCCTCAGTCAATTCATTGTAGGAATGCACTACACTGGTAGATTCTGACATTGTAGTGACGTCACTGCTATTGTTTGCGGCATTATGTATTGAAATTGAATTATAAAACTTAGGAAACAGATTAAACTTAGTCCAAAAGTCAATGCCTAGTATTAAAGTTGACTTTACAGAAGGTATGACGTAAGCTTTCAATATGTGGAATTGATTTTCAAAAGTTACGGGTAGATTAATAAATCCTATAGATGTTAAATTCTGCCCACCAGCGGCTGTAAAAGTTTTAGCAGAGCCCCTGTGAAGTTCAAGACCCAATGAAACAAAATGTAAATGTGAGTTATTACCTAAAATAGTTACTGTAGAACCGGAATCAAGTAAACCACAGAGATTTGTGTCACGTACTTGGATAGTCGCGTACGGTCGTAAGTCATCCTTTGGTTTTTTATCGAAGATTGTTGTAATGAAATAGCTAGAAAAGAAAGTTTTGATTGTCAAAAGCCAGTCCTTCCAATCTTTTTCATCAAAGTTTTTATTTTTATTTGAGTCTATAGTATTAATATTAGGTTTTAGAGCCTTTTCACTACAGCAATCTTCACTAGTTAGTTTTTTCCTTTTGACTTCGAATGACACTTAGGACAATTAGGGTATTTAACGTCCTTTGTACCACACTTAAAGCAAATTAGAAACCTATCCGCTTTACATTGGTTCAAGGAATGTTCAGAATTACGACAGCGAGGACAATAAACCGGTTTAGCATTAGAATCGGAAGTAGTAACTGCAGCTACATCCGGCTTATCTTTAGGCTTATAAGAAGAATTAGAATTATGTTTTGAATTATTATTGTACCTATGTTGATTGTAATAGTTCGATTTACTAGTACTTTGTTCGGTAGATTTAGAAAATGCCAAGTCAGGAGCCAAAGTATCAGACGACACTCTTGGTGGTTCTCTAAATTGAGAAGTCAGAGACTGTATTTTCTCAAAATTCTTACATAAGTTTCTTAAGTTTCCCATAGTATTAATTGAATTTGTATTTGAAGCCAATACACTAGAATAACATGGTCTTATGTTATGCATTAAGATATCCAGTTTCTCCTGTTCTGATATATTTTTAGTTAATCTCGAAAACAATTCAGACATTTTAGCAAAATAAATAGTTATGTTCTCCGTATCACCCTGTGTTCTGTTACGTATCTCGGACAATAAGCGGTAGTCGTAATCAAATTGACTGAAATCCTCTATTAGCAAAACTATCAACTCATCCCAAGTAGTAACCGAATCTTTAATACTACGGTACCAATGTAACGCATCGCCTGTGAATATCTCCGTAGCATACATTAATAATTTAATAGAGGGTATATTGCGCGCAGTACTATACTCGTTTACCCTCTGCACGAAAGCGTGTACACAAGATTTACCGTTATATCTTAGTTTTTGTAGTTCACCAATGTGCGAGCGGTCGCAATACATCGATACGTTAGGTACGGTATCCACAGCTGTTTGAACACTCACAACAGGCTCATAGCTAGGGTTAGCAGATTTATTAATTGAATTTATTTTATTCATTAGGGACGTTAAATTTTTAGACAGAGACTTTATTTTATCAGAGTGTTTAGAATCCGAGCAATCAATTCTTTTTATGCGGTGGTACAAATGATTACATAACGCTTTAGTACGTTCGAAAAGATTAGTTTCAAACTTATCCTCCAAAGATTTTACACGAGACGTAAGTTCGATCATAGAAACACCAACGCCAGAAATATCGACATCCGGTTCGATTCCCGACTCGCAAATATCAGAGGTAGGTATAATAAGTGTTAATTTATTTATTTGTTTACGTAGTTCGAGTACGGTTGATGCAGGTTCTTCGCCCCTAATGAGCACTTCATACATTAGTTCGTTTTTGTTGAGAACAAAAAACTTTATAGGGTATGTTTCCATGTTTACCAGAAGAATGGAAAAAAATGAACACAATGAAAGAATAGACTATGAAATGATTTAATATGATGTTCTTTACAAATGCAAATGTAACTAGCTACCTTTTACGATTGGTGACAAGAGGAAATGAGAGAAATAGAAGAAATAATGAATTTGAAAGAAATGAAAACTAAGAAGATTGTAGCTGTGCGAACTGTTACGTATGACAAGATTACTATTTAACGTAAGGAAATTTTACAATATCCCCTTTTTTTTTTTGTGTAGGTACTGGGTGAAATATAATTAAACAGTTATAACTTTGTCACAATTTAGGGTAAGAATTTATATAACCAATACGTAACAGTTAACAATTACCCGACACTAATAGGCATACAAATGGAAATGAGAAAGAAAGGTGACAGTTAATGTTTAAGAAAAAAGTACGTACCAGTTCGCTTTGCGTAGAATGTCACCTTCACGTTCACAGCAACAATGTAGGTAGGAATTAACAGCTGTATTTCGGGGAAAAAAAATCAAGACGTGATTAGGCCACTGGAAACACACGTTAAAGGCGCCACTGTGACACTTGCCCTTTACGAGGGTGTCAGCAGATAGGTAGGTAGGGAGTTCGTAAATAATAAGCAATTATAGTTCACCTATCATTTATTTGCCTAACTTCTGTGGCCGCCTCACGTCTCGATTGCAGAGGTTAAAGGTGGTAGGGTACACTGGCCTGAACCGACTCCCAGGATGATGGTCTGTCTCTGGTGGCTGTCCGCAACCAATGGCTCCAGCTCCAGGATCTGTCTCCGTCGTCAAGCTCAGCGTAGGGTAGGAAGGTGTCCCCCTGCAGCAGGGCTCCTCTTCCAAGCGTCCTTGGGACCACAACGTGGCGAAGGTTGATGGGTAGACTAGGAAATCCTGGAAATCCAGACAGAGATGGAAGCGTAAGCAAAGCAGTCGGCACCACGTTTCAAGGTCCAAAGGTCACAGTGTCCCAGGTAGGAAGATAGGAAGAAATACAGCAGAAACTAGGTTTAGGAAATTCTAGAACACCTTACAGAAAGCCCTTCTAATAAAATATATGGAAACTTACCCTAGAGGGATTTCGCGTAGTATATATAATAGAAATTATTTAGATAATTTCGGAGCGAAGGACACAGCCGTCACCCGCGGTGCTCTCAAAACGACTAGTCATCTTCCGTATCGAACTCACCCGAATCGCGAGTCCTCGGCAATACTCGGTAAATGATCGTTTTGGAGATGCGCGGGCACATAGATGCGAGGACCTTTACAGATTAATAGTCTTTTAGGTTCCGTACTATATTATTTTAATTTTTAAAGGTTTATTTAAATGTAGGTTTGTTTAATAGTATTATAATAGATTAGTTTTAAAGTTATGTTTAAATAGTATAGTTGAGTGTACATAGATTTCTTAATATTAAGCATTTTAACCTAAACTCTTTTTATTAGTAACTTGCAAGGTGCAACGTTACACACTTGAAATTAGGCTGTATAAGAGACGTCATTGCACATTGTTGTGAAGATGGCGGCGAATACGATTTTAATGATCAATAACTCAATTTATAATCTGAAACCACGACTAAATCAGTTTCTTTATGTAATTATAAACTAAAAAGTCATAAGATTATTTTGTAGAGTAATTTATTAGTAGAAAACCCGTTCTTTGTATTAGATCCTTTAATTAGCCGGAAATGGCGTAAGTAACATTCTGTTGTAAAAAGTAATGAACCTATTAATTAGACATTAACTTAATAACGCCATCGCATTAATATTGGTATTGTTTTATTGTTAAATAATTATTACAATCAATTGTGAATTATTTTAGTATTGTTTATTAGTTTTAACTAATTAAGTAATTAATAACAATACTGAGTGCGTGGTACTTCCGCTAGACATGCGTGTGACAAAAAATGGACGCACGCACATTATCTCGCGTTAAGCAAATAATGAAAATGAAAGTGGTTTTTGATGTGATTAATATTAATTAGTGCAAACGAGAATTGTAACATGATTTAAATGGAGTTTCTTCAACCCATTCTTCTCCATAGTAACAATGATTCATGTGAATGGGTCTCAACCCCTGAAAAGTTTATAAGTGCCTGTAAATGGACTATTGTAAATAAACGTTTGGTGTTTGAGTCAAGTATTGCGTGTGATTTCAACTACCCATTTACCCATCTGCCACGAAGAGGAATCTAAGGCGAAGACAATATGGCGGAGGCCATTGATATTTAGGAGCAGCGTTCCTCAAGTGGTTTTCCCGCTTTAACATACATATTTAAAAAGATAATACCATTAATCTTCTATTTCCTACCCTTATTTTAATTTTAGCTACCTCATCAAATACATCAAATTTTAACAAACAGATGGAGTACTCCCTGGAATATTCTATCTACTTAGTGTCATAATACCTTTAATCTACCTTAATATTATTGATTTCGGCTGCCCGAAACATATATCGTAAAAAAAGATATTGATTATTTAAGTTGGTCCTTCCATATTGGCGATTCAATTATTTGTGTGAAACGGGTGATTTATTTTAGATCTTCGAAGGATAAATATATGTTACGGCAGGAAAACCACTTGAGGAACGCTGCTCCTAAATATCAATGGCCTCCGCCTTATTGTCTTCGCCTTAGATTCCTCTTTGTGGCAGATGGATAAATGGGTAGTTGAAATCACACACAATACTTGACTCAAACACAAACGTTTATTTACAACAGTCCATTTACAGGCACTTATAAACTTTTCAGAGGTTGAGACCCATTCACATAAATCATTGTTACTATGGAGAAGAATGGGTTGAAGAAACTCCATTTAAATCATGTTACAATTCTCGTTTGCACTAATTAATATTAATCACATCAAAAACCACTTTCATTTACATTATTTTTGCTAAACGCGAGATAATGTGCGTCCATCTTTCGTCTAGCGGAAGTACAATGCACTCAGTATTGTTATTAATTACTTAATCAGTTAAAACTAATAAACAATACTAAAATACTTCACAATTGATTGTAATAATTATTTAACAATAAAACAATACCAATATTAATGCGAAGGAGTTATTAAGTTAATGTCTAATTAATAGGTTCATTACTTTTTACAACAGAATGTTACTTACGCCATTTCCGGCTAATTAAAGGATTTAAGGCGCTGTGCTTAGTCAAAATAGGCTACACAAAACATTTTTTTAGCCAAATGTATACATTTTAGAGCAGCTAAAAAAATATATGTTAATCTTGGTCATATTTATGAGCGGATCACTGTGTTTAAAACACGTTTGCGGTAAACTTTCTCGATAAAAAAAAATCACAAAGTAACCATTAAAATTGAAATGGTAGCTATTATAACCGTATTATTTATAAACAAATCTTGATAAAATTAATAACAGTGATGTAATATAGAATAATAAAGGGAACTGTTGTTTTTTATTTATCGATTGAAATAAAATATTTGTAAGAATTAATGTATGTAATCACAAATCACTCGAACGAGTCGAACGAAACGTCACGCCATCGCGGCGTCTTGGCGCTTCTCTTTCATATCTACGCAGAGTGACAGTGACCGCTGAGGCGCGCTGCTAGATGGACCTATGTCAGTTTGTTCTGCTCAGAAAATAATTATAATTACGTATCTGTTTGACGTAAATGTTTGAAGTCTGAACTTATTCGATGAAACAAAAACACATGATAGAAGTTGTAAAGTCAGTACCTACCTTTTTGTGCAAACCTTATTTTGTTTGTATAGATTTATTTACAGATGCGTAATTTCGACATGTATTGTCATAGCTCGATTGGTCTAGCGGTCTCGTGCATTACGAAAGTTTCCTACTTCAGCATCAAATGCCCCGGGTTCAAACCCCGCTACTATAAACGTATACTTTTACTTTTTGTTGATTTCTTATTTGAAATAAATGTTTTTTAAATTATTATTTTACTTTTTCAGTAATTATTACTATTGTTTATTTTTGTAACAATTATAATGCAATTTTATTGTTTTTTAAAAAGAAGCGGTTGGCGAGCAATTCATCAGTAGATGAAGCATCGGAAAAACTTTCCATGAGTAAGCCCATGGTGTCACAGAATATTATACAGGGCGTCCCGAAAAATTGTGTTAAGTGGAAGTCCAGAGATAGAGCACTCCTTGGGTTACCCGAATCACCCCCATGTATGTTTCGCGAAATTCATATTTTTTGTGTTATAATTCTTTTACTGAATTTAAAATCTTAATTTTTTTTTGTTATAAAAATAGAAGACTTAAATATTTTTCTTTCTCTAATTAAATCATATTAAACTGTTCATTTATGCATAAAATAATTAGCTTCGTAACTTTGACCAAAATTATGAAAATGTTGGTGTAAAGCCAAAAACTTATTGAAAAAGTTAAAGTCTTCTACTTTTACAAAAAAAATTAAGATTTTAGGTCGAAAATTCAGAAAAAAAATTATAACTCGAAGACTATGAAAAAACGCGGAACATATATGGGGGTGATTCGGGTATTCCAAGGGGTGCTCTATCTCTAGACTTCCGCTTGACACTATTTTTGGGGACAACCTATATATATTATTATTTTAAAGTAACTAGTAATGCGATAGTAGGTCATTGAACTCATCTTTATGAAGAACTTTTGAAAAAGAAATAAGTCACCCGCGACAAAAATACCATAGTTTGTTGATTCGCGCCACAGTTTAAAGTGGTCTATAATGATGACTGCAACGACCCCTTTTCGTATTTCTACACTACTGTAAGACCTTGTAAATAATTTATAAATTATCAACTTTAGTGGGTATTTATAACATAACGCAACGGTCTAAGCGCTCAAGGAACACTTCTCAAAATTACTAAGTGGCCTTAGGCGCAAAATGGCTATAAAACAAAACCTCATAAAAAAAATCAAGTTCTAAAGAAAAACAATGCTCTTCAACACGATTATGGGGCTCAGAGTACTACTCCAGATTTGACATCGGATGAATTAAATGCCGCTAAAGAATGATTCCTTCAAAATCTAAAGCAACTTACTTCGGACAAAGAAAAATCCCTTTATTGGAGCAACGCCCGATGGTTTGACAGGCCAAGACACGAGAAGTAGTGAAAGTGAAATGTCCTTTAGTGGCATTCAAAAAGAGTCTAGAAGAATGTATAAAGGAAAACAAGATACAGATATGGAAAATAAAAAAAAAGTTAACTGATTGTAATGAACAAAAATAGTAATTGGTACAGCAATTGTCACATAGAGCTGCCCTTAAAAACCATCAGTTTCAAGGACAGCTCCATGTGACACGTAGAGAAAAGTGCTTGTTTGCTGTGTGGAGTGGTGACAACAAGTCACTAAAACAGAAATAAAAAATATTAAAAAGATAACGATTTTTGGGAAAAAAAGATGAAGGAAAAGTTGGTGTCGTTTTTTATGGACTGGCTTTTGCCTGAAATAGTCGATTCTCGGTGAGCTCGAGGGGTGCCTCTGCGAGAAAAAGAATCGTCATTAGTACTCACATCAAGTGACGTCGACAAAGAAAGCGTCCCTTGTTGTAGTAGGAGACTACATTTTGAAGAATTCTGACTTAAGTCGTCTTTCTACAATAGGGCAGTTAACAAAAAAAAAATATTTTACACGTATTTTTTCTTTTTTCACGTAAACATACAATGAAGACGATACAGTTCTTTGAAAACTCGTGTGACGTCATTTTCTAAGACATTAGTATGTCATTTTTTACCGGTGAGTGACGTCTTGTCACTCACCTGGTAAAAAATGTCCCCATTCAAATCTTTGACACGTTTTATCTTCGTCAATTTTTATTGATTTGAGAAAACAAAAAATACGTATCCAATATTTTTAGATAATCTAACAGACGGACTAATTAGAATCATATTTTTTTTAGTCAATATACACCCCTATTCATTTCTTTACATTTCATTTACTCCATTTGCGTAAATACGTCAAAAATGATAAAATAAAATAAAAATAATTAGCTTTTTTAAATTTGATGTATCCTTCCCGTTCGTTCTGTCCATCCATCCACCCCGTCCGTATTGTCACCCTTCCATTCGTCTCTCCACGCATCCCTATGCCCATACGTTGTGTTCCTATACACTGTAATTTGCGAAAATAAAATAGCGAAAAAGACTTCTGCTTTATAGAAAAAGGTTATTCTCTCGGGAAAAAATGTGTGAAACAGCTGTTTTTTTTTGGGAATTTAAGACTTATGATGATGAGTACAATGACCTGCTTTGGTGTTACTTACACTCTTTTGTAACACACTGTATATTATTTTTCTTCAAAATCAACCATCAAGGCTGGTGGACGTTTTTATTTCATTTTTATTACAATTACTCTTGATGCTGAAGAAAAATATATCTATAGGAATAAAAATAAATAAAACCGACGGATGTTTTCGAATAAAATTTTATCCGAAAACATCAATCCGTTTCTTACTAACTAAACTTCATGTGCGTGTGAACTGAGGGACCAAAAAGGAATACGCGAAATGAAAATCCTAAGATTTAGTAGAAGACTTAAAACAAATGTAGAACAAATCCGGGGAATTTGTAATCAAATATATTAAAAACTACGACCCATAAAGTGTGGTCCCTCAGTTCTCACAGACGGTTAGCCAGATCTCGGAAAGTATCTTAAAAAAGAAGGTTTTGTGAATACAGACATTTAGTAAAGAATTTGGAAAGATATTCACAAAATAACAGACCACAAAGCATTAAAGATAAAAAAAATATAACGACTGAACTGTGGTCCCTCAGTCCACACAACAAAGATAAATATTTTAGTGAATATTACTGAATTAAACTAATAAAACCGTTCTTTTTCTACATAAAGTTTTAGAAGAAGTCTTAAAACATATCGTAAAAAAAAATGAAGCCTAAATATCGAAGCATTTTGAAGATAGCGATGATTATTACTGGTCCCTCAATCCTCCACTCCACTGACATATTATTATGTGCATGTGCTAGCTACTGGGCTATAGGAATATCAGAAAGTCTAGTGTACTTAACTTTTAGTAGAAAGTTTCTTCTAAATAATAGGTATCTAAAATTGTGCATTTCTTACCTCTTAGCTGAGATAATATTATTTCTTTAATTCTATGAAAGTAAACAGAGCAGTGTGACCACACAATAAAACAAAATGTAGACAGTCCTTTTATACTTTATTTAATATAATTTTCATTTTTTAGACAAAACGAAAACAAGGTTGTACGGTTCCCGTCGGGGTTGCGGGTTGTTCGAAAGAGATACCGCGGCCTCGACATGAAGGGCTAAGAAGGAACATGGGTGGTTTTTAGTCAGTAAAAGTCTGACACTGCCTACCCCTCGATGATGATTGTATAGGAAATGGGTGTCAAGAAAACAGCAGCAATTTGAATTTAAATACGATGAACATTGACTCGTTTATTATTCAAATATAAATTGTGGTCACCCTATTGGCTAATTCAGAAACGAAAAATAAAATTCAATTTTCATATACAATAAAGGGTCTTTTAATTTCTTTCTAGTATCGAATTTGTTGCACAATTTTTTTCACAAAAAGAGACAGTTTTATATTTGGCTTATCTTTCATACGTTAGGAGTAACAAAAAGAATACAAAAAAATGGAGGACTGAGGGCCCGATTTTTATCAGGGTCATAACTTTCAAACAACAAGAAGTGGTGATCTGTTCTTGCTTTCACAAATTTTCACAATTTATTTTGTAGCTAATAGGATTTCAAACAGTAGCTGTAAGTTAATGGATTCATTTTATTTGCGTGACAAACTTTTACGTGTATGCGGATTGAGGGCCCATTTTGAACGAAGATTTACAAAGTAGGACAGTGTTTTGCGATAATATCTTGTTTTCACAAATTTTGTTCGGCATTAGGTAAGATTTGAGCATAAAGACTTTTTCTGTAGTGTACTTAGTTTTTCAGGTACAGGCGGGCCCTCAGTCCTCTATGTGAGAACTGAGGGCCCAACTTTACAGTCAATAACTCGCTTATGACTGTATTTCGTTACTCCGAAGTTCGAAATACCGATGTACGGTATACAGAAAGTTTGTGAGTCCGAATTACGTCAGTCAGAATGTACGCTATGACGAAGTACGGTATTCAGAATGTTCGTTACTCCGATGTACGTTACTCCGAAAGTTTGCTACTACGAAGTACTGTATTCTGAATGTTCGTCACTCCGATGTACGTTACTCCGAAAGTTTGCTACTACGAAGTACTGTATTCAGAATGTTCATTATCGCGAAGTACGGAACTCCGAAAGTTTGCTATGACCAATTACTCAATAATAATTGAGAAAATTCCTCATCGAGATTCTGAGAGAGTATTTCGAATTAGTCGAGTATTATAAATGTACACTGTGAGGGTAAATTATCTATAACAGTGTACAAATAAAAATCTAAGTAAAAGCAGGTTAATCAATTCAAAATAATCTTAAAACATGGGGTAATAAAAAACTAAATTAACTTTTCTATGCACTAAAATTGAAAAATTAAAAAAAAACAATTTTTAAAATAAATGATGTATGTATGACTTCGTAAATATTCCTTTAAAGACATAAGCTTTAAGACATTTACTTTAAGCTTTAAGCTCTTTGATCTTGATCTTTCTTTAGCGTTTCGTAATGTTTGCCGTTATTCTTTCTATTTCCAAAATCGTATTTTATTGTTCTTTTAATAATTCTACTAATGTTATATTTATATTCTGCTTTTTAGGGTTCCGTACCTCAAAAGAAAAAAACGGAACCCTTATAGGATCACTCTTGTATCTGTCTGTATGCTCGACCACCCCTTATCTCCGAAACTTCTGAGCCTAAAATTTTGAAAAAAATACAGAAATTAGTTCAACGCTTATAGATTACAGGAAAATCTATAAGAAGTCTATGGTGCTAAAATAACATAGAAAATCTCTCAATATCTACTACAATGGAACCCTTAATGTGCAAGTCCGACTTACACTTGGCCAGTTTTTTCTATTGAGCAGACTGTTTCAACGGTTGTGCCAATTGAATTCTGTGTTGTTGGTATATTCGTGTTTACGCAATCTAACACAGACCACATCCGAGGAGGGAATCTAAAATAATAATATCTAATATAAAAAAAAAATTACTTGTAAAATCTATTTGCACAATAATCATCATTTATAATACCTACTTGACTAATTTGAAATACTCTCTCAGAATTTCGATGAAGAATTTTCTCAATTATTATTGAGTAATTGGTCATAACAAACTTTCGTAGTTCCGTACTTCGCGATAATGAACATTCTGAATACAGTACTTCGTAGTAGCAAACTTTCGGAGTAACGTACATCGGAGTGACGAACATTCTGAATACAGTACTTCGTAGTAGCATACTTTCGGAGTAACGTACATCGGAGTAACGAACATTCTGAATACCGTACTTCGTCATAGCGTACATTCTGACTGACGTAATTCGGACTCACAAACTTTCTGTATACCGTACATCGGCATTTCGAACTTCGGAGTACCGTTATACAGTCCTCGCTTATATGACTTTCACAAAATCTGATTCCAACTTTCACAATTGTTGGGGAATATTCACTAAATCCTAAGCACATTTTTACAGAGTTTTAACAAACGGGCCCTCACACCACACGCACATTATTTTTTCGTCATTGTTATCTTATTTTGCCCATAGACCTTTATTTCACTAAGTGATTCTCCTAGATTCAATCTATATTTTAGTTTTGGTGATATTCTTATTCTATAACACTAAAATTATATAAACTTAAACGTAAATAAAATTCCTCATTTTAAAACTATAAAAATATTCATTTTCGACTATATTCTTGAAGTTCATCTTGTTATTGTCGTTGCTAGGTAACAATATTTTTGCGGAATTTTATCTCGGTGGCAGAATTAAGAACTAATAACAATTTACTCTTCCAAATAGGTCGTTTGATTTTTACTTGGATATTTTTTTTTTAGGTTTCAAAACTTTTTGAAGTTTGACGTTATAATTACGCTTGTACTATTTTTACAGGATTGGTTGTATTTTTTCCTTTTCAATAAGATAATATTTTTTTTTTGTTGTTGCTTGATTTGTATACTTCCGTCAGTATGGATGATCAAGAGTTACCTATTGTCGAAACTCCAACCCGAAGCGCTATCATATCAAGACCTCCACCAATTCCTGCACCAATTCTTCCACAAATCCCTCCACCAATTCCTCCTAGGAATCCTTCTTCAACAAATATTTTGTCACCAGCTAGATCTGAGATTTTTCCTCAACGCTTTAAAAAAAATATATTCCTTGTCCAAATGGAAAATTGATTTTTCTGGCAATAGTTGCGTACGCGAATTTTTTGTTGATATTGATGAACGTAAATATGCCGACGGTGTTTCGGATCAATACTTAAGGTTGCACAAGCCGACGGCTCGTACTCGTTTCCGGGCGTGGCTAATATGCATGTTATTTGGTAATGTTTTTAATTTATCTAGTTTTATTCATTTATCTAGTTTTTCTCTATTTATTTACATATTTATTTATATATTTAGTGAACTATATGACGATTTATAACGAATATGAGCGCGTGAAATTTCATAAATTGACCTTTGGGCGTATAGATATTATGGAAAAACTACTGGATGTATCCACTTAAAACAATTTATTTGTACTTTTGAATAAATTATCTATCCCTGTATGGTTTCACTTTTTCCATTTTCATTCTACATAAGTTATTTGTTTACGCTGAAAGATGAGTTCAAATAAGTGTTAAAATATGGAAGTTTCGACGCTCATAACTTCTAAACCAATGATTTTTTTCCAATTCTGCTTCCATACAGGGCTAGATAATGACAAAACCAGTTGATACAATTTTTAGTTTTGAATCTTCACCGTGAAACAGACGAGTAATCACCATACTACGTTTGTATGGAAGAATGACCGGCTAGTTCAACCTTAATGAGACGATTCCATGAAGTTTTATCGGGTGCGGCATTAAAATATTTCCGGTTAATTCGTTTCGATGGTATTACCTATGCTGAATTAAAAGATTCATTCTTTAAAGCTTTTGCACCAAGCGATTTGGAATTTAAGACAGAATTTGAAGTTCGCAACTTAAAACAGAAGGCTGATCAATCAGTCAGAGATTTCGTCATCCAAGTTTCTTATCTGAATGATAGACTTGCTGATCCTATTAGTGAATCAAAATTGATCGAAATTATAACACATAATATGCAGCAAAAATACTTTCCGTGTCTTTACATCCATAGGTTTAAGAATATTAACGATCTCATGTGTACCGCTTCTCATTTCAAAAGTTATTTACCACATTGTACTAAGGCGGTATCATCGGTTACTAATCAAGCTCAACATTGTCCTAAATATAATCAGTTGGGTCATTCATATCGCGACTGTCCAAATTTTCCTGGTTTGATGTGTTTTAAATGTCGTACTCCTGGGCCCCGAGACTGCTATTCAATAGTGTCAGAATGGTCTATCATTGATCTCATAATTGTTGATTTTGACAAGTTTGGTGTTGTCAAAATCAACAATTACCCATGGAATTCTTGCAACGAGCTGGGCCCCGAGTCTGCTATTCAATAGTGTCAGAATGGTCTATCAGTGATCTCATAATTGTTGATTTTGACAAGTTTGGTGTTGTCAAAATCAACAATCGTCAGTTAACAATGGTTCCATTCAATTTCATAATGAAAATAATGCTCGATATGTTCATCCTCGTAATATATTATCTGATAGTCAGGAAAAGAGTCTTCAACTGACCATTAAGGAGTTTGATGATATTTCTTCCGAGAGGGTTGGTCTTGGAAAGACTACTTGGCTATCTCATAAAATTAATACAGTTGGACAGCCTGTCAGACAGAGATATTATCCTCTTTCACCTGTTAAATTAAAAATGTTTAATGATGAGATCGATAAAATGTTAAAGATCGGAGTTATTCGTCCATCTCGATCACCATGGGCAAGTCCAGTTGTGATGGTAACAAAGAAAGATGGTTCCGTACGTTTTTGCGTGGATAGTAGAAAACTTAATAGTGTTACCATCCGCGATTCTTATCCTCTTCCTAGGATACAAGATATTCTTGATAATCTTCGCGGAGCAAGATATATAACTTCGCTTGATTTTAGTAGTGCATTTTGGCAAATACCTTTGGCTGTTGACGATAGTTGTCAGAAAACAGCTTTTATTGTTCCTCAACGTGGTTTATTTGAATTAGTTAGGATGCCGTTCGGTCTTACGAATGCTGCTTCAGAAATGCAACGTTTAACTGACATGATTGTAAATTTTGAATTTACTTCTACTAGCGATGATTGTGTCTTCGGATATGTAGATGATTTGATCTTGGTCTCTAAAGATTTTCATAGTCATCTCGCACTCCTCAGAAAGGTACGTAATCGTCTAAAGGAAGCTGGTTTATCCATCAATCTAAAGAAATGTGAGTTTTGTAAAAGTGAATTAAAGTATTTGGGTTATATTGTGAATGAGAAAGGTCTTCAGACCGATCCTAATAAACTCGAATCAATTAGAGATTTTCCTACTCCCACTACAGCCAAGTCGTTGCGTGGTTTCATAGGAATGTGTTCATATTATAGACGTTTTGTAGATGGTTTTTCTTCTATAATAGCTCCTCTTACAGCTCTTTTAGGAAAAAGGAAAGGGCGTGATCCGATCAATTGGGATCAATCCGCTGATTGTGCTTTTAACAAACTAAAATCGGCTTTAGTTAATACCCCCGTTATGGCTTGTCCAGATTTTTCCAAACCATTTATTTTACAGTGTGATGCTTCTGCTGTTGGATTAGGCTCTGTTCTGTCACAAAAAATAAATAATGTAGAACATCGTATTGCTTATTATTCCCGCTTGTTTTCAAAAGCGGAACGTAATTATAGTACTACAGAACGCGAACTCCTTGCTATTCTCGATTCTATCAAGCATTTTCGTTGTTATTTAGATGGAATGAAGTTTACTGTTGTGACAGATCATATGGCTTTGAAGTGGCATTAAATAATCCTTCTGGTCGTTTAGCTCGTTGGGCTACTATTATTTCACAATATACATTTGACATAGTTCATCGTAAAGGTTCACAACATATTGTTCCCGATGCTTTATCGAGGATTTATGAGAGTGCCATAACTTTTGATCTGGGTCCGGAAAATACCAATGATAGATGGTATAAGAAGGTCTATTTTGGTGCTCGTGATACACCTCAAATGTTTCCGGCTTACACCATTCATAACGGCGTTCTTATGAGACGCATGCCTATTTCTAGTCCATTATCTTCTGATCCTTTGCGCTTAGTTTTACCTAAAGAAAAAGTTCCTTCTGCAGTTTGGGAAATTCATAATAATTTTCCTTCTATACATCCTGGTGTTTCAAAATCATATTATAAGATCAAAGAACTATGCTATTGGCCAAACATGTTTCGTGATGTAACTGAAATATTGAAACAATGTGAGGTATGTAAAGCCTATAAAATAGCAAACACTCAACCTCGTGGTCAAATGATTTACCCTAAAGATGTATCATTACCTTTACAAATTATTTCAATTGATATTGTCGGACCTTTGCCTGTCGCTTATTATGGTTATAAATATATTTTATCCATGGTGGATGTATTTACCAAATATGTTTGGCTTGTTCCACTAAAAAAGGTAGATACCAATTCGGTAACCAAAGCTTTGGAATCAGAAATATTTTTTAATTTCGGCGTTCCACGTACAATTCTTTGTGATAATGCTTCTGTTTTTCGTAGTAACCGATTTTTAAACTTCCTTAGGACTTTCCATTTCGATTCTCCAACCTATACGCCGTATTATACTCCTCAAGCTAATACCGTTGAGCGATATAACCAAAGTGTTATTACTTGTTTAAGTATATTAGTTGGTGATAATCAAAGGAACTGGGCTAAGATGTTACCTAAGGTCAAACTGTATCTCAATTCATGTCTTAACCTAGCTACTAATTTTACACCAAATTTCCTTATGTTCGGTAGAGAGGTTTCTGTGGATCCATCTCATGCTTATAGGCAGACTCGAAGTATCAATTTAGCTGAAAGTCGGTCTCATCATGCGTCAAATCTTACCTCTCTTGCTGAAATTTATGCGAAAGTGTCTGAAAACCTTTCTTTAGCTTTTCTTCGTAATTCTAATGCTTATAATTCAAAACGTTCTTCTATTACTTTCAACATCGGTGACACTGTATGGAGGCGTAATTTTACCAGGTCTTCTGGAACGGATTATTTCTCTGGAAAACTAGCTCCTCATTTTGTCAAGTGTCAGGTAGTTAGGGTAATATCAAGGACTACTTATATTCTTCAAGATTGTGATTCAGTACACTCTGGATTATATCATATAAAAGATATATTATATTAAAATAATTAAGTCACTAACTTCAGGGTCGTTTATAGTTTATGGGATTTAGATTATAATTTATTCTAATTGTCTCAAATACAATACAATTGTCTTAAAATTTATCTTCTGTTATTAGGTTAATTTATTTATTGTTTAATTAGTTGTTAGTTAATTACTTATTATCTTCTAATGTTAGGTTAATTTAGTCATTGGTAAAATTATAATTGTTTTTATTTGCTAGAATTAACTAACTATGTACATTAATTAAAAACTAATAAATAAACTAACAATAAACTATAAAAGGGCATCAAAAAACTGCTCCTCAACGCTGTCAGTCGGTAATGTGCCCAAAAGACTGGCGGCATTCCCACGTTGTATGGCAACACTTAGCCTCTGGCCAAGATAAAAGCCAGCCCTTGGGTCACGAGAAGCGTCAACTAAGCGTTTAGAAATTTCCTTAAACAGGCTATGAGCACTCGGACCCCACGGCCCCAGAGTTTCAACCCCAAACGGCTCGAAAATATAGTTTCCACAAAGGTTACTATATTTACGCCGCTTGAGGTTCTCTGCAGCCGCAGCGGCACCACCCGCGCAGCACGATGAACTTGGAAGATGTGATCCTTGGGTTGCGTCCCACACTAAAGGCCTACCCATCTTCCAAGGAAATAAAGACATGCCGTCCGGTCTCTTGCCATCGTCGCGTGCCAAGCCATTGGGTTCTAAAACAGCTGGCACGCCGACGGCGACAAGAGCACGTCGGATGATGTCGTTTAAGTTCGCGTGCCGCGCAAAACGGCCAGCACTACGGCTGCATGACAGGCCGTGGTGACCGAGGCTGTTGACAGCTTCACCACATTGACAGCGATGAGGAGAACAGCAGGCGGCACCAAGACGCAAAGAAGCAGCGAGGCGGAAGGTCGTGTCGTCGAACAAAGTGCCTATGTTCGACGACGGCAGTGTGTGAAGCCAAAGACCCGACTCCCATTCACCCACAGCCAGCAGGCGCGCACGCTCAGCAGTAGTAGCAGACGTGTTCACTAAATTGTTTTGAACTACTCTGCAAAGCGGCTCATCCCACCGTCTCTGGGAAAACGGATGGTCGGGTGCTTCAGTGTTTGGGCAAGCGAGTTTCCAAGCCTCGATAGCCTCAGAGAAGCACGGCACATCAAAATTAATCAGTGTGGAAGCCAGGATATTCCTGATTAACTTCTCAGTGCCGTGGACCGAGGATATGAAAGCCGGTAAGCTTAAACTGGAAATTTTGCGGACGCCGAGTCCTCCCATACGTATGGGAAGAGTAGCTTGTGCCCAAGCTCGGTCATCCAATGCCACATTTAAAATAGATGTTAAAGTATGTCTGATAATTTGATCCATTCTGTCCAAAAGGTGAGTGTGTCTCCATAAAGGGGAAGCACGAAGGAAATATGTTAATTTAGGTCCGAAACAGCAGTAACGAATTATGGTGATGGCCGAATGCATATTAATTTGGAGTAGTCTTTCCGAAACATCACTGAAATTTTGAATTTTTTCCTCGATGAAATCGGGAAAAGAATTTTCAAAGATTGGAGACCCAAGGAAACGAAGAGAGTTTTTTTCTGTAAATTTGATGCCAGGAGCTGCTGCGTTAAATTTTGAATAAGTTAGTTGTCTGTCAGTACTGTCTGTTACAAAAATTTCGCATTTAGAAATATTGAGGTCGAGGCCAATGTGATGTAGTTCATTTTTTAAGAAATGTAGGTCTTGTAAAACAGAATCTACATCGCCTCCCAAGGTTCCGTCATCAAGATACCAAACGTTAAATTTTGAATTTAGCTGTCGAATAATTGGGTGGATAGCTAAACTAAAAATTACTGGCCCAAGGGGGTCACCTTGTTGACAGCCAACAGCAGATTCCAAAAGTTTGTCCTGATATAATAATTTAGATGGGTGTCTGTAACATTGCCAAAGAAAACTATAAATTTGAGGTAATTCCTTTTTAGCTTCTGTCAACAAGGTGTCCCTGTTCACTGAATTGAAGGCGTTCTTTATATCAACCTTCAGGATGACCTCACCTTTACCAGAATTTAGGTAGGTCGACAAAGCGTGTACGGCAGCCTCGCAGCCCCCCTTAGAGCCATAACCTAGCTGCAGGGGCTGGAATTTTTTCGAAACAGCCTCACCATAAAATTTACAGCAAATCTTGGCTGCCATACGACGGTAGGTGGTTCCCACGGCAATGGGACGAATACCGCCATCTCTTTTGCGCAGGGCACATAAATTGGCCCCGTACAAAATGTCGATGACGGACCCATTCACCTTGCCGGAGAGCATAAGATTAATCAGAGCCGTAAGCTCCTTCAAAAGCAACTCACCAGCTTCCCCGGCGCCAGAACAAATTAGGTCTTTTAGGTGTTGAGGACTTAGGCCGTCGAGGCCGCCGGCGGAGCCACTCCGGAAGGAGCAAACGGCTGTGACCACCTCTCGACCTGTAATGGTGAGGGAATGAAAGTCCGAATCAGGTGGGTCGGGAAAGGAAAGGCCACCGGCAGGGGCAGGGTGTTTGGTCTCCAGAGCCGCAAGTGTTTCTGGAGAGCACGGTGCCACCACATCGCTGCTGAAGAGAATCCTGGCTGCTCCGCTTATGTCACCTTCCCCTAACTTAGTTTCCACTAGGTGGGAGATACCTCTTAAGGGTGTAATTCTCTGTATCGGAAAATTTGGATCTAAATCTTGAGCCGAAACGTTACAATTTTCTTTAATTTGAGCTGTTAAAGTTTTTTTGGTAGCCAAATTTTTTTGCACATGGAGGATTCGATAAGGAAAGGTGAGCAGTTGTTCCCAAGCACTTAGTGAGTTCTCCAAGACGGCAAGGCGCACGCAACTTGCTAAATTCTGGGCTACGAGCGGTCTTGCGCCTCGGGGAACTCGTTTTATTACTGGAACGGTGTTTTTGAATTTTGAGAGGGTTTTCCAAAATGGGTCGAAACAGGATGTAATCGGTGTTGTAGGTGTGGGTATTGTGACAGGGTCTGAGGTGGAAGCATTATGAGGTTTGTGTACTTTCCCAATATGCACCTTCAGACCCCGCTTACCTTTAAAAAACCGTGCCTGGGTACATTGCGGGCATCTCTCCAGGGTGTTCAGCGATACTGAAGGCTGACTACCACTATTGCCCACCACATCGCTGCTGCTAATACTCATAAAATATCACTTATAAAATAAACTTAAATTTAAAATTAACTAAATTAATCTAAAACAATATCTAATACAAAAAAAACACGTAAAAGTCTAAACGACACGAGTTAACAACTGTCGACACTCTTGACAAAAGATCAGCGCGCGGCGCAGTTGCACTGAGAGCCTCGGGCGCCGCGCCGGCGGTGAACACATCTCGAAGCCCCGGTGACCGTTGTCATGTGAACACTTATATTTCCGCACAGAAGTTTCAGGTTTAAATAGCACCCACTGTTTTGGCACCACGACGGGGACGTGCTACTCGACGTTACAAACACCCTTCCAAGTCATGCAACAAACTCCAGCACAAACCAGGGGCGTTTTTCTTCGTGTAGGTATTAATTCAAATTTTCAAAGATTGTTGGTCAAATTTTCAGACAGGGGAGTGTATTTGGGGTATGGGTGATGAAGGTTTCTTGGATGTGGGTGCAAATAAATCAGGTTTTTAATGAAATAACAGGAAATAACAATAAAATCAGAAAATAAAATTTTAGGCAGACATTGTCACCATGACGTTTTTTTGGTTAGTTAATTAATATTTAATTAAATTCTTCTTTATTTTTAGATATTCTTAATTTATCTATTATTTCTTCTTTTCTTTATTCATAAATCGTCACTTAAGACTTTTTATTTTTTTGACCACCTAACGTTTTCACTAGGGTTGTCATCTTGAACTTTCTCGTAAGGGTTGTTTACTACTTGTTTTGTTATCTTAATGGGGGATAACGAACTTTTGTTGGAAAAAGGGTACTGTAGCGTTCCGTTACATGAATCCTCCTTTTTTGTTTTAAAAAATATTGGTAATTGGACCTTCCTTTTATTTATTTTTCTACTTGGCCTCATGATTTTTTAAAATAAGAATTAAAGTAAAAATTTGTGACATCCCTTGCCAATTTGTTTTGTCATTCGCCTGTGAGATACGAACTGATGATCTTTATAAAGTTAATTTGATTGATTATTTAAAATTTTCTCCGAGTGAAATCTTGTAATCTATTTTGTCCTGATTTATCAGTGTTATTAACTACTTGTAATCCTTTTTTGGAAAATTTCCTAATTTTATCTTATCTGGTACTAACCAGTCACAGAGGGCTATTTGGCCCTCTTCCGTAACCCCGAAGTCATACCCGACTTAGTATGTACTTCATCAAGGTTTGCTGAGAATTTTCACCTTTTTTTGATCTTGAAGAGTCGTGTCCACTTTTTATGGAGCGTCATCTAAATATTTGCTTCTACGTGTGAGAAAACTCCAGCGTATAACGCCTATCTTGGGTCCTGAGCCTACTTTTAACTTTACATATAGTGTATATATACCAACTGCGCATGAAATTTATCATGATAAGAGATCTGAAAGCTTCAAAGGATTTCGTCTAATAATTTTAGTTTATATTAAGTCTAGTTTAAATTATAAATTTTATTGTTGTTGAATTAAAGAAACTGTGTTAAATTTTACATTAAAAATCAATCATACCTCGGATGAAGCTTCAGCCAAGGGTCAATAATCAAAAAAATATAATTATCTCACAGCAAATCTCTTTTTAAAATTTTAATCTCAATAATAGTATAATTTTAAGTTAATTTTTTATCTTCTTTATTTTTAAGTTTCTCAATATTATATATTATATCTAATTAAATTTTTCTTGTGGTGATATCTACTTTTTATTATAAAAAACACTACATATTGTACTGTCTCCGTATTGTATGCACAGATTCTTAAAGTTAGATTTATAGGTTTGAAATTGAATGATTTTTGTTTTACTAACGTTTATTTTTAAATTGTTTCCTTCAAGCCAAATAATTATGTTTCGGATTGCGTCATTAATTTCTTCTTCTAATTTATATTTGTCATTGCATTTTATTATTAATGTCGTGTCGTCAGCAAAGAGGATTGTCTCATGATGTGTTGCGTTAGAAAGGTCATTTATATAAAGTAAAAATAAAAACGATCCCATCACGCTGCCTTGAGGGACTCCTACTGCGTTAGTTTTGTACTTTGAATTAAAGTCTATTTTATTTCTGTCAATGACTTTTGATATTTGCACACATTGATGTCTGTCACTTAGATACGTTTTTATCCAATTATTAGCTTGCCCCCTTATGCCATATTTCTCCAGTTTACGAAGCAATAGTTTATGATCGACAAAGTCGAAGGCTTTACTCATGTCAAGGAAAATGGCTACCACTGGCGGCATATCTTTATTAGATTGAAACATGCCAGCGAAGTGGTGCTATTTTTCCGGAACCCAAATTGTTCTTGCCTTAGTAAATTATACTTGTCAACATATTCATATAGTCTCTTTAACATTATTTTCTCAAATATTTTTGATATTATTGGAATTAAGGTTATAGGTCGATAGTTCGCTACGTCAGATTTATCCCCATTTTTATACATTGGTTTGACTATTGACCTCTTTAAATCAAGTGGAAAAATGCCTTCTGTAAACGACATGTTAATTAAATAGCTTAACGGTTTGCATAGCTGACCAGCACACGCTTTGATTACTTTTGTATTTAATTCGTCGTAGCCCACGGCTGGAGTATTTTTTAGGTTTTGGATTACCCTGAACACTTCTATGGTGTCACTGGGATTTAGAAATATTGTATTATTATTATCAATGTCCATACATTTTTAACTTATAAACTAACTAACTATAATCTTTTTACTATGCATTTAACGTCCAACCAAGAAACCTAACCCTTAACCTTCAAGATTCCCTGATTATTGCTTTCAACTCCTAACCGTTGAGGAGTAGTGCCTTCCATCATCAGCTTATCAACATGAAGTGATGATTGCTAGATGCGAATACTTAAATAACGTCAGAAAAAGCACGAAATAAACAACGAAGTTATTAGCAGACACACATAAACGAAAAATGTTCATAAATAAAAAAAAATGTTCATAAAATGAAAAGTACTGGGTCAAACACTGTCAATTTATTATTTTGTCATTTTTATGGGACCAAATGGCAACTAATACGTATCGAACTAAAAAAGAATCACGTAAATCGGATCATAAATCTCGGCGTAATCGGTGTACATACATAGAAAAAAAAAAAAAAAAACATACCGATCGAATTGAGAACCTCCTCCTTTTTGGGAAGTCGGTTAATAACAGAAAGAACATGAGTGAAACTCTTGTGCGTTTCTGGCTGGAATAAGTTTTTTTCATGTGTAAGCAACGAGATGTCATTCGGTTTGGAATACCGCGTAGGTACTTTTTGAAAAAAATTAACAGCCGCTTACAAAAATTGCTAAAGTAATAAACAATTAACTCAAACAAAAAAATGGTATTTGGTTTTTTGCAAATATCTTTAAAAACAGTTTGACATTTAATAAAATTGAAAAAAGATTCGAAAAGAGAAGGAATAAATCCTGGATCCGCCCTTGCAAGAACCTTCTTGCATAAAATTAATGTTTATGATTTGCGCATTTGCCTTGGCATTCAAATACTTTAACTTTTTATAATAAATAATAATAATAATAAATCTTTATTCAGAATCCTAAAAAGCCAAAATACAATATGAATCTTAAAATGAAAAATATAGGTATAATAATGTTAGATGCCTGTACTAGGATAGTCCTGTATCACAGGCTGTAGGAGCTTAAACAGTATGTTATATTTAGGACAGAAGTTTTTTGTTCAATACATCATATTATAGTTACATAACGACAAAACATTTTAATAAACTTAAACTCTATTAACTTAGAACTAAACACATAATCATTACAGAAAAATATTCGCGTCAGCAGAATTTATATACTACACTTGGGAGCAAATAAATCGAGCCACTACCTTTTTTCACGTAAAATGGTAAATATTTTTGGTAATATGGAACGTATCAATTCGAACTATATATCGCCTAAAAGTTTAGTTAATAACCTTTACAATGAGGGTAAATTATTGAATAATAACCTTATTGAATGATAAATTATTGGCTCTGCAAGAAAAATGGTAATTTTGATAGAAAATTTAGTAGGGCTAAAACAGTCCATAAAAACAATAAAAAACAAAATTATTGCAAAAAAAATATTCTTAATAACTGGTATTACCCCCCCGTGCCCTGATACATTCTTGTAGCCTATTAGTCATCGATCTGATCAGCGTTACGATGACATATTGTGGTATGTTCTCCCACTCTTCAAGCACAGCGACTTTAAGCTCGGGAATGGATGAAACAGCGGGAACCCTGGCTCGGACTCTCCGTTTTAGCTCGTCCCATAGGTGTTCGATCGGGTTCAAATCGGGACTTCGTGCTGGCCATACCATTTGTTGAATCCCGATCGCAGACAAGTATTCCGTAACGATCTGCGCGGTATGAGGTCTCGCATTGTCATGCATAAACAAGAAATTTTCTCCGACAAAACCAGCATACGGCATTACGTGGTTTTCAAGAATGTCAGTTATGTATCGGTCAGCTGTTAATCCACGTCTACCACTGCCATCGTTGGCGGGGTCGACGAAGACAAGTTCCGTTTTTCCGTCTAGAGAAATTCCTCCCCACACCATACAAGAACCACCACCAAAACTCACAGTTTCTCGAATGCAACATTGGGCAAATCTTTCACCAGGACGTCTATACACTCGGTTTCTCCCGTCATTGCTAAAAAGACAGATTCTTGACTCGTCAGAAAACAAAACTGACCTCCAGTCTTCTAACGTCCAATTAATGTGTTCTCGAGCAAACTCCAAGCGAGATCGGCGATGAGCTACAGTCAATTTTGGGCCAGTTGCTGGTTTGTGTGATGTTAAATTTCGTTCTTTTAGTCTTCGTCTCACTGTCCACCTACTGATTGAGACTCCTCGAACGTCACGTAACGCTTGCTGTAGCTGAACAGCATTAAGTCCACGGTCGCGCAACGAATTGGTTGCAATAAAGCGGTCGTCACGTTCTGTTGTTGCCCGTGGTCGGCCAGTTCCAGGTCGCCGAACAAAAGCACCAGTCTCCAGATACCTGCGGTATACCCGCTGTACCTTTGAACGACTCAAATGAAGTCTGCGTGCCACTTCACGTTGTCCGTGTCCAACCTCAAGTAAAGCTACAACTTGGGCAGCTTCCGTCGGTGTAGTATCCATTTTATCAGGTTATTTTGATTACACAGACACAGATAAAGACAACAATAACAAGTAATATGGGTATGATTAACAAAAACCTCAAATTTAATCTTTTCTTAACAGAGTACAATAAAAATGTCATAAGCAAATTAAATGCGATAATTTTGTTCTACCCTTTAAACTTTAATTTAAATAAAAAAAAAATGAAATTTTGACAACTAACTACCCTCTTTGTAAAGGTTATTAAATACCCTTTTAGGCGATATATGTTTCGAATCGATGCGTTCCATAATACCAAAAATAATTACCATAATGCGTGAAAAAGGAAGTGGCTCGATTTATTTGCTCCCAAGTGTAGGTTGCAAAATGAATTCGACACGCTCTTGTTTATTTTCGGTATTTGCACTTACACAATTTGTGCTTACACAATAAATAAAATAAAAAATCGATCGTAATTATGTCAGTGCAATGGACTATTACCAAGTCGTGTCAGCAACATGCGTCAAACGCGGAAGTTAAACCTAAAGTTACGCGCCCTCGTAGTCGATGGAGTTGATGTACCTATATTCCGCTATTTTCTTAGCGGGGCAATCAACATCCCCAGTTTTGTGGTTGTTGGGCTTTTTAAACCGCGAGCACGTTGCACATTTAGGTGCGTCCGCTTTCTTCAAGCACTCAGCCATCGAGTGTCCGGCTTCTCCGCAGTGACCACACGTAGAGTTTACCTCTTTGCATGATTTTGCTGCATGACCAAATTGTTGGCATTTGTAACATCTTGTTACCAAGGTAAAGTCCTTAACAGGGCAGGAAGTCCAATTTATGAAAAGCCTTGCCTGAGATATTAGAGCTCTACGTATGTTGGCTGGAACTTCGATAACAAAGTTACAGGTAGACGCATCTTTCTTCCCGGATTTGTGGCTAAATTTAACTTGGGCTAAAAAGGTCTCCAGTGACATTGTTGGAAATTTATCGACGATGTTCTGCTCGTACATGAACCTGAAGACGTCAGCATCTGCCAAAGAACTCGGCACTCCTACAATGGTGATACGTGGTTTGCGCTTGATGGTATCGTCGGCGGTGAGTCCTGATGTAGACATCTGGACTGCATGCTTGACTTTATCAGCATCCTGTTTGGTCTCGGTGCTAATGATAACGCCACCATTTTTGGTTTTCCGCAGACCACGTACATGGAGCTTCATTTCGTCAGGGCGTATGAGGTTTTGCACGAGATTTTTTGTCTCGTCACTCGACTTCAATTTATCGTCAGGATAAACTACTACGGAACTTAACTTATTTGGTCGCACATAATCACTAGAACCCTTTTTCACCATATCAGCAAACGAAGCGGTTCCCACTGCGCCAGAGTCCTTAATCGTCTGTTTGAGGTCCGAAATTTGATCTGTAAGGTTGCGGGTTTCCTTCAAGACATCGATTATGCTGAGGGCTTGACGGGCTTTTTGTTTTAGAGCCTGATACAGAACTGCCATTTGAGAGGTGTCAGATTCTACTTTACGGCACAGGTTGGTAATCTTCAGTTTCTGATCCGAATTGAGTTTGCCATCTGTGGCGATAGTGCAAACCTCATTCATCTTCAGCTGAATGGATGACATCCATTTTTGGATGTCGGGCGTAGATACAAGGTCTATGGTGAAGTTGGCTTTTACTGGCGAGGCACTGAGTTGCCCTCGACTACTTGAAACACCGGGGCTGTTATCCATTTTTTCTACCAGTTCACAATTTTATGTTTCCATTGTTTAATAAACTGCACTCTTAGCAAAAACTAAAGGAGGTCACAATTATTGCATTAAACAAATACTGCTAACGAGCACGTCTGTTCAGTACGAACGGCCACGATGCAATCTCAAAAGTAATAAACAATTAACTCAAACAAAAAATGGTATTTGGTTTTTTGCAAATATCTTTAAAAACAGTTTGACATTTAACAAAATTGAAAAAAGATTCGAAAAGAGAAGGAATAAATCCTGGATCCGCCCTTGCAAGAACCTTCTTGCATAAAATTAATGTTTATGATTTGCGCATTTGCCTTGGCATTCAAATACTTTAAAAAAGAAGGTATCAAGTCATGAAAACTATTCAGAACAATTCAAAAGTATAATATAGTTCGAAAATTTTCATCATGAATAGTTGTGTTAAATAATAAACCGATTAAAATTTTAAAGTTATTTTATTTTAATCTAAAATAACATTTCCATGTTAACCTGGCTGTATGTACTAGAACGCAATACAAATAAAAAGTCAATAAATATTTCCTAGATCTAGCGGGCTAGTACAAAAAAAAAGCGAATGAGAAAGTCAATTTGTCATTTTTCCCGCGCTTTTTAGTGACGTCACGTTGGAACTTTGTCTCTTCTTTCCAAAGCCACTTGATATCCGTCCACAGCCTTCATCATTATGTCAATTTTTACTCTAATTTTAGGTACAGGACCATCTTCTCTGTCTTCTACTACTTTATAATGTCGCAGCATCGTTGACAACGCTGTTTTGACTGACATCAACGCGTATTGGTAACCTGTGGACAAAATAATTAAGACTTTATTAGTTATACTTTTCCCTTTCATTTTCATGCCGATCAGCCATCTCGCTATCATTCAGTCCACTACCATCGCAATTATATTCTAGCTTATTTTTCATCTTGTCATCTTTTAACATTTAGGTATTGTCTACCAACTACCTAACAACGTTAAGTCAATCAATATTGTTTTCGAACCCAGGCAGGCGCATTACTTTGTATAATATATTTCATCACCACTGCTCTCAAAACGGTGAAGGAAAACATCGTGAGGAAACCGGCATGTCTTAGAAACAAACAATTTGAAGACATGTGATATCAACCAACCCGCACTGAGCTCGCGTGGTGTATTATAGCCCATCCCTCTCCTAGAGAAGAGGCCTGAGTCCCTGCAGTGGGAACATAGGCTGATGATTATAACCATAAAATCACTTTTTCGTATCATCAATGCTAAATCGATCTACAACATATTACATGCAGATATTTCCGGATGTATCTAAACGGTGCAAAACCGCAGACATTAAGTAGGGAAATTCCCTTTTACGATTGATAAAATGCAGGCACGTGCACTTATAGAGACATAAATACATAACAAACAACAATTAGCACTTGGTTACTGGAAGTAATTATCATTACGATTAAGATCTATATTGATCAGTGGTGCTCAACATTCAAGACAGCAGTGGCAACCAGTCTGGTTGCTGCTTTACGGAAGGCCATAAGAGTTGAACCGGTACAATATTTAAATGACAGACAAAGCAGGACACACACAGACAAAAGCAGGGATAGGCTCCTATAAAAATAATATCGAGGTTCCTTAAATACTTTTTTTATCGGTCCAATAGTTGTAATATACCTTACCGTTGTTTGAAGCCTATTATATAGGCTTCAAAAGTCGTCCTCTGATTTCTAAAGTAAGAGGAAAATTCTGAAAAAAATGCGTTTGTGGAACGTAAAAAGAAATTCAAATGAATATGATTTGGTATTTAATTTTTGAGATACGGGACTTTTTCACAAAACTGCAGCAGTAACATTGTTTTTCATTAACATACTATGAAAACTCAATTAAGTTTTGCTGTTGAGTGCAAATTAACAAATGACTGAGCGTTAAAAATTTTTGTATTATATTTTTTGTGGTCCGGAACCGAGCATAGCGCGAGGGCGGGTCGCGACTTTTCGTTTTTTTTTTAAATTTAATAAAATTAGGTAACCTTTCTTACATGTAGTCAGTAAGCTACTCCATAAATCCCCTTTTTTCTTACATGTAGTCAGTAAGCTACTCCATAAATCCCCTTTTTTGTCAGGAAGTTGTGGAGTATAGCTGGTTAGGTACAGTCACCATAATGTTTTCAGATGACGAGAAAGGTTGTAAGAAATATATACCAAGCATATAATCCCACTTTTTATGTCAATCAGTTCAATAAAATGGTGCACCTGCACAGTCATGTGCAAACCACTATTAATTTAATTGTTTCTCTGTTCTTACTAACTTAATTAAATGTTTAAACTTATATAAGTTATATATTATTAGGTTTAAGAACAACTTTATTTCTCATAAGAATTACATAATTAATTCACTTACTGAGAAACCTAAAATTAAAATTTATAATTAGAGCGCACAGATTATGTGGGTACACAGATAAATAATAACCTAAACTCTACCATAAGTATAACAAAACACAACATGGATGTAGTTTGATTTTTACTGGATGTGGCATTGATGGCATAGTCTCTTATGAGCAGGTTTGTTACCATTTTGTTTTCAGTTTATTGTCTTATACATATTTAAATTTTTGGTACATACATGATTTATAATATAACGCAAATGAAGGGCATTTGTTCTCCCCACCACTGCGATCATTTTTTTGTTCTAGACCATACCTGGGAACCTCCTAGTTACGGAGATATTGGGGGTCAAAGCTCCAAATTTTCCACAGCTGTTTTTGTAAATACTAGTATTTCAGGTTTTAACTTTACTTAAATTACCTCCATGACCCGTTTACTAATTAAAGCATCCACTAGCACAATGTTTTAAGAGTGCTACTTTCAGTTTTACCGTAAAATGTGATTTTTGACCCCAAAAAAAAAGTCATTTCCCAGCAAAATTTTTTGCGTAGGGGTACTTAGTTTGATGTACAGAATGCTTGGTTGACGGATGCGTGAAGGGTTCGTTTACACCCTGTATATATATTTTGAGTTTTTTTTTTGTTTTATTTTTTTGTTTAGTTTAAGTAATTACAAAGGCTTTTTGTATATTGTAATATGTATTATTATGATTTTAATTTGCAGATTCGTAAATAGTATAAACATAAAAAGTGGAGCTCGTGCTAATAACTGCCACTAGGGACAATCTTTATGTTAAGCCACGCTTGCCTAGGTTAGTCCGTAGATTGGTGACCCGTGGTTACATACCGAGTTTCCTCCTTCCGCGTTTCTACATGGTCATACACGCACGGCGGTTGCGAGTACTTCACACATGACCTTTCTGAAATGTGGTTAGTGTATGTTCACATCTACCTTGTAAATACCTTACAACCTACGTTACAGTGCCCTACTACCCTTGCCCAACCGCCTGCCTGTTGTGTGTACCTTATTACCTTACAGGGTCCATATCATTTCTAACCCGCTAACCTACTCCACGATTCTATCCTGAACGGTACCAATACTTGAACTAAGTTACTTACCGAGGCAGTTCCTAGGTCCATTACTAAAAGGCATGTAACTGCAAGGATGTTTCAGGTTGAATCTTTCTGGCAAGAACCTGTCGGGGTCGAATTCCTCAGCGTCTGGACCCCAGTACTTGGGATCTCGGTGGACCCCCCATATTGAGCAGGCCACGCCCGAACCAGCGGGCAGCACGCGACCGGATGCTGTAGAAAATTAATGATGTTAGTACCAAGTATTGTGAAAAGACTATGCAGGTACTAACCTGCATAACCTTTTTACTTTGTCAACTTCTTCTCAGCCGTTAAAGCTTGAATTTGACCCATTTCCTCGTCTCGATTGAGCTGAAATTTTTCATATAGAATTTATATTTCATTTTTAGTTAGAATAACAATGCATGGTTAAATAAGTGACGTCATTCTAAATTCAATATTGCGGACTCCCAAAGATGGAGGATTACTTTTTTTTTGATCCTATGCTACGTAAAAATTGGTTTGCTGAGAAAAATACGAGAAATCACAATAATATGAGAATGACGTCGCTATAAATTATGTTTTATTTTTTTAAACTATTGTTAGCTGCGCCTCAAACCTACACCCCTGCGTCTCCAACCCCTCCAGAAAGCCCGGAGCATGTGATCAAGCCTATATAAGCCAATGCGCAGCGGGCTCATGGGTCATTCAGCTCATTCCCGAATACGGCGCGCGCACTTACTAATTATTCCCTTTGATTCTGTTATTTGTTATTTTGTTCACTTCATTAGTTTTGTAACGTAAACTCAGTACTTTTGTGTTGTATTAGATTATATTTGTGTTTTAATAGATAACTTTTGTATTGGAAAGTGATTTCATTTCAATTCCTAAAATCAGAAGCGGGACGTCTCTCGTTTTCCCACTTAATTAAAATTAAAATGTCGAATAATACTGGCCCCTGAAATAGACGTAAACGTGAGTGCACGCCACCGCCGCCCGAGCTGAATCATCTTAGTATCACCTTAGACGCAATACTTAATAAGGTCTCTGCCTTGGAGCGAAGTTCAATTTCAGAACCACGATCGAGTGTGGACCAGCAGTCCTATCATCACCGGCACGGCCAGCCCTTCCGCTATGACGCGACCTGTCCCGACGCCGCCGCCGCCGCTGGCACCGCCGCTGTTGCTGTCGCCTTCGCCTTCAACGTCGGCTGGAGAGGACGTCGCAGAGCGTCTCGTCGACCCGCTAAGAAGCTTAAACCCGGTGAGATCAAACCATTATTACGTCTCTGACGACGACCTTAATGTTCATGACATCATAGCATGGTGTGAGGAAGTTGACCGCGCTAAGACACGACAAAGATTGTCTGGCCCGAATCGGTTTGAGTCTGAAGGGTGAATGTCACTCTTGGTTACGCGATTGGACCGAAACGGATCGTACTTGGTCTACCTTTAAATTACAGTTAAAATCACTTTGTCTACGACGTGTCGATGTCGCTAATATCCTGTATAACGTCGCATACGCGAAATACGCGCGCAAACCCTTATTGCGTTTGCGTATCGTTAATGGATTAAGTAATGACTGTTTGTGTGCAATCATAGTCCGCGGTATTAAAGATCCGCAGATTCGTGCAGCACCTATGAATGCAAAATTAACTACCGAAACCGATTTTTTTTTAACTATTTATGTCATCCCAAGTTAAACTACTGCAAATATGAACGAAAACAATGTTGATGCCCATTCAAATCGAACAACTAGCTGTCGCGATAACGGTAGTAAAAGGAGTTATAGTGCTACAGTTATCGATCAAAAAAACTTTGAAGTGTTTTTCGTGCGACGCTCACGGTCATAAGAGCAACGCTTGTCCCAAACGATCTTAAAATAGTAATAACGGTTCGAATTAAAAAGCCATAAGCGATAGTCCGAGCACTGATTCCAATTCAAAATTACAAATACCCCGAACATAAAAAACTCTAAGTGTAAGTTTTGTAAAAAACCGGGACATATGGACGAAAAGTGTTTCGCTATTTGCATATAACATAAGTATTTACAATAAGGTGGTTGCATCATTTTAAAGAATTCTAGTACATTCTACCATTTTGGCATGCAAATATTGATACTGTTCATCATCAGCCATGAAACAGCTACAACTTATCGGCTAGAAAATCCGATACGGAGTAATAACATTTATTCAATAGTAAATCAGTTAGCTTCTTTTTGAAAATTGTTACTAGTTCCTCTTTTATAATTACATAAATTGTTACTAGTTCCTATTTTATAATTACATAAAGTATAAAAGAGGAACTAGTAACAATTTTCAAAAAGAAGCTCTGATTTCAAAAAGAAGAACTGATTTACTATTGAATAAATGTTATTACTCCGTATCGGATTTTCTAGCCGATAACTTGTAATATAACATAATTTATGTCAACCAGTCTTACCAAAGGGTATCGTATTATCCTGGACTAACTAGGTTGTGGAGGTTAGATAGGTAGTGGCTCCATGTGAAATACTGGTATTCAATTGAATCAGGTTATACATTTTAAAAAGGTACCTATGTCCATACAAAATACTTACGCAGTGTAATATCTTCTAAGACTTTCCTAATAATTAGCGGCACTGGCGGGAACAAGCGTATGGTCTCCTTGACTACTCTCTCCAAATACTTTAACTTTACTAAATCTTCTTTTACTAACATGCGGTCGTCCTTGAATACCTCGCAGAGTCTGTAATAAAGAACAAAAAAGGACCCCTGAGCAATACTTTAAGGGTGTGTAATACACATGCAAATGAAAATCTTTTACTATGGAATCGACCGTAAAATCGCATTAAATGTCAGCAGCTCTATACATTATTATTGGTCGCGTAACACGAAAAAAAGTCATATTTATAAGGGGTCTCATTGTATAAGGTTTTTCATTTTCATGAGTAGGTAATATATACATGCCTTTAAAGTATTGCCTAATATTAATATATTACAAGTTTTATTTTAAGAAGACATCTGTTTTCCTTGAACGTCGTCTGAGCTTTAATAAATTCTTTAAACAATTAAAACCTGTTCTAAACATGTGCACACACTAAGTTGTTACATTACAACAAACTAAACATAATAAGTTTTTATTGTTCTTATCCTTACATAATTTTTTATTGCACGACATTGATTGTCTTATGTTGTCTTGTACTTAATGGAGCTTACGATGAATCTAAGTAAGATACCAACCCGAAAAACGAGAACAATCAGTCATAAATTATTCATAGATGTCAATTATCATAAATGAAAAATAACTGCAAGTTTAGGCAAAGGTAGCTGTCGAGAATATCAGCCGTGCCGGGCGACCGCGGGCGGGAGCTGAGGCGCGGAGCGGGCACTCCAGCTGCGAGCGCGCACCGGCCGGCTCGCCACTGCGTCAACGTCCTTGCCACCGAGCGCATCTTCAATTCTCGCCTAATCAAGTTTTAGAAAACCGTTTGTTTTACCTTCCTGTAACCTCTGTATAATAGTACCTACACTTATTTTTTTTTTGTTACAGGGGGCGAGCGTATTACAATCGACCGCGCACAAATCCAGTCTCCGTGACTGCTACTGAGAAATTCCTGATGGGAAAACAAAATAACACCACCCTGAAACTAGGACCACAAGCTCAGTAGTCACGCTTGCGATCACTCGACCAAAGAGGAGTGTCGGCTTATATTATACACTAGCTGACCCATGAAACTTCGTCTGCGTCACATAATATAGCTTATAACAAATCATGTCAACATAAATTGAGTTAAATCGTAACAAACAAAAAATCGTAGCTTTCCTCTTTATAATATTAGTTTAGATTATATTAAAGTGTGAATTACTATAGGTATCTCTTACTTTTAAATATACAGTAACACCTTGTACCTTGTAAACATTATGGTGCAGTAAATATTTTGAATTTGAATTTCTCCGGAGCCCCCGGAGGCCAGAATCCCCACTAACCTACCGTACCGGACCGAATGAGTGCCGCGCGCGTAATTATTTTGTCGTGTCGTCTTTGTCGATATCTTCTAAGATATTTCTTTAAACTGTATACAGTAAGGGGCACAAAAATTCTTTATTAAATTTCTGTGCTAACAAACACATTTATTTAGATATAGATTAATACCATATGGGTTAAATAAGCTTCGCAAAATATCATTATTTTTAACCTAACATTTTAATAGTAAAAAATGGTTACAGTGAGTCAATCTTAAAAGATAGACAATTATGCTGTCGCGGACTTTTTTTTAGAACTTTTAAAGAAGAACAATTCCTTGATACATGATTTTTTAACCGTTTTCGCACCGCACGCAACGGAAGCTCTCAAAAAGGAATATCTTTTTCCCGTTTTTGCAACATTTTTCATTTATGCTTTATTTTATTTATTTATTTACCTTTTTTAGGGTGGGAAATCATCAAATGACTCCTCCCGCTCGGGGCAGAGCGGTAGGGAGTGTCAGTCCTCTACTGACTAAAAACCACCCATGTTCCTTCTTAGCCCTTTGTGTCGAGGCCGCGATATCTCTTTCGAACAACCCGAAGCCCCGACGGGCGTCGGCCCTTGCGGGGCCCCTTTTATGTTGCTGACATCTCTTTGAGGCGCGCGTGGAACACGAACGCGCCGTCGACACGGCCTATCGTCGTCATAAGACGGACGGACGGCGAGCTAGCCCATCACTCACCGTCCACAGGCCCGCGTCTACGGTGGCTGGAAGTCATCACGTGGCCCCCGACGCCCGGAGCGCCTTCCGCGGCGGCTTGGACGAGAGGTGCTCTCCCTCTCACGTTCCGCCACCTCCTTCGCTAACATCACTGCTTCACAGAAGGGGGCGACGGCGTCTCATTCCTCCTCGCCTCGGACCATGGCTTGCACCAGGGCCGGACGCGAGAGGTCGTCGCCGCCGAAACACATACCCCCTTCGGTCGTGTAAAAATTCCACTTACTCTTTATACACTTTCTCCTGAATTTCCGGGTATTTAGCCATCATCTGTAGTGTATACCCAAAGGCTACTGCAGAGGTGTCCGTCCCAGCTACAACCAGGGTCAGCACTTCTTCTCTTAACTCCACATTGGTATACCCATTCTCACCACCAGATAAATGGATTAACAAGTCTAGGAAGGACTGTTTCTTGTATGATTCTAAATCTGCAAAAGCAAAGATAAGTTGAATATAAAACAATTTTGGGTGAACCGCCAAAGATAATGGTAAGTTGATTCTATCTTAAGGAGGTACTTGCCCGTTCCTCTCCATAGAGATCTACGCTTTAGAATGGGCAAACTCAGTTGTATAGTATAGTACAATGGGCAGGTGTCCGTAACTCCACATTCAAAGCGCGTATTTCCCGTACGGAATAGTTTCCGAGGTTTTTATGCCTTGTGACTGGGACTGTAGCTTCATTGTTGTCTTTGTTTCAACAATTCTAAAGTAACTACGTGTAACAGACCTACTTGGAATAAATGCTTTGATTTTGACTCACCAAATTCATGGTCAACCTCTGTTCGAGATAGTTTTTCTAGTTTTAATTCTTCTCTCTTCTTTTCAATAACCTGCACATCAATAAATTCATTATCATATGAGTGGTAGCACTTAAAAGAATATAGCTGAAGAGGGCCTATGCCCAGCAGTCGACAGTATAATCTGATGATAGTTAACCAACTCTTACATTATAACAACAATTTCCAGAAGACCCAAAAACTCTGTAGTCCAACAAGAAGCTCTATTATACAGAATGGGGTACTTGGGGTATACAACATTATTTTAGTAATTATGCGAAAACTGAAAATAGTTTGTTCAGAATAAGTAGTGCAGGCCCCTGCAATGTTGCTGACATCTCTTTGAGGCGCGCGTGGAACACGAACGAGCCGTCGACACGGCCTGTCATCGCCATAGGATGGACGGACGCTAAGCTAGTAGGTAACTGAATCGATTCCAATAATTTTGCCATGTCATATTTTGTCCAAAAATATTTTAAAAAGGTTTCAAGTTGGAAACCGCGCGACACTAAATACCTATCATCGTAATCATACATAGGAAAATGTTATCACCAGTTAATTACAATACCAAGCCTATAACTTTGTGATTTTTCATGATACAGTTTTGAACTACGCACGTGTTTAGGGTTTCGCATACACTAAAACGAATGTAGTATAAAGCCCCATGTAATAACATGGTACTGTAATATATCTAGCGAAATGTGTGCGTACCTTAATAAGGTAACCTCTGACTAACCCTTCGGGGGTGTTACATCAAACCATACCAGGTTTGATGTAACTTCGACCCACTTCGAACAAAAAAATGGAGCTATATAACATCTACGTACTGTACGATATTTTTTATTTTTATTCAAATGGAATAACAAACAGCGGCAATATAAAACATAGACATCATAAATATCCAAAACTTATTGACAATATTACAGCCCACAACGCTGTTCACCGATTAACTAAGGGATACAAACAGTGAAAACAATAGTAATCGCTAGGGTAACAGAAACTTTAGTGTAGAAATACATTAGTGTACAAACTTAATACTCATAAAAGCTCCTTAGTATGAGACTTTAAAACTTACAGGGAAAAATGTTGATATATTCAAAAGTCCTATTGTAGGAATCGACTATTCTGCGAACAGGCGAACGCAAGCCAGAATTGGATTTATAATTACCTTATCAGTAAAGCTATGCATGACTGCTATAGCCTCCTGGTGTTTCTTATACTGCGGGAACCACTGGTACAGCCAGTCAGGTTGCAGCCACAGGTGGAAGATCCTCTGGCACACTAGGTTGAGGATGCGGCACATCGCGTTCAAGAACGGTTGGGTCTGGATTCTCTTGTGCGTTGATTTTTACCCCTATTGCTGTTTCTGTTAATATAAAGTTGGATAAGTACTAATTTCTTAGTAAGGAATTCTCCTGACCTGAACAAATAAACTACCACGGAACCCAACGACTGCTTATAATTTAGGCCACGGCCTTTTCTTTTAATTTATTAGGCTTAACTTTTTTTTTATCTTGCCTTGTTAGTTTGATAATAATTAGTTTTTGTGAGTTTGGCTTTAGCCGCAGGTGGTAAATAAATAAGTTTCCACAGAATTATCACTCGACTCCTTCGGGACATAATTAGACACATAGCAGACATCTTCTATACAACAAACTATAAATACATTTAAAACAAAACATATAATTCACAAACTTCGCACAAATGAAGTTAAATTGTCTAAACAACGGCCATGTTTGCGTGTAGAAATAATTATCATGACAAATGGATCTAGACTGAGCCGTAGTATGATAAACTACGGTAATTTAAACTATCATCAATCTTAATCGCGTAGGCACAAAGTTCAACGATTTACTTGCCAAAAATAGAAAATAACCAACGGTGAATTTACCTTCAATTTTGACCTTTAGGGTTAAAAATAAATGTTAGCTTTATACATGATGAATCTAAAACACACACAGTAAATTATAGTAATTTATTTAGAAATTTGGAAAACATTTCATATAAAGCAGATCGAAGGTATCTTCGATGGACTGTGTAAAGGATGATATGACAAGACAGAGGTGTCTGCTGAGATGACGAGTAATAGAGAAGAATGAAAGAAGAAGAAGACATGCTGCACGATTGGTATAATAAGGAATTGAATGATGACGAGACACCTATTTTACAACATACCATTTGAATGGAAACCTAGTATTAATTTATAAATAGAAAAGTGTGAAAGTATACGATCAGTGCTATCGTTATGTTTTCGTGCTTTAAGGAATTTTACTCACCACACACAGAATCAAGGGTGTAAGTGCTCAGAAACGGCCAGATGCTGAACTTCCCTTTACCGGCAGACTTTGTCAGTTGCTTCACCAGTTTTTGACTTTGTTCAGCGAAGACATGGACAAAGGTCTCGACTATCTTAGGACTGAAGGCGGGCACTAGGATCTTCCGTCGACGTCGCCAGATTGCAACTATATAAGAAAGATAATATTATTGCAGTGAAAGTACTGTAACCTGTGTACGTGTCAGGTACTTCGTTTCATTCATTTGCAATGCTGATAAGCATTTCTCTCAAATAACGGTAGGTAAAGGAAAACATAGTGATCATTCACCATCATAGGTATTCAAGAACGAAATAAAAAATGTTTGCGCACTATTTTTGGTGGAATCGTACCATTCCATCTGACACTGACGCGGGCACATGTATTGCCAAGTGAAGTATTGCATCACTGGTAGTAAGATATAGAATGGGTTGCTCCATTCTACATCTCTGCACCTCTGCACAACCTACCTATATAACTTGTTAGTAGTAGAGTACACGTACAATTAGAAAAGCCATACCTGCCCGCATAGTTCTTACCCCATAAAACATTTTGAAATCTGTTAACATCTAGCACTGCAAAGTATTACATAACATAATTTATGATTCACGGTGCCGATTCTATTTTAGGACAATCAGACATAACTAGCTTATTTGGCTGTCGGTACAAAGTACAAGGTGTTATTGTTGCGTGAGAACTTTATGTAACCAAACTTTGTAAGTGATTATAAAACCATCTTCCCACGATTATAATAGGAATGAGCGCTAATGTGGTGCGGCTACACAAATCTACAGGTTGGTTGCCGCGACCTTTTTTTCGCGAAATTAAAAAAAAACTATTAAATTATTAGCAAAAACTATAAATTGTTAATAGATTTCTTCAGGAAACGTTCTCTCTTTTTCTTAAATTAGTGTAGGTATTACAGTTACTTCTTATAACATCAGCTATATGACAATAAAAGTTCCCTCAAAATCGGTCCAGCCGTTTCGGAGATTAGCCGGAACAAACAGACGTGACAAAATGTATAAATACCAGTCTTTCATACGCGTTAACCCTTTCAGACTTGGCGTACACAAATGTACACATAAGATATAAAACAATGTTTTGGTATTTATTTCGCAACAATTGCAATTTAGAACGGTTGTATCCTTATGTCCACATTATAAACTACAAAAAATGATACTACTAACGCCATCTCTTAGCATTCTTTGTGACTTTCTCGACAAGTTTCGACCAATGGCTGAACGAAGTTGGAGCTGTGTAGGTAAGCACATCATTTTTAATTCTTAAAAGTAGGAAATAGCGAAATATACGCACTGCAAAAATATGAATTGATGTGTTATATACCTAAGGTCATACGTAACATATAATTTGACTTTGTTATTCTATTTTTGTATCAATTATCACAATTTTTATATTTGTTCACAAATGTACACATCAGGCGAAAACGATGTCCCCAGCGGAGTGTTCCCACGTTGCCGTCGTGGTGGGGCTTGTGTGTCTCAATGCTCCTTGGAGCTCTGCCGGTAGATATACTCATGCCGGAAAGGTCCAAGGGGAAAGACCAGACAAAGAGGGACACGCGAGGGGCGCACCGCCCGGATACGTGAATAGTGTTCGTGTTTTCGGGCGGTGCGCCTGTCGGAGGAAGAAACCCTACTTGCCGCCCTCTGGTTCGCGTCTGCTCATCAGACGTGACTGTGAGGGCGGTGAGTAGGCGGGGGAGAGTAGTAGGTGGAGATAGGGACCGCACCCTCTAAAAGGAAAAACGAAATGAAATGAAGACTATCGAAACAGTATTACCCCAGGGCGGTACCAGCTGCTTAGCAGCTGGAGAATCCGCCACGTCTCCGCTGGAGGCGTCAAGCCTCTCGTATTCTGGGGGGGGCAACGATTGTCCGACACCATCTGCCAGTGGCAGCAAGAGCCGAGGAGGCTCCCGGTCATTAAGTCCTGTGACCGGTAGTGGCAAACTTTGGAAAAAGAGCTCGCCTGAGCGGCGGACCGATGCGGGGTCGGACGTTGTAGTTAGAAACTAGTTTATTATTTTGTGCGCCATCTAGCGGTAATTTTAATATTTTGCCCATAGCGACTGTATGTGAGACGACGACGACGACTCGAATAGTTCAGTTGTTATTTTAAGTTAATAGATGGCTCTTATTAATATATTATTTTACTTGATACTGACAAGACAACTTGATAATTATATTGAAATAGTTGTAAATTTTGTGACAGGATGTAAAATACGAAAACTGTTAGTCATTTATAAATAACTAGCTGTTCCCGGCATGCGTTGCAATGCCCTTTTTCCTACCTACTACCTGCCTGTGTACCAACTACCTACCTACCTACTACCTCCTACCCTACCTACCTACTCCCCTACCTACCTACTACCCTACCTACCTACTACCCTACCTACCTACTACTCTACCTACCTACTACCCTACCTACCTACTACCCTACCTACCTACCTACTACCCTGCCTACCTACTACCCGACCTACCTACTACCCTACCTACTTACTACTCTACCTACTACTCTACCGACTACCCTACCTACTCTACTATCCTACTTACTACCCTACCTACTACTCTACCTACTACTCTACCTACTACCCTGCCTACCTACCTACCACTTTCTCACCTTTTAAACCTTCCCTGGACTTCCACGAATAATTAAACACTATAATTAGCCAAATCGGTCCAGCCGTTCTCGAGTTTTAGCGAGACTAACGAACAGCTGTTCATTTTTATATAATATATATAGCTGTACCCCGCGTGCGTTGCAATGCCCTTTTACCTACCTACGTACCAACTACCTACCACCTACCTATTACCTACCTACCTACATACTACTAATTTCTCACCTTCTCTGGACTGCCACAAATGTTTCAAAACCAAAATTAGACAAATCGGTCTAGCCGTTCTCTAGTTTTAGCGCGACTAACTAACAGCAATTAATTTTTATATTATACGCAAACACCATTTGAAAAATCGTTTTTCTATTAGGAAAGAAACAGTAACTATTTGTGATTATTGTGATAATGTCGTATGGTCTGTTTGAAGTTGTCATTCGTTGACTGAACAACTGAACCTCTCCACTAACACTTGAACTTTATAGTACGGTATTAAAGCTCAAATTGATTTTACGTTTTAGTTAGAAAACGTTTGTATGGGAAAAAGAAAAGGACTGTTTTTAGGGCTTTTCCGGCCATTATTCGAATTTTTCTCGCCGTAAAAACCATCCTTGAACTTCAACGAACATTAAAAAAAAAAATCAGCCAAATCGGTCAAGCCGTTTTCATGCTATGTCGTGACAACGGAAAACGGGTTTCATTTTTATATATATAGATATATCTATCATAAAACAAAGACGGGTTTGTTACAACACTTATAACTCGAGATCTGCTGAACCAATTTTCGAATGACTAACCATTCACGCGAATCAATAACCATTTATTGATTCGTTGGATTTGTCTCCGCCCCGAATGGCATAAGACATCTTAAAAACAATGAAAACTCGATATGTGTAATGAATACTTATTCATTTAAAAAAATGCTGATTTTTTTATTACATGTCAAACATTTGTTGTCCAATGAGTTCAATCCTGTCAAATACTGTAACAACTATTCATGTGTGCGTTCAGAAATTTATTTTTTGTGAAATGTCTCGAAAGTTCAGGTACATATTTGTTTGTTTTAGACATTAATTTGTGTAAATTATTTATTAATTATTTAATTTCCGAAAATAATACCTAAGATTTATTCTACAGGTTAACAAAAGTGTAAATGTCTTTTTATAGGTTGTCTATGACTTTTCTTGATTTAAAGCTATTCATACGTAGTGGTTATATACTCTTTGAGCTATTGTCTATGTCTCGAAAGTTCAGGCACTGTTATTGGCTGAAAATTGGTAGGGAGGTAGCTAAAAACCAGGATATAGGTTTTTTTCTCGTTCCCGTCGTTCCCGTGGGACGTGACATAAAACGTGGTATAACGCAACTGACAGAATAACAAAACACAACTCAGTACGTAGGATAGTAGACTAGGTAGAGTAGTAGGGTGGTAGGTAGGGTAGTAGGTAGGTAGGGTAGTAGGTACGTAGGTAGGGTAGTAGGTAGGTAGGTAGGGTAGTAGGTAGGTAGGTAGGGTAGTAAGTAGGTAGGTAGGGTAGTAAGTAGGTAGGTAGGGTAGTAGGTAGGTAGGATAGGAGGTAGTAGGTAGGTAGGATAGGAGGTAGTAGGTAGGTAAGTAGTAGGTATGTAGCAGGTAGGTAGGCAGGTATTATGTAGGAAAAAGGGCATAGCAACGCATGCGGGTACAGCTAGTATATAGATAGAAAATAAAACCAGTGTCAGAACTCGGCACAAAAAGTGCAACTTTTTTTTTTTTTTTTGTAAGTTGGGCTTTACCCCCATATCATTGCTGGCACACCACTGCATCACACGTTAACAACACAGCCCGATTTACCTTGTTGTTGTCCTTTTTATGTCCTGTTCGGCTCACTTACGAAATATTCTGTTGTTACTGCATGCGTGTCACTGCTAATATAATTTTCCTTATTGTTCTACCACCGAATTATTACGAATTCGCTCGCATTTGTTCTTTAGGTGGCACATTTGGATACAGACGAGACTTGAAGATGTATGTGCTCATTAACATTGATAATGTTACTATTATGGCTATTGACATTTCAGTCAGGTTTCATAAATACCTATTATGTACAAAGTCGCTTTCACACAATATAAACTATGTAGGTAACAGTATGGTGAAGGACAAACCCTAGATCTTGGTGATAAATGGTTTGAACCAAGTGTATTTCCAAGCGTGAATCCACGTGAACATGGCAACATTGAAAATAGACCCTTTTTAGTCACAAAAGCAAGTTTTTGCGAATAATACTTATGTATTCAGTAGTATCCGGTTAAACCGACCCCAACATAGTTAGGGAAATGGCTAGGCTGGCTGATGATGATCAGTTTGTTAGGTATTCGCCTTGTGTGTGGTGCGCCGACGCAGATTTGGGAAGTGTGTCTCGTATGAGCGAACCTAGACAATGTCTAGACTAGTATCGTATTGTAAATTATCGATCTAGTCATCGACAACATTTGTGACATGTGGATTTGTTTTTCGTATTTATTTTTAAAGTAGGTACTCAAATGGAAAACACAGACTGTCATCTCGTTTAAAAGTGTTTGTACAAACTTGCAGATACTATAATTTTAGAGAAAAAAGCAATTTGAGGTCAAATCGGCTAGATCGAGAGCAGCTTCTGGGGTGCGCACCAGAGCAGTGTTTCGGTTCGCTGTTTACAAGGCATTAATCATACCTGTCCTTCTGTATGTCGCAAAGACATGGTGTTTATATAAACCAGACAAAAAACTAGAAACATTTCATCTAAGCCTAAGGTGTCTGAGATCCATCCTAGGTATTAAGTGGCAGCTTAAGACCGTGTAATCTAATAATATGTAACTAACATACTATTAGATTAATAGGGATGTTTCTTGGCGTACATTCGTACATTTTGAATTAATTTGATAGACCAAAAAAACATGTACCTATTCAATATTTTTCGATAACCTGACAAACTAAACAGATTTTTTTTTGTCAGGAAACACCCCTATTATTTTACACATTTAATTTTTTTTTTTTTTTTTCCATATTAATTTATTACATTAGATACTATTTTAGCCTAGAGTAGCAGGCAAGGCAAAGATTTCAGTTTTCTCTATTTAGGATCAGTTTCTAATTACCCTCACTTTCAACCTGCAACCGTCTGGTTAGTTACCAATGCCAAAAAAAAAATCTCACCTGGTGCAAATATTCCTCCATTTCCTATAACTTTCCTAATGAACCTGTGGAGGTCGTCTTTTTCCATGCATGTCTTCAATACCATCTCGAGATCGACTGGATCCACTGCGACTACACAAAGATGACATTGTAATTAGTTATCAGGATTCAGGAGTTCGTGGCTTAATAACTGCTACTTGGGTCGATCTTTAGGTTAAGCCGCGCTTGTCTAGGTTATTCTGTGGATAAGTGACCACCCTTTGCATACCGATTTTTCCGTTCATCGGAAAGCTTGTTAAGCTGTTGGGCCCGGCTGTCATATAAAGATCTTTGGTAGTCGTTACAAGCAGGCAGTGACCTGAAAGTCTGACAACCAGTCTTACCAAAGGGTATCATCGTATTACCCAGTATTAACTGGGTTGTGGAGGGCAGATAGGCAGTTGCTCCATGTAAAATACTGGTATTCAGCTGCATCTGGTTAGACTGGAACCGACCCCAACATAGTTGGGAAAAGGCTAGGCTAGATGATGATGATTCGTTCTATTTACCCTGTGATTAGTAGATATCTTTTAAACACATGGGAAGATAAATACAGTAGGATTTCTAGGTTTTCGGAACGGAGTTCGATATTTATTTTTTACCGAGTACGATCATTCTGATGTGTTTGTGGAGCGAGACCGAAAAATGTGTAACAATTGAAAACGACATCAAAAATGGACATGTTTTGCAGCGATTTTTGAGGCATTTCCCGATCAATTGGGAAACCAAAACAATTTTGGGAATATGCAAAAATATGTTATATTTTAACTTTTACATACCCTTTTTGTTAACATAAATATTAAAAACTCCGTTCCAACGCAGTTTCCATAAGACACCTATCTATTTTTATTATAATCCGTATTCTACAAAAGGTGTCTTCAGAGAAATATTTTTTTAAGCTATTAGACACCCAACTCTCAGAGAAAAATTTGACTGCAAGCCAACTTAAATAATCCACATCATGTGGATTATTTAAGTTTGCTTGCAGTCAAATTGCTTAATAAATTAACTTCTCTAACTTAACGTATTTATTACCTAAAATTAATACTTACCGAAGAAAAGTGTGTGTCCCAGCCAACTTCTAATAATGCCATCATTTTGCATGCTTTCATAGCTTAATTTTTGCAGTTGCTTCATGATAGCTGAAAGCCGTAATAAGTAAGATTAGGTCATGTCTATCGACGCGTTTAGTTTTGTAAGATGAACCCGGACGCGTAGCTCAGTTATTAGGACACGGAATTAGACATATACCTGTCGTCACACCAGTGATTTCACCCGTTATTCTTCTTATAATACTGTCAAATTCATAACAAAACTATATTCCCCCAAGGGTTAGGCAGAGCGGTACCCCTAGGTACATCCAATATCGCCAGTTATATTTAAGTCCCATGTAATAGGGGGCGAGCCTATTGCCATCAACCGGGCACAAATCCAGACTCCGTAACTGTTACTGATAAATTCCTAATGGAAAAAGTCAATAACCCTTTGCCCGACCTGAGAATCGAACCTAGGACCTCACGCACACTGCGCACTTTGCGATCACTACAACAATGAGGCAGTCAATTGACGCCCGTCGGGGCTGCGGGTTGTTCGCAAGAGATACCGCGGCCTCGATATGAAGGGCGAAGAAGGAACATGGGTGGTTTTTAGTCAGTAGAAGTCTGACACTCCCTTCCGCTCTTCCCAAGAGCGGGAGGGGTTATTTGATGATTTATAAAGGCAGTCAATTGACAAATTCCTACAAAGTTTGAACCCCATGGTCAGCACTTGCAACCTTAACACCAATGCAGCAGTTTTGACAGAGAATGAGTCATATTTGTTAGTTTCGGAGTGACAGAGGAATACAAACAGAGTTCAACCGACTGATATTTCAAATATTAAAAGTATTTTTGTAAATCTAATTAATCTGGTTTATCCGCACTTTTCGAACGTCAAAATTGATAAGAGACAGACCCCCAAAACGCTCGCCCGGATGGCAATAGGCTCTCTCCTTATTATATGTGATTTTAATACGCGTTTTAATTTGCATGCTTCAAAAGTGGTTGTACTATAGGTACACTTCTGTATAATCCTACGAGGATTACACACGTGATGTTAAGTTAAATAATATTTTAAATTTCAATGTCCGGTAATATTAACTGCCGTGGCCGATTTTCGGGTCAGAACGATATTATTAGGTAAACAGGGCTAATCAGTGGCTTTAATATGTAGTCTAGTGAGTCTAGTCAACAAGTTCAAAAACAATGTTAAATAGAAGTAAAGCTCCTAAAAATATGTGCGATAGCTCATTCGATTGGCATGACGCCAAGAAAAACGTTTTTAAAGGTTTTTTAGCACTTCCGAAATTGCGATTGTTACGAACTATATAAGAAAAAAAAATGAAGGTATTTGGTTTTTTGTGAATAATTTAAAAAAAAATTAAAAAAAATTCCCATAAAAAGTCCCAACTCTCGGAACTCTATCTCTATTATTTATAAAGAATTACGCTGAAAATAGGGCTCCACGAGGTAACGCGTAATAGGCGCGACTTCTAATAAGCCGGTATATCACCTAAACTACTTTTTTTATAGTATTAAATAACAATTTAAAAATCTGAATAAATGATGGTGTAATCTAGACACTTGAACGAAAAAAACCATGGTGAAAAAAATTTTATATGTCGATTTTTCATAAAGTTACACCATTGTTAATTTACTAATTATTTTCCAATCTCTGTTTTTATAAATTACGGTGTAAAAGTTTTAATAATGGGTCTAAAATCTTTTCGCTTCGTGGAGCTCTTCTCGTTGAGGTACTTAATAAAGTTATGCAAGAAAACATTATTAAAGTTTATAATTTTCTGAATTAGAATTTTTTTTAATTCACAAAAAATGAAATTTCTAAAAAAAAATTTTTATTTTTTTTGTAATATCTTTTTGTTGCTGTTTTTGTATCTTATATAGGTAATAATAAACATTAGAAAACTTTTTTACTGCCTCGTTGGTCTAGTGGTCGCAAGCGCGACTGCTGAGCCTGAGGTCCTGGGTTCGATTCCCGGGTCGGGCAAAGTGTTATTGGCTTTTCGATTAGGAATTTATCAGTAACAGTCACGGATTTGTGCCCGGTTGATGACAATAGGCTCGCCCCCTATTACATGGGACTTAAACATAACTGGCGAAATGTACCCACATTTCGCCAGTTATGTTTAAGTCTATTAGGTACACCTCTGCCTAACCCTTCGGGGATTACAGGCGTGAGGTTATGTTATGTTAAAAATTAAGACGTGTGACATCACATTTCAGTACATTTTTTACCAAAAAGTGACGACACTCCCCCACTCATGATCTTTGACGCGGTTTATGTTTGTCAATTTTATTAATTTTTTTTTACTAAAAGTCTCGTAATTATCCAATATTTTTCGATACCTAATCTAACTGACGGACTAAACCGAATCATATTTTTTTAGTCAAAAGTCATCCCAATTGAAACTTACCCTCAGTATTCCCGACCAGCGTGTGCGCAATTCCAATCAAAGGTAGCTCATCTGTCGGTGGTGGTAAAGCCGAGGCCAACTTCTTTATATGCCTCCTTTTATACCAAAACCTCACCGACCACAACACTAAAACCAAAAGCAATAGCCACACAAACATTTTCTCTATTATAAATAGGACACTCGTAACAAAGAAAACAATAAAATAATAAGCTAGTAAAGGAACATTGTGTGCGCGCGCACCTCCTCGCGTGTCACCCGTTAGAAAATGTGCAACGATTTATATGGACATTTTCCTCAGGCCGGCCGTCGCTACCCCCACCAATTCTCTGGTAAATAGCGGGGTCGCTAAGTTCATGGTGTGGTTAACAAACAACCTTCAGATACGAGGAAGCGACAGCCGTTATTACATATAAGAGTTTAATGTGTAACATCTGTCGCAGGTGGAATGGAGTGTGAAATACCACCTCTTAAACCATTATTACACTTATTTCACCATTATTGGAATCTATCGGTCTCCGTCGAATGTATCCACAGATAATTTTATTAATTCACTTGATCAATACCTTCAAAGTATTCACACACTTAAGAACATTATTATTACTGGAGACATAAATATTAACTTAATAGGAAAACCAGCAGAATCCGCTCAAGTTAGAACTAGTAGACTAACCTATTTGAATATGACAGCTTTACATGGTTTCCTCCCAGGTCACTGTTTGCCTACTAGGGAGGAAAACTGTCTCGATCACATGCTCCTTAAGCTGGACAATTTAAAAAACTCGGCTTTCGTGGCAGTCCTAAACACGTCTGTTACGGATCACGCAATGGTGTTTTTAAATATATCCCACACACACCAAGTCAAGACTTGTGTCAAATATAAAACTGTTACAAACTGGGAGAATGCCTATAAGCACCTTGTAAACACAGATATTTCTTTTCTTACCGCACATAGAGACCCAAACATACTAGCTACCGCGATGATAGACGTGATTAGGACATCTCTCCTCAAAAATACTACAGTCGTCTCAGTGTCCAGCTCCAAGCGAACATTAAAGCCCTGGATTTCTATGGGCGCCCTTAGATGCATTAGGTTTAGAAATAAATTACAGTTACAAAAGAGAAAAGACCCTTTTAACATTATTTTGATCATAACTTACAAGCGTTTTCGCACATATTGTTCTAACCTCATTAATAAACTCAAACGACAATACCATAAAAAACAGATATCAAATTCACTTAAAAATCCTAAACTACTTTGGCGTAAAATTAATGAAATTACCTATTATAAAAAACCTAAGACGTCCAGTACACACCTACTACATACCACACCATGTCCACTGGACTCATTAAACCGTGTAAACAAATTCTTCGTAACTATTGGCCAAACACTTGCGGAAGACATAATAACACGAACAGGCCAAGCATATCCACCTGTCACTAACTTAAATTCACTTTCTCAAGTGAATTCATTCGTGTTGCTGGAGACAGATCCAGCAGAAGTGGATGCCATACTTGGGTCGCTTGATTCAGGAAGTGCTTCAGGGTGGGATCGCATACCGGTGAGATTCCTGAAAGTATCTCGAGAACTTGTTGTGCCTCTTATTAGCCAGTTGACTAATTAGTGTTTTGATACGGGCATATTTCCTGACGCGCTAAAACGTGCTATAATCACGCCTGTGCACAAGGATGGGGATAAGAGCGATGTCAACAATTATCGGCCGATATCTGTCTTACCGTCCCTTTCTAAAATAATAGAAAAAATATTAAATAAAAGACTGGTATGTTATTTAAATAAATACAAAATTCTTTCCGATTCACAATACGGGTTTAGACAGGGACGGTCAACTCAGGATGCGGTCATTGCATTAACATCTGAAATCACTGATAAAGTTGACAAGGGTTACAAATGCGTTACGGTGTTTCTAGACCTGAAAAAGGCTTTTGACACCGTGTCTGTCCCCATCCTTGTGCAAAGACTTGAAGCTATAGGGATACGAGGTAAGGCTCTCTCCCTCTTTGAAAGTTACCTCCGTGGTAGAAGACAGCAGGTTAAAATAGATAACGCACACAGTGAGGAGGAAAATATTGTATTCGGTGTCCCGCAGGGGTCAGTCCTCGGCCCACCATTGTTTCTAGTGTACATTAATGAACTCTGCAACCTAAGAATCAGTGGTGGAAAATTTTTCTCTTACGCGGACGACACGGCCATTGTTTACTTTGGGGACACGTGGGAAGCCGTATGCAATAAGGCCGAGCAAGGATTGGCAGCTATAGATACATGGCTCAAAGCCAATTTACTAACCCTTAGTGTCCCTAAAACGAACTACATTTGTTTTTCTCCTAGCAGACGATCTAAACCAGACCTTAATTGGAGAATTAAAATCCACACGTGCACGGACCACAGGGTACATAATTGTAATTGTCAAGCCATTAAACATGTAACGTCCACTAGATACTTGGGAGTTATAGTTGACGAGTGTTTAACCTGGCATTCGCATATTGAGATTGTTGCGACGCGGGTGCGAAAATTTATATGGATTTTTAAAAATCTAAGATATGTGATGCCCCAGAATACATTAAATAACATCTATATTGCGCTCACGCAATCCGTTATTGCATACTGTTTGCCAGTCTGGGGAGGAGCCACCAAAACTAAATTCCTTGAAATAGAAAGAGCTCAAAGGTCACTCATAAAAGTGATGTACTATAAACCATACAGATATCCCACTGTCGATCTATACAGAATCAGTGGCTTACTGACAGTAAGAAAGCTATATTTTTTTATTACTATCCTGTACTTACAAAAATCAATTCCATTCAACCAAGATAGACAGGAGAGAAGACGAAAGGATATGGTGGCTAACTCCCCGGGGGTCCGAACCGCATTTGCACGGCGTCAGTATGCAACCCAATCAGCCTACATTCATAATAAAATAAACAAAAAACTAAGGTTCCACCGTGAGGTCTCACGTGTATGCAAAAAGATAATAACTGAGTGGCTTAAAGTTTTAACATACGAGGAAACTGAGCAGGTTTTGGTTAGACTCGGTTAAATAATTTTCCCTCCATTCGTACGATAGTATCAAAAATACTTATATAGTTTCGAGCACACCGGCGCACTTTAAACTTTAAATAAAACATACAACACCCACACACAAACAAATAGACACACACTCATACACACGCAACAATACAAACGCTGTTGAAAAACCAGACACGCATACATACGGCCCACATAGGCATACAACTACAAGCAAGAAAAGAGCTGCTAATTAGTTTATAAGTCATTTATTGTTAATTATTTTTATTGAATTTAGTTCTAAGTCACATTTTGTTACAATTTGTGCAACAGTCTCAATATTGTTAATAATTAAGGGAAAGTGCGAGATAGCCCCAACACAAGTATTATTAATTACTTACTGGGGTTGTCTCATTTATAACCATGTAACTGTTTTTGGGACAAATAAACATTTTTCATTTTTTTTTTTTTTTTTTTAAATACTTTACGTGTTGGTATTTGTTTAACCTGGTGTCGTATGCTCTACTGCGAATAATATCAGTAAGCGGCTATGCAGACAGTTGCGGTTTAGGATCTTCCGGCTCCCGGGCCCCGGGTCCATTCAAGTTTTTTGTATATCGTAAGGATGACATACAATAAAGTTGAATGGTAGCAAAGTATCTCTGTCGGGCTAGAAAGAGGGCCCGCACGACCCGCAACCTGAAAAGAACTAACCTGAATGTGTAACTAGAATCTATCTTTTACGCTCCTTCAAACTCCAAAATGAGAAAAGTAAAGGCGAGAACTTTGAAATATTACAGCGGTCGGAAGACGACGATGAAAAACATAACACTCTTTTTTTTGGGGCAGTCGTGTAAAAAGAAGACGATAATTAAAATTATAACTTGCCATGGAAGTTGAATGGGCCTTTGGTGTGGGATGCAACTTGCGTCGACGCCCTTGCGCCGTCCCATCTTCTTACCGGTTGACCTTAAATTATGCTTAAGCGCGCGCTCTCCGCCCCGTATCCCGAAAACGATTTTAAAATAAAAATTGCAACAAAGGTTGTAGGGAATTTAATCCTCTTAAACAATATTTATTATAAATACAAATAACGAGAAACCCATAGGCAACGAGAAACTTGCAAAAAAACGATTTTTGTGACCTTTCACCTTTTTTAATATCTATTAAAAAAGGTTAAAAGTCACTAAAATCGTTATATATTTTGTAACATGGATAATAATTATATTCAGTAAATTCACATTGTAAATACATCGATATAAAATAATTACAGGTGCAAAGTGAAAAAAGTAAATTTTCAATAAAAACGAAACGTCACTAATTTATCATACACACCAATTATCTTGCCATTTCAATTTAAGAGGTTTCAATATCCCTTAAAATTGGCTTTTTAGGGTTCCGTAGTCAATATGGAACCCTTATAGTTTCGCCACGTCCGTCTGTCTGTCTGTCTGTCCGTCTGTCTGTCTGTCTGTCTGTCCGTCCGTCCGCAATATATCTCAAAGACTCTTAGTACTAGAAAGCTGTAATGTGTGTCTGTGACCATTTAGCAAAATAGATCTTAGGAAGGACGCAGAACTTCTATTATGAAAGGTTCATTTTACGCTTTTTAACGCAATTCATATCATGATCTGCTAAAGTGGCCATTTTAGACCCCCTATTCATTTCATTGTTCCCTTAAAAAAAGAGTTGTAAAGTGCCATAATGTTTTCACACTGTTTGAGTGTCAAGCTCCAGTTTTGGGTGCTGGTGGTCTCGACTAAATAAAACTGCTTTCGATATAGACTGTATATAATTTTAGTGGGTTACAAAAAAGGAAAGGCCGATGTATGAGCACGGTAAGTGACGGCGAGCGAGTGCAATCGCCTACACGTCGTAGAAGACACGTTGAAGAAAGTCTACCCCGGGAGGAACATCATTCTGAGTCGCCCGTGGACTTTGGACTGCTCAACTTGTGCGATCGCATACACGTCGTAGAGGAAACGTCGAAGACAGTCTACCCAGGGAGGAACATAATTCTGAGTGAGTCCGTTCCGATCTCCTTAATTCCTGCCTTCTTACTTTCCCTTTATCCAGGAATTTAAAATAGTGCCATAGTATGGATCAGACATAATTGATCTCTTCATATTCTATAGCTTATTCATACTCCTTTGCAATCATTCATCAAGTAAACGTTACATAATACGCTTATTTCTCATACTGAGCTTCATTGCTCGCTTATCGCATCGATGAATGATACTTACTACCATTGAACACGTTTTAACGTAAACAATCTCATTAGTGATTTTACCTTTTTTGCTAGTCAAACCGGTTTGCACACCTGGCTCGTTAGCGTCATAACAGCTGATTTACCGTTAGTTGTCGTAACAAATTCAATCCTTTTAAATACTTTGCTTTAGCCTTTCTTCATTTTTCCTTTGTTCTTTGCCTTTTTTGCACTTTGACCCTTTGTTTTGTCACTACCTACCCACCATTATGGCGGATGCAAAACTAAAGGAACTTATAAAGAGGCGTGGAAGCTTCAAAGCTAAGCTTACGCATTTCAATAACTTTTTAAGGTTACTGCCTAGTAACTCAGACCTAGATAGCTTCCAAGAGGTCGAATTACAAGGTCGTTTGACTTTAATGGAAATGCTGTACAAGGAATTCGACGTGTTACAGACCGAGTTGGAGCTGCTGTCGGAGAATGCGGACGACATGTATGGTGAGAGGGAGCAGTTCGAGACGCAGTACCATGCGTCGCTGGCGCGCGCGAGGGCAATCCTCGCCCCCGCGCGCCCCTCCTCGCCTGCGCTCGTGTCTGCTACTTCTACCGATGATCTCGTGCGGCACGGTTCTGGCTGCAAGCATGACTTCGTTCGGCTGCCCAAGATAGACTTGCCTCACTTCAACGGGGACTATCAGCACTGGCTTGAATTCCGAGATACGTATCTTTCCCTTATTCACAATAACAATAGTATACAGGACATAAATAAGTTTCATTATCTTCGCGCAGCCTTAATCGAAAGCGCATCTTTAGTGATAAAAAGTATAGATTTTAAAGCCGATAATTACACTATTGTTTGGCAAATTTTAACCGAAAGGTACGACAATGAGAACCTTCTCGTAAATAATCATTTGCAAGCATTATTTAATCTTGAATCCATTCAACAGGAATCATCTAGTGCATTACGCAATATGATTGACGTCACAAATAAAAACTTACGAGCGCTTGAAACACTTGGCCATCAAACTAAACATTGTGACTTATTTGTTATTTACATTATGTCAAAGAAATTAGATTCTGTCACTAATCGAGAATGGGAAGAATTCAAAAACAATTTAAACACATTTCCACATTTAAAAGATTTCTTAAAATTTATATCTAACAGAGCAGACTTACTTGAATCATTAAATAATAACAACAACACAATACTTACAAACAATACATCTAATAAAAACACTAATGAAAATAATAAATCTAAAACCTACCTTACAACTACTAAATCTAAACCTAATTACAAATCTGAGAACACTAAGTGTCCTATGTGCTCTCAGAATCACTTCTTATATAGTTGTCAACCTTTCAGAGACCTTAACATTGAAGCTCGTATTAAAAAAGCATCAGAAAGCAATGTTTGTATGAACTGCCTTCGACCTGGTCATACAGCAAAGCGTTGCAAGCTATCTCATTGCAAATATTGCAAAAATAAACATAACACCCTCTTACATAGGGAGTCATCAACAGAAAATAAGTCAGGGGACAATGTAGCTTTGTCAGCTGATGTCGTGCTACCCTGTTCAGAAACAAATTATCAAAAACAAATTTTACTTTCCACAGCCTTGGCTAGGGTGGCAGACGTCCATGGAGAACTTCATACTGCCAGGCTCCTCTTGGATAATGGTAGCACCTCCAACTTTGTCACTCGAGAGCTCTGCGGGAAGCTTGGTCTGGTGACTCACAGCACTAGGTCCACCGTCACAGGTATTAACGGACAAGTTTCTAGTACCTCAGAAAGTTGTCGTCTTCATTTACAATCATGTTATGGCGGCTATAAGGCGACGATAAACTGTTTCGTTTTACCAAATATCACACAGTCGATGCCTGGCTCTTATGTGGATAAAAAATACATAACTATTCCACCAGGTATTCAATTAGCAGATCCTTCATTCAATGTACCTTCGGCTATTAATATTCTTGTAGGCGCTGAAGTATTTTGGGACGTCTTAGGTTCCGATACAATCAAGTTAGGTAAACATCAACCTATATTACATTCATCAAAATTAGGTTGGCTTATTTCGGGCTGTGTTACACAGTCTCCGCGTCGAACACAACCTTCTTATTGTCATTTTCTTACACATGAGGAGTCTGATCAGCTGACTCGCTTCTGGGAACTCGATACTGTATCGTCTGGTAACTGTTTTTCTACAGATGAACAGGTTTGTGAAAAACTTTTTAAACAAACCACACGTCGTGATACAAATGGACAGTTCGTGGTCACCATACCATTGAAGGACTCGCCCGAGTGCTTAGGTGATTCTTATGGGCTGGCCAAGCGTCGATTTCTCTCCCTCGAGCGTAGGTTTGAACGGGACTCCACATACAAGAATAGATATTTACAATTCATGCAAGAATACATTGAACTTAATCACATGACAGAACATTCAAAAACAAACAATAATTCAGATATAAACTATTATTTACCTCACCATGGTGTTGTCCGCGAGTCGAGTACGACTACGAAACTTCGCGTACAGCACCTCGGGAAAGTCCTTCAATGACATCCAGATAGTAGGTCCAACCGTACAGGAAGATTTACTATCCATACTTTTACGGTTCAGGCAACATAAATTTGTTGTAACAGGTGACATCGAAAAAATGTACAGAGCAATCTTAGTCAAGCCATCTCAACGTCCCTTACAACAAATTCTTTTCAGATTTAATTCTTCAGACCCTTTAAAAAAGTATACCTTAAATACAGTGACATACGGCACATCTTCAGCTCCATATCTAGCCACCAAGTGCTTGGTGTCTCTTGCAGATCAATGTTCAGACCCAAAACTGGAGCTTGACACTCAAACACACACACATTTCACGATTGTTGAAGTCCCATGTAATAGGGAGCGAGGCTATTGCCATCAACCGGAGACAAAAACCAGACTCCGTAAATTCTGCTACCGAGAAATTCCTGGTGGTATAACCTAATAACTCTTTGCCTGTCCTGGGAATCGAACCTAAGATCTCATGCTCAGTAGTCATGTTTGCGACCACTCGACCAACGAGGCAGTTTCACACATAAGCATAAAAACCACGCGAACAATGTCTGGGTAACAGCTAGTATTATAAAATTTAGTGTTAATGTATTACATGGCAATTTATTATTGATGCATTGTATTTTATTAACTCACCTCGTATATTATATAGTAATGTGTGGTAAGTCTGTTATTTTAAAATTCACAACATCTTTTTTTAAATACAGCTTTGCTGGTGTCAAAAATGCTTATATAGAACAAAGTAGGTAAAATGTAATACATCACTCGAAGCATACTTTCCTTTGTCTTTGTACATAATTATGTATTACAGCAAACTACTCGTGACGCCGTAACCTAACTTTTCCTAGAATAAGCACGAGAACTGACATGAGGACTGATTGCACGTGTGAAACTAAAACTCAGATCAGACAAGGGACTGCCCCAAGGATCTTTGTATTAAAGGGATAAGTAAACTATTAGCAAGAATTTACCATCAATGATTCTACACTCCCGAACAAGATTTCGTGTGTTGAAGAATGTCTCAGTAACAGCCACGAAGTCTAGATTTCTGCCTGGTTGTGGTAAAATGTGGGTGTACTATTAGGGAGTAACCTATGCCTAACCCTGTTTTTTTTTTTTTTTGACGGGTTGAGAATCATCAAATAACCCCTCCCGCTCTTGGGCAGAGCGGAAGGAAGTGTCAGACTTCTACTCACTAAAAACCACCCATGTTCCTTCTTAGTCCTTGCGCCGACGAGGCCGCGGTATCTCTTTCAAACAACCCGCAGCCCCGACGGGACCTATGCCTAACCCTAGGGATCCCCCAAGGGTTAGGCATAGGTCCCGTCGTGTGTACAGGTGTGTTATTATTTACTAAGTAAAATAAATGTGTTAGTTTTCTTTTTGGTTTCAGGAGTTCTTTAGTCTATCCAGTGATGAAACCAGCACACTTTATTTGCTTTAATGACAGTAGGTAGTTATTAGCGTCCAAAGATATGTAAATATTACTCCTTATACATTGTACTTGTTATTAATTTAATTGTTTAGTTTCGCACGGGGTTAAAACGTGCCAACTGTAAACAAACCTAATAAGATGTAGGTAGTAACTGTAGTTAGTTAGGTAACATCATCATCTTACTGCCCTTGTTCTATGTTACTTGTTTACACGTTTTATCCTTTTGCTCTCCCCTGTCAACCGTCACGCCACTATCATCATTTTGACGGCACAGTTGGCGCAGTGGCTAAGCGATTGGACTGCTGCGCTGCGTGTCGCTGGTTCGATCCCCGCACGGAACAAATATTTGTATGACCTGCAGATAGTTGTGTCGGGTCTGGGTATTTGTGTATGTGACTTTATATGTTTGTGAACGCACCCACGATACAGGAGAAATTCCTAGTGTGGGGCAAATTATATATTATCATCCTCATCATAATCTACCTAGCTTTTCCCAACTCTGTTGGGGTCAGCATCTAGTCCCACTGGATACCAGTACTTAACAAGAAGCAACTATGTGACCTTTACAACCCCGTTAGTGCTGAGTAATATGATATAGACTGGTTCTCGACCGACACGACACTATTTACTTCTTTTTCTTGAATATTACTCCTCAAACTTTTTTAACAATTCATTCTTATTAATTCATTAAGTTAACAAATTGTTTTAGTATAAAATATTAAATATTGTTTAGAAATCTAGTGTTGTAATAGTTATAGTATTAGAAGCCATATCGCCTGTGATACAGGGTTTACCCTAGTACAGGCATAGAACTTTGTTGTACCTACATTATTTCTAAGATTTATATTGTATTTTACCAATTTTAATGTTGAATAAAATTTATTATTAATTTATTATTATTATTATTCAACTTTTCTTTCATCTTTTACAAGTCAGTCTCAAACCATCAACTCATCAACCGTTTAGTCACATTATGGTAAAGAGCTCAGACGAAACAACTGAAAATCAGGGAGAATTATTCTCAGTAGGACCACTTGTCATGACTGGCCTCCAGGGCTATTGCGTATCCGGACACAGGTTGGCCGAAGCAAGGAAAACATGTTCGGGTGGAAATTCACAGATGACTCTGCCCTGGAGTGTAAATGTGGTGTTGCCCCACCAACGATGCCTGTCAACGGGACAGACAGGACACGATGCATGCTGGCACATCATAGGAGCTAATAAATGTTGACGTTCGAAAAGTGCTGATTATCAGCCTAGTTTGAATAAATGACTTTTGATTTTGATTTTTGATTTTGAAAATAAACGGGGAGTGATATGAAAATTCGAGCGACTTTATTGCGATGTACGCTATTTAGAAAAAAATTACGAGTGGTACGCCAGTTTGAAAACTCATTTAGTCGAAAACCGCTATTTCGAATGACGTTTTTGCGAACACGCTGGTTCGAAAAACTGTTTGAATGTTACGTACGAAAGTCTTGACATCGGAATCCACTTTTGACCTGATGATAGAAGGTAAATCTAAAAAAAGATAAATCTATTTTTTAGACTTTTTTTTTGGTTTTCGATACTAAGAATCGAATCAGCATGTTCGCGAAAACGTCATTCGATATAGCGGTTTTCGACTAAATAAGTTTTCGAACTGGCGTCCGACTCGTAAAATTTTTCGAAATAGCGTGCGTCGCAATAACGTCATTCGAATTTTCATATCACTCCCAATAAACGCTACTAAAAGTGCCAAACTCATCGCCAACAAAAAACTAAATTTTTATCGACAAGCAAAGAAGAAGTTGTACCAAAATGCACTGATTTGGCAACAAAGACGGCCACACAACCATGTTGCCATCGTCGTCGCATGCCTGTTCAAATTATGATCTAAGTGTCTATACATACACTTATTTAGGTGAACAGGTGTTAGACTAGAATCGTTTTGGAAAGCCTACATGCTCTGCGTCTTGAAACCTGTGGTTCTCGTAGACACAGCATTGTACTGTGTCAAATGGACATAGATGCGCAAACTGTTATTCACTGCATCATTTCAAACTTAATTTTTTTTTTAAAGTACCGATCAAAGATTTCTATGTGGGCGTAAATTCGGAACAATGTACTGAATACGTGTCGTGGTAATCGTTTGTGCACGATATCATCTACAGCCTACAACAATCCACTGCTGGTCATGGCCTCTTCAATCACACGCCACTCAACTCGATCCTCGCCCTCGGCAACTCTCATCCAGTTGCTACCAGCCATCCTGCAAAGATCGCCGTACAGTCAATGTATGCACTTGGCAAAATACAAACGCGAATTTCTCGTGAAATAATTATTGCAACTTTGAGATTTGACCTACTTTATGATAATATAAGTTCCAAAATATTAGGTTCGTTACGTCACATGAAAATTATATAACACCAATACAGTTGGCGAAAATTGCTTCCAAACGTTGCTAAGTGTTAACATATTAGTGATGCCTGCCTGTACAATACACAATAAGTGTTTATTACTTTATTAGTCAAATAACTTCAAATTACACATAAGAGCTAAACAAACTAGAATTATAGGTAGGTACCTACATAAATCTGTGATCAAAATCTCGCGTAGGTACAAAGTAGTTGTATGTTATGTTTAGATACCTTTCTTCCCTACTATTTGAGATTATTTCTGGGGAGTCAAACTACTGGTTATGATTATGACCAGTCATCAGTTTTTGTAAGTAATCCGATAATCATCAAATCATCTATGAATTAGTAAGAATCTATAGTTCTACGTAAAAGTAAACGATAAATTAATTAGCGCGAGGTCTAAAAAAAGCGGAACGCGTAAAATAGGAATAAATAAGACACCTGATTTCAAAGACATAGATCAATCTTTAATACCTATTTATGACCGTGAACATACAAGAACATAAATAAATACATTGCGGAACATATTTTTTCTTTTACATGGGACAAAGCGGTGAGTAGGCGTTATTTTACATTTAATTGTTTAACTATGCAATTTTAAATAATGTATGGTTGCATAGAAGTAATTATTTAAATAATATCAACCACGAGACTACCAGGAACTTTAAATACCTTTGAGGATCGTAAATGCCAATGTAGCAATTATAAGGTAACTTAGAAGTTGTCCCTAGTTATCATAACTGTGTCTTTATTAACTACAATAGCTAACTAGGCTAACCAATTCTAGTCATCAATAGCTCGTTATTTTGTTGTTGAACAGTTTTACGATACAATGTATATAATTTTTTTTTTGTTCAACCTCTGTCTGTTTGTCAGTCTGCCCACAGAACAGATAAAAGAGGTTAGAAGGGCCTTGTGGGCGGGGCAGGCGCGCCGCTCATATGTCGCAAACGCTCAAATGTCGACAAAATTTGATTTACCGGCCAACAATCGCGCTCATATTGTGACAGCGTACGAAGCTCCGCGAAAAAAAAGAATTATGCCATCTTGCGCTATTATAATGTGTCGGAAAAGAAGCCAGGGTGTGTAGTGTGCCTCGAGAAGGGATTTCTTATCACCGGTAAGTCCAAATACCTTAAAATACAAGTAATATTTGTAATTATTACAATAGTATTATGTAGTTGGTAGAAAAAATGATACTGTCGCAAGCAGTTAAAAAATTACGTACATTGCTTGCAATACGTGGGTACCATCTTGTACTGCGTGGGCGATTGCGCGATGTATTTCGTTCACTGCGAACGTCGCGTACGACGAGCCAAAGCTTGAGTTCTGCTAAATCTATGCGTTTCGATTGTGTTGTACCAAGTTGTAAACAATGTCGATATTTAGTATGTGTGAATGTATTCAAATGATATTATTATGAATATGATTAAATAACTTCGTTTATTACTGTCAATTATTGTTTATTGTGGGTTATTAATTTTGGTTTTCGTCTAAAATTTGTTTTGAGGTTAGTCATTTATAATGGAAACATAACACAACAAAGTTTTGTTTTTAGGTTTCCAACAGATCCAGATACAAGAACACTATGGCTAGAGGCAACCGGTAGAATTGAATAGATACCTACTAACTAAATGTAGTAATTAATTGAATGTATGTCTTATTTTTAAGTGTTTCTCGTATGTTTACTTTGATTTTACTTTTTTAATCTTTAATTTTGTATCTGTGTGAGACAAATAAATACCTTTTCATTCTTTCTATCGTGTGCGTTACCCCAACAAGAAAGTATCTCCTAGAGTTATATGAGTAGAACGTATAGTTGGTGCCTTATCTGCTGTAAATGTGCCCCCACATAAAAAAATGTGTGCCCCCTGTCGTTTCGAAAAAAAATCGAAAAAACGATTCTTGCTGGGGTAACGTTTTTCTAGCAGGAAAATTCTAAACGAATGATCGGAGAGAGAAAAACTGTGCATGGCCAGATAGCTTATATGTGTGCCAAAATGTGCCCCCAAAAATAAAATCTGTGCCCCTTCAGATTTTCGAGATATTGCATTTCCTGCTGGAGTAACGTTTTGATGAATAGTATATCTCTAAAACCATTGCATGTGCCCCTGTAGAATAAACATACGCGAGTAGCTCTTAATGTGTGCCCCTTTGTGCCCCAATTAGATTTTAGAAAATATTTATAGTTTTCAAGTTATCGCGGTTTTATGAAAACCCGAAAAAACATCGCAGCGCCTAAATGAGACAAGGCATAACTTCGCTGAAAACTGTATTCGGTCTTTCTTGACGCTAATAATAACCATACAAAGTTTCAAAAATGTTCATGCATGCGTTTTTGAATAATCTTGCTAAATGTAAAAACGATGGTGTCATAACTTTGACGGCAAAATACAAGGAACTGGCACAATCCCAGATGTGTAGGTGTAAACCAAAATCTTGTGCCTTTAGTCAAAAATATATGGTGAAAATATTGAGCTTCAAATGTTACGCATTAAGTAAATATAAAAAAAAAACCAAAATATGTAAACAACGGCTGGTTATCCGACCAAATCTGAATGACTACTAAAAAGCGGCGGATTGGTACAATGGATGACCTTCTTAACTTTACTCACCAACCGGTTGAAACGTGTTGGGCCTGAGTACACTGAAGTAGAAAAGAAGTAATATTATAAACTTGTGTGATTAGATTATATTCTACAAGCTGTTTCCGTGACTTTGTACATAAATAAGTACATTGTAAAATTAGCTTATGTGCTATTCCAACATATTATTATAACCTAAGTATCTTTTTAATTCCAAATTTCATTGAAAACATTCAGTATTTTGTGTGGACGGAGGACATAGGTCTGTACATCTAGACGTTAGCATTTGTAATATTAGTCGAAAAAGGTATCAAGGTATAAAGACCAAACATTGGATTAGCGATTATTTTTATTAATAAAATATATGTACAGTACCCGGCGCTAAATATTGCACATCGACCTTTGGAAAGAGATAATCGGGTAATTTTGGCTTCGTAGAGCGTTATCTCTGTCGCACTAGTGTGCGACGTTTGCGCCTATGTGATGTTTTGTCACTTGTCAGTCGTTGTTCAAGTGCGATAGAGTGCGGTCGCGTCCAGTTCAAAATATATATTAAGAGTTGTTAACACCCCCAAATTTAAATAATTTAAAGTTGTACTATGGCATCTTTAGGAAAAGGAGGGAAACCTTTACGAGGTCAGTCACGCGAAATTATCTACAATGTTTATAAATATTTTGTAACCAAAGCTGACAGAATTAAAAAAAATGAAGATGAAAATATAAGTTGTTATTTTAAGAAGGTTCAAGAGCGAGTTGCAAATGCCACTGGAATTTCAAGAAGAACTTTGAACAATATATTAAACGAAGTCAGTACTGAAACACATACTACTGAAAATAAGTTCAGCACTCCAAAAAAAGGGAGACCAAAAAATCAATTTCGTTTGGATGTGGACGATTTGATGTTGTTCGAAGAATTGGGTATGATTTTCACTTACGATTTAAAGAACTGCCAACAATAAAATCATTAAAAGCTAAATTATCTGAAGCTATTAATTACAATATAAATATTTGTATGGCCTGCAGATAGTTGTTTCGGGTCTGGGTGTGTTTGTGTATGTGAGTTTAAGTGTTTGTAAACGCACCCGCGATACAGGAGAAATTACTAATGTGGGGCAACGTTTTTTTTTAAAAACAAAAAAAAATGGGTCTGAAAAGACGTTTAGAAAAATACTTCACTAGATGGGATTTCGGTTCTCTAAACTGGAAGATAATCAAAAAGTTCTAATGGAAAAGCACGATGTAAGTCTCAAACGAATGGAATACCTCGACAAAATATCGACTACATGGATGAGTCTTACATACATCATCCCACACCAAAGGGAAATCTTGGAGTGATGATAAGAAAAAAGGAGTAAAAAAGGCAATTTCTTAAGATCAACGTTTGATAATAGTTCATGCGAGAAATGAAAAAGGCTTTGTGCCAGGTGCCTTTTTAACGTATAAATCCACGGACACTACAGGTGACTATCACAATGAAATGAATAACGATAACTACGAAAAATGGCAGGTTAATCAATTAATCCCAAATATACCCAGTGATTCTGTTCTAGTTATCGTTAATTCTAGTTATAGTTATTAATAAATATGTTGAAAGACCCCTGAACTCAAACACCATTAAACAGGAAATGATCAACTGGTTAAACAGACACGAAATTCTAGTTAATCCAAAATTAACAAAAAACCCAGATTTATGCTATTATATGTCAGCACAAGGAGAGGTATATAGAGCTTTCCGTGGACAAAGTACTTGCCGAACATGGGCACACTGTGTTGCGATTGCCACCATATCAGCCGGATTTTAATCCAATTGAAAATATATGGTCTCAACTAAAAGGCTATGTAGCCTCTAGAAATGTGGGTATGAATTTAACTACAGTAAAAACATTATAGATTGAAAAAGTAAACATGATCGGGGCTGAAGGGTGGAAAAAGGTTTGCGATCATGCAATCAAAATGTGAGACTGAATATAGAAGCATTCAACACGGTTTAGACAATTACACTGATAGACTCATTGATATAAAAACTAAAGATACGGTCGTCCGAACATTTGCTCGACGCGTTCGCCATACAGAGAAACACTAACGCTATCTATTAGAACTACAGGCTGCTCGTAAACGTAACCTTGTATGAGCGACGTGGTATTTTCAAGGTATAAAGAAATTAAATAAAGCTTTTAATTTTAAAAAAAATGTTTATTGCAGTTTGTTTGTATAAAATAAAATAAGATTCGCGACCGTAACAAATGTGAATTTACTGATTAAAATCAATGCCTTTTTCATCAAATAGTCACTCAAGTTAGTTTTATATATTATAAACTGAGAGGGTTGTATTGGTGATTTAAATCATTATTACAAATCAATATCATTCAATATTTACAGAATAATAATAATTTCCACATCAACAAGATCTTTCAATTATTTAAAGCTCCCAAAAATAAGCCCATTTAAAACATTTGAACGCGACTGTACGAACAACGCTTAGATGTAATACGTCCAACAGAGAAGGTAATCCATTTGTATGTATCCCCCGCTTTTTTTATTCATTCGAATTTGGTCGGATAGCCAGTCGTTGTTTACATGTTTTGTTTTTTGTTAATATTTACTGAATGCGAAACATTCCAAGCTGAAAATTTTCGCTATATATTTTTTACTAAAGGCACTTATTGTTAGTGTACACCCACACATCTTGGGTTAAGCCGGTTTCTTTTATTTTGGCGTCAAAGTTATTACACTGTTGTTTTAACTTTTACCAATATTATTCAATAACGCTTGCATGTGCATTTTTGAAACTTTGTATGGTTATTATTAGCGTCAAGAAAGACCGAATACAGTTTTCAGCGAAGTTATGCCTTGTCTCATTTAGGCGCTGCGATGTTTTTTCGGGTTTTCATAAAACCGCGATAACTTGAAAACTATAAATATTTTCTAAAATCTAATTGGGGCACAAAGGGGCACACATTAAGAGCTACTCGCGTATGTTTATTCTACAGGGGCACATGCAATGGTTTTAGAGATATACTATTCATCAAAACGTTACTCCAGCAGGAAATGCAATATCTCGAAAATCTGAAGGGGCACAGATTTTATTTTTGGGGGCACATTTTGGCACACATATAAGCTATCTGGCCATGCACAGTTTTTCTCTCTCCGATCATTCGTTTAGAATTTTCCTGCTAGAAAAACGTTACCCCAGCAAGAATCGTTTTTTCGATTTTTTTTCGAAACGACAGGGGGCACACATTTTTTATGTGGGGGCACATTTACAGCAGATAAGGCACCAACTATACGTTCTACTCATATAACTCTAGGAGATACTTTCTTGTTGGGGTAACGCACACCTTTCTATCCCGTTCCGAAATAAAAGCAAAATATTGCAAAACTTAAAGTTACAAAACTAAAGTAATTTTATCGACATAAATTATCGACCTTTTGGTCGCCGTAACATGTATGAGAAATTAAAGCGTGTGTGAGTGTACGTCATACGCAGTGTTTGCGCTAGTGTGACAACCAGTAGCAAGCTCGCAAGCGTAGCAAGTATTAGCCTCTTGCTTGTAGTGGATATAGAGAGTGGGAGACAAGCGGCGACAGGCGTTCTAATACAAATCAGGAACTATTTCCTTTCTAATCTCTTTTATCTGTTCTGTGAGTCTGCCAGTCTGTCAGCCTGTTAGTTTATCAGTCTGTCAGTATGTCAGTCTGTCAGTCTGCCAATCAGCCTAACTGTCTATCGGTCGGTCTGACAGACTGAGAGACTGACAGACAGACACACCGATAGTTACACTGTGAGACAGACTGACTTACAGGCAGACTGACAGATTTACGGACATACTGACAGACAGATCGACAGACTGATCGACAAACAGATCGATAGACAGATCGAAAGACAGATCAACAACCAGATCGACACAGAGATCGACAGACAGACTGACAGACTGTCAGCCTGACAGACTGATAGACTGAATCACAGACAGATTTATGAACGTACTGACAGACAGTTCGACAGACTGAAAGACTGACAGAATTGCTTGATGAGATGGCGTGATGACTGATGAGTGCTTGAAGAAAGTGCCTAACGAGATAGCTTGATAAAAACGCTTGATGCAGATTGACAGACTGTCAGACAGACAGACTGACAGAGTCACAGACAAACACAGACAGATTTACGGACGTACTGACAGATAGTTTGACAAACTGAAAGACTGACAGAATTGCTTGATGAGACGGCTTGCTGCAGACTGACAAACAGACAGGACAGACAGACTCACAGACAGACAGACAGAGTGACAGACAGACAGACTGACTGACAGACTGACAGACAGACTGAAAGACTGACAGACTGACAGACTGACAGACAGACTGACAGACAGACTCACAGACAGACAGACTCACAGACAGACTGACAAGACAGTCAGACTTTTGTTTCTGAATAGGGACTGAATAATATTTGTTTCTCTAAGGATTATACTTTATTTTGCTAGGTATAACTAAAACTACTATCACATTAATTATTGTATTTACAAAGATACTGAGCAGCTAGCATCATATCACCATATTGTCAAAGCTAGACTAGTCCGCAACCATATAAGATATAAATAAAATTATTATAAAATGCTAGCTACAAAGTTCCTATTTAAATAAATTTATTCTAGTATCTATTTAAGTTTCATAAATATGATATCAATTAATTTCATCCTCCACAGATTGGTCACTTTTGATAAAAACATCTTCACCATCAGCGCCAAATAAAAATGTTTTGATCCTGAAATAAAATAATTTGAGTAAATTATAAATATAACACAGTCAACATATGAAAATAAACTAACACATTTTCTAAGTAGACATGAGGTTAATATCAAATACTGTACAATAGATTAATTACCGTACATTCACACAGACCAGCAAAGAGGAGAGCAGATTTTTATCACATTTAAAACAGTTTTGAATCATTGTAATAAAATCTATTTTTAACCAACTTCCCAAAAAGGAGGAGGTCCTCAATTCGATTGGTTTTTTTACATGCCACTTCATTTGTTTTTGAGTATTCTTGAGAGTAAACCTAGTGATAAAAAATCTGCTCTTCTCTTCAAGCTGGTCTGTGTGAACGGACCCTTACGGTTTTCTTCTAATCTGCCTAAACTGGTGCATGGGGATAAAACATTCGATCTGATTGAATGTACCAGCTAATATTCTAGTTTAAAATTAGAGTAACTTTTTGATAAAACACCGTTTTCTAACAATGAAACTTAGCTAGATCGCATTATCGCCCCTTCAGATTATTATTCAATTATTATTCTAAATTACTTTTATGAGTGTTTGTTTAACAATTATTCTAAATAACTTATACGAGTGTATGTTTAGCACGAAATACGAAATCCGTCCCTAAGACGACCCACTGACCGAATTTCGGTCAGTTTTGGTCATCTTCTATAGCAAAGACCCAGTATTTAATGTTGAATTTTTTACCTCTTAAATTCAATCCCACATCCAATAAATGTGAATGTTAGGAAACCATGCCATAATGTGGTCACAATAGGTATAGGTTGTCTTTTATGTCCAAAATTTTTGAAAGTTCTTTGACTAACTACTGCATAGGTTTTAAAATTCCGCAACATTTTTCTTACATGTATTTACCAAAACTTAATTATTTAATCTTTGTAAACAAATTAAAACAAATTGAAGTGACAGCTAAAGGTTCAATTCTGATGTCTGTCTTGATGACACTGACAGTCTGGACACTCAGTCAGGCACGAAACTGACGGAAACTGTAACACAAAAAACATAGACAATAATTTTCGTAGTCGTTTATTCGCGTATTAGTCGAATCCCTTACAAGAACCAAGCAGTAGATACCTATTTTATGTAAATCAGAAAAATAAACAGCTTCGACGGTGCGATATACAGCAAGGTGTTTCTCGCTCTAGCAAATGGTGGTTCTGAGCGACGGACAAGGATAGGAACCTTTTTTTTTTTGTTACTGTTGGGAAATTATCAAAATAATGACCCGTCCCCATTCTTTCTTTCTTTCTTTTTTTAAAAAAACGTTGCCCCACACTAGGAATTTTTCCTGTATCGTGGGTGCGTTTACAAACAAAATAACCAAAAAAAATAAAAACCCACCCAACCCATAAACCCATTGATATAAAAACTAAAGATATGGTCGTCCGAACATTTGCTCGACGCGTTCGCCATACAGAGAATCGGTGTAGTCTGTAGTCTGCTTGTTAACGTAACCTTGTATAAGCGGCGTGGTATTTTCGAGGTATAAAGAACATAAATAAAGCTTTTAATAAAATTTACGACCGCACCCGAAGAGAGCCGATCGTGGACTAGTTCACTTCGGCTTAGGAAAGACCGTTTTGGGACCAAGTTCGAGGCGTCATTTTAACATGCGGTCCGCCCAGTCCTTACACAGTAATATAATTTATAAGTCAATGCCCGTCCCACTCTCGAGCGAGTGGGACGGGCATTGACTTGTATATTTTTTAGGTATATTTTTAGCCTTACTAAGATGTGCTGATATGGCTAACTTTTTAGCTTGCTTTATAACCCTTCTATAAATTTGGATATACTTTATTTTGTGATTCGAGATACTAACATTATTAGGGGTGGCACAACATAAAACTCTTTTCATGTTGTGCCACCCCTAATTGTGAGGGTTGAGCAAGGGCGGATCCAGCTTTGGCGCCAGGAGGGGGTCACAATGACATAGTCGTGGTCAAGTCAAGAACTTATAATTTAATTTTGATAACAATAGATACTTTTGGAGGAGGTTTAAGGATATCTATCTGGGTTTTGTGTTTATAATGAGACGCCACACGGTTGCAAGATGGACGACGACTTTTATTCTCTTATATTACTAATACAATTTTCATTGACAGTGGCGCCACGGCGCATAGCGGCTAATTATGAAAACAATATTTGTTGCACAGATAATTAAATATTAACATAGATATGCATTCATTTTAATACCCCCCCTCAACAAATATTTTCTTTCAATCTTTAAATTCTATGTTTTACACTGTACTCCCGTTATACTTCAATTATACAAACAAACTTGGCTGGCTATGCATTAACAATTCAACTTGTTTGAGAACTATCTTAACTTATTTACTTTATTTTCTAATGCATGAATGACCAGCTGATATGAATAGTACCTAACCTAAAAGTTTACAATTCACACAATAGCTTAAATTCTAGTACAGTAACTTGACAAATTTTTCAAACAAAGTTTTACCTAAAGGTTTAGTGAGAAGATCTGCCAAGTTATCTTCTGTTTTAATATACTGCAAAGACATACATTTTTCTTTTATTTTGTCAATAATGAAGTGATATCTGATATCCAAGTGTTTAAGCCTTTTATTATTTCCATTGTTGAAAGCCAATTTTATTACCGACTGGTTATCTTCATAAATAATCACATCATTAGTGACAATATTGAAATCACATAACAAATTCTTTATCCAACATACTTCTGTTACAGCCATACTTAATGCAATGTATTCAGATTCAGTGGATGATAGTGATACACTGAGTTGTTTCTTACAACACCACACTACACTACAATTGAATACTTTAAAAATGTAACCAGTTGTAGACTTTCTGTCTTGGGTGTCACCAGCCCAATCTGCGTCTACAAAGCCTTGCATTCCTGTGCCCGTGCTGCTGTATACTAATGCAAAATCTAAGGTTCCTTTTATATACCGTAGAATACGTTTTAATGACTTATACAACATAACACTAGCACAGTGTTGATATCTACTAAGAAAGTGAACTGATACACATAAATCTGGTCGAGTACCACATACTGCATACATTAGGCTACCTATAAGTTGTCTACACTTTCTTTCTATTATTGGATTTTCAGATTTTTCGCTTTTCAACAAATCAAACTTGTAATTCTGGTCTAATGGAGTTGATATTGGTTTGCAATTTGACATATTAAAACGTTCCAAGACTTTAGTTAAATATGTCTTCTGACTGATTATTGTTCTGCATTTTTCTTGTTTGATATCTATGCCTAAATAACTAGTTGCTAACCCCAAGTCCTTCATTTTAAAGTTATTATGCAACTCTGTTTTGAAATTTTCTAAAACCTTATTTTTAGAACAAAACATAAGTATATCGTCTACAAATAGTAAAACGTATAGTTCACATCCGTTTAGTTTCCTATAATATAAACAATAATCATTTTTGGATCTATTGAAATTTTCTTTAGTCATGAACTCGTCGAACTTTCTATTCCAGCATTTAGGGGAACTTTTCAAACCGTATAGGGATTTATTCAATTTACATATTTTACCATTTGGTAGCTTCAGGTATACTATTTCATCTATATCACCATGTAAGAAAGCGCCTACCACATCCATTTGATGGACTGGAAGTTGCAGTTTATTGGCTACAGCCATAAATACTCTAAATGTTGGTAATTTAGCTACCGGAGAGTATACTTCTAAATCAGTGTCTGATTGCTCAAAACCTCTAGCAACTAACCTAGCTTTGTATACTTTTTCTCCACCTATTTGTTTGACTTTGAAACACCATTTACTTGATATAACTTTATTTCCACTTGGAATACTATTTACTTCGGTCCATGTGTTGTTTTCTTTCAGGGTGTCTAATTCAATATTCATAGCCTTTTCCCATTCTTCTTTTTCTTCTGAATTTAATGCATCTTCCAGAGTGATTGGTTCAGTGTCAATGGATAAGAGGTTTGTGTCATACTCTGATAACCATGATGGTTTCTTTGTTTCCCTACCTTTTCTTGTTATTGTTGCCTCTTGTAGTTTTTCTTCTTCTATTGCTTTATCAACTGAATACTCTTCTTCTGAATCTTCTGCAGACATTTTTCTTTCCTCTTCTGGACTTGATATTCCCTTCATGGGAATTTCTAGATTCTCTTCTAGCTCTGATGTCTGTGATCTGTCTTCTTCTTCTTCGTAGAAACTATGATATTCTTCTACTTCTTGGTTATCATTTTCTATTTCCTCTGTTTCAGAGTCTGTGATAGCAACTGAGGGTTTACTGTTCTGATCCTGTCTATTTTTACAAACCTTTTGAACATTAATAAACTTACCTTTTATGAATGTTACCTCTCTTTTTACAAGTACATCATTTTTATGTGGGAAATAAATTCTAAAACCTTTTGTTGTTTCACTATAACCTACAAAATATCCTATTTCAGCTTTACTATCCCATTTCTTACGCCGTTGGTCAGGGACATGTACTCCTACCTTTGATCCAAATACTTTCAAATTATTTATGTTGTATGCTTGCTTTTTATACCAAAGTTCATATGGAGTAACACCGTTTATTCTACTTTTACCAGTTCTGTTTAAGACATAAACAGCTGTGTTGACCGCTTCAGCCCATAAGGATTTGTCCAAACCACTTGACAATAGTATAGTTCTAGCAGCTTCTGTAACTGTACGCATTTCACGTTCTATACACCCATTTTGCTGAGGTGTGTATGGAACACTAGTTTGGTGGATAATACCTAAACTATCTAACAGAGATTTCAATTCTTTATTTGTAAATTCTAAGCCACAGTCTGACCTTATTGTTGTCACTTTGTATTCAAGATTCTTAATAACATAATTCAAAAAACTTTTTATTTTATCGCTTGTTTCATACTTATTTTTCAGAAAATAAACCTGTTTGTACTTTGTGTAATCATCTTTTATTAATAGGTAATATTTGGCACCGCCTAATGATGTGGTTTCCATAATACCACATAAATCCATGTGTAAAATTTGACCAGGCTGTTCTCCCCTATTTAGACTTTGTGGAAATGGTTGTTTATGAGTTTTGCCAAGGAGACATGGCTCACATGTGAGTTCCTCATTTTTATCTGCACTAAAATCAATGTTACACTTATTTAACATTATTTTTACTTGATGTATGTCTTGGTGGCACATTTTTTGATGCCATTCTGTTAAACTATCAAAAGATTTACCTACATAAGCTTTTTCATCTGTATTGTATCTGAATTTCATGATAAATACGTTATTTTTACGATAAGCTACAGCACTGACCTTTTCTTCATTATTTTTCCTCAAATAACAACACTCTTTTTCAATTGTCATATTATAACCTCTATCTGCAGCTGAACTTGCTGAAAATAGATTTATTTTTATAGCAGGGACATGTAAGACATTATTTAATGTTGAACTGATCCACTCTTTACCATTATATGCCTCTAACTGTATAATACCTGTACCTATAGCTTTTATGACTTTACCGTCACCAATTATGATTGGTTGAGGACATTCTAACTCTTTGTATTTAGTAAACATGCTAACACTGCTACACATGTGCTCTGAAGCTCCACTATCCATTATCCACAGGCTGCTGTCTGACTCACTGTAAAATGCTGATGACAACACAGACACAGGGAATGCATTACCTTGCTCGCTAGGCTTATTTTTATTTACACCTTTATTTTTACTATTTTTGAACCAACAATCATCAGACTTGTGATTTGACTTTTTACAAAAAACACAAATATTACTTTTTACCTTGATTTTACAGTTCCTTTTTATGTGTCCTGTCTTGCCGCATTGGAAACACTTTCTGGTGGATCTGGATGCTAGTGCTGCTGACTCATTACAGTCTTGCATGCGGGTTGTGGCACGCTGTTCCTCGATAAGTAGTCTTGCAGTTAGCTCCTCCATCGTGCGCTTCTCTGCTGGCACCGACTCCCATGCGGACACGAAGTGCTGATACTGAGAGGGAAGAGATGACGTAATTTTGGTTATAGCCATGCTCGTACTGACTTCTGCTTTGACGTTTTTCAGCTTGCTTAACAGGCTCTCGAATCTGCCTAAAAATTCCGTGACCGTTTCTTTTTCTTCAAATTTCATTGAGAAAAATTTCTGTTGGAGAATGTGAACCGACAATTCTCCCCGTTGCTCGAATACTGTGTGTAGCTTGTTCCAAATTTCCTTCGACGTTTGGCAGCTCACAATTTGCGGAAGTACTTTTTCAGATATGCGTGTGACCAAAATACTTTGAGCTTTGGCGTCCTTGTTCATCCATTTTTCATATTCTTCTGCCTTACCATCTGAAAGAGGCTGGGATGTACCGTCCACGATGCTTAGAAGATCTGCCGCCCTTAAGATTATCTTGGTTTTGTATGACCACGTGCTCCAGTTTTCGACGCCTTCCAGTAGTTGTTGCTGGCCGACAAAACCAACTGCTGGCATGTTTCCCAAGGATTCCATTGTATTATTGCTATACCGCAATGCTTAATATTCGTTCCTTGTTGAGATTGGACCTTTACCGGTCCGCCCGACGCGACGTTTTTCCGCGTGGAATTTTCCACTCGTCGTTGTCGTTTTAGCTGCTGATACCGCAGCGACCCCAAAATAGATTCCTCTTGAAGATCTGACTCCTGTGAGCGGGACCTGGGCCCATAACCTTTTGGAGGAGGTTTAAGGATATCTATCTGGGTTTTGTGTTTATAATGAGACGCCACACGGTTGCAAGATGGACGACGACTTTTATTCTCTTATATTACTAATACAATTTTCATTGACAGTGGCGCCACGGCGCATAGCGGCTAATTATGAAAACAATATTTGTTGCACAGATAATTAAATATTAACATAGATATGCATTCATTTTAATAGATACAAGTAAAAAGTAGGTATTTTATTAATGTACGTAAGTAATATTTATTTTGAAAAACTTAACACATAATAACTTGTACATATACACGTACATATTGCCATCTTCTCTTGAAGACATCCAGAGAAGCACTATCACACACGGAATGAGGCAGCCTATTTATATTCCATAACCGTGGTGAATGATTTGTCATAACAGCTAGAGGTATGTCGAGGGGTATGACGCACACAGGGGGGGTCGCATGAGGCGGCGGCCGACAATATGACACGCGGGGTTGCGACAGTCGTGGAGAGGATCCGGCAGCTGGGTCACAAGGTGGCACTTCACAAGTCCGAGACCATGGGCTTCCATGGACGTGGGAATGTGCTACCGTCGGGATCCCAGCTAACGGTGGGAGGGGTTCCCATCGGCGTCGAGTGTACTTTGAAGTACCTAGGACTCGTCCTCGACAGCCGGTGGAACTTCGTGGAGCATTTCCAACGTTTGGCTCCCAGACTGAAGCGGGCCGGGGCTGCCTTCAAGTGGCTCTTGCCCAATCTGGGGGGGCCAAACGCCTCCTGCCGGAGGCTCTACGCGGGGATCGTGCGGTCCATGGCCTTTTACGGGGCGCCGTTGTGGGCGCGTGGTTTGAGAAAGCGGGCCGCCCACTACCTGAACGCGCCCCAAAAGGTGATGACCGTAAGGCTAGTCCGTGGGTACAGCACGATCTCCCGCGAGGCGGCGAAGTCCGGCCCTGGTGCAAGCCATGGTCCGGGGCGAGGAGTAATGGGATGCCGTCGCCTCCTTCTGCGAAGCAGTGATGCTAGCGAAGGAGGTGGCGGAACGTGAGAGGGAGAGAACCTCTCGTCCCAGACGCCGCGGGATGCGCTCCGGGCGTCAGGGGCCACGTGACGCGGGCCTGTGGACGGTGAGTGATGGGCTAGCTCGACGTCCGTCCGTCTTATGACGACGACAGGCCGTGTCGACGGCGCGTTCGTGTTCCACGCGCGCCTCAAATAGATGTCAGCAACATGGAAGAGGCCCACAAGGGCCGACGCCCATCGTGGCTGCGGGTTGTTCGCAAGAGATACCGCGGCCTCGACATGAAGGGCTAAGAAGGAACATGGGTGGTTTTTAGTCAGTAGAAGCCTGACACTCCCTTTCACTCTGCCCAAGAGCGAGAGGGGTTATTTGATGATTTCCACACAAAAAAAAAAAAAAAAAAGGGGGTATGACGCAAAACTCCGCAAAAGTGAAGAGGTGATACGACAAAGGTTTCCAACAAACAAAATAGAAACAGACAAAATACATATTATTATATTTAAATAACAAAATCAATTTTTCTTTTAAGTCTTCCCCCGAAACGCGTTATTACGTCATTTACGTCAATGGGTACGTTTTTATGAACGTGGAGAAGTGCCAGTCTGGTTAGGCGATCTTCAACCATTAAAGAATTTAGCCACGATTTAATTCTGCGCAACGTAGAGAAAGACCTTTCTGCTGTCGCTACACTGACAGGTAGTTTAGCCTTAATACATAAAAATTTTACCCTGACCTAATGACAGAGAGAGAGACAATAAATACGACAGTCGACAGACAGGGATGACGAACGACGCGGGTTCTCTGTCCGACTCACATTTTCTTGAAATTTAATTAATAAAAAATTCAGCTTTCATATTTTTTCACAAATGAAAAGGGCATTATTTAAATTATTGAATTTCCTTGTGTAAAGAAATAAAACAAATAAAATCAACTTTTGAAGGAGATGAAGATTTACTTCTATTTTAGTGGTTTTTTTTGTGAATTTTTAACCATAAGTAAATACGAAGCTTAATAAAAAACTAAATGGGGATTTTAAAGATAAAACATTAAAGAATTATGTGGACTTTACATTTACTTTTCATTTCCTTCAGTTTTTGAGGTATAGCATTTAAAGATAGCGAAAAAACGGGATTCAATCTGCCTCGTCCAAAAAAAAATATAAGTAGGTACATAAGTCACGCAGCACTCTTTTAGTTCAAATTTCGATGCGTTCGTTCCCAAACGTTTGCCATCATACAAAGTTATTATATTAAATTAATTAAATATTGAAGGTATGTAATAGTTGCATAAAATCTGTATGGTGACAAAATATATAAATAAAATCATTATGTTCAATTAGTGGTCCACTTAAGTCCTGGAACCAGTTCAGGGGGGGGTCATGACCCCCATGACCCCCCCCTGGATCCGCCGTTGGGGTTGTGTGGAACTCTGCGAGGAGTATCAGACTTGTACTGACTAAAACCGACCCATGTTCCTTCTTTAGCCCATTGTGTTAATTTGTGTTCAGGGGCCGCGGTAAGAATACGCACCACAAAAAAAGTGTGTGTCGGATCATTTCGTTCACTTCAAAATGGTTGAGTGGAATGATGCTGATCCATGCGTCATGCTCGTGAACGGGTGCTGTCAGTTGTGACTGGTCACCTCTTAGCTGCCACTGCTTGTTTGAATTATTATTTTATCTTTGAATCGTCGTTTTTGACTTTACAGTGGACACATATCGTGCACATCTGGCTACATCGTTCTCACATAATATACCATCTCAACATGAATAATATAATGTACCAAGATTTTGTAACAATATTCTGATTTAAAAGAGTGTCCATGGAGTTTCTTGCCCGTTCTTCTCCATAGAGATCTACGCTAGGGAATGGGCAACTACAGTACTTTCACAAGTTATTATGCCTTGTATCAGTGACTGTAGCTTAGGAGTGCAATACGTCGTCCCGGGGGTTGCTGCGTCGAGTTGCGCGTCGCCGGATGTCTGCGGCGGCGAGTGCTGTGGGTGCGGGGGCGCGCGGCGGTGCTTGCCGTGGCGGTGGGTGCGCGGGGCTCCGGGTCGCGGGGCAGCGGTTGCGCGTTGCGGCGTGCATTCGTTGTTCCGTGATTTGGAGTCTCGTGCATTCATTGTTGCGGTGTGCGTCGCTGCGTGCTTTCGTGCTCGCAGTGTTCGTTGTTGCGAGCATTCGGCGGCGTGTGATTCGGCGTGGTGGCTTTCGGGATGACGTATTGCACTCGTAGTTTAGTTTTATGAATTGTTCTTCTGACATTCAAAAGTAGGTACCTGTAATGGTTTAATTGAAATAAATGCTTTGACTTTGAAAATTGTAAATAGGCTGCCCAGAATGAGGTTCAACCCTAATACGGCCATGCCTAGAAAAGGCTATGTTTGTCCCATAATATAAAAAATCCCACTAGTTCTATCGTAGGACTGTGCAGTAGAACTAGTGGGAATGATCCCTCTTTCTTACTTACCTACCGTAAATGAAACGGAGCGCAGCGATCAATCTGCCACCGACTTGGTGGTAAGTGCACACATTGTGTTAGATAAATAATTAATTACACACCGACTAAATCTGGTAAGTTGGTGTCAAATTAGGAGAAAACACACCTTCGCTAGGTGCCCAGTTTTTGAGATATAAATGTCGCCCTGCTGGGGAGACTCTCCAGCAGGGCCACCTATAAACCCTTATATCTTTTGAACCAGTGACCGTCAAATTCTGATATTTGGTGTCAAATTTGGACAAAATATAGGATAAAACAGATCTTCGATAAGTGCCCTAGATTTTGAAATATCAATTTGGCCCTGCTGGGGACTCTCCAGCAGGGCCACCTATAAACCCTTATATCTTTTGAACCAGTGAGCGACAAATTCTGATATTTGGGGACAAATTTGGACAAATTAGCGACAAAATTTTTGTGTTATTAAAATTAAGATCCATGATGGTGACCCTGCCAGAGTCAGGAGGCGTGCCCCGCACCCACGTAAAATGTTTGGAAACGCTCCCACGCTACAGGAAAAAAGCCTAGTGTGGGGCAACGTTTTCTTAAAACGTCCACGTCACGTCTTATTCAACGTAATGACACAGGTTCAGCAGTACTATTTAGTATTCCAAATGTTACTTAGGAAAAAAATCCTTAAGTCCTCGAGCGTCCTTATGAGCACCCGGTGGATCATAAGACATTCAAGCAATGTTAGCGGACGTTCAACAGAAAAAAAAACTCAAAATGAATTATGACTCCAACTTTGTAATAAAAGGCGGGCTTATCGAACTATTACAAACAAACAGGTATTTAAAAATACAACATTGTATCTCTTGGACACCAATTCTCATTACTTACTAATGTATTACGCCTAGATATTTTAATTATATTCCTATATAAACTTATGTACACAGTAAAGTACGTAAAATTCAAGCCTATTTACATCAACGCTTAAGAATAAAAATATTCAGAATCATTTCTAGTTATCAACAATACTTCAACTTTTGGCCCCAACAAAAAAAAAGAAATTGTAACAATTACTTGATATTAATCATAGGGAAAATGAAACCGGCAACGAGTTTGCTTAAAAATAACTGGAACACTAAAATAATTAAGTTTCAAATTCAATCTTCTGATGTCGATAAATATTGTGTCAGCATAAAATCATACTTTTGTTAAATTAGGAAACCTTTCACAAACATAATATTATCACATAAAAATATCCTAAGTAGTCACTGGAGCCACTCATGCACTAAATTAACAAATACAGAAATATACTAATGTAAGCCATCATAGCTCTAATTTAGTTAATATGAATCTTAAGCTATGGTTTAAACAGAAACCGATGGTAAGTGGATGGCGTTATTACTACTTAGTTCATAATAAACTTAGTCTGAATCAGTTAAGTTAATAAGTTTGAATAATCATCTGCATCTACATAAAATAATACAGCTTGCGTAAAGTTGTAATAAAATAGATACTATCGTAAAAAAAGGGGGCCGCAATACGAAGCAGCCTGTGAACTTATCTTTAGTGAGACTATATTATTGGATGATTAGGAATTGCCGTCAAAGTACATAACAGATGTTGTAGACACGGTCCTAATCTTCGAATTTTATGGAGTGTACACCTGTATCGATCGCGCCACCGCGGTATGAGCCCCTTTTTTTCTTCGTCTTCTCATGCTTGAACGATTTGCCACGCGTGTGCTTCAAGTCTTGATTAGCTCGCTCACCCCATGACCCGCGTGATCCACTCTATAACATAAATTTCCTACATTATTACTTTTCAAAATTGCAATAATACAGTGCACAACTATATCTTATAAGTGTGGAAACTTGTAATTGGCCTTTTTCTAGATATTAATTAAAAATTAAAGAAAACTTACAGCTGCAGTAGACTACTCAAATGTTTTAGCTAGTTTTCTTAAAATTAATAAAATATAGGCAAAATGTATTTTTAAGAGTAAACAATGGGTAGTGCATTTACTTCAAAATATTTTAGCCTCACCTGTTTAATCAAATACTATTTTCTTGTTTTGGGAATCCCCACCCTCAAAACTTTTTCTATCATTGAAACCTCCTTTGTTGAACCCTCCCCTGTCTCCACCCCAGGAGTGACGGTCCCCACGGCCTCCCCTGCCTCCACGATCTCCGCCGCGGCCTCCCCTGTCGAACCCGCCGCGGCCTCCCCTGTCAAAGCCCCCGCGGCCTCCCCTGTCGAAACCGCCCCGGCCTCCCCTGTCGTACCCGCCTCGGCCTCCCCTGCCGCCACGTCCACCTCTATCATTGAACCCTCCGCGGCCACCTCGATCTCCTCCTCGGCCTCTGAATCCACCTCTACCCCTATCATTGAAACCCCGTCCCCGATTGAATCCGCCACGTCCACGCTGGTTCCAACCACCAGATTGATTGCCTTCCGTTTCCTCGTCGTTTTCTTCGCCTTCTTGGCTTTCACCCTCCTGATTGAGAGAGAAGCACTATATTATAACCAAGACAACCCTATGTGATGCTGATGAACAAGTTATTCCAGAAAAGTAAATATTATCACGTAAATGCCCAAAATGTTATAACAAGCCAATGGCAATGAAGCCATGGGCGAAAACTGTCCAAGTTAGGCATAACATGGAATTGCCTTGGCTTCTCAAACTTTGGGGCATTTACCTTGGCGTCAAATGAGTTATCCTTCAGTCTAGGATCCACTTCTACAGGCGTTGATGCTACTCGGCGATAGGGTTTACCCTCTCCATTCTCTTTTTCTTTGGGAGTTGATACACTAACTGTACCCTAAAATTTATTTCAGTGTAAGTTCATTATGGAATATACAGCTTAAAGACAACACAGCATAGACTGAACCTAATGAGATAGTCAGCATGTACCAAATCTTGTGAGGACCTGAGTAGCGCTCTTTAGACTGCGGTAATTAATATCCTAGGCCTAGGCCTAGTGGTTAAGGTACACCAGGTACTTGCGGTTTTCTTTATACATTTCTATTTTCGTAAGTTCATTAATCATCGCTGATATGATGAGAAAGCCAGACTCATGACTTCGGACTAAGAGGCTGAAATCATCTGATTTGAGCAGGCATGGTAATAAAAAGTTATTCTGCACAGGGACATTAACAAGCTGGTATTATTAAATAAATTATGATTGCAATTGCTCTAAAGCAGTCTAGTAGTGGACAAAGGCTTCTCTACTTTTCAATACTAGTCAACCAAATGCTGGATAAAAAAATTATACATATTTATAGAATACTAGCTTGTGCCAGCGGCTTCGCCCACGTGGAGTTAGATAACTGTCCTACGGGATCATACTACCAAGATAAGAAGTATCCTGTGTTAATCCAGGTTATAAACTATTGATAATAACTATTTAATACTGTTCAAATGTCATCCACATCCATTCAGTAGTTTTTTGCGTGAAAGAGTAACAAACATCCATCCATCCATCCTTCCTCACAAACTTTCGCATTTATAATATTAGTAGGAAGTAGGATTTACCTTTACGAAATTACTGTAAGGTTTCTTGGCAGGTGCACCTGAATCTCCTTCTGAAGCTTTCCTCTTTTTGCTTGGTGTAAATCCATCAACCTAGAACATAGTTAAATAGAATGATGAACTTGTGTCATACATACTAGTATCTGATTGAGTGAAAATTTTCAAGATATTTATTTACCTGATCATCACCCTTCTTTGCCACTTTAGCAGGAGGAGCATCCTCACCACTGTCATCGCTGTCATCAGAAGACTCAGCTTTCTTTGCTGCAGGTTTTTGTGCTGGTTTCTGTTTTGGTTCATCCTCATCACTTGAGTCATCATCTGAGGACTCTTGTTTCTTTGCAGCAGGTTTGGGTTTAGCTGCACTAACAGGTGTTTTTGCAGCAGGCTTAGATGGCTCCTCATCGCTATCATCACTGTCATCTGAAGATGATGCCTTTTTAACTGGTGCCTTTGCTGGAGCTTTAGCTGGTGTCTTCTGTACCGCTTTAGGTTTTTCATCTTCACTGCTATCATCACTATCTGATGAGGACTCTTTTTTAGCTGAAGCCTTAATAGCTGGTTTCACAGGTGTGGGTGTAGGTTTCTGGAGAGCCTTCTGTGGTAGTTTCTGATCCTCATCGCTATCATCACTGTCATCTGAGGATTCTTGCTTCTTGGCTGGTGCTGCTTTAGCTTTAGGAGTTGCTTGTGGTTTTGCTGCCTTAGTCTGAGGTTTTGAATCCTCATCACTGTCATCAGAGTCATCTGATGAAGATTCTTGCTTTTTGGCAGGTGTAGCCTTAGCAACAGGTTTAGCTGGGGTGGCCTTTGGAGTTGGTTTGGCAGGTGTCTTAGGCTTTTCGTCTTCACTATCGTCACTGTCATCAGAAGAGGATTCTTGTTTCTTAGCTGGTGCTGGCTTGACTGGAGTCTTTGCAGGTGTAGGTGCAGCTTTCTTTGGAGCAGGTGCTTCATCTTCACTGTCATCAGATGAAGAAGACTCTTTTTTCTTAGCAGGTGTAGCTTTAGCTTGAGGTTTCGGCACAGGTTTTGCAGCAGCCTTTGGTTTTTCATCTTCACTACTGCTGTCATCGCTATCTGATGTTCCTGCCTTTTGTTTAGGAGCTACTTTAAGAGGTGCCTTTGCAGGAGTCTTTTGTTGTGGTTTAGGTTTCTCATCTTCACTGCTATCATCATCGGAAGAAGATTCTTGCTTCTTGACTATTTTTGGTGCAGCTACACTGGGTTTTACCGGTTGTTTTTTCGGTTTTGATGTAGCATTGTCTTCACTACTGTCACTATCATCTGATGATTCTGCCTTTTTAGCTGGAGTAGCTGCTAGTTTGGGCTTGACCTAAAAATTAACATATTTTTTTACAATTTGATTTCATTCAATTGTGTTTATTTGTTTGAATATTAAATTGTATTCAGAGGTAGTGACGAATAAATAGTGTAAAATCATAGTGATTCATTAACAAGTTCTCATCATTATAAGTCAAGTAAATTACTAAGGCAAACATTATATCAGTAGTTTACTTACTTGTGTTTTTGGTTTCTCATCTTCAGAGCTATCAGAGTCTGAAGAGTCTGCTTTTTTAGCTGCAGGCTTGCCATTAACTTGGGGTTTGTTTACAACTGCTGGTTTTTGTGGTTTCTCATCTTCACTGGAGTCATCATCAGAACTAAAAGAGGAGATAATTAGTAGTTACCTAAAACCTCAATCAAAATGCTATTAACTGGATGGACTACAACACATTTTGTTGAAACAGAAATTGGAAAGCACTCCTTGAATGTGATTTATTTGCCTCGAAGTGAGTAGATGTATGTTGTTGTGTGAGGATGAATAAACAATGACTTTTTCTTGGGCTTGTTCTGAAAGATGATGCACGAAAGGCAACTTAATCTTGTTATTTTTAAGTACCTAATTTAATTTGTTTTTCAGAACTGGGCACAAATCCAGAATCCGTTGCTGAATGCTGAGAAATTTCTGTTAGAATAACCTTTTTACCCACCCGGGAATCGAACCCAGGACCTCATGCTCAGCAGTCACAATTACCACTAGACCAACAATGCTGACAAAATTAGATATACTACGTTTTGATTAAACAGATATTCTTGAACTCAATTTAAATTTTAGGAGGAAAAACATGTACAATTTGAAAAATCCCCATCCCCATTTTATAGGACTTGAATATAACAGGCGAATTGTGAGTATCTATTATTACTTACACCTCAGTTTAACCCTTTGGGTATTACAGGCATGATGTTATGTTAGGTTACATTTTTAACCTCTAGAACAAACAGAACCTAGTGTGACCATAACCTTAAAAACCAAATATTAGTAGTCACCTTTCAGCTGCAGGTTTCTGTGGCTTCTTGACCTTATTATATTCCTGTATTATTTCTTGAAGTGAAGGTAGGCCCTTGACACGAGGTTTCTAAAATAAAACATTAACCAATATTAAAAACGAAGGTGTCAAGATTCTAGTCTATACTAGGTTAACGACTTGGTACAGTCTTTAGGTTATGGAGGAAACAGCAGGTAAAGGTTTTCTATTGCTGTCAACAAGATCAACAATCAAAAAATAGTACCACGATTCCAAGCAGGTAGAATCACAAAATGTCGCGTCGTAATAAAAATGTCGGTCGACATGTGGCAATTTAACTTCCAAAAAAATATCATCTGAAACTATAATCTAATCACCGGTTGAACCTTTAATTACAACAACTGCAAGGGAAAACATCATAGCATGGTTTTCGAACACGTGTGGTGGCCGGCCACACGTGGTTATTTCGGTGATGATCGATGATGGAACTTACCGCTTTCGTTTTCTTCAAAAACTCTTGAGCTAGCGATTTATCTATACTCTGTAGAAATTGATGAACTATTGAAATAGCTTCAGTTTGCACTTCCGTGGCGACCCCCATTATTACAATTTTAAAATCTTTGAAGCACGGCAACGTTACGCCGATTGTCACAGACCGAACGCACAGATTCAACTAAAACTAAAACTAAATGGCGGCAAGGCAACTATGTTACTATGGTAAAAAATTAAAACGCAAGAAAGAAACAGTGTTACCATTCAACAACTATTGAATTATTCAGAGTTCAGACCGAGGCGAGGTGGGGTGGTGAAATGAAATACAGCGGTACAGCCTTATTTCCTCTATCTATAATGCAACCGTAATATGACGTTTGGGTGATTTGGCCGTTGTAATTCATTAATTATGTTAAGGATAGAGGGCGGCGACTGCCTTCAGGTGGCTCTTGACCAATCTGGGGGGCCAAACGCCTCCTGCCGGAGGCTCTATGCGGGTATCGTGCGGTCCATGGGCCTTTACGGGGCCTCGGTGTGGGCAAGTGCTTTGAGAAAGCGGGCCGCCCACTACCTGAACGCGCCCCAAAAGGTGATGGCCGTAAGGCTAGTCCGTGGGTACCGCACGATCTCCAGCGAGGCGGCGAACCTCCTTGCCGGATTGCCGCCATGGGATCTGGAGGCGATAGTCCTCGCGCGCCTGCATCAATGGCGCGCGGAGGCGCTGCACCGGGGGGTCACTCCGTTGCAGCGGCAAATTGCTGCGCAGCGGGCAGACCTCCGGTGCGATCTCATGGCGGCATTGAGAGAGCGACTGTCGCAACCCCGTGCAGGGCACGCCACGATAGTGGCGGTAAGTCCCCTCTTTGAGGAGTGGTTGGAGAGGCGCCACGGCGCCCTCACCTTCCGTCTGACGCAGGTACTCACCGGACACGGTTCGGGAGGTACCTGCACCGAATCAGGCGGGAGGAAACGCCCGGATGTCACCATTGTGAGGATCGGCCGGAGGACACGGTGGAGTACACCGTGAAGGTGTGTCCCGCTTGGGTGGAACCACGCCGTGTTCTCGTAGCGGCGATCGGCGGCGGCGACCTCTCGCGTCCAGCCCTGGTGCAAGCCATGTTCCGGAGCGAAGAGGAATGGGACGCCGTCGCCTCCTTCTGCGAAGCTGTAATGAAGCTGAATGTAGCGAAGGAGGTGGCGGAACGTGAGAGGGAGAGAACCTCTCGTCCCAGCCGCCGCGGGAGGCGCTCCGGGCGTCGGGGGCCACGTGATGGCTTCCGGCCACCGTAGACGCGGGCCTGTGGACGGTGAGTGATGGGTAAGCTCGCCGTCCGTCCGTCTTATGACGACGACAGGCGTGTCGACGGCGCGTTCGTGTTCCACGCGCGCCTCAAAGAGATGTCAGTAACATGGATGGGGCCCGCAAGGGTCGACGCCCGTCGGGGCTGGGGGTTGTTCGCAGATACCGCGGCCTCGACATGAAGGGCTAAGAAGGAACATGGGTGGTTTTTAGTCAGTAGGAGTCTGACACTCCTTTGAGGGGTTATTTGATGATTTCCCCACCCCAAAAAAAAAGATTCTGTTTTGTTAGGTAGTCTCTCCAGCAGTGCCAAATCGACTACCAGTACTTCGAGGTGTTGAAGTGTTTGTTCAAAAACGCCACCATGTCAGTCTGACTTCAGGACCAGACCTCGGAACCTATCCTTCTGCAGCACGGTGTGAGACAAGGAGACATCATATCTCCGAAACTGTTGACTGCTGCACTGGAGAATGTCTTCAAGGTTCTAGATTGGAGTGGACTTGGCATCAACATCAATGGCGAGTACATCACTCACCCTCGGTTTACCGAAGATGCAGTGGTCATGGCTGAGACCTTGAAGGACCTCAGAACACTGCTCGATGACCTCAGTGTAGCTTCCGGAAGAGTGAGTCTTAAAATGAACATGGACAAAACCAAGGTTATGTTGAATATCCATGTAACACCCACTCCTATCAAGATCGGAGACTCTACACTTGAAGTTGTGGACGATTATGTCTACCTGGGACAAACGGTCCGGTTGGGTAGGTCTGTCTCACTTCGAGAAAGAGGTCAATCGGTGAATCCGAGTCAGCTGGGCAGCGTTCGGGGAGCTGCGCGGTATCTTCTAGTCCTACTTACCGCAGTGTCTCAAGACGAAAAACTATGACTAGTGTGTATTGCCAGTGATTACATACGGGACCAAAACGTGGTCGTTCACAATGGGCCTCATCAGAACACCCACAGGGCTAATCTCGGAGTCTGTCTGATGTCCGGGTTCTGGGCTCTAAAATCCGGGGTTATCACGCGTCTTGTCCGGGTTGCGAATTTTTTGAGATGGCAGCTCCTAACCTATCCTAACCTCAGCACAACCCAGTGGTGCAAATAGAGTCAGCCCATGTAAAATACCAGTATTCAACTGCTTCCGTTAGACTGAAGGGCAAGGCCCTTTTTAAACTTTGTTGAGGTTCATCATTTGCCTATTCATGCCACGAAGTCGAACACTGTGTACATCTATCGCCTTCACTACACCACTACGGCGGAGGACGTCGTGGTGTACGTGCGTCAGAAGACCAAGTACTTGGCGAGAGTGCAGTTGCTTGAGTTGAGGCGCACGTCAACTTTAAAACGTATGTGGTGCATTGTGGTGCGACGAATAACAACATGTTATTGTTATCTGCACCTCGTCTTGGATGAGGACCTTTGACCGCACAGGGAGTGGTGTTCGTTCACTTCCACGGGCAAGTGCCACATGACCACGGCGCATAGTGAAGTGGCCTGACAATAAATAAATGAGATGTTATTTATATTCTTTTCATTATCTTTACGATGATATAGCTTTGTTGTACCTACGATAAGGTTTTTTACACCCGTAATTATTTTTAATTAAACTAAGCCCCATACTAGGAATTTCTCCTGTATCGTGGGTGCGTTTACAAACATTTAAATTCACATACACAAACACACCCAGACCCGAAATAATTATCTGTAGGTCATACAAATATTAGTTCCGCGCGGGGATCGAACCCGCGATACGCAGCGCAGCAGTCCAATCTCTCAGCCACTCCGCCAACCGTGCCACTTGGCTATATAAGAGCCCTGATTTGTATATTTTTACTATTGGTGTACCTATTTTATTTTAAATAAATACATGATTGCAACAGATTTACCATTTTTATTTTTTTTCAGTCAACCTTGAACTTAGCTACTATGCTCTAGGGATAAAGTTAAAATGCTCAAGTACTTTGTCAGAGGGTCACGTCCAGCTATGGCAACTCTAGAGCTTATTTCTCTATGCACGGAACACTGATCTTATATTTTTTACCGGACTGCGGCGAAGCCCAAAAGGAGGGTTATGTGTTTGACCGTATGTATATTGGTTTTTTTGTTCCTTCATAACATAACACACATTAAAATTATTGTGGATTTTGAGGGCTATAACGTGGAGTTCGATTTTTTTTCTTACATTACCATCGAGTAGGGATAGTAGGGTATCAAAATGAAGGATACAAAAAAAGAAACAAAAATATATTATACTTTATCATGTAAGAAATTGAGTTTCTTAATTTCTTACATGACAAATCGTATAAAAAGTTAAATAATCTGTGAAGAAATTTACGCGACCGACGAAAGAAAAACAACTAAAAAGTTGGATTGGAAATAAAAAAAGTAGTAAAAACTCCATTCGATATTTATAATTTAATATTCAAATGGATCCCACCTGCTCCCAAGTTTTGGTTGATTTAAAATGTGCTTGTTTTTTTGCTTTCAGGTTTTTCAGTCGGGGTTTTTAAGTTTTTTTTTAACTTTAGTTCTCTGATCCGCCACATTCATTTAGTTCCATGCGGCATGCCGAAATGTAGGTCTGTAAACTCTCATAGTGTCGCAATGTGTGTAATCTGTGTAACTTCGCCAGTGGTAGTGGTTCTATGTATTTATGTGATGACAAGTAGCTGCACCGATAACTTTAGTTGACGATTAATATTATGAATTTTGTTTCTACTGTTTCTAATAATTGCAGTGTGCTAGGTAGGAGGGAATGTGGACAAGCAGTCATCATCAACAGTGTACATACTACTTAAAAGCGTACTTATCAGAAGTAACTAAGTAGATTGCGATGTGAGCTGACATGTTTTTAGATGTTTGCTTTGTCGATGTCCAATGTGATCGCGAAGAAAATCTGTGAATGTTATGTAGGCTCAATTGAGCGTTAAAAATATAGTATACCACAATGCCTGTTCAGCAAATTAATGTAAAAAACTCGTCGGATATTGAAAGTTGGGAATGGGGAGGTGGATGTGGTCGAGAGGTGATACGTACGGGGTCAGGGAGCAGCCGCACGTCATGTAGCAACTCCAGTGGAGATATTTGCCGCATATGCCATTGCGAGAGCGAACCTCACAACCCTCTATTGGCACCATGTTATTGTTCAGGTCAGTGGAAACAATTATTTACATTGTGCAAGTACCTACCTTACCAAGAAGTCCTACACGTAGCGAAGATAAAGCGAATTACACAGCTGTTCTCTGTTTATATAATGTTATTTGACACAGTTAAATTTATTTAAGCAAAGTACATAGCCAATTACTGTGAAGGGCAAATGTTGAGATGTTAGTGTGAATAATTGAAAATCAATACCATTAAAATAAGCAAGATAAACAGTGTGTGGACTTGAAGTTTAGCAGATAATATTATCTCTAAAACTAGCCAATAACATACTATATTACTGTAAACATTCATTCTTAAGTAATGCTCCAATCAAGTATACTTATTTATTTACTTGTTTATTTATGCTTAAACTCCTCTCTCTTCTTTACTCTTCGTTTCTGCCCTAGAAAAGGGATTGATCATTTAATTATTCTGAGTTACACTCTAGTAGTAATCAGTTTTCAATAGCATAATAATATAAACCCTATAACAAAACCTATTATATATTCCTAAAACCTATTATATTATAGGAAAACCTATTATTTTATAATTAATTAGCAGCTACAGGAAAATTGATAACAATTGCAAAATTTTCCAATTAACTTATAACTTACAACCTTATAATTGCATTGATTTGTGTACATTATGTATTTATTTATTTAACTATTTATGCACACACAGTAGACAACACAGGAAAATCATATAATATTTGAGTACATAGGTTCTGCTTATGCCGCCAGCATACCTGTGACAGGAGGAATGAAATAGATTTTGTTTAAAATGTGCTTTACCTAATTTTATAATTCAACATATAATATCAATATAAATACACATATTAGTAAATAATAATATATACTTCTATAAGTAGCATTATGTGCTAAGATATAAAAATAAATTATGTAAATATATATATAAATCATAATTAAGAGGAAAGGTAATGCTCTTTCACTCTGAATATTGCATTTAATTACAATAAATTATTCACTTGTGTGTTTTTTTATTTAATATAGATTGAAATTTGTATATATTTGCATAATAAAAAATGTTCTTTCTATCAGACAGGTTTATAACTTGTTTCTTTATTTTAAATTCAATAATAGCTTCATGTAGGTGCATTTCACAAAATCAAAATGAATGCTCACAATCAGCAGTATTTTAAGTTACCGAAACAGCCAGTATTATAGTTTTATACATTGTTCTGTTTATTACAAATTGCATTTTTTATTATTTTCCTTCATAAATATGTTATTTATTTATTGAGAACATTTTTATGAATGTTTTAAAGTAATTGAATCCAATGTTGGTTGCATTATGTAGGGATAAAATGTATGATTAAACATTCGCAAAATGTGTAACTTGATGAAAATAAACATTCCAAATGGCTTGGTCCTGATTACTTGAAACTAGTGTGAGTCAGTCCCAGTGACAAGTTGTGTTACTAACTATATGTAAATGTGTTGTTTGTATATTATTATGTGTAACATATGTAGTAGACTGACTTGACTGACTATGTATGGAAGAGGAAGACATGCTGCGCCAACCCATAATGAATTGGGATAAGGGCAAGAGAATGATGATGATATATGGTTGACTGCTTTTTAGGATTCTGTAGCCAAATGGCAAAAAACGGAACCCTTATAGATTCGTCATGCCTGACTGTCTGTTCATGTGTCACAGCCATTTTATTCGGAAAATATTAAGACAGTTGAAACTTGGTAGATGTATTCTGTGAACCGCTTTACGATTTTTATATAAAATTAAAAGAATAAGGGGGTTACCCCATACATGAAATTTAAACTAAATAAAACTTTTTTTATCAAACCTATTCATGTGGGGTGTCTGTCTATAGATAGGTCTTTAAAAATGACATTGAGATTCCTAAAACCATTTTTTCTTAAAGTCAAACGTTTGAAAGATAGACACTTCCAAAGTGGTAAAATGTGTGTCCCTCTAACTGTTAAGCTAAGACAGTGAAAATTAAAAAAAAAATGCTGTAAATTGCAATAAAAACTTACTAAAATTGGTTTGAACAAAATAGTTGTAATGTTTTTATGTACCTTGATTACCTGATACCTGAAAATTGGCCGTCTAACCAAGCTAGCAGGTAGGCATGCGTTCTTAGTACATACTAACACTACGCAATCGGCCACATTTCGTTCGTCAGAAAATACGTGACGTCTGGCGGCCCTGGGATCTTGGACTACTACTACTACACTAATAACATAGATATCAATATAAATTATATAATATATAATAAATTGATATCTATATATCATGTTAGTAAATTTCAGTCATTTTAAGATGCAAAGCAGACCATAATTAAAAAACATTACCCTTCCCTTGCAGTCGGGTAACAATACAATAATAAATACAAATCTTCTATGGTGCGTAAAATAAAAAAAATATTTGGATACTTGATTATCAGCAATCAGGATTGCTTTTTTATCACTTCTGATTAAGTACTATTTATTTTTATTTACTGATAACTTACATTTAGTAATTGGTGTGAAAGAATAATTTGGATTCAAAACCATGTGCAACAAAGCCTTCTAGTATAAAAAAATCAGTTATGTGCTCAATACATCAGGAGAGTACAGTACATTATATTCTCCATTGTTGTAGGAAGTGTATAAACACCAGCGTTCTTCTTGGTGGATGTCTCATCTCATGTGGACTTGACTGATACTGCAATGTCTGTTGTCAAATACAGGACAAAAGTTATCTAAAATTACCCTTCTTTTTTCCTTTTTTTTTTTTTGGTGGGTGGAAAATCATCAAAAAATCAACCCCTCCCGCTCTTGGGCAGAGCGAAAGGGAGTGTCAGACTTCTACTGACTAAAAACCACCCATGTTTCTTCTTAACCCTTCATGTCGAGGCCGCGGTACCTCTTGCGAATAACCCGCAGCTCCGATGGGATCCGCAGCCCCGACGGGCATCTAAAATTACCCTTAAAAGTGGATCTTTAAAATTCAGAGAATTGGGATTAAGAAGAATACTTGGATTTAGAGAAGAAAAAGTATATGTATTTATTCATTACACTTTATGTACAATAGTCAAACATTGGCAGACTTACTGCCGCACTCAGAGAGCTTTAATGATTACTTAGGCCATTAGTAAAGGTTTTGACAGTTTTGTCATACAAAAGTATGTCAAATCTTTACTAAGTGACGGCTTAAATAATCATTAAATATCTCTGAGTACCGCAGTTAATGCCTTAAAGACAATTCAAATTATTTGGATCCATGCAAAAAGTCTAAAGATTATTTCTACAAGCAAATAGGATAAAATATATTGTATTGAAGGCTGGACATAGTATTTTCACAAGTAATTAGGAAACTACTTGTAAAAATACTTGGTACAACCAGCAAAGTTAGTTGAGTATGACATTGACATAGTCTAACAATATCATTACTTTGCTAAATTGTGATATGTTTGCATAAAAAACACTTACTTGCAAAGTATTGCTTATAATAAAATATTGCAATAACTGCAAATTGTTAAGCATACATAGAAGGACAAGCTAGGATTGCACTTTTCCTCCTTCGTCTAAAGAGACTTTATTGTAAACTATTGAATTTATAATACTCAACCTGTGTGATCTACATACATAATGATGGTAATAAAAAATTAAAAATAACTTATTACCTACGTAACTTAAGTGTTTACATATTTATTATGTTTAGTATTGATTATAATTTAATGATATGTGTTGTTGCAGGAAGTTTGAAATATGTTCATCAGAGCTGTTTACAGCAGTGGTTGACTGCATCGGAGACAAGGTCTTGTGAACTCTGCAAGTTTAACTTTATCATGCATACCAAAATAAAGCCATTTAATGAGGTACACATTCACAATTTATTTTCATTCGTAGTTTACCAGCCGTTTTATCAGTTCTTGTTTATGTAATTAATGATCTCACATCCCTTTATTAAACCAATTATAAATAATTATGGCCACTTAGTGGGTTCAAACAATATATAAGGTCTACACTCTACCAAAGAGGCAGTCAGTTACATGAATATTTATATTGCCAACACATTACCAATATCCCTTTTTATTGTGCTTGGGGCTTGGGTTGCACTTAAAGAAGAGATGTAAATGACTTGACTGCTCAGCTTACAAAGTTACAACATTATTTAAAATTAGTTGCAATTTGTTGGCTGCCTGTACACTTGTATCTGCCATTGTACTGTCGATAAGAAAAGAAGAAGAAAACCAAAGTAGATATATTATATGTACACAAAAGTGCCTTTCCCTTTTTAGCAACTTTGTCATGGTTGTTGGCAAAAAATTTCGTGTTTATTCGACTATATATACAACAACAAAAAAAAAGACTTCACTCGTATGTTATGTATGTAACTATGTAACTAAGTATAATATCATATTATTAATATGTGTGGTGTTTGTTTCCAGTGGCGTCTTCTGGAGATGTCGGGCGTGGAGCGTCGCCGGTTGTGCTGCGCAGTGCTGTTCCATTGCGTGGCCGCGCTGTGCGTCATGTGGTCACTGTTCGTACTTATTGAACGAGCCGTGGAAGAGGTCAATCGCGGCATGATCGGTATACAGTCATATAATTCACAATACATAGACTTTCAGTCCTTTTACCCCCCATGGTGGGCAGAAACTCCAGAACGTCACCAGCTCCAGCATATGTTTCCATGAAGTATGTTTAGCTTCATAAATATACCTTAACTACACATTTATTTAATAATTGTGTGTTTGTTTGTGTAATTGTGTGTGTCTGGATTTGTGCCCGGTTGATGGCAATAGGCTCGCCCCCTATTACATGGGACTTAAACATAACTGGCGAAATGTGGGTGTACTATTAGGTACACCTCTGCCTAACCCTTCGGGGATTATAGGCGTGATGTTATGTTATGTGTGTTCTTCATGATTGGTGATGATGATAAATTAACTAGTGTTGAGAAAATTAATGCGAGCTCCGTCCGGCAGTTAGTCATTCATAATTAAATACTCGGCTTTGGACGTGGAGTTACGGACACTGCCTGTCATACACTACAATACACTCATTTTTTTTAGGTGACATTTACTAATTGAGAGTTTGCAGTGTAGTTTGTAGGCAGACGCGTATTAAGTGTCTACTGCGCCCTAGGCTAGCACCTCATCAGCGCCCCTCATTAGTTGGCTTACGAATATGGGCATTTCTTATTATTGTGAAAAAAATTGCATTAGCGAGCATAGCGAGCTCGAAAATTTTATCATTTTACCTCGGAATGGTTAGTTTCTTTTGTGCAGAAAGTTAATAATGTACATAGTTACCGAAAATTGCAATTTTTTGCAGTGCTGGGGGAGGGGGGGGTGTCCATGACCCCTGTAACCTCCCCCATAGAACCGTCCCTGCAGATAGGGCTGGTCGCAGCGGAAAATGGAAATGGCGAAACATGTCGTGCAGTGTTCCACACGGATCGGTTCTTGGGCCAGACGAAACAGGAACGTGCCGGGGCGGCCTTCAAGCGGTTCTTGCCCAAACTGGGGTGTCCAAACGCCTACTGCCGGAGGCTCTACGTGGGGATCGTGAGGTCCATGACCCTTTACGGGGCCCCGGTGTGGACACGTTCTTTGAGTCCGCCCGCTATTTGAACGTGCCCCTAAAGGTGGCAGCCGTAGGTTAGTCCAGCGGTACCTACCGCACGATCTCCGGCAAAACGGTGAGCCTCCTTGTCAGATTGCGGCCATAGTATCTGAAGGCAAAAATTCTGGCGCGCCTGCATCAAACTTCGCTGGCGCGGCCGTGCCCACACTTTCTGCCTGACGCAGATCCTCACCGGACACGGTTGTTTCGGGAGGTCACTGCACTGAACCGGGCGGGAGGAAACGCCCCGTTGTTTTCATTGCGAGGATCGGCCAGAAGAGACGGTGGAGCGCTGCTCCACTTGGGCGGCTGCGGGACTGTTCGAATGATATAGCGTGGGCCCAGAACACAAAGGGCTAATAAGAAGTAACATGGGCGGGTTTTGTCAGAAGTTTGCACTCCCTTCTGCTCCGCCTAGAACGGCGGGGAGGGATCATCTAATGATCCCTCCCCGCAGTCATTTCTCATTCACATTTCATCATTACTAAGTTTAAAAAATTCCACGCGTTTTGTAACCTCGCGCCCTTAGGGATAATACGACTCTGTTTGTAGGCGTGTGTAATACAATAAATTAAAATAGTTGTTTACACAGGATTGGGCAGACTTTTGCTTATTTATTTACTAGCTGTACCCGCATGCGTTGCTATGCCCTTTTTCCTACATAATACCTGCCTACCTACCTGCTACATACCTACTACTTACCTACCTACCTGCTACATACCTACTACTTACCTACCTACTACCTCTTATCCTACCTACCTACTACCCTACCTACCTACTTACTACCCTACCTACCTACTTACTACCCTACCTACCTACCTGCTACCCTACCTACCTACTACCCTATCTACCTACTACCCTACCTACCTACTACCCTACCTACGTACCTACTACCCTACCTACCTACTACCCTACCTAACTACCACCCTACCTACTACTCTACCTAGTCTACTATCCTACGTACTGAGTTGTGTTTTGTTATTCTGTCAGTTGCGTTTTGTTATGCCACGTTTTATGTCACGTCTCACGGGAACGACGGGAACGGGATAAAAAATCCTATGTGCTTTTCCTGGTTCTTAGCTACCTCCCTACCAATTTTCAGCCAAATCGGTGCAGCAGATCTCGAGTTATAAGTGTTGTAACAAACCCGTCTTTGTTTTAAAAGTATATAATAGATTGGCTCATCTACAATAAAATTGTTACACTGTTTATCCTAATAATAAAAACAATATGGTACTAAGTAGACTACATGAGTAATGAAAACCGTTATGATTGGCAGTTTACTTAGACTAGCTATATGATATGCAACAGGTCTGTGCGTCAACAGTCAACATAGTTTCATTAGGGTTTATAAAAATGCAAAATATTCAATCAAACATTTTATATACTGCCGTGCTAAGCACAAAAAATGTATCTTTAAAAAAAAGTGAGTTGATTTTATTGGCATTCGATATCTTTAAAAGAACTGGCATCTAATGAACTAATATCAGTATCTATTTTAAAACATAAAAAAAAACTAATAAGTATGCAAATAAAAATCAATCCGTAATGTGTCTTACAAAGTATTATTAAAAAACTTGAGTTTTCTCGAAACTAGTCTTCTTTGAGATACCGCTTAGCTCAGCAAACCAACAACCTATTCTTTTCGTAAATAAAATTCATAATTAAATGTTGGTACATTTAATTAAAGAACCTATCAATTACAGCTCAAGGAACATTAAGATATAAAAAATATACAAGACCAAATGCAACATCACTATAATATTATTTTATTCACGTAAAGGTCACGGTCGGTCAATACACATACGGTACCCTATTTAAGATTATCGACCCAGCTGGCTAGCCATGATTTATTGCGTGTAATTATCAAATTTGTACTAATGAATAGTAATTAAAATCATTATTTAACTATGAGTCACTAAATAACATTTTCGTATAATATTGTTGGTGAATATCCAGCAATTAACTTTACATAATGAACTAGTGTGACAGATACAATTTTGTACTATTCAAAATGAAATTTAGCCTCGATGTTATCGTATGAAAGTGTGAAACAATAGTGCATTTTGATACAAGTGCGCAAACTTTGTGATAGATAGCAAGCGAGACGGAATTCAAGTTCCCAAATAACAAAAATACTTTTCGTTCTATTATTTTATGTCTTCGTAAGTGTATTCAATAGCGTCGTTTGATACACGTGAATATTTGTCACTGCAGTTCTCGGCTCCATAACACCCTTTTTTTTTTTTTTTTTTTTGGGGGGTGGGAAATCATCAAATAACCCCTCCCGCTCTTGGGCAGAGCGAGAGGGAGTGTCAGACTTCTACTGACTAAAAACCACCCATGTTCCTTCTTCGCCCTTCATGTCGAGGCCTCGGTATCCCTTGCGGACATCCCGCAGCCTCGACAGGTCCATAACACCCTCGCCTCGGCTACAATGACACGGATGTTTGCCCACTTGTATCAAATTATACTGTACTAGCTGACGTCACGCGGTTTCACCCGCGTAGTTCCCGTTCCCGTGGGAATACAGAGATAAAAAGTAGCCATGTCACCCGGGGATAGTGTAGCTTCCCAACGGTGCAAGAATTTTTAAAATCGGTTCAGTAGATCTCGAGATTACCCCTTACAATTTAACAAATATACAAACACACAAACTTTACTTCTTTATAATATTAGTATAGATTTACTTATTTATGATTATGATAAACGATGACGTGTTTCAGCATGGCCTTTTTGGACAAAATTGGTAGTAGTCGCTGTGGGATTCACGGGCGGCGCAGTTTTTATGTACATACAATGCCGTCAATATCTTCATCTTTGTAATCGCTGGCGAGCTCACAACAGGTATTTATGATTATATAATATTAGTTTTTTTGAAATCGTTTTCTTTAAAATATGAATTTTGTTTAGGATATTGCTAATCCAAAACGCACCAGAGAAGATACCGATAGGCGGCGGGTCCCCGCCGGTGCGCGTGAAGCGACGCGAGCGGTCGGCGCGCGGCCAGGTCGTCGCCAACATCGAGCCGCCGCCGCCGCCCGCCGCCTACCACGAGGAGGACGAGAGCGGCGGCTTCGAGACGTACCGCGGCAACCCGCACCGCCGCCTGTCCGCGCTGGCCGACGAGCGCCTGCGCGCCGAGCCCGACGAGCGCCGCTACTCCGACACGCGCCTGGCGCCGCCCGACGCCGAGGTGAGTGCCCGGCCTCCCGCCGCGCCCCGCGCCTCGCACTCTGACCGCTCTCGTGTGTGTCGTCACAGGGCGGCGTGTACCACATCAGCGTGGACCCGCTGGAGGCCGACATCCGCTCGCTGCTGGCGCTGGAGGCGCGGCGCGCGGCGCGGGCGGCGCGCTCGCTGCCCAACCTGCGGGCGTCGCGCGAGTCGCTGCTGCCCGCGCCCGCACCCGCTCCCGCGCCTGCGCCCTCGCCCGCGCCCGCTCCCTCGCCCGCCGCCTCCTGAGGCCCGCTGCTGCTGTACCCGGACGACACGGTGTACTAGCGGCCTGCTCGACCGGCCCGCGCCCGCCGCCCAGAGTGCTGTGCGTGATCAGTTGCGTGTACATACTAACATGGATTATTGTAAATAGTAATTATCATAATAATAATTCAGGCGCCGCTCGTTTAAAGCCACCGTATGACCGCCCGTTAGATACTTATTCCTTATCCTTGCATTTTATACCATTACGTCCATATGTGTACATAGCGTAAACAAATTTTACTCCATGTTTCTTTTCGTAATAGCAACATAATTAAGATTTGATAGTAGAAAGCTTGCAAAATATAAATAGGTAAGTAGTAGGTATAATACTGTTGCCAGAGGTAATCATTATTAACCTGATAGGATATTATCCATGTACTTAAATCCAACCATATTTAATATTGTAAAGATCTCCAGCCTTCCAAAAATCATTTCATTTTTCAGCATGATCAACTTATTTTTTTTTTTAAATTTTTGCCGACAAACTGTCCTGCAGTTTGGCAGAAGATTTGTATTAAACCCACTCATGTAACTTTGTTGAAAAAAAAAACATTACCAGTCGGTGACCTAATGTTAGATCACGATGCATGTGCCTCGAGGGCAAAAGAAGATTTCATAAGCTCATTTACCTATCATTAATATAATAATAAAAAAAAAAATAAGATCCTAATAAATCTGCTAGAGTAACCAAATTAGATATTTGCGAGTGACAGTGTTGTCAAAAACTGAAGTGCATTTCCAAGGTTTCAACTTTTCCAAATATTGCCTGAATTACACGAGTGTTTGTTTTGGAATGTAGCAACTCTCACACACTAAATTCAATATTCAAATGTCGAATGTGGAGTTCGGTAATTGCGATTTATGAAAAGCATTGATTACCGTAAAACTTTTATAACATTATTACACATACATAATTATAATCTTAATCGCTGTACATTAGTTAAAGTAGATCTCAAATATGCCGCCTTAAAAAACAGATATTTGTAATGCTTTGGGATCGGACAAAATTTAAGTTATAGTGTTGGAAGACTGCCATTATAGTTAGGCCCCTAGACCATATGTATACTCGTATGTCAATATTGCTACATTCAAGTAAAGGCTCCTGCTAAGAAATATGTAGTTGCCACTCGGATAAACAAAAAATTGATTCGCAATACGTCGTAATCTTATGTTTAAGACTTGGGTCACTTACAACTAACTTTTTGAAAGGGTTGATATTAAAAAGTGAGATCTTTGAATTAATCATAAGCTACTATGAGCATCATCATCATCATCTTCCTGCCCTTATCCCATTCTATTTGGGGTCGCGGTCGGCGCAACACGTTTTCTTCTTCCATTCTTCCCTGTTACACGTCAAGGTGGCATTTATTCCTTTCTCATTCATATCATTCCTCACACAATCCATCCATCTTTTCTTTGGCCTTCCTCTCCCTCTCCATCCATCAATATTTATATCCATCACTGTTTTAGTCACATGCGTTTCATCCCTCCTCATTACATGACCATACCAAGATAAACGACTTCCTTTCATTTAGCATTGAAGAAAAAAAAAACGAAAATATCTTAGCATCTACAGTAAGCGTCATTCCGGGAGAGCTGTTACAAGAACTGTACAATTTTACTGTAAAACGGGTTTTCGAAATATGAAACGATCATTTTATATGCTTATCTCTCCCCCTTAATTCACTAACGTCAGATAGGCACTTCTCCCGCTGCCGATAAGCTAGTAGAGTCAACGAGAAACACGTATGTTTCAACAAAAACAAGTTGCATTTTGTTAGGAGAGTTCTCTCCGGTAGTGTTACACTGGTCGACAAAAAACACTTTTTCTACTTATGTTTAGAACAAGGATACTAGAAATATAATTAGAATGTTCCAAATACGAATAGTTTTTTTTGTTATTTGATTTAAATGTTAGAAAATTTCAGTTTTTATGGAAAATTAAGTTCTATTGCAATATTTATGGCAACTATGTAACTTATTTATTTATGAAAGGTAGCTAAAGGTAACTTAAAATTTTATTCTGTAATTTGCTTCAGGGACGTCTCGTTGTAATGTCCAGCAGTAGTCTGCCAGCTTACATGAACTCCACTTGCCCTGATATCATTTTTCTATCGTAGAATTGTTTTGTTGAAATATTTCACAGTTTTCACCCATATTTTCAGGAAAGAAGTCTAAATGTGAATGTGGAAAATGTATTTTTCAGGAAATATTACAGCCCAAAGACTTATATGTACACTAGCTGTGCCCGCGACTTCGTTCGCGTGCTTGTCGGAAACTAAAATGCGTCGCTTAGATAAAAGTACATTAAATCATTGCCCTGCGTTAACTGTAGAAAATAAGAAGAGGGTAATGCAAAGTACATTTGTCTAATACTAAAGTTTAGATGGATGGGTGTTTGTTAATCAACCACGTCAGAACGGCCGAACGGATCTTGAATAAATTTGAAACAGGTACATTATAGTCGACAGGCACTGTCGTTGGCCCGTTCGTGTTCCACGCACGCCTCAAAGATATGTCAGCAACAATTAAGGGGTCCCCCTTAAGGCTTGTATTCACGCCAATGACCTTGTGCATACAAACTACCCCTCTCGGTCGTAGATACGGACTTTAAACGGACGCATTTTTCATTTATTATAATTAAAATAATACATGTTTTTAAAAAGTAACAAAACCAAATTATTTTCCTTTATATTTCAAATCAGTAGATATTTTTTTTATATTATTTTGTTTAAAAATGAAGGAGTAAAATGGTTCCATTCAACGATTTGGAGGTGATTTTGTGGATTTTTTTTCTTATTATGTGATACCGATACAAAAATTATGGCTAAACCAAATTACGTGTCATATCATGTAGATTACTAACAATTTTTCTCAGATGTAATTTCTCTGTAAGTGTCGGTGAAAAACTGCTTCATCTGCACGCTGTTTTTAAGCTTTTTCGAGAGAGGAGCCTTAATTGTTGTTGCCGTCGTCTGCCGGGGCTAACGGTTGTCCGCAAGAGATACCACGGCCCCGAAACACAAAGGGCTAAGAAGAAACGTGGGTGGTTTTTAGTCAGTAGAAGTCTGACACTTTCTTCCGCTCCGCCCAGAGCGGGATGAGTCATTTGATAATTTACGAACCACAAAAAAAGGGGGGATTAGAGGCTGTTTCGAGAGGTACCTCCTTCTGCGAAGCAGTAATGCTAGCGAAAGAGGTGAACGTAAGAGGGACACAACTCCTCTTCCCAGCCGCCGCGGGAGACACTCCGGGCATCGGGGGCCACGTGATGGCTTCCGGCCACCGTAGGCGCGGGCCTGTGAACGGTGAGTAACGGGCTAGTTAATCGTTCGTCCGTCCTATGACGATGGAGGCGAATTCGTGTTCCACGCGCGTCTCAAAGGGGTGTCAGCAACATTGAAGGGGCTCCCAAGGACCGACGCCCGTCGGGGCTGCGGGTTGTTCGAAAGAAATACCGCGGCCTCGACACAATGGGCTAACAACACACCACATCTATATTAAGACATGTTAGGCGCAGTGGCTGGACGATTAACAGTAGCACTGCGTGTCGCAGGTTGGATTCCCACACGGTACAAAAAAAATATGTCGTGGGTTTTATCTAATTTTAATTTAGTTTAAAAAAAATAGTATTTTTATACTGTGTAATTGGTAAATCTTTATTGGTTGACTATTCACGAAACATATGTTTATTTAATAACACCGCCGTTCAGAAAATGACATCAAATGAATAACGCCATCTGTCGAAGACGAAGATAAACTGCTAAAAATGAGCGATCAAACACACTATAGGGTTTAGGCTATGTAGATTTTGAAAGCAGCGTCATTTAGACTAATATACGTACCTTTTACTATCGTAACTTATTTAAAGTTATCTTGTGAAGGAATTTATTATTAAGTACCATATTCGTTCAATAGATGTCGTTGCTTGTCTCATTCTTGACTATAATGAAAAGTTCTTCTTGAAAACTATAAATGCATATATCTTTTGATAGAGAGCACCGATTACGATGAAACAAAGCCTAAGTAATAGCCCAAGTTACGCACAACATTTATGTATAAAAGTTACCTACGATCGTTTCGTAAATTTGACGTGATGCTTAGTCATCGAAACAGACAAACAGACAAACAGACAAACAGACAAAAATTCCAAAAATGCTGGAAATGTGTTCTGTTGGTTATACTTTAATACCCTGACAATTTTTTTTTAAAATATTTTCGATGTACAAAAAAAATTTTTCTACAGATTTATTATATGTATAGATAACAGCTCCTAACAATACTTTTTTTTGTCACTTGTTCGGTGACTTTACATATAATTGGAAGTTGTAACACAAAAATGAGACCTGATCGAATCAAAATAAATATGTTGTTCAAATGAGTGTAAATAGGTAATTCATAATTAGTAAGCGCCTTTCTTGTTACAATTTTTTGTTGAACAGTTTTATAGATCAACTATTAATATTATACAAGGTGGCCTTCCACCTTTTATATTAACTGTTTGTGCGTCGTAGATACCACGTATTCATCATACATCATTATGAAACCCTGACATAGACACAGCAGAAACAGAAACTTCCCTGAGTGACTATTTGATGAAAAAGTGATTCAAGGAAGTTATGTGAACTGACAGGATAATATTGGTGTTTTTAATCATGATTAATCAGTAAAGCCACATTTGTTACGGTAGAATCCTTTTTTATTCAACATACAACTTGACACTGATCGGCAAATTGCAAAAAACGTAAAAAAAACGAATTTCGCGGGATACCTTGAAGGATTCAATTAGAAGTAGGTATTAGTTTAAATCGGGGTGGCAAATATGTAATACAACCTATGAGTCTCCTTCATCATCATCTTCACGGATTTCGCACTCCTGCGTTGACGCTTATTGTAGGCTATCAGTTATCACTTATCACCCAAACCCAAGGTGATAAGTTATCATCACCTATTGGGTAATCAAGGTAAATTAACAAAAAGTACTTCAATAGATTGATGTCCTAAATATTTGATATACAGAGTGGACATTTGTGATGGTGCAATATGTTATGAAGAACTTGAATTCTTATTTATTACATGGGTCCTCGTTGTTGTCTTTTATGTGTTTATTAACCTGTCTTTGTTTGTTAACAAAATGTTGTTGAGACTAATTCACTTTCATATATAGACATAATAATATAAAACAAGGCAATATTCACACATTCACATATTTTTCTACAAAGCTTAAGTTTATTACTACTTTTTTATTTATCAGTGCAGAATTAGAGCGACAGGTAAAATTGAATTGAAGTTTTAAATAAAATATAGAATCTCAAACTGCAAACTTAACGTCCAATAAGCTCTCTTTTGAAAATAATAATTTATTTGTGGGAAAGTCTTTTGACAGTTCGTGTTTGCTGACAAAACACTGTCATATATTGCATCGTGATGTTCTTTAGTCAGCGAAGTCATAATTATATGCCCCAATAAGGCAATAATATATTAATCCTTCAAGTAAGAAGTCCTAATAATTTGAAATTCGCAGCTCGAGTGAATGTTTTAGTTGATTTCCCTGTTCATATTTGACACGACCATCTTTGAGCACAAAATTTCATTAAAAGTGCCATTAGCCACTGAACAGAGTCATCAAAACTTTAGTAAAAGTTTTACTTTGTCTACACTTTTGTATTTCTGGAATGTTTCATTAGGAAAAGCTTACTTTTACGTTTTCGCAAAGCTTCCGGGCGGAGTGTCACAATCGCGAGATAAAAATCACGAAATAATATTTTATCATTATCCCTTCCCCCCGAAGGGATAATGATAAAATATTACTATAATTACTTACTTATGATAACTTTAATTTTACGTGTTTTTTTTACCAATAATTAATTAAAGTATAAGTGATTTTTTGCCTAAACATCCCGAGCAAACTAATTACAAATTGAAAACAAGAAGGGTAGCCAATAACATCTAATGGGAGGGGGCGGCTATAAAAGTGGCCTAGTAAAAACACCTCACGTGATTAAGGATTGCCCCATATCTACACACGTATGCGGGCACTGTACAACATGTCCCTAGCCTTGTAACCATATGTTAAAAATCGATAACCTGTCTACATTTACATGACTCAATCATGATTTTTATCTCGCGATTGTGACACTCCGCCCGGAAGCTTTGCGAAAACGTAAAAGTAAGCTTTTCCTAATGAAACATTCCAGAAATATTAAAGTGTAGATAAAGTAAAACTTTTACTAAAGTTTTGATGACTCTGTTCTGTGGCTAATGTCACTTTTAATGAAATTGTGTGCTCAAAGATGGTCGTGTCAAATATGAACAGGGAAATCAACTAAAACATTCATAGACCCCGACAGAACTGCCAGATAACTTAAAAAAGGAGTAGAATTTGAATGAAATTATCCCGCAGATAAGTTCACCAGAACTTATCTCATGTAAGGAGGACGACGGAAAGTGTATCAGGCCATGAGGTATCAATTCGAGATTTTTAAATTCCCGCCGATGTGTAATTACACTGTTATAAATAAGTATCCTCTGAAACGATTATGTGATATACGAAAAATAAAATTATTGCTGTCACATGAGATACGATGTTTTCGATTTGTTATTAAAAATCAAAGTGCAATATTTGCTACGTATACGAGCGAGCCATTTACAAAGAGGCTCATAATGATTAAACTTAAAGCGGCCGGAAAATGAGGAAAAATAACTTGAATTAGGAACCGTTTTGTGAACAATCATCATAAAATTATGTTCATTTCGGTTTCATAGTTAATACTTTTTATTGACAATATTGTATATTCAGCACTTTTTGTGCGTTTAGTTAAGGAATTAATTTAAATGTTGACTTATTTTTAATTCCCCTCACTAGAAAACGAAAACAATAATTATTGGTGAACACAACCATGACACCTGTCTTATGATCTGTTTGTGTTATACGTGTCCCAAGGTGTCCACCTCAATCAATCCACACATGCTAGCATTATTGTTAATTTTACATCATTGACTATTATTTTGGTCTTAGGCTTTTGTGTCTCTTTAACTGATATAAATTGTGTTTGATGCACAAATGAGCACACATACGAATATCATGTTGTTTTCAAGTCTAAAGTATGAATCCTTTTGAGTTTTAAAGTGCCATGTCTCATTCTTTTTCTTTCTTCTATTAAAAGCATGTCTGCTCACTAGCAACAGTTTTCATTAGTATTATCTCTAAATCATAAATGGCTTTACTTTATCATCATCACTATCATTTAAAAAATTAAGAAAATTATTCCTCTCGTTAGCCATACATAATTGGCGATGTACCTAATTACTATAGTTAGCTAAGTATCCATTATTATTTATTTATTTACGTTTGATTACATTGGACATAAGTACTGCCAGTTATTTAACGAGTTTAAAATAAAACTGGAGTCTTTAGAGAATACATTAATTAAAAAGTAAACATCGCTAATTGAATTTTAGATAGATAGTGTTTAAATAAAATAGTTCGGACTTTGGTGCTAAATAATAAATGAATATCAGTCCAAAATTAGGTAACATAATATTTTAGTGCGGCGAAAATAGTTGGTGACATGTCATAAAGTCGTATTTTCTATTATGAAAATGTCTGTACATTCCGAGATTTTAACGCCGTGCCCGTAAGCGATCGTTGCGTGAATACGTGATCTTAATTTTGTTCGAAAAATCCGAAAGCAGTGGTGGACCTACATAAGGCCTTCTGGTTTTGGTATTACGAACAATTAAGTGACAAATAACCGCAACGATCGCTTGTATTAGGACACGGGATAACACGTGCATTCACTTTTATTAGAGTTATGCGATCAACGAGCTTGAGTTTATTTTCTTATGATACTCTCAACACAAAAACCGGACCGTTTACTTTTACGGCATACTAGTGTGTGTGTGCCATAACTATGCATTTCACTTATTTTAATTCTCTTAGTATCAGCATTGAATATACCTTGATTTACGTATGAATTTTCGATACAAATCTAAATACTAGTCGTTTTCATTGTTAAAAAAATATATTTGTATATACACTGCAGCTCTATACTTTCCTGTTTCTGTTAATATTTAAATGCAATTGTCTCTTTTGTCTCAATTTTATTAGCAACTTTACTCTTATTAATTATTCTTCATGTTGTATATTGTAAATTAATTATAAAATGGCTAATATAACTAAAATACGATGATGACCGGTCAGTCTGTGGTAAGTAAGGATAGGTGATGTTTTCTAGGGTGCTTGGAGATGTTTTTCAATGTTACATGCAAGTTACGCACTTAATTTCGAGTACTTACGTTGTGTTTACATATCACATATTATATAATCGAAGTTTAAGGACTAACGCTCATGTAAATATTCGCTTGGAAATTATAAATATTCGATCTCAAAGCTTGTAACATGTTTTTCATCTCCATGAGTTCTCGTGCTATGCTTATTCCAAAGAATTTGTTTTTGAAATTAAAGTGAAGTGGTGCCTTATTTGATGTTCTTTCATACTTTTTATTATGTTCAATGACTTAGATTGTGCAACATTTTTTAATGGCTACTTGAGTATTTGTTTATTTTTTCTTTGCAGCCATAGCGAGGTTGAGGTGCTCGCAAAGTTGCGCTCATGATGACCGACATGAACACAATGTATTTAATTAGATGTAATTGTCATAGCACGAGACGTCACCCTTGTCTGTATAATGTGATTTGTGATATAAGTTATTAGTGTTATTTGTTTGCTCAAAATTACTTTTTCCTTTCGATCTGTGTACTTATGGTTCATGAAATTTGTAAGACTGTATTTTATTTTGTTGTGTAAACATCGTTAGTAAACTTCGGATTATGAATATAGTTATTTTGAAATTAATCTTGTTGTTTTTATTTATTGCTTATTTTTTAATTATTGCTTAGTAAATTCACTAAATAATTGACTTACAATATGTCTTTGCTTACAATTGATTTATTGCCATAACACAGCAGACTAGGTGCGTCAATAAACTAAACAATTTTTTAAATGAAACATCTTTAGGCACGTTGGGCACGTTTTCATGATATGATTTTTTCTCGGGAAGAACGGCCTAAGAGTTTAACTGAAATTGTGGATAACATTTTACGAATGTTTGCTGATACACGTTCGGGGTCCCGTATCATTGATACGGCGGTAGCTCCGCGACTGCTGTACTTGCAATAAAATAAAACAAGTTAATAAATAAAAATAAATTATTTATTTAAGGTTGATCGAATTTCATTCTCGTAAGTACGACCGGAGCTCGGGTCGCAGTGACTAGACTGTACACTCAACATTTCTCATAAGTATTCATAAACAATATATTTCTGTTCAAACAGAAAATCAACACTTAGTAATAAACTTTACATTTCTACTTAATGTAAATATAAATTATATCACTAATACTCGAGTATTAGATAAATTAAATCCACCGAAAAATAATATTACACACTGCCAGGAGCATTATTATAGTAGCTTCCTAAAATTAATATTGTTAGTCTTATTCGTTGCTAACCCAACAAGTCATAAGGTATATTATTGCTTGCGCCTTTACCTAACCGCCGTAAACCCGTTGTTGAAAAATCAGTCAATTCTTGAAGAGACAAACTGCAATGAAATTTTGATATCAAAGTCAACACGGAACGCAAGATATGATTGCGTAGTGTGACTGTGGTTGTTGTCGAAAGTGTCATATAGTTTATGACTTAAATTATAGACGCGTAGGTCGTGTTTCGTTTGTATTAGTTTGCCATAAGGGTTCAGATGTGCACTATGACGGCAGGTAGTATGTAAAGGGGTTGCGCCGCTAGAATTCAGTGTCGCCGAGCACGTGGTACATGAGGCGCTTGAACGAGTTCGATTGTTGGATGTACTCTTCGTGTACGTTGTTCACCTGAAACAATACAATAGTAGGTGCTTTACTGCTCGACAATTTATATGGTCAACCTCATAGGTGGCTTTAACACATTGGGCAACAATAGGGTGGGGATAGAGTAGTTGACAAAAAAAATTAATTAGTCCGTCAGATAGATTTCCAAAAAGTATTGGACACGTATTTTTTCTTTTTTTTTACGTAAACAAAAAATTAAGACGATGCAGTGCTTCGAAATTCGTGTGAAGTCACAGTTTGGTACATTTCACAAGCACCCACTCATGATCTTTGATACGTTTTATGTTCGTCAATTTTTATTAATTTGATAAACCAAAAAACACGTATTCAATATTTTTCTACAATCTAACTGACTGACTAAACAGAATCATAGTTTTTTTTAGTCGGGTAACATTCCTATTCAAAGTGCATTGAAACTGTACTAACGTTGAAAATATCTTATCCTTTAAGACCTAGTTAAGACTTCATAAATGCATATCAGAAGCTAACTCTGACTGACGACAAACACATTATCTTAATATATTAAAATCACGTGTCAATATATTTGTACACGTTAATATCCGAAACCACCGAACCGATGTCAATGAAATTTTGTGATGGTGTTCCAGCTTGAAAGATAAGATAGTTTTGGACCCAATAGGTGGTGCAATGCAAGGCAGGGGCAAGTTAGCAGTTATACTATACATAACCGATCTCCCAGGAAAAGTTTGCGCTTCAGGATTATTAGGGAAACATTGCCTCATCATCTGCCTAGTCTTTACCTAACTGTGCTGGGGTCGGCTTCCAGTCAAACGGTATGCAGCTGAATACCAGTATTTAACATGGAGTGAGTGCCTATTTGACCTCCACAACCCAGTTAGTACTGGGTGTGGGTAATACGATACCCTCTTGATAAGACGTCAGACTTTCGGTCCACTGACTACCTGTTACGACTGTCAAAGTAAGTGTCTGTTTTACGTAATAGGTACCTCTCTCTCTCATTATTAATGTCATCATATTAAGGTACTCGCTTGTTTTGTATTACCATAATAACTAAATTATGGATTAACTAACAACTTTGCAATTTTAAAGAGCATTTAAAAAAATAACCTATCAGATTAACGACCGGTGTTGGTCACCTGAAGAGTGAACATTTTACGTTACCTACAAAGCGCGGTTTGTCAAAGGTTAGAACTTTGTCTCTGTTCAAACAGAAAACACGGGTGTAGTTCGGTTCTATTGTTTGTATTTGTTCTGTTCTGTGGATGAACATTACCGAAGCGCACACCTTTCCTGGTTTAGCTGTATAAAATTATGCGCATGTCGAAGGTACTTACGAAGGTCGGTTGTTTTCCTTTTGGCTTCTCTTCAGGTTTCGGTCTCGGAACTGGCGTTGGCTTCTGAAATCATTAGTTTTGTCTGTAGGAATCATTTCACATAATTTTTGTCTTTCAGGCGATACTATGGGCTGTTAAAATATTAGGCAATGTTCGTTTCAAAATTAATTTGATCAATTTTCAGCCAGAAAACAACTCCAAAAATATATGAATGCAACTTCTTTTTTCTTCCGTGACTTCTTTGAGTATTTTTAGCTACTTTTTATTTTGATTATGTCATCTAAACATATTCGCAAAAAAATTTTTTTTTTTTTTTGGTGGATGCGAAATCATTAAATGACTCCTCCCGCTGAGCAGAGCGGTAGGGAGTGTCAGACTTCTACTGACTAAAAACCACCTATGTTCTTTCTTAGCCCTTTGTGTCGAGGCCACGGTATCTCTTTCGAACAACCCGCAGCCCAACAACCCGTTACGTTACACGTTAGCGTTTGTTTGACGTACCACGTACCTTGTTGAGTGGCGCGGTGAACACCTTAGTGGTGACGGGCACAGGCACCTCCTGCACGACGTCACCCAGCCCCTCCTCCTGCAGCGCGCGGTACGTCTCGGACTTGGCGGGGTCGTACGTCGTGGGCTTGTGACTGTCGGCGGGCGCGAGACGGCCGGGGGGGGCGTTAGGGTTTAGTCGGTTAGCGGGCGCAACACAATAGAGAGAGAGAACACATTAGATACGACTCCATACCACGTTAGAGGGACGCGGAAGCGGTTAGTACGAACGGAAGTTTAGTTTTGTTTTTTCAGGAAGGAGAGGTCGATAAAAATACTAACATTAATTATGTAGAACAAGTTCCTCTACCTTAAATATATTATTTAGTTTTATAAATAGAGTATAAATAACTTAACAACTACTTTGTGTATAGTGATCGCCACACTGGTCACGTGAACGTGTGGCGCGAGAGGAGCGCATTCGTGAATGTTCGGCACTCCTGCGCGAATAGCAACATGTCGACGTCGGCACCATGCAACACGATAAGAACTGAGCGTGGAGTGAAAGAGACCAAGTTGGCAAGATACGAAAAGAGCAAATAAAAATAAAATAAAGCATTAATGCATCATGAGGATGGGCGTCGACTGTTGTTTTGGCGGCGTTCTAGTAAAAGACTTGCCTCTTGACAACGTGCGGTCGCCCGTAATAGCCGTTAGCGCTAAGTAAGCAGAGAAATTCTTCATTATTATTTGAAAATATCACCTACGCTATCCTCCGATGTATTTTTTATATTTGCAACTTTTGATAAGACGGGTATTAAACCACACTGAAAATTCTATTCCTGGAAGTGTCATCAAGTCATGTTTGACTGAATTGTGTTGCGTTAAAGCAGGGGATATTTTGTTTCATATTATCATAAGAAAATTAAAGAAAACGTATTTACAGAAATTCCGTCACATTGACAAGTGGATTTTGTTATGTAACGTCGGCTTTGGCTTTCGTCCAAATTGTTCAAATTCAATGCCAAGATTTGTGTGGTGTGAGATGACTGATGCTAGATTTACTTAACACTAGCTGTCTGTTAGCCTGTGATATCCCACTGCTGGGCAGAGGCCTCTTCTATTATTTCCAGATCCCTAGATCTGGAGTCAGTGTGGACCAACTTAGTATTTTTTTAATTTAGTGTTTATCTATTGAACTAATTGGTTTAAATATCATTGCCTATGCAGATACTCACGGCAACGGCGAGGTCTGTTGCCTGATCGAGTTAGCGATGTTCTGTTCCGAGTAAAGATGGATGGGGGAGTTGAACTGCTTGTGCGACACCTGAAGCGATACGAACAATCACTTAGCTTAACTTACTTATTTATATTACTTGACAGTACAATACAAGTGTGAGAGAGCAGCTACAAGATCTCATTCTAAAAAAGTTAAAACACCAATTGCTTTAAAGTTAACAGATAATTTTCTAAGGAAAGGAATTAGCAATGTCAATTTTAGAATTTCAATGAACTGGTAGACCGACCAACGGATTTTGCAAACGACAAAGTTACCAATCAATTGAATTTCGTGGATGTTTCAACTGCCTCTAGATAAAGTAATTTTGGATGACTAGTAAATTTTAACATGCGAAAGCAGTTGATTCAAGGAACAAAAGATTTCGGTCTACAGTCCAATTGACGGGTAAGTAGTTACTCTCTTGTAATTCATGACAGAAAATAAATCGTATAAAGTCATAAAAGCTCAAACAAGATGACGTATAGACATATGAGTTCATGAGACCGACGGTACCGTGCAAAAGATTACGAGCTGAGAAAATTAACCCTTGGATACTAAAGTATCCAAAATAAAAGAACTTATTGGTGAAGGTAAATACAATTGCAAGGTATCGTTTGTTTTGTCGACCGGCTTCGTAACAGAAGTTTGTCGCGTCATGCTTGAAGCTGATACTGTTCACACAAATTTAGTGCACCACCTTGTTCGCTTCTTCGCCAACCACTCGCTGCAACACCGACTCTGCCACCTGAGTTTTTATGAAAAATACTATTGTACTATACAATCCGTGCGCTAAGTTGAAGTAACATTAATTCTATGCCAATGTTTGTGTGGGAATAAGAAGGAATACTTTTAGAATCCGCTGAAGAATTTACTGTTTTTTTTAGAATTTTGATTATCTTCTTTAGCTTCCTTCTTATTTTTTATAAAAATAAATGCGTATTATACATTTTCTAAATTTCGACTGCGTTCTAAGCTGATAGTACAGTTTTAGTGTGTGGAACAGTTAGTGTGTATGTGTGTGCGTGCAATGTTCGTGCTTGTTTCGTGTCACGTGCAACACCTAATGTATCTACAAACATCTAATTTATTTCTTAATGACTTTTGGCAAAGAAAACAAGTTCTTCAACCATCTGGAAGAACTTGAAACTACTTAGTCATCGATAACTATCCGGATAGTTGTTCGAACCGTTTAATTACATACTATCACTGCTAAACAGGTCATCCTCATTGCAAATTTAAAGCGTACAAAAAAATTGCAATTAAATAAGTAATAAATATAGCCCACGTAGATACGTAACAAGTATTTTCAGCAATGCGTCGTGTAAAAATATAATTTGAATCAGCGCTACCTAGTGGGATTCCATTTATAACGTCATAAATATTTCCACATGTCTAGCGAAAAGCTCAAATGGCTTTCAAAATGAACAACCTACTTTTAATTTTTTATGAAGAAAGGTTAAATTTCATTTAGTTCTGGCTGTTCATTTGAGTTAACTATGTTTCTGTGTTTATCGGTTTGTGCTTGAAACATTTACAGTGAAATTTTACAAAAATGGTCTGAGCATCGAATTAACAACATTGGAGATCTGATATTATGCCAGCTACTTAGATTTACACTTCAATCACAAATCTTTGGTCACTTATATACATCATACTTTTATAAAACTAAAGTCAGTAGTAAACGATTTGACAATAGTGTTGGACAAAGAATCGCTCCTTGTGGTATTACTTATTTCAATGGATGCCAAAATTTAAATATGGTTAGGAAATCAACAGGCCGTAAAACCACGGGAGTGTTAATTCAAGTAATATCATAGAAATGAGATTTAAGCGCGATTTATTCTAAAGATATCTAAAACAAGGTTGCACATTTACAGTCGTTACATTGTCAAAAGCCTTTTTTTTTTTTTTTTGGGGGTGGGCAATCATCAAATAATCCCTCCCGCTCTTGGGCAGAGCGAAAGGGAGTGTCAGACTTCTACTGACTAAAACCCACCCATGTTCCTTCTTTGCCCTTCATGTCGAGGCCGCGGTATCCCTTGCGGACAACCCGCAGCCTCGACAGGATTGTCAAAAGCCTTGGACCATATTCCCGTGATTTCACGTACTGCAGATTGTTCTTCTTTACGTGTTGATTTGACGCTGTCCAACCAGTGGTGTAGCAATCGGGTCAGATTTATAATTGGCTTCTTTAGTGACTTTTTTATTTATTCGAAGATGTTACCTTCTGTCTCATGAGGGTGTCACGGTAGTCGTGGCTGGGAGGCGCGCGCATGGCAGGGTTGGGGTGGTGGCGCAGGTAGCTCTCCGTGGGCCCGGGCTCGCGGCGGACCTTGGCGCCGGGAAGCACGAGGGGTGTCGTGCGGTACGGCTAGAAAGATAATTCATATCATGCGTTAAATTGATAAGAATATACAATTTGATATAAAAAAGTAAAAAAAAACAAGGTTGACGATTTTCAATTATGATTGTGGATTATTTTTTTGCGGAACCTCTTTGTCGCAGGGTTAAGTAGGAAGACTGAACCACCCCTGCCAACCTGCCTTTTTATATTATTCAGAGAGTTGGATTTTTCCTATCAATCTTGTGTAGGTTATTTATTTACGTTCGACTCTCTAACCCACATACCATGCAATGCGGTAATACATACCTATGTTGAACATAATTTAAGGCATTCAATTTATAACCGTCTAGTATTACGATTCTAAATGGGAAAACCGAATGATGTTTGTATCAAATATACAACCATGATCTAGAATAGTTGGCTCACATCACACGCTATTAATAGATCACGTAGTAGGCACGTAAACTTCACAACAGCGTAAAACAAACGGCGTTAAACATAAATTGTAATTTGGTTTACTGCTTCAGCTAACTGAGGTTAGCTGCTAGAGAATATTTAAATAAACTTAAATGTTTGTCACATATAAGTGACCTTTTAGAAGGCCGCAGGCGTCGCAATCAAAATTCCAACTTTTTCCTTCAAACGGCACGTGCATATATCAGTCAGGCTCTGACAGTAATCAGACGCTATTTCTCTAAAAATGTCGGATATCTACGCAAAGATTAGCTGCTAAGCTCCGTTGCGTACTTGGCGTCGCGTCTAATTATAACACGAGGTTATTCCATGTGGGTTATGATATGACTTCTGACACGATTTCGTTGTATTTATACGGGTCTGTGATATTTGGACCGTGGTCATGTTACAATCTTCTAGTAGGTACCAAAGTAGCAATTGACACCATGGTAAGTTATCGATGGCCAGCGACAGTTTTCTTCGTTGAAGTGATGCCACGTGGACCCAGCAGTAACTATGGGGGACTGAACAGGATTAATGACTTGACGATACGTGTTTGGAGTAATATTTTGTTGTAATAGGCCCTACTTAAAAGACGCATTATTTAGTAACTATCGTATATGTGCCAATGAGCTAACAACAAGCTTCGTTTATTTGTGGCGATGTTTACAAAAGCGGGGGCTTTCGCCACTGACGCAACGTTCTATGTTGGTCGGATACGTGTGGTTTGACTAAAATGCTAATAGGAATTTCAGTAAATATTTCCATTTGGTGGTCCACATTGGCCTTAGATAGAAATAACTGGAAGTCATGGGGCCTTTGCCCTGCAGTGGGATGAAACAGGCTAACAGTATCAGTATTTCGATTAATTTTCAAGACTAATAGTTTCAAATAAGTAGTCCGTTCATGGCCCATAAATGTCTATCTTCATAAATTAATATAATTATTCTTCAGATAAGTGCCAAAATGAGTGGTTGGAATTTAATGGATATTTGCCCGATTCAAACATTACAATAACTGTCTATGTAGGCATCCGGTATTTAAATTATAGTTTTCTAATTTGGCTAACCTCTTTGGGATCTCTTATATTGGCTTGTCAAGTGGGCATTATCCGTGCCATAGAAAACAATAATGAAGCAGAAAATAAAGCAGCAACAGAAGAAGGGCTTTATTGTTGCGGTGCAACCAAGCAGCTAACGACTGCGTTGAACAGTTAGAAGTGTTCGAAGATGATGAAGTTTTGCTGTCTTGTGGAGGTAAATGTTACCGATGCATTTAGTAATAGTTCCATCCTTGTAAATATATACCTAAAGTTAGCGTGACGGATATTGGGGTACAATGTAAGGAAAAAAAAGAAGGAAGGGATACGAGCTGTAAGATGATGAATATTGGTAAATACTTTTTCTGAAACTTCAATTGCTCATGAAGATATCAGAGGTTCAGTTATTTCACATTCAGTTTAAGTATCGAGTTTTGCATCTTGGCATGGAAACAAATTTTCGTTAACATTGCATATGGTAACAAACACGTCACATATTCGTGTTGAAAGATCAAGTGGGTGTAAAAAATGTTGGGACGCGACATTGATGCCAAAATAACTACACAGCTGGCTTTTTAATATCAAAGGGGGTCGTAAATTCTTGGAGAGTGAAAACTGCTCTGGGAAAAATAATTAAGAATTAAATCATTATTTTAATGCTTAAACTAAAACAATAAAAAAAGATTGTTTCGAAAGAAACATCGTTAGTTTTCGACATGCAAATGACGATCAACTGGACATTATGGGGTAGTTAAGAGCACCGCGTTACTACCGTTTTGGGAAGTAAAATTAAAACAGAATTTATATTATATTACTGCTGAATATCTGACAATCTTTCAGAAGCCCACTAAAACTAAAAGTTACTTTTATCAAAAACATATTCAAAAGCATCTCTGGCATTTGTTGATATAACATTTCATAACATCATAAAACGTATATCCTGTTGTGAAATCACTTACGATTTTTCTGGAAAATTACATCGTAAAGCTTTCGTCTCGGTTATTACATCACATATTTTGTAACACAACTCGCGTCTCAAGTGCTCCCAATTTAGATTATGCTTCAACATCCCATGTTTCGGCTGAATCGCTGTCGTTTCACATCATTTGCAATTTAATATCAACTATAATACCACTACACATTTTGGTTATGATGATTTATGTAGGTTTTAGTAGTTAGGAGGTTCTAGTGTTATTTGTAATAGTCGCACGCACCCAGTTGGTGGTGACCTCGTCCTCAGGATGCATGGGATCCTGGTATCCGTTGGGGAAGAAATTAGGATTGACGGCCATCGTGGAAGCACTCAGTTGCGCGGACGTGTGCCGTGCAGAGTATGATCGCGGACTGCCGCTCCAGTCGTCCTCTCCCGAGTAAACAACGCGATTTCAATGCATTCTATTTTGGAAATATGGCGGGAAAATAGGCGTCAGCGTGGGCGAAAACCTCCCGAGCGGCCGCAGAGCCTTGCGCTACATAAAGTATACATGATTTATATGTTTCTCAAAATATTTTTATAAGCAACAATAATAGCGATTTGATTTATTTATTTTATTTTAAATAGAACGGCCGAAGCCAATTACACTATTTAAACACATATAATTTATTTACGCAGTCATGCAATATTCTCACAAAAATTCAAACATTCTGACAATATCACCTTCCATTCATCCGCAAATATATCAAGACCTTTGTTTGAGTCCAGGAGAGCGTTAATAACGGATAATGTCCGAGGAATGGGTGACTTAGAGCGTGCTACAGTACGGCAAGTTGGTACAGCCAGTAAGCGGTGTTTTCTGCCACGACAGTCTGTAATTATCAGGCACAAATAGTTTGCTGATTTCATTGTGCAGATCAGGAACATCTATAATCCCCCTAAGAACTTTAAATATTACAGTCATCTGGTCGCGCAACCGTCTTACTTCTAGCGAATTGAAACCTAAGCAATCCAACAGGAATTTAGTGAGATACAAAAAAGGGTAAAACCCGTACAAGTGCTTGTAAAAATATCTTAGAAATGCTTTTTGAACTTTTTCTAAAGCTAACGCATACTGCTTCTCAAAGGGGTTCCATACGCATGCACTAGACTCAAGCTTGCTACGGACTAATGCCCCAAAAACAAGCCTGATAACGTGGGGGTTGTGGAAGTCGCGACAGTTCCTCAAAACAAAGCCAAGGCGTTTGAAAGACTCCTTCACAGTGGATGATGTATAGTTGCCGAGTGTATAATAGTATGTTAAGCTTGGACTGTGTAATGTTTTCAGCAGGAAATTTTCGTCGGATCATGGCTCAGCGTCCGCTTCAATCGATCGCATTCTAACTGGTTAATGTATTTTTCCTATAGGTACTAAAGATTTCAATGACGATGAAGTCAGTGCTTACTTCCAATGCGAATTGTATAGGAAATACGACCGCAACGATCGTCTATTATTGTGATTCATGATTCAGAAAACAGATTTAGCCTAGCTCGGGAACGTTCTAAAACATCGATGAAATATAGCAACATTTCAGTAACTTCGTGTCTCTGTAGCTGTAAAGTTGTACATAGGCAATGTTGCCGAGTGGTTCTAATTAATAAGTTCACATCATTAGACGATAACATGTTGGCGGGTCTCCAAGGTACGTCACGCGTTTGGTTTAGCATAACACTGTTAACCTATTTGTTGAAAATCAAGGATAAATGTCGACACAAATGCGGTAGAATAATTTAAAGCAGTATTACTAACTGATTAAACACAGATTTTTGACGGTACTTGTTAAGCAGTTATTCAACATGTTCCTTATTAAAAATCTAAAGCGTTCCGACATACAAGACACGACGTTAGCAACGCGATGAAATTTAAAAGAAAATGGCCTACTATTTGGCAAAGCATCAAAATACGAATGATGAAGTATGGTTATCAATTTTAAAATGATGCTATAAAATCTTAAGATCTCGAATCTAAATAATTAGAACCCTTTGCAATCTTTGCGTATCTAATATTTATGAGCCTGAATTGAAACAGAAAGCCGAAGTTGTAACGGGTGAAATTTGAAGAGAAACAATTTTAAAAAGGCAACCAGCGATTGATCGATAACATCAACCATTAACTTCATCCAATCTAGGGTGGTTTAAAGAAAGTGGGTTCCGAACGATCGCTCTCGACTGATTTTGTTCAACATCGACCGACGGTGTTGAATTGATCAAACTTTGCGATCCCTAATTCTCAATGAAGTCAAATACATCTGGGTCTCACGATCTATCGCACGCCCAGCTTTTTCCTATAAAAGGTCAGTCGTTCTTTGATTGAATATTAGTGTGGTTCTTTCTTCAAAATACCGTCTCAGACACTAATCTACACTGTCCTTGTGTGAGTTGACTAAGATTGAGCCTGGACAACAGCATAGCATACAAACTCAGAAGTTTGTTTTGTCTGTTTCTTTTTCAGAGTAGCCAGGTATGAAAAAGCAGTGTTTGTAAAAACCTATTTGCAAAATAAACATCGGAGTCACCAACTAATTGTCAGATGACGTTCAAATTCCATTACAACGAAATTTTTTAGAACGCTTTCTAGAAATTATGTATAGGAGGACAATCGACAACAATTTACCTAAGCATGGTTATTGTTGATCTGCTTACTTGCAAGTTCTGTTAGTTTAATACTGTTACTAGAAAAAACTACATATTAGAGATATGAATACCGGGTACCCTTTGAGCCATCGAACAAAACCTATTATAGTAAGAACCGAAATAAAGACATCGAGGCGTAGTCATGTGTGTGTGAACCATAACTTAACTGGTACTATCATGCAACTTGCAAACTAGACTTGTCCATAGGTATAACCTACTAGTCATGATGTAAGGATTTCTGAAGTCAGCTTGGGTTTGTTTTATAAACTTCCCGCATCGTTGGCCCTTAGGCGCGCCACTGCTTGAGTTAATGTGTTTCATGCATTTTATTTCTCCTTTTTTTGTACTGCAGAATCAAAGCAGTAATGAATGCAGATCACAGACACAAGATCATCGTCCAGCTGAGAGTCAATCGCGGGCCTGTGGACGGTGAGTAATGGGCTAGCTCACCGTCCGTCCGTCTTATGACGACGACAGGCCGTGTCGACAGCGCGTTCGTGTTCCACGCGCGCCTCAAAGAGATGTCAGCACATTGCAGGGGCCCGCAAGTGCCGACGCCTGCCGGGCGGCCGGGCTGCAGGTTGTTCGAAATAGATACCGCGGCCCCAGACTCAAAGGGCTAACAAGGAACATGGGTGGTTTTTAGTCAGTAGAAGTCTGACACTCCCTTCCGCTCCGCCCAGAGCGGGAGGAGTCATTTGATGATTTCCAACGGTCTAAAAAAAAAAAGGTGACAGTCAATACTGTACATGGCGCTCCCTTAACCATCGCCAGAATTAGTGGTTCTGTGTGTTCATCGGTCCGCCTTATGCCTCCCCCTCCTTCCCACGCTGGACTTTCCGGCTTATTACTATTAGGAAATAGGCGTACTTAAACTCTGCCGTTACTAACCTGGCTCTGAATAGACTCGTCAAGCGTTTCATCAGTACGTATAGAAGACGGCGAGAGCAGCAGCGTCCTGTATTCTCCCTCGATCTGATGCGGGTAGGGGCTGTAGTGCGGCAGGCCGGCGGGGCCCGCGGGGCCGTGTGAGGGGATCGGGGTGCGGGGCAGGGACTCCGGCCCGCGCCAGCTCTGCTGCGACTCTTGGCCCCGCCACCCTTGCTGCGGGCTTGGTGTTCTGTGAAAATGTCATAATTTTATCTTCTGATTCTACAAAAATGTGCTGGTTTCAAAGAGAACAAGCTAAAGAATGGGATCCGTAATAATTGGGTATTTGCTTAGTCAGAAATATGTATACTGAATATAGAAATCCTTTTGTTTTGTCTTGTGGCATCCGTCGAGGGTATGCTCCGTCTTAGTAAGGTGGAGCTTACTAAGATTGAGCGTATCCATGAGGGATTATCTCAGACTTCTGCTGACTAAAGACCGTCTTATTTGTTCCCCAGGGGTAGGTACTCCACTGAACCCTGATGTTCTATGCTCAATGTCTAGGGCACGCCTCTGGGGAAGAACTTCTTTTCCTAACCGTAGAAGGCAGCCGTAACCACTACATACTAACGTCGTTCTACCCAAAGAGCTCGTAGTATGGGTAACGTTAAATACTTTAAAGTAACTTTAAGGAACTTAATAATAGGTGAGAAAGAATACTCTTAAAGGTCACTAACGAATGTGATTATTAAAACTGTGGAAGACCAGTCGAGTGTGGTTCACAAGTGGGTCTGGTATCCTGGTATTCATAATCACTGGGCTTCGAAGTGACGGAGTTGAGTTATTTTACCTAGACCTAGAAAATAGAAGCCTACCCGCCTCAGGTTTTCCTGACCCTCGGTCATTCATATAATTAAAATTAATTCCAAATTCGATCGAGTTCAGTCTTAGGTGACGATATCAATGTTTTGTATACTCTGCTTTTAATAGAATCAATGAGAGACTGACCTTTGGCTCAATCTCTCAGCGAGGTATGCCGTGACTCCGTTTTGACTTTATTTCACTGGGACATTTTGTTTTATTTGATGTTTTCATACATTCAATGAGATCTAATTTAAGTTTTAGTTGTCGAGGACACATCAAGTTTATCGTGGAATTTGAACTCTTTCAGACAGGTCGTGTCATTGACTTTATATATTTGGCACCTCTGGGGGCGATGCATCATAATTTATTTTGGCTTTGATTGCAGTATTTATATAACATTATTTATTATACAGCAGCTGCTGACTATAATGATAAGTTGACATTCTATAGGTACTAAAGACAGTCACATTTGAAACGGATGGCAGTGATAACAGATGACATGGAACTAACAGTAAAACATTTCAAATCTGTAGATCACCAACGATCCTGTTCTTGATATTCTGGGTTAAGAAAGATGAAGTCTTGCGATCGTAGTTCTTAAGTTTACCAAATACAAAATGTAATGTGATGATACCTGTATGGTGCTGCAGCAGTATGTGCGAAGGGAACTGGCGAGCGCGGCGCCCTGGCCGCGGCAGAGTCACGCGGGCCCTCCCGGTCCACGTCCCTACACAACGTGCAACATGAACATGGAGTTGCGTCAACACGGTGCAGTGTCAGTGCCAACTTTATGATGTATTGACGGCATCAAATATCATATCATCACCGCTGGATGGATTCGAAAATAACCAAGAAATAGTTCATGGCTCAACTTTAAGAACCTTCGAATCTGTCCATAGGTTATAATGTGGTGTGTATGTGAACATTTAAGGAAGGATGCAATGCATTTAGTACAAGTAACCTAGACACATAAAAGAATCTGTTTTCAACATCGATACGTTCGTAGAAAATAGATCATAACATAAATAGGTACAGTTCATGCATGTAATATTGACGACAGCATACAGGATGTTACGTTTGTATTGACGGAGTTTGAAACTTAACGGCTGTTTCAACAACAAAATATTCTTTCAAAGAGTATAAATATTATAGTTATTTGCAGACATTGTTTACAACATCGAGAAAATACCCATGCTTAAAATTTTTGGATATAGACTTAGATAGAGAGGGCTAACTATAGCAGGCATACATTTATAAAGTTTTACGACGAACTCTTTCAAAATGCAATGTGATACTGAATTATACACTTTCTGTAATCTATTCAGAACTTTTGAATGATCATTTTTGTGCAATAAGAGCAAATGCTCTTCCAAATTATACGCATATTCAAAATAATACAAATTAGGTAATCCATTAGAACGTCTATCATTAGACTTGTACACCGTTGTCATTTTCATAAAGTTAAAATTCAAATTATCGATGCACGTCACATTTATAATGCTCCAATTTTGATATAGACTAATGCAAGATATTCATCAAAAGCGAGACTCTTCAAAAGCCGAAGCTACTATAAATCCAGAAAGTTCAGTATCACCAGTAACATAAATCAACAAGTAGGTGAAGGGCAACACCGCAACATGGATGACACGGGACACCTAGTGCAAGTCTTACTCAGCGAACTCGTGATAGAAGGTAGGCGTGGGCACGCGGCCTACAAAGCTGCCCGGAGAGCGAGGCAGCGAGTATAGGTGTGCGCTCGCACCGCCCCTGTGGTTACACCTTGCGTCTTTTTAATAGGAATTTGTTGAACTACCCTCTTTGGTTGAAGCAAAATTTAGAGCAAGTATCAGAAATCTGCGGTCAAAAAGCTGTGGTACGGACAGCAACAGAATTAGCTCAACATTTCGGAATTTTATTTATTTGATGTAGGTACAGGACTCCAGCTATTATTTTTAATGTTTCAGAAGATTATTCTTTAAAATAATCCTTACTCTTCAATAACTTGTCAGTAGTGATTAATATCGAACAAGTTTTTATTAAAAAACCTGCTTTGAAACTTTGAGTAGTGTTAATCTACTTCTGATGCTGATTGTACATACAGATCATAAAAATTAACAACTTTATGGTTTGTATCATTCATTCATCCATTTATTTATTTATATTTTGCGCTGGAGTCGGCGCAGCATGTCTTGCTTCCATACTTCTACATTACTCGTCATCTTAACAGACACCATCTTTCCTGCTATATCATCGTTCACACAGTTGATAGCGTTTCTTTGGTCTTCCTCTACTCTTATACCCATCTACATTCATACTCAAAACTTCCATTACTAAGAAATGAAAGTTTTATCTAGTCTTACCTTCATAGCACAACTGGTTGCTCTTACTCAACAGGCGGGCGGCCAGGGGTTTCTTTGTACTGGCATGCATTTCATGGTCTGTGCCATACCTTAAATATGATCTCGCATTTCTGATACATGTTCTAATAGTGTAGATGAAAATATACGGTGTCCTTAAACAGCTCGAGTTGTATGTTAAGGTGAGCTATAAGTGTCAATATTTGAAATGACTAATAATAACATCCCTTAACTTCTATAAATCGTTTATTGGTTTCTAATTTTCGTCGTCGTCGTCAGCTTTACCAAGTCATTTACCTACTGGCCAACAAAATAAGTAAAAAAAAACGACCTAAATATGGCAAATAGACTCATACTTTTTGCATTATAGAGTGTCCTGTTTAGGTTCAGTCAGACCGGTACGGACAAATTGCGGACACCGGACTTGGACAGATACTATACTCAACCTAATATTGAATAAAATACGTGTCATTTAACCCGCCCCTGGTACAGTAGAACCATTCAAAGCATAGGACTCATTACCTCTGTACTACCAGCTTGATCTGTTGGGGCGCATTCCTGAAGAGATTCTGTGCGTCTTCGTGTCGCAGGTCACGCGCGTCGTAGTCGTCGATTTTAGCGATGATGTCTCCTCGGACCAGCTCTCTGCCCGCCGGAGTGCCTTGCGTCACCTGGAAATTAATGCATCAGTTTAGTACTTAATTATGTTGCTGGGAATAATTCAACAATTAAGGAGCTAATGCACCTCGTCGGGGCTGCGGGTTGTTCGAAAGTGATACCGCGGCCTCGGCACAAATGCTCAGAATGAACAAGGGTGATTTTTAGCCAGTAGAAGTCTGACACTCCCTTCCGATCTGCCCAAGAGCGGGAGGGGGGGTTATTTGATGATTCCCCCCCCCCCCCCCAAAAAAACCGGTGCTAAAGCATACACTTCTACTGTTTTGGTTTGGATATAACGGTAAAAAGGCTCGCGTGGCTGCACCACGCAACTTGCGGTTACAAATTACTGTCCGTTCCAGCTTACGGAGAGGAGGGCTGTGTATAAAAATGTCTTGGTATCATCATCATCATTATCAGCCTAGCCTTTCCCAAGTATGTTGGGGTCGGCTTCCAGTCTAACCGGATGCAGCTAAATACCGGAACGACTGCACCTCCACAACCCTATATAAAGCCAACCCTATATATCCCACCATATATAAAGCCAAAGTCACATCATCATCAAACCATGAGGCCGGATTATATTGGATGTGGACATCCGTCTCTAGTTTTCTATCATGAAAAGTGGATGTTTCGCACCCATACTGCCGTCTGCCAGCTGGGCCCTTTAATTTTTTTTGAGAGTTCCGGTTCAGTTCTACACATTATGCAGTAGGTACCAACTGCAAAGCGAAGTTCAAAGCACCCATTTGTGTCAATCCCAAAGCGTCAATGTTTACCCAAACTGAAAATATGGAGGTGTTTGAAGTCTCAACCGCTAGGATTCCATGGAAAAACATCGAACTTCAAAGATTTGTTTTATTTTCTTGGCTTACTTTACAACTGACTAACGCTTTACATATTTTACTAATGGCAACATTTTAATTTTCTTAAGTATGTTGTGTTCGGCTTCCAGCGCAACCGGATGTAGCTGAGTACTAGTATTTTTACACTGACCGACTACCAATCTGACCTCCACAACCCAGTTACTACACGTTGGTAATATCGGATGAAAATAGCAAACTCTTCGTCTAATGCCGTGGATGAAATTCGTTTCCCAAATTTTTTTTATGGCAACATGTTGAGGAATGTCATAACAATGTAAGAATCTGGTGACGTATGGAAAGGTGTTGCCCGTTTTACAATATAATGTTTACAGGTTATGCGACACATATAGAAGGCTAGCAGACGGGCCGTGACATTCTGAAGTGTGAACCAAGCGTCCATTCGGTTCGGTCACCTTCAAGGGTAAGTCGTCAACATGTTTTCAGTCAACTTGTTTACTGTCCAGAATAGATATGCGTTATTTTTGGAGTATTTTTAGTTGGTTTTAACTCTAATACGGAACAAGTAGTCAAATATAAAAACAAAACATGGAAAGTAGTTCAATACATAGAAGTTAATCATGGAAACGTTAGCAGATGAAGAAATACGAGACCCTGATGTATAATTTTGGAGGGCTTGTAAGAAGGGTGTAGTATATTGCGTAGAGTATACTAGGTCGACCTTGTGGCTGGGGTGGAGGAGGGAGGGCGCGGGACGTATGCACTGGGTTTGGCCGATGGCCAGGCTAAATGCGTCCGCCGGCAACGCCGCGCCAACCTGACATTTTTTATTGAAAACAACCGACGGATCGGATGGAGGCCGCGTCGCATCGACGGCTCGACCTGTGCAAATCCATCTCACACTTCCTCGAGTCAATGGCGAGGACATTCATCTATATTTACTCTTATCCATCACCGTGAGTCGTGGCGAAATTTTTGTGAAGACGTCAAACGTTCTAGTTCTTTGTATTTGACAGATTTTTTAAAACGTTACAGCTGGCTAACGTCCATCCGCATTACACTCATACGCAGGTGACGTGTACGCTCTTGCGTCACCAAACTATCCAGGTTGAAGATTGAAGTAGACGCGGGATAACAAACACTGTAAGAAACTCTTAACGCCTTCTTTCTTGGTTTTACATTCATAAACAGCTTTTAACGTTCCAACTCTTGGTATACAAGCTTTCTGTTTGTATAAGGGATTTGATAATAACGCAGGCCCATTCAGGAGTGGTGGATGTCAATGAATGTCTTCGACTTTACGAATCTTGGACACGCTGATTTGCTCACTTTGTTGTACTTTACCGTTTGAAAGGAGCGCTGATGAAATACACATTACCTACATATACAGTAATATGTATATCAGTGTTCTTAGGTTTAGTATTCCCTAATCAACATGTCACAGATATTTTATTAAGCCTATGGTGCCAAGTGCTCTAATTAAAAGCCTAGTGTTTATTAAAGTCTAAATATTTACTTTCTAGAGCCAACATTTATTGTTAGTTTATTTAGGCCACAATTAAAAATCCAAGTATTCAACGAATAACGAGATAATTAACGGTATACATATACGTATAACATGAGTTTTTTTTTTCAACCATGTTGGGATCGACTTCCAATCTTACCGGATGCAGCTGAAACCAGTATTTTATATGGAGCGACCGCCTATTTATTTAATAAGTACATATTACCATCGGAATTTTTCTGTTAGCGTATGTCTCCCATGTCGTCGTTCAATCAGTTCAAAGAAGACCTCGAAATTCTTATTGAATACGACAAAGCCTCATTCAGGCTGTTAAATCATCATCAGCCTATAATGTTCCCGCTGCAGGGACTCAGGCCTCCTCTCTAGGAGAGTGATGGACTAGAATCCACCACGCGGGCCCAGTGCGGCTTGGTAGATATTACATGTCTTCGAATTTTTTGATTCTAAGACATGCCGGTTTCCTCACGACGTTTTCCTTCACCATTTTGAGAGCAGTGGTGATGAAATAAATTACACAATGCGCCTGCCTGGGTTCGAACCCACGACTTACTGTCCGTAAGTCGGGGTCACCACCACTGGGCCACCGCTGCTCGTTAAATAAAATACTTAAATTATTAAAAATTGTTGAAATCACATAAATCAACAGCTGGTGCTCGGAATCTTTGCCAAGAAGTGACATGAGTTATGAAGTTGCTAATTACTCAAATATTTAGTGATCCTTTTTTTTTTCTCGGAAAAAAAAATGGACGTGTATTTTTTTCTAATCTATTCTTTTGAAACGTATCGAACTGATTGACTCATCCCAGCCATATGGAGAGGAAGAAATGAAGGCATTTTAATGGCTCCGTTAAATAAAAAAACGAGCTCAAGGCTGTGTTTGCGATTGAAAGATTTATGGCAGCCAAGGTCAACCGGGAGATTATTTGCTAAGTGCATTTCTCGATCAGCGGGAAACAGATGTGAGATGTTATGTGGCAAGCCTGAATATTATGTAGGCCAAATATGACGTCTAGTCTAGAATAAACTATGTCAAGATCCAACCAATGTAAAATTGAACACAGGTTCTAAATAGTAACTAATATTATAAATACTTATAAGTTTACTTGTTACCTTTTCACGCCTAAACCACTGAACCGATTGTACTGAAATGTTGCATATAAGTATAATATGTTGCCAGGTAGATACTATAGTTATGAGTGAGTGCAAAAATGTAGTTATATTGGTTGACTGGGCTTCTTTTCGTTGCCAGTCATCATTTTCCTGCACTTATCCCATTCTATTTGGGGTCGGTGCAACACGTTTCCTTTTCCATTTCTCCCCGTTAGATGTCACAGTGGCATTTACTCCTTTCTCTTTCATATATCATTCCTAACACAATCCATCCATCTTTTCTTTGGGTTGCCAGTAAGACCGCAAATTAGGAGGGGCGTTTGTTGCAGAGGGGCTTTACGCGGTTCCAGCCTGCCGCTATTAATTAAAATAACATCACAACCTGTAAACATTTTTTATGTAAACATGTTTAATTAGTCGCGCTGTCTATTAACCAAATAAACACTGCATAGCAAAGTAATCACATCACATTGCTGCTAGCTTCAAATATTCACCGCCATCAGCAGTAAGTGAAGTTACTGATATTTATTTAAAAAGATTAATTTAGAAAGATTTTGGAGCTATGTTCTGTTACTTTTACTTCACCAGATTTGCATCTAAGTACACAAGGTGCACCAACGTTTGAACGGTTACCACATATTCAGTATATTACCTATGCATGTTTACTGACTAAAAAAAATATCATTCTAATTAGTCCGTCTGTTAGATTAGGTATCGAAAAATATTGGATACGTATTTTTTGTTATATATTGACGTAGATAAAACGCGTCAAAGTTTTGAGTGGGGGCTTGTGACGTCACTCACCGATAAAAAAATTCATTGACGGACAAACCACGTCCTTAAATATAGGAAGAAAGTTTGTTTGGAACTTGATCATTTTTGCTGTTTGGAAACCCCATCGGATACACAAGATCAATTTAAAGCTAGCTTATAGACTAATGAAACTGATTGAAAATATCTGGCCTTTTGTTCTATATAGCATATTTTATACATAATGTACCTAATGCATACCCGTTTTAGGCTTACCTGCCCTACTCTTCTGTTTAGAATATTTACGTCTGACTGACCTTATTGGTGAGGTTCTTCACAAACCTGTCGGGGCTGCAGGTTTTTCGAAAGAGATACCGCGGCCTCGACATAAAGGGCTAAGAAGAGGAACATGAGTGGTTTTTAGTCAGTAGAAGTCTGACACTCCCTACCGCTCTGCCCAGAGTGGGAGGAGTCATTTGATGATTTTCCACTCTTCAAAAAAAAAGGTTCTTCACAAAGGTCAGGTGCGTGGTACTCGCAACCATTGTATGACCAGAAGTATGTACGTGGACAAAAGGAGTATGTAAAGATCGTAGCAGTTTAACATAGCTATCGTCAAAATTTTAGCTGACTGTAAGATGAGATGACATAAGCATTACGTTCTGTGCTACTCACATTAACCTAGCAATGAATTCATCATCAGCATCATAGTCAGCCCATAATGTTCCCACTGCTGGGACAGGACTCCTCACATAGAGCCATAAACTACAACGCGGACCCAGTGCGGGTTGGTAGCTGTCAAATGTCTTTGAATTTTTGGTTCTACGACATGAAAGCAGTGGTGATGAATTAAATTAAATAATATAATAATATAGTTTTAAGTTTATATTTACTAACACAAACTGTATTATTAGTATGTATATTTAGGTTAAGGTATTTATCTATGGGTCTTTGTTACCTGAAAATAAATATATTCTATTTTATTCTAATATTATTTCAAAAGGACCAAGATTCGCCTGTCTTAAGTATAGCTTCATCTTTAATGTTTTGTTTGTGACCCAAAATATTATAGAGCAGTCTTTTCGTTATAAATAACTGCAAGTGAATGTCAGTACTCGTGGCTACGGTACACGTGCCTGATTCATTAGAAAAATATTACACTCGACATTCAAGATGTAGAATGCATTGTAGTTTAATTTCGTCTACAATATTCCCACTACGTTATGCGTCATATTATGCGTGTGTTGTAGCAAAGGAGTTGATAGTACAACATTTGACAATATTTATCAATATTACTTCCAACTTTAGCTATTATTTAGAGTTAAAATGAGCCTTAATTTTGTGAAATTCTATAAGTATACACTCTTACACTTTTGAGGGCGTAATTAACATGGCTACATACTGGGCCCTATTCCATGGAACATGGACGAGTTCCATGGGCTCGAAAGGAAATAGAATGAAACGCCATCATAACTGCAATGTAACAAAACAGTTTAGATACATTTTGAAGGTGCTCTCAATTAGGGCCCATTTTTGCATGAGTAGCTATGTACAAGTAGCATAGCCTCTCTGCCACATCTACAGGTTCGAATCATAGAAGAGTAAGAGTTATAATATAACATCACACCTGTAATTCCAGAAGGGTTAGGCAGAGGTGTACTCATTAGGGCGGTGAGCAGTGATGGCTCAGTGGTGGCGGCCCCGACTTACGAGCAGTTAGTCATGGGGTCGAACACAGGCGCATTACTTTGTGTAATTTATTTCATCACGACTGCTCTCAAAACGGTGATGGAAAACATCGTGAGGAAACCGGCATTTCTTAGAACCAAAAAGTTCGAAGACATGTGACATCTATACCAACACGCACTGGGCCCGGGTGGTGGATTATTGCCCATCAATCTCCTAGAGAGGAGGTCTGAGTCCCTGCAGTGGGAACATTATAGGCTGATGATGTACTCATTAGTACACCCACATTTCACCAGTTGTTTAAATTCCATGTAATAGGGGGCGAGCCTATAACCATCAACTGGGCACACATCCACACTCCCTGGCTGCTAATGAGAAATTCCTAAGAGAGAGTGAGAGTAACGCGGGCCTGTGGACGGTGAGTGATGGGCTAGCTCGCCGTCCGTCCGTCTTATGACGACGACAGGCCATGTCGACGGCGCGGTCGTGTTCCACGCGCGCCTCAAAGAGATGTCAGCAACATGGAAGGGGCCCGCAAGGGCCGACGCCAGTCGGGGCTGCGGGTTGTTCGAAAGAGATACCGCGGCCTCGACATGAAAGGCTAAGAAGGAACATGAGTGGTTTTTAGTTAGTAGAAGTCTGTCACTTCCTTTCGCTCTGCCCAAAAGCGGCAGGGGTTATTTGATGATTTTCCACCCGCCAAAAAAAAAGAGTGAGAGTAATTGTTGTACGAAAACAAAATGACCCGTTCGTTGTACTATTATAGTACAGGTAGATGCCTAATTGGTATCTACCTGGCAACTAGACCAGAATGTAATCTCAACATCTATGAGTCAGTGGCCTCCTACATCCAAGTAGAAATGAGCCGTGATGCACTCTTTCTTACTCCTACGTCAGTACATACATAATTTTGAGCACGTGATAGACGAAAATAGGTCAACCATGCCGCTATATTTTTCAGCATCTTAAATATGAAGTAATGAATTTATTTTTTGGTATACCATAACACAAACATGTTCCTCAAGCTCCGATCAGATTCATTTGATAGATTGCCCAGTCAATTCTTATTTATTAATTTTATAGGCACATCATAAAGAAGAACTGCAGTACCTATCTAATTATGGTAAATAGAATATGTCATTTATCAATATAAACAAAGAAAAACACCAAGATCATTGTATTAGGATACTGAGAGCAAGTCTTCAAGAAAAAGCAGTCCAACTCATCTTGAATCTTTTCATAATTTAAGTGATATCTAGACACAGCGCTTTTTTAAAATGTATGTGCTGTAGCTATATAGACCATATTGACATTTAATGAAGTACGCTTCGCATGTACTATAAGGCAGTATGCTTTATAGGAACTGGCTATCAGGTGTTGCATATGGTTAAGGGTAAAAAAATCCACTTGTCTCAGTCCACACGATAACAAATACGATGAGCGTTATCAACAAACAAAAAAAAAAGTTTCCTCAGAGCTTAGAATTTCGAAGCACAGCTTCACAATCGAGCTTTAAAAATGAGCTGGCTTAAGTTGTCACATGAACACTTGCATGAAGCATGCTTTAGCTAGTATTGTCACCGAAAACAGATCCTTATGTGCAAATAAATTACGGACATTCCCTAGTTGATAAGATTATCTCTTACATTACAGTGAAAAAAGTAAATAGCGTCAGCAATAGGTTTTGCTTCAAATAGTTTGTTATTGGAGCAAGGTTCCATCTTTGTATTTGTGTTATGAACACAAATCAACTTTGATAGCTTTTAGTTCCTGTGTTAGGTTTACAAACGCTGCATTCGTGCTGCTTCGAGCTACGAAGGTCAGTGGCAAGACGGCCTAGAAGTTAATGTGAAACATGGTAAGGGAAGTGCACAATTCTCGGGTTGTGCATAACACTTACAAATTACACATTTAGTTTTAGGCTATAGCTAAAAATATTAAATGAAAGAGATTAAGATATCGGGGTCATGTCGCATCGCCGTCGGCAGCTGTCGAACGACACGATACATCCAAGAATATATCAGTTATAAAGAGAGTTCGTCCATGCTCTACATGTATTTTAATGATGTTCTAGATAATGTTTAAACAACGGCCGTTTCCCGATATTTTAAAACGGCTCAGCAGATACTTGGATTACAAAAATAGCTTGAAGTGTTTCAAATTGTCGGCTTGCGGGTAAAGTCCCAGACTGACTGACAACGCTATAAATATTTTTGTGTCCCGGATAAATTATAAAATAATCCAAGTCGGCTCTTATGATATTTTTGCAGACATTTCTATGTTCAATCTTTCTTGATAATGAACTGAAACGCGTAGTTAGGGCCCGCAGATTTGATTAATCGTTAACCTGGATAGCGTCTTATTTACAAACAGAGCGGTGACTGGAGCGCCGGGTGTGTTTACACCGGCGCGTGAGTGACGCGGCCTGTGAGCGAGCAGTAGTGGTGTATACCCTGGTGACGATGAGCGGCGTGGCCAGGTCGGCGCCTCCGACCAGGCGCAGGCCCCAGTTCACATCCCGGGAGTCGCGGCGCAGTGTCACCACGAAGGTGTGCAGCCGCCCCATGCTGGTCACAGTGTGGCACAGTGTCGCACGGTGTCGCACGGTGTCGTTGCACGGTGCACGAGACGCGGTGTGTGCGCGGCGGGAACACGCGACGTAGTGCGCGCTAAATTAACCTCACCGCAAACCCGCACCGCCCCTGCCCCCCTAGTTCTGCACTGCATGTAACCCTGCCTTCGCAATCGACCTAATTCGATTTACGGAAACTCTGGGATACATCGATGCTTGATTACCCAGTCATTCCGGCAAGTGTTCGATTTGTTTGTTTACTCTCCATCTATCGACACATTAGACATCATGACCCACATTTTTAAATTATTCCACACTTCAACACCTTTTTTTTATTTTGGGGGGTGGGAAATCATCAAATAAGTCACGAGAATCAATATGTATTCAAACATAAATTCTATAACTATTGCAACTTTGAAATAAGAACAATAGGGTAATTGACAAAAAAAATCTAATTCCCGCTCTTGGGCAGAGCCAAAGGGAGTGTCAGACTTCTACTGACTAAAAACCACCCATGTTCCTTCTTAGCCCTTCATGTCGAGGCCGCGGTATCTCTTGCGAACAGCCCGCAGCCCCGACGGGACACTTCAACACCTCAAGGGTTTACAGATTATTATCAAATAATTGCATTACAATCAACAAATAATCATTGTCTTAGAAATTCATACAAAATGTATCAAACGTAGCTGTCTAAGGGTAAATCACCAGATAGGTATGGAAGGCCACCCATTTTATATCACTATTTCCTACGTCAAACTTTTACTATAAATAGGCACATAATGACTTCATATTGGCAACATATAAAGTTATTGACGTATATTTAGCCCATTGATCATGATTACTAATAATAATCAAAACATAAGACGGAATTTGCATGTGACTTCGAAACTGGGGTGTCATTAAAATTTATATTTTATATCTGAACACCGCAAGTAAAGAATTTACAAAAACATTTTTTGCTAAATTTTTGTGTATTCTGATCTTCTATAATTGAGAGACTGCTCCTAACAGACGTTACTCTCTATACAACAAATTGTGATTTTGCCTGTGTAAATATTTTGTTGAAGAATAATAACTAAAAATACTAAAAACTCGGTGTGAAACTAGAAAATATGACATTATTTATATTAATTTCGCATGTATGTGTGACATTTATTTTTTATAAATTATTTCATCAGCGATTATCACCGAGGGTAAAACAGAACATAACTCAAAACACTGACAGCCTACGTCATCAACCCAATCAATATAGCAAGCTTTAGCACCGCAAATAACTCAGGCTCGTTACACAATCATATCTAACAATTGTTCTAGCCCTAATTCTAGCTGCATTCTACACCACTATTATAATAATAATGCAAAATATTCTTACATGTCGCCTCTGTCCGAAGTCCCTGGGCTCGTTTCCAGGATCTCTGCGCTGATGGGGCACACGCCAGAACGGTGGCCGCTCGTACACCGGCATCGTCACTGCTCAGTATCCGGTCCAGGCAAAACTAACACACAAATATCCCTATTACAATTCAGCTGCAGTTCAAAAGCATTACACTCGCAGTGATAGTGCAAACTATCACAATCTCTTTATAATCGGCCGTCAGTTACATTTCATAATGCATACACGTAGGTGTTTGGCAACATTTCTATGCATAAATCACCTGTTCTATGGACAAGGACGGCCGCGCACACGAAAAATTGCACGTTAGACGGCACGTGGGCGCCGTAGAGTGGGGGGAGAATTAGAATATAAGGGCTAACTCACCAGAGGGCGCGGGGCGTGGTTACTTGCGCAGAGTCGTTCGGCCAGTGCCGTTTTCTATTATCTCGAATAATTCCGGCGCAACATCAAACTATGTCTATTTTTCGCGTCGCGGCGGGCGTCGGTTCGACGGCTCGTGCTTCGAGTGATTTACAAGCCGGAGCTTAGTCGAGCTGTTTCTGGGCCAATACAGAGATCCGCAACACTGCGGCAAGTGAGGCGGGAAGTCGGGAACACTCGACACCGGTTCAACGCTCCCGAGCCCGTCTGTGGCAGATCTCGCGACGTTTCCTAGAGACCCAGCACTTGTAACGAGACAGTGGCTCGCTAATGACTTTCAGAACATTGAACTCATAAAGTATTTATGTTGACACAAAAAAAAATATTTGTATCCGCATCAGTTATGTTTATGAGAATTCTTTTTTTTCAGTTAATTCGTATAATGTTGATTTGTAAGAGACATCCAAAAAAATACAACAACATAAATAATAATTACAATAAAACAATTGCTTACTCGAAACCACATGGTTAAGGTGTCGTTATTACTATTATGTTGACTGTTAAAAATAAACAATATTGTCAAAAAACGAATTTATTCTTAGAAAAATCTCATAACAGTTAAGAGGAAATACTTATATCGTTGCGTTACAAATGTGACGATATACAAATAAATAATTAAAACAAAAATGCAAGAAGTGAGGCATTTAACAGTTTTGCCATTGTACTCGTATTATCAAAATGTGTTAATTAATGATTATTCATTGCAATAATAATATATTTTATATAATACACTTTATTCATCACCCAAAAGCTATTAATACAAATTTAAATTTAACTAGAAGCGTTAGTGATTTATGCGAATAGATTAAAGAAGATGAAAAACATGATTTATAAAATTTGCGTTCATAGAATAAGTGACGTTAGTATAAATTGCTTATTTTTGATTGAGATTAAAGAAAAAAGATCATAAATATTGAGTAGTGCATCTGTAACAGTATTAAACTATGCATATAAATATTAAATATACATAACATATCTCTATAACAATGGTTTGAATAATTATTTTATTGTTTAAATCATTTAAAATTAAACTATTTCTTACAAAAACATATATTTTATACTAAAACGAAACCTTCAACAATTTACTATTTTGACTAACAAAATTGCATAATTGAACACAAAACGTTACAGGTTAAAAAAGTTCAGTCAAACTTCAAGGCCCTTATTACCTAATTAAAATAACTACAAATAATATTATGACTAGAAAAGAGAGCTTAAAAGCAATATAACTTAAAATAAATTTACAAATAAATATATTATTTTACCGATTCAAAAAGATACGTCTTAATAGTGTGATGAGAGTACCTAGACCATGCAGTTTCTGCCCCATTCTCCTCTTTAGGAAATTACATTGGAAAAGGGGTCTTGCAAATTAAAAAATGCTTTTTCATAGCTTATCTACACAAATATTATAAAGAGGAAAGATTTGTTTGTTTGTTTGTAACGAATAGGCTCCGAAACTACTGGACCGATTTCAAAAATTCTTTTACCGTTGGGAAGCTACACTATCCCCGGGTAACATAGGCTATATACTATATCTATATACTTTTATCCCTGTATACCCACGGGAACGGGAACTACGCGGGTGAAACCGCGTGACGTCCGCTAGTTATTTATAATTTGCCTAGTCTTTTCAAAAATGTCTGGGTCGGGTTCCAGTCTAACCGGATGTAGCTGAATACCAGTATAATCCACCAGAATTTAACATGAAGCGACTTCCTATCTGACCTTGTTGGTACTGGGTAATACGGTACCACTTGGAAAGACTGGGTGCCAGACATTCGGGCGCTTCGGACTGACATCCGTAACGACTGTCTCATTTGAAGATCTTTATCTTCAAATGAGACAAGACCAAAAGCTTAACGTGCTCGAAGCACCCGAAACCCGGTTTGTTATGATGGTCACCCATCCACAGACCGACCTAGGTAACGTAGTTTAACCTTGAACATCAACCTGTGCGGCTGTTATTATTTAGCTACGAGCTCTCCTTCATGGGTAATTATTTTTGAAATAAATACACTCCAAGGGTGAAATGATCTCCCGTCGGCGCTGCGGGTTGTTTGCAAGAGATACCGCGGCCTCGACATGAAGGGCTAAGAAGGAACATGGGTGGTTTTTAGTCAGTAGAAGTCTGACACTCCCTTTCGCTCTGCCCAAGAGCGGGAGGGGTCATTTGATGATTTTCCACCCACCATAAAAAAAGGGTGAAATGATCTGAGTAAGAGTTAATGGAACCGTCAATAACACGGAATTATGAAAATTTCAACTAGAACCTTAATCAATACAAAAATGTTTACCAGGCCTGATTTTACGTTAATCTCTATATTATTGATCTATCTTTAAAACCTTGAATTTAATCCGTATTCTAGTGATGTTCTTACACAAAAAACCTTACAATGACACTCGTCTTGAGAAATTTGATAAAAAGAATGATCACGACTGACGTATCTTCATGAAATCGGTTAAATACGTAAATAAACGCAAATAAATTACGTCTAAAGCGTCTGTGCGGGCAGAGACAAGACTTACTGACTTTATAGGACGTCTGATCAAAGGGACGTTCACCCGGTAGTAAATCTTGTTGTTTACATACTTCAGACATTCTGTTGATGTCTTTAGTGTATACTTGTTCGATTGGTTTTAATTATTATTTAGTACAAATAACGCGTATTTAAAAATCATTACCCTTCCTTTTGGCTTCGCCGTAGTCGAGTAAAAATGGTGATATAAGGAGTGATAGCACTTAACATTACATCACGCCTATAATCCGTAAAAGGTTTGGCAAAGGTGTAACACTAATAGTACAGTCACATTTCGCCAGTTTTGTTTTAGTCCCGTATAATACGGTGCGAGCCTATTGCCATCAACCGAGCACAAAATTAGGCTCTGTGGTTACTACTTAGAAATTCCTGATGAAAAAACTCAATAACTATTTACCACACCCAGAAATTGAATCAATATGGCGACAGTTAATATGGGTAGCCATAGTTATCGTTTACAAGTGCGAGTTTTTGGTACTAGTTCATAGTCAATTTTTTTTAAGCGATTTGACTATACAGGGTGTAAATCAACCCATCACACAGCCGTCAACCAAGCATTCTGTACATGAAACTAAGTACCCCTAAGCAAAAAATTTTGCAGGGAAACAACTTTCTTTATTGAGGTCAAAAATCACGGTAAAACTCAATGTAGCACTCTTCATAACATTGTGCTAGTGGATGCTTTGAATAGTAAACAGGTCATAGAGGTAATTTAAGTAAAGTTATAACCTGAAAAACTAGTATTTACAAAAACAGCTGTGAAAACTTTGGCACTTTGACCCCCAATATCTCCGTAACTAGGAGGTTCCCAGGTATGGTCTAGAACAAAAAAAATATCGCAGTGGTGGAGAGAACATGTGCCCTTCGTTTGCGTTAAGGGTACTTTTGCACCCTTTATATAGTCTTTCGATCGAACCGAAACGAGGCGTAAGACATTTCGCTTTTATTACATAGAATAGATATAAAGATTATTTTGACTGGCTCAAGCTGCTTCACTCCTTATATCCTCATTTTATTGGTTTTGAGGATTGCTAAGCGTAGTTCATGGAGTAGTATAATTTCATAAAGTCATTTAATTATAGCAAGGCGCCTCTTATAACCTAGTACTTTGTATAATAGATACTGTTGTCTTTTAGCATGTTACGGCTTATTCTTAGGTATACCGGAAAGTGGATCTGCGTTCAGGCAGTTTAACGGGGATTTCACGTATCCACGATCCGATACCAAAAGTTAAAGTGAAGTATGAGTACACTTCAGATTTCTGGTTAGTTCTGTTGCCTCACCGTTTGACGATTGGGATACATGACACTGCCTAGAGATTAATACATACATCTTTTTTATTTCTTCTGATTTACCGTATCTTTTGTAGAATCTAAGCGTACGGCCAACTTGCTGAAGCTGCAAGACAGTTCGAAAGAGATACAGCGCCCCCGGAACACAAAGGGCTAAGAAGGAACATTGGTGGGTTTAAGTCAGTACAAATCTGACATTCCCATCCGCTCCGCCCAGAGCGGGAGGGGTCATTTGATGATTTCCCATCCACAAAAAAGGCGTTCAGCCAACTGTTCACCAGTGAGTATCAGTTACACTGCAGAAATCGTAGTTACTGTTACGACATAAAGGCGCTTATACAGAATCAACACAATCTTCTTATCATAGTCCATAAATATTTCTAGTAGGATCGTCATTAACAATAACATTTTAAAAGTCTAATATGGCTGGTTTGGTGTCCCTAGCGCATTTGATGAGCGAATACATAAGTTTGACAAAACCTGTGTCCTTTGGTTTTTCAAGTCCGCGAAGAAGTCTGTTCTTCATAACGGCGACAAATTCGCGATTGCTGAGTTGTCCGTCCACTGCGAAAATATAAGAATTATATTAGAATTTTCGACCTTGTAGGATTTTGCGTTTTACTTTAAAGAGTGTTAAATCATTACATGTAAAAAGGTTTTCCACAGCAGACGCATATTTTTGTTTTTACATTGTTTTTTTTTTGTGGTGGTGGTGGAATTCAGAAATATTTAATTGTATGGAGGTGCGACGATAGCAAAAAGGCCCCTGAAGCTTTAGGCACGCTACGGACGAAAAATTCACGGAAATGTACCCGCATGTGACCACAAGCACACCGTGAAATCATAGCCTGAAAGCCCACCATTTTTTTTAACCAGTACTGTCCTACTGTTGGCAAAGGCCGCTCTCAATGCCTTCCAAGAACTCTTTTCCTGTGCCTCCAGGAACCAGCCCTCGTGGTACGTATCTGGATCGTCTCGACACCTCTTTCCGAACCGACCTCAGCGCTCCCGACCGTTTTCCGGCAACCATTGCATGAGATTTTGCTCAGCGGTCATCGTGCATGCAGCTAACATATGATCCTCCCAAACCAATTTTTGGCCTAGCAGCCTTCTTGCGTCCACTATATTTGAACGCAGCGTGAAGTGTCGAACCATGTCCTGTTTTTTGCCACCCAGAATGTTGTGTTCCATTGTCCATTAGCAAACTCCAAGGCAGATTTTCTGAGTCTCGGTGAGTGACCAGGTCTGAGCACCGTAGGTTAGAACGAGCAGAATGCATTTCAATGAGTTTGCGCTTCATGAAGATCGAATACTCACAATACCTAACAAAAACTCAACAAACATAAAAAATACGTACTGTTCTCATCAAAAATAGTGAAGACCACGTTAATAACATGGGGGTCCAAATCCACATGGGCCACAGTCCTAGCCACATGTCTGAGGGTCGGCTGGTCGATGGAAGCTCCCGCGATGTGGTAGAACGTCAGTGCAGTATCCACGTCGTTTATGTTGTTCAGAAAATGGAAGAACTTCAGGTAGTCGTCCTTCGTTATACCGATGCCGTGGTCGCGGAAACTGGAAATGAAAAAAAAATCCATATTAATAGTCCGGTCAATTTTGACATCCAAGGTTACACTAATTCCCAACAGGCTGAAAATTGGAAGGATTGTTGAAAACACCATTATAAAATAAAAGTAAAAAGTTCTCATCGATCCGACACCTGAAAGAGTTGTAAATGTCATAATATGTATAAGTACACCACGTATATAAACTACGTGGTTAGATTACAACTCTTTCAACTTTTTGAATCGATATATTTCAAAAACGGTGGCTTTTAGAAATTAAAGTGTTTGGACATTTTTATAGATTATTATCTGATCTATAATTGTATCTTTGCAAATTTAATGATTAAACTTACCGTTTTGCTGAAAATCGCGAAAAACCCGTTTTTGTGACCTTTGACCTCGAATATATTTTTTTCCAGGTGTCGGATCGATGAGGACTTTTTACATTTCATTTATAATGGTGTTTTGAACAATTTTACCAATTTTCAGCCGGGTGGGAATTAGTCTTGTGCATAAGTGTGTGCGCAGATACTGGTGCACTCTGTTTCAAATTCAAATTCAAAATTCAAATATTTTTATTTGTAGTACATAGGTAAATAAAAGTACAGATGTCATTGTCATGTTAATAGATAGGATCACTATGTCTTGCCGTCAACGGCGTACAAATATTCAGATTATAATTTCTAAATCATTCAAACTAATAAATATATTCAAAATTAGTAATTATTGTAACTATTCAATATAAATTAAAATTCGTAATTAAAATAAACATTAAATTAATTAGACAACAAAACATTAAAATTATAAAAAAGATTAAAAACATTTAGTGAAATAAAAAATAATATAAAAATTTAGTGTCCATGTCAAAATATACAATGTCAAAGTTACCATGTCAAAATTACAATGTCAAAGTTACCATGTCAAAATACAATGTCAAAATTACAAACTCAAAGTTACAATGTCAAAAATTACAAGTAAATAAAAAAGTCAAAAATTACAATTTGTCTTCTAGGTACTCATTGACTGTGTAGTATGCTTTTTCGCCTAATAGATTAAGAAGAGCCTTTTTAAACTGGTGTATGCTGTCAAGATCTTTTATAGAAATAGGTAACTTATTATATAACTTGGGCGCCATTCCCAAAAAACTTTTTGAGTAGAGCGCTGTCTTGTGTGGAATAGCACATATCTCTCCATGGCGTCGCTTCGATCTAAGTGTTTGGAATAAATGCAAGTTTGATTTTGCGAATACTGCTGTCTCGTAGATGTACATACATGGCAAAGTAAGAAGTCTATATTTTTTAAATAATGGCCTACAACTATCAGTCTTTTGAAGCTTAAACACAGCACGCACACACTTCTTTTGAGCTTTAAACGCAGTGTCTTTGTCAGTGGAATTCCCCCAATACATTATTCCAAAACGTAACGTTGATGAGACGTACGCTTTGTATGCTATCAAAACTACAGATTCATTAGATATCTTCGCAAGATTGTAAAGCGCATATGAATACTGGTTTAGTTTTTTACACAGACTTTCTACATGGCATTTCCAATTTAAATGACTATCTAAGTGAAGTCCTAAAAATCTGGCACTGCTGGTTTCTGGTATTTTATGGTCTGCGTATTTTATATTCAAATTTAGTTTTTTCATTCTTTGTTGAAACGTCATAATCTGTGTCTTTTCTAGGTTTATTTTAAGTTTATTCTTTCGTAACCAGTTTATAGTACAATGGATAGCATTATTTATTTCACTTTCATAAGACTCTAAGTTTTTGCAAGGTATAATAATTGTACTGTCATCGGCAAATAGGACGGTTTGATAGTCTGTACACTGAGGCAAATCATTTATATAAATGAGAAATAGTAAGGGTCCAAGAACACTCCCTTGGGGCACACCGAAAGTTGTATATCTAATGGATGACTTGTGAGGAACCTCTGTTTTAGAATTGGGACACATTCTATTTAAAACTGTGACTTGTTTCCTTCCTTTTAAATAAGTTTCGATTAATCTCAATATATTTCCTCGGACACCATAACGTTCTAACTTATCCAGTAATATTGCATGATCCACGTGATCGAATGCCTTAGACATGTCCATGAGGACTGCAGCAATAGGATTTTTGTTGTCAACATTATTTACAATATTGGCAACTAACTCGTAGACTGCGTTGTTAATGTTTCTATTTTTACGAAAACCGAATTGTTCTTTAGCAAGTATATTATTAGTTTCAAAGAAAGAGTTAAGAGATTTATAGATCACTTTCTCAAAAATTTTGGAAAATACCGGTATTAAGGCTATTGGCCGGTAATTTGAAATGGTGGCTTTGTCACCTTTCTTATGAAGGGGCTTAATTACGGTTGTTTTTAGTTTGTCTGGGAAGTGACCATGCTCTACGCATAGGTTAATTATAAAACTTAATACGGGTGCAATTGTATGCGACACTAATTTTAAAATTTTCGTAGAAATTTCATCAAATCCTGTGCTATTGGTATTTTTCAGCATATTTATGATGTTAAAAATGTCCCTAGCATCCGTCGGTGCCATAAAAATAGTTTTTGGATAGTGATTAATTAAAGATGAAGCATTATCGTTAGTATCATTATTTCTTTGCTCTCATAGTCCGGTAGGACGGCAATCCACGAGAGGAGAGAGAATACGCGCAGGATCAACGGCTTGACGTGCGCACTGAGGCACGAGGGGCAACCAAACCACCAACTTAACTTCGGGCTACTAACTGAGAAAGTAATGGAAAAACCCAATAGCACTTTATACCGGGCCAGGAATCGAACCCTGGCCCCATGCTCAACAATCGCGCTTACGACCACGATACCAACAGGGCAGTCACTAGGCTGATGAGGGTAACCAGCAAGGATGAACAGGTGTCTATACAATAAGAATAACGTAATACACAATTAGTAAAGATTCAAACTTACGTTTTCTTAACACGCTTCAGCATCCGTGCCTTCTTCTTGGCAGGGTATCCTGCGTACGCCAATAGAAGTTCGGCAAAATCCGATTCGGTAATGTGACCATTTTCATCTGAAAGTTTGGTTGAAAATCGTGAAACCATATTTCGTAACAAAAAATTTAATGTGTATGTGATTTTTGTTGTATACACCGTGAAATATAAATCGTTGTTTTCCCGCAGCGAAATGGTTTTGTCTTGGTAATACAATCGTTTTATAAACAAATAAAATATTAGAAACCAAAAATGGCAGATTAACTATCGTGAAAAACAAAACTCGAAAGCTACCACGAACCAATAGTAGGTACTTCCTGATACCTACGCTAGGCGCAAACCGGGTGCTTAGCGGCCGCGCGGCCTTTGACCCGCGTGCTTTTCAATCAGCTGATAACTTATCTTCTATATATATAAAAATGAAACCCGTTTTTCGTTGTCACGACTTGGCATGAAAACGGCTTGACCGATTTGGCTGATTTTTTTTTTTAAATGTTCGTTGAAGTTCAAGGATGGTTTTTACGGCGAGAAAAATTCGAATAATAGCCGGAAAAGCCCTAAAAACAGCCCTTTTCTTTTTCCCATACAAACGTTTTCTAACTAAAACGTCAAATCAATTTGAGCTTTAATACCGTACCCATAAAGTTCAAGTGTTAGTGGAGAGGTTCCGGGAAGGCAAAACAATTGAGTGACGTTCAGTTGTTCAGTCAACGAATGACAACTTCAAACAGACCATACGACATTATCACAATAATCACAAATAATTACTGTTTCTTTCCCAATAGAAAAACGATTTTTCAAATGGTGTTTGCGTATAATATAAAAATTAATTGCTGTTAGTTAGTCGCGCTAAAACTAGAGAACGGCTAGACCGAATTGTCTAATTTTGGTTTTTGAAACATTTGTGGCAGTCCAGAGAAGGTGAGAAATTAGTAGTATGTAGGTAGGTAGGTAGTTGGTACGTAGGCAGGTAAAAGGGCATTGCAACGCACGCGGGGTACAGCTATATTATATAAAAATGAATAGCTGTTCGTTAGTCTCGCTAAAACTCGAGAACGGCTGGACCGATTTGGCTAATTATAGTGTTGAATTATTCGTGGAAGTCCAGGGAAGGTTTAAAAGGTGAGAAAGTGGTAGGTAGGTAGGCAGGGTAGTAGGTAGAGTAGTAGGTAGGGTAGTAAGTAGGATAGTAGAGTAGGTAGGGTAGTCGGTAGAGTAGTAGGTAGGGTAGTAAGTAGGTAGGTGTTGGTACACAGGCAGGTAGTTAGGAAAAAGGGCATTGCAACGCATGCCGGGAACAGCTAGTTCTTGATAATAATAAGCTTTAACACTACAAGTTATTCCAATTTTCTCTTCATACTTTTACGTGCGATTCGAGTACTATCTACAAGTTACGTTTAGTGTTACTATTGATTCTCATGTTTTCGAGTTGATGAATATTTTTTAAATAATTTAAAAAAATATTCATCATTAAAAATTAAAATTAAAACAAAAACATCCTTATTTTTTTTTCAAAAGTACTCCTTATGGCAAGTTGTTCGGCCACGAGAAAACAACTGTTTAAATTTCATGGTGTATTTCTAACAGCGAAGTTGCCTCTGCTAATTTGGGTGTCTTCCATTACTAAAAACAATAATTTGGTACGGAAGCTTGTAAGCAAGTCAAACTTTGTATAATTTTTATATTAATTTATATATGTTCCTTGCACAAATTAACCCGTATTACCCCATACACGACTTACCTGGTTGTTTTCTTTGGAATTCCAGAGATAATATTTCCCTCTGAAGCTGTTGTTGGAAGTCTAAGAATTTTTCAATCGTCAGTTTTTCTTTAAGGTTGGGTCCGAAGAAGTATGTGGTCAGTGCCGAGTTGATACCCTGTAGGGTATAAAGATTGCCTTATATTATCTACAAAAGTATTTTTTTGGGACAGTACATCAATTTACGCATTTGTGCATCGTCTTCTTGTCAAAATACATCAATCGATGCTCTAGCATGAAAGCGCAATAAAAAACTGGACGAAAATCCGAGGGACCTTTTAAGGCTTCTCTCTCGAAAAAGCTTAAAAACAGCGTGCAGATGAAGCAGTTTTTCACCGGCACTTACAGAGAAATTACATCTGAGAAAAATTGTTAGTAATCTACACGTAATTTGGTTTAGCCATAATTTTTGTATCGGTATCACATAATAAGAAAAAAAATCCACAAAATCACCTCCAAATCGTTGAATGGAACCATTTTACTCCTTCATTTTTTAACAAAATAATATAAAAAAAATATCTACTGCTTTGAAATACAAAGGAAAATAATTTGGTTTTGTTACTTTTTAAAAACATGTATTATTTTAATTCAACATACATACATCTTTTGCAAAAGCTATACCACAACAGCACAGCAGCCGTACGCTTAACCACCACCGGGCCAGCTTTTCCCATTCAGAGAGGAGTCAAGCAAGGCGACCCGCTATCTCCTAAACTCTTCACAGCCACGCTGGAAGAGGTTTTCCAAGAAATAAACCCACACTGGCTGGATAAGGGTGTTGTCGTCGGCGGAAAGAGATTAACTAATCTTCGTTTCGCCGACGACATTGTCCTTTTTTCTTCCTCAGCAGCTGAGCTAGGCCTTATGCTCGAACAGCTGAGCCACGCCAGTCTCCAAGTCGGACTTTTGATGAATATGACTAAAACAAAAGTGATGACGAACAGCACAGCGCGTAACATAGAAATTGGGGGTGTGGTGATTGAACATGTCCATGAATACGTATACCTCGGCCAGATAGTCTCTTTCCAGGCAAGACAAGATAAAGAAATTGCTCGACGCACCGAGAATGCCTGGAAGAGCTACTGGTCGATGAAACATTTAATGAAGGGATCTCTCCCTCTTTCACATAAACGAAAGCTCATGGACATGTGCATTCTCCCCACCCTCACCTATGGAGCGCAAACATGGTCGCTTACAAAGCGTCAGAAGTCCGCACTTGGGGTCTGTCAACGAGCTATGGAGCGAAGTATACTGGGTGTCAAACTTACAGACCGCATCAGAAACACCACACTTCGCTCCAAAACCCAAATAGCTGATGCTGGCCTAACAGCTGCTAGGTTAAAATGGAACTGGGCTGGGCACATCTGCCGCATGTCGGAGGAGCAATGGGCAAAAGTTACCACTCAGTGGATACCACAAAGCAAGAAACGACAACGCGGCAGGCCCAAAAGGAGATGGCGGGATGAGCTGGACTCTTTCTCTAAGAATTGGTCTACTGTCGCACTGGACCGGAAAAAGTGGAAGGAGGGAAGGGAGGCCTTTGCCCTGCAGTGGGACAGTATAGGCTCATAATAATAATTATTTTAATTATAATAAATGAAAAATGCGTCCGTTTAAAGTCCGTATCTACGACCGAGAGGGGTAGTTTGTATGCACAAGGTCATTGGCGTGAATACAAGCCTTAATCGAAAAAAAAACCAACTTCAAAAACAAAAAAACGACAAATATACTTCAGAAGAAAAAACCAAATGTCACCGACTTCAGAAGCAGATTTTTCACTTATTTGTGTTTTTGAAGTCGGTTTTTTTTTCGATTAAAAGGTCCCTCGGATTTTCGTCAAGTTTTTTTTTGCAAAATAGTTTTTTTATTTATCCATTTTTAGTTGTAATATCTTAAACAAATATTTGCATTTAACATTAAACCAAGAAACCTAACCATTAACCTTCAAGATTCCCTTATTATTGCTTTCAACTCCTAACCGTTGAGTAGTTGTACCTTTCATAATCAGTTCACTTAGATATGTCCCCATAATATTTTATTAAAGAATTATGCTCCAACTCGCTAACTGTTAAGGAGTTATACCTTCCATCATCAGCTCATCAACATGAAATGATGACTGCTAGATGCGAATACTTCAAAGCTTTAGAAAAAGCACGAAACACGTAATAAGTGCCTATAAAATTCGAGGGTTGCCCTCGATTTCTCTAGGATGCCATCATCAGATCCTGATTTCCTTATCATGGTACTACCTTTGGGATATCTCCTTTTCAACAAAAAAATTCTATATCGGTTCAGGCGTCTTCGAGTAATCGGTGAATATACATTTAAAAAAAACCGACACATTGAGAACCTCTTTTTTTTAAAGTCGGTTAATGAGATTTACTTTCAGGTCAACCTAATAGCCTGAAAGAGTACAAGTATCAGTCCATAAGTACGTACAATTTTGAAGGAATTTTCTTTCAACTCCTGACCATTGAGGAGTTGTACCTTCCATCATCAGTGCATCCACATGAGATTATGATTATCAGATGCAAATACACAAATACCCAGACCCAAAACAACTATCTGTAGGCCATACAAATATTTGTTCCGTGCGGCGATCGAACCCGCGACACGCAGCGAAGCAGTCCCTTGATTACTCGAGCCACTGCACCAACCGTGCCGTCACTTGAACAGCTTCAGAAAATATATAGAAAACTTTGTGTGCCTATAAAGTCGAGGGATGTCCTCGATTTCTCAGGCATCCCATCATCAGATCCTGACTTGGTGACAATGGGACCACCTCGGGAGAATACCCTTTCAAATACAAAAAAATCGGTCCACAATTGCCGGAGATATGCGCAGACATACATAAAAAAAATACATGCACACGAATAGAGAACCTCCTTCTTTTTGGACGGTTAAAAATACAACTATCCCGTAGAATTTTTGTTAATTTTTGCTACAAGCACAATGAGTACCACCCACGGAAATGGATATCATCAGCCTATCATTTTTCCAACTATGCTGGGGTCGGATTCGAGACTAACCAGATGCAGCTGAATGCCAGTATTTTACATGGAGCGTCAGCCTATCCAAACTCCAAAACCCAGTTAGTATTGGGTAATAATATGATACTCTTTGGTAAGACTAGTTGTCAAACTTTCAAGCTTTGCCAGACGTTACAACTGTCAAAAAACTTTAAATGAGTCGAAAATCCTATTTTTATTTAGCCAAGATCTACCCACGGATATGAATAAAGTATTAAATAAAACACAAGTGCGAAACGACTATTTTCAATTTTGTAATCGGTCTATTTTATTTACGTAAAGTTTACTCCGAGCGTTCGTATTGAAATGAACTTGGCAAATTTTTGTTTTTTTTTTACATCGAAGCTAATAAAAGGAGCTATTGAGTAATAGCAACAGCCACCCGGATAAATCATCAGGTTAAGCCGCGCTTGCGCTAGAAAAGGCTAGGCAGATAATGAAGACATAATCCTATTTCTAAGAAGCTCGAGTTGTCAGCGTTGTCACATTTTACCTTAAAAGTGTTGCCAGTGTTGGCGTGGTCTCGGTGCCTGGAGCCGATGCTGCTCTGCTGTCGAATGAGGAGAGCCACCTTCTCAAACTCCTCACAGTCGACGTCACCGTCACCGTTCAGATCGAACATTCGAAAAGCAATTTCGAAATGGCGACGAGAAGCTGAAAACACAAAGAGAACTAAATAAAAACCTTCTTCAGTCATCCAAACATTCTCTGGGAAATACGACCAACATACAATTAAGGTATTTAATACAAAACTTAAATCTATAATCAGATTTTTAGTGTAAGAATCTACGCGCAAACACTATATATTTTTTAAATACTTTGTGTTATTGACCAATGTTTATATTCAAAATATGTTGGAGGGAACAGGAGAATGATGATGATGTCGGGGTCCGACCGTCGTCATCTCTTCAGGCTTTTATACCGAGAACAATGAACATGCTGTATTGCATTCAACGGGGTTCTCGATCTCCCTATTGTATACGGCAAATATATTTAACAGATTATACCTCTTTTAAATCTCTGATCTCTGAGGAGCTCGTGGCTTAATAAGAACTGCCACTCGAGTCGATCCTTAGGTAAAGCTGTGCTTGCCTAGGTCGGTACAGACCGACCGTACCGTAGCGTATGTCGGGCGGTCACCCATCCACAGGGATGGGTGCCCGCCCGACGTACCGAGTTTTCTTCCACGGAAAGCACGTTAAGCTGTTGGTCCCGGCTGCCATATTTAGATCTTTGGCAGTCGTTACAGGTAGTCAGTGACCTGAAATTCTGACATCCAGTCTTACCAAAGAGTATCGTAATACCTAGTATTAACTGGGTTGTGGAGGTCATAGGCAGTCGCTCCATGCAAAATACTGGTATTCAGCTGCATCCGGTTAGACTGGGAGCCGACCCTAACATAGTTGGGAAAAGGCTATGTAGGCAAATGATGACCTCTTTTTAATCTCTGAAGTGCCATTTGCGACTAATGTAAAACAATGTATTTTAAACACGCGCAATGATAATATAATTAGTAGGCGAGGAGCTCGGGGCCAAATAATAATAGCTGCACATGCACACCACCGCAGCACAGTATAAATATGGACAGTAGCGAAACTAAGCCTAGTTGATGCGATAACTACCTACGCTCCATTAAAGCCATAGGGTTGTCCCTTGTGCACGGTTGCTGAAGTCCCTAGATAACTTCTCAACATAACATTTTTATTCTGTCAACATAACATTTGTACCTTCCACAATCAGCTCACCTAGATAACCTGAAAGAATACAACCCCATAAGATTTTATTTAAGAATTATCCTCCAACTCCTAACCGTTAAGGAGTTATTCCTTCCATCATCAGCTCATCAACATGAGGTAATAACTGCCAGATGTAAATACTTAAATAGCATTAGAAAAAATACGAAACACGTAATACGTGCCTATAAAATTTGATGGTTGCCCTCGATTTCGTTAAGATTCCATCATCAGATCCAGACATGGTAACAGTGGGACCATCTCGGGAGTATACTTTTTCGATTAAATTTTTTTTTTTCAATTCGGTTCATAAATGAGGGAGTTATGCGGAAACAAATATGATACAAAAACAAAACCAAACCGACGAATTCAGAACCTCCCTCTTTTTGGAAGTCGATTAAAAATACTTTCTTCTGCTGATGAAGCCGAGTTGACACAGCCGTATACCGCGCAATACGTTCGTTGCATTTAAAAAAATATCGGGAGATATGAACTTATACGTGACCAACTGACCACTCGTCTCGGCGCGGCACGCACAACTGAGCGCACTGCGAAGACTTGCCAAGCCAAGTGCCCCGTCGATGCGCATGTTTGTGTGAGTGTGCGGTTTCGAGCGTTTGTAGGTAGTTTCCGTACTGTCCATATTTATATTGTGACCGCAGGTTAATCTTCAAGGTTAAGCTGTGCTTGCCTAGGACGATCTGTGGATGGGTGACTGTCATAATATACCGGGTTTCCTACGTGCCTCGGAAAGCACGTTAAGCCGTTGGTCCCGGATGTAATTAGTAGATCTTTGGTAGTCAGTAGTCCAAAATTCTGGCAACGAGTCTTTCCAAGGGGTACCGTATCGTTTGAAGTACCGTATTACGGTATTATCGGTAGTACTACCTGGGTTTTACAGGTCAGATAGGCAGTCTCTCCACGTAAAATACTGGTATTTTACTACATTCGGTTAGACTGAAAGCCGACCCCAACACAAATACAATGACGGCATTGTATTTCAAGATATCAAAAAAAACTCTAGTCTTCACATATCCAGAGGGTTGGCCTTTCTCCTGGTCAAAGAATCAGCATTGTTATCCAATGCGGTAATGCTGTCAGCCTTTTCCTAACGCCCTGTAATTCTTTTACCATTTTGCTATTATTACACGTGAAAATAATAAAGAAAACCAGATTTTAGCCGTGGGAATCGTTTACAGATAAAATTGAATTGCATAATGTCTTATTAGGTCTTATTCTTCTATAAAAAAAATATTGACTATCATTCATTATTCATCATAGCAATAAACTACACCATGTTCTGTATATAGAGTACTCTGTCTGTGTACACATGTCATGTCTTGGCATCTAATGTCACGAGCACCTTTCTGCAGCGAAATAACACACCGTCCGGTCTTCGAATCAAAACCAGGCTCTAATACTGAGCAGAAATCACAGAGTATCATATTATTATAGGCAGTAGTGCTTGCGAGTCTTGCAATCACAGCCAGTCGTCCAACGAGAAAAATGATTAAATAACACAACTCACCGGAGATTTTTATTATCCACTGAAATTGTTATTGTTTTTCATTATAAATGTTTATAATCTCTATGTAACTTGAATGCTCTTTGCAACATGCCGTGTTAATTGTTATTTTATTGAGAGGAAAAGCGTTATTGAGACTATGTCAGCCATTCAGAGAGAAACTAGTAACAGAAGTAATAAATTAACCAATTATTTAATAGGAGTCTTTTTTCAACCCAGCTACCAGATTGAGTTTTGCTTTACTGTGTTTTTACTGTGATTTTTTGCGATTTATTTAATTATTTGTTATGGATTTGTCGCGAAAAGCGAAGAAGACGAATTAACTACGATAATGATTATCATGTTGTAGCGCTCAGATCAAATAATTGTAGTGCTTCACATCGAAATAAATTATACGCGCTGTGTGTATTTCTGAAGCCCATAAAAATGGTGTTAGTTTGGCATTACGGCGGTTTATTCTGTGTATACACGCTGGTGAGTATTCCTTTATTCCGGAGTGCTTCATATACGTATAATACCCTATTACTTGAGGATGCCTTGTATCTCTGTGATCACGCTCCTCAGCATTGAGGGAACAAAAAAGGAACTCAACAGGGTTCAAGCTATCGGGGGCCAAAGTTCCAAAGCTTATTACTACTAATTATATTGTCATTATTATTTTATAGTTTGAGCTGATCAACCTAATAGGATGCTTATCTAAAGTACCTATAGGTTAATATGGCTCAGGTAATAATATTCGTAGAACTTCATATGAAATGCGTCGGAGCGTCTGCCGAGGTAACATCCAATGCATATCTTATTGCTTTAAGACATCGTGTATCATTATTTTAATTACTATAGCTTCAACTTTAATTTACAGCGTTATTTATAACAGCAGCCACATCTCTGAAGTAACATTCAGTTTTCTGTGGCCTGTTAAATCTCGCGCCCGTAGGAACAGAAAATCGTTAGACTCGCTCATGCTCCGTACGATCCCCCATCCCCACGGATGCTGCGTAGATAGATATTTAGCCGCCGATACGTGCGCGAGTACGAACTAAATACACGAACACTTTTGACACAATGTCCACTACAGGAATAACATAAAGGAATAATTTTACAGTTTACCAAACGTTTAACGCGGCAAAATGTTATTCTCAATGAAACGTTATCGAGCAAAGATGAAATCAAAAGCATTTGTTTATTTGAGATGTGGTGCTAAGACCGCAGCCTTTCTGTTTTGGGCGACTCTGTACATGGTTGTTATGAAAATGACTATATTTAAAAGCACTGTGAATACTCCGGTGAAGGACTGGTCCGTACTCCCTGACAATTACAGCAGGTGGACGGTAATGTGTAATTTATTAGTAGTGTTGCGGACAAAGTGTTTAGTGTAGCGATAGTGCTAACCGAGTTTATTATATCAGTTGCAGACTCAAGATACATCAGCCAATGATGAGTCAGATAAGGACAGCAATGTAGTGTGGTCGGAGCCAGACAACAACACTCTTCTCGAACTAGAGAAACGCTCAGAAACAGTTCATCAAGTGTGTCACAGGAGAAAACTTCTCTCGCAACCAATTAATAACAAGGAGTTCTTTGTTGACCATAAACATAAATTAGTATGGTGCAATATTTTCAAAGCTGCTAGTTCTTCTTGGATGTATTATTTTAATATTTTGGGTAAGAGTTTCAGAGCAAGTTATAGTTTTCAACCAACTCCCAAAAGGGAGGAGGTTCCCAATTCGCCTGTATGTTTTTTTTGTATGTTTGTTTTGAGTTAAAACATCGAAGATTCAAAGATTTTAAATTACAACAACGATAAACTTTTACGTAAAATAGTAACCTATTTATTTTTCAGGGGGATACCACAAAAGGTTTTTGGAAGTAAGTAAGGTACAACCTTTGACTTTAGCAAGACAAAAATTTCCTCGGCCTAGTGTGAAAGAACTAAAAGAAGCATTGACTACACCAGGAGTCATATCACTCTTAGTTGTGCGGGATCCTTTTGCTAGATTGTTATCAGCTTATCGCGATAAGCTCGAAATCCTAATAAAGCCATACTATAGAAAATTGGCACGTTCGATAATATCAAAATATAGGAAGAAAACAAAAGCTAAAAATATCGGGCCGCCTAAAGCTTTAGGACCTACATTCCCTGAGTTTGTTCAATATTTGATAGACCTACACAATACCCCACAATACAAGTTTAATGAGCACTGGGCTCCGTATCATACATTTTGTTCACCTTGTGCAGTGTATTTCAGCGTGATAGCGAAAGTGGAAACATTGGCAAAAGATTCAATGTATGTAATACAACAATTAGGGCTTGGTCATTTGTTAAGCATAAAGGTTGGTGAACGGAGGAGGAAACAACTACGTTCTGTGAGGAATCAGTCCCGTGACGGTAGGAACACGACTGCATTGTTAAAGCATTATTTCAGCCAACTTGATGAGAATTTGCTTAATAAATTATTGGAAATATACGGTATCGATTTTGAAATGTTCGGATACGATGCGAATGTTTATAGAAAATATATTAAAAAATAAAAGGGTTATCTATATATTTAAACAATTGTTTTAATTACCCGTACTTTATCTACATTCGTATTTTTACTAAATTCATGAAAACTTACTTGATATAATAATAATTAGCCAAAGTATTTTTGGCAAAGTACCAAACGAGAGGAACTAGTCAAAACTGGACGGCACACAAAGTGCGAACTTATCGTTGAAGTAGACTATGGGTCACGTCAATAACTGTTTTACTACCCCTTTTTTGGACTGACTGATCAAATGACTCCTCCCGCTCTGAGAGTGTCAGACTTCTACTGACTAAAAACCACACATGTTCCTTCTTAGCCCTTTGTGCCCGGGGCCGCGATATATCTTTCGAACAACCCGTAGCCCCAACAAGCGTCGGCCCTTGCGCGTGGGACACGGACGCGCTGTCGACACGGCCTGTCCTCGTCATAGGACGGACGGACGGTGAGCAAGCCCATTACTCACCGTCTACAAGCCCGCGCCTACGGTGGCCGGAAGCCATTACGTGGCCCCCGGCGCCCGGAGCGTCTCTCGCGGCGGTTGGAACGAAAGGTTCTCTCATTCTCATGTTCCGCCACCTTCTTCGCTAGCATCACTGCTTCACATAAGGAGGCGACAGCGTCCCGTTCCCTCCGCCCCGGACCATGGCTTGAACCAGGGCCAGACGGAGATGTCGCCGCCGCCAATCGCCGCTAAAAGAACACAACAGGCCTCCGCTCAAGCAGAGCAGACCTCCACGGTGTGCTCCACAGTGTCCTCCGGTAGGCGTTCGCGGGGATGCAATGTAGGTCTAGGTATATTCTATTATTTGTTACTATGCAGCTTACTTAAGTCCAACTTTACGAGCGGCCAGTCTATTACTGTCATGGGTAAAGATCAGGGGGTTCACCGTTTAAATCCGTGAAAGAAAATATGGGCCCGTCCTCAAGTAGTTTGAAACTTCTAAATGAACCCTAGTCCCGACTCCGGTACGAATGTTGTATCCACTAACTGGGATTGCGCCTCCAAAAGTTCGTAAAACCATAGCGAGCTGCACCGAGAGGACGAAGCTACAAGGTGACTCACGCCACCCAATGCATATAGTTATGCCCCAGTGCCCCAGAGGCTGAAAAGCCGCAAAAGCTTTTTTGTTGAACCAGCTAGTCCAGCTAATAGAAATGCCTCCTCTGCAAGACGTGGGCTCCCGCGGGACTGCTTAAGCCCCCTGATGGCTTCGTCGAGCCATCTGAAAGCCTTCCACCTGGACTTGCTTTGCCGTGGCCGACTTGGAAATCTCTAAATAGACTCCGAACCCAGGTCGGCCGTAGCAAAGACAATCTCTTCAGATTAGACCTCAAGTGTAATGTCCCACCTTCCATCTTGCGCTGCTGACACCTGCACACTTGACGACCTTATGACTGCATTAGCGACTGAGCCTCAATGATTAGCGAGTGGAGTTCGCATAGCTGAATTTTGGGCCAAAACGATTTAATAGAAATTTGCCACCGACACGCTAAGAAGAAGTCCCTATTATTTAAGATTCACGAGTTTTGAAAACTCTTCGGGAGAATGGACAACTTTTCAATCATCTTGTCATTTATTTTTAGTTCGGATCCCCTAACTTATGTCCGTAAGTGCTAGTAGGAAACGCCCGTAAACTACAAGTTTCGTGCTAAGAGAGTAGACCTCTAGAACTAGGGTTGCTATGAAACCCTTGGCGTAAAAGTCTGGTTTAAAAGTTATGGTAAATTGGTACTTACTTGACAATACAGTCAGAAGAAATATGTAGTCGCTGAATGTGATGAGACCCGAAGAGCCCAGTTTATAGAAAATGGAGTCTTCGTCGAGGTCGAGGTTCAGACGTTGGCTGATGCTCTGCGAGAAAACACAATAGTTAGCAATGCGGCATTTTAACATGAATATGATAAGCTAATTATTTACTGTCTCTAATATGCATAAAAATATAAAACTAATAAAGAAAACTATTAGCAAAGTAATCATTCAAGATTATTATTTAAAGTATTCAATTTTATTAAGCTTCATTCTGATCAAATAAAGATCCTAATAGTATTTAATAAGAAAGTAAAGGAAATAACTACTGAAACAAAATAAAAAATAGTTACAATGAAGATAACGCTAACGGTAAAAAAGAAAAGACTATGAATATTAATAGTACAATAATGATAAAATCACGGCATGCTATGGAGAGAATGGTTGTGTATGCAACTGTTTTACGGGATCTAAGACCCATTACGCCTGAAGTAGCTTAAAAGAGCGCAGAGCTTTAGTCTGTAGCACATTGTGATAAAATAAGATCCCCTAAAATCTATAAAGTGATCTAGACTAGATTGAGGCACGAAGTGGCCAACGGCGATGACATGAACATTGACCGGGACAGAGCCAAGTCAAAGAAGTGCACTTGAAATAAATAAAAATATTACGAAGTCAGGAAGTAGAGAAATAAGAAGAGGAGAAAGACAGTACCTCATCGACGTTCTGAAAAGACAAGAAAGTGATGTAAGTGGCTGAAGAGATGGTGCTGACTGTGCAAGAGTGTCCAATGACAGTTCAGGTTGCTATGAAGCAATAGGTAGACTAACTAACATCTGTGATCGGGTAATGTGTTCCTAAAGATTGGATATGTGAAAACATTAATACGGAAAATATTAAGTGAAATACTTTTTGTAAACTTTCTTTATTCTTCTTGAAGATTATCTGCTCCCTCTATAATATAAAGAAATCTTCTGTTAAAGTGATATTTATAACTTTAATATTATTGTATTGACAGTCAAAATATAACTGGAACATTTTATATTACATATTATTGGATATTCAAAGTGGGAATCTTAAAACAGCAGTGAAGATTTTAAATTAGATTAGTGTTTGTGCCCATAAAACTTTAATTTTTTCACACAATCATATTTCACTGTATTGTTAACTAAATGGATATTATAGGATTAGTCACACGTTAGTTAAGGGACATATTCTTTGTATTTTTTAATACCATTAATTTTTCATGAAATGAAACTTACCTTGGGGTCATATCTCCTATACTGATCTAATCCCAAACCTGATAACAGAAAAAAACTAATTAATTATAGGATTATTATTCTTTATATATCTAATTTGCCCTTGTAATGTTATCAGGAGTTCAGGACAATGCATTTTGAGTCAGTAGGTAGAAGGCGGAAGTGTACCATTCATCCACATTTAAATCTCCAGAGCGCTGGCTGCTACTGAAAATTTTGTAATGGATGATCTCAAAACCACATGGGGATCGAACCCAGTGCTTTATGTTCCACAGTCTCGCATGTGACCAATATATTTACAAGGCCACATTATTTAATTAATGTTCAAAATGTGCAATTAGTAAAGTAGCCCAGAATATTATCACATAGCATGGTTAGTGCTTTGTGAAGCCTACATCCAACAGTCAACTGTCTGATGTCTGGTTGATGATGATTATGGGAATGATTATGTGTTGCACATAATTTTACCATCAGGTTGCTTAACACCAGGTGTCATGGAGCGCAGGAAGTCATCAGGGGTCATGAATATCTCATGCTGGTCATGATGTTGGGCTTGAAGGGTGGCAAAGTATCGGAATACCTTATCTGGTGTGGAATACTGACGCATACGGTTTTCATACTCAATAATCTATCCAGCAGCGTCCAGGATAAAAACATTATTTTAATGGTATTTCAAAAATTATAGTGTTTTTGTTCCTATAGTGGGCAAAGTAGAAAATACTATAACTTACTTGTCATATAGAGTATATGTAATTCTACAGATTGTAATAATTACTTTAAAAAAAACAAAACAAAAAATAAAGGATATTCTATGCAGGTGCAACTGAAGCTTCAAAGATACAGAAATATATCATTTGGTGTAAAAATTTGATGCTATGCATAGGTTAAAGTCTGTAATGTGTTTAACTAAGTATACCACATTGCATCTGTATAGTACAGCCTTAAAACAAAAATAAAAAAGCAAATACCATCAGGCTGTTTCATGCCAGGAGTGATGGCTCGCAAAAAGTCATCAGGTGTCATGTAAATCTCTGTGTGTTCACCAAATGTCAATTTCACTGTGGCAAAATATCTGAATATTTTGTCTGGGGTTGAATATGATCTCATACGATTTTCATATTCAATGATCTGTCATAAAGAAATAAAAATAAAATAAAATTCTACCATTTTAAAGCAAAAAATAGAAAAAACTAAAACAATAATAGCATAACATAACTGTAATAGACAAACTGCTCCAAGATTTCAGTCTAAGATTTTAGATACCCTAGCTGTTATATGTGGCTGTTGTTTCTTTTAATAATATAATTAAAATAATAACATCATCATTCTCCTGCCCTTATCCCAATCTTTTTGAGGTCGGCGCAACATGTCTTCTTCTTCCATACTTCTCTATTTCTCGTCATGTCAGCAGTTACCTCCATTCTAGCTATATCATCTTTCACACAGTCGCTCCCATACCGGTGGGCTACTATTTTTATATTTTCAGACTATTTTTAGATTTGTTTTAAGAAATATGTAAAAATATAAATAAGATGTATAAAAATTAATAAAGGGAATAATTTAATTTAATTTTTTTTTTTATTAAGTTATTAAACAATAAACCTGTTGTTCCATATATTTTTTTACCATGTAGTTTTTGCAAATATGTATGGAACAGCTGATGTTTTAACACCCACCAAACATTCGTTTCTATGATGGTTTGGTCCAGAATTATTCAAAAGAGATACCGTGGCCGCAGACACAAAGAGCTAAGAAGGAACATGAGTGGGTTTTAGTCAGTAGAAGTCTGACACTCCCTACCACTCGGCTCAGAGTGGGAGGAGTCATTTGCAGATTTCCCACCCTCCATAAAAAAAATACCACCTTATGGTTATATAATTATATTATAAATGATAAAGTATCAACACACCTTCCTGTCCCGAAATCCAACTTTTTCTTTCCTGTATCTCTTCTTTTTAGTGTCAACTTCACTGTCTGAGTCAGAGTCTGATATTTCTTCAGCAGCATTTATGGAGGGCAATAACTGGTGCTGTGCCCTAAAACATTTACCAAATATATGAATATAATTTATTTAAAGTTTCCTAATAGACTGTTTATTATGATGGGTCATATCATAAACTGCAACAAAAAAATAGATTGCCGAAAAAAAAAAATCTGGAAAATTTACTACCTGCGGTACTCAGAGATATTTAATGATTACTTAAGCCATCCCTTAGTAAAGATTTGACGTACTTTTGTATGACAAAACTGTCAAAACCTTTACTAAGTGATGGCCTAAGTAATCATTAAAGCTCTCTGAGTGCGGCAGTAAGTCCCGAAATTTTTTTTTACAATATTTTTTTTTTTGTGTTTGCTTTGCTGCTCATAGTGCCCCTAAGCATATACTCCAACGCCTAAAAATCCGCCCCTAAGTCAACCCACTGACCTAACAATTAAGTACTCAGAAGAAAGTGACATTAAAAGTAATACATTCTAATGTAGGAATTCTGTTTAGTACCGGCCTTGATATACCTGATAACTGCATTGTAGTAAAATGCAAATAAAATGTGAAGTGATGCTGATATAAGATAATATATTTGATGTAAAGAAACCTTGGGGTTTAGAAGTCTTCAGACACAACAAACCACAGCTGAACCAATTTAAGTATATTAGTTGAGGTAAATCAAGTGACACTCACCAGAATTTATATGAAGTGTAGGCGACTGCACCAAATAAGACAGAGTAACATATATGTTTGTATGAATACCCCTGCCATTGCTTATCATAGTCTCTATTGGTATTATAATTTCGCTGTAAGTTCAATGTTTGATTTGATGGCAGTGCAAGTACCCTAGATGTTGTATGAATACATGTAGCTTTACGTATCGAAGCAATTTCACTTGGAAATTTTAGCAGACGTGAAGAAATACTACACATTTTGGGGACAAATTAATTCGATAAACCGAAAACAACAAGGTTTTCCGCTTTTAAAAATAACTTTTACAGGTGTTTTAGCATTTTTGACAGGATCTAAATTTTTTTTTTAGTTCTTTCCTAATCTTACTGACATTGACAATGACATTGACAGTAATTGAAGTAATTCAGATTTTGACATCTCGAACGAAGTAGTGAGGAGAGGAGCTCGTGGCTTAATAAGAACTGCCACTCGGGTCGATCTTTAGGTAAAGCTGTGCTTGCCTAGGTCGGTCTGTGGATGGGTGACCGCCCGACATACCGAGTTTCCTCCGTGCCTCGGAAAGCACGTTAAGCTGTTGGTCCCGGCTGCCATATATAGATCTTTGGCAGTCGTTACAGGTAGTCAGTGACCTGAAAGTCTGACAACCAGTCTTACCAAAGGGTATCGTATTACCTAGTATTATCTGGGTTGTGGAGGTCAGATAGGCAGTCGCTCCATGTAAAATACTGGTATTCAGCTGCATCCGGTTAGACTGGAAGCCGACCCCAACATAGTTGGGAAAAGGCTAGGCAGATGATGAACGGAAGTAGTGAGGTGCCACGATGGGAGCAAATATTTATTGACAAAGTTTTTATTAAAGTCTGCACCAGTTAACCAAAGAATAAAGGTCATTGATCAGAGTTGTACCAAAAAATTTACAAAACATCGTTTTGCGATCGTTTGTCATTCAAAACTGTCGCTAATACTGCTCCGGTTTCATAATACCAAACACATATCCACAAGGAAATAAGTAAGAAATACGTAATTTTTTTTTTCCTTTAGCCTACACTGTCCCACTGCTGGGCAAAGGCCTCCCCAATGGCTTTCCAAGTTTTTTTACAATCTGCCTTCTCCGTCCAATCCGTTGAGGCTCTGTCCGGCTCCATTAAAGAAACGTGACCCTCCTAGTCCCACTTTAACCTGGCAGATTTAAGGGCTATAACAATGATTATGGTATTTTTTTATTTCAAAAATACCTATTAAAACAATGAGATTTGTAATTGCTATTGTTTATGTATTTCAGCTTGTTTATGTTTTGCTATTGTTTGTATTTTTTTTGTTAATGTTTTTGTATTTATTTGTTTTTGTATTTTCATCGTGAGGAAACCGGCTGTCTTAGAACCAAAAAAAATCGAAGACATGCGACTTCCACCAATCCGCACTGGGCCCGCGTGGTGGATCATAGATCCCTGCAGTGGGAACATGGCTGATGATGTATTTCAAAAATAATTTTCGTGTTGTTTTTTTCTTTTTCGAGATTATTTATGTCTTCAACTAATATTTCCGTAAAAGAATATGCCTTAATTGAATTTATGTATTTAGCTTTATAACTTATATTCATAGAAGTATGCTTATTTGCATACTTCTATGAATTCTTACCTTAGAAAAATTCTTACCAAAAAATTAAATCTTTTGGGTTATACCCAAAGCAAATCAGGGGTGCACTAGCTTCGAACAATTTTGTAATTATGTACCTATGATTACCTATCGCGTCCTTTTTTAATTGACAAACGGTTGGCGCAGTGGCATAGCGATTAGACTTCTGCGCTGCGTTTCGCAGGTTCGATCCCCGCACGGAACACAATTATTTGTATGGCCTACAGATAGTTGTTCCAGGTCTGGGTGTTTGTGTATGTGAGTTTAAAAGTTTCTAAACGCACATAATGTACAGGAGAAATTCCTAGTGTGTAGTCTAAAAAAAATTTGAACTACTGAAACACGATTGAATATGGTTTTGGCCAAAAGGTTTGTAACTCATACCCAGTGTAGGTACGTGTCAAAGACGCCCCTTACCGCGATACGTTTGTTTTAATCGTGTTAGCGACACTTCCTTTTCGTATCGTTTTGAAATATTGGAATACATTGGCAGACGGGTGTCAACGGCCTTTATTCTTCGGTTAACTGGCGCAGACTGTAATGTGAATAGACCTGCAACATACTCGAGGGCCACGAAATGCGACGCTCCAAGCGAATTCGCCCTGTGCTGCAAGCGTACGAAATCGCCTGGAGCGTCACATTTCGTGGTCCTATAATTATTACGCATAAGCAGCGTTTGTGAGCAGTGTCATTTAGAAGTGTTTTTTTTTAATTGCAAGTTCCTCACACTGGTTTTTTAGACTAGTACAGTAAGACCCGAGTTCACCAACAGATGTTTAAATTTTTAACCGATGTTTAAACCTTAAACGCCTGTTTAACAATATTTTGCTGTTCGCCAAGCACTAACCATTGATTACGACTGTTAAACGCCTGTTTTACTTAAACGAAGTATCGAACATAGTTTAACCATCGGTTAGTTGCTCCCCAACGTTATTCATTCGTTTTGAAGAAATAAAAATATAAATGCAAGACGCTTTGCACTACATTTTTGAAGAAAATAATGTGTTAGATGATTTCGAAGCTATTGAGCGAATTTTACGCTCACCCCGTTTGATTCACACGGCGCAATTATTTCGACGAATATGGCGAGAAAGTTTTCGGTATAAGATTTCGATTAAATACAAACATAGTGCCTTGGAATTGCGTTTAATATTCTCCCAGCAAGTCTTCAAACTTTCGTACGTCCACAGTATGTACTGTGAGCGTTAAATTCTTGAGTCAGACGCTTCCAACCCTTGACTTTTTCGGCATTCATTGTAGCGTCTGATTTTTTATTTTCTAAGGTCCTTGTACTTTGCTACAAGTTCCATTAAAACTGACTTCTCATCTTGGGTGAAATTTGTTGTACGCTTACGTATAGCTTCCATCACTAATTAATTAATTCTGGACCGAAAATAACTTGAATCACTTCGACGACAATAAAATAATAACACGACATGACATTGACATAACAGATGCGGGCGAGAAGAAAAAGGGTGCTAAATAATAAAGACGTTCACGATAACGGACATTCCGTTGACATAGTAAGCATTTCATTTCGTAGTATAATAATGTTACGCTGCCATTTTTCGATGTCAGTCGCCTAAAGGCAAAGTTATGCAGGTACATGACCATCTTTACAAAACAATGTTATACCATTCAATCATTTACGACCCAATCGTTCAAAAACGTTCGTTTAGATAACCGTTGGTTACAAATGGATGGTGAACATTAAAAAAACGCGGTTCGTTTAAACAACTGTTAAGTATTAACGGGGCGGTTATGTAATCAATGATTATGATGTAGTTGGTGAACTCGGGCCTAAGACCCGAGTTCACCAACAGATGTTTAAATTTTTAACCGATGTTTAAACCTTAAACGCCCGTTTAACAATATTTTGCTGTTCACCAAGCACTAACCATTGATTACGACTGTTAAACGCCTGTTTTACTTAAACGAAGTATCGGACATAGTTTAACCATCGGTTAGTTGCTCCCCAACGTTATTCATTCGTTTTGAAGAAATAAAAATAAAATTAAAGACGCTTTGCACTACATTTTTGAAGAAAATAATGTGTTAGATGATTTCGAAGCTATTGAGCGAATTTTACGCTCACCCCGTTTGATTCAAACACGGCGCAATTATTTCGACGAATATGGCGAGAAAGTTTTCGGTACAAGATTTCGTTTATTTAAACACAAACACAGTGCATTTAAATACAAACACAGTAATAATACATAATAATAATAGTGCATATATAGCAAGTCTTCAAACTTTCGTACGTCCACAGATGTACCTACTGTGAGCGTTAAATTCTTGAGTCAGACGCTTCCAACCCTTTACTTGTTCGGCATTAGTTGTAGCGTCTTGTACTTTGCTACAAGTTCCATTAAAACTGACTTCTCATCTTGGGTGAAATTTTTTGTACGCTTACGTATAGCTTCCATCACTAATTAATTCTGGACCGAAAATAACTTGAATCACTTCGACGACAATAAAATAATAACACGACATGACATTGACATAACAGATGCGGGCGAGAAGAAAAAGGGTGCTAAATAATAAAGACGTTCACGATAACGGACATTGCGTTGACATAGTAAGCATTTCATTTCGTAGTATAATAATGTTACGCTGCCATTGTTCGATGTCAGTCGCCTAAAGGCAAAGTTATGCAGGTACATGACCATCTTTACAAAACAATCTTATACCATTCAATCATTTACGACCCAATCGTTCAAAAACGTTTGTTTTGTTAACCGTTGGTTACAAATGGATGGTGAACATTAAAAAAACGCGGTTCGATTAAACAACTGTTAAATGTTAACGGGGCGGTTATGTAATCAATGGTTATGATGTAGTTGGTGAACTCGGGCCTAAGTTGTTATTATCAACTAGTGCATCGTAATGTTCTCAAAATAAAATACATATCACCTGTAATGTTTACGTTTGATTGTTTACATATTATGTTTCAAACAAGCTTTATCATTTTTAATGTGAATTATAAGTGAGAATAGCCGAAACTTCACAAACTTCTGTTTCTGCGTAGGTACCTTTATGGGAAAAAGGCATTGGTGTCACGGAGAAGTGTGGAAGAAGAAGACATAATAATAAACTGCACCAACCCCAAATGGCAAGAGAATAATGATGTTGTGGAATAATGTAACGCACCTTAGACCTCTTATGAATCACCACGAGTCTAAGATTCACGCATAATTAACTTAGATATTATTAGAATTTTGAAATAGACACCTAAATATAAATAACATAAGTGAGAATAACAATTGCGTAGTGAAAATAATCGATATTAGCCTCCATCTGCCGTCCATTTTTAATCTGTGATCAGTGAACTTCAACTTTGACAGTCCACGGCTTTCGAGAACAGCGTTTGACGGCTGCAGCGAATCAGCGAAAAGCATGAAATTTTGAATTCTTTCAATTCAATCAAATTTGACTGTGCTTGCCAGACAAGACAATTTACTACACATTCGAATAGTGTCGAAGGTAAATTATTCCTCAAGATAGAATAAACATAGGGTATATTAGCAAAACGATGAAATAAAAACGGATATACATTTTTGATTCAGAAGCTTCTTGCCGCAACATACCTATCGCAAATTGGTACGTGAAAAGAGTGAGTTATATAACCTTGAATCACGAGACTTCAGTATTGATCAGTTAATTTTCTGTGAAATATTCAAGTGAGGGTAAAACTTATCAGGTATGTAATTATAATTTTTGTAACGTAGACGCAAATCCGCATTATGTGACGCAACGAGTAAAAAAGAGGTTAGAAAACTGGAGTACCCAGTGATACATGTAGTGCTAGATCAACACTATTAAGTAAAATAATGATAGTTGCCGTTTTCACCATTATATAATCTTGTCTCCTGTTTAAGTCATGCAATTATAAAGTAACCAGTGTTCTTTGGGGCACCATACAGAATTACTTAGCTCCTTTCTATTCCTCTCTAATCTGACATCTGTTTTCATTTCTATTATTGAATTACTATACACAGAGATGCAAAATAATTACTGGGGGTCTACACAGCTGGTGGTTCAGTGAATTTGATCATTAAAATATATAATATATATTTTTTCTAACAATTAAGATAAAACATACAACCTTATTGATTTCAATTTCTTTTTGATAAGAATATTGTTTTGATATTTATTTTTCAATTGTACCAAATGCAAATTAACACTTTCCTGGTTATTTATTTGATGTTCTAGATATTTCATTTCATAAAATACAATCAAATTTGGCTCATGTAAACACTAGTAATTTCTCTGATGACCTTGAACTATTTAATCGATTCTATAAATAATTTCAGAGCATAGTAGTGCATCTATATAACAGTTTGACTGCCTGCCAAATTTTTACATACTAGAAAGTAGATTGGAAAGGCTTCATTCTTTAATTTTATTGTTTCCTAATCTATAATTAAATACACATTTATTATATTAATAGTAGTTCTTTACGAAATAAAACAGAACTATATTTTAATATAATATGATTCTGTTGCTATATGAGAAGACAAAATTTTAAAATGTTTTTGGTTTACATATTTTATTGTGTACATTTTTAGAGAACCAATTATTGCATAGTGAATTCAAACTACTAGAGCTGAGCTAATAGAACAGTAACATTCCGTGTCTAAATTAATGTTGCAACACTGTAGGGAAAAAAATAATAAAAATAACAATTTAAATGTGCCAGTTACTCTGGCATTGACAATGTTGTGTCCTAAATTCTCAAGTATATTATCTTTTTGTTTGTTCATACACATGTTGTTTGTATAAAGAGAATTTATCATGTTTTTCTAACATCTGTGCTACAGGCGGTCTAGACTTGATATTGTTTTTTATATTTATATCAGAATTGTATTTTCTTGACTTATTACACCTAAATATATAGTAATTAAAGATCATAGAACTCTCTCTATAAGGCAATAAAAGATTATACATAAAACAATGAAGAATTAGCTGTATAATTAATTATATTATTGTAGTGAAAATGTAGGTCTGGCAGAAAACCTCGTCAACAATAAATAAATATAAAATAATTGATCAGTACTACAAAATTGATAGAAAAATCTACTTAAGAGGTATGTTGCGGTAAAACAAGCACCTTAATTTTTAAGACATTCATGAGTACATTAGCTGTCACTACAATGATTGAACATTGTTCTGTGAATAATAACACTTTTTAAGGAACACTGTTCTCAAGTATAGAGAAAAACACTCCTTTGGTGTGAAATATGCTTACAAAAATAAACTTACTGACTATCTTAGAAATGTATTCATAACTTGAAATAGTATTTCGTGGGAAATATTATTATAACAGTAATAAATGACTGGCAGTACATTGAATATAAAAAAAAATATGTTCTTTACAGATCTGACACTAGACTGACACCACCATGCATCGCGCAAGAGTAATATTTAAGCTCTCAAATAAAGTTGGGAGCAACGACAAATTCGCCTCATGGCTTCTCAACAAAACACAGGTAAATCATCTATTTTTATTAAAACACCAAAAAAAAAATCTGTTTGGTCTCTGTAGCACACAGTACTCATCCTAGGTGCATATTTAGCAGACAGAAAATTTATTATTTCCATCCACCCTAGCGCCTCAAGAAAGGCCAGCAACACCTAGATAAATAGTAATAGGATTTAGTTTCACTGGAACAATGATTTATGTGGCTTACAGATTGGTCTTTCCGGAATGGGTGCGACCCATCCTGACGCAACAGATTTCTTTGTTGCTTACCAAAATAAAACCATTACTCTCAGTTTCATCCTTTAAGAGTAGAAGTACCATTCACAAAAAAATGTGCATTATGTATTGTAGTTAGACAATAATATCTATTCTGTAGTCTTGTGACAAAAAAGGTACATGCCAGAATGTTCTCAGGCTGTTAAACAATAAGTTCAAGGCCGTCAACGGCCATGGTCACTAAACGGTAACTTGTGACCTTGTCCAAATAAACTGAGTTGTTTTAGTTACCTTTTGAGTGGACTGCCTCGTTGGTCTAGTGGTCGCAAGCGCGACTGCTGAGCATGAGGTCCTGGGTTCGATTCCCGGGTCGGGCAGTGTTATTGGCTTTTTCCATCAGGAATTTATCAGTAGCAGCCACGGAGTCTGGATTTGTGACCGGTTGATGGCAATAGGCTCGCCCCCTATTACATGGGACTTAGGTACACCTCTGCCTAACCCTTCGGGGATTACAGGCGTGATGTTATGTTGAGTGAAAAAAATGCAATTAAATTAATTTAATACATATTATGCACTTCACTCCATGTAAAACATTGGTATTTAGGGGTAGCCGGTTAGACTAGAAGCTGGCACTAACATTTGGGTAAAGGCTAGGCATATTAAAATTGTTTTTGTCTAGATACTAAGCCGTTTTTTTAGGAAATGATAGAAGTTAGTTAGAAGATGACGGATGGGACGAATTATCACGGGTGAGGCGTCATAACGAGGATGTATGAGTCATTATCACGTGTGGCGTCGCCGCCGCCGCCGCCGCGCCGGTCGTGCAACGATTCCACAAGTTAATAACTGCTTTTGTTAGGTAACTTTCCCAACGCACATTGCGCAAGGTCCGGTTAGTGGACCCTAACCAAAAAGCTGGTCGAATTATTTTGAACCACAAAGGACCCACAACCGGACCCCCCGTTTGTGAGACTCTAAAATAAATAAAACTTAAAAAACCTAGTTTTCACACTCAGGTTTTAGTTAAGTTTCAGTAAGGATATTATTGTGCCCTTCACCTTGTTGCATTTAGGGGCAGGTTGCTGTTAAAACCTGCCCACTTTCTTTCCTGTTTTTTAAATGCATGTTTTGGTGACATTGAAATAAAAGTTCTTGGAAACGAGGTGACTCATTCTCGTAGCATTTGCATCAACCTTTTATGGCAGTTTTTTTATGCAAATTAATATATCCCAGGAAACAAGATCTTTACCTTGTTTACCGCAGTGCGTAAAAAAAAAAAACAGACGAATTGATAACCTCCTCCTTTTCGGAAGTCGGTTAAAAAGTAAATAGTAGTAACTGCTACAATAATTCTGCACTCTTTATATCTATCACTGTGTAGACTAAATTGAACAGTACATAAAAAATGAAAATCATCTATCTACCTATACTAATATTAGTATAGATGATTACAAACAAATTTTACGTCTTTATATTATTATAAAGACGTAAAATTTGTTTGTATGTATGTCTATGTATATATGCGGTAATCTCCGGAACTAATGATCCAATTCCAAAAAATATTTCACTAAATTTTTCGTGGGCACTATAGGCTATAAATCAGATTTTAAATATGGTGGTAGTGTCTTAATAATTCGTTTAAAAAACATAACCCTTTCCTTGCAGTCGGGTAAAAAGTATATTTATACTGATGTTAAGCCTTTTCTCAATAGCTGCATAATTCTTTTAGAAAATTATCATTTCCAAGTATCTTTGTTTCTGATAAAACCACTAGTGATGTTGTGTCTGATTGATATAACTCGATATTGTTATCTGTTTCGAGAAATTTCAATGTGAAGGTGTCATGTTTAAAAGAAAACTCATACACGTGTAGTACGAAAACATGTTTATTGAACCTTTTATATCATCGTAGATTTTTGTATGGATGTTGAAAATTATTTCACGGGAGCATACTGTCGGAATAAAAGGTACCCTATGTACAGACGCCAAGGTACCCGAAACCGTTTTATTTTTCCAATTAACAATTAACCTAACAACTGGAAGTCATTGGGAGAGGCCTTTGCCCAGCAGTGGGATGATACAGGCTAACAGTATCAGTAATTTGACAGATTGTAGTTGCTTCATGTGCTGGCGTCTGTAGCAACCCAGGCCATCTACTTGCGTTCCAAATTACATCCCAATACGTTCAGCTATTAAGCTATGAAAAGCGAAAAGACATGAGTACCTGACAAGTAACAATTAAATATTATTAAGAAAATATACGTTCACTTTAGCACGTGACGTCTATTTCTAGAGTAAAATCGATCTGTCCGTAGTTCCGCACGTGTTGTAAGTACTGTCTGTTGTGTAGCCGGTATGCTAGTCGCGCCTCCAACTTGTTGTATAGTACTAGTATATTATGAAGCGGCCGAGCCCCTTTGTTACTTTGATAAACTTTGTTCTACTTCGTTATCGTGTAGCTGTTTGTTTTTTAAAGTACAATAAATTGTTCAACGATTGAAATTATTATATACTTACATATTATTTATTATAAGAGAAAAGGACGACCAAAGAAACGATGGATGGACTGTGTGAAGGATGATATTGCTAGAAAGGGAATGAGTAATGGAGAAGTATGGAAAAAGAAGATGTCGATCCCAAATAAATAGGGATAAGGGCTGGAGAATGATGATGAACGTATTAATTATTATACGGATGATTATTATAATATGATTATTATATGGTGGAATGAGCTGGTGTCCCTCGAATAAGATTTTTCCCTAATAACCTTACCTAAATATAAGTGGGATGAGAGTAGGAAGGCTTTTAACCTGCAGTCAGACAATCCAGGCTGATAATAATAGTAATAACATTGCTTATTATTGGTAATTTGATACCACACAATATGATTGTATAGGTCACAATTAAAATAATCAGTTTAATATCTACTCCAATGAATATAGAACAGATTTTGGCGTACCAAGACAATTGGAGGTTCGCCAAACGAAATGTGTGCGCCAGGAAAGCGATTTATTTTCATGTTGGAAATGTGGCTTCAAAACAAACGATGGTATTCTGTAATGGTTGACGTCACATGACGTAACCACATAGCGCAGTACCAATGTTGTATTAAAAAAATAAAAAGTCATGCCTTTTCTGTCAGATCAGCTTGGGAATGCTATTTCGAGACGAGATCGCTTAGTCGAGATCTCGAAGCGTCAGAGATTCGATTTCGGCGAGATCTCGACATTTTCGAGATCTTGAATGGATTTCGAAAAGTATTGTTTTAATTAGATAACTGAAACATGATTGAAACTGCTTAGTAGTTGTGGTTAGATGCGAGTAAGATACAACATGAATAAATTGAAAAAATGTCTAAAATTTTAAATAGAAAATTTGCAAATCTTGCTATTTCCAAAATCACTCCTAAACTAGGAGTGATTACGAGTGCTCACTCCGAACTAAATTAATAGTGATTTTGGTAATAGCTTCTTAAAAAAACAAATAGTGCTTAGAGTGCTGTCAGATAAACGGCATCTTATGTCAGTCGCTATATTAAACGGCATCTTATGCCAGTCGTATGCAGTCCGACATTTTCTTTCGCCAGTCAGAGATTCGCTCGCGCGCAGTGAACACGCGTCATGCGTCGCTGTCTACTGCTGCTCGATCTCGTCAATCTCGGCCGAGATATCGTCATTTTATGCTTCGAGATTGTTCTCGAAAAATGAGGCGACATCTCGGATGATTGGGATCTCGCGATATCAAGATTGTATTCCCTAATCCTGACACCACGAAGACCATGATCTTTAACTGATATATATTTTTTTGATTATGAAATGATTGTAATATTCAATTAACGTAGTTTTAACTAACATAAACTGATGGGACTCCCTGGTGTAGTGATGTCCTTAGACCTGGTTAATATATTTTAAAATTTAATCCTATTTTAGATAAAACATGAACTCACGCTTTTTTCACATGGGAGCAGACAGAAACCACATAACACCACCAGCTACGATCCTAACATGCGCCTTCCCTTAAAAACCTATTCAATACACCTGTTATTCCAAGCTTAGTTCATTGTTGGTGAAATGGTTGCAAACCTAACTGTTGAGTGTGAGGCTGAGGAGTAAGAATTTTCATTAAGATTTTCTCTGTAGAAGTCCGAAGTCTCGATTTATGCACGATACCTTGCAGGGCAAGCCTATATCGCAACAACTGATCGTACCTACCATGGCCTACCAACCATTCAATGAACACAAGCGTGAATGTATATTCAACCTTCTTTTTATTTGTACAGGTCGCTGCAGTACCACTTACCAGCTATAGGCACAAAAGCTCGGCAGCCGCTGAACCCTTCCTCAATGGCTCCAGCTCAGCCTACGTGGAGACCATGTACAACACATGGCTCGCAGACTCCAGCTCTGTACATGCGGTAAGTTTGATTGACTTCTCCTGTATTTTAAAATATTTATTTTTTTATTACGTTACCCCACACTAGGAATTTCTCCTGTATCGTGGGTGCGTTCACAAACATTTAAACTCACATACACAAATACCCAGACCTGAAACAACTATCTGTAGGTCATACAAATATTTGTTCCGTGTGGGGATCGAACCCGCGACACGCAGCGCAGCAGTCCAATCGCTCAGCCACTGCACCAACCGTGCCGTCTATCATTGTGGGGCAGTATAAGAGATCATTTGCGCTGGATAGTGCGGAACCTTTGAATAAAATGTGTATGTGTGTTAAATCCATTAATTTTTAAGACTTTTATATTACGATTTTCAAAATCATAAAATCAAAACATTTATTTAAAGTAGGTCAGTAACAGGCACTTTTTGAACCGTCGAAACAAATACAACGATTAAAATAATGAAGCTACAGTCCCAGTCACAAGGCATAAAACTGTGAAAGTACTGTAGTTGCAAAGCGTAGATCTCTATGGAGAATGTCATATTTAGCATACTTACTTATGATAAATACACTACTATATGATTAAGTCAAGTTTTCTAGAAATCCACGAAACCAATCCAACGGCTAAGAGGGGTTTTTGAAGACACCGACGCAATGGATGTTGTAGAAAAATGACGAAATTAAAGCCAGTGCTGCAACCATTGCATTATGCACGTTAGATTTTATTTTCCATCTGTCACTGTTAATGGAATAATACATAGTAACCGACACGTGTATTATTAATTATTTTCTTAGTGGACCATTTTAAAAGCTTTTATTTTATACTAAACTAGATCGATCGTCATTGGTAACAACTCTTGACTTCTATTATGTCTACAATATTGCCTTGAAATCGAAATTAGTACCCAGAGAAAACGGTAGCTGCACTGTATTCAATTGGTCATCACTACATAGTATAAAACAAAGTCGCTTTTATTGTCCCTATATCCCTATGTATGCTTAAATCTTTAAAAGCTGCGGGCGAAGCTGCGGGCATCAGCTAGTAAATAATAATCGATTCTAGAACACAAATAAGGCAAACAAATATATAAAAAATGTATACACAATACAGTATGTTAGTTTAAACGAGGGACATATTAAAACCCGCAATAGGGGCATGCTTACGTGATACTAATAAAAATACGAACAAAAAAAAAACACTGATACATAAATAACAGACAGAACCATACCAAAAATTTGAATCATTCCCACTAGTTCTACTGCACAGTCCTACGATAGAACTAGTGAGATTTTTTTCCCAATAGTTCTACGATTCAAGGTGGTACGAAATCGTAGAACTAGTGGGAACAAAAATTCCCACTAGTTCTACTGGTCCTATTAAACAATGTATAGTAGAACCAATGGGACTTTTCGTTCCCACTAGTTCTCCGATATAAGGGTGTTACAAAATCGTAAAACCAGCGGGACTCAAGTTTCTCATTCGTTCTATCACACAGTTTAGGGTACAACTACGGCACAAACTACCAGCACGCGTAGTATGGCGATTCTATCTCTATTCTACGAAGAATAGACAAAGCTTTTTCCATACAATTTGACATTAAATTTTGCGACTATCTGTCATTTTGTCGATTCTTCCGTAGACAAAACCCGTTTCTTCGGTGGTCATGCTAAGCCGGCAGGAGCATAGAAGTAGGAAGGAGGGAATCGTAGAACTAGTGGGAAAAAAAATCCCACTAGTTCTATCGTAGGACTGTGCAGTAGAACTAGTGGGAATGATCCAAATATTTCGGAAAAGTCTCGCAACCCTTGAGCTTATCGCAGAAAATGTACGCGTATCAATGGCTTTTAGGTATAATTAATTTTCCGATTGGCTATAAAGAAACGTCTAATAAAGTGAGATCTGGAGAGGTTCTGATTGATTTTACTGGATATTGTTATCTGCTTCCGCAAAATTACAACCCATTAGCGATAGAGGGGCTTTGTCGGTGCAGTTTGCTACGGTAGATCTTGTGATGTTCTCGAATCGTAGCATTTTATTATCTTTCATAACAATGGGTTATAAATAAATAAAATACCTCAAGAGTTTCTATGAAAAAGTGTATATGTTTACCATAAACATCTAAGTATGTAGTGAAATTAGAAGCGGATTTAGATAAGCTTGTAAATGTTATTTTTCACGTCTACCACCAGTTTTATTTTGATGATAGCATTGCGGACTAGTGCGGACGTTATTTTACAGACGTCCCAGATAAGATAGTAGTATTTTTACCAAGTTTCCAAGTATTATCTCAGTGTAAAACGGCTATCAAACAATCAAAAGGTATCTTATTACCTAGATCAATGTTATGCGTCATTTAAAAACATACGTCAAGGAAATAAGTGTGTATAATGCCACAAAAGAATCTGATTTGGAAATTGGTGCCACATGAGTTTGGTTTGATTATGGAATAAGTATTATTAATATTGCTGCTGGACTGACTTGAGGCTTTGAAATCGCAGATATTCGGATTCTAATGATCTCTGTCCTCAGGACAAGATGAGAGGTCAAGAGTAGCCCCATTTAATATATAAAAAAAAATTCTAATGCCACATTTTAAAATAAATAAATTTTACATTCATATGTGCCGTAATCGACGTCAATGTCCATTTGGACAAATAGTAAAATAAATAACTATTTTATATATGACTATTGTTCACATGTCAGCTGTTTAACTAATGATAGGCAATGAATAGTGATGTCAGATCTTAAGTCCGAGTTGACGTCACATGACGTTGTTAAGGGTGTTGCGTTGCTAGAATCCCAAAAACGACGTATGTTTAAAGAAATTTGTTGAGGAATCCTTCCATACGATTTCCATATAAAAAATATATGTTATACTTAAAGTCATCACAAATAATTCGTATTGTTTAAAATTTTAATAAACCTTCACATTATTTAATAAAAAATCGTAGTATGTCTTAACCTAAATCGAATTTTGTCTCTGTAACGGCTGAATAGTTCGGTATGAATTTTATACCCAAAAATACGTAGTGATGTATTTATCAATCCGTATTGTTTATTTTCTCTGATTTGTAATAAAATTTTAAAATAATAAATTAATTCCCGACATTTTGAGGCAAATGCGGCGCGAGACCCGTCGCGCATACTTGGAACGCGCTGCGCCAGTGTCTCGATGACTGTTGTCACGGGTGGACTGCACGCATGTCATTACTTCACAAATAAAATTCAAAAGTTCACGTTTTTAATGTTTTCTGAATTAAAACATATTGTAAATTGTATAGTTATCAATATTTCGTAAAATAAGAACAGAAAATAAGTTTGTAAATATATTTAAAGTAGTTTGTAATTTCGTTTTGTTGTTTGCACCTATCATAGAGTAAGCTGACTATGCCTAATAAACGTAAAGTGACGCGTGGCCGAGCTCTCCAAAACTATTGGTAAATTACCTACGTTTCTTAGTAGATATTTTGGTATATAGATATATCTATGATATTATTTTAATTTTGGACTGCCTCGTTGGTCTAGTGGTCGTAAGCACGATGCTGAGCATGAGGTCCTGGGTTCGATTCCCGGGTCGGGCAAAGTGTTATTGGGTTTTTCCATCAGGAAATTATAAGTAACAGCCACGGAGTCTGGATTTGTGCCCGGTTGATGGCAATAGGCTCGCCCCTATTATATGGGACTTAAACATAACTGGCGAAATGTGGGTGTACTATTAGGTACACCTCTGCCTAACCCTTCGGGGATTACAGGCGTGATGTTATGTTATCTAACTATTTTGTCTTGAGATTTTCGTTTGATGGAAGATGGAGATGTAGATGACTGATGATGTCTCGTACCTAATGATGGTCTCTCATACTACATGATACATTTTGAAGGTCTGATGAAGACCAGGTAACTGCTTATCGGTTCTCAGTCACGGAAATAGTCAGAATGCTCCAACTTTCAGCTTTTATCTCATTGAGCACGGATGCTACTACATGATACATTTTGAAGGTCTGATGATGATCAGCTAAGTGCTTATCGGTTCTCAGTGACGGATGTAGTTAGAATGACCTAGCTTTCAGATTTTATCTTATTGAGCACGGATGCTACTACATGATACATTTTGAAGGTCTGATGATGACCAGCTAAGTGCTAATTGGTTCTCAGTGACGGATATAGCAAGAATGACCTAGCTTTCAAATTTTATCGATCTGAGCACGGATGCTACTACATGATACATTTTGAAGGTCTGATGATGATCACCTAAGTGCTTATCGGTTTTCAGTGACGGATGTAGTTAGAATGACCTAGCTTTCAGATTTTATCTTATTGAGCACGGATGTTACTACATGATATATTTTGAAGGTCTGATGATGACCAGCTAAGTGCTTATCGGTTAACAGTGACGGATATAGCTAGAATGACCACCACCAGGTAAATGGCACCATCAGTCTCCAAGGCCTCTTCGAGCTCTTTCATATGAGTCCACACACGACGGTTCTTCGTGGTGCCATCAATGAGATCCTATACTTACCTTCGGAGTCTACCATCAGGTAGCTGGTATCATCAGTCTCCAAGGCCTCCTCGAGCTCTTTCAAATGAGTCCAAACACGATAGTTCTACTCAGTGCCGTCAATGAGATCCTATACCCACCTTCGGAGTCCACCATTAGGTACGAGACATCATCAGTCATCCAGATCTTCATCTTCCATCAAACGAAATTCTCAAGACAAAATAATTAAAACGATAAAACAATTAACACCATTAAAACAATAACATACATTACATAACATCGCGCCTGTAATCCCCAAAGGGTTAGGCAGAGGTGTACCTAATAGTAGGCGTGATGTTATGTTATGTATGTTATTATTTTAATGATTTTAATTGTTTTATCGCTTTTAGCGATAAAACAATTGTAGCAAAAAACAATTGTAGTCGTTCTTGTAGCACGGATGCTACTACATTTTGAAGGTCTGATGATAACCAGCTAAGTGCTTATCGGTTCTCAGTGACGAACGTAGTTAGCATGACCTAGCTTTAAAATTTTATCGATCTGAGCACGGATGCTACTACAAAATACATTCTGAAGGTCTGATGATGACCAGCTAAGTGCTTATCGGTTCTCAGTGACGGATACAGTTATGATGCTACAGCTTTCTGCTTTTATCTTATTGAGCACGGATGCTACTACATGATACATTTTTGAAGGTCTGATGATGACCAGCTAAGTGGTAATTGGTTCTCAGTGACGGATATAGCTAAAATGACCTAGCTTTCAAATTTTATCGATCTGAGCACGGATGCTACTACATGATACATTTTGAAGGTCTGATGATGATCAGCTAAGTGCTTATCGGTTCTCAGTGACGGATACAGTTATGATGCTACAGCTTTCTGCTTTTATCTTATTGAGCACGGATGCTACTACATGATACATTTTGAAGGTCTGATGATGACCAGCTAAGTGCTAATTGGTTCTCAGTGATGGATATAACTAGAATGACCTAGCTTTCAAATTTTATCAATCTGAGCACGGATGCTACTACATGATACATTTTGAAGGTCTGATGATGACCAGCTAAGTGCTTATCGGTTCACAGTGACGGATATAGCTAGAATGACCACCATCAGGTAAATGGCACCATCACCATCGCCTGTAAATCAAATCAAATCAAATCAAATCAATTTATTTGCTAAAAGTATTGGTACAATTTCGGTCGTAACATAAATAACTTGGATCCATAATACTTAGTCATAATAATGTGACATGCAAACATTTGGCTATTATAATTGTATTAATGTCATAGGTAATTAAATTATTCATAAAAATTAAATTGAGTACTAATGTCGTTAGATACATTTGCATAATATTAGACGGTAAATGATAATTGTAATTATCTATTCTTATTAAGCGTGCAAATTATTTACAAGCTTACATTTTTAATCATAATACATCATAATTTATGTCGTTATTACCGTGCAATTACTATTATTACATTATCATAAAAATATGAATTATTCATTACTATTATACATAACAAAACAATAATTAACTAATTTTAAAAAAGATTATTTATTAACATTATTCAAAAATTCATTAACAGAATAAAATTGTTTTTCCAGAAGCCATAATTTTAACTTAACAAAAAATAAATGATTAGTTAAGTCTTTTAAATTCTTTGGAATTTTGTTATAAATTAGCCCACACATATTAAAGGAGTTCTTTTTATATAGAGCAGTCTTCGGCGCTCTAGGCAGAACTATTCTACCTGGATCTCTTATTTTACGAGGGAAACGATCTTCAGCCTTTTTAAATAAATCAAAATGCTGCCGAACAAATTTAACGCATTCTAAAATGTACATACAGGGTAATGTAAGAAGCTTTAATTTTTGGAACAACGGTTTACACGATTCCCATGGTGGAATGCCACAAATGGCCCGGATGCATTTCTTTTGTACCCTGAATGCTTTATCCACATCCGTTGAGTTGCCCCATAGTATGAGGCCGTATTGTAGAGTGGAAGCAACACAGCCGTGATACGCAGTTAACATAGTACTCTGCGACGAGGTCTTTCGGAGTGTGTAGAGTACGTATACGAATTTGTTTAACTTGTTGCAAACCTTTTCTACGTGCGGTTTCCAGGAGAAGTACCCATCCAGTGCTACTCCCAGAAAAATGGTTTCTTCTGTCTCCAATAGAGGTTGTCCGTTATAAATAATGTCAAGTTTATCCCGCTTGCGACCATATGTCCTAAATTGAATAATTTTTGTTTTACTTATATTTACATGCAAATTATTATAACTTAACCATGAAATTATTGAGTCAATTGTATTATTAATGTCATTTCTGTAATTATTTATGTCAGTATTAATTGGTGATGTCATAATGATTGAAATGTCATCCGCAAATAATGTGCATGGATTGGGTGTGTGCTCAGGAAGATCATTAATATATAATAGGAATAAAGGGGGACCCAAAACGCTTCCTTGTGGTACACCTGAGTTGTTGTATTTGGCAAGAGATCTTATTCCCTGTAGTTCTTTGTTTCTAGTCATACTTAATACTTCAACACATTGCTTTCTGCCCACTAGGTAAGTTTCAAGCCAGCTAAGGGCCGGTCCTCGAATGCCGTATCGTTCTAACTTCGAAAGCAGTAATCTGTGGGACACAAAGTCAAAAGCCTTCGACATATCGAAAAATATTACCGATACTCTTTTCCCCATGTCTACTTCATCCATTATATTTTTTACCAGATTGAAGCATGCAAGAGTGGTCGATTTCCTTTTTTGAAACCCGTATTGTTCTCTCTTTAAAATCTGATGTTTCCCGATAAATTCCGTGAGACGGTTTTGCATAGCTTTTTCAAAAACTTTAGAAATTATTGGTATAAGGCTAATAGGTCTATAATTATCTACCTTCGAGCTGTCGCCTTTTTTATGAAGAGGCTTAACAATCACAGACTTTAACAACTCTGGGAAGCAGCCTTCTGAAAATGACAAATTAATTAAGTATGTCAACACAGGAGTTATTTCTCCTGAGCAGGCCTGTATGCTCTGACGGGGTACGCAGATGTGTACAGGACGCCCAGATTTCGAGAGTTAGGTATGTTAAGTTCCATTTTATTGCGGATAAGCCGATTACCGTGACATGTATTGTTAACAACGTAAAATTAATGAATATCAAATATTTGTAAAGGATATTACAACTAAAAATGGAAAAATATAAAAAACTTTTTTGCAAAAATAAAACCGACTTCAAAAACACAAAAAAGTGAAAAATAACTTTAGCTTCTGAAGTCGGTGACAAAAAAACTGAATAAAACAAACAAAAGTCACCGACTTCAGAAGCTAAAGTTATTTTTCACTTTTTTGTGTTTTTGAAGTCGGTTTTTTGCTACAATTGTTTTATCGCTAAAAGCGATAAAACAATTAAAATCATTAAAATAATAACATACATAACATAACATCACGCCTACTATTAGGTACACCTCTGCCTAACCCTTTGGGGATTACAGGCGTGATGTTATGTAATGTATGTTATTGTTTTAATGGTGTTAATTGTTTCATCGTTTTAATTATTTTGTCTTGAGAATTTCGTTTGATGGAAGATGGAGATCTGGATTACTGATGATGTCTCGTACCTAATGGTGGACTCCGAAGGTAGGTATAGGATCTCATTGACGGCACTGAGTAGAACCATCGTGTTTGGACTCATTTGAAAGAGCTCGAGGAGGCCTTGGAGACTGATGATACTAGCTACCTGATGGTAGACTCCGAAGGTAAGTATAGGATCTCATTGATGGCACCACGAAGAACCGTCGTGTGTGGACTCATTTGAAAGAGCTCGAAGAGGCCTTGGATACTGATGGTGCCATTTACCTGATGGTGATCATTCTAGCTATATCCGTCACTGTGAACCGATAAGCACTTAGCTGGTCATCATCAGACCTTCAAAATGTATCATGTAGTAGCATCCGTGCTCAATAAGATAAAATCTGAAAGCTAGGTCATTCTAGCTATATCCGTCACTGAAAACCGATAAGCACTTAGGTGATCATCATCAGACCTTCAAAATGTATCATGTAGTAGCATCCGTGCTCAGACAGATAAAATTTGAAAGCTAGGTTATTCTAACTACATCCGTCACTGAGAACCGATAAGCACTTAGCTGGTCATCATGAGACCTTCAAAATGTATCATGTAGTAGCATCCGTGCTCAATAAGATAAAAGCTGACAGCTGGAGCATTCTAAGTATATCTGTCACTGAGAACCGATAATCACTTAGCTGGTCATCATCAGACCTTCATAATGTATCATGTAGTAGAATACGCGCTCAGATAGATACAATTTGAAAGCTAGGTCATTCTAACTACATCCGTCACTGAGAACCGATAAGCACTTAGCTGGTCATCATCAGACCTTCAAAATGTATTAAGTAGTAGCATCCGTGCTCAGACAGATAAAATTTGAAAGCTAGGTCATTCTAACTACATCCGTCACTGAGAACCGATAAGCAGTTACCTGGTCTTTATCAGACCTTAAGAATGTATCGTAGGAGTACCTGTGCTCAGTGAAATAACTAATGAAAGCTAGGTTATTACTTCATTAGTCAAAGTGTATAATTTATAATTAAATATTTTATTCATACATTGTACTCCAAGAGAAACAAAATATGTTAGGCAAATACGATGACCACTCTGCGACACGTTTCTGTTCTTTGGTACGTTTTTCTGTAGTACAGTCGTTTGCCGGTAGGGGCCGAAAAATAAACAAAAGCCAGTACAGAGGTCAAATCGTCAAAGTCATCCACTGCTGTGTTCCCCTTAATAAAAAAGAAACAGATGCAGCTTGTTGACATAACCACTTGAGTGACAAAACGTGCTAACCAATACGTACTTCCAATTACGGATAGGTGAATTGGTTCACTGCGTCTAGACGAGGTCTAGACAATTTAATTTCTTTATTATTGATAACGTCCAATGACGTCTGTTATGAAGTGGAAACTCTGAAAACTATAAAAAAAAATGGATTATACAAGGTCAATTTGAACTGAAACTTCGCAACATATCATCATTTCAGCCGAATGACGTCCCATGCGTCTGGTATCCAGCGGATCTCCGCCACCTTCACTAGTTCATCGGTCAATGAGGGTCAACGACTATTGTAAATGTAGTTACTCGTATGTACTTGAAATTGAGGTTTTTTTTATTTATTTCGTTAATTCGTATTTAATAATCGACGCTCATCCTATCGCGGTGTTTAACTCGCTAATTTCATGCGACCCTGTATAGTCTGTATTTTTTAAACATAGATAATAAATGGTCATATTAATTATGAATGGGCTTCAGGGGTCGTTAGAAAACCATAATGAGGTTTTCATGAAAAAAACTAATTAATGCTTCGAAACATCTACGGATTTATAAATGAACCGTGAAAGTCAAGCCTCAAGGGCAACAACGACATTATTATTCTCCGTAATAAAGAAGGAAAAGAGATGTTCTCGTGTGTGAATTGACAATTCGTGCTCAGCCAATTTGTGTATTAATACTAAATGGAGTCAGTTGTTATCCGCGTGGACTTATCTGCTTTGATCTGAAAAATCCGGAGTAGATCTGAATCGCTTAAAGAAGTAGAACAAATATTCAGCCCACTCAACTTATTTAGTAGGTAAATTAGCATTCAGTCATTTGTATTCTTTATATTTCTTAAACAGTTTTATTCTTGAGGTAATTTCTTCATAAAAATGGAAATTTTAAAAGCACATTTTAAGGTTTCGTAGCCGAATTAAGGTCAAGATCCTGTCTGTGTTTCTTTCTATAAATGCACAGACGCTAACCATATCAAGCTACTGCCATCTGTCTTTATTTAATAGATTTTCAACTTTATCGCTGAAGCATTAGGTTCAAGGTTGATTGGGAAAATGGGCCGAGGGTAGTTTTAATGTTTCTGCCCATAGTGAATAATTCATTACACACCGTTTAGCATAATCTGAAAAACAGAAATATTGATTCCCGCACGTTTAATAACGGAAACTTCACGATGTGATTTTCCTTGAGTGATTATCGGCCTCCATAAGTACATGGATATGTTTAGAAAGATTTTTCTTTTTCAATAAAATAGGAAGAAAGAGTATTGCTGACAGTTTTTAGATAAGCTGATAAATGTGTAAACACTATCAGATTGTACTTTGATTGATCACAATGATGATTTTTCGATGATGATCAATGGTGATCATTCATAATCGAGCCGTGTCTCAATCACTTTTCAATGCAATCACGGCTAGGATTTCTGTATGAGATAAGGAAAATGCGTTGTGTTATCGTGTAATAGAATGTAAGATTTGCGTCGTATTCATTAGTTGATTCGGAGGATTTTTCTTCACTTAGGTATACGACACCTATGATCAACTACAATATCTTACTTGTGATTATTGAATCTTTACCGGTGACGTTACAGACTAAGTAGAATTATAATGATTCATCATAATAAAAATGATATAATTTACACTAGTTAAAAAAAGATAGAACAGATAAATGGAAGAACAGGAAAATAATTACGTTTTACGGTCGTACATTTCGGTCGGTTACCTACTTATGCATGCAAGGCGTAATCGTTTTTCATGGTCTGGGTATTTCCCTGCCTGCTCGAAAATTCCTCGAGTTTAGTGATTCCAAAATTCAGAGGATATTCAAGTGCATTGATCAATATAGCCAAAAACGTATAGATTTTTTTTATTATTTTCAATTATTATAGACGAATTACTCCATTATTTTGCACTATCTAAAAGAATTATGTTTTTTCTAGTCGTGGGATGCGTTTTTCCGCAATGCGACGGCTGGCGCCCAGCCCGGTACAGCCTACACTTCGCCGCCAAACCTGTCACCTTACAATAAGAACGAAGTACCTCTCACATCGCTGGTACCCGCCGGCGCTGGCATGCCATCCATATCTGCAGGTTTGTAGACACCACTTTGAAACTAAGAAAACGAATTTTTGTGGTACACTTTTTGACAATGTTAGATAAGTACGTATTTAGATGTCTATAAGTACAGTATATTGGGCTTGAACATCTCGAGAGAATGGAATGTCTGAAAGGGATCATTCTTTTTCAGAAATTCCAAGAATGTTTGTACAGTTAACGAGCCGCGTAAAAAAACAAAACATTACCTTAGACCTCAAACGACCGCTATATGGAGTGAAGTTCTTTCTCATGGTTTTCTTTTCAAATACTTAATAATAAAATAACCCTCCTTTTGGGCTTCGCTGCAGTCGGGTAATAAACTCTCATGTTTAGCAGCCAAGTATACACGAAAGATTTTTTTAGCGGAATTCTTTAGGTAATCGTCGAAACATCCAAGATAACTTTCTTATCATTTCAATAACTTAAGACTATAACGGTAATGGTGTTGTTCCACAGGCTCTCCAATAAACGAGAAGATAATCGACGACCATCTGGCTGTGCAGGCCATCATCAGGAGTTACCAGGTGACGAACGTTCCTATCTTACCGCTGTTATGACTCTTGTTCGATATTCATTATTGTTTGCACTTTTTTGTCCCCTACTCGTGACTTGCCCATGTGGTTCGGAAGCTCATGTACGACTAAAGAAAATCATCTAATGAGCAATTTTTTTCACTTTAAAATTTTCCTCGGAATAAACATTAATTTTTTTGCTTGGCCTACTAGAGCCTCTTTTGGTCTAAAAAATAAATGATTTAGTTTACTCGTCATCAACTCCCGAACTAAACGTGTTTCCCCTCTTTGTTTTATTCCCAGTTTTAAACATGTTGACTAAGAAATGTTTATGTCAGGTCTAGGTAGTGTTTATTGTTTTACACATTTTTTTCTACAAAAGCAGTTTTCTAGCGTTATGATTGTAGGTCGCGCTCACAATGATTTATTAACATAGGCAGAATTTATTTATTTAATCATAGAGTTAATTATGACATTTTCTTTTATAAATGTTTTGTTAAGTTTTCTTATTTTGTTAATTTTATAATTAAAATAGAAATTGATAATTATGTTGATGAATGAAAATTATGTATATTGTACCAGAACCAGTCATTGTTACTGCGTGTGGAACAATTGGCATAGCGGTTTCAAGACTATTAGTTCAACTAGTCTAAATTCTGTTACACGACCTAGCGACAGAAACATCTACCTACATAGTAATAAGTCCTTGAAAACTGTTTAGTAGCGTCACATTGGATGCCGTTAATAGCTTTCTATTGAGAACAATATGTAGTTGTGGTCGCTAGGTCGTGGATGTTTGCAATTTGGGCTAAAATGTGATGTGGTGGCGGGTGCGTGACAGGCTCGCGGTCACCTGGCGGCCGGCGTGGACCCGCTCGGCATCACCACGGCCAACCTGCCCGAACTAGGCATGCGCGGCCCAAGCTCCGAGCTCATCATGAGGAAATATTTCAATTTCGGTACGCAGGACACAGGGGATATGTCGCTGTCGTAATTATGGACGCAACCACACTCGTATACCGTTTCGTTATTTATTTCAACATTGCATTGCGTGTCACTGATTGTTGTGTTTCGTAAGCGATTTTATAACACACATACATATTTTTAACTAGTCATGCTTTTGGGAGAGTGGTCACGAGTGCTGAGATGTGACCTTGTCTTTGGATAGCCGTAGCTTTTACACCACGCAAACCACTTAACATATAGCCTTTTGATGCATCATCTTAATAAATCACAGTAATAGTGTTGTCCTCAAACTTGAATTGTTTGAATGATTGTCTATCAGACGTGCATACTTAATGTAGATAACACTTGTTCGAATACACTGCTTGTGTAATAGAAATTTATGTTAGGAAATTGTTTCTTGCATATGCATGTGTGTGATAATATTCGCTATCGATTACTATCAAAGATTTTATTTGCTGTAGTTTTTAATTTCAAGCAGTTTTAGTCACCCAAGTAATCCTAACAATTATAACCAATCTGTGAAAGATTAGATTATTTTATCGGAAGATTATTAAGTATTTATGTGAATGCCAATTTAGTATCGTTATTCATATCATCAAACATTTGGTTCATACATAATAACCAGACCGACATAAAATGCTAGTCTCAAATGATACAAAAATGTAAACAAAAGAAGTAACATTTTATTGCCTTATTTTTCTTCTTTATGTCGTTTTTAACACATTTTTCGATGTGGTAGGCGCTGACAAATAATATGCACGTTTATGGGAATACTGCGGTTAACATTATATTATTATATCTTTTCTCAATCATACGTATGCTGCGTAACAGTCTTATAAAACTTCCAGTTTCTTAAATTACTTTTTATACAATTAATATGTATTTGTACATAATTTTCTATAAGTAAAATATGCAACAGATGTGCCTACCTATGTATTACTGCTTTATATGTTATATATCTGAAAAAGGGATGTATGATGGGGCAGTCACTTGATTGTTTTGTTACGAACATTTTGTTTTACGTTGAATGTAGTCACGTGGTCACCTAGTGGCGCACTTAGACCCGCTGGGCATCGCTACTGGGGACCCGATATCGAGCGGCGAATGGCACGGCGGCTTGCGAGCCTTCGCAAACGAGGCAGTCATTAGAGAACACGTCCGATTCGGTATGGAATCAAACTACCACATACTCGGTGGGACGACACTGATGTCAAATGGACTTCGCAATTATACAACATTACACTGATAAGATAGCGTGAGCATCGTAAACCCAAACAAACAATTAATTAGTTTTCTACGTAGTAAAATGTCTGTCCAATTGACATCAAGATAGTTCAAGTGCTGAGTAATGCGTTACACGTAACTTGCTGTGGGTCCTGTAGGGGGGTTAGTTTCGGTTTCACTCCTGGCACCGCCTGTCTTGGGGATATGTCCTTGCGAACACACGCGTTCTTCTACACTTACCTTTCCTGTATCGTATGTAGTTAGATGCTTTGTGGTGCTTGGTTTGTAGAACTTTGACCTCGTAGATTAAATGGAGATGGATGATGATTTTAAAATATGTTAATATAATTCTATATATTTAACTAATTTAACTTCATCATTATTTTAAAGCGTAGATAGAACACTTGAAACAAAATAATGTTAATTGGAAGTTAAATAATTGAGACTAGCTTTTTGAAATAATCGGTCATATAAATTAAAATACTAAAATGTTACTAATTCTAAGAATATGACTGTTTTATCCACCTTGGAATGTTATTGTTTAGTACAATATTAATGATTAACAAATGAGGTTAAGGTATGGAGGAACTGCATAAGACTAATCGCTTTATCATCATATTCCTTTACTAGAGTTTGTACATCAGAAGATGTAATTTTGTAAATAAGTACTCGATTCAACATAAGAATGAGTATAGACAAGAGATATATTTTAAGTGAAGACAGTGAATAGAAGACATAAGACGGTATTTTTTAACAAATAAAGATCCAAAAAAGAATTGGTTAATAGACTATTTAACCTTACACATACGCCAAATAACTTAGTAGCTATTCTCGTCAGTTCAGGATACTATACTTAAAAAAATTACAAAAAAAACTGTCTATGATTTGTAGAGGACAAAAAAAAAAACCAAATAAACCTAAAAAAAAAAAACCTAAACCCTAAATCCTTTTAATTGTGTTGTATCCCAATGAACTGTTTTTAACTTTTTTAAATTCCTATTTCCAAACATATGAGACTTTATGTAATTAATTAATGTTGTTTAATTTGTACATTGTAAGTAGCCATTTAGTCGGACCATTTTATATTGATGAAATGCTCATTGTAAGATAATTATAAGAGTACAGGTTGATTAGGTACTTCTATCTGTATTATGAGAATTCGTTGACAACTTTAGGTTTAACAAAAGTGTGTGTCGGAAAATGGAGAACATTTTCTATTTCTAATCAATTAACAGGTTTTACGTAGGGATATAAAACTTAACAATTATTTTAAATGCTTAATTTGTATTTTATACCACGCTGGCTTATCCACGAGGAAATTTTGTGTTGCTCCCATATCGGCAGTGTATGTATTGTACCTTAACCAGCTGCTGATTAGGCCTGCGAAATAACTGACTAATCTCCCAAAACCTTCAATATTCTTAATGAAGGAAGAAAACATGCCTCCCGCCATGTTTAGTCAAAGACATGATTTTTTTTTCTTTATTGCTTTTTATTTTTTTGTTTTAAACTATTACTAATTGAAGTATCGCCGGTTAAATAATACACGCTAAATAAGAATGTTGTGCACTAAAAAACAGATCCGAGGACATCACGTAGCCAATCTCGACCCCTTGGAAATAATGAACAGCGCTTTGATCGGTAAAAACAAACGGGAGGTGATTCACAACAGCTACAGGTTTGGTAAGAATACACGAGAACCTGAAATACTGAAAGCACCGTGGTCGCTCGTTGACTCATATGTAGGTAGTTATGGCGGCGAAGCAATCTTCCTGAACAATTTTCCATTTGCAACACATTCAAAAACTATCCCTACATCTTATACATTTATGACACAATTTTAGGTGGATTTCCCCTATATCAGTTTAAATTTAGGCAGTTATTAAGTATTAATGCGGATTGGCACATCCATTAAATTGAGTTTTATTATTTTGTTGTTGCAGTCGGATTATTTGGACTTTTTATGAACAGAATTTATCAGCAATGTTAAGACAATGTCACATAGACGTGTTTTATTTTTTTTTATTTGCGTTTATTTTTATTTATTAAAATGTCTGTTCGTAAATCGAGTTGGAAGCTGGTAGCCATAACTACAAGTTCATAAAGAAATGTGGATGTAACGCACAAGGTCCTCGGCTCGCACTCATATCAATACCTATTAAGTATTCTTCATCTGCACGATTATCCATATGGTTTATTTATTATTGTTATTATATTGATTGCATGTATATGTATTTACTAGTTGGTATGAGCATTAGCATGTATACTGCATGAAACTGTATTATTATTATTTATTTAATATCCATTTACTATATTGTATGTAATTATATTATAAAATATATTGACGATGGTTTATACGAATAGAAAAGCATATCATTGTTTGGCATGAAAACATGCGCTATCTTTTCTTGATCGGTGTTGGATACTCGCCAGAGAATTGCTCTCCACTTCTAGAATATAGACACTTTAAAATAACAACACTTTGTTGCACTTCGAAGTTTCTTTTCCATTCTATTTTTGATGCACCGCATAATTATATGAATATTTTTTGTATAAATGTGTATTTGTAAATGTAAAGTTGTCATTTCTGTAAGGGCGTAAAATTTTGGTATCATATTATTGTAATGTTGTTTGGAAATATGTAAAAAATCCTAGTAAAGGGATATGATAAACTTTTCGCTTTAATTTGTGCTTTTTTGAAAGGGTAGTCTTTACATGTAATGCCGCATCTCTTACATGGGTATTTTGGCTAAATATTTACTAAGACGTTCGTACTCTGATTGCATCTTATATCTTTTAGATGAAGCTGATATGGATAGAGTATTCAAACTACCATCCACTACTTTTATTGGTGAAAAAGAGAAAGCGTTGCCGTTAAGGTAAGTTTTAAAACCCACTTTTTTAAATATAAATAAAAAAATTAGTTACAAAAATATAGGACCAAAAAAAATTTTATGCACCCAACAAACTGGGTAACAGTTTGTCGGCGGAATATTATAAGATTAGGTCAACGATGGAACGAGATAACCCAAAAGAAGCCTATTTCTTTAGCCTATTAACTCGCGACCATTACCTAAGTTTATGCGAATAAAACAAATCGTAGGTGAATTCTAACATTGCTTCGAGTTACCTACATTTTCTGCAGTTAGTAGCAAAAACGTTTAATCACCGGTGTAGTAGATTCTGATAAAGATATAATCAGTGTTATTGTGTAACCTTCACCTTGTCTTTGTAAACGCCTATGAGTTGTGATATATAAACTTATCGCTTATCGAGAACAACAGCCACAGCTGATGGATTATCCAAGTCAATAAAAAAAAACAATGCTTATTGTTTCCGCTGATTTCTTCAGTAGTTAAATTTGCGATATTAAACTAAAATATCAAGCCCTTTGCTGTCCAATGTAGGGCTTAGGCCTCTTTACATACAGAGAAGGCAAGGCCGATTTTGAAAATTAATTATAAATGCAGGTTTTCTATCGAATGTCGTTCCTTTACCGATGTCAGTTACACCAAGATTTTTCAAAGAAATTATAGCGTCAATATAATTGTACGGATGCTTTTTTAATTACCCTGAAATTAGTTCCACTGATTAGTTCCGCTTTTGATGTAAAGTATTTGCTTCAGGCGTGTCGTACAAGTATGCAATGGAAAATTATGTAATACAGTCCACTAACATAATTATTCTTTTTATTTAAATATACTCCATGCTACACTATGAATCTTAGATGAAGTGGTTACTTATCTGCACGTAGACACACGTCACTTCCTCCAATGTGTGTTAAAGAAATAAATACGCTGTGTGTACTTTGTTTTACCCAAAATTAACATAATCAGCCTCTAATGTCCCCACAACTGAACCTAAGGGCTATCTTTGATCTACGGGTACCTATACCGCGGCCTCGACATGAAGGGCTAAGAAGGAACATGGGTGGTTTTTAGTCAGTACAAGTCTGACACTCCCTTTCGCTCTGCCCAAGAGCGGGAGGGGTTATTTGATGATTTTCCACCTGCAAAAAAAAAAAACTGATGGACAGCGGGACTCGAAAGAGATACCACCGCCCCCGGAACACAAAGGGTTAAGAAGGAACAACAGGGTTTTAGTCCGTACAATTCTGACCCTTTTTTTATGGTGGGTGGACAAGTCTGATCCTCACTTCTGGTCCGCCTAGAGCGGGAGGAGTTGTTTGAAGATTTCCCACCCTTCAAAAAAAAGGGCTCTGTGATAAAGGACGAGATATAATCCACAATGAGGGTCAAACGCGTTTTCGCCCAATATTTTCTGCAAATAAATACGTCTTCTTCGTCGTGATAATGAGTCCTATAATGATTTAAGTTAAATTAGTTTAATTTAATATACGTGAATACTATAAGTAAGTAAAACTTGTAATTCTAGGGAGATCTTGGACCGTCTGGAGCAAGCCTACTGCAACAACATCGGTATCGAGTTCATGTTCATCAACTCGCTGGAGCAATGCAATTGGATCAGGCAGCGCATCGAGCCGCCCAACGTTGGCAAGATGAGCGCCGACCAGAAGAGGCTGATCCTCGCTCGGCTTACCAGATCCGCAGGGTAAGTTGCAGTGCAGAATAGATAGGCACAGGTGTACCTTATAATACACCGTGTATTATAAGGTACAACTACGTATTTCGCCAGTCATGTTTATGTCCCATATAATAGGTTGCGAGCCTATTGCCATCAACCGAGCACAAATCCAGCCTCCGTGGCTGCTACTGAGAAATTTCTGATGGAAATCCCCAATAATACGTTGCCGACCCCGGGTTTAAACCCAAGACCGCATGCTCGACAGTCGCGCTTCTGACCATTAGACCAACAGGGTAGTTACAGTATACAAATTTGAATTACTACAAGCCTTTTACTTGATGGGGATCTATTGACAAAGATGAAGAATAAATCCCCAATTTAAGGAAAAAATCCTACTTACAGTGTACAGCGCACACCTTGTTTAAATTAGGAACTTCTGTGCAAGCTTCTAAAAAATAGACGCGGTAGTTCTGTCTGTCAGAATAAATTAATGAATTTTAGATTTTTGTTAAGTATGTAGGTACATAAATTGCATATAAGAAAGATGCATAGATTTGTATTTTTTTCATGAGGGTAGTCAGAAATGATTAAATGTGATATCGTTGACGTTGAACCACTATAAGCCTACTAGCTTGTGCCAGAGGCTTCGCCCGCGTGGAGTGCGATAATTGTCCCACGGGATCATAAGAAGAAGTATTCTATGTGTTAATTCAGGTTATAAACTATCTGTGTTCGAAATTTCATCATTTCACATCCGTTCAGTAGTTTTTGCGTGAAAGAGTAACAAACATCCATCCATCCATCCATACATCCTCACAAACTTTCGCATTTATAATATTAGTAGAAAGTAAGATTACCCTGGGGTAGTTAACAAAAAAAATCTAATTAGTCCGTCAAATACATTTCTTAAAAATATTGGACACGTATTTTTTCTTTTTTCACGTAAACAAACAATGAAGACGATACAGTGCTTTGAAAACTCGTGTGACGTCATTTTCTAAGACAGTAGTATGACATTTTTTACCGGTGAGTGACGTCACAAACCCCCACTCTAATCTTTGACGCGTTTTATCGTCGTAAATTTTTGTTCATTTGATAAAACAAAAAATACGTATCCAATACTTTTTAATAATCTTAACAGACAGACTAATTAGAATCATATTTTTTTTTGTCAGGGAACCTCCCAATTCCTTTCATTGGAAAAGCACGACATTGTAAAATAACAGAAAATCCAGTACGACAAAATTAATTAAATACTATTTGTCTTATGCTAAACAACAGAAATGATGCAATGAATATTGTTATAAAGCTCAAATTAAGGGGCTTGTCATTTAAAGAGTGTCACGCGATTCTGGTCTTACACGGGTTTCGATTATCTTATCGCAATAGTTATATGCTTGGTAATAAATCTTATCATGTTTATGCTGCTATACTAAAATCATCATGACTTCTTTTAATATCCTGTCGCGAAAGCAAGATACGAAATGTGTAATTAGACACACCTTTTTATAGTTTTGCAGACATACTGAATATGGTACTGTGTATAATTCGCTTACTTTTCTAAGCCTAGACGGCTAAATAGATTTCCAAGAAGTTTAGTACACAGGTAGACTGCAACCTGTGTTATGATAGAGGACAGTATGTCGGTAGTAGTTTTATGTTGGCAAGTTTTCGGACTTCCAAGACACCGAAGCCGCGGCGACAGGCTTGTATAATTTATAAATTTTGACACTCTGTCATAGAGTTTCAGGGTAAGATAGTACTTTAAAGTCTCATTTAATTTAAATACATATGAACCGTGTAATAACCAGTTAGTAACATTTAAACTGATTAATGCATGTTGTTATGGCTACATACGAGTATTATGATACCGATTACTAATATATCAGGCAGCTATCTCTCTTCCGCAATCGAAATTCATATTCATTAAAGTTATAAGTTATGCACTTCTGTGGAGTGCACAGCCACTTAATATGGTCGAGCGCGTGTCACTGGTCTTTACGTTCATTGAAATAAGGTTTATAATGCAATATTGAGGTGGGCTCGTATATAAAATGCAATAACTATAAAAACGTAAATTGACAACTCGACGCACAATAATTGTCAATCAATTCTAATGCGTATATCGTGTAATCCATTATAATTTTCTTTGTGTATGGGAAAATTGCGTTATACTACGCACTTATGCATCAGGTAGTTACCTCAGAATAGTGGACACAGTGAATAGGTTTAGAAGTAAGAGAGGCCTTACAAATGTAATACCATAACTGTTACTATAATTATTGTTATGTATTGTATACTAGCTGTACCTGTCATGCGTTGCAATGCACTTTTTCCTACCTACTACCTAAAAATTACAAAATCGATATCATAAGGTGACTATTAACTGGCTGACAATAATCCATATTATAAAGCCCCAATTTGTAGTTTAAGAAGGCCAGTTTTTCAGGTATTTTTCAAAACTACATACATACATGACATAATTTCCCCTTTTTTCTCATTGAGGTAGGCAAAAACCTATCTGCTAGAATCCTTACATACAAGACTATAGTGTACAGTTTTATGATAAAAAAAAAACTACTTATATCTTGATTTTCATGTGGTGGCTACTCCCAAGTGATATAATTTTGACATCATTATAATTATATTTTGTAGTTTTGCGTCGTTCCAAACACAAACTTAATAAAATGGTTGTTTGTATATAGATTCGAGAACTTCCTAGCGAAGAAATGGTCATCAGAGAAGCGTTTCGGTCTGGAAGGTTGCGAGATCTTGATCCCGGCGATGAAGCAGGTCATCGATGTGTCCACACGTCTTGGCGTCGAATCCATCATCATGGGCATGCCGCACAGAGGTAACTTACATTGTATTACAACCAATATTTTATCAATAATTAATAATTACCTCTATTTTCATGAGGACAGTGGACGAAGATGATGGCGCATACATATCGTGTCAAACATAACACATTAAAATTAACACATTAATACATAACATAACACATTTAACATTGCAGAATTTGATTTTTAAATCACATCAAAATTCATTAATTTATCACGTAATGTTGACTCTGTACTGTGACTTTTTGCTAAAAAGAGCGGGGCGTGTCAGCGGTATTTAAAGAGTATCAGCAGAAACAAAATATTTGTGATGAAAAGCATAAGACTAAAAAGCCCACATTCCATCACCGACCAACACAGTCGCGTGCCATGCACGGAGCGTGTCGGCACCGGTAATTTATATCGCCGCGGTTTGTTGACGCTCCGTAGTGTAGGTTAGTCTAATGGGCAGACTCATTTAAATTGTTAAAAAACGCCATTGCAAATTGAAGAGAAGTAATTGTTTTAATTAAGTAACAGGTTAATTTATTTTGTTGTGCCCTTGACATTACACAATCAATTAATGTAATCTGTTACAGCTACTATTCCGTGTCTTTTTTTAAGCTATTGCATAGCTTCTATCGCGGGCTTTGAAAGTGGGGACCGAATCCAGAAATTCCGTAACGAAAATAAAAACCTAACAAATTGACACTTGACAATGACTTTTTGAAATATCACGCTTATTGTCTCTTTAGTTCAGCAACCCGCCTTTAGGTGGCATTGGTTGTATTGGAAAACTACCGTAATCAGCTGTTTGTGAGAAAGTATATAGGTGTATAGGTATTTATCATCTATGTACAACAGTGAATATCTGTACTCGTATAATTTGTGTACAAAGTGTTTTAAATATGAATAAACAAAGTGCATTTATTAATGAAGAAAGACACGAAACAATAGTGAAAGAAAATGAGTTAGTACTCTATATACATTCATTTTATTATTATTATAACAAATGCAGTATTATTTTTTGTTTTGTTAATTTATATATAATACTGCTATAAAGATAACCGAAATGTTGGGGAAATATAGTATTTATACTTACACTTTTACTAATCATCCTCATCTTTTATAAAATATTAAATCTTATAATTTTTCAATGTTTAATTTTCATCTGACATTACGTCAGTTGTCAAGATGTCATTTACTTTTTCTTTTAATTTGTGTCATAGTTTTTCTTAGTGGTTAGAACTACGAAGGTTTCATTTGATTTATATAATTTAATTCATTTTTATTAATATGTTAGCTCAAATAATGTAATTTATTGATAATTTCTATTAATAGTATCTTATCTTACGCTTATAAAATTAACTAACAAAAAAATGCTATGCAATAGCTTTACCGCGGCAGTCTCCGAGTGCCACACGTCTTTTTTTTCATAAATTCACTCCGTTTTTATAAAAAAACTAGCTGTTCCCGGCATGCGTTGCAATGCCCTTTTTCCTACCTACTACCTGCCTGTGTACCAACTACCTACCTACCTACTACCTCCTACCTTACCTACCTACTACCCTACCTACCTACTACCCTACCTACCTACTACCCTACCTACCTACTACCCTACCTACCTACTACCGTACCTACCTACCTACTACCCTACCTACCTACCTACCTACTACCCGACCTACCTACTACCCTACCTACTTACTACCCTACCTACTACTCTACCGACTACCCTACCTACTCTACTATCCTACTTACTACCCTACCTACTACCCTGCCTACCTACCTTCCACTTTCTCACCTTTTAAACCTTACCTGGACTTCCACGAATAATTCAACACTATAATTAGCCAAATCGGTCCAGCCGTTCTCGAGTTAACTAACGAACACCTATTCATTTTTATATAATATAGCTGTACCCCGCGTGCGTTGCAATACCCTTTTACCTGCCTACGTACCAACTACCTACCACCTACCTATTACCTACCTACCTACATACTACTAATTTCTCACCTTCTCTGGACTGCCACAAATGTTTCAAAACCAAAATTAGACAAATCGGTCTAGCCGTTCTCTAGTTTTAGCGCGACTAACTTACAGCAATTAATTTTTATATTATACGCAAACACCATTTGAAAAATCATTTTTCTATTGGGAAAGAAACAGTAATTATTTGTGATTATTGTGATAATGTCGTATGGTCTGTTTGAAGTTGTCATTCGTTGACTGAACAACTGAACGTCACTCAATTGTTTTGCCTTCCCGGAACCTCTCCACTAACACTTGAACTTTATAGTACGGTATTAAAGCTCAAATTGATTTGACGTTTTAGTTAGAAAACGTTTGTATGGGAAAAAGAAAAGGGCTGTTTTTAGGGCTTTTCCGGCCATTATTCGAATTTTTCTCGCCGTAAAAACCATCCTTGAACTTCAACGAACATTTAAAAAAAAAAAACAGCCAAATCGGTCAAGCCGTTTTCATGCCAAGTCGTGACAACGAAAAACGGGTTTAATTTTTATATATATAGATAAGACAGCGACTCTAGTAGAAATTACACACCGTATTTTCTTAAGTAGCTGTTGCCCGAAAAGAATCTAGAAACGGATCTCTGCGCTGCTGTGGGTCCGCTAAACAGTTTATCAATTACATAAACTTCTATCTTTGGTCCACAGGTCGTCTGAACGTGGTCGCTAACGTCTGCCGCAAACCTCTGCACCAGCTGTTCACTCAGTTCGCTGCACTCGAAGCCGAAGATGACGTAAGTATTTCTTTTCGATCCATCCATTTCTCAGCTAAGAAAAATGTAATGAAACACAATGATAGGTTGTTTCGTGCATCGTGGGTTCCATTATACGCTATGCGCATTGACTCAAGAGGCACACGGCAAGATCCGCTTGGGTTCGCATTTTGCTATAACCATTCCACTATCTTCACAATTATAGACTGATTCTGTGTGGGAGACAGCAATAAGAATCTTGCGTATAGGTCTGGCTCAGAACTAAGCAAGTTTAGTTAGTAAAGTAATGTAACTCAATTTTATTTCAGATAAATTAAAGTAACTTGACTTAGTACACAAAAAAACTGCTTACTCTCGCTGCTAATCTAGAGTAACTAAAAAATCTCGTAATTTTCCAGGTTTTTTATCTGACAAAATATAAATAAGCTAACTAAACAACTTTAGAAAACGTTACCTTTATGAATATCTCATTAGATCTTTGATATCTTTCTTATACAGGGTGTAAACGAACCCTTCACGCATCCGTCAACCAAGCATTCTGTACATCAAACTAAGTACCCCTACGCAAAAATTTTTGCTGGGAAATTACTTTTTTTTGGGGTCAAAAATCACTTTTTACGGTAAAACTCAAAGTAGCACTCTTAAAACATTGTGCTAGTGGATGCTTTGAATAGTAAACGGGTCATGGAGGTAATTTAAGTAAAGTTAAAACCTGAAATACTAGTATTTACAAAAACAGCTGTGAAAAATTTGGAACTTTGACCCCCAATATCTCCGTAACTAGGAGGTTCCCAGGTATGGTCTAGAACAAAAAAATGATCGCAGTGGTGGGGAGAACAAATGCCCTTCGTTTGCGTTAAGGGTACTTTTACACCCTATATACCCTAAAAATTTTCGTCGTTTCTGAAAAATGAAGTTTTTTGAGTTGCCGGAGTCTTCATCTAGGGGTGCGATATTGTTCGTTTACTCAATATGTAGAAGAAGACGAAAGAAAATGTATGATGGATGATATAGATACAAAGGAGGTGACTGCTGAGATGTCCAGTCCAGTCCATAGAGAAGTATGGAAGAAGAAGAAATGCTGCGCCGACCCCAAATAAATTGGGATCAATTGGGTTCGATTACTCAATAACTAACATCATCATCTGCCTAGCCTTTTCCCAACTATGTTGGGGTCGGCTTCCAGTCTAACCGGATGCAGCTGAATACCAGTATTTTACATAGAGCGACTGCCTATCTGACTTCCACAACCCAGTTAATACTAGGTAATACGATATTCTTTGGTAAGACTGGATGTCAGAATTTCAGGTCACTGACTACCTGTAACGACTGCCAAAGATCTATATATGGCAGCCGGGACCAACAGCTTAACGTGCTTTCCGAGGCACGGAGGAAACTCGGTATGTCGGGCGGTCACCCATCCACAGACCGACCTAGGCAAGCACAGCTTTACCTAAAGATCGACCCGAGTGGCCGTTCTTATTAAGCCACGAGCTCCTCAATAACTAACAATTTAACCAAATATTTCACCTCTACAGGGCTCTGGTGATGTCAAATACCATTTGGGTACCTACATCGAGCGTCTGAACCGTGTCACAAACAAGAACATCCGCCTGGCCGTGTGCGCCAACCCGTCTCACTTGGAGGCTGTGGACGCCATCGTGCAGGGCAAGTGTCGCGCTGAGCAGTTCTACCGCGGTGATAATGAGGGCAAGAAGGTATGTTACTTCTTTCTACTTACTTCTTTGAACTGTATTATACAGTCGCTACTCCTAACAAGTTATGAGACTTGTGTAAGGTTTTGGGAAACAACAAAAAACATGTTATTAAATAAAAAACGAAAATACTGCAAAATTATTAATACAATAGGGTAGTTGACTGACTAAAAAAAATATGATTCTGTTTAGTCCGTCTGTAAGATTATCGAAAAGTATTGGATACATGTTTTTTTTTTATCAAATTAATCAAAATTGACGAAAATAAAACGTGTCAAAGATCGTGAGTGGGGGCTTGTGACGTCACTTTCTGGTAAAAATGTACCAAACTGTGACGTCACGCGAGTTTTCGAAGCACTGTATCGTCTTCATTTATTGTTAACGTGAAAAAAGAAAAAATACGCGTCCAATATTTTTTGGAAATCAAACTGACGGACTAATTAGTTTTTTTTTGTTAACTACCCTATTGCAAAGTTCAACTTTTAAACTTCGAATATTACAAAAAAGATGTTATCAACACATTGTAGCGTAGTGTTTAAAAAAATTGAAAATGAAAAAAAAACTGAAAAAAAACCCACTAATGCCCACTAATACTGATTTGTACTATTGCTGTATACAAGTTAAAATTGTATGAAAACATTTTAGTTGGTGTCGCATCGACAATCCACATATTGTAGGTGTTGTACTCCTCATAATTTGCTAAAATATCTCATTTACAGCAATTCTGTATCAGTCATCTACACATTGACTGTAATTGAAAAAAAAATTTGATTTCTTGAATTATTTTAGTGACGGACTTACAATAATATTGGTCTAAATTCCCAGGTGATGTCCCTGCTCCTCCACGGAGACGCAGCGTTCGCCGGGCAGGGCGTTGTGTTCGAGACCATGCACTTGTCGGACCTGCCTGCCTACACCACGCACGGCACCATCCACATCGTCGTCAACAACCAGATCGGCTTCACCACCGACCCCAGGCACTCGCGCTCCTCTGCTTACTGCACAGGTTTGTGGAACCATACTAAAGATATTACAATTCGTGTATTAGAAAACCTGCCTGAGCTGTATTACAAAAGCACAGAAGTGTGGAGGAAGCTGTCGAGGAATTTTGCCCGGTAAGAGGTAGTAATAGCCTTGGTAAATAACAAAACGACTTGATTGTCCTATTACACAAGGAATTAACCTTTTTTTTTTTGGTGGGTGGAAAATCATCAAATAACCCCTCCCGCTCTTGGGCAGAGCGATAGGGAGTGTCAGACTTCTACTGACTAAAAACCACCCATGTTCCTTCTTAGCCCTTCATGTCGAGGCCGCGGTATCCCTTGCGAACAACCCACAGCCTCGACAGACAAGGAATTAACCTTAGGGCGAAAACTGTGGTGTAATAGACTAAAAGCAACTTACTGTTTGACTTACAGACGTAGCCCGCGTAGTAAACGCCCCAATTTTCCACGTGAACGGCGACAACCCAGAGGCAGTGATGCACGTGTGCAACGTAGCGGCCGAGTGGCGCGCGACCTTCCACAAGGACGTCGTTATTGACATCGTGAGCTACCGCCGTAACGGACACAACGAGATCGACGAGCCCATGTTCACACAGCCTCTCATGTACCAGAAGATTCATAACACTAAGCCTGGTAAGTGGAACAAAGTAACATAAATAGAATAGGGTAGTTGACAAAAGAATCTAATCAGACCGTCAGATAGATTTTCAAAAAATATTAGACACATTTTTTCTTTTTTCACGTAAACAAAAAATGAAGATGATGCAGTGCTTCGATTTTTTTTACCAGAGAATGACGTCACAAGCCTCCACTCATTAATTTGATAAAACAAAAAACACGTATCCAATCATTTTTTTTAGTCAGGAAACATCCCTATTGCCATTGATACAGACACTAGGAAGTTCGACATGCTTGTGGATAAGGATTATCATGTCAATACTTGACATGTTATGTTAATTAACTCTTCCGTGAAACTGTGATAGCTGTCGTAGGGGGAATGGTCAAGTATGACCAGTAGTATCACTGCCCTTTAAAAGGTTGCTGAAAAAGTTACTACCGAGTTTACTTTTAGACCTTTTCGCAAATAACATGACTTTGACTATAAATAGTATAATTTATTCTTTTAAGCACGTTTTTTTTTTACATAAAAAATAAAATATTAAAAATAGTGATCTACCGGTGTTCGGAGCAGGGTCAAGCTACCGGTGGTTACACCTCCAGAGACAGTAACCTCCTTGCGGGCCGTATCGAGGAGTACTGCCATCTGAATCAGGCCCTCGATCCAACCGGCTAGCGAGAGCCTCGAGAGATGTTCAGCTCTTACCCAATAGGACGTAACGACTATTGGCACAATGATAGCCGAGCTCAGATTCCACAGCTGACAATCTCGTGCGACAAGTCGACATATTTTTATTACCAATAAATATTCGTTACGATTAACCTTTCTTCCCATAGTACTTGAGAAGTACGCCGAGCAGCTGATAACCGAAGGCGTCGTCACTTCCACCGAAGTGAAGGACGTAAAGGACAAATACGAGAAGATCTGCGAAGATGCTTACGCTCAGGCCAAGGCCGAGACACATATTAAGTACAAGGACTGGCTCGACTCGCCCTGGTCCGGTTTCTTTGAGGGCAAGGACCCGCTGAAGGTAGGCATTACTTGATACTACTTTCAAACCGCGTTTCAAGGAACAAAAATGGAAAAAATGTCTTATTTATAAAAAAGTACCTGGATGACCGAGCATTGCTTATTTTTTTTTTTTGGTAAACGATGTTTTCTGTAAATGAAACCTGGCTAGCTCGATCCAAGGTTGCTCCAGGGTAACCCGCGAAATTCGTTTTTTTTACGTTTTTTGCAATTCGACGATCAGTGTCAGGGTGTATGTTAAATAATATACATATGATTCGCGACCGACCGTAACAAATGTGACTTTACTGAGTAATAATGATTAATATCACCAATACAATCGTCTCAGTTCATGAAAGTTCCTTGAGTGAATATTTGATGAAAAAGCCATTCTTGGAGGAAGTTATTTAATTCTCTTTCTTTTCCCATGGTTTTCATCGTACTATTATTTATTTAGGTTTAAAAAATTAGCGACCCTGGACTAATAGGCGTGAAACATAAAAATAATCATGTTTAACAGTTAGCACATTAAATCAAATGAATTGACTCCAAAACTAGTAGCATTTCTTCACCACTAAAAAGTTGTTCGATTGCTAGTGAACCTGATGGACACGACAAAATAATATTGGCGGGCAATCGATTTGAAGAATTTGAATTTTGTATTTCCCTTCACTTTTCACCACAATAAGGGATTGTCCCCGCCCGATTTGCATAAACCGGTTCGTACACGTTGACCGCGTCCGCTACGAAGAAACTGTATCATGCCACTCCATACTTTGATTCCACACAAAAAATACCAAAGACTTATCAAATCATTAACCTCCACAGATGTCCACCACCGGCGTAGTAGAAGAGACCCTGGTCCACATCGGCAAACGCTTCTCGTCTCCGCCCCCCAACGCGGCCGAGTTCGAGATCCACAAAGGTCTGCTGCGTATCCTGAAGGCGCGCATGGCCATGGTAGAGAACCGCCAGGTGGACTGGGCGCTGGGAGAGGCCATGGCCTTCGGTTCGCTGCTGAAGGAAGGCATCCACGTTCGGCTGTCTGGAGAGGATGTGGAGAGAGGAACTTTCTCACACAGGTCTGTTTACTATGCGTTTGTAGTGTTTTTTTTTTACGTCTGGCGTTAATCCTGGCGTTAATATGCCTTGATTAGCGTCGAAATGCCGAAAGTTTCAATTTGTTTTTTTCCGGAAAAATACAAATTCTCGTTTTTTCCGTATTTTTTGAATGTTGCATAGTAAAATTCACAGTACGAATCTTTCATATCTTTCCAATTTTTTCCGTATTATTGGAAAAAAACGTGAAATCTATACTGGCTAATGTTCTTGAAACTTTCGGGAGTTACATTGAAAAATGTAACAGCATTGGAAACGGGAATCTTTCCGGCCTTTTTTCAACGCTATGCCAAGCAGAAACGAGTGAGATAAAAAAAATACCGGGTTTTGTGCTTGTAACACTGAAATAAGTTCCAAATGTTAACAATAATAATTACTTATTTGTTTTTTTTTTAAGTAAACCTAGTAGGTATCGCTTTTTTAGTATTAATAATAATAATATTATTTTTTATAATATTTCCGTTCCGCAGGCATCACGTGCTCCATCACCAGAAGGTGGACAAGGCAACGTACTGCTCGCTGTGCCACCTGTACCCCGACCAGGCGCCCTACACTGTGTGCAACAGCTCACTGTCTGAGTACGGTAAGTTTTCGCACAAAGCCGACTTCATCATGTTCCTTCTTAGCTCTTTGTGTCCGGGGCCGCAGTATCTCTTTCGAACAGTCCCGTAACCCCGACTGCGTTACCACCCTAAGGGCGGATTCGACCAAACATGGATAAGTCTTATCCTGGGGATAAAATCACTAATTACTCTAGAGTAAGAGAACTTTTCGTTTTACCAAATCTTAATCCCGAAATAAATACTTGTCCGAGAGTAACTCGCTATACCGCCAAAATACACCGAGTAAACAAGATAGCGCAGAGTAATATAATGGCGGCCGCTGCATTCTACCGTCTGTTTTCGTATGCTTTGTTGAAAAAGTTCATTGTCTGTTGTTCACAGTTGAGCACATGTTGATAATTTCTTGTACTTTTGTTATTTGTAAGGATATTTTAATAATGCAACGTCTACGAAATATGATCGAAGATTCTGACATTGATGAAGAACACAATCCAAGGCGTCTGCGATAGATTAGAGGAAGGAACAATTACTTCGATAATTATGATAACCATGACTGCCATTAGGTTTCGATTGTCCAAAGAAACGACTATGTGTCTTTTATCCAAAATCGAGCACCGTCTGGAATATACTTCAAACCGGTATGTCATGTACAACGTAGCTTCCTACTTACCTAGCTTAAAAATTATATGGTCATAAAATCTTGGGTTCGGCTTTCTACACAATAGTATTTCCATTTTAGTTGGCTTACAAAATCATTCATCATTCGTTCATCAACTCAAGAGTAACAAAACTCAGTATTGGCTACTCTATGTTTCTGACGGAAAAACGCAAACGAAGTTATTCGAGAGTAAAATCAATGAGTAAAATTATTCAAGGGTTAGTTACTCTGATATAACATGGTGTTTGGTCGAATCCGCCCTAAGGAAAAAATGTCACCCGTCGTGAAAGAGATACCGTGGCCTCGACACAAAGGGCTATGAAGGAATATGATTGGTTTTATGTCAGTAGATGTTAGACACCGCTCTGCCCAGAGCGGGAGAGATGTCATTTGATGATTTCCCACACTCCAAAAATAAAAGGTAAAAATGTCACAAAAACATCTCATAAAGCGACAAGGTATTGTCTAATTTGTAAGGATAATTTTAATAAAGCAATTACGAGGACGACTCAAGAAGCGAATCACTGTGTCCTCGAACCTATTGCGCGCTAGCAGTGTATTCGCTGCACATAGCGCATGTAGGGCGCTACTCGCGATTTCACGTTTTTTTTTCTATTATGCTACAAGTGTAATATTTTAACTCAAATATTCGTGTTCCTCGCTCATATAAATTAACTTTGTTCGAAAAGAGACCCTAAGTCTTTTTAAATAAAATTTAATTTGCATTGTTCAAAATTACTATTTTTTTTCCAACCCAGGTGTGCTCGGCTTCGAGGTGGGTTACTCCGTGACGAACCCGAATGCGTTGGTTCTGTGGGAGGCGCAGTTCGGCGACTTCAACAACTGCGCGCAGTGCATCATCGACCAGTTCATCGCCAGCGGTCAGGCCAAGTGGGTGCGGCAGTCCGGCCTTGTGCTGCTGCTGCCGCACGGCATGGAGGGCATGGTGAGGAGAACTACTTAACCCAGTACAGAATTATTACGGGCTGGTGTCCGCAACTTCACGTCCAAAGCGCGTGATTTAAGTACGGGACTGTACCTAACCTACTAGTGTGCGGTCCATCCACTGACCGGATGCTTGCTATGCTACCTAGCTAGAAGACTTTATGACTCGACAAATCTTCATGGATACCCTCCGTCTGGGGCGAAGGGAGGGTTATGAATTCTCTACTCTAACCAATGAAAACCGACACTGTTCTTACTCCCATCATGATTCGGGAGCTCGGGCCAGTGCCCGAGCGTTAAATATCTCAGTAGATATATAAGTACAGTCGCCCGCATCCCCGACGAGCGGTGGGTGGGATGGCGATTATGGTCTTTGCTTCGGTGAGGAAAGGAGACTCCACACTGAACTAAGATTAAAGTAATACTGCCATAAAAGGTGCTGGTACAGTCCCCAAGTAGCGATAATCGGTAGCGGTTAGTTTCCATTGAATATTGACTCCTAATATTGTTAAATGTTCGCAGGGTCCCGAGCACTCTTCAGCCAGGCCCGAGAGGTTCTTGCAGATGTGCGCCGACGACCCCGACTACATGCCACCAGAGAGCCCCGACTATGAAGGTCGGTTTTCTATACATTTTATTCTGGGTCTTGTCTATTACGTGGACTACATATTGTGGTTTTAGAATTAGATGGTGCGTTCGAATGACAGATTTTCATCGTTGGCTGATCACTTTCGAGTAGGTTTGAATTACTTATGCGTTGTGAAGTCTCTGTAACTTATACTTTGACTCTTGTTTCAACTCAATTGTTGCCTGAAGACGAACGGCGCCGCAGAGTTCGGCCTAGAAAGTGGTGACGCGCATCACGAAGGCTGGTTCGTGGTGGTGTAGGATAGGAGTACCTGAAAGGATATAGCTTTGTGCCCACGAAAAAAACAGATGATTTAAAACAAAATGCTCTTTTAAAAACAGAGACGCTCATTAACACGTTCACTGTCCACGAAGTAGACGTCATATTAATTTAAAATATTGTGGTGAACCATACGCTAGTAGTCGTTGGACAGGGAAAGGCTCATGGGGCTAAGCATGGTTTCTAAATTCTCTGACGAGGGGCGAAAACGTGGTGCGCATCGGAAACAACGCTTGTTTGTATGTACTTATGTCACTTAGATGCAGAATGCATATTATCAGCGTAAAACTTTAATTATCTTATCGTAACATAACTGTCTCGTTGGCCTAGTGCGACTGCTGTGCATGAGGTCCTCAGTTCGATTCCCAGGACGGGCAGTGTTATTGGGTTTTACCATCAGGAATTTCTCAGTAACATCCACAGAGCCTGTATTTGTGGCCGGTTGATAGCAATAGGCTCACCCCCTATTACATGGGACTTAAAAACATAACTGGCGAAAGGAGAGCTATAAGGTACACCTCTGCCTAACCCTGCGGGGATTACAGGCGTGATGTTATGTTATGTATAATAGGGTACTTATCAAAAAAAATCTAATGAGTCCGTCAGATAGATTTCCAAAAAATATTGGACACGTATTTTTTATTTTTTCACGTAAATAAACAATGAAGACGATACAGTGCTTTGAAAACTCGTGTGACGCCATTTTCTAAGACATTAGTATGATTTTTTTTACCGGTGAGTGACGACACAACTCCCCACTCAAATCTTTGACGAGTTTTATCTTTCGTCAATTTTTATTGATTTGATAAAAAAAAAATACGTATCCAATATTTTTCGATAATCTAACAGACGGACTAATTAGAAACATATTTTTTTTAGTCAGTAAACATCCCTATTGCTTCCAGTCCGCCAACTGCACGACTGCAACTGGATCGTGGCCAACTGCTCGACTCCCGCGTCGTACTTCCACATCCTGCGGCGACAGATCGCGTTGCCGTTCCGCAAGCCACTCATCCTCATGACGCCCAAGTCGCTGCTGAGACACCCTGAGGCCAAGTCTTCATTCGATGAGATGAAGGATGGATCCTGCTTCAGGAGGTAACTACTCTTACTAAAATATAATAATACACTTTATTTGAAGCAGAGGAGAAGAATCGTTTATTTATTTTACGATTTATGTACACACAGTAGATAACACAGGTGAACATCATTTATTTACTTATGTACACACAAAATACAATAAAGGACATGAAATTAAAATAGAAGAGTACAAAGGTGCTTATTTCATAAGAAATTTCTGCCAGCAGACCTGCAAGAGGAAAGTTATAAAATATTCAAAAATGTAAATGCAATGTAAATATGTGTATGTATTATTTATAATCATGTTGGAGTATCATGGATTTATTTATATGCTGTAGAAACTAAATAAATGACATCATTATTTACTATACTGCTGGTTTAGAACCAGCACATAACAGAAGGCATGAAATACAGCTAGAAGTTATAACATATTGTTGGTTACCTACCTCAAAAAGCACACATCTGATAAGGAACTTCCATGCAACGCCACGCTGCATGCTGTAAGAAAGGCGTCTCCGAATTTGCGGCCTTAGGCATAATAAAAAAAAATAATAATAACTCACAACATGTAAAAATCGTTAAAAAAAATACTTTAATGTAGGTTTAAAGTTCTAAGTACGTGTTTGATACATAAATGTAAATTATACCTTGGTATTTTCTCATCCAGAGTGATCCCCGAAGAAGGCGTTGCAGCTGAGAACCCTCAGGGCGTGCGCAAGATCTCGCTCTGCTCCGGCCGCGTGTACTACGACCTGCTCAAGCACAGACGTGAGAAGGGGCTCGAGAAGGAGATTGCTATCGTCAGGTAATTGCACCTGAAAAATACGATTTTGCTACAACGCGATGCTATGAATGTATGGAGGAGTAACTTCTACAAAACAGACACTATATTTCAGTTGTGGGAACGTTGTAAAGTAATCGTAAAGTAGACAGGGGAGAGGCTGCGGGTTGTTCGAAAGAGATACTGCGGCCTCGACACAAAGGGCTAAAAAGGAACATGGGTGGTTTTTAGTCAGTAGATGTCTGACACTCCCTACCGCTCTGCCCAGAGCGGGATCAGATCTGCTTTACATAGTATAAAACAAAGTCGCTACCACAGTTTGTACACTTATATCTTTTAAACTACTCAATTTTGAATGCAGCTTTCAGCAATAGATTGCAGAAAGTCATAGTAGGGTTAAAATGCAATAAATGAAGCCACCAAATGTTCCCCCGAAATTAGAGTAATTCAAGAGGAAGGATTATTATAGAGTTTTAATTTACACGCAAAGCCGCTAGTTATAGTTCACGTCAAATAACTTTGCCCCTCTGAAGTTAGCCATTTGCAAAGATCGCGCAGGTGCAGTCACTTAGAAAATTATTTGAACAAAATAAATACATATTTTTAAAAGAAAACATAGTTTTATAATGCCATAATGCCCGCCCCCATGACTCGCGTATGCGCAGTTGCAGTTTTGTTCGTAATTTTGAGCCACTCGTAGCCAACTTCAGAGGGGCACAGTTATTTGACGTGAACAGTAAACATCTAAATCCAATGAGTGTACTATGAAACAGTCGCTATTATAATGCCTTGCTCCTGATCCTTCTTAATTCCACATTACTTCAACAGAGTGGAGCAAATCTCGCCGTTCCCCTACGATCAGATCAGGGCCGAGATCGACAAGTACCCCAACGCCAGCATCGTGTGGACCCAGGAGGAGCACAAGAACTCTGGCTACTGGCAGTACGTCGAGCCCAGGTTCCGCACCTTATTGCAGAACCAGAAGACCGTTGCGTATGTATCTATTTAGAAGTAGTTCTTACAAGTCTGTAAATGTTCTGCATGGTTCTTTTAGCGGTTGAATATATGTATAAATGTTTGCTAGGTGCAAATAGACCCCCGTCCCCGGCCCGGATACCGCGGCCTCGACATAAAGGGCTAAGAAGGAACATGAGTGGTTTTTAATCAAGTCTGACACTCCCTACCGCTCTGCCCCTGGGTGGGAGGAGTCATTTGATAATATCACACACTCCGAAAAAAAAAATGTGTAAAGAGACACTTTCCAACGCCGTCAACCGAGCATTCTGTACATCAAACTGATCTTGAATTCAGTCAGGGCGATGTCATATTTCTTATGGCATTGGCATTATAATCGATATTAATTTTAATTTATTTGTAAGCCTTTTGTTTAAATAATAATATGAAATGATCGAAAATAGCAAACATAAAAAGGAATATTAGTACGCATTCGTATTTTTTTAATCTAATAGTTTTACCCGACTGCCAAGGAAGGGTTATGTTTTTATAGTTCTATATTTTGTTGAGAAAACGCAGCTTGAGTTTCGGTTAGACACTATTAAATTGGGCTGGCATGGTTTTTTTATTTGCATGTGTGGTTGTTCATTCAGTAACCAATCCTGTTCATTTTCGCGCGATCAAACAATAACGGTGCAATTTCCATAAAACGGTACTCTAAAGGTGCATCCACACCGAAATTACTAAAGCATCTAAAGGTTAGATGTTGCTTATTATTTAGACTCTAAAATAAGCTTAAATAATCAACAAGTGGCTGCAAAAGTTACAGCTATTTAATATTTAAATGGGTTGTGGAAGCATTTTAAGAAATGATAACGCCATAATATCTGTCTGGGTATTGGTTACAGTGTTAAGCCTCAAAAGGGTAACTGGTTCTCCCAGCTTTTCGGGCAGGAAGACAAGCCTGTTGCGTCAGGTGACGATGAGACAGTGCCGCGCACCATTAGGTGAGATTACGGCATATGGCGTCCCTTTCCCTCCCGGACCCTTTCACTACTGTTACCGCTATCATACAATCCTGCTTGTCATTCTTATCTATAATTAAATTATGATTGGGTGTGTGGCTATTTTAAAATTAATCCCACTTCAAAAAATACTTAAAATCATGGTAATAAAAAATGAGTCATTTAAATACTGTAGCACCATATTATTATCATATCACATGCCATATTGATGGTTTTTTATCAATGATAAAAAAAAACCGTCAAATTAGTTGTCTAGCGAAGCCAAACACCTTTTTGGCTTCGCTAGTCAACTAATTTCAAGTTAGTAAATTGCTTGACAACTAAATTCAAGTTCGTAAAATAATTAACTCACTTTACGCTGTGGTATTGCCATCTCAATCTCATAATTAAATACTTGACTTGGTTAAATATCTGTAATTAATTTAATCAAATTGTTAGGACTGCATGTCTTACCATTCATTGCTTCAATATGTCGCTTTAACATAGTTAGCTACCCTTTGTGTTTAAGATTCTAGTATTTTGTAATTGTTTCCAAATACAAATAATAATTTACAGGAATAGCTTTTACTTGGGCATCATAACTAGTGTCATCGTGCTTAGTACAACGCATGTTCGGTGAAGGCGTACGCACGCCGCGTAGACGCTACGTCAACGCAAGATTTCTGTAGACAATAATATTTGTAAACTATGTGCTATTAGCATTGCGTTTGCACAGTAGGCCGATAGGATTGTTTTTCAAATCTTGATTTGGAATAGTGATAAAAAGTTACCAATTGCCATCACTGACTTCCATAAAAAATATTAGATAACGGTAAGAGCCCCCGCCAAGACATCAAAAATGATAATATTGGTATTTTCAAGGCCTACAGAGTAGTACTAGATAATTTCTTTCAAAATAATATTGAAACTGTGGTTTACTAACTGTTGTTTCAAATATTTCCTTGTTATACAAAACGGGAGGACCTAGTATTTTGTAATAGTGGTCAGTTGAAAGAGAATACTATGAAAGGGTTCGTCGAAAACACAACTAAAAAATCTACTTTTTTTATAGTCACGAAGAAAAATTAAGAGCTATGATGGGTCTCTGGCGGGGGGCTAAAGATATCAAGCTATAACTTCCAAATTAAGCAGTGCTATTCATATAAATATACAAGGCAACTTTTCCGTGGTATTCCAATTGGAAATTCGAGAAAGAAAACATACAAATGTGTTCCACCCTATTGCACAGCGTCCATGCGATGTATCAAGATCACACATGCGAAGTCGAAGGGACCATATAACTAAACGAACAGTATGCATCATGCTTTGATATTATCTATGCTATCTATTCGCGAAACTCAAGCTGCAGGGACCATATTCTTACATTATTGTATGAGCAATTTTTTTATATATCTGCTGTAACATTATATTTAATTAAGAAACACGTAAACTGATCTGACTTTATTCATCTTTTCTTGTTATAGCTACAACGGACGTGCGACAGCCGCGGCCCCCGCCACTGGCTCCAAGGCAGCTCACAACAAGGAGCTCAGGAACCTTCTCGAAGAGTTCTGCGTGCTATAAACGACCACTCACGAACAAACGTGATAGCAATGAATGGCTAGCTTATGCTCCCCACACAACGTCTATCATAGAAACAATTCAATTAGAAGCCATTCATGGAAACCCTGTCAACGTACACACATAACATGTAAACTGATATACTGTTGAATTAAAGTAGACATAACAACATTTATGCCATATTAAAACACATGTAATAGAATCTAAATAACTACGTAAACCTATCTCGAAACGTAATGTCTTGTATCATTGACATGATCATTTATTTTTGTCGAACGAAATTTATTTTTGTATAATATTATAAAATATTATTTTTCTCCTTACTCTCAGTATTTTGTTGTAATTCTCTTCATGTTTAGGTAGATTAGTTAGATAAATTATTATTTATTTATTTAATGTAGCATACGTGATCTGTAGAACCTACATAATTTATTTTTATTGTAAAAGCAATAACGTAGTCTCACGTAGTCTCCACTGTAAGATGTTGGTACTAGATAATAATAATTACTTCACAAACATAATGGTACAGTAATTCAAAGTAGCGGCAATACGCTAGTTGTATTATTTTCATGTACATAAATTGGATGTTTTATTTTTTTATTATTGTTTATTCGATGTTTTCGTCGTTAACGGATTTGAAGCTAAAGCGTTCCTTTAGCTAGTCTGGGATACGTACATAGAATTGGTAATGTTATTACGTAGCGCAGTAAACGCACTTCGCGAGCGATTAATATGTTAGTATAATATGTATTGTGTACGGGCGTAGCTATTAGTAAGGATATAATTTTGTGGTCTTAGATATTCTTGAAGAACAGATTTAAGGGTGATGTCGCCAAATCAACCCGCAACACCCAAGTTCGTGATACTGTAGTGTTTTCCTACTTATATTTGTACCGAATTCACTTAACTAATAATGTAACGAATCTGTTAAGGCCAGTGTGACTAATGGTCATTAATCAAATTAGCAGTATACGTATTAATTAATACCGCAGTAATTAGTTGATGTAATTAACTGGTTCTGACGGAATCTTTTATTAAGGGCTATGATCGAATATAAAAAAATACGGTTAATGAAGAGTAGAGATGATGGTATAGTTTTAATTCTAGACCGATTTTTATTAATAATGAGGTTTATTGGTTCAAAATAGGTATTGACAAAAAATGAAAAACAGCTCGTTAGGTATTTTTTAACATTATAAAAATATATATTTTTATAAGTTGTTTGCAATTTATCGCTTTTTTCCATAAAGAATGACAGTTAGCTATTTTATTTTTCTATTACACTGGCCGTAACACTTCCACCAAATTCGCTTGCAAGTGCGGTTGTTACCATTACAATAGTTTCGCTTAACGATACTGTACATGAGATATTATTAGTTAGTGAGTAAATGTCTAGTAACTAGGCACCCGATTTAAAGTAAATTGCACCTTAGTACATAAAATGTATGTAATATATTGTAATCGTCATCAGGTCGTTTTGGTTTGCAGCCTTCCGGCCCCTGCGTATAGGTTTAGTTGGCTTGTAGTTACCGCCGTTGTAAACGGCACAATGTAAGGAATAACACCAACATACAATGCTTTGTATAAACCGAGCATACTGTATCCTGCAAAATTGCATGGTGTGTCTTAATACTTTAGTTTCTATTTTCCTGTGAACGTTTATTAGTCGATAACTAGTTTACGTTACGTGGCGTCATTTCTCGCGATTTTATTTCTGAATTGTCCATGCAATTTTGCAGGTGACTGTATGTCATTACCTAATCTGTATGTATAACAAAATTAAGTCCTAATTATCTCACTATTGTGACCGCCACATGTCAAACTAAGCTATATTCAAAATCCTAGTATTATGTGACTTTCAATCTTAACGTGTAATGCGGTTTAGCTTTCTAACACTATTTGCATGTGTAGGTGCATTGTTTTATTGTTAAAATTAAAATATTTTGATGTTCACGTATTTTCGATTTATTATGGGCTCAGGGCGCCGCCGGGGAATTTCAAAGATTTGAATAATAGGTATTCTTCTGGCAAGTACTACCTGAGTCAGTTTATTGCTAAATGTTAGTTTTGATTTAGTTATATACAAATAAATATACTATAATTGAACAACGTTGTTTTCATTACGAATAGTGCTAAACCTTTCACGAAGTTGTCATACAAGCATTACGTGCATCAAACTAAGTACCTAACTCTACGCAAAAATTATTGCTGGGAAACAAAAAATATTTTTGAGCGTGAAGAATCACGATTTACGATAAAACTCCATGTAGCACTCCCAAATAATTGTGTTGAAATGGGCCATGGAGGTAATTAAAGTAAAGTTATAACATTAAAATTTGTATTAAAAAAAACAGCTATGAAAAATTTGGAACTTGGACCCCCCAATATCTCCGTCATAGATAAAATAATGATCTCCGTAACTAGGAGGTTACCAGGTAAGGCCTAGTTAGAACAAAATAAATATCGTAATGAACAGGAGAACAAGACGTGCCCTTCGGGATTCGTACCTTTATGGAAAACAAAATTAATCATCTACCCTCTTATTTGTTTACTTAGTTACCCATTACGGCACCCCCTAACTGGGGTAGCACTGTACTGTAATTTTGTACAAAATCGGGTCTTGTCTTGATTTTTTACAAATAGAAGACAATTTGAATAAACAAAAGAAAGTAAACAACAAGATCGCCAAGAGATTCACAAATATGGAAGTGTGACGTAATGAAAAACGCAATAGATCACAGTGCCCTTGACGTCGCGCGGGCACGACGCACCGCGCTCTTGGAGCACTTTCAAGATTCTTATCTCTCGCTAGTCTCATTTCAGCTCACAAAGCGGACTTTGCCCCCTATTTATAAACTGCTTGGCTAGCCCCGGACCACACCAAAAGGTGCGAAGATTAAAGATGGTATCAGTTACAAGTGCGTTTTACACGTCACGCTGCTAACACTTCAAAGACGCGCTCTTTTGAATAAACGCTGTGTATTGTAAGACATCCTTTTTTTTTCAAGATGCGGGTCGCGATTATCTCGAGAGTACCTATGCGGGCTTTATTCAAGGCTTAGTTTATGTTTTGTACATTGACTTATATATTACTGCGTAAGGACTGGGCGGACCGCATGTTACAATGACGCCTCGAACTTGGTCCTAAAACGGTCTTTCCTAAGCCGAACTGCCGAAGTGAACTAGTCCACGATCGGCTCCACAGAGTACATTTTATATAGGGTATAGAGTCGTCACTCATGTCATTTTGCGGAATGTATGGCGTGTGGCGCCATCTGGTGCTTTGTGCAAGGTACTTTCGCACTAGGCACTTTTAATACTTGTACGATTTTTAAAAAAATGGCATTGTGATTGTAAATTAAATAAAACGAAATAGATAATACAAAAATCTGTTTTATTTTTTACTTTTCTGCCATTGTCACTTTCGACTTTGAAGATTTTATATTTCCTTATTCAATGCAACCACCTCACGATTATACAAAGTAGTCCTCTTCAATTTACCTGTAACAAATATTTTTAATTTATCATCCAGTCATTTTATTATGTACTTAGAGGACCAAAATTAACTAATCATAATATATTGGTTGTAATATTAAATGCACTTACGTGTTTTGCTGCAGGCACAACATCTTTTCATAGGCATGGTCGACAAAATTCAATTCACAAAGCAAAACAGTGAGTCCAAATTGTTAGCCACAGGTCAGTCGATGATAGCGGTATAGCCGGATCGTCATTAAAAATTTACAAAACATAAGAAAAGAATTTAAAGAATCCATTCACCTCAAAAGTAATTACGGATTGGAAAACAGTCAAATGTCAATGTCAATACACGTTCCATTCCCAGCTGAAACACTGTAACTGAAATTTATTTCAATAAATAATTAACATTTTCTGTTATTAGTAGTTATTTTACTATCAATTTTTTGTAAATAAACTACAAAATTTAAAAGTATTTTTTTTTGTCTGCTTTTCTTCGAGAAGTTTTTTTTCTGCCAAAGATAATGGATAAAATAAGGAATGAGTACATAAGAGGAAGTCTGAAAGTGGCGCCGGTAAATGAAAAGTTGTGCGGTAATCGATTGTCGTGGTATGGACATGTGATGCGACGGAATGAAGAAAATGTTGTGAGAAAAATGTTGAGTATGAATGTAGATGGCTATAAGAGTAGAGGAAGACCAAAGAAACGATGGATGGACTGTGTGAAGGATGATATGGCTAGAAAGGAGGTGACTGCTGACATGACGAGAAATAGAGAAGTATGGAAGAAGAAGACATGTTGCGCCGACCCCAAATAAATTGGGATAAGGGCAGGAGAATGATGATGATGATCATAATGGAAATACGTGTCTGCGTCATCTGCGTGAAAAGAAATAAACACATGACAACGATAGTGTGTTGTAGCCATAACAAAAAAAAACCAGTAATACCAGTGTAATAAAAATATTTATATTTTAATGTTTAAGTAGCGCCATCTGTTGTTCTGTGCAACAAAACTTTTTGACGATTCTATCAGGTTCTTTGAAGTTATGACACCATGATCGGCTCTCTTCGGGTGCGGTCGTAAATTTCATTATAAGCTTTATTTATGTTCTTTAAGGCTACTCTCTCGAAAAAAGCTTAAAAACAGCGTGCAGATGAAGCCACTTTTCGTCGACACTTACAGAGAAATTACATCTGAAAAAAATTGTCAGTAATCTACATGATATGATACGTAATTTGGTTTAGCCATAATTTTTTTATCGGTATCACATAATAAGAAAAAAATCCACAAAGTCACCTCCAAATCGTTGAGATGAAACCATTTTACTCCTTCATTTTTTATCAAAAGACTTTAAAAAAAATATCTACTGCTTTGCAATACAAAGGACAATAACTTGGTTTAGTTACTTTTTTAAAATTTGTCTAATTTTTATTATAATTAATTAAAAATGCGTCCGTTTAAAGTCCGTGTCTATATCACCCCCGCATTCGTCCACGAATTCAGTGCGGGGCGCCTCGTGTTGCTAGGTGGACGTGCGTTGCGTTGCGAGAGCTCAGCAGTACGAAATCATATCGTAAAATAAAATATTACTTTTGAATTTTGTTAATAGTAGAGTAGGTTTTTTTTAGTCTTGTATAAGGAGTGTTTTAGAGTTAGGTATAGTTTTATTAGTGTTTAAGTTTAGTTTGTAAAACATGGGGAATAAGCAGAAATGAATGAAGAAAGGTCTAATGAAATATTACAAACAAAAGGGTAAACATTCATCAACGTAAGTTTTATCTACATATTCATTATAGCTTTATTACCTTTCATAAAAGTAGATAGATACTGTTTTTATAAGACCTATATTCAATCAAAGTCGTACCTAGGTATCATAGGTATAATGCTTCTGTGTCAGAGTGTAGTGAATGATCACAGAAGGACCATGCCCAAGCAATGACTTAGTCAATATTATAAATTTTCCTTTTCGGTACCTCACCGACTGCGCCAGGAGGAGGGTTATGTTTTTCGAGTGTATGTATGTATGACATGTATATTTCTTTGGCACGCTCTGTACCCTAAACGCCTTGCTGGATTTTAGCTTGAGAGATGTCATAAGATTCGTCTTGATAATTTGTGTTTTTTTTTGCAGGTCTGATTTAGCTCCATCTACCGACGAAAATTTTGACAAAACTGAAAGTGCTTCTGAAGTAGGTATTATTATGATTATAAGTTAGGTACTTGCTGGTTATTTGTTAATTTATCGACTACTGGCGTAAATGATAAATGATGTTTATTTTGCAAATGGGTTTTCACAAACACTTTTACAAGTCACTTTTTTTTAAACTAGATGGGGTCGGTGTTTCGTACCTGACTACTCCGAGAAGAAACATCCGAAACAAACTCAGAGGTCATAGTCTCTTTTAAGGTCCAGACTTGTTATACACACATGAAGACTATGCAGACTAGTGTCTGAAATGGTCTTTTGAAGAAAGCACCACACTGATTTGACTGGACCCGTCCAGTCAGTGCAAGCATTTGTCATTTATCGTGTAGCTCGACTTGTAACTTAAGGCTTGTATTCACGCCAATGACCTTGTGCATACAAACTACCTCTCTCGGTCGTAGATACGGACTCTAAACGGACGCGTTTTTCATTTATTATAATTAAAATAATACATGTTTTTAAAAAGTAACAAAACCAAATTATTTTCCTTTGTATTTCAAAGCAGTAGATATTTTTTTTATATTATTTTGTTAAGAAATGAAGGAGTAAAATGGTTCCATTCAACGATTTGGAGGTGATTTTGTGGATTTTTTTTCTTATTATGTGATACCGATACAAAAATTGTGGCTAAACCAAATTACGTGTCATATCATGTAGATTACTAAAAAAATTTCTCAGATGTAATTTCTCTGTAAGTGCCGGTGAAAAACCGCTTCATCTGCACGCTGTTTTTAAGCTTTTTCGAGAGAGGACCCTTAAAGAGCTCAACGTCACGACGAACAATATCAAAGAAAGGACATTTGGGTGGGTCGCTTTAGTATTCAAACTGCCAGACAAACGTTAAAACTAAAGAAAGACCCACATGGTCCTCACATTTACAATATGAAAATAATAAAATATTTATCATATTAAATATTCATGCGTAATTATTTTCAATAAGAAAAAGCGGTGGAAGAAAGCGCTAATAAAAATAAATAAAACAAAACCCAAAAAAAGAAACAAAATGATTTAAACCAACAAAAAAATTAGTTACTAGAAGACGATGCACAAGAGAAAGAAGAAAATGTGCACAAGAGAAAAAAAAAGGAAAGAAAAAGAGGTTGAAGAGAAAAATTAACAAAACGAGAACGAAGAAGAAGTAAAAGAAAACATAGAACAAGACTTTGTCTGTCTAACGAAATATCCAAAAGTCAATGTATTTGAATACGAAAAATAAGTGGGGATGAAGAAGTTCAACCAGCGAAAAAAATAAAAATACTCTGTGAAAGGAAGTATTTTTTTTTATCTATTGGTTTATAAAATATAACAAGTATGACATACACTAGTGCTAATTACTTAAGTACTACCTACCTACCCTACCTACCCTACCTACCCTACCTACCCTACCTACCCTACCTACCCTACCTACCCTACCTACCCTACCTACCCTACCTACCCTACCTACCCTACCTACCCTACCTACCCTACCTACCCTACCTACCCTACGTTACATCCATATCAATAGTTAGTAAATAAAAATAAAATTGGATCACTTTTGCGGTACACGTAAAAATGAATTTTATATAAAAAAAATGATTTGACCTTCTGTGATTTCGTTACTCTGTGACGGAACAACGCGCGGAGCGGCGGCCGGCTCGGCGCGGGCCTCGGCGCATCGTTCTGTTGCATGCGGGTAGCGGAGTGGCGCGGAGAGGGGTAGTTAGCTCCGCCCAAATGCACAAGGTCATTGGCGTTAATACAAACCTTAAACCTCGAAAATACCACGCCGCTTATACAAGGTTACGTTAGCGAGCAGACTACACCGATTCTCTGTATGGCGAACGCGTCGAGCAAATGTTTGGACGACCGTATCTTTAGTTTTTATATCAATGGTTTTGTACCTATATTCCGTATTCATTGTGACTGTGACTGTAGGTACCTATTTTGTAAATTATGAGGTCTATCATAGTAATCGATGAATTGTGACAGCAAATTACTTAGTCGCTTTTCGGAGTCTCGACGTATGATTTGAACACTAGCTTACACACATTCGGCTGTCGGTCGCGATGATTTAGTGCAGCAGAGCATCTGTGTCCTCGTGGTGGCGATATCGTGGCTAGACATTAAGGTGAGGTCCGATCTCAGAATATAAGGTTTGGAAATTGGAGATCTCCAATTAGAAGTAAATAATAATACAAAGTAAATAAAGTGGTGATTTTGTTATGTAAATGGGTAGGCTATTTACCTAACGCAATTACTACGCGCTACCAACGTGTCTTTTTTCGAAACATGTCTGCTTCTTCACGTGTTCGCGTCTTTCGGTTTGTTACGATGTTTTCGTTTCGGATGTCCTTATCTACAAACAGCCCATCAAGAAAACCGTCCTAATAAATAGTGTTATCAGCATCAGAAATAGTTATAGGGCCATTGACTTATATATTACTGCGTAAGGACTGGGCGGAAGGCATGTTAAAATGACGCCTCGAACGTGGTCCTAAAACGGTCTTTCCTAAGCCGAAGTGAACTAGTCCACGATCGGCTCTCTTCGGGTGCGGTCGTAAATTTTATTAAAAGCTTTATTTATGTTCTTTATACCTCGAAAATGCCACGCCGCTTAAACAAGGTTACGTTAACGAGCAGACTACACCAATTCTCTGTATGGCGAACGCGTCAAGCAAATGTTCGGACGACCGTATCTTTAGTTTTTATGTCAATGTATAGGGCCTATTTCACCACCCGTTAACTTACTTGACAAGCAATCTCATAAAAATTCTGTTCCATTTTTGAATTTATTCGGTAAGTAATGACTATTCATCATTTCAGCCATAAGACGTCCAGTGCTGGACATAGGCCTCCCCCAGATGGGGGGGATTTGCCATAATCGCCACGCTTGGCAGGCGGGTTGGCGATCGCAGTATGGTTGTTACGAAAGCACAGAGAACGCTGCTGCCCATTCTCTGGTAAGTCCCTTAGTCGCCTCTTACGACACCCACGGGAAGATATGGGATGGTGCTATTCTTTACGTCCGACACCATACGGAATGGCTATACAGACATCGTGAAATCGGTCCATACACTAAGTACCTACTCAAATAAAAACTTGTTATTTGATGTTATATTAGGTACTCGTTACTTACAAGTAGATAATTGAAGAGTAAGGAATGTTTTAAAGAATAACCTACATACATTTCAGACAGGACACAACACACATGATGATAACACACATGATGTACAGGATATTAAATAATAAAAATTCCGAAATGTTAAGCTAGTTCTGTTGCTGACCGTACCTCAAAATTACATAAGGGTAGGTATTACGTAGCATAATAATATAAGTATCATCGCTTTTTGCTACTTTTACGTACTGGTCATTATAAGAAATATTGGTTGGATTTCATATAAAGAGGGTACCTACCTAAGAACTTATTTTAGAAATACAGACACAATCCTACACAGATAGGTAGTAAAACAAAGCACCTTTGTAGGATTTCGTTTTCCGTTAGCTATTAGATATTTATTTATAATATGTTGCTTTGTAAACGTGTGTTCCGGGCGGATATACTTAAACGTTTTCCCGCAAAGAGATTTCTCTCTAAACTAAAATGTCATCTGTGAAGACTACAATCCGCAGAAGTATCACAGCACTTTGTTGTTTCTCCCGGGGCTTAGTCCTTTGTTTTCTAAAACCTCCCCGAGCTCCTTTAATACTTTGTAATGGCGGGACAAATTCTGTGAGTCTTGCTCGCTGTCTGCGATGACTGAGTCGAGATGAGCTCTTGTGCCCAAGTGGGTCCGTGTGGTACTTACGACATGCATTTTACAGAAATATGGGAACGTTTCAGTAAAGTACAAAAGTACACTGTATGATTTACCTACAGCTTCAGTAATATTTGTAGGTTTGTTTGAAATATTGGAATCTTCGAGTGTTTCGAGTGCTTATGAGCTCTTTACATAACGATCTTATTGTCTACTAAGTAGCTTTGGGAGCTACCCGATGCCGTGAAGCGTACTAACACAAAATATTGCAATAAGAATGCAAATTGTAACAGCATTACCATGCGCGGGGGACAATATTTATAGAGGAATTGCTCATGTCGTCGATAAAAGTTCGTCTACTTATGGAGAAAAGAAACTTTAACATTATCTTAAATTGAACATGTGTTTTTGGGTCCACAGATTCTTTATTTAGGCTGCTTCATTGGTCTACTGCTCAGTGGCGTAGCTTGCTTTAGCGGGGCCCCATATAAAAAATTGTTTGGGGGCCCTAATGAATGGTAGATTTTTCAAAAAAGAAAAAAAAATCCATAAAATTAAAATAAATACTTATTCATCATAATTATCTCTCTGTCTGTCACTTTATCCAAAATTCAAATTAAATATACACTCTCCTTGCCTTTTACTCGGCCAAAAGTGATTTATTAAATCATTTATAGCTGATGATGACTTTAGAACGCACGCTTTACGAGGGAAAAAAATAAATTGCATTTTTTGACTTTTGTCATTTCTAAAATAAAAAAAATTAAGAAGTTTGAATTTGAATTTTTGCTTACGCACGTCAGGGGCCCCCGTGGCCCGGGGGCCCCGTATAATTGAAACGTCAGATACGGCGGTAGCTACGCCCCTGCTACTGCTGAGCATGATATCCTGAGTTCGATTCCCAGGTTGGGCAAAGTGTTATTGGGTTTTTCCATCAGGAATTTCCCAGTCTTGCCAGCCAGGAGTCTGGGTTTGTGCCCGGTTGATGGCAATAGGTTCACCACTTCAAACTGAACTTAAACATAACTGGTGAACTGTGTGTGTGCTAATGGGTATACCTGCCTCTGTCTAACGAGGATAACAAGCGTGATGGTATGTAGATTCTTTATTTTAAACTCAAAAAAAACTTCTCAATAAAGTCCCGACCGTAACTCGGGATCATTCCCACTAGTTCTACTGCACAGTCCTACGATAGAACTAGTGGGATTTTTTTTCCCACTAGTTCTACGATTCAAGGTGGTACGAAATCGTAGAACTAGTGGGAACAAAAATTCCCACTAGTTCTACTGGTCCTATTAAACAATTTATAGTAGAACTAATGGGACTTTTCGTTCCCACTAGTTCTACGATATAAGGGTGTTACAAAATCGTAAAAACCAGCGGGACTCAAGTTTCTCATTCGTTCTAACACACAGTTTAGGGTACAACTACGGCACAAACTACCAGGAGAATAGAAGTAGGCGGGAGGTATTTCGTGCCACCTATAATAATAAAGATTACCATGGGACATCAACATAACTACAAAAAGTACCTTCTTGTTTAAGAAGAACTTAAAGTATTTTTTTTTAATAATATTTTTTTTTGTACCCGTACATAGCCCGTACACTTGTTTCTAATCGCGTAACCTCCACGCGTAGCTCTAGCTACACAGCAATGAAACACGTTTGGCGCAACGGAAGTCGAGAGGCTGATAGACATCACGGGGCAATGAACTATGATTTGAAATAACACAGCGTGATTATATTTTAATGTAGGTAATTAGATAAGTAGGTACATAAGTAATAAAAGTTCTACCTATGTCAACATTGAGAGAAGTTAAGAGAATGATGCAATGAGTTTTGCCCATGAGAATTAAAATAAAGTGATAGAACTTAATTCACTCTTAAAATCACCGATTATATTATCACTCATTTGTTTCAGCTACAATTTTTAGGTTAGAGAGTAAATAACGTATCTCAAGTTTTCCGTCGTGATCCAGATGGGTCCTAATCCTGCTATCATCGGGGATTTGTGGTAGTACCGTAATACCTACAGAGCTACAGCTGTGCCAAACCCTTCGTAGGTTTATATGTAACAATGACACACGATGGCATTTAAGTGGTTTTACTAAGGGTGGGCGTTCTCTCCTGTAGGTAAGTAGGTATTAAAAAATCTATATCTGTTAGATACAGTTGAAGGACCAATAACAAGTTAAAAATGATGTTTTGTGTCATTTTAAACGCAACGTGTAATTATAATTGTTCACCAGTCTTTCATTAGTTAGATTAGCGCTTTATCCTAGATCTGTAACAAAAATAGAACCTATACAACTAGGTACACTCACACAACAAAGGCAGATAATAGATATCCGTCTAATTCTAACCGCCTGAAAGACCTAATAAGATTTATAGGGCACAATAGACAGGTAGCTAGGCAGTATCTCATCCTTTGTATCCGTTCACACAAAAACTCGAGAGGCAACGTTACTCGTCGTCGGTCGCGTGCGTGCGATGTCGGGATACTCGCCGCGATACCATCTTTAATCTTCACTCTTCACACTGTTTGTTCCTGAAAAACGGTTTTTTTTTTTTTAGAAAACACTCCTAAGAAACCTTTGAAGATAATGAAAAAAAATTACCTAGTTACTTAGTAAAGTAGAAACATTTCCTACATAAACCGAAGAAGACTCGCTAACTAAAGCCGGTTGAAGTGGTAAGGACTTAAAACAGCTTCAATATTTACCTGATTAGAGACTACCTGTCCATGCTTGCCTGTTTAAATATTTACATAAAGTAGACTTAACATAGTGGAGGCAAGTTGACTACTTTTTTTTCCATTCGGTGAGCCTTGGGGCGTAGAGTTTGTATTATGTGTTTTTCTTTATCTCTGCTCGACGCTCGTAGAATCAACGACAACAGAGTAGCGGCTATGAAAGCTTTATAAAAAGACTACGTACAACCCACGCCTTTGTGAACGCATTGAGCCATACATATTAATCGCTTTTATGTAGAAAAAACACCGCGGCCGTCAGGTAGGTACACAGGACAAGTATGTAATGCACACTTTGATGGGCAAGGTAATAGCAGGAGGTTGAAATAATGTGGTGGACAGCCAGGAAAAAAAAACAAGAAATGAAAAGTGTCAAAAAAGAAAAGCATCGAAATTCGAACCATATCTTTTGGTAGCAAACATTTAGCTCATTCATGTAGCGTATTTACGGTTTATTTCTTTAAATAACACAGCAGATAATTTTCTTCTGGAATCCCTCAGAATATATTTAATCACGTTTTATAGTTGTGAAACAAAATCCAGGATCGTCACCACACGGCTACATATTCACAGATGTAGCGGCCTCATAAAAGACCCAAATTGTTCTTTTTGCGTTCCGAATGAGACACGGAATCGAATGCCAAACAGCTTGTTTTGTTGACTTGCAAAAACAACGCACCGTGAGATTCACAAACAGGGAATGGATTATCTTTGTATTGTACTCGTATTTACGTAGTTTAGGTACACCTACGCAGCTACGTTTATTTACAAGTATTTTAGTAGGTACCTCTAATGTGATAACCTTAGCTAACACGAGTATCTAGAGTAATCCGGACACTGTCGCGTTTGTAATCAAGGTTGATGCGAAAAGGTAGCCCTCGCAATTCGAATTTTCTTACGTTTTTTTGCAATTTACTTCTTGCTGGTGCAGTAAAGAAAGTAACTGTACCTACATCATTATCTGTATAACTGCATACATTCTCGTATAGATAAAAACTTATTCCGGTTCACGATTACAAGAGCGAGCATCGTGACCTATCTTGTTTCAAAGATCCGCGTGAAATTCAACTGTAATCCTTTCTACAATAACATTACTGTTGGTACTTATGACATGATATGGATACGTTCGCCCCGGGCCAGGGGCGACGCGTGCGGGGTGAGGGGTGAAAGCATGCCAGTGACATTTATCCCTATAGTTTAACAACAAAGGAGTCAGATTTGTTGCGTTATAATGTCGCTGTTCAAAGGGCCACCTTTGTTCCAACGCTTGTTACATTGTGACACGTATGGGGGTAAAAGGCTTTGATGCTGCTTTTATTTTTGTTTGTTCTACTAATTTCCCGATTGGAGCCCGAAATGCAGCCGTAGACTACGGATATTTCCCATGGCAGTGCTGTGATAACATTATCATATTTCCCGTTTCTAATTGCATTGCGAAGAACTGCTCTAGTTTTCTAATTGTATTTATCTTGTGTAGTCGATTTTCAATTGCTTTTTCCTTGCTTTGTTACTGTTTACTACCAATTGCAATATTAAGAATATATTTTTCAAACGACGACCCCACCTTTCCCCATTTATCTTGCATTGATCATTTGTGTATTTGATGACCTTAGGTCTCTGGACCTGCGGTCTAATCTGCATCAGTAAGTGGAGTTCACGTGGCTTAGCGTAGGTTTTTGCCGCCGAGGGCCCACCGGAATTTGACCGCCCGCTTTATTTTCATCATTAGTCAAGAAAGCTATCAAAAATTGATGACAGTTTTTTTATTATTATTTAAAAATGTTACACTTCATGATGTTATGTTCGATTGCCAATATAGTTAATATACTGCTCTATCAAGAAAGTAACGGGAAAAGATCAATAATACACAAAATGTTTGTTATTCATCCAAATTAATTTTATCACCTTCAAAGTATGCTCCTTTAGAAACGATACACTTACGCCAACGAATAATCCAATCATCAAAACATTTTTTAAACGCTGTTTCCGGAATTGAGATCAGTTCTCGCCGCGAATTCTTCTTTATGTCTTCTACCGATTGGAAACGGATGCCACGAAGTGGTAATTTGAGTTTAGGGAAAAGAAAGAAGTCGGCTGAAGCCATATCTGGTAAATATGGTGGTTGCTCGATGGTATTTGTTGAGTGTTTGGGCAAAAATTCATTCACAATGATGGCCTTGTGCGAAGGCGCATTATCGTGGTGCAAAATCCAAGAATTTTCTTTCCACAAATCAGACCATTTTCGTCGAATTTGCTGCATAACGCCAAAATAATATTCTTAATTTACCGTTTGACCTTCCAGCAAGAATTTCAAGTGCAAAACACCGCGATAGTCAAAGAAAACAGTCAACATGACTTTGACTTTTGGTCGACTTTGGCTCCGAAGCTTGTTAACTAGTTTGCATGTCAAACTCGTAAACCCACGTCTCGTCACCAGTAACAATGCGTTTCATGAATGTTGGGTCGGAATTGACTCGTTCTAGCATGTCCTCAGCGACTCTCATGCGATTGAGTTTTTGGAGAACATTCAGGTCTTTTGGGACTAGCCGAGCGGTAACATGTTTCATACCCAAAAGATTAGTTAAAATGGTACGGATCGACACGTGAGATACAGAAAGTTCGGCGGCTATCTCTCTCAAAGTTGAATGAGGATTTTCCTTCATTTTTGCGATGTTAACTTCAGTTGCAGACGTTGATAGCCTACCAGAGCGAGGCAAATCTTCCATCACATCTCGACCGCTTTTGAACGGTTTGTGCTACTCATAAGCACGTGTTTTTGATAAAGTCGATTCACCGTAAACCTTCTGTAACATTTTCAGTGACTCCGAACACAAAATTCTATTGGCGGTGCAAAATTTAAGACAAACTCTTTTAGCTAGGGAGCTGGCGAGCATTTAAGTATATGATTTGCTCGTACTTCGTATTGATAGACATTAAGGTTCGGATCAATACGACAAAATTTTCTTAAGGTATTAAGGTCGTATCAAGTCGTACATTGTTGCTGCGTTTTTTAGCTACAGGGCTTTAAATCTGTAAAAAAAATCGGTACTAAATCATTTGCTCGTGTCTGCCTCTGGGGTTAATGGTCAATACCATTTTGATAACGAAGAAAATCTATGACACATCCAAGACAGCAGACATCCACGTGATACACGGCTCTGCATTATGACAGGAGGTAGATATAAAATTAACATCTGAATCCCAAACATCACTACCACAACACTTCTAAACGAATCTTCTACAAAACGTTGAAATAAGAAGGTTTACTGCCGCACTTAGAGAGCTTTAATGATTACTTAGGCCATCACTAAGTAAAGGTTTTGACAGTTTAGTCATACAAAAGAATGTCAAACCTTTACTGAGTAACGGCTTAAGCAATCATTAAATATCTCTGAGTACCGCAGTAATTCTACTTATTTGAACTTTTTACTCGACTTCCAAAAAGGAGGTTCTCAATTCGTCTGTATGTTTGTTTTTGTGTGTTTGTTGTCGGATAGCTCCGTCATTAACGAACTGATTTGCAGAATTCTTTTTGTATTCGAAAATGTTACACCTATTAGAACAATTCTATTAAATAAACAACGATAACGGTTTACATATGTATTTATTTACAATCATTAAGCACACAGTTGTATATAATAGCAGTATATGGGGTAGGGTGGCATTTTGAAGTACACGGAACGTTATTATTTTACCAGTAAATCGATCACATGACTAAAATAAAGCTATAACAAATGAAAACACTAATTGCCCATAGCTACGAATCACACATTCAAAATGATAAAAGCAACAGCATAAATATCTAAACATTTCAACAGTCCAATAAAGGTAAAATACTTAGCTTTAAATCTGAATGTTCTGCACTATCAACCAGAATATACTATTACTACCATTCTACTTGGCCACTTGTTAATTCTCTCGCGATTTCCAGAAGTACTAACTAAGAATTCCCGGCAAAACCTTCACACCTCGTTGTTCCCTCTTCATACCGCATCGAACCACATCGAGCTTCACCGATTGGTTCGCAGAGGTGGCGCGCTCATTCGGCCTCCCTATTGGTCGATCGAACGACGTTGTACCGCAAAAGTCCACCGATGCCAGCGCCAGCGCGTGATAACACCGCGTGGCAACCGGTCTGCTGCTGTTTCTACGCGCTTTATCGCGCCATCTCACGCCTACTGTGTGTACTTATTCACACTCGTCCATCCTGACGCCTTTGCGACTCTGCAAAGGAGAAAAAAAAATACTATATAATTGTTCCATACTAGCATGTTCAATCCTAAATAGGGGGACAAATAAACACATTTCCATGAACAATAAAACAACATTTGGATCATTTACAGTGAAAATAACAAATACTTATGTCCAATAATTGTATTGGACATAATCTTTTTATAATCCAATTATTACCGAATGATTTTCGAATTATTATCTAATTATTATCCAATTATTATTCAATTATTATCCAATTATTATACAATTACTATCCAATTATTATGAAATTGTAAATAATTGAATACGAAATAAAAGTTTTCAAAGTACCATAATTTTCCAAATCAATGTCATTAAAACATTCCCAATAATTACAATTTTAAACCATTTAGTAACGATAGTAGTTAAACAACAAGTTATTATACAACTTTCCAAAAATACCGTAATTTTCCAAATCAATGATAACAAACCATATGTTATCTCTTTTATACCAATTGTATTCAAAGGAATCACAACCCAATTGTGAAATTCCAAAACCAATTTTCCAATTCAATGATAACAAACCATATGTTATCCCTTTTATACCAATTGTATTCAAAGGAATCACAACCCAATTGTGAAATTCCAAAACCAATTTTCCAAGTCAATGATAACAAACTATATGTTATCCCTTTTATACCAATTGTATTCAAAGGAATCACAACCCAATTGTGAAATTCCCAAAACCATAAAAGACATAACATTGTGACATTGCACACTGAAATTATGTCCACCTGATAAATCCTTATTTCAGGATTATCCTTCAAGTAAGTCAATCAATTCTTCTGTCCTGTCCATCTTACTGTTATTTGAGCTGGTGCCCGAGTCCACCTCGACCTGGAATGGTTTTAATGAGTCCGACGACACGAGAGCTCTGTCGCTTATACCCTTTCATACCTTTCAGCGAAGTTATCATTTACCTATCGTTTCCTACCACCTTCGTTACCTTAAAGGGACCGCTGTACTTTTCCTTCAGTTTTCTTCGAACACGCACATTTCGGTCAGCAGCTCCTTTCCACAGACTAAATTACTTACCTTATATTTTGTTGAAGGATTACGCTTTACATTAAAGTATTTACGCATTTTCTCCGCCGTTCGTTTTATATTTGTTGTTGCTTCGGACTTACTCCATGCAGCAGTATCCTCATTATCCACACTATTATCTTCCATACCTTGATACCTGCTTTGAGTCGTAGAAAACATGAGCCTATATGGTGTAAATCCGGTAGAACCGTTTTGCAAATTATTCATTCTCTACATGTCATGATATATCTCCGATCCGAGTGTCCCAATCCTTTTCGTCTTCCACGCTTGTGTTGAGTGAATCTAGTAAAGTACGGTTATGTACCTGTCTACTTGTCCACTGTCGGATATTATTATTTTCGGGTAACTAAATAAACAAAAAATGTTACTTAAGGATTTTATTACCTCCAGAGTTTTTGTAGTTTTAACTGGTACCGCCCATGAGAACTTCGTGGAGGAATCGACCACCATCAGCACAAAACTATTATTACCTGCTCGACTTTTGCAAAAAGGGCAGAGATGGTCAATGTGTAGGGTATGCATTGGCTCCGGAACTTTTTCAATGGGGTGTAACTCACCTTCAGGTTTTCCATACTGTCCCCTCTTGTAAAGACAGTCTAAACATGAGTTGACATATTTACGTATAAAAAGTGTCGTTCCTGCAAACTAGTAATTACTTTTGATGATGATCTCACAATGCTTAAGGCCTGGGTGTCCCATGAAATCATGACACTTTCTCATGATATTTCACCTTTCATATTTAGGGACTACTAACCTTAGTTCTCTATCCTTAAGAAGCTGATATACTCGACCATCTGTTAACCTGTAATTATTCTGTATAATATCCGAGTCGTCATACCCAGATTCTAATTTTGTCTGAATGATGCGAACCTTTTCATCCTGATTTTGAAGACATACTAACCAATCAAATACATCAATCATGTTGATGCTTGCTGCTAATGGAGGATCTACCGGAAATCGGCTTAGCGCATCAACGTGCTCATGAGACTTACCTGGCTTATGAACGACTTCCATGTCGTACTCCTGAATGAAAAACCACCATCTTGCTATTCGAGGGAGTTGATTCTTCTTCACAGTCGGTCACCACCTTATAACGATTTCCTGGCTAAATAAAATCTAAATCTCAACGTTTGAACTACAGCTAATGGTTTTCAATTCGCAGGAATTATACACATTTTCTTCTTTGCTTGTTTTTCGGCTATAATATGCAATGGGTTTCATTCATACCTTCATCTTGATCCTGAAAGAGAATTCCGGCTACACCTTTATTGCTTGCGTCTGTGTGAACTTCTATATCACCTTCCCTACAAAATAATGAGAGTGTGGAACGAGTCGTCCGAATTTTCTTCAGCTGATCAAAGCCCTCTGCTGTGCTGGACCCCAAATCCACGCTGCATCTTTTTTTGTAACCCGTACAGATCATGCGTGTCAGACGCATAATCTTTAACAAACCTGAAATAACTAGTCAGACCTAGAAACATCCTGAGCTCGTGTACGTTCTTAGGTTCTAAATAGTTGACCACCGCGCCAATTTTCTTGCTACCGGGCCTAATGCCGTTACTGCTGATCTCGCAACCGAGGTAATATATTTTGTCTTGCAAGAAAATACACTTAACCACATTCAACGTCAATTTGGCGCTCCTGATTATTACCAAAACTGTCCTTTCCACTCCATCTTGGTGGGCAGCAGCAGATCATCTATAAAAGGAACCATTTTGTCATGATGCAACGAAGAAAATATTTTAACCATTAGCCGCTGGGAAATTGCTGGGGAATTAGCCAAACCAAACATACGTAAAATTTATAGTGGCCTTCAGGCGTGACAAAATTCGATCGATGAATTTGAAGCCTCCGCTACAGGAACCTGAAAGAAACTTTGCGACAATTCAAGACTCGTAACAAGATTCTTCCCACCTAGAGTCTCGATTTGTTCTTCTATGATCAGCAGAAGATATTTATCTTTTACTGTGATACTATTTAATTTTCTGAAATCCGCATAAAGCTGATAATCTCCATTATTTTTCCTAACTAAAACAATCGGACTGATCACCATATCAACTTTTTATTGTACTATTGCTTTTTCTGAAAAAAAAAATAAAACATGTAGGGACGATAACAAACAGGCTTATCAGAGTTATGTCCAACATTCACTTCTATGTTGTCAGTCTTACCCAATTCTCTATCTACCGAAAAACAATCCGCATATTCTTTTAAAATTGCCTCCAGTTCCTCAACAACCTGAGGATCCCCGGATCCTCATTTAACTTTTGTTGTATCTATGCTCGTGATCGAAACGAGGTTTCTTGTAGAATTTTGGTCCAACCTACTTCCTGTGTAACTAACTCACGAACCTGATCTTTCTGGAAACAAACCGCCTTTTTCCCGTGATTAATCGTAAAAACAGCCTGCACTGGAAAACAATGTATAGAAGCAGGAACGCTATAGTTATAACCATTATACACAATTGTGCGAGTATCTACGAACAGTTAAGTTGCCTCACCAATTTCCACGTCATACGTAGGTGCCAAAAAAACAAGGATGAATGAGCTGGAACGACAGTATCCACACAACACAAAATATTAACCTTATCTATACATCTATCTATTTGTAAAGAATTTATTTTAACTGATTCGATTTTCTTTTCAGCTCCTTCTGCATATCCTAAAAAGAAGGTAGTTCTAGAGCCATTAACTCTTATGTCTGCGCGATTCACGGAAGCGTTGACGACAACTGCATCTGAACAAACCTTCACCTCATCTATTACGAATTCTAACGATACCTGTCCACGAGCTTTAATTGGTGGTCCACGAAACCCGTTAACGAAAACAACACAAGCCTACATTTGTTAAAACAAGTTTAAGACAACACAATCACTGGTTGCTTCCTGAAGACCCTGACGCGGAACCTCGACCTCGAGGAGTGTCTTCCCACTCTGAGGTTGATTCATTCTTCTGTTGTAAATCATACATAAAAAAGTGGGAATAAACCCCGGGGTTTTATAGTTACCAGCTCTTGCAGGTGTTCTATATGGAACGACAGACCTATAATATACGACACTGGTTTCCCTCCAATGATGTCACGTTTAGTTAAGTCATGGTACCAACATTTCGAATAACAATAATAGAGTCATTGTTTCATTGACTACCTTTTTCCTATTTAACATTTCCTTCTATGCAAATGCGTAATCTATGCTTTGAGGAAAAGCTTCCAGATTTTTTTTAATTTCTAATATGTTACCAATATGTTTCCATTCCGCCCAAGTAAATTAGTAACTTCGTAACGCACCATGCCATAATTTGGCCAACCCAACAAGTCGTGCCTGCATATAACTTTTAACGTTGTCTTTCCATCCATGTATAGCACCTCCTTATTCTACTTTGTTAAGCAACAGCATCAAATTCCGGTATTATATCCGGTTTAACCATCACGCCCGAATAATATGGAAAAGACCTACCAGGTTCATTTGAAAAGCCAGATGGAGAACGGCCTCTATACGGTCCCAGTTTGGTGAACGCCCTGGTCGCCAAGTATCGCGGGAACAACTGCGATGTTCCTGCTGTGGTCGCACCGCCCGCCGGCGACTCCATCCGATAGGGTTGCGGGACCAGCTGTGGGACCGGCTGTGACCATTGGAATTCATCCCACTTCTGAAAAATGTTACACCTATTAGAACAATTCTATTAAATAAACAACGATAACGGTTTACATATGTATTTATTTACAATCATTAAGCACACAGTTGTATATAATAGCAGTATATGGGGTAGGGTGGCATTTTGAAGTACACGGAACGTTATTATTTTACCAGTAAATCGATCACATGACTAAAATAAAGCTATAACAAATGAAAACACTAATTGCCCATAGCTACGAATCACACATTCAAAATGATAAAAGCAACAGCATAAATATCTAAACATTTCAACAGTCCAATAAAGGTAAAATACTTAGCTTTAAATCTGAATGTTCTGCACTATCAACCAGAATATACTATTACTACCATTCTACTTGGCCACTTGTTAATTCTCTCGCGATTTCCAGAAGTACTAACTAAGAATTCCCGGCAAAACCTTCACACCTCGTTGTTCCCTCTTCATACCGCATCGAACCACATCGAGCTTCACCGATTGGTTCGCAGAGGTGGCGCGCTCATTCGGCCTCCCTATTGGTCGATCGAACGACGTTGTACCGCAAAAGTCCACCGATGCCAGCGCCAGCGCGTGATAACACCGCGTGGCAACCGGTCTGCTGCTGTTTCTACGCGCTTTATCGCGCCATCTCACGCCTACTGTGTGTACTTATTCACAAAAGAGTATACTTTCGAGGTGGTCCCATTGTCACCAAGTCTGGATCTGATGGCGGAATCTCAGGGAAATCGAGGGCAACCCTCAATTTTTATAGGCATTTGTTACGTTTTCCATATAATAATATTTTCTAAAGCTATGGATATATAATCATAATCTCATGTGGATGGGCTGATGATGGAATGTACAACTCCTCAACGGTTAGGAGTTGAAAGAAAATTCCTTCAAAGTCAAAGTCAAAGTCAAAGCATTTATTTCAATTAAACCATTACCAGGTACTTTTGAATGTCAGAAGAACAATTCATAAAACTAAACTACGAGTGCAATACGTCATCCCGAAAGCCACCACGCCGAATCACACGCCGCCGAATGCCCGCAACAACGAACACTGCGAGCACGAAAGCACGCAGCGACGCACACCGCAACAACGAATGTACGAGACTCCAAATCACGGAACAACGAATGCACGCCGCAACGCGCAACCACCGCCCCGCGACCCGGAGCCCCGCGCACCCACTGCCACGGCACGCGCCGCCGCGCGCCCGCACACCCACAGCACTCGCCGCCGCAGACATCCGGCGACGCGCAACTCAACGCAGCAACCCCCGGGACGACGTATTGCACTCCTTTTTTTTTTTTTTTTGGGGGGGTGGGAAATCATCAAATAACCCCTCCCGCTCTTGGGCAGAGCGAAAGGGAGTGTCAGACTTCTACTGACTAAAAACCACCCATGTTCCTTCTTCGCCCTTCATGTCGAGGCCGCGGTATCCCTTGCGAACAACCCGCAGCACGTATTGCACCCCTAAGCTACAGTCACAGTCACAAGGCATAATAACTTGTGAAAGTACTGTAGTTGCCCATTCCCTAGCGTAGATCTCTATGGAGAAGAACCATGCAGCCAAAGCAAGAAACTCCATGGACACTCTTTTAAATCAGAATATTGTTACAAAATCTTGGTACATTATATCATTCATGTTGAGATGGTATATTATGTGAGAACGATGTAGCAAGATGTGCACGATATACGTTCTTATGGACCGATAGTTGTATTCTTTCAGGCTATTACTGCTATTAGGTGGACCCAATGATGATGGCATCCCAGAGAAATCGACGGCAACCCTCAAATTTTATAGACACGTATTATTATTATTACAACTAAAAATGGAAAAATAAGAAAAATAGAAAAATCAGCTTCTGGAGTTGGTGGTCACCGACTTTAGAAGCTGATTTTTCTTTTATGATGTTTATTTTTCACTTTTTTGTGTTTTTGAAGTGGGTTATTTTGCAAAAAAGTATTTTGAATCACAGCTGCAAGAAATACCATATTAACTATTTAAAAGCCTATTTTGTGCCAATAGCTCCTGAATCCCGATGGAGTCTTTAAAATTCACACATCTAACAGGGTGCTACGGTACGATGCACCGAGCCAATTTACTGTGATCGGATTTATTGGTACATGAAAGAAGCTATATCACTGGCAAGCTGGCGTAATCGACGCGCGACTAAACACAAAATTAGAGAATGCACGAACATAAAATACTGGTATTCAGCTTCGTCCGGTTAGACTGGAAGCCGACCCTAATTTGGTTGGGAAAAGGCTAGGCGGATGATTCTGTATCAAAAAATATGTTATTGATTTAAACATTGTTAATTAGCTAATCGAACTTTAGTATTACCAACGCAATAAATATGTTATTATTACTTTTGTTTCATTACTGTAGTCTGGTCAATCCCTCACGTTAGGAAAGACTTATATTGACTTAGGTACTACATAAAAAAATTCTACTTAAAAATCTTTATGACCATTATTATAACATAACATAGATAACATTACGCCTGTAATCCCCGAAAAGTTACATAGAGAAATACCCTTTAGTACACCTAACTTATAGGTTACCATAAAGGTGGGCTATTGCCATCAACCGGGCCAAATCCAGAATCCGTGGCTAACTCAGGACCTCATGCACCGCAGTCGCGCACAACAATGATGTCCAACACAATACTCACACTTCACACAACATTATTTATAACGTTTTCAGCTTCGGAGTGCCATTGGAATTCTTCGGAAACAACTTTATGAACTTTTCCTGTTCTAATTCATCGAATTCCTACTTCATATATAAAACCAGGACCGTGGGTGATTTGTTCTCGTCTCAATTAAAGAGTATTGTATTTGTTTTCAGGATTTCGGTAACTCCTCAATCGTAAAAGAGTTTTTAACAACCCGGTAATTTCGTGTTTGTTATCTCTTAGAGTAATCTCTAAACTTTTAATATAGGTTGGATCTGCAAGCCAGCATTGAGTGTGGGAGGTTAAAATTTCAAGTAGTATTAGAGATATCCAGTAAGTCGCATTACCATAAATAATTCTCTTTGGATACTGTATCCTGAAGATCCTCGTCGATAATTCAACGTTTGAATAATTCAGTAGTCGTTTTAGGATAATTCCCAAATTGAAGGTTTCACGGTTACGCGTCGGCTTTAATGAAGTAAAGTTTTTTCTTCTATTCTTTCTCGTATTCCGGAACCTTCACGTCGGCCATTTTATTTTGGTACAGGCGTTCTATCTTGTACAATTGAAAGCGAATGTCGGGTGGCACGGATACAACGGACTCGTAGCTAAAAGGATTGTCAACTTTTAAACGTACTCTTTTTTTCCAAGTGAATTGAAGAGTTCTCTGTGGGTAAATACGAGTACCACGTAAACTGCAATAAAAGAGAAGTGATTGTAATTGTCAATCAATGGCCCTAATGAGAGGCGTCATTTTCAGAAACCGCTACGCGTCTCTATAATGACTATTAGAACCGAAGTCCTAAATTATAATTCAGATGAATAACCACGCCAATATCGTTTTCCGATTCCGTACGATGATGAGAACAGAATTTCGATTGAAAAGACTTAAATTAAATGTAAAGGAAAAATTATGTCGTCGACGAGAGATCTAATTAAAAGCGTAAAAGGTTTTGTGTTCCTCTGAAAAAAGACTACAAAGGTTGACGTCAATAGCGATTTGATAAAAGTATTAAATTTCAGTTACTTTTTATCTTTCCCTTTCGATCTTGATTTAACGTCCTTTGAGGTCATTACTGAGGCTCACCGGAATGGCTTCGCTTAATGAAGTCGTGAAAGAAAATTGAGTTTAGTTAAAGGGGCGAATTTAATTCGATTTCAAACTTTTTGAATGAATGTCGCAGTTTAAGAACGCCGGCATCATGAAACCCGCAAAATAAGATGGAAGCGAAAAATGGAACTCTTGACTTTCGTGGTTAATTAAAATAAATTATTCACTCGCCCCTTAAATAGATTGCCCGGCGTCTCCATTACAAATCGTTTCAAGTTAATTTGTGATTCTGGAGAAGGCACCTAATGATGCTGATTAAGTAATCATTATAACTGACGTTCGTCAATGGTTTTAAGATTAAATGTGAATAACGCTCTTTCGTGGTCGTCTTATGAAATAAGTCAGTTAACTAGTACCTGCCTGAACTAATTTGGTGTATCTAAATAAAATTAATGCACGTATTTCTAAAAGGCTCACATGAAGTTTCCCCTCGAACAAGTCATTTACAAATGCGTCTTAACGAGTAAGCAGCACGTCTGAAGTTGCCAGTGGCACGCGAACTTCCGACATTTTAACTAGCACAAAGCTGTTAAGCCCGCATTGATTTTATAAGCGGGAAGTCCGTGCCGTGTAGTCGAAGCCTTCAACTTAACCCGATGGCTCACCTTCGAAGAATGCCGACACTTTACTAAACTTAGATAGCCTACGAAAGTAGTTCGCTAGAAGCACTTTCTTCTAGCGTTACTATCTCCAGAACATTACTACTTTATTTACGAAATACTGATTGTACTTAGGTACCTACTGTTCTGTTTTTCGAACAAACCTTTATGGCTTTCGGCTTGCCAATCCTTCGGACTTTTATTCCGTACAGAATGTGCGTCAAGAGTCAACAAGCAAAATCCTTTATAAACTTTTCAACCAAATTAAATAACCTGAAAAAAGTTCGTGTTTGCGAAACTTATTGAAATTACGAAAAAACTTTACTTCTATACCGCCGGCCAAACATTCTTTTTCAGATTTAGGGTTGGTTTCTCAGAAAAGAAATTCTTATACATAAGTATGATGTTTGAAAACCTTTTATGTAAGAAGTACGTATGCAGGAGTTTGAATAATTCTTAGAAGTTGTTATGTAAGGCTTCTTTAACATACAATACAATATGCATATGCATAATTATGAAGTTTTCTTACCCCTTTGTTAGAATACCCACACTAGTCTAATGCATTGTAATTATGTGAGCAAAACCGATCATGAAACGTATAATAGGTAACGCGAACCACTTCCCAGACATAATTTGATGCAACTCGAATATAATTTTGTTATGATGTTTCTGATTATAAAATATTATAGTCTACAACATTTTCCAGCAACATGTAAAATGTTAAAACATGGAATATAATAATGTTTCAAATATACTTAACTTGCACGCAGGCTTTGTTTTAAAATGCATGCAACATTAACACAGGACTTAAAATTATAAAACCTTTTTGCTAATTAAGAAGTTTAATTTGAAAGACTAGACTTCTCTTCGTTAATTCGGTGGGCTACGCAAACTGATGCAATGTTACAAGTTTTAACAATACCCTTTCAGAGTTGAGCTGTGTGACAGGAGAGAACTCCTGTCGCGAAATGTTATGAAACTTTGTGAATATTGTTATTTTTAGTTGGTTACAAGTTAGATGCCAGAGCTTCGGAGAGGATTGGATAAATATATGAAAAGTGTTTTAATGGTAAAAGTATTTAAACTTCATTTAATAACTTTTGGACGAAAAGATGTCGCGTAGTTTCCCGAACACTCATCCAAGTTGGATTCTTCGGGCGACCTCTTTGTCGAAGTTGGATCTACCTGGTTTCGTACAAAATTCCGCAGTGTCTTAAGACGAGGATGTGTGATAACCAGTGTGTGTTGCCGGTGATGACTTATGGCACAGAGACGTGGTCCTTGATTGCTGGCCTCTTAGATAAGCTCAGAGCTACGCAACGAGCCATGGAGAGAGCTATGCTCGGAGTTTCTTTGTGCGACAAAAATCCGAAATGAGGAAATTCGCCGAAGAACCAGGGTCACCGACATAGCTCTCAGAATATGCAAGTTGAAGTGGCAATGGGCAGGCCACATCGCTCGAAGAACCGCCAACAGATGAGGAAGAAGCATTCTCGAGTGGCGACCACGAACCGGAAGACGCAGCGTTAATAGGCCTCCCACCAGGTGGACCGACGACATCGTTAGAGTCGCGGGCAACCGGTGGATGCAAACGGCAGGTTGCCGTTCGTTATGGCGTTCTATGGGGGAGGCCTTTTTCCAGCAGTGGACGTCTTATGGCTGATGATGATGATGAAATAACTTTTATTCACAATTTAACACTACGCCTTGAAATCCTGAAGGTGACAGAGGGGTCCTGGAGGTGAGGTGGCAGAGGTGTGCCTAATAGTGCACCCATGTTTCGGCAGTTATGTTTTTATGTCCCATAAAATAGGAGGCGAGCCTATTGCTATCAACCGGGCGCAATCCCCTAGGATTGCGCCCGTGGACCCTACTCCACGGGTGCTACTGAGAAGACCCTGATTGAAAAACCCAATAACACTTTGTCCGAATCGAACCAAGGACCTCATGCTTAGCCGTCATACTTGCAAACAATACACCAACGAGGCAATAGGAATAGCTTTTATTCCTAGATAATTTAGAACCTATTAGCACGTAGTTCGAGTTGTTTTAGGATTCAAAATTAAATATTGTTTTGTTAAGGTACAGTATTAATATAATCCCGATATTCCGTCTGCCAATTCTATGATACGTGGGCGGGTGTTCATTGGAGTTTCGTTCCCAAGTTTTGGATGTCTCAGCCGGTCGTTACTCCAATAATGTGGGCGTTAGAAGGCCTTTCAACTTTTCATTGCCATGATACTCTGGCACGTGATAAATATTATCCTATATCTATATGCCTAGAGACCATAATTGCGGTGCTTTTGTTGACATAATATTGAGGATATTACACGTGTATTCACTTCTCAGCTATAATCGAGTTTGTTTTCCTTATTGGTATAATTTGATTATTACATAACATAACATTACGCCTGTAATCGCCGAAGGGTTAGGCAGAGGTGTACGCATTAGTAAACTCACAAGTCGCCAGTAACTAATAGTATTTATAATAATTGGCTATTTGACTGCTGTTAAAAATTCATGAAAATGTTATGTTATTTCAAAGAACTAACAGAAACAACACGATGTGTGCAAAAAGAAATAAAATCGATAAAAAAAATCGAGTAGTTACATGCTTTAGAAGTTTTTAGTTTAGGTACTTTCCATCCTTGTCGCTCGAAACGGCCATTTGTACTACGTAACTATGGCGGTATGAAATATGACGTCACATGTCTGTAGCGCTGTCTTTGTCTAGCACGTCATTTAAAATCAGTTATAACTATAAAACTATAAAAGCCATTTTTTGATCGATTTTATTACTTTTTTCACACATTGTGTTATTTCTTAGAAATAACATAACATTTTCGTGAATTTTTAACACTAGTCAAATAGCCAATTATTGAAGTAATGATGATGTTTGCTGTGTATTTTGATTGTTGTCTTTTCTTATTCAGTTATCACGAAATTGAAAGAGTTTTTTTAGCAAGAGGAACTAACCAACAGCTCGTATCAGAAATATTTTAAAGTAACACTAAAACAGTTTCACTCCACAAAGCAGCTACTTCATTTATAAACGGATACAGAATATGAGAGACGGAACCAACCACACAAAACAAACAAGTTTATTGAAAGCATATCGATGTACTATGCTTTAATAACTAATGATAGGTTTGAATAGAGAGTAGGCAGGCAATAGGGGGAGGGATATTGCTTAAAAGCTTACCCCGGCTGCACTACAAAACAGGTGCCTGCGGTGTCCTTGTGAGCTATAAACTGTGTTCTATGCGCTTCTGCAATGGACACATTTTACTCTCTTTACCGTCTGATAAACTCCGACATTCCTTTGTTCTCTTGGTTGTTCTTGAAAATTTAAAAGCGGTCCTAGCAGTAAATTCGCGTTCAACGCGCAGCCTCGGTCCGAGATACCGGCCGATGAATAAATTATTTTCACACACATGTTTCAGTAAATACACATATGGAGACGGTAAGAATGCATATATTAGCGATTTTTTAATGCAACAGGAGCATTAAAAAGTCGCTAATATATGCATTACCGTGTTCATTTTTGGAATAGTTAATAGTTCTGCCGCAAACGATCATCAATGATTGTATGGACGAACTCATCATGACTGTTCGAAAGATAGGGGCGATACGGTGATGGCACAGCATACACTACGTAGGTTCTCGGATTACACTTACCTAACGCTATGAATTCAGTAAAAACACGGAAAAAAGGAACTGTCAATACCTACACAGTTTCTAACTAAAATGTCCTCAAGTAATGTTTCCTCGGATTCAATTTTATTTCTACAAGTTCTCAAAACACTAATTACTCAGTTCAGTGAAGCTTTCTTGTTTCGTTTTCATCTATTTACTTGAGAACAGACAAAACTACAATTAGGTACGCGTTTGAATGCTTTACAATAAAATTAAAAGACAACAACTATTTTTCTCTTTTGTGCCAGAGAGCGTCGTCGTATTTAGGAGTGAAATGTCGCGTGATGATGGTGGAGATAGCGTTTACGTTTCATCCAGTACAAGTTCTCCTTTTCAAAACTACGGTTTTCTCACCCGTTTGCTTTAGAGTCCACTTTACACAAAGAAACTCACTCACGCGAATGATGACATCTTGTATGCGAGGATTTTCAGGGAATCCGAGAGCCAATCAGCTAAGACTACCTACATACATTAGACACTCGTGAGCTTAACATACTCTCCGAAGTTTAGAGGATTTAGGTCCCTCATCCAAATGTCTGTTGGACTAATCGTGGCTTAGCCGTATGCTCGTGAATTCGAATAATCGTGCCAATCGAATGTTCCGCATAATATTCATAGGAAAATCGGTTCGAGCAAAAATGTTTGGATATGGAACAGCAAACTTATTTGTACATTAGAGGTTTTATGCCAGTTTAATCTCAGTAAAAAAGCTTGGTGAGAGATCTTCCAGCTTCCAGTGTCGTGTCGGTGTCTGTCCAATGGAAAGATGATAAGGACCAATACTCTCTGCGGGCTAGTCTGTTTGTGTTCTATTTAGCTTATGTTAGGTCACGGTCGATACTATTTTTGCTTGGCAACTTTTTAGCGTTCGTTATAGTCGATGTTAGGTTTAAGTTTTCTACTTTGTGTTGTCGTGGCTGTACTAGGCACTGTTTTCTTGACTTGTAGTATAAACTGATAAAACCAATCAGACAGCTCTGCGATATACTTTACAAGTTTATATATTTCTGATGCTACTTTGTGATTAGAGAATTTGCTTTATGTTTATTCCGTTATACGTTTACACTTTACAATATAGCGATACGCTAGCAGTGAGCAGTGAAGTAGCCGCCCATACATTGTACCGTCCGGCTGGATGCCGTAACATAAACTAAATATGTTTCCGCTTAAACCCATAATACAAGTCGTATTTACCTGCGGCCATCTTATTTCTTCAGTTGGAAGAATATTTACGTTGGCTGCGGCCGGCTTTTACATTTATTTATAGTTAAAGCCAATGTTATAGAGCTGTTTACATAGTAAGTTGATACAGAAATATGAAAGTATTTGAGTGGAAACTTCTAGAAAAGATGTGTATATTTTTTAATGTTTCTAACTCAATTAAATAAATAATATTGTTTTTAATATAGAACTCTTAGAAGTGAGCAAATAGACTACATAATATGGGCCGAAGATGATTAGTGTGTGATTGAGAATTTAAATAAAGAATAATAATGACGTCACGGAAAAAGAAGTAGAAGGATCTTCTGGTGTAGCTTTTTGGAGCAGCTGAAGCGTATGTGCAGATTATCATCATATGTCTAGCTTTTTCCCAACTGTGCTGGAATCAACTTTCAGTCTAACCGGATGCAGCTGAATACCAGTATTTGGAGTGACTGCCTATCTCAAACTCAAACTCAAACTCAAAGCATTTATTTCAATTAAACCATTACAGGCAATTTTGAATGTCAGAAGAACAATTCATGAAACAAAACTAAACTACGAGTTCAATACGTCATCCCGAAAGCCACCACGCCGAGCCACACGCCGCCGAATGCCCGCAACAACGAACACTGCGAGCACGAAAGCACGCAGCTACGCACACCGCAACATCTGACCTCCACAACTCAGCAAATACTAGGTAGTACGATACCCTTTGGTAAGACTGGTTGTAAGACTTTCAGATCACTGACTACCTGTAACGACTGCCAAAGATCTATGTATGGCAGCCGGAACCAACAGCTTAATGTCCCTTCCGAGGCATGGAGGAAACTCGGTATGCAATGGGCGGTCCAACCCATCCACAGGCGGCTTAACCTAAAGATCGATCCGAGTGGCAGTTATTAATAAGCCATGAGCTCCATTATTAGGTTAATCCTTTTTTTTTTTTTTTTTTTTTTTTTGGGGGGTGGGAAATCATCAAATAACCCCTCCCGCTCTTGGGTAGAGCGAGAGGGAGTGTCAGACTTCTACTGACTAAAAACCACCCATGTTCCTTCTTCGCCCTTCATGTCGAGGCCTCGGTATCCCTTGCGGACATCCCGCAGCCTCGACAGGTTAATCCTAACATCATCATCATCATCAGCCTATAATGTCCCCACTGCAGGGACTCAGGCCTCCTCTCTAGGAGAGGGATGGGCTGTAAGCCTGTAATCGACCACGCGGGCCCAGTGCGGGTTTTTAGATGTCACATATCTTCGAATTTTTTGGTTCTAAGACATGCCGGTTTCCTCACGATGTTTTTTTTTCCTTTACCGTTTTGAGAGCAGTGGTGATGAAATAAATTACACAAAGTAATGCGCCTACCTGGGTTCGAACCCACGACTCATTGTTCGTAAGTTGGGGCCGCTATCACTGGGCCACCACTGCTCTCTAAAATCCCAACATAGGTAATCATTACTAATCCTTTATAATATTGCTAACCATTAATTTAAAAAATGTTGTCAGCATATTTCATGTTTCATGCATATAATTTGAAATTACTACAATTAGTTCAGTTCATAATAGGAAATGTATGCACTTGTCATACATATCTAAACCGGATCTGCATATGAATGCCGTTGACATTAAAATGTAGAACAGGACCGCGTTGATAATACAAATTTAATCAATGTGAATCAGTTAATCAGTTGAAACTAGTTTATGAAGCTTTTTGGATTATTTTAGATAATAAATAATGTGATTCATTTTGCATTTTTCATGAGGCATTTGTACCGGGTTGTGGGGCATATTCCCAAATGAAAAATCTAATATCAGAAAGAAAAGAGAAAGAAAGAAAGAAAAGTAATTTATTTGGCACACGCCACAAGTACACACAACAAAAAAAGAACTAAAAACTAAACAGAAAAAAAAAAAATCTATTTAGTTTTTTTTTTGTCGTTTTTTTTTTCGTGTGTCTCACGGCTGCGTCAAATAGGCCCAGTTCAGCATATTGTCGATTGTATCAATTTGGACGACCCACGGATGAAACCCAGGATCATGCTCAGCTAAGAAGTTAGATAATAAAATTAAGTATAGAATTTATCTAGCTAGAGGCTATAATAATCTAGACTATTCTAAACATAAACGGGACAGTAACTCGGTCTATATGTTTATTCTTTGAACTCATTTCGAATTTACAACACGCAGAAACCTATTTATGAGCATAGGATACTTGTCTTGTGTATAGGCTGCCTCATTGGGTTAGTGGTCGCAAGCGCGATTGCTGAATATGAGGTCCTGGGTCCGATTCCCGGATTGGACAAAGTGTTATTGGGTTTTTCCTTCAAACATTTCTCAGTGGAAGCCGGAGTCTGAATTTGTGTTCGGTAGATGTTAGTACATAAGACTTAAACATAACTGGTGAAATGTAAGCCCGTACTGTTAGGTACACCTCTGCCTAACCCTTCGGGGATTACAGGCGTGATGTTACGTAATGTGTCATGTGTAATATTGTATCACGGTAGTATGTTCTCATAGGATTTATCCAAAGTATTTATGTAAGCAAAGCCGCAGGCAAACGCTAAATAGTTATGACTTTTATATTCATAGTCCCATTTATATTAGGTACCTACTTCTATTGGTATCATATAAACATAGTGCGGTTTGGAATATCAAAGTTATGGCCCAAACTGCGGTTGGTGTTAGAGGATCATAATATTTCTACAATCAATAACATCGATGATATCGTTGTGGCCAGCGCCTTGCCCCGACCCGCCTTGCGCTATAAGGACGGATTAAAATTGCAGCGATGCAGCTGGCTCCGACAGTTTCGTTCAGGGCTGCTGTGTCTTAAATGTTGGGAGTTTAGGGTTAGGAGAGGAGGAAACATAGACATTTTTTTGCATGAAAACTTGCCCACTGCCACTTAAGTTTGGCAATTCTTCGGGCTATGTCGGTAACCATGGTTCTCTTGCGAATGTCTTCATATCTGATGCGATTCAAGGAGACTCCGAGCATAGCCTTCTCCATTGCTCTTTGGGTGACTTTGAGCTTTCTAATGAGGTCAAACTTAAGTGGCAGTGGGCAGGGCACATTGCTCGCAGAAGGGATGGCCGATGGGGCCGGAAAGTTCTGGAGTGGCGCGAACCGGAAGACGTTGCGTTGGAAGGCCTCCCACTAGGTGGACCGATGACCTGGTGAAGGTTGCGGGGACCTGCAGGATGTGAGACGCACGGGACCCTTCAATGTGGTGACACCTGGGGGAGGCCTATGTCCAGCAGTGGACGTCTTTTGGCTTAAATGATATGATGATGAAAACTTGTGTTAAAAATTCATTGAATTTAATTTAATTGTAAAATTTAGATACTTTTATTATAACACTTTATTCAGATTATTTAATTACTAACATTATCTTTAACTATATTTACTAACAATATTATTGATGATCTTTGAATTGAATATAGATATAACAGAATAAACGACCTTTCGTGTGGTGACTCAGACCGTGCAACTGAACCACTTTTGTTCTGTGAGTTTAGAAATTCATAACCTTTTTTTTAGTTTTACAATACATGTTGATCAGCTGGTTGATATTTATAAAAGTTCAATTATGTTTTGCGTTTTTTTAGATATCTTACAACAAAAACTGTTCCGTTCCATGGTTCTTGATACCACACGAGAGGTCATGCGTTTATTATGTTACACCTTGTATACTCTTAAAACTCAAATCAAACATCATTATGTAGGGATAATTGTCTCAAGCCCTATTAAACTCTAAGGTAATCTAGACGGATGCAAATACAATTAATTTACATGGAGTGTGTATAATACCTATCAGACCTCCACAAGCCACTTAGCGGGTAACAAACTGCAGGTTTACAGCAGGAGTCAATATTAGGAAGTGAGCCTTACAATATACTACAGTATTTTTGATATATATGGTCAAGTTAAAGTAATTACTCGAGTTTAAGTTTTTACATATGCAACCATATTATGCAATGGGCATAGAATCTGAACGAAGTAAAAATCATTAAAGAAAGAAAAACTAATAATTCTTACTTATGACAGTTCTAACTTCAAGTAATTACTTGTATATTTTATTTACTCCAGTTCTTACTTTGACTTGTTTATAGATACGGGTGTTCGTGAAGTGTTACTATTGCGTTGATCTGCCTTGCCCATAACATTCGTAGTAAATGGATATTGTAGACCCAAGAGCGTTACATAATTATACATGATCAACATGTTTATGTTTGGAGCGTAGATTGTTGTAACATTCTGAATATATTCATAGATCTAGAAACGAATGGCACTGGTTATATATAATCAAGCTAGACTGCAAGCAATACGAATGAAATGCAGAACGTTAGTGAGTGTAAAAATGTCAAGTTAGTCGAGTTAAGTTGAGCACGTTAACTTAATAACCCTAAGTTAGTGCTTATTCACATAGATCGCGAATTACGGCCCCAACGTAACAGCGAAAAACAACTACAAAACCTCAAATAAGCGAGTTTTAAAAACTCTACCAAGTATAAAACGTTTAAAAGTGAAATAAAGTGAAAGATATGGGCCCGATTTAAATAAAAACAGTCCCCGGGAGGATAAACATTGAAATTCTGATGTTGACAAACGGAAAGGTTCGCTTATTTACTCTTTGTGAATTTCAGGTTAAAGTGATATGTGATGAATAGATAGGTAGGTAGGTAGGCTTTCACATATAATCGCTTGTATTATACAAATATGAGGCAATAAGTTTAGGGAGCGTACTTTGTCGGGATCGCCATTCGGAGAAAGCTTTTCTGTTATAAGATTTACAAGAAAGTTATCCGTCCATTTACATTAAGTTTACAAGTCAATGTTGCCTCGCAATAAAACTGGGTCGATACAATTAATTAAGAGTATCAGAATCAAAGCATTTATTTCAATCAGACCATTACAGGCACCTTTAAATATAAGAAAAAACAAAGAAAATGAAGTTAAAGTCACAGTCCATAATAATTTGTGAAAGTACTGTAGTTATCAATCGGCACTTTTTTTAAATAAAAATAATGTTACAAAATCTTGGTTACATCATTCAAATGGTCCTATGGTCTATGGTGTTTGTATGGCCTTAATTTTAAATCATCTAACGAAACCTGACCCAATTTTATATTACCTATATAAACCTTTAATACAGGTCGTATTTCGTGTATAAGTACTGTAATATGGTCGGAGTCCATCTTCAGCGCCATATTTTATCGTTTACGAGCAGGTGTAAAGCGCACCGTAATACGGGATGAAGAAAGCCCGTTGACAAATGATTCTGATACATAATGCGGCGGGCGATATGTTGTGAGCAATTTAAAAATAATCATGCGCCAGCTTTGTTGTCAGGCGCGCTATATTCTCCCTCTTTAGGTATATATGGTGTGCGCGTGGCAGATCTTTTGTTGTTGCTCAAATTACGGGGTATACCAGTTGGAAGAAGTTGGTTTATATGGTTTTGGATGTTTGGACTGAAAGCACTATGAAGAAAATAATTATGCGTAAAAATAAGGGTACCTAAATATACAATACATACATCATACATATGCTTCTAGCTTCTTGCTTGCTTAAACATAAATTCAAGTGTTTTATTGGAATTACATTAGGATAGATTACTAAAACTTTCCACCTATGAACATTGCATCTCGAGGCGTTAACTCGACCATCTTCGTCGTAGCCAGTAAGTGCTACGCCGTAGCGCAATGAGCTACGAGCGAAGGACTTGCGTAGACGCTCTTGCTTTCTATTTTAAACTGCCTACCTACTTAAAAATATACAATCATCATCATCATTTCAGCCGAAAGACCGGTCCCGGATTCCCGCAACCTTCACCAAAAAATACAATAGAATATTTTTATTTTCTCTTAAAAAATAATATCATAAGAAGCGTCATGAATAAATTCAGTTTTAATTCTTTTTTCCAATCGAAATTAGTCGCTTAGTAATCACTTAAGATAGGTAAAAACTGAACTAGTTTCTTAAGTAATGTTCGTAGCATGTAAAATATTATGTATTATGCCCCGGTACAATCAGATCTCCTAGGAATAAGTAATGTGATGTCCCTTACCATTCACCTTAGGTCCATTTAGCTTAATGGAGGTCCGGACTCTATCAAGATTGACCTGAATTAGTGTTAGACACTGATATCGATTACTAGATTCAAGTCTAGCTAATATTTTAATTCAAGAGGAAATTTCTTGAATATTTTACGAATTTTGTCCGACGATGTGCATGGAAATGAGAACAAACAGTTGATGATGTTATGTTCAGCGATGTCTGATTTCGGTATTTTGTAGAGTGAGACCCTCACATGTTTCTTCACAAACAACTCAATTACACCAGCAGCAATACTTTCTACAAAAAGTCTTCGATTTTTCGAACGTATTTTACAGGATTTCAAAAGTACTTCGACCATATTTTGTCACCTACAACCGCTCGGTTGTAGGTGACAAAATATTATATGGATTTGATCGAATTTACCCACCCTCTAGCATAAACATGGCGACGGAAAAAAGAATATTGGAAAATGAAACTCCATGTTACACAAAAATAAGATTATTTGTTCGTTAAAGCTGAGTGCTGCACATTTTTAAACAAATTAACTTGTTACTCACCAATCTGGCGAGCGTACGTGAACGGACAGCAGTCTGTAATTAGCTCGATGTAAACATCGACACTGCTATTAACCCTTTGAAAGTCATCGTGTATTTATGTCCAGGGGTGCATGGGCCGGAAGTAGACTGCAGTGCAGTCGGGGCCTTGGCAGAATTTATGGCCTGGCCTGCTAGCCGGGGACACAGAGTGATCGCGGCGACTGCCTCGATCCCTAATAAATAACTGCAGCCAACTTTCACAACGTTCAAAGCGGCATATTGCTAGTTTTTTCGTGGCGAAACTGCAGGCGCTGTCATTCAATTGACACACAATCTTGATTAGAAACCTGGCCGGAACACGATACTAGAATATGGTAATAATGTATTTCCATATTCAATAATACCTTGTTCAATAAACGTAACATTTTATATGTATTTGTTTCCTTTATAACACGATAATGGAGTCTTTCCCTCTGTATTTACGAAAATAAAAGGATATTGTGCTTGCCTCCTTGTTGATATTGTTTTTTTTCCGTTTACTAAACTATTATTGTAAGCGCGTCTGATAACATTGGAGGTTATTGTATATCCTATCGCCTTTATTGGTGTCTTTGCCGTCTTATTTTTTTAGTGTTGTGTTGTGAAAATAAACGGCAGTGCTCACGTGTAAACCTGTGTTGGACCAAAGAGAATAAACTACAAAGATAACAAGATAATCGCGTCCGAAGTTTCCTATTGTAAGTTTAAGTGGACTAAGAGACTCGAGTCGGGTGAGACAATTTAATCTTGTCGGCTTCATGGTCCCTTGGACCGGGGTATAGTTTTTAAACGGTTAGAGTTTCTTTGTCATCTATCTAGCGCAAGTATAATTCGTTTTAAAAAACTTTTAACTATATCGTGGACGGTTAATTAGAGGTATTTTAGCGAGCCTATCTTACTGGATCTTTTATTGTTTTAGATTTAAATACGTGTGTATGAATTATGTGTACCATACAAGGTTTTATCAGTAGGTGAGATAACTCTCAGCTACAACTATCTTAAATGCCGGATCCGGTCGTTCCGACATAAACTGAATCTCAAGCGCTCCAGTGGTGGAATCGCACGACCTCGTTACCAGTCTACCCACACCACAGCGCGCTGCTATAGAGTCATAAGGTTTTGAGCTCATACTGTGGAGGACATTCAGTGTTTGATCGCAGTGGAGTTGAGATATCCCGGAACTGTTCCCAATTTATTGTGCCCCCGTGTTATTGTGTAAAATTGTTCCAATCCAAGTAATTTTTTACTTTCATAAAAACAGTATATTGCACCCAATGTGTTTCATTGAACGAAACTCATCTTCTGCCTACATGATGTGCGAGACTAACGGAATAAATCCTGAGAATCCAACAAATATAAATAACTGAAACGAGACAAAAACGTCCGAATATTCTCCAACTTCATTCTTTCAGTAGAAATCACGGGCGCAATATAAATAAGGAATATCGAAAACGATCTGTTCACTTTGTCGAACCAACTTTTCAACTTATGGAAATGATCGCTCATTAATTTTCATCGAACCGATGACCGTCTTACATTTTTATTGCAAAAATATGGTCTGAATAATATAACAAAGATTAATTTTATACTGAAGAGTTATAATTATGTTATATTACATAGTAACATGGTAGCTAATTATGCATAAAAATACACTATTGCTTCTTTAAAAAAAATAAAAGTTTGATTATCAACATCATCATCTGCCTAGCCTTTTTCCCAACTATGTTAGGGTCGGCTTCCAGTCTAACCGGATGCAGCTGAGTACCAGTATTTTACATGGAGCGACTGCCTATCTGACCTATCTGACCTCCACAACCCAGTTAATACTAGGTAATACGATACTCTTTGGTAAGACTGGATTATCAACATGATAGTGAATATATTCTCTCAAGCACCTTTGCTTGACAAAGTTAGCGCCTGTGTATGAATGCAATCAGTGATCGAGTAACGGGTATCTGTTACGGTGCTAGGTTACTGAGAGCGAAGGGGCCCGGCGGAGCAGAATGTAGCAAAAAAGAATCCAACAGGAAACTCGATTAACTTACTAGGAGACGCTTAGTCGGGAATTAAATTTAGATTGAAACTATCCTCTAAAGTGGTCGCCCGTTTAACTTTACTCTCACGTTTTAAATTATATTAAAATTGATTTCACGTAGCCTAAGATCCGGTTAGACTGAAAGCCGACCCTTACATAGTTAGAAAAAGATGATAATGTATGTAGTTTAAGATCCAACAAATTACTTTAAGTTTTGTTTTAAATCCAATCAGTGGTTCGTTTGTGAATAATATTGGAGGCGAAGCGTGCGGTTTCGCCCACAAGCAATTATTTCGGCTGTCTAACGGAAACCATATGTGCTACCCGCGGGCTCTATTAATGTACTTGTATTACATAGTTCACTTGTTAGGTAACCAAAATATTTGTTATAATCAGATCTCGATCATAATCATAACATTTATTGGTTATAAACAGAAGCACCTTTCAATCGTTGACTAGGTACTAATAAACTTGAAAACCAATAACTTACGAAAATTATTAAAGTCAATAAACTTTCAACGATCGCTTCAAGTAAGCATTTACCTGTCAAATAATACAGAAGCCACAGTACAAAAGATATCTAATTATCAAAAAGTGGGCCACGGAGCGAAGTGCCAAATGAAATAGGATACTGTTTTATTATTATTTCGGCTTGCTTAAATTAACTAACGGACAATGGCTCTGCAATTCCCTAAGAATGAATAAATATTACAACTAGGCCATAAAATAAATAGACACGTGTAATGAACATAGTTAAGGCTGTTCGTCTCAGGTGCATGGCCCACCGCCGCGAGGGAGGTTGATTAATTAGACCCTACGCACAAACCCTTTGAATTATTCGCATATAAACGTTGCAAAGCTCCTTAACGTTGTGCTCCTCAAGATTCTCTGTAGACTCGCCTTTGGTTTATTCTCCAATTAATTAGCGAGCTACTCGGTATAATACCGAAGATTTTTCAGGTATAGTACTTTTATGTTTGGTGTATAAAGCAATTTGTTATTACATTTTGCTGCAGGCGTTTAATAATTATAAAATAACTGTGGTATTGTTGTAAATTTATTAATTAAGCTTTGTTAATTATAATTATATTCTAGTAGTACACTCGAATAAGCTAATAAGTATACAGCCAGCTAACTTGCATTTACTTTTAAGATTATAAAGATACATTTAGAGACTGATGCCAAACGATACAGCGTTTGACATCAGTCGCTTAATGCGAAACGCTATTAAAACAAAATTGCAATCAATATTTTCAGTGTACTAGAATTATAAAAAAACTCTACCTGTATACTTATTAGCTTGTTCGACTGTACAATGAAATTGGCGGACTTTTTGTCTACTCTTTTTGAGACTAGTTTTGTCTAATTTTTACATTCTGTCATTTTAATTAGGAATAGTTCAGTAATTATGGCTTAAGACAATTAAATAAAAAGTCTCTTAGGTTCAGAGGTTTCATTAAGGTTTATTTAGCCCTCGTCTGTATGTTTGTTTTTTGTACATTTGTGTCCGTGTATCTCCGTCATTTATGAACCGATTTGTTTTTTTTTAATTCGAAATAGTATGCTCCCGAGGTGGATTGTCACCATGTCAGGATCTGATTATGGAATCTCAGCGAAATCGAGGGCGACCATCAAATTTTACAGGCACGTATTACGTGTTTCCTGTTTTTTCTAAAGCTATTCAAGTATTCACATCTAGCAGTCATCACCTCATGTTGACGAGCTGATGATGGATGGTGGTGGAGTGGAGGAGGGTTAGGAGTTACAGGATAATTCTTTAATAAAATATTTTGGAGACGTATATAGTTCTACTTATTCTTTCAGGTTATCTAGGTACAACACCTTAACGGTTTGGAGTTGAAAGAAGTAATGAGTGAATATTGATTGAAGGTTAAGGTTTAGGTTTCTTTGTTGAATGTTAAATGCATAGTAAATATTAGTATAGGATATTACAACAAAAATGGCAAAATAAAAAAAATAGCAAAAAATAAAACCGACTTCAAAAACACAAAAAAATAACTTTAGAAGATAAATCAGCTTCTGAAGTCGGTGGCAAAAAAACTAAATCAAACAAACAAAAGTCACCGACTTCAGAAGCTGATTTTTCTTGTAAATTTTATTTTTTGTTCTAAACGAACTATTCGTTTAGAACAAAAAATAAAATATAAAACTTCGTATAGTTTATTCACTTTTTGTTTTTATAAGCGGTTGCTACGTCAAACTGCGGTTTAGTAAAATAATGGCATAAAATTGAAGCAATATAACATTTTCAGGGTGGCGAGCTGCACTCAGCTGATATTCAACTTTTAGACCTTTGCCTCAAAGACTGCGCGGTTTCTTTGAAGTCATGTGCAACCGGGCCATTGTTGTATGCCCTTTCTTGTTATAACTTGGGGTTTTTTTCGTTTTAATAAATAATTGTGTACTTTAACATTTTTTACAATTAAAAGTTTGCTATAAAAATCACGTAGATGTCGTAATTATTGTCATCGTATCAACCTTTCCTATATTTCTACGAGCAAAGGGAGTTGAAAAAAAGCAATATTTTTAAAGAAAATCCTCTACCGAGTAGTGAATAACCAAAACACTGGTAGCATCACGCAGCGTAGCTGAGTGAAGGTACTTGAAATAAATATGTGTTTGCCTCGTGGCAGTACGCGACAGTAATGAGTATGTACTTATGCTTTCTGTACGGCGCGGCGCGGGCGGTTGCTCTCACCCAGCAATTAAGGTCACCAAAAGCTTTAATAACCTTTGTTTTACATACGACCGAAAAAAAGACAGGGACGCATAAATTAATGTATTTTCCACTGAAATGCCTCAGAATAAAGCCTAGACTCGATCGTCGCCGTAATTTGAAAGCAATGAATTGGTATCGTAATAAAAACGTTAGTTCATTATCGACAGTAGGTTTCGCTCTCAATCCGGCTCGTTACGAAGACATACCTTCATGAATAATGTTACTCCTCGAAATATAGACTCTACTTGCATGTTTAAAACGTTGAGAATTTCTCCTTTTGATATTCGCCTGAAAGGAGAATGATTTGAATGTGTTATCGAGTAGGTGAGGGCTATGATATTTAACGTTCCACTTTGTTATCCGAGATCTATTGGTTGAGATGAATGTGGAAATTGTGAATGGCTCAAATTAACGAAAAGCTGAAAATTATTGAATAAACACGTATCTAGTCTCTTAATATTACGACATCGGTTTATTTGAAACACCTACGTACTCGTACTTATTTGGATTGGGCAATAATACTTATTTATTCCCTGAAATATTTTCGATTCAATACAAAGAAATGTTACTGAGATTCTTTTTGACATGATAAATATACCTTCCTAAGATGGATAGATACTTTCAAACCGATTACAAAGAATAATAGGGCGGACAGGCTAAGTTAAATGGGGTTACAAGTTGAACTCTGAAAGTACAACAAAACCTGTTGTTTGTGGTCGGCAGTATAAAGTCCACTCCTTGTTAGTGCGAGTAGAATTTACCGGTATTTTATGGACGAACAAATTGCTTATAATATATGTTCATTTCGGGGTTAGTGATCTTTACAGCAAAGAGTCATGCTTAGATCATTTTTAAGATTGTGTATTTTTGCCAATTGTATATCGGCGAATTATAGTTCGGCTTAAATATAATATTACTAGCTGACCCATGCAACTTCGTCTGCGTCACATAATATAGCTCATAACAAATCATGTCAACATAAATTAAGTTAAATCGTAACAAACAAAAACTCGTATCTTTCCTCTTTATAATATTAGTTTAGATTATATTAAAGTGTGAATTACTATAGGTATCTCTTACTGTTAAATGTACAGTAACACCTTGTACCTTGTAAACAGTAAATATTTTGAATTTGAATTTCTCCAGAGTCCCCGGAGGCCAGAATCCCCACTAACCTACCGCACCGGACCGAATGACTGCCGCACGCGTAATTATTTTGTCGCGCGGATATTTTTACATTGCGATATCTTCTAAGATATTTGTTTAAACTGTATAGAGTAAAGGGCACAAATATTCTATATTAAATTTCTGTGCTAGTAAACACATTTATTTAGATATAGATTAATACCATATGGGTTAAATAAGCTTCGCAAAATATCATTCTTTTTAACCTAACATTTTAATAGTAAAAAATGGTTACAGTGAGTCAATCTTAAAAGATAGACATATGCTATCGCAGACTTTTTTTTAGAACTTTTAAAGAGGAACAATTCCTTGATACATGATATTTGCGTAACTTAAACCGTTTTCGCAGCGCACGCAACGGAAGCTCTCAAAAAGGAATATCTGTTCCCGTTTTTGCAACATTTTTTATTTATGCTCCGCTCCTATTGGTCGCAGCGTGATGTTATATAGCCTAAAGCCTTCCTCGATAAATGGACTATTCAACACAAAAAGAGTTTTTCAATTCCAACCAGTAGTCCCAGAGTTTACCGCGTTCAAACAAACAAACAAACAAACAAACAAACAAACAAACAAACAAACAAACAAACTCTTCAGCTTTATAATATTAGTATAGATTTCAGCCTAAATACGTCCTTTGCTGAACATAGGCCTCCCGCAAGTGTGACACATCGGCCAGTCACCACACAGAAAAATTACCAACTTTTTGCATACCGATAATATGGGCTACATGTTGGGTGGCCCTAACTGTATCGCATGCCTATTGAAAATAGAGTGATAGAAGATCGAACTAATTTCAATGGATTGCATCTAAGAAGATTTTTGTGTGGCAAGGTCTAAGCCAAATGGCCACCATTTTTTTTTTTTTTTTGGGGGTGGGAAATCATCAAATAACCCCTCCCGCTCTTGGGCAGAGCGAAAGGGAGTGTCAGACTTCTACTGACTAAAAACCACCCATGTTCCTTCTTAGCCCTTCTGGGCATTAACGGGTGATATTTTTAGAAAATAAATAGGGCTTACATTATGCGAAGAAAAGAAACCTAGTCTAGAAAATACATCGCAGTTCCACTTACAAATAAAACGCTACTCGACGCACCCACCGCTCACTTTCCTTTCGCGAACAATGCAAGCTTGTATGCTGGGCGTGTAAAGTAAATATGAATGATTATAGGGACAATGTCGGGGTGGGGTCATATCGGAGAGACAGCACACTGGCTGGGGAGGTCACAAGTCGTTTATTTCAATAAGACAAGCTTACCTGCCACCTCACTCGACCCTTTCCCTAGTGACGTCACTGACTTATGAGCTTTATTTATATTAATTAACGGGGAATTTATTAGAGCTAGTAACATCGTTGGTTCTCTTATGTAATTACTAGACTTTTGCGTGATTCAATTATTTAGGCACATGAAAATGTTTGGTATCCTTATGAAAAAACTGAAGCACGCGGACTAATGGACGAACAACTTTTAAAAGGACATATTAAGAAAGAATGAACGACTACATAAAAAGACAAATATAAGTTAGAAATACATTATGTATAAGTACACAGCAAAACACGTGTAAAAGTCCATATACTTACAATGTACACAGTCTTACTTGTCGCACAGAGTAAATAGATCGAAAGTTGTTAAACTTTTTTAAAATGTGTCAACGGACGAGGGAGCTAATGGAAAGATCCTACGAGAGTTCGTCGACACGTTAAACGAGGTCAAGCTCTTGTTTTTAAAGCAATTTCGCGATCAAAGTCCTCACCTCCATAAAAGGAACTGCAAACATTCGAGCAATAATCGATTTAATGAAAGGGGAATCGAAGGGTCCCGTAGGTTTGCGTTTCAAAATTTACGACTACCTCTAGCATTTAATTGGAAATTCGTGCCGCAATAAAAAAGACTTGATGACCCAAAGATTAAAATGGGAACTCTTTAAAATGAAACTGGATGCTAAATGGCTCATGGCTCGCGATCTCACGTTAACAAATGATGCTTTTACTCGAGACTCGCTCGGATACATGGATCGGTTGAGACTATTTGAATAAAATGAAAATAACGAAGAATTTGTGCGAGTTTTATGTTTGTCAGCTTTGGCACATAGTTACATAGTTATTTGCAAGGTATCGGATAACTTTTGAGACGTGAGATGAGTTGGCGTATTTGGCATTATTCTAGACCTTGCATGAATAAAGTTACCATTAATAATAAAGGATAAAAAGAAAATATTCATTATGTGAAATAATTTTCGGGTAGAAAGTTGGATAAAGTATTTGTAAACATGACTTAATAAGGCTTTAAAATGGTTGCTCAATGCTAAAAATTTAAATAATGAGCTAATATTTAAAAAGGAAAAAGTATTGAGGTGACACAGTTGCTTAGTGATTAATACTACTCCGTCTAACTGCGGTACTCAGAGATATTTAATCATTACTTAAGCCGTAAAGATTACTTAGTAAAGATTTGACATACTTTTGTATAACAATACTGTCAAAACCTTTACTAAATGATGGCCTAAGTAATCATTAAAGCTCTTTGAGTGCGGCAGTAAATGTACACTTTTTGTAAAATATAAATTGCCTGATAGATATTTTTCGACGGCATGTAAAGCCCTATTAGAGGCCTTTAGGCGGCTAAAATTCTCTGACATCAGTTTAGGCACTACATAACCACGCGATAAAGAAGAAAAACACTTTTTTAAAATAAATAATTTTTATTATTAGAGATCTGGTTCTGCACTACAGTCGTTCTTTTGATTCCCGCACGGAACAAGTATTTTCTGTTTCACGGATAGTAAGAAACAGTAAAAATGTAAACTCGAAGAAACATTTTCATTGCAGTAGAAATCAATTCAATATTAAAGGGAACAGAACAGCAATCTCAGTAGCAGAAATGTTTTGTTAAACTATTCCGATTTCTTCTTTCACTTGCAACACAGTGCTCGTGACATATAAATTTGTCTATAAAAGAATTTCCTGTACGTCTGGACAGCGATAGTAAGGAAACCAGGAACGGAACTAATTTTTTTTTAAAGAAATGAAATGAACATTCGCCACAAAGAGCCGGATAATAAAATAAAGGTTCTTTCCCTCTCTCGTAAATCTTTCTAACCAACGAATAGAATAGGGAACGAAAATGGTACAATCTTTAACTTTCTGACAGTTTAAGGGGAACACAGCAGTGGATGACTTTGACGATTTGACCTCTGTACTGGCTTTTGTTTATTTTTCGGCCCCTACCGGCAAACGACTGTACTACAGAAAAACGTACCAAAGAACAGAAACGTGTCGCAGAGTGGTCATCGTATTTGCCTAACATATTTTGTTTCTCTTGGAGTACAATGTATGAATAAAATATTTAATTATAAATTATACACTTTGACTAATGAAGTAATAACCTAGCTTTCATTAGTTATTTCCCTGAGCACAGGTACTCCTACGATACATTCTTAAGGTCTGATAAAGACCAGGTAACTGCTTATCGGTTCTCAGTGACGGATGTAGTTAGAATGACCTAGCTTTCAAATTTTATCTGTCTGAGCACGGATGCTACTACTTAATACATTTTGAAGGTCTGATGATGACCAGCTAAGTGCTTATCGGTTCTCAGTGACGGATGTAGTTAGAATGACCTAGCTTTCAAATTTTATCTATCTGAGCGCGTATTCTACTACATGATACATTATGAAGGTCTGATGATGACCAGCTAAGTGATTATCGGAGATATACTTAGAATGCTCCAGCTGTCAGCTTTTATCTTATTGAGCACGGATGCTACTACATGATACATTTTGAAGGTCTCATGATGACCAGCTAAGTGCTTATCGGTTCTCAGTGACGGATGTAGTTAGAATAACCTAGCTTTCAAATTTTATCTGTCTGAGCACGGATGCTACTACATAATACATTTTGAAGGTCTGATGATGACCAGCTAAATGCTAATTGGTTCTCAGTGACGGATATAGCTAGAATGACCTAGCTTTCAGATTTTATCTTATTGAGCACGGATGCTACTACATGATACATTTTGAAGGTCTGATGATGACCAGCTAAGTGCTTATCGGTTCACAGTGACGGATATAGCTAGAATGATCACCATCAGGTAAATGGCACCATCAGTATCCAAGGCCTCTTCGAGCTCTTTCAAATGAGTCCACACACGACGGTTCTACGTGGTGCCATCAATGAGATCCTATACTTACCTTCGGAGTCTACCATCAGGTAGCTAGTATCATCAGTCTCCAAGGCCTCCTCGAGCTCTTTCAAATGAGTCCAAACACGATGGTTCTACTCAGTGCCGTCAATGAGATCCTATACCTACCTTCGGAGTCCACCATTAGGTACGAGACATCATCAGTAATCCAGATCTCCATCTTCCATCAAACGAAATTCTCAAGACAAAATAATTAAAACGATAAAACAATTAACACCATTAAAACAATAACATACATTACATAACATCGCGCCTGTAATCCCCAAAGGGTTAGGCAGAGGTGTACCTAATAGTAGGCGTGATGTTATGTATGTTATTATTTTAATGATTTTAATTGTTTTATCGCTTTTAGCGATAAAACAATTGTAGCAAAAAACAATTGTAGTCGTTTTTGTAGCACGGATGCTACTACATTTTGAAGGTCTGATGATAACCAGCTAAGTGCTTATCGGTTCTCAGTGACGAACGTAGTTAGCATGACCTAGCTTTAAAATTTTATCGATCTGAGCACGGATGCTACTACAAAATACATTCTGAAGGTCTGATGATGACCAGCTAAGTGCTTATCGGTTCTCAGTGACGGATACAGTTATGATGCTACAGCTTTCTGCTTTTATCTTATTGAGCACGGATGCTACTACATGATACAATTTGAAGGTCTGATGATGACCAGCTAAGTGCTAATTGGTTCTCAGTGACGGATATAGCTAGAATGACCTAGCTTTCAAATTTTATCGATCTGAGCACGGATGCTACTACATGATACATTTTGAAGGTCTGATGATGATCAGCTAAGTGCTTATCGGTTCTCAGTGACGGATACAGTTATGATGCTACAGCTTTCTGCTTTTATCTTATTGAGCACGGATGCTACTACATGATACATTTTGAAGGTCTGATGATGACCAGCTAAGTGCTAATTGGTTCTCAGTGATGGATATAACTAGAATGACCTAGCTTTCAAATTTTATCGATCTGAGCACGGATGCTACTACATGATACATTTTGAAGGTCTGATGATGACCAGCTAAGTGCTTATCGGTTCACAGTGACGGATATAGCTAGAATGACCACCATCAGGTAAATGGCACCATCAGTCTCCAAGGCCTCCTCGAGCTCTTTCAAATGAGTCCAAACACGATGGTTCTACGCAGCGCTGTCAATGAGATCCTGTACCCACCTTCGAAGTCCACCGTCAAGTAAATGGCATCATCAGTCTCTAAGGCCTCCTCGAGCTCTTTCAAATGAGTCCAAACACGATGATTCTACGCAGTGCCGTCAATGAGATCCTTTACTTACCTTTTGAGTCCACCATCAGGTAAATTACATTATCAGTCTCCAAGGCGTCCTCGAGGTCTCAACACCATTAAAATAATAAGTTACATAACATAACATCACGCCTACTATTAGGTACACCTCTGCCTAACCCTTCGGGGATTACAGGCGTGATGTTATGTAATGTATGTTATTATTTTAATGGTGTTAATTGTTTTATCGCTTTTAATTATTTTGTCTTGAGAATTTCGTTTGATGGAAGATGAAGATCTGGATGACTGATGATGTCTCGTACCTGATGGTAAACTCCGAAGGTGGGTATAGGATCTCATTGACGGCACTGAGTGGAACCATCGTGTTTGGACTCATTTGAAAGAGCTCGAAGAGGCCTTGGAGACTGATGGTGCCATTTACCTGATGGTGGTCATTCTAGCTATATCCGTCACTGTGAACCGATAAGCACTTAGCTGGTCATCATCAGACCTTCAAAATGTATCATGTAGTAGCATCTACCAGAAACATTTGCACGACTGATGAGTCGAATATAGTGAGACTAAAATTATTTTACCGTCTTATTATGTATGTACCTATTATTCTGGCAAATAAATTCATTTCATTTCATTTCATCCGTGCTCAGATCGATAAAATTTGAAAGCTAGGTCATTCTAGTTATATCCATCACTGAGAACGAATTAGCACTTAGCTGGTCATCATCAGACCTTCAAAATGTATCATGTAGTAGCATCCGTGCTCAATAAGATAAAAGCAGAAAGCTGTAGCATCATAACTGTATCTGTCACTGAGAACCGATAAGCACTTAGCTGATCATCATCAGACCTTCAAAATGTATCATGTAGTAGCATCCGTGCTCAGATCGATAAAATTTGAAAGCTAGATCATTCTAGCTATATCCGTCACTGAGAACCAATTAGCACTTAGCTGGTCATCATCAGACCTTCAGAATGTATTATGTAGTAGCATCCGTGCTCAGATCGATAAAATTTTAAAGCTAGGTCATGCTAACTACGTTCGTCACTGAGAACCGATAAGCACTTAGCTGGTTATCATCAGACCTTCAAAATGTAGTAGCATCCGTGCTACAAGAACGACTACAATTGTTTTTAACCGACTTCAAAAAAGGAGGAGGTTATATGTTCGTGTGTATGTATTTTTTTTTTTTTATGTATGTTACCTGATTTCTCTTCCATTTGTAAACCGATTCTCAAAATTATTTTTTTATTTGAAAGGGTATACTCCTGAGGTGGTCCCATTTAAATTTGGTGAAGATCTGATCCTGATCATCGGAGATATACAATAGAACTCTTCAAAAATAGACGGCAAATCTGTCGTGATTGCTGCAATCGCTTGGATGTTTATTGTTTACGCAACATCTTAACTTATCATCACGCCTGTATGCTCTGACGGGGTACGCAGATGTGTACAGGACGCCCAGATTTCGAGAGTTAGGTATGTTAAGTTCCATTTTATTGCGGATAAGCCGATTACCGTGACATGTATTGTTAACAACGTAAAATTAATGAATATCAAATATTTGTAAAGGATATTACAACTAAAAATGGAAAAATATAAAAAACTTTTTTGCAAAAATAAAACCGACTTCAAAAACACAAAAAAGTGAAAAATAACTTTAGCTTCTGAAGTCGGTGACAAAAAAACTGAATAAAACAAACAAAAGTCACCGACTTCAGAAGCTAAAGTTATTTTTCACTTTTTTGTGTTTTTGAAGTCGGTTTTTTGCTACAATTGTTTTATCGCTAAAAGCGATAAAACAATTAAAATCATTAAAATAATAACATACATAACATAACATCACGCCTACTATTAGGTACACCTCTGCCTAACCCTTTGCGGATTACAGGCGTGATGTTATGTAATGTATGTTATTGTTTTAATGGTGTTAATTGTTTTATCGTTTTAATTATTTTGTCTTGAGAATTTCGTTTGATGGAAGATGAAGATCTGGATGACTGATGATGTCTCGTACCTAATGGTGGACTCCGAAGGTGGGTATAGGATCTCATTGACGGCACTGAGTAGAACCATCGTGTTTGGACTCATTTGAAAGAGCTCGAGGGGGCCTTGGAGACTGATGATACCAGCTACCTGGTGGTAGACTCCGAAGGTAAGTATAGGATCTCATTGATGGCACCACGTAGAACCGTCGTGTGTGGACTCATTTGAAAGAGCTCGAAGAGGCCTTGGAGAATGATGGTGCCATTTACCTGATGGTGGTCATTCTAGCTATATCCGTCACTGTGAACCGATAAGCACTTAGCTGGTCATCATCAGACCTTCAAAATGTATCATGTAGTAGCATTCGTGCTCAATAAGATAAAATCTGAAAGCTAGGTCATTCTAACTACATCCGTCACTGAGAACCGATAAGCACTTGGCTGATCATCATCACACCTTCAAAATGAATCATGTAGTAGCATCCGTGCTCAATAAGATAAAATCTGAAAGCTAAGTCATTCTATCTACATCCGTCACTGAGAACCGATAAGCACTTAGCTGATCATTGTCAGACCTTCAAAATGTATCATGTAGTAGCATCCGTGCTCAATAAGATAAAATCTGAAAACTAAGTCATTCTAACTACATCCGTCACTGAGAACCGATAAGCACTTAGCTGATCATCATCAGACCTTCAAAATGTATCATGTAGTAGCATCCGAGCTCAGATCGATAAAATTTTAAAGCTAGGTCATTCTAGCTATATCCGTCACTGAGAACCAATTAGCACTTAGCTGGTCATCATCAGACCTTCAAAATGTATCATGTAGTAGCATCCGTGCTCAGATCGATAAAATTTGAAAGCTAGGTCATTCTAGCTATATCCATCACTGAGAACCAATTAGCACTTAGCTGGTCATCATCAGACCTTCAAAATGTATCATGTAGTAGCATCCGTGCTCAGATCGATAAAATTTGAAAGCTAGGTCATTCTAGCTATATCCATCACTGAGAACCAATTAGCACTTAGCTGGTCATCATCAGACCTTCAAAAGGTATCATGTAGTAGCATCCGTGCTTAATAAGATAAAAGCAGAAAGCTGTAGCATCATAACTGTATCCGTCACTGAGAACCGATAAGCACTTAGCTGATCATCTCCAGACCTTCAAAATGTATCATGTAGTAGCATCCGTGCTCATATCGATAAAATTTGAAAGCTAGGTCATTCTAGCTATATCCGTCAATGAGAACCAATTAGCACTTAGCTGGTCATCATCAGACCTTCAAAAAGTATCATGTAGTAGCATCCGTGCTCAATAAGATAAAATCTGAAAGCTAGGTCATTCTAACTACATCCGTCACTGAGAACCGATAAGCACTTAGCTGATCATCATCAGACCTTCAAAATGTATCATGTAGTAGCATCCGTGCTCAATGAGATAAAAGCTGAAAGTTGGAGCATTCTGACTATTTCCGTGACTGAGAACCGATAAGCAGTTACCTGGTCTTCATCAGACCTTCAAAATGTATCATGTAGTATGAGAGACTATCATTAGGTACGAGACATCATCAGTCATCTAGATCTCCATCTTCCATCAAACGAAAATCTCAAGACAAAATAGTTAGATAACATAACATCACGCCTGTAATCCCCGAAGGGTTAGGCAGAGGTGTACCTAATAGTACACCCACATTTCGCCAGTTATCTTTAAGTCCCATATAATAGGGGCGAGCCTATTGCTATCGACCGGGCACAAATCCAGACTCCGTGGCTGTTACTTATATATAATATCCTGATGGAAAAACCCAATAACACTTTGCCCGACCCGGGAATCGAACCCAGGACCGGCATCGTGCTTACGACCACTAGACCAACGAGGCAGTCCAAAATTAAAATAATATCATAGATATACAGTAGAATCCGTTTATTATGACTCCGCCTATATTGACCAACCGGTTATTATGACGTAATTGCACTACGAAGTTTGGTTTTCATATAAAATTCTTTATAAAAAAGTCGGATATAATGACTTGCCTTACAGTGACATGTCGCTTATTATGACCCATTTTTAATAAATTAAGTCCGGTTATAATGACCGACATGATTCTTTACACCTTCGGTAATGTTCGTTGATTCCCGACGACGTTCGGCACGTGGCTCGTTTTTGTTTTGAATCTCAGTGAGTAATTCGAAAGTGATGAGGAAGAGGAAGTCGAGGAAGCACCATTACCTACCTGCAGAAGAGGCATTAAAAGCTGCAGAATTATTATCACGATTTGTTCACAGCAATATTGAAAATGATAATTTGACCATAGCTATGTCTCTATACACAATAGTATTAGAAACTGTTTTTACAATAAAATGAAAAAACAAAAGCAGACAAATTTTATTACAGATTACTTACAGTAAAAAATACACTTGTTTGTGTTATTATAATAATGTGCTGATTACGTGCAATTTTGATTTTGATTTAATATGTACGTATACATAGGTAATTACTATGTTTCTGTATTAAAATACTTAAGTACATACATATTTACATAAAAAAGGTTTTTCATTTCACATAACGCTTTGTATGACGTCCGCTTATTATGACGTGTTTGTCAATTCCTTTCGATGTCATTATAAACGGACTCTACTGTATCTATATACCAAAATATCTACTAAGAAACGTAGATAATTTACCAATAGTTTTGGAGAGCTCGGCCACGCGTCACTTTACGTTTATTAGGCATAGTCAGCTTAGTCTATGATAGGTGCAAACAACAAAACGAAATTACAAACTACTTTAAATATATTTACAAACTTATTTTCTGTTCTTATTTTACGAAATATTGATAACTATACAATTTACAATATGTTTTAATTCAGAAAACATTAAAAACGTGAACTTTTGAATTTTATTTGTGAAGTAATGACATGCGTGCAGTCCACCCGTGACAACAGTCATCGAGACACTGGCGCAGCGCGTTCCAAGTATGCGCGACGGGTCTTGCGCCGCATTTGCCTCAAAATGTCGGGATTTAATTTATTATTTTAAAATTTTATTACAAATCAGAGAAAATAAACAATACCGATTGTTAAATACATCACTGCGTATTTTTGGGTATAAAATTCATACCGAACTATTCAGCCGTTACAGAGACAAAATTCGATTTAGGTTAAGACATACTACGATTTTTTATTAAATAATGTGAAGGTTTATTAAAATTTTAAACAATACGAATTATTTGTGATGACTTTAAGTATAACATATATTTTTTATATGGAAATCGTACGGAAGGATTCCTCAACAAATTTCTTTAAACATACGTCGTTTTTGGGATTTGACCATTGCAACGGCCTTAATAAGATAATAAAAATATAACCAGGAGAAAAGAATTAATATCTCCACACTTTTTGCAGTTTACTTAGATTTGAGTTTTGAAATCCTACAAAAACAATCTTTCAATCTTTTTTATGAAAGTTCAGCTTAAATGTTTTTAACTTTTTCGTCTGAAATAGGTTCGTCGTGGCCTTGTGGTATATCTACTTACATTATCAAGATTCGGGTGTGATATGCCGAAGAAATTATGTCGAAAGCTATAACGTGAAGTAAGTTGCAGGTAGCTTTTACCCTAAAGGCTTGGGGTATTAGCTACAGCACACTTTCCTCGTAACTTAAGATCCCATTGAATTTCCACGAGTTTTCTCTGCAAAACCAGATTTGAGAATACCTACACTCCGTCCTTCGTTGGCCTTTGTTGACATTCAGTCATTATAGTTTCCTCGTTTGTTTGTATTTATATATTTTTTATAATTACGCTGTTTATTATATTGTTTTTTTGAAGTTTCGAGATAATAAAATTATTGCACGAACGAAACCTGGTACTTTTGTGACAACCTACAACTAAAACAACAAAATTATGGCAGGACATGCATATTCCTACGTAATATTTGGCTTTGTTTGTCCTCAGTAGATCACAATCCATATAAAAGCGCTTGTCCAAAACGATTGAAGCAACAACATAAAAGTAGCGCGTAGAGTACACAAACAGCTTCCAATTGGAACGTTAGTGTCGGCACACATCGGACGCTGTGTGCCTGAACCTGGGTGCGGCCGGATAGTCGGAAGTGTGTAGTTACTCGTATGTGAGTAAACCGACGCGAACTATCGGATCCTAACAATACGCAGCTGTGATTAAATACTCATCATCACCGGCCTAGCCTTTTCCCAACTATGTTGGGGTCGGCTTCCAGTCTAACCGGATGCAGCTGAGTACCAGTATTTTACATGGAGCGACTGCCTATCTGACCTCCACAATTCAGTTAATACTAGGTAATAGGTAGCCTGCGGCTGTGATTAAATACTCTTATATTATATTTATATTATATACCCTTTGAAATAATGTATTTTTCTTTGATAGATACCTGTATCTATCAAAATCCATGGACTTTCTTTGCCGTTCTTCTCAATAGCAACCTTTTGGAATGGGTTTTATTGTGTTACACGAACTAGTAACGTAATTTCCATATAGGTACATATTAAAAAAAATAGATTTTCAAGGAGTTCAGTTCGTGTGCTAATTCCACTTCGGACAATTGCAAGTAGCCGTGGGGTTAGACTAGTCCAATTCTCCTAACATAGCAACAAAACACACGCAATCATCGGGCTCATTCGTGCACGTCTCACACTGCGGAACGAACGCGTCAGATTACATTCGTATAATTTCCGTTAAATTAACCTTATGGTGTGACATATTACTTCCGCGTCGATGGGAGACTCGTACTCTCGCTATGGCGTCCTCCGAGTATAGGATTATAACTGCGCATTGTGTTACATACCATCATCGTCACCATTATAGACTTTTCCCTTGTGGTTTGACTCCTTGTTCGACTTCCCGTTTTATAATGTCATTGGGCTTTGATTTATACAGATAATACATTTCAATTTTTGCAACACAAATATACAAACTCGAATGGACACGGACGCTTAAACGGTTACCACGTATTCGGCATCATCATCATCACTACCAAGTATAAAACAAAGTCGCTGTCGCTGTCTATCCGTCCCTATGTAAGCTTAAATCTTTAAAACTACGCAACGGATTTTGAAGCGGTTTTTTTAATAGATAGAGTGATTCAAGAGGAAGGTTTTAATATATAATTTGACCAACATCCAGTGAAGCCGCGGGCATCAGCTAGTTATAAATACTTTGACACCAGGTTAGGCACTAAACACAAGACAAAAAAATACATCATTCTGAACTCTTCCTCCTAATCCTTCAATACTTCCTTCTTCCCTAAGATAAGAGAGACTTAATAATACTTATTATTCCAAGGTAACATTTTTCAGACGTATTTTAAGTTCAGGACCCACCGTCGGTCGTGAGGTTCAAACACAAGGACTAGGTAACAACTGAAACTCCCTGACGTGTCATGTAACACTCAATGCAGTACGGTTGTATCCCATGTTATACAACGTTTGGTCAACTGTGTGACCCAGCTTATAGGGTTACCAGTTAATCCATCCGTAGATATTGGCATGATTTGGCTGTCAGTTTCACTGGGGCTTGGGTCTTCATATGCAACAAATAACCTTCTGTCTAACGCTTCACCATAGTTGACGTTGCTATGCCTCGTACTCCTGGATCAATCGATTTATGAGGAAGGCGAATACCTCTACAATATGTGGCCCACTTTTGTTTCAAAAAAATAACGTACTAAGAAAGAAACGGTTGCGTATAATAAATGTACATTTCATAAACTGCTTCTAAAAACTCCACACTGACATCAGACTAGCAGTAGAGGCAAAGAAGTCAAGTACAATTGCGTTGCATGCTATAAAATGGTAATCCAGGTTATGATTGGCACTAGTAAAATTTTCACAGCTCCCGTGTCGGTCGGCTGGCTGGCTGGCGCGCCGCGATAGGTCAGTTTAATCGGATTCTTTATTCATGAGACCACCACCACTGCACCGACGCTGTATTCAAAATTACACTTCGCATATTAACCGGAATTAACACCAGTTTATAATATTGGAACGACTGTAACCCACGTAATTTATGCGCTCAATTTGTCGAAACTATTAGCCCAAATTAGTGTGAAATTCTATTCAGTCAATAAAATGTATGTGCTTTATTTTCTTGGTTCGCCTACTCATCTTAAAAGGTATGAGAATCCCCGAGATATAAGATAATCGTCGATTCAAGGCAATGCATTCGAGATTAGACTCTGTACGTGCGCTGCGTGCATCATCGACGCGGTCCGTGAGAGCTAATTTGAACTCTCAGTTACCCTTTATACTAAGCTACAAGCGCCTCTTGACTTAAGACTTGCTACAATTTAGTCGTTTGAGACAAGTTTTCCCAGACTGTTTTATTTAAACGACATTTATCATGTTTTTCTTTAACTGTTGTTTTGCAGTTGTGAAGGCTTTTATGAACATGATAATGAAATGATGAATTTCAGATTGCAGGCAAAACGCATCAATAATGTCAGTTATCTGCAGACACGTACATAATGTAGGCTCGGGGCAGCGGTAGACGTGGTCCGATTTACTTCAATTTGAGCCCATGTCGTGAGGCGATGCGGCGGGAGCTGAAAATTTAATGCCACGGGCCTCTCGTTACTCTGTGTCAATGTTCGGCACCCAGTACATGTGAAGGTATATTTATATTGCTTCCTCAGCCTTCACGGATAGCTCGGTAGTCGGGAGAACGTATTGCATTTTCTATGGAGTAGATTAATAGTCAATGTATGGTATGGAAGTTCGTTTTGTAAGCTGTGTGGTTCTGTTTCAGATGTAAGTATTTCGTAGGCGACGGCTTGCGCTCGCGTGGCCGCCCATCATATTTTATGCAGCGTTGTTTTTCTTTTATAAATAATAACACACTGTTGGTTTATACAAAAGTCTCAGACATATGAAATCGTTAAAAACTACATGTGTGAAAGTTTTATAAGTAACTAGCTGTCTAACTTCGTCTGCGCGTATTAAATAGTTTGTCTAGGATGAAACTGTGCCTAGGTTCTTTCTCAAGTTCCAGGTTATTCATTTGTAATTCCATAAACTTTCCTTCTGTGATTAATGCCTGAAAAGGTTGCAGACAAACATAGTTACGATCATACATATTTAAACTATGTAAGATACCTAGATAGGTATATCGTGCCAAACATAAACCAAAAGGTATCGACTAATGATTCCCGAGCGAAAACAACATTTTAATTGGGTTTCTAACATCCATCGGTACTTCACTATCAATTTACTAAACTGAATTCGTAGATAAAGTTATAATGAAATTTTCAAACTTCAAATTGAAACGTTTGATATTTAACAAGCCTTTAAATTAGTCAGTCACTCAAAACTAACAATCGCAAATGGATTTATGTTGTCGATTCGTTTTAAGCGTACGTATGGTATTGTTTAAAAATTGTATCGAATAACTGAATTAAATCGATTGCGTAAACCGTTTTAATTAATGATAACGATTTTTTTTTTACCACAAAGTAAAGTAGTGTGTGAAGTGTGAATGTGATGTGGAAGGTATCATGTGTGGTGTTGTGTGTGTGAGTACGGAAAACATGTGATGCCGTACCTAGTTAGGTAATACTAATAACACATAGTGTTCATTCAAAGAACGTACTATAGAGGTGTTGTCGAGTCTGGAGGTACACAAAGCTGTAGATAAATGCCATTACCTAGGGTACTCATTCTTTTGAGGTATACACGCACACATAAACCAGTAGAAGGAGAACAAACAGTACAAGATAGTTGGTGGGTGCACGACGATCGCAGAGCACGCAGAAATCTCTTCCCGACCAGGAACTCTGTGTTTACGATGAATTGGCTACCAGTAGAGGCGGGGCAATCATCTGTCGCTATCACCGGCTGCCCGATGCTTCGTGAAGTCGCAGGGTTTGACACAAGATTGGGCATTCTCACCGTGCTTGGAGTAGTTCCAGCACTGTGTAACCTTCTTCATGACCTCGACCTTGGCGTCAAGTGGTATAAAACCAATTGACGCCAAGGTCCAGGCCCTTCTCGGATATGTGATAAACTAATAACACAAGAAGTTTACTTCCGGAAAACCAATACGATTGAATATATAAAGATTGAAGAGTCTATATTTTAAATTATAATTATGCACATTTAGTTTCACATGGTAAGCAAACAACAGGACAGTTCTATGCATTCTTTGTCGAATCCGAGAGACACGCTCGCTTTACCGCGGTGTTCATAAAGAGAGGTGCGCGGAACCCAACACTCGCCATTGTCTCTTTGGCACTCACTTTACGGGCTAATTGATTCTCTTTCATGCAGCGCCGAACAAGAAAACGCTGTTAAGATTTCTCTGCATTGTTCGTTAATTGAACTTGTTCCTAGTGCAATGCAATCAGTTCCGTACACCGCAGCGGTTTGCTCAATGCTATAGTAACTAATCAATTTTAAATAATTACTGTTCGACTTGTGGAAAAAAAAAGTGTAACGACGACTCCAAGATACATGGGTAAGGGCAGAAAGGTGATGACGATTGATGACTTTTGGAACTAATTTTATGATGGAAAAATAGGATTAGGCATTCTAAAATGATTGAAAAGATAAAAAAATCTTATTAAGTCTGTCTATTCTACATAATGTTTTTTAACCGATTTCAAAAAGGAGGAGGTTCTCAATTCGTCGGAAACTTCTTTTTTTAAGTATGTTCCCCGATTACTCGAAGATGGCTATACCGATTTGGATTACTTTCTAGGTAGTCCCATGATCATAAAGTCAGAATTTGATGATGGGAAGGCTCACTTGAAGTGATTTGGGTAGTTTTTGGAAGAGTACTTTCTCGGTGTGGTTCCATTTCAATTTAGTGAAGATCTGATGAAGAACTTCGGAGATAGGCAACGGAACTCCTCAATAAATGATAGCAAATGGACTGGGATTGCTAAAATCTCATGTCTGTCTATTGTTTATACCAGTTCATAACATAACATCACATGCACCGGTACGCTGTGAATGGGTTAGCTGAAGTCGGCGACTTTTGTCAGTTCCATTTAGTTTTTTTTTGTCACCGACTTCTGAAGCTAAAGTTATTTTTTTGCTCTTTTGTGTTTTTGAAGGTGGTTTAATTTTTATATTTTTAGTTATAAGTCTTCCCTATTAAAGCAGGGAAGTTTCCTTCCCAGCACGAAATAATATATCTACGATAATTTATATTTATAGTTATAAAAATAAGCACCACCGTTGTTACTGTTTCGTTTTAGGGCCAATGTGGGCCCTGGTCGTTGGTTCTGTCCAGCTTGTCGCGTCATCTCCTGCGAAGTTCACTGCATCGCCTTCTGGCTGCTTCAGTGCTCTACGGCGCGGCGGCGCGTTTATTTTGGTACACAGCTGATGAGAGACATGCCACATACGGCAGACATGGCCAGCCCTGTCTCATTTCAGCTTAGCGGCTTTTTGAGCAACGTCAGTAATTTGTGTTTTAGTATACCATACTTGTATTATACCGTTAATCTCCAGTTGCACTAATTGTTTTTTTTATTGATTCCTTTGCCATTGGTACCACTTCAGCAGTAAAAGATACCTTTCTAGGTAGACAATATAATTTATTTGAAAAAAAACTGGCCAAGTGAAAGTCGGACTTGCACATGAAGGGTTCCGTACCATCGACCAAACTTAACATTGTAATTGACAAACTTACATTTGCAGTTGGAATGTATGTGTAACCATAAATTGCAATTGAAAATGTAAGTTTGTACGCATAATATTGAGAGATTTTCCATGGTAATGTAGCACCATAGACTTCTTATTCACATTATTTATAGCTTTTCCTGTAATCTTTAAGTGTTGAACTAATCTCTGTATTTTTATCAAAATTTTAGGCTTAGTAGTTTCGGAGATTAAAAGGGGGAATGGTCAATTTTCATCTATTTTCTTAAATATCTTTAAAAGTGTTTATCTTAAAATTATGAAAAAAATATATTTGCAATCCTTACAATAAGTCTTTTCATTTGACATGTCACACGGTACAGGTTGCAAAATAGAAATACATATGTGTACCAAATTTCAACTTAATCGGTCCATTAGATTCGGAACAAATTGGCTGTGACAGACGGACAGACAGACACACGAGTGATCGTATAAGGGTTCCGTTTTTTCCTTTTGAGGTACGGAACCCTAAAAAGGATAAGAAAAGAAACAACAAATTGAATTTAACAATAATTTATTGAATTCAAACATTGATGGTTGATTGTGTTCAACCCTGTCGGCATTATTAATCTCATTTTTTAATAACCCTGCAACATAAAATAAGTGTTAATCATTGTGAAGAGGAGCTTGGCATAAGTTATTACTGCTTTTTCTAAAACTTTTAATACTGAAAATCAAAAATGTTTCATCATATAAACTTTACTTTCAAATTCGTTTTACTTTTACTTTTAATTTTGTTTTACCACTAAACAAAGGTAAACGGAAACAAAATGAGTTGACTTTAATTTTAAAACTTATTCTCTAAAAAATTGTTAGCATGCTTCATAATCATAACCAGTTGTGATTCATGCAATGTTATTAATTATGTGTGTATTGCCAGTTACATACAACATGCTTACGTGGCCTTTACCTTGTTATACATAAGCGTAAGTAGGTAAGATTGTTTAGTAAGAGAAACTTTGTTGAAGTATGGTCCAATTTCCAACCACCAGAATATTTCTTTGGAGTTGTAATGCCACAAATTCTATGTGTTCTCGTATTCGTTGTGGTTAGTGTAGTTGCAGTCTTCTACGTTAAAAAGAGGTCTCTCCGTTAAGTCTTACATAGAAGTTGCTGCACTGAAGAAGTATCTTATGTATTCTAAACCTCATTCATGCTGTAATATTATGATACATACTATGACAATGTAATGTGTTATCTCACTAATACTCCAGTAAACGTATTTAATTTTCTGTTCGGTTCGCTAGTTTTACATAGTATCGCAAAAACAAACGGATGGTCTGCTTGGAATTCAGCGGTCGATCTAAATGCGGCCCTGACATCAAGGCTAATATCTGAAATGTTCGTTTCAATTAAATTATTATATTTAATTAATAATAAATTGATTTTCATTCTTGTAAAACTATAAATAAAAATACATTGCTTAATAGATTCGATAGATTTGCAGTAACGGATCCATGCTGTAATTATATTAAAATGCTTTGGATCGTTAAGAAAGTACAAGTTTGAATGAAAGTTCACAGTTCTATTCTATTATTGGGGGTTTGGGTTTCCGCACTTGGTCCTTAAAGTGGACCATTGTGCGTGAGCCATGTTGGCCGATCACTCTTTGAATTGTTTTCTTTGTTTGAATGAAAGTTCACAGTTTTCAAAAAACCTCTTCGTTAAAATAGTATTTTAAGAGTGTAGTATTGTAAAGTGTAAGAGATATGCACAGGCATTTAGGTTTTGATAAACACTGACCAGGCAATGTCATCTTAGTCAAAGAAGATATAAAAGAGTATTTATCGTAGTAATCAAAAATAATTTTAATTTTTTATTAGTTTAACTATAAGTTTAAGTAAATTATTTAAACACAAAAAGAAGTGCACCGTATCAAAGCCAAGTAGAAAGAAGCTTTAGTGGTTAGAAATAGAGCATAATATGTAGAAGAGATAAGTGGTTCAGAATTGGTATTATATACCATTTGCACAGAAAGCAGGGTCGAGGCAAAGCAGTTATAAATTATTAAGATGGTCATGCTATTGGCGTATATGTTGGCCAAAATACGCTTAGGTACCTAAGACAGGTAGACTCCGCTAAACAAAGTGTATTTCCCTTCAACTAAGTAGAACAGGAATGGATGGTCTGCCGTGAATACGGACTTCTCTGATATAATAGCGCTCAAATATTGGATACCGAATGCTGTAATGATAACGGGGGAAATGATGCTTTAGACACGTCAGGTAAATAGGAATGTTTACTGACTAAAAAAAATATGATTCTGATCAGTCCGTCTGTTAGATTATCGTAAAATATTGGATACGTATTTTTTGTTTTATCAAATCAATAAGAATTGACGAAGATAAAACGCGTCAAAGATTTGAGTCGGTCGTGACGTCACTCATCGGTAAAAAATGTCATACTAATGTCTTAAAATATTACGTCACACGAGTTTTCAAAGCACTGTATCGTCTTCATTGACTTTGCACGTGAAAAAAGAAACAATACGTGTCCAATATTTTTTGGAAATCTATCTGACGGACTAATTAGATTTTTTTAGTTAACTACCCTATTGCATAGGTGTATAATTATAGATCGTAAAGGTGTGCACTTATATATTTTCATAACCCGTTAATATTACCATGACCGACGAGGCATGGCGATTGTTTAGCTACTGTTTTATGTCGTGGACTGTTAACTTAGTAATGTATATAATGTGTTTATGTCTAAGCATGCACCTTTACAAAATATTTATTTTCGATATTTTCCTTGATAATTTCAGTGTAAAATTAAACAGATAACAAATTATTATCTAAAAGCAAAATAAATGTGGTGGCTGTTTTTAGTATTGGTGTGTGTAATGTATTAAATTACTGGTTACGCATATGAGAACTGTCACTGGCTACTTCGCTAAGATGAGTGTGGCCCATCGGTTCTGATGCGGTCTACAATATGGGCCACCCAATCCCACTCCGACCTAGGAGTCTTATTGCTCACTTCAGCGAGTCCAGTTCTGGAGCGTATTGTGGTATTGCGAATTCTGTCGCACCAATACTCTATGCTCTATCGCCCTTCAAAACCTCGAGTTTGGATTTTTGTAGTTTGGTCAGGGGCAAAGTTCGAGCACCGTAGGTTAGGATGGTCAGCATGCGCTTTGCACATGTCGATGAGTTTGCCTTTCATCAGCGACTTTATGGACCATAAGGTCTTTTAGGCGTTTTCGACTCAGCGGTCGATTTCTCGGCCTTGCCCGTTTTCGAAGGATACTCTGCTGGTCCAAAGAAATGTACTCATCGACGTAGTGGAATTCTTGCCCATCAACTTTTGTGCTATTGGTCATGATAAGTCATGACCAATAGCAGTAAGTCTTAGACCGATTTACTATCAGCCTAACCTTAATACTTGAAAGGAACTTACAGCAACAAGATACAACAGTGAAGTATGAAAAGATCACACAGTAAGCCGTCATCACCAACAAAGTAGTGATTGGATTGGAAGTGAAAAATTATGAATATTGTGTTAGCCAAATGGTATTGATTCCCAGGACCATTATACAAGTTGTCGTTTTGCATTCGAGTCTTTAAAGATATAACTATACCTACTAATGATTCTCGACCCGAATCAATAATACAATAGGTGATTTCTTTTTTCTTCGATACGTCAATCAGTAAGTGTGGACCACTGTGTTTAAACGCATCTGGTGTGGTTCTCGCCCTATCACACCGCGCTTTCACATACACAAATGAAACGCAAACGTTAATTTCATAATTTTATATTTTCTAAACGGGTATGGGCGTTATTTTGAAACACTGTAAAATTTTAACAACTAAAAAAATATTATGTGTATGTATTAATTATGGTGGTGTAGTAATTTAAATAAAACTTAAAACTTTAAAATTATTATTTATGTATTTTGTGACAACTTTCTGTTAGACCCGGATGCAAAACTGCATATGGTACAAGATACCTAGTTCATAAACCACTTTACAAAAACGACATATGAATAGAAACAGTCACAGGGAAGTTACTCGTAGTATTTGAAAATAAAGTCACCGGAAAATACAAGAGAATTTCAAACTTTGTAATTACTTGAATACTTAAAATACCTTTTTGACGCAGGTTATGTAAGATTGCATCATAACGTGTTCAAATATTAACACAATAATGGATGAATGAATGCCAAATTGCCAACTAATATTTAAATGTTAAACGTAATGACAAAGCTAAAGTCAACATTGAAATTGAAATTAACCCAGCTGAAAACGAAAGCTATGAAGTAGCACTGTACAAATAAATCCAAATGAATTGCATAAAAACAGAAGGCTACAATATCTTTTAAAGAAAATCAGTCAAAAATAAACAAATAAAAATTTCTACACATAATTAAATCCATGAAATATCTTTCTCACCGTTATCTAAAAACCACTAGATATTTCTTTCTAACAACAAAGGTGTAAAGTACTGGTACCTATTTGTTATGAACTCCGTTGAAGGCAATTAAGTTATCAATGACCAACGCAAAATAGAATGGCCGGTCACATTTAAAGTATTGTTTGATCTGAGGTGGGCCTGGGATGGCCAAGTGAACATGGACTACTGAAATTGTACAAATGAAAATACGATTAGATTCAACAACACATATTTTGGTATTATAAATGGCGAGACCAAGAAAGAGGTCGTTGATTAGATTCCCAGGTCGCGCATCATATTGTTACGATTTTCATCAAGAATTTCTCAGGAGTATCCACGAAAATGTCAGAATTTGTGCCGGGTTGGTGGTAATAGGCACACTCCCTATTACATAGGACTCAAACATAAAGAAAGAAAGAAAGAAAGAAAGAAAGAAAAAATATTTATAACAGTTCGGTCTGTTTTTTTTATTTTTTATTTATAACTTTTGAAATGGTGTACCCAACACTATTGGGTACACCTTTACCAAAGCCTTATGGGATTACAGGTGTGATGTAACGCAATGGCGAAACCAGACAGGTGCGTAGTACTCGTAACCGGCGTGCGTGTATGACCAGATTGTAAGCAATTACAATATAAATAATAATTTTAATGTAAATTAAAGTAGTAAAAGTGCGTTATTTGACTAGTCGATAAGCAATTTGAGTTCAATAACTCTAAATAAATTGATTAAATATTATATTAAGATGAAATACTTACAAATTAACTTAAATTCGATTTAATACCATGAAAATTATATTTAGCAAATAGTTCCGAAAAAGAATTAAATTCGTCCACCACCATTGGCTAAAAAATGGCGCGCTTTCCCCACTATGGTAATGTAGACACAGAGCTTTCAAGTAAATCGAATACTGTGGGTAAACTCAGTCTTTTGGTAAACGTCGAGCTGTACAGTTCTAATATAAAGTGCTTATAGTGTTCATGAAAGTATTTAATAAAGTGTTCATCCAAGTCTTAGTGTTTTCTTTCAGTTCAGAAGTGGGATTACTTCACGTAAGTGTTATTTGTCTTATATTCTATTGCTAAATTGCTAATAATATAAGTGTGACTATGCTAGAATTAAAAGATAGATACTTAATATGGTGTGCATAATGACGGTTAGAGTTAATTATTAATGTTTATCACGAATACACGATGTGTCCTTGTTGGGGCAGCTGTGTTAACAGATATAAGCTGCTTGCCAACCTAGAGATTGTATAAATACAAGATAATTACGAGCATACGTCTCGAACAGGGTATAGTTTATTGCAATTCTAGTGTCAACCGTCGTTGTTATTAAAAAAAAAAAGACATGGTTACATTGTATCGCCATTTATCGATCTGTAGTTTATTTTGAAGAATAAAATAATACTTTCAAGATTAGTAGTGGTTTAAATATCAATCCATGCGTCGATGTTACCTTTCGTTTTAACCGACTGCATGGAAAGGGTTATGTTTTTCGCGCCTATCTTTGTTTACAATATTCGTTAATCGCATTAAAGAATAGCTGTGTCCGTATACTTTTTCTATTGTCCAGGTCTACCAATGGATAGCAATGGTGATAGAAGTTTGGCTCAACCGCCGCGGTCTCCGTCACCAGTGTTGGGCAGGCAGAGCCGCAAGCGGACCCGGAAGCCGGGGCATACCCAGGGCAGCAGCCACAGCCGTAGGCAGAGCAACAGCCACAGCCGCAGGCAGAGCCGCGGGCAGAGCCGCGGGCAGAGCCGCTGGCCGAGCCGCGGGCAGAGCCGCTGGCCGAGCCGCGGGCCGAGCCGCGAGCCGAGCCGCAGGCAGAGCCGCGGGCAGAGCTGCCGGCGCAGCTGCGATCGCAGTCGCAGTCGTCTGCGGAGTTCTGGTCAACGAATGCGACGGCTTGAGACGCCTCCGCTGGGACGTATAGCTACACATCGGAGCCGCAGCCCAACCAGAGCCCAAGAAGAGGAGCAGTTCAGCGCAAAAGACAAATCAGGGTCAAGACGCAGCAGGAGTAAGACCCGAAATCACCGACGAAGCGGGGATCTGCGTTGTCACCGAGACACCCGTTCACCAAGCAAAGTTACTAGTGCACGTGAGTCGTTTCCTGAAATGTTTTCTAAACTTACCGATGTTCTTGATAAAATTTCAAGTAGGGGCAGTGAGAGAATTAGTAACTTTAATGTCGTTCCCGAGTTCGATCCGTCTTCTAAAAATCAGAACATAAATAATTGGATACACAAAGTAAACGAAATAGGGAACATATATAGTTGGACAGACCGACAAATCATCTATAATGCGATACCTAAGCTTACTGGCAATGCAAAGCGGTGGTACGAGGGTCTTGCAACCGTCAATTATAGTTGGGTTAAGTGGCAAGAGAAGCTTAAAGCGGCATTTCCATCTGATGAAAATTATGGGCAAATGCTTTCTGATATGTTGGACAAAAGAGCAAAGTTTGGGGAACCATTAGAGGATTACTACTATGATAAAATTGCATTACTCAATAGGTGCGAAATTAAGGGCAAAAGAGCAGTAGAATGCGTTATTTTTGGCATAGATGATAGGGCCATTAGGATAGGAGCGGAGGCAGCTCAATTTGATAACCCCGACAAACTTTTGGCATACCTACGCAATGCAAAGAGCATAGGTAACAAAAGAAATGATAATGTCCAAAGAACTTCAAATAAGAAATATACAACCAAAGATAAACCACCTGGTAATAATAAAACAATAAGGTGTTATAACTGCAAGGAAGAGGGTCATATTATAAGTAAATGTACTAAACCTATTAAAAAATGTACAATCTGTTCAATAGTTGGTCACGATTCTAATGAGTGTTATCGAAAGAAGGAAGATGCAAAAGCTGTCTTAGAAATTTCAATTGCCGAGCCTAAACCTAATGATAAATATGTACAAGCCGTTTTGATAAACGGCTATGAAAAAGTTGGTTATTTAGATACAGGTAGCGAATGTACGCTCATTAGAAAGACAGATGCTGTTGAGGTATTCGGCACATGGGATGTAACTTATTCAGTGGCGATGACGGGATTTGGAGGAGCGGTAGTCCATGCGATAGGTCGACGTTCAGTAGCTTTAGAAATTCAAGGCGTTATTGTCCAACTAGATGTCATTGTAGTACCTGATAATTTTTTGAAATACCCATTATTGGTTGGTCAGTCATTTACCGATGCATTGGGGGTAAAAATCTTAAACACTAATCTTGAATTGATAATCTCGCGTGAATTTCCAGAGACTATTAACGTGGTTAAACTATTTTTAAAAGAGTGTTGTTCAATTCTCCCCGGATGTTCCTATGTAGAAGTTTACTCTGCTCAAAACGTTACAGGTTCCATATTAGTATACGGTAGTTATAGATCCATACCTAATTTAGAACATAATATAGAAGAGGGGGTCTACTCAATGGAAAATGGCAAAGGTGTATTATTGATCGATAATATTTCCCTAAACGCAGTAACTTTAAAAAAGGACCAGCTGATAGCAAGAGGGCAATATTTGCAGATAAAAATTATAAATTGTCCCTCTATAAATAAGATTGATGTTGTCAGTTCTTTAGAACCGTTTAGTTTAAATAATTTATCTTTTGACGATAGCTTAAACCATATTCAGAAAGTTCAACTGTTGGATGTTATAAATCGTTACCGAGCTTGTTTTGCTACTAAATTAACCGAGTTAGGTTGTACTAATGTAGAGACAATGAATATTGATTTAGTGGACCCCCAGCCTGTAGTTTATAGGCCTTATAGATTGTCTCACAAAGAAAAACAAGAGGTAAGGGGTATGACCGATGAATTATTACAATGTGGTATTATAAGAGAATCTTGCTCTCCGTTTGCAAGTCCGATAATTCTAGTTCAAAAAAAGAACGGCGAGAAACGTCTGTGCATAGATTACAGGGCTTTAAATCGAAAGACTGTAAAGCAACACTACCCTTTGCCTAGGATTGAGGATCAGCTGGATAGGTTAGCCGGGTACAATCTATATACTACTTTAGACCTTGCGTCAGGGTATTACCAAATAGAATTGGCCGAACGCGATAAACAAAAAACTGCTTTTGTAACCCCAGAGGGGCAATTCGAATTTAATAGGATGCCTTTCGGTCTGACAAATGCTCCAGCGGTATTTCAAAGAACTATCAATAAAGTCCTTGATAATTTAAGATTTGACACGGTTGTCGTGTACATGGATGATGTCCTTGTGCCCTCGGTTTCGTTCGATGACGGTCTTAAAAAATTAGAACTTGTATTCGAAAAAATAAAAAATGCGGGGCTTACGTTAAAACTGTCGAAATGTAACTTCTTCCATTCAAAAATTGAATTTCTTGGTTTCGAAGTCTCGGGGAATGGTATAAAACCGGGAAAGTGTAAAATAGATGCTGTTGACAAGTTTCCAACACCTAAGGACGTACACAATATTAGACAGTTTTTAGGCCTTGCCAGTTTTTTTAGGCGCTTTATTAAAAACTTCGCGTTAATAGCTCGTCCGTTGACACAATTACTTAAAAAAAATGTAAGTTGGACTTGGGGGAAAGAAGAAGAGAGTGCATTCGCTCAGCTAAAAGAAAAATTAGTATCCCGACCAATTTTAACATTGTTCAATCCTAATGCTACTACCGAGTTGCATACGGATGCCAGTAAACACGGTGTAGGTGGTATGCTTTTACAGAAACAAGATGACCAATCTATGAAACCAGTCGCGTACTTCAGTAGGCGTACTTCTCCTGAAGAGCAATATTTTTCGTCATACGAACTGGAAACTCTAGCGGTTGTAAATAGCTTGACTAAATTTCGATGTTACTTAATAGGGTTAAAGTTTACTATTGTCACTGATTGTAACTCTCTGCGGGCAACCTTTACTAAAAGGGATATGATTCCACGTGTTGCTCGCTGGTGGAGTATGATCCAAGAATTTGATTTTAACATAATTTATAAACCAGGGACTTCTATGACGCACGTAGACGCATTAAGCAGAAATCCTTTGGAAGAACCTACTAGTAGCATAAACCCTGTTGACTTCCAAGTTTTTCATATCACCGCTGATTGGTTAGCCACGGTTCAAATGAATGATGATGAGATGCAAAGGATTAAACGGATTTTAGATGACAAGGATTCAAAAACAATTAATTACATTCAACAAAATTTTACTTTAAAACGTGGGGTAGTTTATAAAATAACGGACGAAGGACTTAGATGGTATGTGCCAAAAGGTGTAAGATGGCAAGTTTTACGTGCTTGTCATGATGACATAGGTCATTTTTCTTATGAAAAGACGTTGGAAAAAATTAGAACTACTTATTGGTTCCCAAAATTAAACAAAACTGTTAAAAAATATTGTCAGGCGTGTGTTCAATGCGCTCACGGAAAAATACCAGCTGGAAAGAGATCTGGATTCTTGCATCCAATCCCAAAGGTATCTGAACCTTTCCATACCTTACATGCCGACCATCTCGGTCCTTTCAATGAGAGCAAAAGAAAGAATAAATATATATTAGCTATTATTGACGCGTTTACGAAATTTATTATCTTAAAACCTGTTAAAAATACGAAAACTCACACAACTATTTCAGTTTTTAAAGAATATTTCAGTTTGTTCGGTGTACCTTCTCGAATAATAACAGATAGAGGTACTAGTTTTACTAGCTCAAAATTTAAAAATTATTTGTCAGATAAAAGTGTTAAACATATTTTAAACGCTGTCGCCACTCCTCGCGCAAACGGGCAGGTAGAGCGTTATAATAGGACCGTATTAGATTCGTTAACGGCCATGACTTTTGGGAAAGATGAAAGACTATGGGATGAGTACTTACTACAAGTACAATGGGGTTTAAATAATACAATCAATAAAGCGGTGGGCAAAACCCCAGCTCAATTGTTATTTGGGTTGCGATTAACTGGGTTGTCTGAGAGTGGGCTGGCTTTACCAGTTCAAGAACATGATGATACCAATGTAAGTAACATCCAAGATATAAGAAACGAAGCATTAAAAAAAATAGTATGCACTCAGGCAAAACAAAAGATTTTTTTTGATAAGGCCAGAATTCCCCCTCGTCAATTTGAAGTTGGACAGCTAGTTAGGGTGGAAAGAGAAGTAGGTCAGAGAGGAAAAAGTAAGAAATTAGTTCCAAAATGTTTAGGTCCTTATCGCATTACCAAAGTCCTACAGAACGACAGGTACGAAGTAGAGGACACGCCTATCACTAAAAAGAAAGGTAAACAAAAGTATGTAGGAATCTTTTCGGTCGATAAAATTTACCCTTGGCTCGCGTATCAGTCAGTGTCAGACGAGAGTAATGATGGTGATAATAATGATTCCGACATGGATGCAAATCAATAAATTATGAATGTATAGAACTGATGTATAACAACGAAGTTAAGTTGTATACTTTCAAACCATAAGTGGTTTAGTTTAAAGATTCGTACAGAAGTATTCTTATTTGTCATTGGTAGCTCTGAAAAGTATAGCTTAGTTAATCAGACAGTATAGCTAGTATGGTTAGTATGGTTAGTATGGTTAGTATGGTTAGTATGGTTAGTATGGTTAGTATGGTTAGTATGGTTAGTATGGTTAGTATGGTTAGTATGGTCAGTATGGTTAGTATGGTCAGTATGGTTAGTAAGGTGAGGCACCACTAGTTGGTGAGATTTGATATGATTCAAGTGGAATCAATCGAGTGAAAATTGAGAATTTGGATTGTGATATAGTTGTATGATTCAAGAGGAATCAGAAAAATTCAATCGTGAATATGTATTGTGATAAGTGTGTATGATTCAAGTGGAATCAGACAAGTGTAAATTGAGAATTTGTATAGTAATAAGAGTTTATGATTTAAGTGGAATCAGACAAGTGGAAATTGTGAATTTGTATTGTGGTAAAAATTTATGATTCAAGTGGAATCATCAGACAAGTGTAAATTGTGAATTTGTATTGTCAAAAAGTCTTATTAGGCTAAATTCTTAATGTACTTTGTAGACTGTTATTGACAGATTGTTGATTAGTTGAGTTTTACAAACCATACATCTATGGAAAATGTATACAATTTTGTGTTTATTACTCGCTTATGAAAAGAATTGTACGTTATTGATTTGTCCACGGTTTATATTTTATCTTTGTCTCACTATTTATCTCCTATAAGTATAGAATTGTTTGTTTTTTGTTAAATTTCGCGAGGGCGCGACATGTTGGTCAGGATGGACGAATGTAAGCAATTACAATATAAATAATAATTTTAATGTAAATTAAAGTAGTAAAAGTGCGTTATTTGACTAGTCGATAAGCAATTTGAGTTCAATAACTCTAAATAAATTGATTAAATATTATATTAAGATGAAATACTTACAAATTAACTTAAATTCGATTTAATACCATGAAAATTATATTTAGCAAATAGTTCCGAAAAAGAATTAAATTCGTCCACCACCATTGGCTAAAAAATGGCGCGCTTTCCCCACTATGGTAATGTAGACACAGAGCTTTCAAGTAAATCGAATACTGTGGGTAAACTCAGTCTTTTGGTAAACGTCGAGCTGTACAGTTCTAATATAAAGTGCTTATAGTGTTCATGAAAGTATTTAATAAAGTGTTCATCCAAGTCTTAGTGTTTTCTTTCAAGATGTATGAATGTGGACGAGGCAAAAGGAGTATGTAAGGATCGTAGCAAGTGGCGTTCTGTGGTTTCTGCCTACCCTAAAAGGGCGCGAGTTTATGTATGTATGTAGATCTCGTCGCGGCTGCGGGTTGTTCGAAAGAGATTCGACACAAAGGGCTAAGAAGGAACATGGGTAATTTTAAGTCAGTAGAAGTCTGACACTCCCTTCCGCTCTGCCCAGAGCGGGAGGCCCGATGATTTACCACCACCCAAAAAAAAATAAAAAAAAAGGGGGTTAACAGTTAGTAGTTAGGTTAACATTAGTTATAAATTAGAATGATGGTTACAGCGTAGAAGTTACAGTCTAGACATAAAAGTACAAAAATATAGTCGGTTTTAACCGTTATCCTTTGTGTTGTTTCAAAAAGTATCGAATTATTACTATACTACATATTTCATGCTAACAATGAAAGGCGTAAAGTACAAATCTGATACCTATTTGTAAATGACTCCGTTGAAAGTAATTCTGTTGTCAATGATCAGCGCAAAATAGAATGGCCGGTCAACTTTAAAGTATTGTATTATCTTATTCGGATTGTACGAACTTCCGAGAAGAACTGTAAATTCTGAAATGGTTCAAATTAACACATAATTATGAAATATTAACATAATAATATATTATACAAATATGGTAGGTACCTACTAGAGAATTGGATGAAAGTGAAACTTGCCGTTTGGAATTTTCGGAAATCAATATTTCGAAACAACAAAAAGTGTAAAGTACAAAACTGATACCTATTTGTTATGAACTCCGTTGAAGGCAATTTTATTTATTTAAACTTCATGCACAAACGTGGTACATAGGCGGACTTAATGCCACAAGGCATTCTCTACCAGTCAACCTTAGGGTCAAATAGGACAGCACTGTGGTAGAGTACAAATATAAATAAATTAGGCAATGATCAATGCAAAATAGAACGGCCGGTCACTTTTATAAAGTATTGTTTGAGCTTTATTGGCAAGGGCAAGGACATCGAAATATCAAATCCTGAAATTACACACAAATGTAAAACCCAATTAGATTCAACAACACATATTAGGTAAATTATGAATGGCGAGACTGGCTCGTTAATGTAGTGGTCGCAAGCGCAACTGCCAAGAAACAGGTCTTTGATTCGATTCTCAGCTCGGGAATACTGTTGTTTGAATTTTCTATGAGGAATTTAACAATAACTTTCAAAATATTAGTGTATGTACTATTAGGTACACATTTACTCGAATGACACAGACTTTGAATTTCCAATTCCGAAATGACCAAGCCATGGTCCGGGGCGAGAGGGAATGGGACGACGTCGACTCCTTCTGTGAAGCAGTGATGCTAGCGAAGGAGGTGGCGGAATGGGAGAGGGAGAGAGCCTCTCGTCCCAGCCGCCGCGGGAGACGCTCCCCCGGGTCGGGGGTCACGTGATAGCTTCCGGTCACCGTAGGCGCGGACCTGTGGACGGTGAGTAATGGGCTATCTCGCCGTCCGTCCGTCTTATGACGACGACAGGCGTCGACGGCACGTTCGTGTTCCACGCGCGCCTCAAAGAGATGTCAGCAACATGGAAGGGCCGAAGTGCCGCCACCGCCCTGCCCAGAGCGCAAGAAGTCATTTGATGATTTCCCAACACCCAGAAAAAAATAAGTGGCAAGCTTAACTTTGCAGTTGAAAAATAAACTTTTGAAAGAGTGGAGAGTGGATTGAATAAAGCAAGAACAAATAACCAGAAGTGCCTGAGAAATTATATCGTCTTTTTGAGATGAAATAAAGAGAACAAAAAGTGATGTTTGAAATGAACAGCCAGCAAACAAAAAGCAGTGGCACATAAATTAGCTACGATAACCAAAGCGAATAACGATCAATGATTTGAAAACAAGTATCCTGGAAACTACAAATCTAATACCTATTTGTATACGACTCCGTTGAAGATAATTCTGTTGTCAATGAACAGCGCAAAATAAAATGGCCGGTCAATTGAAAAGTATTTTATTATCTTATTCGGGTTGTAAGAACCTCCGGGACCATGAAATACTGAAATTGTACAAATAAAAAAGTGAACTAAAAAATAAAAACAAATAATTAAAAAACCCGCCTGCCATGTCAACACTAAAATTTTAATTTCAGTCGGGGGACAGTTCGGTGGATCATTAATTATTTACAGGTACTGCCCCCCCCCTACTGAAATTAAAATTTTAGTTATAAGTTTTCCATTTTCGGATTTCTCATTTCATCAATGAAATCGTTTGACTTGTTTTTTTAATTTTTAGTTCACTTTTTGACATGGCAGGCGGGTTATTTAATTTTTTTAATTATTTGTTTTATTTCATGCCTTTTAGGGCAGGTTTTCCAATCGCCAGTTAACTTTTACCTGAGGAATAAATGTGATGTTTTGTTTGACAGATTGTCTATCTAACAACTATCAAAATGACAAACTTATTCGTCAGATAAAAGTTAACTGGCGATTGAAAAACCGGCCCTCACTGACGCACTCAGAGAGCTTTAATGATTACTTAGGCCATCACTTAGGTTTTGACAGTTTTGTCATACAAAAGTATGTCAAATCTTTACTAAGTGACGGCTTAAGTAATCATTAAATATCTCTGAGTACCGCAGTTAGTGATATAGCGGTATTTTGACCTAAAACCAATATGCCACCATATATTGCTTTATTTTTCAGGAAAGTAATGTCACGCAAAAGACAATGCGAAACTAAACCGATATAATTTTTTATAGATACTAACTTTGAGATCTGAAGTAATTTAGTTCTTGGAGAGACTGTTTATCATGTGATTAGTTAAAACCTATAATGGGAAACCTCCTAACTGTGTCACGCGTCCAGATTTACTATGCTTCTGTTCAATGTTACCGTTTGCAATCTGTGCACTGTAACGCGCCAACATAATATAAGTGGTAGCTTGCGCCGTTTCATTTTACCTTCTCCGTTAACCGGGGGCTATTAGAAACATCTTTTTAAAAACAAAGTTATTAACAAACTGTTTTATTAAGTGCTACCCAATGCTACAATTTCAAAAGTAAACTCTTAAACTGCAAATCTGATACCTATGCGTATCTAACACAGAACAGAAAGAACGTTCTGTGGTATCTAAGGCCGTATACAGAAAGAAAGCTGGTTGCCGGCGCTGGTAGATTTCATTCAACTTGTCGGCGACGTTCGGCGCTTATCGGCGCTTGTTCATATAATTACCTGCGCCGGTTACCTGCATGGACCGGTTCCTATAAGCGCTGGTAGGCTGCCAGCTTTCTTTCTGTATACGGCCTAAGAGAAAACTTAACTTGTAATTTTACCTCCAAACTCGGAGTGTCGTGACAACTATTTCCCTACGTGTCAAAGTAGCCAGTATTTTTGATACATTACCCGCTGACAGCGATTTATAGGATTTAATTTTACCCATTATTTCGTTTGTTAATGGGTTTTACGGTAAGGATATTTTATTATTTGTTAGTGAGAAAATTGTAATTAGGTTGATGTAATATTTTATTGGACAAACTAATTATTTTTCTGTAATTAATGTTGAAACCACATAAAGTTATGTTATTAAAGCAGAAACCCGTGTTAATTTTTGATTAGTTAAATATTATTGTAGATATTGGAACAGCAGGGGGACTAAAATGGCCACTTTAGCAGATCATAAGAAAATAATATGAATTTTGTTAAAATTCGTAAAATGGTCACAGACGCAGTTACTATTATGAATAAATTAAAAAAAAATATTAATTCAAATTATGATCCTATTATGATCTGCTAAAATGGCCATTTTAGACCACTTTACTTGTAGACATCAAAGCAACCTCATTTCGTAACGTGGAGGAGTTATTTACCATTGGATACAACAATTTATCTGCAATTACCCACAAAACGGAATTTTATACCAAAATAGTGTTATAGGATTGGTTTTGAGCCAGTCAACTTTAAAAGTTATTGTAATAATTATATGGAACGACTTTGATTGCAATCAAACCCATGCATAATAAAACATAGTACTAAATACCTAAGAGTAAATTACTCCACTGAATAGTATTCCAATGTTGGTTTTCAGAGCGTAAAAGAAGGGCCTATCAGCCTTGAAAGGAGATCTATGTAATATGAGTTTAGCCGACTTGTTAATGAAAAACGCTGCAATACAAGAAATACATAAACACAATCAGTTTTTGATAGAATAATAATAAAGTATTCTAAAATGTATGTCTGGTTATCGATTTCAAAAACTTGTACCGGACGCAGTAATCATGAACTAACACAGTGGAAAAATAGCATTTTCAATAGATAGACATGTTAATAAACATATAACAAATTGTTATCTCTTCTTTTCTAGACTTGCCATTTAATGCATTTAAAGCCAAAGTAAAATCTAATCTTTGTTTAAAAGCTTACTATTCCATTAACGACTACTTAAATGATAACAATAGCTGGTCGTTGAGTTGAACACAAGACAATGTTTGTTATTTATGTTCTTTCTCCAAAATTAGTTTACTGATATGTCATGTCTTTTTTATGTTTTATTATTTTATAGGGTGTAAAAGTACTCTTAACTCAAACGAAGGGCACTTGTTCTCCCCACCACTGCGATCATTTTTTTGTTTTAGACTATACCTGGGAACCTCCTAGTTACGGAGATCTAGAACAAAAAAAATATCGTAGTGGTGGGGAGAACAAGTGCCCTTCGTATGCGTTAAGGGTACTTTTACACCCAATAGATAGACCTAGATAACGCAAGAGCAACTACTTCGCGTGTCTCTTCGCGTGCCTATCTTACGTACAAAAATCGTAAGTGGCCACTTTCGCGCTCACTCTGCATCGGTGTATAGCGCTAGTCGGACGTCGGCGCTGGTGCAAGGCGGAGGTTGGGGTGAAGGAGGTGCCGCTCGCCGTACACGGCGCGGCGGCGTCTTTGATTCGATTAATCGATTTGAATATCCCATCACTAAATAGTGCTTGTGACGTCATAATTGGGAGTCAAAAAATGGCATGCTTGGTTTTCAAACAGATCGTGATACTTGCGTTATCTAGGTATATCCATGTCTGTTAGCACAGATACAGTTCCTAGTGCGCCGTTGTCGTCAAACGGCGCACTGTTTCAAAACATATACCTTTTTTGACTAAGTGAGCCTTAAGTGGACGGTCAGGAAATTAAGGTAAGATTATTTTTTCAACAAGAAAGAACAATGAGTTAGAGTAACGTTTAGAAATATTAAAAGAGACACACATAAACCGACAACCGAATTTGATAATGGATTTATAAATTATAATGATGGTTTACAGTTTAGAAGTTAAAATATAAGATATACAATTATCTGTTTTAACCGTTATCCTCTGTGTTGTAACAAAAAGTATCGAATTATTACTACTACATAATATATTTCATGCAAACAATGAAAGGCGTAAAGTACAAATCTGATACCTATTTGTAAATGACTCCGTTGAAAGTAATTCTGTTGTCAATGATCAGCGCAAAATAGAATGGCCGGTCAACTTTAAAGTATTGTGTTATCTTATTCGGATTGTACGAATACCCGACAAAAATAAAAGCTGAAATGGTTCAAATAAACGGCCCAGTTGCAAAATGTCTACTGGTAACAAAATATATCTTTCTCATAATGTCGTTCTCGCAGAATGTCTCTTTCGCAAAATGTTGCTCTAGATTTCTTATTAAAGGTTAACTATACCCAACAAAGAGATTTAAGTTTCAAAAAAAGAAACCTTCGGATGAGGCCCATTGTGAACATCCACTTTTCGGTCTCCTATGTAGGTAATCATTGGCAACACAAACTGGTCATAGACATTGGCCTCGAGGCACTGTGATAAGAAATCGGAAAAAACAACCTTTTTTTATAAACCTGGCAAAAAAAAAACTAAGTCCTAGAGCGACATTTTGCGAAAGAGAAATTCTGCGAAAACGACATTACGAGTAAGATACATTTTGCTACTAGTAGACATTTTGCGAAACAGACATTTTGCCTTAATTAATTAATACTAGGAGCACGAGAAAACTATTCCTTGACATAACAGCGTTTCATTGCGATACGAAGCGATTTTCTCGTGCGTATAATAATAAATCAACCTAGGAACGATTATTCGGATACAATTTAGCGCCTATACACGTAAAGTCTATTTTTAATGATTGTCGTTGTACTCATTTGCCGATATTTACCTTCAAATATCTCGGTAACGTGACACTTTGGGGTACCGTGTTACTGGACATTTTTTGATCGTCTAAATGTTCACTATCCATACATACCAGTTACATCGTGGGCCGCGATTTCGAAAAAAATCAAAATGGCGGACAGGTTAATTTGCCACATCGGCTCTATCCCCTTTATGGACTTAATTACTTTCTTTTTTTTTTTAAAACGTTCCCCCCTTTAGGAATTTCTCCTGTATCGTGGGTGCGTTCACAAACATTTAAACTCACATACACAAATACCCAGACCCGAAACAACTATCTATAGGCTATACAAATATTTGTTCCGTGCGGGGATCAAACCCGCGACACACAGCGCAGCAGTCCAATCGCTCAGCCACTGTACCAACCGTGCCATCAACTTTAACTTGACTATACAGGGTGACTGGACCTGGACCCGCCATATCAAGTTTGTATATAAAGGAGGTCATTTGCAAATTTTATTAGACCTTATTTTCCCTTACTAAAGTTTTATATTATTTCAGGTCGAGTTTGATCGTTAAGTATTTTTTTTGAGCGTAATATCTTATTTTTTAACCCTATGCGTCGGCATAGGGTTAAAAAATAAGTAAGTAACCAGCAAATAATAGAAAAATACTAAAGCAAGCCCTAGAAAGTGTCCTTTACTAAGTTAAAGTTTAACAGTAAAAAGCTATGCTTATTCTCATTGCGGTATTTTTAGTGGTACCAAAAATTTCACCCTTGGTGATGTTTCCGCTTACCCTAAAACGATGCAATCAAATTAAACGAATGCATGATGTACCTACTAGTATCCTTTTTGATGCAAACAACTCAATTCATCATCATCTTCAGTCCTTGTCCCGTATAACTGATAAGATCTTAGTTACATAGGCCATTACTATTTCTTTACCACTCTGACGTTATCATTCTTCGTACTTCCTCTCGCTATACCTACGCTCATCAATTTTTGTCACATGCGTTTCATTTTTCCGTATCATGTCCGTAACAAGACAGACGGTTCCCTCCCGAAATAACTCATACATGTCGTGATTATAATCGTATATAAATAAAAAAATTGGTACAAACATGTGAACGTCTATTTCCGAAATAAAAGCTGACAATTTTGCGTGCAATTTTCTTATAATTTTTAAATATTATGCTGCAAAGCCCATGCAAAATAAAATTTGAAACTCAATACCTAAGAGTACAGAACGCCACTGAACAGTGGTATGGATTCTGTTTTTAAGACGTAAAAGAAAGGCCTATCAACCCGGAAAGGAGTTGACCTAAAAGCTACTTTAGCCGACCGAGTAGCGACGACATAAGCTGCAATACAATTAACATTTTAACACAATTTGACTATGGTAGTAGAATCGAATAATATAAAAGTATAGACTTTTTTCCATCTTGCTCTAAGATTGTTGCAGATAAATAAAAACTTTACTGTTTAGTTCATAAATGCACTTTAGATAATAATCTTTTATCTGTTTGTATAATAAGGAACATAATCAGCCTTTACTGTTACCACAGCTGGATGCTGAGACACAGGCCTCTCCGTGGGCCACAGTTGGCCATAAACCGACGACGCGGGCCCAGAGCGGGCGAGTGTCACACGTCTTGGAAGTTAAGGTTCTAGAACATGCTTCCTTTTCGTTGAATCAGAATCGCAGTTCTCAAATGAATGGTAGAGTGGGTCCTTCCTATTATCCATAATATCCTTACCGTTAGCAGCGGCAGCTTCTGCTCCTTCTTCATTGACATCTATGAATGCTTTTTGGATAGCTGCACTTACAAACAAGTTTGATTCTCCCTTTAACAAATTGTCTAAATGAGCTTCACTTGGCGAGAATATCTTCTTAACATTCATCTGAAATACATGGTTATGTTTAAAGGGAACACTGAATTGAGGTGGATACAAGTCAAGCTAGGAATTTACATACCAGTAACTTGCATAAAAGTGTACCATAACGAGAGAACATGAATGTTATTATAGACCATAAAAAGTTCTGACTGGATATGTGCCAATAGCATGCGTGTTACTAGCATAATTTTGTAAGTTAAAAGTTCATATAAGTTAATGGTATGTGTTTTCTGGAAATCAAGTAGTTACCTTTTGGAGAACGTCTTTAAGATCTATAGTAGTTTCGATCTTAAACTTGGGTAGGTCAACGACCACTTCGGTGGAGTACATGTTGTCAGTGGCCTTTGACAGAGCTGTGGGTTCCTGTAGTTTCCCGATAAGGGCATTGAGGCCGTCGATTTCATTTGGAAGTACGATAAGAAGTGACGATTGATCTCCTTCGTAGGGCAATTCTAAGAGCTGCAATGATAATGAAACCGTTTCGTATTCAGTCAGTCAGGACAAACAATTTTTTAACAGTTTATGGCATATTCTTAACATAAATATAATTTACCTTAGCGTCGAGTTCTTTGCTTTCACCATATTTGTAGTTGTGAGATTTATGCATAAAAGGCTTCTTGACAGTTTTGTCTTTGCTCACATAGAAATCTTGTTCGTTTGTTGCCACTACGTCGAACTGATCCTTCCACTTACCCTGCATCAAAATAAATATGAGATAAGTGTATTATTTTCCATAATGTATTTCTGCGATACTCGTCGCCAAGTTCTGGGCCGGTTCAATACATCAACACGCTGAGAAATGTAATTTAACAGTCTGTACATTTATCTAATGAATGAATATGAAATACTAGTTTAATAGAATAATACTTTAATTATTTATATATGATAAAGTTACAAACAAACTATTACAAAAAAAAACAAATGTTTATAAAAATATGTACATGTATCAACAGGAAAAAAATATTAAAGAGCGTCAAAAAATTTGTCCACATCGCTGGTCAACGGGAAATATGCCCAAAAGGTTGGCAGTATTGTCACGTTGGAGGGCAATGTTGATTCTTTGGTCAAAAAATAGGAGAGCTGGGTATTCTGGCCAGGTAAAGAATCAATATATTTGTATGTGTATAAGTTTTAGGATTTTTGAGAGCAGCAGTGGCCCAGTGGTAGTAGGTCCAACGAGCAGTGAGATGTGGAGTCGAACCCAGGCTGGTGCATTACTTTGTATAATTTATTTCATCATCACTACTCTCAAAATGGTGAAGGAAAAAATCGTGAGGACACCAGCATGTCCTATAACCAAATATTGGTTGGTACCTGCACTGGGCCCGCGTGATGGATTATTAGCATTCTCTATCATAGAGAGGAGGCCTGTGTCCTAGCAGTAGAAACATTATAGGCTTATTATACTTTACGACTACTCCTGGATACTTGCGTTATATAAAAAAGTAAATTGAGTAACGAACCTTGAAGTAAATGGCGTTAACGAGGACAGCGGCTGTAGTTGCGTCCAGTAAATCTTTTGATACTAAGTCTTTGATCTTGTGATTGGTGTTTTCTTCAACCTGTAAATTTACAATATAATTATAGTAATTTAGACCTTTAACAAATTTAGTTACATAAAATTGGGGTGAACAAAGCTACAATTATAAGTGCCATAGCGTAGGATATATATAGTATATACGGCTAAATTGGACCGTTTCTAGCCAATATTACACTTATACATACATAAGTCAGTGTTTAGTAAGACATTTCAGTATAAGCTGGACTCGTATACTTGTGACTGCTGAGCATGGGGTCCTGAATTCGATTCCCGGGTCGGGCAGTGTTACTGGGTTTTGCCATCAATAACTTTTCAGAAGCAGCCACAGAGTGTGGATTTGTAGCCGATTATTGGCAATAAGTTCGCGATTTCCTTTTACATAGGAATTAAAAAATTACCAACAAAATGTGGCTTTTTATTAGGTACACCTCTGCCGAAGCCTTCGGGGATTACAGGCGTGATGCTATATTATGTGGTTTTGATAAATGTTGTGTGGGTGTAGGTGTGTAATATAATAGTGCATAAGAATATTGTAAAAACTAACGTGGTTTAAACACACAGCTCGTCCACGTGGTTAAGCAGTGAACACTATCCGAAGTGGGATTGGCTTGTATGAAATCTGTTGAGGCCTAACACAATTAGCCCTCGATCACGCAGACGCTAGAAAGAGGACCATAAAAACGCAGTTCTATCAATAATTGTACTCACCCAATCGTTAATCTCCTTGGCAGCCTCAGCATTCTTAGCGAAATCAACGTTCTTAACGTCGGAGTTAAAGACATCTCTTGACACGGCAGCAAAGTCATCGTTCAACTGTGCTTCTTTGCGAACGTACACTCTGTTTGCGAGAGCAAGCACTACACCCTTCACGGAACGCAGTTGCTTGCTGACGTCAGAGAACACTTCCTTTGTCTGTAAGACACGTTAATGGTCAGTCAAAAGTTCAAAACGGTACGAATAAATTGTGTACAGCAGACATTGTCAGATACTTCAGAAAGTTTGCGGTTTTGTGCCTATCCGGAGCCGAGTCGTGTCATCAATTTGGTCGTTCTAGTTATATTTACCCGACTGCAAGGCAAGGGTTATGTTTTTCGCGACTATCTTTGTCACATGTTGCCTGGTTTTGAAAAGGCTTATGACATTATGTGTGCCTTTGTACATTTGTGTGCTTGAAGTGATAAGTACAATATGTAAATGGACCCTTCAGAAGCTGTCAATCAGGCATTCTGTGCATCAAGATAAATAACTTTACACAAAATTGATTCCAAGGATTCGTTTTGCGGTAAGACTCAATGTAACGCACACAAAACATCGTGTTGATGGACGCATTGCATAGTAGGTACAGGTATCAAAGAGAAATTTAAAGTGAAGTTAAAACATTAGAAGTAGAAGGTAAGTCTGATACTCCCTTTCGCTCTGCCCTAGAGCGGGAGGGGTTATTTGATGATTTTCCACCAGCCAAAAAATAAATAAAAAGTTAAAACGTTAAACACTTGCATTGAACAAAAAAGTTGGAATTTTGACGCAATAAATTCGTAACCAGATCTTCCCAGGTATGTTCCAGAACAAATAAAAACTAATCGCAATGTCGCGGCCTTTCGGCTTCGTTTCAAGTATTTTATACACATTATTTACGTTTTTAAACCCGATGTGCGACTAAACATTATGAAATCAGTTACACTTACCACGTTGTCATTTGGTATACCGATGGCTTTGAGGAGTTCATCATGAGAGGCTCCTACTGATGCCAGGGACAGCTGAGCTAATGGAGACAACACGGAGAATGCCGATAATACAACATTTTCACCTGGTTTGGATGCTACTACCTCCTGTAAATTGAAAATTATGCATTAGGTGACTGTTCGATGGATGCGGATTGTTCGAAAGGGATACCGCGGCCCCGGAACATGGCGGGTTTTTAGTCTAGTATTTTGATGATTTCCCACCCACCAAAGAAAGAAAACAAAAGGTGTCTGTTTGATAAGTATTTTCTCATGTAAGTAATAATTAAGAACACTGTTTGTATTATATTAGCAGTAAGTTCCGAGAATAGAATAAAATAAAATACTTAAATGAAACATTCTATTTGATTGGACATTCTATGGATTTTTGTAATTATTATTACTTAGATACTCAAATAATGCATTTCAAATTGAATAAGGATGTCCAATGAAGGAAAACATAATTCCGTATTTCATGTTCGGTTGATTGCATCACGGTCTTTGTTTACGTATGGCGACTAATTCAAGGACTATTAAACAATCTTGATAAGATGGTTGAACATTATTTTTATTTATTATTTTTATTATGCGAGACGGGACCGGTCAATGTGGCGACACGTAGGGGAGGCCTATGTCCAGCAGTGGACGTCTTTCAGCTGAAATGATGATGACGATTAAGGAAGAATATGTTAAAACAGGAACCAAAATAGTAATTAAAAATTAAAACTAACTGCGGAACTCAGAGATATTAAATTATTACTTAAACCGTCACTTAGTAAAGATTTGACATACTTTTTTATGAAAAAACTGTCAAAACCTTTACTAAATGATGGCCTAAGAAATCATTAAAGCTATCTGAGTGCGGTAGTTAGAGTAATACCTACCCACATACGTACAACGATCAAATAATTTTTACCATTTTTTTATCTACTTACATCTACCATTACAGGGTTACCCAAAACAAATTATACGCCTTAATTCGTCCTAATCTAATTGCAACATAACTAAACATTAGGTTCTATCGGAAACGTCCAACTTCTGTCTAAACTCACATTTTATAGCAGATTTGTTTTATAAAAATAGAAAACGTTTTTTTACCTAATCACGAAATAAGAAGGTTACTTAAATTATATACGTGGTGACTGTTACAGTAGAAACCGAGTGCTACTGACCAACGTTAATTTGTAACAAAGAATTCACATACACTACCATTGTCACATCGGAACTACATACTGTTTTTCTATTCAAGATTTATCGCGGCATTGAACTGTCTGACATCCAGTCTTACTAAAGGGTATCATATTACCCACTACTAACTAACTGGGTTGTGGAGGTCAGAAAGGCAGTCGCTCCATGTAAAATATTAGTAATCAGCTGCTTTCGGTTAGCCTGGAAGTGAAAAGGCTAGGCAGATAATGATCGCGGATTTGTACTTATTGTAGCGTACAGTTATACACAGAAAATATCAAACTCTTAATCGCGATATTTAAGTTAGCCGGTAAAAACCTGACAAAAACAGTCGGGTAGTAGGCCACTAGACTCAATAGCCGTTTAGTCGAAGGATCCTCATCCTTGAGGGTGTTGAGTCTAGTCTCCATTTCCATGAGGTATGAAGAACTTTGCATTCTGTTCTTCATACGCAGCATTATGGGGAAATGCTAGTATATAGATACAATTATATTTAAAGTACCTATGGATTTACTGATTTTTGATAAACTAATAACAATAATTGGTTTATAATAGGAAATGTAATTGCTAGGTCACTTATTTAGTAAAAGTTTCCATTTTTGTTTTTGTTTAATAGTCATAGCTACCTGGATAATTGATACATGTTGTTAATTATAGTCAATTTAAAAGAGATAAGGTATGACATAACGTTATTTTTGTACTCTGTTGTAGTTACATGTTATTATGATCGTGATTTAATTACAAAAAAGGTAAAATAACTTCAAATAAAACCTTTACATAAATTAGTTCAGTTCACGGTAAAAAAAAAAAAATACTTTTTAAAAATCTTGTTCATCTTGTTATCGACTTTATTCACGACAGGATGAAAGTGATTATAATTGATTGGAAACATAGTTTTATTAGAATTAAGTGTGTTTACTTACATGGAACATGCTAGCAGTAAAAACATCATTGCTTGCTTTCAGGAGTTCTACGTTTGAGTCTCCTGACATTGCTGATGCCGCAAGGGCCAATACTGAAATATGAAGAAGGGTTATAATTACATAGGTGATATAAATAAAATGGTGTTATGCACCGCAGCAAATTCATTTTATCCTGTAATTTTTACATACTATAACCAAAATGATTCTGCGGCGGAGCATGACACATAAAATGTGTCTGGATTAAATACAAGCCATTGTTTTGCATTCAAGTCAAATTTAAGGAGGTAAACTATACTAATGATTCTCGACCCGAATCAATAATAAAAAGGGTAGGTTTCTTTTTTTGCTGAACGGAATTGGATAAATGTGAACAATCGTGTTAAAACACATCCCGTCTAATTCTTGCCCTATAACCGCGCTTTCACACACACAAACAAAATTTATCTTACCCTAAACCACGGCGCGGGGGTTATTCTGAAATACTATAACATTTTTAACAACTAAAAAACAACGTGTAATTGACCGGGTACAGTAATTTAAATTGATTATATTATGTCGTTTATGACCATTTTCTGTATTTTGACGAGGATGCAAAACTATACCTTGCATAGTAAATACTACTAGTTGCTGTGTTAGAATCTATCAATAGAGCTCTGTATCTTTAAGTATGAGTGTAGAAGGCGGCATGGCATGCAACCTTCAACTTTCAAGCGTAATTATTTTAATCTAAAAAAAAATAGTTTTGTGTTTCAGTTTTTATTTATGTAGGTATAACTTATTGCATAAACTATGTCGTGCCTCTTCTAATCGTTTTTTCTTGATTTTACCTGTAGATACAGTACACTAATGTGTTTCGCGAGTTTTTATGCACAACTAACTAGTTTGTACAACACGGTGCTCTTGAAATTTATTCGTAGAAACAGGTACTTTTTATTAATACTACACGGTTAAATTGTCTAATACACACATTCATCTCAGTGTAAAACTGTTTTGACGAACAATCTATAATTTATGTACAATTAATTCTAATACTATTAATTCCATACTCGTACTTAAATTAGTTAATCATCAATGAGTATAATAGTTTTGTACTTGAATCAGCAAAATTATAACAGTAGGTAATTGTATTCTCAGACATGTCAAGAGTATGTTAACATATTATTAAAACGGAATGAATAACATAAACAATAACCCATAAGGAAAACCGGTTGTTAACTTGAATATTACTGCTATTTGATGTCAGGGAATCCCAGTCTACCTTTACTGGCCAAGCAATCAAGTTTCCCGATAATAATACAATCACATGACGTCATTACGTACTTATCGACAAAAAATTAACAATATCGTTTTAATGTAAAAGTTCTTTACATTTAAAACAAAAAATACTTGAAGATGATGATGTAAAACTGATGCCTCGTGTTTCCGACCTGTTGTTCGATCATGTTTTTTCATTGTCAGGCACACAGAATAAAACTGTGTTGATAAAACTACTCTTTCAAAGATCAAAGGTTATGAATTATGTGATAACTTTGATAGGGCAGTAGGTAACTGTTACCAAAACAAAAGCGTGATTATGTACTGCATATTGATTTGCCTCATAAGAGTGGAACAAAAGTTTAAATAACTTTTAATAAGTAATTTGTAAATTATGCACGTAACTAAATTCATTGATTGACCATTTAATTTAATGATGATATTATAATATTAGTTATGAAGTCATTTAACTTTATAAATATCACATATTATTAAAAACTTACCGCATAAAAACAGCTTCATGATTGTGGCGGCGTCTCGCTCGGACGCTGGATCAACACTAACCGGTTAACGACGTGATGTTCTTTTAAATAATACAATTTGTTGACTACAGTCACGATGTGGTCACTGCCTAATGCCACCAAGCTAGATAAACAATACTCGTTTTATATCGGGTATTCACAAAATACCTCCGCACTTCGATGAATTCTATGTAAATAGAATGTTTGCTTCCATCTGTTAGTACTAATAGCTTAAAATACCAGTTAAACGTACTTAAAATTGGTGACGATTGCGATACTGACTATGAGGAAAAAACAATATTTTTGGAGGTAGTTAATCATGACAAAATGTTAAGGAAACTCCTAATTACGTGCTGTTATTTTTATGATGCGTTACCAGATTTACCTACTTGTGTCAAGGTAGACATATTGAGCACCGTCAAGGTAATGCAAATAAATAAAGACTGTATACATGTATAATAAATAAATAATGCTACTTTAGCATACGCTATCGTTATTACAATTTTACGCCCAATGGTTGTATATTCTGACATCCAGTCTTACCAAAGAGTATCGTATTACCTAGTATTAACTGGGTTGTGGAGGTCAGATAGGCAGTCGCTCTATGTAAAATACTGGTATTCAGCTGCATCCGGTTAGACTGGAAGCCGACCCCAACATAGTTGGGAAAAGGCTAGGCAGATGATGATGATGATGGTTGTATATTCTGAATATTTACACACTTAATTTGGAAATGGCTTTTGATAATCTAATAATGTAAACGTAGGTAGGTATAGAAGGCCAAATGCCAAGTCTATAAATCCCAGTGTCGTGATTTATATTGATTATTTGCAATTCAGTAGTTGTTTTGACTTTAAATTGTAACGGACATAAATAGTTTATTAATCTTTGATTATTTTGGTAACTAATTCATACTGTGCATTTTAAATATATTGATTATTTAATAAGAATTATGATTATTTTAGAATTGTCAGATATTTATTATTAAAATCAAGTTTAGTTCAGTTGTTGTATTGATGTTAGTAAAGTTGGAAGGGGACATTCCCGCCATATTGTCGATGGCGGCGCGGCGATGTCTGGGCACTGCGGAGGCAGTTGTTCAGTGACCGTGGAATAGTGAAGTCGATCTCACAAAAGTACTGCGCGAGTGGAATATTATAAAATTGTCATTGTTGTATAGAATATTATTATCATTCAAATAAAGTTAATATTGGTGTAAAAGAAGTTTCATTTTACCAGGAAGGTGAAAAATATTTCATAATCTGTAAACCGCTGTTTCATTACTAGCGGAGCCATCATCATCATTCTCTTGCCCTTATCCCAATTCACTTGGGGTCGGCGCAGCATGTCTCTGTTTCTCGTCATCTCATCTCACACCTAGACACGTTACTAGAGGAGCCGTTCCTGTGCTGTACATAGCATCTTTATGTCTCCTGCGAATTTTGCAGGTCTCCATCCGCTACGATCATTTTCGCTTTGGTTGAATGCAATCCATAGTGGTTCGGGCTGAGCGAGAGTAATGAATAAAGATACCCAATTTTCGGTTGTCTTCAAATGCAACGCACGGTGGAATTATAAACTCCGTCGGGACTGCGGGCTGTTCGAAAGAGATACCGCGGGCTCGACACAAAGGGCTAAGAAGGAACATGGGTGGTTTTTAGGCAGTAGAAGTCTGACACTCCCTTTCGCTCTGCCCAGAGCGGGAGGAGTTACTTGATGATTTCCTACCCCAAAAAAAAAACACCGTGGAATAAAACAATTCTCTCATCTTTCTAGATGAGAAACGATTACAAATTTTATAAGAATATCTTTGAAGACTAGACTCGTCGCTAAATAATATCAGCTCTTCGGTGACCAGTCAGTTATTCTATTTACACTTTATAATTGTTATCTATCTTTATTTCTATTGTGTGGGGTATAATTTTGTGAATGTTGTATGTTATTAATTGAATTATTTTATGTTGTTTAATTTTTGTATCTGTGGGCTGACTATTCTCTTTTTGTTACTCTTTGCTTTATGGATTGTATTATCTGAAATAAACGTATTATTATTATTATATTACATAGGTACCGAAATTCCTTCGTATCTCGGAAAGCACGTTAAGTCAAAGGTCCCGGCTGTCATTTAATTTTGTTAGTCTTTGACAATCGTAACAGGCAGTCAGTGGTCCGCAAGTCTGACATCCAGTCTTACCAGAGGTATTATATTACACAGTACATACTAACTAACGGGGTTGTGGAGGTCAGATAGGCAGTCGCTCCATGTAAAATACCCCGGTATTCAGCTGCACCCAGTTAGACTGGAACCCGTAACCCGACCCCATCATAGTTGGGAAAAGGCTAGCGAATAAATATATTAAATATATATATATATATATATAATATATATATATATATATATTTATATTTTAATATATATATCTTTAAATACTATTTCACAATTCTATGTTACTATATTATTATCGACCTTAGTGAATGACCATCGACCCCGCATCAAATCTGAGCTGAAACTTCAAAAAAAATTCGAACGTCAAGGTCGTTAATAAAGTTCAAACTTGATATAATATGTAGTACATAATTGTGTTCCAAAATATAAGGAAACCATAAAGATGTATTTAATTAAATGCAGTCAGTTGGTCTGTTCTATCAGACTGCATTAATGTTATCTCATGTAGTTATGGGATCATCTGTCATCTCATTTCTTAATTCAGGCAACTTGATAACAACCCAATTAGACACACAGACCTGCCTTCGGAGAGGAGAGCAGATTTTTATCACGTTTAAAACAGAGTTTTGAATCATTGTAATAAGGATTTATTTTTAAATGACACTTCTTTTATTATTGAGAGCAAACCTAACGCGCTTACTGCCGCACTCAGAGAGCTTTAATGATTACTTAGGCCATCACTTAGTAAAGGTTTGGACAGTTTTGTCATACAAAAGTATGTCAAACCTTTACTAAGTGACGGCTTAAGTAATCATTAAATATCTCTGAGTACCGCAGTTAGTGTGAAATAATAAGAGGAGCTGACCGGCTGCCTCTGATGACGTACTCTTCCGCGCTCGACCGGCTCCAATTGCGTCCTCTATAACGCTCGCGCGGCCGACCGCCCGCACCCTTCTGTGTGAAGAGAAGAGCGCCTGCCGATGCTCCCCGAGCCGGTCTGTGTGAACGGACCCCAAGGGACCCCAAGACCCCAAATTGACTTAAGTAGATTTTTCACAAAACTGAAAAAAATTGCTGTAAGATAATGTTTAAAATCGTTGTTGAGTTTGGGTGTGCAACGGGCTTACATTCTTTTTAACCGACTTCTAAAAACGGAGGATTTAAGTGGTTATTTTTTACTGTGGTTGAAAACTCCTTTATAGTTTTCAATCACCACAGCAACCTTACCATATAAATTGAGTTTTTTTTTATTTAGGTATAGAAGTCATGTTGCTAATATTGCTGTAAAATCAATTTATTTCAATACAACCAATTATTTTGAACACGCTTATATTATCTTCACTTGTAAAGTAAAAAAGTCTTGGAGGTAAATAATCGAACTCTGTAATTTAATAATTCACAATTTTTTTTTTTTTTTTTTAATTGTAACCAAACTTTGTAGTCTAAATGATATTAATAATTTATTTATTAACCCCCGACGCAAAAACGACGGGGTGTTATAGGTTTGACGTGTCTGTGTATGTGTGTGTGTCTGTCTCTGGCATCGTAGCTCCCGAACGCATGAACCGACCTTGATTCTGTTTATTTTGTTTGAAAGGTGAATTAGTCGAGAGTGTTCTTAGCTATGTTTGATGAAAATCGGTCCAAGATGGCCGCCGCCACCAAATGGCGGATTATCAATATGGGTATCAAATGAAAAGGCTTGATTAGCAGAATACTATACACTATGACAAATTTCAAATCCAAGATGGCCGCCGCCACAAAATGGTGGTTTTTTTTTAAACTCCCTCAATGAAGAAATGAAAGGGATTGTAAAAAAATGAAAAAAAATAAACAAATATTCTATATTGAATTTCCGTTGTAACAATCATATTTATTTAGATACTAGCTGTTCCCGGCATGCGTTGCAATGCCCTTTTTCCTACCTACTACCTGCCTGTGTACCAACTACCTACCTACCTACTACCTCCTACCCTACCTAACTACTACCCTACCTACCTACTACCCTACCTACCTACTACCCTACCTACCTACCTACCAACTACCCGACCTACCTACTACCCTACCTACTTATTACCCTACCTACTACTCTACCGACTACCCTACCTACTCTACTATCCTACTTACTACCCTACCTACTACTCTACCTACTACTTTACCTACTACCCTGCCTACCTACCTACCTTCCCTGGACTTCCACGAATAATTCAACACTATAATTAGCCAAATCGGTCCAGCCGTTCTCGAGTTTTAGCGAGACTAACGAACAGCTATTCATTTTTATATAATATAGCTGTACCCCGCGTGCGTTGCAATGCCCTTTTACCTGCCTACGTACCAACTACCTACCACCTACCTATTACCTACCTACCTACATACTACTAATTTCTCACCTTCTCTGGACTGCCACAAATGTTTCAAAACCAAAATTAGACAAATCGGTCTAGCCGTTCTCTAGTTTTAGCGCGACTAACTAACAGCAATTAATTTTTATATTATACGCAAACACCATTTGAAAAATCGTTTTTCTATTGGGAAAGAAACAGTAATTATTTGTGATTATTGTGATAATGTCGTATGGTCTGTTTGAAGTTGTCATTCGTTGACTGAACAACTGAACGTCACTCAATTGTTTTGCCTTCCCGGAACCTCTCCACTAACACTTGAACTTTATAGTACGGTATTAAAGCTCAAATTGATTTGACGTTTTAGTTAGAAAACGTTTGTATGGGAAAAAGAAAAGGGCTGTTTTTAGGGCTTTTCCGGCCATTATTCGAATTTTTCTCGCCGTAAAAACCATCCTTGAACTTCAACGAACATTTAAAAAAAAAAATCAGCCAAATCGGTCAAGCCGTTTTCATGCTATGTCGTGACAACGAAAAACGGGTTTCATTTTTATATATAAGAAGATAGAAGATAGATTAATACCATATGCGTTAAATAAGCTTCGCAAAAATAATTGAGTCGGGGGTTTTTAAATTTTTTAATTTATACTTGTTTAGACAACTAGGATCCATTTGACAGTTAATCGCAATAGCCCTGCAGGTATTTAAAAGGGTACAGCCTGTGCAACTTCACACCGTTCAATAACACAGGAGGGAGGGGGGGGGGGTCGGTGGAGGGACACCTGGTACCGGACTTAAAGACCATGTATTTAGACTTCCCTTCGTTGTATACAAGGCCATGAGAAGTTGCATACGACTCGCAGATAACGAGAAGCTTACGGAGCGCACCGACCGAGGGGGCCAGCAGCACCATGTCATCTGCAAAGCTTAAATTATTAAAGCAAACGTCATCAATAAAACAACCGACAAGTGTGCTGCTGAGCCTCTCGATCAGTGCATTCACGTATAGACTAAATAGCAAAGGTGTGGTCAGGCCGCCCTGCCTCACGCCGCACTCCAGCCTACTCGGCTCCGAGAGCTCTCCCGCCCAGCGCACTCGAGGTAACAGAAGCGCAAAAGTGAGACCCGACATCTGACAGTTTTTGCCAGAGAACATCGAACAAGACAAGATCAAACGCCTTGGACAGGTCTAGGAAACATGCGTACATTCGGCAGGGTTTGTCAACAGAAAAGGTTTGCTTCAAAATCCGTGAACTCAAGCATATTTTCCACTGAATCCGTCGGCATATACAGGGTGTAAATCAACCCATCACACAGCCGTCAACCAAGCATTCTGTACATCAAACTAAGTACCCCTACGCAAAAAATTTTGCTGGGAAACGACTTTTTTTTTTGGGTCAAAAACCGCATTTTACGGTAAAACTCAATATAGCACTTTTAAAGCATTGTGCTAGTGAATGCTTTGAATAGTAAATGGGTCATGGAGGTAATTTAAGTAAAGTTAAAACCTGAAAAACTAGTATTTACAAAAACAGCTGTGAAAAATTTGAAACTTAAAAACAAAAAATCAAAACGAATGGGGGTTGGTGGGGGTCGAATTTGGAACTTTGACCCCCAATATCTCCGTAACTAGGAGGTTCCCAGGTATGGTCTAGAACAAAAAAATTATCGCAGTGGTGGGGAGAACAAGTGCCCTTCGTTTGCGTTAAGGGTACTTTTACACCCTATATACGCAAACTACAAGCACTGGCCGATCTTTCGTAGTCACACGTATTGCGGCAATACACGGTATTATTGTAACGCACTGAAATACTGATTTACGCCACAGCATATAATATAATACCTAGTTATATTTGGTATCTTGGAGCTGAAATAGACAGTGGAAATCTTCAGTTGCTAGTAGGAAACTCGTCGAGTTTGGGGTCTTATGATTTGTTTTGACAAGTCCAATAGGATGGTAACGAGTTAGCAAGCCCATCCTATTGGCATTGTCCACCGCCTGCCACCATCATTACACTCGAGGGTGTAATGATGGCGGCAGGCAGTGTATAGTATAAATTGCGAAAGCCATTGGTGGAATTAAGATTGCATTTTTTTGTTTGATGTAAAAGCGTGTTCCTTTCAATTTTTACTAATAACATTATTATATTACCTATTATTCAAAATCGTATGCTTGTATAAAAAAGATTGAAAGAAGACTTGTCATGTTCTGAGTGCAGATGCCTAGATAAAATAAATTACAAATAATTCTCATGTCTATGCCTACAAAATATTGTCTACGTTGAAATCTAATAAGCCAATTCAAGTCACGATTTCGAATTACACCAACGTGAGTTTGAATCATTGAGAGACTTCTAATCCGACCGTGCCTATCTTGTATCTAGTACCTACAATATGGTGATCAGTTATTTGCAAAATGGTCAAAGTTTCCAAGTTTACCACATTGCGACGAATCACAACGCTCAGAGCAATTAAAGAGATAGGGTAAAGGTAACAGTAAAGAAAGTTTTAATCTTAGTAATAGTTTAACAGGTTATCCATTCCATTCCATCCATCCATCCATTTTTTTTTGCCATTTTGGTTTCCATTTGCAGGTTATTTTTTAAGATTATTTTCATCATAAAGTCATGGTTACTGGTTGATGGTTACATGAGAGGTAGATGTAGCACTTAATGAGACATGAAGAATAATCACTAAAACCTACACTACTAGCTGCTTCATATCCTCGCTCGCTGGAGTGGCTCCCGTGAGGTCCGAAGAGAGGATACCTGCCCTCCAGAAAAATACAAACAAAAGACAGATAAACTTAACCCTCTTTACAATGCGGAGACGCTGCGTGGCATTCTGAAGATCCTGTCGGAGCTAACGGTTGTTCGAAAGAGATACCGCGGCCTCGACACAATGGGCTAAGAAGGTCTGATACTCCCTACCGCTCTGCCCAGAGCGGGAGGAGTCATTTGATGATTTTTGAAGACATGCTGAGGATTCGGAACCAGTTTTCCTAAGTCGATTAACCCAACAATCGACAACAATAGGGTTAGTGAAGCTCGGAATAAGCTGTGGCTCCTCAGACATCCCCTTCCAAATCGCCATGGCATTCCCAAACCATGGCCCAATTCCCGACCTTCTTACGTTCAACTCCACTTGCACTTTGATAGGCCTGTCTGAAGCCACTACCAACGCTGTTGATATGGCTGAGTTCTGGTCGAAACAAATTTAATTCCATTAAATAACTATGGAAATCATTGACGCGCGGAAGAAGATGGCAACCAACATACGTTTAACAATCGTAAAATCGTTAGCCTTTCAAAACATAACTTCTCTAATCGTAATTCGGGTTAGCATCTGTCTCCTATGGTTTATACTCGTATCTAGTTGGTATTCAAAACACGTGGCTCGTTTTAACCTCATCTTTATAGTTCCAACGTGATGGGTCTCACTGGGCCGTGACGTTTCTACACAACTAATGTCGGATTCGTCTTGCGATTTCTATGAAAACTATTCATAGGTTTCTCCAAGACATTTATATTTCCCCACTCTGTGTAGGACACGCTTGTTAATAACGTCATTTAGTCTTTTATGACAAATAATGAGCTATTGAAAAATACTACGACAAGTGTTAAACGTAAATGCGGCTATTTAAATAGATCACGTTTTTGTTATCAAGTAAAAAAACCTTTTTTTGCAAAAAAAACACCGACTTCAAAAACACAAAAGTCAAAATAAACCAAATCACAAAAAAGTGAAAAATAAACATCAAAAGAAAAATCTGCGGAAAAGTCGGTGACATTTGTTTGTTTGATTTCGTTTTTTATGCCACAGACTTCCATCATCACACCGGTTCCCATTATCAGATCCAAACTTGGTGACAATGGGACCACCTCAGGAATATAAACGCAAAAAGAATTTTGAAAATCGGTCGACAATTGACGGAGAAATGCGCGGACATATATACAAAAAAAAAACATACACACGAATAGAGAACCTCCTCCTTTTTGAAAGTCGGTTAAAAAATGAACGATGATTTAATCGAGCTCTTTTCTTAGGAAAATATCGATCAATATTTGCCTCAGATTGGTTCATTAGGTTTCAATTTCAACGAAACCAAATTCCACAATAGCCCCGAGCGTTCAGGTAAAAGTAAATTTTGCGAGCACGTGTTTTACAGCATGTAAGTACCTTCTGATGGGATTTTAACGCAAGAAATCGGAAAAACAAGTGATGGGAAAGTGCTTACCGAGGTCTGAAATTGGAAACGCGTTCGTCAGAGTCCGGAAATTGTTGGTTCGTCGACGGCGACGGCTGTAGGGCTGTAGCTGACGGGTCACGTGAGCTCATTATCCTGTCACGTGGCGAGCTCCAATTGCCTCCCGCAAGATGTCTTGCCATGCCGCCTGTGTCGCTGTGTCGCTTCTACAATGCAATAATATTAGGTGTTACAGACGTGTAAAACGGGACGAATTTCCTTTTCTGAAGTCTGCGATTGTCATTAGAGTTTTCTGAAAAATACCTACAAGCGTCTTAGAAATGAAAACCACATTCAAAGGGACTATGATCCAGTCACAAAAGTTTATGCTCTTATCATTCAAATATTACTCAACAAGATAAGTAAGAACAGCAATCGTAGTGTTGACTGCCTAGCGAGCCCGGATGTAAAAATCTAGATTCGGCAATCGTTAATTTTAGACACGCGTGTTCATACTCGTAGTTTATAATAACCTTAATAAGATTGATTAATGGACAGTCGTTCTTTTTATTTAGACTAGGTTTGGCGCAATGGCTTAATATATTTCTTGGATCACCTACAGGGTGGAAGGGACAAACGGTTACCAAGTATTCAGTAAAAAGTACATAATTCTGAACCACATAGAAATTTTATATTGGAAATAAAAAATAAATGCTAAATTAAATAACGTGGTAATCATTTGTGCGTTGATGTCCAAAGGAAGGGATTGAAGGGATTCCATCTAGTATAAATCCCGTTTTAGGGAATCTTAGAAAACTAATAAAATATTCCCTATCCAGACAATAAAGGTCCATTCCTGATGTCACGATTTTGGAGCTCAAAGACATGGTTTGTAACTCATGATGTTGTGCCTCACTATTTTGAAGAGCAGTGGTGATGAAATATAACTTTATAAAAGTAGTTTTGAGATCGACCGTATGATATCTCCAAATCATCGGGAACGGTGCGGTAACTAAGCCCTATTGCTCTCCAGAAATGACAAATGAAGTAAATGGGTTTAAATATACTTACAAAGCAAATTATAAAAGGTTTTCAAGATCGGGAGTCAATTTTGGAACTCCATCGAATTCTAATTAAGTGGCGAGTTTCAAAGTTCACAAGAGTTATATTTGGACTCAAATTATGAGGGGTTGCTCTTTCATTTGTGCCAGGATAATTATTAAGATGATGTTTAGTGACAAATAATGTTTACTTCAAAAAAATTGGCATGATAAATTTTTGTGACAATGTATGAACGAATTGTTTTTAATATGATTACAAAACAAGTCTAATAAACCATAAAAGAATTTATTAACTTATTAAATTAATATTCCCACGAACTTATCGCGGAAATAATAATTTTATAGTGTTAAAACGCACACTGAAGTGTATTTGCTTTATCAAATTTACAGGAGCTTAATATTTAATACAACTTACGAGTTAAACCTTTAATATTGTTCAGCTATTGTACATTAATTAAGAAGTACATCAGTACTGTACCTTTATGATGGATAATACGATATTACAAAGGGTCAAAGAAAGATCAAAGTGCGTTTTCGTAAAAGACTAATTGAAAGGGATGTCGGTTGCAATTTGATCTTAAGAAAGGAAAGTAGCCGAACAGGATCTAACAAAATGTGTAATTAGCATTCAGCTACAGTTTAATTAAATGACTTAAAATAAACACAAAGCTAGAAAAAAAAAAAATATAAAAGCACGCAGCGAACCTTGTTTCAGAAATGTTTGAACATCGATTATTAAGTCGTATCTTGTTAATTAACAGAGTTTGAAATTTAATTAAACCTTTTGTTTTATAAATAAGATAAGCCGAAGAAGTTTTGGCAGACTGACCTTTGGCAGGCACTTCGCTATTGTACATAAGTATCTGCGTTAGAGACTAACAAATAAATTATGAAATTTCAATACTTGGCGAGTTCCTATGACAGAAAATGTGAAATTTAAGTTAACATCAACTTTCTTTTATTCTGAATAAAGGAACCATTTTCAGGCATCATCAACATCATCATCATCATCAGCCTATAAGTAAGTCCCACTGCAGGGACTCAGGCCTCCTCTCTAGGAGAGGGATGGGCTATATTCCACCACGCGGGCCCAGTGCGGATTGGTAGATGTCACATGTCATTTTTTGGTTCTAAGACTGGTTTCCTCACGATGTTTTCCTTCACCGTTTTGAGAGCAGTGGTGATCAGGCATGCTGTGAATGAATAGAGCTGTAAAAGTTGATTATACCTGATTTAGTGTTTAAAGTCAGTTTTTTTTACTTGCACACCGCGAAGTTAGTTCAACTGTTCCTAAAATAGCTACACTAATTAGGTTATCCATTTACTTCGTACTTCAAGAATCTTCTCGTATCGGATCAACTAAATATCCTGACATGCTAAACCTCGTTAACAACAGACGCAGCTCCCAGCTCGAAACATTCCATGAAATCAAGCAGTGCGGATAAATCCTTCACTAGACGTAGACATCCTCGCTTGCCAATCTAGTAAGTCGAAAACAGTAGTCGCATATATCTAAGTCGCAATTAATGTATCACAGCAGATAGTGAGTGAGAACTGGCTGAATAGTTCTGTCGCTACCATCAGTTTGGAGTACTCAGTTGGGCAAACGCAGCGGGCAATAACATGGCTCCGTCACTTGCATGTGCCCTCGTAACTGTCAAAGATTTAATAGGGCATAGAGTTGGGAATAGGTATTAACCTTCAGAACGTGGATTCTGTAAACGACGCCACGTCTTTTCTTTAGGTAGCGTTAGTTTAGTTCGTGGATCCACGTACCGATACCAAAGGTTACAGAGAATGACAATGTTTAAAAAAAGACACTTACATGAATTATGAGGTGGTCCAGTGGGAGCTGCCCATACTTACGAGTATGCCGTGAGTTCGAAGATCCAGGCAGGTGTGTTATTTGTAAGGGCCGACGCCCGTCGGGGCTGCGGGTTGTTCGCAGATACCGTGGCCTCGACATGAAGGGCTAAGAAGGAACATGGGTGGTTTTTAGTCAGTAGAAGTCTGTTATTGGGAGAAATAAAAGCAATGACAAGCAATTTTTAATTTTTTCTTCTGGTAAAGATAAAATATTATATTATTGAATCGCAATGCCTTTTTCACTTAACTTAGACATTAAAATATTACAAAAATATAGTATAGTATAGTAGTATAAATATAGTATAGTAATGCAAAACAAACTTGATTTGTTGTATTGCACGAATTGGATAATCCTATACACCTCTAATTCATACGTTCGATCTGTTTGATAGTCTGTGTTTAGTCTTTGACCGAATAAATGTAACTAACAGGCTTCGTGCTGACGGACCGGACAGGCGACGTTGATATACAAGTTATCTGCAGTTTATTACTACTCCCATTCAGTTAATTACAATTACTATGGAAAATAAACCACAACAAATAATTATGTTTTAAAATGCTGAAGGTCACATCATGGCGCTAAATGCTATATCGCTAATTCGCTACATACCTCATACTTACCGTGAATAAATCCAATCTAAAACTTCACTAATAAAATGATTATCGTATTAGATTTATAACCTATAAACTAGTACTAATTTTTTTTTATCGAAATAACAAATGAAATAGAATGTCATTTTCATGAAATAGTCACTCAAGAGACCTTTAGGAACTTAGACGGTTGTATTAGTGATTTTAATCATTATTACTCAGTAAATAAACATTTGTTATTGCCGCGAATCTCATTTTATTTAACATACGACTTGACACTGACCGGGAAATTGCAAAAAACGTAAGAAAATTCGAATTTCGCGGGCTACCTTGTCACCTTTTATTTTTTTTAATTTTTTGGGATGCAGATCAAGGCGCAATCGATACAGCCTAGTGGAATAATATTTTTTTTTGTCTTATCCTTTTTTGTAATTATTTTCATGTTAAGGTTAATCTACGAGTGTTAACTCGTAGATTGGGTCGGTAGAACGTATAAATTGCAATTGCTCGAATAATTGTCTATGGAGTAGATTAATAGGTAGTCAATGTGTGGTATGGAAGTTCGTTTTGTAAGCTCTGTGCGGTTTTATTTCAGACGTATTTCGAACGCTACGGCTTGCGCTCGCGTGGCCGCCCATCATATTTTATGCCGCGTTGTTTTATATACTATCATCACACTAATATTATGAAGGCGAAAGTTTGTGAGTGTGTATGTTTGTTACTCTTTCACGCAAAAAGTACTGAACGGATGTGGATGAAATTTAGAATGCAGATAGTTTATAACCTGGATTAACACATAGAATACTTCTTATCCCGATAATATGATCCCACGGGACAATAAATTATAGAACTCCACGCAAGCGAAGCCGCTGGCACTGGTTACATAAAATCGTAGTAAAGTCTACACTCTACATTGAATATTTTTTTCAAGAAAAAGTAATTGCTACGAGGTATAGAACGATTCTGACGCGAATAAGTAGTACGTGAATTCCAAGCATTCTTGAAATCACAACCATATCTGAAAACTATATTTATTATACGAGTGTGCGATATTTTGCAATTTGTTGATGTTTTCACGAAGCTAAGATAAAACCTTCAAGATGAAACACAAATTTCAAAACAGCAATGTTACAAACAGGAGAAATGGAGTTCGGAAAAAGCCTATTCGTCCATCCAGCCGGTGAAGCAATGCTCATCGATGTTTTCAACTGCTTTTTTGCTTTTACCTTCGGGTAGGGTATAGATTTCTGCTGTCGTCACTCCCTTCCATTCGTTTTGGTTGTCTCTGTCTAGCCACGGACCTACACATAAGGTGCACTATTTCCTGACATGGGTACCTATGTATGAGGCGTGAAATGTGAGGGTTCTTAAAATTAACTAGCTCGTATTGTCCCACTTTTGGGCAGAGATTTCCCTATTGAACATTATTAAACGGAAATTGGTAAACTAAAGTATTTCATTATTTAATCGTATTTTTAAGATGTCAGTGCAGAAAACTAAAATAATGACTTTTGAGCAAAGGACAAATCATAGAAAAACCTGACGTAAAATATGGAGACAAGATTATTTCAGAAACAACCGCTACAAAATTCTATTAGGACTTGAACTAGATAGAGACATGTCGTGGAAAACTCACACTGACAGTGTATGTAAACGCCTTTGTCAACATTATGCTTTACGTAATCTGGCTAAGGAAGTAAATCGAAAAGTTTTGGTTACGACGTATCATTATTCATGCATAATATTTTGTTACGTCTAAATTACGGTACGGTATCATATTTTATACTGGGGCTACTCCACGAACATGGAGACAGTATTTAGATCACAAAAAATGTGTACCGCATATCACCCTACGATATGCGGCTTAAAAAGGAGGGAAAGCTGCAAACCACTTTTTGAATATTTACATTAACAGTACCTATACAAATACATGCTATTAAATACCCCCGGTAGGAGGGCGTAGTTCTCATTTTACGTATTTGACGCTTTTCGTTCAGTGTTTCGATTCGCTGTTTCGCGAAAGATTCGAGAATTCGATCTGGCCAGCCATATAAGGGCACACTCTAGGAAGGGTCGCCGTTACCGAAAACCGTAAGGAGGACTATACATACATATGTGAGGTGGCAGTATTTGTCAAAACTAACGTACACTTATTTCAAAAACTACACTGCTCGCGACACAGATATAAAATAAGTAGTAGGCATCACAAAAAAACGCTGTTTCATAAAAATGGATAGGATACCATTCCTATAGGATGTCATTATCATATTTGATGATTTCCGAACCCCAAAAAAAGGAGTAAAAAATTGCTTTACAATTCCAAATAAGAAAGATTGTTTTGTTATTAATTTTATTAGGGTAACGTTATAAGTGGCCCAATGCCTCGTGGTGATTTTGAAATAAGAATCAAGGATATTTCCTTAATAATTAGGAGTACGTGACAGACAGTCACACATAACTCGTTAGTCTAGTGGTCGCAAGTGCGAAGACTGCTAAGCATGAGGTTCTGGGTTCGATTTCCGGGTCGAACAAAGTGTAAATTCCTGTTTTTTCTTGTTTGTTTTTTACGTTGCGCCACACTAGGAACTTCTCCTGTATCGTGGGTGTGTTCACAAACATTTAAATTGACATACACAAATACCCAGACCTGAAACAACTATCTGTAGGTCATACAAATATTTGTTCCGTGCGGGCTCAAACCAGCGACACGTAGCGCAGCAGTGAACTGCTTGAGCCACTGCGTTAACCGTGCCGTCATACTATAAATACTGGGTTGTTCCAGCAGGAATTTCTCAATAACAGCCACGGAGTCTCGATTTGTGCCCAGTTGATGGCAATAGGTTCGCCTCCTATTAAAACGTAACTAGCGAAATGTGTATGTACTATTGGGATAAGGACTTATAAGGGGGTATTACCCCTGCCTAACTTTTCGGGAATAGCAGGCGTGAAGTTATGTAAAATATTAGTGTATAGTCACACTAACATTAAAAAAAAGTAAATCTACCGAGCAAAATTGCACTATAAATGAATTTTGTAATTTAAATATTTATTAGTCAGCCGGTTGAAAGGGGAAAGCGGTAAATCATGACGTCGCTCAATATAAACAATAGCTACGGCCATAAAGATAACAAGGGTGGAAGGTGGCCCACAAGGCCCACATTAGTCTTCCCGTGGTGTAACGTTTGTTCGTCTGACAGTATTCATTAAGGCACAAAAGCGTTGTCTATCAGGCAGTTTCCGTGGCGGTCGCGTTCCTTCTTAACAAATTGGTGGAGTAATGTGCGAGGTGCTCGGACAATGGAAGTGTTTCTCAGCGGAACTACCGAGGTTACTATTTACTTGTCATGGGGTAGTTGTGGTAAATTTGACTGAGTAGGTACTACCTAACAATGAAGTCAGAAGCAAGCTGTGTTAGTTATAGAATAGTTCGCTTTTAATTTATAGGTATTATATTTGAAAGTTAAAGAACACTGAAAAACTGTTCGCTCTAAAGGAGACTGAGTCGTAATATTGACTTGTTATATCTTACAAAAGAAACAACAAATTTTATTTAACAATTATTTATTGAATTCAAACATTGATGGTTTATTGTGTTCAACCCTGTCGGCATTATTTATCTCATTTTTTAATAACCCTGCAATATAAAATAAGTGTTAATCATTGTGAAGAGGAGCTTGGCATAAGTTATTACCCTTTCTTTCTCTTTTAAAAAAAACGTTGGCCCATACTAGGTATTTCTTCTGTATCGTGGGTGCGTTTACAAAACATTTAAACTTACATTCACAAATACCCAGACCCGGAACAACTACCTGTGGGCCATACAAATATTTGTTCCGTGCAAGGATCGAACCCGCAACACGCAGCGCAGCAGTCCAATCGGGCAGCTTCTGCGCCAACCGTGTCGTCGATTACTGCTTTTTTCAAAACGATCAATGCTGAAAGTCAAAAATGTTTACTTCTTGTAAACTTTACTTTCAAATTCGTTTTACTTTTCTTTTAATTTCGTTTTACCACAAAACAAAGGTACTTAAACGGATAGAAATTGAGTTGAATTTAGTTTTAAAACTTACTTCTCTAAAAAAATATTTATTTATTTAAATCTCCCTTACAACTATCATTACAGGGATGTACACCCCTGTAATGATAGTTGTACCTACACCTTATGTGATAGCGCGGTCTTAAAACTACCTTATTTACTATGAAAAACACAATCTTACAATTATAAAAACACTTAACTACAAAAAACACAATCTTACAATTATAAAACCACAACTACAAAAAACACAATCTTAAAATTATAAAAACACAATCTTTCAGTTATTAAACAACATAATTATAAAAAAACCAAAACAATATTATAAATTATAAAACAAAAACATTTAGCCTACTCTAATCTACAGTATAGCATAATTACAGTATTTTTGCGAATTCACTTAAATGGCATGTAAATATGTACATCGATCTTGCCGTGAAGATTATTAATTACCCGAATTACGCCGGTCAATGGTGTTTTCTCGAGAAGGTTGGTCCTTGCAACCGGCACGGCCAGCAGCGGCGGTGCCCACACATAGCGGTCCGGTACACATGAACTCAGGCGCTGCAGCACTCCTGGCTTATGCTCAATGCCTCGAAGTAGTCTAATCAAATATGACACAAGTGTGAATTCCCATCGCACCCTCAGTTGGTTGTACCCAAGAACGCTTCTTATTCATAACCAATTGTGATTCATGCAATGTTTGTTGCAATGCATGCTTGTTTAACTTAAGAGTAAGTAGGTACCCGTCGGGGCTGCGGGTTGTTCGAAAGAGATACCGCTGCCTCAGCACAAGGGCTAAGAAGGCCCATGGGTGGTTTTTAGTCAGTTGAAATCTGAGGTCAAAGGTTACGGTTTTTCGCCATTTTCAACAAAACGGTAAGTTTTATTATAAAATTTGCAAAGACAAAATTATAGATCAGATCCTATAAAAATGTCCAAACACTTTCCTTAAAAAAGTTGGAAGAGTTGTAATCGTCTTAATATGTATATAATAATAATAATAATAATAATACTACTCTTTCAACTTTTTGTATCGATATATCTCAAAAACGGTGGCTTTTAGAAAGGAAAGTGTTTAGACATTTTATAGATTATTATCTGATTTATAATTTTATCTTAGCAAATTTTATGATAAAACTGACCACCTTTGACCTCGAATATTTTTTTCCAGGTGTCGGATCGATGGGGACTTTTTACATTTAATTTTTAAAGATTTTTGAACAATCCTACCAATTTTCAGCCGGTGGGAATTAGTGTAACCTTACCCCTATGTTTTGGTCTTATTTGACCGGAATACTAAGTGGTTAGCGTAGTTGCAGTCTTCTACGTTAAAAGGAGGTCTCTCCGTTAAGTCTTACATAGAAGTTGCTGCACTGAAGAAGTATCTTATGTATCTTAAACCTCATGCTGTAATCACTGTGGTACATAGAGGTGTGTCGTAGTAGTGTGGTAGGTAGGAATGTAATGAAAGTCACTACCTAGTACTCACAGTTCTATTAAGAGGTAATAGTCCACACGCACAACACAAAATAGTAGAAGGAGAAGAGTACAGAGAAGATAGGATATAGACACAGTTGTCACACACACAGAATACAGTTCACATAGACGAAACACGGAAGAACAGTTTATAATAACAATAACTCTGAACAATAAGATGCGTTTCAGGGCGACACTGATACATGCGCACGCGCGGTCGTTGCCAGGCTAGGTTCCGACTGAAGGTCAAGTTTCGGATAGTCGACGATCGAACAAAATTGAAGATTACTCTTAAAAAAAAATTCGCCACGAAAGTTGCGCGGAGAATGCTGTTTGAAGAATTACCCAGATGCTATGTAATTTTATATTATGCACTAGCTGATGCCCGGGACTTCGTTCCCGGTAACTTTGATGGGTGACTAAAAAATTTTTGGTGGGGACAACCCTTAATACTTAGGGGTATGAAAAATAGATAGTAGCCGATTCTCAGACCTACTGAATATAAAATTAAATAAAAATCGGTCAAGCCGTTTCGGAGGAGTACGGTAACTAACATTGTGACACGAGAATTTTATACTCGTACATATTGTATATAGAGAAGAAGATTTGTTACGAAACCAGATTTATGAATCTTACAAGTATTCATTAAGTTATTAAGTTAGTGGGAATATTAATTTTGTAATGTTCTGAAAACGCACTCTAGAGTGCTCTGCTTTATTTTGCAGGAGCTTATAAACAGAATCTTGCGAGATAAAGCTTTATTATTGTTTAGCCATTTTATTTTAATTAAAAGGTACATAGGTAATACGATCTTAATAGGTATAATACGATATTACAAAAGGTCAAAGAAAGATCAAAGTGCGTTTTCGTAAAAGACTAATTGAAAGGGATGTCGGTTGCAATTTGATCTTAAGAAAGGAAAGTAGCCGAACAGGATCTAACAAAATGTGTAATTAAAACCAAGAATCCAAACAATAGCTAAGACAATCGAGCGAAGACTTATAAACGACCGACGCCGAACTTGAGTTTCGACACGTTTTACGTACCTACACATTTCGCCTCTAGACAATTTTATTAAATTATTAGTTGTGCAGGTAGGCGTTGATATGTAGGTACCTTTACATGCATTTTTTACTAAACAGCCACCTACCGTGTCTTAATATTTATTATTTTTGAATTGCCTCCCCTGTTCTATGATTTTTTTTCAAAAATATATTTTTTTTTTTTTTTTCTTTAGCCTACCCTGTCCCACTGCTGGGCAAAGGCCTCCCCCAATTCCTTCCACGAGCTCTTTTCCTGTGCCGCCTCGAACCAGCCCTCCAAAAATAATATTTTGCGTATTTAGAATTTTATTATTAGTCTGGCCATTTTTGAGTTTTTGGCGAGACCAAACAGCGATTAATTGTTATTTTTTGTTATCTTCAGATTTTTTACTTTCTAATTATTAGAAATCGTTATGTTAACAACTTTCATAAATAAGATAAGTAAATAATTAGTATTCAGCTACAGTTAAAAAATGGATTGAAATAAAACACAATGTTAGAAAAAAAAACACAATATAAAAGCACGCAGCGAACCTTGTTTCAGAAATGTTTGAACAACGATTATTAAGTCGTTTCTTGTTAATTAACAGAGTTTGAAATTTAATTAAACCTTTTGTTTTATAAATAAGATCAGCCGAAGAAGTTTTGGCAGACTGACCTTTGGCAGGCACTTCGCTATTGTACATAAGTATCTGCGTCAGAGACTTACAAATAGATTATGAATTTTCAATACTCGGCGAGTTCCTTACAACTGTTAACTGTAAATAGGATACACATTGGTTTAGCCGGTGTGCAGCTACACCCAGTTCTACCCGCTATGATGCAGGCCAAACTTAGTTCTAACCGAATTATAGTAGAATACACCTAGATTTAACCGAATGTGGCCGGCTACACCTAGTTCTAGCCGGTTAAACCTAGGTGTAGCTGCACTTCGGCTATTAGCCGTAACATATACATTATAAGATGATCATTAGAAGATGTAGTGACAAAAATTGAAAAGAGTATGCTAAGGTGGTTCGGTCATGTGGAAAAGATGAATGAAAGGCGATTAACAAAAGGTATTTACAAGGCAGATGTGAGTGGTAATGCCGGGAGGGGACGCCCTAAAAAGACATACACTGATCTTATTGGTGCCGTTCTTCTGAAAGGACAGGTGCGTAGTACTCGTAACGCGTGCGTGTATGACCAGATGTATGAATGTGGACGAGGCAAAAAGAGTATGTAAGGATCGTAGCAAGTGGCGTTCTGTGGTTTCTGCCTACCCCCATGGGAAAAGGGCGTGAGTTTATGTATGTATGTATATACATTATAAGAGTTCGTGACTGTACACTTTTACAGACAAGCCACCAACTACTTTTAAAAACGATGTTGTGAGTGTTCTGTGTCATCATCATCAGCCTATAATGTTCCCACTGCAGGGACTCAGGCCTCTTCTCTAGGAGAGGGATGGGCTATAATCCACCACGCGGGCCCAGTGCGGGTTGGTAGATGTCACATATCTTCGAATTTTCGGTTCTAAGACATGCCGGTTTCCTCACGATGTTTTCCTTTACCGTTTTGAGAGCAGCGGTGACGAAATATGTAAATTACACAAAGTGTGCGCCTGCCTGGGTTCGAACCCACGACTTACTGTTCGTAAGTTGGGGTCACAACCACTGGGCCACCACTGCTCTCTGTATTCTGTGTAGTTAATTATTAATTATATTATATAAATCTCTTCTCTTGAGTAAAAATGCAGGTGAAAGACGTAAAATTTACGTACACACTACAAAACATATTGGAATCGCAGTGGAAAATCAATATTTTTACCTGTACACCACGTAATTGTCTCGTTCGATTGTACCTAAACAGCAATAGCAATTTGAAAATTAACTTATACTAACTAGGTTATCCACTTACTTTGTACTTCAAGAATCTTCTCGTATCGCATCAACTACACATGGACAATGCTAAACCTCGTTAACAACAGACGCAGCTCCCAGCTCGAAACATTTCAGGAAATCAAGCAGTGGGATAAATTCTGCACTAGACATCTTCGCTTGCCAGTCTAGTAAGTCAAAAACAGTAGTCGCATATATCTAAGTCGCAATTAATCTATCACAGCAGATAGTGAGTGAGAACTGGCTGAATAGTTCTGTCGCTACCATCAGTTCGGAGTACTCAGTTGGGCAAACGTAGCGGGCAATAACATGGCTCCGTCACTTGCATGTGCCCTCGTAACTGTCAAAGATGTAACAGGGCATAGAGTTGGGAATAGGCATTATACCATTGCAATCCCGTTATATTGCCGGATCGCGGACGCATGATGCATTCTTTTCAGTTATTTTAAGTTTATTTCACGGATCCACGTATCGATGCAAAACGTTAAAGGGGATGGAGGCAAGTTGTTTATAAAATAAACGTTGACATGAAATATGAGGTGGGCCAATCGGATCGGCCCATACTTACGTGTATGCAGTGAGTTCGAATTTCCAGTGTGTTAATTGCTTTATATCATTTTTATAAGTCATTTGGTTCTGCGGTCAACATCACTTCAGCTCGCATCCACTAGGGTGCCAGTTAGATTCCTCAGTGGTCAGTTCCTTAGATATTCTGTAATTTAACGCATTAAAGTTAAAACCAATAATCTTTTATTTATTGGGAGAAATAAAGCCAATGACAAGTAGTTTATTTTTTTCTTAAATACTCATACAAATCGAGACTATTCGGGACCATTATAATTTTTTTCCTATACAGGGTGTAAACGAACCCTTCACGCATCCGACAACCAAGCATTCTGTTACATCAAACCAAGTACCCCTACGCAAAAATGTTTGCTGGGAAATGACTTTTTTTTTGGAGTCAAAAATCACATTATACGGTAAAACTAAACACACAGTAGCACTCTTAAAACATTGTGCTAGTGGATGCTTTTAATAGTAAACATGGAGGTAATTTAAGGAAAGTTAAAACCTGAAATAATAATAATAATTATTATTATTATTTACAAAAACAGCTGTGAAAAATTTGGAACTTTGACCTCCAATATCTTCGCAACTAGGAGGTTCCCAGGTATGGTCTAGAACAAAAAAATTATCGCAGTGGTGGGATGCAAATGCACTTCGTTTGCGTTAAGGGTACTTTTACACCCTATATATCGGAAAAATCGTCAACTTGTAAGGGTAAATATTTTGTTATCGTATCACAATGCCTTTTTCACTTACCTTAGTCATTAAAATATTGGGAAAATAATAATAGTAGCACAAAATGCAGTGCAAATACAGACATGATTGTACTGCTTACTTATATTGTCACCTACGAGATGATGAACATCTTCTGTGACCCGTCCGTCCGTCCGTTCCGTGTTACATTCCGTTTCATCCCGTGATCATGGCACTTGCAACAGCTTAAATATCTGAAGATAACCCGTAGGGGTTTATAACAGTGGTTTATTGTATTGCATAAATTCAGTAAACATACATACTTCTGTTTCATAAATATCTTTGGATTATTTTATAGTCTTTGACCGAATAAATGTAACTTACAGGCTTCGCGCTGACGGACCAGACAGGCGACGCTGATATACAAGTTATCGGCAGTTTATTACTACTCCTATTCAGTTAATTACTATTAAAATTCATTTTAAAATTTAGAATAAACCACAACAAATTATGTTTCAAAATACTGATGGCCACATCATGTCGCCACATGTACCTACTTACTACGTTAATAAATCCAATCGAAAACTTCACTAATATAATGATTGTCGTGTTAGATCTACGCAACAAAAATGACCAAAATCATGCCAAAAACATAGAAGAATTCCACAATTTTTTTTCGAAAATAAAAGATTTTGCTTTGCGCCGTGAATGTGTGTTTTTTTATTTTTCGGGATATAGAATAAAGCACGGTGATCGATACAACCAGTGGTATGTTTTTTTTGTGATGGTTTATCATATTAAGGTTGACCTGCGATTAGGCTATTTTTAATCAAAATGTCGAAAGTCATTAGAATGATTATCGACAGTAAAGGTGCTAAGAATATGCGTTTTGAATTTGCACTTTTTTTAAGACACAGAATTTTTTATTATTAGTTTTTTTGGGGATATAGACCAAAGCTCATCCATACAGCCTAGTGGAAAAAAGATTTTTATTTTACCAAATAATTTTAAACGTAACGCTGATCGACAAATAAACACATTTTCATGAGAAAGAAAATAAAATATTTCAGAAGTATATAATGTTGCTCATTTATTCAAATTGAAGCCAAGTTAGGAAACTTGATGTGTGTTTACCATTTTTTTATTGTATCACTAAACTGTAGGCCAGTAGTAAGTATTACCAGAAAATACAAGTAGGCCCCTAGTTGAAGGACACGATCATGGACAGACAATAAATTAATCAACATCAAAGAACAACATTTTCTTTTCAAAGAAGGCTTTAATAAACTAATTGGTCCATTTGCATTGGTTCCTCGATATTTCGAGTGGCGAGTACTGGGATGCACTTGCGGTACCACTCCGGTCCTAGCAACGTCGGGTTCAGTATAAACGAGATAGAACACGATCTAGCCGTCAAGTGACACTTGACATCTTCACAACGGAGCATTGTACTCCGTGTTTTCTTTTTAATTGTACGAACACGAATGCGATACGGTTACGTTTTTTGATGATGATGTTAAGTTTATGGCTTTGATTTCTTTCTTCTTTTGAGACTGGCTGGCTAGTTTTTTTTTTGTTTTCTTTTATGTTGAAAGGTAACAATGCATTGTGAGGAGAATTGTTTTGGGTTTTTCTTGTACTGACGCTATTAACGTGAGTCCAGAATTTTAATGACGTAAAATACCAGGAAGGTTGTTGTTGTTATTATACCACATTGTGTATGGGAGTACAAAAAGGTCAGGTAATGGGGCGCGTTAATGATTATGTGGATAAAGCGAAATTGAGTAAACTGGTACCTAAGCAGTTTAAAATCGCTGTTTGTGGCGGTATGTAGTTCTTCTCAATCGGAAAAACGCATGTATTTATTATTACAAAAAATAATACAGGTTACCACGTATACACTCCGAAAAATCTGAATTGCAAAAAATCTGCTGTTATATGAAACAACAGATTTTTAAATTATCCGATAAAAATATCAATGCACCTGGGTTCGGAATGATGCACTCAACACGTGGTAACCGTTTGTGCGTCGATGTCCCTTCCAACTTGTATATTACATTAAGTTGGCGAGTAACACCTGGCCGAGAATTGCACAGTCCAGGGAAGAATACCTTAAAAGTGAGGAGGTCTATTCTAAACAGTGGGTGAACTAAGGCAGTCAATGATGAAGATGATGAATATATTGCAGCTAGCTGGCTTAAATCCGAATGCTAATAAGTAGGTGATACTTTTCGGAATAGCAGTGTCTAGGTATTTCTGCATTGTGACGTCACTAGCACCAAGATTGCCATTCCGAATCTTGATGAGACGGCGGCGGCGGGCGGCGCGGCGGCGCGGTCGGGCTTACTTCCGCCGCAAACTACACAAATACTGCTTAGCTCATGGCATGGAAGCTTGTCTTCAGAAACAATGTAGACTGCAATAATCATTAAATATTGTGAAACTAACGTCAGTAAGATACATTAATTATTCCATTATCATGATCGAAATGCGGTAAAATATAATTTAATATTATATATTATTATAAAATATATGTATTTAATATAAATTTAGTTATATTTTTAAGGTTGACTGGTAGAGAATGCCTTGTGGAATTAAGTCCGCCAATACCACTCTTGTGCATAAAGTTTAAATAAATAAATACTTTTCAAATTCGAACACAAATATTGTTTTAAAAGTTAGGTTAGGCTGGCTAGCGGTCGTTCGAAATTCGAATCTTAAACATGGAGAAAATGTATGTAGATGATTATACCGCTAAAGCACACTAATCTTAATTTGAAATCTAGCTCATTCACCTTTACACTATCTTTTACTTCTTTATCCTTTACTGATTTTACAGTACAGTGACCTTCATTGCGTTTGACGTGTGGTTTAAGTATGTCCGAAGTAAAACTGTACTCTCACTGGTCCTTACAGTACATAGGTATCAAAACTCAATGCATCCAAAGCTTAAAGATAAATATTTAGCTGTTTTCCTTTAATCCTACATCGCATGGCAGATCTTAATCCGTTGCAACAAGCGGGACAAAGAAGTAAACTAGATTAGAAGCGCACAAGAACGTGGTAACATGCTTTACAAATTAAATAATGTTATGTTCTACGTACGTCGTCGGGCGAGTTCGTAGTTCCTGAGAAATGATTTGGTTTAAACTTTTGAATAGCATTTGCAGTCACTATTTTAGTTCAGAATGTGCTACGTGTGCTTATTGCAATAGCAGATGAATATTTTAGGGAGTATAATAAGCGTACAATAGGGTAGTTAACTAAAAAAATTTAATTAGTCCGTCAGATAGTTTTCCAAAAAATATTGGACACGTATTTTTTCTTTTTTCACGTAAAACAAACAATGAAGACGATACGGTGCTGAAAACTCGTGTGACGTCACATTCAAAGACATTAGTATGACATTTTTTACCGGTGAGTGACGTCTCAACCCCCCACTCAAATCTTTAACGCGCTTTATCTTCGTCAATTTTTATTGATTTGATAAAACAAAGAATACGTATCCAAAATTCTTCGATAATCTAACAGACGGACTAATAAGAATCATATTGTTTTTTGTCGGTGAACATCCCTATTACAGTCGGGACTACCAAACAAAGTTAAGTAATTTTTATATGGGACCACAGCATCTTCTATGTGAAAAAATCACGTAAATCGGACTAGTAAACACGGAGTGATCAGTGGACAATGTGGAAATACTGTCAAAAAAATTAAGATGTGATTATTTTCGTACCTAACCTGGTGTCAGAGTTTTTGTGCCAACCAGGTCTCTGAGTCGGCTTTACATGCTGTCGAGAAATTTTAATGTCTCTCAGTCATGCTGGTTAGCTTGCAATATTTTACTTCACTAAAATAAGTGGTACTTATACAATATAAATCCCATCTGAGCACCTATTTTTAAAGCACCTGTGCTTCGAGAAATATTTTTTACTGTTCCCATTAGAGCACCACGTCAAAATATTGATTGGTACTCTAATGGGAATACTTTTGGTGCTCTAAAAATAGGTACTTAAATGGGAATACCTCGGAAAATCAGAGGTGCGTGTCTTGTGTTCGAACTTGAGAGCTTGACTTGGCAGTCTGACGGTCACTCCACTAGGCTATCATTGCTTGTTGGTGCATTAATAAGCTAAATACATAACCTCCTCCTTTTACAGAAGTTGGTTAAAAATACAAGATGATTTTTTAGTCACCGTCCAAATTCTGATATATTAATCTTTGGCGAAAATTATTAAATACGTGTTTTTTTTTTAGTATCACTTAACACAAAAATATTGAGATATCACTTCACAAAGTTTTAACGTTTCACAGAGAGCGGATAATTCTTTCGAGAAAATGATTTAATATGAAAATTTTACGTATTATTTTTTTTTCAAAAATGGTGTTAGTGAATGGTACCTAATGTCTAGAAAAAATTTGGACGGTGACTAAAAAATCTTCTTGTATTTCACTAGTACAAACTGTTTTTTTATACAAATCTATAACTCGCTGATTGAGTTAAAGAGAAGGTATTTTCCTTGTCTTTACACCTTTTTTTATTTTGCGGGGGTGGGAAATCATCAAATGACTCCTCCTGCTCTGGGTAGAGCGGTAGGGAGTGTCAGACTTCTCTGATTAAAAATCACCCATGTTCCTTCTTGGCCCTTGTGCCGAGGCCGCGGTATCTCTTTCGAACAACCCGCAGCCCTGGCGGGTGTCTTTACACCCTCCGAGTACACATAAAACATTGGTATACAAAGGTGTTTTTTTGCTTTCTTTACTATGACAATTTTTTTTTGTATGATTGGAGAATACAAAAAAAAAGAAAATTAATTCATACGATTTTCATCATTCATGCACTAAAGTTACGGGATATAAAAAAAACATGTTGTGTATACATTTTTGATGTCGCAATGTTAAGACAAGCGGTTATTTCAGGCCATATTCAGTTATGTCACCATTGGGCCCGTAATACACGGTATTCTACTTTTCCACTGCTTAGTGTTATGTTAACGTTTATTATTAGAGCCATGTTAGAGCCCCTAGCCGATGATAGCATTTTTTGTTTTGTTCGCACCGGTTTTAAAACTCACTGGGGTAATGGTATTACCAGCTATTACGGCCGCTACGCTTGTCAAAGCCTTTAGTCCAGCTACGTTCATATAGAAGTTGTCTTTTATAGATCTATGACAATCGTTACAGATTGTCAGCGGCCCGAAAGTTTGACATACAGTCTTATTAAAGGGTATCGTATTACTCAGTACCAAAGGGAGGCGCTCCGTGTGAAATACTGGTCTTCAGTTGAAGCCAAATGTTAAACCCTACTACAATGAAACTATGAGTATTAGGTAGGTATTAGATATAATAAATAACATTCAGGGTGTAAATCAACCCATCACACAGCCGTCAACCAAGTATTCTGTACATCAAACTAAGTACCCCTACGCCAAAATTTTTGCTGGGAAACGATTTCATTTTGTTGGGTCAACAATCACATTTTACGGTAAAACTCAATGTAGCACTGTTAAAACATACTCGCTAGTGGATGCTTTGAATAGTAAACTGGTTATGGAGGTAATTTAAGTAAAGTTACAACCTGAAAAACCAGTATTTACAAAAACAGCTGTGAAAAATTTGGAACTTTGACCCCCAATATCTCCGTAACTAGGAGATTCCCAGGTATGGTCTAGAACAAAAAAATGATCGCTGTGGTAGGGAGAACAAATGCCCTTCGTTTGCGTTAAGGGTACTTTTACACCCTATATAGCCTCAACTACCGCCTTCCTATTTGTGATAATGTACTTCCTTATTATTATGCAACAATACGCATGTATTGTCTTAACTGTAAATCACATAGCGGTAATTTACCTCAAGTCGTAAATCAAAGTACAAGAACCATAATGACAGCGTCATTAGAACTCATACGCAAATTGATGCACAATGCGAAAAATGCAATAGAGCCGGCCGCTTTGACACACTTACTGTAAAAATGGAAACACAAATCGTAAAACAACATCGTCATCATGAAAGATTAGACAGAAAGACAAATGGCAGTACCTACGGGCATAACACATTGTACACACGGCATTGTTCTCAAAGAGACGAGAATGTTCTTTTTTCTATGTGTGTTTTTTTTCCTTTTTATCGCTCCATTTGCGCCAAGCTTGCTTGTCTCTGCAGCGTTCTCTATGGGGCGTAATTAGGGTAGACCACACGACTAATTGAATAAAAACATTGCATAATTAACGAAGGGCGCAATGCCACTGCCTCCGACGGTACACCTTGGGTTCAAAGAGTGTTCAAAACTTTGTCTTTCCTTTAACACCTTCAATTTAATAAAAGACAGAATGTTGTTTGAGCAGTCCGGGAAGTTCCTTGCGTCGTCTTTTGAAGTTGGAAGTAAATTTATCTGCGTGAAAACAAGTGTTTTAAACTCGCTTTTCATAAACAAAATGTAAAGGATTTTTCTGCTTGGGCTGACATTTATTAATTCAATGGAATTGTATAATGAATTAATATTGTTTTTATGGTTTTTGAATTATCAAGTTCTAGTTTATGTCGTTTGCAGATATTGAATACTGTAACAATAGATGAATGTATATTCAATATATACGTTTCTGCGAATGATTTTAATATATTGTTTCATCAAAACTGGTTAACAATAAGCTTGTTGCTATAAAACACCACCGAACCACAGTTTATGAAGTAATAAAATCCAGCGGCGTGGTTTAAAGTTCACGGAGGCGGTCGTAATGAATTAAAATACTTTGGGCACAGGTCGTTTACGGAAAGTTGATGTGCTTATACAAATGCCCTGCCCAAAACAGGACCCCCTGTAATCATACATTTAATGGTTTCCATAATGACCTCGTAAAGTAGTAACTGCCACAAGCCGTTTCATAAATACTGAACTTTGGCCTGAAACTTTTAATTTTTCTCACAAAGTTAGATTTATAACGCACTTATTTGACGCGTAACATGCATGAGTAAAGAGTTGGTGGGGTTAATTGTATCATCAAATTTTATAACTTGGTATCGGATATTCCGATGCATATTTATCTAAAGTACATTTTTTCCCGGCAAAGGGTGCTAAAGTGTGGAAACGGTTTCTTGTAATATATATTTTTGTACCCATTCCATGAGAAATTAATTAAAAATTAAGAGTGTATAAAATGTAGAACGATATGAATAATAACTATTTCTATTCTGTTTGAAACTAGTAAAAAAAGTAGTGGAAACACGTTAAAACGAAATATGTTTATACATTATAGGTATATATTCATAATACTAGTATTTATTTTTATATTTTGTTCTAAATTCAGATTAAATTTTTCCTGTTAGTCTCTTCTACACACTGTGTCTATATTTCTTATCCAACTTTCCTCTCGCAGGTCTGCTGGAAGAAATTTCTTATGAAATAAGCAGTACCTTTGTGCTCTACTATTTTTTATTATGTTTTGTTTTTTCCTTTTTTTGTATTTTGTGTGTACATAAATAAATAAATAAATAAATAAAATAAAATTACTTAAACTTTAAAATTTTGCTGTTACATATTTAAATAGAGTAGGTAAAATGGAAAATATGACTGGGCGTATAACAATGATTATTTTGATGCTCAAACTCTCATTTCATACTAGTCAACACTAAAACTTTAGGTAAATATGTAACCGATTGTCTAATCTCTATTAAACATAATATTTCAATAAAAACGCAAACTCCGATAGAGTGCCTAAGTGGGCAATAAAACAAAACTTAAAGGTACGCCTCGTTTGGAAATATTTTACAATATATTATTATGCAATATTATCGACTAGCAAAATGTTTGAAGTGTTTTAACATCCCTCTTCGGATACTCTGAAATGAATACACACAGCGAATTATTAATCTCTTTCGCAGAATAAATGTTTTTCGTTCCAATAACATGTTTTTATTTTGTTTAACGTGTAAACTGTGATATCGTTTGGAAACTGTGTTTTTACTTTGGATTTACCATGGATTATTTACGTTTTTTAAATATATTTCTAAAATAAATACAGTGATGAATAAACTTCGATAGACGCTGTTATTGAACATGAATAACTTGCAAAGGGAAACATCTTTTATGTCCTTCTTGGTGTGCTAACCAAGATTAAAATATCAGATTGATTCTCACGTAAGACGGTAGGACTAGGTTTAACTCGGCTGATCAGTTTCTTACCAGAAGCTTTAAATTGCTTGTCGTCATTCATGTTACTGTGTTTCTGAGAACCTATTTCACGATGGCCGTATAGTTACTACTTACCGAATAAATTCAATATGGAACAGAATTCGTATGAAATGATCTGCCAAGTTAACTAACAGATATTTAACCGTAGGTGGTGAAATAAGCAAATGAAATAAGTAAGGAAGCAAATGAAAGAGCTTATGAGGGATGCTACAGCTTTTGAGTCTGAATATTACAGTCAAATCACTGTCTATCCAACTCACATTAAACAAACGGAGCCGTGACACTCAGGTCAGCTGTAACCTTTCTACAGATATAAGGGAGATAAAAAAAAACACTTTTAACGGTAAAAAAGACAAACAATTAGAGTACGCAAACCGTGGTCACCCTTTGCCCGGGCGTGTGCGATCGTTGACAGTTTACACAATTCCTACATTACCACAGACCAGCCTCTGCTATTTTGATTAACAATCCTGACAGAATCGGTACGATGCGACCCTTTAATCCATTTATCTTGTACAGTCACCTTTTGTACCCGTTTCCCGTTTTAAACCTATACACCGATAAGATTTTTTTAGGCTGGTAACATCAGCATTCGAAAGCCTTTTTTGTTTAAAAAAGGATATGTCAATTACACGAATTAGGAATACGTGACACGTAAGCGAAATTGGCTTTGAAACAATGGATTGATAAATGAGTTGTATTTGTGTGGGTAGTACAATGTTTTTCTATCTATAGGTAGGTACTTATTTCACAAAATAAAAATCAATGCTTGAATTTATGTTAATTGCTGTACGTTACTTTTGTATGATGCAGCGAATACATGGCCCACCTGGCCAAATACGGGTTGAGTATGCGAAATAAAAAAGAACAATACAAATATGCCTATTTTCACACGGAGCCAAATTCTAAACCGATTTTTTCGTGAAGCAACAGTTTCTACTTTAAAATAAGCCCTATTTCGTAACAGTTTGAGTTCGAAAATGTTATGTCCGTAACGATATAAGATAACAATCAATACAGTATGGAATAATCACTTTTAAAAGTTACTGTGTGTATACATGTTAGAGCTCGTGACTGTACAGAGTATGGTGTATGCACTAACTTATAATAATATAATAACATTATGGAGTCTTTATGACGCAAGTATTAATACCGTTCGGGAAAATTAAATTCACTCTATTTACTTTAGTCATCCATTTCAGTTCTAAAAAAGTTAAAACAACATAAGTGTAGTTTATTGGCAGAAATCCTATGAAGTTTGTAAGTTTATCATTTATTATGGAAAACCCCCCCTTTTTTTTTGGCGGTTGGAAAATCATCAAATAACCCTCCCGCTCTTGCGCAGAGCGAAAGGGACTGTCAGACTTCTACTGACTAAACCACCCATGTTCCTTTTTAGCCCATCATGTCAAGGCCGCGGTATCTCTTGCGAACAACCCGCGGCCCCGACGGGCCGGGGCCCGTCGGGGCCGCGGGTCAAAGAGCCAAAGAGCCGAGGCTCTTCCATGTTGCTGACATCTCTTTGAGGCGCGCGTGGAACACGAACGCACCGTCGACACGGCCTGTTGTCGTCATAAGACGGACGGACGGCGAGCTAGTCCATCACTCACCGTCCACAGGCCCGCGTCTACGGTGGCCGGAAGCCATCACGTAGCCCCCGACGCCCGGAGCGCCTCCCACGGCGGCTGTGACGAGAGGTTCTCTCCCTCTCACGTTCCGCCACCTCCTTCGCTAGCATCACTATGGAAAACCCCGTCATTTTTTATTTCAGCGTATTTAACCCTAGAAAGATAACGTTCGTCAAATTGAGGAGCATCAAATATCACCCTTCCCTTTCTAATGGTTTAACCTATACACTCGCGGTTTCACATTAACTTGGTGATCGCTAAACTGCATCGCGTGGTGGTCGCGCTTAGCCGGTATTTATTTTTGTTTTTGAGATATCTACCGCGTACTCGTCTTTACTCCTCTCGTACTTTGAACCTGTACTTTGTGCTGATATTTGCTGTTTTTTAGCTATATCGTTGATATTGAAGAAGCCTTCCAATAATGTTGGGGTCGGCTTTCAGGCTAACCGGACGCAGCTGAAAACCAGTATTTGACATGGAACGACTACTTATACAAAAACTATTCACTATTCATAAAATACAGCTTCTGAAGTCGGTGCCACCGACTTCAGAAGCTGATTTTTATTCTGAAGTTTTTTTTCACTTTTTGTGATCTTGTTTTTTTCACCTTTTTGTGGTTTTAAAGTCGGTTTTTTTTTTAATTTTATCCATTTTTAGTTGTAATAGGTACCTATACAAATATTTACTATGTATTTAACATTCAACCAAGAAACCTAACCCTAACCTTCAAAATTCCCTTATTGTTGCTTTCAACTCCTAACTATTGACGAGTAGTACCTTCCATAATCAGCTCACCTAGATAACCTGAAAGAATACAACCATACCATTTATACGTGCCCATAATATTTTATTAAAGAATTATCGTCGAGCTCCTAACCGTTAAGGTGTTGTACCTTCCATCATCATCTCATTAACATGAAGTGATAACTATTAGATGCGAATACTTGAAAAAAATTAGAAAAAGCACTAAACACGTGCCTATAAAATTTGGGTTGCCCTAGATTTATCTGGGATGCATCAGATTAACATAATTCGACTAGCTAACGTTCCTATACTGCTATGATAAGCTAACCATTCGAATTTTTGACAAACATTTTTTAACCGTGTTTTAATTATATTTTTTAAATCTGTAGTTACCACGTTGTTTTTTTTTTTTACAAAATGCAGCTTTCTATTTTGGCATACGTTATTTTTTATACGAATTTAAAACACTGTAATCAGCAAGCCGTTTTTGAACTCGTAATGTCCCCAAAGGGTTGTTTAACAGTGGGCACAACGTAAGCTGTTCCATACATGGGGCTTCCGCATACAATTATTACAAAGATTGTACGATAATACCATTTGTTCATTTCATCCTTCTGAAAGGAAAATAAACAAGGAAAACTGGCTAAGCAATAATTTTTAGCTTGTTAATTTATAGTCTTTAAGACGTCCCCGGCTTTCTTAGAAAAAAAGTGTTTAATGTTTTTGATACAGAATACACAATAAGAGCTGACTTCACCAATGAAACTTGGTGTAAAACTCGTGCTGGTGCTGGCTTGGTGTGAAACAATGAATGTTGTTTTTAACCGACTTCAAAAAGGAGGAGGTTATCAATTCGTCGGATCTTTTTTTTTTATGTATGTTCCCCGATTACTCGAAGATGGCTAGACCGATTTGGATTTTTTTTATTTTGTTTGAAAGGGTATACTTTCCAGGTGGTCCCAGGATCATCAAGTCAGGATCTGATGATGGGATCCTGGAGAAATAGAGAGAACTCTTTAAATTTTATAGGCAATCTTGAAGCGATTTAGGTAGTTTTTGGAAGATTACTTTCTCGGAGTGGTCCCATTTCAATTTGGTGTAGATCTGATGAATAACTTCGGAGATACCCAACGGAACTTTTCAATAAATGATAGCAAATGGACTGGGATTGCTGAAATCTCATGTCTGTCTATTGTTTACACCAGTTCGTAACATAACATCACACCGGTACGCTGTGAAGTAAGCACATGTGAACCACAAAAAAGTGAAAAATAAACTTTAGAAACAAAAATCAGTTTCTGTTTTTATTTTCTTTTTTGAGTTTTTGTACTCGGTTTTTTTATTATGATTATTTCCGGGAATATGAGTCGGCGTAATCCTACTAATATTATAAATGTGAAAGTTTGTGAGAATGGATGTGTGGATGTTTGTTACTCTTTCACGCAAAAACTACTGAACGGATTTGGATAAAATTTGGTACACAGATAGTTTATAACCTGGATTAACACATAGGATAGTTTTTATCCCGATTTTATCTTCCCGTGGGATAATTTTCGAGTTGTAGCGGGCGAAGCCGCTGGCAACAGCTAGTAATTATATAATTTGGTTAAAATCTTTTCTGGTACATTTAACGTGATTTTTGATGGTCAGACATTCAGAGATATGGACGTAGGTTAGCAGTTTCTTTATCAATGCAAAACTAAACTAATAGGGCTTCAGGAAAATACTGAAAAACCATTATGTTTTTTATTGGAAGAGCAAAGAGTAATTTTAAGTTATCTTAATTATTCTGCTACAGAGTTCAAATTGTAGCTAAATTAATCTACAAACATTGTTCTTAGATCTGTCGAAAACTAAATCAAATATCATGCAAAACTATACCTTATGGGTGATGACTTTACTACTCGATTCATAAAACAAATCTGTAAAGTGAAAATATATTTTGATGTATCACCTGGAACCAATATATTATTATTATTGTGAAAGTGGGCCTTCAGCAACACATTTAGAATCCAGATTGAAGTAAATATTAAACGCTAAAGCCTCAGTCCTCGTTGGGCCTACATAAATTCAGTAAGGATAAGACACGAACTAATACAATAACTTCTCCTTTTACAGTTGGACGATCTTGGCGTGATTCTACCAGAAAGTTTCAGTACAAACGTTCTCGATTCATTGACTCAGAAATCTGTTTTCCGTTAGTGGACCACCCTTGTATTCACTGCTTTGTTTACTTTGATGGGGGAATGTTTTGACGATGTACTAAATGGTGTTCTGGATTCTGGCGTTATTAAATTATAAGTAATGATGTCAGCCGGAAATGTTGATGGTCAGAGACGATGCTGTCACGCCTCTGATTATACTCAGCTGAGTGGATTTTTGTTCGACCAAATTAGACGATTCTTGTTAAATGTTCCAGTAAATAAGGAAAATTTGGTTGCAGGAAAATTATTTAATATTTTGTTCTTGGGTGTCATTTGTTGTTCATTGGACTGTTTATTACTGCTGTTAATCTATGGCACAACTGAGCTTTAAGGGTGCATATTTGTGCTTTCCTTCACTTACTATGAAAAATTAACTGTGTTAATCACACACAGAAATCTGTAGCTGACTTAAATTACACCGCACCTGAAGAGGTACCTGTCTCCTTCTTAGAAGTAAAATAAACTGGTCGCTTATTAAGGGATTACTTTGACGGACATTTCACGGAACACTTTTCATGCGAGGCTCGACTTGCTTAGATTTTATTTAATCCTTTTAGACTGCCATCAATTTCCTTCATGGCAAGTCTTTATATTAAGTGGATAGCTTTAAGTGAAACAGTTTTATGGCAAAGCTAGTCGATTGTAATGTAATTTTAAACGAAAGGGTTGTGAAAGAGTTTAAAGACAGTTTGAAAATGTTTTGCTTCGTATCTTGTTGATTACTTCGGAACTAGCGATAGAACGGGGTAACTCTGGAAATCTACACCGCGAAGTTTTGCCGCGCTATATCGGCTCCGCACATGTATGAGCAGTTCCCGAACTCCTTTCAACGTATGGCTTAACGCGATGAATACTATAAGCTGCATGAAATGTCAGCCATCCAACTTGAAATTCTTAATGAAACTTTAATGTTTGGAAGAATAGTTTCACAGAACTATTGCTAATAAATTTATGATCAGGAATACGACTTGGAGCCTTTGTTTGCGGTCACGCAGAGTTGCCCGTGGGAAATTAGGGTCCGATTGATACGGATTGGGTCGGAATACAGTAGTGTACGCATTCTTTCGTACACAGTTAACTGTATTAAAATACGGTTGACCCGTCTCGGCCCTCGGTTTCGGTATATTGACACAATCAAGTCGTCTCTGAGTTTAGGTGCGAATCTGAGGTGACGGGACAACGAATTTGGTGTTGTGATATAAAGGGGATGTATTAAATTGGAACAAGATAGTTGTTGCATGTTGTGTTTTGATGACTGAGTACGTGTAGATAGACGAAAATGTTCCTGAGTGGTTGTAAACTTCATTTTAAGTTTCAGTTATTGTGTGGCTGCTTGAACATCGCATACACCTACAAATATTTAAAGTATGGAAAGTATGTGCCTTCTTATTTCTAGGGCTTTGTTGTGGTACCTACTTTTTACGGTTGGACATAGAACTTCCTTATAAATTCAAACATTTTCATACATATTATCCTTAAACCAATTCAGTCCGTAAAAGAATTGACCTGTTCTTATCTTTATGAATATCTTACGGAACACTGAACCGTTTTCTTTCGTGCAAAAGATAACTTTTTGTCTTGAATCAAAAAGCAAGTGAATCGGAACAGTGGCTGCCGTGTTATGTTTGTGAAACAAATATAAAATATGATTTTTCACGAGCTTCAGTGGTCACGCACGGCTTTGGGCGTTTCTTTTTATTACTCAAGAAAATTCCTGTTCCTTTTATGTTAACTGGTGGTTTATCGTGTTGCATGCCACTGAACCACCCTTGTGGGGCTTTAATAACAGCGGTTTCGAACTTCCGTGGTTGTACTAATGTGGCATTCACTACTACGAGGACGAAGGTGAATTAATATTTTTCTTAAACCACCATCATCATTGGCAGCATTATACAGTTTACGGCTGAGTACATAATGACGGTATAGTTGGCTAAGCGTTTCTCTGCTGCTCTGCGTGACGATTCCCGCATTGAAAAACTATTGTTAAAAAAAAAAAAAAATATTTGCCGATTCTACCTCTACTTCTAGAAATTAAATCTAAGATAACTACGGAGTAATCCCTCTATTTTACACTAAACACACTGCTAAGCTGACCCGGTTTAAGAGCCACACGGTTACAATTACTCTCGCCGGGAAGGGCGGTACATATTTATTTGTCAGCAAAATCGCGCTTACCCATTAGGGCCCGGGAAATCGTAAGCACGCAATAAGGACTTTTTGGAAGTTCCCTCCATACGGAGTGCCCCGACGCCTAATGTTTATTTCATACGATACCTTCGAATGAAATTCTGAATTTCAGACGTCACTTGTTTTTCTGTTGTTTTTATGTAAGGTTATGGAAATGTGTGTGTCTTTCTTTTGAAAAACCTACTGGAAATTGTTGGAATACCTGAAATATGTAAAAATACCTGTATCAGGTATACCTTGAAATGGTTGGAAATTAGAAAGGAAGTCGTTTTTCTTCTTATACCTATTGATTACCAGTAAGTCAATAGGTATTCCTACATATGTAATTTCTAAGTTGCGTAAAAATATGTTTGATGCAAATAATTTAATTTTGAAATCTAACTATCTATATCGATCTTTTAAAATAATGAAACATACCTTTGTTTATTTCCTCTGGAAGAACCTAAGTAACCCAGCAATAAAATAAAGCGCCTATAGATATAAACCGTACTATTTCAATGCTCAGAACAGCTACACTAACAATCTTAGAACGACAATAGACCTTTCATAATATTGTCATAATATCATATCGAAATACTTTAGAAGTAGAGTACAATATGGTAACAATAAAATAGTTTCTTTATTGTGGCGGCAGGTAACCTCCGGGGAAATTAAGGATAGATTGCAACGTCAAAAACTTGATCACATATTGTACTCGATTTCCTTCAAGTATTGCTCGATGTTGGGTCGACGCACGTATTATATTACTTTCACTACCTATAATCATGATTTCTATGAACACAACTTAAGTTACGCGCACACTGTCGCGTGTCACAAATCCCACAATGGCTAATCCACGTTTTGTTCAACACGAACGTGCGTTATGTGCGAATACTAAAAACGACAAACCGAAACACCAACCGAATTGCGATAAACTGTTAAACCCTTTTTTCTAAGGGTTTCAATGAAAACGTTTGACAAAATATGTAGATCTCGATTTTTGTTCGCGACACACAAACGTGGAACACACGATCGAACAAAGTCGACACGTTTCATGCTACATAATAGTCCAGCGCGGTCGTGTGTACCTACCCGTTTTTGTGAGATCTCCGAACGTTAGGGGCATCCGCCTGATTTGCGGGGGGAATCAACTTTATTTATGTGCAGACCTTATTTACTGATAATCTTGGTTTTATTACGAGGGTAACTGTGCCTACTCATGAATACTACTAAAAGTTACGGTTTGCAAACAAAGCACTAGTTGAGGCAGAAAAATAGGACGATTCAGTTTATATGGGCAATACGTTTTGTTCTTTCTAGTTACTGAATGATGTATTTTCTTGATATCCGCTAGATAGGGCCATAACTGAGTATATTCTTTTATAAGGTATTATTATTTTAGTATATAGGTTGCCATTGTTGCTAGTAATTATACCGACCTATTTTTAGTTATCATTGATATATTTTCCTAGCGTTTTTGTAGACCCAAATTCCGTCGGCCGGCATGTCGTGATACAAATACTGCGAGGCCTAGAAAAATAATGGTTGAGCTAACTATATTCGCAAGTCCCACGCAATGAGCCCATCTCTCGTTTTACCTGATGAAATATGTAGGTTAAATTTACGACTTACGCAGCTCGTAATAAAAAAAGTCCATTCCGAAAATATTTTGTTAAAACTTCTGTATAACGTAAGCTCGTACTTTTTGAGAAGTTCTTTACATCATTTTTGGGATCGTGCATATTTATTTTGTAGTATTTCACATTTGTGGGCTTAAACACCATGAAATATCCTGCTTTAATTTAAATTATTTTTTCTTTTTAATCCTTTTTATACAATATTCTTCTCTTTATTATTAAAAATAAGATAATGCAATACCATTGAACATGACTTTCCAAGCGGAAAACCATTTTAGTTCGCATATTTTATATGTATGGCCATGTGTAGTAAAATTTTGATGTTTCTTGGATATTAACTTCAGCTGTTGGCAGAACAAAACTAATACATCATGCTGCTACGTGCACTGTGCAGTAATAAGATGAGGTAGACGTACATACCTAGCGTTTGCATGATATGAAAAATATCCTTTGATAGGCAATTTATCTGAAATATCATAGAGTGTATCTCTATTACCGGAAGGACTTTTTTTTTTTAAATCGAGTACATACATCAATAAGGTTCAAAGTCTTTTCAATTAGACCATTACAGAAACTTTTGAATGACAAAAAATAAAAGGATGAAGCTACAGTCCCAGTCACAAGACAAAATAACTTGTGAGAAAAGATAACTATGATAAAATCATAGAAGTATGGAATAGTAGCGTAATTCCTTGTCCGAATACCAAATCGTTGCGTGTTGATTTTTTTTTTTTTTTTTTAATGTTGCCCCACACTAGGAATTTATCCTGTATCGTGGGTGCGTTCACAAACATTTAAACTCACATACACAACCAAACACCGAGACCTGAAACAATTATCTGTAGATCATACAAATACTTGTTCCGTGCGGGGATCGAATCCGCGACACGCAGCGCTACAGTCCAATTGCTCACCTACTGCGCCAACCGTGTCGATTATGGTATACTAAGTCCTTCAACAGTACTATTGTAAACAAACGCGTCAATAATTACCAAGAAAATCAACAATGATTTATTTTACAGAATTGCTATTATTAATCCGAAGTACAAATTGAGTTCTATTGAATGGATATTTTATGAAATCGTGACATTTCAAGCCAATTAAGAATATAATAAGGCACGTGTATTCAAGATTCCAATAAGTAGGCATACTTATATTTTTTAATACATACGACACACATATTTATCACGGTCGCAAATTGTATTTTCATTAATATTAAAACCGATACTAACTAATATATATACATACATATACTCACGCTCTTTTCCCATGGGGGAGTAAGCAGAAACTACAGAACGCCACTTGCTTGCTGGCTTGCTTGATCTTTTATTATTGATTTCTTGTCCTGTGTGAGACCAATAAATACTTTTTCTTTCTTTCTTTCTACGATCTTTACAAACACCTTTTGCCTCGTCCACATTCATACATAATAATATGCCCATATAAGCACACCTATTGCGAGTAATACGCACCTGCCTCACTAACTAACAAATGGCAAAAACACGTTTGAAAGATCATAATGTAATAATGGGCCACCTTAGTGCATCCCCTTAAGGTTGATGCGACAAGGTAGCCCGCGAAATTAGAATTCTCTTACGTTTTTTTGCAATTTCCCGGTCAGTGCCAAGTCGTATGTAAAATAAAATGGTATTCGCGGCAATAAAAAATGTTTATTTATTGAGTAATAATGATTAAAATCACCAATAAAACCGTCTTAGTTCATGAAGGTCTCAAGAATGCCGTTTTCATCAAATAGTCACTCAAGGAGAAAACGTAAGAATATTCGAATTTCGCGGGCTACCGTGTCGCCTTCACCTTAAGAAATAATGTTCTAACTTTTGCCTTAAGGTCAGACAATAGTCAGACCACGTTCTACCAGAAACTTGCTTCATGAAGCAATAGTTCATGTGCTTAGTATGTAGTTAGAGCTCAACCAGTTGCTTTAATCAAAAGGAACTCGACCGATAGCGTGCGAAAACGATTGAATACCGAATAAGTTTTCACTTTTCAAGAAGTTTATCTTTATCTACTGCAAGTTACTGTACGGGGAACGTTTTCTTACATAATTATGTTATTATTATGGCAGTTGACACTAATGTAGGTATCGTAGAATTTAACTATAGCCAAGGATCGCGGAAAGCGCACTAATTCCCATGATCCCTGGTACAAATGTGGGAAGGGTCTGACAGACCCCTCCGCTCGCCCCAGGGCGGAGGACATCCATGAGGATAGTCAATCCAGAACAAAAAAGAAGTATAATCCTATGAGGGTCCTATTTGACCCTAAAGTTGGCTGGTAGAGAATGCCTTGTGGCATTAAGTCCGCCTATGTACTCGTACCACGTTTGTGCATGAAGTTTAAATAAATAATTAACTTAGTTAATTTAGTTGCAGAAGCCTGCACGATGAGCAGGGGAATTGAGGGAGGCCTTTTCCCAGCAGTGGGAAAATACAGCCAGATAAAAAATAGTCTACCAAGTGATTTGCTAATTATTATGTCTATTGAAATTATGGTTTACCAATTTAATTGAATTGTTTGTACCAATGGAACCATCATAATAACAACCCTGGGTTTTTGCATCAGTATTTTCTATGTAGCCCGAAGTTAGGATTTATACCCGGGGATCTCGCTCCATACGAGTACCTAATTCATTCGAACTTAGTAACGTGATGCAATGTTTTATCAGGTTAAAAACATCTCCCGTACTCATGAAACACAGGTATAGGTTTCATCGATAAAATTCGTTAAACACGATCCCATCCGAATAAACGCAAATTAAGATTGAGGCACTAATTAATGGAGATACCTATCTGTACCACCTACACGCTTAGTTTTGGTCAGGTGATCGTTTGGTTACACGTGGAACCTCCAAGTACTTCGTAAAATACGTCCAATAAGAAAGACGAGCTATACGAAGCTCGTATGTAGTTTTAGAGCTGTAAGTTCTCTACTTAACTAGTGCTTTTAAGGGAACGAGGAAAAGCAATTACCTTCACACTGGGTAATTACAATTACGACAGTGTTCGCGTCATGCTAGTTAGTTTGCATGCTGTCTCTCCATCCGCGTACGATGCAGTGATCCTGTAACGTTATTTAACGCCTAGCTCATTGGTTCACTCAGTCTTAAATGAGTTCTCATGATTTATTCACTTTATAAGGTCTAGTGTGCTTTGTTTAAAGTTTAAACTTATTTGGAGGAAGTTCTATTTGTACTTTTAGGTTCCTGTTGTGTTGAATGGAGGAGAATATTATAAAGGCTAAAATTGATAACTAATCCTTTGATGCTAATCATCATCTATAGCCGAACTTCAACCACTGGTAGATATAGGCCTCTCTTTGGTTGTACAAAGCTCCACGGTCTTGTGCCAGCTTCATCCAAAATATTCCCGATTAAAACATATATTTTTTTTTGGGGGGATGGGAAATCATCAAATAACCCCTCCCGCTCTTGGGCAGAGCGAAAGGGAGTGTCAGACTTCTACTGACTAAAAACCACCCATGTTCCTTTTTAGCCCTTTATGTCGGGGGCTGTCAAAATTATTCACGTATACTCGTATGTATTTGTACTTTATCTTTTCGATATGAAGTCTTTATTTTACTTGTTTGACTGCATACTTGAAACGATAAAATATGTTTCTGACTTCTTCATTGGTCTACTTATGGTCTGCTGAGCATGAGGTCATGGATTCGATTCCCGGGTCGGGCAAAGTATTATGGGTAGCCCATCAGGAATTTCTCAGTAGCAGTCACGGAGTCTGGATTTGTACACGATTGATGGCAATAGGCTTGCCCCCTTTTACATGGGACTTAAACGTAACTGGCGACATGTGGTGTACTATTAGGTCTAGCCCCCAACCCTTCGGGGATTGCAAGTGTGATGTTACGTGTTTCTACATGTAAACCTAATACGTAATGTTAATTAAAGTTCCTTCAATTTCCAAGAAGAGACATTCTGAATTCAATTCTGTTCGAATTGAATTCAGACACAGAATTAATACAGCTACCCGAAAAACATAAATAAAGAAAATCAATGTACAAATAAAAACAAATATCCCACAAACCGCGGTAAAAAAACTGTACCTAAGTATTTGTTATACCCACAATAAATACAGGCCGTGGAGTATAAAAATAAAATAAATTCATCGGTTTGTTCCCGTAAGGTGTAACGGCAGCATAAAAATGCGGTTGACTTGTAATTGGGTTATGATCGGGCTGTGGTCAGGGGAGGCCTTGGGGACACTCCTTTATTACCCTGGATATATTTTCGGCCCATAACAGACGTAGACCCAACGAGTATTTTGTGAGAATGTGCCTTTACGTCCTTTCTTTTGGCTTACGGATTCAGACGTTTTGTGACAAACAAATGTAGCTTGTCTTACTTAGGATTCGAGGGAATTATGGCTTTTTGTTGGGTGAATTGGTTTTGACTGATGTTAGAAAGTCGGTTAACTACGTTCTTTATTTTGTTGGAGGCAGCATCACTGTTTTTTCCAGAATTATTCACCAGTTACAAAATAATTTCACAAAGAGATTCAGAACTTTTTCTATTAATATTACTTTTGCTAGTTGTCAATTAGGTTTAGATCACTCTTTAAATAGCTTATAGGATTTTCGGAGATTAAGTAAGTCCGATTTTAACCTATTAACATTTTGGTCGACACTTCGCGTGACCAGCTGGCTCTTTATTTGGCGTATGAATTAGCTAACAATGCTGCTAGTTTTCTGGGAACGTTCCCGGACAGTATAAGAAAGGGTACTTTGACGCCTAAGTTTTCTCTTGTCGTCATTGTATATAATATGTACGTACGTACTTACTTTTGGTCTTAATTTAGTATTATTATTTTAGATCTATCTGTAGTTTGTTAATAATGTACATAATCATCTCAAACTAAACCTTTAAATACTTGGCTTGTACATTTGGCTTTGGCTCCTAAGTAGCCCATACCTACTAGAAAGCCTGTTATTATCCTCACGTTCAAACCCGTCAAATGCACACGGCGTTCCGCAACTATTAATAACGGTTTTAATAATACCCATTACAAAACGTTTACGTTACAATACTCGAATGTACCAAGTATAAGCTCGGACGTGTATTTTTATCGATTTCTCATGTTGCGTTAAAAGGGCTCATTTGGTTTTATTGTATGAAATGGATGGAAGTATAATTTGCATTGAGCCTGTGGTCACGCACGCGGGGGGGCGTTTCCTTTTTTATTGTTCGGGTTCTTAGGCTTTCGTCGTAGCTTTAATGCGGTGGGTGGTTCACCCACCTGGATAGAGTCGCGACCGGTTAAAAGCTGTCAACTATACATGGCTACTTTGTTTCAGTGAAGGGTAGGTATTATTTTTAATTGCTTCATTTTAGAAGCACTCTATTTTAGGGCAGTTCGCACAAAAACTTGGTCGGTGAATTTCATTATGAGTTTTTTGAGGGAGTCAAAGCTTAGCATTTAATGAAGATTTTTCGTTTAACTTGCTGTTTGACAAGTCCACTTTAGCTTGTGACTTGATGTTCACAGCCTCATACAGATACTTTTTCTGTTTCAGTATGATATACTACATGTTATTATAATATATCCGTCGCTCGCTAGTCTTAATATAATAAATAAGGTAGCTTGGCAACACGATGTCTTCTTTACGTTAGTCCAAAAAATCAGATGATAAATGCGTGTGTCACGTTGAAACACGACCCGTCGGGGCTGCGGGTTGTTCGCAAGAGATTCCGCGGCCTCGACATGAAGGGCTAAGAAGGAACATGGGTGGTTTTTAGTCAGTAGAAGTCTGACACTCCCTTTCGCTCTGCCCAAGAGCGGGAGGGGTTATTTGATGATTTTCCATCCGCCAAAAAAAAAAAAAGGTTGGGACTCGGGACCGTAAGTACTAATTGGCAGTCAGGCCACACCACTAGGCTACAACTGCTGCTATACGATATTGCTCATAATAATTGCATGAAATATAAATTAAAAAATAAACACACAAAAGGAAAAACGTAAACGTAAATGCTAGCAAACTACACAATAAAAACCATATTGTTTTAGTACTGCACTATTTAAATAATTTTGTCTTTATATACTTCAATTCGTTTTATGGAGACCTAACCTTTATCATATACTTACTCAAATAATTGTATTTTTACGCGGATACAATATTTCGTGTCCGTGCTATTAAAAAAGAATTTTCTCTTGAGGACCCACTCTGGCTTCAGGAGCAAGTCATGTCTATTAATAAAAATATCAACAGAACCAAAGCTATGTGCTCAATTCGTTCGGGAGAACTGCTTTGATATTCTGTTGCATGATTTGACCAAAATATACTAAACTACTAACTAACAAGGCAAGTTAAATAAAAGCTTATAAAAATCCTCCCCCATTATTTGAGGATTATGGTAAACAAAAGATTACAATATGATCAAAGATCAGTGAATCCATAATACGCCGTATTTCTAATAAAAGCAATAATAGATAATAAAGCAGCATTAGTTACTTATTATTGAGAGAAGGCCTACTAACATGGACATCACGATTCTCAAGGAAAAACTCGGGATAAGTATTGAAGAAAGACGGAGGAAGAAGCCTCATTAGACGTGGGTGAGGAAAAAATACTCGTAAGAGGAAATGTCGTTATTACGCTCTCAAAGATTGCACCTTATTTATTATCTACTTTGTGACGAATGTTGGGTTAAAATTAGAAATAAAGCTGTAGTTTCTAAGTGTTGTTTTCCGTAACGTGAAGTAGCATCAATTTTTGAGGTTGCTAAGATAATTATACTGTTGAATTAATTGCGTGATACACTTCTGCCAAGAACTAAAATAAATGTACCAATAACAGTGAAAACGGGATATTTACCATGTTTACTGCGTCGGACAAACGGTAAACATGGCACGTGACCATGTCAGTTAAAAAACTTATATAAATCTACCAACTTTCACATATTGAAGTACTTTTCTTGACAAGCAGCATCACCTTGAACTGCCACTGACATTCTCCTGGTTGGTTCCCTGGTTACATTGTTTGCAAGGTTGGTACCTGGTATTTTTATCTTTTTCTTACTTGTAGGCCATGTAAGTAATCAACTATGCCGCTGATAGGCGACTTAAATATAGGTATGCTAAAACCAGAAACCAAGGTTTTTTAGGGTTCCATACCCCAAAAGGAAAAAACGAAACGCTTATAGGATCACTCGTGAGTCTGTCTGTCCGACCATTCCCCCACTTATCTCCGAAACTAATGTTCTGTGTAATTCTGAAAAAAATACAGAAATTAGTTCAACACTTAGGAAAACCTATAAGAAGTCATGGTAAGGAACCCTTCATGTGCAAGCCCGACTTGCACTTGGCCAGTTTTTTTAACCTTTATAACTAGTTCATGAGTTGAAGTGTAATGAAAACTAGTCCATGTTCTAACTTAGACACAAACTTATAAGTCCAAAAATATTAAAAATGTCTAAATGAAAGTGACTTGGAGTGGGTAGTAGGTCAAAGACGAAGTTTAAAACGTTCTAAAATGTAGTGAAACATCAGCTTACAGGTACATAAGCTTATAAGAGGGTCTTGGGAGCTTTTGGGCCGTACTTAAGTTTGTTGACGATGATAATTTAGTAAGTACTTGAAATATTGATAATTTGAAGCTTATTATGATTTTGAATCCTGTCCAGTTAAGTACTTCTATTTTAAAATTTAATGCCCCGCTGCCCGCTGCTGAACAAATTCTCCATACCTTTTCAGGTACGTTTTTCTTGCGCAATCTCGAACAAACCATCGCAGTGCACGTATAATTAACGATACTTTTTCCTATACTCTCACCAGAAAACTTTCCAAATCAATATTATGTTTCCTCAAATTAGCAAGGACATGTATATCTCAATTTCCAAGTGCCCTCTACCCTCAGCTACGTACCTTTATACGGTCGGCTTCAATTATCAGTGGAACTAATGTGCAGCCTTTTTTGGCAGCAGTCCCAAAATTCATGGCAGGGACCGCAGTCATCCCGCGTGAAAAATTTTCTTTAAAAATCTCAGAGTTTTACAACCTGGTACGTTTTTCACGTGGAAATATATGGCCCCTTTTAGCTATTTTTATTTTATTAGGGTATTGAAAGTCAAGTTAGACAGAGAAGTCGAGTTCAATAAGATCTCTTAGTTGCAGTGTATTTTAAGTGGGTGGTATGATATTATTGTTTTAAAACAGTGTTTTCAACATCACGCCTGTAATTCCCAAAGGGTTAGGCAAAGGTGTGCCAAATAGTACCTACACACATTTCGCCAATTATGTGAGACTTACAAGTCTTACAATAGGGGGCGAGCCCATTGCCATCAATCGGGTACAAATTCAGACTCTATGGTTATTACTGACAAATTCTTGATGGAAAAACCCAATAGCACTTTGCCCGACCAGAAAATCGAACCTAGGACCTCATGTGCGACTGCTTCGCGGTTGCGACCAATAAAATAAAACCTTATATTACAAATATTCCAAATACTCATAAAGATATTACGAACCAAAACAAAACGACCATGACTCCTCATTAATGGAATCTACTTAGCCCGTAACTAAATTATGAACAAAAAAATGTATTTAGACGTTATTAGCCTCAAAGCAAAGCCGTACTAAGCTGATTACTGCTCACTGACCTTTTAAATACAAGCTTAACGCCGAAATCTGACCTGAACGAAAATTAATAAGGCAGATAATTACTACCTGTCATGACAAAATCGCTGGTAAAAAGAAAAGCCAAATTAGGTTAAATACCAGAAGATTTCTGATAATTACCTTCAAACGAGTCTTTCAATGGCTGAATGTAAATTGTCAGTTATTGAATAAAAATAAAATTTTCCCATGAATAGTTTATTAGTCGGTATTTACTTGACATTTGGGTTAATATTTGTAACTCAGTTGTTAAAAAACCACTTTTATGGGCTAGTGGTCACAAGCGGGCAATTCCAAGGTCAGTCAAATTGTTATGTTGTTTGTATGTCCCGTCGGGGCTGCGGGTTGTTCGCAAGAGATACCGCGGCCTCGGCGCAAGGGCTAAGAAGGAACATGGGTGGTTTTTAGTCAGTAGAAGTCTGACACTCCCTTTTGCTCTGCCCAAGAGCGGGACGGGTTATTCGATGATTTTCCAAAAGCCAAAAAAAAAGGCAAAGTGTTATTGAGATTTTCATCAGAAATTTCTCAGTGTCCGCCATGGACTTTGGATTTGTGCCCGGTTGTAGTAACCATGGAGTTTTTTGCCAGTGTTTCTACAATGGAATAGAACAACCCAAACCGTGCACAGACCTATTCTTGAAGTTTTGTAGGTGCCTATCCGAAGTAAAATATTTTTATTTTGTTTGATGGCAATGGGTATACTTGGTTTGGTTTTGTTTAATAATGTGGGAGTACTTTTTAGTGACACCTCTGCCTTGCCCTTACGGTATTATAAGCGTGATGTGATCTACTACAAAATTCATAGAAAGACTTAAAAAATACCAAAATGGTGCGCCTAATGATCTCACACAGTTCACACATGAAAACTCGATCAACCATCAAGAAAAAATAAACAAAACCGAACCCACAACATATCATTCAATTTTACAGTTCCCATTTGAACAGCAATCGGAGCGCAAAACAAACCCAGTAAAAGTCATTATGATCATATCTCATCGCAGATTTTTGTGCCGGCAACACAGTTGGCAAGGCTTACTTTATTATATAACGAGACAAAATCCCGATTGTTTCGCTCACAGGAATTATACAAATGTTTTAAATATCTCTCGAGGTGCTCGTGTACGTTATGTTCGTGTTGAAACGCGTCAAGGTACCAAGGGAGCATTATTTCAAAGAGTTTGTGAACAGGGTTGTAAACCACTAACGACTGCCCGACCGCGATAATGAATTCACTCTACACTCCAAACGCCACCGCACATTTGAATCTAACGAGGAGCTCAAAATATTTACGAAATATGTAGGCTGTATATTTCACTAGAAAACTACAAACCCAAATGGCGCCCAACAAATTAGTTTGTAAATACGTATAACACTACACGCACTTATGTACGGTTGTAATTTATACCTATAACTTGTTAACACAACGGGTCTACGTTTTAGACTTTGTATTATTTAGGAACACAAAAATAATAATAAAACTGATTTCGAATAATAAATGATAAAATTGGACAAAAGATTGATAGGTAGAAATTCTTTTACTCAACAGGATACCTTTTGGTAAGACAGGTTGTCAGACATTCGGGCCACTGACTACCTTTAAGACTGTCAAAGTGACAGCCGGGATCAACGACTTGACGTGCTTTCTGAGGCACAGAGAAACTCGGTATGTAATGGGTGGTCACCCATCCACAGACCAACCTAGACAAGTGCGGCTTGACCTGAAGATAGATCCGAGAAGTTGTTATTATCTAGCCACGAGCTCCTCACACACACTGGTATGTGTGTGTGAGGAACTCGTGGTTATATTACAACTCATGCACATAATCACTTATAGAAGACACGCATAAGAAAAACGTACAGCTATAATCTCATAGTATCGTTTATTTGTCCCGTGAACCGGAATCTATCACTGCACCTCCTGCTGAGCTCATATATCATATGTAATAGATATTACTATGACACGATCCGTTTTCCTTTGAAAAAAATACCTGCCTACATCTCTTTTACGGATGTAGGGAAAGAATTTCCTGTATCAATGTAACACGTAGAGACGCCATCACATCAAGCTACTACTTTCTGTCAAATTTCTTTAACAGATTTTGACCTTTATAACCAAAGCATTAGGTTTAATATTTGAGAGCTTCGGGTAGCTTCAAGGGTCTGTAAAACAGGATTCGTTAAAGTTTAACATGGACCAATAAATCGAGATCCAGGAAACCAAGAAAAAAATAAAATCAACGTTCTTTATTAGGAATTGTCAGCGCTAGGCCAAGTAGCTTGCTTATTCATAATTTCATTATTAACTAAGTACACAAACCGAAGTAAAATAAGTACAACCTAAATACCATTTTAATATTTTACTTCGAAGTTCTGTAACGTTTCACGTTCGACCATTTAGTGACGTTGTTTTTTACTTGTATGAAGTAAAAAGAACAGCTCTAAACGGTCCTAACACGGTCGGTCACGTCCTGACTTACGTGCGAACGCTACTATAAAGGTACTTTTACGGATAGCTGCCCGGAAAACAACTGCAATCTCAATAATGAAATTCTTGGAAACTGAGAATCAACCTCTCCCTCTTACGAAGAACCTCTTAAGAAGTAACCGAGAAACTTGTTGTTGAATGAGAAAATTCGTTTGGAGGATATTTAAGTACATTAGACGCTTGAAATACCTACCTGAAAGGTTAGGCAGAGGTGCTGCGGGGGGCTGCGGATTGTTCGAAAGAGATATCGCGGCCTCAGCGCAAGGGCTAAGAAGGAACGGTGGTTTTTAGTCAGTAGAAGTCTGACACTTCCTTCCGCTCTGCCCAAGAGCGGGACGGGTTATTCGATGATTTTCCAAAAGCCAAAAAAAAAAGGCAAAGTGTTATTGAGATTTTCATCAGAAATTTCTCAGTGTCCGCCATAGACTTTGGATTTGTGCCCGGTTGTAGTAACCATGGAGTTTTTTGCCAGTGTTGTTATTTGATGATTTTCCACCCGCTAAAAAAAAAAAGATGTGTCTACTAGTACACACCCATTTTGCCAATTATGTCTAAGTCATATGCAATAGGGGGCGAGCCTATTGCCATCAACAAAGCATAAATCCAGACTCTGCGTGACTGCTATTGCTAAAATTTCTGACGAAAAAATCCAATACCGCTTTAACCAATCCGTGAATCTAACCCAGGACAGCATGTTTAGCAATCGCTCTTGCGACCTCTAGAAAAATGTGACAGTCAAACTTCGAGCAAATTATTTGTAAAATAAAACCAGATTTTTACAAGCAGGTAGCCTTTGCCCCAAAGGGGTGATTCACTTGGACACACCCCTTGGGTCCAAGTTACGCGTCGTTGATTTTTTAACGGGAAAAAGCCATTATCATTTCATCTTAACATTACAAATTCAAAAAATTGTTACAAAAGATGTGTGGGTTTTTGTGAAGGGGTCGGGTTTATTTTCTTTTATTAAAAGAAATTTCATTAGGAGTAGGTACCTACGTATAATGAATGACCTGTTCAGTCTTTGTTTTGCTCGTGAGTTCAGCGAGATTGTTCAAAGGTTCATATTTGAAGCAGGACCTCATAGCTGGCCAACAATCAACGGCTTCACCTTCATTAAGCTTTTATTGTTATGAATTTAAAGTCGTGTATCAAAATGGAAACATAGAATACGGTTTAAAAAAAGAGTGCAGATTTCATAAGTCATTTTACTTTAAACATAAAATTAAAATCATTTTCCCGTTTAAATGAAATTTTCAATAATGTATGATATGATATATTTTCCTACGAATACGCTCTACTTACCTGTAAACGCAGTATACGTGATGAAAAATACAGAATTAAAAAGACCCGTAATTTTTCCGATGTTTTTGCAAAAAAAAATGCGTTCTACACTTCGGGAAAAAGACCGGCCGTTATGCAATTAAACCTCGCAGATAAACTTGTTACATTTTAAGGGGTATTAAAATTCCTGACGACTTGTGAACGACGTGATGCGATATTTCCCGGAAGCTTTATAAAAAAATACCCGGAAAATTTCAACGGTAATGTGATATTGTGCAACGGTTAATTAATCTAAAACCGTACATTTTTTTAGTAGATATCGTGATTTTTCAGATAATTACATCGGTGTCGCGCGGCAACTATGTTTTAACATAGTACATTCTAGCAGTAACACTAGCATGTAAAATAATTTGCATGAAGCGTTTTCTAGCTTTATAGCGTTGCTCACGGCATCCGTAATGACTAAGGTGGCGTTATGCGACGCCTTGGCCACTGTAATTAGAGACTCACAAATAAAAACGGCATAAAAGCTTTTAAAATTCAGTCAAGTAAGTACTCGTTCACCCTTCACTCTTTGTGAGGGAGAAAAACTACTGGTACTCAGTGGAACGAAATGGTGTTCGACTTTTTACTTATTTTTCTGAAATGACGCATCATTAGTGCAGCTAGGTCAGATTACAAGTTCACGAAAAGAGATACATGTACCGTTTTTCTGTTTGGATAAATCCATACGATAGTTTGACTGAAAGTACGGTCAGATGTGGCATGGACACTTCACAGTAATACAAACTTAAATACTTGTGAGTTTATCAATTTGACTGAATCAAAATCGAAGTATTTATTTTAAGTTGTTTAGTGAAAAAAGGAAGCTACAGCAATCGATACAATCTTAAGGAAGAATAACCAATGCGATACTCGTACGAAACTTTCTTAGTAAATTGCAAATTCGGTATTAACTGTTACCCATTAGTACGAAAATGGGGAGAATGAAAAAGTTCTCTCCAAGTAACACGGGACAAGGACATTTTGACGATGATGCATTAGTAAAAAATACCACCTAAAAATGAATATGTTCGACACATACGGACTTCGCCTCTCAGCACCAAAAATAAGAAAGTTCATATTTCAGTCACATTCTAAAACGCTATCATATGAAACTTTAGTAACCCACAGGTTAAGACTTCACCGAGGGTGACTGGGTTACTAAATGATGCTTGCATATGGCCTAGAACAAGAACCTGTGACCTATATGTACTATCCGGCAGTTCAGACCGAAACGGCCCGGCCGTTTACTTGGAATGTAGGATATATAGCATTATAATTACAGTACTGTTCACTGAACTGAAATTAAGGGGTAAAATTCGTATATATGGAGGTCATTGAGATCACTATTTTAAGAGTACGAAAATCTTAGCTTACTTTTTTGTAATAAACGTGAAACTTTGTGAGTTAGAACGGATAGTACGAGTATGTAGGATATTTGTTACTCGCATGCTTTTTGGCATTCGTATTTTTTTTATTTATTTTGGTGTTTCTGTTTTTCAACATGCACGTCTGATCGGATTTATGCGCATAATTATCACTTGCTTTGGTGATGGAAACCACTGTGTCAAAACCAAAACAGCATGCCTGAGAGGTATATCTCGACGGCATGTAAAGCCAAGTTAAAGGTTCATAGGTCATTAAAAACTCTTACACCCTGTTATGCATAAACCATACAAAAAATAAAACAAAATGAAACTTTATTAACAAAGCACAAGGCTCACATCATCTTCAGAAAATATAAGCATCTTCATCTGAAACGTCTAAGTAAGTGCCCATGTATTTTCGTTGTAAAAGATATTTTCTTGTAAGAGCACTAGAAGATTCTTTTGATATACCTGATTCTCAGAAACTGTTCTTCTTTAGTTTGAATAAATAAATAACTTTGTGAAACTTATGTTTTTATTATTATGTATATCACGCACTATACGGATAAAAACTAAGCATAGTACTTATCTTAATATCCTCTTGATGCACAAAACGAGGTTTCCACTAAACAATTATTATAACTGAAAACCAAGATTGCCTTCCAAGAACAGAACAAAACAACGTACAGGAGAATTTATGTACTAACCAGCAATCCTTGCTTGTAAATGTAATCATTTGAATTCAATAATTTGCAAATATATTATCAGAAGAGTCAAGGGTTAAGAACTAAGACACATACTGTATCTCGTAATATTTAATAAATAAAATAAAACAAAATCCACCCCTGCTTTGCGCGAGTAAAATGTATTAATGTGACGATATCATGTGTCATAACATCAAGAATTCTGTGACAATAATTATATCCAAGTTTATGATAAGGATATTAATGTTGTTGGGTGGACAGGGAGAGGAAAGCCAAAGAAGAGATGGATGGATTGTGTGAGGAACGATAAGAAAGAGAATAAAGTAAAGAGTAAATGATGCTTAGACATCTGACAGGGGAGAATTGAGGATGAAAACGTGTTGCGTAGACCTCAATTAGAATGTGACACGAATCCTCCTGATGAAGATCATAGCTTAATATTAATGGGGCACACACAATCAGTCGCTCAGTGAAATATATTGGTGTTTAAACCAGTAAAGCTGGTGGTCAACAACAACTTAGATAGGAAAAGGTTAAGCAGATTATGATTCACATAAACCTTTCGGAGTAAAATCACTAAATTACAAAGAAGATTGCATGAAAATGTAATGTAAAAGTACAACGTGTCACACACAGACACTAAAAATGACTTGTTCAATCCTATTGGTATACCTATAGAAGTATATAAATGTAGAGAACGAGTAAAATTGTTTCTGCAGTTGACTACCCGTTAACGAAAGTACACAGGACAGGCAAGGATCAGCAAATATCCGGCCCGACTGGCGTTTATGACAAAGCTCGTTTTCCGGGTTATTTCAAACGAGGTTTTTACCTTTTCCGACAAAAGATTTGCCTTCTCTCGTCGTAAAGTCCTCTAGTCGTAGACTTAAAAGGTTTTTCAAATGTTGTTTGTGACTTTTCGACTACCTAATTTGTCTTTTCAGGCATATTATCAAACGAAAAAGACATAACAAAATTGAGAACTCGAAAGTTGCTTTATGAAATAAATATCATAAATGAACATATTCTTTAAGTGCGGGTCTGGGCTATAAATAGAACGAAAAGTTACCAATCGTTACAGTAAAACTTATCTGAATAATTTGCCTGCCAGCTGTTTCAAATATTGGTTTCGACATTTACAGTTCTATTTACGTAGCCAATGAACTGTCAATAGCTGTCTAAAACCATTGACTACTAAATAATACCTAATATTTTGTTGAGTGTTTCATTCATTTGCAAGCAATTTCAGCATCCAGGCCCGCCGCGTGCCGGCCATAAGGGTATAACATCACAATGCTTGTTTGACATTCAAACACCATTGTTTCCCCAATAAGCCGTGAAGAGACAAGCGCCCTCAGGCCACTGGCCACACCGCCACACGTACCCTCACGCGCCACACAAAGGTCATCGCCCCACTCCACAACTTCCGAATAACATATTCTTTAAACATACACACATCAGTACTGCTCGACGTTTCTTTGACAATGATATAACGTTTCCCAGTGCTCGCAATATAGGCTGTTATACTAAATTACTTCATAAGGCTGAGTTGACTTCGAAAAACGAAAGTTCACGGAGGTAAGGATCATAAATATCGGTCTATTGTTTTACCCACAAAGCGAACACTTCTTTTTATTATTTGACCCTTTTGTGGGTTAGTAATAAAATGCGGTCGAAAGTGGTAAATAATAATCTGGTTTGCGTCGCTCCGTTGAGCCCGAACCCGCGGGACCAATAAATTGTTGTAAGAGAACAATATGTACTCATTTTGATATTTCGTATTGATTAAAATAAAAGCATTTCAGGATGTTGAGGTCGGTTTCAATTCTCGCGAGTCCAAAGGTAATTAGAACAAATGTGAATCATAATGAAGCGAACAAAATTCAGAACAAACCACACATAATATAACACTCAGGGCTAATACGTATGTAAAAATAAAAGGCCCGTGAGACAGTAGAATATAAAATAATGACCTCTAGATATTACATAGGGAGTAATACTTTTAAATGTGCCGATATATATTTTACTCCCGTCTGCCAATAAAATGAGAAAGGATACGTGGGTTACTTTCAATTATTCCTGGATTTATCACTTATATTATAAACGTTACGTATTTGGCCTTTTCAGCGCCTAATTTGGTCACGTTTAGGTACTCTTTCAATGACAGACAAGAGCCGTGTAGTTCAATGCAAACTGCTCAAGCGTTCAGTACCGCAAATTAAACAATACCCTCTAATAATATTACAACAGTAACAGCAAATGGGCTCTTAGAAGTCTTACTCTCAAAAACTTAATACTCTTATTAAATTGACGAACAATTGGGTATTTAAACGTAGCAAATTGTCAGATTTCAGGATTACATTTTGAACAAAACAGAATAATGGTTCGAGAGGACTAACGACAACATGACCCCAATTATTTTTATAACAATGGCTGTTTTGTACACTGGATTCCACGGCCTTCCAGAAATTTGCATGACATTGCCTAACACCAAACGCGATTTGTTTTTGTGAATGCTCAAGTGAATTCTAGCGTTTGGTTTTATTAAATTAATATATAGATATTTTCTGCTCACTGAACCCATTAATTGTGCGCAGCAATCACCCGTGAAACCTAGCTGAAAGGGATAAGGAAATCAATTGTTCTGATATTCAGACATCCCTTATTTAGTGCCGCGAAAAAAATAGTTTTAGTAAAATACTGACGACGCAGCGAGACGTTATTTCTTCGAAAAGAAATAAAAAAGGCCAGCTTTAGTTAGAGAGATTTATACATCGTTTGTAACTTTATCTATGGCGCGAGTAAGTTATGGAGCCTAAGGTCAAACTAATGTCGATTTTTTCCCCATTTAAATAGCGAATAATGTTCAGTAACCGTGAAGCGGCGTAGAGCGGTCGTATCTGTGCTCACTACATAAATCAAATATAAATAAAGGACCTCATAAGCTGTCAACGTAATGCCATTCAAGCCAGGCCTGGGTGCGTAATATCGTCGAATAAATCATGTTCAGCTAAAATATGCCTCAATACCCACTGTTGAATATGAAATCACTTTCAACCATTTAGTTTGGAAATACCTAATTCAGAAAAATGAAAGGGTAACGTAAGTGAATGTGGAATATCTTCAGGCAATTATGCCCTTTTGAGTATCCCTACGTGTCGCATTTTTTAATACAGCGGTTCTCACTTCAAATGTTTGTAATATCGCCTACTTGAAACGATCAGAAGATTATTTCCAGCTGTGATTGTAATCACGATAACCTATCTAAATAATATTAATATAGAGTTTTAAGAGCGTCATCCCATATCTAGCTTTTTAGAATTAACTTGAAAACGACGATATTATTATAACAACAAAACAAACGTCAGCCCACGAGTTCTACATTTCAAATCTAAAAACATACCATTTTAAATTTATCCCCTCACAGTTAACGTACAAGGAAAACATGGCACGTCGAAGAATAAATAAAAATGATAAATTCTCAACGCGTGTTATGACCCCTAGCAGCCGTATATAGGGTACTGCCGTATATAGGGCTATGTCTGTCACTATGGGAATATGGATAGAGTGCCGGGACGACAGCTTGTATTTTGGCCCGGGGTATAAATCTACGGGCGTACTGTCTAGCACGAACGGAACGTGTAGGGTAAACGTAAGAGAAGTTTGAACAATTTTAATATTGACAATACTGGTTTTACATAACACATTTATTAATGTATTAAAACTTCATGAACAATAGAGGTACACAGGGGGAGTTACTGCCGCACTCAGAGAGCTTTAATGATTACTTAGGCCATCACTTAGTAAAGGTTTTAACAGTTCTGTCACACAAAAGTATGTGAAATCGTTACTAAGTGACGGCTTAAGTAATCATTAAATATCTCTGAGTACCGCAGTTAATGCCATAAAGCATTCTCTACCAGTCAACCTTTGGGTTAAATAGAACAACATTGTGCTTACTGACTTTATCCATATCTATATGGGTGAAACTTGTTTGGAAAGTACCCCATAATGATTTAACGAATAGTTGTATTTGTTTCAAAAATCGGTCGAATTCAAATTAAAGTTTATATTATATAATAGTTTGAAAATACCAATAAAAACCAACCAAGTCCATGTTGGACCACGCACAATGTAGGGTTCCGTAGTTGCCCGTCAAAATATGTGAATTTACTAAACTGATTAACCACCCTGCCAATCTACCTTCTAACGATGATTTTGTTTGTAAAAATAAAACAAACTTACATTTGCAGTTTAACAAAAATTTGCAATATAAAGCTTACTATTTCAGAAACCAATCCCATAATCGAAAAAGTGGTTGAAAACTCGCAATATGAAGAAAAGGAAGATCCTAGGACATCCCACATAAAGGGCTTTGCAAAAAAAAAAACGTCGCATCTTTAATGTGTACTGGAGAAAGAAGAAGATACCTTAAAAAAATTATTTACCACTTTGTCGGCGTAACTCATTTGTATATCCATGCCAAATTACAGCTATCTAGTACTAAGAGTCTTTGAGCTATAGTGCGGACAGACAGACAGACCGACGGACATGGCGAAACTATAAGGGTTCCCTGGTGACTACGGAACAAGGGCGAACGCAGCTGCGGGTTGTTCGCAAGAGATACCGTGGCCTCGACATAAAGGGCTAAGAAGGAACATAGGTGGTTTTTAGTCAGTAGAAGTCTGACGCTCCCTCTCTGCCCAAGAGGGTTAATCGATGATTTTACACCCACGAAAAAAAAACAACAAATGCTCTGAGCTATACACAAAAACTGAATATATAGAGATTTATACACATAATAGATTATTAAATAAACAATATTAGTGTGGGACAACGTTTTATTTAAAAAGAAAAAAAATGTAATTATGGTAGATAATAAGTTCTCTTTTTTTATTTCTAGGTTTAATTGGCTCATATTTAAATACAGTCTCGCAATAAGATAATAATTCACGGTTTAATGAAAATCTTGTTCACATTTTTGTGTGGTTAACTACGTTAAAAATGTTTTATTTCCACGAAAAATACACACATCAAAAGTGTCTAGGGATCAACATATATTTTTGCAATAACTTTTCTCCTGATTGATATTAATTAAAATTTTCTTTAAGGATTCATCAAATAAAGTGTTTTCGTTTGTCACAGTAACGATAAACCAAGTCACCTTTGCATTAATAAAGATATTTGCCATTTTCCTAATAAAGGGATTTTTGACATTTGAACCACTAACATTAAAGTTCGAAAAAAAGACTGAAATAACAGTTTTCTTTAAAATTTTATTGGGTAACTTAAACAATTAATAATCCGTGTTTCTACCGCGAACACTAACAACACAAGAACATCGGTTTGGCATAATCAAAATGAGTTCATCCAAATCACGCTGTGGAATGGCCGCCCATGTTCGTTGCAACAACAAAAAAAGGTCTTCTTGCGACTGGATACCCTCCATATTCGGCAGAGCTCTTCTCTGTAGCATATCTCATGCATGCTCAATCGGGTTGAAGTCTGGCGACTGAGCAGGCCAGGGCAGGACATTGATGTTAGCTGCGGCGAGAGTCTGTCTTACAACTCTTGCGGTGTGCGGTCGTGCATTATCATGCATTAACTGAAATAAGGGACCGATTTGCACTTGTAGAGGAACGATGACGTCTGATACAATCGTCTCAGCATAAATTTGAGCGTTGAGGTTGCCTCTGATCCAAATCAACTCAGTTCTTCCGCCGATCCAAATACCCGCCCATACCATGATGGTTCCACCACTATAAGGATGGACTTCCTGGCAGGATTTTAATCGCTGTTGGCGTCCAGGGGTTCTCCAGTGTCGTATACGTCTTGTATCCGGTCTCATACCAAAACGAGACTCATCAGAAAAGCACACGAAACGCCATTGTTCTTCTGCCCAATTTCTGTGTTCAAGAGCCCATTGATATCGAATCCTACGATTGTGCATTGCTATAGGTGGTACCCGTAGCGGTCTTCGGGAATGAAGGTTCACTTCATGCAAGCGGTTTCTGACTGTTTGGTCGCTAATTAAGTTCCCTGAAGAGTGATGAAGCCTCACGGCTAACATCATGGCGGTTATTGTTGGAGCTCTTCGAGTTAAGATTTGAATGTATCGGTCTTGTCTCCGTGTGGTGCAGCGATACCGTCCTCCATGGCGCTCAGCCACGGTACCAGTGCTTCGGTAACGTGTCCAAAGTCGACTGATAACACTCTGACTTGTATTCAGAGCTAAAGCCACAGTACGTTGCCGGGAACCAGCTTCTATCATTCCCACGGCTCTGAGCATTTCTTCCCTGCTTAAATGACGTCGCCGCTCCATAATAACGTTGGTTTTAATCAGTAGTAGGGAAACAGTAGCACTAATAATGTCTTCAATGCGTTGTATGTCTTTATAGGGAAAATATTGACAGCTGATTTTCATCTTTTACTCGAATTTGATTCACAGTTCCTGATTCAAATTATGAAATGCACCAAAAAGGATCCATATAAATTTATAAAATCATAAATTTATTACAAAGCCACATCTCAATCTCAAGAAATCCGCATAAAAATGCTTGATCCCTAGACACTTTTGATGTGTGTATTTCCATCACCGACATTCTCAGAAATATTAAAATGAATGTTGCACTTTTTTTTTTAAAGCGTTTGTTCGTTCCAATTTCAAAATAAAAAGTGAAGACCAATAGCCGCGTACTGTTGAATGTAATATTCTTGTTTTGAATTTCGCGCGTTGCGTCTACTTACGCGGTCTAACATATCGCTGTCTCTCTCTATTCTGTGACATCAAGCGACCGTGTACTAGGTACCTACTCTGTATTACTTGCTAATTTATAATAAATAGTTAATTAAAACCTGAGCTACGCCGTTTAATTCCACACGTACTGACTGAGCGAGCAGCCGCTGGCTACCCCGCAAGGCATAACGAGGCAACCGCGCAAATCTTGGTCGTGACCGACCGCGATTTGCCTCGCGCGGTCGGTCAGGACGTGCCTAACGTTGCTGGATTTTGTCGATGCTTAAAAATGCCTCGGTAAGTTTGCCGCGCGCAGTCAAAACGGTTATTTCGCCTCGCTTGTTCGATGAACGACGGAATTATTTGCGATAATGAACACTGAGCAGTGTTTTAAATTAATACAATTATATGGCGAATGTAGACTATGCACAATATTCTGATTGTGACTAACGAACGAACTAACTAACAAAACACTACGAGAAGATGCGTGGAGAAACAAGAAATGAACATTCCAACAACATTTTAACTCACCACTCGATACTGGCTCTGCTTCACTGTGGATCGGACTGGCCGCGCGCGGTAGCCTCACACAAACAATGTATAGGCCGAGGCGGCTTATACATTGCGGCAAATGTTGCGCGGCAAACGTCTGAGGCTGCCTCGCGAGGCTGCTCGCTCAGTCAGTACTCGACTAATAACAAGAAGCAATTGGTATGTTAATATAAGTGTCATTTTTTCATAGTTGTACGGTGCCATTAGTTTCAAATATTTATAGATTTGCTGACAATAACCGTCATCTGTTGTACTTCCAACTCCATTATGGATGACTGATGTTTCTCTGAATAATTTACGTGGTCTGTTGTTTATTTTACGGAAAATTGATTTATGCTTGTCACTGTATTGTGGATGTCCGGTTGTAAAGTTGTTGTGTGCATTGATTGCATGATTATTAACATGTCGCTGCTTTCATTTTTTTTAATCTTTATTTTTTTCACTTGTAGCGGACATACGTTGGGTTTTGGAGAAACATTTCACTATCATTCATGTTTATGAGCCATAATCATATTTCAATTACACTTATGAAGAAATAACACAATAGAACTAAACAAATTTTTGACATTGATTACTATAACACTATGATTTAATTTTCATTTTTTCCACTTTCGCAGGTTGAAGGAGATGCAGAGTTATGAAGCTAAGAAACAGCAATTATAAAAAAAAACTAATACAATTAAATTTAGAACACGAATAAATGGTAATTTATTGAAAATTATTAAAAAATGATGAGTTATTTATAATAATAATAATAATATTTATTTAATTCAGACACAGTCCATACAAGAAATACAAAATAGAATCACATACACAAAACACAAATGCAATATTAAAATAATCAAAACAAATTAAGTTACACATACACATTAGAATTACGTAATCAATGTCGAGCACAATTAAATCATATTAAAATTATATAAAACACAAGTAATACTACATTAAAATAATCAACAAAAATAAAATTACACAAACACATTAAAATTACATAACCAATGTCAAGTACAAACAAACTAAATCAAAATTAAAATAATACACATTAAAACAATCGCTAATCAATTAGACAAACACAAATGTCAAAATAAGCGAGTAGAGGCGCTAACATGAAGCTGCATCCACCTTTTCATCAGTGGTAGGTCCCACCGCTCGGACAAAACCCTCAGGATACTGTTCGAGCTGCTTCGTAGGCGACCCAATAGCGAAGCGCTTCGCTTCCTAACGATCGCGAAAAAATCATCAGTCCGCGCCTCAGCAAACATAGTCGAAGCACTACAAAACCGTGGAAGCCCTAACAGTATCCTGAAAGCATTGTTGTACTGCACGCGAAGTGCGCTGTTCGCCCGCTGCGTAAAGTTGGTCCACAGGCTGCACGTGTAAAATGACTGACAATATGCCTTAAATAAAGTCACCTTCACCGGTGTAGTACACCGTGCAAACCTGCGGGCCAACATATTACACCGGACAGACAGCGCCCTGCGCTCCCTTTCAATATCCATATTGTCGCACAAGTCTTCAGAGACCCAGTGGCCCAGGTACTTGAAATGCTGCACCCTTTTCAAAGGAATGCCGCAAAGAGTGACAGGAGGTACAGATGTGTGAGATTTGGTACCTGCTTTAAAAATCATGAACTCACTCTTTTTAGCATTGTAACTGAGCCCATGGGCCTCCGAGTAGGACTCACAAATATTCAAAAGTTTGCGCAACGCACCGATCGATGGGCTCAGCAACACCATATCATCCGCGTAACTAATGTTGTTAATACACACACCGTCAATGGAACATCCAATATTAGTGCTGGTGAGCTCACCGATCAGCCTGTTGATGTACAGGTTAAAGAGGCGTGGCGAGGACAACCCCCCTTGCCTCACCCCGCATTCCAACCCATACACGTTCGACTGCGCACCCGCCCATCTAACGGTATTCTGCTGCTCACTGTACCAATACCGGAACAGAGATACAATCTCATGTGGCACATCCGTTTCACATTGTAGCTTCTGCCATAGCTTGTCATAACACACCAGATCAAAAGCTTTTGAAAGGTCTAAAAAACATGCGTATACTGGTGTGTTTCTGTCCGTATAGTACTGGACAGTCTGCTTGAGACAGAAGATGGCACTCTCAGTTGACAAACCGGGTCTGAACCCAAACTGTGCGTCATGCAGGTGGAGGTGATTTTCCAACTGTCGATCAAGCAAACTATCCAGCACCTTAGCTATGACAGTTGCAAGCGAAATCGGTCTGTAATTAGACAGATCCGATGAGTCACCTGTCCTATCCTTAATAATCGGCACTACGACTGTTTGCATTAAATCATCAGGTAAATAACTATGACTAACACACAAGTTAAACAAAAGTGCAAGGACTCTTGGCAGGTGTACGCCCGCGTACTTTAAATGCTCGATGCTAAGACTATCGTGACCTGGGGACTTGCCTCGTACCATCTTCTTTATAATTTGCGCCACATTCTTGGCGGAAAACCTAATGTTAACATGGTCAGAGCGATCCTCAGCATCGAGCACCTCAGACGCGGGCCCGAGCGGTGACACCACACTAAAATGCCGCTGAAAGGCGCAGGCTATGTCCCGCGGCTCATGCGCACCACCGACACTTGCCGGAGCGCCCGACCTTGGATTCAGTTTATGGGTATTTTTCCAAAAATCACCAAAACTTTTATTTGCGTGATGTTCCGCAATGATGTCCATCTTTATCTGACGTTCATTATTTTGGCAGTACTTTAATTTTTCTTTAAATAGTTTCCTAGTCTCACACATATTATTATAATATTGTCCAGATCTAGGACGCCCATGAGACACCCACGTCTGAAAACAAAGTCTGGCCCTCCGGTGAGCGCCACTAACATGCCTGTTCCACCCCGTTACATACCTAAAACTGTTGCGCTTAGGTGCAATGCAGCTTCTCTTAGCGGCTTCAGTCAAAATATTTACAATGTCATAGTACATTCTATTTATTATCAGTTTATGGTTCTGATCACTACACATACCATCTGCACAATAACAAAACTCAGATGGAAAATCAATTTGCTTTAATTTTAAATTACAGTAACTGGTATAGTCTTGGATTTGGTTATTATCCCTAATTCCCCATTGTACATAATTAAAAGTGTTTGGACTAGTTGAAACTTTAGGTTTAATAATATTCACGTTGCATTCAATCATTAGTGGATAGTGATCAGACCAGTATGTGTCATAAAGTACGCACACATTCACGACTGCACTACGCGCCGCACGTGTGACTACACAGTGGTCGAGCCATCGCTGGCACCCGTGTGCGTCACTCACAAATGTATACGTATCGCGAGGCAGCCACTCAATGTCAAGACACGACCACGATTGTTCCGTGCAAAATGTAAACAACTCATTAGCGAACAGCTCACCTGGGTGCGCGTTGAAGTCTCCGAGTATGAACACAGATTCTACATCATTGCTTTCAATAATCGCGTTTAACTCACTGAGGCACTCTGTAAACTCGGTCAGATTTTCGATCGAGTCAGTAGGCATGTACACTGATATCACTAGTATAGACCGGTCTTGAAGCACTACTTTTATCGCAGCGAGACGCACACTCGTACACGCGATCACAGCCACCATTGGAAACGTCGCCTTCCTCCATAGCAAGGCGACTCCACCATACGGCCTCCCTCGAAGCACTCCAGTGGATGTATCAACAGCAGACTTCCCAGTAAAAGAAAATGTGTCATCAATGCTGCCCAGGAACTGTATGTCATGAGGCAATAGCCAAGTCTCCTGTAGTGCCACAATGTCCGCAGTCTGGCAGAGACCCTTCACACTTTCCACCGATCTTGTGACACTCTTGCAGTTAAACGTAACAAGCTTAATTGTACTATCCATTTATTGTCGATAATACTCCAGTTATCTCCCGGTAGGTAGGTCTGTCCGCGTTGCGACTGAAGTCAACAAAACGTCGATATAATACCCCGTCGGGCCAAAAGTCATCCGTCATAAACAAGCCAAACTTGTTTTTAGGCACAAAAACAATATAACCATTGTAATCCTTGTTGGATTTCATATTCATTTTCTCTAATTTTAAAAAATTTATAGACACAATTTTTAAAAAATCGACAAAAAGACTACACCGAACTATGGCACCGAACTATGTGTGAACTACAAAAAGTATGAAAAAATATCAAAGGTAATAAAATCCCACCAGCCAGGCCTTTGCACATTTGTGTGTAAAGGACATGGCATGTTACAAAATAATTGCAAAATTTTATAGATCTTTAAAGTAGGTCATTCATTACGTTAGAGACCCAATTATTTTAAGACTAAGTTCTAATTTCGCCAGGAATACACGCCCAACTGCGGCATGCGCATATTCCACTTAAACTGTTGAAGAGACAGTACGATTACGTGGAGTCAGTCCGCATTCCCTCCAATCGACAGTTACTGGCTCTTATAGCCTACAGCTTAACTAACTTGTATCTGTATTGGGCCCGGAAGAAGAAGGAATGGAGTACGCATTGTCAAACAGATGAGATTCAGGACTTGGGCAATTTAGACCTTGTTGCCAAGTAGGGATAATTATTATTCCACGATCAACATTGCTTAGCGTTTTCCTAACTATGTGGTGGTTGGCTTCCAGTCTACCCGAGAGCAACCGACTGACTGAACTGTGCTGAACTGAACTGGTCTGATTACTACTGCAACTACTGGGTAGAAAGTAACTAGGTTGTATGCCCTTATAATATACACTAGCTATGCCCGCGTTTTCGCCCGCGTGGCAAATTATATACTAAAACTTTCCTCGAGAACCACTCTGTCCATTGGTGACAACAGTATGAAAATCGGTGCAGTATTTTTTGAGTTTATCGCGAACATAATATAGAAATGAGTTACGTCGACAAAGTGGTAAAATAAAATCTCGAAAAAAAAATTTTAGGGTATCAAATTCAAATACTTTATTTCAGAATTAATCCATATTTTGTGTGGGATACCGTTTAATAGGTCTTTTCTAATTAACTAACTAGCTACTACGTCTAACTAATTTGCCAGTTAAGGAATTCGTTTGTGAAATATTAAGCTTTAAACTACTTTTTTGTTAGACAGAAGTGTGTCCACTTCTACCAGCTAAACGGTTGTGTTTGGATGTGTGAAAAAAATCATGGTAGTAGTATTAATAACGAAATTAAAAGGAAAACTATCACAGCTGAGAAGGCGTTACAAGTTTACTAGTAATAGTCGACTAACTTATAAAATGTACTTACTAAACATATTTTCCTGAACATTTAATGTATATGGATGTGGAGTGGAATGGAGGACAGATTTTTAAAACTAGGAATGTAAGTTTAGGTAGGTTAATCAGTTTAGCAAATCCGCATTTTTTGATGGGCAACTACGGAACCCTATATTGTGCGTGGTCCGACACGCACCTGGCCAGTTTTTTGTATCCTCTTGCAATTCAGCTCAGGTTTACATTAGGATTTCGAGGAACCATGATTACCGTAAATTACTTGTTCGTTGTATACCTCGATGCACTTGGATAGATGTTGATTAACCTGCGTGCATATTAATAATACAAGATAATTATAGGCAAAATTAAACTGGAGTATTCGCTGAATGCCCGAACGGTTCGTTGCTATATATAATAGCGTTGTTTTACGTACCAGCAACATCGAAATATAAATGTAAGAAGAATAAAATAAAATACATAATATACCTATGTTCAGTCAGCTAGATTCTTTTATGTAGTTAAGTAATTTTTTGTTTAAATTTTGTCACTTTGATAATGTAAGTTTTGTAATAACTAGTAATACATTTATTTAAAAACTGAATACATAATCAGATTGAGTGAACAAATTTACAGCTATTGATTGTTTTTTCTTATCACTGTCAGTAAATAATTCTAAATAGAGAGTAAATAATAATTAGGCTGTCAGAAACTTTGTGTAACTGTTTTCGCGATGATCAAGAAATTGAACTTTCAACTTTAATAGTTTTTTAGCAAACTTGTGGCGCACTGCTATTAATTCCGACTAAGGAATAATTATAGTTCTAGTAAGTCATCATAAGATCATACTCAGGCAGTCGCATTACTTTTTGTAATTTATTTCATTACCACTACTCTCAAAACAGCAAGGGAGAACCTCATTAGGAAACCGGCATATCCTACAACCAAAAATTCGAAGATATGTGACATCTACCGGTACCAACTCACTACCAGCTATCAGCTCATGCCCTCATAGAAATGAGGCCTGTGTCCTAGCAATGGGAACATAATAGGCTAATTATTCTTATGGTTAGCAACCAATGGTGAGGCAGCGCGTTATATGAAGGTACCAAGCACCATAGTAACACCCTACACTGACTTGAACTTATTACCATTTTTTATTCTAAAATCAATATTGAATAGAGTCTTATTATAATAATTGTGGACTGTAGAATTATAGTGGCCTGCGTGTCTGCTTGCACGCATATTGTAAAGTGGGTGCATAAGTTATTTCCAACGTCTTTTCTGTCTTTGTGTGCAAGAGTGCTTGTGTGAGTGATCAATTACCATGAATACAAAATCATCCTTAATAACCATAGCTTCAGTGAGGGGAGTTTAACTTCTTAAAAAGTAAAATAGGGTACGTTCCTAGAGGTATTTTTCCCATAATTATATGTATTTACTAGCCCGTGACATTTGTTTGCGTGGAAATTTAGATGAGAATGAAAACAAATACTCCATGTGTCATTCCAGGCAATTTTTTTTAATAATGTTTGTAAAGACAACAGATAACGTAAGGAAACATCGTAACAAAAGGTAGAGTACAAAGGCACCGTGTATATCTAAAGAATAATACGATGACAACTACAATGACACGCCAGGACTATACGATTATTGTCTCTTTCTGTGCCAAATTGAATCCAGAGTATAAAAAAATAATAAATAAAGTTAAAACTTTTTTTTTCAGACTTCACAGAATCCGTATTATTTACACTAGTTTCAAAAATAATAATTTTATAATGTAGGTGTTAACCCAGTGCTGGACGTACCGCGTGTCCAGCCTATCCGCAATAACAGCCAGGCTGCTGGTGGTGCTGGTACGCAACCTGCCAAGCGCAGTGACGCATAGTTTGCGGAGTACGGCGTGGAAGCTGTCAACATGTGCGTCCGCAAACGTACCAGACGCACTGCACCAGCGCGTTAGCCCCAACAACGCCCTGAATGTATTGTTATATCGGACGCGCAGGGCGCTGAAAGATCTTTGAGTATGAGCCCACAGGTTGCACGATAATTCGATCTATCTGTGTAGTTGGTCTAGTTATATTATATATTAGACAAAATATTCACCTGTACACTAAAAACAGTGATATTCACAACTTTAACACCAGAAATAAGCATAAACTACGCGCTCCTTTTCACCGGCTTCACAAAGTTCATAATTCATTCGTAGGGCTTGGTATAACATTTTATAACAAACTGCCATCTTCTTTTTTAGACTTGCCATTTAATGCATTTAAAGCCAAAGTGAAATCTAATCTTTGTTCAAAAGCTTACTATTCCATTAACGACTACTTAAATGATAAGAATAGCTGGTCGTTGAGTTGAACACAAGACAATGTTTGTAATTTATGTTCTTTCTCCAAAATTAGTTTACTGATATAATATATTATGTTTTTTTTATGTTTTATTATTATATACCTTTTATTATTGATTGTAGTCAATCGTAATATTAACTTACACCATAGTATTGTATCGAGTCTGGTTCTTCTAACCAAACAGACAGATGTGTTGCTGGAGAGTTTGTTCCGCCACTTCTTCTTTCCAGCAAAAACACTAGGAAGTGTCGAAGGGTGGGCGTTTTGGGGGACTGTCACTTGTAAATAAGTAAAGTAAAGTAAATTTTGACGTTCGAAAAGTGCTGATTATCAGCCTAGTTTGAATAAATGAGTTTTGATTTTGATTTTGATTTTATCGGTCTGAATTTGAGCCTGGTTGATTTCAATAGGCTCGCCTCCTATTACATGGGGCTTGAACATACTGGCGAAATGTGGGTGTACTAATACTTTTGCGTGATGTTTACACACGACATTTCGATATACCTGCTTCATTAGATAGCTCAATACCTATATCTCTTCTTCAAACCACATTCACTCTAATGCTGTGTTTAGGTCTCTTCAAATGCACGCCACTTCACCCGGCATCACACAGCTATGTTTCTAAAATGCTTGATTCAGCCTTTGCCAAGGGCTGTCAATTAAAAATAATGACCCAGAATATCGAATGAGGACTGTAATTTGATGTTGCATTATACCTATGTATGTTTTGAAAGGTTTGAAAAAGAGGGAAGAAAATATGGAAAACTAGCTATGAGTCCCGCGGCTTTGCCCTCGTGGAGTTCGGTAATTGCCCACGGGATCGTACTACCAGGATTAAAGTATCCTATATCCTGTCTGTGTTCAAAATTTCACCCAAATCTGGTTAGTAGTTTTGGCCTGAAAGAGAAACAAATGCTCAGACCCATACATTCACACAAACTGTTGTGTTTATAATATTTACTAGCTGAAATCCGTGGATTCGCCTGCGTTGATGTCGGTCATCGCGATCAAAAGTAATCTTTTCATCCCCTCCTTTCAACCCCTTACAAAACTTATTTAACATTAAAAGGCTCAGGCTCAGGCTCAGGCTCTAGACTATCTGTATACCAAATTTCATTAAAATCGGTTCAGTAGTTTTGACGTGAAAACGCGACAGATAGGTAGACAGGCAGAGTTACTTTCGCATTTATAATATTAAATATTAAAGTAACGATTAGGAGGATTGTTGTAGTTTTTTTTCTTAAACTATGTAGTTACAGATGAGCAAACTGTTCAGTGGTCCGTCTTTTTTAGTCAATTTTGTTTGTCAAATCTAGTAACAACCGATATCCTGTCTGATTGCTTTAATTGAGGAACCACAAACAATATATGGCTTATTGAATAATAAGTCTATAAATGGTTAAGAAAATATTTCAAGAACATTTATTTATTTATTTATCAACTTACATAGGTAGCTAAACTCCATTTGGTGTTGTTGCAATGACGTCATCATACAGCTTACCTTTGAGACTGTTCCTCTGAAGGCGTGGAATATGGGACATAGCGGAAAAGCCACAGTTTTTCAATTTACCCCGCAGTTGTTTCAAATGTATCGCGGTGTTACAGCGGTCCACCAACCATTTTGAAATCCGACTTGAATCAAGAGTGTGACTAGATTAAAACCTATAGCCCCCAAATAAATTCGGTAGGAAATATTTTTTGATTGAAACGTTTTATCAAATGCACGGAATGGTATTTTTGTTTTTAGTCTGAACTGTATTTTTAGGACTTTGTGAATGGGTTCTGTTAGAGTGCTATGCTCAATTTCTTTTACATGGCACCAATTGCTCTATTACCATATTTTGACAGGGTATACTTCATACATAGACTGCCTCATTGGTCGACTGCTGAGTATGAAGTCCTGGCTTCAATTCCCGGGTCTGGCAAAGTATTATTGGGTTTTTCCATCAATAACTTCCCAGTAGCAGCCACGGAGTGTTGATTGTGCCCGGTTGATGGTAATAGGCTCACCCCCTATTACATGGCACTTAAACATAACTGGCAAAATGTGGGTGGTACTCTTCTACCTCACCCTTCGAGGATTACAGGAGTGATGTGATGTCATAATTATTATTTTTTTTTTTTTCTTATAAAAAACGTTGCCCCACACTAGGAATTTCTTCTGTATCGTGGGTGCGTTCACAAACATTTAAACTCACATACACAAATACCCAGATCCGAAACAACTATCTGTAGGCCATACAAATATTTGTTCCGTGTGGGGATCGAACCCGCGACACGTAGCGCAGCAGCCAACTACTTGAGCCACTGCGCCAACCGTGTCGTCTTTTATACAAATTAATTGACGAAGACCAAGGACGAGGGTGGTGGACGCCACTTAGACTTAAGTAGCGTCCACCACCCGCGGATAAATAATCTGCAGCATTAGCGTAGTTTTTCACATCACAGTGACTTCAACAATCAAGTTTTCAACATAAAAAGGCTAGATTATTACACAGAAAAGAAATGTGCGAGTACTGCAATATGACCATGCGTAGCAAGAACGAGCAAAGAAAATACTTTCGGCACACATTCAGCAATAATAGACTTTATTGACGAATATCGCAACGAAACGGGAAGAGCTCGAAGCTAAATAATAACAGCAGCTCTTGGGTTAAACGCCTGCCTGGGTTAATCTGTGGATGTGTGACCACCCAATACATGGTGAGTTTCCACCGGGCCTCGGAAAGCACGTTAAGAGGTTGGTCCTGGCTTTAGTACCTTTGTCGTTACCGGTAGTAAGTAGCCCGACATATGACTACTAGTTTTACCAAAGGGTTACGCTAACTGGATTGTGGAAATCAGATAGGTAGTCGTTTCATTTAAAATACTGGCATTCAGCTGCATGCGGTTAGACTGAAAGCTGATCCATACATAGTTGGGAAAAGGTTACATGGATGATGAGATGGGCAACACAACACAGATTAAAATAATGTTCCAGTATACACGTTTGCTATGCTCTGTATGGTGTCGGACGTAAAGAATAGCACCATCCCATATCTTCCCGTGGGTGTGGTAAGAGGCGACTAAGTTACCAAAGAATGGGCGTTCTCTGTGCCTTCGTAACAACCATACTGCGATCGCCAACCCGCCTGCCAAGCGTGGCGATTATGGCAAATCCCCCCCTTCTGGGGGAGGCCTATGTCCAGCAGTGGAAGTTTTATGGCTGACATGATGATGATGATGATACACGTTTAAATATCACACATTTTTCTATCGGGGTAGAAAATATGTATTACAATATCAACCTCCAACAATGTACACATACTTCTTTTGTTGCGACCACGTTCACACATAGCTTTACAAGCATTCCGATAGCGAGGACTACGCATACTTATACCTACATGAAATAATGTCTTTGCCAAATTCGCTCGTTACATTTTATTTCCGCAGGATAATCGGTGCAAATTAATCACTATATTATATTACTATTATTATAAAACCTGAAAAAAAAAAACAGAACCTCAAAATAACATCAAACTGTAAACGAAATACAATTTTTTAAACGAAAAACAGTTTTATGTTATTTAGTTTTTTTTTTTAATTTTTTTTATTTCAGTGTTAGGATTTATTTGATAGTTCAAAAATGTTTAGTAGAAAAGTAGAACAGAATGTTTAGTAGAGTGGTTTCATTTATTGTCGTATTATCGGCACCACCCTGTATAAAAATAGGCAAAACAAAACTTAAGTGTCGAAATCAGTCGAGCACAATACGCAAGGGCAAAAAATCTCATTTAGCTGGCACACGTTGATAAAAAGGTTGAACATTAATTACATTACCATCACCGACGCCCCAGGTGCGTCCACAGGCGAAACACCCTGTTTTATTAGCCCTCGTGTTATATACAACTCGTTTGTCAACGTAATTAATGCTGTACCTATGCTAATATGTATTGTTTATAATATTTTTTTGACAAGAAAATTCAGCTGAGCTTCGCTAAGCTTCAGTTTTTGTTTAAAACAAAAGTAAACTTATAAATAGACAGTTAGAATTAATTACAGGATCGCAAATAGAAAACATAATTGTGTAGTCTTCATCTTCAAAGACATGTTTCATTCTTAACATGTATATCATATTTGTTATACAACTCTGTTCAACAAACTTTCTGAAGTTTAATTAGAGAAGGTTCTCGGTAATCCTAATTACTAAATGTTTATTGAAATATCTACCGAGACGTACCTATTTCTAAACCCTTATTACCTTCATCTCTTAATACACTATGAACAAGTCAGACACCTAGTCCGTAATATCTTGTACGTGATAAGTACTTCTTAACTACATCGAGGCTACAGACACGTCCCCTAACTTGTCAGACACTGCCTTGCCAACGGGATAATCTAATTGTGTACACAATCCAGCCACCACTGTATCGTAGACTAGCCTACTTTTTAACAAAAAGCTAACTCCATTACTATTGATGTAACGACCATTACGAGCACAGAATCCAATAAGAATAAATGACAAAAAATATAAAATATGTGCGATTCATTCTTCAAATCAGAATAATGTATTGCCCGAATAACAAAGATGATCAAATGAAACATCAAAAATACAATAAAATGCGGGCAAACTCGGCGATCGCATTTCGCTTGTGATAGCGCATAGGCAGAGATATTGTTGAGTTACGCTCAATACTATTTACTCGGCGATATTCTCCCTTGTGAAAATCTCTTAGATGCGATCATAAATCGCTTCGGTTGACATAATAGCGTAAAGGGAGCGGCCTGGATTTATGCATGTTTGATTTAGAGGGAGGTGAATGTTGTCATTTTACCGACGTTCCCACTAAAAATATGGTGCTTTTACTCCACGAATATTATTCTCAAAGGAGATACGGACATAGATACATGCGCTCGCTTTTGCACTGTTTAAATAAGTACATGAATTTTCATGAACGTTTTGGAATACCGCATACGTAATAAGGCGCTTTATAAAAAGTATAGAACATAATGCGTGTGTTCGGAACCGAGCTCTCCACTCGAAAGTCGAACGTACAAAATTGGTCTTCTAACAATTTGTGAATTATCCTTCGCATGCTTACCTCGCCAGATATCGTAAACTTCGTTTCTTATGCGCGTTTTCGTTTTATGATTTATTGTTAGGGCTCATTTATATGATTGAATAATAAAAACTGCTCGGTCGGGTACCACATTTACATTTGACTTTCATTTACCACGTGAATTTTAATAAGATTTCTAATAAAAGAAAATATTTTTTCACAACGATGATAAAATCGTTAGATAAAATTTGAACAGAGTACTTTTTATTTAGAATTTATCAGATAACATCTCGGTGGGAATTTATTTAACCTGACGACTGCAAAGGAGGGCTGGCTATTAAATTTATTTGAAAGCCGGTCTTCGTTTATTGCGATTCGGATTGGAATTGGAATATCCAGACAGAACAGATTAACAATTTTCGAATTCTAAGGACAGCCTGTGTTCTAAATTCAAGACACGATTCAAATTAAGTGATAAAGCGTTGGGAGTACGCCGCCTGCGCCCGGTTGTCACCCGGTAATACCCAAAGAAGCGACGTGCCCCTAGCCCATTACGACGAGCTGCATTGCAACAATTTCGAGGAGGAAATTTTCAAAGTGTATCAACAAATGAAGTGGTAATTATCTCTAAATCAACTCCTAAATATACACAGACTGTATATTCAAGTGTTCGTGTTTGATGAGGAGCTGAGGAGCCGTGACCGTGACTGGTGCGGAGAGCCTTTTGTAGGCTAATATTACTCTAGAATTATAACAGACGGTCTTAACGTTAAGGTATCTGACTAGTACAAGAATTATTATAAATAAAATGCTTCCTTATAATTATAATAACATACCTATAATTACACAAGTTCCTCTAAAAAATGTGGTAATGATCAAGATCATCATCATCATCATAAATGTTATTTAGTGTCGGTGTAACACGTTTTTTTCTTCACACTCACCCGTTAATCGACACGCTATCACATTAACAGGAATTATGAGAACAACTTCATGTGATTCAAAGTACTCACAATACACCCTAACATGAAACAATATTTTTGTAATAACATGACGTTTATTCGTATTCCAACTCATATAATACACGAAAAAACCCACGAACATCTCAATACATCTGACTGTTTAATAACAAGAGACGATCGAATAATCAGATCACGTATTGAGCACCAAATTCATAATCGGCTATTGAACGCAACCCCAAGGAATTTGTAAGGGATAACGCGAAAACTGAAGGTGTTTATTATTTTATGATGCTACTCCATTCTCGAATAAGGCCGTACAATAACGATAAAGTGTTACGACCTATCCGATGAGGAGGAAAAAATGTCGTACAAGTCTCGTTTGCGGAGGGCCTAATGATATTTTACTTTAATAACAATATGTAGGCTTGACACTGTTTAATATGGGAAAATTGCCTATGCCCGGAAATGAAGTGGTTTTCTTAAGATTATGTTTTTAAATCAACGACTGAAGTATAAAACGTACGTATTAACATTCTCCCTTTATGTCAATCTTCTATTTCTTCGTCTTTAACCTTTGACCACCCAATGCTGAGTGTAGATCTGCAGGGCTATTGCGTATCTTTTCGGTATTACTGGCGCTGCATTAAAAATATTAAATTCTTATCTTACTAATAGGTACCAAGTAGTCGGTATTGGTGAACATCGAAGTGAACCCAAACCCATTACCTGTGGAGTGCCACAAGGTTCTATTCTAGGACCTCTGCTATTCCTTATCTACATCAACAATATTAATGAAATCGGACTTAAAGGAGCTATTTCACTGTATGCCGACGATACTAGTCTTTTTTACTTTGACAGTAATATAGAAGCAATTATTAAAGAAGCACAAAATGATTTAAATAAATTAGCGATCTGGTTCCAATGCAATCTACTTACTATAAATGCTAGTAAAACCAAATACATGATATTTTGTGCTAAAAATAAAAAACTTCATACACACGACGAATTAAATATAAATGGTCAAAAATTATTAAAAACTAGTACTGAAAAATATTTAGGTCTTACTCTTGATGATAAACTTACAATGAAACCTCACATTGAGAAAGTAAGAAAAAAGATATCGTCACTGACTGGTGCACTTAGAGGAATTGTCCGATGTCTCCCACTACGGGTCAGATATATTATTTATAATTCGATGGTTAAACCACATCTCGATTATTTAATTGAAGTATGGGGAAGTGCTGCCAAAACTCACCTTAAAAAGCTACAAACATCTCAAAATAAAATAATTAAGCTCTTATTCAATTATGATTATTTAACATCTTCTCAAACAGTATTTCAAGAAACAAAATTAATGAACATTTATCAAATTTATAGATATAACACCTGCATACTTGTACGTAAAATAATTAATAGAGACATACATACACAAATAACATTTACAAAAAGAATGCAAATTCAAAAGCGCATGACGAGGCAGGCTAACCATATAATTTTAAGAGCACCGAGGACAAATTACGGTAGAAAGACTGTCGTATATGAGGGAGCTGAACTGTATAACTCTATACCTAAAGCTATCAAGGAATCGAAATCACTTCCAACTTTTAAAAGGCTATTAAAGAACCACCTGATTAATTTATAAATTGTTAGTTTTTACTGTGTTTAGAAAATAATTTTAGTTTATTATTACTTAATTTTAGTTTGCAACAACAAGCGAAACCGTCGCTTATAAATTGTACCTAAATTATTATGTTTTTCCTCATAGAAGTGAATAATTGTATTCTTTTTGAGCGAAATAAATTTCTGAAACCGTATCTTTTTAAATGTGAGTGGCTATCATAGTGTCCATCATTTAACTGTCAAATGATTCCATTTTGTACCAAACCATAACAAATGATATGATAGCCACTGACATTTAAAAATATATCTACGCAATAGCCCGGCTGTTCCAAATATCTTCACTTTGGTGGTTTTGTGTTTTATATCAATTTTATGATAAATGACACTACTGAACATCAAAACAAACTAAACACAGTTTTCGGTAAGTTCCTTAGTTATAGGTAGAGCATAGAAAAGTAAAATCAAAACTTGTATTTTGTCAAAAGCTACTGTTAAAGGATGCTTTTACAAGTATGAAATAAAACACAGTGATAATGTTTATACCTAAAGTCAAGAAATAGTTAATTCTTCAACAGAAAAAAACGTTATCGATCCGTTTTCCAACCGAAATGATTGTGATAATGTCAACACAACACGCTTTGCTGGCAAATACAAATAACCTTAATGTACCAAAGCCATAAAAGGCGAAAAACAAAAGTAACTCAAACACAGTCAACAAACCGAATGAACTAAACATAAAATGGTACAACGATTTGTTAAATGAAAATGTAATCAACACAAATTACAGACTGGCAAACGATAATTGAGTACTCTTTATTAATATTTCAATTTACACACGCAATATGCCAAAGAAATGATAGATTACTATCTGGAAAGACTAAAAATACGCAGTTTTTAACAGATAAATGACCACAGTACATTACAAAAGAAAGGAAATTGTGTTTATATCTAATACAATTTATAATATCAAAATGATGTCTAAAGTTGATAACAAAATTAAATATTACGGCAAAGGTGACATTTTTTTTCCTACCGTTTATTTGCTGTATACTTTTACATTATACCCAAATTAAATACTAGGTAGCTACTGTGGGTAGTAATAGCATAGGGAATTACTAATTTTCTAAAAACAATAGTATTATCTAAGTAATAAGTTAGTAACGCGCACTCAGTCAAAACTAAAAAAAATAAAGGCAACACTAGACAGTGTCTTTAACAGAAAATTGGCACCTGTCACCTCCACTTAAACTTAAAATAACATGCTATCAAGTTCCTAAATCTAGTAGTCATATTTATTAGTAAAAGCGATTATCGACTTGCCCCATAGGTCACGAAAATTGTAAGCGGTGACCCCAGATGGGCGAGGGGCGAGTAACTGCGAGCGAACAAACGGAGAGAGGGAACTCTCTTCAGTCGTGTGTCAACCGCCGATGACGCCGGTCGTCCGCGTCGCGCTTGCTAACAAAAATATTACGTGAGCTTCATTATAACTCGACTCAACTCCGATTGAAATGTTAATTAAAACCGTGTGTGAGTAAAGTGCTTACGGCAATATATGAAGAGATAAAGCTCTGTGATATGTGATGGAACTGTTTGTTTAAAAACTTAATGAGGATGTATGTCTTATTGGCAGTACTCAGTTTACTTATAAAAGGTAATAGTAATTATGTGAATGGACTGTGTGCTTTTATTTATATTAAAAATGTTTTTAATTTAGGTGAATTGTACGGACGGTATACAAATCTACAATCTACAATTTTATTTACATTTTGTGAGGAACACGAATAATTTACCGAGTCCCACGCTGGGCTACAATAAGTGGCGGTGACAGCTACGATATCTTAATGCAGCTCCGTTTTCAATTTAGGAATAAAATTGCATAAAGATATTATTCATGAAGACCGAGGAAATCTTTATGATAAAAAGCCATTCATCTAAGAGCGACATCATAAGAAAAATACTTCTTCCTTAAGTAGGTTATCAAGAGAGGTATTTATTCGCCACGATAATAAATCATTTAAATTCTCTTGAAACTTTTACTTTTTAGAAGATTAAGATTGACATTTTAAATAGGGAGATAAATAACGTTTCTGTTCTAGTTGTTGTGGGTTAAGAGTTGAATGAAGTATCTCGAGTTTTGAAGGAAACTTTTACGAACTAAAGTGGCCTTTTCACGCCTACTGAAAAACAAACCCTTCAATTAAACCGTCAGTATATCTTTTATCTAAAGGAGCCCTCAGTTAGATTTATTCAGGCCTGCCCCCGGCCCGGGGTCGCTAAAAGCAAATTGAGCCTTAAAAATACAAACTGTATCTCTTTTTAATTTTTTTTATGGAAATGACCAAGAAGTCTTCCATAATCGATATTCAATTTATCGGAAAATGGTTCCCAACTACGAGTATATTGTAACTTACTGGAAAGATATTTATTAAGATTCTAGGTAGGCTTTGAGGCTTTACCACAAATTAAGCTACATTCTCAAAGGGACACGGAACATTTTCATATTTTATTTATATTTTGGATTGGCTTCTGCCTGCGGCTTCACTCGCTTGAACTTTAATTATAGTCCCATAGGGTCTTCTTATTCTAAGCGTGTCAATGACAGTTCAAATTGACTAAGTCCAAAATGTGGCGAAGAGTAGGGTATTTTCTGTAGCGTCCATCAGCTCATGTGATGGGTAAATAACAGGACAAGCAGGGTACGATATCAAGTGGCTTATTGTTTGTGGGGTAATACCACATTTACACTCCACTCCAAAATCATCAATGAATCTCCATCTGAACAGGTTTCCCTTGCTTCGGTCATCCTGTGTCCAGGGTCTATTTAAAGACTTCCAGGTTAGTCATGGCAACTCGTGATCATGTGGGAGATTTTCGGATAGTGGTACAAATGGGTTGGGTAAGCATACACTTTCTCGCCACAGCTTAATTCCCACAAGATCGTTCGACTGGGATAAAAAGTATCTTTTGATGATGAGAATGCACGCCAAATTTCATCCAAATACGTTTCGGTGTTTTGCGTGAAAGAGTATCAAACATCTATCCTTCGATTCATCCTCGTATTCTTTTGTATTTATAATAGTAAGTAAGAGATAATAGTAATACACTAAGATGAGGCTAGGTCTAGTATAATTTTCAACGGACAAACATAGATTAAAAAAAAAAGTGTGCACTGGAAATAGTTCTTTTTTTTAATATCACTTAAGGAATAACATAGTTCCCTGTCGGGGCTGCGGGTTGTTCGCAAGAGATACCGCGGCCTCGACATGAAGGGCTAAGAAGGAACATGGGTGGTTTTTAGTCAGTAGAACTCTGACACTCCCTTTCGCTCTGCCCAAGAGCGGGAGGGGTCATTTGATGATTTTCCACCCGCCAAAAAAAAAAAAGGAAGAACATAGTTGTGCGCTACGCTCTCTGTATTCTGGATATTGCTTCTTACTGCATTACTTACTACTTATTTTACACATCAAATTGATTATATATCAATCAGTTCAATATGCATTATATCACATGTGTGGTATGATCCGCATAGTCTATGGGTATCAAGTTTGAATATAAATAGGTTAGTGTTGATAATCTGCCAATCGATTGTTAAGATACTAGAGAAGTCCTCATCCGTTTCGGTCCAAGTGTGATATATCAAGTTCATCTGTGGACTATGATGGGTACTAATATTGTGAATGTGGGTTAATCGTAGCTCGTGGATGAAGAATAACAGCCCCTCAGGTTAAGCTGGTTGGGTTGCCTTGGTTGATTCGTGAATGGCTGACCCATTATATACCGAGTTTCCTCCGGACCTCGGTAAGCACGTTAAGTCGTTGGTCCCGGCTGCCTATAGTAGATCTTTGACCGTTGTTAGGTAGTCAGTGGCCCGAAAGCCTAACAACCAGTCGTACCAAGAAGTATTACCCAGAAATACCTGGTAGACTGGAAGCCGACCCACATAGTTGGGAAAAGGCTATGATGCTTGATGACATGAAGTTGATAATGATAGGCAGATGATGTATCCAATCGTATTTGTCACTACTCTTGAGTGCCTCGTTGGTCTAGTGGTCACATAACTGGAAACGTGGAAACATAACTTGCGAAACGTGGGTGTACTATTAGGTACACCTCTGCCTAACCCTTCGGGGATTACAGGCGTGATGTTATGTATGTTATGTGTCTTACACTGTACCTTGACAAGTCCTTGATCATCGTCATCTGCCTTTAGTTTTTACTGTATTTTGTGATAGTTATAACAAGAAGCAACTGATGTGAAATGAGTTGATCTTAGCAACCTATTTTCTAAACAATTAGAAATGATAATAATATGCAGTACAAACTGTGGGCCAAAATAGCAGGAAACTAGTGCCTTGATACAGTGAGACGGGGTCGCGGCAGACCACGAAGGAGATGGCAGGATGAACTAGATCAGTTCCGTCAAAACTGGAAGAAGGACGCGCGGGTTCGCGAGAAGTGGCTTTGGCCTGGAGTGGGACAGAGCAGGCTAGCAAAAATAATAATAATATGTCTGGGTAATCAAGCCCAACTCTTGTTGCCTACCTTTATTGGTATTTAGTGATTACAGAATTCACAGATACTTTACTTCTTGCTGCTGATTCAACCCGCTAGTCACTTTTACGTCTCCCTCGAGGAGTGATGTAGTGGTCTATTTGTACTCCGACACAGCGAAGTTAAAATGGCTGTAAATAAGTTCTGACAGGTCGATATTCCACCGACTTCGAGCAGATAGTTGATATAACCTTCTTGGTTGGCTTTTATACTTTTTTATATAAACAGTTGTTTTTTTTCTAAAGGTAAATACTCCGAAAAAAAATAACTTGTTTTTGGTGCTTTGCTAGGTTTGTAGATTTTTTTAGCAGTAAAAGGCTAGTGGTGTGACCATCGGACTGCCAAGTTATGGATATCGAGTCCGAACTAGTGTTGTAAGAAACTCGAGTCTTTTAGTTTCTATTTCGAGACTTAAGTCGATTTTCAAGACTAGGACTCGTTAATCACATGAGTCCCGAGTCCTTTCGAGTATTTTAAGTTCTTTGAGCTAGACTGAGTCATGAACTTGATTTGGTGTATTATAATAGGTAATACTGGGTGATTTTATATCGTCATCCATATATATTTACAGATTGAAAATAAATCGCACAATATAAATTTGTAACAATTAAATTGCATTAAACGCAAATAACCTTTGAGTTCTTTTTGGCAGGACTCAAGTCTTTTTATAAAAGACTCCAAATTCTGAAGGACTTGAGCTCTAAAGTTTTATTATAAGACTCGAGTCTTCAAAAATAGCTCAAGTTTTATTAAATAAGACTCCAAGACTCGAGTTTCTTACAACACTAGTCCGAACCCAAGACACACATCTCTAATTTTTCGGATTCATATGCGAACCTATGAACAAAATTATCACTTACTTCGGTGAAGGAAAACATAGTGGAGAAACCAGCATGTCTAAGAGATATTTCTTGAGGGCATGGCTTATAAAGCCAAGTAAATAGTCTGACACCAGGTTGAGACTAACCACACGATATAAAGAAAGACCTCCCTGGTTGACTTTTATACTTTTTTGTGTGATGTAAACAGTCGTACCTTTTTAAAGGAAACCTTTTTGAAAATTAATAAATAACTTGTTTTTGGTGCGTAGTTAGGTTTGTAGTTACATACCTCCTACAAGTTTGGAAAGTTGGTTAGGAACTTTTACTTGGATAATTACTATTTTCCTTAAAAATTGTTCCACGAGTGGACAGAAAAAGTTTTCGTTTTGTTTTTTAGACTTGAAGAAAGTTTACAGGCAAACAATTGTAAGAAGAAAAGTACGTTGGTAATGTTGGCCAGAAGTTAGGTTGTAAAACTTTTTTCTCGGTATACCTATACATACGTCATACATACTATATACTCGTATCTATTATGTTTTTACGTCACCCACGCGCTGATCGCTAATATTCATGTATTCGATTTTCAAATGCTAACAGTATCAAAGATACCTAAGTATATTAGACTGACACGTGGGCGGCTTAGATATCAGTATGAAATAGTAATTCTACGATTCCGTTTGGGTCTGTTCCAATAGTGACTAAAATTTTCCATTTGCTATAAAACTATATTTGTTATTATAGGTAAATCATACATAAAACACCTTTAAATTAAAGCTCAAGAAGTATTATTTTTCTCTTTTTTTATCGTGTGGTTAGTGGTGGTATGGTGTCATACTTTTTATGCTGCCCTATGATTGGGCTTTACATGCCACCGAATCTAGTCTTATTATTTAAGAAACAATTCACGCACGATTTTACACGCACGAAGTCATGTGAAGGATGCTATAAAACGTCACGGCCCATCAAAGGGTATTTTAAGTCAAAGATGCTTTTTTGTTATTTTGGCGGGTGGAAAATCATCAAATAACCCCTCCCACTCTTGGGCAGAGCGAAAGGGAGTGTCAGACTTCTACTGACTAAAAACCACCCATGTTCCTTCTTAGCCCTTCATGTCGAGGTCCGGTATCTCTTGCGAACAACCCGCAGCCCCGACGGGCGTTGGCCCTTGCGGGCCCCTTCCATGTTGATGACATCACTTTGAGGCGCGCGTGGAACACAAACGCGCCGTCGACACGGCCTGTCGTCGGACGGATGGACGACGAGCTAGCTCATCACTCACCGTCCACAGGCCCGCGTCTACGTTGGCCGGAAGTCATGCCATTAACCCTACCCTCAAAACACTAATATAATCGTTGTCAAATTTTTAATAAACCTCACGTTTAGTTATTTATATGTTTAGTGTTTAATATTCTCATGTAAGTGAATAATGTAATTCTTATTAGAATAAATGATCTTAAACCTCAAAATCAGAGGTCTTGGGTTTGAACTTGAGACTAATGGGCTGCGAGTTGTTCGCAAGAGATACCGCGGCCTCGACATAAAGGGCTAAGAACGAACATGGGTGGCTTTTAGTCAGTAGAAGTCTGACACTCCCTTTCGCTCTGCCCAAGAGCGGGAGGGGAAAAAAGGGACTAGGCAAAGTGACATTCTATAGATCTGCGATGAGAATGGCAAACATCAAAAGGCGGCTAAAATTATCAACTAAATTCTTCAAGGAACTGTTTAATAATTTATTAATTCTTAGGAAAATAAGGTCGAAGGCTAATAAACCCCTATTGCCATATTAATGGCCTTTTCTGGAAATCAAATAAACGGGCTTTGATCAGGCCGTAAGGTTATATTATATCTATGGTTTTCATGTAGGTAATAGTTTGGTATTTTGTTGTGATTTCAGATTTATCCGCAACAATAAAGCCTTTTCTAAATTGTTATAATTTGTAATAATGTTGTTTATGTAATGTCCTAATTAAAATTAAATAAACAAATTTCTATGAGACAAATATAAAATATGATTTTATGGGGTAACAATAATATTTTTTATGAGTAGATGTCCTTCCCTCTCCTAGAGAGGAGGCCTGAGTCCCTGCAGTGGGAACATTATATGCTAATGATGATGCTAATAAAAAAAGATGCCAAAGTCGATGTCAATTTTAGCTACAAACTTGACGTGTTTTTGAAATAAATGGTCGGCTATCAAAACATATAACTAAAACGGGTTGTTCTTGGCCAGTGCACCTATCATGCATCACTAGCTAGGCCGCGGCTTCACCCGCGTGGATGGCGCGTTATTCCACAGGATGTAATGACTAGCTACTTGAGTCAAAAGGAACTTAACCCAGTCTAATTCATTCCATGGCATAGCCAATCAATTTAGCAGAAGTGACAGGTAGAATGATTTTATTCAGCATGAATTTTCTGCAACTTTCACCCTTACTACCTTATCCATGTAGCTGTTCTGATATAGGTTTATTTTTATTATATGCACATAAAATAATATATTTTAAAACCTCCATCAACCTCTATTATTAACATTATTTAGCTTATCAACACGTATACTTTATGGCACCCTAAAGTAATTATAGATATACCTTCAACCTTGACCATCGAGTATTTTGGTAACGCTTGTCTATAGCCCCAAATTAAATATTATAGGGGCAAGAACAAGAATAAAATAACCCTGAAAATGTTTGTAGCCTTCCACAAATACTCAATTCGAAGCAAATGCTCGAGATTGAAACGCTCAATGAAGCATTTTTCTGTCTCAAAATAATCAGACAGAAGTAAATAAATTACTCTTTCAAGCTTGCTTAAGCATTTCTGAACCAAGTAAACGGGGTTATTTCTAGTGAATGTGACGGCACGGTTGGCGCAGTGGCTAAGCGATTGGACTGCTGCGCTGCGTGTCGCGGGTTCGATCCTCGCACGAAACAAACATGTGTATGGCCTACAGATAGTTGTTTCGGGTCTGGGTGTTCTGTGTATGTGAGTTTAAATGTTTGTAAACGCACCCACGATACAGGAGAAATTCCTAGCGTTGGGCAACGTTTTTTTAAAAAAGAGAAAGAGAAGAGAATTTATCTAAGTATAACACTTACGTATATACTTTAGCAAAATTCGTTGCCTTTGAGAAACTAAACTGGCTGTAATAACGAAATTAAGTTAACTTTGAAAGGCGTTTCCTTGTTAATTATCCGCGTCCATTATACACAGCTAGAATTATGCTTAATTTGAGAGTTAATGGATTAATGAATTCTTTGCAGTGTTATCACTGCAAAGAAGAGAATATCTTAATAAAATGGGTTACGTTATTACCATAATAAATTAAAAATCATTTCGAGTCTTATCCGGGACTGAAGCCACAATCCCACTGCTGCAGGGCCGTGAAGCCAGAGTGTAGGTACAGCCATAAACCATGGGAACTTATGACCCTCCCGCGACCCATAGAAAGTTAAGATGTCCCCCAAACGTAGCGCGGGAAAACTCTCCCTCTTCCAACAAGAAAGAGTTCAAAATCGATGGACCACACTAATTTACTAACTCACTAAATTAGGTTACTATGATACTTTCCTTGATTTCAGCCGTAACTTTGTTCGTGCTACGTGCAATGTTAATTCTAGTAAGAAATAATTCTCATTTCGAAGCCAGTGGTATCCATAAAATCTTTAACGTAACAATCGTGCTGCACTGCGGTTGTACTTAAACGTTGTTAAAAGTGTGAAGAAAACTAGCGAATGAGCACGACAACGCTACCTCCCACTAATTAACTGACTTTAAACAATAAAGTTACCTTAGTGACGTCTTGGTATCACCAACTCGAAGGCGAGACTTTCAAAGATTAAACAGTACAAGTTTGTTTCGGTTTAACAAGGTCTCGCTTCTGTTAGTCCCGAATGATTGTTGTAAAGTCCAGTTTGCTTGCCTCTTGGGAAATAAAGCGAGATGGATATATTTGCAAAACGAATCTCTCTTTCGTTTCGTAGAAAATTATAATATTTTATTAAAGCCCCGGGATCGTTATTTGGTTCTGGAATTAATATTTCAGACGTCCAACTTTAAGACTTTCCATACATCTTGCTTACGTAAGTTGGGAGGTTTTGCCTTGTTAACTACTTTTTTATTCTGCCTCGCAATCCTGTTCGGTAATAAGTTTTAAAAACATGTAATTAATGAAACTATGTAGAATACGATTAAAAGTATTTTAATAATTCTGTTTAAAACTTTGCGCATACCTAAACGAAAACCGTCCGTCTAAAATGTTGAAGGTACGTTGGGAAATCTAAAACGATACGTGATGACAGAGAATAATATAATGAAGTCATATTTCAATGTTCTGGTGACAAAGTTACGGGCTAAAACAGGTTTAAAATGTTTTTAAATGTTGTTACAAATAGGTACATGTGATGCGGAGGAATGAGGAAAATGTCGTGAGGAAACTGTTGTATATGAATGTGGATATGTGAATAAGAGCAGAGGAAGACCATAGAAAAGATGAATGGGCAGTGAGAAAGATCATAATATGTCAAGAAAGGTTTCTGATGAAATGACAAGTAATAGAGAAGTTTTGAAGAAGAAGACATGCTGCACCGACCCCAAATAAATTTGTATAAGGGTAAGAATGATGATGACGCAGTAGGGGTACCTCTGTAATATAGTGGCATTATAGGAATTTATAGTATTCTCTAGACTCGACCAGAGACATTCATATAAATCTACGACATCATAGTTAAAAAAAAAATAATGCTAAGTTTTTTTAGCTAAAAAACTGTTAACCGCTAAATTACCAATAAAAGCAAAACATATGTCTGCATGCCTAGTTTGATATGTAAATGTAAATAATGTACATTTTACATCAAGTTAGGTAAACAAAATTTTGTGCTTCAAAAACAACAATTCATCAACTTTTTATACACTATATCCTCGTGTTTCTTGAGTAAATGTTAAATACTCAAGAAACACGAGCCTTAATCAAAGTCAACGACAACTATTAAATACACATAAATCTCAAATTATGAATAGAAGATAACAAATCAAATAATTAGCGATTTAACGCGTAGACGACAGTTAATTTATAAATCAAGTGTTGGACAGGACAGTTAGGAGTTGATAGCAAACTTCACTAACTAAGTTATAGGAAAGTGAGACTCGTGCGTGGTTCGAACTGTTGTTGTCAACGATTTATATTTATTTTAGCACTTGATTTTGACGTGGTTGCGGTTTTTGTTGTTTTGTGTTAGATGGAAAAGTGTGCTATGGTTCTCAGAAATTAGTACACAGAGGGTTGACAGGGCTTTAGTACAAAGGATACGCGATCTGACTGTTCGAAACTCAAACTCAAAGACTGTAATTGCACTGCACTTTTGAATGTAAAAAACAAAATAACGGTTTGCAGGCAGAAGTGAAAACTTGAACATTAACGTTGTGCATTTTTGAATATTTTGGTATGGTTAGGGATTAATTTCGCACGAATTGCTTTGTTTATCAGTATAAAAGTACTATCATTTATGAGGTTGAATACAATATTCATTTATTGCACTCTCGTAAACAAACATGTCAATTTATATTACATAAAAAATTACTTCAGAACTATTACAATTATTATTTTACAGTAGCTGTTGCCAGCGACTTCGCCCGCGACTCGCAAATTATCCCACGAGAAGCTAAAATTGGAATAAAAACTATCCTATGTGTTAATCCAAGTTATAAACTATCATGTGTACCAAATTTTATCCAAGTCCGTTCAGTAGTTTTTGCGTGAAAGAGTAACAAACATACACACTCACAAACTTTCGCCAATAATAGTGTGATTTTATAATATTATTAGTGTGATTAAAAAGTATATGTCTTAGAAAAATCAACTTGACATTTGATTTTTTTGACCTTTGACATACACGCACATTCGCGCAAGCGCCCTGCGCCGTCTTACGGTCAGGACACGTGACCATCTGGCGCGAGTTTAACATTTTTTACCCATCCCAAAAAAAGTGCACAACGCCGCTAAAGAAGTTTTCAATTAAAAAACAACTTATAGCGATGCTACCATCACAAGGCATAATAACTTGTACAAGTACTGTAGTTGCCCATTCTAAATCGTAGATTTCTATTGAGAAGAATGAACAAGAAACTCATGGACACTCTCTTAAATCAAAATATTGTTACCAAATCTTGGTTACATCAAACAAAGCTATATGTTTTGTGTGTTTCTCTATCAATAAACATGGTGCTAGGTGCAGGGTGTGACATGCCAGATGCATAGTTCATTAAAGTTATGTAACTACTATTATTTTGTGTATTAGAAATGAGAAAGTTCGTGAGAAGGACGTTTGTTACTCTTTCACATAAGTACTACTGAACAGATTTGCATAAAATTTAGCACACGGATAGTTTATAAGCTAAATTAATACTTGGGATACTTTTACGTAGAACGATCCCTTGGGACAAATTACGGGTCGGGTGAAGCCACGGGCATTGAGCTAGTGATTACGTACTATATCAATATCCAGAAGATACCTGTAGTTCCTTCATTATTGGTAAATGTCCTAAGCCAACTTTTACTCACGGTAACTGTGGCTCTGATAAAACCCTCCAAATATTAAGATTGGTCAGACAAAATTATATTTATTTACCTACTTATTTTTAAAAAGAACATGCTTGTCCCAACATTTGAGCCACGATATTTATTCTATACAGAAACGTCCCCAATAATATTTACAGTAAAGAAATATCGAAAGTATAACACGAACTGTCTTCTATTGGATTTACGACATATCAGCGGTTTTTCGATTCCATTTATGTTCATACGACAATATGAATTTGTTGTTTGATTTAATATGACATACAATTGGACGATTTTATTTGCATGTAAATATGTTTGTTGGTACCGAATGTATTTTTTATGTCTGTAGGTATAAACGTTTATGCATGACCTGTTTTCCTGGGGCGAATTCGTATGTTACCTGCGTTCATAAAAGATGTGATGATGAATGTAGAAAATACTTACGATTTGAACTCTTTTATATTATCAGTAGAAAGTAAAACACAAACAGTAGTGGTAATGTAGTAAATAATTATAGTGGTGTACATTTTTGGTGAGAGCATTAATTTGATACTAAGGTTAATCTATGCTCCCGTCGGGGCTGCGGGTTGTTCGCAAGAGATACCGCGGCCTCGACGTGAAGGGCTAAGAAGGAACATGGGTGGTTTTTAGTCAGTAGAAGTCTGACACTCCCTTTTGCTCTGCCCAAGAGCGGGAGGGGTTATTTGATGATTTTCCACCCGCCAAAAAAAAAAAGGTTAGTGCTGTCCTTTAAAACTTTTTAGAACGCGTTTTGTTGTGTCGGAACGTATTATTAGAATCACTTGATTGCTGTAACACCGTAGTCGCGTAGCAGTAAAATTGTGGGGCCGTGGGAGCAAAATCGTGTAGTCGCGTAGCAGCGAAATCGCATAGTCACGTAGTCGCATTATCTGTGAACCTGCTACGCCGTAGCAGTAGTACTTTACTTTCTTTAATGAATTGACATAATATATGTCGCCGCGAGAGTGTCTATCTGCTGGGATCATTAGTCAATCTAATTAATAACCAGCTTATAATAATAGCTTAGCTTAGTTTTTTATAATAATTGATGAACCTGCCATCTCTGAGATATTTGTACAGTTATTACGAGATCAATATTGAAAGACAGAAGCGACAGTGCCATCTGTTAGCTTTTGTGTTAACTACTACAGAGATGGTTTGTAATTGAATGGTCGACGGCTCGAATAATGATTTATTAAACAGAGGTCTTTAACTAGAACTATAGTTAAAATTAAGATAAGCTAATTGATTATGAATATTGGGATTTTAATGATTGCTCACTTGAAATTAGGCTGTATGAGAGACGTCATTGCACATTGTTGTGAAGATGGCGGCGAATACGATTTTAATAGTCAATAACTCAATTTATAATCTGAAACCACGACTAAATCAGTTTCTTTATGTAATTATAAACTAAAAAGTCATAAGATTATTTTGTAGAGCAATTTATTAGTAGAAAACCCGTTCTTTGTATTAAATCCTTTAATTAGCCGGAAATGGCGTAAGTAACATTCTGTTGTAAAAAGTAATGAACCTATTAATTAGACATTAACTTAATAACGCCTTCGCATTAATATTGGTATTGTTTTATTGTTAAATAATTATTACAATCAATTGTGAATTATTTTAGTATTGTTTATTAGTTTTAACTGATTAAGTAATTAATAACAATACTGAGTGCGTTGTACTTCCGCTAGACGGACTAGAGACGCGTGAGCACAGAACATCGCGTGAGACGAAAGATGAACGCACATTATCTCGTGTTTAGCAAAAATTGCAATTGCAATATTAAGTAAATGAAAGTGGTTTTTGATGTGATTAATATTAATTAGTGCAAACGAGAATTGTAACATGATTTAAATGGAGTTTCTTAAACCCATTCGTCTCCATAGTAACAATGATTTATGTGAATGTGTCTCAACCTCTGAAAAGTTTATAAGTGCCTGTAAATGGACTATTCTAAATAAACGTTTGGTGTTTGAGTCAAGTATTGTGTGTGATTTCAACTACCCATTTACCCATCTGCCACGAAGAGGAATCTAAGGCGAAGACAATATGGCGGAGGCCATTGATATTTAGGAGCAGCGTTCCTCAAGTGGTTTTCCCGCCGTGACATCAGAAGTGGGATTTTATCTGCGCTTTGCTCATGAATATGCGCCGGAACATCCAAATGATGACATACAGGAAAATATTGAACTGAAGACTGATCGTCTAAAATTTGGCTGTATTTTCATCATAGTGGTTGACAGATACCAACATGATAATTATGGCATAATTCAACTTGAACACACATGACCCAGTAAGACAATAAGTTCACATGAAAATACTTTTTACATGGGAAAACAAACAATGAAGTTTTATGTGCCAGAAAACTTCATAGTCCAATCAAAGTGACAAACATACAGTATAGCACAGAAAAACCGAAGCAGCAAAATAAAAGAAACATGAACACTGGGAAAGCATATCAAAATTAACCTACGGGATGGAACATCAAACCCGGGAAGTATTTTATTTTATTCATTTTAGTGACTGTAGTGCAGTTAACAATATTTTAACTTATCACATTACACACTGGCTAGGTTAATTGCCACCTTAAATTGACACCCGTGGAATTGAAATATTAAGACATCTTTAATCACTCAAGGAGTGATAAGGTCATTACCCGTTCAATGTTTTTATTAAAATTTAAACCAGCCCGCCTAGCATGCCACCGTAGAAACGGGTTTTGTCTACGGAAGAATCGACAAAATGACAGATTGTAGCAAAATTTAATGTCAAATTGTATGGAAAAAGCTTTGTCTATTCTTGGTAGAATAGAGATAGAATCGCCATACTACGCGTGCGCGGTACTTAATGTGTCACAAACTGAACACATAAATCAAATGATAGTTAGTTACTTGCATTCACACATTAATTAATTAACTAAGTATTAAATCTTGTTATGTTTTAATATTATGTCATTCAGAGTAAAACATGCAATAGAAATAATTCTTATTAGAAATCCCTCATACTTGATATTCCAAGTGAGGAATTGCAATTAAGTACTTTGTACAAACTTGTAAACATTTGTATTGGACAACATGTTTCAAGATTCAATAAAAACAAACAAAGTTGTCCGTCACTGGACACCCGGCAGATGTGAATCTTTGTATGTAATGACACAATATGTCATGATAAATATTACAATACTTAACTGCCTCCTTGGTCTAGTGGTCGCAACCGCAACTGTTGAGCATGAGGTCCTGGGTTCGATTCCCGGGTCAGGCAAAGTGTTATTGGCTTTTTCCATCAGGAATTTATCAGTAACAGCCACGGAGTCTGAATTTGTGCCCGGTTGATGGCAATAGGCTCGCCCCTTATTACATGGGACTTAACAACATAACTGGCGAAATGTGGGTGTACTATTAGGTACACCTCTGCCTAACCCTTCGGGTATTACAGGCGTGATGTTATGTTATGTTTAATATTACAATAATTATTTATTTATTCAATATCTATCAATCGAATCTGTATCTGACCTTACTACATCACTAATTGATTAGCTTGAAGTTAAAAAAATAATTGATCCACATTAAACATTATTTTAATGGCGAAACGCAATAATAGCATCATACTATTTCCCATTATAGCATACGAGTTGGATTCAAAGCCAGGGTGCACATGTTTCACATAAGTAATGCTTTGTTATGTAACTGATTCATAAAACAAAACAATTAACAAAACATCAACGTTGTTCAACAAATTGTGACAATGAAATTCAGTGCGATAATTCAACAGAAAGCAAAGCTTTAAATATGTTAATAAAATGTGAATGTTTCACTAGTACAGTAACACAACCAATAGTGTTTTTAAAGTAGTTTTAATCAGATTAACTTTCCCATCTTAGTTTGATTACCATCTAAGTATGATAACTATTTAAAAACAATTGATTACTATATTTTCATTACTAATTTAAACATTTAGTCAGACTGCTTTGTGGGCCTAGTAGTCATGGAACATACAATTAAAGCATGTGGGCCTGGATTCGATTCCCAAGTCTAGCAAAGTGTCGTTGGGTTTTTTCATCAGGAATTTCTCAGTAGCAGTCCAGACAATAATATTAATGGCATAATAGTCTTGCCCTTTAACAAGAGGCTTAGGCATTACTGGCAAAGTGATGATGTACACTTCTGCCTAACCCTTCTGGGATAGCAGGTGTGATGTTTACATAACATCTTTTATTGTTCTATTATTTACCTGCATGACTTTTACATTCCAGATTCGAGGCAATTATGTTATAAAAGAGGAAATGATAGTAGAGCAAATTCACTACAAATACAAACAACATCAAATACTACAGCCTGGTAAACAAATGACCGTGTCGCCGGCTATGAAGCTAACAAATGAGAAACAGCATGAGGACAGCCAACCCAGAATGACTGTTTCAGTGTTTACACACCATAAGTTAACATAAAAGGTGAGAAGTTTTCAAACTACTTCAAACACTTCACTACTGATATCAAACAGTGTTGCATTAAAAGGCTCAATACAATCGCCAATCAACCTACCTACCTACATGATGCTCATGTGTGATGAGTATCAGGTATTCCGATTTCATTATTTTAATGTTTTTGCAATCCTGCCAGTTGTAAGCAACAACTATTAACAAAAACAAAGTATTAGTACTAACAGTAACTAATGAAGTATAACATAATAATACTCACAAAAAGCTAATGGTATCCGTGGAGGAAACAACTAGCGCAATAAGTAATACTCACAATGAATCACACAAATAATCTATCAGCAGCCGTGGAGGCAGCTGGTAAAGAACCAACACAACAAATTATCTATCAACAGCCGTGTAGGCACTTGATAATGAACCCACACAACAAATGATCTATCAGAAGCCGTGGAGGTGACTGATAATGAACAAACACAACAAAATAATGATCTATCAGCAGCCGTGGAGGGAACTGATAAAATAATACTCTCATGTTATCCTGCTGGGTCCACGGCGTATTAAACGCCCAGAGCCTGGTTCCTTATATCCTGTCAAATCAAAGACTTCGTGCCTGTCACGGAGCAATGGTCCTACAACTCCTTATCCTTTAATCCTGTCAAATCAAAGACTTTGTGTCTATCACAGAGCGGTGTTCCTGATCCTATCCTTTTATCCTGTCAAATCCAAGACTTTGTGTCTATCACAGAGCATTACCTTCCCGTGAGAATGAACAAATAAAAACATACTACTCACGCTACATTTACCAAATACAAATCACAATGTCTAAAGCTATCAATAATTTTATTTAAAACGAATCTAGTAGACAGTAGACCTATTATACAAGGTTGCAAAGTCAAGTCATAGTAAGCAACAATATTATCTGTTTGCTGAAAAAGCAAACAGCTGATCAAACAATATCAATAAAATCAATGTTGTTGATAATTTTGCCAACAATATTCTATTTAGCCAGTAGCTAATCAAACAATATTCTATTCAGCTAGTAGCTGATCAAACAACATCAATAAATTCAATTAATGTTGTTGAATAATGTTGCCAACAATATTCTATTTAGCTAGTAGCTAATCAAACAATATTCTATTTAGCTAGTAGCTAATCAAACAATATTTTATTCAACTAGTAGCTGATCAAACAATATTTTATTCAACTGATCAAACAATATCAATAAATTCAATTAATGTTGTTGATAATTTTGCCAACAATATTTTATTTAGCTAGTAGCTAATCCAACAATATTCTATTCAGCTAGTAGCTGATCAAACAACATCAATAAATTCAATTAATGTTGTTGAATAATTTTGCCAACAATACTCTATTAAGCTAGTAGCTAATCAAACAATATTCTATTCAGCTAGTAGCTGATCAAACAATATCAAATAATTCAATTATTGTTGTTGAATAATTTTTCCAACAATATTCTATTTAGCTAGTAGCTAATCAAACAATATTCTATTCAGCTAGTAGCTGATCAAACTATCAATGAATTCAATTAATGCTGTTGAATAATTTTGCCAACAAAATTCTTGTGAGCTAGAAGTTGATCAAACAATATCAATAAACTCAATTCAATTAATGTAATTGAATCATTCAGGCAACAATTAATTTATTAAGCTAACAGCTTAGCATCCAATAACTTGAATAAAAATTCCAAACAGCTTTATATGTCTGTAACTGTGCATGTGTGTCTAGCAAGGTGATACAAAAATGCAATGAATGTCAGATCTATTACAAGGTTTCTATGTTGAATGAACCTTCCTGTTACTAAATCCTACAATTGAATAAACATTGTAGGATAATAAAAGCAACAATAATCTGCCGACAAAATTTATCTCCACTATTTCAGATAACAACCACGAGACTACACATAAGACAACGGACGGACGAGCGGACGGCAACGGCAAGTGCAGAGCGCGCACCGCCGATCAGAATGGCCGTGTCGCCGCGAGAGTGTCTATCTGCTGGGATCATTAGTCAATCTAATTAATAACCAGCTTATAATAATAGCTTAGCTTAGTTTTTTATAATAATTGATGAACCTGCCATCTCTGAGATATTTGTACAGTTATTACGAGATCAATATTGAAAGACAGAAGCGACAGTGCCATCTGTTAGCTTTTGTGTTAACTACTACAGAGATGGTTTGTAATTGAATGGTCGACGGCTCGAATAATGATTTATTAAACAGAGGTCTTTAACTAGAACTATAGTTAAAATTAAGATAAGCTAATTGATTATGAATATTGGGATTTTAATGATTGCTCACTTGAAATTAGGCTGTATGAGAGACGTCATTGCACATTGTTGTGAAGATGGCGGCGAATACGATTTTAATAGTCAATAACTCAATTTATAATCTGAAACCACGACTAAATCAGTTTCTTTATGTAATTATAAACTAAAAAGTCATAAGATTATTTTGTAGAGCAATTTATTAGTAGAAAACCCGTTCTTTGTATTAAATCCTTTAATTAGCCGGAAATGGCGTAAGTAACATTCTGTTGTAAAAAGTAATGAACCTATTAATTAGACATTAACTTAATAACGCCTTCGCATTAATATTGGTATTGTTTTATTGTTAAATAATTAATACAATCAATTGTGAATTATTTTAGTATTGTTTATTAGTTTTAACTGATTAAGTAATTAATAACAATACTGAGTGCGTTGTACTTCCGCTAGACGGACTAGAGACGCGTGAGCACAGAACATCGCGTGAGACGAAAGATGAACGCACATTATCTCGTGTTTAGCAAAAATTGCAATTGCAATATTAAGTAAATGAAAGTGGTTTTTGATGTGATTAATATTAATTAGTGCAAACGAGAATTGTAACATGATTTAAATGGAGTTTCTTAAACCCATTCGTCTCCATAGTAACAATGATTTATGTGAATGTGTCTCAACCTCTGAAAAGTTTATAAGTGCCTGTAAATGGACTATTCTAAATAAACGTTTGGTGTTTGAGTCAAGTATTGTGTGTGATTTCAACTACCCATTTACCCATCTGCCACGAAGAGGAATCTAAGGCGAAGGCAATATGGCGGAGGCCATTGATATTTAGGAGCAGCGTTTCTCAAGTGGTTTTCCCGCCGTAACATATACATCTGTTTTTAATATATTTTCTAAATACTGTCTAAAATATTATACCTAATTATTACCTTTGTGTTATTCTCCACATCAGCTCCAGAACTCCAAGCAATGCTCCAAGATCTGAGCATAGCAAGTCTTGAGGTTGGACTTTCAATGAATAGATCCAAGACCCAGATCATGACTAACAGCACGAAACGTAGGGTCGCGGTAGACGGGCATTGTTTGCATTATGTCGACGAGTATACCTATCTGGGCCAGATAGTGTCGTTCCAAAACAGGCAAGACAAAGAACTCGAAAGACGAGTACAAAATGCCTGGAAGACCTTCTGGGCCCTGAAAGAACATATGAAGGGAAACCTTCCAGTATCACTGAAAAGAAAACTCGTTGACATGTGCATCCTGCCCGTCCTAACCTACGGTGCACAAAGTTGGTCACTTACTGAACAACAGAAGTCCAAACTCAAGATTTGCCAGCGAGCAATGGAGCGCAGCATAATAGGTGTTAGGCGAACAGATCGCGTTAGAAACACCACCCTGCGCTCCATAACTCAAATAGCTGATGTTGGACAAAAAACAGCCAGGCTGAAGTGGGAGTGGGCAGGCCACGTAGCACGGATGCACCCGGAGAGATGGGCAAAGGTCGTCACACACTGGACGCCTGAGGCAGGACAGCGCCGTCGAGGTCGACCGCGGCGAAGGTGGCGTGACGATCTGATCATGTTTGCGGGGCTAACATGGCCAGAGATCGCACATGACAGAAAGGTATGGAAGGAGAAAGGGGAGGCCTTTGCTCAGCAGTGGGACACAACGTAGGCTAACAAAAAAAAAAAAAAAAATTACCTTTACCTTTTATTACCTTTGTGAAAACTATATTTTCAAGTCGTTTGAGGTTAAAACTCTGGGGCGGTGGGGTCCAAGTGCTCATAGCCCGTGGAAATTTTGAAATGCCTAGTTTTTTTATGCCCTTTTATAGTTTCATGTTAGTTTATTTAATAGTTTTTAATTAATAATGTACATGGTAAGTTTATTTTAATAAAGAATATTCGGTTAAATAATGCTATCTACACAATTATCTATTTCAAGAAACCTGATCAACCAAACAGGGTTTAGAAAATGGTACTCGATATTTGTTAAATTCCGTTTAATCTTGACTGAATCGCTTACATTGCATTTATGATGACCAAACCAATCCATTCGATGAATATATGAATACCTACATACCAAAACTAAAACCTGTGACAGCTGCCCATTAATTATAGAAGCATTCCATAGCATTTTTGCTATGCGATATACGTGTTTTTGTTGATGATATTAGAATGGATTTATACCTGGTGATTTGAGAATGTGGTTTATTCGTGAATTTCTTGTCTTTTTCGTGTAGCTATTGTCTAACCTAGTGTCCGAGTTTTAATGTCGCGCGTGTGATTTGGCTGAAATTAAATTAACCTAAAGTAATGCAAAAGTTGACCTTGAAAATGTTTCATCATCAATCAAAAACCGGGGGCAATGTCAGCAAAATAAATTGTTTATTTTGTTTACGAATTATTTATACTACTTACATACCTTAATATTCTGGTCTTCGGTATACTGGTATCTTTAAAATTCTAGGAATTATGTTCCCTCACCTCTTTTGCAGTCTGGTGGCTTGTCTGAGTTCTTAGGAAGTCTAGATTAAAACTGAAATATGGTCGTCTTATAATTAATTTTAACCAAATAAATGTTTTTACAACTATTAATGGACGCATAAAATATTTCAATTGAAGTTGTCTATATCACCTTTGAAAATTAAGTTTGGGGTTGAAACACTAGAGCCATGGGGTCAGAGTTAAAGATATCTTTTTTGAAGCCATAAATTCATTGCCATCCAACGAGGCAATGCTGCCAGCCTTCGGGACCCTATTCCTTTTATTATTGTAATTCTTTACCCATTTTGACCCTCATACATATTTTTATTATTTTTTTTGTCTATTTATAGTTTTCAAATAATTTAAAGACTCAAAGTAAATCAACTACATAAAACATCCTACGGATGGCGATTGAAAATGCTTCACAGACTTGCCCAAAAGTGATCATCCTATAGGTACTGCAATAATCTCGTACCTTCCACCTGTCTCTTTTGTTCTGTGTACCAGTCAACAGCAAACATGCTGTATACCAATCATTGTCTGCCATCGTATAGAGGGCGTAACTGTCGTAACAGCCTACCATCATTGTGCGATGGACTGGCAGTTTGCCACTGTATTGCCGGCGGGCTGCCACGATATGGTTGTAGCTACGTGTTAATAGTTGTGTAGGCTGTGTCTTATAGGCACGTCTAATCTTTAGAATGAAATTTGTTACATCATCGTTTTCTTATCCTTATCACAATAATTCATGTCTTATGTCTTCTTGTTCCATACTTCTCTTTAACTCGTCATCTCAGCAGACACCACCTTTTTTGCCATAATATCATCTTTTACACAATCCATCCATCGTTTCTTTGGTCTTCATCTTCTCTAATACCCTGCCACATTCGTACTCCAAACATTCCATACGACATTTTTCTCACTCCTCGTCATCTGAATTTGAAATTCGTTCTATTGGTTGTAAAAATACCTTCTCGAAGCTAACAGATACTTGTTCACCCCGACATTTTATTGTTTTGGACACCTGAGAAACTCGTTGTTTATTATATTGGAGGACAAAGTTTTAAGCTTTTTTTCTGATTTTTAGTATTTTGATTTTACTTTAAATACCTCCATGATCTGCGTTCTTTTAAATGCATCCATCAGCACATTTTTTTATACTGCGATACATTGAGCCCTACCGTAAAACGGGACTTTTCACCCAAAAAAAAGACGTGTGGCACTCGGAGACTGCCGCGGTAAAGCTATTGCATAGCATTTTTATCAACTTATGCAATTATAATTATTTATTTATTTTATTAATGCAGTATTTCAATATAGTATTTATCTCAGATCAAATAACAAGCAGATAGAACATGCGCAACAAACAATGTGAAGTCACTCAATATTTATGTGTGCATGACAGCTAGGAGCGGCATTGTAGGGACATGTGCATCTGTGCGTGTGTAAAGTTGCTAGGTATTGGTAAAAACTCCCACAATTTTTTAAATTATTGTACTAATGTTTAAAATTGGAAATGCACTTTTGCTATATATATGCTCAAGTACCTAGTATTTGAACAGAATAAAATTGGCACATAATTCATTTTTCATCATTTTCATTGAAAATTGGCACATCTAAATACTAAGCTAAATTGTTGACATCCGTGGGCAAATCTTTTAAAAAACCTAATGAAACACTTTCAGAATCGTCGGTGTCTTCTTGTCGGTACGATGAAGTAGTTAAGTTGATTATTTGTGTAGCGGAAGTACACGTTAATATTGCAATATTCTCCAGAGGAATACAGTTTCCAGTTTCTATACTTCTCATTTCTAAATGCGTTAATAATTTTCAATATTTGGTATTTTTTTTGGGGGGTGGGAAATCATCAAATAAGGGTTCCTGCTCTAGAGCAGAGCGAAAGGGAGTGTTAGACTTCTACTGACTAAAAACCACTCATGTTCCTTCTTAGCCCTTTATGTCGAGGCCGTGGTATCTCTTGCGAACAACCCGCAACCCCGACGGGTCGATATTTGGCCTTAAATTGTTTTACGTTTGGATTATCATTATGCATCTTGAGGCATCCGAAAAATATTTCAATATGATCCTGGCTAAGTTTGTAGGTGAAAAAAAAAGAAATGTCTTTTTCTATTAGACGATCATAAAGTGATATTAAACTTGATATATTATTATTATTATTTACCAGTAGTTCCTGAGACTAGCACGTTCAACCAAACAAACAAACTCTTCAGCTTTATAATATTATTAGTATAGATTATACTAAATTATTTCTGCATAAACATGTATAAATTCATCTTTCTACACACCATGCAAATTCCCCCAATTCAAGGAGACCTATTTCGAAGTAAACTGGCAACACAGACCAATAACTGCCAATTTTTGAGTCGGAAAATATTTTATGGAAATTAAACAACAAAACAATAAAATAAACAATTGTTACTTGTGGAAAGATATTCCATCTCCTTTTGTTTGTTTTTGTGAACAACTTTTACAATGTTTAAAGACACAAGATAGCATGATCTGACAAGATTTGACATAAAATAGTAAGTCACTTGTGACGTCTAAGCAGTACGACGCGTAGCTTAGTACTGACGTGAGATCATATTCGCTTTTGAATGTGTATTTGCCTTGGTGGTTTCACTCTCATGTTCTACGCGCTCTATCTGCCTATTATTTGATCTGAGGTATTTATACTTACACTTTTACTAATCATCCTCATCTTTTATAAAATGTCCTTTTACGTCTCATGTCGCGCCTTGGCGACAACTATTTTTGTTGGCAGCCTTATAATCGATCTTATTCGATTTATTAACTTTGATTTTGCTGTTTTAAAATATTAAATCTAATAATTTTTCAATGGGTGTTTACTTTTCATCTGACATTACGTCAGTTGTCAAGATGTCATTTACTTTTTCTTTTATTTTGTGTCATAGTTTTTCTTAGTGGTTAGAGCTATGAAGGTTACATTTGATTTATATAATTTAATTTATTTTTATTAATATGTGTTAACGCCTAGCATGTCATTGTGTGCGCACTGACATCTCACGCACACACGCAAACGACGTAGACTCAACACACGCGCGCGAGCTGCGCGACTCCGCCGCGGGGCGCCGCGCGCGCCACTCGTCCAAAGACCGTGTCGGAGTCACCATACGCTCATTTATAATTCATAATTTCATATTGTAAGCGTTAATAAACGTGCTAAAATCAACTTATTCGCATCATTCTTCCACCCTGACCAATATCCACAAAAGGCAAAGTACCGGCGTTCACAATATGTTTGCTCAAATAATGTAATTATTAATTACTGTTAATTATTGTGTAATATTATTATAAATTTATATTAATAGTATCTTATCTTACGCTTATAAAATTAATTAACACGCTCACAGAAATTCTTTGAGGAAGTTTTTGACTGAATAATAAAATTAAATACAGGCAACTCACAATTTTTGATTTCAAGAAATTGTCAAGTGTCAATTCGTTAGGTTTTTTTTTCGTTACGGAATTTCTGGATTTGGTCCCTACGCTCAAGGCCCGCGATAGAAGCTATGCAATAGCTTAAAAAAAATGTTTTCGAGCAATATTTTTTACGTACAGTTATTTAGTTTGATGTGAAGCATAAGTACTTGATGAATTATTTAAGGGTTTGTTACTTATTTAGGCATTTGCAAATAACAACTTTATTTCAGACTTTTTTTTATGGTGGGTGGAAAATCCTCAAATAACCCCCTCCCGCTCTTGGGCAGAGCGAAAGGGAGTGTCAGACTTCTACTGACTAAAACCACCCATGTTCCTTCTTAGCCCTTCATGTCGAGGCCGCGGTATCTCTTGCGAACAACCCGCAGCCCCGACGGGCGCCAAACCATCATTACAACACTTGTCAATCAAGGACTTGTTAAGGTACAGTGTAAGACACATAACATACATAACATCACGCCTGTAATCCCCGAAGGGTTAGGCAAAGGTGTACCTAATAGTACATTATTATTTTTGTATATTCTTATTATTCAAAATAGTTATTAATTTGCTTCATGTATTCCAATTTCTCTTTTTCTTTGACACAGTTATGTCTACATCTCTTTTTTTAGTATCTCCTTTCGCAGGTATGCTGGAAAAGATTTCTTTACAAATAAGTATCACATTTGTAAATATTTTTGGTTCCAGTCTATTTTGTATTTAGTGTGTACATAAATTGATTATTAAATAAATATTCATACGTCTGATTCGCAAAATGTGATGTTGAAATAAAAACATCGATTCGTACCTACGAATCGCGATTCGCAGAGCGTTCAATTAAAAAAAGTCTGGTTTCCTCTATAATAAATTAATAGTTTCAATTGCTACAAAATTAAAATATTAAATTATCTAATATCTGCAAAACAGACTTTCTAAATCACGCGTGCAATAAGAAAAACTTCGTATTTCTCTTTATTCATTAATATTTTCTATTGTTACAATGTTCCGTATGGTATAAGATTTTAAACTGACATGGTCACTAGCACTATTATTTATACTGAAAACGGGATATTTATTGAAACATGGTAAATATCCCGTTTTCAGTATAAATAATAGTTCCGTATGGTGTCGGACGTAAAGACTAGCACCATCCCATATCTTCCCGTGGGTGTCGTAAGGCGGCTTACCAGAGAATGGGCAGCAGCGTTCTCTGTGCCTTTGTAACAACCATACTGCGATCGCCAACCCGCCTGCCAAGCGTGGCGATTATGGCAAATCCCCCCCCTTCTGGGGGAGGCCTCTGTTCAGCAGTGGACGTCTTATGGCTGAAATGATGATGATAATGATGTAACAATACCATCGCACCAACGTGTTTTATTGCTGTTCGTCGATGTCCAATCATACATAGATTATCATAATTTGTGTGAAGTGTTATTGTAATGACACCCTTTCACGATATAGCTAGGCTGAATGTAATTAGGCAGAGTAATGGAATTTCAAATTATGAAGACATTGACCATGTAATCATATACCCATATATTTATTTTTAATAACTTTGCCCCACACTAGGAATTTCTCCTGTATCGTGGGTGCGGACAACCATTTAAACTCACATACACAAATATCCAGACCCGAAACAACTATCTGTAGGTCATACAAATATATGTTCCGTGCGGGAATAGATCCCGCGACACGCAGCGCAGCAGTCCAATTGCTCAGCCACTACGCCAACCGTGCCGTTTATATTGCTTCGACAAATACTTTTTTTCATAGCCTATACTGTGTTCAACTATTCTTACCATTGGGTATCGTATTACGCAGTACTAAATGTGTTGTGGAGGTCAGATAGGCAGTCGCTCCATGTAAAATACTGGTATACAACTGCATCTGGTTACACTAGAAGCCGACCTCAGCAGTGTTGGGAAAAGGCTAGACAGACGATGATAATAACTGTGTCCCACTGCTGGACAAAGGCTTTTACTTTCTCTTTTCAAACCTCTTTGTTTTGTGCAATTTATAGCCACGTTTGCCCCGAGTACATGATCAGATCGTTACACCACCTTAAGCGCGGTTTACCTCGGCGGCGATGCCGCGATTCATGCTACATTTTACAATGAAAACATTATAAAAATATAATTTCTTCAGGTCATACTTGTGTAACCCTTATCATGTTCGTTCTGGCAAACATCAAAGTTAGTAAACCCGATATAGTGGTAGTTTGACACTGAAAAATACTCAAAAATTCTCTGAAACGTCTTTCGAAATAAAACTTACAAGTCAACATAAAAGGCAAAGGAAAAAGTTGCTTCTGAATTCCGTAAAATACATATTTACACATACATAAACTCACGTCTTTTTTTCATGGGGGTCAGCAGACACCACAGAACACCACCTACGAATTTTGTTTTTTACGTACACAAATGGAATCCCATTTTGCAGATGGATAGGGGTAACGTTTTCACATTATCAATGGCAGGCAGGTCCCTTATATTTTCAGACGGAATACGGCAGGAAGATTGAAGACTAGCTACAAACATCTAAATCAGGTTATTATGTTCTTGAGTAAGGTTATTTATAACATATACATAAAATGTTGAAGTTAATATAACATCACGCCTGTACGTAATGTCCAAAAGGTTAGGCCGAGGTACCTATACCATTTTTATGGGGGGTGGGAAAGCATCAAATGACTCCTCCCGCTCTGGGCAGAGCGGTAGGGAGTGTCAGACTTCTACTGACTAAAAACCACCCATGTTCCTTCTTAGCCCTTTGTGTCAAGGCCCCGGTATCTCTTTTGAACAACCCGCGTACCTTACAGGATACCCACATTTCGCTCAGTGTCATGTAATAGGGGCCTATTACCATCACCCGGGCACAAAATTTGAACTACGTGGCTGCTAAAGAAAAATTCTTGATGGAAAACCCCAATAGCAAATTTGCCCGACCCGGACCTCATGCACAGCAGTCGCGATTGCCACCACTAGACCAACGAGGCAGTCAAATGTTGAATATCTAGGTATCATTAGATTCCATCTCCATTGTACGTTCAACATTGCGGAACTTCGCAGGAAGCGTTTAATAATTATTATCATGACAGCTACATTAGTACTACGAATTTAAAATAATGCTTTCTATGAACATTATCAAAGCCGTGCATTATAACCAGTTCAAAATGACACTCATCAGTTCGGGAACAGAACGACGCAGCCTGCCGGAGCAACCACGAAAACGAACGCAATAGTTGCATCGGATAGAACTTAGCCTGCCTACGTCAAAAACAGATTTACTCAATTATCATTTACACTGAAAACGTGATATTTCCCATGTTTAGTATTTTTTTTGAGTTCCTGATATTTCGGTACCATTGCAAGCACAGAAGGATTTCTTTGCTCTTAAACAACTACCTGAAATAATTTCAGTTTATCCGTGATTATGGTACTTGCAACAGCGCCGAAATATACGGAACTCAAAACAAGTTAGGTCATGGTAAATATCCCGTTTAATTATAATGTTAGTGACCATCATCTGCCTAGCCTTTTCCCAACTTTGTTGGGTTCGGCTTACAGTCTAACGGATGCAGCTGAATACCAGTATTTTACATGGAGCGACTGCCTATCTGACCTCCACAATCCAGTTAATACTGGGTAACACATTTGGTAAGACTGGTTGCCAGAATTTCAGGTCACTGACTACCTGTAACGACTGCCAAAGATCGATATATGGCGGCCGGGACCAACAGCTTAACGTGTTTTCAGAGGAGGAAACCCGATATGTAATGGTCACGCATCCACAGACCAACCTAGGCAAGCGCGCCTTAACTTGAAGATCGACTCGAGTGGCAGTTATTATTAGGCCACGAGCTCCTCTATAATGTTAGTGACCATGTCAGTTTAAAAACTTAGAAGATCATTTTCTTTTTTTTTTTTTTAAACTTCTCATTTCTTTGTTCCAGAGTCATTACTGTTAAAGATCGTCCGTGTCACAGTCCCCACATACAGAGTGCGAGGCCAACCTGCCCAGTTTGAATGCGACTACGAACTGGGTGAAGACAACCTGTATTCCGTCAAATGGTACAGAGACAATGAGGAATTCTACCGGTACATGCCCAAGTATGATCCTCCGAAGCACGCCTACAAATTGGAAGGGATCAAAGTTGATGTAAGTTGGTTGTTTAAGTTTTAAGTAACTATTAAGCCTTCTGAAGGCAGACATGTGTGAGTTCATGAAACTGTGTCGGACAGTTTTGTATCTGGATCATAAAATATAAGTAAGTAGTTGATTGGTTTCCTTGTATAATTTAAGCGAAGTACTTTATTATTATGTATTATAAAATATGTAGCTTATGCCCGCGGTTTTGATAGCATGAAGTTCAGTAATAGGGATGTTTCCTGACTAAAAAAAAATATTGGAAAACATTGGATACGTATTTTTTGTTTTATCAAATCAATAAAAATTTACGAAGATAAAACGGGTCAAAGATTTGAGTGGGGGTTTGTGACGTTACACACGAGTAAAAAATGTCATACTAATACTAATACTAATGTCTTCGAATATGACATCACACGGCTTCATTGTTTGTTTACATGAAAAAAGAAAAAATACGTGTCCAAAATTTTTGCCAATCTATCTGACGGACTAATTAGATTTTTCTTGTTAACTACCCTATTGTGTCACAGGATAGTACTACCGAGATAAAAAGTAACCTTAGTGTTAAACCTGCTTTAAACTATCTGTGTGCCAAATTTCATCCATCTACGTTCAGTAGTTGTTGCTTGAAAGAGTAACAGACATCCGTCTAACCATCCTCACATCGTTTAACTTTTATAATAGTAATAGATATGATCATCATCTGCCTAGCCTTTTCCCAACTATGTTGGGGTCAGCTTCCAGTCTAACCGGCTGCAGCTGAATACCAGTATTTTACATGGAGCGACTGCCTATCTGACTTCCACAACCCAGTTAATACTAGGTAATACGATACTCTATGGTAAGACTGGATGTCAGAATTTCAGGTCACTGACTACCTGTAACGACTGCCAAAGATCTATATATGGCAGCCGGGACCAACAGCTTAACGTGCTTTCCGAGGCACGGAGGAATCTCGGTATGTCGGGCGGTCACCCATCCACAGACCGACCTAGGCAAGCACAGCTTTACCTAAAGATCGACCCGAGTGGCAGTTCTTATTTAGCCACGAGCTCCTCTTGATGGTATTCAAGATTTAATAATTATCTCTATATTTAACACGTTGGCATTTGGAAATAATTTATTAGCACCGACTGTTGATTCATCACCAAGATGTTTTCCAAAGTAATAAACATTAGTCGTCGGCGGCTAATTTCGGTGGAGATTAGTCATCGACGAGTTAGATATTACAGTGCACAAGTTTAGTGTGTGCTGGCACAGTTGGACTTTTGTTCCTTTAATCTCGTAGTCCGCTGGGACGCAATTTGATACGAACAGTCGATCGTCGGCAGAAAGAGATCAGCCACAGGACTTACGGCTTAACATAGAAAACCCAATAACACTTTGCTCCATCCGGCAACCGAACTCAGGACCTTTTACTCAGCAGTCGCACTTGCGATCACGAGCCCAACGGGACAGAGTAACGTTCTGTCGGCAATCATATTGATGGAGAAGTGAAAAATGCAGCCAAAAAGCTTTTGTCAATCCTGTTGTAATCCGTGTCTAAATACGTAACGATTCAAATTTCCACTTGTCTAGATTACCTACTAGATTGTGTCACGTGCCTGTGATATAACCGAGACCCAAATACTCACACAGATAGTCTCCTTGACAACAGAAACGTAATCAAGTCGTTCTCACTTTCAAGACATTTATTAGAAATGTCGAAATTAATGACATAATCCAAATCTGATACCGTACTTCAATGAAAAGCGATCAGCCTTATTTTTGGAGTACCTAGGTAGGTACTCATTTACTGAATACAATTAAATGTCTGTAAATGATGCCAGCTAATTTTAAGGAGTTAACCACAATGTCTGGTACAGTCTTATGAATTTCCTTTGTAATGTTGAGAAGTCGACGAAAACATGTCTACTTTGATACTCCTCTGAAAAGCTTTTACTGTTGGTAAGCCATTTCGACTTTAACATCATGTATTTCAAAAGCAATTTCGAATTGAGGTTTCTTTTGCTCAATGAGCTCCACTAACCTTCTTGGAAGGCAAAATTATATTATAAAAAATGTAGTCGTCGACAAAAATCAGCAATGCCAACTTTACAGGAAATGCTTGTATAAATGCCGCAGATTTATGGAATTTGATACATGAGGCAAATTATCGGCGTAATTTGAAAGGTTTTCTTGGAATCTCATTCTTTAAAGAGGTTATGTAGGGTGGTTATCTATTCAGGCAGCACAATAGGGGACGCCGTCGAACACTGACAAAAGATCGGGATAGAAATGAGCCGAAGCCTCACAATCCATACGAGACCATTGAGGAATACTATCGTCTAAGCTAGTGGAAACGTGCTCAACAAAATTACTTGTAGTGGGCGATTTAGTTAGATTCCATTTTTCTTATTTGATCATGATACAACGGGAATTTGTGCTCACTCAATTCTTTTGAATAAACTTTTATATATTTTAGTTTTAATTAAAATGACGTGAATTAGGATACCCGGGTAATAATAATTCCTACAGAATTTCCGAATCTCGTGACAGTCTGAAGTTAATTATTTAAACTTCTAGAAATACTTTCACCTGAATCAAGCTACAGGAATTATCGGTTTGAAACTTTGCTCCAGGCATTCTGAAAGCTCGGCAGAAAACTTAGGCACTATTTTAAACAATTTAATTATTAAATTGCTATATAAAAGGAAAGTTGTGAAAGGCGGTGAAACATTTCAAGTAAGCAATTTGAAAAAAACTCATAGTAGATACAGTTGGAAGAGATTCCAGTTGGGAACGAGGTCGTTCGTTAAATGGAACAACTTTTGTATGACTTCTTGCAATTAGCTCATTACACAGTTATTCTTTAAAGAAAACTTTTATTTTTCCCCTTAACAACCTGGGGAAAAGCGAAACTAAAATACTAAGTTTTTACGAACGTTACAAGTCCCACACCATATAACGTTATAAATTATGTTTAATTTCCTACTTATTATTTGTTTTTCCAACTAACTTTTTAATTTTCCTAAAATCAATATTAAAAAAAAACTTTAAAAATATAAATTAATGTACGTAATATAAGTAAAGTAGTCAGAGCTCGAGAGAAAGGAACCTCCTAATAATGCGAGCCGTGTCCAGGAGTACCACTTTTGTCTCGTTACAGCTGGATATAGATCCAGCTATCTAACGAGAGCTTCCGTAGGTGTTGGTAGAGGCTCTTGGCAATTGAACTATTGGTTGAAACGACTATCGGTACAATGATCGCTGAGTTCACATCCCTCATGTCGACCATCTCGCGAGTCAAGTTACTTGAGAACCTTGTGAAAGTCGAGAAAAATAAGTTCTCGACTTTCACAAGGTTCTCGTCATGCGGAACCGTTTTGTCGAAAATAATTGCGTGCCGTCCTAATTAATCCCCACTACTTATTCATTTTAGTCCAGTTCAGTCTGGCATCATGTTTATTAAAAAATCTTACCTAATTATAAGTTTTAAAGTAATAAATAGGAAAAGTCACGATGGGGTTGGCATATTTGTTTCGACAAAAAACCCAAAAAATAGTGAAAATAAAATCTATTTGTTTAGACAAAAGACCCAAAAAAAAATAAAGAGAAAACAAAAAACTGTACATACTTACTTACCAGAAATCTCTTGTTAACAGTTACAAAAGTCAGATGACAGAAGAGTCATCTTGCATCAGGTGACGCTCAAATCTAGTGGACTATACAGATGCGAGGTGTCAGCCGAAGCGCCGAGCTTCGCATCAGCAGCTGGAGAAGGAAGAATGGAAGTCATATGTAAGTATTACAGAAATTTAAAATCTTAAAATGACGTCACACCTGTTCCTCCGAATCTCTGAAGCGTTAGGTAGAGGAGTACAAATAATAAAGAGAGAAAATAAAGTAACAAAAAACAAGAAATCCGTACCGGGCTAAGTATTATTCACTTTTTTCCATCAGAAATTTCTCAATAGCAGACACGCACTCTGGATTTGTGCCCGGTTGAAGTTTGTAGGCTCGCCCCTATTACATGAGACTTAAACATAACAGGTAAAATGTAGAAGTACTATTAAGTACATCTCTACGTAACCCTTTTTGGATTACAGGCGTGGTGTTACCTATGTAATATATGTATGTGTATATGTTAGTTAGTTTAAATAACTGTATTTCCCATTTCCCGGAAAGGGGTTGGCAAAGGTATAAGAGTATCTAAATTTCGTGACATAATAAGGGCCAGATTTTTGCCATTACCAGGCTCAAATTCGGACTCGGATATTGGCTGTCCGAACCGGCCAAGTGAGAATTTCCTTAGAAAACCCAATTACACTTTTGCCGATCCTAGGATCAAACCAAGACCAGTTTGTTATAGTATTAAAACCGGGTTGTATTAGAATTTTTGCTTGTAATATAATAACTGATTAAAATAGGAAAATTTACATGGAAGACGTACTGAGATTGAATATATGTAAGCATATAAATATTATATATATATGCTTACAGCGTGCAGCGTATAAAGGGTGTAAGAGACGGTCTTCCACAGACTGACAAGGTACATTCGACTCCTTATTCTAAATCTTAGACCACAGAGTTCATCGAACTCGTCTGCGCGCTTGCCATTCGCTACGTGCGTTTTGCCACGGTAATGATACATTGCATAATATGAGAAAATAATTTCTTGTACCGATCAGTATGATACTAGCTGATGCCCGCGGCTTCACCCGCGTGGATGTCGGTCAAATTATATACTAAAACCTTCCTCTTGAATCACTCTATACTCTATTAAAAAAACCGCATCAAAATCCGTTGCGTAGTTTTAAAGATTTAAGCATACATAGGGATATAGGGACAGAGAAAGCGACTTTGTTTTATACTATGTAGTGATACTGAATTCATCCCATCAGTCTGCGGGAGGCTGCCCTTACACCCTGATTTCATATTGAGCTTATATCGAAATTTCGTGTGGTTTCGACTGCTACTGACAACAGTTTGTGTGACTACCGAATGCTAAAAGTAAACCCAATGATCCCCGTTTTGTAAAGAATAGGTTACCTATCCGAGAAATGACCGTGGAATACCTAGTTATAACACTGATCGATCGCCACGTGTGGGTTTTGTTACGAGCTTTCCAAGCGATTTAAAATTTATGAACATGAACTTGTAATACTACCACCACGTTCTGTGTCGATTGTTTTAGGACCTACCTAATAAACATAACATCATAACATCACGCCTGTAATCCCCGAAGGGTTAGGCAGAGGTGTACCTAATAGTACACCCACATTTCGCAAGTTATGTTTAAGTCCCATGTAATAGGGGGCGAGCCTATTGCCATCAACCGGGCACCTAATAAACGTGTATCATTAATCCCTAAATTCCTAGAAATTCATTACTCTCTTTATAACATCAACATCAAACAAAAATATGATATTCCTCGCAGTCGCAGCCAAGTCAAATGTAAATTTTGAACAATTCCGTCTATTTTCTTCGTAAATTCATGATCTATTTCATCCATCTACGAGTTTAATTTCACAAAAATTTCAATTTCATTCCCTTTGACGAGAGGCATACGTAACAGAAGGAGGCCATTATTCCAATTTGGAGTTTGTATTACAACCGCAGTTTCAGCATAGCTCCCGGCCCTAAACACGACAAATGTAAAACCATTGTCTTTTGTCATTTAACTTTACATGTTGCTCGATTATTTTGCACGATGTTCCAACTCTTTGAACCCGTTTGTAGTGTTTTACACCAAGCTGCCGTTAGCGGTGTTTATTTCTCGTTTTTGGATCCTTACCAAGAGATAAATGTTTATTATTAGAGAGTTTGTTAGCAGGTTTTTTGTTGGCTATCTGTATAGAACAATTGTTTTTCCCCCAGATTTACCAAGAGAAGGTCCAAGAATAACAGGCAACGAACAAGAAAACAGAAGAGGGGACTCCTTATTTCTGAACTGTACGTCGGGCCGGTCGTACCCCGCGGCAGTACTCAGTTGGGACATTGATGGAGAAAAGGTACTATTAAACATTTTGAACGAAAAAATATTGACATTTACGAGACGGGCGATGTTTTCGATTTCAGTTTTGATAGAGGTAACATTTCTCTTTGTTTACATGACCCAGATAAAAACAGACCTAATTTACTGAACTGGCTATTGGATGTAGCGGTTTTGTGGGTTTGATGTATTTTTGATCCGATGACAGGAGAATATTTTTTATATGGTATTCTTTAAGGCCGCGTACTGTTTGTTTCGATTGTCTCAGAGTATATCAAAGGATACCTTACTTGCTGCGGGTTGTTCGCAAGAGATACCGCGGCCTCGACGTAAAGGGCTAAGAAGGGAGATGGGTGGTTTGTCTGACACTCCCTTTCGCTCTGCCCAAGAGCGTGAGGGGTTATTTGATGATCCCCGAAAAAAAAGGATGCCTTACATATCTTCTTTATGCAAATGCGAAACCGTAATTCACCTGCACAATAGTCACATAATTCTAAAATGACAAACATTATTCGTCGTCCTCGATAGTCCACTCGAGGACGTCGTGAGCGGACATAATGCATTATGCGTCCATTATCTACCGTGCGGGCAACTAATCCTCTCGTCCTGGACCAAGTACTCGCATCAATCAATCTTCTAGACACAGCTTGCATTAGCATTAGTAGTGTTTGTGTTTTTTCTTAAGTTACAGTAAAAAGGTGTCAAAGATCATCAAAAACGGGAATCATCATATTGAACAACTTTCTTAATAGGAACAATATTGTAATCGAGAAAAAAAATTAGCTGTGTCAATGAAAATTTAGAAACTAGGTACATTTTCTGTATTTGTTACATTGTTGTTTCTGTTTTGTTGTATTTTTACCCGTGGGAAAAAGTGTTTGTATTCGTATGTTTAAAATTATTTATACCCAAAGATATCTAAAAAAACGACATTATTTTGTAAAATCGTAATAAATATAATGTGTGAAGTGAGGGCTGGCCGCTAGTTTGTGTTAAACTAAAAGGTTTTCCAAACACAAAAAATAAAACGATCTATTATAGCTGGCTGTATTATGAACTGTTCTATTTTTAATCTTTTTATTTTATATTCATTCAAGATATGAATAAGTATAATAATTTAGTAGGCGTCCTAAAACACTTATGTATCGTTATCATTTTCGAAATTATACTTGTTGTTCTAGATCTATCCATAACAAAATAATAAAAATTTAACGAACGTCCCGGGAATACCTATAAAAGTTCGCCGACGTTATGAAATAAATACATCAATTTATTTGCTCAATTACGGCCTAAATTTTGAGTTATTTCATGGCGAGCTTAATATAAAAAGTTTTACCGCAAAATAATTAATGTGCATCCATTAACTGCAAGTTAATTAACTTGTTTTAATTTAGATCGGTCCGTAATACAATATTACATGGACCAAGAGATTTAATTTCAGCCAGCGTTCCTTATTAATAAAAATTGTACGTAGGATATTTGACCCTTTTCAACGAGTTTGTGTAATTCGACTCTTTCGTTCAATAAGTTTATTTTTTCAAATTTTAACTTTGCTGGGCTTATTGAAGTGCGGGTTCGTATTTATCTTTTATTTCTGATTTGGCCCGAGTTTGTTTTTGTTTCAAACAACACGGCCAAACTCGTCATGGCACATTCTTTTTTATTCGGGTCAAACTTGTAGCAATATACAAAGATACACTGGCTCAATGTTTCTGTACAATTCTATGCCCTTTTGTGTGTATTTCATGTTTTTCTTTTTTGTAATGATGGCGGTATTTTTATTTTAGCCTTGGCTGTACGAGTCACTTGTGATTTCAAACATGTTTTGTTGAATTTTTGTTGTATGATAGTAGGTCTACTAAGTACCAATTACACAACTCTTAACAAAATAATGTTGCAACGGAAATAGATAGCCTATTTATGTTGGAACTGCGGACATGGCTTTAAAAGATCTGGGTTAACTGGTAACATCAAAACGCCTAAGAGAAATATTGAATCAATACCTATTTCGGAAAGCAAACGGATGTCATTATAGGAGATTAAACCGTTTACTATTCATCTCCCAACTAATATTTGGTAGAATAGATACATTTACAAGATCCCTGCTCACAATGGTTAGTTACCATGAAATTTATGATCAATTAACACGTTAAATGTTCCGAATCGGAGGGTATTGTCTAGTATGTCTTCGTGGAACTAGTATGAAACTGTATTTGTGGCCATCCCTGCGATTCTCTATCTCTATTGGCAAATTGAAAGCTTGGCTAATTACTGACGTTGTAAAGGGTATATCGTTCGATTTTGACTTCGTAACATCTTGTAACTGAATAATTGATGAGGACTCTGGTTAATCAACTGAGTACTTATTTGGTCGATAAAGCTTACCACATACACATCACTATTTTGCCTTTTGCATGTGGAAATCATACCAAGCTCACAGTAGAACTTATCGGTCTCATTGTCATCTGCTTAGCCTTATCCCAATTATGTTGGGGTCGGCTTTCAGTCTAACTGGATGCAGCTGAATGCCAGTATTTTATATGGAGCGACTGCCTATTTGACCTCCACAAACGTAGTTGTCAGACTTTCAGGCCACTGAATACCTGAAACGACTGCCAAAGTTCTATGTATAGCAGCCCGAACCAACGGCTTAACGTGCTTTCCCGTGCTCACCCACACGATCCACGGCTAAACCTAGGCAAGTGCAGCAAAACCGACCGGAGCTACAGTTTTTATACAGCCACGAGCTCTTCAGTAGAAATCAGTTGACTGAATACGAAGATTTTTGTTTTCAAATATTTTTTTTAATTTTTTGTTTTTTAAGTCGGTTTTATTTTTTCAAAAAAGTTTTTTTATTTTTCCATTTTTAGTCGTGATATACCAATAATTACTCTGCAAACCTAGTCCTTTTTTTTGGGAAGGTAGGAAAACATCAAATGACTCCTCCCGCTCTGGGCGGAGCGGTAGCGAGTGTCAGAATTCTATTGACTAAAAATCACCCATGTTCATTCTTAGCTCTTTGTGCCCTAGGCCGCGGTATCTCTTTCGTACAACCCGCAGCAGTAACCTAACCCTTAACCTTCAGTCAAGATTCCTTCATTGTTGCTTTCAACTCCTAACCGTTTAGGAGTTATACCTTCCATCATTAGCTCATCAACATGAGGTGATGACTTTCAGATGAATGTGAATACTTGATTATCTTTAGAAAAACACGAAACATGTTAATACGTGCCTATAAAATTTGAGGGTTGCCCTCGATTTCGCTGAGATTCCATCATCAGAACCTGACATGGTGACAATGGGACCACCTAAGGAGTATACTCCTTCAAATAAAAAATATTTTTTTCAAATCGGTTCATTAATGATGGAGTTATGCGGAGACAAACATACAGACGAATTGAGAACCTCCTCTTTTGGAAGTCGGTTAAAAAGGTTTGAGAAAGTCAGCAAGGTCGAAAATCTGATTGCAACAAACATGGGTACTTATACAGCTCTTGTAATGCTCCTAGCCTTTTCCTTTGTAAAGTTCTCCGACGCATATCCCTACTAATTGACATTTCACAATAGAACAAATCTTCTTTTGTTTTCCTTCCTCCGTAACTATGGACTCATTAATACGGATTCTGCTCAGATTAACCGGTTGTCTCCAAATTATCCTAATAGTCGATACAGTGAATTAATTGGCAGGAAGTCTATAATAGTGATTTATGGAAAGGGCTGCCTCGTTAGTCTAGTGGTCGTAAGTACGACTGCTGAGCGTGAAGTTCTGGGTTAGATTTCCTGATCGGGCAAAGTGTTATTGCGTTTTCCATCAGAAATGTCTAAGTAGTAACCACGGAATCTGGATTTGTGCATGGTTGATAGAAATAGGCTCGCCCCTTATTATATGGGATTTAAACAAAACTGGCGAAATGTGGGTGCGTCTCTGCCTTACCCTTCGGGAAATACCGGCGTGGTGTTATAAGATATTTTAATAGAAGTTGTAAGTCGGTTTGTAGCTTTGTATGCTTGCCTTTCTTTGGCACTGAAGTGTACCTAATTCATTTTTAGGGGTTCTGTACTCAGAGTGCCCCAACGCGCAACGGGACCCTTTTACGTAGGTTCCGCTCTCTTCCTGTCCGTTCGTCCGTCACAGGGCTGTATTGTATAATAGGGATGTTTACTGACAAAAAAATATGATTCTAATTAGTCCGTCTGTTAGATTATCGAAAAATATTGGATACGTGTTTTTTGTTTTATCCAATCAATAAAAATTGACGAACATTAAACGCGTCAAAGATTTGAGTAGAGGGTTGTGACGTCACTCACCGGTAAAAAATGGCATACTAATGTCTTAGAGTATGACGTCACACGCACGTTGCGCGTTTTCAAAACACTGTATCGTCTTCATTGTTTGCTTACGTGAAAAAATAACAAATACGTGTCTAATATTTTTTGGAAATCTATCCGACGGACTATCATCATCTGCTTAGCCTTTTCCCAACTATGTTAGGGTCGGCTTCCAGTCTAACCAGATGCACCTGAACACCAGTATTTTAAATGGAGCGACTGCCTATCTGACCTCCACAACCCAGTTAATACTGGGTAATACGATACCCTTTGGTAAAGCTGGTTGTCAGACTTTCAGGTTTACTGACTACCTGTAACGACTACCAAAGATCTATATATGGCAGCCGGGACCAACAGCTTGACGTGCTTTCCGAGGCACGGAGGAAACTCCGTATGTCGGGCGGTCACCCATCCACAGACCGACATAGGCAAGCACAGCTTTACCTAAAGATCGACTCGAGTGGCAGTTCTTATTAAGCCACGACTAATTCGATTTTTTTTGTTAACTACCTACCCTATTATCACTTGTTTTTGTGTAGTAAAGTATCGTGAGGAAACTAGCATGCTCGATATGATATTTCTCGACGGCATGCATAGCCAAGTCAGAGGCCCGTGGACGTCATAAAAACAATGATACCAGGTTAGGCATTAAGCACAGTAAAGAAAAAGGTCTGTATTTTTTTAACCGTAATAGATAGGCATTTGAAACTTTCACACAGTGTGTATTACTATAACTATTATCGACTACTATACTACGTATTACGCCTGTAATCCCTGAAAGGTTATGCAGAGGTGTACCTAACAAGTACACCCACATATTGAGAGGTGGTATTTGAAAAAATTGAGTTCCATTTGTTACCCATTGTTTTTTTATGTATGAGAAAAAGTGTACCTCAAAAATAGAGTACTTACACTTTATTTCCTTTATAGTAAAGTCAATTTACGAGTACCAGATAATTGACTTCTCCGATTATTCTATTATTCATATTTTCATCATGGAGAAAATTATAATGTTTTACTTGTAAATCGGATCGAAAGTGGGTTAGTAACACATAAGTCAGTATAAAATGATTGTCATGTCTATTTTGTTCGGTTAATCGATCACGTTGACTAAAGGTGCTTTCGCCGTATGCTGACTAAAGCGATCGGTCTAAAGTCCGTAATTATATCACAAATTATAAAATTTTTGTGATAATCGCGTGTTCGCAAGACGGTCACTTAAATTAGAATACGGAGTTATTTCCTCAAAGTAAATAAAAAAATACAGTGTGACGCAGTTTCTATCTGTACTATTTTTTAGTGGACAGGCTAGTTCATAAAGTAATATGGTTGTTTCTACTGACCCACATGTTGCGATACCGGAAACATCTCAAATTTCCGCAGCTGGGATATAGGCGTAGAGATTTACTTGCAACTCTGTATACGTACTAGTTCTATGGATCAAAATGTGGTTACGACACATGGGGGTTAGACAGAATCAGAGACTGCAGATTAGGTGTAACATGTTTTGTTAGTAAAACATTTTTAGTGCATACGACATTGTTCCTGCAAAAGGGTGATTCTTGACAAAAAAAAAAACTGTTTAGTTTGTCAGTTGGATTATAGATTACTAGCGGACGTCACGCGGTTTCACCCGCGTAGTTCCCGTTCCCGTGGGAATAAATGGATAAAAAGTAGCCTATGTCACCCGGGAATAGTGTAACTTCCCAACGGTGAAAGAATTTTTGAAATCGGTTCAGTAGATCCCGAGATTACCCCTTACAATTTAACAAATATACAAACACACAAACTTTACTTCTTTATAATATTAGTATAGATTTGTGGGTATTCTGAATTTTCTAGGAATGTTCCTACAATAAGCATATCATAGCATAATCTGTCTATAATATTTCCTCTGCTTTGGACAAAGGTGTCCTCGTTGTGAGAGGATGTGGACTATAATTCACCACACGGGCCGATTGCGGCTTGGTAGATGCCGCATGTCTTCGATTTTTAGGGTTCCGTACCTCAAAAGGACAAAACGGAATACTTATAGGATCACTCGTGTGTCTGTTTGTCTGTCTAACCATTCCCCCCCCTTATTTCCGAAACTACTGAGCCTAAAATTCTGAAAAAAATACAGAAATTAGTTCAACACTTATAGATTACAGAAAAACTTAAAAGTCTATGGTGCTAAAATAACATGGAAAATCTCTCAAAATCTACTACAATGGTACGGAACCCTTCATGTGCAAGTCCGACTTGCACTTGGCCAGATTTTGGTTCTGGGACATGCCAGTTTCCTTACGAAGTTTTTTTCACCGTTTCGAGGACAGTGGTGATGAAATAAATTACACAAAGTGATGAGCGAACCCCTAACTTACTGCACGAAACTTGGGGCCACCACCATTGGGCCACCTGTGCTCCCTACAAATGATGATATTTGATTGCATGGTGTGTACCTATTTAGGTTAGATCTTGACCATCAATTCATTGCATGGGCTAAATTCAAAGCTCTTTACTCCATTTCTATGATGTATTTAATGTCTCTGGGTAGGCCATATCGTCTTCTTCTTTGGCTTGTGACGGGCTCATGTCCAACAGGGCACTGCGCAAGAGTTTATATTGATGTAGAGGCTAAACTTACTAACAATAACCTTTCTTCCCAGGTCACAGACCCTCTCCTCCTCGTGGAGTACCCACCGACGCAGCACGCCCACGGCTTGCTGTCCACAGCCCTAGGGCTGCGCGTGCCCTTCGGCCGGACGATGCAGGTGCGGTGTACAGCGCGAGTGGCACCGGCTTGGAGAGAAGGCAGTGAAGCCGTCGTCGGGAACAGTCAGCTTGCTGATAGCAAGGAGGCTATGCTATTAGGTAATTAACACTTCAATACTAATATACGTACATGACAAAGTAGCTTTGTACAACAAATTACTTTGTAACAAAGTAACTTTTGGGAGAGCAGTGGTAGCCCAGTGATTGCGGCCCCGACTTACGAACAGTACTTGTCGTGGGTTCGAACCTAGGCAGGCGTATTACTTTGTGTAATTTATTTCATCACCACTGCTCTCAAAACGGTGAAGGAAAACATCGTGAGGAAACCGGCATGTCTTTGAACCAAAAAAATCGAAGATATGTGACATCTATCAACCCGCACTGGGCCCGGGAGGTGGATTATAGCCCATCCCTCTCCTAGAGAGGAGGCCTGAGTCCCTGCAGTGGGAACATTATAGGCTGATGATGATGAACTTTATCTACCTGCCTGTGGGTCTATCTATCTGTTTACCTGTTTACTCCTTCACGTGTGGCAATATTTGTCAGACCATGACAAAGTTTAGGTTAGGACAAATAATAGTTTACTCCGATACCCCCATAGTAAGTGCGAGAAAGGTCGTTGCTAAATAATAGCAGCGGGTCGATATTCAGGTTAAGCTGCGATTGTTTAAGCTGGTCCATGGTGACTACCCATTACATACCGAATTGCCTCCGTACCCTAAAAAAGCACAATTTAAGCCGTTGATCTCGGTTGTCATTAGTAGATGTTTGACAGTCGTAATAGGCAGTCGGTGGCCTGAAAGTCTCACAATAGGGATGTTTACTGACTAAAAAATATGATTCGAATTAGTCCGTCTGTTAGATTATCGAGAAATATTGAATACGTATTTTTTGTTTTATGAAAACAATAAAAATTGACGAAGATACAACACGTCAAAGATTTGAGTGGGGGTTGTGACGTCACTCACCGGTAAAAAATGTCATACTAATGTCTTAGAATATGACGTCACACGAGTTTTTTTTTTTTTTTCTTCATTGTTTGTTTACGTGTAAAAAGAAAAAATACGTGTCCAATATTTTTTGAAAATCTATCTGACGGACTAATTCGATTTTTTTGTTAACTACCCTATTAGTCTCACCAAGGAGTATCATATTACCCAGTACAAACTGGGTTCTGGAGGTAAAATAATGGTATTCAGTTGAATGCGGTAAGACTGGAAGCCGACTCCAACATAGTTTGGAAAAAGGCGGAGCAGATGATGATGACCCCGATTATTAGTATCCTTCATAACCTGACCCTTACATAAGTAAGAAAGGAGTCGGTCGTAGGTCATGCAAAGCACATTATTAATGTCAACAACTATTGAATCTGCTTCTTGCAACGTAGCTCTCAAGTTTTATTTTGTTCCCAGATGTAACAACGTCCATAGGTACTTATAAGTTTCCATGTTCATCGTTCGATTTTTTGTAAGGTTACCTAACAAGAGCTACTCACAGCTCAGTAATAATGCATGAGACAAAACTACATAGTTGAACTACAGAGCACATGTTTAGTTCATGTTGGATTTAATGAAAACTGACGGGTAACTAACAATTGTTCGTAAGTGTATTCAGTGTGCTGCATGCGCTGTAAGACACTAACTAATAATGTATGCGCTACAATATGTAGGATGAATTTTAATTTAAAAGTTTATAGAGAGTTTATAGTAGTTTATAAGATTTATTTTATATAAATGTACGATATAATATACACGGTCAAATAAAGATTGATAGAAAAACTCAGAAATTGTAGGTACTACTTGGTATCATTCTCTTGCCCTTATCCCAATTCATTTTTAGTCGGCGCTGCATGTCTTCTTCATCCATACTTTGCTATTACTCGTGATCTCATCAGACACCTCCCTTTTGTTATACTTTGCACAGAATATCCATCGTTTCTTTGGTCTTCTCCTACTCCCAGTTAAGTTACTCTTAGTGGTAACTGGTTATTTACACATGACAAAAAAAAACAATACACTACTTAATAATCAACTTAATGCTCGAAATTTCCAAAGCTAGTCTTATTTAAGAAACAATTCACGTACGATTTCACACGCACGAAGTCATGTGAAGGATGCTATAAAACGTCCTTTCTTTCCTTTTTTTTTTTTGGCGGGTGGAAAATCATCAAATGGCAGAGCGAAAGAGAGTGTCAGTCTTTTCTCTTCTCTCAGTTAAGGTTTCTAAGCTATTCATATACGGCTATATAAAATCCGAATGAAGCGGCATGTTTACATAAAAGCTAGGAATTAATCTTGCGGAAAACCGCGGGAAATATTGTTGCGGTTTCACTTAGATTTGTAGCAAAAACCAGAGGGTAGATAAAGGACAACGATTTTTAAAGCGTTTATTCTTTTAAGACTACTCTTAACGGGATTTACATCAAAGTTTGGGATATAAACATTAAATTAGTGATTGTCTGTTGCGTCACTGTTTGTAAACTCTATACATTTCTCATCTGTAAGTTGTACAGTTTACGAGTACAAAATAAAAAGTCAGTATTCCATCTTACGTTTCCGACGTTTTTGCCATTGTCATCGCTGATAAAACATTACTTTGCCGATGCTCTCTTCTGCATATAATTCGTATCTTCTTCTTCTTCTTAGAATTCTTTTAGGTTAGGTCGGTCCATTGTCAAACTGATCTCAGTCCTCTGGATAAGATTGAGGTCATGAGTAGACCTATTTAATATTTTAAAAAAGATCCAGCCCGTCCTTTTGCAGCCCTTCCCCAGCGGCGCCATAAGCCGAGCCTTGTACCCCACAGGGGGTGCCCTTAGCTCGCAGTCGCTTAGTTATTTAATATTTGAACCTGGCTGGAAGCCTTACACTCAAGGCACTTACAGGATAGTCGGGTTAAGGAGAAGTCAGGTTGACCTGCAAAAGGTTATTATCAAAAACAAAAAAATGCCCACTTCTGCAGATTAGGGCCATTCTACGACGCATCGAAAAACGTTCAATGTTTTGAAGTTAAGGCCGACTTGCACCACAAATAGTTATATGCGATTAACGCATTGTGTTTGTGTCTAACACATCATTCTGTAATGCAAACGATTGATTGAAACAGAGCGATGTTTTAAACGTTATACTTGTTTAGCAATTTGTGGTGCAAGTCCGTCCTATTCATATATTCTTTGGGATAAGAAATTAATTAATTAATTATTACTTTTGATGAATAAAGTAAAAAATTATTTGCATTTATTTGGTGTTGATTTGTTTCGATTGTGTCTTATCGTAGAATGACCCTAATCTTTGTTTTTTAAGGTATCGGAGAGGACAGCATTTTTTGTAAGTAGAAATATTATTTTTTAAACTATTATTTTTTCTCTATAGACCTTAGGCAGCCCGTACAAAGTTCATCTTGATCCCGATCTGTGATTAAACTTATTACAATTGTCATTTGCTGTTTCCTGGCTGCTATTCATAATTTATTTAGTTATGAATTAGATATGATAATATTTGATGCTGATGGAAAAATGAATTCCTTTTGTAGTCGTAGGGTCTAGTAGGTCCATCGGGGCTGCGGGTTGTTCGCAAGAGATACCGCGGCCTCGACATGAAGGGCTAAGAAGGAACCTGGGTGGTTTTTAGTCAGTAGAAGTCTGACACTCCCTTTCGCTCTGCCCAAGAGCGGGTGGGGTTATTCGATGATTTTCCAACCGCCAAAAAAAAAGGGTCTAGTAGGTACAAAAGCTATTTTATTTGAACAAACTGCTTGTTTGCCTTCACATGCGTCTAGTAGTCTCCAGAAATTTTGATTTTCTTTTCCTGTTTACTCCTCTGCACAGGCAAAGCAAATGAATTTCTTCTGCCTCGTCGTCATCCACACCAGCACATGCAGTGTTTACCCAACGGCCACACCATGAATGACACCCTACACAATTTTCCGAAGACTTTAAATAGGTATTGTTTACATCATGGAAATTGACACAAATAGTATCCTATTGTATCTTCTTAATTTTATTTTTGCGATTTCCTTTCGAATTTTTTGCCACCAGTTTTAACCGACTTCCAAAAAGGAAGAGGTTTTCAATTCGATTAGATTTTTTTTTTTAATGTACACCGATGTCGCCGTCGACCGAATCGGAAATCGAATCGGGGGCTGATAATAATGAGTAATCACGGAAGATATCCCGTAAGTGACAGGATAAGTTTAAACAGTCACACATTAGCTCATTACATGGGTGGTAGGGAGGCCGACGCACAAACGTTTTCCACGTACTCAGTGCATCATTATGAAGTCTCGCCCTATTGGGTACTTGACAAAAAAAAAACTAATTAGTTTGTCAGATAGATTTCCGTAAAATATTGGACAATTAATATATTTTTTTATTTCACGTAAACAAAAAATGGAGACGATTGTCTGTCGAAAACTCGTGTGACGTCACATTGCAGTACATTTTTACCGGCCAGTGACGTCAAAAACCACCACATGATCTTTGACGAGTTATATCTTCGTTAAGTTTTATTATTTTTATAATCGTATCCAATATTTTCAGATAATGTAACTGACGGACCAAACAGATTTTTTTTTGTCAGGAAACATCCTTATTGCATGAATATGGTAACAATACTCAAATATTCCTGTAACATTCAATTTCCATTTATTTGCTTCGCAAATGACGGGTGCAGGCAGGCACAGTGCAACAATATTCAGAATTGTGGTGCATTCTCCACTAATTACACAGTAGAAACAAACATAGGTATCCATTTAATTAGTAAGGCACTGCTTGCTTCCTAAGTGTATAATGTTTCAGTGAATTTGGAATGAGCTCCTTCTATCTCAGGCTTTAATAATAGTAAGTTTGTATAAATTATGCTTGTTCAGTATTTTCAAGAGGTATCGTATTATTCGGTAACTGAGTTGTGGAGATCAGATAGGTAGACGCTTCTTGTAAAACATGTATTAAACGCACACTATGCAGGCAATCACATTACAAGTTATTTATTATTATTTATTTATTTACTCATTAACACATACATTTGTTGACGAGTTGGACGATTATATTTGTATATTATATAAAAGGCAAAGCTGACTGACTGAGGATCAACGCAGGCCAAACCCTTAGGGCTAGAAACTTAAAACTAAGAAAGTATTTTTCAAAATTCAACCCCAAGGGGGTGAAACAGGGGATTAAAATTTGTATGGAAAATCGTCCTTTTGATATTTCCGATATCCACATTTTTTTTCGATAATAATGTTGTTTTTTCGAGTATTTTCAGTTGTATTATATATTATATAATCCGGACTCTACTGATTATGCTTTTAAATTGCTATGTTTTTAATCAGCTTCTCTTTCACAGTCGTATCTTGAAGAAGACAGAAGCCATAGAGTCTCCCACCTACTGTAAAATTATTATTTTTTAATTCTGCCAATTTCATGGCACACATTGAAAAACCTAATTACTTCGTTTATTTCATTGTTTGAATTTATTAAAGGACAGCTTATCATGTCTTATGAATAGACAAGCAGATACGTTTTGAAAGACAGTGTTGTCTTCCTTAATAATTTCTTAGATTTTCATCATTTATGTCTTTAGTAAAGATATTGACTGAAGAGCTTTGATATTAAATAATTATTATTTGCGTAGACTGAAGGCAGTAGTGAATCCATATTAAGTCTGATTTCAATGATACTTAGACGCGAAACATTGCTCGAGGAAAAACACTGAACAAAATAAGTAATTGCTCGCAGATTAGGGCGTAATCCCCGAAGGTATAGGCAGATGTGTACGCTATACAGTGCATCCACATTTTGCTAGTTATGTTTTAAGTTCCGAGTAACAGAAGGCGAGCCTATTGTCACGCACACACACACACACTCCGTGGCTGCTACATAAAAATTCCACTTTGCAATCCCAATATCACATAGCCTAATCTAAGAACCGAACCTAGAACCATTTTATCATATGAATATACCCGCAATAATAAGCAGTGATAGTCAAGTAGTGTGACCGTCAGACTGCCAAGTCATACGTCTCACGTTCGAATCCAAGACACACACCTCTGATTTTTCGGAGTCATGCGTATTTAATAATTATCACTCGCTTCGGCGAAGGAAAACATCGTGAGGCACGTCAGGGCTGCGGGTTTCGCAAGAGATACCGCGGCCTCGACATTAATGGCTAAGAAGGTACATGGGTAGTTTTTAGTCAGTAGAAGTCTGACACTCTCTTTTGCTCTGCCCAAGACCAAGAGGGGTTATTGGATGATTTCCCACCTACCAAAAAAGAAAAAAAAGAAGTCTATCAGCGTGACCGCGATATTTCTTGACGGCATGTAAAGCCATGTTTATTATAGATGCGAAAGTAACTCTGTCTGTCGCGCTTTCACGCCAAAAATACTGAACCGATTTAAATAAAATTTGGTACACAGTCTTAGAACGGACATAGGCTACTTTTTAATGCGAAAATAGGGGTTATAAGGGGTTGAAAGGGGGAAAATAAAAAAGTTACTTTTGGTCGCGATAACCAACATCCACGCAGACGAAGCCGCGGGCATCAGCTTGTAAATGAATAAATAAAAACTCTGACACCAGGTTAGCCACTAACCACACGATAAAGAAATAACCCACAATAGTTATCTACTACCCACTTCATAGTACACTCGAACAAGCTAATAAGTATACTGCCAGCTAACTTGCATTTACTTTTAAGATTATACAGATACATTTAGAGACTGATGTGAAATGTTACAGCGTTTGACATCAGTCGCTTAATGCGAAACGCTTTATAAAACATAATTGTAATAAATATTTTCAGTGTACTAGAATTATAATAAAAAAAATGCTGTGCTGTGGGTCCCCATAGCACAGCACCATGCTGAGTGGTAACCTGCTTGTCGCAGTCACGATGCGCAACTTTCGTTTTATTTTCCTTGCTTGTATTTTTTTTTTATATTTGTTATGTGTTGTATGTGTATCTTTTGCGTTTTTATTGTCTTATTGTATGCTCGTCATGTTTCTGCGACAAATAAATATTTTTTCTTTCTTTCTTTCTTTTTACTTATTAGCTTGTTCGACTGTACTTACCTAAAATATCTAGTAAATTTTACTCGTACCGCTTGGAAGTCCCGCATGACTACCGAGCTAGAGATTGGTCGATGAAAATCGTTCGGTAATCAAAAGAAACGCTCATTGAACGAATTTTCAATCGGGACCATTAACTGGAGGGAGAAAGTAAACGATCGATCGGTGACTATTTTGAGAAAACATTGTGTTAGAGTAATTCTGTGGATTCTAGGGCGTTTAGTTTGGAGTTTTCACTTCTGCGGCTTTCTGGGCGTATGATAGCAGGTTCAAAACCAAAGCAAGTCAGTAGTTCAATTTGTGTTTTCATCATACAAGTTAGATAATACCAATGGCCGTAAGGAAATCTTAGGGCCTTGATAAAGTTATATTGACATGAGAATGTCAAAAATGTACGGGACTTACACAGATTACTGCGGAAATGCTTGTCAGTTAAGTCAAAGTCGTAAAGAGGGTAATTGGTTGCCCCCTTTTTTTTGGGGGGTCGGAAATCATCAAATAACCTATCCTGCTCTTGGGCAGAGCGGAAGGTGTCAGACTTGTACAAACCACCCACGTTTCTTCTTAGCCCTTTATGCCGAGGCCGCGATATCTCTTGCGAACAACTCGCAGCCGCGGCGGAATATGTCTAACACTTAAGAAGTGAAAAGTTACTATTAATCCTTTATTGGCGTTTACTGGGAACTGTCCCAGTAAAGGCCTAAAATATGTTATAATAACTGATTATAACATATTTTTACAGTAAGCTTACTACTTTGTCTCAATAAAGAAACCACTATCGAATAATAAAATACAAAAAACGACAAATCCTTTTACAAAAAAAAACATAATAGAGCTACAAAAGCCTTTAAATCCCGAGTTATAACAATTTAATATCCCGACCCGTCTTCCAAAGCAATGTACAAACTGATGTCGATCGCAATATCTTACGACATTATCAAGGGAACAAGGCTATTCAAGCGAACTCCTATTATATTCCATGTATCGATACCATTGTCGATACTATCAAATGGATTTGTAATCACAAGTGTTCCGATTAATTAACTGCCTAGTTGGTTTAGTGGTCGCTCCATTGCTGTGGGTCCTGGGGTCGAACTCCAGGTCGGGCAAAGTGTTAGTAGGTTTTTCTATTAGGGATTTCTGAGTAGTAGCCCGGAGTTTGGATTTGCTTTTGGATTTTGGATTGAGTAGCTCGCACCCCTTTTTTTTTTTTTTTTGATGGGTGGGAAATCATCAAATAACCCCTCCCGCTCTTGGGCAGAGCGAAAGGGAGTGTCAGACTTCTACTGACTAAAAACCACCCATGTTCCTTCTTCGCCCTTCATGTCGAGGCCGCGGTATCCCTTGCGAACAACCCGCAGCCTAAGGCTCGCACCCCTTACATGGCACTTTTTAGACATAACTGGCGAGGCAACTCCCGCTCTTGGGCAGAGCGAAAGGGAGTGTCAGACTTCTACTGTCTAAAAACCACCCATGTTCCTTCTTAGGCCTTCATGTCGAGGCCGCGGTATCTCTTGCGAACAACCCGCAGTCCCGACGCCGACGGGTGTAGGCCCTTGCGGGCCCCTTCCGTGTTCGAGGTAACCCTCTGCCTGGTGTGGTAATCGGTTATCGTGGTATAGGCATGTGATGCGGAGAAATGAGGAAGATGTCGTGATGAAAGTCTTGAGTATGCATTTGAATGAGTATAAGAAAAAAAGAAGACCAACGAAGAGCTTGATAGACTGTGTTAAGAATGATATAGCAAGAAAGGAGGTGTCTGCTATGATGACGAGTAACAGAGAAGTATGAAAGAAGAAGACATGCTTCGCCGACCCCAAAAGAATTGCGATAAGGGTATGACAACGATAACCCTTTATTATTTGGCGGGTGGAAAATCATCAAATAACCCCTCCCACTCTTGGGCAGAGCGCAAGCCCGCCACACTATTCCCAAACCACTGTAACTCCTGTTAGCCAGAATCAACAGTGGCGATCACAAGAAAAGCGCCGAGACAATGAAGCTCGACGAAGTCCCAGGGAAACGATTTAACTGTCTTGGATCCCGCAACGAAATTAATCATAAAAGAATAGCGGGCAGAGCGCAAGGGAGTGTCAGACTTCTACTGACTACAAACCACCCATGTTCCTTCTTAGCCCTTGCGCCTAGGCCGCGGTATCTAACTCGCAGCCCCGACGGGACAATGATAACCCTTTGCTTTACCTTTTGGAGATAATAACTGTTGTATTGTAGGTATGGCGTATTATCTCCGCATGTATCGTCACCATTTTCGATACTATCAAATCGATTTGTAATCGCAAATGTTCCGATTGATTAAATTGCCATTACTCTCTCTACGTGGGATTTGATTGCGAAATACGATTGACGGATTGAATAAGTTTCTAGACTCTGTTGAGATACTATTAGTACATTGCTTGATTGATTGGACGTAAGGCGATCTGATTAAGGTGTTGGAATTTCGAAGTTTTAATACCCGACTGTCATGATGGGCTAAACATTTTTCAAATAATGTTAGACGGGTTGATCTTCAAGGTTAAGAAAAGTGCCGTGGAATGTATGACCATTACATACCGAAGCCCTCCGTGCTGATGTCGCGGAAAGTGAATCTTCTTGCTTGAGCAGGCTGGAACGATAGGTACTGGCTGAGGAAGTGGAGGAACAAAATATGAATTTTAGTTGTCATGATGCTTTAGACGTCAGACGGGTGGTTGATTTATTGTTCACGCACGGGCTCAGCACGCCCTTCGCCGCGCCTGTCGTGCTATCCACCTCTCGCTGTTCACACTCGTTCACGTCTTTAAAATACTGGTACTCAGCTGCATCCAGACCCCAAACATATGTAAAAATTCGGCGCAGATGATGTTGACTTCTTCTTAAAATTCACTCTCAGTACCATTAGTGGATGTAATCATTAAAGACTTATTTTTAGAAAGGGTTCAAGACTAATTATTATCTTGGTTCAAATTAATTTATGACCGAAACCAATATTTCTGCAGTTAAAATTAAACCTTGTGAAATCAAGCTTACGGTTTTGATTAGAAACGAAATATTTTCGTAGCTTTATCGTGCTCTTGAACATGAATTTCCGAGCAATTATGTATCGTTATCTAACTTGAATTTAACCAAAGTAACCATGAATAAATGTGTCATGTATCATGGGAGTGCGAGAAACTTTGAAGTTAATTAAGCGGTCCTTACTTCTACAATAAGTTTACTCAGTGCTTTATACGTGTATTATGAGCGACTGCCTCGTTGGTCTATGAGTTGCGAGTATGGGTGTGTTATGCCTGAGGTGCTGTGTTCGATTCTCAGGTCGGGCAAAGTTGTATTTGGTTTTGTCCATGAGGCGTTTGTCGGTCACGGAGTTTGCATTTGTGCTCGGTCGTTGGTAATAGGCTCACCGCCCCATGTAATAACATATGGGACTTAAATATAACTGGTGGAATGTGGGTGTACTTAATTACATTCTGGTTACATCACTCATGTGAAGATGGTAGATTTTTTGAGAGAGATGTAGCAAGATGTACAAAAATGACAATTAAAAATAAAATAACTAACTAAAATAAGGCAACTAAGAGATGTCCAGTCATAACTGACAGCGCCCGTTCAACTCAACCATTCGAGTCTGGTGGTGTACGTGTGTTAGGCATCAACTGATTTCAAGCATCCCGTCATGAGATCTGCATCGTCCAACCGCGTGGACGAGCGGGGTATTGCACGCAGAAGTTAGTTCATACACTAAAAACAAACACGATAAGATTGTCATGCTAGCTAGACACACAGACAATCTTGAAATAGTCTGCTCGAAGCCTAGATTCTTCTGTTCCAAAAATAGATTTATCTAAGAGTCTACGTAGACTACAGACTTTCTATCGGCCGATAGTTGGGCTCTTAATCAGTATGAACATATATGCTAGTGCGCATATTACAACGCGACACGTTACCATATCAGTTTGATGGGTGTAGTTTGAAGGCAATACACGATAGGCTTCACCATCGACAAACAATCAGCATTTGCTGGGTATGAGGAACAGGGTGTAAAGTTCCTCATCCCCCATAGAAAAGGGAGGATCCTCCGACAAGACGGGTGTTGTGTCTGGTGGGCTAACTGCCCGACATATGTAGGATTTTCTATATATGTTAATGTCGCGGATAAAGTTGATAGCGCGATGTAGGATTTGCCAATTTAGTATGCATGTGTTGCGATAGATATCGCTGTCGCCACAAGCTGACTGCTACATCAGTATGGCGCTCTTATCCAGCTGCACATACTTGCTGATTGCTTAATCGGCCGACTCAGATGGTAGTTCTAACTAGCAAATGGTCTGGGTTTGTGCAGTCATCACCAACCCAACGGTTGGCTTAGTGAGATCGTATCGTGGAAGGCGTGGATCGTAAAAGGTGTACTAGTTGTCATGATCCCATGACCATAAGCGTGGGAAGACAACTCCGGGGTGGTTTTAGCCAATTCGAGTTTGACAGACCGCTCCGCTCGGCCTAGGGCGGAGAATATCCCTGAGGATTTTCGACCACGGAACTTATAAATACATGAACAGCTTGGAAAACGTAACAAGTGCCTATAAAATTAGAGTGTTGCCCTCGATTTCCCTGAAACCACATCATCAGATCCTGGCCTGGTGAAAATGGGACCACCTCGAGGGTATACTCTTCCGAATACAAAATTATTTTGAAAATCGGTTCATTAATGACGGAGATATCCACAAACAAACATACAAAAAAAAACATACAGACGAATTGAGAACTCCTCCTTTTTGGACATCGGTTAAAAAGAAAATAAATATGTGCCCGCTAGCAGCCCAACCCGACTAAGCTATCGGCCGATAAAAAGTCTGTAGTCTGCGAGGACTCTAATTAAATTGATTACGTTTTTGTAGAACAGTTATTTGTAAGTTCATAAAACAAAGAAGTTTTGTAGGACATTGAAATATTTCATAATACCTATTCTGAAAACTAAAATTAATTTTGCTCGAATTAGCGTATTTGAGTGGCATTTGCGGAGTTAACTGTCTGCACGCGATCTAAAGGATTATTCAGAAATAACTAGGCAGTTGGAAAGCAAACAATACCAGCATTTAGAACTGTTTATACTAGGATAAACTTACATTCGCATTCACATAATTATCTCCTGAGTTTTTGTTATAAGGAAACTGAAAAACTTTGAAAAAAAAGCAAAGTTAATGGATGCTTTGTAAACAATTAGTTCGTTTTTCCGTACTACACACAAATAAATAATCACTACACAAACACACGCACACGTCCCAATTACACAACAAATGCTGGACCTATATTTAAGCATACATCTTAGAATAGATTCAACTTTGATTAAATTTATAAAGGTTCTTTTGCTTACAATTTATTCATTTACCCTTTTTTGGTATATAGTTTTTTCAGTCGAGATTTTTTAGATTTTTAACTACTTTTTTTCTTTTTAAATTAACATTATTGTGTTATGTATTTATAGTTTTGGCCGTGATGGTAATTAATTTTGTTTCATCGATTAGGTACCATTTTAAGCGTTCAAGGACCTTTGCTTTCGGCTTCTGACAGCAAGGCAAAGTATGTTTCTAGCAATCACTGAAATGAGCGAACAAGCTCTAGCAAATCAATCAATATTTCTAATTGATAAATAATTTCGCAAGATGAAATCAAATAAAATAAATCAAATCGAAGTCGTTGCGTTGGAATGCCTCCCACTAGGTGGACCGATGATCTGGTGAAGGTTGCGGGGGCCCGCTGGATGCGAGAAGCACGGGACCGGTCAATGTGGCAAAACCTGGGGGAGACCTATGTCCAGCAGTGGACGTCTTTTGGCTGAAATGATGATGCTGATGAAATCAAATCATTGAGTTGTTAACTAGAATTTAAAAACAAGTAAAATACTGATGGCCTAGGAAGCACCAAAATCCGTTGCGTAGCTTATAACAAGCTGTCATACAGATGGACGAAAAGACAATTTTTATGGTTTTAAATAACATTTTGATGCTGTTTGCAATAGAACTGGAAGACACATTGTTCTAGCCAATGAGAAACAAGCAACGTCTCAATCTTATTTGAAGTGTACACTAATTATACAATGGTATTGTAATGGAAAATACCTATTTATTTAAAATTATGCAGTTTCCTAATTTTTCTGTTAAGATGCTATTTTTGGAACTTAAGCAGCGACCTGTCAAGTGTAAACTCATGCTGTTTAACTTTACATTGTATTTAAATAAAAGAGAAACATTCTGAACTTGCGGAAAACTATCTCCTCAAAAACTCCGCACAAAGTAAACGGTACATTATTGTGATGTCCAACTTTTTACCGGCTCTCTGGGGGAGTCTCATCATTTAACTCGAATAACAAAGCTTGTTTGTTTCAGTGCGGAGTTCAAGCGAGGCGTCTGCGCTAAGTGTAATGCTGTTAACACTTTATCTCGCCCTCTTCTTCAGATCTCTAATGCAATCAGAAACGTGATAAATTATCTCAACTCTTTTATTAACAAAACGTGATTTAGACACAGGCAAGACTACGGGCTGTACCAAGCAATAGACCCAAAACAAAACTACTTAGATATAATTCTTCTTTTAACTTTCTGTAACATGGTTCATAATATTGGTTCTCAGACGATTTATATTATTTACATGATAATGTACAATTCAGGTAGCTAGTAAATACTTAATGTTTTATAGTAAAATATTTAATTAAGTCTTCGATACATATCTCGGTCTTTATTGCTAGTGTATAAAATAATTTCGTTGAAATTCTCTCAAAAGTGACGTGTTATCGTTAGGTACAAAATTTATATTTTTGCAGCAAAGGCTATTTGTATTTAATTTTTTATTTGAAAACCTATCTTTAGAATTCAAAATTATATTGTAAATAAAAGTTTAGAATCGCCTTCTTAGATCTACTGATGTATATAAAGTTATAATATTAGTCGACATCTTTTTTGTAAGAATATTATAAAAAAAAATCGAGAACTTATCTACGTACTGGGAATGTTGACGTTATGTAAAAACAATGAGGGATTAATATTTAAAATAAATTTAAAATCTAGAGATGTAAACTGCTTTTAAGAATCTTAATTTTTGTAAACAAGTTTTCTAAGAATCTTGAACAAAAAAGAGTCACCGCTGTACTATAAAAATAAGTTAATTGGACGATGTTCAAAATATTCATATCGCTGTTTGTATAAAATAATTTGTATGACATAATTATCCTGAATTGCTAATATATCACGATTCCAGTTGTACATATCGGTCTAGTAACACAATATGCTTTCGTTGTTAACGTGTACTGTAATTAGTATTATACTGGCATGATTTTTGTTGAAATAAAGAACGATTTGTTACACAAGTTTATTTTATTCAATATTCAATCCTATTAAACCATCCCACTCCTAGAGAGGAGGGCTGAGTCCCTGCAGTGGGAACATTAGAGGCTGATGATGATGATGACTTACAATTCTAAAACAGGTTTCCATTGAGAAAATATAGGATAAATTAAGAGTTTTGAAACCTACAAGTTACCTACACGTATGTACCTTTTCGCAACTATGTTGGGGTCGGCTTTCAGTCTAACAAGATGCAGCTGAATATGAGTATTTCACATGGAGATACTGCCTTACTGTCCTTCACAACCTTAGCACTGGGCAATACAGTACCCTTGGTAATACGTAGACTTTCGGCCCACTGGTTACCTGTAACGTATGTCAAAAATCTACAACGTGACCAACGTGCTTTCCGAGGTGCGGAGGAAACTTGGTATGTGACGGGTTGTCACCCATTCACACAAATAAGTTTTGTTGGCACGGTTGGTGCAGTGGCTGAGCGATTGGACTGCTGCGCTTCTTGTCGCGGGTTCGATCCCTGCACGGAACAAATATTTGTATGGCCTACAGATAGTTGTTCCGGGTCTGGGTATTTGTGTATGTGAGTTTAAACGTTTGTAAACGCACTCACGATACAGGAGAAATTCCTAGTGTGGGGCAACGTTTTTAAAGGTTGCAGCAAAAACAGGTCGTAAAAGAAAGTGTTAAACAATCTAAGACGTAATTTGAATGTTTTTACACTTTGTTACTGTACTTACTTGATATCCGTATGTGATATGTAATTTTTCAAGCTCCAAATATGTGCCTTAAACTAATAGGTATCGTAACTTAGTACCTGAGCAGTATTTTTACAAGGTATTATTTTGTACAAGTTAATTACTTACTTATAATCAAAAGATTGCCAAGTATCTAATTACTAAGGCTTTGAATGAGAACAGCCTTCAGACTGAGACTAAGTCTTATTATTAATTCCCACTGGGCTCATTTTTGCAAATTATATTATTTCTATGTCCTACTAGCCTACCTATATTATATTTCTTTGCATAACATCTACAAAGATACAACTGGCAATCTTGGGTTGGATTTTTACTGATACGCTATTATTATGTAGGTTCTTCAAAATTAGCTTATGTTTCGGAGTGTGTAGTATTCCTCGAAAGTAAGAACAGCCATTGATTACAGTCATGACTTAGGTATAACGTATAAGAGAACCCACTCAACAAATGCCGGTTCTCTTATATACGTACTCAATAAAAAACCAATGTTCTACCATTCTACTTTTCAGTTCATCAGCGTCAAATAAGAACGACAGAAACGAAAATAGCCTGAAATCCATGAATTTAAAGAATAAATAAATCCCTCTTTATCGGTCTCGAAGCTTCCTTTTATCCTGACCATCTCGTACAATCGTCTGGGGTTCCAAACTCTTTTGTCAGCTTCCTACTACACTTGTCTACGAGCACTTTATTATATTCTCTTCGTAAATTGGACTTCCACTCAAATAAATAATATAATACTTGCGTGGATGACGATATGGGGAAAGTACAGGAAAATAAAGTTTCTCAAATTGATGAGAGTACTTTGGAAAATAGGACTTATTGCATTCGATAAGGTATGCCGTCTTATCTTACAATAAATCTACGAACTTACATTAAAAGAAGGCTTTTAAAACTTTAATCAGTGCAGTAGTAACATTAAAGTGCCAGCTTAACTCAGCACTTGGCATAAAAAAGATATAAAGATAGAGAGTGACCACGAAAACAACATGTTTTTAGAACAATTGTTTCTAAAGCTGTCTGCATAAATTAGGCATTGCGTGCTGGAAAGTATTAGAAACCTACTGGTGCTAACCCCGACTTAGGCTGATAACATGGCTACGTATAAAGACATGCCTAAAGTAGCTTTAAAAACAAAGGGAATTAGACAGAATCATTTGTTTTGTTGCGCACATAAAGGCATTACGGTGTCACTATGGTGCTCACTATGACGACACACAAATAACAAATGACGCAATATGATTCAAGTAGAAAGCGCCATCGAGCAATCTCGTGTACTTTAGGCTTACAAAACATTTTAGAACAACAATAGTAAACATGATTGTCCTTCCATCTTCAGAAAGTTATAACAAGTCGCTGACACTCGGGTTTCAAATCCCGTCCGTCATCGTTTTAACGTCTCCGACACAGCGAGGCTGGAATTAAACAACAATGGCTTATGATTCCCTGTCAACGAAATAGAAGACAGCACTTTAATGAAAACGTCACAGTTACTGAGAAGACGAATTTTAGCTCATCAAAGAAAGTACGATATGACAGCGGAAATCCATTTTGTACGTAAAATGGATAAAACTTTTTGGTGGAAAAATAAAAACTTCGCAAAACATATTATAAGAAAGTTTTGGAGCGATATTGTTTCACCTTCTTTTACTTGGACTATGAAAGTTGGGCGCAGTTTTAATGCTATTTTCTAAGTCCTCAACTTCAGACGCAACAAATAGGGATGTTTCTTGACTGAAAAAAATATGATTCTGCTTAGTCCGTCAGTTAGATCTATTATCGAAAAATATTGGATACGTGTTAAGCACAGTATCGTCTTCATTGTTTGTTTACGTGAAAAAAGAAAAAATATGAGTCCAATATTTTTTGGAAATCTATCTGATGGACTAATATATTTATTGATTATAAGAATAAACTATGTACATTAATTAAAAAAGGGTCTAATTCGATTTTTTTGTCAACTACCCTATTATACATATATTATGTCGGCATAGAGCCGCTGAAACATCGTGTGTAACATAACATAACATCATACGTACCTACAGAGTTTTCTAAGTGGCTAAATATCTAGATCTACTGTGCTTGGGACTAGTTGGGACTATTGATTCAGTGTATCGGGGTACGAGTCTGGATTCTTCATCCAACACTACCCACCGACGGCGACACCCACAGTTAACCAACGATTAGTGCTAAAAATCATCCCGTTCGCCGCTACATATTTAACGTCGCGCGTCGAAGGAAACATTTTGTTTTATTTTTTCAATCATAAAACAGGTAGCCATTAACTTGAACCGGTTATTATTTTCAAATAATTGAGTCAGTGAAATCTACTTCCTGAAAAAAGTTTCAGAGAGCATTATTGTCCTTGACTGGTGATTTGAAACGTGGAATCCGAAAAGAGGCATATTCATAGCACAAATCTCTTAAGTGGCTTGTGACTTATTAAGGAAAGTAGAATTCAAAAACGTCGGATGCTCTTCTATACATAATTATTAATTTCAGTACATAGCTAAAAGCTAGTAATTTTTTTTTTAAACACCTCATATTAAACTGCACTTATGACATTCCCATGGGCTACCACCCTAGTGACCTATTTAGTTCGGATCAGTGCTCAACAAAATATTATTGGGACATATTTCTATCCAGATCCGATTTTATTTTTATTCGCTCCTCTATCTTATTTCTGGTCTGTTGATGCGTAAAAAGTGCCTCCACATACGGGATGTTGATAAAATCGGGAGCCGATTAGGGTGTCCTTACACTACAGTTTTTTATTCGTACTTTATTCAAATTGACATGAGGGAACCGGCAGTGTGTAAGGACTGATAGGCCAGTAGTTTAGTGCAAAGTGTCGGGTGATAGCTGAGTAGCGTCCGTCGTTGTCCACCGACATCTGATTATTCTGTACTCGTATTTTGTCACGCAATACGACCCCACTGATAAGTTTAAGTGAGCCGTTAACCTCACAGTACGCTATCTAGTTCTGCGACCATTTTACGTTCCAGGAAGTTTCTCATTAATGATTCAACGAAATTACCACCTTGCTGTGTAATTGTTAGGTGTTATTCCTCTATGAATTCGTTATGTAGTAGGGAGTATTGCGTTGTTAAAAAAACGAATAACAAGCCTAAGTTATGACAGTCTCTATACATGTTTGTATACAAGTGATACTTAACAAATTATTATAATGTTTTGTAGTGTGTGGCTTGGTTCGGTCTGACAGCAAGATAAGTGGCCGCATTAGGGATAGAATATTGACTAGTCATAACGAGCGTTTGTGTATATTTTTCAAACCAGCCTTCTATTTAGAACTTTGAAAAGTCCTGCAGAATCAGTTTTTGCCAAGGCTTTTAAATCCAGCACCTGATATGCATACAGATGAATCTTTGCCACGAGGGTAGACGGAAACTGCATAACACCTGCTACGATTTTTACAGACATGCGTATGTAGAAACAGCATCAATTTTAACGGCCAGTAATGAGAAAACATTTATAATTTACTCACATTTACCTCTACATTAGTTCGGTAGAAAATATTTAGTTTCTGTCGGCAAAATTCATCGTACCATTTAACAAAATTAAAACACAAAAATTCCTCGACGATCAAACACTGATTCGCTCCGAACACGGAGTAAACATTCGTTTATTCCTCTATACTTACGTACAGAAACCGATTTTCGCACATTCTAAAAAGATATTTGCTCTGCGCTCGAAACACAATGGCTGCGAGCAGGGTATCCACAAAGAACGTAATTCGTCGCAGCTGGCGGGGCCACAAAGAAGTGAATATTATTGAGAGTACGTCCCGGATGGCCGGCCAGATTACAATATGTGACATTTTCTGTTACATCTTCACTTATGTTACGCTAATAATGGCGGGATATTAAATTCGTAATAGAAATATCAACTTCTTTTGTCGATTGGGACAACAGAGCGGAGTTTATCCATACAATGATACTGAATACATGAATGTTATCAATGGTATAGTTTGTGGCTGATAGTTGGCCGGCCGAAAATCAGAAAAGTGGTATTTTATCAATTAGCACAATACAATTTGTATTTAGATACTGTTTGCATATGTATACTATATGTAGTTGCATTTGGCGTAAGTGTTTGACCTAGTTATTATTGCCAGCTAATACTAAGCAACATGGTCTTTTGTCAACTGGCACAATTAAATGGGTATTTAGATATTATGCCTGTGTATTACATGTAGATGCATTTGGCATAAATGAATGACCTAGTTTGCGGCAGAATGTTTGCCTCGCTTTCGTTGGAATATTTACCAATTACGGTTTAGGTAAACTGTAGTAAAGCCACTTAGGACGGTCAATACGGTTGTCATTAGCAGATCTGTTTACCAATGGTGTGCCAAAAAGACAAGATGCCATGCGATTTTTATAATCCATTAACTTAATCTTTGTCTTTTGCGACTAAAAAATGATCTGAAAACCGCCGTATTATTTTAAAACATCCAAAAATACAACAGTGTTAGCGGGTCTTTGTTAACTCAGCATAACTAAGCTTTGGCCAGCTTTCACGTATAATGATCCGAGCTTTATTTAACACTGTGTGTTCCAAAGTGTTTCATTAATTTCATGATAAAATATTTAGGTGAAACTGTCTTTGTGCCTTTAAGCGGTGTTATAGAAAAATGTTGCAAATTGTATATTCATCATACTTCGTTCTTTATTTTTTAATTGTTCTAATATGGTTGTCAGTTCGTCTGAATGTTTTTTTTTAGTTTGTGTCTGCGTTATATCATATATTCGCCAATTGTGACTAGATTTTGATAGCATTCAATATTTCCTTATAAACCTCTTTGCAGGGATTAAAAAAACAATCACCGCTGACTACAGGAATTAAACCATTGTTTATCGTTATTTGTGGAAAAATAATAACTTGTTAAGTTAAATGTAAAACATGTTAAATGCATGGTATGTTGAACATAGTACAATATGAGCTTGTTTCAAAGGAAGAGCAAGAAAGAGCTTCTTAGCTTATCGAGCAAGCTAAGAAGCTCTTAAAAAAAAAAAATATAATAAATATTATAATCTTATTTAAGTTTAATAGTCATAGGTACTGCACGTTATTATACTCATCATCATTTCAGCCAAAAGACGTCCACTGCTGGACATAGGGCTCTCCCAGGTGGTTATATACCTCGATCTATTTCTAGAATAATCCGTCAGTTTTCTATTTCCAAAGTGGAAGAATAGATAAATCAAACAGAGCACGATTTATTACCCGTGAGTGTTTGTAATAGTTTCAATTTTTGCTCGGATGAAAATTGTATTAATAGTTCTGAACGTCCGTCATATTTTCAGAGGGGATTTTGTAGTTCAAACATCAGCATCGATGTTACTGCAAATGGAAAATTTACGGGATGAATTCGAGACGCATATGCATGAACTTGTTCTCAAGGTAGATAACACTAAACACTGGTATCGTTAGTCGTGGACTGAACTTGAGTCGGATTTGACTCGCCGCCCCATTAGACATAGTGAGAGCTATAACTGACAGTTTGTTTATAATTTGACATAAACGTTCACTTTTCAAAGGAGCCCGAACAAAGGGCTATGGCTCCACATTTATTGTGCGAACCGCCAGCCAGTCTGTGGTATTCATTGCCAACTTCTCTGTTTCCCGATCATTGTAATCCAAATATCTTCAAAGTTCGAGGGATTCTGTGTCTTCTAAGCAAGCGTGCTTCACTCTAGACCGCGTCATCGTTTTAAACCAGGCAAGTTGCGGCCAAACTCAAGCATATTTGAACAAACAAAATGTAATAACATCACGCCTGTTTTCTACGAAGGTAAGGTAAGCAGCTAGGAAGAAGGTCTCAAGTGCCTTTAATTATGTCACCTATAGTTATTACGTAATATTGCATGTACCGTAAAATTACCTGTTTGGAGAGAAGTTCCACGAAACAGCCTTTAACATGAACTTATTCTACTGAAACTCAATCGTAGAATATTATATTACTTTCAGAAATCAGAAGTTTGTAGAACCCTACAATATTGATTGATTTGATTATATTGTAATAGGTAATATACATTAGGTATAGAAAATACCTTTGAAGGCAGTATGTACCACGGTTAATTCATATGAGTGGATTTGAAATGTAACAGTATTTTAATAATACTTTTTCTTTCTTTCAAACTAAAGTAAATATTTCATCATCATCATTTCAGCCATAAGACGTCCACTGCTGGGCATAGGCCTCCCCCAGAAGGGGGGATTTGCCATAATCGCCACGCTTGGCAGGCGGGTTGGCGATGGCAGTATGGTTGTTACAAAGGTACAGAGAACGCTGCTGCCCATTCTCTGGTAAATCCCTTAGTCGCCTCTTACGACACCCACGAGAAGATATAGGATGGTGCTATTCTTTACGTCCGACACCATACGGAACTCCGACACCATACGAAAAGTAAATATTTATTATTATAGAAATATACCAGTGTGAGGTACACTCATGCATATTGAAATAATTATTTTCAGTAATCGGAAAGAGATTTTAATACTATCAAAAAATGAAATGGCACTGGAAAATAAAATCAGCTAGTATTTACAAAATCGGTTTTAAAGCTGAAATATGTACTTAAGTATAGATGGTATTAAGAATATCAAACAAGATATCATTTGTATACAATAGAACGCTGAATACGCATGCAATGACTCCAATATAACTGAAAATCGGCGCGCGAGCCATTAGAATAATTTATAAGCATCTAAATCCAACCAATGAATTCAATTACGACCACCATTTTAGTATTTTCGTAAAAATGGGATCCACGATTGAATAAGAATTGAGATACATCATTTTAAAATCCTCAGAGTAAGGTTCTTAGTAATCGTTAAAAATGTATTACATTTCAATATTATAAAACCTGTATTTGATGAGTTTTATATATAACATCACGCCTGTAATCCCCGAAGGGTATGGTAGAGGTGTGCCTCATAGTACACCCACATTTCATCAGTTATATTTCAGTCCCATGTAATAGGGAGCGAGCCTATTGCCACCAAAAGGGCACAAATCTAAACTCCGTGGCTGCTACTGAGAAATTCCTGATGAAAAACCCCAATATCACTTTGCTCGATCCGGGAATCGAACCCAGGAGCCAATGCTCAACAGTCACTAACTAAGACACCAACGAGGCATTCTGATCATTGAGTCAAATAGGTACTCATAAAACATGAAGGCTTTAATTTACGATGTGACCCGAGACCTACTACGAAAACAAATCGAGTAAAGTTGTGACTTGCTCACTTCGAAGTTAATTCGAGGACTTTCTTTAGAATTCCCGCCAAGATATAAGTCATAACAGATGACGTAAATTGTAAAGAATCTTTTGAATACTAAGGAGCATGATAGACGCACATGAAAAGTGCCTAAACCCGCGTAAACCGCTAACTTATTTCAAGGTGGATGTTTCGTGTGAAAAAAATGTCCTTCGTGTCGTATTTCTTAAGACTAGTGATCAATGGGCAACGGTCACGCAGCGCGCGGCACGCAAACCCCGGCCGACTCATACCTCAGCCCACCGTCTGACACCTCCGTTTCTAGATTACAAACATAAAAATACCGCCGTGCCTCTTCATTACCGACCACTTAATTTAATAGAATGTACCTTTTCATTCCGCTGGTGGATCGTGTGTAATTGAAAGTCTCATTTGTATGTATTTCTTGGTTGTTATAACAGACTTAAGCTGCCTCTGCAGTGCGGAGCGGGAATGTAAATACATGATTATATTTTCTGGAATATAAATGTTAAGTCCTTTTTGCTGAAGACAAAAAGTACGTATTGTAAAATTTGATTTTTGATGTTATTGCCTTTAAATAAATGTTGAATAAATATTCGTGAAAATATTTAAGACTGGCGATTGATGAGTATCGATTCGAAAATGTGAATATAAATAATCTTTATTACTGTAGCGTTTTCCGAAGAAAAATACGTCAGAAGCAAGTTCTCGTAGAACATTAAATACGATGTTTACGAGTTTTAATTTTGTATTACTTTTGAAGTTACAAACAGTGTAACGCAGAACTTTCCATTTAATTAAAGGCACTCAGTGTTTATGCCTTTTGTTCTATAATACAATGACGAATGGAAGTGAGTGAATCGATATACCAATTATTTAACAAGAGTGATTGCCTCGTTGCTCTAGGGGTGCGAGTCTGCTGAGCATGAGGTCTTAACTTCGATCCCCAGGTCGGGCAAAGTGTTATTCTCGTCGGGGCTGCGGGTTGTTCGCAAGAGATACCGCGGCCTCGACACAAAGGGCTAAGAAGGAACATGGGTGTTTTTTAGTTAGTAGAAGTTTGGCACTCCCTACCGCTCTGTCCAGATCGGGAGGAGCAATTTGATGATATTCCACCCCCAAAAAAATAAAAAAACGCAAATAATAGGTATACCTCTGCCTAATTCCTCGGGGCTTACCAGCGTGGTGTTTTTTATGTTATTTTTAAGATTGTTCTATTATCAAACAAACAGGTGGAAGAAAACCTGTTTGTTTAATAGTAGAACATTCTATTTTTGAACTTTCACTAATTACACAATTTACGTTCCAATGTAATAGAGGATGGCATGGTAATATTAAACAAACCACCTGCTTTGAACTCATTAGGATCCAACTTCGAAAGCTAGAAGAAAGAAAGACAAACATCCAAAATTCTCTTATTCAGGATAAACCACCAATCACAATCCGGGTTTTAAAGACACTCTTATCATTTTCAATGAACACGAGAGGAAATCCCCTCTATCACCGACTTTATTATCAAAATAAAATCTTCATCGTGTTCGCTCCACATCGTACAACCACACAACCACCGGACATAGAGTAAGTAAACTGTAGATGTAAAACTTGCGAGGTGTGGGCGAACGACCAATTTAACTAAATAATTGCCGTGGAAGTGGCGAAGTTTTAGTCTACAAAATATAAATATAGTCGTGGTAGTAATTCTAAGAAGAAGAAGGAAAAAATTACCTGCCCACCTGCCTTGCCTTGTGGCATTAGGTCTATTTATGTATCACAATTTTAAATGAAGTTTTACTAAAAGAATACAAGATGAATTCTTTAAACACCTTCAGATATTTGGCTATGCCAAGGCTCACCACGACGCAACGTGTGACAGTACTTCCGCGAAGGAATCCAATAACGGTGTCCCAGATTGGTCATTTATTCATGGTTGTATCTGCATAGTGCACGTAAACGTAAAATTTTGAGGTTTTTACTACCCAGAACTCCAGGTATTTGACATAGATGAAGTGCTAGAGTCACCCATCATATTCAATCAACGAGTGCGCACTGGACCTGCCTTTTCGGCATGGATGACGGCTTTCTCCCTTTCACAGAAAGGAGTTCTGTGTCCCAATAGTAAGAATTTGATATACTGATTGTGTTAAATGAAACAGTTTCGCTTCTACAAATTCTTATTCTATACACTGAGGTATGTACAGAGCGTACCTCCCTCTTCTCATTAAAAACGTCAACAGAGCAAGCGCCGCCTCACATACAAATGCATAGTGTCATGTGAAGTCATTAGCCAGTAATCACGTGACGAGATTGCAGCAGTCTTTTGTTTGTTCCTCATCCAGCCGTATACTCTATACACGATAAACTTTTGTCCTCTACAGAACCGTTGCATTACCGGGACATGTAAATATTTATTTCGTCTTCCTGTTGTTTTTTTAAATCAATTTTAACATAGCATCCGATAGTGCTTTAAACCGATTTGTATTTAAACGTGCGTGCCTTTTTGATCTAGTACCACTAGACTCTAGTGGTTGCAAGCACGACTGCTGGGCATGAGGTCTTGAGTTTGATTCTCAGGTTGGGCAAAGTTTGATTGGATTTTTCTTCAGGAATTTCTCAGTAGCAGCCACGGAATTTGGACGTGTGCCCGGTCGATGACAATAGGTCGCCCCCTCTATTTTACTGGACTTAACACAAGAGGCGAAATGTGGGTGTAATGTTATGTCCACCTCTGCCGAACCTTTCGGGGATTACAGGCGTAATATTATGTTATGTTGTTTTTAAGTTAATTGTCACTACCATATCCAGTCTGCCTTTTATCGACCATGTTAAAGTCGTCCCCGTTATACCTTCACGTAAGAGGATAAGACGTCAGGTTCATACTAAATCTATTTCACATGAAGCGACTCATAACTGACCTCTACATACCAGTTACTGGAGAAACCATAACCTGAGTAAGACAGGTTTTTAAGTTTTCATTTTGACTACTCGTAGAGACTGTCGAAGACTTTCAAAGAAAGGAAGAAGTCAGGATCACGTGCTTAGTTAATTGTTTTTCACAGACAGGTTTACAATAATAGTACATTTATTTTCAGGTAACAAAAAAACCCATAGCCAATAAATACCCTAACCTAAACAGAATCACAGTAATCACATTTACGTTAGTATAACCAACTTAGATCTATGTTGGTAACGCTTTACTTTCACGATGTGTTTTTGAGGATTTTGTCCATAAAAACAAAGTGTGAAGGTTTGTTCTTTTGTGGTTTACATACCAAGACCCATTTCGTGGCTACTTCGAACTGTGCAATTATTAAATAACCACTAGCCCATTTATTGAGTTATTTTTATACCCTAGAAAAAAGTAATCTAATTTGGAATCTGGATGGCTGAGCGATTTGTTACGCTGCTATCTTTAGATGTCGGATGACGCAGCGCTGATGAATTATTACCCTTAATGTGCCTCCTGTAGACGCAAAAGTATTGTATAAAGAAACATTTAATTCATTGATGACTATTGCTCTGAACTACAAGACTCATCTCGTTGCTCCTCTAAGCAAATGACTGGCATTAAATGTTTTTCTGATTATTTTCTTCAAAATTAACTTAAAATTTATCTCTCTAGTAAGACAATATGTAATATCCTTTAATACCTGACCCAAACTTTAAAAACAAAAATTTACCTTTACAAACAATTCCGTTCCATGAAACGATTTTAATACTTCGTTTAGATTTTCAATGATAATAAAAACTTAAACGAAAAACGCGATAATTTTTATAGTCACGTTGATAGCTAGGTATATTTAAAAAAACCTATGAACGTTTAAAAACTAAGGCTTCCGTAATGAAGGACATAATGAGTTTATTGACTCACTTAGTAAAATCAATAAGACAAAGGTTGGTGGCGCGAGTAGCGTGGGTTTAAGCCGCCTAGTTAATTCCGTCGACTCCGCAAATCTCTTGCGAATACGGATCACATGATCATTAAGATATCTGGGAGACGAGTCCTCAAGACAGTGCTTACTCTGCGGAGCTTTTGTGATCTGCCGTAATTAATAGGCTTAATATTTCATACACTTCCTGAGGATTTTCGCTAATTTTCTCCGTCGACGATACGTTTACGTAGATTACCTCGTGCTTAGCAGAGGTACCATCAGTCAAGATTAGGAAGTACTGGAAATAACTGCTGCTCTTTAAAAGCGTTACCTTGTTCCGTCCTCTCATTAAGGTAACTTCGTTAACATAATAAAAGTCATCTCAAACGTTATTACGTTTTAGTTAGACAAACGTGTTTCTTGATTGTCGGCTATTTGGGAAGTTAGCAACATTACGTTTTCTCTTAGTAAAAATGTACTTAGTTTGATAATTATTTTGTTTGCATTTAGCTCTTCGTACAAACTTAAATATATCCTTACAGACAGCAATTTTTTTTTTAATTACTTAATTTTTTATGTTTTCTATTACTCACAGACTGTTCAGACTTTTAGATGATGATTTGTTCATAGAATGGTATGATTGCCGAAAAATTGTAGAAGGGGAGTTAGCAGACCACCGGAACACTTACATACATGATGCCTACATACATACGGCGACACAACATGCTGTATAATTTCAATACCTATAACATGCCTTCGCTATGTATAGATGGTCTGTACAACGAGAGATCAACATTAACTGGTTTAGTAAAGCTCGATTGGTTGTCCTGCTTACGAACAATGTAAGTTAAAAAGCTTGTAACAAAAAGCAGAAAAACTGGTATAGAAAAAAAAAAAATCTTCTCAACTTAACAAACGAAATCCCTACAAACTCACATGTTAATTAATTTCAATCAAACACTACTAGTTACTATTAGTTAGAAATACCTGACTGGTGTACCTAATTAATTTGTAAAACGGGTCTGAAAGCCTCGTGACACGTTAATTAACTGCTATTGTTAAAATAACGAGTTCAAATTAATTATGCTATACAGTTTATCTGTTAGACTGTTTTGGAAGTCGATTTTAACGTTTGGCAACATTAGATAACGGATAGTAATTCGACAGTAAACACTTGGGATGTCCCAAGATTATAGTGATGATCAAAATTATATACAAGCCGTAATTTGTTGTTTAATATAGTCAGTTACTTTACAAATGATCCAAAAAAAAATGTCAAAATTCGGCTTTCTAGAAATAATTGACGAAAATTAAAAACAAAGCTTAAAATAAGTATGCATTTTATCAACGACAATGATCAAATCGACAGACCAATTTGCGCTATTGAATACACACAGGTCACACTACTACGCCACAATATGAATTCGTCGAATTTCAAGTTATTCATGAACGAAAAATAAAACAAGAAACAAAAGGAAATTTTGAAAAAAGCCGCAGGCCGTCAATTTTCTTTTCTTTCTTTAAGAACTCAATAATAAAGTCCCATAAAAATTGCTACTTAACTTCGTTTCTCCTTTATGTCTAATTGCAAAATACCTATCGACTAGAATGTAGAAATCTTGTCACAAAGGTCAACAAAATAGTTAACATAGTATGGTGTTTTACCAGGTCTTGTCAAAAACAAGTAAACATCACAACTTGTACCTACGTGTAAATGCCATTATGAGTACTACTGATTTCACTAAAGGTTCTGTTCATTTTTATACCCTAAATAATAAGGTTGAAAAGAAGCCGACCGTTAATAGTACCTACGGATATAAATGCCGAATTACACTTAAATACGCTTGTATTTTTTCACGAATTCCAAGAGCTCCCAACAAACCTATTGACCCTATAAAGTACACTTTCCTTTCCGAAATCGCCGAACTGTCCGGCCTTTGAATTTATCTCAATAACAGAAAACTAAACGGGCACGGTATCGCATCCGGCGTCGATACAACACGCGACGTGACGGAACCGGTGATAAGATAACCCGCCGGATTAAAAACGGGATATACTAGTTTGACATGAAAGGGTGGACCGTGGACGCTTGAATAGGTAGGTTGTTTTCCGCGAAGTGGTTTTTGTTTTGTTAATGCTACTTCTTGGCTTGTCGTTGGCAATCAAAACTAAACCAGCCTCTCAACTGAGACACTCGTTTGGCGCCTTTAGTAGCGTCCATCAGTTCATGTAATGAAAAAAGAACAGGACACAATATTAAGTGATCGCATCACATTTACACTTAAGGCATTGAGCCTGTCATCGGGCCTGTGGACGGTGAGTGATGGGTAAGCTCGCCGTCCGTCCGTCTCATGACGACGACAGGCCGTGTCGACGGCGCGTTCGTGTTCCACGCGCGCCTCAAAGAGATGTCAGCAACATGGAAGGGGCCGGCAAGGGCCGACGCCCGTCGGGGCTGCGGGTTGTTCGCAGATACCGTGGCCTCGACATGAAGGGCTAAGAAGGAACATGGGTGGTTTTTAGTCAGTAGAAGTCTGACACTCCCTTTCGCTCTGCCCAAAAGCGGGAGGGGTCATTTGATGATTTTCCACCCACCATATAAAAAAAAAGGCATTGAGTCATGAATGAATCTACAACATCTGAGCAGGTTTTCCATGCTGCGGCCAACCTGGGTCCTGAATTAAAGACTGAAGTCAGCTATGGCAACTTATATCCAGGTGGAGATGAGGTTCTGTTCATTGATTTAAAAAAAAATCCATACTATTTTTATGTACGCAGTTTTTCCAGGAAAGACTTGCGAGGATTACAGCGGGCTCGGCTCGGGTGCAACGTACTGGTGGTTCACTCATAAGGTGCATTTTTTGCGGCCGCGGTTCTGCGTTACGGCCTTCTGCAGGTGTAATGTACGCTTACCTGAAAGAGTTAGGGTGGGTTGCACCATATTACTATAACGATAACCAAACCGTAACAAGCCATCAAATTATACTTTTTTAATGCTTTTATGGCTTGTTATGGTTTGGTTATCATTATAGTAATATGGTGCAACCCACCCTTAATGTAGTGTCAATGTACCGGTATTATTGTCGTTGTCATGACAACAGGGAAACATCGTGACCGCAACTGGTGGATCCACCGTATTCAATTTAAGATACTTGGTTTTGGCTGATGTAGAAGACATTAGCCATCCTTGTCAAACCCATACTTGCATTCTGATTAATTAATGCTAAAGATGTCAGATGTAAATGTAATTAATGTTAAAGATATATTTAGTCTATAATGTCATTCTGCGTTGATAAGTTCGTGTCAAATTATCGAAAGGAAGACTACTTACACAACCAAATTCTAAAAGGCATAAACACAGAAAAAAAACATGGACATTGGTTCGACCAATTAATGGGAGAAAACGACACAATGAAGGACTATTTCTCAGGAACACTATTCTAAAATATATTTATCTAGGTTACAACATGGCTGAAACCTTATAAACCTCATTTATACGATAGTATATCGCCTGTGGCCCATGAGTGCCATTACATAAGTTCATTTTCTTTTTTTCTCAACTCAATTACTCGGTCGGAACACATTTTCGCATTAGTTGGTTAACATGTAAATTAGACTACGGTAACTTTGCTTGTTAAGTATTTTAAACCTGCATAGGAGGTGTACCGTACTTGCATAAGCTTTGGATTGGGTGAAAGCAAAGTGCGGGAAAATGCTACTCGACTTTTCGCCTACTTTTGGTCGTATACATTGATGCTATCCATGAAATATTCTGTTTTTTTTATTATACTAGTCACTCACTTCACTACATTAAAAAACAAAGTCCTCCGTCGCGTCTGTCTGTTCGCGATAAACTCAAAAACTACTGCACCGATTTTTAAGCTGTTCCACCAATGTATAGAGTGGTTCTCGAGGATGGATTTACAACATAGTTTGAAGCTGGCAAAGCCGTGGGCATCAGCTCATAGAGGTATCAAAATATTGATTATTTATTTATTTAAACTTTATGCACAAACGTGGTACATAGGCGGACTTAATGCCACAAGGCATTCTCTACCAGTCAACCTTAGGGTCAAATAGGACAGCACTGTGGTAGAGTACAAATATAAATAAATTAGGAGAATACTATTTTGATAACATAAATTAATATACCTTCATAAATGGTACATACTAATACATATATATAAAGATGGAATTAAATAAACTAATATATATTATAATACATACAAATAATTCAAAAAATGAAAAACCAAACAATAATTACCATGACTACCACACATTATAAGTGATTCAGTCCGATTTTAAAAGTGCTTCGGCACTATTCTTTTGAAAGCCATTTTGCTTTCCACTTTTTAATGCCAAGGCGTAGCGCGTTCCAGAGTGCGTTGACTGGTGCTCAGATGGGAATACCTCATTTAAAAGTACCTATAGTTGTATTTTATTATAAACTAGCTGTACCCGCATGCGTTGCTATGCCCTTTTTCCTACCCACTACCCTACCTACTTACTACCCTTTGTCTTACTACATCTTTGTCTTTTGCTGTGCCCGACAGGGTCCATAATGATCTCATTTTTTTTAATTTACCACCTAAGTACACATTGTGGAATGCAAATAAAGTTTGAGTATTGAGTATTGAGTATTGAGTACCCTATCTACTACCCTACCTACTACCCTACCTACTACCCTACCTACTACCCTACCTACTACCCTACCTACTACCCTACCTACTACCCTACCTACTACCCTACCTACTACCCTAAGCCACCAAATATAATAACAGTGCCTGAACTTTCGAGACATAGACAATAGCTCAAAGAGTATATAACCACACGTATGAAAATAGCTTATCAAGAAAAATCATAGACAACCTATAAAAAGACATTTACACTTTTGTTAACCTGTAGAATAAATCTTAGGTATTATTTTCGGAAATTAAAAATTAAATAATTAATAAATAATTTACACAAATGAATGTCTAAAACAAACAAATATAACAGTACCTGAACTTTCGAGACATTTTACAAAAAATAAATTTCTGAACGCACACATGAATAGTTGTTACAGTATTTGACAGGATTGGACAACAAATGTTTGACATGTAATAAACAAATCAGCATTTATTGAAATGATTAAGTATTCATTACACATATCGAGTTTTCATTGTTTTTAAGATGTATTATGCTATTCGGGGCGGAGACAAATCCAACGATTCAATAACCATGAAAATTGGTTCAGCAGATCTCGAGTTATAAGTGTTGTAACAAACCCGTCTTTGTTTTATATATATAGAAGATGTGAGAAAGTTGGAACTTTGATCCCCAACATCTTCGTAACTTCCCAAGGTTCCCAGTTATGGTCTGGAACAAAATAATGATAGCAACGATGAAGAAAACAAACACATTTGGGTTTCTTTAAGTACTACTTTTACGCCTAGTATGTGTTCGTGACACACACGTACATGATTTTATTATCTAAACGTTATGCATAATCGATTGATACAGCATGAAACTCCTACAAAAAAAAAAAAAAAATTCATGTAAACCCATATTCCGACAGATATGTTTAATAACATAAACTACAATAAAATTGCTTTATACAGCAAATCAAAGAATAAACAAGCCAGAGTAGGTACCTGTACCAGTACACGCATATGTAAACCACATTCACGAGGTACTCGTACTACCACATTTTGTGCGGTACAGGTTCAAACGTCATACCTAGACGGTTCCTAGCCTCGTACATTATTTAGCCATAGGCAGTCACGTATTTTTCGAGTAGTTCCAGTCCGCTTTTGCTTATGAATAAATGAAGGAAAAAATGTCGGTAGCAATAGCCAGGAGATTCAGAGGCGAGTGAAATTTTCTTTAAATTTTTCCTGGTTTCAGTAAGGACTGTGTGAATGTTTTTTCTGTAAAGCAAAAATGTCACGATTTACCTGAAATTAAAATAAGTAATGAAGTTAAGTTTTAAATTGGTAAATAAAATTCGTACGATAAAAAAAAATTGTAGAGTATAATTTCAGAACCATTGCATCTCTTAATTTAGAGTTTTTTTATTTCTATTATGATTATTTTATTTATAAGAGGAAACCTGAAAGTGGCGCCGGTGGCTAAAAAGTTATGTGTATGGTTGTGACGAAGAATGAGGAAAATGTTGAGTATGAATGTGAGAGTGCAGAGAGAGGAAGAGATGAGAGTAGAGAAAGACCAAAGAAACGAAAAGTTATTTTTTTTATATTACGTAGGTATAGACCTAATGAAGTACTCAGTCGTCTGGAGTCGTGGCTCCATCATAAAGCCAGACAGGTAAAGTACACAAGAATAAACTACAAAATAAATTAAAATGCATGCCAACCAGCCAGCCAACTTTATGGTTATCAAATTAAACTCGTCTTACAAACATGCATACATTTTGTACGCAACGTGAAGAGAGCAGTTCGCTATTTTACTTCGTCCTAATAAAATCAAAATTATGTAAATATTCTAGCTTATTCACCCAAATATAGCTAAATATTTTCCAGCACAAAATGCTAGGTTACATTGAAACAAATCTTCCTTTTTATTAGTGCTATGAACGTGAAGATGTATTTTATTGTAGAATTGAAATATGCCCGCCCGTTTCAGTCGAAGTTTCCGGAAAACTAAATTCTCTTCTAAGTTGAAAGATCAAAAACGGGGTTTGCTGTTATCCTACTTTATATTTAAGAGAATAATTTTATACAATTGGATACTCAGTCTTAAGTGTGAGTGAGATCTCCCGGTTAGGAATAATTCGTTGAAATTGGAGCAACAACCGACTAAAAAAATCTTCCCCATTTTGTTGCATAGCACGAATTTTAAATAGTTTCTCGTATTTCTTTAAATTAAACCAAGGCCAGGAATTCCTGCGGTAAATAGTGAAGGACTAACTCAGAAGAAGAGGGATAAAAGAGCGAATTAGCAACGTATTCTAGGTATGTGTGTGTTCTACAATGCACCCGTACCGTAACTAATGTTGTCTAATTTGACAAGCTTGGGTTCGCAGCAGAAAAACCCGGGACAGGGGTCGTAAATCCGGACGACAACATTGCTAGGGGTGTCCCACGAACATTCTTACAAATTTTTGCAACTGTAAACGTATTTTAACTTGACTCTGGCGTAACATTTACTTTGTTCTCCGCAAAGCGACGATAATGAGAGGATGTGAATTTTAGCTGTCTACTGTGTACGACTTCGTTAGATTCGTCGTCGATGAAATTAAGAAGGAAATACACCGAAATGACGAACAATATCTTGTGTCTGGAAACGTTTTCTGAATAATTATAGCTATCGATATAATATTTTCAATCAATAGTAACTTTATATCAAACAATCCTATTTTTAATGTATTTGTCTCACACATCAAATCATTTCTCCATTTCGTCACGTAAAAAAAACCAAAGGAATCTTCCGCACTTGAACCGACAGCAACGCATACGGTACAGCATTTCGTACTATAAACAAAAAGGTACATCAATCATTCTTATACCCCAGGGGCACCGGTAGCGGTTGTAGTTGCTAGGTAATAACAATCGGAAGCGGGTAGTCTGTTGAATTACAGGGGCGGGCCTCCCTCTATTGCCTTCCAAGCAAACAGAGTTGCAATAAACCCGGCCAAGACGACTGTTACGTTCGTACTATCTTAATAGCGCTTTTATCCATCGGGCTGGGTTACACATGTCGCTTTGTGAACGTCTAGAGACTTTGTCTACTCCGCTGCATTTTATTTTCAGCTTATCTGTTTCAGATATTGGCGATAAGACCCAAAGCTCCAAGCATTGGGTGTTTTATTCGCCTCCTATTCTTTTCTAACAGAATAATAGACGGTATTTGGATCAAGAGCCTTGCATTTCGACTAGGAAGTAAATTATATTGCAAGATTTATACCTCTGTTTTATACAATTCTGCCCAGTGAAGAGAAAGTTCTTGGAATACATTCAAAGTTACTTACTTGGTAGATAACTAATTTGTTTTTGTACATGCTAGAGGTAAAGATGTCGTGGAAAACCATTGAAACTACTTCCTTTCTACTTTACATCATCTGCCTAGTCTTTTCCCAACCATGTTAGGGTCGGCTTCCAGTCTAACCGGATGCAGCTGAATACCAGTATTTTACATGGAGCGACTGCCTATCTGACCTCCACAACCCAGTTAATACTAGGTAATACGATACCCTTTTTTTTTTTTTTTTTTTTTTTTGGGGGGTGGGAAATCATCAAATAACCCCTTCCGCTCTTGGGCAGAGCGAAAGGGAGTGTCAGACTTCTACTGACTAAAAACCACCCATGTTCCTTCTTCGCCCTTCATGTCGAGGCCTCGGTATCCCTTGCGGACATCCCGCAGCCTCGACAGGTAATACGATACCCTTTGGTAAGACTGGATGTCAGAATTTCAGGTCACTGACTACCTATAACTACTGCCAAAGATCTATATATGGCAGCCGGGACCAACAGCTTAACGTGCTTTCCGAGGCACGGAGGGAAACTCGGTATGTCGGGCGGTCACCCATCCACAGACCGACCTAGGCAAGCACAGCTTTACCTAAAGATCGACTCCAGTGGCAGTTCTTATTAAGCCACGAGCTCCTTTCTACTTTACAATTTTCTTAATAAAACCACATACCACTGCTTTTACAACGACATATCTTGGCAAATTCTATCTTTTGCTTATGTGAACAAACTGGTGTTTTTTTTTTAACTCTATCACAATGCTGGCGAAAGTTCCTGAAACAACAATAGATTCATCGTGAAAATAAATAGTAGCGCCCGGAAAGTTCGAGAATCAAAATATTAGCCTTCTCTCACAACATTAATTAGTTTTCAAATACAATTATACACTTTAATTAATTGAATACAACTTTACGCTGGGTGAACGAGAATTCGTGATATAATACGACGTAATGTTATAGTTGACTCGAAACAATAATAAAGTTTTTAAAAATTTCGATTGGAACAAAAAAATGTTACCTACATTTTTTATTACCAGTTTTCAAGAAAACATTTTTGCTACTATTCTTAGGTTTAAAAAAGTGTGCAATTATTAGTACCTACCTACATTCTTTTTTTGGGGGTGGGAATTTATTAAATGACTCCTCCCGCTCTGTGCGGAGCGGAAGACTTCTACTAACAAAAAGCCACTCATCTTCCTTCTTAGCCCTTTGTATCCGGGGCCGCGGTATCTCTTTCGAACAACCCGCAGCCCCGACAGGAGTACTGACATTCTACTTTTAGCATAGTCCCATATTATAGCGGACTAGCCAATTGCTATAAACCCTCTATTTCGTGAAGAAAAAAATCAAAAATACTTTTTCCATCGGTACCGCTCAGCCTCAAAATAGGGTAGTTGACAAAAAATCTAATTAGTCCGTCAGATAGATTTCCAAACAATAGTTTTTCTTTTTATACGTAACCAAAAATGTAGGTAGACGATATAGTGATTCGAAAACTCGTTTGACGTCACATTGCAGTACATTTTTAACTAGACATACAAGTTGCATTTATTTAGGCATGTTAATTAATTATTCCAGAAATTAACATCTACTATTTATAGCTCATAGTACATTCAGGTAATCTAATATAATTTATACAAATAAATAAAATTGGATTGATTGGAATGCGTTTGTGAACACTGGTTGATAGCATTTCTATGTGTTGATTTGATAAAACAAAAAACACATAATTATCCAATAATTATCGACAACCTAACTGACGGACTAAACAGAATCATATATTTTTAGTCAGAAAATATCTCTATTTATTTAAATGTATAATTATTATAAATCTGTTATATTTGGTGTCAAAATATTTCATTGAAATGTTACTTTAATAATATTATTTTTTCACCAGAGGGAGTTATACATTTTATTATGAATCTAATAGAGTCTCGTAATCTAAAGTGTACTGAGTTCTTACCACGAAATAATATGAGAGTTTTAATAAAAAAAATAATCAAAAGGTGTCTTTGAACCCTCTCTCCTTGAAGGGTGACTTGTGAATAAATCCTTGTTTGATTCTCCGTGACGTCGCATAACATGTGTTACTAAGTTAACAAAGAACAGTATCAAATCAAGTTTAACGAGACGTACCTATATGATTATCAACATGGAATAGAAAGTATTGTATTGTTATTTTATCTGCATAAGAAAGGAGAAAAAAATGTCGCAGATACATGACGTGCATATTTGTATGCATGTGACACAAAAAAAACAATACACATACAATGCATAGTAATTATTGAAAAAATGCAACAGGCCGGGATAACAATAAGAAAAGTTAAAAGCTTAGAGTAAATGCAAACGTAAGGCGTGGCCAGAAATTGCACACAATAGAGGTTTGGAAGGAGTAGGGGGAGGTCTTGGCCCAGCAGTGGGACACAATATTGGTGGCAAAAGAAAAAAAAAAAAATGTGTAGCTAATTTTATTCAACTATTCAAAGACAGGCGAAATCAAAATATGTGTCTTCAAGTATTTTAAAGTTTGTTGTTTGGAAAAAACGCAGGTCTATCTATTTCAAGCTTGGGTCCTTCAATGTGATTTTTCTTAGACCGAGTTCATTCACAGACAGTTATGTCCACTGTGTAAATAAATAACCGCTAGAAAGACATTAAATAAATTATAACTGTTCGATAAATTCCATCAAATCATTCTTTATAAAAACTAATAACATTATACCAACACAAACCCTCCAATGTAAGCAAATAAAATATCTACGTTACTCTTTGTATAGCCACCGCACTTCATAACGTAATTACTTCCACTGTGGGTCCTACAATATCGTGTCCAAGACGGAAAAAAGGAAGTTCGAAGCGGAAAATTTACTCTCCTTACCCAGTGATTTTTATTTGGTTTAGATCCGCTCCCCAGCTACCGTGTACTTGATAGAAAGAACTACTAAACTTTTTCCCCACAAGCAATTATTTTAAACTTTACATTTCGATACAAATTGTACGGGCTTCGCTTTTGTTTTGCCGTGAACTTTTAAATGTGTGTTTGATTTTGTTGGCTTGTTTTTGTTTTAGTTAAGGCACTGTGGTTCGTGGAAACTAGGTTAACATGCTTTAAAGGAGGTTAGTGTTAGGTAAAACTGTTGGGCTTGTATGGAAAGAATAAGAACGTATGAACTAAGGATGTATGAAGCGATCATGCCTCTTGGCGTAATGTTTACGAGTAGCTCAGGAGTTCAGATTCTGAGAATTTATAGATCGATCTTGTTATACGTGAAGAAATAAATTATACATGATAAAGTTAGATACGTTTTCTCATTACTGTAATTTTCATTATTATAATATAGAGTATAAAATATTCAGACCGTAATATTATCATAGAAAATGAGCTGACGCTAACACAGACGCGGGTGTCAAACGCCACGTTAATGACCAGCCATTGAACAGCAACTGCCACTTACAGTCCGACGTCCATTTTATGTAACAACGCTATCTTATAATTTATATAGGACTGTTCGTATCAAATAAATTACTGTAGGCGAACGTCCGACAAGTGTTAGGCGGGACAGTTTTTCTTACCGTATATTAATGAAGCCGGTTGTACAATCTCAGACGATATCTAAATAATTTATTGCTATACCAGGTGTCGCCAAAGACGAATTTACATAACGTACAACGGAGAATAGGGTGTAATTTATCGCTACGTGTATTTTGTTCACAAGAAGCGATGAGATCCCGATAATAAGGTCAAACTTTGTTGCGAGACTGTAGCTGCCTAGTTGTGAATTTGCGACGCAAATTAGATAATGTCTGATGTACTGTGTGTAAGACAATCGGATCAGATGCTGATATAGGCTTCTTTTGTCTCTAACTAGCGCACTCAGAGATGTTTGATGATTACTTAAGCCATCACTTAGTAAAGATTTTGACACTTTAGTGAAGGTTTTGTATGTCAAATCTTTACTTAATGACGGCTTAAGTAATCATTAAATATCTCTGAGTACGGCAGTATATCTTGCCTTCTAAGTTTTCATAACACAACATCATGGTATGTATTCCATGAAGGGTTTGGCAGAGGTGTACACTTTGCCAGTTATGTTAAAGTCCCATGTAAATGTGCTCTACATTTACATGGGGCTTTAACTATTGCCATAAACCGGGCACAAATCAGATATGATCCGAAAATCGGACCTCATGCACAGCAGTCTAGTGATAAGTTAAATGTTGCAATGTTGAGAGTTTAACGGAAATCCTGTTCAGGAACGATGGTACTGTCTAACAATACTGAATATCATTATTCTTTGTGCTGAAAACAGTATAATATACTGGATGTACCTATGAATATGGACGAAGGAAAGGATTGTTGGAAGTGGCAAATGTCGTTTTTAGGGAAAAGGCGTCGGTTTTATGCACATATATATATGTGGCGACAACGACATCTATCGCAACATATGAGAACTAAAATGACAAATCCTGCATCGCCCGACTTCCATATGTCGGGCAGTTAGCCCGCCAGACACAACACCCGTCTGGTCGGAGGATCCTCCCTTTTCTACGGGAGATGAGGAGCTTTATACCCTGTTCCTCATACCCCCCCCCAAATATAGATAGACCTAGATAACACAAAAAAAACGTGCCATTTGACTACCTACTTTGTACTGTACTGTACTGTATAATAACATAGTGTTAACATATGTGTTGTATAATAGTAGATAGGTAGGGTTTTGTGTATGTGAGTTTAAATGTTTGTAAACGCACCCACGATACAGGAGAAATTCCTAGTGTGGGAAAACGTTTTTAAAAAAAATCTAAAATAAAATAAAAATATGTTACCCTTGTCCCAATACAATAATAAAATATACATCTGAAAACTATTACAAAGAGTTTGCAGCATAATATTCAACAATGAAATAAAACGTATTTCTATGAAGTCATACTTTGTTTTAGATCGTTTATCTATATCGAGTGCCACTTGCATTGAATAGAAGGTGGTACGGGGGCGGCTTGTAGGCAATAGAACACTGAATTTTGCGATATTTGAATTTTTATGGATTCGGGCAGACATAAATAGCTATGACAGAGGGTTGAAAAATTTCCGCCCTTGGTTCGTTATCTGGACTTCTAACTGATGTAACATAACATAATATCACACTCACCTCCGAAGTGTTAGTCAGTGGTGTACCTTATAGAACACCCACATTTTGACAGTTATGTTAAGGGCCATGTAATATGGGGAATAAAAACATACCTAATAGATTTCAGTTTATTCTGGATTTGAAGGTATACAAATCAGAGAGTAACAGTAGTGTAAATCGGCAGTGCGTTTCATAATGTGCACTAAATAAAATTGGTTGAAATATCAACCAGATGCCAAGAGGCGCGAGTACTATAGATGCCTATCGTTCGTGTATCCTTGCAAAGCCTAACTAACGACCATGGCACCGGAGACCCTTTTTTTTTTTTGAGGGTGGGAAATCTTCAAAAAACCCCTCCCGCTCTGGGCGGAGTGGAAGGGAGTGTCAGACTTCTACTGACTAAAAACCACTCATGTTCCTTCCTAGCCCTTGTGCCGGGGCCGCGGTACCTCTTTCGAACAACCCGCAGCCACGACGGGAACAGGAGACCCTTACTATTACTTCACAAAATTAACTGCACCTATAAAATATCTAAGTGCGAACCCTTGAGTACCTAGTTACAAAGTTACACGCATATCAAGTTTAACAGCAAATAAATACTCTTATGTAAACACAATCAGGACTCCATCAAAAGCCACAAATAGAATATGAGAGACAGTTTGTAAACTTAATAATTTAGTGTTGTTTTGTACTCAGTTCTCGGTGCCTTGTAACTTGTTAACATGGTCCCAGAGGATCGAAGGTCCGTCTCTGTGAAATATGGCGTTGTTGACAAGGACTATGTTTTGTTTAAAGGTTATGAGATAATTGTGACAAGTGTTTGGGCTTTAATTTATTTTACACTTGACTTTACTTCGCACTGTTTTTACGACACAAAAAAATCGAAATTTTTACCATTATCTGCCTAGCCTTTTCCAAACTATTTTGGAGTCAGCTTCCAGTCAAACCTGGTGTAGCTGAATCTTACCTCTGCAAGAGTACTGGTTACTTAGATGTCGAACAATTGAGATCTTTATATAAAAATGCGGCCTTTGACAATATACTATGCTAAATAGAAAAAACTCCCTGCCGGATTACATCTTTTAAACGATGGATTTACTTACATCTCCAATCCAATCCGTTGGGTTATAGGCTGGCGTTGGGTTGGCTTAGGAATTCGTGACAGAAAAACAACACTTTGTCCAGCTTAGGCATCTAACCTAAGACGTCATATATAGCAGTCGCGCGTGCGACACCAGACCATCAAGGAAGTCAAAAGTCCTTTACTACCAAGTGTATGTCAAAAGTTAATGCAATTTACGCGATCTACTGTACTTATTGATCGAGATCAAACAAGCAAGTTTAACGACGATATTATGAAAGGTTATTTATTTGAAAGGCCATTTCCTATTCATTCAATGCAGTATTCTTGCAGGAATATAAATTCAGTCAAAATATGTAAAACTTGTTAGAACTTAAAAGTTTTTATTCCGAACCAATTTAAAAGTTACAGTTGTACGGGCATCTTTAGCAGTGTTACTTTATTTATTAAATTCGTTTTGTCCACTAAGAAACTGTTACTTCACTGAAGAAAACGTAGAAATTAAAACTTTACAGTTCACCTAAGTTTATTTGAACTTAGAAGCAACTTAAAGTTTTTGTAACTGTTTTTGAGTAATTGTGTAGTAGCTGTGGCAACACTAAAATAACTGATTTATTTTACCTAGCAACTACACGCCTGTAATACCCGTAGGGTAAGGCAGAAGTGTGCTTAATAGCACACCCACATTTTGCCAGAAATACCAGATTTTTTTAAAATAGGATTTGATATTTTAGTGGGTGTAGAATGTAGATACCGCAAATATCACGATCCGTATAAAAACCAAGCGTGTTATTTTATGACTTCCTATTAAGAACATTTTTAAGCACTACCTATTCAGTTCATCATTATTTTCATATCAGTCCGGAATAACCGACTGCTGGGTTATAACCTCCTCTTTTTTAACCCAGTTAGGCCAACCGACCCATACATTAACCGAGTTCAAAAAAAGAAGGAGGTTCTCAATTCGATTGGTATTTTTTTTTTTTTTTTATATCTAGTGGATGTTCTATCTTGTAGGCTTTGAGTGTAAAGCCTCCAGCCAGTGAAAAAAAAACTAAGTAGGTACTTAACTTACTTTTTTTTTCTTTTTGGTACTTAACTTTACTTCAACTTTCTGTGGGGTACGAGCCTTGGCCTAAGGCGTAAACATTATGTACTCAATTCAGGGGGTCTACTCTCGGCCAAAGATACTGGCGTTTCATAATCTGTATCACTTATGAACATAAAGTTGGGTACCCAAACTAAAAAAAGAACGTCAATACGATTTTACAGTAACAGTTGTCCATACTCCGGATGTATTTTCAAAACTCATGAATCCGAATATTATAGGAAGTAGGATTCATTTCAAAGTTACTTAGTTCTTTCGAATGGACCTGTATTTTCGTTGACGGATAAAATCAAAATCCGCAGTAATTTATTCAAACTAGGCTGATAATTAATTAAGTAAAGTAAAGTAAATTTTGCCGTTCGAAAAGTGCTGATTATCAGCCTAGTTTGAATAAATGACTTTTGATTTTGATTTTTGAATCAGCACTTTTCAAACGTCATTTACTTTACTTATTTACAAGAGACAGTCCCCCAAAACGCCCAACCTTCTTTTTTTTTAAAAAAAAACGTTCCCCCACACTAGGAATTTCTCCTGTATCGTGGGTGCGTTTACAAACATATAAAGTCACATACACAAATACCCAGACCCGAAACAACTATCTGCAGGCCATACAAATATTTGTTCCGTGCGGGGATCGAACCCGCGACACGCAGCGCAGCAGTCCAATCGCTTAGCCACTTCGACACTTCCTAGGTTTTTGCTGGAAAGAAGTAGTGGCGGAACAAACTCCCCAGCAACACATCTGTCTGTTTGGTGAGAAGAACCAGACTCGATACAATAGTAAGGTGTAAGTCCGTCACTACTCTCTAAGGAGAGCAGCCCTCCAGGAACCAGCCAGTTATCTCTTGTTCTATATAAATTGTCTCTAGGTCAGAATCCTGCATGTGATCTACTCACTGATATATTATGTTGCACAAAGCTAATTTACGCATTTCATCGGCATCTGCCGCTCTAATTAGCTGAAGGACGAATTAGCTAACATTAATTAGGTAGATCATACCATAATGAGACTTTGATAATGTTATGTGTTATGATAATAATTATGTATTATTAGTATAAATAAGTAATGTATACTTAATAATTATAACATAGATAATAAAATTCCTTACCAATCAGTAAGGAATTTTATTATCTATATTATAATTGCCAGAGAAGGCAAAACCTCGGGAGAGATGGAAAGGAATGGGGAGGCCTTTGCCCAGCAGTGGGACAAAACAGGCTAATAAAAAAAATATATATTAATTTAAATTATTCATCATTTATGGTATAGCCACGGAGTTTGGCAATAGGCTAGCCTATTGCCAAACTCCGTGGCTGCTAATGAGAAATTCCTGATGGATAAAACCCAATAAAATTTGTCTATACCAGGCTGAGTTTTATTAGATATTAACATTATTTCGTATTCATAAGGGGTAAGATGAGAGGATCAGCTTAGAAACATGACATGGAAAAATTTGACAAAAAAAAGTTATTATGTCTAAAAATTATTAATCTATATTACTATTTTGTATTATTTCTGTGTACTACTAACAACTCTACTAACTCTCTTTGCATTTTTTGTATTTTTATGGACATTATGTCTGAAATAAAGATAAATTATTAAATTAATATTTTTATTATCTGGTACGTTCCTTCATTACGAAACCTACCACTTGGTTAAAAAAATACTACGGGCCCAGAATTAAATTATTGTAATCGGTATGTACAATCAGAAGTACCTACTAATATATATACACGTGTAGCAACGTTTAGAAGCAATTTTCGCCTAATGTATTCATTTTAATTTCATGTTACGAAATTAATATTTTGGAGCCCATTTTATATTATTATTTCTATTTTTATGATGTAGGTCATATTATCTCAAGTTGTAATCGTTATTTCACGAGATATTCGCGTTTGATTTTTACCAACTGTATACTGCCCGTTACTGTATTACATCTATTTGAAACGATATTTTTCGTTTATCTCTACGAACCTATAAACCCTTCACAAATTTCCGAAAATTAAAATAAAAAGATAAAATTCCTGTCATAATTTGAATCATTTGTCAAACAACCGAACATTCCAGATAACGATTGAACCGGCCTATACGAAACAATAAAACGGTTTGCTTTTATAATTTATCCTTTTCATCATTCGTATCAACATTTAAAATGTTAATTTAGGATACAAAGGATAACACACCAATGATACAAGGTATAAAAATTAATAGCTTATATCTCTCACACCGTAAATCTGTTGAACTGGACATGACATAAATACGCGGATAAATCAGTTGTTTTTATTTTGTTTAATTCACACAATGATAAGATTTTTTTTGTAAATTACGGCCACATTAGCGAAATTATGTGCGGTCAACGATAGATAGGCGTGGATAATACAGACAGATAATTTCATACAAATTCTGTTCCATTTTTGAATGTTATTCGGTAAGTAGCGGTTATTTGTTGTACATCGTGAAATAGGCCCTTATATTCTTAAGTAAAAACTCTTTTACAGCAAAATCTCTGTTCATAAATAGAAAGTAAATTATTCCTACAGTTTCCAGTCTCGGCAAGGTGTTGACGTATATTAGTGTGACATATAAAGCGTTTCCACAAGACTCCAAACTGTCTAGGACCTAGTGCGTTGGAGAACTGTTGGAGAGCCACTCCTCCTGTTTGCAAGGGCCATTTTGTTCGTCTCAGGCATGCGGCAAATCATGTTTGCATATATTTCCGTTGTTTGTTTTCGAATATGTTGTTAATGTGTTTGGGTTTAGTCTTATTTTCTATCATACATAGACATACTACATAACATCACGCCTGTAATTTGCGAAGGGTTATACAGAGGTGTGCTTAAATTATATCCACACTTCGTCGCTCATGTTTTAAAATCCCATGACTGTGATGGGTGCGAGCCTATTGTAATCAACTGGGTACAAATCTAGACTGCTAAATTCCTGGAGAAAATATTTAATGACACTTTTCCTGACCCAGGAATTAAACCCTGGATCTCATTTTCTGCAGATGAGCTTGCGAGCACTAGACCAACGGGGCAGTAATTTAGTACCTAAGTAATTAGTGATGTGATTTAATTGTTTGTTAACTTTTAGGTTTTGTTTCTGCCTGAGACTTCAATTGGGTGAAAGTTTATTATTAATAAAATATATACATTTTTTTAAAAACGTTATCCCACACTAGGAATTTCTCCTGTGTCGTGGGTGCGTTCACAAACATTTAAACTCACATACCAAATACCGAACCCCGGAACAACTATATGCAACAGCTGTAGGTCACACAAATATTTGATCCACGGGGGATCAAACCCGCGACATGCAGTGCAGCAGTCCAATCGCTCAGCCACTGCGACAACCGTGCCGTCAAATAATAATAGATAAGTACTCGTCAATAGTGTAGCTTTTGGCTAGCGTAAAACGTTTGCAATCGGTTAGTAACTTTATTTCGGAGCTTACTTTCTTTATCCAAGCTGTACCTATTTTAATATTTGTGTAGAAAATCACAACCATCTTTAAAATTTTCTTTAAGACTCTTATTTCATGTACTTTAGTAACTTTTTGAAAATAAACATCGGGAAATCTAGAAACTTAAATTTTATAAGGTTTCATTTGTACTAAATGCTAACGGCCGCACAAGTACTGTAAAGCGAGCAGTAATTAGTCATTTCCAAAATAAACCACGCCGTTAATATTTTACGGTCATCTTTTACTACCCTTTTATTATATTTACTTGGAAAATGTAGTCACGAATTTATTAGTGACTTGCTCAATATTATGTAATAACCTAGTTGTTTGGTTAAACATACTCGTACATTGAGTTAAGAAATACCTAGTAAGTACTGGTTCTAATTTATGTTGGTAGGTAGCCTAGCCATAACTTTGAGCAAACATGTTCAATGTTCATGTTACCTTAGTCAAATAAATGAATTACTAATAATTTTATTGGTCTGTAAATATACCGTGTTTATATCTAAAAATACATAATATTGGATCGGACAAAAAAAACTAATTAGTCCGTCAGATAGATTTCCAAAAAATATTGAACACATTATTTTTTCTTTTTTCACATAAACAAAAAATGAAGACATACAATGAATACAATAAATGATACAGTGCTTCGAAAACTCGTGAAGTCCTCGAAAACGTCACATGTCAGTACATTTTTACTTACAAATGACGTCACAACCCCACTCATGATCTTTGACTTCGTCAATTTTTATTAATTTGATTAAACAAAAAACACATATCCAATATTTTTCGATAATCTAACTGACGGACTAATTAGAAATATATTTTTTTGACTCAGTCCGATCCCCTATTAATTCTAGTTTAGCTGTCTCGCTGGTCTCGTGTTCGTGTTTTGTCCTGAGTTCGATTCCCAGGACGGGTATTGTTATTTGGATTTTTCATCCGGAATTTGTCGGTAGCAGTCATGGAGTCTAGATGTGAGCTCGGTTGATGGCTATAGGCTCACCCTCTATTATAAAGGTAGGTATATCAATGTGTACACCTTTGTGTAACCCTTCGCGGTTTACAGGCGTGATGTTTTGTATGATGCTAGTTTTGTTTAGTTCAAAGAAGGTTCCTTGCTATGGATTTCAAAAACGTCACTTGACAACAAAAGAATCCTCGTTCTATCTAGGTCATAGCAAACTAATAATGTTAAGTACTCACATACAAGGAGCTTGTGGCTTATTAAGAACTGCCACTCGGGTCGATCTTTAGGTAAAGCTGTGCTTGCCTAGGTCGGTCTGTGGATGGGTGAACGCCCGGCATACCGAGTTTCCTCCGTGCCTCGAAAAGTACGATAAGCTGTTGGTCCCGGCTCCCATATATAGATCTTTGGCAGTCGTTTCAGGTAGTCAGTGACCTGACATGCTGACATCCAGTCTTACCAAATAGTATCGTATTACCTAGTATTAACTGGGTTGTGGAGGTCAGATAGGCAGTCGCTCCATGTAAAATGCTGGTATTCAGCTGCATCCGGTTAGACTGGAAGCCGACCCTAACATAGTTGGGAAAAGGCTAGATGATGACTCACATACAAATACAAGTCACAAGAATATCGTCGTATCCTACGAATAAGAGCGTAACGAACATAAAGGGCTCTTTACTTTTATTGCTTAATTATATTTTGCTCATAACACACCACATATATAACCAGTTTAACAGAACAATTAAAAACGGTACAGGTTATGAAATAATTAGGTTTTCTCAAAAGGCACAATTTTAAACACTCCATTTTCAACGAAGAATAAAGCCACAATAGCCCTCGCACCCTCTTTCTTCGCGGGTAGTGAAGTTACATGGGTGCGGGGAGAAACGAGTTCGGCTACTAGTCGGCGGAAGGCGGAGATTTTAAAAGCAAGTACGTTAATCAAAATCTATACTTAATATTATAAAGAAGTAAAGTTTGTGTGTTTGTATATTTGTTAAATTGTAAGGGGTAATCTCGGGATCTACTGAACCGATTTTAAAAATTCTAGCACCGTTGGGAAGCTACACTATCCCCGGGTGACATAGGCTACTTTTTATCTCTGTATTCCCACGGGAACGGGAACTACGCGGGTGAAACCGCGTGACGTCAGCTAGTATTTTATACGTCAATAAATTTATACGCAATTAAGTAATTTTAATTACATAATATTCAATTTGCAATATTGGGTACACAGAAAAAAACCACAATGGTGAAAGTGACCGTGTTCTATACTTATCGCTTCTCTCGTGGCGATAAGTATAATAATTATTAATATTCACAATATTCGTACCCAATATTCACCGAATCCATTATCACCTGCCTAGCCTTATAAGTTGAAGTTGGCTTCCAGTCTAACCGGATCAACTGCATCCGGTTAGAGTATACCAGTATTCTACATGGAGCGTCTGCCTATATGACCTCCAAAACCTAGTTAGTATACACGGCGACACATCATGCTAAATATTTCCAGTAACATGACCTCTCCTTGTATGAATTTCCCGTGCAATGAGTGATCAGCGTATACTGGTTTAGCATAGCTTGATTGGTCGAGCGTGCCATTATAAAATTCAAAGGCTATTTCAGAGACACAATACCGGTTTAATTTACAAATAAATAATTGCATAACCATGCAAACAGAACCACGGCCAAAAGCTAACCTGAATTATATTCCAAAAATAAATCCGAGGATTTTCCTAGCTTTGTGCACTAGTGAGATAATAGCAAAACCATGTTTTCAAATTTAATTTATACGGAACTATAATCCTAGTATCCGTCCTGATGTATGATATTTTCCTATTTGTTTCAGTGTTAATCTCTTAAACGGATTAGTACCATTTCAATAATTGAAAACAGGTAGGAGTAGGGTATTAACAGATTGGATTACAATAGGAAGGGAAATAAATGTAGGATTACATTCGTATTAGATAGAGGTTTACATTGTTAGTGTAATCTGTCTAACGTTTGCAAGCATGTACTCTTATTATTGTGTTTTACCTTTTATATGAAAGTATGAAGATTTAATCCAATTAAAAAAAAAAGGATGATTGCTTACCTCTTTTTGGAATAAGTAATTTTAAAATAAACTAATTGTAATATTCGACCAACTCAGCTTTTTGAATACCACTCCTGCACATGAACACAGGCCTCTCAACAAGCTTCTTCACAATGCCGAATCTTCACCTTAAATTTCCAGACCGGGTCAATAACCTTTTAAATTACGCGCGATCCCACGCAGGCTTTACCATAACGTCTAGATTTGTGGGAACATGTTCTTCTTTTTGAGCTCCTATTCAGAATAACGTCGCTACGCAACGGTGCCCCGCAGCCCCGACGGGATGGTACCACCCTTGGGATCTCCTTTTCAACAAAAAAAGAATTTTCTGTATCGGTTCAGGCGCCTCCGAGTAATCGGTGAATTTACATAAAAAAAAGATTGAGAACCTCCTTTTTTAAAGTCGGTTAATGAGTTTTACCTTCTATCATCAGGGCCTGCATAGCCTTTTCCCAACTATGTTTGGGTCGGCTTCCAGTTACCCAGATGCAGTTGAATACCAGTATGTTACATGGAGCGGCTACCTATCTGACCTCCACAATCCAATTAGTAATGGATAATATGAAACCCCCTTGGTAAGACTGGTTGTCAGACTTTTAGGGTCACTAACTATCTGTAACACAATTATGTCAAAGATCTTTAAATGAGAGCCACGGGGCTGCGGGTTGTTCGCAAGAGATACCGCGGCCTCGAAATGAAGGGCTAAGAAGGAACATGGGTGGTTTTTAGTCAGTAGAAGTCTGGCACTCCCTTTCGCTCTGCCCAAGAGCGGGAGAGGTTATTTGATGATTTTCCACCCACCATAAAAAAATAGCCAGAAAAACTCGGCATGTGATGAAAAATCGACCCGAGCCGCTGTTACTGTTTAGTCATGATCTCCCACAAGTTAGCTACCTACATTGGTAATTAATTTCATCGATCAAAGAACATACTATGATGCACTTCTCTTAGTTTGATAGTTTTATTGTAGTCTCGTTCGTACCGCTCGGCAAGAAATTGAGTGACGTCACATCTCTCACTTACATTTCTCTCCTACCTTAAGAAACTCGTGTTTATATAGCAATATATACGATATGGTACAGTCGAGGGAAAAAATATGTATTAATTTACCGAAATTCCACATCATCTTTAAGTATTTATAAATTAGCAGTGAAGGCCTAGTGGTGTGATTGACTGCCAAGTCACACTGCACTTCCGATATTTCGGAGTCATATGCGTATTGTATAAGTATTGCTAGATTCGGTAGAAGAAAACAACAAGAGGAAACCACCACGCCTGAGTGATATTTCTTGACAGCATGCAATGCGAACCTTTCTGGTTCGCATTGCATCCCGGAGGAAATAAAGATAAGATCAGAAGTGGTACATGAGTACCAGTTTTTTTGCACACTTAGGTACTTTTGTGAACTCACAACTAAATCACAGTACTTATATTTTTTTATACATCTTCGTGATCCCGACTTTACCAACTTTTCGAGAAACTTTCTTTTGAATGTTACTAAGTGCCTGTATATTTTTTCCCCCTACTGTACTTACGGACGTACACGTAATATAAAAGTTTGAGTAAAACACTCTCTGATAAGAACTCGGAAACGTGACCTTAACCCTTAACCCTTAGGAACCCGTCACGGCTTCAAATACAGGAATTCATAAGGAAAACGTATATTTTCCTTGTACTTCTTCCTTATCCTACTAATCGAATACAGACTGGAAGAAAATTTGTTGAGATGAAAATTGACAGTAGGCAGATATCTTGGTACACAAATCATCATCGTTTGAGTGGCCTTTTCCCGACTTTGCTGGGGTCGGCTCAAACTCAAACTCAAAGCATTTTTATCAATTAGACCATTTCAGGGACTTTTGAATAGTCGAAACAAATACAAAATAAAAAGCAGCTACAGTCCAAATCACAAGACATAATAACTATGTATATACTGTAGTTACCCATTCCCTAGCGTAGATCTCTATGGAGAAGATCGGGCAAAAAATTTCGTGGACGCTCTTTTCAATCAATTTATTGTTACCAAATCTTAGTTACATTTTTTATGACTTGACATCGTACATATATATGTGAGAACGATGTAGAATGACGTGCAAGTAAATATCGTCCGGAGTCATCATCTGCCTAGCCTTTTTCCAACTATGTAGGGGTCGGCTTTCAATCTAACCGGATGCAGCTGAGTACCAGTATTTTACATGGAGCGACTGCCTATCTGACCACAACCCAGTTAATACTGGGTAATACGATACTCCTGGTAATAAGACCCTTTGGTAAGACTGGTTGTCAGACTTTCAGGTCACTGACTCCGTCCGGAGTATATAGAAATAATAAACAAATCAAAAATGAAATAAACCATAGCTACTAAGAGATGACAATGCAGTCTCCACTGACAGCGCCCGTTCACGAATATTTATTTATTTATTTGGTTATGCAGCAAGTGTTTACACAATACATTGTTCATAGGTACATTTATATGAATCAGCACTATTCAGCTCAACCTTTTTGAAGAGAGCTAAACGATCCGACACACGTGCCACCATCAGCGAGACATTTGAGCGAGCATGATATTCTCTTAGCCACCATCGCAAATTCAAGTCAATAAAAAAAGGAAAACTAAATGTAAAAAGTGGCTTTACAGTATACAGGGTAGAGTCGCCATAGTAGGGTTAAAATGCAACAAATTAAGCCACTAAATGTTCCTCCGAAATTCAGTAGTTTTTGAGTTAAGCAGATTCTTCTTAAGAAAAATTCCAGATTTACCCATTTGTCCCTTTTTTTTTGTTTGCACTGTCCCACTGCTGGGCCAAGGCCTCCTATAATTCCTTTAATTACTGTACCTGTACTAAATAAAAAACGATTTTCGTGATGTAGTCCATGACTTTGTATTACGTTTTATACCTTTATAGACAGCTGATAAGACAAGGATATTTTCTAGTAATTTGTGTATTTTATTTTGCGCCAAACAATTTTTTTTATTCAATTGTTCTACAATAACTTTCCGGTATAAATTCTCATGATGGTGAATAATAATTATAGCATCACACTAAATTGGACCCATTCAAAGTCGGGACGGGGTGCCATCGCCAGTAATTTTTATATGTAACAATTTATGATAATTATGGTTGACACTCAAAACTAAAATAACATAATACGGTTTCAGAAATTTATTTCGCTCAAAAAGAATACAATTATTCACTTCTATGAGGAAAAACATAATAATTTAGGTACAATTTATAAGCGACGGTTTCGCTTGTTGTGGCAAACTAAAATTAAGTAATAATAAACTAAAATTATTTTCTAAAAACAGTTAAAACGAACAATTTATAAATTAGATAGATAGATAGATGCATCGGGCTAGTGTCCGCAACTCCACGCCTTGAGCGCGTTTTTTGCGTGCGGGTGGGAATCTTATTCGATCCACCTCAGCTCCCCGAGAAAAGCCAGCAACCCCTTGGTGTTACCGGCAATCTCGCGGAGAGTACCTGGGTTACCGAAGTACTTGGCCCTGTATGGGGCAACCCCCGTACAGTGCAGGAGCACGTGGGCTGCTGTTTCTTCTTCCTCCATGCAGGCTCGACACAGAGGACTATCTGTGACTCCTATAACAAAGAGGTGCTTGTTAAAAGTACCGTGTCCAGTGATGGCGGCCGTCACTGTGCGTAGCTGCAGCTTAGTTAGCCGGAGCGCTTGTTTGGTGAGGCGGGCGTCGATGGCGGGAAGCGCCTCCTTGGCCTGCCTGCACTCGCCGTGGTCTAGCCACAGCTTCGCGTGAAGTTCCCTGGTACGTTTCCTTACCAGCGTGCGAAGATAACCGAAAGGGAGCGGCACGATGGGTTCTGGTCCCACCGCTGCCATGCTTGAGCCCCTTCGAGCGAGCTCGTCCGCTGCATCGTTGCCTCGGGAGTCGCTATGTCCTTTAATCCATTGAATGGTTATATTGTTTAGATTACCTACCTGGTTCAGGCGTTGGTGGCACTCGTGTATCAGCCCGGAATTGACCGTGTGGCTCCTTAATGCCAGCAGCACCGCCATGCTGTCAGAAAGTATACGGATAGAGTAATCCTTTACCTCCCGAGCCAAGATGGCTGATGCCGCCAGGGTGATACCCATACATTCTGCCTGAAAGACAGTGTTGTGGGCCCCCAGAGGTACGGCTAAGTGGATATTGAGATCCTCCGAGAAGACTCCGGCTCCAGTGCCAGTACCTGTTTTGGATCCATCCGTGAAGATCCGCACTTCTGCAGGGTTAAGTCCCTCGCAGCGGTGATCCTCATGGAGTTGGATTTTGTATTTCTTATCGAATACGTACTGTTTGGGTACTCGATCGTTTACAGCTTTCACCAGGGGGAATTCGCTTTGGAATCCCTCCAGTGCCGCAGTATGCTGCGTGTACTTCTTACCCCAGAGTTGTAGCGTATTGAGGCGCACCGCCGTCATCGTTGCTTCCTGCTGAATGAACAGGTGGAGCGGCGGAAGCCCCAGTATGGCTTCGAGGGCTGCGGTCGGAGTTGTCCTCATGCAGCCTGTGATCGCCATGCAGGCGAGCCTTTGCATACGTTGCAGCTTGCTTATGGCTGTTATTAATTTGGTGCGGGGCCACCAGACCACTGCCCCGTAGGTGATCATGGGTCGGATTACCGCACAGTAAAGCCAAAGTATAATTTTGGGGGATAGGCCCCACTTCTTACCTATCATCCTCCTGCACTGCCAAAAGGTGATGCAGGCCCTGTTTAGCTTGTTGTCAAGATGACTGCTCCAATTTAACTTACTGTCCAGGATAACTCCCAGGTATTTGACCTCGTTGGTAACCTGGAGCTCAGTGTCGAATAGCTTAGGTAGGCGATGCGGGCCTAGCGTTCGTTTTTGGGTAAACATGACTAGTTCAGTTTTTGTGGGGTTCACTGAGAGATCGAACTCAGCACACCATCGCTCAACTATGCGTAGCGCCTGCTGAGCGAGGTTGCAAATTGTCCCTGTCACCTTCCCCGAGATGAGGATGGCGAGATCGTCTGCGTACCCAATAGTGTAAAAGTGGTTAGCATTGAGCTTCGCGATGAGGTCATTAATCACCAGATTCCAGAGGAGGGGCGATAGCACTCCTCCTTGGGGACAACCCTTGGCTATCACTGCCATCTGCTGCTCTACTCCAAGGCGGACTACTCTTTTGCTAAGCATATTGGTAATCCAGTCTGTCAGTACCTGTTCCACACCGTGACGGGAGAGGGCGGCGCTGATGCTGGAGAAGTTTGTTTTATCGAAGGCCCCTTCGATATCTATGAAAGTACCCAGGCAGGTGCCCTTCTGATGTATCGCTTCTTCTATCCGGCTGACTACTAGATGAAGAGCAGATTCAGTGGACTTACCCGCGCTGTATGCGTGTTGGTTTGCATGAAGTGGTGTTGCTTTTAAAGCGCCATCCCTCAGCTCTCTCTCGCATATCTTCTCCATAGTTTTCAGGAGAAAGGAGGTCAGGCTGATCGGCCGGTGGGATTTGGCATTAGTATAGTCACTCTTACCTGGCTTAGGGATAAATATGACTTTCACTTCCCTCCATCCTTTCGGGACATACCGAAAGGCCAGGCACGCCCGCAAAATAGGCACCAGTATTTCCACAACGGAGAGCCCGCCCCACTGCAGTAGTGCAGGAAACACCCCGTCCGGACCGGACGCCTTGAAAGGATGGAAGCACCCGATCGCCCACTGGACTTTCTCCAGTGTGATCATCATGTGAGCGTATTTCCAGTCGTTTTCTGTTGGTGTTTGGTTTACCTCAGTCCAGTCAATTGTGGGTGTGAAAACGCAACCTGGGAAGTGAGTTTCAATAAGGACGCGCATCGCCTCTTCTGGAGTAGTGGTAAGCGTGTTGTCAGGTTTACGGAGCACTGCAGGTCCGGCAGAGTTCTGCTGTGCCAGTATTTTCCTTACCCTGTTTGCTTGTTGGCAGGATTCTATTTTCCCGCAGAATTTCTTCCAGCCAGCAGAGCTTCTGTGTCGTATGCATTTTTTGTAGCTGGATTTGGCCGCCCTGTAGACGTCCCAATCCTCATCAGCACAGGTGTTCATGGCTCTGTTAAGGGCTGCCCTTACCTTCCTGCGCTTACGTTCCAAATCCGGTCCCCACCATGGTTGCTTGCCTGGTGTTTTAGGCGGAGTGGTTTCTGGGCAGGATGCATGGTAGCTATCTAACAGAGATTTTGTCAGGTAACTTACTCGCTCTTCGATCTGGCCCGTGTCCTCAAGGGTCTTCCAGTGCTTTGTTGGCGCAAGCTTGGTTTCAAGGATGCGAGTGTAGGCAGCTCGATCCGTATTGCGTGGGTTGCGGCGTGGCAGTATAGGTGTCACACAAACCGGGATGTCGAAGCGGATCCACCTGTGATCCGAGCAGGAGGCCTCTTTCGAGACCTGCCAGCCGGATGTGATGGCCGCTACGCCTTCCGATGCCAGAGTGAGATCTATGATCGTTTGACTGCGTCTGGTGACGAATGTTGGTTCGGAACCTGTATTTAATAGGGTTAGGTTTGTCGTAAACAGATAGTCAACTAAAGCCTTACCTCTTTCGTTCTGCGTGTTCATGCCCCACAGAGGGTGATGAGCGTTTGCGTCGGCCCCTATGACCACCTCAAGCCGTGTGCACTCACAGTGCCTTACGAGGCGGGCGAGGTCATGCGGGGGTGGCTCCTCAGCCTCAGGCATATATGCCGAGACGAAAGCCACCTCTACTTCCGTGTCCCCGCGCTGTAATAGCAGCCTAGCTGCAGAGATATCCCTGCAACAGAATTCCGTAAGTGGCTGTGCTTTTATGTTACGCGTCGTATAGATACACGATCTTGGATTATCGTGCTCTGAGCTAAATAGAAGCTTACCCCCAAGATTGGAGAGTCCTTGTATACGTCCCGCCCTGATCCACGGCTCCTGGATAAGGACTATGGCCGTGTGTTGTACCTCCAGCCACTTCCGTAGCTGAGCCGTTGCGGTCTGACTGTGGTGGAGGTTTGCCTGCAGGACTTTACAGGTTAACGAAGGGGATGCCATTGCTGGTCGATCCTTCCTCGTCACCCTCAAGCCGCAGCCCGGCAAACAGAAAGCCGGGGTCGAAGCCGCCCTCCTCCAGGTCGGAAGCTGATGACAATAAATCGTCATCAAGCTCCCCACCCGACGTAAGGACGGTTTCCACTCCGACAGCTGCTGGGGCCTTTGGCTCTGCTCCCGCAGGCACGACCGTGGGCCGTTCCGTGGAAATCGTGGAGGGAGTTGTCTCCTCCACCCGTGTCACCCCTGTTGTGGTTGCTTGCTCTGGATATCCCTGAGGTACATTGACGAACTTGCCATTCGGTGCCTGGAACATCACGTAGACCCTCCCGGCACAGAATGACAGTCGTCGTTCAGCATTCAGCAAAGTTGGGATATGGTCCTCAGGGATCCCGACTACCACGAAGCATGCATTTTCTTGCCTCTTGGCATGCAGCAGTCCCCAACTCCTGATATCTATCCACCGATTCTGGTGGCACAGAAGCCGCCCGATGTTTTGTGGGTCTGTGAATACACCCCGGTCGTCAGGGATCAGGATGCCGCAGCGTACGCGTCGCTTGATGTCTGCCTGCTTCTTGATGACCAGCGACGTGCCGGCAAGAGGAGGCATCTCGGCGACTAACTTCTTCAGCCAGCTTAAGGTGACTTCGCTGTCACACCACAGGTTGAGGACCCCATCAGCGAACGTCGGCCTTGCGTTGAAGACCGGCACTGGTAAGTCCTCCGCGTCAGGGGAGCAGGCTTCGGCGAGCATCTTCCTCTGGAGTGCCTCAAGGATCTGGTCCGCCACCTCCTTGTTGATCTGCCCCGTCTGGCCGCACGTGACTGCGACGTCGAGGTCTGATCCTGCAGCTTGGGCATAGCTACGGTTCGCGACCCGCTTGGACTTATCAAGCCGCGGCCGCTTACGCTCCCCTCGAGGTGATGAGGTCTCGTTGAGAGCCCGCTTGGCCGCGGCCTGATCCTTCCGAACAGGTCGCTGTGTAGTCGCCGTGGCTGGTCCTTCTACCGTGCCTTGTCCTTCCACCGTGCCGGCTGGTGGTCGACTGGGGCCTGGTCGGCTGTTGTCGACTTCGGCCTGCGCCCGCCTGCCTGCGGAGAAGAAGTTGACTTTGCCACTGGTCGGTTGCCCCTGACCTGCAGCATTAGCCAGCGTTAATTGACAGGAATTACCCTTACCTTGTGCCGCTAGCCGCTGTTTTTTATTCGGCCTATTCCTTTTTCTAGCACCACTTGCCAAGGGGGCCGGAGCAGCTTGCACTGCAGGGTCCGCGCGTTGACGACGTGATGCCGGAGCGTTACCCCCCTTCCTGCCTTTGTTCCTGCCCTTCTGCACCTGCCAGTTACGCGCGAACACGTCTTCGGTGTTGCAGAGCTCCACCGACTGACCAGTGGCGGACAGCGGGGGAGGGGCTACTAGAGGAGTAATGGGCGGGGGAGGTTTCGGCAGCAGAGCCCGACCACCGGCGTTAACCGTCGTGGGGGGCTGTGCACCCTGAAGGGGAGAAGGATCGGAACTGGTCCCAAGCAGCACCGATGTCCTTCCCTTGTTGTGGGACTTGTTGGTCTTGACCGCGGTATTCGCCACGGCCGGACCAGTGCCCGCACTGGGGCTCGCCGCGTTGGCAGCCGAGCACCCGGGGGCTGAAGAGGTGCTAGGAGCACCCCCCTTCGGAGTTCTGGCTTTCGCCTTCGCTCCGGTGTGTGTTTGTGCCTTGTGAGTGTTTGTGTTAGTGGTTGTTGTATGTGTGTGAGTGGATGGTGTGTCTGTGTGTGTGTTTGTTGCATGTGTGTTGTGTGTGTGTGTGTTAGTATTGTCAATTTGCTTATCCATAATGTTACCTTATTTAAACTTCATCTCTTTGGCTTCCCACCCTCCTTGGAGCCCGCACCAGGGAACGTCTCGCTACAAGCTAGCTCGAACGTTAGGACTACCATCGAGATATAGGAGTGTGAGGCTGGTTCACAGTGCGACATCGGGTGCTTGATCGGGTTGGCATAGGGGACTGACTAATCCCTTCTGAACTGATCAACCCTCACTTACACCGTCAGCATGACCTTCACCACCGTTTTGGCTATCCTGAGATAACCTCCGCGGACCTCCCACTCCTCGCCGTGACCCTCTGACGGGACACTATGGCCATTTCCCTACCCCCGGCTATTGGGTAGGGCCACCGTTTCGCTTGAAATCCGGACCAAAGAGGGCGTGTTGCCTTGCGGACACATTACCACCAGCGCCGCTCGGCTCAACCCCCCAGGACTCCTTCATCCCCGCTTACGGCGCTCAACTGCGCAGGTCCTAGCGCAGGTGACTGGTTGTACCTACTCGGTTCCAGCTGAATTCAAGTGGCATCCGAGCCCACCACCATCCAGTCACAGATGGTCGCGGTAAGGTAGAATGCGCCTGGTGGTTTTTGTTACGTCTATTTCGTATGGAATTAGACCAAAAACGGGGTGGCAACCACGTGAAGGTGAACGCACCAGACTTGCCTTGAGGATCTACACGACTGTGGCGCTCTCCCTCAAGACCCCGCCACCTTGCCGCCTCTGAGGGAGGCAGTAAGGTAGACCTGCATCTATACTACCAAGCAAAGCATAAGCAAAGCGTGTCGTTGTGCAATCGCAAAAGCATAAATACAAGCCCTCCCCAATTTATAAATTAATCACACGGATATAATCAGAAAACAATTCACATCAAAAACTAAGCAGGTACCTCACTCCCAAGTTTTGCCCAAAATAATATTATAACGTAACAGAGGGTTCATTCTCAATTAGATTTCAAGACACCACAGTCAGCCCGAACGGTTTGTTTATTAAACAATAACTAGTTTGCTTAAGGTGAAAGTGTGAAAAATTCAGATTATATAATTTTTTTGCAATATTGCGGTAAGTGCAAGGTTATATAATAGGCAATATGCATACATTTTCTTTTTTTATTTCAATACGGAATGTAAAAATACCATAAAAATAATGACAAAAAGTGAAAACTACCAAAATCGGCCAAACAACACAAGAGTAACTAGAGAGAAAAGGGAAGTTATGGGGTTTTATTTGTACTTATATTATTGACAAAGTTGCGAATGGGTGACATAAGAAATGAATACATAAGAGGCAGTCGGAAAGTGGTGTCTTTGACTGAAAACAGCACTACAGGAACTGATGGACGCTACCGAAAGCGGTAAACTAGTAGTACGATTCTGGGCCGACACAATTTAGATTGTGATCGACACGTTAAGAAGAACATGCCAGAGACATTTAGACCTAAACTCATACTTATATAATGTTGTATAACTAAATTAAACAAAAATAAAGCACAAAAACGAAACAAAGCAATGTTAATGTTTTTTCGGGTTTTATAAATGAATCATGACATAAATTATGACACGGGTGTGAACTTAATTAATGTAATGCAAGTCTATGAATATATTTTGTGACCGCAAGTTAAAATTACATGGTAATATCAACGAAAAACCCACGAAATATTCCGTTTTATTGGCTTAACCAGCAGTCAGCCATGCAAACCAAAATTTCACGCTAAATAGGTACCTATTTTAAAATATATTTATTTAAACATAATATATAATCAGAGGAGCTCATGACTAGGCAAAAATAGCTGGTTGGGTATTATTGTAGGTAAGCCGTGCTTGCCCACATTGGTAATATTAAAGACTAAGTAGATGATGATGTACTAGAAATGACCGAACAGCCAGTGAATTATGAAACACCCCACATTCATTATAATTTATTATTTACCTCTGTATGAAAACCACACGCATGTGACAGTATTTACCAAAAAGGAGTTGTTATTATCTAATTAGTATGAGCATGGTTATTTACATTCACCAATTATCTTAAAATAACTTCACATGATGCCATGACATGGTAATTGAATCTTTGTTAACGTATGTAGGCGAAAAGTAATGGAAATCGTAGGTGGTAGTATAAAAGTGTAGTAGTGGTATTAAAAAAATAGGGATAATTTATAAAGAGGATATTAAATCGACGAATATAGTATAAAAGAACAACATCAGTCATGTGGAAGCGGTTAAAAGTAGCCACGAATTCATTTGGTTGAAGTTTCCAAGTTTGGACCCTGATTTTAGGACATAATTTTTATTGATTATACATTATTCCCGTTATTTATAAATTTTCTTCATTTTTAAATATTCGTTATAAAAAAACGATTTTACATTATTATTATTGGGTTTACGGGATGGAAGAGGATCCGGCCATAGATAGTTGGGCAAATGGCTAGGCAGATGATGACTGGATTTAGTTGGTGTATGTGAGTTTGGAGGAGGCTTATACCGTATAATACTAATCTTATTTTAAGTTTTTAGAAAAAGTATATTACTAATATAAGTAGGTACACGAGTCATCAGAAAATTTAAAGGAGAAAGGTAAGAAATAAAGTAATGATAGCTTTACATGTAAAGATAAAAGAGTTTATTAAATTACAACCATGTTGCTCTGAAATTTTCTAACTGTATCTACCTACTTTAATTATGTTAGGTATCTTTTGTAATACACATACGGTTTGTTAACATTAGAAAACCCGCGATAGCCAAATACAAAAACTACTCTAAATGTATAGAAAAAATAGTTTATTGTACAGCAATTACTGATCAAATTACCACCATGTTTTTCTGAATTTTTCCTACTGTACCTACTTACCTTATATGCTAGCTATCTTTTGTAATAAACATACGATTTGTTGACATGAGAAAACCCATTACCGGAGCGGCACCTCAGATTTACGACTGTTTGCTTCTGGGGGATTCTCTAAACTTATATGTTTTTCCTTTATACGAACGTGAATTCGGCTTTTTAATTAAGTATTGCCGTCGCGTTTTATGTACACACTTGGGACTCGTAATACACTTCATTTACGAGTTGTCGCTGGTTTTTTTTTCGTGCGTAGGTATTTTGTCACATTTGAAATCTGTGTAAGGAATTTGTAATCATGAGTAATGGATTTGTTATTAACCGATTTTCTGGGCAATGATGCAAAAATGTCTCATCATCTACCCAGCCTTTCCCCAACTATGTTGGGGTCGGCTTTTAGCCTCTTTTTACATCAAACAACTGCCTATCTGACATTAAGGTCAGTATTAACTGGGTACCCTAGGTTAAGACTGGTTGTCAGAACATCAGACCACTGACGGGTAATGGGTGGTCACCTGTTCACGGATGTGAGTGAGGTGACTTGAGGAGAGGACGCCAAAACTGTATTTGAAAAGTTACAGATATAGCTTGCGGGCCCTTTCATATTTTAACTTCGTCATGTTAACGCAATTTAATGACTTACATTCTTCGAATACAATTTCACGCTCTATATTATTTTGACAATAAGAAAATATCATGTTAACGAACCACGGTTAAAAGAGAGATAAAATGCTGATGGTTAAATTGCGGACAGTCCGCAAAACGGAATGAATGTTAAAAAAGAAAATAATGTACCATCTGAATGTTCACTAATTGGTAATTTTTGTGTTCTTGTTTCGATTTACCATGTTAAGTTGTTTATACTAGTTGAAATTTTAATTTTTTACAATTTTAAAAAAGGACAAAATTCGTTTTCAAAATTGTGTTGTGAATTTTCGGTCCATAAAACTGTCATTACTTACGTTAATAAAGGGATTCAAACAGTTTTTTTCTAAATCTTTAACACTCCCGTGGAGCGTGTCACATAAAAACTTATAAAAGTCATGCCACGACCAATAATGTAGCAAATATGTCAGCTTTGATCTCTATCTGTCGGACGTCGGGAAACCACAATAAATCGAACATTGCGTGTTGCCATAATATAAAATGTAACACCTCCTGAGACATTTATTTTCGTTAGCAACACTTCTTATTAGCGCAGATAGAAGGCAGACACGCCAACTAATAAAATGTTAATAGGTAAATGTGGTTTCTTGATAAATAAACAGAACTTTGTTTATTACAGGTGATAAAATTAATTTATTGTTAACGTTTTGTTAGGCACACCTGAATCTGCTCCAATTTTCATATATTATTTTGTTGGTTTTTAAACAATTCTTAGCTAATCATGTATATATCAAAATTAATTTTAATTACCAAAAACCCAGCAGTTTTATAGAGACTTTAATTCGTAACTAACGGTCTTACTTAAGGGTTTCGTAATAATTATGTTGTCTATTCACCAGTAGAGGCAATTCTGGAAATCATATATTATATTTCAATTATGTTATTAAAAAAAAATTGGCTAGGATATTATTTTCATCATAAATGTACATCATCATATTACATCAACACAATTTTGTTTTGATATCCATGTAAAAGACACCCACACAAACAGCAAGATTAATTGTAACCTTGGTATTAAACAATATACTACCTACATACATATATAATTCCAGTACCTATCTGCTTCAATTAATTATTGGCATTGTGATTACTGATTAGTGTAACTAACTCATTAACTTAGCGCGTATTGTATTATGATACTAACTGCGGTACTTAAAAGTGGGAATATTCAGATGATTATGTAGGCCGGAACCCAGTTTTTTTTAAATTTTCGTTTGGTCAGAGCCTAACCTGGTTTCAGAGATTTTATATGGTTCAAAAGCCTTAGACTTGCCCTAACATGCCATCGAGAAATATATCTCAGATAATAATGATAGATACACGATGTATTTCTTTTTTTTTTCAAGCATCGAATCAAGTGATAATTATACAATTCGCACGAATCCTAGAAATCAAAGATGCGTCTTGGGTTCGAACTACTGCGGGGGCGTGAAGATATTAAAGTAAAGTTACATTAACACTACGTATTTGAAAAAAAAAGAATTTGGAACTTTGACCTCTAATATCTCCTCAACTACCTAGGAACCTTCCTAGATTATTTTACCAGCTGAAATTGGTGATTGATAAATAAAAGTAGTAAATTGACCGTAGTGGGTTGCTTCTCCCGTCATTGCGATATTTTTATGTTCTATACTCTAGAATCAACAAATCAAATCGGTCAATTTACAAGCTTATTTATCAATCAGCTGGTAAAATAGTCTAGTAGGCATGTCCTGTTCTCAATTAGGCATGCATATCGTGTGTGGTAAGTGTTTGATGCCTTGAACGTGAACTCGATCCAAATTCCAATTATCTACGTTTGGATCCCCTCGAAGAGAAATCGATCTTCGGTTTGTTAGGGAGGCCGGTCTTCGGCCAAATTACGACCATTACCGAACGATACTCTATTTGATTATATCTCGGTAACTGACGTCGCTTGTGCTATTTTAGTATTTGGTAGCTGTTTGGGCGTTTAGATTTAATTTTCTGAATGTCTTTTGTGAATATTTCAATATCATTTCTCGGAAAAAGCAATGTGTTTTGTATATGAATTTTGGTTTCCTGATAAAATACTGGGAAGTGGTGATGTATAGCAAAGCTTAGGTTCATATTTTACTGTGAATTGCGTGGTTAATTGGTTATAAAACTGAAAAAAGGGCAAAGTTTTAGTGGTTTATTATAATTAATTATACACACCTGTAACCAAATAAACGACATTTAATTTTAAAGTTCGTCATTCCCTTTCTTCACAATAATAATAAATTTCTTTAAACTCTAACATAAAATATATATTAATTTATATGACAGCGTCAAAATCTCCATTGTAACCATATTCCTTATGCAATACATGGAGGTTAGAAAAAAAAACAATAATGTTATGTATGTTTAACATTGTCTAGTTGGAACCTCGTTCGGCGCAGATCTAAGACTTCAACAATAAACTAGGAAGACTATCCATAAGTTTTTGACCTCGAGGACCCTGTGCAACTGGGGGGAACAAAAACCTCATTTTTTTTCTGACTTTTTGCAGTCTTTTACTTATGTCTCTCAAACTAAGCATATATTTTGAAGATTATTTATATTTTGTGTTCTCGAACAGACGCACAAAAAACAAACACATCGTGTTGTGTACACTTAGCAAATAAATCAGAGGTACAGGAGCCAAATTTCAAAAGTTTATGATTTATCATAATCCGGATTTCCATTTGGCGAACGCCTGGTCCATTATTCTATGTCACAGACACGACAAGGGTGCGTGTTTGGCGAAAAAATAAACGCATTTATCGCTTCTAGCGTTATTTATAAACAATAAAAAAAACTGTCTGATAGGTATTTGATCAAGACAGAGTTAGAAGGGTTTCTTTAAAGGATTGACAGCATTGATGGGTACAAACGTTTTTTAGAATTTTCCGACATGAATAATTTCCTTATCCGATGGCTTTTGTACAACTTCAGTTAATTTGGGAGTTAATAAATAAGATAAGGTGAACTGAAAAGGAGATGAATCTCTGACTTTGTGCTTGTAAGTCTTTATTGATATGACATTGTCTTTGATCGTAATTGCAGATATTACTTGTGCAACTTCTTTTACGATCATCTTTTGAATTTGGAATAATATCAATTTTCTTGTTCATTAAAAATTCATTAAATAATGAAAAAAACATTTTATAAGCATCGCTATGTAACGACTTCTTGAATCACTCTATCGGATTCTGAAAACTGCATTCATATCATTTGCGTAGTTTAAAAGATCGAAGCGTACACACAGCGGAAGCGACTTTGTTTTATACTATTTAATATAATATGCATAAAGATAATAATCACAATAACAAATTATAACACACATGCGCACTACCCAAAAACACGGCTATGTTTAGAAACCCAAAGTAACAAAGTGGGAAAGTAAGCAAAAGCGATATCAAGGTGAGATATCACGTTTTCCACATAGACGTCATAATAAAAGAGCAGCCACTTAAATTACAAACCGTATAAAATATGCGTTACCTTCGGGAAATCTTCTCTGTACCAGAATGTAGTCGCCTCGTAAAACCATCTAGTAACGAAGGTCCCATGAGAGAACATGCTGTATTTTATTCTCGTCAAAAAAGGACATCTACATATCGTACGGTTGGTACAACTGTTTCTACGAATGTTGTGGTTTCGGCGTTTGAATTATTTTTCTTTTTTTTTGGCTCTGTTTGTGTGGTCAAGGTTTATAAAGCTACATGCCAGTGTACTGCCTTGTGTAAATTGAAGGATGACAAACCAAGTTAGCAAAATTGTACTATCGTAAATTACTTTCTTTGAAACTGTCTGCAGAACAAAAATTTGATTTCCAGAAATTGTAACAGCAGTGGTGAAACTAAAAACACATTTCGCTTATTTCAATGTGCTTACACAGTCCACCCACGCGACAAAACAAGTATTCTGTGTTTGTTTTTTTGCTCAACACAGTAAAAACAACAACAATACGCTATTAAGTCGTCGACCAATACCATTAAGAGACACAATCGGCCCAAGCAATGTCCCAAATTGCGTGTTCTCAACCCCTATCTCGGGCAATAAAAACGTTTATAAAGGAAAAACTTAATGGAATGCGCCTACTTTAAAAGTGCAGGCCATATCTCAACCTTTCAGACAAACAATAAGAGAATTTCTTAATAAACTAATTATAAAAGGTGGAGCACTTAAAACAAACTCAACAAACGTCATGAATAATATCACCAGCTGTGTATTGCAGAAATTTATCGCCCAACTTTGGGCCTCAAAAACTCTTAACTGAAAGCATAAACAAGAGATTATAGCAGAAATAAAATAATTAATTTCCCTTCCGAACACGAGGTGGAGTGCGAAACCTTTATAATTACGTTGTTTTAATGATACACGCCATTAAAATAATGTGACACCGGTTTTTAGTGAGCTTTTCAAAATATTTGGGAATCAATATTGGTTTTTAACGAGGTGATCAAGTGAATTTGACGGCCATGTTGATAATTGAGACGAAATAATCAATAATTTGGAAGGTAAACCTGACGTTATTGTACAGTATTTTTTATTAGAAATCTCGATATGATCGCAAAAGCTGCCACAGACAACTCAGTTTGTCTGTGGCAGTTTTGTGCGCAGTGTTGTTTGTGTAGTTAGTCTACTGTAACAGTTCTTTGTAGATATTTATAACGAATATTATTGGCGGTTGGAAAATCATCAAATAACCCCTCCCGCTCTTGGGCAGAGCGAAAGGGAGTTTCAGATTTCTACTGACTAAAAACCTTCCTTCGCTTCTTAGCCCTTCATGTCGAGGCCGCGGTATGTCTTGCGAACAACCCGCAGCCTCGACGGGCACAACCCGCAGCCCCGACGGACACAACCCGCAGCCCCGACGGGTACAACCCGCAGCCCCGACGGACACAACCCGCAGCCCCGACGGGCACAACCCGTAGCCCCGACGGGCACAACCCGCAGTCCCGACGGGCATTATTATTGACTTGGCACTAAAGCAACCAACAACTCATTTGTAGATCTCTGACAGTTGTAACAGGTAATCAGTGCCCCGAAAATCGAACAACCACTCTTATGGCAGCTACACACGTTACGATAAATCGTTACGATTGGACGGTACAGTTTAAACTACATGTGTGTATGAGAAAAACTGTACAGTTTGTCCGATTTTTAGCACTACGAAAACTGTGCAGTTTAAACTGTACCGTCCGATCGTTATGATTTTTCGTAACGTGTGTAGCAGCCATTACAGTCTTACCAGGGGTATCATTTACCCAGTACTAACTGGGTTGTGGAGGTCAGGTAGGCAGTCGCTCCATATAAAATACTGGTATTCAGCTTCATTCGGTTAAGTTGAAAGTCAATCTTAAAGTAACATAGTTGGGCAAAGGCTATACAGATGATGATAATGATTAAACCTGTGGCGACAGCGACATCTATCGCAACACATGCGAACTAAATTGGCAAATCCTACATCGTGCTATCAACGTTATCCGCGATATAAGGCTATTTAGAAAATCCCGACTTACATATGTCGGGCAGTTAGCCCACCAGACACAACACCCGTCTGGTCGGAGGATCCTCGCTTTTCTATGGGGGATGAGGAACTTTACACCCTGTTCCTCATATCCCCAAAAACCAAACTGTTATTTTGGACGATACCAGAATTTTCATTTACAAACAAAATTTATTTAAAATAACGCCTAATTATTTCAGTGGTATATTAAAATGTCTGAACCAGTTTATCATCCCAAACTTATGTTGTCCTATACTACGGTAGGTATAGCCGCTTTTTACTTGCAACCTTTTTTGTGACCGTCGTCGTCTCTGGCAGCTCACGAAAAAACATACAATTTTAATCGATGTTCCAGTCAATGTTGACGGCTAAGGTCAAGACGGTATACAAGGACACTTTATCCTATTTTAGTTTATAACAAGCTTATTGCGAGTATAAGGGTCAGTAATTTCCCGTCGTGACTGCGGGTTATTCGAAAGAGATACCGCAGCCTCGGCGCAAGGGCTAAGAAGGAACATGGGTAGTTTTTAGTCAGTAGAAGTCTGACACTCCCTTCCGCTCTGCGCAAGAGCGGGAGGGGTTATATGATTATTATTTTTTTCAGCCACGTGCAAAATTGTTTAATTTATTGCCGATGTTTATTTATTTTGTAACATCACGCCTGTTATTTCGTCAGTTAAGTTTCAGTCTCATGTAATAGGAGCCGAGTCCATTGCCATCAACCGGGCGTAAATCTAGACTCCGTGACTGAGTAGTTCCTTACGGAAAAACCCAACAACAATTTGCCGGACCCGGGAATCGAACCCATGACCTCATGCTCAGCAGTCATATTTGCGAAACCTAAATCTCTTTGTCTGCATATCTTGAGTTGCGTGCGTGCTTTTTCGTGAATAAATGAAATCTAGACTTCGTAGGTGGCATAAATGTTCGATGTTCTTTGTGCATTACAAGTTCATGTTTGGGTCAGCCTCATACGTTATTATGACATGATTAAGCTGTGATAGGTAATTACTTACCTAAAATGAGTAGATATCAAAATAAAAAAAAAATAAAAAAAAATGTTTATTGCTTCATCTTAAATAACTTATACTAGTTACACTTGGGAGAATCCTTTTAAGCAAATAGTATGCTTGTATTAGGATGCTCCGCCCTTCCCCAGGTTTTGTAATTGATTTAAAGTTATAAATGGTGAACTTATACAAAAAAAAAAATAAAAACCAAAGAATGGAATATTTTTTTTTTTTTTGAAAAATAAATAAATGACGCGCTATGATGTGTGTTATGTGTGTAGTAAGTGAATGTGTATGTGAGTAGTGGGTGAGAGTTAGTGTGGAAGTGAGGGATTGAAGGATGTACCCACAACCGGGTGGAGTTTAATATCACCTGTAATTTGAGGTAAACTGCAGTTTTTGCAAGCTAACCCTACGACAAGTCTTGGGATCGGAATTAATGAAGGGCATTATATTCCACTAGCGGCAGAAATATTCTGGAGTAATTTATTACCTATGTGTACATTCAAATCTCATTGATTGCACCATATTTTCCACTTCGCCATAGGTTTTTGACATAATCCATTTAGTTAATGCGATTTTGCATTCGCGGTAGGTTAGTGGGTATATGTCGAGTTCTTTATTAAGAAGATTGTATAAATTGGCAATTGGCAAATTGTAAAATAATATTATGTACTTAGTTGTAAAAATTATTCATTCAGAAAGTAATTTTACAATTTTAAACAAAGTCCTCATTTAAAGAACAACGGATACAATCTCTGACTCAGTTACTACAATATTTTAATTCAGTTTAGAAATTAAAGTCCGAGCCTCTATCCTCAATCTATCCCAAACTATTCAAATCTATTCTAAAGTTATCATTACGGTAATCTATTTCCAAGTGGCCACAATACCTCTGCATTGAGTAGCTTCCGGCGATACTCCATTCTATCTCCGCTTCCGTAAATGGCCGGAAATGAATTCAAAACACCCGATAGCAGCATCGGATCTCTTGTAGGATCACTGTATTCACTGATACCCCAGAACTATCCTCTTTGTACCTGCCCTAATAAAGCCTTTGATTTAGTTGAATTGGGATCTAGTAATATCCAAATGGGGTAGTTGTTTATAAATAATAGGATTTCCGAGGAAAATGATTCTGAGAAATGGGCGTTTAGTAAATTTTCTTTCAGCATTCATTACTACTGTTTCTCTGACGAGTGACGTAGTGATTACAGTCATAGTAAAAGAGTCACAGACGTACAAACGGTTAGTAAAAATCAGCTGTAAAAAAAGGAATAAACGGAACCCTTATACGACTTGTGTGTCTGTCTGTCAGTCTGCCTGTCCAATCATTAAAAAAAAAAAAAAAGTACAGAAATTAGATCAACACTTATAGATTACAGGAAAACCTATAAGAAGTCTATGCCTTTGTTCGTTTTATGACAGATTCGTTTTAAGGCAGATTCGCTTTACGACAGATTCGTTTTACGGCAGAAATTATACAGTCGTATTGAAATGGTCTCATTAAAATAAAAATAAAGAAAAAAAAAATATGGAAAATCTCTCAATCACTGGTACGGAAACTTTTTTTTTTTGTGGGGTTTGAACTCATCAAATAACCCCTCCCGCTCTTAGGCAAAGCGGAAGGGAGTGTCAGACTTCTACTGACTAAAAACCACACACATGTTCCTTCTTAGCCCTTGCGCCGAGACCGCGGTATCTCTTGCGAACAACCCGCAGCCCCAACAGGGTGGTACCGAACCCTTCATGTGCAAGTCCGACTTGCACTTGGCTAGTTTTTTTTCTAATTATCGCTGAAAATTTTGATGTGTGGTGGGTGTGTGGGTGGGTCAGAACGATGTACCAGTAACATCATCTAACTAAGGTATCTTTATTAAGGTATCTTATTTATAAATTTTATAAATATAAGAACGAACAAAAAATTATACTTATAAACAAATAGGTACACAAATTCGTTCTTGAATTTGTGTATTTGTTTATAAGTATAATTTTTTGCATGCCAAATGGTAGAATGTACCAGGAACAAAACTACTACTGTAACACCTTAAATTTATATACCTACATTCAATGCAAATAAATAATTCTATTCTATTCTATTCTATTCTATTCTTATCTTACCTGCAGCAGTAACGTTTGAGTTTACTGGATCAACAAGGAAGTTCTTGAAATCTTCCGAAGTGTGTTTTCAATTAATTTGCCTGTTGTTATTAACTTTAGAGGTACAATTTAATAGGGTCACTACATCAATTTCGATGTCGGAAAACATTTCAAGTACATACTCATTGCCATGTTACGTGTAAACAGCTAGAGACGCTTTACTTGCTTTTACTGTGTTTTTGAAAAAAATCTATACTAAGATTTTTCTTTTCAATCATAATTTGGAAGGTACGTGGCGCCATCTATTATCACAAGAACATTTTAGGTGAGTTCCTCTCAAACAGTACTTTTTTGGAATGATATGTCCGTTTCTGTACCACCTGACAACGTACATGCAAAATTTCAGGATAATCAGTCTAGCCGTTCAGACGTGAAAATGTAACAACCAAACAAGCTTAGTTTGGCATATAAAATAGCTAACTGATACCCGCGTCTTCGCCCCTCGTGAACGTCGGTTATCGTAACAAATTATATACTAAAACCTTCCTCAAGAACCACTTTATCCATTGGTGAAAATAGTATGAAAATCAGAGCAGTAGTTTTTGAGTTTATCGCGAACAGACAGACAGACGCGGCGGAGGACTTTTTGTTTTATAATATACCAGGTGTTGCCAGCGGCTTCGCCCGTTACAACTCGAAAATTATATCAGGGGAAGATAAAATCGGGATAAAAACTATCCTATGTGTTAATCCAGGTTAAAAACTATCTGTATACCAAATTTGATCCAAATCCGTTCAGTAATTTTTGCGTGAAAGAGTTATAAACATACACACTCACAAACTTTCGCCTAAATAATATTAGTGTGATGATAGTGTGATTGATTAGTTAAGATAGTCTTACAAAATAACCCGAGCTAAACAGACTCTAAAGCAAAACCAAAACAGTTTCATTTTTCCAATTTCCTCAAACAACACTTTAAAAATAAACCACTGCTCAACAAGGATAATAAAACGCAAAATAGTAACATGGAGCGAACACGAACTCGAAGTCAAGATTCTTCCGAACGGACACGCGCTTCGAATGAGTTAAATTTGACAATAGATAGACATGTATTTCAGGAGGTGCTATTTTTGACGTAATCCTCGTTTCTGGAGCCCTGTACAGTCTTGTTACAGATAATTTACCTCTGGCAGCGGGGCGAGAGGGAATGGGACTACGGGGCCATGTGATGGATTCCGGCCACCGTTGGCGTGGGCCTGTGGATGGCGAGTAATGGGCTAGCTCACCGTCCGTCCGTCCTATGACGATGACAGGCCATGTCGACGGCGCGTTCGTGTTCCACACGCGTCTCAAAGAGATGTCAGCAACATTGCAGGGGCTTGCAAGGGCCGACGCCTGTCGGGGCTGCGAGTTGTTCGAAAGAGATACTGCGACCTCAGTCACAAAGGGCTAAGAAGGAACATAGGTGGTTTTTAGTCAGCAGAAGTCTGACACTCCCTACCGCTCCGCCCAGAGCGGAAGGAGTCATTTGATGAATTCTCATCCTCCAAAAATAAAGAGTTTGACCATAACGGTGACGCATAGCGTGGTCAGAAACATGATGTGAAGACATTAAAGAGCAAAGGCTAGCTTCGCTTAGTTCATACAAACGTTTTCCCACATTTTCTCCCTGGAATAATAAACCAAAGGAAATGTTTTTTTACAATACGGCACGTAATGTCGGCACGGTTGGCGCAGTGGCTAAGCGATTGGACTGCTGCGCTGCGTGTCGCGGGTTCGATCCCCGCACGTAACAAATATTTGTATGGCCTGCAGATAATTGTTTCGGGTCTGGGTATTTGTGTATGTGACTTTATATGTTTGTGAACGCACCCACGATACAGGAGAAATTCCTAGTGTGGGGCAACGTTTTTTAAAAAGACTAAAAAAAGAGTACAATTTGTAGAAACCTCACTCCTGTAATGGGACAGGTAATTTTGTTGATCTACATCACAGTCTTAAATATGACTACACCTTTTCGATAATACTGTATTGGCGAGCATAAAGCGCGATTTTGAATGGTTATCGATGGCAGCAATCTAATATCAACCTTACTCCAACTGTAGTATAGTTTACTGTGACATTGACGGAGATTTAGACTTGTGAGGTAAATGCTGTCAATGGACTGTTGTTGGTTGAAATGGTTGACAGCCGACATAAAAATGCAACGGAAACTTTTGACAGGATGGAACAAAGCTTGAAACGTCATGAAGTGTTAATTTTCTTTCTTTGGTTTGCAGCAATGTTGTTTGTTTTGTTTTTTCTTTGTTTTCTTTGTTTGCGCTTTGTTTTGTTTTTGGAGAAATCTCCAAAAACAAAACAAAGCGCTAAGAAACGAACGGTTTATTTAAACCAGATTCCAAATTCATCGAACTGACAAATAGATTTGGTTCAATTAAGGAAAAATATTGTGATTAGTAGCGGAAATGGATATGGTAAGTAGTTTTTAGGGGTTTTTAGTTGTTGCGGGTTGTTCGAAAGAGATACCGCGGCTTCGACACAAAGGGCTTAGAAGGAATATGGATGGTTGTTAGTTACTCCCTACCGCTCTGCCCAGAGCGGTAGGTGTCAATTGATGATTTCCCACGCCCCAAAAAAAACGGGTTTTTATTTATTATGAGTTTCTTTAAAATATTATTATCTATTTTGTTTTGAAATATCACGTTCAGTCGTTTGTGCGTTTGAAAAATCTGTTTTTGTGAAAATCCAATCCCGCATGTATTTGAAACTGCGATGAACAAAAAAAAACATTATTTTTGTGTCCTACACGATTCTGTGAATTTTAACGGAAAATGTTTCCAAAATTCTAGCAAGAGTTTACAGTAGACTTTGTTTAGGCACCAATTCTACAGCACTAAACATTTTAACAAAGACTAGTTTGTAAACGGTTGGTTAAGGCAAAAAATATGAGAGCATAACATCGCGCCTTTTTCTCATAAGGGTGTGGCTGAGGTGTATAATGTAAAACCTATGTTTCAAGTCTTACCAGTACTAACTAGACTGTGGAGGTGGGATAAGCAGTCACTGCATGTAAAATACTGGTATGCAGTTACATCCGGTTAGACCGAAAGCCGACCCTAACAAAAAGCTAGACAGATGATGATTTCACGACCTAGGTTTAAGTTAAGTTTATAAGTTTCAATTGTTACTAACCATTATGGATCTTTGTTATCCGAGAATAAAAACTTTGTTGCAAAAAAACAGAAAACTGACTTCAAAAACAATAACCTCCTCCTTTTTTGAAGTCGGTTAAAAAAGGGGTAAAAACACAAAAACGAAAATCACAAAAAAGTGAAAAATAAACTTCACAAGAAAAAGCAGCTTCTGAAGTCGGTCACATTTTGTTTGTTCTACTTCGTTTTTTTTGCCACCGACTAACCGTTTAGGAGTAGGTAGTACCTATCATCAGGGCAACCTAATACCCTGAAAGAATACAACTATCACTTCATAAGTACGTATAGTTTTGAAAGAATTTTCTATCAACTCCTAACCATTGAGGAGTTGTACCTTCCGTCATCATCAGTGAATCCACATGATATTATGATGACCACACGCAAATACTTGAACAGGTTTAGAAAATATATGGAAAACGTCATAAGTGCCTACAAAGTTTGAGGGTTGCCCTCGATTTCCCTAGGATCCCATCATCAGATCCTGACTTGGTGACAATGGGACCACCTCGGGTCAACCTGATACCCTGAAAGAAAACAATTATCGCTCCATAAGTGAGTTTATATAAGAAAGAATTTTCTTTCAACTCCTAACCGTTAGGGAGTTGAACCTTCCATCATCATCAGCGAATTCACATGATATTATGATGGTCAGACGCAAATACTTAAACAGCTTTAGAAATTATATGAAAAACATCATATGTGCCTATAAAATTTGAGGGTTGCTCTCGATTTCCCTGGGATCCCATCATGAGATCCTGATTTGGTGTCAATGGGACCACCTCGGGAGTATACCTTTTCGAACACAAAAATAATTTTGAAAATCGGTTCATTAATGACGGAGATATACGATAACAAACAAAAAAAAAGCATGCAGACGAATTGAGAACCTCCTCCTTTTTGGAAGTCGGTTGAAAATAAATAATTATTATTAAGTCCCATCTCTAGACTATTACTGTGAAATTCCTAACGGAAAACCCATTAACACTTTTCCTGAAAAACTTCCACTTAGAAATCAAAATCCAGGACCTCAAGCTCAGTAATAGCGCTTGCAATTAATGACCAACGGGCTATAAAAAGTCGCAACAAACGGCTCGTCAAAATTTCCTAAATTTCTGTCTTCGCACTTAATCTGACAATTCGTCACTTGGAACACCCAAGCTTAAGATAACCGTGATTCCTTGACTGCTTTATAAAAAAATCCTGCGAAAAGTTTTGATAGATTCCTGATTCAATGTTTTCGATCAAAAGAAGTTTGCCTTGACGTAGGCCTTTTTCTTCACATGTTACCGCCTTTATCTAAAATACACGAGCGGAGGGAAAACATTTTTCGGAATACATACAAATGAAGCTCCAAGCTCTTCTGAGCCGACTTAACGGCCTGTAAAGATAGGAATGAACGCCAACAAACCTGACTCAAACTATAACTGAAAAAAATAAACTCGGCTTATTACACAAAACGCATTTTCTTGTACATAAACCGGCTCACTCCAGTTTTAAGAGAAACAACGGCTCAGAGACGTAGCAGAGTCATTTGCTCGTTTACTTGAACTTTTTTATCAGAGAGCTTTATGACATTAAAGTTTTTATTACGAAGCCGGCTCGAGTAGGTAATCCATGCAATTTGTTTTACTGTTCCACGGATACAGCATGTCCTTAATAATACGTGATGTTATTATCTTAGGATTACGTAGGTGGCGGCGATGTACCCACTATGTACTACGTTCCTAATTTGACGCGATTTTTTGTATAGGCGTTGTATAAGTATGTTGATTTGATTGAATGAGATTTACAAGTAGTTTAGGTGTTTCTGATCACTTAAACTTGGTTGTTGTATTGTTGTTTTAGGCACGACAAACGGATTTAGGATTTCGATGGAATTGTTCGAGCAAGTGAAGTGTGCCTGCTGAAATAACTCGGATGCGGGTGAAAGCTTCCTAGTACAATGTTTCATACAAAGTGTAAACGTACCTTTTACGAAGCCGTCAGTCAAGTATGAAGAACAGACGCCAGCACATCAAACTCGAATTTCAACTTTACCGCGAAAGCATTTGACTGAAGGTTGATTGGAAAATAACATAGTTTAGGATACCTTGTCTGTACATTAAACTAAGTTGCTCTACGCATGAAAGATTGATGCAAAATGCGTTTTTTTTGTGAGTAATCACGTTTTACGATATGAATCAAAGTAACGCAATCAAAATAACATTATACTGACGGAAAGTAACGTAATAACAATGAAAAGTTTTGTTTTAAAAAATCTGAAAAAAATTGGAACTTTGACTACCCATATCTTAGTTAGTAGAAGTTTGCCAGGTGTGGTCTAGTAGAACAAAAAAAATACAATTACAGGGAAAACAAGCGCACTTTTGGCGTCTTTAAGAGTGTTTATACACTAATTACAATTTCACCAAGACACAGCAAAACTTTCTTGAATGAATATAAAATCTACCTTCTTAATTTCCATTAGGTATGCCTGTATTTACATAAGTCCAAACAAAGTCGGTCCACAGTGTGCCATAATAAATGTCCTCTGTAACGCTAGAACCTCTGTCTATCTCAAGATTGTGCGACACTTGCCAGCAAACTTGTGCGTGAGACTCGCCTCACATACCTTTTTGCTAACTCAGTAACTTGTCGGAAAGTTTCCTAGAATTTCGTATAAGTGACAGTGTAACTTTTGTTAATCTATCCACCGAGGCAGCTGAATGCGACGCCACAGATTTGTCTTGTATACAACAAAATAATTTAGAGGAGCTCGTGGCTAAATAATAACAATCGTTCCGGTCAATCGGTTAAGCCGCGCTTGCCTAGGTTGGTCCCTGGATTGGTGACCACCCATTATATGCCGAGTTTCCTCCGTGTCCGTGAAAGCACGCCTTTGGTCTCCCCGGGTTGTTCGCAAGAGATAAAGGGCTAAGAAGGAACATGGGTGGTTTTTAGTCAGTAGAAGTCTGACAGTCCCTTTCGCTCTGCCCAAGAGTGGGAGGGGTTATTTGATGATTTCACACCTACCAAAAAAAAAAAGGCTTTAGTCTCGGCTGCCATTTGAAGATCTTTGACAGACGTAGTCAGTGGCCCTAAAGTCTGACAACCGGCAGTCTTACCAAGGGTATTATTATATTCACCAATACTAATTGGATTGTGGAGGTCAGACAGGCAGTGATGTAAAATACTGGTACTCAGTTGCATTCGGTTAGACTGAAAGCCGACCCCAACATAGCTGATAAAAGGCTAGTCAAATAATGATGACAATAAAATAATTATTGTGGATATAGAATAACGTAGCTTTAAGGTGAATTCGACAACTACTTTGCATACAAGTATGTAACAGTTTTTTTTCTTCTGCCATGAAAAAAACCTATTCGTGACTCGTGTTAGGTACGTTATGTAAATATTTTAAACTGTCGTAAAATAAAGAGTATGCGCATTGGACGTGAACGTGTTGTGAACACGCTCTAAAGGCCAGATTGAAATGCAAATAAAAACCATTCAGCTCACGGAATTGCATATTCAAATTGCTAACTAAGTTCACCAATAACTTCCTTTTAGAAAATATCTCAGCAAAAACTGTTAGTGTTTTGATCCTGATAAAATCACTAACGATTTTAATTTACATTTTTAGGAATAAGACAAAATGCATGCTTATTAAAAATAGGAAAATTAAAATCAATTTTGATCGGCATCAATATTCCATTTGCCGTTCGTTACGATGGCATCCCGACAAAGACATTTTATTGAATAAATTACCTTTCATTAAAATATGTTTAACGGAAATTCTGGTTGAAGCGCTGCGTAGTCTGTTATGAGAAGGTAATCCTGCTCAGCGTTGCGCCGTTTCCTTAGCACACTTTATATAAAGAAGCCCTGATCAAGCTAATAATACAAACAAGAATGGCTAACATTGGGTAATGATTAGCTCTCACGTGCTCTCACAAGCGAGCCTTTAATTAAAACTCAAAGTAATTGTACACAAGCTGCTTTAGGTAGGAGATGCTAAAAGAATTTCAGCATTCTGTAATGTCAATGTTGTCGTTACATTAAAAAGTAAAAACCACGACGTGTTTCTGTTTACTTTACAATCGTGTCACAAAGAATATTCCATGAATAAACTGGCATAGTTTGTGCCTTCGTTGTGAATGCAACCATTGGTTTTGCTGCCTCTCGTCTCAATAAATTTATTCGTGGAATCACACATTATTTTGGAATATCTGCGTCGTCGGTCGCGGGGAGCGAACGTGAGGGTAATGCAAACAGTGGCTGGTATGCCGCGAGACATGTTTCGTCACTTTAGCTGAAAAGGCGAAACATCGAGGGCTGAGACGTCCCGTTTCGCCAACAAATCTCTCGTATAACCTTCCCCATTCATACACGTAAATTGTTTGGCAACACCACTGACAGCGGGCTGAATTGCAACGCTAGCAATATTGTGTTTGATTAAGTCTTTGGAACTAGCGTATCGTTTTATCATGTTTGGTTATGGTGTTATCATTGACACTGTAAATATTGAACTGGTCTGATGAAAATTAAGCGAATTCCACGTTAAAAATCATCAAACGTTTTTGACGTTTCTTTTTTTTGTTTTGAATATAATATAATATAATGTACCTATAACTTGTTAGTTTTGAACACATTAATTGCAGTCAATTTACGAGAATCTTTTATTTGTAACATGATTTTTTGTATACCTACTATTAGCAGACTTAATAATTTCAACGTAGGTAAGATAATGTTCATAATTTTATAAAAATGTTTTAGTACGCAACAGACACAAGATTAACAGATGTTTTTCTACATTTATTCATCTTTTTACTGCGTTAGTTTTATTTAGTAACAAAGCCAAAGACAGAGATAAAAAACAGATGTAAATTTTATTCATATAAAGATGTCTCGCGCTCGACCATAATTTACTAATGAAAATTACAGCTTAAAATTTTAGCTAAGTTACCCGCATGAATAAAGTTATACCTACATAATAATGTATTGTGTAATATAAAGTTGATATTTCATGCATGGTGTTATTATTTTCTGTAGAAAACACTTTTCCAATACATTTTGTAAAATATTTTCAATGTGAACGTGAATTCCACAAAAACTTTATTCACAAACAAAAAACATTGTCTTTTACTGTGTAAACGATTAGTTTGAGTTGCAAAAATATCATAGCAAGGGTCAAAAATACAATGTACCTACACAGATATCGATAACATGAACATTCTGTGCGAGTGTTCGAACACTCACATAAAAAAAATCACAACACATCACACCTGTAATCCCAGAAGGGTTAAGGCAGAGGTGTAAATGCTACTAAGAAATGTATAATGGAAACACCAATAATACTTTGCCCGACCTGGAAATCGAACCCACAAACTTCATGCTTAGTAGTCGCACTTGTAAACCCCAAACCAACGAGGCATTCAAACTAACAAATTACATCGATTAGAATCGAACGATGATGAATGAATCTTACTCCATCGAAGATTTCTTCCACATAATTTACTTACCTACAAGTTACCTGCATATAATTTAACTTTAAGTACATCGTTACGGGTACGTACAGAGCGTAAGTGACTGCAATTTCTATGTAATGTAAACGACGCGACGGAGATCTTGACACAGCAAACACATTCGCTCGGTGAAACGTCTCGATCTGTCGCTTAGATATGCGAGAATAAGTGCCTAGTAAAATAGTTCTGCTGCAATTACAGATATCAGACTACATTTGTGGAAGATTTTGAGGGAAAACTGCTAGTTTTTTGTGTGAGATAAAATCGAGTGAATTTTTTTGTAAATGAAGCATATTTTTAGACGCATTTTATTCTTTAGGAGAACAAAAGAGCTAAGAAGCCAAAATGCAGTCTTAACATAAAAATATAACGTAAAAAACATAAAGATATGTAGGAGTATGCACAACGCATTTACAGACTTATTTCAAGTACAAGTTCGTTAACTTCGCATAACCCTTTGCTTGCGTAAGAAAACCTAATTATAATAGTTTTACATCCACGTTGAAATCTATTATGAGTTTACAAAGTTGTGTGCGAACACTGTGAGCCAACTTAGTATTATTTTCTTTACTAACCAAATGAGCTCCGTAAGAATTTGAAGAAACTTACGTTTTTCTAACTTAGTTTATGTTGGTTTTTATTATCTTCAAATTTACTTGTTCCTTTCTTTATTAACTGCTTACGGCAAAAGGATTTTTTATACGTGTGCCCCATTTATGATCAAATCGATTGTTACTTGCAGTCGAATATTTTGACGACACTATATAAGAGCTCGTGGCTGTATAATAGCAGCCGCTCGGATCACTTACTGGCTTAGTTTGGACGGTGTGGACTGGGTACCCAACTATGTTGGTGACGGCTTTTAGTCATGACTCTAGTCTAGATGCAGCTGAGCTAATTAGAACTAGGTAATTCTACACCCCTTGGCAAGACTGGTTGTTCAACTTTCGAGTCACCGACAGCTGTACAAATGGCAGCGGGATCAATGGTTTAACGTGCTTTCCAAAGCACGGAAGAAACTCGGTATATGGACCAACCCAGGTTAGCATTGTTCCCGTCGGGGCTGCGGGCTGTTCGCAAGAGATACCGCAGCCTCGACATGAAGGGCTAAGAAGGAACATGGGTGGTTTTTAGTCAGTAGAAGTGTGACATTCCCTTTCGCTCTGCCCAAGAGCGGGAGGGGTTATTTGATGATAATCCACCCGCCAAAAAAAAAAAAGATTAGCATTGTTTATCGTAAATATATCGACTCAAATAGCTGTTAATATGTGGCCACGAGCTACTAACGTATTTTCAAACTAGCTTTTATGAAGCATTCAAGCTTGCATTCAATACTGTCAAATTTCAATATTCTTAGAGTGTCACTTTACGAATTAGTAGTCGTATTAGTAGTTGTATTTGGTATTCAGAGTCAGAAGACAGTACAGGCGATTGGCGAGCGGCTAGAGAGATTAATTTGCATTCACGACCAAAACGGATCGTGAGGCTATTTCGTCGGCATCTCTCCCATTTCCCGTGTACATGTACATATTATACGTGTACGTATACGGAGCGAAACTGTTTCAGCCGTTAGCACCACCTATGCAGACATTATGTTTCATCATGAACGTTTGCTTGTACTTAAATATGAATTTCGGTTACATTTTAAATCGAACTGTTTGACTAAAATAAATTTTGAATTGGTTACGCACGTGAAATCATATTCAAATGAACACTAACAGTGTTACATTATTCATTGTAAAAACAAAACGCATATTTGCAACTCAGTCATCCACATACCAAAGATATTTTTTAACGAACGGCATTCATTGTCCATTAATAAAACATGTTTGTAGTATACGAATGAAAAATACGAACGTGTGTGCATACCTTCCGATATAAATGTATTTCAGGAATTGATACCAAACAAAGTTGTCAGAACGGAATATATGGCCGTCAGGAAACGAAATGCTGTAAAAAAGTGATTACAATTTATACAAATGAAACTGCAATAATTTATTGTTGAGCTTTCAATCACATTTATAATTAATGCGTTCTCTATAGACGTTGCCGCGATAACCGTATGTTTTAAAACGAACGTAGAACATGATCCGTTCAATATTTTTTGTGACACGCTCCAACGTTATACGCACACAGTGTAAATTGGAAACAAATCAAATATGCATCGTTCGTCCAACCGTGAGATGGAAAGCTCGCATTAGCGATATATTCGAATATCAGATCTATTCCGAATCCGCTAGCAGATAGAATCGACAAGTTATAGGCACTATTTTTTCCGTGAAATCTGATTTTTTTCTCGGATTTGCTGTGACAACCTTATTTCTGAAATGGATTCTACGTCTACGTCTAGTCTTAAGCCGTAATTTATAAAAGCCGACGGTATTATGATATTTTTTTCTTAACGTTGCGCATTTCGTATTAAAATTTATTGCTATACGTGATTTAGATAAAAAAGCGAAGAGATCGTCATTTTATGAGGTACCATTATATTCTCACACTGCAACCACATGTATAACTATAAAATATTTTCATGACAAATAGAGTTGAACCACAGCATTCCCAAATAAAGAATTTTATGAATTGTCTGAGTCATCCAGAAACGGCGCTTCACTGCTACCGTATGAATGAAGAAGTATGAATGAATGATACACTCACATTTGCTATCTGACGCTCGCAATCTGAAGAGAAAGGGTAGAGGTATTTCAACAGAAAAATGTTAGAAGCATTTAGAAGAGATCTTCAGACATAAGCGACCGCACAGCTTTAAAAGTGCACTTACTGTGATTGTATTTTATTTCTCGTGTCTTATTTTTGTGGGTCGCAACCTCGATAGATGTCAAAGAAACGGTTTTGTGAAGAATGGGACGGTGTATAGAATAGAGGGAGTGAATGAAAACGTTGCCAGGCTAGATAAACCCGGCCATATCTGCGCGATGTGAAGAAAATGCGATCGTCTATTGCATCTCGCTGTTGTCCCGGCGGATTTATGTTTTACAACGTACTTACCGTTTACATCTTCAATGCAATTTTGAAGGATCTTCTAGGATTTGCAAATGGCTGCCAGCGAAAGTGTATGAGGTTTTTCTTTCGAATTTTTATGAAATATAAATATTTTGAGCGAAAACTTTATTCGTATTCGCAAAGAACGGTCACTGATATTACTTTGCTACTATCTCGCACAGAATCATGCTCAAATTAAAGTGCTAGAACGTTCCATATGGCCTCAAATTTATAAAGACCAGTAATAACTATATAGGTATGCCTTTTAAAATCTTCCAGAATGGCTTCAATAATCTTCATAACGGTCCAACATCGTAACTAAAAGTTGAAGTCAAAACTTAATTATGCGTTCATTCTTCTGGTTGTATTTACTGGAGTGCTATTTGCCGAGATAAATTAAATTCAACTTTGAACTTGTCAGTGGCAGACGTCAAACGCATTAAGTTAAAGGCGAGCGTTGAGAGCCCCATCGTTACACTACACTGTTTAGAGGTACAACAGTTAAGTTCTGTTCAAATTTTAGCCCCAGGGCAGGCGAGTATCTCAGACTAAACATTTGTTGGTGCCGTTAAGAGTCACTTAAATTAAAGTTAATTTTCCATTACCTTTTACTAAACCTAATGAAAAGCTGTCACAGTTAATTACATTTGTGCAGCACAGGTTGTGTTGTGAAAATAAACATGATAATGTTGCTGTAATACTCCTAAATTCGGGATCGGTCATCGTATCACCTGTTATGTGGCTACCGTAGTGAGCGAGCAAAACGCAGAATCCAAAATACGAGGCTTTATAGCCGATCAGTGTGCTTTTACAATGCGAAGCTGATTAATGAACGAATTTTAGTTAAGCTGGTGTGCGTGCTGCGAAATTGTTGGACAGCAAATGGTGTGGCAAGTGGACGGACAGCCGGCTTTCGGGCTGAGTGGTCGAATGCGCTAATTTGCAATGCGACTACGGTACTTTTCACCGTCCCTTGTCGTGCATTGTGCAAGCGGCTGCTTTCGACAGCTAAAGCGGTAACATTTTCGCTTGTTTGTTTATTTTCGCAGTCCTTTGTGAGTGGTGTTCGTTTGCGATGACTTTACAGGACGTAAAACGAAAGCCTTGAGGCACGGTGTAATTGGATTATAGTGGTTGTTCGAGAGCGTTTCCAAGTAAGCAAGTAAAGAGAAGTATTAATGTTGTATTTGACTGAGTTTGGACTTCGTCGTCCTTGTTTAAGACGTTACGAACTATGACGTGTGTAGTTACCCGTTTGTTATTAGTTTACTTTGACGTCGGAGTAAGTTGGCGGTATCTTGTAAAGCAACATTTAAATTGCACGGTTGCTTTTAATTTGTTTAGCAAGGTAGTAAAACATTTGTGTTCCACAACAAAAGTTGCTGTATTTTAGAGTGTTATGCACGTTGGATGCTGATGTTGAAGTGATTATTAACGCATCAGTGATGATGATAACATTAAGGCAACGAAACTCATCACATGAAGCAAACAAAATAGACGGATCGTCACTGTGCTGTTTAGCTCGTCAATCATGCAAATCTAATTTGGGCAGTCCGTATTCATGGCACTAGGCGTTAATAAATCACAGAATATAAGTTTGTCGCCTTGTCGCGCCACGATTATCCATTTTGTTAATTGAAGCGTCGGGGGTCACGCGAGCGCCCGATTACGGCACAACTAATGTCACCAGATGTCCTTTAAACGACGGGACAGTACCTTTCAGTCATCCCAACGAACCCAACACCGGAAAGAGCAAAATTCTCCTTTAGCTACGTCAGCTTTACCCTCATAAGGCCTCGTGAAGAAGGTAAGCTTGCGTAATACTGAAATAATTTGGAGATTTAGTTTTCAGTAACGTTCGGGCTCCTGAATGACGTATAAGGTTAAAAGTGGCATGAGAGGTAAATAAATACGTACAATCGAAAATAAAAGGTTTTATTTTCGTTCCAATGTCAATTGTTGAATTTCATAGCAGCTCGTAGTTTTGTAGCGCTACGCCGCGCCGTAGCTACGTAGACAAAAAGTGTAGCAGTTTGCTACGCTTTCTTATTTCAAAAAATAAATGGAACTGATAAGTCATTCTTCATCGTTTATTTGTGAAATCCATCAACTAATTGATTTACAAGCAAAATCTAGCAGACAATTAATTATGTTTGTGATAATAAAACAGCAAATATATCTCTATTAGTTTTATGTGTATAGTGTAGGCGAAACTTTTCTATTGCGTGTCCTACTGAACTTAAAACATTTGGTCACGTGAACGCAACAGAGTGTTTCGCAGTCCTAATTTGAGGGGTGCCGCTCACGAATTCATAATGATGGACGTCGATGGTCCAATCTGGGAGTGGTAAATTAAAATTATTTGATATACTGTTAATTGGCGTTAAATAGGTTCATTTGCTCTGGTATAAAATAAGAGGACCTTTTATAAATTGCTTCGATCCGTTCTATTTAAAATTTGATTTATTGAATGTTCGCAAAGCGCCCATTCAATTGTTGATTTATATTCTTTTAATAAGTTCATCGTTTCATTTCAAGTCTTACGCAATTGGTATTGCATTGAAACACTGATTTTTTTTATCATTTTAAGTTCTATAAATAAAAATCAATTCAGTAGAAAGATAAAAAGCAAACCCCACGTGATTAATGTCTAACAAAATGAATCTAAATGTAATTAAATAATAACAAAAGTTTTTTTATTCGTAGAAACTTGTTTTGAAAAGCTTTTATTTAGATTCTTCGTACTTGTTAGTATGTTAAGATGAATTCTTGCTAAACACCTCCAGGCATATCAAGTTGAAACTTTGTAGGGACGTATGATATATTTTCATTTCAATAAAATAATATATAATGATAATAAATATATGACAATGAGGGTGAAAATATTCATAAAAAGAAAATATTATGTAAAAAAACCTTTGAAAACCAACTTAACTTTATAAGAGTTCTATCACACCGTGCTACTTATTCCGTGATTTTCTAAGAACTGGTTACATTTTAAGTTATTCTCATGTACTCAAGGCGACACATCCGCATAACATAACATTTCCAGTATAACATGACATCGCTTTGTATTCATTTAAAATACAGTGAAAGATCAGCGTTGGCCCAGAGGTGGTGGCCCCGACTCACGAACAGTAAGTCGCGGGCGCATTACGTTGTATACCAAAAAACTCGAAGACATGTGACATCTAAACTATTCCGCACTGGGCCTGCGTGGTGGTTTAAGTAGCCCATCCCTCTCCTAGAAAAGAGGCCTGAGTCTCTGCAGTGGGGACATTATAGGCTGTTGATGATGATGATGACAATGAAAGATCCGTATAAACTCGTATAGTATTTTTTTTTATTAAATTTTTTTGGCGTGTGGAAAATCATCAAATAACCCCTCCCGCTCTTGGGCAGAGCTAAAGGGAGTGTCAGACTTAAAACCACCCATGTTCCTTGTTAACCCTTCATGTCGAGGCCGCGGTATCTCTTGCGAACAACCCGCAGCCCCGACGGGTCGTGTAGTTTTACTTGATTGGTCGCCATGCGTACAGCGGCAAGTTATATCTTGGAACTCTTATAATTCAGCAGAAATCTTCAGAAAGGGGTACTTTTATTATGAATGTCCTTGTAGCTTTGCCGTTTTTATTTCTGTGAATTCTTATTGAAAAGATTTTATAGAAATAATGGTTAGCTGTTATTTTTACCCACCCCATTTTTTCAACTAATATAACGACAGCGGTAAAAAATAAGCAGGTAATGATTTATTATTATATGCAGGCAGTTTCCCCGTACAAATATTATTATCGAGTTTGTGAGATATAAAATCGTTGCTCCGGGCTTTTACAAGTCAGGTGGTAGAGTGACGTAGTGGTTTTGCTGACAACTTTGACTCCAAATTGCGTTGACTTAAAATGGCGTTAACTTGGCTTGGCTGCCGGCTTAACACTAATTACAACAGTTATTTAAACCGATGTTTGTTGTCTCTGTTTAAATGAGTTAAACAATATATTTATTTTACAAAATAATTTCAATTGTATATGCCATGCAAGTTATATAATATGCGATCATAATCACAGATACAAAAAAAAGAAAAAGTTCGAATAAGATATTTATAGAATTTGTCATTTTATGACTGAGTTTCCATGTCATTGCTTGTGTAACTTTAGAAGTACTTGACGTGCATTACTGATTTATATACTTTTAATTATATATTGAACAATCATATTTTAAAATAAATTAATTCAGAACTAGAGGTAAACCTAATTCCCTACTACCCAGTAACAGGGCTCACGTAGTCAAGTAGGATCCTCCATGTATTCAGCTGCATCCAATAAGACAAAATCGTTCCCATTATATTAATAAAAAACTTAAGTGTAGATGGTGTTGAAGTTTTATAATTAAAATTTAAATATAAGATTTTTTACGACTGAAAGTGTCGTAAAAACTCGTACATGCATTTTATTAAAACTTCCGGGTAATTTTCGACCTTGACCGTAGCCGGTGATAGTTTTATTATCAGTACTTAGGCTTTATTCATCATCATTATCATCATCAGCCTATAATGTTCCCACTGCAGGGACTCAGCCTTCTCTCTAGAAGCTATAGTCCACCACGCGTGCCCAGTGCGGTTTGGTAGATGTCACATGTCTTCGAATTTTTTGGTTCTAAGACATGCATGTTTCCACACGATGTTTTCCTTCACCGTTTTGAGAGCAGTGGTTATTAAATAAATTAGACAAAGTAATGTGCCTGCCTGGGTTTGAACCCACGACTTCGTAAGTCGGGGCCGCAACTACTGGGCCACCACTGCTCTGGCTTTATTAGCTACTACTAAAAACGTTATTATGCATGGGACTGCCATCATAACTCAATCAAAAAGTATGAGGTCATTCGAGTCGCTTTGTTTATTACCTGATAAAGTTTTCCCAGCGATGCCGATGTGTCCGCCGCACTATAACTCTTGTGTTTACAACTCTTATAATGTAGAACAATAATGTGCAATCTTTTATCACCTCTTTATTTGTATTATCTGTGTGGGTGAAAAAGATTTAAGAACGGGAATTTGTGGGTTTTTAAACTATGCTTGTATTTTTTAAAAAAAATTATTGTCTATGCAAGACTAACAGCTCACAAAGCAGATTCAAAATAGTACGTGAGACTGACAGCTAAAGGCCAGTCTTCCCTTGTAAAATACATAGAATTATTTAAAACAGAATGTATAAAAAGGGAGGAAGAGGAGAAAGGGAGGTTATGTTTTACAAAATGGGCAAGACCGTTTAATGTTATTAAAAATTTCATATTCATGTATTGAATTTAGACAGAAGTCAACTATAATTTCGAGTGCGTTACGTGATCTCGAAATATGCTATATCCGGCCGGCGCCCAATGTTTGCAACAATGAATGTTATGACGACGAAAGCACGCAACAACGCATACCATAACAATGAATGCCGGTTGAATTTGATGCTGAAACGATGCTGATGGTGATACGTTCGTTGATACGTTATTTCGAGGTCATGTAGTTCGGTGTGACGATTTCCATTGTAACGTGTACATTCGTTGTTCCATAAATCATAGGCACATGCATTCGTTGTAACGGTTTGCGTTGCTGCGTGCTTTCGTCGTCACATCGTTCGTTGTTGCAAACATTCGGCACTGTTTTATTCGACGTAACATATTTCGAGATCACGTAACGCACTCTATAATTTCGATACAAAGCAACGAAAAATAAGAAATATATATTTTTCGACAAATTATTTGTGGACAATCCACACCTTTACACAAATATATGCTGTAAGAATTTTATTAGTTTTAACGGTATTAGTTAAAAAGCTACCTTCTGGTAACTTCATACGTTGTACATAATCAGACGAAATAACTAGCTTCCAGTACACAAGGCGCCGTTATAATTCAGTCACTCGTGCGAATAGGTTAATCTCTGAGTTTCACGCACCATTGGCATAATCCTTCAATTTCCACGTGCCTGATTGAGTACTTAGATATATTAACCCATCTAGAACTAAGTATATATTATTATGTTGGTAAGATGAGGGGAATAAATACAGTTAGGATTTAGGTTAGAGGACTGTTTTTTAAAACGAAAAATAAGCATTTACACAGGACATAATAAAATGATAAAATTTGATAAAAATTATCAAGAAAATCTAATAAAAAACATTAAACTAAAATTGGTCCAGTAGGAAGTGAAAACGTATCTCAATACGGTGCTGAAACATTTAAACAAATGTTACATCATCCAAGCTTTTCGGGTTGTGCTGGCGCCGCCACTGCTGCTGCGGAGAACCTCAAGTGGCGTAAATGTAGTAACCTTTGTGGAAACTATATTTTCGAGCCGTTTGGGGTTAAAACTCTGGGGCTGTGGGGTCCTAGTGCTCACAGCCTTTTTAAGGAAATTTCTAAACGTCTTGTTGACGCTTCCTCCGACCTAAGGGCTGGCTTTTTCTTTGACCAGAGACTGCCATACAACGTGGCAACGCTGTCAGCAGGTAAAGTACCCAAGAGACTGGCAGCACTGCCACGTTGTACGGCAGAGGACGAGTTTTTCGATGCCCTTTTATAGTTAGTTTGTTTTTAGTGTTTCTGTGTCGGTTTTTCGATACTCGACCTTACGTCGGTTTTTGAATAGATATCCCGTCCTGCATCTCGCAGGAAAAAAGATATCTATTTCCCCCTATCTCCTTCTTCCTATGCGGATTGTAATTTGTGTGGTTGATGAAAGACTTTGTGTATTTGGTGTGTGCGGATGATTGCAGAGAGTCTACTGTGTGTGATGATTGTTGTGTGTCTGGTGTTGTTGTTAGTTAGTCTGTTTTTAAATTATATATTTTGTTGTTATATTTAGTATAGTCACATATTAAGTAATTAATAAAATTAGTCCGTCAGATAGATATCCAAAAAATATTGGACACATATTTTTTCTTTTTTCGCGTAAACAAAAAATGAAGACGATACAGTGCGCAGTACTTTGAAAAGTCTTATGACGTCACAGTTTGGTACATTTTCTACCAGAAAGTGACGTCACAAGCCAACACTCATGATCTTTGACACGTTTTGTTTTCCCATATTTTTATTATTTTCACAAAACAAAAAACACGTATCCAATATTTTTCGATAATCTAACAGACAGACTACACAGAATCATATTTTTGACGTGACAACGTCTTATAAATTGGTTTGCCGGGTGACACTTCAAGAAACTGCGTTACGCTCCGCTCACGTTATGCGCTCACAATGAGAGCGAGTGAGAGGCACGCGTCCAGAGCGAGAGAGAGAGAGTGAGAGAGATAGGCATACACACCGGTTCATGTCTTGCGCTTCTATTTTCGTTGTCACGTAAAACTTTCGCCCGTATACCGACTTTACAGGCAACCAATTTTTTTTAGTCAGGAAACATCCCTATTTAATCATGATTCGAAAGACACACTCTTTTAATTATGTAATCCATTAAAATACAACAATTTATACCCTAAATGAAATAGATTGAAAACCTTTTTCCAAGCTTGGTTCTCTATAGCATAGCTTACGTAATGTGTTTCATTGTGTTATGCCAACTAACGGTTTTATTTATTTTCTGTGGACCAATATATTGAAACATGCTGACTGCAGCTGCAAATAACTGGAATGGAGCTCAACAAGAGCTTTTATATTGCTGTTATGAAAAAAAAAACATACAGACGAATTGATAACCTCCTCCTTTTCGGAAGTCGGTTAAAAAGAAGGTTTGCTTTCTATAATTCAGTTCATTGTTCAGATTGGTGTTGACGGAATATTCTTCTTTTTGGCTGGCGCGTTCCATCGGCGACATCATATTTGTCCTCAGGACATGATTGAGGTCAAGAATTGAGTTAAAATAAATGTAGATTTATGACTAAACTTAGATGATCACAGTGTATTATTGGTATAAAGAGAAAAACGAATTAATAAATGACACACCAACTAGTCCATTGAATCCAAACAAAAATTCACGTTGTTAAAAATGCAAATTTAAAACTGATTCGGAATGAAATTAGCGATTTCTGTAACGCAGCACACCGTCACGAACGGGTCCCCTCATGAATAAACCACCTGCCTCCACTCTTCATTCAATTTACGGAAATCACACTTAGTCCCAAATCTGTTTTGGGTATCAAACGGTTTTGATCCGTTCGCGAACACCGCGGTCCGGCATCGTAAGTAGATTAACAAAAGCATGTTTGTGCTGGACGTACTCCAAGAACTTACACATATCGTAACAGAAAACGACCTCTTTAATCACCATGCTACATCCTTTTCATACCTTCTACGTGAGAGAGGGACGGGTGATAATCCATCGTCGGTTAGGAGCATGGTAGCCCATTGCCGGGCGTGCGGCATAGATTCAACGGACCGCAAATTTGTCGGAACTACCAATGAAATCGGATTACTTATAGAGTTCGTGGCAAGGGAGAGCTAACGAGCGAGAACACCATTACCAGACGTCAGTGGCGTCTTCAGACGCGAATTAGATTTGCCGTCAAACTCCGAAATATTGGTTGCGATATTTAACAAATATTGACATCGCTAGTTGTGGTTGCCGGCGAACTGAAGCTTCAAACGACTTTATAATGTGGATGGTAAATTAGTATTGAGTTTTAACTAGTGTTGTTTGATTTAGTTGTTATATTCCAAACTAATATTTTAGATAGAACAGTAACTTTGTTGTTGGATGAAATGATTGAGATGAAATTAGGCACACGTATTGACAAGTAGGAATAAAGATAATGATAGTAAAGTCAACAAAGTATGAAACTAGCACAATTAAAGCTTTCGAAGAAATACAGAACGCCTCGAAAACACCTGCCTCTTGTCTAGACCGGGTAAAACATTTCTGTGGTATCATTTTCACGGTAATAGTTAGGCAGCTTTAGGATTAAAATCAGTTGTTCTCTATTTTCATAATGTCAGTAAAAATACCCGAACAGATATTTAATATTACAGAACAAGTTTTAATGTTATAACTTGACGTTAAAAACCTCCACAACCACCGTATTACTCAATTTAACCACATAAATGATAGTACTTTTATGCTGATATATAAAGCAATTCGTGCGAAATTATTCCCTAACCATTCCAAAATATTCAAAAATGCTCAACGTTAATGTTCAAGTCTTCACTTCTGCCTGCACTCCCGGAGTGCAAGATTTTTGTTATTTTTTTTTTCTTTTTTTTCGACACTAATCTGCATGGTCCCCATATGACCTGGCCAATGTCTGGACTTAAGAAGACACAGTGATACGCCTGCCTTTTTCTTCTTCTCAGAGCAGTCAGTTACGAAACACTGGCCCCATCTAGTTTTATAAAAAAATGTTAAAGTGTTATAATAAACCGGTTAACAGTGACAAATTTGATTTACTATTTACATAATCTTTATAGGTCAAAGTATCATGTTGTATGCACGAAGTTCATTATATTTTGAAGGACAACGTTCAGGGGTCAGCCTGTGCGCTTCTATGTTAGTTGGTCGAATAATTATCGCGAACATTTATCACTTTCATATTGTTTCATGTCAGTTCGGATCATTTATCATGCCCCGAGTGGGTAACCGTCGGTCAAACACCGGACCGGAGTTTCTGAGGGGTCCTCCCCTCAGGTATGGGATGGTATACCTTAATAATGCTTAAGTATAGTACAGTACCCGGCGATAAATATTGCACATCGACCTTTGGAGAAACTATACAGGGTGTAAACGAACCCTTCACGCATCCGACAACCAAGCATTCTGTACATCAAACTAAGTACCCCTACGCAAAAATCTCAGCACTCGCACTTTATTTTAATTGGATCTGAAGCTGTGTTAAAAATAAATACATTTATTCTTTAAACAAATAAAATACCTTTCCATATAAACTGCACAGAGCTTCACACAGCCATATAGACTGTCGCATTTCATCCTATATAACCATTATCGCGTTTCATTGAAAACTTTAAACTCCTTTATTCCCGTATATTTCAGAACTGCTCTATTTCTAGTTACTTTACGATTGTGCTCGGAATCCCATTATTTGTGCCGTTGCATTTACGACCTTATGTCAACGATAGAAATAGTATGATGTTAAGTGAAAATATTTCAGTGACTGTAAGCTTGTTTTATATTGTTACTTGTTTCCAATGTGGACTTTTTACTACTTGAGAGAACGTTAAATGTGTGTTTGAACCCCTTCAGAATTCTTAATTAAGTTTCCGCAAGCCATATTGGCCTGTCTTTGCTTAACAATGAGAAGACGTGTATCCGAATGTTGACATGTCATAATTATGTGTAATGATAATTTGAGAGCGGTGGATGTGGTTATATTTGGAGTTATGTCATGTGAATAAATTTTATAATAATTACGTGAGTAGGCGAAATTGTAGGCAAAATGTCTGTGTCTTTTTTATTTTCTTCAACAAGTAAGATACTGTGATTACTATTTCATTTGCAAATCCTGGTGTTTATTATTATTTATTTATTTTTGTCCTATATTGTCCCACTGCTGGGCAAAGGCTGCCCCTGTAGCTACTCTTCCCTCCGTGCGGATTTCCTAGCCAATCTCGCACAAAAGCTACTAAATCATCTCACCAGCGTTTTCCAACTGAACTTCGGAGCCGACGCCTGTCTTCTGGCATCCACAGCGTGGTGACGAATTCTGGTATCATCATCATCAACAGTCTATTAATGTTCCCACTGCTGGGACACAGGCCTCCTCTCTATATGAGGGAATGGGCTGTATTCGAAGTCATGTGACAATCATGTGTGACATGTGACATCTACCAATCATAATTGGTAGATGTCACATGTCTTCGAATTTTTAAACGACTTCAAAAAAGGAGGAGGTTCTATGTTCGTGTGTATGTATTTTTTTTTTTATGTATGTTACCTGATTTCTCCTCCATTTGTGAACCGATTCTCAAAATTCTTTTTTTATTTGAAAGAGTATACTTCTGAGGTGGTATCATTTAAATTTGGTGAAGATCTGATCCTGATCTTCGGAGATATACAATAGAACTCTTCAAAAATAGACGGCAAATCTGTCGTGATCGCTGCAATCGCTTGGATGTTTATTGTTTATACAACATCATGACGTAACATCACGCCTGTATGATCTGAGGGGGTACGCAGATGTGTACACTCAGATTTGGACAGTAAGATATTATGTAATGTTCCATTTATCGGGGGTAAATAAAACCTATTATTTGTTTGGGAACAACTAAAAATGGAAAAATAAAAAACTTTTTGGCAAAAAATAAAACCGACTTCAAAAACACCAAAAAGTGAAAAATAAACTTCTGAAGAAAAATCAGCTTCTGAAGTCGGTGGCAAAAAAACGAAATCAAACAAACAAATGTCACCGACTTCAGAAGCTGATTTTTCTTCAGAAGTTTATTTTTCACTTTTTGGTGTTTTTGAAGTCGGTTTTATTTTTGCCAAAAAGTTTTTTATTGGTTCTAAGACATGCCGGCTTCCTCACGATGTTTTTCTTCACCGTTTTGAGAGCAGCGGTGATGAAATAAATTACACAAAGTAATGTGCCTGCCTGGGTTCACTGCTGCTCTGTTCTACTATTTAATTTTGGTAATTATTTCAATAAATTTGAAAGTCGATTTTATGACAGGACACAAATTATGAAGGTGGATAAATAAAGTCAGTTTTTTTTTAATTTTTTTTATAAAGTATTACGATATTTCGAACCTGGCAAACATGAGATACGTCAACATAGTCGAAAACGACGTCAGTATCATGTATGTTGATTGGTCTCGGTCGTAGCGTAAAGCTGATTTTATTTAATTATTATTCATTTAAACGTGAAAAAATAAACTCTGGAATAATAAACAATGGATGCTACAACAAATGGATGGGAACACTCAATGGGTAGGAATCTGATATATATGGACACGAAAATTTTAAATACTAATGTTGAAGAGAGTATTTTCATAATATAACATCACGCCTAGAATCTCCGAAGGGATAGGCAGAAGCCCCTAATAGGTAACTAATAGTAAACTCACATTTCACCAGTTATGTTAAAATCCCATATAATAGGGAGCGAGCCTATTGCCATCATTCGGGCTGAAATTTTAACTTAAAAGTAGAATAAGAACACCAAATAACGCTTTTCCCATTCAGTCAGTAGCCAGAAAGTCATCATCATCATCATTTCAGTCGAAAGACGTCCACTGCTGGACATAGGCCTCCCCCAAGTGTCGCCACATTGATCGGTCCCGTGCGTCTTGCATCCAGCGGATTCCCGCAACCTTCACCAGGTCATCGGTCCACCTAGTGGGAGGCCTTCCAACGCAACGTATTCCGGTTCACGGTCGCCGCTCCAGACAGAAAATATTTTTGACTACTTAAATATTGTTTCTTTTTGGCATTGAAGGCTAGAAAATAATCCCGTCGGGGCTGCGGGTTGTTCGAAAGAGATACCGCGGCCTCGGCGCAAGGGCTAAGAAGGAACATGGGTGGTTTTTAGTCAGTAGAAGTCTGACACTCCCTTTCGCTCTGCCCAAGAGCGGGAGGGGTTATTTGATGATTTTCCACTGCCAAAGAAAAAAGGCTAACAAATAAATATAAAACTTTTCAGCCAAACCTAAAGCTCCTGTGAATAGATCCCACCTAACATCCCTTATTAACACTATTATTAATAGGATACCTATTATATCCCACACGCTACTCACTAATGAACCCTTCTCAAATGACAACAAGTTAATAACAATTAACAAAACAGTTCCCCGAAGTGATTTAACAACAACGTGTACAAACTACACAAAGATTTATACAAGAATTTATTAAACCAAATTATTCAGCGCATGCACAAATTTCATTAACGACTCCAATTCATATTTTATTCATGCCACACTCTTAATTAATAACTGAGTAAGTGGATACATGATAAGATTTTGTCGCGGGAGAAAAATCTTTGTGTGTTATACGAGTAGAACTAGCTGCGCCTCGTTACTTTCATTCGCGTGAAATTATTATAAAAAAATATAACTTTCCTATTTGAATTGGATATTGTTACCAATTTCAAGATATATTATTGTCTATTTTTTTACCTAAAATAATTTATAAATCAGACCTTATAAAATCAGCTACCTGCCAGTACAAATTTCGTCAAAATCGGTCCAACCGATTTGGAGAAATAGCCGTTTGAATCCATTTTGTTAATAGTTTCAAGGGTTTTAATTTGTTTTGCACAAATACTTCGTTTATATTGGTTCATATAAAATAAGTCTTTGTTAGACCATATCATCAGCTATAGATCTGCCAGTAAAAGTTCTGTCAAAATCAGTTCAGCTGTTTTGAGATTACCCGATCAAAATAGACAGACAGAGAGACTAAATTTTATTTTTAAGAAGTTGTTTTGTTATAAGTAAAGTAAAAGTAAAGTAAAATGTTTTTTATTTGGAACATAAACAGAGTCGAACATAAGTATCGCACTTACTTTTATATTTATTCAGTAAAATACTTGATATTTTGACATTACTAACAGACACATTTTATTTATTTGTATAGATACAGATGTATGGAAGAGGGATGTCCCATTAATAATGTAGTTACTCCCGACCTATTACTTCCTGATTAATAATGTCGCTCACAAAGTCTATTATTTCTTTCTAATTCTCTTTAGTGGGAGTCTCGACGGTTCATTTATCAGTGATTAATCAACTATTCGAATGAATGGTTGACTACACCTCTAAAGGTTTTGCTGATAATTGGTTCCGTCTGATTGGGTAACGTGTATTAACCTATTAACACGTCTACTGGGACCGAAATTAAATTAAGGGGGACTCGGTCCTTTTATAATATTGCCATGGTAACCTTGTTACAAGGATTTTTGGTTCAGTTTTTTCACTTTTACCAGATGTGGTGTGGTCTTTTTGGGGGGTGGAAAATCATCAAATAATGCCTCCCGCTCTTGGGCAGAGCGAAAGGGAGTGTCAGGTTGTTCGAAAGAGATACCGCGGCCTCGGCGCAAGGCTAAGAAGGAACATGGGTGGTTTTTAGTCAGTAGAAGTCTGACACTCCCTTCCGCTCTGCCCAAGAGCGGGAGGGGTTATTTGATGATTTCCCAACCCCCTAAAAAAAGGCAAGTTACAAACGTGACGCCATATTGACCTTGAACTTTCCCGAATAATTTTTATTAGTTAGTATGTATAAGTACTTTCAATATTGGACATATAAGTGGTTTGTTACTCGTGCCTTTACTAAGATCTAAGTGGATAATCGATATTAATATTTTTTCTTTCTTTTTGCACTGCAAATCATTGTTAACTAGATTTGACCGATATATTTTGTGGCGCAGCATTTCTTCTTTTTCCATACTATTCTATTACTCGTTATCACAGCAGGCACCTCCCTTTTAGTCGTATCATCCTACAAACAGTCCATTAATTCTCTACTCTTATAGCTTTCTAGATTAAAATTCAAAATGTTCCTGAATACATTTTCCTCATTTCGCCGCATCACATGATCGAGTTAGTGAGAAATGTTAAAATGACATTTACGATAGTCGATGACGTTGCATTATACAAACGTAATAACTACATAACGAAATTAATTCAATATTATGTACGTATACGGAAATATTCCTTGTGTTTGCGTTTGGAACTCACAGAGCAGTTTGAATTCAAAACATTTCAAGACTTCATTAACATGTGGAGAAATTATGTAGAGATAAACTTACGTGAATATGGTAACTTGGGTTGAGATTACCTTATTATGAATTTTATAACTTTTAAGTATATTTACATAAATAGCACACAATGACATACTACTAACATATTAAATCTAAGACTGATAATGGTGATTTTTCAAATTTTTAAAAATATTCAGTAAGCAGGATTATAATTTCTAAGAAATGTAATATGGAAAAAGTTTTTCGCGAGTTCCGACTTTTCTAGTACGCAATTTCGAATAGAAAGTTTTTGTCAAAATTGCCGCGGTATCTCTTTCGAACAACCCGCAGCCTCGGCAGATTTTCTACATCTTACATGACTATTTTAGAATTTATGAACAGGTAGGTGTATGTATATTTAATTAATATTTTGTTATAATTTAGGAAAAATTCCTGTTAACTGTGCTTACCACTTATTTTCCAAGATCTGTGAATGCAGATTAAAATTACTCAAAAAATAACGGATTGTCTGGATGACATGCTTAGTAACGTCTTTCTAAATCCAATAATTTTTATGATATGGGTATCAATTAAAAGAGTTTGCGTCATACGAGTACGTACTATTAAAAGTTAGTTTTATTTTAATACTTTTTTGTTATAAGCTTGTCTATTACGATGTATTTTGTAATAACTGGCAATCCCTCTTGACCACGAGTTTCACGTACAAGTGACACGCAATTTGCGACAGCTAATGAGAATTTTTTTTACGAAAAATATTATTTGGAGTAGGTATGCTACGAGAGAGACATAAGAGACACAAGTCGCATCGCCTAAGGTCATGTACTAGGCGCTATTATTTATCGCATCCTCCACCACGTTGCGGTCAAATTCTCGTAAATTATTTACCTTCATAATATCACAGAATTAAAGCCTTCGCGCTAACTATAAGGGCTTTTCCCATAGTCAAATGATTAAGGCTAAAATTTATGTGTGCGTTTTAGTCCTCTCAGAGGAAGTTAAAACAATTTGTTATATGAAAATGTATTAATTATATGATAGGTGAGACCCAGTATTATGTTTGATTTACGATTTGATGCTATCACTTGTGTTTTTGGTAATTTATACCTTTTGTTGTTATTGTTAAGGTGCTTTGAGGGTTATTATAGGGTCAAATGAAATGAAAACTATACGCGTGGAATTATATTGTGAAAAATATGTTCGAAAGTTGACCACCATATTTGAATGACTTGACGGATTTTAATGTAGAACTAGTACAGTCACGAGCAACTGATATATACGAGTATTTAAATACACGAAATAACATATAAGAGTGATATTTTCGTACTGTAGATTTCCTCATTACGTTTTCACAAACATAGTATTTTCGAGCCATACTATTACTAAATAGGTCCTATCTCAAGATAGATAACATTATTTTTCTACAAAATCACATTTGAATTTTCCTAAGTGCACACATGCACACATGTAGAACATGACCTGGATTTAAATAGGTTACTTTTTATCCAGGTACACATAGTAAGTTTCCATAGAATGTGAGCGAGGATATAAATACCTGTACCACTATTTGACTTTTATTCTTTAAAGGTTACAACGATATTGAACGTTAAATCTGACGCATGGGCTGCATTGTTCATCTTTACTATGTGAAAGTTATATTTTTACTGATCGGAGACATACATAAAGTTGAAGAGGTTTTTAAAAGCCTTGTAATTCGTTGTGTGTGTTGTACCTGCCTAGCCTTTTCCCAACTATCTGGGGGTCGGGTTCAGAATAACCGGATGCAGCTGAATACCAGTATTTTACATGGAGTGGCTGCCTAGCTTACCTCCAAAACCTAGTTAGAATTGGCTTAGTCTTGCGTTGTTAAGTCTGGTTTTTAGACCTTCGGGTCACTACCTGTTACGGCTGTCAAAGATCTTCATTGATCGCTTTGTGTTCAAGTTAAGAAAATATTATACGAGAAACGCGTTATTTTAAGGCTGCTCTCTCGAAAAAAGCTTAAAAACAGCGTGCAGATAAAGCAGCTTTTCAGCACACAAGGAAATTACACCTGAGAAAAATTGTTAGTAATCTACACGATATGATACGTAATTTGGTTTAGCCACAATTTTTCTATCGGTATCACATAATAAGAAAATAAAATCCACAAAACCACCTCCAAATCGTTGATTTCAACTATTTTACTCCTTCATTTTTGATCAAAACAATATCGAAAAAAAAATCTACTGCTTTGCAATATAATTTGGTTTGAATATGATTTAGTTTTGTTACTTTTTAAAAATATGTATAATTTTTATTATAATAAATTAAAAATGCGTCCGTTTACAGTCCGTGTCTACGACCGAGAGGGGTAGTTAGTTCCGCCCAAATGCACAAGGTCATTGGCATGAACACAAGCCTTAAATTTAAAATCGACGTTTTTCGCGCTCGTGCAAAGCCTCAGATTTTGTGGCGGTACGCTTCATGGAGAAACGGTGAGCACCGCTAAGCTGCGCGGTTGGGCGATGTACGAGTGAAAACCAACTAAGCTGTGTCTAAGTATTGATAACGTGTGTTTCCATTATCACTCTTTAAAAAATTATTACCTCCTTCCTTAGCGCTTGTGGAAGAAGGAATTAAGAAAATGATTTGTGTAATTGAAGCATAAGATTAAATAACAGAAATAACATAACATAATATCACGCTTTAATCCCTAAAGGGTTAAGCAGAGATCATTTACCCCACCAGTAGTACACCCACATTTCGTTAGTTATGTTTAGGTTCCACGTAATAGTGTAACCAACCGGGCACATATCCAGACTCCATGGCTGGTACTGAAAAAAAATCCGAATGGAAAAACCCAATAACACTTTGTCTGACCTCGTAATCGTACCCAGGAACAAGCACAGCACGCTGGCAATCATTAGACCATCGAAGTACTTAATTTAATGAGATTAAATAAGTGAGAGACATGTGACTTCTACAATCCACCACGCGGGCTGAGTGCGGGTTACTGAGCCCGCGTGGTGGATTGTAGCCCATACTCTCTGGCCTGAAACCCCAGCAGTAGGAACATTATAGGCAGTTTATGTTATTATGCCAAATAAGTATGTGTTAAATAACACTAACAACAATTACCACCCGCGTTTCCTCATCACATAAAAGAGACACTAATCGTCTCACACCGTCTCTTATTTAAATGTTCTAAGTACCTAATGAGTCCAATAAGTAATGGTGACTGTCAACAGTAAGCTTTTCGGCATTAGCAGACGTTAACATCTTAATCTAGACGTAAACGTGGGCGTTTACGTTTCAGTTAAATTCAACTAACAAACGGGTGAGACGAGTTCACTCTAGACGTATTTTAAGGCTTCATTGTTTAACAGATTATGTTACAAGCCAGGATTGTAAACAAAATCATAATAATATTGAACATATCCCAAATGTGTTCAGCATAATTATGACTTTGTTAAGTACTTATTGATATAACATAACATTAAACCTGTAATCACTGCAGGGTTAGGTAGAGAAGTGTAAATAGGTGGCTGAACCATTGACATAACCCGGCAAACATCCACTCTCCAACTTCCAAATTCAGACTAGTTGGGGCAAAACCATGCCAGATTATGGACCATAAATAAAAATACTCTAATGAGGTCCCTTAGTCAATGCCATTTATATGTCGGGTCCCTGGAAGAAATCAAGTGATTATAAAAAAAATTAAATCAACATAATGAATATTTTATTATAACGCGGTTGATGAGCGCTTAAAGAAGAATAATGATTTGAAGCGTAAGATTACTTTTTCATCAACTGTGTCCACGTAAAACTTGTCTTATGCTAACCCCCACCAAACGTAAAAGCCAACACATTCTTCAGAAAATCAATACCCAGTAACTTAAAGCCACTATTTTGACGTAGTTTATTTTTAAGCACAATAAACGAGCACTTTCGTATCGGGTTGACGGGCGACGCGGCCAAGTACCGGTTAAATTTCCCACAGGACGGTACCACAACCCGCAATCCACAACACGCGGCCGCCACTGACTTGTAACAGAAGCATCTATCGGTTCCGTTAAACAAAAGCGCATTCGGCCTACTGAAATGAGATGTTGGCTTTTCCACTTGTGGAGCGTTTGTGTGCGATATTATGAAATAAAAGTAGGAATATTTGTGGAAATTTTAATATTAAAAAGTTTTGAACAGTGCCAAAGTTAGGATTTAACATAACAGTAACACATCACGCCTGTAATTCCCATAGGGTAGGCATAGGTGTTTCAAATAGTACACCCATATTTGGCTAGTTATGTCCCTGTAATAGGCACACCTATTGCCATCTATTACATCTGAATTGCTACTGAAAAATTTCAATAACACTTTGCCCAAGCTGGGAACTTTTGAAAAGTTGGATTTAAACAAGATTAAACAGCAGTTCCACAAACTTACACTGTCAGTTACGGATGACTGAGATATCTTGATCAAGGCGCTTGCTACAGCGTCGAAATACCAGGAGCTCACAATAATTAAAAACCATGGAGAAAGTTTAAAAGACCTGTGTCATAGTTTTCACGTAAAAATACTTTTCTATAATTTTAATCATTTGTCAGTATTCTGTTATAACATTTTGATTTAAAAGACTGTTTGACCAGATCATATCGCCACCTATCTGTTTGTCCAGATTATATCGCCACCTCTGGCCGACTGATTTTTTTTAAATTAACTCTTTAAGTCTGAATTGTTCTTCGGAAAAAAACCCAGAAAATTTAGCCATATTTATTGTTGCTCCATGTTTATAGCTACACAAACAATTATTAAGAAAACGCAAAATAAAAAGTTTAGTAAGCATCTTTGATAATCCAAGTTAAGCTCTGAAAATTAATTACAGGTTGTTGAGCACTTTTAAAAGAAAATCTGTACTAAAGGGAAAGTTGAATGGAAAAAGTTTATTCAGATTAAAACTTTTTCTAGTCGGTGACCGACACAAAATATTGTTTATAAAAATCTGAATAGAATAGAATGCATTTATTTGTCAGAATAACACAACATAACACACAACAACAACATAACTGAGGGCCTAGGCAAATCGAGGGCCTGTGGACGGTGAGTGATGGGCTAGCTCGCCGTCCGTCCGTCTTATGACGAAGACAGGCCGTGTCGACGGCGCATTCGTGTTCCACGCGCGCCTCATAGAGATGTCAGCAACATGGAAGGGGCCCGCAAGGGCCGACGCCCGTCGGGGCTGCGGGTTGTTCGCAAAAGATACCGCGGCCTCGACATAAACAGTTAAGAAGGAACATGGGTGGTTTTTAGTCAGTAAAAGTCTGACACTCCCTTTCGCTCTGCCTAAGAGCGGGAGGGGAAAAAAGGGACTAGGCATAGTGACATTCTATAGATCTGCGATGAGAATGGCAAAAATGTTTTTTTTTTGCTTTTATTATTCAATATCACAGAATTACAATTATTCCCGTAGACAGCAAGCTGACTTCATACCGGCCGATAGTTTAGTCGAGTTGGCTTTACGAAAACAAAACAAAACATAGTAACAAATCTTGTTATTTCGTAAAAATCATTTTAATAATTGTGACAGACCATGTATATGACATTTCATTTATATGGCCTCTGGCGCGTTCGGACAGTAAAGAGTTTTCAATGTACAAACACACACAACATCTCTCCCTTCCTAGCTGCTGCGGATTAAAGGTGCACCCAAGAGCTGGTCGAGGTGTCGGCGCCAGACATAACCGTTGTCGGTGCGAACTTCGTAGTGCAGTCGGCCCAAACGTTTTATGACGCTTCCAAACTGCCATCGCTGCGTGGCACTCGTGTAGTCACGAGCCTGTACCCGATCGCCTGGGTTGAACTCTCTGACTTTGACCTCCTGACGCGTTGGTGCTGTCTCCTTTTCTTTTCTTAAAAACATAGCATGTAGTGCCGTGCGTATTTCTCTGCCAAACATAAGCTGGTACGGAGTTTGACCATTAGCATTTGGCGTCCGTCGGAGACGAGTTTTCACTGTCACTAACTTCTCTACTAAGTTACCTCCTTCCCCCTCTACGCTTCGTAATATTCGCTTAACTGTCTGAACAAAACGCTCAGCTTGCCCATTGGTTGCAGGGTGGTATGGAGCGGAGGTCTTATGAATGATCATACAATCTTTTAAGTATTTTTCGAACTCTTCCGAAACGAACTGTCGACCATTGTCTGAAACCAAGACGTGAGGTGTCCCAAAAGTGCAAAATAGTTCTTTCAATTTTTGTATGCACCAAGAGCTTGTAGTTGACTTGGTTGGTATAATCTCAGTCCATTTTGAAAATGCATCAACAATAATTAAAAGTTGGTATCCGTGCACAGGTCCAGCGAAATCAATATGAAGTCTTTGCCAGGGACTATTTGGCGGTTCAAAATGGTGTATTGGTGCTTTCTCTGGTTCATTTTGTTGCAATCTACAGGTTCTACATGACTTGACTTTAGTCTCAATCTCGTTGTCAATTCCTTTCCAGTATACGAAACTGCGAGCCAATAGCTTCATCTTTACAATGCCTGGGTGACCGAGGTGTAGTTCGTCGAGCACTTTTTCGCGAAGTGCTTTTGGAATTAATACTCGTGATCCTCTCAATAAACAACCATCGTGCAAAGTAAATTCATTGTCCTTGTAACCGATTGTTTTTAGTGATTGGCCAGTTTCCAATGCGTGTAGCAAAGATGTACAGTCGGTGTCATTTCTTGTTTCTGTTGCTATGATATCTGCATTAATATCGATGGTATGGATTTGCTGAAATTGAAAACTGTAATTCTGGTCAATTTTGTTGGTCTTGGTGTTTTCTACTGGAAACCTGGATAAATAATCTGCATTTGAGTTGTTCGCCGAAGTTCTGTATTCAATGTTGTAGTTAAATCCAGATAAGAAGTGAGCGTAGTGAAACAGCCTCATCGTACTCATTGCTGGTAGCGTTTGATGTGGGTGGAAAATTACTGTCAGTGGTTTGTGGTCTGTAACGAGGATGAATTTCCGACCATAACAATAGTAGAAAAACTTTTTCAATCCCCAGTGTATCGCTGTAGCTTCCTTGTCTATTTGACTATAATTCTTCTCGCTACCAGACAGCGTTCTCGAAGCGAATGCTATAGGTCTTTCTGATCCATCTGGAAGTCTATGTGAGAGTACTGCCCCGAGTCCCAGTGGCGATGCGTCTGTTGAAAGCACTAACGGTTTCTTAGTGTCAAAGTGTATCAGTACTCTTTCACTTACAATTTCTTTCTTAATTTGTTTAAAAGCTTGTTCACACTCTGCAGACCATAGGAAGCTTGATTCCTTCTTTAGTAAGTTGTTTAGTGGGTTCGTGATCGATGCTAGGTTTGGTATGAATTTGTTGTAAAAATTTGCTATCCCAAGAAATGTTCTTAATTCTGCTGTATTGGTCGGGTGTTCTGTTTTAACTATCGCGTTTATCTTGTCCCTGTTTTTGTGTAGACCTTCTTTGTCGATAGTGTGTCCAAGGTAATTAATACTTTTTTGGAAAAATTGGCACTTTTCTTTGTTTACTCGAAGGTTACTTTCTTTTAGTTTATCGAGTACGAGTTTGAGCCTCTGTAGTAGTTGTTCTTGGTTAGCTCCTTGTATAATTATATCGTCGAAGAAACATTTAACGCCTTCTATGCCTTGTAACAGTTTATCCATAAATTTCTGCCATAGGCTCGGAGCGACCTTAACTCCGAACATGAGCCTGTTTACTCTGTAAGTTCCTTTGTGTGTACTGAGTGTTTGTAGTATTGCGCTCTCTTCATCCATTACCATATTTAGGTACGCCTGAGTTATGTCGAGTGTACAAAATAGTTTACCTCCATTCATCTCTGTGAAAATATCTTCAATCACAGGTATTGGATATTGTTCATCTTGAATAATTTTGTTTAGGGTAACTTTATAATCAGCGCATAATCGGATATTCCCATTTGGTTTGACAACTGGTACCACTGGAGTACCCCATTCAGAGTGGTCAACTTTCGTGATGACACCTTGTGCGCATAGTCGCTCTTTTTCTTCATCCACTTTGTTTTTTAAAGCGTAAGGTATTCTACGTGGTCTAATAAAAATTGGCTTAGTGTTCTCTTTCAGGTTTAGATGTCCTCTATAATTGGGTATTTCGCCAAGGTCGTTTCTGAATACTGATGTCTTGTAGAATTCCAGAAGCTGATCTAATTGTATGTTTTCAGTAGGTTGTACGGCTTTTATGTCTGCTAAGTTAAGTGTCTCGAGTTCTTTCATCCAGCTGCGGCCAAAAATGGGATCAACGTTTTTGTTGATAACGTACAGTTTTCCGTGGAATTCTTTTCCTTGGCATCTGCATTGAACGTATGCCATGCCTGTTGGTTTGATTACCTCTCCAGTATAAGTTCTGAGTTTTAAGTTTGTCTTAAAAATTCTTTTTCCGATGTTTAGTTTTTGATAGTCTCGTAATGACATCGAAGTTAGTGTAGCTCCAGTGTCAAATTCCATCTTTGTCTTAACGTGTTCAATATGTACTGTTATCATATATTTTTCAGATGATTCTCCAGATATGATATTAATATCATTCCAGTCATCATGGTCACTTGTTATTGAGTCTTCTAATAGGTTCGTATTCGGTTTATTCTTGTTAAGACTCGCATCAGAGTGGCGTTGAAGGCAAACACGGGCTAGGTGACCGACTTTATTGCATTTATGGCATGTAACGTTTATAGCGCCACATTTGTTGGATTCGTGATTCGCAGCACCACAGCGGAAGCATTTCCCTTTTAGATCTTTAATTGTAATTTGTCTTGGACTTGGTCCTGGTCCTGTCTGTCTCTTGTATGGGGTGATTTTGTTGATGTGGTCACTACTGGTACTTGGTTGTTCATTAGTAATCATTGATGCGTTTTCTGTCTTACCCATTTCAATAGATATCGCAATCTGTGTCAGTGATTTGAATGTGTATACTGTTCGGTCTTGTAAAATTTTTGTACGTGCATCGCTATCTTTCAATCCCCTTATAAATTGTAGAGATAAAAAACTTTCGGATGTATTTTTCTGACAGTGTTGGCAATTGAATTGACAGTTAGTGGTAAGTTTCTTCAACTCTGCGGCGTACTGCGCTACAGTTTCATCGGCTTTTTGAGTTCTTGATATGAATTTATGTTGTAGCGCCCATTTGCTAGGTTTTGGGTCTAAGTAGTCGTCAAGTATTTCAGTAATATCAGCAAATGACATATTCATTGGTTCTTCCGGTGATGTTAAATCGCAAAGTTTCTCGTGAAGCTCTGGTGATAATGTTGACAGTAATATATCTGATTTCGTTTGTGCTTCCGATATGTCGTTCAATCGAAAAAATATTTCTAGTCTTTTTTTGAAATTGTTGAAAGTTTCGGATTGTTGAAGGGGTTTAAATTGTATCTTCGGTGTATTATGCCTGGATTCACTTTGTTTTATGTGTTCTTGCTGTAGCTGGCCCTGTTGATGACCTCTATTCTGTGTCTGTTTTATTAAAAGTTTAGTTGTCAACGCTGTATGAAGTTCTTCAAACTCGTACCTATATTCTTGTTCTTGCTCATAAGCGTCATCGTCCTTGTCGTCGACCGTCTTGTTCTCGATTTTTTCTTGTACCTCCCGTATAGCCAGGATCGTCTCCTTCAGGCCCCGGAAGCGAGCAGTAATGTCTTCGTCAGACATCGTTGCCCTCTGATCGACATATGTGTCGAGTCGTGTGAGCATCCCGCGTCGGGTGCCACGTAATTTTCTTAGTTTGTCCATTTCATAAATCTATTTACACAATGTTTATTTAACTTTTTCTCGTCGCCATTAACAAATCTTGTTATTTCGTAAAAATCATTTTAATAATTGTGACAGACCATGTATATGACATTTCATTTATATGGCCTCTGGCGCGTTCGGACAGTAAAGAGTTTTCAATGTACAAACACACACAACACATAGCATCATGCATGTAATCCCCAAAGGGTTGAGCTGGAGTGTACCCAAAAGTACAATTTTCCCAGTTCTGGTGCCACGTGTTATTTTATTAGGATTCTGGTGAAGTAGGTATTTTAGGCACCCTGTTCGAAGAAAACTAGGTCAACTATAACAGGCAAAGGGTAAGTGTTTAAGTCATCTTACATGATAACAATTGAGATGGCATCACAATGAAGTACTTGAGAAATATTATCAAATAAATTACCTCAAATTACAAAATCCTACCAATTTCTCCGGATGTCCTTAGGGGAACGCAGTTCATGATCAAAAACTTTAGAAATCTCATAACAATTCGGAAATCAAAAAGGGGTTAACAATTGTTTGAAAGATAAGTCGCGTAGAGGTTGAAGTACAAAAGAGGACGGTATTTTTAAGTTCCAAATTGAAATTTAACGACATTTGATTTTGTTGCTTTTTTAAATTCTAAGATTGATTTGGTGGGTGATGTGGCCCTGTTGACATGCCAACGACAGTCGACCCAAGTTCAAAAATGGACTTGAGTCGGCACTATAAAATATGTAGGTGTAAGATGTGTTATTTTATATTGAGTTTAAGATTTTTTGTAGATTGAAATAAAGTCATCATCTGCCTAGCCTTTTCCCAACTACATATGTTGGGGTCGGCTTCCAGTCTTACTGGATGCAGCTGAATACCAGTATTTTACATGGAGCAACTGCCTATCTGACCTCCACAACCCAGTTAATACTAGGTAATACGATACTCTTTGGTAAGACTGGATATCAGAATTTCAGGTCACTGACCACCTGTAACGACTGCCAAAGATCTAAATATGGCAGCCGGGACCAACAGCAACTCGGTATGTCGGGCGGTCACCCATCCACAGACCGACCTAGGCAAGCACAGCTTTACCTAAAGATCGACCCGAGTGGCAGTTCTTATTAAACCACGAGCTCCTGAACGAGTAGATTGAAATAAAGTATTCTATAAAAAAATATTAAAACACTAACTTTAAGATCTCTGTGTTATTGAGGTTCCTTTTTAAATTGACTATCTGAATGGAAAATTCTGACTAAACATACCTTCAGGTAGGGCACTAGTTTCAACTACCAATAATTTCAAATTCAACTCGGATGGAACAGACCGCAAATGGAACGCTAGAACGATCCAACTAATTGTATGTTTTCGGCCAAATGAGAATTTCTGCTCAGGAAAACGATCTGTGGCTCGGTATTACTGTTTATGTATTTATCATAACGCCTGTAATCCTTAAAGGGCTAAACAGAGTAATACTCAGCCACTTTTCACCAGATATGTTTCAGTCTAAATCAAAAATCAAAATCAAAAGTCATTTATTCAAACTAGGCTGATAATCAGCACTTTTCGAACGTCAAAATGTACTTTACTTTACTTATTTACAAGTGACAGTCCCCCAAAACGCCCACCCTTCGACACTTCCTAGTGATTTTGCTGGAAAGAAGAAGTGGCGGACCAAACTCCCCAGTAACACATGTGTCTGTTGAGTTAGAAGAACTCATAATATAAATCTGAAAAGTATGTGATCTCAGGAAATACAGCTCTTAATACGACCACATGGGAAATAAACTTGAATGTGTACTAGTATAGAGTATCCTCCCAGATGTGCGGGGTAGTTAAATTATGGTTAACTCGATGCGATATGCACCGCCTGCATTAGAATCAATGATCCGTGCCCATCTCTTCCGGGACAGGTATTATGTTTACCATCCTAGTTTGAGTCTAGTCCAGTACATGGGTGTAAGCAAATCACCTAATTGAAGTAAGTATTGATTTCCATAGACAATCATCAGTCATAAAACATGACTTTTGAATTTGATTTTTGGGTTTATGAGGTCAATGTTTAATACTTATTTATAGGACTGTAAAGGATGATATGAGAACAAAAGAAATTTTTAGTTAGGTGACGGCTATTAGAGAATTATGGAAGAAGAAGTCATGCTGCGCCGACCCCAAATGAATTGGGATAAGGGCAAGAGAATAAATATTTAAAATGGAGTTTCTGTTTTTTTTTTTGAGAAAAGTTGTTTGTAAGGTAGTCTATTAGTAAAACTGCAATTTTATACTGAAATAAACACATCTTTCGTTAGTACCAAAGCAAAATGACTACTACTTTCTCTACGTATTGGATAAGGTAGTCCACACTTCGTTTCTTATTAGTGCGACTGGTTAACGAGCAATAAAGGTAATTAATGAACCTATGATTTTATCGGTAAGCGTGTTCAAACACACACGCAACGTGGTGGTAGTAATGAACTAATTAATATGTACTTCTGAGGTTTCCTGCAATAAAACTGACGTAGTGACTGTAGGTGTAAAAACAAAAACATGCACTTTTACACCCTACTTTCTAGCTGAGGTAATAAAGGGAAGGAAAGTAATTATCTTTATCTATTGTTTGATCACTACTGAAAGAAAGTCGTCGACCTTGGTACGGACATTTAATGAGGAGGGCAAAAACTCATGTGACTAAAAAAGTGATGGATATTAATGTTAATGGATGGGGAGGGAGAGGAAGGCCAAAGAATAGATGGATGGATTGTGTTAGGAATGATATGAAACAGAAAGGAGTAAATAATGCCATGATGTCTGACAGGAGAGAATGGAAGACGAAAGAAAACGTGATCCGTAGACTTCAAGTGGAATGGCACAAGGGCGGGAAGATGATGATGATCAGCTTACTATTGATAATAAAAAGAAAGATAATTTTGTCAACAAATCGCCGTCTACAGCCAAAATTAGAATTCATGTTAGGTTCGTTAACACTGTCTGCTTACGTGAATGCAGCCAACAGAGAGGAGGCTTGCGAGTTGTGCTTTTGCCGAGGTTGGTCTGAATATGGTGGTACCATTCCATCGAGACCCCTTCGTGCCCCGGCAAGTCGTCAGTGAGAATCAGACGCCCAAAAGACTTTTCAAAGAGTGCTGTGTAAAAAAGTGGTAGCCATAACTAAAAGGTTAGTCCGAGGGTACCGCACGATCTCTGGCGAGGCGGTAAGCCTCCTAGTCGAATTTCCGCCATGGGATATGAAGGCAATAGTCGCGCTACACCCGGGGGGAAACTGCGCTGCTGCCCATCGCTTCTCAGCGGACGGACAGACCTCCGGTGGCGACATGGAGAGAGTGACTATCGCAACCCTGTGCTGGGCACGCCACGATATTGGTGATAAGTCCCCTCTTTGAGGAGTGGCTGGAGAGGTACCACGGCACCCTCACCTTCCGTCTGACTCAGGTCCTCACCAAATTAGGTGGGAGGAAACGCTCGGATGCTTCAACTGCGAGGATCGGCCCGGAAACACGGTGGAGCATACCACGGAGGGCTGCTCCGCGTAGGCGGAGCCCCGCCGGGTTCTCATAGCGGCGATTGGTGGCGGCGACGTCTTGCGTCCGGTTTCGTCCGTGGTTTATTCCGTGGTCAGGGGCGAGAGGGAAAGGGACGCCGTTGCCTCCTTCTGCATTCCAGTGATGCCAGCGAAGAATGTGGTGGAACGTGAGAGGGAGAGAAGCCCCAGTCGCCGCGGGAGACGCTGCGGGCGTCGGGGGCCACGTGATGGCTTCCGGCCACCGTAGGCGCGGGCCTGAAGAAGGTGAGTAATGGGCTAGTTCACCGTCCGTCCGTTTATATGTACTTCACGTTACAATATTCTAATTCTGCTACGTCCGATGGCACTGAAAACCGATCCCCATATAGTTGTGCATATGAAGTCTTCATTACTATCCTGCAAGCGTCTATTGAACAACCATCTCCCAATACAAAGTTAATTCGCGGCCGTACATAGCAAACAGTTCGTGGACGACTGTTTGCCTTGAGTAAACGCCCGATACCATTGTGAATGGAGCGTTCAGACAACGTATACAGTGTGTAGTCTGCGGCATTGCCAAGTAATTCTGTGTGATGGTGATTAAGATAACTTGTCATTGGCAGCTGATACGCGGTTTGGAGATCAGAGACGGTCAGTCAATCGTGTACCGCAAATGGTTTGCCTACATACGGCTTCGATTTAAGACATTTGTATATTGACGGCACGGTTGGCGCAGTGGCTGAGCGATTGGACTGCTGCACTGCGTGTCGCGGGTTCGATCCCCGCACGGAACAAATATTTGTACGGCCTACAGATAGTTGTTTCGGGTCTGGGTGTGTTTGTGTAAACGCACCAAACGCACGTTTTTAAAAAAAAAAACTTTTTTTTTAAATAGTTTGTAAAGGGTAATTAGTTACTCTAGTCTAACTTTCTCTTTTTTCTACACCTATTTGTTCTTAATTATAAAAATACATAAAGCCTCGACAATGTATCTGTTAGACTCTGTTGATTAAGAAATTAACGTATTAGTATTTATAAAAACGTCAATTAATATAAATTAGTCGTTTTTTTCTTATTGATTTTGTTTTACATAGATTCAGCACTATAAATGCAACATCACATTCACAAATACTTCATGGTAGAGCAAAGTCCCAAATAGATTTGTTTAAAATTAAGTCATTTTGGTTTGAAATTGGAACACTTTAGAATTTAATTGGATGTCGAGATTCATTTGTTTCCACAAAGTATTTATTTAGTTTCTCCATTTTGTTTGTGAATGTGGCATAAATAAGATTGTCATATGGTTTTATTGTGTTTCTAGCCTAGCACAGGTAAAGGTTTTTATGGAATGGGTCGTATCCATGTTATATAACTCATAGAAGAAACATAGTAATGTAATAAAATGGTTTGCATCACTACATGACATTTAAAATAAATGGCTAAACGTGGATGCTATGATAAACACCTGTCTTACCGTTGGGAAAAACACGTGTAGGTATTGTCATATTCATTTATTTCAGGCAAAAGACGTCAACTGCTGGACAAAGACCTCCCCCAAGTGTCCCCACATTGACCGGTCCCGTGCGTCTCGCATCCAGCGGAGCCCCGCAACCTTCACCAGGTCATCGGTCCACCTAGTGGGAGACCTTCCATGACCATCGCAACGTCTTCCGGTTCACGGTCACCACTTCGGAAATTTTCGGCCCCATCGGCCATCCGTTCTGCGAGCAATGTGCCCTGCCCAATTGCCCATTGCTACTTAAGTCTGGCAATTCTTCGGACTGCGTCAGTAACCTTGGTTCTCATGCGGATGTCTTCATTTCTGATTCGATCTCGCAAGGAAACTCCGAACATAGCCCTCTCCATTGTCCTTTGGGTGATTTCAAGCCTTCTTATGAGGCCCATTGTGAGTGACCACGTTTTGGTCATATTATGAATTTATTATCATATTACATCATAGTATAGTATCATAGTTCATTTATTATTTACATTTCCTTTATTTATTTTTATACAAACTTATTACATTTTTAAATATTATTTACATAAAACAATAAAAAAAAACATTTAAAAATATAAAAAAATGTAGCCCACCGGTATCGGGAATAGGGACCAAGCTACCGGTAGTCAGGGCTCCAGAGAAAGGAACCTCCTAAATATACGGGCCGTGTCCAGGAGTACCGCTTTCTGCATCAAGCCCTTGATCCAGCTGCCCAACGAGAGCCTCCTTTTTTTGGGGATTGATAAAATTAAATCATCAAATGATTCCTCCCACTCTCAGGGAGTGTCAGACTTTTACTGACTAAAAACCACCCTCGTTCCTTCTTAGCCCTTTGTGCCGAGACCGCGGTATCTCTTTGGAACAACCCGCCGCCCCGACGGGAACGAGAACCTCCTCCGGGGTTGGTCGATCCTCTTGGCAATTAATTATTGTCATGTTATTATTATTAATTTATTAAAGTAGAGGAGGTTATTGGGTTTTTCCATCAGGAATTTCTCAGTAGCTGTCACAGTATCTGGATTTGTGCCCAGATGATGGCAAAGGGCTCGCTAGGACACACAAATAACTAGCGAAATGTAGGTGTTCTATTAGGTACGCCTCTGTTCAACCCTTTGGGGATTACAGGTGTGATGTTACGTTAATTAAATTAAATTGTTACTTTCCTCACAATAAAAATGTCTTCGTACCTACGTGCGAATTTTCCATGAAAATCCCTTTAGAGCCATAAGCACAGTGTACACGATTCAGTCATTAGCTTCCCTCTTTTGGAAGGAAAACTTTGCAAGGTGACAAAGACCTTGAAATGTCTTATAATACGAAGAAAATTATAACTTTGTTATTTCCTTTATTTATTTCTGTCATTTTATTTTTAAATATTTCCAAAATGTTTGCCTCCTGACCAAAATCGTATAACATCCAATAGATTTGGATATTATTTATTAATTTATTTAAACTTCATGCACAAACGTGGTACATAGGCGGACTTAATGCCACCAGGCATTCTCTACCAGTCAATCGTAGGGCCAAATAGGACAGCACTGTGGTAGAGTACAAATATAAATAAATTAGGAGAATATATTCTGATTATTATTCTGGAAATTTATTTTCAATACACCAATGGCATCACGCCTTTAATTAAAAAAATACATAATAAAATAATTATGGATAATAAACCCAGTATCGGGAACACAGTCAAGCTACGGCGGTCAGGGCTTAGTTAATTAATTATTATTGTAGTTAGATTATTATGCAATATAGGTGTAAATACCTATGTATATTTATCTACAGGTATAAATGGACACTAGCTCAGGTCATTTCGATTTTTATTTCGTTTGACTACAACTAGAACGAAAGGAAGTGAGAGTACAGAGTATAAGTGGTTATAAGTACGTAAAAAAATAATTAAAGGAAAAAAATGCATTTGGTGTGTCAAACTAATATTTTTGTTCCGTGAGTGATAAATAAAGCATCTCAGATGCGACGAAATGAAAATTGTTATAGTGAGCTTTCTGTCGTATTATTTTTATTGGTCAATGATCCAATTGAGAGTGTAGTTACATAGTCTATTGCGGTTCATTTCTAGAAAAGGTGATATTCTACCACTCTAAATGCATACCATTACCATTCTAAAACTGGTAGCATATAGCAAAGTTATCAAGTAAACATTTTCACCTTAACGTTCTTTCACTATCACTCAACATTCTTACACCCACACGTCAGTTATGTTTAAGTTCCACGTAATAAAGCCAGACTTCGAGGCTGCTATTGAGAAATTCCTGATGGAAAAATCCAACATCAATTTCACGGAACTAGGAAATCGAACCTGGGACCTCAAGCTCAACGAGGCAGTCAACACAAACTTATATAAACTTAAAACTATAAAGTTAAGCCTTTTCCAATGATATAAAATCCTTATTTATGCTATTTTCGCCTAGTCAGTATATTTGATACTAACCTTCCTAGCACTCACAAAAAAAGCAAAAATACACTTTTTTTAAAAGTAACAAAAAAGTACAGTCAGCCAGCGAAATTAGTCGCGTGCACCAAATCAGTGTCCTCCCCGCGACACATAAATTACACTATCTACGGCAGCAAGTAAACACTGCAATGGATTCCCGGCGTGTAATACGCGTTGTAATTGGCTGGCGGCGCTCTTTGATTGTTGTAATACGCGTTGTAATTGGCCGGTGCTCTTTGATTGTTGTGATACCGACAACAAAATGACAGTAGTAATGCCTCACAAATTTCGACTGACTTGTTAAAGCGGTGGAATGAAGACAGGCTTAGTCATGTTTGATCCGTTTGTTTGAAATGTCGGTTTAGTTGTTTTGAAATATGGTTGTATTTTCTAGGAACTGAGAGGCACGCACACGACCAGTCAAGCAATGCAAAACCAGTTTATGCGTATCTGTCAATCTATGAAAAATCTCTAAAGCGAGGCCATGTTTTACTGGAAATGTATAGTTTGATAAAGGTCGTCGTGTATGCTACGTCGGTCATTGTCGGTTGATTACTTGTAACCCTTAAGCCCTAGGCAATAAGGTTGGAAAGTGGTTGATCGTCCGCGTCAGTGAGCGCGGTAGTACCCACGACGAACAATCAAACTATACAAAAATAGTTTATGCGGATGTCTCATTATTTATGAATTACTAGCTGATGCCCGCGGCTTCACCCGCGTGGATGTCGGTCAAATTATATACTAAAACCTTCCTCTTGAATCACTCTATCTAGTAAAAAAAATCGCATCAAAATCCGTTGCGTAGTTTTAAAGATTTAAGCATACATAGGGATAAAGGGACAGAGAAAGCGACTTTGTTTTATACTATGTAGTGATAGTGATGGCGAAAGACTGAGTAGAATAAGGGATGGAAGGAACACCAACCCGAAAAGGAGCACTTGAAATGAAGAACTTCATTCTGACATTATTCCTTTTTTTTTATTTGGAATGGGCTTGCTCTTAACCTCAATCTTGCCCTAAGGGCAGAGATGAGGTCGACGATGGAACGAGCTTACCCAGAAGAAGCCTATTTACTCGCGACTTAAATAGATTGGGGTTATATGAACTCGGGAAAACGGCAGGCATTTCTCTGCTATTGATGATGACTTTATTACCGAATACCATAAAGAAACATCATGCCAGTAATCTCAAAAGGGTAAGGTATACCTAATATTACAACCGCATTTCGCCAATTATTTTAAAGTCCCAGGTAATAGGGGCGAGCCTACTGCTTCAAAATCAGGTACAAATTCAAACTTCAAAGAGTTTGAATTCTGCTTCTTTGATCCCGTGCTTCAGAAGGCACAAAATTATTAGCCGATGGTCCCAGCCGCCAAATGGCGGTCGTCAAACCATGTCAGAGGCCCTTTTTTTTGGGTGGAAAATCAAACAATCTCCCGCTCTTGGGCAGAGCGGAAGGGAGTGTCAGACTTCTACTGACTAAAAACCACCCATGTTCCTTCTTAGCCCTTGCGCCGAGGCCGCGGTCTCTCTTTCGAACAATCCGCAGCCCCGACGGGATGTCAGAGGCCCTTGAGGTGGTTTAGAAACTCTGACACTAGTGTGTGTGAGGTCGTTAGACCTTACTGCCCACACGATAAGAAGAATACTGCTGCTACTTAAAAGAAAAAAAATAGAAAAACCAATAACACATAAATTGCTTTTCAGCAGAAAAATAACTATTTGTTTAATTCCTTTGCATGTTCCAGTCAATTTCTCATGATGAAAAATTAAAATACATTAAATACAGCCAACGCATTTCAACTCAATTTATCTTTTGATTGCATTTTACTTTACGGTTCAGGCGATTTTTCAATAAAATCGTTGATGTGTGGGGTTACTGGAAATCTGCGGACGCAGCTACTCTTCATTAAATTCGACTTAAATGCGGATAAAACCGAGGGCGTAACTAGTCTAGCACGCCCTTGTGGTTCAACCTTTTTTATAACTAGATTTTTATCAGCTTTAATCTGGGTTTAGTTGATTTCGTCAAAAGTGAGCTTTTTAAAATTTTCGTTTTTCCAAAATCATAGTAATGTTATTTAGACTTTAACGAGGCATAACCATACTTATTTTCTTAATGACATTGATACCATCATTAATCACTCGGAACATTTCATTGTTCAGTAGGTAGACATTGCGTTTTGTTGTGTCGTAATCATTTTTAGAACTGTTGAAGAATCACAGTAGTAATTTAATTTTCCTAGCACTCAGATTCCTTTACCTATACTGGACTATTTCCGTTTATTATTTTGTTAGGAGTAACGCTACATAAAACATATCAATATTACCAATAGGTCATCATCATCTGCCTAGGCTTTTCCCAACTACGAGTATGTTGGGGTCGTCTCCCAGTCTATCCGGATGACATGACATCGACATGACGTTTGACGAAGATGGCGGCGTTTAATGTTATAAATACTTTTTAATGTTTATTTTGGCATGGAGCTAGTCCGTGTTACAAAAGTATTTGCAAGTAATGTATTAATACAGACAATGAATTTTCGTGATATTATGTCCGATACTCTAGTAGCACAAGGCGATTCTGGACATTGTCTTTTGTTGGTAATCATTTGGGAAATATAATAACTTTATAACTAACAATAGGATGTACATTATATAATTATTATACAAAAAATAAAAATAGTAATTAAAAATTAAAACTAAGAATTCAAGTACTCCCCCGCATTGCTGTCAACCTGTCAACGTTAAATGGCAATGCTAATTCTTTGACCAAAAAAAGAGCAAGCTCTCTGGTCGCGCGAAGTGTCGGCAGTGGAAACACACAATTTTTTTATTAAATCATTACTTACGATATCCATTTTATCACAATGCTTCTAACACATGTGACATCAGCAGTGCAGCATTACTAAATATATCTCAGCATACGTCTCATGTCATGAATATACAATTATATGGTAAGTAAGGAAATAAAAAGGTTACGCAAAGTAGGCGCTCGACGAAGTTAAAAGGTTTCCTAATAATAAATACGATTTGCAAAAGCTTTACGAAAAGAGAAGACGAAGAAAATTATACGTATACACGTATAATTTTCTTCGTCTTCTTCTTCTTCTTCGTAAAAAGCTTATAGATTTGTTGCATCATTTAAATTATTTATATATAATTATATAAACTCACGCTGAACACCACCTGCTGCGATCCTTACAACATACCACCACCAATATTTTCAACTTTTAGACATTTTATCATGGGGATTTAAAATTACCTGTTTAGCGGAGTCATAATAGGATATTATATAATATAATAATACGGACCACATCAAAATTCTTAAAATGGTGACAGAGATTATCAAAGATAAATACATTTTTGTTGTTCTCGGTATTCTAGTTCAACGCATATTTCGCCGAAAAATTAAATGAAACATTCGTTTTATTCGGAACAGTTGACGTTGGGCATTCCACAAAGAATTGGTTCAAAAGGAAAGTTTAGTCGAAAACCAAACCAAAATACGTTTCGTTTTAACAATTCAGTCAGGTACACGACCTTACACGAAGAGTGTGAGATTCTGACCTATCCATGTCCGACAGATAATAACGATCCGAGGAATCCGATATTTCAAGCGGTCACGAGTTCACTTGCATGCTAACTTGCTTTAACACTGCTTGGTAGTACTTAGATATGTTAGCTATCTATTTATTCAGAATTATTTAGTACCTACAGTTACGAGCGCCAATATGCATACAAGTAGTAAAAAATCAGACCCAATTTTCTCGTGAAATGACAGTTTTTCTATATCCGTAACGACTGATAAAAATTAATACAGTAGAAGAAATTCACGGTGTGCGTGAACGAGACATTCCAATTCAGATGTAACTGTCAATGAAATAAATACTGTGACCTTTTTTGGCGCGTTATTACAAATCTAGGGACCCTTAACATTTAGGGATCTTTTGTAACTCAATTCATTGCTACGTCATACATTAAACCAGCCTTGAGAACCATTTAGTTAACACACTATTTTAGGTAATTAATCAGTGACTATAAAAAGAGCAGCCTACTTAATACCTCCAATTATTAATTTATATCGGCCTTTGGGCGATGACATATAAAATCAAGCATTGCCTTTTAAAATAATGTATCTTATAGGGCATACAATTAATATTTTATTTAGGTATTAGTATTGGCCCGTCGGGGCTGCGGGTTGTTCGCAAGAGATACCGCGGCCTCGACATGAAGGGCTAAGAAGGAACATGGGTGGTTTTTAGTCAGTAGAAGTCTGACACTCCCATTCGCTCTGCCCAAGAGCGGGAGGGGTTATTTGATGATTTCCCAACCCCCAAAAAAAAAAAAAAAGGTATTAATATTGGATTTTAATACCGCAGTTACTCAAATGAAATGGGTATGTTATTAATTTTGTGTGACTGACATTTTAAGTAAGTAAAGATTGTAGTAGGTCAAGTTCTGTAGTATCTACTTGCCTCTCTGGTAAATAAGCGTGACTTTATGTATGTGTCTTCTTACTCCCTCTCTCATGAATGAGGGTCGCGACCACTTAGGGTCGTTGTCTTTCCCACCAACACTCTCCATGCTGGACAATTTTCGCCCATGCCGACAGATACTTGGAAATTTCCTCTACAGGCTTCTTTCACCACACCCGTCCATCGGATAGGTCCTCCTTCACTGCCACTTTTTCCTTCCACGTCACCAGACACAATTACTTCTTCCCAGCTATCAGGGTTTATGTACGTACCTATGGCGTTTTAAGAAGACATTCCTACTAAATATTTAAGAAATTAGTACTCATTTAAGTTATCATCCCAAACCTTTATAAAATTAAATTCTCATGAAACGCATTCCCTTCCCGTGTTGGAGCCACAATTTCCTAGCATTGTTGGGAATGTGGCGAGTTACCGTGAATCCCAGTAGTTGTATGAGCGCGAGCTGCGAGATTAGTCCGAAGATATTATAGTCTGGGAGAAGACAGCGAGATTGCCGTAAATAGCACCGTGGCACTGCATTTCCGCTAGGCAGGTGACACTTTCCTTGGTTTTGTCGATAGAAGAGAATATCAACGCTCTCCCCAAAATCCTAACTAATATTATAAATGTGGAAGTATGTTTGTTTGTTACCTTTTCTCTCTAAGCCGCTGGGCCGATCATCCTGAAATTTTGCATATTATTATATAATATGTTGTCAAGTGTACAGAAACGGGTATAGTACCTTTCCTACCGAAAAAAAGTATTGTAACCGAGGAAAACAAAAATAACGTTCCTATGATAATTACGCCATAATAAATAAACTGTGAAGGTTGCGGGGCTTGGCTTGTTTTTCATAATTATTTTCTTTTCATTTTTACAAAGAGAGAAAATAAGATAAAACACTCCATACCGTATTTATTCATGTTACGAGTTTCTTAGAATTAATAATCACGATTTTTCAAGAATTCGTCTCAATGTCAAATAAAATACATTAATACAGAGCCGCACATAAAATATACATCACTGCGTATAACCTTATATAACCTTTACGGTTCTAAATTAGATCTCGACAATGCCAGACCAAAAAAGCCGCAGCAAGACCTAAGTTATTCTCTGTAAAAGATTTATTGGAATCGAGTTCTGCTACGGCTATAATATATTCAATATGTGGAATAAGCTTACTAAGAATAGTGGCACAACTCTATCTTAACAAGAAATATGGTACCTACCGACTGGCTGGCAAGCTTAGGGTGGAAAGTTCAAGGTTGTTCAAAAGGAACATTTCAGCCACGGGAAGGAGCGATAACGTCCACTTTGTCCTTTTGGTAAGATAAATACTTAGTATTTAGTTCGCAACTTAGAAATGAAGAACAAACTTTCTGAGACAGCTGTATATTTCGGGTTGTTACAAAATGTTTCTATCTCGATGTATGATAAAACATTCTGTTTCACGTAACATAAAATATTATTATGAATTTTGTGAGCTTTTTATAAAATAAAACGTACTACGGATTAATCTTCAATATTATCCACGAGATTGTTAGCTCCAGTATCAACAAAACAATATTGCATTTCGGCACAAAATATAACGTATCTCAGCGATGTTAGTACAATTGGAACGGCGCTCGATACCCGTATATCGACTTCGCAGATAATCCCTTTTCGGTGTTCCGAATACCATCCGACTGCAATGGCAAATCGTGAACGTGCTTAGAGCAATTTCATCTACCTGTTCTATCACAAGGGGAATAGAGTGGGGCATTATTACTATGATACTTAACAAAACATGGGGAAACAATACATGCTCGAAGTCGCCCCCACCTCTAAGCGTACTGAGTGAGCACTCACAGGTTAAGTACACAGTTAAATTACTCCCTACTCTATCTTTGAGACATTTTTCCTTGTTACGTGAAGCCAGAGTGAAATATAATTTACGGCTGCTCCTCGGAATTTGTCGGTGTACTACGGTATAGTTGCCTCGGATATTATTATAGTGTTTGTAAAAGTAGTAGCTTGTTATTTAAATTAAAGTGAGACATTCTCGGTTTTAAACGGCCAATTGTTAATTACGCAAAGTGGTATAAAAAAAAACCCTTTCCTTTAAAATACCTGTCATCAAAGTATTCAACAAAAATATTTATAGTAAAACTCCGGGAAAGAACGTCATAAATGTTGAAACCTCACCGAGAAAGGTACAATTTAAAAATAACTTTCTCGCAGTTCCCATTTCCAAACATTTGAACGTCGAGCGTTTTGCGACTGGCCGAATATGGCTTCTTCTTTTGAATACTTTTAAGAGGTAACTTTTCAAATAAATCAGTAGGCATTGCAGCAAGACCTCGCGGCTGCGTACTTACTCTTTGTTATCTGTGAACTGCCGGAGAAACTTTCGGTGACTTATTTAAAATTCCATGTGTTTTAAAAACCTTTTCTGTGTTAAAATTACGATCGTGCCAGCTGTCGCTCGTGACTTCATGACGTAATTTTCGAGATTGTAGGATAAAATTTTCTGATTTATCTATGTATGAGTTTATCAACTGGTCGGGTGAGAAAGTAAGAATAAAAAGAAAAAAACTGTTTATTTGTCACAGAGACATAACGAGCATACAAAATGACAAAAAAAACATACAACAAGAAGTATGAAAAATATTTATAAAATAAATAGCATTATCTTCTGCTATGGGCCAGCACAGCGCTGGTTCAGTGGTCATCTGAGGAAAAACGTAACTCATCAGTAATATTTGGAACACATAAATGGCAAAATAACATAAATAGTACTTGAATAATTATAGAAAACAACCATTAGAAATAACATAAACACTACACAAAATATAAGAGTATGTGCACAGGCAAAACCTATTTATTTGGTTGCATGAAAGCACTTGAAAATTATTCCTTCCAACTACCTTCTACACTATCTGTACTATAGTTCATATACTAAGCATGTAATAATGTTCACAGTACCTACAATTCATGTTTAAAGCCGAACAAAAAAGATTATCATATTGTTTGAGATTATCTCAAAGATTATATCCAGATGTGGTCTCAAGTGTGTATTTCCAACTATTTGGCAACAATTGACGGGAACTAAACGAAAGCAAATTCCAATTTCATACAGAAAACGGGCACAGATCCACTGAGGCTTTTATTGAATAAATTAACTTTTATTAAAATCCTGTTTGTGACCCAGACGGACGGCGGACGCCCCTAGCGTCGGCTTACCAACTTATTCGGAAAATCAGATTACGCTTTGGTAAATAAAAACTGCCACTCCCGACGAAATTATTGATTCAACGAAATTATAGAGGACGAGACAATTAGGTAAATAACTAGGAATTACCTTCACTGCGTAAAGGGTAAGAAAGGGTTTATTACGTCTTAACCTATTATACAATAAGATGGGAAGATAAAACCAAAATAAATAAAGTCACTTTTTTCGTCCAGTGCGGTACACAAAATGTGCTTACTATAGTATATTTACGAGATATATATACCAGAGGTTTTTTTTTCCCATCCCCAATTTAGCACGCGGTCCTCGAGGTTCAAAACTTAGAATAGTCTTCCTAGTGTACCCCCAAATAACCTGTAAAAGTACCATTCAGTTCGGGATACTTTTCAGGTAAAAAGTACATAACTGCTGATTAACAAGCCTAAACATTTTCTTTTGTAACTACACTAAGTACTTAAATTTTTGTAAGCGCACCCACGACTCGTGAGAAATATCTCACGAGTCGTGGGTCCGCTTACAAAAATTTGAACTCACATAGAAAATCCAGTAGGCCTAAATAATATGTTTTGAAGGTTTTTATGGGACAGTTGTTTATTATATTTGAAGGTCTGATCATCATCCTAATCCACACACGCTGAGGTAACGAAGCTGAACTTGTTCTACCCCTTTTTTTTTTGGGGGTGGGAAATCATCAAATAACCCCTCCCGCTCTTGGGCAGAGCGAAAGGACTAGCATACCTTCTAGTTGCGGAGATAAATTGGGGGTTTGATGTACAGAATACTTGGTTAAGGCTCCTCTCTCGAAAAAGCTTAAAAACAGCGTGCAGATGAAGCAGTTTTTCACCGGCACTTACAGAGAAATTACATCTGAGAAAAATTGTTAGTAATCTACATGATATGACACGTAATTTGGTTTAGCCATAATTTTTGATACCGATAGTATCACATAATAAGAAAAAAAATCCACAAAATCACCTCCAAATTGTTGAATGGAACCATTTTACTCCTTCATTTTTTAACAAAATAATATAAAAAAAATATCTACTGCTTTGAAATACAAAGGAAAATAATTTGGTTTTGTTACTTTTTAAAAACATGTATTATTTTAATTACAATAAATGAAAAATGCGTCCGTTTAAAGTCCGTATCTACGACCGAGAGGGGTAGTTTGTATGCACAAGGTCATTGGCGTGAATACAAGCCTTAAAGGCTTCGTGACGGGCCCGATTTCACCTTGTATTTGTCGAAATCAAACCTACAAATATTTACTAACTGCCTCGTTGGTCTAGTAGTCGCAAGCGCGACTGCTGAGCATGAGGTCCTGGGTTCGATTCCCGGGTCGGGCAAAGTGTTATTGGCTTTTTCCATCAGGAATTTATTAGTAACAGCCACGGAGTTTGGATTTGTGCCCGGTTGATGTCAATAGGCTCGCCTCCTATTACATGGGACTTAAACATAACTGGCGAAATGTGGGTGTACTATTAGGTACACCTCTGCCTAACCCTTCGGGGATTACAGGCGTGGTGTTATGTTAAATATTTACTAACTTTTCTTTAGAAATGTTTTTTACTGGGTCCCTACTTTCTATTTTGTGTTTATTTTTAATCTGATCTTACAAAACCCATTCATGGTAATTTGATGAAATGGAAAATATAACATAAGCATTATTTAGTAGGGTTCATTTACAGCACGGATTTAACTATTTTGATATTCAACCCTCATAAAAATAATATTCTATTATAAGATATTATAATCATAAAGTATATTTTCACTGCATACCTTCCTTAAAGACTGTTTTTAATTAATTGTGAGTGACACATCGACCGTCGACGTATTTATTTTATTTATTTAGTCTCATTACATTCCTCTCAAAACATATCATTTAATATTTTCAATAAACTTTATATTAAACATGAAATTTCGATTAAAATTTTAATTCAATCAACAAACAAATTGGTTTGGATCCACAGATATTAAAAAAATAGAACTGATAAAATCTAAGTAGACACGCACTCTGTAGTAAAGAGAGCAAATCTATGTCTTACACCACACTAGCATACCAGTTAAAAATTATTAAATTGCACAGCCAAAACCCGCTAACTCGCACTACTCAAACAAAAGAACAACGCACTCCGATTATGAGTTTCAGTCGCACCGCAATATGCATCCAGTAGTCGTGCAGACAAAATTTAATTGAACATGTGCCTGCTCCCACAGGGTTCCCACCACCCAGATTAGAGGGTTGTGATCGCTTCTCAGCTTCACAGGGAAACCCGACGACTACTAAATGAATTTTAATGAAGTAGTTAAGTGCGGGCCCGATGGAAAACTTATAGGAACTTTAAGTAACGTCTGCTAGGAAATTATGGACGATCGCAAAAATGTAGAAGATTTATTAGATGGTTTTCATTGTAATATAATATTTAGCGAGCAATATTTTCTTAATAATTTTGTAAATACTTTAAAAACGAATCAAATGAAACCTACAAGAGTAAGACTGGTTACATTCTAATCCGTTGAAGCTCATGATTTGTAGATCTAAACCTTTTAGGAATATTTAAAACACTTCAAATGGAAAAGTAATTAATAATTGAATTGGCTGAGTGCTTCTATTACTCTAATAATTTGCATAGGTATCAAATAAAAGCAAAAGAGTAATAAAAGCACTCACCAGTTTTACTTCTTGATTTCTTGTAAACTCTAATTAAACATAATCATTTGGCAGAGCAGTGGTGGCCCAGTGGTTGCGGCCCCGCCTTACGAACATAGAACAGTCGTGGGTTGGAAGACAGGCAGGCGCATTACTTTGTGTAATTTATTTCATCAGTACTGCTCTCAAAACGGTGAAGGAAAACATCGTGAGGAATGTCTTAGAACCGAACAATTCGAAGATATGTGACATCTACCAACCCGCACTAGGCACGCGTGGTGGCCCATCCCTCTCCTAGAGTGGAGGCCTGAATCCCTGCAGTGAGAACAGTATAGGCTGATGATGATGATCATGATTTGGCAACAGCTATATCAACGATCTGTAAATGCCGCTACGCGCTGGCTGGAGGCCTTACAATCAAGGCATCAGAGACAGAATTGTCCGGTTAATAAGAAGCCAGCCTCATAGGATGACCTGCGAAATGCAATCCAGAAAAAAAACCGGTACAGGAACACTAGACCTAAAGGCCCGACAGATAAAAATGTACTAAAGTAATGGTCAGTGTCCATTGTTCGCAGCTACTCTCAAAGATCATAAGTGTTGACTCATGATCTTTGACACGTTTTATTTTCCCCAATTTTTATTATTTTGATAAAACAAAAAGACACTGATCTAATATTTTTCGATAAACATACAGACGGAGTAAACAGAACCATATTTTTTTACTGATTAAACATCCGTATTTGTCCCTTCTGGTTTGACTGTTCCTTTAAGATACATGCAACAGTTTGTTGTTGAACGTCCAATAGTAGTTACCTACGTGTTCATGAAACAAACCAACTCTTCACGAGGACCCCGGTAACTCCCGCCACTTTTACAAAGAAGCTACTCGACAAAGTTTCACTTGACGTGGATTCCGAACGAATGTCGCAGGAGAGTCGTTTGAATAAAGTTAGGCCACTGATTTATGTGGAAACTTTTAGTAGTACCGCGTCCCCAGAATATGTGGCCCAGTGTATTGTATGTACTTATCTTTCGGTGTTTATTCCGTAGTTCTGTTATTGCTTAATTCCCAGCGGCAGGGACGTTGGCGTGCCTGTATTGTAAATAATGTTACCAACTTACTAACTACGGGAAATTCGAACAGGTTTGGGGAAAAAATGTATTGGGTCGTCATATTGTGGATGCTGCATTGTGTTAAAAGGAAATTCTCTGTATAAAGCTGGGTACACACTTTCGAAACGTAACATGAAAGGTAAGATACAATGAAAGAATTTTCCGTCCACATTTCCGAAGTGACATGGGACACTGACTACCTGTTATAACTGTCAAAGATTCACAAATGTCAGCCGTGACTAACGGCTTAACGTGCTATCCGAGTCACGGAGAAAACTAGGTATGTAATGGGTGGTCACCCATCCACAGACGAACCTAGTCCAGCGTGGCTTAACAAACTCCTCTATTTATCTACAAATCTGATACTTCAATAAATAATCCTCGCAAAAGAACCATTTCACAAACTTATACTTTCGTAAATGGATCTTTTCTATCGCCCTTACTTTTTATACGATATCAAAACCCAACGTGTCGTCACACGCACCCCAATAAAGAACAACTTGGATAACGCTACTCACGTTGGAAATCCACAAATCGGGATTGGGCCAAGGGTCTTTGCTAAATCGAAATAAACAGAGGCATCATCGAATTCCCATTCCGTCCTTTACATTTGATTTATCTGCTGAGTGGGATCAACTTGAGGCGTAATTTATTGCTGCCGAGCGCGGAGGCCTCTTCCGCCGTTAATTCTGGGGACGGCTAGATAACGCTCTTGACACCTTTGTTTAGGATACACACGGGCTGGCCGAGACGATGGGGAAATCTTTCAATATATGGCGCTAAGGGGATACGTTTTGAAGTGGTTTTAAAGGGTGTAATGGAAATCGGCAGCAATATCTCCAACTACTGAAGCGTTTTCGCAGAAACTTGTCTTGTCGCAGCGGTCTGGTATTGCAATTGGTAATAGCTGTTGCTTTTAGATTTGTGTCTTAATAGTTTTATAATACAATTTATTATTACAGGGAATTACGATAAATGAAATTAGCCACATAGATCTTCAAGGTTATGTCACTTTACCATCAATACATACCATTTTTTTCATACACAGCCGCCAACCAAGCATTCTGTACATCAAACCCCTACCAAAAAAATTTTTTTTTCCCGCTCTGGGCAGAGCGAAAGGGAGTGTCAGACTTCTACTGACTAAAAACCACCCATGTTCCTTCTTAGCCCTTCATGTCGAGGCCGTGGTATCTCTTGCGAACAACCTGCAGCCCCGACGGGCGTCGGCGCTTGCGGGCGGCCCCTTCCGTGTTGCTGACATCTCTTTGAGGCGCGCGTGGAACACGAACGCGCCGTCGAACAAGTGCCCTTTTTTTTTTTTTGGGCGGGTGGAAAATCATCAAATAACCCCTCCCGCTCTTGGGCAGAGCGAAAGGGAGTGTCAGACTTCTACTGACTAAAAACCACCCATGTTCCTTCTTAGCCCTTCATGTCGAGGCCGCGGTATATCTTGCGAACAACCCGCAGCCCCGACGGCCCTTCGTTTGCGTTAAGGGTACTTTTACACCCTATACACATAATTCTACTGTACGTGTGTTTGTCACTGAACTCCTCCTAAACGGCTGGACCGATTTGGATGAAATTTTTTTTTGTGTGTGTTGCAGTGGATTCGAGAATGGTTTAGATTCACAATTGGACCCGGTAGGTGGCGCTGCTGTCCAGGCAGGACGACGTCAGCCAGGCCCTCTGTATGCCTATATCATATTGATGCTGTCTTGGCTTTCGTACGTTTTTTCACGGGTGACCACTGAAAACCAGCGCTGTGCTGTGAGTCCCCATAGTTCAGCACCACAGACTCAGCACCATGCTAAGTGGTAACCTGCTTGTCTTAGTCACGATATGCAAGCTGTCAACTTTATTTGTATTATCCCTGCTTGTTCTATTTTTTGATATTTGTTATGTGTTGTATATATTTAACTTTTTTATTATATATCATTGTATGCTCGTCATGTTCCTGCAACAATTTATTTTTCTTTCTGTCTTCTTTCTTTCACTGCATATAAGCAATTAACATTCCAGAACTTTCGTAAAGTCCAACGGAGACATATCATAATAAACTTTTTATTTCTAGCATTATCATCATCGTTAGTCTGTAATCACCTATTGCTGAATAGCTGCTACAGTTCCCGGTTTACTAATAACTAAAGATTTAGCGGCTTCATAGGCCTCAAGGCTGACATTAAATTATAATTAGTGTTAAGACCAGCTTCTCCTCATATCAGTTATGATAAACACGGTATTAGGTAGCTGTGACATATGGACATCTAGAGATGTCCAGATTATACGTAAGGCCGATTAACCGATTAATTGGCCAATTGAAAGCCGATTACACCGCCAATTGACTGTGGCAAGTGAAGCAGGGATGTGTTACGTGTCGTAGACATGTTGGGCATTGTAGGGCTTGTTCTCACCTACCTACGTACTTAAACTAGCTAGGTGTAGGTAATTGAAAAGTCCAAATGTTGGTGGATGGAAATCTATGTAAAATTTCAAACATACCTGTTTTCCCCGATAAGGTTAAAAAATTCCGGGATGGAACTTTGAAGTTAGAGGCAACGTCCTCACTTTTGCAGTCCTTGGATTGATCCAAGGACTGCAAAAGTGATAAAAATGTTCAAAACGCACAGTAGAAAAGAAAAAAAAACTAGTTAGATTACTTTTTTTTCGGGTCGAGTTACGTGACATTTCAGGAAAACAAAAGATGATGGAAGTATTTCAAATTTGTATGGAAACGTGATAACAAAAAAACAAATTGCTCTTTTTGTTTAATTCTAAACAACCCATTCGTGTAGTTCAAAAGGTTTCGCCCACCCTAGTCTCTTTGCGTAACTCCATGAGGAGCGCAGCAACTCGTACTACAATCGCGTAGTCTCGACGCCTACGAGACTTTTTAAGCAAATTTTCTTTTGACTGGCTTTTTGATGTTTATCCTGTTAAGTATAGCAATGTTTAGTAGTTACTTAACATAATATAACATTACGTCTGTAGTTGAAGCGTTGGGAAGAGGTGTACTTAATAGTGTACCCACATTTCATTACACAGTTATGTTTAAAATCCGTGTAATAGGAAGCAAGCGACCCCATTGGCATCAACCAGGCTGAAATATATGCTCCTTGGCTGTTACTGAAAAATTCCTGACGGAAAAATCCAGTAATACTCGGCCCACCCTGGAAATCGAACCAAGCATATCATGTTTACCCGTTGCGGTTGCGACCACCGGACCAATGAGGCAGTCTTAGTTGACTACTTCGTATTACGACAATCTTAATTAAAGTGTTTAGGATAGCATTGTATGTGCCCATGAGTAGTATGTACCACTTGTCCAATAATTTTTGTGCATTAAATTGCTCCTGGGAACTACTGGTCACGTAATTTTTGTGCCTCAAAGTGACACCTAATTCGATCCTAAAATCCTTTTCCATTTATCCCAGATGCGCAAAGAAATACAGGTGTTACTTATTACATAGTTAATATTACATTATTAATAGAGCCTTTCAGATGTATGGTTTCATAATGCGGTCTTGTAAAGAATTTCAAAAGGCTTCCACTTTCCTCTTTCTATACAAAACATTAGTACGTTCCCAACTGGAATACGCGGTGCCCATCTGGAGCCCTTTTTACGAAAAATACAAGCACAGACTAGAAATGGTACAAAAAAAATTTCTTCGCACTACTCACTATAAGTGTTTCCATACCAAGATTTCCTATGCAGATCTGATGAAGCAGTACAAAATATTAAGCTTGGAGCACAGGCGTACACTGCTAATGGTTATGATGCTGTATGGCATATGCAACAATAGGTTTAATTGTATGGAACTCTCAAATAGGTTATGTTATGTAATACCTAGGACTGTTAGTCGGCGGGGAGTGCGGGCGCCGCGCTTGTTCTACACAGATAAGTGTAGAACAAATGCTGGCGAGCGAGCTCCTCTCCGCCGATTACTAGAAACGTACAACTCACATTTTATAAACATTGATATTTTTGCGCATAATCAGACCCAATTTAAAAAAATAGCAATTGAATTGCTGGCTGGTCATCCTTAACGATGAATGCTTCTTGTTGATGTAAGGTTTGTAGTTTAATTGGTCTCTGACTAAGTCTGGTGTGATCGTTCAGGTTTTATTTATATTTTCTTACTGTCCCTTTCTGTATACGTCCGTTTCCTTATTTCTTTAAAACCGAAATGATTCCGTGGACAATAGTGTGGGTTATGCGTTTGTTTACTATTATATCTAAACTAAATATTAATATTGTAATGTGTAACTGTTTTTTGTCCCAAATAAATAAAATAAAATAAAAAAAATAAAATAAAAATAGTCAGTGTCTTATAAATATTCAACTTTTACACATTTGTTTAAACCATAATAAGGTCAGTCAACCTAACAATATGTGGGCCACTTGCTTGTTTACCACACAACAAACAAAAGAAAAAAAAAAAGAAAGAAAAAATAATTATTTGTCGCAACATAACGAGCATACAAAGAGACATACAGGAAAAAAAATACACAAACAACGCATAACAGATACCTATTAAAAAAAGAAAAACATAAAAAAAAGAATAAAGTTATTAACACTGAACTGCCTTCCTTACTTCCTTACACCATCCACTCAAATCCACAACTTCTGTACTATCAACATCATATGTTAACCAGTTCGTATCCACGGATAAGCGTTATTCGTGACGTGATCCGAGAATCTCAATCCGATACTAAAAGGACAATAAATACGGATCATGCGCGTCATTTGATACCTATTGCGAATAAACTAGAGGTCGCAGTTGATCTTGATGATGCAGAAGTGTGAGTTTGGTTTAAATGTAAGAAGGAAGAAAGGAATTTAAGAAGGTATATTTATAATGTTTGTTACTCAATGTATGGGGACAAAAAAATGGGTCGTTATGAAATAGAAAACATATATTCATATGTGGTACTCACCGACAACCGTATACATGAATGTGAAAATACTCGTTGGTCAAATGATCGCAAGTGGGACTGCTGAGCATGATGGTCTAGGTACGATTCGCGAGTCGGGCAAGGTGTTATTGGTTATTTCCATGAGGAATTCAGGAATCTCAGTAGCAGCTATGGGATCTGGATTTGTGGCCTGTTGATGGGAATAGACCCATGTAAAAAAGGTTGCCCCCTTTTACATGGGTCTATTGCTAAGACGTAAAACATACGGAAGTAGCGAATTGTGGGTGTACTATATTAGGTACACTTTTGCCTTATCTATCCGGAATTACAGGCGTGATGTTATGTTATGGATGAAAGTTATTCATAATTATAATACTCAACTATGTTGGAAAACCCCGGAGTCTGGCACACTCCAGGGCTATTTAGATAATGCCAAATAATTTGCTCAGTCAAACGTAAATAATTAGGTATTTCCGAATTGATTAAACACAAAACTCCCATCCAGTAGGTACTCGATCTCGTAGGTATGTACCCTATCACTATTTAATACTTAAATTCCTTCAGCAATTCAATTATTTAAAGGAACAAAAGAAACATTCTGTCGCGTAACACGGACTCATAAAATTGAAATTGCTCGTAAAATCAGTATACGCAAGTACAGTTTAACGACTACTTTTCACTTCAAAAGCAACTCTTTAGGTGTGATTTTTTAAGATTTCCTTTTTCATTACACGACTGCCCCAAAAAAAAGAGTGTTATGTTTTTAGCGTTCATGTATGTATGTATGTATGTATGTATGTATGTATGTATGTATGTTTGTTTGTGAGTTTCTTTATTCCACCATAACTTCTAAACGCCTGAACCGATTTTGATGTATGTGGTATCGTTAGATTCATTGCGTCACCCCGGGTAACATAGGCTAGATAAAATATCAAAAAACATAATAGGGTGGCCATGGTTTAGAAATAAAAAGAACTTTTAATTTTTTTTTATTGAAATTTCAATGAAAAATATAATCATCGTCTAGAACTTATTAAGTAGATTACAAAAATATACCACAGTAGTATTCAATATCTATTGTTTACTAGTAATACTACTCAACAAATGATATAGTGACATTTTAAACCCGGGATCCGATACGAATAAGCTACATATCAATAGATTCTCTGTAATGAAAGAAATAAAACTGGCTAGGTTACAACTCCCAAATCCATCTACGACGGCACCTAAATGGTTTTTAAGTTTGTATGAAAAGTCAGTATGCGTGAATCAATTTACTTGAAACATGGCAAAAATATTAATTTAAAGAAATAATAATATTTGCAATAATAGAATTTTCAAAATCACCCCTTAAAGGGTAGAAAAAGAAGATCAGGGTAGATTTTGGTATGGACAAATCTGACTGCGAGATCCAACTTGAAATTCATTACTAACACAAATGAATAAATCATGACGTGTGTTATAAAACAATAGTTTAAAAAAACCGTGCGAGTTGAACCCACGCACCAAGGGATCTGTAAAAGTTTTTTGGTACCTACTATACTTAAAACTGTTTGGCACTACGCTTGAATTTCTTAGAATGTTAACAAAATATTCAAAGTTCTTATCATTGTATGTAAATTGCATGTATATATTAAATTCAGCGTAAATTGTTTACAAATAGATACCTACATGAAATGAAAAATGTTTGTAGGTATAAATTACGCAATTAAGCCATTCAGATCATTTCACACGTTCCTGAGGAACAGGGTCTTGATTGACGGATAGGCATACGGACAGACAGACGGAAAACAAAATGTACATATTATTAGGGTTCCGATTTTGCCGACCGGAATCCTGAGAAATGAAAAAAAACACATTTTCCCCCTTCTGGGGGAGGCCTATGTCCAGCAGTGGACGTCTTATGGCTTAAATGATTGGTTATAGGTCAAAATACCGATATATCACTAAAAGATATGAAATAAAAATTAAATAATTAAAAAAATTAAAAAACACGCCTGCCATGACAAAAAGTAGGTACCTAAACTAAAAATTAAAAAAAAAAAAATAATTAAAAAAATTAAAAAACACGCCTGCCATGACAAAAAGTAAACTAAAAAATAAAAAACAAGTCAAACGAATTCAGCGATGAATGGGAGCAAGGTCCCGTAAATGTATTCGAAAATGGAAAACTGAAAACTAAAACTTTTATTGCAGTCGGGGGACCTGTAAAGAATTGTTCCACCGAACTGTCCCCCGACTGCAATAAAAGTTTTAGTTTTCAGTTTTCCATTTTCGAATACATTTACGGGACCTTGCTCCCATTCATCACTGAATTCCTTTGACTTGTTTTTTATTTTTTAGTTTACTTTTTGTCATGGCAGGCGTGTTTTTTAATTTTTTTAATTATTTATTTTTTATTTCATATCTTTTAGTGATATATCGGTATTTTGACGTATAACCAATCATTTAAGCTATAAGACGTCCACTGCTGGACATAGGCCTCCCCCAGAAGGGGGGAATTGCCATAATAGCCACGCTTGGCAGGCGGGTTGGCGATCGCAGTATGGTTGTTAAGAAGGCACAGAGAACGCTGCTGCCCATTCTCTGGTAAGTCCCTTAGTCGCCTCTTACGACACCCACGGGAACATATGGGATGGTGCTATTCTTTATGTCCGACACCACACACCTATAACCAATATGGCACGAATGTCGCGCTAAGGATAAATACTAAATCGATTATTTTTATGGATACTAACTTTGAGATCTGAGGTGATTTAGTTATTGTAGTGACACGTAAATTAGGCAACTTTTTAACTGTATCAGGCGTCTGTCGGAATTTTCTTTATTTGATCACTTTTTTTATGTCTAAATTGACCAGACTATAAGAACTATGAATATTTTGTTTACATTCTAAGAAATTCAAGTGTAGTGCCAAACAGTTTTAAGTGTAGTAGGTACCAAAAAACTTTTACAGATCCCTTGGTGCGTGGGTTCAACTCGCACTTGGCCGGTTTTTTTTTAAACTATTGTTTTATAACACACGTAATGCTTTATTTATTTGTGTTAGTAATGAGTTTTAAGTTGAATCTCGCAGTCAGATTTTTCCATACCAAAATCTACCCTGATCTTCTTTTTCGACCCTTTAAGGGGTGATTTTGACTATGATTGCAAATATGTATTATTATTTCCTTAAATTGATATTTTTGCCATGTTTCAAGTAAATTGATTCACGCATTCTGACTTTTCATACAAACTTAAAAACCATTTAGGTGCCGTCGTAGATGGATTTGGGAGTTGTAACCTAGCCAGTTTCATTTCTTTCATTACCGAGAATCTATTGATATGTAGTTTATTCGTATCGAATCCCGGGTTTAAAATGTCACCATTTCATTTGTTGAGTAGTACTACTAGTAAGCAATAGGTATTGAATACTACTGTGGTATATTTTTGTAATCTACTTAATAAGTTCTAGACGATGATTATATTTTTTATTGAAATTTCAATAAAAACAAATTAAAAGTTCTTTTTATTTCTAAACCATGGCCACCCTATTACGTTTTTTGATATTTTACCTAGCCTATGTTACCCGGGGTGACGCAATGAATCTAACGATACTACATACATCAAAATCGGTTCAGGCGTTTAGAAGTTATGGTGGAATAAAGAAACTCACAAACAAACATACATACATACATACATACATACATACATACATACATACATGAACGTTAAAAACATAACACTCTTTTTTTTGGGGCAGTCGTGTAAAAAACAAGTCAAACGAATTCAGCGATGAATGGGAGCAAGGTCCCGTAAATGTATTCGAAAATGGAAAACTGAAAACTAAAACTGTTATTGCAGTCGGGGGACCTGTAAAGAATTGTTCCACCGAACTGTCCCCCGACTGCAATAAAAGTTTTAGTTTTCAGTTTTCCATTTTCGAATACATTTACGGGACCTTGCTCCCATTCATCGCTGAATTCGTTTGACTTGTTTTTTTAATTTTTAGTTTAGGTACCTACTTTTTGTCATGGCAGGCGTGTTTTTTAATTTTTTTAATTATTTAATTTTTTTACAAAGTTATTTAAGTACTCATTCCAACATGAAGTTCTTCACGGTCTATGTTGAATGCATTGGAATTTTAATAATGTGAAAAATAACTCACTAAAGTCATCGAAAAGGGTAGTGCAAATTTTTCACTTTTATGTATTTTAAAAGTCAGTTTTAATATTTAATTGAGCTCTATAAATGACAGCCATGACCAGCGTCTTAGCGTGCTTTCCGATGCATGAAGAAACCTGGGTATGTAATAGGTGGTCACCAATCCACGGAAAAACCTAGGCAGCCGTGGCTTTACCTAAAGATCGACTCGAGCGGCTGTTGTTGTTTAGCAAAGAGCTCCTCGGCACTTCCACGTCCTTGGAAAATTATAATCAGGCCTCCTAATTAGAAGATTAGTAAAAACGAAAATACCAACATTTACTGTGTGGTTTGGGCACCGGTACCCATGTGTATATAAGTACTAAAGTGCCTACCCAGTATAATTTCAACCTACTTCAGCTGAATTCCCAAATCCAAAATAAATCCGTCTTAAAATTCAGCCACAAAATTCATTCGCTAGAATCTTAACACTATTCAATACAATAAAGTTGAAGGTAATTGTCTGGAGAGAGCCACAATAGCATAATTAGTTGGTTTCTCTTATACTACGATGTTAAATAAAGGAGTAAGTTTGAGGGACAATTTACGACGGAGCGGGGTACTATCACCGCTTAATTCTGTGCCGGGGAGCCAGATAACAGTCTCGTAGTGTCGCACTCGATTTATTACTTTAATCAAACGTTCTATGTATGCTGACAAAAACTACGCACTTAATGCCTTATTTGGGGCGAGATTGAACGTTCGCCGATATGTGTGTTGTCTTGTTTGCTGTTTTTCGGTTTTTCCTTGTGTAAAGGTTTAGTGGCAAAAATGGCGGATTTTGACAGATTGCTTAAGAATTTCTCCCAAAGGACCATGAGCAAAAGTGTCCCCACCCTCCAACAGGTTTGAAACCAGTGCCATTCGATGCGCCTGGTAAGTAAGTTATTTTTTTATAATGACGAGTTTTTTCAGAAACGTGGGGTTTACGTGGAATACTTGAATATATCTACCAAACCTAACTTTTCAAATGTGTGAGGTCCAACAGATTTGGGACTAGTGTCATTCGAAGCGCCTATAAAATAAGGGTTTTTTTACTAAGGCGACATTCTTGAATTATGTGGGGTTAAACTGGGATACACCAAAACATCAACCAAACCTAACCTAACCTAACCATTGAAGACGCTTTTTTCAAATCTGGGAGGTCCAACAGATTTGGGACTAGTGTCGTTCAAAGTGCCTATACAATCAAGTTTTTTTTACTAAGGTGAAATTCTTGAATTATGTGGGGTTTACTTGGGATACATCAAAACATCAACCAAACCTAACCTAACCTAACCATTAAAGACGCTTTTATCAAATCTTGGAGGTCCAACAGATTTGGGACTAGTGTCGTTCAAAGCGCCTATAAAATAAGGTTTTTTTTTACTAACGCGACATTCTTGAATTATGTGGGGTTAACCTGGGATACACCAAAACATCAACCAAACCTAACCTAACCTAACCATTGAAGACGCTTTTTTCAAATCTTGGAGGTCCAACAGATTTGAGACTTGTGTCGTTCAAAGCGCCTATACAATCAGGTTTTTTTTTACTAACGCGACATTCTTGAATTATGTGGGGTTAACCTGGGATACACCAAAACATCAACCAAACCGAACCTAACCTAACCATTGAAGACGCTTTTTTCAAATCTGGGAGGTCCAACAGATTTGGGACTAGTGTCGTTCAAAGCGCCTATACAATCAGGTTTTTTTTACTAAGGTGACATTCTTGAATTATGTGGGGTTTACCTGGGATACATCAAAACATCAACCAAACCTAACCTAACCTAACCATTGAAGACGCTTTTTCCAAATCTTGGAGGTCCAACAGATTTGGAACTAGTGTCGTTCAAAGCGCCTATAAAATAAGGTTTTTTTTTTACTAACGCGACATTCTTGAATTATGTGGGGTTAACCTGGGATACACCAAAACATCAACCAAACCTAACCTAACCATTGAAGACGCTTTTTTCAAATCTGGGAGGTCCAACAGATTTGGGACCAGTGTCGTTCGAAGCGCCTACACAATAAAGTTTTTTTTACTAAGGCAACATTCTTGAATTATGTGGGGTTTACCTGGGATACATCAAAACATCAACCAAACCGAACCTAACCTAACCACTGAAGACGCTTTTTTTCAAATCTTGGAGGTCCAACAGATTTGGGACTAGTGTCGTTCAAAGCGCCTATACAATAAGGTTTTTTTTACTAAAGCGACATTCTTGATTTATTTGGGGTTTACCTGGGATACATCAAAACATCAACCAAACCTAACCTAACCATTGAAGGCGCTTTTTTTTTCAAATCTGGGAGGTCCAACAGATTTGGGACCAGTGTCGTTCGAAGCGCCTACACAATAAAGTTTTTTTTACTAAGGCAACATTCTTGAATTATGTGGGGTTTACCTGGGATACATCAAAACATCAACCAAACCTAACCTAACCTAACCATTGAAGACGCTTTTTCCAAATCTTGGAGGTCCAACAGATTTGGGACTAGTGTCGTTCAAAGCGCCTATAAAATAAGGTTTTTTTTTTACTAACGCGACATTCTTGAATTATGTGGGGTTAACCTGGGATACACCAAAACATCAACCAAACCTAACCTAACCATTGAAGACGCTTTTTTCAAATCTGGGAGGTCCAACAGATTTGGGACCAGTGTCGTTCGAAGCGCCTACACAATAAAGTTTTTTTTACTAAGGCAACATTCTTGAATTATGTGGGGTTTACCTTGGATACATCAAAACATCAACCAAACCGAACCTAACCTAACCATTGAAGACGCTTTTTTTCAAATCTTGGAGGTCCAACAGATTTGGGACTAGTGTCGTTCAAAGCGCCTATACAATCAGGTTTTTTTTTACTAAAGCTGCATTCTTGAGTTATTTGGGGTTTACCTGGGATACATCAAAACATCAACCAAACCTAACCTAACCATTGAAGGCGCTTTTTTTTCAAATCTGGGAGGTCCAACAGATTTGGGACCAGTGTCGTTCGAAGCGCCTACACAATAAAGTTTTTTTTACTAAGGCAACATTCTTGAATTATGTGGGGTTTACCTGGGATACATCAAAACATCAACCAAACCTAACCTAACCATAAAAGACGCTTTTTTTCAAATCTGGGCGAATCAACAGATTTTAAACTAGTGCCATTTGATGCAACTGCGTAATAAGGTTTTTTTTTACTATGGCGACATTCTTGAAATATGTAGGATTTATGTGGGATACAACAAAACATCAACCACCCGCTGCACCGGTTTTTTTTACCTTAGTAAAAAAAAACCTGATTGTATAGGCACTTTGAACGACACTAGTCCCAAATCTGTTGGACCTCCAAGATTTGAAAAAAATCGTCTTGGTTAGGTTAGGTTCGGTTTGGTTGATGTTTTGATGTATCCAAGGTAAACCCCACATAAATCAAGAATGTCGCTTTAGTAAAAAAAACCTTATTGTATAGGCGCTTTGAACGACACTAGTCCCAAATCTGTTGGACCTCCAAGATTTGAAAAAAAGCGTCTTCAGCGGTTAGGTTAGGTTCGGTTTGGTTGATGTTTTGATGTATCCCAGGTAAACCCCACATAATTCAAGAATGTCGCCTTAGTAAAAAAAACCTTATTGTATAGGCGCTTCGAACTACACTAGTCCCAAATCTGTTGGACCTCCCAGATTTGAAAAAAGCGTCTTCAATGGTTAGGTTAGGTTTGGTTGATGTTTTGATGTATCCCAGGTAAACCCCACTTAGTTCAAGAATGTCGCCTTAGTAAAAAAAAACTTTATTATATAGGCGCTTCGAATGACACTAGTCCCAAATCTGTTGGACCTCCCAGATTTGCAAAAATGTTGCCATTGGAAAAGTTAGGTTTGGTGGATATATTCAAGTATTCCAGGTAAACACCACGTTTCTGAAAAAACTCGTCATAATAAAAAAATAACTTACTTACCAGGCGCATCGAATGGCACTGGTTTCAAACCTGTTGAGGGTGGGGACGCGGTTCATACAAAATCACCCATGGTCCTTTCAGCTGTGAAAATTCCTCCTAAGATAACAACCAATCATACCATTCACGCCAAATGTTAGCGCTATAATTTAAAAGATACATGCATTTAAACTTATATACATTGTAATGTACATTGGGTGTTTAGAAGAAGATTTTGTTAATATAGTGCTGGGCCGGAATGTTACATGTTACTTTGTTCAGTACATTGTACATTGGTACTTACGATGATAAACGAAAACTTCACGAAACCGTCTATCAAGCGTTTTGTACACCAAGCTAAGTAACTCTACGCAAAAATTATTGCTGGGAAACATGCTTTTTAGGGGTGAAAATCACGTTTTACGGTTTAAATGTGGCACACAAATCATTGTGCGGTTAAATACATTCAATAGAATGGGTGTCGTGGAGGTTACCACGGTTACCTTCACTTTATTATACATTTAAAACTTTTGAAAGTTACTGTCGTTTAGGAGAGATATTATATTTTTAATTTACTGAGCCTTAACAAGCAAACACTCGTCTTGTTTTTCTAAACGATTAATTGCAAATACCTACGATCGACCTTACGATAAACTTGTCTATTACGCTTATAAACATATAAAAACTAGTGAAAAAGTTGGAACTATGAACCACCAATATATCCGTAATAAGAAGGATCCAAGTACGGTCTAAAGTAAAATAATGACCGCAATGACGGGGAAAACAAGTGGTTTTCGGCTTAAATACCTCTTTACTCCTGTTTTATTGAACGTCAGAATAATGTTTTCAGTGCGTCATTATGTTGTACAATAACAACCCGCACTAGGCTCACTAAAAACTGTCATACAAATAAAACATTTCAAAAACGTTTTTCAAATAAACAAACTTCAAAAACGCGTTCAAAATGGCTATCAATACCCTGAATTGTTTGATCTCTCATTTAGCAACTTACTAATTAGCAATTGGAGGGTCCTTTGCTGTAGTCAAATTGAAACGTTATTAGTGACCAGATTAACAGGGACGATATGGTAGATATATTATCATTTGTCGATAGGGACACACGAGACCTTTGTATGGACTTCAGTTAGAGCTTGTCATTATCGTGTTATTGGGCTTAATGGCTTAATTAAAATAGTTGTGGTTGTTGGCGACAGCTGAACATCATCATGTTCAGCTGTCGCCTACAACCACAACTATTTTACCCAATTGAAATTCAACCTAGGCCTTCGCCTTGGTTGAATTCCCATGTCAAGCAAAGTGTTATTGGGTTTTTCAATCAGGAATTTCCCAGTAGTAACGGAGCCAGAATTTGTGCGCATTTGATGGCAATACGTGGGACTTTCAACAAAACTGGCGAAATGTGGGTGTATTATTAACTACACCTCTACCAAACCCTTCGAGAATTACAGGCGTGATGTTATGTTGTGTGTTTGAGCATTGTTGTTTAGCTACCACACAGCGTGTTTCGAAAAGGTATAGTTATATATAAGGGTGTTGTACAGACCATGGACATGAACCTCTTTCTTCTTGGAAACAACATTCTTACTGAAACGAGCAACATTATACCTTTAAATCATCATCTGCCTAGCCTTTTCCCAACTATGTTAGGGTCGGCTTCCAGTCTAACCGGATGCAGCTGAATACCAGTATTTTACATGGAGCGACTGCCTATCTGACCTCCACAACCCAGTTAATACTAAGGCAATACGATACTCTTTGGTAAGACTGGATGTCAGAATTTCAGGTCACTGACTACCTGTAACGACTGCCAAAGATCTATATATGGCAGCCGGGACCGACAGCTTAATGTGCTTTCCGAGGCACGGAGGAAACTCGGTATGTCGGGCGGTCACCCATCCACAGACCGACCCAGGCAAGCACAACTTTACCTAAAGATCGACCCGAGTGGCAGTTCTTATTAAGCCACGAGCTCCATTAATATAATAATAATAACATTATACCTTTAAATAAATAAAAATAATAATTGTCGTTTGTCCGATAAGATCCCTTGTTGCCATGTACACGAAAGCTCTTTGTTTTTTTTTTTTCTAATATAAAGGTTAAACAGTCGTTTGAACTTTGTAAAGATCTAGCTAGTACTAGACCGTTAAATAGTTTTTATTTTTCTTTGTACTAAAGAGTGGTTGTAAAAAACATTTATTTATTAAATAAAAGCATCAATTATGTCTAAGCGTGGCTCATAATGATTACGAATTTATGTAATGAATTTAATATTTTCAATAATCTATAGCAACATACAAATAAATGTGATTGATACTGGAACATTCACAATAATATCATTAATGTTACAAAACATTTAATAACATTATCTATACATTTCATATTTAATTTAACCACGGGATAATGTATTGTATTATCCTTTACCACAAATAAGCTAGATAATTCAATGAAAAACATCAACCTAGTTACTTACATCGTTACCTATTAATATTGGGATTATGTGTAAAGAATATTAATGATTGCTAATATTCTAACATCATCATTATTTGCCTAGTTTTTTTTATTGGCTTTAGCTTTGTGTCGGCTTACAGTCTAACCGGATGCAGGTGAATATAAGTATTTTATATGGAGCTACTGCCTATCTGACCTCCGCAGCTCCGGAGGGTACTTGGTATGAAATGGGTGGTTACTCATCCACGGAACAACCTAGGCTCAACCAAGGTTTAACTTAAAGATCGCCTGAAGTGACAGTTATTTAAGCCGCAAGCCAAAATATTCATCTGAATGGTCAACATCTCAAATAAGTTTATAAATCAAAGTAGGTACAAACACATACTTTGTGAATTTAACGTCATTCGATAACCAGGTGGCCTACTCGTACCACATCGAACTAGAAACTGAGCGTGAATGCTATCTCACCCGGCAGCAATACTCAACAGTACCTACTCTTCTAGCAAATGACGGTTCTGAACGAGAGAAAAAGAGAGAGCATGTAAAAGTGGGATTCCATACTTATAGAAGATGTTCGACCTTAACAAATTCGACTCCATCCTCATTTCATAGAGCTCATGTGCTATCCCGCCATGCATATTGCAAGTGGGCCCTCCAGGTGGGTCACTGGACTTTTTTCTCGTAGCTGCCACGCTTATTTAAATTATTAATTTATTTTTTAATCGTCGTTTTTGACTTAACTGTGAACACTTTTATCGTGCACATTTTGATACATTGTTCTCACGTAATATATTTATAACATCTCAACATTAATGATGTAACCAAGGTTTTGTAACAACCATCATCAGCCTATAATTTTCCCATTACAAGGACTCAGGTCTCCTCTCTAGGAGAGGGGATGGGCTATAATCCACGCGGGCCCAGTACGGGTAAATTTTTTTGATGTTCAGACATTTCGGTTTCCTCACGATGTTTTCCTTCACCGTTTTGAGAGCAGCGGTGGCCCAGTGGTGGTGGCCTCGACTTACGAACAGTCACAATATTCTGATTTAAAAAAGTGTCCATGGAGTTTCTTTCTCGTTCTTCTCCATAGAGATCTACGCTAAGGAACGGGCAACTACAGCACAGTTACAGTTATTAGGCCTTGTAACTGGGACTGGTAGCTTCTTTTATTTTGTAATTGTTCATCTATTCGAAAGTGCCTGTAACTGGCCTACTTGAAATAAATGCTTTGATTTTGATGATTTTGATTGATTACTTTCATTCTGCCTCGTATTGAGACCAGCGTGCAGGGTAAATGCCCCCTCACTATTTACCCTCCAAAAAAAGTTAATTAGAATAATGACTAATATAGAATCAACAGACAGTTGCAAACCTTACTTCCAGAAACACAAGATTCTCACGTTAGTTAGTATTTATATATTGGAGTTATGTAAACTAGTTCGCAAATATCCGGATTCTTACACTACACGGGGAGACGTACAAACAAATTATTCGTTGCGACATAAGAATAGACTGAATTTTCCCCCTTCCCGTATTAAATTATACTAATAATACACTAACTAGTCCATATTCCATGTCCATCAAAATATATAATAAAAACACAAAGCAACTAAAGAAAACTAATATATTTGTGAGTAAATTAAAGCAATACTTAATATAAAAAAAAACTGTTATACAATAAGTACAGTAATATTTAACTGATAAATCCAATAATAATAACTTAAAATGATAGTACACTACTAATCAAAAATAAAAAGTTTTATACCAAGGAGGTAAACAAATAAGCAATTTAATAATACAGGGTCAACCAAGCATTCTGTACATCAAACTAAGCACCCCTACGCAAAAATTTTCTATTACCTGAAAATGTACATTATGGATTGCAATAAACGATTTGTTTTAAATCAATGGCTTCTGGACGGCAGCACTATTGATTTCTGATGTTAAAATGTTTGACAACAAGTCAGCGCATTTCTTTGTGTAATTTATTTCATCAGCACTACTATCACAACAGTGAAGAAGAACATCCCAAGGCCCTATTCGACGTTAGAAAAAAAAAAAAAAACGAAGCTACAGTCACAGTCACAAGGCATAATAACTTGTGAAAGTACTGTAGTTGCCCATTCCCAAAAGTAGATCTCTATGGAGAAAAATGGGCAAGAAACTCCATGGACACCCTTTTAAATCAATATATTTTTACAAAATTTTGGTTACATCATTCATTTTGAGATCCCTTTGAACACACTCTATTATTTACAAGCTGTATTTCCTGGAACCATCGCATACTGTACAATAGGATGACCGCACCGCAGCGCATAATTTCGGCCTGTAAAACGAGAGAACGAGCGACCCGTCTGTGCAGAGCGGTACTGTATGCCAGTACCTACTATTAAACATGATGATAGATACAAAATGTTATAAAAAAGATACCGGCTGAATACATAAGCTCCTCCATTTTTAAAATACCATAGCATCATCTACGAAGGGTTAGGCAGAGATGTAACTCAAAGTGTAACTATATTTCTTCAGATTAGTTTTAGGTTCCATGCAATAGGGGAGGGGGGGGGGCGCGACAATTACCATCAACCGGGCACTAATACAGACTCCGTGGCTGCTACTGAAAAATTCCTGACGAAAAAACCTAATATTAGTTTGCTTGACCCGAAAATCGAATCCAGGACCTGATGCTTATCAGTCGCGCTTTCTACAAATACCCCAAATGAAGGCAGTCAATCAGTTTTAAAACTCGGTTTAATATGAAAATATTTGGAATGCATTGTGTTTAAACGAGTTCTTTCCTAAGCTGAGCTAGCCTTGTTACTCTGCACAAAGGTATCAAGGTAACTCTGCCTTTCATATCGCTAACCCCACAATAGCTGCGCCACCACTATTGCATCACAATTGCATTAGATCTACATTACATTTGGCCAACCCTCCCACGCTGCGGTCAAACGCGGCCGTAGTGGCGATTAGACTTACAAACAGCACACGTAACCCAATAGCGAATATATAACGTCAGCGGGTCCAACTGACCTGTACGGCTCAATTTGGTCAGTGAGCATTATCGGGAATGCATTATTTAGTTAAATAAAGCGAGGTTGAATGATTCTGTTGAACATAATAGAGTACCCGAACGTACATATACAGCTGACAAAGCTTTTGAAAGGTTGTCACATGACATTTGTGTGTAGTGAGTTTCCAGCAATTTTTAGATCTAACTTTCCTCCAGATCTGATAATTGCATTAACTGTATATTCCCCGGTGCAAAATTTGAAATAACGGTTTTAACTTTGAGATAAGACCCGCGGTTAATTAAAACGCAGATAATCCCAGTTTAATAATTATATGAATAAAGTAAGTTTCTTTGATAGCAAAATGCGAAATGAATTTGCATTTAAACTGAAATGCATTTTGTGAATTTGTGAGCGGCCCAATGACGTTTAGCATCCCCAAAAGGTATATTATGTAAAGGCAACAAAGGTTAGATCTTCGTTACTCAACTTTTGGGGTTACCGGAAGACTGAAGAAGGAGCGAAGTTAGTCGACCATCTTATTATTCTTCTTTATTGTTAGCTTCTAACCTACCGTCAGAGTTTTTATGCCACTCATCGGATCTAACTTCTTTTATGTTCCGGTGTAGAAAATTCTCATGACCGTCCTTCGCCCTAGGGTGAGCCGATCTGTCAGAGTTTAACTGACAAAAAAACACACCGTTGTTTGAAAGAAAGAAAAGAAAGAGCTTGGCCTTCTTAATTTTCAACCATTGTAGGACGAAATACGAATGATCGCCGGCAGAATCTCGAAGAGACTCGCACAAAAGAGAAGAGGCCTATTATACTCGGCAGGGGGTAGAACTGCCAATGAAGATAATGTAGACGAATTCCTACAGTCATCATCATCATCAGCCTATAATGTTCCCACTGCAGGGACTCAGGTCTCCTCTCTAGGAGGCCTATAATATAATAGGATGGGCTATTTATAATCTACCACTCGGGCCCAGTGCGGATTGGTAGATGTCACATGTCTTCGAATTTTTTGGTTCTAAGACATGCCGGTTTCCTCACGATGTTTTTCTTCACCGTTTTGAGAGCAGTGGTGATGAAATAAATAAATTACACAAGTTAATGCGCCTGACTGGGTTCGAACCCACGACTCACTGTTCGTAAGGCCACCACTGCTGTCATCTCTACAGACCACATATAATTTCCAAGACACGTTTATCTCATTAACATCCTGGTTTCATAATAAAAACAAACGATAAATTTTATATGCAACCACACTATATTAACTTCTGCAAGGAAAGTTTTGCATCATTAGTGTGGATTCAAACGGGGGCTACTGTTTGGTTCACTGGCTTTTCAACCGTGTTTTCACCGAATGTCGGTCTTACATTTAAAATAGTATGCAGATGTCGTACTTACTAAATGTCGAATGCAAAATAAGTATACAGTAGGTACTAAATAGTAGTGCACCTTTTTTTTTGGTGGTTGGGAAATCATTCAACGACTCCTTCCGCTCTGGGCGGAGCGGAAGGGAGCGTCAGATTTCTACTGACTAAATCCACCCATGTTCGTTCATAGCCCTTTGTGCTTTGTATTTTTTAAGTACACCTACATAATATTTCCAACTACAAATGATTCTGTCGAAAATGTAATATTTTGAAGTAATTATGTTATATAATAAATCGAACTGAATCACTCCTAATGTGTGGTAGTCATGGTAATTATTGTTTGGTTTCTCGTTTTTTGAATTATTTGTATGTATTATAATATATATTAGTTTATTTAATTCCATCTTAATACATGTATTGGTATGTACCAGTAGGTATATTAATTTATGTTAACAAAATAGTATTCTCTTATTTTATTTATATTTGTACTCCACCACAGTGCTGTCCTATTTGACCCTAAGGTTGACTGGTAGAGAATGCCTTGTGGCATTAAGTCCGCCTATGTACCACGTTTGTGCATGAAGTTTAAATAAATAAATAATATTACCTATTCATATATTGTATTATACTCGTACCAACACAATTCCTATTGCATCTGTATTTTTGTCCGTTTACACATTTACAAATTTTATTATTAGTCTATCATGCTCGGCTGCTTGCAGCGTGCAGTGTATCGAGTGTCGAAGTGCACGGATCAATGAAATATTGTGCGCTTAGAAGTTGGGACCGTGCGAAACAGGTTTATGTTTCCACTTTTTGTTTTGTCTCGCGTTTTTGACGATTATTTGTTAATCAAATAAAAAAATTCAAACACATAACTATGTTAATAATACTAAGTACAAAACTGTTTAACGTTCGTCACATTTGACAAAAGCACTAGGCGCAGCCTTGAGAGGTACCATTTCCTTTTTACTGTGCTCTTTTAAGTTTTTTTTTAATGTGCTGTATATTTTTTTTTCCTTAATACATTCTTTACACTTTCAAAGAAAATTGAAATGTGACATTCGTTGGATATCCAGGAAAAGAACAAAAAATTGCTTAACATTAACGTTCCTTTTTTGTAAGGTTAGTGCTCTGTGCTACCTGACACTTTTCTTCTCCTGTTCTTGTTTATAATCATGTAATGCACGGCTTTGACTGTATACAGGGTGTAAATCAACCCATCATACAGTCGTCAACCAAGCATTCTGTACATCAAACTAAGTATCACTATGCAAACATTGTTTCTGGGAAATGACTTTTTTTTTGGGGTCAAAATTCATATTTTACGGTAAAACTCAAACTAGCACTCTTAAAACATTGTGATAGTGGATGCTTTGAATAGTAAACGGGTCATGGAGGTAATTTAAGTGAAGTTATAACCTGAAAAACTAGTATTTATAAAAACAGCTGTGAAAAATTTGGAACTTTGACCCCCAATATCTCCGTAACTAGGAGGTTCCCAGGTATGGTCTAGAACAAAAAAAATATCGCAGTGGCGGGGCGAACTAGTGCTCTTCGTTTGCGTTAAGGGTACTTTTACACCCTTTATAGTCATTGGGTTGAAATAAGGTTCTGGGCACTTTTTGCCAAGCATAGATTACCGATTTTCCTTCGTCTAGTAACCGGTGAGATTTGAATAACGTGGTTGGTAATCAGTTGCAATTAGCGGTGGTAGTACTGTAGTACAGTATTTGAATGCCGTATCGTTAGTCTAGTAAGAGATGCTTAGCCAAGGATTATTAGCAGATTTATTTTTGATTTAAACTCCTAGATCTGATTGCCAATGCATTTGGTAACTGCAGACTATCAGTTACCATATGGATAGAAAGCATATTTGAAAAGACTTGTCATGGCAAACCAATACGTTGTGTTTTATTTTGTGTAATTCGTGATCACCAATTGGTTAATTGCACCATTAACCAATAATTCCTTAGACTTTTCTACCAACAATCTTAATTACGTAACACAACAATATCATGCCTCTAATCCCCAAAGGGTGAAGCAGAGAGGTTTACCTACTTATCTGCCCTCATTTTGCCAATAATACTTGAGTACCATGATTGTAATATATAGGACGCGAACCTATAACCATCAACTGGGCATTAATCCAAACTCCGCAGATTTGCTCAACCCCGGAATCAAACCCAGGACCTCTAGATCAAAAAGACAGTAGTGCAAATAAAACCAGCCAAATCAAGATAGACACGACACAAGTCTGCAATACCCAACCAAAAATTAACTTAACCAAAAAAAGCCAAAACAAATTGCAGTTGTCAATTACAAGTAGGCCAATCCCTGCTTTTTCATTGCGAACTAAATTAAATAGAGATAGTTAATCGACTGTCACTCGCGGTGATCGATGTTTGGCTGGATACATTTGCATCGGGCCAACAGCGTGCGTTGATTGGTCGGTTGATACTGTTGTTTTGATCAAGTATTTTTATGAGAGGTGAATTTGCACATTTTAGTGTTTATTTATTGTAAAGCCATCGCATCTTACAAGAACGATTAACAAAACAGGACAGGTATTTTTGATAGATAGTGGTGTTATAAGATTATTGATATAATAATTATGAACTCAAAAATGTCTTATTTTTAATTTTGTGTTAAATAAAGAACTCCTTGTGGGAGTTGGAAGTGAGTGTAAAAGTGAAAGTGAGTGAATTATAAATTGACAAGGAAGGAAAAAATACTAAAAAATAAACGAAATATCTGAAAAACTTCACTGAGTCAAAACGTGTATCTCCCAATTCAGCACTCATCAGTAAATATATTCCGCTTTCAAATAACTGCAAAAACATTTTTTACCACTTCTAGGTGAAATGATACAAAATACTATCCCAACCATGTTCTTCTACTAATTTCTTTCAGCATTAGACCCACTAAAAGTAACCTCTATATTTTATCAGACGTCAACAACCAATAAAATAACGATGAAGTATACCAAACCAACAACATTCCACAACACTTTCAACAGAATGCCACGATTCACCCTTTCAATTGATAGGCATTGGCAGCAAAATAATTGTAGGTATATTTAAAGTTTAGTTGAAAAAGTTCCCTTTGAATGGTGTAACATCAGTTCATTAGGGCGCATTCACGTCGCGTCAGCGGCTCTAACTGACGCGACTCCGCAATTCGTTTTACATCTGACCTAAATTCTGCCTATAGATAATATAAGTGTGAATGGGACTTATCTTTTTGCGTACAACAGTTTGTGATTGATTTTTTTTTTGTTCCTCTTGCTTTGTGTCTCAATGAGTTGTGGGTTGTGGGGATTAATACTGGTTATTATTGAAGGTAAAGGTTTAGGTATATAATACTGAATGCTCTTTCTTCGATGGGTTACGTTGTTTATTCGTTTGGTGAAGAAGTTGCTCAACGTCACCTAAAGACCGTTAAAAAACTTGCTTACGATTTCTACGTAATTTATTTAAAACTTCAAGCACAAAGTACAGAGGCAAACTTAATGCCATTGGCATTTTCTAGCAGTTGATATTTGGGAGATGCAGAGGCAAACAGTGGTAGGTGTATCTCTGAAAATAGTTCTAATTGGTAGTATTATCGTACACAAAAACACGAATATATAAAAACCATAAACATAAGTATATCAAATTATTATAAATATACGGATATACATTATTATTATAACATTATCAAGAAATATAATTTAGTAAACAGCCTACTTTTACTCCTGCAAAAAACAAACGAGTAGTCACGGAAAAATAACATAGTGTTGGTTTGTCCTGTATTTAAATAGACTCGTTTAATGGGAGAGTATCTCAAACAAGTTCAAAGGGGGCCACGTGGAACGCATTTTTTCTTTCTTCATTTATTCATGGGGTTCCGGGGTAGAGGGTACTCCGTGGTGAGGTTTTCAAAGCCGCAGATAAACATAGATTATACACGAGATAGATTAACACACATTTGCTGGTCTGAGAGATATCTGCGTCTATACTTTTACTATCTTCTATGCGTGTCGATGGAGTCAATATCCGACCAGAATCTAGGCACCGATACAGATCTTAAGTTGGTTTCTCTTATATCCTGGAAGGTGCAGGAAGCTGTGCAGGATTGTCAAGTAAGGAGGTGAAGAATATCTTCCAGAGGGGCTTCAGTCTAGTGTTGTTTTTAAGACGGGCCATTGATACCCCATATTAATATGGCATTAATTTTACAGCGGCCAACCTGGACCCGCAAACGGTTAGGAGACTTCCATATTAGTCACTACTACTCCTGTCCAGGAGGAAGATGTTATGCTGGATTGATGAAGTTGCTCTTACTTTTAAGCTGTTAGAGTTGAAAAAATTACTTTTATCCATTCTTAGTGCAAAATTCAACGTGAAGCAAAATGCAATAACGACATAGCTTGGCATTATTACTGTTAAACTTCATACAAAACCACAAAAGGGAATATCGACGTCCCCGGGGAATAAACCCGTAATCGCAAAAATCAAATTTTACAGGAAAAATGATTTAGTGTTTTTGGGGTAAATCTATTCAACAAAAGATAATTATGACAACATTATTATATGACGGAAAAGCTAATTTTTACCCGAAAAGTTTATAGTATTAGGTGTAACTATTAAATATACACAGATTTAGTTATACACCAAAACACATATTACCGAAAATGGTTTCATACAATTTTTAGGATATTGATATCTTACAATCCTGACTTTTCAATATTATTCCAGTAATGTTTACTTACCGAATTATTCTTGTAAATTTCTTAAAAATCGTAGCCATAATATTGCTTTACTGGATTATTAAACGTGTTTTTCATTACAGGAGAGAGATTGTAATGTTCAGTTACCGACTTATTATGGTAAAATTTTAAAGAACCATAAAAGGGTAAAGTAGTGTAACCCGTATTTTATAGAAAATTTTCGGTAGTCTTAATACCGTAATCATTGAAAACCGATTATGTAAAATAAATTTGTCGTCGGTATCTTCGAGGGAATAATTAAAGAAAACTCACAAAATTTATTAAAATAATAACTTTATTGGGAACAAAGTTCTCATAGAGATCACAAATTACAATCAGTAAAAGTATAAAAAAGTAGCCAAGTAAAAAAATTAATAACTAATCGGTATTATCATTAGCATCATCATTTTCATCGCGATCGTCACTGTTTTCTACAGAAATTAAGGATCCATCGCTCCACTATTGCATAAAGACAGTAAATCTGTATGGAACGCCTTGCTTATAGGAAGAGGTTGATGATAAGCACGTGCCAATACAGGATCTTCTATCAAAGCATCTGTCTTAGGGTTTCTCCCGACGTCGTTTGGTTTGAAATGAATATGAAATATCTAATTCAGAATATGCATCATCATAATCATATTTAAAGAAAACCTTGTCCTGTTGGGATGATGATACATGAATTTTCATTACATCAGACCAGCGTATCGTATTCCCATCTATATCGCGACGCCAATTCAAAGGATTTACCATTTTTTTAATGTCTAAAATATCTGTTTGCTCCAATTCTTTCTTAGTATATTTTTCTCCCGAGACTTTGGAGTTTAGAATTATATTATATATTTGATCAGGTGTGTAAATAGACTTATTTCTCATGTTCCTTTCAATACAGGCATGCATCGAGTCGCTCTCGTTCTGGCTATGTGCAGTCTCGAAAAAACTGTGCGTTATAGACAAATTTAAAGATTTTGCTGCATACACATACCAGGCAAAAATTAACCTGTTCTTATTTTGGCCATAACAACCATCCGAATTGCAACAAACAACTCCCAATTTCTATGCAGCCTCGTTTTGCGATTTGGTAATACCACACGTAGCAATACCCTTTTTTACGTAGAGCGTCAAAAATAGTAAAATTGTACACAGGGTACTTGCGTTTATAATGGAAAATGCCTACAGCAGATTGTGGAATACTTAACAATTTTTGCAGGTCGAAGATAGCAATCGTGCTATCGTTTTTGTCAATTGTAATTTTTTCTTCATGTTTAATTTGCCGAATTCTCTCTTTTCTATTTAAATGACGTCTATAGCTTTCTTCTAAAGACTTTTTTTCTGATGGACTGGCTTGCTCCTATACAAAACATGTTGAACATTGATCTTTTTTAGGCTTAAAAAATGAGTAGTTAAATTTTGTGTTCAAAATGGTTTCATATTGACGTTTTGTCGCCATCGTAACTTCAACATAATTTTGCTGTGGATACCACTCAGTGTTCAAACGAAACATTTTTGATATGTTGAGGTCTTGTGACAAATATTCTCGAGTTGAGCTTTTTCTTGTATAGTGAGACTCTACTTTAGGAAATTATGAAATATGCTTCTCAATACTCGATTCTGTGCTGGAGCTCATTTTACGAGGTCTATTGGTGTGCTTACCTCTTAAGTATGTAATCCCTTTGTCTAATTTATTTTTTTCTATTGCTGTATATATATACCATTTGTTCATAAATTTTTAAAGTGTTTAGGAAAAATTTCTTACAAACAAGAATCTCTAAATTATTTAAAGAAAAAAAGTATTTTATAGTCTGTGTGCGATTATTTTTCAGTTCTAGAGTCATTCGTTTGATATTTTCGGTTTTAGTATGTTTAATAATATACATCCATTGGTGTTCTCGATCAAAAAGTTTATAAAATTTATCAAATAAGTTTTGCCTCTCTGAAGAGGTTTTGCTGCCACAGTTAATTTTACATGAACACACAGGACCCATGACCTTTTGTGGATACTTATTCTTATTATGACAACCTTCGTAAGCTTGACCAGCGTTTTTAAGTAATTTATTTTTTTTGCTAGACCACTGGTCTTCATTAATTGGACGTTTTTTGGTTAAATTTATGTCCCGGATGATAACTGTAACAGTTCATTACCGAAAATGTCTACCACAAAATTTACGATAATAAACCTGTAATCGCGTTAACCAGAAATTTTGGTGAAACATTTTACAGTAATATTACTTTACCAAAATGTAGCCACTAAATTTAATTTGTAATAATGTATTTCGTTATTTTTCTAGTAAAAAAAATATAGAAAATTTCCAAAGAACAAAAGTGTTATAAGGAAAACCGTTGGAAATTACCGCAGAAAAAATTTAAAAAAATTGCATACGTGTATCCCGGCCCATAGATACCGTAAATGGTAAAACAGTAAAAAGTCAGTAATAGTATATTACAGGTTTATTCCTTGGGGGCGTCGATATAATCTATTTCTGGAATCTAAAGTTGGCTTTATACTCTCGGCCGCGAGCTCTGTCAATGTCTCTCGAGAGACGTTTTGCAAAGAACTATCACACGGAGAAGACTAAGCCAGAGACACCAAAGGTCTACACTCTTGCCCTTGCTTTGCCTCGGTCTATCAGTGAAAGTGTGCAGTCTCCATAAGAAATTCGAGGCATACCAATCTGCCAGAGTTCAACGTCCTGGTTTAATTAAATATTGGTTATGTTATATTAATCAAGTTTTAATTGTTCTGGCCCAAACGCTTAATTACTATCCTTAGCTAACAATGTCTAAGTATCGACTTTACACCAAAACAAATAATAGACTAGACTATAGATAGACTGGAGGCACCACATTCAAACTTGTGTATTACCCAAGTAACACAATCAAAGCAGTATAACGGCCGACTTACAGCATTTTTGTATTGTTTTAGCATTTTTATACGACAACTGCAATACTTATTTGAGCACAAATTATACGGCTTTAGGCCATAAATAAGTTCACAATTAGTTGTTTAATTGCATTACAGGCCAGAGAATTAACACTCAGTATTAACTACCAACGCAGTGCAACAACAGTAGTGTCCTTTTTTTTTGGGGTGGGAAACCATCTAATGACTCCCCCGCTCGGGTGAGAGCGGTAGGGAGTGTCAGACTTCTACTGACTAAAAACCACTCCATGTTCCTTCTTAGCCCTTTCTGTCTAGGCCGCGGTATCTCTTCCGAACAACCCGCAGCCCCGACGGGAACAGTAGTGTCCTTACACAGACTTAGACAGAATGACTGTCATTTATTTCGTACCTCACGCCTCTAAAAAAGTAAAAGTTAAAATGTTGCGAGGTAACTAGAACCAAAAATTCAAAATATATTATCAAATATATGTCCATTCCCACCAGGCACATAGCCTGGTTCTAATTCCTTTCACAATGAATCCAGATTCCTAAAATTGAGAAAAATACAGGCTAATTATTTAGTACTATCAACCAAAACAATCGCTATTCATTTTCAATCGTCCGACAGCCAGTTTATTCGGAGACTAACAACAATAAAAAGTAAGTTTCGTATTGACTCAGATCCGTTCTGATCCTTCCAATACGTGATCTAATCAAGAAAGGAACCCTTGAATGTAGTTAATTAGGCAAATAGAAAGTTTCCAGCGTGCTCGAACCCGTTCGTTGCAAAATCGTTTGTTTTCAAACCGTCTCTCGGTTGTCGGATTTATTGTCTTTGCTACTGGTAATTTGGTTACGGTATCATGAGAAGTTGAGGATCTCGTTATGAATTGAAAAAATTGGGTTTATTTTTTTTGACTACCTTCTTAGTCAAGTGGTCACAAATACGACTGTTTGGATGAGGCACTTGATTCCTAGGTTAGGCTAAGTGTCGCCTCAAAAAGATGTCAGCAACATGGAAGGGGCAAGGGCCGACGCCCGTCGGGGCTGCGGGTTGTTTGAAAGAGGTACCGCGGCCTCGACATGAAGGGCTAAGAAGGAACTTGGGTGGTTTTTAGTCAGTAGAAGTCTGACACTCCCTTTCGCTCTGCCCAAGAGCGGGAGGGGTTATTTGATGATTTCCCACACCCCAAAAAAAAAAAAAAAGGTAGTTAGGCAGCCGCTACATGTTAAGTATTCATATTCAACTGCATCTAGTAAAACTGGAAGCTGACCCCAACATTGTTGTGAAGTATATCCATAATGCCACATGCAACATCTCATCTCACATCATCACACATCTCTTTGAGGCGCGCGTGGAACACGAACGCGCCGCGCCGTCGACACGGCCTGTCGTCGTCATCACTCACCGTCCACAGGCCCGCGTCTACGATGGCCGAAAGCCATCACGTGGCCTCCGACGCCCGGAGCGCCTCCCGCGGCGGCTGGGACGAGAGGTTTCCCTAACTACCCATCACAGCCCAGTTAGACTGGTCCTTTGGTAAAACTGGAAAAATTATTAACTTCAATTTTATTCCTAACCTAAATTGTTTATCGTAAAGAACTTCAAAGAGTTTTTCAAATACCTTCATGTTTTCTCTACAGGATAACCTTTCTTTGTGCTGTTAACGTTTGTAACGACTCAGAATAATTGTGTAATTACTACACTAATAACGTTTTAATGAAACACCTCTGCTCATAATGTTTAAAGTTTTAAAATTTTACACATTATTTTTACAAGTAGGTACGCTAGAGCAAACTTATGAATAACAATATATCTAATTTTGTCTTTCTAAAACCTTTTATCTATCCTTTGAAACCTAAGTAAACTTTTAAAAGACTAAAAGTTTATTTAGGTTCTAGACAGAACCTTTTCATTGATATATTACCTAGGACCTAGCGCGGTGCCCTGCATAAGTCTTGAATTTATTCTTTCAAATTTTGAAAAATAAATAATAGTAGTTGATTTTACCAGTGATCCCTGAACCGGTAGAAGAATGTGCCTTTCTCTATATTCTTTTCTATTGCATAAATTCATACTATTGCATAAATTATATTTCTTACAAACGCTGATCACTTTACACAAACATTATCCCTATGTAGATTCAAAATCACTTTACAGATTTCCTTACAACTTCCAAGAATTTGCTTACATACATAGTAATTACCTCTACACTAATTATTACGAAATCGTTGCGTAAACAAGAAACTGACGGAGCCTAGTTAGCTTTTAAAATAAATTCATTGTGTAGACAGATATCTGGCTTTGTCTGGTACGTCCCGTGGTACGTGAGAGAAATTTCTAATATTGGCACAGAATATTTAAATACAGAAGACTTACTGCCGCACTCAGAGACGTTTAATGATTACTTAAACCATCACTTAGTAAAGATTTTGACACTATTTTGAAGGTTTTCTATGACAATTCTTTACTAAGAGACGGCTTAAGTAATCATTAAATATCTCTGAGTACGGCAGTCACTTTCTTATATTTGTCGCTTCAATGAACTCACCGAGACAAAGACTCCACCCCAAAAACATCACAGCTAAAAGCATGCATTCCACAACTGCAACTAAGACTTTTTAGACCCAATACTTTGACTATCAGTTCCTTCTCATGTGGTCTCATTAATGAGCCTTCTGTACTCCACCATTTTATCCTATTATGTCAAACCACGCTTTTGCCAGTCGCGTCCGCGTAAGGGTGGCTGCATATATACGCGGTTGCGACAACTAGCGAATCTAATAGGAGGCAATTAAAATAATGTCAGTACTGTGTTCGACTTTGTTGATGACTCCGTGGAGGCTGGTTTTCAGAGCCTGTACCGTAATTATGAAATAATGACTATGTTATGTTAAAAGATATTTCAACACCAAGAATGAAACATGGAATCTGTTTAATTAAAACTAGAATTATAATCTGTGAAATTCCATTTGTTTCAGTAGAGAAGGTTTAAATAATGCCTCACCGCGTTCCAGTTGTCTAACCGCAACTGGAACAAACACGTTACGAGTGCTATGAATAAACATAAAATTCCAAAACAATCCGAAACAGTGCAATTACACGTACCTTAATAAAGAGTCCATGTCCACAAGCTCGTGTAACGGGGATGTGTAGTGTGTACATCAGACGGAATCGCGCGGCAATTTGTACCGCGCTGGTGTGTGGTAGCCTAACTGTCAGGACCGGAGAGCTTTCATCAGTAATGTGCATTTCGGTGCTGCATACAAAAACAACCTTAACTAATGGTCATTTGTTAAACCTGTACTACGTTACAGAATATATTTTTACATTTATTTTTATGCCGCCATTTCACAAACATACGTTATTTTAATTCAACGCAATATTTCTTAGTGAATAGGTACGATTAATTCTCACTTTTATCATAACATTTGTAAAGCATACATTAGGCTTAAACTCTTACGTTACTCATTAAATTTAAAGATGAAAATAATGTGTGATATTTATTTCGCAAAATGAATGTGCTCTGAACCTGGTTGAGGTTCAGTGTTGTCAAGATGAGGCCAATGCTTCATCTATCACAGACAATTCTGTGATAGTCTTTTGTCATCTCGCTGATCTTCAGGCCAAGCTACAGAGCTAGACTGTCTGTTGGTAGATGACCATACATCATACATAATAATAATAATATTTTTTATTGACACAAATAAAAAAGTTAAACATTTAGATTTGAAACCCTGACTCCTGTGCTAGGTGAGACGTGTGTTACAGGAGTTACATATACCGAGACCCCTTCGTGTTTCGAAATACACGTTATGCTTTTGGCTGTCATTCGTAAATCGCCGACAGTCGTTACGGAAAGTCCGACGCTCGAAACTCTCCAACCCGTCTTACAATTATTTCCAAGAGTATGTTGTTACCTCGTCACTGAGTTGTAGGATTCCGATGCGTAATAGGTCCATTTGAAATACAACTATTTTGTTGCATTCATTTAGAATGGAAGTCGACTTCAAAATGGTTGGGAGAAGGCTAGGCAAATGATGATGGCCCGCTATACGCTAGTCTTTCTTTTTCCGGGTGGAAAATCATCAAATAACCCCTCCCGCACTTGGGCAGAGCGAATGAGAGTATCAGACTTCTACTGACTAAAAACCACTCATGTTCCTTCTTAGCCCTTCATGTCGAGGAAGCGGTATCTCTTGCGAACAACCCGCAGCCCCGACGGGACTAGTGTGCCCTCACGTTCACACCGAGACTTCCATTGAGCCATTAGTCGTGTTTTTTGTGAACATGGCTTTATGTTCTACCATGTAAAAGAGCAACACTCGTTTTATCTTGAAAGTTCTTAGTAGAATTCTACACAGTTACAACACTTTTGGGGCTAAATAAAACCTGCTTAACTTAGTTCGGCGAATTTCAGCCTTATCTTCACGCGCTATTTCAATTAGAATGCCAAGGCGTTAGCCGCCATGATGGCATTTTTTGCAAGAAATAATTGGGTTTACATGTTGTTTGTAGTTAACAGCTGTTGATCACGAATATCAAACGTTAAAGCTCCACTTTCTTTGTACTTTAAGTACATAAAATATATTATGTTTTCTAACGAACCTATAAATCATGTTTGACGTTACCTGAAGAGCCAGCAAACGCTTTGACAGATCGCAACAAACTTATTGATTTTTATGTAACTCTATAAAAACTACTCTAAAATTGGTGATATTACCGTCACTTTGGCCATAAATATGGCTATTACGAACAGAGTGATTTTACGTATTTTTCATAATTGCGGTCTACCGTCACCTATAACGGAAGTCAACATTTATAATTATAAGGTAAGGAAATACGATGTTAAATAATAAATCGATAAAACATTGGAATTCCAAAGTTTATGAAGAAAGAATTTTCGCTTCGCACGATTCCTACATTGTTCGAGTTATATGGGATTTCTGTGGTTTCACTTCAGGCTTTATTAGATGGTTGTCTGTGGAACAATTAATTACTTTTTCAAAGTCATTGACTCGTACTTTGACTTTAACAATTATTTTACTACATAAATGAACCTAAAAAAAAATTGTACCTACTGGTAAGTACATAGGTACTATTTTTTTCTATCATTATTGTATTTGAACGCAATAATGTCCGTTTTCATCAGGATTTTCTCAGTACCAGTCACGGAGTCTGAATTTGTACCTGGACGGCACATTAGACTAAGAAGAAAGAAGAAAAAAGAAAGAAAAGAAAGAAGAGAAGATCTCTGCCTCACAATTCAGAGATTACAGGCGCAATGTAACTTATGTTATATTATGTATCGTCCGTTCTTCAGCACTTATTTTTTATGTTTATAATTGTTTAGTAGGAAAACATGTTACCTGCCTGTTTGTTAATGATGCCACTAAGTGGGGTCTGGTGACCTGTAATACAGGTTTTTTCGAAACCTACGTCAGGCACCAGCTCTCACAATGTGAATCTTATTTAGTTCAAAACTGTTATGCGCTGCAAAACCATTGTGAGAGAAAATAAATAAAATTATTATTAAATTATTATTGTCATCTTCCTGCCCTTTGCCATGTAAGTATTCTGTGTGGATATTTATCATCATTGTGCTTACAACTGGAACAGCATTTTGTCCTCCTGGTAGCTTCTACAGGTTTACATGTTTTATAGAACACACGTAATCGTTTTGTGCATAGTACGAAACGTTAGTGTAATGAGCGTTACGTCCCAAGATCATTGACTTGCAACGGGTTACGGCGCTGTGCAAATAGAGACGTGCCACTAAGTAGATTAGTAACAGTATTCTTGATCTGTACAATTGAAACTTCACTCGAATTCATTTGTTAACATTTAAAATGAATAATAAATAAACATAGGTACGTAGTACGTACTGCGAATTATATTGAGTTTGAAATGAATACGCAAAGAAATCGTACACAAAGTTGTGCTACTTGAGAGTTTACATGCCGCCCATGGGTCAAAGTTGTGGTATAGAGTACCAAAATATGTCCATCTGTGGAGTACGAAAAATTAGTTTAGTCAGTTCAACGTAGCCATTTGCTGAAATGCTCATCATCTGCCTAGCCGTTTCCCAACTAGGTTAGAGTTGGCATCCACTTATTACGTTTAACGACTGTCAAAAATATTTTAATAATAATATAAATTATTACGGTTTAGATTTCGTCATCGACATTTGGTGATATGAGGAACAGGGTGAAAAGTTCCTCATTACCCATAGAAGAGGGAGGATCCTCCGACCAGACGGGTGTTGTGTCTGGTGGGCTAACTGCATGACATATGTAAGTAGGGATTTTCTATATAGGCTAATGTCGCGGATAAAGTTGATAGCGCGATGTGTTGCGATAGATGTCGCTGTCTCCACAGACACTTCGATAATATCGATTTTGAACGATTTGAACAGACTAACACCACATTACAACGAGATATTAAGTATAAAATAAAATGATAATGGAACCTATTGCACGCTTTGGGCAGTACACTGTCCGAGTTTTGCTTTCCCCAGGGCATCGAATTGTACTAAACGAGGCCTACATGTTTGTTTGTCACTGAAATAGTTTGTGTCAATATACTGAATTATCTATTGCAAATATTTAATGCGGAATCTATGGTATTACCACCGTATTTATCAAACATTGAGACAAGAGAGCATTGGCCCAGTGGTACTGGCCCCAACTTACGGACAGTGAGTCGTGAGTTCGCACCCAGTCACAAATTACTTTGTGTTATTTATTTTATTACTACTGCGCTCAAAAAGGAAAACATCGTGAGGAAACCGGATGTCTTAGAACCAAAAAATTCAAAGACATGTGATCCAATCCGCACTGGGTCCGCGTGGTGGATCATAGCCCATCCCTCTCCCAGAGAGGAGGCCTGAGTCACTGCAGTGGGAACATTATCGGCTGATGATGATGATTTACCTAACAATTGATTTGCTGCGAGCTAATGTTTCACATGCATAACATCGTGTAGGTTTTCAGCAGAAATATACCATTGTCATTATTTTTCTACCCTTATAGCAGTTTATTTGGGGTCGGCGCAGCATAATTATATTATTCTTCCATACCTTATCATGTCATCAGTCATCTCCTTTCTTGCCATAAAATTCTTGACGCAGTCCATTTACCGTTTCAGAAGTGTACTATTAATAGTACTACATTTTTTTTTTCTTCTAAGCATAATATATTGTCCCACTGTTGGGCAAAAGCCTCTCCCATAGCGTTCCACTCTTCCCTCTGTGTGGTTTTCTCCGTCCAATTCGTCATAAACGCTTCTGGGTCGTCACGCTTTAGTCCCACATTATTACCATATTTTTCTTTAATTATTGTAATCGCTTTTTTCTACAATAATTTCACAATAAAACCTGGCTGTTTTATTTTATTATATCCTAGTTGTACTTACTTCAGATATAATTATGCTTGTCGGCAGGCAAAGATAACTGGTATAAGTATAATGCATCTCAAGATGCCTGAAAACAATAAAGAACACGTCTTCACAATTTCAATTCGAACAAATCGTTTCGTAGCAGTCAATGGAAACTAAAACTACAACCCCTTCCTAAATTGTATTATAATTATAATAAAAAAAATGGTGTAAACCCTTGTTGAGGATAAAACCACACGGAGAGAACAGTGAAAGGTATTTGCCCAGCAGTGGGACAATAAAATCCCTTTTTTTTTTTTTGGGGGTGGGAAATCACCAAATAACCCCTCCCGCTCTTGGGCAGAGAAGCGGCGAAAGGGAGTGTCAGACTTCTACTGATTAAAAATCACCCATGTTCCTTCTTAGCCCTTCATGTCGAGGCCGCGGTATCTCTTGCGAGCAACCCGCAGCCCCGACGGGCGTCGGCCCTTGCGGGCCCCTGCCATGTTGCTGGCATCTCTTTGAGGCGCGCGTGGAACACGAACGCGCCGTCGACACGGCCTGTCGTCGTCATAAGACGGACGGACGGCGAGCTTACCCATCACTCACCGTCCACAGGCCCGACAATAAAATCCCTTGCGGTACAACATGACTTCTGCACCCACTTTCCTCTGTCGTGTTCATACCCACTTATGCAACACGATCCTTGGAAAGCTAGGCCAACAGTTTCAAACTAGGTATTCTGAAGCCACTACTATGGACTTTTAATTTCATAACCGTTTAATTACACTTAGCCTTAATAAGCCAGCTCTTTCATAAATGATTAGGTAATTTGTTGCTTAATTAAGGTAGGTAAACACAGGTTACAATTTTAAGTAAAAGCTATAAGCCTGTAAAATTCTACAGTATCTTTTAATAATTAAGTCAGGTAGCCTTGATGTTGAAGTAGGTACAATGGAGCAAGTTATTTGGTATATATATTATGCTCTCATCTTTTCTTTACAGTGCCAATTATGTTGATTATGTGTAACTAGCTTTTACCCGCGGCTTCGCTCTCGTGAAAATTTCGATTTTCCATACAAACTTTGCCCCCTTTTTCACCCCCTTGGACGTTGAATTTTGAAAAGTCCTTCCTTAGTGGATGCCTACGTCATAAGAAGAGTACGTGTACGAAATTTTAAGTTTGTAGCCCTAAGGGTTGATGATCCTAAGTCAGTCAGCTTTGATAGAAAGATAAATAATATAAAATATATTAATCTATCCAATATATATAAAAGGCAAAGCTGGCTATGTCTTTGAGTCGTCAGACTTCAACAGGGTTGTAGATTAATTACAAGTAAGCTCCCAACAGTTACCTTGACACCAGTATCTACCAACAAATCAAAATGTTTACTTGAATAAAAGTAGTAATTTAGGATACTATTTTATTTTGTAGTTTAGTAATAGGAATGTTTACTGACCAAACAAAATATGATTCTAATTAGTCCGTCTGTTAGATTATCGAAATATATTGGATATGTATTTTTTGTTTTATCAAATCAATAAAAATTGACGAAGATAAAATGCGTCAAAGATTTGAGTGGGGGGTTGTGACTTCACTCACTGGTAAAAAATGTCATACTAATGTCTTAGAATGTGACGTCACACGAGTTTTCAAAGCACTGTATCGTGTTCATTGTTTCGTTACGTGATAAAGAAAAAATACGTGTTCAAAATTTTTTGGAAATCTATATGACGGACTAATTAGTTTTTTTTTGTTAACTACCCTATTGCTTAAAGGTACAACCGTCAACAGTTTAGAATTGTAAGCGTTGCTTCTTTTGACGATACTTACTTCAATCAAATTCTTGTCTATTGCATAAAAATGGTTGAATTGGTAATTACTTAAACTAATGTAATAACTTTATCTTGACTACTACTAAATTACTAAATAATGGATATCTATATATCCATTAGTAATTTTCAGAACTATAATTGCCAAATATTTACATTATTCAGAAAGGTCAGGTGTACTCGCAACCGGTGTGTATGACCAAATGTGTGAATATAACATGAACGAAACAAAAGTTATATAATATATTAGAATCATATTGTTCTGTGGTTTCTGCCAAACCCCTTGGGGAAATGGGCATAAGTAACATGTGTGTGCGAGTGGTGTAACATTTTTAAAACCTCAAACAAAAATAGTACCTCTACTACACACAGTAGCGATGTGCGCTAATGTGATTGCTTTTAATGTTTAAATATGTAACTGTGACGGAATCGTAGATCAACGCGACGTTTGCATTGTGAGAGCGACGCGTAAGCTCCCTAAGCGTGTGTCCATATTCATAAACGGAAGCGGTGCTGTTTGAATTTTAGTTTGAAAGAAAATATTACGTATTTTATGAAATGTGGAATGGCACGGTCATAAATTTAATAAAAATAAATTTATTTGTCAGAATATTGTTGCTGTAGGTGTTACAAATAATTTGATGTCCATAATCGCACTAAGTATCGTGCAAGTGAAGTGAAGTGATACTAACATAGTTTTTAGTTATTTATACTAACACAAATGTTATTAGTATGTATATTTAGGTTAAGGTATTTGTCTATGGGTCTTTGTTACCTGAAAATAAATGTATTCTATTCTATTCTATAATATTCTGCTGTTTCCAGCGTACAAATATTTTAAAGAATAATTGTAATGAATTTAATAAATAATAAAAATTAACATTCACAATTTAACATTAAAATTGACATACCTACAATAGAATTAATACAAATGAACCATACAATGTCAAGAATAAGGAATACGTTAACTACTATCAAATACAATTAAGAAACTCGTCTACCACAATTGCCTCAACAAAATGAGACGAATTTAAATTAAAAATAGTATCGACTTAATTCATTATTTATTATGTTTTAAGGCTTACTGTTAATTATGTTTTCTGGGTTGTTGTTTTTTTTTATCAATCAAATTGTGTTGCCCTGTGTGAGATCAATAAATACATTTTCTTTCTTTCTTTTATTATAGTTTTTTAGTTAATCTATCCGGAATTATTAGAGGCTCACCCTTGTTACTCCGGATTTAAAATCACATAACTGGTCGAATGTGGGTGTTCAGTAAATTACACCTCTATCACTCTTTAGAGATTGCACGTGTGGTGTTACGTCATGTAAATATCTGTCAAACTTCTACGCTCGCTTTTGCACATAAACATAACCAAGCACTAAAAGTATTTGTCCCGAAGCATCCCGATTCACGCCGACAGGACATTCACGGCCGTGATACGGACATGACATGATTGTTCGCCGGACGGTCCACGTCGGCCGCGTTCATGCGTTGTGCATAATATGACGCGTTAGTGATGTATGCAGTATCATGAAAGCAGCAGGCAATGAACATAGAGGTTGTACAAAACTCGTCATTTGCATATATGATATGTGGACGTAGTGATAATGTCAGTTTTACGCGTCTTTTTTACATATATACCTACACAAACTCACGTTTTGTTCACGCAGAAACTATACGGATCACTACTTACTGCGATCTGTACAGACTCTTATACTCATCATCATCATCTGCCTAGCCTCTTCCCAACTATGTTAGGGTCGGCTTCCAGTCTGACCGGATGCAGCTGAATACCAGTATTTTACATGGAGTGACTGCCTATCTGACCTCCATAATCTATTTAATACTAGGTAATACGATACCCTTTGGTAAGACTGATTGTAAGACTTTCAGGTCACTGACTACCTGTAACGACTGCCAAAGATCTATATATGGCAGCCGGGACCAACAACAACTCGGTATGTCGGGCGGATACCCATCCACAGACCGACCTAGGCAAGCACAACTTTACCTAAAGATCGACCCGAGTGGCAGTTCTTATAAGCTACGAGCTCGAGACTCTTATACTATCTCTATGTTTAATCGTAAAAGAAAATATTTTTTCCCAAGCACAATTACTGAGCCTGGATTGCCCGACCCGGGAATCAAACCCAGGATGGTTTGATTCCCGGGTCGGGCAAAGTGTTATCCGGTTTTTCTTAGCAGCCGTGGAGTCTAAATTCATGCCCGGTTGATGGCAATAGGCCTGCCCCCAATTACATGGACTTAAACATAACTAGTGAAATGTAGGTGTTATATTCGGTGCACCTCTGCTTATCCCTTCGGGGCCTACAGGCGTGAAGTTATGTTTTGAATGTCAAAACTACACATAAACACAATTTCGCGTTCATTTTAAAGTTTTAAACCGACAAACTAGCATAATACACTAACAGCAATCTAGACGCTCATAGTTAGTGCAATATTGCATAACTGCCTAGCTATGTAGCTGTTAGCGTATAAACTAACTACTGTACGTACATGCCAGTGTCATTATGCGCCTAATTAGGGTTTAATATCACTAGTGTAGTTGAAACGCTATGCCTCTCTATAAAATATGTCTCTCTACTAATGTACTAAATAATAAAATAACTGGGACATGAGTGGCGTCCCTAGTGAAATTAGGCCTTGCGTTTAGGATGTTATTTAAAATATAGACGTGATTACCTAGTTCGTGGGGAGGAGCTCGTGGCTTAATAAGAACTGCCACTCGGGTCGATCTATAGGTAAAGCTGTGCTTGACTAGGTCGGTCTGTGGATGGGTGACCGCCCGACATACCGAGTTTCCTCCGTGCTTCGGAAAGCACATTAAGCTGTTGGTCCCGGCTGCCATATATAGATCTTTGGCAGTCGTTACAGGTAGTCAGTGACATTAAATTCTGACATCCAGTCTTACCAAAGAGTATCGTTTTACCTATTATTATCTGGGTTGTGGAGGTCAGATAGGCAGTCGCTCCATGTAAAATACTGGTACTCAGCTGCATCCGGTTAGACTGGAAGCCGACCCTAACATAGTTGGGAAAAGGCTAGGCAGATAAAAAAAGAAAAGAAAGAAAACATATTTATTCAGCACATGCCACAAGTGCACACAACCAGCAATAAAAAATAAAAAGAACCTAAAAAATAACAGAAAAAAAGGAGTGTGTGTGTGTGTGTGTGTGTGTGTGGTGTGTGGTGTGTGTGTGTGTGGTGTGTGATGTTGACCCTAGGTCGTGATTGGTTGCATGTCAGAATCGCTATTCAAAAACTATTGCTAGGACATTATGGGTATTCACTGGTGTTATTAGCTGTACTAGAGGACCACCTTTTTTTTGGGGGTGTGAAACCATCAAATCACCCCTCCTAATCTGGGCAGTGCGGAAGGGAGTGTCAGACTTCTACTAACTAAAAACCACCCATGTTCCTTCTTAACCCTTCTACCAAGGTCGCAGTATCTCTTTCGAACAACCCGCAGCCCCGGACAACCCGCAGCCCCGAACAACCCTAAATACAAATATCGAACAACAACTGACGGGCAGTAGGCTACCAGACACAACACCCGAAAGATCCTCCCTTTCCTATAGGGATAGCGAATTTTACACCCTTTTTTTGTGGCGGGTGGAATATCATCAAATAACCCCTCCCGTTCTTGGGCAACGCGAAAGGGAGTATCAGACTTCTACTGACTAAAAACCACCCATGTTCCTTCTAAACCCTTCATGTCAAGGCTGCGGTATCTCTTGCGACCCGCAGCCCCAGAATTTTACACCCTGTCTTTCGTATTCCTACTCATATACAGTTAATAATTATAAAACCCTACACGGATCTCACTAATTACAGATAATTACGCTAATAGCTTCAATACTACGTAATACAAACAAAACACCGCCCTCAAAACAAAAGCCGTTAGCTGTAACCCTCATTATACTAACATATTACCAACATCATGTCTGGGTGTTCCTAGATAGGTAAATGAGTAAAGCAAATTATTATACCTACCCACACAGAAACGACGCCCAGCAGGGCTATTGCGTATCTTTTTAAATGTCATCGGATATCATAGTGTCCATCAATTAACTGTCAAATGGTTCCATTTTGTACCAAACCATAACCATTTGACAGTTAATCGATGGACACTATGATAGTCACTGACTTTCAAAAAGAAACGTAATAGCCCTGCGGGCATATCATTCATTATACGTCATTTTTTGAATGTTTTTGGCAATTAATTACAAATGAGAAAAACTATTAACATATTTTTAAAGCTTTAAAACCATCTCGGCTCTAAAAGGGCCAACCCTACAATTTCAGTAGTTTTTAGAAAAATGAAATAAGAATAGAATCCGATCTTCACCATATTTAAACGGGACTACTACGGAATAATTAATTTTGGAAATTTTAATCTTTCAAAACTCATATTTTGTTTAAACGTGATTTTGTAACACGCAACGTAAAGAGAAGCATTCACCAAATAAATATTTGTATAGTGAATGTTTGTAATATAAAACACAAACGGAATAAGTTGCTTGTGAAATGTAATAGTATAGGTATGAAACGTTGCTTGAAAACTGAAATTTGTCAAAGAGATTTTGGTGAAACATAAGTTAACCAACAAAATTGTCCACACACGTTTATTTCCATATTGCATGGTGCAGCGTTCCACTGCATAAAACCTTATTATAACAAAAACTTAAAGGTATAAGTATCTATATATATAAAAATGAAACCCGTTTTCCGTTGTCACGACTTGGCATGAAAACGGCTTGACCGATTTGGCTGATTTTTTTTTTAAATGTTCGTTGAAGTTCAAGGATGGTTCTTACGGCGAGAAAAATTCGAATAATGGCCGGAAAAGCCCTAAAAACAGCCCTTTTCTTTTTCCCATACAAACGTTTTCTAACTAAAACGTAAAATCAATTTGAGCTTTAATACCGTACCTATAAAGTTCAAGTGTTAGTGGAGAGGTTCCGGGAAGGCAAAACAATTGAGTGACGTTCAGTTGTTCAGTCAACGAATGACAACTTCAAACAGACCATACGACATTATCACAATAATCACAAATAATTACTGTTTCTTTAACAATAGATAAAAATTAATTGCTGTTAGTTAGTCGCGCTAAAACTAGAGAACGGCTAGACCGATTTGTCTAATTTTGGTTTTGAAACATTTGTGGCAGTCCAGAGAAGGTGAGAAATTAGTAGTATGTAGGTAGGTAGGTAGGTAATAGGTAGGTGGTAGGTAGTTGGTACGTAGGCAGGTAAAAGGGCATTGCAAAGCACGCGGGGTACAGCTATATTATATAAAAATGAATAGCTGTTCGTTAGTCTCGCTAAAACTCGAGAACGGCTGGACCGATTTGGCTAATTATAGTGTTGAATTATTCGTGGAAGTCCAGGGAAGGTTTAAAAGGTGAGAAAGTGGTAGGTAGGTAGGCAGGGTAGTAGGTAGAGTAGTAGGTAGGGTAGTAAGTAGGATAGTAGAGTAGGTAGGGTAGTCGGTAGAGTAGTAGGTAGGGTAGTAGGTAGGTCGGGTAGTAGGTAGGTAGGGTAGTAGGTAGGTAGGGTAGTAGGTAGGTAGGTAGGGTAGTAGGTAGGTAGGTAGGGTAGTAGGTAGGTAGGGTAGGAGGTAGTAGGTAGGTAGTAGGTAGGTAGGGTAGGAGGTAGTAGGTAGGTAGGTAGTTGGTACACAGGCAGGTAGTAGGTAGGAAAAAGGGCATTGCAACGCATGCCGGGAACAGCTAGTTATTAATATTTTTTCTAGATCTGGCCTTGTCATTTTTAAAAATAGAGGTATAAAAATAGGTGACGTGCTTTTTTAATTTGAAGGAGTCATTCGGGAGTGAGTTTTAAACAAGAGATGTTGGAAAATAAAAATAAAATTTTAAGGGATTGAATCATCATCATTGATGATGATCAGCCAATAATGTTCTCACTGCAGGAGCTCAGGCATCCTCTCGAGGCTCTCCTCGAGAGGAAGCCTGAGATACCTCTGGATGGGTTAATCCACCACGCCGGCCCAGTGCGGGTTGGTGTTGTTGATATTTTTATCCTAGTACACATTTGTCTTTGCCATGTGGATTTTTGTTTATGATTTACATCAATCATCAACATTAATTAGTTTAACCTTTAGCTGCCGACCTGGTCTAAACGTAGCACTTACGCCGACGTGACGACTGAGAGACGTCAAACTTTAAGTACTGAAATAAAATGTGTATTTGCATGCTACATTTTTCTATTTTATACATTAAAAAGATTGGTGTTTGAGGTAACAAACCACAGAATTAAAAAAAAATACACGCTATTTTTCAGGTAAAATCAACATTTATTCGAGAGATCACAATTATTTGGCACAAAATTTTAAGGACTTACTTCAGTCTCGTTTTTCTCTAAAATTAAGTAATTAACAACAAATAAACTTAAAATATGTTTTCTTCTATAAACTATTATCAAAATAAAACATAAATCTTACTTCTTAGTTAAAAAATAAAAATAATGACAGCACTCGAATATTTGGTACATTCACTACGTACTTTGCAGTCAATGCATATTTGTAGGCAGCAAGTAAGGCACATTGGTTTCTTGCATTTGCAGCAGCAGTACTTCGTTCGCCTTTTCAACCGACTGGGACAGATGGCACATGTCTTTCTAACACCTGAATCTGGATTCTGATAAGTTTTGACTTCCAAGAGACGTACGAAATGTAGTACATAAACACCGTTCTTACGTCTGTGAGACGTCGATCGCTTCAATACGGAGACGTATGCACTCGCCGCGGGCGCAGCGTCGACTGATGGCTTGCAACGCGGAGGGAGGAAGGTAGCGGGAAGGGCGACGCTAAAGGTGGCGCGATTTTAGAAATATTTCAAAATTAAAAGTTATGACGTCTGTGAGACGTATAGGTCGGTAGTTAAAGGTTAAGGAAGATTCATTTTTAAGAAAAATCGCTTAATTGCCCTGACCGAAGCTTCAGTCTGGTAAACTTTAATTTTGGTTTCAGCAGGTAAGGTTCATCATTTACTGTTATTAACAGGTAATCTCACTAGGAATTATTCTTTGTCAGATTTTATTTTACCTTATGTTCTACTCTTTCTCATTTTAAAATAGTTATAAAAATCTACCAAATCTTATTAATAATAATAATTTATTTATTATGCGGTGATCTCAAGCTTCTTATTTTATTAACGCAACAATGCACACTGTGTACCAACTCGTTGGCCACACCCATTGGACCACTACGTAACATTGTGCGCACTCAGCGTAATATACTGAACAAACATAGTACATTTAAACATGAACGTCATGCACGTACATTTTTAAATTAATTGACACAGGCATCACGTAAAGCAACATCCTGGATTAAAACCAGTCCAGTGGCGCGTTTCGCTGCCGCTTACAAAAAACCCCGTTTCCTTTGTTGTGCAAAGGAGGGTGGAAAAAAATACCCTCCCGCAACTTGTAAGAGAAAATCAAGCAAATTGCTGCTACAATTTTTCAACGGGAAATAATAGACACAAATAAAAAAAAATGGTTTGACTGGAGGCAATTATTTGTAAGATTATTTTAATCTGTGGTAGATAATCGCTCTAAATGTGTAGATACAACACATTGGGGTATTTCGGGCATTTAGATAAAATATGCACCACATATTATTCAGAATATGATTTACCTTGACTTCATCAACGGTAGAAAGAAACCCATTGGTACTACATCTATAGGTACTAATATTATAAAGCTGAAGAATTTGTTTGTTTGTTTGAACGGGGTAAACTCTGGAACTACTGGTTGGAATTGAAAAACTCTTTTAGTGTTGGATAGTCCATTTATCGAGGAAGGGTTTAGGCTATATAACATCACGCTAAGTCCAATAGGAGCGGAGCATAAATGAAAAATGTTGCAAAAACGGGAATAGGTATTCCTTTTTTAGAGCTTCCGTTGCGTGCTCTGCGAAAACGGATTAAGTTAGGAAAATATCATGTATGAAAGAATTGTTCCTCTTTAAATGTTCTAAAAAAAAGTCCGCGACAGCATATATATATCTTTTAAGATTGACTCACTGTAACCATTTTTTACTATTAAAATGTTAGATTAAAAAGAATGATATTTTGCGATGCGTATTCAACCCATATGATATTAATTATTATTATGAAAGGACAGGTGCGTAGTACTCGTAACCGGCGTGCGTGTATGACCAGATGTATGAATGTGGACGAGGCAAAAGGAGTATGTAAGGATCGTAGCAAGTGGCGTTCTGTGGTTTCTGCCTACCCCCATGGGAAAAGGGCGTGAGTTTATGTATGTATGTATGTATGATATTAATCTATCTATATATATAAAAATGAAACCCGTTTTCCGTTGTCACGACTTGGCATGAAAACGGCTTGACCGATTTGGCTGATTTTTTTTTTAAAATGTTTGTTGAAGTTCAAGGATGGTTTTTACGGCGAGAAAAATTCGAATAATGGCCGGAAAAGCCCTAAAAACAGCCCTTTTCTTTTTCCCATACAAACGTTTTCTAACTAAAACGTTAAATCAATTTGAGCTTTAATACCGTACCCATAAAGTTCAAGTGTTAGTGGAGAGGTTCCGGGAAGGCAAAACAATTGAGTGACGTTCAGTTGTTCAGTCAACGAATGACAACTTCAAACAGACCATACGACATTATCACAATAATCACAAATAATTACTGTTTCTTTCCCAATAGAAAAACGATTTTTCAAATGGTGTTTACGTATAATATAAAAATTAGTTGCTGTTAGTTAGTCGCGCTAAAACTAGAGAACGGCTAGACCGATTTGTCTAATTTTGGTTTTGAAACATTTGTGGCAGTCCAGAGAAGGTGAGAAATTAGTAGTATGTAGGTAGTTGGTACGTAGGCAGGTAAAAGGGCATTGCAACGCACGCGGGGTACAGCTATATTATATAAAAATGAATAGCTGTTCGTTAGTCTCGCTAAAACTCGAGAACGGCTGGACTGATTTGGCTAATTATAGTGTTGAATTATTCGTGGAAGTCCAGGGAAGGTTTAAAAGGAAAGTGGTAGGTAGGTAGGCAGGGTAGTAGGTAGAGTAGTAGGTAGAGTAGTAGGTAGGGTAGTAAGTAGGATAGTAGAGTAGGTAGGGTAGTCGGTAGAGTAGTAGGTAGGGTAGTAAGTAGGTAGGGTAGTAGGTAGGTCGGGTAGTAGGTAGGTAGGTAGGGTAGTAGGTAGGTAGGGTAGTAGGTAGGTAGGTAGGGTAGTAGGTAGGTAGGCTAGGAGGTAGTAGGTAGGTAGGTAGTTGGTACACAGGCAGGTAGTAGGTAGGAAAAAGGGCATTGCAACGCATGCCGGGAACAGCTAGTATCTAAATAAATATGTTTGTTAGCATGGAAATTTAATATAGAATATTTGGGCCCTTTACTCTATACAGCTTAAACTATTATCTTAGAAGATATCGCAATATCAAAATATCCGCGCGACAAAATAATTACGCGCGCGGCAGTCATTCGGTCCGGTGCGGTAGGTAAGTGGGGATTCTGGTCTCCGGGGGCTTAGGAGAAATTCAAATTCAAAATATTTACTGCACCATAATGTTTACAAGTACAATGGATTACTGTATATTTAACAGTAAGAGATACCTATAGTAATTGTGACTTTAATAATATAATCGAAGAAAATCTAAACTAATAGGTATTATAAAGAGGAAACGTAATTTTTTTTGTTTGATACGAGTACGATTTAATTCAAGTTAATATGTTGAATAGTCGGTTTATCGAGAAAGGCTAAAAGCTATATTATGTGATGCAGACGAAGTTGCGTTGGTCAGCTAGTATATTAATATAGAACGACCTGTGATGTGATCACCAAACACAACTGTCAAACGTGTGATAGTCACGAAGTAAAAATAAATATACCAATCACTTCATGTCATCGCTATAATTATTATGTCACGTTAGTCTCGTGGTCGTAAGCGCGACTGCTGGGCGTGGAGTCCTGGGTTCGATTCCCGGTCGAGGAAAAAGTGCTATTGAAGTTGGCGGTATGACACCCCCGTGCCTCAGAAAGCAAGTTAAGCTGTTGGTCCTGATCTCTCTCCGATTGTGTCGGATTGCCGTTCCATCGGACTATTAGAAATAAAAAACAAAGAGTGCATCTATGCCTGTGCACACAATTGTGCACTATAATATTTCTTTAACCGTAACGGTCTGGAGGACTATTTATAATTATTATTATTTGTTTCAAACTAATAAAACTTACAAATCAAAGTTTTCTCACGACGATTTCCTTTGCTGATGTCAATAATGCAAGAGAAACCCAAACCAAAATAAATACAACAACGAATCCATTACCTTGACCCAACAACTTCCACTTAAACCTGCTAAGACGCTCACATTCATACTTATTATAACCCGGTCGAGTTATGCCGCAATCTCTATGCAATAAACATTCAGCTGGCGGCACGTGCCAGCGACGACTAGCCTTTCCACCACGGCTGGGGATATAGAGCGGATGAATACGCCTAAGAAATGGGTGGCTTTGTTATGTATTGAAAAAAGTAATTAACTAAAGATGGTAAAGAATATAGAAAGATAAAACAACATAGAAAATTAAAACAACATATAAGTAATAAAAAAAAAAATATTATTATTAAAATGCAAACAATTCATAATACAACATACCAACACATCACATCGCCAACACACATAATATCACATCACATCACATCACCTTACACACATTTCAGAAAAAAAAACTGATGTCACGTACCACTGGAAACTGAATTTTAGCTACTTCTGTTCCAGCACACAAAGAAGCGTAAGCACTGGTATTGTAGACTATTATGTCCCACCAAAAGTAAAACATTATATCGACTAAGTTCTAAAAAGTAGAACAGCATACCAATTATATTCACTTAGTAACTCAGACAGCTGTAGACAGCGGGAATAACCTATTCTTATCTGAAGATCATACGGTCACGCAGAGATTTGGAGATAAACGTACACCTGTCATAATAAACGCCCCATTTTGAAATAATTTCAACCGAAATAACACCCTGTTCAAGCCAAAATTCAAATAACACACGCACGCAGATTACGCGAATATTATTATTTGAGAATCTGCTAAAACAAAATGCTGTTGCCTAAATTTGTATTAGAAAGATTTCCTCAAAGATAAATCACATCAACAAAGCAAAGGCACAGTTTCATCACGATTTATTAAACAACTAGCACAAACTAACAAAAACGGCACGGTAGGCGCAGTAGCTCAAGCAATTAACTGCTGCGCTGCGTGTCGCGGGTTCGATCCCCGCACGGAACAAATATTTGTATGACCTACAGATAGTTTTTTCGGGGCTGGGTATTTGTGTATGTGAGTTTATATGTTTGTGAACGCACCCACGATACCGGAGAAATTCCTAGTGTGGGACAACGCTTCAAAAAATATATATAATATACACCTACCTCTTTGTAATATTGGTATAGATACATACAAAGCTCGCTCTAAAATCCTTTTGAGCTTAGCTTTTATCTTACACATTTCGAGGAACTAGTCAAAAATATCCCGTTGCATCCTTCTCTCGTTACATTACACAATAGCCAGTTCCTGTTAACTAACGCTCCTAACTGTGTACGTAATATAAGTAGAGAGGCTTCCATTCTATGTGCTAGCCTTAGCGGTAACAGGCACCGGACGTGACGTATTATGTGGGGTCCACCTAACACTCAACACAATATGCAACAAATGTGCAATATATTCCTCACGGGGGAACATTGCAACAGCTAGCAGTGTTTGTGGTAGACGAGCCGTCGGGTACAAACAGCTAACTTCTGAGATTGATTAAATTTTAGCAGCTCTCCCTAAAGTCTATTATGCTGAATAATCTGGGAGTTTATTACTAAGTTAATGTAACACTTGTGGACATTGTAACAAGCTTTATTGTTGTATGAACTAACTCGGTAGGTGACAATTAGAATATTGTCAAAGCTACGTACGTGTAACTGGAACGTAAAGTAGGGCGGTAAGCAGGAACTACTGACGGTCACTTTGAAAGTCCATGTGGCTTACTTGTGTGGCAAACTTATTAGTCATTAGCTGCGCAAGTTGCATTGAAATACATGAATATGAATGTAAAGTTTTGGTTAGTTCGAGTTTCGCATAGTAAAGCTGACCTGAGAGCCTAAACTACGAGACAAATGACATAGCAAAACTGTAATACTTATGTTGGCGACCTTTATAACATAACATCACACCGGTAATCCACGAAGGGTTGGGTAGATGTGGCGATGGTGGTGATGTTGTTTAAGGTTCTCATAAATTCGAAATTTTCTATAAATAAATTGTCATGAAGGAATTGTTAGTAATATTTTCGAAAGCTCTCAGCCTTCATGGAAAAATTTAATTCATATTGAAATTTTTTGATATAAATCCGTTGCACCTGCCACGATAGGAAAGTGCAGTATTAAAAGGTTTTATAAGTATTATTTGAAAACCTCTCCAGTAACTGTCGGAATAACGTCGAGTCGTCGGCGTGTGTTCCCTTTCTTATCTAAAGTTGTATACACATATGGTTTGAGTATATATGTTTTCTATGAAATTCTCGGACTACTAATTCTATTTGGGTTCTAGGAAAACCAATTAGCTTGAGCATTTTATGTTACCTAATGTAAGGACGGATTTTTGTTTTTGAATATGTAAATAAACACAAACTGCTTTAATCATTCTTTTTGACTCCATCGTATGATAAAGTTGATTGAAATAGTCTTCTCGTTTGAAAATTTAATTTGCATAAAGAATTCACAATCATTAAAGTATCTCTTTCAAATGCTTGCAAATTCTCAAAAAAACAAGGTGTGATTTTCTATTTGATTCATGATAATTTATTTACAGCTATAATATTATTTTAAAGCTTAATGAAAACTACAACAATCCATTTAATATTAGTAATATTTGAAAACATTTAGGCAGCAAAATATAGTTCATATTTTTGTCTAGACAAATTCCTTAAACATTTTCATCAAAATTATTCACGAAGTCTGATGAAAAGATAATACAAATCATAATACTTGTGTAGAAGCTAGTATTTCGGCAAGAATCCGTAATATTTGTAATGTAATTCTGGACTTAGGTAAAAGGTCTTTTGGGAATGCGATCTCCGTCAATCCTATATGTAGGCAGTTTGAAAAATACTTTTTAGAACACGTGTACAAAAAATAAACTAGCTGTGTCGTAGTGTTAGGGTTGAGGTATAGTATCACAGACTGATGTCTGACTATATGTTTATTCCGGCTAATCTCCAAAACAGCTGGACTGATAGGTTAATATAACGAGTAACTAAGGCTGTGAAAATAATTAGGGTACCGTGTTAACAACTTTCTTGACTAAAATTGTTACCAAAATCCGATTCAATTTGGGAAGTAATAATTTTTGGTTGTTTGCAACAGCTAGTTGTAAATATATGGATAATTTTGTATAAACACGCTTATCAGTGTTTCCGGATATGTTTCGGTTATAGTCAATCATTTGACACGAAACAACAACTTTGGTTCCCACAAATAATAGTATAAAAGTCACAATTTGTTAGGTTTATGTTTAGGAAGGCTTTGTAATAATACGCGTTTTCTTTAAAATTTACTTTTTTGTTTTTCGAAGAATCGAGATTCACAGAATAGTGATTAAGTGATTATATAGAATAATGTGTTTTGCTTTTCTTTTTCCATTCATTGATACTTAATATTTAAACCGATTTTAAAATAATTGGTATTTTTCATGGAGTGAAAGGAGCTCGTGGTTTAATAATAAATGCCACTCGGGCCGATCAATAGGTTAAGCGACGCTTGCCTAGGTTGGTCTGTGGATGGGTGACCGCCCATTACATACCAAGTTTCCTCCGTGCCTCGGAAAGCACGTTAAACTGTTGGTCCCGGCTGCCATATATACATCTTTGGCAGTCGTTACAGGTAGTCAGTGACCTGAAAGTCTTACAACCAGTCTTACCAAAGGGTATCGTATTACCTAGTAATAAATGGATTATGGAGGTCAGATAGGCAGTCACTACATGTAAAATACTGGTCCTCAGCTGCATCCGATTAGACTGGAAGCCGACCCCAACATAGTGGGGAAAAGGCTAGGCAGATGATGATGAGAGAAAAAACTGCAATGCGAATTAAAAAAAAAATTAAGAATAATTTGGTTTTATCGTAGTTACATCACACCCTATGACCTACAAACCAAAAGGTAGCTATCTCTTTTAAACCATTTAACGTTTTTATGTTGTTTAAATATACTGGACACTGTACTTTTAATGCACACAGGTATATCCTCGTCTGCAAATGCCAAAATCGAAATTATGTTTACAGTAAGGAAACCCAACTCTGAGTTAAGCTTGCCATTGTACATAAGCAATTACATAACATTTACATTAGCAATTAATTTTGAATAAGAATATCTTATCTATTTCCCTAGCTATAGTGTGAATGCCGCTTTACCACTCTATCCCATGACATAAAAAGCATTGTCAACACGTTGTCAAAGTGTCAATTTCGCATTGAATTATGTCACTTTGCTGGGAAGCGCCGAGCTACAGCATATGTGTGGATTTACACACGACTTGACGTTCAGAAAATAGTGAGAATTGAGAATAACTTACTGTCTATCGTGTGTACCGTGGCAATAAGGAATATCTGATAGTGCAATTATTTGGCAATATTTATTCCTGTATTACTTGAAAGTGATGGTAGACTTAGCGGCTGCGGCTCTTAGGTGTGCCCCTACACAGGATTATGTTTTAGTTATTTGATAAATACCAAAAAATAATATCGTTTATTGACAACTCAGGGAAATATATATCAGTATTATTTAGATTCTGAAACATGCTATATAGCATATTAAAAATGTTTTGTCAAATAACTTGAGTCTGCAAATATTTTTGTCTATTATTTCAATTATATTTTGAACATTCATTCGTTCCCTAAATGGAACAACAAAATGGTTCAATATGGCAGCGGCAATAGAAAATCTTGCACAAAATATGAGGGCACCATGTGTTAAATTAATCTTCTCGGAATATCTTAAAATCATAATCAAATCGTTGTCCTAAGAGAAATGCGGTGGTCTTAGTCAGGGTGCAGTGTCGTCAGTACAAAATGAAAAAGCCAAGTCAACGAGAACACACAAAATCGCAACGATAAACATAATACAATCCCATGCCAAAATACAAAAATATTAAACAATGAACAGAGTTCAGATCACAAATCACAGATAGACCGTGTCAATGGTGTGACCCGTCACTAAATCCATTACCATTAACGTTCCTTCATAAGTTAGGTACTGCAAAATCAGCATAGTTAAAAATTTTTGATTCTTTTCGTTGGATAATTGGCGTTTTAATATTATTTTCATAAATATTTTTCAATATAGAATATATAATTATCGAAGGATTGAAACGTCATCGGAATAATTAAGGAATCGTGCAATTACAAATGTAATTGCACGATTCCTTAATTATAAGTAAATTGAATATATTTATAACTTTTGACTCCCGAGTCCTAAAATTCAACGTTTTTAAACTAAATATCAATAATAATAATATTTACACTTGCTCGGGGCTTCGTTAATTTTTAAATTCTTTGGGTTAATTTTTCCCAGCATTTTGTTATTATTGAAATGAAAGTCATGTCAATAGGATTTTATATTATGTAACCAATACATTAATTTTATTTTATTATATAATATTATTGAAAATATTGCGATTATATCGACCTATTGTAAACCAAATCTTTTCATTTTTGGATAATTGAAAGGAAATATTTTCATCGTAATTTCAGTTGTAAATGTTTTTTCAACACACTTGCTCATAAAGTGGCTCTAATTTCACCGCAATTAGGCATATAATGACACCTGTAATCAAACTGTGAATTTTTCATTACCATTATTCACAAGTGAGTTATAGGTTTTTTTTTTTAATTTTTTGGTTGAGTTGCTCTGTTCTTAAAAAAGTTTCGATACTAAAAAGATTGTGTTTAATACTACAAATAAATTAATGTACCTATTCCTTGCTCATTTCATGCTTCTTCGAATTTAAATAGATAATTTCAACTTATACATGCGTTTTTAATAAATAAAACTTTTGTTTTCTCTGTAATAAAAAAAACTTTGAATTCCCCATTTTGTACGTTACTGCAACACTACCCGCAGAAAGCCAAAAAAAAAAACTTAATCTTTTAGTCTATAGCCGATCGCCATTGTTAGATGCGCGCTCAGGATAATTTATTAATTTAAATAGATAATTTCAACTTGTGTATACGTTTTCAATAAATAAAACTTTTGTTTTCTCTGTAATAAAAAAACTTTGAAATCCTCATTTTTTACGTGGCTAAAACACTATCCGCAAAAAGCAAAAAAAGAAACCTCATCCTTTTAGTCTATGGCCAATCGCCATTGTTAGATGCGTCATTTTAACTGTTGAAAACATGTTAAAAATTATTTTTTTGTGTTATTTTCTTCACAAGTGTGTTGAAAAGGCGCCTCAGCGGTAATCACCAACGTTACACACTTATACCATAATGTACTATTACTATATGCAAAAATATGATATAATTACAAAATGAGCCTTTTAATATTGTAGTAATTCATATTTAGCAGCATGCATAATGCATAATAAATACCATTCTCATAAAGTTTACATTACCTGAGGTTCTTCTCCGTAAGTAATTAATAACTTTTAAACAATAAACAAATTGAAAGAATTTAACACTTTGAATTCTTCGAATCTGGTGTTAAATAGGTTAGCCGTCCGATAAAACATCGGTAAATCGCAAGAAAACTCATGTTCCAAGACTATACTTCAACTTTAAAGAAAATACATGTTACATTTTAAAACTAGATACAGCAATAAATCTTCTGTGTACTTTCTTGAATGCTAGAGAGTTCTATCCTTTATTCTGGTCAGGACTGGAATGTTTTCTGTATTCTGCTGAGCATTGTGTTCTAGTTATCATTTCACTTGGCGTAGTAAATCTTAATTCGGTAGGAAATTGTTTGTTCTGAAATTTTATTTTCATATTCCGAATTTATATTAATTGCTAAGTGAGTTGTTCATTTCTTTGACTGTTAAGATACGTGCGTTGTTGGATTCTGGAATTCTTATCAAAGTTAGTTCATTCTTATCACATGTACCTATTTACGTCTCCTAGGTTTCTAATGATGAGGAGAGACCAATCGAATGTGAGTTAATAAGTGATTAATGTAATATTGATGGATGGAGAGGTAGAGGAAGACCAAAGAAACAATTGATGGATTGTGTGAGGAAACGCTACTGTACCGCTATTGTCCACCCAACGTGTGCTTTGAAATGTTTTAGCGCACTTTTCTTTGGCCTACCCTGACCCATCATTAAAGTCAGAACTATACAGGCTATCTTCGTGTCCAACATTTCCTTGTTGAGTCCAAAGATACTTGAAGGCTTTTTTTTTTGGGGTGTTGGGAAATCATCAAATAACCCCTCCCGCTTTTGGGCAGAGCGAAAGGGAGTGTCAGACTTCTACTGACTAAAAACCACCCATGTTCCTTCTTAGCCTTTGCGCCGAGGCCGCAGTATCTCTTTCGAACAACCCACAACCCCGACGGGGTACTTGAAGCCCTTACAACCATATAGGCAACAATTTACTTGAGAGCAAATGTTAATACACACAAAAGTATCGTACATCATCTAACAAACCATTTCTTTATAAAACTGACACTTGATATTTTGCAAACGGGTGAGGTGCGAATGTTACCGATAAATTGCCAAATTCCCGTAGCTAATGCATCTGTCACCGATTGTTACTCGAGCGAACTGAATACATTTTCATACTTTATATCATATTGTGGTATAAGTTAGAGAAGGTTTACTTTATTTTATATATAATTGTATTGTAAAGTAACACCAATATACAACCAGACCAGTATATTACACCACTTAGCAACATTTAAAAGCAACTTTTTGCCTACTGTATTGATTTCAATTTTGTCTAACGTAACGATATTATTATGTTGGAACCCATATAATCATAAAGTAGGTGTGTATATCTCAAAGTTGCAATATTATTTTCCAAGAAATTCGCGTTTTACCTTTGCCGTATTTTATTTACGCTTGTGACTGTGTAAGCATTAGGTACTCGGTACACCCACTTGTATTACACATATTAAAATACTATTTGTGTCTTTCAATGTTATTAAACGTTTGATGTAAACAGAAGGTTAATTGAGTAATTAGTGGTTCAAACGGGCGTAAGTTTTGAATGATCTGTTTTGCTATATCAATATGATAGTACCTACATCTTACTGGACTGTATTACGTTACTCCAAAGTTCGAAATACCGGTGTACGCTGATATAGCAACAGCGGTCACTTATGTACTTAAAAATCTATTCTCTTTTTATTTTTAACTAGCTGTTGCCCGCGATTTCTTTCACGTGGTAACGTGTGTGTGTGGAATTACCTTATTGGTTCAGTGGTGACGACTACTATGCATGAGGTACTGGGTTTATTCCCGAGTCAAACATTATTGGGTAATTCCATTAAGATTTTTTCAGTAGCAGCAACGGATAGGTTAGCCCCCACTACATAGGAATTACACCGAACTGGCATAATGTGGGTTGTAGGTACACATCTGACAAACCCTTTAGAGATTCCAGGAATGGTGTTAGATTATGTGTGAGAACTGACGGCCTGATCGTGCATGTTTACGGATACTTGAAACACGTGAACAACCAATGTATGACCGTGTGAAACCATTGCCTGTCACTCTTAAGGTTTGGCTCTGGGATTCGTTTGTTGATCGTCAATGTAAAAGACAATCAAATCTTAAATTGAGTGATATTGCAAGTAATTGAAACGTTCTCTTCTTTAGCAGCTCCTACAATAATGGTGGTTTTTATGATATAATTGCCCAGTTCTGTGTGCAGTCTGTTGATGTTGCACTGTCTGGGTACATCAAGGTTTCGTATCAGCTGGTATCAGCAGAACTGGAACACCAATGGAAAAAAATGCAAAAGTTTGGATGGATGTTTAATAAACATCCATCCAAACTTTTGCATTTATGTTATACCAATACATTTATGTTACACCAATACATTTAAGGAAAACTTGGCACTAAAAGAGACTTATCGAATGAATGATAGCATAAATATACTGTAATATAAATATACTGTAGGTACGAGTACTTAGATGTACAAAATGCTTACACGGGTTCGTTTACAACCTGTATAAAATTCTCGTGACACAGTGTTAGTTGCCATACTCCTTGGAAACGGCTTGACCGATTTTTATGAAATTTTATTACTATGTAAATTCTCATAATATATTTTTCATACCCCTAAGTGTTAATGGTGGTCCACCCCAAACATTTTTTAGTCACACATAAAAATTTACGCGGGAACAAAGTCGCGGGCATCAGCTAGTACTTACTTCAATAGTAAATACTTTCAGATACATGCTAATGATAACATTAATTAGATATCACCATGATAGTTTATAACCACTCTCAATACCAAAAGACCCATGGTAATGGAAGGCAATATGAAAAATCCTTTCACATTTCAGACGTGCATAAACAACAAAACCAAAGAAATCGCTTTCCATCTAACACTTACGCCATCTTTGTTCCCGAGCGAGCTTCACTCCTTAAGCTCCTATAATTGAGAAGCATTCGGATCACGTATTAAAAGCCGTGTCGGTCCCAGACACAGTCCGATAAGAATTCCGTGAGTCAATTCATATTCACGAAAAGAATTCACCTTGTGAAAATTAAATATTAAAATTTGTAAACGTCTACGATATTTCCTGGAGTGCTTTTAATACGTTTGTGCGAAAAATGTATCTCTTTTGTTGAGTTTAATGAAGTAAAAGCGATTTATTATTCACTGATATTATTGCTTGAGGAAATTTAATTGAATAAGATCTTTTCTACCCAACAATGCTATGGTGTTCTAAAATTAGGGTACGCTTTTGTTGTTAACGTATTTTGGACGTATTATTAAGGCCACTCAGGTCCGGCATAATACTACGACTGGGTGCCGTACTTTTTTTTGTAAACGTAAAAAACACCCCAATTTTCGTATTTCTTGTCAAATGACATACATAACATAACATCACGCTTGTAATCCCCGAAGGGTTAGGCAGACGTGTACCTAATAGTACACCCACATTTCGCCAGTTATAGGGGACGAGCCTATTGCCATCAACCGGGCACAAATCCAGACTCCGTGGCTGTTTCTAATAATTTTTTGATGGAAAAACTCAATAACTTCATGCTTGACCCGGGAACCGAACCCAGGACCTCATGCTCAGCAGTCGCGCTTGCGACTACTAGACCAACAAGACAAGCCCGCCACACTATTCCCAAACCACTGTAACGCCTGTTAGCCAGAATCAACAGTGGCGACCACAAGAAAAGCGCCGAGACAATTTAACTGTCTTGGATCCCGCAACGAAATTAATCAGAAAAGAATAGCGGAGGAGTAGGAAAAACATAATTTCCACTTCCCTCCATATCAGCAGGAGACAGACCAGAACAAGGCCAATAGGCATACAGGGACGTATACAACTGGGATAGGCCCAGTTGCCTAGCACCACGGATATTATTGCACCACCAACAAGGCAGTCGGAAGATCTATTCTTGGTCAACAAAGAATGAGAATCTGAATTCAATTCGCTGTAATGTTTGGCCCACTGTTTTACTTCTTTATCGTGTGGTTAGTGTCTTACTGCCGCACTCAGAGAGCTTTAGTGAGTACTTAGGTCATCACTTAGTAAATATTTGACTTACTTTTGTATGACAAAACTGTTTGACAGTTTAGGTCAAGAAAGACGGCTTAAGTAATCATTAAATATCTCTGAGTACCGCAGTAAGCTGGTTTCAGAGTATTAATGTGGCCCATGGGCATCTGATTTGGTTTTATATGCCGTCGAGAAATAACTCTCAGGCATTCTGGTTTCCCGTCGGGGCTGCGGGTTGTTCGCAAGAGATACCGCGGCCTCGACATGAAGGGCTAAGAAGGAACATGGGTGGTTTTTAGTCAGTAGAAGTCTGACACTCCCTTTCACTCTGCCCAAGAGCGGAAGGGATTATTTGATCATTTCCCACCCCACCAAAAAAAAAAAAATGAAAATAGTGCATGCATTAAATTAAAATTTTATTAAAATGTATCCCTGAGACTACACAAAGCTAAACCGCTGGGTTTGTGGGAATTACAGCTTTTGCCTGGAGGCAGCTTTTGCAGCTTTTACCAAAATTTAAAACTACATAATTATTTGTATTACATGCATGGCCCAGTGACATTTAAAACGAGTTACTTATTAAAAAACAGATCACTATACAACAATATTAAAGGATTTGTTTATTTATTCATGGGGAAAACAATTTACAATAAAACAGACAAAATCAAGCTATTGTGTAGATAGATGTGATTGAATTGCGATGACTTACTTTTAATATTTTTTCATTCCCATAACAAATAAATATTGCAAAATAATAACTGCTGCTTTGCTTCGATGTACTTTAATAGATATATCTGAGAGTTTCGGATCTCGATAAGACAGACTCTTTGGAAATAGTAGCATCATACAATTGATAACTGTTTCGGGTCAGTGCCACATAACCTACTGAACAGCCAGTATTTATTATTTATACTGAAGACATTTTTATTTATACTCTATTATTTATACTGAGGATATTTATTATGTTTACTGATTGTTTCGAGTAAACATGGTAAATATCCCGTTTTCAGTATAAATAATAGTGCTAGTGACCAACTGACCATGTCAGTTTAAAATCTTATAGCCAGTATTTAGGTCACAAGTCATACTCATAACGTCATAGAAGAGCTTTTCCTTAGTTATTTTCAAAATATACAGAGGCACATATATGGCATATAGTCTTTGTATGTGTTGATAGTATCTATACACGGGGTGCATATTACCATCTTATCCTATTTATCCCCCGCTTGATCTTGGAACACAATACCTACTCTATTGCTATGCATGACGTCACTCAGTGCCAACACGTACGCTTTGGTACTGTTTGGAGATCTCCTAATCTAACGGGAGAAAATACATGGATAACAACCATGACTGTATTCCCAAAGGGGTGAGTAGACTTGTGCCTGAGAATAAACCCGATATATTTTTATATTTTTTTCGGTCATGTGGAGAGTATGAATGAAAGTCTATTAGCAAAAGATATTTTTACAAGGCAGATGTGAGTGGCAACGCCGCCGGGAGCGGACGCCCTAGAAAGACATACACTGATCTTATTGGTGCCGATCTTCAGAAAGGACAGGTGCGTACACTCGTAACCGGCGTGCGTGTATGACCAGATGTATGAATGTGGACGAGGCAAAAGGAGTATGTATGGATCGTAGCAAGTGGCGTTCTGTGGTTTCTGCCTACCCCCATGGGAAAAGGGCGTGAGTGTATGTATGTATGTGTATGTGCATTTCTGGATCACAAGAGAGACAATTTTGAGCTCTGTCCAACTTGAGATGATTATCCAATACTTCATGTTTAACTACGATGTTTTTTTCAATATATTGCGAAGCATAAAACTATTGTTATGTGGGCAGACAACGTAGACATGGCTACAATTATTTGTATTACAAGAAATTATAGGAAAACGGATCGTCGTAATTAACAGCTACAAATGATTTATCTGACAAGTCATTAGTTGGCTAGACAGGTATCTACTCGGATATTTCAGGCGATAGTTACCTACACAAGCTCAGACACTCAAGGCCGTCGTAAATATTCGTGGACTCGTGGTTAAAGATGTCCGTTGCCAGAAAGGGAAGACATTTATGTAAATAGGTACAGACCGCATCTAGGGTGAGTGGTGCCTCTAGGCCCTGTTTAATCTTGCAAATTTATGCAAGTCGACGACAACACGTCAAACTGTCTTCGCAAGAGGACGTGATCCAAATCCGATTCAGTGCGTCATTTCAGTCGTAAAACGCTTTAGCAGTTGGCGCATTTGTCGCATAATTCTGATCTCCTTGGAGTCCAATAGCTTCTTGTGACGAACCCGATTATTATTCAAAGCTGATCCGTTAGCGTGCGTGTCAGTACGGTGCGTTGCTCGAATGTTAGTTTACGTTGAGTTTGTGGCTGGGGCAACGATACTGGGGAACATTGTACATTATTATAGCAGATTATTTATCAAAGCTTCGTATTTCGTGTCTGTATTCTCTGTAGTAGTTTGGAACTAAAATGACTCAAGTACGGCTTACTGCCAAAGGGATTTTTGCGAAAATTATACATTGGTCTATAGAAAAGGTCAAGTTTTAGTATTCTATAACGAAATATTTTGTAATTAGCACGTCATGAGTAGGATTTTAGGCACTCATTAAAAGGTTTTATTATGTCTGGCTTTGGGTAATTACGCTACAAACCTTTCCTTTACTGTAGCAACGAGATTTAATTGGCGAACAATAAAGTCAAAGATTCATAAAAAAAAACTTGAGTCCTCCAAATAAACTCAACTGTTTTATTTCGTCCCTCGGAAATATTACGAAGGTAAGTAATTTATGAACTATAGTCAAGAAAATGAAATATATCTAGAGTAATAGGTTTCGTACGACCAATAAAGGTACGATCCCTGAATAAAGCAGGCTATTTGTCCGGCTAATAATGTTTAACTAGATATCATATTTCCCGACATGACAGAAGCTATATCTAGTAAATAGGATTCTTTAGCTCGTTAGCCATTACGTTCAGACTCTTTCCCAAGCTGCCCAGAAAAACTGGAACAATACAAAGTTAGGTACCTTCTTTCATGGACTTAAAGTTTCTGGCAACAGGAGAGAAAGCGTTCACGATTCTATTATAATGAGCATAGGAAAGAAAAGCTCTTTTCTCTGTACTTATTGGTACTAAAGATCTTTATTTTGTTCACATTTCAAAAATGAAATACTTGCAAGGATGTCAAAAACGATTTAATGCAATGAGGTGAGTTCCAAATATTTTAGTGGTATTATTCACCTTGTATTCAGCATTTATTTTTGTTTTTTCTTTGCTTTTTACCAAAATAGTGGGCTGCGGGTAGTTCGCAAGAGACACCGCGACCTCGACATAAAGGCTAAGAAGGAACATAGGTGGTTTTTAGTCAGTAGAAGTCTGACACTCCCTTTCGCTCTGCCCAGGAGCGGGAGGGGTTAAAAAAAAGGTAATAAATAGTTCAACTTCATCACTCAGCTTTACTCTGGGGGTCTAAAATGACCACTTTAGCAGATGAATTGCGTTAAAATTCGTAAAATGGTCACAGACGCAGTTACTATTATGAAAGGTCCATTTTACGCTTTTTAACGGAATTCATATTATGATCTGCTAAAGTGGCTATTTTAAACGCCCTGTGCATCTCTCTAAATGGACATGATCTATTTCTGGAATCGACAATCTGCTGGCATTCCCTCACGATTAAAAATCTAGGGGAAAACACAGGGATGCGTATTGATCTTAACTTGAGTATATTGCGATATAGTTTTCCTACTACGTAGGAAAGGGTATGCATTATTTTTCAATAGGAGGGAGAGATATTATAAAATGTTCAATATTAGTTATTCAATTGATTCGATAGGTGTGCAGCGGAAAAGGCAGGAATACATATAAAACAATTACTGTTAAGTTTTTTTTGTTGTTTTCAATATAGGTACTTTTAGTACAATTTTCTAAATCAAGAAGTTATTTTTTAGATTTTTTTATACCCTATCACAATGTTCTCGTATTTAACCCAAAAGATGACAGGTAGAGAATGCTCTGTGGCATTAAGTTCGCCTATGTACCACTATTGTACATGAAGTTTAAATAAATGCCCGTCGGGGCTGCGGGTTGTTCGAAAGAGATACCGCGGCCTCGACAAAAACGGCTAAGAAGGAACATGGGTGGTTTTTAGTCAGTAGAAGTCTGACACTCCCTACCGCTCTGCGCCGCCCAGAGCGGGAGGAGTCGTTTGATGATTTCCCAAACTCCAAAAAAAATAAAATTAAAAAAACGCTGCTATGACTTTTACGTGCTCAATACTAAAAATGTATGATAGTGTTCGTCAATTCTAGTAAATCGTTTAGGTTCACCATTAGCTTGATGGTGAAATATGAAACTACGATTTTTGTCATAACATAACCGTTCATCCACACGTTATTCAAATATATTTTATACACAAATTCTAAAAAAAAAATGCTATTGGAATGGGAAACTCAACTACATAGTTTCAAAGTTATTATGCCTTGTGACTGGGTTTCTAGCTTTGACAATGTGCCTGTAATGGTATATTTAAAATAAGTGTTTTGAATTCAATTTAAAACAAAATAATTCTAAGACTACATAATTATTGTATTGTATTTGTGACCGTTACCTCTAGAATAAGTTTATTACATAATGTTAAAATATGTTCTCATGTAAGTGGCTCTTTGCCTTTTTTGTGAATAAGGTATATAAAACTTAAACCTAATTCAGTTTGAGGAGTATATCTTGATATCGATATCAATTCCTCTCGAACAAAAACTGCAACATAAAAACCAAAGAACATGCTATTATATTCTTCAGGTATGTCAAGTTTTTCCTAAAATATCTGCCACAGAGGGACTGAGCGTAGAATCGTACATATTTCAGTATGAGGGTAGTTTAAGCGTAACAATCCGCACTCGAATTTTACGAGGCCTCCGGAAGGTTGAGGATGTTGATATATATTTAAAAGGCTTTGGTTACCGTTGGACGAGAAAGCATGGTAAGGTAACTTTGTACAAAACCGGCAATTTGCATCAGTCTTCAGTCCCAGATATCCTATCACCAGACTGTTTTACATTCCTTTCCGCAGATCAAATCTTGGTCTCAACGCTCCTTTGCTACGAATATGTAGAAATTATAATAGATCTTGCACATTGAATTTATTCGGTCTTTCTCTCAACAACTTTACAACTTTATTTGCCTTCAATCAATTAATATTTTTTGTAAATTCAATCCTGTATTATACCTCCCATAGGCTTAATTATTACACTTTTAAGTTGTAATAATTTATGTGAAACTTTTTAGTACGTATTGCTGTTGGTGTAACTAATAAATAAAGGGATATCGTATTACTCAGTACTAACTACAAAGCTAGATATATGCTAATGATGGCCATTGGACGAGGGAGGACAGTAAAGTAACTTAGGGCAGGTATATATCTACTTATACAGATCCTGATTCAAGTGAGCCAGAACAAATCCGTATTAGAAAAAAATACGCACGACAATCAATAAATTTATGGAAAACCAGTATACACTGATCTCTATTTGAACGGCATGCTCCTACATAGCGAGTTCAGGTTATTCTGAATGTGTACCTACAGCTTGATGTGTCACCATGTGCACAAGCTTTTACACGAAATAAAGCAATTAGTTACTGTTACTGTATTCCTTTTAATTTACCCTTTTTCCAGGCTAACCCGGCTAACCTTTAACTAGTAGAATGTCCGAAGTTACATTGCATGTTTTTGTTTGGGTTTTCTATATGTCAATATTGCATATAGAATTTGAAAGGGATGCAGGTTTTAAATAACATATAAGTTTCAAAAATATAAATATACAAGTACCTATCTGCTACAATTTCACAAAATAAATCAACAGTTTCAATTAAGAGAATACACTTATAAACTAAAAAACCGCGGTGTATTAATGTGGTTTCGTTTAAAACTTATTTGAATATTTAGGTATATATGACAAGACCTCAAGTTAGTTGCTTTAGTTAATACAATTATTTAAGTTATTAAAATTTTAGATTCATGAGATTAAAATGTATTTTATATAAACTTAAACCTTCTGGTTGACGAGACAATTTAATTACTAGTAGGCTTCGGGTACAATATTAATATTTTGGTCATAAAATATTTTTTTATTAGTTTACAGGTTGACTCGACTTACTTTCACATTTGTAGTGGGCCAACGTAAAACAGTTTTCATAATAAAACTATGGATGAATAAGTTATTTTTTTATTTTTTGTCTGTCCTGTTGTTACTTTAACTAAAAGCTAAATCCGGAATGGAGTGTCATCTCGGAAAACGAGTTTTACCAGTATGTAGATCTTGAAAAAGAGATTCTAACGGTATGTGTAACTCATTTTTGCCTATATGTGACTTTAGTTGGTTTTTGCTTCACGATATACAACTAGCTACGCGTATTGTATCATTATTAAAAAAATGTTATAATTTTCTTGATGTGACTACAAAAAAAATCGTTTTGATGTGTTTAGAAATTGACATTTTATCAATACAATACATTATAACTTTGTATCAGATTTCTCTTCATATCTATGAAATGTGACAATATTAACATATTTTCAGACATGTACTTGTACTGTAGGTATTGTCGTAATTACTAAGCCACCCTATGTAATATTCAAATAAAATGGTGGCAATTTCGTTATCATTATTATGTGATTTTCACGCAAATTGCCAGATAACGTATTTATTAGAGTAGGGAGTTTTTATACGGATGTGGTTTTTGTAATGACAAAAGTACTCGTAAATTGGAATCAGCACATAGAAAAGCAATACGTTATCATAAAGGTAATTTAACGTACCCAAATAAAAATGACAATATTTCTCCTTCTTCATATAAAATTCATGTAATGTTTGTATTCAATCCATGTTTCAAATAACAATATCTTATCTCAAAAGAAACAATTTGTGTATGAAACAGAAAGAAAGTGGTATTGCATAAAACACACAATATTGACAATCGTAAGCGTCGTCGGACCGCCAAGTCATAGTTCTTGAGTTCGAATCTAACGCTAATCTGATATTCACGATTCATCTGTGTATTGTAATTATTATCACTTGCTTCATGCATGCATGCATGTGAAGGAAAACATCGTGAGGAAACCATTATGCCCCGAGAGGTATTTCTCAAGTCAGAGGCCCATGGGCGGTATAAAAACTCTGAGACCAGGTTAGGAACTTAGAACATATCCCAGAACGGCTGAACGGATCTAGATGAAACTGGCACACTTATTGATTATAGACTGGGAAATTTCCAAGCAAACGAAGTCGTGGGTAACAGCTACGACAACATAAACTCTAAAAGAACAATATTAAGCGACGGACTTCCATACTTTTACGTTGTTATTTCTTTGCTTAAGAGAATTTCTTCATGCCTGAAAACAGATAAAAACTTGCTCAAAGCTACAAATTCGTTTTTATACGGATGTGGTTTTTGTAATGACAAAAGTACTCGTAAATTGGAATCAGCACATAGAAAAGCAATACGTTATCATAAAGGTAATTTAACGTACCCAAATAAAAATGACAATATTTCTCCTTCTTCATATAAAATTCATGTAATGTTTGTATTCAATCCATGTTTCAAATAACAATATCTTATCTCAAAAGAAACAATTTGTGTATGAAACAGAAAGAAAGTGGTATTGCATAAAACACACAATATTGACAATCGTAAGCGTCGTCGGACCGCCAAGTCATAGTTCTTGAGTTCGAATCTAACGCTAATCTGATATTCACGATTCATCTGTGTATTGTAATTATTATCACTTGCTTCATGCATGCATGCATGTGAAGGAAAACATCGTGAGGAAACCATTATGCCCCGAGAGGTATTTCTCAAGTCAGAGGCCCATGGGCGGTATAAAAACTCTGAGACCAGGTTAGGAACTTAGAACATATCCCAGAACGGCTGAACGGATCTAGATGAAACTGGCACACTTATTGATTATAGACTGGGAAATTTCCAAGCAAACGAAGTCGTGGGTAACAGCTACGACAACATAAACTCTAAAAGAACAATATTAAGCGACGGACTTCCATACTTTTACGTTGTTATTTCTTTGCTTAAGAGAATTTCTTCATGCCTGAAAACAGATAAAAACTTGCTCAAAGCTACAAATTCGAATTGAAAAACTTGGTGATTATATTTTTCAGCATCGCCGCGTAAGTTTGTTATTGGCAAATCCCTTATAAGTCCGCGTATGCTCACGGTCCGCACTCCCTAACTTAGACGAACCCAAAGTAATCTAAAACAAATAAAGATGAGTGGGACCCCACAGACGTTTCGCGCATATCGAATTCCCCTTTATGTTCATATGAATAATAACAAATTTTGTATTCAGCGTTTTGTTTGAGACTTCACTAAGAACTTCTGCAAAAGGAAATTGTTTCCCCGTTTGTCGCCAACTTGGAGTTCAATATTAAATCTGCGTTGGGATCAATCATAAGGATGTAATTTTGACGGCGAGTGTCTTTTCAAGCGATCTCCATATGTAAAACTTTTTGTTGAGTACTTCAAGGTTTTTTGTTTTAGTATTTTCACGATTCAATTTGTTGAATATTTTATTATTCTCCAAGACATGTTTTTTTTTCTGCATGCCTTTTCGCAGGTCAACCTTTGAGGCTGGCTTCTGTTAAATCGGAATATTCTGTGGATGCCTTGAGCGTAAGGCATCCAGCCACGGCGTACTACTTAAAGATTTCATGGTTACTTATGCGGTCACTTAGTAAAGATTTGACATACTTTTGTGTGACAAAACTGTCACAACCTTTACTAAGTGATGGCCTAAGTAATCATTAAAGCTCTCTGAGTGCGGCAGTAAGTCACAGCGCGCTAAGGACACCCAAGAACTGATGTACTAACGTAAGAACATTAGTAGACTGGGCTTAAAGAAAGTATGTAAGAACATACTTTCTTTAAGCCAGTCTCTTAGATGATAGAAGACCTTATATAGCAGATATCGGCGCCGAAAATCTTACATTCGGTTTTGCTTCGTCTAAAGTCATCACCATCACCAGCCTGTAATGTTCCCACTGCAGGGACTCAGGCCTCCTCTCTAGGAGAGGGATGGGCTATTAATCCAATATAAGTATCGTAAAGTAATATAAGCAACGACTTGACCACCACTACTCTGTCTAAAATAATCCTACTTATATTAATATAAGTTAAATAAAGTTTGTGAGGATGTATAGATGGATGGATGGATGTTTGTTACTTTTTCACGCAAAAACTAGTGAACGGATGTGGATGAAATTTAAAACACATATAGTTTATAACCTGCATTAATACATACGATACTTCTTATCCCGGTAGTATGATCCCGTGGGACAATTATCGATCTCCACGCGGGCGAAGCCGCTGCCACAAGCTAGTAACATATAATTCAAGGTGTTCATCATAAACCCTGTACCTATCCCGTAATACCTATAGATATCCTTTGAAAAATCATGAAACAAGGAATATGAAACCGTACAGTGGTACCGGGGTATGCCGACCGTGAAGTTATAATGAAGTTTTTAAATGAACGTACCCGCTTCATAAAGTGGAGGGCGGCCTTCCAATGGTCTTCTTTTAATTTATAACGCTGCGGCCCCTATTTTCCGACAACTTAAACTAAGAGAGGAAAGGAAATTAAAACTTTATAACTGAATCAAAAAGGTACATAGTTAAGTGAGTGTTGCTACTCATATGTTCCAGTCGGCACTTATTCTTCCCATCATTACGATTTTTTGTGCTGGCCTTGAGAAACTTGTTGATAAGAGCATGACAAGACCAGTGTGGAAGTTTCACTGAGAACCAGATAAAAATTTGAAATACAAAATAACAAACTGCTTCCTACTACGAACAGCTCTTTCTAGGAAATGAATAGGCTAACGAAAAAAATCAGAAACGGTTTGATTAAAAGGTTATTTCTCGTTTATTCATAGAATGGCGTCGAAAATATCAAATTGAACTAGATGGAATTTCTAAGATTCGCACATTTTAATACAGAAAAATCAACAGATTTCCATTGATATTTTATTTATCTTTGCGGACTCATGGGAAATTAATGTTAAGATACAAGTTCGTACTATAAGTCGCCTGATCATATTTGTATCTATAGTATCAATTGATTGCCTTATTGGTCTAGTGGTCGGAAGTACGACTAGTGAGCATACGGTCCTGGATTTAATTCCCGGGTCTGGCAAATTGTTTTATGAGGTTTTTCCATCAAGAAGTTCTCAGTAGCAGCCATTTTTTTTTTTGGTGGAAAATCATCAAATAACCGATTTTGGGCAGAGCGAAAGGGAATGTCAGACTTCTACTAACTAAAAACCACCCATGTTCCTTCTTAGCCCTTCATGTCGACGGTATCTCTTGCGAACAACCCGCAGCCCCGACGGGACGCGCAGCCCTGACGGGGACTTAGTAGCAGCCATGGTCTGGATATTGTGCCCGGTTGTTTGGAAAAAGCTCAGCCCCATTACTTAGGACTTAAATGAAAACTGGTGAAATGTGGGCATTAAGTACTCTTCTGCCAAACCTAACTTGATTTTATATCGTGTAGAATCCATCTAATTTTAGTTAAATTTCAGTTTTGTAATTCTTCATCACTATCATCACTACATAGTATAAAACACAAAGTCGCTGTCGCTGTCTGACCGTCCCTATGTATGCTTAAATATTTAAAACTGCGCAACGGATTTTGAAGCGGTTCTTTATAGATAGAGTACTTCAAGAGGAAGGTTTTAGTATATAATTTTACCGACATCCACGCGGGTGAAGCCGCGGGCATCAGCTAGTTTAATTATAATTTTTTTATCACTCATCATACTCAGCGAGACAGATTCATTCTAAACTATTCTTGATTACTCAATATAATATCAATAAAGATATTAGTCAGTGAATTCATATTCAAAATATACGTCAGCAACACTGGTTATTACAAACGTATCTATAATAAAACAGTACGCATCAATTTGTTGCGGCCCATCACTTGTATTGTAACAAAACAATATTCCTTTTTTTAAACCTCACGCATCAATTTATATCCGTTGTTGCCTAAACTAGCTGCAGTTTTTCAAAAAGGATATAACTACAACCATATTGGCAAATACACAATTCGGCTTTGGTAGTGCGATTGCTTTCTATTTTTTTGTATGAATAAAATATTACCAGGCGATAGTTAAATCAATGTAACTATCTGTTTTATTTTATGTGAGCTAGGTTTTTAGTACATCACACAGATAATATTTAAATTATCTGCCTAGCCTTTTTCCAACTAATTTTAGGTCGGCTTTCAGTCTAACCGGATGCAGCTGAATACCAGTATTTTACGTGGAGCAACTATCTGACCTCCACAACCCAGTTAACACTGGGTAATACGATACCCTTTGGTAAGACTGGTTGTCATACTTTCAAGTCACTGACTACCTGTAACGACTGCCAAAGATCTATAGGATATGGCAGCCGGGACTAACAGCTTTACGTACTATCCGAGGCACGGAGGAAACTCGGTATTTAACGGGTGGTCACCCATGCATAGACGAACCTACTCAGCCCGCAGCCCCGTCAACCCGCAGCCCCATCAACCCGCAGCCCCAACAACCCGCAGCCCCTGGTATCTATACCTGTGATGTTAAATGACACGACGTTACAGGCTTCACTACTTATATTTTTCTCGCTACCGCATCTCATGACTCGTGCTAGTATCTATACTGCTAATTAAATACTTGTAATGTATGTATTTGTATTAATGAAGGTACATGAGGGCTGTAAGAGGTCCTCACTCACGTAGAAAGGTATATAGATTACTAGCTGATGCCCGCGACTTCGTTCCCGGTAACTTTGATGGGTGACTAAAAAAATGTTTGGTGTGGACAACCCTTAATACTTAGGGGTATGAAAAATAGATGTTGGCCGATTCTCATAGATACCGGATAAGCACAAAAAATTTCATCAAAATCGGTCAAGCCGTTTCGGAGGAGTATGGCAACGAAAACTGTGACACGAGAATTATATATATGAGATATTAGATATTAATCTATTTTGTTAAAATTAAAAAGCTGAGGACGCCATATAAAAAGGTAGAAGTGGTCAGTCAGATCAGATAAGCATAAACATTTATTTAGAACCTTTTTTTTTTTTTTTTTTTCGGGGTGGGACATCAACAAATAACCACTCTTGGGCAGAGCGGAAGGGAGTGTCAGACTTCGACTGACTAAAAACCACCCATGTTCCTTCTTAGCCCTTGTGCCGAGGCCACAGTATCTCTTCCGAACAACCCGCAGCCCCGACGGGGTCTTACTTAAAACTTAATCTCAGTTCTTCATCAATTCTAATACAGTTACGTCAAAAATTGTGATCGCTCTTCGCTTATCGCTTGGAACGCATCACTCAACCTAATATTAAAATGAAACACCTAATTCATGACTACAAAAGCCTTCTGTCTACCTGAAAGTGTTTGTTGAAATGTAAACTCAGTTTTAATTAAAACATCTTTCTTGGTTTTTTTCTAAAACTATATTAAATGTGAAGTAAAAAGGGGTAGTAATAAAAAATGGCTAAGTGAAAATGAACTTTTACTAACGGTTCTGTACCCTAAGATCACACACAGAGACCACAAATAACACAGAAGGACACAGGAGATCACAGTCATGTGATTTAAATTATTATAATGGTGGACTGTGGGTGCACAGTATTGGATATACAAACTTTCTGTATATGTGTTTATGGTGTTAATTTGAATTTAAAAAGTAGTACGTTGTAAGGTACTTGTGTCACCTATGATTTTTCTTTGATATTTTTTGTGTGTGCTTTCATATAAAATAATCTCCTAATATATTTACAACAAGTTATTCCTTTTTCATTTCTTTTATCCTACACACAGACTGCAGCACATCAAGTTACCTGAATCTGTAAAATATTCCCGTTCAACCTCGACCCTAATTCTTCAGTAATTGAGTTGAGAATATAGTAAAGAAATTTTACAAAAATGGTAGTAGCTTGATGTAGGTACCTACTGGCGTCTGCACCTACTGTAAGTCACCTCCGCATAACCAATCGGCGAAAAGAGTCTTGTTGCCGCACTCAGAGAGCTTTAATGATTACTTAGGCTATCACTTAGTAAAGGTTTTGACAGTTTTGTCATACAAAATTATGTCAAATCTTTACTAAGTGACGGCTTAAGTAATCATTAAATATCTCTGAGTACCGCAGTTATGTGTTTTTCTTCTAATCATAGATTCTTTAACGAATTAGATTAAAACCGTTTATTATATTGTGTGTTGTTCTTTGTAAACAACAACTGGCTAGCCTGGAACTAAAGTGGTCTATGTAACATTTTAGGCTAAATCCATCTAAGAGCATTTTTGAACTTAAAAACAATAAATCATTCCCAGCAAAAGTGGTCTATGTGTCCATTCGTCCCAAAGTAAGGTTATCATTAAAATACCAGTTTAGAATTGATTGATATTTTTAAAATAATAAATTCTAAAGTGGTCTAACTACCACTATGTAACATAGACCTGTATTTTCATAGACCACTTTAGTACCAGGTCAGCCAACTGACAAACTTTTTCTTTATAAAAATATACAGCCTTGTAACAACACAGGCTAAGATGAAATCGTTTTGGCACCCTTTCGATACAGAACCCTAAAAAGGAATAAAACAAAAGATTGCTAAATAAGTTTGTAAGATAGCTTTAGTGTCTTTGAAGGAAAAGAAAAAAGGTTGGAAATCCTCCTTTTACGCCTGAATTTTATGCATTTTATTTTTCATTTTTTTTTTACATTAACACGAACAGTTAATCATCATTCTCTTGACTTCATCCCAATTTATTTGAGGCAAACGAAAAGTTAACATTTACCTAAATTACTTGAAAACATGCATAATACCTACATAAGTAATCAGTGTTTAATATAGTCTACGATGTCACGATGTGGTTATCAGTGTAATGATGGCAAAATATTATTTCAGTATTTTGGTAATTAACGAAAATATACCGACACTTATACAAATATTTCCTGAGCATTCCATAAACTGAGCATAACGGGCATAACAATGTATTATTGAATACTAGCTGACCCACGCAACTTCGTCTGCAACACATAATATAGCTTATAACCTTTCTAGATAAATCGACTATCCAACTTATTAAATTGAGCTATATCGTACTCGTAACAAACAAAAAATCTTTCCTTTCCTCTATGAAATACCTTTAGTTTAGATTGACTTCGATTATATTATTAAAGTAACAATTACTATAGGTATCTCTTACTGTTTAATATACAGTAACACCTTGTACTTGTAAACATTATGGTGCAGTAATTTTTTTGATTTTGAATTTCTCCGGAGCCCCCAGAGGCCAGAATCCCCACGTACATACACATACCTACCGCACCGGACCGAATGACTGCCACGCGCTAATTATTTTGTCGCCCGTATATTTTTACATTGCGATATCTTCTAAGATATTTGTTTAAACTGTATAGAGTAAAGGGCACAAATATTCTATATTAAATTTCCGTGCTAGCAAACACATTTATTTAGATATAGATTAATACCATTTGGGTTAAATAAGCTTCGCAAAATATAATTCTTTTTAACCTAACATTTTAATATAAAAAATGGTTACAGTGAGTCAATCGTAAAAGATAAACATATGCTGTCGCGGACTTTTTTTTAGAATTTTTAAAGAGAAACAATTCCTTCATACATGATATTTACGTAACTTAAACCGTTTTCGCAGCGCACGCAACGGAAGCTCTCAAAAAGGAATATCTTTTCCCGTTTTTGCAACATTTTTCATTTATGCTCCGCTCCTATTGATTGTGGCGTGATGTTATATAGCCTAAAGCTTTCCTCGATAAATGGACTATCCAACACTAAAAGAATTTTTCAATTCCAACCAGTAGTTCCAGAGTTTACCCTGTTCAAACAAACAATCAAACAAACAAACAAACAAACTCTTCAGCTTTATAATATTAGTATAGATTACCGACGCAATGTGAAACATGCTATTATTTTCCCGAGCGGTTAAGCAGAGGTGTGTATCTACCTAGTTCACCAATATTTCACCACAATATTTTTTTTTGAAGGAGGCGAGTCTGTTGCCCCATCAACCACACAAATCCAATTGCCATCTCTTGCTACTCAGAAATTGTCAAATAAGTTCAATAATACTTTTTTCAAAGAAAGTTCTATATCACAACAAATTAAACAACAGTCAAACGATAATTACAAACTTTGCGTACAGCTGTTTCAAGAAAAATACGAATCGCTCTTCTATATCTTTTTGCTGATACAAACTTTGTGTCGTGGAAAAGGAAGCTATGGAGTGCTCACATATATTTCATTTTCACCGATTTTTTTTAGTTACATGAGGTATCACATTAGTAGGGTAAAAGTGCAACCCTACTCACACGGCTCAGCGTTGAGAGTTAATGTTTTATTTATTTGTGAAAAAAGTGATAACACATGACAGTGTTACACAGAATTACAGCAAGTGTTTGAGTAAATATATAACCCACGATTTTCCAAACATTTTAAAAAAGATTAATTTTAAATTAAACAGGCCATGACAGTAAAATAATGATGGTACTTTAGTTTAAGAGACAAAATAAAATTTGTTTCGATGGCATCCAGTGTAAGTGAAAATGAGCATTGTTAATTTACATTCAATTCGAATCATTACTAGCTGTTACAAAAACACCGTCAATAGTTTTTTTTTGTTTTTGTTTTCATTAAAAAAAAAAAACAGTGCAACGAAGCATATCAGGATCATTGTAATTTATTTGGAATCAAAATGTTTTTATTATCAGTATATCAGTGATACGAACACAAAATGTAACCGATATCAAGATGAAAAATATAATAATAGCTATTCAGAAACACGCCGTAATGTAAACAGACCAATCACATCGTATTTCCAAAAAGGGGACTGTCACAATGTTTGTGCTAATATTCCCTTCGAGTCACACCGTCCTCCTACACATTATCACTCCATTTTCTCCCTACTTCGTGCCACATGCCTTATTTCCACAGTTTAATCAGCGGACTGCTGGACTTAATTTCGTTTTTGTGTCTTCTTTCTACAATCGTTTAAGTTAAGTCTTTATTAAATTATTGAACCTAATACATTGTAATATCACCCTAAAGGACAATAATAACAATGTTATTCCAGTTTTTTTTTTATAAACATTGCCCCACGCTAGGAATTTCTCCTGTATCGTGGGTGCGTTCACAAACATATAACTAACATACACAAATACAAATATTTGTTCCGTGCGGGGATCGAACCCGCGACACGCAGCGCAGCAGTCCAATCGCTCAGCCACTGCGCCAACCGTGCCGTCGCAATCACAATCGCAATGGTAATGCTGTTTACTATTTGTAGACAGAACCAACTTACTTTAGAAAAAAATCATCATCCTCTTCCTGCCTTTGTCCCGTGTTACTTGGGGTCGGCGCAATACGTTTTATTCTTCCATTCTCCTATGTTAATCGTCTTGCTATCATGTACTCCTTCAATTGAACTATTCATTTTACTTATTTTAGCAAAGTGAATAGTTAAACAAACAACTCTCAAAATAAATCAAGTTATTTTAAACGTCAGTTGAAGTTTTTTATCAATGGATTATTAAGTTTTTAATATTCCTCACTGATACTTAATATTGCCAAGCCGGGACTATAAAAATGTCTGTAGACTTTTTAATTTTGTTTTCATTTTTAATTAAACATTGAGACTTGTTTGCCCAAACCCTAAATTTGGCTTAACGTGTCTGCTTATTAAGCTTCTTGCTGACTTTAATTTTAATAATTTAAGACTGAAATGTTATTAAGTTTAAAGTTATTAATTTTTAATTGGTTTCTGTGTCTATTTTGATATATAAGTTATTATTTTAATATTTAGTTTAGTACCGATAGAGTAGGCAATGCCTCAGTAGTTACAGGGTAGGTATATTTAGATGTTCTGCTGGTTGCTAATACAATTAAGTATTTCCATTCTGAAATTCTCCAAATGCACCAATTTAACAAGCTCTCTGACCTAATGCAATAAATACGACTTTCTCAGTACTATAATAGCCTCCATGTTAATTTCATGCAGCTCAGTAGATAATTTTAACATTGAAATGGGATTAGGAAGAAACCACTGGGCGTAGTTAGCATAATTTTCGAATTCTCAACTGTCAAAGGAATTTATTAATGCTCCATGCAAGTTAGCTCGTGCGACCACGAGAGCTGCAAAAACATTACTAAGAGGGATAAATGTATAAAATCCGACAAAATATACGATTTGTTCGTATGAAACGGGGAATGGTACGTAATCCATGTAGTAAAGTGCGTCAGTAAAGCTTTGTTGGGCTTTTACGCAAAATCCTGTTGGAGAAGCTTGCACTGTAACTTCGGTACTGAATATTGAACTAATCTTGATAACGTGTTTAGGGCGGGACGAGTCAATCGGTATGTTTTGGGTCCTTGAAACTTTGACGGTTACAATTTCCTTTTTCCATAACTGTTTTATTATAACTGTTGTGGTTTTTTTTTGTTTTAAATGAGTTGTTGTTGTGTATGTACATGTAAAAAATGTTATGGAATAATGTATATTGGTTGTTTTTGAAATAAAGGATTTATTTATCTATCTATACTAGCATCAAGTAACGAATACATTTTCTTTTTTTTTCCATAACAGTGCTTTGTTATCCCTGAGTAACATAGGCTTTTCAGTTAGAAGTTTGGAAAATAAAACGCCTACTAGTGCGAAGCCGGGACGGGCCACTAGTGTATTTATATTTTAAAGTTTTCAGACTCCTAGAGGTGAAAAATTAAATAAAATAAGACATTTTCTTATTTCAATGTTAAGTTCAAATGCGTTTACGTGTAATATTAAGTAAAATGAACTGTAAAAGCAAGCACAAAAACTTTTATAATACGATTACAAAACACAGAATTATCATAATTTCGCTACCAAAGCTCACATTTGGTACACGCCGCTATTATTAAAGAAAAAAACACTCAAAGAATATAGAGCGCTTATGTATTTTATTCCTATTTTTCTGTAGCAAATGTTCAGGAAGCGAACGGCAGGGGCGAAGTGTTTTCGTTTAATTTCCCAGTAAAATGGTGTACCCTCTTCAACATAATTACAGACGGGCTAACTGAATGTACGTATCGCTTCATCACCGTCTCATCTTTTCACAGAGTGTTTTTGCATTTTAAAAAGCTTCTCTCTCATCTTTTTTGATGGCCATTCTTTGGATATTTTGCTTTCGATGATTATTAGCTGTTATGTTTGCGTTATTTAGTAAAACATTTTTAAGTGTTTGATATTTTAAAAATACCCTAATTAAAACATTGGCCGCGCTGGAATCAAACACTCTTTCTTTTAATAGTCTGTGCCTTTGTAATCTATGTTTTGTTTCGATATTTTCTTATGTTTTCTTTTGTGTAAAAAAATAAAATAAATGATAAAATTAATAAGTAAAATTTTAGAGCCAAGATAAATTTAAATTCTATCAGCGATAGGGACGATTAACGCGTCAAAAATATTTCGGATTAACATAACATATCATCACGCCTATAATCCCCAAAGGCTTAGGCACAGGTTTACCTAATTGTACACCGACCTTTTGCCAGTTATGTTGGAGTCCCATGTAATAGGGTTCGAGTTTGTTGCCAGTAACCGGGGACCATGTGTAGACATGTGTAGACGGAGTGTAGACTCCGTAATTGCTGAGCAATTCCTGGTGGAAAAATCCAATAACAATGACATATTTCAGATGATTACTGAAGATAAAGTTCCAAAAACTTTATGGCAATCTTGGGAAAGTTGTTGTAGACAATGAAAGGCATATAAACCATTGTCACTTGTTTAAGTCCTCTGGAAGAGTTTAGGGTAGGTCTTTGTCCAACACTGGGAATGTGTTGACGCAGTAACCCGCATGAAATTGATACGTGTGGCAAAAGAAAGACGTGGCCTTTATGCCATCCGTGGTGCTAGGCAACTGGGCTTATCCCAGTTGTATATGTCCCTGTTGGCCATGTTCAGTTTCCTGCTGATATGGAGGGAAGTGGAAATTATGTTTTTCCTACTCCTCCGCTATTCTTTTCTGATTAATTTCGTTGCGGGATCCAAGACAGTTAAATCGTTTCTCTGGGACTTCGTCGGGATTCATTGTCTCGGCGCTTTTCGTGTGGTCGCCACTGTTGATTCTGGCTTACAGGAGTTACAGTGGTTTGGGAATAGTGTTGCGGGCTGGTCCCAAAAAAAAAGCCATGAAAGAAAATATAAATGAAGGGTCTGTAATTCAGTAGCTAGAAACATTTCAGCTGTCAATTCCTCTCCCATGCTAAACTCTTCGAGGACTACAGGTGTTGATATTTTATTTAATAATAATAAAAAGAATGTCCGATAAGCCGCTGTTGGGCAATTACCTCGCTAATTGAACATTCAATGGGAGCATTAATTTTTAAATGTTCCATTTACGGGATGAAAGGAATGCTTTTGTAAAAATAGCTGCCGGTTGTCAATGGATCGCTTTTGAGTGAAACCTACCTGAATATAACGGGATATTTACCGTAATAATTTAGAAGGAAAGATGGATAGATTGATGCAGATGGTGGAAAGGAGAGTAAACGCAGGAAATAAAGTAAATGGTGCTATGGTGGTGACCTACCAGTCGATGTCAAAAGAAGCTGGGCTGTTCACAATCACCCATGTTCCTTCTTAACCCTTTATGTCGAGGCCGCGGTATCTCTTGCAAAAAACCCGAAGCCCCGACGGGTTTCGAGAAAAGGATGGTACGGCCGTGCCGCTTTATTACTCGTAAAAAGACTTACACTGACCATATTGGTGACGTTCTTCAGAAAGGACAGGTGCGTAGTACTCGTAACCGGCGTGCGTGTGTGACCAGATATATGAATGTGGACGAGGCAAAAGATGTATGTAAGGATCGTAGGATGTCGTTCTGCCGACCCCCATGGGAAAAGGGCGTCAGAATATGTGTGTATTAACGATCATTACTATTTGTTTTGAGTTCTCAAAATGTCGGCGCTGTTGCAAGCACTATGATCGCGGATAAACATAATACCCCTTTTTAACCGACTTCCAAAAAGAAGGAGGTTCTCAATTCGTCTGCATGTTTTTTTTTGTAATGTTTGTTTCCGCATACCTCTGTATGAACCGTTTTGAAAATTATGTTTTCATTCGAAAGAGTGTACTCCCGAGGTGGTCCCATTGTCACTCTGTCATAATCTGATGATGGGATCCCAGGGAAATCGAGAGCAAAATAAATATTTTTTATAGGCACATGTTACATTTTCATGTATTTTCTAAAGCTTTACAAGTGTTTGCGTCTGATAATCATATTCTCATGTGGATGCGCTGATGATAGAAGGTACAACTCCTCAACAGTTAGGAGTTTAAAGAAAATTATTTAAAAATATACGTCAATAATGGACAGTGGGACCACCTCGGGAGCATACTCTTTCAAATACAAGAAGAATTTTGAAAATCGGTACATCAATGACGGAGTTATACGAAAAGAAACATACAAAAACAAAACAAAAAGAAAACATACAGACGAATTGAGAACCTTCCCCTTTTTGGAAGTCGGTTAAAAATCAAATTGAATTGCGTGCGATTGAGGAGGCCTATGTCGAGCATTAGACTTCTGTAGACTGATGATGAGTTCGCTTCCACAATTTTATGTTGTGCTTGTGATCTGTTCATGATTTAAAATGGAGGCATTGTGTTTACCCGTCGGGGCTGCGGGTTGTTCGAAAGAGATACCGCTGCCTCGGCACAAAGGGCTAAGAAGAAACATGGGTGGTTTTTAGTCAGTAGAAGTCTGACACTCCCTACCGTTCTGCCCAGAGCGGGAGGAGTAATTTGATGATTCCCCCCCCCCCCCCCCCAAAAGAGGCATTGTGTATTACCTTTTATTTTAGACATTAAAATAGTTTATAGTAACTGGTTAAAATACGTTATAACAAGTATCTGCCTATGACACGGTAATCGAGGGCAATTAAAATAAATTCACAGTCCAGTAAAGATTGCTTACAGCTTATTTATTTACATGGAAATTTAATTCGGTCCGCTATGTCCTTTTTTGTACTCATGATTCGTTTTATATGGTAATTGGCAGAATAAGTTATAATAATTAAATAAGGTGTTTTCTGGTCTATTCTTATTTTCTATATCTGTTGATAAAAGTGACCGAAAGTATTGTCAAAAGGCCAACAAAAAAAAGGAAATGAGCATATCGTTTTTCAGAGCATACAGCTCTGGCCACACTAAGGCGAGGATCACAACTGCACATATTAGTTGCTGTAAAGATTAAACACTTCCTCACAAGTCATCATCATCATCATAAGCCTACAATGTTCCCACTGCAGGGACTCAGGCCTCCTCTCTAGGAGAGGGATGAGCTATAATCTACTACCCGGGCCCAGTGCGGGTTGATAGATGTCACATGTCTTCAATTTCTTTGGTTCTAAGACAAGCCGGTTTCCTCACGATGTTTTCTTTCACCGTTTTCCGTGTTCGCCTCAAAAGTGGCTGCACATAATTGGCGCGAGCAAACGTCTTCTATTCCATGCGGGATTCGCATCAGTATTGCCAGAGCTGAGCGGAACCCGGAAACTGGCCAAGTGCAAGTTGAACTCGCACTTGTGTGTGTGCCCTTTGTGCACTTGGCCAGTTTTTAGAAATCACTACGATATTTATAAAAGTCAGATAAGTACCATTTAACGTTAACCACGTAACGTAGGACGTAAACCTGCTTAACTTACGTTTCAGGTAACGCATCTTGTTTTCAGAAATACTAGCTCAAACAAACTACTGCCTCGTTGGTCTAGTGGTCGCAAGCGCAACTGCTGAGCATGAGGTCCTGGGTTCGATTCCCGGGTCGGGCAAAGTGTTATTGGCTTTTTCCATCAGGAATTTATCAGTAACAGCTACGGAGTCTGGATTTGTGCCCGGTTGATGGCAATAGGCTCGCCCCCTATTACATGGGACTTAAACATAACTGGCAAAATGTGGGTGTACTATTAGGTACACCTCTGCCTAACCCTTCGGGGATTACAGGCGTGATGTTATGTTATGTTTTGTAGCTCAAACAAACAGTTTGTGAATCTAGCCATGACAGCAACATTACATGAAAGCTGCCAGAACGACCAAAATCATGGCAAAATGCTCTTGATGAAAATAAAACAGTAATACCATACCCTAGTGGTGTGACCGTCGGACTGTAAGGTCATTGGTCTCCAGTTCGATATATCCTAAGACACGCACTCTTGATTTTTCGGTTTCATGTGCGTATTGTATAATTATCACTTGCTTCGGTGAAGAAAAACATTGTGAGGAAATCAGCAACCTTAAAAGATCATCATCATCATTTCAGCCAAAAGACATCCACTGCTGGACATAGGCCTCCCTCAGGTGTCACCACATTGACCGGTCCCGTGCGTCTCGTATCCAGTGGGTCCCCGCAACCTTCACCAGGTCATCGGTCCACCTAGTGGGAGGCCTTCCAACGCAACGTCTTCCGGTTCGCGGTCGCCACTTCAGAATTTTCCGGCCCCATCTGCGAGCAATGTGCCCTGCCCACTGCCACTTAAGTTTGGCAAGATATCTCTCTCTATTTTCACCGGCATGTAAAGACAAGTCAGAAAGAAGCCCATGGGCGGTATAAAATACTGTGACACCAGGATAGGCACTAACCACGAGTAAAGAAGGAAAAAAAATGCAAAATCGCAATAATAGTACATTATGGTATAAGTGTGTAACGTTGGTGATTACAGCTGAGGCGCCATTGAGACCCGAGCCGCCAGGTGAGGGTCTTAAGAGAGCCGAGGACGGTAATCATCAATACACACGTGTATCATACGACGTTTTTCAACACATTTGTGAAGAAAATAACACAAAAAAATCATTTTCAACAGTTAAAACGAGTTGTGAAAAAAATTTCGCCATGGCGGGAAAAATTAATCAGTTTTCGTGACTGCGCGCGGATCTAACAATGGCGATCGGCCACCAAAAAAAAACCTATAACTCACTTGTGAATAATGGTAATGAAAAATTCACAGTTTGATTACAGGTGTCATTATATGCCTAATTGCGGTGAAATTAGAGCCACTTTATGAGCAAGTATGTTGAAAAATTGGTTGCCTGTAAAGTCGGTATACGGGCGAAAGTTTTACGTGACAACGAAAATAGAAGCGCAAGACATGAACCGGTGTGTATGCCTATCTCTCTCACTCTCTCTCTCTCGCTCTGGACGCGTGCCTCTCACTCGCTCTCATTGTGAGCGCATAACGTGAGCGGAGCGTAACGCAGTTTCTTGAAGTGTCACCCGGCAAACCAATTTATAAGACGTTGTCACGTCAAAAACATTTATCAGTCTCCACTTCACGGCAATAAACGTTTCATTCCGACAAACACGAAAAAATAAAAAACTAAATGTTCTCATTCAAATTCGTTCTCAACGTTCGCTCTTTTAATTAGTACCTACGGGTGTTTGATATTCTTAAATGGAAGAAACTGAGGATAGAAAGCCTAATTGAGTTTGCACGACACATTTTCTTAGTAACCGGTAATTGAGATTCAACCCCAGGTTAAAGAAAAAGCAGTGAATGAAATACAAAGTGCTGCCGAAGTCTTGGGGCGACTTTCAATAAAGTTTTCTTTTGGTTTTTAACCTCTTCTTTGAAATGTGAGCGGGAAACTTTTCACCACATTATGGATTATTAAGAATCACGTGTATTGTTAATAATTTCATTAAAATGACATTAGGTTTTGTAAGAACAAGAAATCTTTAGTGATGCTATGTGCTGCTTCATCTTTTAATAACCCAATTTACCCACTTGAAATTAAATCGTTGAGGAACTCGAAGCTAAATTATAACAGTCGCTTGTTTCATGTTTCAGATTGTGTCACGCTTGCCTAGGTTGGTCTATGAATAGGTACGGCACAGAGGAAACTCCGTATGTAATGTATGATCACATTACATACGGAGTTTCCTCCGTGCCTCGGACAGCATGTTAAGTCGTTAGTCCGGGCTGTCATTTGTGCATCTACGACAGTCGTTACGGGTAGTCAGTACCCTAAAAGTCTGCCAACTAGTACTAAATGGAATGTGAAGATTAAATAGGCAGTCGACCTATGTAAAATACTGTATTTCAGCTGAATTTAGTTAGACTGGAAACCCACCACAACATAGTTGGGGACAGGCGAAGCAGATGATTACTCGGAATTTATTGTATGAAAAATTTTTTACAAAAAAATAAAACCGACTTCAAAAAAACCCTACAAGCACTAAAAAGTTAAAAATAATACTATCACCTAACTATGCTAATAAACCTAACCTAACCTACGATTAACCTATAATAAAATTTTACAATTTTTTGGAGTCGGTGCCAAACTAAGTAATGAAACGACTAGTAATTTCAGAGTATTTATCCGTTTTAGTACAACAAAACTCGATAGATGGCGTTGTCATTTCTGAATCGCGCTATGGTTACGTTACCGGCATTTCTATAAGTAAGGTTGCTACACAACTGGTATTTATGTTCACGTGACTCTAAATCTAGAAGTTAATCGTCGAACTCCTTGCTTTTCTTGCGTTGTTAGTGTTACATTGTGTAAACTGTGTTAATTCTGATTTTATTTTTATTGATTTGTATGTAATTTACGTAATAATATACCATTATTATTAAGCATTAACGTTAGTTTATTTTTGCTATTTGTCTAATTATTAGTTATATGTAATTTATCTTAAACTATTTTTGTTGTTTTCTATTTGATTGAATACTTAGTAACTGTAAGATTTATGTTTTATTTTTCTTGTTTTAGTCTGTAGGTGTAGGTACTGTTTGGCACCGACTCCAAAAAATTGTAAAATTTTATTATAGGTTAATCGTAGGTTAGGTTAGGTTTATTAGCATAGTTAGGTGATAGTATTATTTTTAACTTTTTAGTGCTTGTAGGGTTTTTTTGAAGTCGGTTTTATTTTTTTGTAAAAAATTTTTTTATTTGTTAATTTTTAGTGACATAAATTAATCTTATAAAACATGGGTAGGCCTAGTAAAGATGCTTCTCGTATGAGAAACCTACGTCGAAATGAAACTGAGAAACAAAAAGTAAACGATTGAAAGAAATTAGAGAGAGAAATGCTCAACGCATTTCGAATGAGAACCCTGACCAACGTGAAAATAGACTTGAAAAGCAGAGGACCTATATGTCACGTAGGTTGAATAAGGAGAGTCAAGAAGATCATAATCGTCGACTTAGTTTGATTCGTACTCGATTGGCCACTGAAAGCCAAGAAGATTACGATCATCGTATATCTTTAATTCGTAATCGATTATCTAATGAGAGCCAAGAAGATTACGATCATCGTCTATCTTTAATTCGCCATCGATTATCTAATGAGAGTCAAGAAGATTACGATCACCGTCTATCTTTAATACATACTCGATTGGCTAATGAAAGTCGAGAAGAATACCACCATCGTCTTTCTATAATACACGCTCGACTAGCAAATGAAACTGAAGAGGAACGGTCACAACGATTGAGTGGCGTACGTATTCGTATTAGTCAGAGGCTGCTTAATGAAACGCCAGAAGCCAGAGTCGAAAGATTAAATGTCGTTCGAGAAACAGCCAGAATTAGAAGAAATATGTTAAGTATCGAACAATTTCGGGAGGCGATCAATATTTTTGCAGACGTACCATGTACAGTATGTAATAAGGCTTTGTATCCACAACAGCGTGTAAATTTGCAAACAACGATTTACAGCTCAATTTTGCCACCAGAATTAGTAGGTAATATAATTATAACTTGCTGTCGCTGCTCCAATAATATAAGAAAACGCAAAACACCACCCCAAGCGTATTGGAATAAGTTAACTGTTAGTTCTGTACCGCAGGAATTAGCTGATTTAACGGAAATCGAAAGACGGTTTTTGTGTAGAGTAGTACCCTTCCTTAAAATAATAAAGCTACAAAACCGTTTCAGTCAATATTGGTGCAAAGGGCAAGCAATATTATTTGCTCAAGATGTTGTTGAGCTTGCGGAACAATTGCCACTTCGGCCTGACCAGGCTGGATTAATTTTAGTGGTGGAAAGCTTAGAAAACGTTCAGCGTTCCAAAGAGTTCATAATAGATTCTGATAGATTAAACAGAGCTTTAAATTGGTTGATGACAAATAATATTTTATATAGAGACGTGCGTCCATATTTTAACAGAAACATAGACATTACTGAAATTGTACAAGTAGTTGACGAACCAACAACAAACCGAAATTCTGGAACAATTACGACTGTTTGTCATTACACCAGTTTAAACGAAAATGTGGCTATTCTTCGCGGTTCATTTCATCAAGGAGATGAAAGATTTAGTTCTGAATCACGTGGTAGGCAATGCACTGCAATTGCAACTATTTCTTGTATAGCTTTTTGTAGTCATGATCCCAATTTATTGTGCAGAAGCGACATCGACTACATAGTTATTGTAGGAGATAACTATTATCATGACTGCATCAACACTCGACCACATCTTAGCACTGGCGAAGTCAATCCGGAATATCTTGCTGCTACTGAACTTCTATCACGGGTTGTTTATAACAGACAAACATTTCATATAAGCTGCTACGAACAACCTATTTACAATGGCCATATAACTAATGACGACAGTGAAAACGGTTTCCCTAACTTAAAAAATGCGTTAGCAATTTTTTTCAGAGAACATTCTTTCGGTTTGTTAACAATAAATTCTTCTACAGTAGATGGTAGAATGGTTCCTATTGAACGATTAGTTCCTTCCATAATCAGCTCACCTAGATAACCTGAAAAAATACAACGATATATACGTCTCCATAATATTTTATTAAAGAATTATCCTCCAACTCCTGACCGTTGAGGAGTTGTACCTTCCATCATCAGCGCAGCCACATGAGATTATGATTATCAGCCGAAAATACTTAAACAGCTTTAGAAAATATATGAAAAAACCTATGTGTGCCTATAAAATTCGAGGGTTGCCCTCGATTTCTCAGGGTTTCCATCATCAGATCCTGACTTGATGACAATGGGACCATTTGGGAAGTATACCCTTTCCAACAAAAAAAGATTTTTTCAAATCGGTTAGCAAGCGACGGAGTTATGCCCGAACAAACATAAAAAAAAAAAAAAAAAAACAAACATCCGAATTGAGAACCTCCTTCTTTTTTTAGAAGTCGGTTAAAAACTACTTCATATTTTAACAACGGTTATACACATTATATCTCGCAACAACCTACGATTAGAAGGGCCATTGGCATCGTTAAAAATAAATCAAGCATAACATTAACCAACAGGTTTACAAGCAGTAGAAAAAACGTTTGTTTTTATTTCTTCAATTTTGATTGGTTTCATAAAAACATGCAAATTATACTGCAGTATATTAACTATAATATTTAGGAAACGTTATTTGCAGTGTGCCAGTATTGTGCCAGTTTCACTTATTATATAAAAAAACTTGGTTCACTATTTCCAAAGATCGTTGTAAGGCGTTCAACACGCGAACCGTCGATCAGCCGCCAATAGGTCGCGTCGAGTACCGGAGTCAATCGAATTTATTCAGTAATTTCCTCCAACGAACGACCTTCCCGAATCACTAACTTGTACAAATGTGTTTCGCCAAACGGAAACTTTGTACACACTCAATGTCGAACACGTCTCAAGCAAAGCCCTCTTTCATGCCTTTCGAGCGAAATAAACCATAGAATTATAATGTATGAATATTTTAGTTTAGCCCACAAAATAGCCCCGTCGACTAAATAGGTTTGCAAAACGGAAAGTTTTTACACAGCGTGTGTCGAAGTAAACCTTTCATGTTAACGTGCCCGCATTTTTGAAAGGTAGAATTATAATAGGGAAATATATTTTTTGCGAAAACCGCGTAAAGACTTGAAACGACAGATTTGTGTAAGGAGTTGGCTTTGAGTTTAGCCAGTGAATTTATATTCTTGTGATAGTGGTGGAAATGGTGAGAATTTGATGTTGTTTGTTTTTTATTACTTTACTAGCTGTTCCCGGCATGCGTTGCAATGCCCTTTTTCCTACCTACTACCTGCCTGTGTACCAACTACCTACCTACCTACTACCTACTACCCTACCTACCTACTACCCTACCTACCTACTACCCTACCTACCTACCTACTACCCTACCTACCTACCTACTACCCTACCTACCTACTACCCTACCTACCTACTACCCGACCTACCTACTACCCTACCTACTTACTACCCTACTTACTACCCCACCTACTACTCTACCGACTACCCTACCTACTCTACTATCCTACTTATTACCCTACCTACTACTCTACCTACTACCCTGCCTACCTACCTACCATTTTCTCACCTTTTAAACCTTCTCTGGACTTTCACGAATAATTCAACTCTATAATTAGCCAAATCGGTCCAGCCGTTCTCGAGTTATAGCGAGACTAACGAACAGCTATTCATTTTTATATAATATAGCTGTACCCCGCGTGCGTTGCAATGCCCTTTTACCTGCCTACGTACCAACTACCTACCACCTACCTATTACCTACCTATCTACATACTACTAATTTCTCACCTTCTCTGGACTGCCACAAATGTTTCAAAACCAAAATTAGACAAATCGGTCTAGCCGTTCTCTAGTTTTAGCGCGACTATCTAACAGCAATTAATTTTTATATTATACGCAAACACCATTTGAAAAATCGTTTTTCTATTGGGAAAGAAACAGTAATTATTTGTGATTATTGTGATAATGTCGTATGGTCTGTTTGAAGTTGTCATTCGTTGACTGAACAACTGAACGTCACTCAATTGTTTTGCCTTCCCGGAACCTCTCCACTAACACTTGAACTTTATAGTACGGTATTAAAGCTCAAATTGATTTTACGTTTTAGTTAGAAAACGTTTGTATGGGAAAAAGAAAAGGGCTGTTTTTAGGGCTTTTTCTCGCCGTAAAAACCATCCTTGAACTTCAACGAACATTTAAAAAAAAAAATCAGCCAAATCGGTCAAGCCGTTTTCATGCTATGTCGTGACAACGGAAAACGGGTTTCATTTTATATATAAGAGAAGATAGATGTTTGTTTGAGCAGGAGCGGTGGCCCAGTGGTGGTGACCCCGACTTACGAACAGTAAGTCGTGGGTTCGAACCCAGGCAGGCACATTAATTTGTGTAATTTATTTCATCACTACTCTCAAAAACGGTGAAGGATAACATCGTGAGGAGACCCATTCGGTTCTCCTCTCATTCGTCCTAGAACAAAAAAATTGAAGACTTGTGACATCTACCAATCCGCACTGGGCCCGCGTGGTAGATAATAACCAATTCTCACTTAAAGAGAAGAGGCATCTTTCCCAGCAGTGGGAACATTAATAGGCTGATGATGATGATGATTGTTTGGTTGCATTGGCTTTAAAAATATTGAAAGTGTGGAATACGTTTAAAACTAATTACGAAGTTCCTTATCGCGCGTTGTGAAAGGGGGCTAGACGGAAAAAAATCTTACGAAAAGTTGTCACGACACTTTTTGCTATTGTAAGCTGTGCGGCGTCGCATGTTTCTCTGTCTGTCTCTCTCTCTCTTATAGAAAGCAAGCCAGATATTTTCATTTCTACATTTTTTTATTTTTTTTTACATAATAAAAAATAATAACAATAACTTCGTTCCATCCGGGTGTTCCTTGACACCTCTCAAGTTTTTTTTTTTATTGTAGTGCACTGGATTTTCAAATGTATTCATTGCAACCGCTCAACTCATAAGCACAAAACAGCAGTTCTTATTATACAGAAAACCGATCTTCCACTAGCCCCTCTTGTCCCCAAGTCTTTAAATTAATGGACCTAAAGAAGGAATATGAAACTAGCACTTGACTATTTTCTAGAGCCGTTTATATTATTACATTATGTTAAATCTGTTAGCTACTGGCTATTGAGAAAGCTTTTGCGATCAGAGTTTTCCTAGAACTATTAAAATGACCTATTAATAGATTTGATTTCGAATAAGACACTAATCATGGCTGTAGAAGAAGTTAAACTTAGTTAGGTGATTGTTGGACAGAAGTAAAAAAACAAACATTAAAAAAGAAAACATTTTACACCAATCCCTCGCAACTCCATTGATAAATCGTACTAGGGATAGTACGATACAGTCCGTTGGTTCAACAATCTATCTAAAAAGGGATTCTAAGATAAATTGTTGAAATAAAGGTCCATTTTCGATGCTGTAGCTGTTCAAAATAAAATTGAAGACAAAACAAGTTTTTTAAAAACTTTTAATATTTTTTATTAAAATGAACTAAAACGTTAAAAATGATTCAATTCTCATAAGACATAAATGTGTGTTAGATTTTGACAGCAAGAGAAATACAGAAGGTGTAACACGCTTTTATATCTTACTAAAACCTTCCTCTTGAATCACTCTCTCTATTAAAAAAGACCGCATCAAAATCCGTTGCGTAGTTTTAAAGATTTAAGCATACATAGGGACAGAGAAAGCGACTTTGTTTTATACTATGTAGTGATGAGAATAGAATTATTTTAACTTTTTAGTATTGGCGATTCGGAAGTTTACGATGGCAAAGTTCGTAGCTCTTAGCGGCGTTTTTCCTTAGCACGAAGTAATTCGTAGTAAGCAAACATACGTGATGTTTTGATCACGTAAAGTGTTATGTCATTTATATTTTAATAAAACAACTTAATCAATAGGTACGTAATTACTGTTAAATTATTTGTAACATCTCTCATTCTATCTATTTCGTTTGATGTTTCAACAAAACTGGTTTATTCGTACTTGGAGCAGTCTTATTCATCGATTTGAACTGCTAAAGTACTCGATAAGACGCATCAAACGAGTCCAAACTCGATGTAGTTAATATTGCATTCTTAGGCGAAATACATTATCATCAACAGCCTTTTAATATTTCCGCTGCTGGACCACAGGCCTTCTCTCTTTGAGAGTTAATGGGCTATTATCTACCACGGGCCCAGTGCGGATTGGTAGATGTCACATGACTTCGAATTTTTAGTTTTAAGACATGCCGGTTTCCTCACGATGTTTTCCTTCACCGTTTTGAGAGCAGCGGTGATGAAATAAATTACACAAAGTAATGTGCCTGCCTTGGTTCGAATTCACGACCGACTGTTCGTAAGTTGGGGCCGCCACCATTGGGCCACCGCTCCTCTCAATATACATACAATATAATAATATATACAATATAGGTACATGCTTGCAAAACAGCTCAATCGAAAACCAGGAAGTGTGTCAAATTTAACTCGTAAAATTCGTTTACAGACAGACATCCGGACAGGTGAAACTAAATAAAGCTTTTCATAAATGAAATACTATTCAATAAAAACTGCTACGCAAAGCCTACGGCGTAGCACTGCTACGCCTACAGCGTAGCACAGTTAGTCGATTGGCTCAGTTCTTTATTTATTTGACCCATATTCGTTACCACGCCAATTAAACCTATCCTTCAAAATGTTCATTCAACTGTCGATCTTATCATTCTCTTTCTACATAGAAAACTAACACGTATTATATATCCAACGTTACATAAATACAAAAGTGTTACTAATACTCGCCTAGTTATTATCCCTCGTCAGTCGTAAGGAGGGGTTGTGACAGCTGATATCGTATAACAGAATATCTAAAAGCTTATACATTTGATGTTGCTTAGTAAACAAAAGGATGTTTAACATAGCTTCACGCCGTTGCTATTGTGGCGGAGGTATGAGGTTTCGTGTTTTGTGAATTTCGTAGTTCACTTGTTTCGCGTTGGGTAATGTGTTATTTGTTGAAGATGACACCGAGTGACTGGATCTTCAATGGGCTCTTAAATATTTGTTAGAACATAACATAACATCACGCCTGTAATTCCTGACGGGTTAAGCAGTGGTTCTCACATTTTGCCAGTTATATTTTAGTCCTATGTAATAAGGGGCGAGCCTATTACGGCCACCAACCATAAATTCGGGCTCCGTGGCAGCTATTAAAATATTCTAGGTGGAAGAACCAAATAACTTTTTGCTCGACCTGGGAATCGAACTCAGGGTCTCATGCACAGCAGTTGCGCTTGCGACCACTAGACCAACAAGGCAGACCGCAGCAACAAGCAGTCAGGCAGTAGTCATTTTGTTAGGACTGTGAAATAAGAATATTTAATACACAATCTTACAATCTCAATTTAACTAAAGCAATTCATAGAAAATTCAGCCCTTATTTGACACAAATGTATTAAAACTCAAGTAATTTCTTTAAAATGTAAGCAGCATTATCTAAAATGCTTACATAACAACATACTGAATGATGTAATCTCGAATCTAAATATTATGAGCCATGTAATAGCGAAAAATATTTGCTTTTACCCGAATATTCAAACAGAGGATAATGTTTTAACAGTTGCCCTGAAGACTGTACAGCTCTAAAATAACTTATTCGTTATTCAAATAAATTATTCTTATCTTAACCTTATTCTACTCATTGATTATTATTAATTTTATTAATTTTAAGAAAACTTACAGCTAAAACATTTGAGTAGTCGAATTAACTTGTAGAAGAAGGCAAATAACAAGTTTCCACACATAAAGTTAAAACTAAAATTCAAAGGATACGGTAAGACATAAACAGCGTGAGAGTTACACAAAAATACACAGCGTTAGAATTAATATATACGTAGACACAACTAAAGATAATATTTAAAAATGAAAATACACAGCGCGAGAATTAATATAAACACAACTGAAGGGAACATAAAATAATAATAATATATGTGACTTCCAATCAATGAAATCATATTTTTATTCGGATCAGTAGATATTTCAGGAGTTTCACCATCAAAAGACAAAATACTTGATTATTTCAAAATTATTACCAATATTGTCTCCACCCTATTCTACCAAACTAAAACAAAAGCCGTCTCCACATTAAAACCGTAAGCAAACAATTACAAAGGCTGTGTTTAAGAACAAAAAGTATTTTAATCGTTGTATCGCGTGCCGCGGGTACCGGGTTGTGGTCTTAACTTGCGTGGTTACTCGATAAGAAGGCGTAGTTAGCTGAACCTGTGGCACTGCTATTTATGTTTTTAATCTACACTAAGAGGTGCGATGGCTGTTCCCAAAGTGCCGATGTCGGTAATAGGGGCCTTTTCGGCCTTTTTACTTCCATGTTTCTGTGTGGGAGTGCGGGTTATATTTTCATGTGTATTTTCCGCATACTATATGAAATCTGTGGGCGTTTCCATTCGTAGAATAGACATTATGTTAATTGATTTTTAGAAAAGTAGAACGTGTATTTATTGGACGTGTATTAATTTCAAAACTAGCCCAAAAACCTTTAAGCCACTTCATGCTTCCTGGCGGTCGATACTTATTTAAAATTGAGTTATCAAACTTCGCATCGCATCCGAAAAGTTAAATTGAAAACCATTAAAAGCCAATCATTGGTGAACTTTTTGAGGTTCCATCAAATTACTTTGAATCCGCGACTATCCATTACAGGGAATAGCATTTTCAAAAAAACGTCAAGGAGGTGAAACTGAAGCAATATATCAAGCGTTCGTGCCCCGCGACCACGTCCCGTGTGACTGATGTCCTCCACTCATTTATAAATTGACCTCACTTTGGCTTCGAGGCAGTTAAAGATCGAACCCATACGCCGAAATATGTTCCATCTTGCCATCGACGTAATAAAGTTATTGCTTCGTTTATGAACACTGAAATCGACTACACGGTACTACTAGGCAGTAAAACCACCCACATTTCTAGTTTCAAACAAGTTGGTATTCTGTTTTTATAAACTAAGAAAACTCTAGAGAACTAGTATTGTGTTAATGCAGGTATAACGAAGCATTTCAAACAAAGGGAGCTTGGACGTTTGTTCACTGAAAGAGAACTGTATTTACATTTCAATTTTATGAAAACCTTTTCGTTGAAACACGAGTCTCTCTGAACATAACCGTACCAACCTAATGATCTGAAACTCTGACAATCTTTTCTTTGTAATTTGGCAAAAAACTTCTATAAATAGCCGCTGTGTAAGACGAGTCGTCCATGAAATAATTATCTCCACATTCAACAATCAATTTCCCGAGACATACCGGTAATGTTGATTAGATAGCTATTGAAATGTTGATCTCATCCTTTCCCTTTGGAAAATTCGTACCAAATCGCGCGTATCGTTCAGTTATAAATTGCCATTACATCGCAGACGACAAAGCATTGAAATTCTGCCAATAAACTTGACTGAACGGGATCCGCCGCCAAGTCCCCTGTCGATACGCCGATAGATCCCCCGGGACTGAAAGATGTGTTCCACTTATTTCAGAATTGACTTCGTTTTATTTCCCCTCTCCTTTTATTCGACGTCACTCTGATGTTTTACACTGCGTGTGGCTATCTAAATAGTCGAAAATTTTTGTTACCTTATAATAAATTCGTAGTCTAAAAAATTGAAATTTATTGCCAGCATTTGTGCCTAAATACAGCAAGCCACACAGTTAATGGTGCCATCAATCATAAAATATAGCTTTGTGTGTGGTCAGCTCGGCGTACCTAGATGGATATTTATAACTACAACAAATCAGTTGGCAACGTGGATCACAATAATTCAGAATTATTTGGAGAGGAAATTATTAAGGTGTGTAATTATTATTACGGTGATTAGAGCTTGTAATTAATTGCTTGCGTTGAGGATTGATAGTCCTGCCTAGCGTAATTGTTCATCTATTGTGCCCCAAAATACAATATTGTCTTAGATATCGGTTTACCTTTTATTATACATACCTGATATATCTACCGTAGTATATAATATTGTAGTTCTATTAGAGTAAGTATAACAGTAAATAAATAAGACGGAAGTAAATGAGAGAACATTTTTTTTAACGTTTTCTCAAGCTTTTTTTTTCTGTATCGTGGGATCGTTTACGAACATTAAAACTCACATACACAAACGCAAAAAATATTTGTTTCACGCAGGGATTGAACCTGCGGCAAGCAGCGTGGCAGATAATCCCGCAGCCACTGTGCCCACTGTGCCGTCATGTTCTAAATTAGAAAATATTTTTTTTAATTACGGTTTTAAAAGAAAATGTTGCATAGATGCTACTTGCATAGAAAGTATATTCAAAATAAAAAAAATAATCACTTGGTGCCAATGAAGTAGACAAACAAATATACAATTTTTGCAGGGAACATTGTGTTCAAAAGTAAAGAAAATAATAATAAAAAAAATGAATTTAGTATTGTCGATGTTCGATGTCAAACAAAATCCTGTTTCAATTGTTCAGGTATAATTTAAATATTGTACTTACGTAGTCGTACATATTTGTGTGTCATCACTATTTATTTTGCGACATCCATGAGATAATACCTAAATAAAAAATGGAGTCGTAATAAATGGTTAAATGCAAGCAAACAATAATATTAAATATTGGTTAAAGTTGGTTGGCTTTGAGATATAATCTGTAATGAAAAGTAATTTAATTTGCTAATAATTTATTCGAGAAATATGATTGTGCATTTGCTGAATTTTAAACTTTTAATGAAAAACCAGTGTGTGCCTGAGTTTTCCTTTAATTGACGGATTATATTTAAAACTTATCATAAAGTTGACAGTACAGTACCCGGCGATAAATATTGCATATCGACCTTTGGAAAAATCAATGCAATTTATTCGTTAATTAAGTTCTTATTTTGTATTTAGCTTGCCGTGAAACATTTTCGAACCGACCTAGCTTGTGGTAGTTATATATAAAAGCACAGCGGAAAAGAGATGTCTCGAACAGTCATTTCGTATATAGTTTAAATATTGCCTGCGTTATTTATGAGGTTAAAATATCACATTTTGTCAGTTGTGTCTAAGTCCTATGAAATAGGGGGCAAACTACTGCCATCATTCAGACAGAAATCCGTGGCAGTTATTGAGAAATCTTGATGGAAAACCCAATAAAATTTTGTTCGATCCGGGAATTGAACCCAGGACCACATGATCAGTAGTCGCGCTTGATTGTGTAACCAGGTTATCGGAAAATAGCCCCGATAGGCACACTGTATGTTATAAATGAATAAGTATTCTAAAATTGAAATAATATGAGCCTAAACTCCCTTATGTAATAAAGGTATCAAACTTCTTTCAAAGGTGAGCTTATCATGTATAAGGCAATTTTCACATGACTCGGCTCGGCCGCGCGGTCTGGCGTTGAAGCGGAGCTCAAATCGCATTTGCTTGTATCAAACAAAGAAAAAAGAGTTTATTTGTCTCGCACAGGTTATAAAAAAAATGTTATTAAAAACTAAATGATTTAAAAAAGTACCCGTCAGAAAATAATCGTTCTGTACGAGGGTAGGTACTGGAAATTTAATTTTATATTTCAATAAAAAATAAAAACAAATGATGAAATTCTTTGATGCGTACACTACTCGACCGCTCGAACGAGTGGTGTCTTAAAATATCGGTATCTGAAAATCTCCTAAGGTACAATACAAAGTCGCTAGCACCTTTCAAATTCGTGTTAGTAATATAAGAGGAGAAGAGTAATCCCATTATTTACAAGTTTTACCTTTTATTGTTTCAAAAAAGTGCGGTCCTTAGAGGCGAAACAACAATGTTTGGAACGTCCAAAAGTTTGTTTAGCCACCGAGGAAATTCGCCCAAATACATTTACTGGAACCCAGAGTAAATGGAAAGTAACCCACTAAGGAATACTATGCATAGCCCATGAACAGATATATCTACTTAAATGGGGTAAATTCAACTATTATTCATAGAAAATGGTCGTTATAGGGGTTATTATTATGTCGACTTGGTTATTATATTGTTATTACAGTGATAGATTGATCTCGTGTCTGAGGCAAAGCTATCATTTTTACTACAGTTTGTTTAGTATTGTATCTTTTGTTAATGATAAACTAATCAACATTGGTTCCGCGTGGAGAATCATAGCTTATTTTAAAAACATGTCACGGCTGGCTGGGATACACAGGTCTATAGGCAGGTTATGACAGAAACACTACATCACACCTAATAGAGTAGAGTGCCAGTTATGTTTAAGTTCCACGTGAGCCATGAGCCGTGAGCCGTGAGCCGTGAGCCGTGAGCCTATTGTGTCTGTATCAAATGTTATGATAAAAAGTCTGCCCTTTATTTCGATTTCAGATCATCATCATTATCAGCCTATAATGTTCCCACTCAGGACTCCTCTCTAGGAGAGGGATGGGCTATAATTCACCACGCGGGCCCAATGCGGGTTTTTTAGATGTCACATGTCTTTGAATTTTTTTTATTCTAAGACATGCCAGTTTCCTCACGATGTTTCCCTTCACCGTTTTGAGACCAGCGGTGATGAAATAAATTTCACAAAGTAATGTGCCTGCCTGGGTTTGAACCCACGACTTACTGTTCGTAAGTCGGGGCTGCCACCACTGGGCTACCGCTGCTCATTTCAGATTTCAGATGATGGAAATCAATGGATGAAATCTGCATTGTGGTTGTACTTCGTATGCAGCATATACTAGAAGGGCGTGATTATCACCAACAAACTGAACATTGATTCTCTATGGAACAGAGTTTCTCCATAGGACCACTAACAAAATCTCGAAAAAAATATACGAGACGATGTAATACTAAGTACATCATTTTTCCTTTCTTTAAAACAAATAGCTAACAATTATCTTGGATCTGTTAGAAAATTAATAACGCTCAGTAATTACTGGTAAAGGCGTTATGCGGGTATAATAAATATCGATCTGATTGGTATAAGACCTTCATTCGCCACTGATAATACATCTGATACCCTTACAATATGTGAAGGGTTTACTAATGAAAAGGTTATACGAAGGGAGAGATTATCTTAGCCAAATATAGTCTCGACAAGAAATCAATGACGCGTGAACATTTACTTGAGCAAATTGTATTATTATGTTCAGTTGAAATAACAAGAAATTGTGGAGTCTTATTGAAATAAATTAATGTTGAATATCGTCTCATTTTAACTCAGTATTTTAATATTGTATCATTATTTTATAAACAAGGTGTTTTTTGGTATCCCATAACTCTAGGGTATGAATGAGACATTACAAAGAATCAAAGGGCATATGAATTATTTCAATTATCAATTTTCTTTTCGGTATTGTCATTTTCCATCTATACATCACAATATTTTTTTTAAGTTGATTATACTATTTTTACCCGACTGCAAGGAAAGGGTAATGTTTTTCGCGACTATCTTTGTTTGTAATAAAAAATAAAAATAAAATATAATCATAATCATCTGCCTAGCCTTTTCCCAACCATGTTAGGGTCGGCTTCCAGTCTAACCAGATGCAGCTGAATACCAGTATTTTACATGAAGCGACTGCCTATCTGACCTCCACAACCCAGTTAATACCATAAAAAAAAAATATAATAAAAAAAAATGGCTAAATGATATATTTCATTAATTAAGATATCGTTAGATTCACCTCATTAGTCAGTGTTCTTAGATAAGTGACATAAATAAAACTAAATATGGGGGCTGCTAGATTTCATTGTTTAAGGTAAAAAAAAAATTTTTTTTTTCTTCCATTACCATCGAGTAACATATCAAAATGAAGGGTTTTTTAGTTATTTTGTACCCTACCATAATGTTGTCTTGTTTGACCCTAAGATAGACTGGTAGAGAATGTCTTGTGGCATTAAGTCCGCCTATGTATCACTATTGTGCATAAAGTTTAAATAAATAAACTTTATGAATATTATCTATACTAATATTATAAAAAAATGTATTTGTGTATTTAACGAATAAACTTCAAAACAAAAGAACCGATTTAAAAAAAATCTTTCACCGTTGGGAAGCTACACTATTCCCGAGTGGCATGGGCTACTTTTTATCCCTATATTTCTACGGGAACGGGAACTACGCTGATGAAACCGCATGACGTCAGCTAGTACAAAATAATTCGACAAAGCCACATAACACCTCTACGTAAAATGACAACAACACATTTTCTTAGCTTTAAATATGAATGCTTGGTTTGAATATAAATTAATTACTCGTATTTATCGACGAATCAATCATCAGAGTATTGAGTCTAAAGTACCAAAATTAATGCTGTACCGAACGGACCGCGTCTGGCGCAGCTATCTTTTTAAATAGAGTCAATGCTGTTTTAGCGATGGGCCATTCTTCCAATGTACCTATATAAGAATTAAGAAACGGAATTCAATGACATTTAGCTTATAAATAGACTAAGTACTAGATACCATTAATTCGCCCTACTAACAATATCCGCAGGCAAAAACAATATAATTGAACTAAAAATAATATAGATTGTTCCTTTGTAAGCTTCAAATAGCTGCGATACACAGAATTACGACATAGTGGGCGATAACCTTTGCCTATCAATATGATTGTATTTCAGACATAACCAACAACATTTTCTACCTACTACCCACACTGTATAGTAATCGAAAACCACTTCCATGAATCATAATTATTTCAAAATGTAGTTAACTTGAGGATTTTTATTCTTCGTTATAACTATGCAAAATGGAAATGTCACTGATGTATTTTTGGTTGAATTCGTTATTTTGCAAGAGGTCCTAGGTTCGATTCCCGGGTCGGGCAAAGTGTTATTGGGTTTTTCCATCAGGAATTTAACAGTAACAGCCACGGAGTCTGGATTTGTGCCCGGTTGATGGCAATAGGCTCGACCCCTATTACATGGGACTTAAAACATAACTTGTGAAATGTGGGTGTACTATTAGGTACACCTCTGCCTAACCCCTCGGGGATTACAGGCCTGTTGTTATGTTATGTGTCGTTATTTTAGATCACATAAAATAACATCACACCTTGTAATCTTCGAAGTTCTAGGCAGAACGCCTACATTATGCCAGTTATGTTCAAGCCCCTTGTAATAAGGGATGAGCCAATTGCCATCAATCGGTCACAAATCGGCTAAGGGACTTACCAGAGAATGGGCAGCAGCGTTCTCCGTGTCTTCGTAACAACCATACTGCGATCGCCAACCCGCCTGCTAAGCGTGGCGATTTTGGCAAATGCTGGACATAGGCCTCTCTCTCTCCTCTTTTCTGGGGGAGGCCTATGTCCAGCAGTGGACGTTTTATGGCTGAAATGATGATGATCATGGTCATAAATCTAGATTCCGTGGCTGCTGCTGAAAAATCCTGATGGAAAACACTCAGAATACACGTATAGTCACAAGCAATAATATATATACACTAACTGCCGCACTCAGAGAGCTTTAATGATTACTTAGGCCATCACTTAGTAAAGGTTTTGACAGTTTTGTCATACAAAAGTATGTCTAAATTTTAATATCTCTGAGTACCGCAGTAACTTTTGCCCGCCGGTTTGGCTTGTGCGTTGATCCTCAGTCAGACATCTTTGCCTTATATATATTTAGATAGATAGAAGATGTAACGTCAATGAAATACGTGGGTCAACGACAGACTGGTTTATTTGCAAAATAAATTAAAAAAAATTTGCTAATTTGACACTAAGTACCCACCACCATACAATTATCAAGAACGACCGATATCACATCTCTCCCCATCAAGTCTTCTAATTATAACAAGTACATCTTAAAACTAACAACGGTATATAACTAACAATCAATAGTATATTACTAACAATGGTATATAACTAACATTGGTATATAATTAACACGGGTATATAATTAACAATAGAATATAACTAACAAGAGTAAACAACTAACATTGGCATATAATTAACAAAGGTAAATAACTATGTTAACTGTTTCTTCGCTCGGTTGCGCGCACGCAATGCGCGATCTGACGCGCCCTGCGGTGGCGGTGATACCGATGACGAAAGCCGTTCGGCTCTAAGTTGCGCCGAGTTTGACCCTTCCAGCGGCGTGTCTTTAGTATCACTGTCACCACCGGATGCATCCTCAAACACCTCACCTTCGGCACCGTCATCGATCCCCGGTTTGACTATCCCAGAGCTTGTGGCCTCGGCTACGGCCACGTCACTCACGCGTGATAATGAGAACCTATTTTTGCTACTAGCCGGTATTATTTGGTCGGCATGTCTACGCCATTCAACCCCATTAGCTAAACCAACTTTGTATGAAATTGGCCCTGTCTTTTTAACAACTGTGGCTTCGGTCCACTTGCCCCCCCTCGCCGTGTAATCGCGAGCAATTACCGCATCCCCTACGTGGAATTCCCTATCGACTCCCGAAGCGTGAGCGACCTGACGCTCTTGCTTCGCGCGTACCGTTGCGGCTACGTCCGGCCGTAGCGCATCAAGTCGGGTGCGTAAGCGCCGCCCCTGGAGTGCCACTGCAGGCGAGACCCCTGTAGTTGCATGTTCGCAATTTCGGTACTGTAAAAGGAACTTGCTTAAGGCGACGTTGACGTCCTCGCCTTCGTACATAGCTCTCTTTATTGCTTTTTTTACGGTTTTAACTGCGTTCTCAGCCGCACCATTTCCCTGGGGCCTATACGGTGCCGAAGTTGTATGTTTGATACAATTCTTTTCACAATACGTTTTAAACTCTTGTGAAGAGAATGGCGGGCCGTTGTCAGTCACGAGCTGCGATGGTAAACCGAAACGCGCAAATGTACATCTAAATGCTTTAATTGTAGCAACTGCGTTCGTGCCACGCATTGGCAGGGCCTCTATCCATTTAGAATGCGCGTCTACGATGATAAGATATCGCACACCGCCGCAGTCTGCGAAATCAGCGTGTACTCGTTGCCACGGGTGCAGTGGGAACTCCCAGGGATGCAACTGCGCCCGTGGCGGCGCATCCTGCACGGTGCGGCACGCAGCACATGACCTACACACTTCCTCAATGTCCTGATCTAAACTCGCCCAATAAATGTAGCTCCGCGATATAGTTTTCATTTTGGTCATACCTAGATGACCCTCATGTATTTCCTGTAATATTTTACTTTGCAGAATGTAAGGGACCACAATCCTATATTTATAAATGATACATCCTTGATCTACTAATAAATCGTTTTTTCTAGCAAAGAATGGTTTTTCCGCGTCGCAGCTCGGAACTGTCGGCCAACCGAATAGTACATAACCTTTTATTTTACTTAACATCGTATCGCGCTCTGTCTCCTTTGCTATATTTTTAAAGTAAATAGGCAGTGACTCCTCTACTAGATTTAAATAATCTACCGTGTCGACGAAGCGATCCTCCCGAGTTAATGGTAACCGTGACAACGCATCAGCCGGACCATTGTCCGCCGATCGCACAAATTCTATGTCGAACTCATAAGCAGCCAGGCGTGCCGCCCATCTTTGTAGACGACTGGCAGCCGTCTGTGGGATTCCCCCTTTGGCACCAAAAATATAAGTCAGAGGCTGATGGTCAGTGCGTAGCGTGAAACGCCTTCCGAACAAATATTGGTGGTGTTTTGTGACCCCGAACAGAATAGCCAGCGCCTCTTTATCTAACTGGCTGTAATTGCGCTCGGGCGCGTTAAGTGTGCGCGAGACACAGCTGACGGGCCGTTCACTGCCGTCCGAGTACCGGTGCGCCAGCACGGCGCCCAGTCCGTACGCGCTGCTGTCCACCGACAGCACCAGGTCGCGCCCCTCCTCATAGTGTGCTAATACACGTTCACTCAGGAGAGATCGCTTTGCCTCCACGAAAGCCTTATTACACTTGGAGTCCCATTCCCAGCCGCTATCCTTTTTTAACAAGTTATGTAGTGGTTGTAACATGGTGCTTAAACTTGGAATAAATCGCCCGTAATAATTCACCATTCCTAAGAAACTTTTCAGTTGTGTCACGTTTTCCGGTCTAGGCGCGCTGGAAATGGCCTCCAGTTTCTCGGTATCCGGTCGCAATCCTTCCTTATTAATAATAAAACCGAGATATTTCACACTATCTTGTAAAAATTTACATTTATTTAGCTTAACGGTAAGTCCCATGTTACGTAACCTTTCTAGTACAGCTCTCAGATTCTTCATGTGATTAAGTGTGTTAGACCCCGTTACACAAATATCGTCTAAGAATACTACACACCCCGGCACCCCGCGCAACGTCTCCTCCATAATTTTTTGAAATTTTTCCGGTATAACCGATAGCCCATAAGGCGTACGTCTGTAAACAAAGGTACCCATATGCGTAGTTATAGCTGTATATGGTTGCGAGTCGTCCGACAACAAACACTGTTCATAAGCATGTTTCAAATCTATCTTTGTGAATTTATCACCCCCACTAAGATTTGCGAATAACTCTTCTATACGCGGCAATGGATAATAATCTCTTTTTAATTTCGGATTAATGGTTATCTTATAATCACCACAAATGCGTATGTCTCCGTTTTGTTTAACAACGGGTACGATTGGAGTTCCATAATCTGAGTAGTCGACGCGGTAGATGGAACCGTCCGCCTCAAGACGTTCCAACTCCCGCTCGACACGTGCGCGCAGCGCCAGTGGCATGGGTCTCGCTCGCACGTAAACCGGTTCCATATCGGACAGCTGTAGTCGTATGGGCTGTTTACATGTACCTAACTTATCGCTAAAAACTTTTGGGAATTCTTTACATAATTTATTCACCAATTCATCATCTATGATTTCATTGAGGTTTATTTGCGTTATTTTTAATGCGCGCATCCACTCTCGTCCTAACAAAGGCCGCGCCCCACCCTTTATAATATATAATCTCAATGCTTTAGCTTTAAATACGCCTAGACAAACGTCTACCTCAATGTAACCTAGTGATTCAATTCTTGAACCCGAATAACAACGTAAAACTAAGTTATCTGGTTCGATCTTTTTATGCGAAAACATACACTGGTACATCACCTCACTTATTGCCGAAATACGACTACCTGTGTCCACTTCACATTCAACCTTAATGTTATCTACAGTCAGTTTAATGAAATATGGTTTGTTACCTCGAGCCGTCACGTTCATGTTGAACATATCGTCATCTGATTGATCACTCACATAATTATGCCGACCGCCACTACCGCGCACTTGTTTGCACATTACTTTTAAGTGACCTTTTTTACCGCACTCATCACAACTATAACTTTTAAAACGGCACCTGTCGGGCGCGTGCGCCTTGCCGCAGCGCCAGCAGGCCCGCGTGCCGCCGTCCGGCACGTCGGCCCGCGTGGCGCCAGCGCCTGCTGCTGCTCCGTCGCCTCCGCCGCCGATGGCGCGCTGGGACCCGCGCGGGCGCGTCCGTCCGCCGCGCGCGTAATGCAGGCCTTCGCCCGCCTCGCCGCTTGCCGGCTTTGTTGAGTCCGTCGCCGCCGCCGTCGTAGTTCCGCTCACCTCGGCATGCTTCTCCGCTGCCTCTAGTGCCAGCGCCAGTTCCACTGCCTCTTTGTATTGGACTTTTTTTTCTGCGAAGATTCTCGAACGCATTACGTCACTTGCCAGCCCTGACACGAACTGGTCGCGCAAATTCTCTTCTAGTGTCGAGCATGACTTGCACTTTCCGAAGCTGCACGTAGACGCCAGGTGTTTCAATGCCTGCAGGTATTCCGTGAGAGATTCGCCCGGTCGCTGTCGACGCAATCTGAACACGTGGCGCTCCGCGATCTCTGATCGTTGCGGTTCCAGGTGTTCTGTCACTAATCTCACTAGTTCGTCATACTTTTTGTTCTCCGGATAACTAGGTGAACACAGATCGCACATAAGCGCATAAGTTTCTTCACCCACGACCGTAATTAACATAGGCACTTTCAATTCTTCATCGATTCCGTTAAGCCGTACGTACTGATTTCTTCGACGAATGTAGGCTGGCCACTGTTTCGAACTCAAATTAAATGACTCAATTTTACCGATAGGCATCTTGATACTCGCAAAACCCGATAATTTAAAAGAAATTACTTAAAATCCCGTTCTCGTCGCCAATGTAACGTCAATGAAATACGTGGGTCAACGACAGACTGGTTTATTTGCAAAATGACACTAAGTACCCACCACCATACAATTATCAAGAACGACCGATATCACAGAAGATAGACCGTAAGATGCCCGTATGGTGTCGGACGTAAAGAATAGCACTATCCCATATCTTCCCGTGGGTGTCGTAAGAGGCGACTAAGGGACTTACCAGAGAATGGGCAGCAGCGTTCTCTGTGCCTTCGTAACAACCATACTGCGATCGCCAACCCGCCTGCCAAGCGTGGCGATTATGGCAAATCCCCCCCTGGGGGAGGCCTATGTCCAGCAGTGGACGTCTTAAGGCTGTAATGATGATGATAAGAAGATAGACTAGCTGATGCTCGCGGCTTCACCTGCGTGAATGTCGGAAATATAAAAAATGACGATTTTTCATACAAACTTTTCACCCCCGTTTTACCCCATTGGGGTGAATTTTCATCAAGTTTATAACCCTTAAAGTTTAGGCCCTGCGATGTTATGTCAGTCAGTCAGTCAGCTTTGCCTTTTATATACATAGAAGACAGATAGATAAGGCAAATTTCAAACGCGTATTTCTCGTGAAATAATGATTGGACGTTATTTCACGAGAAATCCACGTTTGAACTGACATGACCTACTTTTTGATGATATACATGGATTACAAAATATTGGTTTCGTAACTTGAAAATGAAATCAATACAGTGAGCTAAAATTGCTTCTAAACGTTTGATAAGTGTATACATAATTGGTTCTCGTTACTGCACACGACCGTTATAAACCCGTTGCAACCACAAGGTCTCAGAGATAAATGAAGCCTCCGTTTTAATAATAGCACAGAGGCCACCATGGCCCCATGCAATAACTCAGGGCGTAAACCCCCATCGTCGGCCCCATGTCAACAACTGATCCCCCCTGATTGGATCATCGACCCACTGATAAATTTATCACCCGTCGGATTTAAGGCAGTCACATAGTCTACCATGTAATTTTAACGGTCACTACGGTAATCATAGGTGTCAAGTTTTCACCAAAATTGGTTCGTGGGAATAGAATAACATTCAATTGGTAGTGGTTTTGATTGTGTTGGTTATCTATTGTGGTGGCGGAAATGTGGAGGTGGATTTAACTCATCATAACAAAAGACTCAACACAACATCACGCCTGTAATTCACCCACATTTTGCCAGCTATGACGAGGCAGTATGGATTAAAGTCTGCAAATCAACGTCTAGAAAATCGAGCATTAATCTTATTTTCAGGAGTCGCGGCTAAATATAACAGCCTCACGAGTCGGTTTGCAGCTGCATTAAGTTAGAATGAAATTAGACCCGAACGTAGTTGGGAAAAGGACGGGCAGATGATGACACTTCCCAGATATTTTGAGTACGGCTTCAAATTAAATCTGATGCATCGGAATTGTAGTCATTTATATTATGGAGCCTGCCTATCTGACCTCCATAACCCAGCCAGTACTAGATAATACTCAATTCTTTATTGCATTCCACAATGTAGGCTTAGGTAGTAAACATTTTTTAAAAGAAACAATCTTCTTCGGGCACAGCAAAAGAAATATAATTTACGTATGATCTTATAGTCTAACTTATTCGATTCCATTCTTATTGTTGCAACATTGTTTATAAAGCTAAGTGAATAATTTGTACTAAAACAAACCGATATGTTAACAGTATTAAATGCACAATGCACAATGGGAGTAATTAAATGTACTTACATCGAAACCACTTTAATAGTACACCTACTAGATTCATGTTTAGCGATACCCTTTGTGATATACCACTCTAATTGCGTTTTGGAAACTGTGGTTAGGTACGAGTATGTGTAATGTTATGGTGCTTGTATTGAAAATATTTCCGAGTGTATTTTGGACTTGTCGTGGTCAATGAAAGATTTTGCGAAGTACCTAAGAATGTTGAATGTAAATTATATAATTTTATTTAACGTATATTTCAACAGAACAAAACATCAAGCCTGTAATTCCCGAAGCGTTTGGCAAATGTGTACCTTAGTTCACACACATTTGGCCAGATATGTTTAAGTCCCATGTAATAGGGGGGAATATTACAAAAAATCCAAGCTATGAAGTTTTTCTCTGAATGAATGATATTATTATACCTCCTCTTTGTTTCATGAACTTCAACATAAATACAAAAACCGTTACTTTTTATTCTGCTAATCCCCTTACTGTCGCACTCAGAGACGTTTAGTGATTACTTAAGCCACCACTTAGTAAAGATTTTGATACTTTAGTGAAGGTTTTGTATGTAAAATTTTTACTAAGTGGCTGCTGTAATCATTGAATATCTCTGAGTACGGCAGTTAGTGTTATAACATTGATAATAACGACAAGGAAAATATTCTTAATGTTGGCCAATGCAGCTGTTTCCGGATGAATATTCTTACAAAAACAGACCGAAGCCCGAACATTATAAAGTCCTTTACAGAATAACGTACCTACGTCGGAAATTTCTCAAATCACACAGTGATTACCAGAGCAACATGAAACAGCGTAGTGACGTCACTGATACAAAACCTCAACCGTGTCAGGACCTAGCAAACCACAAAAACCCATTTCCATTCCATCTCCCTCGCTAACACTCTGCATGACAGTGACAAAACATACCTACTCATGTGTAACACTTGTATTTAGGAAAGTAATCAGAGAAAGATACTAATGAACAATCCACCACACTGAAAGTATTAATATATCTAAGTTGAGATACCTATAGTATTGAGACTGTCCATCATCTGCCTAGCCTTTTCCCAACTATGTTGGGGTCGGCTTCTAGTCTAACCGGATAAAGCTGAGTACCAGTATTTTACATGGAGCGACTGCCTATCTGACCTCCACAACCCAGTTAATACTAGGTAATACGATACTCTTTGGTGAGACTGGATATCAGAATTTCAGGTTACTGACTACCTGTAACGACTGCCAAAGATCTATATATGGCAGCCGGGACCAACAGCTTAACGTGCTTTCCGAGGCACGGAGGAAACTCGGTAGGTCGGGCGGTCACCCATCCACAGACCGACCTAGGCAAGCACAGCTTTTCCTAAAGATCGACCCGAGTGGCAGTTCTTATTAAGCCACGAGCTCATCAGTATTGAGACTGTCCGTACAGTATTATATAAAAGTCACATTTTTTATCCACCTATAATGTCCCACTGTTGTGCAGAGGTTTTCTCATAACTTTCCACTTCTCTCTTTGGGTGGCAACTCTCTCCAAAACGCCTCGAAGCTTGAAAAATGTCTCACACTAGTACACTATTTAATAAGAGTTCCACCATTAAAAAGAGTAATCCTGTCCAAATAAAAGTCGGACTTGCACATAAAGGGTTCCGTACCATCTACCTAGCATAGTTGAACCCCATAATGACGGGCACATCACACTGAAATCAGTCGTGACAGATAATTAGCCAGATATCCCCCGACTCACTCCGCGCCAGAGATTGCAGCGTTACGGTAACATACGAGCCTCCGTGTGTGACTGTCTCTCATATTACTCCTAATTATTAAAGAAATCTCTTAGTCTTGATTCTTATTTCGAAATCACTACGAGGTATCGGGCCACTTACAAATACATAAAGTCCCTATTTTAGACTTGACAGCTTGACACGTTACCCTAATTAATAACGAAACGATCTTTCTTATTTTAAAGTGTAAAGCAATATTGGACTCCCTAGAAAGGCATAATAAATCCTTTATTTAATGGGAAAGGACCGAGACACAAGTGGCGGCTGACAAGCCAAATGTCATGTTTCAAAGAAATTCTGAATAAACATATCTAATTTCTAAGCGCAACTCACAAGAGCAAACCCACATCTGTTTGCAATAAACCCCGGTCACTCTACCTAAAGAGACCCTTAAAACAATTGAGAAGTTTAGACAAAAACAGCAATAAAACAACCCTGTGAAAGTATGGGGTGCAAGCCGTGCGCGTAGCGTGGTTTATTGGAGATGACGGAGGGGCAGTTGATTTCAAACCACGGAAGGGCCCGGGCGCCGAGATTAGCGGAACCAAGTCAGGCTTACGTAAAGTCCTAGGACGTCCTAGATAGGCTGGTGAAGTTAGGGTAGTCTTGGTACCAAGTCGCATATTTCAGTGGAGTGTCGTAAGAGAGCGATTAATAGGTATATTTAATAAGATAAATATAAGTCATAGCAGTAAGTCTAATTAAAGTCAGTGACGACACGTGTAAGGAGAAAGCTGAGACGGAGGTGAAACTGGTAATGTGTGAAGTATTCTGTAAGTGAGTTACAGACTAATCTGTTTTAATAAACACCCGGTAAGTGTTTACTATTATCTACTCTTACCTCATAGTATCAGTTCGTTGGTAACGCAGAGAAGCTGTTAATAATCATTTATTTCAGCATGAAGGAGGAGCTGCTTTATATCATCCCAATGTATATTATTATCTCATGTGTTGTGTCCACATCCTATTCCATACCTTGGCGGGTATCTGTCATCTGCGTTTGGCTATAGGGAAACGGTGAAGGCCTTCCGCTACACTCTACATTCACATCACGCATACATCATTCACACTGTACACTGATACATCCGACTATTGACGAATATTGACTACAAGACGCACCACAAATGGAAGGCAGAACCGTAATACTCACGTTTTGATTATCACAATCCCTATGGTTCAGCGGTTCACCACTTAACCATATGGCACTGTAATATTTGAGAATACAACTAATATGATCAGTTATAAAATGACAACTCGTCCTTGTTGTACGAATCACCCAAACGCTGCTGATAAATACTGGTTCCTATAAAGGTCTAGCCCAGAAACATTGCGTAGAGATTGTTGGCGCACATTTCCAGGGAGTTTGGGTTAGGCATCACGAAGTATCTCAAACCGCATTGATAACACCGTTCTAAGGAACGCTAGGGACTGTGTCTCGTTAAAACTAACCCCGGCTGTTTGTAGGCCTATTTCTGAATCGACACTATTTAGCGAGACACGCAATCACGACACGGGGAAGCTTAAGGAAGTGTGAAGTGACGATAGAAATACCACTTCGGCGTTCACCAAAACTATCGCAATATGTTCTGTTACAGATTGAATCTACGGTGCGCTTGTGCAAGTTGTGTTGTAATATAGTAATTGGGGTAGTCTGCCGTAAGGGTGTTATTAAGTACGCGAGTAATTGGAAATACAGAAAACCTGTCTTCCTCAATGGCAGCTGGCCTCACAACCCACTGCCTTAGGATTGGGAGAGACATGTAAATAGTGCTTAGGGAACGTGATCTGTTAGAGTTCGTAGCAGTGTCCTTAGCAGGGTTATGCATTTAGGTCTAACAGTACACGTACGCCAAGCTAACGTTGTAAAATGGTTCCATGTTATAACATGGAACCGTTTGCGTTTGCGAAACGGCATCTAATATATTGAAATCAAATAAATTAACAATTAATAATTTATTAAGCGCAAGCGTAACGTTTCCCTTACCTACCTTTTATCATATAACATATATTTGCGCCCTCTTGTCTTATTAGCTTCATACCTTACGATTGTTTTGTCTTATTTGCTTTGATATTGCTCACGTATATGTCTTAACTGTGAATTCCCAATATTAACGTCACTTGTATTCCCTCCCAGTCTCTAGCTTTGATAGCTGGGGCTGGGCTGCCCACAATTGGGAATTCAGTCCTCCTAGTCGGTGGGGAGATGACCAGTCTGGGTCGAGTCTCACAGGACCATGCGGGGCGGGGCATGGCCTTTCCGAAACAAAAACAAACGGAAACCGACTGTAATACTTAATATTACTATAATTTAGGAAAAACGAAAATTTTATTAGCCTGGGGTAATTTAGGAACAGTCACACGTGCAATCGGATGTAGGTGACAATGACTAGCGCAGGGCTGTGTGGAAGGACGGGGATGGTTTATTGGCTCATGTGTTGGCAAGGTTTTTGGAAAATTAAAAAGTGCAATCGGAATTTCGAATCATGACCGTAGGTAGAGGAATGTGGGTTTGTTTATTACCTGATGTTTTGGCACGATTTTTGTAAAAGGAAATATAATTATTTATTATAAAAATTGATACACAACATTTCACACATATTCTTGTCATGTGTGTTAATTTTACATTGGTACTCAAAGAAATTAGGAGTTTGTCAACAAAGACGATGTAGAAAAATGCGTATTATAGAAGCTAATAACTCATAAAGTACCCATGCAACATAGCAACCCTAAACCTACTTATAGGACAAGAATCTCTAAACGAAATGCTTTCCAATGCTTCCCATATGGGGCATTGGTAGTTTTCAAATTACTGACGTAAATCATTTTAGATTGGAATTATGTATTCGTGATTTTTATACTTATCATAAAATTCCTGTTTTGATTTGATTTAAACACAAACCAGGCCACTGGCTGCATATAAAAACAAAAAAAGAAAATATGTTTATATTCAGACAGGGGTATGCTACACGACGACCACAGGCCGTGTCGACGCCGCGTTCGTGTTCCACGCGCGCCTCAAAGAGATGTCTGCAATATTGAAGGGGCCAGCGGGTTATTCCAAAGAGAGACTGCGGCCTCGACACAAAGGGTGAAGAAGGAACATGGGTGGTTTTAGTCAGTAGAATTCTGATACTCCCTACCGCTCTGCCCAGAGCGGGAGGAGTCATTTGATGACTTTCCACCCTCCAAAAAAAAAACATGGGTATGCTATCACTCCAATAATTTCTCATCCTCATCAAGACATTATTGTTGTAAACATACCTCGAAATTATCGATTTCTCGATAAATTTTTATTCCGAGAATTCAACAAAAAATCGGATCAGCACAACTGTTCTTTAGTTTACATGCAATATTATGAATCGAGACTCAAAACATCAATAATACTGTTCATTCATTTATCCGTAGAATTAATTTAAAATACGGTTGTTATTTAAAACCCATTTTTTTAAAGCCATTGTTATGTTGTGAGCCATTCAATAGAAAAGTTTGTTGTTTTTTTCCTCAATTGCTTTCACTCTTTGTATTGGAAGCATGTGTGTAGAAACATAACCGTGCCTACTGCACTGATTCACATCTGAGTCCGTACAATTTTTATTAGTTTTAAAAATCGCTATAAAGCTAGTTTCATTTAAAAAGATGGACTAGTTCTGTTCCCAGATAAAATACACGATTTCTCAATAGAGTTGGCATACACTACAATACGCCATCTACTACCACCCTGACATACTTTATCTGCTTCGTCCATATTCATATTGAAACAAAATAAATGTAATTTTTAATTGAAATGACTCCTGGACCTTGAAACACAAATCAATTTACAATACGGCCACATCGACTTTCAGAAAGAGCCACACAGACCTATAAGAGACAGGAACAATATTATACTTCAGTTTGTATGTTGGGTTTGGGGTTGTAACGGAGGCTTTCTTAGCGAAGGCGGAGGTGGATGCGGAGGTTAACGGAGGCGGAGGTGAAAGTGGATTACGTCTAACTCGTCCAAGCAGTTTGACAGGTTGATTCCTGTCGTGTAACATTTGACAAATGACGCCCGCTCCTACCCCAACCGCATTCCCGCAGCGCAATCGTTGGTTCTTGACCATTTCGCGCACAACACGCGGCTGAGTCGTCGTCGAGCGTCGCTACTCGCGCGTTATTATTCTATGATTACGTAAATAAAAATCAGTTACAACTCCTCTAAAATTGTACGGAGGCGGAGGCGAAGGTACGAAGAAATCACTCTAGAACTCCCATATACATCATAGGCATTCCAATAACCGAAAGCTAATAACATTTCCCGATACACAACCTCGTTCGCACACACTTCAAACCTATCGTTTGACTGAACTAGATATATCAAAGTAATTTAACAACGTCCGAAGTGATTCCTGTATCGTGGTGCAGTTAATAAATACATATTTGTACTACCCAGGGTAGTTGGTATGACTTCTGAGTATTTGTGTACATGAAGTTTGGCTTGCGAAGTGTGGTTGTGCATTACGAAATGGATTTTGAGTGACTATGTTATGCTGTATATTATATGAATTTGATAGTATTTATTTTTGACACTGTTGCCGTGGCGGGAATATTGTGATTGAGACTGGCACAAGAGCGTGGAGCTGGCACTTAGCGATTAGAGGCCCATACCCAAAAGTGGGTGTAATCGGGTTGTGGATTATGATGTTGATGGTTGTTGATGGTTAAGTGGCGGTTTTTTATGAAGTCATCATCAGTTTTAATAGATGTCAAGCCCTTTGTATTAAGTTTGACCAGTACGTTGCGACCTGTACAACTCTGTCGTTTGCCTCATTCCAGTTCAGAAGGGTGCAAATAGTTGTGCATGACGGGAAGTGTTCTAGGCAAAAGAGAAGGTGTGTCCAAGATGGGTTGATTATACCCCATCTAGTCAAACCCGAAAACCCTGCAAAAACGTCGTGTCACCTACTCTGAGGTTGCATATCTCAATTTGCGGTAACGGTGGGGTCAACTCCAACAGTCATTGTTTCTATCTCTTCAACTGAGATAAAATTTCCTGGCAGTAAGTTCTATTCAACAATCACCTTCGTTTACAATCTTTCGTCACTCGCCAATGTGCGCCTTAGCTCGTTGGCCTGTGTGTCATACACTTGTAAAATGCTTCTAAAATATGAAATCTACCCACATTAATTTATATATCAAACGTTTTCTGAGCTTACAGGAAAAGGTCAAGGTTTTGAAGATAATTCAATTAATTGTCGAGTAACGTGATAAAACTTATTTGTTATTTTACTATCTTGTATCATTCCAGGAACTACGATCAAATTTTTTTTTTTTAATTATCCCACTGCTGGGCAAAACCCTCACCCATAGCCTCTTTCCTAAAACAATAATTATGCAATAATATTATGCAAGAGGTTAAATTTTGTAATTTTGTATGAAGATAATATCAACGGAACTAATAATCAATTCTAAAAATGTATTCATTGATATACAGTTACAATAATCGTGAGGGCTATAAGCTATTAATTCTATTATTTTATATCATGCACATTAGCCGAGATAACACAATTTTTGCGAAAGAAGTCGCAGGCAACGTGCTATTTTATTATAAAGTAAAAGCAAAAATAACTAAGCACGGTTAATAAAAACACTTTATTCATTTAAGATACATTTTATTCTTAAACCGTTACCTTGGCAGACAAGAAATGAACTTTCATTGCAGGAATCTATTAAAACGAGCACAACTCAAAAATTAACATAAACCAGCAATAAATTATTAAAAATAAACTTAATTAAAAGCTGAGGATCTCTAAAAATGGTTGGTATTGCGCTGCTCGGCTGCATATTCAGAAGTTGGTAACTCGGCACAATAACGTGGGGAAAGTTTAAAGTGGTGTGTTTTTATAGTGGCCGGGTAGTGCGAATAACACAAACTTTGGCCGACTACACGCCACCACAACAACACCACTCTCTGCCAGCCCCTACTTGGACTAATGGCAAATTATATATTTAAACCATTGCCGACAAAACGGTTGCATAGTTAAGTAAAGTTTCTGAAACGCATAACGTGTCGCTGGCGTTTAATCTCCCTTCAAAACAACACAAACAAAATGCAACATTAGAGTTATTTTAGGAACACAACAAAATAATTATTGCGGTGTTATTAATTCGTTAATACACGACTGCTCCTGTGTGTGGACACCAACAGGAGTTTATACAACATATTCATGCAAACTGAAATGAAACTAGGTACCTCGTTGGTCTAGTGGTCGCGACTGCTGAGCTTGGGGTTTTGGGTACGATTCCCGGGTCGTGCATAGTGTTTTTGGGTTTTTCTATCAGGAATTCTTCATTAGCAACCACGGACCCGGACCAATAGGCTCGCCTATTATTATGTCAGAATTTACAGGCGTGATGTTATGTTATGTTAAAATAAAATTCATAAAAAAGAGCAACACTTTGAAACTGTTAACAATAAGTTATATTTTCACCATTTCAGAGCAACAATTGCCTGCAATTTATAGTAGGCATTAATTAAAAATTTAATAAGATTCCGTAGAAAGCGTGTTTAGAACAAAAGAGACTACCTTACAATGTGATGAAATAAGTCAAACAATAATTTCGAAGAGAAATGTGGTTTGCGCCTTTGTTTTAATAAAATTTAATTAAGCGTAATTATATTTCATCTTTCACGTCTGGAAGACGAATCAGTGAAATCTGTGGCCGATGAACTTTATGAAATCGAATTTATTCGGTACCGTCTGCAGATAAATGGCATACAGAGTATTGTTAACCATCTAATAATCATCTATAAGAGTAATGTTTCTATAGGAAGAGTTTGTGGCTAAAAATAACAGCAGCTCAGGTTGGTCTTTAGGTTAAGCGGCGCTGGCCTAGACCACTCCGTGAATAGGTGACAACTCATTACGTACCGAGGTTCCTCCGTACCTCGGAAAGCACGTTAAACCGTTGGTCTCGGCTGCCATTTTTAGATCATTAATAGTCGTTACAGTGGCCCGAAATAGGGGATCGGACAAAAAAAACTAATTTATAATATTAGTCCGTCAGATAGATTTTCAAAAAATATTGATCGCATATATTTTCTTTTTTCACATAAACAAAAAATGAAGACGAAAAAGTGCTTTGAAAACTCGTGAACTCCTCGGAAACGTTACATGTCAGTAGATTTTTTACCTACAAATGACGCCACAACCACCCACTCATGATCTTTGACGCGTTTTATCTTCGTCATTTTTTATTAATTTGATAAAACAAAAAAACACCTATCCAATATTTTACGATAATCTAACTGACGGACTAATTAGAATCATATTTTTTAAGCTATTGCATAGCTTCTATCGCGGGCCTTGAGCGTGGGGACCGAATCCAGAAATTCCGTAACGAAAAAAACCTAACACTCATTTATTTAATAAAAGAAAAAAAAAGATTTTTTATCAGTCACCACGCTCAAAGTGTAACTTGAATTACTATCAAAGAAAAAAAACAAAAGAAAAAAAATACTGCATTAATAAAATAAATAAATAATTATAATTGCATAAGTTGATAAAAAATGCTATGCAATAGCTTTACCACGGCAGTCTCCAGTGTCACACGTCTTTTTTGACCCTGTCCGATCCCCTATTCTGAAAACCCATCTCAGCAAGGGGTACCGTGTTACCCAGCACTAACTGGGTCATTCAGGTCAGATAGGCAGTCGTTCCATGCATAATGAAATAGCTGAAAACTAGACTCAGCTGCTACATCTGGTAAGACTGGAACTACCGACCCCAGTAAAGTTGGGAGAAGCTAGACAGATGATGAAGAGTGATTCTTCAATCATTTCTTTTGCCCTTTGATTGATTTATATGCTCATCTAAATAGAGTTCATTATCGCTCACTATCACATTCTAGAAAAAATACACCCTATTTAAACTTTAAGTTCGTCCAGCTCTATAAATTTTAAACTCTAGCCAAGTTAACCTTTAAATAGAGACATTTTTACAGTGAAAAGAACTTTGCGCTCATTTAGACCGAATGTTTTTGTTGGAGATCCGAATTAGTGTGAAAATCTTTCCGATACAAAAAGTATTATCAGTATATTTCAATTTACACAACATTGTGTTAGGGACAAGCGCCATCATCTGCCTAGCCTTTTCACAACTATTTTGAGATTTGGTGTCGGCTTCCAGTCTAACCGGAGCAGCTGAATACCAGTATTTCACATGGAGCGACTGCCTACCTGACAAACAACACCTTTACAGTACCAATAGTACCTACTATTGGTTAATACAACACTTCAACTAGGCTTGTTGCCAGACTTATTACCTGTAACGACTGTCAAATATGTGCAAACTAGCTTGTGCCAGCGGCTTCGCCCGCCACAACTCGAAAATTATCCCACGGGAAAATAAAATCGGGATAAAAACTATTCTATGTGTTAATCCAGGTCATAAACTATTTGAGTACCAAATTTTATCCAAATCCGTTCAGTAGTTTTTGCATGAAAGAGTATCAAACATACACAGTCACACACAAACTTTTGCCTTTATAATATTAGTGTGAAGTATATGTCATATTAGTAGGAAATAGGATAACAGCTGGGACCAACGACTCACCGTGCTTTTCGAGGCACGGAGGAAACTTGTTATGTGATGGGGGGTCGTCACCCATCCACGTACTAATCCAGACAATGCTGCTTAACCTGAAGTTCAACCCGAGCGGCTGGTATTATTTAGCAAGCCCACAAGCTGGTACTTACGGATAATAAACAATACAAATACAAGAAACATAATTCGATATCTGATTGTTTCTGTTAATTATTTCTTATCCCTTAATAACCGATAATTATACAACATCTTCGGAACAACAACGGTCCATCAGCACCTACTTACACCCGGCCGTATCTCCGGTCACCAGATGACCGGACGATTAATCTAGTAACACGCGATGTGTCAGACGCTTCATTGTAACCAGGTGCCACCCGTGATTAATGATCTGACAAAATTGTGCCACATTAATAATCAATTAGTTGGCATACGAGTGGCGCTTTATTTATGCAAGCCGGTTATAATTATGCAACGATAAAATTTTAAAACACGGTACCTATCAAATATTAAAATGATGGGCAAAATTGGTTTTCACACTGTGATTTTTGTTTATACATAGGTTGATGAAATTGATGATGTAATTTTAGTAAGCAAGTAGCTGTTGCCCGCAACCTTCGTTCGCGTGAAATTATTATAAAAATATTTCTTCTGTATATAGTTAGTCCATATAAAATCAGCTATCTGCCAGTAATAGTCCCGTCGATATCGTTGCAGCTATTTTGGAGACCAGCCGGAACAACCAGACAGTCAGTGTCTAGACAGAAAAAATAAAAATGTAACCCTGATGCGTGATGTTATGTTATTCATCGTCTGCCTATCTTATTCTCAACTATGTTGGAGTGGCCTCAGTCAAGTCAGCAGTAAACCTATGAGAGCTAATTTACGAGTACGATTACTGGCGATACGATTACGGATTACACTTGAGACTTATAGTACCAAGAGCCATGAAAGCCTACATAAATATCAAGACAATTAGCACTTTTATTGTATTCTTACTACTCAGGAATGCCTGAGAAGAAATAAGGACTATTAAAGACTTGGTTCATTGAGTGTACTTATTGCGAACAGGGCTTACCAAACCCTTTGTCTACAATAATATCACGTAATCTTATTATAGATATTATTTAATAATTAAGACGAATAAATGGAAAGGTAATTAAATCTGTATTAATATTATAAAGAAGTAAAAGTTTAAACTTCTTTTCAGAAGAGAAAGATTCATTATTCGTGGGTGCTATAGGCTATTAATTATATCATGCATATTAGTCGAGTTATCACAATTTTTGCGGACAAAGTGACGGGTGAAGTGAAATATTTTATAAAAACAAAACTTTCTGATTTATTATTGTGAATGTGAATTTCTTGAATCATGATTATTCATGATCGTTACTTAAATAACATTGTTAAATACATTATTTTTATGATCCGAACAAGTATATGTGAAAAATAAGTGTGTTTCAGGTATCTAATAGCTGGTTGATTTGATGTGGAATTTAATCCATCTGCTGTACTCCTGTGTAGGTGTCTAAAACATGACTAATAGTGTATGCCAAAAGACAGAGCAGTTACATGTATTAATAACGACCTCGTTTTTGTACCTACAAACACGAGATCCATTGGTTAATTTATATCATACTTTTCTTTCTGGTTTGAGGGTTCCGTTGCCGAATGGCAAAAAGCGGAACCATAAGGGTTCCGCTTTTTGCCATTCGGATTCGTCATGTCTGTCTCTCCGTCTGTCTATCACAGCCACTTTATTCGGAAACTATTAAAACTACACAGTCGCTTTACGATTTTTGTACAAAAATAAAAATAAAAAGATTAAAGGGGTCTCCCCATACATGGAACTGAAACTAAAAAAAACTTTTTTCATCAAACCTTTACGTGGGGGGTGTCTATAGACAGGTCTTAAAAATGTCATCAAATTGAGGTTTCTAAAACTATTTTATATCAAAGTCAATCGTTTGAAAGATATACACTTCCAAAGTGGTAAAATGTGTCCCCCTCTAACTTTTAAACTAAGAGAGTGAGAAAAATAAAAATATGCTGTAGATCACAATAAAAACTTTCAACAAAACTGGTTTGAACAGAAAAAAATCGAAATCGAATCGAAAATCGTAAATAATTTTTGAGAAATAGCACATTTAAAAAACCGCAAATATAACTTTGTCATTCATACAAACACTATGAAAAACAAACTTATCACAAAATATGTTTTTTTTCTGTTGCCGTCCTAACAAGAAATACATACAAATTAAAGGAGGCTTCCCTACTACAATGGTACGGAACCCTTCATGTGCAAGTCCGACTTGCACTTAGCCAGTTTTTTTTTAGGCGAGATCTATAAATGCTACTTGTCTCTATATTGCAGTTGTATTACACGATAAGCATCACACCCGTAATCCTCGTAGGATTAGGCAGAGGTTTATCTTATGGTATACACACAGTTCATTCACCTGTTGCCATAAACCGCACACAAATCTCGCCATTAAACATATGAACCTACATCGCTCGAGAAACAAAGATTTAGAACCACTAATGGGGATATAATAATATATAATAAAAGAAACTAAATTGTTTGCAATTTTTCCAGACCAGTTGGTACCAAATTAAAACAAGTATGTACGTATATTATGGCCGGTTGGCCTATATTGGGTGGAAGGAGCATCAACGCACAAACGGTGGCCATGTGTTTAGTACATCATTCAGAGCACCATTATTAAAAAAAAATATCGGGTGGTCCATACATTTTGTCCGTGTGGAGATATTGTACTTTAGTAGGAAACAGCAGATTTTCGGACCTTCGAACAGACTTTCAAACCAGCAGGTTCCATTTTGTACCAAACCATAAACCATTTGACAGTTAATCGATGGACACTATGATAGCCACTGACATTTAAAAAGATACGCAATAGCCCTGCTGTACGGTAAGCAACTTTTAAAACTCATTTTCACTTACTGTATTCATCTCCTCCCTAGCACCACTTTTGTGGGGTCAACTATCGTTATTTTCTGGCACCAGGGCAGTCTGGCCTGGGCAGTTCTTCCTACAATACAAGCTTAGTCATGTTAATCCACCACTAAGTCAGAGGATATCCTCGCTTACATTCAGGGGGTCTAAAATGGCCAGTTAAGCAGATCATAATAATATGAAAATTCGTAAAATGGACTATTTATAAAAGTCAGTAACTGCGTCTGTGACCATTTCACGAATTTTAACGCAATTCATATTATGATCCATATTATGATCTGCAAAACATTTTAGACCACCAGGTACAGAGTAACAAACGTCAATCCATCCAAACAAACTTTCACGTTTATAATATTAGTAAGAAAGTAAGAATTAGTAAGATAGTAAGGAGTAAGATAAGATTGTTTCGGATGTGATATTCTCAAAACCGTACTATTATGAGGTTTTTTTCTCTTGATTGTACAAATTTACCGTACACATACATACATCAATGTTTCTGGGCCAAACATTATCCTCTATGGCTTCACGGATGTCGAGAAATAAATGTAGCCTCAAGTGTTTTACTACCTCTCCGGGATAAAAGGATTCGCCCTAAATAAAAACATATACATTAACATAATACGTAACTTCATACATACAAGAAATTGAGGAAGTGTTTCGAAAGGTTTGGGAGCCATCTGATTATGACTCATATTAAATACTATGAACGTAGTGTATAATTACATATTTAATTAATTTTAGTAATATGAAATTATAATTAGTGATCGGATATTCGGATGCATATTTACCTAAAGTTCATTTTTGGTTAGGAAATTATGGAAGCGGCTTCTTAAAACATTTTTTTTTTAATATAAATCTCCTGATTCCAGAAAATTCGGGAATGCAAAACTTGTCTGTAACATGATAAGGAAACGTCGTCTTTAACATGTGGTATTTATTTAAAAAAAAACAGTGGGATTAGGTACATAGCTATTAATGTGTATTTACTTAAAGTTAATTTAAGTTTCCTATAATTTATGTCTATGTTGAGTGTAAGAGGAATAGTAGGTAGTAGGTAGGTGTTAATTAAAAAAATATATATAAAATAATACTTTATTGCACGTAAGTACACGATACAAAACATATTAAGTACTATAAATATCCTTTATTGAAGTGTACAAGAGTGAGTAAGAGATATCTTCCAACCAGCCCTACTGATATCCTGATTGGGGGTAAATATTACCTCGGTTACTACAACTTTAATCACTATATCACTGTGCTGCAGCTTTGGTCACTGTTGATTCCGAAATCCCGGGATTTTTTCGGTACAGAAGTGCATTCCATTATATTAGCCAACACCTTAAATTAAGTAAATATTCTTACACCCGATTTGATTCTATAGTAAAAAAACTAAATTTGTCGATTCCGAATTCCCGGGATTTTTTCAATGCAAAAGTTCATTCCATAATAGCCAACACCTACACTTGAGGTAAATATGCATCCGAATATCCGATCTATAATTATAATATAAGAAAATCAAAGTTCTTTTGGTAAATGTTTAAAAATGCAGCCGAATCGTAAAAAAAATGTAATTAGATACCTACTTTCATCTTAGCTGTGATTTTGCAAGGTCGGATGTAGCACGGTGAATTTCCCAGAAATGTACACGGGTTTTCTGAGTTAAAATGATTGACTTTGATCTTTTTTTTAAAAAAATAACATCGTTCTACACAGTGGTCCTAAACAAGCCGTGGAAAAATGCCAAGTTACCTTTTTGACGTTAGTCTATTTGCCATCAAACAGGGTCAAATTCAGGCTCTGTGGCTGCTAGTCAGAAACTGTTGATGGAAAATCCCAATAACACTTTGCTTGACCTCGGAATCGAAACCAGGACTTCATATTCAGCAGTCGCGCTTGCGACCACTAGACTAACGAGGCAGACAATAAATAGTAGTTTAAAAAAATCCAAAAATACCGATACCAATACCAACACATTTCACAATTTCGTTATGAAAAATTGTGTTAGAGCAAATATATCGAGTGACGCCGTATTGGTACTAAAATAAAAATTGACACTAAACTACATCGTTTATGCAGTAGAGCGGCAGGAATTTGTACTCGTATCACTGGCTACGTGGATACTGGACAAACAATATTGAATTTTCACGTAAATTAGTGATGACTACTGACAACTGTGTCACGAATTTGGCCAGTTTTCAGTAACACTAGTTGCGGACATTTCGTAGAAAGTAGACTGAGTCTCATTTTCTATCACTAGCTAGTCCTGAACAAACATTCAGATTTAAAGTACAGATATCTGAAATTAAGACTTGCTAGCATAAAAAAAGAATTTTCCATAAACTTCCTGTTACTAAAAACCTCGTTAAACACTAACAAAATATTTAACCACTGGACGTGAACACTATAACATAATTGAAGGAAGCTACTCGAAGCGTACGTTTTTTCAAGAAGCATGTTCATTAATTACGAGGGCGTATTTTTGTCCCTGTCTATTAGAGATACGTCAGCCTACCGTTAACCTGAGATTAATGACGTGGCTAGCTACAATCTAACGCTATTTTAAACATTTTAGCCATCACAGACTGAAAATTCTACCAGTTTTTGATCAGATCAAAGTTTAATTTGGAAATCTAGTTAGGCTTTTGGCTCGGGTTGTTCGTGTGAGTTTAATGATTAACTTTGTTTAAAACACTGCTTTATTATAACAAGCTGATTGTTTTAGTCTAAAATGTTAGTTAAATGTTTTGACCGTTAGTTGTAGTGGTCATTAAAAGGTACTTACTTGGTCAACTTTGGACGTTGATAGTCTAATAATTATCATATTTGGGATGCCTAATAATACCAACAGAGGACGCTATTTAGGATTTTCTGCATGAAGAGATTTGCATGAAAAGCGGACTTTGTAGTTGGGTATTGTACATTTGTGTTATTGTTATAATTTCCACAACTTTGGACACCTTAGATCTTAATTGTATGATTATGAACTGTGTAATACATATGGCAAGAAAGATGTCTCATGAGATGATGAGTTAAAGAGAAATGTGGAAGAAGAAGACATGCTGCGCCGACCCCAAATGAATTAGGATACAAGTAAGAGAATGATGATGATGATTTGGCCAAAACTAGAACAACGTTGGGAAGACAACGTGTCCTAGAAATAAAACTTCGATGACATGACGTGGCATCCACACTAACTGGTAGAGAGCCACTGCCACTGCCACTGTCACACACTGTCACACTGTCATAGCCACTGGAATTGAGGGAACATTATAAGCTGAGTGTGCAGAAATTGCCAAGAACAACTTAACCAATTCAAAATTCTAAAAACAAATCCTTCCCATCCTTAATTCAAAACAATACAAAGACTCAATACTTCCAATGATATCCATTCTAAACCACACAATCTGAGAGCATCCAAGATTGAAACAAAACTGCTATGAGAGAAAGAGATGAAACACCACAGAGTACCCACTTCAGAACATATCTCGTTAGCCATCCAATTAGTGTTCGGATCGACAGTTGAATATTTTATACTTCACAGTAATATTACCGGTACGTTTTGCTTGTTTATACTCCACCTTCGATGATATAAAAATCTGTTGTCTTTTGTAATGTTAGCTTTATTTTTTTCATCCCCTTATCCGAGTGTCCGTGATTGTCTGATTGAATTGTATGTTCCAATGTTCTGTTATCTACTTTCTTTTTTTGATTATATTTTTTATTTAATAACGCTCATGGAATCTGTTAGATTTATGGATTTAAGTCGTATCAAAAAAGCTTAACATTTATGATTGGGCTAGATATTAGTAGGGACTAAAAGAAACCAAAATTATGGGCTTTTGGCATATTTTGAAGTCGCTTAGGTCTGATTGTAAATTAATAATTTTAAGAAACTGTCTGTAATTTTGATAAACTGATCACACTGTATTCAAGACATTTTGTTGTGGAGTAGGTAAAGTACATTAGCAGCCTGAATATTGTAACCGCAAACAGTCGATGACTGAAATCCTAATTGTTTCGAACTTCCTGTGCTTACTAATCTACTAAAACTTTTTATGCACTACCTATTGAAAATAGTATGAAATGGCGTTTAATCCAGCAAGCACTATAGAAGAATGTTTCCACGTTTCTTATGAGGAAAAACCTGCAAGAAAAACAATTGGTGTTTTTTGAAAACACTGATAATAATATCATATCGTTACAGCTGTAATTCCTAAAGGGTAAGCAGAGGTGTACCTAATAGTACACCCACATTAACAAAGATATTCATCATAAAAAAACACATAAATAATTTAAAACCCAACCAATGGCGTACGTAAATTAAAATTGTACAACCCCGACCGCAAGTTTCGACCGTCGACAACAAAATGGTCCTTAACATTTTATAGAATCGTAACTCCGCTTCGAATGGACTTACATAAATAAAACTATGAAAAATGAATGGCTCAATTCCTTTATCCCTATTTTTTCCTCCATCGGGCTCCAAATAACGTGCTCGTTTGCCATCCAGGGTCATAAATTCGGCGTCTCTCTGGCCCCACGACCCATTTGCAATTGAAAGCGTTCTTTATAACAGGATATGTCCGGTCTCACTTTTACGATCGACTGTACATGCAAGCTTGGTCGTACTAACATAATACACTCCCCACTTTCCTATCGAGTATATTCACATAAAATGTTTATTTGTTAACAGTGTTATTTAACCTTTCGTATGCCGTGTAATTAGACACAATTAAAAAGCCATTGTGTGTCGCGTAGATCTACGTTCCGGCATTCGAAAGGTTAAGGTTTTTCTTCTTGGGCGATGTTGTAGGTAAGGTAGGTTTTATTACATTACTTCATCATCATCATCAGCCTATAATGTTCCCACTGTAGGGACTCAGGCCTCCTCTCTAGGAGAGGGGATGGGCTATAATCCACCAAGCGGGACCAATGCGGGTTGGGTTACATTACTTATAAGCAGTTAAATATAATTTAGTGTAACTTTTCATTAAGATACGTTTCTATTATAAAACTAATATAAGTGATTAAATTTTGTGCTTTACACATAAGTGATCACTCGTTATCGCTCATATATAACGTAACCTTTTCTAGGCCCTTTTTTTGGTGTATTCGAAGTCATCAAATGACTGCTCCCGCTCTGGGCAGAGCGGTAGGGAGTGTCATACTTCTACTGACTAAAAACCACCCATGTTCCTTCTTAGCCCTTTGTATCAAGTCCGCGGTATCTCTTTCGAACAACCGCAGCCTCTCGAACAACTAGCAGCCTTCGAACAACCCGCAGCCGAGTAGGTAAAGCTAGGCTAGGTTGTAAAAGTGCTTTAAATTGTCTTGTGTGTTACAGAGTATAAAGGAAGCCCTATCTCGTTGGTCTAGCGGGTTCGAATCCCGGGTGGAGGAAATTGTTATTGGGTTTTTCTATCAGGAGTTTTTCAGTAGCAGCTATGAATTCTGGATTCTGCCCAGTTGATGACCATAGGCTCGCCCGCTATTACATGGAAATAAAGAAAGAAACAAAGAAAACATATTTATTTTACATGGGACTTAAATATAACTGGCAAAATGTGGGTTTACGTTATGTTATTTTACTTCACCTCTGCCTAAGCCTTTGGGATTACAAGCGTCTTGTTATGTTTTGTTACAGAATTGAGAGAAAGGCCAAAAAGTGCCCCTTCTCAAAATTTTAAATAATGATAATCAGTTGCAGCGTTAACGCAAAAATGCAGCGTTTCATTTCCTTAAAACCTCATTCAAAGATTCTATCTCCACCTTTTTACGGCAGAACCTTAAACAGTGAAATTGAATCTCCAACGATTGGGCATTCTAATCATACTAAAGCAGATATACAGCTTAATCTCTCGCTTATCTCTCTAAAACCGCTATAAACAATCGTATTTCGCGTAAACATTATGGTATAATTATCTGAAAATCCAATCGTTTCAAATGCTATAAATAAAGGCCCATTGTCGACGAACCCGGTTCGGATTTAGTCATACCGCATGGGCTACGCAAGAGAGAAGGATAGAATACAAATAGCGAATCAATTCGATTGCATACATCTGCTAATTGATTGCTAAGCCGTCAGGAAAGCTGATTGGTCAAAGGGTTCGATTGAAGGGTCTGATTTACAGTTTTCACTCATTATAATCAATAGTGTGCCTAATCTGTCTGTCTCTCGATTTAGAACTGTGTGATAATGGATAGAATTGATTATATTATCAGAGGAAGGTGTTATCGAAAGCGCTTGGTATCTTGGCAACAATCGTGTCCAGGAGGAACTACATGATAAGTAGTAGTTTCATTCTAAACATAACATCACGCCTGTAATCCCCGAGGGGTTAGGCAGAGGTGTACCTAATAGTACACTCACATTTCGCCAGTTATGTTTAAGTCCCATGTAATAGGGGTCGAGCCTATTGCCATCAATCGGGCACGAATCCAGACTCCGTAGCTGTTACTGGTAAATTCCTGATGGAAAAAGCAAATAACACTTTGCCCGACCCGGGAATCGAACCCAGGACCTCATGCTCAGCAGTCGCGGTTGTGACCACTAGAACAACGAGGCAGTCAGTTTCATTTTAAAGAATGTAAATAATCAATAATTATTACAATAAATACATTGCTAGCAAGATCACAACAATACTCAATAAATTAAATGTAAAGAGACAAAATTTAGGTTTGCGTTTATAAGAAGCCGGGACTTACGTACGTATTTGGCCAGTCCGAACATCATAATCAAAAACATTAGACTATGTGGCTGCTATTGGTAAATTCGAGAAGGAATTTATTGGATTTTAATAACACTTAGCCCGACCTCTTTTTATTTTTTAATTCTTTGTTGTGTGCACTTGTGGCATGTGCTGAGTAAATATGTTTTCTTTCTTTCTTTCATTCTACAAAGCAGGACTAACTGCCGCACTCAGAGAGCTTTAATGATTACTTAGGCCATCACTTAGTAAAGGTTTTGACAGTTTTGTCATACAAAAGTATGTCAAATCTTTACTAGGTTACGGCTTAAGTAATCATTAAATATCTCTGAGTACCGCAGTAAATCGAATAAGAACAAAAGACTGTCGACGAATGAACACACATTGGACATAAGAATACATTAATAAATAGTCTTTCTTGGGTTTAAACCAAATACTTTTGTTGGTTTACAATGGTAATAATTATAGGGATGTTTCCTGACTAATAAAAATATGTTTCTAATTAGTACGTCTGTTAGATTATCGAAAAATATTGGATACGTATTTTTTGTTTTACCAAATCAATAAAAATTGACGAAGATATAATGCGTCTAAGATTTGAGTGGGGGTTTGTGACATCACTCACCGGTAAAAAATGTCATACTAATGTCTTAGAACATGTCTTCATTGTTTGTTTACGTGAAAAGAGAAAAAATACGTGTCCAATATTTTTTGGTAATCTATCTGACGGACTAATTAGATTTATTTTGTTAACTACCCTATTCAAATTTCAATTCGATTCTCTCAATATAAACATAGATGTACCGAAACTTATTGTAATCAAAAGTTGTACTAGACAAAAGGTTCAGCATTCTCAGAATTATTTTCTGAAATCAATATTATTTTCAGTGTTTAGTTTACATTTGAAGTCGGTTATTGTAACTATTGAGAAATTTGTTGTTAATTAATTAATATTGAATATCTACTATATTTTGTTTTCAAAAGTTAGGAATTAGGGTATGATCGCATAGGTTTGGCCTCTTGTAAGGTACTATTTAAGGCAACCGATGCGTTGGACCGACGACCTTTTTGGAGTGGCCGGAAAAGACTGGATGCGAAAGGCGCAAAACCGGGAAGAATGGCGTGCATTAGGAGAGACCTACACTCAGCATTGGGTGGTGATAGGTTGAAGAAGAAGAAGAAGAAGGTACTATTTAATGGTCGTACAGTCACGCTCATATGTTTACACGCAGCAACTTTTAAATGTGGTTTTCACCTACTGTATAAAGTACCGTTTTCGAAATAGGTCTATTTTTTTGTTTTTTTGGTGGGTGGAAAATTCTGCTCTTGGGCAGAGTGAAAGGGAGTGTCAGACTTCTACTGACCCCGTCGGGGCTGCGGGTTGTTCGAAAGAGATACCGCGGCCTCGACATAAAGGGCTAAGAAGGAACATGGGTGGTTTTTAGTCAGTAGAAGTCTGACACTCCCTTTTGCTCTGCCCAAGAGCGGGAGGGGGTTATTTGATGATTTCCCACCCCCAAAAAAAAAAAAAAAGACTTCTACTGACTAAAAACCACCCATGTTCCTTCTTAGCCCTTTATGTCGAGGCCGCGGTATCTCTTGCGAACAACCCGCAGCCCCGACGGGACCCCGATGGGTTCGAAATAGGTCTTAGTTCAAAGTAGACTAGTGTTCGTGACTGTAAAATATAGCAGTTTACAGTATAGTTTTAATCTTGAATTTTGTAGACCTGCTTTACACTGTCCTCTCATTCTTAAGTATTAACACAACAACATATTGTGACAATTAGTGACATTTTAGAATAGTAACCATATGGACGTTCTTGCCAGTTCATCTCCATAGCAAACCACCAACCCGAACCTTGTACCAATTTTTGACATCTTAGGAGTACCCACGTAGGCCTACATAAAATATGTTGAGATTACAGATACACGCATGGTTTAAACCACACACAAATACGACAAAGCATTGCACTATAACGTATTTGCACCCTTATGTTAGCATGTTTGTTAGGTTCATAAATATAACTCCATTGAGCTGTCTTTGCGAATAGTCGAACGTTTGGTCGTGGCCGGCTATTATAAACTGGCAAAAGCACATAAATAATCGATCTTTACTGTACTGTACGGACAGACTTTATACACCTGCCTCTACAGTACGTAATAATTCTAGGTTCTAATTTTGCTCGCAGCGTAGACTGGCTGGCACGCTTACTGAGTATCACACGTACGACGCGTGAATGCTACGCTGCCTTCTACGCTCGTTGCGTACCATGTATACGCCACATAAACGCTACGCTGACACATTACTCGGCGTACACGTCAGTACATCGTCCAACCAGCGTATAATATACGCGTAACATACTAAATGATCCATCGTAAAACCTTTACAATATTCATAAAAATTAACCACTGCTGTGATTGAAAATTCAGATTTTCATTTTAATTATTAAACATTTTGGGATAATTACATGCTTATGGTGCCTAATGAGTTAACACATTTATAATTACTACAAAACAATTAGGTGCAATCCAGATCGAGCTTAAATTTTGCGTTTGGATTAAAGGTTTATGATTTCACAAAATGTTGCGACAGTTTTCCGGCCCTTTGATGAATAATTTTAGATTGACCCTACCAGTGGTAATATACAGTGTGCTATAAAAACGGTATATTACAGAACATCCAACTGAACAACTTCCTTCTTAGGACTAAAAGAAAATTATCAGCTGCTTCATACCAAATTTCAGTACCTAATCGACCTAAATGTACGAGTATATAAACTTTGTTTCTTCCAGTGCCTTACATTTTACTTTAATTTATCAATAACCTAATTCTTTGTGTTTCATCTGCAGATGTCAATAATATTTAATAAAAAAAACATGCCAATAACTGCGTGGGTATTTTTATTCGGGTTTGAAATTACAAACTTAAGTTAAAAGAAAAACATTTTTTTTTTTGGGGGTTTGGGAAATCATCGAATAACCCGTCCCGCCCTTGGGCAGAGCAAAAGGGAGTGTCAGACTTCTGCTGACTAAAAACCACCCATCCTTTCCTTTTCACCCATTTTTTCTTAGCCCTTGTGCCGAGGCCGCGGTATCTCTTTCGAACAACCCGCAGCCCCGACGGGAAAAGGAAAACTCTCTAGGTACCTTTTTTAGAATATTTAATAATTATCTGTATTTGACTGCAATCGCGCTTGCGACACACCAACGAGGTGTAGTGGTCGCAAGCGCGATTGCTGTGTATGAGCTCCTGGGTTCGACCAATTTTTCGGTTTTTTCATCAGATAATCGCATTGGAATCTGGATTTGTGGTCGGTTGGTGGCAACAGTGGTGGCCCTGTGGTGGCGACCCCGACTTACGAACAGTGAGTCGTGGGTTCGAACCCAGTCAGGCACATTACTTTGTGTAATTTATTTCATCACCACTGCTCTCAAAACGGTGAAGGAAAACATCGTGAGGAAACCGCCATGTCTTAGAACCACAAAATTCGAAGACATGTGACATCTACCAATCCGCACTGGGCCCGCGTAGTGGATTATAGCCCATCCCTCTCCTAGAAAGGAGGCCTGAGTCCCTGCAGTGGGAACATTATACTGCTGATGACGGCTGATAATGATGATGATGATGGTGGCAATAGACTCGTCCCCTATTACATGGCATTTTAGCATAACTGGCAAAACGTGAGTGTACCTACTATTAGTTTACACCTCCGCCTAGCCTTTTGGGGATAACAGGCGTGGTATTAGATACGAATAATATCTGATATTTCAAAACCCTGTTAAGTCGTCCGGTATAAACCAGAGAAACGATATATCTGCCATTTTGATCGGCTGGACACAACGATTGAGAACTTAGTTTTTGGTTGAACATGAAAAATAGGAAATCGAATAACATATCGGCTTAAAGATGTCTGCATAACTAGACGTGGTTTTAAGCCTTTTATCGTTGTTCTGCAGCGCTGTCCGGGTACGAAATACGAGTTATGTTGCTGGCGTTGATACTAGATTATATTTTATTTTTGTGTATTTTACCTTTTTCCGATAGACAACGTTATGTCAGAGACATTTCAGCTTTAAGGAGGAGCTCGTGGCTTAATAATAACTGACACTCGGGTCGATCTTTAGGTTAAGCCACGCTTGCCTAGGTTCTGTGGATGGGTGACCACCCGTTGCATACCGAGTTTCCTCCATGCCTCGGAAAGCACGTTAAGCTGTATTGGTCCCGGCTGCCATATATAGATCTTTGGCAGCCTTTACTGGTACTCAGTGACCTGAAAGTCTGACAACCAGTCTTACCAAAGGGTATCCGTATTACCCAGTATTAACTGGGTTGTGGAGGTCAGATAGGCAGACGCTCCATGTAAAATAGTGGTATTCAGCTGCATCCGGTTAGACTGGAAGCCGACCCCAAAATAATTGAGAAAAGGCTTGGCAGATGATGATGTGTAGGCGACAATGGCTTATTAGGGTTTATCTTCAGTTAAAGTGACAAATAAAAAGGCTAAAAGTCCAAAAAATGGATAAAGTATTATTGTATTATGATTGAGGTATGGTGTCTATATTTTAATAAAACACACATCAACTTGACGACACCAAAAATAAAATAAAAGGTTTAATAAAAAAAACTTAATATGCTAGTTGTGTCGCGTACACAGCTCTTTACCCTAACCTTATGAACCCTTAGTACAAAACCTTATTACATTACCCTCTAACACCAAAATCCTCTTAAAATTGTTTCATTTCACAAAAGTCGTTGACACTAAAGCCAGTTATTACCTTAATACACAGTTAAATATTGAATAAGAGAGCACAGAACACTGCAGTCGAGATAAGAGGTATAATTAATTAATATCATTAACCCTACGCTAGGTTAACACGGAAAGTTCGCAGTAACTACTAGCAATGAATCTTAATAAGGAACGAACGATGTCGCCTGCTCGGTCCTTCAAGCTATTAGTTACAAGTAATGGGGAATAACTCGGAAACAAAGACATACACTGCCTTTGTTATAAAATTATCTGTGACAATTTTATACAACGTTTTTCTAACAAATAGCCAGCTTTCTAAGTAAGTGCTTATGTTTTTCATGGGATGGCAATTCTTACACGACACTACTCGTCTACGTGATTGGGCTGTGGTGGCTATGGGTTTGTGGCTTTGCGCCGCGCGGATAAGCTGTGTATGCAGCTCGTCCGCGCGCTTAGGCGATGGTGGCGAAGGTTTTGTAGCGGTGCGCCGCGCGGATAAGCGATGAATGCAGCTCGTCCGCGTGGTTGAGCGGTGGTGGCGAAGGCTTTGTGGCCGGTGCGCCGCGCGGATAAGCGGTGAATGCAGCTCGTCCGCGCGGTCGGTTCTTTGCTCGTCGGGGAATTTCATACAAGCCAATTCGACGTGAGATTCACTTTATCGCTCGATGATGTGAACTAAATTTTCGCTCACATCAGTCTTCCTCTTCTTTGTGATGCTAGTAAGATAATATTTCAGGCCAAACTTCGACACTTTCAAGGTATCGTCGGTGGCAGCCCTCATTTTGGCTGCATGTTTCGAGGCTTGGAAGGGATAGGAGGTGGAAATTAGTTTGCTACACAGGTTCGTACTCACGTACTCACCTTGCAGATGTATTACGAATATTTGGTTGGTACTTTCAAATCTGTGTTTTGCCATGAATTTGTTAACACACTTTTTAGTAAAAGGTTTTTGAATCATAGCGACAGCAGAACACTGACTCCTAAGTCACAGGATCTCCTAGTTTGGGAGTCAGGGTAACTCTATCTGTATGACCTTTAATTCACTGAAATTCATGTGACCTAGTTTTTAAGCAATGTTGAAGGTTTTTTGTATAAATAAAGATTTTTACTTTATTTTTTTACTTTTCCCTTCACTGTCAAGATTTCCTGTATTGTAGGTGCGTTTATAAACAATTAAACTAACATAGAATCAGTAAGCGTATTCGTGCGGGAATCAAACCTGTGACATGCAGCGTAGTGCAGCAGCAAATCGCTCAGCCACTACGCTAACCATGCAATTATCAAACAAGCAACTAACTTAAACTCTTTTTCGCTTCTCGCTAATCGCTAGCGGTATAACTGGTCCCTACAATAGGGTTATCGCTATGAGTGGTGTATTGACAAACGAAAACGTGTAAATTTTGTTGCATGTAGTCTTTTGATAAAAGTTGTGGAGCTTCTTGTCCTGGTTTGTGTTTTAAATTACATGTTCTGACATACATATATTTACTAACAGGTTTAAATGTAGGACACTGGACACGTTCTTATGTCTTTAGGCGAGTGCCAACAAAACATGCAATGTGTATAAAGTGCAAATGGTGTATAAGGTGATTCTCACACCCGTCGGGGCTGCGGGTTGTTGCAAGAGATACCGCAGCCTCGACATGAAGGGCTAAGAAGGAACATGGATGGTTTTTGGTCAGTAGAAGTTTGACACTCCCTTTCGCTCTGCCCAAGAGCGGAAGGGGGTTATTTGATGATTTTCCACCAACCAAAAAAAAAAAAAAAGTCCGTCAATTCTTTCCCAGGACCGTCACGATCAAGTTACATTACTAAAGGATAAATATAAAAATAACTAAGGTTTTATTCAGCGAGAACTGTCTCCATTGTCTAAAGGAAATATGCAAATAAATGCTTGGAATTGAATTTAGCGCATCGACTCAAATTACATTTAGAGTGAGGTCAGGCGAGGTCAGCTTGTTATCGAGTGAAACACAATCGCTTCTGCCTGGCCTCGTTCCATACTGAGTAGCTATCTCAATACCTAAATAATATACGTAAAAATAACTTAATTTTCTGTCACTTTCTACTGGGAACGTTGTGGTAATGTACCTACAATAATTTTAATAGATCTATCTACTTAACATCATCATCTGCCTAGCCTTTTCCCAACTATGTTGATGTTGGCTTCGTGTTTAACCGATTTTATTTTATTATTTTATTTTATTAGTATTTTACATGGAGCGACTCCCCTTACCTCATTACCCAGTTAGTATTGGGTAATATGATACCCCTTAGAAATGAGACTTTTGGGTTATTGACTGCCTGTTATGACTGATAAAATATATTTATCAATAATTTTGTTTTAGATGAATTCTCAGCATATTTTTTTCAGCAAATTATGACAAAAACACATACCATCAAGGTACGAAAATACTTCAGGTTTTATCAGAATGTTTTCTTCTAGTACTTACTAAAGCACTCACTGACTTATAACCAGTGATCGGAAAATCGGATGCATATTTACCTAAAGTGTAGGTGTTAACTATTATGGAATGCACTTTTGTATCGAAAAAATTCCGGGAATTCGGAATCGACAAATTTTGTTTTTTTTTTACAATACAATCAAATCGAGTGTAGGTATATTTACTTATTTTAACTTTTACCTTTATAAAAAAAATAGAAATAATAACTTCCTCTTAATTTTTCTTCAATTTTCAAAACATTTATCTCAAACGAATAATAAATAAGAATTACAAAGAAAAACCATTTAATCTCTTAATTAACGTACAACAATATCACCAACAAACTCCCGCGCTCAACTTAGTTTGATTGACAGTTTCGTATTTAACGACTAAGTTGAAAGTTTATGAAGCTTAAAATTAACTTCAAGTAAATACACATTAATAACTCTACGTTCTACGTTCTCTACGTACGTTCTTTTGAAAATAAATACCACATGCTAAAGACGATGTTTCCTCACCATGTTACAGGCTAGTTTCGCATTCCCGAATTTTCTGGAATCCCGGGATTTATATATAAAAAATATGTTTTAAGAAGCCGCTTCCATAATTTCCTAACAAAAAATTTACTTCAGCTAAATATGCATCCGATTATCCGATCACTGCTTATTACTCTGGGCATAAGGATGAAAAGATGACATTTTTTTGTTCGGAGAATAGTCACGCCACATAATACTAGCGTCAAGTAATGAAACATAATTATATTGATTTCTTCCTTAAAATCTCTAGATTGCATTGGTAATATTAGATAAGCGTTGTCTGAGCGAAATATTGAGAATTATGCAAATGAAAACGTGACGTTTAATGAAAATCGAAATAAACAGAAATAATGTCAAGTGAAGTTGACTCTCAACCACCAAAAAAACGGATTTACAACTTTCCGTGTCACGATGATGGTTTAAACCATCTTTCCGATTTTGGCGAAAATCTTTAAATTGCATTAAAAATAGTTCAATAGTCTTTATTTTTATCTAGTCGAAGCAGATATTTTATTTGATATAATAATAGACAAATAAAATAGTAAACGCCTGGGTGCCAATCTTTTTTTTTGTAAACGTAAGAAACGCCCCTTTCGTTTCTTCTTTTTCCGTGCATATTCCACAATATTTCTAAGATTGAAATTAATTTCGAATAATGTTGTTTGTTCTTTTAATGTCATTTATATTATTATATATTTATCTTAAAACATTTTGTCGATTCTGTCATCCGTGTGTAAAAAACACCAAACAAAAACATTTTAAAAATCGGGATACGACGCGACGGTAATGAGAGCGATAGGGATTTAGAAACCTAAAGTAATAAATAAATCTAAAAAATACATTCACATGGTTGTTTTAATGAAATCAAAACCGAATTCATGTTAAACTAAATATCATGTAAATTATAACAAAACATCATTTTTTTATTATGATTTAAAGATTCCAGTCACATTTCGTTCATTTACTGTAATAATTTGGTTACTTTTTTTGGTTTAATATGAATATAAGGATATACGAGTAGAGGAAGACCAAAGAAACGATGGATGGACTGTGTTAAAAATGATATGGTAAAAAAGGAGGTGTCTCATGAGATGACGAGAAACAGAGAAGTATGGAAGAGGAAGACATGCTGCGCCGACCCCAAATGAATTGGGATACGGGCAAGAGAATGATGATGATGAATATAAGACGCTCCAATTCAGTGGGCTTAAAAAATTGTCTCCTTTGTCGACCATTAGCGAACTCGGGAATACACTGAACAAACCTGAAGCATTTTCAAAGAACTAAAAACTCAGGCTTAATTTTTCCTTTGATCAGTTCTTGCGTCCTAAAATCCTATCACAGAAACGAGTTCCGGACGCATTTTTACCTTTTTTTAATTAAAAAGCTATAACCGTCAGCTACAATGATTTTTCCCTCTGTTGGCCGTCTAACTGGATGCAGCTGAATACCAATAGTGACTGCTTATCTTACCTTCAAAACCCAGTAACAGATTAGTATTTTATTGTTACACGTTCAGATTTAGTAAGCTGATAAAATAAAATGTGGGAACAACGGCAGAATGTGTTTGTCAAAGCACGGAGAGAATAGATAAACCACTGAAAAACCTTGACAAGCAACTTTGAACCTTATCTATTACAAAAGGACGATCTTCAATAAATGAAACTAAAATATTTGACGTAAATCCAATATTAACAAAACACAAAATGATAAAATATGTATCAACTTTGCCGATTGACCGCACCTCGGCTCTTAATACTCGTACTACAATTTCATTAGACGGGATTATTCGCCCATGCTAATAGGATGTTTTATAATAGTTCGGCCAGACACGGAATCATCCGATTGGCGGCCGACTAATAGGATTAGTTACTAATAAACTTTCACTTTAGTGGAGTGCCGTAAGATTTATACCTCGGAATCCAGGGCCGGTCAATGAATCTTCATAAAAACTTTTGGACTGCATTGGCAAAAGCCCAAATAAAGAAGTTAAAAAAAAAAAATTGCGCGCTCTTCTTTTTTTTTTTTTTAATTCGGCAATTTACTGAAAAATGATAGGGACAAGGGAAAAAAAATGTTTAGAGCTACTAAATAATATTTTCACCGTGACTTATTATTAATTAATATTTATTAATTAATATAAATAATATTATTAATTAATATTTCGCAAAAAAGAACGACATACAGCAAAAAAAAAATTAAAACGTATCTATCTAATACCTTTATAGGAGCAATTCTTGTAATATAGTATAATCTGAATCTCGGTTACGGCTTCAACAATTTTCATGAAATTTAGTATGCTGGGGGTTTTGGGGGCGATAAATAGGTCATAGGTGGTAGGTTTCATTTAAAAAAAAACACGATTTACCAAAACAACCAAGCAAATTTCGGTCATCCAGGTACTATACATTATAATAACATTATTGTTAATTACTGTCGTCGTCATCGTTGATGTGGATTGTTGGTGAAGGATTAGTACCTACAGCTGTCACAAAAGCATTCTAAATTTAAAAAAATCCTGTGGATGCCTTAAGTTTAAGGCCTCCTGCCAGAGGCATATCGTACTTATATTATACGTGTGAAAGTTTACTAGAGCCAGCCTGCGAAGCTGAGACAGTAGTATTAAACCAGACCCTAAATAATATCTCTCAGATTTAGCCTGTCCCTTTGTTGCCCCCCCTCAGTGACGTCCTAAACCGAGGTCCGTACCTCACAGCACCTTTCCTTAGCGATTAGTCACTTATGGTATATCAGTTACTAGCTCGATAATTGCCCCACGGGATCATACTACCGAGATAAAATTGTGTCATATGTTTTAATCCAGGTTGTAAACCATCTATCTATTTGCGATATTTAACCTCCAAATCCGTTCAGTAGTTTTTGCGTGAAACGAGGAACAACCATCAATCCATCCTCACAAACTTTGGCAAATATAATATTAGTAGGATATGCCTCTGGCAGGAGGCCTTAAACATAAGGCATCCACAGGATGTTTTTAAATTTAGAATGCTTTTGTGACAGCTGTAGGTACTAATCCTTCACCAACAATCCACATCAACGATGACGACGACAGTAATTAACAATAATGTTATTATAATGTATAGTATATATAGTGGATGACCGAAATTTGCTTGGTTGTTTTGGTAAATCGTGTTTTTTTTTTAAATGAAACCTAGCTTGACCTATTTATCGCCCCCAAAACCCCCTGCATACTAAATTTCATGAAAATCGTTGAAGCCGTAACCGAGATTCACATTATACTATATTACAAGAATTGCTCCTATAAAGGTATTAGATAGATACGCTTTAATTTTTTTTTTTGCTGTAAGTCGTTCTTTTTTGCGAAATATTAATTAATTAACATTAAAGTCAAGGTGAAAATATTATTTAGTAGCTCTAAACATTTTTTTTCCCTTGTCCCTATCATTTTTCAGCAAATTGCCGAATTAAAAAAAAAAAAAAGACGAGCGCGCAATTTTTTTTTTTTAACTTCTTTATTTGGGCTTTTACCAATGCAGTCCAAAAATTTTTATGAAGATTCATTGACCGGCCCTGGATTCCGAGGTTTTACAATATTTATGCCTTAGGGCACTCCACTACTTGGCCACGTCATAATACGGATTCCTCATTGTTTGTCTTTTGTCTTATTTTTTATTGTGATAAACGTGAATGAGTCGTGTTTTTTTTGTAATCTAGTGGACACGGGATTGCCGATCTATAACTCTTGATATGTATTAGAAGATTTTGAAATGAATTTTGAGATGGATGTGTTGATCGGAATGAGTATATTACAGGAAGTTTGAACTGGGGCCTATAACAGATAAAATAAAAGGTCATCTATCGTTCAAAGTTTTTATTGCTATTTACAGCATAAAGGTTTTTTAGATTTTTCACTCTCTTAGTTTAAAAGTTATAGAGGGGGGGGGCACACATTTTAACGCTGTGGAAGTGTCTATCTTTCAAATGATTGACTTTGAGAAAAAATGGTCTAAGAAATCTCAATGTCATTTTAAAATACCTATCTACATATCTCGTATAGACACCCTACACGAATAGGTTTGATAAAATAAGTTATTTTTAACCGACTTCAAAAAAGGAGGAGGTTCTATGTTCGTGTGTATGTATTTTTTTTTTTTTTTTTATGTATGTTACCTGATTTCTCCTCCATTTGTGAACCGATTCTCAAAATTCTTTTTTTATTTGAAAGAGTATACTCCTGAGGTGGTCCCATTTAAATTTGGTGAAGATCTGATCCTGATCTTCGGAGATATACAATAGAACTCTTCAAAAATAGACGGCAAATCTGTCGTGATTGGTGCAATCGCTTGGATGTTTATTGTTTATATAACATCATGACGTAACATCACGCCTGTATGATCTGAGAGGGTACGCAGATGTCTACACCCAGATTTGGACAGTAAGATATTATGTAATGTTCCATTTATTGGGGATAAATAAAACCTATTATTTGTTTGGGAACAACTAAAAATGGAAAAATAAAAAACTTTTTGGCAAAAAATAAAACCGACTTCAAAAACACCAAAAAGTGAAAAATAAACTTCTGAAGAAAAATCAGCTTCTGAAGTCGGTGACATTTGTTTGTTTGATTTCGTTTTTTTGCCACCGACTTCAGAAGCTGATTTTTCTTCAGAAGTTTATTTTTCACTTTTTGGTGTTTTTGAAGTCGGTTTTATTTTTTGCCGAAAAGTTTTTTTTAGTTTCAGTTGACACGTATAAGTTTGGTAGAAAAACGTATTGTAAGTTTCAGTTCCATGTATGGGGAATAATAATTCCTTAACCTTTTTTTTTTTTTTATGTATAAAAATCGTAAAGCGGTTCACATAATACCTACCACATTTCAACGACGGACGGACGGACAGACAGACATGACGAATCTATAAGGGTTTCCGCCATTTGGCTACGGAACCCTAAAAAGGAGTAAAAGATTCCGTGATGTCTGACAGGAGAGAATGGAAGAAGAAAATGAGTTGCACCAACCCCTAGTAGAATGGGAGAAGATGATAAGACGATGTGGTATTACAAGATTTTAAGTTTCTGTACCAAAGATTTTTCGTTGCCTTGTATTGAGAAATGTTTATAAAACAGTCTCTTCTTAGCAACACTTTGGGCAACTCCCATGTTATTTATCATCATCGTCATCATCCTCCACAGCATGACTTCACCCACTGCTGGGTATAGGCTTCTTTTTGCTTGTGCCAAGCTACACGCTCTTGTGCCAGCCTCATCAGGATATTCCCGCGATGGTCACAAAATATCGCCAGCCCATCTCGTCGCCGCCGAGCAACTCTTCTCTTTCCGTTCCTTGGACGCCACTCTGTCACAGCTTTGCTCCACCTACCATCACCACGCCTTGCTAGGTGTCCTGCCCTACAATTTCGCGAGACCTTCGTACGTTTTCGGATTTCGACGTTTGGATCTCGGTCTAGAAGTTTTCTGCCGAGCAGGAAACGCTCCATGGCTCTCTGTGCTACTCTAAGACTGTAAACAGCGTCCTGTGTGAGCATCCACGTCTCAGCACCGTACGTCATGGTGGCAGAACACATTGATTGTAGACATTTGCCATAATCTGCGTCTTGGGCATTTTTATCCTAAGCCCTAATTTAAAAAAGCATTATGGAGATCATGAATCATCTTTTGAAGATCCTCAAAGTATTCAGCAAAAAGCGTAAGGTCATCAGCAAATCTTAAGTGAGACAGGTACGCACCATTGATGTTGATATCGCAATAGTTCCAATCTAAGATTTTCAAGGACTGCTGTGAAGACTTTCGATGAAATGGTGTCGCCCTGTCTAACTCCCCAATTGATCGGTACGGGTTTGGATAGGGTATGCATGCAAACCTGCAAAGTGGGAATCGATGTGGCAGCGATGGAGAGCGTGGAACACCGCCCAATGCTCGACATTATGGAAAGCCTTCTCGTAATCGACGATAGCCATGCAAAAGCTTCGGTTGTATTCTTGACACTTCTCCATCAGTTAATTTACTGTGTGGATATGGTCACAGGTAAGCTGAGTTGTAAGGATTTTAGCCATAAGCTTGTAAATCTGGAAAAGGTAACTAATGGGACGATAATTTCTTAGTTTTGACATGTCTCTTCTTTGTGGATGATAGTGACTAGCGTTTTTCCATGATTCTGGAGTAAAGATATCATGTATTACCCTATTAAAAAGTTCCACAAGGACCTTTTAATGGTTCACCGTCTGGTTGTAGCAGTTCGATAGTGATTCGATCCTCTTCATGAGATTTATCTGTCTTCATGTTATATAGGGCTTTAATTACCTTGCAATGCAATATAGGTGGTAAGACTTCTGTGTTTTGGTCTTGATTAGGTGGTGCTCTAACAAAATCTCCGGGAAGAACTGGTTCTCCAGATTTAAAAACTTATAGATTCTCGTAGAACTTCTCAACAATAGACACAATTTGAGTCCAGTCCGTCGCCAAGTTATCATTTTCATCCCTGAGTTTAAGGATCTGTTTAGAACCTGTTCAAAGTTTCCTTCGAAGTACCTTTAGACCTCTGTATGATTTTATCGCTTTGGCTATTTAATAAGCTAGTGCTAAAATGTCTTAAATCCATTAGTTTTGAGTTTTGTATGAGTTTATTTTGTTATATCTATGTCCTTTTTATCTATTGCAGTGTGTTGTGTCATGTCTCTTCTCTTATTAATTAAGATTAGAGTTTCCAGCGACAATTTCTTTTGGGTCTTATTAGTTTTACAAATATTTATGTGGTCTACATCCAGATTTTCCTCTTTTCCTTCAATGTAATTTATAACAAAGTTAATATGATTGAGCTTTTGTAAAGCCGTATAGAATCTACCAGGATACTCGTAGTTAGATAAGCAAACATTTAATTGGGTAGATGTAGTACTACTGCGTGGTTCAATTTTGTAAAATTAATTTCAGCTAGGTATTAATTATTCGGATAAACCGAGAATTATTGGGAATTTGGTTTGAGCTTGTAACTGTATTATAATTATCATGTATGTTAGTCTGTAAGGTATACAAATAAATAAACGTTATGATATGTGTATACCTACATTATTTTGAAATTACCGAGTGAGTAAAGGCTCTGCGAATGTTCTGAGTAGGACACACAAAACCGGTTTTCCATACTCGGTTGCATATTTAAATCCAAGAAAAACCGATTTTACTATGTGATAGAAAAGTCAAGTAGGTAAATGTAGTTGGTTTCCATTTTTATTCTGTCCAAGAAACATTTTGTGAAAAATCTCACAATATAAATTTCAGAGGCCGCTGAATCTCTACATTTTTATTTTTTGGGACCAAAAAATAGGATTATTTTATAATGAGGCAAATGACAGAGCTTTCAAAGTGTCCAGAACGTACTGGTCACACAAATTTTCTGTCATTGACTCGATAAGAAGACAGCTATTTTATTATAAGCCTATTTTATTGTCCCAATGCAGAGTAAAGGCCTCCCTTCCCTCCGTCCACTTTTCGCGATCTAGTGCAATATTAGGCCAATCTTTTGAGAAGCAGTTCAACTCATCCTGCCATCTCCATATGGACCTGCCTTTTGGCATCCACTGAGTAGAAGACAGGTATAAAATATCAGAAATATTTAGAACCAATAAGAACCTGTCTGAATCAGGGACCGCACAACCCCGAACATAAGTTAATTCTTTCGAAAGTGTTACAGATTGTGCGCCTACAGTACCCTCACCTTCCGTCTGACGCAGATCCTCACCAAACACGGTTGTTTCGGGAGTTACCTGCACCGAACAAGGCGGGAGCTTTAAACTCACTCCAATAATAACTAAAATCGTATGTGTATGGAGTCGCTAGGGCCTAGACTGCGTGTTGCGACTTGACGCATACCCCCCGAATTCATGCAGTTTAGTACTTTAAAGTACACGAGACACAAGAGATAAAATTACAACAGTTGTAGTCCGAATGAGTAACTCTGTTACAGTCGTTGAGAGGTAACCCATTCAAAACGACTTATCATTAAAAAGTATAACCCACCAAGAATGGGTTTTTGAATATACAGGTAATCAAATCGAAAGGGTTTGGAAGAGGTTATCCATTGATGAGGGTTTTCGTAAAAGAGGGTAATCAATATGAAATTGGTTGTAAAACAACACTTTGTCAAAACCCTATCAAAAACCGTGTCAATGGGTAACCAAAATGGTCTGAATACTTCATCATCTTGCACTTGTTTTATGTTAGTTGGGGTTGGTGCAATACGGATTTTTTGCCATTCTCCGCTGTCAACCATCACGCTATCATTCGTCCTTTTTCTTTCATATCATTCTTCACGCAGCGAAATCTGTCCGTCTAAATCTTTAATCAAAGTAATTCATTTAGCATTGGCTCTCAAGCATAAATATACAGTTACAGTCAGTTTACGCCTCACTGTAAAATTTAGCACAGATACTATACCACTGCAATGAAATTGTGTGGATGTGTATGATTGATTCCAGCTTAATATATAACTGTTTCCGGTCAAACTTTCTTGGTTGAAGTTTTCATTGCGATCTACGGCATATATTTTTTTTTCTGATTTTTCACTCTTTAAGTTTATAAGTTTGAGACCCCGGGAACATACATTTCCCCACTTCGGAAGTGTCTATCTTTCGAACGATTGACTTAAAAAAAACTGGTTTCAGAAACCTCAATGTATAAGATATATATAAGTTTGGTTAAAAACATATTGTAAGTTTCAGTTCCATGTATGGAGAGCCCCTCCCCCCCCCCCTTAATCTTAAATTATTATTTTTGTGTAGAAATCGTAAAGCGGTTTCCAGAATACATCTACATACCAAGTTTCAACTGTGAAGACTTAATAGTTTCCGAATAAAGTGGCTGTGGCAAATGGATGTACAGACGGACAGACAAACAGACATGACGAATCTATAAGAGTTCCGCTTTTTGCCATTCGGCTACGAAACCCCAAAAAGTTTTTCGTGAAACCTTTTAGCCATCACTCATTATGATGATCTGCCTAGCCATTTTCCCAAACGATGTTGAGATCGGCTTCCAGTCTACCAGGATACATCTGATTACCAGCATTTTACATGAAACGACCGCCTTTTCTTTTTTGGCGGGTGGAAAGTCATCAAATAACCCCTCCCGCTCTTGGGCAGAGCGGAAGGGAGTGTCAGACTTGTACTGACTATAAACCAGCCATGATCCTTCTTAGCCCCTGCGCCGAGGCCGCGATATCTCTTTCGAACAACCCGCAGCTCCGACGGCGTGAAACGACCCCCTTTCTGACTTTTTAGTCATCACACAACCATCTTTAAAACCACAAATAAATAGCTTCGACGAACATTTAAAATGCCAAAAATAAACTACAGAAAATATGTTGTTTCATAACATCAAAAAGCAATATCCGAGCGCAGTGCTTCCAATTACCGGAGTTTGTGGTGGTGCTCGGTGCAACAGTAGCCGAGATGGAATTACCCGAACTAAACGGATGGCCACGACCTTCACGTTCAAGCGACACGCGTGAAGTAATAACAACTGCTGAGAAAAATAGCTTAAGCTGCGTTGCATGAGGACGAACTTTGGACGAATAAAGCACAAATGGTGGGCGAATTTACGTAGCGTTGACGGACGTAGGAGTGTCGAACGAACACTCCCGCTAAGGGAGTTCGAGATTCAAGCTCCACTTGAGTTTCACTTGTGCTCGACTCGTTTAGCGTAGATGCATCTTTGTTTTTATACGTGTGACAGTAGTATACCAACAGAATCTTATTGTAACGCCTAAAACACCACAATCATTTGACATAACACGAGAATCATACATCATCATTGTGTTTGACAATAATGTAAAGTTATAAGTAAAATAGCTATAAAAAAACCGTACCACGAGTCATTGCACATCAAGTTGCGACGCAACCTACCGATACACACAGCGTCCATTCAAGCTATACAAAACCAGTTTATGCAGAACTCACATTTTACGCGGTATCTAAACAATGCAAGCCCATGTAAATGTATATTGATGTGTCGTCGTGTACTTAAGCGAAAGAAACATGTAACACTCACGACTGTGTCACTTTCCGCTCGTTACGATGATGCAAGTAGCGACGCCTGAGGTTGTGAACAGAGAAACATGCGTACCTACGATTGGCGAACTAACATATTGGTAATGCTAATTTACATTATGTGCAACAATTAACAGTTAGATGTACCTAAATAATGTTTTTGACTACGCCTGTGTACGGCTCGCTGATTTTATTTGCCTAGTTTTAGGCAATGGTATTAGTTGGTCAGGTAATTAATTTAGAAATTATTAGGTGGTATATTTATTTCGTAATTAGTTTAGGTTATTAAAATGTGATAAGCAAGGCAGATATGAGTGGCACCGCCACCGGGGATGAAAGGGAGAGGCCCTAAAAAGACAAACACTGACCTTATTGGTGATTTGTTTCAGAACGGTCAGGTGCTTAATACTTGAAACGCATGCGTGTATGATGTGTCAGAATGATGTATGAACGTTGACGAGGTAAAAGGAGTAGGTACGTAAGGATACAACAAAGGTAACAATGGCGGGGCCTACCCCCTTGGGAAAAAAGCACAACTTTATTATATGTTTTTGATAAGCGGTTTCTAACATTTTGATAAAAATCATTTGAATATAATACACTCTCTATCAATAAACTCACTTAAAAAATGAGGAATAAAGACGATGAAATATTTGTCAATTAACCTGTTACATTTCCTTAACAAAATACTCGAACCGTATTTATTTACTCAATAATATCTTTGGACACTCGTCCTATTCCGGGTAGCGTAACCAGCACATACTTTCGATTCACTGATTCATTTACCATGCCAGAGAATATTTAGAAATCACTCTTGCAGATTAGACAGAATAAACCATATCTACATAAATATTAGTGTTCCACTCTACCTAAATCAGCTTATCTGAAATAAAAGAAAAAACTTCCACAAAATGCCTAATAATACAAAACAATGAAATGTAATGTTTTGAAAAACAATTTAGATTAAATTGTACACACAAAGAAAGTCAACGTCTAAATGTCAGCGAGTTTTGTTTGAGCAGATACCTACAAGTCAACAAAGCTACAGCGATATTTCTTCTGTTTGTTTTCCTCTAGGTACTATTACAATAAAGTCCCAAAGCAATTGTTATCTTAACAACAAGCAATAAATGTCTAATGACTCAATCATCAAGACAAATCAAGAGTTTCTGAGAAGTTGTCGAAGATTTTATCGAAGTAAACACTAAGAAATAAGAGAAATTGTAAGTTTCATACAGTCGCATGTACACAACTAACTTTGACAGGCTTGCAATCGTCCATGTCGGTACAAAAACTGTAGCTAGTGAACTTTGCTGCGAAAACTTGCGAAGTTGTAAAGGCGGTAAAAACTCGTTACGCGAAATCGGCCACTAAAACTCGCGAAGCGAAAATTCTATCCAACTTCAATTTACTTTTATTGTTCTTACTCTTCCTATTCTACGAAGCAAAAAAGTTTTTTTTTTCTTACGTTTTAGAGACCCTCTAAACACATTTTTTTATACCGATTCAAACGAACACAGCGTCAAAATTTCACGTTTGAAATTTTCCTTGTTACGGTGTATCAAAGGAAATGGCAGAATCTCATTCCCACTGTAATGTAAATAATCTTTATTTGAATTTCGCTTTCTTCCTTCCCACGCAAGTGTTGGTAGTCTCTATCTTCAGACATGTTAAAACATTTAAGTAAAGAATGTGTAGTTATCTTAAATAAAATATTAAAAAGCTCTTGAAATAATCTTTATTTTGCCGATCAATAAACGTCAAGTTTCTCTTGAATTTTTTATTAAAATATTTTCATTTCATAACATATTAATATCAAACGTATTAGATGAAATTTCGAAAAATACATATCTAATATAACTTTCTTTAAATAACTTTGTATGACAGAAAGGTTAAGAAACTAAATACCTTGAATTTCGTACAACAAAAAAATATATATAAAGCTTTAGGTAAAACACAAACAGTACGCCATGTTTGTTTTAATACCTCCTCATAAGAATTCTTCTCCTTAACGGTTCGTTTCCCATACACGTGATAGGAATTCTCTTTCGAAATTGCATTTGGGTGATGTATTATTATCCATTTTGCGTACAAATCTGCGCTTCAACGTAATCAATCAGGCTTTTACGAGACATAAATAAACCGGGATGTGTGCTGTTTAGTTGACAAATGTGCCAACGGCAACGGTAGCAACAACTAATTCTGGAATCAGCACAGGCAAAGTTTTAGTTTCGGTGAGTAAGGTTTACCGTTTAAATTAAACAGTCACTTGCGTGATATAATAATTAAACTCAAACAACTTGTTTAAAATAAAGTGACAAAAAGTTTTATGAAATAAATTGGAGTAGTCTAATTAATTCCAATTACATTCATCAATTATATTTACAATCGGAGATATTCCGGTATAAGGGATGTAAAAAGACCCTAAGTGAAACCGAAGGACACTTGTTCTCTCGGTCATTGCATTTTATTTCCGTTGTAGACTATACCTGTGAACCTTTTAGTTACAGAGATATTAGGGGGTCAAGTTCCAACATTTACACAAGTTTTTTTTAAGACTAGTTGAGCACTAAGGTTGAATTTGAGGTTGCTTGAGGTTGGGCTAATGATGAATCGGTCAAAGATTAAAGTAATACCACAAAAAGTAGGATTGAGTTAGATGGGCAAGAAATTCCACTTCATCTTCTCTCTCTTCAATTGCACTTAAGAAAGTGCACTTTTTACAATTATTTGGGCCAGTTAGTTTCCTTCGAAAACAGGCGAGCCGAGTATGCCTGGAAGAGCCACTTAACTGGTCCATGAAGTCGCTAATGAAGGGCGACCTACCTCTATCCCTGAAGCGTAAACTCATCGACATGTACATTCCGCCCATCCTGACCTACGGTGCTCAAACTTGGTTCCTGACCGAGTCACGAAAGTCCAAACTCAAAGTTTGCCAAAGAGCGATGGAACGTAGCGTTCAAAATACCACAATACGCTCAAAAGCAGGAATCGCTGATGTGGGCAATAAGACTGCTGGTTTGAAGTGCGATTAGGCGAGTCATGTCTGTAGAATGCATCGGTACCGAGGTTATAACTTTATTTTAAATACTTCCACACCTCGTTATTATTCAATGCATCCATTGGCGCGATGTTTTAAGTGTTACATTAAGTTTTAACGTGAATTTTCACCTCTAAAATAGAAGTAGTTTCCCAGTAATAACTTTTACGTAGGTTTCCCAGTAATAACTTTTACGTAGGGTTACTTGTTTGATTTACATAATGCTTGGTTGACGGCTTCCTTAAGCTTTTACTATTAAACGAAACTTATCTATTTAATAGTGTTTTTCCTTCGATTTCAGCGAAGCGATCAAACCGTTTTCATCATTGAAAATCCGATATCGCGTTTTAATTTAGGAATTTTTAAAGGTAAGTGTCGCCCACTTTGAGTGAAAACATGGTTTAGTCGCATCAATAACTTTGAAGCTTTATCTGAAGATCTCATACACGAAAAATTACTAGAAAATAAAAGCGAATTAATTTTGACCCATGACAAATTACCGTCTAATACACCTAAATAACTACACAACTAATTTAATACAACCTTTTTTATTAAAATTTATATATGACGTGACTGTAGTACATTAATCATGCCCCATTGATCGTCGATCGATCGAATAAGCTTAAGCATGCATTTAATAAGTGGCTAATCGCCCCATCGCGTGTTTTCCTTAATAACTCCTAGCTTGCCTTAACATTATATTGCGTACATTGTAACAAAACGTTGAATTATAACCTCGTGTATTCGTTTAATCTAGGTGTAACATTTGAATAGGTTAATTACTTTTGTCAAGGACTAATGAAACTATTGCTTTTTTATATGAAATGTTTTGATTACAATAGCTGCATAGTCCTTGGTGGATACGTAACGATATGTCTGGAACTGAAAGAGACCATTAGAATTACGTAAAAGCTACAGTGTGGGTTGAAAAACTTTATTAGTTATGATTAAAGTCCGCAGTTTGGGAACTAAAAAAAAAAAAACAGACCGATCGAATTGAGAATTCTATATTTTTAACCGACTTCCCAAAAAGGAGGAGGTCCTTTTTGGAAAGTCGGTTAAAATATAGAGTAATACAAATAAGCTAAGTCATTATCAGCCTAAGCTTTCCAAACTATCTTTGGGTCTGCTTCCAGTATAACTGAAGGCTGCTGAATTCCAAAATTTTACATAAAGCAACTACGTATCTGACCTTCACAACCCAGTTAGTACTGTGACCCTTCGGTGAGACTGGTAGTTTAACTTTCGGGCTACATTTAGTCATACTTAACATTTTTTTTTAAACTTGCCCCACAATTGCACAAACGCACCAACGATACAGGACAAATTTCTAGGAATTTTTCCAGTATCGTTGGTGTGTTTACAAACATTTAAACTTACATTACACAAACCAAACATTCAGATGCGAAACAACTATTTGTAGGCCATACAAATATTTGTTCTGTGCGGGGATCGAACCTGCGATGCAGAAGTCCTATTGCTCAGCCACTGTTCCATGACATTGCATTGGAATTTAAAAAACCACACAATTAAAAGCGTCATTTTACTCAAATCTTCAAAGTTTTATTAAAACCACTGTTACCTACTTTTCACTGTCGAAATGACCTATTCAGAAGAACTCTGCAGAATTTCCGCCCGGTAACTAATGATGGTGGAGGTACCTAGTTGAAATATTCGTCCACAGACTAACTTTGTTCAGTACCAAGAACGTCAATGTATTTGAAATTTAATCTAGTTTTTGATTGAGTGTTCCTGGAATCTGCGGCGAACATTGAATACTGATTTTGATTATTATGTTCCACCAAATAATGTTATGAGCATAGCATTATGGTGTTCCATCCGTGAATATGGCAATGAGGGAGGCATGATCATTGTGATATTCCCGAGAGAGGATTGTTGATAGGTAGGTACTTGCCATCAGATTGATAGTTCAGATTGTTGGCATGGTGTCCAATAAAATCTACTATTTAAAGTGGAAGTCCCAAGGTAGCAATACCATAGCATTACTATTTTATGCAAAAGTCATTCAATGGAATTTAATAAACTTAGAGGGTTGTAGGTACTGATGATTTCAATGATTATAGTTTTGTATGGACAAATTTGTTACGATCGTGAATCCTGTTTTATTTAACATAAATATTTGGAGCATCAACCTTAGTAGATGATACCGTAAACAGAAATAAATTATTAGTAGTTGAAATTATGTATTGTGTGTTGTTATTTGATTCTAGCTGATATCAAAGCGTAAAGGTATTTTTTACGGTAAATTCCCAAAACGGTAAGCCCGTTGATACCCAATCAATAACAAACAAAAAAGCAGTTTGTTCTTAAAAGCATCTGTCACAGCGTTTTCTTATTCACACACCACGGTCTCACTTGACTTTGCATAATAATGCAAACTATATTCACGACGGCACAGATTTATGGTAGTACAGGGTGTTAGGGGACGAATAAATATCTAACAATGCTTCCAGCTTATATTTACTTTGTACTTTCAGTGAAAAAAGTGCAGACATCTCTGTTAACGCCGCGCCACGGGCCGTTTGTCAATTGTTTTGCTGTTACAGTTTATGTTCATAAAATATACATTTATTTTACAGATATACATTTTGAAAACATTTTATTTGTCTGAATCAGAAGGTTTGCTGTGTAAGACAGTAATATAATAAACTGACAATGGTTAAATTACTCATCATCATTCTCTTGGCCTTGTCCCTATTCATTTGGGGATGGCGCAGCATGTCTTATTCTCTATTATATCATCATCTGATGAGACACCTGTTTTCTTGTCATATCGTCCTTTACACAGTCCATCCATCGTTTCTTTGGTCTTCCTCTATCCGTCCTCATTCATACTTAAAATACTATTCGACATTTACCTCATCTTTCCGCATCACATCCCATACCATGATAATCAATTACCTTACAACTCTTCAGTCACAGGCGCCGCTTTCAGACTTCGTTTTAGTATAATAGTTAAATAACTATTCACTCTTTATTTACATGATGAAAAACGATATTATTGTATATAGCTTTCTTGCATTCTTAACTTACTTTCTTAAGTTATAAAAGATAGGTACAACGAAACAAATAGATACATCAATGTTTTTCCCACACGGAAAACCCTCGAGCTACCAATAAATGCATTTCATTGTAACCGCAATTCGTAGTCTCACTTGAGCATAAAGCGGTTTCATTTTAAATTGTTTATGGCAACCCGTCTTGAATGTCAGCCTAATGTTTCTGGGCCAAGTCGAAGGCCAAAAACGGGGAACTTTAACTAACATACACGAAAACAAACTAACACAAACAAGGGGTTAAACTTCCCCAGTACTCAATTATACATTAATCAGATAAACATGAACAACACGACGCGACTTATCTTCTAACAGAATCTAATTTCCCACTTCGTTTTCAATAGCGGAATTATGTTCATTGCCTGTTTGTTTCACCCGAAATCACAAAAGGGAAATTCATAAAGCATAGCACTGCGGTTTCACTAATAAATGAGCTTTTATAAAAACAAACAAAATGCTGAAGTCGGGACACGAACAAATTGAGGGCGAAGCAATTTGTATCTCTTGTCATACTTTTTAATTTCATCCCGAGGAAAACAAATTAGTTTCGCCCGAACACTTTGCATATTTACAAATCTTGAACGATGAGAGCGGGTTTTCTTTCCTTTGTTGTATTTTTAATATTTTTTAAAGCTTTATTAAAAATAAGACAATGAAGGAAATCGGCTTAAGACCTCGCTAAAATCTAAGATATTTTTTTATACATTTCACTTTGTATTTCATTTTCATTGTAGCCACTTATCCTTTGTACATTATTCAAAAATGGAGTGCCAGTCATGCGCTTATATTATATTTTTCTTAATAGCTTGATAAATGTATTACGAGCGCTTCAAATTGAGTTTACTCGTAGATATTAAATTCTCGAGTTTGAGATAATATGAAAAGAAAACAGAAACTTGAAACACACAGCCCTGTACAAATATAGATAGCGAATGAATCTTGCACTGTCCTTGAAATGGGAAGCGAAAACGCGGGCGTTCTCGTTCCCGATAGCGTACACATAAATTGTCTGTGACAGGAAAGCTTTAGGCTCATTTAGCTCGCCGAGGATAAATGGCAATAAGTGGAATAAACTTTCATCTAGACATAGAAAATGTTGCGAAGTCAGATAAGATAAATTGGACAGAACATTTTAATACCTTGGAAGTTGGATTGAAAACAGCGTAGTGTGCTACTGACAGGGAAGGAAATAATGGAGAGAGCAGACACTAAATCTTAGACAGGATGTCTAAAACAGATTTGCTGGAATTAGTCACTCAACACCAGTAAATTAAGTAGGGGAAGTGACCCACATGCTGTCCAGTGTAACTGCTTAACACATTACATAGGTGTGCGAAGCAAGAGTTACGCATGCTGGCTTGACGTTAGTTTCCTGTCAACACGCCACCCTGTCGTACTTACACATCCGACGTCAACAAAAACAATGTGAACTGAAGACCAGTGAAGCCTCGTTTACACGTCTAAACTCCCAGTAGTAAACAAACTAGTAACTATCGCATTGGTTTAGTAGTGCAACTACTAGCATTAGGTCCTAGGTTCCATTCTCAGGACATTCAAATTTTTATTGAGTTTTTCCATTAGGAATTCTTTAGTAACAGTTTGGAATCCGGATTTGTGCCCAGTTGATAGCAAAAGGCCTTAGCACAAGAGATTTAATAATTACTGGCGAAATGTGTTCGCTATTGACCTATCTAAGTCTTCGGGGTTACAGGTGTGAAGAAAGTGCCTAACCGGGACTTGTCGAGAGTTTTTTGCCGCCAATGGGCCTCTTATTTAGCTTTATCTACCATCAATAAATATATCTCAGGCATGCTGATTTCCTTACGATGTTTTCCTTCAAGAAAGTCTCCGAAGAAAATGATATTAGTACAATACGCACATGAAATCCGAAAAATCAGAGTTGCATGTCTTGAGTTGGTGGTGTCGTTAGCTAATGAGTGCTTAACTATGAGTAGCGAACTTTAGCTAAAAGTAAAATCATCTTGTTTTGAGTATTTTTGAACTGTTTTAAGAATACATTACCGACATTATTTCACAAATATACATCTACGAGTATCTATGAATAAGCTAAATAGAACCGCACTCTCCTAAACTAACTGGAAACGTGTCAACGAGCCTCGGTTAGGGTTTAGTGAGGTAGAAGTAAAGCCACTGTGCTAGCTAGAGGAACGTCTCGATGCGGTTTTGTGAAAGCAAACGTTTGTGGTTACTTCTGACTAGTTTTGACACTTAAACGGGATCCCCCTTTGCATGGTGGAATTTATATTCATTCGAGGCAATTTAGTGAATATTTGTTTTGATTCAACAAATAATAAAATAATAACATATTATTGTTTTTTATATTAAACCTGAAAAAAATGTTCATGATTATAAAAAAAACAAATGACATCATATTTGTGCATAACGACGCCATAATATTGTTAAATCGTTTAAAATTTTAAAGACACACAATACGTGAGCAACTAATTCGGTATGCAAATCATACAGAACTTACAATAAACATAATATGACCTCACGCCTGTAATGCGCGAAGGCTTAGGCAGAGGTTTATCTATTACAGTTCACCCATATTTTGATAATTATGTTTAAGTCCCCTGTAATAGGGCCTAATAACTAACTAATAATCAAAAATAAAATATTTTCTCCCTACTATCCTGCTCTTTTCTTAAAACTCGAGTACAATACCGACAGATATGACCAGCACTCAGGGCCGGGGCTCTAAAAATTAACAGTGCATTACACTTTAAATGGCGGGTCATTCATCTCAGCGTAATGGCTGAATGACGTCTTTCTAATGGAGCGGGACAAAGAAGGGCTCCTGTTACTAATTATTAATGCATTAATGTCAGCCACCGGCGAAGTGCAGGGAATTACGTCGATTTTGTGGTGATGTTGTTTCTAGGTTATTTTATACTGACAGAAAATATACTAAGATTTTTTAGAAAGCAGTATTGTATTATTATTTATACAGCGATTAACCCGTAGATATTTTTATTTACATAATATTATTAACCAAAGCCCAAAATATTAAACAAGTCAGTTAATGCATTTAAAAAGCATTAAACCCGAGTGATAAACAACTTCTGGAAAGCATTAGGCATTTGGGTACACTGTATTACTTTTCGTACACATTGTGCCGTTTGTGTACAAAAATTATACCCGTGAGGATTTAAAGTATTTAACAATTCAAACTGGAGGTACTCATGTCATTGTCCGAAGAGTTTTGGACAACGATAGAGCTTGTTTTCTGACAGTCCAGTTGCTAGTCATGAAATTGGAGGACACAGATGTAATACAAAAGTGTACCTTATCATGGACACTTAAAATAGGATATTTTTAGGAAACGAATAATAGTAAGCATGGTGCTTACTATTATTCGTTTTGTGTTCCCGATATTTTGGCGCTGTTGCGGATAAACTGAAGCCTGAACTGATCTGACTGACAATGTAAGTGACACATGTCAGTTTATAAAAAAAATGTATCTTGTCCAGTCGAACCGCATGCAGGTGAATACCAGTATTTACATAGACCGCCTGCCTATCAGACGTCCACAACTCAGTTACTATAATTCCTGGTATGTCGATGACAATCCAATGTGACTTTGTATTGTATCACCTCTGCGTGCTTCGATTTCTTCTACTAAATTTGAACCAATTGTTTTGTCTTTCAATGAAATTCTATTTTTATATAATCGCTGAAAATGTGAGTATAGCAAGATCATGCCTTTTTTTTTGGCGTGTGGAAAATCATCGAATAACCCCTCCCGCTCTTGGGCAGAGCAAAAGGGAGTGTCAGGCTTCTACTGACTAAAAACCACCCATGGTCCTTCTTAGCCCTTCATGTCGAGGCCTCGGTATCTCTTGCGAACAACCCGCAGCCCCGACGGGTAGATCGCGCCTCAGTTACCAATTAATGATTCAGCTATTAGGCGTAACATTTGTATCGAGTATTATTTTGATAAATCTAATTTATTGAACTTGAGAATTTTTCTTAGTTATTTAAATTATCAGAACTATCGTTTTATAAGTATTTGTACACGTTCACGTCTTGATAATGCTAAACAAAGTTTTCAATACGCGTGATAAGCTCATTTTTTCACATGCAACATGTGAAAAAAATTTTTCAAGAAAAACTTTATTGGCTGATTGATTAATAAGCGCTTGGGTTCAATTCAAAAGGAATCACTAAAGCGCTATATAAAATGGCCTCTTATGTGACTGATCATATTAGGGAATATGATTAAAATTACAACACAATCCAAAATATTCCACTGATCAAAATAAATATCAATTCTGTCTGAAAACTTCCTCTCGTGTTATTTTTGACTTCAATGCGGGCAAAGCAGCAGTCCAAGCCAAGTATTTTATAATTTTTAAAGATTTTAGTTCCAACACTCGTAAACATAAGTCATAATCGTAAATGCAATGTACTACAACACTTTGCACTTACTAAGTGCCAATAAAACCCTCCTTATTCCCTCGCACAGAATACGACATTCTTAAAGCGAAGCAATACTTAGAATATACAGCCGCGTCTTGTTATACAACAGCAGTAATTGCATTTCCTCAGTAATACCAGAAAATAGTTCGCGATTCTCTTAACTACTGTCTCAAAAGGATGCTTTCAAGACTATCGTTTTCTAGAACGTTCTATTCTTTAAAGGACAGCGTTTTACTTAGATTAAGAGCTAGATTGTGCGAGATATTGCATTTTGTTTTTTTTATATTTTTCACTCAGGAGTGTTTGGAAATCGGATAACGTGACGCTTGGATAGTGTTTCATAGCCTGTGTAACATGGATACTTTGTGTTTAGGGTTGTTTTTGCTTGCTTTTATAACAGTCTGTTGCATTTATATTAAAAACGTCTTATTGATCTCTTATTTTCGGTGCTACGTGGGTCTACGGAAGCGCTGTGCTTATGCTACGAAAAACTTAAAATTGTTTTTGTTGTACTGCATGTAAAATTTTGTAGAAATAAAATATGTTTGTTATTTAATAAAACACATCAAACTGTTTAGTAACAATACAAAAGAAATAATTCAATTATACATGTGGAAAATCTGTCCTCAGTAAACTTTATCCACTACCGAAATAGACGCATAACACTACTTATTCTCAACCTCCCCGTTGTTATAATATTACATTCCATATTTATACATATAAATGGAAGCAATGAATCTCACTTGCATATAAATAAAACAGCAGCGTGAAATGCAATTACAAATAATGTTTGCTAAACCCAGCTTTACTTAGGATGCGCCAACGGATTTGTGTGGTGAATATTCTGTATTAAAATTACGGAGAATATCAGGAATCGCAAAATATAAATTCACATTTCGGTTATATGGAGCAAATCGGTCGGTGCATATTTTTATTCCTTTTAGATGCATCTGTGAGCATCGAGATACGTGTTTGAAATACCGATGATTAGTATTTCTGTAACTACGCTAAGTACGTGTCTACGTCTAAAATCTTTACAAACTCGATTATAGTTGTTATTTAGTAAAACATTAGCGTTAACTGCCACTCTCAAAACGAAACTGTAAAACAGGAGACGTAATATGTTCTGTGAACGAAAAATCAAAGACGTCTTAAGGTGGAAGCGCTTGGTTTGCCCACGAAATTCAATTGTCCTTGTGTTTTTTACAATTTTCAGTTGAGTGTCTGTTTGTTGAACAAAATAATATAATTTTCGACCATAATACACATGATACGAAATTATAATAATTGAAATCAAATCAACCCTTTTCTTTTTTTTTGGGGGGTTGGAAATCATCAAATAACCCCTCCCGCTCTAGGCAGAGCGAAAGGAGTGTCAGACTTTTACTGACTAAAAACCGACCATGTTCCTTCTTAGCTCTTGCGCCGAGGCCGCGGTATCTCTTGCGAACAACCCGCAGCCCGACGGGCATCAGCCCTTGCGGGCCCCTTCTATGTTGCTGACATTTCTTTGAGGCGCGCGTGGAACACGAACGCGCCGTCGACACGGCCTGTCGTTGTCATAAGACGGACGGACGGCGAGCTTACCTATCACATCAATGCAACCCTCTAAGTCTATTTATTCCCATTGAATTTTTTTTTTCATGAAATGAGTAAAAATAGGGTTCGATCCCCATTGAACACAATAAGTGTTGTAATTGTTAGGAATTCATATCTGAAGAATAGAGTACGGGTTTGGTTTGTCCGTTGTTATAATAATATGTGCACTTTCTATTACATGGAACTAAACCTACCTATTGTTAAGTTTTAAAATATTAATTTAATGTCTATAAAATAACGATGTATTCCTTTCTAAACTTTCAGCAAATACAAGCATGATATCGTATGTTTTTCAGTATATTGTCGTACATAGTAATAAGTTGAACATACAATTGTAGTATACAGTAATACATAACATAACATCACGCCTGTAATCCCCGAAGGGTTAGGCAGAGGTGTACCTAATAGTACACCCACATTTCGCCAGTTATGTTTAAGTCCCATGTACTAGGGGGCGAGCCTATTGCTATCAACCGGGCACAAATCCAGACTCCGTAGCTGTTACTGATAAATTCCTGATGGAAAAAGCCAATAACACTTTGCCCGACCCGGGAATCGAACCCAGGACCTCATGCTCAGCAGTCGGGCTTACGACCACTAGACCAACGAGGCAGTCATTATATACGAGTAGTTATACAATGCATGAAGTTTCCTAGTCTAAGAGATGCCTTAACGAATACAACCTCATCTTAAGCTGAACTTGCGTAACTTTGCTCGAAGTTGAACTGAAACAATATTTTAAAGAATTCGTTTTACATTTATAATGTTTCCCCTTTGTACAGAGGAACTTTATTTAAAATAAGACTGCGTTTTAAACTTAGTCACTTACTTGCATGTTCCTATTAAACTTTCCATTGAGATATTGTGTGAGCGTTTATCTTTCCGAAATAAAACTACAGCTAGACCATTTTCTACTAGATGAGTACAGAGAAAGCAGTAAACGTGTTCCGGCTTTTATGTTATGGTAATGATGAGGGTAGTGCTGAAGTTATCAGAAACCAATATAAATAGTGAAACAAGACAAGACATCATACCTTCTCTTACGAAAGAATCTACGTTTATCAAAAAATAAGAAAGCTAAAATGTATTAAAACAGTAAAGTAAAATATGCTACTAAATAAAAAGCTACAAACAATAGATGTTACGATCCGATTTCAAGCGTAAAACTGCAGACGTTTTCTTTCTAACGATCCGTCTCATTAACTTCGTCTTATTTCGCCAATTATTTTCCGACAAATCACGTTCAAAGTTACCACACAATCGATCATCATTACCCTGCCCTCAACATATTTATTCACTGTGTATATTTTTTCGATATGATTTATCCGATCCAACTTTGACAGCAGCCTGTCAAAATCATGACGTATTGTAAGTAGGATCTTGTTACATGAAAAAATGGCTGCCCCTATAGGCCCTTATTATGTCTGTATTATTTGTACGTAAGCTTATATTAATATTTTCTTTTTTTACTTAACACAACATGAATTAGAATAATTTATTTCACGTGTACTGCTGTAATAGACTTTGCATAACTGGAAAGCATACTACTGAATTGAACAGCCCTTTTTTTGGAGGGTGTGACATCATCAAATGATTCCTTCCACTCTGTGCAGAGCGGTAGGGAGTACCAGACTTCTACTGACTAAAAACCACGCATGTTCCTTCTTAGCCCTTTGTGTCGAGGCTGCGGTATCTCTTTCGAACAATCCGCAGCCCTGACGAGCGTCGGCCCTTGCGGGCCCCTGCAGTGTTGCTGACGTCATCTCTTTGTGGCGCGCGTGGAACACGAATGCGCCGTCGACACGGCCTGTTGTCGTCATAAGACGGATGGACGGTGAGCTTTGGACGGATGGTGAGCTTGAATTGAACTGCCAAGCTCCACGACTATATTACTGATAATGATACGCTACAATTAGTATATTTTGTCTGTTTTAACGTACTGCTTACCTAACGTACCATTTGCCAATTGTTTAAACGTCCCGATTTTATTATACTATGGCTTTGTATTGTTTCTTACGGTGAATCACTGACTCCTAAGACACAGGCACATACACCTAGTTTAGGAGTCAGGGAATTTAAATGATTGTGTCCTAGTTATAAGCCTTATTATACTCTTGTTTATGTTTCTTGTATTGTGATGGCTTTTGGTGAATTAAAGAGTTTTTTTTTTTTTAATTATGACTGGCGGGTGACCAGACACACCTAATCCTTCGGGCATATAAAGGCGTGTTGTTATGATGTTCTAGTCCCCTTAAGTTTTGAACCTAACCTACAATGTTTCTGAGAGACCACTAGGATATCAATAAGATATACTCAACCACCTAGAAACAGGTAATGTTATCTAACTAATACATTGAGCACGATGTCTTTACGAAACTAAGCCGGATTATCGGACTAAGTGACCGCTAAGTAGTCACACGCCGCAGAAAACACTTATAGCACATTATTACGGCTTAATGTACTGTTTCTTTATATAAAATACATGTAGGGCTAAGGATATTAGCGGGTTTCTTCGTAATATATATGAAGAAAACATTAGGTACCTTCTTAGTTGGGTTCACGGGCGATTAGAGTGGGGACTCTGCGCGCACCGTTGGGCAGAGCGAAAAGGAGTGTCAGACTTCTACTGACTAAAAACCACCCATGTTCCTTCTTAGCCCTTCATTCTAGGCCGCGGTATCTCTTGCGAACAACCCGCAGCCCCAACGGGCGTCGGCCCTTGCGGACCCCTTCCATGTGCTGACATCTCTGCAGCCTGCAATGTCCTAGCCAAACTGGAAACAACTTCACAAAGTATGCTTCCCGAGGGAATCGAACCCACGACCACCGGGTCACAGGCAAACGCCTAAACCACTCGACTACGGAGGCAGTTTATAAATTGAGTGTCTGATAAAAAGAAGATTTCGGGCTTCGGAAGGCACGTACAAGCCGGTGGTCCCGGCCGCCAAATAGCTGTCATCAAACACCATGTCAGAGGCCTTTGAGGTGGTTTAGAAACTCTGACACTACGGCAAGACCTTACGACCCACACGATAAGAGAAGAGAAGACTACTTGTAACGACTGTGACAGTTACACACTTGAAGAAACGAACTCTTTAAGTGCGTAACTTTGACCATAGAGGTAAAGCCTATACGGAAGTAGCCCGGCTATAAACCACACGGCCAGCTTAACGATAGCAATGATGGACGTTAAAGTACTTCAAACATGAGCAATTTTGTTCAAGAGCCATAAAAAATATTTTTAATGGCTCCCCTGCTCACGTTTTAGTGGTCATTAAGATCTCAACGTACTTCATTTACTTTGTGACATTTTTCAACTGAAATCTATTTCTGATTTCTGTTGAGCGAATATTATGTCACTACGAATCAATAGATTCAAATTTGACTATTATTGTTTTCATTACTTTAGCCGCACGAATGTATACACTGAGAACAGTGAGCACACAATGCGACTACTACGTAATGCGTGAAACGTAAAATAATAGTTTCAGTATAAGTTAGAGCGATAATAGTATTTTAAGTCCTTTAATCATGGAAAAAAAGGAATCGGCTTAAACGTGTTTACAGTAGAATTTAATAGAAAAAATCTCAAGAGACTCGCAGACTAATAATACCGCGGTCAAACAAGAAAATAATTCTTGTCTAATATTCTTATCTATCAATGCTTTATCCAATTAGTATGTGTCCTCTGTCCTCTATAATAATTTTACTTAAAATACGTTAAATTGAAATATACAAATTATCTACTCACTAGACGATAATCAATTAATTGGATAAGGCATTGATGAATGATTTAAATGTTTACACAATATAGATATTGATGTACATTATTCTAAGACAAATCCATTAATTTTGTAGCTAACGTTAACAGTGCATAAACCGGCAAACAGTTGCTTCAGTGGCTCATTAGCTGCGTATCGATCCAAACGAGTCAATTAGACGGAGAGTTACATTCTGCAGAAGACATACATACTTTGAGAAAATGGAAGATAGAATTCTGCAGAAAGAAGTTGAAGAGGACTGCAAACATTTCATAAATAGATTGTGAGATTGTCACCGCTGCCATACAAAAAAAAAAGTGTCGTTGCAGTATGTCATTCTGATTAAACAGCTTTGTGTTACTTTCAGAAAATCTCCCACCTGGACACTAATTGCCATAGCTGACCTGGAAGTCTTCGAATAGATCTAATCAAAGATTTCCCGATGTGATGTTGTAATGTGCTGCCTGTCCTGAATATCTGCCTGCATATCAGATAAGATAAGATAATATTTATTTGCATAAACATGCGTCATACATACAAAAAAAAGTTCATGAATGCAAGATGGTAATAACATTATTAGGTACAGGCATATTTTGCCACATGATGTGACGTGCAAAAGTCTACAAATTTTACTAGTTAAAACATTCTCACAAAATCCAAAAACAACAATCAAACTATGAATTAAGTACTTGAAGAATACAATTGAACAAAACTGTTATAAATTTAAAAGAACAAAAATATTGTATTAAAAACAATACTAAGTTATTAATACTATTATACAATATTCATGTCAACAATAAAAACAACAATTAAACTATTATTAAACTATTCCATTGTAAATGAAACACAAAAATTTATAATAAAATCATAAATAATAACAATAAAAATCAAAAATATAATCAAAATCACAAAATCAAAAATCAAAATCAAAACTCATTTATTCAAACTAGGCTGATAATCAGCACTTTTCGAACGTCAAAACAGAATATTAATAATCAAATCAAATAAAATACTATGTCAATATAAATCTTTCCTCTAGAAATTCGTTAATTGTATAGTATGCTTTATTAACTAGATATTTCTTTTCAATTGTACATTATTTAGCTCCTTCCAACTTTTAAGGCAATCCTATCAATGGAGCTGGTGGACGCTACTGATAGTGCCAAACGCGTCGCAAATTTTGAGCTTTAAGTTTGACACATTCAGTGCAAAGAATCAATCAAAAAAACATCTCGTCTGCACTGTAGTGTTTTACGAAGTGGTAAAAATCGGCAGCTTATCAACTACATAAATATAATTTTAATTAACTTGCATGTATGTGTAAAAATTTCAAATTCGTGATACTTTTAATAGTTACTTCACTATAACACCTCACAAATACTATACCTAATATTATTATTACATATATTCAGGATAATATATTATAAGGTATATCCGATCACAACAACATGACAAATGTATCCGATCCATAGATGATTTGTAGCTGCACTAATGTCTGGGACAATGCGATAGTACATAGGTACATCGCACATGGTACATCGTAACTTTAATAATCTGGAGCACTGGAGCGGTCATTAAGATATATTAGGTTGGGGTAATAATTTTATTATAAGTTAGATTGTATTTTGGTGACTCATATAACTGCTTTAGGATTGGTGTGAATGAGTTACTAATTAAATCATGATAATGACGTCATGGTGGTTTTCACAAAGGAGTTTAGCGATGGTGTGGTATTAATTAAATCATTTCCTATCATCAATTGAATCGTTATTGTCGTTGATCGATTGATCGCAAGCCCGACTGCCGACTATGGGGTTCTATATTAAATTTCCAGTTTGGGTAAAGTGCTATTCAGGAATTTCTTAGAAGCAGCCACTGGAACTATATTTCTGCCCGGTCAATGGCTATGAGCTCGCCCCCTATTGCATGACCTGTGACATCATCATAACTGGCGAAGTTTGGGTGTACTATAAGGTACACCTCTGTCTGACCCAAAAGGGATTACAGCCGTGATGTTGTTTTTTTCAATATCACCGTTTATAATGTCAATAAATAAAAAATTATTCTTTATAAGCGAAATTATTCATTTTGGTACCCTTCGCTCGTGTTACTTAGGTCACTGCAAGACGATTTTTTTCTTTAAACCAGAGAAGAAAATAATGAATGCATGGAATAATCTTTATTAAGCGTCATACATTTTTTTATAGTTAAAAACGTACCTTAAGGGAAAAAACAAGGGAAACGAATGTGACATACATCATACCTAAGAAATTACTTTCAGTTTTTGCTGTAGACATCACAAAAACCTTCCGCATTTCCTGGTTCCAATTATTTTCCTCGAGGACGTGAAAACAGACCTTCTGGGAAACAAGACCAGGAAAGCAATTAGCTAATGAAGACGGGTAATCAAAATTACATACAAAGGACACGGGACGTCTTCAAGGTATTGGTGAATGCACTCTATACACTTTAGGATTAAGTTCTAAATCCCAAGACACAAAGTACAGGTTAGACATCACTAAGCTCAATTTCCTGACAAACAAAATCTAATTAGTCCGTCAGATAGATTTCCAAAAAAGAACACATATTTTTTCTTTTTTCACGTAAACAAAAAATGAAGACTATAGTGCTTCGAAAAGTCGTGTGACGTCACAGTTTCGTGCATTTTTTACCATAAATTGGACGTCACAAGCCCCTCATGATCTTTGACACGTTTTATTTTCGTAAATTTGTATTAATTTGATAAAACAAAAAGCCCTATGGCTGGTAAGAGACTGCTGAAATGACGAGTAATAACTAATATAACCTAACCTAACCCCAAATAAATTAGGATAAGGGCAGGAGAACGATGATGTAGAGCTAAATGAAATAATATATAAAGATTTTGGAACTTTTATCTGTCGGACTAATTAGATTTTTTTGTCAACTTCCCTATTGTAAAAGTGTATAATATGTCGGGTTTATCTTCGACAAAATAGTTAATTCATTTCGAGAAAATTTAATAACCTTACTTTGGATCTTTCTTCGTCTTAGTTAGCCTTAAAAACAAATGGGCAGTGAGTCAGAAATATTATTATGAGTGACTCTTTAAAGTCCCTTTTTATTATGACGAATTAAACCCCATTAAATCGCCGTATTCGTAGGGATGTATTAAACAATGCAAAATAGTAACTGACAACCTAGTGCTTTAAAAGATGTTTTACAAGCCCTTGAGCCATCACGAGCCACTGCCTTGTCGCTAGAATCTTATCATTCTCTTGTCATTTTCCCAATTTATTTGGGGTCGGCGCTACATGTTTTCTTCCATATTTCTTTTTTACTCGTTATCTTATCAGACACGTTTCTTACCATATCATCGTTTACATATTCCATCCATCATTTCTTTGGTCTTCCTCTATTCTTAGACCCATTCACATTCGTACTCAAAAATTTTCTCACACATGCTCATACCACGACAAAGAGTCTATTATATAAATATCAATTATAGTCTAAAACATCATCAGAACCAATAATCCACCCACGACAGTAAAATCTACCTGTATAAAAAAATATATATATAAATAAAAAATTCGAACCCTTTCCAGATTCCGCAACTCAACTTCAACTTAACTTCATCGATATTTATGGAACAATATATACCAAAATGACTGGCCAAACTCCTGAAACTTAAAGCCACAAAACCTTTACAGGGTTAAAGGCATAACAATAAAAATCATTTGTAATCTTGACGTCAATTTTCAACAATTCATCTTGAGTGGAGTGAAGTTGAAGTGGCCGGATTTCAAAAGTCATTTTTCAACCGTTATGACGTAATCGTTTATAAACTCTTAGCTTTTTTATTTGGAGAGAAGGGAAATTTTCATATTCAACGTTTTATAAGCTTATCCGGAGAGGTGGAGACTCCGCTGGTTGTTTCAAGACTTTTGGATTACCTGAGTATGAGGTTATAATATTTTATATTTTAGCTAAAGGTCGGCCAGTATATCCAGATGCAGCTTACCATAATTTTAACATTTGGATTTAGAATATTAGGAAATTTAATTTGGCATTTAATAGCACAAATTAAATTTTCTCATAGAGACTAAACCTGGACCACTGTCGCAGTGCTGATATTAGAGGCTGACTGTTCTGCTAAAACTATGTCATATTTAAGTTAACAAGGTAGATAAACAAACCTAGATTATTAGCACTGTCTTCACATTCTTTGGCTCTAGCTAGAACAATATGGTGGATTTTACAAAGGATCCTAGTCATTATTTTCATCTTAATTGTTGTCTTCTAAATCTGATTTTGCTTAGCTAGAATTCTTGAAAACAAAGATTTCGTAGACCTGAGTAAATTTCTAATGCTATCCTATTATAAAAGGATTATAACCACAACAATTAATGTTATTGGATTTTATAAGCCTTTGTTCCTTAGTATTCCACCTTTACCGCTAATTTTATTTGTTTGTTTAACTACTTTAAAGTCAGTTCTTCCTTCTTCTGAATAATTGTAAATCTGAAAGATTATTTGAGTGATTAAAGTAAAATCAAAATATTTTATTTTACAAAAGGTACATGGGCACTTAAACATCATCGAAAAAATGTTGTACGGTTCGGATTGGTCGTTTTCTACTGTAAATTAAAAAAGATGTATATTTGGTTTACAATCTCGGTCTATGTCATTAGTACTTAGATATGGGGGAACAACGTAGGCTCGACAATAAGTCGTATGATATTACACAAAAAACGTAACAAGCATCGAGGAATCTACAAGCCCACAATCTTCACACAAACGCAAAACAATTGGTATAAAGAATCTATACAAGTATTATAAATAGTAGTTCTTCCATCTACCACTGAATTAACCTTTTATCTGCCTTTCACGAACTGAAGATTATCCACCGTCAAAGTTTCTGTGAATCTTTATAATTATATTTTCGCCATTCATTCATCTTATTTCATCACTATATAATACGGGATCAAGATTAATTTATCACCGTTCTAATTCACTATTACCTAAAACTTAGCTTTTTGACTTCTCAACCAAATACACGAAAAGTACGAGGAATTCATAAGTTTTGTTTTAAAAGGATGTTGTTCGGAATGGATAAAGTTTTAAGTGAGTCGCAGGAATATAAGAACCCTGGTGGTATGAGGTTAATGCTAAGATTAACTACGCTACGTGATAATACTTTACTTTATTCTAGATACTGTATTTTATCAGCACAACAACGGATTTATTATCACAACTAGCTGTGCCCGCGACTTCGTTCGCGTGCTTGTCGGAAACTAAAATGCGTCGCTTAGATAAAAGTACATTTAATCATTGCCCTGCGTTAACTTACTGACGCTGTAGAAAATAAGAAGAGAGTAATGCAAAGTATTGCAAAGTACTGACTATGTCTCATACTAAAGTTTAGATGGATGGGTGTTTGTTAATCAACCACGTCAGAACGGCCGAACGGATCTTGAAGAAATTTGAAACAGGTACATTATAGTCGACAGGCAGACAGATTGTCGTTGGCGCGTTCGTGTTCCACGCGCGACTCAAAGATATGTCAGCAACAAATAAGGGGCCCCAAAGGGACGTCTGCCGGGGCTGAGGGTTGTCCGCAAGAGATACCATGGCCCCGAAACACAAAGGGCTAAGAAGGAACGTGGGTGGTTTTTAGTCAGTAGAAGTCTGACACTTTCTTCCGCTCCGCCCAGAGCGGGATGAGTCATTTGATAATTTACGAACCACAAAAAAAAGGGGGGATTAGAGGGTGTTTCGAGAGGGTACCTGTACCGAATCTGGGACATCGAATCTGAAATGGCCGCCACCTCCTTCTGCGAAGCAGTAATGCTAGCGAAAGAGGTGGCGGAACGTGAGAGGGAGAAAACCTCTCGTCTCAGCCGCCGCGGGAGACGCTCCGGGCATCGGGGGCCACGTGATGGTTTCCGGCCACCGTAAGCGCGGGCCTGTGAACGGTGAGTAACGGGCTAGTTAATCGTTCGTCCGTCCTATGACGATGGAGTCGCGTTCGTGTTCCACGCGCGTCTCAAAGAGATGTCAGCAACATTGAAGGAGCCCCCAAGGACCGACGCCCGTTGGGGCTGCGGGTTGTTCGAAAGAGATACCGCGGCCTCGACACATAGGGCTAACAAAACACCACATCTATATGACGACATGGTTGGCGCAATGGCTGGACGATTAAAAGTAGCACTGCGTGTCACAGGTTCGATTCCCACACGGTACAAAAAAAAAATATGTCTTGGGTTTTATCTAATTTTAATTTAGTTTAAAAAAAATAATATTTTAATACTGTGTAATTGGTAAATTTTTATTTGTTGACTATTCACGAAACATAATGTTTGTATGTTTACTATCACCGCGGTTCAGAAAATGACATCAAATGAATAACGCCATCTGTCGAAGACGAAGATAAACTGCTAAAAAAGAGCGATCAAATAGGCTATGTAGATTTTGAAAGCAGCGTCATTTAGACTTATATCTACGTACCTTTTGCTATCATAACTTTTTTAAAGTTATCTTGTGAAGGCATTTAGTTATAAGTACCATATTCGTTCAATAGATGTCGTTGCTTGTCTCATTCTTGACCATAACGATAAGTTCTTCTTGAAAACTATAAATTCATATATCTTTTGATAGAGAGCACCGATTACGATGAAACAAAGACTAAGTAATAGCCCAAGTTACGCAAAATATTTATGTATAAAAGTTACCTACATTCATTTCGTAAATTTGACGTGATGCTTAGTCATCGAAACAGACAAACAGATAAACAGACAAACAGACAAAAATTCCAAAAATGCTGGAAATGTGTTCTGTTGGTTATACTTTAATACCCTGACAATTTTTTTTTTAAATATTTTCGATGTACAAAAACGATTTCTCTACAGATTTATTATATGTATAGATATACGTTAATACGGCAATTGTGGAAGTTGTCTGCCATAAATATTCTTTCTAAGCCATAAAACTTTGCCTTTTTGCATCCCCACACTAGAATCTGGAGCAGTGGCTGCTATTACAAAATTAAATACAAATCACATGCACAACCCTCTACGACTCGGAACAACTTTGAGGATCTCTTAACGTATAAAACGAGACCGTGATATTTCTGTAAAGAGAACTTCAAGGGGTATAAATATATGTATTTGTATTTTGTCGCGATAAAATAGAACTTGCATTATTTGAAGAGGGCACTCTACCTGCCATTTTCGTAGCCTGACTTTTCTTAAAATATATTATAGGTAAGTCTCATACAAAAATGCTGATTCCGAAAATCAGAAAACGACCTCCTTTTATCAAGTTCAAATAAAAGTATCGCCACATTTCTTCCTTTCATCTTATATTAGCCACATTCAGTTTCCGCGGGAATATTTCTTTCACTTGATTATATTTCTATAGATCTTTGAGAGTTGGCGAAAATACTCAAGAGTCATCGTTACTAATGAAAATTACAGCGATTCGTATTGAAGGTAAAGTGCAAACGCTACCAAATGAGTCGGAACGGGAGCGGCAAGGTGCCGATAATTCAGCTTGAGTTCTCTCTGACTCGACGAAATTCATTCTCACGACGCAATCTGATTTAGGTCATAGATATCTACTAGTGTTATTAAATAAAATTTATGCTTTTGAAATGCTTTCTACTTTGGTGCTCCAATTTATGTCTGTCGGCGGTGTTAAAGTGTGTAATTTGGGAAGTATTCCAATTTTATTTTATAGCGCTGATTCTCGGGTACGGAAAGACATGGTAAGACCCCAAAACGGAATTCATTAGAGACAGAAATACAAGGTCATTCTGTTTAACAATATTAGTCTTAACTTCTCTTCTTAAAATTCCTTGCTACATTTCAGTACAATTAAAATTAACTATTCATTTTAATGTTCTACAATCATAATGCTTTTTACTCGCAGTTTCTTGGAACCTGACGAGATTCTTAGTCATATTTAATTGCAGACATTAATTAGTAAGTTTCGTACAATCGGGTTTAATGAAATCTAGTAATTTAGTAGTTTATCACTATCATAATAGGTACATTAAGGTCTGGTTTAAAACACACCGTTTTTTTTTTTTGGGGGGGTGGGAAATCATCAAATAACCCCTCCCGCTCTTGGGCAGAGCGAAAGGGAGTGTCAGACTTCTACTTACTAAAAACCACCCATGTTCCTTCTTAGTCCTTCATGTCGAGGCCGCGGTATCTCTTGCGAACAACCGTTGCGACGGGCGTTTAAAACACACCTTAAGTTACGTTTAACAGATGTCAATGTCGACTGTTAATTATAGTCGATGTCAGTGATGACGCATTGTCTATTTCTAAATGAAGTAATTGAAGTTAAATGTCATATTGCATTGAAGAAAAGACTGTAATTGGAGTTTCTGTAGAATACTCTTTATTATGTGTACACCATACAAATCACATTTATAAACCGTGAAAGCTTATGAACCGGCTATGTATCTATTATGTGTTATACATTTATAATAATTGTTAAAATACATGTAACAAGAATGAAGGTAAAAGACCCATGTTTGTGAAGTAGTTCTATTTTTATAACATTTTTTTTTCTTGGAACGTCACAAATAATCAAATGACTCCTCCCGCTCTGGGCGGAGTGGAAAGGAGTGTCAGACTTCTACTGACTAAAAACCACCCATGTTCCTTCTTAGCCCTTTGTGTCCGGGGTTAAAAGTATCTCTTTTTTTTTTTTTTTTTTTAAATGGGACAAGCCCGCCACACTATTCCCAACTGTAACTCCCGTAAGCCAGAATCAACAGTTACGACCACAAGAAAAGCGCCGAGACAATGAAGCCCGACGAAGTCCCAGAGATACGATTAAACTGTCTTGGATCCCGCAACGAAATTAATCAGAAAATAATAGCGGAGGAGTAGGAAAAACATAATTTCCACTTCCCTCCATATCAGCAGGAGACAGAAAAAAGTATCTCTTGCAAATAACCCACAGCACCGATATGATTTTTTAGGATCGAACTCCGTTTTGATGTCCTGATCTCGTTCAAGCTCACTGAAATTGGCCTACACACAGACACATCTTACAAAATCACTTCAACCTAATTAAAAGCAATATTAGGTACAGATAATTTGTTTAGCAAGGAACCCCTTGGATTATATCCATTTGATATTATTATGGAAATGAGCTCAATCCGTGCCTCAACAAACTTCATGCCTACACGAAGTAACTCCTAAATATGTTAACGATCTCATATATACATACATGAATGTGAATCTTGGATAAGTTGCTGTTACTTTTACTTATATGAATGATATTTCTCATTTTGATGCGCGTCTAGCTGGCTTGAGTTTCTCAAGTAGAAGATCATGTGAAAGTAGTAATGTGTTGAGTATATTATGTGAGAGAAATGTGGAAGTAGTACTGAAGAGGCTTTTGTTTTAGGTCTGTGTGAAAATTAATGAATGGCTGTTTCTCTGCCTTTTTTCTAAATTAGTCTGTCTGTATGTTCGCTGTGGCTAGTCTCTGAATCGGTTGGACTGATTTTGACCTGACTTACTGACAGATAGCAAATGTTATAAGGCTTAATTAAGGCTCCTTTTATTTTAGAAAAATAAAATTAGGAACCTGTGAAAAACAAATTAAGAACCTCGAAATCATATTATTAAGAAAATTCGATTTAAGAAGGAAAACAATATATTTTTTATATAATTACACGCTAACGAAGGGCGCTGGCAACAGCTAGCCTTAACTAAATCATTGCTGAACCAATGTATCGCAACCTATATCACGTACTGAATTTTCAGCCTGTGTATCTGTGTTGTAAACCAACTGATTAACATGTACCCGGATACATGCCGCGACATATGTCTTGTTGTATCCGACCCGTGACAAAGGGTGACAAAGACCGATCATAGAGCATAGAAGGGTTATACTATAATATTAGTTTATGGTCTGTGTTGCATCCTGGTTGTTCATCCCTTACCTTTTACGAACCCGTCAAAATGGCGGTTCGTTTTTTCATAGTAGAAACCTCATGCCAAATTTTAGTTTTGCATATACGTTTCGTAGATTCTCGTGTTAGCCTAATTGATGTTAGAGGTGATATTTTTATACCTCGCTTTGTTTGATCTTATGTTTTCTCGCGAACTTTAACGATAAGTGCTCATTAGGTAAAGGTTCTTAGGAGCACTTATGAAGTTAAGAATAAAAAATGTGGGCACAGCAAACGCTAATATTCTAAAGCTTTTTATATTTTTGTTTTGTGCATAAATTATTTGAGAATGTCGATTTCGTACGTTGTTACTGAGATGAGCTTGTGGCTTAAATAACAGTCGCACATAATATTAAGACGTGCCTTTCTAGGTTGGTCCGTCGATGGGACACCTGGGGGAAGCCTATGTACAGCAGTGGACGTCTTTTTGCTGAAATGAAAAGGGTTATCGTATTACCCGGCAGCACTAATGGGGTTGTGGGGAAAGACAGGCAGTCGCTCCAAGTAAAGTACTGGTATTCAGCTGCATTCAGATACTGCCGGCCGACCCCAACATAGGAAAAGGTTAGGCATATGATGGCGTTGTTAGTGAATTGAGAAAAAAAAACAGATTTCTTACTATAGTTGATTACAGGAACATAAGTAGGTCAGATAAAGTCAAAATATATCGTAAAATATCATGAATACAAGTACTCTTACTAATGTTTACACAACACTACAAATTCAGGTGGTTTCCAGTCTGACCCTATCGCCTCAACAGTCGAGATGACTCAATTCCATTATTTAAAGCAAATCGCATATCATTCAACAGTATCGGGTCCACAGTCGATCTGATCGGTGTGACTGCAACCCGACTACCAGTGTTGGTACATTGAGGATTTATTTCCCCATTCTTGGGGTGAAAAATCGTTCCAGGGGAAAATTTGGGGAAAAAGATTTTTTGCAGAAAAGAGGTCGGAAGAAAAGAAAAGTTAAAGTCCATTCACTGATTGTTTTTTTTAGTCTTTGTATTAATGCCAGCTTTCGATTGATATGGGTATACATACACTATACTATTGTGCGTGGTATAATCAAAATTGTGCTGAAAGTGTCATCAGGTAATGGATTTTAACTTTGGTAGCTCATATTTTGAAAACGTGACACTTTGGAACGTTTTGTTTCATTCAAAACTTAGTTGTATTGATACTTCTGTAGCTATATCGTGTATTATAAATTATAAGCAAGACCGCAACTTTGAAAAATCCCTAAAGGATAAACCAGATAAGAAAAGTAACGATTTTTTTTTGTAATCGAGAGATACATTTTATATAACGTATTCGTTATTTGTAATTATAGGTATGTTTTGTATAATATGCGATTACATTGTGTCGTGAGTAAACGGGAACAGATAATACATAATACATACACAGACATACATTTCGATACCAAGTTTTACTTTTGTGAATTAAGTATCAAACGGAAAGAGTGACCTTATACAGTGTTCCGTTTGTTTTGTTCCCTGATTGAAAGAAATAATGGGGAAAAATGTTGAAAAACTTATAGATATAGGGGAAAATTCAGAAACTGGATCTGGTAACCCTATCGACTACCTACGGCTACGTTATTCCCGGAATCCGCAAGAGAGCAATATTTTCGCAGATAAGCAAGATGTGTGGAGCAATGCACTTGAGCAAATACGAGATGGATTTTAGATAGTTTGCTATATATTCTCACATAAAGTGACCCATGCTGAGAGTTACGGGTACTGAGAATGCATATTTTATGGAAAATCATTAAGTGGGAGCTTTAGAGTGGGTAGTGCCACAAGAAATCGAAATAATGATGTCTATATTCTGTTTTTCCGTTAAAAACCGTGTATGTAGATAAGTTTTTTGTTTACGACTCTTTGTCACGCCAGTCTTTAACAGTTATTACAAGTAGACAAAGATTTTTTTCGTACAAAATAAAAGTATGTTCTACCATCGTTAAAGATTAAAAATGTATGGACATGGAATACTTTGGGAACAACCTATTTCCAACATGTTCCGATAAACTGCCAACATTAACTTCACCACATTTACATGGCCAAAACAATGCCCATTTCACACGCGAAATTCTCCCAATAAATGTTTATTAACAGGATCCTTGGTACAATTTATTACTGCTCCTTATATAGCCCCAATGTGACTAGATATTACCTACTAGGAAACTATCAAACGCAATAAGCTCATAATAAGAACGAATGCGGTGACATGGCTAAGATTATTCCTTACCACGAATATACCGCACTGCGGGGCACTCATAATTTCTACTAAAGTATCAAACATAAATTCAATATAAAACCTTTAAATGGTAGCTTCAGTAGGTAGGCACTGCGAACTTGAACGTGGAAACCATAATTTTGTATTTTTGCTCACTAATATTATGGGGGCATAAAAATGTATTCTGTTGAATTTGGTTCGTGATTACGACATTGACTGGGTTGCCAAAAGGCCGGAATATCCGTACGCAACGGGGCGCGGAATTCGGCTTTATGTAAAATATGCTGCATATGGAAACGAGCCGTCTAACCTTCTGTTTCACATGTTTACGAAATAAGTTCTCGACTCTCGTGACGTCATCTGGTTTTCAGCTACGTCTGACTTTTGATTTCGTCCGACAGCTTTCTGGGCGAATTGTGTAGCACTCAATGTATGTGTTTATGTTTTGTTTTTCGGAATGAAATTGCAAATCAAAGTGCAGACTTCGATAAAAGACGTGATTTACATACCTTTATGAAGGAAACCATATTATATTATATACATTTGAAGATTAATTTACCTTTTAACCGACTTCCAAAAAGGAGGAGGTTCTCTATTCGTGTGTATGTATTTTTGTAATGTATGTCCGCGCATATCTCCGTCAATTGTGGATCGATTTTCAAAATTCAAATTGTGTTTGAAATGGTATACTCCCGAGGTAGTCCGATTGTCACCAAGTAAGGATCTGATGATGGGATCCCTGAGAAATCGAGGGCAACCCTCAAATTTTATAGGCACACATAAAGTTAAACATATATTTTCTGAAGCCGTTTGAGTATTTGCGACTGATAATCATAATTTCATGTGGCTGTGCTGATGATGAAAGGTACAACTTCTCAACGGTTAGGAGTTTTTTTATGTATATTCACAGATTACTCGAAGACGCCTGAACCGATAACGAAAATTATTTTTTTATTGAAAAGGAGATATCCCAAGGGTGGTACCATGATAATGAAATCAGAATCTGATGATGGTATCCCAGAGAAATTAAGGGGAACCCCTTAAATTTTATAGTCACTTATTACGTGTTTAGTGCTTTTGCTAAAGTTTTTTAAGTATTCGCATCTAGCAGTCATTACTCCATGTTGATGAGCTGATGATGGAAGGTATAACTCCTCAACGGTTAGGAGTTTGAGGATAATTCTTTAATAAAATATTATGAGGACGTCCCCATAATATTTTATTAAACCAACCATATATACGTATATATGGTTGTATTCTTTCAAGTTATCTAGGTGAGCCGATTATGGAAGGACTCCTCAACGGTTAGGAGGCAATAATAAGGGAATCTTGAAGGTTAAGAGTTAGGTTTCTTAGTTGAATGTTAAATGCATACTAAATATTTGTATAGAATATTACAACTAAAAATGGAAAAATAAAAAAGCTTTTTTGCAAAAAAAAACCGACTTCAAAAACAAAAACGTGAAAAATACAAAAAAGAGAAAAACGCAAAAAGTGAAAAACAAATAGTCAAAAATAAACTTTACAAGAAAAATCAGCTTCTGAAGTCGGTGGCAAAAAAACAACAAACAAACAAATGTCACCGACTTCAGAAGCTGATTTTTCTTTTCGTGCTCTAAAGCACTTCAATTTAATAAAGCCAAATATTCGTTACCTACTATTGACTTAACTCACAAAGAGCGATAGCTAACTGAGTATGTAACTAATTATTTCACTAGTTGAACCGTCTTTATTACTCGACGATACTTAATCCTTAAGAGTTTAGGTTTTAGGAAGTTTTTTGTCCGCCTACCAATAACTATACTGCCCTCGTAATAGAAAATGCAGTTAGAAAACTCATTAAATACATTTATTATTTTTAGGCGACTAACAAAAGGTATTACAAGGCACATGTGCACCAGTATACCCTAGAAAGACATACACTGATATGCCTTATTGGTAAAGTTCTTCAGAAAGGACAGAAGCGTAGTACTTGCCACGGCATGCGTGTGAGAACGTTGACGAGGCAAAAGGCGTATGTTGTCCAGGGGTTTGGGGTGGTATGGGGGTACCCCCATGGGAAAAGGCATGAGTTTATGTATGTTTTATTTTAAATATCACCAGCCTCGAACTACACAGACACTATCACACATTTTATTTCTCACATGTTACATTACACATCAAAAACCATCGTGAAAGTTGAATCGCACCTACAAAGACGTTTTATCCAAATCTTATGTTTGTTATTTACAGAAATCGTTTACATTGCGATCTTGAAAGAAGACCAAATAGTCCTAAACGTCTAGTTCAATGGTAAGAGGATTTTGTCAGAGTCTTGCAACGCGGTGGAAGCGCCCGCTTATTAGGTAACAAATTGTGTGTAAGCGAATTCAGTGGGAGTGAACAGCGATTTTGAGGAGATCTGCTGTGGTAACGGGTTTTTTGAAGTGTAAAAAATATTTTTTTGTTGACAGTAGTTTTCGAGTGAAATCTTATTATGTATTACAGCATAACATCACGCCTTGTAATCCCCAAAGCGTTAGACAGATGTGAACTAACAAGTACCTACAGCCACATTTCACCAGTTATAATTGGGGGCGAGCCTAAGACGTGTTTTAACTAGCTACTTTGCAACTTTTATTTTTACCAAAATAGCTTAATCTCAATAATTAAAATACAGTAAACCAGTAGTGAGTACCTACCAGGACTACAGGCGACGAAGAAGTCACTACGGCGGCCGCTACGTCGTCGCACGTCCACCGTGCTTGTCACCGAATCGAACCTATCGCAAAACTGTTCTCCCAGCCGTATCATCCTGCTCGCTCTGAAGACTTGACAACTCCGCGCCGCTTAGCAAGTACTCAAACAGACTGTGAGTAAGTAAACTACTTACATTGCATTAATTATCTCACGCCATCGAAAAATGCCGCTACAGCAACAACAACTTTCACTAACCAAATCTCCACCAACAACCCCAATAGCAAGTTCCAGCAATAATTCATTTTCGATGACCGAAAATAAAGTCGCTTCCAGTAATTTAACTCAGAGACCTCAGAAAAGAAGACAGGGAGACGATCTAGAATTTTTCATGAAAAAGATGGAATGCATGTTTAAAACCTGGGCCGATAACCAGGACTCCAAATACCAAAAACTTCTGGATTCCTTTGAGGTCATCAAAGTCCAAAATGAGGAGATGAAGCATAGCATGGATACTATTTCAAAACAATACGATGAGATCAAGACGAAAATAGATCAATTAGAACAAGACAAAAAGTCAAACTTGTCCTATATTCAGTCACTTGACCAAAAGTTCGAGTTACTGGATAGGAATAATAGGATTGCATGCGTGGAAATTAGAAATATACCATACTCAAACAAGGAAAACTTGGACGACTTGTATGCCACGGCTTTGGGCTTAAGCGAAGCACTAGATGTTTCTATTCAGGCCAGTGATATCAGAAATATTTACAGAGGGTATTCTAAAACCGAAAAAAAACCAATCATCGTGGATTTTGTTTCTGTTTCGATTAAAAGCAAACTGATTGCATCGTACAAGGCATATAATAGAGACAATACTAATAATAAATTAAACACCAGCCACATCAAGATCGACGGCCCATCAGCAAGTATATATTTATCGGACTACCTGACTCCTAAAATGAAAAAACTACACTTCCTCGCAAGAGACTTTGCATCAACAAACGGGTTTAAGTTTTGTTGGTCGACCCCTGGTACTATATACCTACGGAAGAAAGAAGGCGAACCATCTATAAGACTAAAAAACGAACAAGATCTTACTAATTTGCGTAAACAAAACATTATATGACTATTTATAATAACTTGCTTCCGATTGCTCCAATTTCCGTATTTTTATGCATATTATAGCCCAGTAATGTATGTTAAATTTTTTCTAAACATAAAAAATCTCTGTTTGTCACTAATTTTTAAGACCTTTTTCACAAACTCACACCTACAACCTGCCACATACTACACAGTTACACTATCACAACATAATACTTATATATCAAACCGATCTACTGGATTAACTATGTTTTACAATAACGTCAATAGTAAAAAAATGTTCCTAAACAAAGGTTTTGTGCGTGGCTTGGCTTTGATGCAACAAGCAATCATGCTTCTTTTTATACCATACATACCCACATCACAACCGATTCTAATATTTTCCTTATTTAAAATTCTCGGACGTAAACACGATAAATAACAACTTAGATAACTTTAATATAAGCGAACCAGTAAGTTGTCAGCCTGAACAATGTCAAAACATAATTAAAAATCCCCAATTTTATACTAAAATTCTCCATCAAAACATTCGCAGCATCAACAAAAATTATGATAACTTATGTATCTTACTAAAACGAATCAAGGTAAACTGTGATATTATCATCTTATCAGAATGTTGGATGTCCTGTGCACACAACTTGCCTTCTATAGATGAATACGATTCTTTTAGCACCACTAAACACTACAACCAAAATGACGGTTTGGTTATCTATACTAACAAACACCTGAATTATCAGGTAGACGAACCGTCTTTCAGTGAAGCAAACTGTATGGTAATTAAGAAAGGCATTAATGACACCGCTATAATTGCATTATACAGACCGCACTGCTTCAAAAATATTGAGAATTTCCTAAATTCATTGGACAAACTAATATCTAAATTATCATTATTTAAAAATATCCTTATCATTGGTGACATAAACATAAATATACTTGAATCAAATCTAAACGTATCCCGATACCTTGAACTACTGACTTTCCACGGTTTAATCCCTGCCTATGACATTCCAACTAGATCTAAAAGTTGTATTGATCACGTCATTATTAAAACAAAATTACCCTCATTATCGCTTATACTTAACTCGGCCATTACCGACCATGAAGCAGTACTTTTCTGTCTCAAAACAAAAAATAACAACAGCATGTCGAACAAAAAATGTTTTGATAAAATAAACTACAATAATATTTTTGCGGATTGTAAAAATATAGATTTTTCTCAAATACTGATAAATCGTGATCCAAATATCTCTTTTACTTTATTCATACAACAAATTCAACACTTAATACACACAAATTCTATCAAAATCAAAATCCCTCGTAACAAAGTAACTTTAAAGCCTTGGATTACAGTAGGTTTACTCAGATGTATAAGAAACCGTGATAGGATGCATTTTAAACTGAAAAAAGAACCAAATAATCAAATACTTGTAACTACTTACAAGAGATACAGAAATTTTTGCAACCGTATAATAAAGCAATGTAGAAGACAATACGAAAAACATGAACTTGAGCTGGCCAAAAATAATAGCAAGAAGCTCTGGAGTAGTATTAAAAAAATAACAAACATAAACAAAACAAAGCAAATGTACCACGAACTACTTACATTAGAACAAACGCCTATCCAATCTAGTAACGCAATAAATAGCTTCTTCGCAAATATAGGCGCCCACTTAGCCAATACCATACCGACGACTCAACCGATTTCCGCCACCGATTCTCACAGTGCTCCCTGCTCGACCTTTGTTCTCTTAGACACTGACTGTGAGGAGGTTGCCTGTATAATTGAGAACCTGAAATCGGACTGCAGTACAGGCTGGGATGGCATCTCGAGTAGAGTTTTAAAACTAATTAAGGTATACATAGTGCCCCCACTCACACAACTCTTTAATAACTGTCTTAGGCAGGGTGTGTTTCCCGATGTTCTCAAGCAATCTATAGTGATTCCCATACACAAGAGTGGTGGAAGAGACTGTGTCAATAATTATCGTCCAATTTCACTACTACCGTCGCTGTCTAAAATCTTGGAAAAGATTATTAACAAGAGGCTCGTAAATTTTTTGGAAAGTAAAAACCTACTTGCGGATGCTCAGTATGGTTTTAGACCAGGAAAATCGACAGACGATGCTGTACACAATTTTACCGAATTCATCGCAACGAAATTGGATGACAAAAAGAAATGCCTTACAATTTTCCTAGACCTTGTAAAGGCCTTTGACACAGTCTCTTCGGATAAACTTTTGGTAAAGCTGGAACACATGGGTATAAGAGGAGCGGAACTGCTCCTATTTAAAGACTACCTTCAAAACCGCACGCAAAGGGTAAGGATAGGTGAAACTGTTAGCGAGGAGAGCTCGGTGACCTTCGGAGTTCCTCAGGGCAGTATTTTGGGCCCTTTGCTTTTCCTGTGCTATATAAATAACCTCTGCAAATTTGATCTACAAAACTGCAAAATTACTTCATACGCTGATGACACAACCCTTACCTTCTATGGAGACACCTGGGACGAAGTCTTTAAATATGCCCAAGAAGGCTTCAATACGGTTTGCCAATGGCTCGCCTCAAACCTTCTTACTCTAAATACCACTAAAACTTTCTATCTAGTTTTTTCATTACGAAACCCTCCTATCCCATCTCACACGATAATCGCACATGCATGTACTCAACAAATAGCCTCAAACTGTAACTGTCCACATATAAATAAATCTAAATCCGTTAAATACCTGGGTGTAATAATAGATGACAACTTGAATTTCAAAGAACATATTGGTAATGTCTCCAAGAGAATCCGTAAGCTCACATACGTCTTTAAAAATCTTCGGCACGTAGCGGACTCTAAAGTCATGCGAACTGTCTACCTGGCGTTATGTCAGTCTGTGCTCACCTACTGCATCTCTTCATGGGGTGGAGCAGCCAAGACACACCTGCTTGAACTAGAAAGAGCTCAAAGACTTATCCTTAAAATCAGCCTATTCAAACCGCGTCTTTTTCCTACGACAGATCTTTATCAACTAGCTGAAGTTTTAACGGTAAGACAATTGTATGTCCTCGCTACTATAATAAAGCAACATGCATCCCTGAACTACAGTAGTCTTAATCCAGTCCTAAAAAGCAGGCGTTTTCATCAAGTCTGCCAAGCTAGGCCGGCTAGGACGAGTTTCAGCCGATATTTCTTTTTATTTCAAGGGCCACGATTGTATAATATTGCAAATAAGCTACTTACAGTTTATCCACTTACAAAAATTGAATGCAAGCGTAAAGTCTCAAAATGGCTCCTAGCACTGACCTACGACGATACGGAGAAATTGTTATCCAGCTACAGAGAAGTATAACGACACGCACCACACACACACACACGCACTACACGCACACACACGTACTACATGCACACACACACACCTAAAGCATCACAAGCACAACTCATAAATCACACTCACCAAATAACTTAACCCACACAATATACACAAACACAAACTAATATCATAATCAACTAATCAAAACTTAACCAATCTTAGTCTTTATTATAATTCATTTATTTTTTATATAATTATTGTTAATTAGCTGTAAGCACTCCCGCTGCCTTTATATATGTCCTTAGATTGGCTCGTAATCATGGATTCGAGATAAGGAGACCAGGAGACCCGTAGCACAGGTTTTACTTAGTATGGGCTCCTGTCTCCCATTTTCAAACTTTTGTATGCTGTTTTACTGTACATATTATTATTTGTGGGAGAAAAAAAAAAAAAAAAAAAAAAAAAAAAAAAAAAAAAAAAAAAAATGTTATCAACTGGGCTCAAATTCAGCCTCCGGAGTTAATGCTGTGAAATTCTTGATAGAAAAACCCAATAACACTTTACATGACCCTTGGTTGGGTAAAGTCGTTTTAAAACGGAATTCCTATGGCCACCATCCACCACCATCAACAGACCCTGAACACCACCTAAAGACAAAGTTTTCGTCAAGACGAATCATACAAGGCCAAACTCGATGGGGTTATGTCGTTTTATAACGTAATTCCTATGGCCAACTTCCAGCTCTATTAAGAGACCCTGGACACCATTTAAAGACAAAGTACTCGTCAATACGACTCAAATGAGTCTTAATTCGATGGGGTTGCGTCTTTTTATAACGTAGTTCCTATGGCCACCTTCTAGATCCATCATCAGACCATAACTAGCAAAGAGCGGGTTTACTAATGTGACTAACCCTTCGGGGATTACAGGAGTGATGTTATGTTATGTTAGAAACAGAAAAAAGGCTGCAAAATTGTTTGAAGTTTTTTGATTGGATATTTTTTTGTTTTGCCATACCCACGCTTGTCCTAAGCCCTGAACGTTTCGTTTCGTAAGCACCCGTTGACACTCTTTTTTTTTTTTTTTTTTAAAAAAACGTTGCCCCACACTAGGAATTTCTCCTGTATCGTGGGTGCGTTCACAAACATTTAAACTCACATACTTGGATACTTAACCCTAAAACCAGATAATGCAGGAATATCATTAAAAATTTTACACAACTTAATGAAGGAAAATAACGACGTTCGAATAACGACACATAATATGCTTGTACGACTCGACTCGGAGTCTTCTGGTCGGTAAACAAACTACCGACTACTAACAATAGGAGGATTTAAGGAGTCGGTCGCTCCACAGCAGACCGTAGCTAAGCTATAAACGTGTCAAAAGTAATATATTCAAATTACGCTGATAATCAGCAAAAAGATAAAGCTTGCAAATTTTTGATCGTCAAAGTTTACAAGAGATAGTTCCCTAAAATTCTCACCCTTCGACACTTTCTTATGTTTTAACTGGAAAGAAGAAGTGGCGGAACAAATTCCAACCAACGTTTGCACGTATCGTGCTTTTTCAACACAAATCGGAGTAAAATCTTTCTACAATCTGTCATTTTAAATATTTGTATGGCCTACAGATAGTTGTTTCGCGTCTGGGCGTCTGTGTATTTGAGTTTAAATGTTTGTTTAAACGCACCCACGATACAGGAGAAATTCCTAGCGTGATTTTTTTTTTATAAAATATGGTATAGTACCTAGTTAAATATTATTGTCATACTACGCGTGCTAGTGTCAGTTTTATGCCGCCCGTGGGCCTCTGACTTTGGCATGCCGTCGATAAATATCTCTCAGGCATGCTGGTTTCCTCACGGTATTTTGCTTCACCGAAGCAAGTGATAATGCAATACGCATATAAATCCGAAATCGGATCAGAGGCGTAGGGCGTGTCATGGGGTTCGCACTTGAGACCTATAATGAGTGCCGTATCGATGGCGCGTTCGTGTTCCACGCGCGCCTCAAAGAGATGTCGGCAACATGGAAGGGGCCCGCAAGGGCCGACGCCCGTCGGGGCTGCGGGTTGTTCGCAGATACCGCGGCCTCGACATGAAGGGCTAAAAAGGAACATGGGTGGTTTTTAGTCAGTAGAAGTCTGACACTCCCTTTCGCTTTGCCCAAGAGCGGGAGGGATCATTTGATGATTTTCCACCCACCATAAAAAAAAAACACCTGTAATGAGTCCCAAGGTCACACCACAATGCTATCACTGTTTTTATATCTTAGCTAGCAGTGGATCATCGTCTTCAAAGCGTCCCGTATACAGAACAAACTATTGTCACGAAGCTTACGTCCGCATAAAGCTTTGTTTTACAATGTTCACGTTTTGTTTATCATCGTGTATGACGACTGCAACGTGTCGGACGGACTAACAAAGTTGTGTGGTTTTGTGATTTTTATTAGCAGCAATAGGGTAGTTTGAAATGTAGAGGAGCTAGGAGAGCCCGTGGCTTAATAAGAACTGCCACTCTGGTCGATCTTTAGGTAAAGCTGTGCTTGCCTAGGTCGGTCTGTGGATGGGTGACCGCCCGACCATACCGAGTTTCCTCCGTGCCTCGGAAAGCACGTTAAGCTGTAGGTCCCGGCTGCCGTATATAGATCTTTGGCAGTCGTTACAGGTAGTCAGTGACCTGTAAGTCTGACCACCAGTCTTATCAAAGGGTATCGTATAACCTAGTATTAACTGGGTTGTGGTGGTCAAATAGGCAGTCGCTCCATGTAAAATACAGGTATTCAGCTGCATCTGGTTAGACTGGAAGCCGACCCTAACATAGTTGGGAAAAGGCTTGGCAGATGAGGGTAGTTTGAAATGTGACGTGGGTTTTGCGTTTTGTTGATTTTTCTGTTGCAAAATTTGACATGTTGAGAAGCAAACGACACTTTTTGGACCTGCTGCAAACACCATGGCTTCCACATCTGTACCGGTTTGATTTTAAAATATCAAGTGTTCTTCCTTCCATCCTCGTTGGTTTAGTTGCCCCAAACGCGACTAGACCAGACCTAGGTTAGATTCTTAAGTCGGGCAAAATGTTATTCCATTAGGAATTTTTTAGTAGCAGCCACGTAGTCTGATTTTGTGCCCGGTTGATGGCAATAGGCTCACCTCCTATTACATGGGACTTGAACATAACGGATGGAATATGGATAGTAGTTACTCCTCTGCCTATACCTTCGGGGACTACAGGCCTAATATTTAGTATATTCATTTAAAATCTTGTTTAGTTTTCTAGACTTCTCTTGTAAAACTGTCTTATTCGAAGAACATCTTATGGTGCAGATGAAAACTATAATTGATGTTTTAAGTCAACAATAGGTACCGAATAAGGGTTTAAATTTTGGGTCTATTTTGACGGTATCAACAGGCTAAAACCTATGCTGTAAACTTATGCTGTAACCGCTGAATTTAAAGAATTGCGACAAGTAAAACTCCAAGAGTTAGGTGGTGAGCTCTTGATCTAGACACGATTTGGAAATCTAAACGGATTGAACTATCTTTTATAACATTTTACAAGAGAAATTGTTGACTTTTCTTATCTTAACGCCTACGTTTCTTTAAAGGTTAGGATGAGTATTCCTGATCATATTTCACCAATTTCATCAGTGTTTTTATTTAGAAATTGGTGAGATTATTGACTTGAATATAGCACATATATGGTTGTGCGTTGTTTTTACTTATACCGAATATTTTCGTAGAATTTCGATTCACTTCATTTTTTATCATAATATTATCGTTTCAGAGAATAGTAAATACGCAGATTACTTACTTTGAGGAAAATTCAATCAAAGATTTTTGTTTCAAATAAAGTTACTATTTAGAATTTTCATATCATAGAATAACAAATCAAATATTCTTTATTCTTATACTCTTCATTTAACATAAAACTTTTTATCATCAATAATATTTTATCGAGTGACCGTTTCTAAACATTTCAAGTCATATCTATAAAATTTTATAATCTTATTTTTTTATTAAACAAATATTTTAAAAACTGACATATTTTAGCATGCGAGCGGTTCATAACTTTCGGAATGCCGTAATACTGCGACAAATTTCGATGTAGCGCTCGCCGGCCGCTGCCGCGGCACCGCTCGCTACGCTCGCTCGGCTCTCGCGTAGCTGGTCACAGTTCTAACCAAAGCTAATCTATTTGGTTGGAGTGACCTAGATCGTGATCGTATCATAGTTTGGCGTTAAAATATGTACTCATATTAATTATGTATTTATAAAATTATGAGTACATATTATAGTATACCGTCTATACTTACATTATCGTTGAAATAAACACCATGGAAAAATACACCGAACCAACTATATTCGTTAAAAAATAATTCTACGGTTTGATAAGTTTCTGAACAAGTATATTTCATAAGTTTGACTTTACTGTGGACACTTATCGTGCACATCTTGCTACATCGTTCTCACATAATATACCATCTCAACATGAATGATATAATGTACCAAGATTTTGTAACAATATTCTGATTTAAAAGAGTGTCCATGGAGTTTCTTGCCCGTTCTTCTCCATAGAGATCTACGCTAGGGAATGGGCAACTACAGTACTTTCACAAGTTATTATGCCTTGTGACTGTGACTGTAGCTTAGGAGTGCAATACGTCGTCCCGGGGGTTGCTGCGTCGAGTTGCGCGTCGCCGGATGTCTGCGGCGGCGAGTGCTGTGGGTGCGGGGGCGCGCGGCGGCGCGTGCCGTGGCGGTGGGTGCGCGGGGCTCCGGGTCGCGGGGCGGTGGTTGCGCGTTGCGGCGTGCATTCGTTGTTCCGTGATTTGGAGTCTCGTACATTCGTTGTTGCGGTGTGCGTCGCTGCGTGCTTTCGTGCTCGCAGTGTTCGTTGTTGCGGGCATTCGGCGGCGTGTGATTCAGCGTGGTGGCTTTCGGGATGACGTATTGCACTCGTAGTTTAGTTTTATGAATTGTTCTTCTGACATTCAAAAGTACCTAGTAATGGTTTAATTGAAATAAATGCTTTGACTTTGACTTTGACTTTGAAATTAAAAAATGCGATTATAATATTCTTTGAATTGTGTTTCTGTAAAATATGTTTTATTCAAATAAATATTATTAGAAACAATAATATTCGAAACAAATATACAAGAACCAAATATTATATGAAATATTTTCTGAGAAACGAAATTCCCACATAACGTTATTATACAATCAAGAGGTTATGAAAGATTAAGCTGAGATGACAAATTTATGACTTGAAACCTCAACAATAATACATGCCTCTTAAATTCATATCCTGGATCCCACGCTTTGACCTGAAAAGAGACCTACCTTTTAGTTTGTTTAAGGGTCCTCTCTCGAAAAAGCTTAAAAACAGCGTGCAGATGAAGCGGTTTTTCACCGGCACTTACAGAGAAATTACATCTGAGAAATTTTTTTAGTAATCTACATGATATGACACGTAATTTGGTTTAGCCACAATTTTTGTATCGGTATCACATAATAAGAACAAAAATCCACAAAATCACCTCCAAATCGTTGAATGGAACCATTTTACTCCTTCATTTTTTAACAAAATAATATAAAAAAAATATCTGCTGCTTTGAAATACAAAGGAAAATAATTTGGTTTTGTTACTTTTTAAAAACATGTATTATTTTAATTATAATAAATGAAAAACGCGGCCGTTTAGAGTCCGTATCTACGACCGAGAGAGGTAGTTTGTATGCACAAGGTCATTGGCGTGAATACAAGCCTTAAGTTGTTTCATTTTAGAGTATTCAGGTACAAAACAGCGCCATCTAGTTTTAAAACCTAAAACGAATGTGACGTGGTAAAATGTTTTTAAAAGCAATTTACAGATACAACCTACTTCAGGTACAATTCGCAAATGTGTCCAAAATACTCTCAAAGTCGAAAGTCTAAAAACATCCCACATAAGTAGTCATAAAATCGTGTCATAGTATATAGTTGTATTGTACTGAAAAAAAGAAAATAATATCAGTAACGCGAAACATGAAGATATCACTTACGCACCATTACCTCGAATGTAAGACGATATTCATACATAAAAGAACGCCGATGGAGATGACTATAATTGTATACGCGAGTAATAAGAGACGCGTACTCTTGGAGTTCTGTAGATGATGAGGAAACACTTATGGGCGTTGACAGTCCATTTGACTCAGTAACATGTAGTAATTATCTTCTTATCTATTTATTTACTTATTTATGTCCACACAAAATACAAAAAAAGAAAAAAAATTGAAGAGCACAAAGGTACTGTACTAAAATTTGTATTAAATCTTATCTGTATTAAAATTTGAATTTTATCTGCATATCAGGTCTTGGTGATACATAATTATGTGTACAGCCATCTTATATTAACCGTCTAGATGTAAAATAAAAAGTATGAGTAATAAAGAATCCAAAAACAGCGCAAAGTTGGAAAATAGCAAACAATACAAGAAATTATTCCTAGAAGTCGGTTCAAATTGTAAGAAAGAATTTTACTTCAGAATATCGTGACTTTATTGTGATAAAAGTGAAATAACAAAGGAATCTTACATTACACCACATCACACGCTTGCCAGATTTCTTTATTACATTTATATTTTACAACTAAAAAATTACATCGATATACGAAAATGATCGCAATAAAACATTGTTTGGTACAAAAACATGAATGTGTGCTCTATAATTCAATATCATAATTATAATTGGTAAATTCGTTTTGAATACTATATGCCATTTAGTTACGTTAATTGGCAGATACGAACATAATTTTAACAATTATCGCGTTCAAAACGCGATCAAAGAGAGTTTAGTATTCATTGCTTTAGTAGACAGTTTATGTAGGTATTTCATTTTATCAAATCATTTTACTGTCTGTGTCTGGCCGCGGTTTCTAGCACAGCGGCTCGGGGTGAAAGTGTTTTGATTTGATTATTAAGGTGGAACTCTTTTATATTTTAGTTTTTTTTTTATCGAATTTGCCTTATATAAATACAAATAACACTATTTAATTTAGAAGTTCTAGCTAGAGGACTTTAGCCCCCGCCAGAGACCTATTGCTCTTAATTTTTCTTCGAGACTATTAAAAGAAGTAGATTTTTTGACTATTTTTTTTTTCCAATTGATAAACCCTTTCATAGAATTTTATCACATTTATTTCTTCTCAGAAACATTGTCATATATAAACTGCGACAGCCCTAGTAAGTTACAATAGGGTCATTTCACGCAGGTACAATTTTTTGCTAATTTCGGTGGTATTTTTTATTTGTAGGTTTTTGGATAAAAAAATAAACTTGTTTTATTCTAGAACACATTAGTATTCTAGGTATTTTTGTAGGAAATAAATAACCGTAGTTGTTTTGAAAATATGACGGCCACCGAAATTACCAACCCACCGAAATTGAAAATTTAACACCGAAATTGCCAATCTTACACCGAAATTGCAAAATCACATAAAAATTGATGTTTTATAATGCACCATGTTTCGTATGGTGTCGGACGTAAAGAATAGTACCATTCCATATCTTCCCGTGGGTGTCGTAAGAGGCGACTAATGGACTTACTAGAGAATGGGCAGCAGCGTTCTCTGTGCCATGGTAACAACCATACTGCAATCGCCAACCCGCCTGCCAAGCGTGGCGATTAAGTCAAACCCCTCCCTTAAAAATGAGCGCAATATAAAACAGACCCCTAGTACCCGGCAGCCCGTCTACCGTCGACTACGGTAGCGGTGTGGCAAGGGGTGCGAAGAATCTCCGGAAGGGATCCGGCTACCCAAACCGATGACTTGACCTGGCAACTTACAACACGCGCACACTCCGGACTGATGAGAAGATTACGGAACTCGAAGAGGAATTGAGCAGGTTGCGATGGAGTATCGTGGGGTTCTTAGAAGTCCGAAGAGAGGGGGAGGACACGATAATCCTGAAATCCAGCAACCTGCTCTATTTCCGAGAGGGCGACCGGCAGTCACAGGGTGGTGTTGGGTTTATCGTCCATAAGTCCCTCGTGAATAATGTGGTGAAGATCGAGAGTGTGTCGAACAGGGTGGCGTACCTTATAGTCAGAATATCTGCAAGATATTCGCTGAAGGTCATACAGGTCTACGCCCTGACCTCTGCACACCCCGATGATGAAGTAAAAACCATGTATGAGCATACTTCTAAAGCCACGCATGGTTTCAGAACTTACCTCACCGTTGTCAAGGGGGACTTCAACGCGAAACTGGGCAAACAAAACGAGAATGAGCTGCAAGTGGGGTAATTTGGGGTTGGACATCGGAACCACCTGGGTCACCAACTGGCTAGTTTTATGGAGAAGGAGGGCCTCTTTATGATGAACTCCTTCTTCAAAAAACGTGAGCGCAGGAAGTGGACCTGGCAGAGCCCCGATGGTGCGACTAAAAATGAGATCGACTTCATCATGACGTCTACCAACAAGCAAATGTTCAATGAGGTCTCCGTGATCAATTCGGTGAAAACCGTAAGAGGCACATTGAACATCAATATCATGCTTGAAAGATCACGACTGATGAAGTCCACGCTCCGTCCTGGACAGATCCAAATCCAAAACCCCGAGTGCTTTCAGCTTGAACTCCAGAATCCCTTCGAATGCCTAGAAAGCTCAGTGGACGATTACAACGACGGGTTTGTGGAAAGTGTCCATACGACAAAATTTTTTCAGATACGTCGTGAAAATAAGATCAAAAAAACTCTCAGATCACACTCTCAAGCTCATGAAGGAGCGGCGTGAGATGATTCTCCAGTCTCCAGACGAGGCATGGAAATACCGGCAGCTCAATAGCCAGATCTCCAAATCATTGAATAGCGACCTCCGCGCTCCTCGCGATTAGGATGGCTCTGAAACAGTATAAAAACAACATGGCACTGGGTGATGACGAAATTACGGCAGAGTTTCTTTACGTTTTTGTAAAATATTACTACCCTCCAAAGTTTGACAGATTAATTTTGTTAACCCTCTGAGTTAAATATCTTACCAAAGTCACATGAACCCACAGCCACTTTAGTATTAATGCAATATCGGTGGCAAACTTACCACCGAAACCACCGAATTTCGTATTCCCTCTTAGATTCAAAAAGTACTTACGTATTGGCGCGAAAACTCAGCAGAATCGGACACGTCAATACTGCGAGAACGCAAGAGCACAACTGGGCCTCCGTGTGCGTAAGGAGATAGTTCGTTAAAATAGACTTGTTTACGTTATAGATCGATTTTAATAAAACGCACCGATATTGCACTTTTGGCGCGGACGTTTCTTATCACAATGGTCCTGATGTTTACATGATTCCTGAAGTAAAGGAAGTGTTAAATATGGTTACTTTACATATTGACCAACATAATAATAAACATTATTATGTTGGTCAATTTAAGTACTAAATTTTCCATCGCAACATATTTAAAGAGGTAAATGCGCTTAAAAGTTGATCACGGACATACCACCGTTATTGAGAACAGACATATTTCTTTTTTTTTTGTTATTCATATTTAAGAGAAATATATTTATACTAGTGCCTTCATATGAGCCAGTTTTCTTGTTACACGAAAAAATATAGAATGGTCATAAATAAACATGTTACATAGTGATTTCACGCGAAGAACCTCTAAAAACGCTGTCGGTGAAACCACCCAATAGTACTTGTGTCATTTCTTGTAGGCACAATATTCTCTTTCAACTGGGCACTATCACAAAATATCGGACCCTCCCCGCTTTGTCGCGGATTTTGCCCCTCTGTTACAGAGCCATAATTAGTATAACAATGAAATATTTAATTGCAACAGTTAGTGAACAACAGTTTCAATAGGTTTTTGAAAAAAAAACTATTTTAATGAACTTTGTACTACTTTGTGAGTCTTGAAAATACCTACTCCTTTTTTTTTGGGGGGATGGGAAATCATCAAATAACCCCTCCCGCTCTGGGCAGAGCGGAAGGAAATACTCCCATTCCGCTCTGCCCATACTTCTACTGACTAAAAACCACCCATGTTCCTTCTTCGCCCTTTGTGTCGAGGCCGCGGTATCTCTTTCGAACAACCCGCAGCCCCGACGGGGCCGCAGCACCGATGGGTGAAAATACCCCTTAATGATATTTTTATATCTTGACGGGGTGGGGGGGCTCTTACCGGTATCTAATATTTTTTATGGAGGTAAATGAAGTCTCATGCATTAATAAGAACTGCCACTTGGGTCGATCTTTAGGTAAAACTGTGCTTGCTTAGGTCGGTCTGTGGATGGGTGACCGCCCGACATTCCTCCGTGCCTCGGAAAGCACGTTAAGCTGTTGGACCCGGCTGCCATATATAGATTTTTGGCAGTCGTTACAGGTAGTCAGTGACCTGAAATTCTGACATCCCATCATCCACATCACCAAAGAGTATCGTATTACCTAGTATTAACTGGGTTGTGGAGGACAGATAGGCAGTCGCTGCATGGAAAATACTGGTATTTAACTGCATGCGGTTTGACTGGTAGCCGACCCCAACATAGTTGGGAAAAAGCTAGGCAGATGATGATGGAGGTAAGTGATGGCATTTGGCAACTTTTTAACACTATTCCAAATGAAGATCCGAAAAAAAAAACACCCTAATGATTATGTACTTATTTCGACATAATTATCTTCGCATAGCTTTGAAGAACAATTAAGATTGTATTTAAATAGGCAGGTTCTTATTTTTTTAATACTCAGAGAGAATGTAGGAATGTTGAACAAAACTGTATTCTCTTTTTTTCCAAGAAAACTTAATAATGTAAAATAACTACGTTTATGAGAGTTCGACGAAACTCAGCTCATCGAGCAGGTCAGTTTTCGCAGTAGATATTTGACCCTTGACCATATCCACACGGTAAAGCAGCTGATTTTTCTTGCTTTCTGAAATGCCATGAATACAACCCCCTCTGCAAGGCTTTCGTCAATTACGAGAAGGCATTCGACAATGTCGAGCATTGAATTGTGTTCCGCGCTCTCCATCACAGCTGCATTGATTTACATTCCGTAGATATCTACACAGATATCTATCGCAGCATATGCTGCGGGAACTATACACCATAGCTACTCTGCAAGTTTGCATACATATCCAAACCCATACCGACGAATCGGGGAGTGATACAGGGCGACACCATATCACCAAAACTCTTCACAACAGTCTTCGATTAAGACTATTGTGATCTTAACAGCAATGACCCTTACTTGTCCCACTTAAAATTTTTGACTTGGAAAAACTGAATAACAATTTGCCTGATCCAGGACCTATTACTCAGCAATCGCGAACGAGCAGACAATAAAATGAAAAATTAGAACACATTAAATTCGACATCAATATGTGGTTTAGAAGTTATCTTCTAAACCACAAAACGACGACGAACGAACGATTTAATTTTAAGTATAAACTATGCAATCACATATCCACTAACATTGTCATTAATACTGAAAACCAAGACCAACATTTTGTATTTATTTTGAGATCGCAATTTCTTTTTGTCTGCTCATAAACATTCGCAACAACTTCAAAATATCCGTGATCATGGTGCTTGCTGCACTGGAATATCAGAAACTCAAAACTAAGTAGTAAATATGGCTTAAAGCTCGTTATCACTGTTAATGATATAGTTGGGAAAAAAACTTAGCATATGAACAGATATTTTAATTTTCCATTAAAAACCGTTTTCAAAGCCCGCAATTTTTTTTTATTAGATAAACCTGCAGTCCATTCACAGTTAGTTTGCCTCTAACAGCTCTAGTCCAACAGCAACCTTAAGGCCACGGAAATATAGATCACAAATGGGTCTAAAAGTTCCCTTAACGAAACCGAAAGACACATGTTTTCCCATTTCAATGTAGTTACAGAGATATTTGGGGTCTAAGTTACATCTTTTTCAGACAGTTATTTTTTTTTATTCCAAGTTTTTAAATGTTGTAAATTTAGTTTAAATATCTATACGATCCCGTATAATCAATGCATCCACCAGCACAATGTGCGTACGTGCGTTCTACAAAAAAAAAAACGTTAAAAAAAAGTTTAATGTAGAGAATGTTAGTTTGACGACCAGCTTCACAATAATAACAACCTGACCACAACCCTATCGCTACGAACATAAAGATCATTGCGATTTTAACATCAATGCAAGGTCGGAGTTAAAAAAATGATATAAATAAAAAAAAAGATCGTAGTGTAAAATATTAGTTTTAGATACGTGTCAGTTGTTCAGAAAATGGATTGTCGCGGCCCGTAGTGATTGATATGCGGCCCACACGATGACAGACGATTTATCTTGTGGAATTTTACAACAGAACCTGTGGGTAATGCAGTGACGATTACGTGCATATTTTTAGCTTTCGCGACGTTATTTTTTGGTGCAGGTGTGCGATGGTGGATTTTTTATTTAAGAATATAAAATTACATAGTAATATACACGATGTTTTCTTTCATCAGAATCTAGCTATAAATCACTTACTTGAAAGGTGTGCAAGTAAATTTATCTTTTATTTTTGATAATTCACTTCAACTACGTTAGACTACTTAGAAAACACTTCTTTACAAACACAAAAATAATCAGATGTATACATAATTATGTCAAATGAGCAATTATTAAAGCATACTTAATATTCTGAAACTCTAGAGTAAATTTTATATCAAAAAGATTTCAAGCATAGCCAACCAAACCGCCATTGTTCTTCCATAAAATACAAAAAGAAAAAGGCAATTTTTATAACAAGAAACTGAAATGGCACTCAGTGCATGGTAGACCTGAAGTGAGCAAATATACGAATAAATTTTGAGACTCAGAAAAGGTAACGGTTGGATTTATTCCCCTTGGAACCATAAAAATATCATTAACCAAATATTCGGCATTCAAATCTATATTTTTTAAATCAGTCATAATTATCAAAATTTTAAGTTCAATAAAATTATTTTTAATATCAAGTATGACTCTAGTATGACACAAGTTAATGAACAGAGCATTGGAATTGCTCAAAAATACCTGCATTGCAATCCATCAAAAAGCTCTTGTTAATCCGATTGATAAAATCTATCCAATCCATTTTCATTTGATATAAAAATTAAAATAGATCGCTCAACTATAGATAGCATTATTACGATCCACCATTTTTCTCCATCGAAATGATGACAAGGTGAATTGGCGAAATTTTTCGGCGAACTGAAAAATCTAGTACAAAAATTCGTGTAGATCGCAAGGTCGGTGTATCGTGACAATATTTTAAGTCAGGGTGCGGGTTGCAAGTGGAATAATACAACCGTAAAGTGTCCCCTTACAAACATTCCAAGAATCTCATTTAAAGTTCAGCATACTCCAAAAGTCAGAGTCAAGAGCATTATGTGTACGTTCACATACTAACTTTTGCTCTTCACATAATGCAAACAGCTTTAGTGCCTACATTAAGGCCTTACTGCCTTAGTATTGCACATTATACACTTAGTATGGGTGCATTAGGCGCTTGCTTACATCGCTTTTTGTTCAGCGGCTGTTAATGTTGGGATTAAGTGACCGGTAGTCCGGGTTTGTAGGGTAACGATTACGACGTCTGATTCTAAGTTAAAGTTGATATTGAGATGTTATACAAGCTATTGGTTCGTATTATATTCCTTGTTGCCTCGCTTTTTATCAATGTCCTACTTTTGTCTGTGAATACGAAAAAAACTTATGGGAGTGTATACTTTGGTAGAATGGACGCAATATTATGTTGGACAGTGTATAGGCTTCATTTGAAGTTGTTGACTATACTGACCTTGTAGAAACTAGAACGAAACGAGCGTTCAAGCTTTGTTACCATACCTGTTATTAAGTTTAATCCATGTTGCTAGGCTTATCCTAGTTGTAAACTTCCTTTTAAGCCTATTGGTCTGGTATGAAGGGAACGTTACCATCAATTCTCACTTATCTTATTGCTTTTCACACAAAGAATAAACAAAGCATGAACTATTCTACCAAAAATAATACGCCAGCATAAAAGGCAGGTCGCATACATAACAAAAAATTATGGGTAGTATTTAAACGCAAATCAAAAAATATCCTTTTTCTATGCAATAAGATTCCGAATTCCCATCAAAATTACTGATTGCACAGCAAAATAACCAACTCAAAATATCACTAAACACACTACAATTTATTTTCGCAGCGTACAGCGATTTTTCCTAAAGTAAAAGCTTTTTCATCAATACACAGCTAATAATCTTAATGCACATTATACATGTTAACTCTTTTTCTTTTAAATATAGCTTCTATTTTTATATTATTTACAGCAGTTTTTATAAATAAAACAGCATTTTATTAGTCACAGTCTTCTTATTATTTATTAATTACCACATAATGAAATCAGCAAAAAAAAATATAAAATTGGGTGCTAATTAAACCGGCATTGCCTTCAAAATCTACATTGCTTTCTCAATTACTAAGTAAGCCACAATTAACGAGCATCTAAGTATTCCTATCTTAGCCACTAGTTAAGTTCTATCTGAGCCACTCTAAATAATTATAACTCAGCATGGTGGTTATTTTTTACCCGACAACGGCAAAGTGACGCGCGCTCGCTTCGCTCGCATATTAAATAACACTAATATCTTCTGTCCCCGAAGTGCCGGGCCTCCGCCGGCCTCCTTCGTCGGCCTACGGCCCGGTGCCTATGCCGCCTATTAGTGACGAAAAAGCGCGCGAAGCCGCGAACCTTTTTGAGTTAATTTGTTCTGCTTTTAGAAATAATGCAATGTGACAGGATTTTTTTGTTATAATAATCATTAAATTTGCCGAGCATGGCTTCTTGAAAATTAAGACAAATATGATGAACAGGTTTTGTTGTACTTACTGGTTAATATGCGACTGGGATAGTTATTTTGCTATGAAATATGGAAAATTTGCTGTGCAGTCAGTATTTATGCTATGTATGTAGTATTTTTGTACAAAAATATATTTAACTGTATTGCATTATGAGGAAAATAGTAATGTCATATTGATGTATAATTTCGAATTATCTGCAGTTTGAGTTTTGTTAAACATTTAGTTTATTTGTAGTGAAGTAAGTTATTTGATGTAAAAAAGAATATAAATGATGAGTATGTATTGATAGGCGATTATTTATTTGATATGCAATTTATAATATCCCAAAAATTATTATTTATAAATTAGTATAGATTTATACATAGTATGTAAATCATTTTTCAACAACACAATTTTTTTTTTTTTTAACTTTTGTATCAAAGGTGTGTTAAGTTCATGACATTCTATTCTGTAATGATATCTATCACCTAACATTATTTATTAGTATTTAATAATAGCCCTCCACTTGCCCTTTATGAATTTATGAATAGGGCTTTGTCTAGGCCTAAACCAATTCAAGTCTAGACTAGACGGGATCCAGTCCACATATCAATCTATATTAGTTATCTGGCTGACATTACTGACTGTGTGGGTTTCTTGTCTACTACCAAGTTTTGTTGAAACCACAAATGTTTTATGTAGAAGGTCGAACAAATCTTCGGTAATTTATATTCAAAATTACGTTCATTTGGTGTTTAACAAAAAATTGTTTTAATAGATAAGTGAGTTTTCTAGGTCGCTGGTGCAACGAACCCGTGAGCATACGTATTTTTTCTCAACTGTTTGCTTTGATATCTCTTCCACCATGTATCCATACTAGCGTCCGTGTCGGCTTTGATCATCTTCTTTTATTTATTCTCGTCACAGTCACTAGTGCGTAATGCTTCACTTGGCCGACAAACTCGCGTGGTTGACCCAAGATTTTCTTTTTTTTTTTTTAATAAAAACGTTGCCCCACACTAGGAATTTCTCCTGTATCGTGGGTGCGTTTACAAACATTTAAACTCACATACACAGAACACCCAGACCCGAAACAACTATCTGTAGGCCATACAAATATTTGTTTCGTGCGGGGATCGAACCCGCGACACCCAGCGCAGCAGTCTCATCGCTCAGACACTGCGCCAACCGTGCCGTCAGATCTATAAACGTTACCTAGCACATACTTTGGCTATGCGTTATTGCTGTCGCTGTTACACAACTGTCAATCTACATCTCTATGAAAGAGACCAGACATAAGCCTAAGTAAAAGATGTCCATAAATTCACGTCTATGGCCAGCATGAAAATGATAACCTATTAAAATAAAATACTCCATCAGAACCAATAGTTAATGAAAGAAAAATACACTTTCTATTACCACAACAAAAGCTGTAATAGTTTGTTTTATTTCGTAACAATTTATTTTTGTATGTATTTCATTTATTGAATAAATAACAATGACAGGTGGTTAATGTATCCGAAAAAGATAACGGCGCGCGGCGCCTTGATAAAAGATCTGAAGAAAATACATAATACACCTGTCCTGTGGACTCAAATATTATAATGTTATTCTGTCTTATGTAAAAATAGTTAAATTAATAATATATATTGCACATGGATGAAACTCGCAACCCAGCACACAAAAGTCAACCACACACCTACTAAGCCCACCATTCCGTGAGCCGTCTACTGGTGTAAATATTTTTCTTATCAGTAAACTATCAAATCAATACTAGCTACAAAGGTTGGCGGCAATGGAAATAACTTGAAGGTCACACCCGAAGCTAATTCCTAATATTGAGGTCGCGTGACCAGGAGACCAAGGCACGTGTTATTTAATAACCAACTTCGAATTTAGGAAACAATGAATTACCTACTTGTGTTTATATAACGACTCTCTGTCAAATTATTTTGTAATTATAATGTCCTTGCCCTTAAGCGTTTTGTTAAGTTGTAGTCATGAAACGAGCAAATTATTAGTAAATTGTTCAATCCGTCATTTTAGGGTATAATTTCTGGTAATAAATTCTATGGTATATTATTGAACATACTCGTAACATCACGTTTGTAATTCCCAAAGGGTTGTGCAGAAGTCTGATAAGGCAGGTCACCTGGCTAGACGTAGAGATGGCCGATGGAGCAAGGCTTTGGCCAAGTAGTGGCCAAAGAAACCAGGGCCGTCCTAACTTCATTGGGTTGACGATATCGTCAAAGTTGCGGGAAACACCTGGTTAAGCTACGCACAGAACCGGGAAGGACGGCAAAAAAAAAAGGAGGTCGTCCTAGCCGTGGGTGATTCCGGGCTGGCATGATGATAATGATAGGTCTGATAGGATGGGAATGGGCAAGTCTATTGCACTCACCCGGGCACAAATGCATACTCCATGGTCGCTACTGAGAAATTCCTGATGAATAAACAAAATAACAATTTGCTCAACCTGCGAGATGAACCCAAGATCTCATGCACAGTAGACTTGGGACCTCTAGAACAACAAGGCCGAGGTTGTTAATTTATAGATATACTAGCTTCCTTCCTTCCTTCGCCCGCGTGAAAATGTCGTTTTTCCATATAAACTTTGCCCCCTTTTTCACCCCTTTGAGTGTTGAATTTTGAAAAATCCTTCCTTAGTGGATGCCTGCGTCATAAGAGGAATACGTGTGCGATATAAGTTTCTAGCTCTAAGGGTTTTGCCTGCCGGCGGCGGCGACCTCTCGCGTCCGGCCCTGGTGCAAGCCATGGTCCGGAGCGAGGAGGAATGGGACGCCGTCGCCTCCTTCTGCGAAGCAGTGATGCTAGCGAAGGAGGTGGCGGAACGTGAGAGGGAGAGAACCTCTCGTCCCAGCCGCCGCGGGAGGCGATCCGGGCGTCGGGGGCCACGTGATGGCTTCCGGCCACCGTAGACGCGGGCCTGTGGACGGTGAGTGATGGGTAAGCTCGCCGTCCGTCCGTCTTATGACGACAACAGGCCGTGTCGACGGCGCGTTCGTGTTCCACGCGCGCCTCAAAGAGATGTCAGCAACATGGAAGGGGCCCGCAAGGGCCGACGCCTGTCGAGGCTGCGGGTTGTCCGCAAGGGATACCGAGGCCTCGACATGAAGGGCGAAGAAGGAACATGGGTGGTTTTTAGTCAGTAGAAGTCTGACACTCCCTTTCGCTCTGCCCAAGAGCGGGAGGGGTTATTTGATGATTTCCCACCCCCCAAAAAAAAAAAAAAAAAAAAAAGGGTTTTGCCTGTGCGTTGATCTTTAGTCAGTCAGCTTTATAAATGATAAATGATGTTTATTTTTTTTGCAAATAGGTTTTAACAAACAGTCAGCTTTGCCTTTTATATATAAATAGATTATAAATCATCATCATTTCAGCCATAAGTCGTCCACTGCAGGACATAGGCCTCTCCCAGATAATAAATAGAAAGTATAAAATAGTTACCAAGCCATGTTTGAGTGGTAATTGAAAAATTGGCAATTAACGACAGCAGCGATCCTTTCCGTCAAACTTTTTTATTACCTTAATTAAGACGGAGAGATACCTAATATAAAATTACTTCGCAGACTATTACCGGTAATAAACTGAACTTTATAAAGTTTTCTGGAGGCGAAAATATACTAATTAGTAGTTGCTAAGGCTGCTATATTATTAACATTTTGTTTTTCTTACTAACAGACCCAGTAATTATCTCAAGACAGATGAAATCTGTGTATTTTTAGGACATAATAATTATTATTCCGGACGACATTCATTTATACTTGGCCGCTCACCTTTTTATTATTATATATCTATCCACAGCATGTAAGTCGCCCAGAGAGCTATGGGACAAGCCATGCCGGGCATTTTCCTCTACGACCGGGTAAAAAATGGAGACCGTATCTGTAAATATCACGTTTCCGTAGACGTACAAACATAGCAAAAGCTATAACAAAAAGAAAGTGTAAGTCATCATTCTCTTGCCCTTATCCCAATTCATTTGGGGTCGGCGCTACTTCTCTGTTTCTCGTCATCTCATGAGACACCTCCTTTTTTACCATATCATTTTTAACACAGTCCATCCATCGTTTCTTTGGTCTTCCTCTACTCGAATATCCTTGCACATTCATATCTAAAACCTTCCTCACAACATTTTCCTCATTCCTCCGCATCACATACCCATACCACGACAACCGATTTCCACACAACTTTCCAGTCACCGGCGCCACTTCAGACTTCCTCTTATGTACTCATTCCTTATTTTATCCACTCGCGTAACACCGCACATCCCCCTAAGCATAAAAAGAAAGAAAGTGTAAGTAGGCGGGCCATATATACCGTAAACTGGATGGAAGATGGAGAAAATTGTCGGAGTGGAGACCATGGACGGCACAAAGGAATGTGGGAAGACAGCCGACTAAGTAGATAGATGATCTCATTAAAGTGACCGGGAGAAACTGGATAACCATGACATAAAACCGCCAAAATTGGAGAGATTTGGAAGAGACCTACACTCAGCATTGGGTGGCCGAAGCTTGTAGAAGAGAGAAGAGAATACTATAATTTACTGAAACACATTATATTAAAAAGACTTTTAACCTACTATGACAAACGTTTTATAGATCAGATACTACAAAGCTTACTTTTATTCAGACGCAATTCAGCCACTAACGACCATTAAAATACAGGATCGCCAACACTATAATTCACCCAAGGAATCTATAACGTTATTTTCCACTTGTTACGTGGCCCGGGTCTTAACCCAATAATGTACAAACACTGTCCCGCAGGGCCGTTAAGTCAGATTTATGTCCGTAACTAAGGGACAGGCTAGTGAGGACAGCAACGACGGGTTAACTCAACTGGGTTATCATAACCGTGTTTATGGCGGATAAATGACTTATTAACAATGACAACTGGGAATCTATTGTTTGGATTTGAATAGTTGTCTGCGAGTTGGGATGTGATATGAATGGGATGTTCAATTCTGTGGAAAATCATTAAGAGTATTTACTAAAGGGGCACAGACGCTATTTTTTTTCATCTGTTATTAAAAAAAAACAGGTTTCCTGCAAAACTACAATAGCTACACGGTCAAAATGTATGGAACCGCTGTTTTGTGTTTTTTTTTTTTATAATTTACCGATGAATTTCTATGTCAATAATTGACGTGGACCTTTTTGGAGGAGGTTCACAATTCGTCTGTATGTTTTTTTTTTGTATTTTGTTTTACATTAACTGTTTTGGCGTCGGTTTCTCTTTCACTTTGTATGTTATACCTAATATATACTTCTTCAAAACGTCAGTTGAACTAAAGAAAGAAAGGTACACATGGCGAGACATCACGCTATACTTATCCAGTATTACCTGATCTCGTTTTGTATGAGCTTCCCGTACAAATACATTTATTTATTTTCAGGCAACTTTAACCTATAGCTATGTACCTCAATGAGAGATCAGCTTAATTTGGTTTTGCATTGCCGGATTGGTTGTCGTCCGCAGTTACTAAAGCATCCAGTGAATTTAAATTTCTGAGACTCTTCCTAAATTTATCGAAATATTAATATACCATTTCTTAATTGAAATCACGACACAAACATCGCTGACAATTATATTTCCGGACACAACGATGATCTCAATCTGATTAAGAAGTTGTTTCATCTTAAAGTTATCTCTTTATTAACCTCGAGATGAAAGCAACGAAGTCCTTAATATTATTAAACATCAAATGAATTATTTAGCACTTTCAAATTATCTGGCGGAGTAGAATATCATGGACAAAAGACGGCATAACGCGAACGGGGTAGCTTAATATAATAAAGACATTCGGAATTCTGTGTTAAGCTTTTCTCTCGGTGCCAAATGTTTCCAAGTCGACTTACGAGTTAAATTGCCAGGATTCGTCTTAATTCTTCAGCTATTACGACTCTCATGACGTGTACACGTCAGGTGCTTATGAGATAATTTTCCAGTTAGTTTTGTTCATGATCTCTTGTTGTCGAGTTATTAACTTGGTAAAATCTACTCGCAAACTTACCTCATTTTTTACCGTGAGACACTGAGAGGTCTTAATGAACTCGAGTTGGCGAGGCTTTTAACGCTTTTATCTATGACACAAGGAAGTAGCAAGAGTTACTTTGTACTTAATATATGAAGCTGTAGTGAGCCGTACTTTATGTCTAGTTTATCGCGTTGTGAGCCCACTGTTTAAAGCTGTTTAAAGCCATTTCATGTCACCGTTGACGGGTTAATAGGTGAAATTACGGTTATTGCCGCAGTGACTTCTATACCTGCGAGCCTGAGTCCGATTTAACGAATCATAATAATTGTTTTAATATCCAAACTAGATTTTACAGAGCATAAAACTTGGTAAGAGCAATAAAAGAATTTTTCATCGTAAAAAGCGAAGGGTAAGCACCATCATTAATACAAACTTTGTATTTCCATGATTTGTACCTCTTGCTTTGTTGTATTGTAATTTTTACGGTCGGGGATGCCTGCGCTCGCGTGGTTACACTGCGTAATCGTATTTTATATCAACAATGGCCCTTATCTGTAAAAACGTATTTGAAATTCATGGGTCTGCGTCGTTGAAAAATTGTCTACAGTATTTTTATGTTTAAAGCTCTTGCGGTGATGATAAAAAGTCGGGGTTACCTGTTCAGACGCACGGAAACTTGACGTTTACGTAATTTATATTTGTAATTTATGGGTGACCTTTAAAGGTATTTACGGTGGTCAAAAATACTTTGTTGGTAATGTTTAAGACGTAGTATAAGCGTTGCGTGTCTCGTTGCTCTGGTGGTCACAAGCGTGACTGCTGTGAATAAGGTCCTGGGTTTGATTTCCAGGTCGACTAAAGTGTTATTGGGTTTTTCCATCAGGTATTTCTCAGTACAGCTACAGAGTCTGGATGTGTGCCCGATTGAGGGCAATATACTCGTCCCCCATTACTGATACTGATACTGTTAGCCTGTATCATCCCACTACAGGGCAGAGGCCTCTCCTCATGACTTCCAATTATTTCGATCTAAGGCCAATGTGGACCTGTCGAGGCTGCGGGTTGTCCGCAAGGGATACCGAGGCCTCGACATGAAGGGCGAAGAAGGAACATGGGTGGTTTTTAGTCAGTAGAAGTCTGACACTCCCTTTCGCTCTGCCCAAGAGCGGAAGGGGTTATTTGATGATTTCCCACCCCCCAAAAAAAAAAAAAAAGGCCAATGTGGACAACCTCTCGTCCCAGCCGCCGCGTGAGACGCTCCGGGCGTCGCGCGTCGGGGGCCACGTGGCGGCTTCCGGCCACCGTAGACGCGGGCCTGTGGACGGTGAGTAATGGGTTATCTCGCCGTCCGTCCGTCTTATAACGACGACAGGCCGTGTCGACTGCGCGTTCGTGTTCCACGCGCGCCTCAAAGAGATGTCAGCAACATGGAAGGGGTCCGCAAGGGCCAACGCCCGTCGAGGCTGCGGGTTGTTCGAAAGAGATACCGTGGCCCCGGCGCAAGGGCTAAGAAGGAACATGGGTGGTTTTTAGTCAGTAGAAGTCTGACACTCCCTTCCGCTCTGCCCAAGAGCGGGAAGGGTTATTTGATGATTTCCCACCCCGCAAAAAAAAAAGGCCAATGTGGACCACTGGTCATTGATCTTGTCCAGATCGTCTCGCCATCTTGGAACATGGGACTTAAACATAACAGATAAAATGTGGGTGTACTCTGCAGAACCTTTCGGGTATTATGGGCGTGATGTTACGTTGGTTTTTCGTTACAGAACTAACAAGAGAGGGTGAAGTTTTAAGCGTCTTCTTTCTCGCCTTTTACGATATTGGTTTGGAGTGAAATATCGGGCTCCTTAACTTATTTATCTCTGAAAGCCAGCCTAGCACGTGCGTGAAATGCAAAGTTCGCGAAATATCCTTCGAATGTAAAACGAGCTAATTTAAAGAATTTTCACAGAACGTTTGAAATGATCTGACTTAATTTAATAAAGGCACCTAGTTAGTGGATTCTCGGTATTGATTACAGTTGGGTCGGCGCCCATTTTATATAAAATATGAAAATGTTTGCTGTAAATCACCTGATTTTATAACTTTATATTCTAGAATTTAATTATGATTAACGGAGTTATTCATACTTAAAATACTTCAAGCTTTACTGACTGCCTCATTACTCATTGGTCCAGTGATCGCAAGCCGGACTGATGCGCATGAGGTCCTGTATTCGATTCCCTGGTTGGGCAGAGTTATTGGGTTTTTCCAGGAATTTCTCAGTAGCAGGTTGATGCATGGCAACCACGGCAAACCTCAAAATCTGTGGTGGTGGCAATTGGCTCGCCTCCTATAACATGGATATAAACATAACCGGCTAAGTATGGGTGTACTAACGGGCAGTAATGGGTACACCTCTGCCTAACCCTTCGGGGATTTCAGGCGTGATGTTATGTTAACTAGGTACGTAACTTATTGCTTTATAAATATTCAAGCTGTTCGAGTACCAACTGTGTTTGTATTTTTCGTGACATGAAATAATGTAACGGCATTTTTCGTGTTTAGTTTTTCTTTCAGATGGCCTTACTTTTCTTACGACATTATCTAGCTACCTAAACTGTTGCTAGCATTGTGTTACGTGGTTACCTGGCACTCTACCCACCTACTTTGATTGAAGGAGTTAATTGATTTACGTGCTGAATAACAGCACTACATTGTAACTATAACACGATTAACTCGCGAACATGCACGCTGATGTTATTAGTTACCGTTAATTAGACATTTATTTAATCACTAGCTGACCCACGCAACTTCGTCCGCGTCACATAATATAGCTTATATAGGTTCGATAAATTGACTATCCAACATATTAAATTGAGTTAAATCGTACTCGTAACAAACAAAAAATCTTACCTTTCCTCTTTATAATAACTATTAGTTTAGATTGGCTTCGATTATATTATTAAAGTAACAATTACTATAGGTATCTCTTACTGTATAATATACAGTAACAACTTGTACTTGTAAACATTATGGTGCAGTAAATATTTTGAATTTGAATTTCTCCGGAGCCCCCAGAGGCCAGAATCCCCACGTACCTACCGCACCGGACCGAATGACTGCCATGCGCTTAATTATTTTGTCGCTCGTATATTTTTACATTGCGATATCTTCTAAGATATTTGTTTAAACTGTATAGAGTAAAAGGCACAAATATTCTATATTAAATTTCCGTGCTAACAAACACATTTATATAGATATAGATTAATACCATATGGGTTAAATAAGCTTCGCAAAATATCATTATTTTTAACCTAACATTTCATTATTATAAAATGGTTACAGTGAGTCAATCTTAAAAGATAAAGATATGCTATCGCGGACTTTTTTTTAGAACTTTTAAAGGGGAACAATTTCTTCATACATAGTATTTACGTAACTTAAACCGTTTTCGCAGCGCACGCAACGGAAGCTCTCAAAAAGGAATATCTTTTCCCGTTTTTGCAACATTTTTCATTTATGCTCCGTTCCTATTGATCGTAGCGTGATGTTATATAGCCTAAAGCCTTCCTCGATAAATGGACTATCCAACACTTAAAGAATTTTTCAATTCCAACCAGTAGTTCTAGAGTTTACCTCGTTCAAACAAACAAACAAACTCTTCAGCTTTATAATATTAGTATAGATTCATCCAGTAGGTGGCTTATTATCTTGATGCCTCATTGGTCTCGTGGACGCAAGTGTGACTGATGAGCTTGGGTCCTGGGTACGATTCCCGTGTCGTGTAAATCAGTAGTACGGGGTTCGGAAGTTGGAATTATGATATTCCCGTGCAGAAATCACACTATGCCGTTGGTCCTGCGGCAAATCTCGCTCCGGTCGTCTCGGAATACTGTCACAACAGAATATCGTTTTATTTACTTCTACTTTTTTTCTCCAGGGTGTGGAGAAAACAAGTAACTTATTTAAAAAATCGTATTAAAATCCAACCATTATAAACTTCGACCCACCATATTGTCTAATTTTAGACTTTATAAGTTCATCATATTAAAACCAACACACAAAATAACTACACAAATTACCATTTATCATAAATGCTAATTATTTAAATTAAAGTTCAAGCCCACAAAAATCCGACGTGAAAACGGAACAATATCAAAATGCCCGTCTCGCCGAATATATTAAGTGAATTTTTTCACTGAAATGCGAATTTAACTCCGCGAAGTGAACTACGAATTCAAAAAGGAATTAATTAAGCTGATGTGTTTAAAACTCTGCACACGAGAGTTATAAATTTTAGTGAGTGAGTCACTGCCTTCGCTACGTATTTATGTATTCGCAAGAATTTACTGGAACCACTCCAGTCCACACGTGAGCTTCGTATGCTAAATTAGCTTTCTTTGAAAAAATGTGGTGGTTTTTAAAGTTGCGAATAAAAGAGAGTCGTTCTTAACTTTGGTGGGTTTACGAGTATTGTTAATGTTTAATTTTAATGGTTCTCTAGGTAGTTAAAAGATGTCTGGTGAATCTTTTGGCAAACACTTTTATCTTGTCCTTTTATATGTTTCAATATTAAGTCTTCTCACAGATGTCGACATTTAATTAGCAGCGACAATTATTTGGAATGTAAATGTGGATTTTAAAATCAATTCCTAATTCTATCTGTGTGGGTACCTATATACCTACCTTATCTGCCCATGAGATTTAATACTAAAAAGAACTTTGCAATGATAAAGACAACACACTGCAAGCACCTTTTTTTTTTTTTTTTTATTTTTTTTTTTTTTTATTTGGGACAAGCCCGCCACACTATTCCCAACCAAGTAATGCAAGCTTAGTAGTTTGAAAAACGATAAAAATGTATGTGCATGTTTCTAATGATCATGAAAAGGTTCAGAAGCCGGTTGTGAGTTGCGAACTACATATTTATGAATCATTATCTACCAAACCTCTTTCCAACTATGACGAGGTAAGTTTCCAGTCTTATGAAGGAGGATGAAACTGTAATAGATGATACTAATCACACAACCACGGACCAACCTAGACAAGTGTGACTTGAGCTGAAGATCGACCCGAGTGGTGGTTAATATTTAACCACAAGTTGCTCAATATCATCGTCACACCAGTGCACAGTGTGACAGAGCAGTGTGAAGGTTAGTCAGGCGACAATTTTTCTGCTGTCTGTACGGAAATAACCAATATGGCGGATTTTTCTTCATGAAAATAGAACTGTGGCGAGTTTACACATACTTTGTGGCGAATGTACAATAACCCCCTCGATTTATCAATGAAAATATACTTGAAAAACCTTGTGGAAAGTTGAGTATTATTGCAATTTCCAAATACATAATGACGTGCAAAATACTGAACACGAATTGTAAAGCAAACAGACAACGAAATCCAAACATTTTGAACATTTAATTTGGTCGTGCATTTCTTTTGTCGTCGTTCAATCGCCCACATAATTCGTAATACTGCTTTATATAAATTCAGTTCTCGTAAATTGAAATGTATTTTCATAAAATGTTGTCCTTTCATACATTGAGCTTATTAAATCCAGTTAAATTAGCCTATATTTGGGATAAACTATCTGTGGTGCAGCTTATTGTTGAATCATTATATAACTATGTGTATAATTATATTATTATGAGGTGTTCGTTGTTCCAGTACCGTATCAGTTTTAAGCCCATATTAAAACAGGCAAATACCGTATGAGCCGGTGATAGTAGGTATATATTAAGAAAATAATTGGTATTCGAGATGACAATAATTTAAAGCTAATCTATGCATATAACAACTTTTAAACAAAAAAAAACGGAGTCATGGACTCATTGATATACACACTTTAAAAAAATACCGGTCGATTAGTGGGGGGTTTTTAGTAAGTTTTTAGCCAGAGCGGGAGGAGTCATTTGATGATTTTCCACCCTCCAAAAAAAATAAAAAAGGCACCTATGCAATTACTTGACTGGACAGGCACTGTACCGGATCACAGCATCACCTCACCTAATTTTACTATCCAGATTAAATCTCTATAGAAAAGAATGGGGCAGAAACTCCATGGGCACTCTAATAAATCAAAATGTTGTTACTAAATCTTTGTCACATAATTTATGTTGAGATCCTACATACGCCTCGTTGGTCTAGTGTCGCAAGCGCGACTACTGAGCATGAGGTCCTGGGTTCGATTCCCGGGTCTGGCAAACTGATATTGGCTTTTTCCATCAGGAATTTATCAGTAACAGCCACGGAGTCTGGATTTGTGCCTGGTTGATGGCAATAGGCTCGCCCCCTATTACATGGGACTTAAACACAACTGGCGAAATGTGGGTGTACTATTAGGTACACCTCTGCCTAACCCTTCGGGGATTATAGGCGTGATGTTATGATGTTATGTTATCCTACATACGAGTATGTAAGAACGATCTAAGGCGGTGTCGATAGGGTATTGTGAATATACGTTGCAGTATATAATTTCATAGAAAGAATCTCGAGCTGATACTGATACTCTTCAATACTTATAACTGTACAACTTTAACCCCAAACAGCTGATTTTTGAATACAGAACTTTTTGTACAACTTTTTTTCGTGAATCTGTCGGTTTCCTAACAAAACGGTGATGTTAGTTTAATGTAAAACCGATAAGCGGCTTTTTATTTGTTTGTCACATACAAGCAAGGGAAACTTTCAGTTATATTTATGTAGGTTTATATCAGAGACGTTTATCATAAGTTATTTAAACTTCTGAAAGTCGTAAGAAATACAAGGTGTAAGATAATAAATAAAAGCACAACCTCTCGTGTAGTATCTCGGAACATGTCAATGAGCAACGTTTCGTGAGTTTTTTTTTGTTTGTCTAAAATGAAAACAGAGTAAAATTTCCAAAATTTGTCAAGCTGTTTCGGGTTTCAGCCGATTTTCTAATAAGCGAGCTTTTTCTAAAAAGTTTCGTATATACTTTCAAATGAATGCAGTAAATAACTGTTATTTTGAAATTCTAAACGGATAAATAAACGTTAGATATAGGCTGATTAATTGAATATACTAAGCTGTAAGTAGTCATGAATAAATTAAGAACATTTCTCCCGGTACCATTTCAGTTGGAAACCGCCTACGAACATTCTCAATTTTTCATCGGCATAACTAAGTCATTACAGTATAGTTGCACCTTACGAGTGAATGCAGGATAAAATATTAGCGCTATTTCGAAGCTTTTACGCATATTATTTATTCAAACTAAGCGCAGAAAGTACTTGGAGCCGCTCTGTTTATCTGAAAACTGATAAAACCAACCTAAAATATTGCGTTATTAGGTTGTGTTTGGTGTAATTAAAAAAACTAGTTGTAACTGTTTTACTGATCAAAATAGTTACAACAATACTTTTGTATCTATGAAAATCGAAAAATATGAGTAAGTGAAAACAAACGAGGAATACTAAAACAATTTGAAAATGAAACTGACAGTTTCATTCATTATAACTCGAACAAAATACGAACATTTTTTATATATCTGATATTATTTTTAGCAAAAATAATTGTATGTTTTATATCCTATACATAGAACATTATAGTCCAGTCAAATTAGTAAGTATAACTCGGAATTTGAAATACCCAGCTTTAAACTCGTAAAAACTTTTATTTGACATCCTAAAAGTTGTCTCAAAACCTACTATTGGTAGGGTATCCGCGTCTATTACAATCTAAGGTCAAAGGTCACAAAAATAGTGAGCGTAGAGAAAGAAAGAAAAAATATTTATTTGATGATGATGATGCTGATGATGGAAGGTACTTTCAACTCCTCAACGGTTAGGAGTTGAAAGCAATAATAGCGGAATCTTGAAGGTTAAGGGTTAGGTTTCTTGGTTGAATGTTAAATGCAAAGTAAATATTTGTATAGGATATTACAACTAAAAATGAAAAAAATAAAAACCACTTTTTTGCGAAAAAAAAAAACAACCGACTTCAAAAACACCAAAAAGTGAAAAATAAACTTCAGTAGAAAAATCTGCTTCTGAAGTCAGTGGCAAAGAAACGAAATCAAACAAACAAAATTAAATGTCACCGAATTCAGAAGCTGATTTTTAGTTATCATTCGTTCTAGACGGTTGACGGCACGGTTTTGGTGAGTGTGGGGCAACGTTTTTATAAAAAAAAAGCTTTACGAAAAGAAGTAGGTAAATAATAACAATGATTAATCACTATATTTATACAATTATTTTTATAAAAACAGTGAAAAAATCGTCATCTTTTTGTCTACTTTCTTATTACGCTCTCAAAAAGCGAACGCAATTATTTGTAGTTAAAATTACTTAACCAATATTATGTAGAAGATGCCATTTAGCTATTTGGTACGAATGGCCATTGAATGTGTAATAATGTCTTGTGCCATTGTGCAATTTCTTGTGTCTAAATTACTGGTACGAGTACTTAGTAAATTCTAAAAACAAGCAGTAGTACATTCTCCCAATTCGTAAACATGTTCCACAAGTAAATAAATCAAATCTGTCTCAAGTGGGCTGAAAAACTGTCTGTTTTGAATGTTCAACGCTTCTTTAATGCTCTGTTTTATTTGCTACTTGTTGATTATTTTAACCTTATTTGTTTTATGTGTATTGAGTGTTAGATTTATTTCTAAAACGGTGAAGGGAGACACTGACATAATTATACTATACTGAATCAAACATTTGAAGACAATATTTGTGGATTCCAGTCCACTCCCTATCACAGAGAAGAGGGCTATTTTTTGGTTCCGTACCTAAGGATAGTCAACGAAAATTTAGGCTCCGCGGTCCATACGTCCGTCTGTCTGTCAATGGGCTGTATCTCTGGATCCGTAATTAGTAGACAGTTGACATTTCACATAGTGTGTATTTCTGTAGCCGCTCATCAAATTACAAATTAAAAATTATGGGGGCTCCCTTACTAAGATAGTACGGAACTCTTCATACGCGAGTGCGACTTACACTTTTTTTTAAACAAACCTATCTAGGGTGCGTTTAAAACCATTTAAACTCACACACACAAACAGTCAGACCATTAATCAAACCCGAGACACGCAGTGCAGGACCCAACCACCCAGCTACTGGGCCAACCGTGCCGTCGAAGTTAAAATTATAAATACTTAAATTTATCGTCAAAGCAATTGTCTGGGTCTAGGATTAGGGTCTAAGTTATTAATTACAGTAACTAATGCGTGTTGACGTCATACCACTTTCCAAATTCGCTTAGCAAGAACAATGATAAACCGGATACACGAGCTGAAATATAACCGGGGATAATACACCCTTTGTTTGAAATAAGGGACGTATTATAACGACCACTAGCTAAGGCCACTCCACCCATTAGAGATAGTAATGAAATTCACTGCGGTAATAAAATAAATCAGGTAATTTATACGTGGAGGGACTCCATGGTTTTCGCTAGTTGGAAACTATTTTAAAGCATCCTGTAGCTTCTTGGTAAATAAACAGCGTTTAAGAACAACAGCTGCTAGTCCAACGTACTGAGATGCGCGTCCAAATGAGATTCATTTAAATGGGTAAGCAGGAACTTACTGAATGAGTATATTATAGTAATGTGAACACCAAGCATTAGTTGCATTTACTCGTCACCCATAATTATAGTACCGACCCAAGTTCATTTCTAAACTTGGATCGACTGTGGTTATCATGATAACAGATAGACATCACCCACCAAACCAATCCTAGAATTTCTTGGCCGCAAATGGCAGATCTTCCTAAAAGGTACTTTCTGGTAATGGTACGGCCGGCCATTACCTCCTACGCCAGTCATTCTTGTCAAACCCATAGTTGCTATGCTAAAGAACTTATAATAATATGCCACTGTAATCGATGTTAAACATGTCTACAGTAAAATTCTGTTTTTAAAAGTGGTGGTGGTAGGTAGGATGTCAAATTATAAACAAACTGTAACTATCAATTTTTTTTTTTTTATTTGGAATGGGCTTGCTCTTGATATAACTATCAATATGTCTAATGGGGCGGAATTAAGGCGTGTCAAGTCCGAATCAAGTTCAGTCAACGACTAACGATACCAGTGATAATTGCATTTTCTCTTCAATGTACTAAATATAATTTAAGGTATGTAATGTTCCCGTCAGGGCTGCGGGTTATTCGCAAAAGATACCGCGGCCTCGGCATGAAGGGCTAAGAAGGAACAAGGGTGGTTTTTAGTCAGTAGAAGTATGACACTCCCTTTCGCTTTGCCTGCTCTACCCAAGAGCGGGAGGGGTTATTTGACGATTTCCCAGCCCCCCCAAAAAAAAAATGTACTTAATTAAGAGAATGACTGCAGACTCAGTAGTCTGTAACCACCAATCCTTTGCAAAGGTAATTACAATAATAAATCATGACCATTTATCCCAGCAGTTTCATAATAATTCATCATCAACCTTTCAGATATTAATACTGTAATTAAAACGAACAGTACTTAAATATCTTTTGAACAATTAAAGCTTAAAACAATTAGCAGACAACGAGTGTAAAAATCGGGTTAATCTTTCGCACAGCGAAAATTTCAATAAATAATTGAAATGAAGAGGAGCGCCACGATTCCAAAGGAGGGCCTGTAATAAATGGACCAGCGTTTAATTTACATTGTTTTAATCGTCCTTTGTACTTCGAGGTACATTATCAGAAGACAACTGCCTACTGAGAAATTTATGTGTGAACCAGTTTTAGGGTGGTTTTGATTTTTGATGGGAGTACATTTAATTTAGTTTCAATGGAATAGACTTTTGATAGGCTTAGGTAGATTGTCATTGTTTTTTTATACGGTTTACACGTCATTTTAGGGTTTTGTACTTCAAAAGTAAAAGGCTCACTTTGTTATCTGTCTGGCTGTTTGTCTGTCAAGACCATTTTCCTCAAGACCGCGTAGAAGTATCAAGTTGAAAGGGGTTTGAACTTTTTATATGGACGCTGGCATATCGACCCACCGCAAAAAAAATCAAAATGGCTGGCAGGTTGACATGCCACATCGGTTCTATTCCCTTTATGTCAAGTACTTGGGTGCACGGCTTTTTTCAACTGAGTTTAAATTAAAACTTGAAAGTTATTGCAATCAAAATACATGAACGTTTATGTCGCGTGTGTTGTTTTTTTAAGCAAAGATTTTATTTCTAATTTTCTAGAAATAATCTGTAAAAGTCGCTCCATATTAATTTTAAAATAGGCTAAGTTACAAACTTTGGTTGCGCGAAAATAAATGCTGTCATAATAATCACTTTTTACGTCAGTTAACAAGCAACTAAGTGTAAGTACTTAAAGCCTAAAAGCTATATATTGTTTGCTAAAGTAATGGTTTTAAAAACTAAATTATTACGGAGCTTTGTGAATATTTTAAAGAGCCATGCACGATATAAATTAGCCTGATGCACGAGTAACGAGTATTATGCTAACCTATTTAGATAAGTCAACGCTTCGAATTTAGCACATAAAGGCGAACAAAAAAGCTCTACTTTGTTAACTACGGGGTTCTTATTATGTAATTGTTTTTGACAGTGTTATTGAATACTGTAGCCATCATCAACTGCAAATAAAAGACTATCCCTACGCTAACAGAATTTTTAGTGACGTAAAACCAAAAAAAAAATCTTTTTACACACGCTTGTGCAAGAGTATTTCGCAAGCGGATATTATTGACAAGAATTAAGGGTTAATCATTGAATCTCAAGACTGAATGTCTATCGCAGATAAAGGATAAAGGAGATACTATTGAAATCCAGGGTTGGCCACCGTAGGCGTGGGCCTGTGGACGGTGAGTAATGGGCTAGCTCGACGTCCGTCCGTCTTATGACGACGACAGGCCGTGTCGACGGCGCGTTCGTGTTCCACGTGTGCCTCATAGAGATATCAGCAACATGGAAGGGGCCCGCAAGGGCCGACGCCCGTCGGGGCTACGGGTTGTTCGAAAGAGATACCGTGGCCTCGACACAAAGGGCTAAGAAGGAACATGTGTGGTTTTTAGTCAGTAGAAGCAGACTTCTATTGATTAAAAACCAGAGCCGAGTGAGTGAGCTCTGGGCAGAGTGGTAGGGAGTGTCTACCACTCTGCCCAGAGCGGGAGGAGTCATATTTTGATGATTTCCCACCATCCAAAAACAAAAATAGGAGTATTAAAAAATGTTTTTCTATTGATCTTAACAAACATAACGAACACACTTCTGGAACGCAGGACTCCTCTATCATCATCATCTTTCTGCCGTTGACCCAAGTTACTCCGGGTTGGCGCGACATGCTTTTTATATATTCTATTCTCCCCTGCAACCGACACGCAATCGTTTACTCCTTTTTTTCATTTCAATCCATCTATGTAAGGTGAGTCATAACTAATAATAAACAATGGCCACCAAGCTTATCGAAATTTTTAAGCTTCAAATTACACAATTCAATGCCACATTATCGAAAAATCTATCGAAACTACCTGAAAATCGTGTTTTAAAATCGGATTTCAAATTTTAAAAATTTCCTTATTATAAATAATATATTTAGGTTTGATAATAATAAAGTCGTTGTGTACCTCCAAAACTTTGTAGAAATTATTTACCCCCAGTTCGGGTTGATTACTATTTAAGACAGTGAAATCAGCTAGGACTCCAGTTCTAAGTATTCGGTCAATATAGGCGTGGCTATACAGGGTGTAAAGGGTACGTATTTGAATATCGAAGAATAAAATACCTACGCTTAAAATATCGATGTTCAAAACATCGAAAATTTAAATATCGATTGTATCAAAATGTCGAAAATTGTTATACCTACGCTTAACACGTTCGCTGCGGGACTAAAACTAGCGTTTTTTTGTTTGGTGCGATAATGGGCCGATTGGCCTGTTACTTAAACTCTCCGCCCCTGCGTTAAGGGGCTCTTAGACCTAGTAAGGTATCGATGGATATAAATGACTATCCCTTTGTGAAACCTTTCAATTTTTTATACCTACTTATCAATATCGCTAGTAGACGAGTTAGCTGTCACAGTGTTCACCTCGCCCCCGGATCCCGCTATTTATTCAAGAGATATAATGTAAAAATAAGTATAAGGTCTTATGACCTGAAACCGCACTGAATGAGGGGTTTAATCGAGGGATTATTAGTGATGTGAAATAAGTTATCGACACATATTGTTTATAATATCATTTATTAAAAAATTACAAATGGGTTTTGTAGAAACATAATAGACAGTACCCTTTCTTACATTCATTACACAGAACGATTTAATTTTTTTTACGTTTTTATTTGCCTCTCGGCTGCTGAGTGTAACTCGCAGCGTTAAGTAGCATCCAGCACACATTCTCCTTTTGTCGCCGTTTTTCTGGAAGGTGTGTTTCGTCTTCAGGACAACATCGTGTTGGAGATCTGAAAGAATTGAGAATTACCAGTACTAGGACTAACGTGAATTGAGCCTCCTTCTTGATTCAAGAGTTGCACTTTTCGAGTTTTAGGAGTTTTTTCTAAATCACTTTTCATAGTAGTAACATTCGTGGTATCTTGAGTATATTTGCGTTTTTTAGGAGCGGTAATAAAAATTGTGCTTGCTGTTCCTCTACTTACGTGGTTTGATTTGAGCTCTCGGGTGGTTTTCGACTCATCCCTTGATCGAGGATTGGTGTCATTAATATCAGAGCTATTTTGCTGAGTGGCACTATTTTTTTGTCTTCATAAAATCTTTACTCCACTTCGACTTATCCTCATTAGAATTTTCACTTTCACTATTTTCTATTTGCTGAAACGATAATTCTAGCATTTTTCGACATCGTTTATTTATCCGAGGCATGATTACAGTAATTAACAACACATAAACACACACTGACACTCAAATGTTATGAATTATGCACTATCGTAATGTACGTGCGCTCCCGCTAATTATGTCACAACACTAGTCGGAAGTAAAAAATGCAATCACCCAGATCAGTGCGGGAGGGGGCAGAAAGACCTTGTAGTCTATGACGGGCCTTTCGACCCTTTCTCCGCAAGGAATAGAAAAAAATATCAATCAGTGCGTTATCGGGCCGGAAAACCTTAGCAAAGTTTTATTACCTTATCAAGTTGACTTTAAGGTCCTAAACTCAAACCTATACTTGTCTCTTTCGTACATTCAGAAATACTCATGCTACGGCTGCCGCACCAGAGTAAAGTACAGCGTTTCTCACCTCCGCACGGAGTGAGAGCACATGCATCGGGTTTTTAGACCTTATATCGCAGTGAACGTGTTAAAACATCGAAAATTAAAATTCCGAATGGTTAAAATTTCGAATGATTCAAAATATCGAATGACATTATGCCTAAGTTCATAATATCTACGTTCAAAATACCTACTAGTTAAAATACCGAAAAAAAATTATACAGGGTGTAAATCAACCCATCACACAGCCGTTAACCAAGCATTCTGTACATCAAACTAAGTACCCCTACGCAAAAATTTTTGCTAGGAAACGTTTTTTTTTTTTGGGAAAAATTTGTAACTTTGACCCCCAATATCTCCGTAACTAGGGAGTCCCAGGTATGGTCTAAAACAAAAAAAATGATCGCAATGGTTATATTGTACATTTGCGTAATAATGTGTTTTATTTTGGGGTTTTTATTATGTAAAAATAATTAAAGTACCTACATTACATGAGGTTTTTCTTGTTTTTTTTGTAACCCACCTAGTAACTGATTACCATCTAGCAAACAAGCTTGCAGCAATCATGCAACATGCAAGCAAGCATGGTTTCTGTCACGACTCCGGCGCTGCAGGGCTCCGGCAGTCCCACGCGAGCTTAACGTCGCAGATGATCTAAACGCTCACCACCGCAGCTTCGGCTTGTTGGCCGGCTTCGCCGGCCAGCATCAGCTGCGGCGTCGGGCGTTAAAACCACCTGCTCCTCAGCTTGCGGGCTGCCGCGCCCCTCCGCGCCTACGCGATTCTAAATTACACTCTAGGGGTAGGGCATACAAGACTACGTGGAGTCGATTTTGCAGCGATACGTTTCTGTCACTAACTTTAGTAGCACAACATATTGACTTTCAAAAATATATTTTAATTTAAATACCTAAATAATACCTTCACGATTGACCTATGCTTGTACACTGGACACTGACTTTCATGGATAAAATAGGTCGAAATTGTTCCAAAACCGAATTAGGGTACCCCGAATTTACGTAGTCTTTTGGCTGTCACCCCTAGAGTGTATATAAAAATCCGGAGGCGCGAAGGGAGGGCAACCCCCGCTCGCTGTAACAAAGCATAGGCACCCGTGGGAGCTGTAGCGGCTGAGGCTGGTCGCCGGAGGCGACCAGCAAGCCGAAGCTGCGGAGGTGAACATGGGTGCCTATCCTTTGTTACGCAAGGGCGAAGGGGTTGCACTTCCCGTAGCGCCGGAGACGTTGCAGAAGCAACCTTTTTCCACTCATACTACTTATATCAAAAATTAATTTTCGATGTTCAAATAATATATGTACCCATCGATATTTAGGACGTTCGATAGTTTGTACTTCGATATTTAGGACATTCGATAATCTGTATTTCGATTTAACTTTTGTAGATATTTAGATTTTAGATGTATTGGACGTAGGTCATTTAACCATTCGATAATATAAACTTTCGATATTTTATGTTTCGGTTTTATGGTCGTTCGATATTTCCATTTTCGATGTTTTGAACATCGATATTTTAAGCGTAGGTATTTTAATCTTCGATATTCAAATACGTACCCGGTGTAAACCAACCCATCACACAGCCGTCAACCAAGCATTCTGTACATCAAACTAAGTACCCCTACGTAAACATTTTTGATGGGAAACGACTTTTTTTTTGGGTCAAAAATCACATTTTATGGTAAAACTCAATGTAGCACTGTTAAAACATTGTGCTAGTGGATTCTTTCAATAGTAAACGGGTCATGGAGGTAATTTAAGTAAAGTTATAACCTGAAAAACCAGTATTTACAAAAACAGTGGTGGGGAGAACAAATGCCATATTTTTTTTTTTTTTGGGGTGTTGGATATCATCAAATAACCCAGACAGCGAAGAGCAGAGGGCAGAGTGAAAGGGAGTGTCAGACTTCTACTGACTAAAAACCACCCATGTTCCTTCTTAGCCCTTCATGTCGAGGCTGCGGTATCTCTTGCGAACAACCCGCAGCTCCGACGGTAGAACAAATTCCCTTCGTTTGCGTTAAGGGTACTTTTACACCCTATAATATACCATTAAATATTTTAACTCAATTTAAATATTCAATTCCGGTTAGCAAGTCACTTCATAACAAATCTTGGGCGCTCTGGGAAATCGATTCAAGCACCAACTTATTTCAAAGTTGTTGGGCAATATCAAAGGTCACAGGGAAGTTTGCATGCCGGGGTCCCTACGAACCCCAAGACGTGGGTTCCCGAAACATCCTGAAGCATTTTCCCTTTCAACAATCCCGAAAATTATTCCGTATAAGAAAATATAAGTTGTACAAAAGCCATTTCTGGACGTGAAATCGTATTTAAGGTTGGTCTGAAATAAGGCTTGCGACGTATACACTTATACAGTCACGTGCAGGAATATGTAGATGATGCGAAAAACTAAGATTGTGTCGGAAAAATAAATAATATCTAATCTAATCGAATGCAGCTGAATACCAGTATTTTACATTGATAGTGAGTCATCTCCGTCACCTCTATCCTAGCGGCATTGCAAATTCACAAATACCTCTGAAATGTCTCTTGCAACAGTAATTAATATTATTATACTGGTACCATACTTTACAACTTGGAAAACAACTCTTTGCTCATCTCATTAATTAACTAAGTAAGTAATTATTTTTCCGAAAATCATTTGTGCAGTAGAGACTAGATTGTTACATATTTTTACCGGTCACTGTACCTAATTTTCGCGAGTATCAAGGTTATTATCAAAAATAAGGTTTTTATTTAGATTCTACATGAATATGTATTATATAATGTGTTTCTAAATTACTTGTATAATGTTATTGGGGTGTTCTCGATCTTGTTAGTACCCTTAGGTATATATTTTTTTGTTTTTTGGAATTGTCTGTGTTGTATGTAAAATAAATGTTCAAGTATGAGTTTCAAGGTTTTTTAAAAAGTTCTTTCAGTAAGTTGTTCTTCACATAATAATATTAGAATTCAAATTCCAAGGCAAGCACCTTACAAAATAATACTCCTATTATACGTTGGTTACGCTGTATAGTCTTTCTCTGTGTGTCAATTGGTCAGCCGGTCAGAAAAACAGTCATACAATATATCAGTAGATAAATAAATGAAATAAGAAGTAAAATAACAAAATTGTTGTTTATTCAATATTACAGGTAACGAATCACATAGTAGAATACAACTACATTACAGAGGAATCGGTTATTTGCCCAACATTTCTGAGCACATAGCCATCAATAATAACTTCATATATAGTTAAACAATTAGGATGATGATTTTGCTAGACCCTCCCTAACAATCCTATCAAGTTCTGCTGCTCCGTATTCGTTGCGTTTTTTGCAATATGGTGTCTGTTTCAAGGTTGTCATCCACGCGGTCGTTTTTGGATACCTGAAGAAAAATAATTAAAATGTTAGAATTACACAGATGTGATGCGTTTTAAGTAATTTTAAGGACAAAATCATGGGTATGGAAAAAATTTATAGTTTCGATATGTCTGAATACCAGAATTTCCCATGAAACGACTGTCTATCTGACTTAATATCCCTTGGTGGGACTAGAGCTAGACTGACTAGGTGTCAGACTTTCGAGCCACTGACTACCTGTAACGACTGTCAACAATCTACGAAATACAGCCAGACAGACATTGGTCTCAGCTGTAATTCGTTGATTGTTCGAATTTCCTTCGTGCCTCAGAAAGCAAATTAAGCCCAATGGCTTAATTTGCTTTGCTTGCATTGCATGCATTGCATACCGAATTTCCTATTTTCAAATAGGAAATTCGGTATGCAATGCATGGTCAATTGGACACTCATCCATCAATCGACCTTGACAAGCGCACCTTAATCTTGGTTTTTTGTGGACAAGTGATTGTTCGTTAACTGTTGATTTTTGATTCTTAGTTTATATTCTTCGATCGTTGTTTGTTTATTGTTAAGTACCTTTTTTTCTTGTTTTTCTTTGTTTTCGTGTTTTAACAATGGAAACCTGTAATTGGCCCTCAAATGCTTATTGTTTAAGTAGGTACATTGTCTGTATCAGCTGTAAGTTTCCCAAAAATCGACCGACACGGATGTGATTATTTAGCCGCAAGTTGTTTCATGAAAGTAGTGTAGTAAAAAAATTAAAGAATAAGGGAGACTTACTTCTTCGCGTCAATCGGGACTAAATATTCCATCGTTGTCATATTAGCTAAAGCAGCTACATCGGCAATAGTCACATGATCCGCAGCAAGATACGTCGATCGGGATAAGAATGCTTCAAAGAAACTATACGCCTGTTCAATGTCGTCCAAATATCTTTGTTCTACGGTAGTTTTTCCTTCCACAACTATGTAATACTGCAAAAAAGGAAACTTGATCAATATAATGAATAAGGTAAATATTTTTAAAGGTGGTCTTTATACATATATGGTATACGTTAAGTTCAGTTTTAAGATCAAATAAGAACAATAACTGATGAAGTCATGATCTTTGGACCTTTTCATCTTAAATCAAAGATTTTGTTGAATTGCATTATTATTATTCTCACCTTCCACTTATGAATTTTAGTTATGTAACATTAACGAAAGTAAGTCATAATACATAATACATAATGCATTCACGAATTTTCTTTCTTTCTTTTTTTAATTCTAATTTCTGTATTTATTTCAGAGTTTTAGGCTCAATAGTTTCGGAGATAAGGGGGGGGGGGAATGGTCCGACAGACAACACAAGAATTACTTGTATAAGGGTTCTGTTTTTTTTCCTTTTGACAAGTAACATGGGAAAGTGCAGGAAGAAGACGATGTTTTTTTACGGTTTAGGACAAAATAATTAGGTTTTATTTTACTTACAGTTACATTTCTTATTCTAGGGAAAAGAATTGCCGTATCGAAGAACAATTTTTGATTGACCATTGCCCTCTTCTTGACGTCCTTAGGATACCAGGAATCGTCTTTTCCGTACACATCAGAAAGGTACTGGAGTATAGCGTGACTGAAAATAGAGAATATAAAACAAAATAGGTTCGAGACAAATAAAAAAAAACGGGCTAAAAAAACCATAAAAACATAACCCTTTCCTTGCAGTCGGGTAATAACAACACGCTTGCGACTGCTAAAGCAACGAAGCAGTCAAACATTTATTAATATGTTTAAAAAAATAAGTAGAAGCACTGCAAGGTCATTTATCATTCATAAAAGGCACCATTTGAATTCTGGTTAGTGACAGAGCATTGCCATAGAAATATCACGATGTGCTTCTAGAGGCTGAAGTTACTACAATAAACCATCGACCTTCCCCAGAAGAAGGAACACATCACTACATATTATAAAACAAAGACCTCCACCGCGTCTGTCTGTCTGTTCGCAAACTCAAAAACAACTGCACCGATTTTCAGGCTGTTGTTACCAATGGATAGAGTGTTCCTCAAGGAAGGTTTTTAGTGTATAATTCGATGCGGGCGAAGCCGCGGCCATCAGCTAGTAATTAATAAAGTAACAAACATACCTGTCATGTATGCTGAAATCACCATCTTCCATTACAGGTATTTGATGCTGTGGATTTTTCTGGAAAAAAAATGTACCATGAAACGAAGTTAAAAAAGTTCCCATTTCTATTTATGAAAGAAAGAATATCATAAAAACCCAACAACTTTTAGAGGACCAAAAGGGCCGACTACATTTATCAAAACAATAACTTATGATAGGATGAATATTGCCTTTACAAATAACAATGGAAGACATTTCATAATTACCTTCAAATATTCAGTTGTCTTATGTTCGAATGCTTGAAGATCTACTTCTATTTTCTCATAGGGAACATTGAATATTTCGAAACCCATCATGGCCGAGCGTACTGGAGGACTCAAGTCCATAGTGTACAGTTTGATAACCATCTGAAAATAAATACAATACAATTTATTATTAAACTATTTTAGGTAGCATGTTCTGGAATAAGTAAGATATTATTGGATTTCCAAATTGAATTATTTTAGGGTAATGGTGAATGATTAAAATCACCAATACAACTCTCTTAGTCCAAACTAGCTTGTGCCAGTGGCTTCGCCCGCTACAACTCGAAAATTATCCCACGGGAAGATACAATCGGGATAAAAACTATCCTATGTGTTAATCCAAGTTATAAACTGTCTGTGTACCAAATTATATCCAAATCCGTTCAGTATTTTTTACGTGAAAGAGTACTAAACATACACACTCACATACAAACTTTCGCCTTTATAATATTAGTGTGATAACTTCCTTGAATGCTTTTTTCGTCAAATAGTTACTCAAGAAAGGTATATCAATTGTGAGTGTGTATTGGTGATTTTAATCATTATTACTCTGTAAAGCCACATTTGTTACGGCAGCGAATCTTATTTAATTTAATTTAAATAAAATAAGATTCGCCACCGCCACCATTTGACGGTTAGCCGTCAAATTGCAAAAAATTGAATTTCGCGGGCTACCATGGAGGTTCAGCCTTAACCAGAAATTTCATTTTCCAAAAAAAACACCTTCTATAATATTTTTAGTCTTAGCAACTTCACTGCAAACCACTACCACCAGCCACTTTAGTTTAGTAATGGGTTAGGTGTAATTTTATTTTTAATTAGGTAATTAATAACTTCTATGGTCATATATTATAATATATATATATATATATACATATATGTTTTTTTTTTTATAAAACAATAAATAAAAAAAATATATCACTGACAGACACACCACACCACACCACACACTTACACACACTGTCGCTGTCACTGTCTGACTGGTTGACTGGTCAGAGAATGCCTTGTGGCATTAAGTCCGCCTATGTACCACTTTTGTGCATGAAGTTTAAATAAATAAATAATAATAATAAATATATCCTGAATGAAGTGAGTATAGTAACTACTAAGGAGTGTAATCGTATATTTTATCATCGTATGTTAAAATTTTCAAATTACTTACTTTATCTTTTTTAATTTACTGGGATTTATCTGAATCAGGAAGGTACTCCAACTAGTGGACAATGCACTAATCAAAAATGTAGAACGCTTTTATATGAAAACTGTTGATTACTTATCAACTCTTATCATGAATTGATAATAGGTACATAAAATATTATGCAATAAAGCTCTAGATAATAATCAGGTATGTAGGTTGTAGTCAAGCAAACTGATTATTATTTGGCTTTAGGTACTTACAATTCAAATTAGCCGTATTATCAAATCAACCTTGTAATTATTTATCGGTCATATGGAACTATATTGTAACGCGCAAAATATCAATCTTGACAATCAGTACGCTGTTGTTGCACAATTTTGATTAATCTTTTATTTAAGGGTAACATAACACCACGCCTATAATCCCATAGGGTTAGACAGAGGTATAACTAACAGTACGTACATCCACATTTCGTCAGATAAGTTTAAGTCTTATGTAATAGGGGGCGAGCCAATTGCTTTGAATCGGACGCAACCCCAGACTCCGTGGCTGCTGTTGAAAAAAATGTTCGATACTTAATCACGCCAACAAAAAACTTTTTCCGAAAAAAAGAACCATTTCCAAAAAATACTAAAAAAGTCTAAATTAACTTTAGGTTCTTTTTTTTTGTAAATAGTTATTTATTTTATCCTTTTTAGTTGTAGACTGCACAAAGTCTAGTCACCATTATATCAATTTTACACTGTTACTACAAGTTATTAGGAACATCATATTAAAAGATCAGGAGGAAAAAAACTGAGGTATTAAACCGACTTTGATGAAATTTCTATGAGACCAATTATTATTTGAAAGCACATCCTTTCATATAAAAAAGATATTTTTTCAAATCGGTTCATAAATGAAGGAAACATAACATAACACATACACACGTACGTACGTACGTATACGTTAACATATATTAAAAAAAAACAAATAACATACAGTCAAATTGAGAACCTCCTCCTTTTTTGCTTTTTTGAAGTCGATTAATAAATGAATTTGAGGAAACAGCAGATTTTTTCTACGAATTTCAACGCGTTTACAATAATTAAAAATAAAAGTTTTCGAAAAGTTACCGATTTAAGGCACCGGCCTACCCGTGTGGTACACACGGCTACACATCAAGCTATACATTTCCAGTTAACACTGATCTCGCACTGTACGGAAATCCTATACAATGCGAGACCAGCTTATACTGGAAATGTATAGCTTGATATGTAGCCGTGTGTACACGTGCGGATTCATAATAATATTATCTTGATATTTACCTAAACTAAAGCATTATTTCGTAGAAAATATGTAATACTATAACAGTGATAAATTGTTTGACCAAACCAGCAAACAATTGTATTTGCGTCGGTACCATAGAATACACACAATTGGACATAGAATAAGATAAAACCGCACTAAAACTTCATACGTGGGGCTAGGCAATCAACCAACCTTTTTACTACACGACCTGCAGTTAGGGTTACCAGATATAAGTTAGGTATATAACTGAAAATTTCTAAAAAAAAGACGTAATTTCTACTAAAAAATTATGCTACGTGTACTATCGCCCATAAGGTGGGACGTGTGTAGTATTTACGATAGCACTATAGGTATACCTAAATCTTCTTAATTTTTTTTTTGGGGGTTGGAAAATCATCGACTAACCCCTACCGCTCTTGGGCAGAGCGAAAGGGAGTGTCAGATTTCTACTGAATAAAAACCACCCATGTTTCTTCTTAGCCCTTCATGTCGAGGCCGCGGTATCTCTTGCTAATAACCCGCAGCCCCGACGGGCATCTTCTTACTTCTGGCCTTAATTGAGCAGAAGTTTAAAATATTCTTCGTTATAAGTGAGTTGGCCATTTCACAGCCAAACGGATATACGGTTTCCGGGTGGGATCGGGTGGAAAAATAAACTTATGATTTTTACCAAAGAAAAAAATTGTTAGTTTGCTGTAAATAAATAAAAAACTTATTTTTAAGTATTTTATTTTCTGTGCTAAAAATTCTGATATTTTCTACTCGATCCCACTCGGAATTCGTAAGAGACCAAAAAAGGTGTAAACCGTTCCTACTGGTAACCCTACCTGCAATAGAACAAAGCTGTAGTTAAAAACTTTTTACACTGTAAAAATCAATGAAAATGTTCGGAGGATATTGATGCCTCAAATTCATTCAACGATGGTAACTCACGTGAAAAAAACATTTGAACCAAACTGCGCTCCACTCGGTGGAAATAATATCCATTGTGCTAAGCCATAGGCAATATTTTTACAGGCAAATGAAACAATAAAAGATTTTATTGGTTGTTTATACAGTCAGTGTCGTAGAAAATGCAATCAGTTCACCCCATTGCACTAAATTAATTAAATTGTGTGGGTATTACCTACCAATTTTTTTATTCTCCTTTTATATTACTCATAAAATTCTCATAATTATGTTTTTAAAATTATAATGTAATTACATGGTTCGCGGTATTCAGTCGGTCACCCATCCACGGACCGACCTTGGTAAGCACGTTAAACCGCTGGTCCCGGTTTTCATTAACCAACAAATAAACTTATCAATCTGACTATTAATACACAAATCTGTAGGGATAACGCAAACACGGTTAACGGCACGGTTGGCGCAGTGGCTGAGCGATTGGACTGTTGCGCTGCGTGTCGCGGGTTCGATCCCCGCACGGAACAAATATTTGTATGGCCTACAGATAGTTGTTTCGGGTCTGGGTATTTGTTTATGTGAGTTTAAATTTTTGTACACGCACCCACGATACAGGAGAAATTCCTGGTGTGGAGAAAAGTAAAAAAAAAAAAACTTGAGAGGTGTCAAGGAACACCCGGATGGAACGAAGTTATTCTTATTATTTTTTATTATGTAAAAAAAAAAAAAAGAAATGTAGAAATGAAAATATCTGGCTTGCTTTCTATAAGAGAGAGAGAGAGACAGACAGAGAAACATGCGACGCCGCACAGCTTACAATAGCTTACTATAGCAAAAAGTGTCGTGACAACTTTTCGTAAGAATTTTTTCCGTCTAGCCCCCTTTCACAACGCGCGATAAGGAACTTCGTTCCAAAAACAAAAGCTACTTGTATTTATTCTGAAGCAATGCTGATCATGCGTCGGACTATTATATGCAGAACTGGTGAAAGTTAGGACACAGGACTCCTCTCTACGCGACGGAAGGGGCTGTTCTCCATCACACGGACTCAGTGAGGGTTAATAGATGTCACATGTAAGTTTACGATTATTTGCTTCTAGGACATGCCAATTTCCTCACGATTAACTCCATTACGTGTGGGTGCACCACCCACTCTTTCCTCTAGGTCACCAATATTTTCAACGCAGATAAAGCACGCTCAATTATCTGCTAATCACCGCATTAAATAACATGCTACGTCAAAATGGCTGCGGTAAACTGTTTAAGGCTATTAGAAGATGCGTTAATAAATACTGGTGTCCTATAAATCTGAGAAAGTAGAGACGTTACGGCGTACGTGAGCGTCGCAGGCGGAATTTTAACGGGAATAAGAAGTTAAGGAGGCTTGTAACTACGTTTAAATTAGTATGTCTTTGTATCACAAGTTTAGCTTTAGGTTTCCTGGATCGCCTGGATAGTTAGTCTGGATTTCTGCCTGGTTAATGCCAATAAGCTCGCTCCCTGTTACATGTTACATATAGGGTGTAAAAGTACCCTTATCGCAAACGATGGGCATTTGTTCTCCCCACCACTGCGATCATTTTTTTGTTCCAGACCATACCTGGGAACCTCCTAGTTACGGAGATATTGGGGGTCAAAGTTCCAAATTTTTCACAGCTGTTTTTGTAAATACTAGTATTTCAGGTTTTAACTTTACTTAAATTACCTCCATGACCCGTTTACTATTCAAAGCATCCACTAGCACAATGTTTTAAGTGTGCTACTTTGAGTTTTACCGTAAAATGTGATTTTAGACCCCAAAAAAAAAGTCATTTCCCAGCAAAAATTTTTGCGTAGGGGTACTTAGTTTGATGTACAGAATGCTTGGTTGACGGATGCGTGAAGGGTTCGTTTACACCCTGTATACCTCGGGATGTTATGTTATGTTCGACTTGTACGAGCTTAGTATAATTGGGTTTTTCTTTCAGGAAATTTGCAGTAGTCGCTTCGAATCAAAAGTCAGTCGATAGCAAAAGACTCATCCCTATGGTGTGGGACTTAAACGTAACTGGCGTTATGTATGTTTATTCTCTTACACACCTGCATTTCGCTAGTTACACCTCTGCCGAACACTTGAGGAAGAAAAGGGTTAGATTGTATTTTCTGTAGATAAAGCAATAGTTTTGCAGTTTACCTGGTGGTAAATGGCTTCTGCTGCTTATCGGTAGATCGAGAAGTCTAACGTAAATGACAAAATTTTAATTAAAGCCTTGTCCCTAAAGCTTGGAATTAATTGTTAACAGTGGAGAATAATAAATTACACAACTGTTTCATAAATTCCTGAAACTCGAGTAGGTATGTGGAATATTTTGGTTTTACAGTGCTGTGGGAAATTTGAGCAAGATCATGATGAACCACAGAACCGTATTCCTGCACTCTCGCTAATAGATAGCCTGGCAGCCAATTCGTGAGCTCGGTTTCTAGATGTGAGGTGATCATAACACTCCATCAATTTGTTTCCTAGGTTAATTTCTATTTAAAGTTATTCAGCTGCTCTGGCTACTTTAAGTAGACATCTACTATCATAACACAGCGGATCTCCTTAGGCCAGAAGACACTGAATAACCATGACACATAACCGCCTAAAGGAGGAAATTTCGAAGAGACATACACTCAGCATTAGTTATGGCCAAAGGTTGAAGAAAAAGAGTCCGAATCTGTAAGAGACAAAGGACGCAGACGATAATTAAGCACTTTCCACTGGTTTAATCTAACATCCCACTATTTTCAACCCCTTTAACAGTTCATACAAAAAAACCTGAACTCAAAACTAGCAAGTTGCAAAAGTTCTTCAACAATTTATAAAAAGCAATGACGCAAAAAGTTCCATACATCATCTAGGTTCACAATGTGCTTCTAGATCTCAAGAAGAGCGCTGAGCGATGTCTACTTTAGCTGGAAAAGTTAACATTCATAAATCGCTTTAATGCTTTAAGTTTGTATAAGACGGACGCGCGACAAGAACTAGCTGCGAACAGCTGCATTGAATTTAGTTTAAAAACCAAAGAGGACTATTTAGGATTGCCTGATTAGCTTACATAATCTGTGTATTATTAACGTTCCCATAGCTGGGAGTTTGGGACACAGGCTTCCTCGCTGGGAGAAAGACGTAATATAACATAGCAACTGTCGGTAATTCCCGAAGGGCTAGGCAAAGGTGTGCCTAATAGGCGAGGGTGAGCCTCCGGGCACAAACCCTGAATCCGTAGCTACTACTGAGAAATTTTGGATGGAAAAACCCAATAACACTTTGAACAACCCGGGAATTTAACTCAGGACATGTCACATCATTCATCCCGTCGGGGCTGCGGGTTGTTCAAAAGAGATACCACAGCCTCGGCACAAGGGCTAAGAAGGAACATGGGTGGTTTTTAGTCGGTAGAAGTCTGACACTCCCTTCCGCTCTGCCCAAGAGCGGGATGGGATTTGATGATTTCCCACGCCCCAAACAAAAATAAAGTACATGTCACATGTCTTCGCAAATAAAAAGAACAATAAAGAAACTATTTAATATTTTTTCTTTCTTTCTTCAGTTTTAGATCTAGGATATTTTATGTAGGTTTCCACAAGGATTTTACCCAAATAAAAGTTAACTATTTACAGCCTTATTCATAAAAAGTTAGAGCCTCCTTGAAGGCTCCTTGAAGGACTGATGCTAAAAAACATGATTCATAAACGTCTGTTAACGCTAATCAGTCCCTCAAGGCTCTGCTAAAGTTAGAGGACTGTTGACCCTCCTTTATCTCCCTGCTAAGTCACAAAATGGCCGCCACAAATTTGAACAGCTGACTTTGACAAGAGCAAAAAACCATAACGAAGATAATTTTAGTGAAGGGAGAGTTACGCAAAGATTTAAAAAAATCCAGGAAAATTTATTTTCAGGCATTTGTATTTAAAAATCCTCTTAATTATGTATTTAAGATGATACGTGTAATAACAATTAATATGAAAAAAATAAAATTAGGATGAATAACATAATTACGGCTTTTTGCACTACAACTTATACATACGGATCGGAAATGGCGGGAAAACAAACATTTCACTTTTTTTTTAAAGTTGATCTTGGGGTTGTATCGTCAAATTTTATCTTTTCGTGACAATGCAAGCTATCCAGGCAATTCGGGCTATAGAAGTTGTTAATTTACAACCACAACCGCGGCGTCGCAAGGTGTATAATCAAAGGGCAGATCCTATAGAGGATCTGCCCGATATAGAATTTCGGCGACGGTACCGGTTTGACAAGGGGACTGTCCAATTTATTGTTCAATTGGTGAGGGCGGACCTCACCAAGGACCGAAGAGGCGCCAGCCTGACACCAGAGCTGCAGGTTCTTACTGCAATAAGATGTTGGGGGCGCAAAGAAGTAAGCATATCCAGCATTACCTATTTACTATCTGCCATAAAACTTTTTTTTTTTTAAGATCTCTTACGATGTCACCCGATTATGTTAATAAATAACCTGTGCCGAGGACCTAACTTTACATGCTGATAAAACCATACATTTTAAGTCCAAGATGATGCTGCAGAGCTTCACGGGCTCTCGCAGCCGACGGTAGGCAGGGTGTGTGCAGCGGTGGCGCGAGCACTGGCGAATCACTCTGCTCACTATATAAAAATGCCCAGTAACGCGGCCGAGAGGGAAGAGACCTGTCGGCGATTTTACGCGCTGCGGGCGTTTCCGACAATTATTGTGTGCATTGATTGCACCCATATTAAAATTAAAAAATACGGCGGCAATGCAGCCCAATACTACATAAACCGCAAAGGATACTATTCTTTGAATGTCCAGGTAAATACACAAAGAATAAATATTACAAAGTCCTTACTTAGGTAGGTACCTAATGTAATTTTTTTAAATACCATTTAACATGGGTACCTTCTGCTAACACTAATGACGTTTTGAATTATTATCAGGTTACATGTGACGCTGACCTCAAAATCCAGGACATTGTGGCCAGGTGGCGCGGAAGCACGCACGATGCCCGTATCTTCAACGAGTGCTCGCTGAAGGAGCGGTTTGAGGCAGGGGAGTTCAGAGGGAAGAGGCTGCTGGGAGACTCTGGGTATAAATTGGAACCCTACCTTTTGACCCCTGTTTTGAGGGCTCAATCTGCCTCCGAAGAGCGCTACAACACGGCCCATATAGCAACGCGCAATACCGTAGAGCGCTGCTTCGGAGTCTGGAAAGCGCGCTTTCGGTGCCTGCTGCAAGGCATGACGGTAAAGCTGCAGAATGTAAAAACTGCAGTTATCGCCCTGGCAGTACTCCACAACATTGCCATCGAGCACAACGACTTGCTCCCAGGTAATAATATCCTACATAGAATAGCCACAATGATTCTTAAGTATTTCATTTTAACATCTCTTATCATTTGCTCACATTCACATAGCACGACATTATTCTAATATAAGTAGGTAAAAAAACACACATTTATAAAATTATAAAACTAATCATTTAATCAAATAATCAGAACCAAATTACTAACCTTTATTCAACTCAACCTTTGTTTCCTATAATATATATTGAATGTATTTTTGTAGGTTCGTGGGTAATGATTGTTGACATTATAAATAAGTAGGTAGGTATTTTTTTCAGAAGCTGATGAAGATGGTGTAGATGAAGAAGAGGCTGACGAGGAAGTGGTTGTTGCGGCAGCCAGCAGGGCGGCAAACAATGCACATCTTCGCGCTTTTATTCATCGACACTTCCAATAAATAAAGTTATCAATAAGATTTCCACCAACCTGGACACAACCGGTTACCTTACTTGAGTCAAAAATGTGGTGCGTCTCGTATGGTGTAAACCCTCTAGGGCAATCATTTAAGTAACAGATCTCCAAACAAAACAAAATAATGTATACAAAAGTATAAAGTTGACGTTAAAGATGTATAGGTACAATTTTACTTCTTATTTCATTATTAAGAAGAAAAATGTGTTCCTCCGTACCTGTAACCGCACATTTTTGGCATCATCTCTGCAAGCAAAACATGTTTTTTTTTCTAAACCATCCGACTACATCATTATTTTGAGATGAATAATGTTTATTACTAATGAAAAACAGTTGCTCAAGTTGCCAGAGAAAATAACATTAATAATTATAAAAAAAACATCATGACATATCAAAATAGTTTTATTTTGTAAAAAAAAATCTGTTTATTACTAAAAAAAAAACTACTATCTTAGCTACTTATCCTTAATTTGTAGGACTGTTGAAGCTAATAATATTAATTAATACCTATGACATAGTTGGCTTAAAAATATCTTATTTTTTGTCATGGAGGCAATCCGTATGTTGCACAAAGCTGTTTGCTTCTAACAATTTCTTGTATAATTTCAATTGGAAAATATACTTTAAAGTACCTCTACCTAGTGGAACAGTTGTTCATGATTGTCTTGTATTTATAATAAATTTTCAAAGGAATTATGGTTTTTCAATGGTATTTGCAAGTTATAAATATTATTCAAATATGTTTTATGAATTCTTCCATATAATTTACAAAATCCAAAAAAATTTAAAGAGAAAATGAAGAGAGAGAAAAGGAAAAATAATTCTGGAGTCAGAACAATTACTTACGTTTTCCCGCTAATTTGCTGTCACTGCTGTCGATTTTTTTTTAAATTCTCGAGGAGGCCAATTTTTGTCTTTGATTTGTCAAGATAGCCAACATAACGCGTCTAATCCGTCTATCAGCAGCTCATTAGTTATCAGACTGCTAGCAAGCGTTTATGAATCATACTTCTTGACAACCGTCAAACAAGCTTAATCAGTCTGTTAACTAACAGACCCTTCAAACCTCAATTAAGGATTTTTTATGAATAAGGCTGTTAATCTTTAAAATACATACACAGCTCCTACTACACAATCATAACTTTAGAGAAGTCGTAGTTTTAATCATATGCGACGAAATTGCTCGAGATCATCCAGAATTAGCGTGACAGATGTTAAATGATGATTATGAAATACCTGAAACAAGTGGATACGATAAAAAATTACATTAGGCCATACCTACTACATCAGTGCCAACCAAAACCGGTATAAGTTGACCTCTGATTCTATTGAAACACTGTACTACGCTAGGCCTGCTCGAGGTTAAAGTGTTGCCACTGGTATGCGTCTTACTGTACTAGCTTTAGCTGAAAATTGCACAATGATTCGCAACTCATGGGCAATGGGCTTAGGATTGACAATGTATTAGTTCGACAAGTATGAACATGTTGGAACGACGTAGATGCTATATAACCTTGCTTGTCAAGTTAAGATGTGTTCCGATAAATAAGTATTACGTACCTCTACTTATTTATCGGATTTCGTTGATTAACACCAACGGCACGGCTAGCACAGTGGGTGACATTCAATTCCCACACGGGAAAAAATATTGTATGGCTTACAGGTAGTTGTACCGCCGGGTCTGACTATTTGGGTATGTCAGTTTAAATGTTTGTAAACGCACCCTCAATACAGTAGACATTCCTGCTGTGGGACAACGGTTCATCTTCTTAATAAAAACTATTCTTATCATTTTAATTAAGAGATATATTTGCGTGGCGAGCTCTTAACCCAAAATCCAACCAGTCCGAAAAAAAAAGTAGAATAGTTATGACTATTCCCTTCTACGATAGTACGGAACCCTTCATGTTTTTTATTTCCTCCTATTTTAGTTGATTTCTATGAATCCACTTAAAAAAAGGTTTATTCTCATGTCAAAAATGCACTCATAGATAAACATAGAGAGAGCAAGAATTATTGTGTATTAATAAATAATAATTGCCTGATTAAAGATAAGTCTGCAATCAGTCATAATTTTTCATCGCGTTTTATTATTTTAGGTTTTATCTAAACATAAATTAATCTAACTTCCGAAGTAATCAAGATTAACTGGCTAAGTGTTAAGTCGTTCTTGTGCGATATGTGTTCCGTACCTGCTAAGTGAGAATTTTTAAAGTGAGTTTTTCTTTCTTTGGCCCTGATTTTGGTTTTGAATAGTTTTTTTTTTATTTAAATATCGTGCAACAATTAGAAAACTTTACTGTTAACCTTGATTGGATTCTCTTCTAACCAAAATAAGCTAGTAAATTCAGCGAAAGGCAATTTGTAGCACTCAACCTGCATATTGCCGTGCTTTACCTATAATATTCATCTGTAAAGCAGTTTAATGAAGAAAAAAGAAGTAAAAACCAGTTGAATAAAGTATGGTAAAAAAGTTTAAACCTACGAAAGTGTTAACAAAACCAGAATTAAATTAAAAATAAAAGATTTGTTTTATAATTTCACGTGAATGAAGGTCGCGGGCAACAGCTATTGTAAAATATCAGTATAACGGTAGATTAGTTACGTAAACCTTTTTATCTATTCGTTTGAACAGTACTCGTGTGGCACGTGTAAGATAAACGGTTATAGGATAAACTGTTTACTTTTTTCAGGAGAGGAAAGAAAGTTCTATTCTTTGGAAATGTTTTTATTAAACTTTTATAAAAATTTATTCAAATCCTAAATAAAAAGTTGAACTTATACCTACTACACATAAAGGGCGTAGAAATAACCTTAACAACACTGAAAGGTACTTGATCTCGCCGTCGTCCAAAACAAACAAAAATTATCATTGCCATCGCAATAATAATAAATAATAATAAATTCTTTATTTCTCCTTACAATGACAGCTTATTCTAGGTTTCACAATATTGTTTGTTTTTAGCAATGTGAGGAGCTGGTGTCTGAGTTAGGCGTAAACCGCCTGTATTACAAATCACCAGGTCCCCACCCCACGGAAGAACAAAAAGTTTTACTTAATTATAATAATAATTATGATAATGATATTACAATCTAAAGCAATGACGCGTCATTGCGATGGCAATGATAATTTTTGTTTGTTTTGGACTATACATGAGAAGGTTTTTATAGTTAAATACCTCCGTATTAGAGGTCAAAGTTCCGAATTTTCCACAAGTTTTTTTTGTAATATCAGTTTTGAAGGTAATAATTTTACTTCAATAAAAATAGCAATGGATGCACCATGGCCCATTTTCTATTCAAAGCATCCATTAACACAATGTTTTCAGTGTGCTATGTTGGTTTTTACCGTCAAACATGATTTTTCACTCATAGAAAAAGTTGTATCCCAGCAATAACTTTTGCGTAGGGTTACTTAGCTTGATGTACATAATGCTTTGTTGGCGGTTTCATGAAGGATACGTTTACAACCTGTATAAGTACTTAACTAAGTTATATAAATGTTTTTAGGGTACAGGCAAAAACGGGAACCTCTAAAAGATTGCTTAATGCCCGTCGGTCTGTCAGTTTGTTCGGAACTTTCGAACGTGTGTGTAGAACAAACCATTTTGTTCCCTTTCTTTATTTATTTTCACCGAATTGGCTTCGAATTACTTCGGCTCATTTTTACTAGCTGATCCGGATCCGAGGCAATTCTGTTACGTTGGTTGAAACTGTGAACTACAAATTAGAATTAGGTACATAGTGGTTTGACTTGAGATTCTCCTTTTTTCGGATTACATTTTGAGATTCGTTTGACCATATTTAAATACACATTGACTGTAAACCACCATAAAATACCTGGTAGCTTACCATAATTTCTTAACTTCTTTTATCGGCATTATACTATACAGGGTGTAAATCAACCCATCACACAGCCGTCAACCAAGCATTCTGCACATCAAACTAAGTACCCCTACGTAAAAAAATTTGCAGGGAAACGACTTTTTTTTTGGGTCAAAAATCACATTTTACGGTAAAACTCAATGTAGCACTGTTAAAACATTGTGATAGTCGATGCTTTGAATAGTAAACGAATCATGGAGGTAATCTAAGTAAAGTTATAACCTGAAAAACTAGTATTTACAAAAATAACTGTGAAAAATTTGGAACTTTGACCCCCAATATCTCCATAAGCAGGAGGTTCTCAGGTATGGTTTAGAACAAAAAAATGATCGCAGTGGTGGGGAAAACAAGTGCCGTTCGTTTGCGTTAAGGGTACTTTTACACCCTATATAGTGAGAAAAAGAAATTAAGCTAGAACCCGTATGGAGCTATATTATTAGAGCCCCTTTTTCCCATACTGACATCAAATTACTACTGCCATAAGAAGGGTGTAACGGGCCCTGAACAATCATAAATTCTATGCACTTTAACAACGCCAATTCAACCAATAGGTTTAATTTCGAACCTGTAACAAACGAGCATCACAATAACAACGGTGATAGCCGTGATTGTGCGGCAGAAGTAGCCACGATGACGTCATTAATCTTTGTGTAATGTCCACCGAAATGCGGACGCGGCCGTCAGGGCACATTTGCTAAAGTGAGGCTCTGTTAGGGTATATATGTGCTGTAGAGAACAATGTGTGATAATAGTCAGCTACAGTATTGAAGGTATAAGGAACAGGATAGAAAGGTGACGTGCTCTGTTGGCTACTGACCGAGATTTTGTGCATAGTTTAGTATGGAAGATTTTTAGTGATTTCAGGTTAAAGCATAGTTTGCAAAGATAATGAGTTTAATCCTAAAATAATTAATAAAATAATTACAATACTTCGTTATACATATTAGAAAGAGCCTCATACATAGATCAGAGAGTCAGTCGCTTCATGTGAAATACCGGTAATCAGCTGGGAGAGACTAGAAGCCGACCTCAACATATTTGAGAAAAGACAAGAAAATCTTGAAGCCGATGAGCTTTAATGTTCTTTATAGTTATTAAAGAAACCCGGTTTTCATGTTCTTTAATCCCGTTTTTTTGGGTGCGGTGCGAAATCATCAAATAAGCCAGAGCGGAAGGGAGTGTCAGACTTCTACTGACAAAAAACCACCAATGTTCCTTCTTAGCCCTTGTGCCGAGGCCGCGGTATCTCATTCGAACAACCCGGAGCCCCGACGGTATGTTCTTTAATCCTTGCGAAAAAGACCTGATAAGTGATAGGTGCACACGCACTTGACTATTTGTGACGCGTGTACCAACAAAACAAAGTCGCGATGTCAACCAATTTCCGACAGGTATAAACTTGTCTAATGTAACCCTCCATCCGAATTTCAAATCATTGCGCAATTTTCAGTTCAGCTTGTACAGTAAACCACTCGTTAATGACAACATTTTGACCTGGAGCTGGCCTATCTTAGTACAGAGTTTCAATCGAATAAGGGGCCAACTTATACTGGTTTTTAAACTACGTTCAATGAGCCAATGAAACCTCGTTACTTGTATGCGAATCACTTTTGACTAAGCCATCAGGGCCGGTTGTCTCCGGTTGTCGGTGTTTGTCTTCACATTGTACAGTTGGTGGTTTGTCTATCATCTGCCTAGCCTTTTTCCCAACTATGTTAGGGTCGGCTTCCAGTCTAACCGGATGCAGCTGAATACCAGTATTTTACATGGAGCTGGACTGTCTATCTGACCTCCACAACCCAGTTAATACCCAGGTAATACGATACTCTTTGGTAAGACTGGATGTCAGAATTTCAGGTCACTGACTACCTGTAACGACTGCCAAAGATCTATATATGGCAGCCGGGACCAACAGCTTGACGTGCTTTCCGAGGCACAGAGGAAACTCGGTATGTCGGGCGGTCACCCATCCACAGATCGACCTAGGCAAGCACAGCTTTACCTAAAGATCGACCCGAGTGGCAGTTCTTATTTTTTTTTTTTATTAAGCCACGAGCTTCTCCATGGTGGCTTGTCTATATTATACTCTTAGTGGTCTTACATTGTGGACCACTAAACGCAAACCGGACGGACAATATCTGGTACTTAGTTCTCTTTGGTAACTACTATTGTAATTCAAGATGAATTCAAGTCGGTAGTAATTTTTTTTTGCTACTGAAATGAAAATGATGTAGGTACCAAATGTTTATTCCTGTAGGTAGAACTCCTAACACATTTTATTATTTTTGGTCAGTATTTTATAGCGTTTGAAATAATTTCTAATACCTACGTTAAATTTTACTCAATTATTGAAATTTGACAGTGTTAGTTTAATGAATTAATTGATGTTTCAATTGATTCATAAAACATAAACTTCTCTAAAACGTCTTGGCAGATTGTTTTAGAATCCTATTACGAGTAGGTATATACATTAGCACTTACATGAATGACTATTTTAATAAGCTTTTATTTAACCTTCTGGGTTGATGGCACCATTACCATGAACTGTGCATCAACAGCAACTGCTAGGGAGCGAATATATGTAGATATTCGCTCCCTATTACTTAGGAGTTTAAAACAAAACTGGCGGAATGTGGGCGTACCTATAGAAATATCTCTGCCAAACACTTCAGGGATTACAGTCGTGGTGTTACGTTATGTCATACAACACAGGATACACTTTCAAATACAAAACAACTTTCACGAACAAGTATAATATAGGTTCATTCTATCGAGATAAAAAGTCTTTTAGAGTTTTTAAAGTTAAAGGTACAAAAAAAATCCCTTGCAAATTTATTCGGAATTGTTTGGAAGTTCGACGTTACATTTTTGGCATCAACATTTCACCCTTTTAAAAACAGTAATTGTGATTCTGCGAACTGGATTTAGGGCAAATTTAGAGCCGGTTAAGGTTCCTTTATGCTGGGAGAGTTTCGCGACCGTAGGGAAATGTAAGATTGTCAATGCGTCGAAACTTTTTCAAAACAATCTTTTTTTACCGCAGTCTGGTTTGTCCCACAGCTGGTCAATGGCCTGTTCCATATCCTTCCATTGACTTTTTATTGCGCCACTTCGAGTCAAATAAATGAAATCAAACAAACAAATGTCACCGACTTCAAAACCAGATTTTTCTTCTAAAGTTTATTTTTCAATTTTTGGTGTTTTTGAAGTCGGTTGTTTTTTTTTTGCAAAAAAGTTTTTTTTGGTAATTTTCTATCCAGTGACGTACGTGAAAGCTGTGGTAATAATAATATTAATGTTTATTATTCATATGGGGATGAATAACTGTACACCTTGTTCTTTCCAAATTGGTGACTAATGTAATGTTGCATTGAATTCAAGGCATACCCTGATTTTGTTTTTTTTTTAATTTAGGGACATGAAGAACAGGTAAAGGTTACTCCCCTATGGACAACAGAGGATCCTCCGACCGGTGGATGGCAATAACCGCGCCCTCTATTACATGAGACTTAAGCTTGTGGTTAAAAATGTGGGAGTTGTAATGAGTACACCTCTGCCTAACCCTTCGTGGATTACAGGCGTGATGATATGTTATGTTAATCTTAATATGTGTTGTCCTGTTCAAAATAGCCGTTGCATTTTAAAAGCATTTTGCCACTTGTCTAGATTAATGTGTCATTTCTGTTATCATGAGTAAACTTTTTTATCTCTTTTTGATATTAACCTATTAAGAGCGATTAACTTGGCCTGTGCAACTGAAGCTTATTTTCACAGGATTATCTATTACTGATTTGCTTTCAATAAGTTATTATCAAATAAGAAAAAACCTTTTTTTTTAGTCGGATAAGCCCGCCACACTATTCCCAAACCACTGTAACTCCTGTTGGCCAGAATCAACAAGAAAAGCGCCGAGACAATGAAGCTCGACGAAGTCCCAGAGAAACGATTTAACCGTCTTGAATCCCACAACGAAATTAATCAGAAAAGAATAGCGTAGAGGAGTAGGAAAAACATAATTTACCTTTCCCTCCATAATTATCGGCAGGAGACAGGACAGAACCAGGCCAATAGGCCGTATACAACTGGGATAAGCTCAGTTGGCTAGCACCACGGATATTATTGTCATTAATATTACTGGGTTCTAAGTTGTGAGCTGTTATATTTGATTCCAATAATAGGTATGGCAAAAATGCTTGAACGAAATATGTTCTAGTTTATACAAGGTCTGTATAGTAAATAACTCCGGATGTAACCTGTAGGTACACTATCCAACATAATATTACGTTCATTCTGCCAAAGACTACACTGCCATCAAATATGATGTGCAGATTGTTTAAATTCACAGTCAGATGTAGAACATTGACAAAAAGGCGAGGCAAAAAGCTTGTAGGAAAAAACCTGTAAAGAATAGAATCTACACTGGAATTATTTCATTCCTTGTTGGTCTAATGGTTGCAAGTGCGACTGCTGGTCCTAGGTTCGATTCCCAGGTTAGCCAAAGTGATAATGGATTTTTCATTAAAAATATGTCTTATTATCAACAACAGATTAAGGATTTGTGTCCAATTGCCAATAGGCTCGCCCCCCCTCCTACATGGGAGTTAAACATAACTGGAGAAAAGTGGGTGGTATTTTAAATATAGTAGAACCCTGCCTATCATAACAGATGTCGTGGTATGATTTATTTTATAACTAATTCTAATTTTGATTTCATCAACTTTACAAGTTCATAATTCATTTCAGCCATAAGCCACATTCGCCACGCTTGGCATACGGGTTGGCGATCGCAGTATAGTTGTTACGAAGGCACAGAGAACGCTGCTGCCCATTCTCTGGTAAGTCCCTTAGGCGCCTCTTACGACACCCACGGAAAGATATGGGATGGTGCTATTCTTTACGTCCGACACCATACGGAAGTTCATAATTATTTAAAAGCAATACACTTTCTTGCTATTATTTGCATAACTAAACTACCAGAAATTCCATGAACTCAGAATAGTTTGCAAACTAGTTGCGATGACACTACAGATTCCTCTCGCGCTGTGGTTGACACTGTTTGGAGTAAAGCTATAGTTAGCTGACATTTATGGTAGGTAGGTACCTAGTGATAAAACAGTAGTTGCTACTAGTTGCTAGTCTTCATTGAACAGCTTTAAAGCGTCTGGCGGAAGTTATGGGCGAAGGAAAGTGCCTGACAATGCTCAATATTATTATGTAGTATGTATAAAAATCAACAATTAGAATTTAAGTTAACCCGTTAACCCTTTAACCCATCTCACTTGGTATTTGTGAATTGGACGTCTAACCAACTTAGCAGGTATGCTGGCATTCAATACAGGTATAAACACATACTACTCGAAGCCCCACATTTTGTCCTTTAGAAAATAAGTAATGTCTGGCGGCTCTGGGCTCTTGGAATATAAAAAAAAGGCAAACAGTAAATACCCACGTATTCATTCAAAATCTCAGGTCCAATTGTGCCGACACCTACCAGGCTAACAGGAGTCTAGAAGATACCAACACACTCCGAAGTCACGTTCTAGAATAATGTGACACGTAACACGTACGTACTAACGTAACTGGTTTTGGGGAGCCTCTGTTCCTAATACTACGTCTTAATAGGTTGTTACATTATCGCCTACAGTCTTCTGCTTTGTATAAAGGTATTTTGTCAGTTTAAATGATTGTTTAAATTACGTGAATGACAGTTTTCCATTAAAATGTTACAAGTATTTTTTTATTTCTTATCATCATCATCTGCTTAGCCTTTTCCCAAGTACGTCGAGGTCGGCTTCCAGTCTAACCAGCCTCCAAAACCCAGTTAATACTAGATAATACGATACCCTTTGGCAAGACTAGTTGTCCGACTTTCAGGTCGCGGACAACCTTTAACGAAACTAAATATGAATTTTCAGGTCCTACTACTAGCTCGTATACTAGAATACTAATTAGTATTTTAGTATTATTACTTGATGTACAAACTTTCAACCACTATTTCATCGTCTTCAGGATATTTTTTGTGAAAAAAGATCCTTGATCTTTCCCAGGACATAATCTATCTCCTTGACAAGATACATTACAACCCCATCAGCCGTTTAGTTGTTAAAAGGTAACAAACAAACAATCAAACAGAGAAACTTTTGATTTGATTTATAATATTAGAATAGGAAGGGCGGACACAACTAGTTACTGTTATCACTCTGCTGGTGGCGTATTATAAGATTGTTGTGATATTTGCTTTTCAGTAACTAGGTAATTCATAATATCTAATCTTATGATTATTAAACAAAGATTAAATTTAATTTGATGGTACTCGTATATAACACACCAATACGGCGCATTTAGTAACAAATAAAAATATAATTAAATATCTTATCTAAAGCCCGACTGAACCTGTTATCACTTTTCATGCAGTCTTAGTTGTTAAATTGCAGATATTTGATTATTTTAAAAACATAACCCTATCTTTGCAGTTATGTAGTCGGGTAAAAACTCTGTTAAAATCTAATTTATCATTTGTTCTATCTGTTTATATCTTATTTTCTCTCACCAACAAATTAATAACAAATACCTGTATAAGAATATGATGAATGTTTGCCAAGGGACGTGCGATACTGAATTAGACTGAAATAAACTAAACAAAGCCTCGGGAGTTGATGTCGGCTTATAAGTAATAGGTAGTACTTTACTTGCCAAGTAAAGGTTCCGTAAAGAAATAGAAATTATTTATCTTGTGTTTATCATCTGCATAGCCTTTACTCAACTACGTTTTTATATTATGTTTCCAGTCCAACTAGATGCATCTGAATACCAGTATTACGTGGAAAAACTGTCTGTGTTATTTATTTTGTGATACTTATCCACGTTGCATCATTCTTTCAGCGAAAACACGTCCAGCCAGTCAGCCCTCAAGCGTTGCCAGACCGACCGATTCTATCAGCCTGCGGTTTTCCTGGGTCAGTAACCGACGATTTAACTATGTCATCATCATCATTCTCTTGCCCTTATCCCAATTCACTTGGGGTCGGCGCAGCATGTCTTCGACGCTTTAACTATGTATCATCAATATCATCGTCAGCCTATAATGTTCCCAATGCAGGGACTCAGGCCTCCTCTCTAGGAGAGGGATGGGCTATAATCTACCACGCGGGCCCAGTGCGGGTTGGTAGATGTCACATATCTTCGAATTTTTTGGTTCTAAGACATGCCGGTTTCCTCACGATGGTTTCTTTCACCGTTTTAAAGCAGTTGTGATGAAATAAATTACACAAAGTAATGTGCCTGACTGGGTTCGAACCCACGACTCACTTTTCGTAAGTCGGGGCCGCCACCACTGCACTGGGCCAACACTATAAATAAATACGGCTTTTCTTCTAAACTAGCCATACGAGTTTATAACTGTGTCGTAGCTATTAGCGCTCCTACCTCCTAGATAAATATTAAATCAATTATCCAGATTATAAGGATATAATGGTAGGAGAGGTAGGGGGGACCAGGGGGTTAGGACGATTTACTACTTACATTGAAATCTAAATAAACTATCGTGTTTAATTGGTCTATTTTACCCATGGTTGTCCTGTCTGTCATGCCTGTCCTGCGAAGTCCTTAATCTTTTTCCACTCTCTAGATGTTTAGTCTGGGTGGACTAATTATGTATTCGGTTTGTCCGACCCGCAACCTTGTCGTGATACTTCAACATCGCCGCAGGGCGTTTTTTCTTGTTTCCCAAACATACTATGTCTAAGTTAACAGCAGTTAATAATAATATAATTTTGTTTTTGAAGTGTGGGAAATCATCAAATGACTCCTCCGGCCGGAAGTCATCACGTAAGCTAACATTATCTGCCTAGCTAACCAAATGCAGCTGAATACCAGTATTTCACGTGGAGTGACTGCCTTTCTGAAGTCCACAACCCAATAGTACCACAGCAGATAACGTACAGCATGAAAATGCATTTTCCACGAAAACAGACACTTAGAGCAAAGAAACCTCTTGCTGAATTTTTTCTATATCTTGCAAGGATCTCCAAACAAATTTATTTTACCAAAAAAATATTTGGTTAGACTTGGGGTACTTCTTACACATCATTCTAGATGATTGATAGGCGGCGCACACGCGAGAAACTGCTTTATATTCTATTTGTCTTAGAAACTTTGCTAACTATTCCCTGTTGATAGGAAAAAGGGGCTTGGAAGTGGCTCAGACAAAAATCTATGAATGTTACTTAATACTTATTATGTTCTTATCTTTATCTACGTAGCTTATCTCTCTAAAGATCAACAGTTGTGCGACACTCACTTATGTTATGGTTACTAGCTTGTGCCAGCGACTTCGCCCGCTATAACTCGAAAATTATCCCACGGGAAGATAAAATCGGGATAAAAACTATACTATGTGTTAATCCACGTTATAAACTATCTGTGTACTAAATTTTATTAAAATCCGTTCAGTACTTTTTGCGTGAAAGAGTAACAAACATACACACTCACAAACAAACTTTCGCCTTTATAATATTAGTGTGATGTGATCTATGGTCACAGAAGGGTAATTGTAAACAAAATTAGGAAGCATAAAAACCTACATTACGGAAAAGTCAATCACATTTCAAACATAACTGACTAACTAAATTAGTGGTTGACTAGTAGAAAATGCCTATGGTATAAAGTCAAAATCAAAAATCAAATCAAAATCAAAAGTCATTTTCAAACTAGGCTGATAATCAGCACCCAGTTTCTGTACTTTGAGCTTTAAGTGTAAAATAACTTCCATATAATTTTACTACACATACAGATACAAAGCTAATTTTAGAAGCCACGGCTGAAATGTACGGAAACAGGAGCCATGTCTACTTGTTCCTGAGATTGCGTCTGCAACTCGTACGTCCAACTTTAAGCATTGTGCGACTGCGTATAGAACAGGCAAAGCTATCAAAGTTTATAACTGTCTAATACAATGCTATATGCAAACGAAGCAGAACTTTGTCACGAGATATATTACATTTGAATCGTGTGCGGGGATCACAATGATGTGTTTCGATATAGCAGCGGGATTCTTCTTTCTTGTTATAATAAAATAAATAAATCTTTTGTTGTATTTCATTTTGCATGCAGTTTAACAATTTATAATTTTTCGTGTAACATAGGTATAATTCAACGACCATACAGCCACATAATTGTAACAAATATTTATAATAAAGTTTTAGTTTACTCTTAATTTAACTTTGGTTTAATTATATTTTAAATTATTTTCCAATTTGTAATTCTTATTAAAAAGTAATTTACTTCTGGATTTTAACTAATAATAATTTATCTTTAATACCAAGATGCGGGCCCAGACTTCCGCGAATTCTGTCTCGTTGGTCGAGTGGTTGCAAGCGCAACAGCTGAGTTTTAGGTCTTGGGATCGATTGCTGGAAAAGGCAAAGTGTTATTGGATTTTAACATTAGGAATTTTACGGCAGGATTCTAGATTTGGCAATAGGCTCGCCGCCGATTGCATGGGACTTAAACATAACTGGTGAAATGTTAGTGTAGGTACTATTATTATCAGGTACATCTGCTTCACGCTTCGGCTATTACGGGCATGATGTCATGTTATGCATGGTTTAAGAAAAAGTTTCGTGTTGAATCCAAAGATGAAAAGAATTTGTAGAATTTTGAATGTGGACATTTTGATATCGTTGTTGGAGCGCCTGATCGATTCGTCGAAGCAGCGAGCGACGATGCGTCCTGTTTTGTTATTAAGGCTTGTATTCACGCCAATGACCTTGTGCATTTGGGCGGAGCTAACTACCCCTCTCGGTCGTAGACACGAACTTTAAACGGACGCATTTTTAATTAATTAAAATTATACATTTTTAAAGTAACAAAACCAAATCATTTTCCTTTGTATTGCAAAGCAGTATTATGTTTCTTGTATTGTTTTGATAAAAAATTAAGGAGTAAAATGGTTCAACTCAACGATTTGTAGGTGATTTTGTGAATTTTTTTTCTTATTAAGTGATACCGATAAAAAAATGATGGCTAAACCCAATTACGTATCATATCATGTACATTACTTTCTCAGGTGTAATTTCTCTGTAAGTGCCGGTGAAAAACTGCTTCATCTGCACACTGTTTTTAAGCTTTTTCGAGAGAGCAGCCTTAAGCACATAATGTGATAATTGGCTAGTCATTAACGTTTTCGAATACCGTTATTAATAATTCGATGTTCTCCTCCTTGTTTTATTTTTCCCTAGTCTTGGTACAGTCGTTTTATACCGAAATATGAAACGATTCAAAAGCTGTTAAAACTTGTAGAAATAACATACCATAATATCACGCCTGTAATCTCCGAAGGGTTAGGCAGAGGTGTACCCATTATTACACCCACATTTTGCCAGTTATGTTTAAGTCCCATGTTATAAGGGGCGAGCCTATTGCCATCAACCAGGCACGAATACAGACTTCGTGGCTGAGAAATTGCTATTTGGAAAAACCCAATAACACTTTTACCCGACCTGTTGATCGAACCCAGGACCTCATTATCAGCAGTCGCACATGCGTCCACTAGATCAACGGGGAAGTAGCTCTGATGCTAAAAACGGTGTAAATATAGCCCCTCACATTTTAATTTCAGCTTAACCATTTCAAGCCTTTTTAAAAATAGTTTTTTTTTTTAAACTTGGCTTAACTTTAGTTGTAGAAGTTTATTAATAAATGGTCTTACTGCCGTACTAAGAGATATTTAATGATTACTTAAGCCGTCACTTAGTAAAGATTTGACATACTTTTGTATGACAAAACTGTCAAAACCTTTACTAAGTGATGGCCTAAGTAATCATTAAAGCTCTCTGAGTACGGCAATAAGTATTTGTAGTCTATAATAACCTAGTGACACGTAATTTTTAAACAAAAAGCAATAAACGGGAGCATTCTGCATAACCTCCACATTTTGCGTCTACGTGCCTCACAGACTCACAGGCGCTTCTCCATTTAATTTATCTTGTTCTGTGGCACGTACTTTATCTACATAAATATACGCCTGTCTTCCCGAAAGATTACTCTATATTATTCTTCATGGTTTCAAAATGAAAATACCATACCCATGGTTTTTATGACTTGACAAATCATTCAGTTTTTTTCTTCATTCTGATTATAATTATGTAATCATCATCATCTGTCTAGCCTCTTCATAAGCATGTTGGGGTCGACTTCCAGTCTTACCGGTTGCAGCTAATACCAATATTTTCAACCGACTTCCAAAAACGAGGTTCTCAATTCGTCTGTATGTTTTTTTTTTTTACACGGAGCGACTGCCTATCTGACCTCCACAATACGGTTACTACTGGGTAATTAGTTATCTCCTGGTAAGACTGGTTGTCACCTGTATTTTTAATTGTATTTGTTACCGGCCAAACCCGATTTAAGGCCAAACAAGTTTATCCTAGGTCAAATCGATTTACTGTCGTAATCGACGTAGACTACTATTGTAATAAGCGATATTATTATGTATAGATATATTTATATTAGAATAATATAAAATTTATTTTCTCCATACAAGTTACTTAGAGCTAGGGTATATATGGATAAAGCACGAACACAGAATTAACAATGTGAGAGACTGGTGTTTGACGTAGGTATCTAAAAAAACCGGCCAAGAGCGTGTCGGGCCACGCTCAGTGTAGGGTTCCGTAGATAATAAAATATTATGTAAACGAAGTTAAAAAAAAAATACGGGCAAATGAAACTTGACCTCTGGATTGTATAGGCGCTCATACGATTCAGGGACCAAATTATATTGGTTAACTGCAGTTTCCATCTGTTGTTTCCATCCAAGTTCAAAATAATTTTCCTAGAAAGTCCTTATAAAGTTCTACTTTTCAGATTTTTTTCGTATTTTCTAAACTTATGGTTCAAAAGTTAGAGGGGGGGGGACGCTTTGTTTTTTACTTTTGGAGCGATTATTTCCGAAATTATTGACATTATCAAAAAATGATTTTAGTAAACCCCTATTCATTTTTAAATACCTTTCCAACAATATATCACACATTAGGGTTAAAATTAAAAAAAAAAACACTTCCCACTTTACATATAGGGGGGCTACCCTAATAAAACATTTTTTTCCAATTTTTATTTTAGCACTTTGTCGGCGTGATTGATACACATATTGGTCCCAAATTTCAGCTTTCTAGTGCTAACGGTCACAGAGATTAAGCGAGGACGGACAGACAGACAGACAGACAGACAGACATGGCGAAACTATAAGGGTTCCTAGTTGACTACGGAACCCTAAAAAACCTGTATTACAAGTCACCAGTCTCTAATTAAAATAGTTTTACATATTAAGAAAAGTGCAGGAAGTTACGTTAAACACACAGAAAAAAAACAAATGCAATAAGTTAAAATACAGAATAATTGTGGAAATATTATAATATGTGAATGACAAGGCATAAAAATGGATAGTAATAGATACCTACCAAATAGGACTATCTTCCATAACAACGCTGATTGCTTATCAAAATAAATTTGTGCCAGTTCATTGTTTGTTTGTTTTTTTATATTTGTAATGAATAATGATGATGATCTCATAATTATGCGGTTTCGTATCAAATGAAAACAAAAGTGCAGAGGCATATTAGAATGGTAAATTCTCGTACATAAAGTTCAATATTACTATGCGGACCGCATGTTAAAATGACGCCTCGAGCTTGGTCCTAAAACGGTCTTTCCTAAGCCGAAGTGAACTAGTTAACGATCGACTCTCTTCGGGTGCGATCGTAAATTTTATTAAAAGCTTAATTTATGTTCTTTATAACTCGAAAATACCACGCCGCTCATACAATGGTTACGTTAACGAGCAGACTACACCGATTCTCTGTATCGCGAACGCGTCGAGCAAATGTTCGGACCACCGTATCTTTAGTTTTTATATCAATGGGTATGGGTACTCCTCTGCTAAACCCTCTGGGGAATACAGGCGTGATTACAATTTAGAAATAGCTTAAAATCAAATAAATTCATCTATAAAATGAAATCACAGTCCTACATGTCAGATAATCTGCTCCGTCTTTGTCCTGGTACGAGCAAGATAACACCATTGTCATTTTGGTAGACTTTTCAGTGGCAAGAAACAAACAGTAACTTTATTCTAACAAAAATAAAGTCAGATTTAGTAAAATAATTGTAAAATTAAAGTACTGGACCTAAATGTGATGTACTTTTGACGCTCTTCAAAATATGAATAACTAGCTTGAACACGCGGCGTCGCCGTCGCCCGCATGGAGTACGGTTACGTTCGTATTTTGTATTAGAGTAGTTTATAAACTATCTATTTGACTTCCAAATCCGTATAGTAGTTTTCCTGAAAGGATAACAAACAAACATCCATCCACAGAATTGCATTAATAGCTGCAGTAAGAATGAAAGAACGCGTCATTCGGACCAACGCGATGGTGGGCGTGGCCCTTGGCTATTGTCTTTCATGACAATCTCATAACATCTGATAAAAGACGCCACCCGCCACCGCTTTGATTTGAGCGTTAATCAAAGCTGTCCGTTTGACATTTTGATACACTTTAGGTTCGACGCACATCTGACGGAAGATAAGTCGGGCGTATCGTCGTTAGTACGATCGACGTAGTAACGCATCATCGGTTATGTGTGTAAAGTTGGATGTTTTACTGTCTATTTGTCTGTTCGGGTATTACGCGACCTACGAATCACAGTCACAGCGTTTCTTCCGTCAGATGTGTCGACCCTTAGACGGATCAGTGCTAATAATTTGTCATCTACTTTCGAAATCGTATTGGTTGCTATCGGTACATCGGTTGCACGGCTTGTTAGTATGCTTGATTGGTCGTCGATTGTATGTACAAGTGTCACATGGTTTGTGTTAAAATGTTTTATGTACAGGAGAGTCATTCAAATCTTACCCCAGTAATGTAAAAAGGAATCAAAAGTTGAAAAAAAATCTCAATAAATCGTAAAATTAGTTTTAATACTAGTTGTCGGACTTCCACCCCCCCGCCTGTTTTTATCACACATGATAATCAGTAACGTATGCCTAGCAACCAGTTGCATGGATAAGTGTTCGTAATGATTTATAAATAAGCATCATGACCCTGGCGGGCCAGTACTTATGTGAGTCGTGTTCTGTTACAACCGTGTCTACATTTTTTGTGAAGGTGGATAAAAATGTAAGTGATTTAAAACTTGTAACTTAAGGCAAAGCAATTGGATAAAGGAGATTTTAAATCTGTGACAATATTTAAGGTACATTAAAACAAAACGGCGAATCCAGAGTCGTTGTTTAGGGATCCAGACATAATTGAACTAGGCGTTGGTAAACTTGTCGTTAGGGAATATTGACATTATTCCGGTTTACGGTTTTACTCACATCCTATACGTATCCTAAATTGACAAGTTTGTTATACGATACATACTCGGTGGTCCAAATAGTAAAAATACAGAGTGGTCGTGGTCATCTGCTGCGTAGAAGAAAGTGGCCGCTTCCAGAGCACACACTGGCTTGGCTGTATGGGGTATTTTCTTATTCTCCCTAAGCGTATTCGAAAATACCGAAAGTACCATATCTTCTCATCTGTGTTTCGGATCGCGACCACATAAGACACGTCTTCAAGCTGTGCAGGCTCCTGTAGTGCCGTACGACCTGCCTCCAAAAGGCTTCTTGATTGCGTCAGACCCTGTCACCATATTTGTCTTCCGCAAATTTACCTTATACGCCGCGCAGCACCATTAGCCTTTCTAGGCAATGGCAATGCTAAAGCTGACGCTTGGGGAAAGCCGTTTGGTGATGTTCAGCTCCTCCAGTATGAATTAATTCAAGCGCAACTAATATACGTGGATATAATTAAATAAATAGGTTCGCCTATGACATGGGACTTGCGCATAACTCCTGTCCTGTCGAGGCTGCGGGTCCTGTCGAGGCTGCGGGTCCTGTCGAGGCTGCGGGTTGTTCGCAAGGGATACCGCGGCCTCGACATGAAGCCCTAAGAAGGAACATGGGTGGTTTTTAGCCAGTAGAAGTCTGACACTCCCTTTCGCTCTGCCCAAGAGCGGGAGGGGTTATTTGATGATTTCCCACCCCCCAAAAAGAAAATAAAAAAAGGGGACAAACCGGGGTGACAGATCGGAATAATCCGACTATTGTCAGACGTAGGTAGTGTGTCGCAGTTTGATTAGAAGTCGGTAAAATGTAAGTTTAAAATAGGGTATTTCACCAAAAAATCTAATTAGTCCGTCTGTTAGATTAACGAAAAATATTGAATACGTGTTTTTTGTTTTATCAAATTAATAAAAATTACGAAAATAAGTGAAGTGAAGTAATCATGAGTGAAGGCTTGTGACGTCACTTTGTGGGTAAAAAAGCACTACCCTTGTGATGTCACACGACTTGACACGACTTTCGAAGCACTGCACACTGTATCGTGTTCATCTTTTGTTTTCGTGAAAAAAGAAAAATCAAGTATCCATAATTTTTTGAAAATTTATCTGACGGACTAATTAGATTTTTTGGGGATTATTTCCGTGGCTGGCGTGAACACATTGACATGTCGATTTCTATGTCTTTTTTTTATTGGCTTATTACATCCTACGCATTAAGAATTTATATGAAAAAAATTTACAGTTATAGATATACATAATTTTTGGAGCAATCGACTTTGAGAATATGTTGATATCTCGCATTTTGACGTGTCTAACTTAACAAAACCTCATGTCAAATTAACGATTCACATGTTTTTGTGATCGAACATTGATATTTTGTTATATCAACCTATACTCAGTACCCAAAATAATATTCGTCATTTGAAATCTCAACTTATACACTTAAAAGTTTTCTTAAAGTACTAATTTTAAATTGACAAATTGAGATATCAAGTTATGGCCCACCGAAGTATTTCTGTTTAAATTGCGATATATTGAGATGTCCAGTTACTGACAACGAAGTTCTGAACCCTAAATGTAATAAGTATAGGTATCACTACATGTTGTCCGTTACAAAAAACTTTAACGTTAAATAAATATGTTTAGTTGACAACTTATGTACCCAAGTGGTATTAAAAGCCCGTCGGGGCTGCGGGTTGTTCGCAAGAGATACCGCGGCCTCGACATGAAGGGCTAAGAAGGAACATGGATGGTTTTTAGTCAGTAGAAGTCTGACACTCCCTTTGGCTCTGCCCAAGAGCGGGAGAGGTTATTTGATGATTTTCCACCCGCCAAAAAAATAAAATAAAAAAAGTTGTATAAAAAATAATCGAGTTATCAACAAACTTTCGTAAGAAGTAATAATTTTTAAAATAACCTCGCTCGTGTGTTGGTAAAAAAACGTCAGTTTAGAGTTCAGAAGCGTGCGCGTGACGCGAACCGCGAAACGAAAGTACCCTTTACTGTCAAAAACCTGGACGATTCTGGGGACAGATTTCTATGGCAACCTATTAAATGGCTGCAATATAATAAAAACAGGGTAGAATAAATCAATTTCAAGATGACCCTGGATCGCGAACCCTCTTTCAAGTCAGTAAATTTTCGGAAAAGAGGAAAAACCACCATAGATGTCTTTAGGTTGAGCCAAATCTCCAAGGAAGCTTTGCCAATCAGTGCAGAAAAAAAAGGATTTGATGGACATGATTGACCTGATTGACAGTGACGTCTCTGCATCTACTATTCCAGATTTGGACGAAGACAACCCAGATGAAGAGGATTTTGAGGTCCAATAAAACATGAATGGTCTGCGACGAGGTTGAGGAGTTAATGTATGGTTATATTAGTTGTTTCAATTTTTAGTTGTGTTAGTACCTAACACATTTGTGTCTGTATGATGACGTTGTTTGTGGTCCAATAAAACAATGTTTTTATTACAAAAATACTAGGAAACTGATAGTTTCGTGGTGTTTCAATTAAATATTTGTTCAGTTAGAACAACATTACTTGATTTGAGTGAGTAGTAGGTATTTCAGCAAACTAAATATTTTTTATGTTTGTCATCTGTTTGCTATCCAATTAAAATAATGTGTTTGTCATTAAAATAACATTGTTTACCTAATAATGAGGTGAATAAGTTGAAAACTGTTGGTGAACAAGTTGACAACTCGGTGAATAAGTTGAAAACTGTTGGTGAACAAGTCGACAACTCGGTGAATAAGTTGATAACTTTTCGGTGAACGACTTGACAAGTCTATTATTATGCAATCTATGGAAAATTTCGATTATTTATTGTCGTCATTTAAAAGATGGCATAAAATAACCTTTAAAACAACTAAAACATATATGTTAAACTAATTAACCGATTTACCAGAAGACGCCAAAACTTTAAAATGGCCGCCCTGACAAATTACAATTTTAGACATGTCAACATATTCACGCCAGCCACGGATTTATACCTATTGTTTTATAATGCATCTCTTTACTAAACCTTTTAACTAGTGTGTGTATTTTGTAACAAACTAGTGAAACAGGTATAAAATATACATAGTTCGTCATATAAAATATACATAGTTCGTCACGTGGGTTCGGTATACCTTTTTAAGGTTCCGTAGCCGAATGGCAAAAAACGTAACCCTTATAGATTCGTCATGTCTGTCTGTCTGTCAATCCGTCCGTATGTCACAGCCACTTTATTCAGAAACTATTAAGACTACATAGTTGAAACTTGGTACGTCGATGTATTCTGTGAACCGCTTTACGATTTTCATACAAAAATAAAAAAAATAAAAGATTAAGGGGGATCGATCTCTCCATACATGGATCTGAAAGTAAAAAAATCTTTTTTCATCAAACCTATACGTGTGGGGTGCTTATAGACAGGTATTAAAAAATGACATTGAGGTTCCTAAAACCATTTTTTCTCAAAGTCTATCGTTTGAAAGATTTACACTTCCAAAGTGGTAAAATGTATGTGTCCCCCTCTAATTTTTAAATAAAGAGAGTGAAAAATCTAAAAAAAAAATATGTTGTAGATCACAATAAACACTTTCAACCAAAATTGGTTTAAACAATATATAGTAAATAGTTTTTGAGATATAGTACATTAAAAAAACCGCAAATACAACTTTGTCATTCATATAAACACTATGAAAAACAAACTTATCACAAAATATATGTTTTTCTATTGCCGCTTTAACAAGAAATAATACAAATTAAAGGGGGCTTCCCTACTACGATGGTATGGAACCCTTCATGTGCAAGTCCGACTTGCACTTGGCCAGTTTTTTTATAGTTGAGGTCGAAGTTCTCTGTAAAATGAATCAGCGAGTACCAACAACCAGTCATTAGTAGGTAACTAGTTGCAGACAAATATTTTTTTGTTGTTATGAATTATTATCTTAAATTGAAGAATACAAAAAAATAAATCACTGCTCTAGAACAATGTTATTTCGTATATACCTACCCTGTTTAATTATTTTAAAACACTAGCAACTGTCAACAACTTCGTCCACGTGTAAATAAGTAAACAATTCATACACTGGACATTGGCAGAATAGTCGACATCGGCTTTAGTTGCCATTTAACAAAAATAGAATAGAAGTTTACTATTCACAGTGTTATAAACAAAGAAATGTAAAGAAATCCTATAGTCCAGTCATTTTAGGTTTCACCTGGGGAAAAATTCCTAGTGGGCTGAATTTTTGTATACACCTTTATTTCGGTGATATTACGATACGAAGATGTGAAAAATCGACATCGATATCGTGCCGGCTAAAAAAGTTACAAAGGTCAAAAGGTCACGAAAAACCGTTTTTTGCAAATATTTCACATCTTCATTATATCACCGAAGTAAAGGTGTATACAAAAATTAAGCCTACTAGGAATTTTTCCCCAGATTGGGGTTTAAAATGCCTAAAATGACTGGACTACTATGACAGTAAGGGCCTGTTTCACCACCTACGATTAAACTCCTAACTTAATTGGCAGATAATTTCATACATGTATGTAAAATACTGGTATTCAGCTGCATCCGGTTAGAATGGAAGCCGACCCCAACATAGTTGGGAAAAGGCTAGGCAGATGATGATGAGTTTAAATTGGATGATAGTAACCTATTCAAACGTTATTATATAATGTGAGTAAACTAAATAAGTGGACTCGTACATGACAGTTTATGACGTCAGCGTCATGATTCTAAATAAAACATCCATGACCTTGGCGGCTCAGTAGTTTGGTTCAACGCGTTTGCTATCCACGTGTATTTGTTTTCAACGAACGTGTATAAAATGTGTTAAGACAAACTAGTGTATAAAGCTGCACGTTATAGATGTTACAACACTTGTGATATACTATTAAACCCAGTAAGAAGTGTCAATTGAACGAGTTATTAGGAGCTAATAAAATTGTAAGTAAACACTTTTATTATTATTTACGGTTTCACTCAGGATTTTACCTCCGATTTTCCGAATACGTTTTGCTATTCAAAAATAGTTTTGCACTCATATATATTTATCTATCAATTTAATACGCTGTAATAGTAGGGACATAACGCTTACAATTGAGTGAACGCTAATTGTTGTGTACAGTTTAAAACGATATTAGCGACACATGTTTTGGTGAGTACATCTCATGTTGTAAGTTCAACGGATTAGTAGATAGTGCACTAATATATTTTTTATCTCATACATGCGCGAATCTAGTGAATTTTTGAACTTGGGTCGACTGTCGTTGTCATGAAATCCCATCCATATCAATCCAAGAATTTATTGACATCAATTGACGGATCTTCCTCCGTATAGGTACGTCGCCCTCTACATCAGTTATCCTTGTCAAACACATACTTAGTTGCATTCTGCTTTAATAAATGCTAAAGATGTCATATGTCACTGTAACCAATGTTATAGATGTCTTCGATACGCATTAAGTGGGCATTTATGTCAAACTATAAACAAACTTGCTTTCAATATGTCTAATGGGACGGAATGTATGTAGTCGTGTCAAGGCCGACTCTGCTCATGTTCAGTCCACGACTAACGATACCACTGATAGTCTCACATTCATTTGTCAATAATACTCATCACATGGTAACCTTGTGTGTTACTACTTGAACAAATACCATTGCTAATTATGCATAGAACGTTTCTAGAATATCCATTGCTCATAAAGTATTAATGCTCTCTAAAGTAATGCACTATTGGAACGAAGTTCCTTATCGCGCGTTGTGAAAGGGGACTAGACGGAAAAAATTCATACGAAAAGTTGTCACGACACTTTTTGCTATAGTAAGCTATTGTAAGCTGTGCGGCGTCGCATGTTTCTCTGTCTGTCTCTCTCTCTCTCTTATAGAAAGCAAGCCAGATATTTTCATTTCTACATTTCCTTTTTTTTTTTTTTTACATAATAAAAAATAATAACAATAACTTCGTTCCATCCGAATGTTTCTTGACACCTCTCAAGTTTTTTTATTTTCAGATGGGTGTTAAACTGTACACATTAGATTGGAGTCCCCCAGTGCGGGCTGCCATGATAGCTTGTGAGATATTTAACGTACCTTTTGAAAAAATCGAAGTGAATCTTTTCAAAATGGATCATTTGACACCGGATTACTTAAAAGTAAGAACCCGAGCTCTTTTCAAACTGTTATTCGACGAACTGTTAAACGAATCCGCTCTTCGCTGTCACGGAGATTATACGCAATTCACCATGAGTGATAAAAGATGACGAATTTCCAAAACATTTTTAGACTTATTTATTTATGACCATTATTAGATCTGCCATCCTTTGCAACTATAATAATAAAATAAAATTTCTCAGTAAAAACACCAGGTTTACAAAATAAAGTCAGTTCATAATGTTTTCTTACCTACCTCTATCTAGACCTACCCACAGTTGTATTAAAGAAAAGCTATTCGGTTTCAGAAAAATCCACTGCACACTATACCGTTACTAGAAGATGATGATTTCGTTCTATTTGACAGGTTAGTGGTTTTAAAATTATGTAAGTGATACGAGTTTAAAACTTGGTTCCTAATAACCACTTTTTACAAAGTTAAGTGTGATGGTGATCAATGCTTGTATCTTCTATGAATGAGCTGAGGTATCGCTTCTCGGGTTAATTACAAGCTATTTTATTTTTCAGTCACGCTATAATCATGTATCTAGCTGATACTTACGCGAAAGACGATTCCTGGTATCCAAAGGATGTCAAAAAAAGGGCACAGGTCAACCAAAAACTCTTTTTCAACACATCAATTCTTTTTCCTAGAACACGAGGTATAACTGTGAGTAATTTTATTTTATTTTCTTACTTATAATTCAGAACTTTGGTACTCCAATTTAACATCAACACCCAGTTTCATTTTTAAGCATAAGTTAGGTTAGACGATGATAACCTAAGTCAGGAAACTACTCCTCATTGATATGACCATTAGCCAACAGGTTCGATATTCCCGAAAGGATCTGTCGAAATGTTGGATAGACTAGAAGGCCTATGACTCGGTGCCATATACATGGCTCATGAGGGTGCTAGAGTTGTATAAAGTTGATGCAACTCTGCGCACCGTCCTGGTGTAGTGTATGGGGCAGTGGAGTATAGTCCTTAGCTATCCAGGATGTTGGCATATTCAGAGAAACAAAGAACCGATTCGGATAGAGCGTGATATATTTCAGGGCGATAGTTTGAGTACACTTTGGTTTTGCTTAGCCTTGAACCCTCTATGCACCCTGCTGGAGGATTCAGGACTTGGGCTATCGGTTTAAACTTAAACTTAAACATTTTGCCCCCAACTATTTGCAATTAATGGAGCTACTGTAGGTAACTGAAACTTTGTAAAAGCTGATATTTCGAAATTACAAACAGATCATTCAAATTTATTCACTTTTATAGATATAGGCACCATTAATTCATATAGATAATAGTATGTATGAACTTAGATAATAATTTATTGACCTCCTTTTGCAGTATCCCATTATGGCTGAAGGAAACAAGATCATACCACAAAATCGGCTAGATGACCTTGCAGAGGCGTTTGGTTTTATCGAAGAGTTCCTGTCCCGGACAACTTATCTTGCCGCTGATCACATCACAATAGCCGATGTGGCAGCATTTACTACTGTGACAGCTATGGAGATGATCATGCCGATAGACCCGGAAAAGTGAGTGCCTACAAAAACTTATTAGTGGAGTGCCGTGAGGCCTAAATATTGTAAAATATCGGAATCCAGGGCCCATCAATGATTCTTCATAAAAACTATTGGGCTGCATTGTTAAAAGCCCAAATTAAAAAAACTTGTCCGTTTTGTTTTTATTACAACAATTTACTGTAAAATGAGAGGGACAAGGGAAAAAATGTTTAGAGCTATTAAATAATAATATTTAACTAGTAACTTCAATGTTAATTTATTAAAGGGGATAGCATTATTTCCAGTCGATAACAAATATACCATAGCTTTTTAATTCGCAAGTTGTCATGTGTTACAATAAACTGTATTCGTGCAATAAATTTTTGTATTTACTTTACTTTTCACTTAGGTACTATTATAGCCTGAAATGTGATAAAGGCTTATTATATCTAGTCTGTAAATTCACCAGGTTCAATTTCTAACTTAGTTCCGCCAAATAAGCAACAGTTCTACATTTTATCGTTTTGCCCCTTTTAAAACTAAACGAAACTATTATTCAATTTATTTATTTTGTTATAATATATAATATAGACATTTTCAAAAAATCCTTTAAAATATAAAAATAATAGCTCACCGTTATCGGGAACAAAGTTCAAGCTACCGGCGCGGGCGGTTAAGGTTGAAGAGAGAGAATACTCATAACCATATTATGAGCCATGTCCAGGAGTACTGGTTTCTGAATCAAGCCCTTGATTCAACTGACTAACGTGAGCCTCCTCAAGTATTGGTCGAGGCTCCTGGCAATTAAGCCATTGGCTGAAACGACTGTCACCAGAAATATCGCTGAGTTCACACCCCACATGTCGACAACCTCGTGAGCCAAGTCCAGATACTTCGTTAGCTTACTAACGTAAATAATTTATTTTTCAGGCTACCAAAAACACACGCTTGGGTAACGAACTTGAAGCAGACACCATATGCAAAGAAATACAACGAACCTGGAGCAGCTATGTTAACCCAGATCATAAAGAAGTGTTTAGAAGCATAATTATGACCATCTAAGATCGGCATCGGCATCTAAGATTTTGACATTTATTATACGCAGGTAGCGTATAATAAATGTCGAAATCATATCTGAGCATTTATACGAATCTCTGACATACATGAATGTATATTATTAAATTACTATTATTAATAAATCTATATTGTGGTTTTATAATTTTGTTTAATTTTTACGTACCGTTTAATAATTCTCAAATGACATGTTATAGTATTTTTTCTTTCTGCATAATGTATTATGTCATAGGCGGATGATATGGTAATCTTGGCTATCGAACTGATGATCTAGTAACAAAAACAAATCGTAGATTGTTTTATTTATTTATAAATATAGATATTAGGCAATCTTCTGAAATAGCAATGCATAGGTACCAGTACGTGTAATCTTCAATGGAATAATCTAATAATAGTTGTAGATTACTACTATTTACACTGCTGGTTGGTCTAGCGGTTGCCAGCGTGACAGCTGATCATGAAGTCCTAGGATCGACTGAGTTTTTCGATAATGAGTTTCTCTGTTGCAACCACGGGTCTGAATTTGTGCCCAGATGATAACCACCTAGGCTCGCCCCCCGCCCCAAATACATGGGATTAAAAAGCATAACTAGCGAAATGCGGATATTACTATTAGGTACACTTCTGGCTAGCCCTTTGGAGATTACAGGCGTTATGATGTTTAGTTTAACTGGGCTTTTGTCCGCACTTAGCCTCTTGATTGGGCCATTGTGCGTGTCGTTCAAAGAATACCTACTCCAACCAACATAGGTCGTCCCAGAATTTTAGCAGCCTTCCCAGACTGCTGCAGGCTTCTGGGAGAGTTAATGGCGTTATGATGTTATATTATTATATAATAATTTAGTCATTCTGTTGTGGTTCAGAAAAAAAAACGAATGACACGCGTAATTAGTTTACACGATAAATATAAACGGGCCAAGGATTGAACCCAGTGGTACTCCGATTCCAATATCAAGTACTGGGTGCGTTCCAAGATCGCTTTGTATTAACATCGACTGGTTAAGTAATCAAGTTTACTACGATGTCCAGGGCTATGTTTGACAAAAGAGCTATTTCACAGACTGAGACGGACAAACACTCTGAAGGTAGCTTTGGGTACAAAAATCCTCATGTAAGTCACAAACTGTAGTAAGGTGTTCTATGTAGTTTACTTTCATTAATATACTTATCTGAGAGGCAGGAGCTCTCATAGCTAAATAATAACAGACACTCGAATCTATCTCTCGGTTAAGCCGCGCTTACCTAGAATGGATGCGTGACCCCCATTATATACCGAGTTTCCTCCATGCCTCGGTTAACACGTTAAGCTTTTGGTCTCGGTTGCCGTTTGTAGTTCTTTCACGGTCGTAACAAATCAGTGCCCCGAGAGTCCAACAACTAGTCTTAGGTTTTGGAGGTTAGATAAGCAGACGCTCCATTTAAAATACTGGTATTCAGCTGCAGCCGGTTAGACTGAAAACCGACTCCAAGATAGTTGGGAAAGATTAATCAGATAATAATGATGAATTTACTTATCTGAGTTCTAGATACATCGACTTCGTACATGGTCTAGAAGGGATCATCATTCTCCTGCCCTTATCCCAATTTATTTGGGGTCGGCGCAACATGTCTTCTTCTTCCATACTTCTCTCTTTCTCGTCATGTCAGCAGTCACCTCCTTTCTAGCCATATCATCCTTCACACAGTCCATCCATCGTTTCTTTGGTCTTCCTCTACTCTTATAGCCATCTACATTCATACTCAACATTTTTCTCACAACATTTTCTTCATTCCTTTCAACCAACCAATTCCTTCCAACTTTTCATTTACCACCACTTGCCACTTTCAGACTTTCTCTTATGTACTCATTCCTTATTATATCCATTCGCGTCACACCACACATCCCCCTTAGCATTCTCATCTGAGCCACATGCAATTGCCTTTCATTTATCCCTTTTGTGGCCCAACATTCTGATCCATACACGACAGCAGGTCTAACCATGGTTTTATAAATCTTCCCCTTGAGTTTAAGGGGAATGCGGGAGTCGCAAACTTTTCCCGTGACCTGCCGCCATTTCATCCATCCAGTGCTAATTCTATGCTTTACACTACGATCTAGAAGGGATATAAGCATGGTCTAGAAGGGATATAAGCAAATATTGGCCATCTCGTCATATAGTCAACTAAAGTTTATAAATTATCAACGCCTTTTAATCAATTACCTTTTGAGCTAAATGCTGGTCAAAAAACGTGTGTATAAACCCCCCTTTATCGTAACATTTTCTTAGCCGTCGCCCAGTTAAGTAAAAATCACGTAACACTCACCGGACAGACAAACAAGATAATTATTCTAATCACAATAATAATGTGTTGCTAGCTGATATCGTACAGTCATGCTGATAACTCACATAACTCGTTTTTTGTTTTATCAAATCGACAAAAATAGAAGTTGTGTAACAAAAAAACAATAACTGTGGTGTGTTCGAAAGTATTTGATGTAACTGTAAACAAATTGATCGGAAAAAATACCTGTGGATTTCAACTTGTATTGTTACTTAGTTGCTTTTATTTCAATTGGCGGATCTCCCTCCGTATAGGTACGTTGCCTTCTAAAGTCCATTTCACGAAAGAAGTCCCGCGGACAATTGTGGAACTAAATTTAACAGATCGGCCATGTTGTCGTTTGTCGATGTTATCAAGGTGCGTTTGTTGTGGTAGATATTTTGTGAGTTTATTATTGGATTAGTGCGTTATAAGGTTTATTTACGATGCCAAAAGTTGTGAAACAACATTATGTCGCGCGACATACAGCGCTGCGTCTGCGGGACTTCTTTCGTGAAATGGACTTTTTTACATCAGTTATCCTTGTCAAACACATACTTAGTTGCATTCTGCTTTGCTAAAGATGTCATATGTCACTGTATTTAATGTTAAAGATGTCTTCGATACGCATTAAGTGGGCATTTATGCCAAACTATAAACAAACTTGCTTTCAATATATCTAATGGGACGGAATGTATGTAGTCGTGTCAAGTCCGACTCATGTTCAGTCCATAGACTAATATATATAAAGTTCAGTCCACGACTAACGATACCACTGATAGTCTCACATTCATTTGTCAATAATACTCATCACATGGTAACCTTGTGTGTTACTACTTGAAAAAATACCATTGCTAATTATGCATAGAAAGTTTCTAGAATATCCATTTCTCAAAAATGATTAATGCTCTCTAAAGTAATGCACTATTTTATTTTCAGATGGGTGTTAAACTATACACATTAGATTGGAGTCCCGCAGTGCGGGCTGCCATGATAGCTTGTGAGATATTTAACGTACCTTTTGAAAAAATCGAAGTGAATCTTTTCAAAATGGATCATTTGACACCGGATTACTTAAAAGTAAGAACCCGAGCTCTTTTCAAACTGTTATTCGACGAACTGTTAAACGAATCCGCTCTTCGCTGTCACGGAGATCATACGCAATTCACCATGGGTGATAAAAGATGACGAATTTCCAAAACATTTTTAGACTTATTTATTTATGACCTATTTAGATTATTAGATCTGCCATCCTTTGCAACTATCCTCGGTCTTCCTTTCTCAGTAAGAACACCAGGTTTACAAAATAAAGTCAGTTCATAATGTTTTCCCACCTACCTCTATCTAGACCTACCCACAGCTTTATTAAAGAAAAGCTATTCGATTTCAGAAAAATCCACTGCACACTATACCGTTACTAGAAGATGACTATTTCGTTCTATTTGACAGGTTAGTTGTTTTAAAATTATGTAAGTGATACGAGTTTAAAACTTGGTTCCTAATAACCACTTTTTACAAAGTTAAGTGTGATGGTGATCAATGCTTGTATCTTCTATGAATGAGCTGAGGTATAGCTTCTCGGGTTAATTACAAGCTATTTTATTATTTTTCAGTCACGCTATAATCATGTATCTAGCGGATACTTACGCGAAAGACGATTCCTGGTATCCAAAAGATGTCAAAAAAAGGGCACAGGTCAACCAAAAACTCTTTTTCAACACATCAATTCTTTTTCCTAGAATACGAGGTATAACTGTGAGTAATTTTATTTTATTTTATTATTATTTTAATAATTCAGAACTTTGGCACTCCAACATAACATCAACACCCTGTTTCATTTTTTAGCATAAGTTAGGTTAGACGATGATAACCTAAGTCAGGAAACTACTCCTCATTGATATGGCCATTAGCCAACAGGTTCGATATTCCCGAAAGGATCTGTCGAAATATTAATTAGACTAGAAGACCTATGACTCGGTGCCAAATAGGTACATGGCTCATGAGGGTGCTAGAGTTGTATAAAGTTGATGCAACTCTGCGCACCTTCCTGGTGTAGTGTATGGGGCAGTGGAGTATAGTCCTTAGCTATCCAGGATGTTGGCATATCCAGAGAAACAAAAAACCGATTCGGATAGAGCGTGATATATTTCAGGGCGATAATTTGAGTACATTTTGGTTTTGCTTAGCCTTGAACCCTCTATGCGTCCTGCTGGAGGATTCAGGACTTGAGCTATCGGTTTAAACTTAAACTTAAACATTTTGCTCCCAACTATTTGCAATTAATGGAGCTACTGAAGGTAACTGAAACTTTGTAAAAGCTGATATTTCGAAATTACAAACAGATCATTCAAATGATTCACTTTTATAGATATAGGCACCATTAATTCATATAGATAATATTATGTATGAACTTAGATAATTATTTATTGACCTCCTTTTGCAGTATCCCATTATGACTGAAGGAAACAAGATCATACCACAAAATCGGCTAGATGACCTTGCAGAGGCGTTTGGTTTTATCGAAGAGTTCCTGTCCCGGACAACTTATCTTGCCGCTGATTACATCACAATAGCTGATGTGGCAGCATTTACTACTGTGACAGCTATGGAGATTATCATGCCGATAGACCCGGAAAAGTGAGTACAAACTCTTATCCGTGGAGTGACGTGAGGCCTAAATATTGTGAGATCTCGGAATCCAGGGCCCGTCAATGAATCTTCAAAAAAACTATTGGACTGCATTGTTAAAAGCCCAAATAAAAAAAATAAAATTTGCCCGTCTTTTTTTATTACATCAATTGACTGTAAAATGAGAGGGACAAGGGAAAAACATTTTAGAGCTAATAATAATATTTACAAAGTAACTTCAATGTTAATTTATTAAAGGGGATAGCAGTATTTCCAGTCGATAACAAATATACCATAGCTTTTTAATTCGCAAGTTGTCATGTGTAAAAAAAAAAAAAAAACTGTATTCGTGCAACAAAATTTTAGTAGGTACTTTACCTTTCACTTACTATTATAGCCTGAAATGTGACAAAGGCTTATTATATCTAGTGCCTAAATTCACCAGGTTCAATTTCTAACTTAGTTCCGCCAAATAAGCAACACTTCTAAATTTTGTCGTTTTACCCCTTTATTATAAAAATAATAGCTCACCGTTATCGGGAACAAAGTTCAAAGCGGGCGGTTAAAGTTGAAGAGAGAGAATACTCATAACCATATTATGAGCCATGTCCAGGAGTAACGGTTTCTGAATCAGCCTTTGATCCAGCTGACTAACGTGAGCCTCCTTAAGTATTGGTTGAGGCTCCTGGCAATTAAGCCATTGGCTGAAACGACTGTCACCAGAAATATCGCTGAGTTCACACCCCACATGTCGACAACCTCGTGAGCCAAGTCCAGATACTTGGTTAGCTAATCTTAACGTAAATAAATTATTTTCCAGGCTACCAAAAACACACGCTTGGGTAACGAACTTGAAGCAGACACCATATGCAAAGAAATACAACGAACCTGGAGCAGCTATGTTAACCCAGATCATAAAGAAGTGTTTAGAAGCATAATTATGACCATCTAAGATCGGCATCTAAGATTTCGACATTTATTATACGCAGGTAGCGTATAATAAATGTCGAAATCATATCTGAGCATTTATACAAATCTCTGACATACATGAATGTATATTATTAAATTACTATTATTAATAAATCTATATTGTGGTTTTATAATTTTGTTTAATTTTTACTTACCGTTTAATAATTCTCAAATGACACGTTATAGTATTTTTTCTTTCTGCGTAATGTATTATGTCATAGGCGGATGACATGGCAATCTTGGCTATCGAACTGCTGATCTAATAACAAAAACAAATCGTAGATTGTTTTATTTATTTATAAATATAGATATTAGGCAATCTTCTGAAATAGCAATGCATAGGTACCAGTACGTGTAATCTTCAATGGAATAATCTAATAATAGTTGTAGATTACTACTATTTACACTGCTGGTTGGTCTAGCGGTTGCCAGCGTGACAGCTGATCATGAAGTCCTAGGATCGACTGAGTTTTTCGATAATGAGTTTCTCTGTTGCAACCACGGGTCTGAATTTGTGCCCAGATGATAACCACCTAGGCTCGCCCCCCGCCCCAAATACATGGGATTAAAAAGCATAACTAGCGAAATGCGGATATTACTATTAGGTACACTTCTGGCTAGCCCTTTGGAGATTACAGGCGTTATGATGTTATATTATTATATAATAATTTAGTCATTCTGTTGTGGATCAGAAAAAAAAACGAATGACACGCGTAATTAGTTTACACGATAAATATAAACGGGCCAAGGATTGAACCCAGTGGTACTCCGATTCCAATATCAAGTACTGGGTGCGTTCCAAGATCGCTTTGTATTAACATCGACTGGTTAAGTAATCAAGTTTACTACGATGTCCAGGGCTATGTTTGACAAAAGACCTATTCCACAGACTGAGACGGACAAACACTCTAAAGGTAGCTTTGGGTACAAAAATTCCCATGTAAGTTACAAACTGTAGTAAAGTGTTCTATGTAGTTTACTCTCATTAATATACATATCTGAACGGCAGCAGCTCTTATAGCTAAATAATAACAGACACTCGAATCTATCTTTCGGTAAAGCCGCGCTTGCCTAGAATGGTCTGTGGATGCGTGTCCACCCATTACATACCGAGTTTCCTCCATGCATCGGTTAACACGAAGCTTTTGGTCTCGGCTGCCGTTTGTAGTTGTTTCTCGGTCGTAACAAATCAGTGCCCCGAAAGTCCAACAACCAGTCTTACCAAGGGGTATCGTATTACCCAGTACTAAATGGGTTTTGGAGGTTAGATTGGCAGACGCTCCATTTAAAATACTGGTATTCAGCTGCAACCGGTTGCACTGAAAACCGACTCCAAGATAGTTGGGTAAAGATTAATCAGATAATAATGATGAATATACTTATCTGAGTTCTAGATATATCGACACAGAAGGCATCTCCCTAATACTCAGTAACTTCGTACATGGTCTAGAAGGGATATAAGCAAATATTGGCCATCTCGTCATAAAATCAACTAAAGTGTACAAAGTATCAACGCCTGTTAATCAATTACCTTTTGAGCTAAATGCTGGTCATAAAACGTGTGTATAAACCCCTCTTTATCATAACTTTTTCTTAGCCGTCGCCCAGTTAAGTAAAAATCACGTAACACTCTACCGGACAAACAAACAAGATAATTATTATAATCACAATAATAATGTGTAGTTAGCTGAAATCAGATAGTCATGCTGATAACCCACATTACTCGTTTTTTGTTTTATCAAATCGACAAAGATAGAAGTTGTGTAACAAAAAAGCAATAACTGTGGTGTGTTCAAAAGTATTTGATGTAAATGTAAACAAATTGATCGGAAAAAATACCTGTGGATTTCAACAATATTTTGCCACTTAGTTGTTTTTATTTCATTGATTGTAGTTGTGTAGAATCGATCTTCAAGGCAAAGTAATAACTTCGCTGGAAGACGGGGAAGCCAGTCCTCATTCAGAAGCCGGGGCGCCCTGCGGACTTTACGTCCACATACTGACTGACCCATTGCACTGCTCGACGAGGTGGGCAAGCTCTTTGAAATAGTGATTGCAAACGGCCTCGCCTAGCACCTTGCGGGGATGGATTCGGGATCTTGCGGAACACAGGTTTTGTTTCCGCAAGAGGCACTCGACGGTGAACACCATCATGCGCGTCAGTGCCCTCATGACGGGGTCAGGCAGACATCATGACGACATCAGGTCGCACGAGGCGGCGGCCTAAAAACATGACACGCGATAGTCGTTTAGAGGATTCAACAGTTGGATCTCGAGTTAGCATTGCACAAGTCTGCGGCAACGAGCTTTCACCTCTTGCTGAAGAGGCGCCACGGCGACCTTACCTTCCGTTTGACGCTGGTCCTTCGGTTGTTTCGGGAGGTACCTGCACCGAATCAGGCGGCAGGAAACGCTCGGATGCTTTTACTGCGGAAATCGGCCGGAGGACACGGTGGAGCACACCGTAAAGGTTTGCTCCGCTTGGGCAGAGCCCTGCCGTGTAATTGGCGGCAGCAACCTCCCGCGTCCGGCCCTGGTTCAAGCTATGGTCCGGGGCGAGAGGGAATGGGACGACGTGGGAGACGCTCCGGGCGTGGGGGCCACGTGGTGGCTTCCAGCCACTGTAGACGGTGTATAATGGCCTAGCTCACCGTCCAACAGTTCGTGTTCCACGCGCGCTTCAAAGAGATGACAGCAACATTGCAGGAGCCCGCCCGCAAGGGCTGACGCCTGTCGCGGCTGCGGGTTGTTACACAAAGGGTTTAGAAGGAACATGAATGGTTTTTTCTCAGTAGAAGTCTGACACTCCCTTCCGCTGCGACCAAAGCGGGAGGAGTCATTTGATGATTTCCACCCTCAAAAAAAAACAATATAAAAGGCAAAGCAATAAAGCTAGATCGGTTTGTGGATTGGGCCTGACCGTGTCAAACTAACGAGACCCAAAATACAATCTATGGGTATTCTCCAAAGTTTGTGTCAATTTATTGAAACGCTAGCTGTTGAGAAAATTGTGACAGTGCTGTCCTGTTTGACCCTAAGTTTGACTGGTAGAGAATGCCTTGTGGCATTAAGTCCGCCTATGTACCACGTTTGTGCATAAAGTTTAAATAAATAAATAATACCTAATTATGAAGTTGAAATCTTACATATACTAACACTGACCTTACTGGTGAAAGGTTTCTTCAGAAAGTTTAGGTGCGTAGTACCACTCGCAACCGACGTGCGCAATTGACCAGATGTATACAGGTGGTTTTTGCCCCATGGGATTCATCTTATTTAAAAAATAGAATAACACCTGAAAAGAGTTGGTTTGTCTACAGTTTCATAAAATTTATTAGGAACATACCATAGATTATTCTGTTGTCTTGTTTTCTACCTACAAATCTATTATACGCCCATATCCATAACCTACTCAAAGTTATTGCACAATGTTTTTATCAGCCCGATAAGAGTGGATAAGTAATGTAATGATTTATAAATATATACAGTATTTTTAGGCAGTAGTTGTGTAAGACGTGTTGACTGTCGTAGTAGTGTCCGCCATAACTCGTTTCTTATCAAAAAAAAAAAAAAAACGTAAGTATTGTGTTTCCAAAATGGTGTTAACAATAATAGTTTATCTTCCCTATAAATAGTTATCCTTATTATTCTCTCAATAACTAATAGTGACCGGTGTCTGAATGAGAACACAGTATAGAAATATGATAAGTTTCTTTGTAATTCAAACACAGGAAAATACATAAGATGTAGAATCAAGCGACCGGAATTTGGAATTGTGTTGACCTTGGCGTAATTGAAAGTATACATTGGAACCGCATAACATTTTTGTGTGTTGCTGGTTCTTTAAACAACTTTATATTCAATATTTAAAACCCAAATATTTATGCCGAGTAATAAACTAAAATCTCCAAAGGGGTTTGGCAGAGGTTAGTTGTGTTGTAGTCCGAGCCTATTGTCTAACTTGTTCAAGTTATCTTCGAATTATTACCACTCTTTAAGAGCGTGGAAGTATTAATTCAAACTTCATCAGTTGATTGTTTTTTGAAGTGAAACTTCTTAAAAGACGGAAGGTATTTTAATTTTTATGTCACGAAAACGTGTTACGGGCGCGTCACGAAAAGCGTTACGGCTATTTGTGGGGGTGATATCTCAGGAACGACTGGTTGGAAATAAATAATTCTTCTTGTGTCGGATGGTGGTGCATTTATCCTTTTTGAGAGCTTCCGTTGCATGCGCTGTATCATATATGATGGAACTGTTCTTCTTTAAAAGATCTAAAAAAAATTCCGCAACAGCATATTTCTATCAGTAAGGGATACCTTACAATATCTGCTTTTACTTTTAAAATTGTAGATTAAAAGGAATAATTTTTCATATTATATCTAAATACATGTGTTTGTTAGAATGGAAATTTAATATAATAATATTTGTGTCCTTTACTCTATGTAGTTTAAACAAAATATCTTAGAAGATATCGCAATATAAAAATATCTGCGCGACAAAATAATAGGTAGTAGTAGGTACCGTACCAAATCATATTTTTATTTTTTTATTTTATTTAATTGGGAAAACAAACGGTTACACATTACAATATTATAAATAATTTGCAGTAAACCTGCGAAAAAATTGAAATGTCTGCTGGGACACATAGTAGAAGTGAAACTTCAACCGACAAGTGGAAAAACGAATCCCAACGGACAAGTGGAAAAACGAATAGCAACAAAATTTAAATTTGAAGTTTTACATTAACTATCTCACAGCTCTCCCAGCACACATTTCAATTTTTTATTGTGATCGCTAATTCTCGATCTGTTTTGGTGGCGATACCCTTTTATCTACCGAATTTTTTTGATAATATCTTATATTATTATCAATCACATTATTTTGCTGACCCCACCCAACATCTTCGATTTGACATATATGACGTCACGGTACTCCTATTCTAATTTGAAATGCATTATACTTACTATTATCATTTTCAGATGGGTATTAAACTGTACGCAATAGACCTGAGCCCGCCTGTGCGCGCGGCCATGATGGGTTTCGAAATATTCAACGTTCCCTATGAGAAGATAGAAGTGAACCTTATGGCAAACGAACATAAGACACCCGAGTATTTGAAGGTAAGAGGAACATCCATTCAGCCATTCCATAGCCATCATGCTCCTGTCCTTATCCCTTTATTTGGGGTCGCCCGCCGGTCGGTGCTGCATCTTTTACCAAACTGCGGCAAAGCCCAAGGTTTTTTGTATAACCAGAGTCGTACATAATTGTCTGTATTATTACCATATCATCTGTGAAAATGAAAAACTCTCTATCTCTTACTTCTTTAGTTTTTTGTAAAATAAAAATATTTTCTTTGCAGATGAATCCTCTGCACTCAGTACCTGTAATGGTAGATGGTGACTTAGTCCTACATGACAGGTTTGTTATTTTTTTGTTTTTGGTTTTTTTGTAATCACTCACAATGGAAGATACTCTGCAGTTTAGTAAAATAACTGCATGCTATAAATGATGGTTCGAGATGGCGCACGATACGAGTAGAAATATGTATACACTTAGCAAAGTCTGAAGTTATTTTCTTGGGAAATAACGGTTTCTACTTTTACTCGTAGATTTTGCAAGCAATACTATTACTAAATAGGTCTTCTATTTAGTAATAGTATTGCTTGCAAAATGTTACTTTTGTGATAACGTAAAACGTTAAAAAACGCAGCAGAAGAAAATCACTTTTAAAAGTTGTGGCCTTTTCTCAGCCGTAAGACATCCAGTAAACTGCTAACCGAAGCTTCTCTCTTTGCAGTCACGCAATATTGGCGTATCTATCTGATACCTACGGAAAAAACGACTCATGGTATCCAAAAGATACCAAGAAAAGGGCACTGGTGAATCAAAAACTGTTTTTCGATACTTCTATACTTTTTCCCAGACTACGAAACGTTACTGTGAGTAAAAACCGACTGTATTTCGTTACTCCGAAGTTCACAATACCGATGTACGGTATACAGAAAGTTTGTGAGTCCGAATTACGTGAGTCAGAATGTACGCTATGACGAAGTACGTTATTCAGAAAGTTCGTTACTCCGATGTACGTTACTCCGAAAGTTTGCTACTACGAAGTACTGTATTCAGAATGTTCATTATCGCGAAGTACGGAACTCCGAAAGTTTGCTATGACCAATTACTCAATAATAATTAAAAAAATTCCTCATCGAAATTCTAAGAGAGTATTTCGAATAAGTCAAGTATTATTAATGATGATTATTGTGCAAATAGGTTTTAAAAGTATTTTTTTTTTAAATTAGATCATTATTATTACTTTAGATTCCCTCCTCGGATGTGGTCTGTGTTAGATTGCGTAAACATGAATATACCAACTACACAGAATTCAATTGAAAATTGGCACAACCGTTGAAACAGTCTGCTCAATAGAAAAAACTGGCCAAGTGTAAGTCGGACTTGAAGGGTTCCGTACCATTGTAGTAGATATTGAGAGATTTTCTATGTTATTTTAGCACCATAGACTTCTTATAGATTTTTCTACAATTTATAAGCGTTGAACTAATTTCTGTTTTTTTTTCAAAATTTTAGGCTCAGTAGTTTCGGAGATAAGGGGGGGGGGATGGTCGACCATACAGACAGACACATGACTACATGAGTGATCCTATAAGGGTTCCGTTTTTTCCTTTTGAGGTATGGAACCCTAAAAAGTAGAATATATATATAAAACATTAGTAAAATTATTAAAAGAACAATAAAATACCATTTTGGAAATAGAAAGAATAACGACAAACATTACGAAACGCAAAAGAAATAGCTCACAAACAAGATCAAAGAGCATAATTATGGTCAAGAAAGACACCGTTTCCTTAAAGGAATATTTACGCGGTCTGGCATACATCATTTATTTTAAATCTTGATTTTTATTTTATATATTACAATTAAATTATATTATTTTCAATTTTAGTGTATAAAAAAGTTACTATAGTTTTTTATTACCCCATGTTTTAAGATTATTTTAAATTGATTAAACTGCTTTTACTTATTTAAATTACGATTTTTTATTTGTACACTGTTATAGATCATTTATCCTCACATTGTGTACATTCATAATATTCGACTAATTCGAAATACTCTCTCAGAATCTCGAAGAGAAATATTTTCAGTTATTATTGAGTAATTGGTCATAGCAAACTTTCGGAGTTCCGTACTTCGCGATAATGAACATTCTGAATACAGTACTTCGTAGTAGCAAACTTTCGGAGTAACGTACATCGGAGTAACGAACTTTCTGAATAACGTACTTCGTCATGGCGTACATTCTGACTCACGTAATTCGGAGTCACAAACTTTCTGTATACCGTACATCGGTATTTCGAACTTCGGAGTAACGAAATACAGTCGTAAAAACCTTAACAATCTTTATGAGATTTTTTTTCTAATCTCTTTGATAATGTAGGAACATTACGTCTTCCATGATAATACTGAGGTACAATACTTAAATAGCTGATGTGTGGCACTCATGGCTAAATAAAAGCAGTCGCTCGGGTCGATCTTCAGGTTAAGCGGAGCTCGTCCAGGTTGGTCCGTGGATAAGTGATACCAAGTTTCAATTTAGAAAGCACGTTATGATGTTGGTTCGGGCGGTCTTTTGATAGTTTTTGACAGTCGTTTCTCAAAGTGAGTGGCCCGAAAGTCTGATAAACTGTCTTTCTAAGGGTATGGTATCACCTAGTTTTAACTGGGTTGTGGAGGTCAGATAGGCATCTGCATCTGGTTAGACTGGAAGCCAATCCCATTATAGTTGAGAAAAGACAAAGTATGTGATGATAATTTATGCCTCTGTGTTTTTTTTTTGCAGTATCCCATAGTGATAGAAGGAAAGAAAACCATAGACCAGAATCTGTTAGACGCCATTGATGAGGCGTACGGTTTTTGTGAAGAATTCCTAAAGCGAACCACTTATCTAGCTGCAGATCATGTCACTATTGCCGATGTGGCTGCCCTAAGTAACATGACGACTTTGGAATTTTTGCTTCCTGTAGATGCGAAAAAGTACGTGAATCTTATTACTCTCAAACAAAGTGAATGACTTCAGAGCTACCACCAACAATACTGTGAAAATCGCGGTGTTTTGGGACAGACTTTTTTAAGTTTTTCGTCCTAGTGGCACGAAAAAGAAGAAAGTCACATCTCCTCTGCATTCCCTGAAAGGAAAGGAAGCCCACTTTTTACTAATTATGTCTAAGACTCTTGTAATAAACCAGCCAATCAAATTCAGCAACAGTAATAAGTAACACTTTTCATGACCTAGAGATAATAATAATAATATGCAAAATGCACAACAGAACTGTCAAAGAGTCGATGCTAAAAAAACGTTTGTTGTTTTAGATACTAACAAGCGTTTACCAGATAAAATCTAACATAGCTAATTTACAAGACACCTCCTCAAATACTTTTTTCTTTCAGGTATCCCAAAGTAACTGCGTGGCTGACAAACTTAAAGAAGACGTCATATTGTTTAAAACAAAATGAAAGTGGAGCAGCTCAGCTTGATGATATAGTAAAGAGTATTGTATCACCATCATAGGTACTATATGTATTAACGGTTTAAATAAGAATTGGTTTATCCTCTAGAATGTTGGTCACTATGTCGAATAAATTCCCATAAAAATAACTAAAAGCAATGTCTATGACAGCACAATTTCTGATAGGTTCGTAATGTAGAGGGTTGTAAATTTTTTACTCTAATAAAGAAAGAAATGGCCATGTCTCTGAGCTCTTTTGTATTATTTACTAACATGTATGACTTCATTGATAAACACTTCACACTCCTACGTACGAGAACCGTAGACTATGAGCATTTAACATGTAATTTTTTTTATTCTTGCATGTCCCACTGCTGTGCAAAAGCTTTCCCTAAATCCTTTCAGGTATTCTTCTCATGCGCTACCTCGAACCAGCCCTTTTGAGCTCATTAAAATTTGATTTTAGTGCCTACGTCTATAATAAATTCCTGTTTTGGAGCCATTGACTTATATATTACTGCGTAAGGACTGGGCGGACGGCATGTTAAAATTACGCCTCGAATGTGGTCCCAATATGGTCTTTCCAAAGCCGAAGTGAACTAGTCCACGATCGGCTAGCTTCGGGTGCGGTCGTAAATTTTATTAAAAGCTTTATTTATGTTCTTTATACCTCGAAAATACCACGCCGCTTATACAAGGTTACATTAACGAGCAGACTACACCGATATATGGCGAACGCGTCGAGCTAATGTTCGGACGACCGTATCTTTAGTTTTTATATCAATGTTTGGAGCACAACAAAGTGTTTCGTATGTGGTGACAGCGACATCTATCGGAACACATGTAAACTAAATGGTATGTCCTACATCGCGCAATCAAAGTTATCCGCGCCATAAGCAGGTACAGAAAATCTCGACTTACATAATTATGTTGGGCAGTTACCCCACCAGACACAACACCCGTCTGGTCGGAATATCCTCCCTTTTCCTATGGTACATGAGGAACTTTACACCCTGTTCTTCATACCCTCTAAACGTATTTTGTCTGCTACATAAATTAGATTAAATGGCCCCAAATTCTGCGACTCATTTCCAAAATGTGCCTTTTTGAGGACACCGGTAGACCAGCGCTCCATTGGTAGGTGCCAAAGCGATACCTCACAGGCATGTTTAGACCTACCTTTATTTTTATAAAACAACAGCATTAATTACTATTCGCAAACTATTCTTTACTTAGTTCATCCAAGTAGAAGAGGAAGGAGAAGATTATGCGTATAAAGTTTATGTTCCACATTTTATACGCCTATTGATAAAACAAGACATTACATTTTTTACAACTTTGCTATCCTTTTTTTAAATCATTTTTTTTTTGACGCGTGTTCATACTTCGTGGTCGGAAGTAACGAAAATTAACTAACAAGAAATTACCATCAGCACCCTTCAAATGACTCCTCCCACTCGGCAGAGCGGTAGGGAGTGTCAGACGTCTACTGACTAAAAAACCACCCATGTTCCTTCTTAACCTTTTGTGTCGAGACCACGGTATCTTTTTTGAACAACCCGCAGCACCGACGGTGTTCAAGTTCAAGTGTCTATTAAAATTTTCACAGGCACTGTGTTCGAAAAACTGCCATAATAATATAATTGGTGTAAAAATACCCTATAATGTACAAAATGGTTTATGGCTTGTATTCAACCTCTTTGTATACAAAAAGTTGGTATAAGAGTACTTGATGTCTTTAACTTTTTTTTTGTCTTTTGGTGTTGTACAGATAGTAGTGTTGTACGGTAGTTACGGTTACAAATTTATTAAATGAATGGTCAATTTGTTTTTACATAGTCTAGAAATGAAACAGCTTTATTAGGATCGAGTGACCAATATTGTGAGTACCGTACATTCTACTGTTTATAGTACATACTATTTAGGCTCTAGTTTCTCTAACACTAAAGTAAGAACCTAAGTAATGAAATAATTTAAGACTCAGTCACCGTATTGCAAAGACAACGAAATGAACCTTCAGGATGTAAAAATAAAGTAGTTATACAAATCTTGGTACAAAATATATAGGCCATTGGGTACAGTGGTCCTGAAAATTCTCTGAAGTTAACTGGTTAGTGTGTCTATAACATGCCACTCAGGAACATTGTTGAAGAACAAGAACTTTGTCTCAGATCAGTGTAATATAACATCATGTCTGTAATCACCAAATGGTTAGGTTAGGATGAAGGTGAAGATTCGCTAGTTATTTTTAAGTCCCATGTAATAGGAGGTGACCCTACTCAACCGTACACGAATCCAGACCCCGTGGCTGCTACTGAAAAATTCCTAATCGAAAAACCCAAAAACACTTTGGGCGACCTGGGAATTGAACCCAAGCCCTCAACCTCAGCTGTCGCACTTGCGACCACTAGACCAATGACGCAGCCCCGCTCTTTGTAACCTAAGAATACTTGAGTTCACGAGCAGTTCTACCAATGTGCCATTCAATAATTTAATTTTGATTACTGCCCTGGTCTTTTGCGGTATTCACAGATTTATAAGTTTTTGGGTTGAATAAAAACTATTTAGGTACAGCTGAAACTTCGTCAAATTTAATAATTGGGTAAACGTTTTACCACGACACGTGTAAGCGAAAGAATACGCTCATGAAATTTAATGAGAATCCCCATAATTCTAATTAGTATTCGCCCTGTGGCCGTAACTTTACCGTAAATTAAAGTATTTCTTATGTTAGGATATACATTTAGTTTACTTTCTGTCCAAGTTAAGCGCAGTATGTTTTACGGGATACCTACTACGTTTTTTTTAACATATTAATAACCAGGTATAACGTGGTTAACACAAAACGTTTTGTTCTACGAGTCCCTGAAATCCGCAAAAAAAATATCAACATGATTTAATTACATACTAACAAAAAAGTTATGAATTTCCAGAAGTCGTAGGACAATAGTTATTCCGTTTTATAACCGAGACACACGATAGGTTTGTGTTTCTTCTAATAAACCTTGTATAGATTTATGAATCAGGTTCATAATAAAAACGCATTTCAGATGGTTGTGAAACTGCACACAACTGAGCTCAGTCTACCAGTGGTTGCAACTATAATGGCTTGTGAGATCTTCATGTGTCCTTCGAGAATGTAGTAGTTGATATTGAAGATAAGCAAAATTTGTGCACAGAGTTTTTAAGTAGCTGTTAATATTATGTGTGTAAACCCTGAAAAATTGGTAAGCGTAAGGTGGGACACACTTAAACTCGACGGAGCGGCGATCTTTGTACGGTGGCTGGTTGCAACTGGATAAGAGTTATCGAATCGAGCTAAGTGGTGGGCGATTGAAGAGCCATCCAGCAGTGGATTCCTGTGGGCTGATGATGATATGACCGTCATGAATTGAAAGCTAGTAATTTGGTAAAAACGAACAACGAGCTTTTCTTTGTAGCTTTGTAGTGTAGCGCATAAGCCGGAAATTAACAAAGTAAAATTAAATCATTCATTTCTAGACTTACTTAGTTGAAAATATTATTTGCAATACGAAAAAAAATATCTTTATAAATTGAGAGAACTATGTATAAATTACTATACAGGCTGTCACTTTGCATTCTCATCAAATTCAAGGAAGTAACGATACTGATTTTATTGTCCACTAAAAATACAGCGTATATAAATGATTGCTCAGGTACAACCAGCATCAGAAGTAGATTAACACTACTCAACAAAATAGGATTTTTTATAAAAATTTGTAAGACATTATACTCGTTACAAAAAAGTTATTGAAGAGTAAGAATAATATCTTAAAGAATAATCTTCTGAATCGTTAAAAATAATAGCTGGAGTACTGTACATCAAATAATAAAAAAATCTGAAGTGTTTGGCTACTTCTGTTGCTGGTCCACCAGGTAATATGATTCCTTATACAAAACTGCACCTGTAGATTAATGTATGAGTCTGTAGATACTAGATACCATAGTTCTTTGTCTCTTCATACAAATTTTATCATCGTAAGATTGCGGCTTTCAGAGAAATCCGATGGAAATGATCCCTGTTGATGCTTGATAGTCTGAATCACACCTTACTAGTTCATTCTGTATACGTGGGTAAGCGAGCATTGCTTTGGAAGCAGTTCGTATAGACAGTATAATCTAACCTAACGGGATTCTCTGTTGACTTTTGATTTCCTCATTCATTTTTACGTCCGGCCTTAAATTCTGTCAAATCCACAATTCAAACAAACTCGTGTTTACTCGTGGTCACGGTGGCACATCCTAATTTATTACTTTGCAAATAGATTTATTTTTCCCTTCTCTGACGGACATTTTGCTTTTAAATCATTTGTTACATGTCTTTTTGTTTCCGCTTTTCGCAGTCACGCTATATTGATGTATCTCGCTGATGCCTATGGAACAGACGAAGCATGGCATCCAAAAGACCACAAAACAAGGGCGGGCACTTGTAAATCAAAAACTATTCTTTGACACAACAGTTATTGAACCTCATGTTTGAGGTTCCTTTGTTTCGTAAATCATGTGAATTTGGTGAGAACTTATTGTTTTTTTTTTTCATTAGAAATTTCTCAGTAGCAGCCCGTTTTAAATTGGCGCTAGTATTATGGCAGTAGTTTCCATTTCATGAATAATCAAACCAAGATATCAGTAGATAGTTGTAATTTGTTTGACGCCCTTTTTATTGAAATTGTACAAAAAACACAGGTAGAGAAATAATCATTAATTTTCTTAATTTTTTTTTATTTACAAAATCTATGCAATATTGTCTTCATTGTTTTGGATCAGCTGTGACGAGAAGTCTACTTCATGTTCACAAATAAAGAAACTCTTCAAACCACAGTCAATCTGGGTCAGACGTCCAGTGTAGAACATGGAACCACACTGGTCATGACTCCCTCCGTTTGGCTGATTACCCCACCAGGGTACACTACTGTTTATAGCAGCACCTGATGACAAAAAAAAGGAGTGGTTTGTGTCTGAATGATAAAATCACACCACGCCTGAAACCTCCAAAAGGTTAGCCAGACATTTATCCATTATTTTTTTATTAACCACAGCGTTAAACGCCCCTTTTTTTGGGGGGGTGGGAAATCATCAAATAACCCCTTTCGCTATTGGGCAGAGCGAAAGGGAATGTCAGACTTCTAATGACTAAAAACCACCCATGTTCCTTCTTTACCCTTGTGCAGAGGCCGCTGTATCTCTTTCGAACAACCCGCAGCCCCAACGGGCGTCGGCCCTTGCTGGAAGGGGCCCCCCCTTCCATGTTGCTGACATCCCTTTGAGGCGCGCGAGGAACACTAACACGCCGTCGACACGGCCTGTCTTCGTCATAAGACGGACGGACGGCGAGCTAGGCGTTAAACGCCCCTAAAATGGTAAATAAACAAGAATGACGGAGGACATAGTGTTATGATGTAGATTGGGAGAGGCCTATGTCCAGCTGTGTAGTGTGATATGCTGTGCTGAACTTTATAGAAGTACACGTACATTACGTATTATTAGTACGTCGAGCACAATCGCCATTATGTATAATGGGGGCTGGAGCACAGAACCACCGAGGCCGGCCCAAAAAGCGGTGGTAAGATGACTTAGATGTATACCGTTAGGGTTGGCTCGAAGTGGCCCGTGAAAAGATTCCTTGAAAGGCATTGGGAAGCCTTTGCCCAGCAGTGAGACATGATAAACTAAATTGTATCGAATCTGGTTCTTCTAACCTGACAGACAGATGTGTTGCTGGGGAGTTTGTTCGGCCACTTCTTCTTTCCAGTTAAAACACTATGAAGTGTCGAAGGGCGTTTTGAGGGACTGTCTCTTGTAAATAAGTAAAGCAAATTTTGACATTCGAAAAGTCCTGATTATCAGCCTAGTTTGAATAAATGACTTTTGATTTTGAAATAATAACAAAAAATATGTGTGTGTCCCATGTAGTAGAGGGTTATTGCAATCAATCAAGCCAAAGTCTAGACATCAGGCTGTTGTTGAAGTATTCCTGGTCCTAAAATCTAACAACACTTTCAATCCAAGAACTCATATATTTAGCAGTTCCGATCAACGAGGTAGTAATTGGGGGAGTTCTTGATGACGCCAAACACATATGGCATTTGTCTCTTAGTGAATCCTCCAAAAGGCTTTACTGCTCTTTTGCAACAGAGGAATAGAATGAATTATAGTGACAATATCTACGGAACTGAGGTTCCTAACACACACGTACCTTTAACTGTCGCCCAGCCGTCGTTGTAAATGTTATGAAATCCCACATGATACATTCCTCTTAGATAACTCCCGGAGACCCAGTCTTTTGGTCCAGTTTCCATGAGCGTCACTAGATCATCCACCTCCAACCAATTATCAACCACTGTTAGGTAAGATTGTTCAGAGCTGCATACATTGTAGGCCTCGGTCCAGTTTAAAGCAGTCGAGTGTAGCTTGTAACAGCTGCCGCTTCTCTCGTTGTAAGCGTAATCTTAAAAATAAAGGTTTTGGTGAAATAAATGTCGTAGATAATTGAGCATCTACCTCCATGGATTGGCAGAGGTGAACCCATTAGTACACCCACATTTTGCCAGTTATGTTTAAGTCCTATGCAATAGGGGGCGAGTATATTGCCATCAACCGAACACAAATTCAGTCTATACACTTTGCCCGTCGGGGCTGCGGGTTGTTTACAGATACCGTGGCCTCGACATGAAGGGCTAAGAAGGAACATGGGTGGTTTTTAGTCAGTAGAAGTCTGACACTCCCTTTTGCTTTGCCCAAGAGCGGGAGGGGTCATTTGACGATTTTCCACCCACCATAAAAAAAATAAAAAGTCTATACACTTTCCCCATGTGCATATGGATTGAGTGATCCTCGAATCTGGAATCGAACCGTTGCCCTCAGCAGTTGCGCTTGCGACCACCAGATCAACGAGGCAGTAAAATATAGATTTAATAATTGCAACCTTACAACACGCGTGGTTTCTACATATTTAGAAACTTGACAGTGACACAATCAAATCGATGTTGCAATTCTATTTATTCAAAGCTCTGTTGGTATTGCCAACACACATCATGCAGAGTTGCAAAGAGTAGTTGTTGATGAGCATCTACACCATGAAATTGCGGGTTAAGCAAGTCTCGGAGCAATTGTGTCATCACCACGAGTCGGTGCTCTTATAGTTTTCAAAGCTTCGCTTAGTACAGTCATTAAACCGTGATTTAAGCACAACATTGTCATCATCGATCTTCTGAAATCCCTGAACTCTGTGATTAGCAGTTATATATACTATCCTATGTGTTAATCCAGGTTATAAACTATCTGTGTACCACATTTTATCCAAATCCGTTCAGTAGTTTTTGCGTGAAAGAGTAACAAACATACACACTCACACAATCACTAACTTTCGCCTTTATAATATTTGTGTGATTATTTTTGGATGAATAACATACCTAAATCAGGGATATTGCATTGCTGGTTCCATTCTAAAGACTGGAGGGTCTTCTTGCAAATGTATGGATGCTCTCTGTCACAGTTCGCATCGACCATTTGACCACTTGCGTACAGAACTACGCAGCCTTCTGTGCCTAGATAATTGTTTGGCTCCCCTATCTTCCAATTGTGGTAAACATCCTCGACTCGCTTACCTGTGAAAATTATATTCAAATAAATAAATAATAACATGACTGCATTGTTTTACTACTGCAAATTAACCTTTTCCTACAGCGGAAGGCATTATTTGATCATTAAACTCAATGGGAATGGTCCAGTTTTCAAAATATGTGCTGTTTGCAAAACCACTTCGAGAAATAAATAATATTTAAATAACGAACTGAAACATAAATGCATTTTGACACCACCTGCTCGAAAATGTCAAATTATATGTCAAGCAACCTTAACCTAAAGTGAGTCATTATTGGCCGTGGGCCCAGCCGGTCAATAATGTTGTACTGGATTTCATTATGACCCGCTGGTCAATAATGTGATTTGAATTTGGAATCTCACATGCTCAGCTAAATTGGCAGTATGTATAGTACTAACAAACACCCTTTGTTGCCAGAAAGAGGAAAGCTATTCTCGATACCCTTTTTTTTTTGAAAATCGAATTAATCGTGTCTTGGTTACTTATTGGTAGACGCAATAAAGGCGCGAACTTTTGGCATTTAAACTTTAAATTTATCAACAAAGTATTATAAAATGTCGAGTGATGAAAGTGATTGTACTCCTGAATTCATTACAACCGAAGCTAATAATATTTCCAATGATTTACTGCCGGAAATTTCAAAGGAAACTTATATAAAAGCCTACGACAATTTCCAAAAATGGAAAAGTACGAAAGGGGTCAAGTCCATTTCGGAACCAGTTCTATTAGTGTATTTTCAGCATTTATCTTGTACTCAGAAGTCAAGTAGCCTATGGTGTACTTATTCAATGCTTAGGTCAACAATAAGCATGAAACACAATAAAGATATCAAGACATACGCTAAGCTATTAGCATTTCTAAAGAGGAAATCGGAAGGTCACCAATCAAAGAAATCGAAAGTTTTCACACCTATGAATGTTGAAACTTTTTTAAATGAAGCTCCTGATCATAGTTATCTTGCCGTAAAAGTAAGTACCTACATCATTTTATTTATAACTAAATAAAATACAACATGGTAGCAAATAGCAACAAGAACGCTTATGTATACTTACTGAATTTACGTATGTTGTTAGTAAAATTTATTTTTATTTTTGTTACAGGTGGCTTTAATTATTGGAGTGAATGGGGCTTGTCGTTGTCAAGAGATGGTAAACATGAAGGTCCAAGATATAGAAAAACACTCAGAAGAGTTGTTATTGATTGAGTTGCCAGACACTAAAACCAAAAGGGAAAGGTCATTTGTCATCCGCGGAGCATATGTACGCTACGTACTCTGCGGCCTCCTAACATAAACACTAACCGATTTTTTGTAGCGTTCAGTAGTGGAAAATGCACCCGTCAAGTGATTGGGAAGAACAAAATAAGTGCCATGCCGAAGGAAATTGCCAAATACTTAGGATTACCAAATATCGAGCTCTATACGGGTCATTGTTTTCGTCGAACGTCGGCTACACTGTTGGCGGATGCGGGAGCAGATATAACTCAAATAAAACGCCATGGTGGCTGGAAATCGGATACAGTAGCCGAGGGCTACATTGAAAATTCTGTACAAAACAAAAGTAAAATAAGCTGTCAAATTGGTAACAGCATCACTTTAAAAACGTCATCTGATTCTTTTTCATCACAGCCTTCAACATCACACCATCACATTCCATCTTTCCCTGAGCCTCATGCACCACCTTCACCAACTTTCACCACCCAAAATGCTCCTCTGCAAATACAAGATTCTGAAGCATTGACGAGCAATACTCAAATAAATTCCACATGTTGATGTGGAATTTATTTGATCTATAAACGTACCAAATAAAAACTTAACTTTATCTTTGCACAACTGGACTAACGTCTCAAATGTTACCATTACCTTCAATTAATATGTAACTGCATTTAACTAACTAATTCTAACTGTTTGTTTATTTAATAAATACTTTGTTTTTCGTACTATGGCTATTATTTTCTCACAGTAGGTGTAAAAAGTAGAGTATCCTCCTCTGGGCTATAGGTGTCTTTGCCTTGGGCTAGCTTGAATCCCTCGCTGCATTCAGGATTCTTGTATTAACTCTTGTATTAAAACACTTAACTCCCTCCCTGCGCTCGGGAGTTAAATCCCGAATCCTTCATTGCGCTCGAGATTCAATATGACGCCCGTGACATAAGACACAACTTTAGCCCCTCGGTGCATAATCTACTATTATTTCAATAAGACAATGGTCCTAATGAAATAATAAATTGTAAAAGTGTATTTATTGACGGGCACTTTGGAATGACAAAAAAACAAATAAAGTGAAGCTACAGTCACTGTCACAAGGCATAATAATTTGTAAAAAATGTAGTTTCTATCTAAAATTACTCAAACACAAACAAAACAAGTATTACGTGTACCTACATTATGATAAGGTGGCAGCAATGATTTTTTACAAAACACTCTATATAAACAACACCGCTCCTAGACTTAAAAAAAAAAAACTTACCGTCAACAGTCTCAAATCGTCCTTTCACTAATAAGTCTGATAGTCCCACGTTCAGTGACCACCACGTGGGCTGGGTACTGTTCCAAATGGAAATCACAGCATCAGCTTCTGCCTGGTTGTCTGGGAACCACAATATGGCTCCTTCCAAAGCACACGCAGTTTTTGCCTCAGCAAAAATTTTGGGAAAAGAGGATATTTTATAAAAACTCTCTGTTGCTTCTAAATATTGATAGTCATTCCGAAAAAACTTTTTGTCTTTTTGTCCATCTGTGAAAAATATGATACTTAATGAAAAAAAAACTAAAATAAAAAAAAAATCAAATATATAAAGATCTTTTTGATGCAAGTGGGTTTTGTAACTGAGGCGTAATGCACTCGTGAATCAAACGTCGCGGTCGTTTTTCAACACACTTTCGAAGAAATCAAATAACAGAATGAAAAGGAATCACTGATCATTATGAAACTATGATTGAATTTACCTTTGCCCGCGTTTTGCTTTTACAGGTGAAGGTTAATCAAAGGTATAAAGCCGCAATACAGCCTTTTATTAAAAATACAAAATACCAATATTTTTGAATAGAGAACACAAAATAAATGAATGTAGGTAGGTGAGTCTATTGATAAAAGCAAATTATTAGGTTTTAAACACAATTTAAATTTTCATTAATATTAAGTCCTTTCAAAACACGTGCCTTTTACTGCGATTGAAAAAAACAATCATTCCCTTCTATACAAATTAAACTGCTATGTGTGGTAAGAAAACACTAGGAAAAATATATAAATAAAATTCACGAGTGTGAAATATATTACATGTTGAACCTATTAGTAGTTTATGGAAATACATTTCCTCGAAAACTGTCTCTTATCGTTTTTATTGTATGTGTTTTTGTATAATTATGTTTATTTTAATGAAAACTTGAACAAAATGGGTTTATTCTTGCGTGCCAGTAATACATAAAATAAGGACTTACATGAGAGACTTGAAGTTAAATACACTATCAGACAAACTAATACTTTTTTTGAAAACATTTTGAATAAAATAAAACACTGTCTGACTGGTTACAATAACAGCGAATGGCGCGAAATGAAGCAAACGTTTGCAGTCAAGACATTCAGATATGTTTTTATCAAATTTATTAAACACATAATATAAACAATATTGATAATAATTGACTTGACCTGTATCCATATCAATTTCTATGATAGTTACATATCATACCGATTTCCTGTTGTCTTGAAAATGTTGAAGTTTGGGAATACCCTTATAAAATATTATACGTAGGTATATATCGCGAGATTAATAAGTAGACTACAATAATTTACTTTCAAAAAAATTTTGCCCTTTTTCCATAGTCATAAAGAAAGAAAGTGTATTGTACAGTTTTATTCCTAATATTACAAACCGAACTATTGCTAATAAAAAGTATCGGTAGTTCGGTGCTATATTTCAACCGAACTGCTGCTACTGAAAAGTTGCACTAGTTCGGTCAACCGGACTACTGCAGCTACTAGACCAAATTCACCAATATATTTGGTTCGGTTTACAGACTAACCGGATGTAGCCGATAACTGGTATTACATGGATTTTAGTCCGAAATATTCACGAAAAAAAACCCCCAACTCAAAAAAACTAATATTAAATTCTAAATGGGTACAAAGTAAAAAATCGCTCAATACCAAACTACGTATATAACTACTTACCTAATTATATCCTTGAACCAATTTTGATTACATACTGTACTTAAATATGGATAATTGAAACGAAACTAAGAACACTCCCGACTAATTCACCATTCAAACAAGGAAAACAAAATCAAAATCGGTTCATGCGTTCGGGAGCTACTATGCCACAGACAGACACTCACACACACACAGGCAAACTTATAACACTCCGTCGCTTATGCGTCGTGGGTTAAAAATGACAAGATACTAAATTCTTAGAAGATTTACATAGAAAAGTAAGAATCCTACTTATATACAGAACGAATTGAATTATTAATCTCCTCTTTTTTTAGGAGTCGGTTAAAACAAAACATTTAATCGAATTGATCCTCCTCAAATGGAAAACGTTTTACCCGACTGAGAAGGGTAAAATAAAGGTAATATGTATGTGTGTTTGTTTCTTTGTTGCCCTCTGAAGATTAAACACGAGGGCTGATTTTGATCATTCTTACGTCAATTGATTTAACTTAATCTTGCAAGTGAAACAACAACAAAGACATGACTGTAATCAAAGGTCAATATGACGTCGATCAACTCAGGATGAATCAAAGTGGCAACAGGTCTTTTACGACCCACGGATGATTAGACCAGTCGTACTGTATGGATTGGAATGCTGGGTTGTGAAAAAGATGGATGAAAAACGATTGCATGTGGCGAAGAGGAGAATGTTGAGATGGATGTGCGGAGTGAGATGAATGGATAAAGTAAGGAACAAGTACCTATACTATTACAGAAAAGAAAATATGGATGGCTTGCGTGAGGAATTATATGAAAGAGAAAGGAATAAATGACAGCGTGACGTCTAACAGGGGAAAATGGAAGAAGAAAACTTGTTGCGCCGTCCCAAAATAGAATGGCAGGAGGGCAAAAAAATGTTGACGATGTGTCCAATTTGAGTGTCGTGCATGTCAAAGTTAATTTTTTTACAATTAAATAAGCACGCTTCTTTTTTTTCAGTATGTTTTAGTGATTGAGCGAAAACCAACTATGTATAAAAAAGAAATGGTTGAAGAAAGATATGGGTTGAAGCATTTCTTAATAAAACGGCATTTATTGCCCCTGATTCCATCACGATTGCAGATATTTCAGTCTACAGTAATATGTCTTGTTTGGTTCAGGTAGTGCCGTTAGATGAGAATAAGTAAGTTTATTATTTAAATATTTAAAACATACAGACCTATTATTTCCGGAGGCAGCGCAATTTCATAATTTTTGAAAAGCTTTTGGCCGAACCTCGAATGAACTGACTTTTTATCCCGGGCATAAGGATCCCATCTAACAATTTCCGACCGCCACATAGGTTAAGCCGCGTGCATAAGGTATTTAGTAATAGTAAATTTTGATACAAGTGCGGAAAGTTTGTTATTGCATTCGAGGCGAAATCAACACCCGACCGTATGGCGAAGGTGTTCATGGGGTCGAGAAGTGCAATAACAAATTCCCACGTGTATCAAACGACGTTTTTCAATACACTTGCGAATAAATCTACACTAATATTATAAAGAGGAAAGATTTGTTTGTTTATTTGTTTGTAACGAATAGGCTCCGAAACTACTGGACCGATTTCAAAAATTCTTTCACCGTTGGGAAGCTACACTATCCCCGGGTGACATAGGCTACTTTTTATCCCTGTATTCTCACGGAAACGGGAACTACGCGGGTGAAACCGCGTGACGTCCGCTAGTAAACCAATAAAACGATAAGTACTTATTTTTGTTATCAATTTTTAGAAGACCATGATTTAATTTGTTTTTTTTTTTCCGCGGCTTGATTTCGCCAGGTTGAAGGAAAGCAAAGGTATGAAGCCGCTAAACAGCCTCACAGGAAAAATATAAAATTCAAATAGCTTTTAATTAAAAACACAAATAAATGTTAATTTATTTATTTATTTAAACTTCATGCACAAACGTGGTACATAGGCGGACTTAATGTCACAGGTATTTTCTACCAGTCAACCTTTGGGTCAAATAGGACAGCATTGTGGTAGAGTACAAACATATATAAATTAGGAGAATACTATTTTGTTAACATAAATCAATATAGCTACATACATGGTGGTATGGTGGTGTAGCATTCGGTTTATAAATACAATTTAAATACTATTTACGATGTGAAGACGAAAATTAAAATGACGAGAATAAAAAAAGACACCGATGTTTTAATCGATTTGGACTTCGTTTATGGTATAGTTACTCGTATCTGTGGTAATTTACTTTTCCACTTTTTGTTGTGGAAAAATAATAAAAACGCACGCGTGCTAAATACATTGCATTTCGAACCTAATCGTAGTGCAATAAGAGCCGGTTTTCGAGGAAGTGTATTGAAAATAAAATTGTTTGACTTCGTATTTGCAAAACTAAGAGTCTGTGAATCTGCGAACGTAAGGCGCCCCGGGAGCGGGTGGACTGCAATAAAAAAAATAAGATTCTTGACAAAATATGATTGTCTATAAACCGACTTTACAGACTAACCATATTTTTTTTTTATAAGGTCTGTATGTACTTTCATAACTGTATTCAGTAAAATATTTATTTATGTACACACAAAATACAAAAAAAAAGATAAAATCATAAAAAAATTGAAGAGCACAAAGGTACTGCTTATTTCATAAGAAATTTCTTCCAGCAGACCTGCGAGAGGAAAGTTGGTTGAGCCATGTAGACATAGTGTGTAGAAAAGACAAACAGGAAATTTTTAATTAGAATTAGTAACAAAAGCATAATTATCCATATGAAATAAAGATACATCTATACTAATATTATAAAGCTGAAGAGTTTGTTTGTTTGTTTGTTTGTTTGTTTGTTTGTTTGAACGGGGTAAACTCGGGGACTACTGGTTGGAATTGAAAAATTCTTATAGTGTTGGATAGTCCATTTATCGAGGAAGGCTTTAGGCTATATAACATCACGCCACAATTAATAGGAGCGGAGCATAAATGAAAAATGTTGCAAAAACGGGAAAAGATATTCCTTTTTGAGAGCTTCCGTTGCGTGCGCTGTGAAAACGGTTTAAGTTACGTAAATATCATGTATGAAGGAATTGTTCCTCTTTAAATGTTCTAAAAAAAAGTCCGCGACAGCATATGTTTATCTTTTACGATTGACTCACTGTAACCATTTTTTATATTAAATTGTTAGGCTAAAAAGAATTATATTTTGCGAGGCTTATTTAACCCATATGGTATTAATCTATATCTAAATTAATGTGTTTGCTGGCACGGAAATTTAATATAGAATATTTGTGCCCTTTACTCTATACAGTTTAAATAAATATCTTAGAAGATATCGCAATGTAAAAATATACGGGCGACAAAATAATTAGCGCGTGGCAGTCATTCGGTCCGGTGCGGTAGGTACGTGGGGATTCTGGCCTCTGGGGGCTCCGGAGAAATTCAAATTCAAAATATTTACTGCACCATAATGTTTATAAGTACAAGGTGTTACTGTATATTAAACAGTAAGAGATACCTATAGTAATTGTTACTTTAACAATATAATCGAAGTCAATCTAACTAAACTAATAGGTATTTTATAGAGGAAAGGTAAGATTTTTTGTTTGTTACGAGTACGATATAGCTCAATTTAATAAGTTGGATAGTCGATTTATCTAGAAAGGTTTTAAGCTATATTATGTGTTGCAGACGAAGTTGCGTGGGTCAGCTAGTACAAATATATACACATAAAAATAAACACTAATATTATAAATATATATCTTTAATATATAAACATACATATAATATACAGAATATTACGGTATAGAGGAGAGATAATGCTCTTCAAATACTGTTATTTTGAAATAAAAAACAGACACTTGAGTTTCATTTTTTGTTTGTATGTGCCTGGTGACAATAATATCTGTTTTTGAATTTGGTCTAAAAAAACACCTGAGTGATAACCATGTATATTCGGAACTGGTTCATCGCCGCCGCTGTATCCGACGAGATTGGATTGAAGTGGGCCGCGTGCCAGTACCCGTAGATTCACATATACTAGAGTATGATATTGTGAATAAATCGTAAGCTGCGTTCTGACCATGATATATGCCGGTACAAATTGGATTTATTTCCCGGTTTCCCTTCCCATTGGTACTGAACAGAAACTGTTATTGCACGTATGAACGATGAGGTGTCATGAATAAAATATTCTGGAGCGAACGCGTCACGCATTTGATCGCGATTTCAATGTGATACACCAATCACATGACACCTCGTACAAATGATTTATTGCTCGTGTACCTGTAAGTATAACCTGTTTTGGCACGTGCTGTAATAGAATTACTGTACCCCGTTCCTGTATCAGTGTTCAATCTGAGGACAGATATTATGCCGTATGTTCCGTAACAATGTACTTAAAATGTTTCCGTAATGTTTTGAATATAGATTGTTCAATAAAAAAGACGTGTGGCACTGAGACTGCCGCGGTAAAGCTATTGCATAGCATTTTTTATCAACTTATGCAATTATAATTATTTATTTATTTTATTAATGCAGTATTTAAATATAGTATTTATACTACACTTTTACTAATCATCCTCATCTATACTAATATTATAAAGCTGAAGAGTTTGTTTGTTTGTTTGTTTGTTTGTTTGTTTGTTTGAACGCGGTAAACTCAGGGACTACTGGTTGGAATAGAAAAAATCTTTTTGTGATGGATAGTCCATTTATCGAGGAAGGCTTTAGGCTATATAACATTACGCTACGACCAATAGGAGCTGAGCATAAATGAAAAATATTGCAAAAACGGGAAAAGATATTCCTTTATGGGAGCTTCCGTTGCGTGCGCTGCGAAAACAGTTTAAGTTACACAAATATCATGTATGAAAGAATTGTTCCTCTTTAAATGTTCTAAAAAAAAGTCCGCGACAGCATATGTCTATCTTTTAAGATTGACTCACTGTTACCATTTTTTACTATTAAAATGTTAGATTAAAAAGAGTGATATTTTGCGATGCTTATTTAACCCATATGGTATTAATCTATATCTAAATAAATATGATTGTTAGCACGGAAATTCAATATAGAATATTTGTGCCCTTTACTCTATCCAGTTTAAACAAATATCTTAGAAGATATCGCAATATAAAAATATCCGCGCTACAAAATAATTACGCGCGCGGCAGTCATTCGGTCCGGTGCGGTAGGTAAGTGGGGATTCTGGCCTCCGGGGGCTCCGGAGAAATTCAAATTCAAAATATTTACTGCACCATAATGTTTACAAGTACAAGGTGTTACTGTATATTAAACAGTAAGAGATACCTATAGTAAATGTCACTTTAATAATATAATCGAAGCCAATCTAAACTAATAGGTATTATAAAGAGGAAAGGTAAGATTTTTTGTTTGTTACGAGTACGATTTAACTCAATTTAATATGTTGGATAGTCGATTTATCGAGAAAGGTTAGCTATATTATGTGACGCAAACGAAGTTGTGTGGGTCAGCTAGTCTTTTATAAAATGTCCTTTTACGTCTCATGTCGCGCCTTGGCGACAACTATTTTTGTTGGCAGCCTTATAATCGATCTTATTCGATTTATTAACTTTGATTTTGCTGTTTTAAAATATTAAATCTAATAATTTTTCAATGTTTACTTTTCATCTGACATTACGTCAGTTGTCAAGATGTCATTTACTTTTTCTTTTATTTTGTGTCATAGTTTTTCTTAGTGGTTAGAGCTATGAAGGTTACATTTGATTTATATAATTTAATTTATTTTTATTAATATGTTTGCTCAAATAATGTAATTTATTGATAATTTCTATTAATAGTATCTTATCTTACGCTTATAAAATTAATTAACACGCTCACAGAAATTCTTTGAGGAAGTTTTTGACTGAATAATAAAATTAAATACAGGCAACTCACAATTTTTGATTTCAAGAAATTGTCAAGTGTCAATTCGTTAGGTTTTTTTTTCGTTACGGAATTTCTACACTTGGGAGCAAATAAATCGAGCCACTTCCTTTTTCACGCATTATGGTAATTATTTTTGGTATTATGGAACGCATCGATTCGAAACATATATCGCCTAAAAGGGTATTTAATAACCTTTACAAAGAGGGTAGTTAGTTGTCAAAATTTCATTTTTTTTTTATTTAAATTAAAGTTTAAAGGGTAGAATAAAATTATCGCATTTAATTTGCTTATGACATTTTTATTGTACTCTGTTAAGAAAAGATTAAATTTGAGGTTTTTGTTAATCATACCCATATTACTTGTTATTGTTGTCTTTATCTGTGTCTGTGTAATCAAAATAACCTGATAAAATGGATACTACACCGACGGAAGCTGCCCAAGTTGTAGCTTTACTTGAGGTTGGACACGGACAACGTGAAGTGGCACGCAGACTTCATTTGAGTCGTTCAAAGGTACAGCGGGTATACCGCAGGTATCTGGAGACTGGTGCTTTTGTTCGGCGACCTGGAACTGGCCGACCACGGGCAACAACAGAACGTGACGACCGCTTTATTGCAACCAATTCGTTGCGCGACCGTGGACTTAATGCTGTTCAGCTACAGCAAGCGTTACGTGACGTTCGAGGAGTCTCAATCAGTAGGTGGACAGTGAGACGAAGACTAAAAGAACGAAATTTAACATCACACAAACCAGCAACTGGCCCAAAATTGACTGTAGCTCATCGCCGATCTCGCTTGGAGTTTGCTCGAGAACACATTAATTGGACGTTAGAAGACTGGAGGTCAGTTTTGTTTTCTGACGAGTCAAGAATCTGTCTTTTTAGCAATGACGGGAGAAACCGAGTGTATAGACGTCCTGGTGAAAGATTTGCCCAATGTTGCATTCGAGAAACTGTGAGTTTTGGTGGTGGTTCTTGTATGGTGTGGGGAGGAATTTCTCTAGACGGAAAAACGGAACTTGTCTTCGTCGACCCCGCCAACGATGGCAGTGGTAGACGTGGATTAACAGCTGACCGATACATAACTGACATTCTTGAAAACCACGTAATGCCGTATGCTGGTTTTGTCGGAGAAAATTTCTTGTTTATGCATGACAATGCGAGACCTCATACCGCGCAGATCGTTACGGAATACTTGTCTGCGATCGGGATTCAACAAATGGTATGGCCAGCACGAAGTCCCGATTTGAACCCGATCGAACACCTATGGGACGAGCTAAAACGGAGAGTCCGAGCCAGGGTTCCCGCTGTTTCATCCATTCCCGAGCTTAAAGTCGCTGTGCTTGAAGAGTGGGAGAACATACCACAATATGTCATCGTAACGCTGATCAGATCGATGACTAATAGGCTACAAGAATGTATCAGGGCACGGGGGGGTAATACCAGTTATTAAGAATATTTTTTTGCAATAATTTTGTTTTTTATTGTTTTTATGGACTGTTTTAGCCCTACTAAATTTTCTATCAAAATTACCATTTTTCTTGCAGAGCCAATAATTTATCATTCAATAAGGTTATTATTCAATAATTTACCCTCATTGTAAAGGTTATTAACTAAACTTTTAGGCGATATATAGTTCGAATTGATACGTTCCATATTACCAAAAATATTTACCATTTTACGTGAAAAAAGGTAGTGGCTCGATTTATTTGCTCCCAAGTGTAGATTCGGTCCCCACGCTCAAGGCCCGCGATAGAAGCTATGCAATAGCTTAAAAAAAATATTAAGACATGGTAACTAAACCCATCATCCTATAATGTTCCCAGTGCATGGACTCAGGCCTCTTCTCTAAGAAAGAGATCGGCTATAATCCACCACGTGGATCCAGTGCGGGTTAGTAGATGTCACATGTCTTCGAATTTGTTTTGGTTCTAAGACATCTTCCTCACGATGTTTTCCTTCACCGTTTTGAGAGCAGTGGTGATGAAATAAATTACTCAAAGTAATGCGCATGCCTAGGTTCGAAGTTCGAACCCACGACTTACTGGTCGTAAGTCGAGGCCGCAACCACTGGGCCACCACTATTATCTAACATTCATCTTATATTCCGGGAACTCAAAACAAATATCCAACATGGGTCAATACCCCGTTTTCAGTGTTAATGATAAAAAATAGGTAATTAATAAAGAACGGTAGCAGCTGGATATTACCGTAAAATACAACTTGTACCTATTTATTTACCCAGCCATTCAATGACCCCACAGTGGAGTGTTTTAGCCACATGTACGTAAACAGTACATTTTAATGTAATAGGTAATTAAAAACCTTAGTGATGCAAATTAAGTTAAATTACGACCGATGTCTGCATTAATAAAACATAATTTATCGAACAAAGCGTCTTACATTGTTAAATAACCCTCATTTTGGGCTTCGTCGTAGTCGGGTAAAAATACAAAAGTTAAACTGGCTGTGCCTTGCAAGTTGTGACCTTCGTCGGCGTAAAATTATTGAGCAAATATTACTGCCATATTTGAATCGGACTTTGTTGACAATTTCAAGGTTTTTTTTTTGCAAGAAACCGTAAACCTTTTTTAAAAAAAAGCAGCCGGATCAAACAAACAGACAGATATATCCAATTTTATTTATTTGTACAGATTACGAGCTATAATATTCTATTTAAAAAAAAACATTTCACTAATTCCAATAGTAATTTATTTTAAAAGTTTTCAGTGACTATTCAGCAAAGACAAAAGACTACAGAATTCGATTCATGTTTATAAGAAGCTCAGCCGTTCTAGATTATACTTATTTCTAGATCCATATCATTACTGCCTACCTTGCTAAGAATAACTCCGTAATGATCCAGCCTTCAGTAATACCGCAATGAATTGTATTCGGTACTTGCATGCAAATGCCATTTGTTAGATTTATGCTTCAATGCAAAACGACTCATTCCTATTTTGCTTTCCGTTTTATTTGAGTATTACCGTAATACCAATTTTTGTTGTTTTTCCGTCGATAATCAAATTACGCACACAAATCTATGCCGTGTCACAGCTTTATACGGTATAATCTCCTTTGCAGATACAAATCCCCGCATCGGTGTATTGTCTTTTGGGACATATATTTCAATAACTCTGCTATGGTATTGCGTATAAATCGTTCTTTTAGACATTTGACAATAATTTACGTCGATAATTTGCATCCGAACAAAATATGCCTTTATTAAAGTAGTTGAGATATATTTTCTACGGGACCTCATTTATTTATACTTAATGAGTACATTACGGTTTAATGACTTTTCGGGGTAACATTAATTATTCTGGTTTTTATTTGTGCCGTTCGAATATTTTTATTTTGGAAAACACTCTGACTTCTATTGAATAAATGATGGTGGGACTGATGGGTAATAATGGCATTTTAATCCTATTTTCAAATGACCTTATTTTTTAAAGGGATATGGGTATTGTGGTGAAGGAGTCCAGTGACGCACAATACGACGGACCTATGGCTGGTAATATTTTGTATAAATAATGCCCACTTTGACGCAACATAGGGAACGTCGGGTCCAATAACTTTGACATGTTCCTGACATTGTAGCCGACCTTTTTTGTAAGCACGTACAATGGCTCAAAGGGCGATGCTTCAGCATTCATTGGCTGATATATCGCTGCTTCGTGCCGTTAGTACTAAAAATAAGACTTTGCTTTTAGTCCTAAACTTTTACTTTTTAGTTCATACTTAGCCCATCCAAAGGAGATAAGCGCATCATAATCAATTCATACGATTGGGCTTTAGAAGGAATATAACTTTCCGAGTTTTTAATTATATTTAATTGTAGTTCTGAAAAATAACATATTTTTTTTGAAAACGGGTACAATTTTGTGCTTAGTCTAATTTAATTTCCCCTATTATATGTACGTACCCATGCAAGCTAAACGAGGTTAATGTCAGGTCGTTTAAAGCCATCATCACACGTACAGGATGATATCCCCAAGGGAAGGATCCCACGGCCATTGCTTGGCACATTTCCAAACATCTCCCCAAACTTTACCGTTCAAACCACGAGTAAAACTGCCATGTCAATTATTCCTTAATGCATATATTAAAGCCAGAACTATTATCCATATTTCAAAGTATGGAACATAACGTAACAACACGCCTGTAATCTCCGAAGGGTTAAGCAGAGAACCGTATAAACCCGGATTTCGCCAGTTGTGTTTAAGTCCCACGTAATAGGGGGCGAGCCATAGCCATCAAATAGGTACAAATTCAGACTCCATAACTGCTATTTAGAAATTTCTGATAGAAATATTCATTAAGACTTTTTCCAACCTGGGAATCGTACCCAGGACCTCTTGCACAGCAGTCGTGCTTGCGATCATTAGACTATTAAGGCAGTCAGGTATAGAATTAATTGTTTTACGAAGTACGTATGAACAACGATGTTTGATGGCAGTATTGGTACCAGGGATGTTACGGAGCTTCGACTCCGGTTCCGTTAAGTCGGAACTTCCGATTATTATTACACCTTCGGTTCCGACTTCGGCTCCGACACTTTTAAATCGAAGGTTTTAATCGGAGGTCGAAGCATAACATAGCTGCGGCGGCGGCAATCCCCCTGACTCCCACTACGTGCACTCTATCGTCAATTATTTTTTCACTTGTTGTTAATTTGTTACGCACCACCGCTTCTGTCCCTGCCTCCGACTCCGATTTCGACTCCGATAAAGCAATTTTAAAAACTCCGACTCCGCCTTCGGTTCCGATAAAACTACCTCCGTTACATCCCTGGTTGGTACTTATTTTTGTGTAGTATCTTATTGTTGACTTATTGTCGGGCCTACGTTGTCCCCCATATCTAAGTACCTACCTACTAATCCTGTTGTCGTTTCTCTGTCTCGTTTCCTCCCGCCTGATTCAGCGCAGGTACCTCCCGAAACAACCATGTCCGGTGAGGACCTGCGTCAGGCGGAAGGTGAGGGCCCCGTGGCGCCTCTCAAGCCACTCCTCAAAGTGATGACCGTGTTCGTATCATAGTCGACGTTAAAATATGTACCCATATTTATTTATAACAATATGAATAGTCTATATTTACAGTTTCGTTGAAATATAAATACAGTGGAAAAATACACCCAACAAAAAATATTCGTCTAAAAATAATTCTTCTCCAAATATTATATGAAACTTTTTCTGAGAAACGAAATTCATTGAAATTTTTGTATACGAGTTATACGACCCAGTTGTTCCATACATTTTGACCGTGTAGGTATTTGAGCTTTGTAGGAAATAACCAGTTTTTAGGGTTCCGTAGCCGAATGGCAAAAAACGATTAAGATATTAGATATTATATATTACTGCGTAAGGACTGGGCGGACCGCATGTTACAATGACGCCTCGAACCATTCCTAAGCCGAAGTGAACTAGTCTACGATCGGCTCACTTCGGGTGCGATCGTAAATTTTATTAAAAGCTTTATTTATATTCTTTATACCTCGAAAATACCACGCCGCTTATACAAGGTTACGTTAACGGGCAGACTACGCCGATTCTCTGTATGGCGAACGCGTCGAGCAAATGTTCGGACGACCGTATCTTTAGTTTTTATATCAATGAAAAAAAGTCAAAATTTTAAAGGGCATTGCTCTGCACCCATACATTGTTATGTATTGGTCGCAGGGTATTTGTATATGTGAATTTAAATGTCTGTGAACGCACCCACGATACAGGAGAAATTCCTAATGTGGGGCAAAGTTAAAAAAAAAAAAGACGTGTGGAGACTGCCGCGGAAAAGCTATTGCATAGCAATTTTTAACAGCAATTATAATTATTTATTTATTTTATTAATGCAGTATTTTTTTTCCTTTGTTTTTTTTTCTTTGATATTAATAAATGCACTTTGTTTATTCATATTTAAAACACTTTGTACACAAATTATACGAGTACAGATATTCACTGTTGTACATAGATGATAAATACCTATACACCTATATACTTTCTCACAAACAGCTGATTACGGTAGTTTTCCAATACAACCAATGCCACCTAAAGGCGGGTTGCTGAACTAAAGAGACAAGCGTGATATTTCAAAAAGTCATTAAAAGTTCTGGTATTTATCGATAGATGGAAAAACTATCATCGCTGTATCACCGCTGTGCCGGTCGGAGTGGGGGGTGTTAGGTTTTTTTCGTTACGGAATTTCTGGATTCGGTCACCACGCTCAAGGCCCGCGATAGAAGCTATGCAATAGCTTAAAAATGTTTGTCGTTCTAACTTACATATTTTTACTTTACAATATTATTATACCATTCATGACCCCTGTTCGGTTTGATTCAATGCATCCTTAAGCATAATATATTATTACCAACCGTAAACCGTAATATTTCACCCCGAAAAAGTCGTTTTTTATCATCAATTTTTACATAGAGTTACTTAGATTGATATAGATTGACTGTCGCACTCAGAGAGCTTTAATGACTACTTAGGCTATCACTTAGTAATGTTTTGACAGTTTTGTCATACAAAAGTATGTCAAACCTTTACTAAGTAACGGCTTAAGTAATCATTAAATATCTCTGAGTACCGCAGATAGAATGCTTAGTTTACAGCTTCCTGAAAGGACTATTAACGCCATGTATGGATCAAGGAGAGATCATTTACAAGAGCAATGTGCTTTCGTGCGTTTACGTGCTCTCAGACGTTACCGCAACGTCTTCATTTCTGGCTTCTGCTGATAAAAAACTAATAACGCATTTCCCGAGAATCAAATTCAGGATCCCCGGCTCAGCACTGTGATCACTAGAGCAGCTACCCAGACTAGGACTAGTAAAGCGTTCAAGGGTGCCAATGCCAACCACAGATATAGATAGACCTAGACAACGCAAGTAAACCAAGGGTGCAAGGGTTTTTTGACTACGCTACGCAGCGTCCGACTAGCGCTATACACCGATGCAGACTGAGCGCGAAAGTGGCCACTTACGATTTTTGTACGTAAGCTAGGCACGCAAAGTGTTGCTCTTGCGTTATCTAGGTCTATCTATATCTGTGGTGCTAACCCTTAACACAACAAAATCTGGCTTTTAGTAGTAATAAAACATTAGCTTTTGGTTCAGAGATTAACATTAAACCCTAAGCTTATCGTTAGAGAAATATTTTGCTTACGTCTTTGTTATGACGTCACTGTCACAGCTAGCGTGACATGGGTCGTTGTCATGTCACAATCCTCTTAAGTAGTGTTACTAAAAGCATTACTAAACCCGCCCAGTGTTAGAGTATTTTGGTTTTTCGTAAAGCTAGACCTTATTGTGTTTTACAGTAGGTAGCTATTAATCAAACTTGGTCTGGAATTTTAATATTATGATAGTGTCCGTTACGGATTGCTGTTTATCAAAGTTGCATAGGAATGCCCCGGCATTACTTTGTAGCAGATAGTAAAAAAAGTACCACGACAAATGTCAGACATAACATAACATCTCGCCTGTAATCCCCGAATCCTACACCAACCTAAGGTAAGAGTATTAAGACTGGTACTGACAGGTTAATCATATTACCCAGATTATTATTATTAGTCAGATAGGCAGTCGCTTCATGTAAAATACTAGTATTCAACTGCATCTGGTAAGGCTGGAAGCCGACCCCAACATAGCATAGAATAGTCTCATAAGTTAAATAAACTATTAAAACATCAAAGATTCTAGTTTCTTTCGAATCTTTCTCCCGGAAAAAAACAAATTGTAACTTTCTTCGCTAGTCGCTACGCGTACGTGTGTCGATACGTCATGTAAGTACTCCTGACTTGACTAGGATGTAGGTACCTAACACAGTCACAAAGACTAACTCAACGATTCTAACCCACCCGCGTGAAAAAATGACAATTTTTTTCACCCCAACGTTTCTTTCAATATTGAACTAATAGGTGAGTAAGTAGGGTTCTCTACTTAGTAGGAACATTATGGCCAAGTGAACGGTTTCCCCATTATCATAATGCATTAACTTTATTATTATCCCCTCGGTTATTAACACAGACAAGTACCGATTAACATAATCTCCGCTTTGCAAAAATCAATGAGTCACTGTTAGTTTCGTTTGAATAAGTAGTTAATTGAAAACTGTAAAATGCGGGGTAGGTAAGCAATAGGTTTTTGATTGTTGCTATAATAATTGTAAGCAAGTATGTGAATATTGAAAACAACGTATTTTGCAGTATTTTTTAAAATTGCCTTTAGGGATAAAAGCACCCATAAGCCGCCCCTTGCACTTTAATTTCACGTGTTCTTTTAGATGTTTCTTGTACGACAAAACTAGTATGTTGTAGATGATTCTTACAATACTATAAACTTGCTTGGTGCAAAGTAGAAAGAAAGATCTTGACTTCAAACTTTTAGCACAACATAATCCACAGTCCGACTTCCACAGCTTAATAAAAACCTCTATTTGCTTGTGCCAAGAACCATACTCTTATGATAGGCTCATACAGGATATTCCCGCTATGGCATCAATGTTGACTACCTAATTTGCCGCCGGCCGACCAACACTTCCCTTGTGCCATCAGCTTTGCACAATATCCCAACAATCAATGAACTATTTCGCTTATGAGAGAATATTTTAAATAGCACCACCTGTAACTAAGCACAGCATGAACTTCCACGCTCACGTTGCGGCCTGCCTATCAAACTGTAGAACAAAGCCGACTAAGTCTTGTATTATGCAAACAAGCATCATGTAAGGCGAGGATTTATGAGGCAAGTTCGTTGAGAAAATCGCGAGCTCCACCCGTGGGAGTACCCCGTTCTCACTACGCCTCCATATATTCATATTTAGGGTTAGGACTGCCGGCTCTAGGCAACTGCCCCCGGGAACGTCGCACGCATGAATGACAATCATACGTAATTGAATTGATTAATCATTGTACAAGTTCATTCATATTCAATTGTGTAGTGTTCAATGTTCATCGAGTACTTATGTTTTGTTTCACAATAGGTTTGTTAAATATTATCTGTGTGTACAACAACTATTTCGAATTCTACATAACATATTATTATTTATGATGTTAACTAATAAACCCGTTTTTTATACCAATGAACATAAAACAAGGTTTCGTTTTTAGCTCGCATTTTAGCACCATCACGTTTTGTTTTTTATGACCTAGCTATTTTTATTACCTCGCTTCATTTGGTAGTTTTTGTGTGAATTTTAGAATTATTTAATAACAATAAATTCAAAAATCGTATTATTTCACATAAGGATAGCTCGTGTCTTAATAATAGCAGCCGCTCGGGTCGAACTTCAGGTTTAGGCGTGCTTGTCTTGGTCCTTGGATGGGTGATTACCCGTTAATACCGAGTTTCCTCCTTCATACGAAAGGACGCTAAACCGTTGGTCCTTGGGCTTTCATTTGCACATTTTTTGCAGTCGTTATTTTATTTATATTAGTAGCCCAAACGTCTGACAAACAGTCTTACCAAGGAGTATCGTATTACTCAGTACAAACTGGGTTAGGTGGTCAGATAGGCAGTCGCTCCATGTAAAATACTGGTATTCAGCTGCATCACGTTAGACTGGAAACTGACCCCAACATAGTTGGGAAAAGGCCAAGCCAGATGATGACGATGATGATGATGTATTCCGTCACATTGTGTCTATATGGTTTTATAACAACACTAGCTGATGCCCGCGGCCTAGCCTGCGTGGATGTCGGTCAAATTATATACTAAAACCTTCCTCGAGAACCACTCTATCCATTGGTGAAATCAGTATGAAAATCGGTGCAGTAGTTTTTGAGTTTATCGCGAACAGACAGACGACTGACGACGAAGGACTTTGTTTTATAGTATGATGATAATTATGATATATGTTATACGAATATGAAGTAACATTTGGTATGGAGGTTGTCTGTAGGTTATTTTTAAACCCATTCTGGAAATCTAGACACAAAAAGTTTGCCAAAGCTTACAAAGCGTGCCTATCGTAAATTAAATAGATACTTTTCAAAAACATATTACTGTAATTCATATGAATTTGAACTTTCGTACGTGTTTTCGAAGTATTTCAGTTTTAAATCTAATTTGATACTTGTTCCAACTTCATTTAAGTGCTTGATTACACAGCTCGATCTTAAGTTACATAATTACTTTAAGTCGGATAATTGTTTTTGAATAATATATTGATACTCAAATATATACATACATAGATTAGCATCTTTAAATACCATAACATCACGCCTGTAATCCCCGAAGGGTGGAACAGAGGTGAACCTAACAGTACACCCACATTTCGCCAGTTATGTTAAAGTCATCAACATAGGCATGAATCCAGACTCAAGTTTGTGAAAACACTTTTTCGATTAAGGGATTTGTTTGTGAAATATTAAGCTTCAAAGTGCAAATTTTTGTTAGACTCAAGCCTGGCTACCTCAACCATGGTAGTAGCATATACGAAAATAAAAGGAAAACTGTCACAGCTAAGTAGGCTTTACAAGTTTACGAGTAATAGTCGACAAACTTATAAAATGTACTTGTATAAAATATTTTCCTATACATAATGTATGGGAGGGCAACTCTAAAAACTGCAAATGTAAGTTTGTTTTATTTGTACAATAAAAATCATCAGGGCGGTTAATCAGTTTAGTAAGTTCACATATTTTGATGAGCAACTACGGAACCCTAGATTGTGCGTGGTCCGACATGCACTTGGCCGGTTTTAAATAATTTGTTGAAATTATTATTTTATATATACGTGCAATACCTATAAATATAACATATAATAAAATACATAATTATCTAGTCGCTTCTTGCGAAGTGAGAATTATAATTCAGGAAAGGGATCGTCTTAGTTACTAGTATTATAAATCGTCACTTTCTGATCACGAATTGTTATGTAATTTATATTATTGTCCTAACGTAGTTCTGCTGAAGTGAAATAATACCTATTACATGTTTTCTGATGAATTTTCAACCTGACGAGCATAAAACACCAAATTTTCTTTCTTATTATTTATGATATCAAACCAACCGACGACAATCTTGCAAAAACAAATTCTGAATGTTTTTATTCTGACCTCAAAGCGATTTCAAGCCTTTGTCATTATTATTCAATCTTGTGTTAATATTTAAAGGTAAAAGGTCGATAAAGAAGCTTTGCCCCTCGGAACATCTTTAGCGATGTCGTAAACAGATCTGAAGATGACAAACAAAAGTATTTAGAGGACTTCAGAATCAGCGGATATTAAAATAAGAAAAGATATAGATGGAATGGATGGTGAACTCTTTTCTAAAGTACCTAGATGCTATCATTAACTCTGAAAACGGGATATTTATTGTTGTTTCATTATTTATATTATTGATTGTTACAAGGAGCTCGAGGCTTAATAATAACTGCCACTCGGGTCGATCTTTAGGTGAAGCCACGCTTGCCTGTGTCTGTGGATGGGTGACCGCCCATTACATACCGATTTTCCGATGTTGATAATTCAAAGGTCTTCCCGTGTCAAGCAGTAGTCAAGCGACCCGTGCGCGTTTCAATTGTTTCCGTGACGTGAGTTCTGCAATGACTCGTGTCGTGTGTCACTTTGCAGGTATAATCAACACTTCTGCCTACCCTTTTTTGTTTCCTTTTGTGTATCACGGTTTGATGTCCATTCTTCTGCATTACCTACCATATCTCATAAGAGAGAACTTAATCCATCATCACATCTCAATAAACTAACTCTTGACAAAACATTCCCTGAATTTCGGGAATATGATCCGCCATTTTGGATTAGACGTGACGGCACGTACCTCAATATGACACTCTCCCGAATAATACGAATCTAACGACTTCTCGTTTACTCAAATCGGTAAAAGCGTTATGCCGTTTGGTCCCTGGTTACTAATAGACCAGCCCATCTTTCCTCGAATACGTCATGAACGATGACTTAGGAATTTCACAGCATAGATAGCTATGTAATCTATACAAATAAATAAAATTGAAGTGTGTGTTAGTAATTTCAAAATAACGCTTGACTACGATATTATGGAAATAGGTAAATTACTTTCAAAACAACATAATCTCAAACACATTTCGCCAGTAATGTTTTAGTCCTGTGTAATACGGAGGGGTGAGCTTAATGCCATCAACGAGGGACAAATACAGGCTTTGGGGCTGCTACTGAGAATTTTTTGATGAAAAACCCCGATAACTGCAAGCACTGCTAACACTGCAAGCACTACACCAACGAGGCAGTTCGCAAGTGTCATGTTTCGCAATAATGATGTTCAAATCTAAATCGATGGTTTCTCGAAGATGGGCTGCGGGTTTTTCGAAAGAGATACCAACCACGGTCTCGGACAAAAAGGGTTAAAAAGGAATATGGGTGGTTTTTAGTCAGTAGAAGTCTGACACTCCTTACCGCTCCGCCCAGAGCGAGAGGAGTCTTTTGATGATTTCCTACTCCAAAAAAAAAAAAATATTTCTCGAAGATAAACTATTATCTTCCATGAATAAAATGACAGCAACACTGTCCTATATTTTGAAATAGACCATGAGTCCTATAAGAAAGACTTCCAACACATCTTTTGAGAGCAGCCACTAAAAATATGATCCACAATTATAACCAGCCTTTTTTGAATATAAATACATAAATGTCGAGTCGTAATTTTATTGTTACCCGTGTTGTTGTAATGCCTGTCAAGTGAAACTTTTGCAATAATAAAAGTAGCGAGATACTCACCAAGTTTTTCCTGTTTCACAATGAGACTGCCAACATTTCAGATAACATTCAATTAGCTTTTTGTACAAAAAACTTTCAGATGGTTGAAACTTCTCTGTGTTTGAAAGTATTTTTTTGATAATCAATCATCTTTAAAGAATATTTAAAATACAAAAGTTTTGTTAAAATATTTGTTTTTTTGGCGAAACATTTTGGATCTCAGTCAACAAAAAGACAGATAAAGGCTGAACCTACTAATGCATTTTTGAATTGGTCAAAAGGACCCATTGACAAATGTGATTTCCATTCTTCTTATGGTCGTTAGACCTTACTGCCCTCAGGCAGTAAGGTCTAACGACCCCACACACCCTAGTCTCAGAGTTTATAAACCGCCTCAAGGGCCTTTTTTTATTTTATTTTTTTATAGTGGGTGGAAAATCATCAAATGACCCCTCCCGCTCTTGGGCAGACCGAAAAGGAGTGTCAGACTTCTACTGACTAAAAACCACCCATGTTCCTTTTTAGCCCTTCATGTCGAGGCCGCGGTATCTCTTGCGAACACCCGCTGCCCCGACGGGAAGATTTAACCACTCAAGACAAGTTTTCGAAATTTAGTTCGAAGTCTACAAGTCGTGTCGTGGACTCGTGGTGACTCCTGTTATACTTTACAACAACGTAATTCATTCGCCTCAAGGGCCTTTGACATGGTTTGACGACCGCCACTTGGCGGCCGGGACCACCGGCTTATACGTACCTTCCGAAGCACGGAATCACCTTTTTATCAGACAATCAGGTGATCCAAGCTTGCTATGTCCTAGACAAACTGGAAACAACTTTTACAAAGTATGCTTCCCGTGGGAATCGAACCCACGACCACCGAATCACAAGGCATACGCCTAAACCACTCGACAACGGAGGCAAGATTTCTATAGTCAAGTAGAAAACTATCCTTGATATTATATCACATCCACGTTCTTAGTGATCATTGGAACCAATCAAAGAACTCTTTTGAATCGCCTTGGGAGGCATGTGACTCACACCGATATTTTTTTTCATACGGGAATTGAGGCCACAATTGTAAACTCCAGAATTATACCTCTCATGCACAGATACTGCCAATCGAGCTGTCTTTAAACAAACAGCATATAAACGAATCTATATGAAACAGCCTAAAATAGGTAATACTCTTTTCCGTGTAAAGTTCATGCATACTTCATTCGTAAGAACCTCTTTTAGCCATGATGCCCTCAATGTAGCTTATCTGATGGAATAACGGAATCGGAAATTATAGCCCCCGTACTAAAGCGCATAAAATGCGATATGGTCTAAAAACATGAAAAATGAGCCCGGTTGAATAATGAGCGGCAAGTTTTAGTATCATAAACGCTATAAGTAAACGTGGCACGGAAACCAATACATTGCATCAAATGCCAGTGTTTGCCAAAATTCTGTATGGTTTTTTAAATTATAATTCGTTGCTTCATTTTTCAGATATGATTCTAACAACGTAGTTTCCTTACTTACTTGGTAACTTCGCACATAGTTTAAAGATTTTTAATTTTTAAAACGGTTAAGTGACGTAGGTCCGGTATGTCTGTGCCTCTGTGTTCACACTGACGTTTAGCTCATTCCTTTTTCGTGCGCGGTAACTATCGCACGCGCCCTTCAAGCAACATGCCGAAAAGGAGCGCGCAATTTAGAATTGAGCACTACGCTAGAAAAATTCGAAAACTAGAGGAAAAAGAAAAACATCGTCGGAGAATTAGACCGTTACAATTATCCTCATCAGACGACGAAGGTAAGCTAATATGCATTAATTAGTGAGTGTTTTAAACAGTGAAACTAATTAACCGTTTTGTTTATGCTTTGGGATTGACTGCGAGTCAATAACTTTGACATATTTTCAAAACTAATTGAAATTTATTCCACACTATTGCATCGGGGTTGACTGCGAGTCTCCAACGATGACAAACATGCACATAAATACGTACAATCTCAAGTAGATGTACCGTTAACGTGCTAAATCTCATTTCTCAATTTTATTTTCACACTACCTTCAAATTATTATCTTCACAACCTTAATTGCAAATCGTAATTACAGGTAACGAAGATGCCGTCGAGGCCCTGGGTAATAATGAGGACACTTTTACGGAACCAATATCCGATCTACCCGTTTCACAAGCTGTGGAACCGCAACCCGGTGATAACCCCGACCAACAAGATGGTCCGGTGGCACCCTGTCCTCAAGAGGAAACCTCCTCCAGCGCAGACCAACCTGAACTAGATCCCGATCTACTGTCAGCTCTCGGCGAATCCACGTCAGACTCACCTGACTATGGCGAAAATATTCACGGTAATTTATCGCAATTGTGGCTTCCTTTGCTGAGGAAGGGTGTGCCTAAGGAAAGCAAAGATGGACTCCTAAAAGAGTACCTTGCACCAGACAATTGTAGGTTTCTACAAGCGCCAAAATTGAACGCAGAAATCTCAGCTGCGGTACCAGACATGGTGCGTAATCGTGACAAGACACTTACAGCGTCTCAACAGCAACTAGGTGCCGGCATCACTGCCGTCAACAGAGGCATGGATCTGCTGCTGAAGTCCGATAGCAAGGTGCAAGCCATGAAACATTTGAGCAATGGTTGCCGCCTACTATGTGACTCACATTACTCGGCAACACAGACTCGAGTGAAGTTAATCACTCCGAGTTTGGACAAGGCTTTTTTAAATATAATAAATGAGTCCGAAAGGGACGAATCACTGTTTGGCTCGTCCTTATCAGAGAAAATTAAAGCAGCCAAGGCCATTGAAAAACAAGGCCTTTCCATTAAAAAGACTGCGAAGGTACCTAAACCACCTCAACAGCCTAACACTCGCCCGGCTTACCAGGGAAACTGGAATCCGCCTCCTCGATACCCGGCGAACAGGGGGGGGCGGGGTGCATTCAGGAGGCCGGCGACGGCAGGGAATCGCCGCCCATACACGCCATCAGCTCAGACTCAACGCCCGGTGTCGCAGGACAAGCCGCGGACGCCCGCTCAGAGTCACCGTTAATACAGGTACATGCGGGTAGACTTACCCACTTTTATGACCGATGGTTAAAAATAACCAACAACAATGTTATTCTTGATTGGTTAAAAAATGGATATCCAATACCTTTTCTTATGCCTGTAAAGCAATCAATAGTACCAAAAAATAATCTATCATATACAGAAAAATCGGACATGATGAAAGCCATTAATAAATTAAAATCATTAGCGGCCATCTCAGAGTGCAATGTAACTAAAGATCAATTCATATCTAAAATATTTCTCACTAAGAAGCCTAATGGCGATAACCGGTTCATATTAAATTTGAAATCCTTAAATAAAGTTGTCAATAACGAACATTTTAAAATGGAGGATTACCGAACAGCTTGTAAACTGATACCACGCAATGGATACCTAGCCACTATAGACTTGAAAGATGCGTATTTCCTGTTAGGCATTAGGCAGGCTGATCGTAAATACTTAAAATTTCAATTTAAGCCCAATAATGCGTTGAAAACTAAAACCTTTAGTTTTAATTGCATGCCGTTCGGGTTATCCGTAGCTCCACGGGTATTCACTAAGATTATGAAGGAAGTTATTACTTACCTCAGACATCGCGGTTTCCAGTCAGTATGTTATTTAGACGATATCTTATGTATAGGAGATACTTATGACAAGTGTCTTAATAATGTTTACGAAACTTTGAAACTATTAGAGTTTTTAGGTTTCGTTGTCAATTACGACAAAAGTATGCTGAAACCGCGACAATCATGCAAATATTTAGGATTTTGTTATGATACCAGAAGCCTTAATATAGAATTGCCTGCCGAAAAGAGACGTAATATTGCAGAATTGGTTACTAAGTTTACAAAACTACGTCCATGTTCTATTCGCGAATTAGCTCGTTTTGTCGGTGTATTAGTCGCAGCTTGCCCAGCCGTTAAGTACGCTTGGCTGTACACAAAGGTCTTAGAGCGACAAAAATACCTTGCGTTACTGGAACATAATAACAATTATGATGTGAAAATTAAGTTACCTAATATTGTATTAGAAGATTTGTACTGGTGGGTGTCAAATATCGACACAACTCACAACTTCATGCGACAGCCTAATTTCGTAACCGACATCTATACAGATGCGTCAAGATCAGGTTGGGGTTCTGTTTGCAAGAACACCCAAGTACATGGTAAATGGAAGTCATCAGAAAAGGCATGTCATATCAACTATTTAGAGCTAATGGCAGCCTTTTTAGGATTAAAGTCATTTACCAGCGAGCTAACCAACTGTGCAATATTACTTCGCATGGACAATACGACTGCCATCAGTTACGTGAATCGTATGGGGGGTATTCAATACCCCCACTTAAACGACTTGGCCAGGTCTCTTTGGAAATGGTGTGAGCAGCGTCACCTTTGGGTTTATGCGTCATACGTAAACACAAAAGAAAACCGTGCTGATGCTGCGTCTAGAATCGTTAATCCGGATACGGAATGGTCCCTGTCCAATGACGCCTTCCAGGATATTATACAATATTTTGGTCAACCCGAAATTGACTTATTCGCGTCTCGTGATAATACCAAGTGTACCAGATTCGTCTCATGGAGACAAGATCCCGACGCTGTATCAGTCGATGCGTTTACACTAGATTGGAATACCTTTTACTTCTACGCTTTCCCACCATTCTCCCTAATATTAAAATGCCTTAGAAAAATCATCGACGATAATGCATGTGGCATATTTGTATATCCTAACTGGCCATCACAGCCTTGGTTCCCATTATTACAAAACCTTATAGTGTCCGAAATTGTTTATTTAAACCCCAATAAATATCTCTTGCAATCTCATTTCAGAGAGTTTCACCCCTTACACAAGAACCTTACCCTGGGTGTCGCGAGGCTCTCCGGCAAGCTTACATGCGACGGGGTGCCTGTGCAGACTCGGCCACGCTGATGTTATCATCTTTTTCCAATAGTACTATTCAGCAATACAATACTTCACTTAAGCTTTGGTGGCAGTACTGTACGGTAAACATAATTAATGTATTTCTCCCTCCGACATCTTCTGTTCTCTCATTCTTGACGTCACAATTTAATAGCGGGTGTGCGTATGGCAGCCTAAATTCTCATCGGTCTGCTTTGTCAGCCCTTATAGGCAATAATATTGGCTCAGACGAATCTATTAAACGTCTCCTTAAAGGTGCGTATAAACTAAAACCTTTAAGACCGAAATACTCCACCACTTGGAATCCCCAACTAGTTTTAAATTTTATTTCAACCTGGATCCCTAACAAAGAGCTGCCTCTAGAAAAGATCACTAAAAAACTTGTGATTCTTTTAGCAATCTGCACGGCTCACAGGGTGCAAACGCTTTCACTAATTAAACTTGAGAACATAAGTTTCTCAGATAACGGAATAAAAATCGTTATAACGGACATCATCAAGACGTCCGCACCAGGTAGGGACCAGCCCGTCTTGTTCCTACCATACTTCAGGGAAAATATTTCGATTTGCCCAGCTACAGCTCTCTCAGACTATATTTCTATCACTAAAAATGTAAGACCTGAGAGTACATGCAATCTGTTGTTGACGTACAAACGTCCACACAAAGCCGCTACCACACAAACCATCAGTAGATGGATCAAATACATGCTGTCTGAGAGCGGAGTAGATGTCGGTATATTTGGTGCACATAGCACACGACATGCAGCCACGTCGGCCGCGAACTTGGCTGGAGTTAATATAGAAACTATTCGCAAAACCGCAGGGTGGACCAGTTCATCAAATTCATTTGCTCGTTTTTATAACAGGTCTATTACAAACGAAGGCGAGTTCGCCAGGTCTGTCTGCTTACCATCAGAAGACTGATTGTGATTAATCAAACATTTAAATTATAATACAGATTAGAAATGCTAATTAAAATTATTTTTAGATCACCGTAAAGTGAATTTAAGTTAGTAGGTAAAATACCTTTACAATTAAGAAGCTGTACACAAGACTGATTTATGAATAAAACGATAATGTATATAACGTTGTTGTTATTTCTTTTTCCAGTCCAAAACTTTCTAACTCTTAACATCTACGTTGTTAGAATCATATCTGAAAAATGAAGCAACGAATTATAATATATGATCAAACGAACTTACAAGTGAAGTTCGATCTTTATTATGATGAGTTGCTTCATTTGAAGATATGATCTCCCTCCCTCCCTGACACTTGACATTTCCCAGATACAGAGAAAGTTTTGTATCATACCAATAATTGACTCCAAAAAATGAGCTAAACGTCAGTGTGAACACAGAGGCACAGACATACCGGACCTACGTCACTTAACCGTTTTAAAAATTAAAAATCTTTAAACTATGTGCGAAGTTACCAAGTAAGTAAGGAAACTACGTTGTTAGAATCATATCTTCAAATGAAGCAACTCATCATAATAAAGATCGAACTTCACTTGTAAGTTCGTTTGATCATATATTATTAATTAAAACATGTCAAAATTGTATCTTAAATAACTACTTATCGTTGCTGTAGAATGAAAACCACGTGTGTCAAAAACGAACTTCTCTCTTCTTTTTTTGTGAAAATCGAATGAAAGCCACATATTTTATAACACGGTGAAACCGTGAAACCAATAAATGACTACTAATGCCAAAAATAATATATATACTACAAAAACATTGAGGAAATGAAACATTTTTTTGGTTTCCTTTAAAGTTTGGATTCTGGACAAACAAGGTTATCATTCTACAGTGACGTTATTTAAGATACAATTTTTATTATTCTGTAGTTAAAGTTAGAATTCTTAGCTTCTGCTTTTACTCTTTTTAACGATTGTTACTTCGTTTAAATTTTTGTCTATTGCATAAAAATGTTTGCACAAGTAGGTAATAGGTACTTAAACTAGAAGCCTGAATTTTCAGTAACCGAGCAGAATGCCTGCATGGTTACTGAACATTTACTTTAACTTGGCTATAGATACGTGTATATAGGTATGTACATGGAGAACTACAAGAAATCGTGGAAACGTAATCACCCGTAATTTCCCTGTCCGAGCACCTTTGCTCAACCAACTTCAAATAACATTCAAAATACAGCATCCCATATCCTTTAATCCGTCCGTAATCTTCTAAGTTTTCCCACAGCCACAATGTAGTCTCGTTAAAATCAAGTAGATTGCGATACGACACTGAGGGGACAGGATAAAATTGTTTTGGTACAGAAACGGTTGACAGCTTCGCAGCTGGTCGTTGACAACGGTCGTCCAGAGTGACACTGTAATCTATTACGCGGAACACCCGGCCCCGTTTGTTCCCACTGTTTAGTCGGACAACTAACCATTGGCTATTTCGGTGTAGTAAAAAAGTCATCGCTGTACGCGTGGCCGACAATCGGTGACAAATGATGGATGGATTACCGACCTACGTTCTGCTGGTGACAAGTCAACCGCCTTGGCAAAATTATGCGCTTTGGGGGCCGACACCAAATAATTGTTACGGGGCTCCCGTAACAATTAAGCAACTGCGTCCAAGAGCGGCAGTGGTGAAAAGCAATTTTCAAATATCTGTAGACATTACGTAATTTGCAGTGACAGTAGTACTCTACTCTGCTGCCTTGGGATATCGTGTTTCTCTGTTTCTTTACGTCGCATTTAAGATGACAAAGCAGCTAATGCTCTGTAAGGTTTTTTTTCTGAGTCGGTCTGGAAAAGCTCTCTCATGGTTCTCGTGTTTCGATTAAATATAACTTCGAACATACGCTGCTTAAGACAAGCGAGAGAATTGATACTATTATTAGTGCTGAAAGATTCCGATGCACGTTTTATAGTACAACTTCTTTCTGAAGTAGATATCCAGATGAGAAATAACTAAAAAGCTTGGCCAAGACATATTCCTTGGAATTCGTATGTAAATTACATAGCTTACGTATTGATTTCCGAAAATATGTAGTCCGTCAGAAAAGGTCTTCCGATCTCCATCTAAGTTATAGTCGTTTCCGCCCCATACCCTTGTTATGTCCGCTTTTATGAGAAAATTTATTCTTACCCGGTTTTGTTCCGCGAGCGGAGACGTAGGTACCTAACTATAACAGTCGGGTAAAAATAGATATGTAAAATGTTCCGTAAGTAAAGTTTTCCTGTTCTATATGTTTGTAAATAATCTTAAGGGGATCACAGCAGTGGATGACTTTGACGATTTGACCTCTGTACTGGCTTTTGTTTATTTTTCGGCCCCTACCGGCAAACGACTGTACTACAGAAAAACGTACCAAAGAACAGAAATGTGTCGCAGAGTGGTCATAGTATTTGCCCAACATATTTTGTTTCTCTTGGAGTAATAATGTATGAATAAAATATTTAATAATAAATTATACACTTTGACTAATGAAGTAATAACCTAGCTTTCATTAGTTATTTCATTGAGCACAGGTACTCCTACGATACATTCTTAAGGTCTGATAAAGACCAGGTAACTGCTTATCGCTTCTCAGTCACGGAAATAGTCAGAATGCTCCAGCTTTCAGCTAACTGAGCACGAATGCTACTACATGATACATTTTGAAGGTCTGACGATGACCACCTACGTGCTTATCGGTTCTCAGTGACTGATGTAGTTAGAATGACCTAGCTTTCAAATTTTATCTATCTGAGCACGGATGCTACTACATAATACATTTTGAAGGTCTGATGATGACCAGCTAAGTGATTATCGGTTCTCAGTGACGGATATAGTTAGAATGCTCCAGCTGTCAGCTTTTATCTTATTGAGCACGGATGCTACTACAAGATACATTTTGAAGGTCTGATGATGACCAGCTAAGTGCTTATCGGTTCTCAGTGACGGATGTAGTTAGAATAACCTAGCTTTCAAATTTTATCTGTGTGAGCACGGATGCTACTACATGATACATTTTGAAGATCTGATGATGACCAGCTAAGTGCTAATTGGTTCTCAGTGACGGATATAGCTAGAATGACCTAGCTTTCAGATTTTATCTTATTGAGCACGGATGCTACTACATGATACATTTTGAAGGTCTGATGATGACCAGCTAAGTGCTTATCGGTTCACAGTGACGGATATAGCTAGAATGACCACCATCAGGTAAATGGCACCATCAGTCTCCAAGGCCTCTTCGAGCTCTTTCAAATGAGTCCACACACGACGGTTCTACGTGGTGCCATCAATGAGATCCTATACTTACCTTCGGAGTCTACCATCAGGTAGCTAGTATCATCAGTCTCCAAAGCCTCCTCGAGCTCTTTCAAATGAGTCCAAACACGATGGTTCTACTCGATGCTGTCAATGAGATCTTATACCAACCTTCGGAGTCCACCATTAGGTACGAGACATCATCAGTAATCCAGATCTCCATCTTCCATCAAACGAAATTCTCAAGACAAAATAATTAAAACGATAAAACAATTAACACCATTAAAACAATAACATACATAACATCGCGCCTGTAATCCCCAAAGGGTTAGGCAGAGGTGTACCTAATAGTAGGCGTGATGTTATGTTATGTATGTTATTATTTTAATGATTTTAATTGTTTTATCGCTTTTAGCGATAAAACCATTGTAGCAAAAAACAATTGTAGTCGTTCTTGTAGCACGGATGCTACTACATGATACATTTTGAAGGTCTGATGATAACCAGCTAAGTGCTAATTGGTTCTCAGTGACGGATATAGCTAGAATGACCTAGCTTTAAAATTTTATCGATCTGAGCACGGATGCTACTACATAATACATTCTAAAGGTCTGATGATGACCAGCTAAGTGCTAATTGGTTCTCAGTGACGGATATAGCTAGAATGACCTAGCTTTCAAATTTTATCGATCTGAGCACGGATACTACTACATGATACATTTTGAAGGTCTGATGATGATCAGCTAAGTGCTTATCGGTTCTCAGTGACGGGTGTAGTTAGAATGACCTAACTTTCAGATTTTATCTTATTGAGCACGGATGCTACTACATGATACATTTTGAAGGTCTGATGATGACCAGCTAAGTCCTTATCGGTTCACAGTGACGGATATAGCTAAAATGACCACCATCAGGTAAATGGCACCATCAGTCTCCAAAGCCTCCTCGAGCTCTTTCAAATGAGTCCAAACACGATGGTTCTACGCAGCGCTGTCAATGAGATCCTGTACCCACCTTCGAAGTCCACCGTCAAGTAAATGGCATCATCAGTCTCTAAGGCCTCCTCGAGCTCTTTCAAATGAGTCCAAACACGACGATTTTACGCAGTGCCGTCAATGACATCCTTTACTTACCTTTAGAGTCCACTATCAGGTAAATGACATTATCAGTCTCCAAGGCGTCCTCGAGGTCTCAACACCATTAAAATAATAAGATACATAGGTAGTTAGGTACACCTCTGCCTAACCCTTCGGGGATTACAGGCGTGATGTTATGTAACGTAAGTTTTTATTTTAATGGTGTTAATTGTTTTATCGCTTTTAATTATTTTGTCTTGAGAATTTCGTTCGATGGAAGATGAAGATCTGGATGACTGTTGATGTCTCGTACCTGATGGTAAACTCCGAAGGTGGGTGTAGGATCTCATTGACGGCACTGAGTAGAACCATCGTATGTGGACTCATTTGAAAGAGCTCGAAGAGGCCTTGGAGACTGATGGTGCCATTTACCTGATGGTGGTCATTCTAACTACATCCGTCACTGAGAACCGATAAGCCCTTAGCTGATCATCATCAGACCTTCAAAATGTATCATGTAGTAGCATCCGTGCTCAATAAGATAAAATCTGAAAGCTAAGTCATTCTATCTACATCCGTCACTGAGAACCGATAAGCACTTAGCTGATCATCATCAGACCTTCAGAATGTATCATGTAGTAGCATCCGTGCTCAATAAGATAAAATCTGAAAGCTAAGTCATTCTAACTACATCCGTCACTGAGAACCGATAAGCACTTAGCTGATCATCATCAGACCTTCAAAATGTGTCATGTAGTAGCATCCGTGCTCAGATCGATAAAATTTTAAAGCTAGGTCATTCTAGCTATATCCGTCAATGAGAACCAATTAGCACTTAGCTGGTCATCATCAGACCTTCAAAATGTATCATGTAGTAGCATCCGTGCTCAATAAGATAAAATCTGAAAGCTAGGTCATTCTAACTACATCCGTCACTGAGAACCGATAAGCACTTAGCTGATCATCATCAGACCTTCAAAATGTATCATGTAGTAGCATCCGTGCTCAATGAGATAAAAGCTGAAAGTTGGAGCATTCTGACTATTTCCGTGACTGAGAACCGATAAGCAGTTACCTGGTCTTCATCAGACCTTCAAAATGTATCACGTAGTAAGAGAGACCATCATTAGGTACGAGACATCATCAGTCATCTAGATCTCCATCTTCCATCAAACGAAAATCTCAAGACAAAATAGTTAGATAACATAACATCACGCCTGTAATCCCCGAAGGGTTAGGCACAGGTGTACCTAATAGTACACCCACATTTTGCCAGTTATGTTTAAGTCCCATATAATAGGGGCGAGCCTATTGCCATCAACCGAGCACAAATCCAGACTCCGTGGCTGTTACTTATAATTTCCTGATGGAAAAACCCAATAACATTTTGCCCGACCCGGGAATCGAACCCAGGACCTCATGCTCAGCATCGTGCTTACGACCACTAGACCAACGAGGCAGTCCAAAATTAAAATAATATCATAGATATATCTATATACCAAAATATCTACTAAGAAACGTAGGTAATTTACCAATAGTTTTGGAGAGCTCGGCCACGCGTCACTTTACGTTTATTAGGCATAGTCAGCTTAGTCTATGATAGGTGCAAACAACAAAACGAAATTACAAACTACTTTAAATATATTTACAAACTTATTTTCTGTTCTTATTTTACGAAATATTGATAACTATACAATTTAAAATATGTTTTAATTCAGAAAACATTAAAAACGTGAACTTTTGAATTTTATTTGTGAAGTAATGACATGCGTGCAGTCCACCCGTGACAACAGTCATCGAGACACTGGCGCAGCGCGTTCCAAGTATGCGCGACGGGTCTCGCGCCGAATTTGCCTCAAAATGTCGGGAATTAATTTATTATTTTAAAATTTTATTACAAATCAGAGAAAATAAACAATACGGATTGTTAAATACATCACTACGTATTTTTGGGTATAAAATTCATACCGAACTATTCAGCCGTTACAGAGACAAAATTCGATTTAGGTTAAGACATACTACGATTTTTTATTAAATAATGTGAAGGTTTATTAAAATTTTAAACAATACGAATTATTTGTGATGACTTTAAGTATAACATATATTTTTTATATGGAAATCGTACGGAAGGATTCCTCAACAAATTTCTTTAAACATACGTCTTTTTTGGGATTTTAGCAACGCAACGGCCTTAATTACTAAATAAACCTACTGATTACTAAAATACTATTTTATAAATAACGTGAATAATAATAATAATTGAGCCTGAGCCTTTTTTTCTTTAGCGGGTGGAAAGTCATCAAATAACCCCTCCCGCTCTTGGACAGAGCGAAAGCGACTGTCAGACTTCTACTGACTAAAAACCACCCATGTTCCTTCTTAGCCCTTTATGTCGAGGCAGCGGTATCTCTTGCGAACAATCCGCAGCCCCGACGGGCGTCGGCCCTTGCGGGCCCCTTCCATGTTGCTGACATCTCTTTGAGGCGCGCATGGAACAAGAACGCGCGACGAGAGGTTCTCTCCCTCTCACGTTCCGCCACCTTCTTCGCTAGCATCACTACCCCTGCCTAACCGTTCGGGGATTACTGCAGCCCTGATCATCATCTGTCCAACCTTTTCCCAACTATGTGGGGTCGTCATTCAGTCAAACCAGATGCAGCTAAATACCAGTATTTTACATGGAGCGACTGCCTATCTAACCTCCACAACCCATTTAATACTGGGTAATACGATAGTTATTAATACGTTATAATCATAATTATTTGATAAATCAACAAGTTTCCAATACCTACTGAACTGTACCAAAACGTTTTGAGGAAATGGGATAACGTAATAACCTAGGCGGCCGTAGTCAATGGACTGGCAACGTTCGTATTACTGAGCCATTTGTAGACTTCAACTAGTTTTTTTTGTCCTACGTGCTTAAAGTTGCATAGTTATTATAAGCTTTGAAGAGAATAATAATTTTAAACTTTATAAAGTGGGTGACTTAAGTAGTGAAATTTTATTTAATTTTAACCTAACACAAGTGGGACTTATTAACATACCATCACGTCTAATAACCCCCTAAGGGTTAGACAGATCCCGTCGGGGCTGCGGGTTGTTCGCAAGAGATACCGCGGCCTCGACATGAAGGGCTAAGAAGGAACATGGGTAGCCTTTAGTCAGTAGAAGTCTGACACTCCCTTTCGCTCTGCCCAAGAGCGGGAGGGGTTATTTGATGATTTTCCACCCGCCAAAAAAACAACGGGTTAGACAGTTGGGCTGCGGGTTGTTCGAAAGAGATACCGCGGCCTCGACACGAAGGCCTAAGACGCTTTTGATGATTTCCAACCCCCCCAAAAAAAAAGGCTTAGACAGATGTGCGCCTAATAACACAAGGACATTTCGCCAGTTACGGCTTAGTCCCATGTAAAAGGAGGCGAGCCTTTTGCCATCAACCGGGCACAAATTCAACCTCCGTGGATGTTACCAAGAAATTCTCAATGAAAAAACCTAATAACCCTTCGCCCGATCCGGGAATGAACCTAAGACCTCATGCTCGCAGTTGCGCTTGCGACCAGTAAACCAGCAAGGCTTTTTGTTGTAAAAGGACCTTTTTCCTTTAAGGTGAATGCTCCAACTAGCCCGCGAAATTCAAATTTTCTTACGTTTTTTGTAATTTGCAGGTCAGTGTTAGTTTGTATGTTGATTAGAATATTAATTGCGGCTGTAAGACGTATGTACTTACAGAATTATAATCATCAAAATCATCAATACAAGCTTCCAAGTTCATAAAGGTGAAAAAATGACTTTTTCAAGTTCCTGCACCTTTATGAACTTGGAGGCTTGTATTGATGATTTTGATGATTATAATTCTGTAACTACATACGTCTTACAGCCGCAATTAATATTCTAATCAACATACAAACTAACACTGACCTGCAAATTGCAAAAAACGTAAAAAAAAATGAATTTCGCGGGCTAGTTGGAGCATTCACGACAAAAACGACGTGTTTTCGTGTTTTTTCAAGAGAAATAATTATCGTAATGATGTTGCCAGATTATTCAAAGATTATCACAGTAATAGAAAGATTAAGTCTTGATTTAGTGCATGTCAGTGTAAAATTATATTTTTTTTTATAGTTTTTCAAAGCGAAACCAATCCTGTCATAGGGTTTCACGAAAATAGATGTCAGAGTTATCTTTCAGGACAAATACAACCATGATAATGTACCAAATCTTTTTATTTTATCCGTTTGTCCAATAGAATACATAGTCGTTCAGTGCAACATAGAGCCCAATTACAAAAATATGGCTACCTAAAATATGGCTATTTTTTTATATTGGAAATAATGTAAAATCGGTTCACTTTAAAAAAAAGTTATCCCGGTTTTTAACCGACTTCAAAAAAGGAGGAGGTTATATGTTCGTGTGTATGTATATTTTTTTTTTTTTTTTTTTTATGTATGTTACCTGATTTCTCCTCCATTTGTGAACCGATTCTCAAAATTCTTTCTTTTCAAAATTTGGTGAGGATCTGATCCTGATCTTCGGAGATATACAATAGAACTCTTCAAAAATAGACGGCAAATCTGTCGTGATTGCTGCAATCGCTTGGATGTTTATTGTTTACGCAACATCTTAACTTACCATCACGCCTGTATACTCTGACGGGGTACGCAGATGTGTACAGGACGCCCAGATTTCGAGAGTTAGGTATGTTAAGTTCCATTTTATTGCGGATAAGTCTATTACCGTGACATGTATTGTTAACAACGTAAAATTAATGAATATCAAATATTTGTAAAGGATATTACAACTAAAAATGGAAAAATAAAAAAACTTTTTTTCAAAAAATAAAACCGACTTCAAAAACACAAAAAAGTGAAAAATAACTTTAGCTTCTGAAGTCGGTGACAAAAAAACTGAATAAAACAAACAAAAGTCACCGACTTCAGAAGCTAAAGTTATTTTTCACTTTTTTGTGTTTTTGTTGAATAGAATGTTAAATAACATATTTTTTTACTAAATGTAAAGGTATTAATTTTTACAATGTTTTTTTTTCAGTAAGTTTCTTGAACTCATTTAATTTACATTATTATTTATATCGTTTGCCTTAAATAAATTACTCTAACTCAAATGGATCAAAGTTGTTTAGTTTGACTATAGAACTTGTCGCGCGCTGCAAGTAAACGCTCTTAAGTGTAAAAAGTGAACATCATACTTCAACAGCCTTCAAAGTCTACTCACAGATATGACCTTATCCTAAGGGCAGATTGAGCAGAAATATATTTAGGTACTACGTACATTTATTTTATGTCTCAGTACAGATGACGCTAATGGGCTTATCTTATCGCGTCTGATCTGTAGCGTCTAAGACATAGCTCGTTGTAAAGGATGCGACGTGGCATCTGAACACTATTAATGTTTTGTTGGTGAGATCAAAAATAAGCTTTCAACGTTTCACCTTTTTATTTTTACTTACATAACATAACATCACGCTTTGTAATCCTTGAAGGGTTATACAGAGGAGTACCTAATAGTACACACCCACATTTGTCATTGCTCGTCTTAATATATCGTTATCTCTTTCAATTAGTGAGAAGCCTTAAAGGCCCAGGAGTGAAACAGGCAAGTAAAAAAAATTGATATAGATTAGTGCTAGGAACCCAGCGCAGCTGTACTCCCATTCCTGGGCAACATTTGAACCAAAGTTGAGCAATCTCCTTTAAAGTGGTGGTATATGGCTTTCGTTTTGTTTTTGATGGAATGGCCTGTGCGGCCGGCAGAGTTGGTTACCGAGAAAATTTAAACAATGGGGTTTCCGAACAAAAAAATCACCCCATCGAGGAGGTTATCGCCGAAACAAGCCTATTTTGAAGTGTTTGCTAACACTTTTTGTTTTTTTGGAGGGTGGGAAATCATCAAATTTTGACAGACTACTTTCTTTTGACTACTTCTTGTTCTACTGACTAAAAACTACCCATCTTCCTTCTTAGCTCTTTGTGTCCGAGGCCACGGTATCTCTATTGAACAACACCCAGACCCGATAAGCGTCGGCCCTTGCGAGCTCCTGCAATGTTGCTGACATCTCTTTAAGGCGCGCGTGGAACACGAACACGCCGTCGACACGGCCTGTCATCGTCATAGAACGGATGGACGGTTAGCTAGCCCATTACTCACCATCCAAAGGCACTGCAGGATTTAATTTTTTTTACTTAGTTACATAAAGTACCTTAATCATTAATACTGAAAACTGGTATTTTCCTCCCCCCCCCCTCCCCCATTCCTTTCCAACTCTCTCCAGGGCTCCGTGGTAGCTACTCAGAAATTGTTGATAAAAAACCGAATAACACTTATATAGATATTAATTCAGGAGGTAGCTACAAATAGGATACTCTATATCGTAATAAAATAATACATATCGAACAGTCACATTCGGTTTGTATGTGCCGTGAGAACAAATTCGATACCGGCCCATTGTTTTCCTATAATGGATGTTTTATGCAACTCTGTGTGGGATCCTTTTACCTCCAATGCTAGTGAACTCGTTGTTTCAACTGCTGTGGCCATAATAAAGTTGAAATATTTATAAACTGTTCTACTTTATTGGTAGAAAGAAGAAATTGTTAGGAGGCAATCGTTTGTTAGTGGGACCTAAATACTTATAAAAGGAAGACGATTATATCAGTGGCGTGCCTAGGGTCTAACAATACGGCAAGCTAGACTTTTCAGAAACCCTAAAATCATAAACAGTAGTAGGTCATAAGAGAAAACCAAGCTTTAAGGCTTGTGTGGAAGTACCACCAGTAGGTACTATAATCTTAATCAGATTGGCAAATAACTCTGGAATATATTGCATAGTATAGTTGTTGTATGGTACAACACTGTTTATGGTTTACGGTTTGTTTTCTCAAATGTAATAAATTAATACGAGTTTTACCGAACAATGATATCTACAAGCACATAACACAAATTTGAAAACCTTGGAGAGCATAATAAAATTTCTCTGTCGTGCTAACAGATACTTGGTTTGCCAAGTTATCCATGTTATTCTTCTACAACCGCTCCTTATAACATGCTAATTTACTAACATTTTTATTAGAAGCCAGAGGCTAAGTGTTCCCATACAACGGGGCAATGCCGCCAGTCTTTTGGGTACATTACCGGCTGACAGCGTTGAGGAGCAGTATTTTGATACCTTTTTATAGTTTGTTGTTAGTTTATTTAATAGTTTTTAATTAATGTACATAGTTACTTTTCTCTTATAATCAATAAATGTTACATTCTTATTTAAGAAAGATTATACATGAAGCCGTCAACCAAGCATTATGTACATCATACTAAGTACCCTACGCTAAAATTATTGCTAGCAAACGACTTTTTTTTTAGGGTGAAACATCACATTTTACGGTAAAACTCAATGTAGCACTTTTAAAACATTGTGCTAGTGGGTGGATGTTTTAAGTTAAAACCTGAAAAAATTGTTTTAAAAAAAGCTATGAAAATTTTGGAACCTCGGCTCTCAATATCTCCGTGATTATAGGTTTCCCAGGTATGGTCTAGAACAAGAAAAAATATCCGTAAAAAATATCAGTGACGGGGAGAATAAGTTAAGGGTAATTTTACACCATTTATTAAATACAACTTAAAAAAAGTCAAAAATGATATTAAAAAATTAAAAGTAAATTAATGTACGTACATAATTATATAATTATAACGACGAGAATAGTACACTCAGGAAGCAATGAACCCCTCCGCATCGCTGTCATCCAGGAACGTGCCCAGATGACTGACAGCATTGACGGCAATGCTAATTGTTTAACCTAAGTAAGAGACAGCCCTATCTGGTCATGCGAAGTGATGAACATGCTGATCGATAAATTTATATTTTAAACCTTCTTCGGAAACACCTAAAAAACAACCTCATTTCCAGAGCAACAAAGATATTCTTATCAAGACATTCAAATTTAATAAAAGGGTCGACATACCAATAAAGGATAACACAGCATCTAAAAGATTTATATAAACTGATTATTTCAACACCGGCGTGACAAAATGACTGCCAGAGGTCGAGCAACAATACAATTTAATCAAAATGTAATTTATGAAGATTAGCGTAACGCAGCGTACAAAAGGATCGTATATTGGAAAGAGAACAATGCTTCTGATGTCGACGGTTCATTCCCGGGAAATAGTTTGTGGCTAGAACGGCTTTGGGGGTAAGTTATACGGTTCTAAACGGTTGCCAATAGTGTGTGGTTTAAATAGGCAAACAAAAACGTTTGTTGCACACAGTAATTTTATTGCACAGGAGTAACGTACACAGAATGTCTTCTTATTTATCGAGTAGTTAGTCCCTAAACTGGAGGTCGAAAACGGTCACAGAAGCAGTTAATATTATAAATTATCACTTTGTGACCAATTTACGAATTTTAACCTAGTTCAAAATACTTGTCCTATATAATTCTGCTAAAGCGACCATTTTAAGTCCCTCAGAGTTTTTGTGCCGCCATTAGGCTTCTGACTTGACTAAAGTAAAAACATATCTTACTTTAACTTAAAATATTACTTGCAATAAAGCCTCGTAATAGATCATCGCAAAAACCTAAACAACTTATGTACTTAAGCTTTTTCACACTCATATTTCACAATAATACTCCACACTCATGCAGTGACGTAGCACTATAAAGAACACTACAGAGCTCTTTCATAGCAATTTGTATAGAAGTACTTATCTAGATTCTTTACTTCATTGTATCCAACGTTGAATAGGCAAAGTGCGGCCACAAGCCGAATAATAAGAAGTAAATGGTACCAACGTACAGGAGGCACCAATTTTCAAAAATCAATCACTTATGTAGCTGGCACTGATTGAACGAAACGACAAAGCGAACCAACACACATAAACATAATTAGTAGAGGAGTTTGGATATAAATAATCTAATGATTTGGCGATAAAGATTACTTGATATGTGTTAAAATACCATCATTAATGGATGTTGCCTTTAAGTACCATGATTGTAGATATTTTACATTTATGGTCAATGGGTTTCGCGCATTTTCTAGTCGGCGTAATTCGGTATAGTTTCGGCACAGATCGAGCAGCAATCATCATCATCATCTGCCTACTTATTGGTGCACACTTGCCGTGGGTGTGTGACCAGATTTTGAACGAGGACGAGGCGCCGGAGTAGGTATGTAAAGATCGTAGCAAGGGCGTTCTGCAGTTCCTGCCTACACCCATGGGAAAAAGACGAAGGTGTATGTATGCACTTGTAGGTTTGCCGCCCGGCTATGCGGCAGTTAGAGACCCACCAAACATCTAGCACACTCTACCTTTAATCAAGCTGCGTACTGACTGAGAAAACTAAGCCAATATTATTATCATTATTGTATTGGCTTTTAAAATAACGTTTAGCTACGTTTTTCTTAACTAAACCTAGTCAATACCGAACGGCGAAGATTAAATTTGTTAAAAGAGCTAGGGCCAATAAAGAACAAAAAATTGATTAATATCGACATTGACAAAAACCAAGAAAAAGGTATAGGTCACAGTGATGGAAAAATATCAAATCAATTTGTTATTTTCTTTTGATTAGTCCAATATTTGCACAATCTAATATTCCGCATTTGTTTAGAGGGCGGTGGCCCAATGGTGGCGGCCCCGACTTACGAACAGTCAGTCGTGGGTTCGAACTCAGGCAGGCGCATTACTTTGTGTAATTTATTACACCACCACTGCTCTGTAAAACGGTGAAGGAAAACATCGTGAGAAAACCGGCATATCCTAGAACCAAAAAATCGAAAACTTGGGACACCTACCAATCCGCACTAGACCCGCTTGGTAGATTATAGCCCACCACTCTCAAAGAGAGGAGGCCTGTGTCCCAGCAGTGGGAACATTAATAGGCTAATGATGATTGGGTCCACCTTATTTTTACTTATGCAGAATAAATGTTACTTGAAAAAAATTCCAAGTTATTTCTTTCCCTACGACACGTTTGGCGCAGTGGCGGAGCGACTCGACTGCTGCGCTGCGTGTCGCGGGTTCGATCCCCGCACGGAACAAATATTTGTATGGCCTACAGATAGTTGTATCGGGTCTGGGTGTTTGTGTATGTGAGTTTAAATGTTTGTAAACGCACACAATTCCTAGTGTGGGGCAACGCAAAAAAAAAAGTTCAACAACATAATAAACAGACAACTGCGGAGCTTATAATATTGCTGTTCGTTAATTATTGATAGGCCCAAGCTATCATGTGGCTATTAGCTTTCAGACTGTCTGGACTTGGGAAATAGGGACCTACCAACGTCTGGCCGCGAAGCTAACGTGACGTTTTAAAGTCACCGATCACTTATTTCGTATTTACCACAGTTTCTAGTGTCATGTTTGTTCGTGGGTATTATGTGAGTCTTCAATCATAAGATATGAAAACATTATTTATCTTTGAAAGTAAAGAATATCCTTGTCAAACCAAACTCTACCTATCACTTTCTGGTATTCTATCTTTATCGTGTGGTATAATGCCTAAAAAGGTATCAGAGTTTCTGCCTTGGCTTTACATGCCGTCGAGAAATATTTCTAAGACTTGCAGGTTTCCTCACAATGTTTTTCTTCACCGAAGCAAGTGATAATTATTTTAGCACCTTTTTTTTTTAGGCGGTTGGAATATCATCAAACCCCTCCCGCTTTTGGGCAGAGCGAAAGGGAGTGTCAGACTCGCCGTCGACACGGCCTGTCGTCGTCATAAGACGGACGGACGGCGAGCTAGCCCATTACTCACCGTCCACAGGCCCGCGCCTACGGTGGCCGGAAGCCATCACTCCTCGCCCCGGACCATGGCTTGCACCAGGGCCGGAATCCGTAAAACCGTGCGTATCTTGGATACGAACTCGAGACCATTGATTTGACTGTCTGACAGTCCCACCACTATGCTGTCACTGTTTTCTGATGAAATGACAACATGACTGGATAAATATGAAGAGATACTTTAAGTAACTCGTCATGATGATCCAGTCCCAACCGATGTCTGAGTCTGAAGGCAAAGACTAATTAGGATTCGGTTGAAGACTAACTACAATAAATCAATACAAAATGAAACAAATTAATCTCGGACTCAATCTAGATCACTTTGTTTGAGTACGGTCAGCAGCACCAATATGTGTACACTTAGCAACGTTTAAAAGCAATTTTCGCCTGTTGTATTGATTTTATTTTCATGTAACGTTACAAAACTAAAATTGTTAACCCATATTATTATCAACTAAGTCATCTCTCAAAAGACAATGTTTTTAAAGTATGGCATCCCGTACCATGTCGTTCCAAAATCAAACTCTGTTTTTTATATATAATTACTATAACATTTTGATCTTGTGACCTGAGACTCATTTGTACTGGTTTTGGTCATGATCCTTTGCAATTGTTATTTAATGAGAAATTTGCGTTTGGACTTGGACAAGTGTTTACATAATTATTGCTCGTGACTGAACCTTTATTTTGATCTTACCATTCAATCTCCTTATGACTCCTCCCGCTCTGGGCGAAGCTGTAGGGAGTGTCAGATACGTACTGACTAAAACTCATCCGTGTTCCTTCTAATGTCCCTTTGCGTCCCAGGGCCGCGGTAACTTTTTCGAAAAAAAATCGCAACCCTGGTAAACCTCTTCAAGCTCCAAAACGGTTGCATTACGAAATTGAATGAAGATACAAGGCTGTAAGGCATTTAAATAGTTCAGCCATTAAGGCTCTGGCAAACCATCTAGATGTGTGCACGCTTGCTCAGTTCTCATGCAAATGGACATAAAATATACTGGCATAACTTGTGCACATTCACTGCCCTTATCGTAGCTCGACTTACAATTACAACTTATTATGACAGAGATAACGGACCCATATACCATTTTTACTGTTTCTAGTTTAAAAAGTCTTTATTAAGGCTAGTAAATTAACTTCACGGCGTTTATTTGCGAAATTATTTATAAATTCTAACGAGCAATTTTAGCGGGGAATCTAATCTATGCTGTGATAAATTTTCATAATCGACCTGTTATGAGCATTTAGCCTAAATAATTATCGCTGTAACAGACTAAGTTATAGCTGTTTAAAATAAATAATTGAATTAGGTATGTCATCAGTACGTTGCCGCGTTGTTGTGTTATTGGGTTTCTCCGTCAGAATTTCTCAGTACCAGCCATGGAGTCTGGATTTGTACCCAGAAATGGCGAAATGCGAGTGTACTATTAGGTACACCCCTGCCTAACCCTTAAGGGATCACAGGTGTGATAGCGTGATGTTATGTTTTTGAGATTATTCGAATACCGCAGAAACTAGTCAGGAATGTTTATTGAAACTTCACACATGAGATTTTCAGGCATTTTATGCCCATTTTTTTTATTTAAACGTTGCCCCACACTAGGAATTTCTCCTGTATCGTGGGTGCGTTCACAAACACAAATACCCAGACATAATGTGGAATTATTTCGTCGAATTTGCATAACACACCAATATTCAAGTTATTATGGAACGAATGCGACCGATTTATTAAAGCATACCGGTCACTCTGTTTAAAAATACCACAAATGCTAATACTATGTCAGTACACGCACTTAACTAATCTGTGAGTTAAGAATGACGCTACAAAATATGTAAAAACTCGAACATGAAGCATTTTACGTCTAAAGTTCTTATGAAGCAAAGGTAATTTACCGTATGTTACAGAGCTGAAGTATTAATAGTGTTTTGTGAGAAATTATAAAGGCAGTATAATAACGGTGCCGGGGCCAACGTCATATTGCTTCAACAGCAATTCATCAAACGTGCATGGTACTATCGATCACGCCAACGCTGTTAATGCACCGACAAATTAATGATTCCCTCAAAACACTGCCATCGTATTATTACCATAATGAAATTCCACTATCGAAGCAAATTATCACGTAGGTTACGTACCAGCCACGCAATTGTGTTGCAAATTACTTTTCAAGACGTAAACTTTAATGTAACCGAAAAATTACTCGTTAAACTTGCAATTAACCGATTTTCTGAACAATAAAAGTTTGGAATGGTAATTAAGCCTGTCTGAGGTCTTGTTTTAATTAGTTTAATGCTGGCTTTGAAAGCAATTTTCAAGAACGTTTTCAGTAATAAGAATGCATGACTGGTATTCAGTTTTCAGTTTGCTACTAACTGAAATTAATTATTTTCTTTAGGTAGCTCGATCATATTTTCATAGAATACATTAAATCTAAAATATGTCAAACAGTAAAGCTTAAATTCGTCTGAAATATTATCTGGTACATTATTTTCTGTTAGATAGTTTTCATTCAATTTAAAATGATTGATTTAGCTATACGACATTGCGCTTACGTTAAATTACGTTTAGACAAACATTATATTATAGGTACCTACACTACCTACTTATCTTGTTATTTTCAAGCGACGCAAATGTAAAACCTTTGTGAAAACTAAATTTTCGAGGCGATTGGGTTTGAAACTGTGGGGCCGTGGGGTCCGATTGTTCATAGCCTGTTTTAGGAAATACCTGATTGACGGTTACCGTGACCCAAAGGCTGGCGTTTACCTTGCCTAGAGACAAAGTGTTGCCATACTTGGGGGCAATGTGGCCAGTCTCTTGGGCATATAGCTGACAGCGTTGAGAAGGAGTTTTGTATAGTTTATTTAATAGTTTCTAATGAATAATGTAGATAGTTAGTTTTCTCTACTAAATATAGTTTCTGTCTTACGTCACGGCAAAAAAATATCTTCAAACTACACCTTCAGATTTCAACTTCTATTAATATTCTTGAAAAAAATAAATAAAACCAAAACATTCACTTACATCTAGATCTGAATACACGTGTAAGTAACGATTTCTTTGTCCAACACTCCAAATATAATTTGATTTATTTTTTTTTCATTTCCGTCAGTTCATTTATTTGATGGAAACAGAATTATGTTGTAGAGCAATTGTAGCGAGTTAATGGAAGGCAGCATATGCTTATGGGGGCACGCCCCCTCGATTCATTCCCCGTATCTGATTCAAGCACGCGCTTTTTGAATCAACCGCCTGCCTCGCTGCACCCGCCTAATATAAAACCAGGAAAGTTTTTACTCGTAATTTTATTATGATTTTATGACGAAAAGTATAATTTTACGTTTAAAATAATGCCAAGTGACACGATTATGAGTTAGATTAGTAAATTTGAAATATTGTTTCAAAGTTTGCAAAACTATTTGATTTACAGAACATAACACCATGTACACCCATATTTTGCCAGTTACGTTTGAGTCCCATGTAATAGGGGGCGAGCCTATTGCCATCAACTGGCACGGATTCAAACTGAACCCAGGACTGTATGCTTACCAGCCCATATTGCGACCACTAACCAACGAAGCAGTCCCATACTTCTAAATACAAGAGGTATTTAATTTAATATTTTAATTCATAATTTTAAATGGCTTATTCTATGGCCTTTGCTCAGCAGTGGGACAACATAGGCTAGCTATAATATAATATAATAATATTCTACGAAGCAAAAAGTCGACTTTAACATAGATGCGAAAAGGCTCGGCAGATCATGATGATTCTAAGAAGCTAAACTAAAAGCATCATAATTGAAAAATTATGTGTACCTACTTCATTACTGCAGGAGAAATTATTACTAGGTTTTCATGAAAACCCTCATATCGTTCTGAAATTATTCACGTAGGCCTATTCATCAGTTTAGCACGTCTATATGGGTTAGCTACCTACCCACTGTTTCCATTAGCTGCGTTCGCGTTGAAGCTATTCTGATTGCCGAAATGATTAGTGAGTCTCGGTTATACGTAGATTGTTTTCAAATGAATTGACAGGGAGTTGAGCTAAATGGGTAAAGTTTGATCGTGTGTTCGCAATTCAGGTCTGTGATATTTCTATAAACGTAACCACACGCGTGTAATCCCTGAAGGTTAAGGCAGAGGTGTACTAATGCGCCCATATTTTGGTATTTATGTTTAAGTCACAGGTACTAAAGGGCGAGCCTATTGCCATCAACTGGGCACAAACTCCATGCTGAGAAACTGCTGATGAAAAAACTCTATTGTTGGGACATCACTATTTAGTATGTTAATAGTGTGCACATCACTAGATACTATCTATGTATCCGATTCCTATCTGTCATTTCAGCGAGAGACTACGAGGTCTGTCCCCGTCTGTGATACTGTGGTCTGTCGGTATTAATTATGTGTGCCAAGTATCAATAAACAAAGTCAACCTCACCGGTGTCTTATTCAGCAAGCCTACAGAACATAACATGGTGTCAGAAGTCATCTACAATCATTAAGCGAGATCGTCGTGAAAATGCCAAACCAAACAACGAGAGCCGACGGCAGCCATGATGGCGAACAGGGGCCGTATTTTTGAATCAATAGAATTCCAAATCGTGTACGAAATCGCAGAATTCGTATGGGAATACCTAAAATCGCTATTTTTGAATATTCATACCCGTGAATTTTGCAACGAGTGGTCCGACCCACTCGTTTCCGATATTCTACCAGTAGAAATGAGAATGACACTGACAAGTGAAGATTTGTTGACAGATACGTTACGTTGACTTTATCTAACCTATAAATCAGTGTTTTCTTTCGCCTTTCGCGATGGTTAGCCTCGAGGAGTATATCCTGATGAATTACATCAGCGACAGAAAAAAATATGTAAATACTAAAGAAAAAAATATCGAAATCCCAATGACAGACGTCAGACAATGACATTATAACTTTTTAATTTACGTTCCGTTCCACCGTAACTCATTACCGGTTTTTAAAATCAACGGGTTATGGCTTTCCGGTTTTTATTTTTCTGCGTGAAATGAAAAATGTTATAAGATTCGAGTTTTAGGGCAACACTAATTTCTATTACTTCAAAAATACGTAAAATTTGGAGCAATCGAAATTCAATTCGTATACGTTTTGCTTTCGTGCATGAATTTAAGATTCACTTCGAGTGATTCAAAAATACGGCCCCAGGACCCTGGTCCGCATGTGTAGGGCGCTTACGAGTGTCATTATTATTAGTGAGTTGATGTAAAAGACATGCTCACGACGACATGACATGTTCTGTGTTTTCTTTTGTTTTTTTTTACAGCATTATTTATGGTTATTCAGACAGAAGTAACAAGTTTTTAAAACAAAAGGAGCATTTATTTTTATAAATGCAATAACATAAACCAAAATTGCAATATCAGAACGTTACTTAGCTGTCAAATAAATAAACAATTAGGTACAGATTCCAGCTGCACACCAAACTACACAGTCTGTCTTCCTTTAATAGATTTTAACTTTATAAAGTAAACTATAAATAGTTTAAAAAAGCCGGCCAAGTGCATGTCGGACCACACACAATGTAGGGTTCCGTAGTTGCCCACCAAATATGTGAACTTACTAAACTGATTAACCACTCTACCTACCTGCCTCCAAACGATGATTTTTATTGTAAAATTAAAACAAACTTACATTTGCTGTTTTGAGACCTGCGCTCCCATGCATTATGTATAGGACAATATATCATACATGTACATTTTATAAGTTGGTCGACTATTACTCGTAAACTTGTAAAACGTACTTTGCTGTGATAATTTTCCTTTTATTTTCGTTATATATGCTACTACCATGATTTTTTTCACATGCCCAAACACAACCTGTATCTAGTCTAGTCTAACAAAAATTTGCACTTTAAAGCTTAATATTTCACAAACGAATCCCGTAATCGAAAACTGTTTGAGCACACTCGCAATATTTTTTAAAGACCTATCCAACGACATCCTACACTAAGGGCTTTGCGAGAAAAAAAAAACAATTCTACTTAAATATGTACTAGAGATACCCTAAAAAAAATATTCAATAATTTACTTTAGCACTTTGTTGGCGTAACTCATGTGTATATTCATGCCAAATTACAGATTTCTAGTACTAAGAGTCTTTGAGATATAGTGCGGATGGACGGACAGACGGACATGGCGAAACTATAAGGGTTCCATATTGACTACGGAACCCTAAAAAGCCAAGGCTCAAGGACGATTAGGACAGTTTGGAGTATTAGTATTTACTGGTAAACTGTGAACTATAAATATAATTATCACATCCACTAAAACACTACCACTTATGGACAGAAAACCTCAGACGTCGCCACATCGACCAACTCCAAATAAAAAACCATATCTCTAAAACTACACTTTAAATTCATTCAAAGGTTTCACAGTTCCGTGAACATCAATCAAAGACCTACCAACCATGTAATAGCCGGATAGACACAGCACTTCACACAGAAAACACTAACAAGTCGGCACGAACGTTAACTGCACGTCAAAGTGAAGAGACGGGCCGAGGGGTCACGTACACTCCCGGACTAAATCGAACCACCTTGCATTTATATGTATTTTTTTTGCCACACACTAGGAATTGTAAGGGGTTGGGGGGGGGGTTGTTGTTGTTGTTGTTGTGTTGTTTGTTGTTGTTGTGCGGATTGTTGTGATTGTTGTTGTTGTTGTTGAAAGCTTTAATTTTTTTTTAAGGGGAAAAATGGCACTAAAATTTCGTCAAAATATTATGGTCTTGCGGATTAAAGGCGTATATTTATGTGTTTTTGTTTAACTCTTTTTAAATTTTGATTTCTTTGACCTAAGTACCTATGTACATAATATTATAATATTGATATTTGGAAATGATTCAGTAATTAGAATTTAGATTAGAGCTCGTGGCTTAATAAGAACTGCCACTCGGGTCGATCTTTAGGTAAAGCTGTGCTTGCCTAGGTCGGTCTGTGGATGGGTGACCACCCGACATACCGAGTTTCCTCCGTGCCTCGGAAAGCACGTTAAGCTGTTGGTCCCGGCTGCTATATATAGAGCTTTGGCAGTCGTTACAGGTAGTCAGTGACCTGAAATTCTGACAACCAGTCTTCCCAAAGAGTATCGCATTACCTAGTATTAACCGGGTTGTGGAGGTCAGATAGGCAGTCGCTCCATGTAAAATACTGGTACTCAGCTGCATCCGGTTAGACTGGAAGCCGACCCCAACATAGTTGGGAAAAGGCTAGGCAGATGATGATGATTCAGTAATTAGAAAGGTGAAAAAAGATTTGTTTTATTAATGGACTGAATTCTTAATTATTTAATTTACATAATTATTTCTAACCCAACTAAAATAAAAATGTGTACACATAGAATAGAAAAAAAACCTTTTTAAAAAACTCGTTGTCGCTGTCAACAGGAATATTGCCTAGAAGGCAGCATTGCCATGTGACAGCATTACCATGTGTGTGTGTGTGGATGGCATGACCAACAAATAGGTCAACCCCCTGGTCACGGGCAGAGTCGACCAACCGCTTTGTGGTGTTACGAAAGAATAGTTGAGCACTCGAACCCCAGTTACCCCACCCTAGTTTTTCAACCCCAAACGACTCAAACACATAGCTACCAATGAGGTTATTGTATTTCCCGTCGGGGCTGCGGGTTGTTCAAATGAGATACTAGTGTAGACTTCTACTGACTAAAAACTACGCTCTACCCAGAGCGGGATTTCCCACCCCAAAAAAAAAAGATTTTTGTATTTAAAGAAGCTTGGATTGTACATGAATATGAACAGCGGCTCGTTTTAGGAGCCCGGAAATGTATTTTACGTATACCTAACCGCTGACGTTGCTTGAAGTGAGTCACGATTACGTCACAAGTGCTCAGCGTTCGAAAAAAACGGCGGCCCGCCGCGCGCCATACGGCCGGGCTCATAAATTATTTTTTTGTTTACGTTTTATAAACAAAGGACGCTTCGAGTAATGTTTTTGTTCAAGCCTATGAATGACTTTTGTGACAACTATCTTAAAACATATCTGGCGAAATGTGGATCTACAATTCTGGTCACACAGGTACCTACACCTCTACGTAACCCGTCGGGGATTTCAGGTGTGATGTTATTTCCAATAACTGTAGAATGCAGAGGGATTTTAATCATCGTTACAATAAAATCTTTGTTTGGTGGCTGATGTCCAATGAAAATAAACTGAAATAACTAAAATATGTATAGTCTTTTGAAGAGAAAAATTATTAATAAAAAAGAGTTAAAGGACACAACACGAAAGCTGGTTCGAGGTGGTGCAAAAGAAGAGTATTTGGAAGAATATAGGGGACGGCTTTTCCCAGCAGTGGAACATCCCAGACTACTTTGAAAAGGCCACGTACATACACAAAAATATTGAAAGAAAACCGGTTTTATTTGGAGAGAACCGGTTTTCAACGATATTGTAAGTCAGCGGTATATATTTCTAAATCAATAGTTAGCTAAGGTTCTTGATAAAGTTACCGTCGTCAGTACTAATTAATTAATTGGTGACACGTGGGTTGAAGTATTTCCAATTTATATTTAATAAATAAATAAAAAAGTCTCTTTTTGTAATTTCTAACCAACAGGTTTTTACTGAATCTTTGTCGGTTTATCTGTCTATATATCGATGGCCCCACAGAATAAACGTGTAAGTCAAAAACCACAACTTTTCAGAAAAAAATAAAAACGATTAAACTTGAATAACTGTTGTTTGGTAGTATATAGGGTTAAGCAAATTATATCAAATTAATGATAAAAAAATATATTATTACATTACATTTTTTATTTATTTTTTATTTAAACGGTTTTCCGATAATTTATGAAAAACCATTTTATTTTTTTATTCTTGTTAATTTCTGTGACTAGATAACAGTAAACTTTCATTACACGGTTATTCGTGTAAAGTGTCAACAAACAAAACTAATAATATTATATTACACTATTATTCGACAGTAATCAAGTTTCTTTAATACCTAGTTACAAGCATAAGCACGATTGTTTACAGTAACTTACTGTATTGTTTGATTATTGTAAAGATAAAATGCATTTGTATCAATGTTCATAAGAACGATTTTTATTTATGTAATATACTTTTGTTAGTGCATGGTGTAATAATGTAAACTTCATCAATTATGTGAAAGGTTGAAACAAAAGAAAAAGGTTTAATAAAATAATAATATAATAAAGTAACTATCTACTTGCATAAAAACTAAATAATAATCACACAGTAAACAACTTAAATCTCTTTCATGATTAGGAAATAGCTACCTATTAGCTTGAACTGATAACAAAAAAAAAACCGAATCATATCGTAATCTGAAACACTTAATCTTCCCCGTCACTATCATTGGTGACAGAGATCGAATTGTCCAAAGGAACTAAGTTTCTATAAAAAGTTTGGTAATGGTCTGGTATGGCTCCTGAATCACACAAACTTATCAAATCCTTATGTAAAGGGAGAGGTATAGGCAGCAGTTCAGCGTATGCAAGTTTTAAGTTTTCAGGATCTTCAGTAGGTTCTCCTCGCCGCCTTCTTGAATTAGTTCTTACTATGATTTGCATCTCCCGTAATTCGTCTTCAAAACTATACCTGAAGTAAATTGAATGAGGATGCTCGTGAGAGAAGTTTACTTCTTTTATTTTACTCCAGTAAATTTTATCACCGTTTATGTCTTTTAACCAATTCTTCCCTTTTATCTGCTCTTTGAAATCTATAAAATTATTCTGTGTCATTTGTTTTACTTGGTATTTAGGCTCAGTAACTTTGGCATTCTCTACCAAGCTATACATTTGATCGGGCGTGTATCGGGTGTGCCTTTTCTTGGAACGCTCGATTGTAGCATGCATAGAGTCACCCTCCGATTGGCTATGACCTTTTTCAAAAAATCTATGAGTTAATTTTATCTTAAATTTTTGCGACGCAAAAGCAAACATGGCAAACACAAATCGATTGCGATTTTGCCCGGCACATGAATCGGAATAAAAAGATATATTTTTTATCCCTGACTCAACGTGAAGTTGAATAAATGACCACAGGCAACTTGCTATTTCTATGGCTCCCCTCTTCGCAATCTGGGAATGCCAAAGGTAACAGTATCCTTTTTTATCTAAAATATTATAAACTGTAAAGTTAAATACGGGATATTTACGTTTGTAGTGAAATACCCCTACTTCACTTTGGGGGATACTCAATACTTTTTCGAGATCAAAACATGCCACAACACTATGCATTTTATCAAAATTATTTTTTTCTTCTTCTTTTAGCTGTCTTACTAGTTCCTTTTCTCTTAAATGTTTTTCATAGTCAACTTTTAACTGTTCTTGTCTTACATTGTCAGCTGTTTTATATATTGAACACACTTCACATAAATCTTTTTTCGGTTTGTGGAAGGAAAGGTTAAATTTACTATTAAATGTGGTTTCATATTGCCGTTTAGTTGCTTTACATGCAACATTATACCGCTCATTTGTATCCATCCATTCTAAGTACAGTCTATGCATTTTAGATATATTCAATGTTTCACAAAGGTATTCTTTCTGGCTATCTTTTCTAACATAGTGTGCTTCAACTCTTTGAAACAGGTTTATGTGGTCAATGATGCTGCTCTCAGTCTCTTCTGACATCTTTCTAGGTCTATTTTTATGTCTTCCTCTGTTATCTTTTAAATAATTTTCATCTCCTAACTTCTCAATAGCTGTATATACTACTTGCTGTGTAATAGACAAAGTATTTAAAAACATGGTTTTGCAGATTCTAATATTCGAATCGTTATCATCAGGAAATTGGTATATTAATGTTTGAGTACGATTATTTTTGCGTTCTACTGTAATTCTTTTAACGTGTTCCTTCTTTACATAACGAGCAATTAAATCCCATTGTCTTTCATGATCGCCAATATTCCAAAACTTCGTAAAAATGTTCATCCTCATTTCTTCATTTATCTTTTCATAACATTGTAATTTGCAGTTGCAAGGCGGTCCAATCGATTTTTGTTGGTTTTTTTTCTTACTTCTTATACTCTCATAACTTTCACCAGAATTTTTTAATTTTTTGTTTTGGTTATCTTTCCATAAGTCTCGATTTACTTTTTCTTTCGTGAAAGTTTGTCAGTAGGAGTCGTTATTCGTGTTTCTGGTTCTGTAGGCACAGCATCTAGTGAATTGTTCTGTGTTTCAATAGAACGTAAAATACCCTCCAAATTAGAAACGCTTAAATCATAGTCCTTATTAATGTATAGAACAGTTGGAGAAGCTATAAAATTTATTTTTTGCTGGGTTGATGGCGTTAACAGAAGATCATCAGTGATTTGTAAAATCTTATTGACTGATGATGATGTCGTAAAATTTTCCATCTCCGGTATGAATGGTCTAATAACATTATTGTGAGAAATATCTAAAAGTTCACTAGCTGGAACATTTGGTGGTGACATAACATTATTTAATTTTGTTCCATATGACGATACACTAGTTATTAATGAGGTGTTAGAAATAAAACCGTCATCTTGAACATTTACTCCACAGAGCTCTGATAAACCATCAATAGGAAATGAAGTTCGCGACAGATGTGTGAAACTCTCTGAAACAAATCAAAGAGATTACTTAGGTACAACCTTTCTTATGATTGCATATTTTATTGAGACTAATAATCAATCGAGGTGAGTCTTATAGCAGATAGATGAGAACATGTCTGCGACTATCGCCGACTATGAGTACCGTACCCGTCCACGGTACGTCACTAACCACTAGAGCAACAGGCCAGAGACCCTTATATTTTGCCAATTATATGTACCTATATAAATATGTACCTAGGTACCTACTTTAGTGCCACGTAATTCAATAGTCAAAGTAGGTACGAGGCATATTAACAAACTAGGAACTGCTACTAAACATTTCTTAACAGAATAACTAACATTTAACGGAATCCTGGTCGCTTGGACCACGAAGGTATAGGTACTTACTAAAGTAATTATGTAGCTTAATTGTTAAGTACTTACCTAATGATGAGGAAGCAATAGCATCAATAGCCTCACTAAATCTATTTTCGTCCTGTTCCTTACAAACAAGACTACTATTGTCACCTTCATTCACGTTACCTAAAAAAAGAAAAACAGTTAATATAGGTACCTACTTACTACCTTGTTTAACTTATTGAAAACCAATTGAAATATAAATACGATACCTACCTAATTCTTAAACGAATTGTCCATGAGTTAGGCATTCATTTATATTGGTATGTTATAGCTAGCTTTGTAATGTAGTTTATTTTTATTTAACACTAGTGTTCCCCGCAGTTTCACCCGTGTTCCCGTGGAAACCAACCCTGTGTTATTGTGTATTCCAGGTCATGACATTTTCTATCTACATACCAAGTTTTATCCGAATCCGTCCAGCCGTTGAGGCGTAAAAGAGTAGGTAACATAGGTACATACATAAATACATCCAAACAAACAACATTTTAACCGACCAGAGTCTGAGAATGGAACTCGGGACTTCGTGGTCGGACTCGCTTGTTGGACCACGAAGTTATAGGTAGGTACCTACTTACTAAAGTAATAGTCAAACTTAATTGTTAAGTACTTACCTAATGATGAGGAAGCAATAGCTTCAATAGCCTCACTAAATCTATTTTCGTTCTGTTCCTTACAAACAAGATTACTATTGTCACCTTCATTCACATTACCTAAAAAAAAGAAAAACATTAAATATAGGTACCTACTTACAATTTGAAATGTAAATACGATAAGTAATAATAATAATCCCACGCTTTTTGTAGGTACACTTAAAACACTTAGGAGACTTATTATAGGTAGGTATATTTTAAATTTCAAAATTATGCCATGTTTATGTGTTGATTCATCATCATCTGCCTAGCCTTTTCCCAACTATATTGGGGTCGGCTTCCAGTCAAGCCGGATTTAGCTGAATACCAGTATTTTACGCGGAGCGGCTGCCTACCAGACCTCCACAACCCATTAACTGGGTAACACGGTACCTCATGGCAAGACTGGAGTCAGATTTACTGGCTTCTGACTATCCGTAACGACTGCCAAAGATCTACAAATGACAGCCGGGACCAACGGTTTAACGTGCTTTCCGAGGCACGGAGGAAACTCGGTATGTTAAGATGGTCACCCATCCACAGACCAACCTTGGCAAGCGTTGCTTAACCTTGAAGATCGACCCGTGCGGCTATTATTATCTAGCCACGAGCTCCTCCTCCTGTTTATGTGTTGATTATTATTACAAATTAATACCTATTTATACATATTAATGTGTGGGCAAGTACTTACTTTTACAATTCGCCAAGTCTAATATCCTTCTGCAGCGACTAGAAGTTTTTGTATTTCTATTCTGTCTATTCATCGTTGCACTAAATCACACATTAACAATTTCTCGATAATGTAGAATGCCTGCGTAATAATCAAAATAACGACACGTAATTATGCGCGTAGAATCACAACAAGACTGACCTTCGCTTCCGGACTAGTTGTCTAATGCCACTCGCATTGCACCCCCCGCGCCCCTTTCTAATGTTACGTACAATTGCATTGAACGGATCGTTGAAAAATTTGTTTAATTGCTGTTACTATGCATAAACTCCAACTATTAAGACCAAAACACTAGTATTTGAACACTTAATGCTATAAACAATCCGATTAAATACCGTAGGAGGCAATGCAATACTTTAATTTTAAATAAAAAAATATTTTAAAACTTTCATTCCACAAAATGACACATAAGGAATAATAATTGAGTGCGTCATTACACGAATAAACGTGTAAACTGCTATTATACAATCTCGAAGAAGTGCACAAGTCCTCTCAAACGTTTGCTTGTTTTAACACGTTTATTCGTGTGAACTCAGGAACCTAAAAAGCGTTTAACAATAGCATATACTTTTATACTTGTGATATAATTGTACGATTTTTCCCTAGAATAAAGGAATCAAATGATATAATAGGCGTACTTTGAGTCAAAAATTAATACAAAAAATTGATAAGGTGCTGCATAGGTCAAAGAAACGAAAAATGCAATAAAAAAATATTTGTGTAAGAGCTCTTGCACGTTTATTCGGTGGGGCCATCGATATGTTGATGGATGGAGAGCAAGAGTAAGGACAAAGAAAAGATGAATAAGATTATTTAAGAAATTATATGACAGAAAATCGAGTAAACAGTGCCGTCTGGCATGGCAACCCCTAAATGAATGAGACAAGCGCGAGATCATGATGACGGTCTGTCTGTCTATTTGTTGCGGCTGTCTTCGTAACGGTTGGACAGATTCTGACGGTAAAAATAATTGAATTCCATGCAAAAGAACACTTGAAATTGTTAACAAATTGAAATAGGGAAGTAATATTTTTTTTAATTCACGCTGAAAAAGGCTACGGGGCACTGCTTGTATAAAATATCATGTATCAGACTGAAGTTACACTAATGTAAAAATAGAATTGCAATCATTGATAAGCGCAAGTTCACTAACCCGAGGAATATTTTTGTTCTGCATCGTTGGTCCAGTGACCAGAAGCGCTACTGCTATGCATGGTTCGATTTTAATGAGCGAGGTATGTATAGATTTTCCCTACAGGAATTTCTGAGTTGTTGCTAGGACTGTATATACTACTGTACTGTACTGTGTAGTGACTGTATTACTATTACAGTAACAATATAACTATTTATAAAGGGTTTTACACCCTATATATAGGGTGTAAAACTACCCTTAACGCAAACTAAAACAAGAAAATGATCGCAGTGGTGGGAACAACAAGTGCCCTTCGTTTGCGTTAAGGGTACTTTTACACCCTACATAATTATGTAGGTACATTAATTTACTTTTATTTTTTTAATATTATTTTTGACTTTTTTTTAACTCATCATCATCATCATATCAGCCCGGAATCACCCACTGCTGAGTATAGGCCTCCCCTTATTCCACCACATTTCCCGGTTCTGTGCGTATCTTATCCACGTGTTTCCGGCGACTTTGACGATATCGTCAACCCAACGGAGGGTCAACCCAACGGAGGTTCCCAGGTATGGTTTGGAATCTAGACCATACCTGGGAACCTTACCTTTGTTACGGAGATATTGGGGGTCAAAGTTCCAAATTTTTCGCAGCTGTTTTTGTAAATACTAGTTTTTCAGATTTTAACTTTACTTAAATTACCTCCATGACCCGTTTACTATTCAAAGCATCCAGTAGCACAATGTTTTAACAGTGCTACATTGAGTTTTACCGTAAAATGTGATTTTAGGCCCCAAAAAAAAAAATCGTTTCCCAGCAAAATTTTTTGCGTAGGGGTACTTAGTTTGATGTATAGAATGCTTGGTTGTCGGATGCGTGAAGGGTTCGTTTACACCCTGTATAGGTAAATTATGTGCCCAGTTGTTGGAAATATGGTTGAAATATTAAAATGGTCGCTTTTGCAGAATCATAATAATAGTGATTTATGTAACAATTCGTAAAAAAAAAGCCACAAAGTGACGATTTATGATGTAAATACGAGTATTAACAGCGTCTGTGACCATTGTAAAATTTTTAACGTGATTGATATATTATTAAACTAGCATACTAAAACAGAATCATATATAGATATGATTATGTTAAAGCAGCCATTTTAGGCTTCCTATAGATTATAGGTATACCTATGTTATGTTTCAAATTCATATTTATCTGAAGAACTGTTACTTTAGTGTCTAATAAGCAGTCGTTTTTTAGCAATAGCTTTATTGGCTTCAGGCCTCAACTTGCATTTCTTGTCATTGTGACTGGCTATCACTTTTTTATTTTATGAACTATAAACTCTTAATCATTTGTAACTGTGTTTTAATGTCTAATATCCGCAAATTAAACTTACTAAAACCAATAAAAAATCGTCAAGCCTGCGTATAAAAGGGGGAGTAGGTGTTTAACAAAACATTAGACTTGGTAACAATGTGGAAGTTACTACCGTTATTAGCCACTTTGGCTAATTTTATGTCAACTGTGACTTGTGGTACGACCCCTTGGATTGATTTTCTATTCTTTTTTGCTGTAACTGAGTTCGGATTACAAGCATTTTGTTTAGAAACGGGATGATGATGGTGTCTTGGATATTTGTGTTCAAATTTTGTATATACAAGTGGTTAATTGTCTCTAAATCATGTCCAACCTTCAATATGAATAAGTGATTGTGAAATGTCAAGCATTATTTTAAAAATTAGTCTTGTTCACTATCAAGTGATCTAGAATAATTTGGCCAAGCATAAACTAATACTAATAACTATACTATTTTTGACTTGTTAGGAAATACTTCCTCAACACGATATGTAAAAATTCAATGAAACAGACAGTCACTATAATAAGATACCTATAAACGATGCATAAACCTCTAGCTGCCTTATAAAACATAATTTTATACATATAATGTTAAGAGAGAAACCAAATAACTAACTGTTAAATTTAACCTTTCCAGCTAGAGACTCACACACAATAATAACGTTGACCAATGCGGCTGGAGCAGGAGTCGCCGCAGCAGTCGATGGAGGTAAGATTTCAATCAATAATATGTAAAACTCTCAGACTCATCATCTTTCTGCCCTTGTCACATTCTATTTGGGGTCGGCGCAACACGTTTTCTTCTTCAATTCTCCCCTGTTACATGCCACGGCGTCATTTACTCCTTTCTCTTTCATATCATTCCTCACACAATCCATTCATCTCCCTCTCCATCCGTCAACATATACATCAGTCACTGGTTTAGTCACATGTGTTTCATCCCTCTTCATTAAATGTCCATACCAAGATAGACGATTTACTTTAAATTTAAGTAACAAGTGCCACTTTCAAACTGCCGCTAACATACTCATTCCCTACTTTATTAACTCTTGTCTCTCTACTCATCCATCTCAACATTCTCTTCTAAAACCCTAAGACTAATCGGAATAATAATGAAAACGGTGTAAAGGTCATCGACTGGCAAACTTTTAGCATGAATTACATATTAGAGTTAGCCCGTCGATGTACTTTCCAGTGTATATAACTAATGGTTCAGATCGTGGTGACCGTGGTCCAGCGGAAAAATTATAAATACAATACCCTCCTTTGCGTCGTACAGTCTGGTAACTCGGTGTCCACCGCTATGCGTGCAGTCAAAACTGTCCGTACTCATGCAAGGAGAGTTTTGACTTATTTTTGTATAGCGTGACCGTATATATACAATGCGAAATGTAACTACTTGCTCGTAACTTAGCTGTCAATCGCTGTGGAGCAGTCCCTTAAACTTGGTAAATCTTGTTATCCAGACGACAGAACCTCATTTAATCTCAAATAAATTCAAATATTTTCTTGCGACAGACGGGACAAGACGAAGAAAATCGTAATCCAATTCTTGTTACTGCTTGGTAACAAATCGGTCTATCTAGTGTCATACACCCGCTTATCAGGTCACTCTTTTGAACTCTTTTGTGAAGTCCTAAAAGTTACATGATTATTGAGTAACACTTTGCAGGTGAATTTGATATCTGGAATGACGCTGAAATATCAAAAGTGGGACACTATGAAGATGGCATTAATACTAAGAATACTTTATATAAGAGTGTTCAACACACTGAACTTAGAAAAGTGAAACAGGAACAATTAGAAAATGACAACCGTGCATAGATAGAGAGACAATAGTGAATTCTAATTACCTAATGTGAGGTAAAGATTAATTTCAAGTAGCATTATTTTGATGGTATTAATGACATTCGAATGAATTATCATTCATTCATTTCATTTTAATTTTTTGTTTGTGACCTGAAAGTCTGACAACCAGTCTTACCAAAGGGTATCGTATTTCCTAGTATTAACTGGGTTGTGGAGGTCAGATAGGCAGTCGCTCCATGTAAAATACTGGTATTCAGCTCCATCTGGTTAGACTGGAAGCCGACCCCAAAATAATTGGGAAAATGATGATGAGGCAGATGATGAATGACATTCGAATAGCAGCTTCTTGCGTCATTCTGATAATAATAATATAATATACAGTTATAGACAAAAAAATAGTAATATATTTTGAGGATAAATACTTTACGTACTCGAAATTGCGGCCCACGATGAAAGTAGTATGTATGGATAGAGGACATAATTATAGACGAATACTGTCCAGTAACACGGCACCCCAAAGTGTCACGTTACCGAGATAGTTGAAGGTAAAGATCGACAAATGAGTAGGTACAACGACAATCATTAAAAATAGACTCATTACGTGTATAGGCGTTAAATTGTGTCCAAATGATCGTTCCCAGTTTGATTCGCATCGCAACGAAACGCTATGTTATGTCAAATAATAGTTTTCTCGTGCTCCTAGTAGTATGTAATGTACCTAATATCTTTCAATAAACATTAATAATAATAATCAACGCCTATAGGCACGTAAAACATCTATTTTTACCCGACTGCAAGGAAAGGTTTTTTATGTGGTCATTGTACTCATATGTCGATCTTTACCTTCAAATATTTCGATAACGTGACACTTTGGGGTACCATGTTACGTGACATTTTTCGATGATCTAGATGTCCTCTACCCATAAATACCAATTTCAACGTGAACCGTGATTTCTAAAAAAAAACAAAATGGCGGTGGGTCGATATGCCAGTACTATACAAAAAAGTTCTTCAAACCCCTTTTACGCATAACTGTTATCATGTTAGGAAACAACGTTTCGCAACTGTTTCTAATAAATACGGGGTATAAATGGTTCTTCTACTATAGGCAAACGTTGTCATTTCAACCAGTATTCAAATTGTGATAGTCTGCATATAAAAGGGGGAAATGTGTTTGATAAAACCTTTAGACTAGTTTCAGTAGCAATGTGGAAGTTACTATTATTATTGGTCGTTTTAACTCATTTACCTTTAAAAGTGTCTTCTGGTGCTTGGTACCACAAAAAAGGTTCTGGTCTTCTCGTTCATAAGGTTAATTTTATTTTTCTTTTCTGTGAATTAATTAAGAACTATTTTTCTTTTCAAGGTAATGGCACATCAGCCGGGGCTGCCGGAGCCGCATTTGCAAACAGCACGACTGTAATAAAGTCAATTCATCATCACAGTAAGTACCTACTTAATTTATTTTTATTATTCTCTTCAAAATGTATTAATTGTCCTTTGAAATTGGAACTATTCTAACATTATCCACTAAACTTGACGTGGGGAATGGTGAAGCTACAAATGTTGGTGTAGATTAAAGCATAGGTATTTTATCCCGTAGTGATGCCTGTTTAAAATTATGTTATATTTGTCAGGAAAATGTGGTGCCAATGAAAAATTTGTGAAGTGCCCTGAAAAACTGTGCAAACCCCAAGTATGTGAGCATGTTGGGTTCCCTCAGTGTTCATCGCATGAAGAGAAGTACTTCCATGGAAGGGAAAACAGGATCGACCCTAAAGATGGTACTGAAAAACCTTGCTCTGGGCGCCCAGCCTGCGTCTGTATAGATAATTATGTAAGGAATCATGATGGAATCTGCATGCCCGCTAAGAACTGCCGTAAGTGAAAAAAAAGTACTTCTAGCTTTATTTTTAAGTACACAATCCTAAGTAATAACAATCATATAATTATAAGTTATTACCAAGCTCATTTATTCAGTCGACTCCACCACGAACATTGTAATCACAGTTTTGTGCATTCCTTTAAGGATTCATCAAACTGGTACAGTCGGTGTAGGTACGTAGCCAGTCTGCAATTTGGTTTTACCAGTTTATCTAATCCACCGCTTAGCTATTCATCATTACTGTTCCACTGCTGGACAAAGCACTCCTCCAATTCCTTCCATGTGCTCTTTTTCCGTGCCTTCTAGAACCAGCTCTCCGCGATACGTGTCCAGATCTTCTCAACACCTCCACGATCTTTTACTATTGTTATACTTTATTTTTCATTTTCAGCTTAGCTTCACATGAAATGTTAACAATATTTTTGCTCCCACTAGGAATTTCTCCTGTATCGTGGGTGCGTTCACAAACATTTAAACTCACATGCACAAATACCCATACCCGAAACAACTATCTCTAGGCCATACAAATATTTGTTCCTTGCGGGGATCGAACCTGCGACACGTAGCGCAGCAGTCATCATCTTGAGCCACTGCGCCAACCGTGCCGTCTAAATGCTCTATCTAAAATCAAACATATTTTATCCTCGTTCTTACAGCTTCTTGCGGCAATGACAAGAACGCGACATATGGTTGCGGCACGAACTGTGGCCGACGATGCTCCAACCACGACCAGCCACCAGTCACGTGCGCCGACGTTTGCTACGACAACAGTTGTGAATGTAAAGAAGACTATGTGTTTGACGACATTGTTGGATCATGTGTGATGCCTGAGGACTGCAGTAAGTACATTTTGATTAACCAAGGTTGCTAGATCTATTTTCTGAATTTCCCCCATGTTCCTATCATTTTGTGCAAATAGGAAATCAAGCAAACCGCGAGATATAAACTAATTTTATTCCTAAAAATAGTTAATATATGTAAACTATTTTTATTCATAAAATAGTTTATAAAGTATTGCCCGTGAACGGGAGTTCACCGAACTTAAAAACAATGAAAGAAAACATATTTTTTTTATAACAAAGAATCACCTTAGATATTGCTAAAACTTGTTGAACTAAATCAACAAGTTACTTTAAATACTTAATTAAAATAACGGGTTTTATTCCACTCGGTACTAATATAGACGCTCTCTCTTTGTGTTAAATTTCCTTTCTGTGGTCGTAAAGGACTTTATTGATACTATTATCACTAAAACCAAAGTTGAATGACCTTTACAGCAAAAATAAACTTTTAATAACCCAGATACTAAGACTATTTTCAAACAAGAATCTGTACCCTATATTCACTATTCACGATACTTCGAAAATTATAGATAATCACATGCATCTAAAATATTAGGTACAGCGATACATGAAGTGTTAGGTGCAATTACTGAAGTAGATTTTGCACTTTCACAAATTGCGCTTCACGCATTAGCGAGCAGTGAACGGGCTATAAACAAACCACGCTTCCCGTCAAAACCGCTTTTACATTTTACAGCTTATTACTAACTAGTGCAGAAAGCAGTGGTAGTACTGCGTTGTTATATTTCGTCGAATAATAGGTATTGATAGTTTAATTGTGGATTACCACCTTTTTTTCTGAATGGCCTACTATTTAGTTTAGGGTTCCCGTGTAAAACGCTGTTGTATGGTTTTCATTTCGGAATGAAAACTATTAATTTTTTTTGCCAAAAAAAGACGTCCTAGTTTAAAAAGCAATTTATTCAACTTCAGATAAAATCTTGAAAACATTCCGGTACATTTAAATGCTATCTCCAGATGAATATAGTAATATTCATGAAAAAAATCAGTCTTCTAGCAAATAAAAGGGCACGATTAATAATCCGCATAGAACTTCATTTAAGCAAATATAAATTCTATGAACTGCTGCATAGTTTGCAAAGTTCCAGATCTCGAATACAATCTCGATTTAACTAAACGAGTACCTTTTCTTGTTTGGAACTCTAGTTTAGAATGTTGAAGTGAATGTTAGTAGTTAAAGCCACGGTTTCAGGAAGTTACACCAACAGGATACTACGAAGTACCCATTAACTGATTTCTCTTACGGTAGAAATTTTTATGAAAACTGAACTGCAACGTCTTTGTGAGAGTAAAGTTTCAGAACAAAGCAATCGATACTTAGTAACGTACTTACTTAGAATCACTTTCTTAAAACAAGTCTTTTATATACTTTGGATTTATTTATTTAAACATCTGCGGCCCAAGATAGCGGGAAAAAGCTTTCAAGGGAGGCTGTTTGGCCCAGTAAAATATAGTAGGTACGTTGATACAGAATGACGGTCAAGTAAGATATTTCTTTCTTAATTCTATTGTATTATTTACCTGAACCTCTTTTTGGTTCTCTGGATACACAAAACTAGTTTTTTTATTACAGTCCGTTGGTCATAAAACTCTGTACGGCTTATTTGTCACTATTTATTTCACTCGGATTCACTTGAATTCTGTTGAAGTGACTAAGTTTATTTTATGTTTTCAGAACTATGTAAAGCCTTAAAGCCTCCTTATTCAACATATTTGTGCGGTAATACCTATAGCAATCGAAGTTCTACGGTTTGTTTTTAAACAATACCAAGATCGATTACGTTTTTTTCTGCGTATTATCTGAGTTTTCGGAGCACGACCTACGATGCAGTTTATAATGCATCATTATGTTTCATTCCTTCTTTTGTTAGAATTGTCACAATATTCGCGTTCATTTACACATTATTCTATAACTTCATAAACATCGAATGGTCCCCATTCAGAAAATATCTGCAGTCTGTTCGCACAGTGGCGTTCCATTAATAGCAACTGCAACTAATATAATAACAAGAAACACAATAGTTATCGGGACTATGAGAATAATTTGTTGTACTCTCTTTGTGCTGTTGTCGTGGATAATATTATTTGCTTTAGCAACACCACATTTTAATTCTTTACCAAACAAATCTCCTTCAATTTTCCAACCTGTATCAATACCACAAACATTTTTCTCACCCGGTTTTTTGTCAAAAGCGGTGTTGAATAAAAAAGGCTTAATTTACAAACTCACTACCAGAACGGCAGGTTAGTCGGTAGCTATTCGTACGCCAACAAGTTTAACCGGGTAAAATGTAATTTTTCCCGGGTTGGTATTGGTTCAGTTTTCACACACAACCGACAATTGGGATCTATATTGCTCGATAAAAACTTTATTGTTCGACGCAGTTGGTCTGTGGGACAGTGTGGAAAAGGTAAATGTGAGAAGATTTGAGTTGGAAAAAACATGGCTCTTTTAAAGTAAAACCTTTTATGAAAAGTTAAAATCATCATCACCATCTGGCCAACCATTCCAACTATGTTGGTCTAGGAGCGACTGACTATCTGATCTCCACAACCCAGTTAGTACTGGATAACATGACACCCCTTGGTAAGATTGATTAAAAAGTTAAAATATCTTTTAATAATATGTCAAATGACATGAACTTAAAAATAAACAAATACTAACCATGATATAAGCATAAATCAAGTACTTAATTTCCAACAAAAACAAACGAGATGATACCAAGAATGTTAATATTAATAAATAATCAAGAAGAGAACAGTCCCAGTATCTTTAGCTCTACGGATTAATGAGAAGATAATTGCAATAAATTTTAAAATCTGTTTACCTTCCAAGTATGTTCTTAAATCCCAGTGTAATTAAATAGTTAATTATTTAGCAGGCGCAACGTTCCAAAGTGGATATAAGATATCGTAAACGAACGCTTACAGAAAGAACGGTTTATGAAATTTTCGGCATCTTATATATCCATACAAAAGAGGTAACTTTAACGTCTCAAACTAGTTTCAGGTATAAAGACTGGATGATTTTTGTAGCTAATTCCATAATTTTGATAGTTTACAAGAAAAAACATACCGCGATTAAACCAATTTCTGTTCTTGTGGGAGAAATAATTAATTGATTTTGAATTTAAAATCACAAGACCATCGTAAACTCATTAAAACTGCCATTATAAAAGAACCTAATTTCAGTCATACCTCACAAAAACCGGTCAGCACTATTAGATAATACTAAGTTACATTGTGGTGGAAGCAGAATAATACTTGATCGTATGCAGCCTGTATAAATGTTTTTCTAATTAACTTAAATTAGCCCGACTGAATGTTCACTTATGATTATGATATGCAATTCAATCTGAATCAGGTAACAAAGACGAACCAACCCCCGAAGGCACCGAAGGAACTCCTGGAAATGGCGAAGATGAGGGAGAAGTTACCGATCCTTGTGACGACTGTGATGAAGAAAATTGTGATCCGCAAGGTACAACCAGACCGGATAGTGGCGAAAAAACATGTACCACTGTGGACGGAGATGGTAAATTATAATTCTACTATTGAAACGTAAATTGACGCGGTGAAATGAGAATTATTGTATTAAGAACTAGCTTTTGCCCGCGACTTCGCCCGCATGTATGTCGGAAATATCAAAAATAACGATTTTTCATAAAACTTTCACCCCCTATTTCACCCCTTTGGGGGTTGAATTTTGAAAAGTCCTTTCTTAGTGGGAGTTTAGGTCATAAGATGAAACCGTGTGCGAAATTTTAAGTTTCTAGCCCTAAGGGTTTGGCCTGTGCGTTGATCCTCAGTCAGTCAGCTTTGCCTTTTATATATATATAGATATATTAATCAATAATTAAAAATACTCATTTAATTTCAAATAGGTTCAACACCCACAACAGCAGCAGATTCAGAAAATTCAACAACATCTGAGTCAACTACTAGAACAAAAAGAACAACCACAAACTCAAGTGGCGATTCGAGTTCAACTACACAAGAATCAGGTGAGGATGAAGATGAGAGTGAGTCATGTAGTAATATTCGTCACACAAGTTTTACTATGAATGGGCCTCCTGTCTCTCCCATATTCAAAGTATGTACCTAACATGTGAGAGGAAAATAATATTATACTTGGATGATTGCTAATGCTTGGATTGAAAAATAAAAATAAAACTTTTTACCAAAAAATAAAACGTAGGTACTTCAAAAACACAAAAAAATATGAAAAATAAACTTCAAAAGAAAAATCAGCTGCTGAAGTCGGTGGCATAAAACTATATAAAACAAACAAAAGTCTCAAAAATTTAGTTATAATATCATCAGAGGCCTTTGCCCTGCAGTGGGATGATACAAGCTAACAGTATCAGTATCATCAGGTCAACCTAATAGCCTGAAAGAATACAACTATTCCAACAAGTCCAGAAGTACGCGTAATATTGAGAAAAAAAAATCTACTTCTAACCGTTGAGGAGTTGTACCTTCCATCATTGGCGCATCTACATGAGATTATATTTATCAGACGCAAATACTTGAATAGCTTTAGAAAATACATGAAAAACGTAACGAACCTTTAAAATTTGAGGGTTGCCCTCGATTTCCCTAGGATCCCATCATCAGATCCGGATTTGGTGACAGTCGGACCACTTAGGGAGTATTCTCTTTCAAATACGATTTCTTTTTAACTTTTCTACAATTGACGGAGATATCGGTGTACACAGATAAAAATATAATACCAATCGAATTGAGAACCTCTTCCTTTTTGAAAGTCGGTTAAAAAAAACATAGCTTTCAGGGCGTCTCATGCTTTGGCTTAAAATATTGGTAATTAGAAATAAAGTAGAAATTTTTGTTCTTCAACAGAAAATTCTGAATCGAGTGAAAATCCAAGCTCAACAGACGCTTCTGAAGCGACAACGGTTAATTCCGGAATGGAAACGACAACTCTAGAGGCTAACCCGGAAACGACGACAGGAGGTTCTGGAGTGTCATCGACAACTCACAAACACAAGACAACCAAGAAGAAACACAGGAGGACTACTACTACTACTACGACTGCTGCGGCTGAAGAACCCCCGGTCTCAACAACCGATGGATCAGAAATGACAACTACGGACTCCGGATCAGAAGCCACAACTGAAGGGTCAGGATCGGAGGTTACATCAGTACCAACGACAGGAGGGTCTGAAATGGAAACAACAACTGTAGAGGCTAAACCGGAAACGACGACAGGAGGGTCTGAAATGGAAACCACAACTGTAGAGGCTGAACCGGAAACGACGACAGGAGGGTCTAGCGTGGCATCGACAACTCACAAACACAAGACAACCAAGAAGAAACGCAGGAAGACTACTACTACTACTACGACTGCTGCGAGTGAAGAACCCCCGGTCTCAACAACCGATGGGTCAGAAATGACAACTACCGACTCCGGATCAGAAGCCACAACTGAAGGGTCAGGATCGGAGGCTACATCAGTACCAACGACAGGAGGGTCTGAAATGGAAACTACAACTGTAGAGGCTAAACCGGAAACGACGACAGGAGGGTCTGAAATGGAAACCACAACTGTAGAGGCTGAACCGGAAACGACGACAGGAGGGTCTAGCGTGGCATCGACAACTCACAAACACAAGACAACCAAGAAGAAACACAGGAGGACTACTACTACTACTACGACTGCTGCGACTGAAGAACCCCCGGTCTCAACAACCGATGGATCAGAAATGACAACTACGGACTCCGGATCAGAAGCCACAACTGAAGGGTCAGGATCGGAGGCTACATCAGTACCAACTACAGGAGGGTCTGAAATGGAAACTACAACTGTAGAGGCTAAACCGGAAACGACGACAGGAGGGTCTGAAATGGAAACCACAACTGTAGAGGCTAAACCGGAAACGACGACAGGAGGGTCTAGCGTGGCATCGACAACTCACAAACACAAGACAACCAAGAAGAAACGCAGGAAGACTACTACTACTACTACGACTGCTGCGAGTGAAGAACCCCCGGTCTCAACAACCGATGGGTCAGAAATGACAACTACCGACTCCGGATCAGAAGCCACAACTGAAGGGTCAGGATCGGAGGCTACATCAGTACCAACGACAGGAGGGTCTGAAATGGAAACTACAACTGTAGAGGCTAAACCGGAAACGACGACAGGAGGGTCTGAAATGGAAACCACAACTGTAGAGGCTGAACCGGAAACGACGACAGGAGGGTCTAGCGTGGCATCGACAACTCACAAACACAAGACAACCAAGAAGAAACACAGGAGGACTACTACTACTACTACGACTGCTGCGACTGAAGAACCCCCGGTCTCAACAACCGATGGATCAGAAATGACAACTACGGACTCCGGATCAGAAGCCACAACTGAAGGGTCAGGATCGGAGGCTACATCAGTACCAACTACAGGAGGGTCTGAAATGGAAACTACAACTGTAGAGGCTAAACCGGAAACGACGACAGGAGGGTCTGAAATGAAAACCACAACTGTAGAGGCTAAACCGGAAACGACGACAGGAGGGTCTAGCGTGGCATCGACAACTCACAAACACAAGACAACCAAGAAGAAACACAGGAGGACTACTACTACTACGACTGCTGCGACTGAAGAACCCCAGGTCTCAACAACCGATGAATCAGAAATGACAACTACGGACTCCGGATCAGAAGCCACAACTGAAGGGTCAGGATCGGAGGTTACATCAGTACCAACGACAGGAGGGTCTGAAATGGAAACAACAACTGTAGAGGCTAAACCGGAAACGACGACAGGAGGGTCTGAAATGGAAACCACAACTGTAGAGGCTGAACCGGAAACGACGACAGGAGGGTCTAGCGTGGCATCGACAACTCACAAACACAAGACAACCAAGAAGAAACGCAGGAGGACTACTACTACTACTACGACTGCTGCGACTGAAGAACCCCCGGTCTCAACAACCGATGGGTCAGAAATGACAACTACCGACTCCGGATCAGAAGCCACAACCGAAGGGTCAGGATCGGAGGCTACATCAGTACCAACGACAGGAGGGTCTGAAATGGAAACTACAACTGTAGAGGCTAAACCGGAAACGACGACAGGAGGGTCTAGCGTGGCATCGACAACTCACAAACACAAGACAACCAAGAAGAAACACAGGAGGACTACTACTACTACTACGACTGCTGCGACTGAAGAACCCCCGGTCTCAACAACCGATGGATCAGAAATGACAACTACGGACTCCGGATCAGAAGCCACAACTGAAGGGTCAGGATCGGAGGATACATCAGTACCAACGACAGGTGGGCCTGAAATGGAAACAACAACTGTAGAGGCTAAACCGGAAACGACGACAGGAGGGTCTGAAATGGAAACCACAACTGTAGAGGCTGAACCGGAAACGACGACAGGAGGGTCTAGCGTGGCATCGACAACTCACAAACACAAGACAACCAAGAAGAAACACAGGAAGACTACTACTACTACAACGACTGCTGCGAGTGAAGAACCCCCGGTCTCAACAACCGATGGAACGGAAATTACAACTATGGACTCTGGATCGGAAGCCACTACTGCAGGTTCAGGATCAGAGACGACATCAGAACCAACTACAGGTGGGCCTGAAATGGAAACCACAACTGTAGAGTCTGAAGAAGAAACAACGTCATCCTCACCAGATTCAGAATCAACCACTGAAACGACTACTGGAGAATCTGAAGAAGAAACAACGTCATCCTCACCAGATTCAGAATCAACCACTGAAACAACTACTGGAGAATCTGAAGAAGAAACAACGTCATCCTCACCAGATTCAGAATCAACCACTGAAACAACTACTGAAGAATCTGAAGAAGAAACAACGTCATCCTCACCAGATTCAGAATCAACTACTGAAACAACTACTGGAGAATCTGAAGAAGAAACAACGTCATCCTCACCAGATTCAGAATCAACCACTGAAACAACTACTGGAGAATCTGAAGAAGAAACAACGTCATCCTCACCAGATTCAGAATCAACCACTGAAACAACTACTGAAGAATCTGAAGAAGAAACAACGTCATCCTCACCAGATTCAGAATCAACCACTGAAACAACTACTGAAGAATCTGAAGAAGAAACAACGTCATCCTCACCAGATTCAGAATCGACCACTGAGACAACTACTGAAGAATCTGAAGAAGAAACAACGTCATCCTCACCAGATTCAGAATCAACCACTGAAACAACTACTGAAGAATCTGAAGAAGATACAACGTCATCCTCACCAGATTCAGAATCAACCACTGAAACAACTACTGAAGAATCTGAAGAAGAAACAACGTCATCCTCACCAGATTCAGAATCAACCACTGAAATGACTACTGGAGAATCTGAAGAAGAAGTAACCTCATCCTCACCAGATTCAGAAACAACCACTGGTATGGATGGTACGACCACGACAAAAGATTCTGGAAACACAACAGATTCGTCAATGACAACGATGGAGCAACAAAGTACTACTATTAGAGGTAATATTTTTTTTTTCGATAAAATTATAAATTCAGACTCATTAATCATTAGGGGTATTTCACGCTCTCCATTATCTAGGACTCGGTAACTTCACAAATTCAGGCACAGGTTGTGGTCGCCTAGATGCGTCATGTGGTTACAACAAGGTGGGAATGGAATAAAAATTGGTGATTTTCTTTAGTACACCATACTACCTAATTGCAGGTATAATATAACAGCACGAGTTACCCATAAAATCACCATCTCATCATCATCATCTCTATTTAGCTCTATCTTGATTTATTTATTTTATTTTATTATCTATTATTATTTATTATTTTCATTATTATTATTTATTATTTTTATTATTATTGTGATTTATTTTATTATTATTGCTTAGAAAAACATAAGTTTTTCTAAGCATATTGAAACCCGCAATATGCTTACATGATACTTATAAAAATATAAACAAAAAAAAACACTGATAAAAAACAGACAGAACCATACCAAATATTTCGGAAAAGTCTCGCCATCCTTACGTTTATCACAGAAAATGTGCGCGGATCAATGACTTTTAAGTACAATCCATTTTCCCTTCATATTTTAAAACTGGCGTAGGACAATGACGACAAAGAAGCGTCTAATAAAGTATCTGGAAAGCGTACGAGGGTCATGGGAGAATTACGTCACAAATTAAGGTTATAGTTTTACTGGGTGTTGTATTACTGAAACTCCATCATTAACCTAACAACCTGTATTTGAACTTATGCAATTTCTACCCCAAAAGTAGTAGGCATTGTTGATTTTATAAGTAAACTTTTGATCAAACAATTAAGTTACTTAGACAAATAAGCTGCTCAAGTTGCTCAAATAAAAAAATTAAGTTGATTGCTAAGATAAGTAATGCAGGTATACTGTGACAATGATTAAAATATAATTCCGTTTTCTTCTTTTTTCATTTAGGTACGACTAACAAGGAAGTTAGAATTAGGTCCTAAATATTATGGAAATCATACTTATTCCGAGATTACTAAATCATAATTACCTTTATTAATTACAGGGATAAAAGACTGCACGCGCAAACATGAATTTTATTACCCATGTGCGCCGTCTTGCCCACAAATGACGTGCGCTGATTACCTTAACGGTGTCAAATGTCCAATAAACCTTGGATTACCAACATGCAAACCCGACTGCCGATGCCTACTCGGATTTTACAAAGATGAAGAAGGAAATTGCTTAAGCATTTTTGAATGCAGTAAGTCCACTTGGTTTTTTAATTATTTTGGATACCAGTGTTGCATGGGTAGAATTAAATTAGTTGAACCTATATTTTTTTTTCTTTGTAGAAAAACGGGCAAGATCAACAACCAATATGATGGCATCGACATCTACTACAGCTAATCCTGGCAATCAAGGTAAATAACGCGAAATGTCATTCTTCGTCCTGTCGATAATGCTTATTTGATTAAATTACTTTCGACCAGAACTCAGCCATATTGACGGCGTTGATAGTGGCTTCTGATTGGTCCCTTAAAGTGCAGGTAGAGTTGCATTGTAACACACACAGTGACAGTGCACAAAGTCAGTGGAAGAACGCACTCGATATCACCTCACCATCAGCTCTAGTCTGGTTAAGGGTGTTTAGTTTGGAGCTCACTGGCAAATAATACTTACGTAACCTAGATGTAGGCGATATTTAACGTTACTCATACGTCCTTTAAGTTTTTATAAAACTAAAAAACCTACTTAATGTATTAGATACCTGGACAACTATTACCATTTTCATTTTTTTCTACCACAGTAAAGTTTCTGTATCATCACATAATATAACATCAGGGCTCTAATTCCCGCAGGGTAAGGCAGAGGTATATATTTCGCCAGCTATGTTTAATTTCAGCTTCTAAAGAAGCAACAAGCATTGTAATTTGACCCATATTCTGTTTCATTAGAGTAGGACATAATTAAAGTTACCATATGAACGCACACAGGACCAACGACAGGAGGGTCTGAAACGACAACCGAACCAGATTCAGGATCAACCACTGAATCTACAGATGATTCAAATACCACAACCGAGAAAGATCCAGAACCATCACCATCTACTGAACCAGCAACTATTGGATCCGATGGGACAACCACGACAATAGATTCTGGGAATACAACAGATTCGTCAATGACTACGATGGAGCAACAAAGTACTACAGTTAGAGGTAGGTAATTATTTTGTTGATTAAATAAGAAATTCAGACCCCATAAAAATGAGGCGTATTTCAGGCTCTCCACTATCTAGGACTCGGTAACTTCACAAATTCAGGCACAGGTTGTGGTCGCCTAGATGCGTCTCGTGGTTACAACAGGTTGGGAACGGACTGTTTATTAGTCCGTTCCCACCCTGTTGGTGATTTCCTTTCGTACACCACACTGCCTATATTGTAGGTATAATACAACAGCACGAGCTACTTATACAATCAAAAGAAACTAAAGCAAAGAACCAAAAAGTATTAAAAAACCACCAAAAAACAAAAGATTTTCTAAGCGGCTAACGGTAAACTATAGTTAGCAGGATTTACTAAATACTCCTCCACTTAATATAATCCCTTGATTTGCTCGTCCAAATTCCTGGTAGGAACGTGTAGTCTGTAACTACATACTATAATTGAACTGGTGCAATTTTACCCCAATACAGGCATTGTTGATTTTATAAGTAAAATTTTGATAAAAATATGAAGTTGCTCATTGATTGCTAAGATAAATAATGTAGGTATACTGTCTCGATTAACGTGAGGCCTCAAGCAAGCAGCAAGTTTGTTGACCGAGGGTTCTTGGTCTGATTACCAAGTTGATTAAAATATAGTTTCGTTTCCTTCTTTTTCGTTTCGTACGGCTATTAAGGAAGTAAGAATTAGGTCCACAATATTATGGAAATCATACTTACCTTTATGATTATTACAGGGATTAAAGACTGCACACGCAAAAATGAATTTTATTTCCCATGTGCGCCGTTTTGCCCACAAATGACGTGCGCTGATTACCTTAACGGTGTCAAATGTCCAATAAACCTTGGATTACCAACATGCAAACCCGACTGCCGATGCCTACTCGGATTCTACAAAGATGAAGAAGGAAATTGCTTAAGCATTTTTGAATGCAGTAAGTCCACTTGGTTTTTAATTATTTTGATGCCAGTGTTGCATGGGTGGAATTAAATTATTTTGAACTTACATTTTTTTGTCTTTGCAGAAAAACAGGCAAGATCAACAACCAATACGATGGCATCGACATCTACTACAGCTAATCCTGGCAATCAAGGTAAATAACCCTAAATGACATTCTTCGTCGTGTCGATGATGCCCAGTTCATCATTTCAGCCTGAAATCACCCACTGCTGGGTATAGGCCTCCCCTTTTTTCTGCCACTCCTTTCTGATATTTTATTATTTTATTAAATTTCTTTCGACCGGAACTCGCTGCGTTGGTAGTGGCTTCGGATTGGCCCATTAAAGTGCAGGTAGAGTTGCATTGTAACATACTATGACAGTGCACAAAGTCAGTGGAGCACACTCGAAATCACCTCGCTATATCTAGTCTGGTTAAGGGTGTCTAGTTTGGCTCACTGGCATACATAATACTTACGTAACCTAGAGGAAGGCAATATGTAACGTTATTAAAATCCTTTAAATTTCTATTAAACTGTATACCTACCCAATGTATTAGATACCTGGACAACTATTACCATTTTAATTTTTTATTGTCACAGAAAAGTGTCAAATTCATCACATAATATAACATCAGGGCTGTAATTCCCGCAGGATTAGGCAGAGGTATAAATTTCGCCAGCAATGCTAAATTTCAGCTAAGCAGCTGAAATTTAACATAGCTTGATAAAGATATTAAGACAAGCTCAGATCAAATAATAGGCAGATAGATAAACAATGTGAAGCATTAAAATTTGACCCATATTCTGTTTCGTTAGAGTAGGACATAATAGAATAAAAAATAATAGACAAAAATAGTAAACATATGAACGTACACAGGACCAACAACAGGAGGGTCTGAAACGACAACCGAACCAGATTCAGGATCAACCACTGAATCTACAGATGATTCAAATACCACAACCGAAAAAGAACCAGAACCATCACCATCTACTGAACCAGCTACTACAACTAAACGAACTAAGAAACCAAAAACAACTAGGACACCGAGACCTACCACACGGAGAACAAAGAGAACCAAAAAACCTAGAGCTACCACAGAATCGGGAGGAAAAACCACAAAGGTGACTAAAGGATCCGATGGTACGACCACGATGGAACAACAAAGTACTACAGTTAGAGGTAATTATTTTGTTTATAAAATAATAAATTCAGACTCATTAAGTATGAGGCGTATTTCAGGCTCTCCATTATCTAGGACACAAATTCAGGCACAGGTTGTGGTCAGCCTAGATGCGTTATGTGGTTACAACAGGGTGGATGAACGGACTAATAAACTGGTGATTTCCTTTAGTACACTATACTACCTATATTTTTTTTAAACATCACGAGTTACCTATACAATCAAAGTAAACTAAAGCAAAGAACTATAAAGTATTCAAAAATCATCCTCAGCCGCTTAGAAAAACAAAAGTTTAGCCATGTATGTTTTCAAAACAATAACTGCGGTTAGCAGGATTTACTTTAAACTCCTCCGCTTTCTACCATGTATTACGGTTATCTTACATAAAGTTGGATATGTTCCAACCTCTACTAGATTGGCACAGCATCGATTCTACCAGGAATTTGAACGAGCAGTTCAAGGGATTACCCTTGAACTGCTCGTTCAAATTCCTGGTACATGGTTACATGGTTGATACATGGTTGAAAATATAACCAAAAAACATTTGATTTAATAGTGTCTCCGTTTCGAACGGATTTCTAGTACAAACATTCTTCAAATTAACAGAAATTGTTGGAGAGGTATTTTCTGATTGTCCGCTACTTAATTGCCACTTGAAGTATTTCCCGTTGTGTTGCAACAGAAGCAAAACTTATTCCTGCTAGAATGCGAGCCAGGAAGATGCTTACGTTGACATTATAAATGTAAGCGCCGAGACAGACAAATGTGTTACGTAACTGCTATATATTTGAACTTATGCAATTTTTTACCCTAATAATATTAGGCATTGTTGATTTTATAAGTAACATTTTGATAAAAATATGAAGTTGCTCTTTGATTGTTAAGATAAGTAATGTAGATATACTGTCTGGTTTATCCAATGACCTTAAGAATGATGCAAGACTGTTGAACAAGGATCCTTGGTACAATTTCCAAGTTAATTAAGATATAGTTCCATTTTCTTCTTTTTTATATTTGGGTACGGTTAGCCGTACGAATGAAGTACGAATTAGGTCCCAAATGTTATGGAAATCATACTTATATTGTAATTATTCCAAGATTACTAAAACAATATTTACCTTTATAATTATTACAGGGATGAAAGACTGCACACGTAGACATGAATTTTATTTCCCATGTGCGCCGGCTTGCCCACAAATGACGTGCGCTGATTACCTCAACGGCGTCAAATGTCCAGTAAACCTTGGATTACCAACATGCAAACCCGACTGCCGATGCCTACTCGGATACTACAAAGATGAAGAAGGAAATTGCTTAAGCACTTGGGAGTGCAGTAAGTCCATTTGGTTTTGTAATTATTTTGGATACCAGTGTTGATTATTTGTACGTAACTGTTATTTACTTTGTAGAAAGACGGGCAAGATCAACTACAAATGCGATGGCATCAACATCTACAACTGCTAATCCTGGTAATCAAGGTAAATAACCTGTTGTTACCAACTTAATTCTGACCAAACTATCATAAACTTACCTCAAATATTATGGCAGGTTCCTCTTCAACACCAAAGGAGCCAAACTGTGAAGACGTAGCACAGGAATTGTTCGTAAAAGGAAACCTTATCTACACTACAAAACTACTGGTTGTAAGTATTTGAATCATTTTATGATTTTTACCAGTTAGATTGATGATGTGTACGGGATAGGCTGAAACCCAAAAGTCTGACAATCAGTCTTACCCAGTTACCTAATTAAAATTGGTATTAACTATTTGGTAAGACCGAAAGCCGACCCCAATAGCATTGGGTACCTAAAGACTAAACAAATGACGATCTATCTTTTGATGTCTTGACTTATTCTGTAAATATCTATGCCATTATTTGAGTGTACCTACTTCACAAATGTCTCCATGTCTTTCTTAAAAGCAACTAGTCTAAACTTGTTTATTATGTTTTCAGGATCTTTCGGAACGTATCCCAGGCAATAATATACTAGTCGGAGGGGCTTCCATCTTGTACCTAATCGCTCAACTAGCTGTTAGATCCGAGTCCACATTGAGGACAGAACTTTTAAATGTATTAAATTTCAAGAACACAGAACAGGTTAGTGATCTTCACCATCACCATCATCACTCAAACAAAAGACACCATCTCTGCACTTACTCATATGTCCGACATCATACTGACAAAGGTCCGTACCATAACTGCACATGGGTTAAAATCGCTTGATAGTTTGCATGCCTAAATTTCATTTCCCGAAGGATGCTTTTTCATTTTTGCATTTTGCTCACTCCCGCAGATGTGCCGTTGTGGTGGAGAGGCTAACTTAAGTTATTTATTAATGACTATTTTCAAAGAAGATATTGTTCTCGAACAGGTTAGAAAAATATTTCGCCATTCATTCATTTTTCATTCAGCTTTCTTGCATATGAAGGTAATGAAGGTAACCTATTGATGATCACGAGACCAAGGGGCCAGGGTAAAAATCGTCGTTGCTCTAGTGCAAAAAAGCATGGCGCTATTTGTCCAGTATAGCTCTATTTTTTTCTTACACTGAGACAATAATGTAACCTCTGCCTGATCCTTAAACCCTTAGCATCTCATATGATCCAAAGAGTAGACTTTATATGAAAAAAACAAATCAGATAAACCTTAACTTTTTACAGATTAGTTGTTTCTTGCCGAAAGTCTCTAAAAATCTGACTGCCATTTATCCGGACATTGAATATAAGTTGTACTGTAATATATACGCTGATAAAGACTACGCGCTATCTGATAGTTTCATACAGAGTACAGAACGGATATTCGGTATTCCACCAAAAAATATTGATTTCGACTCGGATACTAAGAAGATTAATACTGAGGTGAGTGATAAATAAACTTACACTTTATTATTTAGTCAAATTACACAAATTATTTGATTTAAAGTTATTACTGATTCAAACATTTTATGCCTTTGTTCATTATTCTTGTCTTTTAAGAAAGAAAAGTTTTGATAGTTCTTCAACTTCAAGCAACCACTTTGCTTGAAGTTAAAACTCTCAAAACTACAGAATTAAAATCGCATTTTAAATAATTAATTGAACTTATTAAGTTAAAGTGATTACACTTTAACTTGTTTATAGATACGGGTGTCACTGTCAAGTGACCATGAAAATAAACTAATCTGAATATTATCAAGAAAATAAAGCCTATTATTTTCCTCAGGTGGCTAGATATACAAAAAATCACATCTTAAATTACGTCAAACCAAGCACAATGAAATCGTTGAATGGTGTGGTACTAGTGGACGCCGAAGAATTTGAGGTCAGTTATCAAATATAATAATAGACAACATAATTATGATGAAATACTTTATTGTAACAATGTTATTTTCAGGGCAAATGGGAGAATTCGTTTAATCCAGAAGACACGATCATGAAAGATTACTTCTACCAGGGGAGAATTATGAAAATTCCTACTTTGTATAAAAGGTTGAGAGCCTTGTACGGAGATAGCGTTCAACTCAACGCTAAGGTAAATTATAGAATAAAACATTTTTCAATCATTTCATCCAAAAGATATACATTACCAGGCATAGGCCTCTCTCAAGCTACGCTGGCTGTATCTTCAACTATGCGGTCATGATCTTTAAACATGTTCCACTGTTTAGTCTAAAAAGTACATTGGAAGTTATAGTTTGCTTAAACCCTGAAGACGTTACACAAAGGCCAATCTAGTTGCGACAGTGTCACAATTATAACAGAATTTTATTTTAAGCGACAGAAACGACGTTATATGCAGTGGATTCATTTCCAAAACTCAGTGTGCTATTACGACCAATGTGCATTTGTTTTTAGGTCCTGAAACTGAAATACAGAGGTGGGAAATTCTCTTTGGCTATATTCCTGCCAAACGTGATCGATGGCCATAAGGACATGCTAAGAAAAATGGAAACCAAACCCGAATACGTTTTATCAGCCCTTGATGGTTTGGAATATAAAGATATTGAATTATGGTTGCCGAAATTGAACGTTTCAGTAGCCAATAGATTAAAGATGCCTTCAGAGAGGGTAAGCATAGTAAAAATCATCTATCTAACTAATATGTAAAGCAATTTTATTCTTAAAACTGGTATATTGACCCCCTTCTTAAAACTGGTATATTCACCCACCACCAGCAATGTCATCTTTATCCCAGTGCTGAGCCCGTCGTACTACAACTATTTTTGGGACTATTTAAGCTCAGAGTAGGTCAAGATGACAATAATAGTTGTACCACATACGGTTCAAAATCGTTTAACACTTTAGACGTACTAACCTTTTTACCATTAAGACGGGCAACACAAATATCGTAAAACATTATCTTCTGTACATTTTGTATTAAGAATTATCGCACACTTCTTCTTATTTTCATGTCGATGGACCTAATTTACATCTTACCAGTATTTTGCCACCTGCAGGGCTCTATCTTTGACTTTGCTTAAAATCTGGAAGGTGCAAGTAGTTGTGCAGGAAAGCACGCTGTACTTTGGGAGCAGTTGCATATTGAAATGCATGAATTTGCCCGGACGGACGGCCGGTATATAATCGGTGGTCACCGGTCTACGGACCAACCTAGGCAAGCTCGGCTTAACCTGAAGAACGATCCCAGCGTCTGTTATGATTGCATAGCAACCCGGCTATCCTGCAAAAAAAACACAGAATAACCGCGACGCGTAATCTATAAGTTCGTTTGGCTTCATAGGCCTTAATCTATATTATTTTATTGTACAGGCTAAAGTGAAGGAATTATTTAACAATGCAACTACTGGGCTTGAAGGCATTGGCACCGCTAAACCACCATATGTAGACGAGATCCTCCAGAGGATTAACTTCCACATAGACGAATTTGGATTGGGAAACAAACAAGACATACGTAAGTTCATGCTTTATTGATACAGCGCTGAAATTAAATCTTCGATACAGGAAATGTCATATTTACGATTTTTGTTAATACACGGAACATTTTAAGCTGTGCTCAATAATACAAGGTGTAACCGCACTCTTCACAAAGCCGTCGACTACGAATTCTGTACATTAGACCAAATAATTGTTGTAACTCAAAAATTATTGTTGAATAACGGCATCTTTTTTTGGGGTGAACTATCACGCTTTACGGCAGAATTCAATGTTATGCACTCAAAACAATGTGCATTGATAATTGCAATGAAAGAATAATGCAAGTAAAACATTAAAACTTGTTTTTTTAAACTAGTGAAAAAGTTCGAAGTTTGACTCCAACTTCACCATAACTAGAAGATTTCCAGGTATGCTTCAGATAAAAAAAAATGCAATGATGGAGAGCACAAGAGCCTTTCAGCTACGATTATGAGGCTTTTTACACTAATTATAATTTCGATTACACCACAAATGTAGGCACAATACGAAATGCGTCATTAGCGATACCTACATCACAAAAAACATGTGTTTATTCAGAAAAATTAGGAATCCAATCATTCTACGTCATGATTATTTCTGGTTTTTCTACTAAATACTGTTAAGATTGTTCTAGAACATTAAAATAGCTTTCTTTGTTCTAAACTTTGTTTGTTTGGTTGTAAACGAGATTGGTAAGGAGACAGAGAGCTGTACTCTTAACAGTTATGCTCATTTCTCCTGTTATGTCTATGTCCCCTTACATGTAATAGGAATCGAACGTAGATCGAGTTTCTCGTACGAGAATATGTATACACTTAGCAAAATTCAAAATCTTTTTTTTGGAAAATAACGGGTTCTACTTTGAAATAAGACCTATTTCCTAAAACTATGTCTTTCAAAATGCTACATTCATGAAAATGTAAAACGTTAATGAACACATCATCATCATCATCATTTCAGCCGAAAGACGTCCACTGCTGGACATAGGCCTCCCCAAAGTGTCGCCACATAGACCGGTCCCGTGCGTCTTGCATCCAGCGGATTTCCACAACCTTCACCGAATCAACACAGTACTGCTACTGTGTTGATTTGGTGAAGGTTGCGGTTGAAATCATTTTTTAAATTTGCTTCTTGTATACATATTAGTGCCAGAATCTTCAAAGCCGCTAGTGCTACTGAGAAATTTCTACTAGATAAAACAACACGATTTTTTTTTTCAGAATTCCCGGAAAAAGAAGATATAGCGTCTCCATCCAAGTTTGAAATCACACACACTTTCAAGGCGGACCATCCCTTTGTTTACATGCTGTGTTTTGACCCTCTTAATGTAGTGTTGCAAGCAGGATTGTTCAATCACTAGGGATGTTCCTCTGAGGTAACAAACAACCCTATGTATTGGATACGTTGGAACAACTGGATCTTAATAAAATTGCGGTTTTGGAATGCTTTTCACTAGAAAGAAGAAAGGAAATGTGTTAGTATTGGGATGTGATGGTATTCTGAAGTTCGTGGAACGAAACTGATCAACTGGTTAGTTAGTTATTTAATGAAATATCAAATCTTACTGTTAAACTGTTTGGTCACAAGCAACGCACAAGCAATACTCGTGGTACAACAGCGAGTGTGGCGAAAACAAATGAAGTGAATAATATTAATTTGCCTTGTCTGACCGGGACTGTAGATTTGATACCTATATTATTTTATAGGGAGATCGAATGTATGCATGATTTAAAAAAAAATAGGTCGGGAGAAGAAATATCCTAGATTGTAAGGACAAAAATGAAACATACAATTTTGACAGTTTCAGAACGATCCTCAGTGAAAGAAGTATTCTAATTTTCATAATTTTAAGTAAGATATCCGTTTAAGCGTATACAATGACATGTAAAAAGCCATAAAAGATTTATTATGTAAGGATACGGAAATATATTTTATACTATTACTACATGTTTTATTTTCCTACAAACCTTGCAGCTTTACTTTGCACTTTGGATGTATTAATTAGTAGGTAGTATTCATTGAAATGACAATAAGAGATGGACGGACTATGACTTTAGCCGACTAGTTGGTTGCAAAATATTCGACTATATGGCGGACTAGTCGGCCAAGCTGATCATTCTTCTTCTAAGCGTGTCGATTACAATCTAAATTGTGGCGGTTTAGAACTGATTTAGTATAGTTTGGCGCTTTCGGTACCGTCCTTCAGTTCCTGTAGTAAACAAATAGCAGGACACGCAGGACACAATATTAAGTGCACCGTCGTTTGTGGAACAGCTCCACATTAACGTTCCAGGGCAAACTCATTAATGAATCATCACCTTAGCACGTTTTCCTTGCTGGAAATCACTCGTTCCACCTGCTGAAAATCTCCAACCTGGACATGAGTTGTCGTGACTGACCTGGAAGTCTGCAAACAGACTCCGGGTTCTGATTGGTCAGTCACGACAACTCATGTCCAGGTTGGAGATTTTCAGAGTGGTTTAGGTGAGGATGCACCACCTTGCCTCAGCTTTGGTCTTTCCGTAGACCACTCGCCAGAGTAGAGTGACGCACTTAAAAAAAAAAACTGTTTCATCCTTTGTGATACAAAGTTTTTTAGGTGAAAAGGATGTCGTGTTTCTGAAAATATTTTGGCTCTTTCACTAGCTCCACTAGCTAGCTCTTTTTCTAGCTCTAGCTTTTAGCTTTCTTTTGGCTCTTTTCGAGTTTACCAGTTGATCATTCATGTTGATGGACACCGGGGGTGGAGTACCGCTGACATAGGCTTTATCAGCGGTAGCATAGGACATGTGGTCATGTAGAGCTGAGTTGCTCACATTTAGTACATCATGAGATGCACTCGCTCACATCCGCTGCTGTCATAGAAATTAAAAACATACTTTTTTCAAGTCATAGTTATCGAATAAAATAGAATTTATTTTATTTACAGATAACAAAGACCCCATAGATAAATACTTTAAAAATATACATAGTAATAATACAGCTTGTGTTATTAAATAAAACCTTTTTTTTTGGGGGGTGTGGGAAATCATCAAATGAGAAGTCCGCTCTGGGCAGAGCGGTAGGGAGTGTCAGACTTCTACTGACTAAAAACCACCCATGTTCCTTCTTAGCCCTTTGTGTCGAGGCCGAGGTATCTCTTTCGAACAACCCCCAGCCCCGACGTGCCTATTCCTGCCGCGAAGCCAAACACTTCGGTGTACACCTCTCGCTTACACTACACCATTACAGTGAGAGTGCAGAACAGTTGCTTGAGACGCGCCGAAAAAAAAAAGGAATAAGCACGTTTGACTCCGACAGAGTCGGTGCCGCAGCGGTTCTTGATGGTTCGTCGACGGCTCTTCCTCCTCAACACCGTTATAAATTCATCATCAGCCTGGATCGGCGCCTTTTCAGGCACGGGCTTCCCAGAAGGGGCACTTTTGCCCGCGGACACGCTTGCGCAATCTACAGGCACATGCCAAGAATTTGAAGACGCTGCAGAAACAGGCAGCGGTTCGTGCGATAGTGTATTTCTCTTGTATTGATTTAATTACAATTATTGAAAACAAAAGATTATTTATATATTTTTTAGTAAGACTGATTATTTAAAAATTTTTTTGGTATACATAGCGGCAACAGATATACACATTCTGCGAAAATTTCAACTTTCTACCTATCGACCATGAGATGCAGGTCGCTGACCGACATACGGACGAACAGCGATAAGCCTTCGCTGTTCGTCGTAATACGATCCCGTTGGTCCCTTTGGGGACGAAACCCTTAAAACAGTGTAATGGTTTTTACTAATTTCATATAAGTCATAAGTCATAAGTCATAAGTCATTTATTCATTCGTTTAACATAGGTACAATAATGGTGGTAATATGTAGGTAATAATGAGTGCGCTATGTTATGCCCGAGAGCGTACAAATGTTTTTTGGTAGAAAATAAATCAAGGCTCAAAATAGTTAAATTAAATAATCCTGAACATGAGAAAAATAATTATTAAAGAATGACATAATACAAATTAATTAATAATAATAGCAATATAAATCAAAGTCAATAAAAAGAGAAAAGTAAAATTAAATTGTAATAGCCATATACCTATCAATCACTTCAGTTGACTAGCCCACGCTTTCTGCTGTCTATTCGTCGCCTTGAAATGACCGGGTAGTCGGCTTTACTGACTAGTGAAGTTGTAAATGTTACTAACACTTACATTTACTACTTGACTTGACATTAAAACAATTCAATTTTAATTCAAACAATTTCTACAAATTGCTAGACAATTTTCATATCAATAGTACCAAGTATCTACCAAGGGGTAGATAACCGTATCTGCCTGATGTCTACGTCAAACCGTACTCAAATAGCGCCGTTTCTTCACGGACTGCTATGCTACCTACTGATATATATTTACATAACATAACCTTTTTTTTTTGGCGGGTGGAAAATCATCAAATAACCCCTCCCGCTCTTGGGCAGAATGGAAGGGAGTGTCAGAGTTCTACTGACTAAAAACCACCCATGTTCCTTCTTAGCCCTTGCGCCGAGGCCGCCGTATCTCTTTCGAACAACCCGCAAGCCCGACGGGTACATAACATAACCTCACGCCAGTAATCCTCGAAGGGACAGGCAGAGGTGTTTACTAATGCGTGCCTATGACACTCACATCTCGCGAGTTATGTTGAAGTCCTGTGTAATAGGGGGCGAGCCTATTCGAAAAATCCTGATGGAAATTCCAACAAGACTTAAGACCTTATGGTCAATAGTGGCGCTTGCCACTAGACCAGCGAGGCAATCCTATACCTCCAAATATTTAGTTACGTATATTTCATATCCAGTAAACAAAACAAGTTAATTAAAATAAAAACAACAAACGTTTAAAACGTTCTTCAATTATTTTTGAAATCTTCGAATCGTGTCCCATAAAAAATACGATAACACAGCTATTCACGAATTTAAATAACTTATCGCATCGTTAAGTGCTAATTGAATAAACTAAACAATGGCGCGCTGTTCCAATTGTTCGATTATATTTAAACCAATAATAAACTGAAAAAAACATGTACCTATGCACATTTTTCATATTATTATTATTTCTTTGTCCTATCACATTAACCCTTCAGAGACATATTCACAACAATATTAATAAATAATCAATTTAGAAGAAAAAAACACAAATTTGCAATTCAGATTATATTCAATAAAATAACAGCTTTTATAAACTATATATATTTAATAAGACAATAATTGTTTGCGTCATATGGAAATCTTTACACACATGTGTTCAACATACAATAAAAACAAAAGATGAAAAAATATTAATTATTTTACAGTCTGTGATATGGTGACTGCAACCTTATTGGTTTATACCTTCCATATTGAAACAAGTGCACGATGTCGTGAAGAGGTATATAAGGTAAATAGCCTTGATATGTACCACAGACAGTGTTGTGGGTGACAATGTGGAAGCCACTCGTGGTGCTTGCCATAGTGGCGAATACGGCTTTGATAACACCCTCCGAAGGTACGACCTCTATTCATGGTGATAAGGTCCATTATGTAAATAACACGATGGTTAAAAAGATTTTGTAAGATTAAATAACGAGTGAGACAAAATTAAAAAAAATGATAATCCAACTGATTTTAATGCTGTTTTATTTGTTGAGTCAACTTCTTTTTATACTTTGAATTTCAGTGTTTTTTTTTTATTGAACTGATAAACATAATCATAATTATTAGAGAGTAATTAATATATTGTTTTATCTTTTAGGAACGAATTATGGCCCCTATCCAGAAGACAAAAGGCATGGCAATAGTAAGTAAAGTATTTAATGTGTTGTAATTACCACCACGGTTTAAACAGAATTTTCAAAAAATCCAGACAAGATAACATATTAAAGAAAATAAATGTAGACCGTTAATACAATTATCGGTCATAGCTCTTTTAAATCAAGTTGTTGTGTAGTGTTGTTGTTGTGTTGTGTTGTTGTAACCTGTGCTTACCTTATACATACATACTTAAACAAATAACAACTGATGATGATGATCTGGTGAAGGTTACGGGGATCCGTTATATGCTAGACGGACGAAACCGGTCAATGTAACGACACTTGGGGAGGGCTATGTCCATTCTCATCCCGTCGGGGCTGCGGGTTGTACAAAAGACATACCGCGGCCTCGGCACAAGGGCTAAGAAGGAACATAGGTGGTTTTTAGTCACTAGAAGTTTGACACTCCCTTTCACTCTGCCCAAGAGCGGGAGGGGTTATTTGATAATTTCCCAAACCCACAAAAAAAAAAGCTTAATTCTCATCAACCGAGCTAGCCTCCGTGACTACTATTGAGAAATTCCTCATGGAAAAACTCAATACCACTTTGCCAGACTCGAGAGTCGAACCAAAGACCTCCCTCCTCCCTCTCTTGTGACTTATTGCTTATAGCTTATTGTGCTTGATTGGGACGCTGATTGATGCGGACTGCTGACGAATTATTTTCCATTACAGAATGTGCCAACAATGAGACCTTAGACCCATGTTACTCTGGTTGTCCACCCCGCTACTGCGGAGTGAATATTGCTGCAGTATCGTGTCCTGTTATTGATGAATGTGACTGTAAACCTGGTTGTCGATGTCGGGATGAATACTCTCGGGATGGCAACGGCAATTGTATACTTACGGAGGATTGTCGTAAGTATACTCACCATGTATTTTTTTGGTTTCGACTGCCATCACCGTCATCATCATCTACCGAGCCTTTTTCCGTTTTAGGGTCGGCTTCCATTCTAACTAGACGCAGCTGAATATCAGTTGTTTGAGCCAGTTCTTTATAACTGCTACCATTTTCAATTAAAGTAACAGCTTTGGAAACCTGAGCTACGCTAAAATCCGGCATTGTGCCTTCAGGTATTCATTAGTAAGGACCACACTATTGCGATACGTTTATAAAAAAAAAACTTTAAAAAAGACAGATTTCATGAAATTATTACACCTTCGTCAACAAAATTATTCCAAAAGACTAGTGAAAATATATATAATACTTATATAATTATATAAACGAAAAAAACCAAAGAAACCCAGAAACAAAAGACTATTGAAGTAATTCTTTTTTCAAACTAAATGTTAATGTATATGGCCAGTTTGTATTAAGAATTTTTTGTACATTTATTAGTATTTTTCTTTGATTGATGAAGCGTTCGTCTCAATAAGTACATGAGTGTATTTTACATGGAGTGACTGATTAGCTGACTTCCACAACGACCACAACCCAGTTAGTATTGAGTAACCTTGATAAGACTTGTTGTCAGGCTTTTGGGCCAACATCTACCTGCAACGACTGTCAAAGATGTACAAATGACAGCCGAGAGCAACGGCTCAACGTGCTTTCAGAGGCACCGCGGATACCGCGGCCTCGACATAAAGGGCTAAGAAGGAACATGGGTGGTTTTTAGTCAGTAGAAGGCTGACACACCCTTCCGCTCTGCCCAAGAGGTTATTTGATGCTTTCCCACGCCCCAAAAAAAAAAAAAAAAAGGGGGAAACTTGGTATGTAGCGGATGGTAATCAATCCACGGACCCGCCCAGGCATGCACGGTTTAACCTGATGATCGGCCCGAGCGACTAATATTATTTAGCTTCGAGCTCGTGTTCTCTTGTTTCGACTGTGTCGTGTGGAAATGCTTTTGATATTCTCCTTCCCGTAGTGTTCCATAAAACAGTCTTGGTGTTTCCTTTGCGCTTCTAAATGTGTAGCTTCTGACAAAATTGTATTAAATAAAACTGATAACCTAGGTATTTATAATTTTCATTATCTTTCTACCAATGGTCTTCTTATTCAAATACCTACATTTATTTTCATCGCAATAACATTTTTTTTTTAAATACCTGTCCGATCCGAAATGAGTGTATAGAAATAGATACCATTAAATGCCATTACTAAATAAAACAAGAAACATAAAATATTCATGAAATTAAAAATATTAATGAATTTTAAAATGCATGGTTTAAATGGTAAATTACCACCGTTTCCCTACATTCTAACTAACTTTTAAAACGTGAGAACTCCTTTTTCGACAACAATAGGTATTAATGTTCAGTACTAAATTCATCGTCAATTTGTTTTTTTATGACGTCACTAACCGAGATGCAACCGCTCGCGCCTGTGTGTTTTAGTACAATTTATTTAATTTTACTTGTTATCAAAAACAAAAAAAAAAAAAATAATAATAATAATAATACATAAACAGAATCATAACACCCTCACGAATTAGACAGGATTTTTTAACATAAAGGGTGTAATAGTACCCTTGACGAAGCCGAAAGGTACTGTCTTGTTCTCCCGTCACTGCGATATTTTGTTTGTTCTAGACCATACCTGGGAACCCCCTAGTTACGGAGATAGGGGGTCAAAGTTCCAAATTTAATTTTGTCACTGCTGTATTTTCTAATACTAATTTTTCAGATTATAACTTTACTTAAATTACCTCCATGACCCGTTTACTATTCAAAGCATCCACTAGCACAATGTTTTTAGAGTGCTACATTGAGTTTTACGGTAAAATGTGATTTTTCACCCCAAAAAAAAATCGTTTCTCAGCAATAATTTTTGCGTAGGAGTACTTAGTTTTATTGTACATAATGCTTGGTTGATGGTTTCGTGAAGGGTTCGTTTACAACCTGTATTGTATACACATAGAATATCTGACAAACCATTTGAGAAAAAGCTATGTTAGTTTATATCTATTTTTTGTGAAGTTCAGCTATATTAACGTGTCGCCTTCTCAACATACAGCTGAATGCCTAAAGAAGAATCAAGTGTACGACGTTTGTCCCTACACCTGTCCACCCCGACGATGCGATGTAGACGACAGACTAATTGATTGCATGCCCCCACCAAAACCTGGTGACCCTGAATGTAAACCAGGGTGTCGATGTGCTGATGGACACGCGATGAATGATGCCGGCGATTGTATACCAAGGGAGCAGTGTCGTAAGTGATTTCTTAATCGTAAAACAGAAAAGGGGTTTGAACTTTTTGTATGGAAGCTGGCATATGCCACCGCCATTATGTTTTTTTTCAGAAATCACGGCCCACGATGAAACTGGCATGTATGGATAGAGGACACCTAGACGAACAAAAAATGTTAAGTAACATGGTACCCCAAAGTGTCACATTATCGAGATATTTGAAGGTAAAGGTCGACATATGAGTACAATGACCACATAGAAAATAGACCTTTTACGTGTCTATAGGTCTTGATAATTATTATTACTGTTTGTTGAATGAGAGTAGGTACATTACATACTACAAGGAGCACGAAAAAACTATTCTTTGACAAAACATAGCGTATCATTGCGATGCGAAGCGATTTTCTTGTGCGTATAATAATAATCAACCTGGGAAAGATTATTTGGATACAATTTAGCGGCTATACACGTAATAAGTCTATTTTTAATGATTGTCGTTATACTCATTTGCCGATCTTTACCTTCAAATATCTCAGTAACGTGACACTTTGGGGTACCGTGTTACTGGACATTTTTAGTTCGTCTAAATGTCCTCTATCCATACTTTCATCGCGGGCCGTGATTTCGAAAAAAATCAAAATGGCGGGCAGGTTTTTTTTTTTTTTTTTTTTTTTTTTTTTTTTTTTTAATTTATTGCATATCCTATGTGTTTTACAAGATCTTAAAATAATAATACAGTTCACATGGACCCTGTCGGGCACAACAATTTTAACCAATAATGATAGTTATAGGTTGATTTGCCACATCGTTTCTATCCCCTTTGGTAGCATCGCAATTGCATTTTAAACAAACACAGTAGCAGGCCAATAACGAATATCTTTTTTCTACATCAGCTCAAGAAAAATGCAGGGCCAAACCAAATGAGGAGTACAAATGCGTCAACTCATGCCCACAGCAGTATAAATGTGATGTAGACCCTCGTCTTATCAAATGCCGGGTCCCTCCAGAGCTTGGCGACCCCAACTGTGAGCCTGGTTGTGAATGTATTCAGGGACACGCAAGGGATGACAATGGAAAATGCATACCAAGGGATCGGTGTCGTAAGTGATTTCTTTATCGTAAAACTGAGAATTCGGTAGCAACGCACTTAGATTTTCAACAAACACAGTATCAGGCTAATAATGAACACCTTTTTTCTACTTCAGCTCAAGAAAAATGTAGAGCCAAACAAAATGAGGAGTACCAGAAATGCCTCAACCCATGCCCACTGCATAAATGTGATGTAGATCCCAGTACTATCAGATGCATGAAGGCACCAAAGCCTGGCGACGCCAACTGTCATCCAGGGTGTGAGTGTATTGCGGACCACGCAAGGAATGACAAAGGAATATGTATACCAAGGGATCAATGTCGTAAGTGATTTCATTTCCCTGGTTCTTATGGTTGCTCTAAGTTGTGATCAAAACCGTTTCTCAATAGAAAAGTCGTCATGGTCTACTCTCCTCACTTTCAGCAAAAAAATGCAAAGGAAAACACGAAATCTACTCTAAATGTCCAGCATTGGTTTGCCGGCCACTGAATTGTACGCAAGTAGGGTTTCCGCTGCCATGTCCACTCCCTGGACCTGATCCATCAAAATGTCCGGGAGAACCCGGATGTATTTGTGAAAGTGGTTACGCCAGAAGTAAACACGGAAAATGCATCTCAATAAAAAAATGTCGTGAGTATTGAAAAGGATTTTATTATGATTTATTTATGGAAACCAGTCATGTGACAATTATTTTATTTTGTTTCCATTCTGGACTGAGACACGGGCTCAAATTTTAAAACTCAACTTCTGCGTACGAGAATATGCAGCAAAAGCGAATATGCATGTGAAACTAGCCGATATGAAAAAGCAGTTTAGCTCAATCGGTGAAAAGAGTAAAGCGATATTATCAGTTAGTTTAAAACAGATCCCCTCAATCTCATATACTCGTAACTCTGGTGGAAACGCAGCCAGTTGTTTCACTTTTTATGAATTTTCATAAGAGACAAATCTAATTGCATTAACCAAAACCATTAACTCAGTATCTAGTTTTAATGTAATTTCGTTTAGAATTGTGTGCAAAACAAAAGGGAGAAGGAACAAAGTTCTACACTGGAGAATAATGTTTTTTTTTTTCAGAATGCGGTGGGGATTCTAATGCAAAATTGGGTTCTGGGAACTGTGGCAGACATTGCTCCGATCGCCATAACAAAAAACCTTGTTCAAAAAAATGCAAAGATGAAAGCCTTTGTAAATGCCGCAAAGGTTTCTGGTACGACGACTACTTAGGAAAATGTGTTCGTTCTTGTGACTGCAGTAAGTATAAAATTATTTGTTATTTTGTTAGAAATGATGTCATCACGAGATATAATATGGTCTCGATGTAAAAAGAAGTCTTCTGAAGTCGGTGACATTTGTTTGTTTGATTTCGTTTTTTTCTTACCGACTTCAGAAGCTGATTTTTCTTCTGAAGTTTATTTCTCACTTTATGGTGTTTTTGAAGTCGGTTGTTTTTTTTTGCAAAAAAGTTTTTTTTCATTTTTAGTTGTAGCCCTTTACAAATATTTACTATGTTTTAACATTTAACCAAGAAACCTAAACCTTAACCTTCAAGATTCTCTTATTATTGCTTTTTTTTTGCAACTCCTAACCGTTGAGGAATAGTACCTTCCATCATCAGCTCATCATCATGAAGTGATGACTGCTAGATGCGAATACTTGAATAGCTTCAGACAAAGCACGAAACAAGTAATACGTGCCTATGAAATTTGAGGGTTGCCCTCGATTTCTCTGGGATTCCATCACCAAGTCCCGGTTTCTATATCATGGTATGGATCATAAATCTCTGCGTAATCGGTGTACACACATAGAAAAAAAAAAAAACGTAATTTTTCACGATAGCACGACCAAGACTCGCTTGTCCAATGAGATCAAACTACTATGAAAATATCGAAAGAATTAAAGAGCCGCTAAAAAAAACTAATAACGATTCATCACAAATCATGGTTTCCAAATCACCCTTTCTCATATAAAATGGGCTTACTCTTCACCTCAATCTTGCCCTCGGGCAGAGATAAGGTCGACGATGGATCGAGCTAACCCAGAAGAAGCCTATTACTTGCGACTTAAATAGGTTGGGGTTATATGAACTCGGGAAAACCGACGCAGGCAGGGATTTCCACTCCTTGGCTGTGCGCATAATAAAAGATTGAACCTCTGAAAAACATGAAGTCTTAACCACGTATAAATGCGTTGTTAGTTTCTTTACAAACTTTGTTTTCCAGCAATAAATTATAATGCTTTATAAACTTTAAATATATTCCATTTAATATTACCCATGTACATTATGTATTCTTTGTAAACGAGTTTGCGATAACAGTCACGGTAAAAGGGTTAATTAACAGGTGTTTAATAAATAAAATAGCTAATTAAACATTTGTTTTTCACAATACCGGCAATGATATATTGGCAAATAACAAAGTAACCGTAAAATAAATATGAATCGCGACGTCAATAACATAACTATTTCTATATTTAAACATAAATACTATTTTGTTAAACAGCACCAACATGCAGCAAGGATGAAGTTTTATCAAACTGTACAAACAGCGAGTGTCGGCCGCAGAAATGTTCACAATTAGGATTTTCGATACCGTGTCCCAAAATCGACCCCAAAAACTGTATCAAAGGATGTCTGTGTAAGGATGACTGGGTACGTGCCCCAGATGGCACTTGTGTACCAAGAAATAAATGCTGTAAGTATTAGCAATAATTAGTGATTTTTCTTCTCTTTGATTTCCTCGCTGGTGTAGTGGACGCAAATGCACATGAGGTCCTGGTTTCGATTTCCGGGTCAGGCAACTTTGTGCCCCTTTACCTTGAAAGGACAAGACGACTGACTGTTGATTTTTTTTTATTTAAAGTGACACTCTAAGATTTAACTTTCTGCCAAATTATTTACTGACTAAACATTTATATTATCATTTTGGATGGAAAGAAAAACAAAATACTTAATATGAAACCTGCAGTTTTTTTTTCAAACTCGTGTCCTTACCAATAAACGGCTAAGGATAGAAGTATCCCTCCAGAGATTAACTGTCTTTATCTTAAAACTTTATTACAGCTTCATGCGGTGGAGATCCAAACGCAGTATCTGGTTGCGGGAACTGCCGTACACGTTGCTCAAATTATAACAGTACAGACCACATAATGTGTATACAAATATGCGACTTAAACGGCTGTGATTGCAAAAAAAATTTAGTAGTGGACGACAGTACGGGAAAATGTATACATCCGAAAAAATGCGGTAAGTTAATGAAAGTATAAATTCACCTGTTTTTTTCTTATTTCTCTTTTGCGTTCGGGCAGGAGAAACATAAATAAAATAATGCAACAAACATACATATAATTATGTTTGTTCATTTGTGCCGCTCTAGAAACTAAAGCCTGTCACAGTCAACTTCAAAATTTCATGGATCCATTTCTGCAGTAATTAAGTATGAAGTATACAAGTATATATGGTAACTCTTTTACAGTTTCTTGCGGTGGTGATTTCAACGCTAAACCTGGTTGTGACAAAGACTGTATCAAACGTTGTCCTGGACCCAAACCAGCAAAGTGCAAATGTTATGAAGATGGATGCGTTTGTAAACATGGTTTTAGATACGATCCTAAAACCGGGAAATGTGTGCGTCCGAAAGAATGTAGTAAGTGACTTAATAATATTCAACTAGAAACATTGTGAATCTTGAGGTTTCGACAGATGACTTGCCCAACGCCTAGAGCCTAGTGAGTTAAGATCCAGAATAACTTTAAATTGTAAAAATTGAATTGAATTGTTTTAAATATTACTGCAACATTCACTTTCTTATCTTTATCTTTACATAGTATAAAATAAGGTCGCTCCCGGTGTTTGTACGCTTAGATCTTTTAAACTACGCAACGAATTCAAATACATTTTTCAGCAGTAGAAAGAGTGATTTAAGAAGAAGATTCATAACATTTTCTCGATAGAAATGTACTCAAAGTTACCTAAAATGAGTTCTAAATGGTTAATAATTATCTCTATACCGTGCGTCTTCATCATCTGGTTACTTACTTGTCAGTGATGGTGATAAGCGCGCAGTGCGGAGATAGAACCCAAAAAGCACTTGTTGACTAGACTGATCCAAGGAAAGGTGTCAGTAGTTCATAAAATCATATTTTGTGTGCACAGACTTGGTCTTTGACGAATATCCAGAAGTCCAAACTCAAGGTTTGCCAAAGGGCAATGGAGCGCAGTATACTATGTATTAAATTAACGAATCGTATTCGAAACACAATATTGCACTTCAAAGCAAATATATGGCTCAAAAGGCTGCCCAGCTCAAGTGGGACTGGGCAGGACATGTCTGCCGCTTGCCGGACAAACTGTGGGCCAAAATAGTAGGAAACTAGTGCTCTGACACAGTGAGGCGGGGTCACGGCAGCCCACGAAGGAGATGGCGGGACGAATTAGACAGGTTCGGCCAGGACTGGAAGGAGTACGCACGGGTTCGAACGAAATGAAGGAGTGGAAAAGAGCAGGCTAGAAAAAAAAATGTTTTCATGTTCAAATATTTACTTTTAGCTCCACCATGTGGCGACAATGAAGTCCTCTCAAACTGTAGCAACGGTGGATGTCAACCCAGAAATTGTTCTCAATTAGGAAAACCGTTCCCTTGTAAGAAAATGGATCCTAAAGATTGCATAGTGGCGTGTGTTTGTAAAGAGGGATATTATTGGAACCTCAATGGTATATGTGTGCCAAAAGACAAATGTGAAAGTGAGTATTAACTGTGGGTTTGAATTTTACTTCGTGTTTACATATTAGTGGGCATGATTGTACTTTTAACAAAAATACATTTTAAAAATGTATGTCTGTTTGTTCTGACTAACCTCTGAGATTGCTGGACCGATTTTTTGTTGGCACTAAAAAACTATAGATAGCTGATGTTATATGGAGGAACATAAAAAAAAATGAATAAAATAATTGACTAAACTAGAGTTTGCGGGCAATAGCTAGTATTCAATAACAACAAAGTTTTAAAAAGTCCAGTTATTGTCCACTATTTGATAATAATGCGGTCTATCTTCATTAGTCTATGGCAGTGCACTGTAAGGCATAGCCGTCTTCAATCACAAGCTATTCAACTACTATGTCGGATACTATCATCAGCTGATACTAGTCACCCTACGGAAATCGACACCCAACAGGACTGTCTATTTCACAATACTTTGTTAAATCCACCTTCCAGCTTCGCAAGGTATGATTGCAATTTGAATCATATATGACTGTTAATCTCATATCTATTTACAGTAAATTGCACGGGAGAAAATGAAGTAGTAGATCTCTGCCCCCCTATTTGTCCACCACAAACTTGCGAGAGTATCAACAGGACCTATTTTTGTCCACGTATAAAACTTAACTGCAAGCCTGCCTGTCGATGCAAAAAAGATCACTATAGAGACCCACGTGGAAAATGTGTTTCAAAGGAAAATTGTCGTAAGTAACACCCAAAGACATTCAAATATTCTAATTTCAGTGACTGACGGTACAGGATGAAGAAAAACGTAATCTACTACATGTTACTATTTAGTAACAAGTCACTCTGTCTAGTCTCATACGCCCGTCTGTTAGGATTCGTGTGTCAGAATCGAAAATGTTCAAGATTCAAATTTTTATATGAAAATATGCGCAAGAGCCGCTCTATAACCCCGATCTCCTTGGTAACACGCTTCTTATGATTGTCTCGTAGCAAATGAATTACGTTGTTGTAAAGTATAACAAGAGTTACCACGACACGACTTGTAGACTTCAAACTGAATTTCGAAAACTTGTCTTCAGTGGTTAAATCTTCCCGTCCGGGCTGCGGGTTGTTCGCAAAGAGATACCGCGGCCTCGACATGAAGGGCTAAGAAGGAATATGGGTGGTTTTTAGTCAGTAGAAGTCTGACACTCCGTTTCGCTCTGCCCAATGCGGGATTATTTGATGATTTTCAACCCGCCAAAAAACAAAAAAAAAGTGATAAAATCTTTTTGTACTTGTTCAAAAATTGTTTTCTGCTGCTGTACATCTCAATGCACCATTAAAGATGATCATTCCGGATCAAACTATGCCCCACCTGTTGAAGAGTCTGAGGTGTCTGTTCATCTGCACTCTTGACGACCTGAACGTGTACCTAAGTCGCTGCAATAAACGTGGTAATATAGAAATAACATCGCTACGTCAAGAAGAAGAATTTGATTTTTACAAAAAGCGCTACTGCTGTACTGTTTTTGCTGGGTTCCATTCTTAGGTCGGGCAATGTGTTATTGGGTTTTTCCATCAGGGGTTTCTCAGTAGCAGCCACAGAGCCTGGATTTGTGTCCAGTTGATGGCAATAAGCTCGCCCTCTATCACATGGGACTTAAACATAACTGGTGAAATGTGGGATTCCTATTACAGGTACACCTCTGCTTACAGGACTGATGTTAAGTTATCTTATTCTTTTAGTGAAATGCCCGGGTCCTAATGAATACTGGTCATGTGGTGGTGCATGCGACAACGTCTGCAAAGACCTGAACGAAAAGAGCCAAGCTGACTGCCCCATCTTCAATATAAAATGCAACGATATGTGCTACTGTCTAGAAGGATTTGCCAGAGATACATATAATATTTGTATTCCGTTCAAGAACTGTCCAGGTAATTCATTGAACAAAAGTATTAAATTTCATCCAGACTAGATTTATCATCATGTGTGGACTTCAACAGAAGGGCATCTTCTGATGCCCTTCTGTTGAAGTCGCTACCTACCTACCAACTACGTACCCACCTTAAAAATGAAGACATGTGATAAGTCGGTGAGTGAATAGTATTGCGCCACATAATATTATAATATAGGATGCCGAAGTAGTACTTATTACTAATTCAACTTATAGTACCTTTAAGTTGAATTAAAGGAACGATCATGACAGGACATAGAGTACTTATAGTAATAAGAACTCTGTGTCACGTCATCTTCTTCTTCGTCGACTTCCTTCACCACATCAGCTGTCCACCGGTTGATGATCTTCCACATCCCCTTTTTTCTTCCCCGTTACCAACCACAATAAGCTTTTCCAAGTTATCAGGCTCCCTCCTTACCACGTGTTCGAAGTACGTGTTCCCTGTCGATGCGTTTCCCGTCGACTGTAGGAGTGGGCAAACCCTATTGAGAGAGCGGGTTCCAATATTTCTTGAGAAGACGTCATTAAGACTGTAGCGACAATCTTGTGTTTTGTGGTGCAGTCCTTATAAAATCTTCAGCAACGTTGTCTTTATGTTTTACCACAACTGCCCCGCATCCGATAATCTACAACATCCTTTAAATAAAATCTCAACAGTTCAATTCAGAAAATGGTGTGAAATGAACATCGTCATCTATCGAGCACAAAGATAAACTGCAAAAATATAATGCAAGGAAATCGATAGAACACACACTTTATGCAATGTAGATTTTCATAGAAGCGTCTTCTGGACGAATCCAGTGTACGCTAAGCTATATAAATATTTCGAAAAACTCGATTTAAAAGTTAATTTGTGAGCACATTTATTTATTAGTAACATTTTTTTTTCAATGTATGTCGCTGCATGTATCTTCTGTAATGATGATAATTTCTTCTACAACACTTTTAATATCAGCATATTATCTTATTTTTATATTGTATGTTTATTGTGGAACAGATTAAATGTATATAAAAAATGGGAAAAAAAAATGTAAAGGGCATACAAAAAATATTCAAACAAATCACAAAAAGTATATATCCCGTAGTGGGGATCGAGCCTGTGACTAACTGATTGAAGAGCAGTCGCACAACCGCCAGGCTATTTCCTCCGTTGACACTGTTTCTAAATAGCCGTTTTAATGCTCGTCATGACTGAAAGTTAAAACTACCTGCCTACCTACTGCTGCCAACTTTCTTATTTTTTTCTTTCATTAGAACCTTCTCCTGAAAAAAAATTAGCGAAATCGGTCCAGCCATTCAGGCGTGATGCGATGACCAAGAATTGCCCGATTGCCCGCGGCTTCGCCCGCGTGGTGGTCGATAATTGTCCCACGGTATAATTCTACCGGAATTATTCATCCTCCATCATCCCTTATTTTATCCCCATGGGGGTTGAATTTATCAAAATCCTATTTAAGCGGACATCTTCATTATAGTAACTCCCAATCTTTAATTTCAGTTCAATCAGTCGAAAATCTAAGAAGATTTATACAAACTTTCATCCCCTATTTAATCCTCTTAGACGTGGAATTTATCAAAATCCTTTCTTAGGGGATGCTTACGTCATAGTAGCTTTATGCATGCAAAGTCTCAGCCCGATCGGTTTAAAATTGACAAAGTTTCATACAAACTTTCATCCCCTATTTTATCCCCTTGGGGGTAGAATTGATCAAAATCCTTTCTTAGCGGATGCCTACGTCATAACATCTACCTACATGCCAAATTTCAGCCCGATCCGTCCAGTGGTTTGGGCTGTGCGTTGATAGATCACTATGTCAGTCAGTCACCTTTGAGTTATATATATTTAAGATAAGATAATAAAGATAAAGAAGAAGAAGATACAATTTTAGTTAAACTGTTTCGCAATAAGTAGAAGAAGTATAGAAGAAGAAGACAAGCTGCTCCGACCCCAAATGAATTGGGATAAGGACAAGAAAATGATGATGATGATGATGTTTGCAACAAGCACAATTACTAACATCATTTGATATTAATTAACTCATAAAACTCATCCATCATCTGCATAACCTTTTCCCAACTATGTTGGGGTCGGCATCCACTAAAACGGGTGCAACTGAAAACCAGTATTTTACATGGAGCAACTGCTTATCTACCCTCCAAAACCCAGTTAGTACTGGATAATACAATATCCGGTTCCGTATGGTGTCGGACGTAAAGAATAGCACCATCCTATATGATCCCGTGGGTGTCGTAAGAGGCGATTAAGGGACTTACCAGAGAATGAGCAGCAGCGTTCTCTGTGCCTTCGTAACAACCATACTGCAATCGCCAACCCGCCTGCCAAGCGTGGCGATTATGGGAAATTCCCCCTTTCTGGAGGAGGCCTATGTCCAGCAGTGGACGTCTTATCGCTGAAATGATGACGATGATGAATACGATATCCTTTGGTAAGGCTGGTTGTCTTACTTTCGGGCCACCTGACTACTTGTTACGACTGTCAAAGATCTACAAATGGGAGCGGGGAATAACGGCTTAACGTAAAATGACGCATGATGGAAGCTTGACGTATTGCTGCGGGTGGTTCGAAAGCTGCGGGCTGCTCGAAACACCGCGGCCCCGGACACAAAGGGCTAAGAAGGAACATGGGTGGTTTTTAGTCAGTGGAAGTCTGACACTCCCTTTTTTTTAACTATTTATTTATTTAAATACCAATATTATTTTGTTAAACAGCACCAACATGCGGTAAGGATGAAGTTCCTTCAAATTGTACAAACAGCGAGTGTCGGCCGCAGAAATGTTCACAATTGGGATTTTCGATACCGTGTCCCAGAATCGACCCCAAAAAGTGTATCAAAGGATGTCTGTGTAAAGATGACTGGGTGCGTGCCTCAAATGGCACTTGTATACCGAAAAATAAATGCTGTAAGTAACTATGATAACTTATATTAATAATGAATGAAAATTTAAAATACCTAGTATGATACAAAATAATTAAAACTAAATAACAAATAAGTAGCAAAGCGTTCTTCCCCTGGACTTATTTAAATTGCTGTGCCCGGTGCCCGATTGGATCCATAATTGTTTTATAATTTTCATTTTAATCACCTACAAATTTTAATGTACATTATGGATTGAAATGAAGTATTTGAATTTGAATTAATATACCCGTAAGTAGTTTGGTTCACAACCTCCAATGGGGCATTTCATGATCTATCATGAAATCTTACTGAAATATCATTTAATCTATTAAATAATAGAATATTCTATATTTTAGCATTTAAATTGTAACAAAAGACAAGAAAAATAAAAAAAACCCAAGTTAATATTTTGATAAAAAATAAAACATGGGAAGTTGAAGAAACCAAAAATACAAAAATCTTCTAAACTTGCTAAGACCGTCTGGTCAAAAATCATTTTTAAGAGTGACACTCTAAGATTTTTGACGGCACGGTTGGCGCAGTGACTAAGCGATTGACTGCTGCGTTGTGTGTGGCGGGTTCGATCCCCGCACGTGACAAATATTTGTTTGACCTTCAGATAATTGTTCCGGGTCTAGTTGTTCGTGAAGATTGAATTTTTTTGCCAACCTATTTTATTAACAAAGATATAATTATGGATGTTTTTTTTAAAGTGTCCGTCTCAACGTATGAGTGTCTCAAATGACGAGCTAAGGATATAATCATCGCTTCCAGAGTTTAAGTCTTTAACTCAAAACTTTATTACAGCTTCATGCGGTGGAGATCCAAACGCAGTATCTGGTTGTGGAAACTGTCGTAAACGTTGCTCCAATTATAACAGCACAAAACCCATTTTTTGTAACAAATTATGCAACTTAAACGGTTGTGTATGCAAAAAGGATTTAGTAGTGGACGACAGCACGGGAAAATGCATAGATTCAAAGAAATGTGGTGAGTTTATGTGTAAGAATAAATTCAATAGAGTAGAAGTTATCAAAACATTTAACTAAGCCAATCACGGCTTAGTAAAGTTTCTCCAAAGCTTCTCTGTAGGCCAACCTGCAGGGCTATGCTTATCTTTTTAAATGTCAGTGGCTATCTTAGTGTACATCGATTAACTGTCAAATGGTTCCATTTTGTAACAAACCATAACCATTTGACAGTTAATTGATGGACACTATGATAGCCACTGACTTAAATAACACTCTTTTTTTTGGGGCAGTCGTGTAAAAAGATACGCAATAGCCCTGCAAGACGTCTTAAAGCAGTATACGTATAATTTTAATCTTGTTCCAGTGTGAAAAAAGATGGCGTTAGATATTCTGTATAGCTCTGTCCCTTTGTTAAACTAGAATGGCAATAAAACAATACTGCTGCAAGATGTCATTGTAACCCCATTGAACACTCAGTATTTCCCATTCTGCATCCATCTAGTTTGTCACAGCCACCTCCAGAAGGACAGCGATCCATATCTGGAGTAATTAACTCTTAGGTAGTCGCGCCAAAACCTAAAATTAGAGATAACCAAGTACAATCATTTGAAATGATTGATTCATTGATGGCACGGTTGGCGCAGTGGCTGAGCGATTGTACTGCTGCGCTTCGTGTCGCGGGTTCGATCCCCGCACGGAACAAATATTTGTATGGCCTACAGATAGTTGTTTCGGGTCTGGGTGTTCTGTGTATGTGAGTTTAAACGTTTGTAAACGCACCCACGCACGAAACAGGAGAAATTCCTAGTGTGGGGCAACGTTTAAACTTCTAAAACAGGATTGAATTTATAATTAGTTATTACTTAGTAATCACAAATTTTGATTTGGTGTTTGTTACACATAATAATATTTTTTATAATTAATACACTGGGTTCTCGTTTTTCTATCTTTGGACCTTACACATAGATGACAGCGGCCTTTGGAACCACTAGATGTGCTTCCAGAAGTTGACACTTTTGGGAGCAATTCTACACTATTAGTCGCTCGGGGTCTGTTGACCTCAGACACTTCCGTATGGTACGGGTGGTTGTGGCCGCTGCTAACGAAGTACTGAGGAGAGAGGAGCGCCTGAGCTAAGAAGCTACTATGACTAAATGTTAGTTGCTAGGGGTCCGATGGACTCCACGCGACTAATAAAGGGCTAAGTATGAAGAAGGTTATATATTGTCACTCTTTTACAGTTTCTTGCGCTGGTGACTACAACGCTGAACCTGGTTGTGACAAAGACTGTATCAAACGTTGTCCTGGACCCAAACCAGCAAAGTGCAAATGTTATGAAGATGGCTGTGTTTGTAAACCTGGTTTTAAATATGATCCTATACCTAAGAAATGTGTCCGGCCGGAAGAATGTTGTAAGTGACTTAATAATACTCATATAGAAAAATACTGTGAATGTTAAGGCTTCGTACACGCTGACATTTGCTGCCCAGCGCCTGGAGGCTTAAGGGCCCCAAATTGTGAAAATTAATTGACTCTCGATTACATTTGACTGCAGCATTAATTTTGTCATTAATAAATAGCATAGTTGAGGACTACTTCCAAGCTGTATCAGATTTGGAATCACGATTCCATAACATTTCTCGATAGAAAAGTATTTCGATATAAATGAAAGAAATATTCAACCAATTGTTCGTGAAATGTAACTTATATTTATTTGAAACAATGAAGTCGAAACGCCCGTAATAATGAGCTTTGTGCCAATACACACAACACAACACTCTAAGCATGATCGATTTGTCGAATAGTATGCTTTTTGAGTTAAGAAACAAATTCTTAACTCAAAAAGCATTTTAGTCTACTAAAGAATACCAAGACGACGAATCGATCATGCAAGCTAAGTATTAGATAATTTTAAATTGTTGACTCTTATTAAAATGCTTACTAACAAATGAAATTGTTATACTATATAATATATATATAACAATTTATATTGATAATTTTAAAGTTTAATAAGAACATGTTTAAAATGATTTATTAGTTTTTAAAAACAATTTGTAAAATTTTATTCCTACCTAGTAACACAGCTAGTAATAAGAAATAATTTAAGATACGATAGCTGCTATCACCTTTTAACAAAACTTAATTTCATTTCTTTTATTTAATTTTAGTTTTGTTTCAATATTTGTACGCCGTTAACGGCAAAACATAGAGATCTCAGAACTTTATATTTACACCTTTTACACCTATGTTTAGCAAATAAAGAACTTTGACTTTGACATTGGCTTTGACTTTGACTCTGACTCTGACTTTGACCATATCATCATCCCGTGAGCCTTCAACATTATATTTATTTATCCATAAACACATGCAATTGTTTTACCAGGCGAGATCCAAGTTAACAAAAAAAACCCACTTCAAACACACAAAAAAGTGAAAAACACAAAAACAAAAAAGTGAAAAATAAACTTCACAAGAAAAAGCAGCTTCTGAAGTCGGTGACATTTTGTCTGTTTGATTTCGTTTTTTTTGCCGTTAGGGCGGCAAAAAAAACGAAATCAAACAGCTCCTCCTTAACCATCAAGATTCCCCTAATATTGCTTTCAACTCCTAACCGTTTAGGAATAGTACCTTCCATAATCAGTTCACCTAGATAACCTGAAAGAATACAACCATACATACGACCCCATAATATTTTATTAAAGAATTATGCTCCAACTCCTAACCTAACCTAACCTAACCGTTGAGGAGTTGTACCTTTCATCATCATCAGTGAATCCACATGATATTGTTACACGCAAATACTTGACCAGGTTTAGAAAATATATGGAAAACGTCATAAGTGCCTATAAAGTTTGAGGGTTGCCCTCGATTTCCCTGGGATCCCATCATCAGATCCTGATTTGGTGACAATGCGACCACAAAAAAAAAATATATATACAGACGAATTGATAACCTCCTCCTTTTCGGAAGTCGGTTAAAAAGTAGTCATTCAATGCTAAGTGTCCAGTCCCCAGTTACGGGACTGGGTAGAAGCACAAGTTACACAGTGTCACCCTCTGGAATTCAACCAAAGAGCAAGAAAGTATATCTAAACGCCGAGAGACACTATTTAGTATTCTCATTGCACGAAATACTGGTGCAAACATTCATAAGGTAGTACGGGTTGCCGGAACCCCAGTTCGATCGCCTGCGATAGCTCTGGAACGTCGAACCTTCGTTTTAGATCGCTGCTTGCTAGGCTGTAGGCTCTAACCAAGGCACCGGTCAGTGCGTACATATCCTACGAGAATCTTCAGATCCCTTACAAGACCAATCAAGTAGATCGTTAGCAGATAAAAAATAATTGGTTCTAGATGGCGTGTTGATACTATAAGTCACGATAATGCCTTTCGCGATCAGGCCCTAATCTAGATTCCCTTTTAATGTTGAATAAATAATTTCAATTTCTTTATACTTCAAATGTTTTTAATAAATAGATCAATTGACGAAGATGAGTTGACTAATAATAAATTAATAAATAAAATAAATATATTACTGTCATTAGGCAATCTATAGTGTGTTAGGCTATATTGAAAGAGGGTATTCAGTATTCGATATAAATATGTAAAAAAAACTATAACCTTAATTTGTGACGTAATTGTGCCATTGCCCCCGCACGCTTTTAAGATCTCACTTTATTGGACGTTTTTTTTCGCCATTGTCCTACGCCAGTTTTAAAATATGAAAGAGAAATGGATTTTACCTAAAAGTCATTGAGTCGCGCACACTTTCTGTGATAAACGCAAGGGTTGCGAGACTTTTCCGAAACATTTGGTATGTCTTTTGGGTTTCAATATGTCCCTCGTTTAAACTAACATTCTGTAAATTATTTATAAAAAAAAAATACATACACACGAACATAGATCCTCCTCCTTTTTTGAAGTCGGTTAAAAAGAGAAGTACTGACTGACTGACTCATCAACGCCCAGCCCAAACCCGGGGCCTAGAAATCTGAAATTTTGCACAGAGGTACCCATTATAATGTAGACAAGGAATAAAGAACGATTTTTCGAAATGTACCCTAAAGAAGTTAACCTGTTTAACTTCTTTAGGGTACATTTCGAAAACGCCGCGGGCAAATCCGCAGGCATAGCCGCGGGCAAATCTGCAGGCAAAGCTGCGGGCAAAAGCTTCTTTTATATAAATAAAAGGAAATACCTGACTGACTGACTGACTCATTAACGCTCAGCCTTTGGATCTTTCTAGATCCAAGGGTTTGGGCCTGACATTTTGCAAAGAGGTTTCCTTTATAATGTAGACTAGGAATAACAAAGGATTTTTTGAAAGTCAACCCCTAAACATTAAGGTATAATGTACTACGTACTAGAAGAGACGCCTCAACTCGATTGTTTTTAACACACGTTATAGCGCGTGCACTCCAACTAATTTAGTCTATGTCAAGTGGTTGCTGCAACGTGACGTGTTTGAGTAAAGTTTTTCTAAAATAAGCCTTCGTGTGCATACTGTACAAACAACTCCAGAAATATAAGTAAAATTCAAGGGATGACTTTTTACCAGTAATTTCAACAATATGTTTATAACACACTTAATATAAATATATTTTTTCAATTATAACGTCATTTGTGGCGGTGGCCATTTTCACGCGAATGTCAAAGATTAAGACATTTTTATGCGCATTACTAGGCAAAGAGATTTAAGATAGGTACAGAGCGGGCATTGGGACATTTGTCATACAAATATTTTCATCTCGTGCGTCTGTAGCACCAGCTAGCCATGAATAGAAAAAACTCGAATTTTAAAACAATTAATTCAGCTATTCCCCGGTATATGCGCTAGTGTGATAGGGATGGACTACAAATTATCAGCAAACGATATCGATAACGTTACACTGGATCCACAAGAGGAAACCTATAAAACAGTAATATACGTGAAACGTTAGCTATTAATTTTAAAAATTTATTAGTAACCTTACTATTTCATTAAAATTAATATCTTTTGCGTACACCTAATATATTTTTCTTTCTGTCTTTACTCTTTTTATGGAACGTACAACATCATCTATCAATATTTCGAATACGATGAGGGGTTTTTACGCCTCATCATCAATAACCTACAGCAGTCAACTGACAGTATAACATAAAAAAACATCGATAACAGATATCGATAAACCAGCAACTGTCAGAAATGCAGTACACCTACTGAGCAACAGATGGCGTTTATTGCAATTATGTAAATGTTCTAGAATATTTTCAGTAAATTATTTTTCATATCTTAAATACTGGATAAATAAAGAAAATACTAACGAAAATAAACTAAATCCAAGTGCTCTCGTTTTACCATACCGAGATATGCAATAGCGCAAAGCGCAACTGGGCCTTTTTGTCAGAATTAATTTTCTTTTACAAAATGTTTTGACAAGTCAACACGACCTGACAAGCTGACGTATCGCACTAGACTGGTGGACTTTTTGCCTCGAAGTAAAAAGTGTTTGGTTACGATTTTTGTCGTCTTGTCCCGTCTATAGCTAATAATATTTGAATGTCTTTGTTACTAGGCTAAGGAAAAGATCATACGTAATTTAATACGGCATAGTGGTGGAAGTCTTGCCTCGAAATATGATTTTTAAATACATTTCTTCGAAAACTGGCTCTTCTTGTACTAGGATTAGGTTCGACATGCAATGTATTTCGCACGCGTGCGTTTTCCTTATTTTTCTGCAACCAAGGGCGGATAAGAAAATTACCACAGATAACTCCAAATATAATAAATTAATATAAGACAAATTAAAAAATAATAACCACTGACTATAAGGTCAGCGGTGTATTTTTTTTTATTTCGTCATTTTTTGTTGCGTCTGTACAGCTTATATATTTTTTGTACATTTGAATTGTGTTTATAAAAATAATACTATAAATAAACATGATTATTTTAAACAAATATTTACTTTTGAAAGAGTATGCTAAGGTGGTTCGGTCATGTGGAGAGGATGAATGAAAGTCGATTAACAAAAGGTATTTACAAGGCAGATGTGAGTGGTAATGCCAGGAGGGGACGCCCTAGAAAGACATACACTGATCTTATTGGTGCCGTTCTTCTGAAAGGACAGGTGCGTAGTACTCGTAACCGGCGTGCGTATATGACCAGATGTGTGAATGTGGACGAGGCAAAAGGAGTATGTAAGGATCGTAGCAAGTGGCGTTCTGTGGTATCTGCCTACCCCCATGGGAAAAGGGCGTGAGTTTATGTATGTATATAAATATTTACTTTTATGAGCAAGTTAACATTTATTTCAGTTTTTAATTAAAAAATATTTGAATTTTATATTATTCCTGTGAGGCTGATTAGCGGCTTCATACATAAAACTTACTTAAAAAAAGTTTGAAAATGGATTATACCTAAAAGTCATTGACTCGACCAGATGTTGTGCGACTCTTGCGCTTGTGCAAGGGTTGCGGGACTTTTCCGAAACATTTGGTATGGTATACAGGGTGTAAACGAACCCTTCACGCATCCGAAAACCAAGCATTCTCTACATCAAAACAAGTACCCATACGCAAAAATTTTTGCTGGGAAATGACTATTTTTTTTTGGGGTCAAAAATCACATTTTACGGTATAACTCAATGTAGCACTCTTAAAACATTGTGCTATTGGATGCTTTGAATAGTAAACGGGTCATGGAGGTAATTTAAGTAAAGTGATAACCTGAAAAACTTGTATTTACAAAAACAGCTATGAAAATTTTGGAACTTTGACCCCCCAATATCTCCGTAACTAGGGGGTTCCCAGGTATGGTCTAGAACAAAAAAATGATCGCAGTGGTGGGGAGAACAAGTGCTAAGGGTACTTTTACACCCTATATACGGTGTAAAAGTACCCTTAACGCAAACGAAGGGCACTTGTTCTCCCCACCACTGCGATCATTTTTTTGTTCTAGACCATGACGGAGACGGAGTTTTACGTAGGGGTACTTAGTTTGATGTACGGAATGCTTGGTTGACGGATGCGTGAAGGGTTCGTTTACACCCTGTATATATCTGTCTGTTATTTATCAGTGTTGTTTTGTTCATATTTTAATTTGTATCATGTGCGGTTCTAGTGCGGGTTTCAATATGTCCCTTGTTTAAACTAACATACTGTATAATAACAGTTAAAAAATATTCGCTAAAGTAAATAACACTTAAACAAGTAATACAGGGTGTAAATCAACCCACCACACAGCCGTCAACTAAGTATTCTTTCTGTACATCAAACTAAGTACCCCTACGCAAAAAATTTTGCTGGGAAACGACTTTTTTTTGGGGTCAAAAATCACATTTTACGGTAAAACTCAAAGTAGCACTGTTAAAACATTGTGCTAGTGGCTTTGAATAATAAACGTGTCATAGAGGTAATTTAAGTAAAGTTATAACCTGAAAAACGAGTATTTACAAAACCAGCTGTGAAAAATTTAGAACTTTGACCCTCAATATCTCCGTAACTAGAAGGTTTCTAGGTATGGTCTAGAACAAAAAAAATGATCGCTTTGGTGGGGAGGACAAGTGCCGTTCGTTTGCGTTAAGGGTACTTTTACACCCTATATAGGGTGTCCGTTCTTTACAAAATATATATTTTTTATGGTACAAGCCCGCCACACTATTCCTAAACCACTGTAAGCCAGAATCAACAGTGGCGACCACAAGTAAAGAGCTGAGACAATGAAGCCCGACGAAGTCCCAAAGAAACGATTTAATTATCTTGGATCCCGCAACGAAATTAATCAGAAACGAATAGCGGAGGAGTAGGAAAAACATGATTTCCACTTCCTTTCCTTCCTTCCTTTATAATATCATGTTTTCATCCAAAAATATTTATTTTTAGCTCCACCATGTGGCGACAATGAAGTCCTCTCAAATTGCAGCAACGGTGGATGTGGACCTTGGCGTTGTACGGATGTAGGACATCCTACGGGATGCGTGAAAATGGACCAAAAATATTGTACCGTCGGCTGCGTCTGCCAAGAGGGTTTTGTGAGGGACGAGAATGAACGTTGTATTAATATAACAGATTGCCGTAAGTTGAAGTAAACTTATCTTTATATAAATAACTTGCTGATGCCCTGATGCGCGGCTTCACCCGCGTGGATGTCAGTCAAATTATATACTAAAACCTTCCTCTTGAATCACTCTATCTATTAAAAAAATCCTACATAGGGATATAGGGACAGAAAAAGCGACTTTGTTTTATACTATGTAGTGATTCTACTGCACGTGTGTATGTTACTGAACTCCTCCTAAACGGCGGGACCGATTTGGTTGAAACTTTCTGGGGATATTTCAATGGATTCTTGGATGATTTCAATACACAATTGGACCCGGAAGGTGGCGCTACTGTCCGGGCAGGACGACGTCGGCCAGATCCCCTAGTTGTTTTATAATTTTTTAACTTTCCATCCCTTTTATGAATGCTTTATGAACAAAAATCCCTTTTATGAAAAAAAAAAAAAACTTGATCCCGGTCATCTAGAAAGGATTGTGAGAAAAAAAATCTCATCACGCCTTTGAAGTTTTGCTGTCATTTATTTTTACGCTTTTATTTTTGTTTCTAGCACAAGAGTGTAAAGAGCATGAAGTATATAACGAATGCATTAACGGAGGCTGTGACGCCAGAAACTGTTCTCAATTAGGCCAACCAATTCCTTGTGTAAAATTAGACGCCAAGTCTTGCATCAAAGGCTGCATCTGTGAAGAAGGATATTTATTTGCATTAAATGGTACTTGTGTTCCGATAGATCAATGTGACAGTAAGTAAAACCTACTATGATACACTTGCCTTTATCATCACTCAGACTGCCTCGTTGGTCGTGTGGCGCGTCAAGCGCGACAGCTGGGCATGACGTCCTGGCTTCGATTCCGTGGTCGGGCAAAAAGTGTTTTTGCTTCAGGAATTTCACAGTCGCGGCCACGGAATTCATGCCCGGTTGATGGCAATAGGCTCGCCCCATATTACATGGGATTTAAACATAAGTATCAAATGTTCGGTGTACTATTAAATATACCTCGAGCCGGACAAATAACTTTGGGTCTAATTTTATTTATTACTTGTACCTACCAACTAGAGTAGTGAATTATTAATAACAACTGCTAAAAGTGATAAATTTCAATTTTATATTCACATTTACCAAATCACGAGGTAATTATTAATAATGATAGATAATTACTAATATTTTTTAATTAATTAAACTTACCATAAAATATTCAAAAAAATATATATACCTACTCGGTTGCATCACACAATCAGGATTTGCGGCAGTTAGATAACAGTAGGCTTGCTCCATTACCCAAGACTGAAGCGGTAACTGGCAAAATGAGTCTGATGTACCTACTCCAGATGCTACATTTTTGCTGACCCTGCACAGAATAGAAGCATGATATTTTGTAATGAAATAAGCCTTTCATCCGATTTCCTTTCAGATTGCAACAAAGCCAACGAACATTACGACTCTTGCGCGCCAACCTGCCCGCCACAAACTTGCGAGAGCATCGGGAGACAGTACAAGTGCCCCATCGCTCCTGCAGTTTGCAAGGGAGCCTGCCGATGTGATCCGGGATACTACAGAGATCAACGAGGAGAATGTTTATCAGAAAAGGATTGCTTGATTGGTTAGTTTTTGGGTAGTTGTTACAAACGCTTCTGCTGAGCTTTGGGTCTTAGGTTCGATTCCTGGGGGTGGAGCTAAGTGTTATTGGGTATTTCGATGAGGAGTTTCTCAGTAGCAGCTACGGCAGTACGAAGTATTTATTTGCTTACTTCTTAGGTACTAATTAACTGCTATTTTAATATTCAATCTCTATTCCAATTTATTTAAATAACACGAATCCAAAACCTCAGATTTTTCGGATTCATGTGCGTATTATCGTTCCGTATGGAGTTGGACGTAAAGAATAGCACCATCCCATATCTTCCCGTGGGCGTCGTAAGAGGCGACTAAGGGACTTACCAGAGAATGGGCAGCAGCGTTCTCTGTGCCATTGTAACAACCATACTGCGATCGCCAACCCGCCTGCCAAGCGTGGAGATTATGGCCTATGTCCAACAGTGGACGTCTTATGGCTGAAATGATGATGATGATGTGCGTATAATATTGATAAAATTACTTAATTATGATAATTATTAAAAACGCACATGAATTCCACAAATCTTCTTCGGTGACGGCACTCTGGTTTCTGGAGGAAACCACAATGCCGGAGAGATATTTTTCGACGTCCATGGTCGGCATAAAAACTTTAACACCAGGTTAGGCACTAACCACACGACAAAGAAAAAAGACTCAAAAGAAAAAGTTTGAAAAATTAAAAAAAAACAGTTGTCACGAAAAAGGAGTGAGATATAAAAATAAACCTTTTGTACGGGTAAGGTACATTTAAATGATAGACAGATAAAATGATATAAAAAGTGTATTGATAGAACACCCAAAAGCTGATAAATGATCGACTCGCGGCGAATGAGTCTTTTTGATATTAGCCCAACAACGGTGCTAAGCGACTACTGAACGTTCACGTAAAATTGCATATTTTATTCATTCGCTGCGAGTCGATGTCAGCATTAAATTGAAACAATTGATATTGTACGGGTTTGCTCGTACACCTTTCTAAACACAGATGAATGACCTTTAGTGAGTGGTTTACACTGAACAAGCTTTGTTCCCGTTTCCATCGAATTCCGACCATAAGATCATTCCTGGGGACTAGATTTAACAACTTTTAATTGTACCCTTTCAGCCCGAACATGTGGAAAGGATGAAGTATTTTCGGACTGCATCAACGGTGGATGTTCACCTAAAAATTGTTCTCAATTAGGAAAGCCGATCCGTTGTGTGAAAATAGATCCTAAATATTGTAAAAAGGGGTGTGTTTGTAAAGAGGGGTATTTGTTGGACCGAAATGGTATTTGTGTGCCAAAAGAGAAATGTAATCGTGAGTATTGACCTTTTGTGTTACGATCAATAATATACAAAAAAAATAATTGAAGTGTCTGTTTGTAATATCGAAATAACAGTTTTTACTGGAAGCAAGTAAAAAGCAAGCAAGTAAAGTATGAGTATATACGGTACTTATTAAAAACGTATATTTTACTGTATCGGTTCGTTCTGGTTAATCACCAAAAAAGCTGACCAATTGTGATTAATTTTTTTACTGAAAGACAGCTGATGTTTTAAGGAGTAACTTAGGCTACTTATATTTTTTTTTAATCCTTAACTTTCGATATAAAGAGTGAAGTAATATTTCTATTAATTCTATAGTTTGAAAAGTCCAGTTAGTATTGTTTGATAATTGAAATTTTCATTAGCCTATTGCCACTGTTTAGCATAGCCTTTCCCAATTACAAGCTATTCAACTAGTTTGCAAGGCACTATCATTCAGCTAAATATATAATTTACTAGCGGACCCAGCAGAAATCGTCCTGCCCGGACAACAGCGCCACCTACCTGGTCCAATTGTATTTTCAAACCAACCAAGAACCCATTGAAATATCCCCAGAAAGTTTCATCCAAATCGGTCCCGCCGTTTAGGAGGAGTTCAGTGACATACACACGGACAGTAGAATTATACATACAAACATAATCATACCCCAAAGAGTATTTAATACTATGGCAGCCTAGGAATTCGACACTCCAATAAGCCTGACTATTTTACAATATTAATATTTGTTCAATCAACCATCCCGGATAGGCAAGATCATTTTAATGCAATGTGTTTACTGACTGAAAAAAATTTAATTCTAATTAGTCCGTCTGTTAGATTATCGAAAAATATTGGATACGTATTTTTTGTTTTATCAAATCATTAAAAATTGACGAAGATAAAACGCGTCAAAGATTTGAGTTGGGGGTAGTGACGTCACTCACTGGTAAAGAATGTTATACAAGAAAATGAAAATGAGAATGTCATGTCTTAGAATATGACGTCACACGAGTTTTCAAAGCATTTTGTACACACATTCTTAGCAAAATAATAGTCTTCATTGTTAGTTTACGTGAAAAAAGAAAAAATACGTGTCCAATATTTTTTGAAAATCTATCTGACGGACTAATTACATTTTTTTAGTTAACTTCCCTATTTGAATCACATACGCGACTCGTACCTATTTACAGCAATTTGCACGGGAGAAAATGAAGAATACGATTCCTGCCCCCCTAGTTGTCCACCACAAACTTGCGAGAGTATCAACAAGACCTATAATTGTCCACTCATGAAAATTGATGAGAAAGACTGCAAAGGTGCCTGTCGATGCAAGCCAGATTTCTATAGGGACCAACGTGGACAATGTGTTTCAAAGGCAAATTGTTGTAAGTAACACCCAAATATTTTATTTATTTATTTATTGAGGCACACCAACGAAATATTTACAAAGGTTGTCACAATTAATCATAAGTCTTCTGTGCTGTGTAAATACATCACTTACAGGCATGCACAACATTGACAATAAAAGGTGAGCAATAATTCTACAATACTTAATTTGAAAACTACATAATTAATATTACATTATAAAATCGTATAAAAAAAAAAATATATATAATTGATTACTCCTGGTCGAACTATGCCCCACCTGCTGGAGAGTTTGTAATTGCAGCAAAGATGAAGTTGATTATTTTCCATAAAGCGGGTTCAATTCCCGGGTCAGGCCAAGTGTTATTGGGTTTTTCCTTCAGGAATTTTTCAGTAGCAGCCACGGAGTCTAACTTTGTGCCCGGTTCAGCGCAACAGGCTCGACCTCAATTGGCTACTTGACTACTGTTCAAAATTCACGAAAATGTTCAAAGAACTAACAGAAATAACACGATGTTTGAAAAAGTAATAATATCAAAAAAAAAAATGGCGTAGTTACATGATTTAGAAGTTTTTGGTGGAGGCACTTTCTATCATTGTCGCGCTAAACGGCCATTTGACCGTAACCGTGACGTATAAAATATGACGTCACGTTTCTATAGCGCTGTCTTTGTCTAACACGTCCTTTAAAATCAGTTAGAACTAAGCCGTTTTCTGATCGATTTTATTACTTTTTTCACGCATTGTGTTATTTCTGTTAGTTCTTTGAAATAACATAATATTTTTGTGAATTTTTAACAGTAGTCAAATAGCCAATTGGGCCACAATGTTATTACATGGGACTTAAACATAACTGGCGAAATGTGTATGTACTAATGGGTTTACCTCTGCCTCTTTGGGGATTACAGACGTGATGTTTTGTTATGATATGTTTTAGTGAAATGCACGGGTCCTAACGAGTTCTGGTCATGTGGCGGTGCATGTGACAACGTCTGCAAAACACTGCACGAACGAAGCCAAGTGAACTGTCCCATAGTCAACATTAGGTGCAACGATAAGTGCTACTGTCTAGATGGATACGCCAGAAATAAATCTAATATTTGTATTCCGTTCGAAGAATGTCCAGGTAATATTTCATTGAACATTTTCAGCAAGAGTACACTCATCATCATCATATACTTAGCCTTTTCCCAACTTGATGCAGCTGAATACCAGGTATTTAATATGAAGCGATTGCCTGTCTGACCTCCACAACGCAGAAACTGAGGAATACGATACTCCTTGGTAAGACTGGTTGTCGTAGTATCGGACTTCAGAACACTCGAAACGACTGTTAAATATCCAATGGCTTAAAGAGCTCTCTGAGCCACGCATAAAACTAAGTTTGTAATGATAGTCACCCATCCGCGGATCTTGGAACACCTATGTGGCTGTTATCACTTAGCCATAAGCTCCTCTTAAAAAACAACTTTTATCAGAAGCCAATAAATTCTTCTTTGTATCTCTTTCACCTCCAAACGCTTTCGAGCAATTTGCTGCGGTTAGACTCCCGCACGGAAATGTACAACAATATTTGTATGGCACAGCTAGTTTTTCAAGGTAACCTCACTTTATTTTATTAGCTGATCCCAATTCAAGGCGATGCCACTCCGGTGGTTATAAGTTCATGACAGCAATACATGGTTAGAGTTGAGTTAAATGTTGATCCAGCGCAGCGCATACACGTGTACTAGCTATTTATTTTCACTATCTATATATAACTATAATATTTTAGAGGTAAACTGTGGAATCAATGAAAAATACGATATCTGTGCCAACGGTGGATGTCAAAAGAGAAACTGCTCACAAGTAGGACAGCCTACGCTCTGTATAGATCCTTTAAAATGCATCGGAGGATGTGTCTGCAAAGAGAGTTTCTTACTCGACCAGAATGGATGCTGCGTACCTGAAAAGGAATGTCCACGTAAGTATGAATATCTGCGCAACTTTTCTCAGTGTAATCTAAGATTGAAAATGGGTTTTTTCACCATTTTTGTGTCATATATAAGTACTATTATGGTTTTTCAAAGACCAACTTTTTTCACTACTTCAGGATCCAGGCGTAAATGTACTCGTAGTTATGTTTTGCCTATTTTTGTATCTACTTATGAATTTTAATTATGTACAAACTTATTTAATTATTCACAATAGTAAAATGTACAAAACAACACGAAGTTTACGACCCCTGCCCTCACACTTGTCCGCCACAAACTTGTGAGGCTATTGGGATTGCCTACCCCTGTCCAAACCCACCTCAAGGCAAAGAATTTTGCAACCCAGCCTGTCGATGTGAAGACGGCTACTACAGAAATTCTGCCGATGACTGTATTTCGGAAGCAAATTGCTGTAAGTCATTTTAATCTGGAAGGACCTAATCAAGACTTTTTATTCGTTCATCATCATCATTCACAGCCTGATTTCACCTACAGCTGGGTATAGGCCTATCTTTTCTTGTGCTAATCTCCACGGTCCTGTGCCAACATCATCCAGGTTTCCTCATCAGTCTATCTATCTTGGCCATATGCTTTCATTTGGAAAAAAACATCAGCAAAAGGAGGTTCAGAAGAATATAGATTGGGTGGGCGGCGTTTAAAAATTGAGCGACATTTTGAAATCAATTAAAATTCTTCAAAATTCTATAAAGTCCCGCCTCTATAACCAGTGTGTTCTGCCCACAACGCATACAGCGCTGAAACATTGACGCTCACGCAGGAGCCTGTGTATAGACTGAGAGTTGCATAAAGATCCGTGGGGAGTTCCATCCTCGGCATAAAACTTATATAGATCAAGCTCCTAACGCCGAAATCCGAAGACGTACAAAGGTTTTCGGTATTGGAAATTGCGTTACAGTACTCAAATGCAGTCGGGCAGGACACCAAGCAAGGCGCAGCGATGACAGACACACTGGACTAAGGCTAGTCCAGTGTGTCTGTCATCACTCAGGTGACAGCCTTGTCACTGAATGGCGTCTAAGAACTGGTAAAAGAAATGTGGGTCGTCCGCCGGCGAGATGGGCAGACAACATAGTTATTTGTTACTTACCAAGGCGAACCCTATTAAATCTAATACCTTGAAACGAGCAATTCTTGTATATATGTATGTATCTGAATCTCGGAAACTATTTTGAAAGTATGCAGTGGGGTTTCGGGGGCGATAAATCGATCTAGCAAGGTTTCATAAAAAAAAAAACAGGTCATCCAGGTACTGTTATTAAAATGGGAAACTCTTAATTATCGCTGAAATATTTATGGATAACAGCAGTCTATCGTGCAAGATTTAGACTTAGTTTGAGTAGGTCTTTCAAAACTCAATCTAATCAGTGTATGTTAGACATAGAGCTCCCTAATTATAATGTCACAGCACCTGATTCACCGCATTCCGTATCTAGTCTGTCCTAGCTTCTTTTTTAAGCTCATTGGTCCGTCCAGTTCCAGTCCAGTTCCACGGAAAAATTTCCAAAACAAATTTTGCTTCAACGGTCGCTTATTCATTCCAAAGTCACACCATCGCACCACCAGCTTTAGAAACTAACCAATCCAAATAGACTCCGGACCGAGGTTGGTTGCAGCAAAGAAAACTTGAGATTCATAAATTACTCTAAATGTCTTGCTGTTCCACAAACAATGGGGTAATTAATATCGTGTCCTGCGTATTCTGTTGTTTGTTCACTACAGTAACTGATGGACACTACCAAAAGCGAGAAACTAGTACATCAGTTATGGGCCGACACAATTTAGATTGCCATCGATACGCTAAGAAGATCACTAGCACCATCACCACCACCTGCCATTAATGCTCATGATGCTAAAACTCACTAAACATACATACAGTTTTATTGATGTTTTTCTGTACAGTACAATGCACTAAACCCAACGAACACTTTGCCTGCGGCCCGGAATGCGACAACGTTTGTGCTACATTATCAACACAGAACCGAACAAATTGCCCGATCAAAAATAAGCGATGCATTGAGAAATGTTATTGCGATGATAACTTCGCTAGAGATCTTTACAATAATTGTATTCCTATCAGTCAATGTAATGGTAAGGAATCCTTTAAATTACATACGTACATGATATCGGGCATGTAATCCCCGAAAGGTTAGTCAGTGATAGGTACACCTCTAAAGAATGAGGAATGTGGTAATGTGGGTGTACTTTTCTTTCGGATGAATGATGTGGGTGTACTGTTCTTTCGGCTGAATAATGTGGGTGTACTGGTCCTTCGGCTGAATGATGTGGGTGTACTGTTAAGTAACATTACACACACATTTCGTCAGTTATATTTAAATCCCCCATGCAATATTATAAGCGGCGTGCCTATAATTTTTTCATTAGAAAAACGTTGCCAGTGAGGCAACGTTTTTTAGGAATATTTCCTGTATTGTGGGTGCGTTTACAAACACTTAAACTCACAAACACACCCAGACCCCAAACAACTATCTGTAGGCCATACAAATATTTGTTCCGTGCGGGGATCGAACCCGCGACACACAGCGCAGCAGTCCAATCACTCGGCCATTGCGCCAACCGTGCCGTCAATTACATTAGACAAAAATGTTTTGTAACTTGTGGCAATACGAGTATGACACGATGGAGATATAGTGTGAGAAAGAGATGGAACTATACTGGATAAATATAAATACTAACAGATACCTAGCAATTAGGTGATTTGATTGACGGAATTTCATACACATAGTTAATGGGTGTCAAAATCTAAATAAGTATTCCTGGCACTAAATGTAAAGTTACTACAGCTGAGTAAGAAAGAAAGAAAACATATTTATTTGGCACATACCACAAATACAAACAACAACAAAATATAAAAACTAAACAGGGAACAAAAAGAGATAATATTGTGTGCCTCACGGCAGCGCCAAATAGGTCCAGTTCAGCGAACTGCCGAGCAGCTAGTGCCCGACGCTGGTTTTCAACTGTCTGAAAGGAACAGGGGTCTCATCTATAGTTATCATTTTATCTGTAAAGTTTCGCCAGTTCATTTCATTGAAACCCATAAGCTTCATATTCAGCTGCAGCCGGTTAGACTGGGAGCAGAACCCCACAAAGTTGGGAAATGGCATAGCAGGTGACGTTAATGCAGTATTCTACTAGATATTACAAATTCTTCGTTTGTTACAGAGTCTTGCAAGGGAGATCCAAACGCGGTACCAGGATGCAGTAGTTACTGTCAGCGTTGTTCTAACCGCAACGAAAGTAATGTCATTTGTCCATTATTCTGTTTATTAGATGGTTGTGATTGCAAACCGCTCCACATTTACGACGACAATATTGATAGATGCGTACTGCCTGAAAACTGCAGTAAGTGTTACCTTGTTTTAGATATTCACACGCATAGACTAGGGTGTTTCATTTCTTAACAGTACCTAACTGGTTTCAGCTAGGCAAAGACGGGTATTCTTCTATTGCACATAAAATAAAAATATACATACAAAATGCTATAATAAATAATCAGCCTCTAATGTTGCCAATGCTGGGACACAGTCCAGAGGGAATGGGCTATAACCTCCACACGGGCCCAGTGCGAACCCTGATTTGATCACAGCAAATCTTGTTCCTTCGTGTATCCGAGGATTAAAAAACATACGTTTATGTGAGCCTTGCAGCCTGTTTCAGCCCCCGGTTGGCAAATTTTGCAATTTAGATGAATTTATGAAGGAGATAATCCATCCGCAACTTAAGCAGTGTTAAAACAAACTATTGAAGTATTTTCTCAATAATCCTGAGCATACCTGTTTCTCTTCATTTTATTGTTTGAACCAAATGTATTTAAGACGAGCGCTAATTAATCGCGCCGACAAAGTGTTCCGTAGTGTGGTGGGTGCATAAAATATTTGGTTCAAAATAAAAATGATTATTTTAATTTATTTACCTCAATGTATCTTTCAGCGCCAACTTGTAAAAAGAACGAAGTTTACAACGCTTGCATCAACGGTGGATGTCAGAAAAAGAAGTGTTCAGATTTAGGACGCCCTGATATTTGTGTACATCCGAAAGAATGTATAGGCGGATGCCTATGTGACAAAGGATTCCTACAAGCTGAAAATGGAACTTGTGTGCTGATCAATAACTGTCCTAGTAAGTTTGATAACCTTTTAAGAAATTATGCAAAAAGTTAGACTATAAACTAAAATGTATTTGTTGCCAAATCAATTATTTTGTGTAGCTACTGATATCAGTTATTATTGATGAGATTGGTTGACCAGTCAATCACAATTTAAGATTAAGAAAACTGATCGATGAAGATGAATGCTAGACACAGCGACACATCGAGCTATACAAATTCAGCATAACCTGACCTCACTTTGTATGAATTTTCCGAACAATAAGGGATCAGCTTAATTTTGTGTTTTCTAGTTTAATAGTTCGACGTGTTCATTTTAAAACAACAATTTTGATACAAATACTCCTGAAAATAAAACTAGTTCTTAATAAGCTAATCTATGATTGTTTACAGAACCCGTTTGTCCCAAGTACAAAGTCTTTGACACATGTGCCAATGGAGGCTGCGGTAGAAGAACATGTCAGGAATTAACAGGGCCAGAAATTTGTAGAGACGTTACCGAATGTATCGGAGACTGTGTCTGTGATAAAGGACGTTTGCTTAATGAAGACGGAGATTGTGTACTAGAAAGTGAATGCAACCGTAAGTGTACCAGTTTTAGTTTTAAATAGTCAGCTGACGAATTGCAGTGGCTGGAAATCTCTTAACCGATTGCGGGCCCAGGTTAGCCGCTGTAGATATAATTTAGTCCAATGGGGTAATCCTCGATCCATCCTAAAAAAATGCAAGTGTTTGGCCCCTCTGCAGAAAATGCGCCACATTTTGCCCTTCCTGCACAACCACTTGCACCTTTCAAGATTTACTCGAAGCAAATGATAGAGCTGTGCTACATATTGGTCTAACACAATTTGAGCTCTTCGACACGTAAAGAAGAAAAATAATAGTTAACTTTACGTTAAGATTTATTACTAACTAAGCGTCCACATGACATCCGCATGAGAACCAAGGTGACCGACGTAGCCTGAAGAATTGCCAAACTTAAGTGGCAATGGGCAGGGCACATTGCTTACAGAACGGATGGCCGATGGGGCCGGAAAGTTCTGGAGTAGCGACAGCGAACCGGAAGACGTTGCGTTGGAAGGCCTCCCACTAGGTGGACCGATGACCTAATGAAGGTTGCGGGGACCGGTCAATGTGGCGACACCTGGGGGAGGCCTATGTCCAACAGTGGACGTCTTATGGCTGAAATGATAATGATGAAGCATCCACTTACTGCAAACTGCACAATATAGTTTCGAGAAAATCGTGTTTAAAAAAAAAAATTCAAAAGGAGATTCTAATGGTATTTGTAACAAATTTTTGCTTATAAGTGACCTTAGTTGGTTATTGTTTTAAGCATCGACAAGGTATGGGTGATAACCTGCAGTACGTCTAGTCTCCCGATGGAAGAAGGGATATTGTGGAATCAGCCCGTGGAGCTCCTGCGCACACTCTCCGAAGTACAGTCTATGACAGCCGCGTTGGTCTTGTGATCGCAAGCGCGACTGCTGAGCATGAGGTCTTATGTTCGATTCTCGGGTCGGGCATAGTGTTATTGGGTTTTCCTATCAGGAATCACGGAGTCACGGAGTTTGGATCTGTGTACGGTTGATGGCAAACAACTCGTCCCCTATTATATGGGTCGATGTGGTTATGTACATGTGTGTGTGTATATTATTACTCTTCAAAGGAGTTATTAAACGAGTCGACAACGGGCGTTTTTAGTTTGATGCCTGGATTCAGTCATCTGTTTTGTCTTTATGAAGGTTTCAAGCGGTTTTAGGTCCCAGAAACCCTTTTTTGACGCGACGACCGCCTTTTGGGTTTATATCGAACCTTATATAATCAATATAATCCTTATATATCAATTTCTGAGTTTACCTATAAGTAATTTCTCAGTACCAATCCAAGAAAATGGCACGCTATAATCTCACAAGCATGAATTATCGGGCGAAACGTGAATATACTAACTACGTACGGCCGACATTGCCATTCCTTTCAGACATATTTTTATGTTATACTTTTATTATTCAGCGACATGTCCCAGACCGCACGAAGTCTTCAACCATTGTCCTTCGACATGTCCACCTCAAACATGCGAGAGTCTCGACAGGGCCTACGTCTGTCCTATCAACAGACGTAAGCCCTGCGAACCTGCCTGTGTCTGTGAAGATGATTTCTTCAAGAACGCGCTCGGAGAATGCATATCTCGAGCCAATTGCTGTGAGTATTGACATATTTGGGCTGCGGGTGTTCGCAAGAGATACCGCGCCCTTGACATGAAGGGCTAAGAAGGAACATGGGTGGTTTTTAGTCAGTAGAGGTCTGACACTCCCTTTCGCTCTGCCCAAGAGCGGGAGGGGTCATTTGATGATTTTCCACACACCATAAAAAAAAAAGTATTGACATATTTGCGTCTAAATTCTTTTCAGTCATTTTAATACTCTTATGTTAACGTCCATCATAGACCTCTTTCAGGCGTGATAGCTAGAGGTCAACAGGAGGTTCATTATGAAAAAGCAATAAAAATAAGTAATGGCCAAGAAGATGTGACATTTTTGTGCAATTTTGATCTCAATTATTGTAAAAGACATATTGAAAAAATCGTGATATTGAGAGTATTAGGTATATATTTTTTTCATATAAAATTGTATTATGGCAGTTACTGCCAACGGTCAATCAAGTCTAGACAATTAAATTGTAGAAAAAAAACATTGTACGAAACTTTGTCGAAAACTGCAACTATTCTGGTACCTATCACAGTTTCTAAATAACTATCGTCAATACTGAATAGAATATACGAAAATAAACGTTATTTCGACAGTAAAAAACCACATTGTAATTTTTTATTGTAGTAAAATGTATGGGACAATTCGAATACTTCTCATGTGGTGTTGAATGTGACAATGTTTGCGAGACGCTGAATGAACAGAGCAAGGACGATTGTCCCTACGTGAACATACAGTGCAACGAAAAGTGCTATTGCTTAAACGGGTACGCCAGAAATAAAAGCAATTCCTGTATACCCATCGAACAATGTCCTCGTAAGTTTTTATTTTATTACAAATTCATAACATCTCGCCTGTTATACCTAAAGGGTAAGGTCTGTCTAACCATACACCACACACCTACCTACCTATTACCTACACTTATACCTATTTTTACACACACTTTTCACTAGTTTTGTTTAGGTTGCAGGCCCCAAGTCTAATGCCAGCAACCGAGCGGGTAAATCCAGAATCCGCGACCGCTACTGCCAAATTCCTGGTGGATAACCTAGTGTTACTACAGTACCCGGCGATAAATATTGCACATCGACCTTTTATTTACCTTTTATTTTAAACAAAGAATAAAAAGAATTATCAAAAGAAGCCAATCATATTGTTTTAACAGCTCCTAATAGATACCGGACTGTTTGTATTTCGTGCGATAGAGATAACGCTCTACAAAGCCGAAATTAGCCGATTGTCTCTTTCCAAAGGTCGAAGTGCAATATTTATCGCCGGGTACTGTAATTCGGTGTAGTTAAATAGTTCTTTTAGTAGGAACTCACCCGGGGAAGTTTGAATAGCCTACCAAACCTTCACAACCCAGGATCTTAGTGCCACGATACCTTCTGATTAGACTGGTTGTCAGATCTTCGAGTCGCATGACAGCCGCGACGAACTTTCCTAGGCATGGCGGTGTCTCGTTATGCCATAGTCACCCATCCGCTGTCTGACCTCGGCAAACTTTCTTCAACTCTGAGCGATCGACCATGGCCCCAATCCCTAATATTCTGGTTCAAACATATTGCAAACGAAGTCTTTTCCCTCTAGCACCCCGATGTGGTCCAGACGAGAGATGGGAGGAGAGTCCTTGCAGAGTCTGCGAGCCTCTCACCTGTGATGAAGTTGGCGACGAAATGGATTGTCCACCAGTAGAGGATAATGATTGTGATGATACGCCAGGATGTATCTGTAAAAATGGTCTTGTGAGAGACGAGTATGGTGATTGCATACCTATCTCTAAATGTTGTAAGTGATTTCGTTTATTTTAAGACTGTTTTAATGTACACCTCTTTCCCATTGTTCGCACATTTATATTCTGCAAGAATAATAATATTTTAACGACAATTTTGTATTCACTATAACTTGATTTAATATTTTCTTCAAGACGTTTCTTGCCTGTGTTTTCTCCATAAAAATCTACGCTGTGGACTGGGCAATAACTTTGAATTTTCTGACTAATTGATCGACTTTTTGACTATTCTTAATTTGCTTCTGGACAATTTTTATGAAATCAAGTACTTTGAGTTTTGACAAGACTTTATATTTGTATATATGTAATTAGATATTAATAAAATCTAGGCTAAAATTATTCTTTAATAATAAATAGTCTACAGACAATTAGGTAGGGGGTTATGATTAATTGTAGTTACTGACTAAAAACTGTTGGAATGTGGTTTTATTGAAATAAATTATTTGACTATGACAATGACTTTTTACTTTGACCACATCATCTGAATTGAAATCTATAGGTTTTATGTTATATTTAAGCGCTAAAACCATTATTTCTTCTCAGTTTTCATTTGCCATAAAAAAAATCAAAAGCCAATTACTTTTTTATATATTATAACGTACATTTATAAATTAAAAACTATGTTCTCTGTAAATTCTCATAGGTGCACAATTACTGTATCTATGTAATAAAACGTTGCCACGGGCTTTAAACCTATATACTGCTAAAAAGTAAGGAAAAGTAAATTGACTGTGAATAAATTGACATATGTTCCGTATGGTGTCGGACGTAAAGAATAGCACCATCCCATATCTTCCCGTGGGTGTCGTAAGAGGCGACTAAGGGACTTACCAGAGAATGGGCAGCAGCGTTCTCTGTGCCTTCGTAACAACCATACTGCGATCGCTAACCCGCCTGCCGAGCGTGGCGATTATGGCAAATCCCCCCCTTCTGGGGGAGGCCTATGTCCAGCAGTGGACGTCTTATAGCTACACGATGATGATGATGAAATTGACATATCAAAATTTTAATTCATCCGTAAACATTACAATCAAACAATCATTTTAAGTTTTAACATGGAATGCTCAATTGCTCAGACATAAGTTTATTTTGAAAATCTACTTCCTCAAACATTTAATTTATCTGAATTTTAATTTAATTTAATTAGACTTTTTAATTGTTTTTATTATTTTGAACTTAATTCTTTTCATATTCCAATTTATTTATTTTTATTTATGTTATATTGTGATTGTATTGGGACAAATTGTAGCGGGTGTGAATTACCTGATTAAATGAATTTATTATTATTATTATAATTTTAGATAGATAGATATACTGTAATATTCAACTGTAATATTAACTGAGGTGATACAAAATAAAGCCGATGCCGTCAAACAGTCACAGTATCTTTCTCGAATATTCTTATTAGTACCTAGTTAATTAAACTAATAAAATTTAATATTAAAACTAATTATAGTTCACTGTATTATCACTACTAATATGCGATCATAATTAAGTTAATCCCATTCCCACCCCTTTTTTTTGTCATCAAATTAGTAATTATTTTTGTGACATCCTTTTTTTAACCGACTTCCCAAAAAGGAGGAGGTTCTCAATTCGATTGGTATTTTTTTATTCATAAACATACGATTGACAAAAAAAGACTAAAGCTAAGACTAAGTACACATCCAACTGACTACATACATAAACGACAAAAACGGGACACTCACGGGTCAAAGTATAACATTACTCCACATCGCTGTCATCCAGAAACGTACCCAAAAGACTGAAATCAATGCCACGTTAAATGGCAAGGATCTTAGCCAAAGAAGAAGCCAGCCTTCTGTTCACGCGAAGTGTCGACCAGTCGGGGCTAATTTTCCCTAATCATTCTTAACTGTAAATACAGAAAAATGCATTTCAATCTTAAATGCACCATTAGTCTAACACTGCATGCGAACAAAGTGATCGATAACTCAATTTGGTATGTGAACCGAAAAAGAAACAAACGAGTGGTTTTGCGCTCTCTGCTGCCAGACTCATTTGTTCACAAAATCAGATTTTCCGAACAAATAAGTGACATAACTAATATATTATGACCCCAACGATTACGTATGGGCCATGACTGTTCATTTTCACTTGACTTCGTAATCAGTCGCACGGGTCCTAACCCCTACCGTAAAATACAACAAAAAATAAATAAATACTCTAACTTGGAGTTCACCAAGGCTCTGTTTTGAGCCCTTTTCTTTAATTTAGGTATCTGAGGAAAGATAGAATCCTCAAACTATCAGTTTTCCTTTATCATCATCGTCAGCCTATAGCAGTCAACTACCGGACATTGACATCTCCAATTTCACGCTACTCAACTCGATTCTTGGCAAGTCTTATCCAGCTGCTACCAGCCACACTGCGAAAATCGTGAGTGAAAGCTGAGTCCTTTATACGGTAGTAAACTGATTACACAATCCTATAATTTGAATCGTGTTACGCCATTTTGTAAGGATAGGCGCCTACACTCAAGAAAAGTATAAAATACATTCTTTCATAAAACCTTAGCAACAGACTAACTAACAACGCTAAAAAGACAAACGTAAACAATTGATTTGACAAAAAAGTGACAAAAAACGCATGCTTCTTAAAATCGATTTAAACGTTTTATTGAGCAAATAAAAAATGACGACCACGACTTCTGAACAGTGTAAATGGACGAAGAACTACTGTGAAAATAAAACAAAACTATCTCTTACTTGGAGCTCACCAAGGCTTTGTTTAGAGCCTTTTTTACCCGACTGCAAGGGAAGGGTAATGTTTTTTGATAGAGGTATCTAAGGAAAAATAAAATCCTCATACCACAAAAATTGCGACAGTGTGATCTGACCGAGGTAAATGAAAGAAGAAAACATGTTGTGCCGACTCAAAGTAGAACTGGACAAAAGTAAGAAGATGATGAGTATAGTAATAAAAAATGTCTTGACAAAAAAAAAAGAAATAGTTCGTGTATCTTTCACATTATTTTAATGGATTTTGCTTTATTTACCAGCTTCAGAGTGCACGGTGAATCTCACAGAGGCAAACGCTCGACTCAACCAAGGAATTGCTTCCTTATCTGCAAAGTTTTTACAAGTAAGTATACCGCCTCCTAACAAACTTTTATTGCGTGTGTGAATGGTCAGATTAATTTGTAAACGTTGACAAAGCAAGAGAAATATGCAAGACTCATACTGGTCCTAGTACTTGTCTTTCTGCACCAGTCTTGTTTATGTGTATATACATACGTAAGAAATTCATTTAAAACCAGAAATTGCCTAAACATTCAGACTTTCGGGGAATTTAAAGTTTTTTTTATTCGTAGTACCTGAATTCGGAAAATCCAAATGAAAACTCCGTAGCATCAGCTACATCTCTAATGATACCTTTGGCACAACTTACATTATGGGCCAAGGATGGACCGGTTCTGGACGAACTACTCAACCTGCTCAATCTCAAGTGTAAAGATGAGGTACGTAACATTATTTAAGGCACCACCCGGGATTAAGTTCAATTTACTTGGCAGACAACTTCATACACATTCTGCACCATTTTTTTATTGTTTAGGTAAATAGCCAATATTTGAACAAATTTTTTTTTTTAACACCAAATCGTTTCAACACAAATTCACTTCTAGTTCACTTCGGTTCGCTTCGTTGTATCACCAAAATCTGACTAACTGCTCTCGTAAACCCGATTGCAATCTATTTGTAAACCAATCCCAGTGCCGAAAGACGTCCACTACTCGACATAGGCCTCTCCCAGGTGTCGCGCATAGACCGGTCCCGTGGGTTTTGAATCGAGCAGATCCCCGCAACCTTCACCAGGTCATTAGTCTACCTAGTAGGAGTAGGTCTTACAAGGTAACGTCTTCCGATTCACGGTCGCCACTCTAGAACTTTCCGGCACCATCGGTCATCCGTTTTGCGAGCAATGTGCCCTGCCCACTGTGTTAACCTAATCAACTAATTTTAATTCATATAGATAAAGGCTGTTTTCAAAGATTTAACCAACGGATTCAAGAACCAATCACAGGTTGAATTTGAAGTAGCTTCAAAAACGTACGCAAACGAGAACTATCCATTAAGCGATGCCTTCAAAAATATTTCGGCTGAAATCTTCGACGCTTCTGGACAAAACGTCGACTTCAGTCTAAGCAAAGAAGTTGCTGATTTAATAAATGCTTGGGTGAGTTTTTCGTCATAAGATAACGCCTGATTTCCCCGAAGGGTTAGGCAGAGGTGTATACTTTTTCACCAGTTACGTTTGAAGGTCCATGTAAGTGACAGCGAGCCTATTGCCATCAACTAGGCGCAAATCTAGACTCACTGGCTGTCATGCGAGAAACTCCTGTAAAAACCCAATATCACTATCGGTTTCTAGTCTAACCGGATGAATTAATATAACCGGCAGTTGCTCCTTGTGAAATACTGTTGAATAACAGTATTTCACAAGGCGCAACTGCCCATCTAACCTCCATAACCCAATTGTAACTGGGTAATAATGTGATACATCTTGGGAAGACTGGTTGTTAGACTTTCAGGCTACTGACCCCTTGTAATGACTGTCAAAGCTCCACGATTGACAGCCGAGACCAACAACTTAACGTGTATCCCGATGCACGGAGGAATCTCGATATGTAAGGGGGCTCATCGACGGATCAACTAACAAAGATAGATCAGAGCGGCTAAAACTATAATTTAGATGCAACTAATATACTACAGATTGTAGTTGTGTAGTTACTTGTAGAATTAAAATGATATTTATCATCTGCCTAACCTTTTTTCCAACTATGTCTGGGTAAATGATTACCAGTATTTTATATGAAGCGACTGGGCTCAAAATCATAATGATCAATATTTTTTATCAGGTATCAGACCGTACTCGTGGTAAAATTACAGATCTTGTAAATCAGGATATGTTCGATGCGAACACAAGATTATGTTTAGTCAACGCAATTTATTTCCTGGTAAGAAATTTCTATAAATTACAGCTTAGTTTTAAGACAGTTACCCAGGGTAACATTTAAGTTAACTTTCATTGATAGTCTAGTCAACAAGTGCTTTTTGGGTCAAATTTTTGCTCCGCTTCCGAAAAATATGAACGAGGTTTCATTCGATTTGGAATAGCTAAAAACAAAAAAAAAATTGGGGTTCGATTGTAAAATATTGGTGCAAGTTTCCTCCTCTTTTTGAATCTTGTTTCAAATTTGAAAAATGTCAACCTGTTTTAGAGAAATGTGCAAAAAACCAAACCCCTATTTTTGTTTCATTTCATTGTTTATAACTTTTGCAATATTTACAAGATTTTTTCATAAAACACCTATCTGTAATGACACATCGTTAATATTTTTCGGAGGTCGTCATCATCTTGCTGCCCTTCACCCATGTTACTTAAGGTCGGCGCAACAAGTTTTTTTTTCTCATTCTCCTATATCAACCGTCACACCATCAAAATCAAAATATTTTATTTCACATCTAATAGGCCTACATGGGCACTTGTAATACGTCGACAAAAAGGTGCACAGTTCGGGTCGGTTCCTATGGTTTCTTAAGGAGAAAAACCGGTAAAAAACTCCATGGTACTCTTTTAAAATGATTTGGTTTTACAATATTTTTGTTACAGCATTAGTACTTAGATAAGGGGGGACAACGTAGGCCCGACAATAAGTCTTAGGATACTACACAAAAATAAGTATCTATAGGTATATAATATAAAAGCCAAAATAGTAAAACAAGACAAAAATTAACAAGTGTCAAGGAACCTACCTACAAGGCCTACATTAACAAAATAATCGGTAAACAGAATGTATACAAAAGTAAGAAAATAATTTGTACAAGTATTCGTACAGTCGGAACAAGACTAAATTTAACAGGTGGCACAAAAATGTTCAGTGCTATCAGTGCTGTAACTATTCTTAGCTAAAGGCGTAAATATATAAAGACGGTTGAAAACCATTGTAAAAATTCTTATAAAAAACTTTTTATTGCGGTAATAAGCGATGCCAAAGAAAAAAATAATGAGGAAAAAACAAATGAATGACTGTTTTCAAAACTAAAAAGTACCAGCTAAATGAATTTATAAATTTGAATTTGGAATACTTAACCAAAGATTTCAGATCAAAGTGGTCAGTACGACAAAACGCTAATTTCATAATATTTAAGGACCTTAGATATGTACGAGTATGTATCATCTTAACATAAATGATTTTACCAAGATTTTATTACAATTTTGGATTTAAGAGAGTGTCTATGGAGTTTACTGCACATTCTTCTCCAAAGAGATTTACGCTTTAGAATGGGCAACTACATTCATTTTTCATGTTAATATTCGTTGTGACTATGACTACAGCTTCGCTTTTCATATGGCATTCATAAGTGCCTATAATAGTCCAATTGAAATAAGTGCTTTGAGTTTGAGTAAAAACATGTATGCTTTTTCAGGGCAATTGGGTGTACCAGTTTAACCCTAATAAAACAGAAGTCAAAGATTTCTATAAGAGTAACGGTGAATCAGTACCTTTGAAATTTATGTACCAAGAAAATAATTTTAAATACGCTGAGAATGACAAGTTCCAGGTTTGTATTTTTTTTTAAATAGGAAGGTAACACAAACACCTTAACTTTCAATCTGAAGTAGTTTTTTTTGTATGACTTTTTGCCCCACCGCCCCATGAAATTCCTTGAGTGGGTCAACATTAAATTTTATTTATTTGTACCAGTTCATTTTGGGTGCTTATGAACAAAAAACTGAATTCCTTTCTCGCTCTTTTTAGGTTCTAGAAATGCTTTACAAAGGTAACAATTTTAGTTTCGTGGTGGTTCTACCAAGAAGTCAAGATGAATTTTCGCCAACGCTAGCAACACTTTCAGAACCTGGCGAGTGGAACAAAATAATGCAAAGCCTTGAAACACAGAAAGTTCAAGTAACTTTGCCAAAAATTACAATAAAAACCCGTATTGATTTAAAGCAACTGCTTATTAAGGTAGGAAAACATAACAAAATATTTTTACATTGTTGTATTTGTTAAAAAATAAAAGTTTAACAAATGTTTTTTTTTTTCATTTTAGTTCGGTGTCACCAAAATATTTGAAACATCAGATGGATTTGAAGGATTGTTAGAAAAACCGGAACCAGTGTTTGTTTCTGATGCAGTACAGCAAGCTTTCATAGCAGTTGATGAAACAGGAACTGAGGCTGCGGCAGCTACTGGTACGTATCGATAATACAAAATATCAATCACACAGTCATATTGAGAATGGATGAATGAAAGGAGAATTTAATAAAAGACACTCACCACACATCTTATTCGTGTTGTCCTTCATAAAGTTCAGGTACTTTACTGTGGAGCAAGAACTATATTGAAAACTGGTGTGCTTGTATGACTTGATAATTCAGACGATGATGGGAAGTCAAATATGTATTGGATTGGCCAAAACAGTCAAAATTCTTATGTTTGACATAAGAATTTTGAAAGTCGTTGGGTAAATACAAAAAGCTGTATAAACGAAGAAAGTAGACGAAGTAAATGTAGTATTTAAGAATCATTCGCCACATCCAATGATTCTAAGATACTTAAATACTCCTATCGCTTCGTTCTCGTAATCATCGTTTTGTATTATCTGCCACATAGGCGACAGTTTTGATGATACACAACACACAAGCACATCAAGTTCGAATTTACCCAATCAACCTTTAACAATAAAGTTGAAAATCTGTTAAAGTTCGATATTTGGTTGTTTGATAGATGTCAAAATCAAACATTTTATAGAAATAATCCTCTTCATCTTTATTGAATTTTTGCCGTTGACGGCACGGTTGGCGCAATGGCTGAGCGATTAGACTGCTGCGCTGCGTGTCGCGGGTTCGATCCCCGCACGGAACAAATATATGTAAGGTCTACAGATTGTTGTTCCGGGTCTGAATGTTTGTGTATGTGAGTTTAAATGATTATAAACGCACCCCGAAATTCTTAGTGTGGGGCAAAGTTAAAAAAAAATAAAATTGGTTTGCATGAAACTTAAGCAAATCTTAAAATGATTCATGTGTGTTTGGTATTTATTTATTTTAATCATTCATACTTTATTTATTTTACAGCTGTCATTGTATCTAGAAGGAGTCGCCCCTTAACTCCGCTTTACATCTTCAATGCTAACCATCCTTTCCTATTTTACATTATTTTTAAGAACACAATATTATTCTGCGGAGCCTTTGTTTATTAAGGTGAATTTACTTTAAATACCATTTGCGATATCAGTTGGATTCCACAGCTATAATATCAAGGTTGATTCAATACTTTTCAGCAATAACAGTGAGAACTTTGGCACTCCGGTATCCTCCTCCGGAAATATACGTCTTCGAAGCAACACGCCCCTTCATATTCTATATAGTGATTGACAAAGTACCTCTGTTTTGCGGGCTATTTGTAGGAGCGCAGTAAAAGGTGAAATTTTAGTTCCAAAATCGTTACAATTTGTTTAAATTTTATCAATTGGTGGTTGTTTATTGGTGAAGGATATAACATGTATAGGAGGCACTATTTCTACATTTTGGACTTTTCCATACACCCTCCGCAAACTGAAAGCGTGCACTTTGCTCTATATTTTGAATCATAATTCACTGAAACTTTTCTCTTGGAAAAGAATCAGTTTATTCAGTATTCAGTTACTATTCCTTTATTTAAATGTAAAATTACTTCTCACACTTCATTTATGTAAATAATAGGGCTAAAAAAACAACAACAATGGACGTTGAAATACACAACCAAGCGACGCGACGCATGAAATCAGCTGTTCACTTTCTGCCTAGCTACAGAGTTCATTGAACTCGTCTCTGCGCTTGCCGTTCCCTACGTGCGTTTTGCACGGTAATGATACATTGCGTATGAGAAAATAAAAAAATCATATTAATTGGATACCCGTGACGTTCCTGAATTAATTTATTGTACCGGTCATCTTAGGATGATTTACTAAAGTCACCCCAAAAGTCTAAGAAGGGCTGTCCCTTATACCCTGTATTATGATCCCACCTACAATAATGTTTTACATTTATAGCTGTTGTTCTCTCAAGAATAAATATAGTACCCGTTAATCAGACAAAAATCTTTAATGCCAACCATCCGTATATTTATTTTGTATAAAACTACGAGAAATATCATTGTTTTGTGGAACCTTCGTCCAATAAGGTGAAATACGATGCTCGCAATACATACTTGTGTGCTTCCACGTGTTATATGCACGTTAACAATTAACCAGTGGTTCAATCTAAATTACTTACATAACTAATATTTTATGTATTATGTTTGCTTCCATGCGCTACCTACTAATGGCTACAGAGTATTTTATTCAAAATTTATTATTGTTAGGGTTCCGTAGTCAACTAGGAACCCTTATAGTTTCGCCATGTCTGTCTGTCTGTCTGTCCGTCCTCGCTTAATCTCTGTGACCGTTAGCACTAGAAAGCTGAAATTTGGGACCAATATGTGTATCAATCACGCCGACAAAGTGCTAAAATAAAAATTGGAAAAAAATGTTTTATTAGGGTAGCCCCCCTATATGTAAAGTGGGAAGTGTTTTTTTTTTTAATTTTAACCCTAATGTGTGATATATTGTTGGAAAGGTATTTAAAAATGAATAGGGGTTTACTAAAATCATTTTTTGATAATGTCAATAATTTCGGAAATAATCGCTCCAAAAGTAAAAAACAAAGCGTCCCCCCCCCTCTAACTTTTGAACCATAAGTTTAGAAAATACGAAAAAAATCTGAAAAGTAGAACTTTATAAGGACTTTCTAGGAAAATTATTTTGAACTTGGATGGAAACAACAGATGGAAACTGCAGTTAACCAATATAATTTGGTCCCTGAATCGTATGAGCGCCTATACAATCCAGAGGTCAAGTTTCATTTGCCCGTATTTTTTTTTAACTTCGTTTACATAATATTTTATTATCTACGGAACCCTACACTGAGCGTGGCCCGACACGCTCTTGGCCGGTTTTTTTATCTTGATATTACTTTAAAACATACTTTATTATAAAACACAACTATTATCTCGAAATAGAATTTTAATACAAGTAGTAGGAATGACTTAGGCTCTGAAGTTATATTTTCCGAAAGTAATCCATTACTTAAAACTAATTTTGCATCTTCAGCTATCACGGTTAGCGCTACGTCAGCAATGGTGGAACCTCCAGAAACGAAAGAGTTTAAAGCAACTCACCCTTTCATTTTCAACATAGTATTTAAGAGTATCGAAAGTTCAAACAAAATACCATTGTTCTGTGGAACATTTGTAGGAGCCGAGTAAAAGGTGAATGAAATTGGACATAACAAGTGCTTGATCATTTTGATATCATGGTGGTTGGCTCAATGGTGAAGGAGTTCTGTTCTTATTTTGTGTATGTTGTAGCTTTTTTCTGGTTATGTGTATATTTTACAGTCGGTTAAAGTCCTGGAATTCCTGTGGTAGAGTCTTCATTGGTGACCGTATCATTTATGTGATACAGGCCGTAAATTTTGATAAGTAATATATTTTTAGTTCTGGAAAACTAATTACAGATTACATGTTTCTTAATTATGAGGACTCTGTCTTTTCGTTCCAATTCGTTTAGTCTATATTTAGGGTCTACCCCATTGTCGCTTTATGCTAGTTGGTATCCACTGAGAGGTTATTTTAGCAGATTTGACAATTCCAGTTTCATTTCAACTTAGCAGGTTTAAGACCAGTATCTGCAAATTTTCATCAATAAAATGAGTAATTATCATAATTGAGTTAAATATAGTTACTTTGATTATTTAATATATTACTTTTTAACCCCAATTGCTTGAAACAGGATTAACAAAAAAATATTTTATTAATCAAAAACAAAAATTCTTAACAATTTTAAATATAATATGATTGTATTGTTTAAAACGCACTTCAACCTTACACGAAGTCAAATAGTGAAACCATGTTGAAAAAAATCTTGTTCCATTTTCAGAAATTATATTCAAAAAAAAAATCAATCAAAAGTCATTTATTCAAACTAGGCTGATAATCAGCACTTTTCGAACGTCAAAATTTACTTTACTTTACTCATTTACAAGTGACAGTCCCCCATAACGCCCACCCTTCGACACTATTTTTTGCTTGGTGGACCGTCTCCAGTCTGCCGAAATAATTTAATGCTAACCGCCCTTACTTACCTAATAATTAATAAAAATATATCTGTAATTTCTGGGACATTGTTGGGGCAAACTAGACTGACCGGGAACCATGGAGCTTGTAGAGCAAAAAAAATCGTAAACATTAACTAATTATGTAAATACCTACAATTTTCATTCTCACGAAAATCTCAACTTCTGTGTTCAATGTGCAATACTTTTAGAGATTCTTATATTTCGATCCTAACCTATAACGACTCATCCCTACATATTATTATAAAACAAAGTCCTCCGCCGCGTCTGTCTGTTTGCCATAAACTCAAAAATTACTGCACCGATTTTCATGACGTTTTTTTGTAATAGGTAGAGTGGTTCTCGAGGAAGGTTTAGTATATAATTTGACCGACATCCACGCGGACGAAACCACGGGCATCAGCTAGTTTTATATAACTTGAGCTTCAAAAATTCATTCGGGGCAACCAAAAGTCTTCAATGTTTGTTTTTTAAAAGTATTTCCTCTATCTTCACATCTTTTGGGTCTTATCTAATGTATTTTTAATCATTCTGTCTACTAGCAAAACATATTGTGATACCTTATGCTTTTTAATTTTATTGTATTCTAAAATCGGGTAAATTTGGCAAAGAAACTTTATGTCCAGTGTACCGATTTTGCTTGCTTTGTGCTCCTTGTATAATGTATTTGCCATATACCTCTGTTAATATATTGGATTGATTGATCAATTTTTTAGGATTTAACAAATGATTTTTATTTTTCAGATGCGTCACAAGAAAACTTACATGTTTTGATTCTAAATAAAGTTTTGACCAATAAAATATGTATTTTTATTTCACACCCAAAGATTCATACACTCTAAGACTTTATAGGTATTATGCTAATCACAGTAATTTATTTCTAGTTTCTTTTAAAAACAGTTTAGTTCTGTAATTGTTCTCATTTAGTCAACAGCACGTGAAACACTTATTCAGTTTTAGAAAAATATATCACCAAGCAATTTGAATACAAATTAAACAAAAGTAATTATCACGTCGTAAATTCGCTCCACAGAGAAACAAACCTAACCCTACAAGGATAACGTCTGTTACCAACAAGAACCAATTATTGTAGTATATAGGGTGTAAAAGAGGAGCTTGTGGCTTAATAAGAACTGCCACTCGGGTCGATCTTTAGGTAAAGCTGTGCTTACCTAGGTCGGTCTGTAGATGGGTGACCGCCCGACATACCAAGTTTCCTCCGTGCCTCGGAAAGCACGTTAAGCTGTTGGTCCCGGCTGCCATATATAGATCTTTGGCAGTCGTTACAGGTAGTCAGTGACCTGAAATTCTGACATCCAGTCTTACCAAAGAGTATCGTATTACCTAGTATTAACTGGGTTGTGGAGGTCAGATAGGCACGCTCCATGTAAAATACTGGTATTCTCCATGTAAAATGCAGGTATGAATCTGGTTAGACTGGAAGCCGACCCTAACATGGTTGGGAAAAGGCTAGGCAGATGATGATGATAGGGTGTAAAAGTACCCTTAACGCAAACGAAGGGCACTTGTTCTCTCCACCACTGCGATCCTTTTTTTGTTCTAGACCATACCTGGGAACCTCCTAGTTACGTAGATATTGGGGGTCAAAGTTCCAAATTTTTCACAGCTGTTTTTGTAAATACTAGTTTTTCAGGTTATAACTTTACTTAAATTACCTCCATGACCCGTTTACTATTCAAAGCATCCACTAGCACAATGTTTCAAGTGTGCTACATTGAGTTTACCGTAAAATGTGATTTTTGACCCCAAAAAAAACCAATTTCCCAGCAAAAATTTTTGCCAAGGGGTACTTACTCGTAGTTTGATGTACAGAATGCTTGGTTGACGGCTGTGTAATGGGTTAATTTACACCCTGTATTATGACGGTTACCAAGAACAAACCATTGAGGGACTAGTTTCCAATTAATAGGTATTATAAGAACTCCCCGAGGATGAGAATATCGACAAGACGGGATCAAATGAAATTACGAGTTAGATCTCTTTTATCCGTTCAAAATCCCAGACAATCTTCTAAAGGAAATGTTGTTATAGCCTTTAGTCCTGGTTAAAATAAAACTTTTGTTTCACCTGCTACAAGGTGATAGTTTGATCCTCTTTCAAATACTTTAGGTTCCAATTTAAATTGTGAATTAAGATAATTCTCTGATGAATGGATCTAATCCAATCACATTGTGCTTCCGAATTGGAACCAAATACTACAGGACGAAATAAGAATTTAACGATCACAGTTATATTAAAACAAGGTTTAAAAAATCCATTAGATACATGTATAAGGTCATTGTATACAATACAGTTATTGGTTCTACTCAGTGATATATATATATATTATTAGAGGGCAATGACACCTGACAGAATGATACCTAGCTTATAATTTATTATGTATACAAGTCTCAAATTATGGTCATTTCAAGAGTTATTGCTACACTCTGACTGCCTCGTTGGTCTAGTGGTAGCAAGCGCAACTGCCGTGCCACATGCATCCTAGGTTCGATTTCCAGATCGGACAAAGTGTTATTGGAAACAGGAATTTCTCAGTAGCAGCCACGGAGTCTGACGATATCCCAATCCCGAAAAAAATAAATAAGTGTGTTAACAGAAGATCAGCAACTAAAACGAGCAATACATCACTCAGGCACGGACCGTGGGCCCCTTGAGACTCCTATATTGATGATTTAATTAAGCAGTTGCCCTCAAACTTGTGTATTGGGACGCTTCAGTCCGCGACCGACGGAGAAATCCTGTCGGAATTTGTAATTAAGAAACAACGTCTTGGAACAAAATCTGTTTACGAACTCGGCCGAAGTATTTTATCTTGTTCACCGCGGCTTAGCGCAAACATCCACATAGGATGTGTGGTAAAGTAAAATAGTTCGCATTGTTGGTCGTTCGCTGTTGAATGATTTCTTATTGAATAAACTTTGCTTGAACGCGTCGGTATTAATGGCGTTCTCAAAGGATAAGCACAAAGTTCAGGGAACCTTGGTTCTGGATAATTTGGTTTAAGAAAATAGTGAAGCTTGGTAATTACCAACAAATTCAGCATTAATGACAAGTCATCATCTGCCTAGCCTTTTCCCAACTATGTTAGGGTCGGCTTCCAGTCCAACCGAATTCAGCTGAATACCAGTATTTTACATGGAGCGACTGCCTATCTGACCTCCACAACCCAGGTAACACTAGGTAATACGATACTCTTTGGTAAGACTGGATGTCAGACTTTCAGGTCACTGACTACCTGTAACGACTGTCAAAGATCTATATATTATATTAACTAATTAGTTAAATACCTACAATTTCCATTCACACGAAAACTTAACTTCTGAATTCAATGTTCGATACTTTTAGAGATTCTTATATTTCGATCCTAACCTCTAACGACTCATTTTATATAACTTGAGCTTCAAAGATTCGTTTGGACAACCAAAAATCTTCTTTGTTTGTTTTTTAAAAGTATTTCCTCTATTTTCACATATTTACGGTCTTACTTACCTAATGTATTTTTTAATCGTTCTGTCTACTAGCAAAACATCATATTATTATTGGGATTATGTTTTCTATTTGTTTTCTAATATCGGGTATAAATGGCTAAGTAAGCTTCTTGTCCAGTGTGCTGAGTTTGCTTGCTATGTGTCCCTTATGTAACGTACTTGCTATGTACCTCTGTTTAGAATTGATTGATCATATTTTATAGGAAATTAACGAATAATTTAAATTTTTAGATGTTTAAAAAAAAACTTAAAAGAACTGTTTCCAAATAAAGTTTTGGCCGATAAAATAAATGTATTTTATTTCATACCCACAATCCTTATTATTATACTCTGTAACTTCGTCGGTATTATGCTAATCACAGTATCTTCTTTCTTGCTTCTTTCAGACTAAAGTCTACAACTTTATTCTAAAAACAGTTTAGTGTTCTTATTGTTATTCAGTCATTAACAACACATTGAACACTTATTCAGAGTTTTACAAAAATATATCACCAGCCAATTTGAATACAAATTGAGCAAAAGTAATTATCACGTCGTAAATTCGCTCCACAGAGAAACAAACCTAACCCTACAAGAATAACGTTTGTTACCAACAAGAACAAATTATAGTATATTATGATGGTTAGCAAGAATAGACCATTGAGGGACTAGTTTCCAATTAACAGGTATTATTGGAACTCCCCCGGGGATGAGAATATCGACAGGACGGGATCAAATGAAATTACGAGTTAGACCTCTCAAAATCCCAGACAATCTTCTAAAGGAAATGTTGTTATAGCCTTTAGTCCTGGTTAAAATAAAACGTTTGTTTCACCTGCTACAAGGTGATAGTTTAATCCTCTTTCAAATTCTTCAGGTTCCAATTTAAATTGTGTATTTAGATAATTCTCTGATGAATGGACCCAATCTGATCGCATTGTGCTTCAAAATTGGAACCAGATACTAAATTCTTATTTGGTCCTTTACCAAATAAGAATTTAACTATCACAGTTAAATTAAAACGCGGATTAAAAACCCATATATATACAATATACAATAATTAGTTCTACTCAGTGATAGATATATTATTTATTAATTAGGCAATGACGCCTGACAGAATGATATATACTTTATATTTTATTATTTAGCCCACGCTGTCCCACTGCTGGGCAAAGGTCTCCCCCTTAAAGGGCTTTCCAAGTTTGGTTGATAATTGCTCTCTCCGTCCAATCTGTTAAGAATGATATACAAATTTCAAATTATAGTCATTTCAAGAGTTATTGCCACACTCTGAGTGCCTCGTTGGTCTAGTGGTAGGAATTGCAACTGCCGTGCATGTGGTCCTGGGTTCGACTTCCAGGTCGGACAAAGTGTTATTGGATTAACCATCACGAATTTCTCAGTAGCAGCCACGGAGTCTGGATTCGTGCTTGGTTGATGACAATAGACTTGCCCCCTATTACACGGCACTTAAACAAAACTGGCGAAATGTGAATATAGTTATTTGTACACCTCTGCCTAACGCTTCGAGGATTATAGTCGTGATGTTATTTTATATTTTTTAACAGTAATGATAAGTTTTAGTTTTTATTTCTTAGCTGTAGGAATCGCGTATTTTAGATAGTACCTAGAGGCACAATCGACTTATGAAAGACAATGTTGCTATCGTTACCCTATTGTCATACCAGATGTTCAAACTTTAGGACCCCTGATGCCCCATTGTAGATATTCGAACAATATGACAATCGATCCCTCCATCCCTGAAGTGGACTGTGGCCTTACACTAAACGTTCACCTAAGCAATGCATGAACATGGCAACAATCCGGATCTCTGCAACCCTTTGTGTGAGTAGTTTAAACAAACTGTTGTTACGGTATCTATGGTCGTTGGTCTCTTGGTCGTAAGCGCGACTGTTGAGCGCGGGGCCCTCGGTTCAATTTCTGGATCGGAAAAATTGCTATTGGGTTCAGTTGCAGGTTTTCCCATTAAACAATTCTCAGTAGAAGTTGGCAGTATTACCCCCGTGCTTGCCCGAGCTCGTGAAGTCATTGGCATGGCGCCTGATCTCTCTTCAGTCGTGTCGGATTGCCATCGGATTTTGTAAAGGAGTAGAGAGTGCACATGTGCACACACTTGTCCACTATCCCCCGCTGATGGCTAATATCTGCTAAGATTGGCCGAAAAAGGTCAGGAATACTATGTGACTTGTCATTGTCTTGTTAACCCCGAAGGCGGTTGTTATTGTCATCCTGCCATTTGCCTTTGTCTATGCTCAATTTGCCTGAAGACATGTTTATACAAGCAAAAGCAGAACACGAAGAACCATCCGTCATCTTTACATTATCTTCCCTTATCGTCTTTAAACTATCTAAAATCATACTTTCAACAGGTAAAGCGAAACGAGTCGATAAGTAAGACCAGTAAATTAGCTTCGGATAACATCGAAGTTCGTCGTAAATTTAGCTCAACTCCGTCGATTGTAAAGACCGCTGGCTCTCCGGCAAATTGATCTTATCGGGAGGCTACCCGATGTTCATAGTTAGTGGTCCATAGTTCATTGTGAAATTCGCAAGCGGTACTAAACTCTGACGGTCAACTAATTTACCAGCAGACCAATCTTTACCTTAATAGTTATGGTGTAGTTGTAGCTCCAAAGTACTTCAGTGCACCGCGACCGCTAGGTAAACTTGGCTGAGTCTCACGATTTGTATAGAAATAATTAGGTGGTACGATTTTCTGAACAAGATCTTCAAAACTTTTGTTCTCCTTTTTTTTGTTGGTCTTGGTTCCCTATTTAGTCGCAGTAAAAGAGTTCGTAAGGATTTTCCACAATGTTTTGTAGAAAATCCTTACGAACTCTTTTACTCTTTGTAGGTATTGTTATGTCCTACAAATACAAAACATACAAGATAGTTGTAACTAATGAATTAGTTTCAAGAATAACCTATTGTTGATAGTCGAGTAATAAATATAGCAGAAGATAAATTACATGGACAAAAGGTTTGACTATTTATTTGTGACATTAAGTTAGCCACAAACTAAACGTGACCTAGATTTTTAGCTAAACAAACTGTTTCTTAACAAACTTACTTCGAATAGAACCACATATTATAATTTATAGATAAGGTATTTTGTTTAGTGAATCAGGCCCCTAGCACACGGCGTATTTTAAACGCGCAGACGACGCGCATATGAAGCGCGTATACGCGCTTCAAACGAGATTTGGGCGCGACCTTGTAACCTAAGCACAAGGGGCGATCGTGAAACGCTCGTCTACGCGCTTGCAACTGCTAACTACCTTCAACCCTTTGTACGCGCTCCAAACGAAAAAATCGGCATCTACGGAAGCCGACGACACGCGTTTCTGGAACACCGTAGAAAATACGCCGTGGGCTAGGGGCCTTAGATAACACATTGAAAAATCGCATTAGGAAACCCTGTAATATTTATAATAATAGTCGTAATATAGAAACATAAAATATTTTTTTTGGGTGCACTTGAGCCTTTCCAGAAGACCCGTATTACCCAGTACTAACTGGGTTGTGACGGTCAGATGGGCAGTCGCTCCATGTAAAATAGTCGTATTTAGCTGCATCCAGTTAGAATGGAAGCCGACTTTCAACTTCGTAGGGAAAGGGCTAGGCATATGATGATGGCGAAGCACTTGAGTGACTTACAGACACGTCTGTACGTGTAATAAACCTGTACGAGTATCTCACCTTCTATCTACAGAGATTTTATTCCGTCGGGGCTGTGGGTTGTCACGCATAAGATACCGCGGCCTCGACATAAAGGGCTAAGAAGGAACATGGGTGGTTTTTAGTCAGTAGAAGTCTGACACTCTTGGTCAGAGCGGAAGGAGTTATTCGATGATTTTCCACCCGCCCAAAAAAAAAGATACAAGTTTATTGCTAGTTCACAATACCGTTTCTAAAGCCCTAATATTGTTAATATTTTCAATTTATCAATTATTTTAAATAAGCAATTTCAATGGACCTCTTCCAATGCCTCATACAATTTATCGATTCACACACAATATTCATCGAAAGTCTCACCTACGGAAACCGCGAATAGAAAACAACGCTATTTGTCCAACCCAAGATACCGGTCTTAAGCAGCAAATTGATTGCATTATTAATACCACTTTATTAGCTATCCTCGAGATAGTTTGAGCAGAAGTAATAGTTGGATACAGTTGATCGGACTAACGCATCAAAGACTATGAAATTCTGTACGACCATAAGCATGTTACAGAGATGTAAGAAAGAAATGATGAAGAGGGATATGGGGGGTATGTCTGTAAGTGGACATAAGGATACTCGTAACAAATTAATAAATAGCAGATAATATCTCATTGTAATTGGAACAGCCAGTACAATAGTGGTAACACCTGCCCTACCAAATCATTTTTACTACAACGAAATTAAAGTTGATGTCAGTGTCCAATAAATTGAGCTATAAAAATAAAACACTGGAGTCGTGTAATAAATAGTTTAGATCTAATTTCGCAGACTGTGAGAATGCAGTTACATACTAGTATTTTACATGGAGTGACTTCCTATCTGATCTACACAACCCAGTTAGCACTGGGGAATAGGATACCCCTAACGGTACGCGTACACTAAAACCGATTCGTCCGTTTTCGGGCGTCATCGGACGGCGCCGGTAGTAGCAGTGTATGCGCTCTCTTCCATTTACTTACGTTTTATTTGATCGGCCCATGACGCCCGAGCATACTTCGGCCGATGACGGATTCGGTGTACGCGTACCGTTACGGTACGCGTACACTAAAACCGATTCGTCCGTTTTCGGGCGTCATCGGACGGCGTCGGTAGTAGCAGTGTATGCGCTCTCTTCCATTTACTTACGTTTTATTTGATCGGCCCATGACGCCCGAGCATACTTCGGCCGATGACGGATTCGGTGTACGCGTACCGTTAGACTGGTTGTCCGACTGCCACCGCCACTGGGTTGCCACTGACTACTGACTACGACTGTCAATCAAACAATCTACAAAACACAACCGGCACCAAGACGCACAAAAGAAACTCGGTATGAAATGGGTGGTCCCATCCACGGTGCAACCTAGGCAAGCGCAGCTTAAACAATCGACTGTTATTATTAAGCCACGACCTCCATTTTGACGACAAAATAAGTAGTGTGAAGATATTTTACTGAAACTGTAGCACAACAAAATTGTGTGCCATATTCGCTGACTCTATAATCCTTGTCTTATAAAATTACTTAGAACACGCCCAACTTCGTTCTGACTTAACTTAGTACTGGAACACATAACTTGACTAACTATACGTATAACTGGGCCACATTGTGCTTATATGGGTGGTTTATTTATGTATGTAGCACGAAATTTCAGCCATTTATTGAGTACACAATAGCCTAGCTGTTGCCTCAGGCGTTGCTCGAATGGAGGTCTGAAACTATCCACAAGTGGGATGAAAAAAATAGCGATTATGAAAAATAGGGTTTAACGTTCTTCGTCACTCATAAAAAAGGGGGATCCCGTCGAGCCAGATGTTGTATGTTGGGTTCGGCTTCCAGTATGCTACCTAGAAGCTGCTGAATACTAGTATTTTACATGGAGCGACTGCCTATCTGATCTCTGCAACCCAGTAAATGTAAGTTTCATTAGAGTAGGTATAGGTATGTAATTAAATATTTAGGTAAAGGTATGTTTTTATTAGAATGTAAGTTTCATTAGAGTATAGGTATGTAATTTAGTGTTAGGTATGTGTGTTTAAAATTAACTAAAAATATGATACCAAAATATTAACTTTAGTATCAATTATTATTACTTACTAATGTAAATATTCGTATGCCGCGTCTAGCGGTGGATATGCCAAGAACCATACCATTTCTGTAACAACTTTGTGAATACCGTATCCTACGAATAAATGTCTTTGTCTTTGTCTAGTTCTGGGTAACATAACACCTTTTTTCTTTTATGGTGGGTGGAAAATCATCATATGACCCCTCCCGCTCCTGGGCAGAGCGGGAGGGAGTGTCAGACTTCTACTGACTAAAAACCACCCATTTTCCTTCTTAGCCCTTCATGTCGAGGCCGCGGTATCTCTTGCGAACACCCGCAGCCCCGACGGGGTAACATAACACTTCATGGTAAGACTGGTTGTTAGACCTTTGAGCAACTGGCTACCTGTTAAGACTGTCTGCAAATGGCAGCCGGCACCAATAGCTCAGCGTGGTCTTCGCCGCAAGGAGAAAACTTGTTCTGCAATGAGTGGTCACCCATCCTCAGACCAACCTGGGTAAGCGTGGCTAAACCTGAAGATTGATCCGAGTGACTGTTATTATTCATGCAATTCAACAATCATAGTAATAATTTGATTTATTCTCAGCTATGATCCATTGGGGTTGGTAACAATCCGTCGGGGCTGCGGATTATTCGAAAGAGATATCGCGGCCTCACAAGGGCGAAGAAGGAACATGGGTGGTTTTTAGTCAGTAGAACTCTGGCACTCCCTTCCGCTCTGCCCAAGAGCGGGAGGGGTTATTTGATGATTTCCCAAACCCCAACCAAAAAAAAAGGGTTAGTAGCAATCGGAACTTACAAACTATATTAGCAGGTACCTACAAAGAACAAACTTAAATACATTCACAAAGGTGTAAATACAATATAGAAAGAAATACGATATTATCCTATAGAAACTCTTTACTCTGCATTCAAGTTAAACTGGCCACAACATACAAGTAAATCATGACCTACTTTACTTAGTTGAACATGTTTGCTTAACACCTGAGCTCAGCTTTTAATTTCTGCAACATTTCTTGTAAGTTACGCGTAAAGAAACTTTACTCATAAGTTTCTCGCCTACATCATTAAATACTAGAAAATTATCTCACTAATATAACTTGACTCTCACTCCTTCATACTTTTGAAGTTTAATATCTTGAAGACTGCCTAGGTCTTGTGGTGGCGTTGATTGTTTAACCCTGAGTACTGTGCTTGATCCTTTTTTATTTGCTTATATTATGTAGTTTTCATCAGCAGTAGTTTCGGCTTTTCCATCAGTAATTTATCAGTAACAGCTACGGAGTCTGGATCTGTGCCCGGTTGATGGCAATAGGCTCGCCCCCTATTACATGGGACTTAAACATAACTGGCGAAATGTGGGTGTACTATTAGGTACACCTCTGCCTAACCCTTCGGGGATTACAGGCGTGATGTTAGTTATCAAATCATCATTGGTATAAAATCATTTCTGTATTCATTTAACATTACATACCTTTTTTTTTAGTGTGGGAAATCATCAAATGACTCCTCCCGCTCTGGGTAAAGCGGTAGGGAGTGTCAGACTTCTACTGACTAAAAAACAACCATGTTCCTTCTTAGCCCTTTATGTCGAGGCCGCGGTATCTCTTGCAAACATACCGCAGCCCCGATGGGAACATTACATACCTTAAAATATATTTTTATTTAGCGTTTTATTAAACCTTAAAACAATACTTACACATTACATTAATTCCATGGCAGTTGTAGCGGACGATACACTTTTATTATAGCAGGAAAACCTGAAACATGTCGCGCAAAGGGTGGTCGAACTATCCACCTCAACTTGGTACCCCTCTATTTTTTTTGGTAGTTGGGAAATCATCAAATGACTTCTCCCGCTCTGGGCAGAGCGGTAGGGAGTATCAGACTTCTACTGACTAAAAACTACCCATGTTCCTTCTTAACCCTTTGTGCCGAGGCCGCGGTATCTCTTTCAAACAACCCGCAGCCCCAACGGGAACTTGGTACACCTTTTTATTGGCGGGTGGAAAATCATGAAATAAACCCTCCCACTCTTGGGCAGAGCGGAAGGGAGTATCAGACTTTTACCAACTAAAAACCACCCATGTTCCTTCTTAGCCCTTGTGTCGAGACCGCGGTATCTCTTTCGAACAACCCGCAGCCCTGACGGGAACTTAGTACCCCTTCAAGGACTATAAGAGCATTATAGGTACACTCAGGTAGACCGTATAATTACGGTTTTGTTGATTACTCTCCGACATTTTATCAAAAAACCGTTTAGGTATCTTATGAATTCCTTTGAAAAGTAAATTAACATTTCCCTGTGGCCATAACCGTTTCTCTTACTGCGCACCGTTTTATTTTTCAGTCAAATAAAAAATTATTAATCAGACTAAAATTTCCATTGCACGTAGTCCCGTCTCACTAGTTTTATCGTTCTTCGCTGAGTTTCGTTTAAAATTGTTATACGTATAAGAGAATCCGGTATAGAATGTTATGCCAAGTAGAGAAGTGAGTTTTGAAGAGTTGGTCGCTAGATAATAACAGCAGCTCGGAAGCTCAGTTAAGTAAGGTTTGGATGGGTGACCACCTATTACAGACCAACCTAGGCAAACGCGGCTTACCGTGCAGATTGATCCAAACGGCTGTTATTATCTAGCGATCTGAAACACGATGCAACACAAAAACAAATAAAAACAAAACCCTATCAGGACAGGACCTTTCACACCTTTTAATAAACCCACTTCAAGCGATTCGCGGCCCTCGTTTTGGCCAAATATCTCGACATCTCGCGGGGGTCCCTTACCTACTTATATCAAAGCAAGTGGCTCTATGAATGGGGGTTTTTGGCAGCTCAAAATTGCAACTGAATATTTAAAAGCGTCAGATACCATCAACAAAACAGAGATGCTGCGGGCAAGTATTTTAGATAACGTTACAATGCTATTTAAGAAATGGTGTTTAAAATGTTTTTGTTCTGTAAATGACTGTAGTGGTTTCAGGAATTGTTATCATTGAAACACGGCACGGACGGCACGGTTGGCGCAGTGGCTCAAGCAGTTGACTGCTGCGCTACGTGTCGCGGGTTCGATGCCCGCACGGAACAAATTTGGATCTGGGTATTTGTGTACGTGAGTTTAAATGTTTGTGAACGCACCCACGATACAGGAGAAATTCCTAGTGTGGGGCAACGTTTTAAAAAAAAAACATGAAATAAATCAAGAGCACCTCAAGAGACTCGTACAGTAATAGGTACTTCTGTAATACTAAACACCTCATGTAATTTTTTTTTTCTGATTAATTTAGTTGCGGGATCCAAGACAGTTAAATCGTTTCTCTGGGACTTCGTCGGGCTTCATTGTCTTGGTGCTTTTCTTGTGGTCGCCACTGTTGATTCTGGCTTACAGGAGTTACAGTGGTTTGGGAATAGTGTGGCAGGATTGTCCCAATTAAAAAAAAAAGCTCAAGTAATGGCAATGTGCTTGTAACCACCAAGATCCATATTTGGTCATCATATTCTGCTTAGAAAAAGTTGGGGTCGGGTCTAACCGGGTGCAGTTGAACACTAGTGTTTTAAACAATGAGCCTATCTGACCTCCACAACTCAGTCACTGGGTAATACGACCCCTGTTTGGTCGTAATTCTTTAAACATATATACCAGGTTGATTAGTACTTTACTGATACTGGTGATCACACATACAGCATTTAATAAACGGGAAACGTTAATAAAATGCTATACTCGAAACTGTTCATGTATCGTGGGTGTGTTCGCAAACATATAAATGCATATACACAAACAACCAGACCTGGAACAACTATCTGTAAGCCTTAGAAATATTTGTTCCGTGTGGAGATCGAACCCACGCACGCAAAAGACAATCGCTCAGTCACTGCGCCTACCGTGCCGTCTATCGAGAATTCGTTCGACTACTAGATAAACAGTTACTGAAACTCATCATTAAAATGCACACAGCACAAACTCAACACAAGAACAACCAAAATAACAATACACCACTAACAAACAGAACAGAAAATACAAGAAGCAAGCTGAATACGTTAAAATTACTGCGACATGCGACTAACCGCATCTGATTCGACGATAGCTAGCGAATCTTCACGGTTCTAAAGTCACGTAGCACTTGTATAATATCTGAAATTCAGTGGGACCATCTAAATTGGTACGGCTCGGATAATAAACGGACCGGATACATGGAAGTGAGAGGATTTATGAAACTAGACTTAGAATTAAAGTTACCCGTCTGTGCTGGTACGTGCAGTCTGAAAGTTGAAATTATAATGAAAATAATGGTTCGGTTTATGGTGGGATGTGGTGGAGATTTGATAATGCTTGTGTGTTAGGATAGCTTTTTGCATATACATTTTTAAACTAACATGGTCATTAAAACTGAATACAGGATGTTTGCTGTATATTTCGAGTTCCCAATGTTATTTGTATCCTCGTAAACACGAGGATACAAATAACATTGGGAACTCGAAATCAACAGTAAGATAATCATGATAATTATCCCGTTTTCAGCGTTAATGATAGTTTTAGTAAATAAATTTCGCATAGTTGCTGATCATTACGTGTTGGTGTAATGACTTTAGTTTATTCGTAATCATGGTGCAACTTGCAACAGCGCCAAAATATCGGGAACTCGAAATCAACAGTAAGATAATCATGATAATTATCCCGTTTTCAGCGTTAATGATAGTTTTAGTAAATAAATTTCGCATAGTTGCTTTTGATCGCGGCTTCGCTCGTGTGGAGCTATGAATTAGCCCGACCCGGGGTGTTGGCCCAAGACCTCAGCATCAAGCACTAGGCATTATAATAAAACACAAAACTTAACAATGAATCATTTAATCATAAAAAATCTAACACTTAAACTAATCTATTCTTCACTATCGCCACTGAGGGTTAAAGCCAGTTTGTTCCGTATAGCACTTCGAAGCAGGATTCCCTGCAGCTAAGCAGTCTGCCACACCTTGTTCTCCAGATGTGGCTGAAGCACCGAGATTGGTTGAGCCTATTACTAGAAAAAAAATGCTAACATTTACGCTATTTTGTATCTAATCAATAAAATTACGCAAAAATTATTACTGATTAACGATTTTTTTTTGTTGGCGCACGAGGAAGGTGACCGTAGTGTGGATGGACTTGCTACACTAACATGATGAGTATCAAAACATAATACCATGATAATTGATTTTAAGAGCTACTAGGTCCCCAAAATCCAGCAGATATAAAACCAGCAGTGGAGTTTTACTGAAAGTAAATGGCTTTGACACCTAGCCATAATTATTTATTAAATGGTCACTACATTTACTACGAACAAGTATTTACCCATTTAAAATAATAACAAAGACATTATAAATACCACAGTAACCACCATAATAATAATGGTGGTTACTGTGGTATTTTTTTAACGCTTTTATAATTATTATAAAAGCGTTAAGTACAACAAAGGACGCTGAAAGGTTAATTATTATTATTAGTCACTAGTCGTACGTTCATTACACAATTTCACGCCTTTTTCCATGAACACCAGTCACTGCGATTGAGTCACACTCCACTTTCAAACATCTGGTCATACACGTACTCCGGTTACGAGTACTACGCACCTGACTTTTTCTCTATATGGTCAGTGTTTGTTCTCCAAGCCCTCCTCCTGGCATTACCACTGAAACCTGCAAAACCTTTTTTTGCCTTTTCACTCATCCTGTCAAAGTGTTCAAACCATCTAAGCACTGTTCACAATTGTTGTCATTACATCTTCATCCAACCGAACGTTGTCGTATCATTTAAGACCTTTTTTTTTTTTGAGGGTGGTTAATCATCAAATGACTCCTCCCGCTCAGTGGCAGAGCGGTGACGCAGCGCAGAGCGGTAGGAGAGTGTCAGACTTCTACTGACCAAAACCACCCATGTTCCTCTTTAACCCTTTGTGCCGAAGCCGCGGTATCTCTTTCGAACAACCCGCAGCCCCGACGGGATCATACAGGGTGGTGCCGACAATACGACAATAAATGAAACCACTGGTAGTTCTAGTTCATAGAAATATTTTTAAACTATCAAATAAATCCTAACACCATCGTGGTGCCGACGATACGACAATAACCTACCTAAATGTCTTTACCAAATTCGTTTGTTACATTTTTTTTCCACACATTAATCGGTGCAAATTATTCCTAAGGTTAGTAAACCAATATTTGTTTGTAAATTGTAATGTATTTCGTTTACAGTTTTATGCTACTTAGTTTTATTGATTTTTTTTTTCAAAAAAAATATTTTGGTGATAAGACTTATTTGATAGTTTAATAATGTTTCTATGAACTAGTACTACCAGTGGTTTCATTTATTGTCGTATTGTCGGCACCACCCTGTATAAGTCATCAATTCGTCATTCCATGTAACACAACGCATATGCGCACTAGTCATAACAAAGGTAATCTAGATAAGAAAAAAGCATTAAAAATGCCTAGACAAGCATCATTACGGCTCTCAAGGCGAGTTGGTCTAACCCGCACGCATACTTTGTTAGAACAACATATTTCCTTGATAACAGACCAGTTTTCCGTAAATGGTCTGTTCATTCAAAGTTATTTGGTTAGATATACAGGGTGGTGCCGACAATACGACAATAAATGAAATCACTGGTAGTTCAAGTCCATAGGAACATTATTAAACTATCAAAAAAGTTTTGACACCAACATAAAAAAATTGAAAAAAAAAAACAATAAAACTAAGTCTGTAGCATAAAACTGTTAACGAAATACATTACAATTTACAAACAAATATTGGTTTACTAACCTTAGGAATAATTTGCACCGATTAACGAGTGGAAATAAAATGTAACAAAAGAATTTGGCAAAGACATTTAGGTAGGTTGTTGTCGAATCGTCGGCACCACGAAGGTGTTAGGATTTATTTGATAGTTTAAAAATGTTCCTATGAACTAGAACTACCAGTGGTTTCATTTATTGCCATATCGTCGGAACCACCCTGTATAATTTTAGGTTTCTTCAATTAATATCTTGTTGAGCTAATTGGTGCTTAATTGAAGGCCCTCGTTCAAAATTCAGTGCTATTAGATAGAGCTCGTGTACCACAGAAAACCTTCAACCTTCTTTGCTGAATGAATCTTACAATATTATTTTTACCCAACTGCTGCGAAGACCAAAAGGAGGCTTATGTGATGGACCTGTTTGTATGTATGTATGTCCGTTTCTTTGTTCCCTTATAACTCCACGCCACTGGCTACATTAAAATAAAAGAGTTCACTATGATAGGAATATTGAGGCTATGATTGTTGAATAAAGTAACGTAACATAACATCACGCCTGTAATCCCCGAAGCCACCCACATTTCGCCAGTTATGTTTAAGTCCACATTGGACTGAAACAAATCCTGTCTCCGTGACTGCTACTGAGAAATTGCTGATTGGAAAACCCAATAACAATAAGCCCATCCCGGGAATCGACCCCAGGACCTCATCCTCAGCAGGCGATCGCGTCCCCTACACCAACAATTCAATCACAAACAACACGATAAAGTATTTGCTACTTAATCATAAATTGTCATCATTGTGCCACAAACTCTAAAATCATACATTACATGATCTCAAAATAAGGTAAATTACAACTCACTTCGTACCCTACATCAAGAACCACACAACTACTTACAACAGTTATAATACAGCCACTCAACAAACCTACAAAGTACCTCCAAACAACTCATATCAATCGCTGGAACTCAAAACTTTCATCAGCGGCAACAGGAGGCAATAGTTTATTTGATTTGATACATTATTAATGTAACATACTCAGTCCAAACTCCTTCCTTCTCTCTTCGCAAAAGTCAACATTAACCCCAAACAAGTTACACGCAAGTGTATTCATAAATGGAAAATTTATTGACTATAGGGAAATAAATTTTCGAGCAAATATTAGAGAGTGATTTGGGAGCAAAGGAATGTGGAATCAGTTGGATCGCAATTGCTTATCTTCACAACCAATATGTAATGTTTGATTTGGAGATTTTTATGCTCACATCCATTTTCGCTGGCGCAATAAGATTCTTCTTTACAGGTATAAAAGACTATAAATAAACAGCTAATACTGCGGTTATCTTTAAAAATGGTCTCTAAGTTGATTTTAGTCTCATAAATAAAAAAAATGTAATGATTCAGGAATAATATCCAAGGAGAAACGTTCCGACAGGCGAAATGAAATAAAAATGATATATGAATACTTACAGTGATCACTGCTTCGTTTAACTTTTTCCTGTAAGTAATGAGATTTCCAGTAATTAATTAAATAAATAATCTTAACAACTACTCTCAGGTAGTGATAAAAAATGCAGAAACTTTAACTAGCAACACCTAATTTGCATTTTAATCTGTTTAAGAAAAAAACTTGCAACAAAAAGAAAACTGTTAAGTTCCATTAGAGCTGGGAGAAGTTAGAATGTATTTCTCAAGTTCCAGAGCAAGGAGCAGGTAAAGTGGAGTATTGCATTATTATGATTCAATTCCGACCCACGCCTGTTCAAATTGTTATTCTACGAGTTCGTCTTTATAAAGTGAGATACGAAACACTGTTATTAAAGAAAACAAGTTTTAAAAAAAGCGAATTTACATATTTTGAACATAAGAATATACATTTGAAATTAAAGTATTACGATTCCTAATTTAAGGATACGATGTAACCCAAATTGTTTATTGGAAGTCGAATAAACTTTTAAACGCTGTTCAATTTCATCTATGTATACCATTAAATAAAATGTATGTGTCAATTTGTAATATCAAACTAACGAAACATTTGAAAGTAAACTGTACTTATAACAATAACACATTTTTTTGTAATGTCTATCCGTCTATCTGTCTGTTTGTTTTGACTAATCTTAACGAAACGCCTAGACCGATTGTGACGGGATTACTACTTTCGGATAGATAGCTGATGTTATAAAGAGTAACAAGTCTACTTTTATTTTAGAAAATGAACCAGGTTTAAAAAAAACTAAACCCTTTAACGAAAGTAGGTAACAGTTAGTCACCACTAAAAATAACTCTCAACTTTCCGAATTTCCCGAACAGTCACTGCAATCCTTCCAATTTCAAAACACACAAGCAATAAATAAAGCAGAAATCACATCACTTACTGCACTCACGAAGCCCGCAGCCACAACAATAAGTAGAACGAGGCGGAATCTCATGTCGATTTGCATCAAACAACTCTATGGAGCAGAGAAACAAACTGTCTTGTCGCACGTTTAATGTTGCCTCACTTAATAAAGGCTTCCGAGGCAGTGGCAGACGGTTTGCTAACGAGACTACCTTGGGGTGAGGTGTACGTGATAAATGACAGCGTATTTTATATTTTGTTGAGTCTTTTTAGGAAAAATCGACAGTGATTCACACTCGGCCATAACAGAACGACGACGACAATAGAATGAGACCTTTTTTAGAAAAAAGCCCTCATTAAGCAAGTCACTGGTGTCAAAAATTGCGTGGGTCCGTTTACAAACATTTAAACTCACATACGCAAACAGACAGTTCCAGAATAATAATTATCTGTAGGCCTTAAAATATTTGCTCCGTGTGGACATCGAATTAGTGACACGCAGCGCTACAGTCACTCGCTCAGCTACTACGGCAACCGTGCCGTCAAAAATATTGATGATTGTTTAAATGGATAATAATAAGACACATACACCCCTTTAATTTATAATTATGTAAATATACAAGCGAGAAACACAATTTTCAAAAGTTTTTCTTCCTACATAAAATCGCCAATCACCTACAACTTGAACCAACAAACTAAACCTGTTCGTGGTATGATTAGAAACACAATGGTAGTGTTCGTATTTATTGCAGCCCTGCATGAGACAATTCAGTCTGTAGTCACTTGTGGAGAAGGAAATTATATAATACACGTACTAATTACGAGTAATTTAATGCTATCTTATGCGGTCCACTTCATTATCTCACTCAGAGAGAGAGATAGAAGACTGAGAAAAGTTTTCTAATTTTGGATTTTTCCATTTTACTCTGTCGTAAAAAGGGAATCGTCTGTCTTGATATGGACATGTGATGAGGAGGAATGGAACAGATGTAACTGAAAACGATTAATATATTTTTTTAGGAAGAGGAAGCCCAAAGAAAATGTGAATGGAAGCTGTGAGGAATAATTTACAAGAGAAAGGAGTAATGCCGGGACCGTCTGAAAAAAATTGAAAAATAATGATAGCACAATAAACTCATCAAAATCGATTGGATTTTTGAGTTATGACTTATGGTCACATTAATACCGGCTGTTAATGAGTTCCTTCGTTCGTACGTTCTGACTGGCTTGTTAGTCTAGACGTCGCAAGCGCGACTAACACCCACGGAGACTGTATTTGTGCCCGGTCGATGACAATAGGCTCGCCCCTCCGGCCGTAATCGCAACTGCATTTCGTAATCAGTTACGAACTAAGAATTTTATTCCTTGATCGCAACCAGTTGCGAATTAAGAATTATTATTCTTTGTTTGCAACTTCAAGTTATACGAAACCAGTTTAGGCGAATCTCTCATTGTCAATCTATGTTTCTATCATAGCAAGACGCCTTGAAAATGTTTAGCTTGATGTGTCGGTTTAGTGTCCTGCGTTTACCTGGGTGATATGGCCCAGTTATTTTTTAATTTCGTTGATTGTATAGTCTGGTGACTTATGCAACTACTACGCGTACATGTATTATTTAAAATAGGCAAGAACAAGTAGGAGATGAGAAACAAGTAAAAAAAATAAAAATGTGTTTATTTTCTTAAATCTATACATTTAAGTTGCCGGGGCTTCCCAGAAAGTAATCCGAAGATACTTGTGATAGGATAAACCTCGCTCTTCCTCGAATTAATTAACAATTTTTTATCTGTGCTAATTAGGTATAAGTTACACATTTTTTTTAATAAAACTAATAAAAAAGAACTATGAATAAAAGAGAAAATGAGATTTGTGTTTATGGCAGTGTGTTTAGTATAAATGTGTTTATAAGTGTGTTCATGAGTGTGTGGGTGTATATTTGTGTGTATGAGTGGGTGCATGTGTGAGTGGGCGTGTGTATGTGTGAATGAGTGTGGAAGTGTGTTGGAGTGTGTGTGTGTGTGTGTGTTGGAGTGTAAGTATGTGTGTGTGTGTGTGTGTGTGTGTGTGTGTGTGTGTCAGTATGCATGACGCTCAACCCAGAGTCGCCAAAATGTCTTCAACGGCATCATAATTAAGTGTGAAGAGCCATTCAGTTAATGTCTTCTTACACTCGTACAGCTGCATAGGGTAAATGTTAAGTATGCGATTTACTTTATTATAGACGCGTGGGGCTTGAGTTACATTTTGACGACTAGCAAAAATTGAACGTGCTGCGTATGTAGGGGCTACAATATCACAACGTCTTTTTTTTTTAACAAGTATAGTAAAGTCTTACAAAGTACCAGGAGGCCACAAAAGATACATAGATTACCCGTACAATGAGAGATCCGTATAAACTGGTGTCGTATAACTTGAAGTTGCGAACAAAGAATAAAAATTCTTAATTCGCAACTGGTTGCGATCAAGGAATAAAAATTCTTAGTTTGCAACTGGTTTCAAAACACAGTTGCGATCACGATTGGAGGGGGCTCGCCCCCTATTACATGAGACTTAAACATGACTGGCATAATGTGGGTAGAGTAATGAATGAGTCAACCTCTACCATGTTAATTTTTGCCTAAGGGCTCAAATTACTCGTAGCGACGATCCCTCGCGTCCGGCCCTGGTGCAAGCCATGGTCCGGGGCGAGGAGGAATAGGACGCCGTCGCCTCCTTCTGCGAAGCAGTGATGCTAGCGAAGCAGGTGGTGGAACGTGAGAGGGAGATAACCTCTTGTCCCAGCCGCCGCGGTAGGCGCTCCGGGTTGTCGGGGGCCACGTGATGGCTTCCGGCCACCGTAGACGTAGGCCTGTGGACGGTGAGTGATGGGCTAGCTCGCCGTCCGTCCGTCTTATGACGACGACAGTATAAACTCGTAGGTATCTTATAATAACATCATCTGCCAAGCCTTTTTCCCAACTATATTGGGGTCGGCTTCCAGTCTATCTGGATGCAGTTGAATACCAGTATTTTACATGGAACGGCTACCTATCTGACCTCCACAACACAGTTAATACAGGGTAATACGATACCCTTTGGTAAGACTGGTTACAGACTTTCAGGTTTCTGGCTTCTAGTAACGACTGCCAAAGATCTATACGTGGCAGCCGGGACCAACGGCTTAACGTCCTTTTCGAGGTACGGAGGAAACTCGGTATCTAATGTGTGGTCACCCATCCACAGACCAACTTAGGCAAGCGCGGCTTAGCCTAAAGATCGACCCAAGTGGCAGTTATTATTAAGCCATGAGCTCTATCGACGAGGTATCTTAAGACGTGGAGCTTTTTACGACGTGTATGTATGTTTGTTTGTATGTATTTAGGTATGTATGTCCGTTTCTTTGTTCCCTCATAACTCCTAAACGGATGAAGGGATTTGAATAAAATATACGTCGTCAGATTCGTCTTGATGGCGCAAGTGTCACTGGCAACATTAAAATACAAAGACAAATTGCGGATTTTGGGCGCCATATCGCGGAGTTCAAAAACAATTTTTTTTTCAGTACCATCGAGTAGGGTATCAAAATGGTTTTAAAAGGAGATTACAAAAATATGTGACACTTATATGTTTAAAAAATACACACATCAAAAGTGTCTAGGGATCAAGCATTTTTATGCGGATTTCTTGAGATTGAGATGTGGCTTTGTAATAAATTTATGATTTTATAAATTTATATGGATCCTTTTTGGTGCATTTCATAATTTGAATCAGGAACTGTGAATCAAATTCGAGTAAAAGATGAAAATCAGCTGTCAATATTTTCCCTATAAAAACATACAACGCATTGAAGACATTATTAGTGCTACTGTTTCCCTACTACTGATTAAAACCAACGTTATTATGGAGCGGCGACGTCATTTAAGCAGGGAAGAAATGCTCAGAGCCGTGGGAATGATAGAAGCTGGTTCCCGGCAACGTACTGTGGCTTTAGCTCTGAATACAAGTCAGAGTGTTATCAGTCGACTTTGGACACGTTACCGAAGCACTGGTACCGTGGCTGAGCGCCATGGAGGACGGTATCGCTGCACCACACGGAGACAAGACCGATACATTCAAATCTTAACTCGAAGAGCTCCAACAATAACCGCCATGATGTTAGCCGTGAGGCTTCATCACTCTTCAGGGAACTTAATTAGCGACCAAACAGTCAGAAACCGCTTGCATGAAGTGAACCTTCATTCCCGAAGACCGCTACGGGTACCACCTATAGCAATGCACAATCGTAGGATTCGATATCAATGGGCTCTTGAACACAGAAATTGGGCAGAAGAACAATGGCGTTTCGTGTGCTTTTCTGATGAGTCTCGTTTTGGTATGAGACCGGATACAAGACGTATACGACACTGGAGAACCCCTGGACGCCAACAGCGATTAAAATCCTGCCAGGAAGTCCATCCTTATAGTGGTGGAACCATCATGGTATGGGCGGGTATTTGGATCGGCGGAAGAACTGAGTTGATTTGGATCAGAGGCAACCTCAACGCTCAAATTTATGCTGAGACGATTGTATCAGACGTCATCGTTCCTCTACAAGTGCAAATCGGTCCCTTATTTCAGTTAATGCATGATAATGCACGACCGCACACCGCAAGAGTTGTAAGACAGACTCTCGCCGCAGCTAACATCAATGTCCTGCCCTGGCCTGCTCAGTCGCCAGACTTGAACCCGATTGAGCATGCATGGGATATGCTACAGAGAAGAGCTCTGCCGAATATGGAGGGTATCCAGTCGCAAGAAGACCTTTTTTTGTTGTTGCAACGAACATGGGCGGCCATTCCACAGCGTGATTTGGATGAACTCATTTTGAGTATGCCAAACCGATGTTCTTGTGTTGTTAGTGTTCGCGGTAGAAACACGGATTATTAATTGTTTAAGTTACCCAATAAAATTTTAAAGAAAACTGTTATTTCAGTCTTTTTTTCGAACTTTAATGTTAGTGGTTCAAATGTCAAAAATCCCTTTATTAGGAAAATGGCAAATTTCTTTATTAATGCAAAGGTGACTTGGTTTATCGTTACTGTGACAAACGAAAACACTTTATTTGATGAATCCTTAAAGAAAATTTTAATTAATATCAATCAGGAGAAAAGTTATTGCAAAAATATATGTTGATCCCTAGACACTTTTGATGTGTGTATTCAAAGTGACAAATCCTATAAACAAACACAAAAGTTAAATCATCTGCGGAGAATTTTACGCAACCAAGGAAAAAACTAAAAAGTTGAATATTAAATTATGAAATGAATTGAAAATAGAATGGACGCCGCCTGCCTCCAAGTTTTGTTTTATTTAAAATGTGCTTGTTTTTTGCTTTTTAATTTTTTCAGTCGGGTTTTTTATTTTTTATACCAGTTACTAATGTTACCAGTATAATTCAATTAATATCGTAATGGATGTATGTACATATTTGTATCTCGACAACGTCATAGTAGGAGATCGGACTGACTCCAAAAAATATGATTCTGTTTAGTCCGTCAGTTACATTATCGAAAAATATTGTATACGTGTTTTTTGTTTTATCAAATTAATAAAAATTGACGAAGATAAAACGCGTCAAAGATCATGAGTAGGGGCTTGTGACGTCACTTTTAGGCATAAAATGTACTAACATGTGACATCACACGAGATTTCGATGTATCTCTGTCTTCATTTTTTGTTTACGTGAAAAAAAAAAATATTATGTGTTCAATATTTTTTGAAAATCCATCTGACGGACTTATTAGTTTTTTTTTTGTCTGATCTCTTATTGACGACAGTGGGTCACACAGATATAGTTATACGCTCAGTAAAACAGCAACACAAAGATAGAACTTAACTCTAGTCTTGACATTTAAAAAACAAAAACGTAGTATATTTTGCATAGTAACTTGTTTCTAAATAGTGCTTATGACGTCATAGTAGGTAGTCAAAAATGGAACGGTTTGTTTTCTTATGGATTGTGAATACTTGCGTTTTCTAGGTATTCTATGTCTGTGATACCTCTATCAACTGGTTTTTGGTCCGTGAGTGTCCGTGACACTTTAAAAACGTGGTGTTATTAATAACGTCTAAACTTAATACTAACTTAAATTGGACGGAGAAAATTGCACAGAGGGAAGAGTGGAAGGCTATAGGAAAGGCTTTTGCCCAGCAGTGGGACAACAGAGGCTAAGAAAAAAAACTTAATAATACAGGATTAAGTTTTTATTTTTTAGCCTATATTGTCCCACTGCTGGGCCTTCAGACTTCTTCCTCATAAGTGCCTAAATACACGTGATGATACGATTAATATCCGCGCACTTGCATGGCTTGTTTTTAATAAGACACGTTTTTAATTCACAATTATTTTTTTCTTATCAAAAAATTCTACAAAATGTCGCTGTTTTTATTAACAAGTGTGTCTGATAGTAATTAGTATTTTAAAAAACACCTATTTTGTTTTAATAAAAAACCAATAGTTTGAACTAGAAATACAAGGAACACTTTGTAAAAATGCAAATTTTGTAATATCACCTTGAACTTAGCAGCATTTTAATTTTGAGAAACACGGAAAGGATTGCAATATTTTAATTTGACCTGTACTCTAATAAATCTAAAGAAAAATAATACCTATTGCAAAATACGAAGGATTCAAAAGTTAAATTCGCCGATATAGATTTACTTTTAGACATACATTATCGTTACACCTGTAATCCTCGAAGAGTTAGGCAGAGGTGTACATACGTAATAATAATAATAATCGTTTTATTTCAGGCAACTAAGGCCCATAGGTAAAATACACACAATAATATAAAACTATAATAACAAACTAATACATATAAAACAGTAAACCATAACTAACTAAGCACGTAATGTCGGCGTCGTGTTTCACACACATGTAACACACACACTCCGCCAGTTATGTTTTTAATTCCCATGTCCAGGGGGCAAGCCTACAACTGGGCACAAATATCGTGGTTGCTACTAAAAACATCAAGATCGAAAACCCTATTAACACTATGCCCGACCTGGAAATCGAGCACACGACCTCATGCTGAGCAGCCGCGCTTGCGACCACTAAACCAACGAGGCAGTCACAACGTAAGGAAGTCAGAAACAGCCGGTTTTAAGACTGTAAACGTTGAAACCCAAAAATCCAGTTGAATTTAGAAAATATAACTATTATATGGGACGTAAATATAACTGGCGAAATGTAAGTGTCGGTACGGTCAGCAACAGAAGTAGTTTAACATTTCGGAATTTTAATTATTTGATGTACAGGACTCCAGTTATTATTTTTAATGTTTCAGAAGATTATTCTTTAAAATATTCCTTAATATTTAATAACTTGTTAGTAACGAGTAATATCTAAAAAGATTTTATTAAGACACCTGCTTTGAAACTTTGTGTCGTGTTAATCTACTTCTGATGCTAACTGTACTACTAGATATGTACATCTCTGCCTAACCCTTTAGGGATTACAGGCGTGATTTTATGTTATGTTTTTAGAAAATATTATTTTATTTAGACTTAACCTAATTTAGAAAATAACCTATTGCATACTTAACTAGCAAAACGAAACCGAATAGTATTTTCAGATTTAATTTTAAACATTGTGGTTTTATTCTCTGGTTTCAATATTATGCGCTTGTGACGTACAATCCGTTCGGTGAACTGTGAAAAGTTGTATACAAAGCTTATGTAACAAATATTTTTGATACAATTCTATTTAAATCTTTTTCAATTTCGAACAGTAGGCCTTTAAAATAGTGAGTTTTGGGTTTATTGGTAGTAAATACCTTTTAAATATGTTCCACAAACAGAATCAAAAGGTAAGGGTAGGTACAGTAACGGAGAGAACAAGTGCCTTTAAGGGTCATTAACGGTCGGAGAACGCGTGGGAGCACACCGTGTTATGCTAGCGAAGGAGGTGGCGGAACGTGAGAGGGAGAGAACCTCTCGTGCCAGCCGCCGCGCCGCGGTAGACGTTCCGGGCGTCGTCGGGGGCCACGTGATGGCTTCCAGCCACCATAGACGCGGGTCTGTGGACGGTGATTAATGGTCTAGCTCGCCGTATCGACGGCGCGTTCGTGTTCCAGGCGCGCCTCAAAAAGATGTCAGCAACATGGAAGGGGCCCGCAAGGGCCGACGCCCGTCGGGGCTGCGGGTTGTTCGAAAGAGATACCGAGGCCTCATAAAAATATTAGTTGTGTCTTTTTTCCTGATGTCAGTATAGTTTTGAACAAGTTTTTGAGGAGCTCGTGGCTAACAATTACTGCCGCTCGAGTCGATTTTTAGGTTAAGCCGTGCTTGCCTAGGTTGATCTATGGATGGCTAACCACCCATTACATACCGAGTTTTCTCCGTGCCTCAGAAAGCACGTTAAGCCGTTACAGGTAGTCAGTTGCCTAAAAGTCTGACCACCAGTCTTTCGAAAGGGTATCGTATTACCCATTACTACTTGGGTTGTGGAGGTCAAATAGGTAGTCGCTCCATGTAAAAGTATTGGTACATAGTTGGGAAATGGGTAGGCAGATGATATATTGTGTAGTTTTTGGACAAAGCAAATCCTTTTCAAACACGCATGATAATTAAAATTATGATAAAGATTATTTAGTGAATCACAAACTCACCAATGATTGCACTAATTGTTTTCGTTTTAAATTATATTGTTTGGTAAAATAACGCGTCGCTATTTAATTAGTCAAACAGATTAATATTGTAATTACAAAGTTCACCCGTAATATTTACCAAACTTTACCAGGTCCTGTGTAGGACATCTGGTTAGACGCAGAGATGACAGATGAAGAAAGGCATTAGCCGAGTGGTGGCCAAAGAAACTAGGGCCGTCTTAAAGCTCGTTGGGTCGACGATGTCGTCAGTCACGGGTAACACCTAGATAAGGGACGCACAGAAGCCGTCGGGGCTGCGGGTTTTTCGAAAGAGATACCGCGGCCTCGGCACAAGGGAAGAAGGAACATGAGTGGTTTTTACTCAGTATAAGTCTGACACTCCCTTCCGCTCTGCCCAAGAGCGGGAGGGGTTATTTGATGATTTCCCACCCCCCAAAAAAAAAAGGGACTCACTGAACGGGGAAGTGTGGCGAAAAAGGGGAGGCCTATACTCAGCAGTGGGTGATTCTGGGCTGATATGATTGATGATGATTTACCAAAACATCACAAAATTCATGCAATTTCGTGCAAAAACACCAAAAGCTATATTCCAAACGCAATATTAAAAGCTCTCGAAACTATATAATAATAACAGTACACGAGTTAAGGTCGGTGTAAAGACATCATTTACTGAGACAAAATAAGGATCATACTCCCGAACCGTCGTCAAACAATTTGTAAGGTCGTATAAACTTATCCAATCTTGTCTGACTGAGTGGACTAGCGTTATATATGTGGTACGGCACTTGAAATTTATTGACTGCTTAGTTCATTAGTTGTATGGTAAATACGAAATAGTTCAAAGTGGCTTGGAATTTGTGGGTTGTTATTTATGCTTTTGTAGGAAATAAATTTCCATGTTGTTTTTTGTGTTACAAGTCAAATAGACTGCCTCGTGGTCGCAGGCGTGTCTTGTTTTTTCATTTCAGGAATGTCCTCCAGAGTATACGGTACTTGCACCAACCGATTTAGCGAATGATGCTGCTACAATATTATTTATTATATTTAAATTTCAAAACGCTTCGTTAACGCTTCTCGTGACCCAAGGGCTGGCTTTTATCTTGGCCAGAGGCTAAGTGTTGCCATACAACGTGTCAATGCCGCCAGTCTTTAAGGCACATTACCGGCTGACAGCGTTGAGGAGCAGTTTTTTGGTGCCTTTTTATAGTTTCTTGTTAGTTTATTGAATAGTTTTTAATTAATGTACATAGTTAGTTTACTCTCATAATCAATAAAATTGGTACCTTATATTTATGTGAATTTATTCCTTTGTTATATACGAGTAAGGGCCATGAATCATGTAGCGGCGATCGGCGGCGGCGACCTCTCGCGTCCGGCCCTGGTGCAAGCCATGGTCCGGGGCGAGGAGGAATGGGACGCCGTCGCCTCCTTCTGCGAAGCAGTGATGCTAGCGAAGGAGGTGGCGGAACGTGAGAGGGAGAGAACCTCTCGCCCCAGCCGCCGCGGGAGGCGCTCCGGGCGTCGGGGGCCACGTGATGGCTTCCGGCCACCGTAGACGCGGGCCTGTGGACGGTGAGTGATGGGTAAGCTCGCCGTCCGTCCGTCTTATGACGACGACAGGCCGTGTTGACGGCGCGTTCGTGTTCCACGCGCGCCTCAAAGAGATGTCAGCAACATGGAAGGGGCCCGCAAGGGCCGACGCCTGTCGACGCTGCGGGTTGTCCGCAAGGGATACCGAGGCCTCGACATGAAGGGCGAAGAAGGAACATGGGTGGTTTTTAGTCAGTAGAAGTCTGACACTCCCTTTCGCTCTGCCCAAGAGCGGGAGGGGTTATTTGATGATTTCCCACCCCCCAAAAGAAAAAAAAAAAAGGGCCATGAGTCACCTAAAAAGAGACTTCGGCGACTTCCTACGCACCGTACTCAAGGACAAAACTTAGTTTCATGTTTATTTTATTTCATTATCTGCCTAGCCTTTTCCCAACTATATTGGGGTCGGCTTCCAGTCTAACCGGATGCAGCTGAATAGTAATAATTTACACGGAGCGACTACCTATCTAACCTCCACAACCTAGATAAAGTCCGGTCAAATTAGACCAAAAAATAGGGATAAGGTTACATTAATTCACACCCAGCTGAAAATTGGTACGATTGTTCAAAACACCATGATAAAGAAGAGTGAAAAGTCCTCATCGATCCGACACCTGGAAAAAAAATTACTAAGTGTCAAAAGTCACAAAAACGGGTTTTTCGCGATTTTCAGCAAAACGATAAGTTTTATAACAAAATTTGTTGAGACAAATTTGTAGATCAGATAATACTTAATCTATAAATATTTGTGACCTTTGACCTCGAGGATTTTTATTAATGTAACCTCAGATATCTCAATTGACCGGACTATAAGTACTGGGTAATACGATATCCCTTGGTTAGACCTTTATTTTATCTTAATGTGGGTGGTGTAATTGTATTTTTTGTACCTGAGAAAATAATGAGTAAAGATAATAATGCTGTTTAGCTATACTTAAGGACGTGCCAGATAAACCAAAGTCCTTTTAATTCGGTAACTTTGAAGTTTACTGCGCATTTTTGGTGGAAGCTTTTCATCCCTATAATTCCTCCTCTTTAACTGAGCTTTTAACTAGTTAGACATCATAATTAAGGAGTCAAATGAAATAAGACATAACAAATTACGTCAAGGTAAGTTTCGGCTCGTTTAATCCTTAAAACTTAGATCGTTAATTTAAATGGAACACTCAAGCTTTTAGGCATTCAGTCTAGTTTTAATTTATTTTAGTGGCTCCCGCGTTTTAGATTTGATTTAGTTAACTTTCTACAAAGTTGTTCAACAATTGTCGATAGTAATTATTATTATTACGTTGTTTTTTGGTACCTAGGTATGATGTTTTGCGCAATTTGTATTCTTTGTATTAAGGTGTTTCAAGTTGATCATACAACACTATCAGGTTCTTGGCTGAAAATACTAACATACTTCTAAACTAACACACTAACAATAACACCACAAATCGATAAATAAATGTACTGCTAAACGAGATAAAAACGTGTGAAGCTCTATTCTGCCAATCAAAAAAATAATATAAAGACAAAATTACGTTTTAAATTCGATTAGCGATTGTTACGTGTGAGCCTTAGTTTATTTGCATTACTACAATTAGCACACAGGGCCAGAAAATTAACATCACAAACGTCTCATTAACACCAGGACCCAATATTAAAAAAAAACCTACATTAAAATTCAAAAAATATATTGAAAGGCCGACCTAATAATTCGACAGTCATGTATAACAAAGGATTCGCGTCAAAGAAGGCTATTACCATAATTTTTGAGGCCTCCTGATTGGAGCTCATTGTTACCTACAATCCGGGGACTAATCAAAATATTTTCACAGACCCCTTTACAGACATGCTATGGACTCATTTAGGTGTGCGTAATTTATATGAAATGCCAATTTGTGGGTATTTTGAAATGGTGCTTTAGGAGTGGTAAGTACTTATTGACCGACTTACAAAAGGTGGAGGTTATCAATTCGATTTTTTTTATTATATTTATCTTCGTCGATTGTAAACCAATTTTGACGATTTTTTTGTGTTTGAAGAATATCATTTTACAGTAGTCCCTTTTAACTTTGGTGAAGATCTGATTATCTGATCTTCGGAGATATTCAATGAAATTCTTCAATAGTACACAGCAAATCTGTCACGTACCACGTTTTAAGGTAAGGCTTTAAAATTACTTCTCAAACTAACCTTGGTCATTTACCGTATTATCGCTTTTCATCCAATGAAAATTGTTAAAACGCAAGCCTATCAAAACCGTAAAAATCTTTAATATTCTTACACTTCTGTTTCCGCATATCCATACTATCGATGCTTCCCCGATACAGATTCAATTTAAAGTTTTCAAAAATTCTTAAAGCTAGCATATTGGAGCGGAAAGTTTTGCTCTCAAAATTGACACTTGAAACTTTGCTCCAACCTTAAAATTTTGCAAATACTTCGGCTTATTAGGTACTGATGAAAGTTCAATTACCTGCAAGCTTATAGAAAACAGTATTTGATAGAAAAAAGATTTTACTTTATTGGCAGAAATATTATTTAATTTTGCACTACAGCTAATCTTCGGTTTTTTTTGGCTGACCATTTCTGTGTATTGATTTAGTTATAGAAGCTGCCTTTGGTTGACCAGTCTCGACTTTTTCTTTCTTTATCACATGGTTAGTTCCAAACCTAGTGTCAAAAATGTTGTGCCACCCATGAGCCTCTCTCTGACTTAGCTTTACAAGCTATCGAGAAATATCTCTAAGGCATACTACGCTGCACGCCCGTCGGGGCTGCGAGTTGTTCGCAAGAGATACCGCGGCCTCGACATGAAGGGCTAAGAAGGAACATGGGTGGTTTTTAGTCAGTAGAAGTCTGACACTCCTTTTCGCTTTGCCCAGAGCGGGAGGGGATATTTGATGATTTCCCATCCCCCAAAAAAATAAAAAAAGGCATGCTGGTTTCTTCACGTTGTTTTCCTTCACCAAAGCAAGTGACGATTATACAATACTCACAGGAATCCAGAAAATCAGCGGTGTCTGTCTTGGGTTCGGACTCGAGAACTGATGACTTGGCAGTCCAACGGTCACACCACTAAACTGGCACTGCTAATCTGGACTACATCGCGAACAAGCGAGGCACTTCTAATTTTTCAAAATATTTATCCCAATTTTTGTCGCACATTTTTAACTTTAATAAAATTTGTCAAATATTGCAGCGCAGTATTTATAATGCAATCCTAACACATTAGGTACATCTGACATCTATTGAAAATTTCTGCCTAGAACAAAGCTTGATGTTAATACAAACTTTACACCCCAACTTCAATAACATCTTGTACATAATGCACTCTCAAATCAACATACTACCAGTCTTAATCTAACACTCGCCAAACTATCACTTGTGGACCAAACACACTTAGTATCATTAATCATAAGTTCGCGAACTTTCCACGTATAAAGTTGGTCCTCTTAAGCCAAAGGAGGCATTAATGCTGTAGTGCTCTTTGCGTAACAAGTTACCTTGCTAGCCATAAATATATTAGCAAGACGTACAAGTTTAATGAGACCGACACGTGCCTAAGTAACGCATGTTAACACAAACTGAGATGTTGTGTACTCGTACTGATGCACCGAAGTGGACTTGGAACTATTTTTATCTTTGAGAGACTGCCCCGTTGGTGGTCGTAAGTGCGAATACTGAGCGTGGGGTCTTGGGTTCGATTCTCGGATTGGGAAAAAAGTACTTATGGGGTTTCTCATTAGAAAATTCTCAGTAATAGCTGGAGTTTGAAAGTTGTGCCTGAGAACACACTAGTGCACTATAATATATCCCGCGCTAATGGCTAATTTTCGGAAAGATTGGCCGATGTGACCGAAACCAGTAAGGAGCTATCCTTGAGGAAAAATTGAATGCTAAAAAAATTACAACAATGTTATGGAACCCGTCATGCGAGTCCTACTCGAACTTGGTCGATTTTTCTTGGTATTTCAAAGGTCCTCTGAGCTAATAGAGACTACATCCAAATTTCACTTCAGTTCATATGAAGTCGCTAAGTTTAACAACACCGTCTGCTCACTTTAAGAGAACAATACACGTAAAACCTGCCAAAAAATAAAGTGTTTTAAAGAAGTCATGTTAAAGTTCTTAATCCCTCACCAAAAGTGAAAACCCCTAACTTCAGGGATGATCGCGTGAGTCCCCATAATGTTTTATGTAAATAAGCAGAGATTACTATGTTTGATACTTCGTTTAAGTTCCGTGTATATACACGGACTTGCCCGTCTTAGCTGCAGGATCAAGGGAAAATTGAAAGGATCAAGAATATAATTACGTGTACATTGACAAGACGCCGCCGGTTGTACTTCATCGAGTAATCTGTAGCTAGCGAAATTATTGGATCAAGCTATTGCTCTGGGGTATCTCGTAGTAAGTTGCTTTGTAAGGGTGAATAGTGTCCCGTCGGGGCTGCGGGTTGTTCGCAAGAGATACCGCGGCCTCGGCGCAAGGGCTAAGGAGGGACATGGGTGGTTTTTAGTCAGTAGAAGTCTGACACTCCCTTTTGCTCTGTCCAAGACGGGAGGAATTATTTGATGATTTTCACCCGGCTAAAAAAAATGAAACTTAAACATAACCGGCAAAATGTGGGAACCTTAACCCGTCGGGAATTACAGGCGTCAAGTTATGTTATGTAATAACTAGGGTATTATAATGTTTTTAGGACATAATGTAAAAAAACAACAATTTTAAAGACTTAATTACGTAACGTGATCGTTATTACAGAACCAAATCACCGAGCTCGATATTAACGCCCCAAAAAGAAATATTTGTGTTAAACATAAAAGAACTTTCGCGTGTCGCCTGCCTATAAAATTTTGTAATTAATAACCACGACGCCAGTCGTTTATGTTAATACGGGCTATTTTTCTTTACACTAATGCGCGTCTTTGAGTTCAACGTGCTTGAAACAGCACTTTGCAATTTCAGTAGCCCTGAGATGGTATCTCTATCAATTATGGCCCATAAAACGTAATGACTTCATCGTAAATCTTACCGTACACGACAGAATTTTACTTGGTGGTGAATAAATGAGCCCAAATTGCTCGAAGGTATTAATGACTGTTGTCCCGAGCCACCCTGAGCTGATCGGTAGTGCGTGAGCCCTCGAAAGGACACCCTGCCTTTGTCAAGAAATTGTTGTGACCCTCTTAAATTCATAAATGAAGCAGTTCGCCGCACCCCATCAGATATGGCGGAATAAAGCTCGCCAATTATAAACAAAGCCTTATCGTTGAACTTAGTTTACAAGCTTGATTTTCGAACAAAGAACATGTTAGAAATTAAACTTGCCTACTAAAGTGATGTATGGATTTAGGCTAGCGGCTTAATTAACTCGGCTATTTGCCAAGAGGCGATGTTAGTACATGCTTGCCAGACATTATCCGAAAAGAGACAGGTGAAGATGATCAGTTCTCTTGTCATCTTTGTCCTTTCGTAGGTACTAATAGATTTTTTTGCTTTGAACTTTTCGTGTTTCACAATAATGAAGCATTCGGTGAGTTACGTAACTACCTCGCTTCGTAATACCTAGTTATTTATGAATCAAAAGAATAAAAATGTAATAAAGACGTCTTTATTAGAATTTTATATTTTCAATTGTAAGGTTACCTGACTTTGAGGGTCGTGTTTTGAATAAATACCTCATTGAAACGGTGATAGGGCCTCGGTAAAGGGTATCAGGGAAATTGGAAAATGACAGTTCGTGTAGATATTCGAACCGTATTTATTTAAGAAGTTAGAATATAGGTATTCTAACTTCGAAGTATTTTGAATTTTTATGCAATAGCCACACAACACAACATAACACTAAACAAACAACAACACACACACACGACAACAACAACAACATTAACAACAACCATTCCATGTTTGTGATTGTTTGTTGTTCCATTTTGTACCAAACCATAACCATTTGACAGTTAATCGATGGACACTATGATAGCCACTGACATTTAAAAAGCCTGCAGTTCAGCAAACTGCCGAGCAGCTAGTGCCCGACGCTGGTTTTCAACTTGCCCTGAGACGGTGATGTAACGAACGTAAAACAGTTTAGTCCTATACAATGACACTATGCCCCACCCGGGAATCTAACCCAGGCCATCATACTCACCAGTCGCGCTTGCTCCTACTAGATAACTAGACCAACGAGGCAGTCAGGTATATGACATAAAATATGAATACCTAAGCTTTGGCTGTGAGATTCCTGCCATGATCAAACTTTCTGATAAACATACGGCCATAGACGCACTTGATCAGCATGATCTTGATCACACACGAACAAACTACTAATAAGGAAAATTAAACAAGGTTTCACCATCTAGCCGAAGCACTTAAAACGTCATAGAGATGAATGGCTCAACTTAAAAGTTCCCTTTAACTTTTGACAGCGGAAATTCTCTAGAATTTTTATCTAGGAAGCAAATGGAGACCTCCTTTAAAAGTATTTTTAATCACATTTTGTTCAATTTGTCAATTTCATGAGTATACCTTTGGTGAAAAATATTTGTGTGGGTGTGAAAGTAAAAGTTATTTTATACGAAAAGTTTGTTTAAAAGTTCTCGGCCCTCAGTATCAATTAATAAAGCACTTAATTAATCGAAGGTATTTTGCCGTAATTTTATTCCTGTAACATATTTTTGCTGCCGAGGAAAAAGGGTTAAATATCTTTGTAACTTCGGATATTATAGTAAAAACCTACTCATGATAAACAAAAAACTTTTTGCAAAACACTGACTTCAAAAAAACAAATACTTTAAAAAAAACTTAAATTTATTGTCCCTTTTATTATATTATTGACTTTTTAAGCGGATAAAATAGATATTTTAGGTTCTCAGATTTAAGAAACGCAAATATGAGTAGGTAGAACCTGTGAGTACTTTTACCAACAATCCACAAAAAGCGGAATAATACAATTTCCATCTGTAGTTATAACTTATCCCCCACGTAAGGAAAGCTTCCTTCCTTCCATTGTCCGGAGCGCAAAGATTCAAGTAACAGATGTAGTGATAAATTTAATTACTCGAGAAATGCTTCGTAAGGATTTCGGACGCCTCCTACGAGTTCTTTGTTTAAACCTGGCGTCCTGAATGGTAAATGGAACTATGGTTAACTAATTGTAGTAACTACAATTAGTTCTTATTTGCATGGCTATTAATTCAAATTCAAATTTATTTATTTTAGGACAACTAAAATCCAAAGGTTAGTATACAAACAACTTAAAAACTATTGTTAGTTCATACAATTACAAAAAGCCAATCACATACATCTAATCCTCTAAGTACACAAAATACATAAATACCCCTGCGCTGAGACATCCCGCCCCGTCAAGATAACCAATAGGGAGATACCTTCCTAAACGACGAACGACGACGACGTTATTAATGTTAACGAAAGAGTTATAAATATAATCCCAACATGATTACTGAAGACGTCAGCCAGCGCACCAGTCTTACCAAGAAGTATCGTATTACCCAGTACTAACTGTGTTGTGGAGGTCAGATAGGCAGTCACTCCGTGTAAAATACTGGTACTCAGCTACATCAAGTTAGACTGGAAAGCGACCCCAAAATAGTTGGGAAAAGGCTAGGCAGATGATGATGGACCGTCGAGGTCGTATTTGGTAAGAGAAGCAGGCAGAGTTGGATGCGGGAGACCGAATACATGGAAATGGAAAAGTGTCCTGCAATGGAGGAGACCTGCACTTAGCAACATATTACGTGAATACGCTTTGAAAGAAAAATCCTAACATATTTAGCGAATAATGATGAGGGAATCTCATTGCAAAGGACATGGTACTTCGGGCTAGACACGAAATAAGAATAATTTCAATAAACTTTCAGTTTAATAAAGACAATACGTAAACTATCACACTAAATATTTGATCAATGTACATTCGCCACAAAGTTATCTCCTACATTCAGTAAGTAAAAAAAAAAGTGCTGAAAATCAAACACACCTGAAAACACATCAAACTTCTACTAACAACAATTACTAAAATTAACATACATATTAACACGTACTAACATAATCATATTGCCTACCGAACATTTTTCAAACTACCCTACCTTTTTTCAGCGTTTTCACAAAGAATTTAAGAAAATATACTCCAATTGCTTCCGCAGGTAATTACTATGAAAATTGCTTTCAGTGGCTCGCTAACGTCTTTATAAGCTCTTTGATTATATTAGATGACACTTTTATTCGGTCTTTAAAATGGCCAAATATTTTCGACCTTTTGGTAAAATGCGTAGGAAGAAAGTCAAGAATAATTACGCTTATGCAAACTTTAAGTAGAACTTGTGATCCTTATTTAAAAATAGGCTGTTTTATGAGCCGATGTCTTTAAAAGCCAATTTTGAGATCTGGGGTATTAGGTGGCGAAATATTTGCTAACAAGGACGTTGTACTTTCAGTTTCAGACAAAATTTTCAGGTGAAATATTGAGTATTTTTTCAATGAATGTCAAACTAATTACTACACGCAAATTGACAGCATTTTTTTTTACTATTTGACCGAAACATAAGTCATAAATAAAAAAAAATACCTAGATAAGATAGCGACAATAATTAAAAATCATTTTTTTATAATGGATGATGCCCGCGGCTACACCCGCGTGTATGTCGGTGAGACTATATAGGTACTAAATTCTTCCTCGAGAACCACTCTATCCATTGGTGAAAACAGCATGAAAATCGGTGAGGTAGTTTTTGAGTTTATCGCGAACAGACAGACGCGTCTGAGGACTTCGTCTTATGCATAAGTAATTGATGCCTGTGGCTTCGAACACGTAGGTTTTATATTCGTGAAAACAGCATGAAAATCAGTACAGTAATAGTTTTGGAGTTTTCCGCGAACAAACTGACAGACAGACGCGGCGAAAGACTTCGTTGTATATAATATGTAGTAGTGATACAAGCACCTACCTTAATACATTTAGGTACTGTGTAACGAAACTGTTTAACAAGGTATTAAAATATCATTAGGTGTCCAACAAAAACAAAAATACAAAAATAGGACTTTATTGGGGACTGTAACACCTACACATAAACAACATGTTTACTGTAATTCTAAAGTGTAAGTAAGCCCTAATGCGTCACTGTCTGAGCCTAAGTCCTAACATAGCAAACATTTTGTAATTTATTGATAGCTGAGTTTTGAAACACCTAAATACTAGGTGATTTAGACTTAAAACATAACATAACATCACGTCTGTAATCCTCGAAGGGTCAGGCAGAAGTGTACCCAATTATACATCCACATTTCACCAGCTATGTTCAAGTTCCATGGGGTGAGTCTATTGCCATCAACCGGACTGAAATCCAGGCTCCGTGGCTGGAGGCGCACCGGGCGTCGCCGTCGGGGGCCACGTGATGGCTTCCGGCCACCGTAGAGGCGGGCCTGTGGACGGTGAGTGATGGGCTAGCTCGCCGTGCGTCCGTCTTATGGCGACGACAGGCAGTGTCGACGGCGCGTTCTTGTTCCACGCGCGCCTCAAATAGATGTCAGCAACATGGAAGGGGCCCGCAAGGACCGACGCCCGTCGGGGCTGCGGGTTGTTCACAAGAGATACCGCGGCCTCGACATGAAGGGCTAAGAAGGAACATGGGTGGTTTTTAGTCAGTAGAAGTCCGACACTCCCTTTCGCTCTGCCCAAGAGCGGGAAGGGTTATTTGATGATTTTCAACACAACAAAAAAAATAAGGCTCCGTGGCTGCTACTGTGAAAACTTCTGGTGGAAACACCCAATAACACTTTGCCCGAGCTGGGAATTGAACCACGCGAAAGGTCTCGCGTCTTTATAATACATCCTGTATATTGGGTGACTGGTAATTAGTGAACCTAATCACGTGATAATACTCATGATAACAAACAACTTTATTTATTTATTTAATGCACAATGTACACAGCATGGTTACACGCTAGGCTTAAAACTAGTGAGTACAAGACCCTGTTACAGCGCAGCAAGATACTCGTAACTTAAAACTAACAATATTGAAGTAAAAATATTTTATAACGTAAATTAGGGAACTTTCAAAATTATTCACTTAAAATATTATATTATTCTAGCTTTATACAAACAAAAAAAATAGGAATATTTATTAAAAATTAACATACATATATATTTCATACGCTCTATTTTAACATTTATGGTCCAGAAATTCTTGGATACTATAATAACACTTCCAAAGAAACATTTTCGATTCTCTTACATGATAGCATAGTAGTCCCTTTTAGTATAACGTTTGGTTTGTATGTACATACTTGATGAATTAATTTTGTAGTGACGTATCACGTCTGCAGACAAATCTGTATAATTATTTATACTTGCTTAGAAGAGGTAGCCATGTGACTTATGAGAATGTAGATTCTCATGTTTTCTAGATCACACCAAACTACCAACCATTCATAACGGTATGAAACATTAAAGGCAAGATTTGACTAAGCACGTGAGTCATCATTCTTGAGTGGAGACTGCGAATCGGCAAGCGTAAGGTGGGACGGCCTTAGACTCATGGAGCTCTATTTTCAGCTGTGGATTGCTGGAGGCTTATGATGACATGATGATTAGATTATCTAACGTACTACTGAAAGTACTCGTGTACATACACTACAGTATACATATAGATACATACAATATACATATAGCATACATACACTAGTCTGTCGTTTTATTAACAAATAACCTTGTTGGTTTTAAAATCAACTCCCAAGGAAAAATCAAGGAGTCAGAACATATTCTTAGCCTCCATCAAGAAGGCACTACTGTATGTATTCCTTTACTTAGGCGCTGAAGACCCACTTATTACTTAATTTACAAGTTAAAGGCCCACCATCCTCGCACAAAGGAAAAATGGGTTATATAAAAGCACTGCGTACCTATTACGCTTTGAAGGCTTTCAGCCATTATGCCGCCTTCATGTAAAATAATATGTTTATGGGCTAAATTGTAGGAGATCGTTTCAGTCGACCTTATTTTTGCCTGAATAAGTACGTTATTTAAAAGCTAGCCTTCAAAGAGAGCTTAATGCGAACCCTTTTTGTTTTGGATTTCCAATTTTGACACATTTTTAGGTAACTGCTATCCGTTTGAGCCGTCATGCGTGTTGATTTCTCCAATATCGCTTTTATTCTTGTGTATGGTGGTCATAGAACGAATATTTTTAGCTCTTAAGATTTGGAATTATAGCTGTGTAATAAGTTGCTGTGGTTGTCTTTCCATAACGGGCAAAAGAAGGAGCCAACTTTGCCACAGCATACACACGTACAAATAAAACCAGATGTCAAAATTGGAAGCAGCATAGGCAGCATCACTTTCAGATCATACATTCCACATCGGCCCAGTTTCTGGAATTTTCGGGGACACCTCCGAAATCCTCAAAACTTCTAAAATAACCTTATCAAAACGTAAGCTAACAAAACCAAACTTCCACATCCGTCGTCCCTTGCCAAAGTATACCCTAATTTTATCACTTAAAGCGTACCTATCCAGTGTAATAGAATAATGTAAGTACATGATATACCTGTTGCTTCAATATGGCTGGCAAAGTTACGCTTTTGAGTTAAAAGCCAAAGCTTATGTAAGTTGTTACATAATACAGATGGGAGCAGGTGTCGCCTAACTGTTGTTACAAACCAGGCAAGCCGGAATTAATTTGAGCCTTGAATATCTAATCTGTTGATTGTAATTTATAACTATCTTTGACAGCGTTCAAATTGAGGAGGCTGGTTGACATACTTATTAATATGCAAGAGTTGTGTTTTATTTTCAGTTTTCATTCTATTGAATTGGTACCTCTACCTACAATGTTAATTATTTTGATTCACAATAAATAGTTATTTCAATCTATTCCTGTTTATTATTTTATCTCCTAAAGTGTTCTCGCTGCTGAAGTGAAAAGTTATGTGTGTTACACGAGAGCAAAGTTTTTTTGCATCTCGTGCCTTTGAATCCCTCGCCACACTCAGGATTCAACTTTAGAATCATTCGACGGCACGGTTGGCGCAGTGGCTAAGCGATTGGACTGCTGCACTGCGTGTCGCGGGTTCGATCCCCGCACGCAACAAATATTTGTATGGCCTGCAGATAGTTGTTTCGGGTCTGGGTACTTTATGTTTGTAAACGCACCCACGGTACAGGAGAAATTCCTAGTGTGGGGCAAGGTTTTTAAAAAAAAAAAAAAAAATCTCCTGGCCTTTATCCAAATTAATTTACCAGCATGTCATATTCTTCCATACTTCTCTATTAGTTGTCATATGATCGGACATCTACTTTCTTGCCGTTTCATACTTCACACAATCCATCTATCATTTCTATGGTCTTTCTCTACTCTTATATACCCATCCACATACATGCTCAAAACTAATTCTTTTTTTAGTTTATTTGTTTTTTCATTATCATCACCATTTGCTTAGCCTTTTCCCAACTATGTTGGGGTTGACTATCAGTCTAACTGTATGCAGCTGAACACTAGTATTTTACATGGAGCGACTGCACCACAACTACAACTCAGTTAGTTGTTTTTTTATAAACATGTCTTGCTTTTATAAACTGGGAAAACAAAACATGCCTCCATTTTTTCACTTCTTGCTGTTGAAGTATTAGTCTAATCCAGCCAATCCCTCAAGACGTTTAGTTTCGGCTTCACCATAATATTTACTTGGGTCTTCTACAGATTCACCTTTATATCTTAGGCAACTATTCAAATGTTGGTGGAACTTACTAAGCTCAGGTTAGTACTTTGATATTAGTCTTGTGAAACTTGTGTTTGGTTAGTTAATTATGGTCTCAGTCTTAATTAGTTGATTTTCTGAAGTCTTACCACTGAAGTCTGTAACTGAACTCCTTACTATGTGTCTTCATCTCTTCTCCGAGTTTCTCTCTTCATCAAAGTTAGCTACATATTTTCCCTTGAACTCTCAAAAACCCAGTACATAGTTAAAAACAGAATCAAAATCAAAGCATTTATTTAAAGTAGGCCAGTGTAGCTGACCACTGGGCACTTTTGAAGTGTCGAAAACGACACAAAATAAAAAGAAGCTGCAGTCCCAGTCACAAGGCACAAAATCTGTGAATGTACTGTAGTTTCCTATTCCAAAGCGTAGATCACTATGCAGAAGAACGGGCAGGAACAGAAATTGATGCGTCAATAACTTCGTAAAATCATTTAAAATATCCTCAATGCGCACAACCGTTATAACGAATATCCCGCATCGCCCCCAGAAATACCGAACTACTTAACTATGCATATAAATCCATACATTGAAACTAGTTACAAAGGAAGTTTATCACAATAGTTACAAGGGTCATTCAATTTCCTTCGGTTGACAATGCCTGAACGAAAGGGTACAAATAACCCTAAGTAAACTTGGTTCTCTTAACCCTCTCTGTGCTGAGATTCTGTTTTAAAAGAGATTTTTTTTAGGTAAGTTTGAAAGAATTGTTTTGGTATTGATATCTTATTTTTAACCGACTTCCTAAAAGTGGAGGTTTTTAAAAATTACGACTGAATGTGTATGTTCAGCGATACTTTTTTACCACGTCAACCATACATATCGACCGATTTCGAAGATTCTTTTTTTTTAATACACAATTATTTTGGTGACAGTGGGCCGGCCACATTGGCCGCAGAACCGATGACCACGTATAGGATGTACACGTGTTCTTGAGTGGAGACCGCGAATCGGCAAGCGTAAGGTGGGACGCCCTCAGGCTCGGTGGAGCGATGATCTTTGCAGAGAGGCTGGTAACAGCTGGATGAGAGTTGCCGAAAATCGAGTTGAGTGGCGCAAGATTAAAGAGGCCAGATCCAGCAGTGGATTGCAATTGGCTGATGATGATTGGTGACAGACAATGGAACTCTTCACTAAATGTCAACAAATCTCTCATGATTGCTGCAATCGCATGTACGAGTATTAGTAGGTACTGTTGATTCAAATCCAGTTCGCAACACCAAAAAAGTGAAGAATATCTTAACTGAATTGATGATTAGTCATCTTATTTAATAGTTCCTTTAATATTTAAGTATGTGAAGACGAAATTACTGACAAACCGTTTAATAATTGTGTGTGTCATTTGACATAAATAGTACCTTCATAGTTTCATGTGGCTCTTAATTTACGTCTAAGCCTACCTTCTAAAAGCTGTTTCGCCAATTAAGGGAATCTCGACTATTTTAGTCTACTTAAATTAATTCAAACTCATTTAAACCTACCCAAATAGAGCTCAGCTAAATTAATACAACTTGGAATAATGAACTTCCTAATTTAATTAGAAGTAAAGGGTACACTTTTTGCTTCTCATTAAGCAATGTGCTAACGAAAATATTCAATTCAATTAAATACTCAATTCTTTTTTGAGTACTCTAATGAATACAGTTGGTGGGGAAATAGTTACATCAGTCCCAATTATGACCCAGGAGGACGATCTCGTTTCGATATTATGAAATACTATTTATGTTTTTATGTTAATCGAATATTTATTTAGTAGAGTATACTAGCTATATACATTACTAGCTGATGCCCGCGGCTTCGTCCTAAAGTTATCGCGACCTAAAGTAATCCCTTCATCCCCCCCTTTCAACCCATTACAACCCTTTTTACGTCCTTTGTCAGACTCTAGACTATCTGTGTACCAAATTTCATTTAAATCGGTTAAGTAGTTTTGGCGTGAAAGCGCGACAGACAGACAGATTTAGTTTCGCATTTATCATACTGTATAAGTAAGGATAGTAACAACTGGATGAGAGTTGCCGAAAATCGAGTTGAGTGGCGCCAGATTAAAGAGCCCTATATCCAGCATTGGATTGCAATAGGCTGATGATGATGATGAAGGATAGTAAGGAAGTAAGGATTAATTAAAAACTATTAAATAAACTAAAAATAAACTGTGAAAGGTCATCAAAAGAATCTGTTTTGTTAATTTTTAAGGATTTTTTGCCAAATAAACACAATTTTCTTTCTTTTTTTCTTTCTTTCAAAAAACTGCTCCACAACGCTGTGAGCTGGTATGTACCCAAGAGACTGGCGGCATTGCCACGTTGCATGGCAACACTTAGCCTCTGGCCAAGGCCAGCCCTTGGGTCACGGGAAGCGTCAACTAGGCGTTTCGAAATTTCCTTAAACTGCCCAAAAAATAAAAATAAAGTTCGTTTTCGAAATTAAGTTCTTTGAAGATTTTCTTAATCACGTTAATGGAATGTATTTTCTTTAACAAATATTTTTGCTTGCTCTAAAAAGAAAATGATTTAATATTAAAGGTTTTGGTTTCGTTCCTGCACCTCGTCTTGGAATTGGACTTTTGGGCTACAGGGGGCGCGTGTTTCGACGCTTCCGCGGCCAAGTGCCACATGAACGCCCAGTGACATAGCGCACAAGTGTAGTGATATTAATATAGTTTTAAGGTTTTTTTACTAATACAAGCTGTACCATCATATTTATTTTAGGCTTTTATAAATGTTATGTTATTAACTCAAATATTTCCATTTTGTCGGAACATTTTTTGTTCATCATCATTATCATCATTCCACCCAAAACGTCGACCACTGCTGGACATAGGCCTCCCCCAGGTGTCGCCACATTGACCGATCCCATGCGTCTCGCATCCAGCGGGTCCCCGCAGCCTTCACCAGGTCATCGGTCCACCTAGTGGGAAGCCTTCCAACGCAACGTCTTTCGGTTCGCGGTCGCCACTCCAGAACTATTTGACCCCATCGGCCATCCGTTCTGCGAGCAATGTGCCCTGCCCATTGCCACTTAAGTCTGGCGATTCTTCGAGTTACGTCAGTAACCTTGGTATGCGGATGTCCTCATTTCTGATTCGATCACGCAAGGAATGAAAGGAAAAAAAAGGAAAAGAAAGAAAGGAAAGTAAAGGAAAGTATTGAGTATTGAAACTTCGAGCATAGCCCTATCCATTGCCCTTTGGGTGATTTTAAGCCTTCTGATGAGGCCTACTGTGAGCGACCACGTTCCGGTCCCGTATGTAATCACTAGAAACACACACTGGTCATATACTTTCGTCTTCAGACACGGTGGTAAGTTGGACGAGAAGATACCGTGCAACTTCCCGAACGCTGCCCAGCCGAGTCGGATACGACGATTTACCTCTTTCTCGAAGTTAGACCTACAGGGACTCAGATATAATAGAACAAAAGGACTGCTTCTTTCGTCTAGTGGTCGCAAGCATGGCTGCTTAGCAAGAGGTCCTGAGTTCGACTCCCAGGTCGGGCAGAGTGTTACTGGGTTTTTTCCTTCAGTAATCATTTGTTCACTTTCAACCATGGAGTCTAGATTTATGCCCGGTTAATGGCTATAGGTTTGCCCCCTATTACTTGGAACTTAAAAAAATATAGCTGGCGAAATGTGGGTGAACTATTAGGCCTCTGCTTCTTCGGGGATTACATGCGTGTTATGTATGTTTTTTTAACTTAGAACAGACAGGCTAGGTTCCAACAACAAAACCAATCAACACAATATACAGGGTGTAAGTGACAATAAAATTAATTTTCTGAAGTATTTACTCCTTTATTTCCATGTCAAATTACATTTATGTAAATAGCACGGCTAAAATAAAATAAAACAACAATAGATGTTAAGATATTCTAACGAACGACAACGTGTGAAGCTGACCTCCACAACCCAATTAGTATTGGGTAAGATGACACCCCTTGGTAAGATTGGTTGTCAGACTTTCGGGCCACTGACTACCTGTAACGCCTGACAAAGATGTACAAATAACAACAGGGGCCAACAGTTAACGTGCACGGAGGAAACTCGGTATGTAATTTTTATACGAAAATATTTATACTGAATCCACCACAACAGTTTGCGGAGGGAGGTTCCTTTACACCCTGTATATACGTCAAAGACCCTGAAATCCCAACTTAGTTAATCTTCTACAAACACAAGTTACCTATGTAAATCTAAACACTGTCTTTAATATTCTATATACGCCGTCCCAATGTTGTTTCGACGCCGGTCGGTACCAAATAATTGGATCAACAACAATTTTATTAACCAGTAAATTGTATAACTAGTTGGTAAACACATTGGCTAACACGGGTTAACTAAGTGGATTACGAGCTATAATGTATGTCGCAGCTATGTTATTAGAACGGATAGGGTTAATGATTTAATATTGACGATCGATGACGTCTTGTGAAATCACCGTTTTCTAAACCGACGAAGTTTTTTGGCTATGGATTTCGTATTTTCTAGATATTTCGTCTATAATAAAAAAATTATAGGGTGTCGCTCATGACATGATGACTATTATACAAGGTGGAAGGTACACCGACGCACAAACTGTTACCACGCGTTCAGTGCGTCACCCTAAGTACTTCCCCCTCCCGCTCATTTAAGATTCATCAGACAGCATAAAAAAAAATCTGCTGTTTTCTACAAAAGCACATTGCCAACACAGTCAAAATGTATGGAACTGCTGTTCCTTTTAAATAACCGATAAAAAATACGTAAGCTACGTGGTAATCGTTTGTGTGTCGTTGTCGCTTCCATCGTCCGCTTCAGTTGAGTAAAGTTGAGAACCTTCTCCTTTTGATGTCGTTTAAAAAGAAGAAAACCCGCTGCGCTTGCCCCTACCCCAAATAAATTTGAGTAAGGGTGAAGAGAATGCTGCGGGTTATTCGCAAAAGATACCGCGGCCTCGACATAAAGGGTTAAGAAGAAACATGGGTGGTTTTTAGTCAGTAGAAGTTTGACACTCCCTTTCGCTCTGCCCAAGAGCGGGAGGGGTTATTTGATGTTTTCCCACCCCCAAAAAAAAAAAGTTTAAAGAGAATGATGATGTTAAAAGAATGATTCCTTTTTGAACCATGTACTGAATCCGTAGTTAAAGTTTGTGCACTCTGTGTTGGTTTATTTTAAGGTATTTTTGCCATATAAACACAATTTTCATTCGTTCTTTCCACGGTGTAGGTCACTGTTGGTGTTGTCTATCTATAGCCCATCTTGCAAATCACGATGATGTTAATTTCGATACAGTGATTTGTAGTTTAGCAGTGACTTATTGTAATGATGTATCCAATAGATAATTACATCAATGTCATATTGACAATATACCTGCAACACACAAGAGGAATATAAATCAAGTCAATCATATGCCAAGACACGACTTAGCTCTTAATTATTAGCATATTAATGAATTGACACAGTGCACATTATCACATTAACGAATCAATGTGTGATTGTTGACTGTGTGAATTACTGTGTCTGTGGTCGATTAATTGGATCTTCTTGAATATTGTGATGTCCTGGTAGTATTGTTTTTATGGGAAAGCCTGAAGGCAGTTCACACGTCGTTATTAGTACGTTATTTAGCAGTATGATTTTGTGTGTCCACGGACAATGGCCCACCTTCCATCTTGCGCTGCATTCCCTGATACCTGCACACTTGATGATCTGATGACTGTATCAGCGAGCGGAGTACGCAAAGCTGAATTTTGGGCCAAATCTGAATGAAAATTTGCTATCGACATACTTAGAAGGTATATGATTTTTGGATCACATAACACGTGAACATTGGGTCAGTCAAAAGTTGACTGTAAAGTGTCGTGCATTCCAGCGCCGTGTAACAGCTATTATGTTCCGCAGATAAAAAAACATGTTAATTTTGACCGTAGTAACAAGTGGTGCCATCTGTTACCACTTTCAGAACAACATCGAAAACTCTCCACATTCTACATCACAGATTGTCTCGCCCGATAAAAAATAATTGTTTACTGAAAATATTCTAAAACACGAACCTCTGACATCTCATTTTTGTAGAAAGATTAATGTGTTTTGTTTTCGTGATAGGCTGTGCTGACATGTACGGTCAGGTCAAAAATGATTAACAAATTAACACAAAGCCAATTCACCGTGTGATACCCATTTCATGGTGAATTTAGGTGGATGGAATAGAGCTCTTAATGAAAAGTTTCCGAGAGACCGTGGAAAAAGTTTTGACAGACCATCAAACAGCTAGAGTACTGGATTACATTCTGAAGATCGTGAGTAAAACCTGGTTTATGGTGGCACGGACCAGGAAAGCATGGCACGAATAGGAACAACCTATAGGGTACTCAGCAGTGAGTGGAACAAGACTGCTAATGATGATGACGAGAGACATTTCGTTAAATTTAAACAAAAGAACACATTTTTGATAACTGTCACATTGACATTTGTGACATTTGTGTGTGATACATGGACAATTTAAGTTAGTAGTTAATTTGGTAAACAATTAATCTTGCCGGCTTTACTTGTACTTGGGTCTAGACAATTTAATTGCCTATCGTACGCCTGACCGTCGGCCGGCGTCGACATCCGCAAACTTTAGTCTTTTACAATCAATCAACATGTCAACAACCCACGCAGGACTTGTTTGAGCTACGGTTTTCCCATTATAAAGATTTTACTTGACTCACCGCCTTTTCAGTGGTGAACGGGAATTATACCTACATATTATGTGAAATGTATTTAACACAGATATAATTATGTCGCAGCAAGTCAATTTGTTTAAAATACCAATGTTACAAGTACAACTTAAAAGAAAGAAAAATTTTTTTTGCGAAAAACACAACCGACTTCAAAAACACAAAACAGTGAAAAATAAACTTCAGAAAAAAAATCAACTTCTGAAATCGGTTTCTTTTTGTTAAAAAGTTTTTCATTTTTTCATTTTTAGTTCTAATATCCCGTACCAACAATTTTTTACTATGCATTTAACATTCAATCAAGAAACCTAACCTTGCTTACAACTCCTAACCGTTGAGTCCTTAGATTATCAGCTCATCAACATGAAGTGATGACTGCTAGATGCGAACACTTGAAAAGCTTTAGAAAAATCACTAAACACTTCAGGCGTCTTCGACTAATCGGTGAATAAACATAAAAAAGATTCCGACGAATTCAGAAACTCCTTTTTATAAAGTCGGTTAATGAGATTTACCTTCTATCATCAGGTCAACCTCATAGCCTGAAAGAATACAACTATCGGCCCATAAGTACGTATAATTTTGAAGGAATTTTCTTTCAACGTTGAGGAGTTGACACAAAAAACTAAACAGTTTGAGAAAAGATAATTATGGAAAACGTAATAAGTGCCTATACAATTTGAGGGTTGCCATCGATTTCTCTGAGATCCTGCCTTTGTGACAGTGAGACCACTTCGGAAGTATACTGTTTAGAATACAAAAAGAATTTTGAAAATCTGTCCACAATTAGGACATACATATAAAAAAAAACTACATACACATGAATATAGAACCTCCTCCTTTTTGGAAGTCGGTTACAAATAATTTAAAGAACAAAAACTTTTCTACTTATTTTGTAAAGTAACTCAATAGTGTTTATGACGCCATAGTAGGTAGTCAATAGTCAATGCCCCTCAAGTTAAAGGGGAAAATATACAAGTCCGTGATTAGACCAGTCGTTCTGTGTGGATCAAAGTGCCGGCTTTGAAAAAGATGGATGAAAAACGATTGCATGTAGCGGAGATGAGAATGTTGAGATGGATGTGCGGAGTGACAAGAATGGATATAAGGAATAAGTATATTAGAGGAAGTTTGAAAGTGGCACCTGTTACAGAAAAAAATAATGGAAGTCGTTTATCTTGGTATGTAATGAGGAGGGATGAAACGCATGTGACTAAAAAAGTGATGGATATAAATATTGATGGATGGAGAGGGAAAGGAAGACCAAAGAAAAGATGGATGGATTGTGTGCGGAATGAAATCAATGAGAAAGGAGTAAATGCCACCTTGACGTTTAACAGGGAAGAATGGAAGAAGAAAACGTGTTGCGCCGACCCCAAATAGAATGGGATAAGGGCAGGAAGATGATGAGTAGGTATTGTCTATAACACTATTTTTTTTTGCCCAGTTGTGTAAAAAATTGCATGTTCGGATACCTACTTGCTTTATGTAGGCATATGTGGTATGAAGTCATTACATTCTAAACTAAACATAATCGTCGTCATCATTATATCATTACATCGCCCCCGTATTTCCCCAAAAGGTTAGATTAAAGAGTACCTACTATTCACTAGTCATTGTTGAGTATCGACTGTCTGCTCAACATGAAGTCCTGCGGATTAACAGGGCGAAAAAAGTGTTGAATTTTCCTTAACCAATACATTCACCTATTTACAACTGTCCCGACATCTCCATGATTGTTTCCTCGTTTCAGCTTAAACCAGTAGATAGTGTAAACAATTATTTATTTCTAATAGCGTCCGATTACCATCGGTACCATTCGATAAGATTCGTAAAACGATCTATAAGCTCTCCTAATACGGAATGCGATCAATATTATGGAATAGACCCTTTAATTATTTAGGGACTTCACTCTTTAATTGAAAAGGGTGTCGGCCCTACTTCTGTGAAATGGAAAAATGTAATTAATTTAAAAGACGTGTAGTAATGTGTTTTTCAAATTATATAAATAGACTGAATCGTTTTATTGGCTGCAAATGGAAAAAGAAATGGGAATGGAAACGGTCATCAAATTAAGTACTGAAAATGATGTATGGTTTTGTGTACAACAGTTCATTTGCCTGGCATTTTAGAGAAGATTTCACCGCGGAGCACAAGAGAATATTTCTAGCATTATGTCACTGATAGTTCTTGATAGTGGTTAGATACAAAGGTGTCTTAGCGTAAATGAATACGAATACCATCGATTATAATTATTTAGAAAAAAATGTGCTGATTGATGTTCTTTGTGCGCACCGTAAAGCTTTCAAAGATTTATCCCGTTTTATTTTGGGTTGGCGTAGCATGTCCTCTTCTTCCATCCTTCTCTATTACTCGTTATCACAGCGGTCACCTCCTTTCTTACCATTATCATCCTTCACACAGTCCATCGTTTCTTTGGACTTCCTCTACTCTGATAGCCATCCACATTCATACTCAAATCTTTCCTCACGAAATCTTCCTCATCAGTTTCTCCGCATCATCTTATATCTTGTATTGAGGATAAGATTTTGTATATATTATAGATGCAACGACAAGAAATCATCTGACCAGCCTTTTTCCAACTAAGTCGGAGTCGGCTTCCAGTCTAACTGGATGGAGCTGAATACCAATATTTTACATGGAACGAGTGACTATCTGACATCTATAACCCAGATAGTACTGGGTAATACGATACCCCTTGGTAAGGCTAGATTTCAGTCTTTCGGGGACCACTGACTACCGACGAGTGTCAAAGATCTACAAATGTCAGACGGGAACAATGGCTCAACGTACTCTCTGAGGCACGTAGTGAACTAACTCAGTATGAAATGGGCGGTCACTCGACCACGGACCACTTTAGGCAAACTCGGCTTAACCCAAAAATCAATCCGAGCTCCTGTTATTATTTAGCCACGAGCTCTTTTGCAATGACAAAAAATGATAAAGATAAACTTTTTTTTTTTTTTGGAATGGTCTAGCTCTTGACCTCAATCTTGCCCTAAGGGCAGAGATGAGGTCGACGATGGAACGAGCTTACCCAGAAGAAGCCTATTTACTCGCGACTTAAATAGATTGGGGTTATATGAACTCGGGAAAACCGACGCAGGCAGGGAGTTCCACTCCTCTTCGTTCGTTTTCTTGAGTTTTCATACACAAACCATCTTACTTGAACCCGGTCTTAGTCGAGATGCCAATGCCATTACTAAACTTTGAACCAGCTTTGAGCAACTGAGAGCACGATTCGCCTTCACATCGTTAGCTTTCTAATTAGTTGTTTACTTACTAATTACGTGGCAGCAATTAGCACACACATTCTTGGAAACATATCCAACATCTCAGATTGTTGTTAAATTAAAACATTTCACTAGAACAGCTTTAAGAATACATAAACATAATTTCATAAAAGCTACCGTCTAACAGCAATTAACTGAAAAACAAAGTTAACATAAGACCTAAAACTAAATATGAAAGTTAATTAGAAACTCAATTAATGTCTAACAAAGAACAACAAAACGGGTCTGAAAGTATGGCACGCGTTAAAACAATACACAAACAAAAAGTCTTATATATTATATGCATTTGTGCCAACAACCGGCGGATCGCAATATTCAATATCAACGTGAATTTCAATAGAGTGTCCTCCACGAGAAAATTGGAGGGAAATCTGAATATTCCTCGCCAATTTAGAAAAAAATATGTTAATCTATTCCCCGAGAGATGGTGACTATTTTCATAAATTGATTGCTTCGAGCCAATATCAAAAGAATTGTAATATTGAATTATCGACTGTAGAGTTTAGTAATGAGTAACAAGCCAACCACTTTAGATTTCTCTCGTTCTACGTCTTATTACGAGAAATTCAACTGCTGTGATGGAAAATGCGAAAAAGGTGGATTTTTTTGTAACATAAAAATAGGTAGCTAGCATTTATTTAACACTATCGGCTTCGCCCGCGTGTATTATAACTAAAACCTTCCTCGAAAACCACTTAATCGATTGGTGAAAACAGCATGGTTCAAATCGGTGCAGTAGTTTTTGAGTTTATCACGAACAGACAGACTTTGTTTTATGATATGTAGATTGTGATTATACGAGTAACTATCAAGTCTTATTACTTACACAGGATTATTACATAAATTCATCAAGACGAGACGAATCCACTGGTCAATCTAGTCAATGTCAAATTATAAAGATAGCTGGTTGTTTAAATAAAACTAAGTAAATTATCGCAATTCTTATTGAATTTGAATATTATTTCTGTTTTGTTTGCCGCATATAAAAATGGTACCCATTTAGTCCCACGTCACAATTGAATAAGAACTCAGGCAATGCCCTCTAAATGTATGCACATATCGAAAATCAAAATAAGAAATCACATTCCAACAGCAACAACACACGTCTAGACTCAATAGAAGAACAATGTCATCGGCCATATGAAATAAAAGAAGTCTTCTAGAATTTTTAAAAAGAAAAAAATGCCCTGTCAGCGCTCGTCAAAACGAAGGGATGTTTTTGCAATTTTATTTCGTCGCCTTGTCATTTAGAATGAGCCTGCCGTTGCCCGCAGATCTCGTATTAGATGGCTTTTTATGACAATTTTTCTGCCCTCATTTGCCTATTCAGCTAAAGTAACTGACTACTTAATTGATAGATGGTGTACAGTCACAAGCAAAAATATATTTACAGTTAGAAAATTCGAAAGCTATTTTCTTGGGAAATAGACTTTATCCCAAAGTAGAAATACTTTGAGATAAAACCTATTTTGTAATATGTATAATAGTATATGGTCTGGTTTCCGAAATGCTGTGTTCGTAAAAACGTAAAACGGTAATGAACGTCACTTTTAAAAGTTTGGAATTTTTACAATCAATCCTAATATTTGTGTACACAGGGTATCACAATAATTGTTGATGTTTCTTTGTGTATACATTTTGGTACCCGTGACTCTACTTTTTCTTTATTTATTTTATTCCAAAAAGATAAATAACTTATAAACTAAGCCCCACAAAACCATTGGCATGGTTTGACTGTGGGTTTGGTGAGTCTTTTAATCTAAATACATATTATTTAAAACTTACACTTATTTATGAATTAAAAGTTTTCTAAATAATATATGTCTAATTTACGTCTGAATGTATTTTTGTTTGTTTCACTCCTTATGTCAGACTGCTGGCAGACTGTTCAATGGGTCTATTATTCACAGTAGCGTGTTTTCCAAAAGGTTTTAGTTGCATTTACTTTTATTTTATAACATAACAAAGGACTCTTGCATTGTGGTTGAGCCACTGCTGTCGGAAAAGAAATATATTTTGCGCAAAACAAACAAAAAATCTAGGATAGATATTCGAAAACAATCCATGAAACTGCAACTAACAAACCACATTCCCCGTTCATACCAAAGGCAGCTCTCGAAATACGACCACAAATGGTAGACACATTGACGCAAACACCACAGACACCTTTAAACGACTCTATTTATAATACAAAGGTAAACAAACGTTACCCTTTAGCCACTAAATGAAAACGGACGCTAGAGTGGCCGACGCAGGCAGAACAGCATTTTCATTCGCTGGCCACTGAACCGGAAGGAGCGAATAGCTTTCGACCACGTTTTCAAAATAGTGCACGATTTTTCATTTTAGCACGTGTGATACACGGCCCTTATACCCGTGTTGGGTTAAGCAGTTGAAAAAGTCATTTTGGAGCCCATCATTTTTAACACACGTCTGGGTTTTGATAGGTTTTGTGTTGTGATGAGGGGAGTACAACGTGTTAGTCTTGTACGTACTACCGAGTTTACTAACGATTGAACACTTTTCAACATTATTTCTTAGGACATAAAGGTAATGTAAGGGATAGTGGAAACCCGTCGGGGCTGCGGGTTGTTCGAAACAGATAAAGCGACCTCGGCATAAGGGTTAAGAAGGAACATGGGTGGTTTTTAGTCACGAAGCAGACTTCTAGTGACTAAAAACCACCCATGTTCTGGGGTCTACCCAGAGCGGGAGGGGTTATTTGATGATTTCCCACCCCCAAAAAAAAGGGATATTGGAAAACTAAGATTTGCTTTGATTACGAGTGTGGTGTGTTTCTGAGAACCTACGTGGAGCATTTGTGAAAAAAAAAAATTGTACAAGTTAGTTGAAAATCAAACTATTATTATACTCGTATAAGTACTAAGTTTTCATTAAATTTCATATAGGTGGAGTCCATTGCTCTTAGAAAATAAAGTAACATTTGAACGTTTATCATCGTAACCTTTTTCGTACTACGAAAATCTCAAAAGAAAAACTTTTCACTTAGCTCTTTCATATTTCATTTGTCTTTATCAAATTAGCTAAACATTTTAACACCTTTTACTTAAAACGAAAAAAGGAGCGGCAAACATTTTTATTTTTAATTAAACCTCTTTTTTTGAATCGTTTCTTTTTAATAACAGGCTGTATTATTAAAAATTCTTGGTTCAATACTGGCAATATCGCATTTACGCCAGAGAATTCGCAGTAAAATGGAATAAATTAAAAATGCTTACGTAATTTCGTTAATTATGAGTGCAATGTACCGAATGGCGGTCGGAAACAATAGTGCGGTATGTTATGAGCTTTATAATGTAAAACTAAAGTGACAGATATCCGTATAATGATTGCACGTTGTTATTTTATTGTTTAAATAATGTCAGTCGCTTTTTGTTGTCGTCTGGCTAGCCTTTGTGGTGCATATAATGGGAAACTGGCGAATAATGGTGGGCTATAATACGTTAGCTCGACGACCTCTAGGAATTTTGCAAGAGCACAACAGCTCAGAATTTTATAGTCTAAGCACATAATAGCAAAACTGGACGACAAGTTTCTAACGCACACAGGTATAGTTGGGTAATATGTACAGCTCACAGGCAATATAGCGTGTAAGCTCAAACACTGCAGACAGTTGCCAGTGTCGATAAAGCACGAGTAAAGTCATGTTTCATTGACGAATCCACTCAACATTCCACTCGATCAAAAAGTGACATCAAAACAACTGCCAATTTCGATCGAGTCCAGACGAAGCTTGTACACGAAAATGTCACAGCAAAATGACACGACTTCCATCTAAATTTAGCAGCCAAGTCGCGTCGAACCTACCCGACACGTCACGACAACATGTTCGACTCGACACATCCCACACAAATGCCCATGAAAATCGCACACTCGAACATGCCGTGTCAAAAAATGTTTACGACGCCAACTCATCGGACTGTGAAAGAAAACATTTTTCCCCACTTTCCTCCGTTAGTGGCACTCTGTAGCGGAGATTCCTTAAAAGCCGGAAAATTTGTCCAATTTGCTCTTTGGCCCGTCTTTGATATTTTGATTCAAAAGAGATTTTATGTACAGTTCGCGTTGCGAGCACAAAGCTGATTTCGGCAGACATAATGTGCTTCCATTGTCTACAAAAATATTTTTGGAGTGCAACAACAATGCAAGTTGAAACTTTTATGCATATCTTTATTCTGTATGACCTAAATTCCTTAATTAAATCATACGTAGAGCGTATGTGCGTAAGCGAATGCTTGTTTGAAATTCGGGACTCGTACAGCGTCGGTAGTAGACCAATGAATTTTGCTGTAGGCAAAGTGGAGACGCATCGCCGAAATCCTTCGGGGGTTACTTAGAGACTTTGTCATGTAAATCAGCCACTCCAACCCCCAGGGGAGGCATTCAAACTGAAATATTGTAAATATTTTAGTCGTGAATAGATACGGCTACTTTGATCTTGGGAACGTAATTTCTTCTTGAATCTGCGAAAAATTGGGCCTATTAACGTATTATAAACTTTGTTGTGATTCAATTGTACTGTGATCTCTTTAGTGTATTGTTCTTGTTCATAACTTTTCCTGATGCTTCTAATTTTTTACTAGACCAACATCAGGCATGTGTTTTAATAATTATTCCATTAGAACACGAAGTTCTCTTCTCTTCTATTTTCTAAGTAAATGAGCACGCATTGATCATTGGTTTTATTATTTGTATTGTATTGTGTAACGGGCTGGTGTCTGCATAACATCACACCTAGAATCCCCGAAGGATTAGGCAGAGGTGTACCTAATAGTACACCCACATTTCGCCAGTTATGTTTAAGTCCCATGTAACAGGGGGCGAGCCTATTGCCATCAACCGGGCACAAATCCAGACTCCGTGGCTGTTACTGATAATTTCCTGATGGAAAAAGCCAATATCAGTTTGCCCGACCTGGGAATCGAACCCAGGACCTCATGCTCAGCAGTCGCGCTTGCGACCACTAGACCAACGAGGCAGTCTGCAATTCACTCAAAATAATATATTATTATTATGGTCATTACATTTTCCTTTAAAAAATAACGTTTTCATAAAGGAAGGAAGTTTTGCAAGCGATATCATTATTCTATGACAAAAGCTATGAAATATTTCTTAGGGACCTATTGATTTTTTTGAATAGTAGAATATTCTGCTTTCTATAAGAATATCACTTCACTTTGCGACAGATTTTATCTTTGAGATGCAAATCAGACCGTTGAGGATTCATAGCTCAAATGGGGTGGGTGAAGGTAGCAGAAACACGAACTCATATTTATTTATACTACTATTTTGTAGATAAAGCCCTACCCTATAATGGTGCTTTTCCAAGAATCATATTTTTCTCGGAGCTCATGATGCATAACATAAAGGATGTTAGGAGATCCTTCGCTCGTGAGAGAGGAACTGTATTAATATTGATATAACTTTTGTTACTAAACAATAGTGTTTACATTCTGTCTGCTACATATTTCTTCGATGGATGCAAACAATGAAACAGAAATCATTGCGAGGGGTTTGGTAACAATAAATAATACAAATTAAAGGGAGCTTCCCTTTAATTTGTATTATTTCTTGTTAAAGCGGCAACAGAAAAATATATTTTGTGATAAGTTTGTTTTTCATAGTGTTTGTATGAACAACAAAGTTATATTTGCGGTTTTTCAAATGTGCTATATCTTCAAAACTATTTACTATATATCGTTCAAACCAATTTTTTTTGATAGTTTTCATTGCGATCTACAGCATTATATATTTTTTTGATTAGACATCATTTTACCACTTCGGAAGTATCTATCTTTCAAACGATTGACTTTGAGAAAAAATAGTTTTAGGAACCTTTTTTTTTTTTTTTTTTGGGGGTGGGAAATCATCAAATAACCCCTCCCGCTCTTGGGCAGAGCGAAAGGGAGTGTCAGACTTCTACTGACTAAAAACCACCCATGTTCCTTCTTCGCCCTTCATGTCGAGGCCTCGGTATCCCTTGCGGACAACCCGCAGCCTCGACAGGCGTCGGCCCTTGCGGGCCCCTTCCATGTTGCTGACATCTCTTTGAGGCGCGCGTGGAACACGAACGCGCCGTCGACACGGCCTGTCGTCGTCATAAGACGGACGGACGGCGAGCTTACCCATCACTTACCGTCCACAGGCCCGCGTCTACGGTGGCCGGAAGCCATCACGTGGCCCCCGACGCCCGGAGCGCCTCCCGCGGCGGCTGGGACGAGAGGTTCTCTCCCTCTCACGTTCCGCCATCTCCTTCGCTAGCATCACTGCTTCGCAGAAGGAGGCGACGGCGTCCCATTCCTCCTCGCCCCGGACCATGGCTTGCACCAGGGCCGGACGCGAGAGGTCGCCGCCGCCGATCGCCGCTACGAGAACACGGCGGGGCTCCGCCCAAGCGGGACACACCTCCACAGTGTGCTCCACCGTGTCCTCCGGCCGATCCTCGCAATGGTGGCATCCGGGCGTTTCCTCCCGCCTGATTCGGTGCAGGTACCTCCCGAAACAACCGTGTCCGGTGAGTACCTGCGTCAGACGGAAGGTGAGGGCGCCGTGGCGCCTCTCCAGCCACTCCTCAAAGAGGGGACTTACCGCCACTATCGTGGCGTGCCCTGCACGGGGTTGCGACAGTCGCTGTCTCCATGCCGCCATGAGATCGCACCGGAGGTCTGTCCGCTGCGCAGCAATTAGCCGCGGCAATGGAGTGACCCCCCGGTGCAGCGCCTCCGCGCGCCATTTTTTTTTTTTTTTTTTTTTTTGGGCCATGGACCGCACGATCCCCGCATAGAGCCTCCGGCACAAGGAGGACTCGTCCTCCTCCGTCCTCCTACTCCGAGGACAAGTCCAAGGTACTTCAAAGTACACTCGACGCCGATGGGAACCCCTCCCACCGTTAGCTGGGATCCCGACGGTAGCACGTTCCCACGTCCATGGAAGCCCATGGCCTCCGACTTGTAAAGTGCCACCTCGAGACCCAGCTGCCGGATCCTTTCAACGACTATCGCAACCCCGCGTGTCATTTTTTCGGCCGCCGCCTCGTGCGACCCCCCCTGTGCCAGCACCAGCATATCGTCAGCGTAGCAGACGACGCTGACGCCGCTAGGGAGGTCGGCACGCAGCACCCACCACAGGGGCGGCCCCAGAACCGATCCCTGTGGAACACCGCACGACATCTCTCGCCGGTTCTATTGTCCGTCTTTACCAGGGTAGATGACAGCCCTGTCTGTCAAATAGTCCCCGACTACACGGCGAAGGTAGGCCAGTTTTAGGAACCTCAATGTAATTTTTAAAGACCTATCTATAGACACCCCATACAAATAGGTTGAATGAAAAAAGTTTTTTTTAGTTTCAGTTCCATGGATGAAAGACCCCCTTAATATTTTATTATTTTTATTTTTGTACCAAAATCGTAAAGCGACTCACAAAATACATCTATTTGCCAAGTTTCAACTCTGTAGTCTTAATAGTTTCCGAATAAAAAGGCTGTGGCATATGAATGGACAGACAGACATGACGAATCTATAAAGGTTCCTTTTTTGTCATCCGCTACGGAACCCTAAAAAATGTGACTGCGTTACTACAGTGCCCGGCGATAAATCTCGACCTGAGACGCATTAGGTCTGATATGTAATTTCACAAGTTTAGAGGAGAGCCAAACGAAAGATATTGACAAAATCGTGTCAAAACTTTTGCTTATTAGCGAATACGCTAACAAAACTAGTATAATGTTTTAGATAAGTCATGTACCTTTGTATCAGTACAGTAATAAAACCAGTCACAGTAAAATAATAATATTTTATTAATCAAAAACTACTTTTTTGGTGACCTCCAACCTTATGCTCGTACAAAGTTATTAAACGACGAATCCTTTTGATTCTATTTACTGATCCAACTTTATGCCTGCAATTTTTTGGTAAATTCAATGCGTATTGTAAGCTTTTTTAAAACATGTAACATTATGTTTGACCAAAAATAGAAATTTAGTTATGTCCGATCTTGTTATATATCCATTTATGAGGCATTTAAATTTATTATTTTTAGGTACATAAGGTCGGAATGATTAAAAATGAAATTAAAAAAATAACAAAAACTTAAACATAATGACTTTCAAACTTATTTTTAAACCAAACAAGAATAGAAACATTATAAAAATTATTTTTTATTAAACTTAATCATCTTCAGGAAAATCTGCCTGACTCTCGGAATGTTTTAAATTTTTATAATATGTATGGAATTCCTGTGGAATCCATTGTAAAAGACTCATCAAATCATTGTATTTTGCCGTTGATATGGGTTTTTCAGTTTCAGTGTAAGTCACACTAGGTAAATGTTCTGGGAACTGGATTCGCTTAGAAGCATTTCGGATGAAAGATATTTAATTTCGGTAAAATCTTCTACAAATGTATTTTTATAAAATAATATTCCGGGCTGGTCTTGTTTAATCTGAAGCCAAACACATTCTGATATTTTAAAACCTTTGCCATCTTTATTCTTCTTTCTGGAAACAAAAGGACCATTTTTCTTATATAAAGACGTAACGTCTTTAAAATTATGAAACTGCATATCATAGACGTTAAAAGTTCTTCTTCCTCCACAAGTTCGAATAAACTGAGACCAGTCTCGGGGAATCGCAATCTGCATTGTTTTCAATTGTTTTTTCTTTTTTTCGATTTGTGAGTGTATTTGATCGACTTCCATGTGTGTATGACCCTTCAGCATAAATTTGTGGTTTATTATTTTCAGCTGAGGATGTTTGTGCAATATCCACATGTAAGCCATCACGACCATCAAATTTCGGTTTTGGCCCGCACAGTTATCAGACCACAGAGTTAATTCCCTCACGTTAGTAAGATTTTCAAAATTTTCTTCAACCCATCGAATCAGGCAAGAAGCTATTTCGTTTCCTCCTCTGCCACCTATATTTTCAGACCATAACATGTTTGCAGCTCCATTAGCTGTAGAATCAAATATTGTCAAATTTAATGTCCAAAGCTTCCGTAGATAAAAAGATTTACTATTAGTTAAATTCGGTGTAGCCAAACACTTCTGCAAATCAAACATCAATACTTTTTTTTCACCTGAACTTGCTTCTGCTTTTGTTTTGTCATTTCTCTTCAAGTTATATCTTTCTTCAGCAGTCTTAGCATGAATTTCCTTTTCTTTTTCTATATTATTTTTCAGCTCTTCATCCACAACATCTAATAGCTTTCTCTCAAATGCATCGCAATCATCACAAGTGTCGACCGACGGTAGTTTGAAACTTAACTTGAAGTTGGTGTTGAAAATTTTTCGGTACAACCATTCTTTGGCTACCAAATTCGGAGGGATATCTGTAGATTCCATCCTCTCCTTATACTGTTTATACATAATAGGGATATTCAAGTCCGGTCCCAAAAAATTTCGTCCGCTCTTTTGTCGTGAATAATGACTCTCATAACATGGATATAAGTTAATATGATCTATCACTGATTGTACTACCACATCTGATGTTTTATTACCAGGAATATGCTTTCCCCTCTGATCTGGAGCTACCAACCCTCCATCGAGCTGTTTTTCCAAACTCACCTTAACAAACTTTTCTCCTATAGATAGCGTGTTAAGAAACATATTTATTAGGCATATTTTTTCGCTCTTAGAATTGATAATAAGTCTATATTCGTATGTAAACTTTCTTCGGTCAGTGTCTAAGTTCCCATGTGTTCTCATTGTGCGTTTTATTTTTTTTGTGACGTTAGAGGCTATAAACTGGCGACGTTGATCCCAACTGGTACATTTTTTCCAAAATTCATAAAATATTTTTGTATTCTTGTTTCATTAGGCACTTTCTCATAACATTTAAATTTACACGTACATGGAGGTTTCAGTTCACGACCGTCTATTTCAGGGTTTTTTTTGCAACAGTTGAATAGGGAGAACCTTTTAGCCTTGCAATTTTAGCCGCAACTCTTTTCCATTTAGTTACATTTTTAACTTTCTTTCTTGTGTTAGATTTTGAAGGAGTTGCTGTAACGATCTGCTGTATGTCTTCATTATTCCTTATTTGTCGGTCATTTGGTATATATACATTCCCATTCATATCTGCGACCAGAATTCCGTTCGAGTTAACTGTATCTTCATTCATAGTAGCATCAGAAATATTAACATTTTCATCAAAACGGGGTACAATTAAAAAGCCTGTAGCATGGTCTCTCTCTGTTAAATTACGGTTTCTGAGGTGATCAGTCTTATTAGCAGATGTACTCGCCCGTACTTACCGAAAACGACCGAATGACCGGCGATAATGCCCGATGTCATCCTATCGCGTCGGTGTGCGGTCGCGAATTCAATGGAATAGTGTTTCTTCTTCACATAGGCATTTCTGTACAACGATAAAATAGCACTTTTTAAAGGCATAAAGGCTAATTATGTTTGTAGACCTTAACCAAACAAATAAAATTTTTGTGGCATAACACTATATCTCAAGGTACGACATCTGATTAACTTAATTTCAATAGGCATAAAGTTCTATCTGACAATACGTATTACTTTTACCAACAATCCTTGTAGGATAAAGTCGAATGACAAAATAGTCCCTTCCTTACGCGTAAAATAATAAAAAAGCATAAAAGCTGAAGTCAATGTTCGACCTTCTAATTAAACCAAAATTTTAAGCACAAATATTGTAGTTGCTATCAAGCCTTATTCCACGATATAAATGAAAAAAATGACAGATTCGACCTTATGCATTTCTATAACATCTGAACAAAAAGAGATAGAATTATGATTGTTATATGCTTAGAAAGAGCGCGAGATACTGGTTTCAGCGTGCTATTAAAGTAATTTTGCTCTGATCTCGACATTCGACCTTATGCGTCTCAGGTCGAGAAATATTGCACATCGACCTTTGGAAAAATCAATGCAATTTATTCGTTTATTAATTAAGTTCTTATTTTGTATTTAGCTTGCCGTGAAACATTTTCGAACCGACCTCGCTTGCGGTAGTTATATATAAAAGCACAGCGGAAAAGAGATGTCTCGAACAGTCATTTCGTATATAGTTTCCCCAAAGCACGTTTGACGGCACGGTTGGCGCAGTGGCTGAGAGATTGGACTGCTGCGCTGCGTGTCGCGGGTTCGATCCCCGCACGGAACAAATATTTGTATGGCCTACAGATAGTTGTTTCGGGTCTGGGTGTGTTTGTGTATGTGACTTTGAATGTTTGTAAACGCACCCACGATACAGGAGAAATTCCTAGTGTGGGGCAACGTTTTCAAAAAAAAAAAAAAAAAAAGTTCGATATGCAATATTTATCGCATGGTACTGTACTCTGTACCGAAATTAAAGTAGTAGGTGTAAGAGTTACCGCGGTTTTGGAACGCAAAGGGCATAAGAAGGAACACGGACAATCTGTTCTTGTAATAAAATATACTAAAATTAAAATTATATATGTCGTGTGCCAGGATATGACTTGCATGGTCGAGCTTAGTTTTGAATACCCGGTCACAACTCGAGCAGTAAAGTTGACTTACAGACTTAAAGGTAAAGAGGGGTTCGGTTTTTCTTTACGTGTTTGGTGTTTCTCTTTACACACATTACAATAGGAACATCATCTACAAATCGATTTAAGTTATATAGAAAAGCAGCTACAGCCAAGAAACGTGATCATTAAACTGTACAACAAACTACACACATTACTAGAAACGGTGTTAATGTAACAGCTTCAGAGAAATTACTCTCATATCGCTAACGAAGTTCCCAAGTATTTTATTTCTTTCTGTAGTACTCGGATGCAGGATTTCTTCGATATTATTTTATTTGCACGCTGAAAAGATCCACTAAGACTGTTACCCTACTGACTGTGACCTATTTCTGACCCTAGTGTGCAAAATGGGAGGGCCCATTTTGCACACTAGGGTCCAGTGGGCCTCAGCATGGTCGAGTAAAGAGTTTCAATTAAATGGTCTGTGGATTTTTCGCGATTTTAGCTGTAAACCCTCAGATGATGATGAGAGCAAAAAGTAAGTTTCTACTCCAAAGTCATAGAGATGTACAGTATCTATCTTACCTCTATTCTATGTTCCTGAGGTGTTTTCAATTAAATTGTCATGCGTATACCCGGATTTACTTAACAAAAATGTCGGGATCCTCACCAAATAGACCTAGATAAACGGGCCTGTTTGGTTCCTATTATTAAATAAACAAAGGCCTTTTCCGTAATTTACATTTCCGTAGCCAATTTCATTAGGCCACGAGTTATTCGCTCGAGGGAACGAGGTGTATTCTCTCTATTCTACTCGACCATGATTCGACCAATTACAACTCAGTTAATTACATATTTTGGTGTGTTTATAGCACGTAATTGGCTGGTTTTGTTGGTATTTCTTACAGTCACCCATAGACTTATTTTCTTAAACGTTCATCAGAGAGGATGAGGCTCATAATATGAGGGAGTCATTTGTTTGTTTGTTTGAACACAGTCGAATCTTTGAGGCATAAGTACTTTATTTAACATTTAAAATAATGTATCAAAATCGGCTTCAAATAGCTTCTTATCTTAGTCTAGTTTAAAGAAAATTAACCAATCCAAACTTTCAACCATCATTTAGAAATGCAATCTGGCTGCAAGTATTTAATCAATCATGATTAATGGTGCCAAAGCCCGTAAATGCATATATTCATCACCAACTTTACACCGAGGCAGCCAACACATCCGTTGCTTAGGTTACTAATGAATAAACATAAACACCAATGCTTTGAGACTGATTAGTTTTGGCGCCTAAAACACACAGGGAATTTTGCCATGGCTATGGGATATGGAAACTGTCATGGCTTTGCACTGTATTGGACGCCTATGTCATGGGTTTCGGTAAACATGGTTAAAATAATTCTTGATTCCAGTAGAGAATCCATCAGTGGTTGTCATAGATTCCAATAAATACATCAGCTTAACAGCTCAGTTAGCCACCTAAGTAGTTGGATGTCCACTTGACTTCTCTTCGGCCCAACGTCATTGCCGTCTAAATATACAATTCCATTTTTTTTTTCAAGACGCGTTTTGTTTATGCGGTTTTGAGCATTTAGTTCATGATCAGGCGGTCAGCTCATCTCTGTTTACTCTTAAGAAAAGATTTTCTCTACCCACTTCTGAATAGGCATAAATGTATACAAGTCCGCTTGACTATCTTTCTAAAGCAAGTCCATTTTCAGTTTTATTATGTTATGCTAACTTATATCTTATCATAAAGAACCAAAGTCTTCTTCACAAAAAATATCCTAAGGTGTACCCAGTAACATTGCCTTACATCCCCAATCACCACAACCATTGTATCCATAACACAATACACACAGAACACTCGAATGACATACGAGCCTGAGCGTTTTGCCATCAACAGTTTCAAATATTTGGTGTAACGGTAAGGACATGGAGCCGTCCTAAGCAAACAGGCTTGAAGCCGACCCCCCGTCTAAGATCGATGATATGGTAACAGACAAGACACGTCTTTGCATTCTGAATAATAAACACGGTTTATGCCAATAATGTTGCTTACACACGGCGAGGTATGAGGATGACAGGTAAGATTTATTTTCCGTGACGAAAATCTGTCATATAAGGCAGAAACTGAGTTTGTCACTTACATTTTTCCGCTACGTGAAAATGTCCTAAATCTAAGCCAATCGATCACTAATGAATGATACGCACGTCCTTCCTCTAATAGGTACGCCAGATGCCAAAAAAATAAGATATAAAAAAGAAAAAACTTGGAACATCTAACCCAGATGTGACACTCAACACTTCGTAGGCACTCAATATTTAACACCCACTTCTTCCACACTCCTAGTTCTAAGTTCAAACTCTTCAAAACCATAAAAGTTAAATTGAAAGTCAGGAACAAAAAGGGAGTTGGAAATGCAAAGTGCAAAGCGCAAAGCAATTCCAAAGAATTGCTCCCGGTATTTGAAACAAGAAGTGCTTTACTTACCTAAGCGATTCATACAGACTTACCAATTCTGGGGGTGGGCTATCGAACGGTATCGGGCTATTGACAGTCAGTCAGGAGGATATTCTCGATACGATGTAAATGTTGGATTTCTCTAGATTTTCGTCTGTTTTTGCTCACGTTAAAACGTGGAGAGGTCCTGAATAATAATTAGACGTGGCAGATTTCTTTAAATAGCTTTGATAGGTTCTCTTTTTTTTCAGACCGTGATTTTGGAAAGTATTTTTGTGTTAACTTCACAGTTTCAAGGAATGTTTTAAATCAGGTTTTCCGTGAAAATTATCTGTTACCTTTAATGGCTTTTTGTTCACATCTAGGTTTTCAAGTAAATACATCAGCCTTCTAATAAATAACACGTAACGCCGAAATAAATACTTGGCGTACTTAGTACCAACCTACATACTTATGGTGGTAAATGAAAATAAATAGAAGGAAATATATTTAAATGAAAAATAGCTCTCAGCTAAGATTATTCTTGTCTGATAAACTCAATCGATATCTGACAAGAGAATAAAAGTTGGTAAACCTATCTATTATGTACACCTCTGCCTAACCCTACGGGGATTATAGACGTTACGTTATGTTTTATAAGAATGCACAATATTCTCAGACAAAAATGTACTAGTACTAATACAGTTCTTAAGATATGTTACAGCTGTATCTGATACTATAATATATTGTACTTCTTACTGCTTATTAGATCCTGGTTATACTTTCTGGATTCGCCGCTCGGTAATACCATTCTATGTGCTGTTATTTACTTCTTTCCAACTTGTAGCGTGTCCTTTTATGGCATATAGTTCTCCAATACGATATTTACATTATTATATAGCTAGCTTATGCCAGCTTCTTCGGCCGCGAAATTATATAATATACTGTTAAATCGCTTCTCTGGGACTTCATCGAGCTTCATTGTCTCGGCGTTTTTCTGGTGGAGGCCACTGTTGATTGTAGCTTTCAGGAGTTACAGTGGGTTAGGAATAGTAGAGCGGGCTTGTTTCATTAAAAATATGTTTGTACCCTCTTCTCTTTTGCCTTTCAAAAAAAAAAAAAATCTTTAGGCAGCAGCAGTCCAATCGCTCAGCCACTGCACCAACCGTGCCGTCAAATGTTGGCACTAATGAATAAAACACATCCGAACAAAGAAACAACTAAGATGGGCCAATCAAAGGAGAAATTAAATCTAAAATTAACAATGAATTCAATCACTGAACCAGAAAATACCCAATAAAAGTAAATATTTTTCTACAATAATTCAGCGATTGTAAAGGATTTATTATTTCCAGTATTTTATAGTTGAATTTTTCGTAAAGTTAAATATTTATGAGGTGTATTTATTCGGCGTGGTTTCGACGCAGGTCCCACGGTCGATTGGATCTCAAAGCGCTGAACACAATGTGAAAATTTCCTATTATAACATCCGTATTGATAAATTTATGTGCGCAAATGCGTCACGGAGAATATTCTGTAGACATAAATGGTTTTGATTTTGTGCCAGACAGCCAATGCATGTTCACAAAGCGTTATTTTCTGCCCCAACTCCTAAACCTACGTTTTATGAAAGATAAAGAGTTTTATTCGATTATCCACTTTTAAAAAGCAGAAATAAACCAAAACGTAGCTTCAAAAAACAAACTACAATATCACACACATAATATATTTCGTCCTGTCACGTCCAACAGATAAGGCTGTACTTTTACTAAATTACACAGACAAGCACTAACATTTTCCCGGCGCGGGACGCAACTGCGGAAAGTAGATGCTACAACGACCGAAAACTCCTTTTATTTTCACACCACGCCACGCCACACGTGTACTGGCTCCACAGACTTCATCGTACACCTTTTTGATCATAATGCGAACGGTAAATTATCGTGTAGTCATCCAGACCGGTCTGCTGCTGACACCCGCAAGGCTTTATTATTTTTGAAGGGAGTGTAGAAGGGCCGGCAAATAGCTCAGCCTGCAAACACGGTGAACAAGCGTTCATTAAACACTTCTGCGCAATTAACGTGAAACGGTGCGGCGTTGAAAACAATGTTCGTTTTATTTAACTCAACCTTCCGACAAACAGTGGACCTCCGCTATCCAAATACGGTGCGTAAACAAAAAGGATTTTCCTGCATGGGGCCGTTTAAAACTATTTTTTTAAATTACATAACTAGAAAATCTTTTATGAACTCTCTTTGCCGGGAACTCTGTCCGCGCAACTTATCTGGATAAATATTTCTAGACTAGATATTTTATTATTGCACTGGTCTGCAGTAGCTCTAACAATTTACGGAGTTTCCGTGCGCTACTATCTGGCGATGGCTCATCACTATTTATTTCGGTTCAAGGAACTGTTATATCTCTGGGATGCGATACGAGTAGCGGTCAATTCGTGAGTGTTTCAAACCTAAATCCAAGCAAAATAGCGAAGTAGGCGAAATTCCCAGAGGTTGTATTTGCAGCGTAGCACCGACGCTCGATATTTATTATTCATTCATAAGGAGCACAGCGATATTTACTCTCCCATTACTGTGGCCTCGGAGTCGCGTTTCTTGCATTAAAAATTTAACACGAGTCCGTCTAGAAACAGCACATGAATAAAATATGCGGTAAATAATTTTAAATAAACATAAAGTCACAGGAGCAATTGCTCTAATTGATTGATATTGTTGGTCGTATTCAATGGCTTCGAATGGTTTTAGAAATAGATAAAACGTTTCCACAAAACGGAGCGAATATCTCTACCGAAAAAAGCCTAATCCAAAATCGAATTCCGCATGCCTCGGACCGCTGGACACCGAATAAATAACCACACAATGATAAAAACGGGACAAATGTCTCTGTACAAAGCCCAGTGCGTAGTCCGCTCAAAAAATGAAAACAATTAGCACTACAGCGCAGGCGGCGCCGGCCGCCAGCAAAAAACTAGCAACCATAGATAATTTACTTTCAATCGCTGCAAGAGCCCGGGAACGCGGCAGATATTACACGTAGCTTTACTCGGCAAAATATCGGCGAAAAATCTCCCTTTTTGTTGGCGAACCAAATTCATGCAGTTGCTAGCAAAAATTTCGTGATATACTTTTTTTATTGCTATCAATTTTGGGACTTCATCCAATTTTAAAATGTGGCCCTTAGACCATGTTTCAGCTTTACCATCGCGCGTCGCCGTCCAGCTTGAATAAACACCAGTGATTCCACGAAACCCGCGCTGGGGCCGTGTGGTGGATTATAGCCCATTCCCTCTTATAGAGAGGAGTCCTATGTCCTAGCAGTGGGGACTTTATAGGTTGATTATGATGATTCCACAAAAATCTGTGAATCGAAAAATCTTTTCATAACGTCATAATTTGATTAAAAATTCGATTCAACAGCATTTTCTTTCGAATCTGTCGGATAGGAAAGTAGGTCATTATGAAGGCGGGTTTCAATTCTTTTCAATGTACGGGTCCCTGCTTTGCTTTGAGCCAGTTGACCCATAAAACACTAATAATAACAGGCGGACAATAGGCGTAGCAAGCAAAACCGCGCGGTTTCGTTAAACCAGCGGAGTGAAAGGAATCCTTGAGTTGGATGGGCGCCCGGGCGGCGTCGCGGGGAGATTACAGCAATTTATCCGGACTTGCGACATCTGGAATAGGACTTGGTGTTAACTTGTAGCTTTCACGGTAATTCCTGATATTGGAGAAAGATAAACAATATTCAGGTCACGACTTCATTTTTGCTTTAAACTAATCGAGTTAAAGTATTTCAGTATTATTCTCTCGTTCTTAAAGCGAGTGTCTCGCTCGACTCGCTCTGAATACCCTATTTCTGGAAAATTTTACTACCTCATCTTCTTCTGCAACGTATCTATCTAGCTATAAAATATTTCTTTATTTTTACTGCTCATGCTTTTATTCATTTAATTTGGATATTATAATACCTGCCTACCTTAGCTCAGACATTATGAACTTGACGATGAGTTCATTCATTGCGTTTGCATGAATAACTTTAAAAAAAAACTAACACTGCAGACACATAAATCACTTAACTAATTGTCTAAATCACAAACGATAGCCACAATCCCGACTATAAACGCGGCAAATAGATCAAACACTAACAAACTTAGCTAGCGGGATATAAAACTAGTATTATATGGATTTATACGCGGCTAACTAGCACACACTCGTATAAGGCTGTGTTTACACAACGTGCAGCGTAGGTAGCTAAACGGTGTTGGGGAAAAACTATTAATAGGTTAATTTAATTTTCATAGATACGTCCAGTGCAGTTGTGGCAAGGTTTTTTTGCGGAGTGAGTTTTGTGTCCAATATAAAACAAGCAAGAGATGTGTGCAAGGAGCGAGCGCATACAAGTAGTGCATACAAAGCGATATGTTGGGGCATTATTAGATGGATGAATTAATAAATGCGAGGGCTAGGAACTAGCTACTACTATTACTACTTCTTTCAGTCAATAGACGTTTAAATTCAGTTTGAAAAATCTGCTACGCAACCTGATACCGTTCAACTTTTAGAGCTTTATTGAATAAGAGTCACAACTCTGCGTCCTCGCTCTGCTTAGCTTCACACATCTCCAGTACAAACGCAGCCTATAATGCGGCTCTGGGCGGCCGGCAACTCTAATGGCCTTCCATTACGATGCTTGCCACCTGTGCTAATGGGTCAGAAATATTTAATTGATGAGAGCTGTACAGATTTCCCGATTCACATTTTTCATCCATTTCGTAGTGTTTCGTGTCCGCTTTGTGGGTAGCCTCATTACTGTAATATGTTTTGCTCTTGGAGGATGTTTAAAGCGAATTGCTTTCATCTTTCTTCTGTCTTGTTATGTGCTGGCTAATCAGATAGCGTGGTTTTGTTATAAAGTTTTACATGTGAGTTGTTACATTGATAATAATTGTGGCGTTATATTTATGAAGTTTGGCTTTTTTTGCCTCTTACGACTGACTATTTAAAGTATTTCTCACAATTCCTGCTTTTACTCACTACTTTTGTTTCTACTCGAGTTGGGACAAAGCTATGCTGATGATGATTATCTTTCTTTTACTTTAGATAAAACGCTACTGTTTGCTAGATATTTTTTGTTATCTACATTCGCTGTAAAAGTGATCTAAATGTATGTTTGTTTATACAGTTTACACATACTTACCATATACTAAGAGTTCATTATGTTGTAGTTTTCTTAATCTTCTTGGTAAAATTGCTTCGAACTGGCTAAAATACCATTCTCACAAAAATGTAAGTAATCAAAATCATAGCTAGCTATTGTTTAATTAAAATCATAATTGTGAAATTGTTCACATGCGATAAAATTAACGTAAAGCCGATTGTGGTTTGAAATCAAATCCTGTATTTACGGGAACAATGAGCTAAAACAAATTCTCGTCGGCAATGTGTTTGTGTTGACTGCATCTGAAAGCAGAATCTATAGATACAGCCAAACGTTTTCATTTGCTTTACAGACAATAACGGATCCGACCTATTTAGGTCCAAATATTGCGATTTAGACATCAAATAGATGGGTACATTTGATGTTACACATTCAATAAAGTATTGTATCAAACGAATCGCATGTGACTAAAAGAGCGCTGAATAAAATTAATGTTGATGGATAGAGAGGGAGAGGAAGACCAAGCAAACGATGAATGGATTGTGTAAGCAATGATATATAAGAAAAAGGAGTAAATGTTAGCGTGACGTTTAACAAACGGAGCATGAAAAAAAAGGTGTAACAACGACCCGTAGTAACTTAGGACGAGGACAGGAAGATGATGATGATTAGATGTTGTTGTTGGAAAAGATCAGTCGTTTTGTGGCCATAGCTCGTGGGTCACCCATTCACAACCGCCGACACCAAACTTCAGCTAACTTATTCTGTGACAGTAGCTATCTCTCTAGCTTCTATGCAAACATTGCATAACATCACACCACGGCTGTAATCCCCAAAGGGTTAGGCAGAGGGGTATTCATTAATACAGCCGCATTTTACCAGGACTAAGTAACTGCTTCTCAAAAAATCCTGATGTAAAACTCAATAACGCTTTGTCTGGGTTTTCTGGTAAGTGGCAATTGAACCTAGGCCTTCGAGCCTCAGTAAAATTCTCTAGTAGGAAGAGTCCATTGATAATTATTTGGAAATAGTAATTTTAATGTTACTTCAAAAATCAAATAGCATAAGCGATTCTATTGTCACGTATTTCGCATAGTTATTATTAGCGGTTAATTATCATCGAGCGAGACACCATGCCACAACAATTGTGGTGTGTTCCCGCATTGTGTTTGTGTTGGCGGGAAACCATTGGTGGCCGCCATTACCTACGTCTAAATTGAGCAGAAGTATTTAATGACCTCTGTTTCTGATACAATTAATGGTCGAACCGGGATGCGATTTATTGTTGTCTGTTAGCTATCTAGAAGATAAGTTGTATGTTCATATAAGTAGGTACCTACAACAGTAACAGCTTCCGTTTGTTAATCACTACATAGTATAAAACAAAGTCGCTTTCTCTGTCCCTATATCCCTATGTATGCTTAAATCTTTAAAACTACGCAACGGATTTTGAAGCGGTTTTTTTAATAGATAGAGTGATTCAAGAGGAATGTTTTAGTATATAATTTGACCGACATCCACGCGGGTGAAGCCGCGGGCATCAGCTAGTAATAAATAAAAAGGAAATAAACTAGAAACTATATTTTTTTTTAAACTAAAGGAATGTATTTCTTTAACGTCTATAATGCAAAAAAGGTTAATAATTAAATGTTAGGGAATAGTAGGCGTGACAGAAGAGTTCGTGGCATAATAATAAATGCCACTCAGGTCGATCTTTAGGTTAAGCCGCGTCTACCTAGGTTGGTCTGTGGATGGGTGACCACCCATTACATACCGAGTTTCCTCCGTGCCTCGGAAAGCACGTGAAGCTGTTGGTCCCGGCTGCCATAAATAGAACTTTGGCTGTCGTTACAGGTAGTCAGTGACCTGAAAGTCTGACAACCAGTCTTACCAAAGGGTATTACCTTATTAACTATGTTGTGGACGTCTGATAGGCAGTCGCTCCATGTAAAATACTGGTATTCAGCTGCATCCGGTTAGACTGGAAGCCGACCCCAACATAGTTGGGAAAAGGCTAGGCAGATGATGAGTAGGCGTGACATACTAACGAACTAATAAATTGCCGAATTAATGAACAATCTCTTTAGGATTTTATGCAACAGATTTTTTCGCACAAATAAAGCATCGATGGAATAAAATATCGTAGGGGAAAGATGTACGAGATGATCTGTTGAGTCGAGATAATCCTTTTATATTGCAACGAAACTATTAACGACATCTAGTTGTTTTCATTAGTAAAACGTAGTTCCCGATATTCCCAAGCCAGAGTCAATCGTTATGGCGTCGTGAATAACAACCAAATTATTTGTGAAAATAAACAAAACGACAAAATGACGACAAAACAACAAAATGACGTGTTGTGTGCCCACTACTTACGGTCTACAGGCCCGCGCCTGCGGTGGCCGGATGCCATCACGTGGTCCCCGACGCCCGGAGCGTCTCCCGCGGCGGCTGGGACGAGAAGTTCTCTCCCTCTCACGTTTCGCCACCTCGTTCGCATCACTGCTTCGCAGAAGGAGGTGACGGCGTCCCATTTCCTCTCGCCCCGGACCATAGCTTGCACCAGGGCCGGACGCGAGAGGTTGCCGCGCTCCGCCGCAACTAGCTGATGCCTGCGGTTTCTCCCGCGTGGATATCGGTCAAATTAATTATATACTAAAACCTTCCTCGAGAACCACTCGATCCAATTGAGACTGACTATTAATTAGACCGACTCATTCTAGGTTTGTAAGTTATTATCCCACCAAAAACATTCTGTAAAAAACTAGCCAAGTCTCGATGGAGCTGCTTGTTTATCTCTAAAAAGTAATGAAATCTAGACAAAGTCGTGCCAAGTCTAAGGTTCCTTACTGCGATTTCGTTATTATTATAGTTAATGTTGTGTAACTTGGCCGTTGAACATTCTTTATACATTAGTGGATACAAGTCAATTTTGTTTACACGTAATGTTATATCTGTTGTAACTACCTAGCATGTTTGTTAAGCGAGATAATAACCCATACTGGTATTGGTAATTGGTCGCTAGTGTCTCATTTTAGGCTGTTGTTGATTGTGCAACACATGCATTCAGCATTGACAATGCTGACTTCTGCTCTCTTCTTTTTGGAGCGTCAAATCGACCACCGATCTAACATAAAATAGACGTTCAGACGGACTTCTATCAATGATTAGAAGTCCGTCCGTACTGGAAATATTTTTTTTTACTGTTTGTTTCAGGCTCGCCTACACATAAGTATTATTGAAATACGCAGCTTTATCAAGCCTACAATTGACTGGTTATTGAATCAACGTTTTCCAAGTGGCAATTTTCCATCGTCTGGGTAGCAGTTCTGGCGACAGATTGGTGCAATGTTGTCATGGAGCACCTGGTTTTGTACCCTTGTGAACCCTTAACGGCCAAGTCACACAACATTAACTATAATAATAATAAAGAAATCGCAGTAAGGAACCTTAGACTTGACACGACTTTGTCTAGATTTCATTACTTTTTAGAGATAAACAAGCAGCTCCATCGAGACTTGGCTAGTTTTTTACAGAATGTTTTTGGTGGGATTTCACTTCTTTTTGTAGAAACGTGGGCTATTGATTTATTTTATTAGATTTTTTTATTTGACACATTTTTTTTCTTTTTAGGAGTAGTTATTTCCTTTATTTATTTGTAAACAAACTTTATACATTTTTAAATATTTCTTATAAAAACAACAAAAAAAACATTTAAAAATATAAAAAATTGTAGCCCACCGATATCGGGAACAGGGTCCAAGCTACCGGCGGTCAGGGCTCCAAAGAAAGGAACCTCCTAACGATACGAGCCGTGTCCAGGAGTACCGCTTTCTGCATCAAGCCCTTGATCCAGCCGCCTAACGAGAGCCTCCTCAGGTGTTGGTCGAGGCTGCCATGTATGTGGCACCGAGTCATAGGCCTTCTTATAGTCTATCCAACATGTTGACAGATCTTTTCGGGAACGGCGAACCTGTTGGCTAATGGCCATATCAATGAGGAGTAGCTCCTTAGTACCACGTTCCTACATCCATTTTGAGAAGCGGACATAACAGAATTTTCGTTAATATGTTTAGTAATTTTAGCTCTCAAAATGGAGGTAAGAACTTTATAGACCGTTGGAAGACACGTAATCGGTCTATAATTTTTGGGTTCCGCAGTACTACCTGATTTATGGAGCAGGTGGGTTATTCCAGTTGTCAGGAACTCTGGTAGCGACCCTGACTCTATGGTTGACTGGAATAGGGCTGCCAAGCAAGCATGCGATCTTAAGAACCATTTAATCCAGAAGTTGTGCAGTCCGTCCGGCCCTGGTGATTTCCAATTAGGCAACGGACGAACTGCACAACCTACATCTTGGGGGCTGATCGTTATTGCCCCCATTTCTGTTATTGAATCGCACGCTCGCTCGACCTCCCGAGTCCACTCACCCTCGGAATGACTGACAGGTACCGGCCAAAATGAACACATGGCGTTATCATCCGGTAGGCACGTGTCAGTCACACCTTGGTCCGGTCGCTCCCATGCTCTGTAAACCCACTTTTCATCGCTTTGAAAGGTGCGATTTAGAGTGTACCGTTCCACCCGACGCTTATACCTACGAATACGGTTTGCCTATGCATACACTTTCTGCTTCCAGAAGTCGATGCGCTCCGTGACACGAGACATATAGTATCGAGGACTGATATCAGTCCCCGCAAATGCCCGTCTCACAAAGCGCATCACTCGAGGGCGATTGTTGCCCTCCCGGAAACAGATTAGTTTGCCGATGAACGTTCTGGCCCCAGCAATGCGTCGTTCAATCCTGTACTGCCAAGCCGGTACGGCTGGTTTCGGTCGTGTAGCTCTGTCATCCGGAAATTTGACATGAGCTACACGACATGCCGTTATAGCCGCGCAATACAGGACTGAATGAGCATCAGTGAGGTTTTCGCAGTTATCAAAATAGCTTGACAACTGCGAATCCAGAACAGCCACCAGCGCCCTATTTCTGTTATGCATGGGCAAGCGAGGTAAGCGTGGTCTAAGTTCGGGCGTCATGAACCGATATTCTCGGATCGCACCCTCCAAAGTACTCCTCATCTCCTCACTGCACTGGACACTTACGTTAGTAACCATGTCACTACTCACGTCGTTTCCGCTAATAAATGTTGTGGTAGACTGTGGTGGTACCACAGCCTGCGACGGCGTTGCAGTGACATGGCTACTCTGCATTTCAGTCCGCAAGCGATCAAGTACGGTGTCATCCAACATACGATTACGCTGGATGACTCGCACCTGATCCGACAGTCGTTGTGCCGATACGTTGACAGCCGGCTCAAGCACCTGAAACAAAGAGAGCATCCGAACACGGTACGCGGTCAGGTTGTTTCCTCCCTCTGTAGCCCCATAGTATGAGCGCATGACGTTCTCGTTAATGGATTGCGTCCATCGCATGCGCTGCACACTTCCGTCGGTAGCTGGGACCCTATCAGAAGCCGGTGGGCCTCGAGGTCCTAAGCCGTCCGGCGGCCGGCATCCTCTCCGTCGCCGAGTAGGTGGTGGTGTCGGGGACAGCGACAAATACTCGTCGCTCGAGCTCGACGCGACTGCCGCGGCCGGTGTCACAGCACTCACGGTGGGGCTGGGTTCCGGCGGCGGCGAGGCGGAGCTGAGCGACGGGTCTGGAGGTGGAAGGCGTGCGCGTCTAGCTGCAGATCTTGTCAACATATTCTTTCGGTCTTTAAATCATTTTTCGTCTTTTATGGGAATGACAGGGAACATTGACATGTGTCATGTTTTTCTTCTAGTGGGTTTTCTTCTAATGTGTCTCATTTTCTGCGTTATTTTCGTCTATTTTGGTTAGAGAAACTGTTTATGTAACTATATTTGAAAACGGAGATACCAAATCGTCAAAATGAAATTGAATAAAAATTAAAATAAAATAAAATCGGAAGATGAAACAGAAAGACGTCTGTCGACTTTAGTGTTGCCAGCTATTATATTATTATTGCTAGTTATTTTATTATTACAAATCTTTTTTTTTCTTGTTTTCAAATAAGGGTCACCAGGTACTCCAGATCTTCGATTATCCTAGTTTTTATAGTTTCCCTTTATGTGGCCATTAAACCCGGGATCATCTTGCCGGTATAGTAGGGATCATGGGAAATGCTACCAAAGAATCATCTTGTACACCCCGGTGTCCAAGATGATTCTTTGGTAGCATTTTAAAAAACGTGAATAATATATTATAAAATAAAAAAAATAACATTTTGAGTATGACAACAGGTAGACAGATAAATATAATTATGAATAAACGCTTTTACATCCGCAGTATGTTGACTGTCGGTTAAGCTACAAGCATTCTCCCATCATCTCGTGGATCATCTCGTACACCAAATAGGGAACCCGTTTATTCGGTGGGGATATCGATATTATGTTAACTATGTAATTAATCAACTTCAAAACGCAATAAAGTAGGCACTTTGTCATGTGTCTTTGTCATCAAACGCATGTTGCGTTATAACGCAACATGCGTTTTGCATATATGCAGAAAATCAGTAGGTAGGTACACACGTGTCTGACACATCCCACACAATTTAAGACGCGACAAAAGTCCTTCGTCAAGGCCTTTAAAAAGTATTATTTACATAGCAAACCCCTTCCTCCTACAAACTCAGCTCTGGTCCAAGCTAGTAGGTATCAAAAATGCAAAGTGCATTTGAAAGGCACCTGGTTGTTAAATAGAATCTTGAATTTGCATGAGATAATACCACTGTGCCGTCCACCAGAGTATGCCTCAGTGCTCCCTAAAGCTTCATTTTGTACAGAGTATCGTGGCAGACTGGCAAACATCCGAAGTAATTTAGGACTTTATGTAAGTATAGGATTAATTTACATCAGGTACGTATAATCTTTGTCTTATTGAAATAGCAGTATTTTTGTGTGTTTCACGTTGTGGGCATCACATTTGTTTAATTGGCAGTAGGACATTCAAGGCTAAATAAAACAATAAGTATTATTATTAGTCAAGTTATTTTACAGAATTGGGTCAGGTTCAGTCAGAGATGCATTTATTTAGGGTGGGTTGCACCATATTACTATAACGATAACCAAACCGTAACAAGCCATCAAATTATGCTTTTGTTATGGTTTTATGGCTTGTTACGGTTTGGTTATCGTTATAGTAATATGGTGCAACCCACCCTTATTTGTCTTATGTACTTACCTAACCGAAAAACTAGCAGAAAAGAGAGCGTTAAAATAGTCCGCAAATTCAAATTTTGTTTCGTTTCTGCAATTTGCAGGTCAGTATCAAGTTTTTTTGTTGATTAAATTAGGATTCGCGCACGTAATGCATCTGATTTTTTTTGGTTTTTTAAATAACATGTAATTTATCATGAATTCATTCCATTGAGTGCATTGATATAAAAACTAAAGATACGGTCGTCGGAACATTTGCTCGACGAGTTCGCCATACAGAGAAACATCTAACGCCATCTATTAGAACTACAGGCTGCTCGTAAACGTAACCATGTATGAGCGGCGTGGTATTTTCGAGGTATAAAGAAATTAAATAAAGCTTTTTAACCGACTTCCCAAAAAGGAGGAGGTTCTCAATTCGATCGGTACCTATGTTTTTTTTTTTGTCTATGTATGTACACCGATTACGCCGAGATTTATTATCTGATTTACGTGATTCTTCATTAGTTTGATGCGTGATAGTTGCCATTTGGTCCCATAAAAAATTGACATTGTTTGACCCAGTACTTTTCATTTTAGGAACATTTTTTTAATTTATAAACATTTTTCGTTTGTGTGTCCGCTAATAACTTCGTCGTTTATGAACCAATTTTGATGATTCTTTTTTTATTATAAAGGAGATATTTCAAGAGTGGTACTATGATATAGAAACCGGGACCTGGTGATGGGATCCCAGAGAAATCAAGGGCAACCCTCAAATTTCATAGGCACGCATTTGTAGAAGGTGGTCAGATTTGATGGTACAAATAAAATATGGTTCCACTATATCGGATTTATTTAGGTCAGAGTAACTTTCTCACTTGACGGTTACAAAACGACAGCGCTCAAATACCCGACGCATCGACTTTTATACAGTTCTACAAAAACCTAAATATTACAATTAAATAATTCTATAAATCGTGTAATATTAAATAACTGCTAAGTAACAAAATTATTGATCTACTATCATTCAAATCTAAACCAATAATAATTTAATATTCACCGGAAGCTGACGAGCGGAAGGTCGGTAAAGAAAAGTATTCTTATTATTAACATTACTAAAAATTACTAAATAATTACTTTATAATTAAATACAACTTAATAAATCTAATCACAATAATTGACGTTCATTAACTATCATCGGTAATATAATTAACTAGAGCTGGTGTAAACTAAGCAGTACCAGAAGTTTGTAACACTCGGCCATCCTGCGTTTGCCGTGACCCACGGCGGTCAGCATCCCTTGTTACAGCGCCTAGTCTGTCGCTGGTATTCGGCGTCTGAAATAGTGAAAAATAGTATGGGCAGTACATTCATTCTTGTATTTAACAGTTGTGGTAGAATTGCTTTTCTCTAGTAGTTTCTATTCTTATGATAATAATTTGACTGTTTCATGTTTACTAAGAACTCCTACACACAAAGTTTCTCAAATTGTTAGTATGTCACTCAGATTTAATTACACCTATTTCATGTAGCTTCAATTTACTCATATTGCACATAGGATTGATTACTTCTATTGCACACAGCTTGGATTAGTCCCATTTCACACAGCTTGGATTACTCCCATTGCACACAGCTTGGATTACTTCCATTGCACACAGCTTGGATTACTTCCATTGCACACAGCTTGGATTACTCCCATTGCACACAGCCTTGTTTATGTTTAAATTTAACTCATCTCTAGGTAATTTGTGGACGACTGCTGTACCTCAACGTTACTATTAAATGAAATTCCAACATAAATGATTAAATAAATGTTTTATTTATTGTTCACTTATGATTAAATTAATAAACATTCTTATTTTAATTACATACATTCTTTATCGCAAAAATATGAATTGTTATGTAATATTTATAAGGTGTCTTATATTATTAGGTGTCTATTTTTATTTAACTTTCTAATAAGTCTATCAGATCATCCCTATCAACTTCATGATCGCTGCCACTACTTTCATCAGACATAGACGAATTATAAGGTCGGAGGACTTCACCGCGTACTATTGCAGTGAATTTTCTGTACCCTTTCATACCTTTTATACTACTTATTGTGTAACGATCTAATGACTGATCAGCCTGACATATTTTATATGGTCCCGTGTATAACCCATTAAGTTTCCTAGTTATTTTCGCACTTTCCCTAGTAATACCTCCTTTCCATAAGACCAATTGTCCTACAGAGTATTTAACGCATTTCTTATGTGATCGATCGAATCTATCCTTCATAAGAGACATATTTTGATCAATACGCAATTTAGCCGCGCATCGGCGTTCTTCTAGTGCTTTTGTTTGACCTTCAAAATCATTTGGTTCCCCGGTGGGATAAGCAGGTAGCCTTGAATTAGAATGACCAAATAGAAGTTTAAATGGAGGAAAACCAGTTGTTGCATGAGGAGTATTATTTATACCCCAAACTATATCACTCAAGTGATCATCCCAGGTGCACTCGCTATCAGACATCGTATTTAACCCGTTAATCAAAGTTCGATTCACTCGTTCTACTTGGCCATTCGACCTAGGGCTCGCAATGGCGTTTAAGACATGTTTGAATTGCAATTCATCAGCAAAACTTTTGAAATAGCGGCTCGTAAATGCTTTTCCCCTATCTGTGATAATCCTGTTGGGATTTCCAAATTGAGAAATAATATCTTTCAAATGTTTTATCGTTTCAACAGAACCACAGCTTTTAACAGCTTTTGCAAATACAAATTTTGTAAAAGAGTCTATAAGAACGAGTATATAAGAGTTTCCTTTACGAGTCTTAACAAATGGACCTAAATGGTCAACGTGGAGTGTGTGCATGGGAACAGCCGCTTTTTGAATTGGGTACAGTTCTCCCTGTAATTTACCATGTTCCCCTTTGCCGTAAGCACATTGAAGACATGATTTTATATATTTTCGGATAAATTTAGTCATGCCCTCAAACCAAAATTGTGCTTTAATGGTTTTTTCGCACTTATCAAAGCCAACATGTCCTATCTGATCATGAAATTTTTGTAGTAAACCCCATTTTGCTAATTTAGGTATAACAAAACGATCCCCGGTAAGTGTTTTCCTGTAGAGAAGATCGTCTTTAATTAAATAATTATTAGTAATATTAGTACTGTTCGTACCATTACGCAATTGAGTCAGAATTGATTGGATTTTTTCGTCTTGAAACTGTAAAGTTAATAGCCAGTCGGAATCGTCAATTAATAAAACGGAGCTCGATACTGGATTTCTACTCAAAGCATCTACGTGACGCATACGGTCACCAGATCGATACTCAATTTGTAAATCAAAATCTTGAATTGAAAGCCACCAGCGGGCTATGCGAGGAATTAGGTCTTTTTTAACTAATGTAGTCCGTAACGCGGCACAGTCTGTCACTATGGTTACGGGGATACCTACAAGATAAATACGAAACCGTTTGAGAGATTCTACAACTGCTAATGTCTCTAGTTCATAGCTATGATAAAACTGTTCTTCTTTACTTGTAACCCTACTGAAATACGAAATTGGTTTTAGGACACCATCAGCTTGGTATTGCAAGAGTATGCCACCCAATCCTAATTTACTGGCATCAGTATGGAGCTCTGTGCGTGCATTTCTATCGTAAATGCCTAAAACAGGTCTTTCGACGAGGCGTTCTTTTAGAGTCTGAAAAGCATATTCTTGGTCGGAACTCCAAGTCCATTCTACGTCCTTTTTTGTTAACTGTGTGAGCGGTCTAGCAATCTCGGCAAATCCACGAATAAATTTTCTAAAATAAGATGCCAAACCAATAAATTGACGGATCTCATGCACGTTACGAGGTTTTTTGTATTCCGCTACACAACGAATTTTAGTTTGTCCCGGTTGTACTGTACCTGCTGTAATCTCATGACCCAAATAATTTACACTTTTTTTTAAAAAAGAACACTTACTTAGATTTAGTTTTAAATTGGCTTCTGATAAGAGTTGTAAGACGTCACTCAATAACCTGAGCCCGTCATCAACCGAAACAGTTGGGAGCATGACGTCATCAAGATAGGTAGCTACGTCATTGCCCAGCCTGCCTAGGACTATTTTGATGAGACGTGAGAAAACTGCAGGTGCGTTCGCCAGACCAAATGGCATTTTTAAAAACTCGTATTGCCCTGAAGGGGTTACAAATGCGGTTTTATGAACAGAGTCTTCAGATATTTTTACCTGATAATAACCTTGTGCGAGGTCTAGGGTAGTAAATAAAGCTTTTCCCGCCAAGCGCGTTACCTGATCATCTATATGAGGCAATGGATATCTATCTTTAATAGTATGTGCATTTAGTGCTCTATAATCAATACATAATCTATAATCACCACCCTTTTTCTTTACTAGGACCACTGGGCTTGCATAGTCGGACATAGATTCCCTCACAACACCTGCATCAATAAGGTCCTGAACTTTTCCGTTAACAACCTCATTCTCCTTGTATGAAAGTCGATAAGGTTTACAGTAAACAGGTTGTTCGGTTGTTGTTCGAATATGCATTTCCAGTACGTCCGTACATCCCAAATCTTTCGTATTTTCCGCAAACAAATATTTGTATTTATTTAATAATTGTAACAATCGACTACAATCATTGATTTCCAAATCGCCTACATCTAAATCGGATAACTGTAATTCTTTATACGCAGATTGATCAATTGTCATTACTTTTGTTGGCAGTTTATTATTGTCACAAACCAGTTCCGCGCGCGCTACGAGTCTATTTGCTTGCCACTCAATAGTATCATCTCCGATGTTTATTACTTTCAAAAAGGAATCCCTCGACCTTATAAGTCCTCCTATAATTACATAAGACATACTTCCTAGCTCAAAGTACACATAATTCGTATATAATGAATGGCTGGTATTAATGTCGACATAGACTTGTACAAACGCGCAACTTTGTTTTGGTATTACACTATCGTGTTTTAAATAGACAGGAAATTTTGTAATACAATCAGTCTCATTCAGTTTTATATCAAACAGATCATTATTAAACTCAAAGTTACACACGAATTTAACAGATTTTTCTGAAATAATTAAGTTTATATTTTTCTGATTTATCATTGATTGACCGATTATTAAGTCTATATCGGCTAAATCATTACTAGTCAGTTCAACAAAACCACTTAGCATGATATTATCTATATTTACATTAACATGCGATGTTCCCAAAGAATTTGAATGTGCACCACCAAAACCTTTCATAGTAACTGAAGAAGGCATGATTTTTAATTTTAAAATATTTGCTTGCGACATTGTGAGAATATTCAACTTACTGCCTGTATCTATGTACGCAATAAGTTTGTGTCCATTAATTAACACTGCCTTCTTGTACAGGTCTATATAAATATTGTATGATGTAAATAGTACGTTACCAACCTTTTGTGTCTGCTGATGTGAAGAACCGGCCGCAAACCAGCAGCTAGCCGCAGCGTGGCCAGCACGACGACACACCTCGCAGCGTGGCGCCTTGCAGTCCTTCGCCTCATGCCCCGTTCTCCTGCAGACATAACATTTCCTCGCTTCGTTTTCTTTTGAACTCGAAGAAACATTGCCCCCTCTTCGCCACGTAGCAGTCGGCCGCTTGGAGTTGTTTGTTTCTTCTTGCTTGGAGTTGCTAGCTTCTACTTGCTTGTAATTTTCAAGAGATGATAAATATCCATAGTACAGCTTCTGTGGTGTCTCGCATTGATAAGCCTTCGCGTTGGCTCTTATCTCTACTGGTAAACCTTTGATCACGCACGAAATCGCAGACTCACCATAAATATTGCACTTTTTGAGCAGTGATACCTTGTCGTGAAAATATTTTGTCATTGTTTCGCTGTTAGTTTTTTTTCTTGCGAGCATAGTTTCCAGTAGGTCAACAAAATCGGTTGAACGTGGAAAGGCGGTCTCTAATGAGTCTTTCCATTCCTTCCACGTGAGATTGTAATTATCCAAGTCGTCATACCAATCTCTAGCGGATCCTCGGAGACGAATTTGCATAACGAACTGCCGATCCTTATTGTCCCAACCATATACATCGCCTAATTGGTCAATTTTGTGCAACCAACCCTTCACGTTGCTAGATTTTTCATCCGGCTGGAACTTTGGAATAACTTCCGCGTCGGTTTGGGTAACACGGTGCCTTTTTCGTTGCAGGTATCTTCTGTCGGTGCCTTCGTGATCAGATGAAGAAAAAAAATCGGAATTTTCGTCATCGTCCGACGTCGTTGTTTCACAGTGTCTCCTTTTCTTCACACCAATACCATCAATATATGGGCCAGACATCATCCCACTTCTGAACTGTAGAAGGTGGTCAGATTTGATGGTACAAATAAAATATGGTTCCACTATATCGGATTTATTTAGGTCAGAGTAACTTTCTCACTTGACGGTTACAAAACGACAGCGCTCAAATACCCGACGCATCGACTTTTATACAGTTCTACAAAAACCTAAATATTACAATTAAATAATTCTATAAATCGTGTAATATTAAATAACTGCTAAGTAACAAAATTATTGATCTACTATCATTCAAATCTAAACCAATAATAATTTAATATTCACCGGAAGCTGACGAGCGGAAGGTCGGTAAAGAAAAGTATTCTTATTATTAACATTACTAAAAATTACTAAATAATTACTTTATAATTAAATACAACTTAATAAATCTAATCACAATAATTGACGTTCATTAACTATCATCGGTAATATAATTAACTAGAGCTGGTGTAAACTAAGCAGTACCAGAAGTTTGTAACACATTACTTGTTTCGTGCTTTTTCTGACGCTATTCAAGTATTCGCATCTAGCAGTCATCACTTCATGTTGATGAGCTGATGATGGAAGGTACTACTCCTCAACGGTTAGAAGTTGAAAGCAATAATAAGGGAATCTTGAAGGTTAAGGGTTAGGTTTCTTGGTTGAATATTTGTATAGGATATTACAATTATAAATGAAAACATAAAAAAACTTTTTTGCCATAAAAACAACCGACTTCAAAAACACCAAAAAGTGAATAATCAGCTTCTGAAGTCGGTGGCAAAAAAAAACGAAATCAAACAAACAAAATGTCACCGACTTCAGAAGCTGATTTTTCTTCTGAAGATTATATATCACTTTTTGGTGTTTTTGAAGTCGGTTGTTTTTTTTGCAAAAAAGATTTTTTATGTTTTCATATTTTAATTTAAAAAAATAAGTTTATTACAGTTTGTTTGTATACATACATACATAGGTAATTTTCGTTGGCCTTCGAATAAAACATTCTTTTTTAACTTTTGCTTCTTTGTTATTTTTGACATATTTTCTATTTTTATATTTTCATTCGTATTTTCACTGTACTTATAGATTTTTTACCAGTACATAAAAACCCATTTTAATTTGCTTCTGATCAACAATAATAATTAGTTTTGTTTATAAATAAATATTATTGTAATATAATTAAAATCTTTTCATTTCATCGGGTACAAGCTACAACGCACGCCGCGCGCCGCTGCAAAGTTATGAACCGTACGGTACCAATGAGTAAGGAAAAATATGGAGCCGCCGCGATATTCTAAGGACACATTTGCTTATACAAATATGACTGAAATAGGATACAGAATGTGAAATATCGTTTTGTTTCGTTCTTTCTAATACAGTAATCGTATTTGATGAAAGAGACAACGATATTTCAGTTGTTGCTCATAATGGCAACATTTGGTGTTACGAGTCACACAATAGTAGGTAGGTGCCGTTTCCGCCATGTTATGCGGCGAGTTTCGTGGTAGTTCTGCTGTCAAATAGTTGTTTACTTTTTGATAAATTGAGATTTGTGACAAAATTACGAGGAGTTTACCTATAAAACTGCATATACTTATTAAAAAACAGCAATTCAATATGCCTGCGTGCTGTATTGTGAAGTGTGGTGCAAGAAAGCAGAAAAATCAACCTCAATTGTCGGTGCACAGGTTAGAAGCCGGTTTTCATGCAATAGTATCTAGGAGTAATACACTTTCGATGAAAAAAATGCTAAGCGATCATTAATTTATTGATATAGTGTTAATGTTTGGGTTTATTTCCGTCCCAGAGACCTTTTTGTTATTTCTTAATTTTATTCGTTTGTTTACAAACATGAATAGTGTTGTACCGTTGCGTAATAGTTTCCGATACTAGTTCCTTCGCTGCGCTGGAACGATATCTGTTCGAGTGACCGTGCTCTGGCCCGTGGTTCACAGAACCGAGATACCGTCCCACAGACTTATTATGATTGTTATACGTGATCTGAAAATAAGACATCAGCATGCTTGCACCGACTGGACGGGTCCACTAAAAACTGTGTGGTGCTTTCTTCAAATGACCATCTCAGACACTAATCTGCATAGTCTTCATGTGTGTATACCAAGATTATGTCTGGACTTTAAAAGAGACCATGACCTCTGAGTTTGTTTCGGAAGTTTCTTCTCAAAGTAGTCAGAAACGAAACACCGACCCCATCTAGTTTTAATAAAAAGTGACTTGTAAAAGTGTATGTAAAAACCTATTTGCAAAATAAACATCATCATCATCTGCCTAGCCTTTTCACAACTATGTTGGGGTCGGCTTCCAGTCTATCCGGATTCAGCTGAATACCAGTATTTTACATGGAGTGACTGCCTATCTGACCTCCACAACCCAGTTAACACTTGGTAATACGATACCCTTTGGTAAGACTGGATGTCAGGACTTTCAGGTTACTGACTACCTGTAACGACTGTCAAAGATCTATATATGACAGCCGGGATCAACAGCTTAACGTGCTTTCCAAGGCACGGAGGAAACTCGGCATATACTGGGCAGTCACCTATCCGCAGACCAACCTAGGCAAGCGCAGCTTAACCTAAATATCGATCCGAGTGACTGTTCTTGTTAAGCCACGAGCTCCTCTTGCAAAATAAACATCATTCATCATAATGATATTATCACACCAATAAACAGATTTAATAAAAATCATTCTTATTTTATTTTACTCCACCAGTCAGTATGTTAATCATAATAGAAACATAATCGTCTTCCTATTAGAAGAATTTGTTTTTCACTAAGATCTGCATACCTACCAAAATCTACAGACCTACAGTCCATCGATTAGCTGTCGAATGGTTATGGTTTGGTATACTAAACTAACCATTTGACAGTTAATCGATGGACACAATGATAGCCACTAACATTTAAAAATATACGCAATAGCCCTGCAGATATAACCGAAAGCGCAAACGTTGCATTCTTTAATTTTGTTCAGAAAACCATGGTTAGACCTGCTGTCGTATATGGATCAGAATGTTGGGCCACAAAAGGGATAAATGAAAGGCAATTGCATGTGGCTGAGATGAGAATGCTAAGGGGGATGTGTGGTGTGACGCGAATGGATAAAATAAGGAATGAGTACATAAGAGGAAGTCTGAAAGTGGCGCCGGTAAATGAAAAGTTGTGTGGTAATCGATTGTCGTGGTATGGACATGTGATGCGAAGGAATGAAGAAAATGTTGTGAGAAAAATGTTGAGTATGAATGTAGATGGCTATAAGAGTAGAGGAAGACCAAAGAAACGATGGATGGACTGTGTGAAGGATGATATGGCTAGAAAGGAGGTGACTGCTGACATGACGAGAAATAGAGAAGTATGGAAGAAGAAGACATGTTGCGCCGACCCCAAATAAATTGGGATAAGGGCAGGAGAATGATGATGAAAACCACTTTAAATTAATTTTATTCTCAGGTATCAGAAGGAAAGTAAATTTACTCATGGTTTTCTGTTACAACGAACTGTTAATTATAATTCAACCGTGATATCTAATAATACTCGTAATACTATTAAGTAGTACCAGTTTCGATACTCGTTACAGTAATACTATGTTCCATGATTGACACAACCATATTTCTAGTCCATACTATATAATGTCTATGAAGATTACATACTCTTTGTATCTGTGGCTGCGAGCTGTCAAGTGTCAAGTCATGATGTCCATGTCAAATTGTCAAGTCAACACTTATGATTACTGGCTGTAATTTTATTGTTTAATTTCTTTTATTACAGTTTATTTTATACTGTTCATTGTGAATCACTTTGTTTTGTTCAGTGTGTGTATTGTAAGATAACTGTAACAATAATTTCATAATGTCTCATCAAACAGGAATTCAAGGTACGAAAATATACAGTTATCTTTCCTATTTCAAAATAAACCACGTATTATGCTAATAACCCCGGCTAAAACATATTGTTTCCGCTTTTATGGCGAAAAAAAGATTAAAGCTACAAACCTTTTTGTATATTTATAGAAATTACGCTATTCTGGCTACCAACCAGATCTCCCACGCCAAAATTCCATTTTGTTATCAATGTTGATAATGGAATACCAAAACTGAAATCATCGTTTATTATTTCATTTTAGAAAATCTGAACCATAAAATAGGAAGTATAACAGAGACTATGACATACAAATATTGAATAAAGTCACATGCCTACTAGGGCATGCCCCCAGTTCTACAAATACCATGAAGGCACCAATTAGATCCCCGGTTCCCAGTTCTTTCAATAACATTGATTGAAACTGGTACATGCCCTAATGCCAACCCCGTGGCTATAGCTCTAATTCAACCAAAAACTATGAAAAGGCTGATTTGCCACCATTTATGGCACATTACTGAATAAAACAATAATTTTGAGAGGCAGATTTTTCACTGGAAGAATGGACTCAGCACTCAATATTGACACAAAACTCTTTGTAAGGTTTATAACTGATTGCAAGACAAACAAGGGAAAATAAAAACTCTTAAATAATGTGCTAAAAATTTCATTAGGTATGAAGTAGTGTTGTTATGAAACTGTATAGGAAGAAATATACTGACTGTGATTACTGTGAAACCTATGATTTATTAATTAAGTTACAACTAGTGAAAGTTACTGTTATGGTTTGTTAGCTGTACTATTTATAACTTTAGAAGTAGTGTTGTACATTAGACTGGTTTGCATTGCAACTAGTTTCTCATCTTAAATATCTTAAATCTTCTACAGCTATTAAAACCATCATTTAAAGTCCAATTCCAAAAGAAAAACAACTGTTCTGACACTTAGGTGAAAATTCCAAAAAAAAAACTGGACTTCTATTATTGTAGAAACTGTGCCTGAATAATGAACTGATCAAATGTTTTGAATTAACAAGTAGAAAAAACATATTATAAAAACTCTTCCTTTCATTTCAGCAAATGCAGAGTTAAAGAAATATTTGGGAAAGTGTAGAGATGGAAAAATTCGAGTCTTGAAAATCAGCATAGAAAATGGTATGTTGCTTATTAATTCCAATGTCTTTTCGCATGGGGGTAGGCACCTGCTATGATCCTGTCATACCCCTTCATGAAATGATAAGCATTTTGTAGCGAAAAAGTCAATGTTACACTGTTCATGCAGCTGATGACTTCAATATAATAATAATAATATGATCCCGACCGATCTCGGCCACAGCGACTTGGATCTGCCTATTAAGAGCATCGCTGGTGTGCCCTCTGGTGACTGACATAGCCAATTTTTGCCGTGAAAGTGCGTCCACATTCACTGCAAGTCAGCACCCCTCCGACGTAATTGTATTGGATGGCCGCGGGTGGTCGGGCCTTAAGCACATCTCGTTTAGCATCGAGCTCTTCCTTACGCCGCCTTTCAAACTCAAACACCTTAGTGCTTACGGTATGCCTCCACAGTGACCGGTCCGCTGCCATTGCCTCCCATTGCGACGTGTCTAGGTCACATCGTTTCATGTGGCGCTTAAGCACATCTTTGTACCGAAGGAGTTGGCCGCCTTGTTTCCGCTTGCCATCCTGCAGCTCTGAGTAGAAGATGCGCTTCGCCACTCTGTCGTCAGACATTCGGGAGACATGGCCAGCCCATCGCAACTGGCGCCGCATTATATAGGCCTCTATACCGCCGACATTAGCTCGCCGTAGTACTTCCGTGTTACGAACACGGTCCGACCAGTGGATGTTCATAATGTCACGTAGGCATTTTAGATGGAATCTATCCAAGGTGCGAATGTGCTTACGGTATAGACACCATGTTTCGGAGGCATACAGGAGATTTGGCAGAACTATTGCCATGTACACAGCAATTTTCGTAGAGAGCTTTATGTCGTGCGAGCGGAACACCTTGGCACGAAGTCTGCCAAAAGCCGCAGCAGCTGCTCCAATTCTGCTGTTGACTTCGTTATCAAGGAGGCACCTGGATGTTATAGTGCTGCCCAGATATTTGAATTTGTCTACTTGCTTAAGCGAGACGTCACCGAGTTTAATGTCGACTGGGCAAGTGTTCAGTGTATCAAGAGCCATGACTTCGGTCTTCTTCACACTGATCTTAAGGCCAAATCTGCGACATGACTCATCAAGACTCGACATAAGCCTTTGTAGACCTTCTGGGGATTCCGCCGCAAAGCATAAGTCATCTGCATACATCATCTCAGTAATAGTCACGTGGGACACTTTGGTGTGAGCTTTGAGTCTAGCTAAGTTAAAGACACCACCACCATTGATACGAAAACGGATACGAATACCCTCGGATAAAGTCTGCAAGGCATCCCTAACCACAGCTGCAAAGTACAGAGCGAATAAAGTTGGAGCGAGTACGCAGCCTTGCTTTACGCCGCAGCTCACAGAGAAGAACTCTGAATCTTCGCCCTGCACATTGACACAACAACGCATGTCATCATGCAGGAGTCGGATTATTCTTACAAACCTGTCCGTGCATCCAAGTTTCGCTAATACCACCCATAAGGCTTCCCGAGGCACACAGTCAAAAGCTTTTTCCAAGTCAACAAAACAAAGGTACAAAGGTTGACCCTGCTCTCAATATATATATACCTTGAATATCTTACCTCTGCAATATCTACATATTGCAGTGGTAAGATATTCAAGGTGCAAGGGACACCAACGCTAAAACAGATACCACATATTCAGTGGATCATTTTGAACCCCCACATAAAAAATCTTCATTGATTTTTTTTTTTAATTGACTTTACGTACATTTTGATTGTGTTGATATTGCAGTTTTATAGGAAGCAGCTGTTTAAAAAGAAAATACTCTTTTAGAAGAAAATGTGCTATTATTTTTCTGTTATGAGTGTTATGACTTCAAGTAGATTACCTACACATTATTTTATATTTAATTTCAGAGCAGCTGGTATTATCCAAGTATTACCCAACAAAGCACTCATGGGAACAAGATTTCGACAAATATCTACCCTCATTGGTAGTTGAAGAAATGCCATGTTTTATTTTATACAGGTTAGTCATTTCTGGATTTAAGAAAGCTGAACTATTTTAAACGAAAGGGGATAGAACCGATGTTACCTTCAAATATCTCGGTAACGTGACATTTTGGGGTACCGTGTTACTGGAGAAATTTTTTGTTTGTCTATATGTCCTCTATCTATACATACCACTTTTCGAAGGCGATTTCGAAAAAAAATCTAAATGGCAGGCAGGTTAATTTCCCAGCCCCCATCCAAAAAAATTCAAACCCCTTTGGCACACATATTATAGTCTATAGCCTTAATTAATACAGTACTTTTTATCCCAGTAAATGAAATGGCTTAATGTCTATTGGCAGACAAAGTTGCAAGTAGGAGCTACTCTTTAATATCCTCAATAAAAAACTTTCTTAGAGCATTTATTTTTCAGATTCGATTCTACAAATTCCCTCGGTTATGAGTGGCTGCTCCTCAGCTGGTCTCCAGACAGTGCCCCAGTCAGACACAAGATGCTGTACGCCTCAACTAAGGCTACACTCAAACAGGAGTTCGGCTCTGCACACATTAAGGATGAAATGCACACCACTGTGAAGGTATGCTATTGATACCTTGTATCGTATGTATTCAAGCATCTTAAAAGAAACAAAAAGTATTTATTAAACTCGCACGGGACAAAATAATAAAACAAAAACAGAAGAAAAAAAACATAATACAAGAAGTACATTCAATTAAATTGGTTCTGAGGTGACCAAAAGGTTATGTATGAGCTTACAATGATTATGGCCAAAAGGCCATAATCATTTACTAAATAGTTGCCCTTTTAAGGTATTAACAATTGTCAGATTGCTTTATGGCCACAGTTCATAACTGCGTTAGTTGTATCTGCTATTGTCTTATGTTAAAAAAATCGCTGGCAATTCCTTGCCAACACCTTCAAATTATTTATTTATTGCAAAGAGAGCAATGAAATGCTTTTGAAATCTGCTGATGGTGACTATCGGAGAACTGAATCTTCAAAATTCGTCCTTACAATGACATAACATATGCTTTGTAATAGTAAACAAACAAACTGATAGTAGTAATAAGTGGTATTGGTTTATCTACTTTTTTTTAGATAACAGTGACTAATACAGTGATAAGATCAGTCTTACAAATTCGTTTTCTTTTAAGTTTAGATAAGAAATCTAGTTATAAGGTACTTACTGAATTGATTGATGGTACGCTGATAAGCCATTACTTTATTTAAAATTACAAGGAACTGCTTTTGAATTAAAACATAGTAGGACTACCTACTCATGCTCAAGATGATAACGAATTGCCTTTTCGTTTTTCATTGACCAATAGATACGGGATAAATAAAGCCGTCAAAAATCACATCATTATTCACTATTTATATAATAAACTAGCTCCGAAGCTATTCTAATTTTCAAGCTGGAAACAACCATATCATCATCATTCTCTTGCCCTTATCCCAATTCATTTGGGGTCGGCGCAGCATGTCTTCCTCTTCCATACTTCTCTGTTTCTCGTCATCTCATGAGACACCTCCTTTTTTACCATATCATTTTTAACACAGTCCATCCATCGTTTCTTTGGTCTTCCTCTACTCGTATATCCTTCCACATTCATATTTAAAACCTTCCTCACAACATTTTCCTCATTCCTCCGCATCACATGCCCATACCACGACAACCGATTTCCACACAACTTTTCAGTCACCGGCGCCACTTTCAGACTTCCTCTTATGTACTCATTCCTTATTTTATCCATTCGCGTAACACCGCACATCCCCCTAAGCATTCTCATCTCAGCCACATGCAAATGCCTTTCATTCATCCCTTTTGTGGCCCAACATTCTGATCCATACAAGACAGCAGGTCTAACCATTGTTTTATAAATCTTCCCCTTTAGTTTAAGGGGAAAGCGGGAGTCGCAGATTGTTCCCGTGACCTGCCGCCATTTCATCCATCCCGTGTTAATTCTGTGCTTAACACTACGATCTATTTCGCCGTCGCTTTGCATGAGTGAAAAAACAAAAACAAAAAAACAAAAAAACAAACTGGAAACAACCATATAAATTCACAAAATTTCATTGAAATTAGTTGGGTGGTTTTAAAGATTAGCGTGTTCGAATTGACAATAGGTTAATGGCAATAGACTAACCCCCTATTACATGGAAACTTAAAACATTACTGGGGATATGTGGGTGTACTATTAAGGGATCTGCCTAAGCCTTCGGGGATTACAGGTGTGATGTTATGTTATGACAATAGACACGTGATTTTTATAAAGGGTTTAAAAGACCCAACTCTGAGCGCGTTACATTGAATTTTACCATAAAACGTAACCCAAAAAAAAGTAGTTTCCCAACAATTTTGCGTAGGGTTACATAATACAGAATCCATGTTTGACGGTTTTGTGGAGGATCCCTTTACAGCTTGTATGTTTAAGGAAGTTTTTATAATAAGATGGATGTCCACGATATCTTTTCTTCACCGATATCAGTGATGTGTCCTTTTAATATTGTGTCCTTTCTATTTATAGGATGAAGTAAGTCTGAAAGGGTACAAGGCTCATTTGACAGGCGTGAGTGCGCCCGCCCCGCTTACCGACAGGGAGGAGGCCTTGAAGGAGCTACAGGAGAGCGAACACGACACCAACTATGGAACTGATGCTAGGTAAGTTCGAATAACTCAAGAATAATTGCACAAATCCAAACAAATATTAGTTTGTAAAAATGGACGGAACGGTTGGCGCAGTGACTGAGCAAATTACTGCTGGGAAGCGTGTTAGGGGTTCGATCCCCGCACAAAACAAATATTTCTATGGCCTACAGGTAGTTGTTCCGGGTCTTGGTGTTTGGTTTGTGTATGTGAGTTTATATGTTTGTTAACGCACCCACGATACAGGAGAAATTCCTAGTGGGCAACGTTTTAAAAAAAAGTAAACTGTCTTTACGGCTGAACTAATTTGGATAAAATTCGACATACGGGTAGATCCACCGACAGCAATGATCAGCTTGGCCGAGTAGTCGGCTTTTTGCAACCGACCAGACTATGTATTTCGAGTTTCGGTTGTAGGAAAACCTCACATTAATTTATAAACAAACTATTCGGAATATATTTCGAGTTTCTACTGAAGGAAAACCTCATGAGGAAGCTGAAAATGTTCACCTTACCCGTGAAGAGTCATTTGCATTTCGGGACTTCCGCCTAGTAATACAATAATTTTCAGTTTTGTAAGCTATATATAGTACGTAGTTAATGAAGTCCAGTTTTTTTTTAGAAAATTACAATTAAAAAAAAAACTAGCACTGAGTTTTTGACTAGCAACACAGAGATTTAATGCATCTCATCATCATCTTCCTACCCTTGTCTCATTCTATTTAGGGTCGGCGCAACACGTTTTTTTCTTCCATTCTCCTCTGTCTAGTAAAATATCTACATATATATGTTACTGTCAATACTCTTAATCCGTCAAAACTACTTTTGAATGGTGTGCCAGTCAAAACCCTTATTAAGTTAATACGCGTTTAGACTATTAAAATATTTTAGCTATAGCAAGAGGAAATCCAAAGGCTCAAAAAAACCTAACAACCAAATAAGTTTCCGATCGAGTAGACAAATAAAACAGAAACCAACTAATAATTAGTTATAATAATAGTATTAACCGGTCAAAAGTAGTTTTGACTGATAAACAGTTTTGACTGTGACATTATACAAATATAAAAAACATAACACTCTTTTTTTTGGGGCAGTCGTGTAATAAAATTGAACTGATTGCATATGAAAGTACATAATTATTATGGTACATTTATCTGTCTGTTCCGGGTAATCTCCGAAATGACTTGACTGACCGATTTTGACGAAAATTCGACTTCCAGATGGCCGATATTATAAAAGGTAATCTTGGTTTTTTATTAAGAAGATTCTCAGGGTTCCAGGGTTTCGTGCAAAAAATAAAAACCATGAAATTGTTAAAAAAAATCGGATTTTAATCGGAAAGTAATATATTTGTTATATCGCGAGGTACAGCTAGTTTTATTATTATATTTGTTTCTGATTTCCAGACAGCAGACAATGGGTGGTGTTTCTTTCCCCATCACTGAAGATGCCAAACAAGGAATTCATGATCTCAAACGAGGTTCCTATAACTACTTGCAATTTAAGATAGGTGAGTTTTGACAAATTAAGCTTATACACGGCACTGAATTGGCATTCACTTCATCTAATTTTGACTAGCTGACTCCGACCCGAGGAGATGCGGATACGATGATTCATATAAAGAGTCTTCATCCAAAGATGAGCGATGGTCTACTTCTGTTTTAGGATGTAGTTAATTCTTCTTCTTAGCGTATCGATGATAATTTAAATTGAGTCGACCCAAAATTTGGCGACGAGCTTGGCACTTTCAGTAGCCTCCATCAGCTCCTGTGATGTGCAAGTAACAGGACAGGCTGAACACGATATCAAGTGTCCCATAGTTTGTAGTCGATATGGAACCCTTATAGTTTCGCCATGTCTGTCCGTCTGTCCGCACTATAAAGGGTGTAAAAGTACCCTTAACGCAAACGAAGGGCATTTGTTCTCCCCACCACTGCGATTTTTTTTTTGTTCTAGACCATACCTGGGAACCTCCTAGTTGCGGAGATATTGGGGGTCAAAGTTCCAAACTTTTCACAGCTGTTTTTGTAAATACTAGTATTTCAGATTTTAACTTTACTTAAATTACCTCCATGACTCGTTTACTATTCAAAGCATCCACTAGCACAATGTTTTAAGAGTGCTACTTTTGCGTTTTACCGTAAAATGTGATTTTTTACCACAAAAAAAAACATTTCCCAGCAAAAATTTTTGCGTAGGGGTACTTGGTTTGATGTACAGAATGCTTGGTTGTCGGATGCGTGAAGGGTTCGTTTACACCCTGTATAGCTCAAATATTCTTAGTACTAGAAAGCTGTAATTTGGCATGCATATGCAGATGAGTTACGGCGACCAAGTGGTAAAATAAAATCTAGATTTTTTTACGTTATCTCCAGTACACCTAAAAGTGGATGTTTTTTTTTTCTCGCGAAGGCTATGGTGTCGGATATCTTTGGATAGGTCTTTAAATAATATTGCGAATTTGTTCAAACACTTTTGCGATTATGGGATTCGTTTGTGAAATATTAAGCAAATTTTTGCTAGATTCAAGTGTGGCCTATAACCATCTAACCGGTTGGGTTTAGGCGTGTGAAAAAAATCATGGTAGTAGTATTAATAACGAAATTAAAAGGAAAACTATCACAGCTGAGAAGGCGTTACAAGTTTACTAGTAATAGTCGACCAACTTATAAAATGTACTTGTATAAAATATTTTCCTAAACATAATGTATTGGAGCACAGGTTTTACTTTTACTTAACTGCAATTATAAGTTTGTTTTATTATTACAATAAAACCATCGTTCGGAGGCAGGTAGACAGGGAGGTTAATCAGTTTAGTAAGTTCACATATTTTGATGGGCAACTACGGAACCCTACATTGCGCGTAGTCGGACATGCACTTGGCTGATTTTTTTTAATACTTACCTTAATAATTTATAATTGTTTTTTACTAAATTACGAGGAGATATTCTAACTGATTCTACTGATTACTGAACGGATTTGAATGTTAAGCACATAGATAGACCTGAGTTGATGACCTGGGTTAGAACTCTTAGGATTTACGATATCTTTCGTTTCGATGGTACGTTTCGGTAGGATCAGATCCGACCTTCAAGCAGGCGCAGTCGTAAACTAGAGTTATTAAAAGCTTCACAATTATGAATGAAGATTTAAAAAAAAAACAGCCAAACGCTTTTAGAGAACTAGCAATTTAACTACCGTTGCAATGAATTTCAGATTTAGATGAAGAAAAGATCCACTTATCCAAAGCGGCCAACATTACTCTGGCTGAGTTACCGCAGCAAGTTCCCGGCGACCAAGCCAGATACCACTTGTATATATTCAAACATACGCATGAAAGTGACTACATGGAGAGCATAGGTTGGTATTTTTCGAGTAATACATTCACTCATTTTTCAAATGAGTATGGATGGTGAAATTCGGTAGGTTGAGGAATAGCGGAAAATAGACAAAAGAAGTTAAAAAAGGAAAAAAAAAGTTATAAACTTGATTCATTAGTTGATTGAAAAATCAATACTCCTAGCGAGAAATAGAACAAGTGATTTTGAAAAAAAAAACAAAGTTTACAAAACACTGTTTTTTTTCGTTCGATAGTAAAATAATAAGGATCAAATTCTGGAAAGTAATGACACACGGTAAACTAAAGGAAATTTCAAAAAACTTAAGAATATTTCGCGGGCTTCAGCGATAAAACTTGGAAGTTTTATTTGACTGATAGCTTCTGAAAGACAATTGTATGTATTCTGTTACTAAAACTTGTAACTACTTTTGTGTAATGAGAACCATTAATTATAATCGACGACAACAAAAAGAAGTCGTTTTCCAGCAATAATTCTTTAAGCATTGTAACATAGCTGTACAGAATCGCTTGTTTGTTCCTGTTGAGTTACGCTGTTACCTATTGGGGGAAAAATGTCCCGATAAGTAACACTATAACTCAACTAGCTGACCCATGCAACTTCGTCTGCGTCACATAATATAGCTTATAACAAAATGTCAACATAAATTGAGTTAAATCGTAACAAACAAAAAATCGTATCTTTTCTCTTTATAATATTAGTTTAGATTATATTAAAGTGTGAATTACTATTGGTATCTCTTACTGTTAAATATACAGTAACACCTTGTAAACATTATGGTGCAGTAAATATTTTGAATATGAATTTCTCCGGAGTCCCCGGAGGCCAGAATCCCCACTAACCTACCGCACCGGACCGAATGACTGCCGCGCGCTTAATTATTTTGTCGCGCGGATATTTTTACATTGCGATATCTTCTAAGATATTTGTTTAAACTGTATAGAGTAAAGGGCACAAATATTCTATATTAAATTTCTGTGCTAACGAACACATTTATTTAGATATAGATTAATACCATATGGGTTAAATAAGCTTCGCAAAATATCATTCTTTTTAACCTAACATTTTAATAGTAAAAAATGGTTACAGTGAGTCAATCTTAAAAGATAGACATATGCTGTCGCGGATTTTTTTTTAGAACTTTTAAAGAGGAACAATTCTTTCATACATGGTATTTGCGTAACTTAAACCGTTTTCGCAGCGCACGCAACGGAAGCTCTCAAAAAGGAATATCTTTTCCCGTTTTTGCTACATTTTTCATTTATGCTCCGCTCCTATTGGTCGTAGCGTGATGTTATATAGCCTAAAGCCTTCCTCGATAAATGGACTATCCGACACAAAAAGAGTTTTTCTATTCCAACCAGTAGTCCCAGAGTTTACCGCGTTCAAACAAACAAACAAACTCTTCAGCTTTATAATATTAGTATAGATTCCAGCTTTTTTTTCTCATGAGTAAATCTGTACTCTAAGTACACATAACAGACTTACTTATCGGGACAAAAGGTCCCAAAGAGTTACAGAACCTTAATTTTCAATTAAAGTTCTTTTTTTTAATCATTTACAGTATTCATCTACTCCATGCCCGGATACAACTGCAGTATAAAGGAAAGGATGATGTATTCCAGCTGTAAAGGACAATTTTTAGAAATTATTGAGCAACAGGATCTCGAAATCGTTAAACGAGTAAGTTAAATATCCTACTATAACACGACGCCTTACGCCATCTACCGGATTCTGTGCACAACATTACGCCACCCGAGTAGATCGCAACTTACACAACAACAATCCTCAATAAGACTATAACATCAACAGTACCAACAGACTACTAGCGACATCTAACATTCAACGTGAGAAGTGTCCGTGACGTCAACGAAGGTTACAACCACATACAAGCACGAGATGGTGAAGACACACACTGGCATCTGTCAAACTGCCTATATAAAACCGCACCACCGAGGAACTAGGCTCTCGCTACTTAGACGGCACAGTGGTCGATAGCCCCGCAGTCACCACTGTTGTCATAAGCTTGCCCTGAGCGGAGGCCCCGTCGCCCTCAGGAATAGCCTAGCTAGGAGGTGAAGGGATAGGATAGCCCCGCAGTCCATCCCTAGGTCCACTAATAGGTCTAACCTAAGTCTAACTTTGTTTGCTAAAGTCTGTAAAGTGTTGAAGTAAAGAGAATAAACTCCTATAAGTCATCCATCGTTGGTTTTATTCCATCGCCACCATTATATTGGCGCCCAACGTAAAAATCTTCTTCTACCCGCAACAATTTTATCGGAGTACCCACATTTCTGACGGTGTACCTACATATTGGCGGATAAACAGAAGCCTACCCTCAAGAGCATTTATATTATTTTGACAGTATTGACATGTCTGAGAAAAAACAAGAAATGGTGACGTTGACTCAGGAGCAATTCACTGCACTCTTAACAAAAGTGACAGAAGCGAACGAAAGCGCAAATAAACATTTCAAAAGTTTTGCTGCGTGCACAAAACGTTACGACGGTGAACGAAATTTTAATAAAGTAGAAGAATTTGTGACCAGTATCTCAGTCTACAAAAAGATCGAGAAAATCAGTGACGAAGACGCCTTGGAAGGTTTAACTTTGTTATTGTCTGGCACTGCTGCTACGTGGTGGAACGGTGTAAAAGGCGACATTAAAATGTGGACACAAGCTCTCGACGCCATTAAGTCTGCTTTTGCGCCGAAAATGCAGCCACACGAAATTTATTTGGAAATTTATTCAAAAAAACAAACCACAGAAACAATTGACGCCTTTGTGTGTGAAAAACGTGCCTTACTCGCACAATTACCAGCTAAAAGAAATAAGGAAGAGGAACACTTAGACTATGTTTACGGACTACTCAACATAACCTACAAAAAGGAGATTGCTCGCACAGATGTGAAGACATTTGCAGAACTCCTGGACCGTGGTCGTCATATTGAGAGTCTGCTCAAGGAAGCTGGTGAGGTAACGACATCAACACAACCGGAACGGAAGCCGCTCAAAAGATGTTCTTTTTGTGGCAAGAAGGGTCATCTATTTGATGTGTGTCGCAAAAGGTTGGCAGAAGAAAAGGAAACAGCAGTTTCTCAAGCTGAAAAGAAGCCAGTCATCACGTGCTATGGATGTGGAGCACCTGGTGTTTACAGGAGCAGCTGCAATACCTGTAAAACAAAGGAAACGCCACCAAAGCCCGTTGCATTTTGTACAGTGCAAAATACTTTAAAAATACAAGCCAAAATACCAACAATAAAGGTAAACATAAAAGGGGAAGAAGGCTATGTATACATAGATACTGCTGCCCGTCGCAGTATTGCAAGTATGCAACTATACAAGACGTTGTTACGTAAAGGAACACAGTTTGACCAGCAAATAACCGACATCAAATTGGCAGATGGAACGGTGAAAAAGTCAAACTTGTTGACAACGACAACTGACATACGTATTGGAAAACGCACATTACCAATAACATTGTCAGTCATACCAGAAGCTGTTGACAACCGTACGCTGCTAGGTATCGAATTCCTAGAACAGGCAGGAATGATGCTTAATGCACCGCAACGCTGTTGGAACTTTATTGACGAACCTGAAACAAATTACGACTTCATCCAACTGAACAATGACGCCATACCAATGAAGGCAGTGAAGCGGATGACATTTGAAGTGAGACAGGAGCCAGTGGAAAGTAAGGCAGTGTCAGAGTTCATCCATTGGGCTAATGAGCTGGACATGTTGTCACCGTTACCCATTACACCGACAGCATCCGACGTACAAAACAGTCCACCAGTGAAACGACCAAAATGGACATTGCATAAATTTAACACGCCACCAGGTCCTACACGTCCACGGGAACCCGCTGACAGCAAATCTTGTATTGATCCACGTATTGTTTATTTACCAATAAACCCAACTTCTTTGTATTCTGTTGATCTTCATTTAAACCCCGATGAAGGAACCATACTTACAAACAATGAGCAAAAGATGTTCAATGAATTGTTAATTGAGCACAGCGACATCTTTGAGAAAAACACGGAACCAACTCCATTTACACAACATAGAATCGACACAGGCAATCATCCTCCTATTAGTGTTAAGCCCTATAGGTTGTCACCAACAAGGCAAAAGCAATTAAGAGAAAAGCTGGATGATATGATAAATGATGACGTTATCGAGGAATGCGATTCCCCATGGTCAGCACCTGTAATTCTAGTTCCAAAAGGAGAAAACGATGTTCGAGTTTGCGTAGATTATCGAAGGCTCAACGAGATAACTAAACCAGACAGATATCCGTTGCCTCGTATTGACGACTTATTACATCAGGCAAAAGCGATGCCATACATGTCAACAATTGATTTACAGTCCAGTTACTGGCAAATAATGGTACATCCAGATGATTACGATAAAACAAGCTTTGTATCACCATTTGGAACGTTCCGTTTCAAGCGAATGCCGTTCGGTCTTCGAAACGCGCCTGCTACGTTCCAAAGATTAATGGACAAATTCATACAAGGATTGCACGCGAAGTGTGTATTAAGTTATTTAGATGATCTAATTATAAGATCTAGTACTTTTAGTCAACATGTAAAAGACCTAAGAGAAGTATTTATTAAACTTAGAGAATACAAGCTTCGAGCCAACAGAAAGAAATGTAAATTTATGTGTTCAGAAATTAAATACCTGGGCCACCTTATAGTTTCTGACGGTATCAAAACCGACCCAGAGAAAATCTCTGCTATTGCAAACCGTCAGGCGCCTAAAAACTTAAAACAATTAATATCGTTTTTACAAACCGCGTCATGGTATCGGAGATTTATTCATAATTTTGCGGATATTGCTAGACCACTTACTAACCTAACGAAGAAGAAAATAAGCTGGAAGTGGGAACAAGAGCAACAAGAAGCATTTATGAAATTAAAAAATGCCTTGACTACGTCACCAGTGTTAAAACAGGCAAGTGACGATTTACCCTTTGCTATCAAGACTGATGCCAGTCAGTATGCCATTGGCGCAGCTTTAGTGCAGGGGGAGGGGGACAATGAGCACCCTGTGGAATACGCAAGTAGACTATTAACACAAGCTGAACGCAATTACAGTGTCACAGAAAAGGAAGCACTAGCCATAGTATGGGCAATTGCAAAATTTCGTGGCTATATAGAAGGAACAAAGTTCATAACTATTACAGATCATCAACCTTTGAAATGGTTAATGACTCTTAAAACACCTACTGGTCGCTTAGCACGATGGGCTCTACAGCTGCAACCATACGAGTTCAAAATCCAATATACTCCAGGACGAACTAATGTAGTAGCTGATACATTGTCTCGACCACCGTGTGAGCAGCATGATGGAATATGCATAATATGCAGCACAGAGTTAGATCTACCTAAATACAATGAAAAACAGTTAAGAGATGAACAAATGAAAGATGACACCCTTCAAAGTATCATAAAAATATTAGAAGAAGGAAAAGAAATACCAAGTTATGTAGAATACATTAAGAAAGGGTACCTAGTCCATAAAGGTGTCCTATATCTTTACATGCCAGAACAAGAAAACGACAATGCAAAGTTAGTAGTTCCACGTCATGAAATACAAAACGTTCTGAACGCCTTCCATGACTCACCTACTGCTGGTCATATGGGAATGGAAAGAACAATACAACGAATAACAAATAATTTTTATTGGATAGGACTACGAAAAGACGTTATAAAATACGTAAAAACATGTGTCGAATGCCAAAAATATAAGCCCACTAATAAGAAACCAGCAGGCTTATATCAGTCCACTCCAAACTCTAAACGATTTGAGGTATTGTCCATCGATCTTTTTGGACCATTACCAAAGGGACCAACAGGAGAAAAGTGGATTTTGATCATAGAAGATACTACTTCAAGATGGGTAGAATTATTCCCACTAAATGAAGCAACTGGTGAAAATTGTGCCATAATTTTACTCAATGAAATATTTCTTCGGTATGGGTTGCCAAGGAAAATTATCAGCGATAATGGAGTACAATTTATATCAGCGATAATGCAAAAACTAGCATATTGCTTAGAAATTAAACAAATATTCACACCCGTATATCACCCTGAACCAAATGTGGTTGAAAGGAAAAATAGGGACATGAAGTCACAAATTGCAATCATGGTAAAAGACAAACATAAGAACTGGCCATCGACTTTACCAACAATAAGATTCGCAATGAATACAGCTAAGTGTCAAACTACAGGCTACTCACCATCATACCTAACATTTGGGAGAGAATTGCGTACACCATATGAATTGACACATGATCTAAGCTCGGTCGTAGAATCAGAAAACTTTGTCTCAGAAATCACCCCAAAGTTAAAACAACTAGCCCAAGACTTGGAACTAGCAAAAGAAAATATAGAGTGTAACAAAGAAACGACCCGCCAAAGAGCAAATAGCAAGAGAAGACCTGATCCAGACTACCAAGTTGGAGACTTAGTCTTGATAGAATCTCATCCCATTAGCAACATCGATAAACAGTTTACTTCAAAATTTGCTCCTCGACGAGATGGACCGTATGTTATATTAAAGAAACATGGAACCTCTACTTATGAAATTGCTCACTCAGAAACTCCAGACAAACCTATTGGAAAGTATCATACGTCAGCAATAACAAAGTTTGAAAAGAGAGACAACGTGATATCCAAACCAACTTATCCGATACGCCGAAGAGGAAGGCCGCGGAAACAAACTGGTGCTGGTACTCAGTCGGGACGACCATAGAGTACCAGAGGGAGAGAATATAACACGACGCCTTACGCCATCTACCGGATTCTGTGCACAACATTACGCCACCCGAGTAGATCGCAACTTACACAACAACAATCCTCAATAAGACTATAACATCAACAGTACCAACAGACTACTAGCGACATCTAACATTCAACGTGAGAAGTGTCCGTGACGTCAACGAAGGTTACAACCACATACAAGCACGAGATGGTGAAGACACACACTGGCATCTGTCAAACTGCCTATATAAAACCGCACCACCGAGGAACTAGGCTCTCGCTACTTAGACGGCACAGTGGTCGATAGCCCCGCAGTCACCACTGTTGTCATAAGCTTGCCCTGAGCGGAGGCCCCGTCGCCCTCAGGAATAGCCTAGCTAGGAGGTGAAGGGATAGGATAGCCCCGCAGTCCATCCCTAGGTCCACTAATAGGTCTAACCTAAGTCTAACTTTGTTTGCTAAAGTCTGTAAAGTGTTGAAGTAAAGAGAATAAACTCCTATAAGTCATCCATCGTTGGTTTTATTCCATCGCCACCATTATACTACGGCATTTCCCCTTTGTAGTTTAAATACAGTTTTTTAATTCTATTTCCCAAAAACTGACTAGAAGCTTTTCTCCCTCGCCTTGGAAAATATAGAGGAAGCAGAAAGATTTGAATAAATAGTGGTGGGATTTTAAAAGAAATGAAATCAAAGTCTCCTTTTAAACTTGTCAAAAAAGATAAATTGATTTTGTACGCCTTCTGCTTTTGTTCTTCCTGTAGACAGCACTCTATAATGTCGAAAGTAGTCAGAAACGTGATGAGTGAGATACAGACTAACAAACGGAACTATTTTCTCTATGAAAGCAACATTGTAATCATGCAGAAATACCAGCTGTTCCATCTTCATCATCCACAGCTGGACTTCACCCGCTGCTGGTTATAGGCCTCTCTTTGCTCGTGGCAAGCTCCACGCTCATTTACCAGCCTCATCCATGCCCATCTCGCCGTCATATCAAACTTAAAATTACGCCTACTCGGACCAAATGTTAGTACCAAATGCTGTATAGTGCCAAAAACGTTTAATAACATAACATAAACATCACGCCTGTAATCTCCAAAGGGTTAAGCAGAGTTGTACCTAATAGTACACCCACATTTCGCCTATTATGATTAAGTTCCATGTCATATGACAAGCCTATTGCCATCTGGGTGCAAATCCAGACTCCGTGGCTGCTACTGAGTAATTTCTGATGCGAAAATTCAATGATATTTGCCCGATCCGGGCTTTCATGCTCAGCAGTCGTAACAAGTAAACGTTTAATAACCTTCGTTTATTTCCTTACAGTTAGAAATTGATGACGGTAAGGAGCTCACTGAAGAGTTCTTGTACGACGAGATTCATCCAAAGAGGAACCTCCATCGTCCCGCCTTCGCCAAACCCAAGGGCCCACCGAACAGGGGCGCGAAACGAATCACCAAGTCTCAGAACTCACAATAATAATTCTAATAAGTACAGTACTGCCGCCGAAAAATTAACCTTACTACATAAAAAAATGTAAGCTCATTTTTCTTTAGAGTAATTCTGCAGTTGTGCTCTTTTGGTTACGGCGGCAGAATAAATGTCTCAAAAATCACGTGGCTAATGAGAAGAATTTATATTGTACTAGCTGATGGGCATCAGCTAGTAACCAAAAGGGCTTCGCCCGCGTGGATGTCAGTCATCACGACCTACCTTTTTCCAAAATGGTTATATTGAGTTGTGATCGGATTTTTCTATTTTAGTCTTTTAGAAATATTTACGTAGCGAGCGAAATGTACTTGTCTCAGTTTGAATATTAATTGAAAATGTGAATACTTACCTGACTGTTTTTTGTAACGGGTGTAACTCTTCAACGTAGCCAATTGCGATATTTGACCCTATATTTTCCCGTCATTGTTTTGTTCTAGACCATACCTAAGAACCTTCTAGTTACGGAGATTTTCCCAGCAATCATTTTTGCGTCGGGTTGTTTAGTTTGATGTACATAATGCTTTGTAGCCCATCCCTCTCCTAGAGAGAAGGCCTGAGTCCTTGCAGTGGGAACATTATAGGCTGATGATGATGATGAATGCTTCGTGCAAGGTCCCTTTACATCCTGTATTAAATTATATTCTAAGCATCGTATAGCTTTCAAAAGTATCAGATCTACCGATCACGGAATCCTGCTAAAAGCACTCTACTGCTAACTAACACAATGAGGCAATAACTTAATTCCTTTCAAAGCAATAAAGCCACGTGATTTAAATAATATACATACTTTGGAGTTGTAGTCACTTGCCGCTGAAATATAACTACTATTGTAACTTGCTTAGTTACCCATATGAATTAAAAAGATATTGAAACAATAAAGTATAGAAAATGAATAAAGACTGGTATGTCAGTGTGCAATAACAAAAATATAACATGATTTATAAAAATGTTATAAACATCGATTTATTTTTAAAGGAGTTCTAAACCTAAATTAACTTTTCCGTAATGAAGTTTATTTTTAAATTAAAGTATACTGTATACTCTAAAAATGTTTCAAACAATGTAGTACCTATATTATGTGTTTAAGTATACTGAAAATTAAAGTATTATTACTTTACATATTATCAGTTAAAGAAACGAATTAGTCGACAATGAAATTATAGGATTTTATAGATACAAAGTAGCATGATGTTGCATAATAAGACTCGCGATATGTTTTTATACAAACCATGTATCATCAGGAAAGTAACGTCAAATGAAATAATAAAATAGTTAAAATATAGGGCCCGTCTCTATATTTCTGTGGCACTATTGTGTGACCCGATCAACCGCGAAAATACATGTGAGTGTAGTTCTTATATAAATGATCGCCTAAGTTTATTTCTCTGTTAGTACCTACAATATTGTATTTGAGTAATTTAGCTGTTACGAATATTTTTGCATAACGCAAAGGCAATACAGTAGGTTTAATATAATAGTCAAGAAGAAAAGTATGCGAAGTGACAATTATATTCTAACCAGTTTTATAATCGTTATAAAGACTTAAAACAGTAATTATTTCGAAAAATGCTTCTTTTATGTATATTTGAAAATTAATATTTGATGAATGATTGTATTTTGCGAGGACTTATTTAAAATAGAGTTTTGAAAATATAATAGGAACGCAAATATAGCTCAATATATTTAATAATTAGATCTTGCCATTTTTAACGTTTTTTAACTCTTTTGATTATGTCTAAGCGTTCTTTATAATCTCATTTCATTAAATATTTTAAGTCTTAGCATTTTTTATCTTTCATATTTAAAATTAAGCGAAATAATTTGTTTTTTATTCTAAAATTGATGCACAAATACAATAATTTTATGAAATTTGTAAATACATAATATCTTCTTATATTTTTGTAAATCGGTTCGAACACATCTGTAATGTGCAATGTCTGTAACAATAAAATGCTTTTAATATATCTTTGACTTTCATTAAGGTAACAAGTCAACTCTATTTTTGGATCCTCTCCCATCTTGTTAGCTTGTCGATGGCAGGATCAATTAGATCAGCATCTAATTAGTTACGCTTTTGACACTTTTAGTAGCGTCCATCCGTACCTGTAACGCTCAAGCAGCACACGGCATTAAAGGCCGTACACCACCGAAGCAGAGATGAGCTCCGCTTAGTTATATTGGAGAGTAATAACCAGAGTTCGTCATGTCTCTTGTTTGGGCCAACCTCCGAGCTTGGCGCCCAAAGCGCGAAGACGAGAAGAGACGTGAGTACCGAGTAGCGAGCGGTGTACGGGGTACATCTCTGCTCTCCGATTTGCACATCTCTTCACAGATTCGGTGGATACGCCCAAGCTCTTACGCATCACCTCTTTGCGCTTCGCACACGCTGTTGTGAAGTCCGGGCCTTAGTGTCCAGTTGTTTGCAGAACAACACATCGGACTCCAGCATAGCTATTCACAACCACTCGATTGTCCGTCGTATCCAATCGATCCATCGTACTATCGAAAATCGCTATTCACAAAGCCGAAGAAGATTATCAATCCTGCCGGCAGCTATTTGTTATCGGAAGTGCAATCGAATGAGAATAACGACGCCATTTTGTACTATACTAACTTTAAACAAGAGTCGTTGCAATTAAAATATTTTTTAAATTGTTTTTATTTATATGTTTAGTAACTCGACGGCTATTCAGTACAATGTCTAGTAAAACTTATAGAAATACTCATTAAAGATGATTTATTGGCTACATAAACTTTGAATATTTTTTTTATCTGTGAATAGTATTTGCCAATTGTTTGTGAATAGCTATGCAGGACACAGGCTTCCTCTATTTCGTTAATTACTCGTGATTATAAATAAAAAAACAAGTTATAAACATAGCCTTTATTTTATTTACATTAAAACTATATCTATATTCTAATTCTATAAATTATTCATACTGTACAAAACAGATAAATTAAAACTTTCTCTTCTAAACATTTTTTTAATAAATAAGGTTATACTTTATTAGTTGCAGACCATTATATAACATAACGCCTGTAATCCCCGAAGGGTTTTATAGTGCACTGACATTTCGCCAGTTATGCAGACCATTTTACAAATAAAATAGAATGTTATGAGTTACACACGGTTTTCTAAGGCACCATTATATAAACAGAACGTAGGTATAATTCGTGTTCGTAATAAATATTGCTTTACAGAGCTATACGTCCATGGCGATGCTTGACGTCCTCATAAATATTCATACAATTTTCTACTTTAAACAATGGTGATACAGTACTATTTTCAATGCAGCCAGTCTTCAGTCGTTTTTGACCAATTTATCTAATAAAATAGACTGAACTAATTAAGTAGGACCTTATATTCAAGCTACTTAATTAATATCATCTAACTTCTTCTCCCCATGTTCTAAAATTAGAGATTTATGGTGTTCTGACAGGTCGTCGTTCTTAATTGTTGCTGATTTTTCTAGTGCTTGGTTGTATTGATCGTCTCTGTAAATGAAAAGCAAATGCTATAAGAGTTTTTTATATCGTCGCCCCACACTATGAATTCTTCCTGTATTGTAAGTGCGTTTAGAAACATTTAAACTCACATACACAAACACACCGACCCGCAGCAACTAGCTGTAGCCCATACAAATATTTGTTCCGTGCAGGAATCGAACCAGCGCCACTGCGCTAACCACATAAACACCATAGGTTGTAGGACATTTAGAGTGCCCACATATGTCGGCACTGGACCAGTTTAGGGGGTTTTGTCGGACCTCTGCCGACACGAGCAGGGTCCCGTTTTTACCCTTTGGGCACGGAACCCTAAAAAAAGACGTCTGGAACGTCTAGTTTGGTTAAAGTATATTCTTTAGATAATCGTCTTACCTATCTTGTTTCAACTTATATAAAACTTTCCTAATGTCTTCCATGTTGACACCAGTAATTTTTAGTATTCCCAGTATTGCTAGTCCAGCTACAGTACTTAAAACAGTTCCTGTAAATCAGAATTATTTTGTTAGTAAAGGATATGTCTTTTAAATGAATAATATGAAGGATTGATGAACCAAATGAACACAATAAACATAAACAATGAGAGTATTAGTGACCTTTTTGTCAACTATGGGCTTCGGGTTAGTAAGAGTGTGCTTAATTAATCACAAGTGTTCTGAAACTGCGACTCTATCTGGATAACCAACTTTATGCTTCTAAATTACAACCTGATCGAATCAAATTCAAAAGCAATGTTGGATTCCCAAATAAAAAAAAAAGTACAATAAAATAATGAGGCTACAGTCACAAGGCATATTAACTGTGAAACTACTGTAGTTGTACGCATTGGAATGGTCAAAGAGTAGATTTCTATGGAGAAGAATGAACAAGAAACTCCATGGACACTCTTCGAATGAAGAATGGTGTTGTGTGACCATAACTATAGAATTTATTATCAGGCATTTATTCAGTAAGTTTTGTTTGTATTTGCATCAGTATCTTGCACACATGCAAAGTCACCTCGGCTTCCCGAGTTATTAATTATGATTTAAAGAAGTATGATTAACATGATATTTCATACCTAAACCGGCACCAACAAATATAGCAGCTAGTCCCATATCGATCTTGTATAACGCGCCAGTGAGTGCCCCCGCTGATACATATTCAATCAAAGAGGTGTCGCCTCGGTACACTGATATTGTTGTTGATGTTAAACTGAAAAATGATAATATAAAATTAATTAATTGGTAAATAACTATTGATGATAATATGTATTTAAGTGTTTGTAGAAGCCTTGGATTTATAGAAATTTTGAAAATATTGATGCATGTAATTTCTATGTTGTTCTTCAACAGGATAACTTAACAGTGTAATTTCTATATTGATTGCTTTGTTGGTCTATTTGTCAGCTGAGTATGAGGTCCTGGGTTTGATTCCCAAGTCAGACAGTGTTATTGGGTTTTTCCAACAGGAATTTCACAATAACAGCTACTGAGCCTGGATTTGTGCCCGGTTGATTACAATGATTACAATAGACTCCTGTCTCCTCTCTATTACATGTGACTTAAACATAACAGGTATATTAGATAAGTAAACCTCGAGGATTACAGGCGTCATGATAATTTGATTGTTGTGAACCCATCACTGACATTGGTGAAGATAAACATTATAAGTACATGTCTTTACTTCCTTACCTAAATATTCCTGTGAAGAAGCATAATCTCCAACCCCACTTGTAAGCTCCCTTTGCAAAGGCTACCGTCACATAATCTTGTAATTTTTTCTGGAATCAACAGTATGAATTATATAAAACATTTTATTCTGAAAGAGGTACCTATGCTTGTGAGCTTAAAGTTCACCTTTGATAGTAGAGCATTGTAATTTTACAAGACTTCTTAAACTTAAAGACCAGGTGGAAGGGACATATAAAAAAGAAACTGCTGCTCCCTACATTTGGACCATGTAGGTATTGCACTTTTGTAGGAAACAACCTGAAAAACCAATTCTATGTGGGTATTCATTACATATTGTAACGAGTCTTTTAAGCCTGTTACATACTATTGAATTCTTTGCTTTGATTTGTAGGCTCTGGTTGGTGTTGCCTTATGAAAATTCATTTTTTGTTGACTTGGATTCGTGAAGTGGGCACACTGATTTTTATTTTCGATGCTGTCAAATTGACTTTGACATTTCTTGCTTTTCGACCTACAGCCTGGAATCAATGGAGTGATTTTTGAGCGCTCCAATAAAATCTCAAAATATAACTTGAGATGGGCGGCATCTAGTCCCTAATTATGTGGTAGCCGATTGCCCTTGTCATGATCCTAATTGGATAGCCTTTATTTTTTAAGGTAAGCGAATTCTTTGTGATTTCGGTCCGTTCCGCGTTGTCATGGCTATTTTGATAGCAGACGCTAATAGTTTCCGATATTTAATTGTTTCAGGATCTTTTATCTTCATTTGATAATTATTTGCTTGGATTAATTCATCTACTGATGACCACATTTTGATTTTTGGAAGAAACGGTGAGTTTAATTGTATTTGTTCGTAACGACTCCTGCGTCGAATCGCCATTTTTTATCCGCTAACGATTATTCATGTTTGTTTTCAGCCACAAGGCGTTTTTTTTCCATATTACTTAAATTTTTGAACGCACGCCCCTACCAAAATGCATATATCTTGGACCGCCGTTGGCAATCTCGGCGAATATCACCAAGATGCTCTTGGATAATCCATCAGGTTCCTAATTTAGTCGACGGAGTTTGGTATGGTTTATGATACATAACTTCAATTTATTTTAAAAAAGTGCAATAATGACAGGTCTTAGAATAACAGCGATGTCATCTTAATTTTACACATTAGAGCTGTTAGCTTTAGAATTAGAAAGGAATTTTCAAACCAGCAGCCTTCGGGTAATAAAGTCGTTCTTACTTTTCATGATCGATTTTTATTGATGCCTTCCCGCTTGAAGATTAAAAGTCTCAAGCTCCCGCAGGTAAGTCTATCCTTGGCATAGTTTTGTGTGTACTCCAGGCGCCCGAATTTTCACTTTTACTTATTTTTATTTGGAGCACACCACACAGTTTAATTTCATTCATCTCACTCTCTTCTCATCTCACACGCACTCTTTTTTTTTATTATTACAATTGTCGCTCAGCGAACAGGGACTTGAAGTAGGTTTGTCTGGTACCTATATACTGTCATTATTGCACAATTATTAAATAACTTATGAGTCTATTGTTTGCATTAGTTTGTTCTACATTGTTACTTCAATAACTTTGTGTTTATTTTAATTTTTGACTCATAAGTAGTACTTAACTTAATTTGGTGAATCTTTGTAAACAATATTTGGTGTTTACTTATTGATAATTTTGTTTATTGACCTGTTTGTTTTAATAACATGTTTTTTTCTTAGCAAAACCAACAGAAATGTATAGCATTGACCGTGTTTTGTTGTTCTCAACAGTTAAGTTATTTTAAAAACTAAGTTTAACTTTTAAAGAAAATAATTTAATCTAATTGTAAGTACAATATTGTACATTTAATTTATCTAGATTTAAGCTGCTTGTAAGTGATTATTGCACTTTTAAAACGATAAAATTAACTTAGTAATTTTTCATGGGAATACCACATTGACTTCAATACTTAACCTCAAACTTGAGAATTTATTTTCAAACTTTTAACTTTTTGAAATTTAGTTTTTGCTTTTCGTTTGCTATTCGCCTTGCTGTTTGTTAGTCATGGACAAGGGAGTTCAGTTTCCGCCGCTTCAGGATTCGGGTGATGTCGATACCTGTACTGCTGTTGATGCTTATGCTCTCAGTTAATATCATAGGAATTCTACCTAAAACTTATTCTGGTCATAGATACATACTTTCGGTTGTAGACGTTTTTACTAAATATTGCTGGTTCTTTCCAATGATCAATGCTACCACTAGAGTAATTTGTAAACATTTTGAAAAAGAAATATTTCTCAAATTTGGTTGTCCAAAAATAGTAGTTTGTGACAATGGAACTCAATTTACTTCAAAACATTTTGTAGATTTTTTGAAAGGTTTTAATATAACCAAAATATTTTATAATACTTTGTATACACCTCAAAATAACCCTGTTGAGAGATATAATAAAACGGTCGAAACCTGCATATCGTGTTTTGTTAAAGATGATCATAGAACTTGGTCAAGTTTTTTGCCCAATGTTCAATTAGCTTTAAATAATAGTGTAAACCTTGCTACTGAGTTTACTCCTAACTTTCTGATGTTTGGTAGGGAGCTTATTCTTGATGCGTCATTACATCACTTTAGTAGTTCTGTTGATAACTTATCTCAACTAGAAATTTCAAATAGGAATGCTTATGCAGTTTCTCTTAATTCACTTAGTGATATTTTTGTTAAAGTTCAAGCTTACTTGTTAAAGGGGTATAAGCGAAATGCCGCTTATTATAATAAAGGTCGGAAAGTCATTTCTTTTGGTGTGGGTGATATGGTGTGGAGAAGAAGTTTTGTTCAATCTCATGCTCCTGCATATTTTTCAGCTAAGCTTGCACCTAAGTTTGTAAAGTGTAAAATAACTGAAAAGGTTTCGGATAACGTTTATGTTTTGAAAGATTTAAATAAAGGTTCAGTGGGACGTTATCATGTTAAAGATATTATTAAATTTTAATTTGGTTTCCAAGTGTTAGTCTTGATTTTGATAAATTCTGTTTGAAGGCCACTTTTGACAGTGTGATGTACGTGGAGATGGATGATAGGTTTTCAGCGGTTTGAAAGATGTATGTTAGGTAACTTCTTATAAATTTATTGAATTTGAATTCTTAACATTCTAAAAATAAAACTTAGGCCATTTTTGTTAATTAAATACAATTTTTTTCCACATTAAATGTTTTTCACACCAGAGGATCTTATTTTATGTTTAGTTCGTTTTTTGTTGGATTGTATAAGATCTTATTTTTTTAAGGGTAACCTTTTACCTGTTTATATTTTATTAGGATCTTATATAACCCTACACTTCAGGTTATTTTTACCTTGAGATCAAAAACTTGAACTCAATTTCAAGTTTTTGTAATCTTTTTTTTTCATAGTTTGAAATCATTCTATTTTCTCTTCGTCATAAATAGTAATCGATTTTTAAATCTATTTTGTGCTGTTCATTGACAGAATTGTTTCTCATTTTTACTAGAGTTTCATTCTCTTTAATGATCGGATTTGACTTTGTTAGTAACGCGTTCATCCTGGACTTTACTTTTTAGGGTCATTCTGTAACCTTTGTTACAAAATGCCTTATTATTTTTTGAATCTTGGTGTAACTTTTGACCTTGATTTCGACTCTTTTTTCCATTGTGCTCGGAAAGTCGGTGGTGTTGTGCCGATCACAATGTGGGATTTCGGCCCCGGCCATATTTTTTCCTTTTTCCATTGTGTTGGACATTGTTGTTCCAATCACAATGCGGGATTTTTTTTTGACTTTCGTCATTCTTTTTTCTTTGCGTTCGGAAGTTCGGTGGTGATGTGCCGATCGCATTGTGAAACTTTGGCTTTCGCCTTTTCGTTATTGAGATTTCTCATTGGAGATCTCAATGATTTTTTGTGTTTGTCTGTGTTTGGGAGATTGGTAGTGTTGAGCCAGTCACAGCAACATTCTTTTACAGCTATTGTGCTCGGGAATTCGGTGGTGATGAGCCGATCACAATACGCTTTCCTTTGTTTCATTGCAGGTTGTGCCTGTAACAATATTTTAAATAAGGTCTTTCAGCTTTATTTAAAAACTTTTGTTTGGGGTTTCAATTTTTTTTGGATTGTTGGATACGGAGTTAGTCAGTGGCAATAGAGCCTAACTGCACTCATAGAGATGGTAGAGTTGGAAGCAGTTGACATAGTAGTCAGTGGCGATAGTGCCTAACTGCACTCAAAGTTGTACTGTTCCAAGTGGTTTGAAATTTTTAGTCAGTGGCGATGGTGCCTAACTGCACTAAAATTGTAGTTTGTATTGGTAATTTGTTCGAATTCGTTTGAAATTTGTAGTCAGTGGCTATAGTGCCTAACTGCACTGTTTTGGAGTTTAGAAGCGCTAAGAGATTTCTCTCTTCGTTTCATTTAACTAGTTTTTATAACTTATATTTTTTTCTGTTTTTCACAGATTTCATTTTTGACTTTTTGTCATTTGCATGTTTTTACTTTTATTAAATTCTTGAGACCTTGTCGTTTGACATTTTCAGAATTCATTTACACTTTGAATCTTTTATGATTCTTTTCTTTTTTTGGGAATTAGAAAGTTGTTAAGACTGGTCTATTGTGTTGAAGATTTCTTTCTAATAAAAGAAAGTTCCTTTCTTTTATTTTCGGGGAGGGATGTAATGTAACGAGTCTTTTAAGCCTGTTACATACTATTGAATTCTTTGCTTTGATTTGTAGGCTCTGGTTGGTGTTGCCTTATGAAAATTCATTTTTTGTTGACTTGGATTCGTGAAGTGGGCACACTGATTTTTATTTTCGATGCTGTCAAATTGACTTTGACATTTCTTGCTTTTCGACCTACAGCCTGGAATCAATGGAGTGATTTTTGAGCGCTCCAATAAAATCTCAAAATATAACTTGAGATGGGCGGCATCTAGTCCCTAATTATGTGGTAGCCGATTGCCCTTGTCATGATCCTAATTGGATAGCCTTTATTTTTTAAGGTAAGCGAATTCTTTGTGATTTCGGTCCGTTCCGCGTTGTCATGGCTATTTTGATAGCAGACGCTAATAGTTTCCGATATTTAATTGTTTCAGGATCTTTTATCTTCATTTGATAATTATTTGCTTGGATTAATTCATCTACTGATGACCACATTTTGATTTTTGGAAGAAACGGTGAGTTTAATTGTATTTGTTCGTAACGACTCCTGCGTCGAATCGCCATTTTTTATCCGCTAACGATTATTCATGTTTGTTTTCAGCCACAAGGCGTTTTTTTTTCCATATTACTTAAATTTTTGAACGCACGCCCCTACCAAAATGCATATATCTTGGACCGCCGTTGGCAATCTCGGCGAATATCACCAAGATGCTCTTGGATAATCCATCAGGTTCCTAATTTAGTCGACGGAGTTTGGTATGGTTTATGATACATAACTTCAATTTATTTTAAAAAAGTGCAATAATGACAGGTCTTAGAATAACAGCGATGTCATCTTAATTTTACACATTAGAGCTGTTAGCTTTAGAATTAGAAAGGAATTTTCAAACCAGCAGCCTTCGGGTAATAAAGTCGTTCTTACTTTTCATGATCGATTTTTATTGATGCCTTCCCGCTTGAAGATTAAAAGTCTCAAGCTCCCGCAGGTAAGTCTATCCTTGGCATAGTTTTGTGTGTACTCCAGGCGCCCGAATTTTCACTTTTACTTATTTTTATTTGGAGCACACCACACAGTTTAATTTCATTCATCTCACTCTCTTCTCATCTCACACGCACTCTTTTTTTTTATTATTACAATTGTCGCTCAGCGAACAGGGACTTGAAGTAGGTTTGTCTGGTACCTATATACTGTCATTATTGCACAATTATTAAATAACTTATGAGTCTATTGTTTGCATTAGTTTGTTCTACATTGTTACTTCAATAACTTTGTGTTTATTTTAATTTTTGACTCATAAGTAGTACTTAACTTAATTTGGTGAATCTTTGTAAACAATATTTGGTGTTTACTTATTGATAATTTTGTTTATTGACCTGTTTGTTTTAATAACATGTTTTTTTCTTAGCAAAACCAACAGAAATGTATAGCATTGACCGTGTTTTGTTGTTCTCAACAGTTAAGTTATTTTAAAAACTAAGTTTAACTTTTAAAGAAAATAATTTAATCTAATTGTAAGTACAATATTGTACATTTAATTTATCTAGATTTAAGCTGCTTGTAAGTGATTATTGCACTTTTAAAACGATAAAATTAACTTAGTAATTTTTCATGGGAATACCACATTGACTTCAATACTTAACCTCAAACTTGAGAATTTATTTTCAAACTTTTAACTTTTTGAAATTTAGTTTTTGCTTTTCGTTTGCTATTCGCCTTGCTGTTTGTTAGTCATGGACAAGGGAGTTCAGTTTCCGCCGCTTCAGGATTCGGGTGATGTCGATACCTGTACTGCTGTTGATGCTTATGCTCTCAGTTAATATCATAGGAATTCTACCTAAAACTTATTCTGGTCATAGATACATACTTTCGGTTGTAGACGTTTTTACTAAATATTGCTGGTTCTTTCCAATGATCAATGCTACCACTAGAGTAATTTGTAAACATTTTGAAAAAGAAATATTTCTCAAATTTGGTTGTCCAAAAATAGTAGTTTGTGACAATGGAACTCAATTTACTTCAAAACATTTTGTAGATTTTTTGAAAGGTTTTAATATAACCAAAATATTTTATAATACTTTGTATACACCTCAAAATAACCCTGTTGAGAGATATAATAAAACGGTCGAAACCTGCATATCGTGTTTTGTTAAAGATGATCATAGAACTTGGTCAAGTTTTTTGCCCAATGTTCAATTAGCTTTAAATAATAGTGTAAACCTTGCTACTGAGTTTACTCCTAACTTTCTGATGTTTGGTAGGGAGCTTATTCTTGATGCGTCATTACATCACTTTAGTAGTTCTGTTGATAACTTATCTCAACTAGAAATTTCAAATAGGAATGCTTATGCAGTTTCTCTTAATTCACTTAGTGATATTTTTGTTAAAGTTCAAGCTTACTTGTTAAAGGGGTATAAGCGAAATGCCGCTTATTATAATAAAGGTCGGAAAGTCATTTCTTTTGGTGTGGGTGATATGGTGTGGAGAAGAAGTTTTGTTCAATCTCATGCTCCTGCATATTTTTCAGCTAAGCTTGCACCTAAGTTTGTAAAGTGTAAAATAACTGAAAAGGTTTCGGATAACGTTTATGTTTTGAAAGATTTAAATAAAGGTTCAGTGGGACGTTATCATGTTAAAGATATTATTAAATTTTAATTTGGTTTCCAAGTGTTAGTCTTGATTTTGATAAATTCTGTTTGAAGGCCACTTTTGACAGTGTGATGTACGTGGAGATGGATGATAGGTTTTCAGCGGTTTGAAAGATGTATGTTAGGTAACTTCTTATAAATTTATTGAATTTGAATTCTTAACATTCTAAAAATAAAACTTAGGCCATTTTTGTTAATTAAATACAATTTTTTTCCACATTAAATGTTTTTCACACCAGAGGATCTTATTTTATGTTTAGTTCGTTTTTTGTTGGATTGTATAAGATCTTATTTTTTTAAGGGTAACCTTTTACCTGTTTATATTTTATTAGGATCTTATATAACCCTACACTTCAGGTTATTTTTACCTTGAGATCAAAAACTTGAACTCAATTTCAAGTTTTTGTAATCTTTTTTTTTCATAGTTTGAAATCATTCTATTTTCTCTTCGTCATAAATAGTAATCGATTTTTAAATCTATTTTGTGCTGTTCATTGACAGAATTGTTTCTCATTTTTACTAGAGTTTCATTCTCTTTAATGATCGGATTTGACTTTGTTAGTAACGCGTTCATCCTGGACTTTACTTTTTAGGGTCATTCTGTAACCTTTGTTACAAAATGCCTTATTATTTTTTGAATCTTGGTGTAACTTTTGACCTTGATTTCGACTCTTTTTTCCATTGTGCTCGGAAAGTCGGTGGTGTTGTGCCGATCACAATGTGGGATTTCGGCCCCGGCCATATTTTTTCCTTTTTCCATTGTGTTGGACATTGTTGTTCCAATCACAATGCGGGATTTTTTTTTGACTTTCGTCATTCTTTTTTCTTTGCGTTCGGAAGTTCGGTGGTGATGTGCCGATCGCATTGTGAAACTTTGGCTTTCGCCTTTTCGTTATTGAGATTTCTCATTGGAGATCTCAATGATTTTTTGTGTTTGTCTGTGTTTGGGAGATTGGTAGTGTTGAGCCAGTCACAGCAACATTCTTTTACAGCTATTGTGCTCGGGAATTCGGTGGTGATGAGCCGATCACAATACGCTTTCCTTTGTTTCATTGCAGGTTGTGCCTGTAACAATATTTTAAATAAGGTCTTTCAGCTTTATTTAAAAACTTTTGTTTGGGGTTTCAATTTTTTTTGGATTGTTGGATACGGAGTTAGTCAGTGGCAATAGAGCCTAACTGCACTCATAGAGATGGTAGAGTTGGAAGCAGTTGACATAGTAGTCAGTGGCGATAGTGCCTAACTGCACTCAAAGTTGTACTGTTCCAAGTGGTTTGAAATTTTTAGTCAGTGGCGATGGTGCCTAACTGCACTAAAATTGTAGTTTGTATTGGTAATTTGTTCGAATTCGTTTGAAATTTGTAGTCAGTGGCTATAGTGCCTAACTGCACTGTTTTGGAGTTTAGAAGCGCTAAGAGATTTCTCTCTTCGTTTCATTTAACTAGTTTTTATAACTTATATTTTTTTCTGTTTTTCACAGATTTCATTTTTGACTTTTTGTCATTTGCATGTTTTTACTTTTATTAAATTCTTGAGACCTTGTCGTTTGACATTTTCAGAATTCATTTACACTTTGAATCTTTTATGATTCTTTTCTTTTTTTGGGAATTAGAAAGTTGTTAAGACTGGTCTATTGTGTTGAAGATTTCTTTCTAATAAAAGAAAGTTCCTTTCTTTTATTTTCGGGGAGGGATGTAATGTAACGAGTCTTTTAAGCCTGTTACATACTATTGAATTCTTTGCTTTGATTTGTAGGCTCTGGTTGGTGTTGCCTTATGAAAATTCATTTTTTGTTGACTTGGATTCGTGAAGTGGGCACACTGATTTTTATTTTCGATGCTGTCAAATTGACTTTGACATTTCTTGCTTTTCGACCTACAGCCTGGAATCAATGGAGTGATTTTTGAGCGCTCCAATAAAATCTCAAAATATAACTTGAGATGGGCGGCATCTAGTCCCTAATTATGTGGTAGCCGATTGCCCTTGTCATGATCCTAATTGGATAGCCTTTATTTTTTAAGGTAAGCGAATTCTTTGTGATTTCGGTCCGTTCCGCGTTGTCATGGCTATTTTGATAGCAGACGCTAATAGTTTCCGATATTTAATTGTTTCAGGATCTTTTATCTTCATTTGATAATTATTTGCTTGGATTAATTCATCTACTGATGACCACATTTTGATTTTTGGAAGAAACGGTGAGTTTAATTGTATTTGTTCGTAACGACTCCTGCGTCGAATCGCCATTTTTTATCCGCTAACGATTATTCATGTTTGTTTTCAGCCACAAGGCGTTTTTTTTCCATATTACTTAAATTTTTGAACGCACGCCCCTACCAAAATGCATATATCTTGGACCGCCGTTGGCAATCTCGGCGAATATCACCAAGATGCTCTTGGATAATCCATCAGGTTCCTAATTTAGTCGACGGAGTTTGGTATGGTTTATGATACATAACTTCAATTTATTTTAAAAAAGTGCAATAATGACAGGTCTTAGAATAACAGCGATGTCATCTTAATTTTACACATTAGAGCTGTTAGCTTTAGAATTAGAAAGGAATTTTCAAACCAGCAGCCTTCGGGTAATAAAGTCGTTCTTACTTTTCATGATCGATTTTTATTGATGCCTTCCCGCTTGAAGATTAAAAGTCTCAAGCTCCCGCAGGTAAGTCTATCCTTGGCATAGTTTTGTGTGTACTCCAGGCGCCCGAATTTTCACTTTTACTTATTTTTATTTGGAGCACACCACACAGTTTAATTTCATTCATCTCACTCTCTTCTCATCTCACACACACTCTTTTTTTTATTATTACAATATAAGGTTCAAAAAGATGTACTGAACATGTGGTAACAATTTGTTTGCCGATGTCCCTTCCACTCTAATATTATTGTTTTCCATAGTCTGAAACTAGGTGAAGATAAGAAATGATTGTTGTGGATTTGATTGGGCACGAAATGGTAGTTGTCTGCCTTAAGGGGAGCTTAGTAAAAGACAGAAACAGTGTTTTGACATGGGAATTAACATCATAGAAAGTATGGTAGTAAAATAGTTTGTAGTATAGTGTAAGTCTGACAACCAGTCTGACCAAGGGGTATTGTATTCCCGTCGGGGCTGATGGTTATCCAAAAGAGATACTGCGGCCTTTACACAAAGGGCTAAGAAGGACCATGGGTGGTTTTCAGTCAGTACAAGTCTGACCGTCGGTTGGAGTCATTTGATGATTTCCCAACCTCCAGAAAAAAAGGGGTATTGGTACCTAGCACTAACCAGGTTGTGGAGGTCAGATAGATCACCGCTCTATATAAAAATACTAGTAGTCAGCTACATCCGGTTAAACAGGAAGCCAACATCAATATAGTTGAGAAAAGGCTAGGCCGATGATGATAGTATGGTGTAGTTATTTTGCACAACAAAGCAACATCGTGGACACATTACCTTTGCATCAGCAGTTGATTTAAATATAGTTGCTTGATTACTTTCTATAAAATTAAGATAAGCCGTCCGGGAACTAACAAAACCTCCCATGCAAGCACCAGTGAAGGCTCCACATAATGACGACTGTATGACTGTGTTCAGTTCCTCAGACAGTTCTTCATGTTCACTGAAATAGAGTAGAAAATGTATGTGACTTTTAGTAGAAGAGGTTATCAATGTTGGTTTTGTATGATATAAGATTCCATAGAGCTTCTGGCTATGTGTTTTATATTTAAATGATTAAAATTGATTAAGTAAAAAGATTGATTAAGTGAAATTATTAATTAGAAAAAATATCACAGTTGGAATACAAACTTGGTACCTCTGTGTATTGACTTACTTTCCGATGTACATTAATTTCACTCGTTCCCAACCAGTTTGAGGAGGAGTAACAGCGGGTCGATTGAGTAAATCATGATCATATTGAGCCGGAGTACTATTGAAAATAGAAAATCCTAAAGACGGAGACAATCTCAACACCGTCCGAAACATTGCAAAGGACAGATGTTATCTATAAGACCACGGACATCACGAATTTTCTTGTTTATTGTAAACTTTACTAAATGACGTTTAGTTATAATTATAATGATTATAATGAATAAAATATTTTATTTTCGTCAGCAAATCCCATGAACATAATCCGGCGACAACAGTCACTATTTTTATTTTCCCACAATGACATTGACGTTTGTAGGAAAAGTATCGATAAAACAATATATCGACATTTTGGTGGTGTTATATTTTTATATATTAAATTATCTAAATTAAAAGAGTATTGAAACGTATTATTATTTTCTATCCATATGGCTTAAAACGTTTTATCATACACTTGGGAGCAAATAAATCGAGCCACTTCCTTTTTCACGCATTATGGTAATTATTTTTGGTATTATGGAACGCATCGATTCGAAACATATATCGCCTAAAAGGGTATTTAATAACCTTTACAAAGAGGGTAGTTAGTTGTCAAAATTTCATTTTTTTTTTATTTAAATTAAAGTTTAAAGGGTAGAATAAAATTATCGCATTTAATTTGCTTATGACATTTTTATTGTACTCTGTTAAGAAAAGATTAAATTTGAGGTTTTTGTTAATCATACCCATATTACTTGTTATTGTTGTCTTTATCTGTGTCTGTGTAATCAAAATAACCTGATAAAATGGATACTACACCGACGGAAGCTGCCCAAGTTGTAGCTTTACTTGAGGTTGGACACGGACAACGTGAAGTGGCACGCAGACTTCATTTGAGTCGTTCAAATGTACAGCGGGTATACCGCAGGTATCTGGAGACTGGTGCTTTTGTTCGGCGACCTGGAACTGGCCGACCACGGGCAACAACAGAACGTGACGACCGCTTTATTGCAACCAATTCGTTGCGCGACCGTGGACTTAATGTAGTCTTCGTCTCACTGTCCACCTACTGATTGAGACTCCTCGAACGTCACGTAACGCTTGCTGTAGCTGAACAGCATTAAGTCCACGGTCGCGCAACGAATTGGTTGCAATAAAGCGGTCGTCACGTTCTGTTGTTGCCCGTGGTCGGCCAGTTCCAGGTCGCCGAACAAAAGCACCAGTCTCCAGATACCTGCGGTATACCCGCTGTACATTTGAACGACTCAAATGAAGTCTGCGTGCCACTTCACGTTGTCCGTGTCCAACCTCAAGTAAAGCTACAACTTGGGCAGCTTCCGTCGGTGTAGTATCCATTTTATCAGGTTATTTTGATTACACAGACACAGATAAAGACAACAATAACAAGTAATATGGGTATGATTAACTAAAACCTCAAATTTAATCTTTTCTTAACAGAGTACAATAAAAATGTCATAAGCAAATTAAATGCGATAATTTTATTCTACCCTTTAAACTTTAATTTAAATAAAAAAAAAATGAAATTTTGACAACTAACTACCCTCTTTGTAAAGGTTATTAAATACCCTTTTAGGCGATATATGTTTCGAATCGATGCGTTCCATAATACCAAAAATAATTACCATAATGCGTGAAAAAGGAAGTGGCTCGATTTATTTGCTCCCAAGTGTATGATAAAACGTTTTAAGCCATATGGATAGAAAATAATAATACGTTTCAATACTCTTTTAATTTAGATAATTTAATATATAAAAATATAACACCACCAAAATGTCGATATATTGTTTTATCGATACTTTTCCTACAAACGTCAATGTCATTGTGGGAAAATAAAAATAGTGACTGTTGTCGCCGGATTATGTTCATGGGATTTGCTGACGAAAATAAAATATTTTATTCATTATAATCATTATAATTATAACTAAACGTCATTTAGTAAAGTTTACAATAAACAAGAAAATTCGTGATGTCCGTGGTCTTATAGATAACATCTGTCCTTTGCAATGTTTCGGACGGTGTTGAGATTGTCTCCGTCTTTAGGATTTTCTATTTTCAATAGTACTCCGGCTCAATATGATCATGATTTACTCAATCGACCCGCTGTTACTCCTCCTCAAACTGGTTGGGAACGAGTGAAATTAATGTACATCGGAAAGTAAGTCAATACACAGAGGTACCAAGTTTGTATTCCAACTGTGATATTTTTTCTAATTAATAATTTCACTTAATCAATCTTTTTACTTAATCAATTTTAATCATTTAAATATAAAACACATAGCCAGAAGCTCTATGGAATCTTATATCATACAAAACCAACATTGATAACCTCTTCTACTAAAAGTCACATACATTTTCTACTCTATTTCAGTGAACATGAAGAACTGTCTGAGGAACTGAACACAGTCATACAGTCGTCATTATGTGGAGCCTTCACTGGTGCTTGCATGGGAGGTTTTGTTAGTTCCCGGACGGCTTATCTTAATTTTATAGAAAGTAATCAAGCAACTATATTTAAATCAACTGCTGATGCAAAGGTAATGTGTCCACGATGTTGCTTTGTTGTGCAAAATAACACACAAAAACCAGCAAACATCACACAAACCAGCAACTGGCCCAAAATTGACTGTAGCTCATCGCCGATCTCGCTTGGAGTTTGCTCGAGAACACATTAATTGGACGTTAGAAGACTGGAGGTCAGTTTTGTTTTCTGACGAGTCAAGAATCTGTCTTTTTAGCAATGACGGGAGAAACCGAGTGTATAGACGTCCTGGTGAAAGATTTGCCCAATGTTGCATTCGAGAAACTGTGAGTTTTGGTGGTGGTTCTTGTATGGTGTGGGGAGGAATTTCTCTAGACGGAAAAACGGAACTTGTCTTCGTCGACCCCGCCAACGATGGCAGTGGTAGACGTGGATTAACAGCTGACCGATACATAACTGACATTCTTGAAAACCACGTAATGCCGTATGCTGGTTTTGTCGGAGAAAATTTCTTGTTTATGCATGACAATGCGAGACCTCATACCGCGCAGATCGTTACGGAATACTTCTGTACCTTCAGTGAAAAGTGATATAAGTGAAAAATCATAGTTTTGAGTAATTTAAGGTTAAAGATTTAAAAAAATCTCGTTATTTTTCTAACGTTCTAAAATAAAAAACGATATGTGGTACGTGTAGATAATATTATAAAGATTATAAAGAGCTTGGTTTGAATATATTATTTTGCACGGAATTTAAGTAATTAGTAAAAATAGCCAGTTATATCACCGTACACGATAGTTTTCTTTGCTTATTTTTGTGTATTTAAATTTATAATGAAATGAATTATTTTACACATTTAGTTACCGTTTTGTGTGAAATGTTATAAGGCTTGTGTTTTGGCATGTTTTGCCTGCAAATAGTTGTTGTGAGAAAAAGTCGTAAAACTAATATGATCATTTTGATTATCAGCAACCTTTTTTCATTGTTTTATTTAGAATTCCTACGTAAATATTCAATTGTACCCCTAAACACCAATGTATTTTTCAAACTAATAAGTGATTAATGCTACAAGCTAGAATTTATTGTGATACATTTTGTTTACATCGAAGTGTTTATTGATACAAGTAATAAGTATTTTCAAACGTTTTTGTCACAGAAAGGGTAAAACTATGTTAATCTATATATATACATATAAAATTCAAAGTCCTGACTGACTGACTGAAATATATATCAACGCACAGCCCAAACCGCTGGGTCTACAGATTCCAAATTTGGCAAGTAGGTTCCTTATGTGGTCTAGGGGTGCACTAAGAAAGGATTTTTCAAAACTCACTCCCTAAGGGGGTGAAATGGGGTTCCAAAGTTTGTATGGGGAAACAAGATTAGATAGACTATTTTGTTCAAAACTTCACAGGAGTACTCCTATTGATATACTTTCCAGTATTGAGACAGGGGTAGGTGAGATTTTTTTCTTGGATGCTCCTGGTGGAACAGGTAAGACTTTTTTTATTAACTTATTACTGGCCAAAGTGAGAAGCAATCGTGGCATAGCCTTAGCGGTCGCGTCTTCTGGAATTGCTGCCACGCTCCTGGAAGGAGGCAAAACTGCACACTCTGCGTTTAAACTCCCTCTCAATTTAATACAAACTGAAAGCCCACTCTGCAATATTCCCAAACAAAGCAATATGGCCGAAGTACTTCGTAAAACTAAATTGATTGTTTGGGATGAGAGTACTATGGTTCATAAGGGGGGTTTCGAAGCCTTACATAGATCTTTGCAAGATATAAGAAATAGTAGCAGGCAAATGAGGGGAGTAACTGTATTGTTAGCAGGTGATTTCCGGCAGACATTACCTGTAGTGTCTAGGGGAACGCGAGCAGATGAAGTCAAAGCATGTGTGAAACGATCTCATTTCTGGCCATCAGTGACTAAACTTAGTCTTACAAAAAATATGAGAGTCCACCTGAGGGGTGCTGGACAGTTTTCAGATCTTTTAATCGAAATAGGGAATGGTGAGTACCCAGAAGTGAATAATAAAATAATTCTCCCTACAGAGTTAGGCACAATGGTGACCACTGTAGAAGAGCTTATAGTGAAAATCTACCCAGATATTAATACAATCCACGATAAACCTGCAGAATGGTTGTGCGAGCGTGCCATCCTAACACCAAAAAACGACCAAGCCGCAATCATTAATGAAATTCTTTTGAGATCGTTTGAAGCAGTTGAAAATTGTTATAAATCAGTGGACTCAGTGATAAACAACGATGACGCCATACATTACCCAGTTGAATTTCTTAACACATTGAAGCCTCCCGGTCTGCCAACTCACATATTAAAATTGAGAGTTGGCGCCCCAGTAATGTTGCTGCGTAATTTAAACCCGCCAAAATTATGCAATGGTACCAGGCTGCGAGTGAAAACATTGCAACGAAATGTTATCGAGGCAATTATACTGACCGGTTGTTCCCGAGGGGAGTCTGTGTTTATTCCGAGGATTCCTTTAACACCATCGAACTACCCCTTCGAGTTCAAAAGAGTGCAGTTTCCCCTCAAAGTCTGCTTTGCCATGACCATAAGTAAATCGCAAGGTCAAACATTTAATTTAGCAGGGGTAGACTTAAGGGAGAACTGCTTTTCACACGAGCAGTTATAGGTACGTGGCCTGCTCTAGAGTAAGCTCCCGGAGCAGCCTGGTAATTCTAGCACCTGAAGGCAAAACAAAAAATATTGTTTACAAAGAAATACTGCGGTAGTTAAAGAATTTCGTTGTAAACAATATATTAATTATTTATTATCCACTTCTGGTTGTCTCTTAATTAGATCTTTTCACACACGATTCATACACACATATTTCGACGATCACATAGGCCTACATGGGTACTTTTAAAACGTCGAAAAAAAGGTGCACGTTTCGGGTTGGGGGACAAAAACCGAACTCCACGCAGGCGAAGCCGCGGGCAGAAGCTAGTTGTTACATAATTCGTGTAAAATGATACAAGTCTTACCTTACGCATCGTAGTTGTGTTAGCAGTTGTATCATTAGTCACATATTTTTATGAAAATAAATTTGTGTTTGTATGGTTCATGTACGAATGTAACACTTTTCACTAGAATGTATTGTTTCAATTTTTTAATGTTTTGTGATAGGATTTCATTTGTATCACTTTGGATTAATTGAAGTAAAAGCTTTCGGTTCGCGTAAGATGTGGTAACTCGAGTCGTATTAAAATACATTTTAGAAATATAAAGATCGGTTCGGAGCACTTTGGTATGAATCAAAAAGTATTATTTTACACAATAATTTCAATAAAAAATTGCTTACTTATATCAATGTACACAAAAAAATCTCATTCATTTTTAATCTTATAACAACGGGGATAAGATAGAAATTAAGTTAATTTTTTTTTTATAAGTTTAATCAGAGAATATAAAAACCGATCTGGGTCGACATGTATCACTTTTCACTGAAGGTACAGATTGTCTGCGATCGGGATTCAACAAATGGTATGGCCAGCACGAAGTCCCGATTTGAACCCGATCGAACACCTATGGGACGAGCTAAAACGGAGAGTCCGAGCCAGGGTTCCCGCTGTTTCATCCATTCCCGAGTTTAAAGTCGCTGTGCTTGAAGAGTGGGAGAACATACCACAATATGTCATCGTAACGCTGATCAGATCGATGACTAATAGGCTACAAGAATGTATCAGGGCACGGGGGGGTAATACCAGTTATTAAGAATATTTTTTTTGCAATAATTTTGTTTTTTATTGTTTTTATGGACTGTTTTAGCCCTACTAAATTTTCTATCAAAATTACCATTTTTCTTGCAGAGCCAATAATTTATCATTCAATAAGGTTATTATTCAATAATTTACCCTCATTGTAAAGGTTATTAACTAAACTTTTAGGCGATATATAGTTCGAATTGATACGTTCCATATTACCAAAAATATTTACCATTTTACGTGAAAAAAGGTAGTGGCTCGATTTATTTGCTCCCAAGTGTATTTATTTATATCGAAGTTTACTATGGGCAAGTAAGTGAGTGAGAGTCGAGTATTTCCCGTCGGGGCTGCGGGTCCCGTCGGGGCTGCGGGTTGTTCGCAAGAGATACCGCGGCCTCGACATGAAGGGCTAAGAAGGAACATGGGTGGTTTTTAGTCAGTAGAAGTGACACTCCCTTTCGCTCTGCCCAAGAGCGGGAGGGGTTATTTGATGATTTTCCACCCACCACAAAAAAAAAAAAAAAGAGTCGAGTATTTACTGTACCACCGCCACCGGGTCGCTAGGGCAGGGATGGCGAACCAATGGTACGCGTGCCATTGATGGCACGTCACAAAATATTTTAGGCACAGCACCGAATTTTAAACCATATTTTTATCCATGCCTATGTACGATTCAATAGCGCCCTTCACACGTACAGTTCGAACCACGTATCTTGGACTGCGTTCCAAACCGCAGTTAGATCTGTATAGCTATTCACAACCACTCGATTGTCCGTCATATCCAATCGATCGATCTTACTATCGAAAATTTCTATTTACGTAACCGAAGAAGATTATCAATCCTGCCGACAGCTATTTGCTATCGGAATGCGATACTGCTATCGAATCAGAATAACCACGCCATTTTGTACTTTAATATAAACAAGAGTCTATGCGTAGCCATTTAAAATTAAAATCATTTTTAATTGGACGGGACGGTTGGCGCAGTGGCTCAAGCAATAGACTGCTGCGCTGCGTGTCGCGGGTTCGATCCCCGCACGGAGCAAATATTTGTATGACCTACAGATAATTGCTCTGGGTCTGGGTATTTGTGTATGTGAGTTTAAATGTTTGTGAACGCGTACCCAGACCAGAAACAACTATCTGTAAGCCATACAAATAATTGTTCCTTACGGGGATCGAATGCGACACGTAGCGCAGCAGTCAACTGCCTGAGTCACTGCGCCAACCGTGCCGTCTTGTAGTTTGGACTGCAGTTTGGACTGGCGGGCGCGTGGAACGTTATAACTTTTAAAAGTTTTGACGACTAAATTCGTAGGCTGCCGAGATGTTGGTATGTGGTCGTTGGTATAAATGGATGTGTAATGTTAAAATGTTTTGTTATGTTCTTAAAATCACCCCAGCCACAAGACGTCCACTGTTGGACACAGGCCTCCCCCAGAAAGGAAGGATTTGCCATTTTGACTTAAAATAAATGTGCATAAAGCGGGCGGTGATGGCAACCCCGACAAGGAGTATATTTAAGTATCATTACCATGGCAGGGTGGGCCACAGAGTACATTTTTATATAGGGTAGTGGGCCGGGTGGGGCACACTTCGTTGTCAGACACCAAATGGAACGGTCGTTGCGATCACTGGGCGTTGGATACTTGGATTGACCCAAAATACAAACCTAGTGTTTTATTAATTATATTTATACAAACCTATATTATTTGTGGAGTGAGAGTTCTCCACAGCTACACTGCTCTGTTTGTCACTCAGCTCCATCCCTATTTCCTCTTTATCTAGTCAGTATTTACTTGTATTCAATAATGTATGATGCATTGGTGGTGTACACCGTGTCTGTACCATAAATAATAAAACCGGCCAGTGCATGTCGGACCACGCACAATGTAGGGTTCCGTAGTTACTTTGCCCATCAAAATAATATGTGAACTTATTAAACTGATTAACCACCCTGCATACCTACCTCCGAACGACAAACTTACACCTGTGCTCTCGTACATTATGTACCTACATGAAAATATTTTATACAAGTACATTTTACAAGTTGGTCGACTATTACTCGTAAACTTGTGAAGCCTACTTAGCTGTGATAGTTTTCCTTTTAATTTCGTTATAATTATATACTACTACCATGAATTTTTTCACACGCCCAAACACAACCCGTATCCGGGCTATGGCTTTGCAAGAAAAAAAAATCATACCCACTTTTATGTGTAGGTACTGGAGATACCCTAAAAAAATATTTTCCAGATTTTATTTTCGCACTCAGAGAGCTTTAATGATTACTTAGGCCATCACTTTTGGTTTTGACAGTTTTGTCATACAAAAGTATGTCACATCTTTACTATTTAAGTGACGCCCTAAGTAATCATTAAATTTCTACGAGTACTGCAGTTACTCGGCGTAACTCATCTGTATATTCATATCAAATTACAGCTTTCTAGTTCTAGAGTCTTTTGAGCAATAGTGCGGACGGATGGACGGACAGAGAGACAGACGGACATGGTGAAACTATAAGGGTTCCTTGCTGACTATGAAACCCTAAAAATACTACTTTCTGTACTATGCTTAAAAAGCCTAAGAGCTTGCTGAAAAATCTAATCTGATAATAAATGAAATCGAGAAAGCTAAATTAAATATTGTAAAGTAATATTTGAGGCTAGCTTTCGACAAGGCAAATCATAAGTTTTTGCTAATAAAGAATATCATTTACTGGTATCAGACGTGATTTACTAAGTGGTTATTGTGTATGTATGTTTTTTAAAACCACATAAAGTGGTCATAGAAGGATTTTACAACACTTACTGTGGGCGTTACGTGTGGCGTACCACGAGGAACGATTCTGGGGCCTCTTTTATTCACCTACTGTCTTTTATTTTCTACTCTGTAGAACACGTATTCTAGTATCCGTTCACCCCAGCGCAGCGCGGCAGCGTCAAATTGTACTATTGTAATTTACTTACTTATATAATATTATTTCGAACCAGTTTTATGCAGGTATTTGTTTATAAATGATATTCTCGGGATGGTAGCCGCAGTCCGAATATAATAAAGCCTAGTTTAACCATTTTGGAAGTAAGTTTAAAAATTGCAAACCCTCGAATCCTATTGTGAATTTGGCAGGGCGTTCTTAGTTTATCCAATTTATACCTATAACTATACTGAGACCGGTGTACGAGTACATGCGGTATTCAGTTGCATCTGGTTAAACTAGAAACCGATCCTAATCCTAACATAATTGAGAAAACGCTAGGCAAGTGATGATGATGATGAATACTGGCTGTCATTTAAACCTCTTTGTTAACGTTTACTTCTTTGGTTGCTGTAGGATAAAAAAAATCACACTCATAAAATAAAATACTTTATTTAAGCCCACATAATTGTTTATGTGTTATGCTAATTGCAATAAAGTAAGTCTAAATAAATAGTTCTTAAAATTAAGATTATTACCAACTGTAAATATATAAGATTGCGAAAATTTTATTCATCTACTTTATATTATTACAAATAGCAGGGTAAAAAAGTAATTAAACAATCTAATGCATGATAATAATATTACAATTTCGTATAAACTTATATGAGTACACATTCATAACATTATTCTAATTATCTTGTATGTTGGTGCACCAATCAAATATTTAATTTAATCGGATAATATTTCCTCCGATTATTAACGCTTTGTTTCAAAGATTAAGGACTACTGTTAATGTTAGTAACAGTTTACTGCAACATTCCGGAAGCTGTATACAAAGCCTTATTTATATGTGAAATATCACAATACTGCCAGCAATTTATAGAATAAGTAGGTAGTGAAAAGCACCAAATTGTTAATTATAAAGTAGGTATTATTGTTATACAAAATACGCAAGGAAGACTTGTTACCTGTGACTATTTACAACTTATCAAATTGGTAAATACATAGAAACAAAATGTCTCTGAACTCAATGACTAGTTTAATATGCTTTTTTTTCGAATTTCTCTTAATTTATTTTTTTACTACCATGACAGTTTTGTTTTACGTATTGATATATGAGATTGTATATAATTAATAAGAAACACAGAATCGCTGCGTGATAATGTATAGGCATATTATAAATAGCACTCATCACTCCAGGTCGTTTATCACTGTTTAATTTTGACACATTAGTTGTAGTATTCTCAACAAAATAAGGTTCTGGTGTTACTTTTTCACGACGATAAAAAGTTTCTTCCTCACGCTCGCTGAAGCTCTGCTTATTTTCACTTGAACTTTCATCCGTCATCGTCGTGAAATGTACTGCCTTTTGTTCATGGCATTCTTCCATAAAGGAAACCTTTTCTTTGTTTGCAGTCGGACCATTATAATCTCCTTCAATAATTACTGGAATTGGAGTAGTCCGATCTTTGATTCCAGAACATACCTCTAAACTCTCTTGTAAATAACTGTCGATTTTAGTTAACTGCTCTGAAATGAGAAGATTCGCCAGTGGGCTAGGGCCTCTTTTCATTGGTTCGAAAATATCAAAGCCGTTAGCAAGTTTGCTTTCAACATTGAACGCCGATTCTAAACTATCTTTTTCTAAAAACTTTTCGTTACATATCGAATTAACAAAAACGTCACGCGTCTCAGAGATCCTACCCTCATTGAACACTGGTTCCAAGCTATCTTTTTCAAATAAGTTTTCCTTACAAACCGAGCTTACAATTTTGTAGCTCTGTAAGTCTTCAAAATTGTCCTTAATATATTCAACAGGACTTTTTTGTCGGGCTTTGTAGATTTGAGACGGTGTCAGCAATCTCGGAGAATCAAGTTCTGGCGGCACGGGGGTGAATTTTACCGTAATTACGTTTTCATTTGTAATCGTTTCTGTTTTAACGAGTTCATCAACGTAATTATTTCCGTCGGTAACCACGCTCGGTGAGTCAGTGATATCATGTCGTGACGACCTTTGAACTCGATCTACGGTTACCTTGCTGAGTAGCTTGCCATCTGTACTTCGTATGTCGGAAAACAGTCCTCCATCAAAGTGGAGGGGTGTTTCCAACTTTCTTGTTCTTTGCGGTGATGGCGTATTTAGAGAGGTCGTGTTCAGAGGAGGCGTGATGGGAGAAGGAGATACGGGACGAAAAGTGGTAGTCGTGTAAACAGTGTCAGAGTTATACATTATATTCTGAGGACTTCTAGCGGGCGTGTGTCTTACAAAAAGGTCTGCCTCCCTTGGCGAAGAAACTCTGTCCTTCGAGGTTCTTTTTGCACACCTGTAAATAATATTTGTAAAATAAATTAGTTTACCTGTTTACATCTCTTCAGCAACTTCTACCATGAATGTATTTATTGATTCGTATTGTTTGTTATAACTTTATTTTAATCTGGCTTTTTAGATTTCATTACGATAGAAGTATCAATACTAAATTATCTTGATCTAAGTTTAACTCATACAAAAAAAACTACAAACAAACATAACAACACGAGTAATTATCAGTCAAAACATAATTAAATAATAGTAATTAAATACATAAAATAGCCAAAACTACTCAAACCGTTTCATGAAAGCATTTCTACAAGCATATTATGTAAGGTTGATACTACATGGATCAAAACACGCTATGATAAACTTCCTGAACTGTGGGAAGTTGAGTTTATAATATTATTAAGTAGGTATATATGTACATGTCTCAGTTATAAAACATACAGATATGATAATACAATTTTAATTAACGCACACACAAGGTCACAGTTATTGGTAAGGGGCAGCAGACTGGCAGCGTATGACGAGCTTTGTATAAAGACGTGGGTAAATCAATCATCATTTAATTTTGTTTTGTTTCTTGCTTCATCAACATTATTTTTGAACTTAAATTCATTTTGAAAATATTCGAGTTGAAATGTCAGTAGATATTATTTTAAAGTTTTACTTGAATGCATTTCAAAGTTGTAAGTTTTCGGATATTTTGATGGAATGGTACAATACAGGGTAAATGCTTTAATAAAAATGAATCATGTAGCGCGCCTGATATGTGTAGTTTTGATTCAATAGAGGAGACAATTCCATCTAAATAATGTAATTCAATTAATTAGTGATGTATCTGAATGTTTCATCTTGATATTACAGAAGCAGTTCGCGTCATGAGAGTATTGGACTATTTTATGTATTTAAACAAGTTTAGAAACTGATTATTACAGGAATTTATTGCAGACTCATATTTATTCAGTATTTCAGTTAATAAAATAAACAGAAAATATTTATTGAATAATACATATCGAACAAAAAGTTTGCATGTGTTGTGTGTAAAGTGTATTTTAGTAGGAGACTCATCATACGCACCGTGCAGTTGAAGCACTGACTGTGGTAGTTATTGTTGAGCGCCTCGACCCACCTGTCGCCTGCCTCCACCGGGAAGCCGCAGGCGAAACATTTTGTCGTGAACAGGTCATTCCAATCTGTGAAATATAGTCACTTTGTAATATCTCCCTCTCTCTTACCCAAGAGTATACCTACATATATTATAGAAGTAAATAACAATTGTAACGAAATTAAATGTATAGTTACCAGCTTCGCAATACGGCAAACCATCTTCTAGGAAGAAGGGATTATTCCCGAACAGCTTCCCACAATAGACGCAGTTGAAGCATTCTGGATGGTAGTGCTTGCCGATAGCGTTTAAGCAGTCCTGTTATTGGAATTAATTGAATGAGAATACAATTGTTTTTTATCAGAAACAGTATTTACTTAAACATAGAAAAGGTTTAGTACTTACGCCCTTAATTTTGGCGTGGCACTTGTCGCAAGCAGGCGCAATGTACTGTTCGAAACAGAATTCACAGTAGAGTTGACCATTTTCTTCAACGAAACCGATGTCCTGAAGCGGACGTCTACACGTCGCGTTTACGCAAATGAAGTGCTCTGGACACCAGATGCGGCCCAAAGCCGTAATGAATGGTCCCCTGTTCAAAATACATTTTCATTAGCCTTAATATATCGATCAGAAATAGGGGTGAAAAAAAATGGAATTGAACAACCTATTTTTGAAAACAATCTGTTAATTTTGTTAAACAAAAAACAACATTCGTGCATGGCTCACAAAAACTCACAATCGGTTTAAAAAACTTACTTGAAGACCTACAGTTTGCTGATTGTGTTTGCATAAAATTACATTACCTCGTTATAGCTCTGTCACATTTGTGGCATACGGGATAAAGTCCTTCTGCAACGTCCGCGCATTGTATTGTGCTCAAAGGACGTGCAATTATATGCGAATCCCTTCTACCATCATCGTCTCTTGAATTTTTTTTTTGTCTACGTCTAACCACTACTTCTTCCTCTTCTTCTGTTTTTTGTTGTTTCTTTTCTTCGCTATCGGATAAGTTTTTTATGTCTTCAGTAAATGCAATATCCACATGATCGTTACTCTGTTCATTACCATTCGTGTAAGCTTTATTGTTAGAAGAAGTTTTTAAAGTATAAATTGAATTATTATACAATTCATCAGGCAGTTCTTTCTTTTTGATGATTTCGTCTTCCTGGTGTGTAGTTTGAGCGTTCTTGCCATTCTCAGCTTTAGGAGCTTGTTCAAAAGTATTACTCTTGTTCCAAATGTTTGTTTCGCATACATTGTTAACTTTATCGTTGTTTTTAGCTAGATTGTTCAATGAATGATAAGAACCAGTTTCTGGTTTTTCAAACAATTTTCTTTTGTTTAGAGTATTGGAATATGTATTGTCAAATTTCAATTCAGATTTCAAATCATTATTTGCATTCGTACCAGTTGAACCATTCATGCTGTTAAGAAAAGAGGATTTATCTATTCCACTCTTTCGTAATGTACCCATAAAATTGTTTTCCGTTTTATCTTTATACAAGTCTTCAGTACTTGAGTAACCACTACCATTAAGAGACTTTTCATTATTATTAATAATACGCTCGTCCATAATTAGGCTAGCTTTTAGGGGTTTGGGCATAGTGTCATATTTCTTTTTGTCACCGTTACTATTTAGCGCATGACCAATTGGTGTACTATGGACATTAAATGTAGGTATAGGAGAGTTCGGCAATGGTGGTGGTATCAAAATGTTGGGCTTGGTCATGGGTTCAATTGATGGATGGTTAATTTTAATAGTGTCCTTGATTTTATCTCCAATGCTCTGAATATTTTCATGTGTCTTATATCCTCTGTCTAAAGTTTTAATTAAATTGTTCTCTACTGAAGGCAAATTATCGGTATTCAGTGGATGTTTTGTAACAACGGTGTCCTGAATTTTATTAGCCATTGACTGAATGTGGTCAGCCGGTTTAATTTTTCTTTGTATGCCAATTTCATAGCCATTCAAAGCCATTTTCGCCATTTTTCTAATAAGCCTCTCTTCTGCTGGACTTTTATATTCAGTTTTGTGTGGACTGCTTGTAGACAGCGGTTCGTTAGCTGTTAGAAAAACAAAACAATCACATATACAAACTCGTTAAAAGCATTTATTATATAAGTTAGTGCATAACTAGTCTAATGTAAGTTTCTAAATACGAACACACAAAAAATGAGTATTTCGAAGTTGTTTAAAAAAAAATACAAACAACACGCAAGTTTTAATACATCTCAAATTCTCCATGCATCAATAAAATAATAACACATTCTTTTACGTTTTAATCACCTAATATTCCCATTACAGGAACCACATAGTGGCACACGGGAGCCGGGCAGCGCAGCTTTATTCAAAACACCCCGTCCTCGTTTTGGGGCAGATGATACACCGAAAGTTTTGCCACGAGCGGCAGCTCCTACACTCGAACCTGTCGATGGGGTAGGATCACACACTGGACCTTGGTTAGCACCAGAAAACGAAGGCTTTGGATCGTAATTGTTTACTGTTCTACTGGCGGGCGCCATATTTTGATTAGTTAGATTAAGAGATGAACTCTGTTGTACTGATGGCAAACTCATCATAGGAGGTGGAAAAACTTGCTTTGGGTTAATATTAGAAGGCCGAATGTTACAGTCCATATTTTGCTCGTATGCCCCTGCAAATGATGAACCCCCTTTTCTTATCTCTACAACTTTGGCAGATTGCATTCTTTCGAATTCTTCAAAAGTTTTTCTGGTTGTTTGAACGGTAGTATTGCCCTGTTCAACAACATTTTGCGACTGCATTTGTCTTTGACCGTAATTTTCTTGGATTACAGAATCTTCTTTAAATTTCATATCACCTTTTGTGTAATTTTCGCTTTTGTATCCGACATTTGAGTGTCTCTGCTCTTTGACAACTGACGGTTGAGCGGGTCCCCAGTTTTTGCTACCACTTGTATTATATATCTCTGCAGCAGTTTGAAATTCTCTTTGATCCCTTTCATGTTGCTTTCGCAAATTCGCTGCGTCATGTGGATTAAATGAGTCCATTGCATAATTTTGAGGAGTTGATTCTTTAATGCGTGGTGCATGTGCTTTTAAGGGGTTAGGAGGAGGACCTTGGGCAGGAGATCGGGATCGGTTTGGTTTTGGTGTTGGAGACCTGCTAGCTTCGCGACTAGAAGGCTCATATAAGTGAGTTTCAGGGGCTAAATGCTCTACTGTTACTAAGTTCATCTGGTAATGAGGTATGATGGGAGCTGGTTTGTTTATTAAACTGGGTGTGGTAGGGCGACTGCGTGATGGTGATACTCTCATTAAATTCTCATCCGCTGTTACTGGTTGAAATGTCATGGTAATAGGAGTATCTTTATGAAATTGTTGTACAGGAGGCTGTTGAACGGGTGTTTTTATCTGTCGGAACTTTGGGGTTGATACTTGCGGAGGTTGATAGGATTGATTTGGAGGATACGATTGATTTGGAGGGTAGAATTGATTAGGTTCCAGCGATTTTTCTTTCGACTTTCTTGGTGTACCAGTTGATGGTGTAACTGGTCTTTGCAGAACTGCTGGTGAATTATACATATCTGGAGAAATTCCTCTTTGCGACGGTAACTGTTCGAAATTCCTCTGATAGGGTGGAATGCTGTCGGGTTTATGTAATCCAGATTTAGATCTTACTGCAGTTGAAGTAAGACATTCTTTTTTGTCCAATTGTTCAAAATAGTTTTGGGCAGATTTAACAGATGAATAACCTTGAGTTGCCATACTGCTTGAAAGTGAGGATTGCTGCATCATCACTGACTCTGAAAATGTGGTCTCTTGCTTTGTTTTGGTAGCCTGTGTGAAACTGGTTTTCAACTCATTGCTAATGGGAGGGAAGTTTGTTAGCTTACAAAATTCTTCCGGCTGTTGTGGGGCAAATACTTGTTTAGGGACAGGTCTAAACGCAGACATTTCTGAAGATGACTGCAATTTACAAGTATTTTGCATTGCTGAAAATTCAGAATGCAGCTGATCAGTCATTTGAGTTAATGTTTGTGTGGCAATAGGCTTCACTATATCAGATAAGTTAGTTTCAGTCACATGTGTAGTACTTGTCATGTATTGGTTTGATTGAGTAGTACTAATAGTGCCAAAAGGACTGTACGGTCTATCCGGAGCAATAGTTAAAGCCTCTCTTAGTGAACCTCTGCTTATTGATTGATTTGGATCATATGAACTCCTTCCCATTGATTGATTTTGATCATAAGACCCTATACCCATTGATTGATTTTGATCATAAAATCCTTTTTGATTTTGATCAAATGAACCCATTGATTGGTTTTGATCATAGGACCCCTTTTGATTTTGATCAAATGCCTCACTTCCCATAGATTGATTTTGATCATATAGCCCCTTTCCCATTGATTGCGGTTGACAAAATGTCGATACAGGCGTGAACGGCCTATCAGGTGCTATTGTTAAAGCGTCTATCATGGGTGAAGATGTTACTTCGCGTGGAGGTTGTTTAGGTTCAATTATTATTTTAAAATCAGGTGGGATATACGGTTTTGTTTCTTCAGGCATTGGTACAGGAGGTGCAACTTTTTCAGGAGGACTATATGTTTTTATGGGTGGTACTGGCGAAACGGGACGCTTTTCTTGCTGGAACATTGGTGACTGTTGCGCTGGTAACTGCATAATCTTTATTTCGGTAGACTTTTTTAATTCAGAACTTTGATCAATATTTTGTTGGATATTTTGCTGCACAGTTTTTTCTTCTACAGTGGTTTGCCTATTAATACTAATAGGTGGAATAGGGCTAGGCAAAGGTGAATATGGGCGATCGGGTGCAGTTGTCAGAGCATCCACCATAGACGCTTTAGTATTTTGGTTAATTGGGTCGGGATTCGTGCTTGTTTGTCTTGTCTCCTTTGTTGCAATCTCTGCATTTAGATTGGATTGTTCAGTTATTTTCATTTCTGTTTTTGATTTTGTCTGCGTGTCAAGTGACGCAATTTGTTGCTTTGTCACTTCCTCGTTTTTCATTTGGATGACTGTCTTATTATCGACTTCTTGCTTTTGAGTTTCCATGGTTTTAGGTACTTGCATGGCATTGCTTTTATCAGATTCAATGGTATTTTCATTTTTTTCAAAGACTTGAGTTTTTTCTTGTGCTTTTTGGGGTTCCGATCTGTTGACAGATTGTGCTTCTGTAGTTGATTTTAATTGGATATTTTCTTTTGATTGAATCATTTGTGCTTTATTGATATTTTCCATAGCATCCGCGGGATTGTCAAATGACTTTGGTGGACATGTTTGTGTTTTATAAACAGTTGTACTCTGACATTCAGAAGATTCCTGAGAGAAAGATTGGATAGTTCGACTAGTTGATTCTTGCATCATTTGTGACTGATTACTTTGCACAACTGATTCAGATTTAGATGTTGCTGTCATAGAAGACGTAGCAGCAGAAGCATACGAAACGCTAGAAGAGAATTCATCTCTTTGTTTGGCGGCCGCTAAAAATTGTTCCATAGACTGTTGTTGAATATCCGCAATCTTTGAATCAGGATTAATTTTATTAACTGCCCGCGAAATTTGTTCTGTGCCACACGCGGGGGCAGCGGGTTTTACACTCGGTTCATATTTTGGCAGTTCATCATCAGAGGGGTTGGCAGGTGGGGGCCACACAACACTTTTTACATTTTGTGCTGTTAGTCCGTTACGTTATTAGAGAGGTTATTGAAGGAGAGAAAATAGATGAAAGTAAATATTAGTAAAATTGAAGAAGCCACTTAACGTAGATGATGTAAGCTAGTCAACTAATAACAAACTGTTTAAATAAGCCAGAAAGTTAAAGATTGATTTGATAGTACTATTATTTTATTAAATGACGCATTACTCGACAGTGCCAGGGCTGTAGTTATTTTGATGCGGCGGCTGCTATTCATATCGGCTTCCCGCGTAGCGCATTCACACTATGTCTATATATTATATACATTTGATCAAAAAATAGCTAAAATAAGCTGTACTCCACCTAATTATAAATTACCTTTAAAAAGGGAAACTGGGGTCTCTGTCAAAAATAAATAATTGCCTTAAATTACTTAATTCCAATTGGTTCACAGTATACATGGTTTTTTGAAGTATCACTTCGTACACAATATCTTTCAACTTGTAGTTGCAATAAATATATTATATATCACAATGCATTGGTATAACTACGGTATTATACCGTTAATATAAAAATAAATACGAAGATTTGATCTAAATATCTAATCGTAAATTATACTCATAATGCTGACTAGATGTACGTAGTACATCATACCTCAATGGACTAGATGAAGATTTTCATGACAATATCATAAATGTCAAAATTGCAGAAATACCGTAAACGTAAGGTAAACACTTTAGAGTTTATGAACTGCTTGAGACTTTTTGAAACATCTTGAAAACATGAAAATCATTCAATAATTGCATTCTGGTTCTGCATAATTTTGCTTTATACTTCGATCAAAATAAACCTTTAAAAATTATAAAAAATAAACAATTAATATTGCATATAAAAATATTTTTGTTGAAGTTAGGTACATAGTAGGTAAAATGTTATAATGGATATTTATCGACTTATCCTGTTTTCTTTACTTAAATCCATATTTTAGAATCTAAAACTATCACAATTTAGTCTTACAAAATTAGTGGATAACTAGTAGGTATGTACTTTTTTTTATAGAAGGTTAATAAAGTTCTAGCAACAGATTCTATCAATAAAACTGGCAAGTAAATTAAGCGTTAATCAAAAAAAGACCGACGAAGTAATCAACTTAACTGTGATAGTTTTAGTACCCGTACTCTTTAGAGCACGTCAAAGATTATATGGCAAAAGTAACTCTCTTACTGGGGGCGTAGGGTGCCGCCGATTGTGGAGCAGAGATAGGTGCCGGCGCCGGAGCTGGCGCAGCAACAGGCCTTGCCGGCGACATTGGGGCCGAGCGAGGCGACAGCGATGGCGAGTATGCCGACCCGATAGACGAGCCGAACGGCTTTGGACCCGACAGGTTGCTTGACGGCTGTTGCAGGGAAAATCATCGTAGGATTAGCACAGACGGACGTGTAAGAAAAAGTAGATAGAAGACGCATGAATAAAAAGATCAGAGAAGGGAGAAACGTGAATTGGGTAACTCTGAATACACACATGAATGCAAACTAAAGAGTGGTTATTTCGAAATAAATAGAGTGATAGACGACACATAGAATAACTACACGTGGATACTACCAATTACTTGAAACATGTTGAAATACTTACGCTAAACAGCGATGACGATCCGTTCGTGTAGTTGTTGGTTGCCAGCGGTGGAAGCGGCGTCGAATATGTGTTGGTGGGGATGCGGCTACCACTGCACCATATGAAAATTGTTAAATGAAACTTGTAATTATTAGTAAATAAACATAATACACAGAACTAAATACTGGAATTATTATGAAGAAAACAAATGATGACAGAATAGATCTACACAATATGGAAGAGAATCAAACAGAATTCATAATGGATGAAGAAATGCGAAGGAAGATAAACTTACGGAGGCACGGTAACAGGTTCAAGATTGGGCGCGGGCGGATTATTGCGGGCGACGAGCTTAGCGTGGATGTCGCAGTAAAGCTTCCCGTTCAGGTTGTAGTAGCCCTGGTTCTTGAGTGAAGAGCCGCACGTCGAGCACTTAAAGCATTCCACGTGCAGATTCTTGTCCTTGATGCGCACGAACACACCGCTATTACATAAAAGCATTCGTCAGTATACAGCGGGCTACAAACGCACAAAAACATTACGAATGATGCAGTCTGACAAAAGCATGAAGATCAAAATGTCATAAACAAATTTATTTTGGAATTCTAATTGGAATATTTACAAATTTTTATGTAAAAAATAATACATAGATTTTCTATACTTGTTACTTGCTACAAACATGCTCACCGACTTGCTCGTGCTTCTCCACCAATCTGCCACGCAAAATTACATTGGTGCTCATCTAAATAATATGGACAGCGAAGTGAGGACATGCTTAGTGAAGATATACAGTGGCGTTGACACATTATTTCATTCTGCCTAACTACTAAAGTATGAAATAGATATAGATGAAGACAATTAATTAATGAATAATGATTTGAGCTTTTTAGCACAAATATCGTGACGAGAACGAAATAATGAAATGGAAAGTAATCGTTTCGTCAAAACACGATATGTGTACTAACTTACATGTCACGTCTCCCAGCGATGTCGTTTCAATATTTACAACAAAAAGATAGAGAGGAGTCGCAACACGAAGGAATCACATCGAATTATTTTAATCTACACGAATAGAGCTAGTGCACAGGTCGACACGGTCGCAAACACGTCAAGACATTCAGTGGGACGTCGCTTACATAATGTAGCGATTACAGTCGGAGCAATAAGGGGTGTCGTTGACGACGGGGAGCGCGTCGCGCGGCTGCGGGAGCGCGGGTGCGCCCAGCGCGATGCGGCCGTCCGGCAGCACCTCGTGGCAGCCCATGGGGATGCTGGGCCGGTGCGGCGGCTCCGGCGCCAGCTGCTCCTGCGGCGTCTGCGTGCCCGTGCACACGCGCGCCACGGGCGGTGGCGGCTGCGGCGTGCCCGTTGCTACGCGCGGCGTGCGCGAGCGCGAGCGGTGCGTGCGGTGCAGGCTGCACGGCGTGCCCGCGCGCGCCACGCTCGCTCGAGAGTAAAAGTGAGAAGGCTCTGCTGGCCCGCAATATCGGGTTATTTCTATTCGCTACTCGATGACATGACTTACCAGATTACCCGAGGTTTCGATGGTCGGGAAATTCACAAATCCGAATAAGAACTGCACACAAAAATACATTTCGTATGTCTGATTCCAACGACCTAAACTGTCAGAACCCTACACGCAAAATCAAATTTAGCTTGCGATATGTGCTACCGTGTCGGCCCGCGCGAATCGTCCGACTTACGTGATGAGTCTTTCGCACTCCTCGCAAATGTTCTGTCCGGGGGGCAAGCCTCCGGTATTGTTGATGGGCGCGTCGGGTCGCGTGACGGGCGCCTGCACGTGACGCAGTCCGCTCACCGGAGCGGCCGGGGCGGCTGTCGGACCCAGCGCTGGTTCGACTACTATTCCAATTTAGAGTTTCATTAATTTCGACATGTTCTCCTTTTCCAGCGATCAATTTTGTTGTAATAATCAAATATTTACGTTTACTTTGACAAAATAGACGAATTTAAGAAAGGACTTCACTATTCATTATTTTCGTCGTTGGACTATCCTTTTGAATTAGAAATACTTTATCAGGTAGTATGAATGCTATATATTATGTTACGACTGTCTCCAAAATAGTTCCCAGTGTTACGCAATCAAAGTGTTGGTACATTATCAGACTAATTCTCAAACGCAACTCAATTTTAGGTCACTATTAAGTCACACTTTGTCATTGTCCTTCTCAGGCGAAGTGTTCAAAAAACTATTAAATGCGTCTGAAAATTAAGTGTCGTTTGAGAATTTAGCAGCTTTAATAAAGTAATGAATATAATTATTCTTTATACCTGGCTCGGGGTCATTCTGTTCTTCTTGCAGAACCTTGAAAACAGCGCTTTTCTCAGAGTCGTACGTCTTCTCATTCTTCTTAAAGTTCACTCTGTCAATCACAAATGACACTTTATCATTTAAAAATCTTTCGTCATGTTTTAGTACTTAGCTATGTCCAAGTACTTGAGTGAAGGATTAAAACATAAGTTAGCAATGTTATCAAGTTATCATTCTGCAAGTTTCAAAAGTGGGACGGAAAATCCGAGGACCGATCGGAACATACAATTCCAATTATGTGCTTTTAAAACGTAAGCACAAATCTCGTATTGGAGTAGTTTTTGTTTTACGCATTCATAGGTAGCGAGCTAACTTACTGATTATTGGAAGCAATATCGATTTTACTTTGACAGTTGAAGATGTCACAGCACAGTATTGAAAAGGTCAGTGTAGAAATAGTTCTCGATCTTGTAGAGCTCATTTCAGAAAGAAGCGGTAAATGTGAATATTGTTGTTGTCTTTGAAGAAATAAAGTCTTACCCGAGCACGCCTCCCGCAAGGACTTCAGTCTGCGCCGAGAGAGTCTCCGCGATCGTTTTGTCGCTGTACATGTTGACTGGTGTGTTGTACTGTTTGTTCACTATGCTTTTCACAGAGTCGTTACCGTTCATCTGCAACGTAATTAAGGTTTAGGTTTAAATTGTGATTGAAGCAGCAGACTATTACAGTCGTATGGTTATTGCGAATATTCTATCACTTCCATTTCTGCTTCTCTGGTCGCCATCTGACCTCCTACCCTTATCCTATTTTATTTTAGTTCGTCGCTTTTTTTATCTAATCATACGTTTTCGTACTGATTCTAGTCCTTCCTAACATTATAACGTTTCTGAAACAATACTATCATAGTTTCTTCTTATATCTCTTCTTCTATTACTACAAAGTGATAATAACGGACATTCAATCGATACTTACGTAACCAAAAGGCTTGGCGACATTGTTGTGACCAGAGCCGAAGGCGCGAGAAGGCTGCGGTGTGGCCTTGAGAGAGGTGTTAGTGACTAGAGTCGGGGTGCCACCAATAGACCTGGAGCCAGGCCTGGGCAGGCTACCGGTCGGAGTCACGGCAGGGCGCCAAGTGCCGCCACCACTAGGAGATAGACAAATAAGGAATTATTTGCAGCTAGATGATGAGGCCTTGGCCCATAAGAGCTGAAGTACTATATTGAGGGTTTGTTTACCGTTGTACGGTGAGCTCAAGGTTGCCCCCGGCTGCGCGGATGGCGTCCTGCGCCTCCTGATGTCTCAGCAGATAAACGTCGGTGGTGTTGACGCGGATCAATGCGTCGCCCGCTTGCAGACCAGCGCGCTCGGCTGAGCTGCCACCGTTTACCTGCCCGACAAGAGTAAAAAAAATGTGAGAAACTCTGCACCTTAAACGGTTGACGAAATAATCTTCAAACCGGTTGCTTCTCTCGATGGTGAAGTCGCTGTGAAGGACTTTTCACAACGACTTTTTTTTTGGTCTTTTGGTTTTGACTGACGAATTTCTTTACAATTTAAAACTAGATCAAGTTTATTAGAAATACATGCTTTGGGTTTGAATTTGATATGAGAAAACATGTCTGCTCCTTTCTCAAACTTAATTTGGATTATTTGGTAGATGACTTAAATAACTAAAAATGTTGGTTGAGATTAGTTTTCAGTGATTATTGTTTAAATCGTTTTCGTTGTTTACTCGTCATTATTGTTGGATCGCCAATGCGTCAATCTTTTACACGGAAAATGTGTTAATAGCTATTCTAATTTTATCCTAATCAACGTGTTAACATTATTTTATAATTATGATACATACCTTGTATTGGCTGTATGGAATAAACTGTTTTCGAAATAGCTTAGGTCGACCCTGATTCCTTGTACGAATATTTCTAGACCTACTAATTGCGTTGTACTGACTAAACGCCAGTCCCTATGTAGGTAAATATTCTGTAGTAGTGCATGGTGTGTCGAATGCACCCCGCATTGAACAAGAACGGGGTGCGGAACTGCGGAAGGGAGCTTTGATAATGACGTCAACATGAGATCAGCGCAAGCGCAGCTTGTCTGTATCGTTTTGTAAAATAAATGCCACCAGTCTTGTTCTTGAACTCCAAAAAAACTGTTGTACAGGGACTCGTTTATATATTGTGTTACCCATAGACGGAATTTTATAATGTTGGTACATAGTTACAAAATAGCTGTTCGTCGGAGTACCATGTTGGCACGTTTGTTTTTTTTAAAATACCAATTTTAATGAATTTGCCAGATTATCACGTTTTGTTACCGAACCTCTTTTGGGTCCACTACCTTATTCTAATTAAATGTTTAAGATTATTTATTGTTATACAGGGTGGTGCCGACAATACGACAATAAATCAAACCACTGATGGTACTTCTAGTTCATAGGAACATTTTTAAACTATCAAATAAATGCTAACACCGTCGTGGTGACGACGATACGACAATAAACTACCTAAATGTCTTTGCCAAATTCGTTTGTTACATTGTATTTCCATTGTATTTACATTGTATTTCCATACGTAAATCGGTGCAAATTATTCTTAAGGTTAGTAAACCAATATTTGTTTGTAAATTGTAATGTATTTCGTTTACAGTTCTAAGCTACTTAGTTTTATTGTTTTTTTTTAATTTTTTTTTAAGCTATTGCATAGCTTCTATCGCGGGCCTTGAGCGTGGGGACCAAATCCAGAAATTCCGTAACGAAAAAAACCTAACACTCATTTATTTAATAAAAGAAAAAAAAATGTTTTTTTATCGGTCACCACGCTCAAAGTGTAACTTGAATTAATATCAAAGAAAAAAAAACAAAGGAAAAAAAATACTGCAATAAACTACTAAAATAAATAAATAATTATAATTGCATAAGTTGATAAAAAAATGGACTGTATTACGTTACTCCGAAGTTCGAAATACCGATGTATGGTATACAGAAAGTTTGTGAGTCCGAATTACGTGACTCAGAATGTACAGTCGAACAAGCTAATAAGTATACACCCAGCTAACTTGCATTTACTTTTAAGATTATACAGATACATTTAGAGACTGATGCCAAACGATACAGCGTTTGACATCAGTCGCTTAATGCGAAACGCTATAGAAAACAAAATTGCAATCAATATTTTCAGTGTTCTAGAATTATAAAAAACTCTACCTGTATACTTATTAGCTTGTTCGACTGTACGCTATGACGAAGTACGGTATTCAGAATGTTCGTTACTCCGATGTACGTTACTCCGAAAGTTTGCTACTACGAAGTACTGTACTCAGAATGTTCGTCACTCCGATGTACGTTACTCCGAAAGTTTGCTACTACGAAGTACTGTATTCAGAATGTACATTATCGCGAAGTACGGAACTACGAAAGTTTGCTATGAACAATTACTCAATAATTATTGAGTATATTCCTCATCGAGATTCTGAGGGAGTATTTCGAATTAGTCAAGTATTATAAATGATGTTTATTGTGCAAATAGGTTTTACAAGTCACTTTTTTTAAATTAGATTATTATTATTATTTTAGATTCCCTCCTCGGATGTGGTCTGTGTTAGATTGCGTAAACACAAATATACCAATAACACAGATTTTAATTGAAAATTGGAACAATCGTTTAAACAGTCTGTTCAATAGATAAAACTGGCCAGGTGCAAGTTGGACTTGCATATGAAGAGTTCCGTACCATAGTAGTAGATATTGAGAGATTTCATGTTATTTTAGCACCATAGACTTCTTATAGATTTTCCTGTAATCTATAAGCGTTGAACAAATTTCTGCATTTTTTTCAAAATTTTAGGCTTAGTATTTTCGGAGAAAAAGGGGGGGGGTGTCGAGCAGATAGACGGACACATGAGTAATCCTATAAGGGTTCCGTTTTTTCTTTTTGAGGTATTTCAGTAGCCCCCGACGGCCTCGACATGAAGGGCTATGAAGGAACATGGGTGGTTTTTATTTTAGTCAGTATAAGTCTGACACTTCCATTCGCTCTGCCCAAGAGCGGGAGGGGTTATTTGATGATTATGATGATTTGAAAAAAAAAAGGTATTTTAGTAGCTATAGTCGCTGTTATGTACACGTGTACATTTATAATACTCGACTAATTCGAAATACTCTCTCAGAATCTCCTTTCGGAGTTCCGTACTTCGCGATAATGTACATTCTGAATACAGTACTTCGTAGTAGCAAACTTTCGGAGTAACGTACATCGGAGTGACGAACATTCTGAGTACAGTACTTCGTAGTAGCAAACTTTCGGAGTAACGAACATTCTAAATACCGTACTTCGTCATAGCGTACATTCTGAGTCACGTAATTCGGACTCACAAACTTTCTGTATACCGTACATCGGTATTTCGAACTTCGGAGTAACGTAATACAGTCAAAAAAATGCTATGCAATAGCTTTACCGCGGCAGTCTCCGAGTGCCACACGTCTTTTTTTATTTTGGTATTAAAATTTATTTAATAGTTTAATAATGTTCCTATGAACTAGAACTACCAGTGGTTTCATTTATTGTCGTATTGTCGGCACCACCCTGTATATGGAGACCATATTCAAATGTTGACAGTTGACATCAAAGAAATACCTTCCCATGTAAGTAGAATACTAATATACAAAGAAATGATGTCAGATAAAAATATGTGGCTAGCCAAAAAGGTACCTACACCAAAAATAAAAATCTTATTTATATGAGAATAAGCATCAATTTTTTGAATTTCGTGATTGGTAGTTGGGTACCTCTGTACGTCTCGCCTTCGTGCAAAGATTTATTGCTTTGCTGTTTTACAATATAATATTTAGTTTAGTGAGCCGAATATGCGTGGCACAGTTTCACCAATGTCAAGTGTATAAATAACTGCATAGAACTAGGCTAAATTCCAGCTTGTGTTTGTTTATAAATTCCAGAGAAATTGAGTAAAGGAGATAACGAATAAATTCCTACCACGTATTAAGATAGTGCCATGTAATGGGGGTTGAACCTGTTGCCATCAAGCTTAATAGAATATTATTTAAATGTGAATCATTATTGTCGGTCAAAAAAACAAAAACGTACGGTAGTGCCATAAACCGACCATAAAACTAAAATTAATCTTAAGGGGACACTCCGATGAACAAATAATGAGCACTTTAGAACTATTAACTGCGCTATTAATTATTTACCACTCGAAACAAATGCGTAAATAATGGAACACAGTGTCAGCCATTACTGTTATTTAGTATCATCCAGTAGTATAGTAACGATGGCAATCCCTAAATTAGGCAATACTGGGTACACCACTAGTTTTGTGAGTAGTGTGGTGACGCAAAACGGTTTTGAAACGTAAAAACCGTAGAGTAATAAATCGGTAGATTGTAGATTACCTAAGCATGCACGTGTGACTCATCCAATTGCACTTATGGGCTTATCAGTTTACGAGTGTTTTAACTACTAAGGTAGGCGTAGGTAGGGCTATAAGAAGGGACATAATGTGAAACTTAGGTCCTGTAATGATAGTACCTACCTATATAATTATCTAACTTAGGGGTAGGTAATAATAAACTGTATAGGACAACCCAGTCTACAGAATTTTACGACAAATACTCGAATAGCTTTCAGACTAAATGGTGGGGCCATTTAGTGATTGGCAGGCGTGTAACCCTAATGCCCTAAAAATGCACTAAAAAGTACTAAAAACCGCCGAATGAGTGGTTTCATTATTATAAAAGGATTTCAACGTAATGGTGCACCTCAAATCTGTACATTGTATTTTTTTTTTATATTTTTGTGTTTAGATAATTTGTTATCTATCTATTAGGTACATACAGGCACGTACTAAGTCTAATTTACCACAATTACCTACCGTTTTTTACGACGATAATGTCTCAATTAATCACAAAATTTCACTGACACGATATTAATCAGAACTGATACGATTCACAATCATTCAAGTGGAAACCGCAACTACAACTGGCAAAAAATGACACATCGCAACATAATATAAGTTGCCAAGACATTTACTGATTAACCTTTCCCTCCCTCCCCGCAAGCGTCAGGCGTGTTTCCTTCCGCTTCGTTCACTACCGGTAATTGGAAACTTGACCCTACCTGCCAAAGAATTAATTTTATAGATATGCTATACATACATGGCGATGCCAGACACATGCCTGGCAATAATTTGCGCGCGCATAAACTGGCATTCCGGGAGGGTCGCTAGCCAGGTGGAACTGCATACCACCTTGCCATTGTCCGGCCTATATTTTTTTTGTTTTGTAGTTTCGCAACGTATGTATGTAATCATTATGTCAATTTATGTCATCTGAATGATTATTTTATACAAGATCTATAAATAAGCAGAGGAATGCATCGATAATTAGGTTTTTATTTGCAAAGATAGATATCCAATTAGACAGATACTAATTGGATAGTAATTCCAAGTCCTTATGTATGTTTATTTTTATAGTATCTAAAACGGGGTGTGGATTTGATTTTCACTCTTCATTTTTCCTCAAATAAGATAAAGTATAGATAGCACTCGTTTCTTGAATTTAAAATCCACAAACAATGGCACCAACAACTGCTTAGCGGTTTTCATTTACATCCTAACTGCTGCAGCTGGTCTTTGCTAATGGCATTATGAATATTATGGCAGTTCATGATTATATCACTATGGTTTTTTAGCTTATAGCATATATGCACACGTGCAACGTATGAGTGTGCTCAGACTGGCCGTGGCGCCGCACGCGCGCCTTCCATATACGGCAGCAGGAGTACAAGAACAAGAAATTAAATGCAAGTCTGCCGCCCTGCCCCGGTCGAGGCCGCGTCGTATTATGTTTTCTTTATTGTCTTTCATTCTTCTCTCGGAATACGCAGCCGGTGAACACCACGACTTGCACGATATCATCCTTTAGTTTTTTGTTTAGCGAGCTTTTTAGAGGTTCTCATTGGAGCTAAATTCGATGTTAGATGGTCTAAACTTTTTTGTACTTTGTTGAAGGTTACACGGGTGACGGGCATGTCTTCAATGGGTGCAAGAGATTAGAGAAGGTAGCAGATGAGTACCTATTTTCTGGGATTTTCTGCCTTGAAAATAATAATTATATGATGGCAGTGGCCCAAGTTTCAACAACCGACAACGACGTGTTAATCTGCCCGCCACCTACTCACCTCTAATATCTTCATTGCACTTGACTGACACTTCAACATCTAAAATAAGCAGTGTGTCAACAGACTGACGCGACGGCGAGTAATTAATACAGTCGTTGTTATTGAAACTGAGGCTATATTAATTTACATTAGATATTTTAAATAAATAAGATAGACATTATCGGTTGGGTGTCATCTACTTATGTATTCACTTCTATGTATTCTGATTTCTAAGTATTCAACGTATCTATCCATTAGAGTCTTAAACACATACGGTATTTATCGCTAGAAGCCAGTGTGGTATGTAATTAGAATAGACAAATAGCGATAATCCACAGAAGGCGTTGTTGTCGTTGGTCGCCGTTCCAATTTCAAAACAAATCCCTGCCAGTACGTGACTCAGATTGTGTTCCATATAAACGACAGAACCCGAATAGTTACGCAAGAACCAATGGCCAGCAAGCTGTACGCGATTCCGGTTAATAAGAGTGAAACTGGTACGTGGTCGTGGACATAAACATATCAGCAAAAAATAGGGATTGCCTTTGAAATTAGTCTTCATGGCACAGAAGCTGCTCTAGAATGCAGCACGCTTTTAAACAATTCAAACATCAAACAAAGCTATCATATTCCAGATTTATGTTAACAGCCGTTCCTAATTAGGTTGCGCGTTTAGACAATAGCTTTACGAGCTTTTGTTACAACTATATTAGGCTTATTTATTAGACCATAAAACTACCTCGCCAAAATACCTAATTATACCAAGGTGCAAAGACCTATATAAAACCTAAGCCACCACTCAACTTGACATGCAATTTAACTTGAAACTTGTCTGAATAAGATTATCTTTCACAATCCCCCGTAGAAACCATTCAAGTTTATTGCGAAATACCCACAAAAATTGAATTTAAAAGCGCATATCCAATTTCTGGTTTAACACGAAGGCCGGGGATACGGGGATACCCGTATAATTTTCTTTCTTTGTATTCAAGCGTAAACAAAACACAGGAAAACAAATATTAACCGTTGCACGGTTAAACCTTTATGACCGGTTTAAAAGGATGGAGGTCAAATATTATTTTTAACTTTGCTTATAACGAATATGCATGTGAGTATATAACAATAACACGGTAACTGAAAATCGTTTATTGTTTGGGAGCACCCGAAGCACTAACATTACGAGTGGTCATCAAAATGTAAAAATTATGTGATCGTGAAACTGTTTTACAAAAGTTCTAAATTATTGTGCACTTGCACTTGACTTATATATTACTGATTATTATTATTAGTTTTTATGTCACTTGTGAAGAACTTTATCAATTTCAGAAACCAGAACAGGGCACTAAAAGTAAGATCGTTTCTCAAAATTTAATTGCAACAAATAATAATCTAATAAATCAAAGCAAGTACCTACGATTTTAGAATAAGACCTCGGATCAACCATTAAATGAATGACAGACAAGCTTAACTCACTATTATCGTTAGTCAAATAGTTTTTCGAATGAGAGGTTTTAATCCATAATCAAATTATAAATGAACATTGAAACAAGTTCAATAACCCGTACTTCATGATTTGCTTGACATCTATTTAGCTAAACACAATCACGGAACAAGATGAGAGTAACGCATGAACATGAAGAAGTACCGTTGGCATCGGGCAGGCCAATACCATCGTTTGCTATCTACTATTGACATTGCTAAACGTCATACCGATACGGCCAAACGGTTCATGGCGAGAGATAAAAAAAACAACAACGAACCACTATTTGCGATGTGTTCTTAGATATGCATTGATCTATCCCATCGTGTTTCCCATGCTCTTTTCATTGAATACTATATTTAGCTCGTATGAAAGGTTTCGCGAATTTGCTTCAGTCAGAAGAAATAGGACCTTTTCGCTATATGTGCCTGCCTGATTCTGAGACATGACTTATGGTAATTGCTGGTCTATCTTTCTGTCAATTTGGCCTTTGCCCAGTTTTCCAGCTCTAAAAATTCCGAAAATCGTTTTGGTGAGATCACACTCACACACGGCCATGACTCCATGAGTGTTACAAAACGGCATATTACTTCTTATTATATACTACAGACGTCTGTAGTTCTACGACTGCGAGTTCATTAACACTAAATATCTTCATTTCATGTAGGCTAGGCTAATATTTTAATCGCATTTCTTTTATCTTATGCTTGGACCATTCCATTAATTAACAGTGCTGTTCTTCAATGAACGTTACTATAACTATTTATTAATCACTGTTTCACGTACCCAACGGATCGACGAATAACTGGACTAGCACGTGCTATTGTTGACTGCAATATTACACATCAGAAAAAATAATTAAGACATGTAAGAATTTGGATCCATAGGACTTGACCCTTTCAAATGTCATGTCACCATTGAAATTAATGCTTGTTAACAGAACCAAATCATTACTACCTACACTTAAACATAATCGTACCAGTGTTTTCTTAATATTTTTTGTTACTTAGTGACGAGTGTCAAACAAGCCCAAATGGGGTCAGCTAACAGTTTATGAGCTGGTAAAAGCTCCTTTGGATAACTAATCGTGCATTAACAATGTATCTTGTACTGATACGCAGATACATACTTAAGTAGACCTGCTAACTTGCCTTGTGGGTAACTAACCAGTTTCTTATTTTAACATTTTGACTTCTTACACCAAAGCTTTATTCGATTTTTTTTTTCACTACATACGTAGTACATGCACTTCACATAAATCTACTAATTGAAAGCTTACTTCAGAAGTTTTATTGGCTCTCATTATTGTAGCTAAGATAGGCGAATGAATCGCCCATAAAGGCTAATAAATATAATGTGCGTTTGATATTCTGCAATCGTCTAAAAATAGGATGAATTCAAATGCACGTCTATACTAACAGGAAACCGATGTAGGACAACGCTGATGGAATTACGTAAGGAAATTCAAATTGTTTACCAATTAAAAAGGTTCTTAGGTTAGCAGTAGGTATACCTACTTGATATTTTAAGAGCACATGTATAATTTGTACCTATATCTATTCTTGTAGGAACGTCGGGTGTCGCCTGGTTATCGTCTTCGTTGCTGGCTGCGTTCGACACATGCGTGGGTGGACGAAATCAAATATAACTTGTTTGTAGACTTTGTGGTTATAATCTCTTATTGTTATAGTAAAACAAGATCAAAGATATAATCGTGTCGACTTTCATTGTGGCTATTCATAAAATTAATAGTTCCTTGTTTTAAAGCGATACCGGACCTATTCTTATATTCATTGTGATTTTGTGAGTCATTATCATTTCACATACCACGTCCATAATTAGTGTGCACTCGATCTAGACTAGTCTCTTTATGATCAATTATTTGAAGTGCATTGGGTACATTTGATCTTATTAAATTGGCATCGGACAAAGAGCTAGCTCTCCTGCTCGGAAGCCTATTCTTCTTGCCTTATTTTTATTTGCTCGACAAATTTCGCTCATCAAAAAGTAAAAGTGTCTGCTAAAGTCTCCTCGTGCTTTTAATTATACCAACTATATAACCAACTTATACCAACCAAATTATACCAACTATATATTGCATACCTAATTGATTAATATCTTTAGATATTAGCTAAATATTACATTGCTATTTCGTGGTCCAGTAGGTACTTCAGCCACAGGCTATGATTACAGAGCTTTAATTACAAATCTATAGTCTAGTTTAATAACTGGCTGTTGGTTCGAATAGTTTAATTTACTGACCTTCTGAACGACGAGGGGTGTGCCGAAGTCTTTGCCGCCCTGCAGACGGAAGCCTAAGGGCTGCTGATCGGCTTTATTCAACCGCACAGTTATCAACTGCGCCATCTGTCAACAAAACACAAGAAAAACATTAGTACTTAGTTAGATGTATAAAAACAAATATCCAAGTCCTAATCATCTAAATTTTCATAAATTTTTCTATCTCAGAATGTACCTAATGATCGAAACCCATGAAGCACCAAAGATTCACAGTAACAGGTAATTTCGATGTCGAATAATTTATTTACCTCCTTTCCCTTGTCTGAGTTAAAGTTAAACCTTTAACAACAAAACACCAGTAATATAAGCAGAAACACTAATGAACACGCAACTATTTGTCATTTGCAAAGATCCGTGTGTTTTTAAACATAACAACTTAACGTTCGCCAGGTAAAAGTCATTATCTACCATTCCCGAAAGAATGAAATTGGAAAGTGCGTACAAAATAATGATTAAGTAATCCGCTGTACCATTAGCCTGGCATTTCATCGACCCAATTGAAGATTTATTTTCTGTCGGGCCCAGCCTCACTGACCGCGCACTGTAAGTATGCAGACATCTTGCGATCTATTTTATCGTCGATCAAGATCTAAGTGCAAACCAAAAGACATCAGTGAAAGGAGGCTGAGAGCGAAACTCGTTTATTTATACAAGGAATAAACAATAATCAAATCATTTATCGGTTTTCGGAGGTCTTAGATTTCTCTCCGTGATATTTTAAATTTGATTAAAACCGTACCGATAGGATCGCAGTTCTCTAATGCTACATTCTTGCTCCATGTTGTGTGAATACCGAATGCGGAACGATACACATCTGTATAGTGTACCGTACTTTTATTGTATGGAAGAATCTTTCGGTATGTGGATATGTAACAATAGATATTTTTTTCTGTAGGTACATGATTTCTATATGAACTAGAACTTAGAAGTACAGGATAAGATAAAACCCAGACTAGATAGGCTCTTACCTAATCACAAGTTGTCATTATATCTAATTAGCAACCTTTTGCCCTCGTGTCGCAATCTAACTTAATTAAATGATAAGTAAATGGCGGCGATGCTTTATGACTAATATTACATGAAATATTCCATAAATCATTACTGCGATTCTATTTTAGAGTTAACAACTCGATGCTACTGCTAGCCCAGCATCCGTAGTTTTATGAGGAAGCTAAAACATCGTCCGAAACGAATCGCCCGCGCCGCCAGTCACGTTCAGCTAAATTTCTTCAAAACTGAAACGCCACAAAGTCTACAAGTTTTTGTGTATGTTATTTCATTATTTATCCCTAAGTGCCAGATTTTCACGAACATTGTTAAGAATGTGCAATTTAAGAGTTATCCTGGCGTGCTCTGCAAAAACAAAGTAGTTCAGACCAAAATAAAGCTCAATGCAATTTATACAATTGTTTTTTTCAGCACTGATTGTTGTGGCATTCCACAGCCTTGCCCGCTGCATCGGCGCCAATCAAAAGGTCGCGACACTCTTCAGCTGACACTTACGTCTTCATCAATTCGTTTCAATTCACAATAAAAAAGCCAGTAACGAACTAAACAAGCCGCTTGTTGTTAATGAGGTGACATTCAGCCACCGATTTCACAATTGCATATAAAAATCTTTGTTATTGCAAGATCTTCTCGTTCTTCAGCTGTAGCTACGCTTCTTTATACGAGGCTAATAGAAGTTCAGAAACAGTGAAAAATAGACAGAAAAGTTACTTTTCCTAGAGATTTTTCAGTAAGTATTAAAGAATAGCATGCTGCGTGAATTGAATGTGTAAATAAATACAATTCCTGTTTACCTATTAAATGAATAATAGTCAAAAAGTAGTAATATACCTACATAAATTAATTCTTATAATATAATTCAATAACATTATAATTAGGTATTATCTCTGATGCATCTCTATTCGATGACTAATTTAAATATGTAAAACCAAGTAGGTACCTACGTATTCAAACCACGTCGTTAATAGAAAGATAATGTTCAGTTAGATATTTCAATATCATAAAATAAACCTATAATAGTCCGCTTCTCTCATTATAAATTCAAATAAGTTGGTTTTGTATTGATTTTCCTGCAATAATCTCGTATCTTCATGGCATTGTTGGCGCTGCATTTACAATGTCATCTTGAAGCCTTTGTCCGTGATTGAACGTAGTTTACAGGGGACTGCCTTATCTCAAGAATGCTGTAAGTATATATAATAATTACTATAGCTTCTTTACGACTCAGACAGACACATTCAGTTTTACATTCCAATCAATAGGAACACAAAATATGACAGATGAAATAAATATTTGCTAGAGATAAGGTACCAATGCTGGTACCTACCTATTCAATTTGCTGGTCCTACAGCTAATTGAACCTATTTACTTTGACTTAAATTAAATGAATACAATGCAACGATTAAATATAATTCTTCTGTTATAATAATGTTTTGAGGTTGCTCATTAATTGCTATCTTAATTATTATTATGTTCCTACCTACCTAGGTTTGTGAGCAACAGCGTTGCACATTTTCCGTGGAACTAGTTAGGCAATTAAATTTAAAAAAAAAACAGAAACAGCGTTTTCGGTAAGTACTTAACTTAAAAACAGACAAAACGCGATGTTTGGTGAACCGCGTACACACCTCGATCGATAAACAGATAACTTAGCTAACAGGCGTCATTTCTGCTATTTGTAGGGTCACCCAACACCATACGATTTCCGCTAATATTCTGCTGTACTTCCAAGAATTTCAAAGTAAACATATTGTTCAATATATTTTACGTTTGATTTTTTCTTCGGATTGTTAGTCACGCGTTAATCGATGACGTCAGCGGCAATGGCGGTGAGCGGTGAGTAACCACGAAAGCCCGCGTCCACTGTCGGTCACAAAAACGATTATCTCGGTATTTAGGTGAAACGCGAGTCTTTATCATAATAGGTATAATTATTATGTTATGATTTTCGTCTCCAGTTAGTCTAAGGCGATTGTGTTTCTTTCTTAAATAAATTAAAAAAAAAACAGTTCCTTGCCCTCTGTAGACCACGAAAATTGGGGACATACCCAATACATAGTAAAAATCCTACTATCAGACGTATTTACATATTATAATTAAGCCTAAAAGCACTATCGCATAAGTATTGGTGAAAACAGAAAGCAAGCAAGCAGGCAATCGATCGAACAGTAAATCATTTTCTTCGCCAAATGGACGGAACCAGTTCTTTTTAACAACCTGGCAAAGGTTGAAACCGGTAGGTAGTTTGACAAGAATCAAAAACGTTTATCGTTGTATGCTTGCATACAAACAAACATATTAATTGCTGTAATGATAGATACTAAACTAACTATAACGACCGATCAACTTCTAGCATCGTTTTCAACACTTTTTATCAGTTGATAAAACTACCCACAAACTGAAAATAAACGGTACAAAGATCGGTGCCCTAGAATATTTGCAAATAATTAAGCAGACTTAATATTGATTTTTAATCTAACGAGTAAGTGACAAGTCAAATATGTGTTGGATACCATGTTCTCACACATGCACAAGAGCATGTAGGATAGCGGGAACTAATGTGGGATGCGTGGGAGTCTCATTACACAATATAAATAGAGTATAAATATACCGTTACTTGGAGCCCATATCCATAGATTACAAGAAGTTGAAACTATTGACTAAACTTGAAAGTGAAATATTTACGATACAGCAGACAAATGATGCCATTTTGTGTATTGTAATTACAAAACACATACCGTGTGTTCAACACTGTTTACTCAGCTGTGGCCTTGCGAGGTCGCGCTGTCGACGCGACGAATGCTTCAAAGGCTAAAAAGTCGATCGATACTGTTAATAAGTGCGAAACGATAATGTCGAGAGCGTGATCAATAAACCGCGTGGGTGTGCAGCGCAGCTTGTGCATTGGGTTGCGTATGAGACAAACGCATATTGCATGCCAGAGCAGAGTCCGGTCAGGCCCAGGCGCAGGCCGACCCGCCGAGGTGCCGAGGTGTCGCAACACTCACTACGTCGTCGACTGCTGAACAATTCGAACCAGCTGACGCGACATGGCGTCGTCAAACAGTTCGTGCTTCCACTCGACTCACCGATGAATGATGTTGCATATTTTATTCATTTTAAATAATACACTATTTTTACTCATTAATTTGGCTTACATACAGCCCTTGTGATCGATTTGGACTGCCAGAGTTTATTTTTATGTGATGTTTTTATATTCATCCATATTTAGTACGGCCCGTGAAATCGAAAGTGTCGAACCTACGCTGCAGGCAATGGTCAGACAAACTACAAAGAAATCTTAGAATCTACGCATGCGGATTGAAAGCATACTTAGATGAGATATTTAGTAGGTATATTTGAATTCATTGGTATGCCCAATATCACATTTTAGTTCCTCTGCCACGGTCTCCGTGTAAAGTACCTAGGCACCTCTTTGTACAACCTTCCTTTTATCGATCATGCGGGTGTCGTTACAGAAATCGTTAAATGTAACATGGTATGGCAGAACATCATAACTAGGTATTCATTTAGGTTAAAAGCCTATAAAACTGGGCAGATTGCGAAACCATATCGGTAACTTCGTTTGAATTTTGAAAGGCTCTTCAAATTCCAAATTATTATTGACAAGCGTACGGTACTTTGCGGATACCATGCCCAGTTACTTTTTTCGTATTGTAAAATTGCTATGATATAAAATCTGTTATGTAGCAGGATATTTAGTGTATTTTTCATTTGGTGTTTAAATATAGTTTGGCCTCGCGTTATTTCTGTAAGCGTGGTGTCGGTTGCGTCGCTCGCGCAGGCGTAAACTTGGCACTAACACTGCGGGGCGGCTGTCAACGTCGCCGTCGTACGTCGCGTCGTCCCCAGGATTTAACGTCTTACAGCTAAATATGAGCTAACTTGTTGTATTATATAACTGTGTATTAATGTCAATAACCCCCAAACTGCAATGTAAAAACCTTGGTGCGTAAATATAGAGCGGTTACGAAAGAGTTGGCGAACTGCCATCGCGTCGTTTGGACGCCCCACTGATAACATGCTTCACAAACAACTAATCATAATAACTTTCGTATTTGATTATCCAAAGATAAACTACACAGATATTTGGTTTGTGGGTTTATCTAAGATCCTTACAGTAACTACTCGTTATAAATTTTACAAGCAAAATCAAAATTAAAAGTCAATTAAACTTATTCAAACTAGGCTGATAATAATCAGCACTTTTCGAACGTCAAAATTTACTTTACTTATTACAAGAGACAGTCCCCCAAAACCACCCACCCTTCGACACTTCCTAGTGTTTTAGCTGGAAAGAAGAAGTGGCGGAACAAACTCCCCAGCAACTCGATACCCAACAAAAACCTGTGCAGAAGTAGTGGTAACACCAGTAGCCCGGTGAGTGATATCAGCTCCGGTTTATCGACTTATTGGTTTTGAGATTACGGTTAATAAGGAAAATTATTTCAGGATTTTTGCAAATTTTAACCCTTATAGAAACAGGATACATGTTTGTGATTTGTAATAAACGTTTTTTTGTAAAATTAATGTTTTAACAGACAAGTGAAAGGAGAAAAGTTCTGTTTGTGTTCGTGGATATGCGCTTGTATGTGTTGGACCATTTTGGCATCCAAGATTCCAAAAAACCTAAATTAATTCTTGGCACTCGATACGACTGACTAAAAGTGGGCGTGACAAAAGTTATGTTCTGAGAGTGCGGTCCCAGTCTGGCTTTTGTCACCTTTCACAATATTATGCTCAACAAGGATTATTTTATAAAGAAGACGAAGCTCCTTTAATTTTTTCCTAGCTTCCACATTTTGCACGTCTCGTGCTGCGATATCCAAAATAGCCATTGCAGGAACACACATGGACACTGGAAATTTTTCGTATCGCAATTCTTAATATCAATTAGTATATGAATTTAAAAAAATATAAACAGGCACCAAAGGAGGTGCCTGTCGTAGACAAACAAGAATAATAATAATAAAAAATAAATAAAACAAACAACCTAACATGCCGCGTTTCCTGACGTCTCTCCAAGTCTCCACTTAAATGACGTACATTTTCTGATACGTAATAAAATAAAAATAACATTCATTGATGCGAACATCAAGTTCAATGTTATTGTGCTTAAAATACTTTACACACAAAATTGCTACGAAATTACTTTTGTCATTGAATGTGCTTAGCGTAACCGCGAATTTTTAGAATAGCACCGGCTGTTAGGTATGAAACTATGAATATGTAGCATCATATGTGTCAAGATAAAGAGAAGTTTTGGCAGACCACCAACAATATTAAACTATCTCTATCCAAGAATCTACGAAATTAGACGAGACCGTAACCATGAAATTCATTTACCTACGGTCATTATACGTCTAGCCTACCTATATGTAGGAAGGTACCTCATTTAAGATTTGAATAATTATGTAAATCGTTACTTTGAAATGTAATACAAAGGCTCAATTTAGAATGAGAGTCACTCATGGAACTAGTTATTTTTTCAGTTGTATTAACAATTTTAACACATGATCTTGACACAGCAGCACAGATTCATTGCATTGTATTTGCAGATATCTCCTTACGAGCATTTTGTGGTCATTCCGAGAAGTTACATGTACAAGTATGGGCTGATGTTGACTTCACCTCGTTCGCCGCATATGAGTAACGAACGAAATAAATAGCCACGTTATTGTTCTGAACCAATTCATATATCATCAAGTACCTATAGTTAAGCAAAACGGATGTGCACGACTGATCCCGGTGCCATATTGACATCTTTATGAATGACACACAATTCAGTCTGTATCTAATCAGCCGACAACAAGAGTTTTATGTCTGCCTACGACTTCTGCTGACCTGATAACTGACAGACAAACCTATTACCAATACAACTGTTTTATTGACTCATTTATATTGAGTAAGACCACAGACACAATAGACTCTAGTAAATCCCTAAAATATTGTTCAGTACAACCATATTATATTGTGACAATTAATAGTTCAAAAATTGGCTAGGAGTTCTGGACAAAACACACAATTCCATACACTATACCTAAGAAGTACAATGGATAGCATACCAGGGAAACATTATCCAGACTTGCAAGACCCATCTAGAGAAAGTCTCATCAAATTTTATAGTGCAATAGAATCGCAAGCACACACAAACAGCGAAATAAACAACGATCAGAGAAAAAATCTTAAGTTCAAAGGTTAATGGAGGCTAATTGTGAATCGATACAAACAAGTTTTGTTTATGACCCACTTTAGCGGAGGAAGACGCAGACGCGCATTTTCATTCAACAGAACGGTTGAGATATGCTATAAAGAGACTCCGTAAAAGTAGGCTGAACCAAAACTTCAAAAGAGACAAAGGACTGGGCAACGAGAACTCTCATAAATAAGGAGAAATATTATTGTTTTTATTTACTAGTTTTTTTTATTCCATCAACAAAGAACTACCGCTAACCATTGATTATGTAAAGAAGGCAAAATAAATAAACTCTATGAAGAAGTAGATAACTTAGAGAAGTTACAGATTTAAGATTGCTGCTGTTTTTTTAAATAGATAATTCTATAGACAGACAGAAATCTTCATCGTGTCGAACTTAACGATGAACATGTGGTTATAATACCACAGTGGAGAATACAATATCAAAAGGCAAACTTTACTTTTGCAAGCACTGGAGCACCTAACCACACATAAAACCCTTTCTTCACCTCAACGTGAACGATGACTTCACCACAAATATTTGTAAGTATAATAAAGAACACCTTGGACAACAAGTAAAAATAAAAATATGCAAAATGTAAATATGGTATTATACTTAACTTATGCATAAAAGTGCAACAGTACACACAGTGATGTATAGGTAGCAAGTAATAAGGCGCGATCGACTATGAGTAATCTAAACCGTACCCAGACAGACGACCCTTATGATTCATCGTTGAAGACCCAAGGATTAAGAAAACATGTACCTAAATAAAAATCGATGTAAGGAATGTCAGACAACAAAAAATATTTGACGATGATGAGCGAAGTTCCGAATGATCTTCAAAATACCAAACCGATTGACCTCGTTTAATCTATAGATACAATTTAATTTTAAACTTCAAATAACAGTTTGCCTGAATTTTGACGTTGACTTTGGAATTTAGACGCTTCCTCAAAGTCAATATAAACAAACCTACTCAGATAAACACTACTGTTGCCTTGTATTCTTCATTTTCATGATAACGACTACGTGTTAGTTTAAATAGAAAACAAGTTTGCTCTATCGATAAATGAACTTGACATTTGCATGTAAATTGTTATGGAAAAACGTAAACAAAAGGTGTGAAGAGTATGAAAATACAAAGAAAATTGTGGAAAGATACGGCTTCGTAGTTAAGATAATTCCTCTGCCCTATCAAGCTGCAGTAATAAAGTGGCTGTGTAGTAGATTACAGTAATATACATAGGTATTAAGTCTAAAATCACTGCTGCAGATAAATAATGATAGGTTATTAGTTAAGCGCAACGTTAACACCAGCTATTTTTTCTTTGGTATCTCGCATACTATTTCTATTGATGATATCAATAGCTAAAACGCTTTGTGCAAAAACAGGTTGTTCCGTGATTTTTGGAGGATGCTATTCACGCGATTGTAGGTACATGAAATAATGAATACTATGATAAAGAAACTGAATTATTGACTTATCATATTCCTTGCACAGTTGCACCATGTAAGGTGGTGTCGTGTCTTCTTTTAAATTTTCCTACTATTGTCAACTTAAAATAAAATTGCATTTTCCTTCGAACATGACTCAATGTCTAGGTACGCAAATTAGTTGGAAATTGGTTGATTCGTAACTTGGTCAAGTAGGACTGGTAGTGTATATCTAACAAACAGGTTATTTGTAACAGGAAAAGTATAAATAAGTAGGTAGGTACCGTGTATATGTATAAGCATTAACGTAGTATTTATTTTCATGACAATAATGCAAACTGATGATTTCATATAAAAAAGGAAAAATCTGAAATTATTTGAATACTTATGGATCATTGAATAAATTTAAATCCCTATAATTCTCAAAAAATCTCTATAGTGACAATGCTTGTTATGTTTTTGGCTAAACATATGGAAAACATAATTTAAGGAAATGCATCTATCAGACATGGTTTATCTAAATTCCTGAAAGATGTCTCTAATCTCTGTTATTGTTGATGTCATACTCAGAACCTTCTGAGTGCATTATTTTTTGTATTGTACTGATGTTTGCGCATTTGTTATAGACTTATAGATTACGCAAAACACTAAAATAATTAGGGTAACAATGACAAACAAGACAGAGAGAGAGTTGTCTGTGGCAAAAAATCGGGAATAAGTAGAGAAAATAATGATCCAACAAAGCCTTGCATTATAAAATCAAAGGGCTTGCAAGTATGAACGTTTTAAAATTCCCTTAGTTTGGGCCGTTGCACTCTCTGGCTGCGGGACTCGTCTAACCGGCCCGCTATCAGCCGCGCGGTTCGATTCATCGCGCGCACGCCCGTGCCCAATGTGCTGGGATATCACCAATCGTAACTGCAGCCATATTCAAACTCACTACCATGGAAACGGCTCTACTGGCTGGCAGTTAAACTACCCACTGCACCGATAGCTAAGAATAAGGACCGACGGACTCTTTGTTAAAAATATTTGCTTTGATTATTTGGTGTTCCTTCTAAATTAGTTTGCAGAACTCCAGTACAAATTGTCATAACTATATATTATAATTAGGAAGGCCCACAGAACAGATAAAAGAGATTTTATCTGTTCTGTGGGAAGGCCCATCCTGCTTTGTATAATAATCTCTATTCCCAAAGCTCCACACATGTTTATGTTTTTCAGACCAATACAACAGTGTTTCATACTTTCATCCCCATTTTTTTCCTGCACCGGAAATGTAACAGTGTATTTAATCATGTTCCAATTTAATTCTATATGTCTGGGATAAACATATTTATGTACCTACCTCCATTCAGAAATATGTAAAATTCTACTGTTTCTCAGCTTAATTAATTACAAATTGCAAAATACTCAGCAAGACGTGCTCTATAATTTAATCTGTCGCTCGGGAATGGGGTGAGACGCACACATCGCACTGGACTACTCTTTCTCGGATTCTCAACATAAACTACCCACATACTATCATAGGATGAAATAAACATATTCAAGGCTATCGCATTACCAACGTTACAGTGTTTCTTTTTAAATAGATCAATATTTTCTGTCTATTTTCGCAAGAGGATGTTTATCATGAGAAATCAATTCGAGCCACCTGCTTTCGACCACAATCTTGATGGATACGGGAAAACGTTTTGAAAATATTTTACGGCTTGTTTTATGTAAATATTCATGAGAACCAATTGTATTTAGATGAGCAGGTAGATTTAATTTTAAGATATATCGAAGCTAAATTGCACTTCACGATTGTTGTTAGTATACAGGAAATCGAGTCATGTTTGCGGAGATGTAGATAATTACTCTGACAATGAAGTAAAAATGCGGCAATATTGTAAGGTCCTGCACCTCATGGGGTGTCTACCAATAACTCCATGTTTCCTTCGACTCCTCAGTATAATTGGCAATTAGTTTTGCAGTAGTTGCCAACAACTGTTAAGTTTTTATCGACAATCGCACTGGACTGACTGACTCACTGGCCGCGACACCCAGCCAACAATTGGCGCTTATGCAATTGACCAGCTTCCAACACTGGTACTTAAGTTCGGTTTGAATCTAGATTTTCAGCTTCAAAGTTGGTTTATACACGTAGGTAAGTATACGTCGATTTGGTATTATTGAACATTCAGATTTTTTTTAATGCCTGCGCATACCAGCCCGCAATAGGCATCCGGTGATAAAAGGATATTATGTCTTGTAATAATATTTTCTATTTAGTATTTTTTCAGTTAGGAGGAATTTCAAGGCATGACGCTAATCAAATGGCAGTCTGTATAATTTATCCTGAACTTAATTTTGTTTCGTTCGACCTTTGGTCGGTGTCTTCACAACTCCTGGCTCGTTCCCATCATGTGACAGTAGTTGAAAGTCCTCCTTGAACTTTCAGGAGTTTTATAAATAGCAGACGAGGCATTCATCCCTCGACACCTGAATATTGGCAGGGTCGACCATCCCGCGGTATATTGTTTGATAGACATCCATCAGTCACTATCATACATCTCGAATTTCCCGCAACCTCCACTGGAAGCGTACTCCCAATTTAGCACGTTACCAGCGCTATAGTTTCTGAGAACAGCTGTTTATTTTAAAACCGCGATGCTGTAATACAATATAAACAGGGTCGTCTGGCCCTCTAGACTACTTCTGGGGGATACTCACTTCGGCGGGGGAAAGCTCGACGATCGGGGTAGTATTCTTCACTTAGCACTGTCAATCACTGGTTCAAAACAAGGCGCGCGACTGTTTCTAAATTGGCGATCGCGCTCGCGAGTTATATTTAGAGCGGTAATACGACACCGGGCGCGGGCGAGAGTCGTTCGGTCGTGGAGCTAAGGCGAGCGGCGGCGCGCGAGTGAGCCGCGGCCGCGCTCGCCAGTCAGCGCGCCCCCCTCCCCCGCCCCGCCCGCGCCGCACGCCGCGCCCGCGCAGCCTCCCGAGGACGATACCCTCACAAACCAGCCTAGCTAACATCCCTTTGTGCAGCTTAACACACAGCGCTACATGTAACACTGTACCGACTTACTCGAGGGCCCACGTATCGTCGAGACCCTTGACTTCGGATTACACCCGTCTTCAAACAGAACTGGGCCTTATTTTGGATGCTGCAGGATGCAATACTTATTGGCAACATTTGCGACGGCTTTATTCCATAATCCTTGGACACTGACGTAAAGTTGTTGGTTGCTTAAGTTTAATATGGTTGCATTTCGAAAAATATGCGCAGACTACATCAGATACCACTTACCCCGTAATACCATCGGTTGTCAAGCATAAGGATTCCATACTTCAGATATCTGTCAACTTCTCATCACTTACTTATAGGAGCCAGTAAACTTCGCTCTGGAGAAAATGGGGAAAATAAAATTAATGCATTTGTTTGGATATAAAATATTATATTCACTCGCTCTCAGACCATACAACAACCGATCCGCAAACACCTCATTAATAAACTCTATAAAAATAACTTAGTTAATCTTCGACTATTCCTCTTCGACCTCATCATCTGTTGTAAATTCACTTTCGTTGGCTCCCTGCGAAAAAGAAAAGGCCGGTCGTTATCTTTGCTGAATAGAACACAAATGTGAAATCTGAAATAATTTTTCATTTTACTCGGATATGGAACTTAAAATTAATAACAGCGGATAGTGTTGATTAAAACTTATTTTTTTCCTACTTGTGATTTGTGAAACAAGGAAAAATTCAATTTGTTTTAATACGTCACCCACACAAAGCAGAGTATTTTTATGGTTTAGGAATATTTAAATTATGTCACGGATTTCCCCCGTCATATAAATTAAGCTACTAGATTCCGTTGATCAGAAATAAGGAATATATGAGAAGATGTGACGATACGTACAGATTGACGTCAAAGTATATCCAATAAATAAAATTAAAAACAAATTGTAATTAATTACTCATTAAACATTTAATCTCTCGTAAAATCTGACGCCAACTGAATTAATTATCTGTTGTTATTTCGGTCAACCAATCATGAGATGTGACATCTTTACTGATAGCAGATTTTATTTGGCCGTAGACACCAGACGTGTAATTAAAACTTTGTCATGATAAGACCGAATCCCAGGCTAGAAGTGAAAATTACGGGATGGCAAAAACTCTTATAAATATTAGATGACATTGGTAGCAACGCTGATGTGACTGACTGCAAGTTTTGAGGTATAGAAGGCAGGATTATAATTATCTGCCTAGCCTTTTCCCAACTATAGGCTATATTGGGGTTGGCTTCCAGTGTCGTTACACTGGAAGCCAACCCCGATATATATTTCGATCAATATATAATTTCAGTTTAATAATAAGCTGCATACCGTTGTATGCAGCTTATTATTATACTGAAATTAAGCTGCATATCGTTATTTTCGAAGTCACTGCCTATCTGACCTCCACAACTCAGTCACTAGGTAATACAAGTAAGGCTGGTTAGACTTTAAAAATACCGACTACCCGTAACGACTGCCAATAGTAGATCTTCATCTACAATTGGCAGCCGGGACCAATGGCTCAACATGCTTTCCGAAGCACAGAGGGATAACATAACATCACGCCTGTAATCCCCGAAGGTTTAGGCAGAGATGTACCTAATAGTACCCCCACATTTCACCAGTTATGTTTAAGTTCCATGTAATAGGGGGCGGTGATCCAATGGATGCGAGACGCACGGGACCGGTCAATGTGGCGACACTAATGGCAGTAGACGTCTTTCGGCTGACATGATGATGAATTGGGGGTAAGCCTATTGCCATCAACACGAGGGATAGGTGGGGGTGTTACCTGATCGTTGTTATCGGTGTCGGAGTCGCTGAGGTCCCATTGCGGATGCTCGGCGGGCACGGCGGCCGCCTCCTTCACGTCCAGCTTCATGTCTTGCTGCTGGTCCATGCCGATGTATGAGTCTGCACATACATACACACGTTAGCATACATAATATAATCAGTGTACAGGGCGGCGATTGGGAAAAATGGAAGACGAAAACCTGCTGCGGCGGCCCCAAATAGAATGGGACAAGTGCAGGAAGGTGATGATGACGATTGGGTGACGATGCTGTCACCTACATGCGTCAAGGGGGTTAAGGAAATCCTGTTCGGAAACTCAAATACGATTCGTTAAAAAATGCATACATGATGCATCTAACTATTAGTTCAGTACTAATTCTATGTAAGTTTACCAGCCTACACAATGTATTGGGCTTGGAAAATTCAACTGCTCAAATACCAGACTAATTGCAATTAATTTTGTATTATTGTCAACATGAAAATAATTGTTATTTGGAAAAGAGGCTATAAATATTTCAGGGACGTTTGGATGTATTTGTATAATATCTTGAATGAAGATTCAAGAGAGAGAGAGAGAGAGAGAGATTGATATAAGAGATTATAGATTATTATCTATTCAATTGTATACAGAAGTATTCTTGAGGTGTTCCTGCAAACACTTCATCTACACCGATGCGCGTGATGTGCATTAATTGTACTAAGAAATCTGCGGCACTGCGTTTAAAAGTCTTTTTTTCTTGTAAAAAGCCTACCAGGAAGCTTTTTTTTGGAACTGCTATATCATTTGAATCACCAACTATAAAGCCGCTAAATATGTTCCCATTCCTGGGACAACATCTAAAGCCTACATAGAGCGGGTTTGTAAAACTATATATAAAACGATTAAGAAATATCATCTTTGTGGTGACATATACATAAACTCGGCCGGGCTTTACATGTTGGGCTTCAAAACGTCGAACGCGCGTACACGCGCTCATTCAGGCGTATTCGCTCGAACCGGTGGGTTCTGTCAGTAGCAATAAGTTATAAGCCCCTACGCATGGCGCGTTTAGAAAAAGGCGCGCGTACACGCGCTTCAAAAAATGAGCTCACCCGCGCCGAAAATACGCTAATTTGAAACCGCCCTTTTTTCTGCATGGTATCTCACAAATGTCACCTCGCTGACCTCCGCTGACGTCTGCTTATTATTGAAACTGGTCGTTGTTTGTCTAACTAGGTTACCTGATCTAAGACAGCAGGCGAGAGTGTAGAGGTTAGGCCAGCGCGGCGCGGTGAAGCGCAGCTGCAGCTCGTGCGAGTCCACCAGCGCCGTCACGTGCGCTGGCGCCGTCAGCAACGTGTGCGACTTGCGGTCGCAGATGTAGCACCACCAGAATTCTTGTTTCTCCTAAGAAGATAATAGGGTTTAAGAAATGTGTAATTTTAGCGTCTTTTCTTATGAGCGTCCAGAAGATCACTGCTGGACAATGATCTTTCTGATTGCACGCCACTAAGGTCTATTCTCAGCAAATGTCATCCAGCTTCTACCAGCCATCCAAAGAGTTTGTAGCGCCGCCTATCCTTACGCTTTCCGACTCACGGTCTCCACTATTGGAACTTTAAGAGTACTGCACAACGGCATGAAAAACTAGGCTAAACTACACGAAAAGTTTGTGATCACAAATCACAATAAGATTCCCGTCTAAGAAGATTTTTTACCAGCAACTTTGTGACGAACCAAAACTGGAGGAAAGTCGACTTCATAGAACAAAGGCTTTACACAAAAATGCATGATTTCTATGAAGTTTTTGTGATGTGACGCATTATTTATATGATATACGCATAAAGACTTATACTCGTTTAAGCCACAAAGAAATCGGCATACATACTTTTACACGGAACCTACTTTTAAAAACCCATACCGACACCAATGCGTCATTCAGTTACATAAACACTGTCTACTTACACCTGACGTACAAAATGTCATGCATGTCGTAATTGAGGTCAACAAAATAACGGAAGCTGAGAACAAGGTCGGGCCAAGGTCAAAATCACTCGACACCATTCATAGATGCTCCTACGGGATAAATATAACGTCTAAGAACAATAAATAACTCTTCTACTACATACAGTTTAGTATCCACGCAGTTGGCGAATACTATGCTTGTCCCTAAATCATTTAAAAACATCTAAGCAATCTAGTGCTGTTTATAAATCTTTTTGATTGGCAAGGATGACACCAAACTGACGCAGCCTATAAAATATCGCGAGAAAATACCTTGTCGTCTTACGTAGATAGAAAATAAAGTTGGCCTATGGAAAGCCCGATAAACTGGACTTTAATTTTTACTTCCGAAATGATGACTCATGGATCGGAATTTCTTAGCCGAATATTATGAGGAAAAATATGTCCGTTAATTTCGTGGGGATTTTTCTTCCTGAGCCTAGACTAAAATAGATAAGATAAACATCTCAACGCGTGCTTCTCTAGTATCATAGACATTTAGCAATTGCAACGACGCAGAGTCACGTCTTCTTGATTACTCACAGTTCGGACGTAGAATAAAAAACATGTAATTTACTCGATTGCATCAAAATCACTGGCATGCGTCCGATTAGTCAGCAATATTATGTAAGGAGTCGTTAGCTCATGTCGAATGTTATTTAGCATCTAAATGGTATGATTAGACTAGTTAATCGAGTCGCTATCAGTTAATACATAAACATTATAGTGGGTGTAACCGGAAATCTCGAGACAACTGTGCAAAATATTCTATTGTGGAATTTTTTAATACAGATGATTTAGGCGTTACGGAATCAACAAGCAGATAAATGTTTTGTTCCCAATTTTTTTGGATCAGAAAGTTGGCTAATAAAATAAGAAATGAGTAAAAAGAGGAAGTCTGAAAGTGGCACCGGTGACTGAAGAGTTGTTTGGTAATCCGATGTCGTGGTAATGAATGAATGAGGATGATGCGAGGAAACTGTCATGAGAAAAGTTTTGAGTATGTATGTGGAGGGCAGCGTTGCCAGATTTGTGAAAAAAGCGAGACTATTTTGGTCGCAAGCGGGACATAGTAAAAAACATATATAATCAGAAGTTTTTCAATATTTATATTTTTATTTGAGTTCAAATCAGATTTAGTTTAGTTCAGTCTTATTCGTCTTCTGAATAAATAAAAAAAACAAAATCAAAAATGATTTATTCTTCAGAAAAATATGCTTCACAAACCATAGAAGCTTTTAATTTACTCACAGTTCAAGATTGGAAAAATTGCTGTGAGCACGTAAAAAAAAATTGAGAAAGAGTACTATGATAAGAATTACCTTTATATACGAGTACATGATATTTCTGTGAAGATTTAACTTCTTTTAGTTTTTTTTTTAAGTCACGCTGCACGCAACATCGAGTTATCCCCGAAAAGCGGGACTGAGCCTGTTCCGCGCGGGAAATTTAATTTTGATTTAAAAATCAACGAAACGATGAATGGACTGTGTAAAGGATATGGGAAGAATGAGAAATATGGAAGAGGACCCCAAATGAATTGGGATAAGGGCAAGAGAATGTTGACTGAGCTTTCGGCGTTGATATAGTTGGGAGGAAATCCGTTCTAAAAACGATGTTACAATTATTATAAAAGTTATGTAGGACACAGTAGTATTATCAGAGTGGAATCCGTAGCCCCATAGCTAGCTACCATCACTAACAAATATCACAGACATAAACATCCGAACTTCAAACAAAGTGCCATATTGCACATTTTTATCAGAATGCAATGTAACTTGAGAATTGAACCTGCACATATTGCAGATATGCCAATTTGTGAACATGAGCATGATCTGTCTAGCCTTTGAGAACGTGAGAATAAGCATCGCAAACTATAAACTTACAGAGTGAAAAGGGCTCTGGAGGTGAGGGGGATTTACCAACCCTAAATATTCATGCAACCGATTTTTATCAAGGGAACCATTGATTTTGTTTTAAAAGTCAAATGATCCCCCACGCGGTCCCAATGCGGATTGGTAGATGTCACGATGTTTTCCTTCACCGTTTGATTCAGTGGTGATGAAATAAATTACACAAAGTAATGCGCCTGCCTGGGTTCGAACCCACGACTTACTGTTCGTAAGTCGGAGCCGCCACCACTGGGCCACCGCTGCTAGCTTAAAAGTAATACTTTACCGAAATGAAAATAGAATATGCCTTGAATTTTATGACACCAATCGATAAGGTCAATCATAAGGATAAATCACTTAAATTAACAATTCAACTTTCTCTTCAATTTGCCACTATTACGAATTATTCACAACACCTAAATGTGTTAGTACATAAAGGGTGTAATAGTACCCTTAACGAAGCCGAAAGGCACTTGTTCTCCCCACCACTGCGATATTTTTTGAAGTGAAACTTCTTTATCGGCATTGGAAAAAAAAATTCCGTCACATTTTTCGGTTACGCGTCACATTTTTCCGTTACGCGCCCCATTTTTCCGTTACGCGCCATCTTTTTCGTGCCCCTACCACGGTTGGTTCAGACGAAGAGTACTTTCACTTTCTCCAACTAATATAATAACGATGACAATGATAGTAATAATTCTATTACAATTAATGAAATGCTGTAATAATCTTAGTAGCAAAAAGTTAAAGTGAAATAATTGTATTCATGTCTATGATAATAAAATCCTTTTGTTTAAACTTTATCTAATTTAACATTATTTAACCAATTTCTGGAAAGTTGCATGTAGATCATTTTGCGAAAAATAAGGCCATAAAGAAGTTTCACTTCTTACGTGTGTACACTAGTACACGCACACATATTTTTTTTTGTTCTAGATCATACCTGGGAACCCCCTAGTTACTGGTCGGATTGGGGGTCAAAGTTCCTAATTTTTCACAGCTGTTTTCTTTAATACTAGTTTTTAGGGTCTAACTTTACTTATATTACCTCCATGGCCCGTTTACTATTTAAAGCAGTCACTGGGACAATGTTTTAAAAGTGCTACATTGAGTTTTACCCTAAAATGTGATTTACCACCCCAAAAAAAAAAGTCGTTTCCCAGTAATACTTTTTGCGTAGGGGTACTTAGTTTGATGTACCTAATGCTTAGTTGACTGCTTCGTGAACGGTTGGTTTACACCCTCTATATAAAATAGACCACGTTATTGATTAAGTTGTAAACATTACCCTGTTAATAACTAATCAGCTTAGAAACCCATCGGAACAAAGATTTTACAAAACCACAAACGCGGCGACGATGCAAACCAAATCCCAGTAGTTACAAATATCTTATTTATACTCAGTAAAAAGGTAGCATCCGAAAATTCCGATGTATGTACGATAATTATTTTACATTCCTTTGTTATGGCTTCCTGTCAGTTAGCACTGAACCTAAGCTAATATTTAAATTACTCATTTCTTTATGAATTCCGCAAGCCAAATAACCAGTCTTGAAGCTTTTAACGCGAAACCTCTCCATCTAAACATTTACGTGAAACAACAAGTATTTAGTTATTATTGGCATCGGCAAGGCCAAGAAAGAATCATTGGTTAAACAAAAGCCATTTCCGCGATAGCTCTTGACTAAGAAAGATTGCAAATATATTTATTGTTGTGACGCACTGTGCATCCTGGAAGTAAATAACCCTGTCTTTTCCTCATCTCAAGAATAGTTGTTATGCCGTCGCTTATTAAAGACCACAGCATGCACAAAATACAACTAAGCTAAAAAATTAAGTAACGATAAAATCTACATAAATAGGTAACTAATAATAGAGAATGCAGAATCATGAACCTTGCCGTGGCGTCTGGTCAATTCTAGGTTTAGGCCACATAACATAACATCAAGCCTTACAATCCCCCAAGGGAGAGATGTACCTATCAAGAACTCCCACATTTCGCCAGGTATGTTTAAATCCCATGTAAGAGGGCGAGCCTATTGCCGTCAACCGGGCACAAATCCAAGCTCCGTAACTACTACTGAGAAATTCCAGATGTAAATAACCAATAACACTTTGTCTGATCCGGGATTCGAAACGTACTGTACCCGGACTACTTCTTAGCGTGTCGATGGCAAATTTCTATACGATCAAATCGTTTTTCCAAAATTCAGCTATGCGGACTCCACTCGCTGATGCAGTCATAACCACAAATATAATAAATACCATCTCCACAAAGTATCCGGACGTAAATACAGTACATCAAGTTTAATTTACTACCTCGGGACTGACAGACACGTATGAGTGGCGGAGACAACGATCTGCCCAGTGCGAACTTTTCTTAAAACTTTCGAAATGGACATACCTGCGGGTAGTAGGGACAATGCACAGGATGCGAGCTCTTGGACCGTCCCTCCAGCCGCTCCCGCTTCTGTAACCTCTTCTGGAACTTCTCCCACTGGTCATCATCATCTTCTGCCGCCGACGACTTGTCGCGCGACTCGTCCTCCGACGCGTCGCTGTGGGAGGCCGACTCGTCCGAGCTGCCCACTTCGGAATCATCACCTAGACAGGGAAAATGAACCAATTAGTATTTTTTTTTATTTAGAGGAAAGAGCTGACAAGAATTGTGTAGCAATGGCTGAAAAGTCACGGTTACGGTAGGACACAATGAAACTCACTCAAAACATTGTGTTGATTGATGCATTGAATAGAACAACTTAAAAAAACCTGTAAAATAGTTAGAACTTTGACCTCCAATATCTCAGTAACTAGATAGGTTATGAGAATTAGTAATTCCGGCATAATTGTGAAGTAAATAAATGAAAGTCCCAAGCAGTATCAACTATTACTTATCGTCGCCAGCCGTAGATATCAGGGCCCAATAGGAATCGTTGTTTTTTTTTTATTTTCAAACATCAGTTTGTTATCCTAAACCCTTATTATCACACTAATATTATAAAGGCGAAAGTTTGTGTGTGAGTGTGTATGTTTGTTACTCTTTCACGCAAAAACTACTGAACGGATTTGGATAAAATTTGGTACACAGATAGTTTATAACCTGGATTAACACATAGGATTTTTATCACAATTTTATCTTCCCGTGGGATACTTTTAAGCGAAGCCGCTGGCATCAGCTAGTATTACATATAACAAGGTTTTACTGTTACATTATTTATACTCGGACTAGTTTCTAACTGTGTTAATAAATAGACACATAGTATTGTAAATTCAATTGTTGCCAGATCATAGGTTTGTTGACAGGATCATGGCAGTTATTTTAATCCTGTAGGTACCTATTTAGCCTATCGTTAAGGGGTCATAGTGAAGCCGTATTATATTAGTCCTCGACAGAGTTATAACAAAAAAAAAACAGTGGAAGAAGGTATGCCATATCTTTTCGTTAAAATTTGTATTATTTTTAATTGATAAATCCTCTTTTTTGAGAAAACACTATTAATATTGATATGCGGCAGGACGTCTCCAATGAGATGACGAGTAATAGAGAAGTATGGAAGAAGAAGACATGCTGCACCAACCCCAAATAAATTGAGATGAGGGCAAGAGAATGATGATGATTCGGAAATTAAACTCATTGCAAAATTAAATTATTAATGTGCCAGGACTGTAATACTACCGGAAAATCGTCGTTTCTTTTTAAATAAAATATGTTTATTGAGGAAGGCAACCCATATTTCATAAATAATTAGTTATTAACAGTTTACATGATTTATAAGGTCGATACAATAATTATTCACGGTGATACAACGTTGCTGTAATAATTTACCTCCCACACTCCCCACCGACACGAGATCAACGGCCGGTGTGGCTAAATCTAGAAGTTTCGTCAAAAAAAAACTTAATACTGTTCTTGGTATTTGCTATTCCCGATTCCTGAATATTGGCACAGACAGCGATAAAATTAGCACCAGTGCGTCTATCGATAAATCGAAGCTCTTCCGTTGAGTATTTACAAAAACGCCTATTTTGAAAAGTGGTCCATTTCGAAGATTATCTCAGTCCAAAAAACAGTTCCAGTATTTTATAATGACCACGGCTGATGAAGCACATTTAAACGAATACTACACTGATGGGTCCTAATTGAGCTATTATCATCATGATTGGCTAATTATGTTATTAGGAGATAAAATTGTTCGAAGTAGTTCTGAGTTTAGATTATTTCGCTAGATGATGTGATTTCGTTGGAAAATAAAATGATTTCCTCTGTAATAAAATGGTTTCCGAAAAAACTACTTCACTTTACTTTTTTGGATAACAGCTGCACCTATAATTAACCAAAAGGTGTAGTTAATGTTGACCAAGTCACTGTAGCATTACTGTGGGAATTATCATTTGGAAATATAATGTGCTGCAGCGAACGGTTGGTTCATGTAAAACACCTGATTGGTATCCAGAACAAAAATTACGAGACAAGGCGCGGCAGACCACCAAGGAGATGGCGGGACGTGGTGGTTGCAGGACTGATTCATCGGGTTAAAAGGTTAACCGCAGTGGCGTGCCCAGGACACCTATCTAGGCGTGGTGAAGTAAGGTGGAATAAAGATGTGACCGAGTGGCGTAGAAGGAATGGAATATAATAGAATATTTAATTGCATAAAAACATGGTATAAAAGATGGTACAAAAATTAGATACTGAGCATACATGTTTTTGCTTAACATTATAAGCATGCAAATTTTGGAAAGCGAAGTGGTGGTCGTTTGGGAATATCCTGGATGATGCAGGCACAAGAGCGTAGGTAATAGCTAAAAGAAGCCTATACCCAGTATAAGGAAGCAGACTGTTCAAAAACCCTTGCATCATGAAGAGTAGTTAGTTATTAGGACATACCAATGTTTTAGGATTGTATGGAAATTCCGCGATTAAACCGGTTAGACTATAAGATCCATTTGTTTGATTAACAGTTATGCAGGTTAACTCTTATACTATAGGCTGTAAGGGACAACGACGCACAAAACACTTACCACGTATTCTGCATCATAACATTCTGAACCCCCCATATGTGGGAGAGCTCGGAAAATGGGGTAAACATTTAATTCTTGCTAATGAACCAAGTGAAAGAGACAAAGCATTGAGTGCGGGATAACTCTTGTCACTTTCATGCAAAAAAATTATGTAAGTATGAAAATAACCTCTGTGCGTGAACGGCTATTATAGGCTGATTTAACCTAATAATACGGTAAAAAAACCTAATATATAACCTTCATTCGAAGAGTTTTTCACCTAATCCTAAAAAATAACCTGATTAAAATGGGTAACCTTTTCGGTCCCTACCTAGATGTCTTCCTTAGAAATTGGCAAGAAGCGGTACAGAACCGGGACCGATGTCAAGGGATGGAGAGAGAGTACAGATTAGCTACAATAAAGTTATTTACCTTTCCGCCATTTCTTTCGGCAGAACACGTAAGTGATAGCGGTATCCTTGAGAATTGGAAAGAAGTTGCACAGAATCGTGAACGTTGGAAGAAATAGAGAAAGGTCTTTGCCTTTGCTAGTGGGACAATATGGGCTAGCTTTAATAATAATTTACCTTCTTCATCTTTCTTCTTTGGTTCTTTATCTTTAGTTTTCTTGGTATCGTTGCTGGGTGGCGGTGGCGTGGAGGTGACGGGCGGCGCGGCTGGCTTGGCCTGCGCCTTGGCCGCCACAGGCTTCTTCGACTTCTTGGACTGCGGGTGCTTCTTGGTTTGCTTCATCCACACAGGCCTCTTGAACGTTTCCTTCTTATCCTTATCATTCTTGTCGTTCTCCGTCTTTTCACCGTTTTCGCCACCAGCACCCTCCTCGTCGTCTCTATTGGAATTATGGTGATTTATTATTAACTGCTCTACTAAAGCATCATCTGCCTAGCCTTTTCTCAACTGTGTTGGAGTCGACTTCCAGTCTAACCGGATGCAGCTGAATACCAGTATTTTACATGAAGCTAAAGCCTACTTGAGCTCCACAACCCAGTTAGTACCGGTTAATATGATACCCCTTGGTAAGCTTTGCTCACACTAGATACTAAACTAAAATCCTTCTCCATACTTGCTTACCCATGCTTGTATTATTTGTACACACGGCTACACATCAAGCTATACATTTCCAGTATAAGCTGGTCTCGCATTGTATAGGATTTCCGTACATTGCGAGATCAGCGTAAACTGGAAATGTATAGCTTGATGTGTAGCCGTGTGTACTTATTACTTAAATTGTATAATATATTATATTTATATTATTATCAGAACACACAGTTGATGTAGAGTCAAGCTATAAGAATTAAAAATCAGTGAATAATATTTACGACCAGTAATCATTAGTCTGCGTTATTAGTAAGCTATTGAAGGAAAACAGTAAAAATAACTTTGCACAATACCATAAACAACTTTGTTATTGAAATAAATCCTTATTAAAACCATAAACATAATCAGCTTATAATGTTTCTACTGCTGGGACCCCAGGCCTCCTCTACATGAGAGGGAATGGGCTATGGTCCCCTACGCGGGCCCAGTGAGGGTTGGTAGATGTCACATGTCTACGAATATTTTGGTTCATGGACATGCCGGTTTAGTCACGATGTTTTCCTTCATCTTTTTGAGAGCAGTAATCCTTATTATAACAAAACAAAATTGAATAGGTATGAAAGAGGAAAGTATATAATTATCACCGACAGAATTCATCACGCTAAATTGAGTTCGTGACGCGTCAAGCATCTAAATTAATGTAATGGTGCCATTGATAAAATTAATTTGGAACGAAAGTGGCACGTTGTAGGTACCTACTACAATGTCAATGGCGTGGAGAGTGTAGGTGTTCGCTCTGACGTGGTTAAGTCTTTGGAATTATGTATAATTTATCTTTACAAATAAGTAAAATTGAAATGTCTACTTATTTGTAATTTCAAAATAACATCTTTTTACTGAATGCATATAAAAGTATATACGGTACTTATAACAAAAATACTATTTTTTATGTCTTCCTTTCTGCTTATTCGTTTAAACGGCTGGACCAATTTTGACGGGACTGGCATATAGCTGATGTTATAAGGAGTGACTTAAACTACTTTTTTCAAAATTTGATTCAAGTAGGGAATTAATCATTTTATAATAATTTCACGCGGACGACAGTCGCAGGGCACAGCTAGTTTATAATATTATCATTATGATCTACATATTAATGAGATCACACGCCACTTCAAGTGATGTCTTTCAAGAAGGTATTTTTTTCTGGTAAGCCAGTACCTAAGTAGCAACGTTAAAACGGGTATTAAACTATTGACTATACACATTCACCTTGGCCTGAGACAATTTTGTTACGCTGTTAATTGTCAACGTGTTCTAATCCAAAAACAACTGAAGAGAATAACGTAGAATGTCAGCATTTCATTTCTTTTTCTTAGCTCTATTTCAGCGTATATCAATTTTTAAACAAAACGGAAAAACAAAACGAAAAAAACCGGAAAAAAAACAATAAAACAAACGGAATAAATTACTGGTCATTAGAAAACAAGTAGCAAAACATTTTCGTCGCTAACTCAAACAACTACTTCACCTTAATTTAGTCACAGGCTTCTTGATAAGAATTTGTATTGCCCGTGCGAATTGCAATTTCTAGTCAATTTAACAAGTAGGTTTTTGCAACATGTATTTTTCATTATAAAGTACAAATTTGATACTGACTTGTATTATACGGCGTTTTAAAAGTTAGGCTGAAGCACATAGGCACAAAACAGTTTGTTGCTGACACTTCATGAGAATTAAGACCCATAATAAAAGATCCCAAATATAAAACCGTCAAGTGCGAGTCGGACTCGCGCACGAAGGGTTCCGTAGCATCATCTACAAAAATCGCGTTTGTTGTATGGGAGCCCCCCTTAAATATTTATTTTATTATGTTTTTAGTATTTGTTGTTATAGCGGCAACAGAAATACATAATTTGTGAAAATTTCAACTGACTAGCTATCGCGGTTCTTGAGATACTGCCGGGTGACAGACAGACGGACAGACAGCGAAGTCTTAGTAATACGGTCCCGTTTTTACCCTTTGGGTAAGGAACCCTAAAAAGGAAGAAAATCTAAGATTGTGAATTAAATTACCCTAGTTATTTTTACGATTATTGTTTCTAAATTTGGTTTCAGATGTATTCGATTAGACAGACAAGATAAACTGACAGGACTTTTAGGTACACAAATTTCGTCGTGAAATGAACTAGACGTGTTTTTTGTTTTGTTTTCAATATTTTTACTATGGCTAGCAGTGGCGCGCTTAGAGCCCAACAATACGGCCAATAAGGCAATCAGACTTTTCAGAAACCGTATCATTATGAAGAGCAATAGGTTATGGCAAGCCCAGCTTTTCGGCTTGTGTGCAAGTACAGTTACTAATGGCCAGTAGTTCTTGTTAGAAGTTATGTGCTTACTTTTCTTTGATTTCCTTTTCTTTGATAGTGGTGTCTCCGAACAGTTCCCTCATGTTGGTTCGTCGCAAGAACACAGTAACTGTCACTATCGCGCCAGCTGTCACAACCGTCGAGTTCTCGTCGTCAATCACTAAAACGAAACAAGGATTGTTTCACGACTCATATCAAAATTAACAATACAAAGAAAAATATGAAAATAAGTTGAAAACCACTAAGAAGTTGAGTTGAGTCTGTATTAAATATTACAAATGAAAGCAAAGAATATTATTTTTACTTTTATGTATTGTTTTGAAAAGATGCTTATGCTTAATCTATATTCACTTAAGGTAGCTAAATAGATCCCGTCGGGGCTGCGGGTTGTTCGAAAGAGATACCGCGGCCTCGGCGCAAGGGCTAAGAAGGAACATGGGTGGTTTTTAGTCAGTAGAAGAGTCTGACACTCCCTTCCGTTCTGCCCAAGAGTGGGAGGGGTTATTTGATGATTTCCCACCCCCAAAAAAAAAAGGTAGCTATATAGATTACGGGGCTGCGAATTGTTCGAAAGAGATACCGCCGACCCGGAACACAAAGGGGTAAGAAGGAACATGGGTGGTAGTCAGTAGAAGTCCACTCCATTTGATGATTTCCCAACCACCAAAAACCAAAAAAGCTAGTGTTACCTTCAGTATTAACTTGGAAATGTATATAAGGCATATTGCCAAGCACTTTCATGAGGTCATCATACTGCTTATCATTCAAGAACCTCAGCACTTGTCTCCTTTCTTCACCCGGTAACTGGGCTAACTGAAGCAGTGACTTAATGTGCTTCTTCCTATTCGTAAAGTACTTCAAATGCTCTTCGTTGATGTACGGGAGTTGTAACAGGGGAGATTTGTACTCCCAAAGGCCTTGGACGATCATTGGAGACAGCTTCATACAATTTTCTATTGTTTCAATAGTGGGTAAACGCGGTACTGGAAAGAAATATTTGCAAAAATAAGGTTAATTTATCTTATAATGTTGTCTTTGTATAAAACTTATAGTTATGGACTAAAGTAACCACAGTGGGTCTCAGACAAAAGCAGCAAAAAAGGGCGAAGCGGCAGGCCTAGAAAGAGATGGTGATTGGCCAACAACATTTACGAATAAGTGGAAACAGGAACGATATGTCTTTGCCCTGCAGTGGGACACAAATGGCTAATAATATAATATAAAACTTATTTCCAACACACTTACTTCTTCTAGCATAAGCGAGAGCAATGAGTTGGTTGACACAATTGACCATTTCGACAATAAGGTCGGGCCCTCGCGACACGATGTACCTTCGGTCGCACTCGAGTGTGTCCGGCGGCAGGCGCATACGAGACAAGTGAGCATGCAGCAACGCGCGCGCCTTTATACTGTACGGACGGCACAGAGGCTGCTCTTTGTTCTTCTCACCCAAGTTTGGTAGCTCACGCAATAACTGGAGATCAAATTAATAAATCAGTACAACATAATAAGTTTTTTGTTGTTATGTTTTTAGTGTGCTTGAGTAACGCTGACTAGAAATCGGCAAGCCGTTGATGGGTGAAACTAACGAAATATTTCATCATCATGAGCCTAGCCTTTTCCCAAGTATATTGGGGTCGACTTTCAGTCTAACCAGATGCAGTTGATTACCAGTCATTTACATGGAGCGACTTGCCCATCTGACCTTCACAACCCTGTTAGTACTGGGTAATATGATACCCTTTGGTTAGACTGGTTGTCAGAGTTTTGGGCAATTAACTACCTTTATCTCTCAAAGATCTACAAATGACAGCCAAGACCAACAACTTAACCAAACTCACATCACATTAGAGATATTTTTGATGACCCAAAACTCTGACAACCCGTCTAACAAAAGCTCATAAACAAATTCTGGCTACAAAAATAATGTTAACCATCCATGTGCAGCTCAAAGAAGTTTATTGATATAATACATACCGAAGGAACTTCCTCATTATCAGTGACTCTCTCAATAATTTCAGAATTGTGCCGTTTGTCAAACTCACAAGACGCAGCTAGGATCATGAGAGCTCTCTTCAGAGGCATAGACGGTGTTTTGTGACAGAAGTAGAAGTACATTTGAGTTGTGTCTAATAATACTTGTTCACCTGAAAAGCGTATAGACCGGTACCACCACATTCCAACCTGAAAATAATATAATTTTATTCATGAAATCTGGTTATTTAAACCTAGCTTCTCACTAATGCTAAAATTAAAATATCAGGCCAATAATCCGCCAGTCATGAACCAGACACAAATCTATGAGATAAACTATTGAGAAATTCCTGATGGAAAAACTCTTCTATTCCCAGGTTGTATGAAGTGTTATTACACTTTATATAATCTGGGAATAGAACCCAGACTCAGCATTTGTGCTTGTGACTATAGCAGAGACAAACAAGGTAGTTCAATAATAATTAAATTAAGAGTTCTATTTTAAACTCTTTCAACATAAAACCCGCTGGATACTAGAAGTGTGTAAATGATTGAGCTAAACATACTTACAGCGGTTGGTAGTGCAACCATAAACACTAAAGCATAGAGTCCAAGCACCCATACACTGTTCTCTTTTTCTACAATCCAGCTGGGCAGAGCAATACCAAAGCTCATAGCACCTGGGCCATCGGGGTTGCCATACTTCTCAAAGTTTCTGCGTGCCTCATCATCTGTAAGTGCCTGAAAAATAGAGAATGTTTTGACTTAATTAGGTTTTCAATTAAGCATTATGCCAGTATAAAAACAAGTTGCTTAATTTTTCTGTGAAGTAAACTTGGTAACCTTCTTTTTGTAGATTATTTAACAAAATACCTTTTAAAGAAAATTGTTTGTTCAACGTCTTGAAATGTTTGATATTATAAAAATAGTGAAATGTTTTAACATTATTTATATAAAAATATGCTTGCTCACCTGATAAGCTTTTGATAACCTCATGAAGGCTTTCTCATCACCAGTCTCTTTGTCAGGATGCAGAATGACTGACTGTTTGCGGTATGATTTTTTAATCTCAGCTTGTGTTGCACCCGGCGGTAGACCCAGTATATCATAGGGGTCGAAATTGGACATTTCATAGTCAAATTGTGACACTTTGTATGCCAAGAATCCAAGTAGTACCCATCCCAATATTATAGCTAACTTTATAAAGAAGTTTTTTACACCTTTGTAGGGTTGTGATTGTTCTATTATGATCTGTTTTTGTACACAATTTGGACACTGACATAATTCTGCACGTTTTGCTGGATCTAAAAAAGTTAAGGCACATTATGTATTCTTTCCTGCGCGTATTTATACTGGGGTTTACCGTAGGCGACACTATGCCGCATCGTCATCGGTAAATTCCTGACATAACGGTAATTAAGTTATTTCAAGAATGTAAGGTTATCATGAGTCTATAACGAAAAAGTCAAATTGATACATAGTTATCTATTAATTTACTAAAGACACAAAATACAATTTTCACACTGTAAAACATGAAATTCATACCTTCTTTACTTTTTCTTGGCCAGTAATAAAATGTCGCAGGTACAAGTATCAAAGCAAGGAAAGAAAGGACAAAGTAAAAGAATGTAGATCCACTTTCATCATATTCGAATTTTTGACCACCCATTGTTAATTTTTAATACATTGAAATTGAAAAATCATTACACGCTACACAAGTACGATTGGTAGGTAGAAGACGTGTCATTTAGTGATGGGTTGGATGATTGAATGCATGGATTATTTTTGACATTCAGTTTATCATTGCACTAAATAAAAACAGTTTTTTTTAATAAATTATATGAGTTCAATGCACCAGTTCATTTATTGGACGAATGAACGGCAGCGTAAATGGAATCTATCTGCGTTACGAATATGTCTCTAATTTAAAATTATCTGATGGCAAAAGTGTCGATAAAAACATGCAAATTTCTGATACAACACTAGCTGTCAAAAATGTCACGTTGTTCCGATGTTCCCATAGAGTTTCATCAATACAATGGACAAACGTAAATTTGCTTGAAAAAAGCACAGATATTGATACATTACTCCTATTACTCAATAAATCATTTTCGATTCCAAACTCTAATGTAGAAAATTGCTAATCCATACCTTCAATTCAATAGGAGAAATGCTTGATAACGTAAATTCTGTATTGTTTTTTTTTTTTAATAAAATTGAGTGTGGATGAACTTCTGCAGTATCGAGTCCAAGACCTTTATGGAGGTTTTATGTCTCTGTAAATAATTTAAAACCACTCCATCCACAAAAAATACATTTTTACAATAACCTCTCAAAAGCTCTTTTATCTACATCACGGTGATGTCTTTTTTTAACATAATCGACTAACTCACCTCTAATCTTTGTTGACATTGTCATTTTTATTGAATTTGACATTGACAAAGTAAAATAAATTGGCAGCCAAAATCGCAGTTATGAAATAGTATTTATAATTTTTTGCAACAGCAAATTAACAACTGCGCGTAAAATAATTACGGTATGTCTCAACTGAGTCTTTGCTTCTGACAGCATACAAATTAGTGTCGGCAAAACTGACGTTTACCTCCGAACTGGGTTCTTTAGAAAAACAATTTAATAATTTTCAGATGGCCACTAAAGTTGTTGCAAGTGCTACTGTGAGGGCGGTGAAGAAGAGACTACTACCTTCAAGGGCTGCTCTTGTTTTAACTCCATCTGCAGTAGAAAAAGTCAAAGAGATCATGTCGAAAGAGGCAGCAAAAGGCTTTCTGGGCTTAAAAGTTGGTGTTCGTCAAAGAGGCTGTAATGGTTTATCATACACACTAGACTATGCAAAACAGAAAGAAAAACTTGATGAAGAAGTCAAACAGGATGGTGTTACCATTATTATCGACAAAAAAGCACAATTAACATTACTAGGTAAGTCATAATTTAGCAGCTATGTGAACTCTAAATACCTATAAATGTGTTCAAATTGTTTTAAATACATTTTGGGCCTAGGGCATGTATTGTAGGGAAGACATTATGACTAATAACAGGTGTCAGGGTCACTCTAGAAATACCACTATTGTCAAAATGTGGTCATATTTATTATGTATAAGTACTAACAGGAAACAAAAACGTAAACTAATCATCAAGTCTCAAACATAACAATCATCAATAATTATAAACATAAAATGCCAAAATAAAATTCTTATTTTTCTGGCTATTTCCATTTCTGTAGTAGTTGCCAACTCCTATACTTGTTCATCACAAGTATGGCTTGCTTTATGTATAGGTCATGGAAGTTTACCTTTTTGTCAAACAGCTTTAATTTATATTATTTCCAATACAATAAATCTTATCTCTTCTGTATATTGCCCTGTGAAACTATAAAACATGGTCATTGACAGATAGTAAGACCATTATTCCTACTTCATTGAATACTACTTATTTAATGATTTCAATATCATCATATAAACTGTATACAAGGTAGAAGAGACATTGATGCACTAATGGTTACCACACATGTTCAGTACATAAATCTGAACTCTTTGAAAAAAAAAAGCTTGTTATCCCCTTTTTTTATTGGCGGGTGGAAAATCATCGAATAACCCCTCCTGCTCTTGGGCAGAGCGAAAGGGAGTGTCAGACTTCTTCTGACTAAAAACCACCCATGTTCCTTCTTAGCCCTTTATGTCGAGGCCGCGGTATCTCTTGCAAACAACCCGCAGCCCCTACGGGCATCGGCCCTTGCCCCTTCCATGTTGCTGACATCTCATTGAGGCGCGTGCGGAACACCAACGCGCCGTCGACACGGCCTGTCGTCGTCATAAGACGCAAGGACGGCCCGCGTCTTTTTTTATATGTATGTACAGTGGCCGGAAGCCATCACGTGGCCCCCGACGCCGGAGCGTCTCCCACAGCGGCTGGGACGAGAGGTTCTCTCCCTCTCACGTTCCGCCACCTCCTTTGCTAGCATCACTGCTTCGCAGACGGAGGCGACGGCATCCCATTACATGTTATCCCCTTGAGTGTCGTTGTCAGTTTGATTTGCTCAACACAACTACTCAAGATGGCTTGATGATTTCAGACTTATGGTAATTACAATAAAACCAGGTGTTTTTTTAGCATTACTAATTCGACTGTTTTCTTTTTATTACAGGGACAGAAATGGATTTTGTTGAGAACAAACTTTCAGCTGAATTTGTATTCAACAACCCCAACATCAAAGGCACATGCGGCTGTGGGGAATCTTTTAGTATATAAAATTAGTAGTCTATATTTAAATTTAATATGAACATCCTTGAGGTTGCTACCAACCGGTTTAACAGATATTTTACTTCACATATTTAGTGCGCTTTCAATGAGAATATAAAATAAATTACCTTCTTCATACACCTGTGCTAATATCTTATAGCTTGAAAATAATAATTATTACACGTAAATATGCAAAATGTTCTTTGTGGAGTGGAGATAAGATATGAAATTCTGTGGAATCAGGCAGCAACCCTAAATCTTTAGACGAAGCTGGTACCATAATATAGTGTAGATAAATTGAAAATGTACATTACTGTAAATGTTGACTTAAGTTAGTGAGAAATTTTGAAAAAAAAAATAGAAATAGGCTGTATAGTTTTGTAAATGATGTATGGCTTTTTGTAGTGAATTAAAAGTACATAGGCTATGTTTTTTTTGTTAATTTTTAGTAATTATAAAAGATTTTATCTTTCTCCTATTTAAACCTGTATTTTTCCTACTTAGACCAAATCAATTTTGTGAAGTTCATTTGTTGTTTAATAGAAAATAAACACATGATCTACACTGTAAGCATTTGTTTTGGACAGAACATTATGTTTGTCCTGAGTAAAATATTATATAGAATTTTACAAATCTTACAATAATTAATGCTGGAAACTTGTACCTACACAATTATGCTAGTAGAAGAAGTTGTGCATGCAAGTGGCTTGCATAATTTTGTGCAACTTACAGACACGTTTTTGGGTGTAATGGTATAGTTATTAGTGTGTGTCATAAGTCATAATAGAGCTTGCGAGAAAAAATTGACGGAAGATAAAACGCGTCAAAGATTTGCGTTGTGACGTCACTAACCGGTAAAAATGTCTTAGAATATGACGTCACACGAGATTTCAAAGCACTGTATCGTCTTCATTGTTTGTTTACGTGAAAAAAGAAAAAATACGTGTCCAATATTTTTTGAAAATCTATCTGACGGACTAGGTAATTAGATTTTTTTTGTTAACCCTATTATGACGCCGCATAAGCCTTTTTCTGCAAAATAATGCAAGCAAGTACCTACATTCAATGAAGGAATCAAATGAAATTAATCATTATAGTCCAAGAAAAGCCTCTTCATGCAGTATGTTATCATTATACATTGTTATTGAATTTAATGCCACTGCAGAACGTAAATTCATAGGGTAAGGTCACGTTAATCTTATACCTTTCCAAGACGTGCGTATACGCCTAGGGGATGAGTTGGAGCGAGGGAGGAGGTAGAGTTAGTTTTGCCGAGTGCAGTGTCGATGCTGCCACGTGCGACAGCAGCGTTCTGTTTCTCGCTCAGCAAATGGCAGTTCTGAGCGACTGCAAAGGAAAAGACCATGGAAAACTCCGTTTTCGCGCTGCTGAGATGAGGGGTAACACTTAGATACTGCAGCTTATACCTTAATAGTAACCGTGACGAGTTAAGTCATATGTACCACTGATGCTGAAAGATGTAGGTAGGTACCTAGGTACTTACTTAATAAACATACAATCACGATTCACGCGTGTGTTATCCCCAAATGGTTAGGTAGCAGAGATGTACTTATTAGTACCTACTATCCACATGTCGCCAATCATGCGCATGCCATCATCATGTTGCTCATGTCGTAGTGTGGCCCTGCCAGTCGGGGACACTAGTAAGCGAGCCTTTTGCTATCGTGGCCGCTAGTTGCTACACTTGCTACTGAAGAATTACCGATAGAAAATCCCAATAAAACTACCCAAAGTATTATAATGTACCTACTCTGTGTACCCAACCCCCTGGTTGGGTCCTAGACTTGCTTCCCTAAGCGAGCCTAGGACCTCATTCTTAGCAGTAGTGCTTAGGACCACTAGACCAATGAGGCTTCCTCTCTCTTCTATTAGTAATTTAATACAGAAGAGTAAATGTGTAGTAGGTACATAACTGGGATTGAGCCATATCGGTCAGCGCGGATCCACGTTCCTATCCTTTTACGTGCGACCGAGCACGTCGATACTACCGCGTGCTATAGCACTTCCGCTGTTTCTCTCTAGCCTATGACGCTCCCTTACTTTAATAATTATAGGTACCTACTCTTTGAAGTCACGGTTCTGAGCGAAAGGAAAGGAGCATGGAAAGCAGACTACTTAATATATTGGGTACATAATGGAAAGTGTAAACCGCAACCCTAAATTCAATGTCCGCACCCATGGAAGTTATCTACTCCTAACCGGTTATTTTTAAAGTAGAATTACAGAAACCGGTTTTTGTTTGTTAATAAAATACATTCGTGAGTCGTATTTTGGAACTCTTTATTCACCTAAATACCTCCTACAGCATCCAGGTCCATGTCTAGTGTCTACAGCCTAAAAAAAGTAACCACGTTAATCGAGAATCGATAGACACGAAATAATAATCGAAATCGATTCATAGCGATATGAAACACCCGTCCGTAGATTCGCATCTTTCTTATTGAAAAACAAATCGTCTATTAGCTTCATATAATTATGCGAATACAATACATTTAATTTATGCTGATGATATATTTACATATAATATATGTAAAAATTAAAAACGTGTGATGAACTGATGATATTATGTCATATATCATCAGTTCATCACACGTTTTTAATTTTAATTTTTATTAGAGAAACGCGTCGTGTCGTGATTGTAATGACGACTACATGCCAAAAGTTTTGCAACACTATCTCATTTATTTAAAAATACTTTAAATTAATTGTATTCATGGTTTTATCCATTTAAAATTATGAAATCATCTACTATATTATCAAAATTAATATAATTATTTGTAGGAACTAATTTATTTATCTTTTAAAAATATAGACACAATTTTTTGTAGGCTGTATACATTTTTATACCTTTGCCTGACCACAACACAACTATTGTAAAAATAGCAATCTATCTCCTTCGTTCAAAAGTAACATGGAGGTTGTGCTGTGAAATTAGTAGCGAAGTATATTTTTCTTTGTTTACGTGTCGAATCTGTCGAGCTAATAAAAAGCATACGCGAAATAGGATTATATTTTGGTGATTTATGGATATAAATCAGAGAAAACTGTTTACAGATTCGTTGTTGTACAGTAAGCGTTGAAATGAATAACGGTGACATCGGGGGGCCAAGAGGCAGAGGCCGTGGCTGGCACCAACCCGAAAATCAACCACGGGAGCTCCGTAGGCCGAAGATTGTTGCCGAGGAATCAAAAGGTAACAAATATAACGTTGAATTTGATTTATTCCACACTTTCACACACCGATCTTATGCTGTGTGACGTCGTCATACTTGGCCAGTTTATAACTGCGTTCTTCGTAATTATAATACTTCAGGTGAAAGTAAGGATTTTCATTTCTAATGACGTCGCCGTAGTTTGACAAAGACAGGCGGCCGTGCTTAGAATCGATTACGGAGCAATAATTTGTTTTTGGGTCAACTGGTTGTGGTATGCTTTTATATATTTTTTTATATAATCGAACATACTTTTACTCATTTTAACTCTTTGTTTCAGTTGAACCTCCCAAATCAACCCTGTCGGCCGAAGCTAAAGAATGGTACCCGCCTAACTACACCCCGCATGCAGTACCCACATACAACCAAGATCCTGCACCTTACAGACCTCACCGGTTTTCTGTGCAAGATCGCCTTCGTCAAGCTCAAGATCAAAACCCCTACAGCTTAGAAGAAATGTCCTATTCATTGGATGAAGCTGAAAATATGGAATTAAGAGTAAGTATAACGTTACAGTACCCATATTGAATAAATTATTTTATTGTACAAAATAATAACTATATTATTTTCCTCAGTCCGCTGTTCCGCAGGAGAACATAGCCAACTTGATAACAGTGATGTGTGAGATAACATTTGATCCTGGTAAATTCGACACCCTGTGCGGCCCATTGGTTGATGCTTTTGCAACAACCCTTCATGACGTGAACTACACTAGACCTCTAGTTGAAGCTATCGTCAATCAGGTATTTATACTACTTTTATAATTGTTTTTGTAATAGTAATTATTATTTGTGACTAACTTATCTTTTATAATATGTTTATTACTAACTAACAAGCATGCGATAATCACATGTTATTGATTTGGTAAAGCTAATAAACTATAGGCAACAGATTAGATAAACAATTTATTAAAATATAGAGAAGCTGAGACTGTTTCATCTTTTAAAATAATACATAATATTAAGTGCTTTTTTCTCACTTTGAAACTAGTTTTTTAATGACCCTACATGACTTTGATTATTTTTGTATAATCTTTATGTCTCCACGTCCCAGTTTTGTAGAGGAGATTTCATTATCTTGCAGCTCTATCCAAGACCAGCCTGACAACAATGACTTTTAGGGGTTAAAGATGCAATAAAGCACATTAAGTGTCATGTTGTCACTAAGACAGTGTAAGCATCAGAACAATATGTATTGAATGACAAGAAACTGATGCACTATGGTTTCCTTTGTCTCAATTCAACTTGGAAATAACAAAACAACTTAATTAATTGGTTTGATAAATAGTCATTTAAAGGTCATTCAACTTCATTTTAATGATAGACTATGTTGAGGTTATGATAAAAAAACGTGTTAAAAAAGTTCTCAAATAAAAATAATTAATATACCTACTAACCTATTTTATAAAAATAGTTTTGTTCCAAAAACTACAGATAAAACTGGCATGTATTAAAAATAACATGACTGTGCTCAGTTTTGGTAACTGCATGGTTATTATCTATTAAATATGTAAATACATAGTACATAAGTAATTTCCATTTGTTCTTATTTATTAGCATCTTTGAAGACATAATATTGAATACATTTTTGTGTCATAAAAAGACTCAAATTAACTAAATACACAATGTGTCTTAGTAAAAATTGCCAACACCACACTTGCATGTTGCAAAGAGTGTTATAAACTTACTATTTTTGTCAGTTTTTTGGAATTCGTAACTTTCTTTTACCAGCACATCTCATGTAGGCAGCTATAAGACACATTAATTGTTTTCAATGCATTACAAAAAAGGTGTATGACTTATGAATGCAGCTGTTTATACATAGAATGTTGTTGGTATGAACCTGTTCTCAAACTATACTTTTGTGACGACAGTCGATAGGCGAGCCCAACTTCCGTTACAACGGGGCGCGTTTGTGCTCGATGTACGACTCCGTGTCGCCTCCTGAGGAGTCCACCTTCCGTGCTTGTCTGCTGGAGCGCTGCTCCACAGAGGAGAGCAAGATCATCAGCGGCATGGAGTCCTCGGAAGAGAACATGCGCGGCTTCGCCATGTTCCTCGCTGAGATATACACCCAACTAGAAGATAGCCAGGTTAGTCACTATGAATACAAATTAATTAGAAAACATTTTGTCTGTTATTTTATTGTCTATCTCAAAAATTCGTCATTCTCCTTCTTTGGTTTTTTTTAGCAAAAGATCAGGTAACTTTTTGCTATGACTTTCGGCACCATCTTGCAGTTTTCCAGTTCAAGTTAAGCACAAATTGTTTAATTTATAGGGAGGAAGAATCAAGACTCTAGGTGAAAGTTTGTGCAAGGTCCTGCTTCATCTGCTCGACACTGACAAGGAAACTAACATCAAAGCTGTCTGCCAGCTGCTTAAAGTTAGTACCTATTTTTCTACTACAAAAAAGTACAATTTTATTGACAGTTTTTACTGGAGGCGGTGGGCAGGGTTACTTATTCCTCCATTCTAGAGTGATTTCTCTTTCAGGCACTTAGTACCCACATTAGTGTTGATTCTAGAATTGTTTTTAATTACTTAAAAATTCATGACACTCAATTTGAAAGCTCAGTTATAAAAGGAAATGCCAACTACAAACTACTGATTGCTGTCAAAAACTGATGTTCATATAACACGCAATAACGACAGGACGCGGTGAAATTAAAACCGCACCTTCTACATTTTATATATTGACGTTTTTCACGGCTTGTTTCGTGCAAATTAAAACAATAATAAACCAGTCTTGTGTGGGTGTTTTTAAAAACAAAAACAACATTCAAGTGTCTGATTCTTTATATCAACATCACAAGCCAGAATTTCGAAGTCGTAATCTATGTTTGTTAACACTGACATTTATTACTGAATTTTCAGGAAAAACCGTTCACTATTTTTATTGTTTCTGTCATTTCAAACATAATGAAATATGTAATTTAATAATACTTTGAGTCCTAGCTGTTACTTTTTTCAAGAATCTTGTAGTAGCAACGGTCTTTATGTACTGACGCTCGTCAGTGCCATAATTAACGTTTTTGTCTCTGTTAAAGCGACATTAGCCCTACAGCTCAGGAGTCGGACTGGCGATCCAGTGGTTGTGAGTTCGAACCCACCCACTGCACCATGGTGAACTCTCTCTAGACACAAACATTTTTAGTCTGTATTGGGGCTAACAAACTAGAATGCAATAAGTATTTTTCACGTAAATAGACAGAATTGAATACTTTTTATTGTACACCATATAAATTACAATTAGTAACGAATTCGTTCTGGGACAGTTATCAACTCATGAATCATAGTGAAGGGATCAATGAACTCTCATATCTGTAGCTATCTACGTGAAAAATACTTTGAAAGTGTATGCAGATAGCTTTGATTGCTCTTGTTGATGCCTTTCCAATCTTAATCTTAGACCCGCGCTAATCGGTTAAGGTTTTCAGTGACAAGCTTTTTGATTCAGACGCCTTTTTTTTTTTTGGGCGGGTGGAAGATCATCAAATAACCCCTCCCGCTCTTGGGCAGAGCGAAAGGGAGTGTCAGACTTCTACTGACTAAAAACCACCCATGTTCCTTCTTAGCCCTTCATGTCGAGGCCGCGGTATCTCGCGGTATTGATTCAGACGCCTTACATTCATATCTTGGCATGATGTTTTTATCTGAATCATTTCTTTTGCTTTCTATTGTTTCTGTCATAAATCCAGCTCTTGTCCCAGGTACGTAAATTCTTTCTCTTAATGAATTTCGCCTAGATACACATTGCTCCGCTATGATAACAAAGATCTAGACAGCTAGTCGCATTTTAGTCAAGATTGGTGATTTGGTGATTGGTGTTTGGTTAATCGCAGTCTACTCGCGTTTGAATTTTGGGAATGCCCGTCTAAGACTTATTGCTTAACTCACCAATCACGTTCAAATTTAATTTGCAACTCGGACTTACATCTAAAAATAGCCAGGTATTTCCAAAAAAATAACATGAGTAAAAAAATCGTCGATACTAACAACATTCTGTCATTTAAACTTACGCGTCCAGTTCGTCGGCATTACAGCGTACGGAGCATACTGATTTCTCTCCTATCAATTGCCAAAAGAACTGCTTTCGTCGGACTTCGACGCTCCTTGCGATCAAATGCCGACAGAACTGGCCGAGTAACAGAAAAAATAGGTCGGACATATCCGTCCGCTAAATCCAACGGTACTAATATGTTGTTTGACAGCTGTCGGGTATAGCGCTGGACGCGGACTGCCCGGCGGGCATGCACGCGGCGTTCGAGCGTCTCAAACGGCGCGCGTCGCTGGCGTGCGTGCGCAACGTGGTGGCGCTGCGGGCGGCGCGCTGGGGCACGGCGGAGCCCGAGCCCACGCCCGCGCCACCGCAGCAGCAGCAGCCGCCCCCGGCCGCCAGGCGGTACAACTATGGCGGTGAGCAACAACACTTAACTCTTTACCATCTGCTCTAGTTTTTGACCACACTGCTTGAGGGTATTTCAGTCTTCTTTGTAGGGTTTTAGCAGAATCGCAGATTCTACCATCTTAATATAAGACTTAAGCTTGGGTTTCCTCAGGCAACTTTGGCAACTGTCAAAAATGCGACTATCGTAACGGCGCGCGGCGTCGCTTTCTTGGATAGCCTAAACTTTGCATCGCCATGTCTGTTTACTTGATTACAGCATTGCAAGCATTACAAAAAATTGGAAACCTTTAAAAGTAGCATTACATAATTAATATCAGTCATAACACCTCAAACAATATTCCACGAGAATCTAGGATTTCGTAATTAATTGCGTGGGACGCGTTCACGTTTCACGTTTTCAGTGAAGTATGGCTTTAGTCACGTTCCTGCTCTCACTTCGATTACAGCGAACCACGTGGTTCGCTCCCGTCGCGCGTCGGGTACACTTGCGCCCGAAAATAAGCACGTGGCATCCGAAGCCGTACGCTTAGTAAACAATAGACTTGTGGGGGAATGCGATTCGAAGTTCACGCGAATTTGACTTATATAACTCTGAATACAAAAAAGTTTTTTTAATTCGAAGGCTTTGGTTGGTCCAATTTATTACACAAGAATCAACATACAATATCAAACATTCGTACTTTACTTACCTAGACAAACACACAACATTCGTACTTTACTTACCTATACAAACACACATTTTCCCCATAGGCCCAGGAGACTGTCTCGCCTTGGCCTATGGAGAAAACGTGTGAGCACCTGCCACGAAACTTACATTCCTTTCGCCAAATTTAAGATCATACTTCCTTAATAAAATTGTTGTTAAATTTTGGGAAAACTAAGTAACAGGAAATAAATATCAATAATCTCTCATTCAATTTAAGCCTCATAGTATAAGTTTTATATATAGTATAACTTTCGAACATAAATGTTTTAGCGGCGTTACTCGGGTATTAATGTCAGGTTTGCCCGACCTTTCGGCTCTTAGTCATCAACTTTTATTTCGAAAGTAGTTGAACAAACCTTAGGATTGGCCGACTTTAAAATCATTAGTCATGCTACCAGGCGGAGAAATTACCTAAAAATATGAACGACGATACCATGGAACCAACTTTGAATTGGACACTCTTTTGTTTCGCTTTTTCCAAGATAGTCGCAAAGTAAAAGTTGTTCACATTCACACGTACTTTCACCTGAAAGGATGCTAATCAGTTCAGTAACATATTCAGTATTATTTTGCATAATGGTTAACGAAATGCATCAATTAAGTGTGAAGATGGTTTGTAACAGCGATGAACGGCGAGGTGGAGAGCGGGCCGAGCGACGGTGGGTACTTGGCAGATGGGCATACCCTCACTGCTGAGGAACGTGCCTTCCTGCAGAGCAACCTGCCGCCCGGCAAGAACGTCGCACTAGATGAGGATATACTGTGAGTTACAACTTTATTTACCCGACTATGGCACAACCAAAATGAGGGTTTTGCTTAAGCAGGTGGTAGTTTTCTACAACTACAACCCCCACATTAAATTGTATAAGTGACTAGGAATACCTCCTTTTAAAATGTTTTAAAACACCGCTTTGTGGAATGAAAAAGTTTGGCGTCTGAAAACTATTTTAACCCCGATACCCCATTTTACTGTTGTAATATTTGTATGAAAATTACAATATTGATAATGTATTATAGCGAGGAGCTGGAGAACGACGCGTGGGACACCGGCATGGATGCCGAAATGCAGGCCGGCTTCTTGGAGTTCCTCAAGATTTCCAATCAAATCAAACGATAACCGCACGTTGCGACGCGCCCCTTCCCTCGCGGGGCTCAGACCAAACTGCGTCTACTATGCTAGGACAATGGTGAAAAACTATAAAAAAAATACAAAATATATAAAACTATAAAAAAGATTTAATGGGAGCGATCAACCTCGTAGCCATCCTGTCAACGATTTACATATGAGTTTGATGTAAGAGCTTGGCGTCCCACAGCACCGTCCCGCCGGTGCCCCGTCGCGAGAGGATACGCCGACTGTTAACTACAGCATCATACTAACAGTTTTCCACCTTACCTACTTAAAGGGCCGCAACAACTTTACTTTTAGGTGCTCCAACGTAGTAATTTAAGTATCAGGATTATATACCGACTTAAAGCTTTTTAATTTTAGATTTGATATGCCTTTATGTATGACCAAACTAGAATATTTTCAGTAAAAAAAAGTCTTATAATTTTTATTTTTAGTGTGATGTTTAATCTTTTGGTCTGTTGTTCCGGAGGGTCTTAATTGTGTTTACGTATGAGTGAAAATAATGTTTACAATTAATTAGTTAATTATTGATTCTGTTACGTCATAAAATGCCCAGTTATTATTTTCCAATGTTATACGTAAGCACATCTGACTTATGATCACATGGACTAAATGTAAACAAGTGTAGGTAACTAAGTGTTTTATTTTATGAAAAAAGTACTATTGTTTTCTTGTATTGTTAAGCTGCTAATGTTTTATTAGTTCCCACCACTAAATTTGACGGCCATATGTTAGAGCTATTTTCTTGTTTACATTTCGTCTATACTATAATGTTTAGTGATCTCATAATTTCTCCATATATTTTTTCTTTTTCTAGAAAAAAAGAATGCATTAATTTTGGGGTTTCTTCACATTTCTTCAAACAATACAGAAAATGTTAAAATAAACCTAATAATACTCTTTTTTTTGGGGCAGTCGTGTAATAAAATAAATATACCTTCTGTATGCAAAAATAAGGCTAATTACTTCCATTCCATTGTAAACAATGCCCACTGGAGAAAAATGTTACATAATAATATTGCATAAGTTAGAAGGCTGAAAATTTTTTTATTTACTTAAATGACATTTTGTCCATTTTACTGATGAAATAATTATTATAATTGTATGTAATTTTTAATTGATTGAACTACTTTTGGTGGGATACAGTAAGGAATACAATCAAGGTATATTTTAATTGCGTAATACATTTGTTTGGCACAAATTTCTTTAGTTTAGTGCAATAATTAACAATTCTTAACATTTGACGTTGTTTGCATTTTACACAACTTTGCGTCATTTCTACTCTTTAAAAGTAAAGTGATCTTTTTAAGGAGCTAGATTACAACGACTTATAGACCATAATAGGGTTGTTCTCTCGATACTTCCAGTTGCATTTTCTTATAACTTTTAAATGGTTTGTCGATGTGGAGTAGAACAATATGTTTTGCCAAATTCGTTACACTTGTGTCGTGTGTTGTTGTAATTATATTTGCCTATTTGAAATGAGTGAGATGGTGTGACAGATGCCTTGTGTGTAATGGATTTAAAGCCCAAAATACCTAATTGCTGATCGATAGACTACAGTGAGTTAAGAGAGTATAACAATTTACAAGCAATAAATAAGCTACCTGCTAAACTAAGCCATTTGTGCTGATTATTGAAGTAATGAATACCTTTTTCGAATATATTTATAGAATACAACATTTATTTATTTGAAGCAATTAGGAAAATGTTTATAATATTCCATTGTATTTTTGTTGCAGTGATATTATGAATGTTATAAGAATAAATGGATATTTTAATAAAAGTCATTTAAATAAATTTGTTTTTATTTTATTTTATCTTATTGCTCCGTTATCAGTGCAGCTTACAAGTGTCTTATGGCATATGACGCAACTCCACTATCTACATTGTTATTGTCTCTTGACACATTATGTCATAATCATATGTACTTGAACAGCGACAACAAATAGTATTACAAAAATAGTATATTCATTATAATAAGTGTACAATGTAATCTTATCTTATGCCTCCGGTAAGACCTTGTAAGGGTTAAGGATTCCGTTAGGATCCATCAGCTGTTTGAGATCCTTCATAAGGTGAAGAGCAGATTGATCCTTACTGTAGTGTATGTACATTGGTTTCCTGAAGCCGATGCCATGCTCAGCGCTGATGGATCCATTCAATTTGCTCACTTCTTCAAAGATGTACGGCTCCAGAAGTGATGATACCTCTTTGGTGTATTGTGGCACTGTCACATTGATGTGTATGTTACCGTCCCCTGTAATATTGGTTAAATAAAATTGTTGACTAGAATGCGATGCGTCCATTAAATAAGTATTTCAATTAACATATTGACCTATGCAAATACGTCGGGGAAGTTTCTTTCGGTACCTACTAATGTCAAACCCTGTTGGCAATTCTTAAATAAGAATCTGTTACTAACCGACATGGCCATATCCGAATACTTTGATGGCCTTATCGCCGAGTTTTTTTCTCAAGATCGGCACCAGATCGTAATAATTTTTCAGCGGAATGGATACATCGTACTTGAACACGTAGCCTCCTACTAAGCCCGCTCCTGCGATGCTTTCGCGGAGGTTCCAAATTGTCTGCAATCAGAAAGAAAATGTTTTAGGCTTGACGACTTGTACCCATTGAAACTTGTAAACCTGTAATATCAAGTCACCTGCATCTTTGCAGGCTCCGACGTAACAGTTCCGTCAACGATGAGCCCTGACTCCATCTCATTGGTCAAAAACCTGGTTAGCTTTTCACTGTCATGGGCCTCGTCACTTCCGTGTGTCTCTACCAACACGTAGAACGGAAACTCCGAGATAGGGTTCCTGATGAAAATATAAGTTTCTGTAATATCCGATAGCTATGTCTAGTTATAGGTACCCATGAAATACATACTTGTATTGCAGTTACTTACGGCAATTTAAGATTCTTAACAGTGCAGTCTATCGAATCAAAATCAGCCATTTCAAACGCCGACAGAATTTCACCCAGCCTTGATTTGGCGCTTTTGTACAGTTTCAATACGTTTTCAAAGTTTTTGACACCTGCAATGATAAAGAATCTCATCATTGAGAACCTCATCTTATTCCTAAACTATGTGATACAAAATAGGTCAATTCCATGGATGGATGGAGATAAACAATACCTAGCATCCATTCCACAGGTGTTCCAACTTGATACCTGTGGCTGGATATAAAAGCGTGCTTACCAAAGAAACCCAAGTTCACGGCCTTCGGTAACACCGGGCAATGAATAGCGACTTTGGTGACGAGTCCTAGCGTTCCCTCAGACCCTATAAAAAGGTGCTTCAAGTGATACCCTGTGTTGTCCTTCTTTAGTGCTCTGAGACAGTCTATAATAGTCCCGTCGGCCTTTACCTTAAACACGAAGAAAATTTGGTGGTGAGGCTGTGATTAGAAACAAGAAAAAAGTATAACCTACGTAGTCATAATTATTTGCATGGTGGCCCATTCATTAAAAGTTATCTTATTAGACTTCCTCGTAAATGCACATCATTTTCAGACGGTCGAACTTGAGCCCTAAATGGTACAGATTGTGTTTCCTGCATCTGTGAGTAAATAATGTCATTCGATACGAGACAGAAGAAAGCTGGCGTCCGGTTTATGGAACTGGTTTTGGTCGCACCTCCCACGAATTTGTGCACTGATACGAATTAGGTAGGTATAACAGAGCAAGTGGAAAAGAACGAAGACTGGGAACTGACCTTTTAACTTGAATGTTAAATAAAATTTAATGAATGTTGTTGTTGAATGTTTAATTAATTAGTCACCACTATTTTGTAGCAGAGTAAGAAGTAAGTAGGTATGCTAGTTATGCTGATTTACAACATACCTACATCAAGTTTTTTTTTCAGTAAGTATAAATAACTATTACGTGTTAACGTCACTACTTTTTACCCGAGATTTAGTATATTTCCGTACCTTTCTACAACACGGCATAATCTTATTAGTCAAGTTTATTCATGCAGAGATAGGGCAATCAAAACAAGCAGTTATCTCTTGAACACGTTTTGTAGAAAACGGGTTTTGTGTAGTTATTATAGCCAAAGCACCAAACTCAGTGGTGTATGCGTTAGGTACTAGTTTAAGTGGATCTCTGATTGTACGGTAAATTCATATAATGCAAGGCCATGTTACACTGCTTGATGTGTCGCCGTGTCACCGTGTGTCCATAAGAAGCTTTGCTTTATATGTTCGCAGATGGCTATAAAGAAAGAGCTGATGATGAAGTAGTTTTGCACCCTTAAAGTATTTACTTTAGTTTCAATGAGGCCCCTCATCTTTGCCCCGGGGCCCTTGGTTACACAGCTACGCCACTGACCAAACGTGTTCTAAAGTAGGGTAACCTGTCCAACAGTTAACCACTCGTACACAATCAACCATGCCTATACTTGGCAAACGTGACGTCACTATTTCGTGCAACCACGCGATTTAGATGTCAAAACGGCACCGCTCCCCTCTCCCCATTTTGCAGGGAGCTAGCGCTCACCCATAAAAGCGAAACCTCGTGTTATGAAAAGAGTTCCAGGAAAGAGCATGATTGCGACTGACACTCCTGAAAAAGATGCCATTGCTGAAAAGAAGAAAAAAGAAAACAAAAAAAAAGACGTGTGGCACGGAGACTGCTGCGGTAAAGCTATTGCATAGCATTTTTTATCAACTTATGCAATTATAATTATTTATTTATTTTATTAATGCAGTATTTTTTTTCCTTTGTTTTTTTTTCTTTGAGAGCGTGGTGACCGATAAAAAAACATTTTTTTTCTTTTATTAAATAAATGAGTGTTAGGTTTTTTTCGTTACGGAATTTCTGGATTCGGTCCCCACGCTCAAGGCCCGCGATAGAAGCTATGCAATAGCTTAAAGTAGGTTAAAATTAAACTAAATGGATCTCCCTGATTGTGTGTGCTGTTATGCATGAAAATGTTTCAAGTATTTTAATTAAGAATTGCAAAACTTAATAATAGTTACATAATTATAAAAAATAACGCTTTTAAATTCTTACTTGAATTTATTATGTTTCAAATCGAAAAGTCTGAATGATAAATGTTATAAACAGGTTAAGTTGTTCGTAATTATTATAGGGAAAACATATATTTTGTGTTAATTTTGTCAAAATTACCTATAATAACTAATAAAAGGTCATTTTAATAACATATGGTGTTATTATTTCAAAATAAATAATTTATATATTTAGTGATTAATTGTGTAACCCCCATGGTTAACTGTTGCAAACCCCCCGGTTAATAGTGTACTATAGTGTGGACACAGTTAACCAATTCTCATTTTTAGTATAAACATATTTTTATCTAAAATCGTTAGGAAAACGAACAGTTCTTCAATGCCAATATGTAGCCAATGAACTCGCCTTTTGACCAGAACAGAAGTAGGTGAACATGTTTTTAATGAACAATTATGAAGTATGGTGGTTTGAATTTTATGTGGTTAACTGTTGAACATGTCACCCTACCTACGCCATACATAAATATACCTAAGTGTATTCACAGGAAGGTAACAATGACCTGAATGATGTTACGATATACAAAAGATTACTAGCAGGGAATAAAACAACCTATTATAGGTAATAGATAAGACAGATTGATAGATAGATTTAGCAGTGGAATGGCATAGCATGCGAGTTGTGTAGGGTCACAGGTTCAAATTACTTCAAATATAGGTACTGTTATCTTAGCAACATAGAAAATTCAAGAAAATATTGCGATGTGTAATACATCAATGCTTTTTGTTGAGCAGTTTGCTCCACCAGTCTTCCTCTCCCAGCTAAGCTAAAACACAGGAGAAGTGAAAGGATAGGCGTTTTAGACTAGGTACCGTCTCCTCATTTTGATTCTGTTCAAAGAAGTCTCAGCCTAAATTAAATAAATTACTTTAGAATCTGAATATTAACTGTAAGTAAGTACTCAGACTTACTGCCTCAATTCCCAGCATGGATCCGTGCAGGTTGCCATAACGCAGTAACCTCAGTCCTCCTGCATTAGTGCTGGCGTTGCCGCCGATGTGACAGGTACCTTTAGCGCCCAGGTCCAACGGCATAATAAGACCACGATCACGTACATAGTTATCCAGATTCTCGAGAATACAACCCGCTTCACAAACTAAAGCTCCTGCAAATTGTTATTATTGAATTTGTAGAAAATAGAATAGCACAGTCCTTTCCGACAGGACACCAAGCCTACCTGTCTGTATAAATAGGTACCAAAAAAATTCGCTACAGCAGGTGATTTGTTACGTAGGGTCTCATGCCTCAGGTAGTTTGCCATGGGTTCAACGTGCACACCTTAGATTATATATATGTATATAATCTAATATGCACATAAGTGTAGCGATAACCGTTACGTGTGGATTAGCTAACCAAGCACCTACCTAAGTGAATTATTGAGTAACGCGACAAGCATTGTTTTGTTGCTATGTTGTATAATTTACTTGGTTGATACGGTGCTTATTCGTCGGCCAACTCAGACTGTACCAATATCAATCTTATTTGCATAAGTTGGCCAGGAACTGCAGAAACTGGGTTTAGACACGAAAAGAATATCTTTATGTAACTAGAAATTGTTCTTTCGCACGGGAATCAAACCTGTGATCCTTAAACAGTCGAATAAAACTCTTGTTCTTCTATCTATGTTGTCAGTATGAACCTACATAAGTATACAGATTTTGCCTAGACAAAATCTATGCAAACAATCTGTCATTCAATTAGTACCTAAATATTAACCTGAAAGATCATCAAGGGTGATGATTTTGTTCATGAGTGCAAAGCTGATGACGATCTCGTCGAACACCGGCACGGAGCCGCCGACGAGGCCGGTGTTGCCACCCTGAGGACATACTGCCAGGCGCTTGTCGTTGCAATATTTCAGTATTGTGGACACCTCTTCTGTATTCCTTGGCTTTAGTACAACCCTTGATTGTCCTGAAAATGAAAATCAATAATGGCTTCACAAAGTTCGGTATAACATTTTACAACAAACTGCCATCTTCTTCTGTAGACTTGCCATTTAATGCATTTAAAGCCAAAGCCGTTTTGGGGGACTATCACTTGTAAATAAGTAAAGTAAAGTAAATTTTGACGTTCGAAAAGTGCTGATTATCAGCCTAGTTTGAATAAATGACTTTTGATTTTGATTTTGAATGTACCTACTTCATTATCGTTGTATATCGCAGCAGTCGGCTATTTGACTACTGTTAAAAATTCACGAAAATGTTATGTTATTTCAGAGTAACGGCACGATGTGTGAAAAAGTAATAATGCATTTTATCTTGACACTCTTAACAGTGTAAGCAAACATTAGTATTGTAAATAACTAAAGGTATAACCGAACGTAAGTGGTCATTGCTAAGTACTGACTTCATTACCTACCTTTATAAACTTTGTAAATCATTGTACCTACCTCGGCAATTCTTTATCCAGTCAATGTTATATGGCAACACATCACTATCGTCAGTCAACACTCGTTCTTCTCCAAGTACGGACCGGAAGTACCCAACATCTGATGGCTCTATCGTGCCGAAGGATTTTCTTTGTATGTTGTACTTTTCCTAAAAGCAAAAGGCCCATTTATTAGGTAGATAAGTAGGTACCTATGTGGTACCTTCTGACATATAAACCCCTTGCTTTTTAGCGTCTCTCCCTGTTTAGTGAAATAATAGATACTTCTCTGTATACGTACTTAGACGAATGTATCCCCGTACCCTAATTCTTTTTTGAAGTCGATTTAAAACATAATTAATGTGCCTTCTCGGAATCTCGGCACATTTAATAAGTTTTTGATTAACTAAAAAATGCAATGTTCATGGAGATTTAGCAGATCAAAACGTAGGTACAACCCCTATCCTTGCAAATTTGTAGGTACGACAACAAAACACATTCAGGAGCAAACTCTTCCGCTGCTAATGTCCCCTCGTCAAAAAAGCGCAATGATATCAATAAGAAGTCTTGTATTTAGAAACAGAATTTAAAAATATGAAATTCGTTGTTTGAAATGGATTAAGTGAATATTGTTCCGTGGTGAATATCTTATCAACAACAAACAGGACAAAACAGCGCAAACGTGATTTAAGAAGTTATTCTTTCTTACCGAAGACAGCTGTGGTAGTGCTTGTGACGCATATTTAACTTGTTTCAACGCATTATTCTTATTAATTAACTTCACAAACGATGTGACTGTTTTTAGCATTTTTAAATAATAATTACGCTGTGTTTATTTAGTAATAGACAGCGAGAGTAGCGTCTTACACCAAATAAAAAATGATACTGAATACTGACTGATATATAATGAACGAATCTAAATCCATATACCTAATATAATGTTAGCATGCTGTACAATTTATAACCATCTGTGGGAGGAATGAAATAATCCTAATCAAATTTAAATCCTAGGTTTTTAAGTAAGTAAGGTACAATTATTCGTCCGTGACGAGCAGATCATACATTCGATAACAATGATTACGTAACAGGTAAACACAGTCGAATGTTGAACGTAATTCAATTAGACCTTGGTTTATATCAACCAGTAACTGAAGTAACATTTTACTAAAAGTATTTAGTTTGTTTTGCCGTCGCATACAAACTTTATAAAACAATCATTTTACAGCTTGATTTTGTATTAGATAACTGGATCAAAATTCGACGTGATGACGTCAAGAAATCACCATCACACGTCAAAATAAATCATCCATAATTTTTTAAGTTTTCTGTCGGGAAATATTTAAAAATATGCTATCTTTTATACCCATTTTTCGTTTTTCTAGTAAATAAATTTTTCTTCCAAGTTAAAAATTCAATGAGTTCTGTGTGAGACAAGGGTTTAGGCGATTTTTAAAGGGATGTTGATAACATTTATTGATTCTTTAATAATAATAGCATCTCTATTTCAGCTGTTACGTTGGTATTTGTTGACAAATGACAATGACATTTCACAAAATTCCACTTGACAGTCTCACCCGCACGGTACAAAACACGCTGTGTTTCTTTCGTATTTTAAAAATAAACACGTGTAGCAATCTTGAAAAATGGTGAAATTGAAGTCAAAAAGTGGAAAGAAAAAAGTACCAGTAGTGCTTCAAAATAAGAAAGACGACCAAAATGAAATTATTTTGCCACCTGTTCGAAGGTCTGATGATCCGGCGCCAAGACAGGTTATAATTTTATTGCATTTGCTAACGAATATTCATTCCAAATAAAGACCATTTACTGTAGAATTTCTGCTAAGTGCAGTTACTGGCTTTATCTTAATGCTGCTCATTATGTACTGGAAATGTAAGTAAAAGATCTAAATCGTTTGTAAACATAACCTCTAATTTCAGGTAAAATGGATCAATAGGCAAAGAGTTTTAGTCTTCGCCGCTCGTGGGATTAATCACCGGCATCGGCATTTGATGGAGGATATAAAGAAAATAATGCCACATCACAAGACAGAATCAAAGATGGAGAGAAGTAAAAACCTGTATGTTGTCAATGAGATCAGTGAAATGAAGAATTGCAACAAATGCATACTCTTTGAAGGAAGAAAAATGAGAGATCTCTATATGTGGATGGCCAACATACCAAATGGGCCAAGTGTCAAATTCCTGGTTGAAAATAGTATGTTTAGTTTCCTCATTACTTTCAGCTTTTTATACTTACTACTTCATGTTATTCTTAAAATATGTCTTTATTGTTACAGTCTACACAATGGGTGAATTAAAAATGACTGGAAACTGCTTGAGGGGATCCCGGCCTCTTCTATCTTTTGACCCACAATTTACAAAAGATCCACATTATGCCCTGCTAAAGGAGCTACTTATTCAGACATTTGGCGTTTCCTATCACCACCCCAAAAGTCAGCCATTCTTTGACCATGTGTACACCTTCATGATCTTAGACAACAGGATTTGGTTTAGAAACTATCAAATCCTGTCTGAAGATGGAGCTTTGGCTGAAATTGGACCAAGATTTGTATTAAACCCTGTATGTAATCAAAGCTTGAATTGAGTTTGTACTGTTGTACGTGTTGGTTGACTAAAACTGTAATAAAATTAATACATGCTAGCAGGCACATCAAGGACTTTACTGCTACACTTTTTCTAATATTTCCATTGTTACAGGTAAAAATATTTTCTGGGTCATTTGGCGGTGCAACATTATGGGAAAATGGTAAATACATTAGCCCTGCAAAATTGAGACAAGCTGTATCCAAGAAAGCTGGCAGCAAATATGAAAGGAGAATTGAGAAGAAAGCTGTTTATGAAGCTACCAAACCTGAGACTGGGTATCCTGATATAGAGGGAGCTGACTTCTTCAAAGGTGATCCTATGGAGAAGGCCCAAGAAGTTGTTGTCAAAGGTAAATAAATTAAGATTACATAATGTGTAAAGCCCAGCACAGCAGAAAGTTAAAAAAAATCTGCTAAGTTGATAATTATTACAATACATTCTCTTATCAAACTATTCATAATTATTTACCTTTACTGAGTATATTTATTTTGATATTGTTGCTTTACAGAAGAGATAGAAGAACAAGAAAATGCAATGGCAGAAGAAAGTGACCATGAAGTCTCAAAGCCAGCATTCAGCATGTTGATGAAGAAGAAAACTAAAACAAACCCAGACAAAACAATCAGGCGCAAGCAACTCAAAGCCAAGAGTAAGGCAATATCTGACCAAATCAAGAAGAGGAAGCAATTTAAAAAGAAAAAACCTGGTAAATCGTAATAATAAAATTTATTTTTCACACATTAGATTTTTATTTTATATCATTTTATGGATTCCCTTGATGATTTTATGGAAGAGCTAGGCTGAGGTTAATACTTAACAAATTAATTACCGCTACATCATTTGTTTTCAATAAAACATTGTATATTTTAATTTTAGAATGGGTGATTTCATTATACAAGTAATAAAAAGTTATTCAACAACTAAAAGTATTTAAAATGATAAATGCCGATTCGTTATTGTTACTCATTTTAACTTGATTTTAGGCCCACTCAAAGATCATGGTAGAGATTCTAAATAAATATGAATGATTTTCTACTATCATTCTGTTTTTCATACATGTAAAAAGCTAGTCATAATTATATAAATATATGGACGGTCATTATAATTAATACAAGTATAAATTAATACTTCAAAAAGATTATACTACAATATTATGCATTTTGATCATATTTCAAATAATAATTATGCTTTCTTGATAACATTCAAATGGTTTAAACTAGATTTAAAAATTGAGCACCCTATAAGTATTCTGTTCAAACTGGAATGAATAAAAATCTGTGCATTTAACATTTGTGTCAGAATATAATTGAAACATTTGATAAATTATTATGTATTGTAGTTAAAAAAAACTTTTACTTAAAATACAAAAAATAGGAATAAAAAATAAAACTAAGTATAAAATTGTACTTGAAATAAGCCTTAAAAATAAAATGTACCTATATAAAAGCGTTTAGTTCATTGATCGAGATTACTTAATTTATGAAGCTTATTGCTTCTGAGTTGCAAAATGGAGTACTTTGCAGTTTTTGAGACAAATGCATGTACATGTAATACAACGTTTTAATAAAAGAAAAAAAAAATTGTACATCCTAACATCATAATACTATGCAATACAATTTACAATTGAAATGCATTCTGTATGTATACACCCATGTTATGTCAAGCATACCAGTTATATATATATATGTAAAAATATGAGAGATATTTAGGAAGAATTACTAGATTTATTCCCTTTCGGAACTAATCACACTCAAACACAGTTTCTGTATTCACAACATGATTGAAAAACACATTATATCACACTGATATTCAAAATATTAGGAAACACGTCTGCAAAATTACCATAAAAAACATTTCCAGTGCATATCATAAACATTTCTAAAATTCATGTAAACATTCATAAAACATACAGTTTAATAATTTAATATTAGCAATCGAGATTTTTTATTAGAAAAATATTATATTAAAACACGGAAAACCATGACTCCTTATACCTAAGTACTTACATTGCACCATAGTTGATTATGAAAAGTTAAAAGTCACAAAAAGTAGTGTTTCACACCTAATGTGCTTAAAATCTGGCGTCAATGTGCTTATATATCAATAATAAATAAAAATGCATTACTGATTCTGAGTAAAAGCTTACGATTCTTCTTAATTTTAAAGGCTGCCATTTTTACCTGAAAAAAGAAAAAAATGTTATAGTCATCCGATTTATTTCATTAAACAAAAACCTATCCAAGGTCGAAGCCACTAAGGCTCAATGTACAGACAATCGACAAATCAATAGTTTCGTTCCGCGGGTTCAATAGGCCGATCTATAAATAATATGTAAACCATGGCGAACTTTCAAAAGGTCAACTAATCATCTGTCAACAAATCGTAAGCTGTTAGTCGTAATAATAAAATGAAGGCCTAGTACTAACATAACATTAATTTATTTCTCACAACCACCATTCTTTGAACAAACAAGCACACAAATTATTCTAGGGATAGACTTAATATAATAATAATGAGCATTCCTGATACTGCATAGAAGGCAATTACTTAAAAGAAGAAAGCTACCACCACATTTCAAGATCCTACGCACAGACCAAAGCTTCTCTTTTTTAATACCACACACAAACACGAATCTGTTAGCACTTGCAGCCAACCACATTTATCGACAATAACGCAAACTTGGTCACATGCTGATGCAGTACAAAGGATGTTTTAAAGTCATCATAATTGGCTACTTGACTACTGTTAAAAAATCATGAAAATGTTATGTTATTTCAAAGAACTAACAAATATAACACGATGTGTGAAAAAAGTAATAAAATCAATCAAAAAATGGCTTATTTATTTATAACTGATTTTAAATGACGTGCTAAACAAAGACAGCGCTTCAGAAATGTGACGTCATATTTCATACCGCCATAGTTACTTAGTACAAATGGCCGTTTCGCGCGACAAGGATAGAAAAACCACTAAAAACTTCTAAAGCATGTAGCTACTCCATTTTATTATCGATTTAAATTCTTTTTTCACACATCGTGTTATTTCTGTTAGTTCGTAGCCAATTCAGCGCGAGAAAGAAATCGCTGTTACGGAAGAAGCACCATTTTTTTTTTTGTATTGGAACAATTCTGAGTTTAATCTTTTCTGTAGCGCCCCGAGCTTCAAAAGGTCGCCGTTACCGAAATCAATAAGGAGGACTATAGTTAGAAATATATAGGCCCCCCACAGCAGGCTTATGATTAGTAGCGAATGCTACTAACTGCAAGTGCTTAGAAATAGACAACCTACAAATAAAGCAATAATAAATTACATAGGAATAATCTGCAGCCTGTAACCATTATAAGGCACTGAACGGACATGCATAAGCCCAAGCACAACAGGCTTCGAGCTTCAGTACTTTTCTGGCACATCCTGCAACTCAGCGCCATCTTGTTCGTCGTAATTCTGTTGTTTATGGCCGCCGAGTTCTGCTAGACGCGTGTTCTTCCACCGGCCTTCATTGCCGTTCATGTTGCGGTCCTCGCATACGCAGAGGAAAAGGGAATCAACCACCATCTGTAGAGGAAAACAAAATTAATGGATGAGGTGGACATTCAAAGGCCTTTTGTGAGTTTTCTTATTTTCAACACACAGATAGGAATTTAAGCCTGCAATTTTATATCTTGATATGTTATAGGGATCTCTAACAATCTACAACTATAGTAAAACATATTAAAAGATAAAATAAACACAGCGACATAAAACATAGCGCCAAAAAAATAGGAACAAACCTCGTAAAGAGAAAGAATACAGTGTGCAATGAAGAACGAATAGATGCATATCACTAGTGTTGGGACAGCAAAGAAGTGCAGTTCATTGTTGCGTTTGAGGAGTAGGAGACCAATGATGCCGGTCACAGCCGTCACTATGCACTTGCCCAGGAACAGAATGAAGTCACCCACGCTGTTTATTGTTGCTACTTGAAGCGCGTTGTTCACGATGGTGCTAAATGCCTGAAAATTTTACAGAACATATTATAGATAGAGCATATACAACTTGATTAATACACTGAGACTTAAGTTGAGATTTTTTAAAATAAAACGTTGGGTTAGGAATTTCTCCTGTATCGTGGGTGCGTTTACAAACATTTAAAGTAAACTCACATACACAAACACCCAGACCCGAAACAACTATATGTAGGGCATACAAATATTTGTTCCGTGCAGGGATCGAACCCGCGACACGCAGCGCAGCAGTCCAATCGCACAGCCACTGCGTCAACCGTGCCGTCAATATTATAGCTACACATAAACCTTCGAGAATATTTATTCTTATATGGCGAAAATGTCACTGTAAAATATTGATAATTTGGTATTTAGCTGCATCTGGTTGGACTGGAAGTCGTCAGACGCGCAGAATAACTTTGCCTGTCACAGTTTTAACCTAACTACGTGCCCCTTCGCCGACACTAAGAAACACCTAACTGAATGCCTAATGCCCGTTTTCATCAACACTAAGTAACATCTAACTCAATGCCTAATACCCGGTTTCACCAAAACTTAGGGATACCTAATTGAATGCGTATATACGATAACAGTTGGTAGTGTTGGTACACAACCGTAGACAACTTATAGATAAGTTCCTGCTGGATATGTAATGTACGAGAGCCAAGGTAAAGCCGCGGATAAAAGCTAGTTTTCATACTTTTTTTAATTAGCTTATTGTGTCCCACTGGTGGGAAAATGAATCCTAGTTTTCATTATAATTACAATATAAATGAAACTTTCAAACCATATCAAATGATTTATGCTGAAACTATTAGTAGCAGAATGAGGTCATTTATGAAAGTGTAAACATTGATAGCACAGTTAATTTGTTTAATTAGTTATTCATAACAACGGAAAAATCTGGTTCAAAGAAGAAAAAATAAGTGCTAATTATGACTCATATCAGTTTTCCTCATGGGATCTAACCTTCTGGCTGACAAAAGTACAATGGATTAATAGATGTTAAAAATTCTCACGCCTAGTAATTAAGGATAATAGCTAGCAAATAGTTTATTTATATCCTATACTTATATTATACATGGTTTGTTTGAGATACCTTTTGACTCCATAATGGCTGAATGGATTTTGAAATTTGCCACAGAAATAGACCATGAACTTAGTTTGGCATCCATAGCGAGATTTTTTACCGGGTATCATTTCTGACGCGGGCAAAGTAGCGGACAAAAGTTAGTTAAAACTAGCTTTTGTAAACCTACATACGTCTGAATGATTAACTGCTACAAACTGCCGAGTAACCGTTCTAGTTACTTAGCAATAAGCCTATTGACCTAACAAATCGTGTTGTACTAAAACTAAGGCTGGCCTACTTTCTTTAGTAGACCGTATGACCTTCAAGCTGTCAAGCTGACGAGTAGGTAGGTACTATGATTTATAGCTGCCTGTAAAGGCATGCTCTTTATACAAAGAAGACCGCTTTAATGTTACAATAGGACCTGACGCGATTACCTCACGCGTCGAAAATCAGAGCAGGGTGTGGGGAATTCAAAAAATATATTTTTAAATAAGCTTAGGCACGCGATTTCGCCAGCGCGGAGTTCGGTAATTGGCCCAGGGGATCGTACTACCAGGACTATGTGTTAATTCAGGTTGTAAACTACGTGTATGCCAAATTTTATAATTTGTTCAGTAGTTTTTGAACAAAATAGTAACAAACATCAATTATCAACAGATTTCAGGAGTGATGGATACCAATCCACACCAACTTATGCATTTATAATAGTAGTAAGATAAGATTAAGTACCTAACGTTGGGCCTAAGAAACCAGAGCTGTCCAAAAGCGCGTTAAGCTGACGACACCGTCAGGATCGCGGGAAACGGACGGATAAGAGACGCACAGATCAGCGAAAAGTGGCAGTAAGATGAGGCCTATTATTACCCACGTGGATGATTCCAGTTTGAAATGATAACTTGTGTAGGGCTTCGCCGCAGATGAGTAAAACAGTAACATAACGAAATTGTACACCTACCTTCCCAGCAGCCTTGCAGAAGTGGCATCTCTCAATAGTAATAATAGTGTACGCATTGTGATTCAAATAGCGAATGAACTTCTCGAGGCAGTAAAAGCAGCAAATACCACATTTGAGACCACATTTCGCGCAATCCGATCCTTTTTCTGCTCTAGACGATAGCCTGAAAAAGATGTCATAATTAATAGAAGAACTGATTTTGAGGGCTGACATATCGAATATGTGTCATCATTACTCATCATTCTCCTGCCTTAATCCCAATTTATTTGGGGTCGGAGCAGAATATCTTCTTCTTCCATACTTCTCTATTACTCGTCATCTCAGCAGTCACCTCCTTTCTAGCCATATCATACTTCACTTAGCCCACCCATCATTTCTTTAGTCTTCCTCTACTCTTATAGCCATCTACATTCATACTTAACATTTTCCTCGCTGGCATTTCAAAGAAAAATTTAAATATAAATTACCTGGCATGTAAATACGTCAGAATGAGTCGAGGTACCTTGAACAGCGTAATCAAGAACGATCCTTTGGCCACTGAACCTAAATGGTATTTTATCAGCTTGCCGATCGAATATAGAACAGGCGAGTTTGCATTTGGTCCTCTGAAATATATAGAATGCAGTTTAACCTTATGTTACTTAGAAAAAAGAAAATATGATGTTTGTCCAGGATTAAGGACCAGTTTTCTTAAACCGCGATTCTGAGCGCTCTCACCAACCAAACGGCGTGCCTTGTTTTTTAATCTGTTCGGCTTGTCGCCTATTAGCATACTCGGGTAGGCCGTATTCGGTTATCGACTGGTAATTTACTATTCAGTTCGCCGTATATAGTCGCAGCCCGGTTTATACAGTGCGCCCATTATGAATTAAGTCGTTCTCGTCACGTCGTCCGTACTTACCTAAAATACCAATGGGAAACGGCGCCAGCGATCGTCATCTGTTGACACCCAAGGATGAACTCGCTGCCCCAAACTAAACAGATCAGACAAATCCACCACATACTCTTCACCCACATGGGGTCAAACTGGATGTTGTCCAGGGTAAAGGCTGTAACCAAAAATGTCAAGTTAGAAAAGGGAGGGGTTTTTTTTTACGGACTTCTCCTGTATCGTGGGTACAATCAGAACCAGAATAACTACTTGTAGGCCATACAAATATTTCTTTCGTGCGGGAATGGAATACGCGACACGAAGAGCATCAGCCACTGCGCCAAGCATATCGGCGATAATGATTGCATACAAACATTTATCAATAATTTTACAAGGTATTGCAATGAAGCAGAGACTAGCGACCATATCATATCTACGAGCTTGACCACCTAGATGGACCAATGAAAGGTAGCTGATAACACTGGATTTGGAAGGCAAAAATATAACTGTTGTGAGCTTCTGCCGTAGCTTGGTAGAGACCATTGTGGCGTCCAGCAGTGGACTGTGTGTTGTTGATTGGTCAGAAGGAGACGTTTTATCATGCATATTTTACTTACTTTTGAGACTGGAATTGGTGTTGGCATTTTGTGCTTCCATTGTTGCTTTATTGATTGACTCAAACCCTACGGTAGTCGAGCCATTGATTAGGAAGTTGGTTTGAAGTGGTATACCAGGGTAGTTTGCTGTTGCTAAACACACCTGTAAAAATATTATAAAGTATTAATATACATGATACGATTACGTAATTAATTATTGTGATTTGTGATAATATAATCGAACTATGACTTCGTTGAGTTAGGAAGGTTTTCATACGAATATGAACATCAAACTGATAAGAATAAAGTTCACATCCGTATGATTCGCTCCCTTTATTTACCGAAGTTCTATGAATTTAGCCTTGTGGTTGAGACTTACCACAACTATAGACCAAAATGCTAAAAATAGCACAAGGAAGAAGAACGTTATAATAGGTTGTAAGAAGAGAGCGGGTATGGAGCCGAGGCAGTGAGCGGTCTCTCTGAACAAAGCCGCCAAGAACGATACGCGAGATCGCATCACAAATACCAGTAGCAGCAAAATCACCTGAAATGGAAATACTGTGTTAATTTATGCTTTTAAGTGTTAACGCCGCGCTAGTTATTGTTATATTTGCGTAATGTATATATAAATAGCTATTAATACAAATTTTCCTTATAAAGGATGTGTAAAGTTTTGAGGTGCAATCAAAAAGATAATAACATAACATGACGTCTGTAATCCCCGCAGGATTAGGTAGTTTTCGCCAGAAGGGGGCAAGCTCATAGATTAAACTTAGGTACTAAATTAATTAATTAAATACAATTTACTTATTGCCGTATTTACTCTAATACAAGCAAAAAAAGGTAAAGTAGCACTAGCTAGGCCCTTCAACACTAATACCCTAGTGCCTAGGGTATTAATTATGAAGTACCTGCAATCACGTCTAAAAATAGTCATTTACTGTCAACAAGTTAAAAATAAAACAACAATGCTTACCGTAATAACAGTGGCTATAATTGAATACCACAAAAACGCGCTTTCGTTCTTCAGGGACTCCTAAAAATATAGTTTTGTTAATTAAATATCTGGGTCGACACTCGACACACGACACGAAATACATTTCAGTACTATGTTTGATTGTATCATTTCACGCCAGTAGTAAACACAGTTTTACTACGGGTTTAACTTTACATAGTTATTAATTGGGTCTAAGTATCTGGCTTGGGAATTGAACCCAGAACTTGATAGTCAGTTGAACTACTATGCAATTTCTTTCTTCTCATTGTTGGTCTACCATTTAGACAAAAACTAATAACAGAATAATTGCGACCCGCCTATAGTATTATCTATATTCTTTCCTACATTTTAAGCTGGAATCAATCATACACATTCATATTTCATTTAATTTGGTTGTGTGAACATAGTGACATGTTTTTTATATACAAGTATGCCTAAAAATACAACTCACAGACAAATATGCAGTATCAATAGTCTTGTGCTTAGTCCTCAGTTCATGGTATGTGTACCACAACAGTCCTGTGCCAGCCACACTGGCCACTGACACCAGTATCATAAATATCCATGACACCAGAGTAGCCAGTAAATGCAGTATTGAGACCATAACAAGTGAACATACTGAAAAGTTCAAATAAAATTATTTATCTGGAAAAAATTAAAGGAGGCAGGTAATATATTTGGAGCCAATCCAACTCTTGCTGCTATTTGAAATATGCTGGAGCAAATAATGTGGTATCTGTGTAAATTGTACAGCATACAGCATTACTAATAAGTTCCTCAGATGATTCTAACTAATGCTAACTACAATTAGCTACATACTGCAAATTACTACAAAATAAATGAAACCATCCATCTTAACTGAATAGCAGAACCATTTTGGACATAGTCTTTTGAACAATCTTCACAAATCAAACCAAATAAATGACTTTCTAGTAAACTTTCTTGAAAACACAATAAGAAAGCTGCTTATTTAACAGCTAATTTATTTCGTGCTTAGTTTGTTTGTGCCTAGAAAAAAAAACAAACAACAATGCTGATTGATTAATCCATTTATTCATTGGTGGTACAATAGGAGGGTTTGGTAATTTATCACCCTCCCATTTTCGTAATCAATGACCTACTTAGATAAAATTGTCATTGAGGGAGTGAAGAACCCATGCCTCTATTATTGGTTTACATCCCTTGCCTACGTAGGGGGACTTTACTTAAATACATAATATAATGTCTTGATTCAGACACAAATAAGGATGTTTGTAGTTTATTAATTAATTAATTAATATTTTAGAGCATTTCAATTAAGGAAATCATTTTATAATTGTGCTATTTCGGATTTATCAATGAAAACCACAGAATTATTTTAAACAATTTAAGGTTTTTTCCTCATTTAGACTTAATTTTGTGTAGGATAAAAACAAAGGTAATTTTTGTACTAGATAAAATACTTTGATTGAATGTCACCAACAAGCAATGCTCTTTTTTCATATCCATACTTCCATACTAATATTATAAATGCAAAGGTAACTCTGTCTGTCTGTTACTCTTTCACGCCTAAACGGCTGAACGGATTTTGATGAAATTTGTTATGGTGACAGATGATAACCTAGAAATGGTCATAGGCTATAAATAATCACGCCATCGTTCTTAGGGGGTAGGTAGGGTAGGTAACTAAATTGAGTTAGTGATTTTTAGTCGTTTTTGTTGAGACTTTTGCTCTTTCACGTCTAAACGGCTGAACAGATTTTGATGAAATTTAGTAAGGTAATAGATGGTTACCTAAAAACGGATATAAGATCAAAATGATCACGTCATCGTACTTAGGGGGTAGGAAGTAGGTAGAAAACTGAATTGAGTTAGTGATTTTTTTAAGGTTTTTGCTGGGAGTTTTGCTCTATCATGCCTAAACGGCTGAACGGATTTTGATGAAATTTAGTTAGGTGATAGATAGTAACCTAGAAAAGGATATGGGCTATTAATATTCATGCTATCGTACTTAAGGCGTAGGCAGTAGGCAGAAAACTAATTAAGTTAGTGATTTTTAATCGTTTGTTTTAAAAGTTTACCTCATTCACGCCTTAACGTCTGAACGGATTTTTATAAGACTTGGTTAATATCCTAGGCACGGACACAGGCTACTTTTTACGGCGGGAAAATACCTCATTCCCGCGGAAATCTAGCGTGATCGTGTCAAGAAGCGCATGACGCCATAGCTACTGAAATGATTTTGATGTTTTTTTTTTAACTGAGTGTTACTAAGACTTCAAGTTAGTAATTGATCACTTTTCTAACTTAGAGGGTCGGTAGGCGCCATAATTTAGGGAATTTATGATAAAATTTTGATGCAACTCTACTCTACACTCTCTCTCTCTTTATTTAACAGTTTTACTTGGATCGAAACTTAGCGACATTCCATCACACTACAACTTATAGGGTAGGAAGGTACCAAAATTCAGACTACTTTTTACTTCGGGAAAATATCTCATTCCCACAGGAACCTATACACAGCTACCTATCTACAACATTAAAACTCTGTCTAGAATCACATTACGCCAAAACTATTGATCTGATTAAAAAAACGTATGCAGATGAAGTCGCGGGTAAAAGCTAGTTATTTATAATTGAAGAAATATTGATTTTACAAATGAGTTCAACAATATTGTTGAACAGCATGAAATTGCTGTTTCATACTTGACAAAAGGTCAACTGACTAAGCAGAGTGTAAAGTGTAATTATTGATGACCTCACTTCCTTTTATTTTTTAAACTGCATCATCAGAAGAGTCATAGTCAATCATACTCAGAATCGGCACAAAGAATTAGAAAAATTATGCATAGAAACTGCATGCAGCTATGTCAAGCAAAGTCTAGGTGACATCACCCGTTAATGTGAGTCAGTGCCTTTATTACATGGCTCCCACATAGTGCTTATTTTTAACACAATGATCCAACTGGTGCAAATTGATCTAATCTGTTAAATATTTGACTTAATTCTTCCAAGGCCATGCATAATAAATTTTTGTAGTAATGTAAATGTAAACATCACTCTTTTGCTGTGCAAAATTTTTTTTAGCAAATTTATAGATATTTATAAAAAAACCTGTTTACTATCTCTCAGCTAGGCAAAGGCCAGTAGTGGGACAGTATATAAGGACATTTATTTGAGACATTTTTAATGAGTGAAATAGAGGATATACTTACTAAATGCAATAATAACACATATTATCATCTCTTTCCAAGAAGAGTACAGATCTGAGAGCATCTGCTCAATAGTATCCCAACTGTTCAGTAGATCATAGAAGTCATTGAACACTTTCTTGGTGAGCTCCTTCGCTGACTTAGGGAAGCATCTATTTAGGAGAGGAAATGTCTCATACACTGGCAACGTAGGACATGGCCCAATGTAACTATTTCCAATGTCCCTGTTACTTGTTAGTGTATTCAAATTTATATCATAGCGGCAGATATTAGATCCAGTTTCTTTATAAAAGTTTTGTATATCAGTCATTGATTCCAGCTTCTTATTAGGACACTCCTTCACACAAATTTTGAGAGATCTTTGAAGTTCTTTTACATCCATAAAGAATAAATATTTTTTATCCAAAGTACTAATTCCTGATACAGGAGCTGCAGTGAGTTTTTGATTGCTTTTTACTCCACACGTATTACCAAAAGAATCAAATCCATTGATAACTCGTAAAGGATTTCCATATACAAAAGATATTGAAGCCACAATTATCTGAGAAATAAATATATCAATAAAAAGCTAGTAATTTAAATAAATTGCACTTAATTGAATTTATGGTCAGTGGGTCGTCTTAGGAGCGGATTAAAATATATAGATTATAATGTACACTTATTATTGAATTTATCTTACCATTAATATCCAGAACAAAATATAAATAATGAGCCACAACACATCAGTGCATCCTTTCTTTGGAGTTTCATCTTGAGGAGATATTTCACTTTGAGTGCAACCCATTTTGCGGTAAAATATTGTACGCTTATCAAAACTTTAGGAAACAATACATTTCCACTTTCCCGATTACTATTTTTAATTATTTATTTATTAGCAAAGTAACACCAACAACAAAATCAAACAAGCCAACGCCAGTCGCCAAGCCCGCTTCGCTTGCCCCTTGCCCTGTCCGCTTCCGCTTGCCCTTGCCCAGCCTGCGATGTTGCCCAATATCAAAATTTGCCTTTTAAGTTTAATCGTTTAAATTACTTGCCAGTTGTAAATTTGTTTTTGTTTATTCACCAAATTGTTATCACTTCATTGTTTTCTTGTTCTTCTTATTAAGCTTTTCTTTTATTCTCTCTATAACTATCAATATTTTATGAGTCTGAAAACGAGTTTTATTCATTAGGACATCACTAGAATCATAACTTGCAGAGACAAAAATGATTGGTCCAGTTACCAGGTCATAAAATCCCAAAAAAAAAGACAAAAATGAATGACAATGACATCTGTGAAATGCCATCTGTGTGTATTTAGGTTATATTATTAGAGATTCATGAGAATCCTAAAAATATTAGAAAAATGAATGCAAAGGTGCTTTTAAACTTTAAATCTTCACTAGTAAATCATTGTTTCAGACATTATTTACATAACAATATAGCTACTGTTACAAAAGTACACAGAGACCTGTATACTAGAATGTATCCTACTATAGTGGTTCTTCCAGACGGAGCATCAATCAATATCAGATACCATGAACCCAGGAAAATAATAAAGGTTGTTTTATATATTTGGTAACATTAATTTCTAATAGGTAGTGGGAAACCTTCATTGCAAGATAACATTCAATATATTCAGCCTGCCTCAGTCAACAATCCACTTTTGGTCAAAATTAGGTTTACTTGCATTGTTGTAATTTCACCATTAGAATACATTCCAGTAATTGGCCTTATTTATCCATTAACAGATTAAAGATAATTTAGTAACTATGCGCATTGCGTTTTTAGGAGCTGTATCTTTTTCTAGTACTGGCAAAATTTATAATTATTGTTTGTTTACAGCTTCCTCTAGACCTGTCTCAGTTGTCTGAAGAACAACGGAAAATGAGATTAGAAAAGAGAAAGCCGAAGAAGAAGGTTAAAATTACTGATGATATTGAAGATGACTTTAATGCTAAGAAATATTTAAAATATATAAAGAAAAAGTAATCTTAAGTTTATGTAATAGTTTTCATACTGCGGTACTCAGAGATATTTAATGATTACTAAAGCCGTCACTTAGTAAAGATTTGACATACTTTTGTATGACAAAACTGTCAAAACGTTTACTAAGTGACGGCCTAAGTAATCATTAAAGCTCTCTGAGAGGGCAGTTAGTGTTAGTTTGTTAAAATAAATAGCTCTGTAATAAACACACATAGTTTATTATTTCCAGTACTAATGTAAACTGAAATGGAACTGGGTTGGCCACATCTGCCGCATGCCGGAGAAGCTATGGGCTAAAGTAACCACACAATGGGTCCCAAACAGCAGTAAACGACAGCGCGGCAGGCCCAGAAGAAGATGGCGGGACGAACTCGAATCTTTTCGCAGGGATTGGCATTTAAGAGCATTGGATAGGGATAAGTGGAAAGAGAGAAGGGAGGCCTTTGCCCTGCAGTGGGACATAAATGGCGTTTGATTTGATTTGAATGTAAACTTAGCAACATCCGATAGTTCTGTTCAAAGCACTGTTTATTACAAGCATTGATCTGCCACAGTATTTATTTGTTGTTTGGCATAGGCAATTGTAGCATGGGCCCCCAGCGGACTCACCGTCCGCATATTGGCCCATAGTGCTGCTAGACGAGGTGGGTGAGCTTTTCGAGAGAATAACCATTAATTTTTCTTTTGCTTTTCGAATAATCACTTGTGCAGAGAGGGGCCGAATCTGCAGGATAGTCAATTGGGCTTTCGGCAAGGGCGCTCCACTGTAGATGCCACAATGCGGGTGAGAGTCTTAGCGGAGGAAGCAGTGTCTAGGGGCAGGGTGATGCTGGCAGTGTCTTTGGACATCTCAAACGCCTTCAACACCCTACCCTGGAGCTGTATTTGGGAGGCACTGTGCTACCACAAGGTGCCCCCGCATCGTTGGGGCTTATCTAGCTCAAAGGTGTGTCACCTACGGGGGACACGACAGTGGAGGCCGGCGCGCCGGCGGCGCGACATATCGTGCGGTGTTCCACAGGAATCGGTTCTCGGACCTCCCCTGTGGAACATCGGGTACGACTGGGTGCTGAGAGGTGAGCTCCAGCTGGGAGTGGCCCTTGACTGTTACGCGGACGACACGCTGGTCACGGTCCGGGGGAGCTCATACAGAGAGGCAGCGTTGCTGGCGACAGCTGCGGTCTTACAGGTTGTGGGCCGCATACGGCGCCTGGGTCTGGTGGTAGCCCTTAACAAGTCGGAGGCCGTGGTCTTTCACGGCCCCCGGCGGGTGGTGGTGGCACCGGGATCACATATTGTGGTCGGGGGGACCCAAATAACTGTCGGAGTCCACCATGAAATATCTGAGGATGGTGCTCGACAGCCTATTTGAGACTTCACCCCCCACTTCCAGCGTTCCCCTGCTTCCCAATCTGGGGGGCCCGAGCACCGCATGTAGGAGATTGTACCTTGGGGTTTAGCGATCCATGGCCATGTACGGCCCAGTGTGGGCCTCTGACCTGGCGGCCGGCGGTTTCCGCGTGCTGCGGAAACCGCAGAGAGCGATGGCCGTCAGGTCTATCAGGGGGTATCGCACAATCTTCTACGAGGCGGCTTGTGCACTGGCCGGGTCGCCACCATGGGACCTAGAAGCAGCAAGCAACCTAGCAAGAGTCCTCGCATCATTGTACCAATGGCGCGGGGAGGTGCGGACACGGGACATTGGGCCGATACAGCGAGAGATCGATCTGCGTCAGCTCCGCGAGGTCCTGGTGGTGGAGTGGCGGGACAGGCTTTTACGCCCTAGCGCCGGCCTCGCTACCATCGGGTCGATCCGATCAGTGCTCGAGGAATGGCTCGAGTGGAGGCACGGCTCCCTGTCCTTTCGGGCAGGTATTCTGCGACGCAGGTATTTTCGGGGCATGGTTGCTTCAGGAAGTATCTGTGTCATATAAACAGGGAGCCGGATGCTCGTTGTCATATCACTGCGTCCACTGTCTGGAGGACACGGCGCAGCATACGTTGGGAGAGTGTGCCGCATGGGAGGAGCCGCGCCGTGCCCTCGTGCCCACCTGTCGCTGCCAGCTGTCGCTCGTGCGATGGTCGGGAGCGCAGAGTCGTGGGATGTAGTGATCTCCTTCTGTGAAACTGTCATGTCTCAGAAGGAGGCTGCGGAAAGGTTGAGAGAGATCGAGACCACTCTCCTAGCCCGCAGCAGACGTACCGGGCGTCGACGGAGGGCGGATAACGCCCTCTTACAGCCCCCCAAAGCGGGTCCAGAACGACAGCGGACTTGGGAATTTCCGCCGTGTAACAGGACCCGAGGCGGTGGCGCGTAGTGTTCCACGCGCGCCCTTATTTGATATTGCAGAGGGAGTTTTACACCTCACTCTCCCCGCTAACTTGAGGAGGCCGGAGGTGCGTGCGCGGGCCGGCACTAGCCGGGGATCGTGGAAGGCGCACTAGTTCCCATGATCCCCGGTACAAGTGTGGAAAGGGAACACCGGGGTGGGTTTTAGTCAGTCGAGTCTGACAGACCCCTCTGCTCGCCCCAGGGTGGAGGACATCCATGAGGATTTTCCACCCCGGAACAAAAAAAAAAGGCAATTGTAGCTTAAGCTTTCCACTTGCATTGATTGTAAAGTTTAGCAAAAGGTCTGGAAAAAATTGTATTCTAAAATCATGAGATTGAATGGAAGTACTTGTTTGATTGAGTTTGTGATCTCATATGAATTCTGAATGTGAACATTGGTGAAAATAGTTATTCACATTTTGCAACAGACTATCATAATGCTTCAACTTATTTGTCCCGAGATATCATTTTTTTATATATATTGAAATATGGTTTCAAATTCTACAAAATAAGTGCTTGCGGAATTTATTTAGGGATAAATTAAAAAGTAGAACTGTCGAACAAGTATAATGTATATTTATATACCTTCGTGTGGTTTAAACCATACGAAGGTTAATAAATATACATAGGCTTAGCTTGAGTGCCAATTGACTTCTAATTTATGTTATAATGCACAAATTAAAAGAAACTCTCGCTTGCGCAAATGTGTATCCATACCTTAACTTTGTGGCTTGAAAATAGGAAACAGAGTTGACAACACTGATGGTTATGTCAGTGTCACTGTCAGTGAAGTGTCATGTCCATGTCAATGAGGATTTTGGAGGGCATGGTGTACTTCTTGTGCTGCGAACAGAGTAAAAAAGTCAATTTTCAATAGTTCAAAGAAATTATTTATTAGTTTATAATAAAGAATAGTACATAATTAAATACTGTAAGCAACAGTGTCTGTAACTGTAGTCTTACAAAAGGACAACAAAAATATGCTCATGTTCTACTAACCTATCTAGGTACTTACATGTAATAATATCTTACGTAAGACAAGCGGTGAAATGGGAAACTCTGTATCAGCTGAGGCTGGTGTTAACCTGCCAAACATAGGAAGTAACTCAAACCCACCGCCAGAATGTCCAATGCACAAGAAGACAGACGCAAAACCTGAAGAAACCAAGAAACCATCGGAATGTCCTGTACAAGGCAACGATGTCAATCCCTATAACATGGTAAGTGTCAAGGCCAGATACAGGACTTAATAATACATCATGTATGTTTAGCTAGATGATCACTTTCATTACTGTCCTAGATAAATTATCTAAAAATACTGTCAAGACCATGCATGCATCAAAATAACATGTGTAACCTTCATTACACAATCTTATGTTCCACAAGTCATAATCAAGATTGATTAATAAAACTATAGATTAAATTATATTTACCATGAAATTGCCCTAGTGATAATGGACAGGCCTTTCAAATACTTGATAGCATATCAGCTAATTATCAAACAATTCTAAAATAAAAGAATGTAAATAAAATACTTTTATATCACACCTATAATCCTTGATGGCTTAGAGATGCACCAATAGTACATTTGCCTTTTGGCAGTTTTATGTTCAAGAATTGCCAATAGAAGTTGGATAAAATATTACATTATAGGTATGCCATGAGCTATTTATATCATTAAGAGCATTTTTCAATGGACTAATTGCCAACACATGTGATAATAATTCATAATAAGCTTAATGATAAAAAACAAGAACCTATAACTAGGCTTTGTTTGGGTATACGAAAAGAATGCCTGTGATATAATTTCAAATAAAATATTAATGCTCCAAATCTAAATTAACGCTTTCGGTGCCAAACACCCTGCATATGGGGCAGACAATAATTAGTTGGTGTAACATATTCTATAATTAATTATAGAATACGTACACCAACTAATTATTCTTCTAAGACTTCCTTCAGACAAGGAAAACATTAAGAGGAAACCAGCATGCATGAGAGATATTTCACAACAGCTTGTCAAGCCAATTCAGAAACCCTAGGGCACCATACACACTCTGATACCAGGTTAGGCAATAAACACATAAAAAGACGAAGATCTTCTTTTATTATAGTTGCAACTGTTTAGACAGGAAGCTGACTCCAACTAAATGGAAAATTCTAGGCAGATGATCTATAATATTTCCCATATTTTTGTTTAGATGCCACCTGCCAACCAGCAGCCAGCCCCTGACCAGCCATTTGAACTTCCTACTCAACGTCAAGTGTCCTCAATACCCCGCGCCATGCCAGATGGCTCCACCGAGTTCTGGGTGTACCCCAGTCAACAAATGTTCTGGAATGCCATGTTACGTAAAGGCTGGCGCTGGAAAAATGAAGACATCAAAAAGAAAGATATGGATGATATCATCAAAATACACAATGCCAATAATGAACAGGTATTTTTGGAATACAAAAATTATTTTCCTTGTTGTAGTTCTAATTTATCCTGGCTACATAGTACTAAGAATAATATTCAAATTTTTGTTTAGCCTCAATAGATTATTTTGCATAACTATTTCATCATTCAATTCAAATTGCAATTTCAATCAAGGAAATTGATAGTTGCCCAGATTGTCGCTGTCAATTTGTTGTGTTGTAGCTAACTGATAGTCGTGATTTGATATAACAAACAAATTAGTAACTTGTATAAATTATTAATAAAAACTTTCCTTCTTCCTCAGGCATGGCAGGAAGTACTGAAGTGGGAAGCTTTGCATGCAAAGGAGTGTGGACACCCACGACTGAAGAGTTTTGGCGGCAAAGCTTCAGACTACAGCCCTAGGGCGCGCATACGAAATTGGCTTGGGTATGTATTAACACCCTGGCAAGTTTTCATGAAAAAAATTTAAATATTCAAAATTCGCTCTTCTTCTTGCTGAAATATCGATTTTTTTTTAATGGTATTTTCATTTTGTTTCCAGGTATGAGTTGCCATTTGATAGACACGACTGGATCGTCGACAGATGTGGAAAAGATGTCCGCTACGTTATTGACTACTATGATGGTGGCGAGGTTGACAACAAATACGAATTTGCTTTACTTGATGTCAGGCCGGCCCTCGATTCCGTTGATAATGCATGGGACAGGATGAAAGTTATGTACATGAGATATCGCTACGAGCTTATTGGCTCCAAGGAAAACACCAAGTTGACTAATTAGATCTAGCATATGATCATGCGTGTTGCATGAAGTTACGAATAATTAAGTATTTATTTTATTGTGGGGTTCTTCTGTCGGCAAGAGTTTGTCACTGTGGAAACTCTTTGTGATTATATTTTCTTTAAATTATTATTCACAAAGTTACAGTACCTGTTGTCTTGATACAGGCTTCATAATTTTAGTATTGTTAGTTTGTTGTATTGGTATTTCATAGTCCAAATTTTGGAGCATATTATTAGAAGTATTATGTACGTATTTATACCTCTTGAACCCACATTTCAGTAAGAAACTAACCATGTATTTTACCAAGGGCTTAATAATAATACCCACTTAAAACTGTGTAGGTACTTAATGTAAAAGCTAATATTCCAAAGTTAAGTTATGTAAGCAATATCAATTATTACATAGTAAAATATGAATAAACTCTCATAAAGTTTACATTAAATCATAAATCTTTGTAGAACATCATAAGGTCTTGCACACATAATAAAAAAATGTTAATTAATATGAAGATCTTTTATTTACACTTTACTTAATACATAGTATATAAGTTTAAAATGAACAATTACACTTATGAGCTACTTCTAAAAACAACATAAATGCAAGTTAGTTCTCAAGAGTCACAAATTGGTGTGATTCTTTGGTTGGTGGCAGCCCCATACATTCAATTTTGAATAATTCCACTTGCTGTTCAATGTAGCTCTCAAAATTATTATATGGGCAGCCTGATAGTATTTTGTACATTGGTTTCCCTTTAGTACAGTGATAAATTGATCTTAGTGTTAATACTGGAGGCTTATCTGGAAACTTAGTACCTGCAAACAAATATAATGAATTCAATACAATATTTTTATTGTATCTCTTTACATGCTAGCTACATTTTAAAATAATTATGGTGGTCATATAGGGTCGCGGTAGACGGGCATTGTTTGCATTATGTCGACGAGTATACCTATCTGGGCCAGATAGTGTCGTTCCAAAACAGGCAAGACAAAGAACTCGAAAGACGAGTACAAAATGCCTGGAAGACCTTCTGGGCCCTGAAAGAACATATGAAGGGAAACCTTCCAGTATCACTGAAAAGAAAACTCGTTGACATGTGCATCCTGGCCGTCCTAACCTACGGTGCACAAAGTTGGTCACTTACTGAACAACAGAAGTCCAAACTCAAGATTTGCCAGCGAGCAATGTAGCGCAGCATAATAGGTGTTAAGCGAACAGATCGCGTTAGAAACACCACCCTGCGCTCCATAACTCAAATAGCTGATGTTGGAGAAAAAACAGCCAGGCTGAAGTGGGAGTGGGCAGGCCACGTAGCACGGATGCACCCGGAGAGATGGGCAAAGGTCGTCACACACTGGACGCCTGAGGCAGGAAAGCGCCGTCGAGGTCGACCGCGGCGAAGGTGGGGTGACGATCTGATCATGTTTGCGGGGCTAACATGGCCAGAGATCGCACGTGATAGAAAGGTATGGAAGGAGAAAGGGGAGGCCTTTGCTCAGCAGTGGGACACAACATAGGCTAACAAAAAAAAAATAAAAATGATGAGGACCATCATGGGAAGGAGGGAAGCAGGGAAGTTTTGTTCCATAAATAATATGGGCTACAAACCAATGTCTATCTGTAAGATCCAGTGGTAGTTGTTCATTTCAAACAAGAATGCTGCATTATTAGTATCATGTTCTAGAACAGCACCTTCATACTTCACAATCAGTTGAGCCAATAAATCTCGCTTCAATTTCTCATTGCCCAGCAAATCATTGATCTGAAATACAATATTTAGAATAATAAAAAATACAAGAAGCTACAAAAAAGATTAAATTAACTCTTAAATTTTGTCAAAGTGTGAAGCATCAGTATGCCATAAAAAATCATTTGTATTGCTCAGAATGGCAAACAGAACCAAGAAGTAATACTTATATTCAATGACTAGCAATGCCCGTAGTTTAGCTCGCGTGTGTTCCTATTTTGGCATTATCAAAGAACAGAAAAAAATCCTTTACAAATAAAAAACACTAAGTATATACCTTATTGTTCAACAATTCTGTCACCATTGGAACGTAATCCATTAATACTCCTGACTGATGCATCCTAAAAGGCAAAAATATGAATTAGAAGAAAATAAAAGCAAGAGAAGAAATGTGAAATGAAAGATTTCAATGTTCTTCATTTTAAGTAGTTAGAAAAAACGGTAGAAAGACAAATTGACCATACTATAATACTTTGAAGAGATGACGCCACTAGAGGACACAATTGAATTGCCACAACAAACAACATACCTGCTTTTAGATAATGCTGATTACAGATAAAAACGATAAAATAATTCAAGTTGAAAACAACATTACTAGCAATGTCTTTTACAGTTTCATCACTATTTCCACTAGTAAAATCTTTCCTCTGGGCCTGCTCTGCTACAAGGGGTATGGACAAAGATTTGTGAAACCAATAAATACTTACAACGGTAAAGATATATTTCCAAGTGATTTGGTGAGTATTGGTGAAAGTATTAACTCGGCATTTGTTGAATTTGGATATCTTACTAATAATAATGCAGTATCTATACCAGGATTCTTTTCAATTCTGAAATAAATAAATTATGATTTCCTTTATTCATTTTCTTTCCTTATACTAAATACATTTTTAAATATTTCTAAACATTTAAAAATATAAAAAGTAGTAGCCCACCGGCATTGGGAACAGGGTCCGAGCTACCGGTGGTCAGGGCTCTTGAGAGAGGAACCTCCTGACAATGCGCGCCGTGTCCAGAAGTACTGCCTTCTGGATCAAGCCCTTGATCCAGCTACCAAGCGAGAGCCTCCTTAGATGTTCGTCGAGGCTCTTGGCTATTAAGCCATTGGCAGACACGACTATCGGCACAATGATTGCCGTATTCACGTGCCACATGTCGACAACCTCGCGAGCCAGATCTAGATACTTGAATTGCTTATCTTTCTCTGCTTTCACGAGGTTCTCGTCATGCGGGACCGTTATATCAACAATCATTGCGCGACGCTAAGATCGATCTATCACCACAATGTCAGGCTTATTGGCAACAATAGTCCTGTCAGTGACGATAGGTCGATCCCAATACAATGAAATATTACCATTTTCGAGAACTGGGTCGGGCGCATACTTATAGTATGGCACTTCTGTTTCCACAAGGTTGTATTTCAAAGCAAGTTGCTGGTGGATAATCCTGGCAACAAGGTTGTGTCTATGCAAGTATTCTCCGTTAGCCAGACGAGAACATCCAGAAGTAATGTGTCAGATCGATTCTCCAGGACGGTGGCATGCCCGACATATGTCAACCGTGCCATCCTTCACAATGTATTTCCGGTAGTTGTTCGTCATCATAACTTCGTCCATTATTGCACAGACAAAACCTTCGGTTTCCCCGAAAAGGTCACCGAAACGCAGCCAGGATACGGACGCTAAGAAATCTACATCGGTTCCATGTAAGGCCCGGTAAAAGCGTCCGTGCAGCTCCTTGCTCTGCCATACCTCCCTGCGGTCATTAGTGTCTAATACTTTAGGTTTGCGCCAGTTCTCGTTAGCCAAGGAGAGCGGGGTAAGGCCCTTGTCCACTGAGACCACATCTCGGTGCATCCCCACGTTGGCTTCTAGGATATTCCCTGAGACTGCATACCTCACGGTTGTGTAGGGTCTTAGTATTTAAGAAACCACGACCCCAACACTTCCGCGGGATATACAGTCTCATCACCGACGACCGTGGGTGATGCATTAAAAAAAATTATAATAATTATATTATTAAATTATTATTATTATTATTATTAAATGCGGAAGTTACTCTGTCTGTCGCGCTTTCACGCCAATACTACAGAACCAATTGAAATGAAATTTGGTACACAGATAGTCTAGAGCCTGAGAAAGGACATAGGACACTTTTTAGTACAAAAAAAGAGTTGTAAGGAGGTTGAAAGTAGGGGGGGGATGAAGAGATTACTTTTGGTTGCGATAACCGACATTGGTCGCGATAACTGACATTCACACTGACAAAGCCTAGTACAATATATTAATTTAATGTATGACAAAAAAAACCATTGTAATTACTGAGAAAGAAATGAGTGGTTTAAAATATTAGGACTTGTGTTGCCATGCTTACCCATCACTGTACAATTCTGGTAATCTGGATGTATCAACTTTAAGTCTGATCAAAAACTCAACTACATGGCTGCCGACCCACACTTCAATATCTTGCTCAGATGTTAGAGCATCACCAAGTAGGGCACTATATTCAAAGTAGGCTCGCGAACTGTCATCTTCATTTAATTTTTTTATCTGGAAACATAGTAAGTGTTAGAACAGAATGAAACTGTTTTATTAAAACTTTTTTTTTTTTGGGGATGGGAGATCATCAAATGACTCCTCCCGCTCTGGGCGGAGCGGAAGGGAGTGTCAGACTTCTACTGAGTAAAAACCACCCATGTACCTTTTTAGCCCTTTGTGTCTGCAGTATCTCTTTTGAACAGCCCGCAGCCCATTTATTACAACTAAGTATTTCTTCTTCATTTATGGGAAAGGACCACAAGTCAAGTATTGTTTAATGTGTGCTGTTGGATTGTATTATTTATTTGTGAGTTGTTTACTGCATTATCTAAATTGTAGGAAATAGTATTATGAACTCAATTGCTTACCTGATGAAGTTTGTACAAATTTATCAATTCTGAAATGACATCACTAAGTGCTTTTGGATCATTTTCATTCCACTTTGATAGACTTGGCAATTTTTCTTCCAAAAAATGTTCATCAACATTCATAAGAAAACTATCGTCATCGAATCTGAAGTCTGGAGCGAACCAAGGGGCTGTTCCATCGAATATAATTTCCCATTTCAGTTTTTTCGAGCAATAGGGTAAAACTATCCGAATTTGGCATTCACCCCCCTCGGAGTTCCCAGATACTCTTTCGAAGTCAACCTTTGTCTTACATAAACCTGCAAGATTATTAATTAAACTACTTAATCAAAGTTTAAATACAACATGAATACAAATGTATTTGCATCAAATAACTTACCGAGTTTCAAATCTTGGTACACATTTTGAATGTAAGGACGAAAAACTGGAGCCAAGTCATTTACTACACCAAAGCTTTCCGACGACATCGTAAAAATTGAACTCTTTGGAACAGTCCAAATGTTTTCGTAAAAATAATCATGCAAAATCGAAGTCAACCAAAACTCCAAGCTAAAATTTTCAATATAATCTAATGTACTCTGTGGCTAAAATAGTTTTTTTTTTTTTTTTTTTTTTTGTGGCTTCGCACGATATGTGCATTAGCCAATGTCACGTTTTTGAGTTTTTATTTTATTTTAGTACTAGGTGCGAGGAAAACAAAGGTAGGGAAACTTTACGGAAACAAAAGTAACAATTCATCGGGATTTAGAATAGGACGGAAATATAGGATCAATAAATGGAGAAGTGAATGAGAAGGTACAAATGAGCAAATTACAATGACGAAAAATTATATTTTAATATTATAATGAATGAGACTATACATTTATATACAGGAAAACTATTTGTACAAAGTAAACAAAGTATAGAGGTAGGGAAAGGTATACGGTGAGACAAAAGATTACTAAGAAAGGAAGAATGGTCATATAAGGGACAGGAGAAAAGGATGTGATCTAAGTAGCCTACATCTGTGCCACACGAAAGGCTAAAATAGTTTATTTGACATTTTGACTATTGGAGTAAAACCATAGACATATATTTCCTTACTCATTGAGTAAAACAGTTCTCTCTCAGTGTCAGACTTTGACAGAAATAGTCGATGTTGCCTTATCCTGTAGAAAAGAAAAATACAACACACATTCTGTACTATTACTGTACTAAGACTTACTATCTTTTTCTCATTCAATATCATTATCTTTTCATTTTTTCTTGGGCAAATTCACGACTAAAATATTTCCACGTAGTGAATTCAATTCAGTTGGTTATAAATACCAGCATCGACGAGTGACTGCGTGACAGTGTATTTTGTAGACTGGTTCTTGGTCGTATGATTTTGTAAGCCAGGCATTGCAATTAAAAATCGTCTTTTAGTTCATTTCTTGGTATTGCCTTCACATCCCTACAGCTGTCATTTGTTTTTGTCGCCATTCGTCAGTGAGTGACAGGCGGACGAACGGACATTGTGGAATTTGCTGAACAAGGACAGGACAATACTGAAGCGTTTTTCGTATAACGACTAACGACCGACTCAGTCCTCTCATTGCTGATAATTTAATTTTTTTAGGTCTTAATAGAGACATTCGGTACATAATACTTGTGTGGAACCTGTATGGAACAGTAATATGAAAAATATGTACTCGTCTGCACAGAACAACATTTCCGATCTACTCAAATTAGCTAAAAAATTCAACTGTTTTTATCTATCAGGTACGTGTTTCAATTGTGTGTAACTTGCCAGTAAAAAGGCGTATCAGCTTAGGAATAAGTATCTGTTTAGACAGCCTACATAGTGTTTGTAATAACAAGCTGCTGAAGAAGCAATTCGTACTGTTTGCTTACATATTTGCATTGTTTAAGGCTTGCATCAGGGAGTATGCAAACCGTTTATAGTGGCCGGATACCAAGTGGGTTTGATTCGCCCTGATGTTATGAAGTACCTGATTAGATTCCCAGAGGTAAGCCATAATATAAACAATTTAATTATTACACTCAGCAGATTTTTTTCCAAAAGCAAAAGGTTTTCCATTAAAACATATTTATATTAGAAAACGTTTTGTCAAAATAATATTATTATATTGTTTTGAAAATATTTATCATCTTAGTTCTGTTCTTATAATAATCTGATTTGAACAGAAACATCAGTCAGGTATACTTTGCCATGTCACTGTTAAAACTGAATAAGTTCAGTATGAGAAGCAACTAATCAATAATTCATTAGAAAAAAAAGGCAGGTTATCTCTAAAGTTCAAGTTTGGGATTAGTTAGAGTTAGTAAAATCTAGTTTTCATTTGTATAGCATTTGACTTAGTATGTGTTCCTGATTGACAAAGAAGATTGTATTTTACATCGTAACATTTGCTATTTTATTACACATTAAAAGTTAGTCGCAGGAAACCACATCAGCCCTGGATCATAAGAATTAAAAGTAATGAGGAGAGGCCTATGCCCATCAGTAGGCTGATATAGACGCTTGAAACCAAAAGTTATTGTTCTTAGAATCAATATTCAGTTTGAACTGACATTCTAAATTACAGGTCTTTCGGATCAACGGCAAATGTGTAGAATTAAATCCAGCATTCAGAGATTATAAAGAGAGGACAACAAAAATGGCTGATGTATTGCAGAAATTGAGAAAAGAAAATGAGATATGCGCTTTAAAAGGATGGAGAGATGAGGTATGCGTGATTTCCGTAATTATAGACACTCACTGCTAGTAAATACATTTACTGAAATACAATAAAAAATAAACTAACATTTTAATTAAAATTTCATGTAAGTGTTATCAAGTTTGTATTTGATTATTTATTGATATTTTCTTGATAAAGTATAAAACATAGAATGATAGTGACATGTTCAAAATATTTTAGTAGAATGACAAACCATTTTGTGTTATAGTTGTTTGACATGGGTATATGAGTTTCCTTATTCCAGATAATTAATTTATCAAATGTTCTATTTGTTGTAAATGACATCATCCTAGTAATGCTCCATATTCAAGTTGTATTTTGATCTAATAAGACAAAACTTGAATTTACATGGGGTACTGTCTAATATAGAAAATTAGCATTTATCATCTTGCCCATATCCCAATTAATTTGGGTTTGGCGCAGCATGTCTTCTTCCATATTTTTCTATTATTATAGAAAAACAGCATTGAATCCAAATTTTTCATTTATATTGAAATGTCTTTTGAGCACTTTTTGAGGTTCTGAGATTTCAGTCAGTTGGTGGCTGGCATACTGCTCACCTCAATCAATTTTTAAAGATCTTTTTTGACAAAGATAGTATAATTGCAGTGTTTTGGGGTCACTACACCATGCTACCCAGAGAGCCTGTTGGAAATGGACAGGAGCGCTATGTGCCTGTTTGGCATCAGGAACTATGGAGTCAGTGTCACCGGCTATGTTAACCACCCAACAAAAGGTCTTTGCATCTGGTTACAGCAGAGAAGTTTCACAAAACAAACCTGGCCTGGTAAGCAGTATAACAGAATATGAATTAATATATGGTTATCAGTTTTGATAACAAATAGGTACAGGAACTGTTACAATTGAAACTGAATTAGAGAAGTATATTATTTGATTGAGGTTATGTTTATGACTATTTTTATTACTCTTCTTACAAGACGTCTTTAAAAAGAATTGTCTAATAATTTCGAAAAAAAGATAACAATATAAAAAGTACCACTTAGTCTATCTTTCGATTTTTGTTATGGTGTACAAGTTACATGGAAAAAATCAGTACCTGATATAGTTTGAACAATAATCATCATCACAACATCACGCCTGTAATCCCCAAAGGGTGGCAGGGCAGTGGAGGTGTATAATAAAATTGTTTTATTTTTAGGCAAGTGGGATTGCTTCGTTAGTGGTGGGTTGGCAGTTGGTTATGGAATTCTGGAGACAACTATAAAAGAGGCGGCTGAGGAGGCCTCTGTTGAAGGAGACCTAGTGAAAAAGTTGGTGCCAGCTGGCTGTGTTAGGTACAAGATACTTTTTGATTAAGTGCTTTACAATAAATGTTACTTCTGCTAAACTTAAAATCAGTTGGTTTTCAGATGTAGCTCGCATAAACAGTATGACTTATATTTTAACTTTATCATAATTCATAATTGACAGTGGAGTTATTCACATTTGATATTCTGTTTTCAGTTTCTATTTCGAAAGTGAAAGGGGCCTATTTCCTAACACAGAGTATGTATATGATCTCGAGCTGCCACTGGACTTCATGCCTCAGAATGCCGATGGGGAGGTTGAGAACTTTGAACTGTTAACTGCTGAGGAGTGTGTACAAAGAGCTCTCACTCCTGAATTCAAGACAACTAGTGCCCCAGTACTCCTAGACTTTTTGATACGCAGGGGATATATTAATCCTGAAAATGGTGAGTAAATTATGTACACTAACAACCCGTCTTTCCTTCATATGGGTGCCAAATGGCGATATATAAAAATGTCGGGAATTCCTTGCTTTTATGAGATGATTGTTATTTTATTAAGAACCTTCCCAAAAAAAAGACGATCCATAAATTATGGTGAAAACCGCATCATAATCCGCAGTTTAGAGGATCTATCTGAGTGCTCACGTAGATTGACGCGAAAAGCGAGTTTGTATTATTGTCTTAAACATTTTCAAATCGGACCACATCATTCCAATTTATTTATTCAAATCACATGCCAATTGATTTTGTGATTGGATCTGCTTTATTTTGCCAATCAGTCATAGACAGATAAAACTAGGTTTCTCTTATTTTATTTATAAGTGAAAATGAAAATAGTGCTCACAGAGATTAGCTATCAAGTTTGAATATCATCATTATAAGTCATCATAACATTATGCCTATAATCCCCGAAGAATTAGGCAGAGGTACCTAGAATAGCACTCCCATATTTCGCTTTCTTGTAAGTGTTTTTGTTTGTCATGTTTAAGTCCCATGTGATAGAGGCCTATTGCCATGAACATGCCAAAATATTTGACTGATTCGGGAATCGAACCCAGGACGCGCAATCACGATTGCCGAGCATGAGGCTATCTGACTAATAATAACATAATTAATGTTTCAGAGCCAAACTACAGAAACTTGGTGGAGTTACTCCATGTTCCTCTGCAGTCTATCTACACCTGGCCGTGCAACTCCGCGCTCGTCCCAGTCGCCTCCATGGCCACTAACGGCGATGGCGCCGACATGCATCTAGCTAACTAAACAAGTCATCTCAATTACTTTTTAATTCTCACTTAATTTCTATTTATGCTCTTCCTAGAACTTGAGTACGAACATGTTTGTGTATGAAGTCTACTCTTCCTATATTGCAATGTCGAAGAGAAATTATGATAAATGCTTAATGCTTATTATATTTGGGGTTGTTAAGCAATTACTGTGTTAGTAGTGTGGGGTTTGTAGCAATAATAGAAATATTCATCATCTTCACATTAAAGTAGTTCCCATTCCAATGGTCCGTAGATAAATGAATAAGTTGTCGTACTGCGAGTTAGTAAACTGTTAATACGTTTATTACGCGCAACTATCATGGTTTTTCTTAGATGGTGTTTGAGTAGGGTTAGACGATTTCCAGTGATGGCTGACACATCACCAGTGTTTATTGTTTAATTAAATTGTAAATATTTGTTCTAGTTGATTAAAATTAATTAAATATTTCAAGGCCTAATCATAATTCAGTTTAATGGGCCTCGTATTCAATATACTTTGGTAAGCTTTGAGTGTTACCTAAGTCTATCTATTTAAATATAATTTGTTTGTATCTTGGCACTTGTGACTAGTGTATGCATTGTCGTAATATTTTAGTATACATTGACCAAATCTTGATGTGTTTCGTAATATTTCGTGATGTGTATTATTGAAGACATCATAGTTTAGCTAGGTATGGTTAATTTCTGTGATACTTTACCGATTTGGTATAAGGCAATATTATATTATCAGTTTGGTTTCCTGCTTATCGTAACGAGACCAACAGGATCGCATAGATTGAACGTTAACTTATTGCGTTTGCAGAATGCTGGTTCATGAAATGTCTGATCATTATGTATTATTATTTATGTGACTTTTTTATGTAGATTAAATATTTTGTAAAAGTAAATTTATCGAAAGTAATGAACTACCTATTGAATTAATGTAATATTTATTAATCATATAAATTATAGCATATTTGTATCTAGGTGCTACTTGCAGATGTAGTACGAAAGTTAAATTTGAAATTCGTTAGTCTAGTCATTCTACGTTAGATAAGGCGAATATTTAAATAATTTAACGTTAAAGCATATACGTACTTATTTAGTGCCTGTTTAAATATGGATTCGTTTGTCTTAATATTTAACATACACATTCAGCTGTAATGAATTTGTCACGCCCCTTACAACATGGCTTCCTAACCTACAAGCTTTTTATTATAATACTACTTTTAGCATCTGTTCTATTATATTTATGTGAATATGCTGTTTGTGTATGTTTCAAGTTAAGCCCTTTCAGCGTTAATAAATGCTATAATTTACATGAAACATACCAGAGTGATCATCGTCTGGCAGCAGGCTAAGATAACGCTACAGACAAGATCACGAAACATTGTATCATCGTTCAATTATTATATTGTGGCATTTGTACTCCAATTTTAAACGATACTAGTTTTATAATTGCCATACTTCCAAATAACTCGATACTTAACACACATTAAAGATTCGCACTATGAGATTATGTATTACCGGCACGTACCTAATTAGTTAACGATTAAGAGGCCTTTCAGGTGTTTGTATAGCATTTGGAAATAATGTAGACAGATTAGAAGAGACTGAATGTTGATTTCTTATTTTGTCTTTTTTACAGTAAGCAATATACAGCAGGAATTTGTTTAGAGGTATTAAGTATTCGCAAATGTTAGAAAGGTGTAGATGTTTGTAGTGATTGACAAGTTCATATTGGGTAAATGCTAGTGATATTCAGTTGTCATTACATTTTATACATTTTTATAAATCCGCTATTGGCGAAAGATTTTGTATCGATATTATGTAATACATACTTAAATTATGAATGTAATCGTTTATATTTGCGATAGTAATAAATTAGCGTTTTCCTAAAAAATAAAGTTTTGAAACATACTTAGTGTTTCAATTGATTTTTTAAAGACCCTATTTACCAATATATATTTTAATGAATAATTTTACCTTGTTTTGTGTGATATATCCATGAGTACATTTATCTCGGCCAAATAGTCTCCTTCCAGGCAAGACAAGATAAAGAAGTTGCTCGACGCACCGAGAACGCCTGGGAGTGCTATTGGTCGATGAAACAAATAATGAAGGGACCTCTTCCTCTCTCCCTGAAGAGAAAACTCATGGACATGTGCATTCTTCCTACCCTCACCTATGGAGCACAGACATGGTCACTAACCAAACATCAAAAGTCCGCACTCGGGGTCTGTCAGCGAGCAATGGAGCGTAGTATTCTTGGAGTTAAGCTCACTGATCACATAAAAAACTCGATACTGCGTTCCAAAACTCAAATTGCTGATGTAGGTCACACACACCGCTACCAAGCTCAAATGGAACTGGGCTGGCCACATCTGCCGCAAGCCGGAGGAGCTGTGGGCCAAAGCAACCACGCAATGGGTCCCAAACATCAGCAAACGACAGCGCGGCAGGCCCAGAAGGAGATGGCGGGACGAACCGGATTCTTTTCGCAGGGATTGGCAAACCGGAGCACTGGATAGGGATAAGTGGAAAGAGGAAAGGGAGGCCTTTGCCCTGCAGTGGGACACAAATGGCTGATATCATTATAATTTTACCTTCCCCTTTCCTTTTTTTATTTCTGTGTTAGGATTTATTTGATAGTTTAGAAATGTTCCTATGAACTGGAACTACCAGTTGTTTCATTTATGTAATATTATAATCTCTCTTGAATAGCACTAGACCACTAGTCTACTTTTTATCCTGGAAAACGCATCAAAATTTCCACGCTGACGAAGTAACGGGCAATCGCGTTATTTTATCCCAAATTAGAAGAAAATAAATAATCATAAATAGTGCTTACAACGTAGCTACACCTAAACCATGTTCGTAATCATCTAGCATTGTTTTCTTTTCAAATCAAGTAATAAAGCATAGCTTGTTATTTGTCTAATTATTGTTGGGTTCATAGTTTCTGACTGCGTCGTTGTTCTAGTGTTCACAAGCGCGACGGCTGAGCATGAAGGCCTGCGTTCCATTCTCAAGTCGGGCAAAGTGTTATTGGGTGTTTCCATCAAGAATTTCTCAGCAGCCAATGGTGTTTGGATTTGTGGTGATAGCAATAGACTCGCCCTCTATTACATAGGACCAAACATAATTGACGAAATGGTGGGTGTACTATTAGGTCCCTACACCTGTGCCTAACCCATCGGGGATTACAGGCGTGATGTTAAGTATGTTTAATCGGATTCAAACTGCATGCAGCTCTGTTAGCGTGATCAGTGTCAAAAATGTATTATCGATTAAAAATTACCTACATTATTTTTTCGCAGACGTCCTAAGAGTTAAAAATAACGGAAACCTTTGTATGATTTTGGCAGGAGTCATTAACTAGAAGTTAGATTATCATAAATAGCAACTGAAAAGGATTACTTGGGATCAGTTTGTCGCTAATATCCCAACGGCAACAACTCTACGTTCAGGAAACGTGATTTTATGCAAACTGTGTTTCGAATTTTGTTGAAATCACTCAACACTCTTTTACCGGGTCATTTTTAGGTTTATAAATAAATAACTACCTCCAATACAAGTAAAACTTTATTTCAAATACGTTGATATCGCCACAATTGCTATGAATACAGTTGTATTAAAAATACGAATTAAAATAATATTAGTAAATAACTAACAGTGTTACAACAATAAGTTTATCGTCGCTGTTGACGAACATTATAGTCCAAAAACGACAACTTATACTAGAATAGAAAGCAACAAATATTTTAATAAACACTGCTATGCTGACGTTCCGCAATGCTTGTTTAAAAAAATATTTTTATTAAAAATGTATTATTATGTTTGTTAGCAACTATTTAAATCGTACTCGTAAATAAACATAAAATTGTTCAACTGATAAATCTTAGGTGATTAAAAGTTGTTCACTTAATTAAAAACTTTGTATTGAAGAAGCTGGGTGCGAATGCTACCGCAGCAACTTTAGCAGTCGCTAGTAATCATCTCCGCGAGATATAATTTCTTTGCAAGTGGGTCTTAGAAGTATTGTGTGCTCAAACTGAGCAGTGTAGCAGCCCTTGATATCGCAGAGCGGAGGGTAGGCGTCGACTACGCCTTTATCGCACAGGTCCTTGAGCGCCATGGCATAACGAGAAGCGCCCGCGCGTTCTAACCACCGCTTGCAGAATGCGAGAGTTCCGAAATTTTTGTTGATTGTATTCAACAGCTGTTTTGATGACTGCAATCTGAAATTGAAACGTTTACCGTTAATGTAATTAACTTCTTTATCGTGTAGGAAGCGCCTATAACCTGGTGCCAGTGTTTTTATGCCATGAGGCATAAAAACTTTCTTTGTTAAAAGTGACTAATTCAAAGTACTGCTGATACGAGAAAATCATGCAAAATGAAAATATTGACACCTAATATTATAATAATTTATGAACGCATTATTACCTCAGCGGAACAAATTGTTGGTCGAAGTTTTTCATATAATGAGAGCAATCCATATCGTCATGAACTTGGCCACGTCCGGTTGAACCGAATGTTTCAATAGCATAAAACTCATTCTCTTCCATGCGCGTTGTTTCTCCACCCTTCACAATAGGCACAGTTTTGCCAGCATGGATCCCTAAAATGAGAATTTGTTATGTTTAGAATAAGAATATAAAAATATGTGGTTATTTGTCACATAAATGGATGTGTGGTAAGAATGAATACAAGTTATCATACTCACTGTAGGGCCCAATAGAATGTCCATTGAGGTTGCGTATAGGTTTCACCTGATACACTGTACCATCAATTTCAACTTCATGCGACTCCATAACCTGGAACAAATACATTTGTTATGATTGTTATGGTCAAATTATGACGTTGGGCTATGACATGATTTTTTACTTGACTGCGCCGATTATCAAAGGGAGGGTTATTTCTACGTAAATTACCAACCCGGCGATCAGCAGCATCCAATTAATGGAACACGGTCAATGACAGGTCTTAGAATGTATTGATTCTAGTTTCCCTTGATAGTTTTGAGAGTCATGAAATGTGACAGTCTGGATTTGAGCCTAGTCGGAGCCATTATTAGAAACCTACCACTGCTCACTGTAATCAGCTGGAGTACACAATCAATATGCAAAAAATAAAGTTAAGAAAGCCTTTTTTACCTCTTGTATGGCAGAACCGACGTCACACAGCCTTACATCGACCCCAGAAGCCTTGATCCCAGCCTCAGTGGCTTCCTGCACTCCTTTGACGAGCGGATCGTAACGCGGGTTGAAGCTCAAAGTGAACGCACAGTCGATGATGCGCCCATTGATGTGAGTACCGAAGTCTATCTTCACGACATCGTCGTATTCCAGGACTGTCGTGTCACCTATATTATTTAAATAGTTAGAAATTTATTGTGCAAAGGCGATGTGGTTGAGATTTAGCTAATAAAACCAGGAATTAGCTATTAGAATATGTTAGAAAAACCCTGTCCGAATTGTAAGGAGTCTCGAGATTAGATTTTCAAATCGGACAGGTTTCATAATTATTGTATACGATAAGACCTCGCATCGTAGTTCGTTGCGATAGACGTAAAGTCACAACACTCAAACTCAAAGCATTTATTTCAAAAAGACCATTACAGGCACTTTTGTAAGTCAGAAAAACAAATATAACGAAGCTACAGTCACAAGGCATAATAACTTGTGAAAGTACTGTAGTTGCCCATTCCCTAGCGTAGATCTCTATGGAGAGGAACGGGCAAGAAACTCCATGGACACTCTTTTAAATTAGAATATTGTTAATGCGAAGTCTTGTCGTAGAAATACATGTTTAATTTAAGATGTGACGTTTTGTCGCGATTTTGTACGTCGTATATTTCGTGTAAGTGTTTTGGCCTTTCCTGAGCCATTACACCCAATGCAGCAGTCATGACAGTTTTAAACCAACCGAGATAAAATGGATTACCTAAATATTAATGGTGGATAAAAAAATAAAAAAACGTGCTTCGATTTTCTATTGTGCTATCCCTAAACGCTAGGAATAATTATGAAGCTATATAAAGTAGCAGGAAACGATAACGCGGCAGGCCCAGAAGGAGATGGCGGGATGAGCTGGACCCTTTCACAAAGGATTGGCCTAAAATCGCACTAGACCGCGAAAAGTGGAAAGAGGGAAGGGAGGCCTTTGCCCTGCAGTGGGACAATATAGGCTCATGATGAAGTAGCATACCAGTATTTGGGGTGTAATGAGCAGCACAGTGATTACGGCTGCACCCGGTGGGAAAAGCCAGCCCCGCCTTGAGGCCATCTTCACCAATCAGACGTCTAGCAGTTGATTCCAGTTCTTCACAGATTTGAATCATAGTCATGCCTGGTTTGATCCAGTCACGCATGTATTTACGTGTCTGAAATAACAATTGATATTCAGATAGGTCAAATTATTTATTTAGCAATAAAATTCAATGAAAACCAAGGACAAAGTGATGAAATTTATCATTTTGATTTATTGCTTTTTGGCACTTGATTTTTTAATGGATACATGAAAATATTACTACAAATTATTTATGCTGCACAGTATGCTGTGAGTTTTCGCTTTCTCCAAGTTTTTCCAATAGGACTTTCTATATCCATCCTGAAAAACTTTGTACTAAATATAATTAATGTATCTATTTTTTTTGATAGAATGTTGCCCCACACTAGGAATTTCTCCTGTATTGTGGGTGCGTTTGCAAACATTTAAACTCACATACACAAACCAAATACCCAGACCCGAAACAACTATCTGTAGGCCATACAAATATTTGTTCTGTGCGGTGATAGAATCCGCGACACGCAGCGCAGCAGCCCAATAGCTCAGCCACTGCGCCAACCGTGCCGTCAGTATAAACTCAAAGTTATTATTATTGTTTTTTTAAAAAGGAACGTTGCCCCACAATAGGAATTTCTCCTGTATCGCGGGTGGGTACAAACATTGAAACTCACATACACAAACACACCCAGACCCGAAACAACTATCTGTAGGCCTTACAAATATTTGTCCTGTGCGGGGATCGAACCCGTGACACGCAGCGCAGCAGTCCAATCTCTCAGCCACTGCGCCAACCGTGCTGTCAAATTTATTCAGTATTTATTCTTCTTATTCAATTGGTGACTTGAGTAGAGAAGCATCCAATAACTTACTTGTCTGTGTGCCTCAGCAGCATGTCTAATTTCCTGATAGATGTCCTGTTGCAGTCTATCAAGAGCTCTCTTCTCTTCGCTGGAGAAGCGCTCCTTGGCAGTTCTCTCATCAATACCTTCAGCTGGACCATGCTCGGTTATCTGTCCCTCAGGGAAATTGCCTGAAAAAAAAATTTTGCATTCAGTATGATACAAGGATATGTCAGTATATTTCATGTTCTACCACCATAGCAGTACAGATGTCGCCACTAGTATAATATAATATACTAGAGATTCATGACTTATTTAGAAACATGTTTACAAAAAGATGTTATCTATCATTTCTTTATGATAATCAGGTTTTTTTTTCATTTTTGTTATTTATGTGCTGGGGAACTCAATCATTGGATGGAAATTATACTTTGGATTTAAGCTATAGAACAACTCATCTGAAGCATTCTACTCCATGACATGAACTGACTATTAATTTGGTAGAATTGGTATTTTTTTTGCTGACTGCCTCATTCGTCTAACTAATGGTTGCAGGTCAGGTAGTGTTGTTAGGTTTTTCCATATGAAATTTCAGAGTAGCTATAACAGAGTCTGGATCTGTGGCCTTTTGATGGCAACAGGCTCACCCTGTATTACATAAGACTTAAACATAACTGGTGATATTCTATTGATTACATCTCTACCTAGCCTCTCAGGGATTACAGATGTGATGTTATGTCAAAATAACCTACCATCAGGGTACAGCTCAGCAATAGGGATGGTTGGAGGGTTAGTCTGCTCCTTAGATGGACCCTTTCCAGATTTGCTTTTATTCTTTTTTTTCTTCTTCTTCTTTTCATCACCTTCAGCACCATCTTCAACAGCTGCTTCAACTTTTTCTACAGCATTTGCTACTTCAGGTGTTTCATTTTCAGAATTTTCTAAAAGAAAAATAAATTGGGTATTTAAGTTTGTGTATCAAGTAAAGACACAAAATCGACCTTAACACCTTCAGCATTCTATATCAGTCTACCAAAGGTACTGATGAGATAACAAGATAGGCACAAAGATTTGTCACATTTACCACTTACTAAGATATGTTTATTTAGTCTTCAGCAGTAATAGCAATACAACAAAAACAAAGTTCAGATTACTATACATGGCATGAACAACAAATCAATGTAAATTGATGCTTGACTTGACCAATAGGATTCTTGTGATTCATTGTAGAATATATACCTACATACATTAATGATAATTATGTTTCATGACAAGTTTTAAATTCATTACTATTAATAATTTACAGTACATTTTAATACAATTCGAATGTTTGTATGACAATAACTAAAGTATAGCGTCAATACATAAACTAATTATGTGAAAACGGCACAATATTATCAGGTTCAGCGTAGGTGCGTCGTTACTATGCGGTCTAGAGATAAAAATAGACATTTAGAGGGTAATGTACGTACGCAAGCGACGTGCATGTTTGAATTAATATCAATATTACTCGCTCTAACCTGCCTTCTTCTTCTTTTTTTTCTTTTTCTTCTTCTTAGCGGGATCTTTAGATTCGCCTTCTTCTACTGCATCTAGTTCTTCTTCCTCACCGTTTTCGACGACATCATTTGTAATTAATTCTTCATCTTTCTTCAAGGCTGCCATTGCAACTTCTAAAAGACTCGAATATAAAACTTATTTGTAAAATGGACACAAAATTTCCATGCGACTGTAAGCGGTTTTTAACCTCTCTTTTGTTTCACAAACTAAAGATAGACATCCTGAGGGTGACAACTGATGACAACAGGATAGCACATTGAAATTTACCCTATACATGAAAGAGACAAACGTAGAAACCATGTATTGGAAGTGTTACCCGATGAGATAAAAGAATTGCTGGAACAGATTGTAAATAGTACAAAATAATACATTTTTCCACAGATAATGTAGAAATATAAAGAAGCCTGTACACTTAACCGACTCTGTGCCACCATCATATTCATGCATACTATACTTTAGCCAGGCCCCGAACATTGGGCGTTGACGCGCCAGTCGTGTCATGGGCCTGCGTGAAGAGTGATACACCTAGCGCGTCATTGGACCCCTGTGATGTTTTATGCGTTTTTCTCCGTTATTTTGCGTCGATCTGCTAAAAGAAAGAGTTCTTAGTGTGCTTCGATTCCTATTCGTTGATATTCAAAGGAAATATGGCATCGTAAGGTAGGATTACTTATTTGTAGAAGGTGGTCAGATTCGATGGTCCAAATAAAATATGGTTACACTCTATCGGTTTTATTTTGGGCAGAGTTCCCACTACAACTTTCTGTCTTGACGGTTAGAAAATGATTGCACTCAAATACCCGAAGCATCGACTTTTAAACAGTTCTACCAAAAACCTAAATATTACAATAAAATCATTCATTAAGCTAAGTAGTATTAATTAAATGTTACTAACAAAATTATTGATCAATATTCTTATCATTAAAATGTTAACTAATTATTGTTTAAGGTGAATGCTCCAACCACCCCGCGAAATTCAAATTTTCTTACGTTTTTTGTAATTTGCAGGTCAGTGTTTATTACATGTTATGTATATTATGTATTTAATACAAGCTTCCAAGTTCATAAAGGAGCAAAAATGACTTTTTCAAGTTCCTGCACCTTTATGAACTTGGAGGCTTGTATTGATGATTTTGATGATTATATTTCTGTAGCTACATACGTCTTACAGCCGCAATTAATATTCTAATCAACATACAAACTAACACTGACCTGCAAATTGCAAAAAACGTAAAAAAAATTGAATTTCGCGGGCTAGTTGGAGCATTCACCTTAATATTCGGCGCACCGGAAGCTGACAAGCGGAAAGCGCCATAGAGCAAGTATTCTGATAATTCAACATTACTAACAGTCAAACTAAAAATCACTAAATAATTACTTTACAATTAAATATAACTTATTAAAATCAAATTACAATTATTGACGTTCATTAAATATCATAGATAATATAATTAAGTTGAACTGGTATAAGCAGTACCGGAAATCTGTAACATATTTCATTAAAATGATACAGGCAGGGCCGCGCCGACCGGACAGCGCCTGTGTGCGAAATCTACGAAGCGCCTCTTTTTTTCACGAATGTTCATGTTTCAACTTATTTTTTTAAATTATTTGTTAGGGAGATGGCGTAATAAAGTTTGGACGACTGCCTCAACAATGTATAAACATACCTAGCAATGTGCAACGCTGAATATTAGTATTTCAAATAAAAAGTTACTTTTCCCAAGTTATGAAACAAACTTTCATTATTTTTCTATAACATATGAAATCAACTATCTACTGAGCATAAAATAACTGAAAAATATGCAGGATATCAGAGCGAGCTCGAAACGGCCGTGCCAGGGCACCCTCACCTTCCGCCTGATGCAGGTCCTCACCGGACACGGTTGTTTCGGGAGGTCACTGCACTGAATCGGGCGGGAGGAAACGCCCGGGTGTGACCGTTGCGAGGATCGAGCAGAGGACACGGTGGTGCACACCGTGGAGGTTTGCTCCACTTGGGCGGCTGCGAGACTACTCGAACGATTTACCGCGGTCCCGGAACACAAAGGGCTAATAAGAAGGAACATGGGTGGGTTTTGTTAGGACAAGTCTGACACTCCCTTCCGCTCCGCCTAGAATGCCGGGGTCATTTGATGATTTCCCATTCACATTTCATCATTTCTTCGCTTAGAATTCCCATGCGCGCCCTTTTGTAACCTCGCCTCCTAGGCACGTGCCTAGTTTGCCGTAGGGTTAGGGATAATACGCCTCTGACAGGCAGACTTCCACACTTAGGCTGTGCGCGTAATAATAGGTTGGGGACAAAGTTTCTTCGCATTTTTTAAGAAAATTCAAAACATTTTTTAATATAGTTTATTTAAATTTAACTAAAGTATGTAGGTACCATTTTCTTCGATAACTTTTTGCCATCTTGTAGGTAGGGACATGATCCCATTGCTATAGAAATTTTGGGACTTCTGGTCAAAATACCGGTTTTGGCAGTCTTCTCGTGATGTTAACCTGACACTGCCTAAAGAATTCTGAAGAGACCGAAACAGGTAGAAAACTGAAGGTGCAAGGTCAGGACTATACGGCGGATGCATTAACACCTCCCAGCCAAACTATCTTAATTTTTGTTGAGTGGCTAAAGATGTGTGAGGTCTAGCGTTCATCATCATCTTCCTGCCCTTATCCCATTCTATTTGGGGTCGGCGCAACACGTTTTCTTCTTCCATTCTTCCCTGTTACACGTCAAGGTGGCATTTATTCCTTTCTCATTCATATCATTCCTCACACAATCCATCCATCTTTTCTTTGGCCTTCCTCTCCCTCTCCATCCATCAATATTTATATCCATCACTTTTTTAGTCACATGCGTTTCATCCCTCCTCATTACATGACCATACCAAGATAAACGACTTCCTTTCAATTTTTCTGTAACAGGTGCTACTTTCAAACTTCCTCTAATATACTCATTCCTCACTTTATCCATTCTTGTCACTCCGCACATCCATCTCAACATTCTCATCTCCGCTACATGCAATCGTTTTTCATCCATCTTTTTCAAAGCCCAGCACTCTGATCCATACAGTACGACAGGTCTAATCACGGACTTGTATATTTTCCCCTTTAACTTGAGGGGCATCCGTGGGTCGCAAGTTGTTCCAGTGACCTGTCGCCATTTCATCCATCCTGAGTTGATCCGTTGCGTTACGTCCCGGTCTACTTCACCATCTCCTTGGACAAGGTCTAGCGTTATCATGATGAAAAACCACACCCCTTCTGTTGATTAATTCCGGCCGCTTTCTCTCAACTTCTTGCTTTAATCTCATCAGTTGTTCGCAATAGAGTTCAGAATCGATGGTCCTGCCTGGTGGTAACAGCTCATAATGAATAATGCCCTTCCAATCCCACCAAACACACAGCATCACCTTGTTGCGAGTTAACCCGGGTTTCGCCACAGTCTGTGAAGCCTGACCGGCCTTTCACCACGACCTTTTTCGCACGTTCTTGTCGTACGTGATCCACTTTTCATCACCAGTTATCAGCTTCTTCAAAAATGGTTCGGTTTCATTACGTCGTAATAAAGAATCACAAATGAGTACACGGTTCATTAGGTTTCTTTCAGTGAGCTCGTGAGGTACCCAAATGTCGAGCTTTTTTGTGTACCCAGTTTTTTTCAAATGCGCCAAAACTGTTTTGTGGTCAATTCCCAGTTCTTCAGCTACGTCGTAACTACTGATATGCCAATCTTGCTCCACTTTTTCAAAAATGGCATCCATTTTATCCGTAACAGGGCGACCAGAGCGACGTGCATCTTTGACATCAAAATTTTCAGATTGAAAACGCTTAAACCAAATTTGTGCTACTCTCACAGACACTGCACTAGGTCCATAACCATCACAAATTTTTTTCGAGGCTTGCGTTGCATTTTTACCTTTTTTGTTGTAAAATTTTAAAATGTATCGAATTTCTTCATTAGATTCACTCATCTTGACGGTACGAAAAACAAATGAAAATCACACATTTTCCTAATTTGAATTTGGAATTATGTTCTTTAAAATTTAAAAATTTTAACAGCAGTTGATGGCAATAGGCTTGCTCCCAATAACAGCAGTTGATGGCAATAGGCTTGCTACCAATTACATCAGTTGATGGCAATAGGCTTGCTCCCAATTATATTGGATGATGGCAATACGCTTGCTCTTAATCACATCGGTTGATGGCAGTAGACTTGCTCCTAACTAGGTACATCATTTGATAGCAAAAGGCTTGGTTCCAATTACACTGGATGATGGCAATAGGCTTGCCCCCAATTACATCGGTTGGTGGCAGTAGGCTTGCTCCTAACTAGGTACATCAGTTTATGGCAAAAGGCTTGCTTCCAATTTCATTGTATGATGGCAATAGGCTTGCCCCCAATGACATCGGTTGATGGCAATAGGCTTGCTCCCAATTATATCTGTTGATGGGAATAGGCTTGCTCCCAATTACATCGGTTGATGGCAATAGGCTTGCTCCTAATTACATCTGTTGATGGGAATGGGCTTGCTCCCAATTACATCGGTTGGTGGCAGTAGGCTTGCTCCTAACTAGGTACATCAGTTGATGGCAAAAGGCTTGGTTCCAATTACACTGGATGATGGCAATAGGCTTGCCCCCAATTACATCGGTTGGTGGCAGTAGGCTTGCTCCTAACTAGGTACATCAGTTTATGGCAAAAGGCTTGCTTCCAATTTCATTGGATGATGGCAATAGGCTTGCCCCCAATGACATCGGTTGATGGCAATAGGCTTGCTCTCGATTACATTGGTTGATGGCAATAGGCTTGCTTCTAAGTACATTGGTTGATGGCAATAGGTTTGCTCCAAATTACATCTGTTGATGGCAATAGGCTTGCTCCCAATTACATTGGTTGATAGCAATAGGCTTGCTTTTACGTACATCGGTTGATGGCAATAGGTTTGCTCCAAATTACATCAGTTGATAGCAATAGGCTTGCTCCCGATTACATTGGTTGATGGCAATAGGCTTGCTTCTAAGTACATTGGATGATGGCAATAGGTTTGCTCCAAATTACATCTGTTGATGGCAATAGGCTAACTCCCAATTACATCTGTTGATGGCAATAGGCTTGCTCCCAACTACATCGGTTTAAGGCAATAGGTTTGCTCCCAATTACACTAGTTTTTTTTTAAATAATTTGACAGCTATCAGCTGAAAGCGATATGCTCCCTAGGGCTGAAAAGTATTACTTTCAACCCGCTCCTCAGGCAACTACAGACCTATTTTCCGAGTATGAGTAATGAAAAAGAAATTTCATACTGCGCGTAGGAAGGTAACGTTAAGATCATATTGAAACTAAAGAAAACTGGCCAAGTGCGAGTCCGTCTCGCACATAAGGAACCCCTTATGTGCGAGACGGACTCGCACTCGTACCAAAACGAAAAATTACGTTTGTTGTATTTGAGCCTCCCTTAAATATTTATTTTATTTTGTTTTTAGTATTTGTTATTATAGCGGCCACAGAAATACATAAAGAATTCATTGATATTTATTTCACTAGTGATCTGCAGTTTCGCGAACATGTAATACAAGTTTGTAAAAAAGCATACAGGAATCTGGGATTTGTGCTGCGTCAGGCAAATGACTTGATGTGCATAACAGGCGTTGCACAGAGGGGGCTCCGGACAGGTATTTTAAGAGGAAACGGTGCCTCCTCCCATGTGCGGATGGTAGCCACCGGGGTGGTTTTAGTGCGGTAAAAATCCCACACTCCCCGGTCTTATCCTCAAAGGCCGGTCGCCTTTTGAAGGTTTCCCCCCGAGAACAAAAAAAAAAAAAAAGGCAAATGACTTCACAAACATCAATGCATTGAGGGCTTTGATGAGGCTCTTATGAGGAAGTCATCTGGAGTATAATGCAGCCGTCTGAGCCCGAGTGAAATTAAATACAAATATATGCTCGAACGGATACAGAATTAATTCGTTACATTTATATGATTAAAGCTGTATGGGAGATACCCGGGATACCCGTCATTGTATCCTACTCTATTCTGTCTCGGTATGGTAGGATACTACAAATTAGAAATTAGGCGTGAAGTGACACTGGTAACATAATTATATTTTCAAAGTTTTAAGAGGTAGTGTTCAAAACTCAGGCCTACTATCAGAAATAGGGTTTAATTTACCGGATAGGTACGTGGAGCGGAGGCGCAAACCGCAACTGCTGGTGGGGCGCGCACCGCTGACTCGTGCGCTGCGCACTCTCAACACGGTGGCACATACCAAACATATTCACTTGTACACCGAGTGAGTTCACAAGGGCCACATACTGTGTAGCATGTAAGGTATAGTTAAGTATATTTTAAGTTAATTTGTCGCATTAGATCTATTAGGTATCTGTAATGGCAAGGAAAACACGTGATAATAATAAATAAATAAAAATAATTTGTGAAAATTTCAACTGTCTAACTATCGCGGTTCTCGAGATACAGTCTAGGGTGCCCGTTTTTACCCTTTGGGTACGGAACCCCAAAAAATAGTATGTAAGTGGGGGTAAAATGTCAGCTGCATAAGTGAACTTAACATTTTCGTTGGCACGTTTGTCTAAATACTGGCAATTTTGAAAAAAATATTTAATCTGTTTTGTGTTTTTGAAAAAGCTTCTGCATTAACCAAGAATCGAACCCGATCTCTTTTGTAAAAAAATACATTCTGTGTTATTATGGAAACTTGAAAAAAGTGTAATTATTTCCCGTCATTTGTTGTATTAGTTGTATTTATTACAGTATTTCTATATTATACATTATATAGTGCAATGAAACAAGGAGTTTTTTTCAAAAACGGGTTCGATTCTTGGTTCAGCCAAAAACTTTTTGAAAATTAAAAAAATGATTTTTTTTGTATTTTTTTTATCTCTCAAAACCTAAGTTATGGTTTCAATTACTATTTTGACCTATAGTTTCAAAATAAGCTTAATATGCCTTCCAAAATCCAAGTTAAATTACGCAGCTGACTTATATTCCACCCACTTATATGCAGCTAACAATTTTTTTAGGTTGGTAACCCCAAATATTCACCCTAATCCCTATAAGGTTCTGGTGCAGTATGAAATTGCTTTTTTATTAGGGTTCCGTAGCTAACATGGAACCGTTATAGTTTCGCCATGACCGTCTGTCTGTCTGTCCGTCCGTCCTCAAAGACTAAGTACTAGAAAGCTGTAATTTGGCATGAATGTACAAATGAGTTGCGCTGATAAAGTGGTAAAATAAAATTTTGAAAATTAATTTTTATCTCCAGTACACATAAAAGTGGGGATGTTATTTTATTCTCGCGAAGTCCATTGTGTTGTTGGATAGGTCTTTAAAAAATATAGCGAGTTTGCTCAAGCACTTTTTCGATTAAGGGATTCGTTTGTGGAATATTAAGCTTTAAAGTGCAAATTTTTGTTAGACGCAAGTCTGGCTATATAAGCCACCTATACGGGTTGTGTTTGTGCGTGTGAAATAATTCATGGTAGTAGCAATATAACGAAAATAAAAGGAAAACTAACACAGCTAAGTAGGCTTTACAAGTTTACGACTAATAGTCGACTTACTTATAAAATGTACTTGTATGAAATATTTTCCTATACATAATGTATGGGAGCGCAGGTCTCAAAACTGAAAATGTAAATTTGTTTTATTTTTACAATAAAAATCATCGTTCAGAGGCAGGAAGGCAGGGTGGTTACTCAGTTTAGTAAGTTCACTTATTTTGAAGGGCAACTACGGAACGGAACCCTACACTGTGCGTGGTCCGACATGCACTTGGCCGGTTTTTATTTTATTTTATTAACAACTTTAATTCGCTATTTGTAACCCACCATGGGTGCGACGGCTGATTTTCATTTGCATCAGTGCATATTAAATAAGTACTAGAAATTAATTTAATTCAGCATAAAATAACATCACGCCTGTAATCTCCGAAGGGTTAAGCAGAGGTGTACCTAATAGTAAACCTATATTTTGCCAGTTGTGTTTAAATCCCATGTAATAATAGGGGGCAAGCCTATTGTCATCAACCGGTCATAAACCCAGACTCCGTGGCTGCTCCTGAGAAATTCCTGATGGAAAAACTCAATATCACTTTGTACGACCCGGGAATCAAACCCAGAATCTCATGGTTACGACCACTAGACCAATGAAGCAGAATATTAAATAACTAGAAAAAAAGGGATGCCTCCCGTAATATTAGATGGAAGTGGAAATTATGATTTTCCTACTCCTCCGCTATTATTTTCTGATTAATTTCGTTGCGGGATCCAAGACAGTTAAATCGTTTCCCTGGGACTTGGTCGGGCTTCGTTGTCTCGGCGCTTTTCTTCTGGTCGCCACTGTTGATTCTGGCTTACAGGAGTTATAGTGGTTTGTGAATAGTGTGGCGGGCTTGTCCCATTAAAAAAAAAAAAAATAAGATGGAGGGCCAGTCCCATTGCTGGGGAATACCAGTATTGTGGTAATGTGTTATGAAAGGTACTGCGTTTCATATGATAACAGAAAATAAAACGAGTATAGAGTTTTTCTCCCATATCTTTTTATTCTAAATACATTAATATTCTTTAATTCAACTCAAATATTCATTTAAACTATTACAAGCTATTTTTTTTAATTTTAACATAAATAATAAGTTATGCAAATGTCCAGCATTGCACTTTTAACTCTGTATTAATATTTAACTAAGTATTATCCAATCTTAGCGATACTTCTCCATAGTGACAAAACATATACACAACACTGAAAACCTTTGGTGAAAACATGTATCCTACGTGTCTATTGAATTGTGACATGTCGGATGCGCTAGAGCAACACTTACGAAATGCTCAAATGTTCATTTCAGAGTTCTTTGGTAGTAGAATCACGAGTGACAGAATATACTAAGCACAGAATATACTAAGTGTTCCATAGCATGGGTATCCGACATGTCACGTTTGTTACATTATATACCATTTTATTGCATTAGATAGGCAATTAGATAAATCCATTGAAATAAGACAAGACAACGAGTACATTATCTAGATACCTTAACATTCTTCTCAATTATCCTGTTTATTGTACAGTTATTATAAAAGTAGTGATTATGACAATTCGGTAAAGATACAAGGTAGGTACATGCAAATGCTCACATTATGTGAATTACGAAAGATTGGGTACGTACGTTATACACAGATCTACTGCAGTACCAATATCATATTCAACACAATTAGTTACAAATACGTATGTTTTAATTAGAAAATTAATGATTCTAAGCGTAATGTTTCTATTTTATAACACACAAGTAGTTAAGCGTATCCAATTTTTTAATGTAGTAGGTTATGTATACGTTGACGTAGGTACCAAATATCTAAACTATGCAGTTAAAATCAGACACTTCGAAGATAGGCGATGCACACATGCTCGTAGTATTTGATCGCCGATAAAATCTTACTTTATCTACGAAAATAATGTACATTGGACCTTCCTTCTTGATGCTGGCGAATGACAGAATTGATGACTTAGAAAATACTTTTCATAATAATACTAGGGGACATCCATTATGATAGAAATACAAAACAAGTGAAGTGCGAGGAACTAAAATCATTTAATCAGTTTTAAACAAAATATCTTTTGAGTACATGAAGGAATAGAGACCAGCTCTTAAAAATCGTCCATTAAAAATAAAAAGATGGATGATGAAATGCAAAAATAATACAGGTTCATTAAGTATTACACCCTCCTTATAATATTGTAAATGTACCTACACGAAGTTTATATACGAGTATGTAGCTGAATGCTCAAGTGGCTATGTGCATGCTAATTGATATAACATTGTCACAAACATGAAAAGGTCGCAACCGACGAACAAGAAACTGGACAAAAACTATATTTTCCATCCAATGTACAATTTTCAGACATCTACTATATTTATATTACATCTTTTACACAGTGGTTGTTATGCTATATTTAAAAAGTATCAGTTACGCTTTTCCTTACAAGAAAATCTATGTAGGTACACAAATATTGTTATACATAATTGAAATCAGATCTGCACAGCGATTCTGATATTGTTTGATATGATTATACAGTTAATGAAAGGAGTATATTTGGCATGAAATGGATGAAGTAGTACAACAGTTGTGCGAAGTGTTTTAGAACTACCTACTACTATTGCAAGACCCGGCCCGCGCGCCGATTAGTTTCCACATAATTCAGCAAATATAGATATTTGAATCCACTCAAAATAAAACTTAGTCGCAAACCACTCTTTTGTTAGTACTTAACAATTTAATCAAACACTTCAAGCCGTTAGTTGCGTACACGAAAACTTTAAGATTCATGACTAATTTTTTTGTTTTGTATTTGGGTAAAGAGAACTAGAATTAAATACGTAACATTACACAAATAATAATACATTACTCTAAAGAGAAAAGTAAACGGATCGCCAGCGATCCTCCATAAGTAATGAGGTGCATTTAGGTTCACAAAAATCAAGTAAAGCTTTCTAATAGGATGAATTTGGTAAAGTGTCTTTTTGACCCCCGACCAAATACGAAGAGAGATCTTAAGTATGAATTCGACCTTTCTATAATACCAAATATTGCCCGTGGTCCGAGCCAGGGCTGGTACACGATAATACGACACGAGAGCTACGATACGAAGTGTTGGTTGTGTGGGTTCTGTATGCTGTAACATCGGATCGGCCGGGAGCTGTCGCAGTCGCAAGTCGCGGCCGCGGTCGCTAACTACCGCATGGCCGCAGTGAGAGGCTGGCCGAATATTATATATTCAGAAAAGACACAACAACAACTCCGAAAGGCAATTTTTAAAATTTACCTTAAAATAGATTTTATATTTAGGATATTTATCATGTTTAATATATTTTGGTGAATAACATCATTATCGCAAACCCGTATTAAATATGAGAAACGTGGATGATATGACAATATAAATTACCCTTTCATACCAATTAATAAGCGTTTTCAATGTCCTTACTTAGTCGAGCCGATATATATTATGCGGCATCGACAACTATAACTACTTACACGACTCATTAAGAACCGAATACTAACTACTTACAGGGATTATCGAACGTCTCCGTGAACGAAAGAACATTTCATATATCTTTGGTTAGACAAAACGAAACAATAGTAAAAATACTAGACAATCGAACGTACAGTCATTGGAGGGACATAATTATTTAGTCGTTAGGTATTTTTCTAAACAACATTGCGTTATAATCACATAAAAATAATCATGATCGAAATGTGACGATGCATCGGGATCGTTCCATTTCGAGGGTAAGCGTCAACAAGTATTACTATTATCAACAAGACTCGCCCGGCCCGGCCGGCGCCGTGCTACTGCCAGAGCTTCCACCACACTTGCATCTTCTCAGTGAGTTTCTTGCAGATTCCCAGTAGTTTCCGTCACATCCCGCCATCACCTTCCCCTTCGCACTCCTCGGAGCCCTCACCCTCCTCCAACGTCACCTGTTAACAAAACACAAAGCCATGAGTAAACTGTCCATCTTTTTCTTTATTATTGTGTGAAAATGTAATACTTTATTGATTGATAAATTAAAATGATATTTTATTGAAATATTTTTTTCATATTGAAAGGTGTATTAGCAATTATAAATACAGATAGTTGAACTTACTTGAAAGCGTATTTGTTCGGGGCGGTCATCATCGGGCAGTGAGTGCTGAATGGGTGCTGGCGGCGGTGACGGAGGGATCATACTTTGATAATAGTCACGGTTCTCCTCTAGAGTGTCTAATATGTCCTGGGCGTCTGGATGTACTAGATCGGCCCATGTCTCCCACAGCGGGTGAACTATGTAGTCGATGAATCCAACTTGAGATTTTTCTATCGTCGCATTATGCCTGTCGCACATCGGACTGATATCCATTCCCTGGTCTCTTTCGCGGTCTCCTTGTTGGAAGAATTCTTCCATCAGTAATGCCACCCATCGCTTGTAAAGTGGTAGCGGTTTAGTGGGATTGCTCAGATCGGCGCAATGTACGAGATTCTCCAGCACTTGTATTCTGTCTGTATAATTGTCTAGTAATAGCACGCCACTTCCAGCTACCTTCTTTGTTTCCACCATTGTTTTCAGGTCTGCTAACAGACTCATGTGTTTTGACATGTCTGTGGAGAGAACCATATCTATGACCATCTTCCTCAGCGTCTGCCTCTGTTTCTTTTGAAGGTTGATGAATATGTCGCATCCTTCGTTTTGGAGAAGCTTGAATGCTACGGCAAGATGGTGGTTCTCTAAGACTGACTCGTCGTTGTACATCAGAGCGAGCTCCGAGCTCGAGTTGACGAGGAACTGGTTGGTGAGACCGGGGTGGTCGACGTCGTGAACGCACGCCGCGAAGAGAGCAGCGCACGTCTCGATGGGCGTGAACACGGCGTCGAGCGCCGGCGTGTTGAGCAGCACGTGCGTAGACTGCGCCACGTCGGCGGCGTGCAGCGAGTTGTGGAAGGGGTTGTCGCGCATGTAGTGCTCCTCCAGCGTGATGGCGAAGGCGAGGAACGTACGCGGCGAGATCTGTAGCGTGCCCAGCAGCTCACGGGACGTGAATGCCGCGTACGCGACTGCAGTCAGTGGTCGTCCACAAGACAAGTCGCCAATGCGGAAGATGTCCACACCCCATCGGTCGATTTCACCCAGTTGGCGACCCAGGTCTTCTTCATGAGGAGTGTCTACTCCATATCTTGGCACACGTTCTCCAGTAAAGCTATTGGTGTGGGTCAGTGTCCGCTTAACACCGGTTATCTGCACAAAAATAATTCAAAGTTAGCATTGGTAATGGACAAAAATACCAAAATATAGTTATTGTTAAAGTTTTTTATAGCGTCTACTAAACACTATGATACACTATGGTATATTGCATTGTTGTTGTACTTACTTGTGACATGGTGGTCGCTGGCCCGGTATTACGTGGCTTGTCCTTCTTCTTGGCACGCGCCTCGGCAACCTCGTCCACTTGTAGGGATGGTAAGTCGATATCTTGTTGTTTGTCTGCAATAAAATAACATAAATTTACATAAGTTTTGAAAATAGTATCATAGTCATAGTCTACTAAATTTGATTGGTAGGTATCAAGAAAAAATGGGTTAACTGGGATATAGACACAGTGAGTGACCTAACTATAATACTGCATCCTAGTTGGCAGAAACTGCGCAAATAACCTAAGCGAAACATTATTGACCGATTACAAGTTTTATTGCGTTTCTTAACCGTGTAACTGGGTAACGATGCCAAAAAAGTGGGTGAAAATGTGAAGTATCCATTACTACATATTATTATGATTGATACGTTTTCAGGTCAGCATGCGAGTTTTGTTATTACCCATAGATAAGCAATCAATCATGCCGATGGGAGCTTTGATTTTCACATAGTATTGTTAACGTGCCGCTTGGCCTTCATTATCTTATTAAGGATTGACGTTATGGAGTATCATGACTTTAGGTGTTGTGTGTCCATTGATTTGCCCTCAATATTTGATATCACTTAATACGTTTAAAAAAATATGAATGGTGCATAATATAATAATCTTCATTATCTTGTCTGGATTAGTCGACAATATTGACAAATTAAGGATTAAAGTATAAAAATCTCACTTTTCTTGAGTTATATTTAGAATTGCAAAACTGAATGATATGTACTCGTAACTTGCAATGTAATTCTATTCGAAATTCCGAAGTTTTTTCTATTCTCGACTTGGAGACTAATATCACGTTTATGGCGAAAATAAAGATGTTATTTGGACAGTTTAATAATCCCATAATTGTAATTTATTACACAATATGGCGAGGCGAACGGTCTAACACCATGACGAAAGTATAATCCGCGAACATTAAACGGATTAACTTGTTATCGTCCTATGTGATAGTACTACGCGTCCACTGCGTATCTAATCAACAGTAAATACACTCACAGCTATTTTCTATTTTTAGTTGAGAGAAAATACAATTGACCCATCGGAAATAGAACTGTAAATAATGTGTGTTGACTCTATCCCAAAGGATAGATTAATTTAGACTGGCTAATGCAATAAACCATTAACCACTGATGAGTGAAGAAGTTGTATAATATTATTGCATACATTAAAAGTGGAAAATTTATTTTGAAGACTGTTGATTGTTGAAATAGCTGATTGAAGGGTAATTCGGTAAACTTAATATTTTTTTTCCAAAGAGAGCTTTTGAGTGTAAGAGCTGAAGTATAAGATAGGAAGCTCTCGTTACTCGTTACAATTATGGCAATAAATATACCGAGAAATAATTGTCCGATCATTGTCTGATACAATAACAAGAAAATGATTAAATTGATGCGGATAATATTGAAAACAGTGGCCCATTCTTTGGCTACCGTAATCGTTAGTCATGGTCGTTGGCGGCGCAAACAAATTAATTTGTACTTCGGAGTTCCTTCGTCCCCATTTGGCAATTGGTTCAATAACAACTACATAGTTGTTTGTCAAATATCTATGTCCCAAATGTTTTACGTCCGCAATAACTTCTCCTTGAATAATTTTAATAAAGGGCCCAAGAGTGTTGACAATATTTGGCTTGTTCATTGAGGTTGTAATATTTTCTAAGGCGTATTATAGAAAGTGTTACATTATTTAAAACCAGAATCAAGAATCATTTATTTACAAAAATATCAAATAAGCACACACAGGTGAACATACTTATCGCAAACCCTAGTGCTCCAGAGTAAATGAAACGACAATTTTACAAGGAAAGGCAGAACGCGTTGGGCTTTCTCTAACGGGTTAGCGTGTTAAGTTTCAGTTGAACGAAGTTTAAATCGATATGTTGTGTATAAAGCGGGAAGTGCGCGCGCGTGGCTTGGGGTTATCGGCTTATCACCACTGATAGCGCTTATTTACATTCATTATCCTGTTAGGTTTATTTACCTGTTGATTTCACATATTAAAGCTCCATCTATAGGTGTACAGTCATTTGTGACGCGATTTATAACGATTGAGTTAATGGCATGTAATCAATAAGTAGATAGTCTTTTGCATTTATGAATTGATGTCAGTAAAATGTGGTTTTTTCTTTACTGTACACGTATTTATCGCTTTAATCCCGGGTTTTCCGTGGAGAATTTATGATGCGTACAAAGAAAGTCATTATGCGGAAGGTCGTGTCTGTATCCCAACTTGGTGAATAATGGCTATTACTCATGCCTTGAACCTACTTCGAAAAAACATAATTAACATACATTATATTGTTTTTATTTAAATAATTTTAATTTACGCTTACGTGTGTTACTTCAGCCTACTGTATTTCGTCAAAACTACATGCTAGTTGGTACTTTAGTAAGAGCCTTATTTAAACGTTCCTCGTTTCATGTAGAAAGCGCTTTTAGAATATTTTATTATAATTATGCCGGTCAAAATAATTGTCACACAAGTGGGCGCGGGAGGACGTTCACTCCATAAAGTAAGTAGGTCATGTAGGTACTTTAATATATTACCAGACCATGTACTCTTATATACCGATATTATATACCGATATTATATACAAACTATTTACTAGAAATTAGCTTGTACTGTTCAATAACGGCAAAGAGCCGCATTTAATTCTATAATACATACAAGTATTGAATGTTCTGTTTTCCAAATGACTTAGAATTAGAATTTATAATTCACTTTAATGAACTTCTAACTCAAAACGCAATTTCATCGTAGGTAATTGAAGTTTCTATTCTGGAGAAATCATGAGCAGTTTTTGTTGGTCGTTGTACTTAACAAGAATGTAGGTTCTACCATAAAAAAGGTTATGTTGCGTAACTTCGGTGTCTATGATTGATGACGTCTTGTCAGATTTTGACAGATTGAAGTGCTCAATCGCTTCAACATGACACAACCTACGCATGACTAATTTTTTCAGCGAGTACTCAAGTTAATCTATCTCTATATAAAAGTCGCAAGGATGAAGTTATTCATAATGCATTTACTATCTGCCATTCTTATCTTAAAACTTGCAAATTATTTGATAAATTGCCAAAATTTTGCTTATTTATCAAGTTAAAAGTAATAAGTTTTCATACTTATTTACTTAACAAAAACGTACCTATTGTATTATTTTTGGCATTTAATAAAGCAAGTTCATTGATGAAATGGAAATAATAATATTTAACAACTATGATGGAAAATTATTTATTTTCTCAATTATTAAAAATTATCACTTTTAATTACTTAGACCATTAAGTTAGTTGGTGTTTATTGCTTGTTTGATACATTAACTACTACGGGTTACTGTTAGTTACTGGACTAGGTGTTGCTAAAAGTTTATAAAACTCACCCAAAAATGTGGAGCAGATGTACTCGGAGATCTGGTTGCCGGACTTGCTGGACTCGGAGAAGTGGCTCAGCTCCTTGTTCAGCATGCGCTTGAACTGCAAGTGCAACATATCCATAGAGCGAGCCATCGTGACCGCACGAGTCCGCAGCCACCGGGCAGGCGCGAAACGAACGCTTTGTCTCTCGGCGCACACGCGCATTTCACAACACAAAATAATAAAACTTCAAACACAAAAAAATAAAACTGCTAACTAAGCTCGTATTCCGAACTTAAATTTTTAATTCGCACGATATTACTTCAGAGCGTCTATTATCTATGAGCGCTATCGTCAGACTGAGGCGGTCGCGCCGACGCGGCCTCGTATATTAAGCGTAGCACGACTGTCGTCACAGCTCTGCACACTACAGAAATACCGCCTTCCCAGTAATGTGCTTTACATGTAATCTAGATTCAGTCGCTCGCGCTTCCTCTGGCACAGTGTAGAGGGAACCGCCTTTCTCACTAAACAATTACTAGGCAACCTAGTAAGTTGGCTGCACGCCGTTCACTATATATGAGAATTGTTCGGCTGAATCTGACTCAACGGGAATTCGGTTAAGCTGTTCTTGTTTGAGTCGCTTTTATCCGGATGCAACCTGTATCCATTAATTTTTCGACCGTGGTTGTTTCATTTAATTGATTTGGATAGCACGATTGTATCTGGCGATATAAGGCAATAACCAGACAAGAATAACGTGAAAAAATACATAGCACGTGATAAGATGTCGATAAAATTTTAAAGTTAGAGATTACATCAAAAGCACCTAGTAACATGATAGCGGATAGTGGAGGGCTTAGCAGAAGGTTGGGAGTTCGGAATAGATTCCGTTGCTAACTGCTCAATTAAGATGTTTTTCAGCCCTGAAATGACATACAGATCTGGTGACAATTGCCCTTGGCATAGTTTCTTATCGGTTTTCAAGCCTAATCTTGATCCCTAGTAGACGGTACGGATCCTACTTTTAAATCTCCAATGAGGAAGTTGCCTTCGTGTTACGGCAGATTTATTTTATAAATTAATTCTGTATTTTAGGATCAGGGTAACAGAGAGCTTCATTGCAATATGGGTAACGATAATACGGTTTTACTGTGAAAGTAAATCGGTTCAGTTTTGCTCGGAACAACTCTAGTTTTTGTTCAATCAGTCATCGACACTGCATTAGTGCTTAAAATAGATCAGATAAATGCCTTGTCATTTCTATATACATTTCAGATAAACTAATGCTATTTGGCCATAGTAAATACGTACCAAAGTTACTACTTTGTTTGTATTAACCACTATTTTCTTCTGTAAACTAAAACAGTCCAACAAATCGGTTTTATTCGGGATAGTTTGAAATGGTATAATATGTTTAGTGACGTAAAAGAAACAACTAATACGTACTTCAAACCCCTAACTGGTATCAACTGACCCAAACCAGTTTTCAGTCACATAAACACTCTCAATACCCACTGATTTCGAGCACGATTGATTCGATGAGTTCGATAAATTGACTGAGTTGAGCAGAACATTCGAGATACGCAAAACCGTTATTTTAAAGAATTTGAAACGATTTCCAATGCGTTTAGTCATAAAATGTAACAGATAACTAGCACGAGCTCAATGCACATAGACAGCGTGTATAAATATGAATGTAAATCAAACAATCATATATCATGTCCTGAAAGCGTGAGGGAACTGGAATAGAGCAGCAGGTCACATAGTGTGGGACCGTGGTATGGAAATGATAAAGCATTCTAACTATAAACTAGTTCACGTGATTCACGTAATATGGTAGTTAACTGCAAAGTTATACGCTGTCACCACTCTAGGGAAAGGTTAAGGGAAACTTTTCGTGTCACTGAAAGCCGGAACACGCCACAAATATTTAATGAAGATCGCTTACACGAGTATTGTAGGCTTTACTGGTTAATACATTATCTTTAAAAAAGCTTATGGTTCTGTAAACCTATTAGTTAGCGTTATTTTATATACGAAGTACCTAAATAGATTGTTAAGTAAAAACTCATTGTTTCACTTTTTCTTTTACGAAAAATGGGAAAACATTTCAAGTGTTCAAAACAAAATTAGCGTTGTTGTTTATTCTTCTCGTTTGAATATATTATAGGATTGAATTCAGGAACTCGTCCGTTGTGTTTACTTGTTACAATTTGATATATTTTTAATGTGAAATCAAAACATTGTAATTTATACCTTTCATGATTTATGAAAACTGCCATGGCCATTCAACTGTTTTCAGGAAGACCTATAAATCCAGATTCGTATTCCCTTGAACATATTGTTAACTCGACATTCCTCGTCTAATTTTCAATTTCGTATTTGATCATACGATGTTTTCGACGGAACGTTCCTTAATTTTTCTATTTACTGTCTCAAAGATCGTGGGTCTACGCCGTGGACTCTACTACGACGAAATTAGTCATACTGCACACATTTTCAACAAAAATTCCATACAAAATATCAATAGCATCACTATTTAGGTATTAAGTACAATACATTTAAAACATCGTATGTATTTTCTGGGAAATGGCTATATGTCCTAGAAACAAAAATTCGAAGACATGTGACCTCTACCAACCCGCACTGGGACTGCGTGGTGGATAATACCCCAATTCCTCTGATAAAAAGGAGGCCTGTGTCCCAGCAGTGGAAACATTATAGGCTAATTATGCTTATGCTAAATATTTCCTGCTTTCAACCATATCCTTATCCCTAAGGGTTTTTGTAGAGAAATTGGTCTTACAATTTTCCTGTGACGACCGTGTGGGTATGGTATGGATATAAACAAAGCAGTAAAAATACCTAAATTGATTCATGGCTAAAACCATGACGTACTACTAGAGCCAAGTATTGAAAGCTGAAAATGGTGTACGGGAAATATTCAAAGCCCATTTACTTGCGTCAGGATACGCAGCGTCTGTTGCTACGAGTGAATTTTTGAGATTTATGTACGAGTATGTATAGACCATTTTAGACTGAGGAAAACACCTCATTCATTGTGTAATAATTAAGTTTTGACATAGGCGCCAACGATTACGTCTGCGTGCCTAGGTTGTGACATATCGTAACATGGTGCGTTATTGCGTTACGTTTAGTTAAATAAAACAAGATAAAATTAATAATAACCGTATGAATTATGCTTTGTTCGGCAATAATTAATCATAATACCTTATCGCAATTTTCAGTTGACCAAAGGATTATCTAAAATCATATACCTAGTGGATTACGATCGTGCTGAAAATCTTCTTATACCCATCAAACATACAGATGTATTTTAAAAGAAAGTGTTAATAAAGAAAGATATACAACTCACTTTCACTTATCGATTCCGAAAACTTTTGGTCTATCGTAAAACAGGTCAAGTTGACGTTTCGGAAAAGCTGAATTATTTATTCAAATAACGAATGACGTAGGTGAACGGCGCTAATGAAGCTACCTGAAAATCGTTAAAATGACGTTTGTTTGTCGTCTACGTATCTAATAGCCACAGAAACCTGCGCGTTTTTATTATGCCTGTGGTATTAGGCACTTTATTGATAAATGGTCATAATGTATGAACAAAGTAATTAATATTTTATCCTATAGGTCATGGCGAGACGTGATTAGGGCGTGGGCGCGGCAATATGACGCGGTGATCGGATGATACTCGATAAATGCGTTTTAATGCCAAATTTGTCATCAAACGGACTGGGATTAATCATGCTCGATGCTATTGGGTCATCTCTCAATCATATCAGCTAACTTGGCATCAAGTTTCGTAATTTGTTTGGTTCGCGTGGATTGCGATTCCCGTACTACATTAGACGGAAGTTGCAATTGGGTGTCTCATGACGTTCAATGAGTGACTCTGTACTTTTACAGATTTTTATCGACTTACTTATTAATTAACTGAAAGCCAAGCGGCTTTCAGTTAATCAATAAGTAAGTACGAGTATGTACGTAGTATACATAGACGCTGGATATACGCTGTTTAATAAAATCTATTTATTCTAAAATTTAGTTCAGAGAACTTACTTTTTAAAGTTCATAAACAAAGATTAACAATGTTATGCTGTTCGGGAATTTCATGAATGTAACGCCTTTTTGTTATGACTGCCTTGTAGACGTAGTAAAGATTGGAAAGTATACAATTTTTGTGAATAACTATTTGTTTTAGTACACATGCTCCGCAGTATCTACCTACATAGTAATTTGGATGAGTTCCCGTGAGTTTCGAGAACTCATTTACAGTAACGATTCAGCAATATAAATGTTTTCTGTGTAACGCAAAGCAGGCGCCTCGCCGTGGATTCCACTATTTTTCTTTTCTTCGTTTGAAAGTTTTTGCTCGTTCAATGAGTTGCATTCAAACACCGTGTAATTTTAGAATGTTTGCAAGTACTTATTGGAATTTGCGTTTGTGTTTTCATTACAGCTCATTGAATAAAAATATTGTAGCCTTTTTCATTAAGTGAATTAGTTTGTCTTGCGTATCAGGCATAGGTATGAACAATTTGTACTAAATTGCAATTTGTATATGTATAGTAAACACGTTGGTGATTTGATTAAAGGTTGTGGTCAAACGTAGCGGTTAGATTAAATACTTGGAAAACATAGACGTATTGTGTTTATTATGGAATTCCTAACAAAGGGAACAAAGGTTTAATATTATTAATTACGGAACAAATGTATTATTTGAAAATTTTATTTGTTTACAAGGATCGTGTGAAATACACGTTATAATATTCCCTGAAAGACTGACGTGAAAACTGCTGATCAGCCGTGACTTGGCAATTGTGTAAACAGACAATACTGTTTGTCTCTGAGGTCTTTGAATTATTTTGAAAGAGCAGTTAGAGTAGGTCTGCATTATGGCTAAACAAATGACAGTGTTGTTGATATCAGACTTACCCAATTCAGTACATAAGAAATAAGGAATTGAACATTTCAAAAGAAATCGCGTAGTCCTAATAAACGTTTAGTCACGGAGGCGTGTGAACGCAGTCACACTTCGTACTTTGGAACTGCGTGTAATAATGATAATCCCTTATATCCGAACTGCGTAGGTAATTCCCAATCTAAATTTAATATTTTACCTTATTCGGTATAATTTACTTTGCCTACGTACTTGTGGGCTGTGACGTAGAAATATTTGAACACAGTAACATTACTATAATTGATTTTCATCGTTGCTAACGGTACAAGTTTCATTAATGAAAACGAGAGATGTTAAGTGATACCACTTGACTTGTCAATGAAAGTGTATTTTAAAACACAAAACTCAGATATCTTACTTCCTATACTTAAACATAGGTAATTAGTTAATAACATAAGATATTGATTTAGATAGTTACAAATATTTGATTGAACCATTATGATTTATATCAAAATAATAACAATATTTCAATAATGTCGAACGTTAATGATTAGCAGTGTTACATGCTTTATCAATCTGTCTAATAGTTAAAATTAGTGATACTTATAGAAAGGAGTTGATTGCGTCAAGATAAGATACAGATGAACGATTAAATAGACGTAAACAAGTCAAGTTATATGTTCAGATGGTTTTAACGATGGCTGCCTTGGCCTAGAATTTGCTTCATTCAACTTCCGAACTACATAATATAATATTCAAAGTGTTTACTTGCTACTTTGGTTCAGTAGTAATGCGATGACGGGATTGGTCTCCTTGATAAATAAATATATTTTGTATTGAATATATTTACAGTTGTTTCATAAATTATAGTGCCCTTGCAGATAACAAAGACCATTACCGACACTTCCTTTACGTAATAATTATTTTATTGTTTGCGATAATAATGTGACAAGAATATTACATATTTCCATAACAGAGAAGAATAATTATTAAATACAAAGTATGTAATTTGAATAATTAATTTCATGTTAAAAACATAAGCTAGTTTGATTTCCGTCTGCGTTCATCATCAGCCTATATGTAATGTTCCCACTGCAGGGACTCAGGCCTCCTCTCTAGGAGAGGGATGGGCTATAATCCACCACGCGGGCCCAGTGCGGATTGGTAGATGTCACATGTCTTCGAATTTTGTGGTTCTATAACATGCCGGTTTCCTCACGATGTTTTCCTTCACCGTTTTGAGAGCAGTGGTGATGAAATAAATTACACAAAGTAATACACCTGACTGGGTTCGAACCCACGACTCACTGTTCGTAAGTTGGGGCCGCCACCACTGGGCCACCTCTGCTTTAGTTCATTTAATTTACTTGATAAATAGATTTTTCTTAAGCTGGTGTCAAACTATTCGCTTTTAATTCATTATTGTCTTTCAGTTGGCATTACTTACTGAAAGGAAATTGTCTGAATAAAAAATTAAACAAAAGGGAAAAATCAATTCAACGGTTTTCAACACTCTTTTATTTGAAACATGGTTTGCAATGAATGTTGATTTCCATGTATTTTTTTTCGGTGCCATGTGAAAGTAGTAACCAAATGAACCAAAAAATGTGAACTTCACTAAAGTGAATTCGCTCGCGTCTGATATCAGCTTTAATATTGTGAATTCAAAAAAGATCACTGATTCTTCCTCAATAGAATTTATTATATATTACGTATCTATTTACATTACGTAGGAACCTATGTAGATAGTTAAATACATTACGTAACGATGTGACTAGTTCACGACAGGGTTGACCGTGACAGCTTCTCGAATCTTGTCTGTTGCATTGACTTTGACGTTGAGACGATAGGAAATAAAACGGAATGTTTAAATTTAGTTCTCAATGAAAACGTTATACAGACCTATTCTAATTATATCTACTGAATTAAATAACTGTATGCAGTTCTTGGTGTTTCAGTTTTTGCTGTCAAAGCGGTGAAAGAAGCGAACAGGACATGTTGGTTACCACTTTTTTAGTATACTACATTGAAAAATTAATCCAAATATAAAATCAGACTGTTAAATAAAAAAATGTTATTTCCTACAAAAGTACATAACCCTCGCTTTTACTGAATACGGGGTTTATGCGTCGTTCCACCCCATATTATCAAATATTATGTAAACACAGTAAATACCAAATAATGACACATTAACAAAATGACTCGCAGACGACATGGAGACGAAAGTGCCATTAGATTAGATGATGAATCATTATTAAGTAAGTACGGAACAATGACTCATTAGGTACTACATACTTAACGACGTGTTTTTTTTTATCGCGGTTACCCGTGACGTTTTTCCGTTATATCAAATTGCGGTCACAGGTTTAAATTGCGAACGTCTCTTGTGGTCAACCAATGCGAATTTACCAGAAACTGTTGGCAAGCCAGATCTTAATTGTGACGTTGCAATAAAATACGTCACTAATTAATAGGTCTCATAAATAGGCAGCAATTAATTTACAATCATTATTTCCTCATTACTCGATTACGAGTATAAGTACCACGTGTGTGAAGGTAAATGTGTGAATACGTAGGTAACTATATTACAGTGAATTACCTATTCCAGTATTTCAGTTTCAGATCATCCTCTATGCCTATTTCAATGCAGCATCCTTATATGGAGTTTATCTGACAGAAAATATGGGACAATGACGTATGATTCTAGACCACTGTCTAGTAGCAATTATCATACGTCATAATAAAGCTACTGTACCAAGCCGACCCCAACATAGTTGGGAAAAGGCTAGGCAGATGATAATAAAGCTACTGTACCCAGTAGGTTTATTAATTTAAGGAAGGCAAAAATCAAAGTAGGTACATTTCTCTCTGTTCTTTCTGGGAAAAGGTTGGTCAATTCGTTTAATTTAGCACACGCCACGGATAACAAGTTTATTAAATTAGTTCCCTAATTCTAATTTTCCGATTCAGTAATTAGTGCCTCCAACCAAAACAACTTTGTTTTCGTAAATTGTTACATGCCTACATATTTGTTTAGTCTAAATGTTTTTAAAATATGTAAAGCAATTTAAATTTTATTTCACATAAGTGATAAGAAAACAAACAAATATTAGTCTAGATTAGAGCGATGTTTCATAGAGTGGTGTGATTTATATTTGCATATATAATATCGATTTCGATGTACATTATCATAATACTCGGAACATTATCAGATTATTTTTTTTATGTTTTTGGTACATATATATTAAACAAAACAGTTGCAAGAATATACGTATCTGTCTCCGTTAGATCGTAAAAGATTATTAAATGCGACTTGAGTTTTCTAAAATAATTTAAAAGTGTGAAATAGGAGAAGCTGACAATTAAAATCTAGATCCCGTAGTTTCTAATATCGTTGTATTGTGGCGGGAAATTCACGTCAACCTTCGTGGTCGAGGCAACGGCGGCGGCGTTCCGCCTGAGGTCGACACAGACGTCACACACGACCCGGGTCATTAGATAGGTACCGGTGTTGCCAGATGCCCCATTATTTTATACAACTATGAAACCTTCATTTCTTACAGGATTTAAAACACATGCAAACATCCTGCACTGAAAAGCTTTATCGAAACTAAATATTATGCTGGATTACTGCGTACTTGAAATTTAGTGTAAACTTTAGTAACTGCAATGCCTTGGAATTTGCATGCATTAATAGATAATTACCTATCTCACTCAGCCGTATAAATAGTTTATTAGCTAGTCTGTTAGTTTACGTAATGTTCATTCAGAGGGTTAGGAATTTAACAACCAATATAAAGGCCCAGTAACTGGCAAAATTAACTCACCTTGTATATAAATAATTTATATCTAAAGATCTTCCTTGTTCTGTCAGATCTTTGCAGTAATGAGAGTGAAAGTAAGGATTACATAATGTGTGTATGAAGGGTATGGTGAATGTACATAATTTAGTAAATGAATGGCGTACGATGACGTAGATAACAAATAAAACAACATGTAATTTCTAGAAACTTAGGTATCTTTCAAGGGCTGCAGTAATAATGTTTACCAGTGATAATGTGTTTGTTTAACATAATAATATTATGAACCTAGTCCTTGAGTTCTATACAAATACTACTATTTCAAATAAAATATTATAGCTCCAATTAAAAGATTCAATGTCTCATACCTGTTTCTAATTCTTGAGGAAATATAAGAACAAACCTCTAAACTGTATAATTACCAAAACCATGGTCGTACAAAACAGATTTTCTTTTGAAGTTTGCATTTACATTCAATAATATATTTCAGGCGAAATATACGTTCTGTAAACGTGTAGGCGGCTGTTAGCAATTCAGCGAATTTTCATTCTATTTATCGTACGTATCGTGAGAATTGTGAAGGATGTAGTCGTTTAATATGATGGAGGAAAAGTTTACAGGTAAATATAAGATTGACAGGGAAAGTACTGCGATACCATTGTGAGGGCTATTTGTGTTTAGTTTTCTTAGGAAGATTTTTCAGGTAGGTGGTCGAGATAAAGAGCATTATCTTATTTGATTTCAGATTGCTGTAGAAAAAGATTTGAAGTGAAGCGCAATTCTTTTAGTGCAGTTTGAGTGGAGATAAGGAATCTGGAGATATAAGTGTGTCATGAGACAATTGATCTGGCAAGGCGGTCGGCGGCGGCGTAGCTGTTCTCGGCGTACGTGACTGTGCGAGCGTAGGGGACACCCGCCGTCCATGGACCTTACCCGACAAACTACAAACTATTTTATCGCTCGTGATTGCATGATGAAGCTATAACCTTCGGGAATAGTTGACGTGGATTAATACTACAGCCGATACACATTCTCTCTCGCAGTCACATTGTATGTGACAACTGGCACGTCATTGTAAACCGCTGTCTGTTTTGTATTTCTTTGTATCTCCCAAGGATGCTGGCTGAGTAATAAAACCAGACAATGTACAGAAGCTGACGGAAAATATAAAAATGTAATTTTACGATGCTGGGTTTTCAAATGTTACCACTGAATCTGAGCTGAATGCTAACCAAGTAAACGCGACTTTTATAAATTGACTTGAGGAATGACGGCTCCTTTGTGCTATTTATTTGACATTAAATTAAATCTTTTTTCTTGAAATAAGATTTAGATTAGAAGAAATGCTATACGCAACCATTATGATTCGTTTTTCTGACCAAAAAATTCAATGATTGTGAAGTGTTTTATTTTTCCAAGAAGGTGTGCCCAAATCATAATTTTCAACAGAACCGGTGAGGGAAAAAGAAAAATAAATATCGTGAAGTACCTATTTTTTAATCGTTACAAATCTACGTGGTGTTTACGTATCCGTATCAATGTCGGATCGATACGTTCGTGCGTATCCGCTGCATCCATAAATAGACGATTTGTCTGTGAAATATTGATTGGTAAATCATACACGCATAATTTTTCGGCCGGGATCTGCGTCATTCACGTGGGTACGGCGAGGCTGCCCTTTAGTATTAATGACACGGCGTCACGCACACATGCTACTGACAGTGCCAACTCTCGCTTGCTGTAAACCTCTAGAGGAAGTTATCCAGAGTTTAGTTATCATTGCCACAGTCGTTACAGAACTCATATGCCAGAATTAGTTCGCTACCCAAAGCTCTGAAAGGTCAACAAGGACCGACCCTGACATTTGCATAGAGGAAAGGAAAGTTCTCTTATTGAAATATGGATGTCCAAGCGCACAGCTGGATGACTAGAAATGAGGCACTTAAAGAGTTTAAATAAATGTAAAGCTACGCTTTTGGTACTACTGAAAATAAATTCATTTTAGAGCAAGCCAACGAAACTCAACCATCTGGATGTACTTATTTGAAGCAGCAAACGTAAATTCCGTGTATACTGCGTACCACACACTCATGCTTTCGTCAATCATTACAGTTACCTACGTATGTATCGTATCAAAAGCTCCTTTACCATTAGGTCTAAAATCGTTGTGTATTCAAGCAAAAAATATTAAAACGTTCGCGTCATTGTGACGTCAAACGCATCGATCCACCAGGAACCAACTGCCTCTCACTCAATATAAAGCGGTGCAAAGTGGTGCAATGCTAGCCAGCGCGTCCTATTAAAAAGTTAAAGCGTGCGTGCCTCACTAAATAATAATTGAGACAGAACACGGTGGCCCCTGTCCAAATAAAGTCTCAAGTAACTTGATAGTTGAATGGGATCCTTTAATTAAAATTCATCCCTCAAATATTTGAGGCCCTAATGAATCTACGTATATTTAAATCTAAAACGACAACGAAAGTCTTAAATTTTAATTTGAGATGATAACCTTTATTCGCACAGAGGTGTATACTTGATACTTTACGCATGTTACGTTTTAATTGTGCTGATTTAAAGGCCTACGTTTTAAATAATGTTAAGGTGTATGTCAATTAATTTGTGTAAAATGAATTACCTGAAGTTGACCAAAATTCCGTCAATTATGAAAAGTATATATGAATAGCAAGTCTTTTGGCTTCGAAATCATTAAAACTTTTCCGACTCAAAGAGGCTTTGAACGTTGACGTGACATCGAAGGGGCGGAAATTTATATTTAAGTTGGGACGTGATTCAAAATATAAGCTAACCAACAACTTGCAGAATTTGCCCAAGTTGTTGTATCGCTGTTACAACATTACGGACTTAGCTCGGCACCTGCTAATCTAAAAAACTTGTTATGATAACGATATCTGTATCAAAGTATCTGCTCTTCAGCAGTCAACAGGATGTTGCATGTTAGTATTATGTTAAAGCTTTTACGTAGTATTATGAAAAGTGTTACGAGTAAACACCTACCTACGACTTTAACAATATTAGCTAAAAATGTAATTTACATTATGTTTCTAAATGCGCATTAAATTTATAGAATAGTCCGAAAAGCAACATGTTGACTTGATGGCAAAAAGAGTTAAATTATATTTATATACTCAGGACTGCTTCTAAATAATTTCACCACAATTTAAATGGCATTGATTTAGTCAGACAAGTGAAAAAAAGGCCTTCAAAGTATTCGTAGAACGTCATTCTTTGCACAAATACTTGAGTACGGGGTTTCCATTATTTTGATGGCAAACTATTATCTTAGGTCATTATTGGTAAGTCACGTTACAAAACTGGTTCTCTGAAGAGGCTGGTCAGGTTTGTCCCAATACCCACTCATTACGCTGTACGATGTACTCATATCAGTCAAGAATTGCCGATGTCTCATCCTTTTGGGCGAGATGAATAGCAAAATGTATGATAACTACAGGAAAACACTCATTTAAATGGAAATGATTTTTGCACACAGGTGCATGATAAGTACGGCTTATCCTACTTACCTACTTTATATTATAAAATGCAATACTATGCATGTCGGTTACCGTTTCACACCTTAAGGATTCGATGAAATTTGGGACAACGTACAGAAAGCCAGCACCACCTACCTACACACTAAGCAATGTCTAGAAACAAATTTTCGCCTATTGTTTTTATTTTCAAGTTACGTAACGAAACTCATATTTTGGAACCCATATTATCATAAAGTAGGTCATTTATATATCTCAAAGTTGCAATCGTAACGTTAGATTGACAAAGTTCAAACGCGAATTTCTCGTGAAAACGCGTTTGAACTTTGTCAAGTGTACATATATTATTGATCCTGACTGTTGCTTACCCCGGTTGTAGTTTCCCGTTGAGTACTTATCGACATACTATTAATTTTTTTTTGTATGAGAGTGAAGCCACCGGCAAAAGCCAAATAAATAATGATAATTAAATAGTTTGCACAATGTAATTGTGTCACAATGACAAAAAAAAATCTCTCGTCATGTAAATAACATAATATATTATAAACCACAGCAAACACTACGACACACTTAGCCAACAAATGACATCTTGACAATATATTTGTAAAACTTATGTGTTTAATTTACAAGTTTCCCTTCTAACCATTCTGTGAGTAAGTTTCCATCGTTATCGGATTATCCCCTACTTGTGTAACTGTTTTATTCATGATATTATCACGTTTGAGATGCACTCGTTCCATTCGTGGTCCATTCATAGCGCTTGTGATTTGTCACTGCGTTATAAGTGTGAACGTAAGTGAGGCTTGGCAATCTTAATGATAGATTACTTGCAGTTCTCATAAATAGATCATACTTATAATCGGAGAAGTAAGTAATTAAGTATAAAAACATCGAAGAATTTGTTTTTCTGAGAGATATTTCCAACATATTTCTAGTAATAATATTTTCCGAGATTCTTTGAAGAATCATTTAGAAGCTAATGGAAATAATTAATCTTTTTTAAAAAAATTTTCATCATACATTTTGTACCTACAGTTTCAGTCACTTTTTCAGTGACCAATGCTTTAAGAATGTTTAGAGTTTTCCTCTTATATACTGCGTAGTGTGTTATAAATAGAAACAAAAGACAATTGTTGTGTGTTCTGATGTACAGTATTCTGAAGAATATAAGATGAGCCAGCAGGGTTTGGCACGACTCTGGTATTTTCCTGTCCAAATAAATGGTAGCAATAATTCTCGTGAAATTATCATCATAAATCATGATAAGGCGTTTGATGAAAGTACATTGTCTCTTAAATTCCAAGGCTATTACCTATATACATAACAATGTATGATACATTATGTACTCTAGTTTCGCAAAGACTATCAGATTTCTACAGAAACCTCCTACCTTCTATATTAATCGCTATTTATTTTATTACCGCTGCTGATTATGATATTAAACGCGGACTTCGGTAAGATTCTAGGCTTCTGCCCTAGTAAATTGGTTTTGTAATAGTAACCTATTTACTATTAATAGCAGTAATCTTAGATACATGTAGATAGTTAGTTATCATTGACCTACATTTAATATTTAATGAGAAGGCCGCAATTTTAACTCCTGTTACTTGCAGTTTCATTTGTAGGTGTAGATAATTTCATTACAAGAAAAACTCATTAAGTATTTGATATCATTGATTTTGGTTGTGAAATGCGTGTGCCGTCGTTTACCTGTTACCCGATTTAGTAGCTAATAAGGTGATGTAAATAATCTAGTTCTAAGTAATACGAAAATAATAGGTACGTATGTATCAGTTGATAAATATCAAAATTACTTTTAGCTACTAAACCGTTGCAAATCACACAATAACAAGAGACAAAGTTCGTTCGTTTCTCACTCATTACAATCATAACGGGTAAGATTACATGCTGGTTTCAGTATTGACAGAGCTGAGTCATAAAACAAATATGTCTTTACTGGTTGTTTATCACTGACGTATCAACATTGAGTAGAGATCAATCACCTGTTTTAGCTCATGTCAATATAATCAACGCATGTAAAAATATCGTTTCAATGTCGGATTCATTGTGAATCCGTACATGTCATATGTACTACGGACATCGGCGATTGACCACTTTAAACCCTTATGCTCTGAGTTATAAGGTTGAAAAGTTGTCAAGCCATAATATGTTCGTTACTGTAAATGCAGTGGTACTGACCTTGAGCGAAGCCATATCGGACACGGAGCGGTGTGTTTGTATGGTCTCGAGCTGGTCGAGGCACCAGTCCAGCTCCTCAACGGTTTCTAAGGCTAGCTTCATGTAGGCTTCGTCTGAAACAAGGAGAATTTATTTAGCATATAAAGTATATTTCCAAGATATGTCTGGCTAACTATGCTAAGATTTAGTTAAGTGTTGTATACATTTTGTTATGCGAACCAGGGCGGCATCATTACATGTGACAAAGACATTATATGTACTTGTATAAAAAAAGAAATGTCGGTGCTCACCCCGAAAAAAACCGCATTATACCGCACCCCACATACAATATTGAGATACTGTATGTTGTGGGGTGCGGTATTTTGACCGCTGCTGGCAAATTAACCACCTACAGTAAAAATGTTAGGTACATACAGATGTGATTAGCCGATTCGAACTTAAATTTTCAATTATCTCATTAAGTACGTACTTTGATATCAACATTCAACATGAAAACAAAATCTGTGATCTCGGAAGTAATAACACGACTGATAAAACGCTAATTTGATTACACTGGCAATGATGATGATAAAAACGTTTTCTTCATAACAAATTATGTTCGAATAAATACTGGAATTTGTTCTAGACCTTGTGTAAACATAATAACGATTATTATTTGCTTTACTAAAGGATTCGATGTGGACAGATTAATTTCACGCTGTTTATGTGTGATTCTGTGCGTCACGTATTAGTGTCTCATCAGATACTGTGGGGTCTGACTTCAGTTTGACCTACTTGAATGTAAATATACTGATAGTGAGTATCTGACTGCTGGGGTAGCCGGATCAACGGAATATGCAGATTAATGCTACCGAGAATTGACTGAGATTGGTCTGAGTGAGGCAAGTCCTCGTGTCCACGTTTGAGCGTACTTTTCTGAATCACAGATCTGTTATAATTGTTTAGATTCCACTATTATTCCATTCGTAATAAACTAATACATTTAATGGAAAAAATCTGAGCGCAAATTATTCCAACTGGACCATTTCCATTGTAATACAATTCAATGCATGTATTTTTTTTTGCAGTCGGGATAATGGTGTTGTTTTCCTCTTTCCAGGTAAACAGAGCAATAAAGACTTCCTACAAGAGCCCATGTTTATACTCCATTGGAGGGAATAATTCACACTTTTATGTGACATTAAAATAAAGGTTAACTCAGATAATAAATATCTTCAAAACATTGCAGTGGGCCTCTTAACAGCTTTTAAACATGCCCCCTCCACTATATTTACACGATTGTTTTGGGACTTGCACATATCACTATTGTTTATAATATCAGTGTTATCAATACGTAAACAAAAAAGCATGACCAAGAGGTCGGGAATGTTTTCTATTTGAAATTTATTGCAAATCCGGAAAAGTAAGATACGTTATATACCTACTAAAATAAGCCGTAAGTCTAGTTAGACTTACGGCAACGAAGAAATACAATTTCTAGGGGTTTGTTTAGGATGTTTATTAAGGGTTGGTTGAGATACTGTAGATTTAGTACGAGGAGTCGTTACGTGGTCGCCGCAATGAGCCTGGTTTAGACGAATTACATAAGAGCTTTACCGCAAATTGTTATGTACGAGCCCATGTAGGATGTGGGATTAAAAGGCGAATAGGAAGCATTGACCTCCGGTTAAGTACCTAACATAAGGTTTAATAACCTTTTTATCTTTTCGTTCATGAAAAGAGCCGAGAGCCTTCTTTGTCATGACCGCGACCTCTAGGGTACGATAATGTACTGAACAGATCATAATTAAGATTAAGTACAAACAATCACGAATTTCTCCCTGTTGCCTTTGTCACAAAAACCGTGGTTTTTCTTTTGTCCCCAAAGAAAAGCATGAAAATAATGAATTACACAAAATATAAGAAAACAAATCTTCGGTTTTAAATATGTAAAAACCTTGATAACAAATGGCGACGACACACATTTTGTTTGATAATAAGCTCGTCAGCCGCAGTGATGAGCTGTTACTGTTACAACATGACAAATATTTAACTGACGGAGGAAAAATTGCTTTCTGTACAAATGACTACATGATGAAAAATGTGAAGTATCGCATGGAGTGATATAGCTCATGGTTACGACCTCCGAGGAAACTAGAGCATACTAAATTAGCCAGCACTTCGTCAAAGAACTTAAGCGTGCAGAAGATAATCACAAATGAAAAGATATATTTACATTACTTTGCATATTACAAGGATCTACTGTTTAAATTATATATTCTTGACTTGTGGTTTCATATTACTTCAGCGGAATTGGAATAACACTTTAAAAGTCAAATGGGGTTTGCTGTTCCACTAACAATGGGTGTCAAAAGTGAGCGTTTGAAAACAACAAAGTTCGATAGTTACATGGCATACCTATAGCTGGAAGTACTGAAAATAGTTTATTTATTGAAAGTCAATGGAAATAGGACCAGAGCTCAAACAAAGCTGGCAAAAAAATCTGGCTGGTGTGACATAGTTACGAAAATAACTTTGTTTCCGCATTATCGGTCACGGTTTGATTGAAATGATCGGCAGCTATTTACAGTCCGGACGAGGTATACAAACAGTTTAACTCTCTAATCACTTAACCGGTCGATTGATAGGGTTGGTTCTGGAAAATTGCCTATTGCAATGCAATTCCTGTATGAAAATGCCATAAGTGCAAAGACATAAAGTCTGCGACGACGTAAGGTAAGTATTTAACCGTGGCGTGATCACCAGCGGTTACAGCCACAGTGGCCTACATCGGATGTTTTTCCTGGAAGCCGTGAGCGGCGAGTGACAGCGCGTCCTGAATTCAATTCATGACGGGGCCAACATTGGCACTCATTAGTACCTGTCACGCTCCAAATAGCAGCGGCACGTTTTACTCATTTATAAAATTGTCAGAGCTTTGTGAACACTTTGTTTTTATATTGATGTTCATATGTAGACGTGTTCTCAAATTACAATTCAAGGGACTGACATAACATCACGGCTGTAATCCCCGAAGGATTGGGCATTAGTACACTCACATTTCTCCAATTATGTTTAAATCCCATGTAATAGGGGCCGAGCCTATTGCCATCAGCCGGGCACAAATTCAGACTAAGAGAGAAATTCCTGATTGAAAAATCCAATAACACTTTACCGGACCTGGAAATTGAACCCAGAACCTAATGCACAGCAGTCGCGCATGCGGCCACTAAACCAACGAGGCAGTTAAAACCAGTTTAATCCAAAACGTTATTTTTTGCAATTCATGGTGTGACATTCCGTGACACACCCCTTTTGTGGCAAGTAAATACGTTGAATAAGTTCAACGTATTTAATATTGTGACGTCATTAATATGTCGGTACTTATACCGTCACAATGGAAGCCACTCATTGAACAGTGACGAAATACTGTCATTGTTGAACGTCATTTTCTCATACTTTCAACATGACTACGTAGAATTGTTTGTTAATCATATTTTAATCTAGGCTGGTTAAAGGATTTCCCAAGTGCGGTTATGAGTATTTTTCCTTTGCGGTGGAAACATTTATTTAGCATTGAACTTAACTTCTAACTACTCACTTTCAGCGTAAAGCTCCGACCACAAGTACGTAAATAATTAGACCTAATTAATATCACAGAGATACGGCAATTAGTTAACATAACATAACACAGATTTTGCAGTCACATTGTTATTGATTAGAAGCACTTTACCACTTCAAAAGGTTATCTACATCTATGGTAGTGGTCTTAAAACACTGTCGTTTCTAAATATGAACACAAACATACACAGTATGATTCCAAAGTGATGGTTGCCGAAACACTGTAGCAGGAGTCTTGTTGCCTTCAACACAGTGGCAACGATGTTGAAGGTGACAATTGTTTTATCACGATCCGCGGTCATTTTCCAATCGAAAAAGGCGACTGATAGAAAAACAATCTTCGTTGTTTATAACTTTGTGGAGTGTTTAATGCAAACGTTTATGTACATTAAAGGTTTAAGGAGTAATGACTGCACAGGGCACTGTGAGCTTTATATACCTAAGAGCGATGCGTCATAAAGCCGCAGGGCAAGGTCGTATACAGTTCATACCTATCTCAATAGCACCTAAATGTTGGTACCTAAAGTACCAATACCAATACGTTAACATGATCTATTCGTTTTTAGAAATCGTCACAAACACAGATGAATGAAGTCGACGTAAAGACAAGCCTTTATCAAAAGTTCGATGTGTAATGGCTGCCGCGTGCTAGCCGCCCACTGAGTATTGAATGTTGCATTTTATTGTTATTAATTCCAAGCGTAAGGGCTAAAGGGATTTGTTCTGGTATCAGCATAGAGGACGTTCTATAGAATTGATAAAGACAGTTATTGCATCCTGTTTTAACGTACAGGGAAAACTGTATTCATATAGTACAGGATGCAGGTAAAGATACGTTTTTGCCTTTTTTCTGTTCCCGATTAAACCCGTTCCCATTTATATGTAATACACGACTGAGCACTACACACGTGCCACCGAGCAGAGGCAGCCGTGCCGATCATACAAACTCGCTGATTTTACATAAATCAGACATGTGTTTTATGTGACGAATCAATAAAAATATTATGCTTGTGCGACTAAGAAAATTATCGTACGTTTACGTTAGTAAATAATTAGGTTCGTGAATCCTAGTGTAATGTCAGACGTATAAATTCGTTAAATAGCTATACTTTCAAACTATAGGTACATAATAAAATGGATGTAAGAAATATCCATAACAAAGCCGAAATGCACTTTTCTCCTAGACATTGTGATAGTTTTATTGTTCTAGCTAGACCATACCTTCTAGTTACAAAGATATTGAGGGTTAAAGTAACAACTTTTTTTTAAATACAAGGTTTTAATGTAATAACTTTTCTTTAGATACCTCTATATGACACATCTTGAGTACGTTACATTGAGTTCTACCGCGATATTTCACCCCATAAAAATGGTCGTTACTTAGTTTGATGTACAGAATGCTTGTTTGAAGTCTTCGTGAATGGTTCGTTTAAACCTTGTTCTGTTGTATTGGAATGAAAACCGCAATCGAATTGTTTTAACACGTTCAACGGTGACTGGGTTGTGTCAACTTTGCCTTAATTAAATCGGGCAAAGCTAGCTTCCCCGGGGCTTTGATCAAAATATTCAGGTAGGTGTGTATGTTCACTGTATGTTTACTATCTGTACACACACTCTAACCTACGTACGGAAGGTTACACTCACTGCCAGTCCCGCAGACTCACGAGACTGATCAGAGTTGGCTAAAGGTGTCTTAGCTACAGTGAGGGGTAATGAGACAAGAATATAAAATTCTAAATCAAATCAAATCCATTTATTTGCCAGAATGTAGGTCTAATCTGATTTATTAACAATATTTTAGAGTACAATTTGTACAATACACACTATTGTACTTTATCTGTGTTCTATGAGTGTAAGGTGCCACAAAGTAGTGTTGTAACTGGGCTGCGTGTTAGCCGGGTCGAGTGCTGAGTCAATGTCCAAAGGTAACATTGGGCACTATCTATATTATTTTGAACGTTTATCTCTAAGTGTGCCAATCAATGTTTAAATCAGGAAGCTGTCCGATGTGTTTTACAGTTATCAGATTAATAAAGGATTGCTTGTTGACATTATTCAAGCCGTGAGACTAAGCAACATTTCTTAGAATATGCGAATTTTGTATGACCAATCCCTGAAAATAAACAGTTGTAATCTGCAGCGGAAAAAAAATGAGGAAAACTCTTTTTAATATTCAAGATTCATGCAATCACATAACAAGAATTAACTATACCAGTAAGTTTTTCTTTTCCATTGAATAAAGGGAAAAAATTTCGAGGGATTATCGTGTCTGGCTTCTCCTGAAGGCGGCGCACAATCCAATCCCGAAGGATTATGGATCCTGTTACGAGGTACAAAATAAATACCTCTATACCAACAGGCTATAAATTCTTTCTGAGAATTCGTATGCATACATCCGAGAAGAAAGTTTAGCGTCATTAAAATGTCTGAATGTTTTTTCCAATCAAATCATTACGACTGGATGAGCATGTTATTATTATGCTTTGAGCTTAAGATTATAAATCTTTTCCTGGTACGAATATTACTAAGAATGTGACAGGTATGTTTACTGTATGACATAATGTTCTTCGTAATCTCTTTATATCGCTTCGGGAAATTGATCACGTTGCTGATAAAATTGTAAACAAAGCATGTGTAATATCTGCGCCGTTTGTTTACTCTCAGATATAACTACCTATCTGAAGTTCGCAGCTACGTATTGTTTATGGGGGCGTTTCCCAGTCGGACCGGATATGAAAGAAAGTGTTTTGTGTTTTCCGTTCCGACATTAATCTACTTAGGAAAATTAGTTATTTTGTTTTTAGAAGTGCCAATCACTTTACTGTCTGGTTTTCTTAACGATTTGTTTTTGTTCATCTGCAGTCTTTTTACTAAGAAATATGTAGTTGTTGGTTTAGATAAAACATATTTTGGCTTTATTTATGTCACATTCCAAAAGCTCACGTTCTACATTGAGCATTTCCGCTCAGTAAATTAAAGCACTGTGAAAATAAGGTTTCAAGAGCCACATCCTGTAAAGTATAATAAAACGTACTCTATTTACTATTCTCGACTAGTCTCCATTTATTTGCACTGCAGTAAGTGCTCTATCGCAATCATTCCATTCAATATTGATAAAAGTACTTGGTTCTCAAACACTATTGCCTTTACACTCGCGGCCACAACACATATCCATTCCACTATAAGCAATCGTGTCGATTTTTGTTTAACGTTAAAAAACACCGTGTAATGCAATTGTTTGTTCGTCAATTTGTAGATACAACGAGCTTTTCGAGAATTTTTAAATAAATGTTAGGAGATAGAAGAAAATGTCGTGGAAAATTTCGGATTAGCTCTTCATATAAAGACAATTAATGGACAACATTGTAGGTATGTTTTATAGAGGCTATTAAGATTATATCGCGGTAAACAGATAGTATGTCATGCCTACGTAGAATCGTAGACATAAGGTGATTCTTTTTATCAAATGACGCTTTCTTTTTCGATAGTTACGTGATCAGTGTTTTTTCAGGGGAAAGCACCGTTATTGACTTCTGTGTGAATATGAACACTTTTTTTATTATACAATATCAGCTGTTGCACACATTTTGACCGTGTATTGCACTTTTGTAGGAAACAGCTCTTTTAAAAAAAATAAGAGATGAAGTAATCCTATGTTCTTAATGCATGGTAACCGTTTCCGCGTCGGTGTCCATTATACTCCGTATAAAGACAAATAACATAAAGGTGAAGTGAAGTCAGGCCTGTCACTAAAATGGGTACAGTGTCAGGACCCAAGAAAAACTCGAATACTGCTGCTTAAAGACACGGTTAACCTCAATTTCACAAGGGACCAATTTATATGAGATTGTATACAGTTTTACATGTTCATGCGACCGTCCCCGTCATTTTCCTGACAACCACGTCATGCGATATAAATGAGTCCCCTGCGATTAGTATGACGAGTTGCTATCATATCCTGTCAAATTATTAAACTGCGCATTAGATTCGATTGCGGGGGGATCCGTAGGTAGATGAATGAATGATTGTGACGATTATTATATTGTGCGTAAAACTATGTCTTTTGAAACAACGTTAACAAAGTTTAGAAATATTTACCAAATTGAGGACCGAGAATGTGCGCACCCTTTGAATTGTTCGCTTAAAGTGAACAACGTATTTTACTAAAATTTATCTGGAAGACGTCATTGCTTTGTTATACTTTCATATAATAAATATCAAGTGGTTTTCTCTTGAAAATAGCAAAACTTGTCTAGTGCTCCAAAACAATTCATTAAGCGCTCCACTGATAGAAATTCTAACTTTAATCACTCAAATCCAGGTTATTAGCATCTGCCCACGTCTGCAGCCATATAAACTTTAGATTTCATACAAAGTTAAGGTAGAGCTTTAACATTATAAGATAGCAGTGACAGTCTAGTGGTGTAACCATCGAACGGTGAACTCATAGGTCTCGAGTTGAAACCCAAGACACGCACCTTCAGTTTTCGAATTCATGTGCGTATAACTTCACTTGCTTCGGTGAAGGAAAACACCGTGAGGAAAACATCCCTAAAAGATATTTCTCGACGGCATATAAAGACAAGTCAGAGGCCCATTAGCATCGGCGGCGGCGACCTCTCGCGTCCGGCCCTGGTGCAAGCCATGGTCCGGGGCGAGGAGGAATGGGACGCCGTCGCCTCCTTCTGCGAAGCAGTGATGCTAGCGAAGGAGGTGGCGGAACGTGAGAGGGAGAGAACCTCTCGTCCCAGCCGCCGCGGGAGGCGATCCGGGCGTCGGGGGCCACGTGATGGCTTCCGGCCACCGTAGACGCGGGCCTGTGGACGGTGAGTGATGGGTAAGCTCGCCGTCCGTCCGTCTAATGACGACGACAGGCCGTGTCGACGGCGCGTTCGTGTTCCACGCGCGCCTCAAAGAGATGTCAGCAACATGGAAGGGGCCCGCAAGGGCCGACGCCTGTCGAGGCTGCGGGATGTCCGCAAGGGATACCGAGGCCTCGACATGAAGGGCGAAGAAGGAACATGGGTGGTTTTTAGTCAGTAGAAGTCTGACACTCCCTTTCGCTCTGCCCAAGAGCGGAAGGGGTTATTTGATGATTTCCCACCCCCCAAAAAAAAAAAAAAAAAAAAGAGGCCCATTAGCAGCGTAAAAACTCTGACACCAGGGCCCCGAGTCTGCTATTCAATAGTGTCAGAATGGTCTATCATTGATCTCATAATTGTTGATTTTGACAACACCAAACTTGTCAAAATCAACAATTATGAGATCAATGATAGACCATTCTGACACTATTGAATAGCAGACTCGGGGCCCAGGTTAGACGCTAACCACACGTTAAAGAAAGAACATTACATGAGCAAAAACCAACAAACCTTAGTCGCCATTATTGTTGATGTTTTAAGGACTGTTTCGTAACGACAGTTTCTGAAAACGACTACTGTGTTGGTATTATTAAGTGCTTAGAAGACGGACGGTGTGCCGTTTGTCCCTTTAAATGAGTTTTCCTAAAGCGGAGACTTGGCAAATCGCTTTCTCGCACTCCAAAAGGGTAGAGAGGGTCCTCCATCAAAATGCCTGGCTCTTAGTTCTATCCACAAACTAAAACTAATGTTGGCATCGACCCTCCCCTTGACAAGAATTGTCTGCGACGATAATTGGATAAATCAGTGCTAGTGTTGTGCTGTACATTTCTGATTATCGTTAATCTAACGTTACAATATATAATTTTACCACGTTATTGAAGCCACGGATTTAGTATCAATTAATTTAATATCTACATAAGTGTTACGGGTTAAACAGGGTTTGTCTAGGTTATATTTTGTCATTGACATGTTTTAAAACTATGCCATTGGTTCTACACCATTGATTTCGAAATTACCCAATGAATTATATAATAAATTGTTATGTAAAAGGTTAATAGGCACATAAAACAATATAATTTACGTAAGACAGCCCAATGTTGTTGCCAACCTTGTTTTTGTGTATGTTTGTGTCTGCCTTTGTAAACGTTGTGTAATAAAAAGTATTATTAAAGAGATAAAGCTCACCTCCTGGGTTTAGATTTTTTGGTTGTGGTGTAACAGCAGATGCTGCGCCCGATGACCTTCGTGATCTGGAACGAGAACAACATAACATTACACATTTTACTATAAATCAACACAATCATTCATAAGCTTACACAAGACCCACGGGTGCGATTTCAGAGGAGACGCGCACGAGCGCGAGGTGTAAACGTAAATACGTCGACTTTTTAAACGAAAGTACAATAATTAGCCTTTAGCATTTTAGTTGATTTGTTAGCAACAAGCACAATCAGTAACATCCATAGATGACGCCACGGTTGGCGCAGTGGCTCAGCAATTTGACTACTGCGCTGCGTGTCACGGGTTCGATCCCTGCACGGAACAAATATTTGTAAGGCCTACAGATAGTTGTTTTGGGTTAGGGTGTGTTTGTGTATGTGAGTTTAAATGTTTGTAAACCCACCCACGATACAGGAGAAATTCGTATTGAGGACATAGTTTAAAAAAAATATATATATAAATACATTCTTAAAATTATGAAAAAATTCCATGGGAAACGGATTTTTTAAAATTTTAAATAGTGTTAGGGCCTCGTGAGTAAGCTTAGTGCGGGTTGGTAGTCGTCACATTTCTTTGATTTCTTATTTTTGAGACCCGGTTTTCTTATAAAGTTTTCCGTTAACGTTTTAAAAGTAGTAGTAGTAATAGTAGATATATTATAGCCATGCCTATGTATAAATATAAATTACATGTAAGCCATGTCCCTTTCTGACCCTACAGAAACTAATTTGTAATACGTAAACATATATAATATAGTACATTAACATATATAATATAGTACGGAAGGACATACTAATACCTACATCTGTCCGAGACGAGGGAGTCTTTAAATGTTATCAAAACTAAAGCAAACTATGTGTATTGTAAGATATACTATTTTTTATATCAGTTCATCATTATCTGTAAGTACAGGCTTTTCTGAACTATATATGTTGGGGTCGGCGACCAGTCTAACCGGACGCAGCTAAATACTAGTGTTATATAATGAAGATCCAGCAGTCGCTCCATGTAAAATACTGGTATTCAGCTGCATCCGGCTAGACTGGAAGTGGACCCTAACATAGTTGGGAAAAAGCCTAAGCAGATCATGATATAATGAAGATACTGCCTATCTGACCTGTACAAACCAGTTGGTACTGGGTAATCGATACAACTTGGTGAGACTGCTTGCCAGACTTTCAGGCCACTGACTATTTGTAAAGACTGTCAAAGATCTATAAATGACAACGAGGACCAACGGCTTAACGTGCTTTCCGAAGAACGGAGGAAACTCGTTCAATGGATGGTGGATCAACGCTGCTTGACTTTGAAGCTGGCCCGTGGGGCTGCTATTAATTAGTCACAAGCTCCTTTAATGTACATTATGAAATTCAATCATCATCTGCCTAGCCTTTCCCAACTAAGTTGGGGTCGGCTTCCAGTCTAACTGGATGTAGCTGAATATCAGAATTTTACATGGAGCGACTGCCACAACCCAGTTAGGTAATACGATACCCTTTGGTAAGACTGGTTGTCAGACTTTCACGTCACTGACTACCTGTACCGATTGCGAAAGATATGGCAGCGGGGACCAACAGCTTAACGTGCTTTTCGAGGCACGGAGGAAACTCGGTATGAAATGGGTGGTCACCCATCCACAGATCAACCTAGGCAAGCGCGGCTTAACCTAAAGATTTTCCCGAGTGGCTGCTCTAATTGTCCTAAAAAGCAGAAATGGTTTTTGTTCCAAATACATTTATAAATAGTTTATTTTTATTATCAAGATTTTACTACATACGTTACGTATCCTTTTAAGCAAGTAAATGCCTGTTTCAGAACACTCACACAAGAATTTATCTTCAAAACTGAAGTCTATGTTGATATAAACCGTTTCCTTTGAGAAAGTGCTCACTAACTAATGGTATTAAATTCTGCATCGGTTCGAAATCGTATTGAAAGGTACAGGTCCTAAGCTTTTCCTTTGAAAGCTTACTCATGTTTCCTAGTTTGAAGTAAACTTAAACGAGCTTGAGATGTGCTGATATAAATAGTCGGTATTAACTGGCTTAAACCAAACTCAACTGATTAAATTGTTTACTGAATAGCAATAAGAATTATTGAGATAAGAATGATTTTATATTTTTTGTCAATACCTTTGACCGCTATTGTTTCAATTCTTATGATTGTGCTACATAACAAGTTTAAATTCCTCACTTAAATGTGTTTTTGTGTTTAATAGTTTGAGATTACGATACAACTGGTCTGTTGATAATTTTATCAAGGTTGGCGCTTAGGCTATACTATACCAAATTAAAACGTTATTTAATAAAAACTATATAAACAAAAATATGTAAATACGATCATTAGACTGCTCAAACGAATAAAATACCAGTAATTTTTTTTATTATCTTAGAAGCGTTTATAACAAATTGAACGTAGAAAACCGCATAGAGAGAAGAGTGGAAGGCTGTGAGGGTAGCTTTTGCCCAGTAGTGGAATAATATGGGTTAAGAAAAAAAAATATAGGAACATCTAAAATGAACCAGATGAATGATGAAGAATAGAATTGAGCGTTGTATCAACCCTGGTACGGTTGTAAAACCAATGTAGATCGTAAACAGATTATCACAATAACAGAGCTATAATTAGAAAAAGTAAGCGTTTAGTGTTGTTTGGTCTGCGATGCTTGTAATCTAAAATTAGCGACGAGACATGTGTTAGATAACTGTTGGGAGGTCAAGTCACAAGGCCCGATACACGACAGATGGGATTTACAACTGTTTATTGCGTTTACAGCAGTAGAAAATCACCAAGCTTGCTTTAAGGCCAGGGCAGCCCGCGAAATTCAAATTATATAAGGTTTTTTTTGCAATTTGCAAGTCAGTGTCAGACTGTATATTAAACGAAATCTGTTTCGCGACCGTCATAAATGTGGCTTCACAGGGTAATAATCATTAAAATTATCAATACATCCCTCTTAGTGCATTTAATCGTGTTGAATTGCTTTTTCATGAAATAGTCATTGAATAGGATTGAATGAACTTCTTACAAAATTACTAAATACGTGTTACGGTCGCGAATAATATTTTAGAAACATACAACCCGACACTGACCTGCAAATTGCAAAAAACGTAAGAAAATTTATCTTTTGAAATTTAGCGGGAATCCCAGGCGCCTTCAATTTAATTATTCTAAATACGTCATTCATCACTCTCCTGCGGCCTGCACTTATCCTAATTTATTTGATTTCGGCGCAGCATGTCTTCTTTTCTTCCAAATTTCTTCCAACAGAATCATCTTTCACACAGCCCATGTATCGTTTCTTTGGTCTTCCTCTACTCTCATAGCCATCCACATTCATTCGAATGGTAAATCTCTCAAAAGTCAATAAAAAAGACGTGTGGCACTGCCGCGACTGCCGCGGTAAAGCTATTGCATAGCATTTTTTATCAACTTATGCAATTATAATTATTTATTTATTTTATTAATGCAGTATTTTTTTTCCTTTGTTTTTTTTTCTTCGTAAAGTTAAATAATATTGAGGCATATATTACAATTTGTTTTTAAATATTATTAAATCAAATTACATATCCACATCATTAGGATTTTTCTGCTATAAGTTGACGAAATTCCCTTTGACGTTCAGCATTTGTTTTTGGTACTATTTTTTTTTTATTTTTCTTCATTTTTCTTCAAATTTTTCTGACGCTGATAATATGCCCTTTGACGTTCACAATTTCTTTTTCTTTTTAGCTCTTTTTTTAGCTCTTTATGCTTTTCTCGAAAAAAAAAGAGTTTTTGAGCGTGTTAGTTAATTTTATAAGCGTAAGATAAGATACTATTAATAGAAATTATCAATAAATTACATTATTTGAGCTAACATATTAATAAAAATGAATTAAATTATATAAATCAAATGTAACCTTCGTAGTTCTAACCACTAAGAAAAACTATGACACAAATTAAAAGAAGAAGTAAATGACATCTTGACAACTGACGTAATGTCAGATGAAAAGTAAACATTGAAAAATTATAAGATTTAATATTTTATAAAAGATGAGGATGATTAGTAAAAGTGTAAGTATAAATACTATATTTCCCCAACATTTTGGTTATCTTTGTATTATATATAAATTAACAAAACAAAAAATAATACTGCATTTGTTATAATAATAATAAAATGAATGTATATAGAGTACTAACTCATTTTCTTTCACAATTTTTTCGTGACTTTCTTCATTAATAAATGCACTTTGTTTATTCATATTTAAAACACTTGGTACACAAATTATACGAGTACAGATATTCACTGTTGTACATAGATGATAAATACCTATACACCTATATACTTTCTCACAAACAGCTAATTACGGTAGTTTTCCAATACAACTAATGCCACCTAAAGGCGGGTTGCTGAACTAAAGAGACAAGCGTGATATTTCAAAAAGTCATTGTCAAGTGTCAATTTGTTAGGTTTTTATTTTCGTTACGGAATTTCTGGATTCGGTCCCCACGCTCAAGGCCCGCGATAGAAGCTATGCAATAGCTTTTATTTTTAATAAAAGCGAGATAAATACCGAATGGAATACTACCTAGATACAGCAGCATTTATTTCCACGAGCTCTTATTACAGAGGCCCGCAATTACAGTAAATGGGTGCTAGAACTAATTCAACATGATGTGCCGTCCATCACATTAATTGCCTCTCAGATATGATGTTGACCATTTAATTCATATGATGTGCTAGGACATCCTGGAGCAAATATTTGCCAGGACAGACGTATTAATAATACTAATGAGTTGACGCTCTGTAGGCTTTATATTTTCAAAAAGATTTTCCATCATTGTGTTCATTATACAACCAGCGAAGGATTTAAATAAACAATTTTATTTGACAGGCCTGTTATTAAGGCCAATATGTAAATTAAAGTTAATTTGCGTTTGGCAGCTTAATTTGTTGAATAATTAAATAGGAAAGACTGAATGCTATGCCAATGTTATTGTTAAGCTTGGATATAGATACGCTTGCAGGGCGGCAAGACTTCCAGTTAGAATGTCAGCAAAAGCTTCATTTTTCCGCTCCGCGATTAGTTAACAAGTTCCATTGAAGTTAAGCGTATACTCTAAAATCGATTAATCTTTTGTTATCACAGATTTGAGTCGTCAAATAAAACTTATTCAGTCATTAAATTCTTAAGAGCAGACACAAATTGTGAATAATTTCACTCATAACTCTCCTTTTTATATGAGTTATTGATTTGTAAAGGTTAAGGGTCCCGTAAGTAGTGACGTCAAGCGTAACCTTCCTTCGCTTCATCTGTTTGCAACGTTTTCTTTAGCTAGACTAAAATGTTTGAGATATCGATTTGTAAATAACATTGAGTGATTAATTAGAACCGGTTCTAGTTTTATACAATGTTTATTAAATATTGATTTATCATGAGGCTTGTCATGTGTTGGGCACGCTGCTTGAGTGACGAGTCGAGGACGTCAACCCGCACAGCACCTGATTCGGTAGTCGCGTGCCAACCGAGCGCGGCCGAGCATACCCGAGCGCGAGCAGCCGGTCTTGTCATCGCGACGACACGCCGACGTCACAGCCTACGTCATCGGAACCAATAATAAATGGAGAAGCCGTTTTTACTGTGACGTTATTTTTTTGTCACTATGTATAAGGATGAGTAATTAAAAACGTCTACCGTATGGATTTGCGGTGAAGTGTGATTTCAGAATGACAAGCGCAATCATCTGCTTTTTAGTCACAAGTAGTAATTACGTGAAGAAAGTATAATCTAACTAAACTTCAGAGGATGAATCAATACTAGCAATCTATGGAAGCACGTTTTGCTTGATATTAGGTACAGCCAGTCTTCATTTATGGTGTTGCTGCCACGCCCTCTTGCAACAAACATGACTGTTGTGTACAACAAGTGCGTTTTCCCACATCATACCACTATCTATGTCTACCTTTCGAAAGCTTTTAATCACACTTCGAGTGGCGCGATAAGCTAAACTGTATCAGTTAATTTACAACAGGTAGTATGTACTTAATGATTATTATTACAACACTTTATTACGGTACTGTGTTTCAAATATTAATATCATCATTCTCCTGCTCTTATCTCTTTATATTGGGTCGCAGCATGTCTTTTTCTTCCAGACTGCTCTATTACTCCTCATCTCAGTAGTGATCTCCTTTCTAGCCATATCATCCTTCACACAGTTCATCTATTGTAACTTCTTCTTACTCATATACGTAGATATTAAATATTATGACACCAGTTGAATTTCAGAGCACAGTTACTCGGCGCATCCAAACCTTCACACATCTTAGTAGGAAGACCTTGGGCATGCTCACGCGCTTAAGATAATATCAACATCGATGACGAAGTCGAGATATACGTAAGGCTTACTACTTACACGGATATTTATAATAAATGCAAACTCGTGAACGGCTGATCTTTTGTGGTAATCTCGTGACAAGATTTCCATTGTTAAGACTGGTTATATGGCCGGCAGGGAGATGACGACACTAGTTTTATAAAGTAGTGGTATTCCATAGCCTTGTGGAGATGTACCTTCTCTCTTTACACCTTTTTTCGCATTGTTGCTACTGATGCAGGTGAAATTATCGGCACGTAGCATTTTCAAATATGGTGTGTATGACGGACGTGATTACGCGTAGGGTTGTCCCAGGTGGACGTGACCTACTAATATTATTTGAGGTATTGCCGTATTACAGTTGTACATACTTAGGAGTTACGATCTTTAGGTTAAGCCACGCTTGCCTAAGTTTGTCTGCGGATGGGTGACCATACCGACTTTCCTCCGTGCCTCGGAAAGCACGTTAAGCTGCTGATTGCTGACAACCAGTCTTACCAAACGGTATCGTATTACCCAGTATTAACTGGGTCGTGGAGGTCAGATAGGTAGTCGCTCCATGTAAAATACTGGTATTCAGTGCATCTGGGTAGACTGGAAGCCGACTCCAACATAATTGGGAAAAAGCTAGGCAGATGATGATGGTACTTAGGAGCTACCGATCAGTATCAGGTGGTTTAATCCTTCTTTAGATTAGGCGTCTTCCTCCACTCAATCTTTAGATAATCTTTGACTAACTAGTTGAAATAGGTACCTACCAAAAAATCTATTATTTTACACTTGGGCCTAGAACTGCACGGAGCCGAACCTTACTCCTTCATTAAAACCCTAGCAAAGGGAACGTTATTTTCTGCCCATTTACTTCAAGAATTCATGTAGGCTTTTACAAACATGTAGTAACTTAATGTTTTTAATGCGACCATGGTAATTTTTGTTGACCAACAATGAATCATAACATAGACCATACTAATAATATTATGTGAAAAATGTCGTTGGTTGGTTAATTTAGCCAAACCCTAGCTTTAATTCTGTGTAATATTGTAATGTGTAACCGTTTATTTTCCCCAAATATAAAAAATATAAACTTTGCATTATTCATTCAGTTCGGGTAATAAATTACTGGAATAAAAGTATTACAAATATATCCAATACATACGCAAACAATGAATTTTAAGAATTCAGTAAAACAGTGTATTAGTCAGTCGATGTGACATTTCAGTAGACTGTGTGGGACATTCACTGTTTACATTGTCCAGTAGTCTTCTGACTGCTCAAAAGTCAGACAAACAGTTTTAGCAAGGGGTATCATTTTACCAGTCCGATAAGCAGTTGCTCCAAGTATACTCTTTAATTATCTGCATCCGGTAATACTGAAAACCAACCCCAAACCACCAGGCTAGGTGGTGATGAAATCTAGTACTGAAATAAAATCTTTTTAGTACATAAGATCTGTAGAAGATATATTCTTAATATCGTGCTTTAGAAAGCATGTAATTCAATGGCAAAATATGTATCCCAATTTAATAACGCATCAAAGAAATATTTGTCAAAGATGAAATCAACAATACACTTTGAGACTTTTAGGGTATGTTTAGGCATATATAGCACATTCAGTTTGTCGAAGAGAAATAAGGAAACGGAAGAAAATTTGTGAGAAAATGACATAAAGAAAAAGAAGCATAACCGTCGACTGTTTATTAATACGATCGAACAAAGCAGATAGTAGACGCAGTACCGCATGTAAGTAGGGTAAAAGCTACGTACTTGGATAATATTTAGTTTTCCTATAACTGCGCATATAATCTTCACAGGGGCAAACCAGACTAATGTACCTATGCTTATCAAAAGGGAAATTATATTCGTATATCCTGCTATTGTGGTCACAAAAGCCACTATGACGAAGCGATAAAAAGTTTTGGGTACTTTGTTTTTGTTCACAAAAACCGCGTCAAATTACGGTGAATAACTACGCGCAAAATGATTGTTATAATTCCCACTTTGGAGGACATAAGGAAGGAGAATTTTAGCTTTCCTTACCTTACAGGTAGTGTTTCCAATTTACAACAAATGCACGTAAGCTGACTCAACAGCCCGCTACGATATGCAATTTCAAATTTTAATTACTCAGAATTTCGTAGCTTCAGTAATCTAAATGGCATGTAATTTGTTGTGAAGCGGAAACGCGGCTGAACTGTGGAACTAATTCGTTATGTTGAAATAAATGAATATTTAGTATCAGTGGTGTTACTTGTTTGTGTTTTGACAAACCGAGTTTGTACGAGTTTACATAGAGCGCCTGTCTGTAACGTTAACGCAAATATTTGTGTTTTCAGCACTTCAAACTTTTATGTAAGGTATCAGCATTTGTTCAGCTTTTTATGTCTCTGTCTCTGAAATCTACCGGTACTTACAATAATATAAAAGAGTATGTGAACCTACATTTTTTAACAAATCTACTTCGTTCTTTGAGTGAAGGGTCTTAAGATTTCATTCCGTCGTGTCAAGTGGAGGCGTGAACAGAAACAAAAGAATGACTTACTTGCCGACGGGCACATTTGTGAGGCATAAGAAGTTGTTGCGTACACTGCGCAGGCTCGCCAGGACCTGCGCGAAGGGCGTCACGATCAAGTCTTCCCCGTGGCTGCGGACAAAAATAAACCTTGTAAATATACACCCAAGATGCAAATCGCTACGAATACGTTCAAACAAATCATGAGGCAAATCTATAATGAAAGGAGCTAGAGGCGGCTTGATTCTGTTTTGAGGCTGGATATTTGATATCACTGCGTACATATTTTGAGCTAATAATTATGAGACCCTAGATTATGACCTACAGAACACAAGCCTTATCTAACAAGGTCCCAAGGTTAAAAATGCGTCGCAGTGTTAAAATATTGTTTCAGTAAAAGGCGACAAGGGCTGAAACATAAAAGTTTCCGAGTTAGAAGTTTATAAAATGTTCTTAAATATTTTACACTGTTTTCTCAATAGGATTTCTTGTTATAAGTTGGTACTTAAAACGGTGTGGGTCTAAAAGGGGAATACATAATATATTTTGTTCAGGAACAACCTTCTCACCGAGTGGTACTTAAAGTAATGCGAATATAGTAATAAGAAATTGATTTATAGTTTTGCAACAGTTTTATGGGATATAATAAAACTTGATAGTGATTTATCTGTTTAATAAGCATACAAGATGAAATGTTGAAGTATCAACAGGAAATGGGAAAATATAGTAGAATAAGAATTATAATTACACTAACAAATCAGTAACGTTCTTGATAATGATAAAGTAAGAGAAAGAAGTGGCTTTTTCACGAAATTCTGAATATGGGGGCGGGGTGGGAAATCATCAAATAACCCCCTCCCGCTCTTAGGCAGAGCGAAAGGGAGTATCAGACTTCTACTCACTAAAAACCACCCATGTTAATTCTTAGCCCTTTATGTCGAGGCCGCGGTATCTCTTGCGAGCAACCCGCAGCCCCGACGGGGTTCATACCAGTGCTTAAGCAGATATTCAAGGCTCAGGCAAGTCATCAAGCGTGCTAATTCTTACGTCAATAAAAGCTTAACCATTGGTAACTACCAGTTTTACCTGTACATTGAGATTTCGGCCAAGCGAAAAATTCAATCCGTATGAAAATCTAAAAATAAATTATGGCCGATATGCATGTACAAACAGATATCATATGGGGTTATTTTACAATTCACTAAATAAACGTAAGCTCATTAAAGCAGTATTTGAAAAGAAAATTGTCTATAGTACCTTCCAATATTTACTCACAATGGCTGCTTAAGTTTAATATATCGTTAAACTTAACTGATACACAATCGGACGGCACAGTTAGCGCAATGGCTAAGCGATTGGTAGCTGCCCTACGTGTCGCGGGTTCGATTCCGAATTGAAGTAGCCCACTATACTTTAATAATAAACAAAACAAGCATTACGTACCCGGGAATGCTAGTTTTGTTTATTGACAAAGGTTCTTCAAAAAACGTTTTATAAAAGTAATGATCAAGTATTATAAGCAGTGACCGTCGGATTGTCAAGTCTTATACTCGAGTTCGAACCTAAGACACGCACCAATGGCTTTTCGGATTCATGTGCGTGTTGTATAATTATCACTTACTTCGATGAAGGAAAACATCGTGAGGAAACCACCATGCCTGAGAGATATGTCGCGACGGCATGTAAAGTTAATTCATGCCAAGGTTAGGCACTAACCACACGAAAAAGAATGAACGATAAAGTTATTAAACAATCTATCCGGGAACCTGAAAGGTACCTAAACGCAATTATTATTTCTACGAATATATTTTCCCAGCTTACCCTCAATGTTATTTATAGAAGGGTGTGGGCGCAATACGAGGAAGATACCTACCCCCACAGCTTAATAGCTGAGCTTGGGAAATCTGACAAATTCACTGGAGCGCAACTAGGAAGACGTCTTATAGTTTCTATTAGCATAAGAGGAAGGTTCATTCTCCAACGAGGTTCAGTCTCTACTTCATATTTAATGTTCAACTCATTAGCTCTTAAAGACGGCACGCTTAGCGCAGTGGCTAAGCGATTGGACTGCTACGCTGCGTGTCGCGGGTTCGATCCCCGCACGGAACAAATATTTGTATTGCCTACAGATAGTTGTTTCGGGTCTGGGTATTTGTGTATGTGAGTTTAAATGTTTGTGAACGCACCCACGATACAGGAGAAATTCCTAGTGTGGGGCAACGTTTTTAAAAAAAAAAAAAAAAAAAAAAAAAAAAAAAAAAAAAAAAAAAAAAAAAAAAAGAATCTTCAAGAAAAATTGCAGATTTTTCAATTTTCATTAATAAAACTTTGAAAAGTATAATTTTCCTTGGACGTAGTTAAAAGTTGTTCAAGATTAACTTGAAAAGTTAAATGCTAATGCGAAAGTTTGTGAGGATGTACCTATGAATGCTTGTTATGGTGCTTGTTACTCTATCACCCAAAAATTTGGATGAAATTTGGCACACAGATGGTTTATAACCTGAATTAATGCCTAAAATATTTTTTATTTCTGTAGTACGATCCCCTGGGACGATTACCGAACTCAATGCGGGCGAAGCCGCGGGCATAAGGTAGTTTGTAAATAATTGCCCATATTGGCTTCATTAGCTATCGAAAGATATCTGATATTTAGGATCAAGGATTTCATGGAATAAGGATAGTAAATGCATTTACTCATTGAGGTACCTACTCGCAGTACATAATTAATAAAGTTTGTAATATTTGCCGTATTACCTATATTGCTTTAAGTATAATGTGATTTATATTCTCATTCACTAGGAAACATAGCGTATCCTAAAGAGCTGCCTACGCTAAGACGAGTACAAAGCTATTTCATTATGTAGGCATGCGATAAGGCTAGATATAAAATTCTAGGTTCCAGTCGAGGTTCATTCGACTAATCACCCCACACAATAGACTGGCTGTTTACGTGAGACTTTCATGATAAACGAATGTTGATCGTTAACGTACATATCTGCTTAGCAGTTTACGCGTGATTCGGTCATAAAAGCAGCATTTGTAAAGTTTTTCTAGCGAACGAAATAGTATAAATTCTCTTGACTGTCTTCGGTCACGGCGCGAGAGATATGAGAGTAAAGGAACAGACACAGATGCACTCTCTGTTCCTTTATTCTCATACCCAAGGGACGACCGGAGAGATATCAGGCGCAGGACCAATGGCTTAACGTGCTTTCTGATGCACGGGGTCATCATACTACAGGCTACTACTGAGAAATACCTAATCTTTCTAAAGAAATATATAGTACATGTAGGGCAAGATAGTTGAAATTTGTTCAAAACAAGCTTCCGAGAATAGATTTTGAATGATACCGCTCGAAGCTCAGCGCGACAAATTGTACGTGACGTTTTATGCATATTAAGTCTGCGTAGTCTATCTTTCCTCACATAATATATCGCATTTAAAATCAGATATTCTGTGCTTAAATATGATATTATTTGGCGTAGTTTTTGGTGTATATGTGGTAAATACTTGGTACGTTATATCTATGTGCCGCTCTCAGCCGTAAAGCTTTACGTTGAGCTTATAACATACGTGCGGTGACGTCGCACAAGCTAATCTCTTTAAACTTAGTTTACCTTGCTCACAAATTACCTTAGCTAATAGAAGTAGCTTTGTGGTACATGCTAGAATAAGTTACTAACGCTACGAAAGTGCAATATAATTCATCAAATATTTATTCTGTACAAGCTTGTGTTTGCAACTTCGCCCGCGTCGAGTTCGATTATTGACCTACAGGAACATACTACCGGGATAAACGGTATCCTTAGTGTGAATCCAAGTTATATTTATATTTTTCTTAAAACGTTGCTCCACACTAGGAATTTCTGTTGTATCGTGGGTGCGTTCACAAACATTTAAACTCACATACACATACACAAATACCCAGACCCGGAACAATTATCTGTAGGTCATACAAATATTTGTTCCGTGCGGGGATCGAACCCGCGACACGTAGCGCAGCAGTCCATTGCTCGAGCCACTGCGGCCACCGTGCCGTCAAAATAAACTATCTGTGTGCTATATTTCTACCAAATTCATTAAAAATTAAAAATCTACATATCCTTACAAACTTTCGCATTTATAATATTACATTTTCCTTCTACCCACAAACCACCAAATATTATTTGCTGAGAGAGATAAATTATATGCCCGTGTTTTTTCCTGATTTTACAAAGTCATCATGAAAATTAAATTGAAACATCATCCGTTGACATTCTTTTGTTTTCATTTTCAGAGGATCGTAAATTTAATGGGCCGTGTTTATGATATTTTTATAGACGTGGCGGCCGCTCTGCGGTGGGTAGCACAGTACCACTCGACCATAAACAACAGTTCATTGATGTGTAAATTAATGAAATTCTCCACTTTACATGAGCCCCATTTTTTTCACGACACCCAATGAAGGTATAATGTAATCTTTCCACTTCACTGTTTTCCTCAAGGTTGTGTTTAAGTTAGGTATAGGTATCTACTCCCGTTTCTCCTAAATGCCAATTACCATCATCCAACGTTTATCCTCCGAATTTCATTATTTAAATTACTCTTAAAAGAAAAACAAAAGTTAAGACTGTCAATAAAACATTATCTCGCTTAAAATAATTCCGAATGGCTAATAAAATAATAGCTCCGACGCTTTAACATTCAAATATGACTGTGGTAGTAAATAAACGGAGAATATAGGATATTTATTCATGAGAGCAAAATATGTATGAAGAGATATTTTCGAGTATTAAAGAGGATGGCGTACGGGAGTTTGTTTTCTTTGGCGAGTATGTTTTGATGAGATGTGAGATGATATTAAGAAACAATATTTGAGCGTTACGCGGGCGGATCGCCCAAAAATTAGTTCGTATCTGTGTTTACATCGTAAACAAAATGGTAGCATCGCAAATATTAAATTGTTAAAAATGATTTAGACGAGAATCCGAACACGTGTAAAAACATAAAATATTGATGTTTTTAACTTTAAACTACATATCTGATAAAATATCACTTGAGATTGCGAAATCTTAGCGTTTCGTAGGCGTCAAGTCTCATATCCAAACTCATAGCATGCACTAACGTAAACGCTACGCAGCTAGCGTGCTTCGTAGCAAAATAAATACGTAGTGTAGCGTTTTGTCTTTTACGTAGGTAAAACGCTACGCAGGCACCATGCGTCGTAGCGAAACGCTACGTCGCCGCGTCGGCGCCGCGCCTTGTAGCAACTAGTTCGCTACATAGCATTTTAAACGCTACGCTGGCTAGCGAAGACGACTTTTATTATTTTTCGACGAAATGCTTTTTGAGCACAAAAACTTTGTTGCCTTTGATAAAAAAAAACTAAAATACACACGAAGGGAAATTAAAGTATTATATTTCTGAGTATTCTATGAATTTAATGTTTGTCACATATAAAAAAAAAAAAAAATATTTACTGTTGTGGTCTCATGTCTCTTGTAAATAATCACTCGACAACTGTATAAAACGCAATATCTATGTCACTAGCTGAGTTTCATTCGGAAAACCTTTGCAGTAAACATGGAAGAAAAATTAATATTATCTACAGGTCCCAGGACGTGAGACATTCGCAATTCCTAGTATTAGGTTCTTCAAAATTAAATTGCACTAAGCGATATTGAAGTGCAAAAAGAGATAAACATATGAGTTATAGGTACTCGTAACTAAAAATACAAGCTTTGTAATTTTAGACCGGTAAGGCGTAGTATGATGAAATTAAAAAAGAGAAGAAAAACATGTTCCTATATTATTATGATTTATGTATTGTTAATAAGATGTTAAATGTTTAATGAAATGTTAAATGAAAACATAATTATGGTAATGTTAAATTAATTGTTTTGCAAGAAATGTAATTGTTAAGGATGAATAAAGGCTTCAATAAAATTAAATAAATAAGGCGTAGTTCTTGTTTTGTATGTTCAGACGTATAGAAAACTAGAAACATTTTTTTATATCTTTTTTATCAGTTTTGTAAGAGGTTACTAAAGGCAGCATCATTCATTTGTTAGGCCTTTTTGGAGGCCGCGTTCTGTGGTTTCTGCCTACCCCCATGGGAAAAGGGCGTGAGTTTATGTTTATGTTATGCCAGGAACACGCGTTACGATAAATCGTTACGATTAATCGATAAATCTACATGTGATATATAGATTAAATTGCACATTTTGAACTGTACCGTCCAATCGTAACGATTTATTGTAACGTGTGTAGCTGGCATAACGCAAATGATTTTACCTATCAATTGGATTGCTTATTTTCTCGTTTTATATTTGACGTATTTACAACAACTACCTACAGTTACTGCACTAAAATAAATAGTGACAAACACACTACGTACAAGAAATGATTTAACTGAGTGTTGAATCTATTACAATCGTAGGAATCATGTGAGTTGACAGTCATGTGAAGGTAAGGATGGCGTTGTATTTGGCGGACCGGTTTGGACGCATGCCCAGTCGTCGTCACGTGCCTTACTCTGTGGTCTAGCGAGCCAGTCGGAGTACGTGAGCACGATATTATTGTATCATCGAGATATGTTACCGTGGAACACAACTTATCATGACACACCTTGATAATGTACCTTATTCAGACAATTATGCTACCGTTCGCTGTCGCACGTGCGCATTCTCACATATTTATGTGGTTGTATATTTTTCATCTATATTTGTCACAAGACTCGCTTTGTGAATTCCTGGTAGATAATCTATTTTGTGTTGACTTGCCTGTTTATAACGACACGTTACACCGCGTTGTGAATTACATTTTACAGTCAGTTTTGAAATAAAACTACATAAAAAAGTACAACAATCTAGGAATCCGGGTTTATTGTACTAAAATCCGGGAATACGTCGTTTGTTCTCAGGTACATAAATCTTAAGCTTTCTTCTTAAGGTGTGTTTGTGTGCATGAACAGTGAACAATATTTACCTTTAGTAACGATACGAGATTACGTTTTATAAAATTTCAAATATCATTTCTATTTACAAAGTCCCTGCAAACAGAATTGACACCATAGTACGGCTATATAGTTTGTAGTACGTTAAATTTTGATGTAATAATTAATAGCTATCGGCACATTCTCTCGTTTCATGTGTTTTAGTTTTCCTTGTTGGCGTGAAATATTAATAATAGATGGGTTATCGTATTTCTAATCAACTACGTTTGTGCAAATAGTGTATTGTTTATGTTACGTTAATTTTAGTAAAAAGGCCCCTTTCCCATTTAATTACAAGCCTAACAAATGCGATTCATGCAGCGTAATCTAGAGTCATTTTCAGGGTGTACGAACGATAAAGTGGAACATTTATCACATGGGACCTTTTAAATTTAAATGTCCCCGTTTTAGCCCCAGCTGGACTTAATGCGTACGCCATGAATATTAACGTATGTAGTACCCTTACTACATACGTCCAAACGAGGCTCCCTAGCCTCGTTTGGACGAGTTCTTAACTCTCGGCTAGTCGTAGTTATAGTCACAGTCTATTAACTTTAACGAACGGCTATAGCCGAGAGACCACTTTTCTCGTTTACTGCATCCTGTCCTAGAGCTAACTCAATTATAAGGAATATAAAATAAGAGCAGTGGAACTATTTGATACGGAACATTTCAGATATGAATCGAGAACATGAAAGCGAACTTTTATATGAAAACCTCTTACTAAGACCCGAGAAATTGTAGCACTATTAAAGTAAACGTGTGGGTGTGGAAGATTTGTTTGCCTTAAATTGTTTTATAAGATAAACAGACTTGTAGAAATTCTTTCTTCGTCTGTCCGAATTGGATTAGCTCTAACAAAGTAACCATAACCTCGATTTCTTCAGAACAACATCGGTACCTATATATTTGTACACAAGAAGGGAATAGTAAGTAGGTAATAATCCGTTATTCACTTAGACGAAGTACCTTCATAAACAAAGCGGAGCATTATTTTCCCTAATAAAGAGGGTAGTGTAATATGTTTTCATTATATATGTATGAAATGATAACGGCGCAAAAGTTCTTTGAGTGGTATCGGGAGGAAACTTTTCATGCCTATTTTGCTTGTTTATATTTTATGGCTGCGTAAAACATCGTGATTAGCTCTGAAGTTCTGTCGGTAGCATAGTTAGTGACCTGGTTTCGAAAAATACACATTAATCTATCTTTTTGTAAATAAGCTTGACTCTATCTGTTATTTAATAATTTGGAGATAAACTGATTTTTATGGTGTCGAGACGAAGCAACATTTTCAAATATTATATTTGTAATATATAATAATTCCGATATCCGAATACCGATAAATCAAATACGATACATGCCATATGCGTGAAATAGCCGTAGAGCACATTTATTTCAAATTAATTTAAACATACTGGTAACATTCTGCAAAATGAAGCAATCAATATACATCATATTTTTTACTGTAGCTCAACAATCTGTAGCAAAATAAACGTGACCAATAAAAAATCTAAGCTCCTTGCTTAGTACAAACAAATGAAATCCACCCACGTCTCTAGTATTTTTGCTTACAACGGGTAACAAAAACTGTACAGCTCACCGGGGCCATGGACATTGTAAGACATCAAGTTCGTTCCACACTAACACTGCAATAATACTCTCAACTGCTTACCACAGCTTCATACAGATGTTACTCCATTTGTTAGACAAGTTATACCTCGGTATCGACGTAAAAGGTACTCCTAACTTAGAACTATCGATTGAAACTTGTATTATCTTCTGCAAACAAAGCTTCGACAAAGGCGATGTTTTCTTTGTTTTCGTTCTTGGAGGATTCAGTTGCAATCTGTTCAACTAATTTGATTCTTTCACGGTAACAAATTGGATTACCCACTTTGAAACGGTGCTTTGAAAATCTCAGCTATTTTTAGTATAAGTTTGGTGACTACAGTATAAGGTTTGTCTATACGCGAGAATATCTCACACACCCCCGCACATACCCATACATTATCCATATACCTAAGTTTTCTGCAAACGCATCTCTCATATTAAGTCCACAGAGTATTTACGTTGAGCTTCTCAAATAGCACAGGATTAATTAAAACGCCTCGTGTTTATTATACGTCTGGTATTTTTAGCTCCAGCCATATCTTTTTGTTGGAGTTATTTTTACGCGTCTCTAATTAGACAATTGGATCTAAAATTACTTCACATAAAAAAAAAAAACTTATAAAAGCTTTGCGTGATGTTATAAATAGAGAGGATAATAGATACGATTTATATCTGTTTTAGTGGTCGATACTGATCCGGACTACACGTAACAAAGTGATTACTTTAGAAAATAAAGGTAGGTAGCAAAAAGGTACAAAGGGTTGTTTTAGGTATTTCATACTAAAATGATATTATTTAGCGTCACTAGTTTTCACAGTTCTGCGACATTCATAGTCACAAAACTGGGGACGTTTTATTTAGTTTAGACATAACGGTCGGAAGGGACGGGGAAGTTATGTTCGACAAGTTTAAATGTCATTCAGTAGGAGTTTTTCGCAGTTGTCGGAGTTGAAGCCAAACTAAAAGCTTCACTGAAACTCGTAACTGTTACTAACTGAACAGAATTGAATGAAAACTAGTAACGGTTAACTTCCACAACGCCACGATAACGTAGAAGGCATAATATTGATTTACGAATGCCTTGAATGCATGTTTATGCTGTCTCGCTTCTTCTTATCAATCATTCAGCTAGACACAATTTTCATAGCTATTATTAGACAAACACGTTTGTTGACTTTTTACTAGAATGGAAGCTTCACAATGGTTCTTTGCTCGAAGTATAATGTGCAACAAAGCAAAATAATAAAAAAAATAGTTTTTTTGTAAAATCTTCAATATTATTTTTTTTGTTAAATACATAACTATTGGGTACGTTGAACTCCAATAAATTTTATCTGTTATGCTCACACGACTATTTAAGGACTTGGTATATGTATCTTTTTATTGATCTATGAGGCGTCAGCAGTCCATCAGTATTTAAAGAAGCCAATTGCCCTCAATTAATAAATTACAGCGGCCTTAACAAATACTTGTACAGCAATTATGGAGACTTTGTCTGTTAGTTATGAATGTTCAATAACTGTGAAAGTTTATTTATGTCTCCGTCATAGTTGTTTCAACAAGCTTTTTATAGGTTTAGGAACAAACGACTATTTGTTGCTTTGATTTTGTTGTGCAATCATTTTACATCTAGACGTTACCATTACACCCAAGTCCCGTATTTGTATTTCAATGCTGAAACCTAGTTTTCTTTATGTCTAGTACTTTAAAAAACCCATTTAACAACCCCGATATAAGTACTTATCCGCAGATTGGTTTCGATACAATTTCTGTTCTAGTGCTATTTTCTGTATATCCCGCGCCAAATCACGTACGGACGGTAAATTGTATAAAACCTCATTCCGAGATTACGATGCCGCTTATTGTGTAACGTACAATTCGACATGTAAACAATTTTATTATTGTTACGTCCATTCGCCAATACCGCATCGAAGGCCGACGCCTCCCTTTAAAATGGGTTTGTGAAAATTCTGCGTAAACAGATTTATCTTCATCTACATATACAAGCACCCGATGAGTATGTGTGCTCATCAAATAACAACATGAGTAACGTTTTTTGTAAGTTAATTAAGTCTTAAGTCATTAATGAAGTATTTGTCCACATCACACATATACGTTATCCTGTTGTATGCACAGTTTTATTTTACAAACACCAGCTGAGTTCAAGCTGAATTTATCTCAGCGTAACTAAACCGCAACAATAGGGTATAGGTACATTATAGGTATAGGGTTTTTTCCTGTTATTTTTACACTTTTCCTAAAAGTATTTGATTGTATACTTATTTAGAAGGACACGTACACAATTGGAGTTGAATGTCATCCTATGTATTTATATATAAACATTCATTCCGAAAGTTTAGACTGAACAGTCTAAAGTTATGAAAATAAATTCAATAAACATTTTGGAATTTTGTTTGACAATTACTCTACGTACCTCATTATCAGGTCCTGCATCTTGGTTCTGTTTATTATGGTAAAACACTACAATTGTACTATAGACAGTTTAATAGACTAGCGGACGTCACGCGGTTTCACCCGCGTAGTTCCCGTTCCCGTGGGAATACAGGGATAAAAAGTAGCCTATGTCACCCGGGGATAGTGTAGCTTCCCAACGGTGAAAGATTTTTTGAAATCGGTTAAGTAGATCCCGAGATTACCCCTTACAATTTAACAAACACACAAACTTTACTTCTTTATAATATTAGTATAGATAATGATTGAATCAATAATAATTATTCTGTTTCATGCTGCACTGATAAAATTCTGTATTATGACGTTACTTTTTTTGAAGACTGCGTGATATTATTGTCTATGATAGAATAAAAAAAGGTTGAAAGAGATTATTATACTTTTTAAGGTTACGCACATAACTCTATGGGACTTTTGTTGTTTCTTACTAACGGATTGTTTGATTTTTCGACTCTAATCTCCAGCATTATTTAATCCCTCCGATTAAAATACATTTACAGAAATATACATAGCAATTAAAACGAACTTGACCAGACTTGTAGATTTTCATCCGAAAAAGCGGAGCGTTAAAATGGCCGACAGGTACTCATCTAAAATAATACCCGTTGCTATGATTCCTAGCAGGCACTCGGCAATAAATTAGAACGGAAAATAAACGGGATTGGCCCGATAAACAATTGAATTACACGATAAATCACAAGAGTTGGGCCAGTGAAAAATTATTCCCAGTTTTATCATGACTTCCATCATTTTATAACAATGTTTTTTTTCATTATTCTTTTACCTAACCAGGATTTTTTATTTGAAAGCTAGTAATTTTTTGTTCAATACTTTGACCAATTTATTGAAATTCGTAATTGTTTCAGAATTTGCGAGGCCCAAGATTTTTTGTAGATCAGGTTCTGTGCGATTCTTTTAAGTTTCAAAGGTGACGTTCGCTGATAAGGTCACCTTTGAATTCCTTACAGAATAACAAGATTAAGCTTTTATGGATTACCTACTTATTTTGTTATGTGTTTCAGCCCTGTAGGTATAGCCAGTTTCTGTTTTCTTGAACAAATATCATACATATTTGATAGAATGTTTCAGATAGCCATAACGTAAAAAGTCGACCCGGTCGACCTCGCAGTAGATGGCGGGACGAGCTGGACAGAACCAAAGACCAGTGGTCAACATTGGCCCTAGATCAAAACGTGACACAGGCTAACAGAAACAGTAAGTTTTTAATAAAATTTAATTGATAATGAGCTTTAAGATGCTTCGGTAAATTTCAGCGTGATAACAACATTGATAAATATTTGAGAGAATTTGAAGCGGTAATTCGGTACTGGTTTATATTTGTTTACTGTACAAGTGTACAATAACCCGCGTTTTGATTTATTCGCTGAAAAGCTCTTAACAGGTTGTCTAGAGGGAGAAAATTGGTTTTACGATTCCACCCGTGGCCGACGGAACAGGAAATAACGTAGACTTCGTCAACTCAGTGAACTACCTAATGGAAAAAAGTACCTCGTTTACCTATATTAGCAGCCTAAACATACTCACACATCATCTATACAATTATGTAAAATGGAAGTGCCTATTTGTATTATCAAAATAACAGGTTTTTACTGAATGCATATGGAAATATATTATTATACGGCACTAATAACAAAAACAAAATTTGGCGGTTTGACTGTTTGTTTCCGCTCATCTCCGAAAAGGCTTACCTATTTCGGTGGGACTTTTATTGGCAAGTAGCTGATGTTATAAGGTCTAGTTAAAGCAAATATTATTTTTAAAAAATATTAGGGTTCCGTGATAAACTTTAAAACCTTTGAACTTCAAACGGTTAATCTCCGAAATGCCCGAATCGATTTTAACGGAATTTTGTACTGGCAGATAGCTGATGTTATAAGGGGTAACTAAAGCTACTTTATTTTCGAATAAGTCAGGGATCGGTGGAAGTAAAATCGAAATTGGTAACAAAATCCGATTTAAAATGGGAATTAATATTTTATATAAAAATTTCACGCGATCGAAACCAGATCGCGGCCTCGCGGGTAACATCTAGTTTTAAAGTAAACTCCTTCGTCAAATACTAAATTCAAAGTTCTGTTTGCAAAGCTAAACACAAAACCAACAACCCGCCGTCATATTTCCAAGTAAATCGATAGCTTCTAGCAAATATATTCTTTCAAAGAGGTGAATTATTGATCGGTTTCAACCAAAACTCTCTCTTCTTATAGATTTTGTTTTTCTTTTGATCTTTGTACTTCGAGATATTCACCTATAACTTAATGAATATTAAAGTAAAATGTAAATGCCCTGTAAAGCTTAGCTTTTTCTATGTGTCTACAGACGACTGAGCTTTGGTTATAAAAGTTTTACACATTTTACTACAAGGCAATAAAACTCAAATTGTACATTTTGTTTTACTGCCTTTCATTTTTATTTGTTTTCTTTGAAGCTTTTCTCAATGTAAGCAGATTCTTGTCTCACTGTCAATGGTTCGTTCACCCCTAATTAGAAATCCTTTTTATGGTCTTTTCAGATGATTTACGATGGGACTAAAAGTCTTAATTTTTAGAGTCCTATAACTTTAGAAGCAGTAATTATGCAGTAAATAAAACATGAATAATGTACCACGTAGGAGTACCTGTATCGCACAGTACCCGTATCCCGCTAGACTTGTTTGATCGTTTGTCAATGAGTTTCCGACTCTGTTGGAAACTTTTAATAGGTTCGCCCGTCCGTTTTGCATCGGGCAATTGGGTAGAGCAAGAGTTTCCACGAAATATGTTCGAATTCTGGCGCCTAATTTAATAATGGGAAGTTATTGCGATAGCGATATAAATAAACGATGTTGATTAAGAACTTTTCGTGTGTTAAAATAGGTACCTATTTAAATAGCGCAAAATAATTTGATGCCAATAAGATTTGGCATATCTATTAACAATATGATAACGTATATACAGAGGCGTCTACTTATTAATAAGCATATATTTTTTGCCTTTGAGATATTTACTTTACTGCGAATAAGTTCATTCATCTGCGTGATCGAAAAAAGAGAATTCGCTTCATAAAAGTAAGAGCTACGAGCGTGGAGACGATTGAACATCGATCCTATTTATTTTCTATATAGCATTAAATATTTAGTAGATTGCAGACCATTCTGATCTCACTGACTTAAATATTTAATGTTTTTAGAGCATGTGTTAACAAAATTATTTATTGGTGCACAATAAACCATGGATGAACCACATAAATTATGCTACATGTCTTATTCAAAGATTCCATTGACAACCAGCCAGGTGCACCCCCAGAGACTATAAACTCTATTACGATTATGCAACACCGAACGATCGATTTCAAATCGCGATATCTCGTATATTATTGACGATGGTTCTCGGTATCGGATACCTACCCGTGTTTACTTATCCTTATATATTGCGTTCCGTGCGTTCGGATAACATCTCTACGTACAATGGGCTGCGAGGGGAAACATGATCGGTATAAAGGAAAGGGCACACGATATCGGCGACTGTCACAGACGTATGTCCCTTTCTATTTTTGTACATAAAACAATCTTCTTACAGTATTGTTGTCAGGAAAACAGGGATAAAATATAATATCTCGAGCGACCTCAAGATACCGAACCTCACATTTTTTGAGGACATTAATATTTTTCACAAGTACTAGGGTTTTCTATTGTGCAAGTTGACGTCAATCTTAAATGCCGGCTCTTCCTGATGTCTCTTTCCTTGACAGTTAAGATTTTCTTAGACAGGCTTTGGGTGCTTAATTACTCTGTTCAAACGACAGATATTTCAAAGTAAGAATGTTCAAATTTTAGACAGATAATCGCCAGAACCCTTCATAGCATTAATGGTTTAACTAGTTAGGAGGAGTAGATCGATATTCCTGACTTTAAATTAAAGCATTGCATGCAGATTTATTAAACGAGATTTGTTTTAAACTCATGGGAAATCCATTGCAGGCAATTATGCGCTGTGAAGTTTGTTTGCAGTACCTTCGCAGTAACATAAAGTTTGAAGGGCGACAATTATTTCCCCTGACGTGCTTCACGGCCTTGAGCTCATATGTTCGATATCTGAAGAGCTTGTTTCCACTATAGTAGCTATGAACTCTATTAATGCTACCGGAGGATTCTCGTATATTAAATTGCGAAAGTTATAGCACTTCACTTGAGATTTATCTTCACATAAAGACCAGGTGAAAGTTAATAATGAAGGAACATTTTCGGCTACGATCTCATACAATACGTGATAAAGAAAGTTCAGAGATTCCTGTTCTTATGTATAATTATATACATAAGAACAGGAATCTAATATTGTTCAAAGGAATAGTTAATACATTTCGTGGTAATTGGATTTAGTTATATAACAATAAAGTCGACACCAGACGCGCTGCAGTTGATTTGTGGTTTGTTGAAGATAAATCCGGATACAACACGGTTGAACAATGTTGTGTTGTAAACCAAGTTATTATTTTACTCAATAATGTTGTACATTATCTTGTAGTTATTTTAAAATATTATCATACTATTTCATCATCTGCCTTTTCCTATGTTGGACTCGGCTTCTAGTCTTACCGGATACAGCTGAATGCCAGTATTTTACTTGAAGCGACTGCCTATCTGACCTCCACAACTTAGTTAGTACTGGGTTATACGATACCCTTTAGTAAGACTGCATGGTCAGACTTTCGAGCCACTTACTGTCAATGATCTACAAACGATAACCGGGACCAGTCAACGTGGTTTCCGAGACACGGAGGAAAGTTGGTATGTAATGGGTGGTCAACCATCCACAGACCTACTTAGGTAACCGTGGCTTAACCTGAAAATCGACCCGAGAGGCTGTTATTATATAGCCACAAGCTCTTTATTATTATACTACTTATGGTCCTTCAATTCAATTTTGTCGAGAAATGAAAAGGGCACAAAGGTAGTTGGGTGGAAATGTGGATCTTTTTCCAGTATATATTTTAGTAGGGCTACTCGTATAACGTGCCTTATCGCATTTATATCGATAGCTACTTATTAATATATGTTACCAATGAATGTTTTTGATTATTATTAGTGTCATTGTAAGTGCGTTCATGTTTCATTGAAAGCTTGGCACGGTTGATAGCAAATCTGTTGGCATAGGTTTAAGCTAGCCAATCTTATGGAAATAACATAATATATGTACCTGTTTATCGGCATCTACTGCACATATATCTGCTCATATAGGTGTTTCTTTGTTTGAGTAGAAGCATAGTCATGTCAGTAGTTGTTTACAGTGCAGTCTGCAGACGGTATATTGTTGTAAAACTTGGCAAAATTCCACGAGATTGTAAGCAAATCTTCTATAATTTTAACATTCTAGTAAACCAGCTTGGTTTTTGACCTATGTCAAGTTACATGTGCGTAGTTTGGGTTTAATCGGATCCCTATACATAAGGCTTTTGATACGAAAGCCGCTCTTTTGTTAGTAGAGTTCGACAAGCCACTCATCCCGTAAGGTTAACGTATTTGTGGTGGATCGCAAACGATCACAATTAAAACGACTCATGAGCTTACTCGTAAATCAATTTACTCTATAATGGGGTGTAAAACAAACAAAGGTCAGAACCTGAAGTGACGTTTGAACTTTAGTTAGCAAAATGCAAATGAATGCTTTCATCTGTTCTATTCTATTTTAAAGCTAGAGGCTGTTGGTTGCACCGACCACGTGTTTTCAATTAACGCCCACTCTGTTAACTAGGCAACGTAGCTCAGCTTTTATTTTATAAAAACAATTCAAAACCATTCTACGAACGAACTCTATTTTCAGCCGGCTAAATAGATTTATAGAATTTGCCTTCCATGCCCAACGAAAAGGGTATGAAAGAAGACCAGGTTTAGGACTTAACTAAAAGATCATAAAATATTCAGGTACATTACCTTGAATCAGATCGTGGTATATTTGAGTTATGTACATTATATATATTTAGTGGATTTAAGCGTGTTATTCATGTATGGAAATGAACCTTTAATGTCAGATTTCAACCTATTCGAATTTGCTGTTAAATTAATGTTGTCTTATTTTGATATATCTAAATAAATTTATCTAAATGGCAATATTCTTTTGTAAATCTTCTATGAACTCGAATTTATGTTATTTTCGAATATCTGACCGTCGAAACGTGTTTTTGTTATTTATCTAAAATATTTCCTGTTGTTATTGACGTAATTTGCAGCGTTTTTGCATACACGTGGAGAAAATTTATGCTTACGCAATGTACTGGCAATATTTGATTAATTTTCGACAAAATCGAAGCGACCTTTGATATCTGTGGTGCCAGCCACATTTCAAAGGACAGCTTTCAGCTCTGTAAATCAAATAAATTGAATCGCAGAACAGATACCGTCCAGATACAGTACCGTCACTGAAAATTTAAATTGATTTAAAGGGCTTAGATATTGATGCATAACGTTGTGACGTCAAACTCAGGTACTTTGATAGACGTTGATAGATGTTGCTCAAGGATCCTTATGATACTTTCTTTCTTCGATAAAAATCTGAGAACATCGCGTAGGTTGGTTCTACTTATAAGCGCTTATTTCTAAGTTTAGTTAGCAATTATTGGAGAAGCCCTTGTCAAGTGGGTGTAATCTGTATAACGAGACAGGTAGGTGTGCACGGAGATCCGCTCGAACGCTATTACACTTAAATACCGCATTGAAGGTGAATGCAAATTGCTATCGTCTATCTATTCTATATGCGCGTTGCATGGAACGCGACGTACCTCTGCATTTGTCGTTTATGCTGACGTCGTTAGTCGTCGTTATATACAAATTCTACCTACAGTTTGAACAGTCGTACACTCCCTTTAATTGTCTTATTTCACGCAAGAGTGGTTTGAGGCGTATTGGACCCATCCTGTAACTACCCTACCGTTCATCCGGTTAGTCGAATATTTGATCAGAAACAATAGATTTTATAGATTCTGCAAATACAGTTCGTGAGCCTTCTCATTGTGTGTATTACGACCACCAACTGTATAGAGCCAAGTAAAATGAAGACGTGATTGTATTTATTATACGGTAATTGTTTTACTGGTCGTTCATCTTAATGAAAAATGTCCAGTTAGCAAACTTTATTGTCTGCTCGGAACAATGTCACAGCAGGTAATATTTCATTATTAAATAATAATTGATTATACTTTACAGCCATAAAGGCATCCATTCACTTTAATTAATGGATAATTGACAGATGCTTTTTTAATGCACAGCGAGCACATTTGTTCAAGTTGTTGGCTGGCCAATTAACAGTCAGCTCGCTTTTCGAGTACCAGCGGTGGACGGTACACCTGGCACAATTAATTATCATACCACGTAATATGTATATTGTAATTAACTATTCGCAAACAACGCTCATGTTATTAATTGTTGCGAAGAATAATGTAGATTTGTTTTTACGGTAGTGAGCACGGAGGGACGTGGCTGACGGTCCCTCGAGAGTTTAGATAGTCAGCGCGCAATTACTCCAAACATAAACCTAGATGAATGTACCCGGCGAGGAGGGAGGAGAGAGGGTCTTGATCAAAATTCTTATTAAGGTTAATGCCGACGTACTTCGTACATACTTGCTAGAACAAAAACAATTACCACGCAAAGAAAACAATGAGATTTATGAGGCTATTTTCAATGTAACAACAAACGAGTAGGCATCGTGTAAACTGCGATTGATTTACATGTACAATCACAAACAACAATCAACAATCTACATTGTAGAACATTCGTATGAGGAAGACAAAACTAAAGTTTATTTCTTCACCTCGTGGCTGCGGGTTTTGTTTTTGACATTGTCTAAAAATAGAGCGCTTGTTAAAAGGAAATTCAAACATTTCGTGTCGCATACGCTACCACTCGCATATAGCATCAGTCCGTTTGTGGAAGTGTAAAGTCCCTCGTCAATGTTTTTTGTTACTTATCTAGTTCTACATAATAATTGGATGTTGCTAGGTAAGGTTAGACGTAATTGAGCACATAGGAATTTTCCTTGACCTGCCCAATTTTCACTAATGCGTGAAACATTCGAGCATGCTGTCTGGTTCGCACACGATAAGCTATACAGTGATATTGCGTAGATTTTCGTTGGTGATACGTTGTGTTTCATAACTGAAAGGCGAGAGTTTGAAGAAAAACAGCTAATTTTACTCACGCATCGCGCCTGGTGCGTTCGTCCCAGAATTTCTCCCAAAACGTGGATCTGTTTTTAATCCTGAGTACGCTGGTGCTGAGCGTGCGGGGCAGTGTGCCACCGCCGCTGCCGCCCGCCACGCCGGTGGACATGCTGTGCTCGGACGCCGAGCTCTTGGCGATGAACGAGACGCCGGCGCCCGCGCTGCCCAGCCGCTCCGACTGGGACCCTGACCGCTGCATGACTGCCGCAGTGCCGCTGTCCACAGTGTCCACTGCCACTGACTCACTACATAACACGCCGTCACGCACGTACACGCGACTGATTGACCTATCGCGCTCCGATCGTCATCGCCCTGACGTCGCACCGGCCACCACTCGCGCCGGCTCCTACGCCGCGCCCGCGCCGCTGCCCACTAATGACTGTTGTTATTGTCGAGCTCAGTAAGATGACACTCTCGCTCGGTATTATATAAACACTCCTAGCTTCCCAGCTATGCAATGTCGATATATAAATAACAATTGTTTTAGCCTAATCTCCTATTGTATTGAACACTCCGACATACATATGTTCAGATAACTTTATCACTTTGTCCTTATCGTCAGCAGTATTTAAGTGAAACCTGTGTTTTTATGACATAAAATATATTATCACGTAAGCTTCTAATCTTTAACTAGTTAATTTATCGGCTCTCAAAACTAAAGGTATTCATATATGTTAGGCCTCATCCTTGGCACCGATTAATTTAAACGCAGTTGGTGAAGCCCGAGCATCGCGTGCAGCGCTCGGCGGGGCGAACCTGTCAGATCAGTGAACGACCTCGACAATGTCCAACCGTTCAACCGCGAATCTCAAACACTCAAGTAAATAAAATGCCCGGTATGTTTTTTTTGGCTTGGAACAGTGAGATAAAAGAGGAGATCACTTCGCGTTTGAATAGCACCGACGCTTTAAGTCACATTTTAGTTGGGGTTTGAGTGACGGTAGGGGTGCATCGCGTGTCGCTGGGCATGAGGTGGCGTACTGGCGTGTCGCCGGCAGCCCGCGCGGACTATCAATGGAGCCGTGAGCTGCGGGCGCGTCCCACTCGCTCGCCCGCCGCCCGGCCGCCCGCGCCTCGCCTCGCCTCGCGAACGCCTCGTGCGGGCCCGAGAGCGCGCGACGCCGCCCGACGATAAATTTGGCGCTAATGGAAACTGGCGACGGTGGGCGCCGGTAATCAATGTTCGACTTGGAAATCGAGGGGCAGTAAGAGTATTATCAATATCAAAGACAAATCAGATATACGCGTAGGTACTTGTTAAGGTAAGGCTCAGAGACGTCAGCCGAGATGAAAAGTATGAAGGGCTTGGTACGCCGTACTCTCGGTATCGATTATTTTACATCCAAGGTGCGAGTCGCTTTCAAGTCGAGTATGTGTTACATGTCGAGTTACTCGCATATTTGTGGATTATTGATGATGGTGATGCTACTACTTTCGAGTACTAGTTTGAGTTAACTTCTATTTTAGCTAAGCAACGCAGTTTCGTGTTGAGCCAGCTAGTTTTTGGATAATCTAATTATGTACCTCTAAATGAATCTAAATGGATTTGAAGTTTAGATATGATATTTTTGTCTGATGCAGTTTATGTTTTTAGCAAAGTTCTGTGTAGCAAAATATAGTTACAACAGATGACGGCAGTTTGAAAATCTGACAGGAAGTAGTGTGTAGGTACTTTCACTTCATCTGGAAGGTCTTCCTATCCTATACGGATGAACCGGATACTCGACTAACTTTACTTGGCGACTGTCTCATACTAATATCTCACCTACGAGTACCTACTACCTAAATAATATTATCATCATCTGCCTAGCCTTTTCCCAACTATGTTGGGGTCGGCTTCCAGTCTAACCGGATGCAGCTGAGTACCAGTATTTTACATGGAGCGACTGCCTATCTGACCTCCACAACCCAGTTAATACTAGGTAATACGATACTCTTTGGTGAGACTGGATGTCAGAATTTCAGGTCACTGACTACCTGTAACGACTGCCAAAGATCTGTATATGGCAGCCGGGACCAACAGCTTAACGTGCTTTCCGAGGCACGGAGGAAACTCGGTATGTCGGGCGGTCACCCATCCACAGACCGACCTAGGCAAGCACAGCTTTACCTAAAGATCGACCCGAGTGGCAGTTCATATTAAGCCACGAGCTGCTCACCTAAATAATATTATGGCAAATTATAATATTGCGATAATAAAATTCCATTTTAGATCTTGTTTGCAACCTTAATAACACCATTTATGAAAATATGTTCGCACATAAAATGGTTTCTTTGTATTTATTAGAGCAATGAAAAACAATCAATGTTATCGGAAAATTTAATATTATTACTCTATAAATAATCGTTTATTTAGATAATGCCGCAGGGATTTCTTCAAGGCTCTTATTGGTACGCAAACTTTATACTCGTAGTAAATCGTCTTCAAAGTCTGTTTGATTTCTTGGTGTGATGGAAATAAAATCAATTACTAAAGCAAACGATGTTTCTCTAGGAAAAATAATGGATAAGTTTTTGAAACCATTGATAAGTTAGGGTTAAAATATGTAGTTAGAGAAGCCTAATTTAAATGGAGATAAAAAAAACTACTCTATGTGATTCAAATCAAGTACCATTTTAAGGGCATTATTTTAAATAAAACAAAAAGGTTGAATATAAAATTAATAAACTTTATACACATTAAATTTCGTAAAGAAATAATTAAGTTAATTAGCGTCAATCTGCAGCACATATCATTTTACAGAACGTTTTAAAAGATAATTAATTAACATTTTAATGAACAGGATTGAAGCTGGATTAAACTAATTAACATAATTGTAATTTTAAATTGCTCTTTAAACTCTTATTAATTATTTTCTGATAATGTATAAAAAATAGATAAGTAGGTATTAGGTAGAAATCATAACGTTTTAATTGAGATGAAAAATTAATGACCTAAAATATCCACACCTAACTTGATTTGGAAGCAATTTGTTTTAAGTGATCTAAGTACACGTGTAAAATATATCTATAATCCAACAGACGGCTTTAGAAGATTCGGGATCGCTAAACTGTTTTTAACGATGTTCAATTAAGTCTCATTAGGGAGTTGTCAATCGAGTATCTCACTCAACGATCAATTACGTCTCTCTTGGGACCGCTTTATCAAAAACCTTTTAACGTATTTACCTGCAATATACTCTGGTGTACTGGATACTAACCCGCATTGGGCTCGCGTGGTGGATTACCGCCCACGCCCACTCATAGAGAAGAGGCTATGTCGGGACGCAGTGGGAACTATACAGGGTTTAAATCAACCCATCACACAGCCGTCAACCAAGCAATGTGTACATCAAACTAAGTACCTCTACGCAAAAATTTTTGCTGAGAAACGACTTTTTGTTTTGGGTCAAAAATCACATTTTACGGTAAAACTCAATGTAGCACTGTTAAAACATTGTGCTAGTGGATGCTTTGAATAGTGAACGGATCATGGAGGTAATTTAAGTAAAGTTATAACTTGAAAAACTAGTATTTACAAAAACAACTGAGAAAAATTTGGAACTTTGACCCCCAATATCTCCGTAACTAGGGGGTTAATAGGGGGCATAATAGGGGGTACCAGGTATGGTCTAAAACAAAAGTGCCCTTCATTTGCGTTAAGGGTACTTTTACACTCTATAGGCTAATTATTCTATAGTGGATTTACCTATTTTGTTAACAGATTGTAGTGTTATTTAAATAACAGATACGTTTGCGTTTAAAAGTTGTGTAAATAAAATGGAGTTTCAATACGGGCAATGTTTGCCCCTGCTATTCGAAAAATTCCAATTAAATAATTGTAAAGAGCAGCGAGCATTTCATTTCAGCCGATATTTTCGATACAAACGGCGCGTAGGGGTAAGTACAATAAAAGGCTGTGACCCCAGTTTTTTAAGAGTGCAACTATTATATACAACGACGACAATAAAAGAGGTTTCTGGCTCCAACTATAAGTTTCTCAAAATAGCCATAATAATTGAAAGGATGACTTTCATGATGCCTTTTACTCTACAAATGGGATTTTTTTTTAAAATATTGTGCAATTGATAGTTGCGAACTTAAAGTGCCTGAGGACGGACGTCGCCAACGAGGCCGGCCCGAAAAGTGACTACTTTGGGGTCTATAAAAGCCGCAAGAGCGGAATCATGACTTGCACCCTCAGGACTTGAATGAAGCAAGCCACATAGCTGTCTAAATTGCTACGTACTGACTAAGATAAAAATATGAATCTGGGTAATCACGTTACAATTTGAAATATTAAATGGGTTTGTTATAATAATTCTACTAAAACGGCCATGTTGGTGCCCTTGGAGGCACTGCGATGGCTAGTTCAAGATGGCGCACGAAAGAGTACTAGGAAAATTATGGGGAAGGCCTTTGCCCAGCTGTGGGACATAAACGGATAACCAAAACAAAACCTGCAATCCGAATTAAATCCGAAAGAGAATCCGAAGCATTGAGAATCTTCACACAATAAGAAAAGTTTCATCGATATACACCACTCTGGCTGATTTACATAAAATCATTTGAACGAAATCTAATACACATGGCTGAAACAGAGCCGAATCCAATAAAATTCGTGTGAAACATGCCTTAATTTGATTCTTTGGTTTTCAAATAGGATCATCATACATAGAAGCAATCAAGTTAGAAGCATGCAATGTTCGAGCTCGATAGTGTGTTCCAAATATATACAGAAGTGGCGCGGTATGAATATATCATGTTGTCTGACATGCTTATTTCCTAAAGTATCCTCATGAGACTTTGTTTATTGTATATTGGTTTTTATTTATTCGAAATATCGTTCATTTATTTTACCCAGTATAGTAATTCTTTAACATATGATGACATGTTTTGTTATCCTTTTTCATTTTGTGGTTTAACGGTCGTGCTTATTTACATCTGTAGGTACCTACATATCATACCTACCTAATTTTGTATTTAAATTATGTTTGAGGTTTTTTTGCGTCATGCTATAGCATTTATTAATACAATAAACCAGAACTGATGATACCTCTTTTTACATCACGTACAGGATTTTTGGATATTTTGGTCCCTTAATTCCAGAATAAACCAAAAGCCACCAAAAAAACGTGAGCATGAAGAATAACTGACACCTGAATTAAGAGTCGAAACAAACCATGGCACTACAACACACACCAACAACGAAAGCTCTACACACAATGAAAGCGAGAATGGACAGCAAGCCAAGAGAACTGAGACAGTTTATAAAGCGGTGTGGTGCTATTATATGTGCGTAGGTAAGTATACGTACGCTCTGTCCAGTTGTGCCGCCTCGGCCTCCTTGAATCTGCAAGCAATTAAAAAATAAGGAAAAGAAAGAAAGAACGAAGATATCAGAGGACACATATTGTTAGGCCACCTAAGCGGGTCAGGTCGCGTTTGCAAGTATGCGGGGATCAGCGTCACACAAAGTTTGTGCTAGAGTAGTGTAGTGAGAGGCTCTGTAGAGGTGGCTTAGCATGAGGTGTTCGTCGCTGCGGCTCCTGCGGTGCTGTGACGGTGTGAACACAACAACAGGCGACCGTGACGTCACAACCAGTCGCGCGTCGCATGCGACCACCGAACGCGGCGGCTTGTGAGTAAGCTGGCTACTTGTTAGTCGTTCACAACATATACGGTTACATTTCACATAGAACATGATTATTTAGCTTACTTTGGTCCTGTGTGCGAAGCTGTGTGGCTTCGTTGATTGTTTTGTTTCATGCAATTCAGTATGGCGACAAAACCTACGGTAAGTAACATTCATTGATGACAGGAGTAATGTCTAAGTTCCACAACAGATTACATTAAATAGTATGTCGGAATTGCCGCTACTACTTCGATAATTTTCTAACAGTAATGGGGCATATCATAAACATTCGTAGTAAATGAACTGTGTAAAACATAAAGAGAGATTGTTATCTGCTAAACATGACACACTACTAAGTATTTCTAAATAAATTATCTAGAATCATCGCAATATTTAATGCGATATGAAATGATAGCTAACGACGTATCAAGTATTTTGTTGACACTGATTAAATTAGTAATCACTGGAAATTCCTCAATACCAGCCATATTTTTTACGATCATAAATAGTTAAATACTACCACCACTACTCTCGTTAACTTCGGGTACAGGTACTTAATTGGTTTTATGATTCTCTTTGATTGTCATGTATATATCAGGGATTGTAAAGATCAGATCGAAAAACAAGGAGTACGTCGTAAAACTATTCATAAACTGAATTACGTAATCAATTTTAATGTAACCATAGATAAATAAGTCAACTTGGCAAAATTAAATATATGATTTATATTTGATTGTTGAAATTCCTCTTAGTTGGCCAATTAATATGTTTAAATAACATATTTTAATAAATAATAGTTAACGAATGACATAATATTTACATAACATGGAATAGGTAATGTTTTCATTGAACTTGAAGGATAAGTTCATGGTTTATTTCGAGTTGTTTTGGAATGTATGAATCAAAGCATGACAAATAAATCACAGTTATTTACCTATTATAAATATTAAATGCTCCCATTTATATTTAGAGTAAATGTGTACTTTCATCATGTTTATAATAAAATTACCTTAGAATTGACCTTACGTGAATTACATGTTTTTTTGTGAGTAACATATGGAAAATAATTAAATACTTATGCATTATAAATATGATATGACTTGTATGATAGCATCTTGTAGGATTTCATATTTTTTAAAGTTTGTTGATAGAAGATTTAATTTTATCGATGTTTGTTACTCTCGAAAAACAGTGTTTGGTTTATTTATGAAAATTTGTATACTGCAGGCACAATTGTGTTTTTTTACATTGATCACATACTTTTAATTTAATGGTGGCAAGAATCTGATAAAAAAATTAATCTAGGCATGTGAATTAATCTTCCTGTAAAGATGGAAACACAACTTAACATACACTGTATAATATGGCAAATTTGCCGTTTTAATGACCTCATCATGAATTAATAAGCCTGACAGGTCCTTCCTCAAAATGTAAACATCTCAACAGGAACATCCGCCAACAAGGTTCACGCTGAAGAAGTAATTTAAGTTGCGTCTAATTTAGAAAATAATTCCCTTCATCAATTTGTCAATCGACTTCGAATCAGTCCTTTGCGAAGGTATAATGAGTTCCTGCAGTCCTTTGAAATCGAAACAGTAAAGGGGAAACCTTGTGAGGTTTTTAATATTACCAAAAGGGTGAATTGTGAGTCCATCAATTTAATTAAATCTTTAATAAATTGAAATTCTCTCGGCCCACTTTAATCGCACATCACAGAATTGGCCAATCATGTGACTTTTTGTGCATTGTAAAGATCTTTTCATTCGCCTGCAGAATGGGTGACGAGGCGAAATATGCACCGTGCTCGCCTAAAATGGTAATCTGATCCGACTATGGCATGAATGTGTTGCTGAGAGCGGCGCGGCACAATTCCACTTACTGCGGTGAAAAATGATTCTGCGCGCAGCAGCTGTGAAGTGTAAGGCGCTTATGTCGTCGCCCACTGGATTTGTTAAGATTTAAGTTATATTGAGTGCATATGTGATATCAAGTCTCGAATACAGCGTTCAATCGGATCATGTCTGGAGCTTGGATTGTGAGGGCGTGGCGCGTGTTTGATACATCCCGTAGCTCGTTTGTGGGCTAGGTACAGATCTATCTGGTGTGTATATAAAAGAGTCTTACCTTTCGCTGGCGATCGAGCTGTTCCGCGACATCGACTTGGGTGACATCTCGAAGTCGGAGTCTGAGCGGTAGAGGAAGGACTCGCGGCGCTGCGGCATGGCCTGCAGGACGAGCGCGGTGGACGGCGAGCCCCCCTCCAAGGGGGATCGCGCGCCCCCCGCGCCTCCCGCACCACCCCCATTCTCCACATCGAAGCTGAAACAATAGAACACAGTGATTAATATAACGCAATGTCATGAATAGGTCTTAATCCTGAACATACGAGTACATCGGCAGATAAGCTCAGAAGATAAGACAATCGCCACGCGATTAAGACTCGTCGCGTCGCACCCCGTGTGCCGAGATAACTTCTTATGTGTATAACTGATTTATAAATAGATTTCGTATCTATCATAATATCGGATTGTAGAAATGGCAAATTACCCCAATAGCACTGGCATTTGTAAAAATCCTACAAGATTTGAACAATATAACTATTTAATGAACCAAAATTTTCTACGCATGCTTTGCCTGACAAACACACGACAACCGCACAGTAGGAGAAACATACGTGAAATGTAATCACGATGATTCAAGAAGATATCGAGTCGTGATAATTGGCGTATGACGTAGTTTCTGTGTCTACTATATCAAAGAAAACGATAATGTGTATTATGAAAATATCGTAAATAAATGTAATTTTATATAGGTCCGGAATTCCTAATATTTTTTATGATTCATAAAAGAACGTGATTACAACTTTATAAATAATATTTAAGTAGGTAATTGGGAAAACCATTTTCCAAGTGATTAAAGTAAACGGATGGAAGTTTGAGGAAAAGTAACGGAATGTTTTCGCGTAGTACGACAGAGCCATCTGCGGGAAAATCTGAGCAACAGGCGCTCGGAAAGTTTCACATTGTTGTGTCGCTGTCGGTTCTTTAGTGCGAATTGCCGCCGCCAGAGGTCTCTGTATAATAATTCAACACAATAGAATGGGACAGACATAGCCCCGCCTTGATTTCGATTGAATAATATTTGAACATAATAAAATCTATCTCTATGTTAAGCATAATAAAATTTATTTATCTTGACAATAAATAGGTATGTATGGTATAAGTGTGTAACCACAATACAATGATTATGAGTAATATGTCAGGTACGTTTCCTTGTTTTTCCGGGTGTATGTATTTACTAACGTAAATTTTTCACCTTTAGCAATACAATCAAGTTATAACTGTTTCGATGTATATTTCTCAATTGAGACTGTTAATCAGTCAAAACTACTTTTGGCCGGTTAAAACTATTTGAACGAAAACTAGCATTTACTTAGAAACACATTAGATTGTTTTTTTGATTCCTTTAAAAGCATCATTATCTGCCTAGCCTTGGATGGCTTCCATTCCAGTCTAACTGGATGCAGCTGAATACCAGTATTTTATATGGAGGGACTGCCTATCTGACCTCCACAACCCAGTTAGTACTAGGTTATACGATACCCCTTTTTTATGGTGGGTGGAAAATCATCAAATAACCCCTCCCGCTCTTGGGCAGAGCGGAAGGAGTGTCAGACTTCTACTGACTAAAAACCAGCCATGTTCCTTCTTACCCCTTCATGTCGAGGCCGCGGTATCTCTTGCGAACAACCCGCAGCCTTATACGACACCCCTTGACTACTACACTACTTAGCAGACCTCTTCGTGCCGTTGATTACCTGTTACGACTGTCAAAGATCTAAAAAATGACATCCGAAACCAGAGACGGGATAACGTGCTTTCCGAGGAAACTCGGCAAGTAATGGGTGGTCACCGATCGACAGACTAACCTAGGCAAGTGCGGCTTAACCTGAAGATTGATCCAAGCTGTTGTTATATCTAGCCACGAGCTCTTCTATTCCTTGAATTCCTTGAAAAACACCGTGTTGTAGTATTTCTAATAATAATTGAGGCATTCTGAAACAACTTATATATTTTTCATCGACAAAACGCATCTTCACTTAATAAGGCTTTTAACACTTTGAGTCAACTTTCGATTAACAGTTTTGATTATAAAACATACAATGGTTTGAGATGATTTTATATAATTCTTTATATATATTTCTCTCTGTCTAGAAGGAGTTGTTCAATAATAAAATTGAATTTTACTGACTTCCCATGACCTCAGTTTACTTGTTAACTCGAATAAAAAGCTTTGTGGTTGCGGGAATAAAAGGCGGAGTCCCGGATAATTACGGTAATCTGTCTTAATTATAAGATCTCGCTACCTCAATCAGGTAGATGTGTACGCTACCCTCTCGGTTTTCTTACAAACGGGGAGTTATTACACCGGCTTTCCTGCTTTTAACTAATTGCAAATTTTAAGCGATATAAATGTTGAGTTGTTAGACGCAAAAATAGGCTAAAATGAGCAAATCCTTGTCCAAAAATTACAATTAATTCGATTTGAGAATCCATAATACAGGCAATTTCTAGTTGGTAATTAATTAATTAGCTCGAATAATTGATTTTCTTGAGTAAAGATGTTTATCTTGGTATGGTCATGTAATGGGGAGGGATGAAACGCATGTGACTAAAAAAGTGATGGATATAAATATTGATGGATGGAGAGGGAGAGGAAGGCCAAAGAAAAGATGGATGGATTGTGTGAGGAATGATATGAATGAGAAAGGAATAAATGCCACCTTGACGTGTAACAGGGAAGAATGGAAGCGCCGTCCCCAAATAGAATGGGATAAGGGCAGGAAAATGATGATGATGAGTAAAGATGAGCTCGTGCCTAAATAATAACTGCCTCTCGCGTCGATCTTCGGGTTATGGATATCCACAGACCAACCTAGGCAAGCGCGGCTTAACCCGAGTGGCAGTTATTATTAAGCCACGAGCTAAAATGACTCATATGTTTACAAAAAATAAATCTTTTACATACTACTAGCAACAAGTTCCTCAAATAAAATAATAATAAAGTTATATCCACATGTTTTAAGTGCTACGCCTACGGTGGTAGTAAAATGTCCGTAGCGGATCCGTAGCAGCTGTGTAGCAGCTCGGAATTTAATGACAGTACGTTTACGAAAATTATTAAATGTACTAGTTGCTTTGTTCAATAGGATTAAATATACTACAGTATTTGGATGCACTGTGTGAAGGCTAATCCAACTATATAATAAACTAGCTGACCCACGCAACTTCGTCTGCATCACATAATATAGCTTATAACCTTTATCGATAAATCGACTATCCAACATAATAAATTGAGTATCGTACTCGTTACAAACAAAAAATCTTACCTTTCCTCTTTATGATACTTTTAGTTTAGATTGGTTTCGATTATATTATTAAAGTAACAATTACTATAGGTATCTCCTACTGTTTAATATACAGTAACACCTTGTACTTGTAAACATTATGGTGCAGTAAATATTTTGAATTTGAATTTCTCCGGAGCCCCCAGAGGCCAGAATCCCCACGTACCTACCGCACCGGACCGAATGACTGCCACGCGCTTAATTATTTTGTCACCCGTTTAATTTTACATTGCGATATCTTCTAAGACATTTGTTTAAACTGTATAGAGTAAAAGGCACAAATACTCTATAATAAATTTCCGTGCTAACAAACACATTTATATAGATATAGATTAATACCATATGGGTTAAATAAGCTTCGCAAAATATCATTCTTTTTAACCTAACATTTTAATATTAAAAAATGGTTACAGTGAGTCAATCTTAAAAGATAAACATATGCTGTCGCGGACTTTTTTTTAGAACTTTTAAAGAGGAACAATTCCTTCATACATGATATTTACGTAACTTAAACCGTTTTCGCAGCGCACGCAACGGAAGCTCTCAAAAAGGAATATCTTTTCCCGTTTCTGCAACATTTTTCATGTATGCTCCGCTCCTATTGATTATAGCGTGATGTTATATAGCCTAAAGCCTTCCTCGATAAATGGACTATCCAACACTAAAAGAATTTTTCAATTCCAACTAGTAGTTCCAGAGTTTACCCCGTTCAAACAAACAAACAAACAAACAAACTCTTCAGCTTTATAATATTAAGTATAGAAGTATAGATATAATGTAATATATAAAATATTATAATATCCTACTATCGAAAGTTTGTGAGTATGAACGGATGAATGGATGGATGGATGGATAGATGGATGGATGTTTGTTACTCTTTCACGCAAAAATTACTGAAGGGATTTGGATAAAATTTGGTACACAGATAGTTTATAACATGGATTAACACGTAGGATAGTTTTTATCCCGATTTTATCTTCCCGTGGGATCATTTTCGAGTTGTAGAGGGCGAAGCCGCGCTTGACCCGTGTATGATACGGAGCAGACTTTTTTTCAGACGAAAAAGTTCAATGCTGGTCGGTTTAAAATCACGTACCAAATTCACGAGGTCTCTTCCACCGTGGGTTTAAAACATTCCAAAAGCACCTACACCACTATCTACCTCTTATTTACAGAAGTTGTCTGACTTCGTATGGCTCTATAATAAAAGTGTTTTCTTAGTTCCAAAAGCGTAGCATAAAAGTTGTTTGTTATAACGATGTCATTCACCTATCAAAGTTTTCCAGACATGAGATTTTCACCGCGTTTTAAAAATAGTATCAGTAATAATAGACTGAACCACCCACTGAACTTTTATTGGAGATACTGAGTACTTATTTTCCTTTATAATCGATAAAGCATAAAATGTCATAAAGGCTGGCAGGTATTTCTAAAGGTCGAGAGTGTCATAAATACATCGTAAGTTGTTGCAATTAGGGATGATTTATGCTTGAGCGCTGGGGGTTCTGTTGCATACAAAATGCAATGATCAGGTAGATAAGTGGCGTAGGATTTGCACAGTGGAGCGTAAGCATAGGTTGCATGCGACCATCACACCTGCACTTGTAAGAATTGATTGTAATGTAAAAGGAGTTCTATGCTTTAATTTAATGTAAAAAAGAAATAAAAAGTGTACACAGGACAAAACAAATTGACAAAAAATTAAAAATTAAAAAAGTAAACATACACACTTAAAATTAGGACATACTTAGATTAAATTAAAATTAGTCCCGTACGACGCCAAAATGCCACTATCTCAGCAATGCCAATGCAATGCTAATGTCAGTTTATTGTAAAAGAAACAAAGAAAGAATATTTATTTGTCGCAGAAACATGACTGCCTCGTTTGTCTAGTGGTTGCAAGCGCGACTGCTGAACATGACGTCCTGGGTTCGATTTTTCCAGATCGGACATTTGCCTGACCCGGGTCGGGCCGGGAATGAAATATCTCTTTACATATTGGGTTTTCCATCAGAAAATTTTCAATGTTTTGTTTGTGCCCGCTTGATGACAATAAGCTCGCCCCATAGTACATGGAACTTCAACGTAACGGGAATATGAGTGTACTATTATGTACACCTTTGCCTAAGTTTTACATCGATACAGTCCATAAAATCTAACTTGATTAAAATGACAGCTGCAAAAAAAGGGACTTGTAGATTGGGCCCTATCAAAATAAATAACTACAGATGCAAATTTATGCAGTCATTATTTTACGCTATGTAAATAAGGGTATAAATTAGGCCCAATGAAATCAAACTATAATAACAAACAGTCTTCATAAAATTATCGCGCGATACTTCCTGGCCGAGCCATAATCGATTTTTTAAATCGGGGTTAATGCGAATAAATGTTCATTATTGTTCATAACATTAAAAAAATGTACTTTATAGGTTCGCGAGATGTTTAACAAAATCGGTGGCGCGGCCAGAAAGCATGCGGCCAGGAAGTATCACGCAAATTATCGGGTTAATTATGAACATTCTAACAGCAGATTTTAAATATCGAATGATTGACCGCCGTAAATGACGGGGTGATATTTTGACAGTTGGGCTGAATAGAATTTCGTTCACTCTGACATTGACGTCGGTACACGTATAGCGGCGGTTAAATTTTGTTATTTGAGAATAAATCTGTCTGCACCAAAGTAATCCTCGACATCTTCATCACATCACGCCTCTGTCTCCCCGATTCTCTGTGTCCCCACACTTTACCAGTTATGTTTTAGTCTCACGTAATAGGAGCCTATTGCCCGGGCACAAATCCAGACTCCATGGCTGCAACTAGGAAATATCCAGGTCGGGCAAAGTGTTATTGGGTTTTTCATTTAATAACAATTTGCCTGACCTGGGAATTGAACCCGGGCCCTCATATACAGTAGCCGCGCTTGCGATTACTAGACCAACGCGGCATTCCTCGACAGTTTAATTTAATTCTGAACCTACATTCTATAGCTCTCATGGTAACCTAAACCATAAGCCCATGTGTGGCCTAAAAACGCTGACACCAGTTTAGACACTAACTACACACGAAAAAGAAAAGCTCTCATTCTAGAGCGAGTCAGGTTTGTTAGCAACTGGACAGAGGTGGTACATCAACCCTGCTGTAAGTCATTGCGGTAACAATAGGGTAGTTGACTGACTAAAAAACTATGATTCTGTTTGGTCCATCTGTTAGATTATCGATTTTTATAGGATACGTGTTTTTTGTTTTATCAAATTAATAAAAATTGACGAAAATGCACCAAACTGTGACGTCGCGCGACTTTTCGAAGCGTTGTATCGTCTTCATTTATTGTTTACGTGAAAAAAGAAGAAATACGTGTCCAATATTTTTTAGAAATCTTTCTGACGGACTAATTAGATTGTTTTTGTCAACTACCCTATTATCATCTGCTTAACCATATCTTGAACTATGAGGTCATTGACTTGTATAATAAAAAGGTCATTGACTTGTATAATAAAATTTAACCGCGCTGGTTTTAACACCCAGATTCATTTGAAAACTCGATCTGGATGATAAAGCGGTGGTGAAGCAGGATCAAGTGGCATGTATTCAAACATTTTGTACAGAATAGTATATAAGATTAATAGAGTATTGCACCAGATCAGCATTCACCCCAACTCGAGCTGGTCATGGTTATTTTTATGAAACTTTCATACTGTAACGTATATTTATCAGCATCGTGACAGCACCAGGTCAGATCGCGATAAGCTAGTAGGAAAGAGGTGTGGGCTAATATCATTCATATAAAAAGTCGTAGTAATTTAATTTATTTGTCTTGGTTTGGACTCAACCCGGCTTTAGTCTCTTTCATCACACCAGAAGCCCTAGCACGAGCGATCCGTAAAAACGTAACGTAATAGGCCGATATTTCTATCAAAAATACAATGGTCCTGTAGGAAAGTTAAATTGTTTGCAGCAAGCTCAGTTAGTATCATCCATAAATATAAATTAGTTTTCAAAATTATGAAAATATTATTATGTGAAGCGCGTAATTTTAAAATCGACGTAATTACGTTACGTTTCCACCGCGCGCTCGTAGTTTGGCCTCAGGAGTTGTCGGAAAAATCTGGGTGTTAAAACCCGCGCTGTTAAAGGTTAAGCCAATGACCTCACCAGATGTTGCATATAAGAGTCAACGTTCTGCACCTGTTCCCATTAGATCACCAATTACACAATATTATGATGTCATAGGAAAACGAAACATCTTCCGATGTTGTCGTGTTTTGTTTTTGATGACATACTTATAATGACGGAACATATCAATGACATGTTTGTATATGTCATCTTTCATTTAAGAAGGTCAGAAAGTGATACATTTATGACTTATGATATAAAGGTATGTTAGTCAATTAACAGGACAGGAAAATTATATGTTGCTTTTGTGTTCTAGTTTGCAGTTTTATGACTTATTAATAATGACGGAACATATCAATGACATGTTTGTGTATGTCATATTTCTTTTGAGGCAGTCAGAAAGTGATGCATTAATGACGTAAGTTGTAAAGGTATGTTGGTCAATTAACAGGAGAGGAAATTATTAGTTTCTTTCATATTTTTATTTGCAATTTAATGACTTATTAATAATGTCGGAACAATATATCAATGACATGTGTGTGTATGTTATCTCTCTTTTAATAAGGTCAAAATTGAGACATTTATGACGTACATTATGAGGGAATGTAACTTAAATAACAGGAGAGGAACATTATTTGTTCCTTTTGTGTTCTGGTTCGCAGTTTTATGACTAATTAATAATGACGGAACATAATTATATCAATGTCATGTTTGTGTATGTCATATTTCTTTTGAGGCTATCAGAAAGTGATATATTAATGACGTAAGTTATGAAGGTATGTTGGTCAATTGACAGGAGAGGAAAATTATTAGTTTCTTTCGTGTTTTGGGTTGCAATTTGATGACTTATTAATAATGACGGAACATATCAATGTCAAGTTTGTGTATGTCATCTCTCTTTTAAAAAGGTCAAAAAGTGATACATTTGTGATGTAAGTTACAACGGACTGTCACGTAAATAACAGGAGAAGAAAATTATTTGTTTCTTTGTTATGACTATGACATTTGAAGACGTTATACTTTTATGTCAGGCTTTGGTGTACGTGCCTGCCTAGTTACGTTCTAAGAATGCAAATTCATGATGACGCTGTATTCCCCAACGTCTTATAACATACTGCTTACGAAAATTAAAAGTGTTTTTATGACTATTATTACCCATTTATTATAGCAGTGATAGCCCAGTGGTGTACGGGTTGTTCGAAAGAGATACCGCGGCCTCGACACAAAGGGCTAAGAAGGACCATGGGTGGTTTTTAGTCAGTAGAAGTCTGACACTCCCTTTCGCTCTGCCCAGAGCGGGAGGGGTTATTTGATGATTTCCCACCCCGCAAAAAAAGGGCATGCACTGTTGAGTTTTTGGATTCATGGGCGTATTGGTAATTTTCTTACATAAAATTACTCCTGTTATCCCCGTAGAGTTTAGCTGAGGTATGCCTATGCATACGAAATCCGAGGCTACCATTAGCCAGGCAACTACAGAGACATTCCTAATGAAAAACCCAATAACATCTTGTCCGGGCTGGAAATTGAACCTGGCCTAGGTTCAAACTCAGCACTTGTGGCCATTTTTTTGCGTAAAAATTACGTTACCCGAAAATTTTATTTGATGCCGTGGTTGGTATGTACCAATAATCCTATAAGCGGATGAACAAGACTAAGGCAATACATACTTTCTTAGGTAGGTTTGTTCACGGTACAAAAACATAACAAGATTATATAACCAGCTGAACGAAATACTGTAAAGTGGAAAATAAAGTGCATTTCTCTAATGCCTGGAGGTAGAATATTTAATAACTAAAGATTTTCCATTACAACGTATATTCGCTTAGAGAAAATTGCAACTTCAAAGGATTTTAGTTTAATATGAAAATCTTATATATAGTTAACTCAGCAGTTCTAGGCACTAATAACTAGGTTTTAGAAACGGTTCTGGGAACTCTAGTGGCATTAGCATCTGGGAAAATAACATTATCTTATTATTAAAAGAAAAATATGACACAGATTTTTTAAATGAGTTTTATAACAATAGTCACACTTCACATCATCATCTGCCTAGCCTTTTTCCCTATGTTGGGGTCGGCTTCCAGTCTAACCGGATGCAGCTGAATATATTTAGTATTTTACATAGTTTAATCTAGGTTAATGACAACATACCAACTCATATTATTTCTGCTTTTATCCCAGTTTATTTGGGGTCGGTGCAGCATGTCTTCTTCAACCATACCATTATGCGTTATTTCATCAGTCGATCTTCTTTCTAGGCATATCATATTTCGCTTAGTCCATCCACCGTTTCTTTGATCTTCCTCTACTCCGACAGTCATTCATTCATACTTATAACTTTCCTTATTCCTCTGCATGCCATGACCATATGAAATATTATCACAGTTATAATTTGTATGTCAACTACTGTCGCTATAAAACTTAGCTAACAAAAGTTATCCGGAGACCGCTAAAAAGGACAAAGAGTAGAAAAATCAATGTTCTATAAATAAGGGCGCATCACACGAATAATTTCCCCGCTATAATTATACCTGCCGGTGGTGCGCCTCCTTACGGACACCGGGGTCCGCCGCAGCGGCCTGCGGGTTGCGCCCCTCGCACTCCAACGCCGCGGGGCTTCGCTCCACCTGACCACATGCCTAACCGTCAGTACCACCAGCCAGTCAGACCAGATACCTTAACCATACACAAAGTTACCATCAGCTTATTTCTACAGGAAGCCTCTTATCCCTGTTGTAAATAAGCGAATTCGGTTGCCATTTATGTATATTTGGTGACAATTTTTACGATAAGGATGTAGGGTCGTCATCAACGGATTGTCAGTATCTAGAATTTAACGTCGAACAATTTATAGCATTTTTATTATGAATAAAGTATTTGTCACTGGGCAACAGGTTAATAAAATTACCTCCGATCGACTATGTTTTTATCGGCGTTGAATAAGATTTTTATCTGAGTGTTTCCCATGTACCTTGTAGTGACTGTGTTAAAGGGAGAAAAAGCTCTCTTTAAAATTGAGTTATTTTTCCTGCATGCTGCCATGTCTCGCTAATTTGTTTACTATGTTGGAGGTATTTGACGAACCCCTGTTTTCCGATACTCAGGCCAAGTGACCAAGTTCTCGGTAAATAGGAAGAACGTAATTACCGAGCGTGGCAACACTAGCCGCCCACGGCAGTATAATATAATTACCGGGCAGTAGTTTGTCTATATTTAGAAACAGTAAATATAACAATCAAATTAGTTTGTATGGGCGTATTTTAGGGTCTAAAGTGAGTTTAATATTTAACAATTCCTGCTTTAATTATCCTGAATTACTATGAAAATATTTAACATAAAGATTTTTTTACATGTTTTTTGATTTATCTAGTTATCAACCGTTCAATGTTTTTGACATTTGGTATTTTTGATTTGGTGATATGATAACTCATAACATAATCCAATCTAAGTGGTGATCTAAAATAAGTGCAGTGACGGAGGTGGGTATCAGTAAACAAAATAAAACGATAAACAGAACATTAGATTGTATCTGACTCACGCCGACTATGCGCATTCTCCTTTTTTCATCTTTGAAATATCGCAGTTGGCATTTTCTCTTGTACCTATGTGAATAGGTATGTATTATATCGTTGCATATTGCATTGATTATGACTTTTTACTCTCGACGCTCTTAATTTGCACGTCTTTCTACATTGTTCTCACATACTCGTATATGTAAAAAACTCAACATAATTATGGAACCAAGGTTTTGTAACAATATTTTGATTTAAAAGTGTGTCCATAGAGGTTTTTCCCCTTCTTCTCCATAGAGATCCAGGCTTGAGAATGGGCAACTACAGTACTTTCACAAGTTATATGTCATGTGATTGTGACTGTAGCTTTGCTGTCTTTATTTTTCTGATATTCAAAAGTGCTTGTAATGACTTAATTGAAATAAATGCTTTGAGTTTGAGTATTATGTATGAGTCGTTGTAAATATGTGAGTATTGGTGTACCGTCGAATATCGAACTGTTGCTCATATCACACTTCAACGGGTGTTTACTAAAATTTCTTCAATGTTCGTTTATTATTGGTTTGGGAGCTTGCCAAAATAACTATGCAGATTTAAAACCACGTGTTTTAATGTTACCGTGCAAACCATTATTTCTTATCAACGCTGTGCTCAGTGACAAGATAAAAAAAAATTGCATGACGTTAAAATGCAAGTATTGATGACTATATGACTTGACATTCCGTTTGATACACATGGAAAAGTATAATTAGACTCAAATGTTTAGGAATTATAGTGTATGTCAGCAGTAAATGGTGGTTTAACAATTGGATGTAGAGGTAAAAGGTTTACAGAAAGGATCCTTTACTTGATTTACAATCGACTAGGTTAATAAATCCGGTATCAGCCTTTGTCAGGAAGGTCTAAATATTAAATTTTCGTGAAACAACTGAGGTGGATAAAATAGTTTGTTCCACGTTTCTTTCAAACATTTTTTTCATTAAAATTATTATAATTTTGTACCATTAGCTTTTCAGTTAGTATAACTTTCAACTATGTAGTAATTTTGGCTAGAACATAAATATTAACATTATGATTTAGGTGCCACATGCTATATAGTTTTATATAATATGTATTGGTAAATATGTAATTCTTAGCCAAGTTTCCTTTTATTTTTAGAACACAATTTATCATTCATTAGTACATCATTTACTGCCACAAAACCACTATAATTAAATATATTGAGCCGCACATTGACACACAACAGTCGTAGGAAAACTCATAAAAATATTCAAAGTATGACGATAAAATGTATTAATATTTGTCACGAATTTAGAATTGTGTGTAGGTGTATACCGTCTACATTGCAACGCCTACCGTCTACAAAAATATCAATACAATATTGAACAGAAAAACAGATTGTGAATAGACAAAAACATTTGATAATACTTCTTAATGCAATGATTGATAAAGAGCACAGCTACAAAGCTTTAAAGAAAGCTCTAACAATGGTATTCAATTGTTTCCGGTCAAACAGTTCAAAGGAATGTCTTTCATGTTCAAGTTATTCTGGTCCGTTAGCTCTTTTTACACTGAGTGTCACATATTGAACCTTTCTACTCGGCGCCGGCCAGTGTGCTAGATATTCGCATGAAAAGAATATGGGACCTTTTGTTTAGAGCCTTTGTTGATCTATATAGAGGACAATTCTGCAATGTAGTGAAGGTGTGTTGGAATGCAAATTTAAATGTATCATTATTTCCATTGTGACGCTTCCTTCGCTCAAGTTTATCGCTACGAAAGTTTTGTTCCGACAGCATAATGGGGCTGAAAAACTTCAGGTCTCGCGTCAAATATTGTTCTTTAACAAAAAGAACGAAGGTACGCTTACATCATGCGACGATCAAGAAACTAGACTCGCGTGGGTTGTTATTTCCCTGCTCTTTGAAATAACTTTTGAAATATAATTTCCCGACTGCTCTTTACAATGTTCCCATGTTATTTCGCAGAGCTTCTAGTTTTATAATTGCCTTCTTGTAGCATAAAATAATATAAAAGATAAAACTGTTATGAAACTAAATTGAATCAACCGGACTTTACCACCGATCAATGTGTACGTAGTACCTACATACGAAAACGTCATGTACCTATAATAAAATAATTATCTCCTATATATATCTACATTGTACAGATTTCAATAAGTACCTGTAGATTAAAACCATTGTAATCAACGTCATTGGTGATAATTAAGTATATCTCAATTGCATCAACATATCTTTGTCTCATCAAACGATTTTATCGTGTCCTTGTGATTAATGTTTTTAAGTAATGCGATGATATCTGTTTAATGAATATTTGTCGATATTGTACGGAAACCTCATTGTTTGATAAGTGGTTACGACTGTTGTATCTCATGTGGTGTCCCTGGTCAGTATTCGTGCGTGGACCTCTTGGGGTTGTCGCCACTGCTGGTCTGACTGGAGCTGGTGGTGGTGGCGCTGAGCGTGGACAGGTCGCTGGAGGCGCGCGCCGAGCGCAGGCGGGGCAGCACGGGCGCCTCCTCCGCCTCGGGGGAGCACGCCGGCTCACACGCCCAGCCCAGCGCGCGCGCCACCGACCACACCGCGAACACGAATGTCAACATTGCTGGCCTATCGAGGCACGCGCCGCCCTCGACTCCTGCCCGCACCCCAACAACAATCACGTGGAAACCAAAACATCAGTCCGAGTTCACACTAGCATTTCTCCGCACATTCTGAGTCAGAAACAGTCAATCACTAACGCTGCGGCCCGTGAGCGACGGCAGCAGCATGGCAGTGGTAGCACATGGGTCGCACGTGCAGCGCGACGGTGCCGGGAGCGCGCTTCACACGCCCGCGCGGCTCGCACTACACTGGGCTCGCCGACGAGCCGCCGCCACGCGCGCTATACTATGCACTTGTGTTATCGTCATTATTGATAGTTATTATGTTGACAACTACACGCTCACATCGTTATATGTACACAAACAGCAATCAAACATTTTCGACTCAGGGTTAAGTGCGAATTGTTAGCAGTTATTGTCACATCACAGACCTTTCAATGGGTCGTCTTAATAATAACACTGGGAATCGCGCATCGAGCACACGTTACGAATGTCACTAATAGTACCGCGCGATCGTGCGTGTAGATATTATGATGTGCATCGCAACGGCGTGACGCGGCCGGCAATGTTGACGTTGCGCGGCGCGGGGAACGTGAGCGGCCGACGTCACTCACTGCTTGGCTCACCCGCGCCGCCACTCACTGAAAGGGCACGTTCTATATTTATATGTGACCCACAATTACATCACTGCTAGAAAACAATGTCAATGCGTCAGTTATTCGTACGGTTTTTGACACGGTATCACTTGTTGCACGCGCGTTCCGAGTCGGCTGGCGAGCCGTGTCCCTGCAAGCGTCGAATCGACCCCGACTGTGGTGTCTGAGCGGATGTGCGTGTCAAGGTGTGCAGCGCGCCGGTAAATCGTGCCGACGTCGTTTCGGACAGGAGCACCGTCACAGAGCATCCTGCGGCTGCCCGGCGGCCATGTTGGCACCGCCATTTTGCCGGGGGTCGAACGGGGCGAGCCGCATGCGTACGCCGGCACGCAACTCTTGTGTAGGAAATGACGGAAGTCACCAGCGCCGCCGAGCCAAAGTAGTGCTTATACCGCCTACGTAAGACCCACTTTCACGTACCATGCAAAGTGCGTTCGTTTATAGGTCAAGCGAAAACCTAACGTCTTCACTGAAGCTTGCTACGAATCACAACCACTGAATTCGGTTTAATACATTCGTAAGGCTTCACAGATTACATTTTCAGCGATAAGAGTTACGTTTCACATTGATTTACCTGTCCACGAGGCGCTGATACACATCAACCCCTAAGGCGATAACGATTGCCCTGATTTCAAGAATTTAAATTATATTGTTTTGATTGTAAATATTCATAACCGTATTTAATATTGAATATATCACTCGTTCTACGGAAAATTCTAACACCTGTCACTGGAATCAAATTTTCAATTATCTGAAAATGATAAAGATATAAAACTTACATTTCTTTTTCCATTTACTATTTTTTTATTTAACACAAACTTCCACATTTCACGAAAAAATGTCAACCTACATAAATTAATCGTCATTTTCCAAGCCATCGCGATAATAAAACGTCGTATCATACAAGTCTCGTACCACTGTCATAGAGGTTGGTGACTCTTAATGTAATTAAAAGTCGGCAGAGTGTAAAGTAGTTATGTTTTATTGGTTTGTCGCGTAGGTCGTCGCCTTGAACTTGACCGCGGTGCCACTGCCCTTCATGCGGGTGCACCCTATCTACATCACATCCGGGGGAACATTTGCATTGATCTTCTTGCATAATAAAGGGAAAGATTGTTTCAATACTGTACGGTTGGTTTTATCGTACTACGGGATTTTGCTACGCTCGTAGACCCATAGCTCCGTAGCCGCGTAGCAGCGTGGCCCTTTAAGATAACAGGAGCAACGGAAAAAAACCAAAAACATTTTCCGGTCCACACGCAACATAAAACAAACAACTTAACCACCTGTGGTACATAATACCGTAACATATACTTAGTAGAACGAGGAAAACACATAATTATACGAGATAACAACGTGCCATTAAAAAAGACACCTGTAATAGAAAAACATGAAGCCTTTGCTCGGAAATACAGTTGTACGATTGACAGTGTATATTTCACGTGAGTCTACATTATATGGTATTGTAGTATGTTACCTTGGCCAGTAATGGAGGACTGTCTAACATGTTATTACGCTTGTGGCCAAAGATAATTAGTGTGGGAATGCACGGAGATGCAATTACGGCGTACCTACGTCAGAGATTGTACTGTGTATTGTGAATGTGCTCTACTGGAGTAATGTGCCTTAATACAATATGCATAATTATTTAATTGGCTGAGAGGTATCTTGGTGAAGCTGATTATATGTAACCGGATTGCTGATAATTGAGTTTAATTTGTAGTGGCTAGGATTAATAAGCGTAGTGAGTTAGTAACCATATCATGTTAGCTATTTAAATACATTTAGTCTTAAAATATTTACAGTATTAAAAAAAAAATAGAGAATTGTATAAATAAGTAAGTTATTTGATTTAGAGGACAGCCGTAGTCGCAAGCCACTGATACCTGATGCTCCTTCATCGCGTTCTCATTGATACATAAGTCAGCTGCTGGTTGCCATTAGCAAGGTGGCATGCGACTACGACTGCCCTCTATAATAATTTCACTTATAATACGTTAAGTTGAAATATAAAAATTATCTACTTACTTGACGATAATAAATTATTTGGATAAGGCGTTGATAGATAAAAATACCAGACAAGAACTATTTTCTTGTTTTCTACATTTATGACCGCGGTTTTAGTTTCTTAAACTTATTTTTTTATTTAACTTTTATTTTTGTGTTATTTAATAAATACGTACCTAATAATGTTTTACTTTCATAATGTAATATTCTACTTAATGTTAGTTTGTTATTAACATAGTACGAGTAAATAACACAGACTAGACCGCGAGAACTGTTTGACCGCATTCTAAACGTGTATGTTAACAAAAACTATAATAAAATATACATATTTGTAATGTGCTCAAGACCTTTTATTTGATACCAAACATGTTATGATTGTCTCAATTTTTTTTTTCGTGGTTAGAATCTGACATTTAAGTTCCATCATAAAAGTATTTGATAAAATTTAGATAGCCTATGCTACCCGATCTATTTTACGAATCTATTGGCTTGGCACCTCATTTATCAAAATCCGTTCAGTAGTTTAGGCGCTATGGTGGAACATACATACATACATACATAGACTACCAAAATCATTACCCTTCCTTTTGGCTTCGCCATAGTCGGGTAAAAACGGAACCCTTATAGATTCGTCATGTCTGTCCGTTCGTATATCACAGCCACTTTATTCGGAAACTTTAAGACTTTGGCGTTGAAACTTGGTTGGTAGATGTATTCTGTGAACCGCTTTACGATTTTTATACAAAACTTCAAAAAATAAAAGATTAAGGGGGGCCTCCCCATACATGGAACTGTAACTAAAAAAAAACATTTTTCATCAAACCTATTCGTGTGGGATGTCTACAGGTAAGTCTTTGAAAATGACATTGAGGTTCATACACCATTTTTTCTCAAAGTCAATCGTTTGCAAGATACACAATTTCAACCAAAATTGGTTTGAACAATATAATAGTCAATAGTTTTGGAGATATAGCACATTTAAAAAACCGCAAATATAACTTTGTCATTCGTACAAACACTATAAAAAACAAATTTATCACAAAGAAGGTCTGTTGCCTTAACAAGAAGTAATAGAAATTAAAGGGGGTTTCCCTACTACGATGGCACAGAACCCTTTATGAGAGAATGGTCGTTAACCTGTAATTGGAATCTATGTAGGCTAAGACTAATAAATTGTTTTATATCCTTAAGATATTATTTATGTGCTAAGAAGTTGTTGGTAAAACTTTATTATTAAAGAAATAGTGTAGAACCGTAATGGGGTTTACGTGTTTGGATAATGCATTTAAGCATGATCACCATTATCATTCTCACGCCCTTTTTTTATGGTAGGTGGAAAATCATCAAATAACCCCTCCCGTTCTTGGGCAGAGCGAAAGGGAGTGTCAGACTTCTACTGACTAAAAACCACCCATGTTCCTTCTTAGCCCTTCATGTCGAAGCCGCGGTATCTCTTGCGAACAACCCCTTCCATGTTGCTGACATGTCTTTGAGGCGCGCGTGGAACACGAACGCGCCGTCGACACGGCCTGTCGTTGTCATAAGACGGACGGACGGCGAGCTTACCACGCCCTTGTCTAAAATATGGGGTCATATTTACTTACATACTACTCTATTACTTGCCATCTCAGTATTCACCTCCTTTCTAGCCATATCATTCTTCAAACAGTCCATCTCTTGTATGAAACTAAATAAGGTGCCGATAATATTAGGTACACGCATAATTATGTTTATTAAATGCTTATGAATTTGTTAGATCTTGAAATTAATCACACGCAAGACACTACATCATCTCTATGGCCGAATTTAATTTGAGGAAACCGTCCCGTCGGGGCTGCGGGTTGTTCGAAAGAGATACCGCGGCCTCGGCACAAGGGCTAAAATGGAAAATGGGTGGTTTTTAGTCAGTAGAAGTAGGAGGGGTTATTGGATGATTCCCCCCCCCAAAAAAAAAAAGAAAACCTGTCCTCCAATTTAGAAAGATTTATTTTATTCGACGATAATTATATTATTATTAAGCGCTTAAACCGGTTTTGAGATCAGCGTACTGTGGTTGCCCAAAGTTTGATTAGTTGAAGTTGGTACCTAAATTCAACAATAAGAAAAAAAGTAGTTCCAAGTAGTTCATTAACTTAGGTTAAAGAAAATGCGGTCATCGTTTAAGGAAGTCGGTATCCGTGATACCTAAATGTTAGAAGTTTTTTTTCCTGTTTATTGTTTGTAATCGCAGTTTGGATTTTACCAGTGGTACCAATTAAAGATGCTAGGAAGGAAAATATTTCTTAATAGGTAATAAGTTGCGGTTTTTGACTTTCCTTATATACAAAGTGACGCATGAATGAAAGATTGGCTTAGGTACCTACTTAATTCGTATTGTAGTTATTTTAAACTAGCAGTTCACCCGCGACTTCGTCCGCAAAAATTGTGATAGCTCGGCTAATATACATGATAATAAATAATGACTCATAGCGCCCACGAATAATATTTTTTCTATTTTTTTTTCAGAATTGTGTCATATTATGTTTCGGAGATTACTTCTCACATACAAAACTTACAAACAAATGTTACCTCTTTAATAATATGTATATTTAAAATTCTTCAACAGAACTGCGTTTCCACTTAGTTACTTTAATTTGACAAAATTTTGGCATTTTTTTCTTCGTTTTCCTTCCTATGGGAAAAGGCGTAAGTTTATACAGTGTAGAAGGGACATCGGCACACAAACGGTTACCATGAATTCAGAAACCTTCCAGAGTCAATATTTTTTGACGTTTCGTTCGTGCGTGGTCCTTCCACCCTTTATGCTTGCCTAAACAACCAAATTTTAAGTGACATCACAAAAATTCTTGAAGGCTTATAAACATCTGTTCAAAACAGATAGTTCATGACGCGATTTGTACGCGATCGCTGAATAACATTGTTATAAAGCGCTGCAGCGAACTATCGTTGTAAGCAGTCATTGTGTATTACGAGAGGTTAGGGGCTAATCGCATTGCCTGTGACGAAGCCCATTACGATGCAATTACCCACTTGCCACCAGGCTCTGTTCATCACACAAGCCGCTTGGGAACTGCTTACAACCATTAGATTGCCTTAGAGACTGTGTGTACTTAGTAACTAGGTTTCAAATACGATGGCAATCGATTTGGTGATAGTTACGTGTTTCAGAATGATATACATAATGTAATGCTGATGTTTATCTCGATGTGTGGTTCTTAGATTTAGTATTATATTGCATAAACAGTACTTGGGTATCTTTACAATCATGACATGAAATATAATTTTAACGTTGCCTACGTTAAAATTATATTTCTGAGATTAAATATAATGAATAGTAATGATGTGTTTGGTTTTTAATGAAAGGTATATTTGTAGCCCCATCGGGGCTGCGGGTTGTTCGAAAGAGATACCTCGACACAAAGGGCTATGAAGGAACATAGGTGGTTTTTAGTCAGTAGAAGTCGGACACTCCCTTTCGCCCTGCCCAGAGCGATTATTAAATTGTTATTTGATGATTTCCCACGCTCCAAAAAAAAAAATATTTGTAGTAGTCTTGACTCGACAAAAAGTCATTGTACTAAAATATTTGAATTCAGATGACTTGGACTAACAGTGGTTAACGTGTTATTTTAATATAGCACTATAATAATATACATTTCGTCAGTGAGGTTTGAGTTTCAGGCAATAATCCAATTGTCAATAGCAGTGATAGTCTAGTGGTATGACGTCGGACTGCCAAGTCATAGTTTTCGAGTTCGAACCTAAGACACGTACCGCTGATATTTCGGATTCAAGTGCGTATTATGTTCTGAAGAAATTCGTGATATTAAACTTAAACTTTATAATTTCTAATAATTATTATGAAAAGTTCTTAAACAATCCCAGAAACACTTGGCACTTAATATTTAGGTAAATAAAATCATTAGTTAGTTTGAGTGTATTTATGTGCGGCGGTTCACAAAATAGAAGAGGTGTAGGAGAAACAGAACTTGTTGATGGTTTTTGCAAAATTATGATAAAAACCAGAAACGCTTACCCATCGATCAATATGAAAAACATTACTTTTAGATACTTAATCATCCTTTCTAAATTAAAAAAAACTGACTATGTGAATATTTGGAATAATCTCTTTGTACAAGGCTGTTAGCGGGTTATTCCGTACCTACTGCAAACTGTATACTTAAAGATTTTTCTGTTGTTAAAAATGGTATTAAAATTAAAATTTTAAATTATTTAAATTGGTTTTGACCGAAAGGTAGTTTAATTTCTACCTATTTCCTTTCTACCAGGAAAAGTGGAAGCGCTTATAATTTATTCCAAAAAACCCAATAATACGTACGCTACGTTTAACATAATTAATCTGCCTTTCCTTTTAACAACTTTGTTGGGATCGGTTTCCAGTAACGGGATGCAGCTGAATACCATTATTTTACATAGCGCGATTGCGTATCTAACCTTCACGACGAATACGATACCCTTAGTAACGACTGTAACAAATATCTAAATGACAGCCAGTACGTTGGAGTCAGCTTCCAGTCTACCCAGATGCAGCTGAATACCAGTATTTTACATGGAGCGACTACCTATCTGACCTCCACAACCCAGTTAATACTGGGTAATACGATACCGTTTTGGTAAGAGTGGTTGTCAGCAATCAGCAGCTTAACGTGCTTTCCGAAGAGTGGAGGAAACTACAGTATGTAATGGGTGGTCTCCCATTCTTAGACCAATCTAGGCATGCGTAGCTTAAACTGAATATTGATCCGATCGGCTGTTAATATTTAGCGATGAACTCCTGCCTTTTAACATAATTAACTCATTTTAGTTATTTACTTTTCTTAATAATTAGCAACTCTTTATTCGCGTAGTAGAATTTAGTCTTAATAAAAATATAACAACGCCAATAAAGTGCAGAGGTACTATTGTCTCGAAGATTCGTAAAACCCTAAAGTTCATAATATTTACAAAATGCAAGGTTTTGTAAACACGTAGGGTTTATATTCGCATGAATTACCATATTTGAAACCTATAGTGACTAGTCGAACGGGAACAAAATTGTATAAAATTACGGAACTTATCAGGAGGTAACCATTAAGAGCCTGCCAATTATTAATTTGTGAATCCTAAAATTAGTGCCTAGTAAATTCCTTTACATTTGGGGCCTTTTTTTGTTTGGGTGTGTAGGAAATCATCAAGAAACCCCTCCCGCTCTGGGCAGACCCGCAGCTCCGGCGGGTTAATTTGGGGCCTCATATAAGTTTAGATCCTCATATCAAATCAAATCAAACTAGCCATTTCTGTCCCACTGCAGGGCAAAGGCCTCCCTTCCCTCTTTCCACTTATCCCTATCCAATGCTCTTAAATGCCAATCCCTGCGAAAAGAGTCGAGTTCGTCCCGCCATCTTCTTCTGGGCCTGCCGCGCTGTCGTTTACTGCTGTTTGGGACCCATTGTGTGGTTACTTTAGCCCATAACTTCTCCGGCATGCGGCAGATGTGGCCAGCCCAGTTCCATTTAAGCTTGGCAGCCGTGTGACCTACGTCGGCAATTTTAGTTTTGGAACGTAGTATCGAGTTTTTTATTCGGTCAGTAAGCTTGACTCCAAGGATACTACGCTCCATTACTCGCTGACTGATCCTCATATACTAATTAATATCTATTAAGACTGACTTAGAGTGAACAAAGAAGAGAGAGTTAATGCATGAAGTTAGTTAATGAAAAAACGCAAAGGGGGTAAAGTTATTTAACCCAATGTACTACTCAAAACTTCCATTTGCTTTTGCGAGAGACACTGCACACGAGAATCTTTTTTAGTTTTTCTCTGGGAAATAAAACAACGTAGAAAACTGCATTGAAATCCCCGGCACTAGTTCCGTTTTTGCTTGCACAGACAAAATGTTCACACAAGTTTATTAAGAAGATACATATAACTGTATGTTTTGCTTCGTACGTCAAGCAAAGTTCTTTCTTACCCAATATACAATATATCTTTTCAACACACTTGCTCATAAAGTGCCTCTAATTTCACCGCAATTAGGCATATAATGACACCTGTAATCAAACTGTGAATTTTTCATTACCATTATTCACAAGTGAGTTATAGGTTTTTTTTTAAATTTTTTTGGTTGAGTTGCTTTGTTTTAAAAAAAGTTTCGATACTAAAAAGATTGTGTTCTTTGCTCATTTCATGCAACTTCGAATTTTAAATAGATAATTTCAACTTGTATAATTATACGTTTTCAATAAATAAAACTTTTGTTTTTTCTGTAATAAAAAAAAAACTTTGTAATCCCCATCTTGTACGTGGCTGCAACGCTATTCGCGACAAGCCAAAAAAAAAAACTTAATCTTTTAGTCTATAGCCGATCTCCATTGTTAGATGCGCGCGCAGGAAAACTTATTAATTTAAATAGATAATTTCAACTTGTATATACGTTTTCAATAAATAAAACTTTTGTTTTCTCTGTAATAAAAAAAACTTTGTATTCCTCATTTTGTACGTGGCTAAAACGCTATCCGCAAAAAGCAAAAAAAGAAACCTCATTCTTTTAGTCTATGGCCGATCGCCAGTGTTAGATGCGCGCGCAGGAAAACTGATTAATTTTTCCCGCCATGGCGAAATTTTTTTTCACAACTCATTTTAACTGTTGAAAATGATTTTTTTGTGTTATTTTCGTCACAAGTGTGTTGAAAAACGTCGTATGATACACGTGTGTATTGATGATTACCGTCCTCGGCTCTCTTAAGACCCTCACCTAACGGCTCGGGCCTCAATGGCGCCTCAGCGGTAATCACCAACGTTACACACTTATACCATAATGTACTATTATATATATTATTCTACTGTACCTACGTATGTATGTCACTGAACTCCTCCTAAACGGCTGGATCGATTTTGATAAAATTTTTTGTACGTGTTCGAGTGGATTCGAGAATGGCTTAGATTTACAATTGGCCCCGGTAGATGGTGCTGTTGTCCGGGCAGGAATACGTCTGCCAGGTCCGCTTGTTTTAGTATAAAATCTAACTAATAATCGTTTTAAAACGATTTTCGTTTCGTAAATTTTATGACCAATGATAGAGAAGTCGGCAGTGAACGTGACGAAATATAACTCAGACCTAAGTATGACTATACCCTTTCTGTTACACGTTTAATAGTATAGATACAGGCAGCTAGCTGATAAATCTAATTCAATTAATAGTTCCAGCGTAATTACAGGTACATTTAGTACCTGTAAGTCTTAATTAAACATTGATTTGTGTCAATTAACACGACATGCGATTGTTTACAAATTAAGCTAATGTGTTAATTGTAATGGTCAAAGCTTTTACATAAACTAACGGATTTAATTATGTAGTTTTTGGTTTATCTAGCTAAATCTAAAATAAACATTTTACAATCTGCCTAACCTTTTCTCGATTATGTTGAGGAGTGAGGTCGAATTCCTGTATATCTGGATGTAGCTGAATATCAGGATTTTACATGAGGTGATTGCCTATTGAGACCTACACAGTTTTTTTACTGGTTACCGTAAAATGGGGTGAATAGAAACTCACGGGTGAATCGAAACAAAACTTTGAAAGGGATTTTAACATTGAATGAATACGATATGTTACCAACAAGTACTCTATTGTATTCACTTAATTTTATTTTATTAAATAGAAACCATTTTTGCCACATACCACATTCATTCAAAGTTAAAATTCTTCTCAAAGTTCTGTCTCGATTCACCCGTGAGTTTCTATTCACCCCATTTTATGTATGATACCTTTTTGGTAAACCTGGTTTTTGGACGTCCAGGTTTCTGACTAAACGTAACGACTCTCAAAGAGCCAGTACTGATAGGTTTCCCAAGCCATGGAGGTGTCTTGATATATAATGGTTGTTATTGGTCACCCATCCACGATCGTAGTCCCGGTTAATATTTAGCCACGAGCTACATAAGTCCAAATAATAAGTGTTACGTAAATCAAATAAAATTCAGGTCTAAATTAGTGCTTGAACTTCCCCTTAGAAAAGTAAAGTAGAAGTTATTGAAGGAAAACTTAAGTTTTTCATAAATATGCAGTAAAAATCCTTGAACCGAAGAGTTTGGGCGCTAAGTAACGCTCTTGACCGGGCCGTTGGGAATAATGGGTACTTGAGGATTTAAGAATTTTACTGGGTATTTTAAACGTCGTCGGTTAGGGTAACACTAGCGCGTACCTTCGATCGTAAAAATGAGTTTGTATGCCAATCTAGGATAGATGTAGGCCTTTTTTTTTGGGGGGGTAGGAAATCATCAAATAACCCCTCCCGCTCTTGGGCAGAGCGAAAGGGAGTGTCAGACTTCTACTGACAAAAAACCACCCATGTTCCTTCTTCGCCCTTCATGTCGAGGCCGCGGTATCCCTTGCGAACAACCCGCAGCCTATAGATGTAGGCCTCTGGTTAGCTTTTACATGCCGTCGAGAAACATCTCTCAGGCATGCTTGTTTCCTCTCCATGTTTTCCTGGAGCGAAACATGTGATGATGACATTTGTGGTTTGGTCACTGGGAACCATTTTGACCAGAGAATAATAGGGGGGGGGGGGGACTGGTATCGTCCAGCTACATACGACATGCATTTTTCTGCAATTTTTATTGTTGATTTAAGCTACTACAAATAACAGGCTTTTTGTTTTATTTCGTGTTCGCACATGAACATTAATTATTAGGGTACTCCAAAGCCAGAATGCATAATTATATGCATTTCAAGTATTATTTCGTGTCAATTTGTTTTCCCCACGCAATGACAGCGATAATGGTCCTCACAAATCCTTATTTATGTATTTTAAATAAGTTTTTAAAGAGCCTCGGGTTTCAGAAAACGATTATGCAAGAGATAGGTAAGGCTCTTTAAATTACAATATTCATAAAAACTTTATACCAAACATTTTCCGTAAGAAATGAACGCAAATATCGCTCCAAAATTTCTGTGTATCCAACAAGTTATCGATAACACGTTATAATACTATTTACTTATTAACGATGTTGACAATATGATACGAAAATTGCTGCCATAATTCAACAAAAGAGACTATTACTTGTATACACAAATTATTATCACATAAGCGTTAACATTTTATGCCATTGTTGGGTTTCGTATGCCTGCACAAGTCTTAATTAAAACCCTATTAAAACAGGAAAAAACAAACGTGATAGCCTCACAGTTTCGAGCTTTTGTACAAATATGGCAGAATATTTTTGCCGTGGGAAAAGGTTTACAGATCACGTTTGCCTACCAACCCGGGGTTCTATAGGTCGCTTTTGAAATATTCGGAAAAATCGTCCATACGTTACGCACGGCTTAAATTCATTTGCTAAATAGATGTTAAACTACGCTTGACAAAACCGAAAACCTGCAGTACTTCTTTCTGTAGTTGTGTTAAATATACTGTGCTGGACCATATCTGGGTAATAATCTAATTATGAGATATTGAAGGTCACATTTCTTTTTGGCATTTTTTTACCAAAAGTGGTTTTAAATATTAAGTACCTAAACTGTAAATAATCTCGACGGCCCCTGTATCGTTCCACACTTCCGTGAACAGCCATTTTTCACACTAAACAGAAAAGCCGTTTCCTAGCGATTGTACAAAATGCATAGATGTCAGTTTTATGATGGGTCTTTTTACACTCTGACTGACCCTGTATAGCCGCTGTCGCTTTCTTATCAGGACCTTTTTGTGCGGAACCCCAAAATTTATTCATTATTTAGCGTCAGATTATACATTCCGCTTCAAGTTCGGAAAAATTTAGCTTCGGTCGAACACTTTTATTAGCAAATTTTATGAACATAATTACGGTATATTCATCCATATTATTTCTTGATTGAAGTTCGAAATATTTTTCCATTATGTCCTTCTGCTTTTTTCCAATTTGATGAAGGGTTTTCGAAAACATCGATACCGTTTATAACGTTATCTTTCATGAGCGGAAAATAATTATGTAAGAGAGGGTAGCGAACGACATCTAGCTTCCCCTAGCGTTAACTTTACGTAACGCTGCCAGTGGTGCTCACCCTACCTGTAACTAAAAGGCGCTTACAACCGACAGATGGCGTTAAAATCGTTCGGCATTGAAATTAATATTGAAATTCCCGGACGGAGTTATCCCTCAAGTTTTTGTAACTACGAACAGAACTCTGCTCACGTTGGAGAATATTTTGATCAAATATAGCAGTTGACAGGTAAGATCTAAGAGCAAAACTGATTTGAGTTTCTTTCGCTCTGCCCAAGAGCGGGAGGGGTTATTTGATGATTTTCCACCCGGAAAAAAAAAAGGTTGAAACTGCAGGCAAATCGGGGTAAATGGATGGTAAAGGTAAAGTTTTATGCAAAGGTCAGTATGCATGCCAACGTGTTTAATATTTATGTTTTTGTACATAATTAGACTCAAATAATATCATAACTGTTATGTGTAGCTATAGTAGGTATGAACCCTGTTTAAATCAGAAAAGCTATCCCGAATCAAATACATGTAAACAAACTATTGAAATCGGAATTAGCCATATCATCTAAAGGGTCATTTAGTGGGTTATCTAAACAAACTACATTCTCATTAGCATTGAAAACGAGATATTTGCCATGTTTATTGGAACGCTGAAATATTGGGAACCCGAAACAAACACTAAACATGGTAAATATCCCATTTTCAGTCTCACTAACACTGGAAATGGGATATTGTTATAATAATATAATGTTAGTGACTATGTCAGTTTAAAAACGTATACTACGTTCTAGTGCGTTGTAGTTATCGAGTGTGATTCTCTCGTCATAGGAGTCACAGACAGCCCACTGTGTTGAGCCTGCATGGAAGAAGAAGAAACAGCAGACCACGAACTCCTGCCTTGTACAGAGGTTGCTCCATACAGGGCTAAGTACTTCGGAAACCCAGAATCTTTACGCGAGATCGTCAGTAACACCAAGGGGTTTGCTAGCATTTCTCGGAGAGTTGGGGTGAATCGAATAATGTTCCTCCCCTTACGCAAAACACGCTTTAGAATACAAAGGGCTAAGAAGAAACATGGTTGGGTTTTAGTCAGTGGAAGTCGGACACTCATTTGATGATTTCCTACCCACCAAATGCAAAAAAAAAGACGTGTAGTTGCGGACACCAGCCCGTTATCGTTATACTATACCGGGTGTGATGCGGGTGGTCCTCCTGACTGCTGCTACGCTTCCTCTTGCGTCTGAAGCACCAGTCCTGGCCCATCGCATCACAGCGCGCGCGCCGCGAGCCGCCCCCGCCCAGGGCTCGCTTCACGCCGTACCTTCCATGCTTAATACTTCACACACAACCTTCGTTTGATACAGGAACACTGGTCTACCATCACATTCTGCTTCTTACTAGTCTTACTTCGCTGAAGGATCGTTGTTCGTTCAAACTTTCATTGTTTTAATTGATTTTGTTTAGTGCTGTGGTTTTAGATTGTTTATTAGTTTTGGGTTAAAACGAGCTTTCGGGTTTAATTCTTATTGACGATGTTGGGTACTGTTAATATCTACCCTCTGTTATGACGTGACGTGACTGCAGAAAGCGTGACGTGTAATTTACGTTTAATTGTTTAGTTAATAACTGGAATTAAGATGCATTTACGTAGGAGTATAGTGTTTCAGAATGAGGAATTAGTATAAGAATTTTTTATGGTTATAATGTGACAAACTGATTTTCCTATCGGTAAACATCATGTACGTAACCCTTGACTGTACCCTGTTGAACCTTTCAAGCAAAAAGCGAACCTTCAATATAAAAACGAATAAAAGTACTAAGTAACCCTGCTGTGCTGTCAAGCTGTTCAGTACAGCTAACAACGGTTGTTATTGTTGAGCTAAGCACTAAAGTATGATCGTGAGTCGCTGATTAATGTTCGTCTTAATGTCTAGCTCTCAGAAAGCCAGGAGGAGGTAGCTACTAGCTCCACAGTGCTCCCTACCGCTCCCCTTCTAATATTACAGGGGCGTACCAAGCTTTTCCATTAACTTGCAACACTTCCAAGTATTTCATCTATAAACAATTTACCCCAGTTAATGGATAAAAGAAGTTTAGTACTTTGTAATAAAAATAAAAGAGTATTTTCTTGATGCTACCGCAGTTGTTGATTGTGAAGATTTAATCTTAAAATAAGTACCTTACTAAAAATAACTTAAAAGATATGTAAGTGGGAACAAAGCGTGAGTTTATTTATGTATGTTACATTAAGGTATCGTCAATTTATCGTCAAGATCATGCTACACTGATTCTGAATGTAGCACACCTTACAAGAAACATTTTTGAAGTAAAAGAAAATACGAATCCTCGAAACCAAGTAGCGAAAAATATTCAGAATCAAATCAGTATTTTCCGAGGTTGTATTGAAATACGAAACGTGGAAACGTTTAACACAAGTGCTTGTTCAGATGAAATATTTTTAGCTCGGAGGGTCACGACGCAAAAACGTAAAGCCGACGGCATAAATTTAAGGCAGCTCGTGGTTTGTTTACGTCGTGTTTTAAAACACGTGCCTTGTCTTGCACGCGTGTCAAGTCATTGTAATGAATTGTTAAACAACTTAATAGAACATATTATCACGGCTGCACGAATGAAATGGCGAGAAAGTAGCTAATAGATGCCATAGAGAAGTATGGAAGAAGATGACATGCTGCACCGACCCCAAAATGAATCGGAATAAGAGAACATTAATGATGATCATCACAGCTGCAGTCCCCTAACACACAGAGCTGTGCCTTTAGCACCCAATGATTTCATCAGTTGTTTGAGTTCGATGGGTAACTATCTACTTTTTATCAAAATGTTACTGTAACTTATTAACAGTTGTGTGAAATATTTGTAACACGGAATTTAAGGCGGATTGATGGCAATAGGCTATATTACATGGGACTTGAACGTAACCGGCGAAATATGAGTGTACTACCTAATGGGTACACCTCTGCCGAACACTTCGGCAATTTCAGGTGCGATGTTAAGTTATGTTAATTTCCCTCATGGTACACCTGCAATAATTGGAACTCTTGACGCATTAGAATGCTATAGAAAAGGGGTAATTAATTAATGTTAGCATGTGTAGTGGAGTCACCTTGTTGCACAGTGCGTGTGAAACTTGGCACCCCTAACCGACTATGTACATATTTAATATGAATCGATACTCTCACATGCTTGCACGCATTGGCAAAGCTCCTTACGCTACTGTTTGTAGATTGCGCTACTTATAAGGTCTTCGCACGTTGCATAGACATGATGCCGACTTCACTCACAGAAGTTTCTCCTTTGCCTTTGTCCCTATGCTTTAGTTAGGGTGACTCGAGACAGAGTGGGATAGGTTTCGAGTCTGTGTAATATGCGTACTTATTGTTCTACATATGCCTTCGAAATGCCTTAAAATCGTATCAATAAAGGTGGTTTTAGTTGTTTAAGTGGTTTTAGTTGTAGTATTTGATGACGTGTGATTGACGTTACGTGGGGATATTACGCTTTAGAACTAGAGGTATGTGATTTTCGGTGTTACAAGTTCCTTTAAAGCTGCATTTGTTTGGCTTTCGTTTCATATTTAGTAAGTTAATTTAACGCGAATGTGTTGGAACTTTGTAATTGTAATGATTCCCTGGTTTGTAGTTACGTGCTAGGAGCCGTACAAATAATCTTGCCAAGCCTTTTCTTAACTAGGTTGGGGCCGACTTGGTCTATTTACCAGTGTTTTATATGGAGCTATATGGAGCGCGACTGCCTTTCTGTCATCATGAGAAACCCTTAGCAAGACTGGGTTGGCCGACTTTCAAACTACCCGTAACAACTATCAAAGATCTACAAACGGCAGCCGGGATGAACGGTTTAACGTGCTTGCCGAGGTACATGGATCTCTTTATGCAAAGGATGCGTACCCATTCACAGACCCCGGCACGCCCAGCTTAACCTTCAATCGACCCGAAGGCTTGTATTACTTAACCATGAGCACCTCTTGCCGTTTTTCATAGGCACTGAAACATAGCAGTTCTACTTTAAATACTACGGTGTACTCTAACTAACGGAGAAACGCTCTGGAAATTAATCGAGTGATCAATTCTTTTATCTAAATTTGTATATAAATTGCCTAATTAAAAGCGCTATTTGTCGTTGTCAACAGGAGTTGATGGCATTATACTTTCATGATTAGTTTTATGACAAACGATTTTATTTGCGGTTTTATTTATTATAAAATGAATAATATCATACAATTTATTTACTTCTTGTTTTGGTGTTATCACGTCAACAAGTAATCTTGATTATGTTTTTCACTACTGAATAAATAGTTGATAAATATCGCATCTGATATGGACTGGCATACAATAGAGATGTACTGATTTCTCGCGCGATATCTTGATACTTGACAGGCAAGGTACCACCGGAGAGCCTGTAATGTAAGCCTGTGCGCAGACTAAAACCAAAATCGTTCTGGTGCTTTCGTTAGGTAGGGGTAAACCCCTACGTGCCTTGGAAAGCACTATAAGTCGTTAGTTCCATGTTTAAAATTCATAACGGGTAGTCAAAACCCTGAAATTTAGACAGTCAGTCCTTCCAAGAGGTGTCGTGTTATCGAATAACTGGGTTGTGGAGGTCAGATAGGCAGTCGCTCCATGTAAAATGTATTTAGATGAATCCGGTAGAATTGGAATCCGACCCCAGCATAATTGAAAAAAACTAAGCACGTGATGATGATTGGTTTTTCAGTAGATTTTGCCAACTTAGGTTCATAGGTTTTTATAGAAGTCAGTCTAATAAAAAAGTTTTGTTCAGTATACAGCCTTACCCTACAAGCAGAGTTTCGACATATCATGATTTATTTTGGTCGGGAGTATAATCAAATCAAAGTCAACAAAGATCTCGTGAGCGCTGTTTTACATACGTAAAGCAATATAAATATTTTCTTAGAAACTCAACGACTTTGCAGATTTTGTTATCTTAATTAAGGAGCTTAGTTAAATACATGAGTTTCTTTGGCAGGCCCCGGAGATGGTTTTGCGGCTGCTGCTAGAGATATTACCTTCAGGTAATATAAAAACTTATATAGTGTCCCTTTATACAGGGTTACTGGTAACTCGACGTATTCCCTGCAGGACGCCATAGTAGAGCTCTTTTAAAAAAACTAAATAACTCAAAAACTACTGAAATTCGGGGGACCAGTAGTTTAATTTATTACATTTTAACTCTACTATGTCGTCCTGCAAGGAACACGTCGAGTTACCAGTAACCCTGTTTTAAGTATCACGTCACAAACGACGTAAAACTGTGACGTCTTTGAATGACTGTCCGTGACATACCGTGCCACGAATTTTGTAATACTTGAGACGATTGTCTCGCGACGACGCCAGTGCGAGCACCTCGTGTCCTATGTTTCAGGTATATTGGAATTACCTTTTGATCGGTTAAAATCAGTCTTGTACAGAAGTATAAATTTTATCAAAGCATAAGAATAAATCGCGTATCTTTTGTATTCGTAAGTACGATAGCTTGGAAAGTACTCATATTTTAGTTATTTAGTAACATGAATATTTTATATATTTACCTACATAAGCAAGTACGTGTATGTTTGGGTTATTACGGTTGTAGAATGTTTATACAATATGTTGGTATACTTAAGTACACAAATGTACCTATACCTACTAAGTATGGGTATTCCTGTACTGCAAAATTGAAAGCAAAAGCAAATGTTTTAAAGCAAAATTGAAAGGAAAGCAACGAGTCAATTATAAGCTAAAAGTAAGTAGTACCTCATGTATCTAGCAGAACCGTGGATAAAACAAAAATACAAAGTACCTCAAAGAGAAGAAAATATTTCAGTTATAACCAGGATTTTGCATAGAAAAAATAAAACAGAATGTAGCTACTACTATTCCTTACGTAAAGGTAATTTGAATAAACATATTTGTTAGGTGTATATATTCTGCACAATGGACAGTACACCGGCGAGGGTCCCTTTCTCACAGAACCTACCTACCAACGTATATACTGTAAGTAACGGAAACACGAAGTTTTCCTACTTCACAGATGTCGAAACTTTCTGTACCCCTAACAATTCTTTGTAGCCAGACTTTTTAAGATTTCCTTGTAAACTTTCAACAACCAATGTTATGCGATTTCCTTGTAAAGTAACAAAATAACATAACAACGTAACATCACGCCTGTAATCCCGAAGGGTTAGGCAAAGGTGCTTTTACCCCCTTAGTGCACTCACATTTCACCAGTTATGTTTAAGTCTCATGTGATAAGGGGCGAGCCTATTGCCACCAACCGGGTACAAATCCAGACTCCGTGGTTGTTAATGAGAAATTCTTGGTGGAAAAATCTAATAACACAAGTAAAATAACCACAACCAATGTAAACAAGGGAGATTTAAAAACTATCGTGAAGCTAAAATAATTTAATCCAATTTGTATCATGGTTAATTTAATTACTTTGTAGTGCAATCAATTCACATCACGAATTTAATTAAAGTTAATTAATACGAAAATAGCGTAGAGCTTCCACGACTAGCAGTGACTTAAATAGATTTTGGGTAAATATAATGTACTAGCGTTGCGTACGCTAAAAAAAGAAATACATGTATTGTTTTAGTGGTCTTAAGCGATTTTCGCATTATTACCTTTCTAACGAAACGTTGGATGGATTTAAAGTCTATTAATGTGTAATTTTTGAGTGTTTTTTATAGAGATGTAGACGTTAGATAAAAAATAGATTTGAGGTCACTCTCGAATGGTCAGTGCCCTGTGAAAAATTGGCGAGGCCAAGAGTAAAGGGGTGGTTTTAGCGATTGTTAGCCAAAGGCAGACTATACGTTCTGCCTACGCACGCACAAACATATATACAGACCCATCTTGAGCTTCGTAATAAGCCCAAGGGCAATGTGGAAGGAACGAAATTGGATCGAGTGATGGAACGAAAGTCGTCTCCCGTACAGCCAAGAAAAATATTCATGTTTTATTGAAGCTATAAAAGGAGTTTTGTTGCGATTTGAATAAAATGCTCTCTGTCAGATGTAAGGACATATTCAGACGGTAGTTAAATTATTTCAGCGGAAATGATGATGCCTTTGGAGTAACATGAACTTATAATGATGTAGGCATCATGAACAAGAACGATACTAATTGTAATTAGGGATTTTACAAACATGCTTGCTTGTTGGCAATAGGCTCGGCCCCGATTACCTGGATAATCAAACATAACTGGCGAAATGTGGTCATAAACCAAAGTTGTGATTGTAAAGGTACGCGTTAGGCATAGCTAACCCATCCCGGATTACAGGAGTGAAATTATGTTATGTGTGATGCTTGGTTGTTTTGTACGGTCAACAACTCAAGCAAAGGCTGTTATTATCGTGTCTTGGGTCGAAACGATAATCTATTAATGTATCAGAGTGAACCTCCCTCGAGAAATGTCCTAGGAAGTAACGATAACCCCATCAAGAATCGTTAAGTGGTTTCGACATTAGCCCCTCCAGATAGTCTGTAAGACTGATGGAGCTCAGGGACTTCATGTACTTGATAACAATATATTTCATGTTAATATATAAACAATTATAAGTAACATTGTAGCGTGGTTGAAGCATAAACATTATCAATATAAAGTTTCTTGGTTGCTGTAAGCAGTATTTTTGTGTGATAGTCGTTATAGCTTTAAACAATGTCTAAAATTGTTACCGTTTATTTGTAATGGCTCTATAATTGTACATAATACTTATAAATGGCCAAGTATTATTATCTGCGTACATTTTGAATGAGTATATTGCTCTACCCTAACAAGGTTCACAATATTGTTCTAAGCTGTAAGCCCTTTGTAAAACCTTTTTCTTAAATTGCTGAATGCTAATAAAATGATAATGAATAAAATATCAATGGAAATTTGAGTTTAAACGAAGGGTGTCATAATGATTATTGTAATCGGTGACCCAATTACTAAATTGAGAAAAACTTCCACTAGCAAGTTGTAATTCCAAATACGGAACCGTGGGTAAACACATAGAAGCAAATAAAGTCTATATCTAGCAAAGGGTTATTCCGAGCTAAAATTATGATGGACTTCAAATACGGCTTTAAAACGTAGCTAAATGGTGATGAATAGTACAAAATGATGTTACAAAAATCATCACTTTACGATACTTCAACCTCTAAATAAGTGTATTGTATCGATCACAGAATTCATTCACCAAAGGAGTAAAGTTTCATGAATCAGTGATGGCGTGTGTTTGTGTGTGTGTGTAAAAATAGACTTGTTTTTCTTTGTCGACCATCGAACCATTGACTCGTACAATTCATATTTACGGTGCGAGTGATGGATGTCACAATGTGTGCACTAGCGGGTAATATTCTGGGAACAGTTACAAAGCGAATCGTTCTGTTTGTCTTTTCGCCAAATGCACACATAAAGCGTTCTGTCGGATTGACACGAAACCTCCGTCGGAGATTACTTGATAGTTTTTATGACATTGGAACTGTGATGTCACTTATGTATGCATGTTCTATTTCCCTTATTTTACCTCTGACTTTCAATTGCTGTCAATACACAGTGGTCTTTATTTTCGTAACTATAAGGCTGTTGTTCGGTTGTTACTCACACTGGTAATATAATTGAAAAGCCTATGCATTGAAATAGATTGGGACTTTTGTGCATTACCTTCCTCATACATTTGTATGAGGTAATGCAGGTATTGCAATTGTAGGGTCTATTACGTCATATTTAAACGACACTTTTATTTTTGGTTTTAAATAGCTTGTATAGGGTCGCCCCTATGACATGGGTACTTTAACATAACTGGTTAAATAAAGGTGTTTTAAGTTGTTTGGTACAGCGCATTCTATTCGACAGTGTTTATTAAACAACAAAACCGGTTAAGTTAGTGCCAATCGGTAAACTCCGTTCGCATCACCTTTGGGCTAAAGCTGTTTTTCTCGAAATGTCTAATACCTACACACCTTTGCGAATGGATGTAGAGTAGAATCAATTCTATTTCCTTTGTTTTGAAGTTTGATGTGGCCTAATTGTAATTTTTTGTTTGACTTTGACCCGTCATACTAAACCACTATTACAGTGAATCTTAGAGAGCTAAGATTCACTGTAATAGTTGTTTAGCATGACGGGTAGAATCACCACCTTGATAGACCACCATCTATCTAGTATTTTCCCAACTACGTTGGGTTTTACTGCCAGTCTAATAGGATGCAGCTGAATACCAGTATTTTACATGGAACGACTGCCTATCTGACCTCCACAACCCTGTTAGTCCTGGGTAATACGATACCCCTTAGTAGGTTTCACCACATTGATGGATGCAGGTGACTGAATCATCATCGCTTTTGTCATCTGACTTTGCAGAATCACGACCGTGTATAGAGCTCTTAACGGAGGTTACACGTGGAAACATTATACGACTCTAAGATTGTAACATAAAATAAAGCTATCACGTAAAGCGTCGAGCTTTATTCCAATTCCAAAATAAATTAAAGCACGTGTGAGAAACTACAAGTAAATTGTACAGGAATATTGAATAACTAAAACCTTAAAAGCCTAATTTAAATAAGACACTATGCCCTATGAATAATACAGTAGTTTTAGAAACGCGCGCGAATCGATCTGTGGGTACAAGATTGTTTAATTTATCAAAGTGCTGGCATGCAGTGATCTTCATTGTAGAAGAGAGAATGGAGACATGGAACATTTGTAACTTCAATAAATATTGTTTAGAAAAGTAAGCTGGGTTGTTCCACTTTATTTTAACCGCATCTTCTCGTAAATTGTTTCATTTTAGGAAGGGGCGTTTGGCCAGCTGTGACCTGCCTTAAATAAAATTATATTTATAATTTACCAGAATGAGTTACTTGAGAAAGCTTTATTTTGAAACCATTATAGGTGTCTATTGATACATTGAGGTCATTGAACTGACTGTTTTGTTTAAAGTACGTTTCCTACTACCTGGTATTTCCATTCCAGGTAGGTACAATGAGTCGCCCATCAATATAATCCTACCTGTGTAAAGGAAAGATTTCTTAATATAGATGTATAAATACAACATCAATATCTTTAAGATATTACTACCACGACACGATCTACCCAGGCCGATCCTTTTGTGTTCACTACGGATAAACCGATTACAAAAATATAGTCCTTATATCCATGGCTATAAGATCTATTCCTTCAATATTCTCTATACTTTCTTATCTTACGAATATTGTATTACGTACAGAAACGTAATCCTTGCTTATAATACTTCTATATATACTGTTACAGAAGCTTAGGAAAGTTTCACAGATAGAAGATACAAATGTTTGCATTATTTTGTTGGTAAAAATGAACATACATTTTTATATAAACAGTGTAATATGTATTCAGAAGCTGTCGCAAGTGGAACCATAAATCATACGACTGGATGTGTTAGGCCTTGTAATGTAAGTATGCTTGAAACCCTTCGATAAACAAGGCATGTGTATTTGATGTGTGTGGAACATTATGTACATGATATTTACAGTGTTTGTGCTGTCTCGTCTAATTTACCTTATTGGTTTCACTGTTGACTACTGTTTGAACATCTAAATACTGAGTTTCATTAAGAATATCACGTAAAAGATGAGGTAATAAGGATAGTTTCACTTTACTTACAGTTGAAGGAGCTGTGGCCCCGCACTAACATTAAATATTTAACGACTAGATGTAAAGCTGGTATTATAGTGATCTATGCTATGTTATGGGTATGTGTGTGTGCAATATGACTGCTTATCAAACCAGAGCAGGCCTAATAACAGTAACTATTCATCACTATCACACTGCCTCACTGTTGTCGAGTTCTGAGCATGGCTTATTTAGTTCAGTCTCTCTGTAATTCAATTTAAATAGGCGTCTTTGTGTACGTCTCCAAGTGCTACACTATCTGCATGTATGTAAATATAAGTAGTTTGAATAGGATGGCCATAACAAGTGTATCGCGGCAGGATGGGGGCACAGAGCGGCGTCACGTCACGTCACCACGTGGACCAGCCGGCGGCGCGTCCGGCAGCCGGCGGCAGCTAGTTTATGAACAATAACCGATTGTTTATGATAGAGAATTAACATCGGAAGCTCGTGATCGTGTTTAGACGATTTAGGGCGGGAGTCGCGCGTGACTGATCGCGCGGTCGCGAGAGGCACTGGCGCGCCGACCCGGGCGCGACGAGTGACGTCAGAGCGTGCCTCCGCCCCGCGCATGCGCCCCTCACCCACCTCCAGCATTCTCCAAAACTCTTCACGAGAGCCCTCCACCTCGAGACCTCAACTCCGCTTTGGAACTTAATCGATTTTTGAGCTGCAGTTTCGCGGAATCGAGTACCTACTCAGGTATACCAGCCGAGCACAGCTTTGTTTCCTTTTTATCGAAAACCAATACTTCACTGGGTTGGAGGAGGTCAAACCTATTTGAAAGTTATTTCATCAAAAATTTGTGTCAGGTCGATGCAATTTTGTTGTCCTATAAAATTAACACAAAGTCAGCTGTATTAAAGTCGGGTAAAAACAAAGTCTTACCCCAAAATTAAGTTCACGAATTTAGGAAATATGGCACTTAAGATTATTCTTCCAGTAAATTACTACTCTTTATTGTCGATAAGATTTCAGAGTTGATGTCAATTTTATGGTATTACGCTATCATTTTAAGATTTACGATATCATAACGTTGGGTAACAAAACTTGAAGTTTTCCAATTATTGTAGGGAGTAAATAAGAGCATAAGTGTACCGCATGGTACAACAACGCGAGTTTAGCGCGAAATTGCCTTTTAATATTAACGCATCGTAGCACTACGGGTGTCGCTACGCGGGGGCTACGCTGCTACGCACGTAGCATGTAGGACTGTAGGCCGTCTGGCCGCATTCCTACGTGTAGACAAATGTAAGCGCTGCCGCTGTGGGAGGTTTGCTTTTTACACTGTATACTCTTCTCTGATAACATCCATAAAAATGATATTGTCATCAAATGATGTGTGCTACGAAAACTCAAAAGGTTTTTATTTGCCAAAAAAGTTACTTATAATAATTATTTCTTAATTCATCTAAGAATCTCCTAAAAACCTGAACAGGTTTTCCTTGCTTCGGCCTACCTGTGTCTGGAGTCTATTAAGACACTTCCGGGTCAGCCATGGCAACTCGTGTCCAGGTGACTTATAAATTAAATTATTTATACCTGCAGATGTACGACTGTACTTACTATGTTTTATTAAAGCAACTAAGGAGCTCTTTCTAATGAAAATAATTTAAATTTTCAGTGTTTCTAATCGCCAATTACTTATTTTTGTTGCATTCGTTCATAAGCTTATTAAAATACTGGGTACCTTTTCAGTGGGCCGTCCTTTGATAATGGCTCGCAAAGGATGTGATAACCGCACTATTTAATTAATTTCTGATCAGCTTAACTATTCATTAGATAAACTAATAGAAAGTAGTTCAACAGAAAATTCTTCTGGTTTTCTACAATTTTAGAGCAATAAGTTCTTCATGGTATGCTGTTTTACATAATATCTTCATTTTCACATTTATGATATAGGAGCTTGCAAATTTCTTCAGAGTAGGCATCATAATAGAACGTCTTGGTTTGGTAACTAGCCATAAAACATGCCATCCATCTGCTTGCCTTTTTCCAACTATGTTGGGGTCGGCTTCCAGTCTGACCGAATGCAGCTGAATACCAGTATTTTACATGGAGCGACTGCCTATCTGAGCTCCACAACCCAGTCAGTACTGGGTAATACGATATCCTTTGGTACGACTGGTTGTCATTTTTTCAGGCCACTGTAACGACTTCCCAAGATCTATGTGTATGGCAGCCGAGATCAACGGCTTAACGTGCTGTCCGAGGCACGGAGGGTACTCGGTATGTCATTACGTACCGTTGGTCTGGGTAATGGGTACACGGCTTAACCTTAATATCGACCCGAGTGGCAGTTATTATCAAAACCACGAGCTCCTCGTCCTATTTTGCGAACTAGCAAAAACCCACAGAAAGAAAAAAAGATTGGCCTTAGTCATTATTAGAATATCATAGAACCACGGGAATGAAAATATAATTTCGACCACAACCATAAACGGGAGCAGCATGCCAACCAAACCACAGATGCAGATGAGAAACCGCAGCAACATTACTGGCGCCCATGAAAACGATTCCGTAGGTGGTACTTACCTGTTGACGTTTTTGTGGGTGGTTTGAGGTAAGATTAAAAATATATATTGCAATATGGGCTTGACCCTGCCTCGGAAAGCACGTGAAGCTTGGTCCCGGCTGCCATATATAGATCTTTGGCAGTCGTTACAGGTAGCCAGTGACCTTGCAGTCTGACAACCAGTCTTACCAAAGGGTATCGTATTGCCCTGTATTAACTTAATTGTGGAGGTTAGATAGGCAATCGCTCCATGACACACATAAATACTGGTATTCATGTGCATCCGGTTAGACGGGAAGTTGACAGCAACATAGTTAAAAAAAGGCTAGGCAGATGACGATGGGATTGCGCCTGACTTCGATCACGCCTGATAGAAAGCAATGGAAGACGTCTGTGATGGAATGAGCGTGCCCAGAAACCTGTTCCCTCTTGCTTATAAGGCAGACGTTAAATAGTTAACGGATTTGTTCTTTAATTTTATTGTGTAAAGAGATGCGAGGGAATGTGTACCTACCGTACGTAATATTGATATTTTTACGCCGCATCCTTGCAAATCCAAAGTAGAATTGTCGTAATGTCAATTATGTCACTTTCAGTATGTACCTGAGAGTGACAAACCACAGTAATTGATGGATCACCGACACGTTTCCTGATCGTAATGTCTTTATAATTTTCTCTCTCCAATCTCTATTCTGCAGCACATCTAAGCAGGAGAAGTATCTCCTGCTTAAATGTTGTCCAATTATTTTCAAGCATTTCTCAGCAGCAGCCACACAGTGTGAATGGAATCTGTGCCCGGTTGATGGCAATAAGCTCGCCCCGTTTTACATGGGGGACTTAAATATAACTGGCGAAATGTGGATTCACTAATGAGTACATCTCAGTATATCATGCCTTACCCTACAGGGATTACAGGTGTGGTGTTATGTATGTGATACAATAATTATACCACTCAAAACTTTCCACAAAATTAAACGTGAAACAGAATTTTAATGCTTTCACGTTTCATTTTCAACAAAGCTTATCATGACCCAAAAAAAAAGAAGAAAATACGTCGTTGGTTTTGTCTCCATAAAACAATAGAGTTCGCCAGGCACACTTAATATCTACCAGCATAGCATAACATCTATTGAATAGACACAAGAATACCCTTTGTATGTGCCAGTGTGGGTACAGTGAATATTTCAATTACAGGGGGAGTCACTTTGTTGACTGTAGTTTCTGTTTCTCTCTGCATCATCGTATTGTTGACAACATAACAACAACGTTGAATATGACCAATTGTTTGTTGGTGACGCATCCATTAGGTTTGTACACATGTTTTGTAACTAGCTTTCAAGGTGATGCGAATCTTTACTTGCATCAGCTTGAACAAAAGGTAAAAAAAATGATCACGCTGTAGAAACGTCTTATCAAGTAGGTCAGACTACCTGGCCTAACTGAATGGCTAAAGTCTTAGGGTGCGCCAGACGTCCATTCAAGTATGTCTATGATTTAGTCAAGATTGCAATACCTGTGAAGCCTGTCATCATAAGTGTCTTTATAATTTACCAAGGCTGCCTCAACTTTTTGCTATAGAACAATTGTATGAGAATTTTCTTTTTAAGCTATTGCATAGCTTCTATCGCGGGCCTTGAGCGTGGGGACCGAATCCAGAAATTCCGTAACGAAAAAAACCTAACACTCATTTATTTAATAAAAGAAAAAAAAATGTTTTTTTATCGGTCACCACGCTCAAAGTCATCATCATTCTCCTGCCCTTATCCCAATTTATTTGGGGTCGGCACAACATGTCTTCTTCTTCCATACTTCTCTATTTCTCGTCATGTCAGTAGTCACCTCCTTTCTAGCCATATCATCCTTCACACAGTCCATCCATCGTTTCTTTGGTCTTCCTCTACTCTTATAGCCATCTACATTCATACTCAACATTTTTCTCACAACATTTTCTTCATTCCTTCGCATCACATGTCCATACCACGACAATCGATTACCGCACAACTTTTCATTTACCGGCGCCACTTTCAGACTTCCTCTTATGTACTCATTCCTTATTTTATCCATTCGCGTCACACCACACATCCCCCTTAGCATTCTCATCTCAGCCACATGCAATTGCCTTTCATTTATCCCTTTTGTGGCCCAACATTCTGATCCATACACGACAGCAGGTCTAACCATGGTTTTATAAATCTTCCCCTTGAGTTTAAGGGGAATGCTTGTTCCCGTGACCTGCCGCCATTTCATCCATCCAGTGCTAATTCTATGCTTTACACTACGATCTATTTCGCCATCGCTTTGCACGAGAGAACCGAGATACCGAAAGTCGGAGCAAAGTGGAAGAAGCACGCCATCTAGCGCTATGGCTCCAGAACTGGAGAGACCGCCGAAATCGCAAAACATGTATTCGGTTTTACTTCTGCTGATTTTCAGGCCAACATTCTCCAGCTTCTGTTGCCATTTCTCCAATCTGCTCTGGATCTCAGGTCCATCTTCACCGACAAGAACAATGTCATCGGCAAACAGCATGCACCAGGGTGCCTCTTCTTGTATGTCCGACGTCAGAGCATCCATAATCAACAAGAAGAGGTAAGGGCTTAAAGCCGACCCTTGGTGGTTGGTCACCACGCTCAAAGTGTAACTTGAATTAATATCAAAGAAAAAAAACAAAGGAAAAAAAATACTGCATTAATAAAATAAATAAATAATTATAATTGGATAAGTTGATGAAAAATGCTATGCAATAGCTTTACCGCGGCAGTCTCCTAGTGCCACACGTCTTTTTTTTATTTATTAAGTTGTAAATCGTCTAATAATACTGTTATACGAACTTGACTAAAGTCACATTCAAGCAAACTAGCAGTAAAAAAGGATTGGTTGAAAAGTAAAAATATACAATTCCTCCCTGTATTGAAGAAGTCTTCTCATTTATAATATCGCCATCTCTCTTTAGCTTGAGGTACCTACACCGCCACCCTCTCTCATCGGATCAATTCTGTTTCAGGTTTCAGGACAGTTTAACATTTTTCACTACTTTGCTACAAGCGCTCTTGAAAAATGCAGAGCTGTGCGGTGCAAGACGCGATGTTTTCATGAACGAACATGGGATTAGAATAAAAGTTCTAAATTCCTTATTTTTTTTAGCCTCCGACAAAAGGGGCGTTATAAGTTTGATGTGTGTTTGTGTGTCTGTCTGTGGCATCGTAGCTTCCAAACAGATGAACTAATTTTGATTTAGGTTTTTAGAACGTAACTTAACATAACTTCACGCCTGTATTTCTTCGAAGGATAGGGTAGCGGTGTGTCTTAAGTAGCCAGTTTGCCAGTATTGTCAAAATCCCATGCAAGAGGGGCAAGCTTATTTTTGTCAACCAGGTCCAAATCGAGACTCGGGTTGCAATTGAGAAGTTCTTGATAGAAATAGCTGTATAAAATCCAGAATTTTGTAAGAAAAATTATCTTTAGTAATTTTTAATACTTAAAGTTCCGTTACATCTTATTTACGTATGCAATATATCACGCCAGTTCTAATTATGCATTGGGAGATCTGCTCGTTGCCGTAAGCAAAAATGAGGTCAGGTAGATATTTTTTAGATCGCGGAGAGAAAAAATTTAAGCATAATAATTTTATGGATATCGGCTTCATTAGCAATTTCGATTACCTCAATTTTATTAGAAGGGCGAAGATGGTACTTTATGAGGAAGAGTATAAGATAACCTAAATTATAATGATGATGTTTTGATATTAATTAACTTAAGGGCACACAGTGGAGATGTTTCCAGTTATGAGTTTGAACCAATTACCGATTTTTTGTGACCAATAAACTAACATCGTGTAATGATGTCTATAACAGTTAATTATTGTAGCAACTGGACGCAATCACTTTATAATTACATCGCTGCCTAAGGACATTGTTATGTCAGGATGATAATGAGCTCTGAAACAAGACACACCCTGGCCACAACTAAATTAAGATAAATAGTTGTAAGAGCCTGTCACGAGAGGCAATGTGAAAACTGTATTTAATGTAGATATAATATGCTCGGTAGCAAGAATTAATCAATTATTAAAAAAACAAATTTTCGGGCCCGTGCGTTGACAGTCGAGGAGTTCTCTCGAGAAGAGGCAATACTGGCTGCAGGGTCAAGTCCTGTCTGCCATAAATATGTAGTGTCACCAGGACCAAAAGTCTGTGCAAAATTTTAAGCTCTATCTGTTTCAAACTCAGTTTCTAGTTTTGACCAATACCTACATACTATGTAACTAGTAAGGCCATTAAAATGTGCAAATAAGGTTCAATTCTCCGCAAATGTAACCGAAGAAGTAAAAAAGCGATTTCCCCGAAAATCTTTTGTATGCTCTTCCGCCTATCCCTTACCCAGCCAAGCTAGTCTGCTATTCTTATGTTAATCTAACGCAAACTCCATTTTGAAACTTCCATACAAGTTTAAAGTTTAATGCGACTTATGTAAAATAAGGTGGGATGGAGGTGTGTTCGCCATTGTTACTTACGATAGCATTTTTAGGAGCATATTTGCAGTTTTCGAGGGTAGGGTTCCAATCTCTCATCTCTTAGTGAATTTCCAACGAATGTTTCAGCTTCGTGTGAATGTGACGAGCTTGAGTGACGTCGATCAATAGTCATGTTAGTGTAGTTCAACTATGTGCTGTTGTATTGCCATTTTATTACTATGCTTCCAAAGTTCTGCGTTCAAATAAGAAAATAGTACCCAAGCTGTATAAGCTCATAATTTTTCTTATACTAAGACTTTTAAAGCAGCCAGATAAAATACCGTATAATATCTCATTACTAAAAGGTAACGCAGTAAAGGCCTTCATACACTTTAATAACGAGCATAGCAACGCAGAAATTGAAACCCTACGTAAGTATACATTAAAAATCAAATTTTATATTTCGTTACTTCAAAATCCTGATTAAATCATTTTGCTGTAGGGGCCAGGTCCCCGGATATTCCCCGGCCGGGGGTAGAGGGTGTGAGGGGCGGAAGCAGGTGGGCTTCTGACGTCACACGTGTGACGTCAGAGCTGGGGGCGGGGCGCATGCGGCCGACGACCCACACTCTACAGCCAAAGTCCGTAAAATGCAAACCACTGAGCTTACATTGAAAATAGAGACTTAACTTTCACGGATAGAGTTTAAAATCGACGTTGAAGATGTATCGCGGGCAGATATCGAGCTTACCTTCAAGAATATCTTTCAGAAGTCATGGATAAAGTCAGTATAAGTGGATTATATTGAAATAGTTCCGTTAACTTACTGATCGGTCGGGTAAGCGATAAATTTTAATAATTTCTATGCTAAAAATGTATTCTGTAAGGAGCAGCCAAAATTAGACAAAAAAACATTTGGTGTTCTGTTAACTTTAGATTATTTTTTACAGCTACACAAATTGTATTCTAAACAATTGACAATTAATTCAGAGAATAATGACTTGTGTACGTACAAATAAGTAGAAGTATTATGGCAATAAGCATTAAGATTATGTGTGACCTTAGTTAGTCCCTTAATACCTTTGTGTTATAAGCTCAAGTCAGCAAGGTAAGCTTTGACGTAACGACAAGAGTTCATAATCTACCTTATTGCCCAATTTCCTACCCGTGGGCCTTGAAACACAGCCTGTCGAGATTTATTCATAAGATATTAAGAGTTGTATTTACTTTTGTACAATTTATGGTAAACCGGGCAGCCGGATTATTATTTTTAATACATATTCTACTTGCGGTATCCCTAGCGGCTATTACCTAAACCAAGCGACCAGTTACAGCGCCATCTAGGAGCAGTAACGGGAACTTGGACGTTTGCCACGCGCTGTCGGAAAATTTTCAGCGCGGAACTCGAGGAAAACGCAGTTTGTTGGCGCCAACTCCCTATAGTGTTCATAGATGGCGCTCTATTTACTGTTACAAATGTTAGGTAAGGAATGTAAACATTCAGCCTAGGATAGAACCTAGAGGGACCTAAGGTGCTGTTAAGTCATGCTGCATCAGCAAGGTGGCGCTAGTGGTTGTGGATTTGGCCAAGCTCAGAACAACGAAAGATTTTTTGAAGTTACTATGAAACGTATGTGTTTTGGGTAGGATAATACTACTATAATACTTTTACAACGTTTTTTCAACAATCTAGTTTCATAAAATATAATGGTATAATTTTCACAGCAATGAATATGTTTTAATATTTTATATTTTGTGTATGTTTTTGTAAGTTTTTTAGTAAAAAAATATGTGAGGCCGAAGCTTTTACATTGGAAAACCTCTTTTTTTTTTTTGGGCGGGTGGAAAATCATCAAATGACCCCTCCCGCTCTTGGGCAGAGCGAAAGGGAGTGTCAGACTTCTACTGACTAAAAACCACCCATGTTCCTTCTTAGCCCTTTATGCCGAGGCCGCGGTATAACCCTTCCTTTTTATAATATTTCCAAAGTACTAGTTTTATTTTTTTAATCAAATTGGTTAGGAAGTTCGGTAAATCTATTAAGAATTCCATTTGCTTCAGTGAAGGTTTTTTTTTCAATTAATCAGTTTTTAAGATCTCAGCTAGATAAACTGTTAACGAGCTTTTGTTTAATTTTAAAACGCTATGACCTGTATCTTTCAAAATTGCTGAAATACCTAGAATAAGTAGGTACAGTCACACAGTGCTTTATTGATACTTGGCGCTTCAATTACGTTGACAGGGGGCGCTCTTGGTAAATATTTGTTACTTGTTTAGTTACTGTGTTGAAAAAACAAATGGTAGCGTTTGTTCCGATGTTAGACCCTCGTACAGCTTGAGGTTTAATGATTTACTAGCTCAATTTGTGTGATGTTCATGTAACAAACGAACAGACAACAGAATCAATGCTAGGTATATTATATGGTTAAAAATGAACCCAATTGTAACTCGATTCATGACGAATAAATTAAATAAGTACCGATGAGAAATTTATGATCCTCCACCAACGGGCGTCAGATACACACGTTGAAATGAAAAATTCATGACTTATAGCTGAAAATTTTCACCCATATATAAAACCGTTTTAAATTGCAACGGAAATATTAAGCTAGTGAAACCTGAAAAATAAACTGAAATAAGCGACTCAAACTGCAAAGCTGAAATTGCAATATTGCCGTGCTCTTTATTATTTTGCTTTGACTCTTTACAAGTAAAGTTAATAATGTTTTCGAGTCTCCGCATTTTCTACGAAAGCATTTATTTATGATTAAAAAAGAATCTTCATATGATTTAATTAAAAGTCTTTTTTACATATTAAGCTATTGCATAGCTTCTATCGCGGGCCTTCAGCGTGGGGACCGAATCCAGAAATTCCGTAACGAAAATAAAAACCTAACAAATTGACACTTGACAATGACTTTTTGAAATATCACGCTTGTCTCTTTAGTTCAGCAACCCACCTTTAGGTGGCATTGGTTGTATTGGAAAACTACCGTAATCAGCTGTTTGTGAGAAAGTATATAGGTGTATAGGTATTTATCATCTATGTACAACAGTGAATATCTGTACTCGTATAATTTGTGTACAAAGTGTTTTAAATATGAATAAACAAAGTGCATTTATTAATGAAGAAAGTCACGAAAAAATAGTGAATGAAAATGAGTTAGTACTCTATATACATTCATTTTATTATTATTATAACAAATGCAGTATTATTTTTTGTTTTGTTAATTTATATTTAATTGTGTCATAGTTTTTCTTAGTGGTTAGAACTACGAAGGTTACATTTGATTTATATAATTTAATTCATTTTTATTAATATGTTAGCTCAAATAATGTTATTTATTGATAATTTCTATTAATAGTATCTTATCTTAAGCTTATAAAGTTAACTAACACGCTCAAAAACTCTTTTTTTTTTAGAGAAGAAAAGCATAAAGAGCTAAAAAGAAAAAGAAATTGTGAACGTCAAAGGGCATACTATTATTATCAGCGTCATTATCAGCGTCAGAAAATACTGCATTAATAAAATAAATAAATAATTATAATTGCATAAGTTGATAAAAAATGCTATGCTAATAGCTTTACCGCGGCAGGCTCCAAGTGCCACACGTCTTTTTTTTATAAATACCTCAAGACATTACTATGATGTCTGAGTGATAAGAAATTTGGCTCAATTTCAGGTAGACTCTTCTATTAGCTATGCTAAATCCGGTTATCATACTGAAAGAGCATTTACCAATCAAACTGTTCTAATTAATAAGTTATCTTATATGAAAACTTCTCAATTCGTTCATTGAAACTTTTCTTCTGCTTTTCTGTTTAAAGAATCAATTGAATATCAGTTTGTTTATAATTTCTGCAGAATAATTTCTCTGTTTGAGAACCGAGAAAATACAGCTTTGTTCCACTGTTTCTGTTTCAAGTACCTAATAGCTACAAAGGCTACATAACTAATAGTTACACAGGTTTATCTTGTTTTGTTTACCTATTTGTTTAATTTAAAAAGTACACTTTGGCAAGGACATTGTAATTAAAGTTTTACCATGAATGTAGCGAATGAGTTTAGATTAGAACCCCAAAGACTATTTGTACGAAAGTTGTACGAGGTTTGTACTAGATGACAATGTTCCATCCACACATATTGAAACAAATACATCCAGTCGGAATATCCTATGATAGAACCCTCACTATCTGGTTTAATAAGGATTATTACACTGGAATACTAGTATCAATGTTCATGTATAATTAAAACTTCTCCGTGCACTGGAAAGGCTGTAATAATACTAACTTTAATAACACTGGTTTCATTAACTTTTACTGCAATGCATGAATGTTCCGAACTGTTATTTTGCTACTTTATGTTAACTGTGGTTATCGTTATCGCGTATTTGTTTATTATTGTTAATTGTGAGGTCAGGTGGTCAGGTGGTCAGATACAGACATGTGATGTGTTGAATAAAACGATTGTTTGGGATGTAAAATTGTAATTGTAGATGTCGAACATGTGGATGTAATCGCGGAGAAATTATGGACTTTGTGCTTGCTATGCAATATGCATTACGTATGTGATTACGGATGTGCAGTGTAGCAATTTTTTTTAGTTTCTATAGATCAAAACCGTTTGGAATAAATTGGAAAAGAAAATTGGGCTCAAGTCTTAATCGTATTTTACCTAGGACAGCCTTGAGGGCCGAGGGCATCAATCGCAGCATTTTTGTCAGACTTATACAGAAATTGTCGCACTTATATTATATAGGTACGCGACGTTTTCCCGATTAAGTCACACATATGTTTTGTTAGGAGCTTATATCCACGTCACATCAACACTTAGTTAACTAACGCAATATGCGATAGCACCCACAACAACTAGGGTTAATCTCGCAATGTTAATGTAAATGTTGCCTAAATTAATCCATTCTGATTTGACTGGGGCTAAGCTAGGTACTTAGTCTAGATTATCAAATCATGCAAGTTAATTAATCATTTATTTCACTCCATCATTCGCCGAACGACGATCATATGTGATAATTTGGTTGGCTCAGCCAAACAAATAATCGCGAATGATCCTCGGTTGCAGTATGTTATTCGAGGGAACCATTCCGGCACGCTTACTACTATAATCACAGCAATTCGCATGTTGATTGGGGAACCCGAATATTTGTGTGTTATTAGTATACACAATTATGTTAATTGAGCTGTCCGTATGCCTGATACAATCCCCAGAGAATATTACGGGTAGGCGGGTAGGCACGGGATGTTTTATTTAAGTGAATGCCGAGATTTATTCGCCGATGCGTAAAGGGTGAGCTATTTCCTACCGGTCTGAAAATCCCTAGTGAGTATACCGGTTGTAGGTAGTAGATACACAGTGCAAGAGCTAGTCAGCGTTAGATCCAACCGCAGGCGGTTACGAGCCTTGCGGGTTTGTACACCCTAACACGTTTCCTAGCACGAACATTGGATGTACGTCACGATATTGTTACATGTTTACGATAGCTATCCTCATAGATTTGTCAATAGATAATTACTGGGTATGTCGAGTAATGTTGATGGTAATACGATAAAAGAGACTACAATTAGGAAAATATGCTGGATTTTTATGCTAGGGGTGTTTTTAGGTACTTATTCGCGAATAGAGACAACAGTATTAACAAAATTCGTTAAAAGCGCCGAAAGTGCGCCGAGGGCACGTCTGTCACAGACAGCCATTGAAAACAGTCAGTTTCAATGCGCCATTCTTGTCACAGTAAGAATAAATGGTAACAGGCTTGGTTTGTATGAAAAGTGTGGACAATGCCGTCTCTAGCAGGCGTCTCCGGGCTCTGTTTTAGGGTAAACACGAGAACAAGGGATCACGTTTACTTGATACAAACTTCTCCTAGGCATTTGGACAACGCGGGCTAGCGGACTGTTAAAGGGCTAAGAAGGATCATGGGTGGTTTTTAGTCAGTAGAAGTCTGACACTCCCTTTCGCTCTGCCCAAGAGCGGGGGGGGTTATTTGATGATTGAATGATTGATTGAATGATTTGAAAAAAAAAGAAAGGCATTTGGACAAGGAATCCCAACGTGAACGCTAAACCACAGTGTTTGGAAATTTTATGGTGCGGGTCATCCATCACATTGCAAATCGATCACTGTAGGTCTATTATACATACATGCCATAAACTCGAGCCTTTTAGCAACATTGGGATAGGCAGAAACTACAGAACGCTAACGGCTACAATCCTCACATACTCCGTTCTTCTTGTCTACGTTCATACATCTGGTTTTACAGGTATTTCGTTTGCGAGTAGTACGCACCTGAGCTTTCTGAAGAACAAACAAAGTCAGTGAATGTACTCCTAGGGCGTCCCCTCCCGGCGATGCCACTCTCATATTATGACCTTTTGTTAAAAGATTTTTAGTAAAAAAAACAATCTTCTCTACATAACTAGATGTACTATAAAAACTAAAATTGGGATTCGACTTTCCATAACTACACCGAAATAATCATCATATTTGTATACCTACATTGTTGGCAAATAAACGGTTACTACTTCTACCGTAATCAGTATATTCGGAGTAAAAATAGGTACAATTACCAGTGAGGTGCATGGTTGTTTTTGCACTGTTCTATTTTAACTTATCGCTGCATTTATAGGTGTAGGCTCACGTAAACTTGTTTGTACGATTTATATCCGAGCTACGAGTATCCGAGGTACCTAGTGGTGTGTGCATGGGTCGTTATGGGCTTATGGCACACAGATATAAAAGTGCATTTTATTTTTCATAGGGAGTTTCTCGTAAAATATCAATGTCTTTTTTAGCGATATTGTAAATTTAATATCCATGTTGCTATTTCTCGTTTACGTTTAATAGAGTAATGCTCAGATTTATAAAAATCACTTTGTTCGTACTTTCTTTTGACGACAAATTGTAACGAAAAGTCGTGAAATCGTGTATTACAATGGTGTGGAGGCACTACTACAACACGTACCGTACGTGCCTACTTATATATTTGGTATGCTTTCAGTTACTGAAAAACTTTCAGTGCTATGAAAATCATATTAATGATGCTGGCCTGTACCCACTGTGCCATTATCACTCCAGCTTTAAAGTTTGAACTGTTAACCGCACTTTACTGGGGTGCAATTTATCTGCTTTTCACGCTAAATGGCGCGTGTCGTTCAAACGAGGGCTTTGGGGGACGTTCGTCTATTTAGGTGGCGTTTCAATACTCGTAGGTCAGCGGGGTACATAGACTGTAGGTCATTTTAGGGGACTGTTTATACCAAACACTACGGTTTAGAAAATGATATTCCCCTTTTTAGCGGGACTTTTAGTATAGAATTTTTAGTATAGAAATTGAGGTAAAAATGTAATTTAAGCTCTTAATATAAAGTAATATAGTTTGCACGGTTGCACATTGGTACTTTATTATGGTGTATCGTCACTATTTTATACCATCATATACATGGTGGAACCAACGATTACGTTTTCAGTAGTCATTCCAAACTCTGATAAAAGCTGTTTCCTATAAAGGTGCAATACCTACGTGGTAAAAAGGCACAGAACAGTAGATTGAAATAAAATACCGATAAAAACACTATGTTTGGCGTTTCGGAATGGTGTACTGGTAATACGCGGTAATCGTTTATGCGTCAATGTATTTCACACCGACAGGTTGTATAACGGTTGTTATGTAGGCATATGCATGGCAGCGGACGTTTCAGGGCTGAAATTATTACAATGTTTTTACATTGACCTATATAAAAATCTTTAGCAGGATTGTGGTCCTCATTAATAAACATAAAGTAGTTAAGTAAAACATTAAATTTTAATGTCTGTAAGTAAACCATTAATCACAGCAGTGTATGGTACTAAAACAAGGCAGCGTCAACACTTTATTATTATAATATTCATAGATCCGTCGCTCGCAATGCTGGCAACACAATTACTTGAAGCTTCTACTTATCCCCTCGATCCTTATTTAAGTACGGTAAATATTTACCTTTGCTGTAATTGTTGAACTAAACAAACATTGATTTAATAAGACTGGCTTGCATGCTGGGACAAATATTATTTCTGTGCATTACATAACATTAACACAATATATGTATTTACTTATACATTCATTGCCTTGATTCGCTTGATTGTTTAATGTAAGACAGCAGTGCATTTGGGTGATCATTAGGTGCACCACTTTTACATACATGATGACCAATGACCATCTGCATAGTCATCATGTGAGTTGACCAACATTATGTCTACGAGTATGTCTAACCCTTAAAAGAGTCTATGTTCTCTGGGTTTAGCTTTTTTCTTCTCAGAGTAGTCAGGAGCAAAACAAAAGTCGCATCTAGTTTAAGAAAAAATGACGTTTAGAAAAGCCTGTGCAAAAAAACATCATTAATCCCAGGGGATATATATATATAGGGTATAGATTACAGGTGTGTATGTAAAATATCCTAGATCCAACTTGTACCGATTTTGAAGTTATTGCTTAGACAACAAGTTTAAAATAAGCTCTTGCGAAACATTAGTCGATTCAATACATAGGTGTATGACTTTTCCACCAACATTATTGTTAAAAGACTAACACCTAAGTTCTTTAGTAAACTTATAACAGAATTCCTTTCCCTGTAATTGTTTCAAAATTAATCCAACACACTTGCAAAGGTAACATAACAATAACACGTTGATAAAATACGTTTTCCCAGAGAGTCAATTTATTAACCAATTACCTGGGCAGATAACTTTAGTCGGCAGCAGAGCCAATTGCGTTAGCGGGGAATTTAGCGGCCATAGCCAAGCTGTATGTTTGCAATAAAAATAAAAGTTGTCTATAGGCATTGCACGTAGGATCACTACCCGATGCCAAGTTTCTCTTGTTTTAATTTTAACTGTCGAATAAAGTGTATATGAGCCCTAGGGAGCCGGTGCCTTGATACATATAGCTACTTTGTTTTTATGTGTAGTATTGTCAATAGTATACAACGATGAATCGAGAAAGCAGTAATAGTAGGTTTTTTCGGGTCCATTTTAAGTTCGAGCAAAGTGTTAGTGGCTTTTCCTTAAGGAATTTCTCAGTTGCAGCTACGGAGTCTGGATTTGTGCCCGGTTGATGACAATAGGCTCGCCTCCTATTACATGCGACAAGACTTATGAACTTTCTTACCTTTCAGGGATCACAGACGTGATGTTATGTTAAGGTCTTTAATATTACTAGACTAGGTATGAAGCAAAAATCTGTAATATTGGATACACCTCCTGTATCCAAAATTACAGATTTTAGAACACCAACCACCAAATATTTGGACTGTTCCTGATGGTCGTTTGTTTTAGGTATAACATTCTGATGGGTTGTTGAAATTTCTAAACAAAGAAAACGAAACCTAAAATATGAATAATTCGAACACAGACGCACAACATTAACTCCATTGCAAACCAAAATAACTATGGAACATAGGAAACATATTTATGTACATATCGCACGCTCAAGATCTACTTACCCGAGGGTTGAAGGATGATTCTGATAGGATAAAGTGGGATCCTTCGGCAATCCCTTTAGCCGTGCGATAACAAATACGCATATAAAACTATTTTTATTATCAGCTGTCGAAAACATGGAGAAATAAGCAACGTATGTGCATTGTTTCTTGCCAAATATTTTAATAACTAGCCATAGGTACATACGGTTACGGTAACGTAAATATTTCTTTATTACGAAACGAACGAACGAATTATACACATCACTTTTTGGAATACGTCTTCTTTAAGACCGCATCAAAATCTACGCGTACATACAGATTATACGATCTTAGTTTATAATCATCATCTACCAAGCCTTTTCCTTAGTATTATGGTAGAATCACCACATTTGTGGATCATCATCTGCCCAGTTTTTTCCCAACTATGTTGGGGTGGCTTCCAGTTTAACCGAATGCAGCTGAATACGAGTATTTCACATGGTGCGATTGCCTATCTGACCTCCACAACCCAGTTAGTACCGGGTAATACGTAACCCTTTGACCTTAGTTAATAATATGTATAGATTATGTGGATAACAGCATTGTATTTGAATTAAACGTTTGAAGTTCCCCGTCATGGAATGACGTTTAATTATAATGGTTCTAATTGCATTAAGTGGGTCGTTGTGCAGATCATCCTGAGGGTAATTGGCCTCAGGGAATTCTTAATGGAGTAATTGTTTGAAGCAGGTAATTTTCAATTAATTGAATGGATTTGTGTCAAAATTTCACGAAGATAAAGCAGTGGTTTTGGGATTTAAATCTTGGCTTGGTTTCAAAGTAACATCTCGATTTTCTGAATGGCATTAGGTCGTTTACCTCATAATAAATGTATACTTAAAACTATGCCCGCAAACCGATGAAAGTCCCTTCCATATCTTAAGTACCAAACTGATAGCATGTCGCTTATCAATCACTATTCCACAATAGAATTACGGCTTCAAGCTGCTAATTTTAAAAGAAAATTCAACCGATACGCTTGACACAAGTGTGACCGAGGCTGACGGCAGATAGGAGTGCACGAACAAGCCTTTATCTAGATCAAAGGCAGCTTTAAAATCCTTTGTGAGACCGCACAAGACCTTTTTAAAGTATAAATGTGTTTCAATCTGAGTCTGTCTGGGGAAAATTGGTTTATTTAACAGGGATTTTGTTTTAAGTCGATGTATGTGAATTGGTATTCAGCGGGAATTTAAGTTGGTTCTAACTGTTTTTAAAAAGACGGGTGGGATTATTTTAGTTGCACCTTTATTTTGGGATTTTAGCAACCCACTGTAAGATACGTTATTGGTGGTTATGATGATCAAATTAAAAACGTCGCGAGGAAAGTTTTAAAAATGAATGTGAATGGTTATAAGAGTAGAGGAAGACCACAGAACCGATGGATAGACTGTGGACAGGAGAATGATGTTGATGATGATCAAAATAAAAAAAAGAAAGTTTGAAGTTTTGGGAGATTGTTTTATCTTCTATTTTGACGTTTCAAACATTGTCAATGAGCCCATTTTATTAAACCCCCGACGCCAAAACGACGGAGTGTTATAAGTTTAACGTGTCTGTGTGTGTGTGTCTGTTTCTGGCATCGTAGCTCCCGAACGCATGAACCGATCTTGATTCTGTTTTTTTTTTGTTTGAAAGGTGAATTAGTCGAGAGTGTTCTTAGCTATGTTTGATGAAAATCGGTACAAGATGAAGAAAGAAAGAAAGAAGAAGTGGCGAATTACGTTTTTTTTTAAACTTCCTCAATGTGGGAATCAAATGATAGGGCTTGATTAGTAGAATACTTATACACTATGACAAATTTCAAATCCAAAGTGGCCGCCACCACAAAATGGCGAATTACGTTTTTTTTTTTAAACTCCCTCAAAATGGACAGCAAGAAATGAAAGGGATTGTAAAATAATGTGCACTGTATTGAAAGGGAATGAGGAATATAAATTAACGAAATTAAAACTAAAAGCTTGAAAATTATTTTTTTGGTGACCAAGTTTGATTTATAGGGAGTAAAAGTGGAGAACCAATGTATAATCTCTATTGCTTCTCAGTGAATGACTGCCGTGCGCGTAATTGTTTAGTCGCGCGGAATTTTTTACATTGCGATATCTTATATGATATTTGTTTAAACTATAAAGGGCACAAATTGAATTTCCGTTCTAACAATCATATTTATTCAGATATAAATTAATATCATATGGGATAAATAAACTTCGCAAAAAATAATTGAGTCGGGGGTTTTTTAAATTTTTAATTTTATACAAATCATCCTCATACATCAACCCATAAAAAAGTGAACGAGGGTCAACTAAATTAATATTTTCAGGAACATTAAAAGGCCTAAAAGGTCGGTTATGCAAACAACACATGACTGACACAATGAAAGACGTGAACCAAATAATTTTAATTTGGGAACACGTTTATCCACCTTGTATTCTTTCTTTTTATTACTGCCGAAAATATATTAATGAAAAAAGGTTCTTATGTACATAGAAAGCTATCGTTTATCTTGTTATGTTTCCATCAATGCTGAGGGGTGAATGTTGCAAGTTTGAAACACCCCGTGAGAAAAGTTTCTAATAATGTAACTGAATTTTGCAGCCTGGTTTGTGAAGATATTCTATGTTCAGTGTTTGAACTAAACTGGGTCAGCGACTCAGCGGTATTTGTTTTAATTAGGGAAATGTAATTGTTTAGAATACGAGAAACACTTGAGGTATTCAAATTTGCACAATGGAATCTGTTAAAGTTTATACGAGTTATATGTTTGTTATGATGAAGGGTTTTATAATACACTTAAACCAGATGTATCAACGTGGACGAAGCAAAAAGTATATACACCAGTACATCACGCTACGCAAAACTCCACAAATAGTGCATGTGGTGTTAGCCTATTATTAATTGTTGCACTTATAAATGTACTTTTAACCAATGTTTTGTTAAAATGTATTGTGCAAACAATTGTCGGTTAACCAAAATAAATAAATAAAACCGTCAAATTGTTCCAATGAACCTTCAACCTAATGCTTTAAAGATAAAATTGAAAATGTTTTAAAGAAAGTGATCGATTTCAGCAGGCAGCGTGGCATTCTGCTGTTCTTATCACAAAAAAAAAGGCGTGGAGTATATATTCTTCAGATTTTACATACCCTTAAATTGTAAGTGTTACAATTTTCGAGAACAAGAAAGTCTGTTCCACGGATAAGTTACAAAAGTAACACCACGAAATATGAATAAAGTTATCATTGTTGCGGTCAAATTGTGTACAAAAGTGGAACTCAACAATATCCATCACTGATAAGCTTAGTAGTCATTATATTTAACCTTTCAGGTCGGAAATCACTGAATGCGATAGCACGTAATTAAAGCTTCAGCTAAAAATAAAGAACACCAACCCACTTGTTATGTTGTTCCTTATAAGTTCGAAACTTTAAGGAGCAGATCAAGTGAAGTACTTTGCAGGTAAAGAACTTGCGAGAAGTGTATCAGTCTTGTTGAAACTTGTTACGTTTTTAACCGAACTTACTGGGTCAATTATAGAAAAGTTATTACTGTTTAACAACATGCTATTTCATTATATTCTTCAATATTGGAAACGTTTATCTCCGAAAATAGCGAGCGCCACTGTCTAGTAACATTTATAACAAGCAGGTGTAGTGATTATTTGTTACGCTTTCAAGTAAAAAAATACATTTGTAAACAAGCTGAGCGTTAGCTAGTTAGAACTCAAAGCCAAAGTCGGAACGAACTCAAAACTAAAATGTAAGCCACTGCGTTCACAGAAATCCGAACCCCGTAGCACAATGCGCTACGGCGTAGCACAAGTTCTGCTACGATCGTGTAGGCTCTACGCCTGACTATTTTAGATTTTAGGTAGCTCTGTAACTTCGTATCGTTACATGTGCATGCCTACATAGTTAGTTGTTAATCACCATACTATCGGTGATGAACTTTCTACTGTAAGATTAATCTGTCAATGCAGTGTAATGTCAGACCAGATAAGCCGTTGCGTTGTCATACTACAGTTATAAGCCAGCCAACTTTAAATCTCGTTTTCCTAAGCAATTTTTGCAAATAATTAATTTACGTACAATCTAAGTTTTACTCATTAAAATAAAGAATGTTCTCAAAAATATTCGAGTTCGAGTCAAGGCTTATGCAAAAACATCGAAGTGAGCAAACGCCTTGCTACCGTCCTTCAAGAGCCCCGCGAGATTCGAATCGCAAATTGGGCACGAACTTTCTTAGGCTTTACTGGGTTAATTGCCCAATGCCCGAAAGCTTAACTTAAACGCTTTTTTATAATATGCAATTTAGAGTCCTAAAGTAACATTTAAAACATAACATAACACCTGTTATCATCGTAGGGTTAGGCAGAGGTATATCCAAATAGCACGCACACGTTTTATAAGTAATAAAATTATTGGCGAGCGTATCGTTTTCAACCGGGCAAAAATCCTAATATCACTTAACAAGACCTTAGTTTAAATACAAGTGTTTAACAAACACAGTCTACTGTTATAGAAACTCGTGTATTTGCGACTTAGATAAAGGAAATAGGATACCGAAGCTTTAAAGTAAGCCACTTAAGTTCACCCAGTAACAAAGCCTCGAGGACCATTGTTGTTTAAAAAAGGAGCTGTGTAAAGTTCAAGCCTTTTTGTAGGACTGATAGCGGTTTCAAGGGGTTGTCTATATGTATCTGTTTCCTGTAGGTAGCTAAACTCAAACTCAAAGCATTCCTTTCAATTAGACTATTCAAATTCAAATTTAGGCACGCATGTACGTCAAAAACAAAATACAAAAAAGCGAGGCTACACCGTGTCACAGTCTCAAGGTATAATATCTTGTGAAACGCCATGGAGGCTCACCAAAACATAGAAAGAAACTACCTTAGCAAAAATACGCATGTGAAAATGAATTACTAAAAATTTTACTTCCCTTTAAATTTTTGTTCCTTTTCGTTTTTCGGTACAACTGAAAAATAGCATTACATATCGTTTTGCTTTCAAAATACCGTTTCGTAAATTTGTTATAAGATGTAGTTCTGTAAACGATTGCGACGGCAGATGACCAAAGCGCGTGTATTCGAGTAACTTTTATATTTCTAACTTTTGGTACTGGAAAAAAATAGTTAGAATCCTACCTACTCTTTCAGTTTCTCTTCTGTTTAACAGAAATAGGATTGGAGAGATTGTGTTCAGAACTATACAAATACAGTTTTTAGTAGTTAGAGGCAACATAGAATTTCCAGTAAATTCAGTACGGAGTTGAGCTCGGTCGGATGAATTTCAGGAACTGCTAGCTTATTGTTCGAAAAATGTTCCATTAAAACTACCATTCATAACTTTCCATACAATTATTAACCTACTCGTATTTCAGCTTCATACTTGAAATTGCTTGAAAAGGTTTGTTTTTATAGCACTAGAAGCAATATCGAGGTTTTTCACAATTGATATTAAATTTCGAACAACGCGTTTATTATTCCCCGCTGTGTTTGTATAATAAAATAAAAGCTTCTAATAAAGTAATGAGTTTCAGTTTGTGAGAATCTCGTTTGTAATAGATTAAAAAGAAACGTATTTTCCTATTACGAGAGCATGTATGAATAGGTACAAATATGAATAGGTTGGGCCGGCCTGAATCTGGTTATATTTTTAAACTATAGAAGTATTTTGTGAACAAATAACCAGTAGGTAACTAAAGAACTTTGTTACACCAGCTTTGTATACCATTTCACTCGTAAGTTTTCCCAAAAGTTTCCACGAAAAACTTACTCGGTCTTCTCGCATTTCATTTGAAACCAAACTAAGAATTAGGTACCTAAGTATTTGTCTTCTAAACAATTATTGTACTTTGTGGAATGCCCGAGACGCCAAGAACATTCGGTTTTGTTTATCCTAGCGACTTGTGCGGCAATAAATTATTCAATTTACGGTCTAATCCGCTGTAGATCTTTGTAGCTAATATTAGGACAGTAAATTAGTGGTTTAAGTACTTTGTTTCCACTGTTTATTTGTACGTAGTTTTGCTATCTTACACAACTTTAATTGTTAATTAAGTAAGTAGGTACTTGACCTAACTTCATTCAAATAAAGATGTTTTTTTGGAAGAACATTTTGAGTTTAACAATTAACTTGACAATTAGAGGCTACAAATAAAAGATTGAATCTTTAACCATAAATCGGTACGGGCCCCTTTAGAAGCAGGGCCCTTTAGGACCTCTGCTGGCTTGGTATCGGCCCCGAAACGGGCTAACATTTAAGTCATACGTCATCCTGATTATTTATATAAATATTTAATATTCTGATTATCAAACACGTTAAGTACGCGTTAATTTAGAAAGTTAGATAAAAAACTGGTATGCCTACCAAAACCCTGCCTGCCTATCAAAACTTCTGTATTTAGCACACAAGTTTTTTAATTTACCCTTATAAATATCCAAGTGCGTAGTAGTCATTTTGACGGCAGTGCTGGCCGAGGCTAAAAATCGTTAATAATGTAGTTTATTATTTCCCCAAGCAGACTTTTTTTGGTTAAATAGAATATGCGTCAACTTGTGTCAGTCAGTCGTTGATGCATTGTGCTCCTGATTATTCAGCTGGGACTTAAGTACTTTCGTAACTTATTATTTTACTTCACGACTGTTGAATAAACTTTTAATTACTTTTTAAAACTTTACTTTTCTTTCCAATTGTGCATTAGTTTTTAAATAAACAATTTCAATAGGTATAATGTTTTGGTCGCAAAAATGTATCGTGAGAGTTTTATTATGTTGTCGAATATTTATATAATCTACATGACAAGCCAAATCCTACTTGATCGCTTTGATCGATTCGTGAAGCGCTATGAAATATTCAAAAATCCGATAGCTTTCAGCCGAACAGCGATTTCACTGATAACGAACTTATCTGTAGCTCTCTCCCATTGATAGCGCCTATTAGCCGGGCTCTGTAAGCCGGCTTCAATGTTCAATGCGGAGGCGGTTCGTTATAATTTACCAGAGTTCACAGAGTGAAGTATTTTGAATAGTGGTGCTGTACTTTATTCATTCCTTTGCGGTACTCAAAACATATTGAAAATATGCTTTATTAGAGTAAACTAACTATGATTTATTTAGGCTACGACCGTTAACTGTATATTCAACTATCTGAATCACATATTACTATTGTATTAACATTATTGCTTCAATGCAAACTTCAAACCCATTCGCCAAACCGAACTAAATTAATGTTACACAGGCAGACTACTCGCTTAGTTTGTCAATCCGAATGTGAATTCCATTATCACGTACGTTTCTATCAATCAGTAGTAGTTTATTGAGAAATGCATACATATGCCGTGCCGTTGCAGTGGGTTGTTTGCCGTCAAGTACCGTACAGTCAGAATAACGCAAATATTAGAATAAAAAATAATAATATTGTTATTATTTATTTTTAATAGTAGAATAGTATTGCTTAGTAAATTAACTATAAAATCAAGCTGTGTGTTTATTCAAAATACAGAGTGGAAAGTACACCGACGCGAAAACGGTTAACACTTATTCTCACTATATCATACAGACATAGATATTTTTAATAGCAATACCCGTGTTTTTTTAAATAATAGATGAAAAATTGCTATGGTCAGAATGTACTGAATACTCGACTACTGTTTTTACCACGGTGTCCCTTCCCACACTGTATATCTGCCGTTCTGTATGTCGTATAAAACCACTGCAAAATGTAGTCTGTCGATTTACTAAAATGCAAATATCTAACTGTACAATAGGTACAATATTTGGTACCAGTACTTTCACTCATATCAAGTTCTATTTAGAGTTCATTGTTGTCTACCGAAACAAAGTTAGATTGGGAGTCGAAAACCAAATACCTGGTGCGGGTTAACTCTTTCACAGGAAGTTACTCGTACTTCCAGCCAGTTTTGAACTTACCTAGAACAAAAAATACATATTGTTAGCGATGGTAACAAGCGGTAACTACCAGTCCGTAACGAACTTCCGAAAATGTACGGTTTCGTGTGCGCGTAACGATGAAGTTTATACTGGTTATGTGCAGGTAAAATGTACCTTGTGTGCTTGCGTAATTTGTAGCTGGGTTAATGTATTTTTCACAGAAATGTCTCATAAACTGTGATGTTATTAACTTAAAACGTATTGTTAGTTCTGAAAGTGCTGGATTGGCGACCGCGAACCGGAAGACGTTGCGTTGGAAGGCCTCCCACTAGGTGGACCGATGACCTGGTGAAGGTTGTGGGGACCCGCTGGATGCGAGACGCACGGGACCGGTTAATGTGGCGACACCTAGCGGAGGCCTATGTCCAGCAGTGGATGTCTTTTGGGTGAAATGATGATAATGATGTATTGTTAGTTTAAACTAAAACTAAACTAAAATGATTACTTTTTTTAAACAATATAAAATCACACCTGTATCCCGCGAAGGGTTAGGGCTAGATGTACCTAGTAGTCCCATGTTATATTTGTTTTAAACTTTACTTAATTGATTACATTTATTCAATCCGATGTTCATGTGCGTGTGTGTGTGTGATTGAATTTCTTTACTCATTGCCTATATTCAAAAACTTTAGTGTCAGTTGATAAAACAGCTTTGTTTAAGAAAAAAACAAACTTCGTGTAGTGAAGCATTGCTTTTTCGACCGTTAAACTGAAAGGCTATAAGGACAAATACATTTCTTTATAACTGTAGAGTAGCCATTACGGAGCCACATAAAAAAAAATAAAAAAAGAAATACCGAAATATCGGGAACTCGAAACAATAAGTAAACATGGTAAATATCCCGTTTTCAATATAAATAATAGCACATTAAAAAACTTATTTATTTCCCTTATTCAATCAGCAATAACTTTATTTGAAGTTGAAGTCAAACAGCCAATTAAATGAGAGCACTATAGTATTGGAAGAGAATCGGCACGGTCCGATTGGTCGAGCACACTTCAGATACAGTGACAACTTGAGCCAATAAAGCCAATTTGAGAGACGCTAGATTTATATCTAACTTTCGCGTCTGTTTGGTTTTGTTTCTTCAACAATAAAGTTATTAACACTGAGAATTGGCGCACCATAATTCCGATACAGAGTTAGTCTAAGCTTTCCTTCATTAAAGGAAATTGAATTCCACAAACTCAGTCAGTTTTGAAAATCCTATTAATTAGGTACTACTGCAGTACTTATCACGTATTATTTATGCTCGTATTATTATTTATTTATTGCGTTGTATTATTTCAATACGCAAATGATTATCACTCACTAGTAAAAAAAAGTATTGTTTGGCTTCATAACGTATTTCTAGTACAAATACAATAAATTTAGAACGATGAACTCGTAACATTATTTATGGCCTGGAAACCTGAATATTGTCGATATACAGGGTAATTGCACAAAACCGCTAACTAACCGGACTCATAAGTAGAATCGATCAATACTGCACAACTAACAATTGACAAGGCTGCAGTAATGCAGGACTATAGTCCTTATTTTTAGAAGAGCTCATGTTAAGAAAATAACAGCCTCGTATAGATCTTTGACAGTTGAAACTGGCAGTCAGAGACCCCAAAGTCTGACAACAAGTCTTACCAAGGAGTATTGTATTCTCGTCGGGGCTGCGGGTTGTTCGAAAGAGATACCGCGGCCTCGACACAAAGGGCTAAGAAGGAACATGGGTGGATTTTAGTCAGTAGAAGTCTGACACTCCCTTCTGCTCTGCCCAAGAGCGGGAGGGGTTATTTGATGATTTTCAATTCATCATCTAAAAAAAAAGGGGTTACAATGTGACGACATATTATTATGTCGACCTCAGGATTGGTAGGCTTTAGAGAATGAATAAATACGTTCGTAGATAAACACCGCAAGGGGAACGTGTTTTATCTTGATATATTGTCCCGAGGACCAAGAAGTTCGACACGCAATTTTGACCCATCAATTTCTAGTTTCCTAGTTTCAGTCTCTGGGGACTTAACCTGAGGAACCGAAAGATAGTTTATGGGAACTTGGTATCTCAGTTAGCACCGCTAACTAATGACAATAAATTATGCATGTTGATTAGAGGACAGCTGCTAACGTAAGTACATAATTTACACAAAACTATTGTATAATCTAATTATTGTAATTGTGTTGTTTCCAATAGACGTTTATTTCTCTCTATAGATGATGTAATACTTTATAATAACGTAGATTTTAGAAACATCATTACGATTTTTAACGTGGTAAAATGTTATAGTTGAAATTGTAGTTGTTGTTGTGATAAATAAAATAAAAGTATTTTTTTATAAAAACCCCTTATTTGTTCGTTCACAAATATCTGTCAAATTGAAGGATAAACCCAGTTTTCGTGATTTTTCGCAATAACCGTGAACATTTCCGTCATAGCATAACGTTTGAGGAAATTAAGATAGGTACTTATTACGGTTTATCAGTACTTACGCAAGAGCGGCAGTGCCGAAAGAGGAAATCACGTTTACGTTTATTTACGTGCAGCACATGGTTCGTGTAGGTAGTATTTATTATCAGCAAAGTGTAATATATTGTGTGGACCTACTTATGTACTTACGTAGTCGGGTAATGATTTCGGCATAACACATTTCTGGTCATAAATGATTGCCAAACATGTTTACCGTTATATATTTGGTAACTACGTACGAATTGAAAATTATGCTAATTACTAAAACACCTGTTTAATTACGGTCGTTTTGAATGATATCACTAGCAAGTTTATTAAGGATCTTTTTAATGGAAAACAATATAATTAACACTAAAACTTGAAGTACGTATTATTTTATATTTTAGATATAACACCGGAAGAGAAACTAGGAAGAACATGAAATTTATATAACATAACATTACGCTTGAATCCCCGAATGGTTAAGCAGAGGCTTACGTAATAGTACACGCACATTGTTTGGTCCATGATGACCTATTATGCCGACATTATTTAGGACAACTAAACAACATACGAATTATATTAGATTTAATGTATTATTTAATTTTGCATGCTAGTTTTAGCGAATTGTGTGTCTACAATTCTAGCAAATAAATAAATTACATTTTATTAGAACAACAACAATGACAATTCTTACAACACTGTAATTCTGTAACAAATCTTAAAATTTTCAAATCAAACCTCTGCACTCTTTATTTGTTGGAAAGAAAACCAGAAGTGGTATGATTATCAATCTTGTAAAAAGTAATCATTGTTCCTAAATTCCCATAAGGTTACCAACAGCCTCCATAAAATGTTTCAGTATAAACCCTTCCATTCTTTTCAGCTTCCTTATTTGCATTTTGTCCAGTTTTTAATTCTTTTAATTAGTACCCCTACTTTTGTAGCGGTAGTGCTTGTTTAAATGAAATATACAAAAGCGGATGCAGGCTGTCTCTCTGGGCTCAGAATTAGCATATTAGGATAAGATTTTCGCTGTTGCTCTGTTTCTCCTTTTTGGAAAGAATATTTTTTAGTAATAGGAAAGTCATATTTTTAATATTACTTTCCTATTAGGTACTAGTAATCTCTAACTTGTACCTACTTTCTGTGCCAATAAAAACTATTCTACGTACTACTTCGTGCTACTTCCAGTGTAAATAACATAAAAAGAGATTGAAGGTCGGTAGTAAGGTATTATATTTTGAAACATGTTTGAAATAAAACATTATTCAAAATAAGGTTACTAAGGATGTTTCATTCCTCATCGTTAAAAAATGTTTAGAGAGGTGTGTAGTAATTGATCCGAACCACGTGTACGAGGATTTTATTGGGACATAAAACAGTTACACATTACATTTAAGTATTACAGAATATTTTATGAACTATATATGTATCAATTCAGTATATATGACGATATATTTCAGATAATATTCGTATTCCGCGTCTAGCGGCGGATATACTATTTTCGGTAGGTCGTGTATTTTATTTATTTTACAGCTATGTACTTAACTTTTGACTGACTTTCCAAATTCTAAGTAAGGAATAATGTCAAACCCTACTGAAAGAAATTTCAAATTGCACCGTCACTTAGGTAAAAGAGTTGCATCATCAGCGTTGTCAGGAAAGTTTTCCTAAATTTACATATTAAGTAATAATTTCTGCGCAGTTATCTGCGCCCGCCGTCGACGTCAGCTCTCGAAGAAGATTACACCTAAGTGTGTTTCTGCCTGACGTTTATTTCCTGAAAATGTTCCTGATAAAATTTTAAATTGCATTCGTAATGAGGCTGAAACAATCTTGACTGTTAAAAGTTAAAGCAGCTCTTGAACAAAGCCAGTAAGTAACAGGGCGTGTTATGACAAACGGTCGTGGCCTGTCATTCCGCAAAATTCTCCATTTGTTTCATTCAGATTTATCGGCCCATCTTTTTGTTCTGATAAATGTAAGGATTTAGGAGGATTATAAAAAAAAATCGGGGAACCGATTATCCGTGTTTAAGTTCGATTACACCTACTTTTGCACAGTCATATATTACTTTATCAGTTCCAATAATAAGTTTTTAACAAGATGATGCAACTGATTGAAGGATTTTGTTATCGTGTATCGTGTAAGAATTAACAACAAGTGTGCAATCTGTAAGAACTGCTTGTAACCCACATATCAATATCTACATACTCATTTACTAAGTTAATTCGATATTTATAAACACTCAAATACCTGCGTGTCCATCACAAGAAAGTGACGTACATAGACCGCAAATTGTTTATAGCCAAAACATTTTTTTTGGGTAAGAATTCCTTTCTACCTCCATAATGGCGACAATAGAATGTAAAATATTCAACATTACAGCCAATTTAATCAAAATTTTATTAGAAGCACACGGCTGTTTTATGTGCAGGTTTAATATTAAGGAAACAAATAATAATTACTGTACTAATGTTTTCCTAATGCAAAATATTAATTCAACTTGTTAAGATTTGACATGTGGGTTTTCCGATGTCCAACGACGAATAGGTACTTGCCTAAATTATTATGATAATAGAGACATTATTTAATAAGTTGGTATTTCCTGCCATTGTTTTGTCGTGATAGTAATGCTATTAGCAAAGTTTTGCAAGGGATTTAGCCTGCCATAATAGAAAAAGTGGGTTTCACGTGACGTGCGGGTTTACACAGGAAGGTACATGACCAAAATCTAATCTTTGCTCTCTGACACTTATGCTACTAGTCTCTTAATAAATATTTAAAATAAAACCATTTAAACTAAGCTGAGTACAGACATACATAAACTCACGCCATCTTCGCCACTTCACATGGGGGTAGGCAGAAACCACAGAACGCCACTTGCTACGATCCTTACATCCATGCTGACTATTATGTATTTATTCGTGACAATTCAAAACAAGACTAACTAACTATTATTGTAATCTGCATTTGTATGTATATATAATAACTAATTGTGTTCTAAATTTTATTACAAAATTTTGGTTGTAAACTTAATATTTAAATTTTTGTTAATTTTTATATTTCCCTATTTTAAATTCTTATATTGCTAAATTATGTATGTTCCTGTCCATAATTATGTATGTAATTATGTATGTGTGTTCCTAATGGGCAGTTTTGAGTTACCATAACCTAACTATAACACCTATTCTGTATCACCAAAAATCACACAAATACATAGTTACTGCCGCACTCAGAGAGCTTTAATGATTACTTAGGCCATCACTTAGTAAAGGTTTTGACAGTTTTGTCGTACAAAAGTATGTCAAATCTTTACTAAGTGACGGCTTAAGTAATCATTAACTAAAAAAAATAATCATTGCTCTGGTGTTAGGTTTAAATAGTTAGAGCCAGGCTATGCACGGTATGCGAGCACGTTTACGGGGCCTATGCATGCGGACACTGTCCGTACTATAATTGGAACGTGGCGCTCCGTGAACCAATAAAAACATAAAACGTGACTCCCATTTCACATGGGCACTGCTGTATGTAATGCGTCTATACGTGTATACTCCAGCGATTTAACTGGAGAACGGAACTATCTTATCTATCAATTAGCTTGTTGGCAGTGTTGGCACCAATAGAATACCGACGAAACTTTTAATGCGTTTCAATTCATGACATTGTACGGCATGTATCAGCGAAGTTTGGTTGTATGTATGTTTCAGAGTTTGGTAGGTAGTCATTTTCTCCATGGGAACATCATCGTTAATCGTAATCGAAACAATATTGATTTGTCTATTTCTATACAAAATGTCGATTCCTACTCGACGCATATAATATTTGGACAGTAGTTTTTGTTTTCGCGATTATGATGTTGGGCCCATTTACAAAGTTGATCAGTTTAATGGCTTACATCCACAAATATGTCCACACCGTGCTATTATGTTATGTTTATCATTTCCATTATCCGTAAAGCAAGTATTCATATTTAACAGATCTATAGGGAACCACAAATATTGAACGATAATTAATTGAGATCGGATAGCGTCATATTTTCTGCAAATCACGTAATTCGCTGAGCGCAAAATGTTCATTAATATCGTACCTACGGCGACGATTATGTTAAAATTATATTATTATTGGTCGTGTGGGAGTGGGTGGTAGGTAAATAGCACATAGAAATATATTGATAAATAGCATCATAACATCACGCCTGTAATCCCCGAAAAGTTAGGTACAGGAGTACCTAATAGTGCACCCACATTTCGCCAGTTATGTTGAAGTCCAATGTAATATGGAGTGAACCATGTAACACCTCTTTGTAACAACCTATGTTAACAAATAAACAATCTGAATCTGAAAAAAAAAAAAACCTGGTGTCAACAATCGGGGACACATCCAGAATCCGTGGCTACTACTGAGAAATTCCTGATGGAAAAACCAATAACGCTCAATTCATGTTATTTTTATTCTGCCACAAACAAAACGTGTTAACAGAATGATTACTGAAAATATCAAATAAATATACGAATATAAGAAACTTCCAGGTAGTTTTGAATCATTTCGATATGTATGTCATAAAAAACGACAGCGTAAGACATGCAGCAAAAATGAAAGCAGACGACTTTGAAAAATTGTGAAATGACTATTATCTGAAAACTATTACAATCCCCCCCCCCCCAAGACCATTGCGGCCTGCCCGTAAAGCTGTGCCAATAGTTTTAAACTAGCCCCTAAATAATCTCTCTCAGATCCAGCCTGTCCATTTGCTGCCCCCCCCCCCTAGTGACGTCCTAAGACGAGGTCCGGGGTGCCCTTAGCGATAAGTCACTAAGTCTATAACTTCTTTGGTCCTGGCTGGAGGCCTTAAGCTCAAGGCATCCACAGGAATTTGCCTGGTTAAGCAGTGGCCAGTCTCCTAGACTAAACTGAGAGTCCTGAAAATATCTTAGTGCACTTTATGTAGATTTTTACATACAATAGAACTTTCTAGACCATGTTCAAGTCACGTTGTTATGTAAAACTATTTTGCATAAAGTCACTTGCAACTTTACGTTGTAGGGTTATGTAAGAAACCATAACGTACTGTGTGAACTAATTACATACATTAACATGTTATTACGATAAGAGGACGATCGCAGTTCGGTGCCAGCGCGGCGTAAAACCGAGAACATATAAAACTATGCTGTTTTTCATATAAACCTACTTTTATAACATTACATAATATCACGCAGGATATACCGAGAGCAGTGGTAATTTATTTCATCACCACTGCTTTCGAAAACGGTGAAGGAAAACATCGTGAGGAAACCGGCATGTCTTAGAACTAAAAAAATCGAAGATATGTGACATCTACCAACCCGCACTGGGCCCGCGTGGTGGATTATAGCCCCTCCCTCTTTTAGAGAGGAGGCCTGAGTCCCTGCAGTGGGAATAAAATAGGCTGATGATAATGATGATGAATATCACGCCTGTAATCTACGAAGGGTTCGACATATCACCAGTTATGTTGAAAGATTTAAGTTCCATGTTCTAGGGGTGACGTTATTGCCATCAACCGGGCATAAATTCAGACTCCGTGGCTGCTGCTGAATACTTCCTGATGAAAAAACCCTATAACAATTTGTCAGATCCGGGAATCTAAACTAAGACCTCATGCTCCCCGTCGGGGTTGCGGGCTGTTCGAAAGAGATACCGCAGCCTCGGCACAAGGGCTAAGAAGGAACATGGGTGGTTTTTAGTCAGTAGAATTGTGACACTCCCTTCCGCTCTGCCCAAGAGCGGGAGGGGTTATTTGATGAATTTGATCCACACCCCAAAAAAAAAAAACCTCATGCGCAGTAGTCGCGGTAGCGACCACCAACGAGGCAGTCGATGTCCTTTAGATAATATTGTAGATGCGATTTTTCGTGTTTGTTACTCAATCACGTAAAAATGGCTGACCGGATTTAAATGAAAATTAGCACTGCACTTCAATCTAGTGGAATAATCTTCAACTTCCACGTCGTCAAAGCCGTGGGCATCAGATAGTAGTAAGTTTTTTCTAGTAGGATATCCAATGTCGAAGTTACGCTATTTATGTCGATCATATTTTGAGAGCAGAGTAAATGTAGCGTGTAACGGAAAACTGACAAGCCTTATCGCAGAACAGACAATGAGCGAGCAATTCGGACAGCAGTGAAGTTTCAGCTTGCTATCCGTACCTACATATATGATACTGAAACTTAACATACGTGCTCATAAGAGATAGTGGTCTAAGAATATTCAACTTAGTAGATATTTGTATAAATAGCTGTAAATATGCAATATTATTATGCTTTTTTTTTTGGGGGGTGGGAAATCATCAAATAACCCCTCCCGCTCTTGGGCAGAGCGAGAGGGAGTGTCAGACTTCTACTGACTAAAAACCACCCATGTTTCTTCTTAGCCCTTCATGTCGAGGCCGCGGTATCCCTTGCGAACAACCCGCAGCCTCGACAGGAATATTATTATGCTTAATCATCATCATCATTCTCCTGCCCTTATCCCAATCTATTAGGTAATTAATTATCTTTATAATAATTATATATTATATTATGTAATAAAAAGCATGACATGACACAGCCAGAAGGTGTCGCGGCAGACCTGGTAAAAGATAGCGGGACTATCTGAACAAGAATAACGACCAGTGGTCTACATCGTCCTTGGATCGAAACAAATGAAAGTCATGGAGAGAGGCCTTTACCCAGCTGATGCCCAGGGATGATGCAGGCTAGAAGTATCAATATGTAATGTTTTGTGTATATCGCTTGTTGGAGGTTCTAAACGAAATACATAAAATATTGTCTGATTTATTTAACACGTCACAAGAAGACAAGGAAAAAGTTACGAGAGAAAGTATAACTGCGGTTACATTAGGTCACAAATCAATCGTAACATATCGCTAGTAAAAATAAAGTAGCGAATAATAGCCAAACGAAATGTCCATGTACGATAAAATGTCGGGACGAACCGGAAATCTTTATAAAGGTAACAAGGAGAAGCGAACGGTCATCCGAATTCACTGATTATTACGTACAAGAATACCCTTATTTTTTGCTTCAGCTGGACCAGTAGATAATGATACTTATTTTGTCTCGAAACAAAATAAAGGTTGATCCTAATGGTTGATTTATTTTGTAATACAATCTTCTTGTCTGGGCGTAGCAAGTTGCTACAACATGCTACGGGCTACGGCGTAGAGGGGGAGTTCGTAACCGTAGTAGGTTAATAATAAAAGATAAAGAAAACATTGGAAATTTGCTGCTTTGTTACTTTAGTAGAGAATATTGGTCTTGTATAAATAAGTAGTAGTTGTTTGTAGGAGTTTAATGTTTAGTGATTTTGTTGTGTAGTTAGCATTTTATCTAATGGATAATAAGTGGAAACGGGTTTGGTTTATCAATCGGCAAAATAAAGACCAAGTTAAAGCAGGCACCGACGCTAAAACGGTAACCATGTTCCCTACATCATTCTAAACACCCTGACATAGACATTTTTGGTCGTTTAAAAAAACCCACTGTCTCCTACAAAACTACAATACCTACCGTAACCGTTTTAGAGTCGATGTGCCTTCCACCCTCTTTATTCTACTTTTATTTCACACAGTTTTCTCTCAACCGTAAAGCTGACATTTCACTAAAACATTTGGTGTCTGAGTGTGGCATACGTCGACAGTTTGTTCCTATATTGGTATATTTCGATGGCCAAAGGGACTTTCCTAGCACATCACACATGTAGTCTGGGCTTTACGCGGGATTTTCTAAACCATTTTACTGGCCGTTTCTGTATTCCGTATTTCCCTCAAGGGTGTTATAATGCATTACTTATGTCAGAATTTAATCTGCCTCGCCGTAATTGCTAATTAGCCGTGGACACTTTGGGAACGTTAAAATTGGGCGGCTTAGGTTATGAGATTAATTATTTCGCGTCTGATTTTAAACATGAAATATAATTTTAAAATTATGATTCTCTAATTATGCGCAACATTTATTTTGTTCAATAGGGCAATAAACGTTGTGCAATCACTGGCTTAATTTTGATAATTGAATGCAAAATATCACTTTGCAGTGGCCTATTCAATTTCTATAATTTGATTATTGCAGGGCAATAAAAGCTGTGACCTAATAATATTTACGGGTGGTTTGATGCTGTATATTACTCATGAAATAACGACATTACTAGTAAAATAAACAATGTTGAATATTATCTGGACGCTGCGCTGTACAATAAATTGTGCATTTACTATGGGACATTAAAACGATCTGGTCGGATAGTTTGAACTCATAAAAGTTAACTTTTATACAGCCAAGAGCTAAAATAGTTGAGTATAAACCTGGATTTACTGTTGTTAATAAATGTTGCTTTGTTTCAGAATAAAAAGTTAACACAATACGCGAGTTCTTATATCCTTGAAATTTCATACGCGTCATTTGAGATTGTGAATTTCTTATTTATTACGTCTTCACGGTAATATTAAGTTAGAATAATTTGTTCTTTTTGAAGTAAGGTGAGTGGATCATATTTAAGAAATTCAACACGGTTGTTCGATAAATTCATGGAAACGCAACCTATTTTGTTTGTGAAAAGTAAATGTCGGTACGCGTGTTTCGACAGTCACATGTTGTTCGAGAACAAAATACAAACAATTATGAAAATTTCCATTCGGCATACAAGTTACTCGTACAATTTAAACAAACCCTAATCAAACAACAGAGACAAACATAAATTTTAACAATCAAGCTTACAAATCGAGTACGAAAATCCTCAAATTTATTGTTAAAATCACATTCATCTGCTGAGTTAAGATGAGAAGTGTAAGTTTATCGTGAAAATCTATTGATTTTTTTATTCAGCGTTACTTCGCACATAATTTCGTAAACCTTGAACCTTTCTGTGAGCATGGCATGACTGTCAATATTTATTTATAACGGGCTCCTTCAAAAGGCTCTTGGGTCTGTTATAAATGTTCATATATTAGCAACATTTGGCACACTTGGTAGACCAACTCGTCCTATAATGTTGCGATCGATTTCAAGGTTAAACTGGAAATCAAGGTTCATTTTATCAAGTTTAGCCGACCAATTGGTCCATTGCCAGAGGTCTGCACGGCTAGTTCCATGAAGTGAATGTATGTTTACAGTACAATAAAAACTCGCATCTGTCTTGTCCACAGCTGGCTAAATGTACCCTCATAAAATAGCCTACATAAAACCTGTAACGATCGTAATATAAAGTAGGCTGGAACTTTAAATATATTTATAGTGTCGAAACACTAAATATGGTAATATCAAGGTAGACGAAGGTAGCTCAGTTTCGACGTGAATCTGGGCTATGTTTGAGCTCTTAAACGGGAGGCAGGGGTAGTCAAACAGTGGCTTGTAACGGTCCCGCCGCGGGCGCTTTGTGTTCGTGCGCTCGTTTACCCAGGGCACAAATACCGGCTAGAATGGACGGAAATTAGGATTTATTTTATGTAATAAAACCTGATCTGATTTTGTGAAAAAACAGTCGTGCCTTACGACATAACAATAAATGTGATTAAGAGTAGTGGTTTATTGTGTGACTTCTGTCTGCGACTCTGCGATCTAAATAAAAATAAGTACTTGTTATATTTTCTAACCTCTACCAGGTTAGAAAATCTTATCTTAGTGCGCATTGATACCGACTAAGTTTCTTTTCTTCTAGAAGTGACGTTTAACTTTATGTGCAAGTTTTGTATCCGCTTAGGTAATAATTATGTAGTATAGTGATATAAGGCTGTCTTCTGAAAGGAAGGTCAGAGAAAAGTCTTATGTCACTTTACTACTTTCTGAGAAAATTCTAGATTTTCAAGATGGCGCCTACATCTGCTCTCACAGACTTCTTAGTATCGCTGCAAGGTGGCAAATTGAGAGCGGTAAAATATTCAGCATCGTCGGTTGTACAAAGAACGTGTATAAAAAATCACGATTCGACGAAATTTTGTGTGTTAAAAGTGAGTTTCGCAGAATCTCTTTCTCACATTCCCAGTCAGATTCTAGGAAAGCCCCAGCTCAAGATTTTCTTCTAACTTCATCAATGGACCTAGCACGAACGCGCGGAGTAAATTGAAAATATTCGTTTCACACCTCATCTGCCTAGATTTTCCCCAACCGTGTTGAGGTCGGCTTCCAGTCTAATCGGATGAACCTGAATATTAGTGTTTCACACTGATGTTCAACTGGGTTGTTACTGGGTAGGTTACGATACACCTTGGTAAGACTGGTAGGTAGATTGTCGGCCCTGTTACGATTGTCAAAGATTTACAATAAAGCCAGGATTGTTCCCGGCTGTCAATTGTAAATTTTAACTTGCTTTTCTAGGCACGGAGGAAACTTGGTATGGAATAGAACAAAAAAAGATGGCTAGGCTTTACTGGATGTCGAAGACGAAGGCCGTCCCAGCTGCGAATTGTTCGAAAGAGATACCGCGGCCTCGGCACAAAGGCTAAGAAGGAACATGGGTGGTTTTTAGTCAGTAGAAGTCTGACACTCCCTAGCGCGGGAGGAGTCATTTTTTTTTTCAATAAAAAGAACGCCGTGATGCACCTAGGGAGTCTTATGTTCAGCAGTGGTTTAGCGCGCGTTCGTACTAAGGCGTCTGTTTACACAGCTTCGTGGCTGTGTAAAGCGAGCTCTAAAATATTCAGGAGCGTCGGCCGTTCAGTGAATGACTTGACGCCAGCTTTAACTAATGCCGCGTTGTGCTCGCCTAGTCGACGATCGTTTAAATGGTTAAAAGTGCAGCTGCTGTTAATTGTAGTTAACTTTGACAAGGACGTATAGAGCTAGGGCGTTTTGCATTTTAGGATAATTTTGATTTAATTGAACGTTACAAAATATTGTTACTGTTAGCCTGTTAGTACTGTTGGGCAAAGCTCTCCTCCATGAACTCCAAATCTTTTGATTCAAGATCAAATGACGGCACGATTGGCGCAGTGGCTAAGCGATTGGACTGCTACGGTGCGTGTCGCGGGTTCGATCCCCGCACGGAACAAATATTTGTATGGCCTGCAGATAGTTGTTTCGGGTCTGGGTATTTGTGTATGTGACTTTATATGTTTGTGAACGCACCCACGATACAGGAGAAAATCCTAGTGTGGGGCAACGTTTTTTTAAAAAAATAAAAAATAAATAAAAATAATAAATAAATAAAATATGGAAACTTGTCTCCACCAACTCAACCGTGTCGATCAAGTTGTTTAAAGAAAATTTGTTTTAGGAAATCGAGGTTTCGAAGTTCGGATTTCGAATCGAAATAATTGGTCAGAAAATATTTAAAAAAAAGTCGGAGATGAAGAAAAAACAATAATATAGAAACATTATTGAAAAAAAAAAGACGTCTGGCACTCGGAGACTGCCGCGGTAAAGCTATTGCATAGCATTTTTTTGATAGTTAATTTTATAAGCGTAAGATAAGATACTATTAATAGAAATTATCAATAAATTACATTATTTGAGCTAACATATTGATAAAAATGAATTAAATTATATAAATCAAATGTAACCTTCGTAGTTCTAACCACTAAGAAAAACTATGACACAAAATAAAAGAAAAAGTTAATGACATCTTGACAACTGACGTAATGTCAGATGAAAATTAATATATATAAAAGATGAGGATGATTAGTAAAAGTGTAAGTATAAATACTATATTTCCCCAACATTTTGGTTATCTTTATAGCAGTATTATAAATTAACAAAACAAAAAATAATACTGCATTTGTTATAATAATAATAAAATGAATGTATATAGAGTACTAACTCATTTTCTTTCACAATTTTTTCGTGAAAATGCTTCATTAATAAATGCACTTTGTTCATTCATATTTAAAACACTTTGTACACAAATTATACGAGTACAGATATTCACTGTTGTACATAGATGATAAATACCATACCTATACACCTATATACTTTCTCACAAACAGCTGATTACGGTAGTTTTCCAATACAACCAATGCCACCTAAAGGCGGGTTGCTGAACTAAAGAGACAAGCGTGATATTTCAAAAAGTCATTGTCAAGTGTCAATTCGTTAGGTTTTTATTTTCGTTACGGAATTTCTGGATTCGGTCCCCACGCTCAAGGCCCGCGATAAAAGCTATGCAATAGCTTAAAAACATAACGTGAATTGTGAATGATTTTCATTTCATTACCCTTAAACAGGAAATTAAATTCTAATCCCGATTACGTACAACAAAAGCTTTCAATCAGTCTAGTCATTGAAGGTTAATTGCCGTTTGAAGGAAAAACTTTTAATCTTCAAGAAAAATAGGACTCGTCTTTCAGTCAGAATTAGAATTTAGATTGCAAACTCCGATGTTGTAATACGGCTTGTTTAATTTGTGTCTGGACGTTCTCGACGAAAATAACCAAAGTCCGATGACATACTACTAAAAAACTGAAAATAAATAGCAATTGGATAACACGGTTTTGCACTTTAAACTCTATTTTCACGTATATATGGTTTTAATTTTAAGCCTTGATAACAGCTGTTATTGGAAAGTTGCAACCAACATACAAAACTAATGTGAATAAGGGCATTATCTTTATGTCCCCTTTGAACAATGACAGGCGGTAATTTTCTAAGGTTTCGGAAGATAAAATCTTCAGAAAAACAAGCTCCTTCTGAGTAATTTTTAATGTCAATTTTAATATAAACTACGTGATATCTACTTGAAATCGGGAGAGGCCATTAGGCCAGTTTTAACAGCATTATTGAATCGCGTTTCGTGGAAGAGAAGTAGAAAAATTGTCCGAAATTCTGCTTTGATATTTGAGTATTTTGTCGTAAATCAACATTCTTCTGGGACAAGGGCAGGAGAATGAAATGATGATGTCTTAGAGATGCCCGTTCAAGGTTCTTTAGAAAAAGACAGAGGGCGACAACCGCCATATTTTGTCGTCTTATACAAAATCAGATCCTCGCATAGAAATAAATATTCCCCCGTTTCGTAATTCGACACCTGCGATGAAACGAGGAAAGTAAAGCTTTTCTTTGAGCTAAGAGTAGCGCACAGCAAAATATTTCTTGAATAAGACTTCCAAAAGTCTTCCTTTAAATGCCTTAACCTGTTTTCGACAACACACAATAGGTGTCGAGCTCCGACAACCTACAATAGATGGAGTGAACTGAGCTAATTAATACCGGGTACATTAGGGAGGCACAAAGGGAGATTGTGAAGCCAGGCTTTGAACCTGATGTAGAGCTTATCTGGTCTATGTACACTACGCATACCCATACCTATGCTATGTAAGGGAAAATTCAAATGCTTTTAATACAAATGTATTGCTGTGATTTCGTTTGAGCGAAAGCTATCCCGACGTTTTATTTGCATATCAAGTATTTGGACAAGGAATTAATGGGTTGGAAAAAGGATTTCTTTCCGGATATTGTTATGTAAAAGTTTTTTAATGTTGGCTTGTCTAGTGAATAAGTGACTGATATATTTTTTTCAGTTGTGAATTTTTTGTCATGTTAATGTTATTGATACCTTAATTACTAACGAACGGAGATAGAAATCTATAGCAGTGAATTTCAAATGTCAACGCTGAAAGACACGCTGTCTTTCAACATTGATAGTTGTGATGCACCTGTTGGGCGCAGATCTGACAAACAAACCAAATGTTTGTCCATTGTTGTCGTCACGTACAAATAGGAGCAAGTTTTTTTTGTTTAAACGTTGGTATAACTCTAGGCATACTTTATAATGTGGAAAACAAACGAGCCAACGACGTGCGTGTGATTGTGCAGTGTGTACGCCGTGTGATTTATGAAAACAAATTCTTGAACTGGTGCTACCATGCAGAAATTGCTGTGGGATTTGAGTTTTAATTCGATGCACGTAAAGTTCAGTATGGAACGCGAAAGTCTGGAGTTTAGAACGGCAGGTTTTAAAAACGTCGCGTCCGTCGCTTTAAATCATTCTGAGCTTTTTATTTGTACTTGCTTTTATGACTTCCGCTGTATATTTTCAGTTTTATTCATATTTTTAGCATTTGCTCTTACGATGCATAAGTGTGTGATTTTATTTGAGGTCAATGGCTTATACAAAAAAGTCCGTCAAGCGCCATAAACGCCGACCACGCGCATTTTATGAGGCTTGATACGTTTCATCATCGAAATGCTCTGATAAAAATATGATGAAAACATTTTCAAGCAATGATGGTTTTTCTTTTTAAAAGGATCTGTCAAATATTGAAACGACAGTAAACAAGACAGAGTAATGTATTTCCCTCTTTTGTTATTATACTTGCAAATCAAATCGATTCCTTTGAAAATAAAGAGGATTATAAATATTTAATACCGAATTGCTACCTTGAGTTCCCGGGTGGACACAATTGAATTGAAAACAAAATTCTAATAAATATGCACATAATTCTATTTTGCAGAAACTCTGTATAATTATGTAGGTCTTATAATATGTTTTGAGCACTTACAAGGTAGTCAGTGGCCCAGATGTCTCAAACAGTCTTACCAAAGGGTATTGTATTACCCAGTACTAACTGGGATGTAGAGGTCAGATAGGCAATTGCTCCATGTATAATACTGGTATTCAGCTGTATCTGGTTAGACTGGAAGTTCTCCCTCCCTTTTTAGTCTCAGTAAGCAATCGTTCTAAAGCCGCTTATACCAAAGAATACTTATAAATAAATCTTCATTGTTCACAAACTTAAGTGCTTAGGATTATTTTCTTTGTGGGACATCATTACAGTTTGTTCCAGTCGGCTATTGTAAGAAAGTGCTCATTATTTTCTCAACAAGTGCTTAGTATCAGGAAAATATGATACCTTAAAACAGATCACTAGATAAAATCTAGAATCCTATCCTAAGTACGGTCCTACAATATTGTGACATTTACTATAGTGACATACTTTCTCTCTTATAACACTATCATTGAGGTTTCGTACGAGACAAATATATCTCGTATATTTCTCGCATTTTCTCCGTCTCTCGAATGTTGAACCTCGTAAAATAAATGTTTGAGATTTTTCTGCTGCTGTACCATATACGTAAGATTTCAAAATTCGTTGTAATACATATGAAATGTGTCATTGGTCTAGTTCTAGCGAATACAGCTATCATATTTAGTGTATCTGTCAGGCAAAGTGTTAGTGAGTTTTTAAGGGATATCCATTATCTACATGGCCCTTAAATGATCGGACTAAGAGATAGTGACCTCTGAAATTCGCTGTTTGATTTGCAGAGTTGGCAGATCCTAAACTACAGCTTTTACAGAAATACTGATTCAGGAATAAACTGGATTTTACTGTTGCAGGAATAAATGTCATTTAATACATAGGATTGTCTAAACATAATTAATTTTAAACTGTATTTATTAAGTTATGGTTTTGTGTATTTACTAAGTTATGATTTGTGAAGTGATATTCAATTATTTGAATTTATAATCTTGAAAATGTTTGAAGACCAGTAATACTCTGCTTCTTTTACAACATAGGAAATAAGAAACAAGATTTTTTATCATATCCAATACCTACATACATTGTATCCAGCGTCATGTTTAGCCGATTGGTCAGCTTGTTCAGCTTGTTCATGACGTCACGGTACGTCACGCTGAAACTCTCACAGTACGATTGTGACAGTGTTTGCAATAAATGTATAAATATACTACGCTTACGTAGGCGTCATCGTAAATAAAAAGAGATACCCATTTCACGCCTTGATATCTCTTAGCTGCCATATTTTTGCTTCAAACGACATTTACGACACGTATGCCAAAATTAAGTTTTATGGGGTGTTAATAATTGGTCCCTTAATTAACGATGACAGGTTTCTTTCAGTAGCTAGTAAATAAAAGCATGGGTATGTTGTGTATATGACCTGATCAATAGTATATATAGGAGAACTGAATATGTACAGTAACGATCATAAATGTGGAACGCTTTGCGAAATCCAAAAGTGATGTTCCCGTAGAGTATCGATTCATAAATATAATGTTGGCATAACACAAATAAACCATCAAGTTTGGTTTACCAAGATTCTATCAGCACAGTACCTCATGATTTCGATCAACATTGAGCGAAAATCTTTGTTTTCACTATGTCCCCACACGGTACCTAAGTAAATATATCTAGCACCAATTGAGAGTACCTGTAGTCAGTTCAAATCCACAAATTGAAATTCTGTTTGAAATCACAAGACTAAAACTTACAAGTGGGTACTTGTAAGTTTTAGTGTGAACTGTGTGAACAAACGTGGGTACGCTTACAGTATAAACCTGTTTATTTATTATGCCAATACGTTCTTTCAAGGGTAGGTACGTACATACAAAACCAGGAGGATTAAGGATAATTACTCCCCAGCACGGTTGGTTGAGCAGGCTAAGCCGTAGACCACAGTTAATGCTAGGTAGGTGTAACTCGACAGTATGGCTTGATCACGGAGGCAAAAGTAATAGGGGATTTGCGATTGTAAATGGGTGTGACCGAGGTAATATTGGTGTTCTTTTAAAATTTTATTTAACGCTGTGAAAGTAAGGTTTTCTACATTTGTTCATTGTTGGATGATGTTTATGACAACTTTGGGGGGGTGTGGTGGTCGTAATTGCTACTTCTGTACATGAGGTAGTGAGTTAGATTCCCAGACCCTTTGATTTGTGCCCGATTGATAGGAATAGGTTCCACTGTTACCTCGAACTACGGCTGCATTGTATTTGGTTGAACCTTTGCTTCACCCTTCGAGGAAAAACCGGTGTGGTAAAATATAAATAAGTAATCAATTTATTTGTACAACTTCAATATGTTGTAAATTTTTGCACTAACTATTAATAATTATTAGACTGTCAAAAAGACCAAGTATCAGTTTCACTTGCAACTTAAACTACAGTACTCAAAATACCAAAAGCAAACACTAATATTTAGCTTCAATTTATATATAAGCGTCCACATAACGGCTAAATATAGAAGAGATATATAAACTAATAGCATCACTAATTTAATCTGGCTTATGAATATCTGAATACGTTTGTCTATGACCTACAACGTTGAAATGGGCACACGGAAGCTTTGTAATCTAACTTAATCTGAAATATTAATTGCTTTCAAGATGATACAGTAATTGCCTACACATAAATATAAACGACATCACCATCTGGTCCATCACCAACCAGTCTAACCGGATGCAGCTGAATATTTTACATGGAGTATTTTATATGGAGCAATGCCTATCTGACCTCCACAACCCAGTTAGTACTGGGTAAGGCTGGTTGGCAGACTTTTGGGTATCATCATTCATTGACTATCTGTAGCAGACTGTAGCGACTGCTACAGGTAGTCAATGAATTATGAAAAGTCTGCGTTAAAGATGTACAAATGACGACTTAACGTACTTTCCGAGGCACGCAGGAAATTCGGTATGTAATCGGAGGTCGCTCATCCACGGGCCAACCGAGGATAGTATGACTTAACCTGAAGATCAACCCGAGCGGCTGTTATTATTTAGCCACAAGCTCCTTTATGGGCCTACCAGACGCTCAAGCTTCACCACACTTTAGCCTAAATGACAATGTCATAACATTATGCAATGTTGCACAGACGTCCGCAATTCTAAACATTTAGTCTGACAACATCGTCTTTTCAAAACAGACAGAGCAACAAGAAAGTTGAAACCCGAAAGTAATTTCAAACGTAAATAACTATAAATCGTGCGCCTTAGTCACGAAAACGTGATTCATAAGTGACGTACATTGTGGCGCTTATTCCAAATATCTTTGACGCATACCTCGCGGTCTCTTGGCTCGATTTCCAAGTAAACGATCGAGTTTATCCAAATGTGTATCTTTATCTTTTACGGCTCTTACGGATAACAAAACACTTTCAGTGTATTCAGTAAGTTAACTTGGCAAGGGAAGTGTGAATGCAAATAGATTGTGTCAACGATCGTGTCGTTTACCTCAACACGTTCGTCCGTATTTGACTAGCTCTTGAGCTGTACATGTGCTAGGTACTTCAGTGCTCATACATACATAAGATTACGCCTGTGATCCCTGCAGGGTTAGGCAGAGGTACTCCTCTCACACTCACTCATATTTCGCTGAGTATGTTAAAGTCCCATGTAATAGAGCGCAAGCCAATTGCCACCAACCGGGCACAAATCCAGACACCGTGGCTGCTACTGAGAAATTCCTGTCAGAAAAACCCAACAACAATCGAACCCAGGACTTCATGTTCAGCAGTCGGACTAATAGACTAACGAGGTAGTCTTCAATGATCAGAATCAATCAATTGATTTACCGTAGCCTGATAGACTGGATCGGGAGTTGAAATCCGGCTATCAATCAATTTGAAAGTCCATATGTTGAACAAAAAAACTTAAATATTAAATTAAATTCCCAGAGTGAATGGAGGCACACAATAACACAACCATTTATTTGATTGTTGTTTTCTATCGGTCTTTCCTATCTACGTGTAAATTACGTGGACAGGCGTAATTATGAGTACACACTCTTATCTATTACTGATATGGAGATAATCCAGTACAATTTCGTACGAGCATAATCAGGTAGTTTCCAGCCTAGTTTGAACGGGTTATCACAAAACAGATAGTAGATGCTGAGTAACATTGTTTCATAACCATATCAATTACAACTTCGATAACTTATCAGCTTATCATTCAATATCTCTGTTAGAGTTATAAATCAATTTGCAGCAGAAATGTTTGCAATCATTTGGCCGCGTATAAATGAAAATAGATTTCATGTCATTCATCGTGGCTCCGAGAATGCGTTTGATTTTGGATTGTGAAATGTCAATTAAATTCTGAGAGAAATTCGAACTGTTGATATTTGCGAGAACCCTGTACATTAAGGTTGCTTTTAATGTGGTTAGTATAGCCTTGTAACTATATTAGCACTTGTAACTATTTCCTCGTGTACAGCGCTTCTCTCTCTACCTTTTTGTTTAATTCGTACAAATTATCCGTTCCAGGATATTACTGCTAGTTTGTAGACAATTGTTTTATTGTCTACATTGTTTACGTTGTTGAAAGCTTTCGCTTCGTGCTTTCAACAGAAGAAATAGAGACCGATTCATCTCGTCTTGAGATACATTCCTAGTTTAATTTAGACAAATTGCATACTTTTTTAAAACGTTGCTTAAGAAAAGGTCATGTAAGATTTGGATCCAGTGTTTATATTTGCATCTGTGAATAGTTCGTGTAAAAGCAGTGTAAAATTAGAAATGATTTAGAACCCACATTCCCTTTTGAAAGATTGACGATGTGGTGAATGATATGTACTAGTTGCTTCAACTAGTGAAAGATTATTAGGGAGGGTCTCGTGACTGACGTAATGACGATGATTTATGTAGACACACATATATTGAAACTATTTTGACAGCAGTGTTTAATGACTTTGTTGTTCTCTCTAGAACTATTCTCCTGATAGAACACCTGTCTTGCTTCAGCATTTAATCATAACTAAGGACACTACAGAATGCTCTGGATGTTTTCCAACTATCAGTACATGTGTCGATTTAGTGAAACAACAATAAACACAAGAATACAATACATTGTAATGTTTTCTTTTCACTATTCTGTAAACAAGTTTGTATGCTACATTTAACGCCATTGAGAGAGCAATTTTGATTCTAATCTTCCTTTTGTTGTGAGTAAACTTGAGACGGAGAAAAAGAAATACGCTTCGAGATAAAAGACTGTATTCTTTCATATTTTATTTATAGGGTGTCCGATGTAGTTTCATTTTTATTGGGTTGCTGTTCTTAAACGCGACTTAAACGAGTTTATTACTTTGAGTTCGAGTTAGGTAAACCTCTGCCAAACCCTGCTGGGATTACAAGCGTGATATTATGTTTGCTGCACCGCGGAAAATCGCGGACGCGGTTCTCGAAATGGAAACGTTATTGACTTGACAATGATTTATGAAGAAGTATCTTCTTTAACTGTCAGTGTTCGGTGTTCTGGTTTATTCGTACCAATATGACCAAGACTGTCTCGTTGGTCTAGTGGTAGCAAGTGCGACTGCTCAGCATGAGGTCCTGGATTCCCGGGTTGGGCTGTGTTATTGGGGTTTTCCATCTTGGGGTTTTTCATATCTGGATTTTCTTAGTAGTAGCAACAGAGTGTGGATTTGTGCCCGGTTGATGGCAATAGGCACCCACAATTACATGGAACTTAAACATTACAGGCGAAATGTTGGTGTATGTACTAATGGGAACACATCTGCCTAACCCTATGGGTATTACAGGATTGATGTTATGTACATGTCTACATTTGTAAACAAAGCTTTGGCATGTTGTTTGCTTACAACTGCAACCGATTTTGTTATTTGACGTTAGAATTTGTGAAAAGCCGTTGCGTAAACATAACTGTTTGGACACACTGAAATAGCATTGTAAAGTGAATTATACCATACACGTACATACATACGTACATGTTTGGTTACTCCATTCAGTTAAAAAATGATTTTGTTTGCGTACCTAACAAACAGTGGCGTCCCTATGTACCGACAATACGTCAAGCTCATAAGACAAGTACTGTTCAGAAATCTGACCTAATTCTTGGCATTCAATGGCATACTGTGGAGTCAATATCGCATGTGACATGTGGTAAAAAATACATTTTTGCAAGTGAAGATAGTCACATGCACTTCAGTTATCTATGTCACAAATCACGATAGCAAGATTTTACAGATAAAGTACAGACGCTTCACGTATTTCAAATTACAAGGATTTTTATCAGCTATATCTAAAAGAATATTGTGTCAAAATAAAGTTGTAATATCTTTGATATTTCAGTATGATAGACACGTGTTATCTACGTCTACTTGAATATTACATGCTGCTAAATGCTACTGAATATTTCACAATGGAAAAAACTAGGGGAATAACATAAAATAAAGGTGAAGGAAATAAAACGTGGGCACCATGAAACGATTGTGTCGTAGTCACGTCAGGAACGTTATGTGTATTATTGTGTGTTATATTACCACTTGTTTTCAGTATAAAAATAGTCCAGCACAATCGAGATTGTCTGAAGGACACTGACACCTATAGTTTAAAAATATAAAATCACAATGTGCCCCTCGAAAAAACAATATGCCTATAAACACGTCGGTACACAGTAAGCCTAACAAAATAATAATTTACTGTGTTTGTAATTAACTTTCAACAAGCTTTTAATACAAATAAAACATGTTCTTTCAAAAGTCGTATAAACAGTTAGCAGTTGTAAAGAGTTTTACTCTTACCTCGCCACTGACGCAAGTCGTTATAAATGTATTTCTCTTGGCAAATACAATTTTCTATGTTCCTATTCCAATTTTTGGCTTCATTTATTTAAGTACTTTCATGTTTGAGTTTTGCAAGTAACTAGACATTAATAATAAAATCAGCATCGGTAAAGAATGAGAGTGTTCACTGGTGGAGACTTTGAGTGGTGACGATACGCTCCATGTATAAAAACATTAAAAGGTACTTTTATTCATACAATTTTAATGGTCTGCACGAGTTCAACAAAAATCTTAGAGTGGAAAATATAAATGTTGATTCATGTTTGTTTCGTAATACATATTTGTAGGTGTTGGAGATAAAGTAAAATTTAGAATAATAAAGATGAATTATTAATAAAAAATGGGCACCTTTCTAAAAACACCTCCGAGGCGTCCGAGTCGCTACGAGGCAGTATAAGTTTCGGTAGCACCATGCCTTTCTTTCGCCTCCCGCGTATACCGGAAGGTGAAGGCCACTGCAACTCCGTGATAGCCATGGGGCTGTGGGGACTGAGTATTGTGAGACGCCGCTCGGGGGGAGGCAGGCTGAGTTGTTGCAAGGCACGTCGTTCTGTGCTCGCGAACAACCCCCGTCGTTTCTCCGCTGAGCACCCCATGTCCTCCCCGGACAAGGCCCGGCGCGCCGGCGCACCTCGCGTCTCCCGCACATCCCGTTCGCTAGCCGTCAGGAATGAGCTCCGATGTTGGCGAACGGTTGTGCAGGAGCTAGAGGGGCGCGCCGGCGACGTATCCTTGCTTGGACGGAGACTCTCCATAGAACGGGCGCTTTCCACCCGCGCTGCGACCAGATACTGGCCGCTAGTAATTGTTGTATGTGCTACCTCACATTCTTCTTGGCTCGAGCTTGATGTACCGCTCCGGGAGAAAGTACTCGTTTTCGATGCAAAACTTCTATCACTATACTGAGCTGCAGAGAGGCTCGAAGTATTTGCATCGCCGGATTCTGAAGACGCTTGTTGCCGCACAAAGCCCTCCTCTAGCGAGGCGTGGACCACTCGTGCGTTCAACGAGCTGAAAGTTGCGAGATTAGGCCGTCGGATCTTTCTTTCATCATCTTCCTCCTCCATTTTTAAAACCTTTTCCTATAAAACCTCACTATCACATGTAAATCGAACACAACACTATTCAATACACCATTTATGCATTTAAATATATTTATTGCATACTTTTTAAATTTTCTCTTACATAAATAGATAAAATAAAATACTTAATAAGGAACACTGGACACAGTCTTTATCACTATTTGAGACCACCACACGCGCGGGATAAGGCAGACACCTGAAACAAAACGTTTATATGAAACACACTACATTCACTCAAACGACGGCAATAAAAAGGATGTGGGGTAATTTAAGGGTAAAAGGAGGGACGGAAAAAGAGTTAGGGATTCGTGTTGCTCGAACAACACGAAAAGAAACCGCTGTAATTAAGGATAGATCAATAATACCATTTGGCTGCACGGTTGGTTAAATTAGAATGTTGAAAATTGGTATGATTACAGGCATGTTGTTAATAGCGCCGGCTAATGTAGGGATTTACTTTAATTACATTCAGTTAGCAGCCTTGGAGTCGAGCGCCAGTTGTCCCGCCTCGTTCGCGCAGTCAGTCAGGGCCTTCACTTGTGCGGCGTTCAGTCCGGTGGCTTTCACTTGCACGTCCGCGCTCTTGGAGTGCTCTTTGCTCTCGCTACTCGACTCCACCCTCTTTGTGGTCTCGTTTCCGTACTGGTCCGTGAAGGTTTCCTCTTCGAACTCCTCCTCGTAGCTCTCCTGGTATTGTTCACGAAACTCCTGTCTCGCTTGGATGGTCACTTTCTCAGTGGTCTGTCTTTGTTGGATGACTTCATCCATGGACTTCTTGATGAGCTGCTGGCCGGCTTGGAGTTGCTTGCTCTCAGACATCTTGATAGTATGATCTACAATTATTGGAAAATGCAATGTTATTGTGTTGTGTTCCAACTGAGGTTACGATACTTAATCCTGATTAAGCTTCTGATTCATTGGGTTTTTGTTATTATTTGCGTGTTTACAAAATCAGTTCTCATAAAATCCATAAAAGAAACGGTTTAATGTTGTTTTGGAAAACGTTAAAAGACAAAAGAAATGTAAAACTGTTTATCAATGTGCATGTAAATCCAGAAAGCTCATTTTGATAGAAATTGATAGCGTTGTCTGGCGCAGTGCCAGACGGAATGTTTGGACCGCATTTAAATTTACGTTGTTAGAGAATTTCTGGGTATGACTTCGTTACAGAAGACTACTGTTGTATATTCAACACAATTCCAATCAATGGAATGTGAACCCAGGTCGTAAAATAATGCAGAATAATGATGATACTTCGAGGAATAGAAGACAAAGTTCAGAAACTCTGACTTGAATAATATATAGAAATAAATTTCATAGAAGTATGCGGTTAAAATTTCGGATGAGTCTGTTGAAAGTCTCGTGGTTTATATTCTGAGTCATCTTTTTCTGTTATTTACTCGTATCATAAACAATGGAATCACTTTCAAGATAGTTCTGGAACATTCCTGAACTAGAAACTCTATCGGAATATGAAAATGTATTGGGTTCATACTTTGTGAACCAGTAAGAATGTACCCATCTTAAGGTTATATGAAGCCGATACGGAGAAGCTGTAGACGCAGGTCCAGACTCTGGACACCAACAGATAATGTACTGAAGTGGCAGTCCGGTACAGCCGAACCGAAGCTCATCATTACTGGTATGATGAGCCGTAACGAAAAAGTTTTCAAATTCCAGACATACTTGTCTAAACCCTTATCAACAATTAAAAAAAACCAAACAATTATTGTGCGTTGTGAATTTTCGTTATCGAATTAGCAAATCAGTGTTTCTGATTGGTTACATTAGTTTCGAGTTAATTTAACAAAGGAATGTCTGTCTTTCGTGTCATTTGAGTCAACCCGGCCTTGTCTTGTCTCACCGGCCGGGCCTAGCTACACGACAATGGAATTCGTGTCTATTAAAAACTTGCGAATACCTGTGTGAGTTTACTTGACCTATTTTACGTCTCGGATTCCACATTTTCTGTGACTGTTACCATAGAGAGATTAAAGTTTAAAATATTTGAATATGATTATGAAAAATGTACCTATGGTTTATCTTCTCATCAAAAATTTAATTTCAGGTCAGGTCTTTGTAAAGTTTAACACATATTCAGAATCTAAAAATGCTCACCGACTTTCAAATTAAAATGCTACATAAAATTCAGAAACTGTTAGCGTTAATTTATATTCCTAACTATTGTTGTGTATTTTGCAGGTGAAATATAAAATAATGTAGTTACAACATTCACTACTCAGAATGAAATAAATATTGAAAAGCTATTGAAACATGAAACACAATGCTCACGAACACAAAATAAATACCTTTTAAAGTGTAGAATGTGAATAAATTCCAATAATGTGGTGCAACACTGTGAGTTTATATACTGGGATATTCTGGAGTTGTTTCCTTGCGCAAGCTCGCGAGTGAACTGAGTGGCGGGAGATCCCGCGTCGCGCTTTGTTGCGTACGCGCAAGTTCGCGTGGGCAGGCGGCCGCTACGTGGCACTGCGTCTGCGCCGCCCGCCCAAAACTTTGTCCGAAATAATACACTACATCTGTCTTGGCAAATTAACCATTTGTTAATTAATTTTGACAAGAAATATTGTGATTCATGTATTTATTTATAATTCATAAGTTTGTTTGTCTATCATGCATGTCAATTCCTATAAAGAAGTGCACACACTTTATAATAGCCGAGGACATCCAGATAGATCCCGGATAGCAATTTGAAATGTCTAGACAGGATTAATTACACTTATGTGTCAAAATGAAGCATTTTTGCGAGATTAATTACGCCAATCTATGAAAGCCGCACTGCCAACGTCTACCGAAAATAGCCATATGCGTCAGGAGAAGGAGACTCGCGAGCGATGACTTCAAACGATGGAGAGCACGATAAACATACGGCGTTATGAATAATGATTGGCAAAGCTCCCTCTGACTAACTTTATCACTGCATAGCGAATCAAAAACCCACGGGTTCTAGAAAATATATGGAAAACAGGAATTCGCTGAAATCATTGTTTATGGAAAAACTCATGACGTTTCGAATTGGTATTTTTATCGCATTGTGTCAGTATTTGTTTGGTCACCGCTGAATATAAACTTTTGTCATCGAAATGGTATTTTTACTATATAGAATGCTGAGCTTGTCAATGGAATAAATACGTACCTACATACCTGTCTGGTACCCACACTGACTACGTCCACGAGCTTTGTCATTGCATGAATAGAGAACCATTTCAAAGTGAAATTCTCCGAAATTTCACCATTGTTTGTCTTAAGCTTAGTTGATCAACAAATAGAAAGCTTAGAGACAACGCCCACTCTAGTGAAATGCAGAAATTCACTAGTCGTTTGGCTTATTTTTTTAACAAATTAAGTGAACTGGCATTTTTGAAATGAATTATTTATAACTTCTCGAAATACGTCGAAAAAAAAGCTTTATTGAGTAAAAGCAGTTCAAAAAGTAATTTTAGAGTATGACAAACATTTTATTTTGTTTGACTGCACAGTAAAAGATAAATAAGTGGAAATAACGTACGAAAACATGTTTAGGGATTACTGATGATTAGTCTCTTTCTTATATTTTAAATCACTTTTGACACCTTGCATGCCTCGCGTTCCAAGCAGAGTTTATGGACCATTACGAATTGATGCCGTTAACTAGGATGTAAATTTATATTTCCCAAGCGCTAGAACTAAAGATAATAACCATTAAACTGGATTATAAATGCTCGTAAAATATAGAATTTTAAGAATAATGTTTGACAGTTAAAAATTTGACATTTCTGGAACATGCTTGTCTTCAGGAATCTCATTATCATATTTTCTTGGACAATTTCCATTTTGCAATGATGTTAGTGTTGTTGTAAGTTTAGATAATAATTATAAAAAACCAACCCAATTAAATATACGTCGAGTTACCGTATATTTAGCTACAGCTGTTAATTTCAAAGTAGAAACCGTTATTTCACGGGAAAATCACTTTTGAAATCTGTACCTACCTATACCTTTTATTGGTCGTGACTGTACAGGTAACCACATTACATGTATTTATAGGAGCTGTCTTGCTGTCGAGCTTCACTTAGGAGATTACAAAGCGTTTAGTAGCAGACTGGAGGATTCAAAGCCGTCTATCATTTACTCCGTTACCCGTCTGCTAAGTAAATTCACCTTTGTGTTACCGGTACGCTGATAAGAGCAAAGCCAATATGCAGGACAGGCATTCCTGGCCGTAATACTGTAGGAGTATTTGCTACTAAATTTGATACTTTAACTTCAAGGTTTACGATTTATGAAAAATTCATATGGTCACTAGATTGCTATAAGCCTTTTTTTGCCTCTTGAACGATAATAATTTTCTGAGGCACATGGAAAGTTGAAAATTGATATGGAGTAGATTTTAATTAAGATTCACCTTTTTTTTGCGGGTTGAAAATCATCAAATAACCCCTCCCGCTCTTCGACAGAGCGAAAGGGACTGTCAGACTTCTACTAACTAAAAACCAACCATGTTCTTTCTTAGCCATTCATGTCGAGGCCGCGGTATCTCTTGCGAACAACCCGCAGCCCCGACGGGGTCATACTTAGGTTTCACCTTGATTGACTACCTGCCGTACTCAGAGACGTTTAATAATTACCTACTTAAGCCGTCACTCAGTAAAGATTTTGCATGTCAAATCTTTACTGTAGTAAGTGATGGCTTTAGTAATCATTAAACATGTCTGAGTGCGGCAGTTACTGCGGTACTCAGAGATATTTAATGATTACTTAAGCCGTCACTTAGTTAAGATTTGACATACTTTTGTATGACAAAACTGTCAAAAGCTTAACTAAGTGATGGCCTAAGTAATCATTAAAGTTCTCTGAGTGCGGCAGTTAGACCTGATTTTCTCAACTTCAGATAAAAAATAATTTTTCAGTGTCAAAACTGTCAAAGTTTAGTCAATTTATTCTCGAGAAAAAGATCTGGAAAAGGAAAAAAAATGTAAAATAATAATTATAAGTAATTTTTCTTTCGAACAGGTCCTACTTAAACCTACTTAAATGAAGTTTGAAGCGATTTTTTTGGCAAAAGAATAAGCCTGCCGCTGATCGAAGGGTCACATCATCCGACATTTAGGCGTTTCCTCGGTTCAAGATAGCTGTTTCAATTTTCAACCGTGCGTGAATGAAGTGTCAGTCAAGTGTTGCTATTTCAAGAGATATCAGATACAATTTCAAGATAAGAATTTGTTACTTGATAACAAAACAACTAGGTAATGATCTTGTTGTATTTATGTACAACCTTACTGATTCTTGTCGGTTCAGAAATACTGTTTACTATCAGTTTTTTTTTTACACGACTAGCGACTGCCTGAAAAAAAGAGTATTATGTTTTTATATCACTTGCAGGCCACAAGAATCGGATGAGCTCGTGGCTTCATAAGAACTGCCACTCGGGTCGATCTTTAGGTAAAGCTGTGCTTGCCTAGGTCGGTCTGTGGATGGGTGACCGCCCCACATACCGAGTTTCCTCCGTGCCGCGGAAAGCACGTTAAGCTGTTGGTCCCAGCTGCCATATATAGATCTTTGGCAGTCGTTACAGGTAGTCAGTGACCTGAAATTCTGACATCCAGTCTTACCAAAGAGTATCGTATTACCTAGTATTAACTGGGTTGTGGGGGTCAGATAGGCACTCGCTCTATGTAAAATACTGGTATTCAGCTGCATCCGGTTAGACTGGAAGCCGACCCCAACATAGTTTGGAAAAAGGCTAGGCAGATGATCCATTCTAATTTTATACACTCAAATGTAATTCTATCTTTTGATGTTGTGTTAGTTATCGTGCCTTATCGATAGAAGGAATTTCGACGTGATTTACAGATAGACCATGATCATTTTGATTGAAGTGGTATGCTCCCGTGGGATAAAGGAGTCTGCCCAGTACATGCCCACCGTTTCGCCGCCCGCTTACACGTGTTCGAGTGGTTTGGGCGTTTGCCTTGTGGTCCGGTGGTCGTGGGTTCGATTCCCACGGGAAGCATACTTTGTAAAGTTGTTTCCAGTTTGGTTAGGACATTGCAGGCGTGAATCACCTGATTGTCTGATAAAAACGTTGATTCGTTCCGGCTACCAAATGGCGGTTGTAAAACCATGTCAGAGGCCTTTTTTTTTTTGGGGGGTGGGAAATCATCAAATGACTCCTCCCGCTCTGGGCAGAGCGGAAGGTAGTGTCAGAGTTCTACTGACTAAAAACACCCATGTTCCTTCTTAGCCCTTTGTATCAAAATAAGTAATTTTCGTCGAAAATCTCTTTCGAACAACCCGCAGCCCCGACATGTCAGAGGCCGTTGAGGCGTTTAAGAAACTTTGACAGTGATGTGTTGGGTCGCTAGACCTTACTACAAGTAAACCGAAATAATCGATCTCATATAAAAATAAGCCTTCTAACTAACTTATAAATTGCACGACATGAGGGTGGCAAACTTTGATTCGTTTCCCTCTACATAAACGTTCTGAGAACTTGCAAACGTTTACAAAACAAGTTTGTTTTAGTTCTTATTTTATACTTGTTTTGTTTTAGGTTAGCAAGTAGTTAAGTTATAAGTTGGAAAATTACTTATTTTGAAATTAATATATTTTTCTTTGGTTTTGCTCAAATTAATTCAGTGTTCTTTTGAAGTTACAATAATTTTCGTAAGTAAGTAAAATTCTCTAAAAGCCGCAAAAAATTAAATCCTATTTCATTGTTGGCAGAAGATGGAAATTGGTTGTAAAAATATAATGCGAATTGTTTTCTAAAAATAACGGGGTTTATCTCTTGGTGGGCCATGGTGTTAAATCGAGAACCATTAAGAACCGTCATTTATTCAAACAATTAAAAGGAAATACTGTAAACACAGACATGTTACGAATATTTCGTTTTCATAACTGAATTATCTAACATTAGGAAGCTGTTGAACGAGTAATCTGATATGAGATATTAATAGTCGGTGAGTGAGGCCGGCAGTCCGTAATTACTAATTTACATACGTGTATAATTCATTAAGCCCCTGAGTGTTGACCTATGGTCCTAACTCAACAATTAACTTCTAAGGAAAAGACGTTGCCGTTGTTCCGAACTCGTATGATAATATCACCATTGTTTGTTTTTTACAAAATTGTGGAACGATAAGTAAAGAATAGAACAGAATCATGAAAGCAGGTATTTACAGCATTTTTTTTTATATTTACTTAATTATTATTTTTTATATGTTTGTTTTTAAATTAAACTCAGCGAAAGCATGACCTTCTGCTTTACAGAGTCGATTAAAAACACACAAAATAGGCACAACATATAGGTGAATGTACCATTCACATAGTTTACTAACTTAAATTGATTTTATCGATGTTACACAGTGGAAGCAAGTTAGTTACCTAGCACAAAATATACAACTGGACCTATCTCCTCATCAGCATTTCATTAAAACTTTTTGCGGAATACAACCCAAAGTTTGCAACAAAAACCAGCAAAAGAAAATAAGATAAAAAGCTTACAAAAGTAAAATACAATTCTTGTTAACAGCGATAGGTATTATTACAGTTAGTACTGCAAGCCGTATCTCTAACTGTGATGTATTTATGTAACGTGACCTTTGCTGCGTCGAGACCTTTACTAACGTGGAAAATGTAAAGCCCGTAGTGCAGCGAAACAATGCAGGCACGCGAAGGTGGCGGCTTCCGTCCCCTGATGCCTATCTACCACCTAATTCCACCGACCTCCGCCCCTTACTGGTAACGGACGACTCAACCGTGCGTGTCTATTCATTCCCTATCTCCACAATGCAAAATGAAACCTTTTTCACGGCTTTCGTGTTCGAAAACGAGGCCTATTAGCTCAACAGTAACCACCAGAACGACTAGAATATTCTAGATAACTGTTTGTACTTCGGAATTCGCAAGATAAACGCGCTTAATTTGGAACTGAAAATTAAATTTGAATAGAGCGCTCGGGCGAAGGAGTAGTTATTAAAATCTGGGACGTAACAGCTTGTTCAGTTTTCACGCCGCACTCGCTTCGAGAGTAGTACTCGCGAAAACCAGTAAAATTGAATATTTTCTTTCTTTTATCTTGTTAGTTGGTAAGTATCTAAAAAGTATTCTGCTTTATCTAGTTTATTTACATGATAAATGTGTCTACACGTACAAATTTTGCATCACGTCTACAGCTGCTCGATTTGGATTAGGTTCTAAAATGATCTTATCGATAAAATCATCAAAGTATCGATAAAAATCACATTTCAAGGTGAAATGTAGCGTGCCAAGCGCAATTTGGAGGTTAAAACATCACGATCGAACTTTGTGACGAACTTGCAAAGAAATAATTTGTTGTATAATTTTTGAGATTTTCGTAACCTAACGCTGACCTTTGTAGTTTGTACACGCACGACAGTAATTTGTTAAAACTAATACAAACAAGCATTTATTAGTTTTATCGAAAGTCATTTAACATTTATTAGTAGTTGAAATAAAATGTATAAATATATGGTTGAGCATGTTTCTTGCTCATGGAACGAAGTTTAGTTTAGCAGTCTCGTGACCTTTTTTCCGGTTTTTAAATGGGCCTAACAACATTTAATGTGCCCTTTTACCTGTATCTTGAGAATGGGATCCATTATAGTGAATTATAGACCCAGCAAACTCCCTCGTGTTTGCGAGTGAGAAATATCACTTAGAACTTCGGAAAACTCGTTTAGAAGGCAAGTGTGGGCAGTAGTTACCCCGACGGAGCTTAATGTTGAAAATACGTACCTACATGTGATGTTTATACAGACGCCCATGCAGATTTAATAAAAGCAGTAAAGTTTTTAGCGGCAGAGTTTAATTTGTTCGCGGCACCATTCCTCTCCTTAACTTTTCTTATTTGAGCGGACTCGCGACGCGCATAACGAGCTCGTGTTGGACTTTTTGTCGCGACAGATATTTCGATATATATAAACGAGAATGCGACAGCCGAGATGCCCAAAATACATTTCAGTATGCGTGTTTTACACATACAATCTTGAATCTGTTTAATTTCAACGTATAAAGAAGTACATTTGAGTTGGCATTTTCCTAAATTGGGAGGATTGACGTCATAGAAGTTCTCGTAATCGTAGGATTAAAACAAATATTAAACCTTCGGTTATTTCTTCTGTCTGAGGTAGGTATTCCGGATATCAAATATAGGTGGGTATTATTTTCAACACAAAGAGAGAAGGGCAATACTACCCTAACATTCCCGAGATTTCTGCGATGATGTATAATGCTTTTACTAATATTGCTTGCGTGTTGGTTTCTAGTCATATAACTAATTCAAGTATGAAAAAGATTATGGTCTTGAAATTTATTGGACTACCTACAAGGGGAAAGCACAAGAGAGCAATTAAACGTTTTCTTCGATGGCTTTTGTGTGCGTACCACGCCACGAATGCCTTATATAATGTTTGGCTGAATTTCTTAAGTGATTATAAGCTTTATTTTCAAATAGACGTTTTATTTTTTTTAGCAATATTATTACATATCATCACGTCTGTCATCCCTAAAAGGTTAGGCAGAGGTGTACCTAATAGTACACAAACATTTTGCTAGTTATGTGTGTGTGTTAGTTCGTTATTATTATTTCGTATTATTCAATATGATCTTTTTTGTTTGACAGGTAACTGTCATTAGTTAAACCGAGTAATTTTGTTGTACCTATCATATATTTATGTGAAAAGCTCAATGTGGTATTTATTACAAACATTAAAGCTCGAATACCAGATCAATAAGAGGGAACAAGCGATTGTAATGAAACATTCTACGGTTTCGAGATAATTCGAAAACACGTGGAAACAATAGGATTTCATTATGTAGTTTACAGTGTCAAGTGAGCTGAAGTTTTGAATCGAGTTCACACATCAAAGTAGCGAGAATTTAATCATTTATTATAAATTTGTTCAAAGTTCTGAAGTAGAATTTTGAGAACTAGCACTTTGCCTGCTACGTCGTCCGAAAAAATAGTGATAGTTCGGCTAATTTGCATATATTAGCCTATCACTGTTTTATAGCCTATAGCACCCATGATAATGTAGCTTTCAGCAAGTGATAGAATTTTTGGAATTGGATCATTAGTTCCCGAGATTACCCCCTATCTATATACAAACTAACAAAAAAAATTTACCTTTTCATAATACTAGTACTTATAGTATAAAAATAACCAAATTCCATCGTACGTTTTATTGAAATATTCTAAAACTTTCATTTTAAAGAGAATATTTAATAGTTTCAAGGTACAATGTGAATAAAAACAACAAACTGATAATCCCAAATAAGCATCGGAGACTCGGAGTACAACAACGTTGTTACGTCTCTGATGAAGTTGGCTACATCATTAGTTTTAATAAGTAATGAAGCAACTTATATAAGGCCGGTAATGCATCGGTGGTCCCTTAAGTACCATAGATATTTAGGACCACTAAATACAAAGAGAAACTTTGGATCCCCAATACACGATCACTTTTAAATTCGACGAAAACGAAAGAAAAACTTTAGTCATGAAATATATATCATATAATATAACATCACGACTATAATAGGGGATCGGACTGAGTCAAAAAAATATGATTCTAATTAGTCCGTCAGTTAGATTATCGAAAAATATTAGATACGTGTTTTTTGTTTTATCAAATTAATAAAAATTGACGAAGATAAAACGCGTCAAAGATCATGAGTGGGGGGTTGTGACGTCATTTGTAGGTAAAAAATGTACTGACATGTGACGTTTTCGAGGAGTTCACGAGTTTTCGAAGCACTGTATCGTCTTCATTTTTTGTTTATGTGATAAAATAAAAAATATGTGTTCAACATTTTTTGGTAATCTATCTGACCGACTAATTAGTTTTTTTTTATATGATCCCCTATTCCCTTAGGGTAGGCAGAAGTATACCCATTAGGATACCCACATTTCACCAGTTATTTTAAAGCCCCATGTAATAAGGGGTGAGTCTATTGTACTCAACCAGGCACAAATCCCGACTTCGTGGCTATCCCGAGTAAAACTGCATATCAAACACAGAAATGTAAACTACGAAACCGGTTGAATATTTAATACATCTCATACGTTCTTGCAACGTAAGAACTTCGTTCAACTTTTTGCTACCGAGATTGGTAGTCACAAAACATCGTATGCATATGCAGTCACTACTTAACGTCTACATAATTATGTAGGTACTTGTTTTTGTTCACTTATACAGGTTTACTCCAGCAGTTTCGGTAAACAAGAAATATAAATGTCCATTATTCCTAAACTATGACAACACAATTTGCTTCTCTCTAATTTGACCTGCCGGACATGCCCCGGACTTTGTTTACGAGCCCAGTCCATTTCCTGTCGCCTTGTCATGACGATACAAAATACGTTTTACGATTTAACTCCGAATAATAAGCTCAATATTCCTAGAAAAATATAATAAACTGCCCGGCGCATGCAGACAACTTAATTGTAACGGAAGTAAAATTAAGCGCTAATCATTAAACTACTAAGTTTAATTTTGCAAACCTTACATAACATCACACATATTATAATTCCCGAAGGGTTAGGCAGAGGTTTATCCATTAGTCCACTCAAATGTTATATTTAAGTAATAATAATATGTAATAGGGGGCTAGTCTATTGCCTTAGACCGGACACAAATCCAGAGTCCGTGGCTACCACTTTGAAATTTCTGGTGGTAGAACCCAATGACATGTGCACTTTGCCCGACCAGTGAATCGAACCCATGATCTCATGTACAGCAGTCGCGCTTGCGACCACTAGACCAACGTCCCAGTCACGTTGTTTAACGGATGTTTGTTTCCATTTATTTTTCCTGACAGCTAGGCTAGGTTCAATTTTCAGAAGAAACACGTCCAAAATATACCACTTTATGAGCCTCAAATGTTTAATATCCGATGTTGATTTGTGGTTCCCTCGAAAAAATACCCGTGTAATTTCCCCTTTTATATTTTCCTTTCGCTACCAACTTTCAGTTCAGAATCTTTGTAACCTCGAGCGGTCTAAGAAAAGAACACAGCTAAGCGTTTTCAATTAACGGCCGTAGCACGCAAAAGAAACCTTTCCTTTATAGAGTATCTAGCTAATCTTCTTTGGATTAGACACTCCAGAACTTTGATATTAGAAAATAAAGAGTATTAAATAAATTAAGCTTGTTTAAGGGTTAGTCGTGAGAGTAATGGGCTAGCTCACCGTCCGTCCGTCTTATGACGACGACAGGCCGTGTCGACGGCGCGTTCGTGTTCCACGCGCGCCTCAAAGAGATGTCAGCAAAATGGAAGGGGCCGACGCCCGTCGGGGCTGCGGGTTGTTCGCAAGAGATACCGCGGCCTCGACATGAAGGGCTAAGAAGGAACATGGGTGGTTTTTAGTTAGTAGAAGTCTGACACTCCCTTTCGCTCTGCCCAAGAGCGGGAGGGGTTATTTGATGATTTTCCACCAGCCAAAAAAAAGAAAAAACATAACACTCTATTTTTTGGGGCAGTCGTGTAAAAAGGGTTAGTCGTGAAAATCTAGCGGCGGTGTTAACTATACCTTATTATTAGAAGGATGGCTATTATCGCGATAATGATGTGCCTGTTACGAAGCTTGCGTGCGAGTATCTGCGTTGTGTAATTCAACGTGATTAACGGCTAGTGTAGTGTATGTTGATTTAATTGCTATGTAGAATATCAGCTTAAAAAACTAAGCTTCATTTTAAAATAGCAGCAGATAATAATTAAGTGCTGTTTTTTCAGCACATCAGATTACAGTACTTGAATTCTATTCTCATGTCGAAATCACTAAAAAAACTTTGTTTTAACAGTAAATGGAACAAAATGTAATCGTTATTTACATTTACTTCGTTCAGTTTGTACAAGGTGCTAGAGAATCGAACAAAACAAATAAACATTGTTCGGTTGTCGAACAAAATCGGTTTAATTCCGTCACGCTCGATCTATCCGATGCTTGTCGATACGTCAGTTGCCTACTGTAATATAAAGGCGAATTTAACAGTGTATATGTGGATCGGAATTATGTAGATATCTTTTGTTTCATTTTATACTTATGATGACAACCGAGAGAGCGATGAGTTTTTGGAAGCTTGTATGTACGAGTAAACACTAATTCTTGTATTTAAGTTGTCAACGTTTTGCCAAAATCTACAGTGTAGAAGGACACTGACTTATAAACGGTTACCTCGTATTCAGGACATCATTATGAATCCCCAAGATAGAATTTACCATGGGTAATTAAAAAAATCAACTGTTGCATACATTTTGCCCGCATTGCACTTTTGTAAGTAACAGCTGGTTTTGTTTTCTTAATTAATGATGAATAGTTTCTATGTGGGATGGTTCATAATGATGTACTGAATGCGTGGTAACTGTAACTTCCACTCTGTATAAGAGTTACTTATCTGGTACTTTGATTTAGAAATATTTTTGTCTCTATCTTGCTCTTTTAATTTGTCGGTTGTGCGATAGGGACAGAAATAGCTCTTAGCTCAAATGCCAATGTGTAGCTACGTGATAAGTGACATTTATAGATTTTCCATTTCCAACTTGAACCAAATTTTCTAAGATTAATGAAAGAGCTTTTTCTTACAAAGAAACTGTCTATAAATCATCGATCATCATCTTTTAATAATGTGTCAGGGGAGTATCTTTCCTCAAAAAGTTTTTAGAAAAAATTAAGACGGATCATTTAAAATAATTTACCTACTTAAGGAAGGTATACTTTTGAAAATGTTAGGCACTAACTGTAAAGTATTTGGTAGAAGCTTTTGTGGAATAACATAAGGTAGTTAAGTTAATTAAAAGATGTTTTTCAGAACAAAAACGACTGAAAACTTAAAGAGTTTTAAACATCCTTGCAAACAACATATAAAACTTTACGTTTTAATGTGAAAAGGATAAACTAGCTCTCCTTATATGACTTTGTTGTACATAATAATATGTATGCAACTTAGTAAGGCAGGTTATATATTACCGGTGAAATGTTCAGCCACAAATCACCGGGCGAAGGTTCGCGCGATAACAACGCGACATTTTGATGGATGCCGCGCGCCTGAATTTGGCCCCAACTTACCTATAGCCTATCAATTAGGCTTAGCTTTGTGTAATTGTACGTATATGGGGTTATTTCACGTTTTATGTAAGTAAATTCCAGTGCAAAACGAGTTGACAAATGTGTTCGAAAGAAAATTGTTAGGCTAGGTTAGGTTAACATATAATACTTAAAAAGCTTTATACTACTTAGAACTCCGGAGTTCTAAGAAATATAAAATGTTTAGTCAATTTTATGACACCGGTGTCATAATATTGATTGAAGCGCCCATTGATCGTTTCCAACATTCACCAAGTATATGGGTTAGGTAAGTAGGCATTACCTTCATCTTACACCTCCTATCAATGGTTCATCGTATTATTCAAAAACTAACTGGGTTGTGGAGGATAGGTAGTCACTCCGTGTAAATTGCGAAAAGGCTAGCCGTGTGATGATGAAACTTAATTATCAATTAGGAACAACAAAAAGCTACATTAAGGGACATTACATCATGAAAACTTGACAGTCACATGACAGTTAAAACACATATTATACGGACAAATCAATCAACATCACAATCCAGGTAAAAAAACTGGCAAATCAACATTTTCACAACCCTGCATTCTTTAAATCCGTATAATGACTACCCTTTATTCAGGTAGAGCAGTTCGTAAGCATTATAAATATCGAGCGGCCTTCGAGGCCCTAACTTTGGTTTGTGGGCCAGGGTTACTGAATAGGCCACTTTAGACCCGGAGGGTTATGGGGCTATTCAAATACCGGAACTATTTAGAATAAGCTATTCGTGAAGTGGAAGCTATGTTTACATGAATTAGGGCGTAAGGTTATTGCAATAGACGAACGCTTTAAAGGAAAATAAATTCTTATGACGCTAAATACCTAATAGATAAAGTTACGCAAAAATAATTTCGAGATGAAAGATCAGATTTTGTACCAAATTTTTTTTTTTAAAGAATATAAATGTAAAACCAACACGCCTATTGAAATAATAAGTGTGTGAAAAATGGCCGCGAGAAAGACAGAAATATTTCACGGACTCAGACAAAGATAAGGACGTTAGTATTCCAAGAGGGACCGAGGTGGCTATAAATAAATGTTTCATTCAAATATGAGCTTTATACACCTTCACTATGCAGTATAGATATTATTGCAGGCTAGTTATTCTACCTCCCACGTAATAGGGACGAGTCCATGTCAGTAAATTCGCTGTCATACGCTTTTCTTTTTATTTATTTTTGCCTTTCATTCAGCATTCTTTGAAATTTCTTAACATAAATTCAAACATAAGTAAAATATGAATTCATCACTTTTACTAGTCATCTGACTTATCAAAAAACTAAATTAAATTAACAGTCTCCCGAGTAAACCGTTTACTCGAGTGAAGCGTCGTCGGCTTAAACACTGACGTAACTGCCAATATGAGGGTGTACCCACTACAAAAGTGGTAATTTTGTATACTATGGTAATGCTACCTCGCCGTTTTCCCATGGTATGTGCGAACCCTAATAAGGTAGTTGACAAAAAAAATCTAATTAGTCCGTCAGATAGATTTCCAAAAAAATTTCCACACGGATATTTCTTTTTTCACGTAAACAATAAATGAAGACGATACAGTGCTTCGAAAAGTCGCGGGACGTCACAGTTTGGTACATTCTTTACCAGAAAGTGTCGTCACCAGCCCCCGCTGGTGACGACACTTAGATCTACCTTTATCTAGATTAGACTTTAGATCGTGAGTGGGGACTCACGATCTTTGACACGTTTTATTTTCGTGAATTTTTAATAATTTTGACAAAACAAAAAACAGGTATCCAATATTTTTCGATAATCTAACAGACAGACTAAACAGAATCATATTTTTTTTAGTCAGTCAACTACCCTATTCTGTGGTTTGATCTAGGTTCATTGCACACTGTACAGGCACCGTATGTTACCGCTAAAAGCTAAAACGCGGGTGCATATAGCTATAGTTGCTTCTGACAGGGTTTAGTCGAGCGCGAGCTTACAGCCAACCTATTTCGCGGTTTACGTACCCCGATATTGGTTCTAGTTGTTGCTCCTAATTTCTTGTGGTTTACCTCACATGTCTTTGAGTTTGAACCTGGGTCGAAATTGGATTTGGCGAAAAGGTTAACGTTAATTTTAGCTATAAGCCCTCCTCGTGGCCCCGGAGAATGCGAATTTTAGGGCTCATGGTTAAACAATAACAGCGGGTTCGATTGGCGGATTGTTTGTGCCAACTGATAGTTGTTCCGGGCCTGGGTTAGTTAGTGTATGTGAGCTTAAATGTTTGTAAACGCTACCACGATGCAGGAGAAATTTCTAGTATGAGGCAATGTTTTATCAAAAAAACTGGCCAAGTGCAAGTCGGACTTGCACATGAATCATTGTAGTAGATATTGAGAGATTTTCCATGTCATTTTAGCACCATAGACTTCTTATAGGTTTCTATAAGTGTTGAACTAATTTCTGTATTTTTTTCAAAATTTTAGGCTCAGTAGTTTCGCAGATAAGCGGGGGATGGGATGGTAGGACAGACAGACACACAGGTGATTCTGAATCCTGATCACTTACTGTAACGTCGCAGTGAGTTGTGGCATGCTCAAAATAGCTTAGTTCATTTGTGTCCTCGAAGACGCAACCACAAGACACGTGTAGCTTGTGGTCAAGAGGACAGTATTGACACATGGCTGTAACTCTTACTCAAATTACCTCCAAGAAATTACCTTTTTGATCGTTTCCAATAAATCTTCAAAGATTTATTAACGGATAACATCTAAGAACGAATTGTTTGGGTTTGTGAGACTTCTATTTGTCGAAGCCTTTGTAAGGCATGAGGGTTGATTGTCTATCCAAATTTGCCCATAAATCAGTTGGCGAAGCTTTCGTGTTTGTGTTACCACCCTATTATCACTGTCAGTTTGATTTGACCATTGTAATAAGAGGTTCTTGAAGTGAGTAACTTAGAAAGGTCAGTGGGTGTTTTGGTAAACATTTTTCGTTGTTTGTTTGAAAATAAAAAATATTTTTTGTCAAATATTCTCAATTTTCTTCTCGTTTCATAAATTTATGCTTCCTTTTGCACTGAAGGTCCTGAGCTCAATGATAGCACAATATGTTTTAAACTGTAAACAAACTTCGCATTATTAAAATAAACCAACTCAAGTACCAGAAGCTATTTTCAGTTCCATATTTCCATTATAGCACGAGGCCTAAATTCGAATCACTTCCTCATCAGCTGATCGAATAATGTTAAATCTATTTAATATCGATTGACGACGGCCGAACTCGACCGATCGCCGGCCATATTGCATTCAATTAAAATTATACAGTGCGATAGAAACAAACGCCATATATTTACATCTAGGGTCACCTGTCCAACATTGAAACAATCGTACACAGTGAAACTTTGCGATATTTCTAAAATGCGACGTTGCCAGATAGAGCAGGATAGCAAGAAAGGACCTTCTCAGGCCCCCCCCGCACTCGCCCAGTTTGCGAGCGCGCCGCGTGGAAGAGGTCGTCTCTAGTGACGCTTATCGAATATTGCTGCGAAAAAGTAAGAATTTTTGGTCATATTTGGTGATTTTTTAGCAAATTATAGAAGATAATTTCGTATTGTTCAATATTACGTTGCATTCTGTACGTTTCAAAGTGTCTTTTGACTTAAATCTGTATGAAAATAGTTCACTCTTTGTTGCAATTTTTATTTATGTTATAAAAAAATACCTTGTTGGTTTACAATGAAACAAAAGTATGTGGTATACAATGAAACAGTGTGTCATTGTGTACTATCTTGTTTCATTGTAGGCCATGTGGAAAATAACAATAGGTAACGATAATTTTTCTAAACACAAGCAACTTTCTTAAAGCTTTTATTGGCTATCTACAGTAACTACCTACTTTGTAGTTATTTTATTTATTATTTTTCAGATGGCACGTAGTAAAGCTATTATAAGAAAAAAAGGAGATCATTCGGCAGCTAACATGCTTAAAGCTATTCAGCTTATAAGGCAGGGATGGAGTCTAAGAAAAGCTGCTAGTGAATGCAGTGTTCATTACCCCACACTATTCCGGTATGTTAAAAAGAATGAAAATGTCAGTGACACGGATTTGAAGAATCAAAGGTTAATTCCAAACTATAATGTTAACAGAGTATTTACAGAAGACCAAGAAGCTCATCTTAAAGAGTACATCAAAGATTGCGCGTCAAAATTTTATGGTCTTTCTAGTAAAGACGTTCGCAGCGTTGCGTACCAGATGGCTCATATAAATAATATTAAATTTCCTGTCAGTTGGAGGTCTGAAAAAATGGCAGGCATTGAGTGGCTTAGATCTTTTAGGTCTAGGCATCCAGATTTATCACTAAAAAAGCCTGAGGCTTGCAGTTTGGCGCGGGCTACTGCCTTCAATAGAGAAACCGTCAATACTTTTTTTAACAATCTCAAAAATGCTATGGATCGTCACCCATCTTTCGGCAATGGTTGTAGAGTGTACAATTTAGATGAAACAGCAACCACAACTGTTCAAAAACCACAAAAAGTCTTGGCTCCCAAAGGACGCCACAATCTAGGCAAGGTTACTAGTGGTGAGAAAGGGACTTTGGTTACAACTTGTGCGATTGTATGCGCGTCAGGGCAAGCTTTACCTCCGGTTCTTGTTTTCCCGAGGAAAAATTACAAGGATTTTATGTTGACCGGCGCACCTCCAGGGTCCCTTGGGCTTGCTACCCCGAGTGGGTGGATGAACACAGAGCTATTTGTCCAAGTCATGAAGCACTTTATAAAACATACATGCGCCTCTCCAGAAAACCCCGCATTATTAATCATGGACAATCACGAATCCCACTTAAGTATTGATGCTTTAGATTTGGCCAAAATGTCTGGGGTCTGTGTTCTTACTCTGCACCCGCACACAACAGCCAAAATGCAACCACTTGATGTGGGCTTAAACGGACCATTTAAGACGTATTATAACAGTGCTGTAGATTCGTGGTTGCGAAGAAACCCAGGCAAACCGATGACAATCTACAACGTCGCCGAGTGTGTGGGTCAAGCATATCAGAAGGCAATGACGCCAGTAAATATTGCAGCAGCCTTCAAAAAATGTGGAATCTTCCCATACAACGCAGACATTTTCGAAGAAATCGACTTCATGCCATCAGAAGTAACCAACAGAGAACAGCCCGTACCATCCACAGAATTGCCCGTTTCTGCTTCCCGAGAACTCGCCGGTAGAGAACAGCCTGGACCATCCTCAGAATTGCCCGTTTCTGCTTCCCGAGAACTCACCGGTAGAGAACAGCCCGAACCATCCTCAGAATTGCCCGTTTCTGCTTCCCGAGAACTCACCGGTAGAGAACAGCCTGGACCATCCTCAGAATTTCCAGCTTCTGCTTCCTCTGACCACCCACGACATCAGCCAATAAATCTTGGCAGTCCCTCGTCAGATGCAACGTACGCTGAAAGTCCTCCACCACGAGAATCTCCATCCTTATTGGAAATAGATGAGCGTATTTTTGAAGACCCTATTGTTGAAAATCTTTTGCACACAGCTATTTTACCTTCACAGAGCTTAAATTTATTTACCATCAGGGAAATTACACCGCCTTCCGATGCTTGTGTTGCCGCAAGCTCTTCTTCTGGTACCAAAGGTAATTTCAAATCACCTAAAGAGTTTATGGCACCATTAAAGGCTGGCCCACGAACTGGACGGCGCAAGCCAAGAAAGCTCGGTAGAAGCATGATTGCGACCGATACGCCTGAAAAAAATCAAATTGCTGAAGAAAGGAACAAAGCTCAAGAAAAAAAATCCGCAACCAAGAAAATAAAGCGACCAATTCTGTGTGACGAAATAGGAAAAAATAAACGCAAAAAGAGTAAAGTTCATGGCAATCAATCATATGCAGAATCTAGCGAAGAAGAGGAAGATATGGTGGTATCTCAAAGTGAAACAGAACTGAGTGACATAGATGAAGAAGAAGATGATACCGATGAAGATTTACCTTTGGTAACTGAAAATTTTAAACGAATCGATCGAAAACCCCAAAAAGGCGACTACGTTATGGTTGGTTTTGAAACCAAAAAGCTTGAAATATTCTACGTCGCATTGATTACTGAAGTAATAAGTGCCAATGCATATGGTGTTTCTTTCTTGAGAGTAAAAAACAAGACTGAGATGAAATTTTATAGCCCTTTAGAGCCAGATCTTTCAGAAATAAGACTGACAGACATAAAGATGATTTTACCTCAGCCAAAAATTAACGGCACCAAAAGCCGAAACTCGTTCTATGTTTTCCCTCTTCGTGTATCACCGAGACTAAATTTGCGTTAAAATCTGGCTGAGTTTCGGGTTTTGGTTTTAATCATGTGATATTATTGTTACCTGTTTATTCTTAAATTAATACGAAGTTATAGGTACCTTATTATAATGACAATGATTGTGATATTTTAAATAATGAGACTGCAACTCGTACAACATAGATTAGTTAGAAGAAGAGGTAGATTGTTTTAAGCGAAAAAAAAAATGACAATGATTGTGATATTTAAATAATAAGACTGCAACTCGTACAACATGATTAGTTAGAAGAAGAGATATATTAGATTGCTTTAAGCGAAAAAATACTTAGGTACCTACCTACTTATTTGTTTTGAAATTTTATAAGTTTTTAAGACCTGTAAGACAGAGACAGGGTGATTGTTTTTTTGTTAAACCTGAACCAGCAGGTATTACCTCTGTGATTGTTAATGTTTAAGTCTAATTAATATCGTAGATAATAATTACTATGAATTTCATTTAAATTTCTTTAATTTAATGCATAGATAACCTACCTGGGTTGATTAAAAGCAAACAAAACACTACCTACTAATAATACTGTTTCATTGTTGCTTAGCCTTGTTTCATTGTAAAAAATCAGGTGTTTCATTGAATACACATATATGGACACAATGAAACAAAGTTCATTTTTTAAAAAAAGCTATTTTATGCATAAATTATAAAAGTACAGTAAAAAATTATAATACGATGAGATAACTAATTAAATTGTCTATCTTGATGCAAAAAATTAGACTCCTAACTTGAGAAACGGCAGAGACAGGATGGTTTGAAATTTTGGTGTTTCATTTGTGAACAGGTGACCTTACAGCGTGTATAATAAATGTGTGATCAAAAATTGTACAGACCATAAAACTACAATACTTAATCCATTACAACAAAAATTATATTTTTTTATGAATTATGATGTTGGTCCCTTATAATAATATGTAGTAAACTGTTTAGTCTAGCCTACCTCCTTAAACATGACCATATTTCTACAAGAGCGTTTGTTTCCTTCTTAGAAAATACGTATATTTTTTCGTCAAACTCCCAACATTGGCTTTATCGAGTCGTGCGGGTGGCATACCAAACAAAAACATGACACCTTTTTTTTTATAAAAGAAAGGCTTTTTTCGCTTGTATGACAGTGTCATACCCAGCTTATAAAAGTATTTTTTCACCATTTCTGGGTAGGTAGTTTCTGGTATGAATATTACTAAGAAACTTTAACATAATATCGTATTCCCTGAAGGGTTGGGCAGAAGTGAACCTAATTGTACCCACATGACGTCAATTATGTTTTTAGAGCCATGTAGTATTAATAGGCCTATTGCCATCAACTGGGCACAAATCCAGACTCCGTGGCTGCTACTGAAAAAATATTGACGGAAAAACTCAAAAATACTTTGCCCGACCCGTTAATCGAACCCAGGTGCAACTAGACTAACGAGGAAGACTACTATTTTAAATATAGTTCCTTCCTAAAGAGTTAGTTTAACCACCCTGTATAGATAAAGGTTAACACCTGAACCGATATACACACACCGTTTGCGAATTAATCGGATTGAGTGCCACTGATTAGAAGTGCAGTGCTGGGATTACGATCAAATTACTGTTCGTAGTGCATAAATACCATATAGATTCCAAATCCTATATAAAATATTATCTTGAGTGCTGTATTTACTGATAAGTATAAAAAATTTACATTATTTTAGTGAAAGTTGTTTCCAATTGAAATTATTGTTCGAGATAAAAACGCAAGAGAAATCTTTCTATACATACCAACCAATTTATATAAAAAAGGTTTGTAAGAAAACACGTCAAAAATTGTAACGAAACGAATATGTAAGGTTATTTGTACTCCCAATTTTAAAGGAGCATGCCCAAACACCAGGCCTCCAATTCATTAACATATACACACATCACGAGATCTAGAGCTACAGGGATATTGGTATACAACCTAACGCTTGATTGAAAGTCATGCCATCCAAGGCAAAGCTTTGAGAGCAAACATTCTGCAACTACACAGAGACGAATATAATAGTAAGACAGAATAGCACAGGTTGTCTTTACGGCGTAAAAGCGTCCGTGACTGGTACTCACTGGTATTTAGATCGTAGATACTGAAAAAGCAAGTCTATATAGTGTTCGTGATGATACAATAATGTTTCGTTTTCACTTTACAGTAATCTTTATTGTCTGAACAGATGGCTTTACTATGAGGATTGCCAATTAAGTGGTGTTAGTGGGAAGTGATAACCAATTTCGCACAGGTGGTACGGTGAATATGTATGTTAAGTAAAATATCTAAGAGCGGGTGTCATGTATCTAATATAGACAGTTATATATAACTGTCAGACCAGCCAAGTCAACTAAGCGGTCTTAACACAAAAATCCCTCTTAACGTGAATACCGCTTAAAACCAAAGCACTAATAAAAAAATAAATTTTTCAGATCAATTTCAGTAAGATTTCAAAAAGATGAGATTTCTATCTCACCTTTTTGAAATCTTAAATTATGTAGTAAAATTTTCCTTTTAAGAAAAATCTGTCTGATATTGGGTAGCACTATTTATGTCTGACGTCTCACGTAGAAAACCTTTTTGGTCTGCCGTTCAATAATGAGTAAGCGATCTCATTCATTAGGGCGAATGTGTACAGCAGCTGTGCTCGCAGTATTGATAGTTCCTACATGTATTCGTCGAGACAAATGTGTTGCTGGGGCTTTGTCGGGCGTCTTTTCAAAGTTTACTAAAAGCCGGTAAAGGGCGTTTTTTTTTTCAACTTTCGATGAGGTCAACTCTAGCTGGATGTTATTGATTTGATACTATATAAAATTATACTACAAAGTATGGCAGTCTCCTTTATAGACAAAGGTAAAAATAAAAAACAAATAATTAAAAAAATTAAAAAACACGCCTGCCATGATAAAAAGTAAACTAAAAAATAAAAAACATTCGATTTAGAATCGCATTATCCTTAGCGCGACATTGCTATCCTGAAAAATAAACTAATATATCGTGCCGTATTGGTTATAGGTCAAAATACCGATATATCACTAAAAAATATGAAATAAAAAACAAATAATTAAAAAAATTAAAAAACACGCCTGCCATGATAAAAAGTAAACTAAAAAATAAAAAACAAGTCAAACGAATTCAGTGATGAATGGGAGCAAGGTCCCGTTAATGTATTCGAAAATGGAAACTGAAAACTAAAACTTTTATTGCAGTCGGGGGACCTGTAAAGAATTGTTCCACCGAACTGTCCCCGACTGCAATAAAAGTTTTTTTTATTTTTTAGTTTACTTTTTATCATGGCAGGCGTGTTTTTTAATTTTTTTAATTATTTGTTTTTTATTTCATATTTTTTAGTGATATATCGGTATTTTGACCTATAACCAATACGGCACGATATATTAGTTTATTTTTCAGGATAGCAATGTCGCGCTAAGGATAATGCGATTCTAAATCGAATATTTTTTATGGATACCAACTTTGAGATCTGAGATGATTTAGTTCTTGTAGTGACACGTAAATTAGGAAACTTCTTAACTGTGTCTTGATTTATTATGCTTCTGTACAATGTTGTGTGTACTGTGTGCACTGTCACGGGTCAACATAATATGAGTGGTAGCTAGCGCCGCTTGGAGTTGTAACCTAGCCAGTTGTATTTCTTTCATTACAGAGAATCTATTGATATGTAGGTTATTCGTATCGAATCCCGGGTTTAAAATGTCACCATATCATTTGTTGAGTAGTATTACTAGTAAACAATAGATATTGAATACTACTGTGGTATATTTTTGTAATCTACTTAATAAGTTCTAGACGATGACTAAATTTTTCATTGAAATTTCAATAAAAACAAATTAAAAGTTCTTTTTATTTCTAAATCATGGCCACCCTATTATGTTTTTTGATACTTTCTCTAGCCTATGTTACCCGGGGTGACGCAATGAATCTAACGATACCACATACATCAAAATCGGTTCAGGCGTTTAGAAGTTATGGTGGAATAAAGAAACTCACAAACAAACATACATACATACATACATACATACATACATGAACGCTAAAAACATAACACTCTTTTTTTTGGGGCAGTCGTGTAATAAAATAAGACTAATGATCTCCTGTATTTTATAGATATTGACTACGATATCAATTTATTACTCCGAGCTAAGTCAAATAGTCAATCGAACTGCCAGCGTTTTCCTCGAGATATGCAGCTGAATAAAGTTACTGTCTCTTGGGGTAAAGTTATTTCAATTAGCTAAAATGTTCTGCTCTAGACGAGCTTTCATTGCAGAATTCTAGGACCAGAAACCTGTCTAATACAAGTAAGTGAGTTTACTGGCTTAAGCCAACTTATTATCTTTTTTTTCTACGAACTTGTCTCTTAGATATTAGTCATCATATTGCTCTATTAAAAAGGAAGATTCATTTTCAACGAATTTGTCTCCTAGGAATATTAGACATCGTCTCGTACTATAAAGAATATTATTATTTACAACACATAAGAGGTGTCACCGTATCAGACATTTCACATGATTTTATAGTCACCCCATTATATTACCCGTATTATTGTACGGCAGAGGTTTACCAATACCATATATTATATACCCACATTTAAACCACCTACTGTCATTATGTAGAAAAAGGAAACTCTATATTTTCACCCATTGATACGTGAAATTAATACGTCATATGGATGGTAGAGCATAAATGAAATTTTTAATCCCATACAGGGCTCTGAAAATAATTAATATTGTTACAGTTCTTTCATTCCATATTCTGTTACAAAGTGCAGCATCCTTTTAATTAAAAGAAAACTGCACTGTTCATAAAATGCTGTTTTCTTATACTATAAAAGACTGCTATACGATCCTGCAGCTGCTTATTATAAACTGGACGCTAGTGAAGTTATAAAATTAATTATAATAAAACGTCTCAGATATCTAGAAAGTTATATCTACTTATAAACGAAACTCTTTTTAAAATTCAAGTTTGAAGATGAAATGGAACTATGGTCTGGAAAAATATATTAGCTGTTTAAAATTCAGCAAAAGCCGACTGACTTTCAGGCTCAAGTGAAGGAAACAGATAATAAAATCAATCATTCAAAAACCTCAAGTTTCTTTCCTCTTGGGAACTGAGATATGGTATGATGAATCTGCTTCATCACGCCTGTAATCCCTCAAAGGTTTGGCAGAGATGTAGTATCTATAGTAAAGTTCCATCCTACCAGATAATATTTATTTCCATTGTATAGTGAGCCTGCTAATGAAAATATCCTGAAATCACTTTTTGTTCGACCTGAAAATTGCTTAGCGGTAGCGTTAGCGAATACAAGACCTACCAGGCAGATAGTACCTAAACAATAAATAATACATGTGATCAAACATTTCCTTTAGATCCAAAATGGCCGCAGTTTCGTGATTTACAGCTAGACCGCGAACAATGCGTGTGGGCGCAAACATATTACAATAGTTACGATCCACGGTAACTGGTAATGGTGATTTACCTAGTTAATATTTTGACTTGCATTTCCATTTACACAAAAACATGGAGAAATATAATTTTGAATCAAATGATTTGTAGCATAAAATTGCGCTTGCCGAGGTGGTTCCATCGGACATTCCTGTAGGATTGGTTGGCTACACCAGTTTGGTTACGTATTTATACAACCGTTACGTTAAATCGGGACATCTGTGCATTAAAAAACTTTATTACTATATTATCTTTGTGCTTCAGAGAGCAATTAAACAGCGGATTTCAGTTGTAAATCGGTTACAGTACTTATTTAAGTTAAAGCTGTGAATATGATACAAATATTTTTGCGGAGAGTTTTTATCAGTATAAATATTACCTGTAGGAGCAAGGAGCGGATGGCTCCCGGTCCGTGTTTAAATATTGTTGTTAAGCCCCATTTGCTTACAAGAAGCATAACTCAAACAAAGTTCGGGAAAGGTTACATCAGGATAAAATATGTCCGTTGTACTTGCTTTTTTCAAAACACAACATAACGCTTGTTACCTCAGGGGGTTGGGCATAGGTGTATACTTATGCCTATGCCCAAGTAGACCTATGATTGTCAATTTTTTTAAAAGTGCTATTTAAAGTGTAGCCTGTTGCCCTCAACCGGGCACAAAGTCCGGTTGCTATTAATTGGTACTTTTAATTGATGATATTGAGTTGCCATGTTTCCGTTGTAATTACAGTTTGTGTCATCAAATTATAATATTATACAAAAAGTTTAGTCTCATTTCAAGTGTCACTGATTAAATTTTAATTAATGAAGCTACACAGTTTGATTAAATTAAGAGTCCGTTGCCTAGCACACTGCGGACATGAATTAATTTGTGTGTCTCATTTAACCTTTGATTCATTCATGATATAAATTAAGTGACGAAGACTTGTCGATATTAGTCACAAAATTAAAAATGGCTAATAAGAGCTACTTTCCAAATGATTACATTTTTTACTACTTTATAGGATATCTATTAATATCATATTTCCTACTTTATATATTTCTATCAGTCGCGGAGAAAATCTTCAGTAAATTAAATTCTCTTCGATATACAAAATGAAAGTGTATTGCGCAAACGCGACTGATGTACATGAGCTTCTGGGTTCGATTTCCAGGTCGGGCAGTGTTATTGGGTTTTTTCATCAGGAATGTCTCAGTAGCAATCAAGGACTCGGATTTATGCCCGGTGGATGGAAATAGGCTCGCCCCTTATTACATGGGACTTACACATAACTGGCGAAATGTGGGTATACTAATCGGTACACTTCTGCCTAACCCAGGGATTACAGGCGTGATGGTATGTTATGAAAACGTATTACAATGTCTCTAAAACGGACTTTATTTATGTTTGGCTTAGTAACGAACGAAAACATTAGCATTAGCAAAACTTTCCATGTTAAATCTTAACTTACAACTTTTTGCTTAGTTATCAAGACCTCTATTCAGAAAAGTTTGACACTTAGTTTAAAAGTTTTTTTTATGCCTAAGCTTTTATGCCAAATCACAAAGCCAAGAACAAATCAAATATTTTAAAAGAAACAGTGAGAAACTTTACTTTATAACTCCAGGCAAACGAAGTTTTAAACCTGTGTCAACAGTCCCGTGAAGTTTCACAAAGGAAAATGCTCGCGTTTTTATACCCAGATTAAAAAAAAAGTTCTGGACTTTTTTTTATCTATGGCACAGCTCAAATGAAATGCAAGCAGTCTATTAAATGTATGACAGTGAAGGTGCCCTCAGTACCTTCAAAATTTATATTGTGCTGGTAATAAATATTTAACATTTATTTAGATGAGGTTTATCAAAACATCTTTTTGAAGAAATACTCTATTAGCCAACTATACAGACCTCAAAAAATAATGAAAGGATGTACATGTTTAAAAAGCAGAACGGTAGCAAAGGGCGTTAAAAAGTTCATCTGCATCGCTGTCAACGTGGAAAGTGCTGAGAAAGCTGGTAGCATTACAACGTTCGTTGGCAATGCTGATTCTTTGGACAAGAAATATACTAGCCCATAGGTCTCGAAAAGAGTTAACCAACCGCTAGGCGATATCCCAAAATAGAAGGTCTTGGACCCCATGGCTCCAGTGTTACGACCCCAAACACATAACAACCAATTATGTTACTGTATTTGCGCCGAAACTCACTAGGGCGAGCTAAAATAACTTTGATAGCACAGTATATTTAGTTCTCTCTATCCTACTAACCTATCAAGGAACCCAACAGTTCTGATTTTGACAAATGAGTTTTCTATCGATTTGTCTAAGTGGCGTGTGTAAAACAGTACGATGGCTGCGGATATTATTATCAGTAGAATATTTACATAAGTATTAATAATTTTATAGGTATATAAGAATATTATACGAATGAGATTGCAGCTCTTATAGCCTCGTGTCAGGGATCAAGCTCAGTTATTACTGTATGCGTAATGAGTAATTACGATAGTAATGGAATGATTTCATTTATTGCATCTGTTTTACATATAGAATCAGTATAATGTAGCCAATGGTACAGATTTGTTAATAACCTTTCTGAACGTTTTATGAGGTCGTGCAAACCGCACTGAAATCCGCCTACCTGTTTGGATTACTTTGTACAATCTTATAGGGGTCTATATTCAGAAGCAGTTTAGTTTTATGAGCTCCCTTCCAAGGAGTTTTAGTCGAGCAAGAGGGGCTCATAAGAATGAGGCAGGTACTGAACATTTTTTTAATGAAATTATGAAACGAAACAACACTGTACTTCATAAGGCAGTGTGTATTATTCTTAATTAATTGAACAGAATGGTAAGTTCAAACAAAATATGCAACCTTGTGTACAAACACTTCAGTACGTTCGTTGGGTAACCCTCCCACATTCAAGCACTTTATTAGAGCAAGAGGGTTAGCTAATTAAAGCAGGCTGTCTATTGATATATAAATCAAAGTTATAATGCTTTGAATAATGTTTTCATAGGGCCTATGAAAATATATTCTAGTCTGTAGAATATTCCGACCGCTTCTATGCTCAAACAATAGCTAGGTCTGGGAGCTTCATCAATATTGTGGTCTATCGTTTGTTAAAGCCATAAAGTAAGTAAGTCGTGATACAACGTCAATATGCGTTACATAAAATTTACATAAATCATCAATGCAGACGTGGTTAGCGTGGTTTGGCGTCACAATAATAACCTGTACATATCAGTCGCCCTTTATAACGAACGATAGCATAAAATAAGATGTAAATGATAGATTAATTTAGCGTTTTGTTTTATTTGTCTTGATACGTCGAAAAAAAAAACTAATTTGATCTACTATACTTCTTGATCAGACTTACTTTACAAGATAAAAATACTTTGCTAAGGTCACTCACTAACGCTAGACTATTCGTGTTTTGATGCTTGTATGCATAATTCTACTGAAGTGGTCTTTTAGGCCACCAGATTCGAACGAATAGTAGCGATCTGTGCGGATACAATCCTCCTCCTCTCTCTGTATAGGACTACAAAACAGTAAATACAATACAGAATCCTTAGGGCAAACGGACATTAGCCCTGCTCAGCGCCTTATAGATTGCGGTTTAAAATAGGCTTGTCACGAGAACGTATTCGGTCGGGGACACAGGATTCACACATGTGTAAAAAGGTTTTAAGACGTGTACTGTGTTTAATAAGCGGCTTTGTATTGACTGGGACCTGACCCGTGCGTTTCAAATTATTATATTTACTGGCTTAGTACCACATATAAGTAGAACAGCTAAGAAAAGCTTAAAAACGGCTGTTTTAGTTTGTGTTCACAGTTTGTAATGTACAAAATTAAAACGGAAGACTGAAGGCCACTTAGCTCGCTGTCAACCATTAACATGGTCATAAGACAGTGTTAATGGAGATATAACATAACATTAATTATTTTATGGATGTAATTAAGCTACAACAAGTTATTAACTCAACTTTGTACCAGTACATAACTTAGCTGAAACAGTTTCCTCGAACTTTGTGTAATAGGAGGAAGGTTTTGAAGTTATTCTACTTTCTAGGAAATTTTAAGAAAATAGTCCTAGATAAAATTTATTTTCATGGTTTTCTATTTGTTTTACTTTAGCGAAGAGCCGATTGCTTCGAGAAAATACATTGCTAGCCTTACTTTAGTGATCGTATTTCCCTATTCTTGATCTTATTTTGGGATTATTCCCATGTTTTTCAATTAGTCTTTATTTGGTTGTTTTGTTTAGACACAGCATTAAGAATTCTGAAATTCTGATAAGCCTTTTTAAAGGTGCGTAGGTCACCTTAAATGCTGTTGAGGCAGTAATAATGTACTATCTATCCAGTATGAAAATTATAGCTGTTAAAATATTCTGTCTGCTTTCACAGCGGAGTTTCAATTAGGTAATACTCGTAATGTTCGGCATTTAGTTTGCTCTAAGCTCTAAGAGCTAGTTTCCGAGCCATTTTACTTTGTTATAGGTACATATTTGCGTGTATGTTAGGTACCTATATAGTAGAATGTAAGTAATGATGCCATAAAAAGTAGAGTACAAATAGGTAGAACGGTACGCTGTCAGTTTAATATATAGTTTTTATACTGCTGACTTCGGCCACAAAAACATAGGTGGATTTATTTTGTCAGGTGTATTGATACGATTTTTCATGGAACGGTTATACTTAACCCAGCATATAAACAGCGCACATAGTACCGTTGGTCACCAGAAATTGGTTGGGTCATCTATCGATTGAACTAAAATAACCAGACCTGTTGAATTTTCATGGAAACTTAATTGGGTGCAGATAGGTCAAAAAGGAAATTCGTTCCAGCCATATGAGCATTTACGTCACGTGGGTAAGTACTTGCCTAGATTGGGTATAGTAGCTTTAATACCAGGTATTTCGTATCAAGGTTTACGACCACTCCTGAGGACGAGTGGACGAGGTAATCGAAAGGACGAAGTTGCTTTGAATGCATGTTGAGCTTTACATTAACTTACAATGTTATGGGCAGCGGCAAGTTCGTCATTAAGCTAGTGTAAAGTCGATTTATTAATAGAATACCAAAATTCTAAGTTCACGAGAATATTACGACTATGATTAAGGTTATTTTGAATCCGGATTTTGCTCGTGGCTTCGCTCCCGTTGAATCGAATCAGTAGTTCCGAAGAATATCCCCATAAAAAAATTATCCTTTTACAATATTGTTAGGTATAGATAATTACTTTTTAAATGCTTCTTTTTGCTGATGTGTACCTACATTATTTGTAGTAAATATTCTAATAACTTCTTAGGTTGAGCAAAATGAAGACTATTTACACTAAGAAATAGGTTACTTTATTTACTTTTGAAAATAACAAGGCACCAATTTCAAAATGTACGTTTTCATCTGAAAATCTGCCAATAATTATAATACTAGTATAACTATTTTCAGAATCGAACGCCATTAAATTGGCCCAACAACAGTGTTCGACAATGAACCAAATAATTATCTGCTACAATTTCGTTCATCTTCGCTATGTAAAAAATAAGATCTATCATTTAAATATTATGTCTGTTCTCCTTACTTCGTCAGTTTTTATTAACCTGAATATTTTTTTGCTACTTATTGTTTACCAAGATTGCAGATCACTAGCTTGCGCTGTAGAAGATCAAAGTTTTCGGTTAATTGGTGTTTGTTGTAGGTGCACAATGTGCTGTTGTTACATAATCTTTTCATCAGCTATAATGGTATACTTGGTCTACATCAAAACATTACACCTAGTTAAAAGAGATAAGTACTTTAAATGATATTACAAAGTTGTTTGGTTTTTCGTCAATCATCAAATTCAAAATGATACTTTTTATTTAGGCATAGTTACGATTTTGACAGAAAATATGTAAGCTATCTTTAGAATCTTATATCCAGAAAAGTCAATTTACAATATGCATAACGTTGCAAATTCTCGCGGGAAATAATCGAGATACGGTGGGAAAGGGTTCAAAGTATGAATCTGTGACACAAAATGGAACCTGTAGACATCTACCTACACATACGGTCCGTCGTAAAAAATAATTAATCCCGACGAGCAGCCGAGAAAGACGATGAGGCGGGGAATTTAATATCTGAAGACAGATATAAATACTGTAGAATAGTTTAACTAAAATGTGTTATTTTAAGATGGACGCACCAGACGTGAGTCTGGAACTTGAAATTAAAATATTAAAAAGAAATTCACAATGTATGTAAGATCCGACTATCTTGATACGAGTTTTTACAAGTAGGAATATTAATGGAATTCAATAGTTAATTCAGGGGAATTTCTTAAAAATATCACGAATTGACCGTAAAATCACCTTTATAACTCTTAAGCCATCTGTCTTATAAATTGCTTTACCAAAAACTGAAGAACATTTATTTTTACAATTAACTGAAATACAGCAGCTGTAAACTAAAGTATGAAATTAAAAACAAATACCAGATGACTCAATCGATGTATTTGGCCAAAATTCGTCAGTATTGCGAAATCGAGGTGGCAAATGGAAGTTTCATTTGATATTCGCCCCCTGACTCAAATCATAAACTATTTACGAGGTCAAAGGTGAAACTTTTATCTACCTCTGTGAAATAGTTCATTATTGCTCTTAGGTAGACTAGATTCTTTTTGTGTACTCTAATACTGCTGTGCTCATGAAAGTTTAATTACATAGATACCCAATCTACTATGTACTACTAGATAGACTAGATACATGTGTCTAGAAGGTTCCTAGGTAATGTTTATCGTCTTCGCTTGAGTCTGGTGTGTCTTTTATATAAGGACTAGGATAAGTTGCAAAGTTATACAAACAAATAACAGAATATTTTTATACCTACATCTACAATATTTGTGTTAGTCATTTAAAAGGGCGTTGTGTCATGAACCTTTACTATAATTTATAAATACTTTTACTGTCCAGTGCATAAATATGCAAAGCCATTGTTTAACCATTGTGTCTACCTTCCAGACAATTATCGTGTACTTTCTTCTTATGGATAAGCCATAGCCGATTTGTCGTTAACGTCTTCGTTTAATGGTGAGCAAGTACAGGGTTTCTTCATTCAATGGACCTATTGTTTTATTAAATACAATACCCTTTACTTATTTGCAGTTCGATTGTCCTTCCACACACGTCACATTTCGAAAGCAATCTCGTTAACTGCCACCATGACGATAATTGGCGAATGTACCAGTAACGAAGCGTCCAGTGTCACAATTAACTGAATTATAGAATACCGATAATGCCGTGATTTGCATTGAATAGTGATGAGTTCCCCGTGACACTCATTAACATATGCGCATGAAGTAAAAGTGGCTAACATTCACCACGAACAAGCAACCTTTATTAAACTACCAACATTTTATAGTCACTTTACTATCGTGCTCCTACATCCAAGTAGTAAGGTCAGCGTATGTATGAACAGGTGCGGTTTTATAACACCTGTAAAAATCTTACCTCACACTAGTTACAATATGTTTTTGTTGACTAAGAAACTTTGTTCTCGGTGACTCATCTTTTAAGCCTGAAGAACAGTAAACATAAAATTCGGTTAGCATCCACATTCTGTGATGTTCTATGTTAGTAGTATTAAAGGAAATTGACCGGAAAATGAAAGTGATAAAATATACGACCGTGTCAATACTGACCCTTATGGCCATCTATCGGACGTAAAATGAGAAATTTCTTTTCAAAGATCTAGATGAGAAAAGGAATTCACAATAAATGGGATTGGAATCTTTTTATAGCTTACAAAGCGAATATCTTTTAACGTTAAAATAAAGAGACCTCACAATTCACTTCATAACGAAACCGGTTGCGCGGTAATTTGTCGTTAATGGACCCTTTTCTTTGGCGGTTTGGTTAGCGAGCGACAAAACCACGTGAAAATGAATATCATTAAAGTCCCCATACAAACTAACAAGCTCTTTGTACAACCAGCGGTAATGAAAAACATACAGTTATTGTTGGTAATCAGCCTCATTTACATGTGTTTGTCAGGATTGCCTGCGGTAAAATATAAATACATAATATTATCCACGTTACAGTGTGCAGTGTTGTCAGAATTTAAAATTGTGTTTAAAATTCTATGCTATAGAGAGTTTTCTTGACGAAAAGACCTTCCGTAAAGTAAATAATTTTATAACACGAATTGCAGCCGTCAGCGGGAGACAAATTTAGGCTAAATTCTAAATCCTAGCATAACATTTTAGACGGAATAAATTAAACGTTTCTACGCCAATTGGACACAGTGGAATGAATGAGTTTTAAGTATTTAATTCACAAGGTTATTTCAGCAATGGCTGTATATTTTCATGAATGACACTTGAAGTAACTGTGACAAATGCCGGGACGATGACAAAAGGATTTTACACTTGTAACCAGATATTTTCAGTGATTAGGTACATTCTTTTAGTTTTATGGTTTATGTTTTATATTGTTTGGCAGAGATTTTTGAGCTATGTATAAAAATATGAAGACATTACTACGACAATGTTCAGATGTATTTTATGTTCGTTTTTCGTTGTGTTTCGTTTTTTTATTCGTCTTACGTTTATTGGCAATACAATTAAAATATCTTCAGTTGTGATAGCCTGAGTGAACCTGAATATCACAGAAAATATTTGAAAGAAGCACTTATGTACCTAATGCCTACTTTTTCAAATGTCAAACACTTTGTATAAGGTAACTAAAGCAATTTGCTCCCTATCAAAAGTATATGAATTAAAATAAAACCTATTCAGCTTTCGAGGATCGTTAACACAAAAAGTAAAGTAGGCTCTTGTAAAAGAAATTACGTCGAGAATGTTAGGGAGTTTGATTTATAATTTATATACCTGAGCGTATTTCTTTTTAGTGGTCGACAATTGATGAAAACTCTGTCACTGTTTATATTACAATGATTAAATGAATAAGTTATGTGGGGCGATAAGAAGGAAAACATGTGATAGACATTCCATTAAAGGTAAAGAAATTAATCTCCCAGGTGAAGACTTATCTGGGGATATCCATCTCTTGTCCCCTACGGCAAAGAATCCATACAACTACGAATATAAACCGTACTTTGACACGCGGCAAATGTCACGTAAATATTGGCGTAATACCCGAAAGATAAATGGAAAAAGTCATTCAAGAGATAAAGACGAAAAGTGTGGCTGCCGGAAATGTATGGATTTACAAATACGTCGCAATACACGCAGCTGAAATTGTATACTCACGGATAATCGGTCCTGAAAAAGCTACGGATGATTATGTGGAAGCTTCCTACATTCCATCACGTCTACTGTATATCAAAGTATAATAGGCCCTCGTAAATATCTTTTCAACTATCGGGAAATGCGAAAAATGAGCGATCCTATTGTTTGTTTTGACACAAATGCGGTCTGCGTGCGTTTGTGACGGCATTCTCCTTTGAGAATGCCTGCGAAAACTTTTTTAATATGAGTGGAAGTTGTATTGGGGAAACCTATTTGATTGAACTGAAGAAAATGGTGAGATTGATTTAGTGAAACTGTTGAATAGCTCTTTCTTGTTTAGGCTGATATTTTTTACTGCTATCATAGAATAAATACTTATACAAATGTCCCTACAAACTTAAACGTATCAGAAATCTGAGTATTTTTTTTTGCGTCAGAAAAACCGAAATCGTTTTACACACATTTTAACACGAATAATCCTTACATTAGATGAGAAGACAAGTCTAGATAACTGTGATAAACGAAGGACCTGAATCCACAGGATTATGTCAAGAAATAGCTCATGTCACGCGCTCTCTACGATTGCGATAACGATAGAGTACTCATGTTAAAGTCAAAATTGATTACTTATTTTATATACATTTAAATAGCATATTTCATCCTGTAAGATACAAAGAACTATGTGATTTTTTAATTAATTAGCTGATATATACGTTATAACCCTTACCTATTCCATATAACTTAAGTACATTAGGTACAGTCTGGTAAACGATACAACATTTCAGGCAGTATGATCTATCAGTGCCCAATAAACTAAAATTCGAACCATTATATTTTTTTTATCGAAAAGGCAGAAACATTTGCGTTATCTGACATCTGTTAGGTCAAAGGGACAGTCATAAAATATGACTCAGACATCAATCATATTTTATCAAAATTTCACAACCGTAAAGTTAGCAAAATCTAAATTTAGACACGTAATGCCGATAGCGATAAAAATTAAGAATTTATCAATATTGTATTGTAAAATACAATAGGTATATCCTCATTGCGGCTACAAATCGATTTAATTCTATCGATGATGGATAAGTTTTGCATCAAAATAACTGCTTATTGGTTAGGTTGGAGGTTTAGATAATATCGTTTATTAAGTTTATCGATAGATTTAGGCCCGCTTCCACCACAGTTCGTTAAATGAGTTGAACACTAAATACATTTATAATATCATCAAGTCTCTATCATCTTCAAACGATATACAGAAACGGTCCTTTAAAGTACGATTCATTTTAAACGCACTTATTGCAGTTTTCTCATACAAAAGTATGTCAAATCATTACTAAGTGACAGCTTAAGTAATCATTAAATATCTCTGAGTACCGCAGTTAGTGATGAGTAGGGAAACTGGGCCTTAGTAAAAAGGGGTGCATTCCTCTTCGTATTTAAAAAGGCGAGTGAATAAGCAAATCTAAGTGATTATCCTTGTTTAAGAAGGCCTTCAAGATGCCATGCTAGTTTTTCTTGTGAAAAAAAGACCTATATAACGTAATATTGCAAACATAATGAGATTCTTCGCGCAAGGATAACACTATAACATTTTTTTTCATCTTCATAGTTTTTAAGTAGCAACATGTGTGTTTTTGATGAATAAATTGAAAAGTTACCGTTCCAAGTATGCGTGAGACAATTTAATTTAAATGTAGTCACTTGTTAGATGTTTTGATTTCTATATTAACTTTAATATTGTAGTAAAACAAGTTTGTCCAAGAATATTACATTCGTTTCATTATTTTGTATTTTGCTAAGCAAGATACAATAAACCTTTGTGATGATAGTTTTTGTAGCCTTATATATCTTAGTAAATACCTAAAGCTAGTAATTAGATAGTTGTTAACACGACCTTGATTGTCCTCATGCCAAAATGTTTAGTTTTTTGCTAAATCGAAAGAAATAATGTACTAAAGGTATTGTGATATTAACTAAAAGGACATCTTCTGATCATCTGTTCAATTTATATTATTTTGACAAATATTGTCGTCTTTGCACTAATGCAAAATGTGGGGTACTATCAGGTACACCTCTGCCTAACCCTACAGGGATTACAAGCGTGATATGTTATATTTTTATGTATCTGATAAATATGCGTTGATTATGGAGGAAATGGCTTAAAAAGAGGAAACTCAAAAAACATGATAAGTGGAAACAATTAATTTCACTCCTCTGTAATTTGTATCTTTCACTGTGAGCCACATTATGCAAAATTACCCCAATTAAAATTTAAAAGAGGGTTAAAGAAATTTCGTGTTTTCAATTTATTTAAAACAACAAACAATTATATTATTCGGTTCAAAACTATAATTTCGTTTAAAATGTTCGTTTTTAAAAAAAAATCATCTAAAATGTTCGTTAAAATTAATTTAACTGTGTAACTACGTATTGCGGCCAAAAATTTAAGAATTATGGAAGAGGAGTGTGTCGTGCCAAGGTTGAACAGCTGTTTTTATTTCACGTGCCGCCATGGCTGACAAATATTGGTTACAATATTTGAAGTCTTCTCAAACTATTAAGTTTGGTAAGACTCGTATTCCATGATTTTAAATAATATTTCTCAATTTCCTATGGTAAGACAGTACTAATATTTTAGTTATAGCAGGGAATAGGAATTTTGGCCCTGTTAAATCATTGGTCTCGGCTGTCATTATAGATCTTTGGATGTCGATGTACATAGGTAGTCAGAAGCCTGAAAGCCTGACTAATCTAGTCCTATCAAGAGATAACGTGCAACTTAGATGTAGGTCTTGCAGACCAGATACACTATCGTTTCATATAAAATACTGGTACCCATTCAACTAAACAACTCCCAGTAAAACTATGGCTACTACCTGTGGCAGATGCAGATAGATAGATGCATCTGCTTAGTATTTTCCCACCTATGTTCGGCTCAGCTTCCATTCTAACCGAATGCAGCTAATTACCAGTATTTTACATGATGCGACTGCCTATTTGACCATCACAACCCAGTTAATACTAAGTTATACGATAACCCTTAGTAAGACTGGTTATCAGGCTTTCGAGCCACAAACTACCCGTAACGACTGCCAAAGATCTACAATAGGGTAGTTAACTAAAAAAATCTAATTAGTCCGTCAGATAGATTACCAAAAAATATTGGACACGTATTTTTTCTTTTTTCACGTAGACAAACAATGAAGACGATACAGTGGTTTGAAAACTCGTGTGACGTCATATTTTAAGACATTAGTATGACATTTTTTACCGGTGAGTGACGTCAACTCAAATCTTTCACGCATTTTATCTTCGTAAATTTTTATTGATTTGATAAAACAAAAAATACGTATCCAATATTTTTTGATAATTTAACAGACGGACTACTTAGAATCGTATTTTTTGTAGTCAGTAAACATCCCTATTGACAGCCGGACTAATAGATACGGATGCAGATAGGTATCACCACAGAATAATAAAGCCAAACTCCCAGAACAAGCACTGTGTGAAAGTCCACGTGTTATCGTTTGATCCCGTCATGTCTAGGTGTAGATATACAAAGGTTAACGCGTCAACTGCCTCACCTACCAATAATAAAAATTTACGATGTTAACACTACCAGCAATATGAATTTACGATCAATAAATCAACCACTTCCCGCGTGCGTTTAGGAAGAGCCAATCGCGTTTAGGGAATATTAGAGCTAAAGCACGTAACGATAGCCGATCTATAGCACTGTCATAATGATTATTTATCAGTGTATTGTTCGGTAACCTTGTTTATCTATGTTAATACAAGAATATTGATACCGACTGTAAACTAGTGTTAAAGTGAATTCATTCGATCCTATCAGCTGTAATTCGCACTGACAATCGTGTCAGTATGTTTCATAACATTGATAAACAAGATCAAATGGAGAAGTAAATAACAGATTTCAATCCTTTATCTAAGAGACGTTTGGAAAAGAAAAATCTACTATCATTTGTCGTCTAATCCCAAAACCATTACAGGCTTATAAGGTAAAAAATTTAATCCGCGAATTTATTATCTTTGACCTACTTAACAGACAAAATGGAGGCAATTTGAACGTTAGTCCCTAGAGGAGTAAAACAAAGAGAACAGTTTAGAACACTTAATAAGCCTGATGAAATGTCATTAGCTCTCACCATTGCAAATATGAAATCCGCCAGCCAATTGATGAATTTGAGCATTTGGAGCGTAAAATTTCCGTGGAGGATTCCAGCTGCCAGTAGTTTCGGTATTCAAATTACCTCACGAAAGCCGATCCACTATTGAATGAGAACCTTTTCAGTATGACGAGAATTTCGACGTTGATTGCTCTATGTTCCCTTTCAGTAACAAGATATTTGAGTTTGATGTGTGAGCCTGCCGCCAATTGGTTCGGATAAGAGCAAAGTTTCTTGACATGGTCAGCTCTTTTGATGCTTATCATTATTGCGTGTATTGGGTTCTGACTTGGCTCTGACCTATGGGCAATGTCAATTCCTCAGTCACGACATACCGACAGATCAGTGTCACATGATTTCTTTCTATTTACACTTCATGCGTTCAGCTCGTTCTAGTTTTTTCCTTGGGATGTTGCTTGTAAATACATACATACAGATTGACAATTGAATATTCTCTGTGTATTGTTAATTGCGCCATTTGTTTGCAACGTTTATATGTATGTGTTGTTATCGTAACGTAACATCTCATTAATCTTGATAAGCAGGTGGGATTCAGGCTCATCTCAAGGCCTCCGAACCGATAAGAGGGTTGTTTAGTCTTGTGACAAAACTAAATCCACTTAACTTCCACCTTTGTCACATGTAGTTACGAAGAATTTCATCCTTTTACTTTGTTTTTCCTATCAGCCATTTTAGGGATAGCTGATAGATTTTTGTCTCGTTTTTTGGAATTTCTGTTCAGTGATCCATAATCCATTTCGTGGTGTCTTGTTATCTTTAATAACTTATGATCAACTTCTAACTGAACATCCATGTCATGTTTTCCAAGAAGGTACCGTGCCTAGTGTTTCTTCGGTAAATAATAAGTTAAGCAAAACATCGTTGGAACCCACTAAAGGTGAGCCATCTTCCTGAATTATTTGTAGATGTCGATTATGTCATACACGTCTATCAGTTGGCACTACAAAAATAAATCATTGAAAACAAAGCACTGTAAATTTTTGTTAACAATCCAAACCTAAAACTGGCACTTAAAATAGACAAGATGTTATTTATTTTTGTGGAGACAAAGTTCGAGCACTAGAACTGGGTTCGGGGTTCGGTTTGGAGGGGGGTTGGGATGTACTAGGTATGAAGTGTGTTGAGGATGTCCACTGTTTGTTTACCTGTGTGCGACGCGGAGCGGGGGGGTGCGGGGGCGTGGGCCCGCGGCGGAAGGCGCGTGTGGCCGCGCGTGCCAACCGACTGTGACTGCCGCCGCCGCCGCAGCACAGCCACCATCGCTTCGCGCGGCCTGCGCTTATCGGCCGCGCCACCACGATGCACTTCGAGCGATAACGATAAATCCCATGAATTATCTTCAATATGTATCACTCAATTGAATTTAACTTCAGTTGAGCTATTTTTAATCGAGTGTCTGATACGCCACACTTCCGAGCTACGATCCGCGACAGTTTTGCGGCAACAAAACGGCAACATTCATTAAAATATTTGTTTTTATTGTCACTGCTAAAATTAAATGTAAACCAGACGATATTTGGGAGCTATTTGATTATCTTGATCGCGATAACCCTAAGATTAAATTCAACAATGTAGATATCTCGAAAGGAAAACGAACTCGAAATGGTTTTATTGTTTTGATTAAAATTAAAGGATTGGATTGGTTTGTATCCAACTTTCAACGACTGTAGACAGGTCTCACTCAATCAAACAAACTCGATGCCTAAACAAATTCTACAAAGATCTTTCAATTTACTTTTCCTCATTGAAATACGAGTAAATGATTAATTTGTTTAACAAAAAGTGTCGGATCGATTAATTATATCAGAATAATTAAGAAATCTTGAAGCTTTTGTTTATTAAAAAGTGAAACATTATATTTTCTTTTCATCATTGTCATCCTATTGATTTCAGTCGTAATAACTAGAACTAATCTAACCTAGAGTCAGACTCCAGTGCGATACCTTGGCATTACAACTCCTGATCCTGACCGACTCCACGTTTGTGTGACTCACTGACTCCACTCCATTTCACACGTGTTTTTCTCCCATAGACCATTTTTATTCTCCTGTTCCCCTTTTCTAAACGAAAGCAAATATGAATATTTTCTTTCTCATTTTGACATGAGTAAGAACTATTCACCCTACGTAAGTAATAAGCTATCGACTTTGTGCATAGCAGTGAAGGGTTTATTTCGACTTTGTATGCCTCACGTGCGTCAAAATACGTTCTCGAAAAGTTTATAAAATTGGGCAGGATTTACTTTTGAGCATTCGTATTCAGAAAAGTGTGGTTAGCGTAAGAAAAATACCCCTGAGCCGTAATAGAAAGTCCTAATTTCATTTTATTATTGTTCTTCTATGATAATAATTTTATTCAAATCGAAAAATAACACGTAACTAAGTTCAGAGTTTATATTTTTGTTTATTTATTAAAATCTCTCATCTGTGTTTAAGTTACGGGTGTTTAATAATGTATGATGTACCTAACCTTTGATAGGAATTAGGTAATCTTCGCAAACTGTTGGCTTAAGAAGTTCCCTGAATTATATACAACGTCGCTTGGTAAGGTAATTAACAGTTAATTTATTATACATGATTAAACATACATGCAGCTATTTTACATGACTAATAAAAACTTCGTTAGTAGCTTAACTTTTTACTTAGACATCGTAAGTGAAGATAATGGGTGTTTTTCTTTCCATTAGTAGGTAATAGACGTCAGGCGATGGGTATTATCACTAAAACTATTAAGGTATTTCTTAAATATTGTTCACAACATAAGAGTGTTGGCCAAGAAAACGAGAAACAAATCTATTGTATGGGAGTGCTCGGAGATTTTTGGCCAAAGTGAGAAATGTTAACGGCTTATGAGAAATGTTAATGTATATGAAAGAGCAGCACACCGAAGCTGTCGCTGTGGCCAAGATCGGCTAGATAGCATTATCGTCATCATCATCAAGAGAGTAAAAATGAAACTAAAAAAAAAAATACTTTATAAAAAAAAAATTACATGTACATCTCTACCCAATCCATAGGGGACACCAAGCGTCATAATAACAACAATAATATCAACTAAATTGGGCAAGCACCAACCATTTTTACACGTGTGGCTCGTCTCATACATCATCTAAGGTCCCAACCATAAAGAGATACGTGACGAGAGAGGTTCCAACACTAAATATAGGCATGGAATATTCACTTATATAGAGAAATTGAATAAGGGACGCTTGCCAAAGTCAGTGAGCAGTGTGCCTTACGTATGAACGCACACAGGAACACGGTTCTACGTACACGTGCATACGTGAATCATTATGTACGGCACGGCTGTATTGCGCTTTGCGTCCCCGACGTACAGAGGCCTCCATATAGTTCAATTATGACTTCTGAAATTTTACCAAGAAATTAAGGTTTGAAATAGGATTAGGGCTAATTACAGTGGCGACAGTATTGATACATAGTTTTGTATTAGACGCTATTGTTAGTTGTATATGACGTAAGTCTATCGACGGGAATAAAGTCCGAGTATATTTTTGTACTATCGATAAAACATTTAGTATAAGGAGAACCATCCTAAACCAGAACGTATGTACTGTTATGAAAGGAGATAAAATATCTCCAAATTAAAGAAATTCGCATCAGTTTAAACCTGAGACCGTTGTCTGTGAGTTCGGAAGCCTTGGATCATTCTTCTTGTTTTCTTAGAACTTGCTAACGTAAACCTAGGTCTTCGTACTAATTAGTGGGTGGGCTATTCTATTCTATTCTATTATTGGGGGTTTGGGTTTCCGCACTTGGTCCTTAAAGTGGACCATTGTGCGTGAGCCATGTTGGCCGATCACTCTAACCAGCCTACTTCCCTCCAGAAGCAGATCAGACTTCCCGGTCTCCTCAGGGCATCCACAAGGGATCTTGGTGTTCCTAGGGTTTCCTCACGAATCTTGGTAACGCCTGTGCACTCAAGGAGCACATGCGCCACCGTCTCCTCCGCCTCCATGCATGCTCTGCACAGGGGACTGTCTGTGATTCCTAGGGTGTGGAGGTGCTTATTCAGTGAACAGTGTCCAGTGATGGTCCCCGCCACCAGACGCAGGCTATCCCTGTCCAGGCGCAGAAGGCGCCTGGTCAGCTTTATATCCAGGGATGGCATAGCTTCCTTGGATTGCCTACATCCTGGTGTCGAGGTCCACCACCTCTCCGCTTGTATTAGAGTGTGGTCTTTTAGCCAGCTTCTTAGCTGCTTGAAAGGAATGGGCACAATGGGTTCGGGTCCGTAGGGTTTTGTGCTGGATCCTCTTCTGGCAAGTTCGTCAGCCGCATCGTTTCCGAGTGATCCGCTGTGACCTCTAATCCATTGTAGTGTCACCGTGTTGTGATTCAGTACCGTGATTCGTTCTAAGGCCTTGTGGCATTCTAGTATTAGTCTTGACGTGATCTGATTATTTTTTAGGGATTGAAGAACTGAGGCACTGTCGGAGAGTATTCGAATGTTAGTATCCGTAACCTCCCTGGCCTCTATAGCGTGTGCCGCTTGGATAATACCTACACATTCTGCTTGGTAAACAGAGTTGAGCATTCCAAGTGGTTTGGATATCTTAATGTTTAGGTCGTCGGAGAACACCCCGACGCCTGTCCCATCGTTGGTTTTTGATCCATCAGTGTAAATCCTTAGCTCTCTTGTACCTGAGTAGTCACACCACTCTTCAATGAGCTCTACGTTGTAGTGTTTTTGGAAGCAGTGGGTCTTCAGGATTCTGTCGATGGGTGATGTCATCATCGGCTGTTCTTTGATTGCATCTTCTTTGATGCGTGTGTGTTTGATTCTGGAATCATTTCTTAGGGTGCCGGATACTTCGAGTCTGAAAGTTGCTATGGCCGCCTCCTCTCTTACGACGAGGTGTAGGGGAGGTAGCCCCAGCATCACCTGTAAGGCAGCAGTGGGGGAAGTTCTCATGCTGCCGGTGATTGCTACGCAGGCAAATCTTTGTAGTTTCTCGAGATCCTTTTGGGTTGTACTTAAGTTGGTCTTGGGCCACCAGACTAAAGAGCCGTATGTAACGACTGGTCTAATAACTGTGGTGTATAGCCAGTAGGTGATTTTGGGGCTTATGCCCCAATTTCTCCCGAGGAGTCTCTTACATTGCCATAGGGCTATACTGGCTTTTGTGATGATGTAATCAGTGTGTTTTGCCCAGTTCAGCTGTTTGTCCAAATAGATGCCCAGGTACTTGGTTTCAGTTGATAGGCTTAGGGTTGTCCCAAAGAAGCTTGGCAATTGTAACGTTGCCAGCTTCCTTTTCTTTGTGAAGAGGACGAGTTCGGTTTTGGTAGGGTTCACTGCTAGTTTGTATTCTTTGCACCAGTCTTCTACTATTCTTAGAGCTTGGCGCATAAGGTTGCATAGTGTGTTTTCGTGTGTGCCGTTTATTATTATGGTCAGATCATCAGCGTAACCCACCGTGTAGTAGCCTCTGCTATTGAGACGTTTGATGAGGCTGTCTACTACTAGGTTCCATAGAAGTGGCGAGAGGACACCACCCTGGGGGCAGCCCTTCGCCACTATGGCTCTAGTGGTGTCGTTTATCGTAACTTGTACGGCTCTCAGTCTGAGCATGTTTGTGATCCATCCTCGCAGGGTCGGGTCCACACCGTATTCCTCGAGGGCTGCGTTGATGCTATGGAAGATGGTTTTGTCAAAAGCGCCTTCTATGTCAATGAAGACTGCTAGTGAAGAGCATTTGTGGTCCACTGCACATTCGATCTTGGAGATCACACTATGCAGCGCAGTTTCTGTTGATTTACCTGTGGAGTACGCGTGTTGTTGTTTGTGAAGTGGTTGCTCCCGAAGAGGTCCGTCTCGAATGTGTCGGTCACAGAGTCTCTCGAGGGTTTTCAGTAGGAAGGATGTTAGGCTTATTGGTCTGTACGCCTTGGGTTGTGTGTAGTCTGGTTTGCCTGGTTTAGGGATGAAAATGACTTTCACCTCTCGCCATGCAAGTGGTATATATTTCTGTGCTATGCAGGCTTGGTAGATGACGGTCAGCCATGGCGTTAGAGCGTCTACTCCCCATTGTAGCAGGGCAGGGAGGATCTTGTCTAAGCCTGCGGATTTGTATGGTTTAAACGTATTTATTGCCCATTTTATTCTCTCTGCGGTAACCATGGTGCGGGCTCTGGCCTCTCTCTGGTGGGTGGGCTAATAAGCCACTTTGACCATAAACCCCTTTGTGGATATTAGATACGTAAATGGTTCAACAACTGTCATAATGCCAAAGTTGTCACGACTTACCGACAAGCATTAAGCGCTTAAATGCCCGTTTTAAGCCAAATGGCTTAGTATGTACTTAAGAAGTTAAGGGTACTCGGTGGAGTACATATTTAGTGAAACATCAGTCGACCGAAAAGTATTTAATTGTTATCTCGGAGAAATAATTACCTTAATTTGATAAATTAATTGCTCTGAGACTAACAGTACAATAGATGTTCTTTTATAATTAAAGAAATCGTTTATGACGAAAATAATTAATTTGGTGCATCCACACCGCAGTTAGTTCTTGTAGAACCACGCATGTTTCCAAGTGTTACTGAGCAAAATCCGATAACAAAAAGATATTTGTTGCCTTGTTGCAGTGTTGCTTCACGAAAGTTAATTGCAGTATCGATGCACCTTTAATAATTACAAAATGCAACGTAAAAAGTTACCAACAGGATAGTTAGTGGTGGGATGTTAATTCTGTTGAACCTCTCGAGGTAAAAAAAGAAACTCTCGGGACAAGGGTCTTCTTCCTCTAATGAGACAATATTCACTACAAAAATAGTGGTACAGTTTAGCCCCAAGAAAAATGTCTTACCGCATAAAATGTTATCTGTGAGGAAACCTGGAATTAATGGTCCGAAATTGTCAACACGCAATGAGTAAGCGCTGTGATTAATTCTCGTCCCTTTCGTCTGTGTAAAAAACCTTTATCTCGTAACTTTAATACACAGGGTGATATTATATTATAATATTATTTGACATATAAAACTATGAACACGTTGTGGCGTATTTGTTAACAACATATAATTGCCTTAATGTACTTAATATTCTTACTAAGAAACAACCAAACCAAAACTATAAATTGTAACTAAAAAGCTTCGGTGACTCTTATATTATGTAAAACGTATATCCTTGACATATACAGCTGCTGTTGCGGTCGAAACATAAATGTACGTTATGTGCGACCCTGTATTTGCGAACGAAGCATAGACTTCGACTGAATTTGCGGCACATTGAAATCCACACAATAGAGCAATAGTACTGATTCCTATACAAAAGAGGGATACGAGGAAATAGAAAGATTTACAAATACGGCAGCAAAATTTTTCTTCAAAGAGTTCTTCTTTCTGCTTTAGGCCATTTTTTTTTTTAGGCGAGTGGAAAATTATCGAATAACCCCTCCCGCTATTGGGCAGAGTAAAAGGGAGTGTCAGACTTCTACTGACTAAAAACCACCCATGCCCCTTCTTAGCCTTTTATGTCGAGGCCGCAGTATCTCTTGCGAACAACCCGCAGCCCCGACGGGCTTTTATATATTTTTATTTTTGTTAATGCCTGCCTGAATATCTTCCAGGCATTCTGGTTTCCTCACGATGTTTATCTTCACCAGAGTAACCGATAATTATAAAATACCGAAATAAATCCGAAAAATCAGAGGGGCGTGTCTTGGGTTCGTCCTTGAGATCTATGACTTGGCAGTTCGATGGTCACATCACTAGGTTATCACTGCTTAACAGTTAAAACGGCATTTTCTCTGGAAGGACATACCTACGTCATAAAACTTTCCACTGGAAAATGTTGCTGGCTTTCCTCAAAATTTTTGCGTTGTTTCCAAATTGGGTTTAGTCCGGATTTTTCCTCCTTGAGACACTTAAGGTCACAAAGCCATTACAAGACAATAAATAAGACCAGGCGAGCTAATTAATTATAAAAATGTTAATTTAGAATATGCTTCGGCCCATTTTAGTTTCGTTGCGATCACAATTGGCAAGTCCAAAATGGGCATGCACAATTACACATGGGGTCTCCCCAAAACGTCATAGTTCATTGAGGTATCACACCGCTTGAACGAATTAGTGATCACAGTAGGTACTTACAAAGTAAAGTGAAGTGGTGGTGAATAAATTATTTAACATTTCAGGACAAACCCATTTGTTACAATTTCACAAATGCCAACTGCAGTATCTTTGTGTAGATTTCAACGAAAATTCAATCAGCGATACTGCAATATTTAAACATAAAACCATGTATTTTATCCCATATACGCTGGAATATATGTTTACATATGAAAGTCTGACGTCACATAAAGCCTGCACGTGAAACATGTTTAGTTAAATGTAAAAACATTTATTCTAATAGACTTCACCGTAGTAGTTATTCTTTTTATGAATAACTAGCTGATGCCCGCGGCTGCGCCCGCAATGTTATTTACTTTAACAAATTATATACTTAAACCTTTCTCGAGAACGACTCTATCTATTGGTGAAAACAGCATAAACATCGGTGCAGCAGTTTTTGAGTTTATCTCAAACAGACAGACGAGGTGTAGGATTTTGTTTTATAATATATATATGTATTGATGATCGATGATACAATTATTTCTCATTTGCTTCTCTCTTAGAAAGCTGAAGACTTGTTTGCTCGCTCTTTTGCAGCATTTGAAATTAAAAGTATCTTTATATTTGGAGTAAACAAGTTTTTCTAATAGTGGACTAAGTAACCTACGTCATAATAAAAAATGATAATGTTGAATAGATTAAAAAAAACGACGACACAAACAAGACCAAAGACCAAGTATACTTGAACCCTTGCTATGTTATTACGTCATATTTTTTAACAATTTTTGATCAAGTCCGACGTTGTCATTACCAAAGAGAGAATCCAACCAAATAAGATAATCTCAAACAGAAACACGGAAAGGTCAACCTCGCAAATTACAGGGATACAGGAGACGTAAGAAAGAGTAAGGAAAATAATACAAGGCCAAATACATTTTCATAATATATCATTTGGAACATTACTGTGTGACCTAAAACATGACAACTTCGTTTAAGACATTTCCATTCTCAGATGATAGCAAAGCTCTGCTAACTAATTAGCACAGTCTTGCGGTTAACGTTTTGAATTTATGAGCAATTTGCGTTGAACACAGGCGCATATGAAATGAAATAATCTCATAAATGAGACCAACTTTTATCGCCGTCTCGTCTACCACAACAAAGGAAATGGCCCAATAGCAATTCCAAAAATACATAAGGGTTTTACGTAACAACAAGGTCAAATAAGTGAATTGTTTCAATACGTAACGTAAAAGATTTACGTGTTAGAAATTTACAAAACCAAAGCTTACAATGTAACATTTTTTTGTGCTGCGATAAATCCCCAAAACCACTACCATTTTTTACCGTGCCGGTTCAATGGGTCCGGTTTTATGTAAAAACCGTTTCCCTTTAAAGCTTATTTAATTAGGCGACAAATTGAACGTAGATACTTAGTTTGGAACAAACTGACAGAAATGAATAAAGCTCTAGAACATAACGAAAAGTCATTTGGTGATATGTAAAGTGTGCCTTAAAAACTGAAAGAAATTGAACCGTTATTGGAATTCGATTTGCAGTATTTTTTATTATGGCAATAAAACGTAAAATTCACATTCAAACGCAATAAGTAGTAGATAAACATCGTCGACTTCTTCGGGACTTTGATTGAAGTAAGCCTCGATTCTATCTCAGCTGAATATACGCCTAAGACATATTGTGATTTATGAGACATTCTGTAAATTATGGCCTTACCTCAATAAAGCACCCCCTTACGTCATATGCAGTAATTGATTGTGAAGCTCCGATGATTAATAACCGCTATCTGGATTAAGAACTTACCTGAAAAAGAAAAATTAACATATTAATACACAGATCTGATGGTTTTCTTAGTATATCGCATACGAAAAGTAAAATTGCTATGGAACTTTTAGATTTTCGCCGACAGCTGACACCTACACGTATTATGGATTTTTCTGACTGGCACATTTTCACGCCTAATCGGAATCCAAGTTTTGCCAACGTATTTATGGAGATGGAATTTATCATCCGTTTTAGCATAGATAATCTAGCAAGTTTCGCTTATATTCAGTGAAAACGTGTTGAAAATATCCGAGGACGGGAGAAAAGTAACACCGTATTATCTACTTAGTCCTTTTAAAACTATATTGAATGTATCTATGGGAAGAGAAATAAGTTATTTATAAACAAAATAACTCAGGTAGGTTGTACGTGTAAGATCCTCGAGGTAATCTCGTCTTGATAAACTAAGATTTACTGTCTCGAGTATAATGAGGTTTTCTCACACGGATAATTCTCGAAGCAAACGTTACTTTAACAACTTGGGAACTGGGAAAGTAGATCGCATTTATTTTCTTTTTAGATCGTTTTTCTTAGACGTGTAAAGATGTTTTTTTGGTAACGTAAATGTGTTGATCGTGTGGGTAGGCTCTTAGATTGTTATTTCATTTTTTAATTGATTGTAGAAGTGTTGCTATTTTTAGGTGGCATTTTGTAGGAAGATACTTGTATATTTAGATCACTCAATGTTGTTCTTATATGGGTAGTTTTCTAACTTGGATCAGTCAGTTTTTTAAGTACAACTTGAACGTAGTGTAGACTGGATTTTAAAGTAAATATCAATAAATACCCTAATAGCAATAATACTACAGAAAAAAAAATCTTGTAATAAACTGCCTACGGTATGCGAGAGATAAGGAAACAATTTGATGAAAATATTATAAGAGGTAAGAGAAAGCTTCCGGAAACTCGATTATGTTAAACCTGTACTTGTTGCTTTTTATTGGACTTATGTTACGCAGTTATTTTTGTACGATAATGTTCATTTAAGCTGGCATGCAAGGAAAACATAAACATTAAATTTGTTCTGACAACGAAAACCCATCATCCATACCAACACAATCACTAATTTTACACCCTACGACAACTCGACGTATTATTATTATTATGAGCCTATACTGTCCCACTGCAGGGCAAAGGCCTCCCTTCCCTCCTTCCACTTTTTGCGATCTAGTGCGACAGTAAACCAATCCTTAGAGAAAGAGTCCAGCTCATCCCGCCATCTCCTTATTGCTGTTAATATATTCAACTTAAAAAGTGTGAAAATGAAAAAAATACCTTAAACTTTTCCGAGTGCTCATAGTCTGTTTAAGGAAATCAATCAAAACGATTATTTGACGCTTCTCGTGACCCAAGGGCTGGCTTTTATCTTGGCCAGAGGCTAAGTGTTGCCACACAACGTGGCAATGCCGCCAGTCTTTTGGGCACATTTCCTTTGCCTTTTTATAGTTTCTTGTTAGTTTATTTCATAGTTTTTAATTAATGTACATGTTTACTTATCTCTTATTATCAATAAATAACTTAAAAATATTTTAATATGGACCATTTAAATTGCCAAGCCAAGTTGCTTAACAATTCATTCACTACCCCTCACCTAGCCACAGCTATGTGTTAGTGAGAGTACTGTCAAAAAAAAAACAGGTTTTCATAGCGGATAATAATTTACCTTTTATTCCCAGGGACCAAGTTAAGTGAGGGATAAAGAACAGCGCCACTTAATTATTATTAACTATCTGGCGAGGGCAGTGAAAAAAATAAAGGTATTAAGGCGCATGATGTGATTGGCGACAAAAGTACTTCAAGACCGTAGCTTGTTTCCTTCGAGTGAGTACGTCACTATGACACGTAGCATCTACAAGTCGCGTCACTATGACACGTAGCATCCACAAGTCGCGTCACTATGACACGTAGCATCCACAAGTCGTGTCACTATGACACGTAGCATCCAGAAGTCGCGTCACTATGACACGTAACATCCACAAGTCGCGTCACTATAACACCTGGCTTCCACAAGTTTTCTCTACAGTCACGTGTACAGTTGACCGGTTGCAACATTTTGGTCGTTGCCAACAGGTAAGTAGTTCGAAACATCCCTTATTTCTAGTGATATACTATAATCAAGTTATCATTTGAATATCATAACAGTATATATATTTTTATTGAAAAGGTTTGTGAACTGAAGTATAAACCTAATAAAAGAACGACTAATTTTATGTGAGTCTGATGTTTAAGATTTGAACATTATTCAAGCTTTCGTTCACTTTCATAAAACCTGCTTCTGAAGTGAAGCTTTCATAATTTTCCTTTTTATTTTAAATTTGTATGAAGCACAGTATGTTTCCTCTCGCAAAGATCTTTGAACTTTATACTCGTAACTGGATCAAGAAATTGAACTTTCAGCAACATGAACTTTCTCGTTGAAGGAACCAAAGGCTGTGTTTTACTTAACTTGTTTTGTTTAAATAACTTACATCGTTTGATTATACAAGATTCATGTTAGAAAGATAGAGGGACTCGTGGCTAAATAATAACAGCCGGTCGGGTTAAACCGTGCTAGTCTGGGTTGTTCCGTGGATTACATGCCGGGATTTCTTCATGTCTCGGAAAGCACGTAATGCCGTTGCCGTTGGTCCCAGTAATAGATCTTTGAAAGTCGTTACAGATAGTCAGTGGCCTGAAAGTCTGAAAACCAGTCTTGCCAAAAGGTATCGTATTATCTAGTACTAGAATTAACTGGGATTTACGTTCTGGAGATCTGATAGGTAACATCAACAGTTGCTCCATGTAAAATACTGGTATTCAGTTGCATTTGGTTAGACTGGAAGCCAACCCCATCATAGTTGGGAAACGCCTTTTGCGAAAAGCTCTAGAGATTAGGCTCTTCATATGAGTCGCTTTGGCGCAGCATTTATGCTGTCAAAATAGCAAAAATACCCTCTAACGGTTTCAAGTAACAGTAGAAATGCAGAATTGACGTGGTTCTGCAAGGCTATTGCGTATCTTTTTATAAGCCATTTTGTACCAAACCGTAACCATTTGACAGTTATTGGATGAACACTATGATAGCCACTGACATTTAAAAAGATACGCAATAGTCCTGCTGAATGGGCAAAATTGGTATGGATGGTAGTTTAAGGAATTTCACAGAATTTAAATGACTGAAAACGTTTTCAAATTGCTCGAGTGAATCGCCGCGCCGCCGAGTAAATGATTTGTGTTAAAATTCTAAAGGTGTGTGTACTTTGTGTTTTTGATATTGGTCCTTGGAACTGATCATTTTTGTTTTCATTCCCTTTATAAAATTAGATATGGCTCAGTCTACAAAAGTGTGGGTCTGATTTATAGAACAACATTAAAAAGTACATCGCACTTTTAATGTTTGCACTCAAGAAGGCTTTTAACAGAAAAAGATTCACAAGAAAAATTACTAAGAAATACTTGCTTTCTTTAGGCATTACTCAAAATTGTTTATAATCTCCCGTTGTTACACTCGATTACGCAATAAATGCAGGGCAATCGTGTGTAATCATCAGCCATGGATTTAAAATTTTTAAGAAATATGTCGTAAGTCGTTTATTTCAAATTGTGCGTATAACAATACACTAGTTGGTATTTTCTATGGTAATGGCAAGAAATTCTCATAATTAACATCAAGGTCTCTTTTAATTATATTATTTAATATTAAAAAATATGAGAATAATGGACCTCATTTTTTGCTCACTGGGAATCTACGCTACATTATAAGTCTACAGTCGGACATAAATTAGAGTCAGCAAAAAGTTCGTTAATTCCTAATTAAAAGACCTATTATTTATTCATGTTATTTAAATCATCAAAGAGTTGGTACAAAAATGCCATATTTTCGGGATCCTTTTAAAAATAAATGGGCCGGTTAGCTTCTCATTCTCTTTTTACAGTTGACCCGTTTTGGTAAATTATTAGTTTAATTGCGGTTTGTTGTTGCTAATTCAGGTATGCGGTTGATTTGTAATTAGCGGACACCTAATCCTGACTAAATACGATTGTATTGCATTGGAGATATGCTATGCATGCACGCACCGTAATGCTGATCAATTAATGGAATATTAAAACAGGTTACAGGTTAATATTAAAATAGATAATATCCATATGATACGCTGGGCTGTGAAAAAGATGGATGAAAAACAATTGTATGTAGCAGAGATGAGAATGTTGAAATCGATGTGTGGGTATCAAGAACGAATAAAGTTTGAACGTTGCGCCTGTTACAGAAAAAGAGTTGAAAGCAGTCGTCGACATGTAATGAGGAGGGATGACCTGCGTGTGGCTAAAAAAGTGATGGATATTATCTATTGTTGATGGTTGGAGAGAGAGAAGAAGGCAAAAGAAAAATGGATGGATTGTATGAGAAATGATATGAAAGAGAAAGGAGTAAATGATGCCGTGACGTCTGATAGCAGAATGGAAGGATAAAACGCGTTGCGCCGATCCCAAGTAGAATGGGTCAAGGGCAGGACGATGATGATGATAAAATAATATCGATATGTCGAAAGTAATAACGCAACAGTACATCCCTACAATCACAACAAATCATGTTTACAAACAAATTAAATAAAAAACAAATACTCAAATCGGTGATTCAGATTTTATCATTTACACGAGCTTACATTCAAATAGGTAGCAGCAGATAACAGGTGTAACTGCCGAATATTGATAAACAACTGGTATTTGAGTATTTGTACCTACCGCCTGTTATCGCGATAATGCAAAACCAGTAATAAATATCACTGATAAGATTATAATGGAAACAGTTTTCTATCTGAACTTATGTAAATGATCATTATATTGTGGTGTTGTTACTTAAAGTTTATTCATCGGTATTACAGTTTTGGTACCTCACTTCAGTTTCTAGTTTTTAGTATAAATAGTAGTTTTTATACCGTGTCTATATACTCGTATCTCTTTTATAAGTCTTCTTTGTTAGGATACATACAATAATAAATGTGCTCCACGGTGATGGTAAAAAGAAAAGTATCCTGTTGGCAGTAACAAGGCACACATATTAAGTTAACATTAAATTGATAAGCTCAGGAGGTTCTGTAAACGTTCAAAAGATAGACAAGTACGAAATTTTTCCTTTATCTCTGCTATAAAAAGTTGCTTCGTACCAAATTTCAAGATTCTAAGTTCAGGGAAAGAACCCTATAGGTTTTGCTTCCCTTGCGAGTGTCGAAAATTTGCGGCATAAACGGCTGTATCTTTGGATTGCGTTGGCTTAGAAGTTTGATTTTATCACAACTTTATGGGACAATAGACTTGAGTTTTTTATATTAATTTCAGCTTGATACCTTCATGCGTTCCTGAGAAAAGGGGTCTTGACAGACAGACAGACGGACGGACAACAAAGTGATCGTAAAGGGTTCTGTTTTTTCCTTTCGAGGTACGGAACCCTAAAAACTAATTAAAAGGAGATTGGATGATCGCAAATGGATCAACACAGTGATAGATACAGCTATCGAGATCTAAACCTCTTAAGAAGAATATGAAAATTTAAAAATATTAAAAGACATTCGACCTGATTGCTATCTAAGTATGGTTTGGTACGGACGGCTGCAATTACGATATTTGGTTCTTCATTTTAGATATTATAATGAAAGGGAAGAGAACCCAATTAATGCAGGTGTCTATACCTTTTCAATTAATGGTTCCCTTTCAACTTGAAAAGGTCTTCCTCTTCAATTTATGTTTTCCGTGAGAAAATTGGCAGATGGAGTCTGTTTCTTTGCAAACGTTAAAAGAAAACAACTCTGTATAACCAATATATCTAAGTAACTGAAAACGTGTTTTATTATGTTACTTAAAATATTCCATTCACTTGTAAAAATTGAGAGTGTTTGTTCGAAACGATCTTGTATGTATCTTTGTCAAAGTCATTTGGCAGCTTTACAAGCTTAAACAAAGTGACTAAAGAAATGACTTAACAGATTTTTGTATCAAACGATTTTATCATCTGCCTAGCTTATCCCAACTATTATATGTTGGACTCACCTTCTGGTCTAATGAAATGCAGCTGAATAGGTACCAGTATTTTATACGTAGAGCGATTGCCTATCTGACCTCCACAACCCAGTTAGTATCAGTATACTAAATGAGTTGTGGAGGTCAGATTTATATTATTATGATTTTACCACTGGGTAAAATCTTAATAAGATAAACCTTGATAAGAATGACTTAAATGAGCTTAACAGATGTTTGTATCGAAGAATCTAGACCCGATAGAGCTAAGCGCTCATTACTGCCGCAGCGAGCCGTAGTATATTTTATGGAACATTTCAAATACATTAAAGGGCGGTGCGGCGCGCTTGTATTTTACGATAGTTCATACAATATGCACGAATTACTGTTGGAGGATTTATCAATGCATTGTGTTGCGCGGCCCGGTCTAATCTGCGCTAGCCTATACTAAATTATGCAGGTTGTGTCCATCATTCAGATGTTTAGGATTAAAAATTCAGACGGTCAAGATGCTGATGATTGAGTCATTTCCAAAGTGTTAGGCAATGGGATAACTCCAGTAGACCCAAATTTCATCAGTTATATTTAAGTCTTATGTAATTGGAGACGAGTCTGTTATCATCAACCATCCTGCCTACTTCTATTCTCCTGGTAGTTTGTGCCGTAGTTGTACCCTAAACTGTGTGATAGAACAAATGAGAAACTTGAGTCCCGCTGGTTTTACGATTTTGTAACACCCTTGTAATATATCGTAGAACTAGTGGGACCAAAAATTCCCACTAGTTCTACGATTTCGTACCACTTTGAATCGTAGAACTAGTGGGAAAAAAATCCCACTAGTTCTATCGTAGGACTGTGCAGTAGAACTAGTGGGAATGATCCACTACTTCAGACTCCGGGGTGGCTACTGAGAACTTTTTGGTGGCAAAACCCAATAGCACAAATGTATAGTCTATCTAAATACTACTCAACGTGTATAATCAAATGTTTCGCTTAGTTAGAACACGCATAAAATAGTGCTTCAAATCCCGAGAGCTACCTAATGCCGTAGTTAGGATAGTTAGTAGTTTAAACTCGGCAGGAGTTAGTGCGACGACATTGGACGAAGCGGAAAGTAAAACTCTCTGGTTTGAGCTAACTTTGCCGAGTCTATGAACCGTTATAGTTAGAGAACTATGTATACTTTAATCGTGTTGTTGTCTATCTTAAATTTAGATGTTCTAGTAGTTTAGATAAACAGAGGCAGAACTTAGTTCTTTGTCGTTGTAGGTGCCAAATAGTATTTTTTTACTTTTCTTGGGCCCTATTAGAATATTTGATTTTGACCTCGTACATGATCAATTTAGTTTGTTGTGTTTTTAATACCTGTTTGGTCCTGTATTTTCCAACCATGCTGGCGTCGAATTTCAGTCTAAAAAGATGCTGTAGAATATCAGTATTTAAGCCATTTTGTACCTCATTTCCAAATTCTTGTCACTGGTAAAATGGTTTACAAAAGAGACAAATTGTATGCTTACCTCAAACGATTGATCATTAAGTAATTCAAGAGTACTTATAGAACAACAAAAGCATTCACTGATCGATTCATCAACTTCCATTCAATCTAATTGAACTTCGTAAATCGAATATTTTTGTAATATATAAAAGTAGAATAGGTCATACCATACCAACACATAGGTCAAGGTAAAAATAGTCAATATAATTCATGCATGAGCTCTAAACATTATAAGTACCTGGAAATGGGAAAATTACATTACTTAAATGACATTAAATGTAATTTTCCCATGTATTAAAAGATGAAATTAGATAATCCTCTCCGTATTTTAATCAATCTCCTTTAATGATGAAGGTTAGGTACCCAAGGTAGAAAAATCTCGGGTAATAATCTACCTATTTTGCTTATCTTGCAATATTGGAACAGGTATTTTACCTTCCATTATAAAAGACTTGAGCTTGAACAGCGAAAAGACCTGGCGAGTGAGAAAAACGATTACCGTGTGCTTTTCATCAGGTTATTTTAAAAAAATAATTTGTGATTGAGCTTTTGTAATGTTTTTTTACTGACGAGTAATTAATATTCTCATAAGCTAAATGAGAACTGAGAGTAAATGGTTTGATAAACAAAATAAAATATGGAATACAAAAAAGGTAGTATATAAAAGTTCTCAAATTGTCGGTTTGAAAAGGGTTCATCGCGAGGTTGATGAGATTTTGATGGATAGTCAATCAGTTTCTCATAAAAGGCAATACTATGCCGCATCGACATTATCTATGAGACAGCAGTCGTAAAATCTGAAGAAGGGTGCTTACTGCTTATTTGAAGCAATTGTGGGATTAAGTAGAGGAAAACTTACAATTTGAAGGTTCTTAGGAAACAGTGTACCAATTAATTATACGGCACCTCATTCACAATTACTTCTAGTACTCTCTATATGCAACACTGTTACGCTCTGTTTATTTGTATAAATCTTCTGATTTAAAGTACTTTTATTAGAACACCATTACAGCAAGAAAACATAGTTCTGAATCATAAACAAATAAAGTTCTGCACATCAACAAATAGTCTACAATGATACTATTCCATATCCAAAACAGACAGACAGTGCTGCCCTCTGATAAAATAAACTTTTTTTTATTAAACCCAATAAACGACTTTTTTTAAGCTATTGCATAGCTTCTATCGCGGGCCTTGAGCGTGGGGACCGAATCCAGAAATTCCGTAACGAAAATAAAAACCTAACAAATTGACACTTGACAATGACTTTTTGAAATATCACGCTTGTCTCTTTAGTTCAGCAACCCGCCTTTAGGTGGCATTGGTTGTATTGGAAAACTACCGTAATCAGCTGTTTGTGAGAAAGTATATAGGTGTATAGGTATTTATCATCTATGTACAACAGTGAATATCTGTACTCGTATAATTTGTGTACAAAGTGTTTTAAATATGAATAAACAAAGTGCATTTATTAATGAAGAAAGTCACGAAAAAATAGTGAAAGAAAATGAGTTAGTACTCTATATACATTCATTTTATTATTATTATAACAAATGCAGTATTATTTTTTGTTTTGTTAATTTATATATAATACTGCTATAAAGATAACCAAAATGTTGGGGAAGTATAGTATTTATACTTACACTTTTACTAATCATCCTCATCTTGTATAAAATATTAAATCTTATAATTTTTCAATGTTTAATTTTCATCTGACATTACGTCAGTTGTCAAGATGTCATTTACTTTTTCTTTTAATTTGTGTCATAGTTTTTCTTAGTGGTTAGAACTACGAAGGTTACATTTGATTTATATAATTTAATTCACTTTTATTAATATGTTAGCTCAAATAATGTAATTTATTGATAATTTCTATTATAGTATCTTATCTTACGCTTATAAAATTAACTAACAAAAAATGCTATGCAATAACTTTACCGCGGCAGTCTCCAGTGCCACACCTCTTTTTATTACAACACATGCCTACAGTGTAAAACTATGTAACAGCAAACTTTTTAACTGAAAACGATACTAAATCTACTTTATGTATTATCTGGAGTATAAAATCGCTCAATAGGTATTTAATACCGTATTTCTAAAGGACAAAAGGCCGGCCCGTTATAAAAAAAAACAACTTGACAGTTTTCGAACTCCTAATTCCGCTTAGGTAAATACTGAATCTACATAAATGGGCTGATCCGTGGAGCGTGGCGGCCCGTATGTATTAAATTTTCCTACAATTCCCAGTTCCCAGCAGTATTCACTATGATAAAAACTCTTTTTATTACTTACAAATTAACATTTTATGAAAGCTTTCTAAGTTTTTTCAGATATTTATTTTGTAAAGTTGAAACAATGTTAGACAATGGAGGTATTCGTTATTGTTCCGAATATTATTTTGATAATGAGTTAAACCTTTGTTTAATTAAGTTAGAGCTAGTACAAAAGTAATTGATATATTATATAGTAGTATATTATATAGACCCATTGCTTTGTTATCAGTATTGAACAGTTATCCCCAAACTTTGGATTATGAAACCTATTAGCGTGGCTCGGACATCACATTATTTTGATAAACAATAAATTGAGTAAGTATCACGGTTACAAATTTTGCGAATCCGTATTTCATTGTAAAATTGTTACATTCCTTTTGATATATTGTTTTAGAAAAACTCTGCAAATAACGGCAGACCTCTCGAATTTCGCCTTTATATGAATTTCTCGACACCTGGGCATCATCGTAACAAATGCCCGGCAGTGCCCGGGTCTGCCCAGCTGCCCGCATGTCACAGATGTAGGTCACTACTTATTGGAAATATGATCGGAATTTTTGTTGCTTCAAACTTTGAACAATTTGTAAGGGTCAGATAAAGTTCGTTCGATCTTTTCTCAGTGGTTTTGTCTTTCATGAGAAGATTTGCTATGAAATTCATATTTACATAGGGAGGACTTCGGAAATAAGATTCGTCGAGAGGTAACAAAATAGTTGCACAGGTTGCACTCCAGGAGTGTCAGCAGAAGTGAAAACTTGAACATTAACGTTGTGCATTTTTGAATATTTTGGAATGGTGAGAGAATAATTTCGCACGAATTGCTTTATTTATCAGCATAAAAGTACTATCATTAATGTTCACTTATTGCGCTATCGTACACAAACATGACAATTTATATAACATAAAAACTTTATCACTTCAGAAGCGCCCTGCGCCGTCTTACGAATTTTCGATCAGGTCACATGTCCTGATGCGAGTTTAACATTTTTTACCCATCCCAAAAAAAATGCACAAAATTTTCACTTCAAAAATAAAAGGTATTAATAATTACAACAATTATTGTAATAAATCAATCAATCTATAGAAGTGTTAATTCCCGTCGCGCCCTCTTATTGTTTCAGCCAATTAAGGAGAACATATTTAAAATAGAATATACAGTCTAATTTAGCAATGGATGTTACCAGGCTTCGTTGTTTCTTCCTTAATTTTTCCTTGAGATATAATAATTTATTCAAAGCCATTTAGCGAGCTTCTCCAAATGTAAATTCTTTACGACTATTCTTTAGTTTCTGAAATAAAAATTCAGTGTTGATGAGCACAATAATTTATGTTTTCAGACTTTGGTATGTAAATGGGAGTAGGATTGCTCGATCCCTGGGGGTGAATTCGAATAGCCTGCGTCGGACAGCCCTATCGTTAAATTCTACCCTCTTACAGCCATCCCTTTAACTAATTTGTGAGTGAAATGTTTTTTTATTTGCCAGGTCATTTTATATTTAGTACTTCATGTAAAATTGTGGCTCTGATGATGATTTGGAAAATATTATAAAAGACATGATTAATTGGTTATATTAATATTTTGGAATTAGTTCTTCTAATATTTAAGTTAGGTGGGGCTTTTTTGGGTTCTCAATAAGGTTTTTAATCGAATAAATTTTGTAGTTAATGGGTATTATTTTTGGCCTTGTCTCTCTCTAACTTTTCTATCTTGCATGATTAATCGATTCTCTGAAACCGCTTGCAAAACTGCAAGAAAATTACGTGCTTTAGTTACAACAAACCACACCAATTAACAATACACCCAATCAATGAATTAGCATAGCTTTAGAGTGGAAATACCTGCATTTAAAGCCTGCCGCTAACAATGTTTGTAACAGTGACAGCGTGTGGTAAGCAGCTGTCAATCGTGCGCGGCCATCACGAGTGTATGATGTTTGTGTCTGTCTGTAGCACGATTTGATTTGACGTGATTATTTTCATGTTTCGGTTCTGTTTTGGGTGGTTAGTCTTTGTTTTTGAGATGTACGCTACTTCACCTTTCATCATAATTCCCTGCCCTTATCCTAATTCATTTGGGATGCCGATATCAAAACTACTAAATTACTCGTCATTTCAGCAGTCATCTGCATTCTAGCACAGTCATCCTTTACAGAGACCTTCGATTCTTTGGTCTTCCTCTACTCATAGGCCATGCACAATCAACATTTTCTCAAATATTGAAAACGACAAAAGAACCGATTGCTTTACATTTGGATAGGTAATAAGTCTGTAAAGATATTTGAAATACCCACTACAAATAAGAAGGCGAAACGCTATCAGAAAAAACATCTTACAATACTATTACGCTAAACGATATAAGTGAACATTATCTCTTTTATTGACAGTTTACAGAGCAGTTGGTTTTGCTAGGGTTCTACATGGCACGGTTTTGTTCGACCGACTGTCGTAAGTATTATTATTTAAAAATGCCTTCGTAATTAGATACCAGAACTAAAAACAGCATGTTTTTGCGATGTTTTAGTACAATACAATGACCAATGTTTTCAATAAGTATTAGTACTATTACCCTAATAATAAACAACACTATTATTACTACACGTGATACACAAATGGAATGCGGAACGAGAACTACAGTATGATCTTAATTCATATAATGCGTATTCACAGCGTGTTGCCGAAGTGGTGACGTAGGTGCGCGTACGCGTGCAATTGTTTATTAGATCTGTTCTCCAATCATTTTATCAACGTCTATAATGTCTATTTATTTCTTTAGTGTTTGTTACGTAACGTTCAAAAGGCCTATCTTCAATAGTTGACTGACTGATTTATTCGTCCAACTAAATCGCCGTCACTTGTGGATCAAATGTTTATGTGAACTATGGGGAATCTACTTCTTGTTGGTGAACAGTCTGCCACTGATTATATTGGTAGTTTATAATTCTTCTTCAAACTTGGTTTACAGTTTTACAGTTTACTATGTGAATGTGATCAGTTTAGTACTTGTAAAGTTCTTAATAGTTTAAAAGCACATTAATTCTAGATTTCAGCTTTGATCTCTTTGAAGAAGCTGAAAGCACACCTCATGCACTTTTCAAATAGATCTGGTAATCGGCAAAGGAGCAATGCGACATGAAGTAGAGAACATGAAGTTTTGAGAGAGTGAACGTGAGCAAAGTGACATTTCAAATGTAAAAGGTGAAAGTTGATGACTAGCACATTTAACATACTTTGCAAATAGAACGTACCATAGAAAATATGTACATCGCTCATGAGTTAATATGTACATCGTTTGCCTAACCCTTTCTAAACTATGTTGGGGAGGACTTTCAGTCTAACCAAATGCAGGTGAATATTATACATGGAATACCAGTAGATATTTTACATGGAGCGACTGCATATCTGACCTACACAACCCAGTTAGTACTCGCTAATATGAGCCCCTAGGTAGGACTGGTAGTCAGACATTCGTTCCTTTGACTACCTGTAACGACTGAGAAGAAATAAATAAAAACGACGATGCGATACAATAAAAAGTTTTCGAAAAAAAATCGGCGGCTACAGATTGATTTCCCGATAAATTAAGTGCTGAAACAATTACGACACCAGCCCGTCGCGTCAGTCCGCCCAAACCTCGTTAACGCCCGGAGAATTAGCGTCGTTTTCTTGAAATTTTGGAATGTTTCCGAAACAGACGACGTGGTGACTCGTGCCAGTAAATCGTGTCTCGAAAATACATTAGCACATATCATTTGCATGCAGTACAGAACAAGTCCGTGGCAATACAACATGTCCGCGTTCGTCTCCAATATGGCGCTGATGCATGTAAATAATAGTTTACTTGCCAAATTGTTTGTCTTATCATCATCATCTCGCAACAATACTAATCGTCGAATTAGCCTTAGCTCGCAACTAATTGTGCTCGTCACCGCCTCATTAATGTTAATGAACACTTTATTTACTGAGGCACGGAGTAATTAAGCAAGTATTTGTTCTATGTGCTGCGTTAGTACTGAGACAATGTAGGTACAATATAGCTCTTTTTACTTTGGCGCTTTAAAATTGGGAAATCGCGGAAACGCGACAGCAGCGCACCACAGCCAATTGTCAATGCGGTTCGAGAATATTGAAAACGCCCTTATAGTGTCAGACAGAGTGCCAATTTTTCGGATGACTGCGTTGTGGTTTGACTGTACTTTTGTGTGGTGTTTCAGTGGTAGGTAGTGAGTCACTGCCAATTTGGCTTTGCCCACCGAGACAATTTAGATAAAAGCTATCCGATAGTGTGTATTCGATATCACACATTAGATGAGTCGTTGTAGTATAATTGTCTGCAGACTTAACGTCATGTTCAAAATAATAATGGTACTGACATTGGTATCTGAAATATACAAATAACGTTGAAACACTAGAAGCAATGGATCGGAATGGATTCTGGGTTCGTTTCAATGACTGCAATATTAATGTGTCGTCTGTATCTTTGAACCGTTAGCCTCGAGGTTCTCTCGGGGATTCATTGCCATAAAGGGCAAATTCAATGAGCACATAAATTGAATATTAATGTATGTAATTTGGGAGACAAAGCTAGAATCGTCGTCGAGATTTCAGTACAATTGTCATGTTAGCTTTTTTATAGACAACCTTAATTAACTGCAAGCAGTGCAGCCGACTACGAACTGACAGATGTAGGCAACAAGAAGCGACAGCGAGTGATTGAGTTTTATACACAGCGAATAACAACAATAGTGTTGAGGTAGAACAAGATTGCGGTTGTCTACAATGATTGTAGACAGTCAGAGAAAATACACAACCGACTTACAAAAGAACACTAAAATGGCTAAAATGTCTCTTTTTTTCACTGAATTGCGCGCAAACTATCTCTACCAAATTTAAAAAATTAATAATAATTAATACCACGGATTAATCGGTGACACACGTGAAAAAATCGAAAACAAAAGTTGCTGGTCGAATACACAACCTCCTCATTTTTTTGGAGATGGCTAAAGCAGAAATTGAACAAACCATGAAGTTTTATAGCACGACCTAACGAGCGATTCTTAGTAATCAAGATTAGTCTAAATAACAACTTCTTTGTCTCCTTGATTGCGTCTCTCGCCAATATACCATCAGTTCAAAGCAGGCATGTGCTACGTACGGCATACGACGTAATTATGTCTCCGTCTATATCCGTGAGGGCACGGTGCCAAACCCCGGGGCACTTGCTTATCGTCCGTCACCTGAACTACTGAAGCATGTGCTGACGAATCAGGGAAACGCGCCAGGTATGACAATGCGAATGTCTCCGAGTTTGAGTCAGGATTTGAAGTAGTTATGTTTAGTGGGTGAGTAATCTGTCTGTGGGAGCTTGGGTAGATGGACGAGGTTAGTTAAGATTTTAGAAGAAAGAGGCGCTAGCTATATAGATAAATGACGGATATTATAAAAAAGGATATACTGGATAGATTATGTGAGGAATGATGTAGAAGAGAAAGGAGTAAATGATGCCGTGACGTCTGATAGGAGAGAATGGAAGGAGAAAACTTGTTGCACCATTAAGTAAAATGGGACAAAAGCAGGAAGATGATGATGAGGCGTTAGCTTTTGGACATAACTACCTATAGGTATTTATATATTTGTCGGAGACGGTCAATAGTACGGTCGCTAAACGAAGCGCGGCACGTGACCCGAGTGGTGGCAGCACTAACACTCGGCAAAGTTCGTGCTACGACGGAGCCTAGCTAGTGGAGGGGCGCGATGGCGAGACACACTTGCCTTCCGACCATCCTAGAGAACAGACCCTCCAGGCCTAGGAACTGTCCTATGTTTCGTTTGGCTATAAATTATTGTTATTGTGTTCAGTTGTAATTTCAAGTACTTCGTTAGTGTAATAAAAACAGTGTATCACACCCTGTGAGTTTTCATTGCACGAAACCTATGTTCCGCCCACATAATGCTCGATGACTGACGATGAATAAAACCTTATTAATGGTTGATTATATGATCACTAACGTTAGAATCACGCGTGTGTATTAAAATATGTATGAATGAGGGAAGTAAAAGTGTCGGTAGGTACCTACTTACTTATTGGGTCATAGTACGCGATGATTCTTACTGCTATTCTACGTACTCTCTGGAGGAAAGTGAACGGATAAACTTTATCAGATTTATCTCTCAATACGTATAAACATAACGGAACCCAAATATCACAATACAAACGGTATGGTTAAAGTCCATAAAACAGGCATCCTGTATAATCCCAAAATCCCATCGGCGCAACAAATAAATCTTTTAATCCGTTTTGAGAAATACAGGCAGTATATTTTAGGAAAACAGTTAAGTCGTTGGGTATATTTTTGTAACGACCTTGGTCCAAAAAATAATAATTTTGTTGGCGGTAGTGAAAATTTGAGCCTACACGGGTGTGAATCTTAGGTCAATGAAAATTAGGTAATGCTAGGTCTATAGTAAAAATTCAATTTTTGACCTCTCTGCATATTTCTTCAACAAAACGAAAACAAAAGATTATCCTACAAAGAGAACGAAGTCAATGAACCGTTGATAATATTTATAAGATAAAATATAGCAGGGAAAGTTTGCAGCTGTTGATCGAGTAGGGTTTTACTTTGGCCCGAATACTTTATAGCCTTCAATTTCCCAGAATGGCACTGAATAAAAAGACAATGGAACATTCTCGTATCTATATGATTCAACACACTTGCGCGTATTTTTTTTCTTGTTTGTAAACAGCTATGGTTTGATGTCAAGCACTAACGAAAATTGAGTGACCTTTTTGTAGAGTAACAACCCGAGCTTTGACCGAACGATGTTTATCCACCGCTTGCAGAGTTTTCTTACTTGTTTTTGAAGCTTCTTATTCTGAAGACAAACATTGTAAAAGATTTATCCTTTACAAGACTTTTACTATACACTTTACTTTATAAGAAATAAGTAGATATTTTATAGTTATATTATGTAGATAAAACAATCTAGACTGGAGTTTTTCTTTATCATACGAATGATAAGCTGTAACCTAATATATGTCAATGAGACAACATGTGAAGAAAAAACGAATGGATAATCTTCGACTTGCAGTTTACCCGAAGGCAGCTGAATACCAATATTTTACATAGAGTGACTGGTAAAACGATACCCCTTGGTTGTCAGACTTTCAGACTACTGACTATCTGTTATTTATCTATCTATATAAAATCTTTGATAGTTCAAAGATTTACGAAAACGAATATTAAATACCAACTCTATATTAAACCCTCATAATAAAAAGCGATACATTTTCTCATCTCGACGTTATTCGAAGAGCAAAAGTTTAATTTACGAAACGAAAATCTCCTGCAAATGTAGCAATCAGGTGCGAGTGAAAAAAATTATACAGCAAATAATCCACTCTCGCTATAAGTTATACCATTTTGTAATGGAAATATGCGGTTTAATATCAGAGTTTGTGCGAGGGATATTATTCGGTAGTTCATATTTTGGCTTGAAATATTTAAACCACTGCATTTTGATTTACTCGTTTCATGTAGATTATGTAAATTAAAATAATTCATCGGGAATCAGTAGCAATCGTGTTTGTGTTAAAATTTATATGCTGGAATTATTTACAGAATAAACAGTTAAAATTGTAACCTAAACACTGGAACCTATTGTAGTTAATTAAAATGTAGGGTGTAACTATGTTAACTTGCATTGTAGAAACGTTGTTTCAGTGAAATGATTAAGTGCCTCGTTAACATAATCTTGTTAGCGGTTTATGTACTTTCTGATGGACAAGTTTATCTTTACTCTTTGTTTGTTCTAGCTAATTATTAGCAAATCCTTGTTAGCAAGACAATATTTAGTCCTGGTACGATGAACCTTTAATGCACTTACGTATTCGTGTAAAGAATTATTATGCATGTTAGAAAAGGAACAAGCGGAGTATAATTCACGAATCACGCCAACAAAACAGTCGAAGGCACGGTTAGTATAGTGGCTGAGGGATGGGCTGCTACACTGCCTGTCACGGGTTCGATTCTCACACGGAACAAATATAAGAGTATATATGAGTATATGAGTGTATGTGAGTATATATGTTTGTAAACAAACTCACGATGCAGGAAAAATACCTAGTATTGGGCAATGTTTAAAAAAACATGATTACACCAGGCTAAAGTTCATTTGAGCCTGCTACGCCAATGAAGTTTGCTACGCCGCGTAGGCCTGCTACGCCGAATAAGCCTGCTACGAGTGACTAACTATTGGTTCCCTACGATATAATAACGTGAACGTAAATACAAAAAAAATATTGAATACCTTTTTTTCCATGTTCCTTCTTAGCCATTTATGTCGAGGCCGCGATATCTCTTGCGAACAACCCGCAGCCTCGATGAAAACCTTAGTATTAAGTTTTCAATTAACTTTGTTGGTATTCGCATAATAAATAGCTTGCAGTTTTTGGACGCTGCAGTCTTTTGTAAGATTACCATAATTCAGACATTTTTGTGAAAGACTTTCCAGCTAGTGAGACAATTTCTAACAAAAATATGTTAAACTTATCAGCGGTAGACACTTACTGAACTTCTACTACCATTTGAATATTTTTGTTTAAGGGCTTCAATTCGATAAGATACTCGTACTTAAAATATATTCAGTGTAGGTGACTGACAAGAAGCTCATTTCCGGTTCCTGAAAGAGTAAGCAAGTTTCTCATCAGAGAACCTATTGTCAACTAGTTAATATTAATCATATTATGTTTGATGTTGCGTTTGATTGATCTAAATAACAATAGCCAATCAAATCTCTTGACAAGAGATTTGACAACAGTTTTAATTGAATACACTTTCAGAAACTGGGGTTGAGTTGATTGATCAATTGTCAATCAATTTACTTTGTCCGGACATTGACCTTTATACAAGGTAGAAAGGACACCGACACTTAAACGGTTACCACGTGTATTAGATAAATTAGATAACTGTAGCAGTGGTAGCCTAGTGGTGTAACCTTCGGACAACCATCTCATAGGCCTCGAGTTCGAACCCAAGACACCTCTAAATTTTCAGATTCATGTGCGTATAGTATATTTATCACTTGCTTCCAGTGAAAGAAAACCTTGTGAGGCGACCAGCATGCCTGAGAGATATTAGGTACCTTTTTTTTAATTATCGGAAATCATCAAACGACCGCTATCGCTCTGGGTGGAGCAGAAGGGGAACAAATTTTGCAACCCTAAAAGGCACTGACCGTAGCAGGCCTCGTCTACTATGCTAACATATCTTTGAGGCACGCTTGGAGAACAACGCGCCGTCGACCCGGGCCTGGTTCTGATCGGACGTCGAACAAGGTAGAATTGTACATAATAATAGTACACCCACATTACACCAGTTATGTTTAAGTTCCATGGAATAAGGTGGTGAAAAAGTTCTATATTTTGATTTAGCATACCAAATCGTAGTATCAGCAATAGATGCAAGATCAACTAACCAAGTAAAACGAATGGTGGTGGTGTTAGCTCTGGGTCATGTTGTCACCAGTGACCTACGTGATGATGGGGACATAGAACGCGAGCGCAGGGCGTTGGCGGTGAGGAGCAATATGCTCGCCCGTAGGTTTGCTCGGTGCGCGGCAGACGTCAAAGTCAGTATATTTAAAGCGTTCTGTCAGTCATTCTACACGAGCGGTCTGTGGGTGTCAAATACGAGCCGAGCCTACAATGTCCTGTGCGTGCAATACAGCAACGCCTTCAGGATGCTGTTGCGGTTGCCGCGAAGTTGCAGTGCATCGGGAATGTTTGCTGAAAAACGTACGGATGGATTTTACGCCATCATGCATAAGAAACCGGCTTCCTTATTGCAACTTTTGCGTAGCACTCGGAACAGCATCCTGATAATGATTACTGACAGAGAGAACTGCTCCATCCAAAGACACTGGGTAAAATAATTAGGTATAATATCATGTTAAATAGAATTAAGTACTAACAACACTAACATAGCATGTAAGCACAGTCGGTTACTAACCACTAACTACTTATGGACTGCTTAGGTCTGAAATAAAGATAATATATTTTTTTATTTAAAACACATTTTTACTTTCAAAATTGAAATTAAACATTCAGAAAATACCAAAAAAACGTTCCACGCAATTGAATAGAGCATTTGAACAAATAATGGTTCCCTTGAGACGCCATTATATTCCTCTCGAGAGTCATCTGGTTTATTGAATTTTATTTTAATAGTCCTGCCTAAAATTTTGATCTGCCATTTTTAGTTGTTTTTTGAGCCGGTATAGAAACTCTGACACCAGGGTGTGGGGTCCCGTCGGGGCTGCGGGTTGTTCGCAAGAGATACCGCGGCCTCGACATACAGGGCTAAGAAGGAACATGGGCGGTTTTTAGTTAGTAGAAGTCTGACACTCCCTTTCGCTCTACCCAGGAGCGGGAGGGGTTATTTGATGATTTTCCACCCGCCAAAAAAAAGGGGTGTGTGTGGTCGTTAGACCCACAGAACAGATAAAAGAGGTTAGAAAGGAAATAGTTCCTGATTTGTATTAGAACGGGTGTCGCCGCTTGTCTCCCACTCTCTATATCCACTACAAGCAAGCGGCTAATACATACGCGCATTACGCACACAAATAAACCACACTTACATAAATCGCGAGTTTGCTACTGGTTGTCACACTAGCGCAAACACTGTGTCTAACGTACACTCACACACGCGTCTATTTCTCATACATGTTACGGCGACCAAAAGGTCGATAATTTATGTCGATAAAATTACTTTAGTTTTGTAACTTTAAGTTTTGCAATATTTTGCTTTAATTTCGGAACGGGATAGAAAGAAAGAAAAGGTATTTATTTGTCTCACACAAATAAAAAATTAAAGATAAAAAAGTAAAATCAAAAGTAAACATACGAGAAACACTTAAAAATAAGACATACATTCAATTAATTACTACATTTAGTACAGCTACATTTAGTAGGTATCCATTCAATTCTACCGGTTGCCTCTAGCCATAGTGTTCTTATATCTGGATCTGTTGGAAATCTAAAAACAAAATTTAGTTTTGTTATGTTTCCATTATAAATGGCTAACCGCTAACCTCAAAACAAATTTTAGACGAAAACCTAAATTAATAACACACAATAAACAATAATTGACAGTAATAAACAAAGTTATTTAATCATATTCATAATAATATCATTTGAATACATTCACACATACTAAATATCGACATTGTTTACAACTTGGTACAACACTCTCGAAACGCATAGATTTCGCAGAACTCAAGCTTTGGCTCGTCGTACGCGACGTTCGCAGTGAACGAAATACATCGCGCAATCGCCCACGCAGTACAAGATGGTACCCACGTATTGCAAGCAATGTACATATATTTTTATCTGCATGCGACAGTATCATTTTTTCTACCAACTACATAATACTATTGTAATAATTACAAATATTACTTGTATTTTAAGGTATTTGGACTTACCGATGATAAGAAATCCTTTCTCGAGGCACACTACACACCCAGGCTTCTTTTCCGACAGACTATAATAGCGCAAGATGGCATAATTCTTTTTTTTCGCGGAGCTTCGTACGCTGTCACAATATGAGCGCGATTGTTGGCCGGTAAATCAAATTTTCGACATATGAGCGTTTGCGACATATGAGCGGCGCGCCTGCCCCGCCCACAAGGCCCTTCTAACCTCTTTTATCTGTTCTGTGGTTAGACCTTACTGCCCACACGATAAGAAGAAGTAAGTTTTTTATGTGAGTACACATGGATGGATTATGTACAGTGTTTTTCCTCATTTCTGAAAGAAAAAGGAGTAAATGATCGTGTGCTAGTGGTCAGAAGAGAAATAAACAAATAAGTAAACATGTTGCTCCGACTCAAACTCAAAAGCATTTTTTTCAATTAGACCATACTTGTGAAAGTACTGTAGTTGCCTTTTATAAAGCGTAGATCTCTATGGAAAAGAATGGACAAGAAACTCCATGGATACTCTTTGACTTCAGCAACATGACACAAAGGCAAGCAGATGACGATAATGATTTGAGTATAACTTGTTTTTCATTAGTTCACGTTGTAGCTGGAATTTACTTAAATTTACATTCTGATACTGTAATTTATTAAGTTGCTAACATTGCCACCAATTTATAGCTAAAAGTACAACTATTTCTAAAACAGTTGATTTAAAACCTTAATTGGGTGGATTATAAATGGAAATCTTTACATTCAATAACGTCTAGCACTATGAATTTTGATAACAAAATTTTAAGCACAACACTGTTAAGAGACGAGATTTCAATAGCTTAAGTAATAAAATTAATCTAACTCAAACCTAAGGGTATCAGCAGGTTAACGAACTATTTCAGGCTAAGAACAGATTTTGCGATATGGCCGGAATGAGGAGGTCTGAGGGCTCTTACATGTTTGTATGAAAGATCTGTTTTTTTGGTACTATACTGACCTAAAATTTAGCAAGAATGTTGGTTTATGAATAAAAGAAATTAGCAAAAAAAAAATTATGTCGACCTGGACTACGGGCTCCCGTATGTTTATGTGAAATTATTGGCTTTTTGTACCTGATAATTACTAAAGAGATAGAATATAGCTAAGACATGTCAGGTAGGAACAGATTTTACGTCAGGGCCGGTTTAAGTGAATATAATCGCTTTGATTGGCATTTGGCATTCGATTTCACATAGTACATTCAGAGGCAGTCCAGATTCTAGACCAGAGAGTCTAATTAAAATGTAACATTGTACTCATTGTTGGAAAGCCTATTAATAAAAAATAGATCAAATAAAGCTTTTCTTACACAATCTAAGAAAAGTTTTAAAGTTGAAATTCCCACAGGACCATCTTTTCTTTTAAAAGTATCTACTTAGTTTAACAAAACTTCTTTCCAAATCTATTCAATTCCATTCTCTCGAGTCGTTTTCAATTCTTTTTATTTTAGTAGAAAAACGTTTCCTTGTAGCCACAGTTTACTTGTATTTGGATTTCAATTTAGATATGTAATATGTGTAAGATATGCACATAAACCGGGGCGAGGAGGAATGGGACGCCGTCGCCTCCTTCTGCGAAGCAGTGATGCTAGCGAAGGAGGTGGCGGAACGTGAGAGGGAGAGAACCTCTCGTCCCAGCTGCCGCGGGAGGCGTTCTGGGCGTCGGGGGCCACGTGATGGCTTCCGGCCACCGTAGACGCGGGCCTGTGGACGGTGAGTGATGGGTAAGCTCGCCGTCCGTCCGTCTTATGACGACGACAGGCCGTGTCGACGGCGCGTTCGTGTTCCACGCGCGCCTCAAAGAGATGTCAGCAACATGGAAGGGGCCCGCAAGGGCCGACGCCTGTCGAGGCTGCGGGTTGTTCGCAAGGGATACCGCGGCCTCGACATGAAGGGCGAAGAAGGAACATGGGTGGTTTTTAGTCAGTAGAAGTCTGACACTCCCTTTCGCTCTGCCCAAGATTGGGATGGGTTATTTGATGATTTTCCACTTGCCAAAAAAAAAAGACCACTAGTGTGGTGTCTCAGACCATGAAACTGAACAACTTTTGTTCTGTAACTTTTATAAACAACATGATGATCTTAGAGAAAGTTATTTTTTTTTGTGTGTGATTTTTATGAACTCGTAGAACTAAAGTTTTACCGTTTATTGGTCCGAGTCACCACACAAGAATGATGAACAATTCGGCTATTACCCTAGGGAAAGACAAGGCAGCAATGCATGCACAGTGTGAAGGATGTAGGTAAGTAAATGGTCCGAAATACTACTAGGGACCTACTATCTGTGGAAAAAGAAGACATACCTACCTAGGTAATTGAGATGTTGTTTGTTTTTACTTAATGTTCCTTTTTTAATGCAGATACGGTACCGTTTTTCGTTTTTTTTTTGGGTGTGAGAAATCATCAAATAACCCCTTCCGCTCTGGGCAGAGCGAAAGGGAGTGTCAGACTTCTACTGACTAAAAGCGCACATGTTCCTTTACGTTCGAACAACCCGCATCCCCTCGAACAACCCGCAACCTTAAGTCTACATTAGTATTTTAGCCTATTAAAATAAATAACAAGTTACAAGATCAATACATTCATATTTGTATTAGACGGGCGCCAGTGAACTTAAGATTTTGTGGCCAAGAAATCTTTTCCAAATCCTTTGAGATTATGTGAAGTAATGCGTGTAATAACTTGGGCCTTTGTAAGATTTTGATAGGATTCTATCAAATGTTATAATAATGAGGTCTGGCCAAGTTTTATGAAAACTATTAAGTAGGTATGTACCTAACTATGTCTGATAAATAAATACTGAATATTTTTTTTTCAAAGAGAATAAAACGGATTTTCATCTCATAGTTTGAACGAGCACTAAGTTATTAAAAAACAAACTAAACCCATTTTCTCTCACTTATTATTATTATTATTATAGCTAGCCTATGTTGTCCCACTGCTGAGCAAAGGCCTCCCTCCATTCCTTCCAAATTTTCAATTCATTTCTCTCACTTAATTAAATTAAAAAGTAAAAACCCGTATTTTCATTGTACAGTTCTATTATCATAGAACGATGCAAATTCACTGAAAATTATGTAGAATATCTGAACAAACAAACAGGTCCCTTACCTTAAGATATTAACCTTAATAATCTTTGCAGAAGCATGTGTATTGCCCTTAGCAAACTACGTTGAACCGTGTAGGAGTCAGACTATTATAGCAAACACAAAACATAATGAAAACAATAAACACAAGCTGAGAGTAACAATCGTTACGAACAAAATTTGGGTACCCCTTCTTTATGCGAAACCCATAAAATATTGACCTCGTACAAAAAGGAATTTTCCAAATCGTTTACCTAATTCTAACTGTAAAGTATCAAAGAAATAAAAAACAGGAAAAAGGAACACAATATTACAGGGCCCCTTTATAAACAGACCTTCAACATTTAAGATCCAGGCTACTTATTTACGCGATGTAAAACTTTTTCAAATAAACATTTAGCGGATGAAACTGCTGTAGTGTACTCAACATGGCCCACGGGTCCAACTAATTGCCAATTACGGCGCCACCCAAAGCTGCTTCCAGATAAAGTCCGTCGTTGATAAATAAAAACGATGTACTTATCTCACGCTCTGTTTTATAATAAGCAGGCCTTATTATTTATAAACAACTAAAAGTTAATTGAAAATTTAGCTTGCGGGTGCTTTTTCCTCTTGTGTATCTTCATTGAAACAATTATTTTTTTGTTCCTAAATTATATTCTTTTGTCTTAATAATTTTAGGTGTCCGATATAATTAAATGTTGTATCTAGGGTAAGAGAAAAACATTTTCTAACACAATAATTTCTTCGTACACGATAAAATTGGTAACAGCGTCATCTGTTGGCGGAGCTCGCACTTACCTAGTTTCCGAGCCCACTACGGTCCAACCACGCCTGCGACGCACAGCGCGCATTTCAGCCGTGACGACGCGGTCGCGGGTTCGCCGGTGGCGGGCGTTCATCGATATTCGCGCGGTGGCGCCATCGTCCGTCTCTGCGATTGGCAACATAGTCCCTTGGTTCGTTTCGAGGGCAGAAGGTGTTGGCACTGAAGTCTAGATGTCGCTGTTTTAAATCACGTTACATTTTGTCACGCTGCGTGTAGGGAAATTTGATTGGTGAAAAGTATTCTGTGGTAACTTATTCACTAGCAAAATTTAAAGACTTTGTTGACAATAAATGGAATTCTCGGATAATAAAAATCTTATGAAAAAATAAATACATTGTTGTCCGTAAAATTCGAAGCTAGAACTTAGATGAAATCTTGCAAAATGTCAAAACGTCTTAATTTTAGTAATTTTCACAGCGTTTATTTATTTAGTGAAAATACTAAGGTCAAATTAATTTAGCAACTTTTGCGTAAGTATCCTTTGTAAAATTTCCAACAAAATAGTGTTTAGATTTTCTTGAAAACCAGAAAATTAATTGCGTAGATAGTTACTATTCCTTTCAGCTGAAAATATTTCCTTCTACAAAATTATCATAATAGGTAGGCAGGTATCTCATCTATTATTTAGTATTCTCCAAAATAGAGAAACAAGATTAATATTCCTTGTCTTATTTATTTTAATATTAAAATATACACAGTCTTTGATTACAGTAAATTCGAAACGAGAAATAGGTCCCAAAACATATCAGTTGGTCCCCAAGAGAGACGTTTCATTTCGGAACGAGACGTGAGCCCGACTTTGTAAACACACTATTGTTACATTATGGTTACATTTTACACTGAACAAATACTAAAAGAGTATTTTTGGAAAATTTGTACGTCAACAGAAAAAGTTAGTAGGTGGTAGATGACGTAGTACTTACTTGGTAGTCGAAAGTTTTTATTTTCGATTAAGAATGTTTTTAAGTTTAAAGTACCGAACACAAGAGCAATTAACTTATATGCTAACATAGTTCCTGCTTTTATCTAAGATAAAGCAAACATTACAATTGATAGCTGTCATAATTATAGTCCTGCCTAGTTGGTGTAGTGATTCAAGGTCCAGGGCGTCTAAAATTGCCACTTTAGCAGATCACAATATAAAATGGACCAGTCATAATAATAACTGCGTCTGTCGCCATTTTACGAATTTTAACGCATTTCATATTATTATCCTATTATGATCTATTATCCTAAATGGTCACAGACACAGTTGCTATGTTTGAGAAATTCCTTATGCAAAACTTAAAAACACTTTTTGCTCCACCCGGGAATCGAATCAAAAGCCCACGCTCAGTAGTCCACGAAACAAACGTAGCATTGTTAGTTTACTTATGCCTACTTAAGTTGTCCCTGGGTAATAATAATTAATTGATGTTTGTTGACAAATAATTTATTGATCAATCAACATTGCTAGCTTGTTCGTCAACAGTTTATAGTTCATATTTGTACGTGAATAGATTAGCCACGGGTTCTATAAGTACAGACGCCAGCACATAAAGCTACTTGAAACTGTCAAACTTTCCCAATCAACTTTGAACCTAATGATTTAGCGATAAAGTTGAAAGTCTGTTAAATAAATTTGACAGATGATAGCAGAATACTAGAATAGTACGTGAATAGATATATACGGGTTTTATATGTACAGTTGAACAAGCTTAGAAGTATACAGGCAGAAATCTTTGTAATTCTAGTACACTGAAAATATTGATTGCAATTTTGTTTTATAAAGTGTTTCGCGTTAAGTGACTGATGTCAAACGATACTGCGTTTGTCATCAGTCTCTAAATGAATCTGTATAATCTTAAAAGTATATACAAGTTAGCTGGCTGTACCACTGTACCTATACTTATTAGCTTGTTCGACTGTACACATTGATATAAAAACTAAAGATACGGTCGTCCGAACATTTGCTCGACGCGTTCGCCATACAGAGAATCGGTGTAGTCTGCTCGTTAACGTAACCTTGTATAAGCGGCGTGGTATTTTCGAGGTATAACGAACATAAATAAAGCTTTTAATAAAATTTACGACCGCACCCGAAGAGAGCCGATCGTGGACTAGTTCACTTCGGCTTAGGAAATACCGTTTTAGGACCAAGTTCGAGGCGTCATTGTAACATGCGGTCCGCCCAGTCCTTACGCAGTAATATATAAGTCAATGACTGTACATCTTAATATTTGCTATTGTAAACTAAAACATGAAGGTAAAGTGTAGCGTTATTGGAAACGTGTTCCTAGCTTAAGGATAAAGATTTCGGTACTACTGTGTTTATTTGAGGGTCTGCCACTTTTCACTCTTATGCCCTAAGTTATAAGGTTGAAAAGCGGTTCACCGGTGGTGGTTATATACCTTGATATATTGGCAGACTTTAAGCGGCTTTAGAAAAGGATCGTCCTAACTTTTGCTAGATCATAGTATCCTCATTCCTCTATGCCAATTTATTTGGGATTGCTGTGGCATGTTTTTCTATTTTCTACCTTAAACGTAGGTAACTAGCGAAATATGGGTGGTATCGTCACGAGCATGGATATAACATGGAACATGGATGGATGGTGTAAGCGTAAAATGTCAGCATTTATGTTTCTATAAAATATATTGCTAATAAACGTTAACATAACATAACATAACATCACGCCTGTAATCCCCGAAGGGTTAAGCAGAGGTGTACTTAACAGTATATGTAATTATTTCCACATTTCGCCAGTTATGTTGTAAGTCCCATGTAACAGGGGGCGAGCCTATTGCCATCAACCGGGCACAAATCCAGACTCCGTTTACTTATAATTTCCTGATGGAAAAATCCAATTACATTTGAGCATGGATATGTCATACATTTAGCAAAATTCAAAGGTTATTTTCATAGGAAATAAAGGTTTCTGCTGTGAGGTAAGCCCTATTTCGTAAAACTAAGGTTTCCAAAATGCTACGTTCGTGAAAACGTTGATTGATGATTTAAAATCAATCAACATATTCGCAGAAAATCACTTTTAAAAGTAGCTTCGTGTATAATGCTTCGTATTCGCTGCCTAACTCTACGGGGATAACAAGCGAGATATTATGTCATTTTACTTTTGTATTCATCTCATCGTTAAATTCAATATTGTGTTCTAATTATAGTATATAATTATAGCGTTTCTATTCACCCCATTTTACAATACAAACTTTTTTACATTCCCGAAACGGGTACCTATTGCTGTGAAAAGGACTTTTCTTAGCAACGACTTACGATGGCCAGCCCTGAAGGGAGCCATGTTTACCACGCTTGGCAAACGTCTTTATTATAGCGTGTTGTTATTATTGGCACACCAGCGTGCATTCTACCACGCAGAAAGCTAATAGGTACCTAGGTACTTACTTGTTTTAACACAAGTCAATATAAATATACACATAACATTGCATACACTTGTATTCACTAAATACTGAGGTGTGGAGGCCGAGAGCAGGCCCAATAAAATAAACATAACATCACGCCTGTAATCTCCGGAGGGATAGGCAGAGGTGTACCAATGAGTACAGACACATTTCGCCAGTTATGTTTAAGTCCCATGTAATAGGGAGCGAGCCTATTGCCATCAACTGGGCACGAAGCTAGGCACAAAGCTCCAGACTCCGTGGCTGCTACTGAGATATTCTAGATGGAAAAACCCAATAACACTTGGCCTGGCCTGGGAATCGAACCTAGGATCTGGTGCACACCACATGTGACACAGGAACTCTCTTGTACAAGAGCCAGGCGTATACTGATACGCGGACCTGTGGACGGTGAGATGGGCTAGCTCGCCGTCCGTCCGTCTTATGACGACGACAGGCCGTGTCGACGGCGCGTTCGTGTTCCACGCGCGCCTCAAAGAGATGTCAGCAACATGGAAGGGGCCTGCAAGGGCCGACGTCCGTCGGGGCTGCGGGTTGTTCGAAAGAGATACTGCGGCCTCGGCGCAAGGGCTAAGAAGGAACATGGGTGGTTTTTAGTCAGTAGAAGTCTGACACTCCCTTCCGCTATGCCCAAGAGCGGGAGGGTTATTGATGATTTCCCACCCCCAAAAAAAAGGCGTATACTGATATTTGTGAGTACCTAATCAACTAATCTTACATAACTTAACTTAATATAGGACTGATAATTGTCAATAAAACTTTAAATGAAAGTAAAGTTCATATATCTTATCAGGTAATTAATGTGCCATTACTATGTCACCTCTGAAAAGTCATTGACCGAGGTTCAAATTAGGTATTGAATGAAAAAAATGTAATTTGGCAGCAATGACCAAAATACATTTAGGTAATGACAGCTGCGTCAGATAAAAATGTTGTTCTGATACTTAATGCTCTAAAAACAACATAAATTTGCCGAAAATATTCATTGGCACATGATGCATTATTTTTTTGCCTTTCTTGCCATTTTAGTATGTTTATTTATTTAAAATTCAAGTACGAAAATGGTACATAGGTGGACTGAATGCTGCAAGGTATTCATGACTAATACTAGTCATGAATCAACTTTTGGTTTCAACAGGACAACATTGTGTTATGGTACAAAATAATATCTAAAAAATAACTTGAGTCTGGGTATTTGTGTATGTGACTTTATATGTTTGTGAACGCACCCACGATACAAGAGAAATTCCTAGTGTGGGGCAACGGTTTATTTAAAAATTAAAAAAAAAACTTCAACTTTTACAAAATGTACCTAGTAAAGTACCTTTGTGTGTTATGTCTGACAAATAAATCCTGGCATCAAATACTTTGTGTACCATTGTACTTAGTATTACTTGCATTCGGTTCAGACTTAAGTACAGAGTCATTGTGTTCATTGTTCGTCCCCTTTCAAGAGTAAATAAGTCCTGAGGGATATTTGCCATTAAGCTTCTGTTTAAAAACCTTACATACCCTTTTTTTAGGGTGGTGGGAAATCATCAAATGATTCCGCCCGCTCTGGGCAGAGCGGTAGGGAGTGTCAGACTTATTCTGACTAAAAACCACCCATGTTCCTTCTTAGCTCTTGTGCCGAGGCCGCGGTATCTCTTTCGAACAACCCGCAGCCTGCAAAGAAAGCCTGACATTTTATTCGGTTTCCTGCAGTATTTTTTTTAATGTTACTCTAGTGTAGCAAACACAAGGAGATATAGTGTCTAGCGCCATCTGTTTCGTACTCTAAAATATGATTGAAACAATACTGTTTGATGTCGGCATGGTAGACCACCAGAATTCAGGTTGTACGATAGGACTGAATGTACCTATTAATGCCAGTTGAAAATCAAAGGTCAAATCTACAGGTCGTTATTTCAGTAGATAAGGTACCCAGTTCCCTATCAAGACAAAGTACAATCTAAACGTCTGTACAACTAAATGAAATTGAAGAGTCTGAATGCATTATAAAAGTATAAAAGATTTTTTTAAATTTTGTCTGTCTGCGTGTTTTTGACTGCTTCTGACTGTTTTTTTCTGCTGGACTGATTTTGACGGGACTTTTTAATTTTTAATTTTTAAAAAAATGGTAACAAATAAGGATGTAATATTTTTATAATAATTCATAGGTTGCAGAGCACACCTAGTTTTATCATAAACCCAGACTAGGTAACCGAGCAGTTTTGAATGGAAAATCGAATCACAGTAACGGAATTATTTGGCTTCGAATAAATTATTCAAACGAAAATAATTCATATTTATGATAATGGAGGTAACCGCTGACTTAAAGGAAAACAAAAAACATTATGTAGTTCATAAACTATTTTCAGCCTTGGTATAAAGACCCACCAACATTTTGTTTGTCTCCAAGGTTAAGATTACAATGAGATCGCAATTTGTATACGTATACATACGTTGGTCAATAGGTATACACAGAACCTATTGTCTATAAGCAATACAACCATACAGCATAATAGGTATATGTACTCTTTTCACTATGTGATATTGCACTCTCTCTCTTTAATGAATGCAATCAATAATATCTTTTGATGAGCTTCGATGACTTTTAATAAAATATTTAATGAGCTCTACTTTAACTGTAAGCCACGCTAAAATGAAAATGACGTGAACGTATTTTTTAACACCCTGTAATTATTCTTTTCCCATGTTGATATTTGTAAATGTTTTCATGATTACTTTGAATATATTTGTAGTTAGTTAATAATGCTCATAGATAATTATTTGTTATAAACTGAAAGTTCAAAAAAAAAAAACAAAATAATAATAAGAAAAAATATAGCTTCAAAATAAGCACGTATCATTGTCATAATAAAACTGATAATGATGGCCTAGCATGGCGATTAGTATAGCCATGTTCATTCCTTGTTTTTAGTAGTGAGCAGATAGGTTTGTTTTCAGATAGGTAGGTAATGATTGAATGGTGTTTAGCATCTTTCAAGTGGCTTGTTTTCATCAACGTCTACCAAGACTTGTACAAATATTTTCTCTGGAAAGTGGGACTACTTTATCAATAAACGGGCTAAGCATTTACGGGTTATTCTTGAATTATTATAACGAATTCCATTTCATATAGGTATTTTGTATAAAAACAGCTGAAATTTTTGGCACCGGTATTCAGAAATATGACCTAGAAAGCTTGTTTAAATTGTTTGTGGATACAAATATTTTGACGGAGAAATTATGATTAGTGTCCGAAAACATTTTTTGAGGGTCAGTTAGTTTACAGGCAAAGTCCTCATTACGGTTGTTAAAAACGACTTTTGTAATTACCATCATTTCTTTAATTAATGCAGCGTAGGACTCTAGACATTATTTTAAGTGTTCTTCTGCAGTTCTGGTCCATTATTACCCTAAGTTAGTCTCCACCTATGTTCTACTCTTTCATTTAGACTTTTTGGTGTGAGGAGACACAAATGTAGCTTTTCGTCACTCTAACTGCCATTAGTGCCTTAAGTCTTAGTAGTTTAAGTTCCATTTCCAATTGTATTTTTAGTGTGTTGTTATTATACTGTCAGTAGCGTCTCAAGAATAAACAGTTCTGTCTAACAGTTCGGTAAACAATAATTACTTTATCAAACTATTACTTGATTAGGACTAACATTTCACTGGCACATTCCATATGGAAAGGTAGATACGGTGTTCTGTATGAGTGAGCGAGACAGTACTATACAACATCGGGATTTTTGATGCAGGGCCAATCTAACGATTTTAATCCTTGCTTATAAAGGAAGAATAGTGGTTTTCGCACAACAATGGTCAATTTGTTTCTCTAGATTTGGGTGTTTTATTTCGGTGTTTCCCTAGAAACTACTAACGTCTCTAATTACCTACTAAGCGTATTAAAAGTCTATTGTTTCCTACATTTTGTGGTTTGACTAAGTTACTAATAAATTATCTGTAGTTCGGCTGATATATGGAAAGTTAGGCTATGGCCGGGCTATAAAGCCTGATTACATTAACGAACGCAATATCATTATTCGCTATACAGTAAATTGCCTGTCAGACTTAACTGATAATTTCGGCAGTAATTTAAATTAGGTATCTCGGTACTATACTGGTGATGGATAGGCCTCCATTATTAATGGATTTAGTATGGTCTGCTGTCAAAATAATCTTAGAATTCATGTAAAGGTACTTACTATGCAAACAAACTTCATCATCATCTCCTTTCAATCCGTATCCCAGCTATTTTGGGGTCGGCTTCCAGTCTAACTGGATGCAGCAGAATACCAGTATTTACATGGAGCGACTGCCTATCTGACCTCCATAACCCCGTTAGTTATGTAAACAAACTTAACTAATCAAAATCAGTAACTGGCCTACTTGAAATAAATGTTTTTGATTTTGATTGACGGCATTTTTTTTAAATACGTTACAAATATTTCAGCATAAAAATTATGACCCCCTCTCGTCTCGAGTAGGTGGCTATACAAGTGATACGTAAGGGATTTAGTCTCAGGGACAAGTCAAGGTCAGGGCAAGATCCCTTTGTCTGATAATGACAATGAACTGCTGTCACCGACCAGTCTGTTTGGGGTCGTTATCATGACAATTTCCCCCACAGTTTGGGGGGTGGGGACGTAACTATGTTCACTTTCCGGTAATAGGTATTTCTGAACTAACATTTTTTTCAAAACATACTCATGATCTTACGGTTTTTTCTCATGTGGGGTGTGTGGGGGGTAGCAGGCAGAAACCACAGAGCTTCACTTGTAACGATCCTTACATGCTCTTTTTGACATTTTTTTCCTTAAAAATTTAATTTATGTCCTCTGACTCACGTTAAACTTTTTCAATCAGTAGATTTCGTTTAATATATTGGCAAGCATTTTCCTACCATTGTTTTGCACTGCGAAAAATCGAGGCAATTTTCATACGCCTTTGTTCGAAGAATTATAACTGAATACCATGTGTTTTTATTGCCTTTTAAAAGGTGAAGTTAGTCATCCAAGTTGACATCGTTTTAAAAATATTTTTGACCGAATGTGGGACACTAACAGATATTTGCTTATGTAATATCGACCGTAAAGGTTTGAGAACGGGTACGTTTTTACTGTAAATAATTGCTTTCTACATAACTTTTCACACAACAGACAGACATTATTGTAATATTCAACTGTCAAAGCTCAAACTTCACAGCAAAAAGCGAATAAAGAAATTATAATTTACTACCGAAGTTTATTGAAGAAAGTGTTTGTCAAGGTTCTTGAGCAAAACAGATAAAACAGAATTGTGCCATAAACGTTGACATTTGCTATCACCTTTCTTTGTTATGGGTCCAAGGCCATGTGGACTTACGTAAAGAATAGCCTTTATGCCTATGGTCATAATCTGGAATGAGGTTGAGGATCAATAAGGTGGCCATCAAAAACTAAGAGGTGAAAGTGTATCAATAATATCGCATTATGAAAAAGAAAGTAGAAGCCACCAGTAACGCCATCAAGGTGACTGAGTTCTGGTCGAAACTCATTTGACTCTAATAAAGGGAATCGTCGACACAACGAACAAGAATGGGGATGTATAGGTACTGACTAAAAAAAATATGATTCTAATTAGTCCGTCCGTTAGATTATCGAAAAATATTGGATACGTATTTTTTTTTTTATAAAATTAATAAAAATTGACGAAGACAAAACGCGTCTAAGATTTGAGTGGGGGTTTGTGACGTCACTCACCTGTAAAAAATGTCATACTAATGTCTTAGAATATGATGTCACACGAGTTTTCAAAGCACTGATCGTCTGCGTTGTTTGTTTACGTGAAAAAGAAAGTGTTAGATGGCTGTGCAGGTTTATATATTAAAATAATACAACCAGAACTCAGTAATAGACTTTTATATTCGCCATTCGGATGGGCGGACTTAGCGTAGACAGATCAAGACACATAGACAATAACATGTAAAGGCAAGTGGTATAAACCACAGATAACTAATATAACTAATACGTAACAGAAAGAATATGTGTTCAATAGTTTTTGGTAATCTATCTGACTGACTAACTATATATTTTTTGTTAACTACCTTATTTCGTATTAATTGAGCCATATTCGTATAATATGCTCAATCAAAAACTTTTAGTAATTAATTGCCCAGCAATTTAAATAGGTACGTATTTTAAGACTACGAGTATATTACTCAATTCTAATTTTAAATAGTTCAAAGTATTTCTACCGCAACGATTCAATTAATTTCAATGAAATACATTCATGAATTACAGAAATAAATAAATATACCCACGCAAGAGTTGCCAAAGACTGTTTTGCTACGTTACCATAAGTATTATCACAAAATACTTTTCTATCACCGTATTATCATTATCACAGACAAATATCACGATCACAGTTTCACGTCACATGTGTTCACAAAGTGCACTCACTCCACGAGGTCAACACCGAAATGCGCAAATTCAGATGTTGGAACACATCTGTAATAAGATAAAGTCCCGCGCATACTTTCTCGTTATGTTTTAATTTCGATCGACGTTTATATTGGTCGCGGCGTGGTGTGGACTGCGCGTGCGTCTTGGCGCGTAAACCGTCACATCTTACACCCAAGCGCCACTTTACTCCACGACCATCACATCGCGAAGCCGATGTCATGTACCTGCCTTACTTTACAACGTTTTTCTCAAAAATATAGACCATATTACTCACTGTCGTTGATACGTATGACTCATGAGCTAAGCGACACGAATTCCGTTGAAAATGTTTTTTCTATTTCCCAAAATTAATCTTTCCTTTTCATTGTGTGATCGGTGTAATTTATTTACAGAAGCACCTATGTCATATTTTTCTAAAATTCCTTTGTGGTTAGTAAGCAGAGTTTTGCTTACGCATAAAAGCTTACGTTTCAGTTTTGACCTGAACTGAAACGTAGTATTAGTTTGCTACGTTAGCAACATTTAGAACTTTATATAACTATACAGGAGTTTCATCAAAGTGCTTCATAGATTGTTTGATAGTTTTAGTTTAATTGGCAACTATAGTATCTAATAGTACCAAATACTCGTATTCACAAATCGTATATTGAAATTAGAAAAGGAGACGCATAACTATTGTTTTGTATATAACTTTATTATTTGTATTAAGTTTAAAATTATTTTATTCAGCTAGTTATCAATCGCCTTTAAAATGGTCCACCTAGTAAAAAATCCTTATAACAGTTTGCGAAAGTTACACTGGAAGTTACATTCGGTGAAAAAATAACTGAAAACCAAATTAAATCAGCATTGGCACTCGACTAATTAGTAGCACAACTGGTCTATATCTAACCTTACTAAATCTCGCTTTTCTCTTTAAATTCCAGTAAAGATTTATAATTGTCCATTACGTTATTATTAATGCAAGATTTAATAATATCTAATATTGTCGGCGTGTCGGTGTTTACGCGCGACCGAGGACGAGAATAACTCGTGGCAGAGTTTCAAATATGTCGCGCTGTCCTAAACCGCATCTTTGAAGATACACGCACTGTCGCACTTAATATGTGTAGGTACCTGAGATTTATGTATCAATTATTGCGAGTTGATTACTCATTAAAACGGTAATCATATTGTTTGAACTCTTGGTATGATTGTAACTAGAGCTACCGTTTCTAAATCTAAAAAACTCCGTCGTTATAATTTGGCAAATAACTGTTTTGATATCATATCCATACAACACTAAACGTATATTGCACTTGGTACAGAAACTCGACGATAGGGGAAGCACTTTTCTTTGTGTACACTCCACTTGCCAAGAATTTGTACTTTTTTCGCAAAGCGCTTTTCATAAAAATCGTCAGTTCTAACAAGTGAAGACAGCGTCGGGCGCTTTGACAAATTACTTACAAATTCCAATAAATATTTTGACCTATAGTATAATGGATGGGTACCTACAGTAGAAGGTAGCTAAGGACTTGTCCTACAAATCACCGATTTATCTGATTTGGTCAAGCAAATAATCGCGATTGAGTGAATCCAATCTCCTTTGGTTACTCACTGGTAACAATACCGTATAACTGGGATTATATTAACAAATAAATATTGTACCAGGATTGCTAAAACTTAAAGCCTATAATACCTATTTTATAATTGGAAATAGAAGTACTCCTCAAACTTCTACGTAAGTATGGTATATCATTAAAAAGAAGCAAAAGGATCTAGCTATAGGTCCTCAACACGACTAAAAAGCAACTTAAAACTCAAATCTTGATGTAATTATACAACAGCGACTTTATAAACGCTATTTAACAAAAGACAATGCACCCACTTGATTGATGACACTTTCCAGCTCAACCGCTCATTGCCTCTAAGATATTATAATTTTTCCAACAGAACAAACAATTTAACCAGAACTGTCAATAACTTTCGCAGACCCTTTACAACTTAAACAGTCTAAGTTACTTTCTAGACTTCGCTTTGTTTGTGAAAGGCCCATCTATTGACGTTAGACAAAACCAACAGTTTACGATCTCCAAAGTTTATTCTCCTGATGTTATTAAATTACCTTCATTTTATTGCCTGTGGTAACTTTCCGGCGAAATAAAATTAATGAAAATAAGTAAACACATTAGGCCGGAATATGGCAAGACAATTGAATATATTGTAGTACTAACAAGGCGGGCGTGAAGTCGTAAAGCGAGCCTGAAGAGGGTGGCTCAGGTAAGTGAATTAAAATGTGGGTAGGTACTCGCGTGAGTAGCCCGCTAAGCTCAAACACGGCTCATATCCCAAATACATTTAATGAATATTTATGAAAATCAACACCGAACCCTACTCTATTTTTATCGTAATTAATTTTGGCGTGAAATAAGTGTTTGGTTTTGCGTTTCGAAGTTGCTAAAAAATTATTGAACACGAAATCCAACTTCTAAAAGTAATTAGACTGATTACCAAACTATCTGTACTTAAGACACAGGCTATCTTTTATTCATTATAAACGCTGTGAGGTATAAACTTTAGTGGTCACGTATCTTTTCCTAAGTAAAACTTTATCCTAAAGGCGAAGTACATAACGAAAGGGCTTTACATAATTCATACAAAAGTAAAATATTTTAGGAACGTGCACAGAAAGTAAAGAGGTGCTATACACCCTCTTAGTTCTTACAGCGGCACATTTAAGTGCATTATCCACGAGGAAAAAGAAACACAAAGAGCAGGAAGGTAAAACCTTATAAAAGTCCCCGAGTTTTCCTAATGTTTTCGAGAGATATTTTCTTTATTCACGCGAGATGCACTGCTTCCTTTTATTTATTAGGGAAAACAAACAATTAGGTACACACTGTTTATTTTTAACAAAGAATTAAAGAAAAATACACCGGTGTGTAATTAACTACGTTATCAATATCTTATAATTATAATTAAAATTAGAAGAATATGTAATAAAGCTAATGTAGCATTAGCCAATGCATTAGCTTTAATAAATATTATATAAAAAAACAACAAAATGTACAGACACAGACAGAAAGAAAGAATAGACAGAAAGAAACTTAATCTTGAAAGTTTTTATAGCTTTCAGGATATCATTTTGAAATATAATAAATGACAAAGAAAATAAATCAAAATTTCAGAACAGGGTGTTTCAGAGCGGGCGAGTGCACACCTAGCGTCTTATGATAGTCCTATGATTACAATCTGCTTGTTAAATCTAAGCCTGGCTGGATACCTTACACCAAAAGGCATCTACAGGATATTTCGGTCTAATATTAAAGTAGTAAGATCTTAATTTTCAATATAATAAGGTCCCATTTAAATAGATGGACAAATTTTAACAGTTCAGTGTTTAGTAACCAAAGCTTTCCAAGCAAAAAAACACTGATAAAAGAGATTTTATTTTGACCTAAAACGTTGGGTTACCAACACTTTTAGTGTATTTTCGTAAGCTGTTTTTATTCTTGTAAGAATCTAATGCGTTTTGTTATTTTTTTACTGTTGTCCTTATTTAGGCTATCTTAATGATTTCGAAAAGTTTGTCTATCTATTTTAACGCGACCATAAATTACGGTAAGAGTTCTACGGGAGCAGCATCTACGACTTAATGCAATCAGCGCGGTCAGCTTTGGGGTACCGCGATAAGGGACACTTTGTGTATATGCGGTTAATCCACTTAGATCTTCAGACGGGATCATTTCCAGAGTAGAATGAATGGCACAAGTTAGGAAGTTGAATTAACTGGATAAACTTTCTGGCCCCAGAATTGGCTTGAATGGACTCTTGGTAGTTTCCCAACTAGCACACTAGTGGAAATAGCAGCCTATTTTGCATCTTTTAGCTGTACAGTAGCGCTTTATGGGTTCAGACAGTGGTTTTAAGTTCTACTATTGCTTTCGTATCTGCTCATAGCTGTAAATATCACTAGGGGTAGCAGAAACTGAACCAAATGCCACTCTAGGTTTTATAAGAGTTCATTTTACAACCCATTTGCCGTCTATAGCTTTAGAAGAGAGTTAAAACATGTATGTTAAAGCTTAAAGCGGCAAAAAAGCTTCTATTGCTGCTGCTGTACGCTTCGGAACTGCATAAAGACATTGATTTCAGACTTTTTAACGGAACTGTATAAAAGATATATTTATCACTGTTCTGCCACTGATAGTTTCATTGCAGAAGTGATTTGTACTTTTGCGCAGACTTAAGTAGGAATTTGATCGACTGTTTTACTAATAGCGACATTAAGGCTTCACAATAGAAGCAGGAGAGTAATGGACATTGCCTACTCATTTGGATACATTCTGCTATGTTTATTGGAGAAATCACATTTTATAAAATATGCCAGTTCAAAAGAAATATGGATCTGAAAGCATGGAAGTTCAAACAAAGAACTGGTGGATATCGCAAGATCGGAGAGTTTATCGGAGAGTTTATCAGAATATGCAGAAATTAAAAAAGGCAACTATGTGTGAGAATTCTGTTATTGAAATATTAAATAACACGTAAGTTTTTTTTAACTCAATTACGTGAGAGTAATTTAGCTTTTATTTTTAGAACTCTATTCATTTAATTTATTCTTTAAGGGATTCATTGGAAACAAACAAAAATAATGCGCCAAGTTCGAGTTCAACAAACACAAGCGAGGGTCCCGTAGATTTTGTTTAAATGTAAACTTGTGGTCGCTCGATATGAATCGGATTTATATTTTGTTCCTTTACTACACACATTATAATGAGTACAATCGAATCGCCTCTTGTATAATTGTATTGGTGAATTGAAATAAAAAAATATTTGAGATAAAATCAACTTGTTTTATTGGCAAATTGGCCCATAATTGACATTATTAAATAAGGTAAATTCTAAAACAACAACAGTATAAACAATATTTGCACAAAGACAAATTTAACTAAATCCGTGTATCTTAGCATGTTGCTGTGATTATCTTTGCTTCTGCCAATCTCTATGTTGCCGGGTCAGCTTCATCCAAGTTTCACCTACGGTGGCAGCGTAGCATTTTCTTTTCCATTCTTTGGACTAAAACTCGCCAAACTCCTGTCATTTCCATTGACTACCACTTTTGGACCTGCCTGGGTTTCCAGCTCAAGCCGGTAAGATGCGAAGTTCTTGTTTATTTTGTTGTTCATTATAAGTTTGGATTATTTTGAAAGGCATTCTGAAAACATGGTAAGACATAGTAAGTGTTGACAAACAATTGAAAGAGCGAATAATATAGAAGCAGCTACAAACGATCATCGTATTTTAGGGTTTTCAACGAGTTCTACGGATCTCTAAACAAATAACTATTAGTGTGGTTCGATATCTGCAGTAAGTACGAAATAAAAGTGATTGTAAAGACTTGAACTGCATTAGTGGTACAGGTATTACTTGGACCTTCAGAAGAGTGAAACATACCGCTTTGACGCGCAGAGAATAAGTATTAAGGTTGAAGTTGCAAGTTAAAGCTGCTTCTCATAGACGCCATGTTTACAAGACAATTATTTATCATTACTTGAGAAATTTATAGGTTTTTATCACAATTTGTAGTAAAATATAACTTAATATAGAACCACCAACTTACTAAACACAAATGTAGTCAAGTATGTAATTTCAATATCGTGTAGTATGTGATTTAATAATATTTATGTAATAATATTTTACATATTTTACGATATTCTGAGGTAATTATTGAGGCGCGTTAAAAATACTCCAATAATATCAAGTATATGCACGATAAACTGATCTGCGTTTTTAGCCACTTGCATATAATACAAAATATAGCTCAAAAACACTTACCTTCACTTCACTTATTACCATTTGTATTCAGTAATGTCTGACTCAGGAACAACAGATGTATTTAATAAATGAGAGACAAGGTGAATGATCAGTGATCCTTTATTCGTTCAGTTAAACCTGTCATTCATTCAATAAGCGCCACAAGAGCTTTAGTGTGGTGTTAATTATTAGTTGCAGCTCCTGTAGCATTTTTATGCCACTATTATGAAGTTCTAATGGAACTGTAGATTGCAAAAAGTTGTGCCCCTTTGGCTGCAAAGCAGCTGCACAAGGTCTGCAGTGCACGCTCTGGCGCTTGAGCTTGGCGCCTTTGGGAATAATCGGATTAGCTCCAAAGCTCTTAAGCAACAGTTTGTGCTAGTTGGGTTGTCTTACAATAGATATTGATCTTAAGGTCTTTAAATAGCATCCAAAATTTCCTAAATGCATTTAATCTTCAGTGTTCCAGTTCAAAATTGAAATACAAAGCCCGTTAAAATTAAATGTTATGAGCTTGTAAAAAGTTCCTAACATTAAGCTCGTTTCTCCTTCATTTTGATATTAATTTTTGAAAAGGAAACGCTATTAACTCGAGCCTCGCACCTCAAAGATAAGACGTGAAGTAGCCCCGCTTTGATAGGATAAGGCTTTGAGTAGCGAACGAGAATCCAGCGTTGAAATTAATATTAACTAGTCTAAATTTCATAGAGATTCTCAACAATCATTATTTTGTTATTGTAACAGAATTGCTTAATGGATAGCCCTTTTATAAAGTGTGAGTATCTATCTAGATATCTGCAACACTATCATATCAAAAGTAGCTTCTGAATATAATTTATATCGCAACAAGTACTGTTTTGGACGTGAGCCGAAATTTAGACCAATTTACGTAAAACTGGAAGCATAGCATACTAATAATATTATCATCACATAAAGTTGTACATTTGCCAGATTATGTACAGATTCATGGCTTTACAGTCCTTTCTATTTGTCTAAAACTGACCCTCAACTTGATTGTAAAACTCAAACACGTACTTTTAGACAGTTGATCGATATTTATTGGTCTGGTACATTTTGAAAATATACGAATAACGTGATACATTTATCAAAATATAAGCTTACAAGTTGAACACGCAATTGGTCTGGTGGTCGACAGATACTACTTCAAAGACAAGCCTTTGAGTGCAGACTCAAGAGACATAGACAAAAGAGGTGAAAGGGCGCAATAAGGTCGGATACACCACAAGCTTAGCCTCTCACTAAAAGCCGGTGCTTCACTTTGTAGAAAATAATTTTCTAGACATGTGTGTGTCTAGCTTAAAGGCTTCATTAAGAGAGACGTACAACAGGACTGAAAGCTAGGATAAAACTTAACAAGGCTTGCAAGTTTCTTAGTGTTGGTACTACCAACGCAAAGTTGGGTCCAAACACAATTTCTAAGGACATGATTGAAACCGGACATGCACATTCACCAAGTTCTGTACCGTAATAAATTTGCCGCACTTGTGTGTGACAGTTTTGCTCACATTTATGCACACGAGCTACATAAAGTTCAACCCACTAACCCGAACTAATTCACAGACCTACCTACGTATGCAAATCGTATAGTAAGTACGTACTACTAAATAGTAACTCAAGTTTGTGGAAAGGTATTGATGGGACTTGCTCACGGGAAGTAGGAATGGAGATTATGGAAATTAATTAATAATTCCTGTCTTGTTTGTAGTTTACTAAAGGGATATTACGTTTGTTAGACTATGAGTAATATAGTAGTCAACATTTTAAGCTCGGGTTCAATTCATTGACGTTGATGTAAGTCAGTGGGCAATTAATAGGCAAGAGAAGAGGGCTTGGGCACGAAAAGAGGGCCTAGACAAAACAAAACATGCCTGGAAAAAACAAAAGGGCCTGGACAAAATCAGAAGCCTTGGACAAGACAAACGGGCCTGGACAAGACTTGGCCAATCGCGTTTACCTTTGTTTCCTTTTAACGTAAATTCGTTAGATTCTAAAGTTATCTAAAAACAACGCGGGATGTCGTTTTGATGTGGATTCGCGGTCCGGCAATATGGATTATATATAATAACTGGATTACTCCATGTTCACAAAAGGTTTGCATACTAAACGTAAAAATGCTAGTATTCGTACAAAGAATTTGCGTATTGAGTTTTGAGTCATCGATATCGTTTACGTTGATAGAATGCCACTTTGTCCAGGCTCTCAGACCTTATCATATAAATAAACCTGTAAAAATAATTAGCAACCATTTATTAAAACACAAAGAAAAAATTAGGTTTATCTATCAACATTGAAAACGTGCCCCGTGTGGTATCCGGGCAATAGAATAGGGCCACCCCCTCTCATCCCGTGGGTGTCGTAAAAAGCGACTAAGGGCAGCTGTAGGAGTCTATCTCCGATGTGTGGTTAGACCACCACCTCCAAGCTAAGGTTGACGTGCCGATAGCTGCATGGCTAGAGGAGAGTCTAGTCGCGAGCGTCTCTGTTGTCTGGGCCCGGGCACCCCCAGGCACTAATAAGCCTTACCTCTGCAAGCGGGGCACTGCAGAGTGTGGACAACTTTAATCCCTTGCTAATCGTGGGAACAAAATGAGAATCAATAAAAATATAAATCTCGGAGGCGGCGGTGATGCTCGCCACACATCACGCCAATTGTTTTCGCGGGGCGAAAAGCGAGCTGAAGAGTGTCGCTTAGCTACGCTGAATGTGCAGGGAGGTATAAAAGATAAGATGGACGAAGTATGCGAAATAGTGAAGGATAAAAGAATAGATGTGCTTTGTGTGAATGAGACGAAAAGAAAGGGGGTGGACATATCCAAACATGGCTCCCTGACTGCTATCTGGTCCGGAGTTCAAAATTCGCAAAGGGCCTGTCAGGGTGTGGGGGTTGTTCTCTCAGAGCGAATGATGAAATGTGTAAAAGATTACGTGTGTGTAAGTCCCAGGATTCTGTGGCTAAGAACCAAGGTGGGCCTAAACCATATCTTTTTTGTATGTGTTTACGCACCCGATATGGGGAGCTCACCTTCGGAGCGAGAGGAATTCTGGGGCAGTGTAAGAGATATAGTGAATGGATGTAGGGCAAACGAGAAGGTTGTAATGCTTGGGGATTTTAATGGCTGGGTTGGTATTAAGAGGAACGGGTACGAAAAGGTGTTAGGTGCCTTTGGAGATGATAGAGTGAATGAGAATGGAATGAGTTTACTAGAGATTTGTGTAGAGAAGAACCTTGCTGTGATGAACACTATGTTTAATCACAGAAGGATTCACAGGTATACTTGGGAAAGGGAAAACAGTAGAAGTATGATCGATTTTGTGATTGTAGATGAAAGATTGAAGAGTAAGGTAACAGATACAAGAGCATATCGGGGTGTTAATGTAGGAACTGATCATTTTCTGGTAATGTGTCGGATGTATGGTCTGTTCAAGCATTGGCGTCACCGAGTTCGAGTTTCTGTTACTGCTCTTGAAAGAATAAAAGTAGAAAAATTGAATGAATTGGAAGTAAAGGAGGAATACAAGAGAAAAGTTAAAGAGAAGACGGATAAAATATTTGATAGTATAAATGATTACAGTTTAGAGGAAGTATGGGATATTGCAAAGAATGGTATGGTGCAAGTGGCGACCAAGTTATGTGGTCTAGCGCGGAGGAAATGTGGCAGTAGGACGGATGATTCCTGGGTGGACGGTGAAGTGAAAGAGCTTGTGTGCAAGAAGAAAGAGGCCTGGCTTAAAGTTTTGACCTGTAAGGCCCAAAATAGAATAAATCAGGAAACGGACATGACAGATGATTTGGAAAGAGTGAAGAAAAGTTACACCGAAATGAAAGCGGAAGTGAAAAAACTGGTAAAAAAGAAGAAGGATGAAAAGGAAGAAAAGAACAACAGGAAATTCGCTGATAACTTCAGGGCCAATGTTAAGCTGTTCTGGAAACAGGTAAGATTGGCTCGAGGAGTGTCAGGAACATCGAGTATGAACGCTGTAAGAGCAGAGGACGGATGCCTACTAAGTGAAGAATGTAAGGTTTTAGAACGCTGGAAGGGATATTTTGAAAGTTTGTTTAGTGTCCAGGATAGCGTGGAAGGAGTGGGTAACTGGGCGGAAGCCAGTTTCGAAGACCCAGACTTAGCTGAAGAGAATGAAATAGAAATGGATGAGATTGTAAGAGCAATGAGAGGAATGAAAGTGGGGAAGGCTGCAGGGTATGACAGAGTGTCTGTGGAAATGTTGAAAAGCGGTGACGGGGTGGTAGCAAGCCTGTTGTGCCGGATCTTTAATATGTGTTGGAGATATGGTCGCGTGCCGGATGACTGGTGCAAGGCCGTAATTGTACCACTATATAAGGGAAAAGGTTCACAGCAGGAGTGTAAAAACTACCGTGGCATTAGTCTTTTGAGCGTTGTTGGGAAACTGTATGCGAAAGTGTTGATAAACAGGGTGATAAGAGTGACAGATGAGAAGATTTGGGATGTGCAAGCAGGATTTAGAGAGGGTATGGGCTGTATGGATCAGATCTTTTCCTTAAGGTGCATAGCTGAAAAACATCTGGCAAAGCACAAAAGGGTCTACTGTGCCTTCGTAGACTTGGAGAAGGCTTATGACAGTGTGTGGAGGGAAGAGCTGTGGTCGACTCTATCTATGTATGGTGTGGACAGGTGCTTGGTACGAGCACTAAAATCTTTGTACAAGGATTCTAGTGCTTGTGTTAGGATAAATGGGGCATACACTGGCTGGTTTATCATCTCAAAAGGTGTTAGGCAGGGCTGTGTAGCGTCCCCTTGGCTGTTCAACCTATACATAGATAGTTGTCTGACAGATTTGAAAGAGAATGACTGTGGATTAAGGATGAATGAGTTGCCTGTCAAATGCCTTCTGTACGCAGATGATCAAGTTCTTCTTGCATCGTCAGCGGAACAGTTGCAAGATATGGTAACTGTTATGAATGAAGCATTTAAGAGAAAAGGGATGAATGTAAATGTAAACAAGACGAATGTTATGGTATTTGAAAGAGAAGAGGATATATCGGTGTGTGATGTGGAAATAAATGATAAGAGTGTGAAACAAGTGAATGAGTTTGTATATTTGGGCAGTATGTTTACAAGAGATGGAAAGATTGACGCAGATGTAGAAAGGAGAGTAAACGCGGGAAATAGAGTAAATGGTGCTATGCATGCGGTGGTGACCAACCAGTCGATGTCAAAAGAGGCTCGGCTGGCTGTTCACAATGGTGTGCTGGTGCCTACTCTTATGTATGGCAGTGAATGTTGGGTGTGGCAGACGAAGCATGAAAGTAGGATTAATGCTGTGGAGATGCGTTCTTTGCGAAGCATGTGTGGTGTAACTCTGAATGATAAGTTGAGGAATGAGGTTATACGAGAACGTTGCGGTTTAAAAGAAGATGTAGTGACAAAAATTGAAAAGAGTATGCTAAGGTGGTTCGGTCATGTGGAAAGGATGAATGAAAGGCGATTAACAAAAGGTATTTACAAGGCAGATGTGAGTGGTAATGCCGGGAGGGGACGCCCTAGAAAGACATACACTGATCATATTGGTGCCGTTCTTCTGAAAGGACAGGTGCGTAGTACTCGTAACCGGCGTGCGTGTATGACCAGATGTATGAATGTGGACGAGGCAAAAGGAGTATGTAAGGATCGTAGCAAGTGGCGTTCTGTTGTTTCTGCCTACCCCCATGGGAAAAGGGCGTGAGTTTATGTATGTATGTATGTATTGAAAACGTTTACAAAGTTTCGTGTCCGTGCTATAATTAACTGTCAATATTTTCAAAGTTTTCTCGTGAAGAGGCGATCCTGGCTGTGGCATTCAGCCATGTTTGTTATTAAAATGTATTATCACCAAAAGTGTGCGCAAAATATTAGCTTAATCTGGAGGGGGGGGGGGCTGGTTTAAAATTAAGCTGCATGGCTTGACCATAATAATAAACTATGAAAGTAAGTTAAATAAAAGCTTATATTAAATTGAAATATTTATTCATATAATACGTAATAGAAATGCTATATGATACTTTATCTTCTCTAAAGAGTTGCTTTAAAACATTCATAATATCTGCGAAACAAACTTTAAAAAGTTTAAATACAGCAGTCATTTTAATGTTCTCGATGTAATTACGCAAAATGTTCAAGTTAACGCCGACTGAACTCGCATAATAAAAAGAACGCGCTTATCGAATTACGAAACTTTTTAAAGGAAATTGAAAACACAACCTTCAGGGGTTGTGTTTTCAGTCTACTCTTTAATGGTTTTATTTCCCTTTTTATTTATTTTAAGTACTTAATTGTTAACTGCTCTTGTTATACAAGACTCCATGTAGAAGTGCCAGGCTATCTACACTGATATTTGTGTGTAATCACTTGTCAATAAAGTTTTTTTTTAATCATCTAACCTATGTACCTAATTAGTGTGTTCGTTGGATAAAGATAAGCTATAAGTACAGCATGTAACCGGTGTGGTCATATTTAAGATTGTGGTATAATATAATATATGGAAGCAATATTTTCCGGAAATAATAATCAGCTGTCCCATACAATTCTTTATCGACACAACTAATGTGTGACTTTGGAACTATTTTTACCATAGAGATAGTTATTCAGTTTGGTGGTCCCATTGTCATGTTAAAGGTTACTTATAGTTTTTTTTTCTCCACATCGGATGAGCTAGCACAGAGAGCAATCAGCATCAAAGCCGTGTTTAATTGGACCTATTTCGTGCTTCCAGATTGAGCAATTTCCCCGAGAGCGCATTGATTAACTCCACACACATAGGTACTGTCACAATAGGTCCTCAGTGACAAATAGATTGGCCTCTCTCCTATATCGGCGAATCAAAACAGTACTGCAACTACTGCACCAATTTCATGGTCTCGGGAAATTATATTTGAAATTCGGGGATATTTATATCAGAAACCACAGGTATATTGATAGGTAGCCTCGAACGTTTTCCGCAAAACTGTTATATTAATAACGTGCTATATTCGCCACACAAATATTTTGATATTGGATAAAACGTTGCGTGTGAAGAAAGACGTATAAGCGCTGCCAATGTCAGATTAATGCGTATGGCTTCCTTCAATGTGCCGTCTAATGTCGTGATGAAATATCACTGACAGAAGAAAGAAAGGAAAAAAACCTCGATTTTTTCGTGGTTTTCCTTCACAAATGCGCAGTTTCTTTATATATCTTGAACGCCGTTTGAAATTTATCGTCTGCTTTTCAATAAAGACTAATATACGATTTCAGTATACGTAGAATAATAAAGTTATGTAGCGTGGAGGAGGCAATTTGGGGAGAAGACGGCGACTGTATTATAATGATTCATGGGACAGTCTAGTGAAAGCGTCGACGGGTATAATGGAATACAAAAACATTTGAAGACAGTGATCTCAGTACAATAGTCGAGGTTAGCGAGGATGAGCGTTTACGTGGTCGGTCATTGTTGTGCTAATGCCTGGGACAGACCATCGCCATCCTCAGAGCCTCTCATGAATATTAACTGATATTTGTCTTACAGATAGCCACTCACTGCTGAAAATATCTATTCAATACAGACACGACGCAAGAGCTATATTGTTTTACTGTAGGTATACAAGCGAAACTAATCTCAGCGTGTTTTTGCACTGTTTGTATGCGAGAAAATGAACAATATACGGAGATATTAAATGGAGTACTGGTATCAAATATACTCGTACAAGAAATAAGAATTAAGTATATTTATTTATGTGTCTGGATTTTTATCTTTGATGTCTAACAGCTTTGTTAAACCCAAACTCAAAGCATTTAGTTTAAATTAACCAGAAGACAAGACAAAAAAAGAGGTCTAAAAGCGCAGATTCCATAACATAAAGCGTGATGGTAACAATATTTTGAAGGATACAGCCAGTGTTGAAGCTCAAAATATTGGCAAATAGATCATCTGCTTATTACTGTGCAATAACCCTCACCTTCACACGACTTGCTTGCGATAATCAGCTGATCCGTTCTATATTTATCTTCACAAGATTATCGTAAATCTATTTACACTACGCCGTAAATTAAGACACAACGGATGCCTAATTTAATCAAATTACTTCATTAGCTTTTCTAAAGTTGAATTATGTAAAAAGTTTATACAAAGTTAGGTAATTTCAGGTATCTGAATAATGCTAAGTTTGGAAGTTGGTGAAAGGTAAAGTCTGCACATTTTCATGGTTACGTTTTGTTGGAATGTAACTTATTTTTGTAGACTTAATTAGAAGTAAATTAACTCAGTAGGGTTGAATAGGTATCAAGTGTATATACTTACTTACCCGGGTCAATAGCTAGCTATTCTTTGCCGAGACTGGCTGCCATGATTGAAAACGGGCTGCGGGAATAATTATTGTCAGGTTTATCTTCATATATAAAAATCAATGTCGGTTCGTACTCTTTGACTCTTTAAACTACTACACAGATGTTCATGTTATTTTGCACAGTTGCTTAACATACGCCACAAAAGGTTTGTACAGGTAGGGTAGGTATGAAGGGTAGGGAGGTAGTACGTGGGTCAAGTATAAAAAAATACAAGGAGAAAAAAGTGCATTGCAACGCATACAACATCCAACGGTCCAGTTAGTCAATTATAAAAACAAATCTCCATAATGTTTCAGAATCACTGAAGAAACCTAATCATCAAGAAAAAATACAGCAGCCTCCACATCTTTCACTTACCCGCATATCCAAGAGTGCCTTCTCCTCGGTATAGATGCAAGCGTGAGTGCGAAGGGGTGCAGGGCGGTGGGAGGGGGGTCATCCTCCTCCTGCGCAGGAGCACCACTCACGCGCACCTCCGGGACGCGTAACTGGTGCCGACTCATCACAAAACACTTAATAAACGCCCTTAGTAAGAACAAAGTCCAACATTTTTCGCGTTCAAAAACGTTTGTAGAGGTTCGGTAAATCCAAAAATCGTGTATCAAAATTCAACAATACGCTTCGTAGTAATAAATTCGGTTTGATTGATGTACGTCACCTGAAATGGAAACGGAACTTTTGTAATTTTCGTCAACTTGAACAACAAGTTAATAAAAATTACGATTTCATATTTTTGGAATGTGTTGCTGAATTCTGCCTTAACTTGTTATCAGAAAAAAAAGTTTCGTCTTCTCAGTTGTCCCGGCTGGTAATATGTCTCGCTATGCCGTCATTAATCTATACGCCTTGTTATATTCGAAGTAAGGCGGTCATTAGTTGAAGAGATTATACAATTTGTCATGTCTCCATATCCATTAGCTGCTCATACGTCTACCGAAAATAGTATTACGTCGTAAGCTACGGTAAAACAAACGTTATTATATAGTTATGGGTTACTATCGGCTTATGATTCGTTTAATGTGGGTTCATAAAACGATCGTAAAAGGGATCATGAAATATCTTTGTGGCATTGAAGGTGAGAATGGCACATTGCAGAGAAGCCTCACCGTTACATCCGCTTAGGACCCAGTGTTAAAGAGATCTGTTTTAATATCTCTCACCCTTGACGGTAGTCTCTAATCGCTACTTTACGTAAGCACAACGTATGTACGAGATATAAAAATATAACGTCATTAAAACGTATCACTGTTACGCGAAAATAAAACTGGCTTGGGAGAAAATAAATGTTTTTTTTTGGTGTCTGCTTTTTTAAAACAAGAGTTTTATTATAGGTCGGTGTGCTTTGTATCTTATGTGTTTATGACTTAGGAATAGGTTAGTATGTAGCAGCATTAGTTTAAAAATGCCGAATTGAATGCTGATTGTTTAATTAAAGAGTAAATTCATTATGGTCTTTGTTCTTGTTTGTCGGGACAAGAATTCATTAGTACAAAACGTTTATATCAGGCAAAGCCAATCACCATTCATATTTAAGTTCAACTTGCTTTTCACAAAAACACGACATGTCATATCGTATTTTATTTATTTATTGTAAACGACTCCCAGAACCAACTAATGGTAAAATATATATAATAATATATTAAATTACACATCAAAGATTATGTTTTATGGACAAAGCTCTGTATCTTAATGTTCGTAAAGACGAACACGACAAGAAAAGCCCTCTAGCCAATGAAATGATAAACATATTCCTTTGGTGGCTTCTAATTATGGTAGCTACATTTTTTGGTCAAAATAATAAATAAATACTGATTTATAAACGCACATTTAATAATAATAAGAAGTCATCATAGTCATCATCTGCCTAAGCTTTTTCCAAGTAGACTGGGGTGGTGCGAAATATGGGTGCACTAATGGGTACACCTCTGCCTAACCCTTCGGGGATTGCAGGCATGATTTTATGTTGGGTTCAGGATCCACTGTAACTGGTCACAGCTGCGTGCCAGTATTTTAAAAATTGGATAATTATATCTTACCTCCACAACCCTAACTGGATAACATGAAAAGGTCTGGTTGTGAGACTTAAAGGATTATCTAAAATATACACATACACACATACATGAACTCACGCCCTTTTCCCATGGGGGTAGGCAGAAACCACAGAACTCCACTTTCTACGATCCTTACATACTCCTTTTGCCTCGTCCACTTTCATACATCTGGTCATACACGCACGCCGGTTACGAGTACTACGCACCTGTCCTTTTTTATCCAAAATATATTTAAAATTATATACTTATTATATTATTATTAGTATTCATTTGTGACTGGTAGCCTGGCTTATGTACCTACATACATATTTACCGTGCTAGATTTACTTGGCAAGTTGGCAAGCAAATTGGTGATCGCAATATTATGAAGTTATTTATATACGGGTGAAGGCTGCAACCCAGCTTGTTGTTATTATCTATTAATCTCTAATTTGAATATAAGAAGCCACCTTACTATAAACGATTAATCCTTAAACGTAGTGTAATGGTAAATAATCGCCGCTTGTAGTAGTTAAACAATTGGGATTCGTCAAACACTGTTTTGGAATGAAAGGCCAAAGGATATAGCCATTTATAAAAAAACATGATAATAAATGAATTTAGAAGGAGCTAAAAGTTTGTTTAAACGTTCTTATAAGTAAGAGACTATTGTAGGATAGTCCTCTGATATGTCTGGGGCAAATAACATACCTACTAAAAGGAAAAATCTTTCAACGTTTCCCTCTATTTCGAAATACGTGAGAAAATAAACCTCACACTGCAATAAACAATGGGTGCGTGAAGAAATATAGATAATCTCCACAAAACGTCGGAGCGGAACTATTGTGCCATCTGTTGGCGGAGTGCCGAACACCTGGCAACGACGCGACCCCGACCCGTTTACCAACGTTATTTACTAAACAATCGCTAATATATAGCTGAAATTATTATATTCATTCAAATTTTTGAAATAATAAGAAGGAAATAACAGAGCTGAGGGTTCTTTTGATAGTTCATAAAATCTAGCTTGATTACAAAAAACTGACTGCATCAATATGCCCTTTACTTTAATAGCTGTCTCTTATGCTATGAAAATATGGGTATTAATTTGGTCCAATTACATTGTAAAACGAAATCAGTATTAAATTATCGGCTTAATAGGGTAGTTGACAAAAAAAAACTAATTAGTCCGTCAGATAGATTTCCAAAAAATATTGGTTGCATATTTTTTATTTTTTCACGTAGACAAAAAATTAAGACAGTGCTTCGAAAAGTCGTGTGACTTCACAGTTTGGTACATTTTTTACCAGAAAGTGACGTCACATACTCCCACCCATGATCTTTAACACGTTTTATTTTCGTAATTTTTTATTAATTTGATAAAACCAAAAACCCGTATAAAATAGTTTTTCGATAATCTAACAGACGGACTAAATAGAATCTTATCTTGTTTAGTCAGGAAACATCGTAGGGATGTGTGATCTGTCTGCGATAATATAGGTGGCAAAGTCAAAAATTATCAAAACGATAGATTACAGAAAGCCGAAATCATAATAAAATCTTGTAGAAAGCTGTACTAGAAATGTGATACACTATTAAAGGATTGATCTACATAATTATGTCCGCCTATGCTCTCTGGACTTATTGTCTAACTAAAACCAAAAATAAAAATTGAAAAGTAGAGAAAAGTGAGATAAACCATAAATTGTTTTTTCTGCCAGCGGATCAGCATAAGTGTGTGGTATTCCTTAGTAAAACTTTAATTTAGGATCCAAAGTATTGCTTTCAGGACACTTTTCGGTACTTAAAAGCTTATGGACAGTAAGCTTGTTTGTGGTCGCAAGGGAACGCCGATAAATATATTTTCATGATATTTTTTACATAAGTCCGGGGGAATAGCCGGATCTTTGACAAATAGCTTTTTAGTGAGTATGTAATATAAGTGAACCAATAGTTAATTGTAGTAGGTACAGAATTAAAGATATCTCAGACTGTTGTTCTCAAAAGACGACAACGGCTAAGACGATTTGCATGTTGATATCTATTTAAAGAGAGAAGCTACGTATAGAACGTTCTAAGAATTAATGTGAAACATTTTTCTACTTAGAAAATTATTTCACGAACAGATTGCTCTGCTGAACCGATGTCTTTTTTCCTCATTAACTTTTTACATTCACAAATTTCATCCCGAATGGTAGTAAAAGTTTCTGACGCGTAATGTCCCTTGGGAAATTTAAAACCGCTTAAAAATCAAGTAATTACAGGATACATTAAACTTTACGACGAGGGTCATATTTAAACTTCGGACCTCGAATTAATTTATGGGAGAGCACCCAAACTATTTCACCTTTCGACTTTAGACCATAAATACTTCTCGCTCAGTCGGGAGACAGCAAAATTTATTCATCTTATAGATAACCTTGGATAATCTGACTCGCACTTTCTCCAGGCTTTATTTTATGAGAGATTCCATCAAAGGCTTACGACCCACTTTAAGGAGGGTCGATTGGGGACGAGATTTTTTTGTGAAAAATCTGTGCACGTAATAGGGCGGGTGGCGAATGTGAACGGAATATTTTGTCGCTTTTAGAGACGGTCGCATCCAGCGAATGGCATTTGAAGCGGTGCCGTGGTAATCTTTGTAAACAAATTCAGCTTTTCTCCGAGCTATGACAGTAATCCGCACTATTCCAGATGTTCAGTACGTCGGTATTTGCAAAGGTGCGATCTCGGCATTTTCAAAGCGATTCATGTAGGGATATCTCACGAATGCTTGTAAATTTTTTAAGTTTCGTCGGGTTCTCGAAACTCGGGTAGCTTTGTGAGGTATCATACATTTCGATACAGAGTTTAGGGGCCTTGTCGCAATGTCCGAATTGTCAGTAGGTATCTACTAACTGAATTATTGAAAAAAATAAATAGACTTTGTATGATGTTATCTGCCAAGTTAACTGAAATTTAATCGTAGGTGGTAAAACAGACCCTTAATTTTACACACAAGTGTGACTACGAGACAGCAATGAAAAAACACCCACTGTTGAACAACAAAAAGTTTTTTTACAAATGCATTACCAGTAAAGTTCAAAAGCACTCAACGTGTAAATTCACCGCGAAACGAATCCTTTTAGGTCTAAACCTCTAACAACGTGACACGGTATACCTGCACAGTTTGTTCCCTACTTCCATGTCACGCTAAAATGACCCGTCAATCACCTGAACAAAGCGTCTACGACACTTTCAGCTGTGATTTCAGAGCGACACGCATGAAAAGAGCACGTCGCGCTCGTATGGAAATATAAATAAATTGTTTCACGCATTATGCGCGGTTCTTTTTGCGTAAATTTTAGTTTTTTTTTTAGAAAGAACTCGATTTTTGTGAACTATGAAAGATTTTCGTATAATTTCGAGCATTGGTTTTTAAGGTTTTTTGCAAGCAAACTTTTTAGGGTCTACTCAAAAGAACTACAGTGATACAGTCTAGATTACTTTGTGATTTACAAAATGAGCACAAATCGCTCTTAATGTATCGACGATTTTCTTAAGCTATCAAAAGAATAATTTCTAAGTATTTTACGTTTTCCAAATGGTAGAAATACAGTATATTATAAAAAAAACATCAGTTCAAATCCACTCCTAAGTCAAGGAACAATGTGGAATTAGTACCTACAACGAATTGTTCTCATGCTTTTATTAGCTCTTAACCTCGTCGGGCAATTATGAAACTTTATTGATTTCAATACTTTCTCCATTCAGTATTCATAAGGCACAGTTATTCTAAAAGCAATATTTCTAGCAAACAAAACATTGTTTGTAACTTCTTTCTGTATTTGGTTTTTCCTTCGTCGCCAATTAATGGCGTGCCGATATTCCACGGAAGTATTTTAATTGCGTGATTTAATTATTTAGATTATTTGTGTACATATTTAATTGACTTTATATTTTATGGTCAGTCAAGACATTAATGGTCATTGTGAGAGCTCATTTACATTGTGCGTCACGACACATCCGCTAACACAATTTAGATTACGAAACGCATGCCATAACACTCGGATGCCTACTACGCTAATTATTCTAAATTGTACTCTATTAACTGTAGAGCTATTTCACTATACGCAGGTTGTTTATGACTCGCATTAAGGGAATATGGCAGTCGCTCCCTAAAGACCATTTTCATTTAACCTATGCCATTTAAACTTGCGTAGTTACAAACTAAATATCAATGTGTTTTACTGAAGTAATGTATCCACTATCAACACAAAAGTTTGAAACTTGACAGTTTGATGAACGATATCTCAAGAGTCCAGTCTGGTTCTGAAATTCAATGGAAAATAATTTGGGCTACCCCAAATTATTTTCCATTGAATTTCCGAGAACAAAAAGCTATTCATGAGGTGCTGGTCATGAATACGAACACAAGACTCGTCAACGCCTGACGTAAGTAGGACGCGACATAATACTGTGTGTAGAATATAACACCATTTTTGTTTTCTCGTTATATCTTTTTTTGTCTCACTGTACCGTGACCGTGGTTTGACGTTCGGGAGCAGATAGAGTTTTCATTTTCACATAATTTATATAAAATATTGTGTGGTTACCTACTATAGTTTAGTGTCTCTTTTACTACGAAACAGTCTCCGAACATCAATAATAAGTTTTCAGTAAACCAACAAGAATTATTATTTTTATCCAAACATCTTTTTAATTCTGCTGTTTACGTCTCAAAATACCCTATTAGTGACTATAATAATAAAAGATTTTTCTGAAAAGTAAGCCTACGCACGTACGTAGCTAAATACCTAAGCACCGTATTCTTATAATGATTATTAAATAAATCATCAATCAAGTATAGACATAATAGACACGTGCCAGAAGCCAAAATACTTCAAAGCTTCATTACGTAAGTATATCAAGTAGGCCTATAGTAACATAATCTCGGCCCTCATTCTAATGTTGGTAATTTTTTCTGGATTTTAACGATCGGTCGCCGTCTGATGTCAACCCCACATTTCTTATATTTATTTCTGTCCCCGCTATGACGTCTGTGAATTTCAGGCTTCTTTTGATGTTGGGCAACGACAGCATTTATTTGTATCCTCCTACGTAAGCATTATAATTATCTACAATGGTTAAAATGATCACATGAATTTGATGTACTAAGAACTCGTGTCAGCCCTTTATTCAATTGATAGATAATTCCGTTTAGCAATCAATAATGTGATAATGCCAGTAGAGTGCACTTAACGTCTATAATTGCATTGTCACCAAACTATTGATTGAACTGATTACTACTTACATCGGACACTATTAGTAAGTTAATGCAATCTTATCACGGTACGGCTAAATAATCAAAGTTTGCACGAAATCTTATTAAGATCCCGAATCCAGACGGCGAAACTTTTGCAGAATTCTAAGTTCGGATTTGATCAAAGTTTCCTTAGCTACGGATTATGGAGGAGCCGGACTTATAAGGAGTTACGTCGTTTGACCTTAACATTGCTCATTTGGCAGGCACTCTAAGAGGGTGGAGAGGTAATAAAGGGCGGGTAGGGCAACCTCGGTGAGCTATTAATCGGAGATCGAGACCTTCGCGTGAGCAAAGCGCCTGACAGTCACGCGGCACGAACACAAACGAAACTGTTTGCAGTTCTATATTGGTAGGCGCTTGAACACACTAATATTTTTTCGGGAAACGCGAGATATTGCCTTACTGTAGGTTATTTTAGGATCGAATAGTAAGATTTGGGAGCTTGTATTTTTGTTTTCGGTTCTTTAAAGCAAAAATGAATGAACCCAAAACAAAAACTAAATATTCACATTTAAATTTCATATTGTGTAAACAATATGAAATTTAGATGTGAATATTTAGTTTAATGTAAATATTCAACAAAAAAAACCAATGAAATAACAATCACATAGCATTGTAAATTTAGTTTTACTTATTAATCAACCAAAATTGAAATTAAATGAAGAGATGAAATGTACAAGTACCTACAACATTAATCTCCGTGATTTATAGTTTCCAGACATTAAAATATTATCACTTAAATCTTAATAATGACCTGATTAATTAACAAATAGAATGCAATTACACACCCACAAATCACCTTTTAGTATGTGACACTTTATTAATCGCATCATAAAAGGAGATGGTCACATTAACGTTAAATTCGCCATCACCATTCACCTACCTGTTTTAAATGCGGGTCTAATGGAAATGTATACAATAGACTGTCACGGAACTCGCGGATAAATTAGGAGGTCGCTGCTAGCATTCAGAATGAGTTGGGAACAATAAGCAATAAAGAGTATTATTATAGTTGTGTATGGCGACCCCACACTGCGAGAAACTGTTTTGCTTAAATATCCTATGTATAGCAGGCTAAATGGTAACTAGACAGTGATTCATATTGATTCATGAATTATTTCGTAACTACTTCGTCATCATCTGCCGAGCGCATAGCCTTTTCCCAAGTATGTTGGAGTCGGCTTCCATTCCAACCGGATGCAGCCGAATATCAGTATTTTAAATGAAGCGAGTTCCACAACCTTGTTAGTACTGGATAACGTTACCCCTTAGTCGGACTGGTTGTGAGACTTTCGGGCAACTGACCTACCTATTACGACTTGAAGATCTACAAAGGAAAACCGGCACCACCGGCTTAACGCGCTTTGCGAGGCACGGAGGAAACTCGGTATGTAATGGTGGACCCATCTAAAGACTACTATACACAGACACAAAAAACCACAGACTGGTATATGTATAACTATGAATTTTAGAATTTTAAATTGTTTAATAATGAATAAAAAATCTTCATTGTCGTGTATTTCAAATAATTGAATTGACTCATTTATTATTGAAAATTATATAATTTTATTGTTATTAATAAATAACTAATGGACTTTATGTATTCAGTATGTTCATTTTATTTAATGTAATGTTGTAATTTTTAAATAGTTGTTCGTAATTGTTGTTGTGATGCCTAAAAGTTGTAGATCAGGGGCTAATATTATTTCAGTGAGCCACGACCTTATCCTCGCCCAGATGAAGGAGGCTTGTGTAAAATCAAATAATAAGACGCTTTCTGGCATCTGTCACATAGATCAGACGATCGAAAAAGTATTAACATTATACTATTAACCGTAGATCAAACCCGACAGGTAATACCGGCCCTAAGAACTTACAATATCAACGATAAAGTTCATTAATCAGTGTCTTAGTTACTGATAAGGCCAGGTCACTATAGCGGAAAGTTTGGCAGCGGTTTAGATCAATCTCAGGTAATTACTGGTCTAATCATCTTTATACAGGTTGTTCTGTTATTGATATTTAGTACCTACAGCGTGTTTACGTGATCTGTTTCAGCGATTGGAACTCGGTGTGGTTTTGATAAGAATATTTTATGTTACACGTGGATAACGTTCAAATTGCTTAAGTGGGTACTATTTTATTGTTACTTTATTATTTCAGGCAAAGTTGAGCAGTAGGATCTTACTATTAAAGTCTTATTTGAAACTAAGTGATAATGATTTATCTACGAACAACAGGTTACAAGGAAGTTTTCTTTTACCCAACTGTGCTTTAACCTAAAAGGAGAGTAATAGTTTTAGCTTACGAGCTGGAAAAAGCCACATAGTTATGAACTAACACAGAGGGTATTGTCTTTTTTAAAGTTCACACATAACAATTCATATACTTTTACAGTTATGTGTGCCATTCAACGGGGGTAACACGTAGCTTCTACCAAATGATTCATATGATTAGTATTTCTAATACTTATAAGACAATTACTATGCTAAGCTTCGATGAACGCAGGAAGGAAGTGACGTTTACTTCTAAGCCTAATGTTGCCCAAAGCTGGTCAAAAATCTATGAAACCTGACGTGCATACGATATTGTACCCTAATGATTAACGCGAACGTTACGGTATTGGCGATAACTCGGTGACATGGTTTCGACGCAAAACAATGTGCGATGGATTGGATGGGAAGCTAGATAAACTAGATGCTCACACTGCACAGCTTGTTACGGTTGTCAGTATGGCAGATTTTGATGTCCATCTTTTTGATTGCGTGCCAGTTTTACCTAGTTTTAACTTTACAGCTATTCCGATGAATATAAGTCAAATAGATTCATTGACAAACACAAAGGTAGTTATCCTGTTTCTTCTAACTAACCTATTTGAACTAAACTAAGGTAATATAGAGAGACTGTAAAAAGAAATATTACAGAAAAACTGTATGTATGTGTATTAATAGTAGGTATGTGCAATAAAGAACCCTTATTACATGGGACTTAAACATAACTAGTAAAATGTGGGTGTAGTAATTGGCGTACCTCTGCCTAACCCGTCGGGATTATAGGCGTGATGTTATATTATAATATGTAGAAAAATTATGATCCTATTTAGGGCCAGAATCCGAGAAGGTGATCTTACAAAAGCAAATGATATCTTTAAAGGTTAGGTCCAATTTGGTTAGAAAATAAATGATAGTGCTGACACCTGTCTTAAGTCTGACATGACAAATGAAAACATTTGTCAACATCAACCTCACACTGTCAAGGCACACCTAACGTCTGAATAATGTTCAGTCTAATGTCTGCGAACTCAGACAATTGCTCATTTTCACCAACACTAAGGAAAAACAGTGCTTTAGATTTTACTAGCTGATGCCCGTGGCTTCACCCGCGTGGATGTCGGTCAAATTATATACTAAAACCTTCCTCTTGAATCACTCTATCTATTAAAAGAAACCGCATCAAAATCCGTTGCGTAGCTTTAAAGATTTAAGCATACATAGGGATATAGGTACAGAGAAAGCGACTTTGTTTTATACTATGTAGTGAATTAGTGATGATACGCTAGCCTCAGCACAAGAGGTTGAAAATCCACAGTGCTTTTTATTTAGGCATTCATTCACGGTTTGCCTAGTCTACGTCAAAATGGTTTCATAACTCCATTTCTGTCAAATATCTGGTTTGTTTTAGCGCCACTTAGTATTGACGCCCTTTTAGGCTAGCAACAGATATGAAACATGCCATGTGACGCGAAAGATAGCGTGTTCATTGGCTACATTTTGTGAATTGGCACATAAACATGAGGAAGCGTTAGTTACAAGTGTGCTTTTGCCTTTTCTTTTTTTTTGTGTGTGGAAAATCATCAAATAACTCCTCCTGCTCTTGGGCAGAGCGAAAGGGAGTGTCAGACTTCTACTGACTTAAAACCACCCATGTTCCTCCTTAGCCCTTTATATCGAGGCCGCGGTATCTCTTGCGAACAACCCACAGCCCCGACGGGAAGTATGCTTTTGCCTTGCTTTGTCACACTGTTTGATAAAGTTCTAGGTTACTTCATTTTTGATAATTTAACAAAATAAGGCAATGTGTGACGCTGCTGTGAAGTCAGATTTATGATTCTTCATTGAAATATTATGTCATCATCTTTAAACAAGACATAATTATCGAGGACTTGAAAAAGTACGTATTTTCGGTCAATCGCCCAAAATATGTGAGCGCGCTCTTAACATTATACTATTAACCGTAGATCAAATCCGTCAGGTAATACCGGCCCTTAGAACTTACAATATCAACGGTAAAGCTCATTAATCAGTGTCTTGGTTACTGATAAGGATAAAGTTCTAGGTTACTTCATTTTTGATAATTTAACAAAATAAGGTAATGTGTGACACTGCGGGATATTCGAAAGAAATACCGCGGACCCAGACACAAAGGGCTAAGAAGAAACGGGTGGTTTTTAATCAGTAGAAGTCTGACACTGCCTTCCGCTCCACCCAGAGCGGGAGGAGTCATTTGATGATTACTCACGCTCGAAAAAAAAGGCAATGTGTGACACGTTTTCGTTTTAAGATAATGTCGAGGTGGAAGACTAAAATAGTCCCACAATTTTTTCTTCAAGAAAAAATTAAGTGTGGTCCAAAAAATACAACGAAAATAAATTAGACGGTTCTTCTCCGGTACATATAAAAGGTCAACCATTTTTACATAATTACTTTAAATAAACAAACACGAAACTATTGTAGATAAAGAAACAGATGTTAGCTTACTTAATGAGAAAGCTTAAACGTCTTTACAAACGAGAAAACCGGGAACGGATTTAGGTTGGAAAAGTCTGAGATAAGGAGTTTAGAAAATAGAAAAATCTGCGACGCAGCTGCCTGGAAAAATCTTCGAAATTCCATCCTACTTATAGGTAGCTTATCTATGTGTAAGGAATTCCATCAATCTTTCACAATCCTTGGAGCTTGGAGCGGTTCACTATCATGTTAATTTTGGAAGAAACGAGAAGATGAGCCATCATATTTATTTAGTTATCCCTGTGACCTTATCTGTGTAAAATAAGATTTTTATATAATTATACAGGATAGAAAGGATGAAAGAGGCATCATTGTGCAACCTATGTAGGTATAAACCTGCAACCATGATTTCAGTAAGATGATTCTACATCTAAAATCTTCCATCAGTTCTAACAAAATCATAGTTTTCCATACAATTTGACCACGGGAGATATTTTATGAAAATCAATACAACAGCAGACTTTTCCTAATTCGACTTAAATGTTCAATGACACTTCGATACTTTTTTTCAATTCGTCTTTAAAGGTAACAATAAGATATGTACAGATAAAGTAACCCGAAACTGTCAAATTTTCCCAATGAACTTTGAATCTAATGATTCAGAAATTAAATTGAAAATCAATTAAAAATACCTATTTGACAGATTTTAGTAGCATATACAGTCGAATCAAAACAAGTGACGACAAAAATTGGGCACAACATGTTATGTCAGAGAGTAGTAAGCATAGACTAATTACATATTCATTGACGATGGTAAACTAACAACAAGACAGTCAATTGAATCAACAAAACAGTTTCTATATTCCCACACAAAAGGTGAACAGTTCACTCCGCTATAATAACCTGTTAACATTGTTAATTCAAGTAGTTACAGTCGATTAACATCTAGAGCACAACACCGTACAACTTTGTTCGACACATCCTACCCACCTCATTAGTGATCGTAGTATGATAGTTATTATGCGTCAGGAAGTTACCAGTCAATTTGTTAACAGTAATAGCTAACATAGTAGTTTGACTTTCATAGAACTCTAATGGATTTATGTTCGAGGCGGAAGTAACAACAAAAAACAAAAGCATCGCTACCGTACGTAAATAATTTGCGATTCGTATCTACATAGTTTGCGACCCGTTATTAGTTATTCTGAGTTTATCAGACTGGCTATCAGATTTTACACATATTAAAAACTAGCTAACCTCCGAGGTCTGCGTGAAATTATTATAAAAATAATATTAGTTTCTTTAAATAATACTATAATTCAATCATGTGTATTATAAGAACGTAATATTGTTTTTTTCATCCAGATCAGTACTTTTTGTCGGTTCGGTGGTTTAGGCGTGAAAATGTAACAAACAACCTTACTTTCGCGTTTAAAGTACCAGCAGGCAAATAAATGAATAAGAGGAGAGGCAGTACTCGTAACAGTATAATTAAGTACACACGGCGATACTCATCAAGATAATATAATTTCCAGTATAACATTATGACCTCGCTTTGTGTAGATTTCCCCTACAACGAAAGATGAATATAAACTGTTTTTGCATAGCTTGACTGGTGGTCGAACGTGCAACACCAAAACAAAAAGATAATACGTAAAACCCACCGTACGTACGTATTTCCTGCGGTCAAAACCCAAAAACCAATCACAATTACTTTACCGAAGTACTAAAAACCTTATCTACTAATTCGTAACATATTGTCCGTAAGAGCGCACACTCGTGTATTTATTAATTAAACGGTAGGTAGACACGATAAGATTACGACCGCACTACTGTTCAACTGATTAGTTGGGCCTATTACACACTGGCGTATGGTATTTGTCTGTTCATCTGCGTGGTTGACGCGGCCCGTCACTCATTTGTCATTCTGTCATCACTGGTCATTAAAAAGAGACGGCATGTTTTTTTTTTCGGAAACAAAAAACGATTGCGTAACGAAATTATAATCTGCCCCATACGGATTTACTTCAGTACTAAGTAAACATTACGGCTCTGAACACAACGAACTGCATTTCATACAGTGTAATTTTATTAAATTAATTGCACTACAGTGGATGACTCTAATTGAGGATACACGCACTGATGATTTTTCTGTCTTTCATACATGACATGTCATGACACAGAAAATATGTGTGATTGACGTAATCCGTCGCTCACTTGTCACGTTCTGTCATCACTGGACGAGTATTTCAAAATGTTGTGACGGCATTTATGTCCCATAAAAAAGTCAGAGAGCAAAAAGTAAAACGGTTCTTAATTTAAACAGACATAGACACTCACACAGTTTAATTTTATACATGGTAAAAAATGGTGAATCCAATGACAAAAGTATCGCGTAACAAAATTAGCATAAATATACGCGATTGACTTAAGCCGGAGACATTTTGGAAACACCTACACTATCTAGCACCCAGTGACCTAGAGCCTGGACATGTGACGCGGTTTAATTTAATTAAATGCCACTGTGGTCAGCTTAAATTGAGGATACAGAAGCCATACTGAAATCTACTTGATAGATATTAAATTCGATGGAATTCGCGCTACCAATGACCTTATTATTACCTAGCTAAGAATATAATGCCTTACATAATCTGAGCACTCTATTACATAAACCGATAAAACCCAATGAATTCATCTTAGAATCTTCAAGACGCTAAAAATAAAGTCAATCGACCAACAGGAAATTGCTCATTCAATAATTTGCGTGTCTCTGTAGTCCGTTCCCTCCTTCTTTTTCAGGTTATCAAAGAAAATGGGTATACTTGAAATCAACGAGAAAATTTGCCAGTGAAGGTTGCAGAATGAATATCAATTCCCTGAGGGTCGCTTCGTAAAGTGAATCGCGAGCCAGGAACCCGCTTCGGTGGAGTTTCAAGGTTCATCGTTGCTATAAACTTGTAATATTTTAGCTTGTAGGGTAGTTGAGTTAATATAATTTGCCAATCAAGTGTAATGGTACTCGTGCGGAGTATAAACATGCGTAAAATGTACCCACCTTCGTGGTACATGCACCATTTTGTGACGGGAACCTAGACAACAGACTTAGATATTTTATTTGCAATACCAACAATGGACAAATCTAAATTATTTGATTTAAGTTACCGGATATTATTGACATAAAGTTTCCAGCTGAGAGGTGAAATAATTGCTCTATAATATTTAGCTAGCTTCTTGTCTGAGACCGCAGATGACGCAAGTCTGTCATTTTAACTTACAACGTGTGCAAGTGCCCTAAACTCCTCCAAGTGTATTGATGCATAAGTGAAACATAATAATTTGAAAGCACGGTTGGCGCAGCGGCTCAAACATTGACTGCTGCGCTACGTGTCGCGGGTTCGTTCCTCGCACGGAACAAACATTTATATGGCCTACACCTACAGATAGTTGTTTCGGGTCTCGGTATTTGTGTATATGAGTTTACATGTTTGTGAACGCACTTACGATACAGGAGAAATTCCTAGTGTGGGGCAACGTTTAAAAAAAGAAAGGCTTGTCTAGCATTTTACAAATTTGATTTTAGAACAAGCAAGCATGAAATACAAAATTAGTCACCTGATGTAAAATTAATAAAATGCTTATTCAACCAGTTTTATTGTTAGTTTCATTGCTTTGTTTACAATAAAAAGAAACTACTAAAAGCGCATAGTATACCTAGGTACTGAATATTGTGGTAAATAAGGCTTCTGTATGAGGGGTAGTAAACGCTAACTATTGTAAATATAAAAGTGAACGTTAAATTGTGTAGACAATAAAAAGTTAAGCTATGTATCGACGACTGTCATGAACTCTTGAAATGTCATGACCTATCCATAATGTTGTAACCAAATATTCGAAGCGTTAAAAGGTTTTCAAGACGATGATATTGTTTATTTGTGGCCATAGACATAATATTATGTCTGTGAACCCACCCACAATATCAGTGTTTGGAATGGCGGGCCACAACCCACAATAAAAAGATATAAATTAAATAACGATGTTTAATCTAATGTGATCTTTATCTAAGAACATACAACAATAAAAACGTTCGACTATGTTACAATTAAAAAGTTGCAGATTTTTTAGCTATAAATCTACCTTAGACTAACAAAGGGAAGGCATTTTGGCACCAGTTTTCCTGAACCTATATTTGTGGATCAACGCACCACAAATTCTAAACAAACATGACCATGATCTCCATCCTTTTATCCAACAAAAAAATATGGAACGCTATCGCTTTTCAAACGTCCTCTCCGCCCGAAATTAATGACACATTAATTAATGGATTTTTCTACAAAAATCTCTGAAATTCAAACCCATCTATGGGATGATCCAGATATAATGACGCTCCCATGGCCTAATGACGTCACATATCACACGCCACGCAGCGTTGAGAACCCTCGTTTTATTTTATTGCTTACTGGGGTACGTACCCTAAACTATACCCACCTACAATATGCCTACAGACGTACATATTAACACTTTTACGACTGCCCATTATTGTTATGACTTGCGTTGTTTACGCGTTGTTAAGCGAAAATAAAAGATGGTCCAATGTGTGTCTGGCCAACTACCAATGACTACCATTACTAGATATAAACGCGGCTTCACCCGCGTAGTTCCCGTTCTCGTGGGAATACAGGGTATACCGGTCAAATTAGATATCCGAGGTTACATTAATTCCCACCCAACTGAATATTGGTAGGATTGTTCAAAACACTATTATAAATGAAATGTGAAAAGTTCTCATCGATCCGACACCTGGAAAATTTTTTCAATCACCCTCGAATACAATAACAAACTTTCCGAACTTGTATCAAAATGTACTATTTTGTGATTTTGTATGTAGGTACGTCATGTCCCTTCAACAAATGAATATTTATTCTTTCTTTCTTATTTAATGGTTTCTGCTTGTACTTAATTTGTTCTTTGACCAAGTTACATACATACGTCAGGAAAACCTGTATTTTCTTTGCCACTTATCTTGAATTTTATGGTACTGGTTTTTTATGACTAGTCGATAACTTTATTTTCATTAGTTCTATGATTATTTGAAATATAATTATCAATTCATAATTCAGTTGCCAAAATTAGTGACAGTTGAAATTGTGAAACTGAAAAAGACAGCTTAACGAGTCTAAAATATAATTACAACGACCTAATGAGTACCTATTCACGCGACAACGGGTTTACCAAACGAGTATTTGCTTCATGAAAATATTTAATGATGTATTTCCTTAAAAACATTGCTAATGAATTACCAACTAAGAAATATGAAAAGATTCCTTTGCTACATTTTGGTCAAAGAACTTCAGTTGCTTTGACTGAAACCATACTGAAAAGTGCAAGGTTACAAAAAAGTTCAGGATTTTACTTTCGGTAAAATTATTCAGTTGAAATCCGACAGAGATGTTGAAACGTTACAAATAGATTAAGACGAATAACAGCAGACTGATGCAACATTTTAAGAATATTTTTTATAAAATTTTATCATGACATTAGTTACTTACAGTTTGGTGTCTCTTAATTATCAAATAAACTTAGGTAATGAAATTGTATCTAGACAACCACGTACTGGTTAGACACAATTTCAATCACCTATGACGTCGTACCACAGTACTGTAAGTAAGTATAGTAGGAGTTACAAATGTACTACCGAATAAAAGAAATTACATCGACTCGGATGTGACATCAATATCCCTTGCCTCCGACTGATCTAAGTTCCAGACTGGGAAAAAATTCAAATCGTAGATATTAGCTGCCGTCTCCCTCGTTTTGTTGAAAAAAAACTCGTCTCCTCTGATCAAAGACGATGGACTAATGGCCCGTCGTTAAACACTACTTCTATCTTTAAATCCTAGGTATTTCTGAAAGATCTCGTTTGTAAAGTGCCTGCATTAACATCGGTAGAATTCTTATCTTTTAAAACGTTAATAACCCGCAACTACTTCTGTTGTAAGTGCTTTTATTTTTATTCAGTACTATTCATTAAAAGACTAGTATGTCGGTTTTGTCAAATAATAATAGCATTTAGGCCCACTAGCAACATTACCATACGTAATGGCGTTTAATCCTAAACGTATGAAAAACATCATGCTATCTTTATCAATGAACCATTCACAGAATTGGAGCAATATTTTGTTTACATTTGTTAAATGCTACTTGCGTTTATTGATTTATAGCGCACATGGGCCTTTTTGAGCTAATCAGACACGGAGTTTTAGCAAGAAAAATAAGATCAATAAAACAGAACAAGAATCTACCGCGTGGCAAAAACTATGACACTACAAATTAATGTTACAGTACTTGAACCGTCTAGCGTACAATAGGTAAGATACAACGTCGGCCAAGATAATCAGCCTCATTTTATAATAACTAACTAACACGCGAGAAGTTAATAATAATTTTATTGTCTTATGAGTGAAACGTCACAATTACCAGGAAAAAGCGTACACATTACAAGCAAAACGGCCAAGTGCGAGTCCGACTCGCAGTCAAGAGTACCACCGTACAATATTTAACTTTAGACTATTTTTTTTTAAGTTTAGTGTTGTACTTATATTTTATGAAAAAATAGTCGTTTGTACTTATTATAATAACTTTAAAAATATTTAGGTTTTCTAATAAGTATTTATTAGGGCTATGTGGTACCTAAAATAATGAATTTGAATTAGTTTTTTTTCAAAACGCGAGCATAACATCACGCCTGCAATCCCATTTAGTTTTTATTATTCACATAAGACACACACTATGAATAATTCTAGCCTCTACCTATTACAGTTCAAAAGATACAGGCCTGTGACAGACGAGGTGACGACGGATAGACGGACGGGTGAACAGACAGGGAAGCCTTAGTAATAGGAGCTCATTGAAAATCCTTAGGTACGGAACCTTTTTTTTAACTTGGAGCCTTTGTTGCCAATTAATAGCGGAGATTAAAATATTTTATGGCCTTTAAAGATGTTTTAAAAGACCTAAAGGTTTGTTTTATTGAGGACAGAGCTGCGTAAAAGAGATTATTCTTTACAAATAATGTTATTTTATTTTTGCTCGCCTCTGTTGTGGCTTTTTATTTGTTAGAGCTCGAATATTTGTGTTATTTTTTTGGTGTCTTGAAAATCTTAAAGCACGGTTTAATTCTATTTTAGGCTATATTTTCTTAAAGTAGAAAATGTGCTACTATATATCGCCAGATATTAACTATTAGATCGCCATTGTACATAAGAAATATTATAGCAATTTGATTGTATACCTTTTGTTTGTGTGCAATAATGAATAAAAACTAAAATTTCTAGACTTATATAATTTTAAAGGGACACACAGTTTACCTTATCGGCTACTGATTTAGATCTTCCAAACACTTTTAATGAAATATTTTGTTAATTATTAAATTACACAGTGAACTAAGGTAAGGTGGTACAACAGCCAGAAGTACCAAAACAACATAACACACTGTTGCTTAGCACTTTGAGTACCCTGATCATCTTCCTGTATTTGTACGTGAGCGGTGATGCTGGGAATCTCCAGTCTGGCATTCAATGGATGCTGATGACGTAGCGAAGCCTCATTAATAGAAATAAAAAGATAAGGAAAATAATAAATGTATTGAAGGCAAGGTAAATGCGTAAAACCAACAGGTTGGCCAAACAGGTAGGTGTTTCCTCCTTTAATAGCTTTTGAGATTGTTCCTGTCTTTGTTGAACATCAAATTCCCATTACTACGTCACGATACACATATTAAGGGTAATTAATTCATAAATCTAGGTTAATCTAGGTTAGTGTTTTTGGGTTTTTCTACTAGGTAATTTCAGTCGTAGCCACGGAGTTTGGATTTGTGCCCGGTGCCCGGTTGATGGCAATAGGACCCATGTGACAGGACATGGGACGTAATCATAACTGGTGAAATGTGGGTGTACTATTAGGTACAGCTCTGGTAAACCCTTCGGGGATTACAGGCGTGATGTTATGTTCTGTTAAATCTAGGTTACCTACTTACCGATAGAACCCAGTGAAGTACTAAGAAGCCAATAACAAACAACTGCTGATCAACGATTTCTTAATCAACACAGTCAGCAATCAACATTTTTATCATTTACGATGACAATTTATTTTTATTTAAACACTAGTGACTCGCCACGGTTTGTCACGATTTTACGGCTTGACAAAATGTAGAAGATTTCTTAATTAAATCTAAGTTTAATATGAGTTTTTATTCTTCATTTTAGCCCGATTTTTTTTTTTTATTATAGGGAAGACACTAAAATCCGTTCCAAACACCCATGAAAAGCGACTACAATTAAATTATTCACTAGGTTTCAGAATAAATAACCAAGGTACATTCAATAAATATGTATTTTTACTTGCTCCGCAGCACATAATAACAATATTACCTACACAAAATAATTACTTGAGAAAATTGTGTAAGCTAGGTCCCTACAACACAAAATTGTGTTAGTTAAATTTTGGAAACCACTTTAGCTATCAACTCACAGGTAGGTACTACGTGATATGAAAACACATTATTTCTCATCATAATGTAGTTAATTTCAACCGTTGGCATTACCAAAACTAGTGTTAGGGGATACTACATCATCACTACATAGTATAAAACAAAGTCGCTGTCGCTGTCTGTCCGTCCCTATGTATGCTTAAATCTTTAAAACTCCGCAACGGATTTTAAAGCGGTTTTTTTTAATAGATAGAGTGATTCAAGAGGAAGGTTTTAGTACACAACTTGCCCGACATCCACGCGGGTGAAGCCGCGGGCATCAGCTAGTAGTTTAAAATCTGTGAACGTGGCGTCACCTGGGGCCCTATCAGAATACCAGTGCTGTGACATTTGTCAAAAATGTTGCAGCATCATGCTGAGATAGTGGCCTTTTGGCCTCGTACGGGACTTATTTGTGTTCCTCTTGTTTTTTTTTTTTTGTTAATCTTTTATTATTGATTTCTTGTCCTGTGTGAGACCAATAAATACTTTTTCTTTCTTTCTTTCTATAATAACCTGTGGACCACGTAGTAGCACTGACTATGAATTCAGTATCAAGTTTGACAATAATTAGGAACGGTTTTTTCTCAAAATATTTATGTTAGTATTTATTTTCTCTTGTTCCAGATTCGTTCTCTTCGCTGCTATAAGACACAACATAGAACCACATACGATAAGTAAATTTACACCCAGTAGAAATATTTATAGCTATCGGTATCCGTTACACATGACAATGTATAAGAGGGTTGGAAATCATCAAATGACTCCTACCGGTCTGGGCGGAGCGGAAGGGAGTGTCAGACTTCTACTGGCTACAAACCACCCGTGTTCCTTCTTAGCCTTTTGTGTCCGGGGTCGCGGTATCTCTTTCGAACAACCCGCAGCCGACCATATAAAACCACCAACACCTTAAAGATAAGGTAAACCTTTAGTGGGTAAATAGGTACATTTCACTAGTGATGCTAATGGTCACCCCTTTTTACATAGGACTTTATTCTATTGTCTATTGCCATCAAACGAGCACTAAAACCTACAGACAACGGGCTACTTCTTAAAAAACAGAAGGATCGATGCAGCGTTAATAAAACCTTCCAAATGTTGACAGAGCTTTTCGTAATTGAATTCGAATACCTACGAGTATGCTCCATTATTCTGCTTGTATAACATAAAGAAACAGTATTTTCTTACATTTCAATTCAGCACAAACAAACTGTGGTTACTCTAATTTCATGCTATCTACTCGTGTGTATAAGTTACGATATCCACTGGCTAGCAATGTTTTTACAGCAAGTGTAAAAAAAAATCCTGAGTTACATAGCTGAGATCTTTTTATTGTGCGCCATATAACTTGTCTACCTGGCTACCGAAGCCAAATGGCGCCAAGCTTGGCATACTATAGCTACCTATGTGTTACATTAACTCCCATATTGGTTTAGTGTTCACAAGCACCTCTAATAAACATGAGGTAGGTTCAATTTCCAGATCGGCGAAGTATTATTTGTTTTTCTAATTAGTAATTTCTAAGTTCTCGGAGTTTTGGTCTGTGCGTTTTTGATGGCAAAAGGTACTTTTTGCTGGGGCTTAAACATAACTGGTGAACTGTGGTGTACTAACGGGCCACGTCTGCCGAACCCTTTAGGAAATAGCCGTTATGTTTATGTGCCACATAGGTAAGGTCAAAGTTCTTATTTTTTAATCCACTCACTGACAGACAAGGTAAATTTGAATGCTTGATCGTTATCTTGATTGTTATCCTCTAAATATACATATTGGATGAAAGTTTGAATGTCGACATTTTTCCGACAGAAGGAGATTCCCGTTGGGCGCATAGCTTGTATCATTAACTAAGAAGTTTTTAAACCCTACTACGAGTATGATACAATCAAAACTAACTGCCGCACTCAGAGAGTTTTAATGATTACTTAGGCCATCACTTAGTGAAGGTTTTGACAGTTTTGTCACACGAAAGTATGTCAAATTTTTACTAAGTGATGGTTTAAGTATTCATTAAATATCTCTGAGTACCGCAGTAAGACAGTGAGTCAGTACATGATAAATCATCTAATCCGTCTGGCAAAATATTTTGCAAAAGCAAAACAAATAGTGATCGTAAAGAAATCGTAGACGACTGTCCAAATGTTATGATGTTGTCAGTCGATTTAACGGCTTGCAAAGATAGCTAAAAACATTTTTTTTTGTTTTTCTTCAAGAAGCTTGACTTCGAAATGAAAAGGAAAAATATCCTATAAATTTTATTTTGTGGTGTTCAAAATTAATGTTCTAAAAAAAACTCAATCATAAAACTATTACAGAATCCACAATAAAAACTGAAATACGGACTTCCAACGTAGGTACCTACATATTTAACAGATAACAAACAGTAAAAAGATCAACGATATCCAATGTTTTTATAAAATGGGAGTAAATATTTGTTTGGGATTACACGGAATCAGTGTTGTTATGCAAACAATACTCGCTCAGGTGACATCGAACGCTTGTATAAACCGTACGGGTATCGCCGTGAAATTGCTGACTATACATTTAGTTTTTATAGCGATCCGATGCAGTTTGGAACGAGGTAGCCGTGTCGATGGCATTGCCAATGTTACATATTCGCTACGAGGTTTTTATTAGATTTCGCGATACACGTAGCCGTGAAAATCGCTGGATTTAACGCGGTTAATACTATAGTAAAGTTTCCTTTGATATTTTCCACGGTGAATATAATAATAACGGTGTTTGTTGATATAACATTGAGGATACTTGCATGAATATATTCGAGTTTCTTAGCAAAACAGAATAATCTTGCTTTAAAGCATCTTAAAATAACATTGACTTGAAGGCTTGCCGAGTGTGGTAGTGACATTAAGGGATGTCAGCTGTCACAACTTGCTGGCATCTTGTAAACATTTAAGTTTGTAAATCTATATCTTACGTATAGATATTTTAAGACAAAGTCGCTTTTCGTACCCATTTGTAAACTACGCTATATATTTTGATGAAGTTTTTATTGCCAGTAGCATTTATTCCGGAAAGTTTAGGTGTAAGTAAGTATAATAATTATATATTTTTATGACCGTGCGTTAGGAAACTTACTTCTATAGGAAACAGCTATTTTTCGGGGCATTTCAGAATGCTGTATCTACTGAATATATGGTAATCGTATGTTGCTTATGCCCTGTATGTATGTATGTTTGTGGATAGATATTTAAGTCGATAATTATCTACACATTTATCTTCATCCTTGTAAAGTTCGCAGTACGATTCCAGAATACAGGCTTTAGTCTGTAAAGTTAGAAATTACTGACAAGTCTGCTAAGACCCACAATTAGAAACAAAGTTTCTTACAGACCGATTCCCCAGAATGGTTTTAATCGAAAGATTACCCTTGTTTAACAGTTCGACTTAAGAAACACTCATAAACTGAAACACAACTTTAGGTACGGTTGTTTTTAAGTTAACTTTGCAATGTATTTTTATCTTACGTGTCTGGATTATCTAGGTACTTACTACGTCTTGTAAATGATTACGTCGATTACTCTATTATGACTATGTAGTTTCTATTCTTCTTTTATTTAATAACAGTCATTAGTGTTATGGCCTAGCCGGACTAATAAATAACGTATATATTTCACAAGAGTGTCGGCTGCTGTCTTAGTAGCGAACATACGTACATAATACATTACATTATCGTTATCGCTCTTTCTGTTGGTATAACAACATCTTAGAAATATCAAAGGCATTCTGTCTAGAAAGTTTTTGATATAATATAGGCCTCTACCAACATAATATCTAGGTATTCTGTCTCAAGGACATAGTTTTGCTTATAAGTGTGTGGCGGCACTACAAAGAAACTACAGCAACGTGGTAAAAAGTACTAAATTAGTACTATGATAAAAAATGAAGAACTAACAACAAAAATTCTGAATCGAGCTAGTATAGTTATCTGCGACTTAAGAGTAGGTATATCCCGCCATATATGTTGTTCGAAAGAGATACCGCAGCCTCGACACGATGGGCTAAGAAGCAATAAAGAACAAAGGTGCTTTTTTGTCAGTAGAAGTGTGACACTCCCTATCGCTCTGCCCAGACCGGGAGGAGTTTCCACCTTCAAAAAAAAAAGAGTTGATATATAGAAGAACTCGACATGAACTGTTGGGCTGTAACCTACCACACAACACCCTTTTAGTCGGAGTATTCTCCCTTTTCTATAAGGTTTTTCAACGTGTTCTTCATACCTACTTCCAAAAGTGTACGATGTCACACACCTTTCATCCTCAAAAAATATCGTTACACATTTTCAGTTACCTTTATTTAGATTTTTATTACGATTTTCCTTGACACCTCTCAGAAGGTGGTAATTGACATTTGACATCAAAGATACATAGCGTAGGTGGTTTAATGTTTCCGAATGTAATTCCATATTCAACTAGAACAGTATATTTAGAACAAAATGGATACAGAATTCCTTCAGAAGGAATAAGATGACATAATAATGAAAGGGGAAATAATAAATATTCACCTGACACTGAATTATTTACGCTCTAAAATGTTTTATCTGTCTGACTGAAGTCTTTGAAGTGGCGTCCAAATATCGAGACGGTGGATTAACAGATAGCATCTTAACAGCATCACGGATGGTGTTCTAGATAAAAATAAATGTTGACTGCTTTTAAACAGACAAATGTGTTGAAATTCGTTAGTCGTGGCGATTATAATAGCACACATAAAATCACGCCTGTAATCCCCAAAGACCAACATTTTGCCAGTTATGTTTAAGCCCGCCATAGGGGGCGAGCCTATTGTCATTAACCGGGCACAAGTCTAAATCGCGTGGCGGCTACTGAGAAATTCCTTATGGAGAAACCTAATAACACTTTGCCCAACCTGGGCAACAACCAACGAGGCATTCAGCGATTAAAATACTGGCCTATAATTTTGTCTTCTCAAAGAGACAAAAACACGTACCTTCTACCTGGGCGCAATTAGTCAGCATAAAAAGAAAATACTGTAAAGAGACTAAAAGTAAAACCTTAGTACTAGGTAGGTATTGGGGGACAATGCCACTGAAATACCTCTCCCGCTACCCTTATCAAGGAGTAGGGAAACGTGTTGAGTAAACAGCCTTCGTGTCCCGCGCAGATTTTGATTAATTTCACACACCGCTCAACGGACCGGAGTAATTACTTCCCGTGATGTCATTTTATTATGTTCCGCTTTTTTTAGCAGACGGACATCCGATAATGGTGGACGGTTTACTAGCAGAATGTTGGTGAAATGATTTTCTAATTTATTCTAATTAATCAAGCGATTCTTTCTCAGGGTTACTGAGAGTAATAATCGAGTTATTGAAGATGGTCTGGTCTTACACGACGAACTTGTGAAGAACCATACATTACTGTGATATTAGTCTTGCTTTTAAGAAAAAGAACAAAAGCAAAAATATTTATTTGTCGCATCACAAAACGTGCATACAAATATTTATAGATCATCATCATCATCTTCCTGCCCTTATCCCATTCTATTTGGGGTCGGCGTAACACGTTTTCTTCTTCCATTCTTCTCTGTTACACGTCAAGGTGGCATATGTACAAATATTTATAGATATAATATAATATATAATAGCTTGCTGGTTGTGGCTGCAATTAGCATGGTGCTGTGCTATGAGGAACCCACAGTAAAGTGCTAGATTTCAGTGTTTACACGAGAAAATACTTAGTGGAATGGTTGGTCGTTAATATACTTAGCAATTTAGAATATTTGCAGTACCATTTCAGCATCCTTTACACAATCTTTGTCTTTATTCACCACATAAATCAACCTGACATCTGCGTCATCATAAATCACCATGACCTATTAAGCTTCAAGCGTCAGTAATGTCAAAATGTTCCTACCTATAACACTACCTATTTGATACGTATAAGTATATTGTATAGGTCGATTATTCACGACTCGTCAATTTTAATTCACGTGAAAAAGCTCCCTTTAAAAATGAGTTCCGATAAAGTCTTGACCTACAGAAGGTATACGGTAAAAGGTCACTTAGCTACAATTATATCTGACCTGTTCATCCTAACTGATATTCTGCCATGGTAAGCTTAAAACCGCTATCTTAAAATAATAATAAGCTTGATTTTAATGGCATCGGATACCTTAAATAAATACGCATCTAGTCGACAAAGCCAAATAGCAGTATCCAACTTAAAAAAAAAACAATTCGTAATGTGTATCCAAACAATATTCACAAAACTTCAATTTTCTCGAAACTGGCTTTTCTCGAGATACCGTTTATTACGGTAGTAAGTATTATAAACATGAAAATGTGTATGTTCGTTTGTCTCGTCCCCTCGTTAAAATTTCATCGAAATACGTTCAGCATTTAAGGTGCTAAATGCTGAACGTATTTCGATGAAATTTTAACATACAGGTAGACCATGGGTTAAGTCATAGGATACTTGATCCTGGCATAACGTTCCCGTGGTTGGTTAATTTCGCACCTCTATACAAGTGCAACCGCGAGTCTAAAAACATGAAAACAAATTACAATAACAAACTGAACCGCAATCTTCAGCCATAAATTCATTCTACATAATTAAACACCGTACTTTAGAGAAAAGCCATTAAAACGCGCAGTAAGTTATGCATTGCGATTACGCGCACACAGAACAACATTCCGCAGTATTGTTGTTATGATAACCGTTCACATACCCCACTTACAATTTACTTATCAAGGTCACGTTAAATTGAAACAACAAACAATACTCGAACGTATTGTTTTCAACTTCCCAAGCCTTTCTTTTCCGTAAGATACGGAACTCTATACTTCGAGGTTATACGACTTAAGAAGTAAGCCATTCGACTCAATCCGAGCGTCGATTTCTCCGCCGAGACTTTGTTTTGGGATTCCAGTAAGGCAGCCCATTAATCAAACGTTTTCCCTTAAATTGGTCCGATTGTTCCCAATAGGGTTCGTCGGAGCAATTATTGCTAAAATCTAAGTTCACGTATGTTTCGATATCGATAAGTTTTGTTTGAAGTTGTGTTGTAAATAACATAATAATTATCACGCTTTCATTTTGACGAAGTGCTAGGTCAAGATGTACCATAACCCGGTCGGGGCTGCGGGTTGTTCGCAAGACATACCGCGGCCTCGACATGAAGGGCTAAGAAGGAACATGGGTGGTTTTTAGTCATTAGAAGTCTGACACTCCTTTTCGCTCTGCCCAGGAGCGGGAGGGGTTATTTGATGATTTTCCACCAGCCAAAAAAAAAAAAAGGTGTACTATAATAGAACACCCACATTTCACTAATTATGTTTAAGCCCCGTGTATTTGGGGGTGCTTTTGCTAACGAACGGGCACAAATATGCATAAACACTTAGTCATTTAAAAAAAATACTTTGCCCCTCACTAGGAATTTCTCCAAACATTTGTTCCGTACAGGGACTGAACCCGTGACGCGCAACGCAGCAGTCAATCGCTCTTCCACTGCAGCAAACGTGCCGTCGAAACGAACCCAGTACCTCATTGGCAACAGTCGCACTTACCACCACTGATATAAGTTTTTAAACTGACATGGTCGGGATACCACAATTATTAATACTGAAAACGGGATATTTTCTTATTTTTTTTCTATGTTTTTTTTATATCCCGTTTTCAGTATTAATATTAGTGTTACAACCACTGGCTCAACAAGGCTGTCGTTGTCATACATTTGGTTAACTTAAATGGTCTCCTAGGGAAGCTGCAAACGTTGTACAGTAGTGTGAGTGACTGTACAACATTTGCAGCCCAGCATTACCTGACCCCTCGTATAAAGAAGGGCACTGAATATTCATAATTAAAAATATTTCCTTACAGTTTAAACGTGTGCTACGTGACTAGGAGCAGGAACAATGCTCTTAGTTGACTATTTCTACAAACAGTATAAAAATATTAGGTACTTGTATATTTTTAAAATAGTAGTCTTTCCGGGAACTGGTATTTTCCTGATGAAACGGGTTTGTACCTTTGTATTGCACGTATTCTATTGTTACAGTTTAGTAGGTAATATCCAATATTCATGATGCATGGATGATTTAGTTTTTCATGAAACAATTAAAACTCTTGAAATTGTTAACAAAATCCGATTCAAAAAGGGAAGTTATATTGTTATTCTAACTAATATTATAAATGCGAAAGAAATTTTGTTTGTTACCTTTACACGCCTAATCCGGTTGGTTTAGGCGTGAAAAATAACCACCGATCATCCAGTAATCTTGCTCATAACTTTTCTGGTGTTCAGAAATGGATATAGGGTACCTTTCATCCGAATAAAAGTGCTGTTTCCTAGCGAAACAACAATAACGTTCTTAACATAATATATTTTTCGAATCATAATTGAATTAAATTATTGTAATTCAAATGTGTGATAAAGGGACGGAGCTAGTTTAAAATAAAGCAAAATAGGAGTCTAAACTCTACTTTTTGACTATTCGATAACCAGAACCATGTCATAATTAAAGTCATTGTTAAAAAAGTACTTAAACAACGTTATCAGTGCCATTATTCACACATTCACATTATTATTCACACAGGCCGATTTGTTAGTGTTGTCAATCCGAAGCGAGGGAGAAATAAATAACCAACGAACGCCCCTACTACGTGCCGAGGCCGTGTTTCAATTTGTTTACTAACATGCTGAAGGCACGTCCGATGTGCCGCACGGTAATACCGCTTATGTAAAAATGTACTGTCGAACATGGTACCTATTAAGTATACAGTCGGCTAACCTGCATTTACTTTTAAGATTACATAGATACATTTAGAGACTGATGTCAAACGATACCGCGTTTGACATTAGTCGCTAAATGTCAAACGGTTTATAAAACAACAAAATTGCAATCAATCAGTGTACTAGAATTATAACGATTTCTGCGTGTATACCAAATATCATGTGCTACTGTACAATCAGTAGTGCCAATATGTATACACTTAGCAACGTTTAAAGTAATTTCCGTCTACTGAATTTCTTTCATTTTTATGTTACGTAACGAAATCAATATTTTGGAACCCATATTATCATAAGGGAGGTAACAAAATAATCATTCTGTCAAAGTTGGAAATGAAGAGTTGGAGATGGTTGACCAGTATGTCTATCTTGGCCATGTTCTTTCATTTGGCAAAGAGCATCAACAAAGGGAGATATCCCGAAGAATACAGCTTGGGTGGGCCGCGTTCAGCAAATTGGACGACATTCTGCAGTCGGCCAAAATTCCGCTATGTCTAAAGGCCCGCCTCTATAACCAGTGTGTTCTGCCCACAATGACTTACGGTGCTGAAACATGGAAGCTCACGAAGATCACAGATACACAGCCTCCTGGCTGTGAATATATTCACAGCCAGGAGGCTCTCTGTGCAACTCTTAGTCTATAGACTAAGAGTTGCACAGAGAGCCATGGAGCGTTCCACGCTAAGCATAAAACTGGTACACCGAGTTCCAAACGTTGAAATCCGAAGACGTACAAAAGTTACCGATATTAGTAACTGCATTATGGAACTCAAATACCTGGCAAAGCGTAGAGATGGCAAGTGGAGTAAGGCTGCCACCGAATGGCGTCCAAAAACGGGGAATAGAAATGTAGGTCGCTCGGCGGCGAGATGGACAGACGATATAGTTGCCATCGAAGGAAAAACCTGGATAAGAATGGCACAAGAACGTGGCGACTGGCACCAGAAAAGAGAGGCCTATACCCAGCAGTGGGTGAATTCGGGCTGTAGATGATGGATGATGATGAGGTAACTCAAAGTTGCCATCGTTATTTCAGGAGAAAATTCTGAACGAACTTTGCCGAGTTACCATGTTACTGCTTGTGACTGTTTACATGAACATTTATGTTGACGTATACAGGGTGAAAGAGACAACGATACGCAAAGGATTACTACGTGGTAATCCTTTGTGCAATGAACAAATGAATGATTGAATGATGAATACCACGTGGTTAGTACATCATTCCAAACCCCGGGGCGCATGTGGTGGATTACAACCCACTCCCTCTCACAGATCGGAAGCCCAGTGTTCTAGCAGTGGGAACATTATAGGCCGATTATAATATGCTAAAGTATTCATAATATTTTCTCTATAACAAAATAAAGGCCTTATGTTCTAGTAATAATAATAATAATAATAATAATAATATTCCACAACTATCACACAACGCCATCTAGTCCCAAGCTAAGCAGAGCTTGTGTTTTGGGTACTAGACAACTGATAAACATACTAATAATATATCAGACAGTAAAATAGCGTGTAAAAATAAAAGGTTCCTGAGGGAAATCACTTAAACTATCGCAACCATAGCCAAGATTGATGCCACTACAATATTTCCATCATGCTTGGATGGTCGCTCTTAGGGTGGGGAGGGAAATTCCTCCCAAGGTCCTTGTAAAGGGATAAACCGTTTTCTTTAACACTGTTAGAAGTTAAGGCTTGTTTGATGCGTCTGTCGATGTCAAGATATTTTGAACAAACCCGTTTTATTATTTAGGGACAAGAAAAATATAACTGTTGATCGATTTACGTAGGCATTTGGAATCAAGTTTTATTCCCGATAAAGATCAGATCAGGCATTTAAAGTCGAAGTTAAAGTCAAAACATTTCTAGTTTAGAGGATCTAAAATTGCCATTTTGGCAGAGTCTTAATAGGATAATAACAGGAATTAAAAATAATTAATAATTTAAAGTGACAATATATAAATTCATATTAACTGCGTCTGTGACCATTTAATTTTGAAGAATTTTAACGTGATTCATATTATTATTCTTATGCCTCCGGAAAAGAGTCGAGGCAAGTTCAAAAAAATATTATTACAAAATAAATAATGATCACAAAATCCACAGGAACCGTTTTATGATGCCTAATGTCACAAAATTATCTACACAGGAACCCAAATATTAAAAAATACGGGTCAGCTTCGAAAAGTATGAATAACAAAACGGGTATAACCTATCGTTATTTACAAAAAAAAATGTATTTTGGTTATTTGATACAAAACTGAAGGCCGCGGGGCCCTTATTTGATTTGATATGAGTGAACATCAAAAGTATCGCTTACACTGTTTACTACATTCATAACCACTCCGCGTCTACTCGACGTGGACTGGGAAATGGGCAGGTGTATGTTACTTTGAACAAGCTTGTTATAACTACTGAAGTGCGTTTTTCCACTAACAATAAGCTAAAACTATCTGAATGCCTGCGTATTATTAGAATTTTAACTCTCGTTGATGTGATGGGCGTTGAAGAAATGTTTGGTTTAGGCATTTATATTACCATGGAAATGGGAAAATTTCTTATCCACCTGTTTCCAGTTAATTATTTATTTGTTTAGACGGATACTTACTGCTCTTACATATAGCGTGCAGCTAGCGAACAGAACATAACACTAACAAAAGCATTGTATGCAATATAATTAAGCATAGCTTTACTCGTAAATATATCTAAATCCGGTTTCTGAGCGATCATTTAGTAGATTCATCTCCTTGATTAGGTAACAATTGTAGTTCTTCTACTTCCTGGTGCAGATGCAAGAAAAATAAGTAATATTGTTATACAGGAAGTGACTTTATCTGCGCAGGTACAGTGTTCAATATGTAAAGAATGACCCTCGGTCTGGAAGCTGAAAATGCAGTTGAACTTCAAGGTTCAATCGATCCGCCCGTCTGCTATTCGGCCAAGAGGCGCTCATGCCACAGTTTCTATCGGATTCAATTCGAATACTGAACCCGCCAAGTTACCAATTTACAACCACCTGAATTTTAAAACGTTGACCAACAATTCCAATGAATATTTGATTCACAGTTTGGTGGTTTTAGAACCTAGCACTTTGTCGTATGACAACAGTCCTAAATTTTCTCATACATATTGAGAGTAGTGAGCAGCATGTCAATATTATATCGCGACACAAAATAAAAAATTGACATGTTCGTTAAATGAATGGCCACCGAGTCGTCCTGGTTTGATTGCCATTATACACACTATGAATTTTCTTCAGGAAAAAAATATCCAATATTTTATTCTGAGGCATACGTAACTCCCAATCAAAAGAGTAGTTACTTGCAGTTTTAAAGTCTCTCGGAAATGCCTTCCTACACACAAACTACACACATCAAAAGTGTCTAGGGATCAAGCATTTTTATGCGGATTTCTTGAGATTGAGATGTGGCTTTGTAATAAATTTATGATTTTATAAATTTATATGGATCCTTTTTGGTGCATTTCATAATTTGAATCAGGAACTGTGAATCAAATTAGAGTAAAAGATGAAAATCAGCTGTCAATATTTTCCCTATAAAAACATACAACGCATTGAAGACATTATTAGTGCTACTGTTTCCCTACTACTGATTAAAACCAACGTTATTATGGAGCGGCGACGTCATTTAAGCAGGGAAGAAATGCTCAGAGCCGTGGGAATGATAGAAGCTGGTTCCCGGCAACGTACTGTGGCTTTAGCTCTGAATACAAGTCAGAGTGTTATCAGTCGACTTTGGACACGTTACCGAAGCACTGGTACCGTGGCTGAGCGCCATGGAGGACGGTATCGCTGCACCACACGGAGACAAGACCGATACATTCAAATCTTAACTCGAAGAGCTCCAACAATAACCGCCATGATGTTAGCCGTGAGGCTTCATCACTCTTCAGGGAACTTAATTAGCGACCAAACAGTCAGAAACCGCTTGCATGAAGTGAACCTTCATTCCCGAAGACCGCTACGGGTACCACCTATAGCAATGCACAATCGTAGGATTCGATATCAATGGGCTCTTGAACACAGAAATTGGGCAGAAGAACAATGGCGTTTCGTGTGCTTTTCTGATGAGTCTCGTTTTGGTATGAGACCGGATACAAGACGTATACGACACTGGAGAACCCCTGGACAACAACAGCGATTAAAATCCTGCCAGGAAGTCCATCCTTATAGTGGTGGAACCATCATGGTATGGGCGGGTATTTGGATCGGCGGAAGAACTGAGTTGATTTGGATCAGAGGCAACCTCAACGCTCAAATTTATGCTGAGACGATTGTATCAGACGTCATCGTTCCTCTACAAGTGCAAATCGGTCCCTTATTTCAGTTAATGCATGATAATGCACGACCGCACACCGCAAGAGTTGTAAGACAGACTCTCGCCGCAGCTAACATCAATGTCCTGCCCTGGCCTGCTCAGTCGCCAGACTTGAACCCGATTGAGCATGCATGGGATATGCTACAGAGAAGAGCTCTGCCAAATATGGAGGGTATCCAGTCGCAAGAAGACCTTTTTTTGTTGTTGCAACGAACATGGGCGGCCATTCCACAGCGTGATTTGGATGAACTCATTTTGAGTATGCCAAACCGATGTTCTTGTGTTGTTAGTGTTCGCGGTAGAAACACGGATTATTAATTGTTTAAGTTACCCAATAAAATTTTAAAGAAAACTGTTATTTCAGTCTTTTTTTCGAACTTTAATGTTAGTAGTTCAAATGTCAAAAATCCCTTTATTAGGAAAATGGCAAATTTCTTTATTAATGCAAAGGTGACTTGGTTTATCGTTACTGTGACAAACGAAAACACTTTATTTGATGAATCCTTAAAGAAAATTTTAATTAATATCAATCAGGAGAAAAGTTATTGCAAAAATATATGTTGATCCCTAGACACTTTTGATGTGTGTATTTTCTTCTAACTATACAAGTGATTGTCTCAACATATAGTGTATTTGTTTGCAATCAAAAGCAATGACGCATCTATTAATTAATATTCATATAAATGCCAAAGTTGAGCTGGAGAATTTGGCATTGTAATGGAAACATTCCTTGTCCCATCTCTTGGCCGCAAGAATTTTCCCAACCCTCGGTCAGCGGGCTTACGTTGTATTGTCATTAATTGAGAATTATTATGCTTCTATAACCGCTTGGCGCTTGTATTTACGTATTTACCATTTTCATTTCGGTTCAAACTCTGTAAAATTAGTCACATCATCGAAATGAGATCCATTTTTTACGAAATAGATCTTGAATAAAAACTCTACATCATCATCATCATTTCAGCCTAAAGACGTCGACTGTTGAACATAGGCCTCGCCCAGGTGTCGCCACATTGACCGGTCCCGTGCGTCACGCATCCAGCGGGTCCCCGCAACCTTCACCAGGTCATCGGTCTACCTAGTGGGTAACCTTCCAACGCAACGTCTTCCGGTTCGCTGTCGCCACTCCAGAACTTTTCGGCCCCATTGGCCATCCGTTCTGCGACCAATGTGCCCTGCCCATTGCCACTTAAGTCTGGCGATTCTTCGGCTACGTCTTCGGTAACCTTGGTTCTCATGCGGATGTCCTTATTTCTGATTAGAATCAAAACTCTCCTCATTAAAAATCATTCATATTTTCAACAAAGTCGTTTAATTTTTCTCGTTAGAGAATGATAACTAGTGCTTGTTTTTCTAATCTGTGAATTGTAATCCGTGAAAGATCCATAACAAACGTATTACAAACGCTTTATCTTCCATCATCCCACAATGGAATTCCCATTGTAAAGTCATAACAAATACAAATCATGGAATCACAAGAATGGGATCTGAACAGAATGCCTTCCTATTGGCGGTCTATTGTCTTCAAATCCTAAAGACAGAATGAATCGACAGTCTTTGAATTTTCTTGCCGGAATTTCCCGATTTCATTTAAGCTGTCTGCATTTGATTGCATTTAAGCCGAAATTGCCCCCCGTCAGCAGTTTGTGGCATTACGTTTAGCCCCTATCACCTTTCACCTTTATTAGCGAACAGAAGGTGTTCGAAGATTACCTGCAGGCGTGATTCAAATACAACATGTAGATTAGGGAAAACAGCACCCTTTTCACAATTTCTTTCCTTTACGAATCAACAACGATCCCAAATTCAGGTATTTCGCTTGTAAGATATTCGTTCTTTACTTTCCTTGCTTACCTAACCGATTTCACACACAGTTTGTATGCAAATCCACTTTTTTATTTTATGTGTTCAATAGTCTGAAATAAGCCCGTATCGCGTTACAAGTCCCCGATCGTTCCGTTACCGTTTATGTTTACTGCGAGTACGTCGGACGTTGGTAGACGCAAACTTTCTATAACACTGAAAACAGTTTTGTTCAACTAAAGTAGGATGCGGAATCGGAGAAATCTTATTTAAATTCGTATATGGAGTTCTGTTTGAGACAAAGTTTTCGTTGTAGAAGATATTATTTATATAATAATACATATCGTATACCTAAACAAATAAAGGTTTGGAGATATCATTACTACTTGATTAAACAGTGCTGTATTTATAGAAAAACATGTACAATCGGTTAACCAAACATTCAATAGGCGACTCCCATCACTCAGGAAAATACGGACAATAAACACAAACTTGAAACAGTTTACGTATTACGTAAACACCACAGAGCATGCAAACGCCTCGGCTGCCGCTTCTAGAAGCGACAGAGTGAACACTTTCCATACAACTTACACTACCACTTTTATACCAAGTTACACTACCACTTTTATACTTTTATACCAAGAGTGTCACTGTTTACTCGTATACACGTGATCACGTCAAGCTTTACTTATCCAGTATAATTTAACCTCGCTTTGTAATGAGCTTTCTGTACAATCATAAATTAACTTAATTTGTTCATGTATAGCTTGATATGGGATTGGTGTTCGTGCATACTAATAGAAAGATGACGTATAGAAACAGTCAGTTTTAAATGCGGTACGAGTCGCAACTTTACATCTCATCGTAATTTTGGTGCAACTACTTTTATTATCTGTCGTTATATCTGCCGTCTCTAAAAACTGTGAGCGATTCTAAGCTCTGTGGTATACTCACATGAGTAGTATAAGTTATACTCTATTATCTTAAGCGATAAAAGCGATTGACACGAAACAATATAAATATCTAAAACAATAGTCAAGTCGTAGCATATTTGTAGCTATGAGTCTCGTTTCCATGTTGGTGCCTACAAAATTTGCTTATAAATTGAGTTCAGAAATGGAAAGATGTCATCGGTCCTAATTTAATGTCGTATTCAAATACGGAGGCGGCATAAAAGAATCCCAAATAAGTTGATTATTGCGCTACTGATAATATGTTTTGGTTATTAATATTCTATTTCCGTGCTGCTTTTCCGGCAGTGTAAGTATTGTTTTTACTAACATATTCATGAGGGTTTTTAATTAGTGTCAACAGTTTTCTGAACTACGTTTAATAATACGTACCGTCAGCAATACCAATATGTAAACACTTAGCAATATTTAAAAGCACTATTGCGAATATTGCTTGTAAATGTACTGTATTGATTTCATAATAGGGACGTAACGAAACGAATATTTTGAAACCCATATTATAAAGTAGCTAGATCATTTATTATGTCAAACTTACAATCGTTTTTTCACGAGAAATTCGCGTTTTTACTTAGAAAAGTGTAAACATATTTTTGCTCGTGGTTGTACTTAGTTTAATTTAATTTAATTCAAACTCATAGGCTCTCAGTGTAAATGTAAGTCATTTCAGTCTACAGTAAGCAAACAAACCTGAACATTTAGTTAACTGTTGGGTTACTATTGAAGAAGAACTCTAACTTCTTAATATTTTCCTGTCGATAAACGTTACACGTTAAGTTAAGTTTATTTACAAAAACTACAACAAAAACTTCAAAAACATAATTGGAAATTTAAAACTACATTTCGTAAAGGTAAAACTGAAAAATTCAAAAGCTTGAAAAATGCAATTTCCGGCTGCATGAGCTTTTTAAATAAACGTGACAGTAACGGTGTAATCTTTTCATCGGACTTGTGAAGAGCTTATTTTGTTCATCGGACGCGCTCGTCCCAAATGACTAATTAAAAACAAATTGTTGCAGAACAAGGCCTGCGATTTTCATCGTTAAACAAATGGCTTCTACGTACAGTTTCACGTGTTATGCTATTTGGTTAATTGGCTTGTGTTTTGAGTATCGGATTTGGAGGTTCTCGCTTTAACTTAAACGTGTTCTGATCTATGGAAGTACATCTATCAGATGCATGTACATCTATCAGGTGCTTTAAGAGTGATCACTGGATAATTATTTTATTGGTCATTATTATCTATTCAATTCAGAAAACATGTGACGTCCAGCAGCCCTTACTGGGTCAGTGTGGTGGATAATGGCTCTCACCCAGAAAGGGGGATTGTGACCTTCATGCTGACTATGTGTATGCTCATTAAATAATGTATTAAATAGAATAGGGTATTTCACCAAAAAAATCTAATTAGTCCATCAGATAGGTTTTCAAAAAATAATGGACACATAATTATTTTTTCTTTTTTCACGAAACGTGCTTCGAAAAGTCGTGTCAAGTCGTGTGACGTCACAAGGTTAGTACATTTTTTCCCGTAAAGTGACGTCACAAGCCATGATCTTCGACACATTTTATTTTCATAATTTGATAAAACAAAAAACATGTATACAATCTTTTTCGATAATTTAATAGACAGATTAATTCGATTTTTTTAGTGAAATACCCTATTAAGCAAACTATGGCCTCTACAGCTCTTCAGCGTTGCTACTAAGTATATAGGATTAGGGTAGGTACGCAACATACTCAAGCGTTCTAAACTCTGCCCTATCACACAAAAGTTTCAGCTCAATCACCAAAACTACGAGTAAACAGTCAACACAGAGCCGTCAAAGTTTAAATATTCCCAAAAATAAACAGGTTCAACAGTAATATAGTACGGAAATAACAGAGTTACGGAGCAAAGGGATTCCTGGTTAATACGAGTTCCATTGCTATAATCATTTGCATAATCCAAAATGTTGGTGGAATACTAACATTCATTTTTATGATCTCGTGTAAGAGGTTCGGGGTAGAGCGTTGCCCTGTGTGAGACAAAAATTTGATTTTGACGCGGGGATACACTCATGAATAATAAAATGAATTTTCTGATACATATTGAATTAAAATAGGAACGAAATAAAGAATGTTTGTGGGTAACATGTTTTTGGGAACTCGTGGTTAAATAATATGAGCCGCACGGAAAGACTTTCAAGGTTCAGCCGTGCTTGTCGAGGTTGGTCCATGGGTGATGACCATCATTATATACCGAGTTTACTCCGTGTCTCGAAAAGCACGTTAAGAAGTTGGTCCCGGCTATCATTTGAAGATCATTGACAGTCGTTACGAGTAGTTAAAAGACGAAAGTCTGGCATACAGTCTTGGCAAGGGGCACCATATCAACCAGTACTAACTGGTTAGTGGAGGTCAGATATGTAGTCGCTTCATGTAAAATAGTGGTATTCAGCTGTATCCAGTTAGACTGGAAGTCGAAACTACATAGTTGGGAAAAGGCTAGGCAGATAATGACACGTTTTTGAGACGTACAAGGCTGTATTAAGCGGATTCACTTGGTTAGTAGACGTTGAAGTATGCTCGGAATTTCTAAATAAAAATAATTATTACATGTCACGAGGCAATTACAGTAAAGACGTAGGACTAAGCCACATATTTTATATTTTAGCTGCGTGAGTGAGTAAATAAAACTCACTCACTGCTCACTATTAAAATTACTGCCTGGACGTTATAACTTCATTTAAAAGCAATGTAGATTTCAAGATAAAGCAGTCTAAAATAAATATGAAACCACTCTGCTACTTTATGAAAATGCAGCCGTCACATTTTCAGAGCAAATCAAAAACTTATGTTACGAAATGAACAAACTGTCTCCGCGTTTTATAACATCGCAGAATGCGAACTTGCAAAGTTTTCATAAAGTATTATTTTGCTATTTAAAACCATTCTCACTGGAATCCTGTCCTCGCTTTTTCAAATTTTCGCAAATAGGCTTTATCTACATACAAATAGGTATGGAAACAGAATAATAATAAGAAAACACACATTACAACCCACGTGCTATAACGAGAATACGATTACTATAGCAACAAGAACAAGGGGTACGATGGCTATTCGCACGATATCGGATAACCGTAACTGTGTATCAAACTACAATGTGCTAGATATTGAATGGCACGGTTAACCTATAATATCATTTTATAGACTCCGTTACGATAAGTGGAGGGCCTACTTATGCTTACAAAAATAAGTACCTGTTAGGGATTTGGCCGGTTTTAAGAGTTAACTGTATAACTGTTGGTACAAAATGTTGCGCGTCCCTTTTGTGTCTGGGTAGCGGGGAAATATTTACACATTTTGGTCACGGGATGTAGACGCTATGTGAAAATTTCGGCTGTATGGGGTTTTGGTTATGATGATCCGTAGTGCTAGGTATTATTAAATCAGTATGCTTTAGGTATGCAGGGTGGAACCACACTGACGCTAAATACATTATTCTGTACAGGAAAATCTCGTCGGTTTTTTTAACAAAAAGCTGTTTTCTACAAAATTGCAATATCTACACGGTTACAATATATGAAACAGAACAAAAGATAGGAACTGCTGTAAGGAACTAAAACAAAAGACTGCTCATAAAAATTTGGGTAAAATTTAGACCAAAATACGATAAAACTGTTTGATTAAAGAAAGCGATTCATAAATAAAATGCCAAAATTACAATGCAAAAGTGGTGAATTTATGAATTAAACATAGAAATCGATTGGGAAATGTATTCATGTTAAGTGTCGTCACCCCCGTTGGACGAGCTGATTTATTCGTATATTGGAAAATGAACAAAAGAAATGGTTGCGAAGAAACAAACTGCGAACGTGTTGCAGCGATACTATCATACATTAAATGGAGTGTTGACTACTGACTTACATACGGCTTCTTTACTCATACTAAAATTGAATTAATATGTTCTTTAGATTTATTCCTCTAGTTTCTATTAAACATAACATCACGCCTGTAATCCCCGAAGGGTTAGGCAGATATATAATTCTAATAGCACACCTGCTTTTTCAGCAGTCGCGCTTGCGACCACTAGACCAATGAGGCAGTCAGTAAGAAATAAATATAAATAAATCATTAATATTCTTAAGAAATACAACAAGCCAAATTATTTCCGAGAAAAATGTTACGTAATATTTTGCGGGGCACCGAAAGCTGATATGAAATCAGCGATAAATTCGAACCGAGAGTCTCGGATAAGAGCCACAATTTGGGGAATTAACTTAATTTAGAGTTATTAAAGCCACATTGTTCAGGTTAGGGGACATAAATCGAATGGCACGCTCTCCTGTTCGGACCACCCAAACCTTGTCCGAGATCGATTGCGTTTAGAGAGTAATTCGCGAAAATGTAAGTGGAAATCTTTGTATGAGTGAGACGACGTATAGACGTTTTATAGACGTACTACACATGACACAACATCGCGTACTATTTTTAGATCGTTTTAACAACAATATCACACCTGCAAAACCCCGGAGGGTTAGGCAGAGGTTTACCTAATAGGCCACCCAAATTGGCCCAGTTACGATGAAGTACCATGCAATAGGGGTCGAGCCTATTGCCATCAAATAGTCTCAAATACAAATTGCGTGCTTCTAAAAAAATTTGGTGAAAAAACCCAATATCACTTTTACCCAACCTGAGAATCGGAATAGGACCTCATATTCGGTTAGACAATATTATTTGGTAGATTTTTATACAGTTTCAACGAGTACCGATAGTTAGGATTAGCGGTCGCCATAGGAGGGGCGGGCGCTTAGGATTATGGCCATTCCAAACTACGTGATCGGGTGTTTTTATTACGGTCCCCAGCTATAAATGCTTTAGATAACTTTAAGAGGCAGCAAAATTCAAACAAACGTTATGAAAACAATTTATAGGCATTTTCTTCACTAATGTACAAGTAAATTTGTAATGAGAATAAAACATGCAGTAAGCACTTGAGGCATCAGACAGAATTTTTAGTTGCTATTAGTAAAACCAAGTCTATAAAGTTCATTGTTGTTTAATGTGAAACATTCTGGCGAACTCGCAGGTTTTGATATTTTTTCTTTTAGATAGAATATTGAAAAGAAATACTTAATGAATGATAAGACAATGTTGTCTTTGACTTTTATAAAAGTTTGTTGTTCTATTAAAATTTTGGAACAAAAAAGAAAGAACAGCATTTTATATGTTCGAATTTCGTAACTTTTCCGCTTTGCTAAATTCACGAAGCGTATGACGAGTTTGATAAAATTACTCCAACTATGATGTTTTCCTCAATAACTGTACAAGGAAGGAGAATAATTAAACAGTTACCTATTAAAAGAAGAATAAAAGTATATTTACATAACATAAAATAGCATCACGCTTGTAATCCCCCAAGGGTTAGGCACAGGTGGTACCTAATAGTACGAGTACACCCACATTTCGCAGTGTTGCTTAAGTCACATACCTATAATCGTAAGAGGGGGCAAACCTACTTCATCCAGACTCCGTGAATGCTACTGAGAAATTCCTGATATAAAAACTCAATAAAAAAAAAATTTAAAAATAAGATTTCAGGATTTATAATTATAAACCTAAAACATTTTCAGAGTTTAATTGACATCAATTCACAATCTGAGATCAAATTCTTAACATTACATTTTGTACGTTTCTAGATCTCACAAAATATTTCTCATAGTTTAGCAACTGAAATTCGAAACTTGATACATTTGACTTTCAAACTAAAGGACTTTCAATAAACTTATCCAACAACGGTAAAAAGGGTTCAAGTTAATGTATTGTGAAACATTATATATTTCACATTGTGTACGTTTAAATAAGGATAAGGCATTCGTGCATGATGTGCGACCATTTTCACAGTTCGGTAACCCCTATACTATATCCACTAGTGTAGTGATGTTCCGTGCGAGCGCCCCAGGCAGCACTGGAAACTATGAAATTACTTTTTCATGACCCTGTTGGGATGAAAATGTAAACGTGGGGGATGAACACACAGTCTTTTGTTATTACGAGATATTGCGGGCTGCGGGAAAGACGTGGTGAATGCAAGCCGAGCTAGTGTCTAGCGGAAGCTCTACTTGAAACTAGAAATTTAAATACTAAAATGTGAATACGTGAATGTTTGTGGAGTTAGAAGCTTGTAATTCAACACTGCTTCAACGTCTGAACTTAAGTGGATACACAGGTCCACAGACCAGAACATTAGATACTTTTAAATTGAGAGAAACCGAAACCCGTCGGGGCTGCGGGTTGTTCGCAAGAGATACCCCGGCCTCGACATGAAGGGTTAAGAAGGAACATGAGTGGTTTTTAGTCAGTAGAAGTCTGACACTCCCTTTCGCTCTGCCCAAGAGCAGAAAAAAAGGTCCTCTTGAAACTATCTCTATCCCGTTTCTCTGGTGCCTTTTAGATTTTCAGAAGAGTGAAATCGGAGGCCGAAACAAGTGGGTAACATACTCAAGATCAAAATATTTTATTTTAGATTGGCCTACATGGGCACTTTTAACACTTAGAAAAACTGACAAGAAACTCCATGGTCTCTTTTAAAATGATTTCGTTTCACAATATTTGCATGTAACAGCATTAGTACTTATAAATCCATCCTGACTTTGATAGGAGTATAGATTCTAACCGAAACGGAAGTTTAATTTAGCAAAATTAAAAGGGGATTATGTACCTATGTTTGCCGCAGACGTCCCCACATAATCCTTGGAAATGCCTCTTTGAAGAAACATGCCTGTCTAACATTTCACGCACATTTCGACGAAATGGTATTTTGGTCTTAGCGTGTAGGCGAGCCTACGAGCGTTTGTCAAACAAATAAATATATGTAAATAGGTTTACCTTGTAAAATATTAATAAAGTGACATAGCAACATGTCTGTTCTCTTAATAAAATATAAAATTAAACACGTGAAACGTAGGTTTGCTACGCAATTTCTCGCTATTTATTGTAGACGAAATATAAAATGCGCATATCACACAAAATTAATAGCGTCTGGTTATGACCACGTGTTCCCCATTAATTCTCGGAAGTAGCACTCATATACACATTTTTCAGTTTCTGGAATTCGTATGACGAAGTGTGGTGATATTGCTGAAACGTTTTCTCTTAATAGCATTCGTCAAAAGATCTCTGTAAGAAGATAATTAAAAATAAATAAAGGCAAAGTTCATCATAATTTGCCTAGCCATTTTCCAATTTTTCTGGGGTCGGCTTTTAGTTTTACCGGATGTAGCTGATTACTAGTATTTTACATGGAGCGACTGCCTATCTGACCTTTACAACGCAGTTAGTACTGGGTAATACAGTAGGTACACCTTGGTAAGACTGGTTGGTGGTTGTACGGGTTTGATTATAAAGGCAATTTTATGTTTCTATTAAACTAAACGATAACGTCTCTATTGGATACCTACCATGTATTATCTTTCTTTACATGTTTCATGAACAGAAGACTACATTTTTAATAGTTTTTTTTTAATTTAAAATAAAGTGGGTGGAAAGTGGGTTGGTACCTACACGAAAATAGAAACTGGAAAAGTTGAAAAAAAATCAGGAAGCATGTCGTTTTAGTTTTAAAAAATAATGATGGTGGTGTATTCTGACCACTATAATAAATGCGTAAGTTTGTGAGGATATACCTTTGTTTGTTCCTCTTTCACACAAAAACCGTAGTATGGATTTGGGTGAAAATTGGTATACAGATACTTTATAACCTGGATTAACATATAGGATATTTTTATCCTGGTTTTACGAACCCGTGGGATAATTACCGAACTCGGCGTGGGCGAAGCCGCGGGCATCAGCTGGTGTTTAATAAATTGCTCCCTATATTTTATTTAAAAATACAATCACACCACTCACTACTTCGTCCGTAATAATTGTTATAGCTCGGCTACTATGCATGATATAAATATAATTTATAGCTTATATCAACCACGATTAATGTATCTTCCTATTAGAGAAAAAAAAATGCGTTTTAAGTTCCGAAGATTACCCCCTTCCTTCATACAAACTTTACCTCTTTATAATCTATATATATAAAAATGAAACCCGTTTTCCGTTGTCACGACTTGGCATGAAAACGGCTTGACCGATTTGGCTGATTTTTTTTTTTAAATGTTCGTTGAAGTTCAAGGATGGTTCTTACGGCGAGAAAATTTCGAATAATGGCCGGAAAAGCCCTAAAAACAGCCCTTTTCTTTTTCCCATACAAACGTTTTCTAACTAAAACGTAAAATCAATTTGAGCTTTAATACCGTACCTATAAAGTTCAAGTGTTAGTGGAGAGGTTCCGGGAAGGCAAAACAATTGAGTGACGTTCAGTTGTTCAGTCAACGAATGACAACTTCAAACAGACCATACGACATATCACAATAATCACAAATAATTACTGTTTCTTTCCCAATAGAAAAACGATTTTTCAAATGGTGTTTGCGTATAATATAAAAATTAATTGCTGTTAGTTAGTCGCGCTAGAACTAGAGAACGGGTAGACCGATTTGTCTAATTTTGGTTTTGAAACATTTGTGGCAGTCCAGAGAAGGTGAGAAATTAGTATGTAGGTAGGTAGGTAATAGGTAGGTGGTAGGTAGTTGGTACGTAGCCAGGTAAAAGGGCATTGCAACGCACGCGGGGTACAGCTATATTATATAAAAATGAATAGCTGTTCGTTAGTCTCGCTAAAACTCGAGAACGGCTGGACCGATTTGGCTAATTATAGTGTTGAATTATTCGTGGAAGTCCAGGGAAGGTTTAAAAGGTGAGAAAGTGGTAGGTAGGTAGGCAGTGTAGTAGGTAGAGTAGTAGGTAGGGTAGTAAGTAGGATAGTAGAGTAGGTAGGGTAGTCGGTAGAGTAGTAGGTAGGGTAGTAAGTAGGTAGGGTAGTAGGTAGGTAGGGTAGTAGGTAGGTAGGTAGTAGGTATGGGCAACCTTGAAGTTGCGCTGTAATCGGATTGAATACCAATATACTGTTTTTATTTTATTAGGTACAACTTAAAATTCATGTATTCGATGCTCTGTTTGGATTCTTGTGAAGGTCATATTCAGATGCTGTTATGGAAAACTTTAGACGAAAATAACTACTAGAGAAATATGTTTTTATGTAATTCAAAATATCTACTGTAATTGTTGGGATCTAGCACCCATGTAGAATAAACTAGAAATGTATTGTTAAGTTTTTAACTTTTTATAGCCACGTCATTTTCATTCAGTTAACGTGTGATTTTTTATATGAAAATACAAATAAATTCAGTCTGTCTCGTGGATAACTTAGCTACAGACATTGTAACACATCACAATACACTTTATTAGATCTTCAGTGTAATATAATACACGAACTACTACCAGTCACGAACGATATTCCTCTGACATTCGATACGGTTGAATCGATATCGAATAATTTTCGAGAGAAACTCGGTAGGAGGCAGGCAGTCTCGTTATAATAATATGTGGAGATTATAATTAAAATGAAACTAGTTTAGTGATCCTGGATTTGATTCCCAGGTTTGGCAACGTGTTATTGTGGTTTTCCACCATACACCTCTTAAAAGCACACGGAATAATCTTTAAGTGGCGAAATGTGAGTGTACTATAGGTATATATCTGCATATCACTTTGGAGATTGCAGGTGTGATGTTATTTTATGTCAAGTTAGTTTAGAAAGTAACTTTAATAGATTATTTTCTGTTATGTTTAAAACCGCAACAAACCCATAAAGAAATATTCATAAGCTACTTTTGTGGAAGAAAAATAAAATATAATATTATTACTGGCATAATTGTGCAAAAATGTTCTCTATGGTCACGTCCCCGCCGTTTGTGGAGTTATACCTAAAAGTTTGTTAGCTACGAAATTACCCAAATTTGTTTGTAGGTGGAAAGTTTATAACTAAATTACTTGAAAAATATTTTTCATTTAAATTAACTAGCTGCTTTCTATAATAATCAAATGAATATTAAAAAGGGTAAAATCCTACGCCAATTAGCTTTAAATGTTCGAAATCTAAGTTGGGCTACCTTTCGTTAATCCCCCGTCGCGATAACCGAAGACCGATACACCGAGAAAGTTCTATCTTGTTCAGCGATTTTGCTTTCATGAACCTTGAGTGAAGATTATCGCGGTCGTATATCTTACTCGGCCTCGGCCTTCGGCCTAAGGGATTACTCAGGCCTGTCGAGGTACTTGGACGCCCTACCCGATGTTCGAGTGGACATTGAGCATTGCAAGATATGTCAATCAAAATCAGTCTCTACGGTCGTTACGAAGATTAGTGGTCATAAATACTGTGAGACGAGAGAGTCAGAAAGTCGAAGTTCCTACGTACAAGGAGGTAGATATAAACAAACCAGTAGTTATGTGAGGACATCGGTTTACTAAGCTACATAATTTACATGAAAAGTGTGCTAAATGTTTGCTCAAACAAAGTGATTTGTGAAAATATATACGGAAATCTGATCGAGATTGACAGCTACAGAAAATAAGAGCAATATTTTAATAAATGTGTTAATGCAGTAACACGTCACTGCAAACAGTAGTCAACAGATAACTGGGCTTATGAATTATTTAATATTATTATCATATGGCTGATGGTAATTCATTGGAATCCAACATGTCCTGGAATATTTCTAAAAAACACGTAATCGTAAATCTAATGTAAATAACAGGTAAAACCCGTGTAATCTGAATGAGGAAATAATTGTAGATGCAGACGCGGCTAGCACATCAAGATTCAAGATACCCGAATCTGTCAAATTTTCCCAATAAACCTTTTTTTTTTTAATACGTTGCCCCACACTAAGAATTTCTCCTGTATCGTGGGTGCGTTCACAAACATATAAAGTCACATACACAAATACCCAGACCCGAAACAACTATCTGCAGGCCATACAAATATTTGTTCCGTGCGGGGATCGAACCCACGACACGCGGCGCAGCAGTCCAATCGCTTAGCCACTGTGCCAACCATGCCATCAAACCTTGAACTTGTACATACAAAGCCTCTCCTACTTCAATGTATATCCTGAACAAAAACTTAAAAATACAATTAAGCATAATTCTTTAAGGTAGTTTCTAAGTTAATTTCAAACAATTAATTTGGTAACAGTTGAAAGGGAACCTGTAGTTCTAAGTCAACTTTGTGAGACCAGCTGGCGACGAGATTAATGATCATTACTCGTTTGTAAGAGGAGATGCTTTCGTCCAGCAGAACCACTACTGACTAGTTTCATTAAATTATGCGGCTTTGCAAAAATCGTCCTTATGACAGATGTTAATGTTCCCGGAAATAAAATTTAATTAAACATTTATTAAGTCGATAACAATTGACATAAAAACCTACATCATATGAACGGATGCTAACATGATTACGACATATCCACTTAGATAGGTATTTTATAAAGCCCGACGCGACTTTGAAAAGGGTCATTCGACTGCTATTCGGATATTCCTCGTCAAAATGCGAACGTTTGATTCAGATTTATGAACGTCGAATCCTTCCAACTCAGCAGAAATCCTTCGAACCTGCCTACCCGTCAGCCATATTAATCCGTGAAAATAAATCCCGACTTGATACGCCCATAAAATACAGAAAGTCCCTTAAATAAATCGGAAGGCTCTAATACAACAGGAACCCTTACAACTTTCTGTTTTACTTGTAACTTCTGTTTAACTTGACGTCATACACGTTAACGTGGAAAGACGAATAAAAATGTAAATTTTGTTTGGAGTTCTTTTGAGAAGCAATGTCGGGGGTCCAATGTGGATCGTTACTAGGCCGCCGCATGGGTGGTTTCAGCTGACGGAGTTTTTATTGTCACCGACAGCCGTGCGAGTTAAAAAGGGAGATAAAGTTAAAACGATCTGGAGCGTGTATTTGTGCGTCACGTAATCTTGTTCGACACCATCAAAGTTGTTGTTTGAATTTACGACTCTATGCACGACATGCGCGCAGGCAATGTGGCACGATCCACATGAATTTTAGTCCACTCAAATTACCCGTGTTTATGGTTGAACATAATACATGCTAACATTCTTCCATTACTCTGTATTCCAAGATTTTCCATGAGCTATAAACTGAAACTACGTCGCCAACGCCTGATTATAATTGATCTATTATTCATGTTGATGTACAAAGTTATATAAGTTTCATTTGAAATTCTAGCTTGTGCTTAAGTTTTCAAGTATTGAGATGTATCGATTACCATAAAACAATATAGGCAGATATTATTTTTAACATTTAAAATAGCATCAAGAGAGCAAAGTAATCATCAAATGAAAGGAAACATTTAAACTTTTAATGATTTAATAAAATTAGGGACTCGCAATGAATTCTTTATACCATCTACCTTCGTTCTAATCAGAAAATAAGAAGAGGGGAACTTTCTTAATCAAAGAGACTAGAATCGAAATAAATTAACGTCAGTAGCAGAGTTCAAGCCAACTTAACGACTCAGAAATCAATTAATTTAGCCACGCTTCTGCGGATATTATTCTTGTCAATGACATTATTTATAGATTGATAGGAAGGTAGTTGTAACATCACTTTCTTCACCAAAGGCAAACAAGCTGATACATTTTCTTTTATTATTCATACTGAAAACGGGATATTTACCATGTTTACTGATTGTTTTGAGTTCCCGATATGGTGATTGTAACAGCGCCGAAATATCGGGAACTCAAAACAATCAGTCAACATGGTAAATATCCCGTTTTCAGTATGAATAATAGTGCTAGTGACCATGTCAGTTTAAAATCTTATGTTTTCTTTTATGTCTCTTCTGTTTGATTTTAGTAGTCTAAATTTGGTCTAGCCCCATCATTCTCTTGCCTTCAAACCAATTCATCTTGGGTCGACGCACCATGCCTTCTTCCACACATCTTTATTTCTTTACATCTCATCAGGCACCTCTTTTCTTGCCATATCATCCTGTACACAGTCGACTCATCGTTTCTGTGGTCTTCCCCCACTCTTGTATCACATTCATCCTCAAAACTGACCCCACGACATGTTCCTCATTTTGTTTAGCCCTAATAGGACTCAAATATGATATATACACCTACTACATGAGAAAGATCCTCTCAAGACTTTACTTAAGTATTTTAACTATTCACTTTATGATTTACAAAAAGGTAATGCAACCAAATAAACTTGTCTTGGTACAGACTGTCAAATTCAGGTCAACTGGTATAGGTGGGTAATTTATTTAAAATAGGTACCTACTCCAACAGTGCATACATTATTTTTACAATCAACAATAAAAGTATACAGGTTAGGGTTCTTATGTTGGTACGAATTACAGGTGTACACAACATTTTTTTTAGGTACAATATTAATTATATTTTTATTTTAGACAATAAATCTAAATCATAAAGTTAAGTAAAGTTATAGAAATAAAAAGTAACATTAAAGTAGAAAACAAAATATCTTTGACTGATATAAACAAGAGCTCAAATAACTCACTTAGATTAATAACAATAGTTGTCTAAGTAGACAAAACAACGAAATATTCTTGTAAAAACAAATAAAAAATTCAATTAAGGAACAAAAATAAGAACAGCCAATCGAAACATTTGACCTGAGTTTTACAGCTAATTTTCAAATTGATAAGCCCTTGTGTAACCTGATATTATCAAATTAAAAGCTCTTCTTTTTTAACAACGTTCTAAAATACTGAAACATTATTTTATCTTATAGCGTCAGTTTATATTCATATTCCTTAATTATTTAGTTAATTCCCAAATTTTTGTGCACGTGCTAGGTATGTAGGTAGACATAATAGGATTTTTGTTTTCATACTACATTATCTTATTTCAAAGCTCATTATTAGGTTATTCAGATATCAAAGAATTTTGTTCTAATTAGGGAAAAAGAAAAACGGACTGTGAATATTATATACCTACTGTTAATATATCTTTCTGATATTATTTAAGTAGGTTAAATAATTGACTCTACAAACACATAACGCGGTAGGCCCAGCTGGAGATGGCTTGATGAGCTAAACTCTTACCAAAATGATTAAGCCCAAGCAGCCTTATGTGAAAAAAAAACAAAACAACGGGTTGCACTCCGCGAGTGGCAACAGAAGTGAAAACTTGAATATTAACATGGAATAATTTTGCACAAATTGCTTTTTTTATCAGCATAAAAGCACTATAATGTATGTGATTCAATACAATATTCATTTATTGTGCTATCGTACACAAACAAGACAATTTATATTTTGACATTTGACACACACGCACATTCGTGCAAGCGCCCTGCGCTGTCTTAAGAAATTTCGATCAGGTCACGTGTCCTCCCTGACGCAAATTTAACATTTTTTACCCATCCCAAAAAAAAGTGCACAACGCCGTCGCCAAAGTAGTTTTCACTTCAAAAAACAAATCGGTCTTCTCTGTAAATAGTTATAAGTGGTCACACACAAAAAAATATATACGGGTGGAATTGAGAACCTCCTCCTTTTTTCACGTAGGTTAAAAAGGGAAGGGAGGGATCTGGTTCATAAAAATAATAAATAAACAGATTTCGTGTAACTCAAATAACAATATCTCACGATATCCTTTGGCCGATCTCGGATGTTCAAATACAATACTGTTATTAAAAACTACACTAAAAGAAATACCTACCGTATACTTGTATTCGAATTTCACAGGCCCTATAATAATAACTTCACATTTCACAAGACACAAAAAGGTAACGCTAATAAGTCTAAGAAAGAAAAATCTTTATAAAATAAGCAGTTGCAAATTTTCTTAAGACTGGGTAAAGAAATAATTATGACTGGGTTAATTACCGGGGGTTACTGTTCAAATAGCTGAGGGAAAAACGGCCTGGGAAAAGATGGGTATTGTAATAATTATTACCCTTTCGTTACGGAGACTAACAGAACGCCCAACAGGGTGCTCAATTAAGCTGATAATGGCGTCATTATTTACTCCTAAACAATATGCACGGGTCAATAAGCCAATATCTATGCCACGACACATCTATCTGACACAAATACCACCATGTGCAAAAAATGGGCTGGAGCCATAAATAGCTCACATTCAAACAAAACATAAGGACTTATTGGTCCTTTATTCCAGAAAAAGGAAAAAAAAATCCCAAGTTGCGAGACACATTTTCAGTGCTAAGGATTTTGAAGGGAATTCCTAATCCATTGGCTCATACGTTTAAAAAACTCGTTAATTAGACGGCACATGTAACGCAATGTAAAGTGTTGTAATGTCAAAATAAATGGTATTGCCATTGTAAACGCAATTACCATACTAAGGACCAGCGGTCTTATAGACAACGAGCATTTTTATCTAACCCCGATTTATGTAGTTCCAGAGAATTCTGTACTTAAAGATAAAATAATATTTATTGCTGGCCAGTAAACCGCGATAAATTAAGTCCTCCTTTATTGCCAGTAAGGCCTCTAGGGTGGTGTCATAGAGCTTGCGTGGGATAAATCATAAAGAACTAGCAACATTTAAAGGCAAAATTTAATTTGTAGAATGTTTCAATATGACTTGTAGGTAACCTATCTCTTGGGTACTTGCTAAGACAAAGATTCACATTTCGATTCGCGGTCCATTGAACTATTGCTAGAGGCGTCATCGGCAAACGATATTGGAACGATTGGAAAAAAGTGCAATGGAATGTGAACGATTTATTGGTTTATGTAACGAAGTTCGTTTTGTATGTGACAGAGAATTCGTGGAATCTAAAAAAGGTTTTAAACACACGATTGTTAAAGTACGAAATGCAATAAAATTGCGGTAAAACTTTATGCCCAACAATATTGATTTTAATATATCTGAATCTTAAATTAATTGATTTTAATAAACTACAAAAGTCACACCATATCCTTTCAAATTCTCTTCAAAATTTAAAGGGAAAACCACAAGCGCCGTGATCTCAACTTTATATTGGTTCATTTATGTTTATTTTATGTCATAAAAACGCACCACGGCTAAAGTTTAAAATCACTTAAAAAGTTTAGGCAGATATGTAAAAACATACCCATATAATCAAAATTTTAAAACTGCAACACTGCAGCCTGCTTATTTCTTAAGCCTTTGCAAAATAATAAACCTTCCAAGACTAAGTTAACGCAAGTTTAAATGAAGCTGCGCTAGCATAATGAAACCAATCTAGGATTAAGTCTAGTTGCACAATCATATACCTCATTATAATACATATGACAGTTTTACTAGCAATGTTTTGTTGGACTGTAGTCTATATTTCAGCGAGAGATATTCTGAACACGACAGTGCGGTAAATCAGAATTTAAATGCATTTTTGATTTAGGTACTTGTCTTCGCGTTCACACTTGCTTCGTTTTATTCTTATTCTATAGCTTTTCAGCTTATTCGCACAAGATGCTTGATCTTTATACTGTTAGGAAAGGTTCCTCACTTTTTTATTATAGAGGTTGAACAACTGGATTAGTAGGTAGCCTAACATCAAGCTTTGTAACCTTTCACCGTTACATGAAGGTAGAAAGACGTGTGTAAAAAATGTAGGTAGAAACTAGGTGATTTCTATTTTATGTGTTTAACGCTTAAAAATGACGTGTATTAGACATAATGATGTATTAAAGTGATAATTAGTTGATCACTGTCAATTAAGTACCCGTTTACACCTCGGTACTTGTAACATTGTTATTTTCTTTTATTTTTTGTCTTGATGTTTGTTTTGACCAATCTACGAAACGGCTGAATCTATTTTTCTGAAGTTATAAAGAGTTATGTTCTTTTATAACTGAAAAAAGATTACGGTTTCGTGTAAAAAAACAAAACCACCCAGTTTACAAAATCCTATTCAAATGGGAGGTAATATTTTTACAACAATTTCACGCGGCCAAAGGTCACGGACAACAGCTAGAAGAGACAATAAAAAAAACTACAACCTACTTAGCTCAATTACCTTTCAAACCCCACAATCCTCTCACACACTTTCACCATTATTAAACCCACTTTCTCAGTCACACAGATTTTCCCACGTCACAAGTGATAATGATTGTTTAGACTGAACACGTAAATTAACCATCGTTTACATCTCTCACACCTGAACATGGATAATTAATCAAACGGTGGTCATGCCAGTGATTAGTTGGCAGGTTGGCACTCGACTTAACCGCTATCTGTATGGGGACGGAAACTCGTGGCTAACGAGACAAGTGGCCCTTGTGTGTGTTTAATTAGACTCTAGTGTGAAATACTCTTTGGATAAAATTATTTTAGACGAGAGAGTAGTTTCTTCAAAATTATATTTATTTATTTAAACTTCATGTACAATAGTGGTTTTTTATTTGGATAACACTCTGATAGGGTACAAAATAATATCTAAGTAACAAATAATTTCTTTAATTATTCTGAATTCGAAATGGTGTCGTGTTTGCCTTGTTTGTTGCAAAACCCTATGTCTGATGTACGAGCCAGATGGCAGCGACACAACGGCAACCTAACGAGATAGCAAGACCTAGCCCTTAAAAACTAGGTACAGTCGCAAGCAACAATATGTACACAATTGGCAAAGGTCAAACACGAGTTTATCGGATAATTACGATCGTAACTTTGAGATATGACGTACTTTATGATAATAAGGGTTTCAAAATATAAGTTTCGCTAAGTAACAATAACATGAAATCAATACAATAAATACTTCTAATATTTGCCAAGCGTATACATATTAGTGCTGCTGACTATACATCCATCGATATTACCTACAACCAGCTTGTAACAGAGGTCCTCTCCAATACGGGAGTGGGCTGTAAGCTGTTATCTAACGGTTTTTTTTTTATTGGGTGGGCAATTATCGATAAGAGATACACTTAGTCAATTATTTCTTATGAAAATTGAATATTGATTGATACTCGACGCCAATAAGAAAACAGGAACATACTTATCATTGAATAACAAAGGAAAAATAGAAATAATAAATGCCATGGCGCCTGACAGGGGAGCATGGAAGAAGAAAACGTGTTGCGCCGACCTTTAAGTAGAATAGGGAAAGGGCAGGAAGATGATGATGACTTAAACATTGAACAATATGGAACGGTATATTTTTTTCTCTCTCATTGATAACTTACTTATCCTATGGACAAGTGTTTACAAAACATTTTATAACCTGATAAATATTCATCGATAAAATGCACATCAGATTGAAATGCTAATTACCAATCTATGACAACTAAACGCCTGTCACAGATGAAAAATCGGTAATCTCTAACTTTTCTCATTTTAAGATATTTTTCTAAGTTAATATGGAACAATAATTATGAGTAAGTACTACTTAATATGTATAACCATGACTAAAATTTAATTTTAATAATGAAGATACCACTCTTGTACACGAAGTTTAAGTAAACAAATAAACTGTTATGAATATTTTGATGATAGAAACACTGATATTTTAGTGAGAAAATAGGTTGTATAATATAGCAGGTAATTATGTTATCTACCTTCAGCTAAATACACAAATTAGTGTGTGGGCTGCCAAAATAATAAAGCCTCGAAAAAGGAATTATTTAGTAATAGAATATCCTGATACCGTTTCAGACTACTTGAGATTGTAAATAATTTACAATAATAAGACAATTTCATAACATCTTATACAATACCCACTACGCAAGTAATGTTTAAGTAAAATGGGGGCGAGCCTATTACCATCAACCGGGCACAGATAAAGTCCATTTCACGAAAGAAGTCCCGCAGACGCAGCGCTGTATGTCGCGCGACATAATGTTGTTTCACAACTTTTGGCATCGTAAATAAACCTTATAACGCACTAATCCAATAATAAACTCACAAAATATCTACCACAACAAACGCACATTGATAACATCGACAAACGACAACATGGCCGATCTGTTAAATTTAGTTCCACAATTGTCCGCGGGACTTCTTTCGTGAAATGGACTTTAACAAGACTCCGGGCTGCTACAGAGAAATTCCTGATAGAAAACCTTCAGAACAATTAGTTCTAGAATTGATATAATACTAAAATTATAACGGTAGAAAGACTGTCGTATATGAGGGAACTGAACTCTATATAACTATATACCTAAAGCTATCAAGAAATCGAAATCACTTCCAACTTTTAAAAGGCTATTAAAGAACCACCTGATTAGTTTATAAATTGTTAGTTTTTACTGTTTTTAGAAAATAATTTTAGTTTATTATTACTTAATTTTCGTTTGCCACAACAAGAGAAACCGTCACTTATTGTATCTAAATTATTATGTTTTCCTCATAGAAGTGAATAATTGTATTCTTTTTGAGCGAAATAAAATTTCTTACCGTATAAAGTTCAGCTCATTATCGTATAGGTTCGTATGCCACTTTTATTGTTTTCCTCGTGAAATTTTATGTCTAATTAATACTTTCGTAGTAAAATGCATTATCTAAATGGTCATAATCAACAGTGCATTAACACAAAATTATAAGAGATTATTCTTTAAACAACACATTGATAATAGGCTATCTGATAATATAAATACCTAATCTAAGAATGTATTAACCATATCTCAAAAGTCTGAACTAGGTCGGATTTCTTTTTAAAGACAATAAAATAGGTACTGTTTACATACAAACGAATTGTATTGGTACGTATGCACGATAGCGTCAAATTATAACAAAAAAAAAATTCAAGGGTGCTAATTTTTTGTACAGAACAATAATAATTCTTAGATCTTATAACGTCAGCTATCTGCCAGTAAAAGTACGTCAAAATTAGTCTAGCAATTTCGGAGATTAGACAAAACAAACAGACAGGCATTTTTTTACAAAATATATGTTTTTGTTTAACCATTAAGTCCGCTTATGTGCCGCTCTTGTAAATGAAATACTTAAAAATATCCTAATACACGCTGATCAAATTATGACTGTAGCAAGCAAAGTCGGACTAATGAGAAAGCGCTAAGCTACTTTCCAATATACCTAGGACACTAATTAAAAGCTTTCAACATTCGAAAATTTAATGAATCATAAATTCTCTCACACTAAATAATTGGTTCTAAAATGAGTTCCTAAAATAGGGTTAGTCAATGCCAAAATGAGTTTCTGAAATAAGGATTCCGAGTGCTAAACTGAGTTTCAAAAATAGGGTTGACCATAATATATTCTTGGATTAACGTAATCTTTTTGTCTTTAATCGAAAGGTTCCCATACGTTACTTGATTTTGTCAATACTCCCTGCGGCGTATTGGTTTTCTTTAACGTGAATTATGACTATTGGTACAGAATGGACACTAATTAGGATTTAAGGAGGACATTTATCACTGATTAGCTATCTTTTGGGAGACAAACTAAGAGGAAACGTTACGTAGTTAGTGAGTAAAAGATAGGAAAAGATCTTGTAAGTAATTAAGGTATGTTTTTAGAACTAGCCCAGTTTAGTCCAATGTATTTCTAAAATTAAGTGATTATTTGATACAGCGTCTGAATATCTTCTGGTATCAGCTTTTCGTAGAACTAGCAAGTAAGGCAATATGTGAACTTTAAGGCGGATTATACGATACATTTTCCAAAGTATAGAGGTGCTAAGGCTAACGCTAAAATTGATTCGTCTTGGTAGGTGGTCTAAGCTCATTTATGTTCAGTTTTAGCTTTTAGCCCCTAAACAAAATAGAGGGGTGTTTTAACTTTACTAAAAATAAGACTTGACTTGACTTAAATCTGCGACACTAAAACAGTGTAAAGTAAAACTAGAGTAACATCTGTAAAAAAATGGGCTGAAAAGTTAACACATTTTTTTCAGTACGCTCACGCGTTTTAATGAAATGTAATTACTATTCCACAGCAAAATTATAACAAAACGCGTTTATTATTCCTATTAATAATCCGTGACGAGAGCATACATAACATTTTTATCACCAACTCAACGGGTTATCCTCTTTACGCTTATTAATAATGCAATTACTTCGTCCGGCTACAGTGTCGTTACGTCACGGTTGTGACGTACCGAATGGAAAGAATATGAGGTCATCTTGTGATTGACTGTATTTATTTACGCGGTCACAAGCGCGGCTGCTGAGCATTTGGACCTGGATTCGATTCCTGGGTTGGGCAAATTGTTTACTGAAATTTTCATCAGGAATCTCTTATTAGCAGCTATGGAGTCTGGATTTGTGCCCGGTTGATGGCAATAAGTTCGCCCCCTATTACATGGGACTTAATAATAACTGGCGAAATGAATGAAGCCTATTAAGGTGCACCCCTGCCTACTTCTTCGGGGATTTCAGGAGTGATGTTATGTAATTTATACATTTACTTGTCGAAACAAAAACCGGAATGGAGGTAAAAGTACATGTTATTTGTTTTATCAAATCAATAAAAAAATACGAAAATAAAATGTGTCAAAGATCATGAGTGAGGGCTTTTGACGTCAGTTTCTGGTAAAAAATGTACCAAACTGTGACGTCACACGACTTTTCAAAGCACTGTATTGTCTTCATTTTGTGTTTACGTGAAAAAAGAAAAAATACTGGTCTAATATTTTTTGGAAATTTATCTGACGGACTAAATAATATGACAAAAAAAAAAGTCATTTAATCAGACAACACCGAATATTACTCGTTAGGCCAGTTGTTCTTTATCTTATGATGACTTGATCTATATTAGTAGTACCTACTTAATACCTAGTTTATAAAATAATGTATTTTTAATATTTTTAATGTGTCACTTAATAATATTAGTGTTACGTACGTGGTCACGATAAAGTATGTAGGTACCGCCAAAACAGTGTGTAAACATATTACGTACCATTATTATGTATTATTATAATAATGCTAACGATCCCATTGTGTGTAGTAGGCACTGTCAATTTATTATTATTATTGAAGTATTTATCCATGTCTCATTGATGTTTAGACATATTTACCTGTTCAAATACCGAAATAATTATAATTAATTATTGAGGGTGTTTGTATAGTTTTATTTTATTTTAAAATTAACGTATTTTAACTTGTGAATAAGTACGTAAAATATTCTTATTATTAGATAAACAATATATGATGCCAGTCTCACTTGCCATTCTAGTCAGACAAATGATTAAGTCGTAAAATCAACATGTTTTGCAACTTTAATTGCCACCATTGAATCATGCACTACTTAGTAATCTGCTTAGACAAAGTTTTCTATATAAATCGATAAAACGCGCGTGATGATTTCTAATTAGACTCAATACTCGTCTCAAGATTTCATTTCCCTCATAGAATACAAAAGCCAGCACGTAGTTAATTGCACATTTAGATGCGAACTAAACCGCGTGTTCTCGTCATTCACCCATGCGTATCACGACTGCTGTGTTACTTTAAACTAGTATAAACAATTACTGCTTCTACAAAGTAAGGTTTTGAATTAACCTAAAAATAATAAGGCTTCCGTATGACATTTTGCATCAACGCAACGGCACATACTGTCTCATAATCTTACCAGCAAGGTCACCATCAGCATCAGATCCGTAAACAAAAACCGGAATCTATACGTCACTCTCAAATCCAAGTAGCGAGGCATATTTATCAGCACATATGTAAAACAAAACAATGCAGGCGACAGTAACGTTTACTGGTTATTTCCTGCTTTACTCGAGACAGAAACACAAAACTATACGCGTTACAAACATGGTACACACAAACACGCGGAGACATAATTACCGGCGACGCAACTAATCATAAAAACACACCAAATAACAATATGCTATTCTCCGGAGTCAAGGCTATGAATTAGCAACACATTCCATATATATGTAATCGTTACGCGTAAACTAAAATCTTACTCGAAAAAACTTCACGACAAAAAGATACAACTGTTATTAATAGAACGTTTAAAACTATCGAACGTCGCCGTGCACTGAGCGTGCTATTCGGCGGTGTTAATTGCTAATCGGACGTTATCGGGAAATGTAGGTAGTTGACATTTCGTAGGCATGTGCCTGACTGTGTGCGGAGGGCGCGCCGCGGCAGCAGCGCGCTCACTCGCGGTTAGGAGAGGACTGTGCGTGCAGCCCGCTCGAGCCGCCCGGCCCGCTCGCGGCGACGAGCGGAGCGGCCCGGCTGCCCAGCGGAGCGGAGCCGACCCGACCCCAGACACCGGCACGGCGGACGTCGGGCTACGGGCACGTCTCCTCGCCTGGCTGGTGATGAGCGCACCGACCTGGATCATCCCTCGCGCGTTAATAACTTTAATATCACTCATATGACACTCGTCGTCGCTGACGTTGCGATCCCCGCGACCTATGGCAATGCAACCTTTTATTATGTCAAATGTCGGTGCCCTTGGCTAAATGACAGTGTAAGCGATTTTTGATATGTGAAACCTTACATTAAATTGAAATCCGATATGCCTACCGTATGCACGATTTCTGTACACTGTTTAACATACGATAAAGTAGCTATAGGCATACACATGTACTATACATACGTAGTATTGTTTTGTTTAATACCGATTTGTTTGTTGTGGTTCTTATCTACTGATATCAAACCTTAGTTTATCTTACGTACACATATTTACAAGCACCAACAGCCTATTAACACACTTTAATCAGTATTTAAAATCAACATACGTTTAGAATCGTAATAATATTGTCATTTGAGTTGAACATGTACAAAAACTCCCAAAGGAATTAGTGAGTTCAAATTAATTATTCATTGGTACAATAAAGACCTGTCTTGAATTTTCCAGTCGTATCTAATTAAACATTAGTTTGGTCAATAACTGGTATGAACGCGGTTAAGTGATTGCATATCACTGAGTTAACATGAGTGAATCACTTGTATGTACTTACTAAATTGATATTAGATATAACACACACATGGGTTGTATGCGGAATAGTTTCGCTGAAGTTGTAGTGATTGACAACGCTATCTACTAACACAGTTGATACCAGTTGTTGTCATTCTCTATTTATATACGTTTTTTTTTATAAAAAAATAATTAATCACTCACATCGACACTCACAAACTCTTGAACGTGGTTTAGATGGACTGATCGCGATCAGTTTTGTTAGCGAATTTACCCTATGTAATACAATAATTTTTAACAAAGTTTTACCTAAATACTTTTTACAATTGGTATTTAAAGAAACTCTTTTGTGAGTTATAATTAAACCCAGACCAAAAAAGGTTGGCTATCTCTGAGGAAGTCGTATGCCTTAAAGAGATAATAAAACTAAAGTCTCGTGAATTTAAATTGTATGAATGATAAAGTTATTTAGATAGGTACGTAATTATAAGTACATACTTCATTGCTATTTTTTTTTTAATTTTGTAGGTCATTTGCGTAGTAGGTACTCCCCACTGTATGACCAGATGTATGAACTTGGATGAGGCAAAAGGAGTATGTAAGGATTGGTGGGATTCTGTGGTTTTTGCATACCCCTATGGGATAAAGGTTTGAATTTAAGTATGAATTTGTTGCTATGTTCATACAGGGTGTAAATCAACTCATCACACAGCCGTCAACCAAGCATTCTGTACATCAAACTACGCCCCTACGCAAAAATTTTTGCTGGGAAATCACTTTTTTTTTTGGGGTCAAAAATCACATTTTACGATAAAACTCAAAGTAGCAGTCTTAAAACATTGTGCTAGTGGATGCATTGAATTGTAAACGGGTCATGGAGGTAATTTAAGTAAAGTTATAACCTGAAAAACTAGTATTTACAAAAACAGCTGTGAAAAATTTGGAACTTTGACCCCCAATATCTCCGTAACTAGGGGGTTCCCAGGTATGGTCTAGAACAAAAAAATGATCGCAGTAGTGGGGAGAACAAGTTCCCTTCGTTTGCGTTAAGGGCACTTTTACACCCTATGTAGTAAAAAACATCAACAAACGTTTTTGTACCGAATATGGTTTTTCTAAAGTACTAGCAATAATTGCAGAAAGATATCATTAGTGTTTTTATTTTCATAATTATGTCCTTAAGGTATTTTAGAGACTGTTGTCTTTAAATTAAATATTTAATCCTGTTCCTATTTTCTATTTGTTGCTTTTCATGTTTAACAAATAATTTATTAAATTACTTTGAATTGGAATATGAATACTTAAGCCTTAACTATAACGCAAACATTAGTAGGTATATAATTTACACATAATAATTCTCCCTTATATAAATCTACATTGATTAAAACTTCCCTGAACATTTAAATTAATATGCTTACGTGAGCAAACATTACTATCATGTATCAACTTAATTATGGTTTTTAACTATTTGGGTCACGTAAATATTGTGAAAATGCTTCGGGTCTCGAATAATTTTCTGCTACATACCAATGTATCTCAACTGAAAAAAGTTAAATAAGAAATGATTAAAAAAAATTACTGTGGTTTGGCACATGCCGAATATACTTAGAAAATCAAAGAATAAACTTAAGTGTTATCTAATAATATTGTGTGCCTGGTTACATATTTTGGCCGATCATAATTCTGTAATTACGTAATTTAGCAAATCAATCAATTACAAAATACTTAAGAAAATTTAAATAACGCAGGCTTCCCTGATGTTTCCAATTTATGAATATGGTGTACCTACTTTTGAAAAACGCACCATTAAGAAGTACGTTCAACTTTTTGGAAATGCGAATGAAACTGTGTTTTATTGGGGTGCAGGGTTGCTTATCCTCGGCAGAGGGTGTTTCGGTGGTGTTATATTACGAACTCTAATTCATAAACTTACATTAATTATTGTGCCAAATAGAAGCAGGTAGTTAACAGTTTAAGTGTAGTGTATAGTTAAAGCGCGAAATTGTCATAATTATAGTTTCCTTGCCTTCAGCTACTTAATGTACGCATTAACTAAACTTAATGAGATCATAAACACACTCATCAAAATTGTCTAATAGAGTAACCATTAATTTTTTCAGACCATTATGACTTCTGTTGTGAATTATGTTTATTACACGCCATGTATAAAATATTAGTGTTTAAATTTTATTAAACATGTGTAGAACTTATTAAAATATAGGTTTATGAACTGTGATGCAAACTCCCATACTTACTTAAACTGTTATTAATTATTGGAAAACAGAAAGTCAATTCTTAATACGATTGCAGGTACTTAATACGCAGGGGTTGCCAAAAATGCGTTGCCAAAAGTGGGAATTTAGGTATCCAATAAACCGAAACTTTACAATAATTTAACCTTGAAATTGTGCTGCAAAACTCTTAAAAGTAAAATATAACCAGTTGCTAAGAGCAACCTGAAACTGTCTGCGGGGTGTTGACTGAAAAGTTCATAGATTATCTAGGGTCAACCGAGCGAACAATGTCATCGGAGGAAGTGAAACGTTCCGTTGTAAAGTAAAATAATTCTTTATAACATCTTTGTTAAGGCTCCTCTCTCGAAAAAGCTTAAAAACAGCGTGCAGATGGAGCAGTTTTTCACCGGCACTTACAGAGAAATTACATCTGAGAAAAATTGTTAGTAATCTACATGATATGGCACGTAATTTGGTTTAACCATAATTTTTGTATCGGTATCACATAATAAGAAAAAAAATCCACAAAATCACCTCCAAATCGTTGAATGGAACCATTTTACTCCTTCATTTTTTAACAAAATAATATAAAAAAAATATCTACTGCTTTGAAATACAAAGGAAAATAATTTGGTTTTGTTACTTTTAAAAAAAATGTATTATTTTAATTATAATAAATGAAAAATGCGTCCGTTTAAAGTCCGTATCTACGACCGAGAGTGGTAGTTTGTATGCACAAGGTCATTGGCGTGAATACAAGCCTTAACACAGTGGGATATTGTCTGTTGAATAGGGGATCGGACTGACTCAAAAAATATGATACTATTTAGTCCGTCAGTTAGATTATCGAAAAATATTGGATACGTGTTTTTTGTATTATCAAATAAATAACAATTGACGAAGCTAAAACGCGTCAAAGATCGTGAGTGGGGGCTTGTGACGTCACTTGTAGGTAAAAATGTACTGACATGATTGTGTCGTCACGCGAGTTTTCGAAGCACTTTGTCGTCTTAATTTTTTGTTTATGTGAAAAATGAAAAATTATGTGTTCAATATTTATTGGAAATCTATCTGACAGACTACTTAGATTTTTTTTTGTACGATCCCTTATTGTAATAAATACAGTATCATTCATTTTTATATGTTTTTCGCTATCATTTTTTTCTTATAGGAAAAAATCGAGTTCAATACTTAAGGCAAAATTGTCCAGGTCGATTTGTTATGTTCCTAACTGTAACTACTTCTGATGTTAAATCCCTATTATCTTACAGCTACTACTACTTATGTAATCTCTAAACAACAAACATGAGAACATCAAAAATTTTATACTCAAAATATATGTTAAATTAGGTACATGCATATACTGTGATTCTCTGGAAGTTACTTATGGCGGTAAATATTTGGCACTGGGAGCTCGTACTCGATGCATCCAAACCACAGCATAAATAACGTGTAAACAGGGTTTAGTTGTGTCAGAAAACTGTTAAGTTATAACCTAAAACTTTTAAAATGAGCAAGAAATTGTTCTGAACGAATGAAATTAATGATAAACGAGACTTTGGCCGAAGAAGTGGTTGAAGTTCCCTTAAGAAGTTTGAAAAGCTTCGGTAAGAATAAATTGGCGGGCGTTGTATTAAAGTTTTACTTAAGTTTTTAGAATATGTAAAAGTTAATTGATAAGTAGGTACTTTATTGTGATTTTTCGCATATACACACATCAAAAGTGTCTAGGGATCAAGCATTTTTATGCGGATTTCTTGAGGTTGAGATGTGGCTTTGTAATAAATTTATGATTTTATAAATTTATATGGATCCTTTTTGGTGCATTTCATAATTTGAATCAGGAACTGTGAATCAAATTCGAGTAAAAGATGAAAATCAGCTGTCAATATTTTCCCTATAAAAACATACAACGCATTGAAGACATTATTAGTGCTACTGTTTCCCTACTACTGATTAAAACCAACGTTATTATGGAGCGGCGACGTCATTTAAGCAGGGAAGAAATGCTCAGAGCCGTGGGAATGATAGAAGCTGGTTCCCGGCAACGTACTGTGGCTTTAGCTCTGAATACAAGTCAGAGTGTTATCAGTCGACTTTGGACACGTTACCGAAGCACTGGTACCGTGGCTGAGCGCCATGGAGGACGGTATCGCTGCACCACACGGAGACAAGACCGATACATTCAAATCTTAACTCGAAGAGCTCCAACAATAACCGCCATGATGTTAGCCGTGAGGCTTCATCACTCTTCAGGGAACTTAATTAGCGACCAAACAGTCAGAAACCGCTTGCATGAAGTGAACCTTCATTCCCGAAGACCGCTACGGGTACCACCTATAGCAATGCACAATCGTAGGATTCGATATCAATGGGCTCTTGAACACAGAAATTGGGCAGAAGAACAATGGCGTTTCGTGTGCTTTTCTGATGAGTCTCGTTTTGGTATGAGACCGGATACGACCGGACAAGACGTATACGACACTGGAGAACCCCTGGACGCCAACAGCGATTAAAATCCTGCAAAGAAGTCCATCCTTATAGTGGTGGAACCATCATGGTATGGGCGGGTATTTGGATCGATGTTCTTGTGTTGTTAGTGTTCGCGGTAGAAACACGGATTATTAATTGTTTAAGTTACCCAATAAAATTTTAAAGAAAACTGTTATTTCAGTCTTTTTTTCGAACTTTAATGTTAGTGGTTCAAATGTCAAAAATCCCTTTATTAGGAAAATGGCAAATTTCTTTATTAATGCAAAGGTGACTTGGTTTATCGTTACTGTGACAAACGAAAACACTTTATTTGATGAATCCTTAAAGAAAATTTTAATTAATATCAATCAGGAGAAAAGTTATTGCAAAAATATATGTTGATCCCTAGACACTTTTGATGTGTGTATATACAATAACTTATTATCTGTAACCAAAACAAAAGTTTGTCGAAAAGGATCAAAGAGCGTAAACAAAATTGTCGACTTTGCTGGCAACATAAATAGTGCCCAGAAGACTGGCAGAATTGCCACGTAAGAATTTAAACCGCAATGCTGACTCTTTGATAAAAAAATAGGCCCGCAGGTTACGCGAAAAATCAACCAATCGCTTGGCGATGTCCCGAATCCCGAAATTCAATTAGTGAATATAATACCTAACTACTGCTGAATAAAAATGCTCATAAAAAGTATAAAGAGAAGCTGTAACTTATATTTTACGCTAGCAGCTAATCCCTTACCTTTTACTGACTGGCCCACATTAAGAGATAAGGCCAACCATTCAGCCCCGGAAACCATACAAAATATAATAACCACGCAATGTTTTCATGATACGCAAACCTTTGGGCAAATTCTGTTGTAAATATAAAAAATACCGTCAACGATTTTCTCATGCTATTTTTTCACCAGATTTTCAGCTTTCTGTGTAGTACTTAACAAATCGTTCAGTTATGTAATCAGAGAAGTGAGGTAACTCTTGAAAAAAGAAATCTTTTGACATTTTTTTATTTGAGGGTAACTTTTGTTTGTTACTGAAAAACTTCCACAAACTTTGTTACGAAACAGAACGGTTTCTCTTGTATTCATATAAATTTTTGTTTGTATAAAAACCCTTTAGAAAACAAATAATAATGTAAAATATTTTTTTCTCTTCCTTTCAGCGGTAAAAATCTTCCAGTCCTCGACTGAAATAATGTTTCAATTTAACTTAGCTCATGAAAGAGCGTTTAAAACTTGTGGCAATTTTTTTAGTACTTCAAACCATTACCTTAGTAAATACGCTTCCTATAATTAAATTGACACATGTAAAACAATGTACGTGTTGCATTTAGTTAGATAGTCTCTCATCATCGATCTCATTAATTATTTCATCACCACTGCTCCTAAACCAGTGAAAGAAAAAATCATAAATTAAGAACGTAATTATCTTGGAATTCTATGCCTATTCTATGACTACCTCGATAGTCTAGGGGTCGCAAACGCAATTCCCAGATCGGACAAATTGGCATTGGGCCTTTCCTAACCATTTGGGGATTACATGAGTGATGTTATGTTATGTTTTCATCCACTATGTGTCTATGTGTTGCATCCATCAACCTGTAGCTAGGGAGCTGGCTCCAAAAAGAATGGGCTGGGAATGAACCAATGCACATATTGTAGACAATGATTTTGGCTTGCCAATGGAACAATTTTGTAAAGCAATGAAACATTTTATTCGGTACCGGTAGAACAGAATACCAGATCTGTCTGCCTAAAAATAGTCTTGTCTCCAATTTACGCAAAGCCTGAGCAATATATTTCCCGTCTCCACCAACGACTGTCTGCTTTGATTAATATCAAGACATAAACATGCCGTTTCTGTCTAGCTGAGATCCAAGTTGGGGGGCCCTCGAGATAAAATGCGTTTTCTAAGCAATAGAAACACCAGACAGCAGATGGGGACTCCAAAATACAGCAATACGTAGGTAGGTACGTACAACAAATTGCTTACTTACCTACGTATAATGCTTGCGTCTTTCTAACGAGTGTGTAACATTATTATGAATGGGATTCGGGATTGTGACTGAGAGCTTGCACAAAGGCTGTGAGGAATTCAGAATTGAGCTTCTGAATTTCCTCAAAGGTTGCGCAGGACACTTTGATTTCAAAACTGCGGTTTTTGAAGGCAAATGTTATGAAGTAAGGAAACCGGTATATCCTAGAACCAACAACTCAATACATGTGACATCTAGCAACCCGCACTATACTCGTGTTGGATTGCGGTCCACTTCTCTTCACTTCAACTCCTCAATTACCATCACGCCTATAATCCTCGATCGCTAACCCTTCAGACAGCAGAGGTGTTAAACCCACATTTCATCAATTATTCTAAATTCCCATGGAAAAGGGGGTGATACCCTAAACTGGGCACAGATTTCGACTTCGTAGCTACTACTGAGAAATTTCACTAACTCTGCCCGACCAGGCAATCGAACAAAGGACCACCGAGGAAGTTTCAGAGGCAGTGGGAATATTACGGGTTAATAATGCTGTTCTTAGTAAAATAATCTCGGTAAAACTATATTCCGTGTAATAATTTGATGATTAAATACCCACTCGTACATTTATGTAGACTCTCCTTTCAACAATGATTTCATAAAGGCCGTCTGCTGCACGGCAATAAAAGAGCATTTCATTTAAATTTTATGCCGCGGCATCGTATTTTGTGGGAAGGTTTTGCCCCTGTGCACGTGACGTCAACATGTAAATGCTGGGTCATTTCCTTTTATTAATATAAATACACATTCAAAGAATTAAAAGTCAGAAACGTGTGCACTGTCAACTTTCTGTCTTTACAACGCTTTTTTTAAACCAACGTTTACATTTTAAAACATGTATTTATAACAAGCGGCTGTTTATTTCTTATAATTAACGATGAAATGAATATTTTTTATAAGAAATACTCTTGAAAATTCATACCACTGAAAATTTATTTCAGTAGTGAAAACCGATGCGAATCAGCTGTTCCCTTTTCCGCGAAACTTTTCACTTTGCTTCATTTTCACCATCGCACGTGGGAAAATTGGTAAGCCAAATTCATAAGTACCTCTTGTTTCCGAAGGGTGCCAAATTTTCTCTGTCTGCTAACAACTTCTTGTTTCCTTAAGCACTAACGAAGTTCCGGGAAACAAACTTACCTGAAAAGAAAAAAAAAGATTGAGTAAAGAACAGTCACACACACACAGTCACAGTGAGTAAAAAAATATTACAAAGTTCCGAAGATAAATAAAGGCAACTATGGAAAGACTTGGGTCAGTTTTTCAATATATTTCACGAGTATATTTGCAAGACATTAAAGGAGGAAAATGTTGATAACAAGAGGCATGTAAAAAGTATTAAAAGTTGGCGAATTTGTCGTCGTGGAGCGTTTGTTCGGGTGGCCGCAGGGTGCGCCGTGTATCGACCCGGCACTGACGTAACACCCGGGAGCCGATGCTGCTGGTACGCCCGCACACAAACTTTAACGGACCCCTTATTTAGAAAACAAAACTTGTCACGATCTACCATTCGTCTTTCAGAAAAACGACCGGCCGTTGAATTAGTAACTTTTACTCGGAGTTGTTCGTGAATTTTCAGTGTTTTATATTAAAAAGTTCAGTATTGGTTGTACACAAATACTATTATATTATGCACAGTAGTCGATTTTGTCTGTACTATTTTATAAATGCAGCACTAGTGACTTGGTCGACTTTCACAATAGTTACGTTGACGTTATAACAGACGATTTATCTATGTAGATCAAAGCCGCGCGTACGCACTGCGTGCGTGCCGCGTAATGGAGGATGGGGAAAAAATTGAGGAAGCTGGTACCCAAATTCTTTGGTATTTTATTGCAATTTTTTTTTTTTTGTTTGTTTTTTCACCTTTGGAATGTCAGAATACCAGCGCTGTGACATTTGTCATAAATGTTACAGCATCATAATGAGATAGTGACCTTTTGGCTTCGTATGGGACTAATTTAAATTAAATGTGTGTATGTCTTAGTTTTGTTTCTCATTTGTTTACTTTTTTATGCTTTAATTTTTTTGTCCTGTGTGAAACCAATAAATACTTTTTCTTTCTTTCTTTCAAATACAATGGCAACCAATGAAAGTAATATCCAGATAAAGGTCTTTGTAGAAAAATAGTTGCTAAGTGGAAAAATGTCAGATCGCTGTAGTGGCGATTTAAATAAATATTTAAACTAGATAACTCAGCAGTCCAGTCAGATTTAGAAAGAACAAAAAACACTAAACAGAGCACTAATACTTGTTTTGCACAAAGTTTTTTTACCCCCAGAATCCTACTTCACGTCCATAATATCGACAAAAAACCCCAGCGACTAAACAACCAGCTTTTATATTTCACGTAGGTACAACTAGAAAAGGCAATTGTAACATGTGGTATTGTATCCGAGGATGTTCCAAACCTGCCTGCAGGCAATACTGCTCTCGCCCACGGTCGACAGTGCACTCAGTTTTATCAAACAATTTTGATTTTTATGGACAAAGCGAGCCAAGGTTAGACACGCCAATATCCCCTAAGATCTGGCTTTTATTGCGTTGTATTATTTTTTAATCGATCAAGTAGTTTGAAATCGCTTAGAAATTGAAGACTATCTGGTGTTGTTTTCATTAACATACAAATGATAAAAATCTTGTTGATTTGGGAAGTTTTTTTTTGTTATTTGAGCCTTTGTCAATTCCGTCACATATAAATATACATCGTCATAATAATATTATGTATACTACGGCGTATGTGCGTCATTCTTGCTAGACAGATTTCAAACAATTATCTTCTCAACTTTGTTATGCAAATGCATTGTTATTTAAATATTTCTTAACATTGTGAATGCCATTCAAAACATTTGACAAACAGCCTTGGACTGTCCATATTTTAGTTTGTTTCAATCACAAATTTTAAAAAAACAGCCGTCGTTTCTTTACATGGCAACTTTGTCAATTGCTTGTCAACGCTTATCAATTTTAATCAAAATTCTTACGTAGAATGAAATAATTATGGTATCAGGCGGTACTTTGCAGATAATACGATGCTACAAAATTGCGATGCACGTTACCGCGATAGATTTTCACGGTCATGCTATTTGACTTAGATACACGTTACCGCGAAAGATCATTTCCACGGAGCCGTGAGTAATACCTAATAAACGCTTGAAAATTGTAAATAAATAAAGGAATTATTAGGGGAAATCGTATTTCCATTTTTCGATTTTTTGTACGTCGAGATTCCGTATTCTACTCGACAATAAAGGTTACACAAAAAAATTGTTTCAATTCTAAGAAATATTCACTTTGTGATGAAAAACGGAAACGGAATTAATACTTAATATGTTAAAGAAAGAAAGTAGAAAGAAAAATATTTCGCAGGTAGAAATGACAAAAAATAAGACAGTAAACATACAACGCATAACAATTATTATAAACAACAACACAACAACAAGTACAATAGAAGTACACACACTCGCACAGTTGTTACAAGTAGAATATGGACAGTGAATAGTCAATACGTATACTTATGAAGTATTTTAATCGCAGTCTCTCCACAGAAAGTCGTGCTCACTGCCCATATCCCACTTCCCTTCAATTGATTCCTCCCTGCATTACCGCCGGTCGTCGCAACAATCAAACTTGGATCAATAGTACGACAGTTAGATGGAGACAGTGCAATTGATCAGAATGTAAGTGTGTGGGGTTAATACAAAATATGCTGTGGTAGTAGCCATTACCACAGCATATTTTGTATTAACCCCGTTCAATAAACCCCACACACTTACAGTCTGGCTCTGCATAACATGTTTATGAGCTGGAATAATGGTCACCCCTCTTTTTTTGTTTTTTGGGGGGTGGGATATCATAAAATAACCCCTCCCGCTCTTGGGCAGAGCGAAAGGGAGTGTCAGACTTCTACTGACTAAAAACCACCTATGTTCCTTCTTCGCCCTTCATGTCGAGGCCGCGGTATCCCTTGCGAACAACCCGCAGCCTCGACAGGCCCGCAGCCTCGACAGGCCTTACCTTACATTTATTTGTAAGGTCCTCTTATAATATACAGAATCTGTAAAATTTCTTTCGTAGATCTTTCTACTTTAACGCTAAGGCATCCTACGTATATCGTGGTATCCTGCTTTATTGTGAAAAATTGGCAGTCTTAGATAGCTTGATGTGCTAGGCTGGTGTCTTTACCTAAGGTGCAATCTTGGCAAAAGCCCAACCTGGCTGACTGACAAGTATTTTTCGTCATGGCTATGGCAATAAATAATAAAGGAGATATCCTTAATTAGTTCTTGTAGGTGCCTACTAGAAAAGGAAAAAGATAGTCTAGACAATTTCTTTATTATGTTTTTTGTTAGAACCATGTTGTTAGTCTTTATCATCAGGAAAAGTTAATGTAACGGTCCTCCTTTTCTTCCTAGCCTTTTTAACCCCACTCCTAGCCAAAGGACTCCCTCCACTCCTTCCATTGCTCGCGAACGATCCTACTAAACATTTTTTTCCAATTCTCAGGCCTGCAGCGCCAAAGCTGCGGACAAAAGCTAATACTTATAATGTGATGTTCGTAAACAACGCCGCTCGTTTCAATTTCCCGAAGTTTTATTGTTTTTCATTTGCATTTTACGATTTTCTTTGAAGAACAAACTCTTAAGGTGGGACCGTCAGGTTGTACTAAGAGTATCTACCGTACTTAGACCCAATATAAAGTAATGTTATACTATTTTCGTTTGTTACGAATGTATTTGTGTCACTAGGGAAATACATACCTAGACGTTAGTAGGCGGGTATTGTGTATTGACCGAAACTGTGACGTAACACCAATGCTGAACAATATTTAAAACGTTTCTCTGTGCAAGTTTAAACACGCGTGTTTTCTTTTTATAATAACGTACTACTTTTCTAAAAATATGTGACCTTTTACGTATAAGTAGGCAAATTATAGGTAGGCTTCGGCAAATTTTGTACTTAGGTATTCTGATTGGTGAATAATTAAATAGGCGAAACGACTTTTTTTTTTAATTTCTCTGTGTTTTAAACATTCCTGTTTATGCAATTTCAGTTTGTTATTTTCATATTACATTATGATGCCATGACGTCTGACAGGGGAAGAAGAAAACGTGTTGCGCCGACCCCAAATAGAATGGGATAAGGGCAGGAAGATGAGCTATAATAATGTTTACACGTGCGCTAAACATACACGGAGATAAAACATAAAAAATATTGGAAAAGCAAAAATAAATATGCAGAAGCTCAGTATCCCTGATGTTAAAAATGCCATAAAACAAGAGGAAGCAACAAAAATATGCTGTAAAATCATATCAGATCACTGGTTTTCTCGAAGAAACCTCAAAGCCAAGACAAAGTAGCGTCGTTCCTTTATAACATTAGCTTGATAAAAGGCTCCCGACGCAACCAGCCTGCATTATTTTCACTCACACGAAATCATCTGTAAAGTTTGTGTCATACAGCAAGCGGGGGCGGACATAACATCGATGCTCATTTCTCTCTCTTTTATTTATATTCCGATGTTCTTTTTTTTTATCTAAAATTGCGATGCTCACTTTTTTCGCTCTAAAATTGCGACGTTTTTTCTTTTAAGTACGTCATATTATGTAAGTATGTAGATGGTGGGTGGGTCAAAGAAAATTAGATATAGAAAGGTTAGAGCAATGTTCGATGAGCCCACGCATGCAAAAACGGTGAATGATGTACCAAAATTGTCAAAATTAATCTTCTGAAGTCGAGTGAAGTATTGTTGGAGACCTGTATTTTATTTAAGCTACATTGAGAAAACCGTGGGAAATAAATAAAAGTATGTAGGATAGCAGAGCACAACCGATGTGGTGGCTGTGGTTATTTAACATTTGCTGAAATGTACCTATTTAACTTTTTCAACTGGGATTAAACAAATATTGACTTAAGGGCAGGTAGACCAAGCGAAATAGGCATTTAACGCTACCAAGAGTTGCCCGCGATTGCCGCAAAGCGAGCCGTGCGCTTACGTCGCGAGGAGTGTCACCTGTGTCACATTACAGATAAGCAGGCAGTAGGTCAACTTGTCTTATTGATTTATTTTTAAATTAAAATAAGAGATTTGATTAATTAAAAACTCGTTTTATTATAATTTGTAGTAATAGCGAAGTCTTTCGTTTTTTTGTAATAAATTAATTTGAGTAGATATTTTAAATGGAATAAACTCTGAACTATACTTATTACATTAATTGATGTTTTAGTTTCTAGGTCGGGTGTTCCAAATGCAATAGGTAACGCAAGGACGACAATGCCGCAAAGATCGCGTCATTATTATCATTTACGGAACAGATTAGGGTGATCATCGTAGCTTTTTAGTCGACCTTGTTTAGGGTTCCGTACCCGAAGGGTAACCAACGGGAACCGGGGGGGTACCCTATTAATAAGCCTTCGTTGTCCGTCCGTCCGTCTGTCAGCGGTCTGTATCTCATGATCTATAATAAGTAGACGATTGAATTTTTCACAGAATGTGTATCTCTGTTGCCTCTAGAAGAACAAATACGAAAAATTTAAAAAAATATATTAAAAAAGAACTCGATATTTGAATGGAAAATCGTATATTTTTTAATACAACAACGATAATATTATCAACTCTGTATCTCACGCATATGATAATCACCAAATGTGTCAAAATTATTATTCATGTATTCGGGGGGGTATGAGGAACAGGGTGTAAAGTTCCTCATCCCCCATAGAAAAGGGAGGATCCTCCGACCAGACGGGTGTTGTGTCCGACATAATGTAAGTCGGGATTTTCTATATAGGCTAATGTCGCGGATAATGTTGATAGCGCGATGTAGGAATTGCCAATTTAGTTCGCATGTGTTGCGATAGATGTCGCTGTCGCCACATCACTCCCCTCCGAGATCGGAGGTGAGTCTTGATGCTTGCCAGGCCAGTGGAAGGTTCCAGTGAGTCGGAATCGGATGCCGCGTAGTTCTCGGTGAGTCGGAACTGTCTGCGGTGATGCCCCAGTGAGTCGGGGTGATGCTGCATTATGCTCCAGTGAGTCGGAGTGATGCTGTGCTGCGTAGTGGCTGGCTGCTGCGTCGACCAGGAGAGAAGTGCGTCTCTGCTTGCTGACCGGCCGAAGTGCAGTGTGCTGTGCCAAGGTCGCTGATGAGGCTGAGGGTGATGACAAGGTATGCGCTTCTGCTGCATGCTGGTGGTCAGGATACCCTTTGAAGCCGTGGTTGGAATTCATCTTTGAGTACTTTTTCTACGATGAAGGAGTCTTCTGTGTCTTCAGTTTCTCTAAAAAAGAGAAATATGGTAAGTCTTACAAGTTTGTCTTACACATCCGAGTAAAAGCATTGTATGTAAAATGCGGTAAAAACATAAAATGTGGTACTTACGTTAATGTTACAGTTTTTTGTGTATCAACAGGATCCAATCCAATAAAAGAGGTTTTGGATACATCAGCCGTGTTTCTACATGATGCATTATCCATGTAGTACCTGAAAATCCACCCACATTATGTTAGTTAATGTACATTATGAGTATCCAGGACTTTAATACAGTAGAGCATCGATTATCCGAACGTCGTTCAACCGAATGACAGACTCATTTTTCCGTTTGAGGTACGGAACCCTAATCTTGATCTATGGTAATTACATGACGCGGGCTAGCGGACTGCGAGTAAGGGTAACTCGCCGTCCGATCAAGGACCAGGCCCGGGTCCGCGGCGCGTCGTGTTCCACGCGCGCCTCAAAGAGCTGTCAGCAAACTGACGGGGCCCAAATAGGGATGCCTGCCGGGGCCACGAATATGTCTTACCAGGATACCGTGGCCCTGGAACGCAAAGGGCAACCGAAGGAACAGGGTGGATTTTAATTAGTACAAGTCTGACAGTCCCTTCCGCTCCACTCAGAGCGGCAGGACTCATTTGATGATTTTACCACACGATAAAAAAAAAAGATAATTACATACCTATTTTCGTTTGAATCCTCGGGTATCAGATTTGTAGGTGCGGCAGTGTTCATGTTAGTTTCTTCAGGCTGCCCAACTAACCTATAACAAAAAGTAAATGGAGTACCTATTTCACAGATGAAATTGATAGGTAGATATAGTAATTTACTGTTCGTTAGCAAACGCCAGGTTGAGATATCGAAATAGACAAAATATGATTTAATTTTATCAAAAATCTTAGCGTTCTCTAGTACTACTGATATGTTTATATTGTGGCTCGCCACTCGCCAGGCAGGATACCGAACGAAAAGACAAAATATGAATTATCAAAAATCGTAGCGATCCTCGGTACTAATATACGATGATCGTAAGTTTTAGACATTTACCCATCAGAGACTGAAGTAAAATAAAAATTAATTTTGAGACCAAATTACATTACAATACAAATAAAACATTTACGTAGGTACTTACTTCTTCACATATCTTTGGAGTGCATTCTTTCTATTTGTGTCTTTTATTGCTTTACACGACTTTTTTCGCCTGCGTTGTTTATTGCCCATTATAATTTATAACTAACAAGCAACAAATTCTCAAAAAGAGATAGTATGGTGCGCGTAGTTGTCAAACTGACACAGGTCCGTCGTCCATAAGCGCCAACACGCGACTGAACGGACCTGTCCGAGCCGCCGCGATCGCTTTTAATTCTTATTTAAACATAGTAATTGAGAAAATCATTTTATCAATTCAAACTCTGCGAATTTGTCTTAAACTAATTAGTTTCTTAATTATAGTACAAAAATTAAATGTAAAAAATCAGTAATATAGTCATAATATTGAAAAAACGATCTAAAAAGGGGTAACTTTGCGATTTTTTTCTATCGAGTGAAGTTCATCAGGTCTTGCAACTGAATGCGATTTTGACTAGATAAGATCCTTAACTAACACATATATTTTTTTTTAAATTTAAAACACTGTATTTTTTGTCTCAGATTGTTTTAAAAAACTTAAATTCGGGTCCACCCAGCCTTAATAAAAATTTTGAGCACAGCAATGTACGTCGGCGGATGTACTGAGTCAACGTAAATATTCTAGTTACGCTCCGCAATTACTCCCGGTTCCACTCCCCTTCTTTCTGACACGTGCCTAATTCTGAATCATATAGCTCTCTTGATAGCATCTCACAAGAAAATATTATATTTCCTTTATATTAGCATAATGAAAAATCTCAAACATTGTATGCAAATGAAATTTGGTCGGGTCGGGTTCCTTGTTATAGGAGAAGGAGAAAAATATAAAATCTAATATGATTGCGTTATTGCCCCAGAAGGATTTAGAACTTCCGTAGAATAGCGTTGATTTTTGAGAATTTATACTAGGGTTAAAAATTAGGGGAAGAAAAATACCGTGAGGAAATATGCATTTCGTAGAACCATACATTCTAAGACATGTGACATCTACCAAGCTGGCCCACGTCGTGGATTAAAACCCATCTACATTGAAGAAATATAATGGATGGAAGACGATAGTGTGTTTTAAAGTAACTATAACCAATAGCCTGTCGACATATTCAGGGTTTAACGCTAGAAAAGAGTACAATTATGAATTTGATTTCACCACGTCAAAATACAATTTCAAATTACCTTCAGAGCTTTCTGAAAGGTCCTCAAAGGCAACCATTTTCGTGTCAATAAACGGCTGAGGATTGCGGTATACCTTTGTATAAACAACCAGCGCATTTTGAAATACGAACAGAATCTTCTTTTTAACGTACGACGTAACGTACTACAAAAGTCCTAGTTATTGCAGTCCTCACGTCGCGAGTCGGAGATATCGGTAGCATCGGCAAAATTGGCCAAATCAAGAATTCTCACATTTTTCATTCAAGTTATTTCCACTATATTTTTCTGCAGAAAATCTTGTTGACGAGGAAATAACGATAATACTGACCACTACACAAAATAATTCAATAAAATAAGTATTGGGTGTTTTATTGCTCTTGGGAGAAAAATGTAAGTAAGAAAACTAATGTTAACTGTTTTTTGTTAAAGTTTGTTTTTGTTCCGTCTTTTTATATTTATGAATATTTGTTATGTGTTTAGTGTCTATTTTTTTGTAATTTTGTATGCATAAAGAAATAATAAACATGTATTCTCTCTTTTCTTTTAAAATTATATTTACATTTACTTGCTACGAAACTTTTATTCGTAGGTTTAGCCTTAACCCATAGCGTCATAATAATAATTATCAGTTTTCATAAACCGTGTATAAATTACTGAACGAAAGGAATATAAAAAGGGTTATTCTCTAAAAAGACACACCCCCAAATCATCTTTATATTATTATATGAAGCGTAATAACATGGTAATAGTTCTTTATTGTAGCAATTTAGCGAACCCAGTGCTTAAACGAAGATGTAGCGAAAAAGTATTCTCATCTCATTTAGAATAAGGTTTATTGTTCACTGTTTGAAGCTTTCACAGTTTATAAGATAGTAAACTTTACTGTCACTTACGGGATATCTTCCATGATTTTACATTATTATGGGCTCTCGATATTTGTGTCGAGTTCCATTAGTGCGCATAGCAAAAGCCTAATAAAGAGAGTAGACAGATTTGCCAGCCCGTAACAATTAATTTACCATCCATCCGCATTTCCCAGTCATCTACCGATCAATGGCGCTTGCAACAGCGTCGAAATATCGGGAACTCAAAATTATGGACAATTTCTCTACGTGACAGAATTAAGTACCTAGGTATAAGGCTTATTAGTTCCCCTACTCACTACCTCGTTTTGTGCTACCCTTGTTTACCAAATAATGCTGAGTATATACAGTTTAGAGCGGACTAATCCCGGAGGGCGCCTCTGTATAAATCACCCCTAATCTCGAAGTAAAATAGTGGGGGTGAAACTGCACCGGGAAGGCTTAACAACGAAAAAAAATACAGAGACGGGGTCTTGAAAATTGCATTTTTTACCGTGAATCTTTCTTAGTATCTTTTCTAGAATAAAAAAAATATCCATTACTTTTTATAAAGAGATGTATTTAGTGACCAATGTATTTCAACTTCGTACCTACTACATGAGCCTTTTCAACTGTTCTCTTTGTACCGTACGTCTTATCAATCTCAGAGAAAGCGAGATACCTCTTCCAAGGCCTGTCTGATTGAAGGAAGATAAATGACAGCTTTGAGCCAATCTGGACCCTACCTCTCTGATAATTTACTGGCTGGCTGAGTACAGATTGCAATAGGATAAAAGAAAAATACCTATTATATTCCTGAATTGAGGGCTACCTATGCGTAGAAATTACGATATCTCAATGTATTTTCAGTAATGTGTTTTCCTGTTCATAATGATTTCTACAATCTGTGAAAACCTTAGTACCGCGTAGCAGAAACTAAAACCCGGTTCCTTTATTTGAGAACGTGTCAAACGACTTTTTGTAATTTTGAATGCAGTCCGCGTTTCAAAAGAATCACTTTCATCATCATCATTATCTTCCTGCCCTTGTCATCAATTACTCCTTTCTCTTTCATACAAACCATCCATTAAAAGAAAAGAGTAACTTTAATTTCAAATCAGTAAATGCCCCATAGAAAAATAAAGAAACATGCATGTTTCCATTTCGCTTGTAATTTTCCAGAGTAATTTATAAAACACCGGTTTTACACCTGTAGGTAATTAAAAACGTGTTTTTAATGCTTCATAAAAGAATATAATGAAACAAAACAGGATCGTGGCACAACAAAACGATACTTACTTACTACGTGATCATCATCATCATTTCAGCCAAAAGATGTCCACCGCTGGACATAGGCTTACCTCGTCACTATACGATAATATAGAATGAGGTACATCATCTCGCTATCAGTGGAACGACATCCTTATTAATTTGTTTAAATAGCTTGTGCTAATACTTGCAGCTTTTTAAGCTGCAAGTATTTTGATTTGATTTAGTGTCAGAAGGGTTCTGGTGGTATTTGATATGGAAACAATAAGTACTATGGACCTTGATTTTTGTGACATTGTTATTGAAAATTGTACTAAAAAACAATATTCTGTTTTTAGTTTTGGATTGTGACCACGCAACAAAAGTTCTATGTCCAATGTCCATTGTCCAACAATATGCCTACCTACATTTTTAGGTACGGACACGTGTACAAATAATACGTAGTATGTATTTATATACACTTAGAAAAATTCGAGTTTGATTAAAGATCTATTTCAGTATTACATGGGCACCAAAAAATTATGTATGCAACTACATAAAATTACAATTCTAGATATTAGGAGAAATTCACTTTTATAAGTCGCTACGTGTACATCGTGACTGTAGTCGGTTAATTTTCTTGACATATCTAAGAACGCATGTAATCGTGGCTGAAATAAATGACGAACACTTGCACGGTTCGTTACAACTAATGTTATTTCATGCATTCTGAACTGGGTTTATGACGTCATGGCTCACTGAACGTATTTTGCTTCACTTTTCGTGATATTGCATGTCATAAATATAATATGGGATTTTCTGAAGGAGAAGCCGTGGTACTAAATTATGAACCGTGGTTTAGTTTTATATTACTTTGTTGAACATTCAAATTAGTTTAGTGCCTCATTGGTCGAGTGGTCGCAAACGCGACTGCTGTGCATGAAGTCCTGGGTTAGATTCCCAGGTTGGGCATAGGGCTTTTGTGTTTTGAATGGCAATAGAATAACCTCCTATTACGTTGGAATCAATCATAACTATTATTTTATTTAAACTTCATGTAGAAGAGTGGTACATAGGCGGACTTAATGCCACAAGATATTCTCTACCAGTCAACCTTTGGGTCAAATAGGACAGCACTGTGGTAGAGTACAAAAAAATAATAGTAAGGATAATACCATTTTGCAAACATAATACATAAATTGGTGCATATTAATAAATGTACACACAGATAGAATTAAATAAACTAATGATATTTTAATACATACAAACAGTCTAAAATATGAGAACTCTTATAATAATTACCTACTAAGACTAGTGACTTGATTGAGAGCAATTCAGCCCGATTTCAAAAAGTATTTCCGAACTTTACTTTTGAAAGCCATCTTGCTTTCTAATATTCGGGCAATGGCTCAAGCAGAACAGTCGCGTTAGACCAACGAGGCAGTCGTTGTGTGTCTGTAAAAACATTGTTACTAGAGTGATCCTAATTATAGGCCATGTTTCAAATAATAGCAAGTATTGTACGAGTATGCGTAATCTTGGTATTATTCCAACCTGTTGTTTTGTTAAACTCAATGTCTTCTTACAAGTGAACGATTTCTTAGAACTATATATTACCATAGTTATAGCCAAGTATTAGTTACGTTTAACCAAAATGGGATGCTTGATGACTACAATTACCATTTGCTTGTACAAATTAAGTCATTGTTATGTTAAACAAGATATCCGCAGAGAATAATGTTTGCTATGGTTACATTTAAAACCGAATACATGTATTTTAGCTGTCAAGTCTAATTGTCTACAGATTTTTAAGTAGTTTTTAGATATAAATTTAAATTGGTTTTTGTTCCTTTTCCGTAGGTAAATTAAGTCAAGTAATTGCATATGGGGTTTCCAGCTAATCACGTGGATGAGATGCTTATCTAAGTGTATCTTTATCTTCAGTGTCATGGAGTGGTTTATTAAAATCGGTATATTTTTCTAGAAGTTGGTATAAGGTCTGTAGGTGGTCGGTTGTTGAAAAAATAGGGCGAAATCCGGCTTGTTCTGGTGGTTGATGTTTATCCAGTTTCCCACCTAGGCCATTGTGTGTTACTTTAATAAAGGTCTTGTAGATGTAAGATGTCAAACTGATTGGACGGTAATTATCAATGTCATTTTTGTCGCCTTTTTCTTGTAAAAGAACAATGTTTGATTTGATATTTAAACAAAAAAATATAATATTAAAATGCTAGAAACAAAATTCAAATAAGCCTTTCCACATTCTCTAGACTCCACACTAGGATACCCTGAGTCGTTTGAATAGGTACAACATGTGACTGTTCTCAAATTACTCTAGGCTATGTAGTTCAACGATTGGACGACGTTATCTTTTTAAAATCCTCTTTTTCTCCTTCCCACAGACCGCACAACATACGGCTGTAAAACTGCCACCTTCGGTTTTCCTCTGTGAATTTATTTCCCAACAATTCAGCGTACCTTTGAAATTTAAATGATTGGCTGGATTTCAGAACCACCCGCGTCGCTCCTGCCACAACCGGGCCAAAGCATATATTACTCCTTTACAATTCGGGGTGTGGGAATGCCTCCTTAATCAATCTTCGAGTATATACCCTGTTTTTTTTAAATGTCTCGGAGTTTATTCAAAATTAAATAAAATGTGTAAAAGTAGATGGAAAGGTATGTTTGAACATGTATTATATTATTGTAGTTACATACGCTTCTTGTTTGGTTTCTCTAGTTTCAAAGGAAATAGCAACATAGGTAATGTTTATGCAACTTACTTTTCTCCGCTATGCATTATTGTCCATATCTGTAGTCGACTTCAAAGACTGTTAGGCAAATTTTTGCGTGGATCGGAAATGTGCGATTTCGTAAATGATTAGTTGTAATTTAATCTGATAGACCATTCAGATACAGTCTGGGTTTTGTAAAGAAATACTATGAAAGGCATACATCATCGTCCCGTCGGGGCTGCGGGTTGTTCGAAAGAGATACCGCGACCTCGGCGCAAGGGTTAAGAAGGAACATGGGTGGTTTTTAGTCAGTAGAAGTCTGACACTCCCTTTCGCTCTGCCCAAGAGCGGGAGGGGTTACTTGATGATTTTCCACTCGCCAAAAAAAAAAAGGCATACATCATCGTCATAATTCATAAGAATTGAATTAATAATTCTTCATGAAGTTCTTCTCCCAAAAGATCTGTGTTTTGAAACGGTCTACTTTCTGACTAACAGACCATCTCCTTGAATATTTAAAAGTATCTGTAAATATGATAATATGTCATTTAAACCAATGTTTAGAGTTTAAGTAACTTTAAATTGAAATATTACTTAATCTACCTCACTAATTATACTCAATACTTTATTGCATTCCACATGCAGTACTTAGGTGGTAAACTTAAAATTAGATCACATGGACCCTGTCGGGCACAGCAAAATAATCTACACTTCATGAATCTCAAAATCCCTGCATTTAAACCCGTTAGTTAATGGTTCATAGCTGTGTACCAATACAAACAGTTCCTTATTCCCGCATCATAGTAATCAGTGTGAAAACTTGGCCAAGTGGAACGGCTGCGAACACTGGCACAAGCACAAACATTTGAATTCGGAATGAATACGCCACGGCTACGCTTCGGGGACTACACGAGCTCGATTCTGTTACCATGGGTTTCGAAAAAGTGTATTATCGTAATGCTGATATCAGAAGCTTCACTTCAGTGAACGATTCATTCAGGTAAATGTTCATTTTTGTTTCATTTTGTGTTTACATGACACCGATACAATTGTATAGGATTAAGAACGTTAGTTCGCTACTTTAATAATTTTTCATAGTCGAGTGAAAAGTGGCGTCATTGGATTGTTCACTCATCATCATTACTTTCCTAGCCTTTCCTAGCTTCCAGTCTAACCGGATGCAGCTGAATACCAGTATTTTACATGCAGTGACTTACTGCGGTACTCAGAGATATTTAATGATTACTTAAACCGTCACTTAGTAACGATTTAATAATTTTTCACTTTTGATTCATTTTTTCCTAGCAATTTTTATTTCCAGTGAAAGACAGAAACAAAATTAACAATAACTGAAGAGACAGACATCCGTTTTACTGAATCCGGCTACTTTTGATTCACTTTGTAGGTACTATCTCCAAAATGCAGTGGTAAGTCTGTTACGTTGTCTAGATAATTCAATAAAGGTTAATTACGGTAATGGATGTGGCCTTTATATCTGGCTGGATATTTAGTACTTCGTAGCCCCATTTAGAACCAAAATGTGAGTTAGGTACTGAATTAAGAATAATGAGATACAAATTGGCTTTAGTTCGTAATGGAGTAATAAATCTCAATCCGATACTATATCCTACGCATACTGGTTACAAACCGTCTTTAATAATTCTTCAGTTAGTTATATATACGTCTTGCGTTTCAACCTAATTAGCCCATTTATCTTTTAAAGATCCCGTAAACATTTCAAGACGAACATTATGTTCAGCTTCCAATGATTAATTTTAGATTCTATTTACTTACTGCGTAGTCACATTTCAAGTATTTCCGCGACAACATTAGTCATTGGTAACAAAGTAGCAGAAATAGGCGATAGAGATTCTAGAATGACGTTAGTCAGACAATGTTCTGAGATTGTTTTATGACGGAATAGAAATATGTTGAATTATCGTCATCATCAGCCTACAGTATTCCAATGTTGAATAAAGACCACATCAATTGCACGCCACTCAACTCATTCTCGGCAACTTTCTCCCATCCAGTTGCCCAGCCCGAGCCACCGAGCCTGAGGCACAGATACAAATATATCATCATGTGTGTAATAAACGAAGGGTATGGCAAATTTATAGGTATCTTATAGCACACACACTGTTTGTCAGATATATGTCAGTTACATTTAATAGGGGCCAGCCTATTGCCATCAACCTGGCATGAATCCAGTCTCCGTAGCTGCTGCTGAGAAATTCCTGATAGACAACAACAACAACGTCCATTTATTCTTAGGCAATTTTGGCCCATAGGTAATACCTTACAAATTTACATAAATGTGATAAAAATAACCGAATAATACTTTATCCGTCCTGAAAGTCGAACCTATGATCTCATCAGGTTTGCAACCACCAAAGAGGAAGTATGCGACAAATCACTTAATGGGCCAGGACCTGATCTCCGAATAGATTCAAAAATGGATGAGAATTTTTATGGAAATAACTGTCAAGTACCGTATTAAGTTAACAAGAACTTAATCGCGGGTGAGGGTAGAAGCCCTAAATATTGGAAACATACTTATGTGCTGAATAAGACGCATGTTATACGTATATTGTCACCGAATTCAAATGTTTCCAAATTGTGATACCCGAGCCACTTCAGACGAAGATAAATGAGCTAAATAAACAATATAAAAAGATTTTCAAATTCAGCACACACTTGGTTCGTTTAAATTTCAGATCATTTACATGCCATTGTGAGAGACCACTGTCGTCGCCAAAATATTTAAATGTATTCATGAGTTCAATGTTTTCTATTCACGCTTTAAAAATGGTCATCTTGTTGTTTACGTATTCGGAGACAATGGAGCGAATTCTCATAGAACTTATTGTTAGACATCTGTCAGTATGTACTAAGAATGACGAGTAATAAGGTAATGACGGTCATCGTTATCTTCCTAGCATTTTCTCAACTTGGTTGAGGTCGGCTTCCAGTCTAACCAGACAGCTGAATCCCCATACGCAGACTTTTTCTAGGCCAGCCTCGGTGACGTCGTCCGTCTTCCGACAACCATCAGGAGACGTGGAGACTTTTGCTTAGTGGTCATCGTGGATGCAGCTGACGTGACCCGCCCAATCCCATTTAAGCCTAGCAGCCATATTGATAACGTCCACTACCTATGTCAGTTTCGGAACGCAGCGTGTTATATCGAACCCTGTTTGGTTTTTGACAAATTTCATGGTGGTACTTCTGATTCTCGGTGAGTGGCCAGAACTGAACACCATAGGTTAGGACGGCCAGAATTCACATGACAATGAGTTTACGCTTCAGGGATATCGAAATATCACCCTTTATTAACGTCTTCAGAGTCTTATTTTCAGAAAAATATTATTATGAGACTATTATTAATTATTTGAATATGTTATAGCCTACGAGCATTTTGTTAATATAAATGTATTACTTAGACATTTTCACGCCCTTAAAAAGAAACATAATAACAGAACCTTCGAACAATTTCCATATCCTTGGTGAAACTTTGCATGAAATAAGTTTCATGATTTATTACAGAAATCTTTAACTTATTCAAGGACGTTCGTATATACATAATAACGATACAAAAACATCGGAAACTGACCTCAGAAATTAGGCATGCTATCAAAAATGAATTAATCAGAAATATACAGCTCGTGGTTAAATAGTAATGGCCGCTCGGTATCTTCAGGTTAAGCCGCGCTAGCCACTCATTACATAGCGAGTTTCCTCCGTGCCTCAGAAACCACGCTAAGACAGCTGTCATTTGTTGATCTTTGATAGTCGTTGAATTTCAGTTTGTATTCCATCGGTTTTATTGGTGAGGTTCTTCAAAAAGATTAGGTGCGTAGTACTTGCAACTAGCGTACGTAAGACTAGTTATATGTTGTATTTTGGATCACTCACTACCTGCAGGGCTAATGCGTATCTTTTTAAATGGCAGTGGCTATCATAGTGTCCATCGATTAACTGTCAAATGGTTCCATTTTGTACCAAACTGACAGTTAATCGATGGACACTATGATAGCCACTGACATTTAAAAAGATACGCATTAGCCCTGCAGGTAGTGAGTGATCCAAAATACAACATATAACTAGTCTTACGTACGCTAGTTGCAAGTACTACGCACCTAATCTTTTTGAAGAACCTCACCAATAAAACCGATGGAATACAAACTGAAATTCAAATAACCAGATGTTCAACGAAGATCGGAGTAACATAGCTATCCTAAAAAGTGCAAGTAACGAGAGCAATTTGGTGCTCGCCGGCGTCGCAAGAGTGGAGGAGAAATCTCGCGTGTGGCTCACGATTTAATTGCTTTGGCGCTGTTCCATCGCACGCCGACCTAGAACTTTGCTGGAGGGTGCAACCTTTCAGTCTTTGAGATGCTAAGTAATGAGGCAATGTATACGATGAAGATATTTTCAACTACTGCTGGGGATTTTTAAATGGATTGGCAAATCTGTGTGTTTCATTTACATTTAACAGTTTGTTTCAGCTCGAGCACAACATCGCACTTTTAATTCCCAAAGGGGTTAGGCAGAGTTGTTCCTAATAGTACACGCTCATTTCACTAGTTATGTTTAAGTCCCGTGTAGTAAGGGGGCAAGCCGTTGCTATCAACAGGGCATAAAGCCAGACTCCGTAGCTAGGCTTCGAACATAGGATACCTTTCCTTTTCTACGTTGCCCCACACTAGGAATTTCTCCTGTATCGTGAGTGCGTTTACAAACATTGAAACTCACATAAACAAACACACCTAGACCCGAAACAACTATCTGTGGGCCATACAAATATTTGTTCCGTGCGGGGATCGAACCCGCGACACGCAGCGCAGCAGTCCGATCCCTCAGCCACTGCGCCAGCCGTGCCGTCATCGTAAGTCCGTTACCTTTATGCAAAGTATAAATTAAAAATTAACATACATTGATGCATTACATAACAATTCATTAATCAATAAAGATTCGTTTGCACAAACGTAATAAAGCAATTCGGACTATAAATTCTAACGTGATTTACAACGAAAATTAATGTTGTCTTCTAACTATAAGTACAATAATAATCTACTTGATTTGTTTGCATTTGTATTTGGCATGTATGGCACGGAATAAAATTTATTTCGACCAAAGTGATTCATAACCAGAGTTGAATGATCTTGTATCTGAACTGGGAAATGTAAACTGTTATATGTAACGAGTAAACCACGATATCTTTATTTACGTTTTTTATGACACAGTTTTGGTGATGTTCTTGAAATAAACCTTTGTATATCGGTTCTTATCGTACACTGTTATCAAAGGTTTTGATGACTAGGATTTTTTTTTGCTTAAGTTTTTTGTCAACTGTTTTATGGAGCTCATGGTTAAAAAATTACAGCCAAGTTGATCTTTAGGCTCAGCGACGCTTGCCTAGGTTGGTCCGTGGATGAGTATCCACTCATTATACAGGCTGTAAATCAACCCATCACACACCCGTCAACCAAGCATTCTGTACATCAAACTAAGTACCCCTACGCAAAAATTTTTGCTGGGAAATGACTTTTTTTTTTGGGTCAAAAATCACATTTTACGGTAAAACTCAATGTAGCACTATTCAAACATTGTGCTAAAGGATGCTTTGAATAGTATACGGGTCATGGAAGTAATTTAAGTAAAGTTATAACCTGAAAAGCTAGTATTTACAAAAACAGCTGTAAAAATTTGGAACTTTGACCCCCAATATCTCCGTAATTAGGAGGTTCCCAGGTATGGTCTAGAACAAAAAAATTATCGCAGTGGTGAGGAGAACAAGTGCCCTTCGTTTGCGTTAAGGGTACTTTTACACCCTATATACCAAGTTTCCTCCGTACCTTGGTAAGCACGTCAAGCCGTTGGTACCAGCTGTCATTCGAAGATGTTTGACAGTCGTTACAGGTTGTCAAGAGACCCAGTCTTACCAAGGGGTGTTATCCAGTACCAACCAACTTGTTGAGGTCAGATAGGCAATCGTTCTATGTAAAATACTGGTATTCAGCTGCATCCGATGAGATAGTAAAACAACCTCAGTAAAGTTCGGTATAGGCTATGCATTGCAGTGTTAAATGTAGAATTATCTCTTCCAGTATCTCTAATTCTGTTAACTGGTCCAGGGTTGTCAAGAACGCGTTCGAAGATACGTGATTTAAGTCACATAAGAACTTTCACTGCTGTTTACAGTGACATCTCTTTTAGAAGACTGTTCAAGACTACTCCAAGTTTCGTTCTTAAATCCCTTAGGTCAGTTGGATTTTGTTGTACAGTTCGTTCAAAGTGTTAAATCCGTACGTTTTCAAAGTTTTCTTTACTAAGATTAGGTAGGTATGTGTAAACATTTTTGGATCTTATCTAATTAATATTTGGATGTTCGTATAATTTTGCAGATATTTGACCAGTCTTATACTGGTATCGTTAGACTTGACGCGCCTACATTCTGCCATATTGACAGCTACAGTTTGTTTATAATTTGACATAAAAACCACTTTTCAGTATAGACTGACACTATAGACATCTTTAACATTGATTAAAGCAGAATGCCAGAATGCAAAGAACTATTGGTTTGACAAGGACGGCTGGTGTAGGAGGTAATGCACATAATATACGGAGGATATGATTGTGAAGATCCACCAATAAATTTTAGGATTGATTTGGTAGGCGCTGTCTCCCTGTTGTCATGACAATGACAGTCAACCCGAGTTCAAAACTGAACTTGAGTCGGCACTATCGATATGGGTGTTAATATATTTTATTTATATTAAAAGCTTAGCCCGCTGAAATTCAAGTGCCAGTTTGAAACTAAATCACGAGTTCACGACCTTCTGAACAGATTTATTGTAAGTGTAAGTGCAAAGCTGGGTGGTATGGCTAAAAATAGGTGGAGTTATAGCTTTCCTAGAAAGTATCGTAAATGGTGCCTGAGAGATTTTATGAGCAATGTAAAACATAGCAATGTTAAGTCGTTGGTCTCGGCCACAGAACAGATAAAAGAGATTAGAAAGGAAATAGTTCCTGATTTGTATTAGAACGCCTGTCGCCGCTTGTCTCCCACTCTCTATATCCACTACAAGCAAGAGGCTAATACGTACGCGCATAACGCACACAAATAAACCGCACTCACTTAGATCGCGAGCTTGCTACTGGTTGTCACACTAGCGCAAACACTGCGTATGACGTACACTCACACACACTTTAATTTCTCATACATGTGACGGCGACCAAAAGGTCGATAATTTATGTCGATAAAATTACTTTAGTTTTGTAACTTTAAGTTTTGCAATATTTTGCTTTAATTTCGGAACGGGATAGAAAGAATGAAAAGGTATTTATTTGTCTCACACAGATACAAAATTAAAGATTAAAAAAGTAAAATCAAAAGTAAACATACGAGAAACACTTAAAAATAAGACATACATTCAATTAATTACTACATTTAGTTAGTAGGTATCTATTCAATTCTACCGGTTGCCTCTAGCCATAGTGTTCTTGTATCTGGATCTGTTGGAAACCTAAAAACAAAACTTTGTTGTGTTATGTTTCCATTATAAATGACTAACCTCAAAACAAATTTTAGACGAAAACCAAAATTAATAACCCACAATAAACAATAATTGACAGTAATAAACGAAGTTATTTAATCATATTCATAATAATATCATTTGAATACATTCACACATACTAAATATCGACATTGTTTACAACTTGGTACAACACAATCGAAACGCATAGATTTTGCAGAACTCAAGCTTTGGCTCGTCGTACGCGACGTTCGCAGTGAACGAAATACATCGCGCAATCGCCCACGCAGTACAAGATGGTACCCACGTATTGCAAGCAATGTACGTAATTTTATAACTGCTTGCGACAGTATAATTTTTTCTACCAACTACATAATACTATTGTAATAATTACAAATATTACTTGTATTTTAAGGTATTTGGACTTACCGATGATAAGAAATCCCTTCTCGAGGCACACTACACACCCTGGCTTCTTTTCCGACACATTATAATAGCGCAAGATGGCATAATTCTTTTTTTTCGCGGAGCTTCGTACGCTGTCAGTGTGAGCGCGATTGTTGGCCGGTAAATCAAATTTTGTCGACATTTGAGCGTTTGCGACATATGAGCGGCGCGCCTGCCCCGCCCACAAGGCCCTTCTAACCTCTTTTATCTGTTCTGTGGTCTCGGCAGTCATATATAGATCTTTGGCAGTCGTTTGTGGTTGTCAGTGACCAGAAAGTCTGACAACCAGTCTTACCAAGGGATATCGTATTACCTAGTACCAACTGGGTTGTGGAGGTCAAATAGGCAGTCGCTCCATGTAAAATACTGGTATTCAGCGGCATCCGGTTTGACTGGAAGCTGTCCCCAACAAAGTCGACAAATAATGACAAAATATGGCAATGTAGCCACTAGCAAAATTGCTAGCCACTTTAAACATTAAAACTTCATTTTCAGAAATTAGCATTAAATATTATGAATTAAAATAAAAGTAGGTACCTCTCCTGGATCTCAAGAAATAATATAAAGTAGTTAATATAATTGTAGCACTTAAAGTGAAGAGAACTGTGAAGTACTCTTAAAGTTATTTCCAACTGGAGGAACTAAATTAATACAAACATACGTAGAGTAGCTTCCAGTTATATTTAAACTGTTTTTAAATCGACGATAGCATAAACAGGATACTATATCCCATAAACCGAGGGGATATTAAAATTATGTATTATTTTACGGCCCTACTATAAAGGGAGTAATAATAACCTTAACGAAGCCGAAAAACACTTGTACTTTTCGTCATTGCGATAATTTTTTCTGGACCATAATACCTGAGAAATATAATCAAATCATAATATCATAAATGTCGACCTTCAATATCTCCGTAACTAGAAGGCTAGTTACGGAGATATTGAAGGTCGACATTTTCCAAGTTTTTTTTTTATTACCAGTTTTTAAGGCTTAGTTGAATGACCTCGATGACCCATTTATTATTCACAGCATTCGTTAGCACAAAATAATGAGTGTGTTTTCATTTAGTTTTACCGTGAAAAGTGATATTAAACCCTAAAAAAAGAATGTTGTTACCCAGTATCATTTTTGAGTAGGGTTACCAAATTTTAAGTACTATTGTATGTGCTTGATTTGACGACTTCGTGATAGTCCGTTTACATCCTTTGTAAAATACAATTCACATTGCACCTGAAGTAATACACTTCCAAACTCCATACTCCTGAAAACTTACTACCCTCACCAGCCAATACTACAATTTCTATCCAACTAACGCCAAATTGCATACTTGCTAACATGCTAGAAGTAACAGATATTTTAAACGGTAAAACGGTTACCACGTAATTTCGCAAATCGAGGCACAAATATACCGTCGGCGGCGTAGTTATCGACCGTGCCTTACGTAACGGTGCCAAGTATGAGCTTTTGGTGCTTTTGCTGTCACTATGTACGAACCTTCATTTGCATTGCAATCCTAGGCTATGTTGCCTAAAATAAAATCTGCATATTTACGTACTGAGAATGCAATCTCGCTTTTGTACAACGTAAATGTTTTAAGACCGCTCTCATGGACCGTCAAATAGTAAGTAGCCATGGCTTCAGAGAAAATGTTATTGGATGCACTCAATCTTTATTGCTGTGTATGTTTATTGAATTTATTGTTAGTGTTTATTGCATTCGCTCAGAATATTCATCTAGTACTAAAGGGATGAAGGACTTTCGACCAAATCAAGGATAGCACTACGATGCTACTGACAAGATGCTGCATTTGTAAAATTAATTACATTTACACTATCTTTGAAGAAAAAAGTTGAGATTTAAACGTTCACAATATATCCCTATTTCAGAAGATAATAGAACCGTAACGGACTATCGCTATGGTTTCCTATTTCCCATGGGATCCCTATCCCATTACCAAGAGAACTCGTAAACAATAAACACCTGTGATGTCAACCAGTTTTAGAAGATTTAATATTGTCCCTGACAGATTAGCTGACAGCACTGACAGACGTTTAAATTAGTTGAAAGATGGTTGAAAGATATGAAGACAAGCGACACTCGGTGACAGCTGAACGAAATAAAGCGGAAGAACCGGATACGACTGTAAGAATAAACCGTCAGGCTTCTGGACAAGAACAAGTTAACCAAGATACTGCTGACATAATATTTTGTAGTATTCTCGTAGTAGCTATTATTTAAAACTTGTTTTTAATTGCAACTTTTCCTTTTTAATGTAGGTAATGTGTAATTTTGTCGTTTGTGTTAATAAAAGTAAATTGGTATGTGCTCCTTTGAGTGTCTACAGTTGAAAATTCGAAGAAATTGGTATCGACTTCAGCCAGGACCTGATAGATTATAGCTGACTCCCTCCTACAGAGAAAGCCTGCTTCTCAGAAGAGGGAATATTAAGGGTGATCAGATCATGCTAAGTGGCGACTTGTTGAACCTACGGCACAAAATATTGATTAAACACGTCGCCAAGTCATTTATCTACATCTGCCAATTTACCGGAGTAAAGATCTTTTACATTTACGTTGAGTTACATCATCTGGCGCAATATTTATTTTCTCGTCTGTTTTAGATCTGGCACTGCAGAAGTACACACAAACATTTAGAGACCAATTAAGTAAACTTTAATAAAAACTGTCGTTAACCAAAGCACAACAAAAACTAACTCAGCAACGCCCAGAGCGGCTGAAATGAAACCACGAATTTTTAAAGAACAAAATTTTTCAAGAAAACCTTTTGAGATTGCAACTAGGTCGTGGAACTAGGTCACAATACATAGATCAGTTTACTTCTTAATTACGAAAACTATAAATCGGGGTTTCTATTTAAAGCTGACAAAGAAAACAAACAAGATTATAAACACAGTAACATACAAAAGGAACCGTAAGATGCGGGTTATAAACTAGAAATCGATGCTACTGTAACTGTAAACAAGGTTTATGACGTGAGATGACGGACTTGTTATTTGTCTGGGACTGTTGTTACTCAACACAGGAATCTTAAACGTTGTGGAACGTGAAATCATGAGCTGCGTAATAATGTAGCGGACGGGACTTTTATTTGTTGCTGTAAATTTGAAGCTGCTTCATTTCTTACGGGTATTGGGGACGAGAAATAATAATTCAATTTTCGTGATAAATTCTGGGTGGAATATGGAATTGAGGGTTGCAAATTAGACGACAGAGAATATTATTAATTTTGGAGTTACATTTTGATAGCTATTCTAAAAATTCTATTGCTAAAAATACACGTTTTCCTACCCCTGTACCATTTTACAAACAAGGTTTTTTCCGTTAGGACATGCCATGATAGTGGCGGTAAGTCCCCTCTTTGAGTGGCTGGAGAGGTGCCACGGCGCCCTCACCTTTCGTCTGATGCAGGTCCTCACCGAACACGGTTGTTTCGGGAGGTAACTGCACCGAATCAGGCGGGAGGAAACGCCCTGATGCTACCATTGCGAGGATCGGTCGGAGAACACGGTGGAGCACACCGTGGAGGTCTGCTTGGGCGAAGCCCCGCGCGTGTTCTCGCAGCGGCGATCGGCGGCGGCGACCTCTCGCGTCCGGCCCTGGTGAAAGCCATGGTCCTGGGGAGAGGGAATGGGACGCCGGCGCCTCCTTCTGCGAAGCAGTGATGCAAGCAAAGGAGGTGGCGGAATGTGAGTGGGAGAGAACCTCTCGTCCTTTCCGCCGCGGGAGACGCTCCGGGTGTCGGGGGCCACGAGATGGCTTCCGGCCACCATAGACGCGGGCCTGTGGACGGTGAGTAATGGGCTAGCTCGCCGTCCGTCCGTCTTATGACGACGACAGGCCGTGTCGACGGTGCGTTCGTGTTCCACGCGCGCCTCAAAGTGATGTCAGCAACATGGAAGGGGCCGTGAGGGCCGACGCCTGTCAGAGCTGCGGGATGTTCGAAAGAGATACCGCGGCCTCAACACAAAGGGCTAAGAAGGAACATGAGTGGTTTTTAACCAGTAGAAGTCTGACACTCATTCAGACATTTTATGATTTTCCGACCCCCAAAAAAGTAAAAAAAGAAGGGCAGGAGAATGATGAGAATGAATCCTAGAGCAAAAATAGTTACATGAAAAATACACAGCACAATAATATTTATTTTCGTACAGCTATTCAAAGTGTTGCGTAGTTTGTCGCGTTGATCAATATTTCACCTTCAGATATAATTAGACACGTATTTATTTAATGTACAGGTAACGAGAACAATTTAACACTTCCGAGGCAAAGTGCCAACGTAACAAATGGGTAGTTTCAACTGCTTAGTAGTTTGGGGAACCATTTCAACAGATATACATGAACAAGCGAATATTTGAAGCTATTTATCGATGTCCATTACTGTAATAATTTGGATGTCAAATAATATGTAGTTCGACTGTCATGTAAAGATAAGAAGGCAACGTAGCAATAAAATACCATTCGAACTTGTGGAAAATAATTCTAAATGCTTTATTAAATTAACATAGTTAAGTACTACGATTTTGTCTGTCTATCGGTATGTCTGCTCGCGATAAACTCAAAAACAGCTGCACCGTTTTTCATGCTGTTTTCACCAAAGGATAGAGCAGTTCTTGAGGAAGGTTTTCGTATATAATATAACATCCACGCTGGCAAAGCCGTGGGCATCAGCTAATGTGTAATAAAAACTTTAAATTCATTCCTTACTGTGCAATGAGCAGTATAAATTGCTAGGTTTAAAAACATAATCACAAGACTTCCGTATAAAATTATACCTAACCGTGATTCCTAACAAAGAAATTAAAAAAATTCTTACTCCGCATAGGTTAGTGATAGAAGAAAGATTGACGTATTTCGCGATGGAAAATACCATTGACTGGGTACACGGCTTGATCATCATCATCATCAGCCAATAATGTCCCACAGCAGGGACTCAGGCCTCGTCTCTAGGAGAGAGATGGGCTATAATCCACCACGCGGGCCTAGTGTGGCTTGATATTAAAACTATCTTGAAAACACAAGTTTCTAATCTCTTATTTCCTCGCCGAAACCGACTTGCATTTTTCTCAAACGTTCGAAATGAAGACGACAACGTATTCAGGACGCGAACGAATGCAATCCAAGTTTTATCTCTTTGTACGTACTTTAATTTAAATTCCTGAGTTTCACTGATAGATTTTGGTCGGGTCTTCACTATTCTACTCTATACTGAATCAAATTGAGGAATACGAGAACCAAAGTTTTGATTTTAAAAGCGGCGGTAATATTTGAAAGTGTAGTGTTACTTTTAATAACTTCTTACTTTTGAAAAAAAATCCCAATGGATTTAATCTTCACTAAGGTTGATATGATTTCAACTGTCAATTTGTAGTAATGCGAAAGTTGTTTTAAATCATGCAAGTAACATTAAACCTTTGGGACGTAAAGCGATTGCGAGAACGGCTTTTTCCTTGCTCGCCTGTGTTGTCGAAGAAGATTACTATGTCGAGAACAGCAGCACTATTCACACAGCTGACAACTTTGAACACCATTAGGTAGGCTGACCTAGAAGTAAGGCAATAATGGCTTATACTTTTTCTTTTTTTTTTTGGGGGGGTGGTAAATCATTAAATAAATCCTCCCGCTCTTGGGCAGAACGAAAGGGAGTGTCAGACTTCTATTGACTAAAAACCAACCAAATTTCTGCTTAGCCCTTTATGTCGAGGCCGCGGTATATCTTGCGAACAACCCGCAGCCCCGACGGGGACATGGCTTATACTTACAGCTACTTACTCCTACTATATACAGAAGGCAGTTGCACACATTCGTTGAGAACACAAATTAAGACATTTTCTGTCATAAACAATTAAGTCGCCCGTGTGTTAGCAATTAAAATGCGGAAATTAATTTGAAGTCTTCAAAATACTTTAACGTAAATATGTTTTCAGAATACTTTTCTCTAGCATTGTTTGGAGAAAAAATCAATAGAAATGAAATTTAAAATCTTCCTAGTTTTGTTTTTTTCTTCTTACGCTAATTGTGTGCGACTCTCGAGGATTGCAATAAACGAGAATTTAGCGTTTATTTTATTGCTACAAAGACGAGATACCTCTAAGCAGAGAAATGGCAAGCTAGATACCAAGTCCAAGTTTACTTGCAAATGCGAGAGTTTCAACTCATACCTAACTACAGTGTGCTCCAGTGTTCTCAAGTGAAAACTTTTAAACGGAATCTAGCTGAGAAACATTTAATATTGTCGCCTTTGCAATTGCTGAAAGTTCTGTACTCCTAGTATGACTGTCTTTCTATTTAAATAATTTATATTATACTGGCTGTGCTCGGTGGCTTTACTCGGGACGTTCTATACTCCTAATAGAGCTAAAAAAACAGGTGTAAGACCACACGATTTTAAAGAATTTTAAGATCTCTTTTACAGATAATTTACTTCTTTATTATTTTATTTATTACTATTTTTTTCTTCTCACTTTTAGTTCTGGACAAAATTTATGTAGGTAAAGATGTTGATCCATCAAAATCCATAAATATCACATCATTCAACTTGGATTTATGATATTTTATAGCATAAGTGTGTAATGTAGCTGTCTGTTTTGAAATAAACATACTGAAAAAAGTTGCAGTTTTGGAAAATGATACTAATGAAGGAACCTGGATGAGGCTGGTACAGAAATGAGGAGATTGGCACAAAAGAAGAGAAGCCAATACACAGTAGTGGATGCATTTAGGCAGTGAATGATGACGATAAAGGCAGGACACACAGATCGACGTTGCCTTTTATGCGTCAGGATGATTCTTACACGTGTTTTTTGTTTCGATTATGCGGTTTTAATTCATCATAAAACTATCTGCATTAGCATCGACCACACACAATGCTCTTTGTTAGTTATTTTTATAGCAAATTGATTATATTTTCAGTGGCTATAATAGGAACTAGTTACACCGGTGTCACTATTGTTCTTGGGAAAGAATAAGCCCTCTATTTCTAAAGGCTACTTAGGGATTATGGACAGAGTCGTAGTTTCTTTATACCTTTTTAGCCGACTACGGCGAAGCCAAAAGGAAGGGTAATGATTTTTTTATGTTTTCTTTTTTAGTAGAGTATAGGTTCAAGCTTTGTCGGTTGAGATAAAGTTACGGTTACATTTTTAGTTACTTGGTCTGGTTCGTTTAAATAGTTTCCATAGATGACAGTGCGCCAATCTGGCAACCATTAGTACTGGCTTGTGGATGTCAGATGGGCATTCGCTCTATGTCAAGTACCGTTATTCAGCTGCATCCAGTAAGACTGGAAAGCAACAACAATAAATTTTGGAAAAGGCTAGCCAGATGACATATTTTAATGGCAACAGCCCGGACCTGGCTGTTACCACTATACTGGGTGAGACGTATTTTGACTGCGTGGCTTAAGTTATTCTCTTATTGTTCATATCGATACAGCACAAAATGAGTCTAATTCTCTTTGGTCAAATGTGGTTGAAAGTAAGACTGCCAGTGACTACACTGGCAGTCTTGCTTTCAATCACGTTTGAACGCAGGGCTAACGAGCCAGTGATACCTATGACTACATAGGTATCACTGGCTAGTTTATTTTTGGGGGTCGTGGGAAATCATCAAATAACCCCTCCCGTTCTTGGGCAGAGCGGAAGGGAGTGTCAGACTTCTATTCACTAAAAACCACCCATGTTCCTTCTTAGCCCTTGCGCCGAGGCCGCGGTATCTCTTTCGAACAACCTAGTTACCCCTGCGTTCAAAAATGTAGGTAAGTACCTATGTAAAACCAGAATTAAACCAAAATTTACAACTCGACTGTTGCATTGGTCTAGTGGTCGCAACTGCTGAACAAGAGGTCCTAAGTTCGATTACTGGGTCGGCAAACATGTTTTTGGGTTTTCCCGTCAGGATTTTTTCAATAGAAGCCACGGAGTCTAGAACTGTGCCCGGTTGGTGACTAAGGCTCACCCCTATTACATGAGACTGTAACATAACTGGCTAAATGTGTGTGTACGTTCTGCCTTATCTTTCGGTGATACTAGGGTCATGTTATGTAACATAGAAAATCACCCATAATAAATTCTAAGAACCACATTCAGAACTCGAAGTGGTTCTTTTCAAACTAACTTGACTAGCTAAACAGCATGTAAGTTGCTCTTTTATGTTTCTTTCCGTTGTTCAGTTTTCCTACAAACTGGAGATTACTTAGGGCAAGTTTTTTTTCTCGTTTCTGTTAGGTATGTATAATATTCTTGGCAAGTTCCTCGTTATGCTTGCCGTTGATTAAAATAGGTACGGCCGGCATCACAATTAGCTGACTAGGTAGTTTTGCTGGAGAAAAGTCTAACTTTGTATACTCAATTTGTTCTTTATTCTGTAGGCACTATTTTACTTAAATGACTATTGGGTTTGGTATTCAGTTTTTGGGCTCTGAACGCTACGTGAAATAAAAAGACCTGAACAATAAATCAAACCGTAACTTCAAGATCCTTTCGGCTACGAAGACACGGGAAAAATTTATCAGTAGTTGTAAGCAGTCCAACCATTTTCACCAATTTTCTTGATAGGAATTTACGATTTTCAATAAAATTGGTTAGTCATTCTTTTTGAAGTTCAAGAAAAAGGGTACTCGTATATCTTCAACACAAAGCTGGAACAAGTGGTTGGGTAAAAGTTAAGTCTTAGCCTCTTTTTTTTTTGGAGCGTGGGAAATCATCAACTGTCTCCTCCCGCTCTGGGCAGAGGGGAAGGGAGTGTCAGACTTCTACTGACTAAAAACCACCCATGTTTCTTCTTAGCCCTTTGTATTGGGTGGTGATGTATAAACGTTACTTACCTCGTGCAAAACAAAGACGGCACGTGGCACGCAAGTCAAGTTTTAACATCTCAATCATAGCTATAAAACGCAACAGTCTTCGATTTCCTGAAATGATTTTAATCACTACTTACTCGTACTAGCTTTTCTTACAATTAAATATGTTAACAACAGTTAGGCCTAACGTTCCCATTCGTGATGCTCGCCGGCGCTGTGCCACAGACTATATCACAAATCAACAACTTATTTGATAAATTATTTGTTCAAAAAAATGTGGGTATCGCTAACAGACGGCCATTCTGCAATAGGAATGTCCCCATTCCAAAATTCCACTCGGCCATTCTCTCGTATAGGTATGACCTCATACCAAAACAATAATAACGTAAAAAAAAAAAACAAACATATACGACATACAAAGAAAAAAAAAATTACATCCAACTTAGTAATTAACAATTCAGTTAAATAGGTTTAATGACTATACATTTCATAAAATAAAATTACTTTTATCTAGATATAATCCAAGTTTAACAATAGTTACAAAAGCAATTTACAATGTATTTCTACTCAGGAGATATTGAGTATATAAATTCTATGTTGTTTCATCAATCAATACCATTAGTACAACAGCATAACATAATATGCACGAACTAATTCACAACATTGAAGATTTAAATCACTAACAATGAATTGTAATCTTCATGTGAGGCCATCCGAAAGCCTATAGTTCCGTAACCACAATTTGTTGCAAGCTCCCGTTTAGCCATCCGAAAGCCACGGTCTGCTCACCTTCTTCGATCATCACATGTATGAGGCCACCCGAGAGCCATTAATCAATAATCTGCCGTTTAGCCACCCGAGAGCCACGGTCTGCCAACAGCCCATCCGCACCAGCGCTGGCTCTCAGTACTAATAACCGGATTGTGCCGATTCTCCGTTATCGACACCAATCTAGGCTGTAAATGACATGGAAATTGGTTTAAGGGCTACCGGCTATTACCACTATAACTACACTTTACTCCTGTCTACTGTAGTATCCTTATGTATATACAAATTCATAAATAATATAAAATACATAACGCTTTTCTACTATTCGTCCAGCGAATCCGAATCGCTATTATCGCTTTTATCGCTAACTACTGGTGATAAACTGAGATTAATCCACGGTTTTAACTGATCAGCCGGGAAAATATTCTTATAAGGTCTTTGAGGAAACCCCTTAATGCTAGACGCTTCGTACCGATCTTTCTCCAGCGCTGCTGTTACTTTAAAAGGACCTTTGAACTTTGCAGCTAACTTTTTGCTTTTGCCCCGGTCTGGATTATTGTTAGGAATCATAACAAGATCGCCTTCTTGAAACGTCTTAGTTGGAGCCCTCGTTTTATCAAAATATTCTTTCATCTTTTTCTGTCCTTCTATAATTTTTTCTTCCACCGATTTCCTCAATTCATCTCTATTAGTATTTGAAATATGTGCGTCTATATCTAAAGCACCTTTGATAATTCCTTCCGCCTGGCATGTGGTTCTATGCCCAAATACCACCTCAGCTGGTGATTTTCCAGTACTTTTATTTATTGTATTATTAAGACTCCATTGCAATTTGGAAACATTTGTGTCCCAGTCTCTCTCGTCCAACCCATGGTTCATAGCGGCTAGCGAATTTAAAATTGTTCGATTGTAGCGTTCAATTTGCCCATTTGCTCTAGGTGTTGCTACTGCATTTAGGACATGTTTTGCTCCAATCGACAAAACATAACTTTTGAATTCGCCAGACGTAAAACTCGTGCCTTGGTCTGATATGATTATTTTTGGGCATCCAAATGTTGCGAAAATATCTTCGAGGGCTTTAATTGTTGTTCTAGATCTAGTATTTTTAACAGGTCTAACAAATATGAACTTGCTAAACCAATCGATGACTCCGAGAATATATGCGTTTCCTCTTTTACTTTTAATAAATGGACCCAAATGATCTATGTGTATTGTGTGAAATATTTCGTTTACCTTGGGTATTGGGTTTAAGTACCCTGACTTTTTACCCGACATTTCTTTGTTATAGGCACAGTTGATGCACGCATTAACATACTTCTTGACGAATCGGTTCATTTTTGGGAACCAATAATCGGCTCCTATTTTTTCAATTGTTTTCTCAGTTGAGAAATGACCCGCTTCGTCATGATTAAGCTGACAAATTCTCCACCGCGCCGAATTAGGTACCACCCATTTTAATTTGGATCCTACTCGCCTATATATTTTACCATTTCGCAATACGTAATTATTAGATACGTCCTTTATATCCTCTTCACTAGTTTCTAAAATAGTTTTAATATGTTTTAACCGCGGATCTGTCATCTGTACCGTGTGAAGCCAGTCTTCAGTCGTAATAGTGAAGACTTCTAACTCCTCTGGGTTAATTTCTTGCGAGATGGGGTTCCGGCTCAAAGCATCGACATGCTGCATGTTATGGCCGGGCCGGTACTCAACAGTAAAGTTATATTCCTGAAGCATCAGCCACCACCTTGCAATCTTAGGAATCAAATCTCGCTTGACCAAAGTGGCGCGTAATGCATTGCAGTCTGTTATAACTTTAAATTCTAGACCAATCAAATATACTCTAAATTTCTTTAAAGTAAGGACCACTGCCATCGTTTCCAGTTCATAGGAGTGCCAAAATGCTTCTTCGCGGGTCGTTTGACGGCTGAAATAAGCAACTGGCCTAAAAGGGTACTGCTCATTAAGTCTCTGTAATAAGATACCCCCAATGCCTAATTTACTGGCATCACAGTGGACCTCTGTGATATAATCTGGATTGTACAACGCTAACACCGGTCTAACTACTAATTTAGATTTTATGTCTTCGAATGCACGATCTTGGTCGTCACCCCAATACCAAGGAACGTCGGCTTTGGTCAGTTGAGTAAGTGGTTTCGCAATAGAAGCGAAATCAAAAACAAAACGCCAAAAGTAACTGGCCAAGCCAATAAATTGACGAACTTGGTGGACATTGGTTGGTTTTGGGAACTCAGAAACCGCTTTTATTTTCTTACTTCCAGGTTTAAGACCAGCTTCGGAAATCTCATAACCAAGATAGTCGATTTCCGATTGGAAAAAGAAACACTTTTGTAGATTAAGGGTGAGATTGGCATTTCGTAGAAGATGTAAAATATCTTCCAACTTACCGAATGCCTCGTTAAATGAATTACCCGTAAATAGTAAATCATCTAAATAAGGGATAGCCAGCTCGAATCGATGGGCTCCCAGTGCTTTATTGATCATACTCTGAAAGACTGCAGGAGCATTCACAAGACCAAATGGCATTCTCATATACTCGTAGTGGCCGTCGGGAGTCACGAAAGCTGTTGCATGACGTGATTCCTCAGCCACTAGAATCTGGTGATAACCAGATGCCAAATCTAAGCTTGTGAAGTATGATTTTCCGCTTAGCCGATCGAGCTGGTCATCAATGACTGGCATCGGATAGCTATCTTTTACTGTCTTTTTATTCAATGCCCGATAGTCTACGCAAAGCCTGTATTCATTATTCTTTTTCCGAACCAACACTATGGGGCTGGCATAAGCTGACTGTGATTCTCTTATAATATTATTAGCTAACATATCACCTATCATTTCCCGTACCTTTGCGCGTTCACTAAAAGGTAATCTATAAGGTCTATAAATGACAGGCGTATCGTCGTTAAGACGTAATGTCATTTCGGTTATATGAGTCAGCCCAAGCTCCTGCATATTAAAAGCAAAACAGTCCCTAAATTTGTTCAGGAGGTGTAATAACTGATCCTTTTCAGTGTCAGTCACTTTGGGGCCAATATGTAACATATCCAAAGTAATAGGTTGCTTTATGGGGTTGGATTTATCACGATTTTCAAACAAACCAGTATTTACACGAATAGAATCCACATCCAAACGTTCATGTTTTGATGTAAATAAACCTTGATCGTTTAGTTTTATTGCTCGTGATAATAATTTAGATTTGGAGAAAGTAATTGGATTTTCAGACAAATTCATTACTAAACATCTACTATTTCCTTCATGAAATTGGTAGACACCTTGCAATAGAATGTATTCGTTACCGGGTTTCATGCATGCACTGCCTGGGACAAATAATGGTCCAGAAAACGTATCTGGTGTATGTACTTGTATGTCCTGTAACCCTTTGATCGACACATCATTGGTATTGTAAATATCCATCCTCTCTACATCGGAATCATCACAGTAAAGGACCAATTTAGTGCAAGTCTTATGTACGGTAACAGTGGGCAGCTCTGTTAAAGACTGCCCAATAAGAACATCTGTCTTAAGTAAATTATCCGGTACGATAAATGCTTCTATATCTGCTTGGACCGCATCTACTACAACAGTTACAAATATTCTAGCAATTGGTACGACACTTCCAAAACCAAATCCCCTAATAATGGGAAGTGCCATCTTATTTTGGACTACATTAAGATTTTTGACAACTGATTCTCTGATTAGGGTACATTGACTCCCGAAGTCTATATAAGCTGAGACCGATATGTCATTAACAGAAATAGTTTTAAAATACTTACAATTTGACTTTTCGTTTGTTGCTATTTGTAGAACGCTTTGTGTAGGATTATGATTCGGATTTTCTTGTGTTCGATCAGTTTTTGGTCGAGAACCTATCAGCTCACAATTTTGTGTCATATGCCCTAGTCGTGAACACTTATCACATCTTCTTAATGGTTTATTACAGTTACGCGCGGCATGCCCAGTATCACCACAATTATAACATTGAAACGACCTAGGCTTTACCCGGCTAGTCGTGGGTATAGATCTATTTGTGACATTGATGCGATTATTATCCGAATCTTTTATATTATGCGATTCTTGTTTAGGAAGTATTGAGTCTCTCTTTGAGATAAGATTTCGTTTTGATATACGGCGTAAATATTTTAGCAAGTCCGATGTCCTCTTAAAACTGGCTCCTTGGGCGTTTAACCTCACGCCATTATCAAAGATACCGCTAATTATGCAATCCACAGCGTTTCTTCCTTTAATGCCACACATTTTCACCAACCTAGCCTTCTCATGGAAATACTCTTCCATCGATTCCTCTCTCCGACTTCTTCTGCTAAGCATTTCCGTCAAACGATCGGCGTAGTTACGATCGTCTGGAAAAGTTTTTATTATCTTTCTTTGCCATTGTTTCCAACTTAAATCAATAGTACTCCTACCTTGGTACCACTTTTTGGCATGGCCAGAAAGTTTCGGTATAGCATAGTAGATAATTTGCCTTTCTGTCCAACCATAAATTCTTGCCGTTTCGTTCACCTTACGAATCCAGTCTTCAGCCGACTGTGAATGTGCGTCAGGATCAAATTCTGATATCACATTTTGTGATCCTTCAAAACGGTTGCCGGTAACTATTCTAGAGAATCTTTTTAGAAACTGGTTTTCTTTGTAAGCACTGGATTGACGTTTCCAGTGAGAGCGAATTCTCGAACGGGATCGTTTTCGTTTTGCGAACGAAGAATTATCTGACAGGTCGGACGAATCTTGCTTTCGCTTATACCGATTTTTGTGTACGGACCCGGAAGAGCTGGTATCATCACTGTGATGACGTGATGCGCGAGATTTACGTTTCCGGTACTGATAACGTCGTATGGAACGAGACCTGCGATTCCGTGTATGAAAATCGGAAATGCTGCTTTTTGAAGATGTACTACTGCTACTATGACGCCGATATGATAACGAGGACGGAGAATCAGACGCCGTTCTACGACGAGATCGGTTGCGGTATGTATCACGTTTACGTTGTCTTTGATGAGGTCTTGTCGTGGAACGTCTACTTCTTTTAGGCTCTTGGATACGCTCAGGATTGCGTGATAATCTTTTACGTATATTCGGTTCCAAAGGCGGAGTATAATTAGACCTACCACTGGAAGCCATTGTTCAGAACTATGTTTATTGGTGGAGACTACGATAACCGATAAATAAATATTTAAAGTAGGTATATATTTTAATTTAGCCCATGGTGAAGTGGATACGTGGTTTAAGTTAGTATCGTGTGAAAGGTGTTAGTAGGGAAAAGAGAAACAAAGAGAAAAAAAAACACAATGATGAGTATTTTATCCATATTACGGCAGCTGATTCGCTATTGTACCTATGGAAATGCACAAAACAACCCATTTCGCCTCGTAAGTTCTGCTAAATCACAGAATTCTTCAAATAAACAAATACCTACTCAGCTAGGTATTTAAATCAAATAATTATCCACAGCAAGACTTTTGGGATGTGTACTATCAGATAACATCAGATCAGCAATACGACGCATAAACATAAATTCATAGTGAAAAGGTACTAAGGTACCTAGACAAAGTTCATACCTACTGTCCTTAAAATGGGTACATATTGACCATATAATAATATAAGCGGTTAATCTGTATTGGAAGAGGTACTTATGTAGGTACTTAATCCTTAAATCAATCATAAAAATTAACGAGAATCCAATAATTAGCTTATAGTTTACAAATAATTTAAAAGATTATACGATCTAACGAACGAAAATCTTTAATAGTCAATAACATTCAAATATCATAATCTATTAGGCATAATATCCTTTTAACGCACGTTAATATCACGCACGATGTCTCATTATTAAAACTCAGACATAAACAAACCTGTGAGGCTGTGACCTACTTTTAATTTCTGCCCATAAAGTGAGGTACCCACGCCTCGCAGTTTATCGGATACCGCGTCGTCGGTGTAGAAAATCAAACCGTAATATGCATATTATTATTACTTGGGCAGTACTTGTTGTTACAAGTAAACAAATCACATTAAATTGTTTATTGAAATATGTACTCGAATATCAAAGACTTATTTCATTTAAACCATTACATTATCTGACGTTATCAACCGTCAGTTCTTTAAAAATAAATTAACATACCTGAGAACTTCTCCAACACTCTTAGTTCTTACCACTTCTGACTGTGAGCGGTGTGTGTGTCAAATGATACACAGTCTTCGATTTCCTGAAATGATTTTAATCACTACTTACTCGTACTAGCTTTTCTTACAATTAAATATGTTAACAACAGTTAGGCCTAACGTTCCCATTCGTGATGCTCGCCGGCGCTGTGCCACAGACTATATCACAAATCAACAACTTATTTGATAAATTATTTGTTCAAAAAAATGTGGGTATCGCTAACACTTCGAAACACTATTCTGCTAAAATTATTTATCCGAAAACTATACAGTCGATGAAAGGGAATATAGGTGATCATACCTATATTCCCTTTCGTCGACTCGTACTACTTGAAGGCTTCGATGTATAGTTTTCGGTGAAATCCACATCCAGCAGCATCAGCAGCAGCAGTGGCAGCAGTTCTGGCAGCATTGTCATGGGTGTATCGGGATAGGTAGAAAACATATGTGGCAACCGCTTCTCTGGTCTTCCAAGCGACGCCATTTTAAGTTAATAACGACTAGTCCATATTAAATCTACCCAGACTTTTACTGAAGTAGTAGGTATTCAAGTACTTAGTAATAGTCTTGTGTTTTAGTTCACCTGAGTTTTAACACTTACTAATAAATCAAGCCTGTGGCAAAGCTGAGATTCATCAGATACATCAAGTAATACAAAGTCAAATGTATACAAAGGAAGGTTTCCGAGTAGAGAAACCAAAGTAAGTTGCTAAGTTTTAATTAGTTTTTAATTTGTGTATTACCAATATCTTGTTTGTCTTGGGAATAATTCATTTAACACACGTTCAATAAACCGCGCCGATGTGGTGGCAAACTCTGGAAAACGTAACAGCGACATCTATCGGCATTTGCGCGAACTATGAAAACACTCGGCTTCCAACAAACCCCATTCAGAGGCAACGTGAAAACATGAAATTTACAGCGCCACCCAGACCAAGTAGTTCCAAAGGCTACACAGAGATGGCGCTGTAGTCCCTAAACGGAAAATGCCTTGCTCCAGTAAATTGTTGAGTTCCAAAAATATTTTTATGTCATAGAGAGATACGCCTTTGTTAAATACTTTATTTACACAATAATGTGTAAATCTTTTACAAATATTTCAGATGTAGTTGCGGCAAAATTTTAAATCTCTTACGAAAATCCTGTTTATGGAAAATGTCTCAGCAAAGCCGCAATTTAAATGCAGATTTTTTTCTGGAAAGTAGCCAAAATTAGCTGTGCATCAAATAGATATAACATTCAACACTATAATAATATGTTACAATTTATTCCAACTAACATCAAAAGTCTATAAATTACAAAATTAAATTAAGAAAACCTAATTGTGATATAAATAACAAACTCAACTTTTACATGAAATTAAATCAGAGTCATTCATAAATATCTTGTGTGGAGCTGAATATAAAAAAAGATTGCATGCCACCACAAACTGTCTCCACAGAGGTCGATGCCAAAATATTTTTTATATTTAATATTATTCCAGTCTTTTATGAGTGGCACGTGAGCATATTAATTTTAGCGACAAAGAATTTTCGATTATGTATTAAGTGTACGAAGTGCGTCAACCATGATGGTGGATTATTATTATTTGTAATGTAGGTGTAATAAAATAATGTGAGCATTGAGCCGGAGCGTGTCTACAGTCCTTTACACATATTTCACCTCACTATGATCCTTATTCCTGTAAATACAAGGTTGCTGTTAGATTGTAGCTGTCAAAAGTAAAGTAACTGTGTAAGGACTGTATAGCATCCCGTCGGGGCTGCGGGTTGTTCGCAAGAGATACCACGGCCTTGACATAAAGGGCTAAGAAGGAACATGGGTAGTTTTTAGTCAGTAGAAGTCTGACACTCCCTTTCGCTCTGCTCAAGAGCGGATGGGGTTATTTTTGATGATTTTCCACTCGCCAAAAAAATTTTTAGAAAATGAATAGTTAAAATAAAAACTTTTCAGGCCGTTACATATTAGATTTTTGATCAGTCCAGCTCATGAAAGCGTCTAACCATCTTCACTGAATAAACGTTAAAATACCTTAACTGCCTAATTTATCGATTACTTTTTATCCCTGTATTCCCACGGGAACGGGAACTACGCGGGTGAAACCACGTGACGTCCGCTAGTGCCTAATAAAAGAGTATTGTTGAATGTCAACAACTGGCTCAGTGCGGAGATTGAACCTTTCATCAGTGCAATCCTTCTTCTTACTAATCTGATATTTATGAGGAATATGAGGATGGTATGGGTGCTTGTTACCCTGTCAAGCAAAAACCACTGAACGGAATAAACTTATAGCTCAGAGATGGTTTACACCCTGGATTAACAAATAGGCTATTTTTTTTTAATACTTTTACTTTATTCCCGTGAGGTTCGTCCTCACGGGAGTAAAGTAAGTAAACCGAGAGCATAACCTACTTTTTAACATCCACTTAGCTGTAGCTTATTTATGTGAAAACGAGCATTACACGTGTTAGTTTTGATCAGATTTAGGGAAGGAACACATTGACACGCAGATAGGTTAAGGGAATCATATTATACTTGTTACTCTCCCCTGTTCTCATCATAATACAGTCTACATTTCTTTTCTTCATTTTTCTTTCGCAGGCCTGCTGGTTCAAATTACTTTTAAAAAAACCGTGTCTTTGTACCTAAGTTGTGTTGTATGATGTTTTCATATGATGTCGATTGTGTGTACAAGCGTCAGCACATTAAGCTACTCAAATCTGTCAAATACCTGTTTGACAGATTGAAGCAGCCAGTTATGCTGGCATCTGTACTTAAATTATAAAGTAAATAAATAATTGACAGCCCATCTCCCACAAATATAACCATCTGTCCAACAGCGTGATCTAAAAAAACTGACACAATTTATGTTTCCCTTTCATACGAAATTTAGCTTAGAAAAACATCTTCAATCATGTGCTGTCAAACGAAAAAACAGTCCTCAACAACCAATTTACAATTGATTAATTCAAACAGACATTTCCATCCATCTTCCAGTACAGTTGCCCAGACGTCAACGGTATTAAAACCAGTATGGACCTCTTGTTTTTTGGAAAATCTGTACTAGAGACATTGAGGTATAATGTACTACGTAATGACTAGAGATTTACGTATTTTACTTGCATTTCTATCGATGGTTTGTGTCGATCCGGATAGCTAGAATCGTACCCACAATTTTTTTGGGTACGATTCTAGAACCGAATGGACTGGCTTTGATCCGATACTTTGAATCGATACTAGTGCAATTAAGGACAATGTGGAGATACGATCCAATCATTCCAATATTGATACTTTTGTCATCATCTGTCTTTTGTTTTCCCAAATACATGTTGAGGTCGGGTTCCAGACTAACTAGACGTAGCTGCCAGTGTTATTATAAATAGCGTGACTACCTATCAGACCTCCACGACCCAGTTTGTACTGGGCAAAACGATACCATGCTAAAACCAATTATATCAAACCGATACCTTTGTATCAGTAAAAATATCGGAATTCCGCATCCTATAGTATCGATACTTTAAAATATCGCTACTCCGTACTACGCTATGCCAGCTCAAGGTCAATAACCACCGAAGTGTTTCCAACTGTACCTAATCCATTCCATAGTAAGCTTACTAATAGATAATAAATATACCTATCACAAAACAATAGGCATTGTTATAAATCAATGGTTAGTTTAATTTAGACTAGAATGACGGACATTTGCCAAGTGACCGTGCAAAGCATTTGACGTGAAAACGTCTTGAGTAGTGAATCATGAAGTGGTGACAAGCTTGTGGTTATTGTCATTTTGACAGTAAATAAATCTTTTGAAATTGTAACGATATGCCTTGTCAGCGTATTTTAGGTTCAAAAGATATTCTAGAAGTTTTGGAGGTAATTGTGGTTGGAAAAAGATTGATTAGTTCCTGCTCTGTGCAAGATAGAAAATTTTGGTAAAATTCTTTTATAATTTAAGTTCCTCATGTTGTTTAATTTTCAGTAATAATTCGAGTGTACCGTAGTTTTAGTGATAACGAGAATATAATAAACCTATAAAATAATCAAATTCTTCGTGTTTATTCACTCCTCACCTCCTCACCACTCAATTCAGTTTCATTACTTTCATATTTGTTTTAAAATATCAATAAGTTTAGGGCTCTGGCAGAGCTCATGACATAATAAGAATAGCCGGTGGGGTCAATCATAAGGCTAAGCAGTGCTTGCCTAAAGCACTGCTTAGCCTTATGATTGACCCCACCGGCTGCGGTTGGTCCGTGGATGGTTGACCCTTCATTACATACCGAGTTTCCACCGCGTCTTGGACAGCACGGTAGGCCTTTGTAGATCCTTTACAGTCGTTTTAGAAACACTGACAGCCAGTCTAACTAAATTGGTACCGTATTACCAAATAATAACTGGTTTGTGGAGGTCAATCGCTGCATGTAAAATGCTGGTATTCAGCTGTATCTGGCTAGACTAAAAGTCCACCCCTAAATTATATATGTAGTTGGAAGAATGGTAGGTAGATGATAGACCCACCGTTCACTCGAAGCAGCCATTTCTTCCCAATTTGCTATATTTTTTTCAAGCCCGTAATCACACATGGCTGAATGTATATTGCAATATGCGAAATCCGTATTGCATTTTGTTGATTTTGTCTCGCTAGTATTTGAACAGGCCCATGTATGTACAGTGTACGCTCATCCCGGAAGTATGGATATTGATTTGTATTTCCGGGATGAATGACGCAATTGAAACGTCAACGGGGAAGCGCGAGGACAGCCTGCTAAAGCCGTTTTTTTTCCATTTAAAGTTCGGTCTGTATACTGATTAAAATATGATTTGCGACCGTTATAAATATGTCTTTAAAGAGTTATATTATAATCATTAAAATTATAACTTGTTATTATTAATCAGGGTTGTATACATACAATCCGTCACTGACCTGCAAATTGCAACAAAAGTAAGACATTTTTAGTTTCTCGGGGTAATCATGGTGCTTACGTGAATTGGGGTGTGTTTATAGTTAGGTTTGCTTTTGGTTTAAATATAGTAATCGAAAACATTGTACATACCAGTTAATTATTCCTTCATATTGAAACGGATTTATAGGTGTGAACTTGGACACAGTTTTCTTTAGGATTTACACACAATAATTGTATTTATTGGTGTTCGTGTTTGCTTTATAAACAAACATATTACCTCTTGCCATACTTAAATGAAATTAAATGATCGCGTGATTGCCGTTTAAATTAAAAAAGGTATAACTATCGTTACAACCAGCTCAGTAAAAACTAGGTGTTTCACTTCAAAATCTGGTAATACTTACAAAACCATGAGAATCGCAGAAAATCCCGAGGGTTGAGTGGCATCCAAAACTTCGACCGCGAAAATTTTTGTGTTTGAAAGGTTCTTCAAAAGTAACTGTAACGTTGTTGCCCTTTTATGAATTTTATTGCCCAACAGAACAGGCAAAAAATACGATTTTCTTTTTGAAATATCTAAATATATATATTATATCTATTATGTAAACATAATATTTATAGATGGGTATCTCATGTATATTGAATAGACAGGTGCGAAGGAGTAAGAATCGTAGCAAGAGATGGTTCTGTGGTTTCTGCCTTCTCCCTCGATAAAAAGGCCTTTTTATCGAGTTTATAATACCTAAAATTGTAGTAAACAACGTCATTTGTAAGTAATAGGGGTTATGACGTATAGCTTTTTAAAAGCATGTTTGTTTGTTTTGATGATCTCGATCATTTAATTTCAGAGAGCTTAATAAAACCAAGAATATAAACTCGTATACCCAACCCACGCTCGATTAATCTAATTTCTGATAGAACCAACACATAACTCACTTTTAAATACTACAAAATATTATACATTAAATTGACTTAAATTGAGCGTGTTCATAATATAAATAAGTAGGTACCGTCGCTAAATAAGATATGTATCCAGACGGCTAAATGTAACTACTTACATTTCGGAGTTGGTATCACAGCTGGGATCGCAGCAGGTGGTGATAAATAGTTTCTGCTTACCTCCATTGGAGAAGGCGTGAGTTTATGTATGTTTAATTCATAACGAGCAACTGATATTTAGGTAAATCTTTTTGAAATTCGTATGAATGTGTTTTATGATTGTATAAAAACTATTAACTTCCACATAGAACTAGTACGCGTGGGGGCCCACTGAATTGTTGAAACATTACTGCTTGCCTGCACACTAAACTCCATCGTTGACAGTACCTATACCCAAAAAAAATCTGGGCCATGTTCCTGTACATGCGTCACACGGTTTTATATCATCGTATATTATTGTTATGGTCACGCAAAAATAACGGGTGGTTGCCGGTAATAAAAATTCCATATAATTTTGTTAATGTTTACGCTAACAGACAAATGTTTTGGTACAAAACTTGATGACGTGACCTGCGTGATGTGACCAGTTATGACTTGATGGTTATTAATCTATTACGAAGTAAACATACATTATGTATGTATGAAGGAGCAGCGATGGCCCAATGGTGGCTGCCCCGTATTTATGAGCTACTGCTCATAAGTGCGAGGCAGCCACCACTGGGCCACGTCTTACTATCATCATCATTCTCTTGCCCTTAACCTAATTCATTTGGAGTCGGCGCAGCATGTCTTCTTCTTCCATACTTCTCTATTTCTCATCATCTCATGAGACAACTCATTTCTTATCATATCATTCTTAACACAGTCTATCCATCGTTTCTTTGGTCATCCTCTACTCATACCCATACACATTCATATTCAAAACCTTCCTCACGACATTTTGGGCCACGTCTTACTAGACGTGACTAGACACCCAATTGGATGCATTAATTTGAGTAACTTGTTTCATTACTACTGGTCTTAAAACGGTGAAAAACATCTTGAGGAAACCAGCATGTCTTAGAAACAAAAATAGAAGACTTGGGACATCTACCAATCCGCAATGGGCCCGCATGGTGTATTATAGCCTATTCCCTCTCGTAGAGTGGAGGCCTGTGACCCCGAAGTGGAAACGAAACAGGCGGATTATGCATACATTATGTATTTGCTTAAATATAACGGCTAAACCTTAGTATAAAGATTAAATTAAGTTTTGCCGCAATCCCTTGTCTAATTTATTTTCACAAAGCCATTTTTAGTCGTGGCACATCATCGCTGAAGTTCTAAAACCACGTAAGTCAAAAATAGCAACTTTACAGGGTTGTGAAAAGACTGCATAATTATATCCCTAGGTAATGGTACAATACCATTTTGTCATTTGTAGTCACTTTAAATTAGACGTGTTTTCGATTCTCTAGAAAACGGAATTAAAATATCAAAACCGCCAAAAATGTAATTACGTGGTGTAAGAATTTCACGATATTTTTACCGTAAAGATACTTTCAATTAGTGCTTTTAAAATCAGATTCTGAAAGACTCGTCTTGACCATGACCTACTTTCATACTACAGATCTACTAGTTCGAAATATTTGCGCTGGAATGACATTTACCCGACAAATGCCACAAACGTCCGCTAACAAGTAGGGAAATAACTCGTGAAATTGTCTTGAGACATAATTATCAACATAACGCCACGCCTGTGTTGTTCCAGAACGGAGGCAGCCATATACCTACTGCATTGTATTGAAAAACTAAAATGACACGATTAATAAAATTTAGTAAACGCACCGAGAGATCCTTATTTATCTCTAGTCTCTCGCTCTGATTCGAAGAGAGTGACAGCTGATAATTATGCTGTAATAGCACAATATACGGCCAGTCGATCTTTTTCTTTTCATTGTCAATTTAACACAATTTAAAGAAACCTGTCATTTTTGATAATGGTAAAATATCATCCGATGTGGCATGTTTTAATTGGTTGTCTCAGTTAGTACAAAATCGTCGATGTCGCCGTCGTTGTCGTAGACGCCCAATTCGAGAAAAACACGCCATTTTGTTTTTGAAAACAATTTATAAAAATGATGTTTCCCTCTAAACGTCATTCAACCGCCATGACAATGTAGTAGGGTTTTTTCAGATACAATTATACAGATATTAGTTGCAGTGACAAATGCCACACACAAAGCCAATGCCCCGTATATTACTACAATGCACAATCAAATAACTATTATAATACTATGCTTAGACTGTCGTATGTCGTTGTTATCTGCAAAGAGAATGCCACTGGATGTCCCTTAGGTGAAATCGCCAGGGTGACCCACAAAATTATTTTTTCTCACGATTTTTGCAATTTATGATTCGCGACCGTAACACATTCATAATTATGTAATAAATGTTTTATGTATGTAATTATAAACTACCACAACCCTCTAAGTTTACCCTCTTTATCTCATTTGACGTCTATATTATGAAAAAGTAATTCAATGGGATTAAGTGAAGTTAGAGGGTCGTTATTGATAATTGTAATGATTAAAACTCATTAAAGCCGATTATATTGTTACGATCGACTCATATTTTAATCAACATACAATCGGATGTGTTGCGCCGAATCCAAATGGAATGGGATAAGGACAGGAAGATGATACAATCGGGCATTCACCTGATAATTGCAAAAACGTGGGAATATTAGAATTTGTCTGGCTCTCTTAGCGCATCCTACGAACACGTCAGTTAGAGAAGATGTCAGATTCACTCGACTAGTGTTGAAAAAAAAGCCCAAAGTTAAACCCACATATTACATTACAGATAGACACAGAATAAACATAGCTTCAAGGTGTGTTATCTTTTCCTTCCGATAAAGTAGAAGTTGAACCCGACTCTCATACTAAAAGCAAAAGATATTAAATTTCCTGGAACATGCATGCTCATAAAATTTCCGATATGTTGGTATAGTAGGGCCCTTTGAGCGGGAATCCTTGAGCTGAGACCGGGAGCGTTCAATACTCGTAATAAAATGTATTCTATACGTATTATTAGTGTGGTAAATGCTTCGGCTGCCTCGTTGGTTTAGTGGGCGTAAGCGCCATTGCTAAAACAGCATTGATATAACAGCTCACAACATAAGACCCAGTAATATTAATGACAATAATATCCGTGGTGCTTAGCAACTGGGCTTATCCCAGTTGTATACGTCCCTGTGTGCCTATTGGCCTTGTTCTGTTTTGTCTCCTGCTGAAATGGAGGGAAGTGGAAAATATGTTTTTCCTACTCCTCCGCTATGCTTTTCTGATTAATTTCGTTGCGGGATCAAAGACAGATAAATTGTTTATCTGGGACTTCATCGGGCTTCATTGTCTCGGCGCTTTTCTTGTAGTCGCCACTGTTGATTCTGGCCTTCAGGAGTCACAGTGGTTTGGGAATAGTGTGGCGGGCTTGTCTCAATTTTAAGCGCCATTGCTGTGTATGGGGTCCTGGGTTCGATTCCCAGTTCGGGCAGTGTTATTGGGTTTTTCTATCAGGAATTTCTCAGTATCAGCCCCGGAGTATGAAATTGTGCCCGGTTGATGGCAATAGGCTCGCCCACGGTTACATAATGGGTGTACACCTCAGCCTAAGCCTTCCAGGATTGCATGCGTGATTTTATGTTAGTCGTAGACATGAGTCGTTGTCATATGAACTACCTGTGTTCGTCAAACTAAGTCAGTGTCTCTTGCATATTAACAAAGTAACTTTACTGCAATAACTAAAATCTTGCATCATATAACCGTGATGAACTGAAGAAATTAATAAATTTCAAAACGAGAACAAGGTATAAAGTTATTGTTTATTAACGTTTAACCGCATAATCGCCTATCATTAGATAGGTCATACCTACCTACGCAATATAGGTAGTGATCTAAGATGAAACTATTAGAGATAATTATACCAGCGAACACATTTTGATCAGTAGGTCGTCACCGTTCAAAATTAATAGAATAGAATAGAATACATTTATTTTCAGGTAACAAAGACCCATAGACAAATACCTTAACCTAAATATACGTACTAATAACATTTGTGTTAGTATAAATAACTAAAAACTATGTTAGTATCACTTCACTTCACTTGCACGATACTTAGTGCGATCTTGTGGAATTAGTCCGTTTGTCCGGTAGTAATGGTGTGGTCTGCAAATTATCTATTATCCTAGTAACAAAATTAACCATAAGTAGCTCCCATGTCCTTAATAATTCGGCGACTTCGTCCATGTTTATTTATAGCACTCACGACTGTTTTCTAGGGTAAAATATAAAATTGTCACACAAGACTCAGACGCAGACGCCGGCGAACTTGTCAAAAGACGTGCGTTTGTTCAATGTTCAATATTATTTGGTCGTCTATGAGCAATGGGGGGTTGGAGAGGCGCGGGGAGCATCGCGTTTAGTTGACTTTACAAAGCGTTAATAAATGCGACCCTTCACTTGTTTGATTTAACTATGCAGCCTCTTTATTCAACCATGCTCGTTGTTAAAAACTATTATTTAAATTTTATAATGCTAACAAGTTGCTTATTACCATGAACTTATCTTATTATTTGATTTAAAAGAGTGAAAAGTAAAATCAAACAAAACCATATATGATGTGACAAACACCGTAGATTATACTGAACATGTGCATATTAGTCGACTTAAATAAAATGAGATTGTTCTGGCAACTATGGTGTATTGTTTAAAGTAAATAGATAAATAATTATTCCAAACATTTTAATGCCAACTAAGAGAAAATGTATCTTAGTTAGTGTGCAGTTTTTTCAGTGTGGTAATCGTGTTGGCGTAGGGATTGTAAGAGTGCTGCCTTGAAACGAGTAGATAATAATATTAGCATAGTATCCGATGCAAGTAATTAAGCTACAAAGGCACTGCGGCTTAGCGCATGCGGTATGCACGGTTAACTGAACTGAAACGTGATGTATTAGTAGCTTGTAATACCTTTGGATGCGTTCGGTAATATTTTGGTGCAGTCACGGGTGTTTGGAAATCGCTCGAATTTTGCAAAGAGCCTCGTGATGCCTAAACATACTTTTGTGGACGTAGCCGGTCGGCAGATATCCCACGTGTTGTGTGACACAGTGTTTCTATTACGGCCCGGCAATCTGATGTTTCGGATGCATTTAAGATGGAATTTGTTCATGGTCCTTATATGTCGCAGTTAGATTTAAAACGTGATGAACTTTACAGTTATACCTTATAGCGTCATCAATGGTGCTCTGACATGTGCCGCTTAGTGTTTCTGCCTAACCACTACTAAGCAGTGGCACATGAAAGAGCACATCGCTCTCGAAAACCATGAACCACCCTAGAAAAAGCCATCAAATGCTGCCGACATCGGTTAGATGACGTCATCATCATCATTTGTCAAGATTACTGCTTAAAAATGTTCGCTACATTTAACCTCCTGACTTGAACAAATTGCACATTCATGAATAAAAGTATCGTTCGGCGTTAAAGGGTTATTGAAAGCCATTCTATTCGCTAAATAAACTCTAACTGTACAATATTCGAATACAACAGAAACATTTTGCTATTCTGGTATTGGAAAATCCTTTTAAATATCCGGAATACGTTTCAATTAAATCAAAGAGTTCATTCTCAAAGCTATTTGCAGCATTTATTTGTTATTCGATTTTTGGATTGTCGGAATCGAAATACACCGTTCGAATTGTTTCACGTTTTCGTCACCCCATCGGCAATTGAATAACGTTTTGCGAGTCACGTTAGCAGTCACACTTCCTTCATAAAGAAATATATAAGGATTCCGTTTACCGAGACTTTCGAAAACATAAGGAAAATAGACTTAACAAAACCATACTAATTCCCGGAACACCTCTTTTTATTTTATTTTCTATTGTCTTTTATGTGACTGTTATTTCAATTTGACATTGTTTTTATTTATTTATTTAAACTTTATGCACAATAGTGATACATAGGCGGACTGACTCTACCAGTCAACCTTAGGGTTAATCAAGGCAACATTGTGGTAGGGTACAAAATAACTAAAAAAAAACAATGTCAACTTTAATAGAATTCATGTCATTGTCATTTAATTTTGCTTTTGTTTTTATTTTGAATTTTTATGTATCTCGTGTCTCATAACTTTTTTTTAATTTATTTATTGCAAAATATGATAAGGTTGGTGTAAAGCTGTTCACTGGACTCGTGTATATTCTGCAGAATTTGTGTTAACGAATTTGATTTTGTTCTTATTTCTGTTTATCGTTGTTTTAAAATGTTTTAGTTTAGTTTATGTTTAGTTTCGTTTTTATTCTCAAGTTTTTGTATTCTCATGAAGATTTGAAAGTATAGGACTTATTTAAAAATCTACAAAAAGGGTTAAGGTTCCCTCACCCTTATCTGAATTAATTTGACTTTATTTCAACATGTTTCTTATACTTCTTTATTAGTAATTTTCTTAGTAGTCAGCCTCTACGCCAAAGCATCTTTTATTTGGTCTTTTCCACCTTTTGTAGCCATCCTCATGCAATGCTACTATCAAAGAGAGTGTGTAAGTATGATATAAGTTTCTTCGATGAAGCAGGTGGTAGAGGCATTACTTAGAACTTCTAACTTTCTCACGTAAACTTCACCTGTTTCCAGCTCACATTGCACGCCAACAAATGATAGATCTAGTAGTCATTTATCAATGTTATGGTGTTGTTTCACTACCTGTAGTTATCAACTTACTGGAAACCTAAAGTATACCCTCGTCCCTGATGCAAGGGACTACAAGGGGAGAATCCCCTACTCTTTGGATGAAATCATTTGAGCAGAAACCTCTACAATTTAGCTATAGATACAACCTTATTATCTTGTTACAGTTTATCCCAACTATGTAGTAACAATAAATAAAACCTTAAGGAAAGGCGGTACCCTAAGACATTCAAATATATCTAGTAAAATCTCTTCGGAGGTACCTAAGTAACTATGGTCCGGTGTTCCCTACTTCTCTACAATTTCTTACATTGAGCTCTTCCTAATGGAACAAATAAAGTTTCAGATGTCCTCCGGGATTAAAACCTAAGAGCTTTTTAGACTCTAAAGAACATAATCAGAATTGCCCCAAATCTCTTAAGCCAGTCAAAGTTTTCAAATAAATCTTCGTTTCAGAATTGCAGTTTTACTAGGCAAAGTGACATTTTGTAGCTACACTTTACGTCCCGAAGGACATGCAAATTTTAGAGTGCCAGGTCCTGCTCGAATCACTTAAGCAGTTCATGGAGTTTCAAACAGTTTTCATTTTATGTTGTAATCTCGACTAACACATTACGCGAATAATGGCAAACATTTACAAAATATAACAAACATTTTCTGAAATAATCTGTTGTATCTTGTTAAACGTCAGACATAAGATGTTATTAGTACAACAATATTAAAGTTTTAATATCCCCGGGGCTGCGCATAATACGATCATGGAGCTGAAATCTGGCATCGTTTAATCAAGCACCAATTACGAAGTTGAGTACAAAACCTAACTTAGAATAACTTCAAGAGCTTAGCGGGAAAAAGTCTATTAAAAAAATACGTTAGCGAGGCTAGCTTAAAAATCAATACCTACCTTGGTATTGATTTTGAACCGACCACACTTCAGCATTCGTTTTCCATCAAAAGTTTTCACAGTGGAAACAATTTTGCTTGTGTACGGCCCTTTGTCGACTTCTCTTTAGGAAGATAAGAAGTATAAGAATACTTAATAACTTATTTTCAAGTTTCTCGCGCCTCTCTGAAAGATTACAGTATAAATTTGATGTCTTTTTCAATAACAAAACGAAGAAAAACGTAAGTAATCCGATTGCCTATAATCACGGGTTTCCAATCGTACGGTGTCGGAAAATGGCGGAGCGTGGCCCGCGGTGAAGATATAGAAATAAATTTGTATGTAAGTCTAGTGCTTCGTATTAATGATTGTAAGTGCAAAAATAAATACTGTATACATCAAATATAATTATATCAATATATTTTTGGTTATATACATATTTCAGACCATAAAGCCACCGAAGAAGCGATCAAAAGCCAGTTATCTAAAATTAGAATTTTCTTTCATTCGTTCTCAGTTCCACACAAAGTGAAAAGTATATTATGTACTAAACTAGTACTAACATAATATATTTAAATATGTATATTTTGCACACAGCAAATGGAGCAAAGCTTTTATTTAGCAAATTAAATGCATTTTAATTTGCTAAATAAAAGCTTTGCTCCACCGCATTGAATGGTAGCCATTTATTAAAGTTTCACTACATTATTTTCATGCCATCCGGTGAAACAGTTTGAACTAAACTGTACTATCCGGTTTTCAAGTTAAGTATTTACCTGGATATTATAATTTGATGTTAGAACTCATATTTTCTAAATATAAAGGGCAGGTGATCTGCCTAGTCATTTTCCCAAACTATGTTGGGGTCATCTTCCAGTCTAACCGGATGCAGCTGAGTACCAATATTTAACATAAAGCGACTATCTATCTGACCTGAAACCAGTAACTAGATAATACGATATCTCTTGGTCTTAGTAGGATGGGTTGTCACATTTTCAACTTCTGACTACTCATAACGACAATCAAAGATCTAAAATGACAACCTGGAATAACGGGTTAACTTGCTATACGAGGCACGGAGGAAAATTGGTAAGTAATAATGGTTGGTCAATATTGGAAATTTAAAAATCGTTTTATCAATTTATGTTTTACGGCGTTTATACTTGTATTTTTTTCCTAGACTGTAGATTTTGTCTTTTTTCTCTGCGGCTTTCAATATTTTATACAGTCTGGCATTTAACCTATACGATCGGTAGGTCAGACTTCCCAGTTTATGACTGCACGTGAGGACATTCTTAAACAGTTTTGGGTAGACTTTGCTGTCACGTCAGTTCTACTTGCCTCTAGTTCTGCCAATCATGTCTGCTTACCTGAAAAGAAAAACATATTTGATTAACTTTTACATTCGAACATAAAACATGGGGTAAAAGTTTGTTAGTTTACATATTTTTATGTAGGCGATAATTTTTAAAACCATTGATGCGATTTAGATTTTTTTTCACTAACAGGAAGCAGCAGAACATTATCTCCAAGTGTTAATAGGCTATTCCAAACATTCCCGTGGATTAATTGCCGTTAATAACGGTAGCGAAGCCGCGAGTCTGTTATGAATAATTTTCACTTTCTAAGTTTATCCTTAGTTAGAGCAGTGGTGGCCCAGTGGTGGCGGCCCCGACTTACGAACAGTGAGTCGTGGGTTCGAATCCCACAACAATCAATCAGGCGCATTACTTTGTGTAATTTATTTCGTCACCACTGCTCTCAAAACGGTGAAGGAAAACATCGTGAGGAAACCGGCATGTCTTAGAACCAAAACAAAAATTCGAAGACATCTACCAATCCGCACTGGGCCCGCGTGGTGGATTATAGCCCATCCCTCTCCTAGAGAAGAGGCCTGAGTCCCTGCAGTGGGAATATTATAGGCTGATGATGTTGATGAAGATTATCCTGGATAACAGTGACATCAGTAAAGCCAAACATCGAGAGGAAACTTGGACTTAATTAATCATCATTATCCGCCTAGCGATTTTGTTGGCATTGGTTTACAGCCTAATCAGTTTTCAGTCATGTGCCTACAGATAGTTGTTTCGGGTCTGGGTATTTGTGTATGTGAGTTTAAATGTTTGTGAACGTACCCATGATACAGGAGACATTCCTAGTGTAGGGCAACGTTTTATATTTTTAAATAAACAAAAACTATTTAAATCTAGAATTGTCAACCCATCTTGAGCAAGCGTGGTGATCCATGCCCGTACCTTATCTGTATGAAAAGAGGCCTTTGTCCAACTGTGGGACAGCAATAGTATTATTAGGTATTCACCTATTGAATCTCCGCAACCGTACGAGATCGCTTGGTGTGGTGGTTCTTAACCCAAGAACAAACAGCTTAAGAACGCTTATTAACAAAGCCAGAGTCTATCTCTCATAACAGCACCTAATCAGAATGTAAACAACCAGCTATTTCCTTTAAAACAGACCTTATGACACAGTTGATAAAGGCTACAATATGAACACGGTAGTGTGGTAGATAATGAGAACAAATGACGATCTAGATAAGATGACAAGCGTGCCGTACATAACAATGCACGATATAGTAGTGTAGTAAAACAATGCAGATATGTTATACTATATCACATAATATAATATATGTAAACTGCGTTTATTAACAGGTCTTGACTCTCTATTATTATATTTCCACTACAGTACGGCACAAAATGACAGAACGGTGAAGTATTCACATTTTCTCATTCATAATGTGAAGTGCTTGCTTGCTATTTTACAAGTTGTCAATTTAAACCAAAGTAAAATATTGTTGTTTTTATTCATGTTCTTCTTCTCGTATTAATGACTTAAGTTTTGGTGATTTCTAACCAGAAGCAACCTACAGGGCTATTGCCTATCTTTTTAAATGTCAGTGGCTATAAATCCAGTGTCCATCGATTAACTGCCATTTTGTACCAAATTATAACCATTTGACAGTTAATCGATGGACACTGACATTTAAAAAGATACGCAGTAGCCCTGCTGAAACGCTTTGTCATTTGCTTCATGCAACTACTGATACTCAACTGCACCCGGTAAGACTGGGAGCCTGCAGCCATAAAATTGGAAAAAAGGTTGATGATGACTGTCGCAAATCTTAGAGTTTGTAGCAGAGATGCATCGGTAGTAAACAAAACTAATTTAGACGAAAAATAACAAATTATTAACCACACACTACAATTTATTTTCAAATAGGTCATAATAGGTCTTAATAAAATCATTATGTGCCTATTTTAGAAAATTACTAATAATTATACTCCCACACTATCCTGTATCGTGGGAATACAAATCATTATCACAATAAAAGGTTATTAATATCTACAGGTGGATGCTGCAACCCACCTACTTTATCGAACCCCTCGAAGCCTTTAATAACACACGGGAAGTGAGGGGGAGGCTTATAAATAGCCATGGACAACCCATACATCAGATACATAAATATTATTTAGAGTTCTCATAAGATTGTGATATATGAAACACTACATCAACTGATGAGACGCAAACGTACGATCATTCATATTAAATGCCTTTTAATATTGCATAAACAGAGATCATGTAGGTAGGTAGGTAGGTATCTGTTATGCGATTCACTAGCTGTGTCGGAGTAGTACTTTGAAGTATAAATAATACAAGCTACAGAGTGTTCTAAAGGTCCCTAAAAATGGTTGATGAACAGGCGCTACGCGAAAAACTGCGAAACCTTTAAAGATTCAAGGACGTTGTGAGAATAATTATTTAATTATGTAGTGCTGATAAATAATGAACTAATCACATACTTTCTCATTTATATTCCCTCGTGGACTCTTGTTAAGTTTTGGATAACAGCAGCCCTGCGAAGTTATTCGACCATTAGACTAGGGCGCTTTACCATGCCGCCGCGAGAGACGCTCCGGGCGTCGGGGGCCACGTGACGGCTTCCGGCCACCGTAGATGCGGTCCTGTGAACGGTGAGTAATGTGCTAGGTCGCCGTCCGTCCGTCTTATGACGACGACAGGCCGTGTCGACGGCGCATTCGTGTTCCACGCGCGCCTCTAAGAGTTGTCAGCGACATGGAAGGGGCCTGCAAGAACCGACTGATGATTTTCGACGATTTGATGATTTCCCACCCACCCAAAAAAGGGCGCTTTACCATCATTATCCTCATCATAATATGCCTTGCCTTTTCCCAGCTATGGGTCGGTTTCTGCTCAAACCGGATTCAGTTGAATACTAATACTTTACATGAAATTTCCACCTATCTGACCTCCACCCAGTGAGTACAGGGTAATGCGATACTCCTTGCTAAGGCTGGTTGTCAGACTTTCACTCCACTGTCACCTGCAATGACGGTGCTTAACGAAGCACTTTACCTAGTAAAAATGAAAAAATCTATAACAACTCGTCAAACGTTTGTTTCAAATGTTAATTCAACAAAAAAAAAATAAACAACATCTAGCTTACTAATAACCACTGTAAAAACCTAAAGCCCAGCGTTCAATGTAGTAAAAACGACTACACTAGTGCCCTACTCATTGTCTCATTCATACCCCAAACTAACACAGACACTCGCAGCTAGATTAGCACAGTGCAAACTTAATAAGACGAAGATTATCTACGAGATTCTGCTTTCAAGCATCACAAAGGATTAAATTGGATACAGAATAAGCAACAAACATTGGATGATCCTACTTGCTGTCATGAAAAATTATCATCATTAGCCGTTGGAATATCTTTGCCGTGAAAATATGATTCGTAATTGTTATTGATGAAAAAAATGTACCCATTATTTAACGATACTTGCCTCAACATTCAAGTATCGACTAAATAATCCTAATCCTAACTTTATTAATATTAAAAATGCGAAAGTAACTCTGTCTGTCTGTCTGTCGCACTTTCACGCCAAAACCACTGAACCGATTTAAATGAAATTTGTACTTTTTAATGGGAATAAAGGGTTGAAAGGAGGGGACGAAAAGATTACTTTTGGTCGCGATAACCGACATCCACGCGGGCGAAGCCGAGGGCATCAGCTAGTGGGTATATATTTTTTATATGTATACGAGTTTCAGGGCTTGACATTCTTTTGTGAGATTCCCCATCAACGGACAAACCTAGGCAAGTGCAGCTTATCTTAAAGATTGACCCGAGCAGCTGCTGTAATTAAACCAGAGGTACTGGTACCTCTTAGCCACAAGAATTTCACTATACCAACTCCTTAATACAATTCCAAGGTACAAAGCTTGGTTAAGGAAATTACTTCAATGAATTTCAATGAGATTTTAGGATTGTAGTTCTCGCTACTATTTATAGTTCTAAATTCGTTCCTAATAATAGGAAACTGTTCTATTTGTGTCGCTCCCCCTCTGTTATTTTGTAAACCAAGTCCACAAATATTTCTACAAGTTGTAACAAATAATATCTATTCTAGAATGTAAATCATACAATGTTATTCGTAGAACAGTCATTCGCCACAGGCGAAAGTGCTTATTAAAATAATTAATAAATATTTTAATAAGCACTACCACGAATCTAGAAAAGAAAATAATATAACAAATGCAGACCAAGGAAAAAACGGTTCGTTCACACTAGTTCTACGGTAGAACTAATACGAAAATCGTAGAACTAGTGGGACCAAAAGATCTAACTAGTCGTAGCATGAAGATATAATAATATGTTCCAGACTAGTGGAACTAGTGAGTGTAACTTTAGTTCCGTGTAGTTCTAAGCGAATGTTAATACATTAGCAATGAATGAATGAATTGATTAACATGTTTTATAGAGTGCTAAAATAATCAATAACCTCTTTTACGCAATAAAACCTTTTTGAGGAACGCAATAAACGGCTATCTCTTTATAAACCAATTCAAACAAGACAACCGGTCATTACAACACTAGAAAAGGTTACAGTTAAAAGACTTTCCGTTATTTAACTATTGAATTTTCTCTTCCTTGTTTCTATTTTAAACAATTAATTTGCCGAAATTAAAAGATTTGATAACAGATGGAGAAAAAAAAGATAAGAATGGTCCAATGTCCCCTGCGTCCCGATTGCGAATGACCTATTTTCTTAATAAGTTGCTACATCGCTACAACAAATATAAAAGGGGAAACAGCTGAAATCACTTGGCAGATGGATGGTTATCTCAGCTGCCAGGAGTCATGGCGTCCATCTCTAAAGCTAAGCTAGTAAGAGCTTTTCCTTTAGCAATCAATGCTGGTGTTAGCTGAACAATGTGGAATTCTGTACATTATAAAAATCTTAAATTTGCTTTATTTAAAATGAATCTACTAAAGGCATCAAACAGGGAGATGATAGTTTTATGGAATAGTTAGTCATTTATACAATTGATAATAGTATAATTATCAGTGTTACTGATAATTATACTATTATCAATTGTATAAATGTTATAGAAGAAAAACAAATAATAATATTTTTTTTAAATAATTTTTTCATAAATTAAACTTTACATAGTGACCAAATGGAACTATGGTTCTCCATATTGCTAAAATCATTGCGACAACAGTTTTTGGCAACAATTAACCGTAGAAACTGGTCCTTGGTTCAAATCCTAAATTGGACAAAGTACTATTGGGTATTTCCATCAAAAATTTCTGGATAGACGGCTCGCCCCCTATTACAGAGACTTTAACCTAACTGGCGAAATATGGAAGTACTACAAGCCTAACTCTTTTGGGATTACAGGCTGTGATGTTAAGTAATATTTATTTTAAAACCCAATAAAAATGATTTCTTATTACAAATTACTACAATGTACATCTCATTTTGCACCAGCACTTTAATAACATTGTCACGTGGTTAACTCAGATATAAACTGACAACAATAACATCACTCTCATGAATTCAGTCCGACTAATGTACCACGTCATGTTTGCCTATTCGACCAGTCATATCAATTGAGATTATTAGCCAGCTGTAACATTGTCAACGAAGCGATCGGTCTGTGTCACTAATAGCAATTGGAGCTCCGTAAAAATACTTCGTGGAGATTATTATTGTGGATAGTTTTAATAGAGTTGTTGTGTAGTTAAAGGTTAGTGGACATTAATTGTGATAGCTTCCAAGATTTTAGCTAATATACTGATATGAGAAGAATGATTCTGGAAGAGTTTGCCATTAAGTTCTGTCTATTTACATTCAAGTAATCTGCCTAGCCTGTGATCAGGTTGGGGTAATCAGGTCTGACTGCATAGAGCTGAATACCAGTATTTTACGTGGAGTAACTCCCTATCTGAACTCCGTGACCTAGATAATACTTGGTACTCGGTACCCATAGGTAAGACTGGATGTCACATTTTCTAGTCACTGACTACCTGTAACGACTGTCAGAAATTTACAAATGATAGCCGGGACCAACGGCTTAGTAAAGTAAAGTAAAGTAAAAATTTATTTACATAAATTGTGCATAAAATAAGCTGGAATAACAATATGGATGAGCCTTGTACAATGAGGCTATACCTGAAGATCGACCCGAGCGCCTCTCTTAAGTCTCTCCCTATTACATCCAAGAATTAGTTATTTTGCCTTTCAGCTGTAACATATTAGTATAAGGACATATGATCGAAAAAGTGATACACATTGTATAATGTCTCTTCCGTCTGGCTCGTCCAACGTCATCATCATCTTCCTGTCCTTATCCCATGTCATTTGGGGTCGGCGCAACACGTTTTTTCTTCCATTCTGCCCTGTCAGTCGTCACGTTATCATTTACTCCTTTTTCCTTCATATCACACCTCACACACTCCATCTATCTTTTCTTTGGTCTTCCTCTCCCTCTCCATCCATTCAAATTTATATTTATCAGTTTTTTAGTCACATGCGATTCATTCCTCCTCATCACATGCCCATACCATGACAGTCGATTCCCTTTTAACTTTTCTTAATTGGCGCAACTGTTAAACTTCCTCTAATATACTCGTTCCTAATTTTATCCTTATAAAGCTTATAAAGCTGCGAGACTGAAATGGGACTGGGCAGGCCATGTCTGCCGGATGCCGCCGCAGCTGTGGGCCCGAATATCGCAAGACTGGAGCCCTGACACAGCTAGACGGGGTCGCGGTAGACCGAGGAGAAGATGGCGGGACGCCTTGGATGGCTTCCTCAACAATTGGCGAGAAGAAGCACACCATCGTAAGAAGTGGAAGAAATGGGGGGAGGCCTTTGCTGGGCTAAATAAAAAAAAAAAAAAAAAAAAAAGGAGAATCCTGGTCTTCTCCACCAGAACCCAGGCTACCCGAAACGTAACATGGTATCAGAAGTGGGATTCAAACCCACGCTCACAAATAAGTGGACCTTGAAAATAATTATAATATAATTTCTTTAACTTTTCTTTCAGTGAAATAACCTCAATAGTTAACCTCTTTTCTAACTACATATCCTGTCCGCCATCGTTTGAATTATTAAACGGAAGGTGACCAAATAGGTGACTTGCAGTTAGGAGTCACGGACGAACACCAGTCATCCATTTTATTACTTGTCATAGAACTTAGTCCGTCCCCGTCGCGTCTCGATGTTACTGATCCGACCAGTCTCCAAATTATTAATTTACCTGAATGGCCGACAAGAACTGGGTACCTACATTTTATTTATTTTAGGCCTGCCTGAGGCCTTGAGCCCATTCGCTCTGTTATATTGAATTGTAAGCTAAGTTTATTTAGTACAAAACCTAAAATTGTCTAGCACAAAGAAATATTTTTATTTTCGTATTCCTTGTCATAACTCCTGAGTTCCTGACTGACTGAACAAACTTTGACATTCACTAGTTTAATTTTTCAGTGAAATAATGAAATATTCATTGCAATGAAGAATCTCATGAGAGATCAACATTTTGAAGGTCCGAAAATAAGCTATCACTCACAAGTTTTTTGGTAGTGTCAGATACTTATAATCCCTTCGTGTCGTGTCGCGTTTTTATTCACCTGTAGAGCAGATCAGTTAGCTCAATATATCACTATCACATGAAAATATACAGGGTGATCCGTTGAGTAGGGTCAGTCTGGCTAAAAATGAAGCTAATACAAAAAAATATTGTGAAGAATAAATTGTTCCTTCTCGAGTTATGAAAAACTGCATTTAAGAAAAGTTGGGGATTATTCTGAAGTAAAAATCGTTCGGTCTTCTTTCTTTTTCTTTATTGTGTGGTCACTGCCTAACCTGGTAGTTTTCCATCAACAAAACGTGGCCAGGTGACAAATTGAAAAGAATTGAAACGCCACATTCTTTACAAGCTTTATGTCACTATAAATTAAACCGATTTTATTATGTTGTAAAATCCCGTTGAATCTGAATGTGTGTTTTATATAAATAAATATTTTATATCGCTGTAGGTTGAGTGTGGCCCTTTATCTAGATAATCTTATTTATATGCTTTGATGTCGAATCACTGGAATTTATAATATAAATAAAATGTACCTACAATCATTTAAATTGCCTCTCCACATAATGGCAGAGCTTGCCACCCGGCTGATTACATCATATTGTGCGCATCAGAATAAATGGCAAATAAATAATTGACTCTTTAATAATAAACAAGATAGGTAGCATGACGTGCTATATCAATAAGTAAGTATACCTAGATAGACATAGTACTTAGAACAAGTGACAATTATTATGATCATCTTGCTTTGTGCCTTGTTAGTTGAGGTCGGCGCAACACGTTTTTTTCTTCCATTCTTAAGAATGAACAGTCACGATATTATTTACAACTTTTCCTTTTATATCATTTGTAGACAACAAATTTCACTGACATAGCAAATGGAGGAAACATTTTTGGTAAAATGAATCTCACTATACAATCACGTTGAAACTGTACTCAAAATGAATCCACAAACAGCAAGTCCCACTCCGCGAGAACCACATAACAAAATAAATAAAGCTACAAGATCAAAACAATTTCACTACTATTCATTCTGAAATAAATGCACGCTATTCCTTTGATGGAATTACTGCATCAGAATATTGAAACGGTATGACTCAACAGATTTAAAATAAATCTATGTGTACTTTTATACTACAATGTATACTGAATTATATTATAATAAAGACGTGATATCTGTAATTTTGACAGGAGTTAATCTTTGGAAGGTCTACTCATCCAATTAAAAAAAAACATTTACTGGAGAGCATTATCTCCGAGTGTCATAAAATATGCTATATATATTTTAAAAGGTTCTCGTTGAATAATTTCTGACTATTACGAGTGAAGTCGCGGGCAAAACCTAAAGTAGTAGGGATTATAAAGAGGAGTTTGAACAAAACATGAGTTCACAAGTTTGAATAACGAAAATCTTTGACACTCAAAAATACTATCTGCCAAGTCACCGGTCTCGAGTTTTAACCCTAAATATGCACCAGTATGATGTTTTGGATTCATGTGCGTATTGTATAATTATTACTGAAAGATATTTCTCGTCGTCATGTAAAACTTAGTCAAAAACCCAGAATCCCAAGGGCGACATAAAAACCCTTAGACTAGGTTAGGCATACAAAAAGAAAGAAAAAAATCTAAAAATCATTCATTGATGGAAAGATACACTAGTGGCAAGTGCCAAAGAATGTTTAACACGCGAACAAAGTCGCATCTAGAAGCTAGTTTAGTACAAATGAAGCGTGAATTACCTTAAAATAATATTTACGCACGGGCGTGACTCTTGTTCGTATACAACGTAAACTTTTACAGAATAAATAAAACAGCTGTAAAGTTGTATGGATGTACGGAGGAGAGAATTAGCAATAAACTTTACATTCGGCATGTTTTATTCTGGGTTATTTCTCAATGACCAGCTGACTATGAATGGTGATTCAGTGTCTGATTCAACTTTTCCAGTTGTGCTTCAGAGATTTTTATATCAGTATCCAGTTGAAAACGTACCGTAGCCATTGTTTCTGAGGTACAGTCTATGAACTTATTGCTTGCCCCCGTGGTTAATTTATATTTAAACCTTGTTTTTTTCCAACTGTGTTTACTTATCTCTTTACTGCCTGTCTTTTCTTAATTATGTTGTGGTCGGCTTCCAGTCTAACCAGATGCAGCTGAATACCAGTTTTACATGGAGCGACTGCCTATCTGAGCTCAACGACCCAGTTAGTACTGTGTAATACGATACATACCCGTTGGTAACACTGTATGTCAGACTTTCAGGCCATTTACTATATGTAATGACTGCCAAAGATTTACAAATGATAGCGGGGACCAATGGCTTAACGTTGTTTCTGAGGCACGGAGGAAACTTAGTGAGTAGTCTCGGTGAGCGGGTGACCACCCTTGGTCACCCATCATCACAGGCCAACATAATTATGTGTGTGGGACAAGAATGTGTTTGAAAATTACAACACATTTTTACCCCTTAACCCTTACCTCGCTTAGTACAAAATGGTCACCAGAAAATGTCACTGAAAAATAACTCCGGAAAAAAATACTTCGAGAAAGTCCACTTGCTTCAGATCGCCACAAAATATAGGTAGAATGGTACTCGCTTATTGGACGCACGGAATGTCGAGAACGGTGAAGCTATTAAGTGATTAAAGAGCCAACTTTTAAAGCGGGCTGAAAATGAAATTGAATAAAGCATTTTATGTTTTCGCTCAGTTAAGCAAGGAATATCGTTTCGAAATAAAATTTTATGATGTCGCGTGATAAAACTGCTCTGTATATAAAATGATGTTTCAGATCCATTAAAAACATTTTAGTTTACAGTCACACAGCACGTATACCATGTATTTTAAAATTATACAACGCTCTGTAATAATTGTTATTTGAATCCACGAATTTTACAGTTTAGGTGTTCTTATTGATTTAGTTAACACCAACCAACAAAATAATAGAGAAGTATGGAAGATGATGACATGTTGTGCCGACCCGTACTTATTTGACGATTTTCGTTAATTGTTTCGAGTCGAATACGTGTCTTACCTCCCAATGTATTAAACAGTTAATCTAGGGTTTGTTTCGACTAATTTTAGGAATAAACGCCACTACCTGCGTTATAATAATTGGCTTTTCCCGAGCGTCTATCATTCATCGGCCCGCCACACAAATTGCTACGAGCGATCGACTGACAGATTAGATTTTCTGTTTTACCTGAAATTACACTGTTTGCTAAATATTATATTTTTTACTTATTTTTAGGGATCCGCACCTCAATCAAAATTTTTAGGGATCCCTCCTGTTGTGCGTTTGTCTGTCAAGACCCTTTTTCTCAGGGATGCGTGGAGGTATCAAGCTGAAATTCATATCAAATACTCCTCGACGACGACGAAAAGACGGCCTCGTTGATCTAGTGGTCGCAAGACCGACTGCTGTGCATCAGGTCCTTGGTTCGATTCTCAGGTCAAGTAAAGGTACACCTCTGCCCAAAACTTCGGGGATTACGGATTACGGAACGTCTGATTGAATGGACAAACAAAATATCTAACTACCTACAAAATAATCTTGAGACATGTATGTCTGAATACAATTTTATGTGTATACATTCAAAGAAAATACAAGCCAGTTATACTTTGTAATATCAGAAATATTCCCAAAGAATTGGGAAAACTTTCTCGATTCAATTGTGTCTCGTCCCATTCTGAATTTATTTTAATGAATCCGTATTATGATAATTCCTCTGTAGCGGTGTCTTTATGATTATGTAAAATTCTCAAATGAAGCGTTAACCGAAGTACATAATTATATTCAGCGTATGATTTTTCCTTGTCTCTATTAGAGGTAATAGGATATAATCAGCCACGCGGACTCAATGCGTTTTGGTTGAAGTCACATATCTTCGATTTCTTGGTTCTAGGACAAGCCGGTTTCCTCACGATGTTTTCCTTCGCCGTTTTCTAAGCAGTGGTTTAAGTCTAGTCGAGGTGGACAGACGAAATAGGTGCCATTGGGGAGAAACCTGGATGAGACTGGCACAGGGCCGTGTAGATTTGTAAAAGACAAGAGAGGCCTGTACTCAGCAGTAGCAGGCTGCGGGTGGTAATAGGGATGGGTGGCAGTGTAACAAATTACGCAAAAGTACTGTGACTTTCTCTGTTCATACTCACGTCTATATATTTTGGTAGTCCGGGGCGTTACCATGTAATTCACCACTGCCAACGATACGTATGTCCAAATTACTATAGTGAAATAAAGTAAGTAGGATTCGTTTCATTATTTAATGACCCCCATCAAGGTAATGAAGGATAAGTTCATTTTCGGTCGCCGTCGCCGCGACGTCGACGTTTAATCGAGGAGTTAACTTGATCGTAGGTAATACTTACAAATGGCCATCCATTAAAATGTTCTGACGTCACTTAATTGTACGAACGGTTTCAGGCAATATAATTTTAGTAGGGCTAACAAACGCCAGCCGAATGATAACTATAGTTGGATTTTAGTAGAGCTTACTAAGATTTTGTGATTCGTGATAGTTCCCTTTTAAACAAGTCGGGTGTAATGTAGCCGATTATTATCTTGATGTACTAGTATTCACTGATCGTTTGCAAGCTACTACAATCTAAAAATTTTTAACTTTTTCGCTTTTAATGTTCAAGGTGTGGATTGTAAAAATCTATTTGTACTGTTTTCTTTAATGAAAATAGAAACGAGAGCGTTCGATATAGCTACCGGTAAAACGGGGAAACTGTCGTAGCTTACGAACAACAACAGGTACTAGGTACGGTTGTGACTGAAATGGATAGTCTATGTAATCTTTCTTCTTTTCTTTTTTTTAAAAAAAAGTACATTGGGCCCACACTAGGAATTTTTCCCCGAATCGTGAGAGCGTTCAAAAACATTTAAACTCACATACACAAATACCCATCAATCAATAATTCATATTAAAATAAACGACTTGAAAAACTTATCCTTGTGACCCACGGATGCCCCTCAAGTTAAAGGGGAAAATAAACAAGTCCGAGATTAGACCTGTCGTACTGTATAGATCAGAGTGTTGGGCTTTGAAAAAGATGGATGAAAAACGATTGCATGTAGCAGAGATGAGAATGTTGAGATGGATGTGCGGAGTGACAAGAATGGATAAAGTAAGGAATGAGTATATTAGTGGAAGTTTGAAAGTGGGACCTGTTACAGAAAAATTTAAAGATTATGAAACGCATGTGACTAAAAAAGTGATGGATATACATATTGATCGATGGAGAGGGAGAGGAAGGCCAAAGAAAAGATGGATGGATTATGTGAGGAATGATATGAATGAGGAAGGAGCCACCTTGACGTGTAACAGGGAAGAAAACGTGTTGCGCCGACCCCAAATAGAATGGGATAAGGGCAGGAATATGACGATTACTTAAAACACTTATTGATATTATTTTCAGAGTGATGTAGGTAGGTACTGAATACGTGGTAACCGTTTCAAATACGTGGTATGGCTTTCTACGCGCGCTACGTGAAAACTTCTACGTCATGGTGTATTTTCGTGTAAACCTTCAAATATTTATGTCCGTCATCGATTTTTCTACGAAACGCCGTTATGGTTGTGTGACAAATTGACAGAAATATTGAAGGTTTCAATAAGCTGAATAAATCGTGGAGTATCAAAAAAAGGAACCTACTTCAAATCTTTTGATTGAAAACATATTGGGTATTGGTGTTTGGTTGTGTTGCTACGTAATAAGTTTCCGAGAGTTTTACCATAAATGGAATATGTACTACATATGATTTATATATTTAATACACAATGTACACTTAGTTACACGCTAGGCTTAAAACTAGTGAGTACTTGACACTGTTGGGGCGAAGCGAGATAATTCAAAACTAATAACATTGCAGTGAGTTCTATCATCTAATATCACGTAGATTGGGAACTTTCACAATGAAAAATGTAATTTTATAGAAAGTTATATCTTTATATTTAAAACATAATATATATTAAAATATCACAAACAATTTAAACACTTATGATATTTGAACTCCATTTTAACTATTTGTCTTCCATAAATTCTTGAATACTATACTTAATAACATTTTTATAAGAGCAATGACATTAATCTAGCCTTAAATACACAGTGTTTTGGTAGACCGTATATTTTGTATATGTTTGGGTATTCTGGCCTATTTTTGAACATTTTGTAGATTTATGTTTCAATAGTTAGCCACACTAAGCTTCTGACACGTCCTCAAGCAATGCGAATTGCAACGCGGCTTGTTTCAAGCGAATCGCGTTTGTTACTTAGCCTTTCTACGAGAGCACCATGGTGTGATTGCCGCGGGGCGGTTCAGTTCACTTTACGGTGACTTCAGGCTTGCTGTAAGCAGTTTCTTTTATTTGTATTCTCTGCTACCGCTGTAACAACACGCGTTTGCTTGAGCTCGTGGGTCGTATCCCAGCGGTCGGTGGTTTACAAATAAATATAAATAATTAAATTAGTTTGTGCACACTCCGCATCGGGCGTTGTTATTTATGATGGAAGCGAAGCACTAAATAAAACTGTCCAGATCATGATTTATTAATAGCATATAATTGTAGTAAACTGAAATTATTTCCAATAAAATTTAATTACTATGTGGTTTCTGGTGAATATTAATTAAATTAATCTTTGATATATAATACAACATGACCTAAATTTCCTAAATGACCCTAGGCTGATAAAATGGTAGGTAAGGCGGAGATTCAAAGATGACTTTGCCCTGGTTTGTAAATGCGGTGTTGCTCCACCAGTGATTGAATATTTGATATTGTGTCTTGCCTGTCCTGGCCCCCTAGACAAAATCCCTTTTCTGTAAGCGTTAACGCCAACGGAAAGACCAAATTGTATGGAGTTGACATTAGCTTTAGAGATGTCACGTGATGTTATCTGTAAAGCTAATGTCAACTCAATACAATTTGATCTTTCCGTTGGCGTTAACGCTTACAAAAAAGGGATTTTGTCTAGGGGGCCTGTTCTTTGCACATCACAGGACTTTGATGGACGCTACTGAAAGTGCTAAACTCGTCGCCATATTTTAGGCTGACTCAATTTGAATTTACTCGCTAAGAAGAAGATAATACGATTTACAGGACGGATCACAAAAGCATTCTCACAAGCATTGTACGTTTCAGTTTCTACGACGTAAATAGGAATTAGGGGCCTAGAGAACGTATTACATTACAATCTGCTATGAATACATCGCGTCAACCTGGGATGAGGAGCTCTACGTTTGATAGAAGGATGTAAGATCGTAGTGTTAAGGTATTAGAAAACAGATAGCCTTCTTAATTATGATCCTTATTACTGCCTACCGTCATCATCTGCCTAAAATTTTCCATAATATATTTGGGCTGGCTCTAGTCCAGCTGAATGCTGTTAAATACCGGAACATATTTTAGATGGGACGACTGCAAATCTGATCTCGACAAACCAGTAGGTAAGTAACACGATAACTTTTGGGAAGAGCGGAAAGTCTGTCATCCAGTCGGTTACTATCGGAACTCAAAGTACGCGTAAATAACGACTGTTTTCCAAAAATATCTACATATAACATAACCTTTATTTATTGTCAGGCATCTTTGGCCCATGTATATGTAGAGATATCTTACAAACTTACATAAATACGATAAAATACAATTTGTTTCCATAAATAGACCATTAAAACTATGATAGTAACTTGACTATGATATCCCTGCCTGACTTAGCTTAACCTAAGCGACATGAGCTTCAGCAAACACTACATAAAGGGCAGCTTGCGGTTAAAAACAACATTCATTTTCCTTCACAATATTATAATACCACAGACTTACATTAGCATAGTAATAGAATTTAAATAGTCTAAGCAATTGTGCACCATTTTTTTGGAAGATAAATTTTTAGTAGTCCTCATCAAGGATGAAGTGGAATGGTGAAGCAATTAGTGAGTAGATATTTACATAATTGTTTCATCTGAGGGTGGTTTCAAGCCGCGGCGGCGCCGAGATAATCTCTAGGATGAAATATAAACACGAGCCTTATCTACTTGTTCAGTTGAAAAATAAACAAACTGAATTTATTTATTTGGTACACCAACAACAGTACATACTAAGAATTAATCATCATCATCATCTGCCTAGACTTTGCCCAAATATGTTAGGACAGGCTTCCAGTCTAACCAGATGCAGCTGAATACCTGTATTTTACATGGAGTGACTGCCTATCTGACCTCCACAAGACAGAACTGAGTAATTATGATATCCATTGGTAAGACTGGTTGTCAGAATTAAAAACATTAAAAATTAATGTAAAACAGTCTTCTTTTTCTTCTTATCGTGTGGGTAATAAGATCTTACGACCCCACATCCCTTTTTTTTATGGTGGGTGGAAAATTATCAAATAACCCCTCCCGCTCTTGGGCAGAGCGAAAGGGAGTGTCAGACTTCTACTGACTAAAAACCACCCATGTTCCTTCTTAGCCCATCATGTCGAGGCCGCGGTATCTCTTGCGAACAACCCGCAGCCCCGACGGGACCCCACATACCTTGTGTTAGAGATTGGCGTCCGGGACCAAAGGCTTGTTCGTGCTTTCCGAAGCACGAGAATCATCTTTTACCGGAAAATCAGGTGATTCAAGCCTATAATGTCCTAGCCAAACTGGCAATAACTTTGAACAGAAAAAATAACATAGAAGTGCTGGTATGTATGTCTATCATACGCAGCAGACACCATAACGAAAACAATATTATATTCTCAAATGTCAATAATAATAATTTAATCCAATTAACAATGTTTAATCGCCATTTTTCAAAACCCAATCCATTTATAAACTAAATGATGCTAATTTCTCACAAGTCCCGTAAAAGCTTAAGTGAAAATTAATTTTCTCCAACGAATATTTACGCCCCGGCCGTAAACAACTTAAATTGTATTTCCTTCTGTGAATTATAATTTGAGTTGTTTATCATTCACGTCGAAATAAACAATATTTTTTAGGAGCTCAAATCGACGCGTAGGATCAATAACGGGACGAAAGAATAACAAACAAAACAAAAATAACACAGTTTCGTCCAATAACAAGTTTCGCCTACTACCATTGTACCTTTCGGAATGTTAACCTACTTCTGGAACAATAAAATGAATGAAATACAACCAACAATTTTTGAGTAACCACCTTCTTTAATCTTCGAAGCCAAACATTTAATTTTCTAGTAAACACACGTTCAATCAGCCTTTATTACAGTGTTTTGTTTTTTAAATAAACCAGGAAAAATGTTGTTGAAAGTGACGCTACCACATTTTATATTTTGAGTTCGTATATTGTAAATGAAAAACAAATAAAGATCGCTTACGGTTCGGGCGGGCGGTAATTACCACGCAACACGTAGCCACATGAGCGCGTTAAATTATGAAACAAGATATTATAATATATCTTAACATGAGGCACGCACGGTGAAACATACAAGCTTTGAAAAACTAGTTTATGCAGAACTCTCATTGTACGGAATGTCTATACAAAGCGAAGTCATGTTATAATGGAAATGTATAGCTCGATGTGTCACCGTGTACAGTCAAACATATCCACATTACACACACAAGCCTTTTGACATTAACGACTATGATCCAAGAGAAAAAAAACTAACACTGCTATTCAAAAAGTTCTACAAGTGGTCATCTTGACGCTGAATCTTAGCGATTCGAGGGCACTCCCATTTTAAAAAATCAGCAATTTCTGGAGTGTTCTAGACTAAAATAGTCAAGCATAAAACCGCTCTTTTCAGGACTGCACCGTTAATAATCTCCGTGCTTAAGACGCAGACTATAATTATACTTAAAGAGTTGCACATTTTTGGAGCGCGCGTGTCGTGGAAAAACAGTCTTGGGTAAGCACAATTTACGGTATAAACGTGAAACATAAATCCTATAAGGCGTTTGCAGTTCATTCGAGCTCAACTATTTCAACTTGTACAAGCTTACTTTGTTACTAGAATCAGAAGTGATGAATAACTTAGTCGCTACGGACTTCGGTTACCCAGATGTCTAGAGTGCAATTCAATTAAATTTTTAACACGCTATGTGAAAGTGGCGCCTGAAAAGTTGAAAATAAGTCGTCTATCAAGTTACTAAAAAAGTGATGGATATTAATATTGATGGAAAAAGTATTTAGAAGTAGGCATAGAAGATTGAGTTTCTAAAACTAACCTAAATAGTACACAATTATGTTATTAATGTAATAGGAGGCGAGCTATTCCCATCATCCAGACATAAATCTCCGTGCTGCCACCGGGAAATTCCTGGTGTAATGGAAAACCCAATAGCGCCTTGACCGTCTTCGGAATGGGCTAACCCTTTTTTTATGGTGGGTGGAAAATCATCAAATAACCCGTCCCGCTCTTGGGCAGAGCGAAATGGAGTGTCAGACTTCTACTGACTATAAACCACCCATGTTCCTTCTTAGCCCTTCATGTCGAGGCCGCGGTATCTCTTGCGAACAACCCGCAGCCCCGACGGGCGTTGGCCCTTGCGGGCCCCTTCCATGTTGCTGACATCTCTTTGAGGCGCGCTTGGAACACGAACGCGTCGTCGACACGGCCTGTCGTCGTCATAAGACGGACGGACGGCGAGCTTACCCATCACTCACCGTCCACAGGCCCGCGTCTACAGTGGCCGGCAGCCATCACGTGGCCCCCGACGCCCGGAGCGCCTCCCGCATGGGCTAACCCTAGCACTACACCGCAGCAGGCAACCTAACTAACTAACACGAGATCACCGAAGCAAAAAAAAAAAACAAATTGATTTTAAATAGTTTTTCGAAATAAATCACACAAACTACTCCAGATTGAAAATAGATTCGGAAGTAATCTTTCGTCCTCAGTAAACGTCTCATTCATTCATTAAAGCAGACACTGAAGCGCTCTGTCGAAGTAACAATTTATCAATCTAGGAGAGTAAACAAACCGAGTAAGATTTGTATTTGCAAGTACAAATCTCTAGTAACGTAAAATAAACAGTAAGGCCTGATTTGAAAATACGAGCCCAAACGGAGAGAAATAAATCCTTGTACAGCTTTAGAAAAATACGATAATTTGCTTAGTACTTAGGGTGTGGTCTCCTTTAAAGGTTTTCGGTCAATAACAGCATCTTGTCTCGATCTTTCCGTAATACAAGTTTAGATAGTTGCTATGAAAATATTCTTAGCGTCGTTTTGAAACGCTTACTGCAAATATTGTGTTGGTTTTTTAATGAAGTGGTAGAGGGCGGGTCAAATTGCTTGCAGAACGGATGGCCAATGTGGTCTAGAAGTTCTGGAGTAGTGACTGCAAACCAGAAGATGTTACGTTGGAAGGTCTGCCTCTAGGTGGACTTCGATGGATTCGAGCCGCACGGGAGCGGGCAACGTGGCGACAATAGGGATGTTTACTGACTTAAAAAAAATATGATTCTAATTAGTCCGCCTGTTAGATTATCGAAAAATATTGGATACGTATTTTTTGTTTTATCAAATCAATAAAAATTGACGAAGATAAAACGCGTCAAAGATTTGAGTGGGGGTTGTGACGTCACTCACCGGTAAAAAATGTCATACTAATATCTTAGAATATGACGTCACCCGAGTTTTCTAAGCACTGTACTGTCTTCATTGTTTGTTAACGTGAAAAAAGAAAAAAAACGTGTCCAATATTTTTTTGGAAATCAATCTGTCGGGACTGATTAGATTTTTTTTGTTAACTACCCTATTGGGAGAGGAAAACAGTGGGCGTCTTTCGACAGAAACGATGGTGATGATGAACGTTTTACTAAAATTTTAATAATAACGAAAGTAGCCCGAGCTACTTTAGCTTTACTTCTGTTTGTCAGCATAATTGTTTTCTTTACCGCCTCAACAGTTGAACTGATTTTTGATTCACACACATCATCATCTTCCTGCCCTTATCCCATTCTATTTGGGGTCGGCGCAACACGTTTTCTTCTTCCATTCTTCTCTGTTACACGTCAAGGTGGCATATATTCCTTTCTCATTCATATCATTCCTCACACAATCCATCCATCTTTTCTTTGGCCATCCTCTCCCTCTCCATCCATCAATATTTATATCCATCAATTTTTTAGTCACATGCGTTTCATCCCTCCCCATTACATGACCATACCAAGATAAACGACTTCCTTTCAATTTTTCTGTAACAGGTGCCACTTTCAAACTTCCTCTAATATACTCATTCCTTACTTTATTCATTCTTGTCACTCCGCACATCCTCTCAACATTCTCATCTCCGCTACATGTAATCGTTTTTCATCCATCTTTTTCAAAGCCCAGCACTCTGATCCATACAGTACGACAGGTCTAATCACGGACTTGTATATTTTCCCCTTTAACTTGAGGGGCATCCGTGGGTCGCAAGTTTTTGATTCATTTGATTCACACACAACTAGTACGTAAATAGTTAAATACATCTCATTTGCGTAGTCAAGGAGGTCCTAAATCTCTCAACACCCACTTTACCCCGACTGTATGCAAGACTAACTCACTCTTCAATATTTTAGCGCAATAATTATGCATTATATTGCAGAGCTATGGCGGAACACTAATTGGAAGCCACTAGAGCTCTATTTAAATAAACACCAACTAAACTTATGGGCCACGCTTATTTCGAAAAGGTGCACTAATGAAGCTTGACATTCCTCTCAACGAGGATGAGTGATATGCTAATGAAGAGTGAAATGAAATGTACACCGCGGTTTTCCATGATAAAATACTGACTTGGTTTTGAATAAAATGGTGTCATTACCACACTAGTACTAAACAAATTGGTCTCAATTACATCACGAGCCCTGAAAAAAGTATTCTATTTGTCGAAAATGAAAGATTGTAATTCGATCTTTTGCAGACCGAAAACATGCTTGAAATAACTTTTTTCGTGTACCAAAAATTCCTAATTATTTTATCTAAGTGCTGTTTGAACTGACAGAAGACCGTTTTAGACAGGGCGAGCGGAGAAGTCTGTCTGACTATATTTTATATTTATAGCTAGCCTATGTTGTCCCACTGCTGAGCCTCCATTTCTTCCAACGGTCACGATTCTGTGCAACGTCTCTCCAATTCTCAAGGAAGACATCCAGTTCGTCCCGCCATCTCCTTCGTGGTCTGCCACGACCTCGTGTAACTGTTTCAGGGCACCATTCCTGAGCTTTACGGGACTCTAACTGATTTAAAATCATCCTGGTGTTATTTTCGCACACTTGTATCGGGGATCATGGGAACTAGTGTACTTTTCAGAATTTCCGGCTCATATAAGACTGAAACTAATCCTGACTGCCTAAACCACTTCTCATTGTTGTAGATACAAAGAAAGCAGGACAAGAACGGCTTTATTCAACCAGAAATTCAAACGACCACAAAATGGGCAACATTACCTAATATTTGTTGCGCTACGTTAAAGCTATTAAGGCATTGGCAGACGAGCATCTCAATCAACTTCAAAACATCGATCAATCATTTCATTGAATTGGTAGGTGCCACTTAATAAAGCCGAAGAACTTATTACGAAAGGAAAGTTGCCGACTTTTACTGAAAAGGCGTACCGTCAGCTCAATAAGTTGATTATTTTGAGATTTTCATATTAATTACTATACTGTCGGCTTCTGTTTCTGCTTCATTTACAAGAAATAAGGTGTAGGCAGGTACTTTAGTAAAGTATTTAAACTTCATATACCAGAGTGGTACATTGACGGACTTAATGATTTACTAGTTTTGTACTAGTCGACTTTTGGGTCAAATAGGACGAGCATTGTGATTAAGTTGAGAAATATACATAAATAGTTACATACTAATCCGTATGGATTTAGACAAAAAATATTAACTAATATATTATCAAAAATTGAAAGAGTCCAAAATACGACAAACCCCATAAAAAATACTATGACTACTAATGACTAGATTGTGAGCAATTTAGCTGGTATAGAAGCAGCAAAGTATTTTACTACCTATAATGCTAAAATGATAAGTTAGTACACGTACACCAAAGGAATTATAATATAACACACCTGAACACCTTCTGTGCCGGGAGCCGACCTCGTGGGCTCATTTTAAATGTATCAAATAATATAAGCACCAAATTTATTTTTAATAAATTTTTGACCTCTTCCTAGATGCGGAGAGCCCACGTGGTGGGCACATTTTCCCAAACGTAGTGCCAGTGACCCACCTGGAGGGTCCACTTGCAATATGTATGGCGGGATGGCACATGAGCTCTATGAAATGGGGGTGGGGGTGTGTTCAAGTTAATTTTATTGCCAACGTATTGTCAATACGTTGAATGGAAATGACCGTTCCTTAAGGAGACATGGGTACTGCAATTTCGCACGAATTGCTTTATTTATCAGTATAAATTATGTACTATCATTTATTAAGTGGTTAAATACATTATTCATTTATTGCGCATTATTCATTTATCATCATCTGCCTAGCCTTTTCCCAACTATGTTAGGGTCGGCTTATAGTCTAACCGGATGCAGCTGAATACCAGTATTTTACATGGAGCGACTCTGGCGATCTGACCTCCACAACCCAGTTAATACTGGGTAATACGATACCCTTTGGTAAGACTGGTTGTCAGACTTTCAGGTTTTCTGACTACCTGTAACGACTGTCAAAGCCTACGACCTTTGACACACACGCACATTCGCGCAAGCGCCCTGCGCCGTCTTACGGTCAGGACACCTGACCATCTGACGCGACTTTAACAATTTTTACCCATCCCAAAAAAAGTGCACAACAACGCTAAAGAAGTTTTCACTTAAAAAAATTTCAAACTCATTCCGAGTTCGAAAATTTCCTAAATACAGTATTTGACTGAATAGTTCGTAGGATAATCCTTCGCCAAATATTCTACGTACTTTATATTATAATAACTATATTCATATTGTGTTAGCCGATTAGTCAGCTCATAGATAAACACATTACCGATATGCGATCTGTTGTCTTCAAGTTATTGATACCGTTAATTAGAACATGTCTACTCTTTGTCGCCAAGACGACGAGGGGCCGAGTGACGGCCCAAATCCATTGTCCGCAAACAAAGATATTTACCTAACTCACAAAACTGACTAATTAATTGTATTACAAGTCCAAGATATTACTCAGTAACAACGTATTTTGTTTTTAAGAATAAAGTAACAGCACTTCAGAAAAAAACGTAATTAATTTTATTTTATTTTTTATTTATTTATTTATTTATGTACACACAAAATACAAAAAAAGGAAAAAACAAAACATAATAAAAAATAGTAGAGCACAAAGGTACTGCTTATTTCATAAGAAATTTCTTCCAGCAGACCTGCGAGAGGAAAGTTGGATAAGAAATATAGACACAGTGTGTAGAAAAGACTAACAGGAAAAATTTAATCTGAATTTAGAACAAAATATAAAAATAAATACTAGTATTATGAATATATAATACTAGTATTATTAATATTCAGGTAAACAAATTCAGATAAACAACACCTTACATAAAAACTTCTAGACAAAGCAATTTTATTAATGAGGCGTATACAAAAATGGCTATTAAGAAAACCTTCACCACTAAAATGTGCTTACTAAAACAAGAAAAAAAAGATGGCGTCTTTTATTATGACGCACTCGTTTCATAGCAAGAGCTTTGACCTATCAAAAATGCAAAAATGTGACATGTTTTGACTTCTAGAAACATCTCACGCATATTTTCAAAGAGCATGTGACATGAAGTATTTTTATAAAATATCAAGCGGCCCGACCCTGATCGTTTGGGGTTTACGACTTGATAAAACAACAAGATTTATTTTTGATTGATGTATACCTAAACTTACACAAAACTTTCCAGTTAAAATTCCCTAAAATATGGTGGTTCGTTGCGTAATTTAGAATAACATCGCGTTCACCGGAGATCATCATTCTCCTGCCCATTTCCGATTTTTTTTGGGGTGTTACTGTGTTGCACCATGTTTTCTTCTAACATATTTCTCAATTACGCGTCATTTCAACAGTAGCCGCATTTCTAGCTATAAAAATAATTTTTTATTCATAATTGTAAGGTAATAACGTTTATACAATTTTTCTTAAATCTATATAAAGTTCATCCATAATTTGTGCCTGAACTAGGTGATCCTATATCATCCTACATATAGTTCATCCATCTTTTTTTTGGTCTTCTTCTACTCTTATAGTCACACAACTTTTCAGTCACCGGCGCCAGTTTCACACTTCCTGTTATGTACCCATTCTTTATTTTATCCATTCGCGTAACACCACACATCGTTTTCGTTCTTATCTCAGCCACATGTCTTACATTAATTCTTTTTGTGGACCAACATTCTAATGCTTACCATGATTTTATAAATTATCCCCTTGTGTTTAAGGGGAATGCGAGAGTAGCATACTGTTCCCGTGACCTTCCGCCATTTCATCCATCCAATTTTAATTTTGTGATTAACGCTCAGATTTATTTCACCATCGCTTTGCATAAGTGAACCAAGATACCCACTGACAAGAAAAACGAATTTAATATGTAGATGTAGAAGACGATTTTACTATTCTAGGTTATAGACCAACAGATTCCGGTGAATAAGAAAATAATCAAGTAGCAAAGGGCAAATGTGAAGACAGTTCACTCCTTTGATCCGTATCGGTTGTCTTGCGAAAATCACACGACAGAATTCTGTGTATTGTCAATCGTTATAACAAGTGGTAAGTATAAGTATGTTTGTTGTACAGACGCTACCATAACAACCTACTACAATATATCAAACTTTACTAGGTTTTCAACTTTATCTCTAAAAGTTTAGGTTCAAGGTTGTTTAGAAAATTTAACAGTTTCTGGTTGTTTCAGCTTGATGTACTGCCGTCTGTACCTACATTTCAGAATAAGAATATTTCTATTAGCACTAACAAATCGTAAATATTAGTCTTAAAAAATACTGATACTGTTGACGTGCGGTATCTCACTGCTGTGCAATGGCCTCGTCTTATAATTTCTAGTTTTTTCGATCCACGGTAAAATGGTCGTGGTTTCAACCAGCTCATCCCACCATCTTTTACGAGGTTGGACGCGACGCTTTGTGCCTGAGTCAGGGCTCCACATGTTTTTTAGCTGACAGCTATTTCGGTGGAATATAAAATATTCACATCTTATTATAGATTGCCTTCCAAGCTGTTTTATAAGAGAATGTATTATAATGTAATTATTCTATTTCTGTTGACAAACAAGTAGGTTCCTATTTAATTATGTTACAAAGGCGGTACGCTCTTGATTGCTTCCTTCGTTGCTACGCACGATGTAATTAAATGTGAGATTATTTGTACTCGACAACAAATCTGAGCAATCATGGCCTACACTAAGTTTAGAATGAGAATTGGTAGAGTATTTCTCTTGAATTATCACCTGTCTCGACATCTCTTAGTTTATATAGGGTCGCCGGGTGCTTATTCCAGTTCGACCGCATACAGTTCAATTTTACATGGATCGACTGCCTATGTGACCTCTATAGCTCACATGCTGGGTCACACGATACCCTTTACGAAGTTTAATTTCAAGAACCAATCTATACAAATAAATACAAATTGCAATGTCTGTTTGTAATTTTAAAATGTACTTATAACATTTATTTTTGTCTGTCTATCTGTTTGATCCGACGAAACTTTCGGAGTTTCGCCTGATCAAACGGCTAGACCGTTTTTAGTTTTACTAACAGATCAGCTATCTGTCAGTAAAATTATATATTTATTCTAGAGAAAAACGTTACGATTGCGTCCAAAAAATAAAACAAAACCCTTGAAATTCAATTCAAACAGGAAAGTAATAATAAGTAAGATGAAGGTTGCGGGGTTAGCTACTAGTGAATATACTCGTAATGCATAGTAGGCCTTCATTTTTCTACACTTTAGTTCAACGACTCGGCTATTCTTGTCATTGGAATAAATCCACATTTCTTATAAACTAGCAGTACTACTATATAATTATATTGACACGATTCTCAGAATACCCGTCCACGTAGGAAAATAATATCACTAAGTTCTACAAGTCGTTCGTTTTAATGTGATTACATAGACTATCCATTTCAGTCACAAATGTAGTACCTGTTGTTGATCGTAACCGGTCTAGGATATTTAGTTTGGCAAGCTACGACAGTTTTCCCGTTTTACCGGTAGCTGTATTGGACGCTCTTGTTTCTATTTTCATTAAGGAAAACAGTACAATAGACGTTAGTCTTTCACGGTTAACACGTGTTCAGAAACATAATTTCGGTAATTAAAAAAACAGCTCTTCCATACGATTTGGTCTTTTGTAGATGATGACTCAACACGTTATCAAATATCACCAAGCAAGTCATCACCATTATCAGCCTATAATGTTCCCAGGAACTGCTAAAACTCAGGCCTTCAGGAATGGGCTATAATCTATAACGCGGGCCCAGTGCGGCTTGGTAGATGTCACATGTCTTCGAATTTTGTGGTTCTAAGACATACCGATTTCCTCACGATGTTTTCCTTCACCGTTTTGAGAGCAGCGGTGATTCAATAAATTACACAAAGTAATGCACCTGACTAGGATCGAACCCACGACTGTTCGTAAGTCGGGGCCACCACCACTGGGCCACCGCTGCTCTCAGGCAAGTGGTCAGGCATATTTCCATTCATCAAAACAGTGCAGACAAATTCTTCTTTTTCAAACTTGCGCACATATAAACGTTCACCGACCATTTCCTGCTTCGGCCAATTTTAGGCAAGGATGTAGTTATATTCCAATTTGGAAGGGGTTAACATATCTCCACTTATCACGCAGAATTTGAAGCGGTAATCGCCCGACGGCAACACATAAACTACTGATGGAGAATATGGCAAGGCCTTGAGTGCAAATGTTGCCCAATTTAACCCGGTGGAGAGCCAATTTTTAGGAAAACCATTGGGTCACGTAAGCTATAAAAGATTAAAGACAATATTAAATGTATACTTGAACGTTAACTTTATTAAAAAAAGTCATAACAATTTGAAAATGGTCAGTTTCAAAACAATACGGACGGTGCCGTACCTACATTTTTTAGTTTAGTAGTTACTTAGCTACCTAATAACTATAAGTAGAGAAAACAAAATGGAGAACCCGATTTTTTCATGAAACAACAGTTTCTACAATAAGTTATGACCTTTTTTCGTAATATTATAAGTTCAGAAATGCTACGTCCAAAATAATACAGAAGAAGAACATAACTTTTAAAAGTTGATGCGTAATTGCGTATAAACGTATCAGTGCTCGTGACAACAAAATAACTTTCCAGCGCAAAGAAGCTTATAGCAAAATTCCTATAACAAAATGAACATTCTACGAACTATATTAAAACAATTAAAATAATTCCAAGAAAAGATAATAATTAAGCTTACATTGTAAGTGAACTTTACGATGAATATAAATCCTTAAAGGCGGATGGCACTAAGTATACCCCCTCCCTCCACTCTACTGTCATGGTGAAAAACTACCGACGACGAGGTTACATTTAAGTGCCCGACGTTTACTATGTTGATAGACTGAGAGTATGCAGCTACCACATGGACACATGGAGAATGTCCCTTAGCGGCTTCATGAGTCGTAAAATGCCCCAGATTATACACACACAGACATTTTTGTTGTCCCATTGTTTCTCTTTAAAACGCCAAAATTCCGAATGTGATGATGATTTTTTTTTAAAAAACCTTGCCCTACACTAGGAATTTCTCCTCTATCGTGGGTGCGTTCACACACATTTAAACTCACATGCACAAATACCCAGATCCGAAACAACTATCTGTAGGCCATACAAATATTTGTTCCGTGCGGGGATCGAACCCGCGACACGCATCGCAGCATTCCAATCGCTCAGCCACTGCGCCAACCGTGCCGTCGCAGTGTCGAAAGTAATCATTAAACCTCTCTGAATGCGGCAGTTAGAGTCGTAAAAGCCCCGAGTACACACACGCGCACAGAGACATTCTTACTGTCCCCAAGTTTTTTCCTCTAATAGGATAAAATAAATCACTAGAAACTCTGGAAATGTGACTGTTATTGATAACTCTGGTTGTGGTTTCGGTAACACCAAAAAAACCTCAAATCTTTGTGAATATTCGTCACATTTGCGGAACTTTTATTTATTTTATGACAGGTTCGCTTTACAACTGACAGTACATTAGCTTAAAAAATAACTATACCGTGCAATACGCCAATTACGGAGTACACAAATAATAAGATAGCCGAGAGTGACTTTAGCTTTTAATTAGCATAAAAATTTATTGTGCGTGTGGGAATCATGATCAATGTACGGCGTGAGTAAATAATATCATAACATTAGCCTGTAAATCCTGAAGGATTTGGCAGAGGTGTAACCATAAGTACCATGGTATAGTAAATTTAAACCTTGTACATCATAAATTAATCAATCCCAGCAATCCTTGTTTTAACTTTTCAAGTCTAACAAAATCCATCATTAGACATTATATGAAGAGAGAATCTCATTTGTTTAGGGCAGTAGCATCCTATATTATATACGAGTATGTCGTCCGACACTGTCTGAGTCGTTTTAGCGTGCTCTTGACCTGATTTTAGTTTGGGTATCATTTGGCAGGGACGCAGGCAGCCAAAAGTTATTAGGGCCTTTTCTATGCGACAAGTTACGTGTTTGCCGTCAGATACGTTGAAAAAAAAAACCAATCACAACTTTTAAAATTTACAAAAAAACTGCTGCACCATACATTTATATTTTAGCGTAGTCCCATCAAAGTCGTTCATAATCCAGTACAGAACATTAATACCTATTCGACCCAAATGTAGCAGTAGCAGTTTTTTTTATTTCGATGGTGGTCCCATGGATAAAATTGTTCAGTTTAATGGTCTGACCACACCTTTCTGGTACAGGCTGTATAAGTGGCGATGATTACTGGCGAGCGATCTACGGAAAGACTTAAGCTGTGGCAAGGTAGGTAGGTAGTGCATCCTTACCTGAGCCATTTGTTCCACCTGCTGAAAACCTGGACAAGAGTTGCCAAAGCCGACGTGGAAGTCTAGACTCCGGACCCAAGTCAGTCCAGGGAAAGCCTGTTAAGGTGGAGAATCATTAATGACTCCACCCTGAAGTGTAAATGTGGGGCTTTTCCATAAACGATGGGGCACTTCACTTTAAGATATTAAACGCTCAGTTCTGGGCTGACACCAATTAGGACTATCGACACGTTAAGAAGTAGAAGCGATCCTTTGTCTAAGAAGAAGTGTGTCGATAATCTCTGTTCGCTGTAATCAAATCAGATTGCATATTACCTATTAACGTTAACAGCAATTTCCGAAATTTACACCTAGTTTGGTTCAAACTGTTCCCCTACCGCTTGCTAAGGAATTATTTTACAAATTGCATTAAGCTTCGCATATAAGAATAATGTTTACACAGTAAATCGCTTTATGTGTAACTTGTAAACAGTTTTAGATCCGTTATAGGCAGGTACAGAGTTAGTTTTTAACCAGGCAAAATTTAAAATGATCTAGATTTATGAAACCGAATGTGCATTTTAAATGTTATTGCCGAATGAAATAAAATGATAGCACCCATTTGAAAATGTCTCAAAAATATCCAATTTTTTTGACAGGAATGATAATGATATTATTAAAAAAAAAGTTTTTTGTTCTTCATATCCAACATAATTATTGTTTTTTTTTTCATTAAACCATATCTTTTTTTAAGTTTTATTTTTAGTCAATTTATTACCATAGCACGAAACTGATTTATTTTCTACGAAACAATTTTTCAAAGAATATTTTTATAAGCTTATTATATTTATATTTAGGTGCAGGCATAGCTTTTCAATTTTATGTAATAATCGTTTACTCTACTTATAGCAGTAAAGAAAAGATGGTTGGATTATGTAAGGAAAAGGGAGTAAATGGCAGCGTGACGATTGACATTGGACAGTGAAAGAAAAAAATTGTTGCACTGGCCCTAAATAACATAAGACAAGCACAGGAATATGGTGATACTTATAGTAGTACAAATACCTCTTCATCGAAATCGAAACTGTGACCGACGTGGTCTTCAAAACTATTGCACAAATGTTTACCAACAGTCTACGTAGTTTCAACGCCAAAACATCCTTGCATTACTGTATTTACTACACTTCTTACTGTCACTGATATGCCGAAATCAATACCAGCCATTAGTACGAGAGCCATTAAACGAGGGACATTATACCTGTATAAAAATTCCGTGAAAAACAAAAGAATAAAATAGAGAGGCATAAAAAAACAGTGGACGACATAACGCTAGACCATTAGATTTTATTACTCCGATGAGGATCATAACTAACTGTTACTAAGTGGCCATACAAACTGCGTATATAATATACACTATAAATGACAGTGACAATCTACAGATAGTCGAATATATATTATTATTTGTTGTTAGGGAGCTTCTAGACGAGTGACATTTGTTGAAAACTAATTCATTATGATGGTCGATTGGTCATCGACTGTTGTCGTTATATAAAATACCTACATGGTTGTATGAAACAATAGGTACTTGTTCTTCTAGAATAATAATAGGTAGGTTACAAATATATTTTATTTTCATTTGTTTAAATCAACCGCTCGGCCTTCGAGAGCTACAGCGGTTGTTTTTGTCGAACTGAGACTCTCGGTAATAGCACAAATAATGAGTTTTACTGATACCAAACAAAAAAAATTAAAAATTCGTCGAGTTTCTCTTACACAAAATCATAGGACAACGACAGTTGTTGACACCGCAACTGTCACTGACGAATTGTCTGTAAGCTCCCTTACCGAATACACAAATCACGCCCTGGCACAGTCAACAGCTTCAGTAATTATATTGTTAGAGGAAAAACATTTCGAATTTTATCTGTTACAACATTTACCTTGAGATTTATTCATAAATTAATTTTAAACTGTATGAATCACACAACTCTGTGGCCATTAATTGTTCTCAATTTCAGTACTTATTCCATTTTGTTTGACAAGATATTTATTTTACAGAAAATTAAACGTTCGAATATGAAATGGAAAATCGTTTGATTAATTTATAAATTATGCTCTTTTGGCATTATGCGGAACTCAAAATAATAAATAACTGCTACGGACAGCCACGGAAAACCTTACTTTGCTCGCAATAAAAGTTTATTGGTAAAATATTGAGCAGAGTTAACGAATCCATTTTATTAATTAAAAATGTTCTGTTTGAGACGAGCAAATATTACTTTATTTAAATACAGAGAACCACCAAAATAATAAAGAAAACAAAGCATTTTCAAATGAATTCTCCGAAAAGAGAGAAAAGTATCTGTTCTTCCTTATCAGCCATAAAGTTGTCATCAAGAGATCGTCTCTCCCTCAGGTATAATAGAATTGTGCGTATTAGACACTGCTCCCGGAATTGTCTTTTAACCGTTCTAAATGGATGACGATGAGGCTAAAGATAATCCTCTCGGTAACAAACGTTGAAAGGTAAAACTAAAGCGAAGCTGGACGTTTCTTTTATTTTCCAGCTAAATATAAAACATCTGTAAGACATTTTTTCGAAAATAGAGATTGACATAGTTGACCAAAAGAAATATCGTTGAAGAGAGTGACCTCTCTAATCAACGTGGAATCGGCTTAAACCTATAACGAATCTCCAAACTTTTCGAGTTTTCAAGTCGCATCCTCCGAGCCGAAACGAGGCGAATAGCGACTTTTTCGCTCATATAGCGTACTTATTGGTCAAACCAGTTTTGGTTTTCGAAACAATACATTTTCAATGCAGAAACAACTTGATTTTGCAGGTAGAATTGTCACTTACGAGAAAGCTCCTCAACGGTTAGTAGCAAGGACACTAAATTTGGTATGGGTTATATTTTGATAGCTAAACCTATTTTTTTTTGTTTTCATTATAATTTATCATAATCAAAACATAGGTTATTTCTGATCACCTCAGTCGCATTCCGCATCGATTAGTGGTGGTCTAAAAAGTAACAAAGTATATTTGGATATAATTCGTTGAAACATCGATAAAAATAACGCCAGATTGAGGCAATAGGAACAAATAAACACGTATCAATAAAGCAACAAATCACATCTAATCCAATCAATAGATAAGTCTTCGAAAAGTGTTCGTTCCGAAACAAATCGTCTGGTGCCTATCATCCACCAACTTAGTTATAGGAGTTAACTGCTGAAATCGGATTATTATGTAGTTTGCAAGCGGTGGGCAACTGAGCAACCCGCTACTACTTACGAACTTCTACTGGCAAGTCATGCCACATGGCGCCACGAAATATGGAAACATTTACTTTTAGTCAAAACCTTGTCATTTTCGCAGGTGAGGAGGAAGTGTCTTACTATTCCTAGTTTACTACAGTGATGTTTCCCACGCATGGAAAGAGACGTAATATCCTAATTAGGACATAGAGAATCCCAGCTAGAGTAATAGTGGATTTGTAGTAGTCAAGCAATTAGGGCTCTTCTGTAATTTGTTACTAGAATTATCCTGTTTTCTGACCTGAATAAAATGAATTTTCATGCACCAAAAGATCCTTGTATTTTAAGTAAATCATTCGAACTCCACCTCCCCACATACAAGTTCTTCTTCACTTATTTTTTTTTCAGCTGTTTCCAACAAAAGTGTTATAATACCTACACGAGCAAAATGTATGGAACAGCCGACTTTTTTTAAATTAGTTTTTTTCATTGTGCTAGCGATAGTCCGTGGACCAATAAACTCGTTAAACATTTTTATTTGTTTTGTTTGTACGGCGTTATTGGCAGTGGGTTTGATTTCCTCAAGGTACCTGTGAGTATTTTCTTTGTTTCCAACGGGTAAAAATATAAAATGAGTATGAAACGTTTCAAGTGTTTAGGGTTCCGTAGCCGAATGGTAAAAAACGGAACCCCTATAGATTCGTCCTGTCTGTCTGTCCGTCCGTCCGTATGTCACAGTAACTTTATTCGGAAACTATTAATACTACACAGTGGAAACTTGGTTGTTAGATTTATTCTGTAAACCCCTTTACGATTTTATACAAAAATAAAACAAATAAAAAGATTAAGGGCCCCATACGCAGATATATATCATACATGGAAATGAAACTATTTTTTTTCATCAAACCTCGAATAGGTTTGATGAAAAAAAATAGTTTCATTTGTGGCGAGTTTATAGATAGGTCTTTAAAGCTGACATGGAGGTTTCTCAAATAATTTTTTTTCAAAGGCTATCGTTTGTAAGATAGACACTTCCAAAGCGATAAAATGTGTCCAATGTGTACTTTTAAACTAAGAGAATTAAAAATCTGAAAAAAATATATGTTGTAGATCGAAACGAAAAATTGTTAACCAAAATTGGTATGAACGAGATATAGTTAGCAGTTTTGGAGACATAGCACATTTAAAAACCCGCAAATTTAACTTTGTCATTCATGCAGACACTATGAAAAACAAAATCTTCACAAAATGTGTATATCTGTTGCTGCTATAACAATAAATAATACAAATTAAAGGGGGATTCTCTACTACGATGATACAGAACCCAGTACGACGCGGACTTGGCCAGTTTCTTTCAGTAAAAATATTGCGATATAAGATTTAAGAGTGTATTGATCTTAGCTTGTATAAGCAAAAACACTTAATTAATACCAATTTCAACAAGTTTTTTTTTTATAGTACGTGTTCGTATTTTTCTTCTAAAATAATAAGACCAGTCGCTTGTAGAGGTTTTTCTTCCCGTGCCAAAGAAAAAAACTTCAAAAGCATGTCATCAACTATATCCGACTTCTTTTTACCTTTTCCATTCGTACGAAATATAAAGGAAATGAGCAGTGTCTCTGTCTGTGGATCTAAGTTGTCAAAATGCCAATATAAACGTTTTACGAGAGTCGGTTTTATACGGGAATGGGGAACCGACGGAAGACAAAATGACAGTGTTATTAAAAAGTTCAAAACTCGTAGCGTCTACTGAATTGAATAAATAATGTTGTTGTCGTTACAATTTGTGTTCCAAGACGAGATGCAGAAAGCATGTTGGTATTCGCACCACAAACGCCCTAAAAATATAGAATATTTGTGTGGCCTACAGATAGTGGTTTCGGGTCTGGGTATTTGTGTATGTGAGTTTAAATGTTTGTGAACACACCCACGATACAGGAGAAATTCCTAATGTGGGGCAATGTATAAAAAAAAATGTTTTTACGAACCACACCATTTTTGAAGCGGTAGATACTATTAAGCAAAAGGTTTTCTTCTTATCTCAAAACTGCAATCGTTATTTTATGAGAAAGCGTTTGATCTTTGCCTTGTGAATACATATTATTGCTCGTGACTCCGTACTGACCTTCGCATTTACTTCAATGGAATAAGATTTATTTTCCTTATCCATAAAAGAAAGAATATCTTAAGCAAAGGCCAAATTAGTAAATTAATCTGATAAAACCGAGGTCTTTCGAAAGAATTAGTTAAAGACTGCTATCAAAATAAAGCTCATTTGCAACGTGAATTTCGAGACTTTTAGCAAAAGTATAACCACTGCTCTACATAGTACATACATTCCTATATTTTTGTAAAAACGCATGGGGATTGACGTAGAGCAGTAGTGCCCCAGTGGTAGCGGCCCTGACTAAAAAGTTGTACGTCATGAGTTCGAAGTCAGTTGTGTAATTTATCGAATACAAAATAAAAAAAATAAAAATTTGAAGTGGAAATTATGTTCTTCCTACTCCTCCGCTATTCTTTTCTGATTAAATTTCGTTGCAGAATCCAAGACAGTTAATCGTTTCTCTGGGACTTCGTCGGGCTTCATTGTCTCGACGCTTTTCTTGTGATCACCACTGTTGATTCTGGCTTACAGGGGTTACAGCGGTTTGGAAATAGTGTGGCGGGCTTGTTTCAATAAAAAAAAATATGAATGAGACCAAGCTAGATCAATTTTCGTCCCCGTAAACACCTTTATTGCAACTTTCATCGATATCGTTTTCGAGAACGTGATAAGAAATATTGATTATTTAATAGCATTAAATTAATATCATTTTTTTTTCAACAGACATAATAGTAACTGGTCTGGTAACTGGTGTGGTTGATACAAGTCATTGTAAATGTTTATTATCGATATACAGAACGTGGAACTAATCCACGCCATCCATCCCGATTATAATCACATGAGTAATTAGTATCTAATCAACCAAAACCAAAACACTATTCTAGGAGGTAATCAAACTTCAATGATTAGCTAATAACTGTGTAACCACTGTCATTCAAACCTAGTTCCTATGTCCTACCAGTTAAGAGTTGCTACCCAAACAATGGTCACACGTAGGCACCAAATGAAAAGCCTGGTTCGGAACATTGAATCCCATTGTTGACCGTTCTCATACAGTTCTTTGTTCGCCTCTCGGTCATATTACAGTGTTGCATTACACTGTTACACCACTGATTGCAAACATGTTGCACATGTCTGTATTCCATAAAGTAATTTCCTCGCGTCCCTATAAATGGAACGGACAAAGAACCGGAAACTTTCAATATACAGAAAAGCAGGCAATACGCTCAGCATTCTCTCTTTTATTATCCAATCAGTATTGGAGGATTAATTTTTAATATTCACGGAACCAATGAGAAGAGAGTAAAGTATTGAGTTTTTTTTTATAACCGGTCTTCATCCCGAATAGATAAATTTTAACGGTATGAGCGCTGAATTAAATTCGTATAATAGTTTCAAAGTTGTTATCAGTTGCCATAATATGGTTATAAACCGTTGAATGAAAGTAAAATTTAGATTTCAAAACGTAAGATATTTTGTAAACGAAACTTTAATCCTTACCCTTTTCTTTTATCCTTATTATTGCCTGTATAATTATAATTATCATTCTTCTTCTTGCTTCACAACCATATTATTCCAAATTATAATTCAGGTAAGAAAACCAGTCTTATAAACGGGTGTCACATTACTCAGCACTAACTGGGTTGTGCAATTATGCATGTAGGCAGTCACTACATGTAAAATACTGGTATTCAGCTACATCCGGTTAGACTGGAAGACGATCCCAACAAAGTTGAGAAAAGCCTTGGCAGAAGATGATTTAGTTAAGAAAACCAACCTATTTTCTTAACTTTAACTTAAATAGTTATAGAGATTATTTATACAAAAAACCTTTTTGTTCTCAATTTATTTTGATAAATTCTAAGAAACAGTATCTACATCAACATTAAATCTTCACAATTTTAAAACAATAGCTAGAAATTGCGGCTGTGAAAGCTTCATGATTCGTTTGACAGCAACAATGTGATTTTTCCCCAAAGAAATTCTACCCAACTTTAAATTTTAATGTCCCGTAAATAACGAAAGGTCCGTCCCGAATTATAAAGGACCCTACCACGTGTTTATTGAACCGAAAGTGTAAATAGGAATACCTTTTCCTTGCCCTTGTTAACCTTCCTATACCCACGCGTTGGTCTGTGAGACCGATAAAATACACTTTCGATTTTTTTATTTTACAATCAATGATGGCATTTTTAATTACTACGATAATTTCAGAACGAAAAGTATCTGAATGAATATTAGTCCGTGAGACCAACGCGGATAGATGTGTTACAAACAAAAGTCTTCGGTGGTTTTGTACTGAAGTATATAAAATAACTAGCTGACCCACGCAACTTCGTCTGCATCACATAATATAGCTGTTAGCCTTTCTCGATAAACCGACTATTCAACATATTAACTTGAGTTAAATCGTACTCGTATCAAACAAAAAATTTTACCTTTCCTCTTTAAAATACCCATTAGTTTAGATTTTCTTCGATTATATTATTAAAGTGACAATTACTACAGTATCTCTTACTGTTAAATATACAGTAATCCATTGTACTTGTAAACATTATGGTGCAGTAAATATTTTGAATTTGAATTTCTCCGGAGCCCCCGGAGACCAGAATCCCCACTTACCTACCGCACCGGACCGAATGACTGCCGCGCGCGTAATTATTTTGTCGCGCGGATATTTTGATATTGCGATATCTTCTAAGATAATTGTTTAAACTGTATAGAGTAAAGGGCACAAATATTCTATATTAAATTTCCGTGCTAAGAAACATATTTATTTAGATATAGATTAATATCATATGGGTTAAATAAGCATCGCAAAATATCATTATTTTTAATCTAACATTTTAATAGTAAAAAATGGTTACAGTGAGTCAATCTTAAAAGATGTATATATGCTGTTGCGGATTTTTTTTTAGAACATTTAAAGAGAAACAATTCTTTCATACATGATATTTTCCTAACTTAAACCGTTTTCGCAGCGCACGCAACGGAAGCTCTCAAAAAGGAATACCTTTTTCCGTTTTTGCAACATTTTTCATTTATGCTTCGCTCCTATTGGACTTAGCGTGATGTTATATAGCCTAAAGCCTTCCTCGATAAATGGACTATCCAACACTACAAGAGTTTTTCAATTCCAACCAGTAGTTCCAGAGTTTACACCGTTCAAACAAACAAACAAACTCTTCAGCTTTATAATATTAGTATAGATAAATGTCTAAAATTATTTGTGATTATTATATTATTGTAAGGTTCCTATAGGTTTACGTTTTGTTAGAAGAAATAAGAACATATTTGCTCACATTTCACAAACTCCTACAGAAATCTACTATTTTTCAGAGACAGTAAAAGCCCAAAAAAAGTTATGTACTCAGTAAATTATCGGCATTATTATCTTCCTGCCCTTATCCCATTCTATTTGGGATGGCGCAACACGTTTTATTTTTCCATTCTTGCCTGTTACATGTCTCGGTGGCATATATTCCTTTCTCTTTCATATCATGCCTCACACAATCAATCCATCTTTTCTTTGACCTTCCTCTCCCTCTCCATCTTTCAATATTCATATCCGTCACTTTTTAGTAATATGCTTTTCATCCCTCTTCATTACAACACCATACTAAGAATACTAAGAAACCACTTCCTTTCAATTTTTCTTGTTGGTTTTATCCTATTTACAAAATTTCGTGGCACATTCTACTCTGGGAATATACCACGAAAATTTTGTAAATAGATAATTTTCCTCTGAAAGAGAACACAAAGCACATAACTGGTGTGGGGATATGTATGCGCCGATAAAATTATCCCGAAATTGAATTCCAAACTTTTGGTCTGTCAGACCGCATGCGGGTAAAGGTGTTGTAAATTTTGGTGCGTGTATGCGAAGGTTAACCTCTACAGGCAGGCCGTGCTCTTCATATTATAATATTACAGTCTGTTACTTTCCTAACGAGGTCAGAAACATATTTTCAAATTCAGAGGAATCTTGAGACCTTATGTCATTGGTCACCAAGCTTCCTATGCTGATTAATGATTTCGGACTATGAAAGTTCAAGTATTGCTATTTAACCTAGGCTGACAGACAACTCTGCTTGCCCCAGGGCGGACATCCATGAGGATTTTAAACCCAGGAACAAAAAAAAATGCTAGGACCGCACTGGGGGTTCCTTTGGCGCACAGTTTCTTAGTTTCTGTTTGTTATTGTTTAGCTTTTATTTATCACTAGCTGATGTCCACGCCTCCGCCCGTTTTATACATTAAAACTTGCCTCGAGAACCACTCTATCCATTGGTGAAAACAGCATGAAAATCGGTGCAGTAGTTTTTGAGTTTATCGCGAACAGACAGACAGACTCGGCGTAGGACTTTGATTTATAATATGTAGTGAAGGTGTGTTCGGTCAAACAACATTAATCGCCTAAAAAGTATATATGCGAGACGTAACTGAAATAAAACCACTGAAATAAGTACCTAATAAAGAAATCAAGTTAAGTCCTACCAACAAAGTTTTCAAATATTTTACGAACCAGTCAGCTCCAGGTCTACTTTTATAATCTACCTCAGAATAAATCCAAGTAGGAACCTAAGTAAAGTATGCACGAATGTAGTTTCGAAGTAGACGGTGCATCTTTCTCATCTTGCACTATAAATCTCGAACATAAGTAGGCCACGAGGTAAGCGAAACTCCGGTGTAAACTTACTTAATGCAAAATTGTGTTACAAAGATCATTTAAGTAGGACGTTATGACATTTTGTAAGTGGAAAATAATGTTGGGAAAACCCTGTTGTATGAGCTTTAAAGCGAGGGTAATAGTTTGTAGGGTAAGCGTGAATTGTTTTCGCGTTTATTTATCGCAACGTTGGCGAATTTATGGATAAGAAATAAATGGTTCATACATGTTACAGACGCCAGTACATCAAGGTAGGTACAAAACTCTGTTAAATGTCTTTAATTGATTTTTATTTTATCGCTAAAGCATTAGGTTATCTATGTTCAATGTTGATTGGGAAAATTGGGTAGTTTCGGGTAACTTGATCTAAGCCAAGTTTGCATGAAATGAAAATGTAAAGAAAATATAAGCAGAATAATTAAATTCCACTATTTATAATTAACTCATCTCACTCATTACACCTAGTTTCTGACTCAAGGAGAAAATAGTACAGTTATAGCACAACTAAATTGCACTTCATGTTCAGTTCTGCATAACTAAACATGATTCGATTATCTTAAACAAACAATTAACTCAAAAACGGCTGCTACAGAGAAACGTTTTGATAAAGATAGCACAGATTTGAGCTCTATCTCAGCGTTCTGTTTTTAAATACCGTACTTCATTCCGTTTTTACTCAGATAATCTCTCCAAACAGGTTTTACTGAAATGTCCATCTGAAATTCTCTGGTCATTGTTTTTGTGCTCTGATAAGATTTTTAATATGTCATTGTTAATTTATCGTTCTTTTTTACTTTTTTAAATCTATTTTAGAAAAAGACAAATAGCTCTATTAATCAATGAAAATGTGCTCATAATTTACTTAATTATTTCCAGTTGATATTTCAACGTCGGTAGATGCAATTAAGTAGGTACGTACTGTTCGGCACTATATTTGAATTTCATTTGGACCTTCAATTAATTGATTCATAGTTATTTCTATTTGTTGTATAGTTATTAGTTATATTCAAAATAATGTAAATTGTTTTATGAAAAATGTTTAGACGCAAAAAATTAAACTACGATGACGAATCTTTGTAAACATTGGTTCGGTCGAAGCTTCCCAATTTATTCCGCTACAGTTTAAAACGTCACACCTGCCAATCATTTCCACTTGCTTCTAGAAAAACAGACATTTTCATTGTACGCTAATACGAAAGAAAATTATATTCTTCAGTAACCGTCCAAGACACGAGGACATACATAATCATGAGCCTGTTTCTTGGAAGCGAGCAAATCGTTTGTGAGTGTTCAATGGTCTGTTAAAAAGAGTTCCCTTTAGATATGGTACGATAATTTTCTAACACCTTTTACCTAATGTTCTGAGCACTTACTATTCTGTTAAATAAGTATGGCAAATGATTCATATGTTGTGGCCTTCGGCGATTGACCAGTCGACGGAAAAAGAAATTATATCTAAACACATAACCCTCATTTTGTCGGGTACAAAAACTAAACCAATGTGGAGTCAAGCACAACATGGCATACGAATATTTACATTGGTAAGACTTGATAACACTAAGTGGAGACACACAGAAACTGACCAATCACGTCTCCCGTCTCTCTTGTGATTGGTCGAATCTTGCACATCTCCTCTCCGCACCGCTGGTCTCCGCTTTGGTGAAGTCCGCGCCGAAAGCTATAACTACATTTATAACAGTATAATTTCACCTCATTTATACTAGCTTACGGTCCAATGCAGTATGGAGTTCCGTAGGAATTATGGTGATGGGCTCGTGTTGAGGAAATGCTGATCCGTTGTGTAGTGTCAGACAGACGTTCACTGTTCACCTCTAAAGCCTTGTCTATACTTCAGCACATTTTACTGACACGCACGGCAAAGCCAACTAGTATCAGGAATAGAACAAGTACGTCGTGTTGTGGTAAATTTATCGTAACCTTTCACGGAGTGCAGGCGAGGTTTACAGCTGTATTTTTTCATGACCTTTCATTTCTAATTATCCTTTTAAAGTTTACAGCACGCAGTGAATTTGTACTTGTGAAAAGTATTAAGTATTTATCAAAAGACCTTATTACGAAGATTCCTGTTTTCATTAAATTTCTTGTAAAATTATAATGTTGTAGGAAAGCAGTTTTGTAAGAAAATTTAAATGAATACTGTAATAATAATATTACATTTTAGCGACTGTATTACGTTACTCCGAAGTTCGAAATACCGATGTACGGTATACAGAAAGTTTGTGAGTCCGAATTACGTCAGTCAGAATGTACGCTATGACGAAGTACGATATTCAGAATGTTCGTTACTCCGATGTACGTTACTCCGAAAGTTTATTACTACGAAGTACTGTACTCAGAATGTTCGTCACTCCGATGTACGTTACTCCGAAAGTTTGCTACTACGAAGTACTGTATTCAGAATGTTCATTATCGCGAAGTACGGAACTTCGAAAGTTTGCTATGAACAATTACTCAATAATAATTGAGTATTTTCCTCATCGATATTCTGAGGGAGTATTTCGAATAAGTTGAGTATTATAAATAGCCCTTTTTTTTTTTTTTTTTTGGGGGTGGGAAATCATCAAATAACCCCTCCCGCTCTTGGGCAGAGCGAAAGGGAGTGTCAGACTTCTACTGACTAAAAACCACCCATGTTCCTTCTTCGCCCTTCATGTCGAGGCCGCGGTTTCCCTTGCGGACAGCCCGCAGCCTCGACGAGGGCTACTGAAATACCTCAAAAGGAACAAACGGAACCCTTATAGGATCACTCATGTGTTCGTCTGTCTGCTCGACCACCCTCTCTCCCTTTTCTCCGAAACTACTAAGCCTTGAATTTAAAAAAAAAATCCAGAAATAAAATCAACACTTATATTACAGGAAAATCTATAATAAGTCTATGGTGCTAAAATGACATGGAATCTCTCAATATCTACTACTATGGTACGGAACTCTTCATATGCAAGTCCAACTTGCACTTGGCCAGTTTTATCTATTGAAGAGACTGTTTCAACGGTTGTGCCTATTTTCAATTGAATTCTGTGTTGTTGGTGTATTCGTGTTTACGCAATATAACACAGACCACATCCGAGGAGGGAATCTAAAATAATCTAATTTAAAAAAAAGTGACTTGTAAACCAATTTTTAAAACACAATAATCATCATTTATAATACTTGACTAATTCGAAATGCTCCCACAGAATCTCGATGAGGAATATCCTGAATTTTTATTGAGTAATTGTTCATAGCAAACTTTCGGAGTAACGTACATCGGAGTGACGAACATTCTGAATACAGTACTTCGTAGTAGCATACTTTCGGAGTAACGTACATCGGAGTAACGAACATTCTGAATACCGTACTTCGTCATAGCGTACATTCTGACTCACGTAATTCGGACTCACAAACTTTCTGTATACCGTACATCGGCATTTCGAACTTCGGAGTAACGTAATACAGTCCATTTTAGCCACTATTCCATGAGAAACATGTCTTTTTCGTTTTCAAAGTTTTGTGATTTAAAATAGGCATGTATTTAAACCGCTATCTGAATATTCCCTTTTTTCGAACAAATTATTACAAAGGTTAACCAAAAATCAGTGACTTGCGCACAAATTTTGCAAACTAAATAAATCAAATTCAATAAAAACAACTGTTTAATGGTATTTGCCGACCTGTTTTACTGAACTGATAACAACCTAACCTAACATAATCTAACCAAAAAAATAATAATTATGAACTCACTCACATGACCTACAGAAATGTACTCACGATATGCAAAAAAAAACATAACCTGAACGATTTAGAGTGCAAGTTAGTATTTTTGATACACAATTCGTATTTTTCCGATGTACGAACAACATTTTTGGTGTGATTTCGATAAAAAAGGTCATCACGTTTTGTGTGCTTTTTTAGTTTTTTTTTGTAGAACATGTTTAGTTAATCAATTTGTTTTTTTGCACAGCATTAATTTTTCTGGTATGCATTCAGTTAATTAGTCGAGTTACCCAGTGTGCTGAAAAAATATACAGATCTACATTTAAAAATATCACTTAAAAATAAAGACAAAAACAAGCATAAAATCCAACCTACAGTACTTTATATCCTTCAGTGAAAAGATAAATCCAAGAAAAAGATTGGTTTTCCACAAAATATAAAAAGAGTTCGTACCTTTTAAATCGTCGTTATCACTTCACTTCATCTGTAGTAAAATGAACAAGAATATTTTTTTACAAAACCGTATCAAGTACCTATTCGGTTGGGTCTTGTATAAGAACATAAGCACTCTACATATTCACAGAATTACACAAATGTTACTAAGTGAATCTATTTGTCTCTACGAGAAAATGTCTCATACGCAACTGTCTGTTTCTGAGAATTTTCACTTAAAGGTTACTTAAGCATAGTACTTGCCAATGTTCATAAAATAAACAAGTTATTGAGATCTTTGACGACCAATTAAAGGCCGATATTCAGAGTATATTTTTAACATAATGTCACCTTTCCATGGACCTACCTCGGCGAGCACTGCCTAACCTCGAGTATCGACCCGTGCGGCTGTTACTATGAATAGTCGCCACTGTAATATTGACTCGTGGCTGAACCCGCGAGTCAATATTACAGTGGGAAAATAATCAGCTGTTCTGTATTCAATCGTAGTCGATTTGGTTCTTGAGACACATTTTATTTTAGTATTTGTTTTCTTTATTCACTATTATTTACAGAGATATGAGCGTCTGACCAATAAGAAGTCTCTGAGGTGCTCTTTGGTGGTCCTTCTAAGCTGTAAGATAACTTGTAGCTTGAAAATATAATATATCAAAGCTCAAGTCCGGTCCAGCATGGGAATATTGCTACCACCTTTGGGATGGCTCAGGCAAATACCGAACTAGCTACACTTGACTATGTTAAGCGCAGAGCCAAGAGGCTAATTGGTGACCATAGCTATATATTTTAAAAGAAAGATAAGTAAAAAATATAATGAACGAATCAATAACTTTAAATTGAACATCTAATGCGTAAATTCCTCGATCGGCGATAAATAGGAATATATTTTAATATTATTGTCGGTGGGAGGAAAATGGCGTCCAATTCGAACGATTGTGGTTTAGCACATCGTAAATCTGCCGAACAAGGGATACCAAGAATGGCTATTAGCCTGAAAACTCGTCTATTAAACGTTATACGATTTATGATACACTCTTCTCTCGTTGTTCACATTTTTACATTTACGCTTTTCAATTTAATAATTTACATTTGCAAAATACTGAACTTTAGTGGGTTAGCTTAAGTAACTTATCTGCAAGTGACTAACTGATATTATACTGTTATAAACACGACAGTATGGATGAATGGATGTTTGTTACTCAATCACGCCAGAAATGTTGAACGTGGCACAGAGATATATTATAATCTACAATAGCTGCATATGGACTACTTTTTTCCTCACACATACATATCAAACAACCTATAAATAATAAAATAAAATAAGCAGTCTACTTTCATGAAAGTCAAAATAAAACTTTCCTATGTAGGTAAGCATCGTTTATCAAAAATATTGTTATTTCGACTTCACATAACATTCATTCTTTGTAAACACGTCACGTACTTGTCTCAAAGTACTTATTTTTATCATAATTTATTTTATAATAATTCAATTTCCTTTGAACACCTGCAGAGCAACACCAAGCACACAACACATTCCCCTCACGTCGGCTCTCCAAGTAATTACTTCCAACATTGTACATACTCTTGTTCTGTGTACATACACGTAGAAATAACTCAGAGCCAGTCACCGGATACTTCAATCTTTTCATACAAAATAAATAAATATTTTCCTAGACATTTTCCTTACCTGATATATTTTCGCGGTAAACCGTGAATAGGCATTGTAATTTCTACGATTTCTACGTTTGCTTTGGCAAGGAAAACGTTAACTTTAAATTAGGTTTTGATATCAATCTATCAAGAGAAGCTGACTCATAAATTGTATTTTCGCTTACCCACCGATATTTCGATATTCCGACATGGTAATGTGAATTGGGGGTCCTGAAAGATTTAAATCGCTCGAGTCCCGCTCATCATCTACCAAACTTTTTCCCAACTAGGTTTGGGGTCGGCTTGCAGTCTAACTGAATGCAGCTGATACCAGTACTTTACATGGAGCGACTGTCTGTCTGACCTCCACAACAGTAACGCCTATCAAAGATCTACAAATGACAGCCGGGACCAACGGTTGATGTACTTTCCCAGGCACGGAGGAAACTCGGTATGTTATATGTGGTCACCCATCCACAGACCAACATAGGTAAACGATCGCTAGAGTCACGCTACCGTATCAAAAACACGTTTTCGGGCAATCGCAGTGCTTTGAGGGCACATCGAACGATTACAGTCGTTAGGGTCCCCATCACATAATTCACGTGCGGTCCCAAACTCAGTGGAATGTTATAAGAATATAATTGAATGTCCCACGATCAGTTTCACGCACCTTCAATTCCGTGAGCAGGGGTAATCTGAATCGTGCCGGTGAATAATGCTTTTGTCTAGTATTCGTAGTTGAGCACCGACTTTGAAGGTAATAAATCATATTTGAACTTGTCAAAGACAATGAAGTGTCGCTACGACTTTATCGTTGTTGATTGTATATACAGGCTCTTAAATGATTGGTAGTGGTCCACATATTGTCAATAAAAAAATGATTCATCAAGCCCAGGGGCATTCAAAAATATCCCAAGTATATTTACAGTTATAAATACTACAGAAATATAATCCTGTATCAGTGCTACAAAGATACCTTATTAAGTTTACTAAAAGCAAAACCAGATCAGAATAATTCCATATTTTAAATGAGACATATAACCTTTCACAGAAATCCTGGCCCAAAGAATCCAATAAATGGCGAACCGAAACCGATTCATCGGAGAAAAGATTTACCCTATCTATACATTTGCTCATACGAAAAGGTAAGTAGTAACAGTCAATTAAATACACACAAACAGTTGATATCTAGAGCCTTCGTTTATCAGAAAAACCTTTTGGAATAACTGGCTGGAGAGAAAGTACATAATATGTTTTTAAAATCGGTAGTAAAACTTTTGTATTTATACGAGAAAACTTTTTCAAGTAGCGAATCGAAGGAAGTTTATGTTGCGTTAATTTTTGAAAAATAAAAAGCCTAGCAATGTAACATTGTATAATATCACGCCTGTAGTCCCCGTGTTAGACAGAGGTAGGTATACCTAAAGTACTGGTAGTTTCGTCAGTTATGTCTAAGTTTCATGTGTCTCATAGGGGCGAGCGTATTGTCCTTAACCGAGAGCAAATTCTGACTCTGTGACTGCTTATTTACAGGCGAGAAATTAGTGATGGTAAACCCGAGAATCCAGCAGTCGTATTTTTTTTAATGAGTTTAACTATTTACAATATTAGTAGAGAACAACAAAAAGAGCAAATTCTTTCCGATTCTACAAAATTATATAAGTGTGACCTGTGACCGTGTGTTGCTAATTAATTATTTTCGTGCTAGTACTTTCTGGATTACGAAACAAAGCTACATAACATTACATAAAAAGTAACCCTTCAAAATGATTAAAGGGATGTTAAAGTAAGCATTCCCAAATGAGGAAACTGACAGGGGATTATAATTTCAGCCAGTCATGACAGATTAATAGGCGAATTATTTTATATGACTTGAATAGGGCAGTATAAGGCTTTCAAAGTGTTAAAAGGTTTAGGGATCAGTGTTGATGCTAAGTAGTTATCACCATCATAAGGAAATACTCGTATTATCTTCCAAAATGGATAGTACGTTTCCAAAGTCTGTTTTCTAAAAATATTAAAACATGACCGCATCATTTGCTGAGCCTTTTCCCTTCCATGTTTGGGTCGGCTTTCAGTCCTATCGAATGCAGCTCAATACAGTTAGCGACTGCCTATCTGTCGTCCACCCAGTAGTAACTACCCATAACGACTGCAAAAGATATACGTATACGAAAAACAGCCGGGACCTACGGGTTGTTTTCAAGTACGGACAAAACTCGGTATGTACCTAATGGGCGGTCACCCATCCACGGACTAACCTAGGCAAGTGCGGGTTTACCATTATTTAGCTATGAGCTCCTCCTAAGACGTGACATCAATGATTGCCTAAATAAAAACCTACGGCCAGATTTTCAACACTCCATGCTCAGTTGACATTCCAAATGAGCAATAATATTCATTCATCGTTCATGTAGATGTAGTTTACTGTTTGTGAAAACTTAATGAAATAACACACACGGGCAAACAAAACCGGTCGTACGCGAACTTTTTGCGGGCCACACACAACATCAGTCGTTTGCATTGTACTTTATGCGGGTACCATAGATCTTCAATGGGGATTACGTGAATAAAAAATCCTAACATAAAATACTATGAACTCTTTACACAACACGATAATGGAACCTCAAGCAGGTCCACGAGAAAAGCTCCCCGCTCAATATGGCTGCGGGTTTTTGTTTCTTTTATTGTCGTTTGACGACATCTAAAGAACAATGCGAAAAAGAAAAATCATGTTTTTTTATTTATATATATTTTTGTTTTTATTGTTACTGACGAAATATGAAATAACAAAAAAAAAACTTTTTGAGTTTCAGAAAACCTTTATGTATACAAATTAAATGTAGGCAACAAAATTTGCCATTCATTTATTGTTTTCCGTTTTTCTTATGTATACAATTTGAAAGTCGTCAAAGGTCGTTACGTGTTCCTATTCCCATTTAAATATTTAATGAAACGAATACCAACGACATTCGTAAAGCTTCATTTGACAATCAACAATAATGAGGAAAAGCTTATTCATTCAATTTTTACAGTCGTGTTGTTGGCTGTTCGAAAAAATAAACAAGTGTTTTTACAAAATCGACATAAGAAACAAGTAAAGTTTTGGTCTTAAACTTATATTTCCATATTTATAAAATAGTATACATATAAAACAGAGAGGTGTCTTGTAGACACCCGGCTGAAACGGAGTTCATATTTATTTGAAAAGGGTATTTAAACATAATGAAATTACGAAATATTTTTGCATATTCTCAAAATTAACGGCAAGCTGAATCGACTGAAACAAGTTTCACTTTCCTTGGCGGCTGGAAAATGACTCAAAAACTACTGCAAAAAAGGACGGTTTTGGAGTGGTTTTTCATTTTTACACATTTTGCGGTGTATCCTGTCAGCCCGCAAACAAATCAGAACTATAACATGCGATAAGGGACTCCATTTCAAAAAATGTGAAACAATTACGGGGTACTTTTCATGTTGGAAGCAGATATATCGCACGCTCGATTTCAACGTTCGTGTTGACGGGCGAGAAATCTCATATCGTGAGCTCCGCTTCAGCAAAGCTAAATCTGAAATCATATTCTTGCCCTACATCGCTTCGGGAAGCGGTTATGTTATGACATAAAGCTTATCTAAACTTTGATATGTATTTGCATTTTAAAATATATTTGTCTTACGAGTTTTGCTGTAAAAGCTTTATGTGATTCGACACGAGAAACGTGAAACGTCTACGTATATGAGAAAATGTAGTTTTGTTATTTTATTTATGGTAACTGTAATAGCCGTGCTGTATGCACGTCTTTATTTCTGATATAATCTGTATTGTCAAACCAACTCAAGTTTTCGCTACCTTTTCGAAAGTATCGCAATATTTCTAATTTCGTATCAAGAAAACTGATAAATAAGGTTGCGAAACTTGAGTGATGTTTCTTGTGTTAACAGGATTAGCTGGAAAAAGGATTTCCGCTGAAGCTAAATCACATGAAACTGAACTAGATTCAAGCGGTTGAGTTTAACACCTCGCACTAATTCTACTTTTAATTCCGATACTCGTTAAAGTAGAATTTATGTTGACATTTTGTAAATACCGTTTGCATCATCTTGTCCCATTATAGATCGCAGTGATAGTAATCAACGAATAATTACGACTGTAACCGAGCTCTCTCCACGCTCGCAACATTTAACGTACACAAATTACACACCACGATTGATACCGAGAACAATTTGTACGCAGCGGACTATTTGTCGTTCAATCCGTTTTCATTTTGACAGAACACAATTCAACGTACACAACTATCCTCACTAATATTAGCATTAAAGCCAGACATTTATCTAGATATTTTTAAACTGTAAAACACTCTATTTTTAATTTTAAAAGTTCACAAACAGACAGACGTGTCTGTTGTGGTAAGTCAGTAATGTTTTTATACGTACGCAATCGTAAACTGTCGGCGGCTTTCTCATGTTCGCGAGAAGTGTAAGCCAACTGAGCCGGTGAGGAAATGTGGAGATTCATCTACTCGATACGCTAAGAGCACTCCAATACATACATATTATGCAGTGTCCCACAATTCCTTTGAAAGGCTGCCGCATCCGTTCCCTTGCTCACGACGTGCGTTTCATTAAAAAGCGAGTGACTTCGAGAAAAAGAACAAAAGACCGCTAGAAAAAGCATCGTTCGCTTCATGAAATATTAAAAAATAGGCACGTACATTTGTTTTGTTTCCGACCGCTGCCGGTCTTTTATAGCAGACCCCATTAAGTTATTAGCTGGGACACTACACCAGGGTATGCATAATGAGGAGTTTTTTTTTTTTATATTAAACAGAGGACACTGGCTACGTCTTACATGAATTTTAATAAGCACTTTTCCAAATGAAACCTTCAAAGTGGCAATTTCTTAGTGGAGTGTATGGGGGTGACATCATTAGTCACGCCTCCGACACCTAATGAACTATCATTCACAAATGAAAGTGTTCTGTTATTTTGCAACGCTGTCTCTTCAGGGAAATTACACCCTACTTTTCCGTGAAGAGTTGTTTCCCTTGAATACATAAGTTTTGTAGTTATTTTAGAACCGAAGATTGAAACATGTATAGAAAGAAATGCACAGATTTTACATGTCAGTACTTTGCTTGTCAGATGCAACATAAGACTTTTCCGTGTCGTCGCGACCTCAAACGGGTCTCTAAGGACTTTGAGGAGGGTAGGATGTCTCCGGTCATTCATATAGCATGCACAGCGCTTTGAGCAGTGGCCTGCAGCGGAAACCTGCGGCGGAGGTGTGTGAGCATTGCGGAAGTCTTTCATGTCGCTTTCATAGCTCGCCGGCCGAACAACACAACGGCCGACGACTGACGATGTTTTGCTTTCCCCTTTGAGGCAAACTCTCGAACATAAGTTTTGTTTTGTGCAGTGACTGTGAATGTATATAATGTTTTATTAAGCTTAAGCATAAAATGTTTAAAATTATGCAAAGCAAAATAAACTTTAGAAAATCCAGCGGTGAAAAATAAAAGCTGAGAATTAGACAGCATGATGAACGGCCACGTTCTGTTATATTTATTTTAAGTCAAATTTCTGTAATATAAATAGAAAATCTTTTTAAAATTAAACGGTAGTGTGCTTTTATCGTTAGCTCGCTCGTCTGCGCACTCAATTTGCGACTATTAGCAGTTTTCTCTTTCGACTCTCGTCGAGATTCGCTTAAAAATCAAACTGTTACAAGCAATTTTATCGAGGACTGAAAATACCAATTCCCTGATTGAGTTTACAAAAACGAAGCTAAAACATGCAGCCTATTAAAACCACCTCTTTCTCCTCATCGCCTATTAGACCTCGAAAACAAAAAAAAGCGATTTTGTAATGTAGTTATCGGCGCTTCTCTACTCGGGGCAATTCACTTTAAACCAGACAGATATTATACCGTCGTCATAACGTTTGGAAACGTCAGAAACTTTTTTGGATCGAAGCCGTTGACCGCTTTCACGCGTAAAGTTTATGTTGAAAAGTGAAAGAGAAGGTTTGTTGACCTAGTAACGTTCCTAACACTGTTTAAAATCAGGACCAGAATTAAAAAGACGCTCCAAACGTCCATCGCTTAAACATTTTCACCATCGCTGAAGGTTGATATCTGGTCATCCATCATATTCATGGGCGTAATTATACAGCTGACACTTATCATCATACATGAACAAATGAATAAACAATGTCATTAGACCCAGAACTAGATCAATAGAAAGATAAGTCATCAACGTCATTAGAAGTCACGACCCTCGGTAATGAGGCAAAGTAACGTCTCAAAGAAATAATTGCGTTCCTAGACACAACTTGTTCCAAATTATTTTATGACAGCCACTGGCGACTTGTTTATTTTGCTGAAACCATTAAAGTGCAAATAAAATATCTCATAACTTTCAATTTACGGTTTGATCATCTAGTTTTACTGCGCAGCCTCCTCTCAGCACCGTTTCACCGCCATCTTAATATTACAGAGCGATTATGTATTTAAGATACTCAAGGAGATGGACAGGTTATAATAAAATCATGGTGCATCGTAAATTTCATAAAAATAAACAGTGGTAAAATAAAATTGGCTCAAGAAACGTTCTCGAATATGTTTATAACGAATGTTTACTCACATTAATTACAAAAGAATGAATGTTAATTAGTAGAATATTTGTTTTTACATGTGATTCGTAATGTTTTTTTACAACACCAACGCAGCAGTCATGTTGTCGATCAATAAGAATAGAAATTGTTTAAACTTAAATTAAACAGTTAAACATTAGTTGTACACATCAATCAAGAGTATTTAAATAATTAAAACAGTCATGTTAATGAACCAAAAAAAGTCTCAAATAAAAACTGAAAAGTCGAACGCTGATTCAAACAATTCTCTGTTCAAAATAATAATATGTTGAATGGAATATATCGTATGATTTCAGCCCAAATAAAAAATGCTTGTGTAACTAACTAGGGATATAAATTCTTCATTAAAAAGCATCCTTCAACCGGCTGGATGGATTTCCCAGATAGGCCTGAAGTTTCAAGTCTGTTCCCGTATATGTATAGGTATGATGATATTTATAATGGTATGTCATGTTTCATTAAACAATAGAGCAAACTAGGGCGAAAAGGATGGCTTGGGGTAGCGTATGAAAGGTTGGGCACCCAAAAGAGGCTCGGTCACTTTTTGTGGCTTACAAGCGATTCATTATGACTACAAGAAGTTGGGACTCAGTTTACATCATTTTGCTATTAGCCTTTTGTCTAAAAAACAGTGTGTGATATCATCGTCTCTTTTTGTAGTCTCGTAAGAAACTTTATAAAAATATTATCCGTATTTCCAGTCAACGGAATACCTATCCCAGCAGATATAATAACATCATCATCTGCCTAACCTTTTCCCAACTATGTTGGGGTCGGTTTTCAGTCTAACCAACCGGGTGCAGCTGAATACCAGTATTTAACATGGAGCGACTGCCTGTCTGACCTCCACAACCCAGTTAGTACTAAGTAATATCATACTTCTTGGCGAGACTGGTTGTCAGACTTACGGGCCACTGACTACCTGTAACGAACCCAGCTGTCAATGATCTACGATTGACAGCTGGGTTCAACTGTTTTACATGCTTTGGGTCACACATCCATGGATCAACCCAAGCAAGTGCGGCTTAACCTGATGAGCGACCCGACCGCTCTCATAAATTTAGCAAAGAGCTCCTCAAAAGAAAGAAACCGTAGTCTCGTAAAGAAACTTCATAAAATTATAATCCGATTCACAGACAACGAAACACGTATTCCTGTAGATATATGTGGGTACGTAATACCGTATGCGTATTCGAATTGTATTGGAATAAAATGGGGCCATACGTTCGTGTATCAGGTGACATAGAGAATCAATCACGGAGCGGTGTCGATCAATCATTGGGGAACATAGGTACACGGTGATGGCTTGACAGTACCACCTGCTAATACACTTCTTTTCAGACTTTATTCAATGTTTCATTAGATTAAGAGACGACAGGAGAGAAATGGTTGCTGTCTTTGTAAAATACTGAAAGGTCGTAAGTTCAGCTCATTTATTGTTAGGACTTTCTGCGATCCTTTTCGTTACTTATTTTGTGTTCAGTTGACAGAATCATAAATATAGCATACCATAATAATTGTACGCGGTTGTAATAACTTCAATGTTAGCTAATAACAGTTCTAGCTTTTGAAGCAAAGAACTGCTATTTAGCATAATATGAAGGCAAACAGTATTTTGGTTCTAGAGTTGGCAGTGGTGCCAAAACTAGCTTATTATATTACTTGTAGTAGCAAAACACTTTTACGATCAAAAGTTCAGTCTAGCCTTTCGAGTTGCATAAGTCATCATCATCATCTTTTGCTTACGTGGAATGACTGCATATATGTCAATAATACGATACACCTTGGTACACTGGTTGTCAGAAGTGATTTGTATAAATGGGACTCAGCTCCTTTCTTACCATTACTTACCTGGAGCATTAGCCAGCAATGTTATAAATCCCAAGATTCGATTTCGAGCAGTACCTACGTTACAACTGACGAACACAGGCCGTAATATTAGATTTTGAACATGTGATTCAGTGTTTGTTGATATTCCAAGTTGTTTCTGTTTTGTTACAGTCGAATGCTCACAATATCCCATTTCTACGAAAAACTTTCTTAGAAAGTGGTCTCATCATGCACAAGAATCAACTTTCTGAGAAGTGGTAGTGTAGAAATGTTTACTAGCTCAGACTGAAATTGTACCTAAAAATGTCTGCTTCTTCTGGGACTAAATATAGCCACCGGCAACATGTGTTCGCACAAACTAGAAACGCACCTGGCTAACCCTTCGGGAAATACAAGCTGAAATCTATAAGACTATTATAAAACAAATCTTAAAAAGCAAAGTGTTGTCCAATAATGGAATCCTTAGACCCTGTTGTTTTCCAATACAAAACTAATGGATTAAAATGGGAAGGCCGCAAGCCGCAGCGCGTCCAATAAAATCGGAGGTAAACTCAATTTACTAATAAAATGTCGAATTTTCGATACTTTCGCCATCGGTAACTTATTTAACGTTAACGCAGAATATTTTATAAATAATATTGAGTGATTCAATTTTTCACAGCGTTTTTCGATTAAATTAATGAAAAAACATTATGATGAGCATTTAATATAAATTAATATTAAAATGCCTGTAAAATATGGAAAGCAAATAAGCTTTTTTTTTAACCCACCTCAAGGTTTAATTTACTGGCGATAAAATGTGCATACGTAAATTCATATGCAGAACTTATTAAAATATTGCAGTATTGGGAACGTGTATAATGGATTCAGTTCTCATTTTACGTGTTAATTACGCATGGATGGACCAATAAATTAAATTCAGGTATAAATTAATATAATGTTTAACTCCAGTTGTTTGTCAACCGCTAAAGGTTTTGGTGACTGAATATATCAGCAATAGGAAACCTTTTCTATTTATCCACCTTTAAAGGAACAAGGAAAACAAAGCCAGTATTTTTCTTTCACGAAATCTAAGCAATCTGTTTGAAACACTTGAAAAGGGTCGAGTATTTCTACTAATATTTGGTTAGAATTTCGTATTCAAAACATCGTCTAGGTACACTATCTAATACTGCCTTCTTTGATATTTGACAACACAAATATTTTACGTCTCTACTGGTTCATGTCCGATTTTTTTTAAATCGTATTTAGTGCTCTCATAATATATTGTCAAACTCATATGCGAAAATGTATGCTTCCTCACCCAGTGTTTCAGGTTGTGCATTGTTTCAGTTATGATGTTGCTTGGACAAAATGCTACAGTATTTTTAAAGTAAACAAAAAGAAAACGATGTTAAGAACTGAAGTTGAAACAATGGTCAGAAAAAATGTGGAAGTTTACTCTCGCAACGACGTCGACGACAAGACGACATTTTTCATACTTGTTCAACTAACTTGACGTGGCACGGTCCAAGTTTCAGTATAAAAATAATAAGCAACAATATGACTCTATTCCCTGAAAAGAAGCCAGGAAAAGTAACCAGACTATTCAAGTTTTGATTCAATTATCGCAGTGAAAAGTGTTTTTTTTTCTTCTTATAATAGCCGGTAACCGTGAACCCAGATTTGAGCATCGAGAGTTTCCCAATAATGAGGAAAATATTGAAGGAAATAAAGTATTTTTGTGGAAACCTTACAGCAGGAAGTGAAAATATTTCACGATTTTCATTAAAGAAATACCCTACGAACATGAGAAATCCATAATCGGTGTTGGTTAATAAATTTTTATGAGGGGGGAAAGTAAGGGGATTGAGTGAATTGAATTGGAAAAAACGTGACTTTTATTTATAGCTTAAATCTGCAAAAAGATTTTTTTAACAATGTTACATACAAATCTATATAACACCACGCCTGTAATCCCTGAAGGGTTAGACAGAGGTGTACCTATTAGTACACCCACATTTAGCCAGTTATATATTATTTAAGTCTCATGTAAGCCTATGCTCGTCCTCTATTATATCGGTTGATGCACATAGGTCCACCAACCGGGTACAAATCCAGACTCCGTGACCGCTACTTAGAAACGCCTAATGGAAAAACCTAATAACACTGCCTCACCTGGAAATCAAATCCAGGACCTCACTAGACCAATGAACAGAACAACAACCGAACAACGTTACACAGGTCTATTACCTTCCCTCCCACACTCCTGCATTGAAACAACAAGAAACAAGTACTTTGACCCGGCTAATGTTTGCAGTAATAATGATTTTCAAACAAACGAAACGGCCGACTTAGCACAGCCTCTGGAAGTGACATGTTAATATTATATGACTTACATACGAGTTGTGCAAGATTTTGAACCCTGTACGTACAGGCATCATCATTCTCTTGCCCTTATCCCAATTCATTTGGGGTCGGCGCAGCATGTCTTCCTCTTCCATACTTCTCTGTTTCTCGTCATCTCATGAGACACCTCCTTTTTTACCATATCATTTTTAACACAGTCCATCCATCGTTTCTTTGGTCTTCCTCTACTCGTATATCCTTCCACATTCATATTTAAAACCTTCCTCACAACATTTTCCTCATTCCTCCGCATCACATGCCCATACCACGACAACCGATTTCCACACAACTTTTCAGTCACCGGCGCCACTTTCAGACTTCCTCTTATGTACTCATTCCTTATTTTATCCATTCGCGTAACACCGCACATCCCCCTAAGCATTCTCATCTCAGCCACATGCAAATGCCTTTCATTCATCCCTTTTGTGGCCCAACATTCTGATCCATACAAGACAGCAGGTCTAACCATTGTTTTATAAATCTTCCCCTTTAGTTTAAGGGGAAAGCGGGAGTCGCAGATTGTTCCCGTGACCTGCCGCCATTTCATCCATCCCGTGTTAATTCTGTGCTTAACACTACGATCTATTTCGCCGTCGCTTTGCACGAGTGAACCGAGATACCGAAAGTCGGAGCAGACCGGAAGAAACGCGCCATCTAGCGCTATGAGTTCAGGGCTGGAGAGACCGCCGAAATCGCAGAACATGTATTCGGTTTTAGTTCTACTGATTTTCAAGCCTACATTCTCCAGCCTCTGTTGCCACTTCTCCAATCTACTCTGGATCTCAGGTCCATCTTCACCGACAAGAACAATGTCGTCGGCAAAAAGCATGCACCAGGGTGCCTCCTCCTGCATGTCCGATGTCAAAGCATCCATAACCAACAGGAAGAGGTACGGACTCAAAGCCGACCCTTGGTGCAAGCCTACAGCCACATTGAACTCGTCGGTGTTGCCAACAGCTGACCGGACGTAGGTACAAGATTGTCTGTACATCGCACGAATTAACTCTACATACTTCCCAGGTATACCTTTCTCTTTCAAAGCCCACCACAACACATCCCGAGGTACCCTATCATACGCTTTCTCCAGATCAATAAACACCATGTGCAAGTTCTTGTGTGCACGTCTGTACTTCTCGCACAATTGGCGGAGTGCAAAAGTGGCGTCCATTGTTCCTCGACCTGGCATAAACCCAAACTGATTTTGAGTTATCTCACTTTCCTCTCGCATTCTTTTCTCTATTACTTTCTCCCATACTTTCATACTATGTGACATGAGCTTTATTCCCCGATAGTTGTTGCAGTCCTGCACATCCCCTTTATTCTTAAAGATGGGCACTAGCGAACTATTGCACCATTCTTGTGGGATCGCTTCTTCACACAACAACTTATTGAGAAATAAAGTCAACCACATACATCCATCTCCTTTTAAACACTTCCATACTTCTACTGGTATTTCATCAGGGCCCAAGGCCTTTCCATTTTTCATACTTTGCACTGCCTTCCTCACTTCATCCATGCTAATTTCCCTTACCAAACCCATATTTACTTGTACCTCTTTAAGCACACCGCTCCATTCATTCTCTTCATTCATTAGCTTTTCAAAATAAACCTTCCATCTCCCTTTTATTTCATCATCTTTAGACAAAACCTTACCAGCGCCGTCTTTCACACACTTTATATGATTCATATCTCTCGTTCTCCTTTCTCTTGCTTTTGTAATGCGATAGAGCTCCTTCTGGCCTCTAGGACTGTCCAGTGAGTCATATAACTTCTCCTGCGCCTTAGCCCTGGACACTGCTACCGCCTTTTTTGCCTTTCTCTTGCATTCTTTATAAATCTTCTTCTTTTCTTCTTTCAAACTGTCGTTCCCGTTTGCTACACCCTGCCAAACTTTAAACGCAACCTTCTTCTCTCTCAGACTTTTTTTGCACCTCTTCATTCCACCACCATGTATCCCTATCTATTATACCTTTCCCTTTTGATTCTCCAAACACCTCTTTTGCTACTCTTCTAATACAATCCGCCATCTCTTTCCAACACTCATTAACAGATTTTCCTTCCATATCCTTCATTTCAACCATCTTGCCTACTACCTGGCTCTTAAACATACTTGCACATTCCTCGTTATCTAACATACGCCATCTGGTTTTAGGTGGGGGCCGTTCTTTGTTTCCCCTAGAAAGGACACTAACTTTTACCTCCATTATCACCAATCTGTGTTGGGAGACTAAGTCTTCGCCTGGCAGCACTTTAGAGTTGGTAACGCATTTGAGATGGTTCCGTTTGACCAGAAAATAGTCAATTTGCGTCCCGTGGTGGCCACTCTTGTAGGTTATGAGGTGCTCGTCTCTTTTCTTGAACCACGTATTTGTAATTGCCAGGTCGAAGGCAGAAGCAGCTTGTAGTAGTGCCTCCCCATCAGTGTTACGGTCTCCGTACCCCCAACCCCCATGCACTCTCTCATATCCATCCTTCACTCTTCCAACATGCCCGTTAAAATCACCCCCAACATAATTATAGTTCCTCACTCTCTTGCACATCCAACATCACTCGGTCAAAGTCTTCCCAGAACTTTTCTTTCACGCTATCTTCACTTCCTGTCTGGGGTGCATACACACTAACTATATTCATTACTAAACTATCAAATATCACTTTTACAGCTATCACTCTATCGCTCACTCTTTTGACATCCACCACGCATTCTTTCAATTCGCTATCCAGAACTATTCCCACACCATTTCGCTTGCCATCGCTGCCACAATAATAAAACTTATATCCTTCTCCTATCTCTCTTGCCTTTTCACCCTTCCACTTAGTCTCTTGCAGACACGCTATTTTTATCCTTCGCCTTTTTAGAACATCTGCTAGCTCTCTTGCTCTTCCAGTCATCGTACCTACATTCCAGCTCGCACACCTCATTCTTACTTCCCTTACTCTCCGAGTTTGCGTCTTACGTCGCACCCACCCGTTCTGGTGCGACAACCCTTGTCCACTTCCCGCAGTGGCCGGGTGCTGCCCCTGCGCGTCGCCTGAGGGGTACGCCCTAGCCCTAACATTACTTCCATTTATTAAAGTCATACTGCTTTGGGTTTTGGCTAGAGTTTTATGACCGGCCGCCTGCCTGACGTCAACCCTCCTTGGGAATGCTATTGTGCATATCTTTTAAGTGTAAGTATGCTAAGAATTCCATTTGTCGCCTCTTACGACACCCGCTGGATGAGACGGGGTGGTGGTATTCTTTAAGCCCGGCACCACACGGGGCAGACCAAACCCTGTACGTACAGGCAGAAGTATTAAAATACATTTAGCTAGTTTAAAAGCTATTTACCCCTACTGTATTGATTGTAATTTTGTGTTCTTGAGAGTAAAGTACTTTTGAACCCATTCTATTATGAAATAGATCTATAAATCATAAATTAACAGTCAAAAACTGTTTTAAGCTTTCACGATTTATAACTAAACTGCCACTTAACACTAAATATCACTAAATATTGTCACTTACGGGATATCTTTCGTGGTTATCCTTTATTATGAGCACCCGATATTTCGACGATGGTGCAAGCGGACGCGCGGCGCCACGCACATTGTTGTCACGCGACGCGTTTTGTTGTTTTTGACGCTATTGTTCTTGTTTTTGAGTCATCCTTTGATCATGGCACTTGCACCAAAGTCGAATTATCACGGTAGATATCCCTTATGTGACAGTAGTAGTTTAAATTGACACTCATTTGAATTTTTAAATAAAAAATGATTTTATATTGGTGACTGTATACTTAAAAACTTATTGTTCTTATCAAGTTATTATTACGTATTCTAAACATTTACTTTTTGCATGTCCGTAATCTTAGGCACAATGAATCTCGTGAGATTTTCCTACGTACTCGACTGATTATCCGCTGGCAATTATAAGATGGCTCTTTATAATTAATTTTAAATGAGTATCGTAATTACCGCAACGTTGTTTACTTAATGATGGAATAATTGTTTAATTTAGAGCAGGCTTGCCGTCCGTGATTATTAACTCGTCGGAGTCCCGAGGGTCGCTTAGAGCTAAAGACATTTGTGGTGACTTAGGTCAAGTAAAAACGATAACAGTTTGTCACTGTAGGCTTGGCAACGTAAACTAAACTGGTGACCATAGTGCCTCTTTGTAAAAGCTTTTATCAATCGATTACCTCTTTATAGTACCTATTAGTTTAGAAAACGTTCTAATGAAATTGTATCATAGGAATCAAACATTCGTTTTATAATTCCAGAAAACTAATTCTAGCATATTCTAGATGCTCTATACTTAGGTACTTTATATACCTATTTTGTTTAAATACGGGTGAACATTTTTGTTACACTTACAGTTTAAAACCAATTCATAAGCATTATGAGCAGGCCATATGAAAAACATATTACGTAAATTTATTACAACTAAATCTCGAACAAAACTTGGTTACGGAGGCAAAGTTTTCGTATCGTATGTATCACTTAAAACATTTTATGGCGCTTGGATACCTTTCAGTAAGACGGTATGTCTGTTTATATTGCGATCGATTATTTTCTAAAAACATCGGGAACCGCTATGGATGAAAAATACCATAAACGAACAAAATTAAATACTTACTAGATTTAATTAAATGTTATAAAACACTGAGTGTTTTTTTAGAAGTAACGATTAGAAGCGAAAAACACACAATTTCCATAGTCTATGATAAGGTTTACCAATAACAACAATTATTTTCTCAATACACAATTTATATTAAGGCGTACAAAAGTAACATACCTTAATCTGGGAGCACCACATGAAAAAAAGAAAAAACAAGACATTTAACAAATTGTACACAGTTATTGTTCTACATATTTAAGGCCGTACAATAGGTAGTACCTAGGTACTTTGTTAGGTGAAGTACATAAACGTTGAGGTCATAAAACACTTAACAACTATAAATTTTCTATGACACCCTCCGTTATAATTATGTATATGAACTCGTGCATAGCATTTAATGGCTTCAATGTACTTCGTGAGGCCATAAAGTTCATTTTACGAGCCTACGTTTAATAAACAATTGGGTATCATTAAGCTATCAGACTACTTTTAACTTTCGTAAACATGGTTTAATTATGCAAAGTACTTTCGTCGTTGAAGTTCTAACACCACGTAAGTAAATTTTTGGCGGTTTTGATATTTTGATGCCGTTTGCTTGAGAATCAAGAGGCGCTTTGTTTCAGCCATTCAGAAACTAATAACGTGTCATTTAATTTGAAGTGAATATACATAAAACATTGTTTTTATACTGTTCCATAAGCATAATAATGCAGGTTTTTCACTCTCCTGTAAAGGTACTAATTTTGACTTAGTGTTGTTAGAACTTCAGAGACGTTTTGAAACTCGATTTGTAATTGGCAAGCAACAGAATAGGTAGAGTATATTTGCTTAAACAGAAGGAGGAAAGTCATGAGGATAATACTTCCATCTAATTATATATTAATCGTCTAATTAAATATTTCGGGATTTTAGATAAAAGTAATATCTACATGTTTTATCAATGATAAAAAGCAAGAGTAAATAAGGTTAAGTAAGGAAGAAGTTTAAACTCACCGAACGTTAGCTAGGGTATGACGTCGGCTCTTGAGGTATCTGCCGTGGTACTTCTGCAGCTCGCCGATGCTGCCCTGTTCGGCCTGCATCCTGCCGAGCGCTGGCTGCGGCGCCGGCGCAGCGTCCTCGCCGGTCTGCCCGGGCGACGGCGACGCGCTGGCGGCACCCGAGCCACGCTTACGTGCTTTGTTAGACTTCCTAGCCGCCGCCGATATACATATTTTCACTGACGACGGACTCCCAAAACTTCGCTTCTTCCCCGAACTTCTCGACGACGTGTAAGCAGTATCAGTACTACTTCTAGTACTCTTGTAAGAAGGTGTTATCGTCAAGTCTGTAGCGTCCTCGAGAGGCCAATCAGAATCGTCCTCCTCTTCTATCCCCGGCAACGGGGACTGTTGACCGATTGGACGCGGTGAGCTTATTATAGGCTCTGGGGCGACTGCAAACAAGCAATAAAGGCTCTAAACAAACAGGTCGAGCAAAGTCGGAGGTATTAACTGTTGAGGTCTCGGCTACCTACTTTCGTACAAGGAAAATTTGCTAAAGACTTCCGGCATCAAAATTAATTCACAAGATTCGGCTTGTTCTAACTCCTTAATTGTTGAATTTCCCTAATTTGTGTACAATAACAGTTGGTAATGAGAAGGCAACGGTTCTTAGTATTTTGTTTAAGCGAAACGGAACTTCAGAACAAGTATATGAAGAGAATAAACATTTTATGCTTTGAAATAAAACTGTTTAGTATTCTGAAGCTTAGACTACATTGACTATCAAAATTGAATCCCGCTTATATTGAAAAGAAAACCTACATATTAAAAGCCCATAGTAAAAGCTATGCCATCTTATATTAAGTAATCACTTTTCACCAATATTAGTCATCAGTACTTTCTTGTAAGTATTTAAGAGTCATTAAACGCGTACATTGAAATTATGTATTCATCAGGCGTAGTTTTCCGCCCAGGGTCTCTGTTTTAACGAGTAATTTCCACCTCCCTTGAGAAATGGAGCTCAAGCTTTGATCAGAATATGAAATAAGGATTTTTTGATGCTTATCAATGATTTCGTAATAAGATTATTTAAAATAAAGAGGCCAAGCATCAACCTGAATTGTAAAAATCAATATTGCTAGGAGAAAACTCAAGTGGCGACGATCAACATAATTTATTATGCAAATTTTCACTTGGACTGAAAAATATGTCTTGAGATATTTCAATGTAGGAGCTTGGTAGGAGTAATAATATTATGCTATAGATAATCTCTGGTTATTACTGATAATATGTCGTGGTGGTAGGTGAATAGGACACTTTGCGACCGGAAATTAATGAATTAGTAGCTGTTTACATTAGCAAAATTTTCTCTAATTCTGAAGCTAATAAAAATGCTAACAAAAGAGTTTTCATTTTATAGCTCGGGGCTGGCTTGTTTATGGTTCGTTTCTTTATCTTAAAAAAACGTTTACGGCCAGTATCTTTCAAAGAATCAGTAAGGCATTTCAAAAAGGTTATCATGGGTAAGAAAAACAATTTGTTTTCGGGACTAAAGGAAAGAATTACCGGCAATATTAAAGGCTATTGGGTGTTGGTTACGGCAACTTATTATGGGTCAGAATTTATTTGGCGTGTACACCAGCTTGATAAGCTGGGTGTTGTTTACTGTGATGTGGTGTACGTAACACTCAGGCAAGTTAATCGGCCGAGAAATTAGAGGTTGAGCGGAGCATCGGTGTAGCCAGTGATACAACGTTTAATTATTCACGACCAGGCCTTTGAGAATCGATAGCCGACATCCTGGTTTGTTTAAACTTCACAGCCAATAGTTTAGACTTCAGTAAGTTCCAAGTGGAGTCATAACAACCATATTTAGTTACGAAATATTGAATATCGTTTTCCGATAAATCATGAGGACTTCGTATATTCTGGAATATTAATAAAAGCAAAGAGCTCCTAGTTCTATAATAAGTTACACAGCAACGGAGTGAATGGTTTATTGGATCCTTCAGAGAGGCGAAACGAAGAAGCTAATATCCTATTTTTAGTTTCCAAAACATTATCGGAGCTCTGACCTACATTATGAGAAAAATCAATATTAGAGACCCGTACTTACACAGTTATATGGAAGTGTATGTTATGTCTCTTAGATTTACATTCATACTTTGTTGCACGGGCTACCAGTTAGTTCACCGAACGTAAAATTTTGTCGACCGCTTCACCCACAAATGGAATTTCTCTCTCACTGAATAGGTAGGTGCTTTCAAATTTAATCAATCTGACTTCCCCGGTTAACTACGGGTTATCGTTTAATAGCATTACTGTAACGGGAGTTTAACCAGATTGTGTCAACCGACTAATAGAACGGAGAAAATTGGATTGAGAAACTAAACGTAACGTTGTAAAGGGTTGATTGTGATTAACGAGCTTTGCTGCGTAGAAACTTGTGGACATCATAATGAAATAATGGCTATTACGATAATAGCTCAAGTCATTATATTGCTACGGAACCATTTATAAAGCGAGGTAGTAAAGGTCATTATTCTTTGTGAGTTTTCTTTCGAATAATTACGGCAACAGATTTAAATCTTTCATTAATACGTAACGCTTGTGTTCCGAGGCTACCATTGTTCGAAATAAACTTCTGTTTACCTTTTAAAAATTTGAGCTAATTAAAAGCAAATCTGGGCTATGTGTAAACAGCCACTACTTTTCTGGAACTAGGCGTAGATACATTACATAACGCGACTCTTAGTGGCGAAAACTCGGCTTAATTTAAAGTCAACAAAAGGGGGTCGCGGCGGCAGCGTCTGCCATCGATCCGCCTCCCACCAATGTTTGTGTAGCTAAATGCGACCACTCCCGCCCATGATTATGTTAACTTGCATAGCCCCATAGCTCGATAGCTTTGTAGCCTGTACCTCAGCACGTAGCCCCGTTCAACTTTAGGATCGCTCACAATGTAAACTCCATGTAATTGACGATAAAACTACTAATTGGTAGGCGCAAACAGTGAGTCGATTACACACTCACTTCAGGGGAATATGAAGTGAAGTTATTTTAATTAGTTCCGCAACTTTACTTTGAATAATTATGTCGCTAAATATAGTCTTGTTTCGCGATTATAATAAACTGACTGTGAATAAGTTATTTTCACGATAATTGCCTTTATGGATGATATTATATTTACTTAAATTTCATCAAATCGATAAACAACATTTTCCGAATGAGTGAACAACGCTTTAAACGATTTCAAATTTTACTACAGAGAAGTGAATTCCAGGCCATTGCTCATAAAACAGAAATAGAACACCCTTCAGAGAGTGAAATCCGATCAAAGCAAATTAAATCAGCTCCCTCAGAGACATCATTAGTTTACTTACTGACATTTTAATACCATGTAAGGTACTTCTGTGTTAATTGTGTTATCAAGTTTTAGGGCGGGCCCGAATCAGACCTTTTTGTTCTTAGTTAATTACCGAGTAACCTTTAACTTGGGCAAGTAATTTAATGTCGTTTAGCAAACTTCGACACGCGATTCCTGTGCCAACAAGTCGAGTAAAACTAACTTTAGATTTATAACTATTGGAGCCAGGAATACTTTAAACGAAAATTGAAATTGCATTACGCTTCTTTTATACCTGTAACAGTATTTACCTCCAATAAAGAAAATGGAAACCCATTGATGAATCGTTGTTGTTGAGAATAAATAAACTTCCCTTGAGACTTGATTTTATAAAAGGAAGCAATCTTTTGTGTGAGCTTGTTGTTCGTTCAGTGATGGATTGTTAATGTTCTTATTTCAGAAAAATATTTAAAATTTTATACAAAAACACTGCTGAGGGTTACCAGAAGGCAAGGCTTTTAAAAAAAAGCGGAACATTTAAGATTAAAGTAAAAGGAGAGTCCAAATGCAAAGTGTATGAAATATACATACGGCGGCTGGTGCCAAGAGTTTTCCCGTACAAGCTACAAGGTTCGAATTCCTTTTAAATGTTCACAGAAGAACTCGTTAACAAGGATTTGTTTATTTTAAAATTCTTTACATCAATGATTAAGTCAATATTAGATTTACCTAATTAAGTTATTATGAGTCTTCAAAAGTTGCCCAAGCTTTTATCTTTACCGTTTTTTTTAATTATTTTCCTTTGACTGTTGTGTCTTTAGGCAGAGAGTCCACCACCACCACCGGGGACCACGTAAAGCAAAAATCTCATCACAGTGTATGTGTCTGAATCCAAGCCTCACAGTACGTCTCCTGAACAAAAGCTAGCGGGCTCTTAATTCTGACGGTAGTACTTTCCTAAAATTAGATTTTTTATTTTAGATAACAACATTGTTGTTTCTAAACATAATAACCTTTCTGAAATGCTTAACGTCCCTTGAAATATACTGGCCATAAACACTCCTTTAAGATAAGGAAATAGCAAAGTAAGTGTGCCAACGTTAAGCTATGAAAATTCTTTTTAGGGTTCCGTAGTCAACTAGGAACCCTTATAGTTTCGCCATGTCTGTCTGTCTGTCTGTCTGTCCGTCCTCGCTTAATCTCTGTGACCGTTAGCACTAGAAAGCTGAAATTTGGGACCAATATGTGTATCAATCACGCCGACAAAGTGCTAAAATAAAAATTGGAAAAAAATGTTTTATTAGGGTAGCCCCCCTATATGTAAAGTGGGAAGTGTTTTTTTTTTTAATTTTAACCCTAATGTGTGATATATTGTTGGAAAGGTATTTAAAAATGAATAGGGGTTTACTAAAATCATTTTTTGATAATGTCAATAATTTCGGAAATAATCGCTCCAAAAGTAAAAAACAAAGCGTCCCCCCCCCTCTAACTTTTGAACCATAAGTTTAGAAAATACGAAAAAAATCTGAAAAGTAGAACTTTATAAGGACTTTCTAGGAAAATTATTTTGAACTTGGATGGAAACAACAGATGGAAACTGCAGTTAACCAATATAATTTGGTCCCTGAATCGTATGAGCGCCTATACAATCCAGAGGTCAAGTTTCATTTGCCCGTATTTTTTTTTTAACTTCGTTTACATAATATTTTATTATCTACGGAACCCTACACTGAGCGTGGCCCGACACGCTCTTGGCCGGTTTTTTTTGGCTTGAATTAAAATATAAGATTTTGCTAATGTTAACAGAAATTAACTCATTAGTTCCCAGTCATAGGTGTCCTTTTCCAATAACCACCACAATATTTCGATCTACTTATAAAACAAATAAAATTATTATTTGTTATATCAACATAACAGCTTTTTAGTTAATGAATTTCAAAGTATACACGATACTTATTACAAAAAAAACATTTATTTTAATGTTTGTCTATATGTGTGTTGGTCTGTCTGTTTGTTTCGGCCAATCTCCAAAACGGCTAGACCGATTTTTAAACTAAAGCAACTTTTATAAAAAAAAGAAATTGGTAACAAAATTCGATGAGAAAGGGAAGTAGGTAATAATTTCACGAAGGTCGCGACCTCGCTGGCAACAACCAGCAACAAATAAAACTGTTTCAGCTCGTACATTGACTGTTTAGAGACTAGTTTTTCAGCCAGTGAACATTTCCATAATAAAGAGCTTTGTTGTGCCAACATGTACATGTACAGACCCACATCAAAATATCAGTATATATACTACAGCTATTTACCAATAGGGCTTACATAAGTACATATATTTAAAAACCCAAATATTTGTATTTTAGGATACATCACAAAATCATATACTACAATGCATTTCCTTTCATATAATATTATTCCTTCAGTTGTGACGCTGAACGAAACTTATAAATATTTCAACAAGTGGGTGTATTGTACTGCATAATAATGCATCTCTGCAAACAAAATATCATAAATATGACATTTGTGATGCTGCAACGTTATTTAAATAACCTTAACCGTTCATAAAAGCAATCTGAATGTCAATACTTTGTTGTTAGATAATTATTCAACAGTAATATAAGTGAGTATGTAATGTATTAAGTGCTACAGCGCACTTTAAAAAGTAAACAATGATACGTCACGCACGAACACTAATATATATACACGTAAACTTCAAACCTGCTTTTGTATGAAACTGTTAATCCACAAGAAAATCATCATCATAATTATACTGTTACAAAATATGTCTGTATTTCGTAATGGTATGATTTTGGAAATGCTATCTCCGTAACGACATAAGATAACAATTAATACAGTAGGATAAAATCACTTTTATAAGTTGATGCGTGCATCCGTATCAGTGCTCGTGATTGTACCTACCTACCTTTATAGACACTAAAATTGACGTTGACTTACAAAGATGAATGGGTAATGATGACTAGTATTGGTAGATTTATAATATTCCATAATTACCTAGCTTCCTCTTTTAAGAACAACATCGCCTAATTAATGCAACAGTTTAGATTTCATTGCTTATAGGTTGACCTTAGCATAGAACTAGAAAGGTAAACAAACACATTCTATTGATTTACAATAATAGATCTAATAGCAACCGTAGTAAAGCCTACCTCAAATCTATGAAATCCGTCACACAATGAGACCTCGTTTGACTAAACCTTTCCTCACGAAACTAAATTCCTAATGGGCTAGGGAAATCGGTACTCGAACCCGAATCCAACCAATGGCATGCAATATTTCTGAATAATACGGGTATTCGACAGCCCCGGTAGCTCAATTGCATATGCTTGAGTTTGTCAAAATAAAGCTAGAGTGCCCGTTCCCGGATATATTGGGGTCATTGGGCATTTTGCTAGCTATCTCAATATTTCTACTGAGATTCCTTGACTTTTTTAGGGAAAAGGAATCTCAACAGGAATATTTATCTGTCATGCGGATCTGCTAACGCATGCGGATTAGCACGTAAGTGTTGGATATTAGATAAAAGTCATAAAAGGAAGTCAACATTATAATCTAAGGTCAAGTCGACTCTAATTCACAGCTATGACGATTTCCACATGACAGTTCAAAACCCTAATGGGATATCCCAATATCTCCGAGATCGGAAAACTAGTCAGGATTTATTCGGGACATTTCGACAGTTCGTAAACAATAATTGAATATCCAAATATTACCGGGATCGGAAAAATGACTTGTTAATTAATAATTGAAAGTGAACTCACCAAAATCATCACGCAACAGTTGCGGGCTGCCGTCCCGTAACGCATACTCGGCGTCGTCGTCGACGGGCGCCGCCGCGCGCGCCCCGCACCAGGGCACGCAGCAACGGAACACCCCGCCTCCCACCACCGTGACGCCGTGCGCGCCCCCACCACTCACTAACACCACACACACATGCGCACGCACACCTTATCACCATACGTCACTGCACTGCAACGGCCCCACACGTCACGTCACCACTAATCAACACCCTTATCTTCTACGTTTTGGCACTTTATAATAAGAATAAGAATTTTCTTAGAAAGATCTAGTTCAGTCTTGAAAGTTGGCTTAGAAGTTAAGATAAGTTAAGATATCGATATGTCAGTCGACTTATATGAACGCTTATTATCGGGAGTCGGAGAAGGAAAACTTTGACAGACGTAAGGTGAAGGGCGAAGGGAAAACAAATATGTCCAGTAATTGTGTTCGTTTTCTGTCTTTTACATCGGATTTATTATCTGGGCATCATCGTAAAGTTTCTTACGTATACAAATATGAAAAATTCACTTTAACCCATTTTTGAGTTATTTATTGTAACTTCCTACAAGAAACATAATTATGTTATTAAATTGAGTCATTAAATCACATGCTATCGAATCACTCACATGCCCTAGATACGGTACGGTATAATATAAATAAATATGTCAATGGTCACATTTAGAACATCTACTATATTTACAATGTTCCAATCATATACACAGTTATGTTGAAATTTCATGGCGGTGGGAATACAGCCGTTGATACCAACGTATACCAAAGTATTGGTTGCTGAATGTACGTATTGGATGGCTGCCAAGCAGAGTCGCAGAGTTCTTCACAGGTTATCACTTTGAGCATATCTAATTCACCTCCAGTCGTATTCAAATATTAAAATAAGCAATAAGAAACCGCGCGTCGATACCGTCTGTTCGGCGACAGAAATATACAGCTGGGGCGAAAATATACGTGCCTTTGCCACACAAAATAAGGTCTTCACTTTATTATCATGAATGAGTAACCACTCGGACGCTAAACTTGAATTATATATAAAAGGAAGGACGGATGTAATGACGTACCCTCGAGAACCTAATGCCGCAACATAATGTAAAGTTAGAGACAGAGTTATCTCATAAGCCGGTGAACCGATGTTGATGAGATGATGTGGCCGAAATTTGGATAAAAAGTTTCTAATTTTAGATTGGTTTAATGATTAAACTTTTCACCACTGAAGAGCAGCCTAAAATAAGCCGAATCAAAATAACAGCTTTTTACTGAATGCAAATTAAAGTATCTACGTGGTTTAAAAACATTTTTGTCTGGTTATTATTTGTTCCTGCTAATCTCCGAAACGGCAAGACCGATTTTGACGGGACCTTTACAAAGTAAGTAGTGTCTTAAGTTATTTTTATTTTAGTTTTTTTTAACAAAATCCGATTAAAATAGGAAAGTAATATTTTTATTACAAAATCACACAGACGAAGGTCGCCGGCAACAGCTAGTGGCGTAATAAATTAGGCGGCGTATCCCCCTTCACTAAATCGAGAAAGGCACTGTAGAAAAAAGACAAATGAAATCGTACTTTAAACCTTTCACAAATAATTCACATATGAGATCTCGGGAATCGATAGGTAGGCTGAATATAATGTCGTTAGTAACTATCCTGCGTCTCTCAATATGGGGGTAAATTCACTTTAGGCCGAGCTGGCTTTTCCAAAAGATTTTTTTATTCACCCCAAGCCCCGACTTCGGTAAATCAATTCGTATGTTTGAAGAACATTTTCCAGCGATTGAATTCGGACCATGTTTTATGCTAAAGAGGAATACTGATTTGACGTTTACCTATTTCAGTTGTCCCGCTGGCGTATTCAATTAACTTGTTGGAAAATGCATATTTGTCTGCGCTCGAAATAATTTAAAAGTTATGACCTGATTAATTAACACTATCGTAACGCTGGAAAGTTTTACAGGTTATAAATTTCCACAGTTTCATTTTAATAGATTATAAAAAAATATAAGAAATCGATTGTTACAAAACATGACATCAAGGTTGCAATGCCCTAAGGGTCAGAGGTATACGTATCTTTTATTTTAAGTAAATCGATTGTTTTGATTTGAAATCCACTGAGACGTACATAAATAGTTGTATTTAATATGCAATCGAAGCAGGTAGCCATTATTGGTAATTTCACCAATAGTACATAAATAAGGAAATTGGACAAGTTTTCCTTATACGGAACAGGTATCTTCACGTAAATAAATATGGAGTCTGTAATAAATAAATAAAACAGGTCGGGAAGACACACAAAAACTGAAAATGTTTACGCCCTTGATTAGTAAAGAAGTGTTTTTTAAGTCCTGTTGTGAATTTAAGCAGAGAATTATCGTCTGACAAATTTATATTAAATCCAAACACTAATTCACTTGTACTCAGATAACGCGATAATCCCTGAAATATTTTATGGACACAATCATTATAAAAACAAGATAATGAGAAAGTCGGCCAAATAATTTACAGTAATATCGAATTATTTATTCAATTCCGCATCTAGATAGGGTTACTCCTAATTATGTGTAAATACAAAACGAATATTTATTGGAGTTTCTGTTTAATGAAGGTTTTATTAATTAAGCTTAGGCCGTTGATTAATTCTATCAATTAATTCCTGAAACGAGGTTATTAACATAATGGGTTCCAGTATAACACGTTCAATTTTTCTGATTTAATTTGTATGCAATCATTGTTCATTCTCAAATAATGACATAGGAACTAACTTTAGAGGATATGCCCATGCTATTTTGAACTTTTATAACTAAAACTAAACCTTTTTTTCAAAGTGGTTTTCTTTGTAGCTTTAAAATAAACATTCGAAAATTGAAGCTGATGGTTGTAAACAAATGAAAAAGGAATTTTCAATAGATTTTGCTCTAAACAAATGAAACCTTAGAACGTGACGACACAATGTTCAGCGTTCAGCTATATTTGAACTTCGATTGAAAGTCTAGATAAACACGTCAATTGCTTTCCAACAGTACCTACCTTCCATTTTATTCAATGTTAAAGACTTTCACCGCTCTACATAGCTTTCGTTACTTAAAAATCGATAATAATAGCTGTGACCTTTATTAATTGTATATTCATTCATTTCATTAGACTGGATGAAACAACAGAAAAGGTTAATAATAATACAACACATTATGTTATATGTTATTGAGGGTTTTTAAAAGCAATCAATTTTAATGGTAATATTGCCGGTCAAGGTCGTTGTACATAGAAATAAGCAGTCGGAACACTGTGACGATGCCAAATAACGCGTCACAGTACTTCCTAGTTGCTATTGTCAGACAACACATTGATCAGATACATTTTCATTTATTCAATGATATTATTATGACCTGTATAAGGAATTGCCAGCCGAATAGCGATCGGCACAAGCAATTACCACTCGTTGAGCGGTCGCTGGTTCAATTGTGTAGCTATTCCGTACGTCATCAGCGACTAAACGGAGACGCGATCTTCCTCTTCGCGTTGTTCAATCGCTAAATTCGCTTTCAAGATTTATATGATGCTAATTAGATGCCTCATACCATTCATTAGAACTTCGTTACGACGCTGCCTCGTGTAAACACGAATTCAATGTACGCGAGTGAACTTGCTAACCACAGATTTAGAAAAACAAAACTTGGCAGGAATGCTGGAACTTTTCGCCGATTAACATTTTAGTGTATTTGTTAAATTGAATTAGCTCTTATCACAGCAGCCACTAAAATACATTTTTATTTGTATTTACATCGTCGTACGTACAATCTAATTACTGCATTAACATTATCACGATCTAATCTTGTTATCAGCCGCAGTTACGCGTAAACTCAGTTGTTTTACTGACTGCTATTACCATAGAACTCGTGTGTAACTGCTCAATGGAACGGAATTTTAACGTTCTCTTAAAGTTCATGAAAAAACGTTTTCCATGAATGATTGTTCAATAGTGTGACGTGTTTATTGATTAGTGACATGACGTTATGATGTTTTTGACATTGATTCGTTTTGCTTCACGGCCAATTTAGTTACATTTTAATATTAAAACAAATAAAATAACCACGGAACGTGTAGCTAATAGCACGACATTTGCCTAAAAATACATCAAGCAACCACGATGTTGGAAAGAGTTGATGACAGGAAGCGATAAAAATAATATATTTTGAGATTATGATAAGACGTAGATCAGGCGTATGTCTCCAATAATTTACTTACTTTCCTAAATTACCAAGATTAATTACCCAGCGATAGCATAACAAGTGTGCAGATGTCATAAAATATGTTTGCTTGCTTACAGCTGCTTGAGATAATTTTTTGTATACTAAACATTATCTAAATACAGAAACGGAATGTTCATGAATTTTCTTAAGAGCATTAGTTTACTTTAATTTTGTTTAGGAAAGTGTCGCTTATAAATATTATTTTGTAATGTACCAACAAACATGCAACAAGTTGTTCACAAAATCAATATCTTCAATGTGCCTTGTGTGTAAGAAATCTTGGTTTTCAGCCTGTGAAAGTGTTAAGAGAGCCTACGTCTGTTGTGTCTCTACCATTGTGCTTTACATAATACTAAGTGATAGAGTTAAAACATGGTGTTTAGCAATTCAACGAAAGTTAAGTATGAGATAACCTTTACCAAAGATGAAGATAAGTAGTTTTTTACTGCGATCATATTACAGAATTGACGTTATTCATAAAAACGTTGCGTGTTCCAAAGAACCTTGACACTTTAACGAAATTATATTTTATACATTAGAGCACTCGTAAGCAACGCTGCGCAAAGCGCTAATGCATGTTTTTTACTGCGTGATATTCGGATTAAACTGTTATCTTTTATGTGTCGTAACTCGTTACAATAATCGCGTCGAGCGAATATAATATACTTCTAAACCTAAACAGGGATAAGGGTCTCGTGAGTGTTCCGATAGCATACCGAAATCGCGTGCGGTTTCCACCTCTTCAGATAATGAAAACTGAATCAAGAGTGGATCTAATTTGTCACTGATGAGCTGTATATTCAAAATATACAAACATAAAACAATGCCCCAGTGGCACACTGCACTGTTAGAGAAGAGACACTACGCGAGAAGGGCCGCGGGGCCGGGGGCCCGGGCTCCGGGTTGGCTGGCTGGACGCGAGCTGGTGCTCAGCAGTGCATCTCACGTCGGCCACATACGCGGCGAGGCAGCGCGAGGCGGCGGCGGAGCGGCCCCGAGCGTCGCGACGGCCGGCAGACCGCGACTGGATCGTCACTGCGCGTCGCAGCCTAGGGCGCCGAGCGAGCAGGACGAACATACTGCTGGCTCGCGCGCTCGACCCACGATTCTAGCCCTTGAACCTTCGCTCTTAATTCCTATTTACCTTGTTCACGCGACGTCTCTTATGTTTTTGTGCGACCGCAAAAGGGTTTTCACCCCGCGAGGCGATCCCGTAAACGTTACGTAGACGCTAGAGATATAGAGATGCTGCGTGGCCTTTCCTATGCTACGGGTCGTTTCGATGTTATGTCACTATTGAACGTGCTTGTGCCTTGTTGTTTGGCCGTGAACGTATTTTAGCCGTGCACTCATTTGGACCATTATGATTTATAGCTCCTGAGGGACATTTGTGACGCACCGCACAGACTATCCATTCCAGGACTGACATTCTGTACAATGTTTCATTTGAATTCTATTTTACGTAAATTAATGAAAATAAATATGAGGAGCCAAAATTACTACGTTGGTAACTCTACAGAATATCGATCATTATAGTTGTGCCTACGTGACTGAGTTGAAACAATGGATAATACTGCACTTTCCTTGTTAATTTAGTCTCCTCTGAACGACAGAAAAAAGGCAACATGAAAAGTGCTGCCTCCATAATGAATATCATTGTTTTATCTCACAATTTAATTAGGGAGTACTTAGCGCTCCCTCGTCTCACTTTCATCACTATATGAATTAAAACCCTGTCACTACAGGGAACCATTCTAATAAAGCGCGAAGACGTAATAATGAAAATTTAATTGTATTAATATTGGGAATTACAGCTGGTTTCGCTTTTCATAGAATTTTCGTTTCATTATCTTGTCGACAAAAACCTCTTGGTTCATTGAGAACGTTTTTAAATGTATTTTCAGTTTTTTTTTCTTTAGTTGGCGTATCGGTGATAATTTAAAAATTGAGTCAGGCCTAAATTTGACACGAGTTTGTCAGCTTCAGTAGCGTTCATCAGGCACGACACGATCTCAAATGTCCCATTCTTTGCAGGGAAATATCACATTTACACTCCAGGGCAGAATTATCTATGAATCTCTTTCTGAACAGGTTTTTCTTGCTTCGGCCACCCTGTGTCTGGAGTCTATTTAAAGATTTTCAGGTCAGCCATGGCAACTCGTGTTACCTGAACACGAGAGATTTTTCGCAAGTGGCACACATGGGTTGGATAGGAAATCACCTTCTCGCCACTGCTTGAGTCATTCTTAAGAGTGTTCGCCAGTGAGCGGGAACACACTCTTTAAAGAACTGATACAGCTCTAGTCTCACTGTATTTTCAGTGAAAATCTTGAACTAAACACGAAGGTATCATTTGTCTGAAATTGGGCTAAGTGCGTGAGCGTAAACTCCGATTGGATTCTTTGGACCGTATAATCATGTATGATTATCTCGAATATCAAAGCGTGTAGTAATCGATCACACGAGCCTTCTGTCGTGCCTAACTCGTATCATTGAGCAGGGGCTCGACTCTCGAGATAAGTGTAACCTATTTGATCTAAGGTCCCAATTTTCTGCAAATGTTGGTATTAAAACCGCCTGCTCTCTCCTCTATCAAATATGTATGAAGGCAGCCGCCAATATACGCCAAACGGCAATATCTTTTTATTTATTTCGGATGTTCTAACAAAAACAATAAACAATCGGGGAGAGAGCGAATCGATCTAATCGACTTTGTTAGACTTTTCAAAGAGGAAGAGCAAACTTTGATGCATAAAACGCGTTGCTAAGATTGCTTTTGGAGATTTTACAGCAGACAACGCCGTCGGCTGTTACACGTCTTTCAGTAAACTTGCCTGAATACTGGATGAGATTGATCCTGTAATCTTGCGACTATGAAAATGTTTGTGTTTCTCCGAAAATGTAAACAAGAAATCGAATTTTCGTCGTCACCAAGACTTCGGTGTTTGCATCTTCTTTGGAAGTTTGCTGTTTAAGTATCAATTATAAATAGATACTTTATTTATATTGATATGTAACCGAAATAAACTCCATACATAAACATAACATTATAAATTTAAATGAACTTAAACTTTTATTTACTCATTAGCTACATTTCGTAGCACCGCTATGAAAGGTGAAAGCTTTCAACGTTATAGAAAAAAAAATTATGCTGTGTTTTTTTCTGTACAAAGAGTCGTAAAACGTATGTAGATGTGGATGTAGATATTACGTGTACTAATTCACACCCAGCGCGTGGAACGCAATGATGGCCCCGCATCGTGCGCGCACCATCTAAACAGGGCATCATCCGTAGTGATGGGCTTCAGCGAGATTATTATCGAGATACCCTGTTTTATTGCTTAATTTTGTACACTGAATGTTGATTCTAGTGTTGCCGAAATAAGTAATTTATTTTCATATTGTGTCACTTCATAGTAGAAATACTAGCCGCACTCAAATAAATAAAAAATTAAACATAGCATAGATGAAAAAACACATCACCAATTTAAGCGCTTTTTTAATTTAGGGTACGGAAGGTGCCCTATAAAATAAGGTGCTTCAAGATTTGATTTCCCACTTTGTTGGCGCGTGTCAAATTTTAACCGAATCACAGCTTTCTAGTTCTAAGAGTCAGAGTTAAGCCACGGACAAATAGTTATACAGACGGTCGGAACGTCTTTGCAACATATAACTAACTTATCTTAACTCCTTAAAATAAAATTCAATCAAGAGGCGACTAAGCCAGTCGATCATCCAGAGATTACTCTCGAGTGCTACAACGTTATCGATTGTAACAAGGAGCCATCACGCCGGATTTCCTCTAAAGTATATTTACTCACACGTGTTGTACTAGAAATTTTCCGAGCAGTCTCGGCAGCTAATTGACCTCCCCCTGACATCCTGTGGGTGTCGTATGAGAGGGCTAATTGTACTAGGAGGACCGTTGGCTACATCTTACTCCACAGTAAGATGTAGCCAACGGTCCTCCTAGTACAATACTTTGTATAGCTCCACAGCTATACAAATCTATGTTTACCTCGTATCTATAACGAGTTCTCTAATGTAATGAGAATCCGTTTCGTGTGGCTATAAAGAAACCCACACACGTAGGTGACTTTGGTTTTGTATACGACGGTCCTCGTTGCCTCATACTCCGCCATCTTTCTTCCTACGTAAAAAGAAAAAACCTCCTGTCAATGAAAACCAACAAAATGTGAGCAATCTAGTTCCAAGTGACATCGGTATTTTATCGGTTGTTATTTTGTGGTTATATATTACGTACTACACGTAGCCACCATTATACTGATTTAATGTAATGAACACAACGCATCCATCATAACTGCAGTGTGTACGGGGAAATATTTACGATATTATAACAATATGTTATCGCTTAATACAGGTAAATATCGCACGATGAGGAAGACTCACTCTCAGAGAGGATATTTACACACTGATATTATAATTATTGTAAGGATAATAACGCTCACTCGACACTTGATTAAACTATTTATAATTTAGGGCAATATTATATGCATCATTTTAACTGGCTGGGTTTATGGCACGCCACTGTATATTCCGTTTTACTGCCATTTGAAGCGCTACGGTAAGAAAACTTGCTCATAAACGAGATATATGAGTCATATTCTTTAAAATATCATAAACGACATTATTTTTTGGGTCATGATCAAATAAAAAAATATATAAAAATAACGAATGAATGCTTCTATTATTTTCATACATAAAAACGGGGAAAATTCAGACAGAATAAGAGAAAAGTCCACTCGAACGAACTCCGTGATTGATAAAATCGAGCTGTCACCCCTATAAAAAGTTTTCGTTGGTCCGACAAACTATTCGGACTCGCAATTGCGCATCACTAGTCGCCGTATTGTCAATTTGCCCGCCAAATCGATCACTATTTATAACTAAGATCGAACACGGCCCAACTACGTTATTTTTATTAGATGAATTATATGTAGGCAAAGGTAATTCAGTAGTATTAGTCCGTAGATACGCTACGATGATTCATAGAATAATAAATCAAAGAGTAGATTCAGATTGACGTGGATGTTGTATCTGTACTGTAGGCCCGTGTTTACTCGCAATAAGGCTGAAAGCAGCCACATGTACGCGGCCTTTCAGTGGGTTTTAGACGGTATAATTACTCGATGAAAAATGTTTTGTAGGTGGTTTATGTTTACATTTGTTTTAAGCATTCTACGTCAGGGAAAACTACGATAACGTTTTTGGGTTAGGTTAGTTTCTTTTACAAAATGAATTGTTGTCAGGTTTGATATACTAGGCTCTTTAAATAAATTGGTACTTATATAGCTCACCTTGTTGTCATAGAATTTATATTCCAAATCGTGCTTGTTTACAGGCAAGCGTTAAAACCGTTCCCACAAAGGTAAATAACGGAGGTATTCATTACTCTGACATAACCACATCTGTTTACATCTGTTCGCGTTTTTCGCTCCTGTGATTAATGAATATCCAAATAATATCATCAAAGCACATTATGGCGACGATATGGATACAGCCCGATCCCTTTTAATACTTTTTAAATAACACGCCTGGCTGGATATACATCGTTGTTTTTCTACCTGGAAAAGTGAACGTCCGATTTATATCTGCATGTATTTTAAACTTTTCCTTTGTGAATTTCGAAATAACGATCGTGTTTTATTTCATAGGGAAAGTGTTGGAGTTCGAATGTGAGGGGTTTTCATAAACCGCTCTCGGTTTGGTTGGAAAATTGGATTGTTATATTCAGCTGTGGTGTTTTGAAACAACAGAAAATAATGTTTTGAATTTAGCGCTCCCTAGAAATGTCAACACACATTTATTATCAAAGTGCCTAAGTTAATAACTATATCCTTATCTGCCTAGCCTTTTCCCAACTATGACGCCGTCGGCTACCAGTTTAACCAGATGCAGCGGAATATCATTTTACATACAGCGGCTACGTATCTGTTTTCCACAACCCACTTAGCACTGGGTAATACAATACCCCTTGGTAAGACTGGTTGTCAGACTTACAGGACACTGACTACCTGTAATGACTGTCAAAAAACGACCAAAGATAGCCGCAACCAACGGCTTAACGTACTTTTCGAGGCACGGAGTAAACTCGGTATGGGTGGTCATACATGGACCAAACTATTAAATTATTTATATAAAAACTAATAATATAAAACTAAATATACGCAGTAATATATAAAAAAAAAACTATGAAAACGCGGCTTAACCTGAAGATCGACCCCAGTGTTTATTATTTTTTAGCTACGAGCTTCTAGGCTTACAAGATACCTATCTATGTAAATAATATTCATGTCTGTTTACTTAAGAACAAACAACAAGCTTAGTCATAACAAAACAAGATTCTCAAAGGAAGAGCAAAACATACTTGAACATTATATGTTTTGTATCTATAGTAAAACCAAACATATAATGGAATATTCTTTCATGTAATATTATCTTTTATGTGACATTCATGGTTGTGGATATAATATCCAGCTTTACCCACGTGCATATTTCCAAGTTCACTTTGCTTTTTACCTTTGAAGATGTTTTCGTGATAACTTTCAGAATATTTTCTTCATAAATTCTGACAAGGAAACTTATTATTGTTTCAAAAACTGTGGAGGTCAGACAGACAGTCGTTCCATGTAAAATACTAGAATTCAGATGCATCCGGTTAAACAGGAAGCATACGTAATAAGAAAAAAGGATAATGATGTCTTATCAGTGCATATTATTATAGTTTCCAATTTGACAATTGTATCTAAAGTTAGTTGTCTAGATATTAGCGCCCTTTCAAAAATATGTCACCGATTTCAAACGAATTGTCCATAAACCATAACCGTTCGATGTTGCAGACTATTACTCTCAAGAACTATATTATATCAGCCAAATAGCACTAACTTCACAACTATATTCCCAACTCCTCACTAATTATGGCCATTTCGTCATCGCATCGTATCTTTTCTCCGCAAAGGGAAGACTTTAAGTCCGGAGCACACGTTAAGTAAACCATTACTTTCATGATATTTACGGCAAATAACGTCTGTGTCTAGACTCAGCTTTATCTTGAATGCCAGCACTAGTTTTAGTATTATAGGTTCATTACGCACGCTCATTCCGTATGTTGAAGAGGGCGAGAGCGTTGTATGTTTTAATCTAAAGTAGACATGCATGTTTATTTACTTACTGACTAGGAGCATGGTCGCCGTCGTGACCAAAAACAGTCGGTAGGACTATAAATGAAAAGTATTGTACACAAAAACCTTCCAGAATATATGCTAAATGATGCTGCAAATCACATTAAGGTCATCGGGGCTGCGGGTTGTTCGAAAGAGACACCGCGGCCTCGACACAAAGGGCTAAGAAGGAACATGGGTGGTTTTTAGTCAGTAGAAGTCTGAAACTCCCTTCCAGTTTGCCCAGAACGGGAGGGGTTATTTGAAGATTTCCCAGCCCGCCAAAAAAAAAGGTATAGATCCAGGCAAGCGGTCACAAAGAAAGGGAGTTTATTTTATAATATCATTACCTACTATAAATGCGAACTAGCTTTGGAGGCACATGTGTAGAGCTGACCTGTTTAAGACATAGGGTGTCTTTTGGGATAATCAAAGCCATCAAGACAGGCGCAGCCGCTAGTATAAATCATCGTAATATATTATAAAGATTTAAATTGCACAAAAGCTGGTATGAAGATGGTAATAGAAATGTATTAAAATCAGTCACAGAACCTTAATTTGAGTGATACCACGTTTATTTTAAAGATCAAAAGAGCTCTTGCAATATCTCATGAATTTGCCGCGTTGCAAAACCTTACCTAAGCCAGAGATAAATTATCAGATGGTCCCCAGAATTCGCTCATTGTAGCAATACAATTACCTACAGTTTCTGCGATTCAACTCCTAGAACTTCAAACTTGCATAAGCGGGTTTCGAAAACTATGGAGTTTCCTTTGAATACCTATATCTTCGACCTCAAACATCCTTACTAATATAAAATGCAGTAGAAAAAAATCTGTTAGTTTGTTTTTTCATAGATTTTGATGACATTTAAAAAGCTAGGTCATAACTTAGGATATTTTTTATGCGGTAGTACGGCCCCGTGAGTATTTTTCATGGGTAAAGCCTTGAGCCAAAGTTAGTAATCTATTTACATGAGTACGACACCTTTTAAAACGAATTTAGCAGCTGAACGAAGCAGTATCAGGTAAAAAATATACCATCGAGAGAGATGCAGCTAGGTTTTAACAAAATGCTAAACCTCACAACGAATACAATCGATAGCCATGTAAAATAGAACAGAAATTGAAAAACACGATCCAATACAGCCCCATTAACTGACAGCGCATTTCTTACATTTCCACATCGGAATAGCAATAAAGCTACGACGTATTGTAGTGAGTACCGTTGCGATAGCTCACTGAATGGGCCGGACTATTGTACTTGAACGAGTAATTGTTGTTTCAGTAAAACGATATACTTTAGACTTTGTGCAGGTGCGGCATTGTGTGAGAGACGCATAGAGATCAATTAAAAAATGGACACATGTATAATTTTTATATCAAGAATACATTCCATGGCCATGAAATAGCAAAAGATAGAAACGTTTGGAAAAAGGGAATAAATCATATGGACAGGCTCGTTCCCCTTCCGTTATGGGTTCCGTGCCTCAAAAGGTAAAAAAATGGAACCCATATACCATATACTCTTTTGTCCGTCTGTCCATCTTTCCGTGTCTCACCGATTTTCTCAGAAATGGGTGGACCTAACAAGTTGAAATGTATATTAGATACTGCGGTCTATAGTCCCTATTATGTGTATAAAAATCAAGGTCCTGAGTCGACACGACAAAAAGATATGGGCAAATTTTATATTTTCGCGAAAAGTTGTGAGATACCTAAAATTACCTTAAGCTTCAACTTTTTTACGGAATTACCCTTTAGATTTTGGGGCGAAAACCTATATGGTAGTTCCCGTTGCCCCCTAGAATCACGAAATTTTGGAGAACTTATCTTGGAAAAGGAAAGATCCGAAAAATTCAAAAAGTAATTAAATGAGGTAGATGGCCTGTTAGAAGATCATATGACGAAACAGACCAGAACAGTAGATACTTACTTGAACTTAATGCATTTATTTAGGAAAACATAGCCATATAAGAACGGTCCCTACTATAAATTCTAACCATGGATGCCTCAATAATCACTGCTTAGTCGGCTTTGCAGACAGACTGATGCTAGCAGTTTGTTTATATTAGCAGGCATAAAAATTATGCTAGTATATCTTTATCTAAAAAATCAGAGTATAATTATCAATTGCTTTGGTGAAGGAAACCATCGTGAGGAAAGCAGCATCCCTTTTTTTTATGGTGGGTGGAAAATCATCAAATAACCCCTCCCGCTTTTGGGCAGAGCGGAAGGGAGTGCCAGACTTCTACTGACTAAAAACCACCCATGTTCCTTCTTAGCCCTTCATGCCGAGGCCGCGGTATCTCTTGCAAACAACCCGCAGCCCCGACGGGAAAAGCAGCATCCCTGAGAGACATTTCGCGCCGGCATGTAAAGCCCAGTCCGAAGCCCATGGGCAGCATAAAAACTCTGACTCCACATTTGATTATCCTTGCCATTCTTTTATTATCGAAATAATCAAATGTAGTACAGAAATGCCACTAGGTAAACCATAAAGAAAATTTCACGATTTAATTTTTTCAGTCAGTTCTCCTGTTGTCTATTTTCCAAAGGCGATTAAACTCACTTGGCGTTTTACCTTGATACATCAAAAAGATGCGAAAGACTTGAAATCGTTCAATATATTTCAATAGGAGGTTTATGGAAGTAGACTGAGATTGGTTATAGATGACGTCACAAACTTAAATAAACGATGATGATTAATATATTATCAGACAGTTCATATGGCTACCGTAGTTCACAGTTCAAGTGATTGAAAAGCAATTTTGTATACGTTCATAAAAGTGTGAATGATTGATTTTAGTATAGACTGGTATAAATAAATGGTGTTATTGAACTAAACGTCTTGAGGGGCGAGGGAAGGGAGGGGTGGCTCTTGGTATTCTTCGATATGAACAACTAACAACAACAAAATAAAAACAGTTGCCTCATACATTTACACATAAATCTGTTTTTTACACGACTGCCCCAAAAAAAAGAGTGTTATGTTTTTAACGTTCATGTATGTATGTATGTATGTATGTATGTATGTTTGTTTGTGAGTTTCTTTATTCCACCATAACTTCTAAACGCCTGAACCGATTTTGATGTATGTAGTATCGTTAGATTCATTGCGTCACCCCGGGTAACATAGGCTAGGTAAAATATCAAAAAACGTAATAGGGTGGCCATGGTTTAGAAATAAAAAGAACTTTTAATTTGTTTTTATTGAAATTTCAATAAAAAATATAATCATCGTCTAGAACTTATTAAGTAGATTACAAAAATATACCACAGTAGTATTCAATACCTATTGCTTACTAGTAATACTACTCAACAAATGAAATGGTGACATTTTAAACCCGGGATTCGATACGAATAAACTACATATCAATAGATTCTCGGTAATGAAAGAAATAAAACTGGCTAGGTTACAACTCCCAAATCCATCTACGACGGCACCTAAATGGTTTTTAAGTTTGTATGAAAAGTCAGAATGCGTGAATCAATTTACTTGAAACATGGCAAAAATATCAATTTAAGGAAATAATAATACGTATTTGCAATCATAGTCAAAATCACCCCTTAAAGGGTCGAAAAAGAAGATCAGGGTAGATTTTGGTATGGACAAATCTGACTGCGAGATTCAACTTAAAACTCATTACTAACACAAATGAATAAAGCATTACGTGTGTTATAAAACAACAGTTTAAAAAAAAACCGGCCAAGTGCGAGTTGAACCCACGCACCAAGGGATCTGTAAAAGTTTTTTGGTACCTACTACACTTAAAACTGTTTGGCACTACACTTGAATTTCTTAGAATGTAAACAAAATATTCATAGTTCTTATAGTCCGGTCAATTTAGACATAAAAATAGTGATCAAATAAAGAAAATTCCGACAGACGCCTGATACAGTTAAAAAGTTGCCTAATTTACGTGTCACTACAATAACTAAATCACCTCAGATCTCAAAGTTAGTATCCATAAAAATAATCGATTTAGTATTTATCCTTAGCGCGACATTCGTGCCGTATTGGTTATAGGTGTGTGGTGTCGGACATAAAGAATAGCACCATCCCATATCTTCCCGTGGGTGTCGTAAGAGGCGACTAAGGGACTTACCAGAGAATGAGCAGCAGCGTTCTCTGTGCCTTCTTAACAACCATACTGCGATCGCCAACCCGCCTGCCAAGCGTGGCTATTATGGCAATTCCCCCCTTCTGGGGAGGCCTATGTCCAGCAGTGGACGTCTTATAGCTTAAATGATTGGTTATAGGTCAAAATACCGATATATCACTAAAAGATATGAAATAAAAAATAAATAATTAAAAAAATTAAAAAACACGCCTGCCATGACAAAAAGTAAACTAAAAAATAAAAAACAAGTCAAAGGAATTCAGTGATGAATGGGAGCAAGGTCCCGTAAATGTATTCGAAAATGGAAAACTGAAAACTAAAACTTTTATTGCAGTCGGGGGACAGATCGGTGGAACAATTCTTTACAGGTCCCCCAACTGCAATAAAAGTTTTAGTTTTCAGTTTTCCATTTTTTTACTACTGTATAACAGACAGTGTATGATTCGAATTAATTAATCCTTACTAATATTATAAATAGAAAGTAACTCGTCTGTTGCGCTTTCACGTCAAAACTACTGAACCGACTGAAATGAAATTTGGTACACAGATAGTCTACTAGACCCGTCGGGGCTGCGGGTTGTTCGCAAGACATACCGCGGCCTCGACATAAAGGGCTAAGAAGGAACATGGGTGGTTTTTAGACAGTAGAGATCTGACACTCGCTTTCGCTCTGCCCAAGAGTGGGAGGGGTTATTTGATGATTTTCCACCCGCCAAAAAAAAAAAAAAGATAGTTTACTAGAGCCTGAGAAAGGACACAGACTAACTAATGCGAAAAAGGGTAGTAAGGTGTTGAAAGGGGGATGAAAATATTACTTTTGGTGGCGATAACCAACATCCACCCGGACGGAGCCACGGTCATCAGCTAGTTGATTATAATTGTTCCACCTTGAACAAAGATCTCTTTGTATAAAATAATTAAAACCTTAGAGAACCTAACATCCTTATCTGCTAACGTATTCCATTTCTCACCATTAAAATGACAGTTTCAATACTTTTACGTAATCATTTTGTATATTCTAAGCAAAACACCGGACTATTTATCATAGTGAGAAGCAAATGACAGCTGCGAAACTCGTGAATAATTTGTTCATAGATCTACGAGGAGGATAAGATAAATGATTGTCGCCGTATCCCTGTAATAATGTTTCTGGTATAAACTGGCTTTTATACGCAATACAATACTGTTCACGTGGTACGTAATCTACGATCTTGTAATGGTCTGGCTGGGTGGTGACCGAGTGCTGTGACGGGTAAATGTACAGTAACAACTCGATGACATCAATTATTGTTGAGCACGTCAATAGATGTTTTTTTTTTTTTTTTGGAGGGTGGGAAATCACCAACTAACCCCTCCTGCTCTGAGCAGAGCGAAAGGGAGTGTCAGACTTCTACTGACTAAAAACCACACATGTTCCTTCTTAGCTCTTTATGTCGAGGCCGCGGTATCTCTTGCGAACAACCCGCAGCCCCGACGGGGCACTTTAATAGATGCTGGCTTGCTCATATGAGTCGATCTAGATGATTTTTGGAACGAAGTTCCTTATCGCGCGTTGTGAAAGGGGGCTAGACGGAAAAAATTCTTACGAAAAGTTGTCACGACACTTTTTGCTATAGTAAGCTATTGTAAGCTGTGCGGCATCGCATGTTTCTCTGTCTGTCTCTCTCTCTCTCTTATAGAAAGCAAGCCAGATATTTTCATTTCTACATTTCTTTTTTTTTTTTTTACATAATAAAAAATAATAACAATAACTTCGTTCCATCCGGGTGTTCCTTGACACCTCTCAAGTTTTTTTTTTATGGTTGTCTATATGACATAACCTCACTATAATCCCCGAAGAGTTAGGCAGAGGTGTACCTAATAGTTCACCCACATTTTGCCAGTTACGTTGAAGTTCCATAGTGGGCGAGCCTATTGCCATCAATCGGGCACAAATTCAGACTCCATGGCTGCTACTGAAAAAAATACTGATGGAAGAAAAACCCAATAACACTTTACCCGACCCGGTAATCGAAACCAGGGTCTCATGCTTAGCAGTCGCGCTTGCGACCACAGACCAACGGGACAGTCACGAGGCAACTACATGTTCAACGTAAACTCTTTTGGGGAGGAATATGTACAAGTAGTCTGTATAAGTAACTAAATTGTTTATCCTAATATACAACTGTACTATACTCTCAATCAATCTACAGCCTTATACAGGCTGGTGCCGACAATACGACAATAAATGAAACCACTGGTAGTTCTAGTTCATAGGAACATTTTTAAACTATCAAATATATCCAAACACCGTCGTGGTGCCGACGATACGACATTAACCTACCTAAATATCTTTGCCAAATTCGGTTGTTACATTTTATTTCCATACGTTAATCGGTGCAAATTATTACTTAGGTTAGTAAACCAATATTTGTTTGTAAATTGTAATGTATTTCGTTTACAGTTTTATGCTACCTACTTAGTTTTATTGTTTTTTTTTCAATTTTTTATTTTGGTTTTAAGATTTATTTGATAGTTTAATAATGTTCCTGTGAACTAGAACTATCAGTGGTTTCATTTATTGTCGTATTGTCGGCACCACCCTGTATTAGCCGAAATACAGCTACTGATTATACAAATCCATTTTCACTGTTACACAAACTATACTCACGAATAATATCAACAATCACAGAACTAAAATCAAGACCTAAATAAACCCTTTGCGTCACAACCTAAACTAATCAAATCACAATTGTGGTAATCACGTAGAGATAGAATGGAATACGCTGTCAGCAGCCACAAAGCTATTCGCGACAAACCGAGCGAAACACATCTCAATATTGTATGAGTCTGTCTATTTTCATAAACTGCGACATTAGCAGATTACAGATAGAAATCGTGCACAAAACTCCAAGGTCGTCATACAAGCTTATAATATAAGACACTAAATTGTATCGAGACAGCAACAACGAGTTGTAAATAACAGAATCCCACACACCTAGAAAATATGGGTTAGATTGGATCAACATAAATTGATTTTTCTGGGTTAGATCGTTACGTGAACGGTGTTGGGAATCAAACGAGATATAACGGAAGATCTATTAAAAAAAAGTGAATGATTGCCAGACGTATTTTTAGGCATAATTCACGCTATGTTATAGTATAATTCATTTTAATGTTCGTCTTTATTAGAATCGTCTGAAAAAAATAAAATAGCTAGCTATTTTCTCGGCAGGAGAAATTCTTAGTTCTCTGGGACGTAATTTCCCTGTGTGGCCATACAGGAAACACTTTTCCTCACACTAAATTTCACCCAACTCATTACGGTGCAAGCTGTAATTTGCAGAAAACTAAAGATTTTCCGCTCACGTGAAGCCGAGCATTAAACTGTATGTAGAGTTAGATTTTTTCATCGACGTATCTTTACCTGAGTATATATTATAGGAACATGAAACCAAAGTTTCTGACCCTTTGTTTTGTTCCTAACTGAGCCACAACATAGCTATAACATGCGTGTGATATCGTATTTATTCGAAAAAGGGTAGTAAGGTGTTGAAATAGGTCATCTTTGGTAGAATTAGGTCATCTTTGGTAGAATAGGTTATTTAGAAATAGGTCATCTTTGGTAGAATTTCATATAATTTACATTACTAGACATTTTGGGAAAATTCTACAATAGTATTGTGTGTTCTTGACCAGCCCGGCCAGGTCGGTAAGATTATCTATTATACAAGGACGGAAAACAACGGCTGAGTACGTAGTTCCAACACAGATCTGCTTCCAAGCGTGGAGATTACGGAAGCGAGCGTCGGATCGTTCCTTCTTCAATCCCTCGGGGAGGCCTATGCTCAGAAGTGGATGTTTGTGGTCAGATACGATTTTAATCACAGACAGATTGCAGCTACCTGTACAATGTCGTAGCGAATTTATTACCAAAACCTCAACTGTCTCCTATTCCTAGGTTAGGATAAACCTTATTGAATTTTTCCATTAGGAATTTCTTAGGAGCCGCTCTGAATTTGGAAGTTGATGGTGTGTTAGTCGCACGCCTCAGATAGTACGTAAAGCCGTTGGTTCTGATCTCTGCCCGGTCGTGTTAGGTTGCATTCTCATCTAATTTTCTCAGCGTAAATTATCAGAGAGCGCTTCAAAATGTTCTGCATTTTCAGGTAGTATTTCTTGAAATGACGGTCAGAAGGAAATTATTATTACGAAAACAGAACAGGTACACCGTTCGTTAATTTAACTATCCGTAAAGTCGTCCGATCGTTAATTTTACGATGATCCGCCATAATATACGTCTTGCTTAATACATAAAACGTTTAGTACAAGTTTCTGAACTGTTTTGTTTCTCCAATCACGGTTGGTCATAGCATGTACAAAGCTTTTACCTTTATTTGCTTCGCAAACACTAATACATCGTACTAGTATTACAGAATATTTCCACATATTCTTATATCAAAACTAGTTGTACCCGACGACCTATTCTCATACCAATCAAAATTTGGTTGAGCCGTTTCTACAAAGTGCGACCTGTGCGGCCACTACAACCGTGACACGAGATTTATATATATTAGAAGAAGATAACTCAAAAGTCGTATGTATTGAACTAAGGAAGTACAGAGTGTTTGCCAACAAATTAATATTTTCTCACTAGTTATAAACAATATGTTTACATTGGCAGAAGGTTTTATGTGACATCTGCGTCCTCTACCGCGTAAATATTGAACAACTAACATTACTTGAAAGTCTTCACGTTGATTTATGGCCTTATTTACAGTTTACCTGTCTTGTTCTTATAATATTAACGAAAGATACATTGCACGTGTTGTGTGTTGAGATTCGACATGAACCAAAGAGTTGACTGGCTTATTCTGTTGACTGACATGAAAATGATTCACCGTACGTTAGTTTTCGTGGAAAACGTAAGTTGTTTGTTAGACTGCTTCGTTCCCGTCGGGGCTGCGGGTTGTTCGAAAGAGATACCGCGGCCTCGGCGCAAGGGCTAAGAAGGAACATGAGTAGTTTTTAGTCAGTAGAAGTCTGACACTCCCTCTCGCTCTGCCCAGAGCGGGATGATTTATGATTTCCCACCCCAAAAAAATTAAAAAAGACTGCTTATGGACGTCCCCCAAGCGACTTGGATTCCCAGGTCAGGCAAAGTGTTATTGGGTTTTTCTTCAGGAATTATGACCCACTTACCTAACTAAGTGTAAGTTTTTTCCTGTAGGTACTATAGTCCGTAATTCGTACTCGTGCTTCAAATAATTTCCACGAAAGAGACTTTTTAATTCTTAAATATGGTCCGGGGCAGCGTAAAACGTTGTCCAGTTCTCACAATCTAATTGTCCTTTCCGCGTGGAAAGCCACTAAACTTTTATTCATTTTATTGTGTAATTAACATTTCCGAATTAAAATCCGCACTCATTTGGCCTTTGTAACAATCCTGTTTATCAAGCAAACAAACAAAGTATGAGCAATCATTTCAAATGAGCTTTAAAAGTAAATAAAAGCTGTTATCCCAAAAAAATATGAATGTCCCTTTTGCCTTCCCAGATTGCGAAGTAAGAAGGCCAAATCGTGACTGATTTATAAAAGTGCGAACTACGCGATTATATTACTGTGACATCATTCATTCATAATTGTTATTACAAAATCGCATGACATTTGCTATTAATGCGACGTCTCACAAAAAGGTTGCAATGCAATGACGTAGAAGCATTAGCGGAACATCAGTGCCGCTAGCTAACCTAGCTATTAAGCTAAAACAAAAGAAACGCAGCAAAATTAGACACATCATTATATTGTGAGAACGTTGCTATGTAGCTATGACTAAATAGATAGAACTTATTACAAAACGTTTTGAACTTACAAGAAATCATTATTTTCCGGAATGTCCAAAGAGAATACTTAATACGTAAGTAAATTGTCGACGGGCGTCGTTACCGTGAGAGGCCTAGAAAGCGCTGGCGTGCCGACTTAGAGGCTTTTGTGCGAGATCGGGAAGAGAAAGCCGCACGGCGAGAAGATTGGAAGACTATGGAGGAGGCCTTTGTCCAGCCGTGGGACAATATAAGCTAATAAAAAAAAAGACGTGTGGCACTCTGAGACTGCCGCGGTAAAGCTATTGCATAGGATTTTTTATCAACTTATGCAATTATAATTATTTATTTATTAATGCAGTATTTTTTTTCCTTTGTTTTTTTTTCTTTGATATTAATTCAAGTTACACTTTGAGCGTGGTGACCGATAAAAAAACATTTTTTTTTCTTTTATTAAATAAATGAGTGTAAGGTTTTTTTCGTTACGGAATTTCTGGATTCGGTCCCCACGCTCAAGGCCCGCGATAGAAGCTATGCAATAGCTTAAAAGTAAATCATGGCATAATATGACATCCCATACAGGGTTAATTACGGCTCAGTTTCTCTTACAGAGAGGTCTATGACTCAGCAGTGGGACCGTTATTAGTCTGATGCTAAACAGTTCGTAACCAACTCAAACTGCCCACAAGGTAGATTACACCTCACTCCTTTTAATAGAAGGCATGTGCAACTTCAGTGGGAACATTATAATGCGAATTACGCGCAACAGTTTATGTCCAAGATGTCGGAAAAGAGTAGAGTAGCTAACGTGGGTTTGGGCTGGCCACGTCCTCGTCGGATTCACGCACTGGACGTGTGACGGAAGAAATCGCCGTCGAAGTAGACCGCGGGAAAGCTGGTGTGACGATCTGATCTTGTTTGCGGGTGGAACATGGCCAGATATTGCAATAGATAAAGAGGTTTGGAAGGAGAAAGAGAACGCCTGTGCCCAGCAGTGGGACACATGAAAAGCTCATTAAAAAGTCATACATTTTATTATGTACCTACACTAAATTTAAAATGTAGGTCCCAAAATAACGAGCCAAATTACATTTTATCCACACAATTATCTCCGCCATCGCGCTGTCACCGCGAATCTGTAACGCGGCACGAAACAAAACCACACGCAAAATTACTGCACGATACGCTTATTTACCTTAAAACATTAAATAAGGCTTAGTCGTATTTGAGCATTGTTTCAATTTTATTTTCAATTAACTTTTACCTTTGTACCGGCTTTCCTTTTGACACACTCAGGGGATAATCGATAACTCTCACCTCTACAAACGTAAAGGAAAATAGATGTATTCCCTTATTTCTAGATTCAGGGGCTGAGCGTTGTCTGAAACAGTTTTAACGCTGGATAATAAGGCAATTTGATTATAACTGTATGACAATGTATGTTATGAACTCATATTATGAATTAAATATATAATTTACTGGGCAGAATATAAAAGACATGTTAAATTACAATTATTTTATTGATCGACATTAAAATCATAATTTTTATTACGAGACTGACTTAAGTAAATTAACTGTGCACCAGTTTTGGTGAACAATAAAGTGTAATCTGTCTATCTATCTATAGCTGCCTCGTGTCTGACCATCTCTGATATGATACAACGAGGTCAGGGAAACAAAAAAAGTAACATTAACAAAGAGGGATCTGAGATACTTTCACAAAAGGCTATTTGCCCCTCTTCAACATGGCCTATTTATAACATCCCAAAAGAATTTCATTCGGTTTCTTAATTTTGGTTCAAATCGCTCAAGGAAGTCAACCAAAGGAATCTCAAATCAATCGCTGGTGGCCCAATCGACAAGCGAATATTACACTTGCCAACAAAGAATACGTGTCAGAACGAAAAACAAAAATTACTCTCGAAATAAGAGAGTTTGACGAATAAATGAAACTGTATATTGTAGGTAAATAACAGGCATTAAAACTGCACCAAATGTTGCAAAATTTGTAACTTACACTGTTACTTAGGGAATATCTTCAGTGATTATCAATTTATTCTGGGCTCCCGATATTTTTCAACGCCTGTTGGAAGCGTGATCTCGGGATGACTAGTCACCTCGAGATTATAATAATAATAATCATTTATTTCTCAGACTACAAAGAGGTCCACTGGTCATTACGGCGTGATCCTTTGTAGTACGATGTGTTTTGTTTTCAAGAATACCTCATCGATAACTTTAACGTGAAATTAGTGGATTGATGTGATAAATGATCATAGACGAGTGAAACTATTACAAAACGTTACTGAAAGTAAATGTTATTTTTACGGAACAGGTTATATTGTTATGTACCGAGATAGCGTTCCCCCATACCTTTCCAACTCACCTGGTGTTTTGTTTTCTCACACATACACTTCAAAATTTCTATACGCGAACGAAGTCAACACGGGCAACAGCTATTAGTTTGTAAAATATACTTCAAGCCGTACTCTCTACCAAAGTACGTTATAAAAACTACCTGCAAACGGAGACCCGCTTTGTTAAGCTCGTTAAATGACCCTTGAAATGAGTTTTTCACTGATCGGAACCTAGTTTAACTGCTTTGTCGGCCCTAAAAAGAATTCGACCCATCCTATCCTGTTACCATTTAATTGGACATTTCATTACCTTTCAAACTAAATTAATAAAACAAGAATAGAATACCTATCTAACAAGAGGCTATTAAAGTGAACGAGGTATCTAGGTTATTTCTATTATTAGTCACCTCGGCTTTCGTTAAGTAATTTAACAATTTCAATTTCATAATTTCTCTTCAAAGTAAACCAATTATTGTAAGCACCCATTCTTCGTGATATTTAGCTCGTAACTACTCGAATATTTCAATAATATGTTTTTATTTTTTACTAGCTTTTGCCCCCGGCTTCGCCCGCGTATGTGTCGAAAAATATTCCAACAAACTTTCACCCCCTGTTTAACTCCTTTAGGCGTGAAAATAATAAAAAAAAGCATGGAAATCGGTGCAGCAGTTTTTGAGTTTATCGTGTACAGACAGACAGACAGACGCGGCGGAGGACTTTGTTTTATAATATGTAGTGGTAGTGATTGTTTTGATTGACGCAGCCATTATCATAAGGGGTTATTTAGTGTGTTCTTATATGAGTATAAGGCCAAGATCTGTAAACGTTACTTAGGAACCGATGCGATCAGCAGATCTAATGTAAAACTGAAAAGAAATATGATTTTACAAAGGTTTTAGAACAAAAATTGTTCAGTTCCATTGTCTGAGGACTTCATACGAGATGTCTTACGTCTATTATATGTATGTTACTCCCAGTTTATGTAAGTATCTAACTATAACTAGAGATTTGGTTAGGACAACCCACTTCCACTATCTACAATAGTTTCAATAATCAAGACTTAAGGACAGTTTATTGTATACGATTCTTTTCATTGTTTTGTCTTGCTACAATACTGATTATTATTTTCCGAAGGACAGTCAACGATTTATCATTTTTATTTATCACAGGAGCTCGTGGCTTAATAAGAACTGCCACTCGGGTCGATCTTTAGGTAAAGCTGCGCTTGCCTAGGTCGGTCTATGGATGGGTGACCGCCCGACATACCGAGTTTCCTCCGTGCCTCGGAAAGCACGTTAAGCTGTTGGTCCCGGCTGCTATATTATATAGATTTTGGCAGTCGTTACAGGTAGTCAGTGACCTGAAATTCTGACATCCAGTCTTACCAAAAAGGTATCGTATTACCTAGTATTAACTGGGTTGTGGAGGTCAGATAAGCAGTCGCTTCATGTAACATACTGGTATTCAACTGCATCCGGTTAGACTGGAAGCCGACCCTAACACAGTTGAGAAAAATTGTTGTTGTTGTTGGTGTAGTAGTTGCGTTGTTGTATTTAGTATATAATCGATAGCGCACATAATCTAGAATGATAGATTGAGCGTTATTGTTACTGTGTTTTTTTAATTAATGAATGCATGATGTAATAAATAGTTTCAATTTTTTTTTTTTTAAGGCTAGGCAGACGATGAGGAGCTGATGGAAGTCACTGAAAGTGCCAAACTCGTCGCAAAATTTTGAGCCGACTCAATTTTAATTGTCATCGAAATGCTAAGAAGAAGAACGATTTTAGAAATCTCCTTCACCTACGCCTTAACATTGATGAACTTTGAATGACTTTACTCACGCAAAACTGTGTATTTTCCTTAACCAGGAAATCACTTAAAATGTGAATATCATCTCCGATCTACTTCTCAGTAGCGTGTGTCAGAGGGGCGCACCTGCCCTCGCCTGATAAGCTAAAAGCTTCCTCACTCAACAAGTGTCGCGACACCCCTGAAGAGTAATGTTTCTTGCATTAAAGTACTACACGACTGACTCAAATGAAATACCCGGGGTTTTGTAAACAAAGCGCTTATAAAACGATGGTAACGGGATGCGGAAATAAAGCTTTTAATAAACTAGCATAAGGCCGTGCCGTGCCCGTGGCTTCGAGTGAAGTACGGTAATGGCTCCATTGGAACGTACTACCGGCTTAAAAAATATCCTTTGTCTTATTCCAGGTTATAAATCATCAGTGTGTCAAATTAACCAACGTAGTATCAGATAAAAATTAATACCAGAGTAATAATTAATTAATACCAAAGTTTCACTATGAAGCTAGCAACCTGCCCCTGCAAGGTTTATTATCTTCTTACACCTTCTGGAACAAATTCTCTAAATAAAGATGATCGTCACACCAAAAACCATTACCTACGTGAAGAGAAATAACGAAAAAAAAAAAAACAAATAAACACGAAAAGCTTCTTTTTTACACGACTGCCCCAAAAAAAGAGTGTTATGTTTTTAGCGTTAATGTATGTAATAAATGTATGTATGTTTGTTTGTGAGTTTCTTTATTCCACCATAACTTCTAAACGCCTGAACCGATTTTGATGTATGTGGTATCGTTATTTAACATGTCTATACAATATACATGTTACAAAAAGAAGCTTTTGACGATAAAACATAATAACATTAAAAGTAAGTGTGCAAGTCTGCCCTAAGCTTTATGTTTTGAAGCCTCTTTTATACCTTTTGTCTATTTTTTTATACTTATTGTTTATGTATTTCTGATTGACATATTATACTTTTGTTTTCACTACCAAGAACCAACGATTTATTTATTCGGTAGTTAATAGTAAGAATGATCAAACGCTAGGTGTTTAGGCTTCAGTACTAATTCCAAGACTATCCCCAAAACATGTATTTACATGTTTAGTTATTAAACTGCTTACTGTTGGAATCCTTGGGTTAGCGAGTTACATTATGCAAACAATGGCCAGCTATTAAACATGCATATTGTAAACAATGGCCAAAGCAAAGTTACAATCACTGCTGAAATTATTTATGAAATCAACCTTGAAAAGAGCTTGGGTTAGATCTCGTGAAATTTAATTATTTTGGGGCAGCTTAACCAATTAAAAAGGGTAGTTTTGTATAGTGACTTGTTAAGCTGTACATTCATAAAGGTGTTGAGTTCCTCGTCTGTGGGAACGTGGTGAAAAACCCAGCTTGATAAAAACCAGTCGGTTCCGGATGGATTTAATCCTTACTTCTTTTGACAGCTCGTCGCACTGCTGTGAAGCTTTTGATTTTCTCGTTTCGAGAACTATTGCGTCCGTATCTAAATAGAAAAACCGGTCTAAAACCAACTTTTTTAAGTGTTAAAACAGATTTAGAGGACCATAATATTAATTCGATCATTCATTTGCTTATTACGGGGGTCCGGTTATCTTTGAATCTAAGTGTGAAAAATAAATTATTTATGAAATTGACTGCCAACTTACATCATAATCATACATTCTCTATTTATCTCGACATTCGAAATAGTGGTGCTACAATACAAATGCACATGTAGAGATAGATATGATGTGATGATATACTAGGAAGGTCCTGAGGTACAGATCATCGAGACGGAGACGTCCAGATATACATTTTTATTTATAGCAAAAAAATCAGTCTATAAAAATAATTCAATTGTTGCATCAAAAATTTATAATTCGACACATTGGTGTAGTGTAACAATTAATTAAACAATTAATTTCCCTGTACCTACTTATATAAATCTTATCAATATCAACAATACCTAGAGCGCAGTAACACAACATAATTATAAAACAATGAAGACGGATACAATCAAAATATTTAGACTGTGATTTGACCTGCATCCAAGAACGTTCCATCAAAATGATTAACGGTGAACACTACGAAGGCCAAACGCGGTCAAGAACAGACAGTAGTCTTAACAAATGGTTCTCTTACGTTACAATATGGCAGGACTACGGGTCCCGTATATCACTATTTACTATTTTTTCGGTTCCACACAATGGACAGTATTTTTCTTATTGTTTCTTACGTAGTTTCTCGAGTTTATTGGACAGCTTTCGATGTAATATTGTGTACAGTGACAGTGGGTTCGAAAAGGTTGTGTTACATTATTGTTTGGTTGGTTTGAAACATGAATGGAAATAAGGATGAGATTTATTTATATTCGGTTTATGTTTAGATACGGTAATGGATTGGATTTGGTAATGGATTCGTTGATGGAATAAAAATATTCAGTTGGACAATTGTAATATTTAGTATCCGCAGTGGTTTTTAAAAGCAAATACATTTTTTGTTGTTGTTTCTTTTTGGGTTTTATTTAATACTACTGACCAACTACTACCATCCTACTACTATTGGCCGATGGAGCCGTTACGTCCTACGAGTGGCAACCACGAACTGGAAGACGTTGTGTTGGAAGGCCTCCCACTAGTTGTACCGATGACCTGGCGAAGGTGTGGTGGATGCGAGACGCACGGGACCCGCGGTCAATGTGGCGACACTTGGGGAGGCCAGTGTCCAGCAGTGGACGTCTTACGGCTGAAATGATAATGATGACTTAATACTCAAATCCTGCAGTTCCCAAAAACCATAAATATTCTTCCGTAAGAGTTTTTTTAATCAAACATTAGTTTCCCCTTTTTCTTTTCCACAAAGTCTTTCAAGACTTCAATTAAGATAGAAACTCCCAAAACAAATCGGATGAGTTGTTGTCGATTAGTCCGGCTTTAGGCCTCTCTGCTCCTTCGTGTGAGATAACTGACCGAATGCCGGTCAATTACTCCTGATCCTTTTACGTGTTAATCGATAACTGAACCGCTTTTATCGGTTAAGTGTCTTCTCATTAACGACCGAGGTTTTCGAGACTATTTATCCTTGAAATGTTATGGATTTATAAAGTTAAAGTGTTACAGCCTTATTCATAAAAAGTTAGAGCCTCCTTGAAGGCTCCTTGAAGGACTGATGCTAAAAAACATGATTCATAAACGTCTGTTAACGCTAATCAGTCCCTCAAGGCTCTGCTAAAGTTAGAGGACTGTTGACCCTCCTTTATCTCCCTGCTAAGTCACAAAATGGCCGCCACAAATTTGAACAGCTGACTTTGACAAGAGCAAAAAACCATAACGAAGATAATTTTAGTGAAGGGAGAGTTACGCAAAGATTTAAAAAAATCCAGGAAAATTTATTTTCAGGCATTTGTATTTAAAAATCCTCTTAATTATGTATTTAAGATGATACGTGTAATAACAATGAATATGAAAAAAATAAAATTAGGATGAATAACATAATTACGGCTTTTTGCACTACAACTTATACATGCGGATCGGAAATGGCGGGAAAACAAACATTTCACTTTTTTTTTAAAGTTGATCTTGGGGTTGTATCGTCAAATTTTATCTTTTCGTGACAATGCAAGCTATCCAGGCAATTAGGGCTATGGAAGTTGTTAATTTACAACCACAACCGCGGCGTCGCAAGGTGTATAATCAAAGGGCAGATCCTATAGAGGATCTCATCTCTCGCAGTGGTGGGGAGAACAAATGCCCTTCGTTTGCGTTAAGGGTACTTTTACACCCTATATTGAATGTATTTTTGTAGGTTCGTGGGTAATGATTGTTGACATTATAAATAAGTAGGTAGGTATTTTTTTCAGAAGCTGATGAAGATGGTGCAGATGAAGAAGAGGCTGACGAGGAAGTGGTTGTTGCGGCAGCCAGCAGGGCGGCAAACAATGCACATCTTCGCGCTTTTATTCATCGACACTTCCAATAAATAAAGTTATCAATAAGATTTCCACCAACCTGGACACAACCGGTTACTTTACTTGAGTCAAAAATGTGGTGCGTCTCGTATGGTGTAAACCCTCTAGGGCAATCATTTAAGTAACAGATCTCCAAACAAAACAAAATAATGTATACAAAAGTATAAAGTTGACGTTAAAGATGTATAGGTACAATTTTACTTCTTATTTCATTATTAAGAAGAAAAATGTGTTCCTCCGTACCTGTAACCGCACATTTTTGGCATCATCTCTGCAAGCAAAACATGTTTTTTTTTCTAAACCATCCGACTACATCATTATTTTGAGATGAATAATGTTTATTAATAATGAAAAACAGTTGCTCAAGTTGCCAGAGAAAATAACATTAATAATTATAAAAAAAACATCATGACATATCAAAATAGTTTTATTTTGTAAAAAAAAATCTGTTTATTACTAAAAAAAAACTACTATCTTAGCTACTTATCCTTAATTTGTAGGACTGTTGAAGCTAATAATATTAATTAATACCTATGACATAGTTGGCTTAAAAATATCTTATTTTTTGTCATGGAGGCAATCCGTATGTTGCACAAAGATATTATCTTAATCCTGTTTGCTTCTAACAATTTCTTGTATAATTTCAATTGGAAAATATACTATAAAGTACCTCTACCTAGTGGAACAGTTGTTCATAATTGTCTTATATTTATAATAAATTTTCAAAGGAATTATGGTTTTTCAATGGTATTTGCAAGTTATAAATATTATTCAAATATGTTTTATGAATTCTTCCATATAATTTACAAAATCCAAAAAAAATTAAAGAGAAAATGAAGAGAGAGAAAAGGAAAAATAATTCTGGAGTCAGAACAATTACTTTCAACCAAATTTAACTAATCTATTTATTAATTTTACTTTTAAAATATTCTATTTTGGTTAAAAGTAATTGTTCTTTTAACTCCAGAATTCTTTTTTTTCTCTCTTCATTTTCTAATTGTATTTTGTGCAGCTCCTTGCGACACTCTATTTCGTTTGATTTGTCAAGATAGCCAACATAACGCGTCTAATCCGTCTATCAGCAGCTCATTAGTTATCAGACTGCTAGCAAGCGTTTATGAATCATACTTCTTGACAACCGTCAAACAAGCTTAATCAGTCTGTTAACTAACAGACCCTTCAAACCTCAATTAAGGATTTTTTATGAATAAGGCTGTTAATCTGTGAGTTACAATATAAGTTTGAAAATATATTTGTCTGTTTGTATATTGATTTGTCTGTTAGCTTTTAACATCATAAGGACTGAAAGGATTCGATCAGGTTGTTGGTTACCTAGGATAAGTCCTAGGTAACGTGTAAATTTTTTGTCCCGCTAGTAAGTTTCTTGAAAAAAGCATTTGTTTTTCAGTAGTATCTATTAAGGCTGGAAGCCGACCCTAACATAATAAAGAAGAGGCTAAGCTTATAATGTGTACATGCCCGTGGTATAAGTAACATCCTTCACGCAGACGAAACCGCGGGCTAAAGCTAGTAAGCTATTAAAGAAAACTCATAAAAATGTAATGACAACGGTTTTGCTCAAAGTTTTGGGGCTATTTGAGAGTTAGGTCAAATATTGAGAATTAGCTTGCTCAGTACCCTGCATAATTTTCATATTAAAGCTTAATCGATGTTTATAATGTTTAAATAAGTGATTTACATAATTTTCAAGTTTAATGTTCCCCCGAAATTCCGAAACCAGTCCGAAGTAAGTAATTTATTTTTAAACTAAATTAAGTGCTATTCTGAACTTTATCACAATAACAATGATTTTTTTTTAAACTGTATTGTATCGCCAATAGAGTTTCAACCTTTCTGAAGAACATCTACTTTTCAGATCAGTGACGTAGTACACTCAACCATTGCAGCGTGTTTGTATGGCCAGCTCGCGATGCATGAACGTGGACGAGAAAAAAGGAATATGATGACCGTAGCAGCAGGTGGCGTTCTATAGCTCCTGCTTACCCCTATGGGAAAAAACCTGTGTAAGTAGAACTCCAATGAAAGACACGTCACACTTTGCATTTTAAAAACTGTCTCCACGAGACAAACGCTTCATTTTACAGAGAGTTCTTATAACCCGCATCAACAGTTTCATCAACTATTACAGAGAGAATTTTTCAACTCAATTTGTTCTGAAACTTTACGATGTGAGTTGCGGACAGAGCAACAAACAAAACTAGCTAGTTCCGCAACAAAACTACTAGCCTAGTTGTGAAGTTTTCTGCTCCAAAAGATGTGTTAGGATAAACTGTAGTATACACTAATAGTTTCTAGAAACTAACTGCCTAATAAAGAGCGTAAGGTCCTAGGCTGTGGGTTGTTCGAAAGAGATACCGCGGCCTCGGCACAAAGGGCTCAGAAGGAACATGGGTGGTTTTTAGTCAGTAGAAGTCTGACACTCCCTTCGGCTCTGCCCAAGAGCGGGAAGGGTTATTTGATGATTTCCCACCACGCCAAAAAAAATGGACTTAATTTTATTGACATTGAATTGTTACTTTATAAGGAGATTTGAAAACTTGGGATTCCTTTATATTTCGATGAATCGGACCAAGTGAACTGGTAATCGTTCACTTGGTTCGACCGCGTGGTTCGACTCCAAAGTCGGACCACGCGGTCCTAAGATATACTAGTTCGACTGGCAAGATTCTAAAATCGAACCAACTGGAAGAAAAGTTCACGTAGTCCGATTGATCGGACTATGCGGTCGGACCACGTGTCCATAACTGCAATGATTATACTCGTAATTTATTCCATATTTTTTATCTTAGTTCTAACAACGCTCGTCGTAACATGAAGCGACACGATCACCTTACTGAATGAAGCAAATGGGGTCGGCGGCGCCCAAATGTATTGTCTAACGTTTTTCACAGAGGGTTCAAATGTAATCGTGAAACAACACTCTCGCAAATATAAATAAACGACTTATCCGAAAAAATCGTACAACGCACCATTTGTTTACATGAACAGTTAAATACGTGACGAAGAAAGTGTGTACAGTTACGAGCAGTAATATGTATCACTTATTAAATAAATCGATTAAATGCTTGGCTGTGAAAAAGATGGATGAGAAACGATTGCATGTAGCGTAAATGAAAATGTTGAGATGAATGTGTGGAGTGACAAGAATGGGTAAAGGAAGAATGAGTATATTAGACGAAGTTTGAAACTGGCGTTAGAAAAATAAAAGGAAGTCGTCTATTTTGGTATATGCATGTAATGAGGAGGGATGAAACGCATGTGACTAAAAAATTGATGGATGGATGGATGGTGTGAGAAATGATATGATATAAAATGACGTGTTGCGCTGACCCCAGGTCAAATAGGATAAAGGCACGATGATGATGATTAAGAATTCGATTGATGTGATTTTCTCGCGTAATAACGATTGCAACTTTTAGTTGAGACTTGTTTCATAATGGTTTGAGCTACACCGAATACAGTAGGAGAATAATGCATTAAATTATCGGTTATTCTTCTTTCACCTGGTATCAGCGTCACAATTTATGCAGCCCATCGGTCTCTGAGTTGGTTTGACATGCCGTCGAGAAATATCTCTCAGGCAAGCTGGGTTCCTCACGACGTTTTCCTTCACCGAAGCAAGTGATAATTTACAATACGCCCAGCGCGTGTCTTGTGTTCGAAATTGGAATGGTTACTGTAAACATACGTGTGCTCGACTGTACAAAGAATAAACTTATAAAAATATGTATTGTTTGGTCGAACGTGCCGTATTTTCGTTCCCGATCTTAATTGGTTCAGTATCCCATGGGAAACTTCAACGTATACACATATACGTTGGCTTTTTGGCTATTTTCACTAGCACCAAATGAATTTTTCGACGTAAAGCTGTTGTTTGTACGGAATAAACAAAAAATACAACGTGGGCTCAAAATTCGCTTTGCTCTAATAACATAAGTGAGCGGGAGCATAATGGAAAAACTAGGTTGGCCTAGTTCAGGGATCCACTTGTAAAAATAGGTAGCACATCAAGTTACTAAAATCCAACCGATTTCCAACTTTATCGCTAAACTATAAAGTTCAAGGTTGATTGAAAAAAAATGTCATGTTCGGGTAGCTTAGTGTACCTACTGGTGCCTGCAGATACTTGTTTCTAATATTTTTGTGGTCCTAGTGAGGACCTAGTGGTCTTTCCAACAGCGATAAAAACGGTTAAAGGTCAAAAATGATAAAAATATGAATTGACTTAACTACCGAAATTCGTCATGATGTCTTTCATGTTGAACCTTTTTTTTTTTTTTGGGGGGTGGGAAATCATCAAATAACCGCTCCCGCTCATGGGCAGAGCGAAAGGGAGTGTCAGACTTCTACTGACTAAAAACCACCCATGTTCCTTCTTAGCCGTTCATGTCGAGGCCGCGGTATCTCTTGCGAACAACCCGCAGCCCCGACGGGCGGCGGCCCCTGCGGGCCCCTTCCATGTTGCTGACATCTCTTTGAGGCGCGCGTGGAACACGAACGCGCCGTTCGACACGGCCTGTCGTCGTCATAAGACGGACGGACGGCGAGCTTACGCCGCTACGAGAACACGGCGGGGTTCCACCCAAGCGGGACATACCTCCACGGTGTGCTCCACCGTGTCCTTCGGCCGATCCACATAATGGTGGCATCCGGGCGTTTCCTCCCGCCTGATTCAGTGCAGGTACCTCCCGAAACAACCGTGTTCATGTTGAACCTCGTTTCGGAAATATCGATTTCCACTTACCTAAACACAAATGCAATTCTATAGCGGAACGGCGTTTTGGAAAAAAAACAACTACACCAGCGAACGAATGCAGATATTACGACTAAATTATACAAAATAAATAAACAATGCGGCAGAGGCATAATACTGAATATTTAGAAAGATATTTAATGCACAAACACGGCTGGGGTACATTACAACATACATATTACGTGGGGCCCTGCAGCATTTGAATACACCCCTGTTTTGTCACAAAATAAACGTTTGCTTAAAACATCAACTTTTACGAGTAATTCATTTTTGTGAACTTTTTTTCTGCATGGCATCTCGTAGGGCAATCTTTGAGGCTAGCTTCTGCTTATCCGGACTATTATTTTTGTGGGCACGCTTGATGCCGCTTTCATAATATTCACAGTTTCTTTCAATTATATTTTACCCGTCTACAGCCCACGGAAAATACATTGAACGCCATGTACCTTCTCATAAAATGTTTTGAAATATTAAAACACTTCGGAAACTTTCACAAAAACGCGTCGTTAAAACTATATCGTTCAGTCTGCTTTTAAGTTTTTTAAGTTTTAAGTTTTCACAAGTACTGAAGTCTTCTCTAATAATAAACTAAATGTTAAAAGTCTATTTTTCACTTCTCGTAAAGTTATAAGGTATTTTTACCGTTATTAAAAAGTTCATATTCTTTTATACCGCCCATGAGCCTCTAAGTTGGCTTTTTATGTCATCATGAAATACCTATCCTATCAGGCATGCTGCTTTTCTTTCGAAGTTTTCCTTCACCGAATCTGGTGATAATTATACAATGAATGAATGGGGAATAATGAACAATAATGCCATAATTGTTCCTTCCACGCGATATACCTACTAGCGAACTACTAATTACACGCTCATAAATAACTGCCAAATTGATTTTCCAACAAAGATGAATGTTCCACAAACAATACTGACTCAATACAGATCAATATCGTAGTTCATTGACTTCATTCAGGGGCTTGTTTCTAAATTATTGCGGTGTAGATCAATCGATCGAGCTGCGAACACATTGCCAACCGTTGTTTACGAGCCACGACCTGTTACGTACTGTATCTAATAATGTCGCTTGTAAAGTCTAAAATTGGCTGACATTTAGGTCAAATCAAAACATCCTGAAAGATCTAAAATAGTCTGGCATTTCGATCTTGACCTTATAAGCTAAGATCTAAATTTTCTCACCGACGGACGCAATGTATTGCGTAGTTTGTGAAAAAATAATAAGGTTCGGGGCTGGTAAAGGTAGAGATGTTTTTCTATTTTACTGACTTTAACTTTTAACCAGTGGCGAAGTCTGTCTGATTGTATTTATCTTTTCAGTCTTGCTACGTATCAAGAAAGGTGATGATATTGAATACCGACCATCAGTAATAATAAGGCACTACAGGTGAAGTGCCATCCCTTATGAACTCACGTTGCCTCGGAATGTGATACCAAATTAGCATAATCACTTAACCAGCCTACAATGTTTCCACTGCTGAGATACAGGTCTCTCTATGAGAGGGAATGGGTTTTAACCTACCACGCGGGTTGGCAAATGTCATGTCTTTGATTTTAAGACACGATTAACACGTTTTCTCTCAAAGTTTTCCTTCACCGTTTTGAGAGCAGTGGTGATGAAATAAATTACACAAAGTAATACGCCTGTCTGGGTTTGAACCCACGATTTACTGCCACTGGGCTACTGCTACTCCCAAGTTAGGAAAAGCCATACTTATAATTTAATTCAAAATTAATACGCCCGTTTATATTTATGACTTTTCAGTACAGAAAACAATTTCCCGTATAAACAACTCGAGTATTTGGAAGCTCATTTCCTTATACGAAGATATATACAAATAAATCTCATTTACGCCACAATAAATTGTATGAGAACACGATTTAATTTATTCAAAGCTTTGCCATATAAATTATAATTATGAAACTGTGTTCCAAATTAGGACGCAAAGATACTCGTATATGTCATTTGAAGAAATTAAATGGCGCGAATATGGAGAAACACACTTATAGTCTGCACCAGTTAACCGAAGAATTAGGGTCGTTGATACCCGTCTACCAATGTATTCCAATATTTCAAAACGGTACGAAAAAATGTAAAGGAAGTGTCGCTAACACGATCAAATAGTATATTATGCAACTAGTGAATAAAGGACGGATTTAAAGCGAGGGCCGTAGATGAGTCACGAGCAAGTGAAGGATTCTAATGATTGAATCACGAACGCAGCGAGTGATTCAACTGTTAGAATCCTGAACGACGCGAGTGATTCATGGCCCTCGATATAAATTCGTACTTTATTCAGGAGTTGCATACTATACTTTATATCATGACTACGAGAAAAGACATAATTTAAGCGAAAAAAGAAATTTAATCAAGAAATAAGAATTGTTACATTAATTGAAATGGACATTAAAATTAGAGCAATGACTGAAATTAAGCGTAATTTTCTTATTATTATCATTAGGGTGGTCAACTTGTGAAACAATATTTATTACTTTTAATCTAATGCCAAACTCCTTGTCGCAAATATCGACCAATCAAATCTCGAGAATTTATTTGCACCAAAGAGTTTTGAATTTCGAATATTAGCGCAAGGAGTTTGTGCAAGCATTGAAATAGAGACCGGATATATTTTTGTGTTCCAAATTCAAACACCAAAATAGTAAATAAAAACAAAACAGTGAATAAAAGGCCTTTTTATTCACTGTTTTGCGTGAATAAAATAAGCTTTTTAGAGTAGGTATGGTATAAACAAACGTATCGCGGTAAGTGGCGTCTTTGACACATACACTGGGCATGAGTTATAAACCTTTTGGCCAAAACCATATTAGGTCGTTCAAAATCAAATAAGATTTCGAATGACATTCGAGACGAAGGACGCAATAGGTACATAATTACAAAATTGCGGACAGGTTGTGCACCCCTGACTCGCCCTGACGTCACTGAGTGTGACGTCAGAGCGACTCAGGGCAGAGTATGAGGGCATAACCCCAAAATATATTTTTTTTTGTATGACTTTTAAAATTCGGTTACTTTCATTAATTGCATACTTCTATGAACATTAGTTAAATCTAATTAAATAAAAGCAATGTTATTTTATTAAAATTTAAGTTGAGAACATAAGTAATTTCGAAAAGGAAAAAATCACAACGAAAATTATGTTGGAAAAACATAAACAATAGCAATTAATTATCTAATTGTTTGAATATGTATTATTGAAACAAAAAAAAATACCATAATCATTTTTCAAATTTACGTATTTCACACTTATTTTCTTGTGGGTTGTGGATATGTGTTTGGTATTATGAAACTTGATCGGAGCAGTATTGGCGACATTTTTGAATGGCAAATGATCCCAAAACGAAGTTTTGTCAATTTTTTGGTACAAGGCGGATCAATTACCTTAATTCTATAGTTAATTGGCAACAAGAGCCAAAGTGTGTATTAAAAAGCCACATTGGACTAGTAATATGTTGTAATATATTGTAAGGAGTCAGAAAAGTAGATAGTAGGTACCTATAGTACATTTACATTTCGACGGTTAAGTTTAAGGTCTATGTAGTAGGAGGCGAGTCTATTGATGTCAATATGGCACAAACCAGACTCTGCTGGCTGCCATTGTGAAATTCCTGTTTGAAAAACCCAATAACTTTTGCCTGACCCAGTAATCGAACCCAGAACCTCATGCACAGCAGTCGTGTTTTCGACCACAAGAACAACGAGGAAGTCTCAGAACAAAAGATAGTCATCGAACATTGCTACCGAAACGTACACCAGGCTCTGTACGTTATCAGTTACGTGGTGTACGTTAACCGCAGCCCCGACGCGACGGGACCTATTCCACAGGTATAGGTCCCGTCGCGTCGGGGCTGCGGGTTGTTTGAAAGAGATACCACGGCCTTGACACAAAGGGCTAAGAAAGAACATGGGTGGTTTTTAGTCAGTAGAAGTCTGACACTCCCTACCGCTCTGCCCAGAGCGGGAGGAGTCATTTGATGATTTCCCAAACCCCAAAAAAAATAAAAAAATAAAGGACCTCATGCACAGCAGTCGTGTTTGCGACCACTAGAACAACGAGGAAGTCTTTTTTTTTGAAGGGTGGTAAATCATCAAATGACTCCTCCCACTGTGTGTGAGTGTCAGACTTCTACTGACTAAAAACCACCCCTTTGTGTCGAGGTCGCGGTATCTCTTTCGAACAACCCGCAGCCACGACGGGAACGAAGAAGTTTTAGAACAAAAATAGTCATCGAAAATTGCCACCAAGGCTACAGGTATTATTAGTAATTCGTTCAATTATTTTTAATTGGGCACAATGATTGGTATCTAACTACCCTAGATAAAATAATTGAAGGACATTCAATCAAAACGTGGAATATTTTCATTTTATGTAAAAACAAGTATTGTTTAACCGACTTCAAAAAAGGAGGAGGTTATATGTTCGTGTGTATGTATTCTTTTTTTTTTTTTTTTTTTTTTTATGTATGTTACCTGATTTCTCCTCCATTTGTGAACCGATTCTCAAAATTCTTTTTTTATTTGAAAGAGTATACTCCTGAGGTGGTCCCATTTAAATTTGGTGAAGATCTGATCCTGATCTTCGGAGATATACAATAGAACTCTTCAAAAATAGACGGCAAATCTGTCGTGATTGCTGCAATCGCTTGGATGTTTATTGTTTATACAACATCATGACGTAACATCACGCCTGTATGATCTGAGGGGGTACGCAGATGTGTACACCCAGATTTGGACAGTAAGATATTATGTAATGTTCCATTTATTGGGGATAAATAAAACCTATTATTTGTTTGGGAACAACTAAAAATGGAAAAATAAAAAACTTTTTGGCAAAAAATAAAACCGACTTCAAAAACACCAAAAAGTGAAAAATAAACTTCTGAAGAAAAATCAGCTTCTGAAGTCGGTGGCAAAAAAACGAAATCAAACAAACAAATGTCACCGACTTCAGAAGCTGATTTTTCTTCAGAAGTTTATTTTTCACTTTTTGGTGTTTTTGAAGTCGGTTTTATTTTTTTTGTGTTTATTTATTATAAGACAAACGAAGATATCGCAGCGTTACTTACCAACCCATTAAATACTGATATTTTTGCGTGACTATAACACCCCCATTTCATAAGTCATCCCCATAATTGTATTGCAAAATTTACACGTATTGGAGTGTCTTTGCTATGTGTGTGTAAAAAAGAAACAAACACAGCAAAAATCTCCAATTTATTTTTAAATTCTTAGATGTTATTTTTCTATGTTTTTAAGAAATATTTAAAAACGTAAATAAGCGTAAAGAAAGTGAATAAATTTTTTTTTTTGGGTACACAGAAAGGAGTAACATCATTAATACGTCATGTTTTAATAGTTCCGACTACAATAATTGTTAAACAAGACCTGAATATTTATGTTACTGTTAGAGATTACTTTCGTAAAGTATGCACCCACTTACTTTATTCTCTCAGTAGGTACACAGTTCAAAACGATAAAGCTTTGAACTAAGAAGCCAAGCTTTAGACGACAGTCGTACACAATTCCCGCATAACTGACGTTTTACCAAAACTTATCCGAACCGTAAACGAAAACGCTAAATTGTTATGAGCAACACAACTGCAAGAGATGCGAAACAAAATGTGTTAATACTTTGGAGCAGGATTAGTTATTTCTCTTCTACTAGTTGATGCCAGCGGCTTAGCCTTCGTGGATGTCGGTTATCGCGACAAATTATATACTAAAACCTTCCTCGGGAACTAGTCTATCCATTGGTGAAAACAACATGAAAAACGGTGCAGTCGTTTATGACAGACGTGGCGGAAGATTATGTAGTGATACTAATATTATAAAGAGGAAAAGTTTGTATGTAGGGAACAATCTTCGGAATTACGGATTCGAAAATTATTTCACTAATGCCTATGAACACTTAGATATTAATTATCCTACGGCGGTTTTGTTATAACACAAGATCATTCTGTAATCCCCGAAGGGTTAGGCAGAGGTGTACCTAATAGTACACCCACATTTCGTCAGTTATGTTCAAGTCCTATGTTATAGGGGGCGATCCTATCGCCATCAACCAGGCACAAATCTAGACTACGTGGCTGCTACTGAGAAATTACCCTAAGGACCCTATAGCACTTTGCCCGACTCAGGAATCGAACCGAAGAGCCAGTCTTCAGACAGCAGATTAGTACTACGCAGGAAATACTAAGAGCGAAAACACATTTGGAATCTCCTCTCTTCCTCCATTTTTTAACCGACTTCCTAAAAGGAGGAGGTTCTCTATTCGTGTGTGTGTATATATATTTTATTTTCATAGTAGGTACGATAGGATTGCAATCCGAAAAGTTGCTTCGTGTTTACATAGTGATGCTTGTGACTGTACCTATCTATATGCAGTATTGTACGCGATATTACCAATGGGACATAAAAATCCGCGGGAGACGCTCCGGGCGTCGGGAGCCACGTGACGGCTTCCGGCCACCGTAGACGCGAGCCTGTGGACGGTGAGTGATGGGCTAGCTTGCCGTCCGTCCGTCTTTTGCGACGACAGGCGTGTCAACGACGCGTTCGTGTTCCACGCGCGCCTCAAAGAGATGTCAGCAACATGCAAGGGCCGACGCCCGTCGGGGCTGCGGGTTTTTCGCAAGAGATACCGTGGCCTCGACATAAAGGAAGGCATTAGTCAGTAGAAGTCTGACACTCCCTTTCGCTCTACCCAAGAGCGGAAGGGGTTATTCGATGATTTTCCACCCGCCAAAAAAAAAGGTACACAAACATGCGTAATTTACTAGGGGAAGCGTTCATATGCATTCACAGTGAAAACGCGTCTGATCTGATGCCCTCAAAGAATTTCATCCACGTGATCAATGAATTAACTTCTTTTTTTCTCGTAATAAATCCATTTCTCGGTTTCCGTTACGTCACTTTTTCCGAATCGGAATAGTCGCCTTTCCGGGTTTTTATTACGTCGCTAGAACTTTGAATAGAGCTGGAATTCGCTGAAAAGCTTTGTGAGGTCTGTATGGGCATGACTTCGATAGTGCGAGCTCTTTGAAGATTGGCTCTTGTATTTGATATAGTTGTTGAAATAAATGGTTTTAGACAGGTAAAAACAGTTTTGTTACTCCACGAGTTTGATTCTCATTGAATTTGGGAATCGAATAGTTTTATAAGAATAAGGTAATTTAAATACATTTACCTAAAATCTTCTTTGTAATAAGCAAGCAATCTTACATGGGCCCTGAATTAATCTCTTATTTTATGATATTTAACATGTCTAATAGCCGCACTCGGCATTAATACTTAGGCCATGACTTAATGAAGGATTTAACAGTTTTGTCATACAAAAGTATGTCAAATCTTTACTAAGTGACTGCTTAAGTAATCATTAAATGTCTCTCAGTACCGCAGTAAGTAATTTTATCTCTTCCATTCTAACGCACTAAACATGACGCTCAGACATTGATCAGTGCAATGCATAACACAGGCCAACAACGACTAAAACAACATCTACATACCATTACATACGTGTATACTATAATGACGTCTAAATACCTATTGTCAATACGTCCATTCAAAACCATAACCCATGTGACTTTATCGATTATAACCAACCCGTTAAAGTCTTCGGGATTCGGATCCGTTATAAAGACACAACTCCACTGCGGCGTGGGATATGCACGGAGAGGCTACGCGCGTTCGTGCGTGTTATTAAAAACATCGTACTTCTTAGCCTTAGGTGGCAGTCGATGTTCGTATGAACTTAACCAGCTCAATCACCAGACACTAAAATTACTTTTAGTGTTTAAACTACTAATTTATTTTAAATATATTAAGCCTTATGTAATACTTCTGTAATTCTTTTGCAATCTTAGGAATTCATGCAAAAATAAAAATTGGTATGGTTAATGTATACGTAGTACAGCGTACATAGGTTATAACCGTGAAAACAGAACGGTTATACTGAACGATACCGAAACGGACCCCAAAATATAAAAGAACCCACCGTTCAGTACATAAATCTGACAACGCGCTTTCATTAGTGTGTTAGTGCAAACGCGCTAGTCGTGGGCAGCAATAGGACTGTATCTTAATCTAAAACTAAATACAGACCTCCCAGTCCATGTTAGGTAGGCAGACATAGAATACCATTAAATGCGACCAAAACAGAATTGATTCCATTGTGACCGAAATTATGATGGTGCGCTGACCGGACGCCATTATTTGTGACAAAAGGTCGCAACTCACAAGTGATAAATGTGAACATTAGTTTAATAATGGTAATAATGGGACCTTCGGCAGGTAATCGTGTGATGAATGTTTCTACCGCTAAACGTAATGCATGTTGATTATGGCCACGATATTGAAATCATACGAGTACCTATTATGAGTATTTTTTATTTTCAAGAGGATTTGCTCTTGAATTTTTCTCTGCATGTTTTTATTTCCAAAACTTATTAACGATTTCTCCTACTAGTCATCAAAACTAGACTTTTATCTATGACTCATACGTGGTAAGAACTATATTATAAGTTGTCATGCAATACCGTAGATTCGCCAAGGGGGAAAAGATCAGATACTAACTGCCGCACTCAGAGAGCTTTAATGATTACTTAGGTCTTCACTAAGTAAAGGTTTTGACAGTTTTATCATACAAAAGTATGTCAAATCTTTACTAAGTGACGGCTTAAGTAATCATTAAATATCTCTGAGTACCGCAGTAAGTTTTCTTTAAATATTTAAACTGCTAATTTATTCGTAAAACGACTAAAATGTTTGCCTCCTAGTAATTCTAATTCGTAATTGTTATTGCCTCCAGTCATACTACGAGTATTTCTATACTTCAAGCTCAGCGTTCCGAGTTTAATCTATTTCCACCGAAATCACACATCCAACCTCCTTCGGTTGGTATACGCTATTAGCTCTTCAGACATCTATGATCGATCCGTCGCTTGTTGAGTCGTTCCTCTCCGATTAATTAAGTTGTGTATCGTCGTGTCACTCGATCTACAATTTAGGTACCTATATCAATCAAACGAAATTTCAATTTGTTCCACATTACCAATGTTTTGACATAATGAAATACTGAGAGTTAGTAAAGCAGTGTATTCACGGGCACACAAAATGTCCCCCACGTTTACTTTTAGCCTGTGTCATCCCACAGTTGGGCAAAGGACTCGCCCTATGACCTCCAAACCTCGATAGATTTGGAGGTCATAGGGGGGGGGGGATCCATTGGGCCTGGATCGATATCCAGGGCCAATGTGGACCACTGGTCGTTGTTCTGTCCAGCTCGTCGCGCCATCTCCTGCGAGGTCGACTGCGTCAACTTTTGGCTGTGTCAAGGCTCCACAACGTGGTTATTATGGCCCACAGCTCGACAGGCATACGGTAGACATAGCCAGCCCAGTCTCACTTCAGATTAGCGGCTTTTTATCCAACGTCAGTCGACTTTTACCACATGTTAATTGCACGATATTTCTAACTCTGGGAAACGTATGAAAATGTCACCGTGCAATTATATACGACATCACATTGTAAGATTGTGAATAAGTTCATCATCCTTCGTCCACTGCTGGACATAGGCCTCCCCCAGATGGGGAGGATTTGCCATAATCGCCACGCTTGGCAGGCGGGTTGGCGATCGCAGTATTGTTACGAAAGAACAGAGAACGCTGCTGCCCATTCTCTGGTAATGCTGACTGAATACGTTGCTTTAGAGTATTTGCGTCAGTAGCCGGAACCATAAATTCTCATCAATTTCTAATTGATGCGTAGGTACTCGTAATTGATGGCGCTTTTAGTAACGTGAATATGATTTCGTTTTGTCTGTAATAAAATCATGTTGAAAGTCGATGTTTCATTAACTTCGTATGGACGTCAACGCCCTTATGCATGCGCAGCGCGTCTGTACGGGTTGAGATATACTCGTGCAGACGTTCGCGTGTGCGACCAAAAAATTAACTACACTATTTTAATACGAATATTGAAATAAAACCGTTGCCGTTCTTCAGAAAAGACAGGTGCGTAGTACTCGTAACCGGCGTGTGTGTATGACCAGATGTATGAATGTGGACGAGGCAAAAGGAGTATATAAGGATCGTAGCAAGTGACATTCTATGGTTTTTGCCTACCTACCCTGGGAAAAGGGCGTGAGTTTATGTATGTATGTATGTATTGAAATAAAACCATGAACATATCAAACATTTTGGTTTTCCAATCATAAAGACAAATTCACTTTAATCTCTCGTCAAATCATCAGTCATGCCACTTCATGTAATAATTGCTTGTGTATATTTTTCTCAAGTTCGTCAACGATTCAAAGAGTCAACATTTTTTTTTTATTTCAGTACTTACATTTAAAATAGTGTTATTACCTACCAGGTTTATGTTTCGAGACTGAAACTACATCACATGAGATCACTTAAAACTCTTTTTATAGGTAGAGAGACAAAGCTTTAAAAAAACAATGTAGCTCGAAATTCTCACTTTGAGTGCTCTTACGTTATTTACATTTCTGCGCGTTATTGTGATAGCCATGAAAGGATCCAGATTGAATAATACTCAATGCATTTGTGATGCAATGTTTTATTCATGTTTCCAGCGTTTAATAATTCTTCTCTTTCCTGTATTTTAACGGAGAGATAGTTTTTTGAGCACTTTGTTCATCACACAATGGTTGTTTTTGTAACGGAGTTACTTATCAAGACCGAAAGTGTGTAACAATGTAATACGACACTGAGGCACTTCCCGATCACTTGTCGACAATTTTGAGAATATTCTAAAACATTGAATAAGTTTAATGATTAAATACCCCCTTTTGTATTAATATAAATAAATACAACTAAGTTCCAACCGGGTATTCATAAGACACCTCTCTATTTTATTTCTTTAAATGTAGTCATTACTTACGTTACATAATTTGAGTGCTTCCATTAGTTTGTGTCTTACCTGCAACAATAAAAAACATGATTAAATTATAACATATAAATATCTTATTCATCTAAACGTGGTTTAACGTTGTCATTCTCTTTCGTCACAATCTCTTCCAATTTTGTAAATGAATGCGTTGAAATTATTCAAAGCTCAGTTTGACTCGAGATTTTGCAAGTACGTATATTTAAAATTTATCAAGCCCCCAGTGAGAAAACACTTAATTCTAATAAGAAACCACAATCCAAGCTTACAAAGTTTCTGCAATTATCAAGACATCTTATTAAACATTTAAGTCGGTTCCATTCTGCTGTATTAAAGTTGACGGAGTTTGTACAGTACATTTCAAGATACTGCACAAACTCGTTAGCTATGTCAAGCTCAGCGGAGGTTTTATTAGTTTTTGTTTGAAGCTCACGAAGGTCGTCGTTTGTTTTTATTCTTGTGGACGTTGGTTTGGTCCTGAGTTTTGACGTCTCCTGGTATTTTGTGAAAATAAATCCTCCTTTCTTTACAATGCTAGGTATTTCTACTATTTACAGCCGCTTGGGTTAATCTTTAAGTTATGCCTTACTTCTTGCTTGCTTATGTTGGTCCGTGGATAGATAACCACCCATTACATACTGAGTTTCCTCCTTGCCATAAAAAGCAGGTAAAGCTGTTAGTCTGGTGTTTCTGTGTCCCGTCATTTCTAGATATTTGACAGCTGTGTAGAGGTCTGAAAGTCGGACATCTAACCTTGGGCGATCGAATTACATATTACCTAGTACTGAGTTGTGGATGTCAAATAGACAGTCGCTTCAAGTAAAATGCTAGTATTCAATTGCATCTGGTTAGGCTAGAAGCTGACCCCAACAGAGTTGGGTGAAAGGCTATAAGGCAGATGATGACCAAGTATTATAAAAAAATACTCACTACTTTATCTTACTTACTACAATCAATTACCCCAACGTAATAATGAATAAACAAAGAAATGATATGACGTTAACAATCTGTCTTATACTTTATTAGAGCCCAAGATTTACATTTCACAAATAGACACCAACAGATTGCTTGAGGATTTAAGTTCGTAAATAAATCACGGAGTTATTGTTATTTACGACTGTGAATAGTAGTAAACATACCTGTTTGTTTCATTTATTGTTCATTTATACTGTAATAATAATGAAAAATATTATAAGGGAATGAAAAATATGACGTCTCATGCCGTAAGCGGCCATAACACAATTATATTAAAGCAATTAAAGACAATTCGTACTTGTCATATTGATATATCCTTTGCACAACAATGACGTATTTTTCTTTTGAATGTAATTCATCTTTGCCGTTAGGGGAAGATTGAGATCAAGAGTAAGACCATTTCCAAAAAAAAAAAAAAAACACTCGTTTAAATATACGTATATGATTGGTTAGTCATTTTAACGGCTTCATAAAAGCACACAAAATTAATACAACATAGTTTTAACGATAATCAAACATCCGTTTAATTAATTTTAAAGCTTTACAATAAAATGGAAATTACGGGCGGCACCCGTGGGTGTCTGTAATTTCAGTAGGAGCTGATGTTGGGTAGATTAATGATAGAAGTAATTAAATGTCGACAACCGCAAGCTAGGCAATTTAGACTTAACCAAGTATCCATACAGTATGACTGGTTAAACAAGGGACTTACTCAATGAAATTATAATTAACTTTTAAAACACATGAAACATATTTTTTATTTTATCATAGAAAATTCTGAATAAAAGTACAAACATATTTAAATAAGATTACTGCTGGTTTTAAATAATTTAGACGCCAGTTCACGTAAGGCATGACTTTTTTACGTTCGACTTTGAAAAATGCAAAAGCGCACTAAGTCTTCATCATCATTATCATCCACAGCCCGAATTCACCCACTCTTTTCTGGTGCCAATCGCCACGTTCTTGTGCCAGTCTCATCCAGGTTTCCCACTTATCCCACGTTTATTGTAGGTGTTAAACTGACCCACGGTGGGCGCCACTCTGTCATACTGGCGCCCAAATGGGGCCTATAAAAAAAACTCCTCCTGAATACTTTTTCCTTCCTACGACCAACCTGTATCTTATACACTATTAAGATACTTCTAGGTTAGTCAAGGCAACTCACAAAAAAATAGAAAAGGCACATGTCAACCGGAGTCCAATGTAGGACTCATGTCAGTATTTTCTATTGTATATTGGTCAAATATAACGGTCCTACTCAAACTATACTGAACGAGAATTGAATACCGATTACTCCTTCAATATGCCCCTCGTTTATGTAGTCAGCCTGTATGTATCATATCTAATAATCTCCACGTAGGTAAGTAAACCTTTCATAAAGCAACATCTTCCTCAGATGAAAACTCAGAACTAATATCTGTTCTCTAAACATATCGAAGCGAGGCGATATTTGTACCAAGACTATTTCTGTAAACACGGTAAACAATCTATTGGAGATATTCTTTTGTAATTCGAAACGTTACGGAAAGTAAAATAAACGGCTGAAGGCGGTCGTAAGAACTGAAGTATTTGTCAAAGTATCGAATTTGAAAGGTTTGTTGGTTTTGTGTCTATCTTCTTTCGTTGAAATTATATCAAAGTCATATCCTTAACTTTCATAAAATTTAGTTTTTGAGTTCAGTAAAGATTTTGAGCGAAGATTATGTAGACTATTGCTTCTGTGATAAAGTCGATTTTCGTATTACATTTCAATATATTTATATTCATAGATACACTTTTCTTCAGTTAATTTATTATTGGCAAGACACATTATTCGATTTAGAACCACACACACAATATACACAGATACAAAAAACCATTAACACTTCAATTCCAATCAATAATAACCGATACAGCTTTTAAAAAACCACCCAAGTGCATGTTGGACCAAGCACAATGTAGGGTTCCGTAGATGCCCATCAAAATATGTGAACTTACTAAACTGATAAAACCACCTGCCTACCTGCCTCCGAACGATGTTTTTTATTGTCAAAATAAAACAAGCTTACATTTGCAACTGCAAATGTAAGCTTGTTTTGTTGCTTGCTTGTTAACTTTGAGACCTGCTCTCCCATACATTATGTGTGAAAATATTTCATACAAGTACATTTTATAAGTTAGTCGACTATTACTAGTAAACTTGTAAAGCCTACTTAACTGATACAGTTTTTCTTTTATTTTCGTTATATATGCTACTACCATGAATTTTTTCACACACAACCCGTATAGGTGGTTCAGGTTGCCAGACGTGAGTCTAACGAAAATTTACACTTGACAGCTTAATATTTCACAATCGAATCCCTAAATCGAAAAACTGTTCGAGCAAACTCCCAATATTTTTTTAAGACCTATCCAACGACATCCCACACAAAGACTTCGCGAGAAAAAAAAAATCATCCCCGCTTCTAATGTGTACTAGAGATACCTTAAAAAAAACATTTTCAATATTTTACATCAGCACTTTGTCGGCGTAACTCATTTGTATATTCATGCCAAATTACAGCTTTCTAGTACTAAGAGTCTTTGAGCAATAGCGCGGACGGACAGAAAGACGGACATGGCGAAACTATAAGGGTTCCATATTAGCTACGGAACCCTAAAAAATGGTGAAATCTCTCGTCAGCTACGTACAAAAATCCCAACCAGAATACAACGATAAAAGGCAATTCTTTTGATTGATACTGTCAATCTTCATGACTGCGTGTCGCTTTTAAACATTGTTCCTGAAATTGTTTTAACCCTTAACTCCATCGCAGCGAGAATAAAACGCAATTTGAGCCACGAAGCGGGGCAACAAGTGGCAGTAATTGCATTTACGTCGTTGTCGCAACATTTTCCCATAGGCAACATTTATCAGTGGATTACTCTCGACTGATTTTTAACCAAACTGGATAGTGGAAGTTTGCTACCGTGTTTTGTTTTACGGGAAAATGACTGTGCTTGTCGATTATGTATCCTTTCTTTTGATCATTGATTGATATTCTTTCTTCTTTTTTGTGTGGTTAGAGTCTAACCTGGTGTCAGAGTTTTGTCATGGGACTTGGTTTCATTGATTACTGAATTGATATTAATTTCATTTTATCCAGTTTGATAGTGAAGAAAGGAATGGAATCTTTCGAATATGAAATTGCTTGTCACTCCTACCATGATTACACAGTTTGTACTAAGTTTGCCTTCCTAGATAGTCTTGTAAGGCCTAAGAAGACAAATCGGGTGACAGAGTAGACACATCAAAGGGGCTTAACGCATTGAATAGCAGCAAGATTAATCGTCAGACGGAAACATGATGTGCTGGAACTAACTTATGGGGACACGTTACGTCGAACATGATTTGTTCGTAGTTCGGTACGTTATCCATTTATTGACGTGGTATCGTATGTTGAGAACAATACCTTCAACGTAAAGAAGACACACTTTTTTGACTACCTCTTTTGGGGGTAAAAAATTAAATTTTGCACACGAAACTTACATAACTTTATCTTTAATTTCAGGGCTTATTTTTTTAAATGGGACAAGCCCGCCACACTATTCCCAAACCACTGTAACTTCTGTAAGCCAGAATCAACAGTGGCGACCACAAGAAAAGCGCCGAGACAATGAAGCCCGACGAAGTCCCAGAGAAACGATTAAACTGTCTTGGATCCCGCAACGAAATTAATCAGAAAATAATAGCAGAGGAGTAGGAAAAAACATAATTTCCACTTCCCTCCGTATCAGCAGGAGACAGAACAGAACAAGGCCAATAGGCACACAGGGACGTATACAACTGGGATAAGCCCAGTTGCCTAGCACCACGGATATTATTGTCATTAATATTACTGGGTCCTTCAGGGCTTATGCCGATGGCGAATGCTTCCATACTACTTATGCAATATTCTGTACCACGGAACCACCACAAGCCATTGAGTAAGGATTATGTAGATGCGCATGCATACACGTCCGCTCTCAAAGGCCCGTTCACTACAGCGACTGCCTCCGACACAAATTAACTTCATCCATAACGTTTTAATGGTAATCTGTCACTCAAACATGGTTCCTATTACAAACAAGACACGGTTTAATTACATTACTGCCACGTTCAATTCTCTTTCCCCTTGTAGAAATTGTAATGGATTGAAACTGCGTCGCAATCGCATTACTGTAGCACAATGTATTAAAATAAACAGCACGAAGGGTAAATAAAAGACACAGCTTTTGTAAATGGAAGAATAAATGCAGCTGGAATGGAGAATTTCGGTATACCCCAACAATGCAATCACTGGATTTGTGGATTTCTGATTCATACTACAATTGTGTGAATGCGGAATAACGTCAGTTGGTGTTTGGCAGTGTGTTTAAGACGGAAGAGGGCAGAAAAATAAGATTTCGATATTGATAGCTGCAGCTCAGATCGATTATATCAGAATTTATTGACAATATCGACGTTCCTATCCGCATTCCCCTTTTTCTCCTCGCAAACTGGGTAGATTCAATTATTTTTGACATTAAGAATGAGTAGGTATGTCTAGGTTTCTATCAATTTCTTTTTGTTAAAAGTTTTCGAATTTATTTATTTAAACTTCATGTACAAAAGTGGTACATAGGCGGACTTAATGCCACAAGGCATTCTCTACCAGTCAACAACAAATTTATCTGGTAGTTCTCTAATCGTGGTTGTAAAAATGTGGTGTTCTTTGACATTTTTGGACGGTCAAATTTTCTTTACTTAGGTACGAAGCATAATCAGCCTACAATGTTCCTATTGCTGTGACACAGGCCTTCTCTCCATAAAATCGAGCCTATAAGTTGCTGAAAACATAAAATGATAGGAACGTGTCTACACTAAACCTTGATTGATCTAAAGGCATTATTCAGGAAGAAAAAACGAGAATATATTTGTATGGAGAATTCGGAGCCCATGTACCCTCTTAACTGGATTACGTCGATGACGCTCGTCCGAATTAACCGAACGTTCGGCTCCGCTCCGAAATAACTCGGTAACTGTAGCGATGTATAGGTGAAGATAACGAGAGTGAACGAACTGCTATGGCAATGTTTCCTCATGTTAACCCGGATTAGTATGAATTGGTTTGCTTCCAGCTTCAAAATTGGCAAAACTGCTTCTGACAGCGAACGGGAAACTTGGCTAATCTTTTTAGCTTTGACATGTGACTTCCACTTTGATTAACTTTTATCGTCGTCGATAGAAATTACTATGAATCTAGTTGAGAGTTGTAACTTTTGTTTATTAGGTACATCCCAAACGTAATACATATTTTATATACAACATCACTGTATCCCCCAATGGTAAGGCAGAGGTGTAACTAATAGTACACGCATTATTTTTCTACATAACATGTTTAAGTGCCTTGTAATACGGTTCGAGCCTATTGCCATCAACTGGGCACGAATTCAGACTCCGTGTCTGCTACTCAGGAATTCCCTATGAAAAAACCCAATAATAGTTTACCCAACTTGGGAATCGAATCGAGGATCTCATGCTCAAGCGCTTGCAACCACTAGATCAACGAATCAGTCAAACCTAATTTTATCAGCCTAAACCTCTTATTATAATATAAAGATAAGTTCATTAATTTGCTTGTTACTTCCCCTGAAAGGATACAGACGAAATTAAGAGATGGATACCTTATGACCTGGTTAAGTCCGGATAACTTTAAGCCAAATAAAACGTTCTCGTGGAATTATTTCCGACAAACGAACCCAGCCGCGGGAAAAGCTAGTTATAAAAAAAATAATAAGATAGTTCACAGCAAACATTTTTAAGACAATGTTTGCATAACATTAGACATTACTACGAAGATTGGTCTAACCAAATAATGAAACGAGTTAGTCCGACTTACAGGAAATGTTAGCTTTTCGACACAATCTCTTCCACTTTGCTCAGTCCTGAGCATTCTCGGTGACATTGTTGGTTTACTTATCGCCTTTCACAGCATCTAGAGCGCCAATACTTGAGCTTTCCGCACATTACTGAGAAAAACGGTGTTGAAATATTTTTTTTTTTTTGGAACAAAAATATCCAAAAAAAAATGATCCATGAATGTATTTTGTACTTAAATTTTTTACGCGGATTCACTATGCATTTGGAATGCTGTATTTTTTTAAAGATGCTTGGAGTTTTATCTCTTGAACCAATCATTACACTTTAACATAACTGGCGAGTTACGGTTATCGGTTACGGTTATACGGTAGGCTTCAGAGGCCTAATTTTATGATCTGTTAATTTATAATGTTTATTACACAAAAAAGTGGTTACAAAATTATGTGAAATCTGCGAGTCCTGTGATAGAACAGGTGATAGAGACCTGTGTTACAGGAGCCAGGGCCCTCTGCAAAGCACAGATATCACAGAATCTTATGCATAAGAGTAACAAAAAATAAAAAGATAAAAACAATAATAACAAAAAAATATTTAAAAGTGTTTAAAGAAGCCTGTATTGAGCATGAGAGTGTTTGTGCCTGTATGTCAGCGTATTATTGCTAACATATTGTAAAATAAAATATCGACACTAACAGATAGGTTAGTGAGTAAATAAATACTTGATCTATTCGTGTCTAGCAGCAGCTGGGACACACTAACATGTTACTTTATTCTAAATCGCATTATCTTTTAGTCACGCTCGGCTGCATCTCTATGGGTTTATCAACTGGGCCGTGCAAAGCATTGCATGCGACGATTTAAATTGTGGCTACCATTAAGTATTTATAAGCCAAGCCATACTGAATAACATCAGCTTAGTTGCGTTTTGGGACGCATAGTCTACCAAAATCATTCATTAGCATCTACTTAACCTTTCCCAGCTAAGCTGGGGAAGCTGCCAGTCTAACCTGATGTAGCTGAATGCCAGGTTTTTTCCATGGAGCCGACCTCCACAACCAAGTTATTGGGTTAATCGGTTAGATCATAGGTAAGGTACTTAAGTTCCTACAAGAAGTTTTCTTTCCCATAAGGCTTCTTCATCAATACTTTCATCACAGTTCCTTTAAAGAACGTTATCCATCGCGACTTGTGACAGTTTTGCCATTAAAGAAAGTTCAACTACTCGGTAGATTTATGTTCGAACCTGTGTTGACAGCTCATGCTTTCAGCGGCACACTCTAGTCTGTACTTTTAGTAGCTTGAAAAATTTTGTGAAGTGATATTCACAGAAGTTTCTTGAAACTGGCCTGCAATCTTTATACTACAAACCATTTGGTTAAAGTATAAGTAGCTTATAATGTCCTTTCTGGATACAGGAATATGAGATTTGTTGCGAACTTACTATTTGTAATAAAAGTACCGATGTTACTGGCAGGTAGGTTTCAATCTGTGGTTATGATTTATTTTTCACCGCATGCAGTTGGCACCTGTTGTTCGTTTTCTTTTGAATTGATATTTAGTGCTATAATAAAAGACGTATAATAAAGTATGGAATCTCCCTCATTTATTCATTAAAAATAGAGAATTTATTTGAAATAAATAAATGATTAACAGTAAAGAGGTGTCCTAATAACATGGAATGGGCTGAAATTCACCATGTAGTTCGAGTGTCGTGTGCCGGTTGGCAGATGTCATGTGTGTTCAAATGATTGATTTTAGAACATTCCAATTTCCTCGCGTCCTCCTCGCATTTGGGAGAGCAGGGGCGAAGAAATAAACTACACAAAGTATCGAGCCTGTCTTAGTTCGATCCCAAAACTTAAAAGTCATATGGTTCGCAACTAACCCACTTTTGCTTCGATAATGCCGGAACCACAATACCTTGTCACATTTATACTTAGAGTTCTGTACAACAATTTAAACCGTAGCTGCGACGATGTTTGAACTGATGTAATAGTACAACTCTGTGTCGCGATTGCTTACAGCCACAGCTATTACTTGCATCCTCTATGTTAATTACTGTGCTATTATTGTACACGCTGCAACATGGGATTAGAACGCAGTCTTAATTACTAGGTACATTTGTGACATTAATTCTGGTTTGCTGTGTCGTTTGATGGTAGTTGGTATGTTATACTAAATTAAGTACTCTTAGAAGCATAGGAGATTGCTCATCTTTATATGAGAATTGGTCCAAATGCTGCCCAGGACTGGGAGTACCTGCGCTGGGTTCCTGAACACTAATCTATGTCATTAAACTTAATATTTTTAGAAACCATCTTGGGGTTCCTTTTTTTTCTAACCTATTTATTTTGATGATAAATTTTTTTGAACATGGTGTTATTTGACACACTTTTACGATTTTACATTTTTTATGACTACAAAAGACATTTTATATAAATCGACGGTTTGATACTGTCATTTCTTGACATAAACATGTCGGACTCGACGGATTGTTAGCTTTTTTAAACAGAGCCCTGGCCGTTTGCAGTCTTGCTTGAAACGAATCGAGGCACTGGGTTTCAAGGTGGCCTTCGAGAAGACGGAGGCGCTGGTTTTCCATGTCGAGGCCGCGGTATCTCTTGCGAACAACCCGCAGCACGGCGTTTGCCCTCAATCGGCTTTTGCCGAACCTGGGCGGACCGAACGTGGTCTGCTCTACGGAACCCTACCGGATACCGTATTTACGTAAGCGGCGCTGACAGACAGACTGACAGACAGACTGACAGACAGACTGACAGACAGACTGACAGACTGACAGACTGACAGACAGACTGACAGACTGACAGACTGACAGACTGACAGACTGACAGACTGACAGACTGACAGACTGACAGACTGACAGACTGACAGACTGACAGACTGACAGACTGACAGACTGACAGACTGACAGACTGACAGACTGACTGACAGACAGACTGACAGACAGACTGACAGACAGACTGACAGACAGACTGACAGACAGACTGACAGACAGACTGACAGACAGACTGACAGACAGACTGACAGACAGACTGACAGACAGACTGACAGACAGACTGACAGACAGACTGACAGACAGACTGACAGACAGACTGACAGACAGACTGACAGACAGACTGACAGACAGACTGACAGACAGACTGACAGACAGACTGACAGACAGACTGACAGACAGACTGACAGACAGACTGACAGACAGACTGACAGACAGACTGACAGACAGACTGACAGACAGACTGACAGACAGACTGACAGACAGACTGACAGACAGACTGACAGACAGACTGACAGACAGACTGACAGACAGACTGACAGACAGACTGACAGACAGACTGACAGACAGACTGACAGACAGACTGACAGACAGACTGACAGACAGACTGACAGACAGACTGACAGACAGACTGACAGACAGACTGACAGACAGACTGACAGACAGACTGACAGACAGACTGACAGACAGACTGACAGACAGACTGACAGACAGACTGACAGACAGACTGACAGACAGACTGACAGACAGACTGACAGACAGACTGACAGACAGACTGACAGACAGACTGACAGACAGACTGACAGACAGACTGACAGACAGACTGACAGACAGACTGACAGACAGACTGACAGACTGACAGACAGACAGACAGACTGACAGACTGACAGACTGACAGACTGACAGACTGACAGACTGACAGACTGACAGACTGACAGACTGACAGACTGACAGACTGACAGACTGACAGACTGACAGACTGACAGACTGACAGACTGACAGACTGACAGACTGACAGACAGACTGACAGACAGACTGACAGACAGACTGACAGACAGACTGACAGACTGACAGACAGACTGACAGACAGACTGACAGACAGACTGACAGACAGACTGACAGACAGACTGACAGACAGACTGACAGACAGACTGACAGACAGACTGACAGACAGACTGACAGACAGACTGACAGACAGACTGACAGACAGACTGACAGACAGACTGACAGACAGACTGACAGACAGACTGACAGACAGACTGACAGACAGACTGACAGACAGACTGACAGACAGACTGACAGACAGACTGACAGACAGACTGACAGACAGACTGACAGACAGACTGACAGACAGACTGACAGACAGACTGACAGACAGACTGACAGACAGACTGACAGACAGACTGACAGACAGACTGACAGACAGACTGACAGACAGACTGACAGACAGACTGACAGACAGACTGACAGACAGACTGACAGACAGACTGACAGACAGACTGACAGACAGACTGACAGACAGACTGACAGACAGACTGACAGACAGACTGACAGACAGACTGACAGACAGACTGACAGACAGACTGACAGACAGACTGACAGACAGACTGACAGACAGACTGACAGACAGACTGACAGACAGACTGACAGACAGACTGACAGACAGACTGACAGACAGACTGACAGACAGACTGACAGACAGACTGACAGACAGACTGACAGACAGACTGACAGACAGACTGACAGACAGACTGACAGACAGACTGACAGACAGACTGACAGACAGACTGACAGACAGACTGACAGACAGACTGACAGACAGACTGACAGACAGACTGACAGACAGACTGACAGACAGACTGACAGACAGACTGACAGACAGACTGACAGACAGACTGACAGACAGACTGACAGACAGACTGACAGACAGACTGACAGACAGACTGACAGACAGACTGACAGACAGACTGACAGACAGACTGACAGACAGACTGACAGACAGACTGACAGACAGACTGACAGACAGACTGACAGACAGACTGACAGACAGACTGACAGACAGACTGACAGACAGACTGACAGACAGACTGACAGACAGACTGACAGACAGACTGACAGACAGACTGACAGACAGACTGACAGACAGACTGACAGACAGACTGACAGACAGACTGACAGACAGACTGACAGACAGACTGACAGACAGACTGACAGACAGACTGACAGACAGACTGACAGACAGACTGACAGACAGACTGACAGACAGACTGACAGACAGACTGACAGACAGACTGACAGACAGACTGACAGACAGACTGACAGACTGACTGACAGACAGACTGACAGACAGACTGACAGACAGACTGACAGACAGACTGACAGACAGACTGACAGACAGACTGACAGACAGACTGACAGACAGACTGACAGACAGACTGACAGACAGACTGACAGACAGACTGACAGACAGACTGACAGACAGACTGACAGACAGACTGACAGACAGACAGACTGACAGACAGACTGACAGACAGACTGACAGACAGACTGACAGACAGACTGACAGACAGACTGACAGACAGACTGACAGACAGACTGACAGACAGACTGACAGACAGACTGACAGACAGACTGACAGACAGACTGACAGACAGACTGACAGACTGACAGACTGACTGACAGACAGACTGACAGACTGACAGACAGACTGACAGACAGACTGACAGACAGACTGACAGACAGACTGACAGACAGACTGACAGACAGACTGACAGACAGACTGACAGACAGACAGACTGACAGACTGACAGACAGACAGACTGACAGACTGACAGACAGACTGACAGACAGACTGACAGACAGACTGACAGACAGACTGACAGACAGACTGACAGACAGACTGACAGACAGACTGACAGACATAGATTAGTGCCAGGACCAAAGTTGAGCAATCTCCTTGATGTAATTAGCTGCTTCTATGAGTAGTTACTCGTAATTACTGAATTATGGAGGTCACACAAGCAGTCGCTGCATGTAAAATAGTATTCAACTGCATCGGATAGACTGAAAATGAAATCAATTTACTAACAATTGAAACTGTTTTACTGTGACAGCCTAGTTGATCTAGTTGGTACGCGTTGGTCTGGTTGGCGTAACGTGGTTTTACCATTAGGTCTACCTTTGCCTTACCCTTCGGGGGTTGAAGGTATGTTGTTATGTTATGTTCAAAGCAAACTACAACCAAACAATACATTATGGTAAACCCGAATTTTCAATCAGAAATGGAACAATGTAAGCAAGTTTAAGTAACAAAATATGGCGAGTAAATTCGTAATAACGTTCGCGGATGAATTATGTCTTAATAATGCTACCCCACGTAAATTAGCTGCCTACGCACAATTACCCACGCGTTGTTTGTAACATGTAACGAAGAAACTGAGAAATATTATGGCGCCGAAAATTGTGCTGAGAACACATTAGTTCCACACTACGCGTACCGCGCGAACACCGCCATCTTAAAACGCGATATTCACTCAGCGACCGCGTCTCAACACCAGATAAGTTCGTGAAATTCACCCAGTGTGCTTCTTTTGCTTCTTCTTTAAGTGTAGATGAACTCAAATTGTTTTAGACCAGTATGTAGTAGCCACCTGCACAGCGCTAACATTTGCTTCGAGTAAATCTTGAAAGGTGCAACTGGTGGGTAGGAAAGATGGTGGCGCGTATCCTGCAGAGGCTGCTCCACACTGGCAATTTGTTTGCGATAGATCGAGGATACCCCATTTGGCCAGATCATATCTACAGCGGCCTACCTGGGCTCGCACGGTCACACTCACTCACACTTTAGAAGATTTAACGCCATACAATACTCGTTTGTATACCAGCTATTTTTATGCGTGGTTATTTTGGCTAACAAACTTAATGGCTAAAAGTTAGGCAGGCATAAACATTCGCAATTGTACACATCTTAAAACCGCGAACGGCCGCGTCTCAACGCCCGATAAGATCGTGATATTCGCGCAATGTGCTACAAGTGTGTTTCTGGCCTGATAATACTCTTTTATTCATTCCAGTTTCACACTACCAAATTAATTAACATTCATCATATTGTTTTTCATTTGAAATCAGAAAATATAGGCTCTGCTTGTAGTGAATAGATTTGAGTGGAACCCTTCAATTTGTGAATACGCAACCCGTTAATAGAAATTTATTCTGAAAACATTTGAAATATTCAAGTTTACAAGAAGGCTACTTTGTAATATACACTTGGGAGCAAATGAATCGAGCCACTTCCTTTTTCACGCATTATGGTAATTATTTTTGGTATTATGGAACGCATCGATTCGAAACATATATCGCCTAAAAGGGTATTTAATAACCTTTACAAAGAGGGTAGTTAGTTGTCAAAATTTCATTTTTTTTTATTTAAATTAAAGTTTAAAGGGTAGAATAAAATTATCGCATTTAATTTGCTTATGACATTTTTATTGTACTCTGTTAAGAAAAGATTAAATTTGAGGTTTTTGTTAATCATACCCATATTACTTGTTATTGTTGTCTTTATCTGTGTCTGTGTAATCAAAATAACCTGATAAAATGGATACTACACCGACGGAAGCTGCCCAAGTTGTAGCTTTACTTGAGGTTGGACACGGACAACGTGAAGTGGCACGCAGACTTCATTTGAGTCGTTCAAAGGTACAGCGGGTATACCGCAGGTATCTGGAGACTGGTGCTTTTGTTCGGCGACCTGGAACTGGCCGACCACGGGCAACAACAGAACGTGACGACCGCTTTATTGCAACCAATTCGTTGCGCGACCGTGGACTTAATGCTGTTCAGCTACAGCAAGTGTTACGTGACGTTCGAGGAGTCTCAATCAGTAGGTGGACAGTGAGACGAAGACTAAAAGAACGAAATTTAACATCACACAAACCAGCAACTGGCCCAAAATTGACTGTAGCTCATCGCCGATCTCGCTTGGAGTTTGCTCGAGAACACATTAATTGGATGTTAGAAGACTAGAGGTCAGTTTTGTTTTCTGACGAGTCAAGAATCTGTCTTTTTAGCAATGACGGGAGAAACCGAGTGTATAGACGTCCTGGTGAAAGATTTGCCCAATGTTGCATTCGAGAAACTGTGAGTTTTGGTGGTGGTTCTTGTATGGTGTGGGGAGGAATTTCTCTAGACGGAAAAACGGAACTTGTCTTCGTCGACCCCGCCAACGATGGCAGTGGTAGACGTGGATTAACAGCTGACCGATACATAACTGACATTCTTGAAAACCACGTAATGCCGTATGCTGGTTTTGTCGGAGAAAATTTCTTGTTTATGCATGACAATGCGAGACCTCATACCGCGCAGATCGTTACGGAATACTTGTCTGCGATCGGGATTCAACAAATGGTATAGCCAGCACGAAGTCCCGATTTGAACCCAATCGAACACCTATGGGACGAGCTAAAACGGAGAGTCCGAGCCAGGGTTCCCGCTGTTTCATCCATTCCCGAGCTTAAAGTCGCTGTGCTTGAAGAGTGGGAGAACATACCACAATATGTCATCGTAACGCTGATCAGATCGATGACTAATAGGCTACAAGAATGTATCAGGGCACGGGGGGGTAATACCAGTTATTAAGAATATTTTTTTGCAATAATTTTGTTTTTTATTGTTTTTATGGACTGTTTTAGCCCTACTAAATTTTCTATCAAAATTACCATTTTTCTTGCAGAGCCAATAATTTATCATTCAATAAGGTTATTATTCAATAATTTACCCTCATTGTAAAGGTTATTAACTAAACTTTTAGGCGATATATAGTTCGAATTGATACGTTCCATATTACCAAAAATATTTACCATTTTACGTGAAAAAAGGTAGTGGCTCGATTTATTTGCTCCCAAGTGTATATTATTGCCTAATAACTTGGCTTAAAATGTAGTAGTAAAAGCTATTTGTTAATTTCATTAAACCGTAATATTACTTAAAACAATTTCAACCAGTGTTATGTTATGATTCCTTTTACACTTTCCATTTCAACCAAAATTCCACCCCTTTAAATTAACCACATACTGAAAGTTCAATTAAATAATTCGTTACAAAAATAATGCCCATGAAATAACCCCATACATTTTACACACACAAAATGTTTACCATTTATTAAACATCCCATATTTTGTGCCCAGAACTTGTAATAAAATTACTCTTATATTTCATTTGGCCCTTTTGAATCACAATCTATCTATGACAGAACCTGTATACGCACCTAGAGGGCGTCGACAGCAACCCGTCGCCTTTAGGAGGGACACAAATTCTTATCTCAGCGTCCCATCGTAATATAAATAGAGTCTGTTTCTGTTTGGATATACTTACTCGTAGATAATGTTCCTGAAGTTTAGAAAACCGGGTGGACGGGACGCCGACGCGAAAACGTTTACCACGTACTCAGTGTGGTGTGCTTTTCACCCTGTATAGGCTCTGGGATGAAAGACTTGGTCATTAAAGCAAATATAGGTATTTTAATACATAACATTACTAAATAGTATACCTACATTTCGCAAGTTATGTTTGCGTCCATGTAATAAGGGGGACGAGCCCACCACACTATTTCCAAACCACTGCAATTCTTGACAGCCCGAATCAACATGGTAGTCGCCAACCAAAAAATCGCCGAGACAATGAAGTTTGACATAGTCCCAGGAAAACAATTTAACTGACTTGAATATAAAGCGGTGTAAAGTTCGATAAATGTCCCGAGGGATCATTCTACCCAGACTAACGATATTCTATGAGTTAATCCAGACTATAAACTTCTGTGTGCTAAATGTCAACCAAATCCGTTCAGTAGTTTGTGCGTGAACGAGTAAAAACCATCCATACACCGCGCACTTGTGCTAGGGCTTCCTCACTTATTTTTAGGCTCAAACAAATATAACACAATAAAACAACATAGGCCATTATGCTTATATTTTTATTTTATCTTGTCACTCATTCCAAAGTTAACGTACGAGTAGGTATGCTAAACTTCAGCGACATTGTTTCCTTACTCATAAACAGAAGAGACAGACTTTTAATGAGTCCCAAGAGGCATGACAATATGATATAGGTAAGTAAGTTAGTCGTGTCCGGTGTCCCCCAAGGGACAAGTTTGTGTTATCATATTAATATGTAGGTAATGGAATCAACTCTAGTATGTAGTTGTGGTAGAAATGAATTGTGATGGTGTGATTTTGAGAGTTCCTGCGTAATTTAAAATGAATGGCTGGAAGGAAATTATATTTTAAATTAAATTTTAGTAGGTATGTATTAATTTATGAAGCAGTAAATTGTTGTAAATACAGCCAATATTATGATAGTAAATAATTAAAACAACGTCTATTATTCCCTAAGGAACGCCTGAGGATGAGAACGCGAAAGAGGCGTGCTGATCTCATGGCGTAATTGGCCAGAAATTGAACAAAACATAGGTTGGAAGAAAGGGGAAAAGGCTATTGCTTGGCAGTAGGACACAGTATAGGCTATTAAAAAAGATAGGAGCGATTCTGTTGCCATCAACCGGGCACAAATTCAATCCTGAACAGCTGTTAAGAAAATACTGATGGAATACCCAAAAGGAAAGTAATTAATTTAATAATAATATCTGCCTTTATTCATAACAGTTTAACGAACCAAAACATTGACTTAACTGAATCTTCTTATCAAGATATTGATTAAATTAAATTATACAGTATGATCTAAAAGTTTTCGGGATTATTTCTGAAACAAAAACAAGACTTGAAACTTTAACATCGTAAAAACTCAAAGTGTACACTCAAAATGTTATTAAGTGGAAAATAAACTTAACTTTTTTATCAATCACTGTGGAATAACTTTTTTTTTTTTTGGTGTGGCACCAGTTTTACTTTGTGCCATTTTCACTGTGGAATATTGTGTCTCACAATACCGGTCGACTTTATTTGGTTTCTGTTCTTTTTTTTAAATACATTTTTTTAGAGTTCCGTAGCCGTAATAATACTCTCACTCCCGTACCTTACATTCCTTCTAATAGACATTCCTTATAATGCGTCCAGTACCTACTGGAAAAACTGGCCAAGTGCTAGTCGGACTTGCACATGAAGGGTTCCGTATCGTCTTAGTAGGGAAGCCCCCTTTAATTTGTATTATTTCTTGTTAAAGCGGCAACAGAAAAAAACATATTTTGTGACAAGTTTGTTTTTTATAGTGTTTGTATGAATGACAAAGTTATATTTGCGATTTTTTAAATGTCTATATCTCAGAAACTATCGGTTTACAGAATACATCTACATACCAAGTTTCAACTGTGTAGTCTTAATCATTTCCGAATAAACTGGCTGTGACAAACGGACGCACAGGTGGACAGACAGACATGACGAATCTATAAAGGTTCCGTTTTTTGCCATTCGGCTACGGAACCCTAAAATATGGGCTGGCTTTACTATGCCATATAAAGTTTATTCCATTTTATTCATTTTTTCTTTTTTAAAAGAGTCTGTAATAGTCTAATTAAATGCTTTGAAAATATCAAACTCAAGTTGAGTTTGATATATTTAGGTAATTTACACCCATTGCTATTTATCACATAAAATTACAAAATAATCTCATATAAAAAAAAATATAATACAAAATCATCAATCATCATCAATATAAAATAAAATACGAATAGAATTTCAATATCACCACCACCATCACCTTCCCCTACCTTCCCCTACCTTCTATGCTACCTTCAGATACTCTGGTCGTGATTAGTGGTGTTTACTATAATGTATAACATCAAAACATAACACGTTAGTTGTTCATAACGTACAACATTTGTTATACCGACTCTGCCTACGTGTTATAATTATAATGTTCCGTTCGTTGGTTTCCGAGATTATCGAATTATCTCGAAAAATAATATCTCGGGCGTCCTACGCAAAAAAATAACCGAAATGTATCCCCCTCCCCCCGTGTAACCCCCGTGATATATAAGTGAAGTGAAAACAGTAATGACACCAAAAAAAAATGAAATAATTAACCCCGAAAGTATGAAGAAAAGATAATTGATTATTTAAATCGCTTCATGCGATATTATTATATTCGTTCGTTCCACTACGAGATAACATTCACTACGCATCATTGCGCCTGTTTAGCGTGTTGCCGAATAAAATGATAATAAGATTGCTGCCAAGTTTTGGTACAACGTTTTATAATGATAACGTACAAAACAACATGTTATAAAAATAATCTATAACACGTTTATAATTTATAGCGGAATTGAACATTACTAGTCGCGATGCAAACCAATAAAGCTCGGGAACCACAGACAAAAAATGTTGAGTATGAATGTAGATGGCTATAAGAGTAGAGGAAGACCAAAGAAACGATGGATGGACTGTGTGAAGGATGATATGGCTAGAAAGGAGGTGACTGCTGACATGACGAGAAATAGAGAAGTATGGAAGAAGAAGACATGTTGCGCCGACCCCAAATAAATTGGGATAAGGGCAGGAGAATGATGATGATAATGATGAACCACAGACCAAATAAAGCGCAATATAAAATAAAGTGTCCGAAACATCGATATTCATTAATACACGACCACTAATGGATACCAACATATCAATAACGAGTTACCGACGCGAATATTCATCGGCCATTACCTTTATATTGCCATTGACTTCGTTTAATTTATTAAATAAGCCGTACGTTCTGTTGTGGGACACATTTAAATGCATGATTTATGATTTTGTGGGGAACTTACCTATTTTTAACGTTATGTAGGTATTATGATGGTTCGTATCTACCTTAATATAAAGGCTACACTATAACCCGCTGATACATCCACGGCCTTATACAGAGTGTACCAGACTAAGCTCCTCTTACCTCTTAGGTTTAGGTTGAGACCTAAATATTGAACTAAACCCAGCAGATGTGATATTTTGAATGAAAAACCCATTTTTGGCGTGTGCTAGCCGTCGATATGTTGGCGTATAATAAGTCTGTGACTTGCATACGCACTTAGTTGTCTGGCTTTAAACTGCTTAAAAAAAGATTTTCATTTTAAGAAGGAAAAACTTTAATTATTTGAAACAGCGAACTTGCTTGCCAACACTATATGGTCCACTTTAGTCCGCGAGCTTTGGTGTGTATAGTCCTTAGTGTTCGAAGTATCGTTGAGCTCCCTTAGGGTTGAGGTAAACGATGATTGACTCATATACATGCGTGCCAACTGGCGGAAAGGGCCACTTAAATATGTATGGCTCTTTCCTCTAAAGGCCATTTTAGACATGTCAAGGGCCTTGGAGTTTCCAGTAGGTTTGAAACATGTCTGGGTTATCAAATTAAGGAAAGTACATTCTGGAAGTTGCAACGCAAATAGTTCTTAACAATTTTATGAAGTTAATTTTGAATTTGGGGCCAAAGGAAAGGATTGAAAGGAGTTTCTATTACTTCGTTCGTGCATTCGTTTACTGCAGTACACGTGAGTTCCATTTCAAATTGAACTTTACAGTATAGTATATACAAGTAGTAGGACGCATCTGCCCATGCATGCGACCTTTCTGTGGAAAGTTACCTATATTTCCCCTTTTTAGGGTCGGAAATGCCTGGAAGAGCTACTGGTTCATGAATGATCTTATGAAAGGAAATCTTTCATTGTCACTCAAACGAGAAGTTATGAACATGTGCATATGCTTCTGAGAGTGTTTGTGGGCCGCTGGGACTCATCGTTATGGCGGCACTGAATGCGACTACACACTGCGGGTGGTCGCCTCCAGGGTTTGCCATAAACTGGCATTCCTGTGTGGTGTCACATTGTGATTTATTTTGTGGCTTTTTGTTGTATGCACTAACAATACAGTGGGTCCAGTTGACCAATTCAAAAATAGCTTCGGTCGATTGGACCCGCGGCTCCCATCTGAGTGGGATCAATTTACCAAAGAACCTTATAAGGCTTTTTTGGTTGGTATATAGACTACGTCTGAAACAAATGTCTTATTATTCCTTTATTTACTTACATACAAACTTGTTACATTTTTGAAAATATTCTTTACAAGTAAAAAAACTTTTGACAAAATAAAAATTGTAACCCACCGGTATCGGGAACAGGGTCCAAGCTCCAGAGAAAGGAACCACCGAACAATACGAGCCGTGTCAGGGAGTACCACTTTATGTATCAAGCCCTTGATCCAGCTGCCTAACGAAAGCCTCCTCCTCATTTTGACTTATGGATCTCAGCTTGGTCTATGGCAAAAATTCAAAAGTCCAATTAAGCTCAATGTTTCCCAACATGCAATGTTACACAGTATTCAAGGCGTTACACTGACAGAGCATATACGCAACACCATACTGCGATCCAAAACACAAACTACTGACGCTGCTAAGCTGAAGTAGCTGTAGTGGTATGGACTGGACTGGCCATGACTGTCGTACGCCCGACAAGCAGTGAGTCAAAATGACCACGTTGTGGGGCCCTGATACAGCCAGAGGACGACGCGGTATACCTAGCAGGAGATGGTGGAACGAGCTGGAAAGAACTAACGACCAGTGGTCCACATTGGCCATGGATCGAAAGGTTTGGAGGTCATGGGGGAGGCCTTTGCCAAGCTGTGAGATGATTCAGGCTACAGTAACAGATAATTAATAGGTAGTCAGTCAAAATTTTCACAGAATAAGTATTTATGTCGCCGCTATAACAATAGGTTTTTAACCTATAATTACGCTAATCCATTTAACAACATATTAACAACTTTGGTTTTTTATTAGGGTTCCGTACCTCAAAAGGTAACGGTACCCTTAAAGGATCACTCGTGTGTCTATCCGTCTGTCACAGCCAATTTGCTCCGAATCTAATAGACCGTTTAAAGTTTTTTTTTTAAGTTTTGCAATCTGTACCGTGTGATACATCAAATGAAAGGGCTTATTGTGAGGATCTCAAATATATTTTTTTGTCACTTTTAGAGATTTTTTAAGAAAATAGATGAAAAATGACCATTCCGTTCCCCCTATTTTCTCCGAAACTACTGAGCGAGGGAGTGAAAACATTACAGAAATTAGTTCAACACTTATAGATTACAGGAAAACCTATAAGAAGTTTATGGTTCTAAAATAACATGGAAAATCTCTCAATATCTACTACAATGGTACTGGTAATGGTAACCCTTCATATGCAAGTTCGACTTACACTTTGCCAGTTTTTAACGTGAATTTATCACAGGTTGAATAAATCGAGTATGATTCAGTTCCAAGTTTTTATTTTTATTTCGATTTTGTATCCGCACCGATAGAATTTTCCGGAACTAAAGACTTTTTATTGAACTCGATGTATTGGATGCTCCCATTGTATCTTTTTTACAATGGAATCAAACACGCAAGCCTAATGGAGTGAAATGGTTTGAAAAGAGGAATTTTATTGTAAAAGATTTACTAAGAAATGGTTTTTAGTTAGAAAATAAATGCTCAAATATGAATTACGTAAGACCTGTCTGGCAGTGAATTATCATCATCATCATTGAAAAACTCATGGTCAAATAATAGTCGATCTTCAGGTCAAGCCGGGCTTGCATAGCTTGGTCCGTGACCACCCATTACATACGAATTTTCTGCATGCCTCGGAAAGCACGTTAAGCCGGTTCCAACTGTCAATTGTCGATCTATCTTTGACAGTCGTTACAGGTACTCGAAGTCAGTCACGTCATAATTGTGTGGTTAAGTTTAAGCTAACGTTCATCATAAATGAGTGTTTAACAGTATTTATTGTCAAATTTTTAAAACATCTTTTCATCTCTCTTTTATACGAACACTTACTGCCGCAGTCAGAGAGCTATAATGATTACTAAGTGACGGCTTAAGTAATCATTAAATATCTCTGAGTACCGCAGTTAATGGGACAATTAATTATTAAAGCCGTACCTATGCAAAATAAATCTGTGCTTGTTGTGAGTGGAGGAGATTTTATTTTCTAGAACTTTAAAAAAGTACCTTAAATTTTTTTGGTCTTCGGCTCCCGTTAAAACGTTCCGGCATGCTGCCAAGGACTACTTTTTAAGCTTCTTCCACTTATTTCAATATTATACGGCCAAAACGGGCCACTTTAAATCTTTAATCTTTATTGCCTTCGGCAGTTTACGTCTAAAAATGTTGCCTTAAAATATTTTTTTTTTAATTAAATGAATATTTCAAAGTAAACGCGTTGTGAATAATACTGTAGATATTTACTGACAACATCACGCTAGTAATCCTCGAAAGGTTAGACAGAGCGAGGACCTAATAGTACCTACACCCACATTTCGTCAGTTATGTTTAAGTTCCATGTAATAGGGAGCGGGCCTTTTGCCATCAACCGGGCACAAATTCAGACTCCGTAGCTGCTACTGAGAAACTCTTGAAAGAAAAACCGAATAACACCTTGCCCTAAACAGAAACTGAACCCAGATTCTCATGCTCAGCAGTCGCGCTTGCGAGCACTAAACCAACAAGGCAGTCGGTATGATTTTTTTTTAAATTTGAACAAAATATGATAAAGTGGTTCGCTAAAATATACCACACAGTTATTAAAAAATCTTGTAGGTTGATAAACAAGGTGTTCCATCAAAAATCTTCTCAGTACTTATCAAAATAATGTTCAAATATTCACTGTTTATTTTAGTATCATGGCACCCAAATATGATTATAATCTACTTAAATGAAACTGAACACAGAAAACTTTCTGTATTAAAATGTACTAAACTTTTCACTGAGTTACCAGTTGGTTGCTGAAATTAATTTGCGCCTAGGCCGAGGATTTGGCGATTTTCTGTGCACCGTGCATTTTGCAGAAATATTACGGTTTGTGTTTTCATTTGCTACTCCGGATTTTACTGGCCCCCAGTGCATTCAAATTCATTCACAGTCTGAAATTCTCTGAAGACGTTTCATTTCAGATTTCTGTAATTATAGTGAGAGGGGTACGTATTTGAATATCGAAGATTAAAATACCTACGCTTAAAATATCGATGTTCAAAACATCGAAAATTTAAATATCGATTGTATCAAAATGTCGAAAATTGTTATACCTACGCTTAAAACATCGAAAATTAAAATTCCGAATGATTAAAATTTCGAATGATTCAAAATATCGAATGACATTATGCCTAAGTTCATAATATCTACGTTCAAAATACCTACTAGTTAAAATACCGAAAAAAAATTATACAGGGTGTAAATCAACACCCACACACACACATACAGCCGTTAACCAAGCATTCTGTACATCAAGCTAAGTACCCCTACGCAAAAATTTTTGCTGGGAAACGTTTTATTTTTTGGGGAAAAATTTGTAACTTTGACCCCCAATATCTCCGTAACTAGGGGGTTCCCAGGTATGGTCTAGAACAAAAAAATGATCGCAGTGGTTATATTGTACATTTGCGTACAAATGTGTTTTATTTTGGGTTTTTATTATGTAAAAATAATTAAACTACCTACATTACATGAGGTTTTCCTTGTTTTTTTTTTTGTAACCCACCTAGTAACTGATTACCATCAAGCAAACAAGCTTGCAGCAATCATGCAACATGCAAGCAACCATGGTTTCTGTCACGGCTCCGGCGCTGCAGGGCTCCGGCAGTCCCACGCGAGCTTAACGTCGCAGATGATCTAAACGCTCACCACCGCAGCTTCGGCTTGTTGGCCGGCTTTGCCGGCCAGCCTCAGCTGCGGCGGCGGGCGTTAAAACCACCTGCTCCTCAGCTCGCGGGCTGCCGCGCCCCTCCGCGCCTACGCGATTTTAAATTACACTCTAGGGGTAGGGCATACAAGACTACGTAGAGTCGATTTTGCAGCGATAAGTTTCTGTCACTAACTTTAGTAGCATAACATATTGACTTTCAAAAATATATTTTAATTTCAAGACCTAAATAATACCTTCACGATTGACCTATGCTTGTACACTGGACACTGACTTTCATGGATAAAATAGGTCGAAATTGTTCCAAAACCGAATTAGGGTACCCCGAATTTTCGTAGTCTTTTGGCTGTTACCCCTAGAGTGTATATAAAAATCCGGAGGCGCGAAGGGAGGGCAACCCCCGCTCGCTGTAACAAAGCATAGGCACCCGTGGGAGCCGAAGCTGCGGAGGTGAACATGGGTGCCTATCCTTTGTTACGCAAGGGCGAAGGGGTTGCACTTCCCGTAGCGCCGGAGACGTTGCAGAAGCAACCTTTTTCCACTCATACTACTTACATCAAAAATTAATTTTCGATGTTCAAATAATATATGTACCCATTGATATTTAGGGCGTTCGATAGTTTTTACTTCGATATTTAGGACATTCGATAATCTGTATTTCGATGTAACTTTTGTAGATATTTTGATTTTAGATGTATTGGACGTAGGTTATTTAACCATTCGATAATATAAACTTTCGATATTTTATGTTTCGGTTTTATGGTCGTTCGATATTTCCATTTTCGATGTTTTGAACATCGATATTTTAAGCATCGGTATTTTAATCTTCGATATTCAAATACGTACCCAGTGAGAGTGAAATAATTTGAGCTTTTATAAGGCAGATTTTACCAAAACTGAACGCGATGAACGCATCATTACAGCGTTCCAGAGCTAACAGTAACAATATTTCATAGCAATTACGACGCTGACAGTTCTTAAATGCCAAATTGCGTTCTACATCCTGATGGAATTCGATAGAGCGGATTCCTAGCTTAACCTTTATAGCAAAAGGTTGTAACTTTATGTGTAGGATAGAAAAAATATCCTTTTTACGAAACCAAATCAAATCTTCGTCTAAGTACACCGTCTAGACAACATTCGGAATCAACCGAAGTCCTCGTAATTACGACACAATAAATGTTTCGTTGTAAATCTCATTTGATTTTATCTGTTTTGATTCTACAAGCAAGAAAAATCAACAGTCTTGCAAGGTACCTGAAGGTTAGCTATAAATACTTTTGGCATAAATTCCCTGTAAACCCAAGGTAAGAAAGACGAGTTGCCTTGGGGCAAAATATTATTTTTTGAAGTACAAGGAGTTTTTAAGAATCGCAGCAGGTGGCATAATATAACTTGATTTATTGTCCAATTTCATGCCCAAAACCACCCATTTGCTTACATTTTCGGAAACGAATTGGTAACAAAGGCTAAATTAAACCATTTTCATTACTAAATTCCAAGTCCTTGGATCACTAGTTCTCTGTAGTTTAGTGTCCTATCACTCCTGAGTTTACACCTCCAGATGGATTACCCACCCTGATCAATCACGATTAAACAGTACGTGTGCGTTGTACATAGGCGTCAATCTTCCAAACCGCACACTTTGTTCTCTCCACTGTTCCCGTGTTCTAGTAAATGAAGTTTAACCTCAATAGCAGTTACGTGTTCGGATTTAATATCCGGGTGATATGATTAATAACTGGGTGATGATAAGGATCCTGGATCTTGGTGGAGTCTATAAAGCTAGTATACCCGTGCCGATAAATTTTAGGTTTAAGTTACGAAGAAGTTGACCTTACTCATAAGTTCGCAAAAATAACGCGATTTACTCGTGATCATAATAACGATATTATAACGATTGTAACGTTGAAAAGAAACTTATTTTTCATGTTTAGTATGGTTACGGAAATCTCTTTTATATCTTTCGTAAATGCAACGCATTAACGGCCGTGGCTCTAATCTTCATTATAAGTCTTCCAAGATGAATGATAAAATCATCATCATAATCTTTTTGGCCTTGTATAATTACTTGGGGTCGGCGCAACCACCCACTTCAATAGAAACATCAAAACTCTATGATCAAAGCGCTCCAGAACACACACACCTACAAAATCATTAGCTGATAAAAAAGTTACACAAAGATTGAGCAGAAATACCAACCGCCGTCAGTAATAAAGAATAATGACGTAGCAATTGCTTTAATTGTCCTGGATAGAACTGATTGAGACAATTTTGCAACTGGCAATGGCAATTGACCTCATAACAGTGTTCCTATTACGTGTCACACTTGTATTGAATGGCTTCATATTACATTTGTTGGTAATTTCGTTGCTTGTTATTTTCTGCTTGGATTTAGGTCGTCTGACATTATATATTCGTTTTTATTTATAACGTTCCTTATTACGATATTGCTAAAGTTATTGACTAACTCGCTGGCCCTAAATAAATTGGATAAAGGGAGGAGCATGATGACTTTTAAATGTTGTGTAAAATCATATTATAATTTACTTGACGGGCACAAATCCAGACTTATATAATGAGAGGAATCTTATAGAAAAACTCATAATCACCCAGTTTGCTAGAATAGTGATCTAAGTATTCCGTACGATTACTTAGATTACTATTCTAGCAAACTGGAAATTTGTTAAGATGTAGTATGATATGACGCACATTGCTTATTTCTTTATCGTGTGGTTGTATTGGCTTCACATGCCGTCGAGAAATATCTCTCAGGCGTGCTGATTTGGGCACGCATGGTAGTGGCGGTAAGTCCCCTCTTTGAGGAGTGGCTAGAGAGGCGCCACGGTGCCCTCACCTTCCGTCGGACGCAGGTACTCACCGGACACGGTTCAGCACCGAATCAGGCGGGAAACGCCCGAATGCCACCACTGTGAGGATCGGCCGGAGGACACGGTGGAGCACACCGTGGAGATGTGTCCTGCTTGGGCGGAGCCCCACCGTGTTCTCGTAGCGGCGATCGGCGGCGGCGACCTCTCGCTTCCGGCCCTGGTGCAAGCCATGGTCCGGGACAAGGAGGAATGGAAATGACGCCGTCGCCTCCTTCTGCGAAGCAGTGATGATAGCGAAGGAGGTGGCGGAACGTGAGAGGGGGAGAACCTCTCGTTCCAGCCGCCGCGGGAGGCGCTCCGGGCGTCGGGGGCCACGTGTTGGCTTCCGGCCACCGTAGACGCGGGCTAGTGGACGGTGAGTGATGAGCTAGCTCGCCGTTCGTCCGTCTTATGACGATGACAGGCCGTGTCGACGGCGCGCCGGGGCTGCGGGTTGTTCGCAAGAGATACCGCGGCCTCGACATGAAGGGCTAAGAAGGAACATGGATGGTTTTAGTCAGTAGAAGTCTGACACTCCCTTTCGCTCTGCCCAAGAGCGGGTGGGGTTAAAAGAAGAAAAAAAAGGCGTGCTGGTTTCCTTACGATATTTCATTCACCGAAGGAAGTGATAATCATACAATACGCACATACGCGCATTTTTCTTTTATCAAAGTTTACAAGTCTGTTATACTTTTTCAAACGAAGTTGACAGGACGGCAGACATCAAACCGTGTTTTGACCTCTCTGGTGAAACAGGGTACGCCAAATGTTCTCAAATAACGATACACGAGTTAATTCTTAATAACGCGCCCAAAGTTTTCATAACACACAATGTATACATTATAATATCAACAAGTCTCTTAACATTATTGCGACCGTTATATTACGTGACGAAAATAATACTTGAAAGAAAACGGACGCACGCAAAATCACTTCCGCTCTACCCATATCTGATACCGAGGATTTGTTTAGACGTGCAAAGTCACATAAAATATGGCTTAGAAGTATCAGCCGGGTTCTGTAGCTTATCACTTGCGAATTTACGGAGTAATCCGTGGAGAAATCGATTCGAATATGAAAGGTATTTGGTGCTTTCCCGTTCGTAGCTTATCGTTCTAGCTGTGGATGATGTGATATGATGTGAACCGCTCGAAAAATGAACAAGGGTAAATAGTGTTTTAATATCATAGTAACTATAATGAGTTAGTGGTCAAGGAGTAGCAAGATCTATGGCTAAACGTGGTAGCTTGGGGATACTGTGGTCGTGAAATGTGTTATTGGAACTTTCTATGAGCAATTTCTAGGTAGCAACTCAAAGTCAGCATTTTTCTTCGATTACTGGTCCTGGAATAGCTGCAGACACCAGTTCATGATGCTACCCGAAACTGTAAAATTTATCCAATCAATATTAAACCTAATGCTTTAACGATAAAGTTGAAAATCAGTTTAAAAAAAATCACAGATTGTAGTAGTTCTGTTTAGCGTGTTGATGGTAACCTTATCTAAACTCAAGAATGGAACAGTGATTACACCAACTTACTCTCAACTTATAGCCGTAAGGGCCGTAATTTTATTATTCTCTGGGGTAGCAATTATTCGGATACAAAAATCACCCCATGGGTTAGCAGCGGTACAAGCCAGTGGTCATAAATAAATCCCCCTTGACAGTAACTGGCCTGCCTTTGGGTGAGGCCACTAAATAAACCAATAAGGTTGACCTTTTCCTACTCCGAATTTCTATAGCCTTGTCAGATTCCGTCATTTACACACTAGAAAGAACCCCTATCGGAGGCTTTTTGATGGTCAATTGAAATATCGCAGACCTATACGACAAGAAACGTAGAGCAATTTGTAGGCCTAGTAGTTCCTTGCGTAGTATGCAGCTTTAATAGATTGCGAGATCAGCACTGAATTTATTACCGGCACAGTTGGCGCAGTGGGTCAAGCAGTTGACTGCTGCGCTACGTGTCGCGGGTTCGATCCCCGCACGGAACAAATATTTGTATGGCAGGAAGGTATTTGTTTCGGATCTGGGTATTTGTGTAAGTGAGTTTAAATGTTTGTGATTGTGTCTTGTGTCGTGGGTGCGTACCCACGATACTGGACAAATTCCTAGTGTGGGGCAACGTTTAAAAAAAATATTGTTGAGAGTTGAGAGGAAGCGCTATTGAATTATATTGCACTACAGACCAAGTACTCGTATGTGTTTACAATTCTATAGAAGTTTCTAAACTAGCACAGGCGATGAGACACAAAATTGAAAGAAGAAAAAGTTCAAGAAAAAGACATCAGTATGGAAGAAGAAACTTTGGAAGTCGCTTCACATCTCACGTCTGTGATGGCAGCAAGAAACCCACTTTATTGAAACGTCCAAGTCGCGTAAATAAGTGTTGTTTCCTCATATTTGTTTTATTTATATGTGTCTAATAGTACTTTTTCTTTGTTAGAAAATTACGAACTCTGACCTTTCTAGTAAAGATAAGTATAAGGAAAATTCAATTATATTTAACGCTGAAGGTAAATGTTGGCAAATCGGGAAAGTTTCCAGACGGGATGTAGCAGTCTAATTTTGAAATTTTCATTGAAACGCGACTGTTTTAAAATAATGTTCCAAAGACAATTATTTGGGTCGGGGTGAGGAAGGCACTGTCCCCGTCGGGGCTGCGGGTTGTTCGAAAGAGATACCGCGGCCTCGACACAAAAGGCTAAGAAGGAACATGGGTGGTTTTTAGTCAACAGAAGTCAGACACTCCCTATCGCTCTGCCCAGAGCGGGCAGATGATTTGATGATTTCCCACCTTCCAGAAAAAAAAGCACTGTTGAATAAGGTTTAAATTTTACTAGCAATATTGCGTATATGTCAAGTAATCTTGTGCCTAAAGAGATGATGAGTATAGAGAAATGATAATGGAAGAAAACATAATTCATCGACCCCAAATAGGATATTATATAGTCAGGAGAATGATAATGTGAAGGAAATGTTTTACCAACATATTTGTACAAAGTGGAAGCAATTTAATTTCGTCCCGATAAATTATGAATTTAAAATAAAGTTCTACCCGTTGAAATCCTTAAGCTTTGAAAGACAATCCTTGCCACGAACTTTCACCAATGATCGTTTAAATTGAAAAAGTTGAATGCTTTGAATTTTTTATTTATCTTGACAGTGTTCGAAACCGACTTTTCTCTTAATCGAATGCTGCGAAACTAGAGTTGAAATATCTCAGTCGTTGAAGGGAAATATTACAGACATTCTATTTCCGTGACGGTGAGAAATTTATTTAATTAAAAAGAAGACTTTTCCTAGGAAAGATCGAATGAAGAAAATATGTTTAACATTTTTATATACTGCGGCCACGGAGTTTGGATTTTTGTTTGAACTGGAGAAATGTAGGTGTAGGTACTTTTGGGTACACAAATCGACACATCGAGTTATACATTTCCAGTATAACATGGCCTCGTTTTGTATAAATTTCCCGTGCAATTTAGGAAAACAGATCATAATATGAGAAAAATATGAATTGCGTTAAAATTCGTAACATGGTCACAGACGCTTAAACTATTATGAAAGGTCCATTTTACGTTTATTTTAACGCAATTCATATTATGATCTGCTTAAGTAAAAAAAAAAAGTGGCCATTTAAGACCAAATAAATCAATAAAAAAAAATTCAAGCGTGATGTTATGTCGATGTTTATAAAATAAAATCTGACAAAAGAACCGTCCTCTCATTGTCCCACTGCTGAACAAAGGCCTCTCTCCATTCCTTCCATAGGTCACGATTCTGTACAACTTCCTTCCAGTTTTCATGGAAGGCATAAAAGGCAAGATAAGTTCTTTCTCTTGTGCTAGAAAAGTGTGTCAGTGAAATGGTTTTAAAAGTTACGACTAGGTAAGATTACTTCGTTGATCGATGGCATTGACGGCACCTGTAAAACAAAGCCCCTTATTGAACATTTCCTTTGTCAAGACACCATCCAGACACGAAAGCTTTTAGACTTAAGACTCCAGGAGCAATTTCAGCGAATATAACATTTAGTATTCCTAGAACCGAAGAGAACCTGTTCCTCTGAAAACTGACGCTATTATAATAAAATCCAGATAGTATTTTTCGTGTCAGCGTGACTTCAAACTTTCACGTCCGACACTCAACTGTTTGAATGAACGCTATGAATTTTTATTACATTTTATAACCTAATCTAAAAATGCTTCCTGACGGCAAAGAGTTCATGAAATTAGTTCACCCTTTTTCGAGATGACCTGCACACACACAGCCAAACGACAGCGTCGGACTTTATTTTTAGACTAATTGGAACTAACGAATCGATCGATTTTGCCGTAAAATCTCTTCTGTTGTCGGAGTTTTGCTTGCTCACTGAAACTATCTACGTATGGGAAGGGAATTTGAGTATTCAAATACCGGCTTTAAAACTTTAAATTTTCGTGACATTGTTAGCTTGTGTTCTCATAATTTTCATAAAATTTTAAGCGAAAATTACTGTCATTCTTTCACTCGTACAGGATACTTTAATATCTCAAGAAGTACCAGTAAGAAGAAATTGTACAATATTTTCATGTACAGCATTAGTAAGTAGCTATGGGGGGACAACTGAAATAATAATATGACAAGTCTAGTATATAATACTTTTTTTTAAATTTGTTTTTACCATTGACATAGCTGCTCATGTTCAGAATAGTGCTTATAGGATTAAGTTTCCCCTTAGTAATCTGAACTATGACTAACGTGACCTGTTTGGTTATTGAATTAGCCTTGTCATTAAGATTATGTTGCAGTTAATTAAACCTGCATCTATCTAGCTTAGGCAAACACTATGAATATCATGACTCATAAGTGTAACTATACCATAATAATGTTACGTCGGCAACGAACGAAGCGAGCAAAGAACATTCCAGATTCCTCTAAGTTCGAATCTAGAATGTTCCACTGTTCAACCATGTAGAAGGTTTGAGAAGGTTCCACTAGAGTCGGTCGACATATAAACCGCCATCGGGTTTGCGGGAGTAATCACTTTGTTTGCCCTGGTTGGACGCCTTACACTCAAGGTACCCACAGGACAGGCCGGTTGAACACAATACCTGCAAGTAATGACCTGCGAGAGGCCATTCACAAAAACAAGAAAGCAGTCAATCAGCTTTTGGCAATACAATGTAGCGAACCGAAGTGAACTAGAAGTGCAAGTATATGTGAATAGTGCTCAGTGGTGAATTGTCAAATTGTTTCGTAATAATAATTAAAACATTTGGTATTTTAACGGTTGTGTCTTAATTTACCCAGGAATTATATATTTTTGTATATTATAAAACTCATATTTCTATAGTCAAACCATCAGCAAACTCCTTAATTACCTACGTGAATTTAAAACGACTGAACTTTTTTAAACTTAGCACTTTTTTCCAAAAATAATAAAAAAATATTTTAATTAGTTATTCATCAAAGTATCATAACGTAGCCCACAAAGATTCTTGTTTTATTACCATTAGATACTTCTGAAATTAAAAACTTTGCATAAAGCCTTTATATTCTTTGAAACACCCTTTGGAAGTAACATGTCATTTGAATATGCAAATTCAAGCTTAGTTTAATTTCATTCCACCATCTGCGACCGTTGGTACCGTAACATTACGACTCCTTACATAATGAGACAGGCCAGGCTTAGGATACATAAACTACCGGTCCCAAATGAAACTGCTAGTGTATCTACAACTCGCTGTTTCATTCACCGTGTTTCTCTTTACTCGGCACCTAAGGGTAGTAGCGTGATGTTAAATAGCCTATAACCATTCTCAAGTATTAGACTAGCCAAGTTGGATAGCGATACGACAATAAACTACCTAAATGTCTTTGCCAAATTCGTTTGTCACATCGTATTTCCATACGTATATCGGTGCAAATTATTCCGAAGGTTAGTAAACCAATATTATTTTGTTTATAAATTGTAATGTATTTCGTTTACAGTTTTATGCTACTTAGTTTAATTGTTTTTTAATATTTTGCTGTTAAGATTTATTTGTTAGTTTAATAATGTTCCTATGAACTAGAACTACCAGTGGTTTCATTTATTGTCGTATGGTTGTCACCACCCTGTATTTTCATAACATGAGCTATCTGCCAGCAGTTAATGGCCTCGTCAAAATCGATTTCGCTTTCTGTGTTTTTCTGACATTCAAAAGTGTCTGCAATGGTCCAATTTGAATTACATGATTTGAGAATAAATTTGATATGCATTCAGTAAAAAACTGCAATATTGAATTTACAAACAGATACTTAAATTTTATTTCTTGTATAGATTAGGTAAACAAGACGAGGGTCATGTTTAAAAGTTAACAAAATGTCAACTCCAGAACTTAGGTTCGTAAAGAACTAAGCGAATAAATACAGGTTTTTATTCGTTTAGTTCTTTACGAACCTGATGTAAAATTCTCTTTCACAATTGATTTTTATTGATATGGCGTCTTTTATTTGCCGTTTTGTTCGCCGCCCCAGGATTACAGACTTTACACCGCGACTTTTCCCTCGTGGGGGCTAGCTAGTAGTAGGCTAGTACACTCACCTAATATAAGCGCTTTGGACGAGGAGTTGCGGACACCAGCCTAGCTTTTATGTAATACAATAGTACACCCATACTTTGCCAGTTATGTATAAGTACAAATCTAATGGGGCCTTTTGCCATCAACCGGGCACAAATCCATGGTCCGTAGCTGCTACAAAAAAAAATCTGATGGAAAAACCCGATAACATTAAGCCCAATTTGGGTATCGAACCGTCATGCTCTGCAGTCGCGGTTGCAGCCACTGAACCAACGAAGCAGACTTTCTATAACGTTAATATTCATTCTGGATGAGTAGATCACCAGCAGCTAACTTTAAGTAATGTACACAGAATGAAGATGAGATGGAAACTTGATAGTTCGTACTTGAGCTCACTACCTGATAACTTGAGACCTTTTGTGGGACGGACGCTCCACACGATGAAAATTTTATAAATAAACTTTTTAATACAACGTTCATGTAACATTTTCTTTACCTACTGACTAGCGTTATAGTGAATGTTTGTATAAGTAATTTCAACATTTTTAAAATTTTTATTTTATTTTCTTGTTTATTTTATAAGTTATATGCGTATGTCAGTCTCATCGTTCCCATACTGTATATCATATGTGGGCTATGAACCTGAACAGACTCCTCGCATCATCACCATTTTGGATGAGTCAGTATTTCGTGGAATGTGCCTGACAAAATAAGCAGTATCTATATATTCAAACAATATACATGTAATTTTTCAGCGATGTCTACCGTATTACTTACATAGCAAAATAAATAAAACAATATGGAATGTTTTATTTATTTTCTTATCTTTACATAGGTATATTGATAGGTCGCGAATAGATAAAATAAGAAATGAGTACATAAGAGGAAGTCTGAAAGTGGCGCCGGTGAATGAAAACTTGTGTGGTAATCGGCTGTCGTGGTATGGACTTGTAATGCGGAGGAATGAGGAAAATGTTGAGTACGAATGTAGATATGGCTATAAGAGTAGAGGATGACCACAGAAACGATGGATGGACTGTGTGAAGGATGGTATGGCTAGAAAGGAGGTTACTGCTGAGAAGACGAGTAATAGACAAGTATAGAAGAAGATATGTTGCTTTGAGAATGCTGACATAGGTCTATAGTTAATTTAAGTTTGAAATTATGTGTTTTCTAGCCAGTTATTTAGTGGCTAAATAAAGGAAATTAGTAATCTAAAGACAATAGGGGATCGGACTGAGTCAAAAAATATGATTCTAATTAGTCCGTCAGTTAGATTATCGAAAAATATTGGATACGTATTTTTTGTTTTATCAAATTAATAAAAATTGACGAAGATAAAACGCGTCAAAGATCATGAGTGGGGGGTTGTGACGTCATTTGTAGGTAAAAAATGTACTGACATGTGACGTTTTCGAGGAGTCAACGAGTTTTCGAAGCACTGTATCGTCTTCATTTTTTGATTATGTGAAAAGAGAAAAAATATGTGTTCAATATTTTTTGGAAATCTATCTGGCGGACTAATTAGTTACTTTTTGTCCGATCCCCTATTTAGCTAGTTAAATAAAGGATTCTACTCGCTATTTAGATGACAGCACTTGAAATGATACTTTTCACAGAATCTGTTTTAAAATCTTTAAAGCTTTAAAATAGTAAGCGAGAAAGTTTGGAACCAATTACCAGAATTTGAAAGTTGCTCAACTCTACTCGAAATTGTAAAGATACCCTGTTTCAGTAAAAATCGGTTTCAAGATGGTGTGTTTTCGATTTTAAACTGTCTAGCACAAAACAAACCACACCAATGTGGTTTAATGAGAACCGGTTCATCATCATTTTCTTGTCCTTATCCCAATTAATTTGGGGTCGACGCATCATTTGTCTTCTTCTTCCATACTTCTCTGTTTCTCGTCATCTCATGAGACACCTCCTTTCTTACCATATCATTCTTAACACAGTCCATCTATCGTCTTTTTGGTCTTCCTCTACTTCCTCTACCATCTATTTAATGAGAACAAGATCATGAAGAGCAAATTGAAATTCATTCTCAAACGACTGTCGATAGCTTTTTTTTTGGCGGGTGGAAAATCATCGAATAACCCCTCCCGCTCTTGGACAGAGCAAAAGGGAGTGTCAGACTTCTACTGACTAAGAACCACCCATGTTCCTTATTAACCTTTTATGTAGAGGCCGCGGTATCTCTTGAGAACAACCCGCAGCCCCGACGGGGACTGTCGGTAGCTGACAATCAAATACATTGTCAGTTGCCCAGCCTTGCTCTACGCACCAATTACTTGCTCTGTATATTACTTGCGATCGCTTTTTTCATTCTCCCCTGTCAACCGTCACGCTATCATTTACTCCTTTTTAGGGTTCCGTACCCAATGGGTAAAAACGGGACCCTATTACTAACTGCCTCACTCAGAGAGCTTTAATGATTACTTAGGCCATCACTTAGTAAAGGTTTTGACAGTTTTGTCATACAAAAGTCTGTCAAAACATTAGTAAGTGACGGCTTAAGTAATCATTAAATGTCTCTGAGTACCGCAGTAAGACTTCACTGTCTGTCCGTCCGTCTGTCCGTCTGTCTGTTACCAGGCTATATATCCAGAACCGCAATAGCTAGAGAGTTGAAATTTTCACAAATTATGTATTTCTGTTGCCGCTATAACGACAACGACTAAAAACAAAATAAAATAAATATTTAAGCATCCATACATCAAACGTGATTTTTTTGCCGTTTTGATAGAACCCTCCATGTACGAGTCTGACTCGCATTTGGCCAGTTTTCTTTTATATCATTACTAACTCGGGGACCTGCTGGATGCGAGACGCACGGGATCAGTCATTGAGGCGACACCTGGGGGAGGCCTATGTCCAGCAGTGGACGCTGTGGACGTCTTTTGGCTGAAATGACGATAATGATGATGATTACTCACATAACTCATCACTTCTCAAAATACACACGTACCTACCTACATAAACTCACGCCTTTTTCCCATGGGGGTAGGCAAAAACCACCTGCTACGATACACATACCTTGCGTTTTGCCTCATCCACGTTCTTCAATCTGGTCATGTACGCGCACGCACGTTTTCTTAAAATAACACCGCGAACTGATCACATTTTCCACCACGTCGGTGTACCAAAATGATAATTTACACTCTACGAAAGCCTAAAAAGCATCCGTCTTAATTATTCATGGGGAAGGTATCGATCGCATTTCGTCCGCCATCTGCTAACTGCCACCCGTCTCCCGAGTCCCTTCTAAGACGGTGCACAAACTGGCGGCATCAGAGTTTTGTCTGTTGTGTACGATAGGGCTTTGTCGGGCGTGTACGCTGTAATTGTTTTAATAGAGACAGACTGTCGAAATAATTCCTTTTGTCCTTTATCTCAGTAATGCCTTGAAGGAATATCAAATGATTGCCAAGATTCTGACGAGAGACCAGTTTGGTTCTTGCATGCAAATTATCATTTTATCATTTTGTTAGTGTTGTTTATTGTCCCTTCCTACTGTGTTATAAATATTAGTTATGCGTTCTATGTTTATTGTTTATTTTCTATTGTCATTTTTTATGCACGTCATGTATCTGCAATTTTTTTTCTTCATTTTGCGCAAGGTCCTCGCTATTGCCTCGCTCACTTATATAGTCTTGAGTCAAGACTGTCTTATGACAAACTTGTTTTAAGCCGTTTTTTAAAAATGTACGCGCCTTTATTAATTTTACAAAACGCCTTGAAACAAGTTTGTCTTAAGACAGTCTTGACTCAAGTCTGCCCTCAGCCTTACAACTCCTTGGCAAGTCCGTAGAAACATTATTTTGTTATCTAATCCAGTCTTGGCTATTGTGGCTTGGATACAGGTATAATCTTTCCCTTTTTTGTGTTCTTTCTAATTTCATTTGATCTAACATGTTCATATTTACTTTTGTAAAGAATAAACACTGTAAAATTAATTTATAAAGATGATCTTAATGGGGGAATTTTATTAGGTTTCATTAGAACAGTGAGGTAGAACAGTTATCCCAATAGGAATATGAATACCTAGAATCACAATAACTAGTATTATACTTTAGTGTAATCGGTTTAAAACTGTTAACTAAAGGTATTTCATATCGGTATCTGTTACGTTAGTATCTATACTATCTTAAAATAATACATTATTATGATTACCGAAATAAAAGTACAATGTACGACACATCAAGCTATAGGTACATTATTCAATATAACATGGCCTCGCTTTGAATAGGTTTCATTGAGAGATCCGCGAAAACTGATTTGTATAACTTGATTGGTGGCCGTACCCAAAGATCTACATTATTTGACGGCACGGTTGGCGCAGTGGCTGAGCGATTGGACTGCTGCGCTGAATGTCGCGGGTTCGATCCCCACACGGAACAAAATATACTTGTATGGCCTACAAATAGTTGTTTCGTGTCAGGGTGTTTGGTTTGTGTATGTGAGTTTAGATGTTTTAAACGCACCCACGATACAGGAAAAATTCCTAGCGTATGAAAAAGTATAAAAAAAATAACAACAATTTAAGTATCTTCAGACTTTTTGATTTCGTAGAAGTTCCTATAAATGAATGTCGAAGAACAAACCTATCAATCAGAAACTCAAACAAAAACTAATTTAATTAGAATTATCCATCGTGGAGCTTCTTTGTTTGCCACAATTCTATTTGTTTACCGAATTAATTATATTCGAGTAAATTTTGAAATTATTTTGACCGTAACTAGGCTAATACTACCTAACTCAGTGTTATTTCTATTGAAGAATAGAGACCCCCCCGTCGGGGCTGCGGGTTGTTCGAAAGAGATACCGAGGCCTCGGCGCAAGGACTAAGAAGGAACGTGGGTCATGGGTGGGTTTTGGCTTAGTCAGTAGAAGTCTGACACTCCCTTCCGCTTTGCCCAAGAGCGGGAGGGGTTATTTGATGATTTCCCACCCCCCCCAAAAAAAGAAATAAAAAAAAGAATAGAGACCCTAAAAATTATTGTCTGAAAATTACTTAATTAAAACTGAAACAAGGTAAATTATATCGCCTTTATTTAATAATTCCTTTGGAGAAACACCTAGATTCCTTAGCAACGTTGTAAGAAATATTACTAGTTACCTTGAAATATCTGAGAGAAAACTGATTATTAAAAGATACCTGTGACTTAACCCTGCTTCGCACGGTTTATTTTATTTTTGAAGGGAACTTATAGCTACCGTTGGGGCTGCGGGTCCCGTTGGTGCTGCGGGTTGTTCGCAGATACCGCGGCCTCGACATGAAGGGCTAAGAAGGAACATGGGTGGTTTTTAGTCAGTAGAAGTCTGACACTCCCTTTCGCTCTGCCCAAGAGCGGGAGGGGTTATTTGATGATTTCACACCCCCCAAAAAAAGGGAACTTATAGAGGATACATTTCAAATCAAATCATTTATTAATTTGCGAATATGGGTACAAAGAAAAGGTCGTAAATTAACAATAGTGTCCATTAGCCATATAATACCATAAGGCATGCAAATTTACACATAATATTACAAAAAAATATCCTGTAAATATTCAGTGACAGAATAGTACGATTTTTTTTGTAACAGTGTTCTGACATTGTTTTTAAAAATATTAATATCATTTATCTCCAGGAATGAGTTAGGTAAATGGTTATATATGCGTGGAGCCATACATAATACACTTTTATTTAACAACGCTGTTTTATTTATCGGTAAACATATATTGTATTTGTATCGTCTGCTATAAAACTTATTAAAGAGGTTTGTATTTTTTTTAACGAACATTATAACCTCTAATATATACATATACATGGTAGCGTAAGAATATTTAATTTTAAGAAGAATGGTCTGCAACTGTCAGTCACTTTAATACCAGTTATGGCTCGTATACATCTCTTCTGGGCTTTAAATACCGTTTCTTATTTAGTAGAATTACCCCAAAAAATAACACAATACTTTAGAATAGGTGCAACATAGCCGTTGTAGGCTGTAAGGACTGTAGAAATACTAGCTGTTTGTTTAAGTTTAAACAATGCATAAGAAAAGCTATTCAATCTAGTGCACAATGTATGTATATGTTCTTTAAAATTTAAATTATTATCTATCTTTATACCCAGAAATCTGGTAACGTCTACTTCCTGGATCTTTCGGTAATTTATGTTCATGTTTGCTATTTTACTTACTCTACTTCTGAATGTCATAGAATTTGTTTTGTCTAGATTTATGTGTAAATTGTTGGATGTCAACCAATTAATAATTAATGATTAAACGAACTTACCTGTACGTGAAGTTCTATCATAATTATACGAGCGCCGAGTCCGAAGAGATTAGTAATTTACACATGTAGTTACGCCTAGTTGTCACCACTCATGCACTTAGTTGAGAAAAAAATATATTTTTCCTTTATCTATGGCAATGCAATTTGACATACCCACAATACTTTTAACTTTTTTATTTTGTGTGTTTATGTGGGTACCTCGTCCAGTTCCGCTCTCAGACGAGGTCGCCAATCATTTAGTTTAGAGAAAAAGATCCTGTGGTTCATTGATAATTATATTTCCAATACACTAAAGATAATTTGGGGTGTGTATGTAAGGCACTGGGAGGGTGGGATTACTAATCTCTTCGGACTCGGCGCTCGTATAATTATGATAGAACTTCACGTACAGGTAAGTTCGTTTAATCATTAATTATACTCGCGCCTCGTCCTCGAGATTAGTAATTTACACATGTAGACTTTGAGAGTATTTTGGGAATATTATCAATGAATAATAATGTTGGTTAATATCAAAATATTTTTTAGTTTTGTACAGTCAATAACCATAAAGAACAATAATATGTACTTTTAGGATTAACAATATGTTTCTTTGGGTGTTTAATACTCGAAGGGTAAAATTAATCACAAACATACAAATATTAGTAATTAACTAATTAAGGAATAATTATTACTCTTATAGTAGCTATCATAGTTAGCTGTAGACAATTATGTATAATTCCAATAATCTAATTGCATTAAATCAGCTCTGTGCGAGATTTTAACTTAACTTAAACTTAATCGAATAATTAAAATGAATGCTGATTGATTATAGATTCTGCTAATAATAGCTCTCGAATAGAATTTTGCAAAAGTTATGGAAATCTTACTCCAGCCAGCTGTTTTACGGATAGTATCTAGCTTAAGGCCCAGTCTCGTGCCATGTGCACTGAACACGCTTGTGTCGACACTCACAGAGTGTTTGCTTTATCCAGCGGCTAAGCATTTGCGTTCCTACTGGTTTATGAGGTTTCTTAATTCCAACAAATAAATCGTCAGATGTGTAATAATGAGGTGCGTTCTATGTAACAGAGTAATGTCGTGGCTGGGCAGATAGCCGTGTTTTCAATAAAGAACGGTGAATGAATAATAGGTTGTTGAAATCCCGGTCTAAGTCTTTAATATAAAATCTGAGGTTTTAATTGAGAAAAGTTACGAATGTTTCTTTGAGAGAGTTTGAACTCTGCGTGCGGTTGCCAGAGCCAGTAAGGTGATGTTTTTAATAGTCAGCCTACCTAAGGTTATTCCTCATTGGGATAACATGAAGTTAATGTATTCAATAGGTACTAGGTTCTTATTTAAGGAAACTTAATATTTAGGTCTTGGTGGCTTTAGTCTAAAAACTCCGTTGAGGAACCTTTTTGTTCTATAGTCACTAGTTTGCACTGCGCTCAGTGTCAGGGAAGCAAAGACTTGCATGAATTTAGAGTAGCATATTGGCACCTGTCATTAAATAGTTGGATTAAAAAGGAACTTACTGTGGGTACAGAGGCTTCATTAACATTTAACGAATTAATTTTAAAAAAGTACTACCATTTCTTCAAGTGAACGTATTGTTTCATGGAGTTAGGTGCTAATGCAGCTAACATTATATCAAGTGATGAATCTGGTATGTTTCGCTTTGAAAATGCGTCACGGATAATATGCCTGCCACCAGGGTAATCGACTCGTGTATCCGTCGGCAGCTGTAATGAGACAGTAACGCATGGCTTTTATGTGGAAATGTAAAAATTTCCGAAATAAGGAGAGGTCTAAACAAGAGATACCATGGCTGTGTTGGTCTTAAATGTACGATTATGATAGCGCGGTGTCGTGTCTGAAAAATCATAATTTTCCCATGAAACCGTAAACGCATTTATCGCGAATGCGTCTGGGCGTCTTGGGTAACCGAATGCGCGTACATGTGAGACTGTCAAAGGCTCAATCAGATAGCTCCAATTCTAAGTCCGGATAAGTTCTTCGTCATTCGTAATCTGCAATAATATAATCATTACATTTTACGAGGCAAATACGAATAGCTTTTTGCTTTCGCATTAATTACAAATATCACGAATTGATTTTGTGAGATTTTACATTTTATTTATTTGTACATATATGCCACTGCTGTTGAATTGTCAACACGTAGTAATATTTGGCAATGAAAAAGGTTGTCAACAAAAACTTTTAAGGCAATAAATGCCGCAAGCAGTTCGAGATAATTTATATGTCGTTCTCGTTCGGTATTCGACCACTGCCTGCCCGTTTGCAGACCTTCCATCACAGGCGGCCTCCCACCCCGTCGTTGAGGCGTCAGAAAATACGTCGACTTGGACAGAATTATCTAATTTACTTCACCAGTCAAAGTGATTCAGGTAAAATCATAGATTAGTTATAATCATCATGATCTTTCAAGTTGAGATATTTACATCTTTCTATTTCTTTCGTGTGCAGACATCCATATTCGATCGCTGGACAAGTATAAATTAATAAACTTAATAACTGAGCAAAACTCCTAATTTTAAAACGTTTTAATTTTGAAAACATTAACAGTTGTGCTTTTATACCTTTTATCTGTTGGTAAACCAATTTGAAACTTCAGTGAATTTATGACCATACCTAAAAATCTGCATTTGGTGGAAGGAAAAAGTGCGCTTTCTTCCACATTAATGATGAAACCAAGTCATCATCATCTGCCTAGGCTTTCCCCAATTATGTTGAGGTCTGCTTCTAGTCTAACCGGATGCAACTGAATACCAGTATTTTACATGGAGCGACTGCCCGATCTGACCTCAACAACCCAGTTAACACTGGGTTATACGATATCCTTTGGTAAGACTGGTTATGATGAAGCCAAGTGAATCTTTTAGTTAGATCTATATTAGTTATGCATTCCTGACGGGAATATTCAAATAATAATGAATCAATCGTCTAAATAGACTCTGGACAGAAGGCCTTCGGAACATAATCATTTAACTGTACCTAGGTTTACATATTTTTGTGAAAACGTATGCGGCCGTACTTAATCCAATTCAAATGGTAATATATTAAGTTCGAACTATTTACCTTCGGAATAAAATGAAGAAATATGCGTCTTTTAGTAAGGTCTATTGACGCCATTTAACAATTATACGTTATCATTTTTAATGCCGTTCTTATCCTTTAACTAAAAATGATCTGTTTTTACAAAATTAAGGTTTTTTAAGTTTAAAATAAAACACATCTTGCTATTTGGTTTAGGTATCAAATCAAGTAAATACTTATGACAAAATGATTATCACATTCCGATATTGCGCCTATTGTAACGTAGTACGTTACACTTCTCAGTTATTAACATAATTAGCATAATAACAATAAAAACACATCAAAGATGCAATGTTTACATTCATGTGTCAACTGACAAGGACGAGCCACAGATAAAAATAAGTAGTGCGGTGACAATCAATACTTACTAAGAGCCAGATAATGCATAATATCGGTCGCGCAAGTGAAGATTTGTCTACGGCTCGCATATGTCCCATCGCTATTTAGGCTGCCAACTCCATCTTTTCGTTTGACATAAGGAATTTTAGTCCCGAAGCGATCACACGTCTCACCAGATCCTAATTGTCCAGTGAATTACACACGTGTCTTAACTCGCCATTATCCGGGCCTAAACATAACTTAACCAACTTAATCCGCATTATTCTCCGCCATCGAGCATTTAAATTCGGTGTCTTTGAAAACCCCATACTGGGTAAGTGTTGGAAAGTTTAATCATGTGCATATTTTTGTGTTTCTTTTGTCTTTGCAGGTTAACTTGGCATGTATGCTTGTTTTATCTAAATTTGTGCTACGCCAATGTTCACTTAATTAAATATAAATGCCTTCAGCTCAACTCATTTTGTATTTTGTGCTTCACACCGAAAATGTACTGTCATGCCGTTTTTCCACGCATGAGATCATGTAAACTCCGTCTGATTGTGACAATCCACCAGCATCCTCCATTATCGCACGGTGCTTGCTTTGCTTGGCTTGGTGTCGCAACCAGCGGAGATGACCTTTAACCATCTCGTGACACGCTGGACGTCATTTTCCAGGGTCCAAGGTTCCGGCTGACGTCCCCCGTTACATCCGTCAGTTCGGCTGCACATCAGCGGCTACTGGAACCCGTTTTGGTTCCGTCGCCTGTTCCGGCATCCCACCGTTGGGCATACCTGCCACGTGGGCCGCGTCGAGTTACATCGGGTCGACACCGACACCTGAGCCCTGGTGTCTTCCAGCGTGGCACCTCGCTGCGGGCATCGCCACACCGGCTATCAGGGCAGTACTGTGCTCCCCTACAAGACAATCTCTGGGTTTGTGAACCACAAACTTGCCCACACCCCTTTTTTATTGTTTAATATATTTTATGTTGACGAGGTTACGTGGTCTTATTTTATAACCTGCGCCACGTACACCCTTTCCGTCACATTGGCGCCCAAAAACGTGGTTTTGTGGTCACATTTTCCTAAGGGTTGTCTTGTGGGTATTTTTTTTATATGGTGGTGTATTTGGTGGTGTGTTGTTTTATGTAAAACGTTACGGTTGCCAGCAACTAAGGTGTACGTTACGGTTACTTAGTTTATTTTAATTGGTAGGAACAGGTTTGTCCCGTTGTATCTACTTTTATGTTGTACAGATATTGTAAGAACGAATTTACCGTTCCCCAGTAGTGGTAGAGCTAATAGTAACGGCTCGCCCCGGGGAGGTACCACGCTCTTTCTTATTTCTACCGGCAAGCAGCTTGTTGTGAGCCGGTTGAAGGGATTGGGTTGCCGGGTTTTCAATTACTGGCTACTATAGACATAATAACTTTGTCTACTGCTGACACAATTAGCGTTTATTAATAATATCTCTAATATCGCTATAAGTGTCAACAATTTTTTTTTTTGGTATTTTATTATACCCTAACTTAGATTCATTTATCATCAATTTAAATAAGAATTTAACTTCATAGTAAATCATAAAAAACAACAACATTAAAATCAAGTAATACAACTTAATACTAAAAATTTAGTAACATACAAATTGTTTCTACAAACTTGTAAATTGGAATTAAAGCCTGTATAATATCAATTAACCTTGTACTTGTATACATTTGACCTGGATCACTAATGTTCTATGCAGTGAACATTTTTATTGTTGACGACTCAAAAATACAGTACTATTTCATTGAATTAACAGCTGTTTCCCACAATACAATTCCTACTTACTGTCAACCTATCCACTAACCAACCAACCTACTGACAACCTAACATACCTACCTACATATTATTTAATAATTTTTCCTACTAACTGTCTACCTGCCTATAAACTTGATACCACTTACCTTGTTCATTATTGTTATACTGAGTACAGTCAACAGCAAAAATTTGTCATTGGATGTCAATAGTGACTCATATTTTATTTCACAAAATAATATTGTCATCTTTTCAGAATTAAATACCAGAAGCGTACACATTAGTTGCACCGATTTTTTTTTAGAAACTTAGTAAATTTTTGGAACTTAAATTTTTTTTTCACAACAAAAAAAAAAAAAAAAATTTTTTTTTTTTTTTTATATATTGTTTTCTTTTCTTAACGTAGCTTCCTCACTTCACACGGCCAACAACCAAGACGTTATAATTAAGTATATTTTGTAACAGTCGGAGTAATTGACGCTCATAATACCTTGCTGATTGCTATCCAACACTTACCAGACTCACGTTTTTTTTTTAAATTTTAAACTCAATTTCAAATAACATAATTAATTTTTTTGAACCAAATTCAACATGGCTTATCCAGTAAAATTCATGTCGCTGCAAAAAACAGAGCTCGAATACGAAGTAGCTATCAGAGGGGAAACACCCGCCACTACTGTTCAGGAATTGCGAAAACAGATTGCAAAATGCGGACCAATGTTTCCATCTGAGGACATTCTCACTAGCCCATTTGAAGTATCGGAAGATTTAAGTGGAGTTTTAGACGTTCTAACTAAAGCAGATAATAGTTTAGAATCACCAACTACAGACAAACAGTCATTAATGAAAATTCAAAATCTTTTAAATCATGCTTACCACAGATTAAATAGAATAACATGTGGAAGTAAAAACAAAACAGAGTACGATGAGTGTGTAAACCTATATAAGTCGATGGTGATAAAATCAAGTGAACTACTCGCATCAGCTTCGGACCCCTTATCATCAGTTAGTAATCAACCTCTATCCACACATAGCTTGGCTTCTCCTATTCACGTGTCAGTGTCATGTGATGGTGGTCAAAATAGATTTGCAAAATTAAAATTCGAGGGAAATTCTTGCGTACGTTCCTTCTTACAGCGGGTAAATGAACTTTGTCTTGCCAAAGGAATACCAACGGATAAAATCCTCACTCACGCGACCGAGATTTTTACTGGCGGCGCGCTCCACTGGTACAGAAGCATTAGGGATTCAGTATCTAGCTGGGATGAACTTGCAAATTTATTAAAACGCGACTTTGATCAGTCTGACTATGATTATAGACTTTTAACTGAAATCAGAGCACGAACCCAAGGGGAGTCAGAAAACATAGTTATTTACTTGTCAATAATGACAGGCTTGTTTTCGAGGTTGACAAAAGCACTATCGGAGGATGATAAACTAGAACTACTTTTACATAACATTCGTCCATGCTATGCTAACATCTTATCATCAGTTGCCGAAATAAAATCAATCGAACAGCTGAGGACTCTTTGTCGTAACTACGAAAACATTCAATCACGCCTTGCTCAATTTAAAGAACCACCAAGACCCTCATCAAGTACTTTAGCACCCGAGTTTGCATATTCGGGAAATTTAACAGAAAGTAAAAGTAACAATAATTATAACAAAAAATTCAATCAGTTCAATAGACATAAAGACAGTAATAGTAATAATAGAACAGAAGAAAAAGTTTCACATAACAGTAACGATTCCTCCATATCCCCTAACTATGTTCATGCAATAGATAAAGGTTCACATAAAAAGATTCCTTATTGCCCACGCTGTCGTAGTAACGAGCATGCTTACAGGAATTGTACTGTAAAGACGGACGAGATCTTTTGTTTTGGCTGCGGACAGAAGGACATTAAGCGTCCTGCCTGCAAGAAATGTAGTAAGAACAGTCCCAGTAAAAAAAAAAACTAATCACCGAGAATTGTGTCGTTAACAACTTTGACAGACAAGACTGGGAAAAGTGGTTGCACACAGTTAAATGGTTCCACAAGTCTTTCAAGGTACACACAATTCTCGATAAAAAAGATAATTTAGATAACAGACCTTATGTTTTAGTACAGATCGAAGGAGTACCAGCCACTGGACTCTTAGACTCGGGTTCGGCCGTCACAATTTTGGGTAACGGTGCTCATACGGTTTTATTAGACCGAGGAATGTCTCTTATCACGGACGACTGCATTGCAGTTAGGGCAGCAGGCGGACAAAATTTGCAAAGCATCGGTTACATTCATATACCAGTTCACTTTGAAAACCAATTCCACTTACTTAAAGCTTTTGTAATACCAGATATCAAATCGAATCTCATTCTAGGTGTGGACTTCTGGCGAAAATTTGAATTGTGTCCCAAGTATGTTGGTAGTGTAATGATTTCAAACAACTCATTGGAAAATTGTACTCTAGAGAGCAGCAATCGTACCACAATTACGGGTTACAACAACTTAGAGGAATCACAAAAGCATTTGGCAGATAATGTGATTAATCAGTATGAGAACATTTCATCACAGCACAAGGGTCTCGGAGTAACCGATCTAATAACTCACCACATTGATACAGGTGACAGTCAACCAATCCGTCAGCGTTATTATCGATTATCTCCTGAAAAACAACGTATCCTGGTAGAACAGGTGGACGAGATGCTTTCTCTCGATGTAGTCGAGCCTTGCGAAAGCGCGTGGTCATCACCGGTTCTCCTTGTCGCCAAGAAAAACGGACAACCTCGATTTTGTTTAGATAGTCGGAAGCTAAATTCAGTCACTAAACGCGATGCTTACAACTTACCCTACATCTCAGAGATACTAGATAACCTCAGGGACGCGCGTTACCTTTCCAGCATTGACTTATCAAAGGCTTTTTGGCAAATACCGATAGCTGAGGAGGATCGCGATAAAACAGCATTTTATGTTCCGGGCAGGGGCACCTTTCGCTTTAAAAGGACTGCTTTTGGTCTTACGAATGCCCCGGCCACTCAACAGCGTTTAGTTGACCTGCTGTTCGCTGAATTCGATCTTAAGGTCTTCGCATATTTAGATGATATAATAATAATTAGTAGCGATTTCAATAGCCACGTGAACTTACTTTTACGGGTTTTAGAAAAGCTCAAAAAGGCGAACTTAACAATCAACTTAGAGAAATGTAATTTTTTTAGTTCGCAATTGAAATACTTAGGCTACGTAGTAGATGCCTCAGGTTTGCGGACTGATCCTTCCAAAGTCGATGTTATACTAAAGTACCCAGCACCAACCAATAAGAAGGAACTTAAACGTTTTCTAGGTACGGCGACCTGGTACAGACGTTTCGTTCCTAACTTCAGTACTATAGCTGGTCCCTTAAACAAATTAACATCGACTAAGAAAGGTACCCCGCCATTCAAATGGACATCAGAGGCCGACGCCGCTTTCCAGAAATTGAAGGAAAGTCTAGTGTCAGCTCCAGTCTTATCATGTCCAGATTACAATAAACCGTTTGAGGTGCATACGGATGCAAGCGATTTTGGCCTCGGCGCAATGCTCACCCAAACAATTGATGGCAAAGAACATCCAATTGCCTACATGAGTAAGTCATTGAACGGGGCTGAGAAAAATTACAGCATTACCGAACGCGAGACGCTGGCCGTCGTAACCGCCCTAGAATATTGGCGTTGTTACATCGAAAATGGGCAACAGTTCACTGTCTACACTGACCACAGCGCGCTCAAGTGGTTTCTCTCAATAAGCAATCCAACGGGTCGTTTGGCTCGTTGGGGAGTTCGTTTGTCAGCATTCAATTTTGTTCTCAAACATCGGCGTGGCGTGGATAACGTCATACCAGATGCTTTATCTAGGATCGTCCCAATTAGTGCCATTAGTACTTCCAACTCTTATTTGGACACTAAAGACTCTTGGTACAGGAATATTTATGACGGTTGCTTAATTGATCCTACTAAATTTAAAAACTACATAATTAAAAATAACGCTTTATATAGATTATCGAAGAATAAATACAACTTAACTTCAGAATTCGCGTGGAAGGAGGTCGTGCCAACCGAATTACGTGAGCAAATCATACATGAAAACCATTCAGTACCCACGGCTGGACATATGGGCATATTTAAAACATATCGTAGTCTTGCTCTACGCTACTACTGGCCAGGCATGTACCAGGCAGTAGTAAAATTCATAGGTACTTGCGACAAATGTTTAGCCTACAAGTCCCAAAATCACCAGACACTGGGAGAAATGGGTCGTCCAAAAGATTGCTCACGACCATTCCAAATGTTATCAATGGATCTTATGGGTCCACTTCCAACTTCGCGAAAGCAAAATAATTACATATTAGTTATTACATGTTGTTTTTCAAAATATTGCTTAATATATCCAATAAAAAGAGCAACCGCTGAGATCATTACCAAAATTTTGGAGGAATCTGTGTTTCTCGTTCACGGTGTACCGCAGGCTATACTAATGGACAATGGAACCCAATTTACAGGGAAGGTCGCAGATGCCTTGTTTAAGAAATATGCAATCCCAAACGTTTTCTACACTCCAAAATATACCCCACAGGTCAACTTAGTGGAACGTTATAATAGAACGATAATAACATGTATTTCAACGTATGTGGATGATGATCACAGATCCTGGGACTTATATATCCCTAAGGTGCAATTTGCCATGAACAGCTCCGTTAGCGAGGCCACTGGATTTACTCCAGCTTTCCTGGTCTTCGGTCGCGAACTCGTAACTTGCGGTACTCATTACACGAACAACGACCTCGGCAACGAGATAGTGTTTTTGCCACGTGACGCTTACGCCGAAAACTTAGGTTGCCTTTCTAGCGTTTTCGATACGGTGCAATCTAGACTTTGGCAAGCTCATTTAAAGAACACTTCGCACTACAACTTGCGTCGAAAATTTGCAGAGTTTAACGTTGGTGATGTGGTCATGAAACGCGCTTATTTCTTGAGTGACAAGGGGAACAGGTTCACGAAAAAGCTGGCTCCAAAGTTTATTAAGGCAAAAGTCATAGCCAAGAAATCACCATTGGTCTATGTTCTTCAGGATATGTTAGGTAAAGACTTAGGTTCCTGGCATATAAAGGACTTAAAATTAGTAGGAGTTAATAAGTAACATCTTTAACATTTTAATTATTTTTCTTTTATTTATATATTTATGCTACTGCATAAGCCAGTGCATGAATTTTATCCTCTGACGGAGACACGCTCACTCGATGTCCTCATCAGTGACATAATACGTGTCTTAATCCGTCATTTATTCGGCCTCCTATTTCAGCCCCGATGGAGAACCACGCTCACTTGTTTTGTCTTGTGCCTTACCCGTGGTCTCTCCACCTTTAATCGGAACCTCTGAATGGGTAGTCGCCTAACTCGGTACATTTTTACCGGGAGTAAATAAAAATATCTGAGCGGTTTGCAACTCGATAATTAAGCCATTGCAGGAGCGGGTGGTTACTCCTAAAATAAGCCTACATCCAATTTTCTTTTTAATATACAAAATTAACTTCTGAGCGGGTTGCAACTCAATAATTAAGCCTTTGCAGGAGCGGGTGATTACTCCATAAATAAGCCTTAATCGATCTCAATTTTATAGTCCCAGTAGACTTCTTTTGCCTTCTTTTGCACTTCTGTTTTCCGCGAGTATCAAGTCAACTACGGACATGGAACTCTCACATAGCTGCTAGGGCGCGGACTCACCTCATGTTAAGGTGGTCTGCCAGTATGCAAGGAATACGAGTATGAGTTATGATGGATGAATGATGAAGAATAAAAGGGGTCGAAAAACAGATGTAAGTGCAATGGGAGTAAAGGATTTTTACTGGAGTAAAAACCCTCACCAAGCGGCGGGGTACTGTAACGTAGTACGTTACACTTCTCAGTTATTAACATAATTAGCATAATAACAATAAAAACACATCAAAGATGCAATGTTTACATTCATGTGTCAACTGACAAGGACGAGCCACAGATAAAAATAAGTAGTGCGGTGACAATCAATACTTACTAAGAGCCAGATAATGCATAATATCGGTCGCGCAAGTGAAGATTTGTCTACGGCTCGCATATGTCCCATCGCTATTTAGGCTGCCAACTCCATCTTTTCGTTTGACATAAGGAATTTTAGTCCCGAAGCGATCACACGTCTCACCAGATCCTAATTGTCCAGTGAATTACACACGTGTCTTAACTCGCCATTATCCGGGCCTAAACATAACTTAACCAACTTAATCCGCATTATTCTCCGCCATCGAGCATTTAAATTCGGTGTCTTTGAAAACCCCATACTGGGTAAGTGTTGGAAAGTTTAATCATGTGCATATTTTTGTGTTTCTTTTGTCTTTGCAGGTTAACTTGGCATGTATGCTTGTTTTATCTAAATTTGTGCTACGCCAATGTTCACTTAATTAAATATAAATGCCTTCAGCTCAACTCATTTTGTATTTTGTGCTTCACACCGAAAATGTACTGTCATGCCGTTTTTCCACGCATGAGATCATGTAAACTCCGTCTGATTGTGACAATCCACCAGCATCCTCCATTATCGCACGGTGCTTGCTTTGCTTGGCTTGGTGTCGCAACCAGCGGAGATGACCTTTAACCATCTCGTGACACGCTGGACGTCATTTTCCAGGGTCCAAGGTTCCGGCTGACGTCCCCCGTTACATCCGTCAGTTCGGCTGCACATCAGCGGCTACTGGAACCCGTTTTGGTTCCGTCGCCTGTTCCGGCATCCCACCGTTGGGCATACCTGCCACGTGGGCCGCGTCGAGTTACATCGGGTCGACACCGACACCTGAGCCCTGGTGTCTTCCAGCGTGGCACCTCGCTGCGGGCATCGCCACACCGGCTATCAGGGCAGTACTGTGCTCCCCTACAAGACAATCTCTGGGTTTGTGAACCACAAACTTGCCCACACCCCTTTTTTATTGTTTAATATATTTTATGTTGACGAGGTTACGTGGTCTTATTTTATAACCTGCGCCACGTACACCCTTTCCGTCACACTATTTTGAGTAGGTTATTAGCGCTTCTAAATAATGTGGTTTTTTATTATGCGAGTAAGCTGGTCTAGCAGGGAGTGTATGTTGATTGTTGTACAACGGGTGATGTAATTGGTATTTTATAACCTCTTTTCCAAGATAATATTGTATGATCGTTTGTAATTGTAGCCCATTGCTGAGAATTTAGATAAGCGGCCTATCCGCCTAGAAGCGGCGACGGGGATACGTCAACTGATGCCCCCGCGATGACGTCTTCGATGAGTGCACGTGGAGCATGTACGACTACGTACTGCGTCTGCGGCGGGGAATATTGCACGCGCGACGCGGCAGGCTGTCGGCTCTCGGCGCTGGCGCCGACCCCGCGAGTGGCGTGCGCGACTGGGGGGGAGCTTGGTTTAAAGCTCTAGTTGCTCCTTTATAATTGGTATGCGCGCTCAGCCTTGCTGTAAGATTCGGCTTTCAGCTCGATCCACGATAAATTTTCACTGAACAGGCACGTGTTTATCTTGGTGTTTTTAAGGTGTTCCTTAACGTCATTTTTGAGGGCAAATAAAATAACAACGTGTGGTGGAATCTGCATGTTGCAAATCGCATAAAATTCTACTAATATCCATTATTTTTCCTGCAGGTCATGGGTTATTGTTTTTAAATTTAATAGGGAATTATGTCGGCCTAACAAGCAATTGTACTAGACATTTGATTTGTTTGTTTTATTTGCCTTTGTCGCGTTTAACTGCGGTGTCAGCAATTGCTGCCTTCATTTTCAGATTTAATTTACGGGCGTCTAGTTGTGATAGACAGAGTGATACAGTTCTAAGGTAATAGATATTTTGAGATTAAATTTTTAACGATGTTCCTTACCGAAACCGTCTTTAGCAATTTGCAAGTTCGTTGCGTATTTCAGGCCCGTATTTGTCAGTGCACATTGCACAAGTGTCAAAAATTGCTAGAATTTCCATATTCAGTTCAGGAATATTACATCATGAGCAGCCTACTCTTCGAGAAGTAGGCCATGCTAATAACCAATCATCTGGTTGCAGTGCGGGGGTTTCTTAAAGTTATCATAGATATGATAAATTTTAAATCGTAAGTTAAATAACTTACAAATACTTATGTAAAAGTGGACTTAAATAAGTCTATGACTATCCTTTTATATAGGTACCTATATACATAGGTGTAATCTTCTATCTTGACAAAGAAAATAAATTTCAGCTTAGTGGGTAGGTACCCAGATCGTTATTTTTTGTAGATTAGTCATAATAATTACTAAGTTAGGTTACAATCCCCAGCGGAAGGAACGCCAACTGTATTTTAAATGCGATGAAACAGTCCCAATGACTGTTCAGGTTGCATTAAAGTAACTTAAATATCTACGTAAATACGTAAACATGGCTTTAAGAAAGTAATTATCACTTCGTAATTAATAAGTAGGTAAATACCTGCTCCAATATTCTCAATGTGTAGAATAACAGCTTACTCCAAGTCTGATACACTTCCCGTAGTACTAATTAGTCTATCACGTTTTTTATTTTTTATTTTTTTTATTTTTTATTTATAACGAACTGTGCGAAGAAACGAAATAGATGTTGAGTGGTCGAGCACTAGAATGCGAATGATTGGCGACCTCGTCTGAGAGCGGAACTGGACGAGGTACCCACATAAACACACAAAATAAAAAAGTTAAAAGTATTGTGGGTATGTCAAATTGCATTGCCATAGATAAAGGAAAAATATATTTTTTTCTCAACTAAGTGCATGAGTGGTGACAACTAGGCGTAACTACATGTGTAAATTACTAATCTCGAGGACGAGGCGCGAGTATAATGCTTTCTAAGGTCATATTTATCTCAGGTTCCATGTGTGATTTATTACGTACATAGCTAACGTTTAGTGAAAAATGGCCAATTAAAAGTGTTCACTGACAATATTACGAGGTTTATACGACTTACCAAAATAACGAGATCTCTTTATTATATTTCTATGAATTATGTAAGTGTAAACATATAAAAGTCACACAGACAGCCCTAAAAAGAAAAAATAATGTTTAATTATCCGATATAGGTACACTTAAATAAAGCCTTATTATTATTATCCTGTATCAAGATAATAATGTATTCAAACATCGTTTAAAATTCTTCCACACATTAATTTTAAGTTACTCAACAAACGCCTGTAATATCTAAGGATAATACGTAAAAAATAAAATACTTTCGAAGATCTAAAAGGATTCCGCCCGTGCGGTGTGAAGCCGATAGACCGACATCGGTATAGCCGACCCCGGGGACCCACTGAACTCATAAACTTTTACACCCCACCCTCTAACCGAGCCCATTTGAATAGAATTCAAGCATTTTAGGAGTAAATACCGGAATTCATTAGTGTAATCGGTATTTTGCTTGTAAATTAATTACCGCTAGCAAGCTTTGAATATGTTGCTATTCAATGCAGAATTAATATCAACACACGATTAGTTTCGTAACGAAACAAATAGGTTGTCATCTTGTCTAATAGTTTGAAGAAGCCAACCAGACATTTTAAATAAATACTATGAAGAAAGCTTTAGAGTGACTATTTTTTATTTTTCGACAATTTAATGACTAACGTCATTCTAATTTCAATATTATTCTAAGCTAACCATGCATCGTCATCAAAACTATGCAAATATTTTCAGAGCTATGTTTAAAAATCATAGAATTTAATTTCTATGATTTTTATACATAGCTACCTTGCAGGGGAAGCTAAACGTAATGTGATTGACTACAAACGTCAAAAATGATGAAGTATGTACATTTTCTTGTATACGAAGATAATCCCATTAGGTTCGCTGAGACCCAGATATGAAAAAATTCGACTAATCTCGTAAAAAAATACACGGTATTTCTTTTACCACGATCAGTACATATGTTATAATATGTTAACGAAACATAACATCACGCATGTAAACCTCTGAGTGTTCGGCAGACGTATTACATAAACTTATTAACTCGCATTTTACCGGTTATATTTAACAATATAAAAGTAAATGTAAAATAACATCAGACCGAGATTCTTTAATACGAGTTATTTTTTCATACAGACTAGATATTTTAATATAGAAGGATACTAGACATTATTGATGATTTTTAAAATATAATGTCTTCTACCCAGATACCCAGATGCGGCTAGAATATTCCTCGGGGAGTAATACCAGTACCTTTATGACGCAACCTTTCCAATATTCTTGCCCTTTTCGTGTTATTTTTATCCAGTTATTTTTAATATTATATATTATACCAAACTGGATTCTTTTAATGGACATCATGTAAAATAGAAACTCAAAAAGATCATCCAGGGTCCAAAAAAATGGAAACAGTTACTAGAATTTTCTTTGTAATTGGTTAAAGCTTGGACAAATATAATAGAAATAATCTGTTACCGTTTGGATACCAGTCAGACAACTTAACATGAAACAGACAAGTTGACTTACTGAAAGCTGGGATCGTCAACTTGTTCGTCTTTGTAGATTTATCTTTGCCTTTGTTATTTTCTTGAGAAGCTTTTGGGTAACGGCTAGTGTTTATAGATTTTGAAATAGGCTTTTTATATAAAAAGAACGCCACTGTAAACATAGCATGGGAAAGGAGGATGACAGAACAAAGTAATGTGACCGCTATACCGTACAAATGCTTTACGCGGTTTACTTTCATGATCGTACTTTATTCATTCATAGACAAAGAAAGAAGGACTCTTTATTCTGAATAAATAAGACGCACATTTTAAAACTAACATTAAATTACATAAAATAACAAAAATCCTCGTCGTTATCATTCTCCTGCTTTATCCCAATTTATTAGGGGTCGGTCCCAGATCTTTTTCCATACTTATCTATTACTCGTCATCTCTGCATTCGCCTCCTATTTAATACTTAATACAGTACTACTTGTAAATATAGTATTTTTGCACGTGAGTTTAGCAGTATAACTCTACATTTGCGATTAACGATTGTTACATAGAGGAGGGTAGGTTCTTACATGTATCGCATCGCATCATGTTATTACGAAGTGCCACCGTACCACCGTGCCCCGGTGTCCCGTAGCGCTGCTATTATCGAATATGTGTCGCTGAACTTGAGTGTTTTATTTATGTTGTCTGGTGTTTAGAAGCAGTGAATTTAAAAAAGGAAGTTTGCAATAAGACAATCATGATTTGTAGATGAGATGAACCAAATAAAGTATATAAGGATAATTGCAGGTGAGAAAATCTGATGTGAACTTTTGTATGTACCTAGGTGTACTACGGCGCAACACGTTTTATTTTTACATTCTTATATTATAAAAAAAAACACCTAAAACGACAAGAAATTAAGTCTAACAAGATGAAATTCAATGTACATAGTTTCAACTCCTACGGTTGAAACGGCATAAAAGTCTACAAAAATATGTTTTCTTCCTTCCAAATGACATCTCTGCACACAAATTGCAACCGAAAATCTGCAAAAATAACTCATAAATCCAGTAGCCTTCCCATAACGGAATCGGGATGTTTAAAACAAACAGGATTTGACGGATAAAAACCAACGTGAAACTCGGCTAACTACAGGTTTCCTGGACGACATCCAAAAGAAATTATTCAAGCTGAGTCCTGAAACTGTGACCGTAAATGCCAATGGCGGTACCACGTGACACGATGGGGCAATAAAAGGTAAGAGAGGACACTATTGAGGACCCTCCCTCGTTGGCTTTGCCCTGTGTAGGCTCTTGTCGTTAGACGGGTTCTCATTATATGCTCGTTTACCGAAATGTTCTGGACTAATTTTGGTGTCCCAGATTTTATTAAAAAGTTTGCTGATTCTAATTAACGTAATTTTATTTGTTGTTTTTTCTGTTAATTTCTAGACACTACAAATCCACAAAATGGTAGACAAAAGTTTAGACTTGTCCAAAATCAAACATGATTTTTAACATGCGAATATATTTTCATTATTCCCATTGTCTATTATTTAGGTAAACATAGATAATATTTACTGCTAATTATTATAAATTATAATAACCAACTTTTGCTCGTGAGTTTGCTCCCGTTGTGTACAGAAATGAACTCACGCGAACGTTTTAAATATAAATTAAACGTAGCAGTGACACTCGGGGATAATAATTAATGAATTATGATTTTATGGAATCGGATTAGTAGTTCCGAAGATTGTTACATGCAAACTAAAAATCTTTGTATAAATAAATGTTCAATTTATTCACGTCCGTATGAAAACACTCTTTATATGCTAAGTAAACTTCTTATTACTTCTACAACTAAGAGAAACAACAAAAGCATTCCAAACTCAAAGCCAATAAAATTAGACAAAACCATTAGGTATCTAAACTACCACATTAGATTCAATTAAAGTTCACGGCTGCAAGTTCCAGCAATTAGGTTAAGAGACACGGCAGTGCTCATGAATAGACAAGGGTTTCACTGAAACATTCACTTGTTTCTACCTATTTTGTGAACATGGGTAAGGAGGAAATAAATAGCCCTAGATTATTAAAAGAGGTTAACATTCTCCACGATTTCGGACTTTTTGGAAGTACACCAAATCGAATAAAGTAAAAGTAAGTATACCTAAGTCATTGTCGTAGTAAAACGAGTTTGCTACGCGACATTACACCGACTTTGTTTTTGAAACGTTGCCCTACACTATGAATTTATCCCAATCGGGTGAGTATATAAAAATTTAAACTCACAAACAGCCAGACGTGGAACAACTACCTTAAGGCCGTACAATACCATATTTGTTCCGTACGGGATTCGATACGCACCGCAGTAGCAATCTATTGCTCAGCCTCTGCGCCAACCGATCTGTCAATCATCATTTATCCAATTTTGCCATCATCATCTACAGCCGTACTTGTCTCACTCCTAGGCCTGAACCTCTTGGGGGCTGCGGGTTGTTCGAAAGAGATACCGTGACCCCGGACACAAAGACACGGAAGGAACATGGGTGGTTTTTAGTCAGTACAAGTCTGACACTCCCTTCCGCTCCGCCCAGCCGTGGGATGTAGTCATTAGTCATTTGATGACTGCCCAATCTCCAAAAAAAAAAACTTTCCTGTGCCAATATCCACATTGCCGTAGCACCAAGTTTCACCTGGCCCCCTAGACAAAATCCCTTTTCTGTAAGCGTTAACGCCAACGGAAAGATCAAATTGTATTGAGTTGACATTAGCTTTACAGATAACATCACGTGACATCTCTAAAGCTAGTGTCAACTCCATACAATTTGATCTTTCCGTTGGCGTTAACGCTTACAGAAAAGGGATTTTGTCTAGGGGGCCTGTAATGTCAATAATATAATTAGCTCCTCTTGCCAAACGACCAGCACATTTTGACATTTTTATTCAATTCTCATGTAAGTAATAAGGATGACTGGTTGCTGGTTGATCCCCAGACACAAATTTTGGCTCCAATTTCTTAATAGAAAATCCTTATTAAACTGCCTTAACTGATGATTTATTATTTATTTATCATCACATCAATGACTGCACATCTGTCTTGGTTAATGCTTACAGGCAGGCGGACAAATAACAGTGATTTTGTTATAAGTACCGTATATACTTTCATATGCATTCAATATTACTACGGTCTACGGAGCTACGAGTATTTTAAAATTACAAACAGACAGTTCCATTGTACTTCTTTATAGAGATGTTCCATAATATTTACGCAAAAAATCGTACCAAATCAAATCAAGAGTTTCTGAACCGAGGGCTGATCAGTAATTACGGCCTACATTATAGTCGGACAGCAATTATTGACCGTGTACACAGACGGACTGATTTGTTATTAGGGAAGTCGCTCGAACAATATTTGAATATCTAAATTGATTGAAGTCCAGAACTTTCCACTGGTTAAATGGAAGAGGCGCGGTTGGTGAGCAAGATTCACACGTATACTTACCTTCTAGAGAGAGTACTACACTTACCTACCTAGATATAAAGTATTCAATATTTGAATGCAGATCATTGCCTAACAAAAACACAAATGACTAACATCATCATCATCATCATTCTCTTGCCCTTATCCCAATTTATTTGGGGTCGGTGCAGCATATCTTCTTCTTCCATACTAATTCTAAGACATCTTCTTTCTTGACAAATGACTGACGTTGCTCATAAAGCCGCTAAGCAGAAGTGGGACTGGAATGGCCACGTCTGCTGTCGCCGCGTTGACTCAATGGCTCTGTGGGCTAAAATAGCCACTTTCTGAAACCCCGACATAGCCAGAAGGCGTCGCGGCAGACCTCGCAGAAGATGGCGGGAGGATCTGCACAAGACTAGTGACCAGTGGTAACACTAGCACAGATAAAAAAAAATAAAGATCGAAAGAACACAACATACAAGTCATGGGGAGATGCCTGGTTTTTTTTTTTGCAGCGTGGGAAATCATCAAATGACTCCACCATCTCTAGGCAGAGCAGTAGTTTAAGACTTCTACTGACTAAAAATCGACCATGTTGCTTCTTAGCCCTTTGTGCCGAGGCCGCAGTATCACTTTCGAACAACACGCAGCCCCAACGGGGAATGGGAGAGGCGTTTGCCCAGAAGTGGGATGACAGACTAACAGTATCAGTGCCATTACCCAGCAAACAATAACAGCCGGTCGGGTCTATCAGTGTAGATGGATATACAGTAGAGTCCGTTTATAATGACATCGAAGGGAATTGACAAACACGTCATAATAAGCGGACGTCATACAAAGCGTTATGTGAAATGAAAAACCTTTTTTATGTAAATACATATGTATGTACTTAAGTATTTTAATACAGAAACATAGTAATTACATATGTATACGTACATATTAAATCAAAATCAAAATTGCACGTAATCAGCACATTATTAAAATAACACATACAAGTGTATTTTTTACTGTAAGTAATCTTTAATTTTTGTCTGCTTTTGTTTTTTCATTTTATTGTAAAAACAGTCTCTAATACTATTGTGTATAGAAGACATAGCTATGATCAAATTATCATTTTCAATATTGCTGTGAACAAATCATGATAATAAGTCTGCAGCTTTTAATGCCTCTTCTGCGGTAGGTAATGGTGCTTCCTCGACTTCCTCTTCCCCATCACTTTCGAGTTGTTCCTTAGCACTAATGTTCTGTACGATATTTTCATCGGAGATTCAAAACAAAAACGAGCCACGTGCCGAACGTCGTCGGGAATCAACGAACGTATGTAAAGAATCATGTCGGTCATTATAACCGAACATAATTTATTAAAAATGGGTCATAATAAGCGACATGTCACTGTAAGGGAAGTCATTATATCCGACTTTTTTATAAAGAATTTTATATGAAAACCAAACTTCGTAGTGCAATTACGTCATAATAACCGGTTGGTCAATATAGGCGGAGTCATAATAAACGGATTCTACTGTAGTATATATTTGTATAGGAATTATAGTTCTACGAAAAATCAGCGTTCATTGCTAGCCCTTTGAAATATTTTTAAGCAATTTAAAAGTAAAGCTGTTTGCATAGCAAATAAATATATGCAGTGAGTATCGACCGTAACCTTTTCAAACGGGAACATCTGTCGGCGTTAGGTACGAATGTATTCCACTACATACTAACACGCGCAAGTAGGGAAGTACGAAGTTTACGACGTGATGTCGGAACTAGAGTAACTCGGCCATATGTCTCTACGACTATTCTCGTACAAGTACTCACAATAACAGTAAAACGCGGCAATCAACACACAAGTTTCGTGAAAAACATAACATTTACTAGATCTTTGTCGATACTTTTTTTTATTATAATACTCTGTCTCACTACCGTCATCATCTGCCTAGCCTTTTCCCAACTAAATTAGGGTCGGCTTCGAGTTTTACTGGATGCAGCTGAATACCAGTATTTTACATGGAGCAACCTATCTAACCTCCACAAACCAGTAACAGTAAGTATTGGGTAATACGATACCTATTAGTAAGGCTGGTTGTCAGATTTGCAGGTCACTGACTACCTGTAACGACTGTCAAAGATCTGATCAGTATGTATGTTTGGTCACCCATCTACGTAGCAACCTAGGCAAGCGCGGCTTAACTTGAAGATCGACCCGAGTGTCTATTATTAGGTATTTAGCCACGAGTACCTCCTCACCAAAAGTATAAAACACGCCTAGTTAATTTGTAATAACATTTTCCACAACGTAAATCACCCCTTATCAGCGAAAACTAAACTAAAAAACCCGCCAAGTGTAGTTCTGAACAAAAAAAGTGTAACAAAAAACTTCGCTGAAAATATTACTATTACTCGCTGAGCATGATATTGCGACACAAGGACAGAAGGTATTACATATGCGTCGTACGGGGCTAGTGAGACCCGGGTAATAAATACGAGAATTTATATTAGCGGAGCAATTTACGCGTATAGAGAGTAGCTCATTGTTCGCAAAGACAGCAGCCGAGCGGAGATAAGGGACTTGGTTTGAGGACGACTCGCAATCTGAGACTCAGATCTACTAACAGGCTTCCGAGATTATAGTATAGTGCACCGACTTCATCTTAAATATTGCTACGGCGATCATCTTGCTACTTTTCCATTTTGAAAATACATTTTGTGGATTTAAAAGACCAAGTGCGAGTTGGACTCGCACACCGAAGGTTCTGCATAAACTTGTAGATATTTTGTTACGAAACCACATATTTATGGATTTCTTTACATGTGCTGTAAAATATTGCATCTTGAGGCATTTCATGATTCTAGGTCAACGAGAAGAGCCTATATGAGTTTTGGTCCCTTGTGAAATCGTAAAATATGCGACATAGCCGGTCATATATTTTGATGGCGTTGACTTACAAGTTTGTTTTTTTTTCTACGTACGTAACCCCAAGCAGACCTGAGTATTTGATGTTAATTTCAGCTTGATACCTCCACGCGTACCTGAGAATAAGGGTCTAGACGGACAGACGGGCAACAAAGTGATCTTAGATGGGTTCCGTTTTAGCCGACTGGTGGACCGATGGAATCCTAAAAAGATAGGTACTCGAGTACAGTCGGAGAAACGAATCGCTGAGAAAATTATGTATCAACTTAACTTATCTTTAGGTTTCAAACTATGGTATCAAATTTCAACTGTCATATTGTGTACAGTTGTGTGAAATGGTCGTACTTAGGGCATATTTCACGATGTCTGAATAGCCACTAGTTACTGAATAAATTAAAAACAATAAACATCCAAGCGATTGCAGCAATCACGACAGATTTGCCGTCTATTTTTGAAGAGTTCTATTGTATATCTCCGAAGATCAGGATCAGATCTTCACCAAATTTAAATGGGACCACCTCAAAAGTATACTCTTTCAAATAAAAAAAGAATTTTGAGAATCGGTTCACAAATGGAGGAGAAATCAGGTAACATACATAAAAAAAAAAAAAAAAAAAACATACACACGAACATATAACCTCCTCCTTTTTTGAAGTCGGTTAAAAATGAGACAGAAATTATCTGCCAAGTAAGTTAACGGAACCGTAGGTGGTGAAATAGGCCCTTTCTGCCGCACTGTACTGTACACAAGTGTAATATAATAGTAATGTAATCTGCTAATCCGTCTGTCGAATTCAGAAGCCCTCGCCATTAAATAACGTGTTGTTGAAATCAGAAACCATAAACCCGTTGCTATTATTCAATAACAATCGGCCGACTGGCACAGCTAATAACACCCGTTACCAGGTGCGGGATAAAATAAAATAGACGCTCTATTCTGAGCGGAAACCGACTACGATTGTGAGGGATTTTTTTAACTTTAAAACCACTTTTGTAGTAGAACTAAATGTATTTAGATTTAGGTCAATATTCAATTTTCACATTTTTGTTGTAAACTTTAATTATAATACTTTTATTAAAGTCTTCATTCTTTTCATTTCACTCTATCAAACAAAAGTCCGACTCTTAAAGCAAAGCGCGCTCCAGAAATGAGACAAGAAAAATGAAGACGAAGACATCGTGTAATGAGTTAAGATTTTTGTAAAAATATGTGACGTGGTGTTACACTGAGGCGAGGAGTATGTAGGGTAGATAAACGTTGCCGCTGCGCCGCGGCGCCGGCCGTATCGACCGCCGCCTGTTGAATGCCGACGACCCCCTTCGCCACCCTCGACACCCCAAGACCTTAACGCCCCTTCCACTTTTCACGTGCTTAAAATAGAGGCGTGCAATGTCGATATTTCAAACATTAGCCTGACACAGGACACTGAGCATAAGTAATTTAACACAGAGAACATTAAATACGAGGGATAAATCCCTTTGTACGTTTGCACATGCTTTTATTTGTACGTCCTAACATAATTAAAAGTCCAGAAGGATTCTCTTGCTAACAATATGTTTGATAGAGCTGTAAGGTTAAAGTCCGTGTCGTAGTAATAATTGTTTATTTAGGCACCGAACAGGGGTTGCCAGCTTTGTTTATGTTCAAATACAAAATGTTTTAGTTAGCAAAGTCTGAGTGTACATTGTCAGCTATATTGGCCCAAAACTGGTAATAAATTTAGCCAGATAAATTATATGGGTAGACAAATGAGCGATGATAAGATACCTCTGAAGTACATGAAGAGGCATATAATATTTTAATTTTCATTTGTATAATACAGAATAGTTGTTTTACTTTGACCCGTCGAGAGTAGTTTTGAACTTTAATTAAAATCTGGGCCAATGTACACTTCAGTACCAAATTACATACACATCATGTTGTTTTGCGGGAACGTGAAACTTTATACAAAACTTTTCAACAATATAATGATCCTCTTCGGAGAATAGCTCTTCACAAACACGTGAAATTCTTGAGATACATTCTGTACTTGTAACCTTTCATAATATTTATTAAATATGGTAATATGAAAAAAAAATTGAGGTAACACATTAATGTCTGAGCCAACGTAAAATTTCTTAGAAGCATAATAAAATAGAGTACCATAACTACGCCTACAAAATAATAACGTTACAAATGAAACGGCCATTAAATATTCATCGTTGTCTAGACAATGGCTAGATCTTCAGCGGCTTATTAAAAGTTCTGAAATACTAAAACAGGCTAAATAACTAATGTAGTGGACCGAAAGATTAATGGTCTTCTAAAATATATGTTAGCTTTGAGCCTTTCTTTACCTTGAATTTATAAATAAAATAAAATTACTAAGTGGTTTTAATCAACACCTAATACCTAAAATAAATTATACTACACGTAAAATTGAAAAAATATTAATTCCTGTTACTATAAACTTACCTAACACCTTTTAAAATAATCATGTAGATTATTTTGAAAAGTCTTCCGTTCCTCAAAATGTTTTAATTAAAACGTTAAAAATTCTGTGTATGTACAGACTATGTGTTCAATTAACTTTTAATAAAGAAAATCATTTAATAATGAGAACCCAACAAAGAGAAAAAAAATTGGAATCGGAAGTCAAACAGCACACCATGTATTCCATTTAATTGCTCGATTAAATGAAAATTAAAAAGAATCATTTAGAAAAAAACGATAACTTTAAGATAAAGCTTACATTTTAAAATATGTACCTACCTACCTTTATCGAAATTGATACATTATTTTAACTTGGTATCTTTTATTTGGTAAGTTCACAAAAATTACAAATTGAAAATATCAATCATTCTAAATACCTACCTACCTTGAAACCAAAAAAAACAAGGCGAAGACCAAAAAATATATGGAGTGTTAGATAGGAGATTGTTAATTTTAGCACCCAGCCATACGAGCGACATCTATGATCAGTTCCATGAATCCCTTGAGTTTGTTAACAGCCAGCTTTCATAGCTGTCAAAGTGTTACAACGCCATCTACCAGAATTTTCAATAACTAAATGGAAACTCGAACGTTTAGTGTTTCAGCTCTGGGAAACGTGTAAGAGTATTGTCAGTGTTCCGGTAGATGGCGTTTGTGACGCGAAAGCTCAAACTGATTTACTGCCTCGTAATTGCCTCCTTTTGGAACTTTGGAATAGAAAGTTCGATGCTATAATTGATAGCAGTGATTAATTGAAAACGTACAAACATTGCTATAGGCTGGCTGTACTGAAAAGAGTAGGTACGGAAAGGCATTGGACCCAGTGAATTTGAAAAGGGTAATAACTAACAAAAGTAACATTTTTGGTTTTAGACGTTTTCCAAGAAAATCGGGACTCGCGTCGAATTGTTGAGTAAAAATGGCCGTTGCGACGATTATTAGGGTGAGCTGTGTCCACAAAAGCTGACTGATTTCTATTCAATACAGACTGGATAAAACAAGATATTATGGCGATTATTGGAGTACGCTATGACAATCTTTTGACGATTTTGATGACAGTATTTTAGGAAGATCTACGTAATTATAATTACGTACTATGAAATGTACATAAAAGAATAAGATTTAACTAAATAATACATCATGTAAATGCCTAATTATGTTTATGACTTTATAATAAGTAAACAATCACTTAAGCCTTTTTACAAGGAATCAACCTCTATTATTAAAAACAAAGCCTAGAACCTGCGCAAAGCATTAAGTAAATATATTAGAAACGTTCATTAATGGGTATTAAGTTAAGACCTAAGCTTTAAATAGTCGCTAAAGTCGCAGATTAAAATCTTGGGGCCCTTCTACATATAATACGTTGAAAGCTTTATAAAAAACTAATTTTAATGAAGATGCACTTTAGGAGCTCTTGTCTAGATAATAAGAGCCACTCGACCCGATCTTTAGGTTAAGCCGCACTTGCCTAGGTTGTTTGAAAATGAAAATGAAATCTTTATTTGTAAACATAGGTTTTACAGTGGTGTTACAATCAAATATTCCGTCTATGTTTTGCGTTGAAGCGTACAAATTAAAATTGATGTTTATAATCAGTTTCTATGAAAATTCAAATTACAGATATTACATAATGTCAGAATGATTACAAATTAACAATTAGATTATTTTCAACACACTTGCTCATAAAGTGGCTCTAATTTCACCGCAATTAGGCATATAATGACACCTGTAATCAAACTGTGAATTTTTCATTACCATTATTCACAAGTGAGTTATAGGTTTTTTTTTTATTTTTTTGGTTGAGTTGCTTTGTTCTTAAAAAAGTTTCGATACTAAAAAGATTGTGTTCTTTGCTCATTTCATGCAACTTCGAATTTTAAATAGATAATTTCAACTTGTATATACGTTTTTAATAAATAAAACTTGTTTTTTCTGTAATAAAAAAAAAACTTTGAATTCCCCATCTTGTACGTGGCTGCAACGCTATCCGCGACAAGCCAAAAAATAAAACTAATTTTTTTAGTCTATAGCCGATCGCCATTGTTACATCAGATGCGCGCGCAGGAAAACTTATTAATTTAAATAGATAATTTCAACTTGTTTATACGTTTTCAATAAATAAAACTTTTGTTTTCTCTGTATTAAAAAAAACTTTGAATTCCTCATTTTGTACGTGGCTAAAACGCTATCCGCAAAAAGCAAAAAAAAGAAACCTCATTCTTTTAGTCTATGGCCGATCGGCATTGTTAGATGCGCGCGCAGGAAAACTGATTAATTTTTCCCGCCATGGCGAAATTTTTTTCACAACTCATTTTAACTGTTGAAAATGTTCTTTTTGTGTTATTTTCTTCACAAGTGTGTTGAAAAACGTCGTATGATACACGTGTGTATTGATGATTACCGTCCTCGGCTCTCTTAAGACCCTCACCTAACGGCTCGGGTCTCAAGGCGCCTCAGCGGTAATCACCAACGTTACACACTTATACCATAATGTACTATTATTACCGTCAGATACTTTTACACACACAAACACATTAATTGTCACATAAACATAGGGGTCATAATTATAACAGTCTTATTTCAATGATCTAATTCAATGCAATGTCAAGTTTTTACTAATGTCATAAATCGGATACAGTAGGTCTAGTGAGTTTCATTTAGATAGTCGTTAATTGTATAGTAACATTTTTCAACCAAAAATTCATTTAACCATTTTTTGAACAAATCTGTATTACTAGTTTCTATGATATGTTTGGGTAATTTGTTGTAGATTTTGGGTGTTTCGTAGATGAGTGCCCACTCATTATTATACTGAGTTTCCTATGTGCCTCAGAAACTTGCCGTTTGTCCCGGGTGTCATTTGTAGATCTTTGACGATCGTTACAGGTAGTCAGTGACCAGAAAATCTGTGAACCAGTCTTACTAAAAGCTGTCCAATTACCCAATACTAACTGAGTTGTGGAAGTCAGATAGGCAGTCGCTTTATGTAAAATACTGGTAATCACCTGCCTCTGGAAGAAGCCGACTTCAACATGGTTGGGAAAAGGCTCGGCAGATGATGATAATGTGTCACTGTTGTGATATATTTGGACTATTTTGAGTTTATAAACTCTTTGGGTTTTCACAAATATTTATTTCAAGTTTCCTCTAGTACAGAGTAATAATACTCTCTAAATAAATGTGTGCTGTCATACTTGCAACTCTTAACTCAGTGCAGAAAGTTGAAACTCCGACAACGAGCATTTATTTAGGCATTCGTTTAGATAGAATAAAGTGTAAATAGAGAGCGTAAATGATAGTAGGCCTTTAATCGTCATGTTAACCGTGACTTTTATTTTCGTTCCTATAAGATTGCTGTCCAAATTAAAAATAAGAGTGAAAGGACTGTAGAACTCACCCATATCAAATCCCCGTCGGTTTTTCCTCCTTCCCTGCTATACTCGACGTCATTCAAAGGGAAGTTGTCAAAAACACCCTCAAGTTGAGGAAAAGGTTTACAAGAAAAAGTTGAATGTGACCAAAAATTAAATGAATGTATTGTTTTCCTAAATTAAAGAAAAAAATAGGACTTTTCCAATCTTACTCTTTAATAACACTAAGTTTAATTGTTCTCTAGATCATTGCAGTAATTAAAAAATGTTGGCTTAATGTAAGGTATTGTTTTTGTCACTAAGATTTTTTCGACGGAGTCTAGGTGTGTGTCCGGTTGAACAAAATCATAATCAAAAGTCATTTATTCAAACTAGGCTCATAATCAGCACTTTTCGACTGTCAAAATTAACTTATTTACAAGAGACAGTCCCCCAAAACGACCGCCCACCCTTCGACACTTCCTAGTGTTTTAGCTGGAAAGAAGAAGTGGCGGAACAAACTCCCCAGCAACACATCAGCTGTCTGTTAGGTTAGAAGAACCAGTATAGTAAGGTGTAAGTTAATATTACGATTGACTACAGACACAAATCAATAATAAAAAAGCATATAATGATCAAAAATACATAACATATTAGTAAACTAATTTTGGAGAAAGAACATAAAATAATAACAAACATTGTCTTGTGTTCAACTGTTCTTAGCATTTAAACAGTCGTTATTGGAATAGTAAGCTTTTAAACAAATATTACATTTTACTTTGGCTTTAAACGCATTAAATGGCAAGTCTAGAAAATAAGATGGGGTTTGTTATAAAATGTTAAACCGAGCCGTACGAATGAATACTATGGCGGTGAACTTTAGGCAATAAGTTCACCCCCATACCACAAGGGACTTCAAAATAACTGGCGAAATGTGTGTACTATTAGGTACACCTCTGCCTAACCCTTCAGGGTTTACCGGCTTGATGTTATGTTGTGTTATGTTATGCAATTTCTTCTTCTTAATGCATGGTGTTCTCTGTGCCTTTGTAACAACCATACTGCGGTCGCCAACCCACCTGCCAAGCGTGGCGATTATGGCAAATCCCCTCCTTCTGGGGGAGGCCTATGTCCAGCAGTGGACGTCTTATGGCTGAAATGATGAATGCACGGTGTGTATTTATTATGATTCATGTCCATACATAATGTTTAATATACTACTACAATAAACTACATCTACAAACGTGACTCCACAATAAATACATTGTCTTTCAAACAACAGTACGTTGTGGCTCTTACATTAGAATGTATAAAGTATAATGGCGTGTTCTTAGGTTTATTTTTAGTAGTCCCTGAACTGGCTGCAACTTATATAACCTCCTCCTTTTCGGAAGTCGGTTAAAAACTAAGAGACTTAATACGTAGGTAGCTACAAGATGTCACAAAGTTTAGAGATACCGCGGCCTCGACATAAAGGGCTAAGAAGGAACATGGGTGGTTTTTAGTCAGTAGAAGTCTGACACTCCCTTTCGCTCTGCCCAAGAGCGGGAGGGGTTATTTGATGATTTTCAACCCACAAAACAAAAAGGGGCTTGTGGCTAAATAATAACCACCACTCGTGTTAATCTTCAGGTTAAGCCACGCTTGCGCTTTTCCCATTCATATTGGGGTCGGATTCAAGTCTTACCGGATGTAGTTAAATATCTGTATTTTACATGGAGCGACTGCCTATCTGACCTCCACAATAATAACCTTTTGGTAATACCCCTTGGTAAAAATGGTTGTCAGATTTTTGGGTTACCGACAAAAAAATAGACTGCTCCATACATTTTCGTTTACGAACATCGACAAACTTTTGCATGCAAAAGATTTTACAATTATATGAGTACAATGACTCCTGTACAGGTCCAACACAACACTGTTTTACTTACACGCAGCATGGTAAAATAGTGTATGTGGTATAAATTAAATAGCTTAGTTAATTACCGTGGTGTATGTTTCATGATACGAGTATTATAAAGTGGTTCTGTGTAATAGTTAAGTGTGTGTGACGTGTGACCTCATATAGTACGATGAAATTAAACTAGGTTTATGCAGTAGAAATTCTTTATTCTCGTCTATAAGCGTGTGTATAATGCCTGAATCGTTACAGAAATAAAGTTTTCTTTTTATAGCCAATTTATGGGTTTAAGTAATAGTGATACAGGGTGGAAACGGACCCTTCACTAAACCGTCGACCTAGCATTGTATTCAATGATTCAAAATAATCCTATGTACATATTATTACTGGAAAACACTATTTTTTAGGCTGAAATATTGCGTTTTTTGGTAAAACCCAATGTGATACAGTCAACACATTGTACTGATGGATGGTTTATAAATGGGTCAGACTATTTTTAAAGTTATGACTTTAGGTAGTAACCTAAAGTCATAACTTTAAAAATGGTCTTTACAAAAAACTTGTGAAAAGGGAACTTTGACCTTCAATATCTCCGTAACCAGAAGGTTCCTAGGTCCTGATCAAAAAGATGATGATCAGAATTATTTGGAGGAAAAGTGCCTTTCAGCTTCGTTAATGTTGATTTTGAAAATGGTAGTTTTATACAGAATTTTCTTGGTCATCATCTGCCTAGCCTTTTCTAAACTATGTTGGGGTCGGCTTCCAGTCTAACCGGATGCAGCTGAGCATTAGTATTTTACATGGAGCGACTGCCTATCTGACCTCCACAACCCAGTCAATACTAGGTAATACGATACTCTTTGGTAAGACTGGATGTAAGAATTTCAGGTCACTAATGACTACCTGTAACGACTGCCAAAGCTCTATATATGGCAGCCGGGACCAACAGCTTAACGTGCTTTCCGAGGCACGGAGGAAACTCGGTATGTCGGGCGGTCACCCATCCACAGACCGACCTAGGCAAGCACAGCTTTACCTAAAGATCGACCCGAGTGGCAGTTCTTAGTAAGCCACGAGCTCCTCACAGAATTTTCTTGGTAAATAATCAATATTGTAAATTACACAACTATTTTCTTCAAGAAATTTTCAACGTGAAGGAGGAATGCACATAAGCGTGCAAATGTTTTTAAATTATTTGCTCGTAAATGTGCATTACTCGCTCAGTGCGCAGAGGATGGGTTATCGGCTACGACAGCGTAGCCGTAGCCCGCGCGTGGCGTAGCGTTGATATCAAAATACCTTGCTACGCCGTAGCCTCAAGGGATAATATTATTGGTATGTTTACCGTTTAACGTTCAGTTTTCGTTCTACGTAACATACGTTTAAAAGATTGAATGCACTGATGAAGATTATATATAAGTAGGCGTCAAAGATTTTTCTCATTCTGAATATAAAGTATTTTAATACTTACGATAGATGGAATATTCAAATAATATCGTAATCTACCTGTAATAACCATCTGGTCATTGTCGGTATAAGCGTAATGTACAAACTGTGGCAATTAAGTCATATAATTAAATGGGGTCACAGTTTTTACAAGCTTTTACTTTATTCGCACTGTTCGTATGTGTGTATGTATGTAAGTTCTCCGAATCAAAATATGCAAACCATTTTTCAAGCACTTGTTGGTCGATATGATTGCGCCGAAATTTTGCACCACACCTTTGGTTCTAGACTGGCATGACTTGATCCTGCCAGGATCGCCTCCACATGAGAGAACTCCTCAACGGTCCAAACTTTGTTTACGCGTTCACAGACGTTAGATAAACCGAATTATCTTCTTTACTTAATAATGAAAGTTTTTTGTTAAACTCATTTCACACATTTCTCCTGATTTTTTCTAAAGAGTAGCTAAAACCTCTTTGCCTCATATCTACCGCGATTTTATTTTTTGTAATTCTAAGAATCTGTTCACTTTACCAAATAGCCTCAAACCGAAGATAATAAAAAGACAACCAAATAAACAATATCATTACTTACAGGCCTCTTTGGGTCTCACAGTAAAGGAATTCGATTTCGTCAAATACGGTGAAATAGAACTTTGCTGGCGGCGAGCGTCAAACAGAACAAAGATAGGCGTGTGACGACCAGACCCACACATTGTATAAATTAGATCCATAGCTGTGGTATGTAGTCCATGAAGATTTAAGTGGTCTACATAACGGGAAAGCGACAAGGTAGCCCGCGAAATTCGATTTTATTACCGTCATTTTCTTTTTTTTTTGGCGGGTGCAAAATTATCAAGTAACCCCTCCCACTCTTGGGCAGAGCGAAAGGGAGTGTCAGACTTCTACTGACTAAAAACCGCCCGTCTTCCTTCTTAGCCCTTGCGCCGAGGCCGCGGTATCTCTTTCGAATAGCCCGCTGCCCCGACGGGACCGTCTCAGTTCGTATAAGTTTCTTGACTGACTATTTGATGAAAAAGGCATTCAAGAGACTTATATAGAGGTGTATTGGTGATTTTAATCATTATTTCTCAGTAAAGCCACATTTGTCTCGGTCGCGAATCCTATTTTATTTAACATACAACCTGACACTAAAACGTAAGGTAAAAACGTAAAAAAAACGAATTTCACGGGCTACCTTGTCGCATCAACCATAATGTAGACCACTTGAATCTTAACCAACAAACAAACATATTTTTGTGTTTAAAATAAAGGGTAAGTAAGCAAGCATGACACACATACATAAACTCACGCCCTTTTCCCATGGGGGTAGGCAGAAACCATAGAACGCCACTTGCTACGATCCTTACATACTCCTTTTGCTTCGTCCACATTCATACATCTGGTCATACACGCACGCCGGTTACGAGTACTACGCACCTGTCCTTTCAGAAGAACGGCACCAATAAGATCAGTGTATGTCTTTCTAGGGCGTCCCCTCCCGGCATTACCACTCACATCTGCCTTGTAAATACCTTTTGTTAATCGCCTTTCATTCATCCTTTCCACATGACCGAACCACATGAATGCAAGCAAGCAAACATGAATGCAAGCATGAATGTTGGTTAAAATTAAAAGTTCCGAATATGAATCATTATTATTATTATGACCCTATACTGTCCCACTGCAGGGCAAAGGCCTTCCTTCCTTCCACTTTTTACGATCCAGTGCGATAGTAGGAAAATCCTTAGAGAAAGAGTCCAGCTCATCCCGCCATCTCCTTTTGGGCCTGGCGCGTTGTCGTTTCTTGCTCTGTGGTATTCACTGAGTGGTAACTGTTGCCCATTGCTCCTCCGACACGCGGTAGATGTGCCCAGCAGTTCCATTTTAATTTGAATCATACTTGTATTGTATTCTCTAACGGGCTGGCGTCTGCAACTTCACGTCCGAAGCACGTATTTTGCATAATTAATCATACTTTCTTCCACGCGGCAGGTAAAGAAAAAATGCCAAAGAATTAATTATATTTTATTCATTGATATATTTCGTGTAACTACAAAAAGTCACGCCTACGGTTTCAAGATATAACTACGAAAACCATATCGTAGACTAAAAAAGACACAGTTCCATGGCACGCAAACACAACCTAGCTACTTAATGAAATTTCTTTATTAATTCTCGTAACTTCTTCAATAGAGGGACCGGATTAAACAAGAGTAAAATGTAACATTAAAGTATTAAAGGATTTCAGTTACTTTATAATAATCTCCTGTTAAGCCTTGATTTTACACAATGGTCTAGTCTGTAAAGCCTTGGAAGTACAGATTGACAACATCTCATTGTTTAAAGATTAACGTTTTTTTTTGGGGGAGGGTGGTAAATCATCAAATAACCCCTCCCACTCTTGGGCAGAGCGAAGGGAGTGTTAGACTTCTACTGACTAAAGACCACCCATGTTCCTTCTTAGTCCTTTATATCTAGGCCGCGGTATCTCTTGCGAATAACCCGCAGCCCCGACGGGAAATAAACATATTACTTCCTTAATTGAATCGGATTTCGTTAACAATTCAAAGATTTTAAATTATTTGCACAGAACCCTTATCCTTTTTCTAAAATAGGGATTGCCCTGTTGGTCTCATGGTCGCAAACGCGACTGCTGAGCGTGGGATCCTGGGTCCGATTCCCGATTTAGACTAAAACTGCTATTGGGTTTTCCATTAAAAATTACTCAGTAGCAGTTGGAATTTAAAGTATTGCCGAGTGTTTAATACCCTACGATACAGTTTTTTAGATTTATGTCGTTCTCGCCCAGTGACAAAACAAGTATTAGTCAAGTGGATTTATCATTAAGGTAATTGCTCGTGAACAAAAGGTACTTCCAGAAACTTTTCCCGCTCAGTTTGGATTTCGTCTCCCCACATTTACATTGAAAGCATTTAGCGAGTAACTTCCTACTACTCGCTTCGCCTAATTGATTCGGTTGCTAGTCCCTTTAAGCCAAGCCAAAAAGTAACAGGTGCCAGAATAGATTTAAAACTCTACAAACAACCTTTAAATTAAATAAAAGTATAGTTACTAGTTACCAGCAAGTAAACAGTAGAATTTAAATTATAGTAACTGTAGTTTAAACTTATTAGTAAGTGTCTACGTTTTACCCCATATTTATTATACACCTCTGCCTAACCCTCCAGTGAATACAAGCATGAAGTGTTTTTATTTTTTGTTGGGTGGGAAATCATCAAATGACTCCTCCCACTCCGCGAGGAGCGGAATATCACACTTCTACTGACTAAAAGCCACCCATGTTCCTTCTTAGCTCTTTGGGTCCTGGGCCGTGGTATTTCTTTCGAACAGCCCGCAGCTCCTGCAGGCGGCTCTGGCAGGCCTCTTCAATTTTGCTGACATGTCTTTGAGGCGCGCGTAGAACACAAACGCTCCAACACCACGGCCCGTCGTCGCTATAAGTCGGACAGACGGTGAGCTAGCCCATTACTCACCGGCCACAGGCCTGCGCCTACGGTGTCCGGAACACGTGGCACCGACGCCCAAAACGTCTCCCGCGACAGCTGGGACGAGAGGTTCTCTCCCTCTCACGTTCCGCCAACTCCTTAGCTAGCATGACTGCTTCGCAGAAGGAGGCGACCGCGTCCCATTCTCAAGCTTAAATTCTCAAATTTACTTAAACATACTCCTTCTTCTTCGTTTCTCATTGATTTTTTTGTAAAGCAAAAGCCGGAATAATAAATGGTTCTAGTTCCCACAGAGTCTCATATCCTTACGTTTATAAAATAACCTACTGTTTCTCGTACTGTCTACCCTTTTCACTTTGAGGTTCACCGAAAATTTGTATGACATAGCTCACGTTATACCGTTCTGTGGTAGCTTACTCATCAACTCTGTCGTATTGTTTAGACAGGAACATAATGTCTACGTAAGTAGGAATGTGGCGGAAACTGGGAAGTTGCCTGTCTTGCAGATTTACTTAAGGAGATGTTATACAGTATATTTTGTATCTTACTATGCACTATGTATAATTGTAAATCTTGGGAGGAAAGGTTTTAGTTTTTGCAATAATTCATAGTTAAGTTAAGTTAGATCGTTTTTTTTTTTAATTTTAATTATAACCTATAATGTTCCCAGTGCTGGGACACAAGAGTCTATGAAAGGAAATGGGCTCCAATCACCCACGCGGGCTCAGCTGGTGGATGTCGCATGTCTTTGATTTTTCTTTTTCGTTTAAGGAAATAGGTATAAAAGAATGTTCCAAAGGCTGGCAGGCTATAATTTGCTATATTTGTTCAAAGTGTTTCATCCTTATATAATTTCTTGCGCTTTGCTTTTTCGAGACGTAAGTTTAAAAGTTCACTTGTGGAGATGTAAAAGAAATATTGCTATTGAGTGACCAAAGTTAACCTACTCCTCTAGACCTCTTTTTCTACCACGTTCACGGGAAGATTCAAAATTTCAATAGTCTCCATTCATCACAAATGAGTCACGCTGAAAATACGTTTCTACAAATAGGTCAAACCACATGTGTGAAAAACGCAGCAGAAAAAGTTTGTTGGCATGAAAAGTGAAGAATCGGTAGAACATTTTACCCTTTTCACATTATAGTGCTATTTTCATCTCCCCTAGGGAAAAAACTCAAGACCGTTTTTGCTCACATTCACGTCAGCGTGAGAAGATTTTTCCGACTGTGATAATGTGACAATAATGTTTTGTTTTATGGAGAAAAAGTGTATATTGTAAGGAAACAATTTATCTATTATTTGTTGTCATCGTGTTTTAAGCTTGCTTTAGATGAGAAAAAACATGTTTTTGGATCTGACGTGCTGCACGGAAGTCATTCAAAGTAATTCAAGTATTGGTTTCCACTATAGCAAAAAGTAGCCACTAAGAACTTCCGCGGCAGGTTTAGAATTAAATTAAACAGGTATGAAAATACGATTGCCTGAGGCTACTAAAAAAAACTATAAACAGCTTTACATATTATTTCATCAAAACCCTAACCTCCAAAGATAGATAGTACCTAATATCGAGATAATTGGATGCTGTAAAATATGCAACAGGCATCAAAGAATAACGAGTTGACACCTTTCAGGCGTGAATCACTGGATAACGTGGATTACACTAGGGTGAAATTGCATTCCATAGATATGTAGCTTTACACTATTAAGACATGATGTCTATAGGAAAGGAACACTTAGTTCATCCAAGTACTTTGTATTTTTTAATAATAACCGGCCAATTGTAAGTCAGAGTCGCACGTGAAGGATTCCGTGCCATCATATGTAGCCCCTTTAATTTATTTTTGTTATTTGTTTATCTTTGTATACCTGACTAATCTGAGAAGAAACAGCCGAAACAATCTCAGAGGTCACTTTTCTCCCCCACCGGAGTGTTCCCACGTTGCCGTCGTGGTGGGGCTTGTGTGTCTCAATGATCCTTGGAGCTCTGCCGGTAGATATACTCATGCCGGAAAGGTCCAAGGGGAGAGACCAGACAAAGAGGGACACGCGAGGGGCACACCGCCCGGAGACGTGAACAGTGTTCGGTTTCTCGGGCGGTGTGCTTGTCGGAGGAAGAAACCCTACTTGCTGCTCTCTGGTTCGCGTCTGCTCATCAGACGTGACTGTGAGGGCAGTGAGTAGGCGGAGGGAGAGAGGATGGGGGAGACAGGGACCGTACCCTTTAAAGGAAAAAATGGAAAAACAGACAGTCGCAACAATATTACCCCAGGGCGGTACCAGCTGCTTAGCAGCTGGAGAATCCGCCACGTCTCCATTGGAGGCGTCAAGCCCCTCGTATTCTGGGGGGGGCAACGAATGTCTTTTACCGTTTGCCAGTGGCAACAAGAGCCGAGGAGGCTCCCGGTCAGGAAGTCCTGTGACCGGCAGTAATTTGGAAGGGCCTGACAAGTTGTCGGGTGGCAAACTCTGGCGAAGGAGCTTGCCTGAGCGGCGGAGCGATGCGGGATCAGAGTCTGACTCCGTGTCTGACGTCGGCTCGGCGGGCTCTGGATGCCAGAGTTTGGGGAATGCTGCGGATAACGCGGAGCGTTTCCGCAAGCGGCCGAGAGCGGAGGACGGCAGGGGGTCGACATCCGGTGGCGAGCGGATGGTCTCGGCCCGAAAAGTTCCCAAAAAAGGTGGGGGCCGAGGCAGAGGAGGGGGACTAGCTTCCCAGGAGGCTGCCAGGCGAGCCGCGGAACGCACTGAGGAGGGGCGCCACCTTGATCGGAGGGTGCTCTCTTCTTCGTCTTCCAGCGGTGAGCCGGATACCGGTGGTGAGCCCAATACCGGTGGTGAGCCAGAGACCGGGGGCTTCGATCATGAGCGCTTGGCCGGGTTTGCGGAGGTAGTGAGGAGCGCAATACGCGACGTTTCTCTTAAGAGGACGTTCGCGTCAAAAAACAAGGCCGTAAGCGCGGCCTCGACCTCCATTTTGGCGGCAGCGAAGGCGCTGTGTGGCAAGCCTCCGTCGGACGAGGTGTCCATATTGCGGGCGGAGGTCACCCGCTTGGCGGCCGCCATGGAGTCTCTCCAAAGGGAGAATGAGAGGCTCCAAGCAGATCTGGCCGGGCTCCAAAGAGGAGCCTTCATGGAGGTGCCCCAGGAAGGGTGCGAGCGCGGGCAGAGCCAGCCCCCAGCTGCCGATGACCAGGTCCTGAACCTGGTTCGGCAGGAGCTGGCTGCCCTCCACCGACGGTGTTCCGTCGTAGAGGGCATTGTCCTGCGCCCCTCTCTGGGGGGGAACAAGGTGACCCCAGGCCGGGCTGCGCAGTCATATGCGGGCGCTGCGGCTGGCGGGTCCAAGGCGGGGCCGTCCAGCCAGCCCGCCGGCGACACCGCGACGCCCCCCGGAAAGCCGGCTTCGGCGAACCAAACGGCAGTGCCGGCTAAAAAGACGGCGGCCCCTGAGAAGGGTAAGGCGCCTGCCCCGAAAAAGGGCAAATGGAGAAATGGAGTGCCAGTAATGGCCCCATTAAGCCTCCTCCAAGCAAATATCAACCACTGCGCCTGCGCTCAGGATCTGTTGCTCCAGAGTATGGCGCAGTGGTCGATAAACATCGCCGTGGTCGCTGAGCCCTATTTTGTCCCGCCCAGGGCAGACTGGGTGGAGGACCTAAGCGGCTCAGTGACCATCATCGCGTCGGCCGCCGCCGGCACCCCGGCCCTTGAAATGGTCAGGAAGGGTCAGGGGTGCGTAGCAGCACGGTTCGGGGAGATCGTAGTAGCGGGAGTCTACTTCTCTCCGAGCCGAACTCTCGCCGAGTTCCAAAACTCCCTCAGGGAGTTAAGTGTCGTCATCGGAGGCTATTCCCTCCCCGTACTTGTGCTCGGGGACTTCAATGCCAAGAGCTTGGCCGAGAGAGTGGATGAGTGGGATGGTCGAGTGCTGGGCTCTGGAAACAGGCCTGGACATCCTGAATCGGGGTTCTGTACCCACGTGTGTGCGGATGCGGGGCGAGTCGGTGGTGGACATTTCGTTCGCCAGCCCTGCTCTGTCACAGCGTGTCGTCGACTGGCGCGTCATGGAGGGGGTGGAGACCTATTCCGACCACCGGTATATCCGGTTTGAGGTCTCTGCCCAGTCCTCAAGTGCGCCGGTCCCACAGACCCCGAGTGGTCCGCGTTGGGCGCTGAAGCAGCTGGACCGGGAGCTACTCCTGGAAGCCTCGATCGTGCGGGCCTGGGTGTCATCACCGGTCAGGCCCGCCGACGTTAACAACGAGGCGGGTTGGTTCCAGGAGGCCATGTCCGAGATATGCGACATGGCAATGCCCCGAGTCCGGCCAGGAAGCGCCCGGCGTCAGGTGTACTGGTGGTCGCGAGAGCTGTCGCACCTGCGTGAGCAGTGTGTGGCGGCGCGGCGCCGGTACGCCAGGCATCGCAGGCTCCGCATTCGTCCTCCGAATGCGGAAGCCACTGAGGCGGAGCTGTATGAAGGGTACAGAGCGGCGAAGACCGCCCTCCTCGAGGCTCGTAAGCGGGCCAAAGATCAGGCCCGCGAGGAGATGCTGGAGACTCTCAACAGAGATCCGTGGGGGCGCCCGTACGAGGCGGTGCGGAATCAACTCCGCACCCGGGCCCCCCCGCTTACGCAGAGTCTCCGGCCTGAGCTCGTGGAGGACGTGGTGAGCGCTCTGTTCCCTTCGCGAGGGGAGCACCCTCCCCCGCCAATGGCTCCGCCACCTGCGGTGCCGGAAGCGGACCAATCAGGATCCGATGACGACATTCCGGAGGTGACTGGGGTAGACCTGAGAGTGGCGGTACGGAGGCTTAAGGCCAAAAATACCGCCCCGGGACCCGACGGCTTGCCTGGCAAAGCCTGGGTCCTGGCCTCAGAGGCTCTTGGGCCCCGACTGGAGGGGTTCTTAAGCGCGTGCATGGAAAGAGGCCAGTTCCCGCTTCGTTGGAAGACGGGGAAGCTGGTCCTCATCCAGAAGCCGGGGCGCCCTGCGGACTCGCCGTCCGCATACCGGCCCATTGTGCTGCTCGACGAGGTGGGCAAGCTCTTTGAAAGAGTAATTGCAAACCGCCTCGCCGAGCACCTTGAGGGGATGGGTCCGGATCTTGCGGAACACCAGTTTGGTTTCCGCAAGAGGCGCTCGACGGTGGACGCCATCATGCGCGTGAGAGCCCTCACGACGGGGGTTGCGGTCTCTCGGGGCGGTGTGGTCTTGGCGGTGTCTCTCGACATCGCCAACGCCTTCAACACTATGCCCTGGAGCTGCATTAGGGAGGCACTCCGGTATCACCGGGTGCTGGCCTACCTTCGTCGTGTAGTCGGGGACTACTTGACAGACAGGGCTGTCATCTACCCCGGTCAAGACGGAGAATGGAACCGGCGAGAGATGTCGTGCGGTGTTCCACAGGGATCGGTTCTGGGGCCGCCCCTGTGGAACATCGGTTACGACTGGGTGCTGCGTGCCGACCTCTTTAGCGGTGTCAGCGTAGTATGTTACGCTGACGATACGCTTGTGCTAGCACAGGGGGGGTCGCACGAGGCGGCGGCCGAAAATATGACACGCGGGGTTGCGATAGTTGTAGAGAGGATCCGGCAGCTGGGTCTCGAGGTGGCACTTCACAAGTCGGAGGCCATGGGCTTCCATGGACGTGGGAATGTGCTACCGTCGGGATCCCAGCTAACGGTGGGAGGGGTTCCCATCGGCGTCGAGTGTACTTTAAAGTACCTAGGACTCGTCCTCGACAGCCGGTGGAACTTCGTGGAGCACTTCCGACGTTTGGCTCCCAGACTGGAGCGGGCGGCGGCTGCCTTCAGGTGGCTCTTGCCCAATCTGGGGGGGCCAAACGCCTCCTGCCGGATCGTGCGGTCCATGGCCCTTTATGGGGCCCCGGTGTGGGCGAGTGCTTTGAGAAAGCGGGCCGCCCATTACCTGAACGCGCCCCAAAAGGTTATGGCCGTGAGGCTAGTCCGTGGGTACCGCACGATCTCCCGCGAGGCGGCGAACCTCCTTGCCGGATTGCCGCCATGGGATCTGGAGGCGATAGTCCTCGCGCGCCTGCATGAATGGCGCGCGGAGGCGCTGCACCGGGGGGTCACTCCGTTGCCGCGGCTAATTGCTGCGCAGCGGACAGACCTCCGGTGCGATCTCATGGCGGCATGGAAACAGCGACTGTCGCAACCCCGTGCAGAGCACGCCACGATAGTGGCGGTAAGTCCCCTCTTTGAGGAGTGGCTGGAGAGGCGCCACGGCGCCCTCACCTTCCGTCTGACGCAGGTACTCACCGGACACGGTTGTTTCGGGAGGTACCTGCACCGAATCAGGCGGGAGGAAACGCCCGGTTGTCACCATTGTGAGGATCGGCCGGAGGACACGGTGGAGCACACCGTGGAGGTGTGTCCCGCTTGGGCGGAGCCCCGCCGTGTTCTCGTAGCGGCGATCGGCGGCGGCGACCTCTCGCGTCCGGCCCTGGTGCAAGCCATGGTCCGGGGCGAGGAGGAATGGGACGCCGTCGCCTCCTTCTGCGAAGCAGTGATGCTAGCGAAGGAGGTGGCGGAACCTCTCGTCCCAGCCGCCGCGGGAGGCGCTCCGGGCGTCGGGGGCCACGTGATGGCTTCCGGCCACCGTAGACGCGGGCCTGTGGACGGTGAGTGATGGGTAAGCTCGCCGTCCGTCCGTCTTATGACGACGACAGGCCGTGTCGACGGCGCGTTCGTGTTCCACGCGCGCCTCAAAGAGATGTCAGCAACATGGAAGGGGCCCGCAAGGGCCGACGCCTGTCGAAGCTGCGGGTTGTCCGCAAGGGATACCGAGGCCTCGACATGAAGGGCGAAGAAGGAACATGGGTGGTTTTTAGTCAGTAGAAGTCTGACACTCCCTTTCGCTCTGCCCAAGAGCGGGAGGGGTTATTTGATGATTTCCCACCCCCCAAAAAAAAAAAAAAAAAAAAAAGGTCACTTTTCTCCCAGACATTGGGCATGTCATATGCGATGCACCATTAGAATAAAATTATCTCCCTTTAGAAAAATATTCAAGGTAATTCTATACCCCGTCGGGGCTGCGTGATGTTCGCAAGAGAAACCGCGGCCTCGACATGAAGGGCTAAGAAGGAACATGGGTGGTTTTTAGTCAGTAGAAGTCTGACACTCCCTTTCGCTCTGCCCAAGAGGAGATGGGAGGGGTTATTTGACGATTTCCCACCCCAAAAAAAAAAAGGTATTGCTATACCCTGATTTTGCGAACCGTTACATAGACATCGTGCCACGCAACAGTTAGTAGTATCAGTTCTAATTTGATTTGTTACAAAAGCATTCTCTTAATTCCTGAGGTCGTCACTGTCATACCAGTGCCAAATAATGACGGAATCAAATTCTTCTGGTCTGTGTTTACTCTTACAAATTAGTTTGAAACTCACTCCGGATGCTCATAATTAAAACTTTTTGTTTCATGCTTTAACATTCTTATATCATACTTTAACTTGTTTATACGCGAATGGAAAAACAAAAATTAGTCCTTAAGAGAAAATCTGAACTCTTACTGGTGACTGAAGTCGTAATAATAATAAATTACACCTTATACCCTTGATTTTGACCCGCGTGTAAGGTTTCTTAGGCTCTCTTAAATGAGAAGAAACAAATAGAACTAAAAATAATAATAATTTTTATTTCAAAAAAAGAAACACATTTTAGGTTCACAAAAGCAATTTTCCAAATAAAAATGAACATTAAATAAAAGAGTATGAAGAAGAGAGGGAGAGAGATGAGTGTGAGAGTACGGAGGTGTTGAATTAACTCTCTCTTGAATGAATAACTCTCTTTTATTCTTCGTCTATTATTTTGGGTCTTGTAGTGTGATTCTATATCGCACTCAGAAAATCATTCTCAATCATCGTTTTTCCTATATATTTGACTTCCTACACGGACGTAAGATATCTTTGTGATTGATTGGTCGAGTTCTGGTTTTATCCGTAAGTTTTAACCAGATTGATATTCGGTGGATATTTCAGTGTGAAAAGCGGGATTCTGAGGTGCGCTACCTCAAAGATTGTAGCCTCAGGTGATTGATTAAATTTCAAGTCCAGGGGAATCGAGAATACTTGGTAAATAATAAAATTAGGTAGGGTCCGATAAATATTTCTTATATAAAGTTCATTCAAACTGTCGGCTCTAAATCTTTGTAGTTAAATACAGTCAAGCTGACTTATACGAGTATGATATGCAAGTTCATTCTCAATTTGTGGCTTGGATTTGAAAATGAGACTCCTGGGTTTCTCTAATATAAAATGGTTTATTCTCATGAGAGTTAGTCACTTGGCACAATAAAAAAACGGTTCAATTTAAGAGTTTATAGTGAAGCTATACAGAGCAAGGTTGAGATGCGAATGTGTTAGTTTTTGGTGAAGAACCGAACAGCTAACGTTCCTCGTAAGGATTTCGAGAATCTTCATGGACTGCTCCCATCGGTGCTTCCTCGACGACTTCCTTAGAGGTTCCCTCATTGGCTGTCCTAAGATAATGAGCTAATTTTGAGACATAACGTGTATGTAGGTAGGTTCCCCAAAGAATTGAGCGCCTACGGTTTTTATGGTATCAATCATCACACCCTCAACATCTTGCGTGAACACAATGATTCCTAGTAACGTTTCCAACTTTAAATAACACCTATTTATTAATAATCTAATACTAAAATCAAACAGTAGACGTAAAAAAATAAAAGAGTGCATGTAAGTCCTCGAACCTGTACCCTCTAGGGCTCTAGGTGTTAAAAAATTTGGTTGGATCTGGACTGCGTATTCCTGAATCCAATATTTGCCAGCAAACCAAAGAGCGAAGGGTATTAGGTTACATACAAGCGCATTGGATTGGAAAACCCGCACTGCGCTTCAAAAAGCAAATTACTGATGTAACGCCGGCTACCTCCAATCTGCAGTAAACCGAATAAAACAATGAAAGTACGAGGACTATGAAATGATTGAGGAACAAAACTAACTTAAATATTCACAAACCGCTACCTTTTGTCCGTAGATTCAACCACGTAAATAATCCAAACAATAATGTAGCGGTACAGTATAATACTATAGAGATAAAATAATATCACCATCTATGTCACGAATGAAGAACTAACATCCAAATATTTAATCGTGCTATGAAAGTTATCCACGACTTAAAACCACATTTAAAAAACCCGACAATTACTGTGGACACTAGCCCACCAGACACAACACCCATCCTACCGGAGGATCCTCCCTCTTCTATGGGAGATGATGAACTTTACATCCTATTCTTCACATCCCCAAGAATATACTACCGGAATAAAAATAATTTTGTTGAACAAGTCTGCAAGTCTATTTAATATGATATGGTAAGGAAGGACACTTCCTTCCTTACGTCACCTCATGAGACACTTCTCATGAGGTGACCCCAAATGATTTGGAATAAGGACAAGAGAATGATGAAGTCATAGTCTATTTTATACCAAACAACATAACATCCTAACATTAACTTGCTCATAAAGTTACAGTCAGAGTATAATACTTTCAATTATCGTCGAACAATAAAATTAAGATTTTCCGAATAAAACAAGAAAAGCAATGACACGACCGTGATAGGAATTCTAAATATCTTCGATGATTTACGACAGCAAAATGTCCCGATACGATGAACCCAGAATAGAAATGGAGAATAAAAGGAAAAAGATGTTTCTTACATAAAACCGAAATACTGATGTTGAATAAAAAAGGTCTAATTGCGAAAAAAAATGTTTTATTTTCCATTCTTTGGAAGACATCCAGTCTTATTAGGTACAGAAGGTTCATAAATACGGGAAATTATTTCTTATTTACTTCCTTAAATTCGGTTCATTTTTGCTTATAAGATGAATGTAATAAACATACCAGTATTGTTTATCTTACTCCTCCTCTATTATTTTCTGATTATCTGTTGCGGGATCCATCATAGCCTAGCCTAGCCTTTTCTAAACTTTGTTGGGGTCGGCTTCCAGTCTAACCGGATGCAACTGAATACCAGTATTCTACATGGAGCGACTGCCTATCTGACCTGCACAACCCAGTTAGTACTGGGTAACACGTTACCGTTAAGTAAGACTTGTTGTCCGATTTTCAGGTCATTGACTACCTAGATTCGCTACGGGATTTTAATTTTAATTATTTTGGGACAATAAACAGCTACAATATTTGTGTTGAAACATACAAAAAATAATTTAAAAAATTAACAATATTGCTGCCCACTACATTATCCGTATATTAACAACTGAGAATATGATAACGAGTGTCACTAGATAGGCAAAAATAATAATAATTATTACATCACATTAACAACAAAAACAATTAAAAAAGTAAAATAAATTAATCCAGTTAAATTGTTTCTTTGGGACTTCGTCGAGCTTCATTGTCTCGGCGCTTTCTGGTGGCCGCCACTGTAGGTTCAGGAGTTGCATTGGTTAGGGAATAGTGTGGCAGGCGGGTCTCAAACAAAAACATTAAGTACTGTGACTAGCTTGCCGCCAATCAAGGGATTGGTAAAGTTGCTAGGTACTCAAATCTTTGACTCGCCGTCCGACCAGAACCAGGCCCAGGTCGACGGCGCGTTGTATTCCGCGCGCGCCCTAGAGATATGACAGCATAGTGGACGGGGTCTGCTAGGGGCAGTGCCTGTCAAGGTTGCGGAATTGGTTCGAATGAGTCACCGCGGCCATGGAACGCACAGGGCATTAGGGGGAACATGTACAGGTTTCAGTCAGTAAGAGTTTGAAACTCTTTCCTGCTTGGCCCACAGCGCGCAGCGCAAAGAGTCATTTAATGAATTCCTATACTAAAAATAAGCAGGTACTTAAATCTTAGTAGACCTTGACACAGACGAACAGACAAATGATTCATAACACGTAGACAGAACAATAAACATTCATAGTTACCTTGAAACCATCCTAGATGATGTTATTACATTCTAAAATCAGACAAAAACAGTTCTGTTTTACATTAAAATTGTTTATACAATTTTTGAAAATATGTTTATCAAAAAGTAAACAGTGAATCATAAAGCCATCGATCCATCATGCGTTGACTGGACTAATAAACAAACAGTCCACGCAATTAATGGCTCCTGGCTTTGAACGTATTTTTAGTCGCCTATGAAATTGCTATACACCACAGGGGACTATCAATGGAGCTACAGTACCGCAAACTTCAACATCCGTTGCTTGATTTACAAGTTTTAGTAAGAAGATGCCAGGTACATTAGGAGCAATGAAAGTTGTTGTAAACTTTCGACCAGCTGGAACAGCGATTTCAAAGCTACTCCTGTTCACGATCTTGTATATAAAACACAGGCTCCCAATTCGCACGTGGCAATGAAACCAGTTATGATGCCGTAACTTCAAATTGTTTGAACAGAAATTAATTATTCAGTGGTACCAATATCCTGTGTATTTGAACCCCACATTTGTCAGGTTCCTCGTAAAATACGAAATGTTTTCCTTTGTCAAAGTATTTATGAGACCTTGATTTCATACAGTGATAACCACACAATAGGGAAATGTCGGATAAAACGTATTATATTTATTGGTAGTAGGTTGAAGATGGGTATCGTATCGGTGAAAAAATCCATTCGGAAAATGCTTGCTGGATAATAAGGTCTGGTGTTATACAGGGTGGTGCCGACAATACGACAATAAATGAAACCTTATTAAACTATCAAATAAATCTTAACACCAAAATAAAAAAGTTGAAAAAAAAACAATAAAACTAACTACGGTACTCAGAGATATTTAATGATTACTTAAGCCATCACTAAGTAAAGATTTGACATACTTTTGTAGGACAAAACTGTCAAAACCTTTACTAAGTGATGGCCTAAGTGATCATTAAAGCTCTCTGAGTGCGGCAGTGAGTAGCATAAAACTGTAAACGAAATACATTACAATTTACAAACAAATATTGGTTTACTAACCTTAGGAATAATTTGCACCGATTAACGTGTGGAAATCAAATGTAACAAACGAATTTGGCAAACGACGGTGTTAGGATTTATTTGATAGTTTAAAAATGTTCCTATGAACTAGAACTACCAGTGGTTTCATTTAATTTTATTGTCGTATTGTCGGCACCAACCTGTATATTTTTTGTTAGTCAGATATTTATTAGTAAGTATCTACCTAAGGATGAAAAAACCACTGCTATACATTGTGATTTAGGTACTATTACGTACTAACATTATCCACTGCCAAATTGGATACGGTCGAGTCAGTGACACCTTGGATCAACGGCTCAACTTACTTTCCGAGACACGGAGGAAACACAGTGTATAATGGGTGGTCCCCCATCCGCGGACCAACCTAGGCAAACGTGACTTAACCTGATGATTGATCCATGTGGCTGTTATTATTTAGGCACAAGTATAAGGAGACCATAAGGAGAGGAGGTCCTATTATTAATTCCTACTTGTGTTAATATAATTTTTAAGTCTAAAGGGTGTAAAAGTACCCTTAACGCAAACGAAAGGCATTTGTTCTCCCCACCACTGCGGTAATTTTTTTGTTCTAGACCATACCTGGGAACCTCCTAGTTGCGGAGATATTGGGGGTCAAAGTTCCAAAATTTTCACAGCTGTTTTTGTAAATACTAGTATTTCAGGTTTTAACTTTACTTAAATTACCTCCATGACCCGTTTACTATTCAAAGCATCCACTTTCACAATGTTTTAAGAGTGCTACTTTGAGTTTTACCGTAAAATGTGATTTTTGACCCCAAAAAAAAAAGTCATTTCCCAGCAAAAATTTTTGTACATGAAACCAAGTACCCCTAGTACTTGGTTTCATGTACAGAATGCTTGGTTGTCGGATGCGTGAAGGGTTCGTATCCTTCCTGTATGTTTGTATATTGACCTTGGACAAAATTAAAGCGATCAAAATAAGACGTAAAGTTCGTTTGAAATAAAGTATTTTTTCTCATGCATCTCATATGACCGTACCTACATTCTTCAGCCGATTTAACTCGGGGTCTTAAATTAAGAGCCATTACAATTTAACTTGATTAAAATGCTGAACGACCTTTTAACATTACCCTCGGGCTCTTTTCACTTATTGGATGATCCTTCAGAGTACTTTTGTTTAAATTATTTCAATTAAAAATCTGACAGGCACATAGTAGGTATATAAAGGCTGTTTAAGTTGGTTTAAGTACAGTTATGAGCACTAATATCTTTACTTTACTAAGAAACTTTCAAAAGTGATTTTATCCTATTGCGTTGGTTGTCTCTTCATGTAAAACGGATATTAAGAATATTTATTATTATAATATACAGTTTTTAGTAGGTTTCAAGACGAGGAGCACAAAATACAAAAATCAAATTGAAACGGTGAGGAATGTAGAAACGAATTATAAAATAAATAAAAATAAATAAAAATAAAAAAGCCTTTTATTTCATGCATTAAAAAAAGAACAGTTATACAAAAAAAAGTAATAATTTAACAGTGTTAACATTTACACATTATAATTATTTGATTTACAAACATAGATTTGTTACATACATTTAATGATTATTTTATTATTATTTATGGTTGTTCACAATAAAAATACAACTTAAATTGAATTTTAATTAAAATTAAAAATTATTGATTGGAATAAAATATAATCAAATCAAAAATTCAAATTAAAAAATAAATTGACAATAAATAATAGGTGCACATGTAATGTATAAATTAAGATTAAATTAAATGTCGATATTAATAATAACTAAATAGATTTAAGTTTTAAATAATATGCATGCATGAACCCCTCAAGTGATGAGGGTGAAGGCCTCCTCCAGAGAACCCCAGCGGTCTCGGTCTTTGGCTTCTGTCAGCCAGTTTTTTCCCGCTACTCGTGTGATGTCGTCTGTCCATCTAGTTACAGGTCTTCCTCTTTTCCGAGTGCCTGTCGGACCTGGCCATGACGTCATGCGAATTGTCCATCTTTTGTCGCTCATTCTCGCTACGTGTCCTGCCCATCTCCATTTTAACTTTAGAGCGTAGGTGGGAGCATCTATCACTCCTGTTTTTTGTCTGATGGTAGTGTGCCGAATTTTCTGACATTTCCTGATTTTTGCGACACTTCTCTCCATGCTTCGCTGACAGGACGTGATTTTATTTTTCACTCTTTTTGTGAACTTCCACGTTTGACAGGCGTAGGTCAATGAAGGCAAAAGACATGAGTCCATGACTTTTCTCTTGATTTTCATTGACATCTGACTTTTTAAAATTTCCTTTAAGCTCCAAAACTTTCTCCATGTCGTTACTATTCTTCTATCTACTTCTGCATCGTTGTTCAGTTTTTGGAAAGAGATTTGTTTGCCTAGGTACGTACGTAGAAACGAATTAAACGTGGTTAATTGATTAATGGAGAATTTTTTTAGGTATTAGCGTAATGAAGAATTCCACGTCACTTCAAAACTTAAAAACTATATGGCATCTTTGCAAAAAGTATGCATAATAATATAAAAATTCCTGCTTAGCTTGTCCGCCCGCATGTAAAGATTTAGGGAAAACAATAAATATGAAATCTTAAAAAACTAGATAACATAAAATATTTATAAATCTAATCACAATCTGTAATCTAATCTATCTATTTATTTATATATATATTTATTTATACTGGTGATGGTGATATATAAGTATATATCACGATCACCATCATCTAAGATAATCGCCTTAAAAGTTGGCTTGTGTATACATATTAGTGCCTATGTAACGTACAAAATATGGTAATCAGTACCTCCAAACTGACTGTTTCAACGTATCAAATATGAAAATTCACCTTCAGTCTTTGGTTACCTCTGAAAAACGTTTTTCCATCATAAAATTGATCATTATCTTGAACTTCTTTTTCTCTCATTTTATTACGAGCTTCACCTAGTTCTAAACTAGAATAGACTAAGTCCGGAGTAAGAAAATCTAGATAGAAAAATATTATATTTTCTTTCTCGTTAACCCCGAGGAGTTTCTAAGTATGATAAAACAGTGGAAACTGCAGTTATTAACTGATAAAAGAAGTATAAAACATATAATAGCTTCTTGTCGGGACTCATTCGCATCGAAGAAATATATACTCTAATGACTCTCGGTTGTAGTGTAGATTGACATCAGTGAAAGATTGTTTTAACTTTTCATAACATAACAATACATCACCCCTATAATCTCCGAAGGGTTAGGCAGAGGTGTACTCATTAGCACACCCACATTTTGCTAGTTATGTTTAAATTCCATGGAATAGAGGGCGAGTCTATTGCCATCAACCAGGCACAAACCCAGGTCCGCGGCTGCTAATATTATATTCCTGATGAAATAACACTTTGCCCGACTTGGAAATCGAACCCAGGCATAGCAGTCGTAGTGGCGGTAAGTCCCCTCTTTGAGGAGTGGCTGGAGAGGTGCCACGGCGCCCTCACCTTCCGTCTGACGCAGGTACTCACCGGACATGGTTGTTTCGGGAGGTACCTGCACCGAATCAGGCGGGAGGAAACGCCCGGATGCCACCATTGCGAGGATCGGCCGGAGGACACGGTGGAGCACACTGTGGAGGTGTGCCCCGCTTGGGCGGAGCCCCGCCGTGTTCTCGTAGCGGCGATCGGCGGCGGCGACCTCTCGCGTCCGGCCCTGGTGCAAGCCATGGTCCGGGGCGAGGAGGAATGGGACGCCGTCGCCTCCTTCTGCGAAGCAGTGATGCTAGCGAAGGAGGTGGCGGAACGTGAGAGGGAGAGAACCTCTCGTCCCAGCCGCCGCGGGAGGCGCTCCGGGCGTCGGGGGCCACGTGATGGCTTCCGGCCACCGTAAACGCGGGCCTGTGGACGGTAAGTGATGGGTAAGCTCGCCGTCCGTCCGTCCTATGACGACAACAGGCCGTGTCGACGGCGCGTTCGTGTTCCACGCGCGCCTCAAAGAGATGTCAGCAACATGGAAGGGGCCCGCAAGGGCCGACGCCTGTCGAGGCTGCGGGTTGTCCGCAAGGGATACCGAGGCCTCGACATGAAGGGCGAAGAAGGAACATGGGTGGTTTTTAGTCAGTAGAAGTCTGACACTCCCTTTCGCTCTGCCCAAGAGCGGGAGGGGTTATTTGATGATTTCCCACCCCCCAAAAAAAAAAAAAAAAAAAAAAAAGGCATAGCAGTCGAGCACTGGACCAACGAGGCAGTCAAACGAACAACAAACAAACTACAAGTCGGATCAACTTTACCTCTTTTTATATTAGTGTAGAAGTGTAGATAAAGTAATTATAGTTTTTCTACCTACATAATTTCTGCACACGACAAAAAGACATTAAAAAGTAATTAGACCTTTAACTAAATGGAATGCAATTTATTATTAAAACCCGTTCACACTCGCCCTTCTCATTGAAAAAAGATTTGCCGTTGGCGCTCAAAATTCATCACACGAGCATACAGATTACGAGCAAACAAAATAACGTTTGACCCCTATAATCTGTGAGCTGTCGTGGCCCAAATTCGGCGAAAGAGCGATTTATATACGTACATACGTGCTAAGTATATGGCTAAATAAAGTTAGCGCTTATTTGACCTCACTTAGGTTAACCAAAGAAACTTTGTTTTGAGAGATTTACATTTGCAAATACTACTAAAGCTAGTTGAGATTTGATTCTTGTTTTGAATGTCACTTGAAGCCCTAATTTGATTAAATTTCTATATATTATTATTCTAGCTTTGTTATAAATCTTAGAATCACGTTATTAAGTTTTCATAGAAAACAAAAAAAATAATAAATTGCAAAAAGGTTCACAAAGAAAATATGCATGCAACATCAAATTCAATCTCGCAGCCATTTAATTATTAAAGGATTTAAAAATACGTAGCGCTGTTTCAATATTGCAAAAGCTGAAAAATAACAAGAATTTTCCAGAGACGTGTAGGTAGAGTACATCGCAGATTGATTTCAGAAAATATGTAAGTCTATTAAAGGTGACTGAACAAAAAGCCTTTGACTTTGGTGATACAAAAAAAAGTATGTAACCGAAATATTTTTACTAAAAATATTGAAGACGGTCACAGTTTACTACTTTCTTATTGGTGATCAACAATGTCACTAGCAGTAAAGAGACTCGTAAACTTGTCGCTACTGAACTTGATTACATTCAGTGGGTCTTTTCAAAAGATAGTGTATCCTAATAACATTTTAAGAGCTGTCGTCGCCTTGAGGAAGTGTCGGAAAGAACACGTGGAACGTGACAATGAGCTGATGTGGCAGTAAAATAAAATGAGCTTTATGTTAAGAGGGGGCAAGGGCGTTAAGGACGTTATATGTGAGAGGTGCAGCGTAAGCGCGTTTTTGGTTGCGAGGGCGAAACGGGATCGTCGCTTTGCTATGACTTTGATCCTCTTTTAATTGACGTATTGGTGACGTCTCAGCATTAACGCCACAAAGTATTTTTCCAGTTCATCATCATCTACATTTCAGACGAATGACGTCCACTGCTGGACATAGGTACGCGTGCGTTTCCCATCCAGCGGATTCACGCAACGTACACCATGTCATCACTTCACCTAGCTAGAGGGACGCCTTTCAAAGTAACGTCCTCCGGTTCGCAGTGGCCAATCCAGAAGTTTTCGGCCCCATAGACCATCCGTTCTGAGAGCAATGTACCCTGCCCACTGCTATTTAAGTATGGCAATTCTTCGGGCTTCCTCGGTAGCCTTGGTTCTCTCTTTTCATTAAGCATTCTAAACAGAACTCATGTGTACAGTTGGTAAGCAGATGCATGCGTCCAATGGCGTTTGTGAGAGAACCCCAGCCATCTCTCGTAATTGATGCTATCAGCAAACTTCACTTCGCTCACAGAAGCAAAGGCGCGTTTCTGTTTTGTTTCGAAAACAATGACATCAATACAATAGCATTACGTAACTCAATTTGGACCGACGTTCTTCAATTTCGTCGTGATGTGTGCGCATTTCACGAAACGGTGCATAAAGTTGGAGTGTGGAGAGTGTTTTAGAAAGTAGGTTTATGCGTAGCCCATTACGACCTGTGAGTAATGACCCAGCAATACAGGTAAAGGGGGCGATGGAACGAACACCGAGGTAACACTATACTTAGATAATTACTTATGTGTATACAACAACAGTTAAATGAATTAACGCAAACTATTTTGCATAAATTCATTTGGAACATAACAATGGGCAAAAGTTAAAAGTAGTACAGGAAAAAAGTATTGTTGCGGCTGGGAGTGACGTTTTCCAATCAAGATTTATATATTTAGGTATACAGGAAAATAAAACCTTTTAAATAGGAATTTACCAATGAAGCTCTAAATATAGCAGTCAATGATACCAAACGGCGTTCAAGTGCTAGTAGTATGACATATTCGACATGACATATTTGTGTTCATAACGTGACACGCTTGTCACATGTTTAAGAGCTTAAAATAGATCATGTCATCATGTGACAAGCGCGCTCACAAACATTCGGTGAAATTCACCCTTAGCTTGCAAGTGCAAACTGCCATGGATACAGTAAACAAATACTGGTCTGTTGTTCTATCGTGTCGCTGGCACGTTTTTAATTATGTCAGCACAGTATGTTGCCAGTGTTCATCCGATTCATCAACAGAGATTTGATATTTAATAACTACGAGTATTTTGATAACTACTGTGACTATTTCATTGGGAGTAAAATTTTCTCGTAGGAACGTATACGCACAACAATAGGTATATAAAGCTTTAAATTTCCAGTATAACATGGCCTCGTTCTATATACATTTCCCGTACAATAAGAGACCCGCTGAAACGTCAAACACTGAAATTAAATACGGGAAAGAGTGTTTGTTAACCACACAGTAATGAAGTTGGACCGTAAAGTGCTATATTGGCTCCTAAATGTTTTTAAACTAACACGTTTAGTGCTAATTTGAAAAGCTTTTTAGTAAATAAGACTTTGTTTAACTGGCTTGTTTGTTTTCCTAATTTATTTCGTAAGTGCAAGGTTGTTATAGATCCATCTGGATCCATAGACTATCACATTTTCTTAGAAGTATTTACATCATCATTTGCTGAGCCTTTTCCCAACCATGTTGGGGTCGGCTTCCAGTCTAGCTGGATGCAGCTGAGTACCATTTTTTTACGTGGAGTGATCTTACCTCAACAACCCAGTTAGAACTGGATAATACGATATTCCTCGGCAAGACTGGTTGTCAGACTTTCGGACCACCACAAATGACAGCCGGGACCACCAGATTAACGTGCTCTCCGAGGAAATTGGGTATGCAATGGGTGACTCCCAATTACCAACAATTCACAGGCCAACCTAGGCAAGCAGCACGGTTTAACCTAAAGATTGATCCGAGCGGCTGTTGTTATGTAACCACGAGCTCTTCCTTCGAGCTTTAGAATAGAATATCTGAATTATATCCAAAAGTAATGGTATTTTATAATGAATGTTTTACGGCCGCATTTAGAGAAGTGCGGCTCGAAGGAAGAGCAATAGCTTTAATGATTACTTAGGCCATCACTTAGTAAAGGTTTGACAGTTTTGTCATACAAAAGTATGTCAAAACTTTACTAAGTGACGGCTTAAGTAATCATTAAATATCTCTGAGTACCGCAGTTAGTGACAACTAAGCTAAGATTTTGTTTTATTATTTTCCAGAATTTTGTTTAGTCATGTTATTTAAATTGATTTTGTTCTTTGTTGAAACTTTGATGTACAGTAAAGCAACTTATTTATTCATTTTTGAACAAGTTATCGTTAAGTTGTTAATGCTTGTCAAAATAAGTTACCCTTAACACATTTTCCTTTGTTAATTAATTTACTTGAGAGCTTGTTATGAATGCTCGATCTCCACTTTATGAAGGTCTATCTTTCTCCAGTGCAACATAGCAGACAAAGGAAAGAAAATACCTGTGTGTCTTCTTAGAATATTTTGCAATGACAAATAAAATTACAGTATATTATGTGTGTGAAAAAAGTAAATTAATCATTATCCCTATAAAATATTACTGGATCACCGAAAAAAATACTAATGAAATTAGGTACTAACACCTCTTCAAAAATACCACTTTTTCTTGTTCACGTATTGAAAATGTACAGGAAATTGTACCAACCAAATAACACACAATATTGACAAACGTACATAACCTCTTGTATTCGTAACCCCAAAGGGAATAAAGGCGACCCTTATAAGGTTAAAGAGTGGCATACGAAGGTATTAATGAGGTCGTCAGTGAAGTTCCTGCTTTGGTGTATTATAGGTCCTATGTCTCACCTCTGATAAAATAAACCACAATATCAACCTTAACTAGTTTCATTTTTTCAGAGAAGTTCTCATAAGGTACCTACTGAAAAAAATCCGGTCCTAATAAACCCTAGTAATGAAAACACCTTTAATACAAATATCTTTAATAGTACCAATTTACGAGATTATGCAAAATGGAAAATTCACGACGCTCTAAGATTAATATCATTAAAATATTTATGGCTCGAAGTTTCCAATAAATCACAACGTGAGGCTATAAAAATGTAATATTTAATTCCTGTTAAACTTCAATACTTATTTGTTTTTTGTACATTATCGGTATTAATTTAAAATCTATTTTTATGAAATTAACTCAAATTCATTCATTTGTTATATTATGTATGTTACAATAAAATATATGTTTGTGTTTATCTGTTTGACCTCGTTTTTGTTTTAATTACGCAACAAGTTTTAATATTATGGTTTTCTCCATCACTCAGACATTGTATACCAAAATGCTCATGTCTAGCAAGTGACATGCTATGCTCGATAGACACCCCACTGCAAACGATGTTAAGTTTGCGGCTCGCCTCTCTATTGCAAAAGCTCAGGTTGGCCGAAGCAAGGAATACCTGTTCAGGTGTAGATTTATAACTCTGATAATTATCTGCCTGTACCGGAATTTCCACATCATAGGAGCTGAAGAAGGCTACTGAAACCGCAAAAATCTTTAGACTGAATCAATATGAATTGTCATCGACACGCAAAGAAGAAGATTAATAAATATAATATAACATCATACCTGTTATCAGGAAGGGTGCTACCTTTTTTTTTTTTTGAGTGGGAAAATCCTCATGGAGACCCTCCGCCTGGGGCGAGCGGGGGTTATGTCGGACTCTAACCGACTAAAAACCCACTGTTCCTACTTATACCATGTGTCGGGGGCCCGGGAGATACAAGTACATTCGCGCGCACCCCCGACTGGTATCAGCCCACCTTACCCGGCGGGCCTCATCACCAAGTGCGGCCGGCGACTGCACGTTCTCTATAAAGGCGCACAGAGTCGACTGCGCGCCACTTCTTTGGGCCTGGCTGGTCGGGTGACATCTCAGCCCTAAGTTTGGGTGGTACCTAAGATGCACCCACATTTCTCCAGTTGTGTTTCAGTCTCACGCAACAGAGGGCGGGCTTATTGACATCAACCGGGCACGAATCCAAACTAAGAAACAGCTAATACATTAACATGACTTTAATCATATATTGTATGAGAATGTCTCGTCAAAAACGTCGTCCAAAGCAGGGGATGGTCGTTAGTCTGTGTATATAATGACCATTGTTATAATCAAGAGAGATTTTGATGGATTTCTGGAGGTTATCAATCATACCATTCACCGATAGAGAGACCCAAGAGTTGTCATCGAACCGCACTTAGATATATTTGCCAAATGGGAACATTTGATTAACCCATCATATACAAACATATACATAGAAAGTTATATTGTTAACGCAATGTATAGAATCTGAGAATGGGGACATGCTATCGTACCTTCGTTGGTACACATGACTAGGTATAAAACTTGTAATGCCAACAGCTATTGCCTCTGCGTCTCTATCGAGCAACTTCCAACCCTATTTCATCGCGACAAAGTTGGAAATTGATGAACTTTCAAATAACACAATCGAAGAAAAATATTAGCTATGCGAATGGATTTGAGATACGACATATTATTATTCTAGATTTAGGTACACGTCGTAATAATCTTTGCCTGAAGCTATTCTTTATTCTGAGATATTTTTAAAAAGATACTGTGAATTTGTAATAAGGTATTCGTACAATATATTGATCCGTTGGTCCTAAAGATATTTGTTTAAAATTCTACATATAAATACTACAAGTGCGTGTACCCAACGATGTGACACCGCAGCCTACAGCTATATTTAATAACTTAATCGCATAAACATAACATCACGCCCATAATCTCCGGAGGGTTAGACAGAGGTGTGTACATTAGTACACCCGCATTTCGCCAGTTATGTGTAAGTCCCATGTAAGAGGGAGCCAGCCTATTGCCATCAACCGGGCACAAATCCAGACTCCGTGGTGGCTACAGGGAAATTCCTGATTTAAAATCCCAATCTGACTACATGGTCTTGGGTTCGATTCTCAGGTCAGACAGTGTTATCGGGTTTTTTTATTAACACATAAACTTTTTCAGTAAATCAAAATGCGACAAAGATCAAAGGTCCCACTTAAAAGCTTAAATTACGGCGACAAACCAAACCGAGGGGTCTCTTCCCATTTTTCACCAAGTTATAGAACGTTAATAACCATTTTCCCATAGCGCGTTGTTTTAACGTAATTCTTTGAAGGCAGGATGATAAAGGTAATGTAATAATGGCGCCTGAAATTTATGTCTCTACGTGTCTCATAAAATAATATCAAGATGAGGCATGTTTTTAAACTCCTCTTACGTGATGTTAGATTAGTATTATAATAATGACATGGTGGTTAAGACTGCCTCGTTGTTCTCCTGGGTTCGATTCCCGGGTCAGGCAAAGTGTTATTGGGCTTTTGCATTAAATATTTCTCAGTAGCAGCCATTTAGTCTGGATGATCCGTTGATGGCAATAGGCTCGCCCCCCATTACATAGAACTTAAACACAACATTACAATAGGTACACCTCTGACTAACCCTTGGGGATTACAAGCGTGATATTATGGTATAATCGTTCTTCTCTCTGTATCGTTCCAATTTTAGTTTATGTACTGCCGAAGCAAGTACGAAAGTATAATAAGGTCTTAAGGTTTAATTTTGCAAAACTTTCAGAACGTTACCAAATGAACCTGAAAGTCTTTTAAAACAATGGTTGACTCCAAAAAAATATGAATTCAATCGAATCCCATTTGCTTACCTGATGACTGATATCTTTATAGGAGAGTATAAATGTTTATCTTTTTATACATGAAATATAACTTATAATGTATTTCAGAATATCTTTCATCGCAAGCTGGAAAGTCAACACAAGGAAATGGTGCTCCATTTTCTTGAAATATGCGGAAAATGCTGATCGCATTATCACCTGTCAATGTTGCCTATAAACATTTCAAAGAATACTGGAAATACTAATGTTATTTCTATAGTCTTATGATACTTTTTAAAATGAATGTACGTGTAGTGGCAGATGGGTTTTGCCTGTCAAGACTTAATTTCAGGAACAATCATAATATTTGTTACCTTTTCTCTTTATTATAGGTACTGAAGTATTTTATTTTTTAACTTAACTGTAAATTACTGTGTTATTTTGATAGTTATCCAATAAATATTATCCACATATTATTATTTTTTAAGGATTTTACTTCTTCTTTTCGAGTCGACAACTCAAATTTTGTACTTTATACACTTACTTTCCATATATAATATATAATATATATAACCCCAGATATATAACACCCTATTCGTCGTTAAAACTGGGTGTGCTAAACGCCAACTCTATTCGATTACAGGAAATTGCCGAAGATTCGACAGCCAGTCGCTTATTCGGACGATTGTGCAACTGAATGTTAACGATTGAAATCGTCGTTCACGGGAAATAATAATTACAAAAGCATAATTAATATTCTAATTGCGAAATTACTTTGACTGTTTGTTTACGGTTTTGTCACAACTTAACAATAGGACAAAAACGTATAATTCCAAAAAGATGAAATAATTTAAAAAATCCATGTGCGCTAAAACCGACATCCAAAGTTAGATAGCCGTCATAAGTCGGCCATATTCACACATCTTCTTTTTAGAATACCAATGCGCATTTAAATGCAATATTAATAAAAATACCGCGCATTTATTACATTCTAGACTGATATTTAAATAAGGTCGCACACACGCGACGTTATCCTGCTTATTACATCTGTCACCGGCAGATATGTTTGTGTCAACACGGTGTTGCACTAAAGGCTTAGCAGGTGATTCATAGTAGTGTATGTATTCTGTGTTCCACTATACGCAGGTTTTCATATAAACAATAGGTACCTACAAAAGCTGATAGCTTTAGCGGATTTAAGCCCGCGCGTGCTGTTATGTGGAATAGTAAATATTCGAGTTTAAATAGATTTATGTGTTTTATGTTAGGTATAATTATGTAAATATTAGTCCTCTAATAATGTTTTGGCGCTTGAATCAAACGTCATTCAAGTGCCAAAACATTCAAATAGATATCTTTATAAGCCTTCCTGTAAACGTACAGGAAGATTTAAAAATATATGTATTTTCCCTTGTCTCTAAATTTTCTCTTCGTGGTCTACATTTGTGGTTTGTGTGGTTCATGAATGACTTTGTGTTTGGTGTGTGTAAGGTAGATGAATGTTGTGTGACGGATGATTGCTGTGAGTCTACTGTGTGTGACGTTGAATGTTTGTCGGGTGTGTGGTTTCTTGTGTGTTCGGTGTACGAGTACTAAACACAGTGTTTCCCAATACCTCACTAAGTATCAATTGTTTTGTATATTGCACTTATAATACTTATAATAATCTATACTCATAAAAGTTGGTAAGTTTGTATGTAGGGGGTAATCTTCGGAATTATTGAAACAATTCTAAACATTATTTCACTGGCAGTAAGCTACACGATCCCCGAGTATTAAAAGCCATATTCAAAATTTCGTACATGACGGGAGAAAAGCCTCGAGCAAAAGCTATTGAAAATATGTATTAAGCTGGTAGTTTGTTCCGACATTGATATCAAGCCTATACATCCATCTTTTGTTTTAAAGGTTTTTTAATGACTTTACGGTATAAAAAATATTTTCAGTAAAAAGTAAAAGTATTAAAACCTGAGTGCTTCTGGCATGAATTTTAACATAGCTCCAATAGGAAAGTTTCATTAGAAGCACGAATAACGGACAAACAATGGATAGGGATATTTCAGCATGATGCATCACACGTAAAACTTTCACAATAAAACAACTATCTAACATTCTAACTAACGCAAAACAAAATTGAAATGGAAGGTGGAACGCTAACATTAGGAAACGCAATCTGTTTGCTTAGTTTTACAAATACGTAAAGCTGTGTTGTTTCACGAAGATAATGTCTTATTTAAATTCTAAACGTAACGTGAGACGGTAGGGGGCACCCCACCCCTCTTCTTAGCCACCACATTGCCCACAGTAATTGTTTTATGGCATGTGGCAATCAAGAGCCATGTATCTATACAGATATAGGACCCTGCCTAGTGATGTCCCTGATACAAACGCAACGTACGGGGTTGCAAATTACAGGTTTGGGTTGGCAGGCAGTCCTTTGTACGTTTATTTAGTGGGGTAACATTTTGAATTAATTAAATTGAAAAGTTTATTTCGGTCAAATGAAACTACCTGTATGGAGGTTAGACCAAATTGACTTTTATAAATCATTTAACAAATCACTGAGTGATAAAACTCCAATAAATAAAGATTAAAAAAATAAATAAAAAAAAATAACAAATACTGACTAATTATATGAAATAATAGTGTGGAGTGCAACGCAGGGTTGAAGAAAATAATAGTATCATTCGTTAGTATACCCCGGGGCTAGTAGTGATGTTCTCGAGCCCATGTGGGACGAAGGATTCTCGCTATCACCTCGGGTTATAACAAGCGAGATATTTTATGTTTCTTTTATTGCCAGTTCTTTGAATACAAACCTCTTTTTAACCGACTTCCAAAAGATGGAGATTACAAATTCGTCAGTATTTTTTTGTGTTTTTCCAGTGATATCTTCACCAATTGTGAACAGATATCGATGATCTTTTTTTATTTGGAAGAATATTATATCGCGCTGGTCTCTTTTTTTGGTAATCTTCGGAGATATAGACAAAAAATTTAAGTCAAAGAAACTTTTTCTATTGTTTCAGTCGGTTATATTTTCAGCAAAGAAAATTCAAGTAATTTATTTGCTTCATTTTTAGGTGACAAATCATTATTCAAACCTTTACGCCGCAAATTATAGCGGATCTTGGAACCTTTTGAAAAGCCGACTGAATGAAGGTGAGAATCGGTCTCCAAACCAATTTAATATTCGTATTTCAATTTCCTTTATTATTGTTATCTGTAATAGGAAAGTTAAGTTTGAAATTCAGAATTAAATTATAACTTTTTTAATAACACGAAATGTGAATAAATCTTGAACTGTAACCTGAAGATTATATACGAGTATATAACTGTTATAAGTAAAAAATATAGGCTATGAATAAAATGTGTATTAAAAAATTACCGTATCAACTTGTATATTTCGCCTTTTTTGCCAAAGCAAAAAGGATCAACATAATCACAGTCTAAAAAAATAAAACTTGTTTCTAAAGCGCTCAATTTATTGCTTAATTAAAAGAACTTATTAACAGATTATTGGAAACTGCCTCACAAAAAGGTTGGCGGCCGATATTGCTCTTCAGTTAAGGTTCAAACGGACAAGCGAAGTTAATCGATGAAGCGGCAACTGACTAGACGTTAATTAATTACATAGATAAACACGGTTAGTTGAGTTAAACACGGTTTAAATTGCGTTTAACGTGTCACTTAACGGAAGTTTAACTCGAGGGAGTTGGTAGGTTAAATTAGATGGTTTTGCTAGACTTGTTAATGGAGTCGGAGGCAAAATTTAAATAGGTCCTATTCGAATGTATGGGACAGCTGATTATTTTCTCGCGTTTAAATTTTCTTTATTTTTCGCGTGGTTAGTACCCAACCTGGCTTACATGCCCTCGAAATATCTCTCAGGCATGTTGAGGAAACCCGTCACGATGTTTTCCCTATACAATACGCACATGAATTCGAAAGATCAGAGGTGCGTGCCTAGGCTTTAACCCGTGACCCATGATATGGCAGTCCGACGTTCACACCACTAGGCTGAACAACCTTTCTGTCACATTCTGCTTAAGCTGACCTCTCATTCTATTGAAACTTCGTATTAAACTAGGCCAGGTCAAGTTCACGTGTTATAACTAACACCTAGGTATGCCTGAATCATTCCCTTTTTTTTTTGGCAGAGCGGAAGGGAATGTCAGACTTCTACTGACTAAAAACCACCCATGTTCCTTCTTAGCCCTTGCGGCTAGGCCGCGGTATCTCTTTCGAACAACCCTCAGCCCCGACGGGGCTGAATCATTCCCTCCACGTCGATTCCCTGTTTTAAAAAGTTTACGCTTGAATGCGCCTATCGCTTCATGAACTCTTCCTAGTTCTTTCCTTTGTTGGGACTTTACTGAATGCAGCTAAATACCTACCAGTATTTATCCTTCGAGCGACTGTTTTTCTGATCTCCACAACCCAGTTAGGTCTGGGTAATACGATATACCGTTTTTTTTTTGGTTTGGGGTGTGGGAAAGTATCAAATAACCCCTCGCGCTCTTGGGCAGGGCGGAAGGGAATGTCAGACTTCTACTGACTAAAAACCACCCATATTTCTTCTTAGCCCTTGCGCCGGGACCGCGGTATCTCTTTCGAACCACCCGCAGCCCCGACGGGAATACAATAGGCAACAGCGGCTTAACGCAAAATGCATCTATCGGCAGTTTTGAATCGGCGAACACAAGTGCGTCACCAGCTACCGGTAATGCTGACCAAGCGCCGCCCGCTGTCGTCGCCCGCACCACAACACCGGTCGCGGAAACGTCACGCGTAGGTACGTCGACCCCTAAACGTGCCTATGCAGAAATTGCCACCAGCGGCAAATCTGATGCGTCGCAGTCTAAGCGACAAACCAGGAAAAAGCAGGCTCAACCTGCCCAGCCTGCGGTCCGTTGCTCCTTGCCAAAAACGAGCCAGGTTGATGAGGACGGTTTCACTAAAGTGGAAAGGAAGAAGAAGAAGCCCTGCTCTCGCAACCTCTGTGGTACCGCACCGAGTGGTCCTAACATGCTGCTCCGCCCTGCTGTGCCTACGACGCAGCTGTATATTTCACGTCTGCATCACTCCACGACGATTGAGGAAGTCGTGCAGTATCTGAAAGTGAAGACCAATTGGACTCTGAGGGTCGAAAGGTTGGAATCGCGCCACAACATAAACTTTAAGTCATTTGTGGTACGTGTTCCAACCCAACATCTCCAGACCTTTTTGAAGGAGGACTTTTGGCCGAAAGGTGTCGTTTCCCGTCGTTTCCGAGGACGGTTACGCGACACCTCGCAGCGAAACACGACGCCGACGATACGTGTTTAGTTAAAGTTTTATTTACTGTTTAATGTTCAATATGTATTAGTTTGTTATTATTGTATTATCTAATTGTGTGTATTTTACTTATGGGCCTCAGTTGCCTGAAATAAAATGATTATTATTATTATTATATTATTAACTTTGAACATTGAGCCATACGACTTTTATAATTTAGCCACGAGCTAAATGAATATAGGAAATAAATAATGTAATTTGAAAATTACCTCTGTCTCCACTGAGACCATGTATTTATTATAGTATTAAAATTCATTCGTTGGACCGGTTTTCCACAAGAGAGTTATAATTGAGTAAACAAACAATAACTTTCAAGCTACACATGGGTACCTCCCGTCATTTTCAGTCGTGTGACATATTTTTTTCGGCTATTTAAAGCTCTATCAAATGTATTATATTTTTATCAAAGGGTAGCTATAAGTTAGATATGATAGTCTAGACAAGTTTCGTAGAAATACGTTAAATATCTACATTTTACCAGAATATTCCATTATTCTGGTAAAATGTAGATTTTTTTAAATAATAATTGGACGTTTATTACAAGAGGATCTGAAAGCTAACAATCATATCAACAAGCTGTTGTGGATTTTTGTGAGCCACACATCTGGACGTAGTTTACTGGTTTGGTCATGTAATGAGGAGGGATGAAACGCATGTGACTAAAAAATTGATGGATATAAATATTGATGGATGGAGAGGGAGAGGAAGGCCAAAGAAAAGATGGATGGATTATGTGAGGAATGATATGAATGAGAAAAAAGTAAATGCCACCTTGACGTGTAATAGGAAAGAATGGAACAAGAAAACGTGTTGCGCCGACCCAAATTGAATGGGATAAGGGCAAGAATATGATGATGATGATGACGATGACCTCATCTTCTGCCTAGTGTTTTTCCAACTATGTTGGTGTTGGATTCCAGTTTGTTAACTACATGGAACTACTGCATATCTGACCTCCACAACCTAGTTATTACTGGGTAATATGTAACCCCTTGGTAAGACTGGTTCTCAGCCTTATTATAAATTACATTCTATACATACTTAATAGAAATTAATATCGCTTACGTGTCTGTCTGTGTTGTTAATTTAAACTCCGCTGTGGACGCTGCATGATGCGTTTCTTAACGTTACTTTAAGAAATTATTCGGAAAAGTTTATTATTATAATAAAAAATCACTTAAAACCAGGCTAACCGGTAGGTCGCTTTATTTGTAATAAATTCATCAAGTGTTTACTTTCTTCCTACTTACCATGAAAGTCATGTTTACGTATCCAAAGACAGATTAAAAGGTAAATACGACTGTTTCATCTCTGAATCATTATATTATGCGATGTAATATTCTCATCATCCTATCTGTAATCTATGTACGTAAAGTATAAAAATACACGATAATTTAGCCTTTTAATTTTATATCACTAATTGAAACGAAAACTGAAAACGAAACTTTCGAACATGGAATATTATTATATTAATCGTTACAAATCAAACTTGACGCAAATGAAAAATGTTTAATTTTACGTGGCATAGAAAAGGCAGCGTCATGTCATCTTCCGTCACGGCATACGAGTCGTTTATACTACCAAGGCATGCATATAAATGTTTCTGATCAAAATGCGATTAGCAGAACTTGAACTTTTATAATGAACTTTCCCTATGTGCCTATGTTTCGTACCAAATATTCCGTACCCCGAAAAAATGGAAAGAATCAGAGAATATTCAAATCCAAACTCAACCCTATAATGCCGACGACACATTCTTAGTTAGCAAAGTGTTTACTTAGCGCTTAAACCGCGCCATAGGAAGTGCAGTCAGCTTTCTTGGCAGCGCCTCCGGGCTCCTTGACTTTTAAGTAGGGTTAAGTTGATGCTATTATTGTACACTAGCACGTCGCTAATGTAGACTATCATGAATATCGGAATTTCAACCCTATGAACCGTAGTACTATCACGAGGACTAATACGTAATATACACTCGGAAACTATAAAAATTGACTATCACTTAGTGCATGAATTGTATTTTTATGTAGTTTTGAACGGTATTTTAGAGGCTCACCAAAAGTAAAATGGTTCTTATGATTAGAGTCGTGTTCGTATACATATAGACTCTACATACAAAAAAGTTCTGAATAAAAGTTTTAATCGAATGATTCGTTAAGGTGTCTGGAGGTCAAAACTTAAACTTCAACGACTATTAAAAGTCGAATATGATTTGTCCTTATATACGTTTCTAAGTTTCGTAAGTTTTATATCAGATCACAAATACGTAATCCTAGAAAACCCAAACACATCTAAAACAGAAAAGATATTAATAATGTGATTTATAGGGCACTTAATCTAGCGTCCGTCATAAAATAAAAATCACTTACAGCAACGAAAATATATTTTTTTATGGAATGTTCCATAATACCATTTTCCCATGTAGCCACAACAATACGCCACGCGAAATTATGCATATTATCCGCGAAATATATGCATAACACGGCAGTTACACGTCAACAGCTATTTTATTTTATTTTATCGGCTTGTAATTGTATTTGATCAGGAATGTGACACCTGTAAATTAATGAACGTCCCTTACGCGTGAGTCAGAAACACACTCAATCAGAAAAGTAACAAGATGCGACATCACCAACAACTTATGGGCAATCACTTGTGGTGCCAAACTAGTTCAACCTAGGAAGTTGTCGACTGCTTAACCGGACTTTCCTGTAGGTGCCATAAGTTTAAGGCCAGCCAGGGCGACTACTGTCACTAAGCCTGACTGGACCTGCTTCCAGAAAAAAAGCAGCATACTCGTCTATCACTATTATTTGTATATCAGATTTTGCTCTCTGCGTCACTTAACAGGGTTGCGTTTGACCGCAACTCGTCTGATGTGAGCGATGATCCGGCTTAGGGTGGAGCACGCTTGCCTTAAAGACACCAATTCGCTCGAACTTCGAAGAGATATAATAATAAATTTTTTAATAATATAATAATAAATTTTTATTTATTGGCAAAACAAGTAAATTACATGGTCGTGAACCACTGGCGCCTGTGGTAGGCAGTGAAACGCCTGTATTACAGGTCACCAGGTTTCCACTCAGAAAAACATTTTACAATGTCTTTGTTAGGTACCAATTAACAAATAAAAAATAAAACTAAAAATAAACAAAAAGTTAAGAATATGAAATAAAAGCAGTATAAGAACAAAACAATTTAGAACAATTACATAAGGTGTGTAGGTGTGTGTGTATGTGAAAGTGTGCGTGAGCTTGCGAGTGTGTGTGTAAGTGTGTATTGTGTAAGTTGTGTCTGTAAGTTGTATGTTAATCAAGCCAAAACCTGCAACAGACCCTCTGTTGCGGTATATGACTGCTTCAGTAGCCAATCCTGAACAGTTATTTTAAGGTCGTATTTGTTTAGTTGGTGCACAGATAGAATTTTGTGAATTTTATTATAGAGGTATGGTCCGAGGTAAACAAAGAAGTGACGGCTAAATGATGTTTTGGTTGGGAAAGATGTGGCAACAAGGCGGCTTCGACGCACTGGCCCCGGTGTGTACTGTGACAGGGAGTGCTGTTTGATGACTGTGGCCAGAATAAATAATTGCCTTACAGTCAGTACTTGACAGTATTCGTACAGTTCAACTGTGGGAAATAGGCGGGGTTTGAAACAACAAACTTTAAGAACCGCTCTTTGGGCGCGCTCGACTTTTATCAGGTTAGATTTGGCGGCACCTCCCCAGGTCGTGTTGCAATAGCTCAAGATCGATTGGCACAGCGCTTGATAGACCATCTTCATAATGTCTGCTCCGGCGGATTCTCGCAATTGCTTGAATATATAAATGAGCTTCCGTACGCGGTTAGAGAGGTGATCTATATAACTTTTAAATGACAGATGATTGTCTATCACGATGCCGAGGTATTTGATGTGTGTGACTTTATCTATGATAGAAGCGTTATCAGTAGCAGTAACTTGAAGAAGTGCATCAGATAGAATTGCTGCACTGCGAATGGAGAAGTTTATCAACTTTGTTTTGGAAACGTTCAGGGTAAGTAAATTGTTTCTGAGCCAGTCACTAACAGCATTAAAGCCTCTCTGTGCAAGTCGATACGTTTCAGCCCAATTGTTCGAGGAAAATACAAGCGCTGTATCATCCGCATAAGAAACTATCGTCCCGTTTTCCATGACAAGATTACACAAATCATTCATATAGCATAAGAAAAGGCTCGGTCCAAGGATGCTGCCCTGGGGTACCCCGTAAATAATTGGCATCTCCGAACTAATGTGCGGCCCTATTTTTACACACTGCGTTCTTTCACTGAGATAGCTTTGGAATAGGGACAGCTGAGTGCCTCTAATCCCCATATTCTCCAACTTTTTTAACAGGATTGGGATCGAAACCGTGTCGAATGCCTTTGCAAGATCCAGGAATAGGGCAACACATTTTTGGTTTTTATCAAGCTTTCTGACTATGTGGTCAACCAGGTGATGTACTGCATCAGCCGTTGATGTTTTTTTGCGGAAGCCAAATTGGTTATTTGAGAGGAGTTTACGTGATTCTAAATAATCTACAAGTCTAATATTAATAATTTTTTCAAGAATTTTTGACAAAGCTGGTAAAACTGAAATAGGCCTGTAATTTTCAACACGGCTTCGATCCCCTGATTTAAAAATAGGGTGAAGGAGGGCTCTTTTAAATGCATCGGGAAAGATGCCAGTCCTTAAACTTAAATTACATATGTAAGTGAGTGGAGGCACTATAATCGAACAATACCTCTTGAGGAACCCTGAGGAGATGCCGTCATAACCAACCGCACAATCGTTTTTCAGTGACATCAACAGCTCTAGAAACGATCGAGAAACAGAGAAGCCGGCAGTGAATTCTACAGACTGGCGGTTCGCATAATAAATGTGGAAGCAAAGCGCTTTGTTCGGATCCGTGGGACTTCAATCAGATAACTGTGACGCTACACCGTAGCTCTGCTCGTCCGATAATAGCATGGGGTTGGGGGAATTACATTGTGCACTGTCTTCGAAATGTAACAGATAAAAACCTATAGACTGGTTACTTTGCTGCGATGTTCAAAGCCTGAGAGAGAGTACTGCTTACCTTCTACACGACTGCGGTGCCACCGGCCAGCTCCGGCGTGAGCGCAGCACCAGCGCCACCCGCGGCATAGATCCGTGCACGTTACTCATCTGTGGCGCTGACGTGCGCTTGCGACTCCACCCGCGACGACTGTTGTTCTGGCCCCACAGATGCGATGTGCCGTGTTCTGGGTAAATAGGACATAGTTCATTAATCATGTACATACCTATGGCAGTTGTCTATGTTCACATGCAAAGTTCAGCCACGTGGTTTGATTTGATAGGGTTTGGAGTTTCAAGGGAACATACTGCTGATCATTTTGTTTACCAATAATTTTAAGCACGCGATTGAAACGCATGTTACTAAAAAATGATGGAGGTTTATGAATGGAGAGGGAGAGGAAGACCACAGAAAAGATGGATGAACTGGGTGATATAAAGAAGAAAGAAATAAATTATACCATGGCGTCTGATAGGGGGGTATGGAAGTAGAAAACGTGTTGCGCACAGACCAACTAGAATAGGACAAGGGCAGGAAGATGTTGAACCACTTATTGGTAACGTACCTACGCTGCAAAGAACAGGCGGCTTGCTTAGAACACAGAGACTAGTGAGTCGCCTAGCGGGTAGCAGAGTGAAACAAATGTTCTATGATTTTTGAAACCACACGCCTGGCGCCTACCTAGTCGTGTATCGAGTTAACTAACCTCTAGGCGCTAAGCATATCAGAGCGTTCGTACACACAGGGTATGAAGAAATGGTATGTTGGCAATAGAGTATATCTTTTACTTTCAGACAGCACGAGAAATAGAAAGCGATGAACTTTCATCTTTAAGGATTTAAGGATTCAGTGTGATTTCACGTTTCAGTCGTAAAGTTGAGACGTTCTGTCTTAGGACGCTACATGCATGGTTGGGTTGCCCTGATTTGGCAAAATTTTCGGCACGATGGGCTAGATGGCTGTGCCAAATCAGGCTGGATCATAAATGTGTGTAGTACTTACTCTAACAATCTAAACGCTTACATCCTACTAATATTATATATGCGGAAATTTGTGAGGATGTATGGATGTTTGTTCTCTTTCACGCAAAAACTACTGGAACTAGACGTGGGGTAAAGCTAGTAGATAATAAAAATCACACGTGTTTTGTGCACAAAATAATCACTAATTTGTAAAGGAATCTAACAAATTCAAATCAAAGCTCATTCAAGGTATAGTTAGTCTCGCGGGCCTGTGGACGGTGAGTGATGGGTAAGCTCGCCGTCCGTCCGTCTTATGACGTCGACGGCGCGTTCGTGTTCCACGCGCTCCTCAAAGAGATGTCAGCAACATGGAAGGGGCCCGCAAGGGCCGACGCCTGTCGAGGCTGCGGGTTGTCCGCAAGGGATACCGAGGCCTCGACATGAAGGGCGAAGAAGGAACATGGGTGGTTTTTAGTCAGTAGAAGTCTGACACTCCCTTTCGCTCTGCCCAAGAGCGGGAGGGGTTATTTGATGATTTCCCACCCCCCCAAAAAAAAAAAGGTATAGTTAGTCTCCCGTCGGGGCTGCGGGTTGTTCGCAAGAGATACCGCGGCCTCGACATGAAGGGCTAAGAAGGAACATGGGTAGTTTTTAGTCTGTAGAAGTCTGACACTCCCTTTCGCTCTGCCCAAGAGCGGGAGGGGTTATTTGATGATTTCCCACCCCCCCAAAAAAAAAAAGGTATACAGGGTGTAAAAGTACCCTTAACGCAAATGAAGGGCACTTGTTTTCCCCACCACTAACATTTTTTTGTTCTAGACCATACCTGGAAACCTCCTAGTTACGGAGATATTGGGGGTCAAAGTTCCAAATTTTTCACAGATGTTTTTGTAAATACTAGTTTACTTAAATTACCTAGCCTCTAAATCTAAATGGACTACCGTCAAAGTGTTATTAGTTCTCTTGTAAGGAAATTCTCAGTACTGCTGCAGAGTTTGGAACTATACCCGGCAAATAGCATTAAGCCTGTCTCTGGGTAAACGAGAATGTAAGCCGTACTCGGTTAAATGGTTTTGTGGCTATGCTACTGGCTCACTGAGTTAGTACATAATTGCGTTCCCCGAAAGGGTACTCAATGAAAAATTGTATAAATCCAACAATTCACAGATAGATTGCAGCGTAAAAGGCCAACTGAAAATCCCAATTTTAGGATATTATAAAGAATGTCATAACGTTACATCACGCCTCTAATCCCCGAATTGTTAGGCAAAGGTTTACTTCATAGTACGCCCTCATTTACCAGTTATTTTGAAGTCCAGTGTAACAGAGGGCGAGCCTTCGTCAAGGTATACATCCAAACTCCTCAGCTGCTCCTGAGGAATTACGAACCAAAACTCACAATAACACTGCCTCACCGAGGAATCAAAATCTCATGTTTTTTTTTTATTTCATACTTACTGAAATTAATTGACAAATCAAATGAACCATCATTTATCTCTTCCATACTAACGACGCTTTGAGTCATCCTGTAACTAATTGCAAAGCCACTTCAACCACAACAGATTGAGAGCTTAAACTTCATTCAGATTCTTACTTGCTGTTAAAATTATAAATTAAAACATAAGGACAAGATATAAAAACCGTTATTTAAGTGGGTACACATAAAATGCTTTTTATACTTCGTATATTCATTTCATCATACTTATTATATATTATCCGCAAAAATGTTAAATTCTTTGTTCATATGAATTGAAAAGCCATGACTAATATTACGAGTCTACCACTTTTTATCCTATTGCGTCCAACCCAGGATCCACCATCTCTCGTGCCCATCATGCACGAATAACTGCTCCCTCCAGACCTTGAATGAGGAAAACGGTAGAGCTGTCTATTCAGGTCGAACATAATCTGAGTCATGGATTTGAGAAAAAGAAGACGGTGTCCAAGTATTATTTTGTAGGTAATACAAAGTCAAAAAATCTAAGACATAAAAATACTCGTAGTATAATAATTTGAAGACCCATCTAAAAGTTGATGGCTCTAGCTAGATGGCTTTTCAAATTATTATACTTTTATTAGTTAGTTAGTTTAGAGTTTTAATTATAACATATTTAATTAAACGACAAAAACACAATTTAACTGATAATATTAGGAAAACCTCTTTCAGACACTAAAATCAATTATAGTAAGAGCGACCAGACACGTCCTGATAAGAGACCGTCGCCGACCCTCGACAGTATCACTCTGTGATTGAAAATTCACTACCCAAATGAAAGCCTGGAAGCCTAGAAATTCCATCTGGGAGATGTCCTTTGTTAAACCTGATGGTACCAAGATAATGGAAGGCTGGAAATGTATCGCTTTCAATTTGGCCAATGAAGTATTTTACAAACTGAGGATAAATAACCTTTGAGGACGTAAATAACTGTTTTTGATGTCAATCTGTGCCGTCTCAATTACTTGAAGTTTATTTTGTATTGTTCGTCGTTTCGGGTCTGTAACACGGGAAGCCTGACAACCAGTCCTAACAAGGAGTATCGTTTTACCCAATTACTGAGTTGTGGAGGTAAGATAGGCTGCCACTCGACGAAGGTTACTATGTACCGTAAAATACAGGTGTGTCCTGTTAGACTGAAAACCAACACCAATATACTTGAGAAAAACCTTGGCAGATATGACCATTAAATATTTTCGGTGTGAAACAAGCAAATGGTCTACCTAACAGAAAGAAAGAAAAAATATTTATTTGTCGCAGAAACATAACGAGCATACAAAGAGACATACAGGAAAAAAAATACACATACAACGCATAACAAATATTAAAAAATACAACAAGCAGGGATAATATAAAGATAGTTGCACGTCGTGACTGCGACAAGTAGGTTGCCACTCAGCATGATGCTGTGCTATGGGCACCCGCAGCACAGCGCTGGTTTTCAGTGGTCACCCGTGAAAAAACGTACGAAAGCCAAGACAGCTTCAATATTAGGTATATAAAATAAAATAAGCAGTGCTTGAAATATTACTTCACTTGAATTAAGACTAAGACTAAAATTATTATGAAGTAAAATAATCGTTACAAAAAAATAAATATAAAATTAGAACCAAAAGTATGATTTGCATGCTAAACAGAACAAGCATTTAAAATACAATATTGAGTGAATAATGATGGCGTGTATTTTGTCTCGCTCCCTCCCCACCCTACCGTCAACACAGCTGAAATATCTGACACCATAACAATACTCCTAGCTCTGATCGTAGACAAGAGTTCGTGTGTACATAATAGGTATTCCTGAATGGCCTCTTTGATAAACAGTTCTACTCCGCAGTTCAGAAATATAAAACACTAGCTTTTGTCCGCGGCTTCGCCCGCGTGGATGTCGGAACTTGACAAATTATACACTATAACCTTCCTCGAAAACCACTCTATCCATAGGTGAAAACAGCGTAAAAATCGGTTTAGTAGTTTTTGAGTTTATCACGAACAGACAGACAGACACCGCGGAGGACTTTGTTTTATCATAATATAATGTTAGTGATAAAACTCAATAATAATTCTCTTTTTGTTTATATAATCGTTTTCGCACGTCACAAAGGCTGGGTCCAGATGGTGCAGGAAAAGAGTACTTAGAAGGATATGGGGGAAGTCCCACCAGTGAAACCGACGGAGTTTTGCCCACCAATGGGAATCACGGCTATTAAAAAACATTCCAAAAACATCCACATTGCACTGCATCAATTTCGAAACAGAATCGATGTCGACTTGGTGGCCCAGAATTCTTTTTAACTTGTTTTTCGTGCTAAGAATACAATACTCTTCCAATTACTATGATTGTATCTCTTTGTCATTGTTATCGCATAACAAAAAGTTGTCTGCAAAGTTTCGCGTTGTGCTTAGTTAGCTCGACTTTATTTACGTTTGGTTTCGTAGCAAAATAATATTATTATGCAGGTATCAATATATTTTTTTATTTGGAACAGCTGTTGTTTTAGCACGAACGTACTTGTAAATCGGTTTTTATTACCTATAGCTGTCTTAAAATGTCGTTTTACTGCAACACTAGTTTATTTTCAATTTAGAATCGTTCGGATTTATGTCACGCCTATGCAATAAGACGGTAATTTTTTTAAATTAAAAATCCCAAAATAGTCTGTTTGTTTATAAACAATTTCTTAATAAATGAAGTATTTTTGTTATTTTCAATGTTAATCAATACCTATAGTAGATGCAAAAACAGCAATAACAAGATATAACAAAAAAAAATAATAACATTATTTAGAAATTTAATTTAAAAAAAAATCTAATTAACAAAATAATGAACTTTAACTATTTTTTTTTGCATAACTTTGTTAAATACCTCAACGAGAAGAGCTCCACGAAGCAGAAAAATTTATAGACCAATTATTAAAACTTTTATGCCGTAATCTATAAAAACAGAGATTGGAAAATAATTATTAATTAACAATGGTGTAACTTTTTGAAAAATCGACATAAAAATTTTTTCACCGAGGTTTTTTTGCTCAAGTGTCTAGATTAAACCATAATTTATTCAATTTTAACACTTTTTGAACTTGTTGACTAGACTACTGGCTCTATATCGAAACGAGTATGTATAAATAGCACTTCAGCCGTGACTTTGTCTGCAAACATCGTGATAGATCGGCTAATATGCATGATGATATAGATATAAGTTATAGCCTAAAGGTAAATAGTGTTTCTCTACATCAGTGATTTTTTGTAAATTCAATTCTTAGTCATCAAAAAATCATGGACATGTGCATTCTTCCCATTCTGACTTATGGATCCTAGACTTGGTCTTTGACAAAGATTCAAAAGTCCAAACTCAAGGTCTGCCAACGTGCAATGGAGTGCAGCATTCTAGGCGTCAAACTAACCGACCGTGTACGCAACACAACACTACGCTCCAAAACACAAATTACTGACGTTGCTCAAAAAGCCGCTAAGCTTAAGTGGGACTGGACTGGGCACATCTGCCGCATGCCCAATGAGATGTGGGCCAAAATAGCCACTTTCTGGAGCCCTGACACAGTCAGAAGGCGTCGCGGTAGACCTCGTAGAAGATGGCGAGACGATCTGGACAAGACCAACGACCAGTGGTCCACATTGGCCTCAGATCGAAATAACTGGAAGTCATGGGGAGGCCTTTGCCCTGCAGTGGGATGATACAGGCTAACAGTATCAGTATCAGTAGTAATTCTTAGTTCTGGAGAACTTTGCCTCTTTGTCAAAGGAGACAATTTTTTTTAGGGCCACTTATTTGGATTGTCTGATATTCATATATTATTACACCAAAAAAGTAACCAAATTATTATAGTAAGTCAACGAAATATTACATTAAAATGTAACCAGAATCTTGAAATCATAACAAATATTTGATATTTTGACATATTATGTTTTATTTTATTCTTTTTGGGAAACTTACAGCTAATACAGACAATATACTTCAATAATAAGCATTTGTAGGCCAATTACAGGTTTCCACTGTTAAAACACGAAAACAAAGAAAAGGTAACAATAAACAAACAAAGTAACAACACGATCGAAGAATATAGGTAAACCAAAAATCAACAGTTAATCAAGTCATACCTGTAACGGGTCAATTTCATTTGACATGAATAGGGGCGTTTTCTACGTTTACAAAAAAAATCTATATAAAATAAATAGTATAAGTTTCATTACTCGACGCTAAAATTATGTGGCGGGACTACTATCCGAACAAAAAAAAATGTCTCCTTTTACTGTGGCATCTATAGAATTCAACTGCCTACGTCACTAAATACAAAAGAGTGACGTAAAAGGTTTAGACCGACACAGTACGAGGATAATCAAGTTGTGCTCTGTTTACGACGTATTGATCTGCATGCCAAGCTTTTCATCGCTTTTTGCATGCAAATTAGCCAACAGTTCACGTTTGAAACACTGGAATAAACAAGCCACGTTGCTTTGGAACAATAGGGTTATATTTGTACGTTTACCAGTGGCCCGGAAGTGTGAAACCAGTCCTACCAAGGGATATCATATTACCCAGTAATAAATGGGTTGTGGAGGTCAAATAGGCAGTCGCTCCATGTAAATTCAGCTGCATCCGGTTAGACTGGATGGCGACCCCAACAAAGTTGGGAAAAGGCTATGCAGATGGTGATGACATGAACGGCTTCTTTTCTTTCCATGATTTAACTGTAGTTATTTTTTAGAATTTTATATTCATAAGATACTAGCTTTCGCCCGCGACTTCGTTTGCGTTATGATAGGAAATTATGACACGGGAACTAATGACGTACCTAAGGACAGTGTAGCTTCCCATCAACGAAAGAATTTGCCGAATCGGTTCAGGAGTTTCGAGGATTATCCTCTTAATTCAAATTCAACTCAACAATCATAAGTATAGACAACGTAGCGCAGCTTGATAGAGGCCTATGCCCGGCACTGTACTAAGATGACTCAGTTGATTAATTAATTATTTGATGAGATATACACAGGATCATTTTCTCTTGACATAAAACAATACACAATCGCATTGAACGACGACGTTGGTGTAGAGGTTGCAAGCGCGACTGCTAAGCAAAAAGTAAAAGCAATAATAGTAAGTAAGTTTTAACGCAAAGTTTAATTTTTTTAATCTAATTATTTTAATGCAAAGTTTTAATTTTTTTGTGTAATTTTCTAAATTTTACATGTAACATAGTTTTAAAGTCGCTCCTAACAAATATTTTAGACCAAAATGTCTGGAATTCTTTTTTTAAGCATGAAGTTCTGGGTTTCGTTCCCAGGACGGGCTGTTATTGGGTTAATTCATCAAGATTTTTTTAGAAGCAGCTACGGAATTTGCCCGACTGATGGCAATAGGCTCGCTCCCTATTACATAGGAGTATGAGACTTGAACAGAACCAGCGAAATGTGGTTGTTCTATTAGGTACGCCTCTGACGAACCCTCTGGAGATTACACACGTGATGTTAAAACGTGATGTAAAATTAAAACTTATGTTTACCACTGAAAGTCACGAGCAATAATATGCATGCATTTGCCAATTTTCATACGCGAATTTCTCGTGAAATAACGATTGCAACATTTAAATATGAACTACTTTATAATGTAAGATCAAACGAACTTGCAAAAGTGAAGTTCGATCGATATTATATGAGTACGTTTCATTCGAAGACATATACTAACAATGTAGCTATCGGTTCCAAAGTATTAGTTTCGTAACGTAACATGAAAATTAAATCAATAAATTAATTCTAAACATTGCTAAGTGCATACATATATTTTTGTTGCTGACTAATACCTACACTCTTAAAAAAACTTTTTGAAGTCAATTTCTTTCTCTTTTAACTCACGTAGCTTTATTCAATTCTAAATCCCTAGAGGTCAATAAGTTGATGCGACCCACATTTTATTTCTTTAAAAAACATTTGCCTAATGAGAAATACTCCCCATTCATTAAGACATGCGCAACTCGCTAGGAATTCACTTCCCGTTGCCCGGGCAACAAGCAATTAATGATATTTCTCACATTTCTCGCTTCGTTGGTCAGTTGCGTTTATCGCAGGATGTCGAAGGGATACGATAATTGTTAGTACTACTGGGGGTTGTCACGTAGTCAACAGAACATGACATGTGACTGGGGGGCTTAGTTGTGTTGCCTTTTTTTTTGGGGGGGTCAGAAATCATCAAATAAGTCCCGCTCTGGGCAGAGTGGAAGGGAGTGTCAGACTTCTATTGACTAAAAACCACCCATGTTCCTTCTTAGCCCTTTGTTTTGAGGCCGTGGTATCTCTTTCAAACAACCCGCAGCCCCGACGGGTGGGTTGACTTCCAGTCGAACTCGATGCAGGTGTATCTTGCACCACATGCCTATGTGACCTCCACAACTCAGTTATTGGGTAACACGATTCTAAAGCCCTTTGTAAGAAATACTTGGTTGGACTTTGAGGCTTCTGACAACAAGTTACGACTATCATTCTTATTCAGTTTAATTTTTAATTGTTGTCTTTTTTCTACTAAATTTCTTATCGTTTTTCTATGTTATTCATTGCTTTTGGTTTGATTTTGCTCATAATCACCGTGTACGACCCTTTTGAATAACAAAACGAATATGTACAACTCTGATCCCCAAGATACAGATTAACGTCTAATTTGGGGATCACCGTTCTAATTTCTATGTTTATGTACTTGGTTATTAATAAATAATCTGAATTTGAATCATCTGCCTAGACTTTTCCCAACTTTGTTGGGGTCGGTTTCTAACCGGATGCAGCCGAATACGAGAATTTTATTTTGAGGCTTTCGCCTGTCAGACCTCCCAAACCCAGTTAGTACGGGTTATTCACACAAGAAACCGGACACACGTGTGTCCAGTTGGTGAAACTCAAAATTAGTATCACTTATTATTTTGTCATCTATGATATCCTTTCGTAAAACTGGTTGTAAGACTTTCGGGCCGCTGACTACCGGTTACGACTGTCAAGGGTCATCAAATGACGGCACGAAGGAAACTCGGTGTGTAATAAGTCTCATCTACAGTCCATTGTGTTAATCCATCCTTTTTTTTTTTTTTTGGGGGGTGGGAAATCATCAAATAACCCCTCCCGCTCTTGGGCAGAGCAAAAGGGAGTGTCAGACTTCTACTGACTAAAAACCACCCATGTTCATTCTTCGCCCTTCATGTCGAGGCCTCGGTATCCCTTGCGGACAACCCGCAGCCTCGACAGGTGTTAATCCATCGTCAGACAAACCTGGCTGTTATCACGCCATAAACTACACCGTCACGAATATCAATGATCTACAAATGACAAACAAGACTACCGGTTCAACGTGCTTTCCGAGGCAAGGTAAGTCTCCCGTAATGCATGGTCACTGACCCACAGGTCAACACATGCATGTGCTATTATTGAACTATGGCCCCTAATCTGAAGATTGATCCGAGTCGCTGTTGATCTACAGATGACAGACAAGACCAGTGAACGTGCTATCTGTGGCAAGGAAGAGCTCAGTGTGTAACAGATGGTCGCTGGACCATATATCATCCCATGCAGCTGTTATTGTAGAACCACGATCCTTATTCATGAGGATAGTATAAGGAAAACTTACCTAGTTAATATAGGTGAAGGTAAATTTGTAACCACATAATGCCAAGGTCACATTAACACAATTGTTTAATATTAGCAGGTATTATGTAGTCACTTGTACATCACATAAATTTACACTGCACTTTTTCTAGATCAGCTTATAAACAAATTAAAGAAAAAAACATTTTTAATGAAAAGTAAAAAATATATTAAATAGAAAACAATTAATTATTTTTTGTATGTTTCCGTTTTCAAAAACTTTAGCACTATCAGAGTCAATGGACACTGAGTTTTGAACACTATTTACTCGTATCTATCAATGCGTGCTCAATTTCAAGTCAGTCGCAAAACAGTCCCTACTGAATGAAAAACTGGGCACATGATGATACTCGTAGGTGCTACCTATCAGAGAGTGAGGCGTGAAACTGAATTCCAACTTTTCATTCTCAGTTTTCCAGCGAACACTACACTCGTATGTCAACGACAAATATTGACTGGCGCGATAATTTAAGTACCGAACACATTACAATATGAAGAAATTAACATAAATGTGTCAGTGGGAAGTTTCTGAAACAAATTCATATTAAACATTCTTGGCGAGTGACTGCGTTGTTTTGCATCTCTTTTCAACTATTGTGTTTAGATAAAGACAGCGAATCGTAAATAGAAAACTGTTAAGGTGATTATTACATAACATAACATTACGCCGACCCTTCAATAACGCAAGGAATCGAGCCGTGGACCTCGGCTTACCGTGATTTCCGAGGCACGGAGGAAACTCAGTATTTATTGGTTAGTCACCCATCCACAGCACAACCTAGGCCAGAGCGGCTTAACCTGAAGATTGATACTAGCAGCTGTATATCTAGCTACGAGCTACAGAAGCTTGAAGATTTTACTTCTAATATAGGTATATGATGGGTATAGCTATTTCGTGGGCTCATTATTCCACCCTTACCCAAATTTTTGGGGTCAGCGCAGTGTTATTTTCTTCCATGCCTTTGTACTAGCCGTTGTCGTATGTATTGTGTTATATTATAGAATATGACCTGCATTCTAACGCCTTTTTAACCAACTTCAAAATTGTATGTACGTTCTCCGATTACTCGAAGATGGCTGGACCGATTTGGATTTTTTTTTTTTTTTCACTCTTGAAGCGATTTCAGTGTTTTTTGGAAGAGTACTTTTTCGGAGTGATCCCAATTTGTTGAAGATCTGACAAAGAACTTCGGAGATAGCCAATGGAACTCCTCAATAAATGATAGCAAATGGACTTTGATTCCTGAAATCTCATGTTGGTCTATTGTTTACACCAGTTCATAACATAACATCACGCCGGTACGCTGTAAACGGGTAAGCACATGGTGAACCACTAAAAAGTAAAAAATAAAAAACTCTTTAACAACAAAAAACCGACTTCAACAAAAAAAAAATGATTTTTTTTCTTAAGTTTATTTTTCATATTTTTGTGTTTTATTTTTTGTTGAAGTTGGTTTTCTTTTACCACTTTTCATAGGTCTGTCTTTTTAACCGCCGACCGGTAACGCAGTTCCCAAACCGATAAACAGATTTCTTTTTTTTTTTATGTTTGAAAGGTGACTTGATTAAGTCGTTTGAAGATCGTTGGGGGTTTTATAAAGTTTTATTTTAAGCTCTCTGTTTGCTTATTAATGTATTATATTTTCAAATGAAAAACCTAAGCCTTCTGTCAAGTAATTTATGTAATGTTTCAAATTATTTAATGTACGTAGAGCATTATATCGATACTTACAAACATGAAGTGACATCACTGTTGTAGTTCAATGCCACTAATATGATTACAGTTTACAAACCAAACAGCCCTCAAAACCACTTAATTACTGGCTCAATCCATTACTCCAGTGACTCATACAAATTTTAAATAAACATAATCAATTTAATTGTCTTAGAACATAATTATCATAACCTCACGCCTGTAATCCCCGAAGAGTTAGGCAGAGGTGTACTTAATAGTACACCCACATTTCACCAGCTATTTTTAAATCCCATGTAATAGGGGCGTGCCTATTGCCATCTTCCTGGTCTAAACCTAGACTCCGTGGCTGCTACTGAGAAATTGTTAATGAAAAAACCCAATTACATTTTTTCCTCCACAACTCAGTTAATACTGGGTAATACGATACTCTTTGGTAAGACTGGATGTCAGACTTTCAGGTCACTGATTACCTGTAACGACTGTCAAAGATCTATTATGACAGCCGGGACCAACAGCATAACGTGTTTTCCGAGGCACGGAGGAAACTCGGTATGTAATGGGCGGTCACCCATTCACAGATCAACCTAGGCAAGCGTAGCTTAACCTAAAGATCGATTCGAGTGGCAGTTCTTATTAAGCACGAATATACAACCACAAATAATGAGTATAAATAAAACACATGAGATTTTTGCTAGTAAAAAGGATGACAGAATGTAATAAATTATAAATAATTGAAGGAAATAGCGGGATAACCATGTACTTACTGTTTCAAACTAGATAGATAAACATCTATGTAAACATTATAAACAATCACTTGTACACGATTCACTGTCAATTCAGGCTATATAATTTACAAGCAACGTAAACCATGCCGCAACTTAAAATGAAAAAACAGGCCACTTAAAAAAACACTACAACAAGCCTTCCCTCGTAACTAAAAAACAGTAACATCGTTGAAATACAAACTCTCAGCGCCAAGCTTAGTGTTGAAAATCCAACGGAGCGCCAGGTACTGTGTTTTCAGTTACGAATGCAGAACAATTCAACTAACACACACACATAACCAAACTACTGAAAACTTACGAAAATTCAGGCTGGGATGTGGACCCTGCTCGGAGCATGCGCGTCGCCCGCGCGCACTGAGCAACACTTCCCTGCGCGGGCGCTCCGGCATTTCGTCACGATCCACGCTTGGCCCGGCCTCTTGCGCGCATGCGCCGCCGCCCTCCTCCCTGCCTTCTTCTACCACGCACGCAGACATCACTATTTTTGTTCACTAGCGTTTTTTACACCACCTCACTGGCTTTTAACCCCTTTCGGACTCCCAAGAGGACCACGAACAATTTTATTAATCGACACTTGGAGGTTAATTTTTCACCATAGATGAAAACTTTTTTAGTCACACAGATGAAATACGTCACTACACTGTACTTGCGTTAATATTCCACAATCAAACCACTAAAAATACTGCCATCGGCTCGGTAAAACTAAGAGAATCACTGTAGAGCCTGTCTTCACTCCGGTTCACGAAACTTCACTGGCACAATTCAATATCTATCTAATGAACTTTAAATCACTGTAGTTTTTTTTTATTTCTCTCATTATCTGTTCTGTAATTGCGTCTGTGATGGAAATCTGAAACAAAAAACGTCATTATAAAGATAATGTTGATTACATTTGTGTGAAATAACCTACACAAAATAAACTGAGCATAACGGCCATACGCCTTTACGGATATAAACCCTTCTGGAACTACTCCTAGGTTTGGTTGGGGTATTTCTAATGATATACCCACAGCATTCCAGTTATGTTTAAATTCCATGAGGTAGGGGGCGAAAGTATTGCCACCAACTGGGCAAACCTAAACTCCGTGCCTACTGAGAAATTTCTGAAAGAAAAACTTAATAACTTTGCCGGACATGGGAATCGAACCCAAGAGAATATGTTCAACAGAAGCGCTTACTTGATATAAATGTTAGGTAACAGTTCTTATTGACATTTATTTCGACATAGAACCTATCACAGTTAAATATTCCTTTCATTGTAATATGAAGTTTGAAATTGATTAAGCACCTAATTATTATTTCACACGCAATTTAAGGAACAAATAAGAATGATAAATTTATTCTACTCAGTTTATTAATATAAAAAATGCTATTTAATAAACCTTGAAAAACAAGGAAAAAAGACATTTGCCATAAATGGATGGAGGATGTAAATATGAACAAAAATTAGACGAGAGAACGTTATCATGGTTGGCAGGACTTATAATAGCGTCATTTCAAAGGTATACATACCTCTGTTGATGATATTGATATTAGATTATTGATTGCCATATTATGGCTATCAATATTCCAAGTGTTTGCTAATTATATAATGCGTAACTGGCAAAAAATACAATAGAAAAAAAACATTATCAAAAACCAACTTAATTTTTTAATTCAAATACTTTTACTTCAACAGAATAAAAAACATGTACGTTTCACATGTAAAGGTCATAATGTGGGTCAGATTGCAAAGTTATTGGACTTGATTGCCTGATCCTACATTTGAATAACCAATAATTGAAGACCGAATATTATAAGATCCTACGTTCATTTAAATGTTTTGCCCACTTTTTACTACCTTTTTGAAGGTACGTAAGAATAAATTAATCCTTTGTGCGGTTTTTACGAGAGAACCATACAAGATTCATAGGTACCTGTTCTATTAAGCCAAAAATATCACCTGAATTTCCAACACATCGATCAGTCATTTCATTCAGTACATCTTTCTGAACACCGGAGGGGGTTTCCCCATACAGAAAACTTGCATTCGTAATTTAAATAAAAACAGCTGTTTCCTACAAATGTGTAGGAAAAGAAATACAAAATACCTACACGGTCAAAGTGAATAGAGCAGCTGTTTTATTATTAGCCTGTATGAGCAACGGTTTAACTTATGTTGTTTGGATTTAACTTTATTCAATTATTTATATAAGGGGGTTTTGTCTATTAATAAGTTTGTCACTCGTAAACATCAAACTGAGTTATAAACATCAGATCTCCCAAACTTTTCTCAACCCTTCTGCGAATATTTCCCTCTGTCATTAATAACTTCGTTTTAAACCCAAAACAACTCGCAATTCTCTGACAAAGTTAATAGAAAAGTTAAGAAGCCTGCGGTCAATGACTCAGGTAGGTAGACAAAATATTCTGTTTTCTACTCAAATAATTTTCAAATGCTTATTTTTTCGCACCTCGTACCCATTGATCGGTTTAACCTCTGTCACAAACTTCATTACTTTAATAGAATTTACACCTGAGGCCGGCGTGATAAATTTATGAAGTAAAGGCCTGTCTCCCTGCCTATAAAGCGGTCATATCGACCGCCATGATGTTTTCGTGGAACAACCAAGCAATTATAGAGGTGAAGGTTTTATCGACTGCATAGCATGTCGTCGTATTGTTTTTTTCCAATTTTGAAATCATGAGTGAGACTCAACGTCACGACCATGTTCTTTCAATGTTATTTTTCGTCCACCCTTGCATAACTTGACAATCACAACGATCTTTATTTTCGTAGTAATTAGGTTGTTGTTGGACGATCAATACTTAATACTTAATATATATCACTGACAAGTCTACCCAAATTGTTTTTGTTTTATTGTATTCGTGTCATTTTAATTAATTTATAATGTAAATCTGCAATAACCTTTTTTTTTTTTTTATTGTTACCTGCAATACTGCGTTGAAGTTTTATTTGACACGATAAATGATTGTATGTATTTAATTTTATATAATACATTATTTATAAAAAGTCTAACGGTGTTGTGTGGTGTGTGTTGGTCTCTGAATATTTAATTATTAAAATAATTTAAATTAGTTCCTGTGTTATTGTTCTGAACATTATTCTCAACTTCTACTATGAAACGAATCATGAAAAAAAATCACCAGTGGCTTAACGTAAGAATTTAGCTTACCCCAAAGAAAAAGAAAGCTAAACACTAACAAGACACAGTTTGTTTTACCTAATATACCTAGTTAATAACTAATTCACCTTATATAGGTAAATAAACGTTACCAATTAACACCAAACTGTCTTGTCACCACTAATTGATTTTGATGGAAGTACTTCACCCCCTGTCGCATAACAGGAGACATTGCATTAGGGTAATTGACATTAGATTACTCATGAGTAAGTGTAGGTATGTTGTGGGAGTCTGAAAGGTTAGTTCAAATTACTATTGAAACGTGATATTACTTACTAGCATGTGCCAGCGGCTTCCCCCGCTCGGAGTGCGATAATTGTCCCACGGGAACATACTACCGAGATTAAAAGTATCCTATGTGTTAATCCAGGTTATAAACTATCTGTGTTCTAAATTTCATCCTCATCCGTTCAGTAGTTTTTGCGTGAAAGACTAACAAACATCCATACATCCTCACAAAGTTGAACGGGCGTCGGCCCTTGCGGGGCCCCTTCCATGTTGCTGACATCTCTTTGAGGCGCGAGTGGACCACGAACACTCAGACAACAGTAAGTGTAGATATTCCGTCGGGGCTGCGGATTTTTCGAAAGAGATACCGCGGTCTCGACACAAAAGGCTAAGAAGGAACATGGGTGGTTTTTAATCAGTAGAAGTATGACACTCCCTTACTCTCCGTCCAGAGCGGGAGGAGTCATTTGATGATTTCCCACGCCCCAAAAAAAAAAGTACGTGGCGTGTTTAGGTCTAAACATATGACAAGCTCCTAGCTAGGCCAAGTGGACTGTTCAGAAGCCTTAACATCATGAAGGTATGACATACGAGCAAGCCATACTTTTAGGCTTGTATGAAAGCACCACCAGTAGACAGAGAGACATCCTAATTCAGCAAAGCATTTTTTTTAAGCAGACCTAGTATATAAATTTCCTTACTTTCGTCACAAATAAATAATCCCCATATAAGACAGTAGCAACCTGGCTTAACTGCACTTAGTAACCTTTTCTAATCACGTTACCTTTGGCTCCGAGCCTAACCGAGTTCATATTGGCGCAGCTTAAAGTTTATCTAAAATTCTACACCTCCAGTGGATAAAAATATGACAGAGGTCTACAGACAACCTTCACTAGTTTATTTTTAAATCTCTCCATTGAAGACTGTTTAAAAAAAGAACCCTTTAAATAAATTGTAAAAATAAAATATTTTTCAAGCATAAATAACATAACATCATGCCTGTAATCCCCAAAGGTTTAGCCAGAGGTATACCTAATAGTACACCCACATTTTCCTAATTATGAGTCCCATGTAATAGGGGACGAGCCTATTGCCATCAATCGGGTATAAATCTAGACTCAGTGGCTGCTACTGAGAAATTCCCGGTGGAAAAACTCAATAAAACTTTGCCGACCTGGGAATCGATCCCAGGACCTCATGGTCAGCAGTTACGTTTGCAACCACAAGATCAACGAGGTTTTAAGTAAATTGTAAAAAATTAATAGTATTATTTCGGGCTAATTACCTACTTGGGATTTAATTCTCTCTCCCAGAGAGCAAGCCTGATGTAAGAGGAAATCTAATATGATAAGCTGCATCAGCCCGTACTATTAATGGAATTAATTAATCAAATGAATGGAACCGTAAAACCGATGCATACAGGGTGGATACTGGATAGGACATCGACACACAAACGGTTACCGCGTGTTCAGAAAATCATTCTGAACACTTTGGGGTGGGGTTCGGAATACGATAAATAATTAAAATAAATATCTGCTGTTTCCAACTAAAGGTTTGTCCAAGAAACTATTTAGGAGAGGTAAAAAATCAAAGTCTAGCGTAACTTATTCAGCTTAAACCCATCATGACATGATTACTTCCAGAGAAATAAATTACAATCAACACAAGGTAACAAAATAAAGAATACAATGCACGATCATCCAATTATCACGCACTAAAACAAGTAATCGAGAAAATAGGTTTTTACACACCTCCATTACCCACAGACAACTAATTCAATAACTATAAGACATAAAGTCCAAGATATCATATTTCAAAAGCACTCAGCCTCAAGAAATGCTAAGAAAACCGATATTCCACGTCTGTACGTAGTTTTCTTCGAAACAATAACTTCACTTGTACATAGACCTAATTGGTGATAATAATAGTGTCATAAAGTTCAACCTACAGAATAATAATACAAAAATATGTGGTACAAGGAAGATTTTTCAACAATTTTACTACCCTCGTTGTTCCATGAAATATATTCATCGCATAATAAGATATGAAAAGGGCCAAAGCAATAAAACTCCTATTTTACAACTGCGATAGTTTACTAAACCCCAAAAAGCGAGTTGGTGAAATGTCGGCCGAACTTAGTTCAGTCCTCAAACTCTATTATTCGCGACCTATATTTGGAGAGACGACACGTCTAAAGGCATAAAGATGGAAATAGCGTGGCAGCGACGCTCCCGGAAAATAGCTAATAGGGTTAGATGTTGCAGGTAGGACTGCATTTGAGGGGTTAACGGTCGTACGTTCGTACGGGGCAACGTTGATACAACTGATAAATTCTCTCACATCAGCTCTTCGTAACCATCGTCATGGCATGACGTATTTTTTAACGGGGTTCTTTGTCGCTCGTTTTCGTTAAGTTTTTTTGTGTGGGTTGAGGGGATTTGACCGAAAAATTTGTAACAATGAAAAACACTACCTACAACCGACATATATTTGGTGTGATTTTTGAGGCACTTCCCGATCTAAGAAGACTAAACTTTTATCAATCGATTCGACATTTCGTTAGTAACGAGAAAATGCAGAAATATTATAATTTTTAACGTTTAAATACTCTTTTTGATTAACATAAATAAATAATCGACTTTACATGATAAATCGTGCGAGCAATAGCGTGCAGGTCCGTTCCAACCAGGTGTTCATAAGGCACCTCTCTATTTTTAGTATATTAAATATGCAGATGCTACAATGGCTGTCCCCAAAATAAACACACAACACAACACTGCAGCAACCTGGCTAAATGACACTTGGTAACCTTTAACCAATCAGGATACATTTACATAAAGATGAAAATAGCCGCGTCCGGCGCTCCCGGATAATAGCGGGTCAGACGTTGCAGGTAGCTGCATTTCAGGGGTTAACGGTCGTACAGGGCAGCGACCGCCACGAAACACGGGAATGCCACCACGCTCGCCTTCGTGATGCTAACCAACAACCCGCAGTATTTATGACTTTCCACAATTAACTTAATTGCTTTTACGAGACTTGGTTACTTTATTGCAGTGTGTTTTTTTTTAAGTTACATTCATACGTCCAAAACTGTAGAAAGAATTCACAAAGAGTTTGCCTAAGTTTACCTTGGCCAGAGACTAAGTGTTACCATACAACGTGACAATACCGCCAGTCTCTTCGGTACATTACCTACCAGCTGACAGCATTGAGGAGTAGTTTTTTGAAGCGCGTTTACAGTTTCTTATTAATTTTTATTGTTTCTGCTAATGAATCCAGTTAGTTAAACTTAATTGTAAGAACATTAGAAGGAATTTATTCTACGGTACCATCCAACTTTTGAACTAATAAAAGTTATAAAGTTAACCACCCTCTTAAAATATTCAGTTTTATTCCGTGGTAGTATAACTGACCAGTGATTTGGTTCGATACCCGACCTACTTTTACGCTTGAAACGAACACTTCCTCTATTATTAAGTCCGGTAGTATTTTCAACTCCCTATCAAGTAATCATTTGAAAAAAAGGAAAACTAATTTGAGGATTGTTTGGTTCTTTAAAAACTTTTCGATGGACAAATAATTGTTGGACAGAGAAGAAAATTGTTTAGCTAGTAGTTTTCAATTGAATAATTATCTAGAGTGCGTTGATCCAATGCTAGATGCCAAAAATACTTATGTATCGTTATTAGTTAATTTCTTCGAAAGTGTATTGAAAAGCGTCGTTTGGTACAAGTGGCAATTTGTTATTGCATTTCTCGACCCCGTGAACACCCTCGCCGAACGGCTCGGGTGTTCAATCCGCCTCGAATGCAATAACAAACTTTCCGTACTTGTATCAAAATGACTATGAATTTACTTAACATTTATTATACATACTATATGAATTTACTCACGGAAAATCGGAAAATACAAACAGTTGTGTCATAATAATTACCTAAATGTTTACCTACATGGTACCTATATTTAGTGCATAACACTCGTGTTAAATTATCAAATTGGCTATTTGACTACTATTAAAAATTTACGAAAATGTAATGTTATTTCAAAGAACTACCAGAAATAACACGATGTGTGAAAAAAGTAATAAAATCGATCAAGAAATGGCTTAGTTATAACTGATTCTAAATAACGTGCTAGACAAAGACAGCGCCACAGAAATGTGATGTCACGTTTCATACCGCCATAGTTACGTAGTACAAATGGCCGTTTCGCGCGACAAGGATAGAAAGTGCCCCCACCAAAAACTTCTAAACCATGTAGCTACTCCATTTATTTATCGATTTAAATACTTTTTTCACACATCGTGTTATTTCTGTTAGTTCTCTGAAATAACATAACATTTTTTTGAATTTTTAACAGTAGTCAAATAGCCAATTGGACATAGCTCAACGAAACAAAAATATTCCAAAAAGTTGTAACTTCGTTACATTTTCCACTATGAAAATTTTATGAGTCTGCGAAAATCTACTGAACCTAATACTTCAAAATATTCGCTCGAGAAAATCTAATTACCGCCGACAAATTCAAACGTTATGAACAGACGAAGTTCTTACGGTTCGCTAGTCTGAACTAACGTTGAATTATAGTATCAATGTGGAATATTAAATATTCGCAAATATTTATACAAAGATGGTTAAATCTTGTCCACGAAGTTAGAGCTCATGCGCCACGCATCTTGCGGCGGCAAAATAGTAGAATACAAATGAAAAAAAAAACAACGAGTCACCGCAACTGTACTAACTTGAAATAAATAAAGTATTAAATCCCTTGTCGCAAATCTCATGGGCCGGGTCCGAGGCTTCAAACATCGCCACCGTATCTTTCCATCCACATTCTTCTCTGGTTTTAACACGTTATTTGTACTATAATAATGGAATACCGTGGTAAAAAATAGCATGGTAGTAGAGTTAGAAAGTTCAATCTATCGAACTATACCCCCAAATATTACAAGATTCAACAGTTAACCTACTTCTTTTTATTCGTGTCGTTGGCACGCTTTTTTTATTTTGTTAGCCCAGCACTTCGTCACTTTGACCGCGTTGTCGCGCGTAGATAGCAGCGTAAAGATCACTACGGCAGTATGGTTTTGAGCTAAGAGGGTAGGATAAAAAGTGGAGCATGGTTTGTGATGTGACACAGCTCCACAACCACACTGCGCTGGTGTTTCACTATTTACCCTGTAGTGTGGAAATTCTTTAAAAGCAAAATTTATATGAAACTGACTGACTTATTAAATTAAACACCGGCACAATAAGCTGAAACTACAGCCTCGCCATACATGAGGCCATTCAAAACTGTCATTAGACGAATGAAAATAATCAGAACATTTCATTGCTTACATTGTTATCACTGTTGAGCAGACTACCCGCTAACATTTCAATCAATGGGTATTCAATTATTAACTCGGCATGAATACCTAGAGTACTACAGATAGTCGGTTAAGAGGGATTCTCAGATACACGGAAGAGGTAATTAGACTCCTACAACAAAGTTATTATAGTAACTGGATAGAATATCAGCTCAGATTTAACAGTCTTCTTCTATTTGATTAGAAAAACTCCTGTATATGATGAGTAGTACACCAAGTACAACCTCTATTTTTAATTAACGTTGAATTCATTAAAATAGAGGAATAACTTTCCGACATGCGAAGTAGTTTCATATGTGATGGACCACCTATCCAATATCCTCGGACCGACCTCAGCAAGAGTGGCTCAGCCACACTGCTCCACATTTTCAACAGTCTGGTTTTATTATCCCAAGTTTAACTAGCCTTTAAATGACCGAACGGGGAGGCCTATATCTAGCAGTGGACGTGTTGTGGCCTGAAATGATGTATGATTAATTGACACACTAAATGCATAACATGATTTCCGAAAAGCAAGAGGTGCTTAACCATACAACTGTCTGTTTTTATTATCCCAACTTTAACTAGCTTTTAAATTATTCTCAAACATTAATCAAATAAGCACCACTTTTTGGGACTATACGAACATAGATGACATTTTCAGTAAATTATGTTTTCAAAAGTTTCGCTCCATTTTTTGGGGTTTCCTGAAAAAATCCCTTTCACGCTGCTGTGCGGTCATATTTCAAAAGGTATCTCTTATAATGAAAATTAATGAAGTTAACAATTTTGTGGCTTTCCAAGCTCGACTTTGAAATGCCAATCAATACTTATCGCTTTTTGGAAACGGATGAATGAAGGTGATCCGTCCGAGGAACTTCGACCGATCATACCTTTGCGTCATCACTTTATAGTGCGTTTATATGACATTGACATGCTGGCGACGTTTATTAATGAATTTTACGGTGTAAATTGTATTGAACAACAATTTGTAGGCGTCAGATAAGCTAAAGCACCAGAGTTACATAGGTAAATGAATACCGTAAAATGAAAGTGAAAAGTACAATCTTTAGCTTAATTTTTTACTCTTCATTTTAATTAGAATGAAACATAATTAATGCTCGATTCTTTTTAATATCAAAAAACCTATTCACAAACAACCTATTTTATTTTCTATTTTTAACCGATTTCTGTTATGAAATAACTCACATATTTTGTAAAATAAAGAATTAATGTCATATAGTCAGTACTCGTTGTACTTACTATATATGATATTAAAATTTAGTATCGTTTGTATTACGTCAACTCATCATCTCTGAAAATATTATAAAATGAATATGGAGATAATTTTCTTACCTTTAATGGCAATAAACTCTTATTCATCGTAATAGAGTTGGTTTCGAGATTTGATGAATACACCGGAATTCCGCCCATAAAATCTACTCTTGGTAAGTCATATTGAAATTTTTAGAATAACTCCATCTTTGTGATGCGCTGCTGCTATAAACACCTTTTCAAATAATTTAATAACATTCATTTACATAACATAACATCACGCCTGTAATCCCCGAAGGGTTAGGCAGAGGTGTACCTAATAAGTACAACCACACTTTGCCAGCTATGTTTGAGCCCCATGTAATAATAGAGGGTGAGCCTATTTGGCGGCATGGAGAGAGCGACTGTCGCAACCCCGTGCAGGGCACGCCACGATAGTGGCGGTAAGTCCCCTCTTTGAGGAGTGGCTGGAGAGGCGCCACGGTGCCCTCACCTTCCGTCTGACGCAGGTACTCACCGGACACGGTTGTTTCGGGAGATACCTGCACCGAATCAGGCGGGAGGAAACGCCCGGATGCCACCATTGTGAGGATCGGCCGGAGGACACGGTGGAGCACACCGTGGAGGTGTGTCCCGCTTGGGCGGAGCCCCGCCGTGTTCTCGTAGCGGCGATCGGCGGCGGCGACCTCTCGCGTCCGGCCCTGGTGCAAGCCATGGTCCGGGGCGAGGAGGAATGGGACGCCGTCGCCTCCTTCTGCGAAGCAGTGATGCTAGCGAAGGAGGTGGGTCTTATGACGACGACAGGCCGTGTCGACGGCGCGTTCGTGTTCCACGCGCGCCTCAAAGAGATGTCAACAACATGGAAGGGGCCCGCAAGGGCCGACGCCTGTCGAGGCTGCGGGTTGTTCGCAAGGGATACCGCGGCCTCGACATGAAGGGCTAAGAAGGAACATGGGTGGTTTTTAAGAAGTCTGACACTCCCTTTCGCTCTGCCCAAGAGCGAGAGGGGTTATTTGATGATTTCCCACCCCCCAAAAAAAAAAAAAAAAAAGGTGAGCCTATTGCGATCAGTCGGGAACAAATCTAGACTTCGTAGCTGCTACTGAGAAAATCCTGATGGAAAAACCCAATAACACTTTACCTTTTTTTTTTGGATAGTGGGAAAACATCAAATGACTCCTCCCGCTCTCCACAGAGCGGTAGGGAGTGTCAGACTTCTACAGACTAAAAACCACCCATGTTCCTTCTTAGCCCTTTGTTTCAAGGCCGCGGTATCTCAATAACACTTTGCCTGACCCGAGAATCGAACCGAGGACCTCACGCACAGCCGTCGCAGTTACGACCATTAGATCAACGATGCAGTCAATTACATTCAATAACATTAATTTATGCGCACAAATGTCCTTCAAAATATAATAAAATCAATGAATCGACGCCTTGATTGCTTCGCTTGAAAACCCTTAGTTTTCCGTGAACAGAACAGTAATTGTATTGTGCGATGTCGATTCTATTCAATCCAATGCAAATGTACTAGTTCCGATATGAAAGGAATCTAGACAAAGTTGGGATTGCAGTACAAAAGCTGTGGAATATCTACAATACTATAAGCCGATTATTATAAACCTATTTGTTTTGGTACAAATGTTTCTATAGGTTTGTATAACTACATATAAATGTTACATCCATTTTTAGAAATAGACATAACCAAAGACATTGCAATATTTAATAACTAACTACTTAACTACCCTTTGGATATAACACACATAACACAACAACCAGCCATTTTTTAGAGTCACTCTTGGTCGGCTACCTTATCTTATTTAATTTTTTGTGTACTTCGTAATTGGCGTATTGTTTTGCAATAATTTTAAGTTATTTTGCTGTAAACTGTGAAGCTACCTTTCATAAATAAATAACAGACCTGTAATCCCCGAAGGGTTAGGCAGAGGTGTAACTAATAGTACTTCCACATTTCATCAGTTATTTTTCAAGTCCCATGTACCTAATAGGGGCGAGCCTATTGCCATTAACCGGTCACAAAAATAGAAGAATAGAAAATTAAAAATATGGTAAATTGAGGTGTTAAAAATAAATAAATGCTACATAATCCGCTAACAAAACTTCTGCAGGCAAATATTAAAACCATTAGGCAGATCTAACTGGGCTTTAAGACTGAAGACTTATTGCGTAAAATACATTATTTCTTATCATATAATCTTTTAGATTGTTATTTTTAAAAAGTTAAATGGGAGTTCTCTTATTTGTGTAGGTTTTTCTCGAACGATAGAATATGATACTTGGATGAATGTCTACTTAAAATCCCGATTATGAGTTGAGAAATGCAAATTCTACTGTTTTCTAGTCGACAAATACGAGCATTGGGTACTGTAGTCTATTTTGCTTTAAGTACCTATGAGCTAAAATATGAGGACATCCGCAAGAGAACCAAGGTTACCGACATAGCCCGAAGCATTGCCAAACTTAAGTGCTAGTGGGCAGGGCACATTGCTCGCAGAATGGATGGCCGATGGGGCCGGAAAGTTCTGGAGTGGCGACCACGAACCGGAAGACGTTGCGTTGGAAGGCCTCCCACTAGGTGGACCGATGACCTGGTTGCGGGGATCCGCTGGATGTGAGACGCACGGGACCGGTCAATGTGGCGACACTTATGAGAGGCCTATGTCCAGCAGTGGATGTCTTTCGGCTGAAATGATGATGATGACCCATGAGCTTATTGTGAGCAAAAGTTAACGGCAGCTTAGCTATTAGAAAATGTACACATCTTCTCACTTATCTTCTGTTAATTAAATTTTACCTTCTTCCATTTACAATGAAGAACGGATAAACAAGAAAGAAAATACGATCCCAACTTGGAAATGGAATTGCCCTTTGCAACTGCTGTTGGACAAATGGTATAGGGGGAAATACAAAGTGTGGCTTGGCATGCAACAATACAATAAAAAAAGCATTTTACTTCGATTTACCTTTCTGAAAAAAAGGAAACATGAAATTATGGCGAAACCGATAAATTTTGGCAATACATTTTATGCATATCAACAAATGTCAATTAGGCAATTGTATTATGTATGACGTTTGTTGTAACATTCTAGTTTAATGCTAAGCTTCTTTTTTTTCTTCTTCTTTAGCGCGTAGTTAGTGGCTAACCTGGTGGTATGGCGCCCATGGACCTCTGACTGGCCTTGGCTCTACATGCCGTCAAGAAATATCTCTCAGGCATGCTAGTTTCCTCACGATGTTTTCCTTCATGGTGATATTTATACAACTCGCACATGAATCCTAAATAACAGAGTTGCATGTCTAGGGTTCGAACTCCGGACGTATGACTTGGCAGTGTGACGATCACACCACGAGACTATCATAAGTACGCTATTCTAGGGCTAGGAAAAAAGAAGGCAATCTAAAACAAAGTAGGCAACATAGGTACTCTAAACACATCAAAGCCATGTAGCGAGAATATAATAATATTTGATTGTTTCCCAGTAAAAGCTTAGAGAAGTGGCTGTGTCCCAAATATAACTCTAAAAACACACTTCAAACGTTACATTATACTCAAAACGGGTTTGTATAGCTTTTTCCCTTAAGTGGGAAACACAGCAACAAGTATATAAACAGTATAAATATATGAGTATACGCTATGTTCGTTTTATGTGACTCACTCAAAAGCTACTCGCTTGACTGTGAAAAGTTGACATGCGTGTTTAGCACCCCTGAAATGAAATCTTACTTGTAACCATCTTGTAAGTGTTTAATTTATAGTACAAAAATTATTCATGTAGTGAAATATGATAAAAGTTGAGTCATACTTTTGACTAGATTTAAAATTAGAAAAGTCTGTGTAGTTATTGGTGTACTTAATGGTCGCAAGTACTGCTCAGCATGCTGAGATCCCGGGTCGGGCAAAGTGATTGGATCTTTTCAGGATTATTTCAATAGCAGTCACGGAGTCTGTATTTGTTGCCGGTAGGGAGAGGTCTATGTCCAGCAGTGGACGTCTCTTAGTAGAAATGATGATGATGATGATGAGGCTCGCCCTCTAATATGTATATGGTACCTTACACCTAACTGCTGAAATGTGGTTATACTATTAAGTACACCTCTAACTCTTTGGGGATTATGGACGTGCTGTTATGATATGTTTAATCTCTAAAAAAATCTAGATAAGTACAACATAGTATAAAAGTCGTAAGTATGTCTCGTTAGTCCAATAACTTTCCAACAATTGTATCACTACCCGGTTCGCTAAAGAAAAACTCTTTTTAACTAAGAAAAGTTTTCTCCCACCGCAAAAGTTTTTCCTTCTAGTATTAGAAACGTGTGTTGACGTAACAATTAATATAAAAGCCAGATCTGGAGGCATCACTGGTAATCATGACGCAGCACTGTGTTTACGACTGACAGTGATGGTGAAATATTACTGGACTCTACTGAAGTTAATTTATGTTTTCCATCATTTAAGTATACTATGTCTTTTATCATTTATGTGTTCCATGTTAGAAAGTTAAGTGTAGACGAGCTCGTGGCTAATTAATAACAACTACCCGGGTCTATCTTCAGGTAAAGCCGCGCTTGCCACGGTTTGTCCGTAAATGGGTGACCGTAAAATTTATGTAAAGTCTGTAAAATCAGAGTGTAATTCTGCAAGGACTTAGTAAACCTCAACTTTGTGATAAGACCAGTCATTGTCGCAGTAGTCTAGGATCAATAGCGGCTACCAAATATTCTGCGTAGTCTCTTTTAGACATGTTTGCCAAGAAAATCGTAGACATGTTTTCAGTGACCTCGAACAAACATGGACTGTTTATTCAGAAAAGATTCAATATTCTCATATATTTTACTGGGTACATAAACCTCAAATCAAAATTCGAAGGTCAAAACCTCAAACGATATTCACAATCCAAACTACTTTTGACCTCATCAAACTTTATGACGTCCGTATGTTTGTTTCTATTGTTTCAAACAAACTTCAAAATCAATTGAACCGAGTGATGCAATTTTATTCGACGCGAGGTATTCGGTAATAGAAAACTGAGTCGCACAAAGTAAAGTTATTATTACAGAAGTTTTGCTTTGACCCAGTAGTCCGTGTGCTTAGTTCTCTTTAAGTAAACGCCAAAGTTTATGATTGTTGTCATTTGCGGTAATAACTTTGAGTCTGTGACTGATGTCAGCTTAAAATTAGTGCAATCACACAAAGGCAGGTACCTACTTACCGAGGGCGTTTTTAAACGAGTCATTTATTAAGGCTTATCTCGTATGAGGGCAAAGTGTGGAGGCTTAAGTATGTATGTAGGTATCCTAGACAGCTTAAGTGTAAATTGCCGCGTATGTTGTTGCAATCAAGTAAGGGATTATCTGCACTAGCAGCGTAGGTTCGAGTATCGTCACAAATTGTTTGAAAGTTCAAGGGATGTCCACGTTAGTCTATTTTTTATTTTAAACCGTAAAATTATCGCATGAAAGTTATTTTTGCCGTCAATTTTTGATGATGGTGGTTGGTGGTTGGTGGTTAACGAGATCGCCACTAATTAGGTTAATGAGGTCGGGAATAGGATGCAAAAAAATCTTTGAAGACGGCTTCTCTTTTATCTACATACCTACATCAGATGTATCATAATACATTTACCAATCTTTCAAAGATTTTCTTTGAATGGTGAGCCTCGACTAATCTAAAAGTTAATCATTGGAAAGGAAAAGAAAATCGTACACCATTTTGTCGATATTTTATAAGTGCCCATGAAGGCCTATGTGAAATAAAATATTTTTATTTTGATCTGTTTAAAGCGATACGACCTTTTTATCGCAAAGCTATCTCATGACTGCGTTATTTATTCTCTAATCAGGTTATAAACTATCTTTTTCCCAAATGTCATCCAAATCCTGTCAGTATTTTCTGCGTGATAGAGTAACAGACACCCTACATCTATCCTCAAAAACTTTCACATTTATAATAGTACCTATTAAGATTATAGTTTCTGTCTGATACTAGAAAAGGACAGGTCCATGCCCGGATATAGCCACACATAAAGAGTTACCTAAAAGTATTTTATGGACGCAAAGGTCGGTAGAATTTTTAAAAGGGTGCCTCGTAAACTTCGTGTCCGTGCATAAACCATGTCTGGCCAGTTTGGGAGGAAAAGATTCAAGATTTTATGTGGTTTCACAATAGATATCTGCGTAAACCTTAATAATATTCTAGTATAAAACATTGCGTCTATACGTCACACATGCACCGACACATAATTATTAGTTTGTGAGGAAAGTTCTTGGATAATGTGAAATTCATCATATTTAAACCGCGTGGTGGATTATTAATTTGCAACTGGTTGCAAACAAAGTTTTTTTTTTAATTCACTATTTGTTATGAAACGCAGTTGCTAAAAACGACCGGGAGGGATTATAAACCCGCACCTTCTACACACAACTGATAAAAAATAGATTTGAGTCTCTTTAGGATCAGGTAGGTAACTCATTGACATGCTCATATTATTGGGAATACACACAAATCTCGCGTTTCCAGACAACATCGCGGAGCTCATCCATTGATTTTATTAAAATGCTGGCGGATCTAATTCATGTGAAATGAAAAGCAAAATAAGAGTAGCTACACACGATATCATTTTTGGCGCTCAGTGACATTGACATGTGTGCTGTTGGTAAGCATTTGTGAAACGTATTGAAACAATATGTTGGCAATGTAAGTAATCAAGTTAACAGGGTCAAAAGTCTCTTGTACACTACACTACACACTCACACACATGTAAGCTTGTACCACGGTACTAAATTATATTAATATAATATTATTTAATTATATTAGGTTACTTTTCTCTTATAAGCCACATTTTAATTACCTATAACTAGAGACAGGATATTATGTGTACTTAATTTTAATAGGTACCATTGCTGCATAAACTTAAATTAATCGACAGCATCATGAATAACGTCCCATTTCCATCCCGTCGTGTCTTATCGACGTATGCGCCTCAAAAAGCTATAAAAGCAAAACTTTAAACATAAAAGATCACAGATATAGCATGGCGTGTCTCCACGCGCACGCTATTCACACCGGACGCTGGTTGATGACGCGCGACTACATCCAGTCTGGCCTTGCTCTAAGTTTTCTCGTTAACCTCCTATTTACTGGAGGATCTCGGGGAAAGGCTGAGTCCGTCTGACACGTGGCGATGAGAAAATGGTTATGAAATACTGATAATACTGATTTATTACCATTTTTTTACCCTATTACATAGGCAAGCCGACCCCAACATAGTTGGGCAAAATATAGGCAGTTGATGATGACTAGAAATGCGAAGCAAAATTGCCACTGCGCGTTCTGTTTAAAGTCGCTCCATAATTTTTTGCAACAATTTAAAATGAACGAATAGAACGCCCTAAAAGCAGGCAACGGGAACAATGGTAAGCTGCTTAAATAACACGATGAGAATAATTACGTTTTGAGTACCAACGCGTTTTAATTAGAAATTAAACGAACATTTCCTTTTCTAATTACAACACATTCGAAATATGTAATGACATCTTCTTGTTATAATAATATCTACGTAAATACTTTATGAGTAAATTAAGTATTCAAATGAAAACCTATTTATTTTTCGGAATCTCTGGCAGACAAAACATGCCTTGACACTAAGAGCGGGTTTCCGTATACAAACTCGAAGCTCTCTTTAGAAACCAATTAAGCTCTCAGTAGCAGCTCGGAGTCTGGCTTCTTCTTCGGTTGATGGCAATGGGCTCGCCCTTATTAAGTATATCGCGCTTTCAAAACTATTCGAAATGTCCATTTACCTGCACCCAGCAATAAACGTTGCTACAGCTACCGTAGGCCTAAACAGTATACATAATAAATAGTACATAATAGATGTACCATCGACACAAACAGAGTATATTGTATTCAATTTACTTTAGATATAATTATAGGTAGTAAACACTTCCTTGTGACCTCCTACTGCTAAATTCTCGTCTTTGCAATGTTAAATTACGTCAATAAAATGACAATACGAAAATTCCTCGAGAACAATTACCTTCAAATGGGGAAATTGGTACAAACAAACAAAACACGAGGTCCTTCCTACGCCGTATATATTGTCCTTATAAAAAGACAGTTAATAAAGTAAATACACAATAGATAGATGGAGAGATCATAAGTTAACACAGCAGGTGGTCAATTTCTTGAGGAAACTGCTTAAACGACGTGGGTATTGTTTACGGAGAAAGGGCCCTCGCGTGTGGTTATTTCGAAAGTATTATTATAGTTCAGGGAATACCTATAACCTATACCTATGCTGTGAACATGTGATACATAATTATAAGTTAGAAGTCTATTAGTGATTTAAAGAACTTTTTGAATATTTTCTATAAGTAGTAGGTATAGTACACCTAGGTACTTAATTAACATAAAAAAATAGCGTAAATACTGTAATCTAATTTATAGTCTCGAAGCTGGAGCTTCGAGTCGTTTGGGGTGAGAAAACTCGGGTCATGGAGCCCAAGTGCGCGTCTCCTTTTTAACCGACTTCCAAAAAGGAGGAGGTTCTCAATTCGTCTGTATGTTTGTTTTCGGAGATATCCGAATATTAAACCACAAAAAATTTTGTTAAGTCTCACCAATTGGTTAACACTTCGCGTGAGTAGAGAGTTGGCTCTTTCTTTGACCAAAAATCAGCATTATCTACCATTCAACGTGGCAATGCTGCCAGTCCTCTGGGCACGTTTAGGAATGACACCGATGTGGAGGATTATTTAGACGCCTAAGCCCCATGTTGTTAATTTCTTTAGTTGGTTCATTTTATTTAAATCAGTTTATTTTTTGTTTTAATTATTTCAATTGGTTATTCTAATACCAATTTTTGTTTTAATTGTTTAATAAGTAGATTTAATCATCAAAAATATGTATATTGTTAGATTCCAAAGCAGCAGAAGTAATAAAACAACAATGTTTCAGATTTCAGCAACTTTTACTATGTAATTCAATATTTCAAGCAAATAAGCACAAATGAGGCTTAATGCAATGTTCTCATTTCGCGTAAAGAGGTAGAAAAAGGTATTCAATCTTTTTAATACAACATTAATTCCGAGAATCCAGGCTCTTTTACTGTGTTTGTAGGAACGAAAAAAGTAAGACAGACCTAGTATCCAGTAACTTACAGTGTTATTGGATGGTTGCTGGAATTGGAACTTGAAACTAGCGAGGCTGATCAGCCTTCTATTTCCAGGATCATTAATACATTTTTTGAATCTGTGTAATCTTTACGCCTCAAGCTACGGTAAATTTCGGGGAATACCGAATAGGTTTTTACCAACTAACATATTTTGGAGCCGGCTTCCAGTCAAACCAGATGCTGCTGAATACCAGTATTTTACATGGAACTGCTACTGCCTATCTGACTTCCACTACCTAGTTATTGAGTAATAAGATACCCTTTGTAGTCAGTGTTTTTAGACTGTTGACCACCCGTTACGACAAAAACCTACAAATGACAGCGATGTCTAAAATATTATTCAATAGAAAGATATAATATACCGAGATCCAAAACATTGATACATTCATGGCCAGGTATACGAAGATACTGCAGAGACCATTACTTTACGTCTACTCTAATAAGCTCCTACTTGTTCGCATAATGGTCAGTCATCACGCAAATTGGTCGAAATAGGTTACCGTCAGAGTTTCAAATAAATGGAGGAGTTTTGCTACATAAATACATAGGTAGATCCACGTACGGCTTTTACAAGGATAGTTTTTCCTAAAAACTGAAAAAAGAGGAGCTCGGGTCAGCGTCGGTTAATATTTAGCCATGGACAGATCCTCTTTTTCCGACTTCAGGTTAAGCCGCGCTTGTCCAGTTAGGTCCGAGGATGGGTGACCACCCATTACGTACCGAGTTTCCTCCGTGCTTCGGAAAGCAGTTTAATGGCAGCCAGTAGGCTGCCAATAAACAAAACCGGCCAAGAGCGTGTCGGGCCACGCTCAGTGTAGGGTTCCGTAGATAATAAAATATTATGTAAACGAAGTTAAAAAAAAAATACGGTCAAATGAAACTTGACCTCTGGATTGTATAGGCGCTCATACGATTCAGGGACCAAATTATATTGGTTAACTGCAGTTTCCATCTGTTGTTTCCATCCAAGTTCAAAATAATTTTCCTAGAAAGTCCTTATAAAGTTCTACTTTTCAGATTTTTTTCGTATTTTCTAAACTTATGGTTCAAAAGTTAGAGGGGGGGGGACGCTTTGTTTTTTACTTTTGGAGCGATTATTTCCGAAATTATTGACATTATCAAAAAATGATTTTAGTAAACCCCTATTCATTTTTAAATACCTTTCCAACAATATATCACACATTAGGGTTAAAATTAAAAAAAAAAACACTTCCCACTTTACATATAGGGGGGCTACCCTAATAAAACATTTTTTTCCAATTTTTATTTTAGCACTTTGTCGGCGTGATTGATACACATATTGGTCCCAAATTTCAGCTTTCTAGTGCTAACGGTCACAGAGATTAAGCGAGGACGGACAGACAGACAGACAGACAGACAGACATGGCGAAACTATAAGGGTTCCTAGTTGACTACGGAACCCTAAAAACAATCATAAATATTATGAGGTATTGAACTTGTCTCTTAACATGATCACACATGATAACGGGGTTGACGGGTTGTACAAATTAAGCCTTGGATGAGTAAATAACAATCAGGCTTTATCACTTACATTTGGCGATCATTAATCCAAATGGTGATCAACGACCATCATGTTGTATTCTGTGGTCATTTAAGGGCTTATAACAAAATGATGATCGATGATGACATTTACTTTTACCCTTTTTTCGATTCATGCCACGAAAGTACTTTCATTCCTATATTATTTATTCCAGATTTACCCTAGCTTTAGTTTGTACGTTTTACCTTTCCGAAAGTAATTTTACGTTCCCAGAGTATTGAGAAATGTGAACTCATGTGAAATAATATTCACGGAGCGAGCATTCAGGATTATTGAGTGAAGATTTCGGTGAAATGTTTTGAATGAATTCTTGTAAACGAACGTGTAGGTATGTGTGCGAGTTTCTGAATACAGTTTGTGGAAAGTCGTTTACAAAATTCCATGATGAATGTTTTGTATGGTGCGGTAAATAAACTAAGATGCCGTTGTAAATTAACTGACGTTTTAAATTCAGTAGCGTGGTAAAGTTCAATTTCATACATTGTTACTTTTAAATATTTAATTCATCTTAACATAACATTACGCCTGTAATCCGCTAAGGGTTAGGTAGAGGTGTACCCATTCCCAAGTACACAACACTCTCACTCTAGTACATGTACTAGGGGGAGCATATTGGCATCAAGATGACACAAATCTCCATCAGACTCCGTGGCTGCTACTGAGAAAAAACCCAATAACACTTTGCACGATCTCGGCATCGCACCTAGGACCTCATGCACACCCGGCGCTCTTGCGACAACTAGACCAACAAGGCAGTCATATTTAGAGATACCGCGGCCTCGACATCAAAGGCTAAGAAGGAACATGGGTGGTTTTTAGTCAGTAGAAGTCTGACACTCCCTTTCGCTCTGCCCAAGAGCGGGAGGGGTTATTTGATGATTTCCCACCCCCCCCAAAAAAAAAAGGCAGTCATATTTAATTTATTTTTATAAACCATGAGCGGTAGAGTCGGTGAATAAGCTTTTTTGAGGAAGTATGAAAAGTGACCCTACATAAACGCTCAAATAAAGAAGATAAAGGGAGCAGCGGCAATGAATTTACTATTTAGAACACCTGTACATTGGACCGGATATTGAATAAAAGAAAGTGATTAGTCAGAAAAGCGGAAAATATAACACTTTACCCTAATAATAAGGAAAACGGGACAAAAATATTATCTTGGGTATTTCCTTACAAATCTTTCCCGACTTAATCCCACGCAATTTCATCTAGCCCACCAGTCCCGTTCATTAATAAAACCTTGACGAAAATATATTTTCAATCAAATCAAAGACAAAGAGAATCAAGTCAACGAACACTCATCACTTATAAACCTTTATTAATTAAAATATTTACTGTTAATGAAAGAGGTCAATATCAATTTGGAGCACAGAACAAGGACGCTACGTGATGTTACGATATTAAAATTTCCTGAAAACCCTCCTCCCTCCCTCTGAATAAATATTTTTATATATAAACACTCAAAACTATTACAGTTTCCAGTTAAAATAATACTCTCAACCAAAATATTTTATCAAACCAATATTGCATTTCTGTTTTCAGAGAATCGATTGACCCAGCAACAACGCTCGGAGTAATCAAAACTATTGTAATTGGAAAAGCAATCGTTACTCATCTCGCATATAACAATATTTACTACATTTTAGCACATAATTATTAATCTATGCCTGTATTGTAAACTAACTATATGCATTAATAATTAAAAACTATTCAGTGAAACTATAAAAGGTCATTAACAAATCTGCTCCTCAACGCTAATTATGTCCAAGAGACTGGCGGCATCTCCACAAATAAAACCCACACATATTAGTAATGGTACTAAATGAATGCTTGTCGCAAAAGTACAACCATAAATGCTATAAGATAGTTGTATTTCATTTAAAAAAAACAGTCAAGCTTACGGCACGTGTAAGTCGCGCCACTTATCGAACATAATCCAAAACAAATATTATAATATCAATGATGTACCCGTTTACTAACTCACAACCATGTTTTCGACCTAAAATACAGAATCATAACTTACAAAATTGTAATTCAACATCAAACATCAGACAAAGTTGTAAATAACCAGGAATATCCTACAAAGTGCTAGGCTCAACGCAGCTCTAGCGAAATCCCATTTCTAGTACCGAGAAATTCTGTTAATAGAACGCCGAACTACGAGCACACCGAACATTTTGTAATGGACCGAATGTGTTTCAGTTCGGAATTAATAAATGTTTACCATTCGTTCCCAAATAAGTACCAACTAGTGACGAAAGTAACAACACATTTCCTTTCGGAGAATTACCTACTAGTGCAAAACTTTTACTAAAAGTTATAAACCGTCTTCCTTTAGTTAAACTTTTGGAATTTGTTGTTCGGATTGTTACATGTTGTAACCCTAACAACCCAAAAGCGTGGTTATTTGTTACTGTGCCAATTCGATTGATTCCTGCTCTGATTTTGTCCGACAGTTAAACTACGAGTATATACCATATCATAGAATCGCCTAAAAAGTAACTACTTCCGTCATATTTGGGAGACCGGTAATTTAGAATGAAGTAACTATCCTAACTTAACCATACATTGTCATCCAAGCTAACAAGTATGCAAAATTTCAACTCGATAGAAACCGGAAAGTGGGTTAAATTAAACTTCTAAATATTTGTTAATTGTTTTTAGTTACAGATGTTGCTAATAATGGCGTGTTAAATGGTTAAGTTTACTAAAAGCTTTGTCCTGACTCCGCCTATAAAAGCTTTCATTCCTCACCTATAACCCACGGATGTACCGAATGACACGTATTTATTCCAACATGTTCCACACTATTTACACTCCGTTCCATTTTCATTCCTGTCATTCCAAACACAGCACGTACTTGACAAACAGCGTGTTAAATAACGAACGGACGACCAGCGCAGTGGCTCGCAGTTTTATTGTACGACACGACAAGGTGTTGGCTCTCAGCGAGATTGCACGTCCCGCGCGTAACGTATCAAAATGACCTTTAATGCTTGGACAGTGTGCAGCGTGACAACTTCGACTGCGGAGAATAATGAAAGAAGTTTAGCCATAAAGCTCGGTACCCTTTCGGGGCTCAACACATACGCTGACTCGATTTCTCAACAAATAAAATCTTTTCACAACCTCAAATTTTAATAATTTTATTCTTCATGATAAAACATAAAATGAAAATGTAACTATTCACTCCAGACATCAGTCTAGTATTTCGAACTAGCCTCGGTCGCGTTTTGATGAAGACTTCTCCGGTCGTGGACTCGTGGTATAGAAATCCCTAATTTTCGAGTTCGGTACGCTCGCTATTCGATGCAGGTTTGTCTTAAGCCCTTTCAGGATTTTTAAATTTTCTAGGTCTTCATTGAAAACTCAAGCTATGATATGATAGCCGTTAAACAATTTTTGTCTCACTTTGCTAGTTCACACATTCTCCTATTAAAATGAATGCCGGTTGCACGGATACAGGTAAGGGTGCTATTTGATTTGTTTTGCAATTATCATTTGTTTTTTTCTCCAGTTTTTGTGCTTTGCCGAACTCGGGTTCAAAAGGGCCCCAAAATAAAATTATACAGGGCCCGACAAAGACTAGCTACACCACTGGTTACAGATAGTTAGTACCCTGAAAGTCTGTCAACCGGTTGTTCCATGTAAAATACTGGTACCTATTTAGCTGCATCCGGTTAGACTGGAAGCCGACCCCAACGTAGTTAAACAAGAAAAAATGTTAAAAAAACACGAAATACATCATTGTCATTTTTCAATTGATCTTCTTCTTCTTATCATGAGCAGTAAAGTCTAACGACCCCACACACCCTAGTGTCAGAGTCTCTAAACCCCCTCAAGGGCCTCTGACATGCTGCGGATTGTTCGCAAGAGATAATGCTGACAGACAGACTGACAGACTGACAGACAGACTGACAGACTGACTGACAGACAGACTGACAGACAGACTGACAGACAGACTGACAGACAGACTGACAGACAGACTGACAGACAGACTGACAGACAGACTGACAGACAGACTGACAGACAGACTGACAGACAGACTGACAGACAGACTGACAGACAGACTGACAGACAGACTGACAGACAGACTGACCGACAGACTGACAGACAGACTGACAGACAGACTGACAGACAGACTGACAGACAGACTGACAGACAGACTGACAGACAGACTGACAGACAGACTGACAGACAGACTGACAGACAGACTGACAGACAGACTGACAGACAGACTGACAGACAGACTGACAGACAGACTGACAGACAGACTGACAGACAGACTGACAGACAGACTGACAGACAGACTGACAGACAGACTGACAGACAGACTGACAGACAGACTGACAGACAGACTGACAGACAGACTGACAGACAGACTGACAGACAGACTGACAGACAGACTGACAGACAGACTGACAGACAGACTGACAGACAGACTGACAGACAGACTGACAGACAGACTGACAGACAGACTGACAGACAGACTGACAGACAGACTGACAGACAGACTGACAGACAGACTGACAGACAGACTGACAGACAGACTGACAGACAGACTGACAGACAGACTGACAGACAGACTGACAGACAGACTGACAGACAGACTGACAGACAGACTGACAGACAGACTGACAGACAGACTGACAGACAGACTGACAGACAGACTGACAGACAGACTGACAGACAGACTGACAGACAGACTGACAGACAGACTGACAGACAGACTGACAGACAGACTGACAGACAGACTGACAGACAGACTGACAGACAGACTGACAGACAGACTGACAGACAGACTGACAGACAGACTGACAGACAGACTGACAGACAGACTGACAGACAGACTGACAGACAGACTGACAGACAGACTGACAGACAGACTGACAGACAGACTGACAGACAGACTGACAGACAGACTGACAGACAGACTGACAGACAGACTGACAGACAGACTGACAGACAGACTGACAGACAGACTGACAGACAGACTGACAGACAGACTGACAGACAGACTGACAGACAGACTGACAGACAGACTGACAGACAGACTGACAGACAGACTGACAGACAGACTGACAGACAGACTGACAGACAGACTGACAGACAGACTGACAGACAGACTGACAGACAGACTGACAGACAGACTGACAGACAGACTGACAGACAGACTGACAGACAGACTGACAGACAGACTGACAGACAGACTGACAGACAGACTGACAGACAGACTGACAGACAGACTGACAGACAGACTGACAGACAGACTGACAGACAGAGGGTAGCTTAACTTGTTAGCTATTCACTAGACTGTAAACATATGTACGTATATTTCAAACTATTGTGCCTGATGAAAGACTTCACGCAGCGCCGTTAAACTTACTTGTAGAATGTCGGTCACTGACAAACATATTTGTTTTCCTTGCATATGAAAATATTCAATTAATCGGGTCCGGAAGTTCGTGTATATAAAAATGACATGTGTTTAATTTAGGGTGTTACGTGAATAAATAATGGGTTTAATTTCCATTAGACGTTAGTTTATGGGAAGGTGATATCGTCATGTTGTGGCAGGGGATACAATAATGGCCTGTAATCTATATATATAAAAATGAAACCCGTTTTCCGTTGTCACGACTTGGCATGAAAACGGCTTGACCGATTTGGCTGATTTTTTTTTTTAAATGTTCGTTGAAGTTCAAGGATGGTTTTTACGGCGAGAAAAATTCGAATAATGGCCGGAAAAGCCCTAAAAACAGCCCTTTTCTTTTTCCCATACAAACGTTTTCTAACTAAAGCGTTAAATCAATTTGAGCTTTAATACCGTACCCCTAAAGTTCAAGTGTTAGTGGAGAGGTTCCGGGAAGGCAAAACAATTGAGTGACGTTCAGTTGTTCAGTCAACGAATGACAACTTCAAACAGACCATACGACATTATCACAATAATCACAAATAATTACTATTTCTTTCCCAATAGAAAAACGATTTTTCAAATGGTGTTTGCGTATAATATAAAAAATAATTGCTGTTAGTTAGTCGCGCTAAAACTAGAGAACGGCTAGACCGATTTGTCTAATTTTGGTTTTGAAACATTTGTGGCAGTCCAGAGAAGGTGAGAAATTAGTAGTATGTAGGTAGGTAGGTAATAGGTAGGTGGTAGGTAGTTGTAGACCGATTTGGCTAATTATAGTGTTGAATTATTCGTGGAAGTCCAGGGAAGGTTTAAAAGGTGAGAAAGTGGTAGGTAGGTTGGCAGGGTAGTAGGTAGGGTAGTAAGTAGGATAGTAGAGTAGGTAGGGTAGTCGGTAGAGTAGTAGGTAGGGTAGTAAGTAGGTAGGGTAGTAGGTAGGTCGGGTAGTAGGTAGGTCGGGTAGTAGGTAGGTAGGGTACTAGGTAGGTAGGGTAGTAGGTAGGTAGGGTAGTAGGTAGGTAAGGTAGTAGGTAGGTAGGGTAGTAGGTAGGTAGGGTAATAGTAGGTAGGTAGGGTAGTAGGTAGGTAGGGTAGTAGGTAGGTAGGGTAGTAGGTAGGTAGGGTAGGAGGTAGTAGGTAGGTAGGTAGTTGGTACACAGGCAGGTAGTAGGTAGAAAAAAGGGCATTGCAACGCATGCCGGGAACAGCTAGTAACAAAATAAATGATAACGTATCTATGTTACTGACATAATTTCAGGATTATACAAATGACGAAATAAAAACTAGTTACAGTGCTACATTTTGACAAGAATGTTTTGGCGTCCGATGTGTTGTTTATAAAAAAAATTAGGTAAATTGACCAGTAAAATGACGGAATTACTAGAATTTTCACCACTTGCAGCCGGCGTGCTTGTATGACCAAATGTATGAACGTGGACGAGGGTCAAGGAGTATGTTTAGACCGTAGCAGGTGTAGCAGGTGTAGCAGGCTTTGACCGAGTGGTGGCCAAGGTTAGGCCATAGGAACCAGGGCCGTCCTAAAGCTCGTTGGGTTGACGACATCGTCAAAGTCGCGGGAAACACCTGGATGAGAGACGCACAGGATCGAGACATGTGGCGGAAGAAAGGGGAGGCCTATACCCAGCAGTGGGTGATTCCGGGCTGATATGATGATGATGATGATGAGGTGGCGATTTGTGGTTTCTTCCTGGGAAAAGGTCGAAAGGTTATGTATGTAAATTTATGCTCCAAATCTCTTGGTGCGTAGTTCCTGTACTTACTTCAACAAATAAGTTAAACTGTTACTGTTAGTTTGTGTAATCTAACCTGGATACTTCTAATAATATACGCATCGGTATATTACCAATAACCAACTACCAAATAAGAATCTAATGAGCACAAACAGAGGATACCTACAAATTACAGAACTGTATAATAATGCCTTTGATGTGGTTGGATGCAATTACATAGTAATACTGCCGACTGTTTTGAAATCAATATCATACCGTTAATTGAAAGAGTCCTGCAGATACGTTCTGTATGCGTGTGTAGGTATTTTCTATAACCTCGTTTCAATAGACTTACATTATTTATTTATGTAAGAAAGATTAAGGAGCTTTGTTATTTAACAAATACACTCAGAGAGCAAAGATTTTGACACTATTTTGAAGGTTTTGTATGTCAAATCTTTACTAAGTGACGACTTAAGTAATCATTAAATATCCCTGAGTACGGCAGTTTAATTGTTCCTTAATTTAAAACAAACCCGTCGTTTTTTGACACAAAACACTGAAAGATGGCAAATTGATGTAGTGTTTCTAATTTGGTTACTTAGTTGAATTCCCATACCCCAGGAGGGACTGAATCAATTAGTGCATCATTTATAATTTTATTTATTTATTTAACTTCGGATCAGCCTCTTTTTTAACCGAATGCAACTGAATACCAGTATTTGCAAGGAGCTACCAACTTCCTATGTAACTCCCTTAAACGTCGGGAAACACGATACCGCAATATCACATATTTATTTAATTACTTTGAAAAATATTACTCCACAGTCAGGAACAAAGCAAAGTTATTTAATTACAAATAGCAGATGGAGAGTAGTTTCTATGCAATTTATATTAATTTTATTGTGATTTCTAAGTTTTCCACTCCTGCGATCCCGCCGGGTTTCCTGCTCATCAATTTTGCTAGCTCGAGTTTCCCAGCTTTTGCAAAATTATTATAAAATCTATTTGTTGAACTCTTTATCTTGAAAGTACGGTGCTGCTCTTTGCTTTTGTATTTATTCAATATATAGAAAAGAAGGGATAAAAAGTATTTGTTATTTAATAGGGATATTCCTGACTCTGTTACACTCTAATTTTATATACCCACTAGTTCATACGGTGTAACGGATAGCCCTCCGCAGAATTCACCCCATCATTATGGGGTGAATTCAGTATAATTAAATAATTTTTTGTACCGGTCATCTTAGTATACCTGTATACTAAGATGACCGGTACAAAAAATTATTTCATGTAAATTTGATTTGCTTTATTTCCTCATACGTAGGCAAGTTCGATGACGAGTTCGATGAACTCTGTAGCTAGGCAGGAAGTGAACAGCTGGTTTCACGCTTCTCGTTTGTTGGAGTATTTCAATATGCATTTGTTTTTTAGTCATTTCTTCACATAAACCGAATGCTGTGTATAGAGAATACATTCTCTATACACAGCATTTTACATTGAAATAAAGGAATAGTAACTGGAAAAAGATGAAAAAAAATCTTTCCCCATAAAATTCCTGTGCAATATGATTCAAAATAAGGACCTGAATGCACTCTGTCAGTTTACGACGGGTTGTCTCTTACACCCTGTATACCACTTTAACATTTATTAAGATTTTTCCTGACACATTTTTCCAATAATCCGGACGCAGAAAGCCCTAATGCTTTATCTATGTACCTGCACTCTACGAATTAGTTTCAGCTGCTCCCCCAAGAATAAGCTTTCAAGAGATGAAACGCTTCCATTGTCTCGAGATATTTTAGTACACGGAGCACATAAACAAAAGCAAACTTTGTCGCTTGCTGCCTCAATTTCATCATCCCGAGAAACGTAAGGAGAGAACTGTCAATCTTACTTTTGATTATTGTTTAGCTCCTTATTCCTTTTTTTTCTCAAGTTTTTTTCACATGCCTGTCTCCTTGTAAATTATACAAAATCAACGTTATCCTTGCAGCTTTATAATGTAGGTTAAGCAAGGTTCGGGGTTGTATTGTACAGCTTTTGTTAAGTCAGTTAACTTTATTATTTTCTTAAAGATGTTTGTCGGGGTTACTTTTCGCAAGTCAATTTGGAACTGTAGTATGGTTGCTCGCTCAATAAGAATGGCAGTTAAAATTATGATTTCACTTAATATTGGTCGAATCTTAGCTTTCTTAGAATTAGGTTTGACCCTAATCAGAGTTTGAAATATACCGCTGAAAATTCCCTATACAAAATTGCAATAAAACATATTATTTGAACAATTATTCTCTTTTCAGATGGCGCGGTGCATATCTGCGATACATGTCAAAACATGTTAGGGTAGGCTTTTTTTTTCATTCAAGTATAGTATCTTTACAGAATATCATAGTTTACAGACAGTTCATATACACGCAAACTTTTCGCAGAAAGGGGCCAGCTGTTTCGCTCCCCAGTCAAGTCGATCCACCCCACATTGGGTTTTTCCCACGATGGGAAAATCTATCATGATTCATTCATACCGCACGTTAGGGGGCCACATATAAACTCGATTTCTCTTTAATAGGCTCTAGGGGTAGCGCTAAGATTTACGATTTTACCTTTAAATACAGTGTGTAGATAAATAGTGTACGTTGACTTTTGTATTATTAGTTAGTAAGGAGTACATAAACCCCATCGGGGTTGCGGGTTGTTCGAAAGAGATAACGCGGCCTCGGCATAAGGGCTAAGAAGAAACATGGGTGGTTTTTAGCCAGTAGAAGTCTCACACTCCCTTTCGCTCTGCCCAAGAGCGGGAAGGGTTATTTGATGATTTCCCACCCCAAATAAAAAATAAAAGGAATACAAAAACACCGCGTTCCATAAGACAAGGACCTTACCGTTCGATAAAGCACGCTTTACTTTTTAAATAGTTTCAACGTTATCATCATCTGCCTACCCTTTTCCCTACCATGTTGGGGATGGCCTCCAGTTTTACCGAATGTTGCTGAAGTGTGTTTTACTTGGACCTTTATGACCTCCACAACCCAGTTAGTATACTGTGTTATATACTGTATTACAGTAAGTTACTATAATCACTATCACTACATATTATTATAAAACCAAGTCCTTCGCCGCGTCTGTCTGCCAGTCTACTCGAGATAAACTTAAAAACTACTGTACCGATTTTCATGGTGTTTTCGCCAAGTTCTCGGGGAAGTTTTTGTAGATATAATTTGACCGACATCCACGCGAGTGAAGCCGCGGGCATCAGATAATGTTTAATAATTTCAACTGACATTTAAATATTAATATACCAGCTATGTATGCGGTAATTATTTTTCATTTCAATATTACTATTTACTAGGAAACTCAATTAGTTGTCAAGTCTAAATCCACATGAATAATTATTTTAATCCGCTCATGAAATACAGAAATGAATACCTTATTATTGCCGTTATACAAAACCCATTTGAGTTCTGATTATAGGTAAGATTTCCATGAAATTTGTTCTATGATTAAAGCTTTACCCCAAAATGACAGTTCTATCAGTAACTAGCTATTAACTTCGTTATCAAAATAGTAATCGGTCACATAGTTAACTGATAAAGGATTATCGTAAATTATACTTTGGTGCAGTATAATTTTATAATACCTGTCTATGTAACGTGTAGTTTAATCATGTGCCTAGCTTTTTTCCAGTGGGCTTCTAGATCAGACGGTTAGACTGGAAGCTGAATACCTAGCTACCTACCTAGCTGACCATTCGATCTTCAGAACTTAATTACTGTGCACACACGTACTGGTACACCCTTTGGTAAGACTAGGTGCCAGACTTTTGGGGTTGACTGACTGCGCATAGTACCCGTCAAAGATCTCGCTATACGTTACCTTACTTAGAAGATTCACCCATGTGGCTAATATTATTTAGCCGATAGCTCCTTCTCCAATGTAGTTGTGGGTCAAAACAGCCACTTTCTGGAGCCCTGACAAAGCTAGGCAGAACTAGTAGAAGACAGCGGGACAACGAGGTCAAAACTAGCCACCAGTGGTCCACAATAGCCTTATTTTGGGGGGGGGGAAATCATCAAATAACCCCTCCCTCTCTGGGCAGAGCAAAAGGGAGTGTCAGACTTCTACTGACTAAAAACTACCCATGTTTCTTCTTAGCCCTTGCGCCGCGAGTCCGCGGTATCTCTTCCGATGGAAGTCATGGGGAGAGGCTTTTGCCCAGCAGTGGGACGATGCAGGCTAACAGTATCAGTATCACTCCCTCCTACAGTTTATACAAGAATTTAAATTCTTGTCTAAAATTTTCGTCGGAGTGTATGGACACAATAATAATACCTTCCAAATTGCTTTCCAAGTTTCTTCAACGTTAAGCTTTTGTATCCACAATGAAATTGGCCTCATTCTTGGCTACCGTTCGTGTGGAAATATAATGTCGCCCGTATTTATACTAGTTTGAGTTTGTTAAACTGCGCTTATAACATTCTTGTGGAATTCTCAAAGAAGTTTCGTAGAGTTTTCCGGACAATGGTAATTAATTCACCCCCTGCAATGTACTACGGAGTTCACTGAGGGTCTACCACTTTTCACCTTTATGTCCTAAGTGATAAGGCTGGAAACTGATCAAATGTGGAACTCAGTACTTAGTACTTACATTCTGAAAATATGTAAGAGATACCGCGTCCTCGGCGCAAGGGCTAAGAAAGAACATGGGTGGTTTTTAGTCAGTAGAAGTCTGACACTCCCTTCCGCTCTCCCCAAGAGCGGGAGGGGTTATTTGATGATAAAAAAAAGGGTTTACTAAACCTGTTTTTTTTTTGGCGGGTGGAAAATCATCAAATAACCCCTCCCGCTCTTGGGCAGAGCGAAAGAGAGTGTCAGACTTCTAATGACTAAAAACTACCCATGTTCCTTCTTAGCCCTTCATGTCGAGGCCGCGGTATCTCTTGCGAACAACCCGCAGCCCCGAGGTACTAAACCTGATTACCCTGTAAATGAATACACAATCGTTATCATTAAAGTTATTAGAACTTTATTCCTTTTATTTTGGACGGTACCAAAATGTATATTATACTATTTATGTGTAGGTGGCCAGCAGAACCTTCACTAACAAACGCACGTATGTGTTTATTGATTATAGCCCCTTTCCATGTTGACAGGATGCTCAGAATGCCAATTAGGGCATGGTTATGCCAAGTACAAAGTTTAAATTCAATTAGAACAAACCCGTAAGTCTCAAATAACTTTGTAACCGATTTCTAAATCATTTTTGAGAATAAAAATACTTAAAAAAGCCATATTAATATTTAATATAGCTGCTCTACAAGGGTTGTACTTAAGTCTGATAGAAAACATACCTTTGTAGTGATTACGTGTAACATTCATCACCTAGCCTGTTCCCAACTATGTTAGGGTCGGCTTCCAGTCTAACCGGATGTAGCCGGATGTAGCCTGAATACCAGTATTTTAGTCTATCTGACCTCCACAAGGCACAACCCAGTTAAAACTGGGTAATTATATGATATCCCTTGGTAAAACTGGTTCTCTGATTTTCGGGGGTGTTACATTACTAAACTGAAATCAATTCAATCGAAACTATTCCACTATTGGCGTTTTCTACTTATCCCAAACAAACAGCTAAATTCCATTATTAATTTTCAAACAATGTTATAGTTATATCGAATTCTCAGTAATAAGTCATTAGAACTTATAACTAACTAAAATGGCTTTGGAATGAAACAATACAAAATAAAATCTCCGTTCAGAATAAAGCAAAATGTGTTGAATATTTGTCAGAAACCGTATTCATCGTCACATGAAAATAAGCAGAAAAATACATTGGAAAGTTAAAAGACTTCTAAGCCAAATGGATGTGTTAAATCTTCGGAAAATCTGATATACATATACTGTCGATTCGCATTACTATTATTTTCTCGCTCCCATTTGATTTTATTTGAAAGAAAATATAGGAAAAAGACTACGGTGTTGGTCTAATGACTGCCACCTTGGTCTATTGGTCGCAAGTGCAACTACTGGGGTTCTATTCTCAGGTCTCATTAAGTGTCAATGGGTTTTGCTATCAGGAGTTTCTCACGGAATCTGTATTTGTGCCTGGTTGATGGCAATAGGCCCGCCCCGTTTTACATGGCACTTAAACATTACTGCCGAAATGTGGGTGTACTAGTACTTACACCTCTACCTAACCATTTGAGGATTGCAGGCGTGATCTTATGCTATGTAAAAGAAAAAAACTGGAGTTTCGTGAAGCTATGGGTCGTCTAGATGGATAAATGTTCGAAAAGAAACATTGAAATGTCAGGAATCTTTAATTTGCTGGCAAGTGACTACCATTTCTGAGTAAAATTTTCGAACTAAACTAACAGCCTGAGAAATTCTGGCCATCTAAACTACTTCAACTGTGCCCTATTAATTAACAGCTAGGTCGTACCAAGATACTATATAAGATACTATATAGCCGTGAGTAAAGACGACGTTCTAACGAGAACGAAAGATGATTCTAACAGTATTAAATATTTATTTATTTATTATAAAAAAAAACTTGAGAGGTATCAAGGGACACCCGGATGGAACGAAGTTCCTAAGCATTTATTATTACTAAAAAAAATATGTATTATTATTTATTTATTCCCTTTATTAACTTTTTAACAAATTTTGTACATTTTTAAACATTCCTATATCAAATAATATAAAAAAACATTTAAAAATATAAAAAATTGTAGCCCACCGGTATCGGGAACAGGGTCCAAGCTACCGGCAGTCAGGGCTCCAGAGAAAGGAACCTCCTAACAATGCGAGCCGTGTCCAGTAGTACCGCTCTCTGCATCAAGCCCTTGATCCAGCTGCCCAACGAGAGCCTCCTCAGGTGTTGATCGAGGCTCTTGGCAATTAAGCCATTGGCTGTAACGACTATCGGCACAATGATCGCTGAGTCCACACTCCACATGTCAACAACCTCGCGAGCCAAGTCAAGATACTTGATTTGCTTATCTTTCTCGGCTTTCACGAGGTTCTCGTCATGCGGAACGGTTATGTCAACAATCATTGCGCACCGCTCTGATCGATCCACCACCACTAAATCAGGCTTATTAGCTATATTAGTCCTGTCAGTGATGATGGATTGATCCCAGTACAGTGTGATATCGCCATTTTCGAGAACTGGGTCGGGCACATACCTGTAGTACGGCACTTCCGATTCCACAAGGTTGTATTTTAGAGCAAGTTGCTGATGGATAATCCTGGCTACAAGGTTGTGTCTATGCAAGTATTCTCCGTTAGCTAGACGAGAACACCCGGAGATAATGTGACGGATTGATTTGCCCGGACGGTGGCATGCCCGACATATTTTTTATTTATTAATATTAATACTTATTATTTTTCAAACGAATTTTATAATTTATTATGTACTACTCTCTCGTCTTATTCCAACAATTTTCGTTTTATGACGTAAGCCAATTTAATGAGCAAATATAAAATCCGGCAGCAAAATGTCAGCGGGTCTAAGAACAACTCGTAATCCCAGCTTATAATACCACCCTAATACCTGTCGGAATTGGATCAGATATTAAATTACAGATCACAATCTAAGAAGTGCTTTTACCTACTAATTAAGTTGGAATTGAATGTTTTTTTTTTAATTTAATTTAATTCAATCAACTCAGCCTTTTGCAGTTTCTAATAGACATAAGCCTCTCCCAATCTGCGTCATCGCATTCTGTACTCTACCTTCCACATCCAGCCTGCTGGGTCATACTGAACGTGGAAGGTGGACTTTTAAAAGGTCGTTGGTCCATCTAACTGAGTACGTCCCACACAACAAAGTTGCAATTGGACACTTGTTATCGTGTCCTGCTTTTCCTGCTGCATGCACTTCGCAGGAGCTGATGAACGCTTCTGAAAGTGCCAAACTTGTCGCCGAATTTTAGGCCGACAAAATATCAATTGTCATCGACACGCTAAGAAGAGAGGCTACAAAAGACATTGCAGTTGAAAAGTGATTATTGTATTACTTTTCAAACTAGACGATCATGTTTTCGTGCAAACGATACTCCAGTAATGGACATAAGAACATCGCGGAATGTGAGTGCATTGAGGTATACGGAACCGCATCTCCGCGTATCCGTGCGCCTTCTGACATGTTTAGAATTCGAAAGTGAGATTCTTCCACTAATCTAAACTATGTATATAGAAAACTACAAGAAAGCTTGTTACGTTATATCTACTGCTTGCTTGTGATTTTCAACGGCTATCTACATTGAATCGGTTCAGAATTTGGCGTCAAGTTACTTTCAGTAGCGTTCGTCCTATCTGTGCAGACAAATAGATGCACAGGACAAGATCATTCGTGGAACAAGAACAAGTACGTGGTGCATAAATCAATATACCATCTTTCATCTGGTACCTAGAATATCCGAATATAGAATGTTGCTAGAATATATTCCAACAACAAAATAGACAGGTCAATCGTACTGATTGGATGCATTGTGTTACCGACTAACTATATCAAGGTAAGCTACCGAAGATTACATCAAATGCACACATAGGTAGCTAGCTGAACGTTGGTTCTCAGTAAATCGTTTATTCACAAACAGACAAAGCCTCTGTGTTCTCCAGACAGAGGCAATCGTCTTCATCCGGTATTATCGGTTTTAGGATAAATATAACAAACCGACATATATATTATTACTTCACACTAAAACATTCAAAAATATCGCGTGAATCGAACTCGAATAATAAACGCAAATCGAATAATAAAATACATAAAAAGAAATTCTGCGAAGTGCGTTCGGATAACGATTTCATGGCTCTATTTATATCTAGCAATATTAAAACTAATCCAATTAAATTAGAAAAAGGATCGGTCCATTCTAGCCGACTGGAAAGATCTTGTTAGTCTATAAACTATGTAATTCACTTTATCGGCAGGCTTGCTTTACCTAGATCAAAGTGCTCGTCTAAATAAAGTGAGCTAGATACTACCAATTTAACTTATCTAAAATGTCATTTTCATCATCAAATAGGTAACAGATATTCGCGATGAGAAGAGATCAATTTGTGATTATGGGTCCTATGGAACAGTGATATATTTTTAACCAAAAATTGCCCATTTGGTTGAAAATGGTTATCGAAAATGCGGAACACAGAAACGGAAATAAGAATGGAACTAGAACGAGCTGCGGAATCCTGCTGAATCTGTGTCCATCGAAGCAACGTAACATGTAATCGTACAAGTGATCTGGCAAATAACTTACTACTAGCAACAACATTTAATGGTGCCTATTGGCCTTGTTCTGTTCTGGCTCCTGCTGATATGGAGGAGAAAAAGGGAAATTATGTTTGTCCTACTCCTACGCTATTCTTTTCTGATTCATTTCGTTGCGGGATCCAAGACAGTTAAATCGTTTCTCTGGGACTTCGTCGACCTTCATTGTCTCGGCGCTTTTCTTGTGGTCGCCACTGTTGATTCTGGCTACCAGGAGTTACAGTGGTTTGGGAATAGTGTGGCGGGCTTGTCCGAATAAAAAAAATGGCATACATACATAGCACTTTAAAAGGGCATAACGCATCTTGGTACTGCTTTTAACTATGTATGTACATACTTAAACATCGAAATAGGTTCAATAAGGCAGTACAAGTAATATAACGAACCAAGTACAACTTCGATCACATAGTCGCACATTGATTGAACACGGTCTTGGCATCACATGCCACAGTGCCTGAAACAATCATAATTTTAATACAAACTCATTTGCATTTTGGCACAGCTTTGCACGGAAAACGCTAGCTGGAAAATAAAACCGTTCCATTATTCCACCCTACGCGCTGTTACTAGGAAAACCATAATTCCAATATGAATATTTTAACCAATTCGAGATACCTACAAAAAATATTTGAATAAAAATTGCAAGCGTGTACAGATTAATTCGAATATCGTGCTGGTAATTGTAGCCTAGGTAATTCTTAATAATTTGTGTGATTATTAGAGCTTTAGCAGGCATTATTTCTATTGTTTAGTGATGAAAGCGTAACCTAAAGTAATTTTAATAACTTAATTCTATTCTGAATTAGCAAATAGCTGTACACAAATGTTTGGTTTGTATTTTATTCCCAATTTCAGTCATCTTTATAAAACAAGTTCCAGTTCAACTGTCCCCTTTCATTTTATTATTTTTTATTATAGCGGCAACAGAAACACATTCAACATTCTGGGAAAATTTGAACTGTCTATCTATTACGGATCATGAGATACAGCTCCCTGACAGACGGACGGACGGACGTAGACTTACTTATGGGGTCACGTTTTTTACCCTTCGTGTCCGGAACCCTACAAAGACAAACCCTACAAATTCTTCATCCCCTTATGCATGAAGTTCTGCAGCTATGGTATGAAAAATATTGTTACCATAAGTCAGTTTTATTCCGCTTAGCAAAAAATATGCCTTTCATAAAGTTGCGCCAATACCCATATTCATTTCACTGCGGGTCTGAAACCCTTCCGTAGCAGACTCTACTTTATCATTTCGTTTGAGGTTTGTTGCTGGACTTCTCTTTTTAATACTTTAGATAGTCGTAGGAGATAAGAAAGGATGGATAATTGGATGATGCAAGTACACACTTATCGACGTGGAATCCGTGCAATAAAGGGAATAAAGGCCAGTACAAACAGGGGAAGGCACGGCAAGACATTTTACTTTTACGCAACAATAATATTAATGGTCATAATTACAAAACAGATATGCTAATGAGTTGTTATAAATGAATAATGTCAGACACATACGGCAGAGTCAGACGACAATCAAACAAAGACGATTCCGTCTGATTTTTGCACTCGCCTCATATTGCAAAACCGGGCCAGTATCACCAGAACCTTAAGACTTCATTCGTCTCGTTGCGCTTCAGACGAAGCTACACGAGACCGAGTCGGACTGTTCGCGTTTCTTCATGCACAGAAAGCTCTGCCTAACAAAGAACTGAAGCCAATTCTTCGTAATTCTCTACCAGAAGTAATTACCAAACTTATGCCTTGTGTCTAGTTTTCTCTATCAACATGGGCAGTCCTCCAAGTGACGCCAATAAAAAGCTTAGTCATAGCTTCTTAATGTAATTTACCGCAGTGTGTTGGGTCATTAATCTTTAGTATAATTACCAACTGTAACACATGGCCAGCCTTGGCACAACTTATATAATCACGTTTCTTTCAGCTTTACTACTAACTATAGGTTTCCATATAAGTCTTTGTTACACAATTGCTTTTTGAATAGACTCGAGAGGGCATTAGACAATAAGACTAGTGGACTGTATATAAAATAGGTTTAATACCATAATTAACGTATCAATAATATGTACAAAGAAATGCCCGTAGTGGCCTGTGTCGGTGAGCTGAGTGAGGGGAGCGCGTGCAGCGGCAATCGGCGGCCCGCGCTCGGTACGCCGCGCCCCGCGGTTGGCCGCACATAGGCGATGCGCTGACACTTTTTTTTATCAAAAGTTGCTTATTGCAGAATTGTCCATATTCTGTTTGATACTTCTTCAGAAGAAAACCAAAGAACCCTGATGAAGAATAAGAGTGACGATGGGAAGTTGAAAGCAGACTGCTATTATCATATTCTTAGATATAGTCGCTGAGAAACAGTAGGCAGCCTAAACCGCGGTCTAGAACATACAAGATTTTTACACGAACCCTTCAAGAAGCCGCTAACCAAGCATTCGTAATCCCATCGAATAAAGCTGTTGTGATTAGAAATAACACTCCACAATAATGCTGCTACCAAATACAAGTTATTCACATTTATCGAACATTGATCATAGAAATAGTAATTTAGTGTGCCGTATTACAAGGGTCAATGGATTATCGATTGTCTTGAACGTTGCGTGAGTTAGAAAAGGTAGGCCACGAAAGAACACAGTTTATCCTAAAACCCCGACTTACAGATATGAAATCGTAATGACATTACTTTGGATGGTCTAGCGTTGAAAGGATTTCTATACTGCATTTTCTTTAGACACGATTGAATGTCCTTCACCGTAAAATGCTGTAAGATTTACCTATAAATGTGTTTACATCTGTAAAAGTCAGGTTGTCCATCTGCCTATCTCTTCTTCGGGTGAATTTATAAAGGGTGTTTTTATGAACCTGCTCGAAAAATTTAATTTTCAGACTGATTTTTAACCTACTAACAAAAAGAGGAGATATTAATTTCCATCAATTCCTTTATTTTCTTTTGGTTTTTCCAGCTATATCCTCAATTTTGAACACATTTATTTTTTTTATTTATACCAAATTTCTTTCGCGATGGTCCCATTTAAATTTGCTGAAGAACTGATGTTGATCTTCAGAGATACACAATGGAACTCTTCATACACAGCAAATCTGCCGGGGTAGCTGCAATCGCTTTTATGTTTATTGTTTTGTTTATTTACAATATCATGACATAACATAATTAGGTCTACAATCGATCGTCAAGGTTTAAACTTGCCCAAAAACAAACTATTCTTCCACTAGTGCGGTAACTCTAACTTCACGAAATAACAGTTCCAAAACGTGTTAAATAAACATTTGTGGAGCTAATCTTCTCGTTTTTAAGCAAATCAAACAAAGACCTGCTAAATCAGTCCACACGTTTAGTTTGTTGATACACACACACACAGACACACACGTCGTTCACAAACACGTTGAAACGTTAATGTTTCTCATTTCGGCTTGGGCGAAAGTAATTTAGTATTCGAGTAGATAAAGAGTGACATGCCTATTACCCACTACTTGATTTCCTGGCTTTATCGTTAAGACTCTGTCGGGCCCAGAATGTAATTAGTGATCAATGGTAGTTTGTCATCTAGGTAAGTAAGGAAAAACAGTTATTTTCACGGGACGGGAGAAAATTGGGATGCACTACATACAATTTAGTACACGGTGAAAGAGATATTGTGACTTCAACTTTACAAAGCATGATAGGATGTACTACTGTGCTATAAGTATGTAATAGCCAATTTTCTTTGATTAAAACCGCACACAAGAATTCAATTATCAACTTTGCTTTCTTTTAACATTTTCATTAATTTACATAGATTCCGTAAGGTGTTAGTTTCAGTAATGGCTTCTGGCATAAACCGCAAAGTCTGCCAAATCGACGTGCCAGATTTGTGTTTTTTTTTTTGTTTTTTTGATTTGATTCGAGCTATATAATATCAACTTTTGGGTCTCCGAACCGACCTTTGCAAATCCAACACATTCAGTGATTGTATTGTAATTGAAAACTTTTACATTATACAGTTTCATTTTGTCAAAACATTTGCACAAATTGCGAACTTTGAGTACCTAGGCGCTTTATCCCTGTTTACTACTGAGGCAATATCGACCAAGCTATTAAGGTTAGCCTAGTCGATAATGCCTGTAGAGGCGATACAGCTGCTAGAGGTAATACTTAAATAAATAGCCATAGAAAACTAAGCTTCACAAAGCGAGGTCTCAGAATTTATTGTCATATTCCCAAAACTCAATATTTGATTAGTAACAAAAGTCGAGCAAGTTGCGTCGATAAAATTATACCGTCCAAAGGTTTTGTGTTAGCACTACAAACAATACCCTATTCAGAAATAATTCTAGTCTAGTATTAAATGTGAAAGTTTTGATGTTGTGTGGGTTACTTACTTAATTGCTGAAAAACACCTGGACGGCTTCGAGTAAAATTTGGCACACAGATAGTTTATAACCTGGATTAACACATATACGTGAACGACACGACGCCACGGAAAAAGTTTAGATATAAAACGAGCTAGTTAGTATATAAATGGCAATTTCGAATAGTTACCAAAATAGAAACAGGCCAATTGATAATGCACAAGAATTTCTAGGGAAAATTTCTCATGTCTAAAACTTGATAACGTTGTGTTAGTGGCACCTAACGAAGCAAACTTAATTAAATTATTAATCTTAGCATCATAAATCTTTACTTTGCTTAACGTCATTTTAGTACTACAGTTCTTTCGCAGTTATTCAGCCCAACAGCAACCTTATGTTCACGAAAATAAAGACTACAACCGTTATGACAGACTATCAAAATTATGGTATTTAAGTGGATATAGTGATGGCACCTTATTAACAACCTTATTTCTATGTGCGTAAAGATCACTGTGATATTAACAGCCACGCAAAGGAAGTAATAGAATATGAAAGTACTATAAGGCACATTTTTATAGACACCTCACTTTATGATGTTACCATATTTTCGTATTCGTTTTGCCAATATACCTAGCCGGATGGTTCGTTCAGGTTGTATTCCACAATCCGAAAAAACGAAACTAATGTCTCTGGCATAACCACGCACATCACTAGTGGCTTTAAAATAACTTCAATAATCACACAATAAGCCAGCTTATAGTTTCTGCCATATTTTTGGCTAAGTTATAAATCATGTGGTATTTGACGTTTAATGTTTTCCGCTTAAATATCAACACGTTGGTAAAGTGAAGAGTTGCTGGCTCATCGCCGCCCAAGTTTCCTCCGTAAGTCCAATCTTTATTTTCATGTTGGCAATAATGCCATTTCTCCTGGAAGCTTTTCGTGACTCTTCGTCTGTCGTAAATAATATTATAGAGAAGAGACATTGACGTATTATCAATTTTATATTTACCTATCGATGTTGGTTTGGTCTGGTGAAGGTTGAGGGGAGCCGCTGGATGCGAGACGTATGGGACCGGTCAATGTGGCGACACCTTGGGGAAGGCCTATGTCCAGCAGTGGATGTCTTTTGGCTAAAATGATGATGATGAAGATGGCTGGTTTCCAATAACAGGCGAGCTTGTGGCTTAATAATATCAGCCACTCGGGTTTAGCCTCAGGTTCAGCCAGGATTTTTGGCAGTCGTCGTTACAGGTAGTCAGTGTCCTAAAAGTCTGACAACCAGTCTTACCAACCACTACAGTAAGTTAGTTACCCAGTAACTAACAGACCAGATCAGAGTTACAGGGAGCGGTCGTTACAGGTAGTCAGTGACCTGAAAGTCTGACATCCAGTCTTACCAAAGAGTATCGTTATTACCCAGTATTAACTGGGTTGTGGAGGTCAGGCAGGCAATCGCTCCATGTAAAATTCTGGAATTCAGTTGCATCCGGTAAGACTGGAAGCCGACCCCAAAATAATTGGGGCCAGGCAGATATTAGTTTCTAATAAGTTCATCCATTATTATCACCTTTTAATGTACGAATGAACGAATTATGTTTGCAATCTAGATTTCAAAAGATAGTGTTATAAAATGTGACATACGTACGTTTCAGTAACGCCACAGACGACTATTTAAATGTCAAGGCACACGATATGATTTCACGGAATTCTACTAGACACGTAATAGCTTACCGTGTGGAAAATTGTCAATTCGATTTCATTTCCAGGCTTAAAGTAGGTTTCCAACGTACCGGTCACATGAATTAAGTAATATCTAGTAGTCGCAATCGTGACTGCTGAGTGTGAGGTCCTTTTTTTTGGGGGGGAGGGGGTTGGGAAATCATCAAATAACCCTCCCGTTCTTGGGCGGAGCGGAAGGGAGTGTCAGATTTCTATTGACTAAAAACCAACCATGTCCCTTCTTAGCCCTTGTGCCGAGGCCGCGGTATCTCTTTCGAACAACCCGCTGCCCCGGCGGGCGTTGGCCCTTGCGGGCCCTTTCCATGTTGCTGACATCTCTTTGAGGCGCGCGTGGAACTCGATCGCGCCGTCAACACGGCCTGTCGTCGTCATAAGACGGACGGACGGTGAACTAGCCCATTACTCACCGTCCACAGGCCCACGTCTACGGTGGCCGGAAGCCATCTCGTGGCCCCCGACAACCGGAGGGTCTCCCGCGGCGGCTGGGACGAGAGGTTCTCTCCATCTCACGCTCCGCCACCTCCTTCGCTTTAGTATATAATTTGACCGACATCCACGCGAGCGAAGCCGCGGGCGTCTGCTAGTGTATTATCTATGTGAAAGTAATTATGTCTGTCTGAGACCTGGAGAAGAGCATAGACTTCTTTTTATTTTGGATCACACTCGTAGTCGCGGGCAACAGTTAGTCTAATCATCATTCTCTTGCCCTTATCCCAAGTCATCAGTACGGTCTCCTTCTTCTTCCACACTTCGCTATTACGAGTACTCGTCATTTCATCAGACACCTCTTTTCTTGTAATATCATCCTTTACACAGTCCATTTATTGTTTTCCGGGTCTTCCTCTACTCTTATACCCATTCACATTCTCACTCAAAACACAGCTACAATAGAACAGTGAACAACTAGTCTAATATTTAATAATAATTATTTCTTCTTCTTCAACGCAAATAGCTTAGAAATGACTTTGGACAAAAATAATTGAGCATAATTATACGTGTATTTGACACAGCACAACAAAATAACATGAAAATTAAAAGTGGCTGCTGAAAAAAAAATGACGCCACTAGTCCATACAAAGTTACTCAAAGCAGAACTTACTTGTTGGTCTAGTCAAGTCTAGTGGACTCACAGAGCGGACTCAAATGCAACTACTGAGCAGTCGTCTCAGTTTCAATCTCCCAAAGTCGGGCGAATCATTATAAAGTTTTACTAAACTATGCTATAAATATCTCAGTAGCAGCCGAAAGTTAAGATTTACCTGGTCGATTGCGACATTTATTTATTTTTTACATTTATTTATTTATTAGCCATTTTCATGATAGTGGCGATTTATTGATGTACTACACTTCTTCTCATCCTTTCGTGGAATATAGATTAATCATGTTGCTAATAATAGAACCCCGTACTTTCATTAACATTTATTTTTACTACTAAAGCTTTCGCCTGCGGCTTCGCTCCCATTACACACATACGTACATAAACTCACGCCCTTTCCCATGAGGGTAGGCAGAAACCTATATATATATACCTACTCCTTTTGCCTCGCCCACATTCATACAACTGGTCATACACGCAAGCCGGTTACGAGTCACATTATGCACGAGGACGTTGTAGCCTTCATCAGAGACAGAATTTTTGGAACCTCATTAGTAGTTCTGAAGATTACCGTCTGCATACAAACCAATACCTCTTTGTAATATTATGGTAATAATATAAACGTATCATCAGAATTGGGAGCGCATAAAATTTAACTGCAAATGTATATTCCGAGGTTATTTCCCTATGGCTTAATGAACGTCTAGATTAGTAGCTGTCCAAGCAATCTATTCAGAATGCTAACCTAGATGTGGAATACTGAGCCAATGAGCTCTCAGCTGGCAATATACAAGTAAGCCATGTCGTTACTTTATACTGCCCGTTCTATGCGTTACCTGCATGGATATTACAGTTTTAACGTCGGGAGATTAAATACAAAGAAGGAATTAAATGACGCGCGATTTAAGCGTTGAATTAGTTAGAAATTATATTTTGAGTCATTTTCACAATATTGCGACCTCATCATTTCAGCCGTAAGACCTGGTGCTGGACCTGCTGGACGTAGGCTCTGGGCGGGAGGGGTTATTTGATGATTTCCCACACCACTAGGGTATCATTGCTTCCTTACTTACGTAACTTAATAGTGTCGAAAAGAGCAATGACCGCAGTGCTGTTCGATCATTGTCAAGTGTCATGCTCCAGTTACATACTATTTGTTCATAGAAGAATGTTTAATGTATGTTTTACAGACACAAACACGAGTTCAAAGACATGTCATCAAGATAAAGCAATTCTATGTGACAAGACTTATCACAGCCTATTTACATTTACCTTTTTACAAGATAACCTAATAAACTTGGCACAAAATATATTATATATCTTCATCGTTCACTCAACGTGGAGGTGTAATCTAATTTACTTTAATTTCCACAAACCTGTTTGCTTAAGGGTTAATATAAATGCTAATGGCCCGTGTCTTGTACTACCCTGCCCCCTCTATGAGGTGCAGACAAGGGAATGTGATAGTGATTTATTTTCGCATTGTTACAGGTATAATTAAACAGACGAAGACTGGCTTGACATTCACACAGACAGCTAAAGGCACCTTTATTCAAACTAGTACTCACTTTAGAAGTTTATTGGCCTTTGTGTTCGTTAACTTAAAACTTTATAATTGTTTACTCGCGCAGTTCTGCTCGCTTTCAGGTAAGAGCAGTAGAATGAAATGGACTAAGTCTACGGATAGTCACTGATAAATTAACACTAACGGCTCGTTTACGGAGACTCGGGGCGTCGTCCGGCGCGTGCAGAAGGCTCGTCTCGAGCTTTTTTATTTTTATTTATTTACTGAGAGGCGCGTCCACCGCAACGAACGCTGCATTTTAAACTAATGAGCGAAAAACGCTTCTCGTAAAATCAACGTTTGAAATCGTTAACGTTTTCATACATCGCCATGTGTTTGAATTAAAAACGCACAACGCGCCGCGCGACTCCCCGCGTGTCCGTAAATGAGGCCTAAGTCCAATCAAAGGAAATCATTGGTTATTTTTTGAGGGAAACTGATCACGTTATCAGTGGGTACACTCGCCGTGATCCGTGGCTAATTCAATCTGGTATCGCGATCGATGGCGACAACTGCGTGCTGCTGCTAATTGAGTCGTGGAGATCAAATATGTATTTCGCCATGTAAGATATTGGTGCTGTTTTACGGATCACTCCCACTAGTTCTACTGCACAGTCCTACGATAGAACTAGTGGGAATGTTATTCACACTAGTTCTACGATTCAAGGTGGTACGAAATCGAAAAACTAGCGGGACTCAAGTTTCTCATTCGTTCTATAACACAGTTTAGGGTACAACCACGGCACAACCTACCAGGAGAATAGAAGTAGGCTAGAGGTATTGAAAACATTTTTTGGAGATGAAAAATAAAGGATAGGTAGCAAAGTCCCACAAACTACCAGGACAACAGAAGTAGGAAGGGGGTGGGACTTTACTATCCTGGTTTTCTATCTCCAACAAAAAAAAGTGCATGGTATTAGAAAGGAATAATTTAGATTTGATTTAAAGATTCCAATACCTCTTATAAGGGAAAAAAACCACTAGTTCTATCGTAGGACTGTGCAGTAGAACTAGTGGGAATGATCCTTGTTTTACGCCCAGTTGAAGGGAATCCGATCCCGACATAATTTAAAAAAAAGCAATCCAGATTATTTTCCTATTATAATCTATTTCTCTACGCTTTATAACGCAATTCATATTATGATCTGCTAAAGTGACCATTTTAGGCCCCTGGACTCGCCCGTCAGGGCTGCGGGTTGCTCGCAAGATATACCGCGGCCTCGACATGAAGGGCTAAGAAGGAACATGGGTGGTTTTTAGTCAGAAAGTCTGACACTACTTTTCGCTCTGCCCAAGAGCGGGAGGGGTTATTTGATGATTTTCTACCCACCAAAAAATCGAAGGTCCCTGGACTCTTTATTGTGTGATAATTTGTTTAACGCTCGATAGCCCATCTATACTATACCAATGCACAATATCCTAATTGCATTAAATTAAAATAGATTATTCAAACAACGATGGTCTCCAAAAGCTTTGTTTCCACAACAACATTGCTAATTAAACAGCGGTTTTGAAATCACTTAGCAAACAAAATATGCACATAATTATACAACTTTATGACTCCCATTTAGAGCTAAATTGTATGAAAATAGACGGAGAAAACCTTTTAAGTTAAGTAGGTGTAGCTATGTACTTGTTCTTAATTTTAAGTGGAGCGCGACAATGTGACATGTAATAATTCTGAACTTTTGTAATTTTGTGATTCTTTTCGAGCACTCGTTAGCTGACAGTTTTAATACAATATCTATCATTATACTTGCCTCTTTATGTATAATTATATACTATTATTAATTATATACTGCGTCGTTGATCTAGTGGTCGATTACGGAGCATGAGGTCTTGGGTTCGATACCCGGGTCGGGCAAATTAGATATTATTGGGGTTTTCCATCAGGAACTTCGCAGTAGGTCTCGAATACTACCTGGCTGATGGCAAAAGGCTCACCCCCTATTACCTTCATCAAATAACCCCCCCTCCCGCCTTTGGGCAGAGCGAAAAGGAGTGTCAGACTTCTACTGACTAAAAACCACCCATGTTCCTTCATAGCCCTTTATGTCGAGGCCGCGGTATCTCTTTCGAACATCCCGCAGCTCCGACGGGGTACTCCCAATTATGCGTATGGGTATCTACACCTCTGCTAAACTCTTTGGGGATCACAAGCATGATGTTATGTTATCTATTATTATCGTTTTTTTCAGTTTCCTTGTTTTATATATATTTAGATACTTAAACTATCACTGTGTTTCTTTTATTTAGTACTTCCTAAACCCCAATAAATATAAGTTTAATTAAAAGAGCCATAATATTTGACTTCACATCTTTTTGCATACTTTGTAACGTTTGTAACCTCATCATAAATTTCTCTTCAGAACCACCCACTGTATCACCCAGTATTACGCAGCTACAGGATAAGAACAAAATAGGTCACCAAGCTTTATGTAATACGATTCTAACCGACCTCAATTTGCTGTTCTGACAGGATATCCAGGGCCTGTGTCAGTCGCGTGACCAAGACAAATCATCGGAACGTAGCCCCGTTACCCAGTAAAATAGTTCGGCAGTTTATTTTGTAGAACGGTACAAACAAACTGGCTTAGGTAACAAGAGTATTGGTAATTAATCATTTACGTCAAATACCTACTAATTAACTACGAACTATCATCATCTACCTTCTACCTGCCCTGTCTGCTGATCTGCCTTGTCACAATTATACATTATGTCGGGATCGGCTTTCAGTCTAACCGGATGCAGCTGAATACTAGTATTTTACATAGTCTTAAATGCCGCAGGTCCCGGCTACCAGCGAGGAAACTCGTTATTTAATGGGTGGTCACCCATCTAAGGACCAACCTAGGCAAGCAGGCCTAAACTAAATATCCATCCCAGTGGCAGCTAACTACGATCTATATGTAAATAGATCTATGTATTTGTAGTAGTGAAGTATAAAGTATGAATAAAAAATGTAGGTGGTCACACTCAATTAAATACTAGGCATGGAATTTGCAAGTGTACTGACTGATCACTGCCGATCACTGATGAGATAGACTGAACAATGAACATATTGAATCCACAATGATTGTCCTTGCTAATGAATGCAACAGACTGCCATCAAACAGAGCCAGATGTAAAGGGATCGTGAGCCGGGCGACGCCTACACAAGCTATTGGATTCCAATGCATTGTGACCTCGACCGTTCTGTTGACAGAAAAGTCAAGGTCACAAAGATGAGAGAAGCGTAGAGGAAGAACATGTTATTTAAAACAGTTATTTTATTCGATATCACAATGATTGAGTTTGCTAATGAATGCGCCAGACTGTCATCTAACAGAGCCAGAGGGATCGTGAGCCGAGCGACGCCTACACGAGCGATTGGATTTCAATGCATTATGACCTCGACCGTTCTGTTGACAGAATAGTCCTTGAAGAACTTGCTGTTTCAAGTCCAAAACTGTTGTCATACTCCATGTCATGTACTGAACACTGTACTGTTAGGCAGTTTGGCAGGAGCTTTGTAAAATATCTATGAATAATATTATTATATAACTAGCTGATGCCCGCGGCTTCACCCGCGTGGATGTCGATTAAATTATATACTTAAACCTTCCTCTTGAATCACTCTATCTATTAAAAAAAACCGCTTCAAAATCCGTTGCGTAGTTTTAAAGATTTAAGCGTACATAGGGATATAGGGACAGAGAAAGCGACTTTGTTTTATACTATGTAGTGATAGTGATATAGTTAGCCCATACTGTCCCACTGCAGGGCAAAGGCCTCCCTCCATTCCTTCCAACGATCACGATTCCGTGCAACTTCTATCCAATTCTCAAGGAAGACATCCAGTTCATCCCGCCATCTTCTTCGTGGTCTGCCGCGACCCCGTGTCACTGTTTCAGGGTACCAATCCTGAGCTTTACGGGCCCACAGCTCGTTCGGCATGCGACAGACATGTCCTGCCCAGTCCCATTTAAGAATGGCAGCCTTTTGAGCCATGTCAACAATTTTCGTTACGGAATAATATGAACCAAAAAAAAAGTCACCCGTGAGTTAGGTAGTATTACTTCCACAGCTCTTAGATACCTCGTCTGAATGAGTCTCAAGTTAAACACACAGTACTTACAAAGGAACACAAAGAGGGTAATATTCAGACGTTAAGTTCTCCCTATACCTAAGTCTTTTGTTGACTGTACGTGCGAACAGCCGCCGCTGATAAATCCGATATCTTGATATTACAGGCCCAGGACAACACTAATGCTTTCTTCCTTATAAAAGTGGCGACACATTTACCCTCAGCCTATACCTACAGACAAAATGGCTGGTTTTAGTGTCGCCATTTTTCGTAGACATACTTAAGGATTGAACACCTTACCAGGTCGAATCATTTAGGTAACGACTTGTGAAGATGACTGGAATGGCTAAAGTGAGCAAGGCTCACTAAAGAAGATGATTGTGTGATAACAAGATGAGTGCACCTGCACAAGCATACTGTGCTTACATTTATAAGACTCTGAGGTAAAGTCTGAACACAAGCCAGGATTTTAAAAAGATGAAGATGAAACTGAAAGCAGCCAGCAGTGCATTTTGACCAACCAAGCTATTGCCTTAAACAGGCTAGGTGACCACCTCTGAGAGACCATCAAGTGTCTACACATGTTTACAACCCCCCGAAAACATAGGCCAATGATACTTAACAGAAATTGATAGTCTGTCGTCTATTGATATAACTGAGGCTATTGAAGCAGCCGTACAATGCGACCGGGTCGCAATCAACGGGACGAGTCTATTGTGATAAATCGGATACCTCCCTTTCTATTTGACGCATTGAATTCAGCAGCCACTCATATCAAGGACTCGCTCTATGCAGGATACAAAATTTTGCGACGGTAAATTATTTTTATTGCCAAGTGTTAAAGCTGTTTTTTGTAAAACAAAGCAAATCTTTTAGAAATTTCCGTGCGTGGAATTTATTGTTGTTACAGCTTGTTTTTCGATTTAGCCAGTTAAGTAGTTGTTTTTATTAATTCTGTGCGATATCATTTTACTCGGAAATTATTACTTAGCAACATTGTGTTCACCTGAAAAAAAAATGAACTATCCAGTGTATAACTACGTAAAACAATTACAAGTAGATGTTCAGAAATTGCTAAAACCTTTGAAAAAAAACAACAGCTGAAAACGAGTAATTATCAAAATTGAGTGTAGGTACTGAAAATAGGGTTCAAAGCTGGGGTTCATAACAGGGTTTTTTAAATATTTAGATTTTAGTAAATAGGTTGATGATTTCAGTATGTTACGAGTATAATAGAAAATAATAAAGTAAGGCGAGTAATAGAGATTTTTTTTTTGTTTTAAAAAAAACGTTGCCCCACACTAGGAATCTCTCCTGTATCGTGGGTGCGTTCACAAACATTTAAACTCACATACACAAATACCCAGACCCGAAACAACTATCTGTAGGTCATACAAATATTTGTTCCTTGCGGGGATCGAACCCGCGACACGCAGCGCAGCAGTCCTTTGCTTGAGCCACTGCGCCAACCGTGCCGTCTAAATATGGAAGAAGACATCGTCGAAGACAGCGCCGTCCCCAAATGAATTGCGATAGGGACAAAAGAATTATGATGACTTCAGTGTGTTATAAGACACAGTTGCCCCTCTGAAGTAAAAGGAAATAATTGTAAAATTATATAAAATGTACAAATGCTACTGACAAACTCAATTTAATGTAAAACACTTCATACTGTCACCTAATTACGTTACGGAATTAAACTCCATTGTCCTGATTCCCCTGGAGAACTGTACATTTTCTGATGAATTTGCTACTTCCTTCGTGCGTTTGATAGTCATTGAATTTGTCACTCGAGAAGGTTAGTTATTTACATGTTGATTAGCTTGTTACAAGTAAAATACCATTTAGAAGTTAGGAGTTCGTGGTTAAATAATAACTGCCATATGGGTCGAAGGTTGGTATATTTTCTGTTATAACGACAACAGAAAATAGTCCATATAACCGTCAGGAGCCTGGAAGTCTGACGTACCTATTACCCTGTAACTGAACTTTGGAGGTCAGACAAGCAGTCTCTCCAGGTAAAATACTATGATTCTGCTCCATCCGGTTAGACAGAAAACCAATCCCAACACAGTTGGGAAAAGTCTAAGCAGATGATGTTGAAGTAAGAAATAAGTCTAAACTACCATTGTTTGCTTACATTTCTATTTCATAATTAAATTATTACCACTCAGGTTCATCTTTAGGTTAAGCCGCGCTTGCCTAGGTTGGTGTGTGGATGGGTGACCGCCCATTACATACCCAGTTTCCTCCGTGCCTCGGAAAGCACGTTAAGCTATGGTCCCGGCTGCTATATATAATATACAACTTTGGCAGTAGTTACAGGTAGTCAGTGACCTGAAGGTCTGACATCCAGTCTTACCAAAGAGTATCGTAATACCCAGCATTACCCAGTATTAACTGGGCTGTGGAGGTCAGGCAGGCAGTCGCTCCATGTAAAACACTAGATCCCAAAGTAGTTAGGAATGTCTAGGTAGAAGATGTTGTAGAACTAATAAATCATGATGATAATGATAATGATCATCAAAATCATGATCATCCTCATTCCAATTATGTCGTGTCGTCACCACAGGTTTTTTCTTTTATATTTCGCATTGAAATGTCCTCTTATCTCGTAATTAGTATTGCGCTAAATAATACAATTAAAGTTACATATCAAACAGTGTTGAATGTAAACGTTGTTGACTATCTAGTTTGTTTACTTCACACAATAGCTACATCAACCTGTCCGTCTAATATGACCTAGTTGGTGAACAAGCGTCATATAATATAGCAGTAAACTTTATGCTTCACATAAAACCAAACAATACGTCTTTGTCACATTCATCATAATTTGAGGTTGTAAACGTCCACTAGACATGGACTTCCTAATGGCCTGTCGAATTGTATGGTATGTGTCGAAATGTGGAGAGGTGTGAGGACAGAAGGTGGTCTGTAAAAATAAAAGTTCGTTTTTTTTCTGAAAATATTGATGTAGTTTTTTGGAGTCTGCCGACTCTAAAAATATTTATCAGTCTTGTCCAAATCTAATCGGATTACAAGTGATCAAAAGTCTTTTAATTTTGATTGTTTGACATTTCCTTTAACTCAAGAAATGTGATTACCGTTACCTACTTAGATCATGAGAAATGTGTTTATGAAGTTTGATTTCATACAGAGCAATATTTTTGTTTAAACTGACACACTATCTTTAGACGCGGGAAGGCGCATCTAAATATCTACCAAACAAATCATCTAACACCAGATAAACACCAAACCGTCATACAAATTAAGTTTCATTTAAATGGCAATCAAATACTCGATAATAATCAACAAATCCTTTGTTTGCTCACACAACACGTATGTCAATAACATCCGTATTTCAGTACAACGTTCGGGAAACTGATATTCATAAAATAACGTTACCATTTCCAATTACGTTCCTTCACTCACACGACAGGCACTCCACTAAAATCTGGTGCAAAATACGAGCAGAAATTATCTCTAATAATCAGTGTATAGGTATTAGTTACTCGGTAACTGTGAAATAGTGACAAGGACAAGACAGTATTGATTGTAATTATTGAGGTGTAACAGACGTATCGCTCTCGATACGTCGCTGTGTTTATGAAAGGAGATTTAAGATTGATTTCCTGTTAAGAAATAATAATATATAGGTATATATTAAATAAAGTAATAATAAGGTAGGTAAGGTAGGTAATATGCAAGTTGAAGTGGCAATGGGCAGGCCACATCGCTCGAAGAACCGACAACCGATGGAAAAGAAGGTTCTCGAGTGGCGACCACGCACCGGAAGACGCAGCGTTGGTAGGCCTCCCACCAGGTGGACCGACGACGACATAGTGAGAGTCGCGGGCAACCGGTGGATGCAAACGGCAGGTTGCCGTTCGTTATGGCGTTCTATGGGGCAGGCCTTTGTCCAGCAGTGGACGTCTTATGGCTGATGATGATGATGAGGTATACAGTGTAGTGAAAAGTCAATCTGGGAAGTATGTGCGTACTTCAGGGCCCACCTTAGCCACCAACTGATAAAACCAGCTTTTTTAACCGACTTCAAAAAAGGAGGAGGTTATATGTTCGTGTGTATGTATTTTTTTTTTTTTTTTTTTATGTATGTTACCTGATTTCTCCTCCATTTGTGAACCGATTCTCAAAATTCTTTTTTTATTTGAAAGAGTATACTCCTGCGGTGGTCCCATTTAAATTTGGTGAAGATCTGATCCTGATCTTCGGAGATATACAATAGAACTCTTCAAAAATAGACGGCAAATCTGTCGTGATTGCTGCAATCGCTTGGATGTTTATTGTTTACGCAACATCTTAACTTACCATCACGCCTGTATGCTCTGACGGGGTACGCAGATGTGTACAGGACGCCCAGATTTCGAGAGTTAGGTATGTTAAGTTCCATTTTATTGCGGATAAGCCTATTACCGTGACATGTATTGTTAACAACGTAAAATTAATGAATATCAAATATTTGTAAAGGATATCTTCTATTCTATATATTCTATATATTCTATACATATAATAAATCTGTAGAGAAATCGTTTTTGTACATCGAAAATATTTAAAAAAAAAATTGTCAGGGTATTAAAGTATAACCAACAGAACACATTTCCAGCATTTTTGGAATTTTTGTCTGTTTGTCTGTTTATCTGTTTGTCTGTTTCGATGACTAAGCATCACGTCAAATTTACGAAACGAATGGAGGTAACTTTTATACATAAATATTGTGCGTAACTTGAGCTATTACTTAGTCTTTGTTTCATCGTAATCGGTGCTCTCTATCAAAAGATATATGAATTTATAGTTTTCAAGAAGAACTTATCGTTATGGTCAAGAATGAGACAAGCAACGACATCTATTGAACGAATATGGTACTTATTACTAAATGCCTTCACAAGATAACTTTAAAAAAGTTATGATAGCAAAAGGTACGTAGATATAAGTCTAAATGACGCGGCTTCCAAAATCTACATAGCCTAAACCTTATAGTGTTTGATCGTTTTTTTTTAGCAGTTTATCTTCGTCTTCGACAGATGGCGTTATTCATTTGATGTCATTTTCTGAACCGCGGTGATAGTAAACATACACACATTATGTTTCGTGAATAGTCAACAAATAAAAATTTACCAATTACACAGTATTAAAATACAATTTTTTTAAACTAAATTAAAATTAGATAAAACCCAAGACATATTTTTTTTTGTACCGTGTGGGAATCGAACCTGCGACACGCAGTGCTACTGTTAATCGTCCAGCCATTGCGCCAACCATGTCGTCATATAGATGTGGTGTGTTGTTAGCCCTATGTGTCGAGGCCGCGGTATCTCTTTCGAACAACCCGCAGCCCCAACGGGCGTCGGTCCTTGGGGGCCCCTTCCACTTGTCTCCCTCTCACGTTCCGCCACCTCTTTCGCTAGCATTACTGCTTCGCAGAAGGAGGTGGCGGCCATTTCAGATTCGATGTCCCAGATTCGGTACAGGTACCCTCTCGAAACACCCTCTAATCCCCCCTTTTTTTTGTGGTTCGTAAATTATCAAATGACTCATCCCGCTCTGGGCGGAGCGGAAGAAAGTGTCAGACTTCTACTGACTAAAAACCACCCACGTTCCTTCTTAGCCCTTTGTGTTTCGGGGCCATGGTATCTCTTGCGGACAACCCTCAGCCCCGGCAGACGTCCCTTTGGGGCCCTTTAATTGTTGCTGACATATCTTTGAGGCGCGCGTGGAACACGAACGCGCCAACGACAATCTGTCTGCCTGTCGACTATAATGTACCTGTTTCAAATTTCTTCAAGATCCGTTCGGCCGTTCTGACGTGGTTAATTAACAAACACCCATCCATCTAAACTTTAGTATTAGACATAGTCAGTACTTTGCATTACTCTCTTCTTATTTTCTACAGCGTCAGTAAGTTAACGCAGGGCAATGATTTAACGTACTTTTATCTAAGCGACGCATTTTAGTTTCCGACAAGCACTCGAACGAAGTCGCGGGCACAGCTAGTTACAACTAAAAATGGAAAAATAAAAAAACTTTTTTGCAAAAAATAAAACCGACTTCAAAAACACAAAAAAGTGAAAAATAACTTTAGCTTCTGAAGTCGGTGACTTTTGTTTGTTTTATTCAGTTTTTTTGTCACCGACTTCAGAAGCTAAAGTTATTTTTCACTTTTTTGTGTTTTTGAAGTCGGTTTTATTTTTTGCAAAAAAGTTTTTTTGACCGGGTTACGTACAAGAAAAAATATTTCATCGAAAGCGCAGCTTCGTACAAAAAGCTTTGGTCGAAACTATGTAGTTTCGAAACTCCGGTTTCGTAGGTGGCCGAAAGGATTCCGTACAAGCAAATCCATAATAGTATTTCAAAATAATAAGAAAGACAGTCTGTCTGTATATTTTTTTTGGTATTCTAACGCCGTAACGACTGAACAGATTTGAATGAAAATTAATTGGCACACGGCTAAACAACGACAATGTTAGAATATACAATACTTTTTATACCAGTATCAATCTAGTATGATCAACACGCGGGCGAAACCTCATGCAAAAACTAATACTTACACCAATAAGAGTGCTAACCAAAACTTCAGACCCAAAAGGCCTTAACTTAATCGTTTAAATCGATTTCGGGCTATAAGAAAAAATCCTATAAAAACCACATTATTTTAGACCGGAAAATAAATCTATCGAACGAAAGAGGGTTAAACAAATCTCGTCCTTTTTTCCTGTTTATTTTAATTTGTAGGTCTTTATCATATAAATGATATTAATTTGGCAAGTACTGGCAAATATAACTGCACAAGGAACTTTCGCTACATGGCAAAAATCGTATCAAGTGATACCATCTTATTGTAAGGGTTCTGTTCCTCAAAAGGAATATGGAACCCTAAAAAGAAACTCTTTTAGAATCACTCGGTTGTCCGTCTGAGTGTCTGTCTGTCAACACCTTTTTCTCAGGAACGCTTAAATCAAATACTTGGGTCTACGGTCTCTTTCAGATGTGAAAAAATCCAACCTGTAAGTATATGTGATCTGACGATAATAATAATGACCTATTTTGTAGCATATTTTGTGAAATCGCAAGGGAATCAAAACCTATGATGACTTTGGACTTGAATTTTTTTTTTTTTTTTTTTTAATTTATTTAATAACAGTGCATACTTTATATAAATAGGGGAGACCGGGGCTACAATTAACAGAGGTAGGTATTAACAGGCAAATTTCTCTAAAACTATACATATTATTCCTCCAGTAAGTGTCTTGACTTGTCATTTAGATCACGCCGCATGGCACAGTATCGTCCTGATGTGCACCGCGCGTCATTTGGGTGACTTGTGTGTCGGTCGATATTTTTAAGCACTTAGCGAACATTTTATAGTTCACCATTTTTTGATTAGCGCAAGAATTATAAAGTGTTATGATTATGTTTTTTGTTTTCCTAGTAGCATATTTTGTACTTAACAATACTATGTTTCATATTTGACATAACTATTGACCAATATTTTCTTACGTTATTTAATAATTTATATGTACCTTTGGGGCTACAATTAACACATTGAGGGGGTAGGTATTAACGCGTTAATACCTGCCCCAGATATGGGGGCTAGTTGTTGGTCTTCAATGCTGAACAAGAAGCAATCATAGCAGAGTATTTGTTTTTACGACATTGAAAAGGTACCAGAATCATGGAAAACTAATGAGATGGCGGGCAATGATTAAAGAACTGAAGTTTTAGACGATGTGCCTAATTTAGATATAAGAGTGACAGAAGTGATATCGCAAATGTCTAATGAACCAGTAGCTGGACCGTCAAGCATACAGAAAGGTGCTAGTGATTATGCAGTTGAAAGCATAAGACCTCTGCCAGAAGCTCCACCACAAGTTTCGTCTAATAGAAAACGCGCAAAAAAAGTCTGCCATTCTCACTGACACTTCGGAAAAAAAATCTCTAGAAGAAGAACATAATAATAGAGAAATCAAAAATAGAAAAATGACAACAAAAAACCAGAACAAAGAGAACAAAAAAGATAAGGGAAAAGGTAAAGGAAAGGCTAAGGGAAATGCTAAGGGAAATATAAAGAAGAAGTAGGAAAAGTGAAGATAAGGATAATAAATTAAAGCAATAGCTCTTACGATGACGATGACTATTTTTGTATTATTTGCGGTACCTCTTATAATGAAGATATAAATCAGGTGGTGAATGGATTCAATGTATCGCTTGCAAGGACTGGGCCCAAGCAGAATGTATCAAAGTTGAAATCACATCATTCTGTTGTCTGAATTGTAATTCAGATGATGAATACGAATAGATATTCTTTTAGTTCGTAGGTATTTAAAATATTCCTAAGGTAATCCTTAATATTTTATTGTTGATTTTGTGTTAAAGGACATTTTTTATACGTTGTTTAAGTCTAAAGACGATGCTAATTAAGTTAATAGAAAATGTTTATAAAAGACTAAGACTTTTAAGATGAAAAATGTGCCGTTTTCTACCTCATCGTATGATGTTGTTTAAGTAATTTGTCTAGTTAAGTTTAAATTTTATATTTAAACTTAACTTTAACATATATTTACCACTTTTAGACTGATTGATAGTGATTCAGAAAAAAAAAACTGAAAAATATTGAAATTATTTACCATATTTTGAGTTTTCGTTTATGTTAAGATATTTTGTAATTTTGTTATCATTAGTTTATAAGAAAACCTGTGTCATGCAAGGCTGTTTTAATTTCACTTTCATTAATAAAAAAATTAAGTCGTACATATATTTATTTTTCGTTATATCAGTCAGCATAACATTTGTTAATTTTTACCCCTTCTGTTAATACCTGCCGTGGGGCAGTTGTCACCTGTTAATTCTAACCCCAAACGTGAGGTAACAATTAACAGCTGCCATTTTTAAGAAAAAGCGTTCTACCTACGGCATCGTTTTTATTATGTTTGTTTTGAGATAAGTACATAATACCTGAATGATTAAGCACCATGTATGCTAAAAATCAAGTCTAAATCTTGAATAATTTCTTATCTACAACTAAAAATGTATATTTTGTTAATTGTGGCCCCGGTCTCTACATATCTGCCAAACTGCAAAGCAATTTGTCGGCATTAGACAAGAAGCAATGTCTGACAGGACTTCATAAATATCATATAATTATGCAGTTTCATAGCAAAATACACTAGGTGCGCAAGTCTAACTCGCGCTTGGTCTACAACGCCCTCCATTAAGTACCTTGTAATACTATATTACTTGTTAAGTAAATTAATAAACGCTTAGAACTGTTTACTCTAAGCTTAATTACATAACGTCATGTGTAAATGTTCAACAATATATTACTTTGTTCTTTAAAACTTCTCGACGACATAAAGTACCGTTACACAAAATGCGAAACTTTCCAAATCCTTTCGCTTTTGGGATTCAAAATTTCTTCTAAGTTCGTGAAATACTCGTAACGATGTCGAGATATTTACTGTCGAGGAAGAAGTATAATAGTAAATAGGGTTTTAATGTGTATAATGTAAAGCAATGTCTCTGAATACTGTCTTCTCAAGAACTTTTGATGATAAGTAAGATTTTGTCATACCATCACGAATGTTATCCCAAAACTGTTACACAGGGGTTTTCTTCAGAGTATACCCAAAGTTCGCCAATTCTATTTCAGTTCAATGGGGATGACCCTATTGCCATCAACCGGGCACAAATCCGGACTCCGTGGCTACTACTGAGAAATTACTGATGGAAAAACCCAATAACAAATTCCCTGACCCCGACCCTGACTGACATTGTAACCCAGGACCTCATGATCAGCAATAGTAGCCTATTGCTGATCATGAGGATCAGCAATAGGCTAGTTAACAAAAAAAATCTAATTAGTTTCCAAAAAATATTGGACAAATATTTTTTCTTTTTTCACGTGAACAAATAATGAAGACGAAACAGTGCTTTGAAAACTCGTGTGACGTCATTTTCTAAGACATTAGTATGACTTTTATTACCGGTGAGTGACGTCACAACCCCCCACTCAAATCTTTGACGTGTTTTATCTTCGTCAATTTTTATTGATTTGTTAAAACAAAAAATACGTATCCAATATTTTTCGATAATCTATCAGACGGACTAATTAGAATTATATTTTTTTTTGTCAGTAAACATCCCTATTGCACTTGTGCCGCTACACCAACGAGCTTTATCACTAATTTATTCACCATCACCATAATTGCCCCATTTCTGTAAAATATTCAGAGTATTGCCTATACTATGGCGCTTGAAACAACACTTCTTAGAACCCTATTTATATAAAAGTTAACCGTTCAACATTCGAAACGTTAGCATTAAACACACATAAATACTTTGAGCTATCCAGAAAGTCTGAGCCGAAATCAATCGGAGTTCCGATAAGACTTGCTCTTGAAATTTCAATTGATTTAGTTTCGAATACATTAGACACATCACACGCAGGCTCAATTCCGTTTCAGCTTCTATATTTAGGTCTTATTTATACATCTATGAAAGGTTCTCCAGTGGCGACCACGAACCGTAAGACGCAGCGTTGGTAGGCCTCCCACCAGGTGGACCGACGACATCGTGAGAGTCGCGAGCAACCGGTGGATGCAAACGGCAGGTTGCCGTTCGTTATGGTGTTCTATGGGGGAGGCCTTTTTCCAGCAGTGGACGTCTTACGGCTGATGATGATGACTATACATCTATACTTAGGAAGAGGAGGAGCTGATGGTTTGATAATAACAGGCACACGTGTCGATGTTTAGGTTAAGTCGTGCTTGTCTAGGTTGATCCGTGGATGGGTCACCACCCATTTCATACCGAGTTTCCTCCGTGCCTCGGAAAGCACGCTAGGCCTTTGGTCTCGACTGTCATTTGAACAACTTTGACAGTCGTGACAGGTAGGAAGTGGCCTGAAAGTCTTTCAACCAGTATTACCCAATGCAAACTGGGTTGTGGAGGCCAGATATTCAGTAGCTCCATGTAAAACATTGGTATTCAGCTGCATCCCGTTAGACTGGATCTGTACTTCTGTACCTACCACATCACAATATCATCATCTGCCTAGCAATTTCCCAAGAACGTTGGGGCGGCTTAGAATACAAAGAGGGTAAATTCATGGTGGGTTTTGTATGTTCGTAAAAGTTTATTATTAAAGACAATCATCCGTAGTATAATTCCCAATCGTAACGCAGGCGATGCCGCGTACAAAATCAAGTCGTGAATAAAAGAAAAATGGTATCTAGATAATTATAAAGTAAACGACTATCGACCATGTAATTAATAGGACAAAATATGAATTGTTTCCTACCCTGAATTTTTGAACATTCAACAAACACGAGTATCGTAAAATCAAAAGAAGCTTATATTATCCATTTCAAAATTTAATTAAACCTTTTCACATTTAGGCATGTATCGTTATTAATAACAAATTATATATACTGTAATTTGGGGTATACAGAGGCAATGGTAAATATCACAATAATAAAGATTTTTTTGAGAGGATTATTACAACAAACCAGATGTTTCTTATTACTAAGTGAACTAAATAAAAACTTCCATCCATAGTCCTTTTACAGTTATTGAGCTGTGAGAGGTATACGTGAAAAGCAACCTAATTGTGACAGCAATAAAGTTCAGTCTGACTTTGACAAGACTGTCCGTAGCTGTAAGTACCTTATAACAACCTTATAGTAAGGAGACTGCCTCGTTGCTCTAGTGGTTGCAAGCACAACTGCATTATGCTCAGCAGAGCATGAGGTCCTGGGTTCAATTCCCAGGTCGAGCAGTGTTATTGGGTTTTTCCATCGTGAATTTCTCAGTTAATGGCAATAGCTCGCCTTCAATAGAAGACCCAGGAGGAAGGACAACCCGCAGCCCCTTGTAATAACAAGGGGGCTGCGGGTTGTTCGAAAGAGATACCGCGGCCTCGACACAAAGGGCTAAGAAGGAACATGGGTAGTTTTTAGTCAGTAGAAGTCTGGCACTCCTTTTCGCTCTGCCCAGAGCGGGAGGGGTTTATTTTGACAGTGATATAAAATAAAGTAAGACTGTAACTCCGCAAAATATACTTATTCATTTCTGTATCCCACGATCTTTAATCAAAATAATATTTATGCAAACACTGAGCTTAGTTTTAATCATTTTATTCAATTAATTTCATAGGCGTCCTTACGTAAACAGATACTTTAAATGCGTAGCACACTTTAATTATTACAATATGATCAAACCTATCCTAATTATTAACTAAATATATATAAAATTAATCTTTTGTCTGAGCTTTATCTTTTTTTTTTCAAAGTGTCTTTGAGTATCCCTATATTTAATTTCTATAAACATTTTTAATTAAAAATCTAAAGTAACTCATTACAAGTAATCTGAAAGACCGCTGTCTTTCACCGCAATGAGAGTGTTCATTTGATCATCTTGATTTCATGCTTGCTTTGGTCTTTTGTCATAAATTAATACTCGAGTCTCGAGTATTAATTTCGATCAGACTTAAGTAACTATGTATAACAAAAATAATTAGGAACAAAAGAATAATAACTTATTTTAAAACTTGGATTGAAAAGATGGCCAATTGTAAAAGTTTTGAGTGTTTGACTAACTTTGTTTTTCATTTGTACAAGCCACAATTTATAGTGTTCATGAAAATTACTAATGTGGACAGCATTGTATCCAGCATTTTTCATTGAAAGGACTAGAAAACAAATACTCATTTAAACGCTTTTGTTGTTTATGGGATTATTTCAATATATTTACTACTACCCTCTTGGTGTTTGTCTTAATTTATTATCTCTGGAAAATGCTACTTTATTTCTTTTTACCCAACAATTTACAGTGAAAATTCTCGTTTTCCCATTCTTCATCTGTGATAGATGTGTTTTCTTTAAAACTTATTTTTATTTTTCTTTTTATATCTTAGGATGTGAACCGCGAAGATAGACTGGAATCCCTCTAGAGACTTGTTGGCAAAATAAAAATAAACGTTTTCAAAATGAAGTTTAAAACTAATTCTGTAGACATCGACAGTTTTTATAACAGTTTATTTTTAGATATTGGTGTAATTATTACTTTTTCAAGTATTGAACTTGATTGGTGAATAGAAAGATTGTATTTAGGTCGATTACGCCCACAACGAGAAAGCTTAGAAATTGCGAATAGCAATGGCGGGAAGTGTCAAGATGGTTAACCCATCGGTTCTGAATATCCGCTGACCCCGATTGCGTACCTACTGCCGTAATCTTGCATGAGATTTTATTCTTTTATTCCGTAACCTTCTTGAATATATTGACGATAAACGTCCTTTGGCTGATTGTGGCATGATCGTTATCACATACATACATAAACTCACCCCTTTTTTCTATGTGGTAGGCAGAAACCACAGAACGCCAACTGCTACGAGTCGACCATCACTACATCCTCTTTTCAACCGCAACGTTTTCTTATAACCTCATTCCTCAATTTATCATTCAGAGTTACACTACACATCGAGATGACAAAAGTTGACACATTGAAATGAAATGATGGAATAATATAATGCAGAAAATTATGAGCTGTAATATGTCGTCAAGTCTAACAAAATTCTTAAATGTAATGACGACAGTTGGCTTTTCCTTAGAGTGGTCTTTTCTATTCGTAACCATGACCACGTTGCCCCGATATTTACCGTTGATATCAACATCGCCCTCATAATAGCCACTACAATCCCAATTTGCTTTTGATCGTCTATACATTTTTGAAAAATTCATGATCTGCCTAGCCTTTTTCCAACTATTTTGGAGTCGGCTTCCAGTCTAACTGAATGCAGTTGATCAGTATTTTACATGAAACGACTGCCTATCTGACCTCCACAACCCAGTTAGTACTGGGTAATATGAGACCCCTTGGTAAGACTGGTTTTATCAGACTTTTGGGCCACTGACTACCGGTAACGACTACCAATGGTCTACAAATGACAGCCGGTACCAACGGGGGCAACAGCCGCACCAATTATTATTGTTCAATTGTTGTTGTATTAAAATTGTTCGTTCACGGAGTGTTGCAAAAAAAATGGTGGCCACGTTTGGCTCCAAAACCGGCCATGTTAAGACTATTCCTCTTGAGGGACAAAGAACGGTTAATGCAGAATGGTATGCTAGCATTTGTTTGCCACATGTCGTTTCTGAACTCCGTAAAGAGAACTGCAACCGCCGCATCATCCTCCATCACGACAATGCGAGTTCTCACACCGCGCACAGAACAAAAGAGTTTTTAGAGCAAGAAAACAGAATTATTAGACCATCCGCCGTACAGCCCCGACCTAAGCCCTAATGATTTCTATACTTTCCCTAAAATAAAGAATAAATTGCGTGGACAGAGATTGTCATCACCTGAAGAAGCTGTGGACGCCTACAAAACGGCCATTTTGGAGACCCCAACTAGCGAATGGTTGCAATAAGTAATATTGACATTGAATAATAATATAATAATAATACTAACATAGTTTTAAGTAAGTTTTTCTAACAATGTATGGAATATTTTTTTTTTTGTTTTCTGACAATAAATGAATTGAATTATTATTTAGCTACTTCCTAATTTGCTTTTCCAAACATTTTCTGTAAACCAATAGGTACTAGATAATAAATGCCATAAGAATTGCTTTTAAGCCCACCTCACACAAAACGCTCAGTTCCATTCATTGTACTTGATGTTACAGATAACTGATAACATGCACAAACTGTGTGGAGGCTATCTTATCGCGGTGTAAATGTTTGTTTAAACTTTTCACAATTTGTATTTTCATTAGGAGAGCGTGTATTCTGTTTGCATACCTAATTCTTGCGTCCATTTTAAGCTGTAATGTTTTATGGTGGGATACTGTTATTAATATTTTGAGCCTGAGTAATTACTGTAATGACTAATGAGTTACATCTGTAGTCTAATGATCTTGATCTTCTCTTGTGTCGGTACGAAATATGGGGATTATTAATTCATACCGTAATAAAAATATAACCCAGTCCAGATAGGGTAGTGGGGTGACTGCCCAGAAAATATTGCCAAATGGAGGCACGGTAATATCCATTTCATTATATTATATTATTTAGTAGCTTTTTTTTTTTAGCAATAAAGTTGCTATTTATCAGCGAAAGAACTTTTATAATCGTATCAGTACTTTCAAATATATTATACCTAATAACTTAAACCAGTTCATTTAAAGAAATACTTCAAAGGGAGCTTATTATTAAATCTACTTCTTACTATTTAATTATTTATCAGTGATAAACACAAGCAAACTACCGTGTACTGTACATGTCTATTGACAAAATGTTGTAAAATAAGACAGAGTAAATATTAAATTGTCATGTGCTACACCACATCAATTACTAACTAATAATTATATCGAATCATCACTATCATATCATCAATATAAATTAGTGATCCAATCATTTAATTTATTAGTTAATTTCAAAACCGACGACAGAAGAGGTAATTGCAAGTTCGGTAGTTTATTTAAATTGGAATTTAAATTGCCTTAATTAAATTATAAAATTTGTATTGTATGTGTCTGAATGATTAAAGACCAATATCCTATGTCCAGCTTTAATTTATTGGGAAACTGTCATAATTTTTACACTTTATTTACAACATAGTAGAAGTAGAGCATGGGTCGGAGGGGGGAGAACAATTTCGCGAAAAATATAACGGGTGTACTTAATCATAATTTGTTATACCAACTATAGGTACACCCTAATGGATATGGAAGTTCCAGTTTCTAAGCCCGATTTGAGGTTTCGTAAGATTTCTCGTTGACTTGTGAGTTAATTGGGGTCTAATCTCGTTACGATCTGCTTTCATATTTATTGTAACCATATCAACTGAAATTCAATATTATATCCTTGACTGTGGAGGCTAAGTAATAGCTGAATCACTCCAGTATTTAAGTCTTAACTATACTATACCTACTGATCGATCGCTCGCTGGTGTAGTGGTTGCAAGCTTGACAAATAAGCATGGGGTCCTGGATTCGTTTCCCTGGTCGGGCAGTGATAATGGATTTTTCAACCGGAATTTCTCAGTAGCAGCCACAAAATTTGTGCCCTGTTGATAGTAATAGGCGCGTCCCCTATTACATAGGACTTAACATAACGGAAGAAATATCGTTAAAAAGGCTATCGTTTTTAGGGTTCCGTACCTTAAAAGGAAATAACGGAACTCTTACAGGATCACTCGTGTGTCTGTGTGTCTGTCTGCTCAACCATTCTCCCCCCCCCACTTCTTATTTTCGAAACTAATGAGCCCAACATTTTGAAGACAGATATTAGTTCAACACTTAAAGATTACAGGAAAACCTATAAGAAGTCTATGGTGCTAGAATGACATGGAAAATCTCTCAATATCTACTATAATGGTACGGAACCCTTCATGTGCAAGTCCGACTTGCACTTGGCCAGTTTTTTTTCACATATACACATTAAAAGTTTCACGAAGATAACATATTACATATATAATTTCGTTTTATAACGCGAGCAAATCTCTGGGCAAAAGCTAGAGATTTATACTTTAGTATGTTATGATTTATGAAAACGACGCAAAGTCAATCACAGTCGTTTTACTCCATTTTTTTTTTTTTCATTATGTTAAAAGATAAAATCAAGATTTATTTCACCGAAAAATTGTTGTAACTCCAGATTGTAAAGAACTACTACTATATAAATATTGACATTAATATGTCTGAAACCATTACAAAAGCAAACAAAATCGTTTTACGTAAAATAACAGTCTCGTTTATCCATTTACCTCATATTGCGTCGATACAAATTCATTTTACGTTAAAGTTTATCTTTAAATAAATGTAGGTAAGCACCGTTTTTCCGGAAAACAGCCTGTGTGCACGTTACATAAAGGTATTGCTCCGGGCTTGTAGATCCTGAAATTATTGTAGCATAAACTACGATTTCCCGGTTGAAACAATTTTTAAAAGATTATTCTTTTGTGGTCCATAAAAGCTAATGGTGGTAAACGTGAATTTACGAACATTGCTTTGTTCATCTGCAGTTTTTAGTGGAAATTAAAGTCAGCCAAATTAATTTTGCAATTTTAATAGGTGCTCACTGCCCACTCAAATAGTTTATCATGTAATGTTATTCTTGGCAGTTATATGAAACTAGCTGATACCCGTGACTTCATCGTCGTGGAAATTTTGATGAGTATCAATGTGTGAGATAAGTCGATAGCCACCACCTAGTACAGATGGCTATAGCACGAAAAATGGAAGTGGTGCAGCATCTTCTTTACAATGTAAATAGCCTATACTATTTAAGCGTTGGCCTCACACGAAGAATTTCTCCTGAATTGTGGGTGCGTTTCTTACACAAACAGCCTAACCCTTCGGGGACTTGTCTTTTTTATGTTTTTATTTATTTAAAGACTTTGGTCTTTGAAGACTCAGACAGCCAATTACAAGTCTTCACGTCTAGAGCTTGTCTGATATAAATACACTGTGGAACAAAATAAACACACTGCTAAAAAATGCAAACAAAAACTAAATTATTAAAAACACTTAATACAATTGCAACAGGCTATTTACCATGAGAATCAAGATGGTATTTTTTTTTTTATTATTATTATATACATTTTTATTATTGATTTGTATCTGTAGTCAATCGTAATATTAACTTAAATCTTTCTATTGTGTCGAGTCTGGTTCTTCTAACCAAACAGACAGATGTGTGGCTGGGGAGTTTGTTCCGCCACTTCTTCTTTCCAGCAAAAACACTAGGAAGTTTCGAAGAGTGGGCGTTTTGGGGGACTGTCACTTGTAAATAACACTACTACTGTCACTACTTATAAAAAAAAAAAATAAGTAAAGTAAAGTAAATTTTGACGTGCGAAAAGTGCTGATTATCAGCCCAGTTTCAATAAATGACTTTTGATTTTTGATTTTGACTTCAGGGACTACTACTTACTCATTTTATAACGTAGCCGTAGCCTTCGATACCTCAAAGAATAAAATTAATGCAAACGCTGAAAGTAGTGCCGCGTAAAGTTTCCAGCTGTAAACTTTCATGGCGCACGTTCAGTATTAAAGTTGCTAATAATCTTCTGAACTTACTCGAAGGAGAATATGCATTTGATGCTCAAGAAGTTATTAAGGTTTTAAGTGCCGCAGTATGAACCTCAAGATACGAGGTCAATCGAATTTAATGACTGAAACTTAACAACACTTAATGGGTACATAATCAAGTCATTTATTCAAATTAAGCCGATAATCAGCCCTTTTTGAACGTCCCTTGTAAATTTTTACAAAAAATAGTCTCCCAATCTCCACCTTTCGTACATACACTTCCAACGTTCATTGACCCCGTAATCAGCTGATTCAATCAATGAAGATAACTTTAACTTAGCCAGTGCGTGTAGTCTTAAACATGTGCCACAATCCTGAAGACATTTTGGTTTCTCTATTGATTTCAAAAAACAACTTTTTGTTTTGAGTCTCACAACTTAATACCAACTGCGGAACTCAGAGATATTTAATGATTACTTAAGCCATCACTTACTGGCACATTTAGAGAGCTTTAATGATTACTTAGGCCATCACTTAGTAAAGGTTTTGACAGTTTTGTCATTCAAAAGTATGTCAAACCTTTACTAAGTGACGGCTTAAGTAATCATTAAATATCTCTCAGTACCGCAGTTAGTAAAGATTTGACATACTTTTGTATAACAAAACTGTCAAAACCTTTACTAAGTGATGGCCTAAGTAATCATTAAAGCTATCTGAGTGCGGCAGTAAACTTAGTTGTAACCATGGAAACTTACACGATTACCCCACATAATATTTAGGTAAAACACGTGGTACAATACAAAGTTCGACCTAGTTAATCTTTCAGTAAAGTCGATTTATTGTTAAACCACAGTATAAATATGAGTTAAACTGACTTTTAACGTTGTTTAAATCGCTGTTAACTCGGTCTTGGTTAAACAAATCTTAAAATGTACTTAGTAAGTAAAGTTTTTGTGTCTGGTTTTAGCGGATTGTGAAAAGCAAAGTTCGCTCCACATCGTTGCGGTTGCTCTTAAAATGCTTTACTCGAATGTTCAAACTTGGTGTTTTCTTTTAATTTTGTCTTTATAGCTTCCAAAATGTGTATTTCCAGGTGTAAAGGCGCTACAAGCTTCGTTGATTGAGACTCTTCCGACATTTGAAAGATTAAATAGAACACAATTCATTGAGTAACTCTTTAGACCTTTCCCAAGCACATTATATTCCCGTAAAGAATATAGTGAGATGAAATCATTTACAACAGCACACGATATTGGCTGTGTTATTTGACGTTTATATACCGTATTAGGTTCAATAATAGCCTTTTCCCCGGGTTGAGCTTTGCGACCTGCGCTGAATATTAAGTAGCTAATATATATTTCCCTAGGTGCCTTTAGTCCTAGATGTTAGCTATGATAACAATTTATCCTCAATACTAAGGAAATGGAAGCAGAAATCTTATACCTAATGTGCAGGTACATCGAATGGGTTAATCTCATAATTTACCATCAAGGAAATATCTTGGTTATGAAGATCAATCAAACATAATCTGCGATGTGTATGTATCACTTAATAAACTGTAATTACAGTACAATAACACGTTACTTAATTATTTTGATTGATCTTGGATAACTAATAGGAAAATGTTACAACGTACCTTTGAATATTTAATTTAACTGTGTGTATTTAGATACACACAGTAGAAACAGGAAAAGGTGGCTTTAAGACTAGATAAATACGTGGCTTTAAGAAGCGGTGGATGGACTGCGTGAAGGATGATAATATGGCTAGAAAGGAGGGGACTGCTGAGATTCGGAGTATTAGATTGAGTGTGCATAGGTAAGTGACGAAGGTCGTAATTGGTTTTAACCTTAAAGCTCAAGTTTATAAGTCCGCTTTGTGATCGAAGTTTTTCAGCCAAAGTTGAATATGCTAGGAACTTGAGAGCTCATAAAAGAGCGGCACACCAAAGGCCTCGACAATGACCCTAGAAATTCATCGAATGTTGTCACTGGAACCGAAACCGATTAGATGGCATCATCATCATCGAGTACTAAGACGACGACTGGTGAAGATGAAGAGAGTGTGATGAAGAAGAGAAATTATGATACGATTTACCAGAAATTCTTCTCTTCCTGAACCTTAAGTTCTTTCGTTTCCCAATACGGCTGTACAAACCACACAAAATTCAATAAATACGAATAACATAAGAGGCGTCTGCCTGTGTACTCGTAAATTATATTGAAAACAGGGAGAGCAATATTGTTTTTTTTCTTTGTAAGGAAAATAAACGGAAATGACTTTCAGCACAGTATGGAACGTTGATACAATCAAACAAATAGATATCGATGTTTTTTTTCGTATTTAGGTATAATAATATAGTATTATAACGTATACGTATTTATAAACAAACCGTGACGTATTTTGGTGATAGGTTTTTTTAGAGTGATATTATGTTAGAAATATCTAAGGAACTATGGCCAATGATTCATATGTGTAGTGTATAATTGTCACTTGCGTTAGTGAACGAAAATATCGTGAGGAAACCAGCATGTCTGCGAGATATATTATCGACGGTATGTAAAGCCATCTCAGAGGTCCATGGGTGGCATACAAACTCAGACTCCAGGTTTCGCACTAACTATACAATAAAGAAAGTAGAAAGAATACCATTCTAACTACACACTACGTATCATAAAAAAGTATAATGATATCCAAAGTTGAAGTCATTTGCACAATAAGAGTTTCATCTGAGGTAGATGTAACACGGGATTAAAAGACGTCATACTTTTAAGAAGTTAAGTAGGGCGATGCCTGGAGTAAGTTTACTCACAAAGGTGAGCTACACACGTGCTCAGGTCGTCGTGATTCAATATTATAGACAGGACTCTTCTCCTTAGCGTGTCGATGGCAAGTTAACTTGAATCGGTCTAACAAATGGTGAAAAACGCACTTTCAGTGGCAACAATCAGTTTAATCAAATTAACAGGCTGGACCCTGTATTAAGTGACCCATCGGTTGTGGAACAGCACCAAATTTACACTCCAGGGCAGAGTTATTTATAAATTTCCACCTTAGCAGGTTTTCCTTGCTGCGCGCAGTCCGGAGTCTATTTAAAGACTTGCAGGTCGGCCATAGGAACTTATGTCCAGGTAGTAGGTTTACAGCCAGTGGAACGAATAGGTTAGGTAAGGATTCACTACTTCGCCATAGCTTTAGTCTTGTAATTTACCTCGGTATTTCACCCGAACACAAACCGTGCATGACCAACATTCAGAAACTTGTAAAACATTTATAAGTGGCCGTAAAACACCGTATCAAAATCTACTTACTAATTTTCAAGATAAGGCGAACAAGCTGTTCGTTTATTACGAAATCGGTGTAAAAATAAATCATTTTACGTGCAAAAGCTCGGTAAAACCGTGATGAATATAAAGGTGCGGCAAATTACAACTGAATTACGGTATAAACTTCAAAGGACAAGCCTTTTTAATTTCTTTCCTTTTCTTCATTTTACATTTTATGGTCACTACTAGAGGTACTTTCCGTTGAAGGCTTGTGAGAGTCTTTTAATGCTCTTAGTGTTTTAATTTCTTAAACATTATTGCCTTTTTTATAAGACAGGGTATGGCTGAAAGGTTGGCACTTATATAGTAGGTATTAAAATTATCGAATGTCGAGCCAATGGTTCATGGTCAAAGTAAAAGGAGGTTAACCACTGAATGTGAAATACTTTCGATAGTTTTGGCACAACCACAATGTTGCACAGTGCACATACCTACATGATCGGTACCTACCGAATTTTACTATACCACAAAATTACCGCTTTTTTTAATTTTAATTTGCCAGCAATTTAAACTTTTTGATTCATAACTTTTGCTAGTTTATAATGTTAGTGGACATTAGGTAGAGTAGTTAGTTTAAAGAGCTTGTGGTAAACTTGAGTCGAAGTTTAGATTAAGCCGCGCTTGCGTCATCATTACATACTGAGTTTCTTCCGTGCCTCGGAAATCATGTTAAGTCGTTGACCCCGGTTCATTGGTATATCTTTGACAGTTGTTACAGGTCAAAGTCAAAGTCAATTTTATTTGTGTTACATTGGTCAGTGGCCCGAAAGGCTGACAACCAGTCTTGACAAAGTATTTCGTATTAGTCAGTAGCACTGGGTTGTGGAGGTCAGATAGGCAGTCGCTGTATGTAAAATATTGGTATTCAGCTCCATCCGTTTAGCCTAACCTATGTTGTGGTCAGCTCTTAAAGCTGACCCCAACATAGTTGGGACTAGGATGAATATTAGTGTAAATAGATAAGCAGATGGAACTTTACACAGCCCGTACCTCCTTTGTCTATAAAAAGTTAAACTTTTATTAAACGACTTGAAGAAACAACTTTTTGACTAATGAAGAGTCTCATTCGATTAGGAAAACTGAATTACTTTTTATCAGTCAACATAACTTTTTAAAGGGGATAATAAATATAAAAACTCCAAGGAACCGAGACTTTTTTCTACCAACTCAAGACTCCAGTGTAAAAGCCGTGCTTGCACTTTTTTCCTGCAATTTTCGCGAAGATGCAAATCTTGATGATGTATGGGAACATAGTTAGAGTAGACTCACATAAACGAAGAATCATAATCATATCCATGGGGTATCTATGTAAGTAGGTACTAAATTATTTGAAATAGATTTTATGATGCCAGCTTTGAATGAACAGTTTACAGGAATCTTTTGGCACGTTGTCAAAATCGAAATAATCGCCATTTTGTTTTTTCAATACATTTCAAATACGTAACAAACAAAAACATCACTCCTGTGATCCCCAAAGGGCAAGCAGAAGCGTACATAATAGCACACCCACATTTCGCCAATGAGAACTGAGAAATTCTACTGCACTAACAAAACAACAGCGGTTCTTTTTAACGTAATTTGAGCGCCAAAAGATCTTTGTTGTATAGTAAACGGTCGTTTTTGTACGTGGCATACAAATCATCACAAAATGAACAATGCATTAACCGATGCTCCAGTCTGGTTTTCGTTTTTAGGGTTTCGTAGTCTGTCTGTCTGTCTGTCCGTCCGCACTATTGCTCAAAGACTCTTAGTACTAGAAAGCTGTAATTTGGCATGAATAAACAGATGAGTTACGCCGGCAAGGTGGTAAAATAAAATCTTGACTACGGAACCCTAAAAATCATCGTTCAGAGGGAAGTAGGCAGGGTGGTTAATCAGTTTAGTAAATTCACATATTTTGATGTTCCCCTACGGAACCCTACATTGTGTGTGGTCCGACATGCACTTGACCGGTTTTAATTAAGATAATAGCGACACTCAATTTAGAGGCAGTATACACACACCACGTGGAGCTTTCACTTTGTCCTATCCAACACTTTATCTAATGACGTGCCCTACTGTTCCCCCAATTAATTCCATTAGAGGCCTAATTGCATTATCTGTCCATTTTGGCTTGAAAACAGGTTACAGTCCTTCCACTGTTAATTTACCTTTGCCAGCTGCAGTCTAATAGTAACCTTATTAAAACTACGACAAAGATCACAATAGTTTTGACAGATTTCTTAGTCCTAGTTCTCTAAGAACAACCTAATGGCTACAAACATAAAGTTTACTGTTAAATTATTGTGAAAGAACTGTAAACAAGTTCGGTACAGATTATTACATAATAAATGAAATACTGTTCTAAACTTTGTTTTGAACTACACACATTTTGAACAAACTTTTGTTATGTAATTTGTGTAAACTCTGACATTAATGGACATAAATGTTAATTTGCACTTTACAGCGGTTATTTTGAACACTGTTAACTTTTACGGTCGTTAAATGCACTAAAATTTATTTACTGCTGTTGACGTACTGTGACAGTTGTAAAATTGGTTATTTTTACACGGATTTTGTGTGAATAATACGGAATAAATGTAAAAATCAATTCTATAAAATCAATAGGTACCCGACCTATTGATTTTATAGAATTGCTTTTTACTTTTTAAAATTAACCTGAAAAACCAAAAAAAGACAGATGGACTCTTTTATGAAACAAGCCTGCCACACTACTCCCAATCCACTGCAACTCCTGAAAGCCAGAAACACCAGTGGCGACGACCACAATAGCTGAGACAAAGCTCGACGAAGTCCCAGAGAAAAAATTTAACTGTCAAGACAGTTAAATTTTTTTCGTAACGAAATTAATCAGAAAAAAATAGCGGAGGAGCAGAAAAAACATAATTTCCATGATGGATGGACTGTGTAAAGGATTTTGTGGCTAGAAAAGAGCATAGAAACAGAAAAAACCGATAGACGAACCGAACCAAAATGGGACAATGACAGGAGAATGCTGATGATGTTGATGAACATGCAAATCCGGTTGCATCAATGTTTAATATGAAGATTTTTTTTAAAAATAAGACTTAAACATTCAAAAAGCTTCACAATCTATCCAGTGATGTCAGCAGATTACAAAACATTATCTCTGTGTACATTTTACGTCATTAACCGTACCCGGGCAATGACATCGCGCAATTTAAATAAAAATAGCCGGAATTACATCAAATGAAGTGGAAACGGAGTTTGTTGAGTCGCCCTAGCAATTTGTCCGGTCTTGTGTACCATTCCAATCTGTAATTTAGTTGCTTCAAAGTATTTAGCTTTCCTCAGGAATACTAATAGTACTATTAGTAAGAGTGCAATACAAGCAATCTCAGCAACCGAGAAATTGTTATTGCGTCGTTTGGTTTTATAGTGTATCTTTGTTTTTCATTAGCCGTCCTCTAAAGCAGACCTCTGAAAATAATGACGAGTACCTAAAACATACTTATTATTCTCGTTTAGGTTTAGAGAAAAGCTCTCTATTGCCTTTAATGTTCCCTCCTTTAATGTGACCTCGATAGGTTAGATAGGTAGTGATCATAATTATCATAATTTCAGGCGAAAGATGCCCACTGCTGGGCATAGGCCTCCCCCAAAAGTCTCCACATTGACTATCCCCGTGCGCCTTGTATCTAGCGGTTCTCCGCAACCCTCACCAGAAAGGCAGCAGACTTAATATAATTTGAAAAGGGTAAGGCAGATGATTAAGGTTCAAAATCTACTCTCGTTGATAGGTAAACTACATTTTCGTCACCTGGATTCCTTCAACTTTTAGTGAGATCTACGTCCGATACGACGCAAGTGATTGTCTTCTAGGTATATATCCCCTTAGTAATTCAATTATGAAGCACCACCAAACTCAAACATATTATTTATTCATATTTTGCTCTGCATTTTTTGAAAAAATGCAGACGCCATTGGCTGACCACGGCATATGGAATTTACTTAGCCGCGCAGTATGATCGATCAACGTGATTTTAATTCAAGCATGAGTGTAAACGGGAACCATGTTCTAATATCGACAGTACAGATCACTACATATTGTAAAACAAAGTCCTCTGCCGCGTATGTCTGTCTGTTCGCGACAAACTCAAAAACGACTGCGCCGATTTTCATGTGATTTTCACCAATGGATAGAGTGGTTCTTGAGTATATAATTTGACCGACATCCAAGTGGGCGAAGCCGCCAGGCATCAGCTAGTTACTCATAAATTCAAGATTATCCACGAAAGTCTTGTTTTACAATATGATTAAAAACATAGTTTTATCATTACCCATTCATTTCAAAGAAGATACAGCCATCACCTCCAAAATATCACGACTAACATGTAAGTTGGTCAGGCTAGGCCTACATTATTTTAAATGACATATTCCTATGTGATAGTTCACTTTGTTATTCATCGATCATCGCCGTGTTCGACATACTCTATTAAATATTTTTACGTCAACATGTTCTGCAAAAAACAATATTCACGCAGCCAAAAATCCAATAAAGCCTAGTCAACACAAGTACTGCTAGTACACAACTTGTAGACAAGTTTACTAGTAGGCATGAAGATAAATAAAAATCGCTCAAAATAGAGAGGTCTAGAAGGAGAAAAGAGAGGCTTTTGCCCACCAATGGGGCGCTTGATATTGATAGGCTAACAAAAATTAATAATAACTATATTGTTACGTCGACTGTTTTAGAATTTTCTAGATTACGTTCGCGTCTAGAATGTTCCACTATAGAACTGTCTGCAAGATGCGCTAATAATCCTACAATGTTCGAATATGGAACTGTCTTGATGCTAGATTAGGTAAGCCTACCTCTTTTACATTTTGTGACTCGATAAACACAAGACTGGTCCACAATAGCATGTATTTTGAAGTCGAATGTCGATCGCAACGACAATATCGCAGTTCGGTTATAGCGTGTTTTCAAACACATGTGCCCAATTTATCACGAGCTTCAAACAGTAAAGGAAAACATCGCCACATCGTGGGGCAACCCAAACGATTACCTCACGAAAAACCTATAACGTTTCATATACTTACAACAGTATTTGTAGTTTTAATCTAATGTAAGAATACATTTGTATCTAGTGTTTTTTAATGGGTCTGCACATAACATCATGCCTGTAATCCCCGAAGAGTAAGGCAGAGGTGTACCTAATAATACATCATTTAATTTCACCTTTATGTTTAAGGTACATATAACATGGGTCGAGTCTATTGCCATCAGCTGGGCAGAAATTCAAACTATGTGATTACTAATCAGGAATTCCTGATGGAAAAATAAAATACCACTTTACCCGATGCGGGATCGAACCTAGGACCTTATTGCTCAGCCGTCGCGCCTCTACAACCTCTAGACCAGCCCAACTAGAACAGTATGGGAGAGAACACTTTCTTATGAACTATTAATATGGATATTTAAAATGAAGAATACACACTCTTTTAGCATTACAATATTTCTTGGTATCTCTTATTGATTCAGTCATTATTATTATTATTATGAGCCTGTACTGTCCCACTGCAGGGCAAAGGCCTCCCTTCCCTCCTTCCACTTTTTGCGATCCAGTGCGACAGTAGACCAATTCTTAGAGAAAGAGTCCAGCTCATCCCGCCATCTCCTTTTGGGCCTGCCGCGTTGTCGTTTCTTGCTTTGTGGTATCCACTGAGTGGTAACTTTTGCCCATTGCTCCTCTGACATGCGGCAGATGTGCCCAGCCCAGTTCCATTTTGACCTAGCAGCTGTTAGGCCAGCATCAGCTATTTGGGTTTTGGAGCGAAGTATGGTGTTTCTGATGCGGTCCGTAAGTTTGACACCCAGTATACTTCGCTCCATTACGATTCAGTCATACATATTTTAATTTTTTTTTTTTTTTTTTTTTTTTTTTTTTTTTTTTTTTTTTTAAAAACGTTGCCCCACACTAGGAATATCTCCTGTATCGTGGGTGCGTTTACAAACATTTAAACTCACATACACAAACACACCCAGACCCGAAACAACTATTTGTAGGCCATACAAATATTTGTTCCGTGCGGGAATCGAACCCGCGACACTCAGCGCAGCAGTCCAATCGCTCAGCCACTGCGCCAACCGTGCCGTCAAATTCAGATAGTAGGCCACTGGCATCGGGAACACAGTCCTCCGAACTACCGGTGGTCCGGACTCTTGAGAAAGGAACCTCCTAACAATATGTCCAGAAGTTCTGTATCTGAATCAGACCATTGTCGGTCGACGTAATTTAGATTTAGCACAAAATTATCGATGTTATCTTAAATATCGTCATTCTACCCTCTACCCAAATCGCGAAACAGGGATGACGAATCAACAGTGAAATGAAAAATCATATTTAATAAAAACCTTTCTAGCCAGAATCAACGTAATCTTTTATCTGCAAAGAATCATCAACGCTCTCATTAGATAAAATCGGACCAATTAGTAACAATCTCTTTGACCCGCGGCCACGACCTTATCTTCCATCAACCTCAACCTTAGCGACCTCATTGTATGATGACTTAATAGCTTCAGATATACCATGTAAATAAAACCATGAATAACCGGTAATTAGGGGCTAAAAAGGATATTAGACCAATACTTTTATCTGTAACGTCATCTGTCGACCTTGTCATTATATCCCACTAAAGAGTCTTTAACAGCCATAAAAACGACTAATAACTGTCACTACTTACGATATTAACAAACTTAATTAATTAATCATTATGTTCTGGCAGGGAACTAATAACCAGCCTATTGAACCATCAGGAATAATTAATAAAACACGTTACGACTTCTATAACTGAAATTATTCCCAATGATGAGATAGTCAGGTGAACGACCTCCAAAAAGTGTTAAAGTAGGGGGGTAATTTTAATATCTTTAATTATGAATTCATATTGAAAAACTTCAGAAATTATTGAAGCCTGTCGGTCTAGTGTATTCGTATTTTGAAGATAGATATAGGTACCTCATGATTTTTTTAATAAAGCAAACTATTTCGACACGTTATTAAAAAGTTGATTCTATACTTCACAATTAGATTTAGAGCACCTAGCCGTGAAGGGACTCGTCAGCAAAGTTCGCTAAGTAGGTATTTATAAGCAAATCTTGGCAAGTACTTAGAACCCTGTGCCACTCAACTGGGTTTGTAAAAGCCCCAAGAATTCAAGACGACTCAACAACACGTGTATTCGTAAATGTCTCGCCTTTATAAGATAAATTAGAATAAATTAGACTTTGCATTTCATGCTTTTACTGCGTAGACATAAAGGACACAATAGGGACGTTTACTGACTAAAAAAAATATGATTCTAATTAGTCCGTCTCTTAGATTATCGAAAAATATTGGATACGTATTTTTTGTTTTATCAATCATTAAAAATTGACGAAGATAAAATGCGTCAAATATTTGAGTGGGGGTCGTGACGTCACTCATCGATAAAAAATGTCGTACTAATGTCTTAGAATATGACGTCGCACGAGTTTTCAAAGCACTGTATCGTCTTCATTGTTTGTTTACGTGAAAAATTAAAAAATACGTGTCCAATATTTTTTGGAAATCTATCTGACAGACTAATTCGATTTTTTTAGTTAACTACCCTATTGTGTAAACCTCAAGTACTTTTATTTATACCTCGACGTACATTTCTTTACCTATTTGCTTTCATCATGCATTCCTGCCCATGTCCCATGTCATTTGAGGTCGGTGCAACACGTTTTTTTATTCCATTCTCCCCTCTTAGTCGTCACGCTATCATTTACTCCTTCTTCCATCATATCATTCCTCTCACAATCCATCCATCTTTTCTTTGGTCTTCCCTTTCCATCCATCAACATTCATAATCATCACTCTTTTAGTCACATGCGATTCCTATTTGCTTTATTACCACTAAAAAGTAACAAGCAATAACAAAAGCTACAAAAAAGTAGATTAATATCATAAAATGTTGTAACTCGCAATACAACAAAAGGAACATTAATATTACGACTCATTAACATGAATTATGAAACGGTAGCGCCGTAAATGTATTATTTAACCAGGTATATTCAATTCTCTGTGTGCCTCTGTAGTATATTGAACTTTTTCCGACATCAATTCCAGTCACTTGGGTCGTATTGTCAGACCTTCATCATACGTTACCTCACAAATTAACGTCGGGAGTGAGTTACAATGCTTTGCTAAAATAACAGCACCATTCACTCGACCTGTTCACCTTAAAATACTTTTACAAAAAAGTTGCGAAATGCTACATGCTTTCATTAATTAAAATGACGCCTCAGGCGTTGACCGTTTAAGACGAGTTTAATATATGAATGTTATGTTTCTTCACGCTTCAATGGTGGCCAGATAAAGCTTGGTTTAAAAAAAACTTTTATTTCGTACAAGCGACAGTCATGAGAAGTTAGTGAAAGAAAACTTTTCTACTGTGCTTACTTACGCTTTTAGTTTTGTAGTATAAAAAACACACATTACGATAAATATTACAGCACAACATCTCGTTCCTAAATGGATACGTGATGATGCTGCTAATAGATTTATAATCTCATGATCGTTATCCACTTTTCTCCACCTTAACCAGGCGAGAATTTAAAATGAATTGCGTCCATGCTCCCAATTCCCAAGGCCTTTCTTAAATTTATATAGCGATAACACAATAACACAGATTCCTTTCATGTAACGTTATTGTGATCCGTTATTTGTATGATCGTAAAATTCTCAAAATAATCTGTTTACTTTCAATAAGAAGTACATTGCGATGAGTCACCGTAAACGGCAGAGATGCTAGGAAAGGTGCCTGTCGCCACTGTTTAGCGACTAAAGATTACGATGCAAATATATAGCCCCAAACTTACTTTGAACGTCGCTGAAGCGTATAACTTCGTTCGCTCAACTCACTTAGGTACCCATTCATTTTTACACTTTTCTGACTTAGGCAGGCACAGAAATATCGATAAAATCTAAACTTGATTCCCTGCCACTATACCGAGTCGATAAGTGTTTCAGTACACTGCACTATGAGCCTTTGAAGATCAATTCAATAAAGTCACTTATATAAAAGGTCAAAATATCACTTTAAAAGTTTCACACCGTTATATTGAATGCGTCGCTACATTGTCACAAAATTCTCGCCCCATTAAACTATTTCAAAAGACACGTGTTTTGAATTTCAGTATCAAATCTCGTAAATCATTTTTGTGAAAATGTTATAACATGAAAGAGCGTAACGCAATAAATTGAATTGACAGCTATTGTACATTTAATAGAGCAGTTCTGGGGAACGGAAGTGTGACCGGGAAATATCAACGTGGCGGCGCTGGCCCTTTAGATAAATTGGTTTTTTCGCACCCGAAAACATTGGATTCATCCCATTTTATTACCAAAATCTTTCGAACGTGATAACGCCCAAGGGGAGGTAGAAGGCAAATAGTATGGTTCAATAGAACTCGATAGCTAAATTACGACGATTCAAACTTTTTGAAACATAATTTGATGACAACAAAAAATAGAGATTCTACAATGTAACAGCATAACATCACGCTTGTAATCCCCGAAGAGTTAGGGAGAGATATATCCATTAATTCATGCACATTTTGTCAGTTGTGTTTAAGTCCCATGACACATCCAGACTCCATGGTTGCTACTGAGAAATTCCTGATGGAAAAATCCAATAAAACTTTACCCGATTTGGAAATCGAACCCAGGACAATGCACAGCAGTAGCCCTGGCGAGCAATAGACCAACGAAACGAAACAACGAAAAATATATTGTATTGCCAAATAAAATTCCATTGAAATGATAAAATCTCAACACAAATACAACCATAAATCCGTTTTCCAACTCTTTATTTCGGAGAGCGGCGAACACAAACACGTGATACGATAAACATTTACTACTATATTTTTACTACCGAATTGCTTACATAAGTACTTAGTACATACATACGTACGAATATACTAGTTTACTCGGTTGCCAAATAATATCCGGCCACACTCCCTGTTTGGGAGAAACAAATGAAAATCGAACAATCCATATAACTTGACGGCACGGTTGGCGCAGTGGCTGAGGGATTGGACTGCTGCGCTGCGTGTCGCGGGTTCGATCCCCGCACAGAACAAATATTTGTATGGCCTACAGATAGTTGTTCCGGGTCTGGGTGTTTGGTTTGTGTACGTGAGTTTAATTTATGTGAACGCATCCACGATACAGGAGAAATTCCTAGTGTGGGACAACGTTTTTTTTTTAAAGAAAAAGAAAGAAATGTGTAGTAATAACTAAATGATAGTGACATGATGACGCCTTTCTTTCTCCCATTAACCCTGTCAATGGTAAATAACGTGGAAGTAAGGCGAGAACATGATGATCATGATGTAGGGACTATAGGTAGAGACCTGAAGCTCTAGAAATAAAGAAAGAAAAAGTTTAAAAAATTGACAGAAATTAAAAAAGCACACATACGTCGGTTTTTAAATAGCACTTACGAGTACTTATATTGTTTTCCTACTCCTCCGCTATTATTTTCTGATTAATTTCGTTGCGGTATCCAAGACAGTTAAATCGTTTCTCTGGGACTTCGTCAGGCTTCATTGTCTCTGCGTTTTTCTTGTGGTCGCCACTGTTGATTCTGCCTTACAGGAGTTACAGTGGTTTGGGAATAGTGTGGCGGGCTTATCCCAGTAAAAAAAAAAGGTTTTGTAACAAGCACAATCAGTGACTTCCGTTGATATGAATACATTATAAAAATTATGAACATGTAATTATGTGAAATGTAATATTTTATATATTTAAATTTACGTAACATTGACGCTAGGGCCTCTGTTTGTTCTATCTACGAGACAAATCCAGCCTCCAAAACTTTCCAGTCCCTAGTACATTACAGCTGAAATACACTAACGCGTGTTCAATCGACCCCTAACCCAACCCGTTTCAACTACCCTTTACCTTTTGCATCTTCCCTCTACCTCCATTACTCCTGACCCCGGTCTCCAAAACGTCGATCACTTATTTACTGAATCAAATATCAAAATTGGAACCCATTAGTCACTTAATCCGTCGAATATGTAGACAGAATCATCCGGCAATATAATATCGATCAATATTTGATATTTAATACCTTCTGGTTATCGAATAACTTAAGCTGCGGTTCTAAGGATTACAAACTTGTGAGGTGTAATATAATCAGTAGGATAAAAGCGACAAAGCGAACATTGTACCACAATGTGAACTTTGTACAAATGAATTCAAACTTTATGTTGAAACCTATGTTTGACTTACAAATGCTATTGAAATATGCATGAACGCCCAAAATCAAACAATCGGGTGACTGATTGTGATCCTGCAAAGCCTGGGCTAAAACTTTTTCAAACTTTTGACTGTCACACTGTATTGTAACTATGTTATTGATAGATAAAACAATTATTAGGTGCAACAAACGAACAAAATATATGTTGCCGTTTTGGGTCTGCGTCAAATTTCAGGGGGTCATTGTAGTCATAATTATAAACAACTTTTACCATGGGACCAACCCTAAAATCACTAAAAAAAAACAGCTCTTCCATACATTTTGAAGAGTTATGCGCAAATAATAGTAGGGAACAACTGTTTTTTTTTCAGATCCAGGTTAAAAACCTTTTACACAAACAAACATGTGTTAAAATGGTCATCGTCACCGAGGCTGGCCCAAGAAACGCGACGATTTGACCTCGTTCTTGACTAATTTTCCAGAGAAGGCAAAACATCGCCAGCATTCGAAAGGAATGGAAGATGTCCTTGTTCAGCAGTGGGACAGAATAGGCTAATATAATTATATTAAAAGTTAGCACGGTACGAAAACTCGAAACAGTCCGTCTGTTAGTCAGTGCGGTTAAAACTCCAGAACCTCTTATCCTATTTACGTGAGGTTTTATCTGACTAAGTCTAAGTAAATGTCAGCCGCAGAGCCGTAAACACAGCTAGTCTATTAAACGACAGCAAATATAACATGTTACCAAAGTATGAAGAAGGGTGTCCACAGAAACTTTCTTCGCGATAATTACACAAGTTTGTTCGAGAATTATATTAGTAAAAGCTGCCGCATTCTGTAGATGATGTCAGAAATGATTTGATTTTGTAAATTAATGAGTTATAAATGCGTGAAACTGTGCTGGTTTTTAGGGCTGTAGGTAAATCTTAATTAAAGTTAATACTTTAATTAAGATTTACCATCATTTTGAAGCTTTTAGTCCGTTAAAATATAACGCGTTCATAATGATGTAAGTAATTATAAAGTCAAATTATTACACTGTTTCAGAAAGGACGGGTGCGTATTACTTGCAACCGGCGTACGTGTATGACCAGATGTGAGAACGTGGACGAGGCAAAAGGAGAATGTAAGGATCGTAGCAGGTGGCGTTCTGTGGGTTCTGCCTACCCCTAAGGCGTGAGCTTATGTATGTATGTTCCAGTAAATTCAGTGAGTTACTGAAAAACATGAATGATTCATTATCATTGGTTTGACACGTGCTTACATTATTGTTTACCGTTGAACTCTTATATTTGTTTCGGGACTTTCCTACTAATATCGCACTCTAAAAAAAGCTTCGCTAAAATCCTAAGCTTAGCGAACCTTTATAAACAAATGTAATTAACACCATAAACAATAACAAACCGTTTTGTTTACAAAATAATATGGAACGACATAGAATTAAATCTACAGTCTGTTCACAATAATGGTGGAAAATAACTGAGAGAAAGGACAACATACTTTTTCGTAACCCCCAAGAGACATCATCATCTTCCTGCTGTAACACGTTTTTTTCTTCCATTCTCTCTTGTAAATCGTCACACTATATTTTATTCCTTTTTCTTTCATATCATTCCTCACACAACCCATTCATCTAGTTTTAGTCTTCCTCCCCCTTTTTTTTTTTGGCCGGTGGAAAATCATCAAATAACCCCTCCCGCTCTTGGGCAGAGCGAAAGGGAGTGTCAGACTTCTACTGACTAAAATCCACCCATGTTCTTTCTTAACCCTTCATGTCGAGGCCACGGTATCTCTTGCGAACAACCCGCAGCCCAGTCTTCCTCCCCTTCTGTATTCATCACCATTTATATTCATCAATCTTTTAGTCACATGCAATTCTTCCCAATTATTCCCTTTTCTGTACCTGGCCCAACTTTTAAACTTCCTCTAATGTACCTACTCATTCCTTACTTTATGCATTGTTTGGCGCACCACACCTCCACCTCAACATTCTCTTGAACCCCCAAATATATTATCACGAAAACATCAATAAATCTTGAGACGTATACTGCTTGACATAAAGTTCACCAAACATGTAATTAATAATACAAATATTATCCCTCTACCTACCCTACTATGAATTAACCTATCACGTCTTCTGATGGATCACAGTCTCTTATTGGATATTATTATAAGAAAAAACAACCATAAAGTTTAATACGATAAATTGATATATTGGGCACACTTTGCCAACGTTTTTAATATTATTTCGCAAAGAAAATTAGTTTTATATGTGATGGATAGCTTTGTTAGTATTAGTAATTTGTTTGACAAACAATATTGGGTTTCCAAACAGGTTTGAATATCAAAATATTGGAAATCAGGAGAGAATTTTAAATTTAGATGAGCCAGTTATGATAAATATTGATTTTATAGGTGTTCAATAACGTTCGTTGAAATTTTTGATAGTCGTAGTAGTAGTAAATTCAATTTTTAATCAATTATTTATCAGCAATCACAATTTACTATACTATAAATATTAATTAAAACACGCTAATAAAACAAGTTCTAACTGAAATGAGAAATAACACGTGAGTCGTCATCATGAATGAAAATGAAGTGTTGATAAATGTAATCAAATTACTCGCGTAATTTATTACTTTCAAGATAAGGCAATCTTTACGTCGGCACCTAACGAATATGCTAATTACCATAAATTTACAGCATCTTAATGAAATCCTTCTTTCTACCTTCCTTAAACTACGGAAACTTATTACTGAAAGATATCTCCATAATTACTTTATGAATATGCTATACTTACCAATATTAAAAACTTAAAGCTAATAACACAAACACATAAACACACACTAGTTCACAATCATCACATTCGTCAAATTGATCAAATCCTCGATCTGTTTATTTACTAAAACATTTTTATAAACCACTATAATACAATTACAATAGTTTTAGTTTACACAGATTAGTTTAAAAGTTTCAACAGTAAAACTTCACTTCGGAGAACTTGAGTAAATTAGCTTAGGGCGCTTTTATAGCGAATATTTAAGTCGTAGTTTCAGGAGTCGGCTACGAGAATCCGGGACGTGCTACGGCGTAGCTCGTAGCGATTTGAGCGCGCGTGATGCGTGGCGTCTGACGGGCATGCGGAACGCGACTGTCTTGCAGCTACGACTCTACGAGCGACGCTTGCCTGAAAACACCTCTATACTATACTATTGTACCGTCGATGTGTCGGGCGTCTGTAAACACAACCGTAGCATAGCGTGTCGACTTATCAAAACAATCACTGATACCTATCACATATGACTGCATAATAGCTCTGCCTTTGTTGCCGCTACCATTCCAACACAAACTTGTTTCGAATGTACGATGACAACTACGTGATTAGTCTATTCGAAATGTGATTTTATTTCTGTAGATACTTGTGCAATGTTGTGTTTTATTTACTTTATATAAGTAGGTGTTCTACCGAAGATTAAGAACTTTAGAGTGCAATGTGTTTATAACATGATAAAACTGAGTTTTGTAAATAAACCGGCTGCTGTATAAAGAAATGAATGATAATGTAAAAGTGACATTGAATTAAGTAACTTAAGATAAGTCATGGACAGCTATGACAGTGAAAGTTTTAGCGAACTTGAAACAAAAATATTTTTGCTTTACATTTTACTATTCCATATCAATCTTGCTGACTGCTTAATCTTTTTACCACGGTATGAAGTCTTAGCGTGTACCTCGTGCTGACGCGTGAAGTGAAAGGCACATAACAAAACAGATCTTCGAAACATACCAAACGGTATTTTTTTAGAATAAGAATTATTGCTAAAATATGCAGGTAAGTAGAGATATGTAAATTAAATATTTCTGCCTTTTTTTTCTAAGGCGATTCTCACACAACGTCGCTCGTCCGAGTGGTCGGACGGAGGCGGTGAACCAAATATAATTGGTGCGAGCGGTACACCACATAGACACGCGGTAAGCGCCACCGTACACCACCGCATCAAAGCCAATGTGTCCGTATTTATTACTGGGCCTATTTTACCATACCAATTATTGGAATCAAATAAAACAGCTCTTGACCCATTATCATTAATGACAATATTTATCCGTGGTACTAGGAAATTCGGCTTATCCCAGTTGTATACGTCCCTTTGTACCTAATGACCTTGTTATATTCTGTCTCCTGCTGACATTGAAGAGAGTGGAAATGATGTTTTTCCTACTCCTCCGCTTTTTTTTTTTTGATTAATTTCGTTGCGGAGTTCAAACTGTCTTGTTAAATTGTTGGTTGACTTCGTCGAGCTTTATTGTCTCGGTACTTTTCAAGTTGTCACCGTTGTTGATTATGACTTTCAGGAGTTGTAGTGGTTTAGGAATAGTATGACAGGTTTGTCTCAAAATAAAAAATGCCAAAGCAACATGACCGCTCGGACGAGTGGTGACGTATGAGAATCGCCTGATACCTAAATGCTGTACCTAGAAGTCAATTTTCATTGTAGAATCAAAGTGGTCCCACTCATATCATAATTTATTCAAGTATGACGCAGGACGGTTTACGGCACATGGCATGTTTGCAAAAATATGGCCTTGTTCAAGGCCAAAACAAACGCAAATCATTCAATAGTATGGACACAGCGGTCTGTGTTTATCGTCCAATGGTTTCACTTTGTTTTGGTAGGGCACAGGTACTTGGTATAAACCTATATAAACCACTAGTAGAGATAGATTTATTATTGCGGGCAATCAACTTTTTACAGAAGACTTATGGACTTTGTGCCCGGTTGTTGGCAATAGGCTTGCCCCCTATTACATGGGACTTAAACATAACTGGCGGCATAACACCTCTGCCTAACCCTTCGAGGATTACAGGCGTGATGTTATGTTATGTGTGTGTTATATATGGTGGAGGTACTTAACAGGGTGCAAAGTATCCCCTTCTTATATTAATCTGTCTTGCTTCATCAAATCCCAAAATCATCGCTTAAGCTCCCTTACTATTAGGTTTAGACCAACTTCACTTCTTAAGAACCAAAACCAATCACATTGAACTAGTCTGGGAATTGTGTGCGTATTTTTGGGAATTGGCAAAAAAGTGGTGCAGAACCAGGATGGATGGACGGACGGACGGACGGAGGAGAATGGAGGGATGGCCTTTGCTCTGCAGTAGTAGAGTACAAACTAGCTATAATCAAGTATTTAATATGTCAAATACTTAGCATCATCAGTGACGTTCCCAGTGCGGGGAAATAGACTCGATCTGTGTCAAAGGGACTTGGGCTAAATCCACCACGCAAACCCAGTGTCGAAATTGGATGTCACGTGTCTTAGATTGTTTGTTCTAGAAGACGCTGGTTCGATCACGCCGTTTTCGTTCATCGAACCGTCGTGAGACCGGGGTTCAAAATCAAATATTAATAAACCAGCACTGCTTTCTACGGGAATTACTTACCAACTAGGAAATCTAAGAGCCAAGTTAATACATACTTAGAAATCTAATATTTTTCCCAGCTACATACGAGGCGCCTATAATCAAATGTAATTTATCACTTGCCCGAAGTCAACGTGAAAATATTAATACGGAAAACTTTTCACGTGGTACACCCACGTAGATAGCGTATCCACGTGTCATCTATATACATATAATAAATCTGTAGAGAAATCGTTTTTGTACATAGAAAATATTTAAAAAAAAAATTGTCAGGGTATTAAAGTATAACCAACAGAACACATTTCCAGCATTTTTGGAATTTTTGTCTGTTTGTCTGTTTATCTGTTTGTCTGTTTGTCTGTTTCGATGACTAAGCATCACGTCAAATTTACGAAACGAATGTAGGTAACTTTTATACATAAATATTGTGCGTAACTTGGGCTATTACTTAGTCTTTGTTTCATCGTAATCGGTGCTCTCTATCAAAAGATATATGAATTTATAGTTTTCAAGAAGAACTTATCGTTATGGTCAAGAATGAGACAAGCAGCGACATCTATTGAACGAATATGGTACTTATTACTAAATGCCTTCACAAGATAACTTTAAAAAAGTTATGATAGCAAAAGGTACGTAGATATAAGTCTAAATGACGCTGCTTTCAAAATCTACATAGCCTAATCCTTATAGTGTTTGATCGCTCTTTTTTAGCAGTTTATCTTCGTCTTCGACAGATGGCGTTATTCATTTGATGTCATTTTCTGAACCGCGGTAATGGTAAACATACACACATTATGTTTCGTGAATAGTCAACAAATAAAAATTTACCAATTACACAGTATTAAAATACTATTTTTTTTTAAACTAAATTAAAATTAGATAAAACCCAAATCATATTTTTTTTTGTACCGTGTGGGAATCGAACCTGGGACACGCAGTGCTACTGTTAGTCGTCCAGCCATTGCGCCAACCATGTCGTCATATAGATGTGGTGTGTTGTTAGCCCTATGTGTCGAGGCCGCGGTATCTCTTTCGAACAACCCGCAGCCCCAACAGGCGTCGGTCCTTGGGGGCCCCTTCAATGTTGCTGACATCTCTTTGAGACGCGCGTGGAACACGAACGGACGAACTAGCCCGTTACTCACCGTTTACAGGCCCGCGCCTACGGTGGCCGGAAGCCATCACGTGGCCCCCGATGCCCGGAGCGTCTCCCGCGGCGGCTGGGACGAGAGGTTGTCTCCCTCTCACGTTCCGCCACCTCTTTCGCTAGCATTACTGCTTCGCAGAAGGAGGTGGCAGCCATTTCAGATTCGATGTCCCAGGTACAGGTACCCTCTCGAAACACCCTCTAATCCCCCCTTTTTTTTGTGGTTCGTAAATTATCAAATGAATCATCCCGCTCTGGGCGGAGCGGAAGAAAGTGTCAGACTTCTACTGACTAAAAACCACCCACGTTCCTTCTTAGCCCTTTGTGTTTCGGGGCCATGGTATCTCTTGCGGACAACCCTCAACCCCGGCAGACGTCCCTTTGGGGCCCCTTAATTGTTGCTGACATATCTTTGAGGCGCGCGTGGAACACGAACGCGCCAACGACAATCTGTCTGCCTGTCGACTGTAATGTACCTGTTTCAAATTTCTTCAAGATCTGTTCGGCCGTTCTGACGTGGTTGATTAACAAACACCCATCCATATAAACTTTAGTATGAGACATAGTCAGTACTTTGCATTACTCTCTTCTTATTTTCTACAGCGTCAGTAAGTTAACGCAGGGCAATGATTAAATTTTATGTACTTTTATCTAAGCGACGCATTTTAGTTTCCGACAAGCACGCGAACGAAGTCGCGGGCACAGCTAGTACAAAATATATAAGGCTAAGTCACACGTATCATATTTCCTCAAAGCTATTTCTCCGAGCAGGAACCAACTATATGTCCGGTCACATCACATAACGATATTTAAGTATAGTCTGTACCCAGTATTACTTTACCCTTCTTGTTACGCTTTTTCTATATACGACGGGTCAGGTAATACTGGGCACTGACTGCACAAGGTATATGGGTCGCTGTTTCGCCAGACGATGACCAAACGATGCCACTTAATAAAACACTTGCCGTTTTATATTTATGACCGCAGACTGACGGCGAGCTCATAAAGATGTACCATCACGCCTGTAGTCCCCGAAGGGTTAGTCAGAGCTGTATCTAATAGTAAACCCACGTTTCGCCAGTTATGTTTAAGTACCATGTAATAAGGGGCCTATTGCGACATCAACCCTACTAAGAAATTCTTGAAGGAAAAACTTACCTGGACCCGGGAATTGAGCCCAGTACCTCGGGCTCCGCAGTCGCGCTTGCGACCACTAGTTTAACGAGGCATTACGATAGCAGTGAATGCCTCGGCATTTATTTCAAAGTTTACATATCATCATCATCATTTCAGCCATAAGACGTCCACTGCTGAACATAGGCCTCCCCCAGAAGGGGGGGATTTTCCATAATCGCCACGCTTGGCAGGCAGGTTGGCGATCGCACTATGTTTGTTACGTAGGCACAGAGAACGCTGCTGCCCATTATCTTGTAAGCCCCTCAGTCGCCTCTTACCTTACGACACCCACGGGAAGATATGGTGCTATTCTTTACGTCCGACGCCTACGGAACAAAGTTTACATAACTTATCACGGCTTTTCGCAAGGATAGGCACTGATAAGGACACCATGCGCCAGTCTTTGAATCCTTCTTCTTCAATCTTTGGCCACCTAACGCTGAGTGTAGGTCTCTTCTAAATCTCTCTACTTTTTGGCGACTGTGTGTTATGGCTATTCAGTTTGCTACGGACACTTTTATAAGATTGCTGTATCCCTAAACTGGAGTTCGAACACCAAAACCCCACGTTAAGCAGCCACGAAAGCGATCACTGGTCCTATATTTCTCCTGTTTATCACAGGCATAAAAGTAGTGTCATGATGGAAAATGTTCAAGTATTCATGTCAACGAGTTAGAAGGACGATTATACTGCCTTTTTACGATAACGATTTACGGCCGGAACGTTGCCTATAATCACAAACTAGCCTAATAAAATAGTACAACTCTATCACCATCAAACAGACCGTATTATCATATAATAATGTCTGTTTCCCAGTAATTGGGTCGTAGGGGTCAGATGGAGTCGCTCAATGTAAAATATTGATAGTCAACTGCTTTTGTTAGATTGGACGGCAACCCCTGTTGGGAAAGCAAGACGAATAATGATTATTAATTAAACTGTGTCATGATTTTCGGAGGGTTGATCTCGCCAAGTTATAGAGGAGCTCGTTACTTACTGAGTTTCCTCCGGGCCTCGGAAAGCACGATAAGCCGTGGGTCCCGGCTGCCATATTTAGATCTATGACAGTCGTTTCAGGTAGTCAGTGGTCTGAAAGTCTGACAACCAGTCTTACCAAAGGGTATCGTATTATCCAGTACTAACTAGATTGCGGAGGTCAGATAGACAGTCGCTCTATGTAAAATACTAGTATTCAGCTGCAACCGGCTAGACTTGAAGCAGACCCCAACATAGTTGGGAAAAGGCTAAGCAGATGATGATGATCTCGCCAATATAAGAAAAACCCATGTCTTACGTCTACATTGTTAATCCGTTTTAAGACTTTAACAATGCATTAACAGCTTCCAAAAAGATACTCTGAATGTAAATTGGCACTCGTTAAAATAACAAACTGGAATTAAATATACGTTGAAGCACAAATATTTGATAAAAACCGATTTGCAGGTATTCAAAGCATTTTCATTAACGACCGTATTAATTAACCTTTCAATGGACAAAACAATTTATTTGGATACGAACTTTACCCGTGGGATTTCTTTTCGTTATCTTAAGAATTAAGAAAAATCACAGTTTCCTTTACTTCATTCTTGGAAATGTAATGGAATCATTCTGCGAGGAACGATGCTATATAGCGAATAGCGAATCTATTCAAAAAAAATATTATTTGTTATTACGTAGTTGGTACGCAAATGAATGTTGTTGCTTGTTTAATTTTTCCGTCTCAGCGATTGGCTCTTAACAAAATAGGTACACAACCCTGATAAATTCATGATCATCACCCAGTTTTACCTTATATCCCAAAGAGTTTTATGTGTTACAAATGTCGTTATGAAATTGAAATTGTTTATTCAATTAAATTCAATTAATTTATTTCAGATAGATTACATCACAACTATGCATAATAATCATCCATATATCAATTTTTAAAATAATAATAATATAAAGTAAAAATAAAACATGATATAATATTAAAAACAATGGACAAAGTAAACAGACACAAAGGATAGAAATTAGGACCGCCACTGCCCATACATGTAAACTTGTCCAATGCTCCATGAAGGTGCAATCTACATCCATTCGGCCCACAATGAGCTGCAGAAAGCTGTTGGGGCTGCCCCGTATGCGGCGCATCAGAGAAGCTATTCTTTTGCGATGTATCGCTTGAAAGCCATCCACTTGAGCGTCTGCAAACATACCTGATGCGCTACAAAAATTATTGCAAAAATATTTATTGGATTATTTGAATTCTACCTGAACTAGGAATAATAATAAACCTGTATCTCTGGTAACTGACTGAAGTGCTCTTACCTTAATATTATCTAAGATTCCTCCTTTCATTTCATTCTTTTATTATTTATATATTTAAACTTTATGCACAATAATGATACATAGGCGGACTTAATGCCACGAGGCATTCTCTACCAGACAACCTTAGGGTTAATTAAGACAACATTGTGGTAGGGTACAAAATAACTAAAAAAAACAATGTCAACTTTAATAGAATAAAAATTATATACTTATATTATTACTAATACACATATAAAAATAAAATAAACTAATAAATATTTAACAAATACCAAAAAAAAAAACCAAAAACTTAACAGGCAATAATTACTATGACTCACTACTACTGACTATGACTTACTACATATTACTTATGTTATAGTTGAGGACGCAGAGACGGAAACACTATAAGTAAGTGTCCAATCTTAAAGGTATGAAGCTTACTTCACTGAAGATGTACTCACACAGTAGGTACGTTAACATATTAATCAACTATCGAATTCGAACTCAGAACACCTAAAGTTTTAAACTCTATTATTACTTAGCCTACATATTAGTTTTCCGATTTGCAACACGAAAGCCTTTACAGGTGTTAGAAATTTACACTAATCTTCTTTAAGGGCCCGAATTTGAGCGCTGCTCTAAACTCCCCCTTTTTTTTCTTTTTTTTGGGGGGTGGGAAATCATCAAATAACCCCTCCCGCTCTTGGGCAGAGCGAAAGGGAGTGTCAGACTTCTAGTGACTAAAAACCACCCATGTTCCTTCTTCGCCCTTCATGTCGAGGCCGCGGTATCCCTTGCGAACAACCCGCAGCCTCGACAGGTCTAAACTCCCCCTTTATTTGGGAATGGCGAATATAAGTACTTAAGTGGAATAACCAAATTTAGGGGTGAATCGAGTTAATTTGTAAAAATCGCCATTAGGTAAACTTCATGCACTTTTATAATAACACAAGCGGTCGCCCTCTGCCTGAAAATGTCGATGTTCCGAACAAACTTCATACCCTGTATCAATTTTTAAATCCTCTGCTTAGGTATCAGCATTATTACCCAGCAGATAAAGACTATGAATGTATTATCTGTCACTAAATAAATTATCTTTGCACCTTAAAATTGACAAGTCGACTGGCATAATAATAAAACAATAAAAAAAATAAAAAAATGTTTATATCTTCCACAAAAACACTTAAAACTAAAACTTAAAAATGGAAAACAGGAATAATAAAGATTACAATGTATTTGTGGGAGACTGGTGCCTAAACTAAGCCGCAACTTGTATTTCAGGACACCAGGGACTCCCCCCAACATAATACCTGAGCGATTGACTGCCCACCAATGACCATGGGTACAATTCCTGCCTAAGAAACATATTTGATAGGCCTTTATCACCCATGAAACAATAAATACCCTGATGGTTTTTTATATAAGTGAAACAAAACAACCATAAGACTAGACTATACGATCTTGTTTTTGTTGTAGGACGAATATCACGGGCACCTTGAACTGATCTCACGAAGTACTGTGTTTTAAGCGATTGAACGGCTAGATAATACTCGTTAAAACGCAAGACTATTTCTCTGAAACACTACTGCGATAGAGTTCTAGAGCTGTTTCTTCTAAATACAATTACTTTATCTTCTAGAAATGTAATTGACTATTTGAGCTGTCTTACGTTACTTCCACGATATAGAAGTACTTTAAAGTAATAAAATACTAGCGAACACTAATTTCGTTAACATTTCAGTGGGGTCGTATTTCAAGAATACACAATGGAAATCAACGAAGAAGTAGGTAAGATCTATATTTTTGAATTATTGAAACAGCTTCACGCTGTCGTCTTATTTGTCGAAATGATGGACGGAGATGTTGTGGTAGGTGGCAGGAGTGTATACTCGTACCTAATAGGTACCTACAGTAACTAAACACTAATGCTTTTTTCTTTTATCTTAGCTCCACGGATCTTAATCAAAATATTCGAGATAATAATTTAACTTATGTGCTATTTATAAAATAAAAAATAGTCTCTTCACCTACTCAAACATTACTTAAATTGTTAATGATTTAGAAGTCACCATTAATATTCATTCCTGCTAATAGTCGTTCAGTGTACAAAAAAATTGATAAATGTTTTTAAATTGGTAACAACAGGATTCAATTTGATTTAGGCATCCCGTTAGTGGAAAAGCGAACATCAAATAATCTACACTGAATAATTGAATTCACGGCAAAATACCTGAATTGCTGTGTCAGATCAAAACTGGAAAGACGAGAGGAGTCGAATCGAGGGACAAAACAAACAAAGAAAGCGTGTTTGTCCGTTTATTTTCACCTGACACTGTTTATTTGTTCTCACATTCACAGCGTGTCCTTAACCAAATAAAAATACAACGCCTTCAGAAACAGGAAGAAATATAATCTAATTAAATACTGAATAATTTACTGGAATGCAAAAGACAGATATTGAATGTTTTGATCCAAATGAGAAAATGCTTGCCCTTTCCCCAAAAGAGTAGAAACTACAGAATACGAGGACACACTACAGTGTGTCCTCGTATTCTGTAGTTTATTAAGAGAGTTTTAGAGTCTATTAAGAGGAAGTCTGACAGTGACGCCGGTGAAAAGTTATGTGGTTATGTGGTGTTATTTCAAGGTGTTGGGCAGTTCACACTGTCGCAACCTTCGAGCTTCTGAAAATCTACTTCTTGAAATTCCCTCACACCGTACTGGTTTCATGTCATCTTCTTACGCTGTCTCAGCCATAAAAATCTGGAACGCGTTACCCCTTGGCATTAAATAAGTGGAAAGCAAAATGGCTTTCAAAAGAACTGTGCGGAAGCACTTTTTAAAATCGGACTGAATCACTCATAATGTAGTCATGGTAATTATTGTTTGGTTTCTCGTTTTTTGAATTATTTGTATGTATTATAATATATATTAGTTTATTTAATTCCATCTTTATAATTATATGTATTAGTATGTACCATTTATGATTTATGTTCGGGGTCGGCTTCTAGTCTAACCGGATGCAGCTGAGTACCAGTATTTTACACGGAGCGACTGCCTATCTGACCTCCACAACCCAGTTAATACTAGGTAACACGATACTCTTTGGTAAGACTTGATGTCAGAATTTCAGGTCACTGACTACCTGTAACGACTGCCAAAGATCTATTACCTTTCTGTTTTGTTTACCGTTTATCAATGTACTCCCTTATTATTACTAAGAACTCAAAACTGGCTGTAGTTGGTACACCTATAACTGTCTTCCCGCCTTCGAGGAATACTGTGGGTGTATCAGACACCTCTGCCTACGCCTTAACATCACGTTTGTACTACCCACGCGTGATGTTATGTGTCCGCTGAAATTGACACGATTAAACATTTCCAGCCATGTCATAAAGACGGCAGATATAGATATTGCTCTACTTTGGAACTATTCTGCGAAAAACTACAAGTAGGGACTAAGTTATTTACTTAATTGTATATTGCCAGCAATCCGATTCCTTCGTTGAACACACATGAAAGGCCTAAACACGACGAAGTTTGAATTAGTTTATCAGTTTATGCTTAATCCCACATTCGCGTCTTATCTAGTCAGTAGTTGCTGAAATTGATATTGGTTGGAACTTGCAAACTGAAACTAAGTATGTTTCAATCAAGCTTGTCTTTATTTAAGTTTTAACGTCTATGCAACGACCTACGATTAAATTATAATCTGGATTAAAGTATTAAGGTTACCTATGGCATGGAACCCAACAACCATGGCCTAACATTCTGCATTCTCCACTAAAAATACATTCAACAAGCGCCTATGTAATGTCTATACAAATATATAACAAACTACCTGAAATAATAAAAAAGAAGAAAAATTAAACATATTTATAAAAAAAACTAAATCAATTTTTAACAGAAAAATGCCATAATAGTATAAATGAATATTTAAACGATAAAAAAAAACTATGTACCTATATAAAGAATTCCTATTACGGTATTATTGGATTTATTTTAAATATGGTTTTTTGTATTTTTAAAGCTTCCTCTCTCCTACTATATCTTTGTCTTTTGCTGTGGCCGACAGGGTCCATAATGATCTCATTTTTTTTTTAATTTACCGCCTAAGTACACATTGTGGAATGCAAATAAAATTGGAGTATTGAGCAACCCTTCGGGAATTACAGGCGTGAAGTTATATATATGTAATTGTGTATGTAAGACATGGAACATAAACACACGTATTTATTAAATCTGACTTAAATATATTTACATAGGTGTAACATGCATACAAATCTGTCCACCCTAAACACAGGCTAATGCCCTCTGCCTAAATTCAGACGTGTGTGTAGAGCGACTTCATCAAGTTTCATTCTGACAGGATGTGGAAAATGGAATTGAAATGTGGAGTCAAAACAAGGTTCATGTCGGTACGAGCCAAATGAAGCGAGTAATGAACCTAATTATGACTTGCATACACGAATAACTTACTGACGTGAACGCAACGTGATTCTAGTTACTCGAGGGGTTTGGCGCTGATAGTCGAAATACAGGCTCTGCCTAGTTCGGCTACAGATGACTGCACCACTTATACTGAGTTAAACCTGCCTGGTAAATTGTTTTGTAAGTTATGTCTAAGTTTTCTTTGAATAAACATTATTATTATTAGTTATTACTAGGTTTTGCCTGCGGTTTCGTACGAATGGTATTGATGTACTTGGTATTAATTAAGCTATGCCATAATGAATTATTGCATACGAAGTTTAAGCTAATGTGTGATGTTGACTTGTAAGACTGTAAGTGTAGCAAGCACCTGCTTGTCATTGTCTCGGCGCTTTTCTTGTGGTCGCCACTGTTGATTCTGGCTTACAGGAGTTACAGTGGTTTGGGAATAGTGTGGCGGGCTTGTCCCAATTTAAAATAAAAAAAGCACCTGCTTAAATAAATAAATAAATGAACCGACGCCGACGTCTATTTTTTTTTTAAATTAGTTCACGCTTTCCCACTGCTGGGCAAAGGCCTCCCCCGTGGCTTTCCAAGTTCGTTTGCTAATTGCCTTCTTCGTCCAATTTGTTGAGAATGAGCCCGATGTCTACTAACGAAACAAAAAAAAACTGTTCGAAATCCGGTTGGAAACAAGAGACAAAATTAATTTCGCAATTATAATACGGATGTGTTCTGCATAACAAATGCCGCTCACCAAAAATCCGGACATGTAGTAGTCCACTGCTACAAAAAATCCCAAAAGATAACCTCAGTAGCACTTTGTCGGACCCCAGGATCGCACCCAGGACCCCAAGCTTCTTCTGTAGACCAACGAGAGAAGTACATACTTAAGAAATAAAGTATTTTGATCGGTGCTGCCACATTGTATAACGCCGCGTCCCAACTAAACCGATCGTCGCGCCAACTCGTGACTGTCGCGTATCGTGATTCGTGTGGTTTTGAATGTGCCGAAAGACTGTAGCAGCTTCCGATTTTTCAAACAAATGAGTACATGACATGACATTATGATCGCGACGAGTGCGTATTTAATTCGCGTAATCGATCGCCGTGGCTAGGACAAAAGCTGTGGCTAGAGTTCAAAGAGTTAAAACCAAATGGGTAGCCCAAATATTTAAAAAAGATCTTAGAGATGTTGCGTAACACGCTCATGGTACGTATGTAAACACGCACATATTTTAGTGTCCTCTATTGTGGATATATTTAGACCGACCTTTCCTGGTATTCATGTTTTCAGTTTTTAGAAGGTAATTTCGTTACATACTACGAGTTGATTCGCAATTGCATAGCAAATCCACAATGGATTTAAGTGAAATCCAAGCATGACACATTGACCATCGTATATAATCGGCATCCCTTGTCTGTTGCAATGTTAGATGAAAGCTCTGCCTACGTAGAAATCTTCGGAATACGTTCAACGAAAGATAGACTTGAAAGTCTTGGTATTAAAACGAGAATATTTCATCTACCTGCACTTTTTCCTCATCCTAGATGGAAACAGCCTTGCAGTGACAACTCACCTCCACATGAATGAACACACATTGATCAATCGATTGTCAAAACTTTTATGATGCAATCAACACCTGTAGTGTTTCTAGTTCATTAAGTTTGGCAGAACTGTGTCCAAACCGACTAGAACTGCTCCAAAGCTCTAATTCAAACATGGAAATGACTACAATGAATAGAATAGATGCTTGAAAAAAATAAATACGCGTTGACTTGAGAACCTTTTTTCGTCGGTTAAAAAGGGCGTAGAACTAAAAATAGTAGAACGAAAAAAAATCGATTAAAACAACACAATACAATCAAAATTAAAACACACGTAAGTACATTATAATATAATATGGCGGCAGGCAGAAACCGCAGAACCTCACCTGCTATGATCCGTACATACTCCTATCGCTCGTCCACGTTCATACATGGAGCCATACGCTAAAATAAGGACATAATAATATCGAATATACGCGAAATCACAATTTCCTAATCGATGATTAAGCTAACGTAGAAAGCAACAGACGATTGTGATTGAATTAATCCATTTCGATTATTTTTCGTGCGCAAAGCAATTTTACGTACCTATATTGTCTCCGGTTCCCGGTAATATTTCATGATTGGGGAACGAATAACGGAGATTAAGAGTGTTGCTTGTTTCGGATTTTTTAGCATACCTATGGAGGTAGCTTGAGTGCGTTTCAACACATCTTCACAATCTGCCTAGCCTTTTCCCAACTATGTTGGTGTTGGCTTCCTGTCTAACCGGATGCAGCTATCTATACATATAATAAATCTGTAGAAAAATCTTTTTTGTACATCGAAAATATTTTAAAAAAAATTGTCAGGGTATTAAAGTATAACCAACAGAACACATTTCCAGCATTTTTGGAATTTTTGTCTGTTTGTCTGTTTCGATGACTAAGCATCACGTCAAATTTACGATACGAATGTAGGTAACTTTTATACATAAACGTTGTGCGTAACTTGGGCTATTACTTAGTCTCTGTTTCATCTTAATCGGTGCTCTCTATCAAAAGATATATGCATTTATAGTTTTCAAGAAGAACTTATCATTATAGTCAAGAACTAGCTGTGCCCGCGACTTCGTTCGCGTGCTTGTCGGAAACTAAAATGCGTCGCTTAGATAAAAGTACATTAAATCATTGCCCTGCGTTAACTGTAGAAAATAAGAAGAGGGTAATGCAAAGTACATGTCTAATACTAAAGTTTAGACGGATGGGTATTTGTTAATCAACCACGTCAGAACGGCCGAACGGATCTTGAATAAATTTGAAACAGGTACATACATTATAGTCGACAGGCACTGTCGTTGGCGCGTTCGTGTTCCACGCACGCCTCAAAGATATGTCAGCAACAATCAAGGGGTCCTTTAGGGCCTCTTAATTGGACAACCGTCAGCCCCGGCAGACGACGGCAACAATCTGCCGGGGCTGACGGTTGTCCGCAAGAGACACCACGGCCCCGAAACACAACGGGCTAAGAAGAAACGTCAGTGGTTTTTAGTCAGTAGAAGTCTGACACTTTCTTCCGCTTCGCCCAGAGCGGGATGAGTCATTTGATAATTTACGAACCACAAAAAAAGGGGGGATTAGAGGCGGTTTCGAGAGGTACCTGTATCGAATCTGGGACATCGAATCTGAAATGGAACGCCATCACCTCCTTCTGCGAAGCAGTAGGTAATGCTAGCGAAAGAGGTGAACGTAAGAGGGACACAACCCCTCTTCCCAGCCGCCGCGGGAGACGCTCCGGGCATCGGGGGCCACGTGATGGCTTCCGGCCACCGTAGGCGCGGGCCTGTGAACGGTGAGTAACGGGCTAGTTAATCGTTCGTCCGTCCTATGACGATGGAGGCGCATTCGTGTTCCACGCGCGTCTCAAAGGGATGTCAGCAACATTGAAGGGGCTCCCAAGGACCGACGCCCGTCGGGGCTGCGGGTTGTTCGAAAGAAATACCGCGGCCTCGACACATAGGGCTTACAACACACCACATCTATATAAAGACATGTTAGGCGCAGTGGCTGGACGATTAACAGTAGCACTGCGTGTCGCAGGTTCGATTCCCACACGGTACAAAAAAAATATGTCGTGGGTTTTATCTAATTTTAATTTAGTTTAAAAAAAATAGTATTTTTATACTGTGTAATTGGTAAATCTTTATTTGTTGACTATTCACGAAACATATGTTTATTTAATAACACCGCCGTTCAGAAAATGACATCAAATGAATAACGCCATCTGTCGAAGACGAAGATAAACTGCTAAAAATGAGCGATCAAACACACTATAGGGTTGAGGCTATGTGGATTTTGAAAGCAGCGTCATTTAGACTAATATCTACGTACCTTTTACTATCGTAACTTATTTAAAGTTATCTTGTGACGGCATTTATTAATAAGTACCATATTCGTTCAATAGATGTCGTTGCTTGTCTCATCTTCTATACATAATAATAAATCTGTAGAAAAATCTTTCTTATTTATTTTATTATTTCTCACGGATAAAGTGAAGTTATTGCGGCTGGATGTTTATGAGCAGACAAAACGGTGTACCTTCTTTCTTGTTTTTTGCGCTCGGTACGATAATCTTAGTGACCATGACAGTTTAGTGTTTTTTAGGCTTTGTCATGTTGATGCTCATCCACTTAATTGGAAATTGCTGTAGCTACCGCATTTCATTATCACTTTGAGCGTGTGTTGAACTGCAATTTGAGGATCCTTTTTAGGGTTCCGTAGTCAACTAGGAACCCTTATAGTTTCGCCATGTCTGTCTGTCTGTCTGTCTGTCCGTCCTCGCTTAATCTCTGTGACCGTTAGCACTAGAAAGCTGAAATTTGGGACCAATATGTGTATCAATCACGCCGACAAAGTGCTAAAATAAAAATTGGAAAAAAATGTTTTATTAGGGTAGCCCCCCTATATGTAAAGTGGGAAGTGTTTTTTTTTTTAATTTTAACCCTAATGTGTGATATATTGTTGGAAAGGTATTTAAAAATGAATAGGGGTTTACTAAAATCATTTTTTGATAATGTCAATAATTTCGGAAATAATCGCTCCAAAAGTAAAAAACAAAGCGTCCCCCTCCCTCTAACTTTTGAACCATAAGTTTAGAAAATACGAAAAAAATCTGAAAAGTAGAACTTTATAAGGACTTTCTAGGAAAATTATTTTGAACTTGGATGGAAACAACAGATGGAAACTGCAGTTAACCAATATAATTTGGTCCCTGAATCGTATGAGCGCCTATACAATCCAGAGGTCAAGTTTCATTTGCCCGTATTTTTTTTTTAACTTCGTTTACATAATATTTTATTATCTACGGAACCCTACACTGAGCGTGGCCCGACACGCTCTTGGCCGGTTTTTTTGCATCGTATAAAGGCGTTGTTTTTTAGAAGATACAGACCGGATACTCGATGGCATTGCCAATCCCATTATCGGCGAAACAACAAAGGAACTCTTGGGCAAAATGTCATGTTTTCTAGACTTTGTTGTTGTGTTATTTGTCAGTAAATGAATTTATTCCATAGATGGCCAAGATTTGAAGCCAAGAACTTACTGTACTGATACACTTACACCACATCATTAGATGCTGCTATAACCACATACCTTCCTCCTTATCTACTCATAATGGAGAGAGCTTAGTGATTGAGGTCGGCTTAGATGTTGATAGTTTACCTATGTAGCTATAGGAACTGATTATGTAGTTTGATAGGATGTTATGATCATGAGTGAGGCCGGTTTACTCTTTGACAAGTTTGAGTAAAGATAACATCGACAGGCACACTGTTGTCGAAATTTTTCATCGAATATTTTAAAAATCAACTGTTTCATACATCTTGTCCGTGTCGATAGGTAGGTACTTATAGTACGTACGAATTCATGGTAAAAGTTTGTGCATAAACGTTAAAAAGTAGGTACACGTAAGGCCCCTAGCACGCGGCGTATTTTAAACGCACCGACGGACGCGCGTTTTGGAACGTGCTTCATCGGTGCTGTAGATGCCAATTTTTTCGTTTTTATAGATTCAGGCGCGCGTAAAACACACACACGTAAAACGATACAAACGCGCGTATGAAGCGCGTTCGAAACTCGTTCGAAGCGCGTACAAACAAAGGGTCGGTTTGGGATCTCTGTATCTGCGCGTATACGCGCCGTTCACGATCGCCCCGTGTGCTTAGGTTACAACTGTTACAAGGTTGAGTTGAAATCTCGTTTGAAGCGCGTATCCGCGCGTCATCAGCGCGTCGTCCGCACGTTTGAAATACGCCGTGTGCTAGGGGCCTAACGGCATGATTTTATTTTTTTAATACATTTATAAATTTTATAACTTTAACCTCTTACCTCCACGATACCCCCCCCCCCTACTATTCAAGGCATCCACCAGCACAATGTTTCGTACTTTTGTGTGCGTTGTTGCGAGCCCTCCTACAGTTAAATGTTTTTTTTTTTACTTAGTTTGTTGTACAGAATGCTTGGTTGACAGCTTCGTGATGGGTTACTTTACACGTTGTAGATAAGGTGTGAGTACCTACACCAGATAGTTTCTACGTGAAACTTTATGAAAAATCAGAAAGCAATTTCGGGTCGTTTAAGTTTTAGGTCAAAAACTAGGATATATCCGTCATTGGTTCACAGCTGCAGGATTTCTACATCGTTCAATACAGGTTTATTTTTATAACTTCTTTACGGCGCAGTAAAAAGTGTGAGACCAGTCTAAATTGAAGCGTAAATCCTTATAACCGTAACTGTAGTAAAGGTCTCCTCGTTTTCCTACAGTAAATTACTGTGGCTGTTTTCATTTACTGCAAATCTCGTTTACTTATTTTGCTTTAAAATTGAATTTTGTTTTTTGAGGGATCACATTTTTTAGGAGAAGGTTGCTATTTGAATATTAGACGCTTTTGTGATCCCTATTTTTTACCGTCTGTATGAATTAGTTAAGTTACCCATCACACATAAGAACGTCAAGCGTGTTTCTCAAGCCATTTAATTTTTTGACATTTTAGTGGTTCCTCAAGGACTCTTGTCACTTTTCTGTAAGCTTGCTATAGTCCTGGCTAATCTTAGGTAGGTACATAACAGTGCTTTCATTATTAATAATTAACTTCTAATTTTGCTATTAACATAACATCATAACATCACGCCTGTAATTCCCGAAGGGTTAGGCAGAGGTGTACCGAATAGCACGACCACATTTCACCAGTTATGTTTTAAGACCCATGTAATTAGGGCGAGCGTTGCCATCAACCGGGCGCGCATCCAGACTCCGTGGCTGCTACTGAGAAGTTCCTGATGGAAAAATCAATAACATTTTCCTGAGTATCGAACCCAAAGACCCCAAGCTGACCAGTCACGCTTGCAACCACTAGGCCAACGAGGCAGTCGAGGCGATTTTACTGTTAAATGAACTTTCTTCTGACTGTCAAAGTAAAACAACAACTGGAACAATTGTAGGTCTGTACAATGTTTCTCTTCGTCATGATTCTTGGCGAGGTCGTTTATGACTTTATTCAGACTCAAAATTTTGATATCTGATCCTTGACTCCTTGTAGTATCAACAACAAGTTTGTAGCCACGTTGCCACTTCCTAGTCTACCAATATTTCTTCAAGTTCCGCGTTTTATATTCCTCGGAAACTCTTATTTTATTGTCACTCCGGTTTATGATTGTTGTTTTATAGGCAATCTGATTGTTCGTAGAAATAACAAGCTTTTATTTCTTTGAATAACTCTATTAAATCATGTTCCATTTTACTAGTGAGGAGAGGATGGTGGTGTACCAGGTACCTGGATTTACATATTTTACATCCAAATATGAAAATCCAGTTTTCTTTTTGTGAAAAGTAAAATATTAAATGGATTCTGAATATTTTATTTTGCTAGCTCGAGTATTCAGTCGTTTGGACACGGCGCCAGGTGCAACATTGAATCACCAATTTTATTCATCCCGAACCAAAGTTTACAACAGGTATTTTAATTTGAATGACATACAGTACAGTCATGTATAATAGGGTTTGGTAAGAGTAGGTATACGTATGAGGTTTCTGTGTCGATTTTATGGCATTTAGTTAGTTGATAAGTACCTGTTTATTGGGTTAAGATTACACTCGCGCTAATCTAAAGCTTTCAATATAATCCTTACTACTTACCAAATTATATTTGATGGCTATACATAACTGGTGAAATGTGGGTGTACTATTAAATATGCTCTGTCTACCCCTCCGAAAATTATAGGCGTGATGAAAGTTATTTTTTTCACACACTAGAAGTCTCTTTTTTAAAGAATTCGAAATATGGAATTAATCAAGCGCTATCTGGCATTGAATTTTCGTTATTGGAAATCTCAATAATTTACGAGTTACTTACAGCTGTTAAAGACATTATAATAAAATTGTCACGATTTTATTGGTGTCTGCCGTCGCAAATTATACATCTTGTGTAACTTGAATGACTCCAGCTCTGGGCAGAGCGATAGGGGAGTGTCAGACTTCTACTGACTAAAAACCACAAATGTTCTTTCTTAGCCCTTTGTGTCGAGGTCGCGTTAGCTTGTGTTCAATAGGGTATATAACCAAAAAAAAACGAATTAGTCCGTTTGCTAAATTTTAAAAAATATTGGATACCAACGTGTTTTTTGTTTTATCAAATTAATAAAAAATTGACAAAAATAAAACGTGTCAAAGATCATGAGTTTGTGACGTCACTTTGTGGGTAAAAAAGTACTAACCTTGTGACGTCACACGACTTGACACGACTTTTCGAAGCACTGTATCGTCTTCATCTCTTGTTTACGTGAAAACAAAATATTTTTTGAAAATCTATCTGACGGACTAATTAGATTATTTTGGTGAAACACCCTATTCTTGCCAGGCCCGCTGCAAACGGGCGTGCAAGGCGTGCGACAACGACAAGGGGCGACAAATTAAGTGATCACGTTAGTACCTCGTATGACTATTCCTTCCTCTTTTATCTCTCTATTTTAATTAAATTTTAACCTTTCTTAGATAATGATGAAATTAGGGTTTCGGCCGTCTACGAAACCGTAGTTAGTAACTGGTTTCGATGAAGGAATGATTTGTCCTTGTACGTAACTAGTTTCGATGGAGGAATTATTTGTCTTTGTACGAAACCAGAGTCCAGAGTCTTTGTTATGTATCATGGTTACGTACGAAGAATTTACTGTCAAGGTTTCGATGAAGGAATGATTAATCCTTGCACGTAACTAGTTTCTATTGAGGTTTTATTTTGGTGATTGAGGTAGTTCAGTAGACGCGTTTGCTGTCTACTGAACTGACATCTTGTAATTATTGAAACTAGGTAAGTCTCTATTAAAATAAATAAAAAATTAAATTCTAAGACACAAAGGGCTAAGAAGGAACATGGGTGGATTTTAGTCGGTAGAGGTCACACACTCCCTTCCGCTCTGCCCAGAGCGGGAGGGGTTATTTGATGATTTCCCACCCCAACAAAAAAAAAATAGAATAAGCAAGAAACGGCGCGGTTGGCGCAGTGACTGAGAGATTGGACTGCTGCGCTGCCTGTCGCGGGTGTGATCCCCACAGGGAAAAAAAACGAAAGAGAGAGAGAGAGAGGTAATATACAACTCTATGTAGAGGTACTAGCGCACTGACCGACAAGCCAGAGCCACACAGTTTTTTTGAAGTAGTGGCTGCTTCCAATTTTTTTACACTACAATGTGATTTTTCAGCCCAAAAAAATGTCGTTTCCCAGCAATAATTTTTGCGTAGGGGTACTTAGTTTGATATTCCTAATATTTGGTTGACGGCTTGGTAAAGGGTGGCTTTAGGTACAACCTGTCTAATTTTAGGGAAATTTTCAGATTGTCATTTGCGGCTATGGGATCTTGGACCAATTATTACATAAATAAAAAAAACAAACAAATAGCTAGTTTCAATAAAATAATTATTATTTCTTGTTCGTAACTAGTAAAACTTCATATTTTTGCAAAAATTCCTTGTACGTAACCGTGGTTTCGTACAAAGACAAATAATTCCTCCATCGAAACTAGTTACGTACAAGGACAAAAATTTTTCCTTCTTCGAAACCAGTTACGAAACTACGGTTTCGTAGACGGCCGAAGCCGAAAATAGATGGGGGCTGCGGTTTTCGGTCGACACTGGGTGGAAAAAACCCACACATCAAGTTACCTACCACAAATTATCAAACTCCAAATGATTTTAAGCCATAAAAAGTTGATAGTTAAGTTCAAAATCGAATTAGAAAATTGGACAGTTTTGACTCCATGTTGAAATCGCCATGAGTTAGGTAAGGAGTACCTAACTCATGGCTCCAGAAGTCTGTCCGAATGAGTCTGACAAAATAAAAGTAAAATGATGGCATTTCAACTACTCGATGCGTCTGGTGCAGATTAGGAGATTGTATTTAGTCTCTCTCTCTATCTCTCTCTTGTTATGTTTCTGAGGTCTATAGATAACTGCCCATAGAAGAAAGAGCTTTCTGTTAATTTATTAGGAAGCCAAGATTGAAAGAAAAGCGGAAGCTAAAAGTTATCTACCTGCAGCTCCGACTTCTACAGCGACGTAGTGACTGTGCACTGCTGTGTGAAAATACTGCAGCTTGCAGTATTTTTACAGTGACGACAACTAGCTGCAAAAAAAGAAATTGTTAATGTAGTTCAAATTTCTAAAAGAACACACCTACCTAAATATATGAACAAAGATTTGTGCCTAGATTTGAATAATCTACTTCTTTATTTGACGCTTGCCAAGCCTAGGCCAAATTGTCTTATTAAAAGCCAATAGTTATCTACGTCTATAAACCCTTTGTTGGTTTTATGATAGATTCGCTTTACGAGAGATTCGCTTTACGGCAGATTCGCTTTACGGCAGAAGTACAGAATAAGTTTTTTTGAACTCGATCTATATCAAGTTCAAAAACTTATTAATAAAACAACAATAATAATAACTTCATAGTATAGTAGACCGTGAACCATGCGGCATTCGCTTCCGACTCACTGGAATCTTCCACTGGCCTGGCAAGCATCAAGGCTCAACCTGCTATCGACCTCCGGTCTCGGAGGGGAGTGATGTGGCGACAGCGACATCTATCGCAACACATGAGAACTAAAAATGACAAATCCTGCCAAAGTTATCCGCGACATTAGCTCTTATAGAAAATAGCAGTTAGCCCACCAGACACAACACCCGTCTGGTCGGAGGATCCTCCCTTTTCTACGGGGGATGAGGAACTTTATACCCTGTTCCGCATACCCTGTCGCGAAAGATGAAATCGCGATGTTCCAAACTTAAAATGTAAATATATAATTGCACAGAACTAATGTAATAGCAACACTAAATCAGTATTGACAACTTGACGCTACCAAACGACGCCTCTGTTTGAATGGTCATTATAGCATATTCAGTCTGACTAATTAATGAAGTTTATTGTAAAGTAAATTCAGTGCAAGAAGATCATAAGTAGATTCTTGTCACCCGTGATACGCGCCACCTGGAAAGCTAAGTATTATTTATCTGTTGTTCTAGTAATTAAATATACGGAGGTACTTTTACCTACTCGGAATTGTTTGAGTCACCTAAACTTAAATGTGTTGGTCGTGCCTTCAGCGCTGGGCTGGGGGCATAACAGCGACCGCACGCGAGCTACTTGTCCGGACATAAAAGCTCTTGGGAGTTTATAGGAAGGGTCGTGGGCCAACCTCTCTTATAAATCTTCTTGGTCCCCCATGGCCTTAGTGAATGTGCCGACGGGCACAAACGTTGACGAACGTATGGAAAATTACACTATATCATATATATATAGGTAATATAAAGGGGGAGCATTCTAGACGGAGGCGATGGGCCGAAGTCGAACAGGAATGCGTGCTTCTGCAGACGTGGAAAGAATCCTAGTATCTGATTAGCACATAGGTGTCACAAAGACTGTTGATGAGAACTTGAAATAAATTTCATCATAGATATTGCAATTGATTATCTGTTTTAGATAGCTTTATTGATGGAAACAGATAGGTAGTACTTAACCCAAAGATTCATGGGTAATTAAACTTACAGATATCCTAGTTACACCTGAGAAGTTGGATGGATTGATGGTCGGCATAGTGTTAACACTTCGGTGCCCTTGCGGACCGAAGATAAGAGACTGGATTGGGAGACGCTTGCAAGTCGGAGGGGGATCCGTATCGGTGAGTGTCTCAAACATATCGTGGGGCGGGGATTTCTCTTCACATCAAAGCGAAGCAGTACAATCCCATATTATTATTATAAAACAAATCACATTGTAAACCTAGAGATAACCAGAATATAATAAGAAGAGAGAATCCACGCGCCCTCGCGACATGGTGGAGATGCTGGGATCGCAAAGAAGCTAGCAATTAAAGCATTCCAAAAACGAATCCCAAGACATAAAACCAATCCAGACTCTTATTGTTAAAATTGGAGATATTGTGTAAAAATCAGGTTGTCAGCGACATCTATATAATCCGATTGGAACTAACGTTCAATAAACGAATGTACATAAAAATTCACCTTTTGGCGCCAAAATTCGAACGTCAAGGTGATGATGAGTAAACGTTCATTTATCTAAGTATAATGAGATGAACGGCAGGCCGAGATGAAAGATTCTCGAAGTTACTGCAAATTGAATGGGTATGTAGCGTGTGTACGTATAATGTGCAACGTTATGAGCCAAGTAAACATTCTAATTTGAATTTGGCGCGGATTTGATAATATTGAAAACTTGCCACAAGTTTGGCAGAATGACTGATGCTCTCTTTGACCGGAAGCAGGAAGTAATATGCGTTGAGCTCAAATAAACATACGATTATCCTACTTTTAACGAGTTAGAACTTATGAATCTTATATACAGTTCAAGTAAAATTCAAAAGTAATTTACTGAATAATATATTAAGCATTTTACACTAAACAATTGACACAATTCCAATATTCACGAATTACGAAATTCGACTGTGAAAAATTTCCCTGCTTTCAAAATGGCGATGCCGCGAATGGCCGCGATGATAAACCAAAAGGCGGCAAAAGGATAGCGTCTCGTGTGTCAGACTGAATATTGAAAAAACTAAAACTTACTTAGTTCGTTACATTCTTTTACAGGAATAAAATTATTACGTATTGTGTTGTTATTACCTGTTACGTGTTGTGTGAATAGTACCTACACGTAATTCGTTCAACTGTGAAAAAGTGCTCCTATCATAACCAGGAAGCTCACAATTTGTTTGGGCGAAATAATTCCAAGAAAGTTATACCTACCTCTAAAAGTGAATGAAAGAAAGCTTAACATAACTTAGGAATAATTAAGAAGATTATCAGGTAAACTATTTTATGATTTACAAGCTATAACATACACCTAAAGAGGAAATTACATAATGTATGCCTTGTCAAAAGTACCTCCCTAAGCGCTAAAGTACACCCGTGCCAAATTCGACACGGATGTCATTGTTTACTATTGTGTCTGCTAATTAAGTAGCTGAAGAGTAACTTTTGTAAGCTGTAATGTGTTAAAATTTACCTAAAGACAGCATTGTTATGTATGAGTTTGCATAAAACTGTTTATTTATACCTAATACTCTCCATACAGATGGGCAAATGAAGGAAGATGTATGACACTGATTCTACACACCTCCCATCTCATGTATAGATGCTACTATATAAAGAAAAGTACATCAACACTCATTGTAAGTTTATTTTACCAGTTACTTTGAAGAACTAAGCATAAAATAGATATGTTCTCATAAAACTAATAAAATATGCTGGCGGAGGAAACTGGATTGTATATTATAACTTGTGTCTGAACTTCTGTCATGTTAATTGTTATACACATCATCCCTGACTGACTGCGTTGTTTCATGTTGGCTACTGAAGTGTACCAAGTAACTAGATACTAAGTTGATGTAGGTAAACTCTAATATCATTTATGGATGCATACATAAATGATGTTGGTACCTAATGTGTTTATGAATAAGTAATGAAACAACTTATAGAACATCAACCATATAAATGTTGATGGATGAAGAGTGAGATGAAAACCAAAGAAACGATGAATGGATTGTGGGAGAAATGGTATGAAGGAAAAAGTGTAAATAATTGTGTGGTGGTTAACAGGGGAGAATGGAAGAAAAGGTCAGGAGGGGATAATTGGATGACATAGAAATTTTAAATAAATTCAGGAAAATTTAAAATAATGAAACTAACCAGTTTTACCCGTCGAACAGCATGAATATATTCTGAGTTAATACTGAAACTTCATAGGTACAAGGGAATTTTCCTTACACATATAATTCAATGGCTGAGTTTATTACGGAAAATGTAGTATCCTATAGATAGTGAAATATTCCTTGCTTTTAACTTGGAAAACTTTTCTGTTTTACACAAGATGTCAATAGAAACTTTTCTGTTTTATACAGGGTGTCAATAAAAACTTTTCTGTTCTGTACAGGATGTCAATTAAAACTTTCTGTTATATATACAGGGCATTAATAAAATATCATTCCATTATATGTCAGGTGTTGGTATGATTCTTTGTTCATAAGAAGTTTTATATAAACTTTTGGTCATACAGTGTTAACCAAATTTTTATTTTTTTTCATTTTTATTATATTGCGAACACCACGCAATTTGGAAATTTAACGATATACACGATGTAAATCCTTAACTTAGGATACAGGGTATCAAATTGTAAAATATTATTTCAGAATTTCAAAATGGAACAAATTCTTATAAGACGACTGGAGTCTATTTCAAATGTTATCTCTAAACTAACTGAAGAAGCTCTCACCTATAAAGATAACGTTAATAAAGAAAATTCTGAAAATTTAGAAATAGTGCTAGGTAAGCTTGAGGTAACGGTGAAAAGGTTCGGAACTGAGTTAAACAGTACTCTATCAATAAACGAAATGCAATCTTCTGTGGAAGAGATCACTTCCTTTAGTGAAGTACAGCTAAACGGTGAGGAGGTTCTAGCGGAAATGAATATCAAACTGAAAAGGATAAAAGAAAACTCTGCATCAACTATATTACCGGGTAGGAATACTGCACTAATGGGAAAATTACCCAAGTTAAGTCTGCCAGAATTTTCCGGAGACATTCTGGAATGGCAACAAATCTGGCCATCATAACAGAGCACTTTGTTATAAGAATTGCATAAATAAAACCGAGGAGGTCAAGACGCTTCATGTCAACTCTATAAGCTCCACTATATTACAAACGGCGATAGTTAAGGCTCAACGTAAAGGCGATAATTCAGGTGAGAAGACCTGTCGAGTACTGTTGGACTTGGGTAGTCAACGTACTTATATAACGCAAGAAGTAGCTTTAAAATTGAACCTTCCTATCGAAGAGGAAAGTACCTTATCAGTTTTCACGTTCGGATCGAAAACTCCCCAAGTAATAGAAAGCCCCGTAGTCAAGTTACAGATACAAACAAAAACAAATAATATTTTACAAATAGAAGCAAACGTTGTTCCTCATATTTCAAATGGAGTTCCTTTCCATGGTATCGACATAGGTAAACACAAAGATGATCTAATTTTGGCGGACGACGGCTCATTGTCACCCAAAATAGACATATTGATCGGCAATGACTTCTACATTTCATTCATCCTTGAAGACAAAATTCAACTGGAAAGTAATTTATTCCTGATTGACTCTAAATTCGGTTACATACTGACTGGAAAAACTAACACGGAATCTACGGACACGTTGTCAGTAATAACTTACTTTCAGGGAGTAGAACACAAATTGACACCACCGGATCTTCCATTATACAATGGAAACCTCAAATGCTTATGGGAACTAGAATCCATTGGAATATGCGATTCACCAAAATTGACTAGGGACGAAGAAGTAATCAACCAATTCAATGATACCATAGAACTAGTAAATGATAGGTACACTGTTAGTTGGCCATGGATAGATTACCCACCTAATTTAGAGACAAATTTTGGCCTAGCCATAGGCAGACTAGTCAACCTACTCAAACGATTAGATTCCGATTCACTAACAGCGTACGATACTACATTAAAGGAACAATTAGCAAAAGAAATAATTGAAAAAGTACCAGACAATGAAAGAAGAGTCGAAGATGTAGATCATCCTATACACTACCTGCCGCATCACGGTGTTAGTCATCCGGGTAAGCCAACTCGCATAGTCTACGACGCTTCGGCAAAGACCAAGCATAGCAAAAGTTTAAATGAATGTTTACATTGCGGACCACTTATGCTAGAAGACTTGACCGGAATGTTGTTAAGGTTTAGGTCGCATCAAATAGGAATAACAGCAGACGTAGAAAAGGCTTTTCTACAGATAGCATTACACGAAAAGGACAAAGACGTAACTCGATTCTTATGGTTGAAAGACATAAAAAAGGCGGCCACGGAGGATAACATCCTACACTTACGATTTTGTCGCGTACCATTTGGAGTGATATCAAGTCCATTTCTTCTAAATGCTACTTTGAAACATCATCTACTGCGTTCCAATAAGGAAAGTCTAAAACGCATAGTGAATGACATCTACGTCGATAACCTTGTCACAGGAGTAGAATCTGTACAAGAAGCAACAGAGATGTATGAGTCGTGTAAAATCACATTTGAAGAAATTTCAATGAATCTTCGAGAATGGAGTTCAAATTCCAAACGATTCTCAGAAAGCATTTCTTCATCAGATGCCTGCAGAGACGTAGAAGTTAAAGTATTAGGACTGAATTGGAACACAGGAGAAGATACGATCAGATTGAGACCAAGAAAGACTACAGAAGCCACTACCAAGAGAGAAATACTAAAAAACATAGCGTCAATTTACGATCCATGCGGATATGCTGCACCCGATTTGTTACCAGCAAAACTTTTACTACAAAATCTGTGGATACATAAATTCAAATGGGATGCCCCATTACCAGAAGAATTGACCAATGAATGGCAAATTATTAGAGAACAACTGGAAGACACAAAAATTATTGTTTTACCAAGGAAATACTTAAAACAAGCTGGCGATGACAATATTCGACTGCACGTTTTCACGGATGCATCAACCAAAGCTTATGCTGCAGTTGTATATATTTCTAATGGAAAAGAATTAAGTTTTGTAATAGGAAAATCACGAGTGGTGCCCATCAAGGATCAGGACAATTTGAAAATCCCAAGACTTGAACTATTAGGTGTTCTAATAGGTAGCCGGTTGCTGAAGTACGTAACCAAGTTCCTGGACTTGGAATTTACAGAAAACACTATATGGACAGATAGTCAAATAGTGATTGATTGGTACTACGGCAACAAACTACTACCACCATTCGTTGCAAGGAGGATAGAAGAGATAAAGGGAAATACACCAGTAACAGTAAGATATGTTCCAACAGGATTGAATCCAGCAGACGTGGCTACTAGACCCACGAGTTCTATGGAAGATAAGCAGAAATGGCTATCCGGACCAAGTTTTCTACTGAAACACTCCAGAACTTGGCCGAAAGGTTGTAGAGCCGAAATTTCTTTACTTAATGAAACCGAAGTCGCAGTAAATCCCACATGTTCTTCTGTGGAACATGACTTTTCGTTTCCTGTTGGGGAGGATCTCACGAGTGGAGAAAATATCTCAAAAGAGCAGGAACGGAGAAATCAATTAGATGAGGAATCACGAAACAACACCACAGAACACTGTGAAGACGATACACTATCACATACACAAAAGATCAAAAGGATCCAAAAGGAACATTTCCCTGAGGAAGTAGAGGGTAAAGATACTAACTTACAACGAAACTTAGGAGTATTTACCGACATAGACGGTATCCTACGTTGCAAAGGAAGATTACAAAACGCTGATTGGTCTTACGATAAAAGATATCCAATATTAATCCCAAAGGATTGTGATTTCACTAACAAATTGATCCTAAAAACACATAAGGAAAACTATCATGTAGGGGTCAACCACACCTTAAGTTTGATCAGATTAACGTACTGGATTCCCCAAGGAAGAAGCCAAGTAAAGAAAATATTAGGAAAGTGCATAAATTGTGTCAAACATGGAGGAGGTCCATTCAAATTACCAACTACTCCAGCGCTTCCTAAGGAAAGAGTAAACTATAGTTCACCTTTTACATATACCGGAATAGATTATCTGGGTCCTCTTCAAGTAAAGACAAGTAATAAATCAGAAAAAAGATGGATATGTCTGTATACATGTCTAGCAGTACGTGCTATACACTTGGAAGTCGTTAAGGATCTTACGGCTGAGGAATGTCTATTAGCACTACGAAGATTTATATCTTGCAGAGGAATACCAACACGAATAGTTTCAGATAACGCACTACAATTTAAATTAACTGCAGAAATACTGTCAAGCAACTATTGCATCACTAATAACATAGAATGGAAATTCATTCCACAATTAGCACCGTGGCATGGAGGATTCTATGAGAGACTTGTTGGACTAGTTAAACACTGTCTCAAGAGAACTCTGACGAAAAGTTTACTGTCAGATAATCAACTAAGTACAATCATAAAAGAGATAGAGGCAATATTAAACACACGCCCATTGACGTGTGTAGGTTCTGATCTAGAGGATATTCTCAAACCCTCAGATTTTCTAACCTTGAATAAATGCATCGTCACAACACCTTCAGATGCAGAATTTCCACAAGAAGGCACAGTAACAAAACAGAATCTAGTGGAAGGTTGGAAACGTGGACAGAACATGCTGAAAGAGTTTAAGAGAATGTTCGTAGACCAGTACCTGCCAAGTCTAAGGGAGAGATACCGACACTCTCTTAAAGAACCAAGGATAACAAAATTAGAAATTCCAAAACTAGGAGATATCGTCCAGATTAAAGGAGATACGAAGAACCGAGAGAACTGGAAGGTTGGAAAAATTATATCTTTGTTGAAAGGAGCCGACGGTCAATGCAGAGTGGCACGAGTAAAGGTGAATGATACGGAATTCACTCGTTCCATCGCACATCTTTATCCGTTGGAAGTTGAAGAAGATATATCTGGAAAAGAAAGGGTTATATTTGAGTTTGAAAGAGAAGATGTTACACCAACATTGGATGACTCACCTCTGCTAGAAGAACTCGACTCAACTATTCTTACCGAAGAAATATCCACAACTCCACAAACCGCAGAACCCGTTGACAAACCTGAAACAGAAAAACACATAAATAGAGAAGAAATAGAAAAGAAAATAACTCAGAGAACACTTACCTCAGGAAATGATGAACCAACAATTCTTGATGAAAAACACCTTAATGGTAGCATACCTAAAAGCACTGATACAATTGAGATAACACAAACTCCTGAAGTGAGAGATGTGAGGGATGCGTCCTTGAAGGCTCGAGAGAAGATCCGAGAGTGGACGCGAGACTTGATGGAACACATGTAACTTCTGTCGTCGTCGGGAGTGTCGCGAAAGATGAAATCGCGATGTTCCAAACTTAAAATGTAAATATATAATTGCACAGAACTAATGTAATAGCAACACTAAATCAGTATTGACAACTTGACGCTACCAAACGACGCCTCTGTTTGAATGGTCATTATAGCATATTCAGTCTGACTAATTAATGAAGTTTATTGTAAAGTAAATTCAGTGCAAGAAGATCATAAGTAGATTCTTGTCACCCGTGATACGCGCCACCTGGAAAGCTAAGTATTATTTATCTGTTGTTCTAGTAATTAAATATACGGAGGTACTTTTACCTACTCGGAATTGTTTGAGTCACCTAAACTTAAATGTGTTGGTCGTGCCTTCAGCGCTGGGCTGGGGGCATAACAGCGACCGCACGCGAGCTACTTGTCCGGACATAAAAGCTCTTGGGAGTTTATAGGAAGGGTCGTGGGCCAACCTCTCTTATAAATCTTCTTGGTCCCCCATGGCCTTAGTGAATGTGCCGACGGGCACAAACGTTGACGAACGTATGGAAAATTACACTATATCATATATATATAGGTAATATAAAGGGGGAGCATTCTAGACGGAGGCGATGGGCCGAAGTCGAACAGGAATGCGTGCTTCTGCAGACGTGGAAAGAATCCTAGTATCTGATTAGCACATAGGTGTCACAAAGACTGTTGATGAGAACTTGAAATAAATTTCATCATAGATATTGCAATTGATTATCTGTTTTAGATAGCTTTATTGATGGAAACAGATAGGTAGTACTTAACCCAAAGATTCATGGGTAATTAAACTTACAGATATCCTAGTTACACCTGAGAAGTTGGATGGATTGATGGTCGGCATAGTGTTAACACTTCGGTGCCCTTGCGGACCGAAGATAAGAGACTGGATTGGGAGACGCTTGCAAGTCGGAGGGGGATCCGTATCGGTGAGTGTCTCAAACATATCGTGGGGCGGGGATTTCTCTTCACATCAAAGCGAAGCAGTACAATCCCATATTATTATTATAAAACAAATCACATTGTAAACCTAGAGATAACCAGAATATAATAAGAAGAGAGAATCCACGCGCCCTCGCGACATACCCCTCAAAAAACAATTATTTACTTTTATTTATTTAATTATTTTATTTCTTCGAAAGTGTATTGAAGAACGTTGTTTGATATTCGTGGGCATTTGTTACTGTAGTTCTCGGCTCCTTAATAACCTCGCCTACGTCTCGGTTGTGTGGATTCCAACATACCTCTAAATCAAGAAAAACTTCGTGGAGACCATTTCAATACGACAGTACAATTTCTGCCGTAAAGTGAATCTGCCTTAAAGCGAATCTGTCTTAAAACGAACAAAGGCTATAAACCAACGATGCATGAGGTGCCACAAGTATAAAATTTTAAAGTCTTTCTACCGTTAGAGAAGGTGTTGTCAAATTTATAAGTAGGTAACATTGTAACTGGCAACATTGCATCGATATCGATCTCTATCATAGACAATTGTCACTTGTCATCGTCTTGTCAAACAAAAAGCAATTGACAGTTTGACACTACGCAACGCAAGTCGCAAAGCAACGCTACATACGAAAATAAATATCCGTTTCGGTGTAATTTGGTAATATAATTATCAATTTATTCCTTCGGTGTTAATAGTACATGAACGAAGATGGTGAAACTCACAACGGAGTTGATACAAAACTCGATGCAATACATTAATCCATGTCGAGATCGAGAGTTAGATCTTCGAGGTTAGTTCTAGGATTCATTTTTCTAATATTGTATTAGATATAATATTATTATATTGTAAGCCTGTAATGCAGCGCAATGGCCTCCCCTCCCTCCTTCCGCTTTTCGCGATCTAGTGCGATTATAAGCCAATCCTTTAAGAAAGAGTCCTGCTCATCCCGTAATCTCCTCAGCCTGCCGCGTTGTCGTTTCCTGCTTTTTGGTATCCACTGAGTGGTCATTTTCGCCTATTGCTCCTCCGACATGCGGCAGATTTGACCAGCCCTGTTCCATTTCAACCAAGCAGCTGTTTGGCCAACATCAGCTTTTTGAGTGGTTTTATAATATTATGGAGTGTTATATTTTCTTCTACCCGATATATTCTACTTATTCAACGAATCCTGTAATTTACCTTATTGTAATTGATAAAACTAACAATTAGCATGGATTCTCGTATAAATCTTCCCGCCTCTTCTTCTAGGTTACAAAATACCGCAAATTGAGAATATGGGCGCCACTTTGGATCAGTTCGACACCATTGATTTCTCAGACAACGATATCAGGAAACTAGATGGATTTCCCTTACTGAAAAGGATCAAGTGCTTGTTGTTGAACAATAACAGGATTGTGTGAGTTTTATAATAAGAATATTGTAAATAAATCTATTACAGAATTTACTATTGGATCTTAAATAGCAACTTTTTAGGGATATCAGTACACTAACATCCCTACCTAGAGAGTTCTCTCTTCTACCACAATCAAATTATTATGTTTTGATCTTCTATGTTTATGAGGACATTTGAATGCACATCATAGATCAACAAAATTACCATATTTTACGTGTAGTTGCAGACACTATTATCATTCGCTAATTCACACAACTTTATATGAAGTCTGGCAATGACTTAGTGCACAAAATAAACTTAACAAGAATTCAATATCTTTTTACAGGAGAATCGGTGAAAATTTGGAACAATACATACCAAATCTGGAGAGCCTGGTGTTAACAAACAACAATTTAACAGAATTAGGTGACTTGGACCCTTTAACTACACTGCCAAAACTGAAAACTTTATCACTACTACATAACCCAGTTTCCAACAAACAACATTACAGGTAAATGTTATATTTTTCCATACCACAGTTTTGTTATCATTTCTTATCTCTTTGGACCATTGCAGCATTGGTAAAATATATTTGAGCCGCAAAATACCATTCACTACAAGTTAATTATGTATTGAATAAATTTTATAATACATGACCCGACTTATGAGAAAACTGAGTCTCATAAAAATTTAAATTGTGTTAATATCACACCCACCGTATACACATACATACACCCACACACACCCAAAAGCACCCTCACACCCTCCCCCTCACCCATTCTCTCACTCCAAACCCACTTATACTGCTACAACTATTATATTATTAAATTTATAGTTCCAGTTTTATTATATTAAAATATTTGTTTAATTCCACCTACCAACAATTATAATTATACCAAAATTGGTTTTATTGAACTCAGTTGTCTTTCGCTTGGGGGGTGGGTGCTAATAACTGCGACACAGTGTTCTAAAGTAATGCGGATTTAACATACATGAAAATACTATTATGTTTTTGCTCCAATAAAATATTTGTATTACATTTCTGGCACCTACTTGAAACCATTATTTTAGCAGATCATAAGAAAGTACATAATATGAATTGCGTTAAAATTCGTAAAATGAATGGTAGATTTTATGAATTTTAATGCAATTCATATTATGATCTTCTAAAGTGGTTATTTTAGACCCTGGTCTAAGTTCACCCTTTGATTATTTTGTTTTGTATTTTTTCCATTCTATGTTATGAATAACAAAGGATAATTTTATCCTGAAAAAAATTTTTTGTTAATAATCTTTTTATTCATTATTTCATACTCCTCACAAACTTTTGCCTTTTATATTACAGAGCATATGTGGCATTCAAATTCCCAGAGCTGAGACTGTTAGATTTTAGAAAAATCAAACAAAAAGAAAGGCAGGAAGCAAATGCCTTGTTCAAAAGTAAGAAAGGCAAAGAGCTGCAGAAGGAAATCTCGAGGAAGGCCAAGACATTTGTGCCGGGAGGAAATATGCCTGATCCTAAAACTGCGAGTAAGTTGAGTTTTAATTAAGAGCCATTGAGCATAATGCATTGCATGCATAATCAACCTATAATGTTCCCACTGCTGGGACTCTGAGCCTCCTCTCTACTAGTGGGAATAGACCAATAATCCATCACGCGGTTCAGTCAGGGTTGGTAGATGTCACATGTTTTCGAATTTTTGGTTCTAGGACATGTCTGTTTCCTCACAATGTTTTCCTTCACCGTTTTGAAAGCCGTGGTGACGAAATAAATTACACAAAGTAATGTCCCTGCCTGGGTTTGAGCCCACAACTTACAGCTAGAAAGTCAGGGTTGTCACCACTGGGCTACTGCTGCTCTGCCATTGTGTGGCATTGAGTACAGCCGGATCCCCACTTGAGCAGCCGCGGGGCGAGCTGCCTCAATCTGAGCATGCCGCGCGCCGCGGAAACTTTATGCATCTCCACTTGAGCCACATTAATCAGCAACTCTGCAGCGTGCCTCAAGCCGAGCAACGAATTTATCTAGTTTCTTACTAGCTACCATGGGTGACGCATTTTGCATTTTGCCGCGAAGTGAGCGTACAACGTCCGTCTCCACTGTTCGCGTGGCTCACACTGAGGCGCCTTTGAGCACCGACGTTTACCGACACAAAATGGCTCGTCACGAGGCCGCCTCGTTTGGCTCAAGACGCGGCACGCCTCGACCCGCGGCAGCGTCTCCACTGGAGCTGCCGCGAGTTGAGGCGGCCGCTCGCCCCGCGGCTGCTCAAGTGGGGATCCGGCTTACTAAGTATGTGATACAAATTAACAATATTTTGTAAACAGGAAGAAAGACTGTTTGTCTAGTGGTAATGTCTGTGAGCAAATATCATACTTACACCTTGTATTTAAATCACAAATTCTTACTCAATCTGTTTCAGACCTCAATCCACACGAAATCCACAAGGTTCGTGAAGCCATCAAGAGTGCTTCATCTCTACATGAAGTAGAGAGGCTGACGAGAATGCTACAGTCAGGCCAGATTCCTGGACAGAAATCTATACAACCTCCTACTCTGTCAAATGTTCAACGTAAGATTTGTATACTATAACAACTAATTAATCCAATGGTGGTGGAAATAGTCCAATTATAGAGATAGTTTATCAGCCTACTTTTATATTCTTTCGAATAATTTTGTAGGATATTTAAAATGCAGCTGTCACACTTGGAAACATATTATACTTACAAACTTGACAACTTGGAAATGGCGTTTATCCAGCATTATGTTCAATATTATTGTTTGCTGAGTATGTTTTATTTTTGTTCTGTTAATGGCACTATCAGTTGCAGCACAGGTTTTTTAAGAATATTTCATATGAGATGTTATTATTATGCTTATAAAGTTCATTTTAATCATATTTACAGCACTGCTCTCCACCAAAGAATGGCAAATGGATGTCCATTATGTCGCAGTTGGAGATCTAAAGTTTCGAAGCTGGAAATGGAATACCATCAACCTGCTTAACCTTTTGAAAGCCAGGCCAAGCTACAAATTCAGTACAAATAGCTACAAAAAATATTCCAACACCTTAATGATAACCAGTTAATCATTGCTTTTCATCCCATATTTTTTAAGTATAATGTCTCTCATACTTAGCAACATCATTATTTGTCATTTTGAAATAAAATATCATTAAGCAGCAGTCACAAAGTTTTACAAACATGACGTTTTCTTGACGGCCCTGGGCGACGATGGCGTTTTTCGTTTTCATTCGTCGGCTATATCCGACCGTGGCGCTCAAAAGGTTAAAAATATTGTTGGGCCAACTAAGTTTCTGTAGAACCTATTGAATATTTACAACCAATTGTACTAATTCTTGTGATTCCAGAGGATGACGAGGAGGAGATGGATACCGATCAAGCAAATGGCCAGTAAGGAGGTTACCCACTAGAAAAAAAAACAGACTTATTGTTTACGCTGTAAGAACTGATACAGCATGATTAAGATATTGTTTTCTATAAGTTTTAATTATAAAGTGCAAGGTAAGCTGGTAAGAATAGAGTTGTTCTACACTACATATTTAGCTTTTAAGACAGATACTATACTAAAATAAAGGTTATTAGGCAAAAGAACAGATACACAGTAGTACAGATAAATGTACAACACTTTGCCACATTCAAAATAACTATTTTAGAAATATGCAAATGGCATTTAATCATTAATTAAGAAATTCAAAATTATCCTAGCTAGTTCTGCAATAATCAAGATGTTACCTGAAAAGGACTAGATACTACTACTTACTATTGTCCTTGCATTCTATTTTTCCAATAAAAAAAATTCCATTACTTTAAATGTCTTATTATTTCATGTCAATTATCATTTTTATTAATACACAAATTGCTTCACTTTCAAATATAATAATTCATCATTGCCAGCGTCTAAGTAGACGGTATAAATATCAGGTAGAAGTACCATTCGTCCCATTAATTCTTTTAAAGAGGGTCTTTTATCTGGCAAGACTGACAGCATAGAATCCACGAGGTCTTGCATGCTCCTGTCATACATTGTCAAATCTATTGGATGTACGCTGCCACTTGTAATTGCCTTTACTAAACCCACTAACGTCTGAAAAGCAAATAATATGCAGTTTAGTCAAACAAGTAACAGTTATTGTCTTGCATTATCTGATCTGTCTTTCTCTTCTCATCTAAGTGTGGGGTCAGGTAATACTGAGCACTGACTACATCTTACTTACAGTTAGTCGACTAACGAACTAAATACTTCAAGAAATCTACGTTTGCACATAATGTATATTCTGAAGTGCCGGTTAAACTCGCACTTTTACATCGTAATCTACTTGCTTGTGAGAACTACAGCGGTTCACAGTTAAGGAAGTTCTCTCTTTTTAACTTACCTCGGCGTCAAAAGCCCTCTTATGAGTACACATTTCATAAAGCAAACACCCGAGGGCCCAAACGTCACTTTTGCTACAGTACGGTTTGCCTTCACACAGTTCTGGAGCTAAGTAGTAAGGTGTCCCTATTACGGTCGATGTCTTCTTGGCACTGAAAAAAAAACAATTTATTACTTCATGTAAAAAAATATTGTCGTCGTCCAGACTCCATACATACCTACATAAACTCACGCCCTATTCTCATGGGGGTAGGCAGGAACCACAGAACCCCACTTGCTACAAGCCCTTCGTATTCTTTTTGCCGTGTCGTCTACATTCATACGAGGGTCATTCAATAAATACTTAGCCTACAAAAAGTAAACGAAAATTTTGGAAAAGTGGCAATTTATTTTTCAATATAGTCTCCTTTTAGTTCGATACACTTAGCCCAGCGATGCTCCAACTTTTTTAACCCGTCCGAAAAATAGTTTTTGTCAAACTCTGCAAAATAGGCCTCCGTGGCGGCGATGACCTCCTCATTTGATCCATATCTATTCCCGGCGAGTGATTTTTTCAGATTAGGAAACAGAAAGAAGTCACAAGGGGCCAAATCTGGAGAATACGGTGGATGGGGCAGCAATTCGTAGCGTAATTCGACCAAATTGGCCATGGCAACGGCAGACGTGTGAACCGGTGCGTTGTCGTGGTGAAACAGAACTTTATTCTTCGCCAGATGGGGTCGTTTTTTCTTTAATTTGGCGTCGATTCGGCCCAATAACTCGGCATAGTAAAGCCCTGTAATTGTTTTACCCTTCTCGAGGTAATTGATGTAGATCACACCTTGTGAATCCCAGAAAACGGCCATAACTTTTCCGGCCGATTTTACAGTTTTCGCCTTCTTTGGAGCACGTTCCCCGGTCTGGATCCATTGTTTTGATTGCTCCTTGGTCTCTGGTGTGTACCAGTGGATCCACGTTTCATCGACGGTCACAAAACGACGCAAAAACTCCGCTGGATTCCGCTTAAACAGCGCCAAACACGCCTCCGATGTGGTCTCACGGTTGCGCTTGTTTTCCGGTGTGAGTAAACGCGGCACCCATCGCGCCGACAGCTTTCTCATGCCGAGTTCCTCGTGAAGAATATGATGCACTGTTCCTTCTGAAATGCCTACAGCCTCAGCTAGCTCCCGAACCTTCAATCGGCGATCTGCTAATACGAGATCATGGATTTTTTAAATGTTTTCCTCCGTAGCAGCTGTTTTCGGTGCACCTGGACGTGGATCATCAAAAACCGACGTACGGCCACGTGCAAACTCGTTGAACCAATTCTTGACGGTGGCCATCGATGAAGAAGAGTCACCGTACACAGCATCCAAGCGCTCTTTGATTTCGATGCGCGTTTTCCCTTCCAAAAATAGGAATCGAATCACCGAACAATATTGCTCTTTTTAACCGACTTCAAAAAAGGAGGAGGTTATATGTTCGTGTGTATGTATTTTTTTTTATTTTTTTATGTATGTTACCTGTTTTCTCCTCCATTTGTGAACCGATTCTCAAAATTCTTTGTTTCATTCTTTAATTTGAAAGAGTATACTCCTGAGGTGGTTCCATTTAAATTTGGTGAAGATCTGATCCTGATCTTCGGAGATATACAATAGAACTCTTCAAAAATAGACGGCAAATCTGTCGTGATTGCTGCAATCGCTAGGATGTTTATTGTTTTTACATTTTTGTAAAACCGATCGACACGTTCGCTTCCATAAGTTGTCAAATTATAACTAATGAAGGGATTGGAATGAAAATTTGAAAAAAGAATGTGCTACACTGTGAAAAACTCTTTTGAAACTACAGCGCCCTCTGGCGATGAGGCTAGGTACTTATTGAATGCACCTCGTACAAGTGGTCGTACTACGCACCTGACACTCCTGACAGAATTCATGCTGCAATAATTCCCAAAACGCGACAACGTTTTGCCCGATCTGAATATTGATCCCAGAACTCCCTGACAGCTGAACAGCCGCACTTGCTCTATACCAACTAGGCAATCAAGAACACAACTGGCGATGCCTCCTTTCAGAAATACTACTACATCAATCAAATGAAAATTTCGATTCTGCTCACCTTGCTAACATTTTAGAAATTCCGAAATCTCCTATCTTCACTATAACACCGTGTTTGCCAGTCAAGAGAATATTTTCTGCTTTCAAATCACGATGAATTATATTTTTACTATGAATGTAGTTTACTCCTAGTAAAACTTGGCAGAAGTAGAAAAGGATTTCCTGCAATCGGAAAACGAATTTAGTAAGTTATGTACACGACATGATAAATTTTATTATCGTGTTTATTTTATTAGTACTTAGATCCAAGTGTGTAAGTTGTATGAGTGTTGTCTCCACTGCACTGGTAGAGAAACAACTTCACGCCTGTAGTTTATAAGGGTTAAATAGAGGTGTACCTAATCATAATAATACCTACACCCACATTTCGCCAGTGCATATTGCCATCAACTGGGTACAAATCCAGACACCGTGGCTGCTGGATACCCAATAACACTGCCCGACTTGGGCACACTAATCGAACCCAGGATCTGATGCTCAGCAGTCCAGAGTCCGAATGATGTCAAGTCATAAGAGAATGGGTTTATATGCCTTCCCGTCTTAGGGCCTTCACAATATGGGCGGACCAATTACAAAGTCATGGGGGAGGCCTTTGCCCAGCAGTAGGATGACAAGTTAGCAGTAAACAAATAGGTAAGCGTGATGGCGTTTTTTTGGGAATCCGCGTTCCTGCGTTCCATACCAAAGGTTAGAACTACTATCTAGGTACTTGTGCGTTTGTTAGTTCACGAAACGTTACATTCAGTAACAGTCTTAACCTTTTGATCGCCACGATCGGGTAATAGCCGACAATGAAAACGTGCCCAACGCCACCGTCAATTTTTTTTTTAAAAACTAACTGCTGTTTAATGGAAACTAGTGTCAAATAAAATAAATAACTATTTTGTAGGTATTTGTCCCTTGGCGTGGGAGGGGCTTCAATGCGTTTGGTGTGGATATTACCTGCTGTTGTAATAATTTCGGACATCTCTGGTACATATATTCCGCTAGATTCCCGCTAGTGGCATATTCCATGGATATCATAACATGGTTGTCAGTGTAATAGCAATCATAAAACTTGATAATATTCGAGTGATGGAGCGAAGAAAGAATCTGTACTTCATTAGCTATATCCTGTAATAAAATTAGGGGAATTCAATTAGTTATCAACCTAGAATAAGTAGATACAGGCAGCGACACCATAAGCTACAAGTTCCCAGTATAACACGGCCTCGCTTTTTAAACATTTCCCGTACAGCGAGGAATCCGCATTAACTGGTTTCGTAAAGCTTGATTGCTCGCCGTGCGTGCGAATTATATAATAAACAATAATGTTTAGATCACTAGCTACTCACTTGCTTATGGTCCTGCAGCTTTATGTTCAATTCTATGTCCTTTACTATTGTCAATTTACTACTGTCTCGCTTTTCACAGAGATACACATTCCTGAAAAAAAATCATAGTTCAGCTATGATCGTGGTCAGTGGGTCATCGATAAGTCGCAAAGTGAAAAGATTAATAACATACCCATACGTCCCTTTACCAACCGTTTTCAATACTGATAAGTTATGACTTTTAAATCTTTTTGTTATACAGTCCATTTTATTATTTTAATTTAATATTATTGATTAGAATCTTTCGCAATTTGCTTGTCACATTCTTGGGAGTGTTCATTACCAGTAATATAACACTTTTAATCAAGTACAACAATAAGCACTGGCTAAAATCTACATCTCAAAATAATAATTAAACTACCCGCATCCAACAAGATTTTTTAATTTCAAAAGCATGCAAGAACAATAGTGGAATGAATCATTTGTGACCTTAGCAAAAAATAAAAAGGTCGAAATCAGTCATTTTATTCGCATGTATCACCTGGGTATCATAAATAATATGATAGGGTTTTACTCTATTTACACGAGTTTTATTTGAATAAAATTAATGTATACCTGTATTTAATTTTAGACACTTAATGATTTTTTTAAAGGTATTTTTAATACAAGCAACATTACCGTATAACGTCAAAATCTGTGCTTACATCATCAGAATTTATTTTCCCGTGAAATTGATTTTGTTAAATTTATTCTGTTCAAACCAAACCGGCGTAGCTACCGCCGTATCTGCCGTATCAATTATATGCCCCCCCCAGGCCACGGGGGCCCCCGACGTGCGTAAGCAAAAATTAATAAAAACTTCCGAAATTTTTCTTTTATTTCAGATTTGACAAAAGTAAAAAAAACAATTTCTTTTTTCGTGCGTTCTGAAGTCATTATCAGCTATAGATGATTTAATAAGTCAGTTTGCCGAAAAAAAGGCAAAGAGAGTGTAGGTATATTTAATTTGAATCGTTTGTAAAAATTTTGGAAAAAGTGACAGAATAGATAATTATGATGAATAAATATTTCTTATAATTTTACGCAAACATTATTTTTCTTTTGTGAGAATTTTTTACCGTTTTCAAATTTTCCCCAAACAATTTTTTGTACGGGGCACCGCCAAGGCTCGCTACGCCACTGGGTCAGAGGACCGGTTTTGCTTAATAAAATATTAAGTTTTAACGGTAAATAACGGTATTTCGTATTCCTCACGATAATTTATCACTGATGATATTTTTCACCTTTTTTGTTTTTATCAACGACTAATCATAAAACTCCCAGAATCCCAGATTACTGGGACTTCTATCCAAAAGTGGCAACACTACTACATTTACGATCCGAATCTGCCTTTTACCCAGCTGGCTTACAAACTAAAATTTGTAAATATTAATGCCAATAGTTCTTAAAGACCTTATTATTTAGTTGGTGCGTTAGATAACTCCACGATCTGCAACCATGGGTCAAATGATGGGATCTTTTGACGCGAGGAAAGTTGATCTTTATATGGATGATAAACCAACATTTGACTCGCAAGCAGGATTTGATTACCAGAGAAAACCGAGAGGTAATTCGTTTAAATCTTATAATTAAATGAGTTCCTGTAATTTCCAACAGTGTTTTATGTATTAAAGTGGATTTAAACAAAAGTTACATAATTTTTGTTTAGGTTATGTTGCAGTCAAAACAAAGTATTATTGATCCCTCAAATCTTCCAAGATTGAAAGTTGTAATAAAAAAACCTATCCAAGCAAAGTTTCTATATTAATATTTTTAACTTACTGCTGTTGTCATTTGTTTTCAGAGATGATAGCTCATGAGGCTGATCTGATTTCTGCTAAGATTCCACCCAAGCACCGTGACTTTTGTGCCCATCATTTGCTGGAATTTCAATCATGCCGCTATAAAAATATGCCAATGCTCTACAAATGTGCCCATGAGAAACATGCCTTCTTGACCTGTGAAAAGGATGAGTATGTAGATTCAATATTACATTACTTTAAAAGATTTCAAGCTTATACCGGTGATTACATCCACGGAAAAGGATCAAAATTGCATAGCAATGAAAGATTTTGTTTTAAATCCTACGAGTCTTTTTGGAGATTATCAGAATCCAAACTTTACAGGAAACAAAAAAAATTTTTCATTTTTTTATATATTTGTTTTTGGCATTAGTAGTCATTTATTGGTTTCACGGTTTCACCGTGTTATAAAATATGTGGCTTTCATTCGATTTTCACAAAAAAAGAAGAGAGAAGTTCGTTTTTGACATACGTGGTATTCATTCTACAGCAACGATATGTGGAGAAGACACCAGTAAGACTATTTTTCTCTCAACAATCTTGTTTTTTCTTTGGAGAATGAGAAGACCAGTAAAATGTCACATATGTAGGGATGCCTCGATACGCCTTTTTGCCGATACGATACTTTTATAAAAATATCGGCGATACCGATGCCGATACCGATACGCTTATTGAAATAAATAAATAAAGGTAAAATAATAAAACACAAGTCATGTTAATTTTTTATATAATTATGAAAATACAGGCAGGTTGATATTAGGTAGGTAATAAGTACCTAGTTTTAGTAATTAAAATTAACATTGATAAGATTTTTGTTTGAAAAACAAAGTAGGTACCTACTTATTCTTAAGTTTTGCGGAGAAAGGCGATTTCGTAAGTCTGTTTGAATAAGACCTGCGGTGGAAAATGGTATCTCCGATGCGACAGAGCTCATTTGGAAACTAAAGTACTTCTGCGCCATTTTTTTCAAGTTTAAGACGTCATTGCGCCAAAAAACGAACGGATCTGCATCTCTCGATATATTAGGAGACCTTATGTATCTCTCGACTTCTGACTTGAGAGAATTACAGCTCAGAGTAGACAGGGGCTCATCTTCCTCGGACTCTAATAATATTTTCACAAAACGCTTCAAAGCCCGCCTCTCGTTTGTAAAGTACCTATCATTGAATTGGCCATAAAAATATCGCCGATTCCTATATATCGGCAAACCCAAAGTATCGCCGATATATCGGAATCGGATGCATCCCTAATTCTATCATAGTAACAAATATCGCCAAGATTATATTTTTTAATCAGGATAATTTTTTAGAATATCCATAATGTGAAAGAAATTTGCTCGATGTCACTGTACTTAATAATTCCATATGAACATCTGCCTAGCCTTTTTTCAACTACGTAGGAGTTGGCTTCCAGTATAACTGAATAAATATCTACTGACTGAATAATTAGAATAAAATATACCTACAAAATATTACCAGGATGTTATAAAATGCTCGTAATTGATGCTAAAACATAATAAATGTAAAAATCATCATCATCATTCTGTTGCTCTTATCCCAATTTTTTTCTGGGAAGCGCAGCATGTCTTCTTCCATAGGTACTTGGAAGAAGACATGTAGGTATACCTGTAATTGGTACTTACATCAGAACCCTAACCAGTATATTTTTGTTATTCAGTGTGAAATGTATGTACTGTTGGTGTACTATCGTGGACACTCCCGCCTGACCACCACTAAGCTCATATTTGCTTGCACTTACAACATGAAGCGCTCTCTAGCTCCGCCCCGCCTTTGTATAGAAATAATGAATGAAATACAATACCGTTCCACCGCACTGACGAGTCCGACGCACGCCGCACGAGAGTTATTGTTATTTTCAAACTGCCATTATTAGAAAAAAAACTTAAACTGAATTTGACTTTCGTTACTAATGGTGCGTGTGTGTTGGTTTGGTAATTGTAAATTAAAAACTCAATGAATTCTGTGAGTAATTTTAAATTGATTATAAGAATCTTATGAAATCCCATGCTATTTAACAGGCAATTGTAAGCGTGTTCTCTAAATCGGCTTTAACGATTTCGATAAAATTTGAAATAATGGGGCTTTAGGGGGGTGAAACGTTGATCTAGCCAGCGGGCCTAAAATAGCCGCTTTTGCAGAACATAATATGAATCACGTTAAAAATTTAAAATTCTTAAAATGGACTTTATGTTTATGACTATAAAGTCCATTTTAAGAATTTAAACATTTTAACGTGATTCATATTGTTTTTTTTTTTATTTTGGGACTCAGCTCAGCGATTTGACTGATGTTAAATCCTTGTCCATGCAAAATTATAATTTCATTTTGTTCTTCGTGTATGAGATTTCTGGAAGACATTATGCACAAAATAATCTAGCACAGGTTCTCAGGAGCCCAATATTATTGCACAGGTTAACGTTTAGTCAATCAAAGGTCAGGTAAGCAGAGCAATGGTCAATGTTCAAAAGGTCCGGTAAGCGCGCCAAAGTTCGTCCGTAAAATTCGCAAAAGGTGTACAGAGGATACGTCACTAAGCTGCGCAGTGTAGATTGCAACTAATTACGTTGACGCTTCTCTAATAGGCCTAAACTTTGAGGGGGCGGGGTTTGGCGCCTACGCATGATTTATGCGAAAAAAATTTTAACTGGGCAGGCGGAAAAGACCGCGACTGTACCTGTTTTTAATTAATAAATAAATAAATACTTCTCTGTTACTCATCATCTCCTCAGAATGTAGGGTACATAAGTTAATAATTTACTGTGATTTCAGTTATGAACTTCGCATGAAGGAATTTGAACGTGAGCGTCGTCTCCGGCTACGTGAAAGGCGTCTTGTTGGTGTTGCATAAATAAAAATGCCCTGTTATCCATCATGTTCATCAGTAGATAAATTATGTTGCTTTGAATATTGTGTAAATAGAATAAATACAAAACATCTTTAATATTTATTTTTAAACCCTTTACTTTTCTTTCGTATCACCAAAAAATTCTCATCCTTTTGATGGATTCAAAAAGTATGAAATTATCTCAATTCTCACCCTCCAAAAATAAAAACGGAATGAAGGCCTATTTGTTTAGGGCACGCCACGATAGTGGCGGTAAGTCCCCTCTTTGAGGAGTGGCTGGAGAGGCGCCACGGCGCGTCTCCAGTCGAGGCTGCGGGTTGTCCGCAAGGGATACCGAGGCCTCGACATGAAGGGCGAAGAAGGAGCATGGGTGGTTTTTAGTCAGTAGAAGTCTGACACTCCCTTTTGCTCTGCCCAAGAGCGGGAGGGGTTATTTGATGATTTCCCACCCCCCAAAAAAAAAAAGAAGGCCTATTTGTTTGATTTGAAGCGACATTCTGGGCGATATTAAGTTATATGAATTGAAAGGAAATTTTACATTATTTTTTATTAAAAGTTCGGTCAGTGGTCTTAAGGGCGAATTTTTAGGCGTTTGAGTAAATGCTTAGGGGCACTATGAGCAGCAAAGAAAACACTAAAAAAAAAATTAAGTTATAAAAAAAATTCGGGACTCCCTATTTTCCTGTAATTTATTTTTTCGGTAATCAGACTTTTTGATGCAGTTTCGGGTTGACCTTGACCATAGAAATTATTTAGGGTCTGAGAACCATGGTCCTGCGACGCACCGTTCCCGAGTTATGGTCCCCTGAATGTTACTTTGTTTTATCTAGAACGCTCTATATTTCCAAAGTGGTATCTCGGATGAAAATCTTTTCTGGAAAAAAATTGTTCCTCTAGTCGAGCACTATGAGATGAAAAAAAAACTGCGACAAAGAGAGAGAAAAATTTGTAAATTATTTTTAAGTGTCGTCGCGATTTCACCTTGTGTAGGGGCTGAGGACTTAGTCAAATCGGAGGTATTATTTTTTACAGATTTCGGCAATTTTTCTGTAAAAAATAATACCTTCGAAAATGCCCCAAAGGATACACAAGGTGACGACAGAAAAATTTTATATTTTTTTTTTCTCTCTTTGTCGCGGTTTTTTTTCACCATCTCATAGTGCTCGACTAGAGGAACAATTTTTTCCAGAAAAGATTTTCATGCGAGATACCACTTTGGAAATATAGAGCGTTCTAGATAAAACAAAGTAACATTCAGAGGACCATAACTCGGAAACGGTGATCGCAGACCCATGGTTCACAAATCCTAAATAATTTCTATGGTCAAGAAAATGAGGCATTTCCGACAAAAAACTCAAATTTTTACGAATTTTTTTGAACAATATAACTGAAAATCGCATCATTCCTCTATTTTTTCACCTGCCCCTGCCCAGGCATACACTCATACAGCATACTACGGCGCTGAGGGTCACAGTGCAACAGTCAGCCTTGCAAGTGACGTCCCGTGAAAATATTATTATATTTTTAACGGCTCTAGCATGAAGGGAAGCAGAAACTGCAGCAGATCACCTGTGACTTGCCATGCTTTTGTGATTTTTTCAACGCCCTGTTTGGACGCGCGGCTCGGCCTAACGGAGCCGCAAGACCCTAGCAGGGACGCGGCTTTTACGTCTTTTTTTTTTGGGGGTGGCAAATCATTAAGTAACCCCTCCCGCTCTTGGGCCGAGCAGAAGGGAGTGTCAGACTTCTACTGACTAAAAACCACCCATGATCCTTCTTAGCCCTTGCGCTGAGGCCACGGTATCTCTTTCGAACAACCCGCAGCCCCGACGACGGGGCGGCTTACGTCTCAATTTTATTTTTAAGTTCGAGTTAGTAGAGTTCGTACTTACTTGTGACCACGGAACGTGATAATGGTGTGCATACACAACGATAAGTTTAACATTTTAGTTGAATAAAAAGTAAAAAAAATATTCCGAAAAATGTTTTTGTCAAAACTAGACTTCTTTTTCTTGACTGATTTTATTAGAAATATCTTGTGGACCACACTTACTGCCCAACCATAACGTATTTCATAGACAAGTAAATTATATGTCAACCCCGTGAAGAAAATCAATAATGTTGCCATGAATTAAAAACATTTGCTGTTACAATTTTTGACGCATTGTTTTGGTACAACAAGGATGCATTTTCAATGGCAAGTGCGAGATGCTGTAATAAGAGTTACACAGACTTCTGGAACAAGAGAAATCGCAATTAAACACTTTATTAGTTATCGTTAATAAGGTCTTCGTGACGTTTTGTGACGCAGTCGCCCATCCACAATTTTTGTAAACACGCTTGTCGAATACACAAATTCTATACGAATAGTTGAATAGGCTATTTATTGCGGAAGTAATGGCTTCCTAAATTTTAATTGCAGACATTATTTTATTATCAATAATTAAAATCAAATATGACGATATGTCGTATTTTCTGATGTGATCGGGCGCACTATGTGAATAATTGTGTCATCCGGCTTATTCCCTTGGATATTTAAAGCCGCGTCCTGAAAGTGCTACAAAGAGCTATCCTGAAAAAGATTGTTTGTGTCCAAGAAAATTCATTTCCATTTATGAAATAAGCCTGTGTTCATAACAAAAATCCAGTGTGTTTATGATTTCATGCGATGAAATAGGATGTGAGAATGATGACTTGCGGTAGGTTTTAATGAATCTGAGATATTAGAAATTAGTTTATTGTCATGGATGATGCCGGCGGGACGAGTTCGGTGAAGAATAAAATGAAAGGCAAGATGCAAGACGAGGAGGACGAGTCCGAGGAAGAAGTGGTGGACAGTGAGGACGATGACGAGACCATCGCCAGAATACAACGAGCTCACTTTGCGCAGGCAGCGGCGATGAGCGCTCGGAGGCGCGCGGCTCCTCGGCCCAGACCTATGAGCCACAAGCGGAAGATGGAAGCTGTAAAAAACTTCCATGATTTCACCAAGAAACTTAAAAAGGACACAGGTATTACAATTCGCAGCTTAGTTGGTAGTAATGTCTTAGAATTAAGTGACTTTTCAAGTGAAGAAAGTAAGACAGAAAGTGATGGATTATCAGAGGAGGAATTTGTAGTTAACATAAACGCTGTACAAGAATTGAATGAAGAAAACGAGAGTTACATTGACCCCGAGACTGGTGACATAGTGGAAGCAAAAAAGGAGACTCAAAGCACCAGTAAACCTCCTGAAGAGCCTCCTCCATGTCCAGAACCAGAAGTTAAACAAGAGCAGGAGGAACATCCCGAGCCTGAGCCGGTCCTAGAGCCTGAACCAGAGCAAGAACAGGAACAGGAACAAGAGGAAGAAGAAGAACAACCTAAAACACTTTCAATTCGTGACCTTATAGATGAGGGTGACTTAGATAACAAAAACGTTGAAATTGCTGAAGTGGAAGAGGGTGACTTGTGCCCAGAGAAATCAGAAGAAGACATGTTAGACATGAAACAAGAAGAAAGTAGTCAGGACTTTGACATTACAGAGAAATTGAAAGAAATGGGAGAGATTAGTGTCAAACCCATTGCGAAGAAGGAGGATGACAGTGGAGAATCATCAAAAGATGGAGAAAAGACATCTGAAGGTGATGATGAGGTAAGATTTGTTCTTCACTTTTTTGTATGTTCTCGTTCATAGTGTTGAGTATATAAATAATGATCCCATAGTAACCCTATTCTTAGTATTTCTCTGTAGCATTTAGGCCAGTACTAAATTCAGACATAAAAGCCAGTTTTACTATTATTTGTGTTAGAAGTGATAAAATGCATTGAAAGTAATATAAACAGTATGTATGGTTATAACTTTTACTGTCAGACTTTTGATCTCCTGCCAATACTTGGATTAAACACAAAACATGTTCCTTATTGTTTGTTTACTAACATATTATTGCAATTTTATAACATTATTGGTAAATGTTTACCTTATCACAATGTTGACATTAGAACAAAATAATAGATAATTATGTCTGCAGTTAGAATTATTGACAAATTGCATTGCAATTATGAATACTTAAATTTCAATCCCTATTGAGTATTGAATTCATACAACAAAACTCATCATTTAGCTAGCCTTTTCCCAACTATATTGAGGTTGGCTTATGTGTCTGATGAGATGACGAGTGATAGAGAAGTATGGAAGCAGAAGACATGCTGTGCCGACACAGAATTAATTGGGATAAGGGCGATAGTCTAACCGAGTGCAGCTGTATACCAGTATTTTACCTGATGTAACCTATCTGGCCTACAGTTCCTAACAAAAACTATACCAATCATTCTTATGTTGTTCATATTGGAGGAACAGTTAGATGTAATTGTATCATATTAAACAATAGTCATATTACACCTATGTATAAAACTATGTACATATAGACTACAAGTTCATACATTCTGGCCATTATTAATGTGATGAGGTTTTGTTGTGGTTATCTATGTTCTTTCATAATAATGCTTTATGGTCACAAGAACGTGATTAGTTTCATAAGATGTTGATATTGTTTTTTTTTACAGAATACAGTCCTTGAAACATGATTTTCTTACTTATATTACAGAAGTAGTTATTCAAAGATCTTATTCTGCCTTGTTTGCATATATTATTTGACAATAATTGTTCTGAGAAGATAAAGAAGACAGTAATAACATGAGTAATTTGCCTAGATTCTCTCCTCCTACCTCTCATCCCTCCTTCTACCTTCCATTGGACTAGACTAGAGGTGCTACTGTGAGCATGATGTCTTGGTTTAATTCATTATTCTATCAGGAATTTCTCAGTAACATCATTTACTGGTTTAATAAAGATGTTGTATTGGCATGTACTGACCGGCAACCACTTTCAACCCTTATGCCCTGAGCTATAAGGTTGAAAGGTTGTCAGTGAGCATTACCATGCTCACTGACAACCTTTGGTTTGGGTAGAGGTACGGTAGTACCTCTACCCAAACTAAAGAAATATAGGTGCGGTGTTAGAAAAGTTATAATATGTTTAAAAAAATGCTTGTTGTTAATAAAACCTGCTTACATTTCAGAAGAAACCAATGAATACCAGCGCAATAAACGTACGCCGAAATATCAGAGAAGTGATGGATGAGAAGAACTTGGATGCTTCAACACTTGCTGCCCAGAGACAGGAGTCGGAAAGATTGGCTCGAGTTCAGGAACAGCAGAGAATCATCAGAGAAGTATGACTAAAATCTTTTTATTTTATCAAGAAAGCTAGAATAGAAGATCAGATTAATAAACTATCAATTTCCAGCCTATATTATTTGTAAAGTTAATTTTCTTAGTAGTACAGCAAATCATGCATATTTATTGTTTAAATATAAATCTAATGTACGTATTGTGTTGTTTCAAACAGGTACAAAGACAAATAGCAATTAATAGACAAAATAAAATTCATCAAAAAACTATATCACTATTGCAAGGGGGAGGATCATCAATTCTAAAGAAGTCTCTTCCAGGGCAGAAACTAAAGTATGTAATATACCTACCTTTTAAATATTTATATTAGTTGAAAACTTAAAAACTAATTGGGATTCTGTTCTTGATTCTAGTTTACCAAATACAGTCCTAGTGAAAGTCCCATCAGGTGAAAAGAAATCATTAAAATCTGGCCAAATTGAAGTTACAAAGCTGATGAGACCTACGACGTCAGGTGCCCAAAAAGGGAAACCTGATCAGAAGTCTGACAAGAAAGAGGTAAGAAAACTATTATTTTGAAGATACCTTTTTAGGGTTCCGGACCCAAAGGGTAAAAATGGGACCCTATTACTAAGACCTCACTGCCCATCCGTCTGTCTGTGGTGATCGCGGTTCTTAAGATATAGCCTGGTGAGGCTTTATCTCAAGAACCGCGATAGCTAGATAGTTGAAATTTTCACAAATTATGTATTTCTGTTGCCACTATAACAACAAATACTAACAACAAAACAAATATTTAAGGGGGCTCCCATACTACAAATGCGTCAACATACGGAACCATTCATGTGCGAGTCCGACTCGCACTTTGCCAGTTTTTTATTTGGCTTTTTAGTTGAAGTTTGCCTGTACCTTAATGTACTTCCTCACGGGGAGTTTTCACCTATAATGTTAACAGTTCAGCTTGGAGAATTACATCAGATATACCATTTGACCCGCATGCCTTCAAAGCAAGAGTGAACAGGCATCTTCTGGGTACGCTCGCTCCATCATAGACCTTGTTTCATCCACCGCTTTCCATCTGGCTTGATAGAGGTCAAGAGCAAACTACTTGTAACTTAATGCTCAAAATCGAATCCTGGATTGGTTACATTACTGGCGAATACTCCAGTAGGGAGCGTCTTAAGAATTTGATTGTTATTCCCAAAAAGCTTGCTCCATACAAGATTTCTTTTAGTCGTTATCAGCTATTTAGAAAAGTTTATATTTCATCAAATTGAATCTAGTACACGATGTTCTATGACCCTCTAAATTAATATGAATCTGCATTCCAGTGACTGCATGGTAAATTCAATAAGTTAACACAAAATTTTAATGTGTAGGTTGTAGAGATAGTTGATAGCAGCAGTGGTGAGGAGTCTTCGTCTTCGTCATCTGATTCTGATGATTGCATAATGCTGTCAGATTCAGAAGTGCCGCCTAGTCCTGAAGCCGAAGAGGATCCTGGTAACTCAGGTAAGATTCTTCAAATAGTAAGGATAATGTTTTCACTTGTAAATGAAATGGTAACATGACAAATTGGTGATGTTATGCGGTTTCTCTGTGTGTTGGCGAAAATCGTATTATATTTCATTCCAGTCTCTGAAAGGACGCTAGCACCAACATTATAGGCCAAATATGAACTGTAAACATGCAAATGCGCAAATCTCTTCACCAAAAAAACTGCTAGCATTTTGATGCTTATTTGATAAATTATTGTATTCTGAAACTCTAGTGTGTGAAAGTAAGGGTGTTTTAAGTTTCATGTAAATTTGATCATTTTCGGAGGATCGCCGTGAATGCTTCTAAAACATGCGGTTTTTATTATCTTGCTTTTTGATTTGCATTGTGAAATTGCATGCATCTGGACCAATTATCCGTGTTCCCGCGCGTCTGCACCACTCTAAAAACGTCCTCATAGAGTTTTATATATAAAAATATTTCTCTTTGTCTTCAAGGTCTCCATGTGAACGATACGTATAACATCCCAGATGAACAAGGCCGAGTGTTAATCAATATTGGTCACCCCGAAAATGATGAGGACATATTTTTGGCACCACAAATTGCTAGGGTTATCAAACCTCATCAGGTAAAACTCATTACAATTACCGAACATAACTTTACTTTTTGGTTTAAATTTACATTTTTTACATCAAGACAGACCTTTTTTTTTTTTTGGGGTTGGGAAATCATCGAATAACCCCTCCCGCTCTCGGAAAGCGAAAGGGAGTGTCAGACTTCTACTGACTAAAACCACCCATGTTCCTTCTTAGCCCTTCATGTCGAGGCCGCGGTATCTCTTGCGAACAGCCCGCAGCCCCGACGGGACATCAAGAGAGACCTTGATATTCAAATCTTCAATTTTTGATCACAGTTCCTCTGTTCATGATTTGTCTGTGTTACAGATTGGTGGAGTGAGATTCTTATTTGATAACATTATAGAATCCGTTGAACGATTCTCGACATCAACAGGCTTTGGATGTATATTGGCGCATTCAATGGGACTCGGCAAAACGTTACAAATTGTATGCTTCTGTGATATATTCCTTCGACACACGTCATCTAAAACTGTATTGTGTATCATGCCAATCAACACGCTTCAGAATTGGGTAAGTGTCCTAGAATTACTATTTACACACTGTTATTTTTCTCACTCTCTGCTATTTTTCCCCTCTTGGCCAAGGGGTTATTTTAAATAACAAAAAAAAACTTTTTAATTTGTAACTTTGCAACGCGACAACAACGAAGTTTGTTGACTGCTACAACCCAAGCCACAGAGCACAAAAATATCGTGGCACCAAATGCCGTTTCTTGCAGTGATTGCCATCGCATCTTTGTACTCTGTGGCTCAATCTTGCTGCGCTGAGCATAGTGTAATAATGTTTCAATTCTAAAGAAAGATGTCACTAATATGCTTTTCGAAGTTCATTCTTCATAAGGCAATAAACACATAATTTTTTGTACTTTCAGAAAAACGCCTTTTTCCCATGGGGGTGGGCCCGGGCCCAAACTACAGAATGATCCTTACAACATACTCCTTCCGCATAATTTGGGAACATGTCTATAATTTATTCTATACAATGTTTCAGGTAGCAGAATTTAACATGTGGTTGCCAGTAGAACCTAACATCAGTCCACTGTCAGCCCACGGTGAGGTGCGACCGAGGAACTTTCCTATCTACGTACTCAACGATAGTCACAAAACGTTGCAAATGCGAGCCAAAGTTGTGAAGGTATGCAATCATTTATTCATGGAATATATGGGGTACTTCACACATATTCGGCGTAGAACATTCAATTCAGCAATATTCGTTAAACAACAAAGTTGAACTGAAGCAAAGACTACATAAATGTACCGCTCATGCCGATCGACATAATAGGGTAGTTGACCAAAAAAATCTAATTAGTCCCTTATTTAGATAGATTTCCAAAAAATATTGGACACGTATTTTTACTTTTTTCACATAAACAATAAATGAAGACGATACAGGGCTTCGAAAAGTCGCGCGACGTCAGAGTATGGTACATTTTTTACCAGAAAGTGACGTCACCAGCCCCCACTCACGATCTTTGACACGTTTTAATTTCGTCAATTTTTATTAACTTGATAAAACAAAAATTACGTTTCTAATATTTTTCGATAATCTAAGAGACGGACTAAACAGATTTTTTTTAGTCAGTCATCCTATTCATTCTCCATGTCGCTGAGACAGCCTCAACACATCCTGAGAGCATTTTTATACTGAACGCGTAGGACATCTTATGGTCTTTTGATGTAATTGACCCATAAATTGCCCGTGTGCAGACAAAAGGGCAGTAGGCCTTGAAAATGGTGATTAGAGTAGCAATGGTGAAGCAAACCGAATATCTGTACCGATAGTACCTACATTTCAATTACCGTGTTATTGATATTGTTTTTTTACTTTGTAGGATTGGACGACGTCAGGCGGAGTTCTCATGATAGGTTACGAGCTGTACCGGCTACTCAGTATGAAAAAAGATAAGAAACCTCGTAAGAAAAGAAAAGCTGACGCCAAGCTAGAAGCCGAGAAGGAGAAAGAAGAAAAAAAATTGGACCCGCCTACTGAAGATACACAGGTAAAAGATTAGTATAACACACTGGTTTTTAGATGATTTTTAGACTAAATCCTCCCCCTCCCCCAACACTAAAGGGTGTAAAAGTACCTTTAACGAAGACGAAAGTCACATGTTCTCCCTGTCACTGCGATAATTTTTTGTTCAAGACCATACCTGGGAACTCTCTAGTTATGGGGATATGGGGGGGTCAAAGTTCCAAATTGATCACAGCTGTTTTTGTAAATACTAGTTTTTCAGGTTATAACTTTACTTAAAATACCTCCATAACCCGTTTACTATTGAAAGCATCTACTAGCGCAATGTTTTAAGAGTGCTACATTGAGTTAAAACTCAAAAATAAAAATAAAATTAAAAAAATTGAGGTAAAAATCACATTTTACGTTAAAACGTAAAATGTGATTTTTCACCCTAAAAAAAAGTCGTTTCCCAGCAATCATTTTTGCGTAGGGGTAATTAGTTTGATGTACAGAATGCTTGGTTGACGGCTTACTGAAGAGTTCGTGTATACCCTGTATGCTATACTGATTACAACAAAACCTTCTTTTCTGTTTGAAGGCTTCTGAAGAATCTAAACTGGATAAAGACGATGGCGACAGTCAGGCGAAGCCAGATGAAATTAAGGATGAAACAAAGCGGGAAGACAAAAAGGAGGACAACGGCAATGATGAGGAAAAGAAACTTCTAGATGGTGAGTGTATTGTATTTAACTCTATCGTAAAATAATTGAACAACATATACAAGAATTTATTGGAATCTCAGACAGATTAGCTGTTCTTAACATTAAACTGCCAGGCTATAAGAAACAATGGTCAATTATACAAGTTTATGCTCCAACGGAGCAAGCCGAACTGTCAGTATTAGAGTCGTTCTATGAAGAGATGTCACAAGCGATAAAAACCAACTCAGATAAATTAATTATCCTAATGGGAGATTTTAATGCACAAGTGGGAACTAGAAAAAATACTGAAAAATATGTTCTTGGAAAATTTGGATACGGTAAGAGAAGCTGCAACGGCCAGAAACTTGTCGAATTTCTTATGGAACATAATTTAACTTTACTGAACTCGATGTTCAAGAAAAACAATAAAACAAAATGGACATGGATTTCTCCTGAGGGATCATACAAAAATGAAATCGACTACATTATAAGCAACCACCCTAGAGCATTCACAGACACTGCCGTTATATGCAAACTCAACTTCAACACAAACCACCGCATGATACGCAGCTCCTTAAGAATGCGCCCCACTAAAACTTCTCGAATCCACATAAACATTAACCGATCTGACCAACCTAGAAATCTACAAAATACAAATAACACAAAGCATAAAATAATAGAAACAAATAATATTACAACACAGGATTCAACTGTGGCACAGAAATATGATATACTGGAGGAACAAATTCAAAACCATTTGATCGTAAGCAGGAAAGATAAATGCAACAAATACCAACTTAGCGACCAAACTTTGCAACTGATTAACGAAAGGAAAGAGCTGATAAAGAACCAAATAAAAAAAGAAAACATAGAAATGATAACTGAAACAAGTAAGAAAATAAAAGCAAGCATCAGAAGGGATCGTAAAATCAAAAGACTGCAAACCCTAGAATATCATATTCAAAGAACCGGCGGTGTCAAAAAAGCTCTAAAAGAACTACGAGAAGCAGGAAAAGAATGGATACCAAAACTTAAAAGAAGGTCAAATATTACTACAAAGAGGAAGAACATCAAAGAACTAGCAACAGACTTCTACCGCTGCCTATACGCAAAACAAACACCAAACGTTGTAAAGGAAAACTATACCAAATCAATGCTCGACGCCATTCTGGAACCCGTCCCTTCAATCCTACCAGAAGAAGTAGAAAAAGCAATCAGGAGCCAAAAAGCGGGAAAATCTCCAGGACCAGACAAAATTACAAATGAGCTGCTGCAGGGCTCAATGGAAGAACTGGTACCCGCTCTAACTCGAATATTCAACGAGATTCTGAGTAGCGGGGATATTCCTGAAAAATGGGCAAAGTCTCACATCATACTAATACATAAAAAAGGCGACAAAGACAACATCGAAAATTACAGACCAATAAGCCTGATGTCGAATGTATATAAGATATTTGCAAAGGTCGTATTGGATAGAATAAGCCCAATATTGGACGAACAACAGCCTGTTGAACAGGCAGGCTTCAGAAAAGGGTTTTCGACAATTGACCATATCTACACAGTCAAACAGGTAATGGAAAAATATAAAGAATATAATAAAATAATATACATTGCTTTCATTGACTACGCAAAGGCTTTCGACAGCTTGAGTCATGAATACATATGGGAAACTCTAAGACAACAAGGAATACCAGCAGCATACATCAACATTGTACAAACCATTTATTCCAACAGTACAGCTAGAATACAGTTGGAATCTTTGGGAACCGAATTCCATGTAGAAAGAGGGGTGAGGCAAGGTGACCCACTATCTCCAAAACTGTTTTCTGCCGTGCTAGAAAACATCTTTCGCAAAATGAACTGGGAAAAGTTTGGTCTGAATATAAATGGGTTGAAAATGAATCACCTCAGATTTGCTGACGACTTAGTATTATTCGAAGAAATCCCCGAAAATTTGGAAAGTATGATACAAAGTTTGAGTGAAGAAAGCGGAAAAATTGGTCTGAAAATAAATTACAGCAAGACAAAACTGATGACTAACTATAAAAAGGTAGACATAAAAATAAGAGAGGAAGCTTTGGCCTATGTAGACGACTACATATACCTTGGTCAAGTCATCTCCACCAAAGACCAAACTAGCCAGGAAATTAATATGAGGATTGCAATTGGTTGGAAGAAATACTGGTCCCTCAAGGAGATCATGAAGTCAAAAGACCTAGGCATGAGCTTGAAAAGAAAGACCTTCAACGCATGTATACTCCCATGTCTAACTTACGGATGTGAGACATGGGCACTCACCAAATTGCTTAGAGAAAAACTTGCCAAGTGTCAAAGAGCAATGGAGAGGAGCATGGTAGGCTCAAAGAGACAGGATAGAATTAGGAATATAGATCTCCGGTCCAAAACAAAAGTGACCGATGTCCTAACAAGAATAGACCAACAAAAGTGGAGGTGGACAGGCCACATGATGCGAGACTCTAAAGGCAAGTGGAGCAAAGTAGTGACAGAGTGGTATCCAAGGGACGGCAAAAGAAATCGGGGAAGGCAGCCTACTCGCTGGGAGGATGAATTACAACTGACAGCAGGCCCAAATTGGAGAAGGATACCTAGCGACAGACGTCAATGGAAACTGTTAGAGGAGGCCTATGCCACGAGGCACACCGAAATTCGTGACATTTTGTGATTTTTGCATAACCATTATTATTATTGTGTATTGTGAGTCTGGTTTCGGAATAAAAGGCTTTATTATTATTATTATTATAAAATAATTGACCAGGCAGCAACCCTATTCATGGTAGAACTATCAATCTAGCGCCTATCTCGAGACTTCCACATTCTAGAGGCCTATGACGAGTAGTGACTGCGATAATCTGAGTTGATTGATTGACCATCTCACCGTTCAGTGTGTGAACTAACCCCATTCTGAGAGAAAGTCTCAGATGCTGGCTCACAATGGTAAAATTGGTTGGTGGGCTATTTTCTGTTTCGTTTTAAAATTTGTATCCACAAAAGTCGTCCACATCTTGTATAGTTTTTACCTTATGGTAAAACCAAGTGAGAGGATTAATCTAAAAATTAAATAGTAAGGCTAGAGAGAATACAGGACCGTAGTTTTAATCATTATGTTGTTTGCAGAAATGTATGAGGCCTTGGTCAAGCCAGGGCCAGATTTGGTAATATGCGACGAAGGACACCGAATTAAGAATTCTCACTCGAATATTTCCTACGCATTGAAGCAAATGAGGACGAAGCGAAGAGTTGTGTTAACAGGTACGATGGTTTACCTCTTATTTTCCGTATTTGTATTCATATGAAAATCAACCCACGCACTACATGGTATTTTATCTTAATATTTTTGTCCCTTGTGCTTAGTTATCTTATGGAAAATAGAATGCAAAATTTGTGTCGATCGTAATGACAAATGATACTTCAAGTACTTGTCAATGATCAATAGAGCTAAAACCCCAGGTTGATCGAGCATAAATTCAAATATCTATACCTAAACGGGTCACCTATATTTGTCCAGACTTGAGAAAATAGGTCAAAGCAAGTGTAGATTACTTCATGTGAAATAAGTCATGTTGAGGCATTTAAAGGAACAATTTTTTTCAATTTTATTATTTTTTCATACAGGCTATCCTTTGCAAAACAATTTGCTGGAATACTGGTGTATGGTTGACTTCGTGCGACCGAACTACCTCGGTAGCAAGACGGAGTTTTGTAACATGTTCGAGCGACCGATCCAGAACGGACAGTGTATAGATTCGACGCCTCAGGACATACGGCTCATGAGATATCGGGCCCACGTGCTGCATTCCCTACTTGTAGGTTTTGTACAAAGGTAAGTTATACAATAGCTTTTCTCTTAATCAAGCTCTTAATGAACTAGGTTGTGGAGATCCCTGCAAGTAAAATACTGATATTCATCTGCACCCTGTTAAGCCAACGCCAACATATAGGGTGTAAAAGTACCCTTTACGCAAACGAAGGGCACTTGTTCTCCCCACCACTGCGATCATTTTTTTTGTTCTAGACCATACCTGGGAACTTCCTAGTTCCGTAGATATTGGGGGTCAAAGTTTCAAATTTTTCACAGCTGTTTTTGTAAATACTAGTTTTTAAGGTTTTAACTTTACTTAAATTATCTCCATGACCCGTTTATTATTCAAAGCATCCACTAGCAATATGTTTTAAGAGTGCTACTTTGAGTTTTACCGTAAAATGTGATTTTTGACCCCAAAAAAAAATGTCATTTCCCAGCAAACATTTTTGCGTAGGAGTACTTAGATTGATGTACAGAATGCTTGGTTGACGGGTGTGTGATGGGTTGATTTACACCCTGTATATGGGAAAAAGCTAGGCAGTTGATGATGTTTTCTGAATGGGCATTGAAAATGTCCTTCCCATCTAAAATACACCTTGTTCACTTCAGCAAAGATTTATGCCATCATTATGTTCACTTTTTTATTGGTCTACTAAGCTAGGACCTTTGTGAAAGTGACATTCTGGGGCAAGACCTATTTAACGATTGCCGTTTTACTTTATCCAGTTGTGTCTGAAAATAAAATAGTACATTCCATTCCATTTCTTTAGCAATGGCTTATCAACTCTCGGTGCATATTTATAAAAATCGAAATGCGAATAACGGCTTACTTATGTTCCTTGTTTACAGACGATCGCATGCAGTCCTGCAGTCGACGTTACCTCAAAAGGAAGAATACGTGCTCCTAGTACGAATGACGCCGCTTCAACGTAAACTGTACGAGAGATTTATGAACGAAGTCGTACGCTCCACTTCAGTGCCAAATCCTTTGAAAGCTTTCGCTATTTGTTGTAAGGTACGTAATAAGAAAGAAAGATTTTAACCCATAGAAGTAAGACTCACCAAACTGGTACAGATCTAACAACTTTGTGACTAGTAGAAAGGAAAATGCCTATTATAATTAAATTTAAAAACTCCTACCTTAGATTTGGAATCACCCTGACGTCCTATACAATTTCCTCAAGAAGCGTAGTGAAGTGAACGCAGCTATCGAAGAAGACTTGGATTTGGAAGAGATTGGGGGTGTTACAAAGGCCGGACGCGCACGGAACATGAAGGGGACGCCTGGCCGACGACCGGGCAAACCACGGGTAAGTCAGAATTTAATGGATAAGCTGGGATGAAATTGACTTGATATTCAAGTATAACCACAATATTCATAATTTTAGGGTGCAAACAAAAAGCCAGCAGCGACCATACCGCCTAACACTACCACTGGTCCTATGGTGCCTCGCCCCGACGCCAACATATACGGCAACGCGCAATACCCTAACGCGCCCTACGGTCCGCACAACTCCTTCAGACCCGACCAGCCTTCCGGCTCCTACCCACCCTACCATAACTTCCAGAACCCGGGCCCTGGGTACTACCCACCCAATCAAGGATATAACCAGAACTACGACGGTAATTATTACCAGCAGCAGCAACCGCCATACGGTAGTAACTACCCAAATCAGTATCCACAAAACATGCCGCCTGAAAGTGGGCAAGGTTATAACCAGAACTATTGGGGTAACGGAAACTACTATGGTAATACTGGGTACTATAACAACCCTCAATATCAACAAAACAATCAGCCACCACAAGATTTCAGAGGTAACCCTCCTCCTGAATACAACAATTCTCAGCATTACCCACCGAACTACAATGCTCCGCCGAACGATCAGTCGTATCCCGGCAATGCAATGCAACCCTACTCGAATAATCAAGATAATTACACTGCTAACCAACAAAGACCACCTGGCTATCAAGGCTATCAAAATCATCCAGGCTACTCCGAGTACAACTCACCACAACAAAATCCGCAACAGGGATCTTATAACCCTAATAATCCTGGACCTCAAGGATATCCTAATCAATCATATCCTCCACCATATCCTGCCAATACTTCTGGATATGGAAATAATTCAACTCCATATAACCAGTATGACAATCATCCAACTAATTATTCGAACTTTCCCAACAATATGCCTTCCAACCAACCTGACCTTAATGTGCCAAGTCAACCCACTATTAAAAGTGAGCCTAATACTGCTCCTGGTAATTATCCAGCGGTTGATATCAAATCGGAACCTAATGTACCGCAAACGCAAAATTCAAACGCTGTGCCATTTACTAATAATGCTTATGGTTACCCAGCCAGTACGCCTTCTTACCCTGAACAGCAAGAAAACAGTTCGAATGGTAACAATTATCCATGCTCATATCCGAACTTCCCCTCACACCTTGAAACTAAACCACCCATGGGTAGTGCCAGCTCTGGCAGTCCAATAACATCATGGCCTATAACTGAATTAAAGACTGAAATTGATAAACTAAAAGCTGAGGAAAAAACTGAGATTAAATCGGAGTCCGATGGTGAAGTTAAAATAGAAGACTTGGACACAAAGAAAATTGTAAAAGATGAAAAGAAGATAAATATAAACCAACCTCTTCTTTTGAAAGACTCGATACCTGAACCGACAAAAAAGAAAGACTCTAAAACAGATGGAGGAAAGAGTGATGGATCTGAATCAGAGGAAGAAATCCCAAAGGGGAAAGGTAAACAAAAGGGTAAAGGCAAAGATAGTAAAAAGTCAAAGGGAAAAAGTAAACCGAAAGCTAAGGGAAGGAACGACAGGAAGACGTCGAAAGAAAAGAACAACGAGGACTCTGAATCTGAAGAAAGCGAGAAGGAAGAGAAACTGAATAGAGAAGAAGAATTAGCGATGGTCAAGAAAGCTGAAGAAATGACGTACGACTGGGCAGCTGAGTTACTAAAAGATTACATTCCTGGGATTATTGAGAATTCTGCTAAAATGGAATTGTTCTTTTACATATTGAATGAGAGCATAAAGATGGGAGATAGGCTATTGCTGTTTAGCCAAAGTTTATTTACATTGAATCTCATTGAAGACTTTTTAGAAAAGAATTACATTCCTGGGACAAATTGTCCTTGGGAGAGAAATACAAACTACTATCGTGAGTACTACTCTGATACATAAAATATTCGGTGTTGTTTTTTTTTTCGTTGTAATAATTATTTTATTTAATCAAATCAATCATTTTCTTGCAGGCTTAGATGGGTCAACTCATGCTTTGGAGCGAGAGAAGCTTATAAACGAGTTTAACGCCAACCCGCACATATATTTGTTCCTTGTGTCGACTCGCGCTGGGTCCCTCGGTATCAACCTTGTGGGAGCCAACAGAGTCATCGTTTTCGACGCCAGTTGGAACCCTTGCCACGACACGCAGGCTGTTTGTCGTGTTTATAGGCAAGTATTTATCTATAGCTTAAATAAAAACATGGTACACATTAGTTGCAGTTAAATTAAACAATATCTCAACTCTTTATTATTTTGTAACGATGGTACGAAATATGATTTTTAACGTCCCCTAAAGTACAGGTATAGGAACACTGAACACTCCGCCAAGTGGGTCATGGTCCGGTCGACAACACCACATTCACACTTAATATTCTACACTGCATTACCGCATTTTGCTAAATTGTTTTTTTTAGCAAAACGGGGCGTTTGCACGAAAATGATGTAGCGACTTAAATCCGCCAATCTGATATCCCGCCTTTAGATCTACCCAATATCAACCAGTAAATACGAACTAATTTCATGACATGTTTTGTCTTACTACTTAATTAATTGTCTTAATTACTACTTAGATACGGACAAAGAAAGCCATGCTTCGTCTACCGTTTCGTGATGGATTGCTGTCTCGAGAAGAAGATCTACGACCGACAGATCAACAAGCAAGGCATGGCTGACCGTGTAGTCGACGAGTGTAATCCTGACGCTGTTCTTTCTATGAAGGAAATCACCAATCTATGCTTCGATAATGATGAGAAGGTAAGTTTAAGTCTAACGCATTGATTCATTAAAGAAGTAATGTAAATTACGATTCATCTGGAATTGATCCAACGTAGCTCTTCAAATATAGTATAATTGGGTACCTAAAACTGTCAAAAATTTACGAAAACTTTATGTTATTTTAAAGAACTAAGTACCTAACAGAAATATTAGATGTGTTAAAAAGAATTAAAATTGCTTAAAAAATGGAGTAGCTACACGTTTAAAAAGTTTTTGGTGGGGGGTTCTATCCTTGTCGCGCGAAATTGCCATTTGTACTACGTAACTATGGCGGTATGACGATATGACGTCACTTCTTCATAGCGCTGTCTTTGTCTAGCAAGTCATTTTAAATCGGTTAAAGCTAAGCCATTTTTTAAGATACTACACTATTTTTTTACTTTTACTCTCTTTTTATTTACTGTTTTCACATCACAAGTAAAAAAATAGTCAAGTACCCAATTATACTTGACTCAAGGCCCGCATTGGACATACGATCGGTGCGAAACGCTTTTAAGACTTGTCTACCTCCAAAGTCAGCATTTTAACACTCGAAACTGCTTGCGAAAAGATATTTAAATGATCCCATTAGTATACCCACATTTCGGTAATCAATATTTTTAACGTTTCCTGAAAATGGATTGCTGCCTCCATAGTAGGAGTAATCGGAAAGAAAAGAGAATCGTAAGCAATATAATAACCCGCAAATCGTCGTCGAACCGGTAATAAGTAAAATCTTTTGCCTGTTCTAGGAATCTGAGATCAAAGATCTGTCCGAGCATAAAGATAAGTACATCGATGTGTTGATGCAAGGCGTTATCTCGCATCATGGACGGATGCTGAGCAAGGAACCGTTCCAACATGAGTCACTACTTGTTGATAGAAAGGAGAAGAAATTGTCTAGTGCTGAAAAGAGACTGGCGCAAAGAGGGTGAGTTATGTTTGGAAAACATTTTATGATTCATGTCATTTTGTCCAATATAAAATCTTTTTGCACATACTCGACATCACATCACTTTCGACGACTTTTTGAGCGCCACTTACGCTGATTTTGACGTGGCAACATACAAGGGCTGATCTGAAGAGTACGTAGATAGAGACTCGTTTTGCATATGAATTTCGTCAACGCGTCTAAGAGAGATGGTGTCGTCTATGGGAAAACCTGGCCTATAGGTTTGAGGACCGCAGAGGGTGGTACTTAAAATACATCGTAGCGCGCATGTGGCATTCTTATACCGTTCGGAGGTGTGGATGTGAGGGTCACCCATCCTTATTTCTATTGGTTGTGTTTTTAATGCCATATGAATACATTATCTTAGGTACATTTATGATTGAAACAGGTACGAGCTCGAGAAAAAGGCCGCACTAGCCCCGAAGCCGACAACAGCATACCGTACGGTGCGAACAGCAGACGGTAGTCTGGTGCAGCGCCCGGTGGCGTCAGTGCGGCCCATGCAGCACGGCGCCAGGTGGATACCGGCCGACGTGTGGCGCCGGCAGGGCATGACGGCGCAGGAGATGACGCTGCCGCTAGGTATGAATAACTAACATATCCAAGCAGCACGGCGCCAGGTGGATACCGGCCGACGTGTGGCGCCGGCAGGGCATGACGGCGCAGGAGATGACGCTGCCGCTAGGTATGAATAACTAACATATCCATGCAGCACGGCGCCAGGTGGATACCGGCCGACGTGTGGCGCCGGCAGGGCATGACGGCGCAGGAGATGACGCTGCCGCTAGGTATGAATAACTAACATATCCAAGCAGCACGGCGCCAGGTGGATACCGGCCGACGTGTGGCGCCGGCAGGGCATGACGGCGCAGGAGATGACGCTGCCGCTAGGTATGAATAACTAACATATCCATGCAGCACGGCGCCAGGTGGATACCGGCCGACGTGTGGCGCCGGCAGGGCATGACGGCGCAGGAGATGACGCTGCCGCTAGGTATGAATAACTAACATATCCAAGCAGCACGGCGCCAGGTGGATACCGGCCGACGTGTGGCGCCGGCAGGGCATGACGGCGCAGGAGATGACGCTGCCGCTAGGTATGAATAACTAACATATCCATGCAGCACGGCGCCAGGTGGATACCGGCCGACGTGTGGCGCCGGCAGGGCATGACGGCGCAGGAGATGACGCTGCCGCTAGGTATGAATAACTAACATATCCATGCAGCACGGCGCCAGGTGGATACCGGCCGACGTGTGGCGCCGGCAGGGCATGACGGCGCAGGAGATGACGCTGCCGCTAGGTATGAATAACTAACATATCCATGCAGCACGGCGCCAGGTGGATACCGGCCGACGTGTGGCGCCGGCAGGGCATGACAGCGCAGGAGATGACGCTGCCGCTAGGTATGAATAACTAACATATCCATGCAGCACGGCGCCAGGTGGATACCGGTCGACGTGTGGCGCCGGCAGGGCATGACGGCGCAGGAGATGACGCTGCCGCTAGGTATGAATAACTAACATATCCATGCAGCACGGCGCCAGGTGGATACCGGCCGACGTGTGGCGCCGGCAGGGCATGACGGCGCAGGAGATGACGCTGCCGCTAGGTATGAATAACTAACATATTCATGCAGCACGGCGCTAGTCTCCAGTTCTAGTTCGAGGAAGAGACAAACCTATCCATAACTGATGGTTTAATCCATATTTTCGTAAATCGACTACGACTGAACGTACCAAATAAGAAAATACGAACCGCTGCTCGGTTGAGTCGATACAAACTATTACCTCACCTGCTAAACTGTTAATAAATACCTATTACCTGATAGCTTATCATATTTTTTTGTCTTTTGCAGATGTTGTAATACCAACGAACTCAGCCGAGAAGACGAACATAGTTTTAAAGGCGGGACAGCGTGTCATGGTCTTGAAATCACCGAAAGGAATTTACATGCAGTTGGAATCCGGCAAAATTATCGCTATCAAGACATCGTTTAAAGGCTTGGGACAGAAAGGCGCAGATAACAAAGACAACAGCCCCATAGGAAAGAAAGGTAAATCTGAAACTTTGATACGCGAAATAGAGCTTTGAAATACTTTAAACATTTTATTAATGTGTTTTTGTTTTCAGTTTTAAGCAATCGTCCAGTGTCAAACATACCTGGGTCTTTGAAGAATAATTCAGCAATCACAATCACATCAAAAACAGGTCCCAGGCCTGGTTTCCACAGAGTGATGAGACCTTCCATAATAGGACAAAACAAAATGAGACCCATGATACCTGGTCAAAAAATAGCCGATATTAGGAGTCGACTCGGTGAACTTAGATCGTACACAAGCCTGCGCCCGAAATCACCACTACAAGGCCGGTTATTACGACCCAATCTATCTGGATCCGTGAGTATAACTAAGATCCCGAGAGAACCCAGGAAAATTGAAGTTGACGGCAATGAGTCCGGTTCTACAAGTAAGATCAATTCTGATGAAGATACTCAAGTATTAGATAGTGACGAGGAGGAAGAAAACAAGCAACAGAGTTCAAAACCATCTTCTGACATAGAACAAGATAAGAATAAACCAGAAACTTCAACCCAGTCTTCCAAGCCCAGTGAAGAAACACCGCCAAGTACAACACCTGAAGAGGAACCTAAACCTGAACCAGAACCTTTAGTCTTAACAACAGACGAAAAATTACCTTCTGAGGATGTTCTGGAAAATAAAAATATAGAAGAAAACAACATAGATCAATCTAGAATGCCAGATATGTCTAGAGTAGACGCGACAGATTTGAGCCGAACTGCTGAGGCTGTTGAAAGAAAAATAAATCCGCTAAAGAATTATAGACATCAGAGGCCGGGCGTTCGACCATCACTGGAATCAAGTCTCAGTCAACTAGAGAGGACGGCGAGCGTTTTAAACAAAGAAGGGATGCCCGACTTCCGTAGAAACTTAGATGATATTACGCAGTCGTATTCTCCGACTGGTGAGGAGAAGCCAGGAGCGAAGACGAAGAAGCGCCGCTCGCCTGCTAAACCTGATACTGTTCCTGAACCTGCAGTTGCCGGTCCACCTGTGCCTGCCCCTGCACCCATGCTCCATAGTGTGTCGAGCCTACTGGGCCCGGCGGCACCGCCACGCTCGCGTCGGCTTTCGCCCGCGCCACACGTGCAGCACGCCACGCCACACATACCACACGCCACGCCACACGTGCCTCACGCCACGCCACACGTACCACACGCCACGCCACACGTGCCTCACGCTACGCCACACATGCCACACACCACGCCACACGTGCCTCACGCCACACCGCACACCTCGCCTCACGCGTCTCACACTTCGCCACACGCGTCTCACGCCACGCCGCACGCATCGCACGCCGCCCCGCTCGCCACTCACGTGCCGCACACCGCGCCCGTATCGCCGCTCGACAGCTCGCAACACATCAGCACACACCCGCGGCTAATAGCTCGCTCTCACGAACCCCAGCCGCATCCCCACGCCGCCCATATGAAAGCCTCGCCCGGCATACCGCTCAGTCTAAGCCATCCCGCCATGATGAGCGGCGGAACGGCAGTGCCTGCAGACTTATCTAAGTCGCCTGGGCCGGGACCTATGTCTCACGGCCCGCCTGGACCACCCGTCCCGCCAGGACAGGCCTACCCCGTCGGGAACGCTCCCCCGGATGGGCCCTACGCTCAGTACCCAGGTACGGCCCGAGAGAAGATAAGCTCTTTTAATTTTACTGATTTTTTCTTAATGAGTCCATCCAGTACTGGAATAACCATAAGCACGTGAACAGTTTTATTAATACTTTTTATGTATGCAGGTTACGGGATGGGCTACGGTGCGTACCCCACGCCGGCGTACTACGGCGGGTACGGCAGCGGCGCGTACTACCCGGGCTATGCGGCCCCGGGCGGCGCCGTACCGCCGTACGCCGGGCCGCCGGCTCCCACGTACGCACCAGACGGCTACCTGCCTCCCAACCCGCAGTGGTAGTCGCGCCTGACTGTTAACGTTTAGTGCGAGACTGTGACATATGCAGTGTTAAGATTGAAGTGCATGACCGAGTGTTCCTCTCTAACGATTGACTCGCTTCCCGGTCGAGTGAGTAGCGTGGCTTTAAATTTTCACAACCATTTACCATCCTGCGAAGCTAAGTGAGCACCGCAGGGTTGGTCCTCCTCCGTATTATATTTATTCCCTTTTGTACCTATAAGTATATTTCATCCGATGTATTTGTAGTTCTATAATATTATTGACGAAACAAAAACGTGTTATACTTCCAATCACTATATCATTAACACGGTAAACGGGATATCTACCATGTTTACTGTTTTTTTCAAGTTCCCGATATTGCAACAGTGCCGAAATATCATGAACAAACAGTAAACATGGTAAATATCCCATTTTCAGTGTTAATGACAATGTTTGTGACCATGTCAGTTTAAAAACTTCCAATTACTTGATATAATCACAGTACGTTTTATTTGAATGTGCTCTAAATAGTTTTGTGTAATACCTAGGTACTTTTTAAAATGCCATGAATATGAAGTATGCATTTTAATATCCCAATATTCAATTCACATGTTGGGAATATGAAGTGTTTTCTAGTTCTGTGGTAACATACCTACATAACCATTTCTGACTTTGCCACATACTAATTTTTCTAGCCAAACCCAGCATGGCATTCTGATTTTCTTGATATTTTATGGTAGGTAATATGTCGAATTAACAACTTTCGTCTACATCCCAAACTTAAGTTGGAGAAAAGATTTATTAAACTTGTCACAAAATTGAATGATTTCATGGGATTGTAGATACTTATATTTAATTTATATGAAAAAAATTTACACATTTCTTAAAATTAATAATGAATTTTGATATACATTCAATTAAAGATTTAAAGCGATTATTCTTAAGTACTTACTATAAAACATGATGTAAAATATAACACTTCTTAGCGTGATCTTAAAGAAAGTGTTTTTGTGTGGATATTAAACTATTATTATTGTTATGAATGCGTAAAAAGTTCTGAATTTCTCCAAGCTAATTACTCAATGAGTGTAGAATTTTCAAGTACATATTCAATCCCACTAATAGTTAAGTGTGCTCGGTTGTCAGTAAGTCCCTACGTTACTGTGGCTATGGATCGATTAATGGATGTGATATGTTGCTACATAGTCTTAAGTCGAATATAGCTTGTACGAAGTATTTATCAATCGTAATTTTAGATAGGCGCCCTTAGTATCTTAGAAACTTTACTTTCTTATTTAACCTATAGATCCCAGGTCCGTGATATGTTCTTACATAGTAGTTATGTATGCAAATACTGTATGCATAGAGAACTATTTATCTAATTTTTAATGTGTCTTGAACGACATGATCTGATTGCGAAAGTCGTTTATACATTAACTGTAGTAACACGTTTCTATTTTTTCTTTGGTGTGTTTTCGGTTGCGTTTCTTTAGTTTCCTGTTCACGGCATCGTCTAACTTTGCCGCGAGTGCAATGGTGACGTTCTTTGCTAATGTCATAATTGGACAAAGTCTGTTTATTGGCATTAACACAATTTATAAAGGCGTTAAAACCACAGTCTCGATACACGTTGTCCTCTCATTAGCAGTATTATTTTTCGCTTGTGAATAATTATGATCATAGAAGATTAAAAGTGTAGGGTAAGGTTACATAATAAGTCTTGAATTGAAAAAAGCTTTTTCATTTTAGGGGTAATGTGTGTCCACTATCAACTAATATAACTTTTAGTACACAAATTAATGAATTATTAAGAAGCAATTTGACAAAGTACCTATAACTCGAAAAGAGTTCATCCCGCAATTTATAAGACTTGATATTTTTTATTATTTTGTATATTTTTTACGTTTTAAACCCATTTACACACCAGATGAAAAGTAGAAATATTGCCTTGTATTATTTTAAAAATAGGTCTTCAATCATTTATGTATGTTGTCCTGTGTACAAATAGCGTTCGAAAATAACTATTCGAAGTGATACAATATAAACATTGCATTTTAAATTGGTCAACTAGTATTGTACCGGCGATATCCAATAAAGAAATCAGTAAACAGCACATGTATTTTAATTTATTAATTAAGTTTCACATTAATTTCATAATGATATTTTATTACTAATAGTTCCGTCGTTTTATTGTGAGTTGTGATGAAACTGGATGGGATGTAATACCTGTCGCGGTTGACCTTGCATCTGTTCTTTTACTAACAAAAAATGTTTTGCCCAATAATCGGTATTGTGAAAAAGTCAATCTATTTTAAACGCCGCGCAGCAAACGATTAGAGTTGCGTGACCGACCGTTTGGTACCTATCGGATACTGTCATTTAATCATCTTGTCTGTAGTTGGATCATCATGTCTAGGTCCTTGAATTATTCAATTTCATATACTGCGACTTAATAACATGGTACTACGCCAACGGAAGATGCGCACGAGTTGAATACCTACATCGTATACATTATTATGTGTAATTGGTCACGGAGCGTCTAATTAAATATAAAACTAGTTTTCTTTGTTGAAGATACCCGAGGGTTATACAATAATTGTAACGCATATATGCGCTCAAATTATGTGGATTAATACGGATGTATGGATCATGTGCCGCAAGACTACTTTAATGTCCCATTAAAAGTATTCTGCCTCGTTGGTCTAGTGGTCGCAAGCGCGACTGCTGAGCATGAGGTCCTGGGTTCGATTCCCGGGTCGGGCAAAGTGTTATTGGCTTTTTCCATCAGGAATGTAGCAGCCACGGAGTCTGGATCTGAGCTCGGTTTATGGCACTAGGCTCGCCCCCTATTACATGGGACTTTTTTTTTTTTTAGGGTAATCATCAAATGATTCCTCTGGGCAGAGCGGTAGGGAGTGTCAGACACTTCTACTGACTAAAAACCACATGTTCCTTCTTAGCCCTTGTGCCGAGGCTGCGGTATCTCTTTCGAACAACCCGCAGCCCCGACGGGACACGGGACTTACATCATAACTTGCGAAAGATGGGTGTGCTTTTAGGCATACCTCTGCCTCTGCTGTAACTCTTCGGGGATTACAGGCGTTATGTTATGTTAAAAGTACATATCCATAAAATATAATTATTATTTTAGAAGGAAATTGAATGTGATTTTATTCGTCAAAGGAGTCAAAATCCTTTATGTCCCCAGAAAAAGGATTATACTAACGAGTGAATGAGCCGATGCTTTTGGTCTGCATGATACGAGTGCGGTATATGCTCTCATTTCGGTAACTTGTCAGTATTGTCTTCCAACTAGACATCATCAATATTAACAACTGTATTCAATACTAAAAATGGCAACAAATACAAATGAAACAAAAGCACTAAGGTAGGTAATTAATCTTATTCACTTTTGTGTTTCCTATTCCTATTTTTTAGCACATTAGTGAGGGCAATGACCAAGGCCTTCATGTTACCATTGAACTATTTGTATTGGTGACGAATCGGAAGGTGAACCATTAATGGTTTCTTAATATTTGTAAAATAAACCTTTCTGGGTAGTGTTTGCCTTGAACTCAAAAAGTTAAATTAACTTTGCTTTATTTACATTCGTTGTAAGATGAAGGTAAAGGCACATTGGGCCAGATGTCCGTTTTTGTAACTTTAAGTGGTTTTATTTATTATACCTAGACAAACTTAGCAGTGTGTTGCAATATTATTTTCTAAAATTTATTAGTTTATTCATTTGTTACCATTAATGGTCTGAAAGCTCATGGTCAGATAATCAGTCACGTAGGTGTGGATTGTAAAGGACTAATTATACAGGTATTCTACGCAGCGAAGATAATTTTAGTTAGGTACCTATTACTAGGCTATGTGGTTAAATAACGGCTACCATAGAGTTACTCTTACAATGCACAAATCTGTAATGAAGTAATTTATTTACATAATACAACATTGTGCGGTAACTGGGTCACCATTGATTCAAAATCTAATAAATAATAAATTTAATCTACCACAAAATTCAATAGAATTTCTTCAATCTAACGCACAAAGCCATAGGCTAGGAAACGCAGCAATCGACCATTGTGGTCATTTTCCATGTCTCGGAAAACATGACGCCACAAATCAGTGAACGTTACTGTTAAGTTAACAGTGCTATTATTTGCCTAATCCATAAATGGCTGTTCCTCAGTTTATGTGCTAGTTGTGCTACTATAAGCTCAGGAACAGGTAAACCAGAAAAGTAGATAAATGAATCCTGACAATATAGTTCATGATCTTTTGAAGACGAAGGTTGAAGATGAATCTACAGAAGAAGCAGCTGCCTTTATCCAACTAAATAAACCTTTACCTACATAATATTAAGATCAGGGGGTCTAAAATGGCCCCTTTAGAAGATTGTAATAATAATATGTATTGCGTTAAAATTCATAAAATTGTCACAGACGCATAAAGCTAAATTGGCCATTTTAGACACCCTGATCTTAATATTATGTATAAAAAAAATAAACTTATTTATAACTCTTGTACAACAACTATTTAGGATTACAACTAGCTAGGTGACTTAGGGTCACTAGGTAATTCCCCAAAGTTATAATGGTACTGTACATAAGCAGTTTTTCGGCCATGAACTTGAAATAAATATTATTTAAGTAGAACCAGACGAGTTTTTACACATACTTCACGTCTAAGAAAAACATCAATATAATCAGGTGCTTAAAAATCTAAAGAAGACGATTAATTTCATGGATGAATTATTGTGTAAATTATGAAGCTGCAACTTATCTAACTTAAGTTGTAAAACAAAACAACGGTGATTTAAAGTTTAAATTATATATTGTGCAGCGTTGGATTGGCGATGTTATATAAAATGTAAGCGCGGTGGCCGTTCGTTTCCAATATTATGAGTGGTTATGGAGGCGCGAGCGCAGTGTTGGGCGGGAAATTGTAACGCAAACTTCTCTATAATATCAGTGTTGTGCAGTATTCTTTGAGAATTGATTGGTAGAAGACTGATCGGAGTCACAGTGAAGTAGAAAATAGTATTAAACCTTTTAAAGATGTGGCGGCGACTGATATTTGTGAGTATTGTTTATTTTAAATTATTATTAATCGGTACCTAAACAAAATTATTAGAATACTAGCAAATGCCCGCGGCTTCACCCGCGTGGATGTCGGTCAAAATATATACTAAAACCTTCCTCTTGAATCACTCTATCCATTAAAAAAAACCGCTTCAAAATCTGTTGCGTAGTTTTAAAGATTTAAGCATACATAGGGATATAGGGACAGAGAAAGCGACTTTGTTTTATACTATGTAGTGAAGCTTGAAAGATGAAATATTAGGTTGTGACCAAAATTTCCCATCTACGTATATACCTACCTCAATAATTACTTGTTTATATTTCCGGTGGCGGAACCACCTTGGGTTCTATTTCGAACAAAAAATCCTTATCCAATTTTACTTTGAATCCTTGTTTGAAGATCAGTCAAATCTTTAGCTCTCACAAAAATATTATTTAATAGGCAAGAATAATCATTAACTATCTGTACCTACTTACAGAAATATTCGGTGTCTCTAGTATTTAAAACTGTCTTACAATTTAAACTAATGAAAAGCTATCGTTGCACTTGCACATAAGAGCGCGGGGTATGTGTTTGTTTTGTTTAATAATGACATCTATCCACACCTCACCATTGTGATACTTTTCTGAATACATAATTTGTAGGTGAATTCTACTGAGTGACAGCTCTTGAAAGTTAACCAAGGCCGACCAAGGGCAATAGATTATATCAGAATTTTCTCCACGATTTGCTCAACGGTCGCATCCTATTAGTCTCACTTTCGTTTCAATATCTTTCACTGGGTAACCGAACTCATTATGACCATAATCATCCGTTGCATATTTTTGTGTTGTTAACGAATTTTCGCTTTATTTCGGTATGAGTTTGTTCGGTTTTTTCGACAAGGATTTTGTATAGTAAAGTTTTGGGTTTGAATCTCGGTTGAAGTCCAGTTTTGATAATGCCCCATTGGATGTCGTATCTTCTGACTTCCCATTACGAATTTCTCAATATTAGCCCGGAGTTTGAATTAGTGACTGATTGATAGCTCGCTCCCTTCTTGGCACTCGAACTCGACCATAAATTGTCGAAATGTGGGTGCACCTTAGGAATATCTCTGCCTAACCCTTCGAGTTATAGACGTGATGTAATGTTATGTCATGAGAATAGAGAATAACAAAATCAGAAAAAATAAACAGTTATAGAAACCGATGGAGGTTTACCACCTGATTGATCTAGTGGTCTCTTGCGACCGCCAAGCATGATGTAATTGGGCCTAATTTCCGGGGAAATTGTAGGCTCAGGTTAAAAAAAAGTCACATAAAAACTGGTACACTTTAGTCTAGTTCCGGAAGCCACGAGCCTGATTGAGTTGTAACCCATTAATTTTACTTGCCTGCTCGGGTAGCTTAGCAGGTTGGGTTAGGTGGGATGACCCACACCATGTTTTAAAGCGATCAATATTTCAGACTTGATATTGTGGTGCATACATGTGATGTACCGCGGTAGTACCTACTTACATCTTGCTTAATAACATTGCTGAGGTTACCAAAGCTCGGCTTAGTCTGTAAAAAATACGGTGCTATTACAGTTGGATTTTATTTTCCTTGTGGACAAAATGTATTCTTTTGTCTAACTATTTGTCATCCACCGAATACTAACTTACTCATACCAAAATATTGAATAGCTACAGACAATTTCATGCATATCAAAATATGTATGGTGGACATTCATCTATATATATAAAAATGAAACCCGTTTTCCGTTGTCACGACTTGGCATGAAAACGGCTTGACCGATTTGGCTGATTTTTTTTTTAAATGTTCGTTGAAGTTCAAGGATGGTTTTTACGGCGAGAAAAATTCGAATAATGGCCGGAAAAGCCCTAAAAACAGCCCTTTTCTTTTTCCCATACAAACGTTTTCTAACTAAAACGTAAAATCAATTTGAGCTTTAATACCGTACCCATAAAGTTCAAGTGTTAGTGGAGAGGTTCCGGGAAGGCAAAACAATTGAGTGACGTTCAGTTGTTCAGTCAACGAATGACAACTTCAAACAGACCATACGACATTATCACAATAATCACAAATAATTACTGTTTCTTTCCCAATAGAAAAACGATTTTTCAAATGGTGTTTGCGTATAATATAAAAATTAATTGCTGTTAGTTAGTCGCGCTAAAACTAGAGAACGGCTAGACCGATTTGTCTAATTTTGGTTTTGAAACATTTGTGGCTGTACAGAGAAGGTGAGAAATTAGTAGTATGTAGGTAGGTAGGTAATAGGTAGGTGGTAGGTAGTTGTAGACCGATTTGGCTAATTATAGTGTCGAATTATTCGTGGAAGTCCAGGGAAGGTTTAAAAGGTGAGAAAGTGGTAGGTAGGTTGGCAGGGTAGTAGGTAGGGTAGTAAGTAGGATAGTAGAGTAGGTAGGGTAGTCGGTAGAGTAGTAGGTAGGGTAGTAGGTAGGTCGGGTAGTAGGTAGGTCGGGTAGTAGGTAGGTCGGGTAGTAGGTAGGTAGGGTAGTAGGTAGGTAGGGTAGTAGGTAGGTAGGGTAGTAGGTAGGTAGGGTAGTAGGTAGGTAGGGTAGTAGGTAGGTAGGGTAGGAGGTAGTAGGTAGGTAGGTAGTTGGTACACAGGCAGGTAGTAGGTAGGAAAAAGGGCATTGCAACGCATGCCGGGAACAGCTAGTACTAAATGTTTTTCTTCTGTTCTTGTAACCTTGTTGACTTAAATGGTGACCGGGCGTCTGTTGTTCTTGTCGTCGCGGGTTCAATTTCCGCATGAGGACAAATATTGGATGTGCTGTAAACGTACGTACATTTGTTCCTAGCGCCGAGTTTGTATGTGTAGTACGTGATTTGTGTATGTGATGACGATGAATCTTAGTGTTTAAAACTGGAACCTTGGTTAATATTCATATTTATTATATTTAAATACACACATACCTACTTAGGTACACCGCACGGTGACTGCTTGTGAGCGAATTGTCTTGCTTTGTTAATGTAATAAAATTAATGACCCAATTTGGAGCTTTTGGAAGTTACGTAGTTACCTACTATTGAACCGGAAACCGACAAGTTGTTTTTAAATGTAACTTGTGTCACAGTTCCAACAAAAATTGCATTAATTAAATATTGGGTTTAATTCAATACCAAATCCATCCAATGCACAAAAAAACAAATATGCTTAGGTAAATACATGACATTATAAGCCTACCTGGAATGTTTAAGGTATTTCATTATTTTATTATTTTTAGTACCTACCTACTTAACAAGAACTGAATTAATATGTTGTGATTTGTAATACCTACATAATTAGATATGGCCTAAATATATTAGATATTATTCGTTGAATTAACACTAACATTGATAATTAAAGTAATTATAATTCAGGTCACGAGACCGTTTTTCAGGACTTCGCCCCTATTTCCGTGCCTCCGTTGTTAGCATATACCAAGTTTACCGATTATAGGAATTAACCTTACATCATTTCATAACATAACATCACACCTCTAATCCTCGAAGGGTTAGGCAGGCATGTAGGTAGGTACCAAAAAGTACAACCTCATTGCGCCTCCCCTGTAATAAGAGGCTCTCTACATTAAGATCACCGCGAAACAAAAAAAAAACACCTCTCTAGGTGTTTGTGTAAATGTCAGGTGTGAGCTAAGTATACTGATGTGTCTGTATTTATTTTGGATTAAAAGATTTTCTAGAGAAGCTTGTTTTAACCAACCGTTATGCAGAGAACAAAATAAAATGGCTGAAGTACCTAAGGCAGCCCAGCCTTCATACAAAAACCTTCCAACCCAATATAACGTAGCTCATCATTCTTCTGCCTACTGGCTTCCGCTATTTTCTAGTCGTTTTATGTAGGTAGATCTTTTCATACGCCTGCCTACCCAAAATTGCGTACTAGGAAACACAACACGAGAAAGAAACCTGTTTTTTTGTTTACATATTATTTATAAAAATTAACACTTAAGGAAGTAATTAGGTATATAGTAAGGAATGTGTAACAAAAAACAACACATTTGTAAAGCATAATAATTTTCCAACGGTCCATTAATTCATTAAATAAACAACAAAAAATATGCAAAAACCATTTAATTGCGATGTTACAGTAAATAAATTTTAAAGCTGTTATTAATTAGTTTGATAATTATTTTACATATTTATCTGATTGCGTTGGAGGCATTCAGGAAGTGTGATGCTTATGAAACGTGCCATAGACTATACAGGATGATTTTTAAAAGGCGGGTTGGCCAAATCTGAAATTATGAGGAACCTATAGCGAAAACCAGCTTATTGATTCATAGGTATACCATCACTGGTGGCCCAGTGGTGGCGGCCCCGACTTACGAACAGTAAGTCGTGGGTTCGAACCCAGGCAGGCGCATTGCTTTGTATAGTTTACTTCATAACCACTGCTCTCAAAACGGTGAAGGAAAACATCGTGAGGAAACCGACATGTCGTAGAACCACAAAGTTCGAGGACATGTGAAATCTACCAACCCGCACTGGGCCCGCGTGTTGGATTATAGCCCATCTCTCTTCTAGAGACGAGGCCTGAGTCCCTGCAGTGGGAACATTATAGGCTGATGATGATGATTCATAAAAGAGTAACAATACTAAGTAAGTATAGTTTACAGCCAGAATAAATAGCATGTAGCTTATTAGCCTCGTAAGTTGTACAGCCTCACTGCCTTAGTTAGCTTACTTTGAACTGATTTCAGCTCGTTGATTGTTATTTTAGTTACCCCTGTGCACCAACCTATGTTATTAAAACTAAAACGTAAGATCAATTAATATTAATGAAAAAAAAATTCAAAGCGATGCGCGATTTTAAGAAAATGCTACTACCAAATTTGGTACAGTACAAAACATGCTTCCCTGCGAAGTATAAAGTTAGATTCTATGGATTTTGTTTCCACAATATAAAAAGTTTTCAGTAAATACCTTTTCCACTTTGTAACGAGCACTGCTGAAACCAAACAATTTAAAGAATATTTTTTGGGAATATTCAAAAAAACATTCTTACCACGACAGTATCTATACAACGCTCGCTGCTTGGAGAAATGAATGTGATGGTAGAGCTTCGTTAGATTAATTTCACGTTGATAGCATACCTTTAATTAATCATCCACTACAAAGTAATATAGATGATGCACACTGAAGTGGCCTTGTTCCTATTATCATCATCATCATTTCAGTCCGGAATCAGCCAGTGTTGGGTATAGGCCTCCCCTTTTTTCTGCCACTCCTTTCTGATCTGTGCGTCCCTCATCCATCCGCTTCCCGCGCTCCTTACAATATCGTCGACCCAACGCGCTTTTGGACGGCCCTGGTTTCTCTGACCCAACCTTGGAAGAATTAACCTAAGCTCAAGACCGGGTAAAATGGTTTGCAATAGACTCAATATTAATTGATACGGTTTGGAAAAAGAAAGAGAGTGAGATCTCTACGTGTTATCATCAACCTGTTACTCTTGTTCCAATTTTGTTAGGCTTGGCGCAGCATAGACAAGCTGATGCATAACCATAGACAAGAGATGACGAGTAATAGATAACTAAAATAAGAAAACTGCTTTTCCATACTTCTCTATTACTCTCAGCAGTCACCTATCTACTTATCTGGATAAGTGTAGGTTCGTAGGAACCTACGCAGTTTTAGTAGAGTTAATTGATTAATATCAATTTAAATAGTCGATAAATTCTTATGAAAATGTCATTCTTGGACACTGTCTTGTATGATATAGCTACAACACAGTAGATTAACATAGGGTAGTAATTTGACTAATAATAATTAATTAAATGATTGGGTAATTAACTAATTACATAGTTTAGTTACCTTATTAGGTATTACCTACTACAATATAAAAGTGTCAACAAGTCTGTGCTGTTCGTCGTCAATAAAACATTTTCTAAAAATAGTTAAAAGTTACACTTTGGGAACTACCGTGCTAGAAACTTCAGCAAAACAACATTGGAAGACATAGAAGAAGTAATCCTTGGATTTTTGCAAGATCAACCCATTAAAAGTGACGCTCAAAATCTACATGCGCTACTAAGGTTAGAAAAATTTTGCATCATCAAGTAGGTACCTATTTATCACCCAGCGTCAACTTGACAGCCGGTAAAATAAACAACCTAACAATATCCGAAGAACTGTCAGTCGGCTAAGTTAAACAGTTAACTTGAGTGTTGCCATCTCAAACAAATACCTTCCACTAATTCGCATTTGCGTTCCGTTTCACGCAATTTCATTCGACAACATGGACGATCAATTTCAATTATTATTCGATAAAATGAAGATAGAAATGCAGAAACAAACAAATGATCTTAAAGAATCGCTCACGAAAAATATAATGGATCGAATAGATGAAAAACTAACTCCTATGATCAAAGAAAATGAAGAATTAAAGAAAAAAATTTGTAACCTGGAGAACGAGATCGAATATTTAAGAAAAGAAAAGAAAAGTAACAACATAGTTATTTATGGATTAGAAGAGCGCGAAAAATCTAGTTTAGAGTTATTCCGAATCGTTAAGGAGATCTTCAAAAGAGACTTAAATTTTTCGGTGGAGGAAAATGAAGTGAACAGACTATATCGTCTAGGGAAAAATAAAGTCGAGAACAAACATAGACCTGTGTTACTCTCATTCATAAATGGGTGGAAAAAAGACCAAATTATAAAGAATAAAAAGAGTTTAAACGGAATCTTTGTATCGGAAGACTATTCTAAGGAAGTTATAGAAAAGAGAAAGGCTTTGCTACCACAGCTGCTAGAGGAAAAGAAAAAGGGAAATACTGCTTTTTTTAAATATGACAAACTAGTAGTTAAAAGACCCAACACCGATAAAAGGAAAAGAGAAATATCTACGTCACCGCAGTCGACGTCAACTGTAAATCCAAAAAAACAACAAACGATAAGCTCTATTAAAACTAACAGGACGAACGCCTTCGATTTGATGAGAACCCGATCAAACTCCCTCACTGGCACCCTCGCAAATAAAAACCAATAGCAACTAACAACCGGCAAACGGCTAATCCAACCAAACTACGAAAACCAAACAAAAGAAACAACAAAATCTCCCCCAAGCCGACTGGTCCTCGTGGGGGATAAAGACCACAACCCTCCAACAACACAAGAAATAAATTATGAAAAAAGTCACAGCCACAGAAAATCAAAAATCTACGTTGCAGCCCTCAATGCACTTACACTGAAAAACGACGAAAACCTTAAAGAATTAACATATGCCTTAAAACAGATTAAGTGGGACATCGTTGGGCTGGGTGAAGTAAGGCGAATGGGAGAAAGAATTATTGCTCATCCAGACTTCCTTCTATACCATATTGGAACGACTCCAGGTCAGTATGGAGTTGGTTTTATTATCAAAAAACACCTTACAAATTATGTGGAGAGTTTTATAGGAGTATCAGAGCGCATAGCAGTGATGAATATTAAGCTACCGGGGTACATCGATCCATGGTCCATCATACAAGTATACTCGCCTACTGAACAATCTGATTTAGGATCAATAGATTCATTCTACCTGGAGTTAAACAAAACAATCCAAGACCATGCTCACAAAAACCTTGTTGTGATGGGAGACTTCAATGGCCAAATTGGAGAACGACAAGCAGAAGAAGATACAGTCCTGGGACCATTTGTGTATAGGAAAAAGACCAGAAGCAGAAACGGAGAGAAGTTTGTCCACTTCGCACAGGAAAATGGCTTGCGAGTCCTAAACACAATGTTTAAGAAGAAAGAAAGTAAGATGTGGACCTGGATATCACCAGACGGGAAAGTTAAAAACGAAATAGATTTCATAATGACTAGTAAAAGCAGATACTTCTCAAACATGAAAGTCATAAGTAATTTTAACTTCAATACCAACCATCGAATGATACGAGCAGAACTGGTGACAACCCCGCCAAAAAACCCAAGACCAAGAAATAATATAAACATAAAACCTACCAAATTTCAAACAACTGAAATAGCTAATTCCATAACGACAAAACTTATAGACTATAATAAAAAGACAACAACCATGGAAGTGCAAGAAAAATACAACTGGTTAGAAGAAACAATTAAAACATCCACTCAGCAAGGGACTAATAGCAAAGAGCTATCTAACAAGTGGATGACTGCCAAAACTATTAACTTTCTTAAACAAAGAGCCGACCTAATTAATTTAAATAGTACTAAAGACAGTCGAAAGCAAATAACTAAATTGAGCAAAGAAATAAAGGAAAGTATTAGAAAAGATAGAACTCAAAGAAGAGTGGAAACAATAGAGAGACATATTCTTCAGACAGGAGGAATAAAAAAGGCATATAAGGAGTTAACTAACAAAAAGGACTGGATCGTACAGATGAAAGATAGTAAGAGATTGAAGGAAAATCGGAGGCAAGGAATATTACGAATTGCTACTACATATTACAAGAAACTATACGAAAATAACATAGCGAGAAAAGAAATAGAATTGCCAGAAATCTCATCGGTACCCAGCATTATGCAGAAAGAAGTAGAATTTGCTATAGAAACCCAAAGAGATGATAAAGCTCCAGGACCTGACGGAATAAGCAATGAAGTACTTAAACAAGCCAAACAGACAATAACTCCTATTCTCAAAGAAATCTTCAATGACATTATCAACACAGAAACGATACCACAGCAATGGACTAAATCCAATATAATCCTTCTATACAAAAAAGGTGATCAGTACGATATCGGAAACTACCGGCCAATAAGTTTGATGTCCAACCTGTATAAAATATTTGCTAAGATCATACTCAAACGAATAGAAGGAAAACTTGATGAACATCAGCCAATAGAACAGGCAGGTTTTAGAAAAGACTACTCAGTTCTTGATCATATCCATACTGTTAGGCAACTCATCGAGAAGTATGAAGAATATCAACTTATTTACTATCTAGCATTCGTAGATTATAGCAAGGCATTCGACTCGTTAATACACACAAACATTTGGGAGGCGTTAAGAGAACAAGGTATAGAACAAAAATATATAAGATTGATTAGAAATGTATACAAAAACAGCTCGGCGTGCATACAGCTAGAAAAGAAAGGAGATTCATTTAAGATACAAAGAGGAGTAAGACAAGGAGATCCCCTCTCTCCAAAACTATTCTCCGCTGTTTTGGAAATGATCTTCAGAAGCTTTGAATGGGATAACCTAGGCTTAAATATCGACGGCCGCATACTAACACACTTGAGATTTGCTGATGATATTGTGCTCTTCGCAAAAACACCAGGAGACCTAAATATAATGTTAAACCAACTAGCATCTGAGAGTGGAAAGGTAGGACTAAAATTGAATCCCGAAAAAACAAAAGTGATGACCAATGGAAATAAAAGTAACATAAAAGTAGGCGAGTCACAAATTAGCTATGTTGAAGAATATGTATACCTCGGACAACTGATATCACCTAAAGATAACATTAACAAAGAAATCGATAGAAGAGTAGCAAACAGCTGGAAAAGGTATTGGGGCCTAAGGGAAGTAATGAAGGACAAAAACCTACACATGAAAACAAAGAGCAAATTATTCAATGTCTGCATTCTACCAATCTTAATGTATGGAAGCCAAACATGGGCCATAAGAAGGAACACAACCAATAAAATTGCCACCTGCCAACGAGCAATGGAAAGAAGCATGTTGGCAATAAAGAGGGGGGATAGATTAAGGAACATCAACATTAGAAAAAAGACCAAAGTACAGGATGTAACCCTAAAAATAAAAAGACTGAAATGGAAGTGGTCTGGGCACATGATCAGAGGAAAGGACAAGTGGAGCAAAATAGTCACACAATGGTACCCAAGGGAAGGAAAAAGGAAAAGAGGCAGACAACAAAAAAGATGGGACGATGATATTAGGCAGGTTGCAGGCATAACATGGAGTAGAGTAGCCAGAGAGAGAGTAGAATGGAGTAGGTTGGAGGAGGCCTTTGCCAACTGGCAAACGGACTTACAGAAAGTAAAGAAGAACCAGATACGCGAACAATTTTAATTAAGTAAAAATATTATAAGTGTAGTAATATAAGAAACATAATTGTATTTGTCCGAAATAAAAGGCTTTATTATTATTATTATTATTATTACTACAATATGCATTAATTCTCCGTAGTGGAATTAGTCTGCTATATCGAGCAGCTCGGTTGTAAGCCGCAAAGGTATCGCTTACAATCGCAGGTTATTGTAAACACAGCTTTCTATCCAGACGGACCTAGAAAGCAGGGCAGGTAATGGAATATCGTTGCCATTGACCGTGACCACAGGCGGTAGCATCATCTAAGTAAGAAACTCGAAATCGAAACTTGGTAAAATTCTATGACTTATTGTTATACCTTTGTACCCATAAATGTTATGGCTCATGGTACCTAAAGCTGAACCTATGTGTATGGTGTGGTGGATGAGGATGATGCCTTGTATAGCTATAGGAACGTGAATCTTTTGGTGGGTGGCCAACTGATAGATAGACTAGTAGATACTTGAAGCTACTACTTACAATCTGTCAATCTTTAATAGATTTTCAACTTTATCGCTGAAGCCAATCAACTTGGAACATATTCCAGGTTGATTGGGTAAATAAGACAGTTCCTGATATCTTGATGTACTGGCGTCTGTACAATTAGTTGATTACACGTGCCAAAAGATTCTTGTGCAACTATTGTCCATTTCAGTCACACCGGCATGGTAGGTACCTGTCACGAAACTATTGATTTCAGTGGTGTTTTGAACTCTCTTCTTTCCGTTTACGTGATGAAATGTTGTTTTTAATCAACACCGGTCATGTTGCGTTTCAATAATCGTAATATTTAATTATATTATGTAAAAGGAGCGTGGGGGCGCGCTTTTACAGGGGAAAAGCATCTGTGATGAACTGATGATTTCCCATTTTCGGAGATGCTAGAATTATTTTGTTTTACTCTAAAAGTAGGTACATACGTATTTAAATACTTACTGCCTACCTATTAAGGCTTGTATTCACGCCAATGACCTTGTGCATACAAACTACTCCTCTCGGTCGTAGATACGGACTTTAAACGGAGGCATTTTTCATTTATTATAATTAAACTAATACATGTTTTTAAAAAGTAACCAAACCAAATTATTTTCCTTTGTATTTCAAAGCAGTAGATATTTTTTTTATATTATTTTGTTAAAAAATGAAGGAGTAAAATGGTTCCATTCAACGATTTGGAGGTGATTTTGTGGATTTTTTTTCTTATTATGTGATACCGATACAAAAATTATGGCTAAACCAAATTACGTGTCATATCATGTAGATTACTAACAATTTTTCTCAGATGTAATTTCTCTGTAAGTGCCGGTGAAAAACTGCTTCATCTGCACGCTGTTTTTAAGCTTTTTCGAGAGAGGACCCTTAACTGAGCAAAAATAATAAAAACGTATCTACTTAGTTCTAAGAAACAATAAATAAACAAAACCATACCTACTCATTATTCGAGTCTGTTATGTTTGGGATTGCTCGGAATACATTAACATAAAAATAAAAAAAGAGAATATTCATAGAATTGTTATGTCTGCCTCGGGGCATGTAGGTAATATAGGTAACCTATTCGTAATAAGTTGGTACTTACCTACCTGTCTAGGGTTTATCGGAGTAGGTGCCTACCTTTCAACCAATGTTCTAGGTACCTACCTAGGATGTTATAAACTTTGTAGTTTGGACGTCAAGCCAAATCCGAAGCCTGTCGGCGACTCAAAAACTCGGACTCCACGTAAGGCAATAAACACACGATAAAGAAAGAAGAATTTTGGTCTTTATGAGGATTCGATCTTTATCAATCTAGCAGTAGAGTTTATTTTACTTGAACTTTAAACTAATGACTATCAGGTAGGTATAACTAAGAGGTACCTACCCTATTTTTTTGGAGGGTGGGAATCATCAAATGACTCCTTCCGCTGTGTCTGACTTCTACCGACTAAAAACCACCCATGTTCCTTCTTAGCCCTTTGTGCCGAGGCCGCGGTATCTCTTTCGAACAATCCGTAGTACTAAGAGGTATCCTGAAACCTAGATTTAAAATGAAAATAAAAACAATTTTAAAAAGAAAAAAAAGTTTGTAAGTTAAGTACCTATTTGTTTTTTGTTAATTAAAAAAAAATAAATGAGTGGCTCTGCTGTACTAATTACTTAGATATTGATTAGTCCAATCCAATTAAGCTAACTATAGGTATTACTGAGCCTTAAGATTTATCTAGTCTAGGTAAATCTTAAGGCTCAGTATCTGAAGCTGTAAACTAAAGTGCTTAGTAGATACCTCTTTAAGGATAAGATTAAGACTTATTAGGTAGGCTGCTCATATTGTGAACTTACTGAATCAACTTGATTTCTTTATATTTTTTTAAGTAGTCTAAGAATAAATGAAGGTGAAATTTAATCAAGTAACGAACGAAACTCTGCAGACATGATGATTAATTTTATCGGTCACAATACGACGTAGGTACTCGTACCAAGACAAAAAAAGAAGATATTATTTTTGTACTGACTGCCCATAGTTGGTCTAGTGGTCGCAACTGCGACTGCTGAACATGTGCTCCTGGTTTCGATTCGGTTCGGGGAGAGTTATTGGGTTTTATCATCACGAATTCCTCAGTAGCAGCCACGGAGTCTGGATTTATGTCCGATTAATGGCAATAGGCTCGCCCCCTATTACATGGGACTTAAACATAACTGGGGAAATGTGGGTCTACTACACACCCCAGCATAACCCATAATCACACCTGCAGTTTTGTTTAGATTTCGATAACGATCACACCTTTAGAGTTTCGCTAGCTTGATCTGGTCATGTGAAGGATAGGATATCCTAATTCACGCTAATACACGATTTGGAGGAACCAAATAGGAAACCCCCACTGCAACAGTACCAGGCTACCAGCATATTACAGATATGAATCAGACAAACCTGCAATTTTGCTCCCAAGACCCAATGTAGAGAAGTCACCGCAGGAAGCACTTACCGACTTCAAAGAATCGCTTTCTAATGGTAGAAACTCATTAAAATCGATTTTACAACCACGTGCAGGTACACTACCATAGAGAAAAGGATTTCCTTGATGTTATTGTATTATGGTTGTCATTTGTCATGAGAACTGCTCTATTTGTTGCATGTTTCGAAATCAAGGTGATACAGATGTGTTGCAAAAGAACATGGAAAAGTAAGCAGGTAAGGCAAGTAAGTAGTGAGCATACAATAATGACGGAACAAACTTCATAGAAAGTCTATTGCTGGGAAGTTTATTCCCAGCTAAAGCTCAAGGAAGTGCTGAAGGGTAGGGTTTTTGAGGGGTAGTTTTGACGTTCAAAAAGTGCTGTTGCAGCCCTACTTGCCTAAATGACTTAACTTCGAATTTGGTAACGTCAGAAGGGAACTGCACATGAAGGGATCTGCTAGCAGTCAAGAAGTCACCTGCTTATTTACCGATGAACAATAACAAAGACAATTGACAATAACACGGTTGGCGCAGTGGCTGAGCAATTGGACTGCTGCGCCGCGTGTCGTGGGTCCGATCCCCGCACGTAACAAATATTTGAATGGCCTATAGATAGTTGTTTCGGGTCTGGACGTTTGGTTTGTGTATGTGAGTTAAAATGTTTGTCAACACACCCACGATACAGGAGATATTCCTAGCGTAAATCTTTAAAAAAAAATTGCTAAGTACTTTGCGCACAGCTACACTGAGGTATTAGCGAGAAGGTTCTAATTTTCATGCAGGGTGGTCTCTAACCAGCCTGCAGTTCTTCCCGCTTAAAATAAGGCTGAAATGCGGTCTTGGAGCTTGGACTAACAATGGCCGTGTGAGTGTGTTAACATTAACTGGTCTGCTGCCCAAGCGTTCTGATTTTGGTAAAAGCTCTTATGTCGTTCACGAGCTTTAACCGAAATCACTACATTAATCCACATGAGTATACCGTGCATATATTATAGGCACACCGTTTTTATTAGCGTGTTTTGTCCCACTGCTAGGCAAAGGTCTTCCCCATTCCTTTCCAACTCTTCCGATGTCTTGCCCTCTCTGGTAAAACGGTATTTAAAAAAAACTGTTTTTCCTTACATTTTGATCGTGTAAAATAGTAAAATGAAGTCGGTTAATTAGTGGTGGAGTTCAGAATGATGTCATATACTTAAAACGTCTCAACCGTTTTAGCGTCGCTGTCCCTTTCACCCCGTATAGGTTAAAGTTCAAAGTACCATCCCTCTATTGTAATTCTATGATATTTACTCACATAGATACCTGACGTAAATGGAAAAGTTTCGATATTTAGGAAGTTTCATAAATAAAAGCTTAATTTCGGGCACGCTACATACGCATTAAGCTTACAAACTTTGCTTTTTACAAGTTTTAGAGCATTATCAACGGAAAACACCATTATGACTTTACCTATTTCTTATAATTGGGAATCAAACGAGCTTACCTGTTAAGCGAAGTCTTGATTCTAATTTTATGAGTGGTGATCTGAAAAATAATTATTATTGACATAGGTAGTAATTCCCTTACGACGTATTAACACCGCGATTTTAGATTAAAGAAAATGAATATTTTTTAAAGATTGCAACATTTGCATCGTCCTTTCCCGTTTTGACATAATTATGAAACGTCACTTATTTTAGAGATCATAACATTAGGAACAAACTCTGTTTCCTATACAGAGTAGTTCCAAATGCCTACATTCATTTTGATTTCCTGAAAGGTTAACATTGAATTAGGTAGATTAATTATTGCAGCTTTGGGGTTGTTAGCTAGTGGTGGGTGGGTAATAATTATTTTTCAGATCACCACTCATAAAATTAGAATCAAGACTTCGCTTAACAGGTAAGCTCGTTTGATTCCCAATTTTATTTCGTGGTGATCTTCAAATAATTATTATTGACATAGGTAGATGTTTAGAGTTTGCTGCAATAATTCAATAAGTAATTAAAACACAAATAATTCTGGATGTCAATTTGTGAACATTACCCAAGTAACGAAATTTGGTACTATAAAAGTCCTGATAATGTATTAGAGTGTACTAACTACTACTATGAAAAAAACGTTTACAAAACCCTAAATAAACATTACTTATAGGGTCTCATGGTGACAAATTTGCACTATAAAAGCAACCAAGACATGTTTGTATTTTGCACTGTAAACAATTCCAAAGTGATGTGTTTTATCACACTTGTCGTGAGTGTTCCCCAAGAAAACAAATAATATCGGTAACATATGCTTTAGTCATTTTCCATTGCTGCTAAACGTAACATTTGTATTGAAAAAACCCTTCCCTTGCAGTCGGGTAAAAGGATAAAACAAAAAACATTCATGGACCGTTACTCTGCCGTAACTTGCACTTGCGAAAAAAAAATTGTATCAATTAAATCATTACGCTGATTTCAAATTTGACAATGCGCCTTCATATTTTTTTATGTTTTAATTAAATTTAAATTAATACAATAAGTACTTGTCCCGACTATGCAGGCTGCTATTACACATTGGCTCCTGCCGTGTTGTCAATGTGCTATCATGGCAGAAAATAGCAGCCATATTTTCACCAAAAACGAATTAGATCATCTCTTGTCTCGTAGCAGTAACACAAACTCACGTGTAGAGCTATTAAGTTATGTAGCAGCTGCACCAGGGGTCCTATTTAGTACTCTAGAAGAGTTGTTATGACTTTTACAGAACTAGCCCCATAGCGACGTTGAGAGAACTTTTAAGAAGTTAAAAGGTTACGTAGTGGTTGTGTAAGGTACAGTGCAGATTGATCCTTGAATAGTATTTTCGATACTGTTACAGTACTTGAACTGTAAAACTTATTTTTACGCATTATTAGTGCATAATAGATAAATAAAAGTGTTTGTTAGGTCGTCTTTAGTACTAAGTAGCACCAAATTTACTATGCAACACTTTAACGATTCGTATGGTCCTGTAAGCGTTCTAAGAGGTAAACTATAAGAATTAAATTCTATTTAATCTTATAGAACCAAAATGCTTTGTTAAAAACCTTTATAGTACAAGCAGTAACAATGGTTACCATTATAGGCCTACTATATCACTCTTTGGTGATAAAACGCCTAGGTACTTATGACTTCCTTACTTTAGGTACAATAGAGCTTTAGTATTATAACCTTAAGGATATAGTGCATGTTGAATTGATAACTATAATAAAATAATAATTATAGATTGTTATATGTCTGATGTCAGCTCTGATTTGATCTGCTGTTTGTGTTGTACTGTATGAAGTTAGATATGGAGTTCAAAAACCCAGTTTCACTTGAAATATAAGAAACTTTAAAATATTTGTGGTTGATATTCCTAACAACTGTTTTGTTACTCCAATGGGTAAAAATTAGAGCTTGCAGAATAACAAATATCTTTGTTTTAAAATTTGCTCTATATTATCACCCTGAATCTATCGGAATTCAAATTCATTAATTTTGTGATCATAAGTAAATAGTAGGTGGTATAATATATAAAATATATTCCATCGGAATTCAAATTCATTAATTTTGTGATCATAAGTAAATAATATCTATGTTATTGGGCACACATAAAGTTTCTCCAATTAGGTACATAAAATTAAATTGCTTCAAAAAAGTAAAATAAAAACATTACAATAGAATCTGGTTCACTAAAAATTAAAATTACATGCATCAAATGTCAAAGTTTTGACGATGTAAGTAAAAATGTTAATGTAAATAGACACATAAGTATACATAACATCACATTCATCATCATCATGTTTAAGTCCCATGTAACAGGGGCGAGCCCATTGTCATTAACTGAGCACAAATCCATACTCCGCGGCTGCCACTGAGAAATTCCTGATGGAATAACACTTTGCATGATCCACGAATAGAGCCCAGAACCTCATTCTCAGCGGTGCCTGCAAACCATAGCTCAACGAGGCAGATGACCAACAACTTGGCAAATTAAATGTCAATACTGTAACAGTTTTCACTTTGTCTATCAATAATGGTAAGAATCTGTTTTTTAAATTCATTGAGGCTTTTACTGTCTTTAATTTGCGTATATATTTTAGTGTACAATCTGCACCCAGATTGTCATCATTGCAAAAATATACACTTTTGTGATGCATGCAGCAATGTGTGAAGTTTATCTGAGCAACATAGGCTTTCGACAGATTTATATAAATGCATATTGTTTTTAGCAAAAATACATGATTCATAAATATACAGTGTCTACTGTCGGTATTTTAAAAATTCTGCTTGCATGATTTTGTGAATTTTATTTTGAATGAGCTCCAATCAGGCTCATGATTTACTTATCTTAATAATACTTATAAAAGTATTACCCCAAAATATAAGTCTATACTGCAGAGTAAAGACAACCAAACCGTGGTAAGCTACCAGCAGTGCGGTTTTATTTATAATCTTAATCAGCATAATATTATAAAGAATATAGGAAAACTTACTAAGTTTCCCCCACACATTGTCTATTAGAGTTCTCTGACATAATATCCTTATCAATAAAAGCTCCAGCAATTTTGTTACGGAAAACATATGGCACCTGATGTCTTGATGTTCTAACCACAATCCCTTCATGTTAGCACTCCCATGCACCCTCCCCCCCTTGTTTTCAATTATATCACTTTAGTACTTACTTGTACTATCAAGTGTGTACATTTTGTGCCCAGATAACAAATTAACATTCTTCTTTACTATGCTGTAATTTAGGTCTGCCCATCTCCTCAGGAATTAAATATTATTTAATGCAGGTTACATGCTTACTGCATACAATACTTGAGTGTTATCTATGAATATCTAGCGTATCTATGATAAATTCATCAGACATAACAAGTTATCTGTTATTATTAAGTATGGTTTAAGTGATTTTCTCTGAAAATACTCTTAGGCAGAAATAAATTACAACATGATTAATTTAATATTGAAGCCATAGATTGCTAGGTATAGCAACGAGTTACTATTAGGGTTGTTATTTTACATTGGGCCTTACAATATAATGGTACTATTATCTTTTCCTAAGAGGGGGTCAGGTCTCGGAGTGGAAATAATTTGATTTGGAACTAAAAAGGGTTTGGTTGATAAGGTCATCTGTACATTGACAGGCTGTTAAGACCTCGAAATTTTGTCAGTCTATAAACCTTTTCCCTCTCAATACTAATAGTTTTTATGTATTGGGACATTACAGTGCATTTACCACCATGTTTTATTTAATTTATTCAGAAAATAAACAGTTATACAAACATTGTTTGCATAACATAACATTACGCCTGTAATCCTCGAACGGTTAGGCAGAGGTGTCAGACACCCACATTTCGCCAGTTTTGCATTTGGTTGGTTACATGCATAATTATGTAACTTTGATTTATAACCAATGATGCTTCCATAATATCATACTCGATGAAGAAGCTATGAAAAGATTTCACTTAATGTGGCCATAACATGCAGAGAATATCTCATACTAAAGCATGTGCAATCATGACAAATGTGTGTCAGCCAGTAGAATACAAATAAGGCAGCCAAGTAACCGCCCCTAAGACGACCCACTGACCTAACTTTTACTTGCTGATAGGAAACCAGGTGGCAAAGTATGGTCCCCATTCACTGCAAGAGTATATGCATTAGCAAGACTATATTGCACATTGGATAAGCAAGGTTGTCTCGCAACCATCATGCTCATAGGTTAAAAAGCATATTTATAAATTTAGCTGACCGAAGTTCATAGTAGAATAGGGTTCCCCTGTGATGTCTATTCTAGGTATTAAGTGTTAGCATTGTCCAATGACTTTGCTAAGGACATCTTGTGTCACGCACTGATAGTTTGCTATGTGGTTAGTAACGTTGGATATATGTTTTCATGCAAAGCATATTTCTGGATGGTAGTTTTTCCGTTGGAATCATTCAAGTAATAGAGAAATATAAAAGATGACATGCTGCGCCAACCTCAAATGAATTGGGATAAGGGCAAGAGAATGATGATGACTCAAAACACACAAACATCACATGGAGATGGAACTCCGAAAACCGGCTATGCCGATTGTAGGTATTTTCAGTGTTAGCATTGTCCAATGACTTTGCTAAGGACATCTCGTGCCACGCACTGATAGTTTGGTAAGCTGCTAATAACTCAGGGTATATGCTTAAAATTTATACGGAAATGTAACTCACCTGATATGCAGAGTATAGGTATTTTCAGTGTTAGCATTGTCCAATGACTTTGCTAAGGACATCTCGTGCCACACACTGATAGTTTGCTATGCAGTTAATAACATAGGGTATATGCTTACATGGAAATGTAGCTCACCTGCTATAACCAGTATAGTTATTTTCAGTGTAAGCTTAGTCCAATGACTTTGCTAAGGACAACTCGTGTCACGCACTGATAGTTCAAATTCCAGCTAGTACATAGGAAATATATGTTACTGGGGTGTCGCGCACCCACTGGAAAAAGCTTTAAGAAGCTTACAGCACACATGTGGTTTACAGTGTTAATGACCATCGTATCGCTTGAATAAGCACTGTAGATATCACGTATCCGGTCACGTATAGGTCAGTTATAGCCAGGCATTCTTACGCCTAATGGTTACATCCAAGTTCACCGCTGTGGTCGGCTGCGCGAGCGTTGTCTGTAGGTATTTGCTCAGATTTCTGCGTCTCAGGTTTACGATTTTCACTAATGCTGCACATATTACACTTTTTGTCACTCACTATTTTGTTATTTCGGTAGAATATAACGTAAACTTATTTTTAAGCGAATAATTTGACGAGAAAGAACTTTTTCTTGCGGTGTCGTTAACGCGCGAAAAAGAAAAGTGACGTTTCATAATTATGTCAAAACGGGAAAGGACGATGCAAATGTTGCAATCTTTAAAAAATATTCATTTTCTTTAATCTAAAATCGCGGTGTTAATACGTCGTAAGGGAATTACTACCTATGTCAATAATAATTATTTGAAGATCACCACGAAATAAAATTAAACAATATAACGTGTTGTTTGTGTGTAATCAACCATATTTTTTATTTTAATCGCCGCAATAAAACAGCAGGAAACCGGCAACGATAAATAATTAAGATGTGCTGACATAAGTTAAGTACCTACTTCATATAAGTATCTATTTTTTATAAATTGCATGTTAGTCTGAAGCAGACGTAAATTACACCCTTGAATTACCTGTTCATATTATCTTAATAATGATCGCAGTAGATTTCAATTTAATAACAGCTTCATCTATTCTCTTAATTACTCATTAACATATAGGTACCTAGGCACACCTATGATATTTACCTAGTCTACCTACGTATTTAATAATGTGAAGTCTTAGACACATCTCTCATCATAACAGCACTTGTGTTTTAATATTACCAAGAAATCTACTTTTACTAGATCGGTATTTTTAATTAGGTTCAGTTTTAATTAATGACGTTCGGGTACAAAGTCAAGGTACCTATGCGAATTTTAGAATTAATTAAGACCTACCTATCTGGTTTTGAGTGATATTAGTCTGGGGTAACTAAGGTTACCTGCCTTTATCCTACTTAATTATTATAAATAGGTAACATAACATCACACCTGTAATCTCCGAAGGGTGAGGCAGAGGTGTACCTAAATGTTTAAGTCCCATATAAAAGGGGGCGAGCCTATTGCCCTCAGCCGGGCACCAATTCAGACTTCGTGGCTTCTATTGAGAAATTCCTGATGAAAAAACCCAATAACACTTTGCCCGACTCGAACCCGGGACATCATGCTCTGTAGTCGCACTTACTACCGCAAACAACGAAGCAGTCAAAATAAATACGAGTATATGACATAGGTACAACGATATGCGACCTTTTTTTTTGGGGGGTGGGAAATCATCAAATGACTCCTCCCGCTCTGGGCAGAGCGGTAGAGAGTGTCAGACTTCTTCTGTCTAAAAAAACACCCATGTTCCTTCTTAGCCCTTTGTGTCGAAGCTGCGGTATCTCTTTCGAACAAACCCGCCTGTGCCGCAGCCCCGTGACGCAGACGGGAACGATATGCAACCTTAAAGCCTTGTCGTGCGTGACCGTGACCAATGATAAATGATGCCTGATTGGTTGTTAATTAGCAGATTGATATTCATTAACTTAATAATTGGCCATTGTCGTCGTCATCTACCGGCAATTATTTTTACAAAGATTTCTATAAAATTACTAAAATTAAAACTTGCGTGTTTGTCAATGTAGAATGGCATTTTAGATTATACATTCTATATGGATACCTATCTACATAGCATCAGGTGAGGCAGAGAGGTGTTCCTAATAGTACACCCACTTTTCTCTAGGTCGCCCCCTACTACATGGCACTTAACACACTTCTGCCTAACCCTTTGAGCATTTTCAAGGTGTGAAAATAAGTTCTGATGATGAACTCATCAGCCTATAATGTTCGCACTGCAGGGACTCAGGCCTCCTCTCTAGGAGAGGGATGGGCTATGATCCACCACGCGGGCCCAGTGCGGATTGGTAGATGCCACATGTCTTCGAATTTTTTGATTCTAAGACATGCCGGTTTCCTCACGATGTTTTCCTTCACCGTTTTGAGAGCAGTGGTGATGAAATAAATTACACAAAGTAATGCGCCTGACTGGGTTCGAACCCACGACTCACTGGTCGTAAGTCGAGGCCGCTACCACTGAGCCACCACTGCTTTTAAAATAAGTTATGTCTCCATAATATGTGAATAGAATAGAGTGACATGAAAAACTTACAACTTTGCATGATGCTGTGTGTTGCAATGTTTATTTTCCTACACAGATACAATCTTACATTATTATATTATTAAAATCCAATCTACGCACTGTACTTTCTTAGCAACAACGGCGTGGAAAGTAAAAATTAGTTTCCGTACACGGTTCATTAATTTCACGACCGCCATCGGGTTTTTTTACTGTCCACAAATAAGTGCCACCAAGATATTGCACAAGTTACACTTTTTTATGTGTTCAAGATTAACTTTGTGCCACTTCCTGTTTGTTATGTCATACAGTATGTAGGTACATAAGTTTGTTTCCTGATGACACTATGTATGGAAAAATATTGCTTTTTATTACGCAGTCTGCAAGGAAATGAAATGTGGACCACATAAAAGTCTCCCGTGTGGAAACTAGTACCTTACACTCTATAAAGGCTTACCTAATTGCGTAATTAGTGGTTAGGCTTGTTTCGCACTTAGAAGAAAATTGTAGCGAGCCATCAAGATAGGCTGGAAGTACCGATAAGGTATCAGCGTGGCTTGAATAGCCGGATGCACGAAAGTTCCGGATTTAATCTCTTTTGCTCGACCAGTCAGTGCACATATTTTTGATGCCTCCCAACCTATTTTGTGATAGACCGATACATAGCTTTCCTTTTTAGGTCTCCCGGTACGGAACCTTGTAAAAACTTAAGACTCCGCTTTCTGCGGTATTACCTACTTAATTTAATATAGGTAATAACATCACGCTTGTAATACCCGAAGGGTTAGGCAGAGGTGTAGGCACCTCTATTGTTTTTAAGAATGTAATAGGGGCGAGCCTATTGCCATCAACCGGGCACAAATCCAAACGCCGTGGTTGCTACACTACACTACTACTTAACTTACTATTTAAGTACTTAATACTTACATAGGTATCTGTCTACCAACCAAACGTGAATAAAACCATGCCAAAAACATTCTAGGTCACATCGATTATTACCGATGCAACAATTTATTTTTACTTCCGGTCTGAGTTCATATTATGTGCATTGACACGGCCAATTGAAAACAAACATGAAGAAAAAAGTTCTGTAATTGTTATGGTCTGATAAATATCGTGTCGCCAATTATGTACTTCACGCCTGTCCCAGAACAGAGGTATGCGTCTACTATGACGTAACAAAAAGTTTATAAAATGACAAGTTCATTTCGAATTCACGACCGTCAAAATAACGTTTCCAGCATCAAATCATAATTATTCTTCTGCCCTTATCCCAATTTATTTGGGATAGCTATGTCAGCCCCAAATAAATTAGGATAAGGTGTTCTTCTTCAAAATATTCCCCATTATTTCCATAAACACCGACCTGCTGAGTTAGTTGAGAAGAAGCTAAACTAAAATGGCGGAAAAAAAACCGTCGATAAACTCAAAAGATACTAACCTACCAATCACAGTTGCTCCAAATCTCCAATGCAGATATTATTATTGGAAACAATCTTAAAATCCGTTATTTCAATATAAAATATTATTAACGATTTCATTGGAGTCAGGCATGTATTCACTTGTAACAGTAATACTATGTACACCATAGTCTGCTCAAACCTTCCAACCTGCACTGATTTTTTGCGTTGGTCATACAGTTTTTTTCCCATTATTGTGAGTATTGTGACACAGTTGTTTGTAATTGAACTTTACGTAACATGATCTAATAGAAAAACAAATTCACTTTTTTATTGAAACCTCTTTCATTGAGATTCAGTGCAATGATCTCGTAACCCTTTCAAGCTATTTAGAAATGGTCTGGTTAATTTACAAATAAACGGAATGGATACTGCACTATGTTTTTTTCAAGGCACAGTTGACTTGGCAAGCAGATTCAATAAGTTCTGCTTGGTCGTGTGTTAAGAGTAGGTCACTCAATTGCTCCCAGAGGCGTCGTAAAGGATGACTGAGTACCTAGGTAATAGTATATATGTATATGTACGTTCACTGCATAATTTCAGAGGCTGTACCTCTACCTACCTAGTAATAGAGGTCGGTGGCTCTAATTTCGATTCCCAGAAAGGCATTGACTCCCAAACATACCCTGTCCTGTTCTGGCCATATTACGTGTTAATTGGGAACGTAAGATTTAGGTAGCATAAATTCTTAACCCTATCTGTATTATATCTAATTATACCAATATTACAAAGAGGTCATGTTTGGATGTTGGTAGATACCCGATTTTCGGATCTTACTGATCCAACCCCGACCATAAAGTTAGCGAAGTATTGGGGAAAAGCTAGTCTGAGCTTCTTCTTTTTTTATCGTGTGGGTAGTAAGGTCTAACGACCCCACGCACCCTAGTGGCAGAGTTTCTAAACCGCCCCAAGGGCCTCCATGGTTTGACGACCGCTATTTGGCGGCCGGAACCACCGGCTTATACGTGCCTTCCGAAGCAAGGAATCATCTGAGCTAATAAGATTGGATAATTTAAATGAAGATTTTTCACATTGGCATGACCTGTAGTGTGGTCTGAAAGCCTCATATATGAACGATAGAGAATCTCAAGATTTACGTTTGATTGTTCCAGATATTGCCACTTGTACTAACAGTATCAACGATAAAAGTTCCAGTCGATAATGCAGATACTCCCTCCGAAGTACCTCGAGCGCCAGAAGGCACACAGAATACTCCTGTTTACTACATATCGGACGAGGCGAATGTCGACAGCTACCTGATTCCTCCCAACCCTCACAAATCCGAAGAAACGCCCGAAGGACCGCCCACGTTCCTAATACCACCTTCACAAGATAAACAGCCGAATTTCTATACGAGTACTGTACCCAAGGAATCGGCAGATGTTCAAAGTGACTGGTTGCCCATTCTTCAAGCACAGACCCAAAGTAAACGCAACGCCCAATTTCAGCAAAGACTTCCCTTAGAATCTATTCCGATTTTCTTCAACCCTAACCAAGCAGGTGGCGGTCCAGTTCCACTTCGTTTACCCCCTGTACCTTCAACACACCTTGAGCCACCTTCAGTTGATGCTATCAACGAGTTCTTTATCGAAGTGCCCGATGACGAAGAGGTGCACGTCGATGAAAATAATGAGCCTATTGAGCCATCAGATTATAATGTGCACAACGAAAATCCAAGTGGCCCACCACAACAATTTAATCCTGCAGAACCTACCCTTGCTTTACATTTAACGCCTCCTAAACCGGAATCGTCTTCATTATTCAACACGCCCACCAAACAGTATCCGAAGAAGTACACTGGTGGATTCAAACCAGTTCCGATCCCCCTTGCCCAGTTCGCTGACTCTGCACCAGAAGTTCCTAAAGCGAAACCTGCGAAATACTTCAAACCACAGTCAAGCGCCGAAGTAGAGCAATACACACCAACCGACGAGAAGAAACTATACCATTTCCAAAAAGCTGAACATCAACGGAAACTGAAGGGAGAGGAGGAAGCTAAGGTCAGTAGTATATCATTGTGAATTGTGGTGACAATTTAGCGAATATGAATTAAACTTGTAACTTGTTGTCGGTTCTCAGCAACAACAGTCAGCTGATGCTGCGTCAGAGGAAACATATGGCGAGCCTACTTCGGCGGAACAAGAAACTTCGAAAACTAACTTGAGATACCCCGGACGTGCGTGTAATATAACTTAATAATAACATAGCAATGATTGTTTGAAGTAGGTTGAGATATATAAATCAAAAACTTGTATGGCTAAAGTTACTGTAATAATCTCAATAGATTGTTCGACCCTTGCTACACAGCCAAAGTTAAGTAGGTACCGACGTACTGAATATTATTGTTGTGAAAGATACAATTTCGTACGTAATAATAATAAGTTATATTGGTAAACAAATAAATTCAATTGAATTTGGTTACCTACCTATTGATAAAAGCTAATAATGATAGATACTCGTAGATCGTAATTTGTATGTCACCATAGACATAGTTAATTGGGCAAATGTTTGTCTTTGATCTTCTTCCTAGGTAAACTTATTGTGAAGTTAGCTATAGATTTACCAAGTACCTACGACAACTTATCCAATGGTGAAGATTGGAAGGTGTAAGTAATAAAATCTCATCGTCTCCTTAGCCTTTTAGTCTAACCGGTCTAGTTTCTAGTTTAACCGGGTGCAACTGTCTCTATACCAGCAATTTAAATAAAGCTACCTATAGGTTTTGCATTTCTAACCGCGAGAAAGCACAATAGGGTAGTTAACTAAAAAAATCTAATTAGTACGTCAGATAATTTCCAAAAAATATTGGACCCGTATTTTTTCTTTTTTCACGTAAACAAACAATGAAGACGATACAGTGCTTTGAAAACTCGTGTGACGTCATATTCTAAGACATTACTATGACATTTTTTACCGGTGAGTGACGTCACAACCCCCCACTCAAATCTTTGACGCGTTTTATCTTCGTCAATTTTTATTGATTTGATAAAATAAAAAATACGGATCCAATATTTTTTGATAATCTAACAGACGGACTAATTAGAATCATATTTTTTTTAGTCAGTAAACATCCCTATTACTGGGTAAGACTTGTTAAGACTGTTTGTCAGACTAACAACCTGTTGTTATGGGTAGTCAAGACCACCAAAGACCCTTGTAGGTACCATAATAAACCCTACCTTGTGTATATTTCAGACAACGCGTACCCACCGCATCACGGACCTCCTGCCCCTCTGCGTTATGGGCCCCGACCAGCCCCCTTGCGTCAGGCGCCCCCGCCGTCACCCCCACAAGATGCGGGCCCCGCGGCTCCAGCCCCTGATGGCAGGACCGAGTTCCGGATGCATGGCATGAAGGGACCTCACAGTTACCAGTTCGGATACGATACTGGCAAAGGGTATGTATTGTGGTAGGAGAGATTGGATGTGAAAGGAAGAGAACAAGATGTGTGAGCATAGAAGCGGCCTATGGTCAATAAGGTATTAGACACCAATATTTTTACTACTGGACATATCCAGTAGTAAAAATATTGGTGTCTAATACCTATTGACACATCACTGGAGAAATAAAACCTAGTGGTCCGTCAAATTAATTAGTCATCACCAAATTAAGTGCAAAGCGATAATCCAGTAATTATTATCAAGTTTATAAAAATCATCATCATTTCAGGAAAAACCGTCAATTCCGGTACGAAGAGCGAGACAACGAGGGCCTAGTGAAGGGACACTACGGATACATGGACAGGGCAGGCAAACTCCGCGTGGTTAACTATAGCGCGCATCCCGAGCATGGCTTCCATGCCGAAGAGCCTGTAGAAAAGCAGTCATGAACATCGAATTTTATTTAAGAACGGTACCCAAAGGATACATCAAGCGCTAGAAAGAGACAGATTTATGAGAGATGGAGATGACGCTCTACAAAGCCGAATTGTTTTTTAACTCGTTTTGTCATAGTAGCGGTCGGGTATTGTGCGTGTGGTCGTACATTGTTATCGGGTATTGATAAAATTATCTAATCTTCATGACCTTTGAGGAGTTAGAATGTTGTAAATATTATTTTTGTAAATAATCGTATTTACTACAAATTATTGTGTTGGTAAAAGGGGGTTCAGTCTTTACATGGCATGAGCATTATTTAATAGCTAAATACAAATTGTATAAGTTATGAATTTTTTTTAAGCTATTTTAGGTCTGTTACCATAAGTGTCATATAGTGGATAAGATATAATAATTTATATGTTAAACTAAATAAACAAAAAGTTTTACAAAATTGAAATTTGTTATTTATTTATTATAATATTTGTATCAATTATCAATTATAATGACTAAAGAATATATCAAAAACTTTCTAAATCTTTGTATCAAAAATATTTGTTTTAGTAACTTACCACATAAAAACTATTTTATCGACTGTCCATAATTATTACTTACATTTTGTTATAACTATTTAACAAAGAATAAAAATGTCTAAAAAATATGGCACTTACACATCCTTATCAAAATGTAATGTTAATGTTATGTAGGTATTTATTGTTTTTGATTCAACAATAACAATGAAAACATAAAATCACAAATAAGTCCCTGGATTTGATAGTAATAGAGCTTACTTTTCCATGCTATTTACAAGTTCACCAAGTAAACTAGAAGCACCAATGCGGAACAGTTTTGGTGTGAGCCATTCTGGTCCTAATTCCGTGTACACAAGGACCAACCAATTGACAGCGTCTCTTGCCGTCTTAATGCCTCCAGCTGGTTTTAGGCCAATCTGTAGAACAAATACATGTAAGAACGTACAATAATTACATTTATAGTTTATGTGTTATTTGACTCACTATGGATAAAAAAAACTTGAGAATGAAAATGTACCATACTTCTTAAACTGTTGTTGGCTCTTGAGAATAAGAGATTTAAAAAAAAAACTGAAAAAATCTTGAGATATTAGGTCATGTCCAGGTAAATCCAGATAGATGGTAAACCTGAAGTGAAATCAACAATGTAAATTGAGTTTCTTTTGATGAAATAACTTACTCTAACTCCTGTTTTCTGGTAATGTCTTCTAATAGCTCTGCACATGATTAGGCCAATAGGCAGGGTCGCATTCACAGCTTCTTTGCCTGTTGATGTCTTGATGAAGTCAGCTCCAGCCATCATGGACACCACTGAAGCTTTGTAAATCTAAAGGTAGATGTAAGATAAGATAGATGTTTTCTATTTTCTGCAATCAAATTCATGCAGAAAAAACAACTGATTATGTCTAAATCAAAATGGATTCTGTCTCTCAAGTCTCAACTAACCTGATTACTGACAAGATGGAGCAAAAAAGTGAAATATCGAAGTACTGCTACTATTTTACTGAACTGCTGAATTGCTTTATGAATTTTATACTAGACATACAGACCAATTCTCAAAATGAAAGATCTTATAGGACATCTTCATTAAGTGCCATTTGACATTACATCAATAAAAATAACATACATAAATAAACTCACATCTATTTAATAATTTTAATAAGGATAGTGTGAAACGCTTAAGCTCTAAAAACTTACATTTTCATAACTTCCCAGTTCTCCGACCCCGAGGATGACTTTAAGATGAGCTTTACCGCATGCTTTCCTCATTTGCTGAACTTCATGGTAAAGTGTGTCCCACTGCCCAGTTAGTACCAGACTGCGGTCAAGAACCACATCAATCTCTGTGGCTCCATTTGATACTGCATAGTTTATTTCTTGCAGTCTTGTCTCTAATGGGTAAAGACCAGAGGAGAAACCGGTAGCCACTGAAAAAAAAATTATACTCTTGAAATAAGTGTGCATACTTTTCATCATTTTGCTTTACGGCAGATAAGTCTATGTCCCAAAAGTAGAATTATTATATGCTGATTATGCTAAAGCAAGTAGTATAAGTTGTTCAGCTTACCAGCAGCAATATTGATTTCTTTGGTGAGGTTCATTAGTTTGATGGCCTCATATGCATCCTTTACCCTGCTAGGGTATACACACACAGCCGCAGTTCTTATAGGTTCTTTTAATTCTAGCTTTTGTATCAAGTCTTTGGGTAAAGGATTTCCAGCCTGAAATGAAAAAAATAAATTTTAAATTTAAAAGATAACTTTTAAATTTAAGATATTCTTTATTCTTGTCTTCAAAACTAAGATTTTATGGTCCAAATACAAATAAATCTAATAAGCTTTACTGGTTACGAGCGGGATTGCTAGGTGAAGGGAGTGAGGTGTGTCCAGATCATCATGGCCGTGTTTCTTGGGCCTGCTTCAGTTGCAACAGCCGTCTTTGACACGCTATGACTCTCTTCGCTCATATGTCTGGCTTTGTCTTTGCAATGTGACCTGCTCAGTATTATAGGGTTTTTCAATCATGTGAGTGGAAAAAGTTTGTTCCTTTTGGCATATATAACTTAAACGGGGCTGAAGAAATGTTGGAGTTACTATAATCCTCCGCACAATCCTTAGGGAATACATGCATGATGACATGTTATTACTTGTAAGATGGATTTTAATACACACCTTAACACAAAGTCTGAACACATTGGACCGTGTATCATCACCCGATAGTGTAGTCAAGTCAATTACAGTGACAGCTTTTAGTAACCATGCATTGAAGTCATCTCCAATTACAGGGTGTGCATCCAGTATAGTGTTAATTTGTGCTTCAAGATTTGATTTGTTGATGTAAACTTTCTTTACACCTGCCATTTCTAAATAGATATTGAAATATTATTAGTTGAATTAATTCACATTGTGAACTGAATACAAATTGCAATTAAATTCATAGATTGTGAACTTATAATTTCTTTAGAAAGTATTTTCAAATAGAATTAAGTTTTCATGTTTGACAAAGAAAAATATGTAGCCTTCAACCATCAAGATACTAACATAACCAAAAAAAAACTCTTCACTGTACACTTAATCGTTAGTTATTCAACATTTGAGATAGCATTATCAGCAATTCTTTGAACATTGAAACAAAGTAAAACTTACCTAAAACTTTAGAGGTTGGTTGAACCATTTTCTTTAACTGGAATCGGTATAAATACTATAAGCCTTTGTGTATTGTTCTATTTCTCTTGCCAGTGTTTTTTAATAAGACTCCAAACAGGAAATAGGTACACTTTTTTTCGATTTTAGAAGGATACGAACAACCCGCCCGGGAATGACCGGTGACATTAGCAGAATGTTACCATGATGAAAAACTTTCAAAGTTTCAAGCTTGTTTTGTATTGCAGCAAGACAATGTTGTTATTAATATTTTTATGTAAACAGCCATATTTATGTAATGTATTCATGGCATTCAAATAAATGTAAGATCTGAACCATATTATAAAGACATTGTTAAGTTTTGTTTTAGGTAGGTAATTCAATGGAACAAATTAATTACCTTGTCAGTTCGGGAAAGCGCCACAGTCAGAATAAAATGCCATGTAATGCCTGACTCAGTATTGCCGTCTTAATTTCATTATGTACTTTATTAATAATAGAATAGATAGTTGTGGAAATATTATCAGAACAAAATAGTTGAAGCTTAGTGCAAATAGCCGAACACAGATGGCGTTACTAGCATGCAATGGTCACTCGCCGCAAATATTTAACTGAAATGGTCATGGAATGGATTTTATTGGCGTGAAATGGACACTTTAGGACATTATTCCTATTTGGAAAGGGAGGGAAAACGACCCTCTGACCAGGGAAAGGAAACTTAAATTATTATGTTTAGCGGTTTGGAACATACGTCAACTACTTAATAGGTAAGTAGGTAGGCTGCCATCTACTTGTTCAATGTGTCCTGTGATGAGATTTGGCCGGAAGTACCTACCCTACCCCGTCGGGGCTGCGGGTTGTTCGCAAGAGATACCGCGGCCTCGAGATGAAGGGCTAAGAAGGAACATGGGTGGTTTTTAGTCAGTAGAAGTCTGACACTCCCTTTAGCTCTGCCCAAGAGCGGGTAAAGTAAAAAAAAAAAGTACCTACCCTACGGATGATGGACCCTTAATGAGGTGTAATCAATTATTTAAAAGCTCGAATCTTTTGAAGCTCTTATTTTCAGATTCGTCAGAAGAACGGACAAAACGTTTAATCATAGTTCCAGTACACTAACATAATCCGATCATAGATGTATGACCAAAATGGCTAGACAGGTTTATATCCTCTTACTTCGATGCAAATATTTTAACTGTAGGTACTCCATACGTACCTACGCTCCTGGTAATATCTACATCCAACCCCGTTACCGAGATCTGCTGGCGTAGGTTTCCATCCAATCTGCCTAGATAGATACGGCTAAAGTGATTGCAAATTGTAATAGCTCCATGTTATACTTCCACATACCAATTACTTGGGGAGAACCATCATTGCTTACGTTACACTAGCGGCCAGTTTTCGTTTTCCTGGTAACTGTTCTTGGTTCCAGTTTTTTGGAACAGTAAAGGGTCCGCGGAAACGTTTTGGTCTTTGGACTAGCAGTGTTGATGGATCGGTTTGACTGACAGCTATTTAATTGGGTTTTAGATACCTTTATGGCGTATTGTACAAACGAAGGAGTAGGTAAGGACCAACTTCCGAAATACAGTAGGTCTGTAATTACTACGTATATTATTTGTTTTTTTCCTTCGTTTGACATTTTCTTCCCGGTTATATATTGACTCTACATTGCATCGTAGGGATGCCCAACAGATGGTTCAAGTAGACTGAAATGAACATGGCCACGACTACAGGTCCTGAGATCTGGTTGACACCTTTTTTTTACATAATAAAAGGTTAATGAAGGACTTTGTCAAGAAGACGAGTATATAATCAAACATGCGATGTCCTTTCCTATAACCACAAGCACTTAATTATAGCAGTTTAAGTATAGGTACTTACCTTACGTGTGTGTGCCCGTTTATTAGAGATCAGCATAGCAATTCACAAATAATCGAATCGAAACCGAATTGAATATGTCTTAGGTATAGTATGTCTATCTTTTTTTGACATTACGAGAGCGAGCGAGACAAACACACAACATATTTGATTCGGTTTCGATTCGATTGTCTGTGCATAGCTATGCAGCACACTAATTATTGATTGATTAATATAGGCTCAAGCCGATTTCTTGGCAACATGATAGGTATACTTAGACCCATCCATTTCGGTCAAATTATACTTAGTTACGTTACAAGTTTCACGTATTGTTTCAATAAACACAGAAATGTGAACCTTCCGTCATTCAGAATCGAACTGTAGTGGACACGAGTTGGTATAAATCAAACATCCTAGCCACGAGCTGATTAAACGTAAACATCGGAACTATCTGGGGAGAGCTTTACGTACTATCCAATTCAATACGCATTTACTTCCGGTATATATTTCGTACCTTAGGAGCTCGTGGCTTAATAAGAACTGCCACTCGGGTCGATCTTTAGGTAAAGCTGTGCTTGCCTAGGTCGGTCTGTGGATGGGTGACCGCCCGACATACCGAGTTTCCTCCGTGCCTCGGAAAGCACGTTAAGCTGTTGGTCCCGGCTGCCATATATAGATCTTTGGCAGTCGTTACAGGTAGTCAGTGACCTGAAAGTCTGACAACCAGTCTTGCCAAAGGGTATCGTATTACCTAGTATTAACTGGGTTGTGGAGGTCAGATAGGCAGTCGCTCCATGTAAAATACTGGTATTCAGCTGCATCCGGTTAGACTGGAAGCCGACCCCAACATAGTTGGGAAAAGGCTAGGCAGATGATGATATATTTCGTACCTAATTTTTGTTGTAGTCTATGCCTATTGTGCTTTTTAGGGTTCTGTGCCTCGAAAGGAAAAGACGGAACCTTTATAGGATCACTTTGTTGTCCGTCCGTCTGTCTGTTTGTCAATACCCTTTTTCACAGGAACGCGTGGAAGTATAAAGCTGAAATTTGTATCAAATACTCAAGTCTATTGTCTCGTAAAACTATAAAAAAATAATCTTATAAGCCAACACAACCAAAAGATACAGTTTATTCCGCTCGACACTCAAACACAAGGAAATCAAAACCTACAGGGTACTTCCCGTGAACTCAGAATCTTGAAATTTGGTACGAAGCAACGTTTTATAGCACAGATATATATAGGAAAATAGCGAAAACCGTAAATTTTTAGTCACATCATTTATAATAAAAATATTTTTAATAATTTTAAACTTTGTTTGTACGGAACCCTTGCACGAGTCCGACTTGCACTTGGCCGGTTTTTTACCATATACCGCACTAGCTTTGAGTTACGTAATACCCTTTTCATTAAAAAAACAAAAATCACCCCCTCCCCATCACCTTGCGTTGCTTTCCAAATTGGGGGTTGAGACAACGTCAATGTTTCAAAGGCTTGGACAGGACATGCTATTCAATCTAGACTGACATAAGTTGTTGTAGGAGCTATTTTAACTTGCAACTGTTTTAACTGTGTTAAACTTAGAAACATATCTAATTTAATCTTGTTTCACAGTTACTGTGTTTTGAACTAAGCATCTTAATCATTAATGTTTGCATGCCAGCTTTATGGCGAAATGTGTAATTGCACTACATAATTATTATTTTACCATCTTTTGTACCATATTTGTTGCAAATAAATAATTTTGTCTTTGACTTTGCGAGTTACGTCTATTTTGATATTTTAATTTAACCAAAAAAATTGCTCCCCAAGCGTCGTTTCCCTATTGGAAAATGACCACGTTATATGGATTCCCTATCGGAAATCGTGCGCATTCGATAGTATTATTAAATAATTCTGTAATGTTTACTGTTTTCCTGTAACACAACTGTTTACTGTTTCGCTGAAGCAAAATAAAAACACTTTTCTCTTCCAGATTTTAGCTAATTCCACCAATTTGCCACAGGATTAAGCAGATTCGTTTCCTTACCTACTTTAAATGTAGGCAGTAGGCACCTTCGTAGGTAGGTACCTACTTTCATTTATTAAAGATTTTACTTGGACTGCTATGCTTGAGTCTCACTGACTTCTGTAATGCAAAGGAAAGACTGAGAACATTTGATTTCCCTAAGGAATTAAGAATTGTAGGTACCTACATAGTACAATGAATATTTTATTAACCGCATTAACGGCAACTGGCCATCTTGCCAGATTAAGTATTAATCGATCTTTACTCCTCTTCATTTAATTTACAACTTACTTTACACGACTGGCATAATGTAGGTACCTAGGGTCCTAGGTAGTCCACGTGTTTTTAGGTAAATCTGGTGGGCGCTGAGTGGTCGAAATTTAACCGTGTTATTTTTTTAATCTTTACTTCTTCATGTTAACTATTCCAAGTCTCTTAATCCTCCATGCGGGGAAAATTTGTCTCTTTCTTGATGTCTTAATTAGAGATGCCAAAGACATTATACTTTGGTGGCGGTACAATACAAGTTTAAACTTGGAAATTTGCGCGATTAAACCACGCAAACTGAACTCCGGATCGTACTGTGAATACCGTACCTGACTCTGACAGATAATGTACTTACTGAAAAAGGGTCTGTCAAACAACGCTAGTCGCAGTCGCAGTTCGGTGTCCGTCCCGCTCAATTTGCGCGCACATTTAGAGTCATCTGTGCTTTAGACCAATATCATTATATGTATGTAAGCCCCGAAAGGTGCGACAGAGGTGTACCTATTACTATTGTACCTACACCGACATTTCGCCAGTTACGTTGACCCATGTAATAGAGGGCGAGTCTGTTGCCATCAACGGGGCTAAAATACAGACTCCGTGGCTGCTACTGAGAAATTCCTAATGAAAAATTCCAATGACAATTTGTCAGACCCAGGAATCGAACCCAGGACCAGAAGGATGCTCTGCAGTCGCGATTGCAACCAATGGACCAACAATGGAGTCAAGTTTAGACACAGAATCACATTATTTTTTCTAAGGTTTTGATACCTAATATAAAGTACCCATCATAAATCTCTTCGATAAATGCTAACAGCCTGCACCAGTCTTTTAAACTGTTCTGTTTTGATGTTTCAGTTAGCGCAAAGAATTTTTTATGTCGCATTTTATAAAATCTTGAATAGGAAATGAGGATCAGTCGCTTAGCCAATTTATTTTATCCCGGGTAGACAGCTTAAGATTAAGATGGGTTCATTTTTACTTAAGTAACAACAAGAGAAAAACAAAAAATAAATGTAAGCTTGAAGTTTGTGCTTGACGTTTTCTTGTGCACTTAAATATGTCCTAGAATAGAGATGGCGAACCTTTGGCACGCCGCGTGCCATTGACGGCACGTTCCAATATATTTTAGGCACACCACCGAATTTTTAACCATAAGTTAAACCTTACGAGTAATTATTTTCAGAGGTGAAAACATAAGATTCGATTAGAAACCGTTTGCTAGAAGAGCCCAGTTCATAATGCAATCTACTAAAAGACAAGTAACCTCTTACAATCCTTATACTACACATATAAGTTACATAATATCTAATCAGCAACAACAGAAGTTACACTAATGTTACTATAATATGAATTAGGTACATGTAGAATTGTAACGTTTATTACAATATAGGTCAAGTAGTAAACAAAGAGGTTTTAGTTGAAAATATTCAGTTTAAATATCTGCAAATAAAGGCTACGTAATATTATTGAACGGCATGTGCAAGGTCTCAATATACATTGCTTTAGAAAAAATGGCACGTTGATCCATAAAGGTTCGCCATCCCTGTCCTAGAATATTGTGCCCTTAAAGCGATACCATCAACTAAAGTCACTTATGGGCAAACATGAGTTACAGACACCGATAAAATCTCCTTTTCAAGATCTGCATACTGGTAAAACCCGTTTTCCGAGATGACGCTCCGTTCTGGATTTAGCTTTTAGCTAAAGTAACTTAACAGGAGATTTTTTGAATAAAGGACAGACAAAACCCAATAAGTGTCGGTTAAAGCAATGTTTTTGCACTGTAAGCAATTTTTTTCGCCGAGAAAAACAATTAATCGCCGTTTTGGCATGATTCAAGTTAGATGAACAATACCAATTTGATAACTGAGTAAAGAGACTTAACATTTCTACTTAGTTTTAGCAATTACCCATTAGGTGAACATACAATTTTTTTATTAATTAAATTAATAAAAAACTGCTGCACAAACTCATTTCTTCAAAAGATAAGAAAACATTGCGGCTACAGGAAAAACCACTAATCTGCAGCTCTTATCAAGCTAATACTTATTTTTTCCTAAAGTTTTGAGAATTATGTTCTACTAGCTGATGCCCGCGGCTTCACCCGCGTGTATGTCGGTCAAATTATATACTAAAACCTTCCTCTTGAATCACTATATCTATTAAAAAAAACCGCTTCAAAATCCGTTGCGTGGTTTTAAAGATTTAAGCATACATAGGGATATAGGGACAGAGAAAGCGACTTTGTTTTATACTATGTAGTGATTTTCTCTTTCAGCCAAATAATGAATACAATAAGAAATCAAAAAGACACGTATTCTCCTCATTATCAGGTGTTTTAAAAGAAATTTCACGATTCGAGGGCACGATATGTACGTACACTATTGGTAGGTACTTCGATATTATAGGTTGTATTCCTTCGATGTTAGCCATTTTCTGTTGTGTACGTATCCGGTGAATAGAGAGACGCTAATCAAAGAATAAATCTCGGTACGTACCTACAGCGTACGATTTATTGCGATCTGAGATTTGTTTCAGGCTCGCAGGACGCGAAGCGGGCGCTATAAACATTTCAGCGAGCCATTACTGTAGTCCCACGGAGAAAATAGCGTCTTAGTTCTTGCTTTCAAAGTTTTAAAGGAATTACTGTTGTTTCCGCCTTCCCTTTCGACACAGATTGAATAAGACTCGATGCCATAGGTCAAGGTAAGTTTGTCCAGTGTTCTTTTAGTTTGAGACTTTATGAACCTTGAACTTCTTTTGTAACTTTATTGATAGCATGGTCCGATATCTGTTGTGAACTTTAGATGTTTTTCGCAAATAAGCTAATATTTTTCCTGAAACTTTGCTAGTTATTCTTTAGTTTAGGTGTTTAAAATACGAATAAAGCAAGACTTAGGTACTGTTATGTAAAACTTTAGTCCCTAAAATGTCACTCGCTCTACTAAGCACTAAAAACATGTAAATGAGTCTTAAATCCCCTTTCCTGAAACCTTAACATGTTTGGAACAGAATCACTCGCGGATAACGAACTGCCTTTCAAAATGAAGGATCTCAAGATATGAGGGTTCGGGAACAAAGAGCAAGGTCGAGTCTTCACGATGGTACATACGCGACTCGGGATATGAGCAGGGATGTGTGGATGAATGAGTGTTCCTTCATCTTATTTCCATATCCGCATGTCAATTGCCACGCAGTAATTTTACTCTGTTGTAGGAAGGGCCCCGGAATCAGATTTTTATTGACATATTATGCAGATATTGTTTGAACGTCGCCTTTGTGTGTTTGCGCTGGTTTTGCATCACGGAATGAGACGATGTTTTTGGGGTGTCAAGAAAATTTGATTGTCCATAATGTCAACAAAGGCGAGGCAGTTTTAAATATTAAGTTGAAGCACCTTTACTGAGTTAAAGAAAATACTTTTAGTTTTACATACTTACTTATTACAAAAGCATTGCCAATTTCTTCGTTGGTGTCTCCTATATTCCCTAAAAGAATCTCAGACCATACAGGGACTCGTAATAAGCCAGCAAATGTCCTTGTGCTGAAGATGAAATTAGCCGTATATTGCAGTTAATATATCACCCTGCCTGACAAACGGATGGGTTCTCGCAGCTACGACATGATGAATGTTCCTCTGCACATTTGGTGAAATCACTTACCCGTGTCTTATCAAACTCACTGGAAAAACAACGGCGGTGCGTATAAGTGATGTTCTAATGGGAACAAGTAAGTATATATGAACATTTGAGACTATTAGAGTCTTAACACAGAACCTTGACTTTAGGCTTAATAATCCAAGGACTGATGAGGTAGTCTTGTAAGTCCTGGTCGCAAGTACGACTGCTGACCGTGGGGTTATGGGTACGAACACTAGTTCGGGCAGTGGTAATCGGGAATATCCGTAAATTACATAGGAGGCATTTTTTACACCTTTTAATTTTTTTTTATCATAAACGGCAACTCGTAATGATAGATCCACCTCTTCGGCGAATATATACAGGTGTGAAATTGTTTCATTCGAGATATTATTAGTAATTGCCGAAGAGCCTTGTAGAATAGTTAGGAATATTGTCTAGTTTACATAGGTTAGGTAAACGTTAAAGTAGGTGGTAACAACTGAAAGCAACTAAATTATTCTACCAATACAAACATAAACGGCAAAGTTCAAGCTTTCGGTGGATTAAGGTGGAGTTTAAGTAAATTGAAGAATAATAAAGGTATTGAGTTCTCTGTAATATTATTCCGTGTAGATGGGGAACTAGATAAGGTACCTTACCTTACTTTTATTTGCTCAAAAGACGTTATTAACTGCTAAGCAATTTTCGATAGTAATTCCATGGGGCTTAAACATAATCGATACTGTGTGGTTTGATGATTTTGTGAAGGTTGTGGAAATTTTTTCATAGAGCTGGATACAAGAAGCACAGGATCAGTCGACAACTTGACCTAACTGATTCTACCCTGGAGTCTAAATGTGGTGTTGTTCCACAAACAATGGGGCACTTAATAGCATCGTGTCCTGCATGCCTTGTTGTTTGTTCACTACAGGAAGTGATGAACGCTACCGAACGTGTCAAACTAGTAGATCAGTTTTGGGAAGACATCATTTAGATTGCCATCGACACGCTTAGAACAAGAAGAGTCATGACGATTTTTTTACCTGTGACTAGCATAGGTCGTCTTCAAGTCGGTATGATGATGATGATGAAAATGTGGATGACCTATTCATCATCTCTCATCCCTTTGGCGAATATAGACCAGATTTTATAAATGTTTACAATGTCTTCTTATTAAATAAGGCATTGATCTATTTTGACTTGTCATGGCATAATTATACCCCGACTGCCTACTCAAGTAGATACATTAATTAATTAATTGTGTTACTTAGAAACAGCTAAATCAGGAGTCTCCAAGCCCAGGAATGGTTCGTTTTCTTGTGAAGTTGTGACTATATTTTGTAGACACTGGTCTATATTGGCCGGGCTCCAACGTTTATTGCTCTATTGGTAGATTAATGAGTGAAAGAAATACCCAACATCTGCCACTGTGTACAAGCCACAGTTTACTTGGGGTTAGATAGAAAGCCATTCTTTGCTGAGTTAGACTGAGTTGCGTTGAGCAGGTACCTACATTGTAGAGGTGACGGCACGGTTAGCGTAGTGGCTGAGCGATTGGACTGCTGCGCTGCGTGTCGCGGCTTCGATCCCCGTACGGAACAAATATTTGTATGGCCTACAGATAGTTGTTTCGGGTCTGGGTGTGTTTGTGTATGTGAGTTTAAATGTTTGTGAACGCACCCACGATACAGGAGAAGTCCCTAGAGTGGAGCAACGTTTAAAAAAAAAAGAGGTCTAAAAACTGTGAAGGAACACAAATTGAGTAAATTGACATTGTCCTAGGACCGAAATTCAAAGACATGTGACATCTACCAAGCGGTACTGGGAACGCTATGGAGGTCTGTGCCCAGCAGGTGAGAATATGCATAGTATATAATTTTCTTCTCGATTTCATGACTCAAATGGTTGTCCGTAGGAACCTGGATAGTTCTGTCGTTTGCTTCATTCAAGGCCTGGAGGGTACATTGGTCTATTATAATATGCGTAATGGTTTGTGATCAGTCATAATCATTATGAATAAATATTGTGCTTTGAAAAGGTAACATTTGCATTAACAAAAAAGAATGTGGCTACTACAAAGCTTTCAGCACGTAACTATTACGTCTGTTACACAATTCCTAACCAATAGGTAGACCGTTATGTTCACTAGCGAGCTATCGTTAATATTATTTGTGTGTTCTGTCACGATCTACGGCTAGGGGATAAAAGTGTTACGTATTAATGTCGCGCGGACCGCGGACGTGTCATGGTCTGATTGGCAATAAATTCGAGCGGTCGCCCGGCAAACAGACCAAACAAATGTTATAATTAAACGGCTCATTAAATAACACTTGACTTTCAAATTCAGTGATCCGGCTTACCTATATTGAAATAGTATAGGTAGGTTTTAGGAAGAGTCTTAACTACTGTTTTCTTAGTGTTAGGAGGAGTCAAATAATCACTGTTTTATGCTAGAAACAAATTATTCTCGTAAACTTATATTGTCACTTACGGGATTATCCAGTATTATATCCGCGATTATATCCGGAGCTCATAATAATAGACAAAATATATCCCGTAAGTGGCAGTGTAAGTTTAGTACAATAATGATTGTGTCTCTTTCGCTTATTTTCATATTCTTTTCTCACTCAATATTGTAGCATACTATAAATTATATTAATAGCTTCTCATTCAATATCGTTGATAATAGTGAATTAGCCATTAAGATTAACTTAATGATCACTAGAAAATCAATCGATCGATTAATTTTATTTATTGTTTCTTTTTTCATGAAAACAATCAGACCATAAATAAATTGACTTTTGACACCGGCAACGTTGTTAAAATGTAGACATTAAAAATAAGATTAATTTTACATCGTTTACGCCAAAATTCATTTTCAAAGTTACGCCGGGACATTATTGTTTTACGAGGTCTATAACTTTCGCCCTGTAATGGTTTTCGCTTCGTTGTGGCTGTGCTCTTTCGCTGTAAAAATATTCGATGCTCGCAGATAAAGTAGTGAAAAGAGAAAAATTTTCATGTTGCAGACGTGACTAATAAAAAGGGTAAGTTGGGTGGCTCCATAAATCGTCAGCCTACGGACTTGGAGATTTATATTTCTATTAGGGGTCTCCTAACAAAGATATCTTAGATAGCTGTGCAATCAGAAAGTTGTGAATAATATATGCTAGCAGTTGTGTCGAGTGCCTAACTGCCTAACCTTGCAGATAAGTTTTCTAGTGCTTTTGTGTTTATCTAAGAAACTTTTAGGTAAACTAATCAAAGCACTTTAACAACTTATTATACTATATTATAGTAAGTGTACTTTTTTTAATGAATGAATAAATAAATAAGTGATGGCTAATCGATCTACTCATCTTCACTTACATGAATAGGTAACCTAGCTATATACGTCTCGAATCATTCTTAACTTAACTAATGTTACTCGTTAGAATTATAGCAAAGTATGTAGGTATCAACTTTTATCGAATCGCATCGTCGAAGTTATCTATCTAATAAATCGTCGGAAATGTAACTTGTCATCTATGACAACTGACAAGTGAGTAAGAATGACGTGAAAATGTAAGTAACAAATACTGAGGAAACTGCGCGAAGAGGAAAAACGGTCTCTATTAGGGTACCCTTATCCAGTAATATGTTACCGCGTGAAGGTATTTCTATATTTTAAAGCTTCTGATGTATTATAAAAAAATATACATATCATAAAAATCTTTAATTATATTAAAATTGATTCAATCATTTAATTTTATACTTAGTCATTTACTTACATATTTCAATAATAATATACCTACTCGCCTGACAATCGTTGGTCGTAAATTCCTCATTATTATTTACTCATACGCTAATGAAATTGTCAATGTATCCAGGTAACACCGCAGCGCAGAAGAATCTCCAATGAAATTAATTTAATATCAAATAATAAGAATAAACCACTTTGCAACGCATTTTTATGACAATAAAGAGTTGTGAAAACTCAATGGCGCGAGCAATTTATCGGCCGAGAGATGTTTGTTGCTTTCCTCTGTTTCCGTTGTCAGGTCGACACAAAAAAAACAATGTGGCTTCCGCCTGCGAAGACAAAGTTTTTTTCCCCATGCCAGAATGGCTTCCGGGTGCACTTGTTCATCAATCATCGTATTTTCGGTTGACGAAAATCGAGGAAACTTTGATGTAGAAGAGACGGTGACAGCGTCGAAAAACAAACATGGTGGTTTTGCCTGATTGACGGAGGAAGTTTATCCTTCTTTTTTGGTTTACACGCTGTCCTTTCAATCAACTACTGGCTTGCCCTACCAATTTTAATCCAACACCAATTTGGTCATTTATTTTCTAAAATATACTAGATAGCACTTTATTTAATGTATATTAAGTCATAATTTGATTAACGAGTCCTGCTATGTGCCGCATGGAGTAACACAATTTATAAACGATTTAAGTTTTTTGCCGCTTGTACTTACGTACTTAGGTACCTACTTACTTAATATTTATTCAGCCTCAGCTGTTCTAAATGTTTTAGTGTAGGCACGAAAATATGGGTGGGACTTAAAATGTCAGACCACACAATTAGGCGGGGCTGTTTTGTCGCATTACAGCCTTTTCATAATAGAAATAAGAAAACACTTTTATTAATTAATAATTTAGCCCACGTTTACCTGACAGCGTTCTTAGGTATACTTGTTTGTCTACGACATTAATGTTGATAATTTCTCAGACGAACCAAAATATATCTTCATAAGAAGTTTCGGGCTTTAAATCGTGTCTAATTGAATTATTCGGTAAATTGGATTTATCTCCTCCAACATAGCAAATAGAAAAACTTTGGGAAACTTGCTTATTTGACGTAATCGCATGAAATGTTGAGGCAATTTCAAAAATGATTTGATTTGAATAATCTTATTTTATATGGCTATAAAATTAATCTGCGTTTTTTGCATATTATCTTATTTATTTTTTTAATCAATAGCAGCACGCAGTTTGTATAGGTACAATGTGTATGACATGTGCATTTGTATGTGATAAATGATGTTTATTTTGCAAACAGCTTTTTACACACATGTAATTTTTTTTAACTAGATGGGGCCGGTGTTTCGTACCTGACTACTATGAGAAGAAACAGCCATAATAACAAACTCAGAGAGTCTTTTATAAGGTCCACACATAATAGTATACTCACATGAGAACCATGCAGATTAGTGTCTAAGATGGTCTTTTAATGAAAGAACCAAACACATTTGAGTGGACCTGTCCAGTCAGCACAAGCATTTGTCAGTTATCATGTAGGTATAATGTGGGGGCTTTGTCAGTGATAGGTAAAGTCCATTTCACGAAAGAAGTCCCGCGGACAATTGTGGAACTAAATTTAACAGATCGGCCATGTTGTCGTTTGTCGATGTTATCAAGGTGCGTTTGTTGTGGTAGATATTTTGTGAGTTTATTATTGGATTAGTGCGTTATAAGGTTTATTTACGATGGCAAAAGTTGTGAAACAACATTATGTCGCGCGACATACAGCGCTGCGTCTGCGGGACTTCTTTCGTGAAATGGACTTTAGTTAGGTACTACGTGCCTAATTAATGTAATCTTGTTAGAGCTGGTATGGCAGATAGTGCTATCAATAGGGTAGTTGACAAAAAAATCTAATTAGTCCATCAGATAGATTTCCAAAAAAGATTGGACACGTATTGTTTCTATTTTCACGTAAACAAGAAATGAAGATAATAGGTACAGTGCTTCGAAAAGTCGTGTGACGTCACAGTTTGGTACAATTTATACCAGAAAGTGTTGTCACAAGCCCCCACTCATGATATTTGACACGTTTTATTTTCGTAATTTTTTATTAATTTGATGAAACCAAAAACACGTATCCAATATTTTTCGATAATCTAACTGACGGACTAAACAGAATTGTTTTTTTTTAGTCAGTCAACTTCTGTATTATCTAATTTAGTAGTACTACTAAGGTACATTTACCTAAGTATAGTAAGTGTTGTTGATAATATTTTTATGGTAATACCACTAAATGTATCAATAAATATCTTCAGCCCAAGTCAAAATATTTTTCACACAACAAATGTGAAAAACGTTCCGACTTAGGGTGAAGTAGGTACGACTTCGCTGTGGCAAATCGCCTCTCCCGCAAGTAAGTAGGTAAGTGATCCGCTTGCGTACTGACATATAAAAGCTAAGGCACAATAATCCTTTGTGGGTCCAATCTAAAAGCATGATCACTCGCCGAGTAACGAGTTGGTATGTATTACTCCACTCGCAGCTAAATTATCAAGCAAGCCGGGATTTAATTCCACTTCCGTTAATGGAATTCGTTCACTTTTCAACAATTCACTGTCCAGCTTCTTTCTAAAGAGCTTTGGGGAACGTTTTGTTTCTGACACTTAATCAGAACCCGCGATTGTTACGTTGATTATACTTACGTAGATAACCCAAAGCGCCCAGACTCGAATACTATTCAGTCTTAACGAGTTACTTATTCTATAAAGTTTTTCGGAACTCCACGACACGTACAAAGTAACACACTATGATATATGATAGCTTGAGTCAAATAAATACAAAAATAATGGGTAGGCTTTCCGAAGTCATGTATCAATTTAATGTGTACGTAAACGGTTCTGTAATAGTATCGTAAGATATTTCAGCGAGGGAAGCTCTACAGAGTGTTATTATTATTACATAGAAACATGCCTACAGAAGTGTTAAATTTAAGGTCAATACCCTGTAACAGGTAAATATTAAGGGCAGAGGGTGGTCTCCCAGAAACCGCCGAATGTTTTCACATACGTTTACAATTTCACACACCGCTGGTTCTCTTAATTAACCCGTTCAGCGTATTTTAAATGAGTCGGGAGTTACTCGCAAATCGCCCTAATTTGGAACTTATGTCATCTTAATTTGAAATGATTTGCTTGATCCGCAGTCTAGATCCAGCTACTCATCTCAGTTGAAGTCTTGTTTACACGAAAAGATTTTATGCTTTTCGAACTAAAATTTACAAACTGTATCGATGTTCACAATTCAGAATGTAAGTTCGTCGAAACGTTGATCCAGAATTAACTACATAGCGTGTCCGCTGTACCAAGTTAGAAACCACGAAGAAAATGCTATTATCTCATACAGCTGAGTTATTGCGTACAACAGGAACTTCCTCCAGGCAATGCACGTTTGATAAAATGTATCGAGAATGTGGAATGCCGGATACTTATGTGGTATTTTCTGTAATTTAGTCGCTATTACGTAATCTTCACATTGAAAGTGGGTTTATCGTTATTGTATTGCAATACCAATTTATGTTTAACAATAACCGTATTACAGCCGCCCTTTTTTCTGGTAACTTAGTAGAATAGGTTGTTACGAAATCTGAGAAACCTAACTAGGTTCTTTTATTCGCGTTACTTCGTATATGAGTACGCCTGTAACGAGCACTAGTGTAAGAAGTTGACCGAGATATCCAAGTTTCTCACTGGACCGAACTCAAAAAGAGTTATAAGTTATAGGAGTTGAATCTACGTGACTTTAAAAGAGCAGAAGTCGACTGTACTTTACATTAAGTTTCGGTTAACGCGAGTCTAATTAAGGAAGTTTCCGCGGGAGTTTGCTAATATTATAAATGAAGAGGAAAGGGGCCAAATTCACGCTCACCCCTGGCATAATGACATTTCTTCTTGCACTTCCGAGTTTTATGTTTTGTGCAAAGATCCCTTGCTTGTTTCACTAGTTGGTTCCAAAGGGTAAACTTTTCCTTGAACGCTTTCGCTTGGAAGCTTTGAACGGAATGAAGTAGACACAATTGGAATTGATTTTAAATAGATTCATATAACTTTGTTAGTACAAGTTATAAAGTTACAGTATCGCCACCTATTGACACGAGTATAGCAAACAGGACTTAAGACTTAGGGCTATAAGAATGTTTTTAGCACACATTCATACCCAGACTTATAAACCTTATGTACTTACACATATACTTTTATAGGCACGAACACAGGGCCATTATAACAATATTGCATACATAGATACTACGGCTCTACGATTAATATAATATACGTAATAGTAATTTAAAAAATCTTTGAAAACAACCTAATTGACAGTGAATATTTTCGGTTACAGAGAACATTTTTCCTAGGTCATTGACCACAAACGTCAGGTGCAGTGAAAAGGCTGACGTTCCACACCACTAAGAGAAAGGGGTACTGAAACGAAATGAACTGGCTTGTGCCGAGTTGTGCCTTTGTGCGGTTTGCCGCCCGCGTTTGTCTGTTTTGAATACGAATTCCGTTTTATTTCTACATTCTGTTATTGGTTTATAATAGTCCACACGTCCGTGGTGTGTACTGTATAATTCTCAATATTTTTTTTTTTTTTTTTATTGGCTTGCTCTTGACCTCAATCTTACCCTAAGGGCAAAGATGAGGTCGACGATGGAACGAGCTTACCCAGAAGAAGCCTATTTACTCGCGACTTAAATAGATTGGGGTTATATGAACTCGGGAAAACCGACGCAGGCAGGGAGTTCCACTCCTTGGCTGTGCGCATAATAAAGGACTTAGCAAAGCGCTTCGTTCGAATGTGTGGAACATCGACTAGGTATGGGTGATAATAGAATATAGGGTGAAAGGGACATCGACGCTAAAACGATTCAGTATTCAATTGGGCACTGAAATTTTTCATCGGTGTAAAACAAAAAGCTGTTTCCAAAAGTGCAATTGCAAACTGTGTACAAAAACTTCAATTTCTGGATGAAATTTCCAGGTTAGGTAAAGTGAAATTGAGTTTCTTTATCGGAACTTAGCAGTCTGGATTTGTGCCCGGTTAATAGCAAAAGGCCCGCCGCCTTTTACATGGGGCTCAAACATAACTGACGAAATATGAATGAGTTACCGTGTTTGAGTTACCGTTTACGTGCTCAAGTCGTAAGTGATATCAAAACATGATCATTGTTCCCTATTATTCTTTCAAAAGCGACTCGTTATTTTTAAACAGTTGATCTTCATTTATTAAATTTTAAACACAAATAAAAATATCCTGAAGCTCGTCACAAACAGATAAGAAGTACTAAAGTGTCTATCTAGTTAGATCAGTCTTTTTTTCTAGAACAACTTCAAAGTGCCCTTAAGATAAGTTTCGTTGGTAACGAGCTTACAATACTGGTTTGATGAAGTGACTTTTGATTTAATGTACCTTTAATACTAATGGTGTCCGCGCCACCCGCGAGTTGTGGCTTTTATAGTTCATTTTATAGGCATTAAGGTGAATTACAGAGTTAGGAGTAGGTTCCTCCCCAGTTCAGTGGTTATGCGTAGTGGATAATAGCCCATGGTGTCCAAGCATTGTATGCTGATTATGCCATAAAAAGTAAAACGAAATATATTCTGAATGTCTAACTATGTATATTAGAGGCATTCGTATAATACGTGGCCATATAATAAGCATAGACGTAAAAGTCTACGAAAAACATGTTCGTAAAAGAACTCAGGGGACTTGTTATGTTAATATGAATCGATCAAAATACTTTTTACTTTACCTAAGCACGCAGTAAAAAGTAAAGTTCCAAAGACGTTATAAAATATTTCTAAAACTTTTCAAGTCAAAGTTTTGCAGAATAGACATCTTTCATAATAGTTTTAACGTATATTGCAGTAATTTTAAACTGTTTAAAGAAAGTTTAGTTTTAAGACTTTACCTATTTTGTTTTTAATAGAAAACGACTTAAAGCTTATTTCAGAGCTTACGGAAAATGCTTAGATTTAGAAATGCTTAACTGTTCCGTAAAATTCATAGTTACCTGTAAACTTGTAGCGATTTACTGTTAATTCCGTCCATTATAGCTGTAGTAAATTTTATGCGACACTAACGCGCCACGTTACCTCCCGGAGTTTACAAACATCGTAAAGGAGAAGGGATAAAGTTGTATACTACACAGTATTACCTCTTATAAAACTGTCGCTGTGAACAGAAGTCATTAAAATAAAGCAAAAAGGTTCTTCAGTTGCGCGTAAGGACATTTAACTCCGAAAAGAAAAGAATCGAATAATCCCAAAGGAAAAACATGAATGAGAATAAAAAATGAACGCTTACTTACTTACTCATCTGAGAAAGCCTGAAGAAAAGAATTTTCCAAATTAAAATTCTCAAAACACTCCACATAAAAGTACAAGCAAGCAATGTAGCTTCATTCATTGTGGCATTTTTATTACGTAATAAGACGGAATTCAAATGGATAATCTCAAGGCGTAAACGAGCTGAAGAACATGAGCGGCATGTTTAATATGACTTTTCCATACAAATAAAAATGGTGGATGGCATGTAGGGACCATCGTAAAGGACGATTGTATCTGAGTTTGTGCACTGAATTATCAAATCGCTTGTTCTGTTTCGAAAAGAGAAACAAGAATAGATTTGCAATTAACTGGCAACCCATGCTACAATTTTATATTCGTTCCATATTTTATAATCTGCTCTACAAAGATGTGAAGCAATTTATGTGCTTAATATAAAAAAGGACAAAAAGAATTTTCAAATTAAAGTGAAATTTTCTATTTCCAATAAAACGATTTCCTCCCACTGGTGCTGAAAACGTGATTTAACATAAAATTTTGTTTGCTTCCGCTCCAAGAAATGTTTCCACTCCCCCCGTACTAGTTCAACGAGTTGTGAAGTTCAAACTGTCTATTAAAATACGTATTGAACACTCAAACGACTTCTTCGGGAAATAGTGTTTTACTGTCAAGTGTACCTACTACGTGTTTGTGAGGTTCCGTCAATATCACGTATCTTTAGACCTTTTATACTGAAGAGTTTATTATGAAAACAATTCATGGTTCTTTCGTGTTTGATAGCAACGTATTTGTAATTTACAGAAGCGGGTAGTGACACATCGCTGGCTCTTCGCCACAACCAACCATAGTGTCTACTGCCTACCTACTCACACCGCCATGGCGCCCTCAATCGGTTTTTATGACTTTTAGCGACATGATAGGCGACTGATATAGTTTATGTCTTCTGTTCAATTTCAAGCACGTGAAGCCTTTTAAGGAATTCGTAGTCCGTACAATCAATCATTCGATCCGAGAGTCGAGACTTCGATAGCAAAGAATACCTACTTCTGAAATATTCTGAAGCTTTTACAGCTAGCTGGTTCAGCGAAGTGGTCAATAAATGTTAGTCACGGCCTAAGAGATTTATTTGCAGACCGTTTCTAACATTTTCAGGATCTAAAACTAGGCTTGGTCTTACCAAGAACGGATCGTATAGCATTTCATCTGATGCTAAGAGATGGTAGTTATACCTCCATACGTTCCTCACATCGTTCCGGCAGCGTAAGCTTACTTACTATAAAGTGCTTCTGTATGTAAAACGGCGTCACATCGGCTCGGCATTTCGAAGACCTATCATTCTGGATCAGAGGCTTCATAACTATAACTTTATGCTTTCCGGGTAACATTCACAAGTACTTTTATAACCACTTGATCGTGTATTCCGCCTTTATTATCGTGGTAAATGGACTTTTATTGCTATGTTTATTTATACATAGGTACATTATATGTATTTTGTAGCATGTGTGGCAAGGTTCATTATGTTGGTCTAGAATGTATAATTTATTATAGTCGCCAAACATTGACCTGTGTGTTCGGTTGTCAATACTTTATAATTCATGAGTTGCGTGGAACTTGGTGCTTAGAGTTTGGACACGTCGCTAGTCTGGCTAAAGTACGGGCAACTTGTGTAGTTGTGTGCGCAACGTCGTCTTTGTTCTCGACAGAATCTTGTAAGCGTTTGGACGTAAACTGTTTATCAGTAAGAATAATGAGCTATACTGAATGCTGCAATAGTAGTAAAATGTTATGCTTCCGGCACTCTCTTTGGGGAAATTCGAAGCCAATTTTTGTATAGATCTTTGTTTCGCTACGAATCTTCGTGTTCCAGTTTATATTTTGTGACTGGTTATCATCGAAGGCGGTGGAATATTTTCAGACTTTAGTTTCAATATTGTTCTTTAGATAAATGTTATGCCAGAATGTCTGAAACGTTAAATAAAGCACTAGTAACACAAGTAAACCAATTTCGCAGTCTAACTGAAGTTCATTAATGAGATAATTGTATGATTATAACGAATAGAAATACGGTACCTGCCTGAAAAAAGTGATTTTTTATCTTAAATGCCGCTATCTTCTCACTGGGAAAAAGTTTCATCAAAGATGTCCTTATAACTTATTTTTCTTTATCATTTTTCTCACGTCTCGTGTCAGTCGGAGACAAGGCAAAAACCCTTTCAAATAACACGAACGCCTAGACGAATTGTATCAGCAATAACAAATAAAAGACGACGCGGAAACCCTGGCATAATGTAATGTTGCAGGAAATCAACAGACAAAGGCTAAAGCGGGGTAAATAAAGTTCCTAAAATAGCCCATGAACCAGCTAAATTTATCTTGCATCAAATAATAATATGAAAAGTGGTTTGACGATAAAACTTCTGTCCGCTTTAACAACATTGGAGTTCAGAGTTCCCAACAATGGTGATCGTAGCGCAGATATTAAGCCACTTTTGCTTGCGGTTTTACCTGCATTTATTTGCGAACGTGATTCATTTTAGTGTAGTAGTAATATGATACGAACTAGGTCATATTTTCTCATACATTGTACTCGTGATTTTCATTGTTAGCTTAGCTAATCTGGCTTAACTAATTAGCTAAGCTTTATTCACACTTTGTTGTTACCAAAAAAGCAAAATAGTGATTTCCAGCAATTTTATTTAAAGTCACCGGTAAAAATATTATGCCAAAACAACGACGTTGTATATGTGTTACAACAATAAACGTTTTCTCAGTCCATAATAATGCAGCACTATAAAGAAATAATAGCACCGGTGGGTCTAGTAAAAGGGTAGCCTTTAGTGGCCGAGCACAGCATTATACTGAAGTTAACAATAGGTTAGCATAAAACCTTAATGTTTCATACATGGATTAATGAATGGGAAGCCGGGAGGCACAAAGAAGCGTAATGAGTCGGTTCTCGCACGGCTCACGAGGGCAAGGAGACATTGAGTTGAAACTATACCTAGTAGATGAATTACCCCCTCGTAACACCCCCCGATGTTCTCCCTTCACCCCTCTCGTCTCGTGCTATGCAATGACTTGCGATCTTGTTGTTCGACTTGCTAATGAGTTCTCGATTTAGCTTGAGCATTTGCAAGTACCTACCTACCACGTATTTTCCTTCTCATTACTTATGATGTCTTTTGACGTTGACTGTCAAAACTTCGATGTGTTTAAGAGGACTTTCTTATACCTACTTGACGCTTTTGCTATTGATTTGCTTTATTTGAAATTCAATTAGTCGAAGTGCCTATGTTTGATACTGCTTTCAAGATTTTAATAAAATGAATTTTGTACCATTTATTCAGCATACTTGTCTTAATAGTGATTTTGTTTTTGCTTCAACCGATCTAAACCCGTTACATAAACATAATCTACTTCAAACATGTATATGTTGCATCAAATTATAGCATGAACAGTAGTTAGACCGTGTGCAAACCTCGTATTTCTCAGAAACTCATCTAATTCTAGAAACAATACCGCTGCGACAAACAAAACACTGTCAACTCAATTATCTGCAAGATTAACTTCCCTGAGTTGTAGTTCAATCCTTGTATCAGAGAACACAATATGATTGCATACCCACAAACGCTATTCCTCCGATAATCTCGTGATTATGGACAATACAGTTTTATTGTGTCGAGATATAAGGCTTCCATATCGTCACCCTGGGACGAAATCGAAGAATTCTGCCACAAAGCGTTAGGGTTGGCAATGGTATCCTCTTAGAATAATATTAGCAATAAAGTACATTTTCGTTCGCCGGGGCCGCGCTGGCTTACTCCCTCTAACATATTGACTTGGTTTTTGTGTGTGTGAAAAGTTTTTGTTAATATCTTGCCGCATAATGAGGCCGCATAATTATTAAGTTTCAGTCGTGCCTGTCGATCATTTAGTGTTATTCTAATGGCTGTTCATGTTTTGTTGGTTTAAACCAGAATGTAAAATTGCTAACTGAATATTAATGGTCGCTATGTAAATATAATGATGTTTCGGAAAGTTAAATATGATAATGAGATTTAAAATACAAGTTGCTTACACCGAGGCCTTGTTCCAGAGCTTTTTTATCGTCCCAAATCTCAAGGGACTGTTCGTGTTAAAAGATGTAAGACAATGTACCGCTAGCCATTTTATTTTTAAAGTTAACTCAATTGTAAACGCTCTTTCGTAACAGCCTCCCACCGGAAGAGACGTCTCGAACCGAGAGAAAGCCGTAGGCATTAAAAAGCTTCGTGATCAAATATTGGAATAACTTAGGAGTGTTTATGTTTCCGCTCTGTGGGGCCCTAGCGAGGTACACTATCACACGTACACCAACATTGAATCAAAGTTGGCCACAGTTCGCCAGCACGCTCCACAAGGAAATACGTTCATTGTATTTTATGTTACGATAGTTTCCCAAACTTACAAGTGTATAGGGAGATTATGAGGCTCATTTATTGTTTAATAGCTTTTTCCTACCTCGTTTGCGTTGGAAAAAAAAGTTAAAAGGAAAATACAATGCTCTCGGGTAACTTGGAAATGCTTTTCCATTTCCGTTTTTGCGTACGATAGCAACGTTTACCGATGCATGTGTTTATCGAGATAGGTACATTGTGCAAATGACAAGATGGTTTTATGAAATACAGGAAATCGAATCGCGATAAGTGTGTACTCTTAGATTTATATGATTTTGAATGATGATTTCTAGCGTTTATTTATTTATTTGGTACACCAACAGCAGTACATGCTAAGAATTAATATGTGATAATACAAAACATAGAGGTACCTATTATAGGTGCACGCACAATCACCATAGCACAACAACATAATATTCTCAAATCTTAATAATAGTGTTGATCTGAGTACCTACCTAATGTACCTATAGTTTAAGTATTACGGATTTCATGTTCACAGACTATTAAGAAATTGTAGTCGACTATTTGGGAACACGGTAATTTTCTCAGCTTTACTGGAAACCACGAACTACTAATGTGGAGTAAGGTAGTATTATACGGTTTAATACATTTATATTAGCCGTGGTCACCACGACAACATAGCAGACTCAAAGTAAAATTAGTTTATAATTTGTTTGTGCTCATATATTGTCATTTACAGGTAATATAAATATTGCTTTGCTCTATTTGCTTTGTACTGGTATAATCAGTGTAGGTATAAACAATTAACCATGGCTAATTATTAAATAATGAAATAATATTTTCTTATTTTAGATTTTATGCAGCGATTACTGCAACAGTGTTTTAGAAACCATATTTTACAGCAGGTTAAGGAACGAAAGCTGAAAGTGAAAACTGTGGCATTATGAAAATGAAAATACACGAACACTGAGTCCGACCGCAGCTTAGTGATTTTTAACAGTAGCGAAAATTCAGGCGTCCATTTATTACTATCAGTTTCCGGACTCCTGGCGCAGAGGGCGCTGCGTAACGGCACTCCTGTGGTTCCCTAACTACCATCTCTAAGAATCACGTGATTTACACCGCTGGAACTTTCGCTGCTCGCCACTAAAACGGTTATATGAAGATTTGTTGAAGTCACAACTTCACGTGTTTGCGAAGACTTCGCGGTGCGTATTCGTTTAATTAATATAAAACTCCCACGTACCGAGTAAACACTCGATGTTCAAACATGACGAAAAGTTACAAAGTTAGATACCTTCTCTGTTTTTGAGAAATAATAAATGAGAACTCCGTAAGCTTTAGATTCTTTGTTAATTAAATTATTTAAATGACTTTACTCTCTCAAAGTGCACGCTACTAAATTATTTGGTAGAATTAAGTCCGCTGAAGCCTTTCTGGCCTTCAGTGACGCCTTCAAGAGACGGTTAGTAGTCAGAGTAATTAGGACGATAAGGTCTTCTTCTGTGGGTCCTGAATAGGGCGGCAAGCTCAAATTAAGCGATAGTTGGATATTTTATGTCGAAAAAACGATCTACCTTTTTTAAATTAATTTTTATTTTTGGTTTAATGTTGCCGGAGTAATAATTTTGGGGAAACAGTCCAGGCGTGCGTTTTGTTTGCGTTTGTAGCTTCACAGAATATAACTGGTTTTAGCCTGGATAATATTTTAAAAGAGCATGATATTAAAACTATAAAATGGTATATTTTCTTGTTGACCTGTGCAAAAGAAAAATATGAAAAATGGAGAGCTAGGGTGTATGATATGAGGCTGGAAAAAATACATGATGTCAGTATACCTAGTGTTTACTGAATATAATACAAATACTATTATATTTTTTATTTCTTCAGAGAATATCATCATCATTCTAGACTGCGGGGTAATTATATATCACACTTACCACCGTGACAGTCCATATAAATACAATGCATAAACAAATACATGTAAATATAACTATTAAATCAAACCGGATGTACATATCTAATAACTGTTCATTAAAATAGTGGGTAGAAGATTCCACAAAAGACACTGTTAAAAAGAGTGAAAGTCAAACCATTTATTTTAATTAGACCATTCACAGATAATTTCGAAATGTCAAGGAGTCAGTCAGTTAGTTGGAAAGTTAGTTGTTTGTAGGTTTTTGTTCAAAGGAACAGACAAGAAACTCAAAAGGGCGCATTTTCTTCAAACATTACAATATCTTTGGTTACGTTGCTATCGTAGCTAAATAAAAATGAAAGAACAAAAATCAAAGGTACTCGTAATAATATGAATAGAGGTTTGTACGATATATTAGGTTAGTATAAGGAAACAAAAACCTAGTCCCAAAATCCATCTCCAATATCTTTCTTTCGTAGAAAAATAAAATTTCCTGTGACACATGAAGCGGGCTTCAATTCTACCCTACTTTGTAGACCTAGCCTTATAGAAGTTAAAGAGGCAAGTACCTGGAAGACTAGCCTTTAAATACGCTCACGACTCGTTAAATATACCTTTTATTTCTAAAAAACAAAACTAAGGCGATTTTTAAATCAAATTAGCTTCACAAAGGTAACCTCTAAATTCGTAGCAGGTGACGTTCTGTGGCGGGTGTGTTTATGTACTCGTATGGTACGGAAAAATTGCTTACCAAATTGCATATACGGGACATTGACCGATACTTTAGAGTTGTCCATGTCCGAAGCAGCTGTGTCCGCAATTTCTCAGCTTAAGTCTAAAGTGACAATATTCTGCAGAAATGAGCTAACATATTCCATTTTCCTTAAGTGCTTACTAACCCGAGTCTCCTTGAAATATTTAAATGGCACCGAGTTCTCTGCGAGGTTTTACGAATATTATTTAAATTTATTTATCTCAGATTAATAAACAAGATCAAACAAAGGTTTGGAATTAAATTCGATTTATATTACCAATACAACGACTGGAATCTCATGTTGCATGAGAGATATATAATAAAAATCTGGCTGATGGCCGCTGCTTCACCCGCGTCAAATTGTATACTAAAACGATAGAGAAAAAAAGAAAAAAGATAGAGTGGTTCCTCGAGAACCAGTGTATCTATTGGTGAAAACAACAAGAAAATCGGTGTAGTAGTTTTTGAGTTTATCGCGAACAGACACACAGACGCGGCGGAGGACTTTGTTTTATAACTTGTAGTGATATAGATAAATCATATTTTGTACTTGATAAAGATATTTTATATAACACAGGACAAGACATTTTGATTTATTTTTGTGCGTATGAGTGAAAATCTTCTTTGACAACATTTTTTATACATCAGACAGTTTGGGTTTGTGTTCAATCTGTCTTTAAAAAATACTTTTACAATTTAAAATTATATTTAATAGAATAGAATTCTTAAAAATGTTCCAGAGGTGTGGAGATCAAGTATTCGTAGCGCGCTACACCCCTGCTACGGCGTAGCACAGGTTCTACGGGGCTACGGGTGATAAACGACGGGCATGCGCCGGCGACGTAGCGGTGAGAGATGGGGTTGCTGATGCAGGTAGCATCTGTACGTGGCATGCAATACAGATTTTACAAGTCTAGGTTAGAATTAAAAGAACAAGATTTTTACATACACATTTTTTTACTGTTGCAATTTTTTCATTGTTTCAAGATCACCTGTTTAATTATATACATATTTGTGGTCAGTCAGTTATTTCACAGTTATCAAGTATTGACTGTATTGTTATTCCCAGACTCTACCAAAGCGAAGATGAGCGGAGATGTGTGATGCGAATAGGAGAGATATGCGTAAAAGCTAGGGTGTATTTACCGAAGCTGTGTCGAGATGTGAAAAACGGAGAGGAGAAGAAATGTGCTAAGCGGCACACCGCTTACCGCTCGCCGCACTCAGCACACATCTTTCACCGAACGCCACTCACGTCTCTTCTCGTCTCCGCTGGCTAGCCGTTTCCACTAAAGCTAACCAGAGACGAGAAGTGTAAATAACCAATTCAATTGGTGGTTTAAACACTACATAACAAATAAATACATCTCCTCTCTTCTCGTTCATCTCCGCTTCGAAGTAGTCCGGCCCTTTTCCGTAATGATAGAAACAATATTACAAAAGAAACATAATCCAAGGAGCTAGCAACAACATGCGTGTGTGTACTGAGTTTCATTTCTCTAATTCTTATTTTCAAACATTGGGATTGTAATAAATTGCCTCGAGATACGAATGTTACGTACGCATACATTGCAATCCAATTATTCCAACAGCCTTAAGCAAAGTATTTAAATGTAACCGTCTCGTATACCCGAATTCAACAAACGTTATGATACCAAAACGCTTACTCGGTTACGGACCTGGATATTTACTAACTTTCAGCCTAGGCTTTAATTTTCTCAGAGTAAATACATCCATTCTTTTTTATGAAAAGAATCGCTGAGTCAGCTGTGGTAATGGCCGCGCTGATTGTGCAGGCAGGATGAGTTTATAAAATTTAAACAAAATCTGTAATCGATATTTTGTTTTCAGATAGACTATAGTACCATTATGTGCCACATTGTGTTTAAGTATTCATAAACGACCGTTGAGCTGAGAGAAGAGTACACAAAGCTGTATTTATTTTGTAACAACATTATGCTTTTAAACCTTTTAATATTTGCATTGTGGTTATATCACGTTATTTAAGTGGAAATTATCATTATACTGCGATAGTTACGTTACGAATATTGTTATTACTAAAAACATTAAAGGTAATTAGTAAACACGCGCTTACTATGAAAAACATAGCCCCTATTTGAAATTACGTTGTCAGCTAAAAATAGGCTTTAACCGTGTGATCCATTTCATTTTGTTAAAACATAATATGGAACCTTGTCCTAATCCGAGATTATTTACATAATGGTATCACGACCTTGTAAGACTAAAAAGATAAAAGCTTCCATATTTATATATCTTCTTGTTAGTAAGACGAACAGTAGTAGATAGGTACATACATATATCCGTACATAACTGGTTACTTTTGACCCACAAATATAGTATTCAGGTATTCCACTCAGATTTCGAAATACCTTGGGAGCACTTTGGAATAAACTAAAACGTGTTTAAAATTCCACTTGCGGTCCTCGAGTAATCAAAAGTTAGTAAGAATATAATGAACCTGGTTTATTTGATACCTGCTTCTTACAGTTTTGGAGATTAAGATTTGAGTTAAGTATCTTGTAATTCCTTAGGAATTTTAAAGGTAATTCTTACATAACTTAAATAAGTAATAAAGCTATATTGGCATTATTCTGGTTTATTTATTCATCTTATATTCCTTCAGGTTTTATTTTAAATATTATAGGTCAAGATTTTTATAATAAGGTTGCCCTTTCTCGAACTCAAAGCATTTATTTTTTTATTTTTTTTATTTATTTATTTGGATTACCAACGAGTTACATTACAATTCAAACATAAATCAAATGTTATACTACCACAGAATACAAATGGTCCTGTAACGTACACTCAATTACAGGTAACCACAGCTTACACATTATCGAGTACACATGCTCTAAGTACTTATATAATATAATAGAAATTAAAATTAAGAGTACATACAATTAAATTAAAAATCATGCTACTAAACAACTAAAGATTAAAATGTCAAAATATACTCGTAGTCACATCGAATCAAATGAATTAAGATTAAAATCGAAATATAAATACAAATTAAATTAAAATTATAGTGATATTTTATTCAATTAATTAATTATTTATTATTTATTTATTGGAATGATAATTCAAATGTCCTCAAATTGTAAGTGCCTATATAATTTCCCTTTAAATACTTTAAGACTATCGTGATTAATGTCAAGTTCAGCTTTGCGCCATAAACCGTTATATAATTTGGTTGCCCTCGTAAGGGGAGAGTTGTCACCTAAGTTGGTTTTATGCATGGGTTGCCTGAACAGATTATAGGTGTGTGACCGGGGTAACCTGCTGGGAACATGGATTGATATTTTAGACAGTAGGTCAGTGTTTATTTTAAATTTCATCAATTTGTGAAGGAAGCACAAATCCAATACTTTTCTGCGATTGTTGAGACTTTGAACTTTAAAGTGAAGAAGTCGGTCCTTGTAAGATTTTAATTGTTGGGCAGTTTTATTTTGAAGAGATAAATGATACAAGAACCTCCTTTGGACTCGTTCAATACGCTGCTTATGAACCTTGTAATAAGGTGACCATACCTGTGAACAGTATTCTAAATTACTGCGAACCAACGTCTCATATAAAATAATTTTAGTCTTAGAGTTGCCGAATGGTTTTGAGGTCCTTAATACAAAACCAAGCATTTTGTTGGCTTTTAATATCATCTTATCAATATGGTTATTGTACGTCAATTTGCTGTCCATCAAGATTCCCAGATCCCGGATACTATCCACTTCCTTGAGAGTGTTGCCCAAAATGGAGTATTGCGTACTATTAACGTTTTTATTGCGACAGAATTTTATATGTAAGCACTTTTCAAGGTTTAAACTCATCTTATTTTCCTTGCACCACTCAACCAACCTATCCAAGTCAGCCTGTAACAAATACTGATCTTGCATCGATTTTATAGGCAGAGTCAGTTTGAGGTCATCTGCAAATAAATAAGGTGCTGCGTGATGGAAACAATGAATAATAGTGTTTATAAAAACGTTAAAAAGCAATGGCCCTAGGTGGGAGCCTTGGGGTACTCCAGACGTCACATTAAATTCTTCAGAACGTGTCCCATTCAAAACAACGTACGACATACGATCACAAAGATATGACTTAAACCATAGTAATAGAGGACCGTGGATTCCAAAGTTCTCAAGTTTTTTTATTAACAGTTGATGGTCTACTTTGTCGAAAGCTTTACTGAAATCAGTGTATACTGCGTCAACCTGAATACGTTGGTTCACATACTCCACCACGTTTTCTGAGAAAGCTACCAAATTTGTGTGAGTTGATCTTCCTTGAAAAAAACCATGCTGATTGCCTATTATGTGATTTTTCAAGTGGCTATACAGATAGGGATATATCAGCAACTCAAAAATTTTAGGGATAATGGAAATGATCGATATCGGTCTATAATTTTGAATATCGTCTTTGCGACCGTTTTTAAAAATAGGGACTATTTTCACCTTTTTCCACGCGCCCGGGAATCGACCTGATTGTAGTGAGCGGTTAAATAGAAAGGTTAAGGGAGTAGCGAAGGACTTCGCGCACTTCGCAAGAAGAATTGGGGGAAGCTCATCAGGACCTGGTCCTTTGCGTACGTCCAGACATTTCAGCTTGCTAGCAACCATATCCTCTGTAAGTGTAATATGACTTAAAACATCTAGACTTCCACAATACAATAAACTGTCAGATGTATTAGTTTGTTGTTCAGAGTAGTTTTGATTATACACCGAAGAGAAGTTCTTTGCGTATAGTTGACAGATGTCGGTACTATTGTCTGCTACTTCATTGTTTAAAAACATTTTTTCCGGTATCGTACTTTTATTTTTACGCTTGTGTTTGATGTATGTCCAAAAGTATTTAGAATTAGTTCTTATTCTAGCCTCTATTGTTTTAATATAGTTCATGTAAGATGATTTGCTTAATAACCGGCACCTCTCCTTCAACAACCCCAAACTAACCTTATCCATAGCGTTATTATATTTTTTAACTCGTATTCTTAAATTGTACGTTTGCTTGAGTAGTTTAATGAGATATTTCGTAAACCACGGAGGATGTTTATTATTACTTACTCTATATGAAAAAGGAACGTGGTGGTTTACAGCACCCATGACCTTTTCATAAAATATTTCAACCATGTCGTCCATGGTTCCACAGCTTTCTAATGTTGTGGTCCAATCAATTGAGTCGAGATTTTTTGTTATGGCTTGATAATCGGCTTTGAAGTAGTTACGGATAGGCAACATATTACAGTTGAGAGTTCTCTCGGGTTGTAAATCTAAATTGATCATAAGAGGAGGGTGATGTGTGTCTAACTTAGATAGAGGATCATTGCATTCGTTCACCTTAACGTTCGCCATATTGGCTAAAACCAAGTCTAAGACCTTTGATTTATCATTCCTGACACAATTAAACTGTTCCAAACCATTCAACGCAACGAACTCGGTAAAAAGGTGGTTGATTAGACAATTAGTGGTTTCAGGCACTAGGAAGCTACTGTTATCACTATGAAGCCAGTTGATGTTAGTCAGATTAAAGTCTCCTGCAATGAAAGTATTACCCTCCGTACTAATGACTTTGCCTGTATTCTCAAGGTAATGCTCCAGAACATTAATGTTAACTGGCGATGGGATATAGACCGCGCAAAAACAAAGACTGATAGTGTTGTGTTTGGTTCTAACTTGAACTTTAACCCACAGATCTTCACACAAGCTGTTATGAAACGACATGTCGATAGAATTATATTTTTTTAAGACAGCGATCAGTACCCCACCCCCAGTCCTCTTCCTACAGAGTTCATTCAGTTTACGGTCTCTTCTATATACATCGTAACGGTTATCAAATAATTCTGAACTGGACACATCATCACTGAGCCAAGTTTCTGTAAGAATTATAACATCGTAGTCATTTATTAAAATATTTTGATACAAATCATGCGTTTTCGTCTTCAAACCTCTGGTATTTTGGTAATAAATTTGGAAATCTGCGAATTTTATACTGTTTGTTCATAAAACATTCAAAAGATATAAGTTAAAAATGTTAAATTATTTTAACCAGAGAGTCCATATCTTTTATAAGAAGACGTTCTGAGGTTTCGTTTTTTTTTGCAAAAATACGACCGTTTCGCACCCATACAAATTTGTAGTTCTTCTCCTTGGCCGCCATCCTCGTAGCATGGTGTAAAGTTCTATTATGTGGAGCTAAGTGCTCAGCCACATAAACAGGCTTTTTATCTCCCGCTACTCCCAGGTGGGCAGTGTTGAGCTTATCAGTCTGATTTGCTTTATTAAACTTAATAACGGCAGCTAGAATTTCGTCACGTACAGCAGGAGAAGAAAGTTTAACAACTATGGATCTAGGACGCGTACCTTCAGGGTTTTGTTTCGCAATCCTAGTAGACATAACTATATCGTTTTCTTTTAAAGGGCATGATACTACTTTACATAATTGCTTAACTGTGACATTTAGGTTCTCAGACCTGTACTCAGGCACGGATAGGATTTCTATGTTACTAGATCGCGCATGTTGTTCTATCTGATTTAGTTTATGAGTTAAATCTTTTAGTACAGGTATCATGTTGTTATGTTCTTTCTGTAGCTGATCTATTTGCTTTGACTTTTCTTCAAACATCACTTGCATGTCATCGTATTGCTTGCTTGTAAACTCCAGGCACTCTTTCATCTGGTTTAGCTCCGAGGCGATGTCTTTGAGTTCGGCTCTCACGCTCTCCTGCACAATGTTCCTGATATCGGTGGTTAGAAGGCTACGTAGTTCGGTGCGAATAATATCTCGAATAACTTCTGGTGTTATTGACTGATTAGTTCCTTCGTCATTGTATTTCTCAGGCGATGTTTCAATCGAGCTGTTGTTGTTATATTTTGTCCTAGGACGTTTACGCGTTGTTGCCTGAGTCCCAGTCGTTAAATCCACGTTGTTGACAGTTTGGTTTATCGACTGGCCCGTAGGTGGCGGTGAACGCGGCATGTCGTAAATCTCAACGAAACTTACAAAAAGAGCTGCGGTTTGCAAGATTTGAACTCGGGTCGCCTTGCACGCCAGTCGCAGATAGACACAACGCGCCAAACAGCGCTAGGTGATGTTGACGAAATTAAGCATTATATCCGTAAGTCAATGATGAGATGTAACGGTTTGCCTGATGAATAACGTATTATGTATTTTTGTCGATGTACCTTCGACACAATTTTATTCAATCACTGTTTTAGATTTTAAGTTTTAATATTTAGTTTAAATGTTGTTAACCTATGGGATATTGTATAAAGCTTAATATTCACTGTTCAATGTTGATGAAAACTGATGTCCCAGGCACTATTTTGCTGGAATTTGTTCCAGTTTGCGCCACTGTTTCACTATCACTGATTGTTTTGCACTTATTCACTTCGACTTTTCAACGCTAGATAACACTTTTGCATATGGTGTCTGTTGATATTAAACTAATAAACATATTATACAAGTTAAATAACAATTATTAAATTTTAGATTTAAAAAAACTTGGCGGAGCCTATGTTTACTCGGTGAGTGCCATCTACCTTCCATTTATTTCAATTAAACAAATTACAGGCACTTTTGAATTGTCAAGATGTCGGTCAGTCAGCTAATTGCTCATTCAAAATCTAAGCATGATAGCTAAAGAAAAAAAACGGGCAACAAAGAAACTCCTTGGACATTCTTATAAATCAAAGTCTTGTTTGACCTCAACTTTTGTTACCTTGTATTAGAGTAGTTATTACAATTTAAACTTTTCATAGGAAATCTTTGACCAACCCGACTGGAAAAGGGTAAATACCTTTATATTCCTTATTGTCATGTTCTTTTCACAATTCTATTGAATATGGCTGAATCCTATCTTGAAAACTGAGGACCTACTCGTAAATATTCAAAGATCTGATCCAGCATTTCCAGAGCATAAAGTATTACAGTGCCTTTGATAGTACGGATCGTTGGAGCCAATAGCACTTAATACAAGATGCTTTGTAAATGTTTTATTTTTACATATTATAAACCTTGCATTTACGTATGTGTACAGAGCATGTGATGAGGAGGGACGAATCGCATGTGACCAACAGGAGAGGAAAACCAAAGGAAAGATGGATGCATTGTATGAGAAATGATATAAAGTTTTAACCGGCCAAGTGCGAGTCGGACTCGCGCACCGAGGGTTCCGTACACACAAAGTAAATTATTAAAAATATTTTTATATATTATATAATTAAAAATTTACGGTTTTCGCAATTTTTCCTTTATCTGTGCTATAAGACGTTGCTTCGTACCAAATTTCAAGATTCTGAGTTCACGGGAAGTACCCTGTAAGTTTTGGATCCCATGCGAAAATTTGCGGCATAAACGGCTGTATCTTTTGATTGCGCTGGCTTTGATGTTTGATTTTTTCACAGCTTTAAGGGACAGTAGACCTGAGTATTTGATATAAATTTCATAATTTCTTTATACCTCCAGGCGTTCCTAAGAAAAAGGGTCTTGGTAGACAGACAGACTGACGGACGGTCGGGCAACAAAGTGATCCTATAAGGGTTCCGTTTTGTCCTATTGAGGTACGGAACCCTAAAAAGGAGTGAGTGATAGCGTGACAATTGAGAGGGGAGAATGGAAGAATAAACGTATTGCACCGACCCCAAATCACATGGCACAAGGGCAGGAAGATGATAATTTACATATTGTACATACTCACATACATATTATATGTGAGTATTTGTGCGCTCATAACAACACAAAGGGTGCTACATAATAAAAAACATAATAATGCCGTGGGGTTTATACAGGTGTGCCAATATCAGTCGCCACCCGATCCAGGGGTACCATAATAATAACTTGTTTTTCTTAGTGAGTCTCACAACTCCCATAGAATAATAAACAGTTCTATGTTTTTTTCCATTGGATTACCAAATCAGTAGGTATATTAAAAACAATAACAAAAGTATATACTTCTGGGTTTTTATCTATCAAAACATTGATTTGTCATTAGGCGTACAAGAATAGATCGAACTATCGGCTTATTTCACAAAGCCTAACGTTGTTTTAATTGCCGCCACTGTTCGTAAACATATGATTAAAATTAATTCCAGGGGTGGGTTATAATGACAAAGCTAAAACGTGACCATACTCCGAAAATGTACTGAGACCCCTTCAATAAGGATCATGAATAAAAGGCTTTACGGTTGACAGATGTGTTTGTTTACATTGTTAACCCACATGACAACAAGGGGGATAGAGGGTACGAGCTACGTAACAGTAACTCTGATGTCCGGCTGCGGTCACGAACGCAATGACCACTTTAAACCAACGACCAACGTAGATAGCAAATCTTTCAGCCTCCCCCTTTCCCCCCGCCTGCATCCACTCTCAATTACTTTTCATTATTTTTCACTTACACAATGCCCCCTCAGACAACCAAAGGAATTGTTAAAATTATTAGTTTAATACATCAAATGAAACCAGTAACGTCATCTATAGATACTATTGTGTACTAAGTATATTATGTTCACTCTATCTTAATGATCTGTTTCCGATGTAACGAATGAATGTAAACCTAAAAATATAGTTCTGTTCTCTGGTAGCCACCGTTGCGGTAACTTGTTGTTTTATTTACTAATAGGTTATGGGCCCAGACCCATTTTGTTTCAAGTCAGTTAAAGTTGTAAAGTTATAGTTTCAATTAGTCAGCGTAGGAATAGTGAGTGCACAGTGGACGATTGCGTGCGTTCTTATCACTGTAGTGAACTTTGACTTTGTGTTGCACGTGGTTGGTGCAGTGGTCAACAGACATGGCACATAGTACGAACTCGTTCATAGCAAATGTGCCGAAACTAAAAGGCCGGGAAAATTATGGTGAGTGGGCGTTTGCCGCCGAAAATCTGTTAGTACTCGAAGGAAAGCTAAATTTTCTCAAGACTGAAGGAGTTGGCGCCGCAATGGCGGAGGACGCCATGACGAAAGCCAAGTTGATCTTAACTATAGATCCGTCGTTGTATGTACATATTAAGAGCGCTAACACTACTAAGGAACTATGGCAGCAATTACAACAGATGTTCGACGACTCCGGTTTTTCGAGAAGAATTACGTTATTGAGAACTCTAATATCAATACGTCTCGAAACTTCCGATTCAATGACAAGTTACATTACTCAAATTATTGAGACGGGGCAGAAATTATCAAGAACTGGTTTTTTGGTGAATGATGAGTGGATTGGCTGTCTAATGCTCGCGGGATTGCCTGAAAAATATTTTCCAATGCTGATGGCCATCGAACATTCAGGGATCGCCATTACGGCAGATGTCATAAAGTCAAAATTATTAGACATGTCCGGAAGTGAAGAACCGACGGAAACTGCATTATACACTAGAGGGCGTCACCATGTCAATCAAAAATCGAAGTCGTTCAATAGAACAGTAAACTCATGCAAAGATGGCGAAACGTCAACTGTCAATAACAACAAAAACAAAGTCATCAAGTGTTATCGTTGCAAACAGGTCGGGCACTACAAGAATAAATGTACACAAGTTCAAGATACACAAACAAAGAATTCGAATGCGTTTTCTGCCGTGTTTTTAAGCGGAAACTTCAGAAAGAATGATTGGTATTTGGATTCCGGTGCGAGTGTGCATATCACGTCAAATGTAAACAACATTCGGAACACATCAGAAAACACGAGTATAAAGGAGATTACAGCGGCTAATAGAGGAGTGATGCCTGTGTTATGCTCGGGTGATGTTGATATTGTTACAATTACGTCGGAGAGCAAAAATTCTATTACTGTAAAGGACGTTTTATGTGTGCCTAGTGTTGCTACCAACTTGATATCAGTGAGTAAATTGATACAAAATGGAAACAGAGTTGATTTTCAGAAAAATAGTTGCAAGATCTATAACAGTAGAAATCAACTGGTTGGAGAGGCCAGATTAGTTGATGGTGTTTACAAACTTAATGTGGAAGAGAAACACGACTGTTTGTTTACGATTTCTGACAGTGCGAAGAGTGAGTTATGGCATCGACGAATGGGACATTTGAATAGCAGTGACCTTAATAAAATGAAAGAAGGTGCAGTTGTTGGTATAGACTTCAAGAATAAAGCAGTTATTGATAAAAGTACATGTGTTGTGTGCTGTCAAGGGAAGCAGTCACGATTACCGTTCAACCATGTGAGCACGAGGAGCAGTGAAGTACTCAATATCATTCATGCAGATGTATGCGGACCCATGGAGGTGACTTCAATTGGTGGCTGCAGGTATTTTCTCATTTTTGTAGATGATCACACACGCATGACTTTTGTTTATTTTTTGAAGGCCAAGAACCAGGTGTTTAAATATTTTAAGGAGTTCAAAGCTTTAGTTGAGAATCAACAGAATAAGAAAATTAAAATATTTCGAACCGATAATGGTCTAGAATTTTGCAATGCTTTGTTTGATAGTTACTTGGCTGAAGCTGGTATAGTACATCAAAAGACAAACACATATACCCCAGAACAAAATGCAATTAGTGAACGCATGAACAGAACTTTGGTAGAAAGAGCTCGTTGCATGTTGTTTGATGCTGGACTAGAGAAAAGTTTTTGGGCTGAAGCTGTAAATACAGCTGTCTATCTAAGGAATAGGTCACCAGCATCGGGATTACAGAACATGACACCGTTTGAGCTTTGGACCAATAGTAAACCAGATCTTAGTCACATCCGGATTTTTGGGAGTCAGGTCATGGTGCATATCCCCAAGGAAAAGAGACATAAGTGGGATACTAAGTCTAAACCACATATTCTGGTTGGTTATGCTGAAAACGTCAAAGGGTATAGGATTTACGACCCAAATAAGAGGTGTGTGTCTGTGAGCAGGGATGTCATAATCCAAGAAAACTTGAAGAGTAACATAGATGATAAGATATCAGTTTCAGTGGGGGAAATCTCAGAAACGCAACAAGTTAAGAGTGAAATAGATGAGCTTGTGGATATAGTCACTAGTACAGAACCTGAACATGTTACTAACCAGACGGATAATACTGACCAGGCTAATAACTCTATATTGCAGAATGTAGATGAGATTCCGCCCCCACAAGAACCAAAGAGGAACAGGAAACCACCACAGCGTTATGGTTACTCAGACTTGTGCATGCAGTTGAATGCTGAGAATCAAAGTGATCCAGTTAGTGTCCAACAAGCTCTACGAGGCCCCGACAAAGACAATTGGGTTGCTGCGATGGAAGAGGAACTTCAGGCATTTAAAGACAATGATGCCTGGGTGGTGGTGAGTAAAGTGCCTCAGAACAAAACGTTAGTGCAATGTAAGTGGGTTTATAAAAGAAAATTGGGTAGTGATAACAGTGTTCGATATCGTGCTCGTCTAGTGGCAAAGGGCTTCACCCAGAAACCAGGTATAGACTATGAAGAGACATTCTCACCTGTAGTGCGTCACAGTACCTTAAGATTGTTGTTTGCATGTTCTGTACAATTAGATTTAAATGTAACTCACTTAGATGTTAAAACTGCTTTTTTGAATGGCACTTTAAAAGAGGATATTTATATGGCTTATCCACAAGTTAATTTAGATAATAATAATAACAACAAGAAAATTGTTAAATTAAATAAAGCTATTTATGGGCTGAAACAGTCGTCAAGATCATGGTATGAAAAAGTTGATCAGTGTTTGACAGAATTAGGCTTTAAAAGAAGTGATATAGAACCATGTGTATTCACAAAATTTCATGATAATGTTAAAGTTATTATTGCCTTGTATGTGGACGATTTTTTTGTGTATTCAAATTGTAAAGTAGAGACAGATAATTTAATTTCAATATTGTGTTCTAAATTTCAAATTAAAGATCTTGGTCAAGTAAAGCAATGCTTGGGAATGAGAGTCAATATTGATAGTGAGAATAGTGTTTGTATGTTGGATCAGGAACAATACATTGATCAATTGTTAATTAAATTTAACATGTTAAATTGTAAAGAGGCTAGTACACCTATGGAATCAAAACTAAAGATAGATAAAAATGATAATGTTAATGATACTAATATTCCATATCAACAGTTAATAGGAAGTCTAATGTATTTGTCTGTGCTAACAAGGCCTGACATAGCTTTTAGTGTTAGTTTTTTAAGTCAGTTTAATTCTTGTCACACTAGCACTCATTGGAATTATGCTAAACGCATTCTCAGATATTTAAAGAAGACTAAACATTATTGTATAAAGTATGTAAAAGGAAACTCGGAATTGTTGGGATTTGCTGATGCCGACTGGGCTAATAATGATATTGATCGGAAATCATACACAGGGTATTGCTTTATGATGTCAGAGGGTGTCATATCATGGGAAAGCAGAAAACAAAGGACTGTGGCCCTTTCGAGTATGGAAGCCGAATACATGTCAATGGCAGAGGCATGTAAAGAGTCCATGTATTTGAGAGTACTGTTGTCTGAAGTTACTAATCAAGATGTATGTCCTATTACTTTATACAATGATAGCCAGAGTGCTCAAAAATTTATTGGTAATCATGCTTTACATAGAAAAAGTAAACATATAGACATCCGTTATCATTTTCTAAGAGAAGCTGTAAGTAATAATGTTATAAATATTAAATATATGTGTACTAACGACATGCCAGCTGATGTTCTCACAAAAGCACTTGGTGCAACAAAGCATTACCAATGTATTGAAGCTTTGGGAATTGTTATTTTATAAAAATATTATTTCAGGGTTTCATGTGATGTAGTGGGGGTGTTAAAATTATTAGTTTAATACATCAAATGAAACCAGTAACGTCATCTATAGATACTATTGTGTACTAAGTATATTATGTTCACTCTATCTTAATGATCTGTTTCCGATGTAACGAATGAATGTAAACCTAAAAATATAGTTCTGTTCTCTGGTAGCCACCGTTGCGGTAACTTGTTGTTTTATTTACTAATAGGAATGCTATTGTGTTGAAAGTAAAAAAACTGTTTACTTTCAATTGAACTTTTTTAATTAGTCTTTTAACTGAGATTTATAGGGTAAAATGTTTTTTGAGACTGAGAGATTAAAGATTTGATAGCTTGGCGAAAAGGTATTTAATTCGTTTCTTTTTGTTTGTAAGGTAAACAACCTGTCTCCGACATTTCAAAATAGATTTTAAACAGTAAAAGTACAAAATTAGGTTTAACTCCATTCATTGTCAATAATAGAACTCGTCAACGAAAATCAAGCGCAAATTGTCTAAAATCTATAGAAAAATACAGGTAAAATGGATTTCAAAGAACGACAGATTGTAACGAAGTATTGAAAGCAAATCGAATTGAAAGCACTAACTTTAAAAACTGCAGCATTAAGTTATTTTACATTCTGTTACGAGTAGCTGCCATAAAAAAATATCTACTTAAGTGTTGTGCAATAAATAACGTGTTATTAGCGTGTGTTTCTATATCTTTATGTGGTCCCTTATCATACTCTTGCCAAGACATTCCGTAGCAGGGAGAGTGCGAGAGCGAGAGTATACATCCAAGAGAGCACCACTGAGGCTAGACGAGCGCTCCTATGCACACTCTCGCGCTCGCGTTGCCTCGGAGTATCTCGGCAAGTGTACTGTACAGCCACCTTAAGCCGGATTACATTATAAAATAAAGTTGTTTGTCATGTCTATTCGTCTGATAGCGTTGTTTTTTTAACTACGCATCTACGCATATACGCATTTTGAGATACTGTTTTTACAATCAATGGAAAAGTATGTGTGAAAACAAACTTCATTATAATAAAGAAAATACAATACCTTGTCAACTCATAAAAACCATGCGAGGATGCGTCGGTCAATTTTAAATAAATCGTAAGCTATTTCAATGCATGAACCCATTGACATAACTAATAAGTTATTTCTAACAATATTCGTGTTCCACTATGCACAGTTCAGGACTGTCCAAACTTTCCAGTTATAATAGAAATGGATGGGTAACACGTAGTGTGAACTCACGAAAACAACGTATAGTTGCGGTTGTTGCGGAAGGCTCCGGCGCGCTCTGTAGCGGAATTGTGACGTCAGAGTCAGTGTCTACTTCGTCCACAGAGCGACGAACGTTTGCGGCCCCGACACACGCATCCGGGACCATGAATCTAGGCCACAACTTACAACAAATATTATGAAAAAAAACGTCACCACAAAATGGGGATGTGTTCTAAAATAAAGTGCATCGCAGCCACTGGAAGGTAAGTTAAACTGCTTTCATGCATTTTTCAGGAATCGGATATGAGTATCATTGTAAAAGTGGTTTATTATGACCTAAAAATTGGGCTATGAAGGTCAGATAGGGAGTCGCTCTTTTTTGGTTTTAATTGCAATTAGACTGTAAGTCGACCTCAGTGTAATTAGGAAGAGGTTAGGTGGTCGATAATCGCCCCGATGACGAATTGGATTACAGGTGACAACCGAGTGGATTACAACCGAGGTCGATGACCGATCGTAATCGTCATGCGACAGCAGATCACTAAACGGTTAGCTGAGCCGCATTCTGCAATTACTTGTAATCGAAGATTGATGATTTAAAGCCCTCGTTTCAACACGACACTTACTGTTTTTAAACATTTTTATTTTTATGACGCCATTGCCCGCAGCCGCTATCAGAAATTATGCAATTATTTGGACATCGTTTAAAAGATAATGACTTCATCAACATTGATTAAATTGTCTTTGAAAGTCGTTCGGTTTGTTTTCTAAACACAGAGAATTTTCAACTGTTTTAAATAAAACTTGCTTGCTTTGATATTGTACAAACATCTTTGTTACAATGGAAAAACCGATTTAGTTTCGAATAGAATTTTCATGTTTGTCGCACTCTTTCTTTTATTCGGTATAGTAGTGCATCATAGGTATAACAGTTCCAAACACACATTGTGGCTCATTCTAACATGTACCAAAGTCTCAAGAGATCGAAGGAAATGGAAAATGTGTCAGTGAATTCCTCGTCAGGCCAGTGACTTCTGCCTACAACCCGTCGCCGCCGCCGCTACTTATTTCACGATTTTGCGACACATGCTTCCAACGCTTCAGTTGTAGGTCGTAGATATTAGGGTCACAGATTCCTTGTACTATTGGTTTTATATTTAAGTATTTCCAGTCCTAAGAATACAGTCCTAGATAGGTATTTGGAAAAATCGCCTCTGGAAAAATCGCGACTTATAACGGCTTTCAGGGGTTTTTTTATTTATAATTATGACTGAGCTGCCGCGCAAAGAAACCAAATGGGAAATTTAAGTTCGTTGGTTTCTTTTTAAATATAATTTAGTATTTTGGATTGATGCCCACAACACCACGTACGAGGTGTGTTTTTGGTGTGGTTTTAAACACATCGCTACACTAGCTTTCGTGTGGAATCTTAAAATGTCCTACTGCGGGGCAAAGCCGTCCCTTACCTCTTTCCACTAATCGGGATGTTTGCATCATGAGATGTTAATAAGCAGAAATAATTGCACAACATATAACGAATAAGTTTCCGAGTTGCGCTCCATTGCTATCGTGTCGGCCACAACTGTTGGCGTGTCATTATTTAGTCGTCTCCTGTAACGCGTCACGTACATCTGTGACTGTTACTAAAGTAGCGCTCACAAGAACTGATCGCTTCTCTTACGTTACGTTCGTAAAATTTTATCACTATTTTATCCCTTTCGAAGTACGAAGCCCAAGTGGTGCTAATGCATTTTGTGTAACCACGTGTGACAAGAATATCTTAGTGATAGCTTATGATAGTTCACGCATTGTCCATTACTCACAGGAACGTAAGCATTCTACACGCAAAAGGGGCAATGTCCTTCTTATTTCTTCAACAGATTAGTTTTTATTACCAATCGTATTACGATCTAATGAATAAATTATGAGAAAAACTTTCGCAGGCTTCTTACGGCTGCTACAACATTATAATTTAGCCATTAAAGTGATCCATAGCGTAATTAGGATTGAACCGAAAGTTCATTGAAGACCTTAGCTAATCAATATTGAGACCTATTAAACTTTTAATAAGGTATAATTATAGTTTGGGAATTAAAAATGACGAGCTTAAAATACAACGTTAAATGTAAGTTGGCAATTTGCTTATCACAGCAATACAGCTGCAATTAATTTCAGATATATTACGACATTCTCACAATCCGGATTCCACTACAATTAATCATTTTATTCCAGCAGCAAACGAATTAACATATACTTCGAATACAGATCGTCTGATAGCAGGAATCGGAACACTCTTTGGGTTCGGTAAATAAAGTTAAATTGGGAGCAAAGTTTGAATAGCTGAAGATTTGATCGAGAGAGGAAAAAGTCGAGTAAAAACAGGATACAGATTAATTGGACTAGTGAGACAGTAGCAGGTTCATCCTTGTAGCCAGAGGATTGATTAGACGGCGTCGGCACGGTAATTAATTGACGCATCCGGTTCTATTACGCTTTTTGTCTCGCAGGGTTTGATTGAATTTTTCACTTCGCCGCCAATAAGTTGGGTGAAGCAATCAATTTACTGACGCTTCATTAGCCGCGAAAATTACTTAGAAGAGTACAAAGCGGGTTGTTGGCATATAGGATGTACATTTTTTACACATTGCCGCCTTGATAATTTATGAAAGGAAAGTATACCTTATTCTTTAACACATAGCGTATATGCATAGGTATACATCTCCTAATCTCTTAGGCAGTGTGACAGTTTTCCGGAACCCGCCAATGTTGAAGTCGATATTCAGCAACGTTGTCCAAATATAGGAGAATCAATGAAACCACAGCCGCAGATAGCTTTACGTACGCTGGTTTTCAGTTTCTCTTGTAGGTATCGGCAGATTTCGACCGTCATTCCGGCAGATTTAGGTATTTGCGACGATTCACCTTTCATGTCCTCCTTATGTGCGTTGACTCTGATTGCTTTGATAGTCGAAAGTGATGTATTATGCACTCAGAACGAGAAACACGGTTAAGGTTTTAATTTTTGGGGGGGGATTAAAATAATTGTGTTATAAGCACAATAAAGGCGGACGATTTTTATGTCGAAAATCGTTTTTAAATAAAAAACGATTTTCGACATAAAAATCGTCCGCCTTTATTGTGCTTATAACACAATTATTTTGTAAATAGACTACCTGAAATTAAAAATTGAAGAAAGTATCGATAACGTTAATGACGAAACATTAAATTAATTTTAAAACAATAAAAGATCTTCGCCAAAAAAAGATATTGTTGGCCGTCGCGGCCGCTTGTTTTATTGAACTCTTTATTCCTTTTAATTTCAAAAGATTCCCTTTTGTCCTTTTATATTCTTAGTTCTTCATGTCTTATCGGAAACCTTTTAATATTACAAGTTAAAATCTTACTTTGCTGTAGGAAGGAAGTGGTGGCCTAATTACGGACGTGAAGTACGAAAAGTTTAATTCAAAATTGGGGCGCGATTTTATTTTTTTCATTCTGGGTGTAGTTTAGGTTTTTTTAAGCAAATAAATGCTAATATAAGACAAGAAGCTCGTAGATATATCACATCAGCCGCTCGGGGTCGATCTTCAGGTTAAGTCGCGCTTGCCTAGGTTGGTCTGTGGAGGAGTGATCACCCATATACCGAGTTTTCGCCGCGCCTCGAAAAACACGTTACGGCGTTGGTCCGGGTTGTCATTTGTTGATCTTTGGCAGTCGTTATAGGAAGTGAAGAGCAATCATGTTACCCAGTACTACCGTACAGTAGTGTACTATCTCGGGTGTGGAGGCCAGATAGGCAGTCGCTCCATGTAAAATATTGGTAGTCAGCTGCAACTGGTTAGACTAGAAACCGACCCCAACATTGTTGTGAAAAGGCTAGGCAGATGATGATATGGGAGTGACATGAAATTGGTTTCAGAATTTATGTTTTAAATCCTTATATAAACCCTGAAATATTGTACTGATTGTCTTAAAGCATCCTAAATCGAGATATTCCCAATCAAAATCAAGGCCAGTTCCAAAAATAAAAGAATCGATTTGCTTTAGTTTTCCACTTGTGGTGCGAAAACTAAAAATTGAATTGTAAGTGTGTCTCCAATAGTGAAGTGGCACGAAACTGGGATAGGTCACGTCACTGGAGGCGTTCGTTCAATCAATGCGAATTCAAAACTTTGATGGCACTAGTCGTTCCGGCGCCGATCCAACTTTGGTTTATAGAGATACCGCTGCCGAACGCGAATCTGCCGTGTGGGGAATCTCTAAACTTACGTATGCTGTACGGTGAGAGATATCAATTCGAGATGTTTTATCGGAGGTTTTTATACGGAAGAGTTTCTGGTTTGTAATACCGTTCAAGTTAGTCGATTTAGCCAGTATTAAGTTATTATATCTACAGCGTGTACCAGAAGTGTGGATTCATATTTATGAATGTGGTATTATATACAATCAAACTGAACGTTCTTCTCGATGGAATGAAAACCGGAATCACGGAAAAATATATAAATGTCCCATGTGGAAGCGACATCAATGCACAAACAATTACTTCGTATTCAGTACACCATTTTGAACCCACCCCGATGGATTTTTTTTCAAAACAGCTGTTCTATGCGTGTAGGCACTTTGAAGGAAACAGCATTTGCATTTTTTTAAATGAAATTTTCTTTGAAAGGGGAGTTAGAAACGATGTATTAAATACGCGACATTCGTTTGTGCTATTTCACCCTGTATTTGGGTCGATTAAGTGCGTATTCTAGTTTGGTAAATAATATTTCTGATACTCGCTGTGTGTTCAGGAAACAGTTTGGTTTTGCAAATTTAATAAGGACTGTAGCTGAATTTTGAATCGTTTCAGTTTAATTTCTAAACTCGCAAACATCTAAAAGTTCTCAGGTGTATTTACGATAACTCACAAACTGCTGATTATAACAACAGTTGATAATAATCCGAATCGAAACAATGAGTTTTAACTTATTTGCGACTTCGGCGCTTTGTAATTTTGTAAAATTTACCTATGATTGTATAGGTACTCAGGTTTTTTAATAAAATGATGATGTTCTTGAGTTGAATTTGTTTTGGCTGCTTATTGGTCTGCTAAATCACCATTAGACAACATCACGTCACATTACATAACATCACGTCGGTAAACCCAGAAGGTTTAGTCAGAGGTGTAGGTACTTAATAATACCCATTACACCAGCTATGTATAAGTGCCACGTAATGAGCGAGCGGAGCGAGCTTATTGCTTTCAAGCGGGCACAAATCCAGATTCTACTGAGTAATTCTTGAGTAACCAGAGTGAGTGAGTTTCCTGCGTCAACTCATAATCATAAATAATAACACAAAGTAAGGTTAATAATTTATTTTACAAAGGTAGTCATTATATTTATATTCAAATCTAATTTCCCTACTACAATATAGGTATCTAATAATTAAATGAACTTATTTATCTAATCACGTTTTCTAAGTCTAAACATCTATAATAGATAATGGTTTGTCATGATGCAATTAATGTTTTAATTGAATCTAATGAAATGGTATCTTGTAAAAATATTTCGACTGCCTTTAACAAAGGCCCTTAAATTAAATTTTACATAAAAAAACACAACAATTAAGAACTAATATATACTACTTAATATAATACATGTTACTCCTAAATTATTTTTTTAGAAAAGTTTGTACTTATTGCAGTTTCATGTTCTCAAGCCAAATCTAATGTTCTGCAGTGAGAATTCACAACACACTTAAAATTAGAACTAACAATACTAAGATCCTCATTGTTAAGTGGCCACTATCATTGATAAAATCGAACACTGGCACTTTATCTAGTTCACTAGTAGAGGATTTTTTCCACTTTTTGCGCTGCGACTGCCATCTCTTTTACTTTTACCCGATGTACTTTGCCGGAGGGCGTAATGGGTAATGAATCCACGAAGAAAAGACCGCCGCTCACTCGCTTCCCCTCCATGTTCTCTGAAAACAATAAGTTAGCAATTGAGTAAGAATGAAGAATGAAATTGTTTAGTCGTGTGGCTGGCCGTTAGTAATAAATTTGAAACGTGTGTAGTGCCGTGAACGGCAATAGATTGTGCCACCTGCGATGCTGAATACGAACTACGGCCGACAGGGATACATTGAGCTCGGCCAAGCATTCACATTTCACTGCGATGATTGACATTCAAAGTTCTGTGTAGTGTACCTACCTAATTATGTAACCCTATAACAATTTGATTATAATAACTACCTACAGATTTTGATTAAGTTCGGTTATTTCCTCCTCATTTGATTTAATCTGTGAGATTCTTGATAATGTTCCTTGGAAATATGTAAATTATTATACCACCAAAGGGAATTTATAAATATTATCTCTAATGCCGAGCTTCAGGGGGGTAAATTCAGTTCTTTTGCCTTCACATCCATCATCAGTTGTTTATAATACAATCAATTTAATAAAGATTATTTTTATTTCGACATTATCTTGGGAGTTATTTTCCAACCTCAGAATTTGTTATTCGGATACGGTGAAGCGTTTGGGGCTTGTGAATATTGCTGGTTGAAGATAGTTAGTATTTGAGAAACTTAGTTTGTTACCTCGGACCCAAGTTCTGCTAAACTGTAAGAACAGTTTCGTGAATCTACTCTTAACCATTGTGTCATTCGATTCGGACACAATTCAGCATTATCTCTCTGATGTCCAAACCTCGGAATAAGTAGAGCTATTTTGTTTAGGAGGTAAGCAGCGTGTGGAAGAGTGAGGTAGCTCCCTCTAATTTAACAGCTTTATTTTGAAATAAAAATCATTCCGTGATTTTATATTATCCACACATGTTATCTTAGGTCTATTTCGATCTCTAATGATGTCACAAAAAGTACCTACATTAGAGTGGATAGCAACTGATTACGAAAATTATTAATTACAGTTGATTTTTGTAATGTCGGATTTAAGATCGTATCAAAATTTAACGAAATCAATCACAGCACGGGTGCCACTTGTGTTCGGATTATCAATGAAATTATCAGAAGATACAATAATTAATATTGATTAATTGTAGCTCCAATTAATGAAATTATGACGAGCAAGTACATAATGAATTAAAACTGTTTCTTTCCACGTCATAACGTTCTTTATTCTGTTTTGTTTGCATTTTTGCAAATGAACGAAGAGCTTTTTTAGAGTAAATGGTATGCACAGATATGAGTGTCACACAAACCCGAGCTCATCTCTCTAAAAACGAATATTTTAATATTTTTATTCTGTAGAATATATTCCGTATTCGAATGTAGTTAAAAAACAACATCCCGCCTGTAATCGCCGAAAGCTAAGGGAAAAGAGAGGACTATAGAGCGAGGACTGTACCAATGGGCTAGTTGCTGTTTTTCTCTATTTGCAATACCCATATTACAAAAACTGAATCAAAGGACACGACGTGATGGTAAAGCAAACAGTATTCATATTTCCGCTTTGATTTCGCCTCTGGTAATGAAATGTATTCGGCAGCCACAGTTGCGCGTTATTTCACAAATGAATATTATTACTGCGCAAAATACGGGCCAACTGTTACACAAGTAATTATGACATGCAATATGAGTTTTCTTGAATCATCCGATGAAACCAAGGATTTATGATGGCTGTTTCTCAACGTGATATTTTGAATTTGTGTATATTCGTCGTAAAACGGTCGTATAGATATATATTATAGGTAGGTATAATACTTTCAAGTCTTGTAAAGTAACAGCTTTGTTAGTTTTGTTACGTATTTCTCCGAGAAGACTTACTCTTTCGAGAAAATATAGGCATCTCGAAACAGACTAAATATGCCTAATCCTGAGCTTAGACGTACTCAAAACTTCACAATCTTTAATTCTAGCTAAAAGTTGGATCTAAAATTTGTAATAATTTTCCCTTACGACACAGATAGGCCTCTTCTATATTATGACCTCTACGAAAGACATCAGTGTTACGTAAATAGGATAATTACCAATTAGTTTTTTAGCTCATTGACATACCTATCTACCTACATGTTTATCAGATGTAAAAGATATGTGATAACTACTTTGTTAATAAGGTATAATAACTGATTAATCTTAAAACTTTTGTTTATTATGACATCAATCAAATCGTTCCACTGTTTATCATCAAATAATCGAATCTTTTGATTTTATTCAATGGCAATCAAATGAAGTAATGGAAAACATGTCCATGAGATAATAACCCTCCTTTTTGGCTTCGCTGCAGTCGGGTAAAACACATTTATGAATGTGATATTATAAAAATATGTATTTGTTTTGTTATTCTTTTGATGTAATCAAGATTTTAGTTGATGTTGACGGGTTCATAACTACAGTGGCTATTTTTAGACCAGTCTAACAACCAAAGTGAAAAGCTAATCTTCTTATTATCATTGTGTAATGTGTATGGTAGTAGGTAAGTATTAACATGGCCGAGCCAACAGTTAGTATCTAACGATCGTAGCAAGTGGCTTTCCGTAATTACTGTCTACCTCCGTAAAAAAGAAAGGGAAGAGTTGTGAGTTTATGTAATAAGATAAATTTATTTTGTAAATCACAACCAATAAGATCAAAATACTCACTTCTTATTAAGTCAAAGACCTCTGTGGTGTCAACGTTGTCCCCGTTCCTTCTCTGCACGGCAATGATGACCTGTTCCTGACATTCGTGATGTGGTAAGCACACAACGCAGGCATCCACAATGGCTGGGTGACACTTGATGATTCCTTCTATTTGCAACGGTGAAAGCTGTAAACAAAATCATTTATTAATTTAAAATGAAAATAAAATTACTTTCAAGATTAGGTACTATCCTCGTCTACGCAATTTATTTTTCTCGATTGACGCTCACTACTTAAAATGCACTTAACGCCTTTTGATGCAACAAGTTTAATATTTCGAGAACTCATAAAAGGCCTGTCTAATAAGAGCCAGCCTACTTGGCTACACGAAATTAATTTATCTGCTACAATGAATACTGCTTGAACCGTTTGATAATATCATTACCACTGAGTGGCTGAGTTTACGGATTTCAAAAATGAATGGACTGTTCACGTGAAAGGCTCCTTTTAAAATGAATCATATTATTTTTAGCATCATTCAATGAAAGACAATAGGCGATGGTAATAATATTAATATTTGAATAACTCCAAGCGATGTTTGTGAAATGTTTTCTTGAAATAGAAACTTCAAACAGAAAGGATTTGGTTGATATTTTTCTTGTGAAATAGGTAAGTTTGTTTTCTCTTGTCGCATATCAACCGACTCGAGACAGTGCGCCTCTAGAATGAATCAGGGCGTGAGAGAAATAAGTTTAGCTAAGTTTACGCTGACTGAGTTTTCGCCTTGCGTTATTTTAAGAGGCTAGAAAAATATTATTTCGAAGAAACTTTTGGTACGAATTGGTAAACATTTGATTGGGTTACACCATGTTTACGCTTCGTTGAGATTTTTAATATTATACATTGGTTCTTTTTCACATTTTATTCTTTGGCGTTATTTTCTTTCTAATGCAAACTTAGTTCATTTTATTGGATTTTTAATTGGAACAGTAAATGCTAATTAAAACTTTTTTAAATGTCCACTCACCAGAAAACCGTAGTGCTTAATTAAAAGTCTCTTGCGTTCCACAAAGTAGTAATAGTTCTGCTCGTCCTTGTAGAAAATGTCTCCGGTCTTGAACCAGCCGTCATCTGTTAACATGGTCTTCGTCTCTTCGGGATTGTTTAGGTAACCCTGGGAATTTAATCAAGAATAAATAAAATGGTACAATAATCTCCGATTTTGTGAAGGTAACTTAGCAGAATTAGGTATTCGCTATACCTTATAGTAAGGGTGGATTACACCAATTGAAACCACGATCAAGGGATGCCAGCGTTATTATTGTATGCAATATTGAAGTGATCGCTCAGTTTACGTGTGTTGATCGCGTTCTGTTTTATTGATGCAATTGGTCCTGATTTTTTTTCGACAGTGTTTATTCGTTGTGCAAAACCTGAACCATGAATGCATAGATATTCTATTACATATTCTGAAAGTAAATAATTCGCTACGTATTTTTATAAGAGAACTGTGGAGCTGTTAACTAGCAAACCGACCGAGATAGATATTCCAGCCAAAATATTCAGAATACTTTATTGAGTTACTGTGTAAGTCGGGGCCGAGGTAGTATTAGAGCGCAGGTAAATTATGAATGTGTGTTCATCCTTAGGGCATTATCATCCGCGGCCCACGGATTTACTAACGGTTTACCTTTTTGGGGATCGAGATTATTTGAGATTCTGAGAATCGTTCTCAAACATTTTATGCGTTGCTAACTGGATAAATTTTTTTGGGTTAAAATTATCGACATAACATAACACTACACCTGTTTTCCCGAAGGGTTAACCAAAGGTGTACCTAACAGTAACCACATGTTGCCAGTTATATTAAAGTCCCATGTAATAAGGGGCGCGCCTATTGCCGTCAACCAGTTACGAATCCAGACTAAAGAAATTCAATAACACGTCGGGAGGTGAGGCCAGGACCTCATACTCAGCAGTCGCGGTTGCGACCACTTGACCAATAAGGCAGTCAAAATGATCAGTTGAAATTATCGAATAAATAAACTATTTTATTGTATTAAAAAATATTAGATATGTAGATATATAATAAAGCTTCTATATACATGATCGCATGCAGTCATTTCTATAAATCTTCTTAATATTTAAAAAATATGTTTGATGTCAATTATTACCGTGAAGAATGCGTCGCCCTTAAGCCATAATTCGCCATGTTTGTGAGGGCCGTCCACTGTGTGCCCATCGTCATCAACGATCTGCAAATAAAATCATTAAAATGAACATAGATCAATTAATCCGTAAATAAAGAAGTACCAAAAACACAATTTACTATAAGTATGTTCCTTATCAGTCAGGTAAGTAGGTTTATCGGTAAAAACTTCCAAATGTAATCAATCATTGTTATCAAGAAACGTATCGGATGTTGTTGTTATTTACTCAGTATTAACCGTAATACTTAGTATTCCAAAATTACAAACAACCTTCAAAAAATATTATAATTGTATTACGTCATAATAACCTCATATTTTACTAGAAAGGTGGTCAGTCAGTATTTTCCCGTAACACTTTAACAAAATTATCATGTCGTATAAAACACATATTTATGTGTACACATAGTTAAAATATATACCTTGAACTGATATTGTGATTGTGGTTTGCCGGTTGAACCGAATGGTGTGTCGTCATCGAAATCAAAAATGGGCGCCAATAACTCAGTCATTCCATAGGCCAGATATAAGAACGCGTCACATATACTCTGCAAAGAAATACGGTTTTATAGATATAGCACAATGAGTGTCCTGTTAACAATATAGTATAAATCTATCTATCTTACAATCTCCCATTTTAAATCTGTTTCTCTTACTTAAAATACATTGAGGAGTTCATAATGCTCACAGAAAATTTCTCCTCGGAAAATATAAAGCACAGAAACCCGACTAGTTTATGAAATTAGGTCAAAAAGAACAGCGATCCTTTTCCTTTACAGTCTACAATCGACCTATATCGGATATTATAATGTGAATATAAAACTTACTCTAAATTTGTCCAGTAATGGCTTATCCATAGCGCTGCCTCCAATAAGAATGTATTTGAAACACGATAAGTCACAAGTTTTTTCTGCCAAACGCAGAAAATGACCTAATAAATATGGCGTGAATGCTGTCGTGTGGGGCTGAAATATTATCAAAAAATATTAGTTTCAACTAGGTAAAAATCCCAGTAGCAACATGTTATCAGTGCTTATAAATATGACACCTGTATTAATCGGTTATTGTTATTTGTTTTAATAATTACCTTTTGTGTGTTGATTATTTCGACAATTGCCATGGGAGTGAGTGGTGCCGATGATTGAATCCTAGTGGAGCCTTTTAAGGGGCCAGATATGAAGTATAAGAGCGATGAAACCCACTGGAGGGTCGCCATGGCCAGGATCCGGTCAACGTTGTCCGGGAACGGTTTCCTGCAGAACAAAAAAATAATCGACGTTACCAAATCATCTCTGTGTACTTTATCATCTATGTTTCCAGGTCTATTAAGAGGTTCACAAACAGTTGCAGCGTGTAAAGCGATAAGTTTTAATACCACGCTTACGGGGATCTCGAAACTTTAAGAGCCGATGATAAATGTTCGATTTACTTGAACTGAACTGTGCGGCGAGACCCAACAGTTTAGTTTTGGACATAACTTCAACTAATACCATTAATTTATTATTTACCGATATGCGATGTTGCGAACTAACTAAACTTGCAATAAGTTTCGGGGCATGTTCGGTGTAACAAAGTTCCGAGGGCATCTTGTAATTAATTGATTGGTTATTGATTTGTAGTATCGATGCAAGACCGGGCGTGTCTTAGAACAGAGCAGTATTGAATGTAATACAAGCCGTCCAAATATCTTTGGAGAGGGTTGTATATTAAAACAAAGGAATGCATTCTGCATACAATGTAAGTTTATAGCAAATCTTGAACACATATGTCGTAAGTTTAAATTGATAGTCATTGAAGTTTGCACTTCATCTAATGTGGGATCCTAACAAAGGGGTCATAATATCACTGTAATTCCAGTTACATTGTATTTTGAATTATGATTGTTTGGCAAATGAATGATTCAATTGCTTATGCGGGACCGTTATAATCCACCACACCCAAACTAATCGGCTAGTCCGATGACTAAGTCGAGGATTGTGATTTAAATTTATTATTTATCGCTTTACTGCTTTTACTATATCAGTGTTGTTTTAGGTTTCATAAAAATCGGATATTACGCAATGATAAGCTATATAGTGGCTATACATCCTGTATACGTCACATGATGTAATCTGCTTGATAATTGCCACTAATACCTAGGTATTAACATCGTTTGTACTCACCACCAATTAAGAATTCCATTGAGTAATGTGTCGAAAGGAATAACAGCAACCTTTGGCAAGCCTGTGGTTCCACTGGTCAGCATCAACCATGCAGTAGTCTTGGACTGGTCGAACAGAGCTGGCCTGAAAGCATGATTTGTCATTGTACTGGCTATTCACTATAATCTATCACGCAAAAGACAGTAATTTTCAAACGGATATCCTTATCAAATAATAATTAAAACCACTGATATCGCAAGACTCATGAATGGCTTACATTATTTATGTTGATGAAATCATGAGTAGAAAGATAAACGTGTAATCTGTACGTTTTGTTTCACACATTATCTTAACTAATTTTTAAGTAGATATTAATTACTTAATTATTATTAATCACGTAAATAATGTTTCTAGATGGTTCTTTACCTGTATTTAACTTCAGTGCCGTTGTATTTCTTGACAAACGCCTCGAGATCAGATTCTTTGTCGTCAAAAACGACAATTTTGCCCTCCTGATTGCTTACTCTATAAGCTTCTCTGACCTTTTCTTCACAAGCTTTCTGACAGAACACTATCTTCGGGAAGATGTAGGGGAATAATCTTGTTAGATCGTCTGAAAGTCAAGTTAATTGGACATTAGATTGTTAATAAAGTTATAATTGGCTGTTAAATCGCAAGAGATGTTATGATTATTATTTAGTTTGCGTCTAGATAGCTTTTATGTTTCATCATGATTGATAGATTTTTAACGAAGAATTCTGTAATGAACTTACTTTGTCCAACGCTGGGATCAATGGCGCACATGGGGTATCCTCCGAAGTGGCACGCGAAGTAAGGGATGCAGAGGTCCATATGGTTGATGCCAATGAGGATGGCTGGGTCTCCGGGTTTTAAACCTGAGTTAACCATCGCACTAGCGAGGCGACACGTGCGTTTGGCCACGGATCTGTTAGTTTCCTCTTCTTTAGTTGCAAAATCGATCTGAAATAGCCAAAAAGCTTTTCCTCAGAATTCTGTCTGCTAGTAACGTTTGTCATTTGCTTTTATGTATTAGTACTAATTGAAAATCTTGAACCATTTATTTTTAATCGTAGGTACACGTATTGGGATTTTTATTATCCATAATCCTCTTAGTAATATTCTAAGGTAAAAATAAAAATCTAGTTGTAGCATTTAGGGTTGCGAAACTAATACCCAAATATTTTTTTTAGAAAACATTTCTGTGATAACGGAATTTACTGATTTTTAATTATATTGCTTAAGAATAAATTAAGCTATAATTAAGTTTGTTAGATCTTTTCTCGCAAAGAATATTTAATTAGGATTTGATTAGAGTTTTTATTGTTTGATTAGCAAAAATAATTTGTTGGTACTAATGTCGTTGAAGGAAATTAATAATTCATAGAAAATGATTTAGATTTATGCATATTACCTAGTATGAATCTGCGTTGATATTTTTAAATAGGTACTGTCAAGTACTTTAGGCCAATAACCTATTATTTAATTAAATAATCTTAGAAAAACTTCTATATATCTATAAAATTTAGGTATTTTGTTACTAAAGCTACTTTAACGATCGATACTCTATGTGAGTATTTTATTTCTAGTACTGTAACTAGGACAAATGAACAAATAGTTCACGTCACTACGTGACAGTCGCAGCAGAGTAAACTATGTACGTGAACACGTATTCTTTACTCACTTATTTTACTTTTACGGCACTTGGCTTCCGCTATAAAAGTTTAATTTTTTAAATTTCACCTGCAGCTTTTACCTTGCTTGTATGAGATTCATGATTTTTAAATTCATACTTCATCTTGAAAATATTTAACGAAATTAATTATTTTCATTCGTTTCTTTGATGTATTTAAAGCGCTGCTACAGAATTGACGTAGATAAAAAAGTTAATTTGTATGCTCACAATGAAATAGTTATCATATTCCTAGAACATTTAATGATGTATATCAATCAGGCGTTTAGTTGAACTTAAAACTGATTTATTTAGATGAAATTTACATTATTTGAGATAGTTTTATTATTTATCTAGACATGTTTGAAAAGTGTTTATGATTAATTAAAATATGAATTATGAATGAAAATTTAAAACTACATTTTAAATCAATTAGCAAATCAAACTATATCTCAAGTTCAGATACCTTCGCACCATTCAAAACCTTTAAATTAGTTTAACTTTGTCATGGATTCAAGACTTATAGTTAATAAAATTTAAGCACATACCTGACAGATCATTTCTGGGTCATCGTACATAGCCTCCAGGGCAATGTGACCGATGTGCACATCTTTTTCGTTGAGGCTGTACCGCTCAGCAGCACTCGTTCTAAACCGGTCCGCACGGTTTGTAATTCTTGTAGCCGCGTGAATATCGGCCATTTTGGACAACGCAACATTGACTTGAGAATCCATTTTCTATAAAATTCTGGATTTTTGGATTTTTATGACGTTAGCACAATACTGTTTTCTTTTACAAATAGTTACTGTATTTAAGTTTCTATTTAATTTTTATCACAAATAATACACAAAACCAGTATCTATACAGTAGGGTAGGTCTAGGTAGCAGAGGTGTTTCCACTAATAAATAATTATCAGTGGAAAGCGTTTATATATGTTTCACTCAATACTTTTTATCTATACTTGATTGCGTTATAATTTTGATAGATATCTGTTAATCTTTTTCTATATCTGATAATAATGATAGTAATATTTTCTATATGACTTGAAATTGTGTTGTTCGTCACGCGTAGTTAGTATATTAAAGGTAAACAAAGAGAGCAGTCTGAAAAAGTAACAAAAATATGGTTTATGCGTCATTTTTTGTCTCCCGTCCGTCAAGTGTCATGCGGGGATTTCGGCCTTGGGATTTGGAAATAAAGCTTTTATAAAAAGCAACCTAAGTTTAAAATTGTGCTCATATTTGAATAAAGTTAACGTTTTTGTGTAAATACAATATGAAGCAATATCTTAATTAGTGGAAATGGCCCGTTTTAAATTACAGCGACAATACGATAAAGCAATGTTTACGTAATCAGCTAGTTTCACAGATTTAACTGCGTTAAATAATATTTGAAATAAACAGGTTTCATTCCAGTGTTTATTTTTGCTGTGTTAAAACACAAAATAAAACAGAAAATCAGTTTTCATCATAAAATTCTCCAATTAGTGAAGGTGCCTACTGCGTCGACTTTCAGTGTTTCTCCAGCTGATGTAGCAAGACAAATTAATGATATAGCGAGAAATAAATCTTAACGTAACTGTCTAAAAATGAAGACAATAAATAAGCCTTCATTTGTTTCATTTGCTGACATCAAGTATTTTCTTCTCAGCTATATGTGACATATCATTACTTTATGTCGTAATCAGATTTTATCACAATTAAATTCATTCAATTATTGTTTATAGCAAGAAACAGCTGGACCGTTGAACAAAAAATTACAATGGTTTTATTTCTATATAGTCCCGAGTGGGTAGTAGTAGCTCAGGGTTATCAAAAAATGGTATTTATGAGAAAAAATCTTTGTCAGCCCACTGTGGTGCATATATGTAGGTACAGTGAGAGTGTAGAGTGTCCATAATTATGATGTAGATAAAACTAGCAGCTGTTAACTGAAACTATCCCACGACGTGTTTTTTATTGTTTAGCATTGTTATTCATAGATCAAAGATTCATAGACCCGTCCCTACCAAAACATGAAAAGCGATCTTATCATCGTAATTTACACCATTTGGAAATGATTAATTACCCATAGATAATCGGGTTGCGTGTTATTTCCGTGAAGGAATTTATAGTACATTCAATTAAAAATCACACATCAATAGGTATTCACGGAAGTAGGTATCAATAAACCGTCATTGGAACATATACCTCGATTTTTATATGATATATAAGATTATTAGGAATTTAATTATTAAAAGGCAGCCACGTAGTCCGGATTTGCAACCGATTGATGAAAATAGGCTCGCCCTCTATTACATGAGGCTTAAACATAACTGGCAAACCTTTGCCTAACCCTCCGGGGATTACAAACCGTGATGTTAACGTAAAACAAGATTATATAGGTAGCCAGAAAGGACAGGTTCGGTAAGAAATTGTAATCCTTATCGAAATTGCATTTATCGAAACGTGTGATGGCTGACAGCTAGAATCCAAAACATGTGCTTGTCTGAATGCCTCAGTATGAGTGTACCTACTTCTGCCAGTTAACCGAATGTAGCTGTAGCACTATTTTTTTACATGGAGCGACTGCCTATCTGACTCCACAACCCAGTTAGTGCTGGATAATACGCCCTTGGTCGACTGGTTGTCAGACTTTTGTCACACCACTGTCAAAGACCACACAAGTGCTTTCCGAGGCACGGAGAAACTCGGTATGTAACTCAGTAAATTATAAGGCACATCTGCGGAATAAAGTGGAATGCTAATTCGAAATTTATCCCAAATTACTTTAGATTGAAGTGAAATACTGCTATGTTAATTTTAGATTGTATTTGTTTCATTACATAATTATCATTAGATATTGATTATAATTAAATACTTTTTGATTAAACTCCTCGTAGAGTTTATTAATGACCTAGATATCGCTAACCATCAAGCCGATAAGAAGAAATTAGCTATTGCCACACTGATCAAATTCTGAAGAATAAGACTAAACATTGAAAACTCTAGATATGAGGTAGGTCCTACTAACGATAGTATTTCAAAACACTTACGTACACACGATTAAAAACTTTTACACATTCCTTGCCTATCGATCCCCTCTGTCAAAAGATAATGATGATAATTATATATAATAATAATCTTAATAATTATCAGAGAATCAATCACCTGCAAACGATTAGAAAAGAAAGGGGTTAGCCAATATTTATTGTTTGTTCCAAAGTATGTTTTTACGTCACTAGGATATCAATAGGAGAACAGTCGCTAATTAAAATTATCTTGGACGACAGACGTCACTATAATCTAAAGCTGATCAAGTTTTTTTAGGATCATTGGTAAGTATACTGCAGTAGATTAAAACGTAGCGGCTGATAGACTGTTTATCTTTAGACATTAGTGATGCTTCAAACGGCACTCAAAAATTTTCCAGAAAATTCAAACATACCTACCAGGGTTAAAGCAGCAGCAATGAACTAACACGTAACATAACTTTGCCAGAAGAGTTAGGGAGGCGAGTCTATTGCCATCAACCGGGCAGTAATCTTAACTCCGTAGCTGTTACTGAAAAATTCCTGGTGGAAAAACCCAATAACCCAGGACCAGGACCTCATACTCAGCAGTCGCGCTGTGATTTTAGACCAACGAGGCAGTCACGAAAGAACATGTCTGTTCTTTGTCACAAATTAACTAATTATTTGAAATTTGCTATTCGCAACTTTCCGTCGCAGATTAATAATTCAGGTACGCAGGCTCGATGTGTCTTCTTAGTATTTAACTATTAGCAATAATTAGATCCAAAGTGGCTGGGAAAGACCAACACCCGGCGGATGCGCGGCGTTGGGATCGAACATAAAACTTTAATGAGTTTCGCCTCTCCTTGTTATCTTAAAGCAGGTTCAACAAAGTTTACCGTTGTTCTGTTTATTGAACATAGCACAGTTTGCCCACAACTCAATATGAAATTATGTTTAAGTTTTAATTAACGGCCAGAACAAACTTAATTCAATTTCAAGTTTGGACAGAGCAAATTGTTTTAATGTAACAGTGCTCGTAATTATAAATGCTGTAGTTTCATTATACATCCTTGTCTGAAGCATAGCAGTCTAACTTGTTAACGGAATCTTGTTATCATTAAACCACTTATATTAATTGAGTTTACCTTTATACATTTATTAGAGTTATTAGACGTAGTTAAAAGGGTGGCTATGACTTCTGTAAGGTGCTTGGCTTTTGCTTATAACTAGTACTCTTCGTGTTTCTTCAATGTTCTATAGCAAATTTGACCTCAGTTTTTCACTAGATTATAGTTTCTCCGTGCCACGGGAAACATGTTAAGCCGTTGGTCTTGGCTGTCAGTCGTTGATCTTTGACAGTACTGTAGTCAGTAGGCCAAAAGTCTGAAGCAGTTTTCTCAAGGGGTATCGTATTTCCCAGTACTCATTTTTTTTTTTTCATTTTCAAAGATCTTTATTTAACATAAAACTACTAACAAAATGCACTTAACCTAAGTTACATTAACACACGAAAATTAAAACACTTTATTAGGCTAGCAATTCACCTTTCAAAGTTTATAAAGTGAAAGTTCGGTTTAGAACTTTATACTGATAATAACATATACTTAACACACGATAATGAGGGTATAATAATGACAAAATGTAAATTGTTTAGTTCAGTCACAATTTACTGCTTGCATGTAGGTAAGTCGAAAAATAAACTAATAGTTAACTGATCACGCAGTCAGCTAATGTAAATATAAGCAAACGCGTGACCAGTCAAACGATCCGCGGACGGAGCCTCCCTTCCGCCCGCGCTCTGCGTATTTGCGATCACGGCCGGGACGCCAGCAAGCCTCTCGGGGGTCAACTCGCTGGTCAATCACACCTCGGAAGGTGGGAACAATAGATAGTGATGCGGTAGGCGATACGTGCCGTATTTATCGATATATGGTATCTGGTCAACAGTTGAAGAACATAAATTTGAAATTAAGGGGTTAATTGTATTTGTTTTATTTTTATAATAAAATTTTAATGAAACCTTCATAATATAATTAAAAAGCAAGGAAAGTTTAATGTTTTTATGAAATTTATGAAGATTTGTTTTGAATTTAGTTTTAAATGATATTTTTACAGCTTTATTTTGTATAACTTGGAGTAAGTGATGGTTGGAAAGACAGGTGCCACTCCAAACAGGACAGGCGTATGTTATACACGGACGGACAAGTGTTGTATAAATCCTTAATTTAGTACGGCTACTTAATTTGCTTTTACGGTTCATTATAGGGTTTAAAGCACCAAGGGCTTGGGCGCCCTTCAAACGTAGGTCGGCAATATGTTTGGACCAATTTAGACGGCTGTCCATTCTGACCCCAAGATAACGCACACTTGCTTTCCAAGGTACTTTATGGCCTGCTATTTTTAAGGTTCTTGTGGGAGGTTGCCTGGCACGAGAGAAGAATATTGCTTCAGTCTTACCCTCATTTATTTTTAGTTTCCATTTCTTAAAATAGTCCTGAAGTAAATCAATGGAATATTGAAGGCGACCTATTATCAAGTCGGCATCGTCCGAAGATGTATAAGAAGCAGTATCGTCAGCGAAGCAGGCTAATTTCGTTCGATGTTGAATAGGGATATCATTAACAAAAATGAGAAACAAATAGGGTCCTATAATCGAACCCTGCGGAACGCCAGCCGGTATCTTGTGTGGCGACGAAATGATGTTTCCAATGTGCACCTGGAATCTCCGATCCGCAAGGTACGACTGTATAAGTTTTATGAGGGGCATTGGGACGCCAAGAGTGAGCAACTTGTGTAGCAGGCCTTCGTGCCATACAGTATCGAAAGCTTTTTCGATATCTAGCAGAAACATACCTGTGGACTGCTTGAGATTTTGGTGATGGGAAATGTGCTCGCACACTCTAGCCAGTTGTTGGGTAGTTGAGTGAGTAGCACGAAACCCAAACTGCTCTTGGATCAGAAACTGCCCAGTAGCATCTAATAGCCTTGAGTAAATTACTGACTCAAAAGTTTTGCCAATAGAAGGTAGCAGACTTATAGGGCGGTAATTTATAGGTGAAGTACTGTCTTTTCCAGGTTTTTTAAGCGGTATTATTTTAGCTATTTTCCAGATCTTTGGAAAATAACCCAGGCCGAAGCAGCCATTAAAAATTTTAGTTATGTAAACTATCGCTTTCTGTGGCAAGTTTTTCAGAAGTAAATTATGAATCTCGTCATGACTTGCAGACTTACGGGATTTAAGCCTAGTCAGGGTTTTACGGATCTCGAAAGGCCGAACCGGTTTTAATAATCCAGAAGCAAAAGTAAATTCATTAATGACCGACATGGACTTAGACACCTCAGCCTTAAGTTCGGAGTCAGTACCCCAGTTGGTGGTAAGGTTCATATTGTCGTAAAAGGCTTTAGCCAACGTGTTACATTGCTCGGCCGTAGAAGTCGTCAGAGACCCATCCGACAGTTTAAGAGGAGGTATGATCGAAGATCCAGGTTTGAGAGATTTAGTCACACGCCAGATATCTTGACTGGGGTTATCGACTTTAGCAAGTTTAGCATCCCATATGCTATCAAGGTGGTCACGGATATTTGTGTTTATGTGAGCTTGTAGAGTGTTTATATTACTACGGTTGATCCTTCTAGAGTGACCACTGGGCAGTCTCTGTTCAATACGACGCAAGTAGTTTTTGTAGCGAATTAATTTTTTAACATAGTATGGTAGCTTGGTCGAGCTATCGCTTAACATATCAGTAGTGGACGGTATGGAGAAGTCTCTAGCATCAATGATAGTTTGTTGCAAATGATCTATAGCAGTATCAATCTCATTTGTAGTGTTAAAAGTCTTAGAACTAAGTATTATGTTTTTATTGAGGTGAGAACGATATTTACTCCAGTTGGCACAGTTAAATTTAAAGAACCTGGTTTTTGCTTTACGACTCGGGAAGCCTCCAATAGTAAAAAATATGGGGTAATGGTTCGATGACAATGATATAATCGTTTCGACATCACTAATGCAGCCTACATTTAGAGACAGCACCAGATCCGGGCGCGTTGGTTTGCGATTGGGACAATAATTTACTTGGGTAGGTAGACTAGGGCTATGTATAACGTAGTCGGATTCAAGCATATGTCTGAAAAGAGTTCTGCCTCGCGTGTTAGTGTAGCTACTGAGCCAGTGTGAGTGGTTGGCATTAAAGTCCCCCATGATAATAACATGGGGGCCCAAGCCGAACAATAACTCCAGATCACTACAAAGCAATGGCAGATTGGGTGACTGATAAATAGATAACACAATGTGCTCAATTCCTGATATTTTAACAGTAATACCGACAACTTCAATATGTTTAGTGTTTGGAAGAGTTAAGACCGAATGATTAAGATTGTTTCTTACAAGAATAGCAACTCCTTGCCCACGGCCAGTATAATGTTTATCTTGGCGATAACAGGTAAACCCGGGTGTAACTAACGTTGAATTTGGGGTTACTCTAGTTTCACAAATACCAATAATATCAACAGATAAGACGCTTACCGCTAAATCGAGTAGCTCATGGATCTTTAATCGTACTCCATCGGAGTTCCAGGATAGTAGTCGGAGTTCTGCAGAATCAAACATATTTACCAAGATGGGACAGAACCAGCATGACCTTGTCTAACCAAGACGTACAAGCAGCAAATTGTGATTTTATGTTTTTTAATGTTAATAATATTTCAAACATCTCCTTTGTAGTTTCATCATTTGAGTCTGTATGATCCAAGGGAATCTGATTTTTTATCGATGCCGTGTCGCGAGTTCCTACAATAGGCCAAGATCTCTGGTTTGATGTTAATATCGGATGCCTCGGATTTGGCAGAACCAACGTAGATTTTGTAGGCATCATTGGAGGCACAAACTTTCGTTCTAGAGCCTTCTTTTTCTCGATGCTGTCTAGATATGCTATTCGGACACTGCACTTCCTATAATTCGCCGGATGATCTTCCTTACAATTACAGCATTGCGCAGGCTCGGTGCGGTCGGACTTGGTACAGGAGGTAGTTGCGTGAGGAGCAACACACTTCACGCAGCGAGGAGGCTTATTGCAGTTGTGGGATGCGTGGCCAAATTCTTGGCAGCGAAAGCATTGGGTGCCATAAGCTCGGTTAGGCTTAAACTTGCTGATGGATACCACACAATTACACAGGTACCTTATTTGCCGAAATTTTGTAATATCAGCTCCTGCTGGCAGCTGCACTAAAAAGGGAGGACAGGGATTTTCCAGTCCACTTCGAGGCTTCAGGGGTTTTACGGATGCACCGGTGAAACCAATTTTTTCCAGCTCATCCGATAGTTCTTGTTCGACATAGCCCGGAAGGCCACGAATCACTGATTTTGGTACTTTTTCATCCTTCCGGGTGAAGGTAACAAAGGAGGCATCTTGACTAAGAAGACCATCCTTGACTGCCCGGTGGCCGTCAGCAGTGTGGCATAATATCGCAACCTTGCCTCCATTTCTGTATTGAAGGTGATATTGGTTCGAAAACTCAGATATTTTACCCTTTAAGTCTTCATGGGTCCAGTCAGTCTTCATATCCAGGATAATAGGAGGAATATGACCGGTCTTCTTGACTTTGAGGGTCGCTTTGAGGTAATTTTCATTGCTGGCGGTCTTGGCGACTCCATCTACGGGAAGGTCTTGAAAATGGTTGTGTGTTGGAATGTCGCGGGTGCTATCGAACTTAGCGTGTTTTGCGACAGCTGGTCGCTTCGGCGTACGCCAATCATCTACATTTTCGGTCGCTGGTCTCTTGGAGTTGAGACTGCCGGTTGAATCCGATCTTTGCAGGTATCTTTCCATTAGCACCAGGGGCTAAAGCCGAAACACATTTTATCGACAACGACTTATCGAACCTTGGAGTCACTATTCTGAGTTGTGTTAGAACGAGAGATAGTAAGTGCGAGCGTGCACACGAGACAAGCGCGAGACGCAAACTGAATCCCAGTACTAATTGCATGGGTTGTGGAGGTCAGGTAGGGAGCCGCTCCATGTAAAATACTGGTATTCACCTGCATCCGGTTGGTTTGGAAGCCGACAAGTCTGGGCAGATTATTTTGATTTTCACTAGATTATTTAAATCGAATACATTTTTGATTTTCCTTTATCGTTATCACTTTTGGTCACTTTGCAAAAAAGGCCATTTTGGAAATGTGATATGGGCGGAAGAGTCAATAATCCACTACGATTCGTTGAACAGATTTATTGATAAGACGAGAAGTTTTTATTATTTTAAAATATTTATTGCGATAAGGTTTTCCTGGATGCAAATACTCAGAAAAGACAGTGATTTGTGATAAAATGAATTGATTGATAGAGTTAATTTTCGGATTAACGGATATCAAAAAATACCCCTTATATTTATTAGTGTAGTTATAATTATCATATTTAGCAAGACAAAATTGTAAAATATGGGAGTTGTTTAATAGTGACTTTAATTCGATACATTTTCAACTATTCTTTTTTCTGTATGTGTTCAACAAACATATGTTCTGTATGTGTGAATTATTTAAGAAACAATATATTCGATCATTTGTAATCTATACCAATAGTATAAAGAGTTGTTATTAACCACGTACTGACTGAGCGAGCAGCGTCGCCAAGCATGCGCGCGATGCAAATCCTCAGTCGGTTAGAAGGTGCCTCGCCCGAGGCAAACGCTTGCGCTGCCTCACCCGGGCGTGCCGCGGCCCGAACCGAACTTTGTCGTTTTTTGTCAAGACGGTTGTGTTTTGCCTTGCTTGTTCGACGAACGATGGAATCGTTTCCGCCATGGATAAATAACAGTGTTTTAAATTATATGGCGAATGTAGACTATGCACAATGTTCTTATTATACTAATAGAGGAATAAGAGAAGATGCGTGGAGAAACATAAATAGGGAAATGAACATTCCAACAACATATCAACTGAGCGCTCAATACTGGCTCTGCCTCACCGCGGTGGCTCGGCCTTCACGCGCGCGGTAGCCTCAAGCAAACAATGTATAGACTTAGCGACCGAGTGCCTCGCGCGGCTAATGTCGCGCGTCAAACACCCGAGGCTAAATCGCGAGGCTGCGCGCTCAGTCAGTACGCAGCTATTAACTTTCTTAAAGTAAATGTTTCGAATCGATCTGTTTCGTTGGTCCGGTGGCCGGCATTACTATTGCTAAGCATGGCATGTCCCCGGTTCGATACCGAGTTGGGGGCAAAATAACTTACATTCTTTTGCCAGGAGCAAAGGATCATTAATTTCACTAAACAAAATGATGAAAAAAACCAGCGATATTCATCGTTGGCCTGATGGTCGCAAGAGTTACTGCTGAGTTTGAGGTCCTGGATTCCCAGGTCAGGCATTTTCCACTACTATTTCCCCGTAGATAGTAGTCCCGAGTCCGATTTTGTGCCCGGTTGGCATTGCATGGCATTAGGCTCGCCCTGTTATATGGCATTTAAATTTAATAAGTTAAATGTGAATATCGCAGAAATAAGCATCAATTTGTAATATTTCAAATATTTGGTAAAGTGTGGCAGCTGTTATGACTTGTTTTGGATAATAATTTGTTTTAAAAAGTGTTTAATGCAACTTCCTTTCATCCTCTTTTTCTTTAATTTCTGTTCACGTAACGTATGAACTCTTACTCCATACCAAGAGCCTACCTAAATATTAGCTAGCCAACAGGGAGGTAACTGGGGCTGCTGATTGCTCAGAAGGCCTAGAACTAACGCGCGGAGTAAATACACGTTACGTGCATTCGAAAAGTTTAAATAGTCGACTTGCACAAAATATAAACTTAGTTTTAAGCTTTGATTCATACCAAATAATATTCATGGGTGATTGAAAAATTAAAATGCTATTTAATCAAATCACACAAAATACTAGTATTCATCTGTAGGTTTCTGGTTACACTGGAAGCCGACCCCAATATTGTTGGAAAAAAGCTAGGCAGATAATGATAGTGAGGTATGAATATGGTGTAAGCGCCTCAGGATGCGCCAATCATCAGCAAAACATAAGTAGTACATTCGTAGAGGCCATAAAATATCCACTACACATAAATACTCCATACTCAGGTAGCTAGTAACCCCGTCGAAGCTGCGGGTTGTTCGAAAGAGATACCGTGGCCTCGGCACAAAGGGCTAAGAAGAAACATGGGTGGTTTTTCGTCAGTAGAAGTCTGACACTCCCTACCGCTCTACCCAGAGCGGGAGAAGTCATTCGATGATTTCCCAAACCACAAAAAAAAGGTAGCTAGTAATATTTCCTTAACCGCCTGCAAAAACCAGTTAACTTTGTAGAAGAAAACATAAATATTTTAATTAAGTTTAGTTAACGTAACCGCTAAGTTAGTTGTACCGTTTAAAATCAAGTGTATACACGTGGCGACCGCGGTGAGGTGGCAGGGCGACAGCGTTAAGTAGTGTACTTGAACTTAAGTCCACTAACCACGCGGTTACGGGAAGCGGATAGGGATGTTAGTTATTTTTTTAAACCTGTTAGGCTCCTCCAAAAGAGAAGCAAAGGTGCAAGGAATTAAAAAATAATAATAATATTGGTTATAGTTGTAGTGTTAAGTGTTGTTAGTTTTAAGTTATCTTGCTGCGCCCTAACAGGGTCATGTACTCACTAGTTTTAAGCCTAGCGTGTAACCATACTGTGTACATTTTGCATTAAATAAATAAATAATAAAGAAATCGGTCTCCTTTAATGTTTCAAAATTAAAATGATAACGAAGAGAAAAAATATCACATGCTGATCAATAGGCATTTTAAATACCAAATACTCATTAAACTATGATCAATCATGTTAGATAATTTGCTAATCATTATTACTGCATTTTAATCATAACATATCTTGTTATCACGATTTAAGTAGTCTACCCACTACATCGTACCATACCATGATCGTGCTATGACCGTATCAGGCACCGAAATACTATGCACAACTCCCACTAGAACGTCTCTGTTTATAGATGAGTGAGGACGGTCATCGGACCCGTTTGTAACGGGTTTAGAACCGGATGTTGGGTGTTGGTCCGTGACGGAACGAATGGTATGGCCTCTCAAGGAATATATTTTTGCCTGAACGTAGGTAACGTGCATAGCACGGTCATGATATGGTACGATGGTGGACGTGATCAGCTGACTTTCGAACTTGTTTTGACTTGAGTAAAAAATGTTGATTAAATTCTCAGCATTAGAAGACCCTGAACCTAATGCGGCTTTGAGTTGTTCAGGTAATTTTCCATTTCATCAATTGATGTACTCACATCTTTTTACAGATGTGATGTTATGTTTAGGTTTGAGCTAATAACTCTCAACGAAACTAGCTAGCATGTTGTAATTCGTATAAAATAGTTCATCAAGTTCATTAAAACCCATCGCTAATGTTTCACAGCTCATTTCATGGCTCCAACTGTACGCTCACATGAATACTATCGCGCTCTGCCCCGGGAATATTAACGAGCCACTTACTGTAACTGTTCACTAACCCCCTCCACAAAATTTTTGTGTTCACAATCTAGAAATGAATTGAGAAAAATACCATTACTGCTATGTTAATTGTTTTCTATTCATCATTGCTGTTTGAGCCTTAATCGTATGTTCGAGTACTTATCTGTTACATGAATCATCTGTCTAGCCTTTTCCCAATTATGTTGGAGTCGGCTTCCAGTCTTACCGGATTCAGCTGAATATCAGTATTTTACATAGAGCGACTGCCTATCTGACCTCCACAATCCAGTTAGTATTGGGTAATACGATACACCTTTTTTTTTCTTTTTTTTTCGACGGGGGTGGGAAATCATCAAATAACCCCTCCCGCTCTTGGGCAGAGCGAAAGGGAGTGTCAGACTTCTACTGACTAAAAACCACCCATGTTCCTTCTTAGCCCTTCATGTCGAGGCCGCGGTATCTGCGAACAACCCGCAGCCCCGACGGGAACAACCCGCAGCCCCGACGGGAATACGATACCCCTTGGGTCAGAGTTTCGGTTTATTCCCGCTGTCCCCGTACACCGTGTCCCCGTCCTACGGGGACAGCGGTACTTCAATTAAATATTTAAAAATACTTCCCGTTGTCCCCGTACACTGTCCCCGTCCTACGGGGACAGCGGTACTTCAATTAAATATTTAAAAATACTTCCCGTTGTCCCCTCCCCGTACACTGTCCCCGTTAATATAGTTGAATAAAATAAGTAAAAATTATTGCCCACAGTCCCCGTTTTTTCATTTTTCTGTAGTATTATGAATGTGTGCGTTGGCATCTTTTACCCAACAAACAAAGTGTATGGAAATATTGGTAGATTGGTCTTGGTACGCGGTAGATTAATATTAGGGATTTAGACCTTGTTTTCAAGTAGTATTTTTTTATAAAAATAATCGTTAGGGGCGGCATGGGCACCGGGCCGTAGGCCGACGAAGGAGGCCGGCGGAGGCCCGGCACTTCGGGGACAGAAGATATTAGTGTTATTTAATATGCGAGCGAAGCGAGCGCGCGTTTATAAAGCTTAAACAATGCAGATTTAAGAGGACAACGACTCGTGAAAAGTTTACTTCCCGTTGTCCCCGTTAGCCGAATGTACGTTACGGGGACAATTGGAAATAAATTTAATCACGTCCCGCTGTCCCCGTGACGGGGATATGGCATACGGGGACAACGGGAATAAACGAGAGTTTCGGGCCATTTGGACTACCTGTAACAACTGTCAAAGATCTACGAATGACGTGCTTCCCGATGCACGAAGAAAACTTGATATGTAATGGGTGGTGAACCATCTACAGACTAGCCTAGGCAAGCTGTGGAAAGTTGTTGTTACTTAACCGCTAGCTTTCTAGCTATCTATTACCATGAATGTCGTACTATAAGCACCCGGCTTGGTAAACGGTTAGCCGGTTGCGGCGGAAGTGCAAAGTAAATTGCATCCCAATAACTCGATTGAAGGTTTTAAATAAACGGATAAACATAATACCGGAGGCCATAGCCACTCTACTACCTCCTGTGTATGTGCAGCACATCTCAATCTGGTAACAGCTTATATGATTTTATTTTTCTTGTTTTCCTACGGGATAAAAGTATACTAAGTAACCAGCGCCAGCGCCAGCGCCAGTAATATGGGTGATGGTCACAAGGTATAAAACCGCTCAATAACTTCCCTCATATCCATTATTAACCCCGCAGAGACGATAGTGGTTGTTTCAAATGGCCAGCTGTCACTATGAGCGAGGCATCCCATTTCGCTGAGTCGCTCGCTGCAGTACTAAACAACGTTTTAAAATACCCAACTGTATTGAACCGAAAACAGACCAAATGCCAGACTTCGAACTGTTTACTAGAAACACAAGCAACAGTGTTGCCAGAGTTAATCAAGTAGCGTAAAAATGCTATTTTATTATTGCATCCCTTTTCCATTTGGTACAAGCTTATCTTATTATGGAGGTGTTTGTTAGCGCTAGTCAATGTGAAGCTTATTTCCTGCCCGAGAACGAAAACATCAGGGCTCGACTAAACAAATATACACAAAAGTCGATTCATGTACCCACGTCATAAGGGTATTTTCTGTGTGTACACATAAAAGTTAATGTTAAGATTGCTGAGTAGTGAACGAAGCGGGCCAACTAACGGGTGCGTTTCTGCCGTGATGCGAATATTGGCCGGCGTCCTACTTCCAGCGAGCACGTAGGGAAAACAATGTCTCACAGACGTAGTTATCTACATAAGTAAACAAGAATGCTGTGCCACCGGTAATACTCCTTTTTCGGGCAACAGCGTCGGATTTTACGTTGCAATAATCGGAATTCGGATCATACGTTGCAACTGGCCCAATTTCCCGAATAACTTCGCTTTGGAGCTTCAGTTGGCTGAAAAATAAAAGGAGTTTGCACGACGCGGTTTCAGAAGTTTGTACATGATGGCACATAGCACTTTTAGTCTTGAATGGCTCGTCGAGATGTTTGCTATAAGCAAGCTAATAGTTACAAGTTAAGGTTGAGGTGGACTGTAGCACAGCTGGGATTATTTAAGTGCTGAGGTAGATGTTGCGGAACTTGTACATTTATAAAAGTTTGTAATGAATTTGGTAACCGGTTTAGCAACAAAGCCGAAGGTCAGCGGCGACGTAGTAAATTATGAAAGTTTCACCTGCATCCCGTGGCTACATTAGAACAAAGCGGAATCGCTGCTCCTAAATAAACGGCTGCGGAGCATTGCAGCTCCGACTGCTATTTTCAATTTCAAATTTGCCCCTCCAACGACAATAGAATTGCAGCATTTTATGTGAAAAGTTTTTGCGATCTGCCTTTAATCAGGTCATTGGAATTGTAAAAAACTTTGATTTTTTTATCTTGCGATGTATCAGTGGCAGTTACTTTTGGGGGTCCCAATTTTATTTAGTCGGATCTGAGAATTTACGTGAGCATGCCTTTTCACAGGGTTGTCGAGGCGTTGTCTCGTTTAAGATAAATTATTTGCGCAGGGAACAGCATTCAAGTAATTTGAAGTGGCGCAGTTGTCTGGAGCTGGGAGGTGCGTGTGGCGGCGTCTCGCGCAATTTCAACGCGACGTGTGCTCTAATCACCCTCTTTAAACGAACACTCACGTACCCGACCGGGAGGAAACGTTTATTTTAATTCCCCACAAATGCGTGTCTAATTTCAGCGGATGTGTTTTGTTTAATTTCGAAGGATTATAATTGCCAAGACACAAGTATTAGGTATGCGGTCTTTAGATGTGCGCTGCAAGGCATTTTGTTGTAGCGGCTTGTGTCTCCCGGGAACTCTCTTGTTCTAGAATATTTAGAGGCTGGTTACATTGTTTATAAAGTTTCGATTACCGAATACATTAACAAGTATTGTTGGGAGGTTTTACTCTCTGAATAGAATTAATTATTTATTTCGACCAAATATTGTGGGTAGAAACAGCAGATTTTGATTTTAGGTTTATTGAGGGAACACAAGCAAAACAGTCGACGGTTAAACTAACGACTTATTTATTAATAGTTTTAAGTAAGCTATTAATAGACATCTACTATCAGGAGTTTGAATCACAGACAAATGATGTTGACAAAAATGTCGTTGTGGATAAAAATGTATCGTTGTCAGACTTGTCTTTCTATCAAAATAGTTCTTACGAGAAATGTAAAAATGTCGTGGGGATGAAAGCTGTTGGCCTACAATTACGCAACCGAGATTTACTTACGATTATCTTAATTAGTTTTCTTACCCTGGGTACGTATCTAATTGTGTTTGAAATTAAAATTAGGTACTATGTAATTGAATACCTACACTTAAATCAATAGGTCTTAACGGTGTATGTTCTGATTGAAATTATTCATGAATTCAGTACCTATTGAAAATTCTATCGGATATTTAGGTAATTAGTACGGAAGCAATTAAGGTGGTATTTAGGTAAACCTATAATATTGTTATCATATTATTTCTCATCTCCGTATGGACTAGACGTACAGAACGGAACACCAAGTATTGGAAAATAAGGTGTAACTCAGGAGCAGACAGTTCTTGGTCCACATGGTACATGACCCATATTAATTATCTGCGTAGCAATTTTCGTAGGCTGCTACGCTCGTAGCACAGCTGTGGCATAGTAGCCGTGCAAATGTAACCCAACCAAACTTTTGAAAAGGACACTGGACTCTAAGATACATCAAATGTATACACCTAGTTTAGAAGTCAGAGTTTTTTTCTGGACCACTAATATATAGCCTTGATCTTCTATCTGTCTAAAAAATAGAAACAAAAGTCCAGACTGACTTATCAACGCCCAGTCCAAACGCTTGGACCTAGAAACCTGAAATTTTCCAGTTTTTTTTTTATATGAAAACGTTGCCCCACAATATGAATTTCTCCTGCATCGTGGGTACGTTTACAAACATTTAAACTCACATGCACAAATACTCAGACCCAGAACAAATATCTATAGGCTATACAAATATTCGTTTCGTGCGGGGATCGAACCCGCGATACACAGCGCAGCAGTAAAATCGCTCAGCGACTGCGCTAACCGTGCCGTCAAATTTACCCTATAGAATGTAGACAAGGAATAAGGAAGGACTTTTCTAAATTCAACCCCTAAGGAGTTAAATAGGGAATGAAAGTTTGAACGGAAAATCGTCATTTCCACGCGTACGAAGCCGTGGGCAAAAGCTAGTTTGTTATATTACCAACGTATGCCCAACATTTGCTTGCGGTGTCGAACGTGAACAAAACACTTTGTTCGAGCTGTGAATCAACATTCAATGCACGCCACTACACTAATGAGGTAATTACGGGAGATTATATAAATGAAATGGGCTGCCGCACCTATGTTGATAAAATCATTTGTGGAAGCTGTTTCCGTAAGGTTTACCTTGTGCTTTTGGTAAAACGCTCACGGCCCCCAATAATGGAAGAAATTATGGTAAAATATACTTCGAACTGATTGGTCCTGAGGGCCTTAAGGAAAAACAAAAGGACGAAAATACTTACCTCAAGTAATTTATACAAAGTTTTCTTACGATAGTTTTGTGTTTTATCAAATTACAGTACATTCCCTTTAATGACAATAAGAATCTGAATCCGAGATATTAAGTACTACTAATATTATCGTGTCTAGCTCCTATACTTAAGTGTAGACTCAAAGGGACCAAATGAGTGTAATTGTACACCCGTATATCGACGAAACCACAAATTAATTGGATTAGATTGCGCACAACAATCGCAGTAAGTCAGAGCGCAATCGACGAACAGCAATTAGAAGCGCCGCAACAACACCAGACGAAATTTACGATGACATCCGAAATGAGAAAATTGACGAAAATATTCGGGAGCCGACACAAGAATGATACACGTCGAGGTTGGATTATTTGTATTCGAAGTGCGCTCATAGAACGTGCTACGCCTGTTAATACTGTTACTAAGTAAACTCCATTTTCAATTACCGTATTTGGTTATACTCGATGGTATGATTCGCGTAATACGTTAAATTTGAATCGGCATACACCGAAGAGCGAAAAGCGGGAAGAATTATGAACATTAATTTGCATGGACGTAGCATAACTCGTAATGGAATGCATTAATGTCGAGTGGGAGGTACAGTGGCTCGCCGAAGAGCACTTTGAAGCAACTCGTTTCGAGCAAAAAGCGAGCACAGACACGGATGTACCCTCAGGCTCGGCCTTAAGTGCTGCTTCATGCTAACATGTCGGCTACTTACATGCTATTTGTTTTTTTAACTGCCAATTTGTAACGTATTTACTGAAAACATCATATTAATATGCTGCGACATCATAATGTGGAACGTGATCTTTTTCACAAGAGAGTCACGTTTATTTTTGGACCATTTTCATGAATTTCATGATGAGTATAAATATGAATCAAACCACATTTTCAATAACTAGGATCGTGTAGCTCTTGTTAAACAACCATTCAGCTGAAAATGGGCATTCATAAAGTTATTGATGTAATCGACAAGAAACTAAAGAAAAAGTATTGAACAGTGAACATTAGCTGCGAACAATTATTTTCCAGCTGAAATGCAATGAATTGCACGTTCCGAACGTTTCCATTCGTTTCTCCACTCAATTGTTTTTTTATGAATAGCTACATATTGTCGGTAAATCTCTAGGTACTGTGCTGTACAACGAGGTTTTTACAAAATAAATCAATGTTAATGTTTTTCTCTGTATACGTTCTCTACTAAATTTACCTTTTTATTTTCTCTGGCTCGTGTAAATTAACTTTAAATGAGAGAGGCCTACCGGTTTAAAGTGGCTGTTGTTTTAAATATTAATCGAAATAAGAGCGTTTTTGAGGCTATACGTCTTGTAAACCTCTTAGACCGTAGTAATTTTTAACTACATAGCTATTTGCCAAAAATTTTTGTTTAATCAATCGCGGTGTCGTCGTCTCTACAAGATATCTGAGTAAATGTAAATTCTCAATAATCTGAGTAGACAGAGACCGAGCGGATACATCTATCACTCTCGGTCGGTCCGCTGCTACAAGATTCTGCGATAGATCCAAAAATAAACACTTGACAATTTGCTGCTACTGGTGTTTTTTTCACATAAAATGTCCGATCCATACAGATTCTATGCGAAACTACGTAATAAATGGTTTAGGGTACGTATGTGAACAGTTATTGGAAAACAGTTACGTAATACAAAGTGTGCTCCAAATGTTATACTTATTTTGTTTTATTTGGTCAAACTAAGTACTTATTTCAATTATCATGAAAACTTGTGCATCGAAATATTCGTTCATATTAAAATCGAGGAAAAATACTTGGACTAATTGGAATCCATACTCCATAATATTGCGTTTAGTTGAAGAAGAGCAGTCCTAGCAAAAGTATTTTTCTTGCTTAAAAGGTAATCTTTTCTTATTATCTTAATTGTAGAACTTTGATAAGTTTAAGTTTACTGAAATAAAATGTAGTTATTGTTATTTATACTCTTGTCCTAGTGTTTATCCTGTCGTGGTTGATACTCAATACTAGTGTAACATTTTATCAGCACAAAATCTCAGAAACCCTAATGCGTCTTAATTAACCTCTATCGGACTGAAACATAGTTAATACTTTATGCACTTTTCTGTACAACATTTTAAGCACAGCAAAAGGAGTTATTCCAGAAGCTTCGAGAAACATTGCATTTAAAGTTTGTATCTGTGCATAAATAGAGGCAAGTGGCTGTCCGATTGTCTCACGGCATTCCGAGACTCCCATTTCTACGATTGTTGTCTATAACTTCAGGAAAAGACAAACTGTTTCTAGGTGAGCTTTATTTTCACTTCATGATCACCGAAGCGTTACTTGCATTCGTATTTATTCTTGCATAAATCTTCTTTATTTTCCCGAGTTCGACCAATTCCACGATTCTAGAACTGACTACACGTAGGTTGATTTTTTTATGGCGGAAGAAAAATAAGTTCTTGACAAAATGAGGTGTAAAAATGCACAAAAGAAACGATTTTCAATACATAACCCTCACGTAAATCTGAGGGGGAATTCCAGCGATCGCTTACGTACACTGTCTTGTCATAACACTAGCACACAAAGCCTTGAAAAGATTCATGAATATTTGTGTACGAAAATCAAATAGTGCCATAACCGTTGTTTCATCGTCGCGTCGGTATGAATAAAATAATATGTCAGTCGTAGGTACAATGCAGACAGCGAGTATGCAAACACACGCTAAATTAATTTCAATCATGCGATGTAAATATTTTCTCAGTCAGTTTTTACAATTGAATTCGAATCACAACATTCCCCAGTAGCAGGTAGCTGAGAGAAATGAAACCAAATAACTATTATAATAGCGTTACTTTTCATTAAAAGCTACAGTTTTGAGTTAATTTGTCTCAGAAACATGAATAAAATAATTATGTTGGTTAAGTAAAGTGAAGTGAAAGAAGCTGCTAACCTTAAGTAGCAAAGTAAAATTCAAGTGTCCGCCACGAAGACGGGATTATCTTAACTCTTTAAAAGACTCAGCGTCTCAGCGATTTTGCAGGAAAACAATGTCATTTATTTTCTTTATGTACTCCTGCTTTACGTATTATCCCGACCTCAGTCCGACGCTCCACTTTTTGTATTAAGATATTGATGTACAAACTTGTGTTCACCTTGATATTCAGCCCAGACTTGTTATCATTACGTCAAAGTTTTCAACTTGAAGAGACTTTGAGATGACATTTTCAACCTGCAACATTATTTGTAATGATAAAAGTTTTTGGAATGATTGCTGTAGGTATATTAAAGGTCCGTGGAGGTCATCGAGGAGTGACGGAGGCACGGGTACTCTCCACACTCGGCGTGACGTGATTAACCTCCCCCGTCCCCCGCGCTGTCACCGGCTCCCGCCGTCGCCCGTCCCCGGGGCGCGAATCCAATTTACCAACTTGTACCCCGTTATTGTGTCCGCCACTGTTTGCGTTCCCATAAGAAAACTTTTCTTTATAATAAATATACTGCGGTGTACGTGCGCTGTTGATAGATTCAAATACTACACTATCGTACCGAAACAATACTTGTTATTTTGTTATCATAAATCTGATCAAGAAAACATTATTATTCTAATTACATCATTCTTTATCAATGAACTATCAGATATAATTGACAGAAAGATTTTGATTTTCTGGTAATTTTCCGTAGCCTTGTTAACGTATAATATGTGTAAATGTGTGTAGCATTTTCGTGAGCTCTTACGCACAAAAAGTATTAATTAATGTCACAATGATCAATCAATATTAGCTGTCAATTAGCATACATAATAAAGATTACGTAGTTTCCAGGCAAATGTATTATTAGGCACCTATGAGTAGGTATCTGATCATGAATTTCGAACCTGCTATTCTTATGATCGATAGAGGAGCTCGCTAAATAATCACTTAGGTCGATCTTCAGGTTAAGCAGATTGGATGGGTTACCGCCTAATACATACTGAGTTTCCTTCGCGCTTCTTAAAGCAAGTTAAGCCGATGGGTCGGGCTGTCAATTGTAGATATGTGACACGTCACAGTTAGTCAGTGGGCCGACTGTCTGACAACTAGCCTCCCCAAGGGGTATTACCCAGTACCTACAAACTGGGTTGTGGGGGTCAGATAGGCAATCGTTCCATGTAAAATTCAGCTGTATCTACGTAATATGTAACATATATGTAACACAGGAAGCCGGCCTAAAAATTGTTGGGAAAATGCTAGGCAGATGATATTCTCCTGATCGATCGGAAAACCCACCGCCTAACCAACAAGACGGTTATAACAATATTCTCCTGAATTCGCAAAACATTCATAACAATCATTTGGAAGTCCATTATACATTAAGCCGCTTAATTCGAGTCTATCGGAAATGTAACAAAAAGCTTAAGCAGGAAAATGTCTTGTCGGAAGGCTTAAATGATACTGTTTTAATGTTACTGGGTAAATGTAAATAACCTGGTTTTGTTACATCAATTCAATGTTGTTCATAATGATGCGTCACTTTAAATATATTTTACTACTCGCTACGATGGTTCCCCCGTGGTCACTGACGATCGACCCCTTTTCATCTTTATTACTAAGGGCATAAGAGTAAAACGTGGTCGACCGTTAGTGAACGCGGTAGTACCTACGTAGTTCCGCAACTCCGTACTGCAGGCTAAAACAGGGAAACAGCAACTGATTAATTATTCTTCTTAGCGTGTTGATGACAATATTCAAATTGACTGAGCCCAAAATATGGCGACGAGTTTGGTATTTTCAGTTGCGTTGATCAGCTTTTGCGACGTGCAAGTCATACAGGACAGGCAGGATACGATATCAAGTGTCCCGTCGTTTGGCGTATGGCGAAACACTGCAATAGAGATTTCTCAGCAATAGAGTGCTACTGTAGTTTTTTTAAGTGGTTTGATAATTGACATGTTTCGATTCCTCTCATCATCATCTGTCTAGCCTTTTCTTAGCTATGCTTGAATCGGTATCCTGTCTCGCCGGATACAGCTGAATACCAGTATCTTATATAGGGTGAAAATCACAAAAAAAACGTGAAACATAAAAAAACCAGTACTATGACTATACAAAAATCTATACCAGCCATAAGTACATAAATGTACCTAACACCGTTCCAGTAGCCAACAAAATATGAAACGGCGAGCTGAAAGCGAATAAACGACGATTTTCTCAACAGGACTTCCGGACTCACACAACGTTAGAAGACCGGAAGTCCGTAGGTAAGGAAGCTTTGCGGACTTCAAATACGAAAGTCAGCCTACGGCCATCTTACGTAACCTACAATTTGTATGTACCTACATCTTCCCGGAATTTCGCTTGGTATATATTCTACATTACTCGGTATATGAACCATATATATGACAAAGATTAGACATTAATGAATAGGAGCATAATAAAAGCGTTTCAATTTGTATTATTTTGTGATTTACTTATACTATGTAGTTTGAGTTTATGCCACAGAAAAGTTATTAACACTGAGAGCTCATTAGAGGTAAAACAAACCATATTTTGTTTGGAAATGTATTGTAAAGTGACTCCTTATGAGATTTTTAGTTATTTTAACTACCGTGTATACAAGGTGTAAACAGATCTTTAATGAAGCCGTCAACCAAGCAATATATATCAAACTAAGTGAACCTACGCAAAACCGACTCTTTTTTGGCGTAAATAATCACGTTTAGCGGTAAAACTCAAACCAACACTTTCAAAATATTGTGCTGATGCATGCTTTGAATAGTAAACGGGTCATGGAGGTAATTAAAATAAAGTACCTCAAAAACTTGTATTTAAAAAAGAACTTGTGGAAGTGTGGTAGTAAAATATTAGCCACGTAGATTTCAGTATAGCAAAAAGTTGTTCAATCATTCGCTAGACTAATGAATACCAGATGTTGTCATGTCAGCTGAAGCATGCTTATCTACTTAAATGATAATCTTATTTCATAATGACATAGTTAACAGGTGGGGTGATCCATTCTTATCAGACATATTCGCATTATAATCACTTATGACGTCATAATAATTAGTGCTTACGTAGCTATGAAAGAATGAAAATCTGTACAATTTTTAGCCCACAACAATCACCAACAATACAGCTGTCAGGTGGCCAGCTGATAAGTTTTTAAGTAGTTTAAAAATTATCGTGTTGGTAGGTATTTATGTTACTGCAAAAGTTCGATCAGTGGTTAATTGGAAAATATTTGTCATTATTACTGGCAAATAGCTGTTGCCCGCGTCTACGTTCGCGTGGTTTTTTTTTTTTTTTAAATCAAAATAGAGAGAGAGAGAAAAAGTATTCTATGAGCTATTACAGACTATAATCTCTCTGTGCGACACATTTCATCAGATCCGTTCTGGCGAGATTGACTAACAACCATCTAATCCAAACTTTTGCATTTATAATATTACGTCAGATGTTTACCTCAAACAACGCAGTTTAGCACAGTACCCTGCTTCGTCTAAGCTGCGCCACAAATCTGTCCTCCATCTTAGTCTCTCCCAGCCACTTTTTAAAGATCGTCAGTCTATCTAGGTTTTCACTTCAGAACATGTTTCCCTTTCGACATGAAATCCAAATCATTGCACTTTCAGGACTGGCGAGTCATTCAAAACTTTGAGACTACCTCGGAAAGCAGTTTCTGTTCCGTTGTTATACGAATGTCTATGACAGTCATTACGGGTACCCAGCAACTGTAAATTCTCAACTTAGAATATCGGCAAATTGGCCAGTTCGAGTTTTGGTAGTCAGATTGCGGTTTCTGCATGTAAATATTGAATTTAAGCTGCATCTGGTTGCACAGGGATTCGAAACTAAACCCCCAATTAATAGTATCTATAAGTGAATTAGGAAAAAATATGAAAGTATTACAGTTTGTGATTGATTTCAAAACCATTTTGGTTTATAGAGAACTAGCTTTTTTGAGTCGCCTGTGGCTCTACGCGTTTCGAAAGTATCTCATGCGAACGTACTTTTTTCCCTGGCCTGCTCAGAGCTCAGACCCACTCTTGAGCAAAGGCCTCTCTTCACTCCTTTCATTTTTCTCGATCTCGCGCATCCTCCTTTCAGATCTGACGAAACATGTCTAGTTTGTCTTGCCATCTCCTTGAGGACGTACTTACCGGGATAAAACGAAATCAACAAAATTGTATGTCCTAACCAAGTTAAACATAGTCTATCCGTGTCCCACATTTTATCCAAATCCGTTCCGGCGTTAATGATTTTAAAGGTAACACACAGCCAGACAAAAACACAGAGTCACTTTACATTTATAATACTTACTTACTTGATAATTTTCATAGATTTCATACCTTTTCACTAACCACCAAACATCAATTTCTGTAACACGAACGCTTGCTGGCCGCTACTGTGGTACGCCTGGCTTATTTCATAGGTTAGTTCGCTCGCCTCCCGTATGCTCGCAAACACAATTTTAACCTAGGAAAAGCCCTCAGGATTCATGAGAAATGCATTTGTGTTTTTTTCTTCACTTTTGGTACGGTGCCATAGGACTACTTGTACCAGTGATGATGGTTGCTCCAGAAGGATAAGAGAATGATGAAATCTTTAGAGGTTTTCAGTTATTTTAATTAATCTCTAAAAGTTAATTTTGAGTTTAACATTAATCAGACTTTTACCGTAACACGTAAACTAATCATGAAAGTATTAAAAACCCTGCTGTGATTATCGTTTTCGTATCGTATGTTTTCGCGCGTACTTTGCACTTATTTTTATATTTTATCGCTAATTAGCGCAGTGGGAACCGCACCCTTTAACAACTTTTTCTAAAGACCTGAGTCCCGTAGCTCATGAATTTGTAAAACAACTCGAGGGAATCTTTTGGCGTTAGTTATGGTTAGTTTAGTAGTCAGTCAGGGGAAAATATTGCTAAACGATTTGGATTGGTTACTTAAAAATTGCTAATGACATACTTTGAAATCATCATCTTCATGAGGAGGTAGCAGAATGTCTGCAGTCCCAGTTGCTGCTGCTGTGTCAGTGCTTATTTCGAGTCGGCTAAACATGTCTTCTTCTTCCATACTACTCTGTCAATGGTCACGGATCCTCTTTTCAAGCCATATGATTTTCATACAATCCGTCCATTTGTTGTCTGGTCTTCCCATGCTCTTATAGCCAATCACATTTATACTCAAAACTTTCCTCGCGACCTTTTTCTCCTTCCCCTGCAAGTGTCATTCTTAGATAGTCGTTTGTAATACCTATAACACAGCAAATAAATGTTATGAGGCGATCATGAAACTGTTTATCTCGCCAACTGTATGTTCAACCATAAATTGATTTGTTAACGTGCGGGGATTATATTGAAATAATTTGGTTACGTATGTATTATGTCGGAAGTGACGTCATAGCTAACATCCGCAGCAAACGTCAGCTATATCTAAAATCAAACATGACAACACAGCACTATCTTTGGTAATTGGATTTTGACAACTATACAAGATATCAATATCTAAGGATACCTATTTTTTTAATGAAATTTACTGCCACTTTGGTCTTGTGGTCGCTAGCGCTACTGCTGAGCAAAAGAGTCTTGGGTTTGACTCACAGGACGGTCAATGTGTTGTTGGGTTTTTCTTTAGATTACATTAGACTTAAATCATCATCATCTGCCTAGCATTTTCTCAAATATGTTGGGGTCGGTTTGTAGTCTAACCAGATGCAGCTGAAAATCAGTATTTTACGTAGACCGACTGATTGTCTAACCTTCACAATCCAGTTAGTACTGGGTAATACGGTAGCCTTCAGTAAGACTAGAACGAGGGACTTGAATATCCCTTAAACTTTAGAAATGTGGGTGTACAGGTAGAGCTCTCCCTAACGTTTTAAGGAAACAGCTACACAGCGCCACAGAACAAAACGTTAATTGAAAAAACGTTTGTCCATTTATAACCAATCATGTAAGCAGGTAATTTGGACAAATATTTTGTGAAATTCTATTAAATATTAAATGAAATGCCAAGCAAGGGTCGCGATGGTTCCGCTTTAAGTAGACACCCGTATCAAAAGTCACGTAAATAAGGTAGGCAATAAACATGGACCCTTTACCGTTCCCAGCGGACGAAAATACGCAAACACATCAACTTACATCATGTGATTTGGTTATAACATATTAACTTTAATTTTAAGTATGCCCTAACCCGTCAGGGCTGCGGTTCCCGTCTTGGTTGCGGGTTATTCGAAAGAGATTCCCATGTTCCTTCGAACATGGGTGGTTTTTAGTCGGTAGAAGTCTGACACTCCCTTTCGCTCTGCCCAGAGCGGGAGTTGATGATTTCCCACACCAAAAAAAAAAAAGTATGCCCTAAAGCATTAATTATAAGACCTTAAGAGGAAGTCTGAAAGTGGTTGGATCTGCTGTTTTGTATGGACCAGAATTTTGTGCCACAAACGGGATGAATGACAGGCATGTGGTATGTTAATGGATAAAATAAGAAATGAGGAAGTCGAAAACTGGCACCGGTGAATGAAAACTGGTGGGATAATCGGTTGTCATGGTATGGGTAGGTGATAAGGAAAATTGTGTGAGTATGAATGTGGATGGCTATAAGAGTTGAGGAAGACCAAAGAAACTATGGATGGGCTGTGTGAAAGATGATATGGGTACACATGCTGCGTCGACCGCAAATAAATTAGGGTAAGGGCTAGATGGCGGGATGAACTAGGTAGGTTCCGTCAAAACTGGAAGGAGGACGCGGGTTCGGGAGAAATGGAAGGAGTGGAGGGAGGCCTTTGCCCAGGAATGGGAAAAGGCATACTAGTAAAAAAAAACCGGCCAAGAGCGTGTCGGGCCACGCTCAGTGTAGGGTTCCGTAGATAATAAAATATTATGTAAACGAAGTTAAAAAAAAATACGGGCAAATGAAACTTGACCTCTGGATTGTATAGGCGCTCATACGATTCAGGGACCAAATTATATTGGTTAACTGCAGTTTCCATCTGTTGTTTCCATCCAAGTTCAAAATAATTTTCCTAGAAAGTCCTTATAAAGTTCTACTTTTCAGATTTTTTTCGTATTTTCTAAACTTATGGTTCAAAAGTTAGAGGGGGGGGGACGCTTTGTTTTTTACTTTTGGAGCGATTATTTCCGAAATTATTGACATTATCAAAAAATGATTTTAGTAAACCCCTATTCATTTTTAAATACCTTTCCAACAATATATCACACATTAGGGTTAAAATTAAAAAAAAAAACACTTCCCACTTTACATATAGGGGGGCTACCCTAATAAAACATTTTTTTCCAATTTTTATTTTAGCACTTTGTCGGCGTGATTGATACACATCTTGGTCCCAAATTTCAGCTTTCTAGTGCTAACGGTCACAGAGATTAAGCGAGGACGGACAGACAGACAGACATGGCGAAACTATAAGGGTTCCTAGTTGACTACGGAACCCTAAAAAATGGGCTAGATAGTGATGATGGTGCTGTTCTACGATAGGGCATGTAATATCGTATCCTGTGTACAAGTAACAATACAATGATTAATAAGTCGTGCAAAGTGTGATCTAATCAGTAAGGTCTGGACTGGACTCCGGACCAAACTGCGGGCATTGGCCTTTGTCAAATAATTTAGGTACTGAAATATCAGTTCACATTGCATGTCAATAGGTTAGAAAGTAGCGCGATCCACTCTATTTGAGCACTTCTTAAAACTATCTGGAAAAATTTGTAAGAACAAAAAAATACAACGCAAAGTTTAGTTTTCCTAGATTACTAAGAAACTGACAATCGGTACGTTCTGTGAAACTGCTGAATTCTATGTACGTGAAAATTCTATGAATTACCTTTTGTAGGTAATTCATATAATTTTCACACGGGAAGGAGAATAAAGTTAAAGAGGACTTTCTCAATATTATCGAAGACGGCACGTTGTCGGTCTAAGCAAACATTTTTGTCTACATATCCTGGGCTCATTTTAAAATGACTATTCATCAACTTCCAGCGCTTGTCTCATGTGATTTGGAGTCGGTGCAATACGTTTATTTTCTTACATTCTCCTCTGTCAATAGTCACGATATCATTACTCCTTCTATGTCCATATCACTCCTCACCCAATCCATCCATATTTTCTTTGGTCTTCTTCTCCCTCTCCATCCATTAACATTTATATTCATTACTCTTTTAATCAAATGCGATTTTCCCACCTCATCACACGACAGCCAATTCCCTTTCAACTTTTTAATTAAAGAAGAATCCAGCTCTACGCAACTTTACTTAGTAATTTATAGCTGATGACATTTGGTCACATTTTCTATGACCTCAATGCAGCAATGTAATCTCGACGGGTAAGGCATCGCGTCCCAGACACGGGTTATAACAGTGATCGAGTGATCCCACGCAGACCCGAACAAGAATACAACATCACTAGATAATTTTTATCTGGGGTGAAATGCATAGTGCATAATATTTATTACTACGTATTTATATCAGGAGACCCAAGAGAGAGTGCGATGGGGGGGGAGGAAAAATGAGGAGGGGTATTGTATTATATACGTACTGGGTCGTTATAATTATAATTAAATTATTTATATATATATTTTTTTTTCTCTTATTTCTTCGAACTCTTGTTTTCTAAGTGTAATTCCCGAGGGTGAGCTATTGGTGATATGTGAGCCTCCCATATAGAAGAATCTTGCTCTAACTTAAACAGGACCAAAATTTAACTTTATAAATATAAGCAAATGGTTTAAAATGAATACTTTACAGAAGTAGTAAAATACTCAATCTCAAATGCAATAATTTTAAAAATCCTAAAGTGTGAATGATCATTCAAGTTATAAGTGATATAGGTAAGAGGTACATATCGTACTAACAAATAGATATCGTAAATTGGCGCCGATCGACCAACAGATTATTGATTCATTAGTCGTTATCAATTATCGACATATAGAAATAACTGAAATTAACGTGATTATCGATAACTATGTAACTTAATTTAATTGTGATAAGCTCTAAATTACGTTGACTCAGGTGGTTACTCCTTACTCTTACGCTGTACTTACATACAGGATGTAAGGACCAGGGGCAGCCTTCCTTAAACTGATAGAGTGTTTTCAGCTGCTTATTTAGAATTATATTCCACCGGAATATGATTAAAAATATCTTATCGTTATTCATTTAAGTTAAAATTATATTCTTTGCACGCATCACTTATGTAAAAAAAAACTTTTTAACAAAAAGTCGGTGGCTTTTGTTTGTTTGATTTAATTTTTTTGCCACCGACTTCAGAAACTGATTTTTCTTCTAAAGTTTATTTTTCACATTTTTGTGTTTAATTTTTTGTTGAAGTCGGTTTGTTTTTTGTTAAAAAGTTTTTATTTTTCAGTTTTTAGTGGTTCACATGTGCTTACTCCTTCACAGCGTATCGGCGTGGTGTTATGTTATGTGTCTCTTCCAAAAACTACTCAAATCACTTTAAGTGTGCCTATAAAATTTGAAGAGTTCTCTCTATTTCTCCAGGATCCCATCATCAGGTCCTGACTTGATGCTCATGGGACCATCTGGGAATTCACATTTTTTTTGTTTTGTTTGAAACAAAACAAAAAAAATGTGAATCGGTCCAGCCATCTTCTAGTAATAGCGGAACATACATAAAAAAAAGATAATTATATAATTGATAACCTCCTCCTTTTTGAAGTCGGTTAAAAAAATAACAAGAATGGATGTTGAAGTACTCTAACGAACGACGCGTGAAATCCGTTGTTCACTTCCTGCCAAATCTGTAGTTTATTGAACTCGTGGTCGCGCTTGCCGTTCGCTACCTTCGTTTTTCCACGGTATGAGGAAAAAAAATCTATTGATAAAAAAATTATTTATATCCCATAAGGTTCCTGAAATTATTTCTTGTACCGGTCATCTAAGTGTGATAGACTGAATTTACCCTAGGTATCTGTTTGCGGAGGGCTGTCCCTTCGTACCCTGTGTGTGTGATGACAATATTAAATTAATTTTAGGTTGGTACACATGCTCAGAGCTAAACCGTGCCGCTTCTGGCTGAGGCTCACTTGAGTGACGGCTCGACATTTTTTGGACATTTACCTCATCCGAAACAAAGTAAAATAAATACAAAATAATACGTTTCATTGTATTATAATTATGGTTCACTCAATGGACTTACAGAGTCTTCAAGTTTAATAATAAACTTGTTATTTCCCGAAGATCAAGCAGCACTTGTTTATTATATCCTTTTTAAGACTGAGCCAGCTGGCGGGGACATTTTGTGCGCGTATTTATGAGCCAAACTGAGTTAGTAGCCCAAAGTAAGTTCGTCATTCTAATGAGATTATCTCTCCTTCCGTCGCCGTATCATTTTCTCAAAGAAAGGATACTCATTGATCTAATTTACGTGGACTGTCGCTGAATTTTATATTACCACTGAAAACATTGAAAATAGCTCTGACCAAAGAAATCCTATTGGCTACACGTTCTTTGAATTTCTCGTCTCGATATTTACTTATTTATTCGTCACCAATCTACCTCTTAGCGTGTCGATGACAATTTAAATTGATTCAGCCCAAAATTTGGCGATGAGTTAGGCAATTTTAGTAGCGACCATCAGCTCCTGTGACGTGCAAGCAACGGGACAGGCAGGACATAATTTCACGTGCCTCATCGTTTATGGCGTAACATCACATTTACACTCAAGGGCAGAATAATCTATGAATCTCACTTTCCTCATGCAATTATCGCACAAGATTTTACCAGAGATAACCAACCCGTGATCACCTTGTGACGCTACGATTATTCAGAATTATGAATTAAAGTAGTAAAAAACAAATAAGATAATAAGCTTACATGAATGAATGTATTATCGAATTATCTTTTATCATGAATGAAAATAAATCCTAGACGGGTTTTAAAAATAGGTAGCTTAGGTTAATGCCTGCCTATACTAATACGTCTGAATCATTTTTTATTTTTTATTACTTCCTGTGTTATCAAAAGGTATTCGATAAGATGATACATGGATCAATCCGCTAATCCTCTAGAATCATAAAACATTGTAAATTGAGTCACAAGTCTTTTTTTAATAGTTTACCTATCGAATTTAGGATTACGGTAATGATTATGACTGGTAATCCTAAACCATTTCCGGAGGAAAAGATAATGAAATTATAAAAAGGTGAATGATTAATTCGTTTAAAAATAAACAACTTATCTGTGAAATAATATTGTAAGTAGTTCCTAATAATATGTTAGTACCTACCACATTGATACAATACTTTCCAGCCGTTGTAGGTACCTACATGTAATCATCAATGTATTTTTAGCACGCTTGTATGATACGAGGTTGCTAAAAATACATTGGTAATTAAAAATAAGGAAAATTGACCACCAATGACATGGTAAGTTATTGTACTGAATACCTAGAAAAAAAATGAAGACTTATTTTATTTTAAAACGTTATTAGTAGCCATACAACACTTTTATTATTTACTTGCGTTGTATTGTTTAAAATTTGACACATATTTTTTTTCAATACACTTCCTCGAAAACTGGCTCTTATTGCACTACGATTAGGTTCGACATGCAACGTATTTCGCACGCGTGCCATTTTCTTATTTTTCCGCAACCAAGGGCGCGAAAGAAAATTCCCACAGATAACTACACCATATTAAGTCCAAATCGATTAAAACATAGGAAATTTAAACAAAAAACACCACCGATTATAGAGTATGCGGTGTTTCTTTTTAATTTCGTCATTTTGATTTGCGTCTTTAGGTACAGCATAAATATTTTTTGAATATTAAATTGTGTTTGTTAAAAGAATACTATAAATAAACATGATTATTTTAAACAATTTTATTAATATAATTTACTTTTATGAACAAATTAACATTTATTTGTGTTCTTAACTAAAAAATAATTGAATTTTACATTTTCCCTGTGAGGCTGTTTAGCGGTTTCATACCTTTGCTTCTTCTTCAACCTGGCGAAATCAAACCGCGGAAAAAAACCAAATTAAATCATAGTCTCTTAAAAATTGATGACAAAAAACTTATCGTTTTAATAGTTGATTTCTTCGAAAGTGTTTTGAAAAACGTCGTTTGATACGTGGGAATTTCCTCGCCGTACGGCTCGGGTGTTCAATCCGGCTCGAATACAATAACAAACTTTCTGCACTTGTATCAAAATGTACTATTATATACCACCATGTACTTACCTATGCATCACAAATACTCATATTATTTGAATTTGAATTTATTTTCAGACACGAGGACAGTCGTGAAAGATAAAGTAGCGATATTAAAAGATTTTCCTTTAAGTTTATATTTTTTACTTTGTCAACAACATTTTATTTTCATCCACACAGAAACAAATCGTTGTCTAAACAAAGGTTTCCACACTTATATTCAGTGAAGACACAAATAAACAGCCTCTTTGATCTTCAGTTCTTCACAATATTGCCCAGAAACCATAGAGGAGCTGAGGAGTGCTTTATCAAAAAGTTGTTACACTCACTGAAGGAGTTTCTGGTTCCGATCGAGTGCTTGTTTCACAGAATATTGGAAACGAAAATAAACAGACGTTAGTTGAAGTTACAGCAATTAAAATTACCAATAACAACGATTCAAAGAAATGGGGGAGATATAATGAAGTTGTGTCACCTAAATAGAAAAGTGTTGTGTTTTACTTTAGTAACTCGTTAATTTGTTTTGTGATGCAGCAATGTTGTGTTTTTGTTGCAGACGAAGAAGACTGAGTTAAAATATAGAGCCATAATGCCAGATAATACTGGATACATTTACTTTTGTTTATTTGGGAAATGAACGGGTAAATACCGAATAGCAGTATTATTTTGATGATGTTTATGATTTAATTTTAATTTTGTAATGTAATATTTTCAATTCCCTATTAAAATTTTGTAATTTATATTTTATGATTGTTTTTGTGCCTAATAACATAGTTTATAAGTTCCAATTGTTACAAACCATTATGGATTATTGCTATCTGACATTAAATAAATTATTATTATTATTATTCAGAATTTGACATATAATACAGATTTAATTGTTACAATTTGTTTCAATATTTTTGTGTGGTTTTGAGAATTGGAATGGGTGCCAATTACCTGAAAAAAATAATTTATGAATAACCAACGTTATACGTGAGCTAAGTCTCCAGGAAAATCAACACAAGATACGTTGATTTTGTGTCTCTTTTGTGTCAATGTCTCTTGTATTGAAGATCCGAGAGACCCTAGACTGTGGCAGCGATTTCTTACCATTAAGTAAAGCACATTTTTGAAGTGAAAACTTCTTTAGCGGCGTTGTGCACTTTTTTTGAGATGGGTAAAAACTGTTAAACTCGCGTCAGAAGGAGACGTGACCTGATCGTAAGACGGCGCAGGGCGCTTGCGCGAATGTGCGTGTGTCAAATTTCAAAAAAATTAAATGTCAAGTTGAATTTTCTGAGATAAACTTTTTAATTTAAAATAACTGTAATAGTTCTGAAGTGTTAATTTTTTTATGTAATATAAATTGTCATGTTTGTGTACCTGGCGATGACGATAGCGCAATAAATGAATGTTGTACTGATAAATAAATTAAAAATATTGAAAATTTTCTAAAATATTCAAAAATGCACAACGTTAATGTTCAAGTTTTGCACTTCTGCCGGCACTCCCGGAGTGCAACCCATTGGTTTTTTTTCCAGATAAGAGTGTTAACATAAGATAGATCGGAAAGGGAACCCTTTAACCGAAAAGGCTAACACAAAAAAATATTTCCAAACCATAATCGTAATCAAAATGAGTGACCACTAAGTCTGTTTCGCTTTAATGATCAGACTCCATTTCAAAATATACTTATGTTCTTGCTGTGGTAAAATATGAACGGCTGTAAATAAAATAGCTCGAGCTAAGACCCAGAGCAGCCGTTTGTTATGCCCGCATGATAAACTGTAGACAGCGTAGAATCAGGCTCACATTTCTGTTGGCACTAGTGCTGAAATAGCCAGCTCTATAGCTACGTAACTCTTTTGTTACCGCACTAAAAATTTCCTGGAATTGCTTTGAATGTCATTTAAAATATAATCCGTTGAGTCAATTCCGCTGCACGCTGTTTAGTTATGTTCCACGTAAATACAGATATGAACTAACCCTTTTCCGGAATATTCATGCTGGCTATTTTCCGTGAAAACTAAAAACTAGTTATTTGAGTACCAAGATAAATTCTTTCTGGTTTTGATGAGATAGCGATTTCACTCAATCGATTTCTCGATTTTGTCAAAATGTTTTGTCTGACTTTAAAATAATGTATCACCTGTCTTCGTGTACAGTCTTAAGTAAAATAATAAAATATTAACACTTTGTAAAATTCAAAAGCAATTTTTTCGCCTAATAATCCTTTCTACTTAGGAGACAAGGTCAATTTCGTAAAAGTATGACTACCAAAATAGTATGCTCGTGAAAACTTAAAACGTTAATCGATACATTGGGAGAAAATCACTTGTGCAAGTGGAAGCTGCGTAATTTCATTGATCATAAAAAAATTAACGTTATATAATAAGTGCAAAATGTTCCACAGCAGCAAAATATGCACCTTGTTTTTACAAAACAAAAAAAAAATCGTTTGACCTGTTGTTTACTTTCGATGTTCAATAACAACGTTTTCTATAATCAATGCGAATAACGAATAACAAACCAAAAGAAAAACACAAACATAATTGTAGAGCATAGGATACATGTTTTTGAAAAGAGAAGTGTATTTTTCGTATTCGTATTCTAACAGAATACGAATACGAAAAAAATACACTTCTATATAGTGGTATATTTTCGGGTAAAACTGAATAAATACAAAGCATTCATTTAGATTGTGTTACGTCTCGGTTTATAACACCCATTTATTAGATTCACCTGTACTAGCATTGTAAAAAATCTTAGAAGTTAAATTTTTTATTTTAATTTTTAACTTCCCAGGTTCCGATTGAGCTGAGATTTTACAAACACGATTGGTTTGAATGACAATGGATGGTTAGCTAAGTGGCGTCATTTTAAATCCAATATAGCGAACTTCCAAAGATGGTAGACTAATTATTTTTTTATGTATTCCCATGATATGAACATCAAATTTTAAGGGTTGGCTCAAAAAGATATAAGAGAAATAAAATTACGGCACTGTAAAACATATTTCTTGTGTACTAAATTCTCTTACTAATCTTCGCCTACTATAATAATTAATCTTTATGTTCACTACACCTTTACCTTTCTTTTCTACTTCAGGCTAGTTTCTGTTCACTCTAAAGATTTGTGTCATGTTAGTTTTGTTGAACAATTTCAGGGAAAATGTACTTACGTCTGAAGTCCTCACTGAAACGGTAAGTAAGCTTCCATCTGTAATACAACAAAATTACCACCGACTCAACATTATGAATGCCAAATCTGTCGCCCTCAAAATAGCCACAGTGGACATCGCGTATTCCCCGGCCGCTATTGATACAAAGATGATGAGTATTTAGCCACACATCATGGCCGTCAGCCGCACAAACATGGGGTCAGCGCAAACAGTCCATGTTGACAGGGGGTCGCGTGCAGCGTTCGCGTGTCATCCTCCATCGCTGTCGATACCGGCCGCATCACTCATACTTTACAATGCATATTGACGGAAAACTGACAATATTTCATGTCAACCTCTCTCGCAAACCTTGTTTTCACAGATATTATCTTTGCGTTTCTGAATCAATGGTTCTTTCTATTGAAAACGCAGTCGATTGTGTAGTAACACTGTTGTTTTCTGGAGTTTACTTTGAACTGTTATATTCTGCTCGGAATTGGTGTTTTGTTCATGTCAAAATCTTTTGACTGAAGGAAATACGCCCAAAGTTGTAGTTAAACATATGTGATATTGAGTGTTTTATCTGTAGAAGAGCTTCTCAACTAAGTAATTCCCTAGCAACACAAGTCTGTTTGTTTTACCTACCAACATAACAAGAGCTTTCTTTGACCTAAATACGTAACTTTCTTATCCTGCTTCTAAAAATAGAACCCACAAACTTAGGTTTTATCTTATATCAAATTATTTAAGTATTCTTAATGCTAACAAATATTCATAGCTCAGTGAAGCTACAAAGGCTCGGAAAGGATAAAAATGTGAACCGATTTACGTAAAGAACAAATTCTCAGCGAAACACGGATTAATTCATTTCTCAGAGGGATTTCCTTTCAGTTTAAAGAGCACTCGCCCTTGAATAGGCATCGAGTGGGCTCTGAGGTCGGCTTAAGTGGTAAAGACTTAATTTAGAAGCTAAATAAACAATATTCATTAATAATTTTCGTTTTATGATTTTCGGGTTCAAATTATGGTAATTTAATTCCGGTTCTACAATCAAAGAAACATTCGTTGATTATTTAATTATGTTCTATAATTCGTTATAATTATTTGTTTTAAATAATGATTAGATACTATCTATTAATGTTTTGCTTAAGAATATGAGTGGGAAAACCTTCTCATCTCTGATCATGTGGTCATGAGGTAGAGAGAAATCAATTTACAGAAATAAATATTTAAATGATCATCAAATACTTTTAATTAACCTAGTTACAAAATTGAACGAAATTCAATGTTAATGTGTAAATACAATTAAATGATATCGAAGTGAAACATTTGTCTCGTTATGAATTATTATATCAAGGTGAAATTAATCACATTACAATTTCAGCTTCTCTTACACTGAACCGAAACGCTTAATTACACGCCCATTATTTCGGAACATACTCGTAAATACTGAGCAAGTGAACACGCCAGTCAAGAGTGCTTTTCAGCGGCTGTCCAGAACACGCCGACGGCTATCACAAACAAACAACTTTCCTTTTAAGACTGACTGTAGATTTATTTTAACTTTAAAGTAAATGAGCATCCCTTTATTTTCAAAGTCCATAATTTCCACACGAACCTACGCCTACCCTCATATATTTAACTTGAAACTCGCGTTGTTATTACTTTAACATTATAATTTATGAATTTTTCATTGGATTTCTCTGTAAAACCGTTTCTATTGAGTTCAAAGTAAGTTAGGGGTCACGAGGCCCGTCGTCAATTCATAAAGTTTCATTTTAACGAAACTGGGGGAATAATCAATGGGCAGGCAGAAAGGGAGTCTGTGGACCGTGATGGATTTGGTCCAATCAATGCAACCGGGTAAATGAAAAGAGCGCCTAACGAAGAGTCCAGACAATAGTGTCGGCTGGCGAGAGCCTTAGAACAGGCTAACTGATTGTTATTGGTTTTGCAATAGCGCCACACGGCGGTTGCCGACATTGGTAAATACTGGAAAATAAATTGTTGGTTTTGTGGCGGGTAAGCTCGCGCTACCCCGGGGCGGCCATGTAATGAGTACCCATGTGCCTGTATCAGAATTACCCAAACATTCACAAATGGATTTTCCGGCGGTTAACATAACCATAATAACAAAAAATAGAGGTACATTTCCAGTTATAAATAAAGCGATAATATGGCCTCGTGTTATAAACAAATTATACTTTAATCCATCATTCTGTCGATAACACACGTACTGAGAAAAGTTTCGTTATTTTTTTATTATCTTCGTAAGAATCTCTCACGCACTCCCATACCTTCGCAAATTAAAGTAGGCACAAGTAATACATCATGCTTGATTCGAAGCTGAATAATCCATTTTCTCCGACAATAACTGCTCAATAAATGATTTTCTCCATAAGGATAATGGCTGGATTTTCTACTGTTTATTGTGGACTCAATCTCCTACTATGATTGATTGAGGCTTAGGTGGAACTCTTCCAAGGGGAAATTACTTCGTTATTCTTCCTAAGTACGTTGCTATGAACGAAAATGTCGGCTATCAATATCGCCTAAGTGTTGTATTATTTGTTTGATGGCCGTCCTGCGATGTGGGACCAAGTGTATGCTTATGAAAATGTTTTGTGAGTACGAAACTTACTTTCTTTGTATGGTAGTTTTTCTTGTGGTACCATTGTAAATAGAATTTCTGAATAAAATATTCATAGATGATACAAAACAAACAGTAATTTTATTTCTTACAGCTTTTTTGGTGCCTTTAAACTTAGTAAGGTATTTTAAGGGCTTCCCTAGCCAAACGGCAAAAAACGGAACCCTTATAGATTCGTCATGTCCGTCCGTATGTCACAGCCACTTTATTCGGAAACTATTAAGATCACACAGTTGAAACTTGGTAGGTAAATATATTCTTATACAAAAAAAAAACGATTAAGGGGGATCTGGAACCCCGTGCAGGGCACGCCACGATAGTGGCGGTAAGTCCCCTCTTTGAGGAGTGGCTGGAGAGGCGCCACGGCGCCCTCACCTTCCGTCTGACGCAGGTACTCACCGGACACGGTTGTTTCGGGAGGTACCTGCACCGAATCAGGCGGGAGGAAACGCCCGGTTGTCACCATTGTGAGGATCGGCCGGAGGACACGGTGGAGCACACCGTGGAGGTGTGTCCCGCTTGGGCAGAGCCCCGCCGTGTTCTCGTAGCGGCGATCGGCGGCGGCGACCTCTCGCGTCCGGCCCTGGTGCAAGCCATGGTCCGGGGCGAGGAGGAATGGGACGCCGTCGCCTCCTTCTGCGAAGCAGTGATGCTAGCGAAGGAGGTGGCGGAACGTGAGAGGGAGAGAACCTCTCGTCCCAGCCGCCGCGGGAGGCGATCCGGGCGTCGGGGGCCACGTGATGGCTTCCGGCCACCGTAGACGCGGGCCTGTGGACGGTGAGTGATGGGTAAGCTCGCCGTCCGTCCGTCTAATGACGACGACAGGCCGTGTCGACGGCGCGTTCGTGTTCCACGCGCGCCTCAAAGAGATGTCAGCAACACGGAAGGGGCCCACAAGGGCCGACGCCTGTCGAGGCTGCGGGATGTCCGCAAGGGATACCGAGGCCTCGACATGAAGGGCGAAGAAGGAACATGGGTGGTTTTTAGTCAGTAGAAGTCTGACACTCCCTCTCGCTCTGCCCAAGAGCGGGAGGGGTTATTTGATGATTTCCCACCCCCCAAAAAAAAAAAAAAAAAAAAAAGGGGGATCTGGAAATGAAACTAAAAAAAAACACTTTTTCTTTACAAATGACATTGAGGTTTCTAAAACTATTTTTTTTCAAAGTCAAGGTCGTTTGGAAGATAGGCACTTCCAACGTGGTAGAATGTGTCTGTAGATAGCAATGTATCTAAACTTTCAACCAAAATTAGTTTGAACGATATATAGTAAATAGTTTTTGAGATATAGACCATTTAAAAAACCGCAAATATTATATAACTTTGTCATTCATACAAATACTCTGAAATACAAACTTATCACAAAATATGTTTTTCTGTTGAATAGAAATTAAAGAGGGCTTCCCTACTACGATGGTACGGAACCCTTCACGTGCAAGTCCGACTTGCTCTTGGCCAGTTTTTTTTAAATAAAATACCGGGAGGAGTGCAAAGACCGTCACTTACTGGACGCCTGACTGTGGTGTGACGATCTGATCTTGTTTGCGGGGTGAACAAGCCTGATATCCCACCAGATAGAGAGGTTTGGAAGTAGAAAGGGGGGGCCAGCATAAATCACATAATTCTCTTCTTGTTTTGGATGTGTAAAATAAAAACCACTCTTTAGACAAATCCAACATATTTCTTTATTCTATTCATTCATATTCATTTACATAGTTTTAGACTTTATAACTATTTATTTACAAATCTTTAATAACAAGTAGCTAACCTTATTGACACGTCCGAAATTTAAATTCCTCTTAAAAGTGTTAAAAAGTACACCAGGTATTCGAAAATGACGAAGGTTTTTAATAAAAATTATTAGTTTTTAACGATAAAACAGTATAGATTTCAGTATAAATCAATGCTTATGTACAGAGAACAGAACCACATGACATGTATCTCCCTCGTTTAATCGTTACTCATCAGTCTTTGCCAAGGGTAAAAAATATGCCCTAATACATAATCAAACTAAAGTTTTCTTTATAAATATCATACCGTTGGTACTTTGTTACTCTGGAAGATAAGGTTCACATAGGTTCTATAATAGTTACTTTTGAAACAGACATTCTATTATTAATAATTTTAATTATTAGCTATCACATTATTATTTACACGTAGTTTTTGTCCGTGACATCAGAAACGTTTTACGCCTTGAAGATATTTTTTCTAAATTTCAACAGATTGTATCCACAGAATGATATTATTTACAAATATATAAATACGTATTTGGAATTTTATACGTAATGTGTTGTCGTATTTGTCATTACAGTTTAAGACCCCACTTAAGGCCGACATTCACTCATCTGCTTACCGAAAGAATAAGGTTTCCTGATTAAATTAAGTCAAGAATATTTAATGTAACGACAACTGTGAGTCTAAGCTCGAACGATTGCACTTGAAAAACTAATACCACCTTGATATTAATACAATTATCTGTATTTCAATACATATTTCATTCTGAAGGCAGATAAAGTGATCAAGTAGGTACATACATAATATCAACTGACCTATTTAAACCTAAACACCCTGCAATAGGGACGAAAATAGACAACGCAACAGTTTCTTGTTCCATATAAGCTTTGTAATCGCAAAAATATTAATTGAAGTTAGACTTTTTTTTTGTGGGTTGGGAAATCATCAAATGACTCCTCCCGCTCTGGGCAGAGCGGTAGGGAGTGTCAGACTTCTACTGACTAAAAACCACCCATGTTCCTTCTTAGCCTCGATGGGGTAGTGTTAGACTTGACTTATATCAGGCAAGCAATTCGCTGTATGTTAATTCTTGTACGACTATTTCGAAAAAGTATTTTGCAGACTGTACGCAGGTGGGTGGAGGTCGATCTTTGGCGAAATCTCAGACTATTAACATGACTGGTTTTTCTAAACGTTTTGAAACCATGACTTGAAAATATTCTTGTATATTTGGAAAGAATAGTTGGCTATCATCTTATTTTATCAGACAACTTCTACAAATGTTTTATATAATTCATCTAATCCCTTATCTTCTGATTATTTGTTCTACTAAACCTATGTTTGGCCAGTTTGACCTATTTCTAAACAATAATATAAACCATTATTTTAAAACAATATTATTGTAATTTAATGCGATTGTCGCAGAATATCTACATAATATTCGAAAGGAAGTCATCTTCGTACAACGAAATAATTATAAATTCATGAGATTGGATATGTTTAATGAATTTGTACACAATGAGAGTCATTTTAACGCGAACAGCGAGTACTTAAAAATAATTTTGTACTTAATTAATGTTTTTTATTTGATTTAATAATATAATAATAAACTACCGCGCGCTGTATAATAATAGTGGTACGAGTGTTGTTGGTATTCGCCAAAGACTACGAGATGTTGAATCTGAAACAATATCAAGCAAGGTTATTGAAACAGTTATTTTAATACTAAATAACAGGACTGTTACGTTGGTCTTGTGGTCGGGAGCGCGACTGAAGAGCATGAGGCTCTGGTTTCGTTTACCAGATCGGGCAAAGTGGTATTGCGTTTTTCCACCAGGTACCTCTCAATAGTAGCCATGATTTCGGCCCGGTTGATGGCAATAGACTCGATCCTGTTACATGGTAACTGGCGAAATGTGGGGATTTTGGGTTACCTCTGCGTAAACCTTCGTGGTTTATAATATGTTATGTAAATAACAGACTTTTATGAAGACAAATCCTACAGTACCGTATTTACAGTATTTGTAAAGAAAGCTAGATTCACCGAGCTCTAAACCACATTACCGGACTGTGCACTTATTGCACTTTTATCCTTCGGTCCGCGGTTATTTGTATGCTATTATTCCATTAGGCACTCACAGATGTTACGTTAAGATGCATTTTCTGTTTTAGATTGAAAGCAGCTTAGATGCGTGAAACCACCTTCTAATGGAGGCATAAATAATTTTAGAGCTTGCTATAATATCTTGTCAATATGTTTACTACGTTACGATAAGCTCACACACTGAAACAATTTTTTTTAATTACTTGAGAAACGGTACTTGTCAGAAATTGCAACAAATGTTTAAGGATGAACTCAAACCCAGGAAATATAAAACATATATAACCGAAATTGCACCACATAATGCGACAAAGTCAAAGTTACAAAAGATTACACAATGACCAGAATACGGCACTGTTTTATCCGGGCGCTATTTGGCGACCCGGAGTCGCTATACACAAGTATCGATTGCACTTACCTACTGCTCTATTACGGACGCCTAGCACGGACGCAACCTCTGGCTGCTCCATATCGAAAATTAGTTCTGCGCGTGCCGCGTACAGGTTGTATATGCTCGCTATGCAGGTCAGCCGGAGACTGCCTCGCTCGAAGGCCTCGTTCCTCACCACGAACGACACCTCCCCCACTGAAGGCAGCCTGTTATCTGGACCTGTCCTCTCAAACGTCGGCTTTAAACTACTCTCCTTTGAAGGCCTTCTAATCTCCTCTTTATGCAAATTTATATACGACTCATCCAAATACTGTATATTCCCTTCATCGTGGAATATATTAAAATTCACGTCGTCATCCGGTTGCTCTGTAGTTGTAGTTTCCGGCTTCGGAGGCGGATCCCATTTGAACCACGACGGCAATTCGTGGATAAGAGAATCCATGTCGATCTGCGAAAAATACAAAATATAATATAATAGCGGAACGCACAGCGGTTGAGCGGGAAATATTACGGATATTACACAGTTCTACGTTAGATAAAGGAAGCTTATATAGCTCTGAGCTGTTTTGTGATTAATGAAGTGGCCTACGCAGCGGGCAGTGACGGCAGCAAAAACAACGGTCGCGTCAGAGGGACGCAAGTAGGAACTGTTCCATTGTTAGCGCGGTCATGGCGGACCCCTGTCTGTAGCTGTCCGCTGAACGCTGATCAAACGCATTTTTTAAACGTTGTTTTCTATATACATAGTTGGCCAGCAAAATACTTGCGTGGAACTCTGGAATATTTGTAGTCATAATTTATGAGGGGAATTTGCTTTGTGGGACTTGAGTCTATAGCGGTCGGTTAGGTCAAATAAAATTTAGTATTGTGCTTATCTATTATTCTTCTCCTATCTCTGTGAACGATATTCCATTTTATACTCTCAGTCCCCATCTGACAAAATCCTCCAGTTTGCTAATATTCTTGACAAAAGCTTGATTTTATCGCTGATATAAGTTTACGACTTCATTTTAAGCGTTTTGAATCCGGAAATTGGTTTTCAGAAATTTACAAGTTACCGGCGGAGGCTTACGTATATGCTTTAAAGCCTGCCAACAAGCTTTTTTTGGCAGACCCTAATGATAATGATATTTTCAGTTATGTGACACTAATACTAGCTGGATTTTACAAAAAATCCTTTTAAAGATAAGGCAAAACTAGCCGTTAAAAACCGGGTACGAAGTGAAAATCCCCGGTGTGTAACATGTGCTTCGGGTTAACTGTTTCTAATGTCCTCTCCACCCCGTGGCCTTAATTTCAGTTAAACATCTACATTAACGACTAGAAACGTCCTTTGTATAATTGTATGCAACCTCTTTTCTGTGCTGACATTACAGATTAAGGTTATTTCTGTAAACTTGAAAGATTATTTTTACGAAAGTGGTGCTAAATATCATCATCATCTGCCTAGCCTATTCCCAACTAAGTATGTTTGATATTTTTTCGGTTAAATTCTCCAGCAGCAGCGGTAATTAAATATAATTTACACAGAGTGAAGTGCATGCCTGGATTCCTAGCCAACTCATGAAATAGACTATATTAGCCAATTAATAGCATACTTATTTTAAAAATATTGCACTGTGATTGCAATCCAAATAGATACCTTATGTTAAAGGAAACCTATTTTAATAAAATCACGACTTTTGTGACATCAATTTCACCTCTCTTTAAGAACGACAACGCAGCACAGGTACAATATAAATTGCTGCCTTAGATGATAATCAAATTATTGGACTAAAAAGAATCGTTGGCTGTCTCCCATATTAATAAAACATCGATCTAGAGGCCTAACTGAGTTATTATTACGGCGAGATATCTTTAGGTTTAGCCGCTAGCTGCCAGTACTAATATTGATTTTAACGTCAAACATAACAAACTTAAAATTCAATACAGGTGCATTGTTGCATGGATCTTTTGGCGCTTCAATGTCATCGACAAGAGAGCACTGTTGTGACATTTGGGAAATTGTCTGTGGCATTTGTCTATGATTGAAAAAACAACATGGCGGCGCAGGTTCCGATTACAGCCACGCGCCACAAGGTATACAATATACGTCGAAATGGATGCTTTTATTTTGCTCAACTCAAAGAAATGTTATTGTTTTCATTTAATTTTGGTGTAGCATCGGTTAATGGAAATTACTCGAAAACTGATGGTATTGCAACCCCTACGATGACAAGATGCGGCCGGCGTTCTACTAACGAATCTCAAAATGCTAAAAAACAGGCTCCAGGAGGAAGTTATGTCAGTCTAAGGCCAAGCTCTGTCCCGTCGGGGCTGCGAGTTGTCTTCTACTAGGGCAGAACCTAAATAAAGTCTTCGTAACCACTAGGTACGCCATTCTCACCTCACGTCCATTCAGTGCGAAGGTCAGGTTAGCTGGTGGATGCGCAAGCGGTGAGGCGCACGTTGCTCGCAATGTAGACCCCACGCCGTACCACGACCGGTCTGATACCAGCTTAGGACCCCACTCCGGAGCCTCTGCACAACAGTAATAAAATTATTAAGAAGGTGGAGTCACATTACGATTTTTTCTATATCCTTGGTGAGGACTTTCACAAATCTAATAATCAACAGATTTGTAAAAGTGATTACTAATGACAGAAATGACCAAGCACATACTAAAACCATAATAAAAATTAAAACATTGAGCTGAGAAGGAAAACGATCTCTTTACGACTTTGTGTTGGGTTTTTGCCGGGAAGAAGAAGTAGCACAACACATCTAGTTGAACTTAAAGGCGCGGCCCTAATGGGGACACGCCTTTAGGTTTTCAGTGCAGTCAGATCAACACCAAGGATAGAGGATGATTGTAAAAAGGCCATCTAATGATCATCACAAAAAATTGCGATCCATGGCAAGTCAACTGTAAAGTTTTAAGTTCGGGATTGTTTACCAAGTACGGTAAAAGAATTTAAAACAAAGTTTTCTTCTTTATTATAGGTTAAGGGTGATGCTCCAACAACTTTGAGCCTTATTACATTATCACATGATTATCCGGGTATGGTAGATTTATTCAATGAGCTGTTTCAGTGACCAACTTTTGATACTTTGATAACTTTATTGGAACGTTGATAATGTTATAAGACAGTAATTTGAGATGCAGTCTGTTATTAATATTATTAGAAATCAATAAAATATTTTTAAAATGAGTTAATTTGGGGTCGGTGCACCATATCTTCTTCTCTCATACTTCTCTATTACTCGTCATCTCAGCACTAACCTCCTTTCTTGCCATATCATCCTTTACACGTTCCGTGTATCGTTTCTTTGGTCTTCCTCTATCTTTATAACAGGTATCTAGTATCAAAGCGATTCAATCCACACTGAACTCGTATATATATAAACTAAAACAGAACAAATTTGCAATCTGTGGCACGAGCAAACCCGGTGAGGATGTTTGTGTCTATGATGTAACCAGAATGGCTTTTGAATACGGCTCACTCCCATAGCGTCATAACAAAAGGTCCCAGGCAGCCAGTGTCTAGTCTAACAAGCCAGCCTCTATGTGCCACTATTAAGCTTTATTGACTAAGAAAATGTGTCGCAGCTGGAAAGATTCCAACGCCAGCTTATCTTGTACAACATACTATCATAATATTAGCATACTGTTACAAAATAGAATGGCCATTAAAAAGATAGTTTTACACTTTCAGGTTTTTTTAACAAGTTATCTGAGTGAGAAGCTTGTTTACGGCCGAAAAAGGCTTTTGGCAAGTGCTCGGCATCAATTTTCGTTGGAAATTCGACAAGGGTCATAAAAATTTCGTGAAATATATTGATGCTGTACTTTTTGAGCGCACTCGCCACAAAGTCACGTCGTTACATTAATTAGTACGTGTAGGTTTAAATTTTTTAATGAACGTGGTTACTTTACATGTAAAGTGGTACGAGAGGCTTGACATTCAAATGTAGGTAACTAACCACTCCGCTGGCATTTTGACAGCTGTGCCATTTTGCTAATTATCACTTCAGCGCGGTTAACATTACACAGTTTTAGTCTTCGCCGGAAAATCGCGTGAATGTTACGTACGTACGTTCTGTAAGAGCTAAGATGAATATGACCATGTTAGTCTGTTCTTGACAAAAACACGAAATTCCCTTTATAGCCGACGTTAGGCGAACACTCAAAAGCTTTCATGCCGTAGTTTGTCTAATGCCTGCAAAGGTTTAGCTGGCAGGTCAGTGGGGCGTTTCTGTAGACTGGTCATGAATCTACGCAGTTTTTTTTACTGCCAAGATAAAGTCATGATTGATAAATGGTGATTCTTTAATGGTAGTAATAGTCAGAGCGTCAGATCTACATTAAACATGTTCTCAACCCAATTTATAACATTGTTTCTCTATGACATTTGTACAACGTTAATAAATTCTATATTTGTGCAAACACTGTAGCCAGTAATAGGCACACAACTATAAAATTGCCAGCATGAGTTCCCAAAAAGTATTGACTTAGCCACGATAAATAAAGGTTATGATTAAATGAAATGAAGGTGTACTTTGTTTGGAGCTATCACATTAATACAGGCAGCTGTGTTTATGGCACGTTTGTTTACTCCCCTTTGTGGGTCACGCGGTGCGTTCCAGATAGGAAAAAAATCAAGGCGCTTACAATCAAATCTCTTTATATTAAGGGATTTGTTTTACTTTATGAACCCTCCCCAGCGTATAAATAAATACCAACGAACGTTCACGGAATACGTGATGTATTTAATCTTGCCGTAATTATAAGGATGTGCGTGGGATAGGTAGGTATACACGGAACTATCGCGTCTATTCCACTAACTTTGTTACTCACTATATAGGTGTATATCTACGGGAACATTGAAAATGCGGCTCTCAGATCTCAAGAATCCTTTGAAGCTAATTAATCCGTACAACGGCATCACATCACACAAATGAGCTCGTCAGTCGTGATTCATTGCGGAGAATCACGTCATGATGGGACAGGTAAAGCTCTATAATTTAGAGAGGTGCGCGAATGTAGTAAGTCAACGTTATGGAGCCCGAGGGGTCTATTACACGATGAGGAAATACAAAGTTTCGTGTTTCGTTTCCGAGTCAATGTCTATCGCGTCGTTCCAAAGGCCATTAACAAAATATTATGGCGACGATCTTTGCAATGGCAATAAATACAAAATGAAGACCCCAAAGTTTACGGAGGTTCGCAAGGAAATGCTATTTCTCTTGAGTAAAATCTATCTGTTGAGAAAAATCTTCTTGGAGAACTTAATGCGATTCCTCCGATCTAAACTGCTGTAACAAGCTGTACGGTAAGAAGGATTTAGTGCGACAAGAACTACGAGCAGTAGATTTTTCAACGAAATTTAAATAAGTTTTAAATCTAGATGTTCTTGGACTATCATATCTCTACCTAGATGTACATATTTGTCTATCTATTCGCACTGGCTGCTTATAAAACTGATTGTAGTAGTAAGCTGCTGTTTCGTAATATTTTTGAAGTTGCTGAAAACTTAATTGTCACGACCCTCCCGCGTGCTTCCCACTGAATGCAGAATAGAATACTTAAAACATGTGTTTCAAGATTCGCGTTTCGTTCAACAAAGCCGAATTAAAGCAGATTTTAGAAGGAAACGACACTCGTATAATGTGATTGATTCAGTTAAATACATACGAGTATATATATATTCAATAATATTTTATAAATTATGAATCACTGCCGTTTGTTCATTTATTAATTGTTTAGTTATATTAAAAAGCTTTTAAGAAGTTATTTGAATAAATATTAGCAGCGATAAAGTTAGTTTTATTTAACTGTAGCCTGTTACGCATAATAATTAATTTTGAAACGCATGAACTTGTACTTTACTATAAAATCGAAAGGTTATTTTTATCGTAAAAATGTGTATTCGAATGGTACGGAGTCTGAATTTGTGCCTGGTGGATGGCAAAAGGGTCGCCCCCTATTACATGAGACTTAAACATTACTACTATACACCTTTACATAATAGTTCGAAGAAATACAGGTGTGACCTTATCTGGTAAAGATTTAAGCCAATTATTCCGATATATTTCGCTCATGCAATGTGCGTATTTGATTTATGCGCGTGTTAAGCGTGCGTCGTGCGTGTCACGTGGACTCACACTGGTTGGCGTGACTATACGCTCGCGTAACTCCATCATTTCACGTGTCATTTGCAATCTCTTAGATACAGAGCTGATAGGACTAGTAAATCTAACACATCAATTCGCGGCTTTTTACACGACTGCCCCAAAAAAAAGAGTGTTATGTTTTTCCCATACTTCTTTTGCCGTACATCTTTTGCAGAGTACGCGGTACGGTACGCGTACACTAAAACCGATTCGTCCGTTTTCGGGCGTCATCGGACGGCGTCGGTAGTAGCAGTGTATGCGCTCTCTTCCATTTACTTACGTTTTATTTGATCGGCCCATGACGCCCGAGCATACTTCGGCCGTTGACGGATTCGGTGTACGCGTACCGGTACGCGTACACTAAAACCGATTTTGTCGGCCGAAGGCGGACAGAACTACTCGGACGAGTAACTCGGACGTTCAACTGAATACACTGCAGACGATAACGGCCGTTGTCGGTGGAACTATCGAAGTCTGAACTGTGCAACTACAGAGTACAGCCGGTAAAACTGACAAAAAATCCGATGCCGGATTCGGTGTACGCGTACCGTTACGGTACGCGTACACCGAATCCGTGATCGGCCGAAGTATGCTCGGGCGTCATCGGCCGAACTCGGCCGATCAAATCAAACGTAAGTAAATGGAAGAGAGCGCATACACTGCTACTACCGACGTCGTCCGATGACGCCCGAAAACGGACGATCAACTGACGAGTCCGAACGTGTTTGGATTTTTTGTCAGTTTTACGGGCTGTACTCTGTAGTTGCACAGTTCAGACTTCATAAGTTCCACCGACAACGGCCGTTATCGTCTGCAGTGTATTCAGTTGAACGTCCGAGTTACTCGTCCGAGTAGTTCTGTCCGCCATCGGCCGACAAAATCGGTTTTAGTGTACGCGTACCGTAATAACACAGTCATTATTTGCTTGAAAGGAGGCGCCAAACACTAAACCTAACATTTTTTTTACGTACGGTGGTTGCGAATCTTACATTGCCTGACTTTTTTTGAACAACATCACCAATAAAGTTAGTTTTAAGTAGGACTTTCTAGGCAGTAAATATTCTACAATTCTTTTAAAAGGATACAAGAAAAGAGCAAGTGAGAAAGAAAGAAAAAAATACGCTAGAAGACTCGAAGAAATTAATCTAGCTACAATTTTACTCATGAAAAGAACATCTCACACAGAAATTCGCCCCGTGAACAAAGCTTTGTAGAAAGAGTTGTAGACTACTCTTAGAGAAACGCTCTAACCTACGTGACATTAGTCGCGTGGAAGAAGCGTTTAAAATTCATACTGTAGAAGTTTCTCTGGCTGTTTGTTTATTTGTTACGTTATTTCGGCTAAACTGTGGAACTGTTTAAGTGAAAGAGAAAAGGCAGGAGGCATGCAATCCGCAGTAGGGTCCACATATAAAGTTCGCGTAACTCGATGAAAATACTCAAAAAATAATATAGAGTATAGATATAGCTTGGACCTTCGTGAAAGACATTTCTATATTTTATAAATAACTAGAAAAGCGGTGAAATGGTGTGAAGTAATTTACAAATATAATGCCATTTTTTTTTAAGTTTAATGATAAAATGTCATCACGCCTGTAATCCAAAAAAGCTTTGGTAGTGGTGTTCCTAATAGTATGCATGTGAGTTTAATTAAATATTTGTAAACGCATCCACGATACAGGAGAAATTCCTAATGTGGGGGCAACGTTTAAAAAAAAAATAGATTTGTACCCACGTTGGCAGTTACGTTTAAGTCGAGACTATCGCCATAATCCGGGCACAATTTCAGAATTTTCGACCCCATGGAGACCTGAGAATCGAACCCAGGACCTCATGCTTGGCACTTGCGCTTGCGATCAGAAAGAAGAAAAACAACTAAGGCAGTCCAATGTGGGCTGCGGGTTGTTCCATGTTGATGATTTTCCACCCGCCAAAAAAAAAAAAGGCAGTCCAATGTTCAAAGCTTAATAATAATTAATCCAAACTGCCTAAATAATGTCAGGTTAGTACTAAATACTATGTTTCAAAATGATGGTGTCAGTGTCTGATGGTGGTACCACGAGGATAATTCATGAACAGTAGCAGCCTTGGGCTCTTGGCGGTTCCCAAATGAAATCGGTAAACAACATGGAGCGGCGACGACGCTTTAGTATCGATGCCAATACCGATAACGAACGTACACGGAACGAATTGTTTGTTTTTTAATTGACTTGTTTAATAATTAGGTTAATGAACCTTGTACACAATGGTTGATAGATTTATCGAGTAAATACGCACCGACCTAGTCGCAATAATAATAAGAACACACGTGAACATAATATTATGTTTGTAAATAAATACACACAATCTATGAAACACAGAATTCAATTAGCCCGCAATTTTGTAACCATATAAATATGTGATTCATAAAAATATTCCATTTTTGTGCGAATCACCTTTCTACTAAATTAGTCTCTCCCTCTGAAACGAAATTCTGAAAATTCATTTAATTTGAAGCCCAGTTACCTACTCGTTTTTCGTGTATGGATCTAAAACTGTTGGAAACGAAAACTACTCTATTCGAATTCATATTTCTCAGAAATACTAGTATAATATAATATATAATACAATATTTTCTCTCTTCACAAAGGTTTATATATAATGGTAAGACTAACATATTAACAAGGTGCATGATATATGTTCCTTTGTGAGAGACTCGCGTCCATACTAGGATACCCTCTGTGAGGGATCCCCAGGCTCTCACCTCTAATAAAATAAAGTTTACATAGGTAGGGGAGACCGGGGCTACAATTAACAGAGGTAAGTATTAACAGGCAAATTTCTCTAAAACTATACATACTATTCCTCCAGTAAGTATCTTGACTTATCATTTAGATCACGCCGCATGGCACAGTATCGTCCTGATGTGCTCCGCGCGTCATTTGGGTGACTTGTGTGCCGGTCGATATTTTTAAGCACTTTACGAACATTTCATAGTTCACCATTTTTTGATTAGCGCAAGAATTATAAAGTGTTATGATTATGTTTTTTGTTTTCCTAGTAGCATATTTTGTACTTAACAATACTATGTTTCATATTTGACATAACTATTGACCAATATTTTCTTACGTTATTTAATAATTTATATGTACCTTTGGGGCTACAATTAACACATTGAGGGGGTAGGTATTCCCCACCGGAGTGTTCCCACGTTGCCGTCGTGGTGGGGCTTGTGTGTCTCAATGATCCTTGGAGCTCTGCCGGTAGATATACTCATGCCGGAAAGGTCCAAGGGGAGAGACCAGACAAAGAGGGACACGCGAGGGGCACACCGCCCGGAGACGTGAACAGTGTTCGGGTCCTCGGGCGGTGTGCTTGTCGGAGGAAGAAACCCTACTTGCTGCTCTCTGGTTCGCGTCTGCTCATCAGACGTGACTGTGAGGGCAGTGAGTAGGCGGAGGGAGAGACGAAGGAGGGAGATAGGGACCATACCCTTAAAAAGGAACAAAAACAATGACAAAGACAGACGAAATAGAATTACCCCAGGGCGGTACCAGCTGCTTAGCAGCTGGAGAATCCGCCACGTCTCCTTTGGAGACGTCAAGCCCCTCGTATTCTGGGGGGGGCAACGTAGGTCTTTTACCGATTGCCAGTGGCAACATGAGCCGAGGAGGCTCCCGGTCCGGAAGTGTTGTGGCCGGCAATGAAGACGTTGGCGTGCCTGACAAGGTGTCGGGCGAGTGCGGGACGAAGGCTCCCAGTAAACTCTGGCGGAGGAGCTCGCTTGAGCGGCAGGAAGATGCGGGGTCAGACTCGGACTCCATGTCTTGCGCCTGCTCGGCGGGCTCCGGACGCGAGGGTTCGGGGGCAGCTGCAGCTGCAGGTAACGCGGAGCGTTTCCGCAAGCGGCCCAGAGCGGAGGACGGCAGGGCGTCGTCATCCTGCGGCGAGCGGCTGGTCTCCGCTCGAAAAGTCCCTAAAAAAAGTGGGAACCGAGGTGGAGGAGAGGAGCTCTCGTCCCAGGAGGCTGCCAGGCGAGCCGCGAAACGCGCAGAGGAGAGACGCCACCTTGATCGGAGGGTGCTCTCTTCGTCGTCTTCTGGCGGCGAGCCAGAGACCGGTGTTGACTCTAACACCGGTGGTGAGCCGGAGACCGGGAGTGTCTCCGACTGTGAGCGCATGGCCGGGTTTGCGGAGGTCGTGAGGACAGCAATCCGCGACGTGGCTTTGAAGAGGACGTATGCGTCCAAGAACAAAGCCATTAGCGAGGCCTCGACCTCCATTTTGGCGGCAGCGGAGGCAATCTGCCGTAGACCTCCGTCGGACGAAATGTCCAAACTGCGGGCGGAGGTCACCCGCTTGGCGGCCGCCATGGAGCGTCTCCAGAAAGAGAACAGGACGCTCCATGCAGACCTGGCCGAGCTCCGAGGAGCCGGCCCGAAGGAGGTGCCTCCGGAGAGGTGCGAGCGCGGGCAAAGCCAGCCCACAGCTGCCGATGACCGGGTCCTGAACCTGGTTCGGCAGGAGCTGGCTGCCTTCCACGCAAGGTGTGCCTTCGTGGAAGCCATCGTCCTGCGCCCCTCTCTGGGGGCGGACAAGGCGACCTCAGGCCTGGGTGCGCGGTCGTATGCAGGTGCTACGGCCGGCGTCCCCAATGCAGGACCCAGTGGGCCGTCCAGTCGGTCCGTTGGCGACCCCAAGGCGGGGCCGTCCAGCCAGCCCGACGGCGGGGCTGCAAAGCCCCCCGGAAAGCCGGCTCAGGGGACGCCAGCGCCGGCTAATAAGACGGCGGCCCCTCCTAAGAAGGGCAAGGCGCCCACCCAGAAAAAGGGCAAGGCGCCAGCCCAGAAAAAGGGCAAGGCAGCAGCGGCCAAGCAGCCGGTGCCAGCGGCGGACCCGCCACCCACACTTCCTCCGCCCCCAAAGCCTCCCGCGGCCGAAGATGGTTGGCTGGTGGCGGGGGAAAAGCGGAAGGGGCGGAAGGCGGCCCAAAAGTCCAGGCGGGCCGAGCGGAAGCGCCGGCAAAAGAAGCGGAGCGTCGCGGCGAAACTCCGTGCCCCGAAGACCGCGGCTGTAGTCATAACGCTGCAGCCGGATGCGGTAAAGAAGGGCCTGGTGTACCGCGACGTGCTCGCGAAGGCGAAGGCGTCGGTGGACCTCGAAGAGCTCGGGATCACCGGGGGCCTCCGGCTTCGAGTCACCGCGACAGGGGCTCGAATGCTGGAGGTTCCCGGGGAAACCAGCGCCGCGTCCGCAGATGCTCTGGCTGAAAAGCTCAGAGCGTCTTTAGATGCGGACGAGGTCCGAGTGTCCAGGCCCGTCAAGTGCGCAAGCCTGCGCATCCTGGGTCTGGACGACTCGGTCTCCGAGGAGGAGGTGGTAGCCGCCGTCACCGCGGCCGGGGGGTGCTCTGCCGAGCAGATCAAGGCGGGCACCCTACGCCCGGATCGCGAGGGCATGCAGACCATAACGGTAAGCTGCCCTGTGACGGTGGCGAAAGCGATTGCGGAAGGCCACACCCTGAAGGTAGGCTGGTCGAGGGCGCAGGTCAAACTGCTCGAGCCCAGACCTCTGAGGTGTTTCCGCTGCCATGTGGGGCAGCACGTAGGGTGCCGATGCACCTCGGAGGTGGACCGCAGTGAACTCTGTTTTCGCTGCGGTCAGCCCGGTCACCAGGCCGCGGCTTGCCTGGCCACGCCGCACTGCGACGCATGTGCGACGGCTGGGAAGCCGGCTGAGCACCGGGCAGGGAGCAAGGCCTGCGCTCCACCCGCCAAGGCCAGGGGTAAGGGTAGGCCCTCCGCCACCACCCCCACCGTCGCCAACGCCGCAGCCGCCGCCGCCGCCGCTGCTGCCGCCACCGCCACCACCGCAACTCCCGCTGCGGTGAGCCCACAGGAGGTCCCGGGGGGGGCTGAAATGGAGTGCCAGTAATGGCTCCATTAAGCCTCCTCCAGGCAAACATCAACCACTGCGCCTGCGCTCAGGATCTGTTGCTCCAGAGTATGGCGCAGTGGTTGATCAACATCGCCGTGGTCTCTGAGCCGTATTTTGTCCCGCCCAGGGCAGACTGGGTGGAGGACCTAAGCGGCTCAGTGGCCATTATTGCGTCGGCCGCCGCCGGCACCCCGGCCCTTGAGATGATCAGGAAGGGTCAGGGGTGCGTAGCAGCACGGTTCGGGGAGATCGTAGTAGCGGGAGTCTACTTCTCTCCGAGCCGAACTCTCGCCGAGTTCCAAAACTCCCTCAGGGAGTTAAGTGTCGTCATCGGAGGCTATTCCCTCCCCGTACTTGTGCTCGGGGACTTCAATGCCAAGAGCTTGGCTTGGGGTTCCCGTTACACGGATGTGCGGGGTGGGATGGTCGAGTGCTGGGCTCTGGAAACAGGCCTGGACATCCTGAATCGGGGTTCTGTACCCACGTGTGTGCGGATGCGGGGCGAGTCGGTGGTGGACATTTCGTTCGCCAGCCCTGCTCTGTCACAGCGTGTCATCGACTGGCGCGTCATGGAGGGGGTGGAGACCTATTCCGACCACCGGTATATCCGGTTTGAGGTCTCTGCCCAGTCCTCAAGCGCGCCGGTCCCACAGACCCCGAGTGGTCCGCGTTGGGCGCTGAAGCAGCTGGACCGGGAGCTCCTCCTGGAAGCCTCGATCGTGCGGGCCTGGGTGTCATCACCGGTCAGGCCCGCCGACGTCAACAACGAGGCGGGTTGGTTCCAGGAGGCCATGTCCGAGATATGCGACATGGCAATGCCCCGAGTCCGGCCAGGAAGCGCCCGGCGTCAGGTGTACTGGTGGTCGCATGAGCTGTCGCACCTGCGCGAGCAGTGTGTTGCGGCGCGGCGCCGGTACGCCAGGCATCGCAGGCTCCGCATTCGTCCTCCGAATGCGGAAGCCATTGAGGCGGAGCTGTATGAAGGGTACAGAGCGGCGAAGACCGCCCTCCTCGAGGCTCGTAAGCGGGCCAAAGATCAGGCCCGCGAGGAGATGCTGGAGACTCTCAACAGAGATCCGTGGGGGCGCCCTTACAAGGCGGTGCGGAATCAACTCCGCACCCGGGCCCCCCCGCTGACGCAGAGTCTCCGGCCTGAGCTCGTGGAGGACGTGGTGAGCGCTCTGTTCCCTTCGCGAGGGGAGCATCCTCCCCCGCCAATGGCTCCGCCACCTGCGGTGCCGGAAGCGGACCAATCAGGAGCCGATGACGACATTCCGGAGGTGACTGGGGTAGACCTGAGAGTGGCGGTACGGAGGCTCAAGGCCAAAAATACCGCCCCGGGACCCGACGGCTTGCCTGGCAAAGCCTGGGTCCTGGCCTCAGAGGCTCTTGGGCCCCGACTGGAGGGGTTCTTAAGCGCGTGCATGGAAAGAGGCCAGTTCCCGCTTCGTTGGAAGACAGGGAAGCTGGTCCTCATCCAGAAGCCGGGGCGCCCTGCGGACTCGCCGTCCGCATACCGGCCCATTGTGCTGCTCGACGAGGTGGGCAAGCTCTTTGAAAGAGTAATTGCAAACCGCCTCGCCGAGCACCTTGAGGGGATGGGTCCGGATCTTGCGGAACACCAGTTTGGTTTCCGCAAGAGGCGCTCGACGGTGGACGCCATCATGCGCGTGAGAGCCCTCACGACGGGGGTTGCGGTCTCTCGGGGCGGTGTGGTCTTGGCGGTGTCTCTCGACATCGCCAACGCCTTCAACACTATGCCCTGGAGCTGCATTAGGGAGGCACTCCGGTATCACCGGGTGCCGGCCTACCTTCGTCGTGTAGTCGGGGACTACTTGACAGACAGGGCTGTCATCTACCCCGGTCAAGACGGAGAATGGAACCGGCGAGAGATGTCGTGCGGTGTTCCACAGGGATCGGTTCTGGGGCCGCCCCTGTGGAACATCGGTTACGACTGGGTGCTGCGTGCCGACCTCCCTAGCGGTGTCAGCGTAGTATGTTACGCTGACGATACGCTTGTGCTAGCACAGGGGGGGTCGCACGAGGCGGCGGCCGAAAATATGACACGCGGGGTTGCGATAGTCGTAGAGAGGATCCGGCAGCTGGGTCTCGAGGTGGCACTTCACAAGTCGGAGGCCATGGGCTTCCATGGACGTGGGAATGTGCTACCGTCGGGATCCCAGCTAACGGTGGGAGGGGTTCCCATCGGCGTCGAGTGTACTTTGAAGTACCTAGGACTCGTCCTCGACAGCCGGTGGAACTTCGTGGAGCACTTCCGACGTTTGGCTCCCAGACTGGAGCGGGCGGCGGCTGCCTTCAGGTGGCTCTTGCCCAATCTGGGGGGGCCAAACGCCTCCTGCCGGAGGCTCTATGCGGGGATCGTGCGGTCCATGGCCCTTTATGGGGCCCCGGTGTGGGCGAGTGCTTTGAGAAAGCGGGCCGCCCATTACCTGAACGCGCCCCAAAAGGTGATGGCCGTGAGGCTAGTCCGTGGGTACCGCACGATCTCCCGCGAGGCGGCGAACCTCCTTGCCGGATTGCCGCCATGGGATCTGGAGGCGATAGTCCTCGCGCGCCTGCATGAATGGCGCGCGGAGGCGCTGCACCGGGGGGTCACTCCGTTGCCGCGGCTAATTGCTGCGCAGCGGACAGACCTCCGGTGCGATCTCATGGCGGCATGGAGACAGCGACTGTCGCAACCCCGTGCAGGGCACGCCACGATAGTGGCGGTAAGTCCCCTCTTTGAGGAGTGGCTGGAGAGGCGCCACGGCGCCCTCACCTTCCGTCTGACGCAGGTACTCACCGGACACGGTTGTTTCGGGAGGTACCTGCACCGAATCAGGCGGGAGGAAACGCCCGGTTGTCACCATTGTGAGGATCGGCCGGAGGACACGGTGGAGCACACCGTGGAGGTGTGTCCCGCTTGGGCGGAGCCCCGCCGTGTTCTCGTAGCGGCGATCGGCGGCGGCGACCTCTCGCGTCCGGCCCTGGTGCAAGCCATGGTCCGGGGCGAGGAGGAATGGGACGCCGTCGCCTCCTTCTGCGAAGCAGTGATGCTAGCGAAGGAGGTGGCGGAACGTGAGAGGGAGAGAACCTCTCGTCCCAGCCGCCGCGGGAGGCGCTCCGGGCGTCGGGGGCCACGTGATGGCTTCCGGCCACCGTAGACGCGGGCCTGTGGACGGTGAGTGATGGGTAAGCTCGCCGTCCGTCCGTCTTATGACGACAACAGGCCGTGTCGACGGCGCGTTCGTGTTCCACGCGCGCCTCAAAGAGATGTCAGCAACATGGAAGGGGCCCGCAAGGGCCGACGCCTGTCGAGGCTGCGGGTTGTCCGCAAGGGATACCGAGGCCTCGACATGAAGGGCGAAGAAGGAACATGGGTGGTTTTTAGTCAGTAGAAGTCTGACACTCCCTTTCGCTCTGCCCAAGAGCGGGAGGGGTTATTTGATGATTTCCCACCCCCCAAAAAAAAAAAAAAAAAAAAAAAAAAAAGGGGGTAGGTATTAACGCGTTAATACCTACCCCAGATATGGGGGCTAATTGTTGGTCTTCAATGCTGAACAAGAAGCATTCATAGCAGAGTATTGGTTTTTACAACATTGAAAAGGTACCAGAATCATGGAAAACTAATGTGATGGCGGGCAACGATTGAAGAACTGAAGTTTTAGACGATGTGCCTAATTTAGATATAAGAGTGACAGAAATGATATACATCACTTCTTATAATGAAAATATATATATATAATAATATATATATATAAATATCTATACCTCTTATAATGAAGATATAAATCAGGTGGTGAATGGATTCAATGTATCGCTTGCAAGGACTGTGCCCAAGCAGAATGTATCAAAGTTGAAATCACATAATTCTGTTGTCTGAATTGTAATTCAGATGATGAATACGAATAGATATTCTTTTAGTTCGTAGGTATTTAAAATATTTCCTAATCCTTAATATTTAATTGTTGATTTTGTATTAAAGGAAATTTTATATACGTTGTTTAAGTCTAAAGACGATGCTAATTAAGTTAATAGAAAATGTTTATAAAAGACTAAGACTTTTAAGATAAAAAATGTGCCGTTTTCTACCTCATCGTATGATGTTGTTTAAGTAATTTTTTTTTAAACATATATTTACCACTTTTAGACTGATTGATAGTGATTCAGAAAAAAAAACTGTAAAATATTGAAATAATTTAACATATTTTGAGTTTTCGTTTATGTTACGATATTTTGTAATTTTGTTATCATTAGTTTATAAGAAAACCTGTGTCATGCAAGGCTGTTTTAATTTCACTTTCATTAACAAAAAAATTAAGTCGTACATATATTTATTTTTCGTTATATCAGTCAGCATAACATTTGTTAATTTTTACCCCTTCTGTTAATACCTGCCCCACACCTGTTAATTCTAACCCCAAACGTGAGGTAACAATTAACAGCTGCCATTTTTAAGAAAAAGCGTTCTACCTACGGCGTCGTTTTTACTATGTTTGTTTTGAGATAAGTACATAATACCTGAATGATTAAGCATCATGTATGCTAAAAATCAAGTCTAAATCTTGAATAATTTCTTATCTACAACTAAAAATCTATATTTTGTTAATTGTGGCCCCGGTCTCCTACTATATCTAATCGGCATACTCAGAAAAATATGTTTCGGAGGGAAAAACCGACACAGTTATTTAAAATTTATATTAATGAACGTAAAAAATATTATATTATAATTAGATACGGTGTAGTGAATATTTTTAGTATGTATGTGTATATGTAATGCTTGTGAAGTAAAGTGTGCAGTGATGGGTGAGTATGTGATGTATGCAAGTGTAGTGTGAGAGGTTGGATGATGGTGTCGTTGTTGTAAATGTGTCGGCTGAAACAGTCATGAACTAAATTCAATCAATATTACGAGGGTGCGAGAAGTAACTGCTTTATACTGTCATATTCAAATTTTTGTAATCGGGTTGATACTTTAATTTTAAAATGATTAGCAGGGAGAGAGTAAATTGAGAAAATCCTATTTATTTTGTTCTACAATTTTTTTCCAAAGAAAACCAAAATGCCAATGCGCGACGGGAGAAACCGGTGTGGAACCGATTAGTAGGACAAACGGCATGTTTTCGTCGTTTATTTTTAAAGAGACTAGGGTCATAGGGAAAAGAAGACTGCCTGCGCAATATAGTATTTGAGATGAATAGTTGCCGTACAGTTAATACTCCAATTCGCTCATAAAAAAAATTTGGTGGGAAATAGAAAAAGTAACAAATTACTAACTTTTAAAAAGGCCCTTTGCGAACGGGCGTTCGGAGCATTTATGCTTTTGTCGCTTCAGCCCATACCGTTATGCAGTAAGAGATCATTAATTCAGTATTTAAATTGAACGAGTATACCCTGTTCACCGTACTATACCATGGCCGTGCTATGAACGCATCAGAACAAAGAAAGAAACATGAAACGGACTACTATACTCACTAGAACGTATCGTGCCCGTTTTAAAACTGTTAGAACTGTCGTTCCGCAGTTATAACGGGTTTAGAACGGTCATCGTATGCGGTTAAATATTCTTTGTATTGAAAAGTAACAGACCCACTAGCTGTTCCCTCGTCAACAATTGCCTGCGCGAATATTTTCCGGTGACGATACGCTACGTGCATGGGATGCGATGGTGTTGGTCGGCGACAGAACGGTCTAGTGGGCATTGTCTATACTTGTCATTACTTACAAAGAATATCTTTTGCCTGATACGTTCGTAGCGCGGTCATGGTATAGTATGGATACAAGAATCCATTCCAAGTTTTCTAATTCTGATTCAATCCCCTAGGGCCAGCACTGAAATTGCTGCATAATTCGGAAACAGTTGTATTTCACATTTACACAGAGAGACATCTAGATCGAACTAGCTCCTGACTCCAGCAGCTTTATATCTCAACCACACTCCCGCACTGTCGCGTACGGAAACTGCATTCGCTTGATAATGTCTGCATGAAAACCAAGCGCCTTCGGACGTTCACCGCATAGCATTAGCTGCTCAATAGGTATATGAAAGATAAAACGGTTAGGTTTTAACCAAGAGATTTATGGTGAGTGGAAAATCACTGGAAATACATGTCATCGAAAAAATTGCAATACCATGTTTCAGTGACGCCATGTCTTAAGCAAATTGACATATTTGCATGTGGATATGTTACATTTGTATCGGTAAGAAACAATTGGCTGTTGTAGGTACGTAGATTAACTACGTTTTTCTTCACGTCGCGGTTGTCCTGTCTTTCGCAAGTATTATATTTTTTAGTTTTAGTAAATTGATCTTGGACTTATAAATACAAGGTGCAAACGGACCTTTCACAAAGCCTTCAACCTAGCATTCTATGCATCAAACTAAGTAACTCTACGCAGGAAACGACTTTTTTCAGTTGGTCAGACAATTCATGTTCTACGCACTCAAAACATTGTGCTGATAGATGCGTTGTGCTGATAGGGATTATGGAAGATTTTAAAGTAAAGTTATAAGTTTATAACTTGTATTGTTGGAACGAATGGAAAGTTGGAACCTTCAATATGTCCGTTACTCAAAGGTTCCCAGGTATGGTATAAACTCTAAAGCAAACAAATAATCGCAATAGCTAGTAGACAACAACTGTCTTTTGACTTTATTAAGGGTCTTTTTACACCCTTTATAATGACTTTACCGACCGATCTGGACCACGATAAGATCTTAATATTTGCATAAAAAATCAGCGCTAAGGGGAAAACGGTTGATAAGGTTCAACAGATTGCGATCACTTTACAAGGATAAAAAGAACATCACCAATATGCAAATAAGCTCCTTATCGTTATTGCCATTTATCGGAAACTAGACTAATTAAATGAATGCATTGATCGCACACTTTGATATTAGAAATCAGCCAATTAAGTAATAATCTTAAGGAAAATGGAAGTCCGATTTAATTCGAGATTGCAGTCTGGAAAACGGAACTGAAACCGTCTCGTTGGAAACAAACGGAGAAATGCCTTATCTGGTTACGATTAAACTATCTCCCGATTAATCTGCGACGTGTGTTGGGATCTAATTATTATTATAATGAAGAGAGGCTGATAACAGTAATGTTAAAATATGCTTCTTAGAAACCAAATGGATCTGACAACTTATCTCGTCCGATGAAGGAATAAGGTCTTCTTCTTCGTGGTGTTATTGATTCACTTTATTAGAGACAAGTTAGCTTCGATCAGAACTCCGCTTCGCAGTGGTTCTGTGCGCCTTTATAAGATACGTGCGGCCGCTGAATAGGCTGCACTTGGTAATAGGGCCCACCAGGAATAGCGGGCTGCTACCTATGGTTAGAGTCCGACATAGCCCACTCCTCGCCTCAGACGGAGGGTATCCGTGAGGATATCCCCAGTCAAAAAACGGTACTGTAGCGTAGTATAGTATTGGCGAACTGTCGACGGAACAAAGATGTTGATACCTATATTCATAAAGAAAGGAAGAAAAGAAGGAAGAAGGGTGTAAAAGTACCCTTAACGCAAACGAAGGGCACTTGTTTTCCCCACCACTGCGATATTTTTTAACTAGGCCTAACCTAATAAGCCCTAACTTAGACGAGACAATAACCTAGTAATGTAATGAAATGGCAATAATGAAATATGTATTATCAAAATTGACTTGAACTGAATCAAACCTTACGAAGTTCTTACTTACAGATTAAGTTATTATCTGAACAACCAACTATAGAAAGATGATCAACTTGAACGTTATTATTATGACTCATCTGAAAACTTTAGTTGTAATATTACCTTGTAATTTGTAAAGTTAGCCTACTTCAGTAAAGTATATTTTACTAGCTGATGCCCGCGGTTTCACCCGCGTGGATGTCAGTCAAATTATATACTCAAACCTTCCTCTTGAATCACTCTATCTATTAAAAAAAACCGCTTCAAAATCTGATGCGTAGTTTTAAAGATTTAAGCATACATAGGGACGGACTGACAGCGACAGCGATTTTGTTTTATACTATGTAGTGATTTCATTGCTACGGTTCAAACTCAAATTCAAAGCATTTATTTCAATTAGAAAAGTATAAGGCATAATAACTGGTGAAAGAATTGGCAAGAAACTCCATGGACATTCTTTTAAATAAAAAAAAATGTTTCAAAAGTTTCATCAAGAAAACAGCTAGACATATATCCGGATATAAAGCCATGATCCGCCTAGCCTTATTCAAACTATGTTCGAAGACGGTTTTCCGTTTAAACGGATAAAACAGGATACCAGTATTTTGCATAGAGCGGCTACCTGGCTGACCTCCACAACTAAGTTACTGGCAATACGACATCCATGGTGATACTTGTTGTCAGACTTCCAGGTGTCTCAATAGAAACAAGGAAGAAGAAAAATGACGCAGGCACATGGTGCAGGTACATGCATGCAAAATGCCAAAAAAAAAATAACAATGAACATGAATCTACAAAAAAAAACAATCGAATGAGAACCTCCTCCTTTTTGGGAAGTCGATTAATGACAGCTGGCCGATCTCGATATAAAATGGAATTTTACCTATCCACAAATTAACCTCAGCAAGAGTGCCTTGACCTTCATTTGAATTTAAGGCAAAATTAATTTAGCCTCTTGACTGCCTCGTTGGTCTAGTGGTCGTTAGCGCGTCTGCTGTGCATGAGGTCCTGTGTTCGATTCCCAGGTCTGGCCAGGAGTTTTTAGGTTATTCGATCAGGACTTTGTCAGTAGCAGAGCAGCCACGGAGTCGGTATTAGTGCCCGGTTGATGGCAATAGGCGCGCCCCGATGGTACAGTCAAACAAGCTAATAAGTGTAGCGACAGCGACATCTATCGCAACACATGCGAACTAAATTGGCAAATCCTACATCGCGCTATCAACTTTATCCGCGACATTAGCCATTATAGAAAATCCCGACTTACATATGTCGGGCAGTTAGCCCACGAGACACAACACCCATCTGGTTGGAGGATCCTCCCTTTTCTATGGGGGATAACAAACTTTACACCCTGTTCCTCATACCCCCAAATAAGTATACAGGTAGAGTTTTTTATAATTCTAGTACACTGAAAATATTAATTGCAATTTTGATTTTTATAGCGTTTTGCATTAAGCGACTGATGTCAAACGCTGTATCGTTTAGCATCAGTCTCTAAATGTATCTGTATAATCTTCAAAGTAAATGCAAGTTAGCTGGCTGTATACTTATTAGCTTGTTCGACTGTACTAATGGGACTAACGGAACTTAAACATAACTGACGAAATGTGGGTGTTCATTTGAACAAATGGGTACACCTCTGCCTAACCCTTCAAAATTAAAGGCGTGATGTAATGTTATGTCCACTCGGCCGTTAAAACGTAACTGAGCAACAAACATATAAACTTTCACGATTCTATTATTAGAAGGATTTCTGTGTTTAGAAGTGTCGTGTCAGTAATGTTGTTCAATGTACTGGAATAACGTTTACGTTGGTTGAAGAGCTTCTTCAGTGAGGGTCGTCTGTAAGGCACTCGACCCGATTCACTGTCACCGTACGGGTTTTCTACGAATTACTGGCGTACCTACTAATGTACCCACTTTCTGCGCTGTTTTATTTTTATCAAGGTATGTTATTTATACATGTTAAGACGTTGTTTTCGGGTGTCATTTGTAGATCTCTGTCAGTCGTTACGTACAGGGAGTTAAAAGCCTGTATGTCTAACAGGCAGTCTTACCTAGAAAATGTTTCATGGAGGTCAGATATACAGCCGCTTTATGGATAATACTGGTTTTCGACTGCATGCAGTTAGACTGGAACCCGACGAAGGTTTACCTTTTAACAATTATTATTATCAATTTTAGGTTTACTTTATTGAAAAAGTCTGACTCCAGCTCCTTCGTTGTCATTCAATTTGAAATTTCTACAAAGTGTCCTTTTTATTAGAAAATCGTACTGATATTGAATTACTTTTTTCAAACGTTTCGCTCTTTCCCTTTCACAAATTAACACGTTTTGTGATTGTGCTATTTTCAGCTTCATATTACCAAAGTTGAAATTAATTTCGAATCCCAATGTCATTATATATTGCCTTCAATAATTTCCCAAGTTATGATAATCCTAATCCCGAGCCAATTGCCGACCGGCCACTGCATTAATATTCCTAAAATATGATAATTTTTGATATTTCTACCAAAATCATACCTACAGAACAGACTGAAATGAAAATAGTCTGGTATATTCCCTAGAATATTGTGATTGTATATTAATAGGACCAATGCTATTAATATACAATCATGGTTTTAACACCGCTATTCACGTGTTTTTTTTTTGATAATTAAATAACTGGTACAAGAACCGATTGTTTTGAATTATGTACTGTTCTGGTTTATACAAATCGGTCTTTTTAAAAAGGTCAGTAAAACTGCGCACTGTTTTGATGTTATAGAATACATTCATCTTCAGAACTTCATAACCACGGAAACCAATTAGATGCCTATCTGTGTGGACCGTTGATGATTATGAGCAACAATATGGTTTTACCAAATCTGGTTACAATACAGAATTTGCCGTTAACTCATTTGTTACTTGATTCGAGTATAAACCATCAGTGTAAATAAATTGAAATTCGTATGAGATTGTTGCTTCATTGATTTTGATGCTATTCTGTAGCAACGATTTAGTTAGTTGTAAAATGAATGAATGTTCCTTTGTTCGTAATATACAGTTGCAATTGCAACTCGCCACTATGAGAGGTTCCCCACCATGTAGGCCAGTTGTGGATTGGTTGTGGCTTCGAATGATTGATTCAAGACAGGGTTTGAACTGATATTTACCATTGATAATTATCTTGTTAATAATAAAAATCGTTCTCACTGTCACTTGCGATTTGCCGCTTCTGCACGTGTCCAAACGCGTTAAGTGTCAACTTAAACAAATACGATCACAGACATTTTCTTTAATCAACAAACACTGATTTTTGCGCATTGGTGTTTAGTTTTGTCTATTATTATTTCAGTATATTGGACCATAGAAAGAACGATCCTATTTGAACTGAATTCGAGTCCGTTAAATAAAAACAAAAACGGTTTGAATAAAAAGGTTTTGAATCAGCATTTATAATTTTATCCATTATAATTACCTATACATTTTCATGATAATAATCAAAGAACATAATTATCGTGATAATTATGAACCGTAACCAGGGTTCGTAATTAACTAGGACATGCCGGTTTCCCAACGATGTTTTCCTTCATATCGTTTTGAAAACACATATGAATTTGTTCGTAAAACATAAAACATGGTAAAATGATGATAATTACCAACGACTTCCAAGGGTGCTGATCGTATCTCCGTGTGGAAGGTGGGTGCATCAGCTGACACCTCGCAACGGAACCGACCTGCCATCGCCGGAGTGGCCTGCTGAAGCACCACCCGCCGAGCGCCCGAACGAGATATCTGTAGAAGTAAACAAATACAAATATTAAATTAAGCTGAAACTCAACACTTAGCTGGGGAGAAGAAGTGACAGAAAACATTCTCCTGGAACACGACTACATTAGGGTATTTCACCAAAAAAAACTAATTAGTCCGTCAGATAGATTTCCAAAAAATAATGGACACATATTTTTTCTTGTTTCATGTAAACAAAAGATGAAGACGATACAGTGCTTCGAAAAGTCGTGTCAAGTCGTGTGACGTCATAAGGTTAGTACTTTTTTACCCAGAAAGTGACGTCACAAGCCTCATGATCTTTGACACGTTTTATTTTCGTAAATTTTTATTAATTTGACAAAACAAAAAACACGTAAGTATCCAAAATTATTCTAAATCTAATTGACGGACTAATTAGACTTTTTTGGTGGAATAGTCTATTGTTTTCATTGGCACAGCATGTTCTCTTCTTACATGTTCAACCGGCCCGTTATCATTCGTTCCCTTTTTACCGAAAAGAAATCATACATTTTTGAATAAAAAAACTAAAAATATATTCAAAAATGATTCAAGAATGCTTCGATTCGTTCGGAACGATCATATCTTCGCATTTAGGTACGGTCTTCCTAAAAAATCATAAATAGAAGTATTCCCTTTCATGCACAAACGCTACATAACTGGCGAAATGTTAACCTACCATAGTAATCCCTTCTGAGAATTCAAGATAAGATGGTACGTTTATCGTAACTTAGGAAGGTCCTACTTTTTCTGGCTATCTGTTCTGGTTTTCCTCATTTTGTACATGAGTCAAAAGTCGACTAAAATAGAATTGAGTTCGATAAAAAGAAGGCCACAAAACATAATTTTATCAAACAAATCCCAAAGAAACAGATAATACGTGTAAGGATTAAAACTAAAGGCTTAGCCTAATTTAGAAAGGATTAATAATTGTTTTTATTTATTATTGTTTACAGTATTAGTCACGTGTATAGTACGATGGGTTTTCCCCATGTTTTCCGCGATATTCTTAAACTATGATTGTAGTAACTAACTGCCGCACTCAGAGAGCTTTAATGATTACTTAGGCCATAACTTAGTAAAGGTTTTGACAGTTTTGTTATACAAAAGTATGTCAAATCTTTACTAAGTGACGGCTTAAGTAGTCATTAAATTTCCATGAGTACCGCAGTTAGTCTACCAAAACTAAGGGTCCAAATATTTTCTTTGATAATTATCCATTTTTTTTTACTCAAACTGCTTTTTTGTTTTAACGCAATCGAATCCAGTCCAAACAGGGTCTTTTATTAATACGAGTATACCTATAGTGAAATGAACACAAGTAAACACAAATAGGTATAACTTTTTTTAAGTGGGCACAGGCGTTTGGATACCTGTATGGCCTTAGAAGCAGCAAATTGAGTTCGAATACACGTGTTAATGATTTTCGTCATTATCAACATAATTATCACTTCGAACCCCAACCATAACACATTTGCAAGTAAAACCGAAAAGCTATTTTATGGGAAATAAAACATGTCTTTTATTCCTTTCTTATGTACCGTGATTATGCTCATAATATTGTGCTGTTAAACATAACAGCCCATGAATATTACTGCTGTATACGCCCACATTTATTCTATGTCTCACCTCTAACCACGGTGCAGATTTACGATGCCTCAACACGAAAATAACACTATACAGCGTGTGTTAGAACTGCGTGGTCATATTTTTATATGGTTGTGAAACAGCTTAGAGCATCAAACCGAAAAGCCCTCAACATACCTAACTAATGATTGCGAAGAATTAATCAGAAGTCCCTCGTACACCATATTTCAACCTGCCTAAACTTTTTTTTTGTTGGTGGGTGCGAAATCATTAAACACTGCTCCCGTCAGACTTCTACTGACTAAAACCAACCCATGTTCCTTCTTAGCCCTTGTGCCGAGGCCGCGGTATCTCTTTCGAACAACCCACAGCCCCGACGGGCGTCGGCCCTTGCGGGCCCCTTCCTGTTGCCGACATCTCTTTGAGGCGCTTGTGGAACACGAACGCGCCGTCGACACGGCCTGTCGTCGTAAGACGGACGAGCGAGCGAACCTATTACTCACCGTCTACAGGCCCGCGTCTACGGTGGCCGGAAGTCATCTCGTGGCCCCCGACGTCCGGAGCGTCTCCCGCGGCGGCTGGGACGAGAGGTTCTCTCTCTCTCATGTTCCGACACCTCCTTCGCTAGCACCATTGCTTCGCAGAAGGAGGCGACGGTGTCCCATTCCCTCTCGCCCCGGACCATGGCTTGCACCAGGGACGGGCGCGAGAGGTCGCCGCCGCCGATCGCCGCTACGAGTACACGGCGCGGCTCCGCCTAAGCGGGGCAGAACTCCACGATGTGCTCAATCGTGTCCTCCGGCCGATCCTCGCAGTGGTAGCATCCCGTGTCCGGTGAGGACCTGCGTCACACGGAAGGTGAGAGCACCGTTGTGCCTCTCAAGCCTGACTAAAGAGGAGACTTACCACCACTATCGTGGCGTACCCTACCTACCTAAACCTAAAGCTAATTATTTTTGTAGATTTGTAAAAATAATCAGCTTTAGGTTTAGGTCGTTCTTGACACTTGGTCGTGGTCATAGGGGATCGTTCCACATCTGCGGTCGCTGCCTTCGCGATCCTTTTCCCCCAGTGTCTATAGGCCGCATGGCGACGGTGATGTTTACGATAAATCTAATATCTTTTCACAATTATGGTGTTGATTCCATGGAGAAAGTAGTAGTAGTATTATTTTAGTTTGAAAGTCTGTTACTTAGTATATTAAGAATTTATGATACACACTGTATATCGAATCACATCACTCAGTCGCAACGAGGGTTAGAGCCGCGCCTAATTACAACCACCATAAACTATTCCATAGCATTCAATATCGATCATATAGAAACGTTTCATTTAAAAAGCGCCCTTCCAAGGCTAAGTACCCAAAATACTACAATTTGTAAGTAATTTATAGTGCCACAAATTAAGATTAATGTTACATGATATTGGAAGGCATCCGAAATAAATGTTTTAGTGCGTAATAAAAATACGAATTAGTTACATCGCCTTGTTTACGACTGACACGGATCGATCCGTGAGGTATCATTTTATTTTGTTTCAGTTTACAGTAAGTAGGTTTAATTAAAATTTTCTTGAATTAGATACATTTCATTAATATTTTATGGAACCACTAGCAGTGCGACGTAAACGTAAAGTCGTCGTTCGTGAATATGAAAAATTACTCTGAGTAATAGCCACTAAGTCTAACTTTGCCTTAAGTATGCACAAAGAAACTCATCTTTAAACTTTCAATAAATACTGAGAAACTCGTGTATGAAAATATATTTATTCATTTAACTATGGTTGTATAGGTATGGATATTCTTGTTACAAAGAAGAATCAGAAAAATTTAACGAAGCATGAAGTAAACTGACAGGTTGTTATAACTAAATCAAATGGTGGTTCCCACTAGGTACAATTACTTGCAAAATATCCTAGAATTGGTATCAGTAACGGAGTAAGTCGAGCGAGTGGTTGATTGGCACTACATTCCTAGCTTTCGGGGAAACGCTGTCGGTTAAGGAATTGTATTGTATTCTGTTAAAACCTTTTGCATTCCTTCATTTATTTTGTAACTTCAATTCTGGCTAACCGTTTTATCGTTTCATGCCAATGGCACAGTATATATATATACATAGTAATATTACGTTAAAAGTAGTACAATCATCCAATGAACATTCTCTTTTCTATTTCTGTTTTTATACTCATCGGTGCGGGGAATAATTATTCTTTACAGAAAAAAAGAGAACAATTTACTTCAATCAGGCAAACCTGTTTCAATAGCCGAGTTTCCCAACCTGAGGCCCATGATTATGTTCCAAGGGCTCCTAAACTAAAACTAAAAAAGGTTGAGAAACTCTGATCTACCTACATAGGCACTTTGCACATCAGATGACCCCTAGCCCCCGAGATAAGTCGTCTAATTCGTCCTTTTCAATTTCAAAGCCGTTGTGGTCCGCGATTGAGAGATAAGACCTAAATAGTTTGTTATAATCCGAATCCGACTCTTATTTACTTGGAAACCTATTCATTAGATAATCGTCAAACTTTCTGCGGCACTAACTCCGTTTTGGATTATCATTCGCATATTCATTTTGTAACTTAAATTCAGGTGTGCAGCTTGCCAACTTTAAATGCAAAGAGTACTTTACTGGCACCTCTCTGTTTAGCCCCTTTTTTTTTTTTTTGGGGGGTGGGAAATCATCAAATAACCCCCTCCCGCTCTTGGGCAGAGCGAAAGGGAGTGTCAGACTTCTACTGACTAAAAACCATCCATGTTCCTTCTTAGCCCTTCATGTCGAGGCCGCGGTATCTCTTGCGAACAACCCGCAGCCCCGACGGGTTGTTTAGCCCCTTGCTTATCTTTTTGGAAATGTTTTGTTATGTAGAACAATATTTTCAGGTCTATTATCTCATAGAGAGGAGGCTTGTGTACCAGCATAAGCGAATTAGGTACATTATAAGCTGATTATGCTACGCATAATAAACTACGAACATTAATCGATAACTTTCAATTTCTTTCTTGACGTATACAAAAAAAAAACATCTTTATCGCTTACTACGATTTGGCCCAGAAACCATATGAAATCATACGTCAGATTTCATCTCAGAATTGCTTATTTCAGCTTCCAAAGCCATAAGAAGCCTCCGCCCATCAAAGTTAGGCGGAACGACACGACTCAATATACGATTTCCCCACAATAACGTTTGTTGTTCTATTTTATGCGCCCTTTTGTCGTGCCGCAGTGATTATGCCAATAATCTTACATTTTTAATAGAACAATTACCATAGGCTTTTATCTTTCCGTAGATAAAACCTGTTATTGAATTGCTTTAGGTTTGGTACTTGTAGGCAGTCAAGTGCAAATTTGCTTGGGTCGTCAAGGGCCCGTACCATTTTAAAGCTTATTAATTAATTGCTAGTTTGCAGGTTTTTTGGTACTTACGATAGCGGAAATCACAGATAAATAGGCTGTCACAACGTAATCTACATAAACATTAGCCTAATCAGCCTATGATATTTCCACTGCTGGGACACTGGCCTCCCCTCTATGAGAGGAAACTGGCTATAATACCACGCGGGCCCAATGCGGGTCAGTAGATGTCAAATATCTTCGAATTTTAATCTACATCTATTTTGAAAACATGGGTTATCAAAATATATTTCCAAAGTGAATCACAATTTTACACAGCCTGAAATAATACAGCATCATCATTTTCTCTCCATCTATTTTCACTAGTTCGAGTGAGGCTCTCATGGCTCAATGAAAGCAATAATATCAAAATCAAAATGTTTTATTCTATCACTTTTCACAAACGTGGAACACGTCATAACTAGTTCTTGTAAACTTAGTTATTTCGAGAAGCTTTGTTTTATCTATTAATACATCCGGGTAGGTACCAAGTGCTTATCTCCCATTGGGACTGATCAATCGCGACATCGTATGATTAATTAATACCTGATTATTGTGAAGATATTATACAATCCGACAAAGCAATGAGACACAATCATTGGAGTAAACCGTGAACGGCGTGGTTTATTAATTATTAATTGCGAGACCTACTAAATAAGTACTTACGATGCTGATTAGATATTGACGAAAATAATATCTGCTACAATATGCGATAATTTAGGTTATTTAATTAAAACGTCACGTTTTTAACAAACAGTGAAATAATCTATCTTTGTTGACAATGGTTTTCTTAGACAATCTTGTACCTACGTCCGGTCAGCTGTTGGCAACACCGACGAGTTCAATGTGGCTGTAGGCTTGCACCAAGGGTCGGCTTTGAGTCCGTACCTCTTCCTGTTGGTTATGGATGCTTTGACATCGGACATGCAGGAAGAGGCACCCTGGTGCATGCTTTTTGCCGACGACATTGTTCTTGTCGGTGAAGATGGACCTGAGATCCAGAGTAGATTGGAGAAGTGGCAACAGAGGCTGGAGAATGTAGGCTTGAAAATCAGTAGAACTAAAACCGAATACATGTTCTGCGATTTCGGCGGTCTCTCCAGCCCTGAACTCATAGCGCTAGATGGCGCGTTTCTTCCGGTCTGCTCCGACTTTCGGTATCTCGGTTCACTCGTGCAAAGCGACGGCGAAATAGATCGTAGTGTTAAGCACAGAATTAACACGGGATGGATGAAATGGCGGCAGGTCACGGGAACAATCTGCGACTCCCGCTTTCCCCTTAAACTAAAGGGGAAGATTTATAAAACAATGGTTAGACCTGCTGTCTTGTATGGATCAGAATGTTGGGCCACAAAAGGGATGAATGAAAGGCATTTGCATGTGGCTGAGATGAGAATGCTTAGGGGGATGTGCGGTGTTACGCGAATGGATAAAATAAGGAATGAGTACATAAGAGGAAGTCTGAAAGTGGCGCCGGTGACTGAAAAGTTGTGTGGAAATCGGTTGTCGTGGTATGGGCATGTGATGCGGAGGAATGAGGAAAATGTTGTGAGGAAGGTTTTAAATATGAATGTGGAAGGATATACGAGTAGAGGAAGACCAAAGAAACGATGGATGGACTGTGTTAAAAATGATATGGTAAAAAAGGAGGTGTCTCATGAGATGACGAGAAACAGAGAAGTATGGAAGAGGAAGACATGCTGCGCCGACCCCAAATGAATTGGGATAAGGGCAAGAGAATGATGATGTTGACAATGGTTTTCTATTTTTGTACATATATTATGCAAACGGGCCTTCCTGCTAGTCCCTTTAAAATAGACAGCTAACGTAAATTCACGAACGCAAACTTCCATTGCATAGACATACACATTGTAATATTTCAGTTGTACTTCCTAATCTATGTTCCCCATCAAACCTTGACAGTTCCGCGGGAAACCGCTTCACAAACTTGAAGTTTTATTCAAAGAGATTGTAGTTACTGGTTAGGATATCTCACCGCTAACCAGAAACTTTATAAACTCATCATCATCATCTGCCTAGCCTTTAGCCAACTAGATTGGGGTCGGCTTCCAGTCTAACCGGATGCAGCTGAACACCAGTATTTTACATGGAGCGACAGCCTATTTGTCCTCCACAACCCAGTTAGTACTGGGTAATATGATATCCCTTTTTATCCGGGTGGAGAATCATCAAATAATCCCCCTCCCGCTCTTGGGCAGAGCGAAAGGGAGTGTCACACTTCTACTGACTAAAAACCACCCATGTTTCTTCTTAGCCCTTTATGTCGAGGCCGCGGTATCTCTTGCGAACAACCCGCAGCCCCGACGGGAGTATGATATCCCTTAGTTAGACTGGTTGTTAGACTTTTGGCCACTGACTACCTATAACGACTGTCAAAGATCTTCAAATGACAGCCGGGACCAACGGCTTAAAGTGCTTTCCGAGACACAGAGGAAACTCGGTATGTAATGGGCGGTCACCCATCCAAAGACCAACCTAGACAAGCACAGCTTAACCTAAAGTTCGATCCGAGCTGCTGGTATTATTTAGTCGCTTAATAAACGATGTAAAGTAATAAACTAGCAGCACTTGATCGTCGCGTGTAGATATAAAAGCTGTCTCGTTATATTGTTTCGAGCATGTTCATAGTTACACTAAGTTTGTGCCAGTAATAAAGCAGGCAACAGCAAGCAACTTAGATACCTACGTTGAAAGTTAAAGAACACTAATAAATATTAAGCTAAGTAATTACTTTAACAACTTTACTTTTATTACAATTTAGAATTCTCACTCGGCCTAGCTTCTCTTTCTATTAAATATGTACAGACTCTTAATAATGGTAGAAACTCGAAAAAGTATAGTTGACCAAGAACATGGAGATTAATAGCATTACAGACAGATACATTTTAATATTTAAACAATAGAAACTCTTGTAGACAGGTTATCTCAAAGTATTTCAAAATATCTTGAGGCGTATTACATTAACGTAAACCTAATGAAATTATCCTCAAATAATCTGTAAATTCGTAATCTTTACGGTTTGAAAAAAGTAGAAAGAAAAAATAATTTGATACGATCTTTTGGCCTTTGTGTTTTGTACATTCATTTTTAACAGAGCCTCCTTTTTTATTAAAATATGCATGGGGTATTACTAGATTATATGCTTTCGAGAATGTAGTTTTTGGTAACCGTGAAACATACACACATTATTGACCTTGAACATTCTAATATCAATGATTGAGGTAAAACCGCAAACACATTTCGACCAGTGCATAAAAAGATCTAACGATGTTATCCCACCACTATAATAACAAAGGATAAAAGAGCCCGATTCTGTGTCGGAAACCGCACTGCTCTCGTTTATTTTGACGATCCAAAAATAGCGCTGACAATGTAAACATTCCATAAAAGAGTGGTTAATAAATAAACTTTGCCCGAGAGTATGTTCACGCCTATCCTAACAACTACTAGCGTACTGAAAGTGTCTTCCAATATAACATAAGTGCTATGCTTCCAGGTTTAAAGCTATAAAATTACACGCTGTATCTCCAGTTTATCAGCTTCGAACGTGAAATTTGTTTGGAAACTTTTAAAGTATGGATTTGCTTGAATTTTCTGAATGCGATCTTTGGACTTAGGGACGGTATATGGCCCCGGGAGAAGAATAAAGTGGATGCAAGTTAGTTATGAAATTGTGCGGTTATAGTGATACTGTTGATTATCGTTTGGTGATAGAAATCTTTCGTGGAACGCGGGATATATGATATATTATTTACCGCATGCGGGCTGGATGGGCAAAATATTTTTACTGTCCAATTTGGACTGACGGTATGCGAAAGGTGTTGCCAATATTTACAAAAATTCTTTGTAAATATTGGCAGGTATATATGTATGGCTTCTCTACAGGTGGGGAAGCAATATTATTTCAAACACTTTTTGAAAAGTTTTCACCCTGCATACGAAGACTTTTCGCATGACGCATACTGCTTTTTTATCCTCTAATGAAATTGGCTGTTGCTTCACTTATAAAATACGGTAAAAGCTCTTTACCTCGTTCTAATTTATCTCAGCCTCGCGTTATATTTTCTCTTTTACTATTGGAAAAGCAAGCGGCATTAATGCTGTGTGCATTAGCAAAGCCATAACGAAATTTTTTGCACCCTTCTTGTTTGGAAGTACCTGCGGGTATACTTCAAGAAATATGAAAGGAAAATATCATTAGGAAGGGAAATTATTTTCCTGTTTAGCTAGATTGAAATGTATTTTCGCCTTTATTCCTCCGACTTTTTCTAAATGGAAATGGGAACCTTATAGAATCTAAGTTCGTGTTTACTTACATCTACTTCTATTCCTGGCAGTGGGAAGACCCTGGTGTGGGGTAGTTCTTTCGGGATGTACCGATAGAACTCTTCTCGTCCTCGGTACCATTTGACACTGTATAAAGCTTCTTCATCTTCTAGTTGCCAGCTACATTCTAGAGTCACCGTCTCTCCTACTAATACTGCGTTTGGGACATTGATCTCCAAGTTGTGAAGACCTCTTACACCTGTGAACAAAGAGAAGCGGAATGGTTACTTTTGTTCGGCTACCCAACGGGTCAGGGGAGTGGCCAAATTAAGCATCCCCCTGTCTTTTTGTGATTGTACTCAAAGGAAACTAAGGGATGACCCGTGTCAAAAGGGTGCTTAAGGACATTAATCAATGCGCTAATTGATACTTCGTTTACAATAAAATGTAATGGCGTTTATAGCAAGATTTTGTTTCATTTGATTTTGAAAGATTCATAATGTTTAAGCTTAAATATTTTATGAATGAATGTTTCAATTGTAGTAATTATGATTTATAGCACCGAATTTTAGAAAGATGCATAGAGTAATCACAGTAGGATAGCATGTTTAATACCTACCACACCCCCACGTAAATCTAGTTCTATTTTAAACAAAGTTTCATCATCATGATTGAGCATTGTTCTTTAATATGAATTCATGATTTTCGGCTCAATGTACAATTAGGTGCAACTCATTTCAAAGCTGGAGCAGGTTACTCACGTAATAGTTGTTTCGGTGTATTGCGTAAAAAATAATTCATTTCTGAATGCAGCATAATTATCTAATGTTTTAAATTGCTGTGTGAATGTTAGAAATTACATTTTGCAAATTCAAATAACTTACAGATACTGGCGCTTTTCAGAGGTTTAATAATTTCATAAATCGTACAGTCATTTACTTAAACAGAAGTCAGACGATATAATTATCTACAAATTGAATTGGCTCTTTATATTACGAATCATAGAAGTATAGAAAGAGTGTCAAGGGAGATAAACCAATCCAGAATAACTTTCTGTACTTGAAGCTCAACTCAATAGGATTTAAGTTTCAGTCGAAAGTAGGCTAGTCAAAAGACTTTTATTAATTCTATTTGGGTGCATAATTCAATGTTTCAATATTTACTATTTAAATTAATTATAGTAATATCATTTTGTCATAAATCACTGTGCCCTTTACTGCATAAAACTTGCCGAAATGCAACCTTAATCGGAGAAGTTACTGGCTCCTGAAATACAGGTTCTTTAACCTAGCTCTGGAGCCAGGGTCTTACATTTTTTCGTTACCAGAAAATAAGAATCAGAAAGTGACTGATTACTCAGTAATTATTATAAAACAATAGTCATTTTACATAATTTCGGATTAGCTTATCTCTACGTGCAAAATCTGATGAAATAATACAATAACATGTCTCGTCATTTAAACAAAATAAGCTAATAACGCTGACTAGCCAACTATCGTACTAAGTAGATTTACCAGCTTCAATGAAACATGTAGCCATTGTTACAATCACAATTAGGAGTTCCATTACCAACCGCAATGAAAGCAGCTGTTAAGCCCCAAATAAACAATGCAGTACCCCGATACCAAAATGGCATTGAAAATACAATTTATCTTGGATACGAATATGACCTCTATATAAACGTACGTAGATCGTTTTATTCTAGCTGAGTTAATGCCTTAATGGTCTCCGTACGTAGATAAAAGTTATTTATTCTAGACTGTTTCCTAAACTACCTGTTTGGACTTAAGAGTATCTAAAATGTTGTGAGTAATGTACTTTTTGCTTCGAAAGAGTTTTTCTAGGTTTCATTTTTGTGTGGCCGCATTTTTTTTGCAGCTTTCAATGTCGACAGGATATATCTTGTTACAAAATTAAACCGGATGCCCTCCACATAGGTTTTTAGTCGACTTTTGCAGTAGTTACAATGGCTTTTAGGCGTAACATATTGATATATTATTATAGGTACATATTTCTAAACATAACATGATATCACTCTGTCACTATATCATGACTGCTTCGTGTGTCTACTAGGGGTCACAAGCGCGACTGTTAAGCAAGATGTTTTGGGTTCGGTTCCCAGGTAGGGCAAAGTCTTATTAGGTTTTTTTCACCAGAAATTTCTCAGTAGCAGCCACGGAGTTTGAATTTGTGCCCGGTTGATGGCAATAGGCCCGCCCCCTATTATATTGGACTTAAACATAAATGTATCAAACCTGTTAGCGAGTTAACAGTTTGTACCGTTATAAACGCTAAAACAATGTGTGAACATCTTCAATCTACGGATGCGAACGATTTAGCAATTCATAGTTCCAAATTGATCTGATAACGTTATAAGGATGCTGCTTATCCTGTGCGAATACATGAGACAAATGAGGGCAAGGAATTTACTAGCCGTTCGTACAGTCAGCACAGAGAATAAATTACCACTTTAGTTTCGATTTTTTAAAGTATTGAACAAGACTACACAAGCTATTAGGTTAGAGTTTAAAAAAATGCCCAGAAGGCTGGCAGCAACTAACAGTTTGGCGTTGTCTAGAAATCTAAGTCGGCCCTCAAAGCCCATGGCCACGATGTTCCAACCTCCAACGGCTCAAACACATAAATTAAGATATTGCATTTGCGTCGTTTGAGCTTTCAGCACCTGTAGTAGCCGCCTCAGCACAACTCGACGTACTAGGAAGATAGGTTAGCGCAATAGTGTCGACACAAGTTGCATCCTACATCAAAGGCCGACCTAACAAAGTGTAACGGTCATACCGTCTGGTATCTTTCCCTTTCCATCGTAGCGTACTAAGTCATTGGATTCTTGGCACCCTGGTGGTGGCAAGAGCACGACGGATGATGTTATTAATGCTGGCATACAGGCACTAGGCACTAAAGGTCATGGTGTCCGAGGCAGTCGACTGCTTCACCACTGGGCCCAGGAGTGCCAAAAAACATTCAAGTAGCTAACGTAAACGTGGTAACACCCAGCTTATCTATTTTGGGTGATAGTAGTGCCTGACGCCAAAGACTCGACTTCCATTCACCCACAACCAGCAACGCTCGCTTAGCAGTATTGCCTGATATGCTGCTAAAAGCGGTGCATCGATTTTCTATCTGTTGATCCAGATATTACTAGTAATGGTAACTAAATATCGTTGCTGACCGTACCACTCAGATCTTACGTCATCGTACTACAATCTAGGTGAATCCTAAATGCAATAATCAGATTGCAACTGTGTATATAAACCGGAGGTCTTAGAAAAATACACATTTTATCAACAAAAACTTTAACTTAACTATTTTATATTACACATTGACTTAACTTTAAATACGGTTGTAAGTGATAAATAACAATTTCTTACTTATAGTAACAAACATAATGTTTAAGAAAGTGTAAGCTAAGGAAACGATAAAAGAAATTGTCGGAGAAACGCTTCTGTTCATCGAGCTGTAGAGAAAAAAATACAAAACTAAGAACTCTTTTCACAACGCCAGGATGGACACAATCCTTGTTGATTGGGAAAACAACTTAACGTCTATCTCTACAATAATAAGATAGTAATACAGCAAATCATTAATAACCAAATATTGTCCACGTTTTGGTCGAAAATAATCCTAAAAGAATTATTTATAGTACATTATGGTACAAGTGTGTAATGTTGGTGATTACCGCTAAGGTGCCATTGAGACCCGAGCCGCCAGGTGAGGGTCTTAAGAGAGCCGAGGACGGTAATCATCAATACACACGTGTACCATACGACGTTTTTTAACACACTTGTAAAGAAAATAATACTGAAAAAACATTTTCAACAGTTAAAACGAGTTCTGAAAAAAAAAATCTAAAATCAGTTTTCTTATGCGTGCGCGTCTAATAATGGCGATCGGCCATAGACTAAAATAATGAGGTTTCTTAATTTTGGACTCTTCGCGGATAGCGTTTTAGCCACGTACAAAATGGGGAATTCAAAATTTTCTTTATTACAGAGAAAACAAAAGTTGAAATTATCTATTTAAATTCAAAGTTGCATGAAATGAACAAGCACTAGGTATATTCATTTATTTGTACTATTGAACACGTTTTTTTTTAAATCGATTTTTTATTAAAAACAAAGCAACTCAACCAATAAAATTAAAAAAGACCCCTATAACTCACTAGTGAATAATAGCAATGAAAAAGTCAGTTTTGATTACAGGTGTCATTATGTGCCTAATTGCGGTGAAATTATAGCCACAAACCTCGCAGGGAATGGCAGGACGAGCTGGATAGAACCAATGATCAGTGGTCCACATTAGCCCCGGATCGAAAGATTTGGAGGTCTTGGGGAGAGACCTTTGCCCAGCAGTGGTATGACACATGCTAACAGTAACAGTAACTAGTGGATAATGTACCTTCCTATCAGTGAAATCATTTTCGGAATCGGATAGGTAGCTCCAAAGATTACACCTCTTTATAGTATTAGTGAAGTTGTGGGTAAGACGGATATAAAATATCAGATTATGTTCTAAAAATAGTGAATCACTTTTATCTAAACTTTATCAATATTACAAAGTATTTTCTGGCAATTCATTTTATGATACCTATTGCACTGCACAATGACTATAACTGTCCAAAAATGTGACTTAAACGTAACAAGTTACGTTACGTAAGGAGTGGTATAGGTAAAAGGGATTTTTCTTGAACCTTTTTATCATCCACGTCGATGTATTGAGGTACTACGCTTTTTACATGGCCAATTGAATTTTACGAAAGATTGTATGTGTGATTGTATATCAAATCCTTTGTAATGAACTCGAATTATTTTATAAGTTCCAATACTTGTATTTTTTTTTTTAAATTGTTGTTAGAGTTTGGAAATAGGCACTTTCATTTTACTATGGAACAAATCTCTAAAAAGATTTCATACGAAGAGAAAACTACCGACCCATCGATCAAAACGTCTTCTTGTTGTAGCAGAAAACAATAGATGAGGTCAGAGCGAACAACATTTTAGACTGGCCTACATTCCCCCTGGGTATCGGCCAGCTCTCCAAAACGTTGTTCGGAAACGTGAAAATGTACTGAATAAATAAATAGAAAACGTTCTCGACGAACGAGAAATTAAATCGACATTGAACCTCAAAAGAGGAATTAAAGAAACTCCCTAAGATTAGCAAACACGTAATAATGTTAGCTTTGAAATATAAAAAGAACCCGAGGACCAAACTCAAAGGAGCTTCCGAGATAAAAATGTACTTAGAAGCAGCATGTAAAAGAGCTCAAACAAAACATCCTCGTTCCCTTAGCAAAACTTCATTTTCCTTGACTCGTTTAATCCATATCAAATAATTATGTCATATACCTTCCTCATGACTTTATAAGTAGGGGGATATTTTACTTAAAGAATACACAAATATAATATACGTAGTTCATATAACAATATTTAATGTGTGCTCAGACTGTCTAATACACATTTCCTGAGTAGATACTCGTATTCCAGAAATGGAGCAGGATTGTGCGGGTGCTACGTGACGTCATCGCAATCTCCAATTTTATTTACATACGAAACTCCTAACTTAATTCCGTTCAGACTAAAAATCGAGTGCGAATGGTAGCGATCTTTACAAGCTTCTCTCGGAATTTCAGTTTGTTGGAACCCTCCTAATCTTATAACGGTAAGTAAAGCTCCAAGTGTTTTTGATGTTCCAGAGACGAAAACTGTATGAAAATAGAAAAGGAAATTATGTTTGGAACATAAAGAAAGAAGCGGGAGAAAATAAACGATGTTTGCGGACAAAGTGGACTGCCTAAATAAATAAAAGACGGTATATTTCATTTCCTATCTAGGAAAATGTTTAATTAAATTGTGTTTATTGTAAACTTTCGTAATATCTACATATTCGATTTTCCTTGCACGAAAAGGAAAAATGACCATAATGATCACCTTTGACACACATATTCAGGACAGGTTCAGCTCTCTGACTGAACATTAGAATTCTTTAGTGATTGGACTCTGAATCCTGAAACCAGAATCCAAAGGCAGCTGTCACTAATTCCTCGAGGAAAACTTAGTCAAAGAAAAACAGTTTATTGACTTAAAAAGAACGAGAGTGTTTGAGGACAGGTTTGTATTATTATTTTTACTGATAAAAGCAGCACACTTTTGATAACTGTTACAAGTAATGAGTCAAACATATTAACGTGACAGAAGTAGGATATTGAATCATCGAATTCTCAAAAATAATCTTAATCTTTGACATAGATTAGCAATGTTTTATTTAAGGCGTCTCTTTTTTATTAAGGAAATCTCTCGCCGAATGGTCGACATTTAACGTGACCAGAAGGCGGGCTCTTTGCCCGTCGGGGCTGCGGGTTGTTCGAAAGAGATACCGCGGCCTCGACATAAAAGGCTAAGAAGGAACATAGGTGGTTTTTAGTCAGTAGAAGTCTGACACTCCCTTTCGCTCTGCCCAAGAGCGGGAGGGGTTATTCGATGATTTTCCACCCGCCAAAAAAAAAACAGGGCTGGCTCTTTCTGTTATAACAACGAAAAACGACATTGTTCAATACTAAATTTACATTTTAATAGGTAAATATTTGTTAAATGCCAAATAGTTTAAGCACTTGATTTACTATTAACCAAATCACTGGTGGAACCATAATCAATTATTTTGCCGGGTAATTAAACTGCTTGATCAAACTTTATGATAGCTATCTCGCATTACTGTACATTTAATGTGCAAATTTGATCTAGATAGTGGTTTTGCATAACAGCATGAGAATCACGAAATAACGTATGAAAACCGTGGGCAGTGTTTTACGAATAGGGCACTACGCAGTTATCGGAAATCCGTTGTTGCTTGCTCAATCAATGGGTTTGGTAATAGCTCAGCATTCATACATTTTATTAAAGCCTTAGGTACATAAGTAGGTTACCTTTACTAAGGTACTCGTTGTGAGTAACTTCATTGATTCGTCTGGCAAAGCTTGACCTACCCCTACTTGTGTTTGTTCTACAGCATTCAGGTACGGCAACGTTTTTCTTAAATGGATGGTACTGACCGAATTGGTATTCACTAGTACCATTAACGTGACCGAATACTCACTTGAATAAGTTTTCAAAACATTCATTATAGAAAGAAACATTCGGTCGCAAGTCGCTTCTAGTAAACTCTTTTTATACTTGGATACACGCTCTCACTCGAAACTTTACTGTACATCTCGCGAATGAATGATTATTAGTTACAAAAGCTCAAATAACGAATGAGTATAAAACACCTTCACTACGTACATATTATAAAACAAAGTCCTCCGCCGCGTCTGTCTGTCTGTCTGTTCGCGATAAACTCTAAAACCACTGCACCGATTTTGAAGCTGTTTTCACCAATGGATAGAGTGGTTCTCAAGGAAGGTTTTAATATATAATCCACGGGCATCAGCTAGTTTGTATTTAAAAAAAATATTTTCGACAATGAGTCACTTACGTCATTTCAATAACGTAGACACCTACACGAGCCATATTCCATACATTCTTTAGATTTTTATCTTCTAGAATTAAACTAAATTATATCCTACCTTTGATCAGCGGTTTATCTAATCTGATCGTCGTCGTTGGGTTAAAGTACAGCATACAGTCTACTCTCTGTAAATCATTTATTAATCAGTTGGCTAACAAGTAACGCTTTTTACCTAATTAATTTTATTAATATTAGAACACTGTTTATCATTCCCCTATTTGATTAATAAAACATAGGTCGCATTGAAATTTGAGCAGAATGACATACCTACTCGTATTATATGACTTAACATCACGGCTGTAATCCCCGAAGGGTTAGGCAGAGGTCTAATTAATAGTACACTCACATTTTTCCAGCCCCGTGTAATAGGGAGTGAGCCTATTGCCGTCAACTGGGCACAAATCCAAACTCCGTATCATTTACACATTTTTTTAAAGCTGAAAAAACCTCTCATTATTGTTGTCAGTTATGGTTAAGTCCCATGGAATAGGGGGCGAGCCGATTGCCATCAACAGGGCACAAATACGGACTGCGTGGCTACTATATTTTATTTGCTGTAAAATCAACGAAGGATACCATCAATTGCAGTAAGTAACTGACCTCCTTTATCAGGATTGGTTGGTAATGGGGACGTCATCAATCCCCGAAAGGGTTCAAGGCAAACAGCCTGTTAGGAACGTGAAGTATGTGTGTCAATAGTAGACCGTTTCCGGTTCGTATGGACAGAAAACATCGTAAATTATTTTAGCTTCTCGAAAAACGTTGTACGCGCGTACAAATATATGTACACTTTTACAGTTAGGAAAATTAGATATTTGTTAATTAGACTATTCAGTTATTCAGAAAGGACGGCGTGTATAACTCGCAACCAGCGTGCGTGTATGACCAGATGTATGAACGTGAACGAGGCAAAAGGAGGTAAGAATGATAGCAGATGGTGTTCTGTGGTATCTGCCTAACCCCATGGGAAAAAGGCGTGAGTTAATGTATGATGTGTCAGCAAAATTAATTTTGATATAAGCACAGTAAGCACCATCGAGCTTTAATATCATAATATTGTTGTAGTTTAGTAATATTGAATGATTTCTTAACAACAACCGACGTTCAGGCAATTTCATTTATCTCTCGGTGGTTAAGCTTTGTTCGTTGCCTAGAGCATAGTTTGATACATTCCTATATAGATATAGGAAGATTCACGACGTACACAAGTGTCTGAGAACGTTCACAAGTTGTGCAATTATCTACTTTACAAGTCGCGCCAACTTGCAACACACACACAAACGTGCACATAAAAGCAAGCCGACGCTAAGTGCACTAATATGTATACACTTATCAACGCTTAGAAGGAATTTTCGCGTACTGTATTGATTTCATATTCATGTTACGTAACGAAAAGATATTTTGGAACCCAATTTATCATAAAGCAGCTCATATATCAAAGTTGCATTCGTTATTTCGCGAGAAATTCGCGTTTCAACTTTGCCAAGTGTATATATAATATTCCACGTGAGTCTGCCTTCAAATGATTATCCATTTAATTTTACCAAAGACAACTAAATTTCAGAACTTCATTACCCAGTTTTGATAGCGAATTCATCTCAAACAATCCTCAGAAAATAGACCCTCAGGCAGAAGAAACTGCAGTAAAATATATTCATGACATCCATAATATATTCGCTCATAGAGGATAGAACAATCGTAAAACTGAGATGGATATGAAGGCAGACACTTAATTTTATTGTGCGGGACAAGAATTCACGATGACATTTGAAGTAGAACGAGCTGTCCCGCAGCTCAATGAATGCCAATCACGAACGCTGACATAAACCCAGCGAAATAACATAATATTTATATTGTGTTGTATTTATTTCCTCATAACATGTTTCAAAGAAAATAACGTACAAATCACTTGAAAGCTAAATAAGGGATGAAATATCAATGTGAGCTTGAAAGGAAAGCCGCGGAGTCGATCAATCATGCGGACACTTTAGCACGAGATATCAATGACTTGGGTTCGGCCTGTGTGTACAGCCTCGTACCCCACCGCGACACAGCCCCCAGCTACTGTTTGCTTCATTGAATTACATTGCGGACCCTGCTACTAACCCAATATTACATAGCTGCCAAGATCACTTTACTAAGTAATTTGTTTCGTTAAGATTTTGCTATGTTTAGTAATATTGATGATAAAAGGGATATTGTAATTAGTTTAGTTACGTTTACCGAGTTAACCACGGTGGTTGAGCGATGTTTGCTTCAGTTAACGTCTAATTGGATGAGTAACCATTTACAATGTTCAATCTTTTTATCTATAGGATATTAACTTCGCTGTTAGTCAGAACCGACGCATACTGAATCTGGAACTTGTGGAAAACAGTGTAATCTACCATCAGATATGAAATTGTAATGGCTGATATCATATTACATCTTAATTCTTTATCAGCTGGAAACTTTATTTATTATCCTTTCCGGTGTGGCTGATTAGATATAAAGATGAGTGGTTTTCTATTTATTGTTGTTTAATTTGATAACTTTAATCAGTTAAAATAATTAATCACGGCGCTAAAAGATTGCTAAAATGACTACTCAGTTGGCACGTTTTTTTTCGTGTTCGGCATTGACAAAGGTCATCTACTTGGCGTGTTTTCTGTATTTTCTTAGTAAGTGTACCTACAGTGTGTCGTAATCGTTTTGAAGGTAAAATTTTGTTTGTTAATCATAAGTGATGACTGTTCAAATCATGTTTACAAACTATTACGAAATATTTGAAAAGCGACTTCGAAATGATTGACTTCGTTACTTTTTAAATACCATGTCGAAACTTCATAGAAAACTAGTATTTAATATGTATTATAATTTCTAAGTAGCATAACGGAGTAAGGTCAAGTCTTCAGTAAACTTACACCGCCCGAAGTTGCGGTATGGCCATACATTGAAAATTGTTAACAAAGCCCACTAATACTTTACTAACAATACTAAGAACTTTACCCTTAACTATTATCGGTTTAGAAGCTGCGAATTACTTCTTAATTTCTCGATCCCAACCCTCTTAGCAAGAAACTTAGTTAAATTTCAGCTTTTTTCTATTTCCATTAATCAACAAAGTAAACCTTTTGTTAAGGTCGGGTGCACACGAATGAAAGATTGATGAATGAACTTAATGTGGAGAGTTTGAAAGTCTGTGTCGACCCTGCCTTTGTTTTAGACTAAGTCAGTCTCGACTCGACGTTAACATAGACTAAAACTTGCGAGGTCCTAGGCTTCTAGGTCGTAACTAAGCTTAGCTAAGTAATGACTTAGAAGTATTTGTATTATATACTAGCTGTTACCCGCAACCGTCACTGAAATTATTATAAAATATTACTTCCCTATTTGATTCAAATTTTGTTAATAATTTTAAAGGTTTAATTTTGTTTCACGGTATTCTTATCTTTGATAACATGAGCTATCTGCAGTGTCGTCAAAATTGGTCCCGCCATATCGGAGACTAGCCGGAACAAACAGACAGACCGAGGGAGCGACAGACATACAAATTTTATAAATACTTTGTATACGTTGGTATTGATTCAGAAAAAAGGTGTTATTTTAAATTACAAACAGACATTTAAATTTTGTTAGTTTGTACATGCGTCTCTGGCTTTATAATTGAAAGTTATATGTCTAGAAATTAAAAAATAAGTCCTTAAAAAAGATACGAAGCAAAAATAAGAACCTCATACGAGAGAAAAAAGGCTTAAATATACAGCAATACCTACTTATTATATTATGTACAACGTACATAATAGAAACAAAAAGGGTAACATCATGTAATCCAATCTTACTGGAGCCAAAATATCATCTAAGGTACGCACTATTTTTAGTACATTCGGTCCTCTATTTACATTTTTTCTTGATTCTTTTGATCATCAGATATTCATAAATGAAAACGAAACAAAAGGACAACTGATTATCTTAACTAATAATTATTAGAAATGCGAAAGTAAGTTTGTTTGTTACCTCCTTATCACGCCTAAACCACGGGAGCGACGATCCTGAAATTTAGCATTTTTTTTTATTTACTCATATTTGAATGTGTACAGAAACGGACATAGATTACGTTTCATCCCGAAAAAAGTACTATTCCTGAGAAAAACAACAATATCTAACGTTCCTACGATAATAAATGGCGCCACGTGTCTTTCGAATCATGATTTAATTATATTATAGAAACTTCAGTAGTGTTGTAAAGAGTTATTTTTTTATTATTTGAGTACCTAATACATTTTGTGCGTCATAGTCTGCATAGTGTCGATAGACTGGTTTTTCATCCCCTTTGATATAACAAGCAGAGAATAACCCCAATTGATTGCCAAATTCTCAATGAACACGAGCAAAGCCACGGGCAAAAGCCAGATTTTAAAATCGTTAAACCCAAACTAAGCTAGGTAACTGAAAACGATCCTAAATCAGCTAATATGTGTGATTAAGTTATCTGACACGACCGTATTTGCAATATTCCACCGAATGAAGCCAATGCTGAAATGAGGAAATTAAAGGCCATCCATTATTATGACGTAGGTAGCACCTCTTTGGTCGCTAAGCTCCTGACTCGAACAAATTGTGTCGCGGTCAAATCACCGTCAGTGGTCGGCGTTCGGCTTTTAATTGCATTGATCTATTGATCGCTGGACACTTAAATTTGACGGTCTAGGTAGCCCCGAAAACTAGTTCACCGATATTAAACTATCGAGGTTAATTGGCTAGGGTATGTTGAGCAATTTAACAAAGATTTAAAGACCTACTCAATAAAATTCAAACAATAAGTAAACTCAAAGCGGAACCCAATCGTCTGTCGAAGCAATAATAAAAAGGTAGAAAACGAAACTTTAGAGCTAGCTGCTAGTTGAGGCAAAAGTTTACCGTTCCACAATAATCTCTGATATTTACTCGAATATTGTAGTTACAATGAATTTCCCGACATTTGGAACACTTCGTAGCGCTTACGTTCACTGGGAACATTAAGTGCCGGGAAACGTAAAAGTTTAACAAACCATGAAATAATCCATGAAACTAGTTCTATTTCCGTGAAAGTTTTTCGTGAAAAGAATTTATTCTCATAGTTTTAAAAATAAATTCTAAACTAAACTATCTACGGCGTAGCTCGTGCTACGCGCAGCTACGGCTACGAAAACAAAATTATTTCGTGATTTAGAATTTCGTTTCTCTCTTTTTTCATAGTGTAGTATTAGAGGTAATGTGAGTATAGTAATTTAGTTGCTAATAACATCATACTACAATTACATTGATTGTAGAATAGAATAGCAACTTGGAAACATGCCAAGGCTGATCGCTGTAGCAATAATTATTGTTAGAGCTGTTTGTTGATTACTAGAACTAAGTCTTATTCTTGTGGAATAATCCTTTTTTTTTGGGTATGGGAAATTATCAAATTGGACAGTGCGAAAGGGAGTCTCAGACTTCTACTAACTAAAAACTACCCATGTTCCTTCTTAGCCCTTGTGCCGAGGCCGCGGTATCTCTTTCGAACAACCCGCAGCTGTGGAATAATCCTTAACAATACTTTAACAAAACGAATGTGAAAAAGAACAGACTTTTACAGAAGCTGTAAAATTGTAATCATAACAAAAGTACCTAACCAGACTATTGTAGGGAGCGAAATTTCGAACTTTATCGAATAAAACCGATTCCAATAACTGCCCAAATTACGACAGGCTACCTTGTTTTTTTCAGAGTTCCCAAACTTATTACAAAACCTAATTTTACGATTGATTGTAAACAGATTTCTTTTGGTGTAGAAAAGTTGCCAATGTTGGAACAAAACTAAAAAATTGGTCAGAAAAACATGGTGTTTGTGTAACCGGCAGATTTGCTTTTGACCAAAATGGAGATGTGTTCGCACCAATTGGCGCTGACTGAGACAGATTGGTAGTTTCCTGCCAGCGAGTGATACAAATGTCGTTTTAATGGCTCCTAGAGACAAGGGTTAATTTATTTGAAGACGACGATTTGCGACTGTGACTTCCTTTCGAAGTGATGCTAATTTCTCTTAGGAATTAACTGTGTAGAAATTCTAATTCTGTACGTACGACAATTAACATTAATTACTCACTCGTACGTACTTACTGCCTCGTTAATCTAGTGGTCGCAAGCGCTACTGCTGAGCATGAAGTTCTAGGTTAGATTACCGGGTCGGGCAAAGTGTTATTATGTTTTTTTTATCAGAAATTTCTCAGTAGCAGCCACAGACTCTGAATTTATCCCATCGGGGCTGCGGGTTATTCGAAAGAGATACCGCGGTCTCGACACAAAGGGCTAAGAATGAACATGGGTGGTTCATGGGTGGTGGTCAGTAGAAGTCTGACACTTCCTTCCGCTCTGCCCAGAGCGGGAGGAGTTATTTGATTCCCACCCCCGCAAAAAAAAGACACTGTATTTGTGCCCAGTGGATGGCAATAGGCTCACTTCGTATCACATGGGACTTAAACATAACTGGCGAGATGTGGGTCTACTATTAGGTACACCTCTTGCTTAACCCTTCGGAAATTACAGGCGTGATGATATGTTGTGTTACGTATGCACTATTTGAAACAGTGAGAAGGTTTTATATTACGCACATAAATCAATTCTAAATGTTGATTTCAATCACTAATTCATCAATTTTGTGCCAGAACGGTTGATAAGAGTTAGTTATTTAATTACCTAGTTTACAACTTCAACATATTCATTTTGATCATCAATTAGTAATTTACCGGCACTGAACTCTAATTTTAAAATGTTCACTAATAGTTAATTAGAACGATTTAGTACCACATGAAATCATGTTAGCTTTAATACTGTAATTAGTGGTTTGGTCAATTTACATATCATTATGAAATTTTCGTTCGGGTAAATAGGAAAGTTGGAAAAATGGTTTTAAATAGTCGTTCATTATAACATTAACGTACGTTGGCTTGGCTGTGGTTTTTATCCGATATGTGTCGTGAATTTTCACAAGTATTTGTACAAAATGTTAAACAACTATAAACCCTTATAAAAATAAATGAATTTGATGTCTACGTCTTTTTATTTTTTTGTTGGATTAACAGTATCAAGGAATGGAAGCAAAAAACTAAACTCAATCTTATTATTTCATTTTTATTTCTTAGAACAAAGACCAAATTGAGTTTTCTCTATTGTTTATCAAGCGATAATATTATATTTTGCTAAATAAAACGAAATAAATAGAAGCTCATTCCTAATTCCTTTGTGCCAACATGTTCAACGTTAACATGGGACAAGCGAGGACCATTTCCATCATTTTTACTGAATTACGTTTGTGTTCCATTTTCCTTTAGATGTCGTCCAGATGTAGTTGTTTTTGTTACCGCAAAAACTTTCGTTCGCCATTATATGGAATTCAAGGAGGGAAAGCTTTTATTGGCCCCAACGATCCTTATTACGTTATAAATCAACGTTAGATATGTACTCATGACGTTTGGCCTTCGCAGTGAAATAATGCGAATATTATTGGTAGTTATATTTCCTGATCACAAATTACTTTAAGTATGATATTACTACATTCAAAGCACGTGGTGGGTAATGTGGGTTGCATGATGTACCGTTGCTAATGTCTCATCGCTAGCAGCAAACACCGCGTTACCGTACTGATCACAGATTTCGTTGATAAGCGTAATCGTGTTACGTACAGGGATGTGTGACCTGTCAACTTAACTCGTAGTTAAAATCTGTGCCGATTCAATTTAGATTGCCATCGCCAAGCTAAAAACAGGACTAGTTTCAAATAAACGTATAATCCACGAACAGATAGGTAGAGCTGTACCTATTATAGTACCAACACCTACAAAAGTATCCGTAATCAGGGAATCATCTGCTACTGAGAAATTCCTGATTGATAAACCCAACAACACATTACCTTCCCGACCCAGACCTTGAAACCAAAAACCTCATCCTCGACGCTTGCGGCTACTAAAACAACGAGGTAACCTCACAACTCATAAAGTCATAATGAAGTCTTAATTTTTAAACAAAACATTCCAAAACGACTAGTCCTGTGTTAGGAGGGAACTGAGTCTGCGATTCTCCTTACAAATGTATTATCCTTTTTTCTTCCAGAGTATTGCCTTATGAGTAATATTTTTTTTTCATAATATCAAGGTTTGTCCGCCTTCTTTGATTCAGCAACTAATATCTAAGTATTACTTATAGAAAAATTTACTCACCAGAATTGACGCAAAATGTCTCATTTTACGGTTACCACCAGGACCATTAGACAAATTTGAAAAGTTTTTAACACAAAAGAAATTAACAAGAACCTAGACTATTATTTCTTATTAAAAACACAGTCACAAATCGACCCAATTTTTGAGGGAAAAAATGGAAAATACGAAACGTCAATGTCGTTAAATTTTTAGAATATAATAATCAGTCTGATCTGCAGCAGTCCCGGGATATCGCACTCTACGGGGGCAGGCTTGACAAAACGGCCACAGTTTTTTCAAAAACATATTTTCAAAATCTTTACAGGCCCTGTTCCCTCTTAAGGCGCACGTGTACATTCTAAAATAGGCAAAGGTAGAATCTAATTTGTAGGTTGCCTTTTGGCGTGTGGGTAACAAGTAAGCCAGTTAACCTTCAGGTAAAAGGGTGAGCAATTGGAAATGTGTCCTTAATGGTGACATGCTATCTCTCTAGTACCTTTCCGAACCTAAAGCAATCACTCGCTATACAACCCTTCTGCCATTAGGCATACACGGCTGGGTGACGGAATATATGAAGTTATTTATATTAGACCTAAAATATCAAGATATATGTGATTTGTACCGAGATACACATGTGCCTAACCCTCCCGGGATTACAGGGTGAAATTAAATGTTTTATATGATATTTATAGAGTAATATTCAGCCTTTTTTTTTTTTTGGGGGGTGGGAAATCATCAAATAACCCCTCCCGCTCTTGGGCAGAGCGAAAGGGAGTGTCAGACTTCTACTGACTAAAAACCACCCATGTTCCTTCTTCGCCCTTCATATCGAGGCCTCGGTATCCCTTGCGGACAACCCGCAGCCTCGACAGGCGTCGGCCCTTGCGGGCCCCTTCCATGTTGCTGACATCTCTTTGAGGCGCGCGTGGAACACGAACGCGCCGTCGACACGGCCTGTCGTCGTCATAAGACGGACGGACGGCGAGCTTACCCATCACTCACCGTCCACAGGCCCGCGTCTACGGTTGGCCGGAAGCCATCACGTGGCCCCCGACGCCCGGAGCGCCTCCCGCGGCGGCTGGGACGAGAGGTTCTCTCCCTCTCACGTTCCGCCACCTCCTTCGCTAGCATCACTGCTTCGCAGAAGGAGGCGACGGCGTCCCAGTCCTCCTCGCCCCGGACCATGGCTTGCACCAGGGCCGGAGTAATATTCAGCCTCAATCGGCTAGCAAATTTTGTATAGAAGTAGTTTTTGTGAAGAAATATGACCTTTTGTAGAAGTTCTTTTAGTCTATTCTGTTCTGTTATAAAATAATATCATAATTTTTTGCAGCATTATTTCGAATAATATTATGTTTTTTTCAATCTCGAGTAACGGGAATATAAGAAGTTATTTCAGAAGTAACAAAATATTATAATATTGATTTAGATAAAGGACCGAAAATATTATTTCAAGATGTAATATTATTACTACGCAATATGAAGCCTGAATCTACTCGCAAATTGCGTGAATAACTAGGTTTTTGCGAAGAAAAATAAATATATCCCCAATTCCCCATCTATAAATTCTTTATAACATTATTTTCTCTTCTGTTAGAAAATAATCACCATTCTTCGTAACATTTATAAATTCGCAACTCATTATTTATTTCTTAAATTGTCGTATAGGTTCATCTGCCAAATTAAAGAAAATCATTACTACAAATTTTATAAAAAAAAAAAAATATATATATATATACTTGAAAATAAAGCCAGACAAAGACTTTGTGGGCTATACTAACTAATCTTGATAAGAACTTAGCTAGTACTCAAAGAACCTTTAAAACAGTGCCCAAACCTTAAGGCATTAATCGACTTTAAATTTAGCCAAAGTGAAAATGTATTTTAGGACAAGAATTTAGGTTTCCATTTGTTTAAGTACCAAGAAAATTTACAAGTAGGTTAAAATGTAGAACATTATTAGAATGACAAACAAGAACTATTCTATAGGTACAAAATATTTTGGCGCAAGACGTTTACATAAAGGCGCTGTTAGTGAAAAGCGTAATTGGTTTGTGGATGTATTGAAAGAAAAACTATGGTTTTATTTTTCCATTTTGCAATAGTTAGTAGAATGCCGTGCGTGTGCAATATAATACGTTTAGATTTTGTAATGCGTCAGGTAAGTTCGCCAAGTCACAAGTAGGCTGTTTCTACTCGACCATACAAAAACGGTGCACATCCCTGGTCCGTAGCTCCAGTGTCTGTAGTCTCCGAGGCATCCGGAGAGTATTCGCGGAGAGGATTGGTTGCTAGTATCTCAACCATTGCTGTATGGATCATTTGCTGAGCAATTAAAATGTTTCGTGATAGCTAAATATTAAAGTTATGTTATTTTATGTTAAATATGGTCTTTGTTGATTGAAATAAATTATTATATTCTATTTTGGGTAAGCCCCAGGTCCTTGGAGAACTACAATTCATTAGTTTCATGTTTCATATTTAGTTCTAAATCCTAACTGAAATTAACATATTCCGTTTAGTACCTCTTATCATAATACTAAAAACAGTTTTTGAGCTCAGCACAATTAAAAGTCGTATACATTTAGACAGTATTTAACACTAATTTAAACCTATCATTATTGAATATCCTTGGTAATTCATAGTCTATGATTACGAGTACATAGGCGCTTGTATAATACAGGTTGTATAATTATATGTTCGAAATCATTCAACAACACGACCTGTGGCGGTATCTGTTTGTATGTACATAATAATAATGAACTAACATTGATGCTGTTAGCGATAATCATGAAAATTAACACACAGATTAGTCCCCAGACATCACATTACTGACTCAATTTGACTACACCTTTTGTGTAATAAAAACATTGTTAAAAATTACTACAACAAGATAATTAAGATTATTTTGTTATTTGTTTTTTCGAGGTTGGAAATTATCTTACGAGAACATAATCCTAACTTATATTATAATGCGAAAGTAAGTTTGTTTGTTTGTTACCTTTTCACGCCTAAACAACTGAACCGATCATCCTGAAATTTTGCATATACGTTTTCAGGTGTATAGAAATGGAAAAAGGGTACTTGTAATCCCGAAAAACGTACTATTCCCGAGGAAAACCACAATAACGCTCTTATTATAATAGATAGATGGCACCACGTGTCTTTCGAATTATGATTAAATTATACAGGGTGTAAATCAACCTATCACACACCCGTTAACCAAGCATTCTGTACATCAAACTAAGTACCCCTACGCAAAAATTTTTGCTGAGAAACATTTTTTTTTTTGGGGTCAATTATCACATTTTACGGTAAAACTCAATGTAGCACTCTTAAAACATTTTGCTATTGGATGCTTTGAATAGTGAACGGGTCATAGTGGTAATTTAAGTAAAATTATAACCTGAAAAACTAGTCCTTACAAAAACAGCTGTGAAAAATTTGGAACTTTGACCCCCAATATCTCCGTAACTTGGGGGTTCCCAGGTAAGGTCTAGAACAAAAAAATTATCGCAGTGATGGGGAGAACAAGTGTCCTTCGTTTGCGTTAAGGGTACTTTTACACCCTATATACCTGAAGAAAAATAATTGAAATGTTAGAATTTCACAGAAGTGATGCGTTTTAAGTAATTTTAAGGACAAAATCATAGGGATAGAAAAAATGAATAGTTTCGATATAGCTGAATACCAGAATTTCACATGAAACGACTGTCTATCTGACTTATCCCTTGGTGGGACTAGAGCTAGACTGACTAGGTGTCAGACTTTCGAGCCACTGACTACCTGTAACGACTGTCAACAATCTACGAATTACAGCCGAGACATTGGTCTCGACTGTAATTCGTTGATTGTTCGAATTTCCTTCGTGCCTCAGAAAGCAAATTAAGCCCTATGGCTTAATTCGAAAATGGGAAATTCGGTATGTAATGCATGGTCAATTGGACACTCATCCATCAATCGACCTTGACAAGCGCGCCATAATCTTGATTTTTTGCGGACAAGTGATTGTTCGTTAACTGTTCATTTTTGATTCTTAGTTCATATTCTTTGATCTTGTTACTTTGTTTGTTTATTGTTACCTTTTTTTTGTTGTTTTTTCTTTGTTTTCGTGTTTTAACAATGGAAACTTGTAATTGGCCCTCAAATGCTTATCGTCTAAGTACATTGTCTGTATCAGCTGTAAGTTTCCCAAAAATCGACCGACACGGATGTGATTATTTAGCCGCAAGTTGCTTCATGAAAGTAGTGTAGTTATAGTTCGTTATTAAAGTTTATAATAGAACAAAGTATCCCGTAATTATCATCGTTTAATGTATTATAGTACCTAACGAATGTTACGAACTACAAAAAGCAAGCAGTACCTTTGTGCTCCTTTATTTTTATGTTATATCCTTTTTGTTTTATATGGTTACATAAATTAATTAATTAAAAAACTTTGAATCAAAAGTTCTATAAAGACAATTCTTGTCTATTCTATAATTTCGTTAATATAATTTTATCACATTTATGTTAGTCTGTAAGGTATTTATCTATAGGCCTTAGATGCCTGAAAAAAAAATATTATTATTATTAAACTCACTGCTTTTTCCCATAGGGGTAGGCTGAAACCACAGAATAACACCTGCTACGACCCTTTTTTATGAAGGGTGGAAAATCATTAAATAACCCCCCTCCCGCTCTTGGGCAGAGCGAAAGGGAGTGTCAGACTTCTACTGACTAAAAACCACCCATGTTGTCATGTCGAGGCCGCGGTATATCTTGCGAACAACCCGCAGCCCCGACGGGACCTGCTACGACCCTTACTTACTTCTCTTGCTTCATCCACGTTCACATTTCTGGCCATACACGTGTTTGAATGTTTTAATCCGTATATTTAGGTTAAGCTAAATTATCCTTCGTCAAAATTGACAGACACAAGCGAAAACATAAACAAACAATTATTAAGCGCTCAATAGATATACATTAATTTTGTAGAACAATTTTATACCAAGACCGATTTGTGACCCAATTATATATTTAAGTAAGTCTTTCATTTTGCGTAGAAAATATTACTGAAACCTTCCTACGGATTTCTAGAAAAGTAATTTTCGTATGAAATTTTGTTTTTAATAGTTTCGCTGGTACCTATAATATAAGAAAAAATAGAGAAGTGTTTTCCGAAAAATACCGCCTACTTACATAAGTGAGTACTTAGCTTATTTTCAATTTAGAAAAAGAACTTCGGCTCATATTTACATCATTGTCACATTCACATAGCAATCAAGCGTAAGTGCACGTTTTGATAAACGCAAAGCAATGTTTTTTCTTTCTACGTAATATAGGTAATGTTTGCGCAAAGGAAATATTAAATTCAGGCGTTTCTCCTCACTGCATGGCATTATAAAAAAAATTACTAAGTAAAAACAAAATAGAGTAATTGATATTAAGGGGCGCTCTCATTTCGTTTTAGGTAGTCGTAAATTGGAAGCTGCTATCATAATAAAGTCGTTTTATTATGAAGTAATATCAATCACCTTTGATACCGTTTCTTTATTTTTCACGTGGTTAAATATTGCAATCACTTTTACAGTCTTTCAGGCGAAGGCTACCTTTTACGTGAGGCCGTTTCCCTTATACATAATGAAAGTTTATTTTTAGATTTTACTTTTCAGGTGGATACTTTATTTTTAAGTAGCTGTTGCCTACAACCTTACTCCACGGGAACTTATGAAAGTATGACTTCCCTATTTGAATAAGACATTATTAACAATTTCATGTGTTTAAATTCTTTTTGCACGGAACCCTACACCTTTTTCTGAAATAAAACTAGTCTAAGTTTCATGAGCAGTGGTGGCCCAGTGGTGGGGACCCCGAATTACGAACAGTAAGTCGTGCGTTCGAACCCAGGCAGGCGCATTACTTTGTGTAATTTATTTCAACACCACTGCCCTCAAAAACGGCATGTCCTAGAACCAAAAATTCGAAGACTTGTGACATCTACCAATCCGCACTGGGCCCGCGTGGTAGATTATAGCCCATTCCCTCTCAAAGAGTGGAGGCCTGTGTCCCAGCAGTAGGAACATTGATAGGCTGTTGATGATGATGATGAAGAGACATACACGTAGCATCACGCCTGTAATCCCTGAAGAGTATGACGAAGGTGTATCTAATAGTACTATTAGATACAGCTTGCTGTACAGTGTACACTGTACACTCATGACTCACATTTTGCCAGCTTTGTCTAACAAGGGGCTAACCTATTACCAACAAACCGACTCCGTGACTGCTACTGAGAAATTACTGACGGCAAAACCCAATAACACTGCCCGACCTGGGAATAGAACCTAGGACCTCATGCTCAACAGTCGCACTTACGACTACAAGACCAACGAGGCAGTCGGATGTAATGTAGGCACGTTAGCCCTATGTAAATGTTTCCATAGATAGTCAAGAGTGTGCTCAACATAATTCAGTTCCGACACGACGTAGCACCGTAATTGATATCTTATTCAAAAGCACTTTAACATAATCAAATTTAACTCAAACCGTAGCTAGATTAACACCTAATCAACAACATTGCTTGATTAGAGATACATCGTACAACATAATTAGTAACTAATACTGTTCGTACGATGATCTGTTGCGAAGCTTGTATTGTTTCAAGTTATATGAAGTCGGTCATTGTCACATAGCTATAGGCACCAATAAGCTATGTTTATAATTAGCTTTAACATCACGCATGTAATCCTCAAAGGGTTAGGCAGAGGTGTACTTATTAATACACCCACATTTCGCCAGTTATGTTTAAGTCCCATGTAATAGGTAACACATCAGCACAAATTCAAACTCGGTGGCTGATAATAAATGCCTGGAAACACCCAATAACACTTTTGCCCGACCCGGTAATCGAATCTAGGACCTCGGCAATCGTGCTTACGACCGCTAGACTAACAAAGCAGTCCTCCTTAATTATTCAAAATTAAACAGACAGATGTGTTGCTGGGGAGTTTGTTCCGCCACTTCTTCTTTCCAGTTTTGGGGGACTGTCACTTGTAAATAACTAAAGTAAAGTAAATTTTGACGTTCGAGAAGTGCTGATTATCAGCCTAGTTTGAATAAATGACTTTTGATTTTGATTCAGTAAAATTCTATGTTGTTACAAGCATGGTATTTTCGAACCTATAACATAATTCAATAGCTCTACTCTCAAACTTGTAACCACTATTTCTCAAGATTACTCTTTAAGAATTTTGCCACGATATAAATATTTATGTTCGTAAGACAAAACATTATTTGGGTTCTATTGACCTTTCAGGTAGTACCTATATACCGGTATCATATGATTTTAGTATCTAAAGGATACTGTTTCTCTACACCCACTCCAGCCTAACTTACATACTTGACATTTAACCCTAGTACAGAGTAGGTACACGAAAGAAAATAGAAAATAATATCGATATTATGGGGATAAAGAGTCTTCGCTCTGGTCCATTGGACGAGAATATTTACTTGCATGAACTTTGGTAAAGGAATATGGAACGAAGATAATAAGGCTCTAGTCTAGACGTTTGACACAAAAATGATATAGACGAATTTCATGAATCTTAGTTGCAGGCGATTTTTGAAGATTAAAATAAAAGAATTATAAGTGGGTTTAGCAAATGTTCTACAACTTTTAGTATTATTTATTAAAAATGTTTACGTTCGGTCGTACGTGGTCGTACGTACGTCGGTACGTGTTTAGGGTACGGTCAGTATCAGAAGTAAATTAACACTACTCAAAGTTTCAAAGCAGGTTTTTTAACAAAAACTTGTTAAATATTGCTCGTTGCTAACAAGGTATTGAAGAGTAAAGAATATTTTAAAGAATAATCTTCTGAAATATTAAATAATAGCTGGAGTCCTGTACATCAAATAATTAAAATTCCAAAATGTTAAGCTACTTCTGTTGCTGACCGTACCTACTTAAAACTAAAACTGTTTATCATTCCAGCCCAAGTACAATCGCTAACTAAGGAGTTATCTATAAATAACGAGCTGTCTAACAATTTTCTTGTACAGTACAATTTAACAACATTATCTATTTCCATCTATCTGCAGCTTTCAGAACGTTATTATCCTATGTAGAGGTACTCACCCATTCCCCAGAAGACAGTAGCAAAGAACGCCACAAGGATGCGGCTTCCGCTCGATGGTACGACCTCCATTCCACCTGATATTCGGTACCCGAAGCACATATCACTATATCACTGTTCCTCAGTCACTACTCAACACAGTACAGTGTAGTCACTCCTTTAGCTCACAACAATACGGGTGTTTGTTCGCCACACAATCACACACATTTTATGTCAATCCCATTTTCCACTGAACCTGAAAAAAGAAGCTTATTTTCATATCACCCTCAAAATGCGCTCAGAGCGTATCATGAGGATTTCAAAAGTAATATTAGAAGCCTGATTTGCGTACAAATAAAAACAGAGATCCCCAAACAGATTAACGTTTTGGTGAACTTTTACGAATTCTTTTCCGATGATTGGTTTGAATTTAAATTCTTGAATTGTATTATTACTTGGAAACGAATATTTGATAGAACAGTAAATCAATTATGTAGCTCTTCTATAATTATATTATACTTTATACACCGAATCAAATACCCTTATTCATATTATTGTGATAAATTACGACTCTAATTTGATTAAATCTGCAAACTCAAAGCCTTAATTTACGCGCCATTCCAAAAAGCTTATTAGATTTTATCCAAATACATTCCCATCGAGAGCGACGGCGTGTTTTATGTACGACTCAAATATTGCGAGGAAACAACTTGTGTCCGCAATTCAAGTTTTTCTCCTGAAACTTGTAACAAGTTCTGGAAGTGTTTTGATTATTTTTTTGTTACGTAAAAAATATATTGTTCTGACAATAACAAAGGCAATTTAGTAACGCAAATATTGTTGTTTTAATACAATACACAAATTAGTTCGGTGTGTTAATAAAATTCGTGATGTTTTTGAGAAAAGCAAATAGGAAAGTTATAACATGTGGCTGGCGTTTGTTTGATGAAATGTTAATGAGATACATTTCGGTGGTCCCAAGTTTGTAGCTGTGGAAAGTCTGAAGGGTGTTACAACAGCTGGGACATAAACGATGAGTGAGGCGACATGAAACACAGCTGCCACCGATCGCCTCTGACCAATCTCGTTGCTGGTTCTTTGTCCTCTGTTCCAACTTTACATTTATTTCGGGGTTGAGAGCCGAGCCTTTCACAGCTCTTATCATATTGACACAGACGGAACATTTAATCCTTCAATTTGGGCTGCCCTTTTCAATATCAGGCTCTAAAGACGAATTTTGAAAGTGAGTAACCGCGTTTAGTGATGTACCTACCTACAGAATGAAATAAGGTACTGTTGGAAAATCTCGGGGTATTTTGTATGATTTTGCAGCTCAATTCAGATGACAGTACAATACAATTAGTATATTGATATCATTTTTATATATTTACAATACATAACGATTTTGGCGTCCAATCCAGTAATTATAATTGTAAAAATTGCCACTGTGAAAAATAACAACGCAACAAGACTTCAATCAAATCTTAATTGGCAACATGACGTAGCCCACCCAATACTTTCTCTCTTTTTCATTTTTTTTATTTATAACCGTTACAGCAGAAAATAAGAGTTAAATAATGCTTATTGCCTTTTAACAAACATACATAAACATAACATAACATCGCGGCTGTAATCTCCGAAGCGTAAGTCAGATATATTATGTATCCCGTCGAGGCTGCGGGTGTTCGCAAGAGATACCGCGGCCTCGACATGAAGGGCTAAGAAGGAACATGGGTGGTTTTTAGTCATTAGAAGTCTGACACTCCCTTTCGCTCTGCCCAAGAGTGGGAGGGGGGGTCATTTGATGATTTTCCACCCACCATAAAAAAAAAGATATATTATATATTCAATAGTACCTACATTCACTTTTCGCCAGGACCCATAAATTAGGAGGCAAGCCTACTAAAAAATTCGTAATGGAAAAAGCCCAATAACATCATCTTTTAGTAAATTGTTATCTATAACTTTAAATAAAACAAGTTGTTATGTATTCACATAGTAAGTTAATACGGATCTAGTGCTAGCCTTTTTTTGTTTTGGAGCACTCTGGGCAGAGCGATAGCGGGGAGTATCAGACTGACTAAAAACCACCCATGTTCCTTCTTAGCCCTTTGTGTCGAAGTCGCGAAGAGCGGTATCTCTTTCGAACAACCCGCAGCCATCTAGTACTAGCCTTAACCTGAAATAATTCAAGTTTCAAATCTGCTTCAAAATTTCTAGAGCTTATTTTATTTCAAACTCGTATATAATAGTATACATCTCGCTTGCGACTTAACTCTTGCGAAACTTTATTCTCTTTACTTTTCTTATCTGTATTATACTATTTTAAGTATAACCAAGTCCGTTAATTGTTTAAAACTTTCAAATGAAGAGTTCTCCGATTCGTTTATGTAAACTGTGCTCCATCGTAAAGTTTTAAACCTTATTTAAGTAAACACCAATTTATTTTATTTAAGTTGGAACAGACGCTAGCATTTATTTGGTACTTGCGGAATGACAAACATTGGAAAAGGTCGAAAGTAATTTAGGCAGCACGTGTCTCATGCGGAGCCGGGATGTCTGACAGGAGAGAATGGAACAAGGAAAGGTGTTGCGCCGACTCCAAATAGAATGATACATAAGAACTCACGTTGTGACTGACGAGCTTCTCTCTCACAGGCAGAAGCCTTTTTTCCTAACCATAGGGACATTGAAGCCTGGGTATCTGACCTAGAGTGTCCACACAAAAAAAGACTCTAACTGCGGAACTCAGAGATATTTAATGATTACTTAAGTCGTCACTTAGTAAAGATTTGACATACTTTTGAATAACAAAACTGTCAAAACCTTTACTAAGGGTGGGTTGCACCATATTACTATAACGATAACCAAACCGTAACAAGCCATAAAAGCATTAAAAAAGTATAATTTGATGGCTTGTTACGGTTTGGTTATCGTTATAGTAATATGGTGCAACCCACCCTAAGTGATGGCCTAAGTAATCATTAAAGCTCTCTGAGAGCGGCAGTAAGTAGGTCACGTAAATCTATCATGAAACTCTGAAATGTTTATTTATTCGATGTGTTAGGGGTTCTATTTTGTTACATAAGCGTTAAATAACTAATTACGTTGCAGCTCATTGGATATCGGAAATATCATTCAGCTCGCTATCAATAGGCAAAGTTCCCAAGAGGCTGGCAGCATCGCCACGTTTGTCGACAATGTTGCCACTATTTTTGATTAAATACTATTTTGACGAAGGTACCAAATAGCAGTTATAACCTTCATAGTAAGAGTGTTCCAATACATTAGTGGCTGTGTAGGAGTGGAGGCTCATTAATCGACAGAAATAGCGAGAAAAGAGAATCCCTCACTAATTGAAGGCTTTGTAACTCCACACACCCTGTAGAATAGCGTCGCTTTCCAACAGCGTGTGCACGTACGTAATACGTTTATTATTCGTTATAATTGAATGACTTAATTATGCTTTACATCCTTAATTGAATCAACAACAGTCTGTTGTGGTTTGTAAACTAACGTTATAATAACATTATTAGAAGGTTGAACTAACTGGATCCCGTTAAATGCGTATGACATGATCAAAAATATTTTATGAGTTTTCAATGACTGCTGTTGCTGATGCCCATTAATTAATTGTTTAGTTATAATAACAAGCTTTTCAGGGATTAAGTTTTTAAGCTGACATGGTCACTAACATTATCAATATTAGCATTAACACTGAAAACATGATACTTACCACTAATATAATTTTTAAAGTACCCCACTTTAAATTATAAGCAACGATAAAGTTAGTTAAATTTAACTGTAGCCTGCCACGCATAATACGAGGTTTGTGAAACGTATTAACTTGTGTTTTACTATAAACAGAAGTTTATTCAACGTTAAGAAATATGTTAATGGTACGGAGTCTGGATTGGTGCCCGGTTGATGGCAATAGGCTCGCCACCAATTTATTATATGGGGCTGAAACAAAACTGGCGAAACGTGGGTGTACTATTAGGTACACCTCTGCCTAACCCTGCGGAGATTACAGGTGTGATCTTATGTTATGTTAAAAATAATGTGTGGCCAAGCAGACATTAATATTTAGATACTTAACTTTAAGCAATTTTTATAAGTATACCTCCAGGAGACATCTTGCTTAAGCTCGAGGTTTCGAAACTAGTCGGACGTAGTTATGGTTACAACAGATAAATATACATATGGCCCATAGCTCTAAGACTTACACTTGAAAAAGCTTTATCTGGCCAGTTACAACCTCCTTGTTGCAACTTTGGGCACGGCACGGTTGGCGCAGTGGCTCAAGCAGTTGACTGCTGCGCTACGTGTCGCGGTTCGATTCCCGCATGGAATAAATATTAGTATGGCCTACAGATAGTTGTTTCGGGTCTGGGTATTTGTGTATGTGAGTTTAAATGTTAGTGAACGCACCCACGTTACAGGAGAAATTCCTAGTGTGGGGCAACGTTTAAAAAAAAAAAAAAAAAAACTGTCCTTTAAACTCCTTGATATTACGAAAAGACCCTTTCTAGAACTATGATTCTTTGTATTTGTAAATATTTGTATTTGTTACTTATAAAAGCACATTTAGAAGACAGTCGCTCCATGTAAAATACTGGTAGGTACTTATTAGTTGCATTTGGTAAGAATGGAAGCCGACCCCAACATGGTTGTGGTAAGGCTAGGCAGATGATGACTTATAAAAACATTATGTACTTTTTTTCATAAATGTTATTTGTAAGTTGTTTATTATTATGTATAGTAAAGAACAATCCATTTTATTCTATGTATAGCCATTAACAACCCTGTAAACAGTATCGTCAGTGAGAAATTAGTGCTGTCACATAAAATTAGCCACGTAACAAACCATTATAAATAATGGACGTACATGGACATAGCGTTGTCACGACTACACTGTGTATGTCACGCTTCCATAAAAAACAGGTCACATCCTGTTTTAAAACAGGGAATGGGACCACCATAGAGAATGCTACAACCATTCCAAAAGTAGCCTGTTCTTATGCCAGTGAGCTGGTATAACGACCCTTTAATTAGCAGCGTTATGCAGCGAGTTATTGAAAAACAACACAACACGTTGCTGGGCATGTGGGTAGGCGGGTAGATCACTGAACAAAAGGAGGCGACACAAAGAGCAATGGAACACATTTTGCAGAGCGCGTCGCACCGTGTCCCATATTTCCTAACGAGATGATATGCCAACGTTTATTCTTCATGCTTCACATGAATTGCGCCACCAATGCATTTTGTTCGTGTAAATACATGATGCTTTCTTTTTTACTCGGTTATTTTATGCTTTTTAATTTTCCTGTCGTCGTCGGCTGAAACGGACCGTTTTTAATGAAGCAACTCGAAATGATTGAAGGGGTTGAAACCTTGTACGAATATTCTTTAAATTAAATATTTTACTTTTCCCGTCTTCATTATAATAAATGGTTATCATAATTAACCTTGTTTACTTAACGATGGAAAAGGTAGCTTGTAAACTTGTAGGATGTAATGAAGATGGGTAAATTAATTATGTTATCAAGTAGCATTTCTGGAGAGCTACAGATTCATAAGGGGCGCAGATAATAGAGCAAATAAAGGCGATACTTTCACCCTTTTTTTTTTTTTGGGGGGGTGGGCAATCATCAAATAACCCCTCCCGCTCTTGGGCAGAGCGAGAGGGAGTGTCAGACTTCTACTGACTAAAAACCACCCATGTTCCTTCTTCTCCCTTCATGTCGAGGCCGCGGTATCCCTTGCGGACAACCCGCAGCCTCGACAGGGATACTTTCACCCTTACGTAATATTTAAGCTTGGATACATAGATAGTGTGTATTTGTAGTGGCTTTAGGGCCGAAATCCCGATTCTATGTGCGGCCTGTGTTTTAGGTTTTTATTTGCTCGTGCTATCTTCGTTCCACTTTCGGACTTTTCGGAGAGCCTTAACTTTTTCGGTTTGAAGGCAGCTTTTATCTTTGAAGTGTTCGTCTTGGAAATATAGGTGCCTAACTATACGTGAGAATAGTTCATGCTTGAGTCTGTTATAACCAAATAAATCTTCGTAATGGCCAACCCGCAGTTTCACTCGACAAAGAGAGGAAAGATATAGAATTTTTGAAGGTATTTTTGTTAGCAGGTTTTCTAAAATATTTTAAAAATAAGAAATTCAGTACATTGTTAAATCATTAAACGCTTAGTGGTCAAGCTCCACTCCACTGGCTTTCGTTTACATGCCCCAAAAGCTTTCTTTACAAAATCAACAATAATTATTTATAAATGTTATAAAACTCTCTACCGCTCGTTTCCACATTGAGTGCTTGCTTTTATAAATACCAATTAAAATGCTAGAACATCGTTGTGTGATTTAAATATTGAAGCATGATAGTCTCTCATAAATAAAGGCTTGTATTTTTTTTTTATTAAAATAATCGTTTCCATTTTGACCCGGCGCGAACAGTTTTTTTTGTTACCAGTTTAATGTAAATAATTATTAACAGATCGATTCTGAAAGTTTTATCTTTTTACTATAATCAGTCATCATTAATTCTCTTGCCTTTATCCCAATTCATTTGGGGTCGGTACAGCATGTCTTCTTCTTCCATGCTTCTCATCACCTCATCAGACACGTTCTTTGTTGCCATACTTGAACATACTTACATACTACTTCTACTACTGTTACTTTACATAGTCTATGCATCTTTTCTTTGGTCTTCCTCTACTCTCATATCCATCCACATTCATACTCTAAACTTTCTTTTCGATATTTTCCTCATTCCTATGCACCACATGCCCATACCAGGACAACCAATTATCACACAGCTTTCCGTCACCGGTGCTACTTTCAGACTTCTTCTCATGGGCTCATTTCGACACCATGCATCCCTCTTAGCAGTCTCATCTCAGCCCCAAATGCCTCTTATTCATCGTTTTTGTGGCCCAACATTCTGATATTTCAGATCTTTGAGTATAATCAATCATTATTATAATAAAATATCTTTCGGTCAGAAATAATCCCACATAAACGTCCCATCATCATCATCATCAGCCTATAATGTTCCCACTGCAGGGCCTCAGGTCTCTTCTCTAGGAGAGGGATGGGCTGTAATCCACCAAGCGGGCCCAGTGCGGGTTGGCAGATGTCACATGTCTTCGATTTTTTTGGTTCTAATACATACCGGTTTCCTCACGATGTTTTCCTTCACTGTTTTTAGAGCAGCGGTGATAAAATAAATTACACAAAGTAATGCGCCTGCCTGGTTTCAAACCCACGACTTACAGTTCGCAAGTCAGGGCCGCCACCACTGGGCCACCGCTGCTCTTCACCCGACCTCAAACGTCCTATACGGATTTCCTATTTCCTAACCCCGGTCATGATCTATCCGTATGCTAAATCTCATCGAAATACGTTTAGCCATTAAGGCGTGTCGAACAAACAAAGGCACTGACCTATTTGTAATATTAGTTAGGATATCTTTGAAACTCCGCTGAAAGCAAATTTTCAAATTAAACAGCCATTTGTGTCATCTAAAGAAAAGTTATCCAAACATCTAATTTTATTATCAAATCTGCTTTGAGGAAGTTATCTTGCGATTCAATCGGCATTAAAAGTCTCTTTGTATTAACTTGTGTGGTAACATCTACCACCTGGAACTTTGCCGCAAAAAAAGTAAAACCTCACTATAAAGTTACACTCTGTTGTCTACGACTCGTGTTTTAAAACTATCCGCTTGCAGGTATTGTTCTGTGAATACTAAGATACGTTATGCTCTTACGTATCTTAGTACAGTGGCATGTATCTTGTGGATAGCAAAATACACATAGGAAAGATCACACCATGGTTGGTTAATAAAAAAAAACTTTGACTATTTTTGCTTTGCAAAAAATCATCATCATCCCTAGCCTACAGTAATCCATTGCTGGGCATGGACTTCTTTTATCCACAAACACGTCTAACCCAACGGTCATCGGTTCTACGACTAATGTGGCCGGCCCAGTGCCACTTCAGCTTACTAAAAAATTGCGCAAAAAATATCTTTCAAGAATCACATTTTTGACAGTTTATTAAACTAGCAAACTACTGCAATAAGAACTAATAAAACTGTGTTTGACTTTGCTGTAAAGAAGTTGGGTAAAAATAACCCAAAGAGCACAATGACTATCCACCGTAAGATCCCTTATTAGCTTTTAAATATTATCTACCTGAGAGAAGCTCATAGTTTCGTTCCTAGAAGCTTCTGATTGTAGGTTCTTTTTACACTTGAGAATACTGATTTATGTTTCGTACTCCTTTATTCGGTTTTCAGACGTTTCACTTTAAGTAAAAGACGCCGAATTGAAGAACCTGGGATGTGTGAATCGAACTCGCGCAAAAAGCGTTTCGTAGTATCGTAGTAGGGAAGTCCCCTTATTTTTTTTTTATATGTTGTAATAATAGCATCAACAACCCGCCAGCCGACAGACAGACGGGCGGACTGGCGGACGGACAGCGGAGGCTTGGTAATAGAGCCAGTAGGTGGAACCCTAGCTATAGAAATGAACTGAAAGTAAAGCGTTTCAGCTTCCTACCTACATTATCAAAGAACACAAACATCAATGTGTAGGTAATAAACTATCAACGCATACAAAGCCATACGGAAAAACAAAAGATTACAGTAAACTTTGCCTACCAACCCCCTACCGCCTGATATGTAGCTAAGTCACGGAATAGATCCATTTCGCGAGGACCCAACCGATAGAAGGAGACACGTGTGTCGAACGATCTGAACATTCGCACCCACGACGATAACCACGGACTAAACGCAAACGCAATTAGTAAGTAGCTACTTTACAGCTATAAGTACCTCATAAGCCATTTAAACAAGTGCTTTTATCGCTTCCGTGTTAGATATTGTCTTGAAAGTTTTGACCATTTAGTTCAAAGGCCACACGGAGCGATAAAATTTTGAGATTAGGCCACCGTGTTCATTTCTCTGGTTTTGGTTCGAATTTCATAAATGTATTTAAGTACTTATGTCTATACACTGTGTTATCATTTATATTTATTATTATATATTTTTTTCTGGTCTCGAGTTAGAACCTCACCCGCACCTCTGATTTTGGGATTTAATGCGTTTTGTATAATTATCACTTGCTTCCATAAAGGAAAACATCGTGCGGAAACCAGCATCAGCATACCTCAGAGATATTTTTCGACGGCGTGTAAAGTCAAATTAAAAGCCTACTGCCTGCCCCTGCCCCTGGTCGGCATAATACCTCTGACACCAGGTTAAGCACTAACCACACGACAAAGAAAATAAATCTTACAAGGTGTTAAAAGAGCCTTCAAGAAGCCAACAAGCATTCTATACATCAAATAAAGTAACGCTACGCATAAATTTTTGCCGGGAAACGACTTATGGCTACTTGTGGCGACTTGTGGTTTTGGTTTGAAAAATCGCGGTTAGCATGGGACTCAATGTAACGCTCTCATAAAATTGTGCTAATGGATGCATTGATTAGGAGGTACTATGGTCATGCAGGTAATAAAAGTAAATTAAAATAAAAAATACTATTTAAAGTAGATAGTCACACAGTGGGTGCCTGAAGACGGCCGTCGTAACCGAGGCAGGCCCAAAAAACGCTGGCGCGACGATCTGGGCTCATTCTCAACAGATTGGACGGAGAAGACAATTAGCAAACGAACTTGGAAAGCCTTGGGGGATGCCTTTGCCCAGCATTGGGAAAGCGTGGGCTGATATTACTATTTAAAGTAAAGTAATTCTGTTATAACATTTAAAATTTGTTTTTTTTTAGAGCTGTTAAAAGAATACCGGGTAGACTACGAAAGAGATATTGTAATGACGCGTGACGGGGAGATCATGTATTTTCGGCTTCGTTAGGGGCTTTTTACAGCAATAATAATTATAAACAAGTCTATTTTTCGTAAGTTACATTTGAAAATTAGCAGTTCCACAATAGTGCAATAGGTAAAACAACACCAATCAACCATTTTCGTCAAAAATAAAGTATATTCTATCCATACCTACCTATATCGTCAAAATATTTGGTAAAATCCTTCACAAAATCTTTGGTAAAACTTTGTGTCACGCATGTTAATGGCGACACGGTTGGTACAGTGGCTGAGCGATTGGATTGCTGCGCTTCGTGTCGTGGGTTCGATCCCCGCACGAAACAAATATTTGTATGACCTACAGATAATTGTTTCGGGTCTAGGTGTGTTCGTGTATGTGAGTTTAAATGTTTGTAAACGCACCCACGATACAGGAGAAATTCCTAGTGTGGGGCAAAGTTTATTAAAAAAAAAAAAAATGGTCCACCAACCATGATACTGAACGACTAGTTAGTAGGAAGTCCTAACCAGAGACAATGATCGTGTCCATGTTTGCGGAGCGGACTTCAAGATGGCAGTTCCTCTTAGTGAAATACTGTTGGTCACATTTAGTTTGACTGACAAAAATATATTTCATCAGAGCAACTGCCTATCTGACCTACATAATCCTGTAACTGGGTGAGATGATACCGTCTTGTAAGACTTCAGCGAGTCTAACTTGCTTTGTGAGGCACTGAGAGGTCTTGATATGTGCCTAATGGATAGTCACGCCTCCACAGACCGACCTCAGCAAATGTAGGCTTCGATCGACATTTGTGGCTAGTATTATTAAGCCACTAGCTAACTTTGACGTTAGCCCTCATAAATAGTTTAGGTATTCTACCTCGCCAAATGTGACCTATTAAAATTACTTTGATAATCTTGTTAATACCGGATAGGACCAGGCAACATAAGAAGAACAACAATGTCTCCGTATTGTAAAAGGTTACCTTAGATCTATCGTATGTGAGCCTAGAAACGAACTTACTTATTCATGTATTTGTATCTCAAACGTAAGCCTCCTTATTAAGTTTTGTATCTGAAGAACTCGTAGCAACCAAAAAATAAGAAAGTACTTGTTAGAAACAAATTCTACGTTTGTTAAAAGGAAAATGTTTAACATTTCTCCACTAAGTCTATTCTTTGACGTGCAGAATCCTCTGAGATAAAGCCGACGGGCGTTGGCGGCACGAGCCAGATAACTTTGAGAATAATCTAGCATAGACTAGAAAGACTTGAAATATAGAAACGTTTGATGTCCTATCTAGTCTATGTAAGACCATAGACAAAGTCTTCTCTACGTCAAATTGGTCACTCGGGGTGGAGGCGCTTATCGCCGGAACAATATTAATTTCTGACAACGGAAAGTTCTCTTGATTTTAATATTGTTAGGTATCAGGTATCGTATTTCAAAATTAATTTAGAATTATATCGATTCAATAACTAATTAGTTATTTAGACTGTAGCGTATTGTACTAGGGTACAGAATTCGGGGATGAACAAGATCGAGACAAGGTTACTTACGAAACTTCATTTTGTTACAAAGACTTAACTAATGTAATCACATTGAAAATTAGCCCTTTATGAGAAAATTAAGTTGTGTGAAATTGCAATATCACCGAAGTTATGTCATCAGCAGCCTATAATGTTCCCAATGCAGGGACTCAGGTATCCTCTCTCGGAGGATGGGCTCTAATCCACCACGCGGGCCCAGTGCGGGTTGGTAGATGTCACATGTCTTCGAATTTTTTTGGTTCCAAGACATGCCGTTTCCTCATGATGTTCTCCTTCATCGTTTTGAGTACAGTGTTGATGAAATAAATTACACAAAGTACCATCGACCCACTGTCGAAAGTCGCTGTTCTTTTTTTTAAGAAGTTTTGAATTGCACAACACAAGATACAAATCGTTTTAATGGCAAGACTTTAGTCGTCATCATCATCTGCGTAAGCATTTCCCAAATATGTTGGGGTAGGCTTCCATTATAACTGGACGCAACTAAAAGCAATACTTTACTACCTTTTTAAACTATATAATATATACCCTTGGTAAGACTGGTTGTCAGACTCTCGGGCCACGGACCACATATAACGCCTGTCTTAGACCTACAACGGATAGTCGGCACCAACGGCTAAGCGTGCTATTCGAGGCACAGAGGAAACTCGGTATTTAAGGGGAGGTCACCCATCTACAGACCAACCTAGGTAACCTAAAGATCTACCCGAGCGGCTATTATTATTTAGCCACAGCCTCCTCGATGCATTCGTAAGCCGTCTGAGAAACACATCAGGAGATTGGAAATTCAATGATTCTAACATCCACTACACAAAAAGCCACACACAACTAATGACTTATGCTTGCCAAAACATCTTGAGGAAATTATTCCTAAAGGCCCTATCTTGGCTTAGAGAGGAGTAACTCTTTTACAAGGACTTAGACCCACAACCCTACTCCCTGCCAAGGGCAGTTAGCTTAATCAGACCCTCCTTGCTTGAGAAATTTACCAACTTCAATCGTCGGGAACACATCTCATAGAAAATTCAATTCAATTAAGGCTTTAAGATCAGGCGAGCGGAACTTGAGTGAAAATGTCAACTTGAACATGCAAGCATTCTCTGAACAGGCAGGTATGCAGAGCAAGCATAGCTTATACAAGCAAGTACCCGCATTAATTAACCCGAAGTAAAAAATGAATGTGACGAGAACATTACCATTTAAAAAACTTGACATTATTAGTCCAAGAACTGACAAAAGAAGTGTGGGTCGTACGGCGGCAAGCGCATAGTTGTCATCGGGGGCAAAACCTGGATGAGGCTACCACAGGGCCGTGGAGATTGGCACAAGACAAGAGAGGCCTATACCCAGCAGTGGGTAACTTCGGGCTGTGAATGATAATGATGATGATGGTGACATTAGTCTAGCAGGGACTGAAGAAGGTACATGAGGTATTCCTAGAAACTGTTTCAGCATCAGGAACTAATGAAATGAACATGTCTAAAGCTGCCGTTGCGATGGCAACGCTCTCCTTGCGGGTTGCGACGGTGAAAGTGATTTCGTGTTTTAGCGTAGATATAATACTACAACCAATTTACTCCGTTTAAGGTAACCCAATATAGCCGTAAACATTCCATTGCCACATTATGTAAATAATTCTGGCCATTTCGCCCCAAAATTATGAAAAATATAATCACTTTTTAATTAGTCCAGCTATTTCAGACCAGCCGGTCCTTTCGAAATGCTATAGCACATTCCGATTATATTGAATGCCCTGAAACGAATTCAGTTGTGAGAGAGAAGCACCGATAAAATTTATTTGCGTGTAAATCCAATTAAATAAAATGTGTTTAACCGATTCATTAAACATTGGCACAATGGAACGGATTGGATGAATGTCTACGGTATTTTGAGCCTTACTTTATGTAGATAGGCAGTGATTTACTAAAGAAAAGGGGAGAGAGTCAGAGGCCGATGTATTGGTTATTCGGCAGAAGGGACCACCGAATTCCGTAATGAAATCGACCACGTAATGGTGAACCTTTTGTTCTGCATTTTAATCACGCCACAATTGTTTCAGTGAACGTTTCGTTCAACTTACATCTGTCCCTAACTTTGGTGACGTAATAAAATTGACCCTCAACTCGTGTTCTTCTAATTACTTTTTTTTGTCCCTTCTGGTTTTGTTAATTAGTTTTTTTCACATATTGATTGTTTACTTATTTCGGGTCATTTTATATTTTATTTGTTATTTATATTCAATGGTTTAAGCACATTCTAGTCACGTTCTGCTTTGCACGACCAATCAAACAATTATTAGGAACACATTAAACATGATTGAAGGCGCTGCTGTTATTACAAAACGCTTGGTATTTATGTTCAACATAAAACTGTCAACGGGCTATGTTAATGCGCTTATTTGAATAATAAAATTAATGACAACACACCGATACGTACAAACATCCAATGAAACTGTACCGTCAAGTCCATCAAAAAGTTTTCCAGTTGTCGAAACTCGCACAAAAAAGCGGTAAACTTAATCACTTCATAGTCCGCAATGTTTATGAATTAATTTTATTAAAACTTCCTTCTGGGGACGCGTCTAATTAACTAGGTCCGTCGGCTTATTTGTTGGACTGAGTTTTGACAGACGAGTGACGTAAATTTTAATAAGGGGGTAGTGGATCGTCCGTGCGGCGAGAGTTCGCGGCGCGTTCCGTGCGGGCGCTCGCCGCCATGGCACTGGCCGCGCGCGCTCGGGCGCTCCCGCCGCTCCGCTCCCGCTCGGTCCCGCTCGGCTCGATGGCGGCGCGCGTCGCTCCTGCGCTCGGACGCCAGCGCCCGCCCAGCCCGCCGCTGCTAACTCCGATTTCCGTAGCGGGCTAAGCCGAAGCTTTCCTAGATTGTGTGGCCTTAGTGAACATTAATTACACCCAACTTAGTCTGATTAAACCTTGAGGAATTATCCGGATTGACAAAATTAACTTTTAACTTAGATTTATGTCGTTTTGTTCAACAATGTTAGGTCGCGGGGGGCGTGAGGCGGCGCGCAAACTTTCCTAATCCTTATAGGCAATATTGTTATAATTCTTGGATTTATACGTTCCCACACTCACTTTCTTACGAGACCAAAACTTTGCCAATTTAATTTAAACTTAATTTAGCATGAAAATTTAGTTTCACTATATTAACGATGTTGTCTTAATTAATTAGCTTTTGCTGTGTTTCTATTGACTTGTGTTGAAGATAGATCGATATCATTCGTCTTTCGATAAAATCTAATGGGTTTGTTTCATTAAACTTTAAAGTGAATAACATTTGAAACATTGCACATTTAGTCCCACAATAAAACACAAAAAGCGTATTGAAAAGGTAATAACGTTAATTACAATTTCATTAGTTCAGCGAGATCGAGCGAGTGAGTCGTGAAGATTAATTACAAAACAACTTTACTGGCGAATATCCTCTAAGAATGTTGATCAAAACAAAATTTGTAAACGCTTCGAGCACGTCGGGCGGCAACTATTAAATTAACAATGCCCAACGGAATAATTATGAGGGCCAAATAGGGTACTTACTGTGAACATTGTAAAAGTATTTGCGAACCGAATAGAAGAGGCTAAAGTAGGTAATAATAAATTCTGAAACAGTAATTGTCATCAATCTTGAAGCAGCTGAGTGTTCCACATTTTGATTCGCGCCGCACATGGCGTGTGACGTAATTCGCAAAGCTTTCGGCACAGTTATTAAGAACAGCTGCACACTACCTGACGGATCGCGAACTTGACCAATTAAAACTTTGACAATAATAGTACGAATTATTTTGTGTCGATAAATACGTTCCATTTCAGTATTGCTCAATTTTCGTTCGTTAGGTATCATAAATTAAATGAGCGCGACCATAATATTTGCGAGGATAGTAATTAATTTATTAGGGGCCACCCATTAACTGTAATTTAAGGGCAATATTAATAGTTATTAAACGTATTTACCAATTTCGGTCGACGCATAGAATAGAGCAAATACAATGATAATTATATTATCAACGGAATCTTATGAAAGGAAACGTGTAACATTTATTCGGATATTAATATGGAGTAAATAAAATAATATTTCCTCGCAGACAGCCGTAATAATAAGTTTTGGCAGAAGATGTGACTGTAGCCATATTCCTTGAGAAAAACACGAAAAACTACGTTTATTGTGTAGTAGCGTGCTGTTTGTAACATTTTCCTAGAATGTAGGTACTTAGGTAAGTAGGTTACATTTTATTATTTGTTTTGAATGGTATTAAAAATATACCATTCGAAATTACAAAGCAGAATATAGGTTATCCCTGTGGACCATTGTTAGCACATGTTGCGGAATGAGTTATTATTTTCCGACACGCATTATTTATCGTTGTCCCAATCCCAATACAATTTTTTCACTGTCCGACGTGTAAATATGAAACGCTCTCGTATGCGAAAACACTTGAGTTATAGTTATATACGGAGGCGTAGACAATAACTAGTCGCCAGGTACCTGGTTCAGGTGCTAGGTACTTACATTATTTAATAAAAACTATGGATCAAAGGATTTTCATCGTTTAAAGAGTACTAACAATTTAAAAGCACGAGCCTTTCGTGAAAGTATTTTCAACCTGCCCGCCATTTTGATTTTTTTTAGAAATCGCGGCCCACGATGAAAGTGGTATGTATGGATAGAGGACATATAGACAAACAAAAAACGTCCAGTAACACGGTACCCCAAAGTGTTACGTTACCGAGATATTTGAAGGTAAAGATCGACAGGGCACGCCACGATAGCGGCGGTAAGTCCCCTCTTTGAGGAGTGGCTGGAGAGGCGCCACGGCGCCCTCACCTTCCGCCTGACGCTGGTACTCACCGGACACGGTTGTTTCGGGAGGTACCTGCACCGAATCAGGCGGGAGGAAACGCCCGGATGCCACCATTGTGAGGATCGGCCGGAGGACACGGTGGAGCACACTGTGGAGGTGTGTCCCGCTTGGGCGGAGCCCCGCCGTGTTCTCGTAGCGGCGATCGGCGGCGGCGACCTCTCGCGCCCGGCCCTGGTGCAAGCCATGGTCCGGGGCGAGGAGGAATGGGACGCCGTCGCCTCCTTCTGCGAAGCAGTGATGCTAGCGAAGGAGGTGGCGGAACGTGAGAGGGAGAGAACCTCTCGTCCCAGCCGCCGCGGGAGGCACTCCGGGCGTCGGGGGCCACGTGATGGCTTCCGTCCGTCTCATGACGACGACAGGCCGTGTCGACGGCGCGTTCGTGTTCCACGCGCGCCTCAAAGAGATGTCAGCAACAGGGAAGGGCAAGGGCCGACGCCCGTCGGGGCTGCGGGTGTTCGCAAGAGATACCGCAGCCTCGACATGAAGGGCTAAGAAGGAACATGGGTGGTTTTTAGTCAGTAGAAGTCTGACACTCCCTTCCGCTCTGCCCAAGAGCGGGAGGGTATATTTGATGATTTCCCCCCACCCCCAAAAAAAAAAAAAAGGTAAAGATCGACATATGAGTACAACGACAATCTATATAGCCTTATTACGTGTATAGGCGTTAAATTGTATCCAAATAATAGTTCCCTGGTTCATTATTATTATTATACGCACGAGAAAATCGCTTCGCATCGCAATGAAACGCTATGTTATGTCAGAGAATAGTTTTCTCGTGCTCCTAGTAGTATGTAATGTACCTACTCTCTTTCAATAAACAATAATAAGAATAATCTACGCCTATAGACACGTAAAAGGTCTATTTAACCGACTTCAAAAAAGGAGGAGGTTATATGTTCGTGTGTATGTATTTTTTTTTAATTTTTTTTTTATGTATGTTACCTGATTTCTCCTCAATTTGTGAACCGATTCTCAAAATTCTTTTTTTATTTGAAAGAGTATACTCCTGAGGTGGTCCCATTTAAATTTGGTGAAGATCTGATCCTGATCTTCGGAGATATACAATAGAACTCTTCAAAAATAGACGGCAAATCTGTCGTGATTGCTGCAATCGCTTGGATGTTTATTGTTTACGCAACATCTTAACTTACCATCACGCCTGTATGCTCTGACGGGGTACGCAGTTGTGTACAGGACGCCCAGATTTCGAGAGTTAGGTATGTTAAGTTCCATTTTATTGCGGATAAGCCTATTACCGTGACATGTATTGTTAACAACGTAAAATTAATGAATATCAAATATTTGTAAAGGATATTACAACTAAAAATGGAAAAATAAAAAAACTTTTTTGCAAAAAATAAAACCGACTTCAAAAACACAAAAAAGTGAAAAATAACTTTAGCTTCTGAAGTCGGTGACAAAAAAACTGAATAAAACAAACAAAAGTCACCGACTTCAGAAGCTAAAGTTATTTTTCACTTTTTTGTTTTAGTCCATATTTCATGACATTTTTTGTTTGTCTATATGTCCTCTATCTATACATAACACTTTCAGCGTGGGCTGCGATTTCTAAAAAAAATCAAATGGCGGTAGTTTGATATGCCAGCTTCCATACAAAAAAGTTCTGGTTTTTATGTATCAACGTACGTATAAGTTTAAGTACTGGAACTACAGTCTTGTCAACTGTGTGTGTGAAGTGAACCAAATAGTTCAATGAACACTTTATTTAAAGCATTCGAATGAAAGGGCTTACCAAGTAGGATCACATTAAACATGTTTATGATTTAGTCGGCTTCTGTGTTTATAATAAAGCTGAGATTAATGGCGTGAGAGCGGCTGACGCACCCGGCCGCGCCTGTCCTACATCCTCGTTAGATTTTTTATATACACACACTCGTCCTTTTATTCGGAAGCCGACCGCACACGCCTCACGCGTTTTATTGCTTCTCTTTCCGATCTAACAGGGGCGAACATATTTGTACATTATTTGCTGTATATACACTTCTGGACACATCTATTGGCCCACCTTAGAGTTTAGGTTTCGATGGCCCCTACCGAAATATGATTGCTAGATTGAACAAAAACTGTTAATGCAGTTTTAAACCTGATACATTTTACCATCTTTTTCGATCGTATTGTTTTAAATTTGAATTCAGAATACCATACGACATGGAGCTACGCCTAACAAGTCGGATATGCGCCTTGTTAAAGGCAATTGATTTTTGAATAAAAAACATGTTTTATCAAATAAAGGTTTAATTTAATAACGCGTGCTGCCTCCATGGGCATCTACCACAGCTCTCATACGATTAGGCATAGAGTTTATCAACCGCTCTATGAAATTTTGAGGGATCATCTCCCATTCCTCTTCTATGGCAGTTTTCAACTCCTGCATCGTCTGGGCAACTGGCTGACGAGCCCTAACACGTCTTTTTAGCTCGTCCCACATGTGCTCAATGGGGTTCATGTCTGGACTTCTGGTTGGCCAGTCCATAACTGTGATGTTCACATCCCGAAGATATTCCCTGACGATGCCGGCCGCATGGCCTCTTGCATTGTCATGCATAAAAAGGAAATTTGGGCCCACATATTCCGCGTATGGTATCACGTGAGGTTCTAAGCACTCACGAATGTACCTTTTAGCATTTAATGTTGGCAGCCGTGGTCCTGTAACAACCTCAAGTTGAGTTTTGCCACACGCGGATATACCGCCCCAGACAGTCCATGAGCCACCGCCATAAGCAACCCTCTCTTCAAAGCAGCATTGTGCGAAACGCTCTCCCTTACGTCGGTAGACCTTCTTCCTTCCATCATTGCCATGTAACACAATTTTAGACTCATCAGAAAAGAGTACACGGCTCCAATCTTGCCGTGTCCAATTTAAATGACTGCGTGCGAAATGAAGGCGCGCTGTTCGGTGGGCTCGCGTTAGTTTGGGCCCATTAGCTGGCTTGTGTGGTACCATATCGCGTCCTTTTAACCTTCTCCGAACAGTTCGAGCGCTCACAGATACTCCGTGGAAGTCGCGAAGTTGGTTTTGTATCTCAATGGAGGTAAGGTGACGATTTCTCAAGCTGGTCGTCACGATGAATCGATCCTGCCTTTCAGTTGTGACCCGAGATCGTGGCCTTCCTTGGCGACGAACAAAGCCGCCAGTCTCTAGGTACCTCCGATAAACATTTCGGACTTAAATTAACTTAGAGAATTAAATGGACTTAGATCGACTTAAATTAAGATGAGCACTCACGTTTCTTTGGCTGTGTCCGGCCTGAATAAGTGCCACAGCTTAGGCGGCGACTTCAGGTGAAGTATCCATTGATTATTGATAGAACCTCACCTTAATGTTAAGAATAAGTAATGTTTGTTGCAAAACCAAAGATATCAATCACTTTTTCAAGAATTAAATCCAAGTAAACCAATAAAACCAAGTTTTCTTAGTATTCGATTATTTGATATCAACAAACAGGCTCCAAATTGTCTTTTGTTTCTTTAAATTCTGTGTTCGAAATTCAAAAAAAGACTATTGAATGAAATTGTGAATGTGCCAGGTTCAAAACTGCATAAAAACTTTTTACTCGACCTAATATAAAATTTTAGCTAGGACCAAACGAAACTGAAAATACAAGGTGGGCCAATAGATGTGTCCAGAAGTGTATTATTTATATTGCTCTGGTGGCACGCGTAGGTAACCCTAATAGCAAAGGGTTAAATGGAAAGCGTTATAAACAATGCACGTTCAACGTGTAACCGATCTGTTGCAACGCATGGAAGTATCAAATAAAAGTTGCGGCCCGTAGTGGAAAAGTTCGGGCGGCGACATCCGTAGCTGCCGCGTAGCGCAGGGGCCCTAAACATACAAACTTTTACACTAATGCTCACTAGACAAATAGGGGATTCTTTGTTACCCCATCACGCAACCACAAAGTTAGTCGAGTTATTATGGAAACAAAAGGTGGTATCAGCTAACCTGATCCCTTTCTTAAACCCGTGTCATGCACTGCCCTGCGGTATATTTGCGTAAGTTATGACATGTTTTGTTAGGGAGCGTTTTGCTAGCTAAAAAGATATATATATACGATAATATATTATGTAAGTACTACTCTTTCAACTAAAATCTCAACAGAATTTTGAAATTGCGTGTACAGAAAATAAACCACTAATTGATTGAAATATTTCCCAAAAATCAACATGTATTTATTCCAGACATCTCGGTTTAAACTTATTCCAATAAAAGCAAACTCTTCGTACATGAGTAGGCAAAAGGTATTTTTCAATATTAGACTCATGAAGTAGTTCAAAGCGTAAATATTTTCATACACGATTCCGCCACACAATTTTCCCAAGCGAGCAATTCTATAAAGCGCAGGTACATTTTATAAGCTCGACGGCATTGCACACTTGATTTTTTAAATATTTCAACTCATATTTCGATTATTAAACAGATATTTTATGGGTTGATTGTCAATAAAGACTCAAATGTAAATAAATAAATCCTTTAGCAACTTTAAATACCCAAAAATGTTAAAAACTGATTTTATTTCGATAAGTGTACCAGTAAAATGAAATGGAACTCGTCATCAGTGAAAAAATATTATCTTGAATCAGCTGTAAAATAATAATAACTCATGGGCTCGCCTTATTACTGATTTACGACAGCACCTTATTTGCCTTTGGGATCATTTCTGAAAGCCACTGTTTAACGTGCGTGGGTGGGTGAGTATAGGTAAATACTTGTAACTCCACTCATATAATATTGAAGTGATTATAGCAATCACCACCCTTATAATAATGGAGGCTAGTTATTCTTACACAGGAGATTAATGACAACAGTGTCAAGTGTACTCCGCTGCTTATGCTTCATTTATCAAGTTAAGGCTCGGACAAAACAGCACGGACAAAATCCGCAAACAGTTCCGGACACCGGACTTACTGCCGCACTCAGAGAGCTTTAATGATTACTTAGGCCATCACTAAGTAAAGGTTTTGACAGTTTTGTCATACAAAAGTTTGTCAAATCTTTACTAAGTGACGACTTAAGTAACTATTAAATATCTCTGAGTACCGCAGTTAGACAGATAATGTTCAAGTACCTGGGAAACCGTGATCAGCTCGGCTGAAAACAGAGCAAACGAATTTTCCCAAATATGAGTGACACCGGTAAACCTCTATAATACAAATCCAACGAAATCGTTTGAGCCGTTTTCGAGAACGTTTTACAAATATAATATTTGATAGCAACCAGTAGTGCCGTAGCGACACGTCGTCTGCTGATGCTGTCTGCAGTCGGTTACAAACTTGAATCTTTGGTGTCCGATGACAATTTATCCCTACAGGTTCAGTTAAACTTCTATTATCAACACATGTTTTGTAAAACATCGAGATCATGAGTCTAGCCCCATTTATAAACAGCCATCTTCAGCTTCAGATAAACAGAGTTATTCGCGAAAGTTTCATTTCAACATGACATCCGAGCCAACTGTGAAAACATTTTGGTACAAAGCGGGCCAAGGAGCACACTTCCTCCTTAATCATGCAATCCCGACGTGTGTCGGAAACACAACCGCGGGGATTACGACTGCGGGCCACATAAGTACGTTACAACTACATTCTAATATTAACTGGATCTTTTCTACAATTAGTTTTACAATTAGCCGTTTCGAGTTTAGACACCAAGGTGACCACCTAGCGGTTAGTCGACTCTGCACGTGACCAGATAACTAGTCTTTTTTTGACCAAAGAATTAGTATTGCCATGCAACACGGCAATGCTACCAGCCTTCTGGGTAATTTTAACGATTTTTTCTCCTTTTGATACTTGTACATATTATTACAAGCTTACAAGCTTTTATTATTTTATGCATGTCATGATGATATATCAATTAAAAGGGATTTAAACATAACTGTCGACATGTGAGTGAACTATTAGGTTCACCTCTGCGTAACCCTTCGGGGATTATAGGCGTGATTTTATGTTATGTTATTTGCAGTTTGTACGCAAATTAAATTAGAAATAAGTAGTATATATATATATATTTTCCATAAAATTATATTACGTCAAAACCTTTTAGATATACGAGCCACTTTTATAGCAGCATGTAAGGTAAAACCGCGCTCCAACAAAGTGAATTCATAAAGCAACGCATTGCGAACGTCTAGCTTTCTATTCGATACTTTATCGCCTTTACATGGTTTAGCTCGCTAAAAGCCTTATTATATCGCAGAAAAAATGATTTAATCTGAAGAATCGTGACCGCTAAACGAACAATATTTCATGACTGCAGGAGCCTTTTTGTAATAAAAGTATTTATACTTCAACTTTGTAGGTACTTGTAATGTAACGAAGCCATTACTTCAATCAGTGTCGTAATATGGCTGTAACAGGGGCATAAAAAAAACATGTAAGACACTATAGCGTCTATTAATTAACTTGATCTATAATTAGGTGCATGTTTGTAAGCGCAGTGTCGCTTACGCTGCGTGTTTGCAGCGATCTTTCACGGCTTAATTACTTGTGAAGTATGATGCATGTTCGGAGTGGCACCTGCGAGGAGCAAGCGGTCGGGGGGGGACGGGGGCGGATAGTTTATTTCGAGAGCATCCGGCGGCTCCCAGCTGTCCACAACGTTAATATGACGACAGCGACACTGTCACTTCTATCCAATCTTCGAAAATATAAATTAAATGCCAATATTGAGAAAACGACTTTTGATTTTTTATGCTTATACAACATGGGCATTTTATAATAAAATAAATAAAAAAATAAAATAAAATAAAATAAAATAGCCTTTATTGCTGTCATCTTTTTTACAATATTAAAAACATAGATGCTTACTTTCTAAAAAACTAAATTGATTTAATCCTAATTTTAATTATAACTTGTACTTGAAGCATCGGCAACTGGATGTTTGAACGGAACAGCTTGTCTGTCGACAAAGGCCTCCTCTAAAGATTTCCATACATTTCTGTCTTTTGCTAAACGGGTCCACACCGGACCAGCTATTCTCTTGAGATCGTCTTCCCATCTTTTAATCTGTCTTCCTCTATTTCTTTTATTTCCTCTTGGGTACCATTCTGTTATTAACTTAGTCCATTTCTCTTTGCTTTCCCTCATCATATGTCCCGTCCATCGCCATTTTAGCTTTCTGTAAGCTGTGTGTGCATTTTTAAATTTTGTTTTATTTTTAATTTCTTGTAGTTTCACCCTGTCTCTTCTTTTTATACCTAATATACTTCTTTCTATTCCATTCTGGCAAACTTTTAATTTGCTTTCTTGTAGCTCTGTTAACGCCCATGTCTGGCACCCATATAATAAACATGGCATAATGCACATTTCGTATACTTTCCTTTTTGCTTTCATAGGCATGTCTTTATCTTTCATTATTTCGCTGAGAGACCAGAAGCGTTTCCAACTATTTGTTATTCTTCGTTCTATTTCTTTGTTCATGCAATCTTCTGTAGATATAAGTTGGCCCAAATATATATATTCATTAACATGTTCTATTTTTTCGTTATTTATTGTTATGGTTTCTGTTTGTTGAGAATTCGTCATAATTTTGGTTTTTGTTAGATTCATTGTCAGGCCAGCCTTAACACTTTCATCGGATAATTGTTGTAACATTAAGCCCAGAGTTCCTGCATCTTCTGAGAACAGTATCAAATCATCGGCGAAGCGTAAATGATTAAGATTTTCGCCATTTATATTGAGGCCATATTTATCCCAGTTTAGATTCCTGAAGATCATTTCTAGCACTGCGGAAAATAATTTAGGCGATATAGGATCTCCTTGGCGTACACCTCTCATAATAGGGAATTCGTTACCAGTAGATTCCAGTTTAACTTGTGCTGTGCTCGCTGTGTATACGTTTTTAATTATTCTAATATATTTTGTTTGCACCCCTTGTCTTTTTAGAGCGTCCCATATATACTCGTGTTCTAATGTGTCGAACGCCTTGTTAAAATCTACGAAACCTATGTAATATATTTTATTATATTCTCTGTATTTTTGTAAAATTTGTCTTAGAGTGTGAATATGATCTATGGTTGAGAATTTACTTCGAAAACCAGCTTGTTCCTTAGGTTGATTTTCTTCTAGTGTATTAGTGATTCTATTTAGTATGATTTTTGAAAATATCTTGTAAATATTGGACATTAAACTGATAGGTCTGTAGTTTCCTATATCGCCCTTGTCTCCTTTTTTATGCAGCAGTATGATTGTCGATTTAGTCCAGTCTTCTGGGATCTTTTCCATTTGCAGGATTTCATTAAACAAATCTGTAAGTCTTGGGGCTATCACTGGTAACGTGGCTTTTAGTAATTCATTTGTGACTAAATCTGATCCAGGTGCTTTATCTAGTTTTTGTGTTTCGATAGCTTTTATTGTTTCTTCCTGTAGAATTGGTTTAATGTCCCCTTTATTTGAATTATATTCTTTTATTGCTTGTTCCCCTTTACGAGTTTGGTATAGATTTTGGTAGTATTCCGTAGCAATTCCTAGTATTTCTGGCCTTTTGCTAGTCTTTCCACCAGCTTTATTTTTCATATTTGGAATCCAGTCCTTTTTATGGTTTATTTCTTTTAACGCTTTCTTTATTCCTCCTGTTTTTTCTATATGTTTTCTTAATGTTGTTAATCTTTTTGTTTTCCTTTCTCTTCTAAGTTGTTCGCCTATCTTTTTGCTTATTTCTGCTATCTTTTGACGATTATTATAATTATTTTTTCCTTGTTGTATAAGTTCTTTTCGGTCTTGTAATAATTGCTTACTTTTAAATGATATCGCTGTTTTACTAGTCATGTTTACTTTTTTAGTTTCAGATTTTAATTGGTTAAGCAATCTATTATATTTTTCTTGAGTCGATATAAATTCTTCTTCCCCACCTTGTAGGGATATTTTAAGGTTATTCAGAAGTAAATCAATGTTTCCTGTGCATTCGATGGCATTCATATTATTGTGAAATTTTCGAGCTCGTTTTGCGCGTATCCCTGATAGTTTTGCTCTAACCATCCTGTGATCTGTATTAAAATTAAAATGGCTTAAAATCGACACATCTTCAAAAACTTTAACATTGTTTGACATTATATAGTCGATCTCATTTTTATACCGGCCATTAGGAGAGATCCATGTCCACTTCTTTGATGGTTTCTTTTTGTAAAAACTGTTTAAGATGCTTAGCTTATTTTCAATTGCAAAGGATACTAATCGTGAGCCGTTTTTACTTCTATTGCCAAATCCATGATTTCCTATGGTATATTCTTCTCCTGTTTTTTGTTTGCCAATCTTTCCATTAAAGTCACCCATAACTATTAGGTTTTTGGATGCATTTGCAATGGTGGATCGTAGGTCTTCGTAGAATTTATCTATTTTTATTATATCTTCTTTGCTATTTGATTCGGTGGGCGAATACGCTTGGATTATAGACCATACTTGTTCTTCCTCACCATCTACAGGTAATTGAATGTTGAGAAGTGCAATGCGTTCCGAAATCCCTCGTATTTCTTGTATGTTTTTGGCAAGGTGTCTTTTAATCATGAATCCGACTCCGTATAATCCAGGTGTCTCCCCTATATGGTGTAATATGAATTCTCCATGGTCTTCTATTCTTTCCCCAAATCTTCTCATTTCACTAATACCAGTTATATCCCATTTTATTTCATCTAGTGCTAATTCCAATTCTTGCAGTTTTTCTGTCGTTCCTAGTGATCGACAGTTTATAGTTGCTATATATATCTTGTTATTTTCCTTGTTTCTGTTGTATTTAATATTTAGAGGGTCGTGGTCTTTTTCCCCCACGAGGACCAGTCGGCTTGGGGGAGGTTTGTGGTTTCTAATTATTTGGTTTTCTACATTTTTGTGTTGTTGTGTTTTCCGGTTGCCGATAGCTAATTGTTATTGTTTATTATTATCCGTCGAAAAAGAGTTGGATCTGCCTCTCATGACATCAAAAGTGTTACGCCTATTACTTAGTGATGGCGTCCAGACTTGTTGTTTTTTTGCCAGTGCATTGTCTCGCGGCGATGAAGATATTTCTCTTTTTCTTTTGTCATTGCTTTTATTATTTTCCTTTACTACAAGCTTGTCGTATTTAAGATATGCGAAATTTCCTTTCTGTCTTTCTTCTTTTAATTTGTTTTGTAGCATTTTTCTCTTCTCCAGGACTTCTTTAGAATAATCCTCTGCGATATACATATCTTTGAGATTTTTTCGGGCCTTCATTACCTCATTTTTCTTCCACAAATTGACAAAAGAAAGTAGAACAGGTCTCGGCTTCCCGTCAGGGCTTTTCTTTCCGATGCGATAGATGTTGTTTATTTCAACATCCCAAATGTTTACATTTATATTATTAAATATCTTCTTCACCTCTTGTATTAGTCCAGACGTAGTTTCCTCTTCCTCTTTTAATCCAAAAATAATAATGTTGTTTTGCTTCTTTTCCCTTTTAAAATACTCCATCTCTTTCTCAAGGTTTATCAATTTTTCCTTTAAATCTTTATTTTCTTCTATAATAGGCTTTAGTTGTTCATCTATTTTCTCCATGATTGAATTAGTTAAAGACTCTTTTAGTTGAAGCATCTGTGTCTGCATTTCGATTTTCATGTTGTCAAATAGAATTTGAAATTGTTGTTCCATGATTAAGTTTTAACTTCTTTGCGTAAACTGGAACGCGGCGGAAATAATAATTTTTGTATTGGCAACACCGATGCGATTAATGTCATTGACACTGTCAACCTGACAGTGACAACTATGACGTTTCTAATACTGTGACACTATTTCTAACCTCAATTCGGTGGTTGTTGGATCTTATATGTTGTAGTAATTTGTTTTATTTTCACGATTTTTGCATCAGAATCAATAGTTCCACTAATCCCGAGCACTTATAATTGTGTTTTTCACTATTCACTGTGTTCTATAGTCAGTAAATATATTTTAAGCACGATAAATTTACGGACTGCACTACAACGATGTTTACGTTTCGAACACCGGAACCGGAACCCGGGCATTTTATAGCTCTAACTAAATATATTTTTGGTTGGTTTGAAATGGAGGGTCTAATTAAAATTTCATAGCCGTGTCGAATGACTCATTCGAATAAATTATGCATTATTTTTAATTAACAAAAAAACTACTTCCCAGTTAAATGTATGCTTAGAACTGAAGCTTATTATAGGACTGACTGTGATCATTTTGTAAGTTATTGAACTGATTCATAAGCCAGGATGTGAACATATATGAAAAGGGTAGTAAAACAGTGAAATGATGTTCATTTCTATGCTCTGAGCAATATCCGGTTGGTCCTCGCAGTACACCCGATGGCTATATTTAACTACGGAGCAATCTCCGCTGAATGGAGCAAATTAGCATTTTATGATATTATTAAAATGTAACGCGACCAGAGCTCGGCCGAATTTAATTATATACGTTCATCATAATTATAAGGTCGTAAAAGGTCCGTTGATGAACATGCTGGCCTCGTCACAGATTGCTACGATGCTCGTTGCTTAAATCACCACATTGGGAAAAAGGAATGGTTATTTTAGTATCCTCTTGAAGAGCTCGTGGCTAAATAATAACTTCAGGTTAACCAGCATTTGCCTAGGTTTATAGATCAGATGAATGAGTGACCACCCATAAAATACCGAGTTTCCTCCATGCCTCAGAAAGCACGTTAAGCCGTTGGTCCCGGCAGTCATTTGAAGATCTTTGCCTCTCGTTACAGGTCGTCTGTGGCCCAAAAGTCTGACAACCAGTCTTACCAAGAGGAATGACACAGAACGCGCGCGCATGTCACTTGAAGCAAATCCGTCGTCCCGACGCGATAATCACATTGAACGTGGGCTTTAGAACACGCTTGCTGTTTTCAGCTACTCTACAGAGGTGGTCAAAACAGATGAAAAAATGGAAAATGTTATTTTACAATGAAATAAATCGATGCAATCCCCGACTTTTCTAGGTACTTTCACCAAAGTATGAAATTTTTGATTTTGGTTTTCTCTGAATTTGGAGCTCATTGTTTCGTTCCTCACTCTGCTTATGGCTTTGAATTCAAAGTGCAATTCAGCCCATATTAAATATTACACTAAGCTCTTCTTTTCTTTGACGTGACACGTTACGAGATTCCAAATAACGTTTTGTTTGCATCCATTTCAGACGAACACTCAGTGCTCTTTGTATACCTACTATCATTGCATACTGAGATATGAAGACGACCTACCCGCAACGGCACAAGCTCCTAGGCCGTTAAACATGCATTACCAAACAACAGCTTAAAAAAATATTACTAGACACACAGTATTCGAGAAAACTATCACGTCTATAATCTTTGGAGGAGATCCCTAAAGCTGTAGTTGGACCGTGCTATTATACAGCACGTTTATGGCGGTCTTAGGAGCCTATCCTTATTGGGCATAGTTCCAATCTCGGGTACCTACTTACCTAGTGGCAAATGGTTACAAGGAGTATCAAAACAAATGCTTTCCTTGACAAGGAGATAATAGAAGGTCAACTTGGGAAATACTTAGCGTTTGATCGATTGCATGATTACATCAAGTCGTCATCATCATCATTTCAGCCGAACGACCACGAAGTCCACTTCTGGAGGTGTCCGCCAATAATGTAGTAACAGCACCCTTGGCATTCATAAAAATATAATAATAGAGATCGAACGCAAAAACTCTCAATCGCTATTACGATTCGTTTAACATTGAAAGTGTAGTTTTGTAAATACGCAGTTACATTCGCCTAAGCTGAAAAGTACAAGTTTCCCTTGTGGTAAAAGATGATTAAATGCAATAATTTATTCAGGACTAATTTCATAGCACGGGGACTCGACTACCTGTGCGTCTCCTGCAAATTTGTACGAACGAAGAGACTCAAGCTAACACTGATAGTCACATCTCCTTTGCTTAGTCTGCGTTTATTTAATTAATTAATCGTGTAGTCTGAATCCTGGCCATTAATTAAGATTAATGTTCAGTTTTACCTAGATTTACATACACTAACAGCTGAATATAACTTTTTCTAATTCTGTTTTACTAACGGCATGAAGTTGCAATGCAAATAAAGCGAATTACAGACCCTTGAAATTTGATTTGTGTTGGGTTTGTTTGCTTAGAAATTGTTTTCAATTGTTGTATTTGTTTTTGTTTACTTATTAACTAAGTACTATTGCTTTCTGTTTCTGATAAAGAGATTTATTCCTGAAATGGAAATACTTTTAAAACAATTTGTTTTTATTTTCTTGCACATTTTGATGCTCCTTTTAAATAAAATTAATTAAACCTTCGTGTAATTTGCTAATTAGTATCGTTTGTATGTAAAGTATTCGCATGGCTGGTTAAGTGTACACAACACGCCAGATATCTGCATTTAGATAGTCATCTTGTTCCGTTCCCAATGTGCTTGATCGCGATTGGCAAAGCACCACGAAAGACGAGCCTTTATGCACCCTCCACCACATTACAATGTTACGTATCTACTCTATATGCACTGACTGAGAACGTTGTTAGTAAAATTCGTTTCGATAATGATTATAATCAAAAATTTAATATTTACGATCACATTTTTACATTACCTATAATACTCACTATCAGACCTCTGGGCCCAGAGTAGAATACTTATATCAAACAACCGACATCTTAAATGCCTGTTGGGGTTACATCTCTACAGTACCTAGCCTACGTAATATCTAAAATCGAGGTTTCCAGAATAAAATACAAAAGCTCGTGAAAGTTTATATCAAAAATGTTCACATCCAATTTGTAACAATTGTTCAGCACCACCATTCAACGTCCAGTCCGATCGTTGAAATAAGAATATGAGCCTTTTCTGAACGTCCAATACGACGCGAAGAGAGAAGATAGCTTGACTTAATGTAATATACCTATCGGCGAAGGCAAATTCATATAAAATAATACTTTGTAGGCAAAACGATCGAGTGTCCCTCGGGTGTCGTAAAACTGCTAAGCCTTCGCCTAAATTGAGAAACTTGTTGAAAAATCTCACATGAGGGATACGCAAGTGAGAGTTATTTTTCAAAATCTCATTGGACCGGCGCCATTGCTTCTATATAGCCTGCTTAATTAAAAGAACATAATATAATACAGAGTTTATACTAGTTACATTTCCTTTTGTGGTAATAAATGAACAAGACAAAGAGAACATGCGGTTCGCTGATAAACGACGAAAAAATACATTGCGAACCGTGAATTTCGTTGCAGTCTTGCTTGAATGAAACCTACAGAGAACATCGGCCAAGTTTGCGCAAGCAAGAGCTACACTATTGACACGTTTTAATTCACGAATGTAAATCTCAAGAACAGCTTTCCGTACGTCATTGATGAATATTACATTACGTGGAGTAGATCCACACAAATCTGAGATATTTTTGTAGAGAAACACATTTCAGTCGTGGAGTTAGTTACGCCCCTGTATCCGGCAAAACCCCAAGAAAAGCCTCTCAGCTCCAAATCTCCTGTCTGTTCTCTAACATAAGAGGGTAACTGCAACCTTTGTTGTCGTGACGATACAAGACGTTGAGACTATTCTATTATATTCTGATAATTCTACGACAAAGCCTATTTTAGGCTTGAAATATATTATGAAATAATATCATAGTAACTACCAACGTTTGATGCAAATTACTCAAGAGATCTTGGTTAGTTTGTAATAACAAAGATAAGTAACACTGTAGATAGAGACGTCTCGAGATGACTAGCAGCTTCCATTCCGCTGAAATAACTGCACATTAAAGTTTTATCATTACAGATTGAACGAGGGAACTGAGGTAGGATTTATAGAAATCCCCCAGAGCTCATGAGTAGAGCACGTCCCACCGATTCCACTAGATTCCTCCGTCCTGTAATTCCGCAATAAGACGATCATAAATGTCCAACTTAAATTGAAACAAAGAAAGGATAATGTAAAGCGCTAACGTGTTCTACAAGAAGAGGGAGCGGCCTCGTCATGGACCCGGGAAAGGTCAGACACCTTCCGGCCTACTTTTATTAAGAAAAGGTTAAATAAAATATTTAGACAAACTAATGGAGCCCAAAAATTTAAGCAGAATGAAGAATTAATATTTCATTCGGTTTGTTGATCTCAAAACAAGTAGAGCCAGACTAATTAATTTAAAAGAAAAAACAGTTTGTTTCCATGCTGAAATAAAAGCATTATGAAGCTAATTTAACGGGCGCCATCTATCCCTTTCATGAGCGAGTGACGTAATAAGCAATAACAACAGGAAATGTTAATTGAAACGGCCCCACATTCATTTGCTGCAGTTCAGAGCTGTGACTGCAATCTACGAGCGAGTGAGGCGTGTACTTATTAATTACGTTCCTAGCTCTCTAGACTACCCACAGGGCCCAGGCCACAATGCACGCTCAACCAAAACCAACAACAATAACTTCTCAATTACGTTACAATCGATAAATAACGTCAAAGCCTCGGCTCATAAACTAAGTTATAATAAATGATCCATTCAAACTCCGGCCTAAACGCTCAGTTTTACATTCATAAACAATTTGTAATACTTAATGTTGACATTTGTATAGTCAAGAGATTCACTTTGAGAGAACGTAGCGAGATAATACGAAGGACGCGTTCTACATTATCTCAGTTTAGCAGCCTCATTTATCAAGCTGTGGTCACATTCCGCTAACGAAAAAATATACGGATTATGTACCTTAACGAAAATATTGCTGGATTTACGATATGGCCGCCACCAGCGTCGTGACAGAAATAGAAAATATCTGATAGAACCGCCTTGCACGTAACATACATCATACGATGACAGCGGCATGACTAACTGTTAACAAACATTCTACAGAAAACATTGCACGGAAAATACGATAAGTTTCCCTGTCCATCTATCACATCAGAAAGATTGACACAGGGAATAAATAATTGAAAAAAGAATTTAGAATGAACTCACAAGTTCACACGGTTAGAAAAACTGTTTTCAAAGTTTCCTTTATAACATTAATCTTTGTTAGTACTAGACTGGCGGGTGCGCAATATTCAACCATAAATGTTTAATTTTCATTGAGATAGACGCGAAGTTTCATTTTAATTATAAATCAGATTCAGAAATCGTGATCCCTATTTTTTTTGCTTTTATTTTACCCGAAAATCGAGTTAATTTACTAAAAGCTGGAACGGTTAGATATATTATGATGAGTATGATGTGTTCTTATCGAGGTGTATGTCATTGAAACAAATATTTGAATTGCGAAACTTCGTACGGCATGTTTTGACACGCTGTCGTACTTAATATGTCAAGCTTAAAAACTTTCAAAGAAATGTTTTGGCGTGTTTAATCATACATATTTATAGAATAAATATGGGGCAAAGCTGAAATACGAATTCAGTACCTACTGAAAAAAGTAAATGAGGAATGTTGGTTAATATGTAAAAGATTGACTAATTAAAAAATTGAGGTCAAGAGCAGGCATTAATATTTCAATTTTGATGCATAATCTAATTATTCATGTAATATTTAAAAAAAAATAAACACGGGCATTTCTTCATCATCATCTTCCTGCCCTTATCCCGTATCTTATATTATATTAAATGCTAGTTTTGTGATAATTGGAGTTGAGCTTGAACAATAAAATATTCTGAATAATAAAAACGCTCATTTTAGAATATTTCTACCCATGATGTAAACAAGAACCTGGCCAGAATATTAAGTTACAGTAATATGAAAATTTGAATTAGCCATTGTTAAACATAATGATCCAACATAATTCTGATCAGCATCGTATCTCAATCGTTAATTAATTTGTGAAACAATATACGTTCCGCCATAAATAAGAGCTTAATGTTTAAATGTATAACTTTATGAGCAGATTGAGCGGGATGTCAGCCAGCAGAGAGTGGCGAAAAATCGTGAACCAAATCATATCTGTCTCTACAGAAGACGCTACGTGATGACTATACCCGGTCCACTAAGAGTGTCATAAAGAAAAACATATGAGCAAAGTTATATTTTTTTTTTTTTTGTATCGTATCTTATAAGGTTACTTTACTACGCATAAAAAGTAGAAACATAGTAGACCGACTAGGTAGGTATCATATGACTTCATTTCTGAATACTAGTCTGCCCCAAGACAATGCGTGTGTAAAAATAAAATTATTGTCAGTACAACGTACAGGTACATTACACAATAGTAATCTTTGAATAAGGATTTTTTTCAAAAAGGAGTAGAGGACCGCCAAAGAAACGATGGATGGACTGTGTGAAGGATGATATGGATAGAAAGGTGGTGACTATTGAGATGAGTATGAATATAATGAATTGTAAGAAAGAAGAACACATACTGCGCCGACCCTAAATAAATGGGGATAAGGGCAGAAGAATGATGATGATCCTCTAATAAGAGCAAGGACAAAGATCATAAGATTTTTATTTTAGTTTATTGTGTTAAAGAATTTCAGAATCAAGGGCAATGCTATGCCATCATAAATCATGATGGCCGCTTTGATATTTCGTGAATAACTCTAAATATAATCTACTTATTACATTGTTGTGACAATAAACTTTTCACAAAAGCACAACTGTGCCTTAAATAATTTACGAGTCGCATCTGGAAACGAGAATGCTGCCTGCTTTCTAGTATTTTCTTCTTTTTACAGTTCCTCGTAGTAGAATTACATAAAATAAATCTTTTCCTGTCTTTGCTTACCTTTCTTTTTCATAAAGTTCGTTCCAAATTCCTTTTCGCATTGCTACGAGATTCGCCGGCCGAATACTTTGAACAACTAACTAAGTAAACGTCTTGTTATTCTTGGAAAGGCAAAGGATTATGTTCTTGTCTCATTTACTCGTATAAATAATGTATAATTAATAGCCCGGATGTAAGGGCGAATGATGGGGTGCTTTAGAAGGTGTATGAACCCTTCTAGTTATATGTGACCCTTTGAATATCCTTCAAAAGGATCAGCTTCACAGTACGTACCGTTACTCGTACGTATGATGGTTTTAATCTTTACATAGTATAGACGCCAGCCCAACAAGCTACATGAAACTCCCAGTCAATCTTGAACCTAATACTTTAGCTATAAAGGAATTTGACAGATTGTAGGAACTTACTATGCTGACGTCTGTGCATAAATGTTATTTCTACATACGGAAAATAAATAATAAGATATTATTCATTCAACGTTACCCCCAGAAGCACCCAGAAGGCACAGTTGGGCCATTTAAAGTTTTTTTACTAAAGCACTTGTAGACTTAGGCTGAAAAAAACAAATAAAGAACAGTTAAAGAAAAATATTGCAAGAAATCCCACATCTATCTTAAAAACTTTCACGACTTTGTAGATATATTTTTGTTCTTAGACAACTTTGTCATACTACACTATTCCCCTTGGTTTTCCTTCTGGTACTGATATAACAAATAGTAAATATATGTGGGTACCTACAAGTACAATGTATGACACTACCAGAGATCTGAATAAGTTGAAATTATTTGAATAAACTTCAAAGAAACAAATAACGTTTGTGGACAATACCTCCCTATGATTTTACTGCTTTATTTAGGAACTTAAAAATCATTACAGTTACAGGAAAATACATATAAACCATAATTATGTTACTGTTACATATGGGTAATATTTCCCTATAAAATCCTGGAATATTAAGTTCCTAAGTTAAAGTTCAGACAAACCTTACACATACCGATCTCTACAAACAATCCAGACACGCTTCAATTACTAACGACGCACTGCCGACTGTAGCCTAGTCTCAAGTACCTAGACCACCCTATGACACCCCGTGGGGTTAAGAAAAGGCATAAAAGGAGAATAAAACCGTCTAATTACGTCATACTTGTTTGTTGCCAAGTGGCAGGTGAGGTGATTATATCGTCTCACAAAACTTTATTAACTACCGAAAAAGGTAAGCTATTAAAAGTATTACTTGTTCGTATTTCTGCAAAATACGTTTTATACTACGTTCATTGTTTCAGTCCAATGCAAAAAAAACACAACATACGTGTTGGAAATAATAGGATTTACGAAACTCCGTTTTCCTATATGACGTCCCATTTATCTGCTTCCCACCAACATTTTTTGCACAGATTAAAATACGTATATAATACGAATAAAATACGAAGTAAATTAATTTTAATTATCGTAATTAAATGTCCAGGAGCTCTTCTCCGAATACACTTACACCCATATTTATAGTGCCGATTCAAGTCCATTTTTGAACTTGGGTCGACTGTCGTTATAATGACAATGGGGAGACATCGCCCACCAAATAAATCTTAAATTTCTTGGCCACAATTAAGGGATCATCGAATAAGGGACTTCCTCCCTTTATGTAAGTTGCCTCTTACATCATTGTCAAGTCATCGTTGTCAAGCCCATAGTTGCATTCTGCGATTAATCAATGCTAAAGATGTCATATTATTATGTCACTGTAATCAATGAGTAAGATGTCTTTCTAAATTGAAAAGTGGGCGTTTATGTCAAATTATAAACAAACTGTGCTGTCAATATGTGTAATGGGGCAGGATGTACGCGTGTGACGTCCGACTCAAGTTCAATCCACGACTAACGATACCAGTGTTAAATAGTCGTATAATTATGAGAATTCAATAATATCGAATTAACACCATCATTTTCAATTAACTTTTAACAGTAAAATACACACTGGGCTTTTGTCCTGCGTTTCCTAGAGTTTAAACGACAGCAGCGTTTAATTTGAACTCGCCATTGTTACTGAAAGTTTATAGACTTTATATTGTATAATTTACTTTAATTACTGCTGTCAAATAAGGAACGTTACAATTAAATTGAATTTATTTTATTATGTATTTATTTAGCGGCCATATTTATTGTTGTTTGAACGTGGACATGGCGAAAGGAGTATGTACGATTCGTAGCAGGTGGCATACAGTCAATTCTGTTTAACCCCATGACAAAAAGTCGGGTGTTTATCTATAAATGTTATTTAAATAACAATGTTATACACATTCCAGCTAAATTATGCTGCTCCATATCAAGTAGTTAAACCGATAATATAACTTTATTCGTAGACAAATCGTGAAAAAATCAAAACATAATGGATTTTTATTCAGTTGGACTTTTTATTTTCGTATGTCCGTACATACGAAAATCTCGATGTTTTGACATGTCGCTAAATCAGAGTTTCTAGTTTAAAAATAAATAAAAAACAAAAAAATATAGTTAAAATAAACTGAACAAAAGTATTATTACGACTACATGGTTACATAACTATGAGTATAATAATAAATGAAGCCTAACAAAAACTAGGAGTCCTGGTGTACTCTGAATGTTTGTGAGGCACAAAATGTTACACAATGAATTTACTATCTTGTTAAAAACTCGGGTTCTCTACTACACAATAGACTTTATTTTTATCACACAGTTAGCAAACATTACCAGCGGTGGTTCATTGTGAAATATGGAATAACTTTCAAAGGATTTGTGAAATGTTTTTTTGTAACTGTACGCACCTTTCCTCTATGTTTGTCTTTGCAAGTATATATAATAGCTATGGTCTAAAACATCACATGTCGTGATTACTAAACTACTTATCTGCAAATCCATCATGGATCGGGAAGATACAAAGACTTATGTGAACATTAACATAAACTTACGCTATGATTAGTAAATCAGTGCAGTTTAATAATAAAGTGTCAGTTGTTAATTTGTATCTGTGCATTATCTTCCGACATAAAATATGAGTATGTCGTTTGGTATTTTAATAAGTAAGTCCACCACCACAGTAGTCATAGATGGTTTTGACTAAAGGCCTTCCACTGTCATACCTATGACGGCTCGATTGACGCAGTAACTGATTGATTGACTTACCTGCGTTACTATTCTCGGAAGTTCGAATACTGTTACTATTTCAGAACCACTGCAAATACTTGATTGATGTCAGATTGTTCACCGAGTGCATGAAAGGTTTGCAAACATCCTCACGACACTTGTAAAAAATGACGAAGTGTTAGGCCAACAAATCTGAATAAAAGTTAATTTAAGATCACTTTTTCCAAGTACGAACAAAACACACAGGAACCCTTTCTCCCGTTCAGTAACTGCTTTAAACCCTTTGTTATTTTGTAAGCAAGGTTTAATAATCAGAATATTCTTCGGATATCAAGTGTCAGTAGCTGCCTTTATCATTATAGTTCTGTTATCAACGCCTACGCTCCCTTTGTTCTGTTCAACCTGCCACGTTATTAAATAAGTAGGTATGCCTGAAACGTTATTATGTGTACAATGTGTAGGTAAAAACATATAATTATTTAGGTACGTTTCGACGTTGCCTGTAATAGAGGTGGGTAAAAACAAGTATACACTAGTAACAGTTATGTACATTGTTTTATCAACAAAAGAAATAATTACCCAGCTATGCAGCCAGCTAACATTATAACCCATGTTGTTGTACTGGTCAAGTTTTGACATCGAAAATAATGAATATTATCCGTGGTTTAACGATGTTGATATAGTATGCAGTCAGCATATATCTGTGGGTATCTATAATTTCAGTCAGAATGCGAACGCATATTTTAAATTCAGCCGTAGCTCTCGGTGACATGTGCAACCCAAAAAGTTTTACTTAACTTTTATTTCTATAACATCTTTTCGTTGCCGTGATGGCCCGCAGGTTTAAATATACTCTACGTGTACACTGTTGGCTTTATTGCACAAGTTGATTTCCAGTTTTCCGCAAGCTGTCTGTTTGACAGTTTTCGAAGTGAAGTGGCTGAAAATGTTTACCGAAAAAAACACTGAAAATGTTTACTGAAAATGTTTGTCGGCCAGTCGTCAATTTGACTGTTAAACTTTTCAGTGGAAGTTATGGCTGATGCATACAGAATAATGTCTGACTGAAACAGGATTTTCAGGCGAAATCGAACCTTCGGCCCTGATTCAACAACTATTAATCATTAAACACAGACTTCGGGCACGGAGTTTTATTTCAGTACGCACAATGAACGTGCTTCCAAAACGATGTCTATGCATATTCACCAAAATCGAAATATTTTTCAACAATACATAATTTCAAAACAATAAACAGACGCTGTGAACAGTACAGCCTATGCAAAATATTTGATTGACATTCCAATATTGTTTGCATGCATAATTCGTTACCGATTTCTATGAAACCGCACACGACGCGCTGATACCACTCCGGACGTCTGTCATGTGCTAGGTTTATAGAATGAATATGGTGGATATCATTTTTCTATAGCCAATGTTCGAGTTTTTGTGTACTCTAATAGTTCTGTAGTCTCTCTTCACCGTTCATGATATGACTAGATATAGAACAGTATAAAAAACGTCACCAAATAAATTGAGACAAGACACGAACACACGACAAGATGACGAATTGATGATGATGATTATTATTATTATTGGTGAAGAAACACACTTTAAAACTTTGGATTTGTGTGTCCTCGTCGAATCGATCGGCGGCGGCAACCTCTCGCGCCCGACCCTGGTCCATTTCATGGCCCGGAGCGAGGAGGCATGGGAAGCGAAGTCGCCGCTTTCCGCGAAGCAGTAATGTTAGCAAAGGAGGAGGCCGAACATGTGAGAGAGAGGAAAACCTCACGCCCCAGCCGCCGTAACAGAAGGAGACGTCCCGGGCGTCAGGAGTCGCAGGGCGATACTCGGCCACCGTACACTGAAAAAAAAAAGTGTTTGCTTTAATAAACATCTTGTTTATTGTGATCACGCATCTTGACTCCATACGAGCCTACTAAGATCTTGACTTCTGGAACTATGAGAACTTTGTTAAATTATCATAGTTCCGTCTACTAAGTAATGAATTGGTTTAATCACGGGAAATTAATTAAATCAGCTCAAATGTGTTGTCACATTAACACACTTGACTTGTAGATTCAACTAAGATCTTGCACGAGACGTCTGTGAAACGTTATCAGATCAATGAAATTCGTAAGTTGTTTCAACTAAGATCTTGCATCAAGTAACCGTGATAAACTAATTATTTCAACTAATCTCATATTCGTCGTAGACATGAGTCGTTGTCATATGAACTACCTGTGTTCGTCAAACTAAGTCAGTGTCTCTTGCATATTAACAAAGTAACTTTACTGCAATAACTAAAATCTTGCATCAAATAACCGTGATGAACTGAAGAAATTAATAAATTTCAAAACGAGAACAAGGTATAAAGTTATTGTTTATTATCGTTTAACCGCATGATCGCCTATCATTAGATAGGTCATACCTACCTACGCAATATAGGTAGTGATCTAAGATGAAACTATTAGAGATAATTATACCAGCGAACACATTTTGATCAGTAGGTCGTCACCGTTCAAAATTAATAGAATAGAATAGAATACATTTATTTTCAGGTAACAAAGACCCATAGACAAATACCTTAACCTAAATATACGTACTAATAACATTTGTGTTAGTATAAATAACTAAAAACTATGTTAGTATCACTTCACTTCACTTGCACGATACTTAGTGCGATCTTGTGGAATTAGTCCGTTTGTCCGGTAATAATGGTGTGCTCTGCAAATTATCTATTATCCTACTAACAAAATTAACCATAAGTAGCTCCCATGTCCTTAATAATTCGGCGACTTCGTCCATGTTTATTTATAGCACTCACGACTGTTTTCTAGGGTAAAATATAAAATTGTCACACAAGACTCAGACGCAGACGCCGGCGAACTTGTCAAAACGCACGCGTGCGTTTGTTCAATGTTCAATATTATTTGGTCGTCTATGAGCAATGGGGGGTTGGAGAGGCGCGGGGAGCATCGCGTTTAGTTGACTTTACAAAGCGTTAATAAATGCGACCCTTCACTTGTTTGATTTAACTATGCAGCCTCTTTATTCAACCATGCTCGTTGTTAAAAACTATTATTTAAATTTTATAATGCTAACAAGTTGCTTATTACCATGAACTTATCTTATTATTTGATTTAAAAGAGTGAAAAGTAAAATCAAACAAAAGCATATATGATGTGACAAACACCGTAGATTATACTGAACATGTGCATATTAGTCGACTTAAATAAAATGAGATTGTTCTGGCAACTATGGTGTATTGTTTAAAGTAAATAGATAAATAATTATTCCAAACATTTTAATGCCAACTAAGAGAAAATGTATCTTAGTTAGTGTGCAGTTTTTTCAGTGTAGGCGCGGGCCTGCGGACGACGAGCGTTGAGTGGCTCGCCGTTTGATCAGAACCAGGCCCAGGTCGGCGGCGGCGCGTTGTGTTTCACGCGTGCCTCAAAGAGTTGTTAGCACAATACGAGTAGATGGAGACCACTAGGGCCAGTGCCTGGCAATTTTTTGTTTTGGAGTGTGGGGAATCATCAAATTACTCCTCCCGCTCTGGACAGAGCGGTAATGTGTGTTAGACTGCCTGGGTTGCGGAATTTGTTCGAAAGAGTTACCGTGGCCCTGGAACGCAAAGGGCATAAGAAGGTACACGGATGGGTTTTAGTCAGTGGGACTCTGACACTCCCTTCCGCTCCGCCCAGAGTGGGAGGAGTGATTTGATGATTTCCTATCGATAAAAAAGGTACAGTTAACTAAAACAGTTTCGGCTAAAACCATCATAGCAGTTTCGTTTGTATCAGGATGATTAATTCGCTAAAGTGCATTTATTTTTTTAAAAGCACTCTAACCGAAAAATCCTCACGCCTCTCACACGCTCTCATGAAATTAATTAACAGCTGCATAAAAAAACGAATCTAATCTTTTAAGGAAGCCCCAAATTAATATACCAGCCGGGCGTGACGAAGTATCGTATCTAGTGCGTGTTAAGTGATCAATGACGGGAAAGAGAGAAGTGACGTCAGGGCGTGACACGTGACTCACAAGTCATGTGACACTACACCACCGCAATTTCCGAACCAAATATAAGTTGCCTTCCGGTGATAAATTGGATGTAGGTAGGTCGATAGATATATAAGAAGTTTATAATAGACGCTGATATTATAGCTCGTGGCTTAATAAGAACTGCCACTCGGGTCGATCTCTAGGTAAAGCTGTGCTTGCCTAGGTCGGTCTGTGGATGGGTGACCGCCCGACATACCGAGTTTCCTCCGTGCCTCGGAAAGCACGTTAAGCTGTTGGTCCCGGCTGCCATATATAGATCTTTGGCAGTCGTTACAGGTAATCAGTGACCTGAAATTCTGACATCCAATCTTACCAAAGAGTATCGTATTACCTAGTATTAACTGGGTTGTGTAGGTCAGATAGGCAGTCGCTCCATGTAAAATACTGGTACTCAGCTGCATCCGGTTAGACTGGAAGCCGACCCCAACATAGTTGGGAAAAGGCTAGGCAGATGATGATGATAGTAGACGCTGATACTTTTGTTTAGCTTTTTTTCCTTTGTGGGTAGACATAGTGACAACACAATTTTTTTTGGGCTCTTCAATAAATAATTCCTTAAAAATAGATTTTCATAGTTTTTAATGATATAAACAAGTTTATTTGACATTAAGCCCCCCCACACTTGCTATCTATTGTTATCAAGTCTCTATCTCCTGTTCCTGGTTCACTGACACTTAACTTCATCATGGACACAAAACTTGCTGCCAGCCTGGATGAACTCCAACAGTTATTTGGGTCCCGAATGGATGATTATGAAGCGAAGCTGCAGCAGGCTTCCTCTACCACCACACCAGCTTCACCAGATGTTGCATCTATCGCACGTGAGTTTACCGAGTTCAAGCTCTTTGTATGTCAAGCACTATCCGCATTAAAATCTCAAATTGAGCTGCTTGCTGCTGGTTATGATAGGCATGAAACTGCCATGCGTAGAAAAGTCCTGCTGTTCCATGGTGTCCCAGAGCAGAATAATGAAAATTTGCTTGTCATTGTCAACAATGTATTGAACAACCAAATTAAGTTGCCCGAGGTAAATGGGGAAAAGAATATTATCCATGTTTGTCACAGACTCGGATACTCTCAGCAGAAAGCCCGTCCCATACTAGTACGTTTCTTCAAAATGGAGCACCGGCAACTTGTATGGGATAACAAGAAACATCTCAAGGGTACTGGAATCACCATCTCCGAGTTCTTGACTCAAGCTAGGCATCGAGTGTTTGCGGCCGCTCGTAAGCATTTCGGCATGCCAAATTGCTGGTCCATGGAGGGCAAGATTGTCATTATCTGCCCAGACAAATCCCGTCACAAGATCGAAATGGCAAGCGAACTTCACGACCTTGTTGCCAAATTCCCGTGCACTGCAGCCGACACGGAGGATTTTGTACAGTCCGAAGAACTTGGGTCACCTAATATCGCAACGACGGCTACTCCTGGCAAGAGATCGAGAAAGACGCGTCTGCGCAAGTAACTCATGTTGATACCGTTGTGCAGTTTATTTACATTAATGCAATCATTTTGTTTCTTCTGCCGGTGGTTGAACAAGTTATTTTATTCTCTTCACCGCCGAATCTTTTATTTTTATTTCTTTAGAAATTGTTTTATGGCCGGTATTGTCGATTGAACTCGATTGTTGTCATTTGTGGCCTGTCTGTTGACGGCCAAAACGTCAGCTGTCGACAGCTGTCAGTTTCATTTTATTGTCACTCAATACGTTTCGTTTTACGTTCTTCTCGATCTACTTTCAATCGTTTAAACGTTTAACTTGAGTGTAATCTTAGTATAACATTTAATCTTAGTGTAGCATAAATATGGTGTAAAATTTCTGCCAATATACTAGCAAGTTGGGGTGGTTTTTCTTTTAGTTGGGAAACCTATACTTTGTATTTTTTTTTTTTTTTTTAATTTTATTTAATTTTAGGTATATTATTATTTATATTATTTATTATATTTATATATTTTAATGGAAGATATAGCTGATCTTAACGACAGCTTCTTCTCGTGTTCTTCCTCTGATAGTTTTGTTAGTGCGGACAGTGACTGTTCCTCACCACTTACTTTACACGACAAAATTTCTTCTCTTTTCTCCAATGACCCTAAGAATCTACATATAGCACACATTAATGCTCAGAGTGTTCCTGGTCACTATTCTGATCTTCTGGCATCCTTTAGCAGTGCTCACCTGGACGCCCTATTAATTTCGGAATCTTTTTTGAAGCCTTCACTCCTTTCTACTCAATTTTCTCTCCCTGGCTTCGCTTTGATCCGTAATGATAGAACTGGCAAGGGTGGAGGAGGTGTTGCTATATACTTGCGTGCTGATTTACCCTACAAGGTGGTCAGCTCATCTCCTTCACGATATTCTGAATCGGCTGAATACTTGTTTTTAGAAATTTCTTTTCACCATACCAAAGTTTTGCTTGCAGTGCTCTATAGTCCCAATCTACATATTGACTACTTCGATTCCCTTGACTCCACTCTCAGTGACCTTTGTCCGTTATACGAGCACGTAATTTTGATGGGTGACTTTAATACTTGCTTGATTAAAAACGACGCTCGTTCTCTCAAACTCCTCTCCGTATTGTCTTCTTTTAATCTTCAAGTATTGTCTCTCTCTCCAACTCACTATTTTCCTAATTGTTCACCTTCTTGTCTAGACCTTATGATTGTTTCTTCTCCTAATAATGTTAAGTATCACGGTCAACTTACTGCTACTTTCTCCTACCACGATCTCATTTATTTGTCGTATCGCATCCGCGTTCCTAAGCGTAAGCCTCAGCTATTATATCTGCGTAACTACAAAGGCATAGACCTGGAGGCTTTGCAGCATGATGCCAACAATCTCGACTGGTCTTCTCTGGTCTTAGCGGAAAATATCGAAGAGAAGGTACGGAATTTCAACACAAAAGTTCTTGACTTGTTTGACCAACATGCTCCTATTCGACGTGTCAAAGTGAGACATAACCCTGCTCCATGGATTACCACACAAATTAAAGAGCTTATGGCACGAAGAGATAAAGCTAAGAGTCGATATAAGCGTAGACCATCAGAGCTGAATCTCTCTTATTACAAATCACTACGCAATCGCTGCAGTCGTCTGTGTCAAGATGCCAAGAGACGCTTTTTTCACGACCAACTTAACAACCGTAGTTCTTCCGATGTTTGGAAATTTCTCAAGTCTGTAGGCATAGGCAAATCACCTACCAACCAGTGCAAAGATGTGGACCTCAACGACCTCAATAAACATTTCTCTTTCCTTCCCTTTTCTCTCGATTCATCTGTCAAAGCTGTGACCCTAGAGAGCCTATCCAGATTGCCGTTGCCACAATGTATTCCTTTTAACCTTAGCGATGTTTCCGAGGATGATGTTAAGAAATCTGTTCTTGCGATAACATCTTCTGCAGTCGGTAACGATAAACTGTGTTCAAGAATGGTTACTCTTATCCTTCCCTCTTTACTTCCTGTTCTTACTCACATCTTTAATCATTCTTTTTCCTCTAGCTCTTTTCCTTTGGTTTGGAAGCAGGCCCACATTATACCCTTACCTAAAACTAACAATCCATCTTTGCTATCCCACTTTAGACCTATTTCTATTCTCCCATTTCTTTCTAAAGTTTTTGAGCATTTAGTTCATAAACAATTAGCATGTTACTTGTCGTCCAACTCTTTAATATCCCCTTTTCAATCTGGTTTCCGCCCGGGTCATAGTACTGTCACTGCACTCTTGAAAGTGACTGACGATATCCGCTGGGCAATGGAGTGTAAGTCACTTACCGTTCTTGTACTTCTTGATTTCAGCAGTGCCTTCAACTCAGTGGATTTCGACATTCTGCTTGGTATCCTCAAATCTTTAAATTTCACTTCTTCTGCTTTAGCCTGGTTTAATTCATATCTTCGGGGACGCTCTCAGTGTGTCCGCCTTGATGATATTTTCTCTGATTGGTGCAGTCTAACCGAGGGTGTTCCTCAAGGTAGCGTTCTCTCTCCTCTTCTTTTTTCAATTTTTATTAACATGGTTGCCAGCGTTATCTCTTCCAATTTCCATCTGTATGCGGATGACTTGCAGCTCTACCGGCATTTCACTGTTGCTGATGCGGATTCCGCCATTGCTGCTATGAATCATGACCTAGCTTGTATTAGCGCCTGGGCTAAGTCATTTGGATTGCATATTAACCCAACCAAATCCCAGGCCATGGTCATAGGCAGCCGATTTGTTCGTGGTGCGGCTGTTGTTTCATCCTTGATGCCTTTGTACCTCGATGGTGTTCGCATCGACTATACGGATACCGCCAAAGATCTGGGTGTAACTGTTGATTCCAATCTGTCGTGGCGAGCTCAGGTCAACGAGGTCAGTCGTAAAGTACACTTTTCTTTTCACTCACTGAAATCCCTTCAGAGTCTCCTGCCTTTAAAGACTAAAATTAACTTGGCTCAAACGCTTATTCAGCCGATAATAGATTATGCCGACGCCTGCTACCTGGATGCTACTGAGGAGCTACTGAATAAGCTTGAGCGCTTGCAAAATGTATGTATTCGCTTTGTTTATGGTCTCCGTAAATATGACCACGTTTCTCACCTTCGCAAAGAACTCAAGTGGCTCCCAATCCGCCTTCGCAGGAACACTAGGATCCTATGTCTTCTCTTCAATATCCTACACAACCCGTCCTATCCTTCTTACCTGCGCGAGCGTTTTTCTTATGCCCGCTCCACTGACGCTCCGTGTAGATCTCACCTTAGATCCATACTGAAATCCCCTCCTCACAAATCCAGCTATTACTCCTATTCCTTCTCTGTCCATGCTGTAAGGTTGTGGAACTCACTTCCGCCTAGCATTCGGGACCTGAAGACTATCTCACTATTCAAAGCCAGAGTGAAAGAATATTACCTTTCCTCTTTATTGTGATTTCTATCATATATATATGTATTTTATTTGTTTATATGTATTAGCATTGTGTATTTATATACGTATATATTATTATGTACTTATATGTGTATTTATTATTATATAGGTTAAGTTAGTTAAGACATAAACACCGAATTCTTTTCCGCTTCTCACACACTATAGTCTACATTTCTTTTTTCATTTCTCCTTTTGCAGGTCTGCTGGCAGAAATTTCTTGTGAAATAAGCAGTACCTTTGTACTTATGTGTTATATTATGATATTTTTCCTGTGCTGTCTACTGTGTGTACATAAATAGTAAAATAAATAAATAAATAAATATTTACAAAAACAGCTGTGAAAAATTAGGAACTTTGACCCCCAATATCTCCGTAACTAGGATGTTCCCAGGTATGGTCTAGAACAAAAAAAATATCGCAGTGGTGGGGAGAACAAGTGTCCTTCGTTTGCGTTAAGGGAAGTACCCTTAAGGCAAACGAAGGGCACTTGTTCTCCCCACCACTGCGATATTTTTTTTGTTACACCCTATATTTAGTAAGCTAGTTTATTTTATCAATTATGTTTTTTTTTTTAAGCTGTGCTTGCCTAGGTCGGTCTGTGGATGGGTGACCGCCCGACATACCGAGTTTCCTCCATGCCTCGGAAAGCACGTTAAGCTGTTGGTCCCGGCTGCCATATATAGATCTTTGGCAGTCGTTACAGGTAGTCAGTGACCTGAAATTCTGACATCCAGTCTTACCAAAGAGTATCGTATTACCTAGAATTAACTGGGTTGTGGAGGTCAGATAGGCAGTCGCTCCATGTAAAATACTGGTACTCAGCTGCATCCGGTTAGACTGGAAGCCGACCCGAACATAGTTGGGAAAAGGCTAGGCAGATGATGATGATGATGTTTTTTTTTTCTTAAAAATTACAAAAAACTTTCCTACTGTTTTTTCATACCTTTGCTTTATGTCTCGATGTGATTTCTTTTTCTGGTTAAGACAAATATTTTCCTATCTATTCGTGAGTTAGAAGCCTATTTACCTACCCTTATTATATCCAATTTTCGCTAACCGACCAAACTTTCCAAACTCAGTTTTCCATGTATCAAAGTTTAAACATTAACCGGAGATCAAAACTCGTACAGCAACTACGCTGCGACACGGACAGCGTCAACTTTAATATATGTAACAGGTCACCCAACTAAAAGCAGGATTATCTGTCGTTAGGGCCCCGCTTACCGAAGAGCCCCCGTGTTTTAAACTAAGCCACACAATCTCAAATCACTTAGACACATGTTGCTTGCCCCATATAAACAGGGAACTACATTGAATAGGTATTCAAATGTTACTTCGACGTCAGCGTCATACAGCTCTAGGGCGACATTGACATGCCTTAATTACTCTACTTACCTTTTGGTACGGATTAGTGAGTAAATAGTATGTTTGTCTTGAATATGAATTGTTATGGACGAATCTAGGAACTTTAGATTGGGTCATATGTTGAAACTCTACTAAATCGCACAGAGCCCACGTGGTTGACTATGCCCCATTACCTCTGATAAAGCCCGTGTCCCAGCAGTGGGAAAGCTGACAGCCGGAAGGCTTTATGAAATTAAATAATACTTGCACAAGGCGGAAACCAAAATTTACTTTATTTTTCTTTTAATGAAAGTCACTGCATTTATTGTCCATTTTTATGCACGACATTGATACCGTCATTCCACCCGCTCACTCATCATTATTCCATGGAGTCACTACTCTATAAATACGCAATAATTACACCAATTTTACGTTATTCAGTATTATACTATGTATCATTAAGTCAATAGGGCGTGAGTATTAGGCCGGCAATCGGTCTAACTACTTGTATGCCCAGTATTAATAGCCTCGCCTTAGGCTCACTGTTGACATAAGCTAAATTATCTCTAATACGGGATCAGGCCGATTCATCTTGCCGCTAAATCGGGATTACGTAATGGTGTAAAGTAATCAATTTACTTACTTGGCTTTTGTTGAAGGAAAAGTGCGCCTTTTTCACAACAAAGAAGCTTTTACGCACATTAATTAATTACACAAAGAATCTGTCACACAATCATTCTTTTTTTGTTTTAGGTGTCGTAGGAAGTGGTGTTAACGTCAAGAATACGGGTCAAGGTTACCTCCCACAATCACTAATCGCTACGGTAAGAGTGGGGACTATGGAAACATTCCAGGAACCGCTCTTCAACTGTCTATCTCAAGGAAAATAATGCAGTCTGATGTGACGAAGGATACTGTCGTCATAGCCTTTTGTTTTCAAGATTATGTAGATGGCTGGCAAAGAAAATTCAATCGGCTATTGTCTAAGGCAACAAAATCGACATTTCAGTAGCCATTGTTGCATCGGATATGTAAATCGCGGCTATTGTTCTGGCACCTTTCAAACGCCCGTTACGATCGCTCCGTCCGACCTAAAATGCAAAATGTGTAAGCCTTTTATGTACTAGACGGAAACATTAAAGAATATTTATTATTAGGTAAAGTCAAGAAAAAACCCCAAACGAGTTTACGTAAAAGTCTAGTAAGTTAATAGTAACTAGAATGTTCTAAAAATCGTATGGTAAATCAGTCGCGTCGCATGTCGGTTACAAAATTATATATTCTGACGTTGTAATTTAGTCTCGACGGACGGGATTTATGATTGCTCTTCTCGGGCCACTCTCATCGTATTAATATTAGTGGGGCGGGGCGGGAGACAGGGACATCGCTCCTAGGAAACCGATCTCGAAACAAACCCAATTAAACGCGCCCGCGCCGCGCCCGCACCCGTACTCACCACAGAATACATTTTACAGAAGACTAGCTCTATACAACCAGTGAATACGATCGCAGTCAACCATTAACGCATACGATGTACCTACGACGACATTCCCAAACTATCCCAAAGGTATACCAGTAAAGTCTTAGTGTGTGCTGGCCTTAGCTATACGCCATCTATACGCAGACGTGTGACTTTGTATTCGGCGATATCGCTCGTTGTTGCGAGCTATACTTCTGTACTTATCAATTCCATGTCCGTACTGCGCCCGCACCGCCCCTAATCATCCACCCCATGCCTTCTGTTTCACTAACCTAAATAAATTATCTGCCTTTTAAATGAATCATCGCTTTTAAATACTCTTCTAGGGTTACAAACTTAAATATTATGTTAAAATAATTGTCTGAACTGGAGGTAAATTTCTGTGGAAACATTTCAACATTTTCTGTTTTTATTAGACCTGGGTCATACCTAGACGGATCTAATAAAAGAAAATAAACACACATTCCGAACGCAAATAATCTGATTTTCAGAAAAACTGACTACGTACATTTTGGATTTTCTGTTTGTAGTTCTTATAATTTAATCCAATTCAGGATTTACATTAATATTTATAAGAAGTAAGGCAGCAATATGAATTATGACTGCGTAATATAATGTAAGGCATATCCTTAATCCTACCAGAAGGTACAGCAGATACTAAATGGTGCTATAAATCAAATTGTAGGCACAACATTTGACATTATGTCACCATTATTTTTTACGAGTAAGCCGAAATATATGAGCAAATACTGAACATACTACTAGATATTATTTGCAATTTGTATGCCCTTAAAATGAAATGCGATAGAAGAGATAGGGATGGAATTTGGCTATTTATTCAATTTCATGTAAACGACTTTGTTTGTGTTTGTGGAAATAACGTCTGATGCATTTTACTAAAAGTATTTTTGCGCTACAAAGCTTTAATAACATTTCATGAATATGTCAGACTAGAAAGTGACATAGAGGATTGTACAGGCTTAAAAAGTTTTCTATTCATTTTTTTTATAATTTTATGCAACACATAATATCTAGTAACCGAACCTATAAAGCCGGGTACATATATTGCACAGAAGCTCGTGTGTATATGGATAGGCAGTGTCATGTTGCATGAACCACGCTTACATTCACCCTGCAACGTGAATATATGGACAAAGCGATATTCGGTGCCAGGATTGGGTTATACTATCCGATTAAAGGGAAATTAAAGCTTTGAATAGATTCCTCAGAGTCGAGGCTAATTTCGTGTGTGTTTTCGATAGGTTTAGTATTTTTTTGTATTGTTTTAAGTGGTCATGTGCACTAATATGTATAATTGTATACACATGGCAAAATTCAAAAGCGATTTTCTCGTGAACACGGTTTCTACTTCGACATGTTCGTACAAACGGAAAACGTTACTCATCCTACTATGTAGGTAAAAATCACATTTAAAAGATGTTTCGTGTATACATATTGGTGCTCGTATGACTGTACCTAAATTATAATCTTTCTTGCTTTATGCAGTGTGCATATTGTCCTATTCCTTGAAAAGTTATTCCTCGTAATGCTACGGTGAAATGGTTCCAATTTTGAAAGCTCTGGGAAATAACACAGCCAGCGGGATATTCAGAGAGCGGCAAACATAACGCGACGGACAGTAAATCTATAGATACCATATTTATGTAGGTAGGCACTGTAACTTTATACTCCAGGTGTTCATTCATAACGTCGGAAGCACTTAAAGCTAGGAAATAGATCCGCAATACACAGCGGATATGAAAGCAACCGGCGCGTGCGGTTACAGACCCACAGTAAACAAGCCGATACGTATTGCCTTGTAAGTATTAAAGGTTTTACAACAAAAGTTATGTATGGGTTGAACGGGGTTTTCCCTTCGGTATGATCTAATTTTGTCTCAGTAGGAAGGCGGTAAAACGGCGTAATGGGCCTGAACAAAACGCCTCTGATTTATAGAGGGCGCGCCACCCAGCTCGCACTGACATAAATAGAAAGTGGCAGACACCTTGAAAAGGGTTACGCGGATACATTCCATGTTTGCACTACGCTTCAACAAATAAAATGACAATAAATACCTAAGCACTTATTTCGGTCTATTGGTAATAAAATACTTTTCACGTAGTACACGTTAGGGACCGTCCACACTCCACGCATTTTCGATGTTTTTTGTCAACAAATTGGCATGAGGGCTGCGCGGCTGAATTTCGATTTACATTTTTCTGCATGAATTTGCACTGTCAATTCACACTAAAATATTTGTTTTCAGAAATGTTTTATTAAAATCTAAAAACGTCAGTGTTATTCAACTCAACATTAATAAAGCTATGAAAACGTTTGTGAAGCATCCTTAGTGTGAGTAAATGTGAAAATAAGCCAGCAGGCACTTATTCATTCCCCGCTAAACAAGTTATTCAAATAAGATTGTGCACAAAATTTCATTTCACTATAGCAGAAAGTAAATTGAAATGTTAATATGCTTTAAGGGTTGGTACTTGGCATTAAAATCAATTTACTCTATCTGCGTAAACATTGGTTACTTAATGTAAGTATTGGTTCGCCGCGGGGGTTTGATGTGGGGCTATCCTTCGTGTGGATAGAGGTCAGCACTACAGCTTACGTTTGTAAAAGTTTTATAGCCGACTGTTAACTAGATTGCCTCTGCATTGGGAATAGAACAAAACCGCTACTTTTCTCTCTACAATTTTCCCTCAAGATTCGTAAACAAACATAACGTAAAGCCTCATTTATTCAGCATAATATGAATTGCGTTAATTATGACGTGTGTAAATTACATGGTAATTTGTTAGCGTACCCAAGCGAACTCTCTGCAGACAATCTCATCCGCACGCAACACAATTCATCACAGGAACCCAAACTTAACTAATTTACGTCAAAACAACCCATATAGGTAAACATAAAAGCCACTCTAATGAGGTTAACTATTCGGAAAATATTCTTCCTCTCAGGGATAATATGATAACAACATGACACAAATATATAAGGAAAATACGTATTTCACACATAATTCTGTACGAAAAAGGTTTTATGGCTCGTAAAGCCAATGATCCCAAAATTGCCCTCAGCTTTCTTCTAATCCCGAAGGTTTATATGTAAAACACCAATAAAATAGAATTCTAACGTCTGTTAAAATACATAAAATTATACAATTCAAACGGAGGCAGAAAGAAAACGGGATATCTGATGTATATTTAGACTTATGGAATTATATTCCATTATTGCTTCGTGTATTACGAGTGGCTAACATTAAAAGTAACCGTCTAATGATTCACTTAGATAACGAGATCAATTTAGGGGAAAAATATACTTCCATATAGGAGTATTTAATATTAACCACTCTTAAAAGTGTAGGGTGGTTTATATACGGTCCCTTATCCTGAATCTGAGGACACAGGTGGACGCAGCGTACGCTCTTGTAAATATTTGATGTATACCCTTAACAGCTCTTTGCTATTATAATTTACGGTATTGTAGTAAGTAGACTGTATAACCCGACAGTCTCGCCCACTCGCGTCTCATATTTTATACGTTAAGTTGCGTTGCCCTTAATGCCACTTGATATTTAATATGACCACTATTAGAAAAACATAGTGAATAAACGTGGACGGAGTGAAAGGAGGATATAGTATGTGGTTTCCTCCAACCCCCATGGGTAAAAGGAGTGAGTTTATGTATGTTTGTGGAAAAATTGAAATTTTAATAAAAACAGAAAAATAAAAATTCAAGCAAACATACATTGTACACAGTTTATACATACTTTAATACGAAATTCAAAAAGAGTGAGGGGCCTCGGAAATATTTTGATGAGAAAATAAAGGAAATCTTTTTCCATTTCACATAATTTTGTTACAACACAAAGTCAGAAAGGCTTTGTTGTGAATAAAAACCTATTTCGTCTGAACGATGCGTGTAAATACTGGCAATAAAAGATGAGGCTTGAGAGGAAATCGGTTAATGGCAATTTATTCTTTATGAAAATATTACTCGGTAGCTATCTTTGCATTGATTTCATTACCACTGTTCACAAAAAGGTAACAGAAAACATCGAGTGGAAACTGTCATCTAGAACGAAAACCTTGAAAATATGTGACATCCACGAACCCGCCACCGTGTAGTGGATTGTGGTCTGAGAATACCCGTGTCCCAGCAGTGGGAACAATATATAATAGGCTGGAATACTATTTCTGAAATATAATAACAATCACACCCGAAGGCAAGCATTTTATTATAAACATTTTTATTTTGAATAGTGTTCTTATGCAAAATTAAATACTCTTCAGTAGGTAGTAAAGCAGCTTATATTTTATAACTAACGGACAATCTAGTGTAAAAGAATCAAAATCGTGTTCCTCTTTTTATGGAAAGTTTATTTTTGTACTCAAAATATATGCAGGCAGATACGATTATGCTATGAAAAATATTTCTCCACTTCAATCGCGACTTTCGAAGAAAATCGGATTTGAATTCGCTAAGTGTATATTTTTTTTATACGTGATAAGATTTTGTTTTGGATTACTTTATGAGAAGTAATTTTATCTTTTATATTATTATACGGTGCTGTACGAAGATTTGCTAGAATACAGAGCTAGCGGTATTCCACGCAACCAAGCCATAGTGTCTCCGTCGAAGACGCGCACTCTACTCCCTCGATGTGTGTTGCTCCCATTCCGTTTTGTTGGAATTAACTACTATAAATAAATAGTTGTCTGGAAGATATCGCCAACAACGATAAAACCGCCATTGTACCCATAAAATTAACAATATTGCTAAAGAACTGTGTAACAATCTTAGTGTATAATAAAGTATCTTCTACGAGTATTCACAATAAATATAATCCATCTATCTAGCATGTTGTCGACGTTTATTGATTCGCAAATAACATTAAAATCCAATTACGGACCAATGTCGAACGACCACAAAATTGGTGTATACCGTTTGAATTTGTCAAATTGTGAAACTACCAAAATGTTACGTCAAACATTTGTTTGAGTGATATAAATTATTACTGAACTTAGGACTAAATTAATTATTATAACTGATGTGTAAATGAAGCATTGGTGACCCAGTGGTAAGTCATATTATGGCTAAATTCAAACGCAGGCTTTTCACTATGATTTATTTTATCACCATTGCTCTCAACACGAAAACATCGTGAGGAAACTGGCATGTCTTAGAACCAAAAAATTGAGGACATGTGACATCCACCAACCCGCACTGGGCCCGCGTGGTGGATTATAGCACATTCCCTCTCATAGAAAGGAGGCATCTATTCCTGCAGTGGGTACATTATATGCTGGTTATATGTTTATGCTATCAATGAAGAAACAAATTGTGAAGAATCACGTCTTTCCGCACGCAATTCATACGCACAGGGTCCACATCGAGTATTTCGACCCGCTCCCATTACGCGGAGGGAAAGCACAGCTCTTTGAACATCATTTCTAATATATTATCTATATAAATAAAAATGAATTGTTGTTCGTTAGTCTGATTAAAACTCGAGAACGGCTGGACCGATTTGGCTAATTATAGTGTTGAATTATTCGTGGAAGTCCAGGGAAGGTTTAAAAGGTGAGAAAGTGGTAGGTAGGTAGGCAGGGTAGTAGGTAGGGTAGTAAGTAGGATAGTAGAGTAGGTAGGGTAGTCGGTAGAGTAGTAGGTAGGGTAGTAAGTAGGTAGGGTAGTAGGTAGGTTGGGTAGTAGGTAGGTAGGGTAGTAGGTAGGTAGGTAGGGTAGTAGGTAGGTAGGGTAGTAGGTAGGTAGGGTAGTAGGTAGGTAGGTAGGGTAGTAGGTAGGTAGGGTAGGAGGTAGTAGGTAGGTAGGTAGTTGGTACACAGGCAGGTAGTAGGTAGGAAAAAGGGCATTGCAACGCATGCCAGGAACAGCTAGTATTGAATAAACGTTAATGGTTTTGTTGTTACAAATTCTTACACTGGTCACTACTGGTCAGTATCTCTGAAGACTTAATAAGTCTTACTGCCGCACTCAGAGAGCTTTAATGATTACTAAGGCCATCACTTAGTAAAGGTTTTGACAGTTTTGTCATACAAAATTATGTCAAATCTTTACTAAGTGACGGCTTAAGTAATCATTAAATATCTCTGAGTACCGCAGTTAGAGTTCAGCCATAATCTTGTCTTATAAAACAAGCATATAAGTTGCAATTTGTAATTAACTTATTGAGACTCTGGTAGGTACCTACTCAGATTAATTAAATTATTCGATCGACGGATCTAGAACTAATCTTAGCACTGCTAGAATAATAATTAATGAAGGTTATCAGTATCTACGGGCCGCAGCAGACACACCATGTTTACTGTTATAATTTGTGCTAATCTAGCTTTAATCTAACATCACAACATTCGATACATTATTAAATATCATGCAAACGAAGTTATTATATCTCGCAGCCGCATCCACACCAACAAGATCTTTATAAATTCTTCACAGCAGAAACACATTCAGCTTTTAAAATAAATAATAATAATAATAAACTTTATTTTTCACACTACAATATACATAAATTATTTAACATTGGTCAGATTCGACAAGATACACAATTCAGGTAAGTATATACCTGCCGGAGGCTCTATGCGGGGATCGTGCGGTCCATGGCCCTTTACGGGGCCCCGGTGTGGGCGAGTGCTTTGAGGAAGCGGGCCGCCCACTACCTGAACGCGCCCCAAAAGGTGACGGCCGTAAGGCTAGTCCGTGGGTACCGCACGATCTCCCGCGAGGCGGCGAACCTCCTCGCCGGATTGCCGCCGTGGGATCTAGAGGCGATAGTCCTCGCGCGCCTGCATGAATGGCGCGCTGAGGCGCTGCACCGGGGGGTCACTCCGTTGCCGCGGCAAATTGCTGCGCAGCGGACAGACCTCCGGTGCGATCTCATGGCGGCATGGAGACAGCGACTGTCGCAACCCCGTGCAGGGCGCGCCACGATAGTGGCGGTAAGTCCCCTCTTTGAGGAGTGGCTGGAGAGGCGCCACGGCGCCCTCACCTTCCGTCTGACGCAGGTACTCACCGGACACGGTTGTTTCGGGAGGTACCTGCACCGAATCAGGCGGGAGGAAACGCCCGGTTGTCACCATTGTGAGGATCGGCCGGAGGACACGGTGGAGCACACCGTGGAGGTGTGTCCCGCTTGGGCGGAGCCCCGCCGTGTTCTCGTAGCGGCGATCGGCGGCGGCGACCTCTCGCGTCCGGCCCTGGTGCAAGCCATGGTCCGGGGCGAGGAGGAATGGGACGCCGTCGCCTCCTTCTGCGAAGCAGTGATGCTAGCGAAGGAGGTGGCGGAACGTGAGAGGGAGAGAACCTCTCGTCCCAGCCGCCGCGGAAGGTGCTCCGGGCGTCGGGGGCCACGTGATGGCTTCCGGCCACCGTAGACGCGGGCCTGTGGACGGTGAGTGATGGGTAAGCTCGCCGTCCGTCCGTCTTATGACGACAACAGGCCGTGTCGACGGCGCGTTCGTGTTCCACGCGCGCCTCAAAGAGATGTCAGCAACTCGGAAGGGGCCCACAAGGGCCGACGCCTGTCGAGGCTGCGGGATGTCCGCAAGGGATACCGAGGCCTCGACATGAAGGGCGAAGAAGGAACATGGGTGGTTTTTAGTCAGTAGAAGTCTGACACTCCCTCTCGCTCTGCCCAAGAGCGGGAGGGGTTATTTGATGATTTCCCACCCCCCAAAAAAAAAAAAAAAAGGTAAGTATATATTGTGGGAGACTGGTGCCTAAGCTAGGCTCATGGCCTGTGTTTCAGTACACCAGGATCCCACCCCTTTACATTTTCATTTTACACATTATGTACTAGACGCGCTGACAGAATGTAGTAAATATTATTATTTACAGAATTATAACAGCTGTTCCAGGATCCAAAACCGTAAAAAGGTGATTAATTAACAAACATAAAAAGCTAGTTATCAACTTATAATATTTACAACAAGTTGGCGGTCTGCGGTGGCAGCACATGCATTCTATTTCCATACAGCGAGCGACATGGGTGGCGGGTCCGTCATAAATCAACACAATTTGTTCCCGGCACGTTTTGATCGCCCGTTAATATTCCTGATAATTGTTAAAATAATACACACGACATAACATCCATTGAACCCCGGATGCTGACCGTTTGTTATTTTTACATCTCTTATTTGACAATCTGATTTGAATAAAAAATTTAGCTGAAATTAAACGTTGTTTTGTTTTTTATTTTCCTAAACATCGCATATACACCCACATTTTGCTTGTTATGTTTAATCTTCAACAGGAAGCGAGCTTATTGCCATCAATCCAGCACAAATCCTAAGGACTTCCTGACTAAGAAACCCCAAGACTTAATACTCAGCTTAGCAGTAGGTAATATCTAACGACAATGGGGCAGTCCATTTTTCCATTACTCTTTTAAGAATACAATTTGGACAAAGAATTTTGAGAAAATCAAACATTGTTTCATGCCTATTTATCAAAAAAGGTTCTTATTGCGAGCTGTGTAAACAAATAGCCAATTCACGAACGTTCCGGTATTATTAGTGGAATCATGTTTACAATTAAAATTAAATTGAGTTGTTGTTTGTGTTCTTAAACGCTGTTTTAATTATTATAATTTTTTAAATGTGCTTATTTCTACATAATGATAGTCATGAAAACACTAATTATAATCAATGTAATGTTATTCATATTTTACTACCAGTAATAAACCAAGATACATTATGAACTTACCTATTAAAATAACGAACCACTAAATACTTTAGAGTGAAGCAAAACATACATGGACAGCTTAAGGAATTATATAGAAACGAAAAAAGAGAAAATAAAATTGTTTTCACAACGTCATGCTCTTACCTTTTGAAGTATTGAGGAAGACAGTTAATAGTGCTTACTCGTAGCACTTCATAGAAAGCGATCCTTTTATCGTTGTGAAGGGCCTTAGTTTTCAGAATCACTCCGGATGAGGGGCACGGATAGTTTTTAAATTGGTTTGTTTATTATTAGTACGCACAAACATTGTTAGCACATGCAACGGATGCTTTGACACAAAGACCTGTTGAAGTCAAATTCACGGGATTTTTAAATAGATTGAAACGTCAAATGTCAAGCATAATATTTATCTTCAATTCCGTAAACAAGTCTTGGATGCAGTAAGGACCGGAATAATATGCATAAGCAGGGAGTGCAAAAAAAAACATGCTCCATGCAACCAACAGATACATGATAAAATGTCTTTTCTTATTATTTTTTTTAAGTAAATAAACCGTACTAAACATACCATTATTTGGGTCTACTTATCTGCGGAACGCGTTAACCAAAACAAAATGCTGAAAAGTGTCAGTTAATTTCCCTTTATGTTAGGTTATTCCTTCCGGAACTATTTGCACGGTCGTTAACATAATGGACCGCACAGCCAAAGATAAATGGTTCGTGGAAAGCGAAATCAACCAGCCAAGAAGTAGGAAAACTACTGTAAGTGCTGTGACGTAATGGCTACTTTCTAATAAGACCATTTCCGAAGACTTATTGTTGGCAGATTATGCTAATGGTTCATGTAAATCGCGAACAGGCAAATCTTTTCTGAACACAACACACTATCTTTACGCAAAAATATCTACAACTGATACTCCTCCGTAAATGATAATAGAATAAACGTATCTTGTATTTTTATTTCTCTCAGAAATGTGAACGTAAGATACGTATTTTATGAGATCCGCTCGTACTGGTGAAATGTCTGTCATGGTCTGCGGTATTGAAGATATATTCATGTTTAGATCCCTCGTTGGAGGCCGGAATATCGCTGGCGAGGATAATTCAATTATCCTCAGAGGTTCCCGTGTCATCACTCAAGCGCAGGTGAGCGAGAAATTTCTCGGATTCTCTGAACTTCATATAGGGAATAAATAAGTTACAGTAAACCGGTCGACACAGAACCAAACAACGACGTGACTCGAATACTTAAACTTACACCTTTTTTGGAGGAATTTGTCGAGCTATTAGTTACTTCGAAAGCGCTTTATGATTAAATTAGTAGACAAGTTAAAATAAAATTGGCTGTGGGTTCTTCGAAAGAGATACCGCGGCCCCGGACACAAAGGGGTAATCAGGAACATAAGAAGTTTTTAGTCAGTAGAAGTCACACTTCCTTCCACTGCCGCCCAGAGCGGGAGGAGTCTTTTGATGATATCCCACACTCCAAATAAAAAAAAGTTAATATAAAATATAATTTAATAATTAAAATATACCTATATAATTTTTTTGTTTCACCCATGACTCTAGGGTATGAATGAGACCATGACAAAGAATCAACTGGCGTATGAATAATTATTTTCCAATTATATATTTTTTGTTTTAATTTTTCATACAAAATAATTTGACAAAGTCACGATTAATAATGTGCATTTTCTTAGCTTTAAATTAGAATTACTGGTTCAAATGAAAAATTAATTACTCGTATTTATCAATTACGAAGTAAACATAATACGAAAAGTCCTAGAATATGTTGTAATTTTGCTTAGGATATTATTATCATCAAAGCATATTCTAGGACTGTTCGTATTATTTTTTCTTACAGAATATTAGGTAAAGTAATGAATGAGATATCAACGAGAGCAACGGTGGCCCAGTGGTGGTGGCCCCGACTTATGATCAGTAACTCGTGGGTTCGAACCCAGGCAGGCTTATAATTACTTCCTTTACATTACTTTTTTATAATTTATGTCATTACCACTGCTTTCAAAAATGGTAAAGGAAAACCTCGTGAGGAAACCGGCATGTCCTAGAACCAAAAATTCGAAGACTTGTGACATCCACCAATCCGTACTGGGCCCGCTTGGTAGATTATAGCCCATTCCCTCTCAAAGAGAGGAGATCTGTGTCCCTGCAGTAAGAACATTAATAGGGTGAAGATGATAATGATGATGATGAATGGGATATCAATATAATATAATTTTTATTGTTTGTTGTGTGCACTTGTGGAATGTGCTAAATAAATATGTTTTCTTTCTTTCAATAAACACGTTGTATATATATCAATTTAAAAATTGAAATTAGGTGTCATAGAGTTTACCTATTTCCTTCTAAGAAAGCACATTGAACAGCTCTTAGACTGAAACTTGTAGGTACTTAGCAGAACCTAGGTAAACTTTCAAGTTCTAAAATGAGGATACAAACCAAGAAACTTAAGTTCCAATTGTTTTAATCATTTCTTGATATTGTTCGCTGTATCTTAAAGTTGAAACGGCAAAGTTTAAGCAAAGTTGGGGTTATTGGCACTAGACTTGTGTTCAATCCGTTTTATAATGCAACCGACAAGTAGTACTTATCCCGGATTATCCGTAGCGGTTTCACTACCAGCGAACCGCTGTAAGTTATTAGATTTGAAGAGTTTTGGCGGAGACGCTCTCAGCCGCTTCAATTTGTGCTTCGTTAAACGATTTTGAAGAATATCCTGAGGCTGTTTTTGTATTACATACCTACCTGAGCACGTAAAGTTCTTCCGTACTGATGTTTGGTGGTGACATTACCTATGTACATAACTTTAATTAGATGTGGAAGTTTTCCTCTATTTGTACATAAAACAAATAAGATAGCAATTCTAAAAGCACAATTAACTGCATTTTTACTGTTTAGTAAATTGTCAATTTTTTTGATTTCTGTAAATAGCCAAAGCTCACAATGACTAGTAAACAAAACAAAAGATTTATCAACAAAAAAAGAAAATGGTACCTACTTCGACTATTTTGTCTTTGTCTAATTATATATTTGAACACCTGTCCGGCCTATCTATACCTACAAGTAAATGACTAGTGTTTTAGCTCAGAGACTATTTATTCGTAATAAGGTTAATTAGTAAAACAACGTACCCAACATCTTTCAACAAAAACTGTAATAATGGCTCACTGTCTAGTCACATTTAAGTCCGAAAATATTGTTGACATGTTCCTGTTTCTATGATCGGAGAATGACACATGCCAAGAATAAAAGGAACTGACGCAGTGAAATTATTTTTGTTCATATTTTGAACAGCAGACAAAATGCGTTAGGTTATTTTCTACCGTCCGTCCGCTGTAAGCGCCCCACTCTCCCACGATTTATCCTTTATGACGACAACGAAACATGAAAGGCTAATGTCCGGACCTCGGGACTTGACATCACATTATTACTTTGCCACGTACACGCCTCACACCATGTTTTGAATAAACATAATAACAGAAAACACGTACTTACTTATTATGATTGTGATAATATTTCGTTAACTTTCTCCCTAATTACTTTCTTAGTTGTTTTCATACTGTTGTAGCTATTAAAATTCCTAAAGTTAAACATTAACAACAGACGGAGCGGAAGGTTTTGTCTTTGTATCCCTCTTACGTAACTGTTATATTTCGGTAAACGCAAAAGTACTGCATAATATGAAATTTGATTCGGCTTTAGTTGATTCAGCAAATTAGTGGCGTTAACTAATTACCCATCATTGTATTTTAGAGTGAGCTGATGTGGCTGAAACTTGAGTTAACACTATACATCACTCGGCGTGCACACATGACGAAGCCACTATTAAGTCATTAATTAAGCAAAGACGACGTAGACAAAGACAGCTCAGAGACAGTCTACGTAGACCTTAGCTGCTAAGTGATAAAGTTGAAAGTGCTGTAATTTACAGTGGGCATGAAGTTAATGGGGTAGCATTAGAAGGGCACGCCGACGTCGACCGACAGCGTCGCAAACAAATAAAGCCACTCGTTAAATAAATCGCCACAGTCAAACATAGTCGAGACCTTTCCGCACCTCTGCACCCGTGAATAAATAAACAAAATTATGTGTTTAGCGTACGACCCCATGTTTTTAAACAAGATAATAAGTAACGTTTGATTAAAAACAACATTGGCTTCTGTGTAAATATGTACTATTCATCATGAATAATATAATATTCTTCACAAAATTCTCAGAACCGCCTCTAACTTCGTTAAAATAATCCATCTCTTTGAGAAGACTGTACTCCGAAAGGAGCGACAGAAGTAACTATCTGAGTGAAAACATAAACTTTTATTTTCCACGAAATCTGCTTATCTTTGTGGAAAGTTCATTGAATGAAACACAAAAGCCTAAGAAGATATTTCCGAGGAAACGTTGTGATTGTTTAACGTTTTAATTATTCGCACATTTATCCGATTTATGATGAGATATTTCCGTTTCATCTTTGAGTCATTCGTCAATAACGGAGTAGAAATAGATTTTAGGTAAACATCCTTTTTGACTTGTCTTGTAATAATAAAAATCAATAGCTTCCGAAAGCTTAACTGACCGTGTATACCGCGGCTGTCCTCTTTCCTTTCATCAGTTTTCCTTTGTATTATTATTAAGTCGAGCCACAAACAGGCTCACCCACGCGAATACTTAAATCAATAAAGCCTTTATCAGATATGTTGTTCACGAACTCAATGAAAACATATCACGCTCGCTGCTTACCTTTCAAGGTAGGGAGAGATTTAGCTGAATGACAGTAAGTAATTCCTATAGCTGAACAATTTTACACATAAACATAATATCACACCTGTAATCCCTGAGGGGTTAGGCAGGGGTGTACCTAACAGTACACCCCACAAGACCCACATTACGCCAGTTTTGTTATAATAGTGGGCATTGCCATCAACCGGGCACAAATTCAGACTCCGAGACTGATACTGAGAAATTCCTGGTGGAAAAACCTAATAACATTTTACCCGACCCTAAAATCGAACCCAGGACCTCATCCTTAGCAATCGCGCTTCTGGCCGCAAGACCAACGAGGCAGTTTGTTACACTACTATTTGCCCCAGCAGCTGAACAGTTATAATCTGTTCAAAATTGCGCTATGAAACATTATTCTACATATTATGATATAGGGAATATAGATTCATCGTTAACAATATTTCAGACTATTTGTATGCAATTTAGAGTGACAGATTTTTCGATCACACTAACGATCGGATGTGATGTATTTGGCTTTAGGCGAATTTTTAAAATGTTTCATGTTGAAGCATAGAATACACTAGTTTCATAAAATAATTACTTTTACAAAGATAATATTCAAACGTTTATCCTATGATTTATGTGTTTGTCGTGACATTGTAAAAATATTTAAATTTCCAAACAAGACTGAATCAATATCAAGTAACTTTATTGACTTTGTGCTGTCCAAACTGAATTTATAAAAGAAAAATATTGAATCACAATCTGGCATGCATGATTTGGAAATTCTTTAAGTTTTTCAATCTTCGAAAATTCAATTATAGTTTTTAGCGGTTTGCGGGAACACAATGAAGCGTCTAATCGACGTCAACTCTGATGTAAGCAAATTCGGTAATTCATGATTATAGCATAGTTGAAGTTGTAACATTGTAGAGGTCAGCGGAACATTGCGGTCAATGCGCAATTATAATAAACGCCCTCCCGCTAGAGATTAACATAACGAGACAACGAGTTAAGGAAAAGTTACCGTATTCCTGAATCCTCAGAGAGGGCTGAGCGGAGAATAATGAGTGAACATACCAACTTTATGAATTTGCCGGGATCGAAACCATGGGGAGTTAGCGGTGTCGCAGCTTAATTATTACGACCAGGGAATTTTGGGAAATATTGTACAAAAACAATATATGGCTTGACGCTCCATTCCGGTCAAAAATTAGGCAGTTTGTGTTATATATAACCTACACTAATTATTATATTTATAGGTGGAATCCTGAAAGCCCCACGACCCAACCTACTCCACTAAATGTAGGTTTGGAATGCGAGCAAGCATAGTTACTGAGTCGCCTGACTAAGCTTTCTTGAAAGAGATAAGTTTCAATTATACCAATTAATCAGTGATGTGGTTTGGCACCTGTAAGTGAAGTAAAAGGTACATACCAAGAGTCATGGCCGCTGATCGAACTGATCGATGCCAGACAGGCATAAATAAAGGTTACGACGATCTATTAACCACGAGAGTGGCACAAAATCTACTTAACTCAGAATTTGCGATTGTAATGCAACTTTACGATCCATCAAACTGCTTACGACCTTAAAATTAAGTAAAAATCGCTGAATATAGCAGTAATATGATATTCAAATATCCATTAGAGCTGAAAATGATTATGTGCGTACATAACAAAAAGAGTATTGGCCTCGGGACCTCTGAGTAACATAATACCATACAGTCTAGCTAATCCGTTGTGATTCAGCCAACCCTACTGGACCCTCGACCCCAAAAGAATCAAATATCCAAAAGTTACCCAAAAAGAAGTTATGAGGAATCCTGATTACATGAATGATAACTTATAATCCGTTTATTATGGAATATATAATTTCGTTCATTTGTAATCCGCCGTGGTTATATTTTTCCACGAGTGTAGGCAGTCGTGCGATGCATATGAATCCATTGCGCATAGCGGAGAGTTATTGTCAACAAAAACACAAATTTTGTGGAAATACAGGCCTCGGTGCGTCAATGCGACAATAGTCAACCGGATAGTGGACAGTCCGTGTCAAGCTTAGTGTTTGTGCATTTATTTGGCAAATACTTTTTACTGCTGCTGGGTAAATAAATTGGACAGAGTTTTTTCACCGGTATATTAGTTGTTACTTCGAATGATCTCTTTTATTTTCAGAAAATGTATGAAGCGTTCGGAGACTATACTATTCTAACTAAAAACTTCATTTTTTACTCAAGGAAAATCGCGTCGTTCCGCGGCAGCAACAAAAGGGATTTTTCGAGGCGACCGGTTTTGTACTCGGATTTTTGTTATGAAACCTTTCATAAGTATGTAAATTGAAAATTTCAGCGCACAGAAAGAAAGAAAGAAAAATGGCGAATTCCTTGATAACTCTGTGTGAGATGGTGACTGAATAAAATTTTGTAAAGTTTTAATGAGATCTTGTATCTGCAGGTTCACATTAAATCTGTTAGCTTGAGTCGCAGGTGACTGTCTGGTACACAGTGCCTTGACTTCATGCCGCTATTCGAAATCTCATCGTACGCTGTAATATAGACACAGTCGTTTTTACTTTACGATCTTGTAATGTCACCGAGGCGTATCAAACGGCAGAACACACCGCGCTCTCGGTGCCTGATAATATTTTATAACACAAATCACTACCAACATATTTCGAGCACAATAATGTGGAAAAGGGTCTTGATAACATTGTGAGGTAAATTTTGCCGCATACAAAGGGTAACGGAAAAGTGTTTTACTATCTTTGTTTAGTAGTTTTGTCTTTTTTTGAGAACCAGTTTTCATAGAAAACTGTTTGGAAAAATACAGTGAAACCACTTGCAATACAAAAGAAGTTTACAACACGTCGTTGCCGAAAGGCAGATGTCGGTTCGACGCCGCAGCAGTAGCCCACAGTTTATGAAAGGAAATATTTTCACCCAAGCTATTGTGTTATGAAGCAAGAAAGCCATCCTGTATAATTCAGTTCTTTATAAAAGTTTTGCGTTTATCATTTTTTAGTATAACAGCTTGATTTTTTAGACATATCGATCGCCATTTACCTACCTAAACTTGGATGATGTAGTACCAACCAATCAATACTTTTTGATTTTATAGTATTAAAATTCCAAATTCGTTTATTTTATGAACATAAGTAAATTGAAGTTCCGTCGTTAAGCATACAAAATGTTTCTTAAATTAGGTCAGTACATAAAATTAAATAGCTTATTATTGCAGAGTTATGTGTACCTACATGTAAAACCATTTGGAAAATCCCTATCATGAGCCTATCATTAATACTTTTCCTATTATTAATAATTGTGAAAGCTATTTTTAAATTCATTGCTGATTTTACAAAAAAACCTACATTTTAGAAATTGTGCGAGCGAAGAGGCAAGGGTTACATTTTATTAAACAGTAGACTTTGAACTAGGGACGTCACACGAGGCGATAAACTAAAGATTTAATCAAAAGATTGATTTTATGTAGGACAGAGGTCGCATGTCCTGTATAATCTGATTTTAAATCGAAAGCGTGGTAATTGATTGATTGACTCACACATTAGAGCCTATACATAGATATACATCCATAAATTCAAGGCTTTTTTCTATAGGGGTAGACAGAAAGTACAACAAATATACGACATTTGCTACTATTTTTAACCGACTTCAAAAAAGGAGGAGGTTCTATGTTCGTGTGTATGTATTTTTTTTTTTTTTTTTATGTATGTTACCTGATTTCTCCTCCATTTGTGAACCGATTCTCAAAATTCTTTTTTTATTTGAAAGAGTATACTTCTGAGGTGGTCCCATTTAAATTTGGTGAAGATCTGATCCTGATCTTCGGAGATATACAATAGAACTCTTCAAAAATAGACGGCAAATCTGTCGTGATTGCTGCAATCGCTTGGATGTTTATTGTTTACGCAACATCTTAACTTACCATCACGCCTGTATGCTCTGACGGGGTACGCAGATGTGTACAGGACGCCCAGATTTCGAGAGTTAGGTATGTTAAGTTCCATTTTATTGCGGATAAGCCTATTACCATATCAAATATTTGTAAAGGATATTACAACTAAAAATGGAAAAATAAAAAAACTTTTTTGCAAAAAATAAAATCGGTGACAAAAAAACTGAATAAAACAAACAAAAGTCACCGACTTCAGAAGCTAAAGTTATTTTTCACTTTTTTGTGTTTTTGAAGTCGGTTTTATTTTTTGCAAAAAAGTTTTTTTACCTGTATGATTTTTACACACACCTTTTGCTTTGTCCATGTTCGGTGTACGCATGCAGGTTGCGAGTAGGCAAGCAGGTACGCAAGCACCAATCGGCAATCAAGCTCACCTAAACCATTTTATGTGGATCTTTCTTTGTACGGAAACTCTATACAAAGCGAGGCCTAGTTTTACTGGAAATTTTAGCATTATGTGTCGTCGTATGTACTACGGATCTGAAGGTTCTAAAGGGATTTGTCTGAAGATTCTTTTTTATATCTACCAATAAATGGTGTGTCCTTCTAAGGCTTGTTCGGCGTTTCCATTAATGTTCAAAATATGGCAAAAAGATGTTAAGAAATTAATTAAATATCTGGAGAAGGGTAGGTAATACTGCGGAAGGAATTTCGATAGATAGCTTGAAAGGGGTTGGGATGGGGATGAAACCGCCAACCACGAAGACAATGCGTTATTGTCCAAGTTTGGTGGTGTGACTGTCTGTCATTTACTCCTAATTATTAAGGAAATATCTTGATCTCGATTCTTGTTTTAAAATCACCACGAGGTGTCGGCAAGTTACAAACACATTGTATTTCTATTTTATGACTTGACGGCTCGACTGTAGTTGATAACAAATATGAAGTTTTAAAAGATTTAAAGAAAACAAAATATATCCGATTTCTAAGCGCAACTCACAATAGGAGACGCACATCTGTTTGCAATGAAGTCCGGGGTTTTATTGCCCAAAGTAATCCTTAGAAAAATTGTACAAAAGACGGCAATAAAACAATGCTGTGAAAGTGTGGGAAGATGCCGCCGATCCTGATGTTTTTAGAAATGCTGGGGATGAAGGAAAGGGAATGAACGCTGAGGCAGTGGGTTTTACACCGTGATAGAGGGCAGTTGTTTGAAAACCGCGGAAGAGCTCGGACGCTAAGACTAGCGGGTCTAAGTCAGGGTAGCCGGTTTAAAACAGCTAAAGTACTAGGATGTTCTAATTTTGTAAAGTGAAGTTAATGTAGATTTGGTACCAAGCAGTGTTTGCGATAAGTGAGAATCAGTGTCGAGACGCGGAAGGAAGCTGTGGCGGAGACGACACTGGTAATATCTACAGTATCCTGTAAGTGCGTTGTAGACTAATCTGCTCTAATAAACACGTGGTAAGTGTTAACTATAATCTAATCTTAACTCTTAGTAGCAGTTTGACGGTAACGCAGAGGAGCTGTTATTAATCATTTATTTCAGCTAGATCTTCTCAATGTATATTATTATCTCATGTGTTATGTGTCCACCTCCTAATCCATACCTAGGCGGATATCTGTCACCTGCGTTTGGCTGTAGGGAGACGGTGAAAGCCTTCCGCTACACTCTACATTCACTTCTCGTGCGCGTCATGTACACTGTACACTTATACACCCGACTATTGACGAATATTGACTATTATCTGACGCACCACAAATGGAAGGCAGAACCGTAATATTCACATTTTGACTAGAACAATCCCTATGGTTGAGTGGTTCACCGCTTGACCTATGGTTCAGTGGTTCACCACTTAAGCTATGGTTTGGTGGTTCACCGCTTAACCATATGGCCCTGTAATATTTGAAAATACAACTAATTATGATCAGTTATAACATGACAACTCGTACTTGTAGTACGAGTCACCCAAACGCTGTTGATAAATACTGCTTCCTATAATGGTCTAGCTCAGAAACATTGTGTAGATATTGATGACGTACATTTCCAGGGAGGGGGGTAGGCTTCACCAAGTATCCCAACCTGAATTGGTAGCTACGTTCTAAGGAACGCTAGGGACTGTGTCTCGTTAAAATCCACCCTGGCCGTTCTTGTAGGCTGTATTCTAAATCGACACTATTTAGCGAGACACGCAAACACGACATGGGGCAGATTAAGGAAATGTGAAGTGACGATAGAAATACCACTTCGGCGTTCACCAATACTATCGCAATATGTTCTGCTACAGACCGAGTCTACGGTGCGCTTGTGCAAGTTGTGTTGTAATATAGTAATTGGGGTAGTCTGCCGTAAGGGTGTTATTAAGTGCGCGAGTAATTGGAAATAAATACAGAAAACCTGTCTTCCTCAATGGCAGCTGGCCTCACAACCCACTGCCTTAGGATTGGGAGAGACATGTAAATAGTGCTTAGGGAACGTGATCTGTTAGAGTTCGCAGCAGTGTCCTTAGCAGGGCTATGCATTTAGGTCTAACAGTACACGTACGCCGAGCTAACGTTGTAAAATGGTTCCATGTTGTAACATGGAACCGTTTGCGTTTGCGAAACGGCATCTAATATATTGGAATCAAATAAATTAACAATCAATAATTTTTTAAGCGCAAGCGTAACGTTTCCCTTATCTACCTTTTATCATATATCATATCTTTGAGCCCTCTTGTCTCATTAGCTTCATACCTTACGATTGTTTTGTCTTATTTGCTTTGGATTTGTTCATGTAAATGTCTTAACTGTGAATTCCCAATAGTAACGTAATCTTGTATCTCCTCCCAGTCTCTAGCTTTGATAGCTGGGACTGGGCTGCCCCAATTGGGAATTCAGTCCTCTTAGTCGGTGGGGAGATGACCAGTCTGGGTCGAGTCTCACAGGACCATGCGGGGCGGGGCATGGCCTTTCCGAAACAAAAACAAACGGAAACCGACTGTAATACTTAATATTAGTAGGATTTAGGAAAAACGAAAATTTTATCAGCCTGGGGTAATTTAGGAACAGTCACATGTGGTGCCGTGACCAGGATTCTCGTCATTAAATGTACTGATTCACTTCAGTGCAACGAGAAAGAACAATATGGGTTACTACAATAATAACACAACGTAATTTTATGATTCTACAAATTGAGAGAGATGGTTGGAGTTACGGCGGCTACAATAACATGTTTTAAACATACTTTATAACGGTTTGGTTATCACGATTTAACTCTTCAACCACTGGTACCGGGTTCAAGTCCCGTATGATTTATCTGTTGATGAGCTTGTATTACATTGTCATGAGTTTTGGGTTCGATTCCCGCCTGACGCAATGATTGATAAATAATTATATTCCTGTGTCACGGCTTGTGGGTTCGATTCCCGCGTGTTTTGTTGGGTTAAGGGGCTTTGACTCCGAGCCTAGCAAAAGTGGGTTTCTATCCTTGTATGCTATGCGTGGAGGTACTTTTGCAGTTTGTGAAATTATGATTTGTGTTTCAGTGCAACTTTAATGATGGGTTCGATTCCCTGTTGATGAAAGTTTCGTGTCCGATAGTGAACAAACATATTTTGTTACATGTTTGTGATTGCACTTTCCGTATTGTTACGAGTATGAGGTATGAGTGCGTGCGAGAGTGAAAGTAGATATGGGGCACACGCCCTCATCTTAGTGTAAACTGTCTATTAGTAGTGCTTAAATACACTACGGAAAAAAAACAATCAGTTTACTAAAAACTATATCAGACCGAATCATACGAAATTAAACATAAACTTTTCGATTTTGTTGTCATATATTTGGACAGATACTCGTGTGGACTTATTTCGAATTCCAGGGTAATCAATCTTCGTTTGGCTGTCACTACTTTGTCTAAACCTTTGGGTTGTGAGTTGCGCTTGGGTCGAAGTTTCATCAAATTCAGTTGACATCGGCTAACTTCAACGTTGGCTGTAGCGTGGCTCCAGTAACGAAGCTAAGTTCCACTTTTATTAGATGCTATAAATTACCGTGGGCACGTGGTATTTTGACTTTGATATCTCAACAATAACTGTACAATGTTTTGAGCTATAACACTATGTAAACCTACTTAATCGGTTCCAATATTGGTACCTACAACATAACTTTCATGCCAATACTTTAATATCCAAGTGGGGAGTTTACAACACTGTGTCCTATAAGTCAATTATTATTTAGATGATTTAGGGTGTACACAAGTACATTTCAAATCTAAAGTCAAGTTCAAGATTCTTATTTGCTCAATTAAGGTGCACAAAATGTTTAGCAATTTTAATGTTAGGTTTGCTCCTATCACTTATATAAAAGTGCAAATAATAGTAACTTCTAATAACATTCACTTTCTGATACAGCATTCCAACTCTAGTTGGATTTCAGAACTGCCCTTTCGTCCTTGGGTCTGAGGGGGGTGACTAATTGGAATAAATTCTAACATGTCTATGTGCGGACTATTTCAGCTACTCTTGGATACGACAGCTGGCAGCTGATTAAGCTGACTCAGCGTTGCGGTGCATTGGGAAAGGCCTCTGTCCGGCGGCAGCTGCGGTAGACTGAGTTTAGAGCGAGGGAGCATCGTAGGTAGCGTCGCTCGATAGCACAAATACTCTTAAAAGAGACTCTGGTATGTACAATCAATTAATAAGCATGCACAAGTCTACTGGAATAATATTAAACAAGAGTATTTTGATACAGAATAAATTCAAATTGAAATAATATGCATAGATTGAAGATACCTCTGCGAAACAAAGCAAAATTATGGCAGACGACATATCCTATTGGAATTACTGTTCTAGTTGGATCACTTATAATAATCTGATTAGATAAACATTGCGAATGGGTATACTTTTAAACTCTATAGTACTCGTAATGTCATGGAAAAGCACAGCTTATCCTATTGTGAAAGCTCATCCGCTGTACTGCGTCACGCGTCTGATTTTCAGAGGGGGGAATGTGACTGTCTGTCATTTACTCCTAATTATTAAGGAAATATCTTGATCTCGATTCTTGTTTTAAAATCACCACGAGGTGTCGGCAAGTTACAAACACATTGTATTTCTATTTTATGACTTGACGGCTCGACTGTAGTTGATAACAAATATGAAGTTTTAAAAGATTTAAAGAAAACAAAATATATCCGATTTCTAAGCGCAACTCACAATAGGAGACGCACATCTGTTTGCAATGAAGTCCGGGGTTTTATTGCCCAAAGTAATCCTTAGAAAAATTGTACAAAAGACGGCAATAAAACAATGCTGTGAAAGTGTGGGAAGATGCCGCCGATCCTGATGTTTTTAGAAATGCTGGGGATGAAGGAAAGGGAATGAACGCTGAGGCAGTGGGTTTTACACCGTGATAGAGGGCAGTTGTTTGAAAACCGCGGAAGAGCTCGGACGCTAAGACTAGCGGGTCTAAGTCAGGGTAGCCGGTTTAAAACAGCTAAAGTACTAGGATGTTCTAATTTTGTAAAGTGAAGTTAATGTAGATTTGGTACCAAGCAGTGTTTGCGATAAGTGAGAATCAGTGTCGAGACGCGGAAGGAAGCTGTGGCGGAGACGACACTGGTAATATCTACAGTATCCTGTAAGTGCGTTGTAGACTAATCTGCTCTAATAAACACGTGGTAAGTGTTAACTATAATCTAATCTTAACTCTTAGTAGCAGTTTGACGGTAACGCAGAGGAGCTGTTATTAATCATTTATTTCAGCTAGATCTTCTCAATGTATATTATTATCTCATGTGTTATGTGTCCACCTCCTAATCCATACCTAGGCGGATATCTGTCACCTGCGTTTGGCTATAGGGAGACGGTGAAAGCCTTCCGCTACACTCTACATTCACTTCTCGTGCGCGTCATGTACACTGTACACTTATACACCCGACTATTGACGAATATTGACTATTATCTGACGCACCACAAATGGAAGGCAGAACCGTAATATTCACATTTTGACTAGAACAATCCCTATGGTTGAGTGGTTCACCGCTTGACCTATGGTTCAGTGGTTCACCACTTAAGCTATGGTTTGGTGGTTCACCGCTTAACCATATGGCCCTGTAATATTTGAAAATACAACTAATTATGATCAGTTATAACATGACAACTCGTACTTGTAGTACGAGTCACCCAAACGCTGTTGATAAATACTGCTTCCTATAATGGTCTAGCTCAGAAACATTGTGTAGATATTGATGACGTACATTTCCAGGGAGGGGGGTAGGCTTCACCAAGTATCCCAACCTGAATTGGTAGCTACGTTCTAAGGAACGCTAGGGACTGTGTCTCGTTAAAATCCACCCTGGCCGTTCTTGTAGGCTGTATTCTAAATCGACACTATTTAGCGAGACACGCAAACACGACATGGGGCAGATTAAGGAAATGTGAAGTGACGATAGAAATACCACTTCGGCGTTCACCAATACTATCGCAATATGTTCTGCTACAGACCGAGTCTACGGTGCGCTTGTGCAAGTTGTGTTGTAATATAGTAATTGGGGTAGTCTGCCGTAAGGGTGTTATTAAGTGCGCGAGTAATTGGAAATAAATACAGAAAACCTGTCTTCCTCAATGGCAGCTGGCCTCACAACCCACTGCCTTAGGATTGGGAGAGACATGTAAATAGTGCTTAGGGAACGTGATCTGTTAGAGTTCGCAGCAGTGTCCTTAGCAGGGCTATGCATTTAGGTCTAACAGTACACGTACGCCGAGCTAACGTTGTAAAATGGTTCCATGTTGTAACATGGAACCGTTTGCGTTTGCGAAACGGCATCTAATATATTGGAATCAAATAAATTAACAATCAATAATTTTTTAAGCGCAAGCGTAACGTTTCCCTTATCTACCTTTTATCATATATCATATCTTTGAGCCCTCTTGTCTCATTAGCTTCATACCTTACGATTGTTTTGTCTTATTTGCTTTGGATTTGTTCATGTAAATGTCTTAACTGTGAATTCCCAATAGTAACGTAATCTTGTATCTCCTCCCAGTCTCTAGCTTTGATAGCTGGGACTGGGCTGCCCCAATTGGGAATTCAGTCCTCTTAGTCGGTGGGGAGATGACCAGTCTGGGTCGAGTCTCACAGGACCATGCGGGGCGGGGCATGGCCTTTCCGAAACAAAAACAAACGGAAACCGACTGTAATACTTAATATTAGTAGGATTTAGGAAAAACGAAAATTTTATCAGCCTGGGGTAATTTAGGAACAGTCACAGTGGCTCAATGATCTTGGAATACAGTACCATGAGTAGCAGATTATATTACCGCAAAAACTTACCTTGTAATAGTTATTACCTACATTGTTTTTCCGGAACTATTATCACTTAGCTAAATAATAACAGATACACGAGTCGATATTCGAGATTAAGCAACGCTTGCATTTTAATACCCCTTCGTGTAACCACGTACACTGCTAATGGTACACTTTAAAGACTAACTGCGGTACTCAGAGATATTTAATGATTACTTAGCCGTCACTTAGTAAATATTTGACATACTTTTGTATGACAAAACTGTCAAAACCTTTACTAAGTGATGGCCTAAGTAATCATTAAAGCTCTCTGAGTGGGGCAGTAAGTATGGAAACCAAATCCCTTACATAGAGCATAGATCTCTTCGTGGTTCAGAAAGCAAATTAAACTGTTGGTGTAACCCAGTGTTTCCAACGAATATCGCGTTTACTGAGTATGAGTAGATAGGCAGTCGCTCCTTTGAAATATTTTGGTAGCCCGTAGCTGCATCTGGAAAAGGCTAGGTTATTGGTTATGGGTAAATTTTTTCCGACAAAAATAAAAGACTAGAATTACATTTTATTTATATGTGTCATACTGAAACCGAGGTGACGTGGTGACCTACGTATAGACCATGACCTAGGTCAGATAGAAAATTAATTCTGATTCTGGGAGTTCGTAGCTTAATAAGAACTGCCCACTCGGGTTGATCTTTAGGTAAAGCTGTGCTTGCCTAGGTCGGTCTGTGGATGGGTGACCGCCCGACATACCGAGTTTCCTCCGTGCCTCGAAAAGCACGTTTAGCTGTTGGTCCTGGCTGTCATATATAGATCTTTGGCAGTCGTTTCAGTGACCTGAAATTCTGACATCCAGTCTAACTAAAGAGTACCGTATTACCTAGTATTAACTGGGTTGTGGAGGTCAGATAGGCAGTCGCTCCATGTAAAATGTATCCATGATGCTACATGTATTCAGCTGCATCCAGTTAGACTGGAAGCCGACCCTAACATAGTTGGGAAAAGGTTAGGCAGATGATGAATTCTGGTAGTGCGTTCAAAACATTGCCATAAAACGAGAATACCTAAAATTAAAGTGGTAGAAGATAAAATCATGTCTGTATAAACCCGAAATCCATAAAATTATACGTTGATGTGCAATATCGGTAAGAAGGGCGTACCTTCGTCATGTTTGCCATTCCTTCCTTATAGCAGTAATCAACGGAAACTCGTACACCCAACGATATCCTTACACCGATCATATACTCTGCCTCAAAATAAGCAGTATCGCTCCACGAAGGTCGAATAATTTGAAATCCTTACATATGGGTAAAAATATGCTAACAGTGTTACAATAGACGGGACAACACGAACAAGATCGTAGTCTTCCTAACTGCGTGCTGTGAGGTTCAAGCAAGTGCAACGCGGCTATTACAGTGCAACCTAGTTTTAAAACGCATTTACTTAATACGAACAACTGCAGCCATCTTGATTTTTAAAATACAATTTTCGGAGACAATGTTACAAATACTTACCAACAGCGTCGTCTGATCACGGCCTTCAAGGGCTAACTGAACCCCGATCAACTTTTTCTTCTAGAATATTTTGGACTTTGCGTATTAGTAACAACGGTAGCAGTGTGAGAGTTCTATAAAGGGATAGCAAATGACCGGACGCATTTTAACGAACTCATATAAATGCAATATTGTCCGCGGCCGACGGGGGCGGACGGGACTCACCTTGCGACCTCTGCCTCCTGATTTATTCACAGTCTAAGCTCGGCCGGAACACATCTACTTTGGATTTAACCCAAGCCACTTTCGCTTTTGATAGCCCTGCTGAAGATTTCGTAGAAGGAAGTGTGACGCAACAATCCCGCAAATGGGCTCGACTTACTACCGTCACACTTCATGCAAAGCTTATGTAGCTTCTATTTTTTTCGTGACACCCTGTTTTTGTGTTTGCAGTAATGCAATTACTGAAATTCTGTATTTTCAGTCTTTCTACTTCATTGAACTTCGTGGTTGCTAGTAATGTAATATTATATGAGTTCTTTACTAACCTCTAAACACAGACAAAAGTTCGTACATTTACGAACTATTCAGCCCAGAGAGATTCACAGTCGGAACTATAACAATTTTCTCAGGAAAATACATTCTGCTCCGTCTTTGAAATAAAAGCAAAATCAAGTTTTTTTACTACACAGTTTGCGAACCCTTTTAATTGTTCAATCTCATAATCATAATATTTTGTTACATTTATTTCAATTTAAAAACAAGACGAGAAAGTCTCTCTCGTTCTGAGGACAGGCCCTTGCCTCTGGCTAACTGCTAAATTACCTTGTTGAAAACCTTCTGAGGTACATGTTTTGCTTACATTACAACAAGAAAATTCAGTTTCTTGTTAACTTATGCGGTCGCGTAAGAAAATGTACAAAAGTGGTCCGTTTGTTATTGGAATAACTAATTTCGGTTACTTTGCCAAATAGAAAAAAGTAGTGCCTAAAATTAATCAAACCTCCGTTTTTAAGAAAAACACGAAGCTGCTAGCTTCAGATACTAAATTATCAGTATTAATTTCGTAGAAGTTTCAAATATTCAATTCATGGGCGTAGGCGGAATAACAGTTCAAGACAAGTTTCCATTGTTTGTATTGAAACCTCACAAAGGTATTTCAGTGCTGAACTTCACATAATTGGTAATTTCAAATGTGAACATTTGACCACGTGACCACGCAGCGCCAAACATCTTGACATCATGTGAGCTAAGTTGTACTCGTATCAGTCACTGTGACTATGACGGCACTTTGTAAGCTCCTGTATTGATATGCAAAAAGTTTTCATCCCCCCGCTTCTACAAACTACAAAACTTCATCCAACGCAGCCCAAAAATAGTTTACAAACCAAACATAGAAGTATGGCCCAATCGAACATGGCGCATGACTGCTTCACGAAATTGATATGCAGAGGTTTTAGCCAGGAGCACATGTAAACAGGAATACGAATGAAAAAACGTTTATAGGTACACATCCCAGGTAGATAGCACACGAGATATCGAGCGGCGCTCCAGATTTATGAGCTCATTATACATCGAAATTTACGATCATTTCACAGCCAGCCAATCTCCTCCTCTGCAAATGTATTTCATACATAGGTAATATTTTTGTCACGCTTGACGAGGGAGCTGCGACCTTTAAAAGGCAATACAAAATGTGAGGGTTATTTTACATATTGCGCTTTTCTTTAAAATGATGCACATACTCGCATGCAAATGCCTTCAACGATATCTAGCTTTTTAGTGTCACTTAAAAGAGCTTCTGGAAAATTCTTGTGTATCTTTTTGCTGCGGGGTAAGCAATAGTTCATGCTCTGCCAACACACCTGGTGTGTGCTGTCACAGCGTTAGGAGTTACCGCTGTTGAACCACGCACACTGATATATGCGGGATCCTAGACCATCGCTTACTAAGCACAACTGTGACCTATTTTCCCCAGATAACCTTTAGAACATTGGGGGAAAAAATAAGAGTTAATGTATTCTATGCTCTCCTGAAACGTGAATTGAAAACAAGAAAGATTGTTTTAGTAAAAACTGAAAAAGGTAAAGGTAGGAAAAAGGCGCTCATTATTTCTGGTACAAGCTGCAAATAGGTACGTTTACATAGTGTCTGTCTAACATAACCCGTTCAAAATTAACATGAAACATAAAGCAAAACTATACCATAACAAAGTTATTACTATAGTGAGTGACTTAAAAGGGCCGTTTACGATTACGCCGACAACATGTTGTTCAACCACAAAGATGTAATATTTCAGGGTCCGTTGGTTATGACGCAACCCTAATTAGACAAGGTCTCTAGTCACGAATAACAGACCAAGATACTTCATTATTATTTCGTTTCGCGAGGGCGCTTTGGTTGGCTTGGTTTGTTACTGAGAAACTATCTGGTGGGTGTTCTTTTGTCCGGATGACAAAAAGCGACGCGTACCGACGGCACTACATTACTCGTAATAACTTCCTGAGTCGGCACGATGGAATAATGGGGCGTAACATGCCGTAACCGACTCGACTCGTCTTACAGTGCTGTCCTCTCGTTACCTGCGATTCCTTTTATGTCTCTCTCGCTTTCGTGTTTCGTTGTTCACTGTGCACTGTGCTCGGGTTACATGTAAAACGTGAACGTTACCGCTGTTCCTCTTAATTTAAGAATTTCGGAGATTGTTACACCGCATCGAAAATGAAGCACATAAAAACATTCTATCTATTTAAAAAAAAAAAACAAATCTATTTTATGTATATATTTTCTGTATCTATTCATCGTGTATGACGATGAATAGATACAGAAATACCCCAAATTCATCTATAACATAAAATAAAATAAATAAAAAATAGAAACTGAGTGAAAAACACCAAGAATTTTTATTGACAAAATAACTCAAGTAAAAAGCTAATATAAATGCACAATCATACATGATGGTATGCTCGATGAATAACATTGAAAGTATTTTTAAATCAAACTCACGGAGTATTTATTAATTTTAAAGAAAAAAATGTTCTACGGTATTGCAAAGTTGGCGTCTTTTTCATTTGGACCCTTTAAGTGCTTAGACTGAAGGTGCTCCTGTTACATTATTCATAAGCCGGGTTACGTTACCTTAACTCGACGATATTATTTTTTTCGCAAAAGAATTTACACGAGCAAATACCTACTAATCACTTTTATTAAATAAATATTGGGTTAAAACAATATCCACTTTTGTCAGTGTTTAAAAAGGTTTAGATTAATCTTAATATTGTTTTAAGAATGTTTTTTGTCTGTCTGGAATTGAATTAATTTTGGGAAAAAAATATCGTAGTTTTGAACATCCCTTTCGGTAGGTACCTACAGTTAACCTAGTCGAAAAATAAATCTAGACGATATGGCGTTCTTTCTTTTCTGTCTAGTTGCAAAAAATACAGTTAGCCTAACTCAAAGACAAATAGAGCCGGCGTAAGTTTTTGTCAATATCTAACCCTGAACAAATATAATCCTGTGTATTCAGTAATAGAAATAGTTTATTTTTCTTCCCTCTACGAGGTCTACGGTGTAGCGCTACGCGGTTGTCGTTTCGAGTTCTTGAACAAAAAAAGGACTTTCAATGAATTTGTTCTATTTTTCTAGACGTAAATATCCTAAAGTTCTTAAGTAATATCAGTCAATTTGTAACTTTCTACAGTGTGGTTGGTGAAAGTTACAAAAGAAGTTTGAAATGACTAGATTTTTGGGGAGAAAGAATGTTTTTTGATGTAAATAACAGGATTACACAAGAACCTATCTAAAGTTATTGAATAAACCCTGCAAACGTATTATAATTCAAAGTAAATACCTACTAATCTACTAATCAGTATGCTTTTGTTTCTCTCTAATACTCGTATGATTTTGTTCCAATTATGTCCATGGCAATGCTATCTCCCAAAAGTCATCAAGCGTCCTAATTTCACGCTAAATCTTACTGGGCTACCTAATTGGGCAAATGATTGGACCCATTACTACTTAACTACTTACATGTCAGTAAAGACACTACCTAATAAACAAGGGGCAACCAATAGGAACAATTTATTGGTTTAATTAGCAAGCCGACCCTGCTTCGCACGGGTGCAATGGCGGCTTGTCAAACCTTCGAGATTTCTCTCCCTAATTATGTTGTAGATATATAAAATCATTACTTTATACATATAAACAGGTTTGCCGCCTTTTGCCGCTCACGGTTTTTCACGAATTGTCTAAAAACATGATGATCTCTTTATTGCATGTATGTTATTATCATTATCTCCCTAGCCTTTTCCCAAGTATGTTGGTCGGCTTCCAGTCTAACTGGATGCAGCTGAATACCAGTATTTTATATGGAGGAGCTGCCAATCTGACCTCCACAACCCAGTTAGGACTAGGAAATACCCCTTGGTAAGATTGGTTGTCAGATTTTCGGGCTACAGACTACCTACTTGTAACAAGTAGTAACAACTGTCAACGATCTTTTATATTTTCTTTTTTAGTTTACGGAATATTTAGATATGTCTAAGACCTTACACAATTCTAAACTATAGTGAAAATCGCACCAGAATTCATAGCATAGTGTAGGATAATTAAGAAGTCATACAGATAGGCACAAAAAGCGGCCTCGTTTTATATTATGCAAATATACTCGTAGATATAGATTATTAGCTCAGCGGGTTAGACGTTAATCCCTGCAGATTATATTGAAAATTGGAAGTCTATAGATATTGATTTGGCTTCTCGCGTCCCAATTTAGCAGTTGACGCCAATCAATTTGATCTGGCCGCTTTAATTATAATTATCAATCATTTTGACATAAATAGGTTGGGTATGTATATTTAATCAATTCCTAAAAAAAAGGTTTTATAATACTTCAAAAAAGGTAAGTACCTACCTATTGAGTGAGGTTCAATTTTAAGTCGCGTTACTTTTGTCAATGTATGGCCCCCCGAAAGAAACTCAAAGAAGGTTTTATAAAAGATCATTCTAACTTTATTGTCCACATTCGAAGCCACTTTTCCTGCCTTATGCTACCAATTCCATATTTCCTTCCAACCTCTAGGGAGCCAGCCAAACCGGGCAGCTCTTCGAATGGTTTTAGAACCGCTTGCGTCTTACTGTAAGTGTAATCGCTTTTATACAGTACACTGGCGAACGCAGACACAGGCACTAATTGTGGTAAACGTTGCTACTCGTAACAGGCCACTTAGTTCCTACAATCCTAGACTACGTTCTGTGTAACGTTGCGATACGTGTTGTCTGAACTAGACAATGGAAGATGCAATTGTTTGTTGTATGTCTTCATCCTTTATTGTGGTGCTACTAGTAGACTTTGATTCAGTTTTGTTTTTTTTGTGTGTAGACATAAACATCAACTAGCCTTGTCCCAGCAATGTTGGGGTTGGCTTCAAGTCTACCGGTATTTTACACAGAGCGTGTTTGTAGACATACCAAAACGAAATATTACCTATAGCAATTTGAGTTAACAAATAATCAAGGCTGCAATATCTAAACTCGAATATCAACCTATAATAAAATGACATTCTGAACAAGTGGCATCCCTGCCGTGTCCCAACCGAACCCCAATATCTAAAAGTATCATCTGTTCCGATAAACCCACTCTAAGCTTTAAAAGCCACGTGTGGCTGCAACGATATGAACTGTCAATAATGAAATTGGCTGAGATATATTTTATTTACTATTACCTCGTTTATCCAGTTTCCAATTTGTTATCGAGCTCGGCGGAGACGGGGGCGGCCCCGCTCGCCCGCTGCCCGGTGATATTTCTACGTCACGTTCTATTGTTATGTTCCAACTGGATAATTTACTTATAATTCTATAAAGCACTGCCCCGTTTGATGGATGCCTCAACGTCACAGGTAAAACGTAAAACGTAATCTGATTTATTACGGAAGAAAAGGTAAAAGTTTTAGTAAATAACAACACAAATGAACGTAAATTGTTGTTAATGGAGAAACAAACAGTCTTATGATAAATTCTTAGTAAGCATAACTGGTAGACGAATTATGCTACTAAAATGGTATTAATTTTAATTGAGAGGGGGAATTATTTAACAATCGGAACACAGAATAAACACGTATTAATAATGTCGTACAAGCAAGCTATCCGTATTTATCTTGCCGCCACAATCCCATCACAATCGACCGATACATCCAATTTGGCGAATCTGAATCGTATCTTTGATATTTATATTTCAATGCAAGCATTTTTATTATTCAATTCCACGAATATGGTTTAAGAGGGAAATGCTGTGTAGAATTAAGCGCTGGCAACACTTTTCATATTTTTCTACTCGTAGATCTTTTCTGTCGCGTAATGCGAGCTTGGTTGAAAGGAGCTAGACAAATGCGCGCTCACTCTCAATAGGCTCGTTATTTGTCGCGTTAGTTAGCTCGTCAGGGCAACACTGTATTTTTTTTTATATAAAATGTATTCACCAAATGAACGACTGAATAAAATATAAACTTCCAAAAAAATGTAGGCAGCATTTGTTTGGATTTCCACTTCAGCTAGAACGGATGTATTTGATGTGGTATTAAATTAATCACGATAGTGCTGTGATGGACCTGGTAGGCTGGTCGGCTTATATGATTACATAATATACCTGGTATTTGAGCAGTAATTATAGCGACCAATAACTCATAGTATGTAGCAGGTCATTGTAGGAGTGCGCAGGCCACGCAAGGATGGCCGCTATTAACCGCACCCGAGGTGATCATCGTAACTCTACTTGATATAACTACAGCATCATACAAGACGACACACTGCCGTTTTAGTGCCATAAATTGAGTTATCTGGTTTATTACAAGCGCCGAGCAAGTGGTTATAAATCGTAGCGCCTACCGTAAACAAGCCGCTCTCTAGGCGACTGTCAATCGAACATACTAGCAAAACGTCCCCATAAATATTGTTGCAGGTATTTCGCACGTATTTCCATACCAAATTGCGGAACGATAGTCATCTATCATTCGCTTTGACGTTTTTCACATCACGAAAAATCTGACAAAGTTACAAATGTTCACAAATTGACGACATAAATATCTACGTGGAGTTACACGTTCGGGACATATGTTTCCGACCTTTAGGTGGGAAGAGTATACGTTATTGTTCCTGGGTATAGCTGGAGTAACTCTATCGCATATTGTCTACCTTTAAAATCGATATACATTCAATGTATATCGATACATAACATATAACATAACGATTATATAACATACATAATTATGTATATCATATTTCGGTCACAAATCAACACCTCGCACTAGTCGCACTTGGGTCTATCAAGCAAAACTTTATGCTGTCGACACGTTTCTGGATAATCAAATTATATGTTTATTACCTGTCTACCTGTACCTTATAACTATTCTGACTGACTGACTATTTATACCGCCTTGTTAGTCGAGTGGTCGCAAGCCTGCTTACTGCTTAGTATGACGTCCTATTGCCGGTCGAGGCAATAGGCTCGGCCCCTATTACATGGGACTTTAAGAAAACACATAACTGGCGAAATGTAGGTGTACTATTAAGTACACCACTGCCTAACCTTTCGGATATAACAGGCATGATGTTATGTAAATCATAATACTTGTGTAAATAATAATCCTGGTTCCAGTTTCAAGGAAATAGTTGTTTACAATACGAACGCTGTGAATATTTCATACTCGATTTGAATAATTATTAATGAAAGTACACATTTAAAACCAGAGTGCTTGAGATGTAAAAAGCATGCAAATTAAATTATAAATATGCAGAGAACTAGAGAGTTACAATATACCTACTGATTACCTTTTCTCCCGGAATCTGAAGGCGGTATACATAAGCAAGGAAAGCTTCATCCCAAGGGGACTTTCATTGTTTAATATTCACTACACATCACCTACGAACTCTCAAAGTACCCTTAATAAAGGTCTAGAGGTACCTACGCATTATAAATGTTTTCCGTAATGCGATATTTGCTAATATGTTCGGCGTAAAGTATTTAAGCGGGTCCCGGGTGGCCCCCATCCACGCCACGACCGCTCATTAGTCACTGCCGACCCCCGCTGGGAACACCTGCTCTCTCCAATTTTATTTTACTCAATAGCTTTGAATTTTCCACCGGAAAATCATATAAAAGTCCATTTGACATCTTTGATGGAACAGTTTTACCCAAAACCGTTTTCACACTTAATCGACGTGTAGCCGGAACAGTGTACAATCTTTTCTTGCAATTTCTTGAAATTCGGACTTTACAAAATAATTTCGTTTTGTTTTTTTAGAAGACTATTACTTCTTCTTAAACCAGTGTTACCAAGGGTTAGGTACCATTTTACCAAGTACTAATTGAGTTGCGGAGGTCTGGTAGGCGGTCGCTCCATGTAAAATATTGGTATAGAGCTGCATCTGGTTAGACTGGAAGCCGACCCCCATATAATTGGGAGGAGGCTAAGCAGATGATGATTACTATTTCTTCTTTTTCTTTATCGTTTGGTTAGTTTTTATTATTTATTTATGAAACTTATGAAGTGTTATTTATGTTAAAGTTTTTATGCCGCTTTACATGTCGTCAAGAAATATATCTTGGGCATGCTGGTATCCTCAAGATGTTTTCCTTCACTATACAATACGCACATGAATCTGAAAAATCAGACGTTTTGGATTCCAAAGAGAGGTTTTGGGTTTGAACTCGAGACATTTGACTTGGCAACCCAACGGTCATACCACTAGGATATCACTGCTATCTATGTGATGCAGTACTCACATAAGTATACCTATAATTATGCATTTCAGTGACATGCGTGTACTTGTATTCAACAGAATAATTTGCATAATGAAGAAAATTCAATCAGCAGTCTGCTACGAAAAAGTATTTTACTGATTAAACTACCTTAATAAGTAACCGACTGAATGACCACCTCGTTGGTCTAGTGAGCCCAAGCGCAGGCTCTCCATGACGTCCTGGGTGCAATTCCTAGGTCGGTCAAAGTGTTATTCTATCTGGAATTTCTCAATAGCAACTGGGTTAATGGCAATACACTCGCCCCTCATTACATGGGACTTAAACATAACTGGCGAAATGTGGGTGTACTATTGGTTACATGTCTGCCTAACCCTTCAAGGATTACAGGCGCAATTATACTTCATACATAATTCTTCTTTACAAATTAACGCACGCCCACCTTCCCACTTGGACAACTGGGGAACAACTGAGTCGTTCCAATGCTTTCTTGAATTTTACACATAAATCGTTTGTTCGAACTAATTTAGTTAAAAGTTCACGAATACGGAATAAAAAATCCCGTAAAGAAACGAACTGGAAACAAAAGGAACCGTGGTGCATTCTACTTCTACCTTGCATTTTAAACTAGATGTGGGTAGGTAGTACGTGTGAAAAATACTAATATATTCACGGTAATAAATAAATATTAAAATCTGTTCACATGATAACCAATTTATTTAATGTATGCCTCATTACATTTGGTATTAAGCTAATTAAAACAAGTTAATTGCCATTCGTTAATATTAATTTTGTACGTTGTAACATTAAAACTATTGATAAATGTATGTCAACTCCAATTATGAAAAGTACTAGCTGACCCACGCAACTTCGTCTGCAACACATAATATAGCTTATAACCTTTCTAGATAAATCGACTATCCAACTTATTAAATTGAGCTATATCGTACTCGTAACAAACAAAAAATCTTACCTTTCCTCTATAAAATACCTATTAGTTTAGATTGGCTTCGATTATATTATTAAAGTAACCATTTGATGGCACGGTTGGCGCAGTGGCTAAGCGATTGGACTGCTGCGTGTCGCGGGTTCGATCCCCGCACGAAACAAATATTTGTATCACAGAACAGATAAAAGAGGTTAGAAGGGCCTTGTGGGCGGGGCAGGCGCGCCGCTCATATGTCGCAAACGCTCATATGTCAAAAATTTGATTTACCGGCCAACAATCGCGCTCATATTGTGACAGCGTACGAAGCTCCGCGAAAAAAAAGAATTATGCCATCTTGCGCTATTATAGTGTGTCGGAAAAGAAGCCAGGGTGTGTAGTGTGCCTCGAGAAAGGATTTCTTATCATCGGTAAGTCCAAATACCTTAAAATACAAGTAATATTTGTAATTATTACAATAGTATTATGTAGTTGGTAGAAAAAATGATACTGTCACATGCAGATAAAAAAATATGTACATTGCTTGCAATACGTGGGTACCATCTTGTACTGCGTGGGCGATTGCGCGATGTATTTCATTCACTGCGAACGTCGCGTACGACGAGCCAAAGCTTGAGTTCTGCGAAATCTATGCGTTTCGAGAGTGTTGTACCAAGTTGTAAACAATGTCGATATTTAGTATGTGTGAATGTATTCAAATGATATTATTATGAATAATTATGATTAAATAACTTTGTTTATTACTGTCAATTATTGTTTATTGTGGGTTATTAATTTAGGTTTTCGTCTAAAATTTGTTTTGAGGTTAGGTATTTATAATGGAAACATAACACAACTAAATTTTGTTTTTAGGTTTCCAACAGATCCAGATACAAGAACACTATGGCTAGAGGCAACCGGTAGAATTGAATGGATACCTACTAAATGTAGCTGTACTAAATGTAGTAATTAATTGAATGTATGTCTTATTTTTAAGTGTTTCTCGTATGTTTACTTTTGATTTTACTTTTTTTATCTTTAATTTTTTATCTGTGTGAGACAAATAAATACCTTTTCTTTCTTTCTATCCCGTTCCGAAATTAAACCAAAATATTGCAAAACTTAAAGTTACAAAACTAAAGTAATTTTATCGACAAAAAATATCGACCTTTTGGTCGCCGTAACATGTATGAGAAATAGACGCGTGTGTGAGTGTACGTTAAACACAGTGTTTGCGCTAGTGTGACAACCAGTAGCAAACTCGCGATTTATGTAAGTGTGGTTTATTTGTGTGCGTAATGCGCGTATGTATTAGCCGCTTGCTTGTATTGGTTTTATAGAGTGGGAGACAAGCGGCGACACCCGTTCTAATACAAATCAGGAACTATTTCCTTTCTAACCTCTTTTATCTGTTCTGTGATTTGTATGGCCTGCAGATAGTTGTTTCGGGTCTGGGTATTTGTGTATGTGACTTTATATGTTTGTGAACGCACCCACGATACAGGAGAAATTCCTAGTGTGGGGCAACGTATTTAAAAAAAAAAAAAAAAAAAATTACTATAGGTATCTCTTACTGTTTAATATACAGTAACACTTTGTACTTGTAAACATTATGGTGCAGTAAATATTTTGAATTTGAATATCTCCGGAGCCCCGGTCCGGTGCGGTAGGTAAGTAAGTCTCCGAAGCCCCCAGAGGCCAAAATCCCCATTCTGGCCTCTGGGGGCTTCGGAGACTTACTTACCTACCGCACCGGACCGAATGACTGCCACGCGCTAATTATTTTGTCGCCCGTATATTTTTACATTGCGATATCTTCTAAGATATTTGTTTAAACTGTATAGAGTAAAGGGCACAAATATTTTATATTAAATTTCCGTGCTAGCAAACACATTTATTTAGATATAGATTAATACCATATGGGTTAAATAAGCTTCGCAAAATATAATTCTTTTTAACCTAACATTTTAATATAAAAAAATGGTTACAGTGAGTCAATCGTAAAAGATAAATATATGCTGTCGCGGACTTTTTTTTAGAACTTTTAAAGAGGAACATTTCCTTGATATATGATATTTACGTAACTTAAACCGTTTTCGCAGCGCACGCAACGGAAGCTCTCAAAAAGGAATATCTTTTCCCGTTTTTGCAACATTTTTCATTTATGCTCCGCTCCTATTGATTATGGCGTGATGTTATATAGCCTAAAGCCTTCCTCGGTAAATGGACTATCCAACACTAAAAGATTTTTTCTATTCCAACCAGTAGTCTTTGAGTTTACCCCGTTCAAACAAACAAACAATCAAACAAACAAACAAACAAACTCTTCAGCTTTATAATATTAGTATAGATTATCTGTATAAAATTCATACAGCTCAATCCGGATAACTATACAAAATCTTTTTACGCGACCTTACAGTCGGAATTATATAATCGTATTCGTAATCATGAGTTCACGAGGAACTATATATGGATTTAATCATCAAACTCTTCCCCTGGCTGTAATCTTATTTAAAGACTTCATGTATACCTACGCTAACAGTATACCACCGAATTACTGATATGCTAAATTAGAGTTACACATTAAAACGTACATTACATAAAATTAAGTATCCTCTATGAATCTCATTCTTTTCGAATGAGAGAAGATTTTTTTGGAATTTGAGGAAGTACTTCCTCAAATTTATTAAAATGAAATATTGTCAGTGAGGCAGCTAGACCGGAGTTCGCTAGGATTGTCGACTAAGTACTTTTGTTAGTCGATATGACGGTATCATCCTTTAATGCACCTCAATCTTTTCGTATTTGCGCATAATCTTACCCAGATATTTTCGGGAAATGTTCTACGTCATTGATTGACCCGTCCTTCAAGTTCGAACGATTCAATCACATCATTCAAATGAACAAAAGTTTTCCCTTCGCATCGAAAGAAAAATTCGAAGAACAAAACAAACATAATATATCGTAACCGGTACTAGAACGCGTTTCGCTGACCAGTGCCCGCAGCAAATTGTGGGTTATCGAGAAAGTTTTTCTTTCACGCCACGGCGACTATGTTGCCTCTCGACATCCGGAGGGACCCATCGGAAAACTCTAGTGATTTGCAACTTCCGTATCTGAGGGCCCACGGATTTTATTAACTTTTTTTAAATTTCTTTCGTATCAACCAATCCCAGGTTTGAATTTTGAATGCGTTTTACTTTATGGTTATACAATAATGCTATTCTATTAAATAATAACAAGGAAAAACGCAATTTATCACTGTGTAGGTATTTGATCACAACAATCATCATCTCAGAATTACAGGACCTTATTATAAATTATTGGCAGGCACAACACCAATAAAACTTATAATTTGCTCATTAAATCTCATCAACAGTCCCTTCATTGGCAATTCGGAGAATTTTCAACCAACCCTTCAAACTTTTGGGGGACAAGGTAAGTTGTTCCCATTGTGATATATCAGGGTCACATGGCCTCATTAATTCCTTAAGTCTACTACGACATCTATGGAAGATTATGGAGGATTAAAGGGGAGTTACACTGGTATTCCCAGCTTAAGCGACAGTGAGTACGTACTCGTAGTACGTACGACCGCCCCAGTAGGGTTGCGTTGCGTAGGGTTAGGGATCACATGTTTTACGAGCAACACAGCAACCCATTCCCATTTACTTAAGTGTTACAACCTGCTTTAAATGCGGAGTAGCTGGAATTCTACTGCTCAGCATGTAGACGAATATACATGTGTTTGACGATGAACACGCAAAAGCTGGGCTTGGTTTACGTTAAATTTTGTCATATAATGTACATTCATGTTACATTTCAAATATATTACTTGCCGGATAATCAATCGACAGCTGCAAAGCAAGCATTTATGCTATGATTAAATCTTCGTTTTGACTGATAAATAATAAACTATTACTTATTCTTGTAATAAAACTACTTGTAACTACTAAGACTTACTTGAAGTAAGTTACATCAAGTTAGTCCTATTAATCACACTAATATTATAAAGGCGAAAGTTTGTGTGTGAGTGTGTATGTTTGATACTCTTTCACGCAAAAACGACTGAACGGATGTGGATGAAATTTAGAACACAGATAGTTTATAACCTGGATTAATACATAGGATATTTCTTATCCCGGTAGTATGATCCCGTGTGACAGTTATCGTATTCCACGCGGACAAAGCCGCTGGCACAAGCTAGTAATTTATTTATAAATACCTACTAACAGGATACATAAAAAAAAAGGTGTATCCCCATCTTTGACAGTAACCACGAGAAGTTTTCACATTATATGATACCAATTCAGCCTGTGAAACTATTTTTATAGATCAGTAACCAACCGCCAGAGCAAGAGGTCTTGGGTTCGATTTCCGGGTCGGGCAAAGTGTTACTGGGTTTTTCCCACCCAACCGGACACCGGTTGATAGCTATAGACTCTCCCTTACTTATTATGAGGGACTTTAACATATCTGGGGAAATATGGGGGTACTATTAGGTACACCTCTGCCGAACCCTTCGGGAATTACAGGAGTGACCTTATGTTATGCAGTCACAAAAAAATGTGCTACTTTGAATTATATATTCAATAATTCCCCACCATTCATAGCTAACGTTAATAAAATCAGCCAACATAAGCACAAAATTTACGACTCCTAAAATAATTAAACCAGTGAAATACAAACGCGGTTATGAATTTCTTTTTCTCTTGTTTTATCGTTGTCTCGGTCTTAATATTAATATTAAGAAAGGAATTACGACGCCACAGCTGCAGAAGGGTTATTATAAACTATCTTTTGGTGCGGAGCGGCTGTTTATCCCCACTTTCGTGGAACCGTAATGCTTTTTATATGGACGTGGTGAAACTTACTTCTAAAAATTGCTGGTTCTCTTTATTACACCTGCTTCTAACATTTTTATCTTTTAAACCTCTGAAATATTAATTTATTTACTCGAATGACTGAGAACGCTTGCTTTCATAATGGAACGTTATAGACCTACCTAAAGCAATACGTTTTCAATTCGTTCAATAAGAACCGCCTGTCTTACGCTACAAAAGTATTTTGGGTCATTATTTAACCACAACCCCTGCTTAACCCCTACTAGATCCCAAGCATGATGGTTGTGTTATGTAAAAATACTTTCCCACACGAATACAAATGAACCAGTCAATTGCAATTGACGCCTGCCGCGGCAGAAAGCTAATACACCCAACCCTTTTCCATTACCAAAGTAACATGAAAGAGAACAAAAGCACCTTTATGGAGGTTTTCTGCTTACGATCGTTACTATGACACTAAAAGTAGTGCAGTAGGTTGTGAAACAAAACAACTACATTATATTCCTTCGGGAAAACTCTTTAACACCCTATTGTGGGACCGAATAGACACGTTTATTAGTTTGAACTCTTTTATATACCCCATTGTCTAAGCCACAATAGATCCGAATGCGACATTCGTACAGAGATACAAGTAGGGTGGCGGATCTTTTCATAAACCGCCTTTGAGTGGATGGGACACGGCCGTTAGCGTGTGAGAAAAGCTCTAAATTTCAACAGGGCGACATCCGATGTCGGTGAATTTCTTTTGTGCCCTGACAGTTTATTACGAGAACAAAAGGATGACGTTGTTTGAACAGACCCGCTTTAGATTTTACTACGCTGATTACACATTACTCAAGATCTACTCTATTGTGACGAAGATCTGTATTCCCTTTCAATTCTAAAAGGAATTACATTTGGCTGTAATTCACCCCAAGACGAATCGAATTCATCACTCAGTTGATAAAATCTTACTTTCTCGCTGATAAGACATAAATTGACGAATTATTTCAAATTCGAAGTCGGTTTGACTCAATGAGTTATCTCATTATAGAAATTGTTTAGTATTTTCGTATTTGGAATGTGTAATGTCTGCTTGGTTCATTCGCTTTTATTAAGTTTGTCTATATTTATTTAACACTAGCTGTGCCCGCGACTTCGTTCGCGTGCTTGTCGGAAACTAAAATGCGTCGCTTAGATAAAAGTACATTAAATCATTGCCCTGCGTTAACTGTAGAAAATAAGAAGAGGGTAATGCAAAGTACATTTGTCTAATACTAAAGTTTAGATGGATGGGTGTTTGTTAATCAACCACGTCAGAACGGCCGAACGGATCTTGAATAAATTTGAAACAGGTACATTATAGTCGACAGGCACTGTCGTTGGCCCGTTCGTGTTCCACGCACGCCTCAAAGATATGTCAGCAACAATTAAGGCGTCCCCCTTAATTGTTGTTGCCGTCGTCTGCCGGGGCTAACGGTTGTCCGCAAGAGATACCACGGCCCCGAAACACAAAGGGCTAAGAAGAAACGTGGGTGGTTTTTAGTCAGTAGAAGTCTGATACTTTCTTCCGCTCCGCCCAGAGCGGGATGAGTCATTTGATAATTTACGAACCACAAAAAAAAGGGGGGATTAGAGGCTGTTTCGAGAGGTACCTGTACCGAATCTGGGACATCGAATCTGAAATGGAACGCCATCACCTCCTTCTGCGAAGCAGTAATGCTAGCGAAAGAGGTGAACGTAAGAGGGACACAACCCCTCTTCCCAGCCGCCGCGGGAGACGCTCCGGGCATCGAGGGCCACGTGATGGCTTCCGGCCACCGTAGGCGCGGGCCTATGAACGGTGAGTAACGGGCTAGATAATCGTTCGTCCGTCCTATGACGATGGAGGCGAATTCGTGTTCCACGCGCGTCTCAAAGGGATGTCAGCAACATTGAAGGGGCTCCCAAGGACCGACGCCCGTCGGGGCTGCGGGTTGTTCGAAAGAAATACCGCGGCCTCGACACATAGGGCTAACAACACACCACATCTATATTAAGACATGTTAGGCGCAGTGGCTGGACGATTAACAGTAGCACTGAGTGTCGCAGGTTCGATTCCCACACGGTACAAAAAAAATATGTCGTGGGTTTTATCTAATTTTAATTTAGTTTAAAAAAAATAGTATTTTTATACTGTGTAATTGGTAAATCTTTATTGGTTGACTATTCACGAAACATATGTTTATTTAATAACACCGCCGTTCAGAAAATGACATCAAATGAATAACGCCATCTGTCGAAGACGAAGATAAACTGCTAAAAATGAGCGATCAAACACACTATAGGGTTTAGGCTATGTAGATTTTGAAAGCAGCGTCATTTAGACTAATATACGTACCTTTTACTATCGTAACTTATTTAAAGTTATCTTGTGAAGGAATTTATTATTAAGTACCATATTCGTTCAATAGATGTCGTTGCTTGTCTCATTCTTGACTATAATGAAAAGTTCTTCTTGAAAACTATAAATGCATATATCTTTTGATAGAGAGCACCGATTACGATGAAACAAAGCCTAAGTAATAGCCCAGGTTACGCACAACATTTATGTATAAAAGTTACCTACATTCGTTTCGTAAATTTGACGTGATGCTTAGTCATCGAAACAGACAAACAGACAAACAGACAAACAGACAAAAATTCTAAAAATGCTGGAAATGTGTTCTGTTGGTTATACTTTAATACCCTGACAATTTTTTTTTTAAATATTTTCGATGTACAAAAAAATTTTTTCTACAGATTTATTATATGTATAGATATAGATAGATAGATAGATAGATATAGATATAGATAGATATAGAATAGATATAGATTATTCAGCGAAGTTGGATAACATTATTCTCGCTGCTAGTCATTTAGTACGGCCTCATTTGAGCACATTTTCATAAATAAGCTACGTCCCTCTATTAGCACAGAGTACAGACTGTCAATCTGAAGTCTGTGTTAAATGGAATAGTATTTCTTTAAATGCAAACACGTTATCCATTTATGTGTCTGATATCCATCCATTTTCACCGCCTTTATTTTCTATTTATTTTGCAACTTCTTGTAGCGGTTCCTTATGGTGACAGTGCCGAACCCCTCAATCAATCCAACACGTGGAACCTTGACTCGATTTGATCGGCTTATAGTTTTTCCTTATTTATAACTGAAAGCTGTAACGTGTGTAGTGGGACGGCCACGGGTGTGCTTAAAACTTTGCTCAGCTTTCTGTAAGTCTTATTTTTTATCTTGAAAACCATGAACAAGAAGAACCATGTGGCTTAACAACCTGATAAAAGGCAGTTAGGGAAGACTGCATGCGGAAAACTATGTTGAAACTTTAAAGTGGCCCATGTTCAGAATATGACTGAAATATATACGCTGAGTTTAGAAAATAGAAATAAAGTAGGTCCTCTCTCTGTCCAGCATAAATATAAAAAGCCAACGTTTATCAACCACGTTTATCAAGACATTTTCACTAAGAAGCTGCGGTACGCATTAGCCTTATTATTGCAAGTTTAAAATTCATGCACTAAAGAGACGTCCCCCGTGGTAAGAGATAACATTCCTGGGAAGGTTCAAAGTGTCCTCAGGGTGGATCGCCAATTTCCTTTGTAACCGCCTCAAAGTTATTAGGGAAATTGCTCTCAAAATAAATATACAGAGTGGGGAGAATATACCTTGTTTACCAGTTAAGTGTTATCTACTTAGGTATGGTATGAATAGTTGATGACGAAATTGTTTCCGACCCTAGCCAAGTGTGAGTGCTCCGTAGTACGTAATATTAAGCCCGAAGGTCCATATTTGTCACTATAAACTAGAGATGGGCCAAGTGTGACTTTGGCCGACTAGTAGCCGACTGGCTGACCAGTGGTAAGCCAATTATTGTTTTTGGCCGGGTATACTTACGAGTAGGAGCGCGTTTCATGTAGGTAGTTACAGCTGAATCCCTGTATGATGTGCTCCAGTGAGTCTCGCAGTAAGTACATCACACAACGCATACCCGCCGTGCAATCATTTTGAAATTATTATTGTTTTCTTGATTTAAATCTGTAATTCGTTGACTACCATAAGCAGATTTTCGATCCCTAGATAAAATAAAAACAAACATAGACAGCTAAAATCACAACCCTATTTTTTGGCATCCTCGTAGTTGGGTAACAAACGGTAAAAATGAGTAAAAAAATTTAAAAAAATCGTTATCATTTTCATTTAAATACTTGAGCCGACTAATCGCCGACTACACTTATGGCCGGATAGTCGGCTCTTATTCAGTACAACACTACTATGAACATAAAACGGGTCCATGTGAACAGCCGCGCGTCCTAATACAAGCGAGCTCGTTAATTATGTACTTAGATACATCTCGGACTGCCTCCGAACCAGGGGGTCTACTCTCTAACTCCGTCAACTAATATACGGGCCCGTACTAAAGTCGTTCGTAACTACGGGGTGAACCCTACTCCCTAGTGATCACGGATCAATGAGGTTCGAACGGAGTCGTAGACAAAATTAGTTTAGATAAGTGAACGAATGATAAAAGTCGTTAGCGTTGCACCATTTTTTCGATTGATTACCGGTTTTCTTACTTTATGGTTTTCAAGCATTTAAATTAAAAAAAAACATTGATATTGTTAAAAAATGGCTGCATTTGCACAAAATACTTTTATTATGTCTTTTATGATATAATTTAAATATTTTTGTTCGGGTTGTGGCTATATCCTGTTAATACCTTTACCTTCTTTGTATTTCACATTTTGACGTATACTGATTTGTCAGTTTGACTGAAATGTCAAGTTTTTTATTTATATTTACGATAATTACAATAAACATTAAACTTAATTGGCATTAATAATACGAGTTACGACTAGGAAACTTTTCGTAATAAATTGTAAAATGGCCTCAACCGCTCCAGTAAGAACTCACGCGCTAAAATACCTCAATTTTATAAACGTAAACAACGAGTTGGCAGCTACCAACAAAAGCATTAGCGGTAACAAAAACAAACAAATATAGGGTGCCTAGGAGCCCTCCAAGCTAGTTACAAGTACGTTGCCACCGGTAACAATCCAAGGACAGGCTGCTGAAGAAGTCTTAATTTGTATGGACAACATGTTGCGCCGTCCCGCTATACACATCACATCATGATGCCAGAGGACGTTTTGGAGTATATAAGGAGCATTATTAGTGTATTGTATTTTCTTTTCAATTTCATTGGTGCAAAATAAAAAAACATTCTGTTCAAAATTAAATTATACTTTATTGGATAAATCTTTGTTTTTATCAGAATCTTCTGCCAGTCTCAGCGCTCATTGTATCCTGTAAGCAAAATAAACAGGCTGTAAAATACTTATTTTACCCTAATCAATAATAAATATAAATACTAATATCCTATGTATTTCTTGAGATGTATTAGTAGGAGAGTTGTTTTTTATGAGACTGCATTATAAGTCTGTACATACTTTTTCTTTTTCATCAATTGCAATAATATGTCTTTATATATGTCTATTGAAAAGAAGTCACCTGTCTTGGTATGGACATGTAATGAGGAGGGATGAAACGCAAGTGACTAAAAAAGTAATGGATTTAGAGGGAGAGGAAAGCCAAAGAAAAGATACAGGGATTGTGTGGGAAATGATATGAAAATAAAGTGCTTGTTTACGGATACACGAGGTGTCGGGCGGCGCGTGCAGCGAGGTGACTCGCGGCGCGTCGAACGTTTTTTGTGTTTACGGAGAGGCGGCGCGTATAGCGGCAGATATCATCGCACGCGTAAACACAAATGTATAGCAATATACCATGTTGTTCATAGAGACGCGGGGCGGGACGAGTGGTGGTGCCCGCCGCGGCGCCCGCGGCGATCTCAATCAAACCGACTAGTTTTATGATAGCGAGAGATGCGAGCGCACGTGTCGCAACAAAATGAACAACGACAAACAAGAAGAATTTATTGTTGCAATACAGGAGCGTCCGGGGAGTTGTGGATGGCTTGCCATTAACAACAAAAACCGAGTAATTGTGAAACGAAAGTGGACGGAAGTATCCGAAATTGTGGATATGGATTGTAGGTTTAGACAATAATTATACGGTTGTGCGAATTCGAAATAAGACTGCAAGAAAGTTCCGCCGCGGGCATCGCTTCATCGAGATTTGCCGCTGCGAGCGCCGCCGCGGGCACCGCCTGCAATTCAAGCAAACGCGTATAATATCGCTTCTCCGTGAACGCACTCATACAACGCCATAATTCTGTACCTTCAGTGAAAAGTGATATAAGTGAAAAATCATAGTTTTGAGTAATTTAAGGTTAAAGATTTAAAAAAATCTCGTTATTTTTCTAACGTTCTAAAATAAAAAACGATATGTGGTACGTGTAGATAATATTATAAAGATTATAAAGAGCTTGGTTTGAATATATTATTTTGCACGGAATTTAAGTAATTAGTAAAAATAGCCAGTTATATCACCGTACACTATAGTTTTCTTTGCTTATTTTTGTGTATTTAAATTTATAATGAAATGAATTATTTTACACATTTAGTTACCGTTTTGTGTGAAATGTTATAAAGCTTGTGTTTTGGCATGTTTTGCCTGCAAATAGTTGTTGTGAGAAAAAGTCGTAAAACTAATATGATCATTTTGATAATCAGCAACCTTTTTTCATTGTTTTATTTAAAATTCCTACGTAAATATTCAATTGTACCCCTAAACACCAATGTATTTTTAAACTAGTAAGTGATTAATGCTACAAGCTAGAATTTATTGTGATACATTTTGTTTACATCGAAGTGTTTATTGATACAAGTAATAAGTATTTTCAAACGTTTTTGTCACAGAAAGGGTAAAACTATGTTAATATCATAATAAAATAATAACTAAATTAAAAAAAGCGTTTCTTTAATAAAGAATTCTTGAATAAACACTTTTTTATGAATATTACAAGTAGTAGCAAAACAATAAAACATTTTTATAAATCAAACTTAAAACATAACTTTTAGACCTAAGTAGGTATTTATTGTTAATCTGATTATCAGAGTAGGTATCGTTAGTCTTTAAACATATTAAAACAGGCTCAATAAATCAAACAACAGATTTGTTGTAGCACTTCAACTATTCGCTATATAAAACAATATAATTAACATCCTTATAAAAAAACATAACTTTTAAACCTCTTTATTATTAATCTTGAACAGTCTTAAAGCGTATTTAATCAGTCTCAAAAAATCAAATAACAGATGTGTTGTACATGTAGCACTTGAACTATTCGCTATACAATACAATATAACATCCTTTTAAAAAAACACAACTTTTAAACCTACTTATCGTTAATCTTGAACAGAGATCGAATTAGTCTTAAATCGTATGAAATCAGTCTCCAAAAATCAAACAACAATAAAACCACATTTAATAGGGTCCCCGGCCCCCACCACCCTTGCTCGCACAGTTTGAAGAACAAATTGATATAATGAAGCCAGGAAAAAAGTTAGGCCCACTACCTGATTTTTGTTTTTGAGATAGGTACACCGAAACTGCTATACTGATTTTTTATAAAACCTCGCAAATATAGTATACATGTAATAATTAATGTAATTCATTACAAAATATTTATAAGACGTACAAGCATACGTGCAATGAAACTACACCAGGAAAGAGCAAAGATACCTATGTTTTGATTAAAAGTATTGTTGACATTTGATTAACAACAACGTCTGCCTATCCCTATTATACCTACTGAATACTCAGTTAGCATTTAATAAATAAGAATTAAAATACATTGTTAGGCTACCTATATTATTAATTATCATAATAGTCTGTTTTACGATTAGTAAGTTCGAAAATTAGGTATTCAAATTCAAATTCAAAATTCAAATTCAAATTCTTTATTGCAATCCATAATGTACATTTTCAGGTATTAGGTAAAATAATTCTAGACACAATTATGGACCCTGTCGGGCACAGCAAATGTTTATAAGTAGAGAGAGGAAGAGCGGTTTGCTTTTTTTAATTTATTATTAACTTGGTATTATTTATAATTACATCCTATTAATCTATATCGCTATTTATATTATACTTATTCTATTAATATTTTATATGCAGTCTATCTATTCTTTTAATATTTATTTAGTTACATTATTTAATTGCTTATTTGTTTACCTCCTTGGTACAAAACTTTTTTATTTTTATTTGTATAATTATAAGTAATTATGTATTATTATTTTTATTATTTGATTTATCAGTTAAATATTCCTGTATTGTATAATAGCTTTTTTTAATTAAGTATTGCTTTAATTTATTTACAAATATATTGGTTTTCTTTAGTTGCTTTATGTTTTCTGGTAATTTATTATATATTTTAATGGACATTGAATATGGACTAGATTGGTGTAATTTAACAAGGTATTCTTTTTATAAATTAATTAATATTGTTTTAAAATAGGTATTTATAAAATACTGTATAATACGACAATATTATTGAATTCTTAATAAATCAATATAAAATACATGTTCTTTGTAAACATTTAAAAACAAAATTTTTACATAATTCGTGTAAAATGATACAAGTCTTACCTTACGCATCGTAGCTGCGCGACTTGTATCACTGTGTACTACGTATTTTTTTGCTAATTTAGTTCTAAAACGCAATGCAGTTTTGATTCTACTATATTAGTATCATTATTCACGTGATCATAATAATATGTCCTATTTCCCTTATGTTCTTACTAATAGAATTAATATTAAATTTGTAATCACATCAAAATTGGCTAGGTACATAAATTACGTGTAAATTGTTTGATTAGCAGTTGTATCATTAGTCACATATTTTTATGAAAATAAATTTGTGTTTGTATGGTTCATGTACAAATGTAACACTTTTCACTAGAATGTATTGTTTCAATTTTTTAATGTTTTGTGATAGGATTTCATTTGTATCACTTTGGATTAATTGAAGTAAAAGCTTTCGGTTCGCGTAAGATGTGGTAACTCGAGTCGTATTAAAATACATTTTAGAAATATAAAGATCGGTTCGGAGCACTTTGGTATGAATCAAAAAGTATTATTTTACACAATAATTTCAATAAACAATTGCTTACTTATATCAATGTACACAAAAAAATCTCATTCATTTTTAATCTTATAACAACGGGGATAAGATAGAAATTAAGTTAATTTTTTTTTAATAAGTTTAATCAGAGAATATAAAAACCGATCTAGGTCGACATGTATCACTTTTCACTGAAGGTACAGAATTATGTTTGAATTTAGTGCGGGCAGCGGCGCCGCACGCGCCGCTTAACTAACTCCCCGCCTCTCCGTAAACAAGCCCTTAGACATTTAAGGAGTCCAACTGCTTCCTGTTTAACAAATTCTCCACTCACTGGGTTTCACTAATGCCACATGCATGCAGTCTGCCAATTATGCCTGGCAGGCCATATTTTCATAAAATCTGTACACATTACCAAGTGTGGCTTATTAAAATTTAAAATTATTTATTATTGAAAAATTAAGAGAAAATTCTGATCTATTTTAGGGTATAAACAACTAAAATTAATCAGAATTTTCTCTTCAATAGGTAGGTAGTAATTGTTCAAATGACATGTTTTAGCTCAAGTAGTTTCTGCTATAGATACATCATGAAACAGCCTATTAATGTTCCTACTGCTGGGACACAGGCCTCCACTCTTTGAGAGGGAATGGGCTACTATAATCTACCACGCAGGCGCAGTGTGGATTGGTAGATGTCACAAGTCTTCGAATTTTTGGTTCTAGGACATGCCGGCGGTTTCCTCACGATGTTTTCCTTCATCGTTTTTGAGAGCAGTGGTGATGAAATAAATTACACAAAGTAATGCGCCTGCCTGGGTTCGAACCCACGACTTACTGTTCGTAAGTCGGGGCCGCCGCCACTGGGCCACCACTGCTATAGGTACATATTTTATAAAATAACAACTACAGTACTTTCACAAGTTATTATGAATTGTGACTGTGATTGTAGCTTAGGAGTGCAATGCGTCGTCCCGGGGGTTGCTGCGTCGAGTTGCGCGTCGCCGGATGTCTGCAGCGGCGCGTGCCGTGGCGGTGGATGTGCGGGGGCTCCGGGTCGCGCGTTGCGGCGTGTATTCGTTGTTCCGTGATTTAGAGTCTCGTGCATTCGTTGTTGCGGTGTGCGTCGTTGCGTGCTTTCGTGCACGCAGTGTTCGTTGTTGCGGGCATTCGGCGGCGTGTGGCTCAGCGTGGTGGCTTTCGGGATGACGTATTGCAATCGTAGTTTAGTTTTGTTTTACGAATTGTTCTTCAAATTTCAAAAGTGCCTGTAATGGTTTAATTGAAATAAATGCTTTGAATTTTGTGTTTGAATATCTGGGTTTGTTTTAGAAAAATAGTTCAGGCTTTTAAACTTACTTTATTTTAAAAGGTTCCTCTCAGTCACATGCTGTAGAAACTTTAGTAAACTTTAATAATTTAACAACCCCAGATAGTCTGACACTGTCTGTTGTGCCATTGGAACATTTGGGACGTCACTGCTAAGGCCCACTGCACCTTGGTAGATCAACCGGGATAAAATAGAGGGCAGCAAGGGCGTATAAGTAAACAAAAACAACAGTAAATATGTAGGTAGATGGGACAGACTGGTTATAGAACTCAATAATTTGCAGAATCTTCATTTTGTTTATTGTTAGACTTAATTCTTAGATCAAACCATTACCTACCTTAATTCTTGAATCAACGCAATTTCGTCGCTTTTGCCGAGGCAAAAAAGGTAATAGTTCCTCGCAGGCTCACACAAATCTTCAAATAATTCCATTGTGAGGCTATAGTTCCTTTAAACTCTTAACGGTGCACACATACTCGACAACTGAAAGTTTTGGCACAAAAACAACCGGCCGGCGAATCTTCGGTCAGTGGGTCGTCTTAGGGGCTCTTTTAGAGCTCGTACTAGCATTAAAAAAGCAGCCATAATATTGTTTTATTATAAAACTTAAACTTTCGTGGCCTACACGACAACTATTTTGTTGTCGTATCAAATGACATAAATATCCGTGTAAACAAATGTCAAATTCAACTTTTCGAACGGGCAAAGACACATCGGGAGTAAGGCCAACTGTCAAATCGAGTAGTCATTCATTCTTAGTTTGGGCCTCGAACTAATCTTATGTCCGTAGGTGTTAGAGAGTAGGAAACACCCGTAAATATGGCCGTATTCACGGGTTTCGTGCTTAGCGAGTAGACCCCCAGGACCGACGGCGAAACCTTTGTAATTGCTTGTACACTTTGAAATCCTAAGGACACTATTGTATTTACAACCGTGACTGAACCTAGTGTAGGTACCGTTTGTTTAATCAAATTATTCTGTTTAAGTTTTTGGAATGTCCTTACTCTTAAAAGGAGAAGTTTTGTTTCGTGGTCGGTTGCTGTAGTATTTTTTTTATCCTGCAAGTCAATGTCAAGGATACATTTACTCTATAATAATATCATCGTGTGTAGTTATAGTTTATAAAGTTTTTTCATATGCATTAGTTTGTTGTTATTGTTTTATATTATTTGTTTTTACCTATGGGCCTTAGAAGCCTGAAATAAAATGTTTATTAAAGCTATCGCGAAATGTGGGTGAAATACTATCCCTACACTTGTGCCTGACCGCAGCGGCCAGTAAAAAATATTCTTTAATTGCACTCAAAGAATATTTATTTCTTGATTCTTGATCTGTAATTCATTGACTCCCAAAGAAAGAGGTCCATTTCCTAGATTATTAAAACAAGAGATTACAGATAGGCTAAAACAATTATACATGTGCTAAGTGACATGTAAGTAAAGACTATGATGATACTCACACTATGTATTATGTTTTCAAATTCGACACTCAAATCTATTCATGTTACATTTCGAATATTTACACAACTGAGCAAACCGGAAACGAAAGGGAAAATACATGCGTAGTTACCCGCGTGTTGCTTTGTCACGGTTTTATGTTCATGTTACAGGATACGCAAAATACGATGTCACAACATTCCAAAATCGAATGAGTTGATTAGATTTTGTTTGTTGCTTCGAAATGAAATTCAAAGTTCTCGAGTAAGATGAACGAGTTCCCACACTGTTGGGACACTTTACATAGTCTGAAGTTAGCGTCACATGTGCGAGTCGTACGACACGAGATATGAGCTGATGCCGTGTTGTCTCGTAACGTTTCATGTGCGAGGCTAACTCTCAAGTCAGGCCGGCTCGACGGTGCACTCTACGTCTCCCAGTAGACGGTTCAAATAACACTTCCAGCTGATAGCGTCGTTAAGCTTTAACGTGTTCCTGAACACCCAGTTTGTACTTAGTTTATGTTTAGTTTTATTACACCGTGCAGCATTTGTTACGAGCCGTGGCAAACTAACCTTGTTATAATCCTGCTTCTAACATAAACTACCTACCTAGAAACATAACTCGTAAATTACACTATCAACAGTTAATAGATAGTGTCGGAGTCATAACAACATAACAAACGGGGGGATAACTAACGAGTGCTGTCATTCTCATACAGCGCGGGCCGAATTGTGTGTTGGCCGAGAGAGAATTAATGAGGGCGGGCCGGCCGCCAGTCGCACGCGCCGCGGCCCCGGCCTGCCACCCCGCTCGGCACCAATGAGCATCGACATTACTAATAGTAATTCTCAACTCCAAAAGAATGAACCGAAAACTAAACGCTGCTCATATGTTCTTTCCCCAACAATATCGCACAACAAAATTCGATTATCTCTTAACAACTAAACAAGTGTCGAACATTGTCGATTACAAGTAACGCTATTGTATCGCCCCTACCATGTAACTTGTACAAAGCCTCGAAATTCGCGAGATAGTTGAATTCGGAACTCAAAAATTAGAGGCTGTAATGGTTACTTAAACAAAATTAAAAATAAAATGAGGTCAACAAAAAATAAAGTGGTTTTCTAGAAAGCTGAAATGAACGCAGCAATCACATAAATAAACAAGGCGCTTTACCCTCTGCTACAGTTGATGATTCCAGGCGGATGGTGCGTTCACTTGTTTTTTTAGGACGGACAAGAAAAAATAAATGTCTTGAATGAAAAGTTAAAGGTAGGACAAACCTTTTGTAATAGGTTCACCCACTCGAAAGTTTTACAAGCGAGGGATGTTTGAACTGTTACATAATAGAGCAGATATAGATTGGCCATTTTAATCACAAAGTTATTGAGTTCTTTGAGAGTATAAAGATCAAATAAGTGATAGCTATTCATATTTCTCGCAAAAGACGTCCTCTTTCGAATAGGTCCGCGGGGGCAAGATATCGCTCAAATTGTTTCCAATATCTTTTACGAGCATTTGACACTCGAGTGAAAAATTACCAAGAGTTCCAAGCGATATTGTTATTTTCACGCTGTGTTATTTATACGGATGTAATCCCTCAAGTTTTTTTGTTACAGCAACGGAAATGTTTATTTTATGATACTCGACATATTGCGCATGGAATTTTTATTTTGTAACTGTTGCTGATAAATGAGGATTTTAAATATTAAATACAATACGAGAAAATCGTCTTCATAATTTAATTAATTGTACAGTGTATAGTGACGGCCTGAAACACATTTCAACTAGACCTATATCGGGCAGATCGCTACCAAACATTTTAATCAAACATGACACATCATAACAACAACTGTTACATATATTTCAGTTATAGTTTACCAACAAGCACTAATTATACCTTTGTAATACTTTGTATGAGAAATAACACTACTTTGCCTAAATATAAACCTTAGGTATTACTTTTTTTAAATAAATTGTTCTTATTCTTATAACCAGGATGACAATTTCATCGTGTCTTTTTGAGTACCTTGAAAATTCAAATCTCGCTGAATACACAATACACGACACGTGAATACACATAACCGCTAAACATTTTGAAAGCACGATCACACAAATACAAACACGTTTCTTTGCTGACTAACACAAACAAAACTGACGGAGGTAAACGTATACTGCCCTGCAAGTATACATAGTGCAAATAAACTGTCTGAAAGATGCCCGCATAACATACAGGTACATGAGGGTACCGGCCGACAGTCCGCAAATATTTGGCCAGTTCTAGAATATCCCACCGAATACTGACAAAGCGACGCCTAATCACGCTGTAGAACAAAGATGGGGTAAGTAGGTTGCTCATTAACATTTCAAGTCTCGAACCTTCGGCCCGCGTTAACCACGGGGTGACCAGCCTCGCCGAACAATGGGAGATACTCAAAACTAATTTCGTTGATACTAAGGCCAGACCTAGTGGCTGTAATGAAATAAAATGTTTCTTTTGTCTTTCGTTGGCACGGTTACAGTCGGATGATTAGTGAAAAGTTGAATAAAAAGCAACGATAATTGTAGGATTCAAAACTTAGATTAAAGCTATAGCAATTCTATACTATGTAGGTAGGCAGGTTTAAAAGATGGGATCATTTCTTTTAGCAATAACATCTCTAAATCACAAACTGTGTTTGCAGTGCAATAACATTTTCTCGTGACGCTTATAAGATGGACCTTGTAAAAGTTATCATAGCGAATTATTACGTCAAACTTCCTTAATGTATTTAAGGCAAACTCATTCTATTATCTTAAAGCTGTTACACATCGCCGCATAAACAGGAACAACAAGTATACCGCATAAGAATTTCAGAAGCCAGTACGGAGAATTTCCGCGTTAGAGAGCCAAAATCGATTGGAGCGACTTGTATTGGCGAGCGGGTCTTCTAAAATGCATGGTATGCGTTCCAATGAACATTTGTAATACCAGTTCGGCACTTTCATTGTATTGGTTAAAACTATGTGCTTCCGTTCGAACTATAGTTAATTCTAGTTCGATAGCGCATTTGTATGGCTGTATGTAGTGGAACTATTTTTGCAAAGAGCTCTTCGTAGAAATGGAGACATGTTGGAATGAGATACTCGGAAATAGCTAATCGTGGCGGGAAGTTTAGCTCTTCAGTAATGTGAGGAACGAGGATTTCTCAACAAGGACTGCATCATTTAGTTATCGTCACTCACCGAGGCTTTTCGTAGAAACATTAGTTTATCTTTGTTAACAAATAATTATTATTTTTAGAATAAAATCCAGTACTTAAAGGAGCTTGAAACTTTAATACAGCGCTTCTGAAAAGCTATGTTGCCAAATGTCATGTCATTGTGCTTGTTATTTTGGACAAACCATAACAATGCCAAATTGGCGATCAACTGATCGGAGATCCAATCAGGCGTTCCATTTCCAAACGTCAGTGCCAAAATCGATTACATACACAGTAAGCCAACTATTTCAGACATTGGTTAATTTTTTTTATGCTGCCCCTCTACTAACTCTAGGATTTTCTACTGTATCGTGGGTGTATTTATAACCATATAAACTCACATACACAGACAATCAGACCCAGAAAAAACTATCTGTAGGCCATACAAATATATGTTCCATGCGGGGAATGAACCCGCGACACGCAGCGCTGCAGTCAATCGCTAAGTCACTACGCTAACGTCAATTGGTTGAAACGGGCCAAAAGAAAATCAAAGAAAATACAGACTCTTTTGTTAATCCGATAGCCTCCACCTTAAACACATTCTTAAATCCACTTAAGAAGGTTAAGACAATTTAATGAAGACACCCGAATTGAATTAATGTATTTAAAATCTCGGCTCTCCCAAAAATATATACGTTCGAGCTTTTTGAAGGTAACTTCGAAGTATATTTCATTTTGACAAGGTTGTTCCTTTAACGGCGTATCACTGTCTCCATAAAAAAGCTGTAAAAAGGCGAAAGCTTCAGTTTTCAGTGTGACGCTCTTCCTGCCACCAACTTGATGTTTTGCATAGAAATATGAACCTGTTAAATTTTGTCACAAAACGCACTCAGTCTGATGACTCGTAACTCATGAGGTGAGAGCCTCATTTACATATTAACAGAACCCGTGTAGTCCTTAATCCGGGGGTCGCAGGTGACGAACATCCGCCAAATTGATATTTTATACTTGCAATTACACGGCGATCCGACATCGTATCGCAAGCTGGCAACACAAAAATTGCTGAAACTTATATTATTATTCTTTAATTAGTGACAGATTTTATACTACTCCTCCTTAAATATAATACAAGGTACAAGGGACACCGACGCGAAAAACGGTTGCCACGTATTCAGTTCATCATTGAAATGTTCCTTCGGTAATTTAAAAGAAAGAGCTGTTCCATACATTTCGACCGTGTATTGTATTGTATTGCACTTTTGTAGGAAAAAGAAGTAACTTTGTTTTCCGATGTTCATATGTCCGAAGAATCAAGTGCATGACGAGATGTCGGTCCGAAAAACGACATTCCGATTTCCAGTATTCCGAATAAACTGCTTATATTTTGCTTATATACTTAGGATATTAGTGACCAGAAACGAATCGCTGCAAAATCGACTCCACGTAGTCCAGTCTGCCCTACCCCGAGAGTGTAATGCTTGCTGCATGTTTGCTGCATGCTGGCTGCATGCTTGCTTTTTATTAACTGGTACTTTAATAATCGGAATTCGTATTTTTGTTGTTTCGAATTATCATTAACTCGAAGTTTTTGTTGTTCGATCAATTGAAACTCAGCATTTTAAGAATAGTTATTATAAACGTTAGGAAAATTTAAATTTTGGAATTATAAAAATAGGATGAGTGATAAATCGGAGTTGTTAGATTAGGAATTTGGAATCATTCGGAATTATGAAAATCGGTATTATGAAATTCGTATTTGTGAATGTCGGAATAAAGTTTTTCGTATTGTTGTAGTGTACCCGTACTGAACACGGTGTAACCGTTTTCGCGTTGGTGTCCCCTCCACCGTGTATACTGTTGTGATAGAGCTCCTTATAGCAAGGCTTAGCCAAGAGCTCCCACGGGTTTTTTACCGTATTCTACTGTGAAAGGTTTAAATCCCTGTGTGTAGGTTGAAACACATTTGTAATATTTAAAACAGGTATCTGAAGCAAGAAAGAAGGGATTAACTTATACCACGCACGTGTATATGAGGTTATTTACTAACAAACATTGACTGCGTATAAGAGGGAAACGCCTGATTAGATGTCACATACTTCATAATGTGTCGAACCTACAAAATGTTGTCACTTAAATATAACTTAATTACACATAACAACTAATGTACAAGATATGAAAGTTACGAGAAAAACTTAACATCACGCCTGTAATCCCCGAAGGTTTAGACAGAGGAAGATCTAATAGTACACCCACATTTTACCAGCTATCTTTAAGTCGCATGTCATAGGGGCAATCCTATTGTCATCAACTGGGCACAAACCCAGACTTTGTGGCTGCTACTGAGAAATACCTGATCGAAAAATCCAATAACCACCACTAGACCAACAGAACATAAAGCCAACAAATGATTAGTTAACCAGGCAGTAGTAAGGTTTAATTATAATGGTGGATGATACCAATCCCGGAACTAACAAAGAGCGATATGAGCCTGCTGTTACAATTAACGCTCCCTAACGAATCCTGCTCATCCTCTACAGACCATTAATCATAAATCCTGCTGCAAATACGGTGCGTGCACTACCAAAGATATAAATCCTATTTACAACGACCTCTGAGGCGAAATACAGTTTGGTGGAAAAGTTCCAACAGTCAAATCCGATTTATAGAACCGAGTAGTACGGTTTCATTTACATTAGCAGATTATTCTGTGAATATACTGACTGCATGTGGAATCGTGTTCGGTTAAAAAGCCTTTCGTCTGTTAACTTTTTACAACTAATTTACTTGCATGAGCTGAAATGTGAGTGGAGATTTTCGAATCGCTCTGGGGTAATCGAACAATATTGATCTTCATATCATTTAAATTCTTACAAGAGCTCGTGGCTTACTAATAACTGCCAGTCGGGTCGATGTTTAGGTTAAGCCATCCTTGCCTAGGTTGGACCGTGGATGGGTGACTATTACATACAGAGTTTCCTCCGTGCCTCGGAAAGTTGAAATTAAGAACTTATTTTATTATATTAAAACAAATTGATTGGGGTAGCATTGATTCATCATTACATCCGGATATTAAATCTTCAACATAGAAGTCATGTGACATTATTTCTTTAATTTTTAGATCATCACATTCCCGACTCAACTCCACCAAACACCTGTGCTAGGGAAGGGTGCTGATGAGGTATATGTCCCAGCTGCCATTTATTGATCTTTGTCTGTCATTTCAGGTAGTCAGTGACCTGAAAGTCTGACCACCAGTCTTACCAAAGGGTATCGTATTACTCAGTTCTAACTGGGCTGTGAAGGTCAGATAGGCAGTCGCTCCATGTAAAATACTGGTCCGGTTAATCTGGAAGCCGACCCTATCATAGTTGGGAAAAGCTAGACAAAAGATGATGACTACAATTACGTCCTTGTTTGGCCATATGTATGACCTCGGACGAAGCAAAAGGAGTTTGTAAGAATCATTACAAGTTCAATGAGAAAAAGGAAATTACTTTCTTAAATTATTAACCACTACATGTTATAAGACAAAGTCCCACCACGTCTGTCTGTCTGTTCGCAATAAACTCAAGAACTACTGCACCGATTTTCATGCTGTTTTCACCAATGGCTAGAGTGGTTCTCGAGGAATGTTTAAGTGTATATTTGTATAATCCACGCGGATGAAGACGCGGGCATCAGCTTTTTAAATATATTAGGGTGCTACGCCACGAGTCGTAGCAACCGTGCGGTAGCAGTGCTACGCGCCTTTGCTACGCAAACAACGCAAAAATACCTTCCTATAAAGTCGTAGTATAAAGTACAAAAAACTAAAATACTCTATTTTTTATTCGACTATCTAAATACATCAGTACAAGCTGTTATCCCGTGCAGCCGCAGCAGCTTAGTGCGGTACATTCGGGACAAACAGCTTTTAAGATTTTAATACATCCGCCTTTTTACAGTTAACTAAGTGTAAACTGGGTTGCTACTTAACTGCAGATCGCTGTTATTTCCATGATACGTCCTAAAACTGTTTTTCTTGCTGTCCAAACTCTTTTTTGGCAATCCATTTGGATTACGAAAACACTGTATAAAAAAGTGTGGATTATATTATGCTTTGTCTAATTAATGGTTACTTTCTTCCTTTACTCACACCTTATTTCCCTATTCATCATGTTCATGACTTAGTCCCATTCTAATTGGGGTAGGCGCAACACGTTTTCTTGATCCATTCCCCACTATCAGACGTCAAGGCACCATTTACTTCATTCTCTTTCATATCATTTCTCACACAATCCATCCATCTTTTCTTTGGCCTACCTCTCCCTCTCCATCCATCAACATCAATATACATCACTTTATTTGTCACATGCGTTTTATCCCTCCTCATTCCATGTCCATACCAAGGTACATCGGCTGCGGGTTGTTCGCAAGAGATACCGCGGCCTCGACATGAAGGGCTAAGAAGAAACATGAGTGGTTTTTAGTCAGTAGAAGTCTGACACTCCCTTTCGCTCTGCCCAAGAGCGGGAGGGGTTATTTGATGATTTTCCACCCACCATAAAAAACAAAAAGGTAGGTACATAGACAACTTCCTTTCAATTTATTATTTCCTGTTTTCCTTAATAATGTAACATTAATTTCATAATAAATAGACAAACAAACGTAACTCCCAAAGTCTTTTATGACCCCAAACTATTATAATACGTGGGTCCTTTACCAGACTTCTTCCCTTATAAGTAGCTAAAATGAGAAAGTTAGGGGCTATTATTTATCATGGTGGGTGGTGAAATCTGTTGCCTCAGTGCCAACTTGGGCCCATATTTTCATTCCGACGTGAATTCATAGCAGTAACACAATGTAGTCAATTTACTCCAGTCCCGGCTGAAAGTTTTCTCAGTTCTGTCAAAGTTGTGATTGCCTTGTTTTCCATCTCGCTTGTATAAAGATGACAAATAAAACTTGAGTCCGCCTAGTGCTTCCGGCTCTGTGTAGGTACTACTTGCATGCAGCACCTATTTTCTTTACTTATCTTCTTGTGAATAGTAAATCGGCTCGAGAATTTCACGCTAAGGATAAACGAAACGATGACCTTGTTCGGTACCATAAAAACGGAACATAATAATGTGTTGTCTCAGAGGTGAATTTTCTCATCCCGAGTACAAATACACATATATCCGGAGACATCGTGTATTTGAAGGCATTTTCGCTTTCCTTTTGTTGAAATTGTATCGTAGGTAATTTTCATATAAGCGCAGTAATGCGCCGGTAATGGTCCATAACAGAAAGCTCGCAATATATAGAGGTTGTCCCTCACCCCGCACACCCTCCACCTCCCCCCCCCCCCACCGCGCAACTACCCCGACTACCCCCACATGTTGTACCTACAGCACTGCCACCATACCAAACACTAACAGAAACAAAATGTTCAAACTATTCAGGATTTATTACTAGATATTCAACAAACCATTCAGACTGGAACGTAGCAAAATGTCGAGCAAACAAACGCTGAGTTGACAGTGGCCGTTCCAAATAAAACAAAGCCCAATATATCGTAAAACAATATTTCATGTAGATACTTTTTTGCCACTCATTTTATTACATACAATATTTAAACAACAATTTCGTAATTTAACGATTCGCCAGAAGTTATCACGGCCATATTAAATCTTTGACGTTACGAAATAATAAAATACAAGCGTAAAAAAGATAAATCTGTAGGTAATATAATAAAATAGCGGCGTGGAAAAAATTAAATTAAATCTTGGTGCGAGACGCGTCCAAAATATGCTCGGGAACGCGCCCAACGGCAGTGCTTTCTTTTAAATATCTCCATTGGCGAAATTTTTACATTAGCTCTGTTATTTTTTGCAGCGTTTTCCAGTGTCGTCGAAAATCTCATACTTTTTCAATGTAGCGTTATTTTAGTTAGGTAAATTTTACCTTTTGATATACCTACTCTCTTATCCGCATACATGAACACCAGAGAACCTCCATCCGTTTGATCATCTACAAAGACTTCATTGCCAAAAGTTTTTAGCGTAAAATTATGATGATGCCATCTCGCCGATTTCGGCCACAGCGACTGCATTCGATGACTTGATTGTCAAGAGCTTTGTTCTGCTGCTCTTCCGTGTGCCCTTAAGTGGCAAGCAAAGGTACATATCTGGCAAATCGAAGATCACTCTTCATTTAAGAGTTCCAATCGATTAGAAAAAAGAAATGTTAAAATCAACAAAAGATATCAAATACAGCAGTACTCCAAGGTAATCGGTGCACAAAACACGTACACCGTAAGTAGGTACAGATTGTTGGGCGAGACGTAAGCCCTGGACGACGTAGCAGAACAATGGAAGCCCGGCGTGGACAAACCGTAATCCTATTTGGTGTGCAGAGCCTGGCTCGCTACTGGCGCCGCCCGTGCGGGCGATGGACAAACAATAACTCTAGCTCACACCTCTTGCAAACCACCAGAATTAACTGGAATCACGGGGGAATTACGCAGACGGAATTCTCATGTAGCGTCCGGCATTTCCTTTAAGAATTGTTAATAGTGCAGACAGAAAGCTTGATATTACAACATATTTATGTGTATGCAACCTACTCGTAAGATCAGTTATTTTACTTTTAATTAGGAGCGTCCTTACTGTACTTATTGCAGTACTGCTCACAACAAAGACATTTATTTGTAAACATAAGCTAGCTTTTTCGACTATAAGTTATATCTTCTATTGACCACACATTTTGAACACAAATCCAATATAACATGTGATTTTTAATAAATGGCAATCACATTTTCTATTCCGAGTAACCTAAATGCTATTTCAAAGCACTATGAAGCAATTAATTTCCAATAAAACGAAAATTCAATCTACGAAACGTTGTATCGCCCACTTATAATTCAATACTGTACAGATTGGACAATTTAAAACAAATAGAATATTTAAAATTCGACGCTGACAGAATATTTTGGAACGTTGAAGTTTTTCAACATATCATCGTGGTACCAGCTAATTGGATTCACAGGTTAAACATTGAAAACGCTGCTAGATGGTTTAAATAAATGATTAAGCGCTGCCATCTCTCTTAATTTACAGCAATAAATCCTTTGTTCAAAATCTCTCTTAAAACTGCTCAAAAATGTTTCAAACTACGATAAGGTGTACTCACTCACTTAGTCATAAAACCAAATCTGTATGCATCTGTTTCACATCAAAGAGAAGCTCATAGATCGATCAGTATGAACAAACACTGCTCAAATATTAAAGAAGGCAGAACTAAACCACATACTGATTAATTTCAAACTGGCCCCGTACAGCCACGAGCATTGATATGTACTATCGTGGACACTCCCGCCTGACCACCACTAAGCTCATATTTGCTTGCACTTACAACATGAAGCGCTCTCTAGCTCCGCCCCGCCTTTGTATAGAAATAATGAATGATACAGTACCGTTCCACCGCACTGACGAGTCCGACGCACGCCGAACGAGAGTTATTGTTATTTTCACACTGCCATTATTAGAAAAAAAACTTAAACTGAATTTGACTTTCGTTACTAATGGTGCGTGTGTGTTGGTTTGGTAATTGTAAATTAAAAACTCAATGATTTCTGTGAGTAATTTTAAATTTATTGAATCTTATGAAATCCCATGCTATTTAACAGGCAATTGTAAGCGTGTTCTTTAAATCGGCTTTAACGATTTCGATAAAATTTGAAATAATGGAGCTTTAGGCGGGTGTAACGTTGATCTAGCCAGCGGGCCTAAAATAGCCGCTTTTGCAGAACATAATATGAATCACGTTAAAAGTTTAAAATTCTTAAAATGGACTTTATGTTTATGACTATAAAGTCCATTTTAAGAATTTAAACATTTTAACGTGATTCATATTGTTTTTTTTATTTTGGGACTCAGCTCAGCGATTTGACTGATGTTAAATCCTTGTCCATGCAAAATTATAATTTCATTTTGTTCTTCGTGTATGAGATTTCTGGAAGACATTATGCACAAAATGTTCTAGCACAGGTTCTCAGGAGTCCAATATTATTGCACAGGTTAAAGTTTAGTCAATCAAATGTCAGGTAAGCAGAGTCAATGTTCAAAAGGTCCGGTAAGCGCGCCAAAGTTCGTCCGTAAAATTCGCAAAAGGTGTACAGAGGATACGTCACTAAGCTGCGCAGTGCAGATTGCAACTAATTACGTTGACGCTTCTCTAATAGGCCTAAACTTTGAGGGGGCGGGGTTTGGAGCCAACGCATGATTTATGCGAAAAAATTTTTAACTGGGCAGGCGGAAAAGACCGCGACTGTACACACGCAGCAACTTTTAAGTGATTCTCTCCTACTGCATTGATTGACATTTTACGGGTTCGTGAACATGGTATTTTAGGAGACATATACTATTAAAAAATTGGTCTTTTATAAAAGTAGATTTTTTTTTCCAACTTTGTTAAGTGTTATATATTGGTGGTCGTGACTGTACATGTTAAGAATCGCTACGCTACGTGGTACTTGTTGAGTGAAATATTCAAGGTGCGGGTGTCCCTTCGGTGAGTAAACTCGGCACAAACAGAGGGACGTGTTGCTTCAACGAGATAACTACTGACCGTCTGCGGCGGTCCCTAATTAATTATTCGACAGCATGGACACACTTGTCCTTTAGATATTACAGTGGAATTACCTTAAGCCCGCTTAAAGTTGCCATTAAGACAAGACATACATAATTGGCGTTTACTTGTTGCCTAGTATTACGTTGGCAATAGCTGACTTAAACTACATATTTTACTATTAATTGATCCGGTCACAATTAACGGTAAGCTCCCTAAATGGGTTATGAGTCGAGCTATAGTGTCAGCAATAGTGCTGACAAATGCTTGCACTGACTGGAGTACTGGACACGTCCACTCAGCACACTCAGACGCTAATTTGCGTGATTCTCATATGACTTGACCAATGTCTGAACTTAAAAAAAAATACATACACACGAGTAGAGAACCTCCCCCTTTTTGGAAGTCGGTTAAAAAGAGACAATGACCTCTGAATTTGTTTCGGCTATTTCTTCTCAGAGTTATCAGGTACGAAACGCCGGCCCCATCTAGTTTTAACTAACATGGACGTGAGACGTGTAGAAATTAGGTAATTGAATGGAGTTTGCTCAATTTAATCAAATCAAATCAAATTATCTGTAAGTTTCGTTTACAACTGTTATGACAGGAACACTTTAGCTAAACATAGGCTGTATACAGTCGTGAACACGTGAAAGAGTACTTGTCCGTCCCGTAATATGAGTTTAAAAAAATATAATGTAATGATAAGTCGTTAACCCTTCGCTTAAAAGCACCACAATTGCCCCATTTTTCTCTACTCTTACATTTTATCAACAATACGGAGAGTGGGTAATGATAATGACTCTATTCTGTTTTTCTTTTTACAGCAATATGTTTGTCTCTTAAGCCATTTCAGGTGGGGCCCTAAAGAATAATTATTCCTATTATCCTCTGTAAAGTAGCTGAGAATCTATACATTAATATTATAAAGAGGTTTTTTTTGTACCCTTACTTCCAAATGACTTATCTTCGGAGCTACAGGTCCTATTTCAAGAAATATTTGACTCATGGGAAGCTACATTATCCCATGGCAATATAGGAAAAAAATCTTGGCGTTCCCGTGGTATAATATCCGACCATTAAGGTGAATGCTCCAACTAGCCCGCGAAATTCAAATTTTCTTACGTTTTTTGCAATTTGCAGGCCAATGCTAGTTTGTATGTTGATTAAAATATGAATTGCGGCTGTAAGACGTATGTAGTTACAGAAATATAATCATCAAAATCATCAATACAAGCCTCCAAGTTCATAAAGGTGCAGGAACTTGAAAAAGTCATTTTTACACCTTTATGAACTTGGAGGCTTGTATTGATGATTTTGATGATTATATTTCTGTAACTACATACGTCTTACAGCCGCAATTCATATTTACATGACAACACTGACCTGCAAATTGCAAAAAACGTAAGAAAATTTGAATTTCGCGCTAGTTTACAATAAAGGATGTGGACATGCGCCTCTGCTTACTCTTCCTGCTTGTTGGTAAGTTAATTATCACTATGATCTGTCATTGTAATGTGGGATCTCGGACCTCAACAACCAACAACAGGCAGAACGGTAAAGTTACGATCATCATATGAACTCCTCGAAAACGATTCCATGAACAATAGTAGCATCACACCTGTTATTCCCACAGGATTAGGCACACCCCCCTAATAGTACACCTACATTCCACCAGTTATATTAAGTCCTGTTTAATAGGGGGCGAGCCTATTGCTTTCGACCGGGTACAAATCCAGATTCCGTGCACAATACCAAAATGCCAATACCATGTAATGTACCTACAATACTGTTACACAATAGTCCTCCCTATGTAGGTAGGTGACCCAGATAGTCAGTATTATGTTTTTCATCGACATAAAAACTACCTATTACATTAATTAATTACTGGATCGTATCGCTTGATTGAGTAAAAAAGAAACGTTTTCATATTAGATGTACCTGTCTTATAGTAATTTATGGAAATGTCTTATTGAATGTGCCAGCACTTTAAGAAATGGATGTTCATCATTTGTCAATGTCAAGATCCTATTTTTCACAGAAATGGATGATTCTACCACAACTATATTCCTTAACCGGCAAAACGCGTTGTATGACATAGTCCAAATAATACTGTAACTGTTAGCCTACATCATCCCACGGCTGGGCAAAGGACTCTCCTGATGACTTCGAGTTGTTTCGTTTCCAGGCCAATGTGGACCTTTGGTCACTAGTCTTCTGCAGATCAGCCCGCCATCTTCTACGAGCTCTGCCGCGTCGCTTTCTGGCTGTGTCAGGGCTCCAGAAAGTGGCTATTGTGGTGTTGCGAGCGTGTACCCAACACCAAAATGCCCTCCGGAACATAAATTACTGGACTGGCCACGTGTACGTACGGCATAAAATATTTAATAACGAAATGTTGAAATACTAATTTAAGTTCTGCGGGGTGTGTTATTTTCTTTAAAGTAGTAGTTCAAAGCACTTTTGAGATATTAAAATTATGTTGAATGATATATATTTTATTTTTTATGTTATGCTAATATACATTTGAAACAGTCATTAAATTAATTTAACATTTATTTTATTTTAATAGATTTCTCCAAGTCTATAAGAATTAGCTTTTTAATAATCATTAAAGTAATTGGTGCGGCTTTCTGTTGTGTTTAATTTTGATGAGCATGTCTGCCTCACAAATAAGATAAGTTAACAGAAAACTCTAGTCAATAGATTTCCTTTTATTTGAATTGTATGTCTATTTATATTTAAAAAATACATACCTACGCTTTGAATATTGACAAATGTGGCACTTACAAAGAAAGAAAATCATCGCTTTTATTTCGACAGAGGTAACACGCTCGAGTAACAGGTAAAACATTATTTATTATTAAAGTCGAGTTAACTATGTACATTAATTAAAAACTAATAAATAAACTAACAAGAAACTATAAAAGGGCATCAAAAAACTGCTCCTCAACGCTGTCAGCCGGTAATGTGCCCAAAAGACTGGCGGCATTGCCACGTTGTATGGCAACACTTAGCCTCTGGCCAAGATAAAAGCCAGCCCTTGGGTCACGAGAAGCGTCAACTAAGCGTTTTGAAATTTCCTTTTATTTATTTAAGTACCTGTGGAATGAACATATTTATTCGTTAGTATTTATTATTTATTTATTGGTATTTAAATATATTGGTAAATATATTCAATCCGCAGGTACCTACTTAGATAAATAATAAAATAACAAATATTGGAACACTGTTTCCGTGAACATCAATCGGAGAAATCACTTTGTGCCTCATTTTTTAAAATGTTACAAATTCTTCCTGGAAATATCCTTGATAAATTATTTACGGAGTTTTACTTCCGTTATTTTTAAAAGTGCTAAAAAATTACTAATGCTGTGGTGATTTGGTTTTTTCTTAGAAGTAAATATTTATGTGTCAACTAAATATCAGCTTCTGTGTATTCACACAGAAGCTGATATTATTATTATTATTTGTTATATTCATACCAACGGTACGTTTTAAAAAAATTGGTCAAGTGCGAGTCGGACTCGCGCACCGAGGGTTCCGAACAAAAAAATTTTAAAATTATTCAAAATATTTTTATTATGATGTAACTAAAAATTTACGGTTTCGCAATGTTTCCTTTATCTGTGAGATAAGACGTTGCTTCGTACCAAATTTCAAGATCTGAGGTCACGGGAAGTACCCTGTAGGTTTTGATTCCCTTGCGAGTGTCGATAATTTGCGGCATAAACGGCTGTATCTTTTGATTACGTTGGCTTAGAAGCTAGTTTTTTTCACAGCTTTAAGGGCAATAGACTTGAGTATTTGATATAAATTTCAGCTTGATATCTCCACGCGTTCCTGAGAAAAAAGGGTCTTGAGACAGACAGACAGACGGAGGACGGACAAACGGACGGACAACAAAGTGTGTGAAAAAACTTAACCCTTATAGGATAAGGGTTAAGTTTTTTCCTTTCGAGGTACGGAACCCTAAAAAAACTCATTCAATTTTTTATATAATATATTTATACATATTTTACGTACAGTTTTTATTGAAAAGTTGAAAATGTTACTTATCGAAATGTTTTTATTTTCTCTTTGGGGCTATTGCAAAACTAACTCTTTTAAAATATACTGAAATTCACTTTCGATTCATCAGTAACCCCAATTCTACTCTTTCAATAACATTCCAAGCGTTTGAAACGACAGAAACTGCACATAATATTTCCCATTTTGAAGTCAAAATCGCTGTCTTACTCCTGTATTATTTTACGCAAACAATGCATTCACAAACGGAATGTACGAGGAATATGGTCGGGTGCTGAGAAATAAGCTGAATAATGTCCATGATGTTACCGCCTGTTTCGTTCTATTTTAAGTATGTACCTATTTGCCATTTATTGACGAACTTGTAGCTCTGAATCTATATGACATTTCAGTTCAGGTTTAATCCTACCCTCTCCTTGTGTAGTTTTTCCTTTATGCTGAGAGTCGTGGTACTCATGGTCTCTGACTTTTTCATGGACTGAATGCGCCAGCTCACTCAATCTTTGGCATCGCAGACCGAGGTGTTTAGGGCAGAGCGGAACTGGTCTGACCAAGTTCAGGTTTAATAATGTTAATCAATGGTTTTTCTTGATTTCCATTATTATAAGTTTTAATTTGTCATAATTACAACCCCCGTTTCCTACCGTTTACCTACTGGATTTTTAATTAATAACACAAAAATAAAACCAATATTAATCAAACTTTTTTCGCTATTGAATGAATGAGGAAAATAAAATATAAGGTCTCTACTAAATATTTACCAATAAGATATTTCTTGAGAATTTGATATCAAATAAAAGTGTCAGAAATAGGGAATTCAGGCTGGAGGAATTTTATTTTACATTTTTACCCGAAAATTGCTACCCGTCCTCACGATCTCGTAAATAAACGTCCAAAAAAGTATGAAAAACCGTAATAAGTGCTAAGATGAAAGAAACGACGCCAGCGCGTTATGTTCCACCCATACACTCCACCTAGGTAGATCTTACATGTATGTGTGTAACCAGCCCTGGGGTGTATGATGTAGGACCTCGGATGGAGCACAAGCCCCAGACATGCGTAATTCACCCAGCTTTATTTACGCCGCTCAGAGTTACTTGCTTAAATTCCGTTACCTGCAATATAATGGTTTACGATGGATTTGACGCAAAATGAGTCTTCATGAAAACAACAAATTCAGCTGAAATATAAAGTAGCGAGTGAAACTTATGTTACTGACTGTTTCAAAGCAGGTTACTACATTATATTTAGAGGTAATTAGAAACCTGACCCTCACTCTGCTTCTCTTTTGATGTCATTCCCAGAAACCACAAATTATATTCGTTAGTTCAAGCCTGTTTCCGTGGGCTTCAGACGGCCTCAGACAATGTTAACGTTTTTGATGGACTAAATACAAAAAACTACGGAATGATTTCGGAAAAATTTGAACAAATATTGAAAAGTTCTTTCATTTATTTTATTTTGGAAAATCTGTGTCGCTCCATTGGAAATGTATCAAATTGTCATAATAGCCGTCTAGAATCATAAAATAACATACCATACCAAAGTATTGACCTTTTCCTCAGGTTAAAACTGTAATTCCGAGAACCAAGAGCAAGCCATTTGTTGCAGGTAACATCGAACAGCACCTACGTTTCTGCATGAGTGCACACAAATAGGACCATGTCCAATGTCCCCCATGAATTCAATGAAACGTGCTCTCCTTGCGCTTGCTACCGTCTTGGACACGCAATATTGCAATATAAGATACGGCAAATAGAATATACCAACCGTTGTTGCCATGAAATTCTACCTATTTTAGGTAGAAAATGGAAAATTATTTTTCACAGCGAACCTAGAGTCTACACAACTCAAATAAGCTTACGGTATTTCAAGATTCACTAAAAGTATAATTTTATACGCTTATGTCATCAAACAAAAGGGCCTTATCGGCACCATTATCTGTCTAGCCTTTCCCAACTTTGTTGAGGTCGGCTTCCAGTATAATCGAGGCCAAGACAAAGATTATCGCAAACAACAGCTATTCAAATCCTTCTGTCAAAGTTGGAAACGAAGAGTTACATATGGTTGGCCAAATGACCAGTGTTTTTTATCTTGGCCATATGCTTTCATTTGGCAAAGACCATCAACAAAAGGAGGTATACCGAAGAATACAGCTTGAGTGGGCGCGTTTAGCAAATTGGTCGACATTTTGAAAACAGCCCAAAATTCCGCTATCTTAAAGTCTGTTTAGCCCACAATGACGTATCGTGCTTGATTAAGAATGCTCACGCAGGTGGCTGTGTACAGACTGAGAATTGCACGACGACCCTTGTGTCATTCCATGCTCGGCATAAAGCTGGTAGATCGAGATCCTAATATCGAAATCGTAAGACGATGATAAAGTTAAAGTTAAATTTTTCAATATTTGAAATCGCGTCAACATCGCGTCGACACCTAGCAAGGAGCGGTGGTGACAGGTGGAGTAAAACTGTCTCTGAATGGCGTCCAAGAATTAGGACAAAAATGGGTCATAAGGCTGGCGCGGCGGCGGGACGTGCAGATGACATAGTTGACATAGGGGAAAAATCTCTATGAGGTTGACAAAGGAGAGTACAGATTGGCATCAGAAAAGAGAGAGCTAGCCAGAACTTAGCAAATTCAGGCTATGAACGATGATGATGACAGAATATCTGACCGCCAAGTTTACAACCCAACAAAATAGTCTTCGACAAGACTGGTTTTCAGTATTTCAGGCTTCTGACTACGGAGAAAGACCAGGTAGATAAAACCATAGAAGTATATTGTTCTAACACGATTGCCTACCCGCCTACCAGTAATTAAAATTAAAATACATAAATATGTACGTAACTAATTGCTTTATACCTTTCCCATTTAAAATAAAAGCCTGTTTGTATTTAAGTACAGAGCATCTCCAAAGCAAATATAAATTATAAAACACAGCCGTCCAATCCCGCAACCCATCATATCTCTCCTACACACATTAATTTTACCGCTGGAAAATACAAATTGGTCCGCCATTTTAAAATAAAGCACCCCTTCACAGGGATGACACAAAATTGACGTTTTTTGAGACCGTTTTCATTTGTTTTTTTTTATCACCATCCTTTGGCTGTTTCTTTTTATTCCTATTGGATTTCATTTTTATGACCAATATATCCTTTAATAGGGCGTTTGAATTTTATTAATGTCAATTAGATATTGAACGGAAATTAAACGAACGCGCAACAGTATTAATAATGAAAATTTTGGATGTTACTGAGGATCATAGCTTCTTATAGCATTATGTATATTGTATTTTATCGATACTGAATCATTTATATTCGTTGTGTAGTCTGTCTCACGTCTTGTAGACGGTGCTATAACGAGCTGTCACCTGTCCATTCGTCCCCACATGCACCGTTCACTGGAAACACTAAACACACTCCGACTGAAGTTGTTCGTCGCACTCTAAACCACATACAGTACACTTAGGAACGAAGTACTGAAACCCAGGAAAACTACTAGAAATGCAGGTAAAGTAAATACTACTAGTAGGTACGTGAGAAGATTTATCTCAATGTGGCTTACCTCAAGAGTAGGTACCTATTCCGTGCGTGATAAATATTTTATCAAATCTACCTGACCTTTTTAGATATTTCTTTTAATGTCCACGTGTTCGGACTTAAATGAAGGGCAATTTTGTGAGCCATCAATACGGAATATTTTAAATATATCAAATAAATTAGAGCGAGAGAGAGCAGCGGTGTCCCAGTGGTGGCTGCCCCGACTTACGAACAGTAAGTCGTGGGTACGAACCCAGGCAGGCGCTTTACTTTGTGTAATTTATTTCACCACTGCTGCTCTCAAAACGGTGAAGGAAAACATCATGAGGAAACCGGCATGTCTAAGAACCAAAAAATTCGAAGACATGTGACATCTACCAACTCGCACTGGGCCCGCGTGGTGGATTATAGCCCATCCCTCTCCTAGAGAGAAAGCCGAGTCCCTGCAGTGGGAACATTATAGGCTGATGATGATCAAATAAATTGCAGTAAAGATACCTCGTGCAGGTTAATCAGTTATTTTCTGGGGCGTTTTCTTGAATGAGCCTAGTTAATGAAGTAATAAGTCTTGGTACACTAATTTTCTCCAGATTCTTCATAATTATGATATTTCATAATATTTTTACACACAATTTTACTGTACTTTGATTAAATGTAGGTATCTAAGTGCAATGCTACCATCCCCCGTGTACCAATTCGTTCTCCTCAAAGTCAGCATGAAACCTTCTCTTCGTAAATACACCACGCCTTATATTATTATAGCCGTGAAATCAATAAAACTAATAATAAATGTTCCTATTTTGATCTATATAACAGTTACATTATGGTTGTGACAGCCAAGGATACGAACAAAGATAGTTTTAGGAGTATTCTCTCTAACAGAGTCGGGGACTCGACACTCGAGACCTGTCGATAAAATTCCATTCCAAATTGTTTTCAATATGTTTTATCGGAATGTGATAGTGAGCAACGACTGGATGGAGGGAATTTTCCTTGAAAATGTGTTGATATGATTCATGTGACAATAGGGATGTTTACTGACTAAAAAAAATATGATTCTAATTAGTCCGTCTGTTAGATTATCGAAAAATATTGGATACGTATTTTTTGTTTTATTGAATCAATAAAAATTGACGAAGATAAAACGCGTCAAAGATTTGAGTGGGGGGTGGTGACGTCACTCACGGTGTGAAAAATGTCATATTAATATCTTAGAATATGACGTCACACGAGTTTTCAAAGCACTGTATCGTCTTCATTGTTTGTTTACGTGAAAAAAGATATTTTTTGGAAATCTATCTGACGGACTGATTAGATTTTTTTTGTTAACTACCCTATTATAATAAACTAGCACTTTACCTGTGACATCGTCCGCAAAAATTGTGATAGCTCGGCTAATATGCATGATAATAATATGTACAATTTACCACCCACGTATAATGTAGCTTTCTGACACTGAAAGAATTTTTCGAATCAAATCATAGTTCCGAAGATTAATCTATAAAAATATAAAATTCTCGTGTCACAGTGTGAGTTGCCATACTCCTCGGAAACGGCTTGTCCGATTTTTATCAAACTTTATATACTTACGTATAATCGGTAAGTAGGAGAATCGATCGTAATCTATTTTTCATCCCTTCTATTCGAAAAGTGTCGTTTTGTTCCTCTTTAAGCGGGAGCAAAGTAGCTCTTTTCTCTTAAAGACTTTTTAGCGGGCAGTAATGAGATTTGAATTTGGAACATGAATCGTTCATTGACATCGAATGCAAATTGTTTAGATTTCTGGCTGTAAGTGTTGGGTGTACGGTGCGAGGTGACGCGGTAACTAAAAAAAAAAAAAGCGCGCGAAGCGCCCTGTTCCTGTCTTGTAATCGGTACGGACTTTATTGTATTTTGCAAAAAAAAATGAGTTCTACGTCGAGTTCTGAAACTGATAGTGCATTAACTCCTGAAACAATAAAAATAGAAGCCAATAACGTCATACAAAACTTAATACCTACGAAATCCCGGGAGAAATATGTAAAGGCCTATGACAATTTCATTCTATGGAAAAATAGAAAAGGAGCGAAGACATTTTCGGAAAGTATATTTTTGGCCTATTTTCAAGAATTATCCAAAACAAAACAGCCTTCTACTCTTTGGAGTGTATACTCCATTCTTAAATCTACAGTAAATATCAATAAAGATATTAAAATTGACTGCTACTCAAAATTAGTAGCTTATCTGAAGAGACTGTCTGAAGGACACAAACCAAAGAAATCGAAAGTATTTTCCGGACAAAATGTTGAAACTTTCTTGAATGACGCACCTAATAAGGAGTTTCTCGCCATAAAAGTGAGTACCTATCTTTTAGTTATTACATTATAAACTATAAACAGATTGTCTTAAAACGTGTAGGTACGTATACGTACTGTACATACTCGTCTGATTCCCTATCTGTTTTGTTACAGGTGGCTTTAATATTCGGGGTACACGGAGCTTGTCGAGGTAACGAACTTATAAAAATAACGATCGATGATATCGAAAATCACTCAGATCAGTTTCTTTTAATAAAATTAACTGACACAAAAACAAAAATTGATCGATCGTTCATCATTCGTGGAGAGTACAAACGAATTGTGGAAAAATACCAGAGCCTGCGTCCTTCTGATATAAAAACTAATAGATTTTTCATTAGGTATCAAAATGGAAAGTGCTATAAACAGGTTATAGGAAAAAATAAAATATCTTCAATGCCCCTAGAAATCGCTGCATACTTGAAGTTGGCCGATAGCAAGCTGTACACAGGACATTGTTTTCGCCGTACGTCCGCTACACTTTTGGCAGATTCTGGAGCGGACCTTACTGTTTTGAAGCGGCACGGAGGGTGGAAATCCAGTTCTGTAGCAGAGGGTTACATCGAAGATTCCATCGAAAATAAGGAAAAAATCAGCACCCGCATTGTAGAAAATATTAAATTAAGAGCTGCCGATAATTTGCCCACACCATTGTCGCCACGCTCTTCTACATCAAAGGAATCAGTGCCTTTTCCTGAGCACCAGCCAGATACTGAGATTACAAACACTCAAAATATAAATAAATCCACAACTATATCAATCCCAAATAAAACAGTGACAATAAATTTTCAAAATTGCGCCAGTGTATCAAATATAAATATAAATTTGTAATTGACCTTTTTACATTCATGTACTTTTTTTAAATTAAACTTATTCATTATTTACTTAAAAGTGTCTCTTATTTATTTTCTCATAGAAGGAGATGAAAAGTAGAGTATATGACTCGAGAGCAAAAATATTTTTCCCTCAGGCGATGTACTTTGAATCCCTCGCTACTTTCAGGATTCTATTCTAGAATCCTTCGATTCGCTCTGGATTCAAAATAGCGCCCTCGCCGTAAAAATATTATTTTGCTCCCTTGTCATACAATCTACTATTTCCTAACCTTAAGTTTCCACGGGAACAAAGTCGCGGGCATCAGCTAATATAATATTATAATAGATTGTAGCTATCTATATAAGTATCTCTATATTCTGTTAGTTAGTAACCGCAACAGATTTAGCTAGGCTCGCGTAAAAATGGCTGATTCGGTCCGCTCGTTATGAATAAATGATTGAGTTTAGAGTATTGATCTTTCTAATGGAAACCCGTCACAGTCTATCCTATATTTTTTGTTGAACTGGTTATAAAATTTACTTACCAAATGCACTTAACCATAACAATATCACTATCACTACGTATTATACAACAAAGTCCTCCGCCGCGTCTGTCTGTTTGCGATAAACTCAAGAACTACTGATGCGATTTTCATGCTGTTTTCACCAATGGATAGAGTGGTTCTCGAGGAAGGATTAATTATATATTTCGAAATTCAACCCCTAAGGGAGTTAAATAGGGAATGAAAGTTTGTTGGGATATTTTTCGACATCCACGCGGGCGAAGCTACGGGCAAAAGCTAGTTTTATGTAATTTGACGTTTGTTAAAAATATTAACCAACTTCATAATACTACGTTGGTCTAGAGGTCGCAAGCGACTGCTGAACATGGTCGTGGGGTTTGATTCTCTCGTCGGGCAAAGTGTTATTGGCTTCATCCATTAGAAATTTCTCAGTAGCAACCACGGAGTTTGGATTTATGCCCGATATCGCATGCGACGTAAACATAACGAGCGATATGTGGATGTACAGTACCCGGCGATAAATATTGCACATCGACCTTTGAAAATTGGTGTATTTTATACAAAGAATAAAAGAATTATCAAAAGAAGTAAATCATAATTGTTTTAACAGCTCCTAATAGATACCGGACTGTTTGTATTTCGTGCGACAGAGATAACGCTAATTAGCCGATTGTCTCTTTCCAAAGGTCGATGTGCAATATTTATCGCCGGGTACTGTACTATTAGGTACACCACTACCTAACCTTTCGGGAATTACAGGCGTGATGTTTTAATCCAAGTTACATCTACTATGCAAGAATATCAACGTCTACACCGTTTACCTACCTGACTTTTCACAAGTGAATCAAGTAGAGTTATATTTTAGTTACTTATTCCATGATGTATTAGAAATTCCATTCTTTCTGAAAGATACCACAGGTGAGTTTAGTTCGCGTGTGCTCCAAATTAAGATGGATTGTAGTGTACCTACTTACAAACTATATTTTCTTAAGTGTAGTTCGTAGCTGGTAGGTATTTTTTTTTTTGTAAAAGAAATAAATAATATATATTCTATACCTTTAGTAGGTACCTACCTATTGAATAAAATATGGTAGTTATTGGTTTGGCCATAATGTTGGCGCATATCAAGCTACTATAGGTACTACATTCTATCTAGATTTTCAACTTTATTGGGATCTGAAATGTTAAAATTAGATAATTATTTCGGGTAACTTAATGAGCTAGCATCTATACCTACGTAACTAAATGTGACATATTTCTGTAAAATTCATAAACACCGAATACAAAAATTATGATGCGGTGATGAATTCAATATTCGGTAGGTACTATGGATTAACACAAACCAAAGTGCTGTTTAAAAATAGATATCCATTATTTTAACTCCAGGTTTCAAAACTGGGTAAAGTATTAACAAAACCCATTACCTACGTCAGCCAGCTTTCGCTCAAATGCCTGTTATCGACGTACGTTAGCAGATATATGGCTACATCACTACATCCACGTGGACTTCGTAGTTATTAATATTCAACGAAACAATCGAACTTCATTATACGTTGGAAGGTAAGATACAGATGATTTATTGAAGCAAAAACAGCCGAGGCGTTCTCTCCGGCTCGTTTGGAGCCGTCCGCAACACCTAGCCATCTCGTGCAAATCCCTGGTGACATGTTTTACATCTTCATAGTTCACCGAACATTACAAACTGGCTGTTCAACGTTGTTCAACCAATCCAACCTTAGATTATACCCATTATAACTTGTGATTCCCTCAGAAATTTTCCACTTGAAATATCCTAATTGACCTCTGGTTACCCAACATCAACCGTTAAAATATTAAAGTAAAGTATCACGGTAAGTGGTGATAAATAACGGTGCTACCTCTCACACATTAACTGTAACATAGATCCGAGTCACAAAGTATCCCAGTGTCTACTTACGAACTCATCTTTATAATGGCTCCCTTTATACTCTGAAAAAGCTGCTTTTTACGTTAAGAACCAACGATTTAGCGTTAGCCTAATGACTGTTAAGGTGATGACGTGTTAAGAAAATTGTGCCAATTTGTTTGGTGAAGTCAATTTGTCACACAGTCGACGTGTGTCGGATCGCTTCACCCTTCCTCGACGGTTCTTTCAGGTTGTGTTCCCCTCATGAGACCGATGCAATTTACATTGAAAGCGACTGCAAAAAATCCGCTTTACGGTGAGCGGAGTGAAGATATTTCCTTGTAGGATTAATCCTAACCAGGTTTATTATGTTAACAAAGTTAGTACCGCTGATAGTGATCTTTTGTTTTACTTCTATATCATAAAGAAGAATAAGTTACACTTTTTATACAAGGTGTTTTACATAAAAGGAATGTCTAGTCTTTATGAGCTTGACATTACAGTTTTCACTAATTGGACAGCGTCTAGGCTAGCTAGCTAGAATTAAACTAGTAGATAACTTTAAGCTAGTACCTAACTGTACCTACCGAAGCTAGATAGGTACGCTAGCTAAGTAGGTAACTAGAACTGAAGTCAAAATACCTAGAAAACTCAAGAACCACATACCTATCTATCTAAGATAGGTATGTGCTTTTCGCAAAAAAAAACTGGAGACATGATAGATAACTGCTATTTCGCCGGCAAAAAGGGCAAAATGAAGAAATTTCGCCGTCATAATAATATTATAGTCATGCCATGTGTCACGCTCGGGCGGCCGCGCTCGTAGGTACTCTTCACGACACCACTCCGTCAGGCTCCTTGTCCCAAATCGCGTCGCATTAACCCATGCTTGTCTATGTACTGCTGTATTATAGTGAGGTAAATTTACACACGTAGGTCGTATCTTAAATTCATTGAACGCACAGTCTAAACCGCAGGGTTTAGAAGCATGACATTTTGCAAATGAAATATTTAGTTTATTGAGTACCGAAAAGTGAGCACTATGGATTTTTTTTAACGATTGTGTTGTGTTTACCTAAATATGGAATGAAATTTTCATAGAAGTTCATTATTCGTGCCTATAGGAAAACCCTTCAGGCACGCGCCTTATTTTGTAGACACAATTTGCGATTCCATACCTAGGTACCTCTTAATAAATTGTGTTAGAAAATAAATCACGATGAATGACCTGATAATTAATAGTACCAATAATGTAGCACGTAGGTAGGTACGTAGTAGGTACAGCGCATCTACAAAATTCAAAAGCTAACTACCGCCGTAACTGCCGTATCGTCGACGATACTGCAATAGCGCTGATCTACTATTTGCAATAGTGCGTAACTACAAGGTTATTAACTTTACAGGAGATAAAAAAAACTTCATAATTTTAGTATTTAGAACGATAAGCGCATCTTATTGAAATATAGGGACCTTAGAGTGAGGTTCTGATTGGCTTATTCAAAGTAGTGTGTTCACTAACACGCACCAATGACAGACTAGGACAGCGCGGCGCGTAAATTTGAATTTCGCTACTTTTTGCAGTTTCGCGGTATTGCAGATGGTAGTTCAGCGCTATTGCAGTATCATCGACGGTATCAATTATACGCGGCTCCCGGGCTACGGGGGCCCCCGACGTGCCTAAGCAAAAATTAATAAAAACTTCCCATTTTTTTTTATTTCAGAAAAAACAAAAGACAAAAAAAGCAATTTCTTTTTTTCCCGCGTAGATTGCGTTCTAAAGTCATCATCAGCTAAAACTGATTTAATAAATCAGTTTGCCGAAAAAAAGGCAAGGAGAGCGTATTCATTTGAATTGTTTGTAAAATTTTTGGAAAAAGTGACAGATAGAAACTATGATGAATAAATATTTCTTGTAATTATATGCAAACAATGTTATTCTTTTGTAAGAAATTGTTACCTACCCTTCATAAGGGCCCCCAAACAAACTTTTATATGGGGCCCCGCCAAAGACATTTGTCATTGTTTGTTCATTTGTTGAAATAGTAATATTTCTATTTCAACAAATCAATTAATGTGTATGAGACTTATACCCCGACTCAAAGGACGGCTAGCGCGAATTCATTTCAAAGAGGTAGGTACAGAATTATTATTACACCCCTATGATGGATAAGTGCCGCAAATATGCCACAATATTCAAAGCTAATAATTCACAGACTGTACTCTCATCGCTCATCCCGATATAACAGCCATTAAGTGTCTGCTCAAATTCTATCTCAAGATTAAATATTTTGTAGAAAAATGTTTTTATAAACACTAATCGATTAAATTGTATTCAAAGGCAATAAATTCATGTCTTCGTAGCGTAAAAGGACTGTCGGTCCTTCATTAACTCTTTTTATTGGACACTCAGCGCTGACTGTCATTACCCCCATCAATTTTCCCTGCTCCCTTCGTAATGACATCACTTTACCTCATCAACCATTCCCCAAACAAAATTCCTGCATCCCTTGTAGGTTTAAATCACTCTAGAGATCTATCCGACTTAGATTTCTTTATATAACGACGGTTCTAATTTTTTTGTTACATGGCGCCGTAGCACTCTTAGGCCGTATACAGGAAGAAAGCTGGTAGCCGGCGCTGGTCCATTCTGGTAACAGTTACATAAAGCAAGCAGATTCAAACAGAGCAAGCAAAATGTCGTACGCAACGGACGATGATTTATGATATTTCGCCAGCGCTGACCGGCGCGTGCCGAAGATTTTCGGAACTTGTCGACAACGTTCGACGCTTATCGGCGCTTGTCCATATAAATGTTTGCGCTGGTTTCCTGCATGGACCGGTTCCTATAAGCGCTGGTAGGCTGCCAGCTTTCTTTCTGTATACGGGCTTAGATTTTAAAGATATTATTAAAGTTTAGGTACCTACCTAACTATTCAGGGTCCACCTGTTGTGGTGGGTTTAGTGCTTAAGGTGAATGCTCCAACCACCCCGCGAAATTCAAATTTTCTTACGTTTTTTGCAATTTGCAGGCCAGTGCTAGTTTGTATGTTGATTAAAATATAAATTGCGGCTGGCAAAAATGACTTTTTCAAGTTCCTGCACCTTTATGAACTTGGAGGCTTGTATTGATGATTTTGATGATTATATTTCTGTAACTACATACGTCTTACAGCCGCAATTTATATTTTAATTAACATACAAACTAGCACTGGCCTGCAAATTGCAAAAAACGTAAGAAAATTTGAATTTCGCGGGCTTGTTGGAGCATAATTCACCTTAATTATGTAATGTTATTTAAAAATAATACTTGCTGAGTTTTGATAATTTCTTTGTAATGATTTGTCCATACTCGTAGCATTATTAGAATTATTCTTATTAAGCATGTTAACACAACAGAATAGGGGGCAGACAATAATAGTAGATCAACATAGTCGTAGATTTACTTAGAAGAAGTTTTTTGAATATGGTGTAGGTAGCGCCCTCTACGCTGTCATCTAGTAAATCACATGAATAATGATATCACTGTGAGCATCGAATGGGCTGCGGGTTGTTCGAAAGAGATACCGTGGCCCTGGACAAAAAGGGCTTATAAGAAACATGGGTGGTTTTTAGTCAGTAGAAGTCTGACATTCCCTTCCGCTCCGCCCAGCGGGAGGATTCCTTTGGATACCGTTGACTCGAAGAAAATTTTAAGTCTTGATTAAGAGACTTCTCCTGCGGGGCTATTGCATAATTATCTTTTGAAATATCAGTGGCTATTATAGTGTTCATCAATTAACTGTCAAATGGTTATGGTTTGGTATAACTAATAATTTATTTATTTTTAACATTTAATTGATGAACAGTATGATAGCCACTGACATTTAAAAAGATACGCAATAGCCCTGCTGTTCTTCATGTTCTGTGAGACGTCTAGAACGATCATAGACTAAGAATTTCGACAAAACCATAACGAAACTAACAACACAGTGGTTGTCACTGTCACTTTCAAGTTTGACATTAAATGTCAAAATGAAAATCAGGTAGGGATGTTCGATATTAAAACATATCGATGTTGATTGTGACAACGATTTTAAAAAATTGATGTATATTAATTTTAGAAGGAAAATGTCCGAAAACAATATTATTGCTGGTGAAATAAAACATCAAATGTCTAAGTGTCTTATTTGGTCGTTGCACCCATGTTCCTTATTAACCCTTTGTGTCAAGGCTACGATATCTCTTTCAAACAACCCGCAGCCCCGACGGGTTGTTTAGTTTTCCTTCAAATCTGTTCCTTTGTTGATACAGATGTTAATATCGCTGTGCAGTGCACATTTTTAATGGGTGCTTCCTTGGATTGAGGCGAGCTAATGCAACAAATGCTAACAACATTTATCTGTGAAAACTCCTACATCAAATTTAAGCTTTATTAAAATATAGCATAGCGATTTTTCAATATTATTAATCGACGTTTCGATGTTTACGAGAACTTATTTACAATGTAAAAAATCGATGTTGAATAAACATCAATCGATTATTCATTGCCATTAATGAATATCGAACATCCCTATGCTCAAGAACTAAGAAGAAGCTCACTGTATGCCCTATCTAACATAGTGAATATTAATTTGTGACTTGGAAACGCACTAAAACAACAATGTTGGTATAGAGAAAGCAATTAAATAGTTATTTGTGCCTTATAGGATATACATAATCTACCATCATGACTACGAGACCAGATGACCACCGTAGAAAATGGGACAAAGACGAATTCGAAAGAATCGCTGCAGACCGGTTGAAAGCTGAATTGGAGGAAGAGGAACGATCTAAAAAGAAAGGTATTTTTACTAACCTATTACCAGTAGCATCCTATAAACGTCCAGGATAAAAACATGACCCTGAATCGATACAAGTTCCACTTGAGACAACCTTGTGAAGGAATTTGATAATGATTCACTACGTTTTGCTAATGGTTTGAGGATCACAGAATGTCGTCCATGTGTGGATAAAAAACCTGCTGATTGTGGCCAATATGGCCACAATTAGAGTATTTTTTTTACTCTGAGTAAAGTTATTAGTCAATAGTCAACAAATGTTTGCTAGGCACCTCAAAACAATTGCCTGAACTGACTTATAGATATTAGTAATGCCTATCTAAGTCATACTTATTTCTTTTCAGCGGCACCTGTCAAAAGAGAGCTCCTCAAACAGCGTGACTACAAAGTTGATTTAGACTCAAAGCTTGGTAAAAGTGTAGTGATAACAAAGAACACCCCTACCTCTCAGTCCGGAGGATACTACTGCAATGTCTGTGATTGTGTTGTCAAAGACTCCATCAACTTTCTCGATCACATCAATGGAAAGAAACATCAAAGGAATCTTGGCATGTCCATGAAGATTGAAAGGAGTTCTTTAGATCAGGTTCGTAGAATATTAATGTGTTAACGTTGGTAAAATTCATAATGAAAATGAACCAGATTATGCATCAGCTAATTTATAGTCAAAGATTTGAATCGATAGAGTTTATTTGTTAAATCTTCAATGAAGTACCTTCCTATTAAATCCATAATCTTAAAGCTGTGGCGAGGTAGTGCATCCTTACCTAACCCATTTGTTCCACCTGCTGAAAATCTCCCACCTACACATGAGTTGCCGTGGCGGACCTGGAAGTCTTTAAACTTACTCCAGACCAAGGTTGTTTGCAGCAAGGAAAACCTGCTGAGGTGGAGATACATAAATGACTCTGCACTGGAGTGTAAATATGTTGCTGTTTCTCAAACAATGGGGCACTTAATATCGTGCCCTGAGTGTCCTGTTGGTTGTTCCCTACAGGAACTGATAGACGTTACCGAAACCACCAAACTAGTAGCCCAATTCTGGGCTGACACAGCTTAGATTGCCATCGACACACTTAGAAGAAGATTAAATACAAGAATGATTTTTAAGTTCTGAAACCTCCAGTTTCACTTGTTTCTTACTTTCTTGAAGTTTAGGCAAATAAACCTATTCTGATCATATCAGATAGGAAATACCATTTGGCAAAGGCCTCTTTAGTATTTACGTTTTACCTCATACAATTTAAAGCCTAGTTTTAGCAATACAGTAGAAACTCACTAATCCAGCACTATTAAAAAGCAGAGAGTGCCAGATTATTGGAATGTTCATATTACTGGATTTTATATCAAAATTAAAGCTTTGTATATTTAATTATTTATGATTATCAAGGAGTATCTTATTACCTGGTACTAACTGAGTTGTGGAGGTCAAATAGGCAGTTGCACCATATTAAATACTGGAATTCAACGGTATTCCATAAGATTGGAAGCCCACCCCAAAATAAGTAAAAACAAAGGCTAGGCAGATGTATATTTATGATTAATTTCGATATAACTCTTGAATTTAAGTTTTATTTCCGCAGTAGTAAAAAATTGTGCTCATTTCTTTAATGTTTACAGGTAAAAGCCCGTTTTGCAAATAACAAACGTAAGTTAGAAGAAAAGAAGCGTGAATATGAGCTTGACACGCGACTAAGGGAAGCAGCGGAAGAAGAAGCCAGGGTGAAGGAACAGCGTCGCGAAAGACGCCGTGATAAGAAGCGTAAGCTCATGGAATCCGAGGAACCGGAGGATTCACCAGCACAGTCTGAACTAGCTCAGATCATGGGCTTTTCTGGGTTCGGAGGGACCAAGAAATAGGTTAATTTTAATTTATGTATGTTTGTAATTAATAAAGATTTGTATTCCATATAAGATATTTCATTTTTAATCTAGTATGAAACCCCACATAAATCTGACAGACAAGAGTACTTTCTTTGGTTTGTTAACACTCCTCTGAGGTAAAAATAAAACTAAATTCAAAACTTGAGAATCTCGTAATGAATATTTAGAACTGTCGAATAAAAATGATGAAATGAGATATTCCAGATATTTTTTTTTTTTTTTTTTTATAAAAACGTTGCCCCACACTAGGAATTTCTCCTGTATCGTGGGTGCGTTCACAAACATATAAAGTCACATACACAAATACCCAGACCCGAAACAACTATCTGCAGGCCATACAAATATTTGTTCCGTGCGGGGATCGAACCCGCGACACGCAGCGCAGCAGTCCAATCGCTTAGCCACTGCGCCAACCGTGCCGTCGATAATATAAAATGTTTTTAAGGAATCCCCATAAAATCATCATTTTGAGTATGAATGTGAATGGCTAAGAGTAGAGAGGAAGACCAAAAACACGACGAACTAAGAAAGCTAGCTAGAAAGGAGTTGTCTGCTGAGATGACTATCTAATAGAGAAGAACCTATGGAAGAAGAATAGGTGCTGCTCCGACCTCAAATCAATTGGGATAAGGGCTAGAGCAAAGAGTATAATAATGCTATGACAGGGCTAGAGTATGCCCTGTCGAGGCTGCGGGTTGTCCGCAAGGGATACCGAGGCCTCGACATGAAGGGCGAAGAAGGAACATGGGTGGTTTTTAGTTAGTAGAAGTCTGACACTCCCTTTCGCTCTGCCCAAGAGCGGGAGGGGTTATTTGATGATTTCCCACCCCCCAAAAAAAAAAAGGGCTAGAGTATGCTCATGAATAAAATAACGTAGGTACCTATTTTATAGCCTAATGGTTCAACTGTGAACTGTTGAGTACAAGGTACCTACTAAGTTCGATTCCCACTCCGAAACCCGTAGCGTATATTATTATATTGTATCATAATTCATCATACTATGCGAGTCTGGAAGAATGGCTGCAGTGTGTTTCATTGCCTAATATAGCACTATAAATTAAAACACCGATACCTACTCGAAAGCTAATCATTGGTTTTTTTGTTGATGCTCAAAAGATAAACGTAAATAAACAACTAATTAGGTTCTAATGTCCACTTCCATATGTAATCAAAGCATTAGGTACGTGACGATGACTGGTCATTTCCGTTCGAGTCCACGCCTATGATACTGTGTGTCCAGTGTTCTATTGTATGCATGCTTTCGTGCGGAACATGCAACTGAATCGACAAGGTCACTTCAGGTAATGAAAACATACACGAAGTATCACAATCTTATATGTGGGTACATAGATCTATGGTGGGTACAGACGACAGCAAAAGTTAGAAAGTCAAAATATTCAAGTTTCTTTAAATATTGTACCGCCGAGACGCAAGAACAGCCGAACTCCCATACAAAATTTGTCATTGACCTTTTACCTGCCCTTATCCCAATTTATTTGGAGTCGACGCCGCATTCTTCCATACTTCTCTGTTACTCGTCATCTCAGTAGACACCTCCTTTCTGCCCATATCATCTTTCACACAATAATTTATCCATCGTTTCTTTGGTTTCCTCCTCTACTCTTATAGCCATCTACATTCAAAACATTGCGCTACACTAGAAATTAAAGACTCACTCACAAACATTCAGACCCGTAACAACTATCTGTAGGCCATACAAATATTTGCTCCGTGCGGGGATCGAAGATCGATTCACGCACTCAGCCACTGCGCTGTGTCCTCCGTGCGTCAACCGTGTGTCCTGGCTTCGATACCTTCTTAGCAAGCAGACAATGAGCTATTATTAATTTCATCATCCGATCCCCATCATTAAATAAACTTATTCTAATAAATGATTTGCTTTTATCAACAACATAACATAAAATCACGCCTTGCATTCCCCGAAGGGTTGAGCAGAGGTGTACCTACCTAACAAAACACCCACATTTCACCAGTTAATATGTTTCCCGTTGGGGCTGCGGGTTGTTCGAAAGAGATACCGCGGCCTCGGCGCAAGGGCTAAGAAGGAACATGGGTGGTTTTTAGTCAGTAGAAGTCTGACACTCCCTTTCGGGAAAATGTGTGTTTAAGTGCCATAGGCAGAGAGGAGACCTGAGGACTCAGTACTGGCATCTTTACAGCCTGTAAAGATGAATAGTTTTTGGGACTTTAGCATAAATAGGGCTGTTTATTTTTATTTTGCCGGAACATGCAGAGCTATAAAACTCTCACATCGATTGTACAGCTGATTCATGCCTTCCTAATACTAATCAATGAGGTAGGAACCTGTTGGAATATACAAAAAAAACAGTCAAGCGCAAGTCTGGTTAACGTAATCAGGGTTCCGTACTTATATCAACAGTCACCAATCCTAGAGTTAGCGTTGGCAAATTAAGATTGTAATATTTTGGTACAACCCCACAGTAGAGCAGCCAAGCAGGCAGCCGCGCAAACTCGGCCTCATCACCATCCTGCCTAGTCTTTTTCTAACTATGTAGGTAGGGGTCGGCTTCCAGCCTAACCGTATGCAGCTGAATACCAGTAGGTATTTTACATGGAGCGACTCGGTCTGTTTAGCCTTTAACTACCGAACCTAAGTAACCTCCTTGAGTTAACCAACCAGCAGTGGTCACCCAGCGCTGAGCATAGACCTCCCCTCTTTACCGTCATACATCCCGGTTCTGTGCGTCCAATCAAGGTGATTGCCACGCATTTGCCGATATTTGCAACTCAATGCAATTTTGGACGGTTGGTTTTTGTTTTATCAGCAATTTGAATGCAAAACCAAATAGGTAGGTACCAAAAAATTTAAACATTTGTGTTTTTGATACGGATCCCTGAAAAGGGCTCTGAATACTTGCTTACATAATAGCGATGAGACCGCAAGCAATGATTTTACGCCACAATCAGGCGAAGCCACGCCCTCGTATAAAAGGCAAGTTCACAGTCATGGTGAATCAATGTGGTGACTGAAACCGGAGACATGAGGACGATACTGCTAACCGTCGCTCTTTTAACTTTATTTTATTCGTGTGTATTGGCATTTCAAGTGAGTAATTCGATTAACTTTCATTTTTTTTATTTTTTGTTTTCTCTTTTACTAGTTAGGTGTTTTCTTCAAGCTTGTTTTGTTTGTGCCTAACACATTTGTACGCTTTACTTTATTGTGTAGGTGCCTACGTTGCAACTGTAAATTTCATAGACTTTTACTAGAATATCCTCCTCCTGGATTCGATTCCAGTGTCGGGCAAAGTGTTGTTGGGTTTTTCCATCAGGAATTTCTCAGTAGCATCCACGGACTCTGGATTCGTGCCCGGTTAATGGCAATAGGCTCACCCCCTATTACTTGCGACTTAAACGTAGTTACGGTTAAGTCCCACGTAATAGGAGACAACGGGGGCATGTAACACGGGTGAAATGCGGGTGTACTATTAGGTACAACTCTGCCTAACTCTTCGGGGATAACAGGCGTGATTTTGTGTTTTTTGTTACTAGAATAACACAGAGAGCAGAGCCGTAAATAATTATGTACACCTGTTTTTTTTTTGTTTGACCTTAGAATCGAACGCAAGTGCATTTAAATTATAAGGTTTCATTTAATCATTATGCAAATTGCATTGTTTCAGATTGCACTTGACGCTCCTAGCTTCTCATGTAAGTATGTTCGACGGTCCCTTTAATAATCAATTTATGTAATAGAAGCAAAGAGGTGCAAAATCAATTTTTGATTTCTGTGCCCTTACATTTTGCCTTGCCTTGTAGACTGGGTAGCTGGTAATATTAAAGGGGAGGCAATCACAATCACTAGCAAAACCACTAGCCAACCTCTTATCTGAGGTCAGCCTGTGCATTAAAGGACCCACATGACATCCCAATTATGTATTCATCAAATTAAACGTTTCTAAGATATCACATTAAGACACTAAATTTAATTACATATGCAAATAAATTTCCATGAAGGCCATCTTCTTGTTAATGTCTCTGTCATTTAATTAACCGTCTGTGCATTTTTCTCAGCTAACCTTGACAGCATACAAGACTCGCATCGACAAAAGCGGCAGTTAGAGAATTTCGATGATGAGTACCCGACAGCAAGCCAACACGAGGAAGAAGAACCAGGCTTTTGGGACAGAATTGTCAAAGTAGCACTTAAATTATTCAGTAGATTCGTAGAATGGTTAAATTCATCATAATAAAATAATCATGATAGTATTGGAAGTGGACAAGATTGTTCGAAAAGGCAGAATCGGACACCATCAGATTATGTGTGTTACAATAATTATACCTACTTATTTAAATTATGATTTTTAATTTAATTTGTTGTTTAATTTAATCCGTCCATGAACAAAAAGAGATAAAGCTATAATTATATACGTATATTTATAATTTTAGTCTCCTCTCTTCCGCTTACTAAGACTAAAATACTTACTGCTAGATGGGCTAGTGGAAGGCCCTCATGTATTTCGATAATGTTAGAATGTTGGTGGTTCAGTGACAAGACTGAGTAAAAGGATTACTTAATTTGGTACTAATGACTCATGCTGTAATAAGTAAATGTACAAGAACGCAACTAGATATATTGTAGTGTCTGTTCAAACACTTTGTAAAAAAAAAACATATTATACGTTATAAAATAATATATTTATTGTAATGAAGTGGCATAATAAAGGTTGGTACTTAAGAGTAATGTAACATGTTAATATTGCAAGGAACCAGCACAATGGCACTTTATCGTATTTTATTAAAAAAGAACTGATAATTAGATTTGCAACTATGAATTTCGACTAATAAAATGAGTGGTATTTTATTTGAACTCTTAGAACTAGTATATAACAGGAGAGTAGCATTATATAAGAGGTTGTTATCTGATATTCATATTAAATGTTACAGTCTCATAAATGCAGGAAATTGAGGACGCATATATTATTACACTAGATAGCATACATACAAGTTTCCTCTATGTTGCTGCGTTCGACAGTTCTTTTACTTAAATTTAATAACAATCCACAAGTGGTATGAAAAAACTTACTTTATCTACAGATTACACACTATTATTGAACATTAACAAACGATTAAATAACAAGTAGTAATATGTGACATCCTGCGTGCTCTGTTTTAATACTTATAATATCATGTAAAGTAAAACTAAATTGCTATTCTGATCGAGTTTCCATAAATAACAACAATGAAAATAAGAGAACAAGTACTATTAAATGCAAACATAAGACTTTAGTAAAATAATGAACACAAGGTTGTAGTAGTATTTAAAACTATAATAATATGCTTGAAACTAGGGAACATTTCGTATCGTTGTTTAAGGTGGGATAGGTGAAGAGGTACGCTATAATTAACTATTGGAGTCAGTGGGAATGGTGCGATATTCAGTCAGTAGTCAGTAACTATTGTCATTATGTGAGACTAGTTTATTAATAGTTTTGTTATTTTTCTTAAAGAATAACTCATTAAGGCAATCGCGTCGATTAAGGTGCACATACAAAATAAATAAAAAGCTCTGTTAAGCAAATAAGGAATTTGCATTTTGACAAACATTTTCAATTACTTAAATGTAGGTATAATACGATCTTGGCAATTAGCGGAATTTATCTGACATACATAATTGGTTATTCGGCTTTCTTATATTTTTATCATAAAGCTATGTTTTGTTTTCTTCGGATGATAATAATTAGTTTGTTGGTTTTTATTTTCACAAGATTTTCCATGAACGTGGTATGACCGGAATCCCCGACAGCGGGTAAAGTCGGCAGTATTAATAAGGTTCTATATCGCGATGTACAAATAGCCACTATTTAAAATATTCAAAAATGGAATAGAATTTGTATGAAAGTATCTGCCAAGTGAATTAACGAGAACTTAATCGTAAGTGGTGAAACAGGCCCTAAAATGCGTTTGCAAAGCTTTTGTCATGGGCCACCTGGAAAGCTGACAGTTTCTAGACGTAATTTGTGTCATAGTTTAAATAAACTGGTAACACGGTTCGCTGTCGAGACGTCTCCATACAAATGGCGACTAATATTTTGTCCACGCTCATCTAAAACCTTGTCACACTAACAAACCTATGTAGTTTTAATTGATAGTCATAAATTAAAACTCTATAGATTTATAAGTCTCGCACACTTCAAAGGGGCATAATTTTATTTTATATTCTTCCGACAACATCGAAAGACCTACGTTATAAAATAATATAAATTAGCATTATTTTACATGTATAACTGCAACAACAACTTCTAATACTAATTGAAGACTGTTGTGTAACGTTAAATCGTAAATAACTAGATTGTTATTTTTTACATTCATATTTTAAGGTAACCTATCTATATTAAAGTGCTATAATATAAATTCAAATCCATACAAGTGCTTGAAAATAGAATAACAGTAAGTGACAGCATCAGAAATAATTAAATTAGTACCTTATAAATTACCAAAACCTGCATAAAAGTAAAACTTCAGTAGTAATCGTTTACAAGATAAACTATATGAGGTCGCGAACTTGCATTGTATAATACAGAAATGGCAGTTTTGTAAAATTAATCATCAGACATACGGCGTCCATCCGTTTATTTTTAATATTATCATAATAGTAGCCGTTTGTTAACAGTATAATACATTACAAAAACAAATATAGCATCTGTGACAGTCACACACCGGGTCCCATATAATCAGGACAAAAAAACTCGGCAGTAAACTCTGATTCAAATATTTCTTTCATAAATAACAGTCCACGACCTCACAAACCCGTAAATATCAAAATACTAATGGCGTACAATCGGGCCTACACTAGTCGACGGCGAAGTGACGCCGTGTCGCGTCAGAACCGCTGCGGGTTCCGTCAAAAAACAATCGAAACACGTATCGAGGAACAGTTCTTGTACGAACCTTCGAGCACACAACATGTATGTATCTCTGGCCAGTAAGGCACACACGTCGGAATAAACACAGGCACTACGAAATACCTCAGGATGGCGTTGCTTTATTGATAGCAGTACTGAACGAGCCTGAAAAGAAAGAAACATTACTTAGTCAAATTGACCAGTGAATAAAAAGAAGAGGAACGCAGAGTGTGTTCCGATGGCTTTGAAACATACTTTATTTTTAGGGCATTAAAATGCTAAGTTGTCTAACAATCGCACGGCTCAACTGCTTGCGCGGGTAATAAAATTAATTATTCAATGACAAAATCTTCTCTTAATTTTTGTACACAAAGTATGTTGGGTGTAAAAGTACCCGAAGTAAAGAAGCCGAAGAGCACCTGTTCTTCCCGTAATTCCAATATTTTTCTGTACTCGACTATACCTGGGAACCTTCTAGTTACGGAGGTATGGGGATCGTCAACTTTTTCACAAGTTTTTTTTTAATTCATGCGTTACACTGAGTCCTGATTTTTAACCCAAAAAAAAGTAGAGATCCCATAAATATTTCTTGCGTAGAGTTATTTAGTTATTTAGCGTGATGTACAGAATGCATGGTCGACGATTTCGTGAAGGGTCCGTGTTTTTTAAGGGTCTGTATTATTATTTTAAAAGTACGATACGATACCTGTCTCAAATGTACAGGGTGGGACATAAAATGCACTTGATGCAACAGTTCCGCTTGTGGTTCTGCTTTATTATCAGCGACGGGCTTGTCTGTGGTCGGACTGCAAGGTTCAATGGTATTTGTATCCATACCTGAAAACCAATCGATAATATAACTGATATAAGTTTTTAAACTGACATCTTCACTAATACTATTACAAACACTGAAACCCACAGCATACGTAACTGACAAGTGACAGTGGTAGCGGCACTAAGTGCAAAAAGCGAACAAGAAAGAGGGTAGACCGATTTGTGAACAACTGAAGTTATTGCGGGAGGATGTACCCGCAATAACTTCAGTTTATCCGTGATCATAGTGCTTGTAACAGTGCGGCAATATCGGGATCTCGAAACAAACAGTAAACATGGTAAATATCCCGTTTTCATTGTGTTTGATGGTACTTGATGATTAGATTTCGTCCAGAACCAACTTAATTTGGTATTTACATTATACTACTCAAGGATACAAGGACAATATAAACAAAGATCTTCGTGAAATGTACAAGGTGCAATAGGTAACAGTATTCGAAATGTGACGAACAAAACGGTCCACCCACTTTTCTTGTCTGATTCAAATAGTCGTCAATTCTTATTCAAATACAATCCTTACCAGCAAAGAAAGCTTCACGCAGCTCATGCGACGAAGGAGGTCTCGTGCGCACACAGGCCAAGCAGTCTGCAGTAATATGTCGCCAATGCCTGTTCGCCGTCGACGAAGCAGCGCTTACGGCCTCAGTAACAACTGCCCCTACACTCTGAACATTGTTCTCACCCCCATCAGTAATAGATCGGAGGTTATCTTGATTCGTGACCTGTGCTTCAATTCCAGCTATAATATCATCTTTAGTTTCGTTATTGGCTTTTACACCTTCATCAATATCCTTGCTTGGTTTGCTCGGTGTTACACTTTCGTCTACACTGACAACCCTTTTGGTTTTGTCTTTGGTTACGCGTGGGTTGTCACTTGTTTCTACGCTCGCTATCGAAGTGTCTGCGTTGGAGCCAGCTGGTTCTGATTTGTCAGAACTAACTTTGTGAATTTGAACTGCGATGGTGCTTAAACTAGCTGTAAAAAGAAAATAAAGATAAATTCATCATCATCATCCATAATAATCCCACTGCAGGCCTCCTCTCTATGAGAGGGAATGGGCTATAATTCACCACGCGGGCCCAGAGCGGGTTGGTGGATAAATTATTCGACATAAATATTTGCTGTATATATGACGATTCAGAGAGTCAGGAAGATTCTGAACCATCAGAATCAGTTACAAGCATAAAGTGGAAAAATCTAGTTCTTACCTTTATGAGAAGCCAGTTTCTGACTATCCGGCGTAGCGCGAGATTTATTTTCCGTGCTAGCACTACTTGTGTCTACTAGGAAAGACGGGAGGCGATCGCGTTTCGTGTGGTCACTCTTATCAGTGTCCTCGTCGTTCAAATCTTCGTCCCTGTAAACATACTGTTTTGTAGTGGTCTACTCATTCATGAAATAGACAGTCTAACTTTGCTAACCCAAAATTGTTATTGTATTCGATTTCAACAAGCGTTAGACGCAAGGGCACATTTGCCTAGATAAGCCACCAAAGACAGGAGGTGAGAATTTGTAGCTGTGTAGTTCCAAAACAGTCAGGCGAAGATTAATTTGGAACTGACATCTTCCTCAATTCTCAATTCTCTAAGTACTATAATGTAGGTAAATAGTTAATAAGGACCCTGTCGGGCACAGCATAAAGATGAGTCAAATAAAATGATAATTAATACCTGGGAAACAGTTCCATAAGATCCCTAGGCAGACAGATTCCGATGTAAGCAGGTGTATATCCATGCGTGAGTCGCACGGGTGGCGGCGCGGCAGGACACGTGGCCCGCCGCGCCGCCAGCCCCGCCCCGCCTCCCGCCCCGCCCCCCGCGCCCGTCCCGCCAGGCCCGCCGGGCGACGCGCGAGCGTTGTCGCCCAGCGGTAACGGCTTCCAATCGTACTCCAGCAGACTGTAATAAAGTATGCTTGATGTGTTTCAAAGGTGTCTATCACAGATATACCTAGTTAACGTAAGAGCACCTACTTTGTGTACCACTTAGCGTGCTCGGCTTAAGTATCTTATACTTAACAAGGTTACTGTCGCAACAAGCTAAATTGTCAAAACAAAAAGTAATTAAATCGATAAATAAATGGAGTAGCTACATGCTTTAGAAGTTTTTGGTGGGGGCACTTTCTATCCTTGTCGCGCGAAACGGCCTTTTGTACTACGTAACTATGGCGGTATGAAATGTGACGTCACATTTCTGTGGCGCTGGCTTTGTCTAGCACGTCATTTAAAATCAGTTAAAACTAAGCCATTTTTTGATCGATTTTATTACTTTTTTCATACATCGTACTATTTCTGTTAGTTCTTTGAAATAACATAGCATTTTCATGATTTTTTAACAGTAGTCAAATAGCCTATTACGCTACACGCAATAGTTGTTAAAGCTGCAGTAATAAAACAAATTTAATCATCTTCAATTTTATCATTCGTTTCTGTTAACGCTTAAAAAATCTTTATTACTAAATCAAATAATCATAGCAGGTGACAACTCTTCCATGGAAAAAGACAAGAATTTATGTAAACCGAATAACTATAATACGTCGCAAAAAATCTGATAAAATTACCTCATTTTCGCCATTCTCTCTTTAGCGGACTTGGCCCTGTCTCTCAGAGAAGAGAATGGCTTCGAACGTCTATTTGTGTCCGATAATAACCAGCTCAAGTCGTCCATTTCACTTGAACCTGCAGCGCTTTCTGACAAATATGGCCTAGAATAAAGCATTAATAATTATTTTCCCAGGTTTCAAGTAAGAGAGCTCCAGTATTACCCCATCAATGAATAGGCTCTATCCAATTAAATGCTCGTCATCAATATTTATTTTCGTTTAAGTCTTTAGATCGTATTGTGCATATTTTTTTTACTATTATATATCGAGTAGTTTAAACTACATTCATTGTATTCGAATACATTAAAGACACTTCGGACTCATATCGAAAATATTACAGAAGTTTACTGATGTTATCCTTACCGTCTGTTAAGAGACTTCAAAGTGGCGTATCCTGTCATATCCATCTGAGATGGAGGCGAGCTGGCGACCTCGTTACCCGTGAAACCTGTTAAAGATTTTTTTTTAATAATATCAGTCAATAAGAAATTGCAAAAACATATTAGCAGCCTTATTTGAAGCGAGTGTGACAATTCAAAATTTTCGATAAAGGCTTTCGATATTCAACATTTTTATTTTTTTTCTTATGTATGGTCCCCGATAACTCGAAGATGGCTGGACCGATTTGTATTTTTTTTTGTTTTTTAATATTTTTTTTCTCTACCAAGTTATAGTAGAGGTCTAACTCACTTGAAGTAGAAGTGCGACGTTGCAGTTCCGATATCTTCGGCCGATGCGTGCTGTTACTGCTTTTCATACCGTACAGACTCGACGAGCTCGGTATTGGACTCAAAGTCAAAACCCTATCACTGCAAACAATATTCAATACATCAGAAGAAGTAAACAGGTAAACTACCAAAAGGACTTTTAGTTTAAACTTACGGAATAGCGTATTTCCCAAGAAATGAATCGCAACTACTAACTCCACTGGTACTTGATTCACTGGTATTCCTCACTCGACCTTCGTGATGTTCCAAAGAGTTCATTCTTCCTATTACCAGCCTATTCTCCGCCATTGGGACCCGGTGAGGTCCCGGTCTCTCATAGGTCGAGCAGTCTCGGAGTATGTCGACAGTTCTCGATTCCGACAATGTTGGTCGATCGTGTGAACTAGAACAACTCTGCGATGGTAAGGTATGCGACTTTCTTTTGTCCGGCCGTCCATCAGTGTAACCTTTATTGTCAGTCACATCTTGGTCTTTAATTTCCGAGTTATCTGCGGATATGGAACCAGTTTTTCCATAAAGTTTGGTAGTGTCTGAATGTAAGCTTTCTGCTACACTTTGATCGGTGTGGTCTGAATGCTCGCTCATTTCAGTGTCGTAGGCATTGTAGCGACATTCTGGTGACGTCACAAAGTAATGCACGTTCGCGCCTTGTTCAAAGGTGGCGTAGGATTCCTCGGGAATCACAGGGAATTGATCGTGTCTCGTGTGTCTTACGCATAGCCATCCTAGAAGATTAACCACAAATTAGCATTTACTAATCCGATGATTATAAAATCAAAAATTAAATATGACTTTATTTTCCTTACCAAGATCGGAGAGCAGATTAGCCCCATCATACGTGCTTCCGATAAGTCCAAGCACATAGAAGGCAGTCGCTCGCACTGAATACACTGGGTTGTACTTAGCCAGCCGTACGATATGAACTAACACGGAGTCTTCCAAGTACCCGTTACTCAAGCTCATCAGCTGGTGGAGGCCCTGTGACGTCACTGCTGTATTGCCGACAGCCCATAACGAAGCCTTTATATCAGCTATCTCTTGCTCGTTGGCGCACTTTTTGCGTTGGAGAATCTGGAAGCATTTTCAATCATAAGAGTGTTTCTTGGTTCTAGCAGTGACAAAGGGTACGTATTTGAATATCGAAGATTAAAATACCTACTGTTAAAATATCGATGTTCAAAACATCGAAAATGGAAATATCGAACGACCATAAAACCGAAACATAAAATATCGAAAGTTTATATCATCGAATGGTTAAATATCCTACGTCCAATACATCTAAAATCTAAATATCTACAAAAGTTACATCGAAAGATCCAAATATCGAAATACAGATTATCGAATGTCCTAAATATCGAAGTACAAACTATCGAACGTCCTAAATATCGATGGCTACATATAACTCAAACTCAAACTCAAACCCATGCACCCATGTTCACCTCCGCAGCTTCGGCTTGCTTGCTTGAGGCTGGTCGCCGATACGGCTCCCACGGGTGCCTATGCTTTGTTACAGCGAGCGGGGGTTACCCTCCCATCGCGCCTCCGGATTTTTATATACACTCTAGGGGTAACAGCCAAAAGACTACGTAAATTCGGGGTACCCTAATTCGGTTTTGGAACAATTTCGACCTATTTTATCCATGAAAATCAGTGTCCAGTGTACAAGCATAGGTGAATCGTGAAGGTATTATTTAGGTCTTTAAATTAAAATATTTTCTTGAAAGTCAATATGTTGTGCTACTAAAGTTAGTGACAGAAACGTATCGGGACTGCCGGAGCCCTGCAGCGCCGGAGCCGTGACAGAAACCACCACCACCACTCCTCCAAAACCACTACCACTTTAAATCCAGCTTTTTGAGTCTTTTAAACTTCTAATACGTATTCCGACATAATAAATCTATAATATTCTATAAACCGTACGTTACATTTATGCAGTAAACAGACTAATGACTACTTAATAGCAACGGGTTTGCAGGGTGTGACAATTTCACATCTACCTACATTTATGAATACACTCATACTGCCTATATAATTTTTTTTCGGTATTTTAACTAGTAGGTATTTTTCACGTAGATATTATGAACTTAGATGTTTTAAATGTTGATATTATGAACTTAGATGTTTTAAATGTTGATATTATGAACTTAGGCATAATGTCATTCGATATTTTGAATAATTCGAAATTTTAATAACTCGGCATTTCAATGTTTTAAGCGTAGGTATAACAATTTTCGACATTTTGATATAATCGATATTTAAAGTTTCGATGTTTTGAACATCGATATTTTAAGCGTAGGTATTTTAATCTTCGATATTCAAATACGTACCCGTGACAAAGGACGCGCAGGCATACGATTCTAGGCTCGAATTTTTTTTATAGTTATCTTATAGCTGGGTCTAGCTTCTAGCACGCTACTAACCACTACTGACTCAAACCCACCCATATTTTTTCTTAGCCATTTGTGTTCCGGGGCCGCGGTATCTCTATCGAACAGGCACACAGGCCCGGGAGTCGTTTTTAACGTACAGCTCGCTTACCTTATAGTGGTCAGGTAGTTGCCGCGCGGCCAGCAACGCGCGGGCGCGGTGTGTGGGGTGCGCGGGGTGTGCGGTGCGCGAGCGTGGCGCCAGCGCGGCGTGCAGGTGGGGGGGGGGCACCTAACGTACAGCTCGCTTACCTTATAGTGGTCAGGTAGTACAGCGGCCAGCAACGCGCGGGCGCGGTGTGTGGGGTGCGCGGGGTGTGCGGTGCGCGAGCGTGGCGCCAGCGCGGCGTGCAGGTGGGGGGAGGCACCTAACGTACAGCTCGCTTACCTTATAGTGGTCAGGTAGTACAGCGGGAAGCAACGCGCGGGCGCGGTGTGTGGGGTGCGCGGGGTGTGCGGTGCGCGAGCGTGGCGCCAGCGCGGCGTGCAGGTGGGGGGGGGGCACCTAACGTACAGCTCGCTTACCTTATAGTGGTCAGGTAGTACAGCGGCCAGCAACGCGCGGGCGCGGTGTGTGGGGTGCGCGGGGTGTGCGGTGCGCGAGCGTGGCGCCAGCGCGGCGTGCAGGTGGGGGGGGGGCACCTAACGTACAGCTCGCTTACCTTATAGTGGTCAGGTAGTACAGCGGCCAGCAACGCGCGGGCGCGGTGTGTGGGGTGCGCGGGGTGTGCGGTGCGCGAGCGTGGCGCCAGCGCGGCGTGCAGGTGGGGGGGGGGGGCACCTAACGTACAGCTCGCTTACCTTATAGTGGTCAGGTAGTACAGCGGCCAGCAACGCGCGGGCGCGGTGTGTGGGGTGCGCGGGGTGTGCGGTGCGCGAGCGTGGCGCCAGCGCGGCGTGCAGGTGGGGGGGGCACCTAACGTACAGCTCGCTTACCTTATAGTGGTCAGGTAGTACAGCGGCCAGCAACGCGCGGGCGCGGTGTGTGGGGTGCGCGGGGTGTGCGGTGCGCGAGCGTGGCGCCAGCGCGGCGTGCAGGTGGGGGGGGCACCTAACGTACAGCTCGCTTACCTTATAGTGGTCAGGTAGTACAGCGGCCAGCAACGCGCGGGCGCGGTGTGTGGGGTGCGCGGGGTGTGCGGTGCGCGAGCGTGGCGCCAGCGCGGCGTGCAGGTGGGGGGGGGGCACCTAACGTACAGCTCGCTTACCTTATAGTGGTCAGGTAGTACAGCGGCCAGCAACGCGCGGGCGCGGTGTGTGGGGTGCGCGGGGTGTGCGGTGCGCGAGCGTGGCGCCAGCGCGGCGTGCAGGTGGGGGGGGGCACCTAACGTACAGCTCGCTTACCTTATAGTGGTCAGGTAGTACAGCGGCCAGCAACGCGCGGGCGCGGTGTGTGGGGTGCGCGGGGTGTGCGGTGCGCGAGCGTGGCGCCAGCGCGGCGTGCAGGTGGGGGGGGGGCACCTAACGTACAGCTCGCTTACCTTATAGTGGTCAGGTAGTACAGCGGCCAGCAACGCGCGGGCGCGGTGTGTGGGGTGCGCGGGGTGTGCGGTGCGCGAGCGTGGCGCCAGCGCGGCGTGCAGGTGGGGGGGGGCACCTAACGTACAGCTCGCTTACCTTATAGTGGTCAGGTAGTACAGCGGCCAGCAACGCGCGGGCGCGGTGTGTGGGGTGCGCGGGGTGTGCGGTGCGCGAGCGTGGCGCCAGCGCGGCGTGCAGGTGGGGCGGGGGGCGGGCGGCGCGGCGGGCGCGGGGCGCACCGCGACACCCGCCCGCCTCGCTCACCGCTAGAGCCTCGTGTACACCTGCCTCGACCAGACGCACGTATCTGGAATAATGCATCACTTAGTTCACCGTTGAGGAGAGATTCGCAATTCCGTTTTAAAATATTATAACCGTTCCCTGAGGGCAAGGATGCGTGGGGTGGATGCCCCGCAATTGAAAGACAGCAATGGTGTCAGTCAGGGTATTAGGACAAAACTACTCAGAATTTGCACTTGCAGGATACTCCATACTCCTTAGAAGGATACTCCATCTATCATCAAAATTCCACGTATCACGCGCCAAACGCAACGTATACAATGCAAGGTTACCAGATTTAAACATTCACAGAACTGTATCTGTCCATTGAAATGTTACATTTAGCGTGCATTTGTTAAAGGACGCATTTTTATTTTTTAGATATCAAGGGGGGTGGATCAGTTTAAAGATAAATCCAAGTTTGTGGGTTTTTATTTGCAACAAAAACTTGTTAACAATTTTTGTTGCAAATAAAATTATCTACAACGTTTGTCCAGTAATTGGTCGTAGAACCAAAAATAAAAAAGTTATGAGCGTAAAATAGTATTCGTTTCGCAGCGCTGTAAAACCTTAACTAATGAATAAAATTTAAAAGTTCATAATGAAAATTATTCCTTAAAACACCATCTATAAAAATGATTGAAAAGTTTTTTCGAACAATACAATTTTTTTTCTTAAAAACTTCATGGATCTTCGCTCATACTTTTTTATTTTTGATTTTACGCTAAAAGTTACTGGACAAAAGTTGTAGATAATCTTATTTGCAACAAAAACAGTTAACAAAATTTTGTTATGAGACCTATAGGGTGTAAAAGTACCCTTAACGCAAACTAAGGGCACTTGTTCTCCCCACCACTGCGATAATTTTTTTTGTTCTAGACCATACCTGGGAACCTCCTAGTTACGGAGATATTGGGGGTCAAAGTTCCAAATTTTTCACAGCTGTTTTTGTAAATACTAGTATTTCAGGTTTTAACTTTACTTAAATTACCTCCATGACCCGTTTACTATTCAAAGCATCCACTAGCACAATGTTTTAAGAGTGCTACTTTGAGTTTTACCGTAAAATGTGATTTTTGACCCCAAAAAAAAAGTCATTTCCCAGCAAACATTTTTGCGTAGGGGTACTTAGTTTGATGTACAGAATGCTTGGTTGACGGATGCGTGAAGGGTTCGTTTACACCCTGTATAGTTCGTCAGATAAACCATAAAAACCATTTGAACCACCCCTTTTTCCAAGATGGCTGCCATGGGACAAGGTTTGCAACCCCACAAACTTGGATTTTACTTTAAACTGACCCCCATGATATCTAAAAAATAATAAATTGCGTCCTCTAACATGCAATGCACGCTAAATGTAACATTTCAATGGACTAATCATCCATATCAGTTTTTTTTTATAATTCGCGCGCATTTATCACGAAGCCCGTTGCCAATTTTTTTCTGATATCTCCTTTGCCTACAGTCAGTGTTTCGCTTTCTCACTTACACTCAGTGGCTTCTGCATTTGGCTTCTAGACCTCTCAGTTTTTGCTGACAAATGTCTCTGTTTTTGTTCACTCCAAGGATGAGCGAAACGTTGCGTGTAGAGCGAATTTTGACACACAGTAAAACGATTTGAAATTGGTACATATTTTTTTTTGTGAATATATTATATTTATGAATATTTCTCAGAAAACTAAAGCCATAACTACAGTATTCAATGGCTGGTCGTAACGTAAGCCGGCTAAATCGGCCAGACTTATTTAATTGTTGTAACTTTCTTTAACTAAACCGTCGTAAAAAGGTGAAAAAAAAAACTCACCGATAGTTATAAGATTTGGTCCAGAAATCCAGGTGTTTCTTGAGAAAAGCGATCGACTTCGCGTCGACGGATTGAACGGCGACGGCCACTTCGAGACTCAACCACAGTAGGTATCCTCTGTCACTGATTACAGTAAAATCCAAAGTGGACGGTTCCGTGGTCTTATCCAAGTGACAGTTCTCACAGAGCGTCTCTTTCATCGAAATCAACTTCTCCACGTACGACTGCACAAAATAATAAATACAAGTAATTATATAACATGTATTTAATGGGAATTTTACTGGATAATTAGGCTTATTAGTGGAAGAGAGACGGGTTTCAGATAAAACAGTAGGTCGGAGATTAATTTGGACATTTTGGCTTTGACTGAAAACGCATCTCAAAAACCGGAGTCTTTGATTGGACACTTATTTTTGCAGTCCATTTTTCATATAATTTGCTTTTGCCATAGTATACTCAAATCTTGTCAACTACATGAAATGAAATAACATAACATCACAGCAGTAATCCTCGATGGGTTCGGCAGAGGAGGTACACCTCTAGTAATATTATAGTACACCCACATTTCGCCAGTTATGTTCAAGCCTCATGTAATAGGGGGGGCGAGCCCATTGGCATCAGTCGCGCACAAATCCAGACTCCGTGGCTACTACTGAGATTTTCCTAATCGAAAAACACCCGGGAATTGACCCCAGTACCTAATGCACAGCTTGCAACCGCCAAGACCTAGGAGGCAATCTTGTCAACTAATCTTACAAAAAATAAATAAACTAAACTTACAGGTACATGATAAGCCTCTTCTAAAATGGTGAGTGCTGTCTTAACAACCACCTTCGATTCATCCTTTATCTGACTGACCAACATTTGTAGTATCCAGGTATCCATGTCCACGCCACTGTTAGCATCACTATTATTTTCCTTCTGAGTTGCTTTCAGATGGTCATTAACAGCATTCTTCTTCAATTTAGCCTTTCTCCGGACCAGCTCGCGAGATTTTCGAGACGCTCTCAATAATACATTCAGAAATTGTGTCGCATACAATCTTGAGGCTTGAATATTGCACGTCAAAGTTTTTGCTAGAATGTCTCTTGGGAACGAGTCCAGAGTGTAATCTAGACTGGATATTACTAGCTTCACATAGCAGCTATGGTGTGTTCTTGTTGATAGTTCTGAAAGGCTGAAAAGTGACAATAAATATTAAAGGAAATGTATGAAATTTTGTTCACACCACATTGATCCATCGCTAAAAAGAGACGGAGCTATACAATACATAGCACCCTCCCTTTTTATCTTTTTGCCTGACCAATAAAAATACGTTAAACTTACTTTTCATACAAGCCAGTCTGCTTAAAGACCCTCAAGCCATTCTGCGAGTGACACAGTTGACCAATGAAGAGGAAGTACATCTGACACATAGTGTTGCACATATGCTGAGGACTGAACAGGCATTCGTGAGCCCTCAGACCTGTCTCTATAGCCTCGATCTGACGGCTCACGTCCGAGAACAAATCTTCCAACAATCTTTGGCACTCAAGCTGAAAATAGATTGTCATTTAAGTTATTTTAATCAATTCATCAGTATCAAACATTATTTGTTTGCGGCAGCCGCATTCATTAAATGCGAGTGAGATGGCACGAGAGTCGAATTTGAAAGAATTCAGGACTTATTATTTACTATCTTGCTCGCAAGTTTAATCACAGGGATTTATTTATTTAGTATAGTTATGTTTTGCTAGAAGTAATGACCAACAGAAGTGTTACGTGTGTTTTTTTACTTTAACTTACATCATTATGTCTCAATAGATGCCTAATAAGTTGGCAGCCGGCACGAGTAGCGGAGTGACCGTGGCAAGTACTAGACAAGTCTGTGTGAGAATATTTATTGGAAGACGGCTTGAGGTAATTAATTATACGCACGACCCACGCTTTGTGGCCGCTGTCGTTGAGGTTTAACAAGGGAGTGTCATTTTCCTGAAACAATATTTCAACATGTTAAAACAAGTATGTTTTAATCATTTAAAATCTAAAATGAGGATCACTGATACATAATTTACCTTCAATATAGTCCTTATTATATCCCAATTCCAGGTATTGCCGTCCTTGTTCTGCATGACCAACGTACATCGAATCAAACTGTCGCTGTCTCGCTCGAACAGATTGAAAAACTTCGCTGTCTTAGTAACTCTACTGACTGCAGCACTAGTTCGAGAACTAACACTTTTACTTTTAACTAAAGCACTCATATTTCTGTTAGGAACATCAGCCCGAGAACCAACGCTGTGTCTCTGCTTTGGCTCGTTTTCATTATCAGAATCATTCAAGAATTCAATACTATTTTCTTTATGGAGGGAAACATCATGTTTTGGCTTAACCATACTAGCATTGTCTTTTTCTTTTCGACTTTTAGTATTATCTTCTACTTTCTCTCTAAATGCACCACTACAATACTGTATGATGTGGTCTAGGAACAAGCTGCTGCTCGCCGGCCGGGCTTCGAGCATGGAGTGCAGTCTCCGCAGGGCTGCCACGGCGGCCAGGGCCTGCGGCTTGCCGGCCGAGGCCTGGGACATGAGCGTCGGCAGCGCCGGCGTAATACTACATATTTGAGGAGGTAGATACAGGTGTATTAAATGCAATAGTTGACCCAATAACACAGTGGCTCGGACCGATATAAAAGTATCACTTGTAACAATCACTTCAGCTAAACCGTCTAACAACCCAGCCTGAAATAAACAATTTGTATTAAAATACCGCACCTGTTACTTAATCACATTTTTTTAATTATGGATACCGTACCTCTAAGAAACACTGAAGTAAGAGTGCAAGATGAATTTCTATTATATCAGGGCCCGTAGCACCAAGATGAGGTAATATGGCAGTGCCTTCGGCGGCAACGAAACCTTCGTTCAGTCGCCAGGAATCCTGAAACATTGATCTATGGTTCAACATCCGGCCATACTGTAGCTATGCTGAGCAAAGATATATAGAATACACTTTATTAGTACAATCATAAGCACTAACATGACACTTAGTAAGATTTAATGTGATTTTTTCGTTACCTATCTTGTAATAGTATGGTTTCCAAAATACTATAATCGAGAAATCTTTAATCAATACAGTACGAAAAAATCACTTTTAAAATTTGCTTCGTGTATATATTTAACTGCTTTTGACTGTACAAAAGCAGTTAAAAATTAGATTTACATAAAAGAGAATATTTCACATAGGGTCACACAGGGATCTTATCGTAAAAAGCAGTCCTTTCAAGACAACCTTATTAATTGTCTATGGTGTATCATTTACTTAAAAATATAATAATAATGCTACATGCATCTATAAAGCATATACTACACAATGAAGACAGTAGTAAGACTTACTTGAAAGTCAGATGGATCCACTGCATCTAAGGCTACAGAAATCTCATCTGTCCATTCCGGTTGCGGTAATCCGACTAGTTCGTACAAGAGATCTAATATCGCTTTCTGAAAATAAATCATACATCATTAGCACAAAAATAATCACATTTAGAATTAACAAGTTCAGTAAGTTTGATGTTCATGGCAGAAAACGTTGAAAAATTAAAAATCTTAAAATAATCTAAATTAATTCATCTATATTGCTGAAAACATATGACAACACAAAAATGTTTCAAGCACAAACTGCTTGTATACAAAAAAAAAGGTATATTTACATATACCTTTTTTTTTGTATACAAGCAGTTGTAAATGGCCCCAAAACCATATTGAAGACGCTGCTCTCATGAGCAAATATTGCTAAACATTTGTTTAACATTGACCATAGCATTGAACAGTAAAAACGTGGTTTACTCACTCGAACCTCTAATCGCGGTAGGTAAAGGGCAGCGACTAGTGCGCGCAGTCCACCCGTGCTACATGGGTGACAGAAGTGGAGCAACCCTGGCCAACTGCGAAGCACGCACAGCAGGGCCAGGCGACTACACGTAAACCGCATCTCGCGTTCGTCTCTGAGCAAATTAAATTACAACATAGGGTTAAGTAGAGGTGCACCCATAGATTTCTACATTCATCATCACCATCAGCCTATAATGTTCCTACTGCAGGGACTCCTCTCTAGGAGAGGGATGGGCTATAATCCACCACGCGGGCCCAGTGCGGGTTGGTAGATGTCACATGTCTTCTAATTTTTCGGTTCTAAGACATACCGGTTTCCTCACGATGTTTTCCTTCACCGTTTTAGAGCAGGGGTGATGAAATAAATTACACAAAGTAATGCGCCTGCCTGGGTTCGAACTCACGACTTACTCTTCGTAAGTCGGGAGCTCGGGGCCAACACTACTAGGCCACCGCTGATTTCTACATTATGTTATACAAATGAATGATGACTTGCTAACCCAAAACCAGCTAATTGGTGTTTCAGATGTTGTTCAGTTGATTTTAGAAGTATGATCATGTGTGTTTATGAGCTTGTGGCTAAATAATAGCAGCTACTCTGATCAATTTTCAGGTTAAGCTGCACTTGCCTAGATTGGTCTGTGAATGAGTGACCAACCATTACATTCAGAGTTTTCTCTGTGTCTCGGAAAACACGTTACGCCGTTGGTCCCGGCTGTCATTAATAGATCCTTGACAGTCGCAACAGATGACAATGGCCTGAAAGTCTCACAACCAGTCTTATCCAAGGAGTATCTATCGTATTTCCCAGTACTAACTGGGTTGTGGAGGTCAAATAGGCAGCAGCTCCATGTAAAATACTGGTATTCATCTGCATCTGGTTAGATTAGAAGCCAACCCCAAAATAGATGTGAAAAGTCTAAGCAGATGACGAGGTAATGGTGCACCCCGTTGAGGATGCGGGTTGTTCGAAAAAGATACCGCGGCCTCGGCGCAAGGGCTAAGAAGGAACATGGGTGGTTTTTAGTCAGTGGAAGTCTGACACTCCCTTCCGCTCTGCCCAAGAGCGGGAGGGGTTATTTGATGATTTGAAAAAAAAAAGGTGCACTCATAGATTTCTTCATAATGTAAAATGTTAAATCATAGAATTTTAAAGTAAAGAATATAAATTGTAGTACAAACATACCTGCTAGTCTCAGTACCGGCTGGACGGAAGTGGAAATCACAGTAAGGGGAACTGAGACACATGAGGTCAATCCGCGCGGCCCTCCGCGAGGCGGGGTCGTTGAGTGCGTGTAGTAGTACGCCGCATAACGCCTCCGCCATGCGGGGTGTCGCACATTCGGCTAGCTGCCGCGTCACTGCGTTCACACCGCCACATGATATGAACATGTCGGGGTTTAGGACACCTGCAATTTATTTTTTGTGTTTATTTTGCCTTAGATCTTACATTAAACGCCATGTAACTTGTATTGTATCTGAAATTTTATACGAACGTGGGGAGGTTAGAAAATATGTTTCAGTTGAAACACAACAAAACCAGCACTGAAATTGCATAAACACACTTTTCCATACCAATATGAAATTATTAATCATCATCTGCCTAGCCTTTTCCCAACTGTGTTAGGGTCGGCTTCCAGTCTAACCGGATGCAGCTGAATACCAGTATTTTACAAGGAGCGACTGCCTATCTGACCTCCACAACCCAATTAGTACTAGGTAATACGATACTCTTTGGTAAGACTGGATGTCAGAATTTCAGGTCACTGACTACCTGTAACGACTGCCAAAGATCTATATATGGCAGCCGGGACCAACAGCTTAACGTGCTTTCCGAGGCACGGAGGAAACTCGATATGTCGGGTGATCACCCATCCACAGACCGACCTAGGCAAGCACAGCTTTACCTAAAGATCGACCCGAGTGGCAGTTCTTATTAAGCCACGAGCTGAAATGAAATTATTAATATAAAATATTCTCTATCTATAAATTATATAATTATAGTATAATATATAATTATCTAGTATCTATAAATTAATATTTATCTATACTAATATTATAAAGAAGTAAAGTTTGTGTGTTTGTATATTTGTTAAATTGTAAGGGGTAATCTCGGGATCTGCTGAACCGATTTTAAAAATTCTTTCACCAATAGAAAGCCACATTATTGCTGAGTGTCATAGGTTATATAAAAAACAGAAAAATAAAAAGGCTTTTACGTGGTAGTCCGTTTTGCAAAGTGAATCGGAGAAAAAACGGTCGAATGAAAGCGTTTCTTACGAACGCTGCCTTAACTATGAAAGATATATTTTTGAGTTCTAGAGAAAAGATGTGGAGCTTGAAAATGCCTACAAAAAAGTCAACGACAGCATATGTCTAACTTTTATATTTAAGTTACAAAAAGTAGTTTTTTTTATTAGTATACGTAAAAATGGGCCAATCGGGAAAGGACAATGGCGAAATCTTAGCTGAATTTATTTTCAGCGTCTAAAAGTGACTTATATACGAAGGCAGTTCCATTATTTTTCTACGTTTTTTCAAAGTATCACATTAACTAGTTAGGGCCGGATAAAAAAAAATATTTTAAATGAAAAGTTAATTGATTTTTTCATTCATTTCGAGATTTTTTCATTGACGTCGAGTGTTGCCATTTTATATTTATTCTGCCTAGTGACATTAAACTCGGCATTATTGTGTTTTATTCAGTTTTAATTTCTTATTGTAATTAAACTGAGTAAATTAAGTAACAATACTGTTTATTTCTAAGTGGAAGTGTTCCTTGCAGGGAGGTAAAAACATAATACTGTAAAAATAAATGAATTACTCTTAATTAATGACTGGTAAAAAGACTAATACCCAACCCTAAAAAAATATAACTTGCGTTTGACATTATTGTTGATTACGTTTATGTCACAGACGCCATATTATGTGCAATTATAATAGAAAATGATATTCCTGGACGGACAGGAATTAGTGAGTACTGCTGTAATTGCTTAGTTGGTTGGCGCACAGTTGGATGTTGCGCTCATGTAATGACCCTAGTCTGGTACTTAGGATGGGCCAGACATCAACAAAATATTAGAGTATTTTTCAAAAAATTTGTACATTTCAGAATAAAAATGATGTCGTTAATTTGCAAACTAAAAAAGTCAAATAAATACATCTTGTAATTTTTAATCTCCGCGTTGTATTTGACAGATATATATTCAGTTCATTCGTAAATAGTCTCATGACTTATTATTCTATATATTTTTTACAAAAACATTTAATATAATACCACTCAAAATTTTGTTTCATACAAAAAGCGTAGTGTCACTATCAGCTTTCAAATATTTGGATTCGTTAAAATGGCTTTAAAATTCGATTTATTACGCGTGAATTGTATTTAATGTGTTATACGTATCCCCTAGTATTTAAATCTCTGTTTATTTGGGGTTTTCATGATATATAATTAATTATAAATAGTTTTATTTCCTTGTCTCTCAATATTTTACAAGTTAGTAACGATCAGTTTCGTTAGCAATTTTTACACTGGTTTCTTGGCATTTCTGAACGCAATTGTAAATTTTATTATTGGCAAAACTAGCCTGAACCTGATTGGCTATTACGAAACTGTCAAACGCATCGATCAACCATTTTATTGTGAAAGTCGTAAGCGGAGCTCCGAATAAACATTTTCGTTATTATTCATTTACAACACGATATTTCGGTAAGTAATTTAGATACATGACGGTGAATTTGATATGTTAATTAGTAGAATATTATCTTTTTACTTAGTTCTTCTTTTGAACGTTTAACATTGTGTTTTGCAGTCAATTTACTTTTGAGATTATTTTGGGCTTACATTTTAGTAACATTTCGTAACGTTACGAAAAGGTTTTCTTACATTTTAGTAGCATTTTGTTACTAAAATGTTACGTGTTACGAAAATGATGAATATAAAGCTGTATGTACCATGAATATTTTAACCGACTTTGTCTCAAAAGAGGTGAATCGTGATCTGATCAATAAATAAATATAAAATACGTTTGTTATTGATCGTAAATAGAGATTAGTAAATAATCAAGTATTTTGCTTTAAAGTTACTGAATTGCTTCAAATTCGTTACAAACCCAAAGTTTATGTTTAGATGAATGATGAAGATTTGTGTATTTTTAAGGATTAACCTTTATTTTGTTTTGTTATGTTACCTACCTAATTCTAATAAAAAAAAATCGCTTTCCTTTTATTATTAATACTTTATTTAAATTGATTAAGTAGGTAATCCACTACTGCACACATCACGTCCTGTGTAATGAAAATATAATACATAAATAATTAAGAAGAAACAAAAATATTGAACACCGTGGATAAAGCTTAATAATTACTTTTTCGTAACAAGGTTACAATTTCGATACAACAACTTAGTTATAACATTTTCGTTACGGACAAAAAAAATGAAAAGTACTCATTACCGCACCTGCAGAATTTCTGGATGAAATATATATTTTTTTTTTTTAAGAGCCCCACACTAGGAATTTCTCCTGTATCGTGGGTGCGTTTACAAATATTTAAACTCACTCACATACACAAACACACCCAGACCCGAAACAACTATCTGTAGGCCATACAAATATTTGTTCCGTGCGTGGATCGAACCCGCACTTCAATACCTAAAACTATGCTGACGGTGTCTGGCAGCCTCAGACCTGTTGTACCCACGACGGCTGATCAAGCTATACAAAACCAGTTTATGGATCTCTCATTGTACAGAAAACATATACAAAGCGAGGCCACGTTATACTGGAAATGTAAAGCTTGATGTGCCGCCGTGTGTACATGATACCAATCGTATACCTATAGTAAGGCGTGCCAAAGAGTATTATAACCACTGGGATTACCTACCTTTTTAACATTGCATGCTGTAATAACTGGGAAATAGAAATACTAATGCAATGTTGCCCTTTTACTTCCTCGAATTGGAATTACCATAGACATAACCTACAAAAGTTCATCACCTAATTTCTATTATTCTCGGCCTTCTCGAACAAAAATTCTTGCACAAACTAATTCAGAAGTTGACGGCGAGTTAAACAAGATATTTTTCATTTAAAGACGCCAGTATTTTATCTCAGCTAAATTAATGTATGGGTGGCTGCCATTGTCCTTTTACAAGAAACATCTTTAATTATATGGGACGAATGTACCATGAGTCATAGAGCTCATGTTGAAGCAGTAAACCGAACGCTCAAAGTCCTCAGAAACTCTGATGCTGTAATGGGTGGCGTTACTTTTGTTTTCGCGGGCAATTTTCGGCAAACACTGCCTGTAGTAACAAAAGGAACACGCGCCGATGTCATCAGAGCATGCTTAAAATCATATCACTTATGGAGTTCGGTTGCATCTCTCAATTTACGAACAAACATGAGAGCCAATTTGAGCGACAACGACGATGACGACTTTCCGCGTCAACTACTCAATCTTGGCGAAGGAAAAATTGTCTCTCCTAACACCAACAGCAATGACATTAAACTTGACGAGACATTAGGACACATATTGCACAGGTTGGAACCAGTGGCGGTACTCCCATAGAAGCTGAAAAGCACAGCTTGCCTTAATAAAACAACGAATTAAAAAAAAACAGTCAATGCAAAAACAAAATATTATAATTTATCTTCAAACTGCATGCCACGCGTTAAACGGAACGTATTGATACAACGTCAGGTTTACGTACTCAATAACTGTCATTCTCTCGTCGTTGCCTAACTTCATATTATTAGTTCATATGTCTCCCGAGCTCCCGACTCCGGCCGATCGGTCAAATAGGTCAATCGGGCATAGTCGGGCTAGGCTAGCCCTTTCTCTGTCACACCCACTACAATAGCAGCGGTAGAGCCGCTGCTTTTCCGACCTCTCTATTTTACCAACATTTCTAGGTGGTTTTGTTTCGAACTTTTTGCCGGTTTTACGACAGAATGTATAGGATTTTAAGCATAGCTTCTGGTTGAATGAATGAAGATTTCGAGAAATTGTGAATATGTGAGTGAATGCAGGCTCGCGACGCGATTGAATGGGATTTCGATTTAGTTCAAATTTGTCTTGATCGTTGAGCATTTTTTTATTGTGATTTGATATTTTCCATTTCTTGTTAGTAATTTAAAGTTTTGTGAATAGTTTTTGCTGTAATTAGCTTTGTTTTGAAGTGATTAATTAATTTAAAGTTTTTTGATTCGTCTTTGCTGTACTTACCTAATTAGCTTTGTTTTGATGTGATTAAAGTTTCTTAATATCTACTAAAATGAATTCGAAAACGCATACAATTGTTCCTTGTGATGGATTAAAGTGTGTGAAAGCGTTACTGTGCAAGGTAAATACTTTGAATTTTACAGATAAATATAACCTCGTTACTTCACCTAAACCTACTCCAGATTTATTTTGGTTTTTGCGTCAACCAAATTTAAGTTTTTGAGTCATGGTTGCGCAATGAATTCCTTGCGCAATTCAATGCAATATACGAAAATGCCTTGCTAAATAATTCTGCTCCTTGTTTAAGACGTAACGTTACTTGCGTTCGTACAGGGTATAAACGAATCTTTGTTCGAGTAATTGATAACATATCGTCTGAAATTAAAGACAGATATTCAGAAATGTTTAAATTAGAGTTTTTCCAATTGCTTAAGCCTTCAGTGTGTTTTGTTGTGTCATATTCTGTTCTGTATACATTGTGAGTAATTACATTTTTTTTCAATTAAGTGTAGTTAGAAACTAATTTATTATTTTGTGCGCCATCTAGCGGTAATTTAAATATTTTGCCCATAGCGACTGTGTATACGAGACGACGACTCGAATAGTTCAGTTGTTACGTTAAAGTCAATAGATGGCTCTTATTAATATATTATTTTACTTGATACTGACAAGACAACTTGATCATTATATTAAAATAGTTGTAAATTTTGTGACAGGATGTAAAATACGAAAACTGTTAGTCATATATAAATAATAGAAAATAAAACCAGTGTTATTAAAAACCAGTGTCAGAACACGGAACAAAAAGTGCAACTTTTTTTTTTTTGTAAATTGGGCTTTACCCCCATATCATTGCCGGCACGCCACTGGTTGGAACATCTTATTGACGCAATATATCCCGGTCTTGAAAATTTATTGGAGAGAGATTATCATTGGCTTTGTTTTAGGGCAATAGTGTCACCCAGAAACAATACAGTGAATGAAATAAATAAACTCATTTTAGAGAAAATTCCCGGTCAGGTCAAACACTATAAGTCTATTGATACGGTGTGTCATATTGAGGATACAGTGCACTATCCCCAAGAATTTTTAAATTCTTTGAACCCTTCTGGCTTACCTCCTCACGACCTTGTGTTAAAAGTTGGCATTCCTATCATGCTATTAAGAAACTTGAGCCCCCCCCAACATGTGTAATGGGAACAGGCTGCTTACAAAAGAGTTACGGGACAATATAATCGAGGCGACCATTCTCACAGGGCTAGCAGTGGGACAACTGGCTTATATTCCGCGGATACCCATGATTCCCACTGATTTACCCATACCGTTTAAAAGGCTACAGTTTCCAGTGAAGATATCTTTAGCCCTCACTATTAACAAGTCCCAAGGTCAAACATTCTCTCTGGTGGGCATTGACCTGAGAAAGCCGTATTTTTCCCATGGGCAGAGTTTTGAACAATTAAAATTACCATAACCCAACTAACTTTTCCCGCGACTTGGTCCTCATGGAATTCGTTTATCGCAAATCCCGCAGAAAATGTTTTTTCTTTCGGACAGAGTTACTTTCGAATTTTTTTATAGCATGCAAAATACAAACTATACCTACGTATAACCCTCCTTTTGGCAGTTAGAAATTAAAACATAACACTCTGTACTAAAAAAGGATTATTAGCATTATGCCCAACGAAGTGGGCACGGGTCAGCTAGTAATCTATATAACATGTTTCACAATTTCCTTTCCGTGTTTACATTACAGAAATATTACATTTCAAAGCTACTTACAGATCTCAGCAAGCGTAGCAACGGCGGGCCTTGACAGTCGATCACCACCACTGGTGCCGTCGCCAGTACTGGCGGCGCGTGCAACCGCAGCTAGACACCGGAGTAAACCGTGCTCCACGAAGGCACCACGCTGCCGTCTCACTCCGCCCGCTGCACCGACCACGGCCACTACTCGACGAACCACACGCAATGCTTGTGCTCGTTCTTCTTCGTTGCGAAGCATTAAATCCATTGACCTAGACACATGATAATGTCAATAAGTTGAGCAAGAGATGTATATATATCATAGCCAGTAGCATTTTGTAGAATCTGCCAAGGTCTATTCTATGGGAAAATTTAAGCCTTACCCAGTGGGGAAACACAGGCTTCATGTTATTTTTAACATAAGCTAACAATTGTCTGCCTTATTTACACTCAAGTGATGTATCTAATAGGTAGTCACAACCAATGTTGTCTAGTTGGCCGAGCACAGGAAAGTACCAATTTGCATATTTCTGCATGAATCAAACATTCTAGTCAAATTATTTACAAATACTTGAAAACATGAAATCTTTTACTGATGTTTCTCTTTTGTAGAAACATAAAATGCAGAAAGTGGAGTTGTGTGACCAGCTTTTTACCAAGATGTTTTATAAACAGTTTGGAAACATTTATCTTAGACCTTAGAAAAAACTTGGAAAATCTGTTCAATTGCAGCAACACAAAGAGTTTTGTATTGTATTGTATAACAATTATAACAGGCTGGTGTCTGCAAATCCGAATCCAAAGCTCATATTTTGCATACAGAATACAAATGGGAATAATAAGATTAAAATCAGGGTTACATGCAGAGCTTAACCCACTGTGCTGCCCATTTGTTGAAACTTATGAAATATTATATAATGGTACAACTATTAAACAGGCAAAAATAATTTTAAAAAAGTGTTTACCTTATAACTAGAAATGGTAGTTTTAAGTTATTGAATGTTGCTACATCAGTTTCTGTCTTGATTAAGTAGCGTAGCACTCTCAGAGCTGAAGCTCTTACTACCATAGAATCGTCAACAAGACTCACACGTATACTGTAAACAAAAATAAATTATTAAAAAATAACTTTATTACTTAAAAATCTTACAAAACAAGGGAATTGTTCTGTTATGCTTATAAGTCCATCACAAATTTAATAACATAACCTCTTTCTATGGAAGTAATAGTTTAATTTATTTTAGTACAAGATAAGAGGATGTATTCTTACCAAGTCATAAGTTCATCAGGTGTGAAGCCCAAATTGTTTCTGTCTTCTTTACTTAAAAGTGTGACTAAGGCATTTAAGTAGGACAGTCTACGGCTATCAGATGCACTCTTCTGCATACCCCTAAGACCTAACTTGAACTCCATGGGGTTATTTTTGTTGGTGGGTGAGGTGTCATTGTGCAATGGCTTCTTCAAATATAAGCCTTGAATGATTTCAGTTATATTTTCTTCAGGTGTTTTATTCTTAGTATCTAATTTATATAGATCACTCTGTTTACCTGAAATGTGTAATGCATGCACTATAGTGAAATGTTATATTTCCTCACATGTAAATAAACACGTAACTGGTTCACAAATCTTATTGTTTACCATTAGAAAATGGATATTAACACAAAAATAGATTAATACATATTACTTAGATAAATTACAAATATTTACCTTTCCTGCGACTCAACCAATTTTCGTAGGTGGTAGCCATTATAACATTTTTTACGCAACAGTTTTTAAACGTAATGAATGTTCATATGTTACAGTAACGTGTAGGGACATAAATACTTTCAGTAATTCCTAAATGAATTAGACATAGATCATAAAATAAACCGTAATTCAGTCCTGTTTTCCTCACACACCAACACCACACATTTGACTTGACTTGTATTTTGACAAGTCTTAATTCTGCAATATTTTGTGACTGCACGTTGTTTCTGGTTTTAGTGTATCCAAAAAGTATCCTGTGCGTTATAAACCTGTATGACGTATGTAATGAATTTTAGGTTGTTGCTCATTATAATTAACCAAGTTAAGCTTGGTAAATAATTTAAAAAATTGCCACTAATTTAAATAATAATTCTCATTTTATGTTTATTTGTGACCATATTTTAAGTAAGTTAAGCTGCGTCCTCACTATGAGCGATGTAGTGAAATGTTCCTTTTAGGCCGCATGGCTCCGTAATGCAAAGTCACGTGATCGAGACTCGTGAGTGTGGATGTTAGCAAGACCTGCGCTGCCACTTTTGATGTACACCTGGAGACTCATCGAGTTATAGTTTCCTAGTGTAACTTGGCCTTGTTTTGTATAAATTTTCCGTAGCATGAGAGTTCTGCTTATACTAGTTTTGTACGAAGGGATTGCTATTCTCATTCTCCATTGACATAACAGTAGAGTTGGGAGCAGGGCCCAGGCTACAAGCTAATTAGAACTGCAGAGACAGGAACCTCCACACAATGTGGACCGTATTGGGGAGTACTGAATTTTGAATTCTGTATCAAAATCCTTCTTAGTTTTATTCATTTTTACAGTAAAATTTTGTCGTCTCCATAAGTATATCCTCAATGTCATTCTCTCAATCCACTTTACCCTGCCGTGTGCAGAAATTTCACCGAAGATACTTTATTCTTGCATTTCTTCTATTAAGGGTCCTCTCTCGAAAAAGCTTAAAAACAGCGTGCAGATGAAGCGGTTTTTCACCGGCACTTACAGAGAAATTACATCTGAGAATTTTTTTTAGTAATCTACATGATATGACACGTAATTTGGTTTAGCCACAATTTTTGTATCGGTATCACATAATAAGAAAAAAAATCCACAAAATCACCTCCAAATCGTTGAATGGAACCATTTTACTCCTTCATTTTTTAACAAAATAATATAAAAAAAATATCTACTGCTTTGAAATACAAAGGAAAATAATTTGGTTTTCTTACTTTTTAAAAACATGTATTATTTTAATTATAATAAATGAAAAACGCGTCCGTTTAGAGTCCGTATCTACGAGCGAGAGAGGTAGTTTGTATGCACAAGGTCATTGGCGTGAATACAAGCCTTAATGTTGGATATTGCTTGTGTAATTAAATTATTCAATTTGACAATTTTCATGTGTTTTGAGATTTTTTTTTACAGAATAAGTAGACAATATAAATACTGGCAATATTTGCCTTCGATATTTGATGAACTACATGACGCACACCACACTATCTCCTTTTGATTGTCTATGGCGGCGTAGTGAGGTGGTGAATAGAGATTGTTGTAAAATCGTATCAAGCAATCCCTAATATTTAGGAAAAGTGAAGTGCTTCGATATATAAAAACAAATTACTATACTGCCATCACTTTAGTTGTGGTGGATAATGCTAGATCCAGTTGATACTATCGACATGAAATCGTGTCGTATATGCCTGACAAACAAAAAACCATTATGTCCTCTATTCAGATATAAGTTGTCCGGTAATTATGCTGAAATGCTTACTGCGATTGCCGACGTGAAGGTAAGTTGTTGAAAATATCACTGTTTTGTATACAAACTAGGGGGCATTGGAGCTTGTCAGTTGATTTCCGAAAACGGACCATAACAAATTCAATAGTGTTGGTTTATGAGATAACCGATAACCGCGGTAACATAATAAATGTAAAATAACATTGAATGCAATTAAAAATTGACGTATTTCTGTAAATAACCCGAATTAAATTAGAATAAGATGTGTTGTGTGTGTGTTGTGCTGTGTGTGTGTGTGTGTTGTGTTGTGTTCTGTGTCTCAAGAGGTGTTAGGCAGGGCTGTGTAGCGTCTCCTCGGCTGTTCAACCTATACATGGATAGTTGTCTGACAGATTTAAAAGAGAATGACTGGACTAAGGATGAATGAGTTGCCTGTCAAATGCCTTCTGTACGCAGATGATAAAGTTCTTCTTGCATCGTCAGAGGAACAGTTGCAAGATATGGTAACTGTTATGAATGAAGCATTTAGGTGAAAAGGGATGAATGTAAATGTAAACAAGACGAATGTTATGGTATTTGAAAGAGAAGAGGATATATCGGTGTGTGATGTGGAAATAAATGATAAGAGTGTGAAACAAGTGAATGAGTTTGTATGTTTGGGCAGTATGTTTACAAGAGATGGAAAGATTGACACAGATGTAGAAAGGAGAGGAAGCACGGGAAATAGAGTAAATGGTGCTATGCATGGGGTGGTGAACCAGTCGGATGTCAAAAGAGGCTCGGCTGGCTGTTCACAATAGTGTGCTGGTGCCTACTCTTATGTATGGCAGTAAATGTTGGGTGTGGCAAACGAAGCATGAAATTAGGATTAATGCTATGGAAATGCGTTCTTTGCGAAGCATGTGTGGTGTAACTCTGAATGATGAATTGAGGAATGAGGTTATACGAGAATGTTGCGGTTTAAAAGAAGATGTAGTGACAAAAATTGAATGAATGAAAGTGAGAGGATGAATGAAAGTCGATTAACAAAAGGTATTTACAAGGCAGATGTGAGTGGTAATGCAGGGAGGGGACGCCCTAGAAAGACATACACTGATCTTATTGGTGCAGTTCTTCTGAAAGGACAGGTGCGTAGTACTCGTAACCGGCGTGTGTGTATGACCACATGTATGAATGTGGACGAGGCAAAAGGAGTATGTAAGGATCGTAGCAAGTGGCGTTCTGTGGTTTCTGCGTACCCCCATGGGAAAAGGGCGTGAGTTTATGTATGTGTGTGTGTATGTAAGATGTGTTTGTTATTGTAATTATGCATGCATCCTGCAGCAGAGTCGTTTTTTTATTTACCAAAAAATTGCTTAAATGTGTTGTGAATAAATGTTTCAGGTTTCATCCAGTGATGGCTTGCCTGAAAAGATTTGCCTCAAATGCTGCACTACTTTGGAGAAAGCATTCCTTCTTAAAACAGTGGCTGAAAGGTAAGGAGCTTAAATCATCTTATAGATTGCTACAATGATGATTTTTATCTCAAAAGCAGCTCTAGTGAAAGAGAGGCTGCTAGCCAATTGTGCCCTAGTCATGAGTTCTATAGGATATCTGCACTTTAGGCACAACCCAAATGCTTTAAAATTTCCCTCTATCTACTTTTATTGTCTTAATTCAGAGCAAAGACCTCGTGGTCTATATAATTGGTATGCTGGTTTGGTTTCCGCACATAATCCTTTAAGTAGGTAGTCCATTGTGCATGATATGTTCATGAAGACCTGTTTAATAAATGTTACATATTATTTTCATGTCAAATCATATAATAATACAGGTCAAATCTAATTTTTACAGGTCTGATAAGAAACTGAGAAAAATGATAGCAAGGGAAAAAGAAAATGTACATACTAAAAAGATTGCATTTGATTCTTTTACGGACATAAAAAGTGAGATTGGCCCATTGACCATAAAACCGGAACCAAAATGGGAAATGGAGATAGAGATACCAGATAAACCTGTGGAGACAATGGATGGCAAAGATATTGTAATTGCAAACACAGTCATAAGAAAAGTTGACCCTAATGCAGAGGAGGTAAAAATTGATACCGGCGAGGAAGATGTGCAGTTAACTTGGAGAACTAGTAGGACTAATTATGTCACTAAAATAGATCCAGATGTGAGTATAAACTTATTGTTTCATAATTAGCATCATCGTGACAGCCAGGCCTGGACTGGCCATAGGGCAAATCGGGCGAATGCCCAATGGGCCTTGGGACCCGACTTTCTTTTACTAATTTAAAAAAAACGCAATTCATTGATCAAAATTAGTTACTTAGCATGTAAAAAATTGTAGCATACTGAAGAATCACTAAATCTAAATAATTTTGAAGCCTAAATAAAAATGAGGCTCTAAGAACTCGTACTACTGCTAGAAACGTTTGGTTGGTACTTTGAAAGCTGTTTTTTTTTTGTTTTTCTTACTGAGGCTCATTTTTATGCTACTGGATTGTCATTTGTCACTCTTATTAGAGTTTCTCATGGTCGACCGTTTAAAATCCGTTCGAAATTTTGGCAAGAAATGAAAATTCTTTTTCATGCTCGCTTCGCTCGCTCTTGCAGCCTACTTTCTCTTGAGCCTTTACATTGTTTATTAGAAGTTGACCAAGTAACTCCAATAGGTCGAAACACTTCTAACCTATTCAGACCAGTGTCAAAAAAATTCGAGCTCGATTCGCTCGCTCTTGCGGCCTACTAAGTACTACCTCATGGATCTTAGCTTTGCCTGCAAGTCGAACAAGTAACTTGTGTAAAGGGTCAAAACAATTCTGTCCATTCCAAGGTGGCGTGTTGGGATTCGCTCGCTCTTGGAGACCGTGTTATTTTTATTCGTAAAACTTTTTAATAGGCAAGTTATCATAGGCATATTTGTTTATAAACTACTAGCTGACCCACGCAACTTCGTCTGCGTCACATAATATAGCTTATAACCTTTCTCGACAAATCGACTATCCAACATATTAAATTGAGTTTAATCGTACCCGTAACAAACAAAAAATCTTACCTTTCCTCTTTATAATATACCTATTAGTTTAGATTGGCTTTGATTATATTATTAAAGTAACAATTACTATAGGTAAACATTATGGTGCAGTAAATATTTTGAATTTGAATTTCTCCGGAGCCCCCAGAGGTCAGAATCCCCACGTACCTACCGCACCGGACCGAATGACTGCAACGCGCTTAATTTTTTTGTATATCTTCTAAGATATTTGTTTAAACTTTATAGAGTAAAAGGGACATTTATTCTACATTAAATTTTCGTGCTAACAAAAACATTTATTTTGATATAGATTAATACCATATGGGTTAAATAAGCTTCGCAAAATATCATTATTTTTAACCTAACATTTTAATATTAAAAAATGGTTACAGTGAGTCAATCTTAAAAGATAAACACGTGCTGTCGCTGACTTTTTTTTAAAACTCTAAAAGAGGAACAATTTCTTCTTGTAAAAATTATGGTGCAGTAAGCACCATAATGTTTACAAGTACAAGGTGTTACTGTATATTAAACAGTAAGAGATACCTATTGTAATTGTTACTTTAATAATATAATCGAAGCCAATCTAAACTAATAAGTATTATAAAGAGGAAAGGTAAGATTTTTTGTTTGTTACGAGTACGATTTAACTCAATTTAATATGTTGGATAGTCGATTTATCGAGAAAGGTTATAAGCTATATTATGTGACGCGGACGAAGTTGCGTGGGTCAGCTAGTACATGATATTTACGTAACTTAAACCGTTTTCGCAGCGCACGCAACGGAAGCTCTCAAAAAGGAATATCTTTTCCCGTTTTTGCAACATTTTTTAATTATGCTCCGCTCCTATTGATCATAGCGTGATGTTATATAGCCTAAAGCCTTCCTCGATAAATGGACTATCCAACACTAAAAGATTTTTTCAATTCCAACCAGTAGTTCCAGAGTTTACCCCGTTCAAACAAACAAACAAACTCTTCAGCTTTATAATATTAGTATAGATAACTAGCTGTTGCCAGCGGCTTCGCCCGCTACAACTCGAAAATTATCCCACGGGAAGATAAAATCGGGATAAAAACTATCCTATGTGTTAATCCAGGTTATAAACTATCTGTGTACCCAAATTATCCAAATCCGTTCAGTAGTTTTTGCGTGAAAGAGTAACAAACATCCACACATCCATTCTCACAAACTTTCACATTTATAATATTATATAAGTAGGATTGATAAGAAATACCTCTCATCTGGTTATCAGGTGAAGGTACGGATCTTCACCATCTCCTCTACTATTAGGGGTTATGCAGAAATCACAGAATGCCACCTGCTATGATGCACACCTGCATTAATTAAAATATTTGAATAATTTGACAATGTTTATCAACTGACATCATTGGGTAGTGTTTGAATTTAGTTGCTTTAAAGGAAACAATTCCTCAGTACCTAAAAACCCGCATTTTCAACCAATGTGTCCTAAGAACAATAACTTATGATGCGGAGATATGAACGCTCACAAAATGTCATTGAGTAGTAGCACACAAAGAGCTGTGCAGTAAGTCATGCTCGGGATATGTAGCAAGGCTTTGCCCAAACGGTGGCCATGGTTAGGCAAAAGAAACCAGGGCCGACCTAAAGCTCATTGGGTTGACGATATCAGAGTCAGAGTCGTGGAAAACATCAAAATATGCAATCACTTCAAATAATAGCCACACAGCATATGCAATTATGAATTTCCATGTAATTTGGTTTTATAAGCAGACTGCTACACACACCAACTTGAACTTTTCCAGGCTGAGGTTGAATATTTAGATGATGATGTCTTCCAAGATGACGATGTCTTCCAAGATGATGATGATGATGTGGACTATATTCCTCCAGTTGAAAAACCCAAGACTAAATTCAAGAAACCAAAACTGTCAGAAATCAAAGTATTTAAAGGCAAAACAGTTGTAAGGAAAGTGAAAGTGCTGAAGAAGTTTAAAGACGAATATGACATGGATTCTGGTAGATCTGAGAATAAATCACGAGCTACTACAATAACTTGCTGTAAGTATCAAGTCTTAGTAATCTTATCATGTAGGGGAATATTGTCTATTAGAAACTGATGGATTTAGCAACCACCATTTTGATAATAATGTTGTATTGAATGAGGTTTTGCCCTAATTGTAAGATTGTAACTAGCATGCTTAATTGTACTTTGCTACTGTTAATCCTACAATATGTATTCCAAAACGGGGCATAAAGGTCTTGTAGTTTTATTTTGTGGATGGTTTGAATGAAGAAATACCTGAAAAATAATGGATTTATTGTAGATCCAATTTTAAAGAATGGTTCAAGAGGTACACCTATCCTTTTGAAGAGACCAAAGGATGCAACGATACTAAAGGTCCATACAGGATATAAATCAAAAACTCCCTCATCTGGTGTAGACAAAATAGTACGTAGAGAAAAACCTGTGAGAATGGTGCGTACTGCAGTCACCAAACAACGGGAGAAGCTGGTGTGCCCTGTATGTGGTATACTTACGTTCACTTTGGGAAATCACATTGCAACACATCAAGGTAATTACAAATTGATATATTTTTATTAACTTTTAAAATATTCCGACATGTTTGACAATAGGGTATTTCACCAAAAACGTCTAATTAGTCCGTCTGTTAGATAACGAAAAATATCGGATACGTGTTTTTTGTATTATCAAATTAATAAAAACTGACGAAAATAAAACGTGTCAAAGATCATGAGTGAGGGCTTGTGACGTCACTTTGGAGGTAAAAAGTACTAACCTTGTAACGTCACACGACTTGACACGATTTTTTGAAGCACTGTATCGTCTACATCTCTCGTTTACGTGAAAAAAGAAAAAATACGTGTCCATTATTTTTTGAAAATCTATCTGACGGACTAATTACATTTTTTTGGTGAAATACCCTATTACAATCAAATAGGTACAAATTCAGACTTTAAATTATAACATAACATTTATTTATTTTCAGGCAACTTTGGCCCATAGTCATATTACTATGGGTCAAAATACCTTACAGACTAACAAAAATATTATATAATACAATTTGTGTTAGTAAATAGAACTTTATAACTGTATTAGTAACACTTCACTTGTGCACTATGTCATTGTGCGTTCATGTGGCACTTGCCCGTGGAAGCGACGGAACACCACTCATCCATGACGAGGTACAGATAACACGTTGGTATTCGCACCACGCGAATGCCTTAAAGTTGACGTTGCGGTGCGACTCAAGCAACTGCACTCTCGCCACGTACTTGGTCTTCTTCCACGATGTTCTCCGCCGTAGTTGTTTAGTATAGGCGGGAGATGTACACCGGAGTGTTCGGCTTCGCGGCACGTATAGGCACGTTAGTCTCCGCAAGCACAAACACGCTACACGTGTACAGAGCAGTCTCGCTTTTAGCCATTAGATCAACGAGGCAGTCAGAATAAAGTACCTAATATCTTTTGTATTTTGCAGAGAAAAAGCGATACACTTGTGCCCAATGCCCGAGATCGTTTGCACAGAAGAGTAATTTGTTAGTCCATGCGAAACAACATACAGGAATAAAAGACCACATTTGTGAAATATGTGGAGCTGGTTTTTACAGCCAGAAATCTTTGGTTAGGTGTGTATTGCATTCTCTAACTAAAATCTATATGTACAGCATTAATTAACATTTTTGTTACTTCCTACTTTTATTGGTTTCAGACATAATTTAATTCATAAGGGCGAGAGACCATTTTCTTGCAATTTGTGTACGAAGAGATTTATTGCTGTAAGTATTCAACCTTTTAGGATAGTAATGATTTTTTTTTTGTGGCTGTATTTTTGAATCCCCCTTATGTGCTGAAAAAATAAGTGCAATTGATGTATTTCAGCGTTGTGATCTGAATCGGCACCTGCGCATACATTCGGGTTACAAACCGTTCAAATGTAACACTTGTACAATGTCGTTCAACGCGAAACATCAGTTGCAAAACCACGAGAGAATGCACACCGGGGAGCGGCCGTACTCATGCCAGGTGCGTCATAGTCTTTACACTATTGTTGTTACGTTCCAGATGGCAGGTCTGCGCCGCCATATGGCGATACATACTGGGGAAAAACGTTTCAACTGTGACTTCTGCAGTAAAAAATTTACGCAGAGCCACCATCTACAGAACCATTTGGTTACCCACACTGGTGTAAGGCCTTATAGTTGCGAGGTCAGTAGGCCACACGATTCCTAAATCTGGCCAAATTACAATATGTTGCCACATTATTGAACATACTTATACTTGATGAAAGGGACGCCTACGCTCAAATGGTTACCACGTATTCAGTACATCGTTCTGAGCCCACATAGAAGTCTTCATCCGTTATTTCAAGAAAAACGTAATACCTATATGGTCCAAACGAATGGAACAGCTGATTTGTTGTCTTATGCGATAAAACATTTCTATGAGCCCTGGGTGGCCGTTTTCGCATTGGTGTCCCTTCCACCTTGTATATTTTCAAGCACTATTGCATATAGCTAGTATTTTCAAGCACTATTGTATATAGCTAGTACTTACTTCAAAAGTAAGTACCCTGTTTTCGCCCACTGTGAGACACCTGAGGGGTTGCATCCGCAACGAGGTGATCCGACAGAGAACCAGCGTTGTTGACAAAGCTCACAGAATAAGTATGCTGAAGTGGCAATGGACCTGCCATATTAGCTGTAGAACCGATAACCGCTGGGGTAGACGAGTTCTTGAGTGGAGATGGTGAATCGGCAACCGTAAGTTGGGACGCCCTCAGGCTCGGTGGCGCGACGATCTTGGCGTGTGATTGACGTGGCCTATGTCCAGCAGTGGACTGCTGTAGGCTGATGATGATGATGAGGTTAAGTGACTAGATTTGAAAAAACACAATATTTTACTAACCGCCGCTGTCTAAAAACATAACAAAGGGGTATTAGATGGCCTGCCTCACTTCAATCAGAATAATAATTTTTAAAATTGCGGCCTCGCTTAAAGCCTATATTAATCTATAGCTGGTATCTATACAAACAAGTTTTACATGAGACAAAATTTTCTCAAGTTTCACGTTTTCAAGATTCTTCCAGCCTATAATTTTCCTACTGCAGGGACTCAGGCCTCCTCTCTAGGAGAGGGATGGGCTATAATCCACCACGCGGGCCCAGTGTTGGTTTCCAAGATAATAAGCTATCAAAGTTAAAGTCAATTCACTGATGGTACAGCTCATCTTTTGATGGAAGATTCCATCAAAGAATGGGCTTAACTTTTATTGCTCATATCTCGAAACGTGACAATTGAGAACATTTTATCTATACTAGTCTATACTAATATTATAAAGAAGTAAAGTTTGTGTGTTTGTATATTTGTTAAATTGTAAGGGGTAATCTCGGGATCTACTGAACCGATTTCAAAAATTCTTTCACCGTTGGGAAGCTACACTATCCCCGGGTGACATAGGCTACTTTTTATTCCTGTATTCCCACGGGAACGGGAACTACGCGGGTGAAACCGCGTGACGTCCGCTAGTCTCATATAAAACTTGTGGTGGACATAAACCTAATTATTTCAGCCAGTCCTGTAGGAGAAAGCGAACAAACGAAGTCAGTGTCTAGACGTGGACCTCAATAGCATCTTCAAAATTGGAATCTATTGATTTGTAAGGTGCTTTAACCGAAATTTTCTTTTTCAGGTCTGCAATGTCGCATTCAGTTACAAAGTCAACTTAAATAACCATGTGTACAAAGTGCATGGTATCAACCTGAAATTCAAATCTATTCATACCGTGACTGAGGATATTCTTCGACGGGAGATGGGTATGATAAACGAGACAAGAGTTGCTCTGTCGCATATTATGCCACAATTGGGAGATGTTCCAACGCCGGCTGCACATGAAACCGTACTCTCACTATCCTGATGTGAACACGAAGCAAGTCTCTTTCATGCAGCTTGATCATTAACCTAGTAGTTTACATAGAAACGAGACAAGAGTTGCTCTGTCGCATATTATGCCACAATTGGGAGATGTTCCAACGCCGGCTGCACATGAAACCGTACTCTCACTATCCTGATGTGAACACGAAGCAAGTCTCTTTCATGCAGCTTGATCATTAACCTAGTAGTTTACATAGAAACGAGACAAGAGTTGCTCTGTCGCATATTATGCCACAATTGGGAGATGTTCCAACGCCGGCTGCACATGAAACCGTACTCTCACTATCCTGATGTGAACACGAAGCAAGTCTCTTTCATGCAGCTTGATCATTACCCTATTAGTTTACATAGAAACGAGACAAGAGTTGCTCTGTCGCATATTATGCCACAATTTGGGGATTTTCCAAGGCCTGCTGCGCCTGAAAACGTACTCTCACTATCCTGATGTGAAAACGAAGGAAGTGTCTTCCACTGAACTTTATCATAAACCTACTAGTTTACATATAAATGAGACAAGAGTTGCTCTGTTGGATATTATGCCACAATTCGGAAACCGTACTCTTACTATTCTGATGCGAACACGAAGGAAGTGTCTTCAATGGAACATCATCATAAACCTAGTACACACACAGTACACCAAGTTTTTTTTCCATTTTCTACAGTAAAAGCTCAGATTTTGGATAGCTGTAATAAGCTTACGCGTATACTTTACATGCTTTAGAACTTTTATATCATGATTTCATTGTAATTAATTGGTGTTGTTGACTGCAGTTATTGTGTTTTAGAGTACATACTAACGTTTCTGTTATTATGAGATTTAAGTGTTACCTTATAATAGCATAATTATTATAAAGTTAGATAACGAAAGTTGACACTTATGTAAATACTTAATTTTGTGAATAAATTAGTTTTAACATTTAAATTAAGAGTGGTTTCTTTACGACGAAGTTTGGGATGGGGCATTTGCTTCTACTATGGTCACATATCATGACAAAATATCCATGTATTGTAACAAAATTGACCAAAATATTATCGTTATAAAGTAGTAGGAGGCCGTAGGTGAGCGAAAAGGGTCCAATCCACAACATGGCCAAAACGAATTTATCAAACTGATGATATCGATACTATTTAATAAGCCAGTACATGTGGATTGGTTCTACCATTGATAAAAAAAAAAAAATTTTGCTTGGATCTTTTAATGGCCAATTGTATCGATATTTAGCATCTCTTTATGGCGTGGATTGCATCCTTTTCGCTTAATAACTACATCTAATTATTCGTGAAGTAAATAAATCATAAATCTGTCAATAGAAATTACATTTTATGGAATTGGGGATCATCATCATCTGCCTAGGCTTTTCTCAACTGGGTTGGGGTCGGCTTCCAGTCTAACCGGATGCAGCTGAGTACTAGTATTTTACATGGAGCGACTGCCTATCTGACCTCCACAACCCAGTTAATACTGGGTAACCCTTTGGTAAGACTGGTTGTCAAACTTTTGGAATTGGGGATAATGATTAAAAAACCGACGTAACAAGATCCACAGTTTTATTTTTCAGTGGTTAAAATGTGCCCGTAACGGCTTGTTTCACATATTTAACTGATATGGAAAGACATTTTTGAGTTGCTTTCCCGACTGTCGAAAGTTATTCAATACTTGTGGGTTAGTTCGCTGTTCCATAGTAGTCTCGGGCACATACACATCCCACGCTGATAGGATGAAAATCACCGACCCATTTGCGTTTCATGTCTTCGGGTAACGAAAATCGGGAGTTTTGTTCTAACATCTCCCTTCTTTTAATAACTGACAACTGGAATAAAAGAAAATAAATAAGTACGTGTTTACTGATAAATGATAAGTAGGGATGAAAATCGGTGCTGTAGTTTTTGAGTTTATCGCGAACAGGCAGACAGACGCGGCGGAGGACTTTGTTAATTGTTTTGTAATAAATGTTGATGTCGTTCTATTGAAATATAAACGCAATAATTAAACCAATTCTATTTGCGTGTAAAGTTTGACACCTGATTTGAAGTAAATGGCTAGGATATTTGTCTTTTAACACGTCTGCAGAATTAGATAGTTAATTTGACATGTAAACCGGAATATAATGTAATGTCATATTACGTGGTATATGTTTTCTTTGCACTGGTAAGGCCAGGGACATGACTGTTTGCTGCAATAATAAATATCTACGGTGCTCGGGATCGTGTTGTCGATGTCGCCCAAGACTTTTGTGCCATTCTGAAAAAAATATTACATATTTGTTAATATAGAGGTTTTTCAGTTGTACAGTCAATACCCAGCATTACCTGACCCCTGACCTGTATAAAGAAAAAGAGGGCAAGTTGTGTGAGAAGAGGGGTCAGATAATGCTAGGCACTGATTGTACTATATTAAAGCACAGAATACATAATAGGTCAGGGTAATTCATTGTTAAACAAATTGCCACCCAACGCGAATTTGTCGGGTTAAATTTAATTTATAAAACTTCCAAAAAATTATACTTTGCGATTTGAATAATACCGACAGGCGACAATTTAAGTTGTTATTCAATTACTTTAGCATTGAATCTCCCTGACTGTACCGCAGTCTTACAACTGTATTGTTTTGCTTACGTTAGGTTTACAAGCGCAGGGAGGCTCCGGTAAAGCTTGCTGAAAGCATTTTAAATCATTAGTATGTTTCATTACAGTTTCAGTGGGAGTTTACTTCGAACAACAAAATATTTCGCCACATTCCATTATGATTCTTATTCCTAAAGGGTTTGGGTTTTTTTTGCTTTACCTTCCCATAGGTGGTAGAGACCTGGCTGTACATAGGTAATCCTCGCTTTCCGAAGTCAATAGGTAACGATCACCAATTCTTTAGCCCAACAAGTTCTTACCGACCATTTGAAGTGACTACACAAATTGGGATAGGTTATCTATACGATTTACAAACTATGGCATAGGTAGGTACTTACGTTATGATGCTTCTTAACTTTAATGTTACCCCTTTTTCGAGTCCTAGTTTCAACGGACTTGTCCAATAGAACCACATCGTTCCGTATCATATTTGCATAATCGACAATAAAAGCTGACAACTCTTCAGGGTTTGCAGGATCAGGTTGTATGGAATCTGTATCGTAATTTGTTCCTAGGTTTCCAGAATTGCCTAATATTTCACTGTCTCGAGCCAATCGTACGACATAGTTTTTTCTTTTGCGCGAACTTTGATCTTCTAGCATGTACTCGTCAACGTTAGAATTCTTCATTGCCATCACCTTTGGGACTAGTGACTGAATTAAAATGAAGAATCCGAAACATAACATCACGAAGACAAGCGGTCGTGTAATCTGGAAATTAAATTGCGTTAAGCAATAGTGTTCAGAATGTCGGAATAACTCGACAACACGAATCTGGGACTAAAAGTATAATAATTATAAATAAGAAAAAAAATTGTTACCGAGTAAAAGTAAGGTTTTATTTGTACCTAAACGAAAAACTCCAAATTAAAACAATTTTTAGCTCATAGGTACAAATAATCCTTACCCAAATGGCAACCAATTTCATAGATCCTCCAAACGAATTTTCATCACCAGGCACATGACCCCTCAAGATTCATTATTTGCCTAACCTTTTCCCAACTTTGTTGGGGTTGGCCTCTACCCTAACCGGATAGAGCTGGATACCAGTACCTATGTTACCTACATGTAGCGGCCTATCTGATCCCAGAACTCCCGCAACTCCAGATTCCGAAGCACGGAGGAAACTTTGTAACGGGCGGTCACTCATTTACAGACCAACCTAGGCAAGCGCGGCTTAACCTTAAGATCGACCCGAGCGGCTGTTATAATTTCTGCCAAGACGCCTATTGTAAAATAAAATACCTACAGGACGAATTATTTTATAACTTTTAATTTTTTTTTTCTAGGATTTAGGTAACTTTCAAAGTGTGTAAAATTTTAAAAATAAAATATTCTATCTGAATTGCAGTTTTGCATAGTGACATGGCAACTTTGTGATGTTATATCTCAATATTTTAGTACTGAGTGATACTAAAATGAAAAAAACACTTATTTTTTTATTAACGTCTTAAAAAAATCGTCGAGTATATTTGCCAAATAATATATTCAGTTGGCTTTCCTTAATGACATACCTAGTAATTTTTATCTTTAGGTATTCAGTAGGTAAACCGCACATCATATTGAAAAAAAACCAGCTATTCCATACATTATGACCGAGACCGTGTAGGTATTGCAATTATGTAGGAAATAACAACATCACGCCTGTAATCCTCGAAAGGCTAGACAGAGGTGAAAAATAAAATACAAGTAAGAACTTACCATGACTGTAGATACAGCTTTCTCTAATTTTCGCAAAAGACTGATGTTGTTGGTTAAATTTTCCACCCTTATATAGCAGATAATGATTGATAGGTGGATAAAAGGGTCCATTAGTTGGAAGAAAACCTCACGTTCTGTTGTTTAGAATCGATCGAAGATGAGCGGTATCAGATTACACTTTTGAAGTAACAAAAGCCTTTTTCTTAGTGATGAGCTTGGTGACAAGGGTTATTCAGACCATGACAAGGTTTAATGGTACCTACACCTAAGCGAGAAAAGACATTAACAACCAAATACGTAGTGAGATATTGTACCTAATCTTGATTTATCTGTAGCCTGTTGTATTAACTTTATATAGGTACTAGCTGACCCATGCAACTTCGTCTGCGTCACATAATATAGCTTATAACAAAATGTCAACATAAATTGAGTTAAATCGTAACAAACAAAAAATCGTATCTTTCCTCTTTATAATATTAGTTTAGATTAATTAAAGTGTGAATTACTATTGGTATCTCTTACTGTTAAATATACAGTAACACCTTGTAAACATTATGGTGCAGTAAATATTTTGAATATGAATTTCTCCGGAGTCCCCGGAGGCCAGAATCCCCACTAACCTACCGCACCGGACCGAATGACTGCCGCGCGCTTAATTATTTTGTCGCGCGGATATTTTTACATTGCGATATCTTCTAAGATATTTGTTTAAACTGTATAGAGTAAAGGGCACAAATATTCTATATTAAATTTCTGTGCTAACAAACACATTTATTTAGATATAGATTAATACCATATGGGTTAAATAAGCTTCGCAAAATATCATTATTTTTAACCTAACATTTTAATAGTAAAAAATGGTTACAGTGAGTCAATCTTAAAAGATAGACATATGCTGTCGCGGACTTTTTTTTAGAACTTTTAAAGAGGAACAATTCTTTCATACATGGTATTTGCGTAACTTAAACCGTTTTCGCAGCGCACGCAACGGAAGCTCTCAAAAAGGAATATCTTTTCCCGTTTTTGCAACATTTTTCATTTATGCTCCGCTCCTATTGGTCGTAGCGTGATGTTATATAGCCTAAAGCCTTCCTCGATAAATGGACTATTCGACACAAAAAGAGTTTTTCTATTCCAACCAGTAGTCCCAGAGTTTACCGCGTTCAAACAAACAAACAAACAAACTCTTCAGCTTTATAATATTAAGTACTAGCTGACCCATGCAACTTCGTCTGCGTCACATAATATCATAATAGCTTATAACAAATAATGTCAACATAAATTGAGCTAAATCGTAACAAACAAAAAATCGTATCTTTCCTCTTTATAATATTAGTTTAGATTATATTAAAGTGTGAATTACTATTGGTATCTCTTACTGTTAATTATATACAGTAACACCTTGTAAACATTATGGTGCAGTAAATATTTTGAATATGAATTTCTCCGGAGTCCCCGGAGGCCAGAATCCCCACTAACCTACCGCACCGGACCGAATGACTGCCGCGCGCTTAATTATTTTGTCGCGCGGATATTTTTACATTGCGATATCTTCTAAGATATTTGTTTAAACTGTATAGAGTAAAGGGCACAAATATTCTATATTAAATTTCTGTGCTAACAAACACATTTATTTAGATATAGATTAATACCATATGGGTTAAATAAGCTTCGCAAAATATCATTCTTTTTAACCTAACATTTTAATAGTAAAAAATGGTTACAGTGAGTCAATCTTAAAAGATAGACATATGCTGTCGCGGACTTTTTTTTAGAACTTTTAAAGAGGAACAATTCTTTCATACATGGTATTTGCGTAACTTAAACCGTTTTCGCAGCGCACGCAACGGAAGCTCTCAAAAAGGAATAGCTTTTCCCGTTTTTGCAACATTTTTCATTTATGCTCCGCTCCTATAGGTCGTAGCGTGATGTTATATAGCCTAAAGCCTTCCTCGATAAATGGACTATCCGACACAAAAAGAGTTTTTCTATTCCAACCAGTAATCCCAGAGTTTACCGCGTTCAAACAAACAAACAAACAAACAAACAAACTCTTCAGCTTTATAATATTAGTATAGATAAGTTCATAGTTTTTTTTTATTCAGCCTATTCTGTCCCACTGCTAGGTAAAGCCTCCCTATACCTTTCCAGTTATCTCTGTGTTTTGTAGTCTCCGGCTAATCAGTCAGGAACGAGTCCAAATCGTCACACCAGCGTTTCTTGGGCTTGATGAGGACGCCTGTTTTCAGGCACCCAAAGTGTGACGATCCCAGCTCACCTATCTTGGTCCATGGTGTAACCCACCCAGTCCCACTTCAATCTCGCAGATTTATCACCAGCATCGACGACTGTCTGGAGCGTACCTATTATGAAGTTGCGCATACGGTAGACGTTGCGTTGGAAGGCCTCTCACTAGGTGGATCGATGACCTGGTGAAGGTTGCGCGGATCCGTTGGATGCAAGACGCGCGGGACTGGTCAATCTGGCGATACTTTGGGTAGGCCTTTGTGCAGCAAATGATGATGAATCGCTTTATCACTCACATTCGCCAAAATGTGTCCAATATGAACCAGCGGCTAAGCGATTGGACTGCTGCGCTGCGTGTCGCGGGTTCGATCCCCGCACGAAACAAATATTTGTATGGCCTGCAGATAGTTGTTTCGGGTCTGGGTATTTGCATATGTGTGACTTTATATGTTTGTGAACGCACCCACGATACAGGAGAAATTCTTAGTGTGCGGCAACGTTTTTTTTAAAAAAAAAAAATAGGTTTCTAAAGTGTTGAGCGTAGTAAATTCCTTCGATTTATTAGCTTGTGATTTATGGAAAAAACTGACCAAGTGCAAGTCGGACTGGTTCCGTACCATTGTAGGGTAGTAGATATTATTTATTTATTTATGTACACAAAAAAAAGGAAAAAACAAAACATAAAAAAATAGAAGAGCACAAAGGTACCTACTGCTTATTTCATAAGAAATTTCTTCCAGCAGACCTGCGAGAGGAAAGTTGGATAAGAAATATAGACACAGTGTGTAGAAAAGACTAACAGGAAAATTTTAATTAGAATTTAGAACAAAATATAAAAATAAATACCAGTATTATGAATGTGTATACCTATAATGTTTAAACATACATATCGTTGCTGTAGAATGAAAACCACGTATGTCAAAAACGAACTTCTCTCTTCTTTTTTTGTGAAAATCGAATGAAAGCCACATATTTTATAACACGGTGAAACCGTGAAACCAATAAATGACTACTAATGCCAAAAAATAAATAATATACTTACTACAAAAACATTGAGGAAATGAAGCATTTTTTTTGTGTCCTGTAAAGTTTGGATTCTGGACATACGAGGTTATCATTCTACAGTGACGATATACACAATACACATATACATATACCTACAGAATATTACAGTATAGAGGAGAGGTAATGTTCTCTGACTTGTTTTTTGAAAATATACAAAGATTTAGAGTCTAGAATTAACGAAGTGAGTTCCACAAACGTACTGCGTGAACAGAGAAGGAGTAAGAAAAGGATTCAGTTTTATGGGATGGGAAATCAGAGGGACGGGTAAAGGAAAAACGATCGCGTAGGTAGCTGGGATATGCAGGGTTATAAAGGATGTTGTAAAGAAGACATAATATCCGAGTGTTCCGGCGAAGACGGATAGGGAGCCACTTGAGTTCCTTGCGGAAGTGAGAAACATGGTCATATTTCCTCAGACCAAACACAAACCGGGTACAAAGATTTTGCAGGCGCTCAAGTTTATTTAACAGCTCCTCGGTGGCATCCAAGTAGCAGGCATCAGCGTAATCAATGATCGGCTGGATCAGAGTTTGAGCCAAGTAAATTTTGGTTCTAAGAGGTAAGAAGCTCTGTAAGGATTTAAACGAGTGAAAAGAAAAGTGCACCTTCCGACTAACCTCATTCACTTGAGCTCGCCAAAAAAGATTGCTGTCAATTAAGACACCAAGGTCCTTGGCTGTTTCGGCATAGGCAATGGTCGAGCCGCCCAGAGACAAAGCAGGCAAAGATGACAGGACAACTGCAGTGCGCTAATATCTGCTGCCAATGATCATGGCCTGTGACTTAGCAGGGTTAATCTCTAATCCATACGATTTTGCCCATTGAAAAATTCATTCCAGGTCATGATTCATGGCATTAATTGCGGATTCCGCATCAGCCAGCAAGAAGTGCCGATACAGCTGCAAATCATCAGCGTAGAGGTGGAAGCAGGAGGTGATAATATTGGTAACAGTGTTGATAAATATAGAGAAAAGAAGAGGAGAGAGAACGCCACCCTGAGGAACACCCGCAGTAAGATCACACCAATCAGAGAAGATCTCATCTTGGCGGACACACTGAGAGCGACCCCGAAGATACGAGTCAAACCAGGCTAACGTAGAGGCAGAGAAGTTAAAAGATTGAAGGACCCCAAGAAGGATGTCGAAATCCACTGAGTTGAACGCGCAGCTAAAGTCAAGTAAAACTAAAACAGTCAGAGATTTATTGTCCATAGCCCAGCGGATATCGTCAGTAACCTATTATATATTGCCTGTATTGTTACCTATATTGTGAGATTTTCCATGTTTTTTTAGCACCATAGACTTCTTATAGGTTTTCCTGTTTAAGTGTTGAACTAATTGCTGTATTTTATTCAAAATTTTAGGCTCAGAGACAGACAGACACACGAGTGATCCTATAAGGGTTCCGATTTTCCGTTTGAGGTACGGAACCCTAAAAATGTGGTGATTAGGGAGGAGGTAGGTATAACTCTAGTCCGATTTCATCATCATCATCATATCAGCCCGGAATCACCCACTGCTGAGTATAGCCCTTTTTTTTGGGGGGTGGGAAATCAACACATGACTCCTCCCACTCTGGGCGGAGCGGAAGAGAGTGTCAGACTTCTACTGACTAAAATCGCTATCGCGGGGCTCCGCCCAAACGGGGCAGACCTCCATAGTGTGCTCCAACGCGTCCTCGGGCCGATCCTCGCAATGGTAGCATCCGGGGGTTTCCTCCCGCCTGATTCGGTGCAGGTACCTACCTCCCGAAAAAAGTGTCCGGTGAGGACTTGCATCAGACGGAAGGTGTGAGCCCCGTGGCGCCTCTTCAGCCACTCCTCAAAGAGGGGACGACTTACCGCCACTGTCGTGGCGTGCCCTGCTGAGTATAGGCCTCCCCTTTTTTTTCGCCACACTTCCCGGTTCTGTGTGTGTACGTGTTTCCGGCGACTTTTTTGCCCACCACTCGGTCAAAGCCTTGCTCCATCGGCCATCCCCGCGTCTAGCCAGATGTCCTGTCCAGGTCCACTTGAGGCGCTTCGCCCGGTCCCCGACATCGTAGACTTTCGTCCGATGCGATGGCGGATTTACGTGATCATTTTGAACCCCCGACCAAAATTAGGGGTATTGATAAGTTTGAAGGGTGTATCTGTCTGTGGCATCGTAGCTCGTGAACGGATTAACTGATTTTGTCTTAGGCCCGGGCACCGGTTGATGGCAACATGCTTGCCCCCATATTACATATGGGACTTATACATAACTGGCGAAATGTGTATGTAGTTGTAGGTACATAATAGTCCTACACCCACATCGCTTCGGGGATTGCAGGAGTAGGTAATGTAATCTACTTATGTTGTACCTACCCATGTCTGCAAACAAAGAAATGATTTGATTTGTATTTTCGGGTTACTCATTATAATACAAATCATTTGGAAAAGAAACAAATATATATGGAACTTTAAGAGTGCGAAGGAACTGAGTGTAATGTAAAGTTCCTCAATACCTACTCCATAGAAAAGGGAGAACCCTGCGATAAGACGGGTGTTGTGTATGGTGTGCGGGTGCCCGACAGTAACTGTCGCACGGGTTTTTCTATAGTGTTAAGTTGCCGATAATGGTGTTATTTCTTCATTTATGCCACAGATGGCGGTGTAGTATTTTAGAAACCTATTTCGCTACATGCGCAATTTTCATCAAGTCCGCGTTCGAGTTCCGACTTACGGAACGCCCTCGTTGGTTTAAATACTGGCGAATAAATTAGACTGTTCCAACCTGTCCTGACTGTGTATACCTATTACAAGAATGAAAATATTCATCAGCTTAAGGTCATTTTTTTTATTATGGGCCTGATGTTTCCCACTGCAGGGCAAAGGTCTCCTATCCCTCTTTCCACTGAACTCTGCTGTTTGGGCCCAATCCCTTAGAAAAGAGTCCAGCTCGTCACGGCATCTAGGCCTACTGCGTCGCCTAGTTCTGTTGATCGGAACCCAAACTGAAGGCGCTTTGGCCCCAGTTTTTGATGCGACATATGTGGCCTGCCCAGTTCCATTTTAATTTGGCGGCTGTGTTGCGATTTGGATTTTGGATCGCAGTAGGTATACTGTTCTTTATGCGGTCACAAATGTTCATTCCTAGTACATTTCGCTCCATGGCTCGCTAGCAGACCCCGAGTGCGAACTTCTGGTCAATTCGTAATTAATTAATTAAATTATTATTTATGGATGCTAGTACCTACATAACTAGTACTATTTTTTGCCTTACCATTTTGAATGTCAATGACAGTTTCAATAGGTAACTTAATGTGAAATAGTAGGTACATAGTTATGTGTCCCAAAAACTGAATCCAAGGCGACCTCTAAGCTGCTATATTGTGAAAGTGGCAAAGTATTAGGCCAATAAACTACAATAGTATCATTGAGTGTCGAACCGGAACTCGGCCACGACTTTGGCGCTATTACTGCTATCCATTAATTAACTCCTATAGCTAGCACACATGACATGGGAAAAATGCTGAACATGGTATCTCCATAAAGGAAAACAGTAGGTTTCTTCAGCAAGCTTGTTCACATGTTTAGGTAAAAAAACTGGCCAAGTGCAAGTCGAACTTGCACATGAATTGTTCCATACCATCGTAGTAGGGAAACCCCTTTTAATTTGTATTATTTCTTATTAAAGCGGCAACAGAAAAACATATTTTGTGATAAGTTTGTTTTTCATAGTGTTTACATGAATGACAAAGTTATATTTGCGGTTTTCTAAATGTGCTATATCTCAAAAACTATTTACTATAGGTATATTGTTCAAACCAATTTAGCTTGAAACTTTTTATTGTGATCGACAGCATAATTATATTTTTTTTTAGATTTTTCACTCTCTTAGTTTAAAAGTTAGAGGGGGGGGGACACACATTTTATTTATTTAAACTTCATGTACATGAGTGGTACATAGGCGGACTTAATGCCACAAGCCACTTTGGAAGTGTTTATCTTTCAAATGATTGACTTTGAGAAAAAATGGTTTTAGGAACCACAATGTCATTTTTTAAGACCTATCTATAGACACCCCCCACGTATAGGTTTGATAAAAAAAGTTTTTTTAGTTTCAGTTCTATGTATGGGGAGACCCACTTAATTTTTTATTTTTTTAATTTTTGTATGAAAATCGTAAAGCGGTTCACAGAATACATCTACGTACCAAGTTTCAACTGTGTCGTCTAAAGTAGTTTCCGAATAAAGAGGCTGTGACATACGGACGGACAGACAGACATGACGAATCTATAAGGGTTCCGTTTTTTGCCATTCGGCTACGGAACCCTAAAAAGTTGGGATATGAAAAAGAAAAAGACAGATTACAACTTTTCAATCAACTTGTAATTACGGAGTTGTTTACCCAACTTAAAAAAGGAGTTTTTTTCACAATAGAAATTAATGAAAAAGTTAAAATGTATGACTGTTACGGTTGGGTGAAAATAAAATGAAAATTTATATATAATGAAAAGTTATACGTATTATAGGTTTTATACCGATGCCTTTTGTCAGGACCTGATCAAATATGCTTGTAGATATTTTCTGCATGGGTATCACTTAAAATATTATAGGGATCTTGTTAGCTTCTATGGCTTTCATAGCTTGTTCATACGCCATGGCTGCTTGAGGGCCATCAAATGGGTTTTTTATTTCTCCATCTTTTATGATACCGTGTGCCCGAAGCGATAGTTCCCTCATAATAGCTCTTTCTTGCTGTAAAACTTCTTCGTTCATGACATGCACGTTTCTTCGTTTTAAGAACACTCCGTGCTTTTTTAAACAGTGACGGTTGAAATCGTGTTTGTAGCTGTATGGTTGCGAACAAATCTGCAAATGGAAACCATTAAAAAAGAGCCTTTTTTCCTTAAATATAATTAGATTATAATATATCTACATTTTGCTAGTTATGTTTAAAGTGCCATGTTATATGAAACGAGTAGGCGAGCCTATTGCCAGTCTCCGAGGCTCCTACTGATAAATTCCTGATGGAAAAGAACATGCACCTTGTAGCCCGAAACACAGGTTCAACCTGGATCAGGCAAATAAACAACTGCGCTCTATTTTTTATTGTTAAGATATTTAATTGTAAATGATACATAGAATACATACATATATACATACATAAACTCACGCCCTTTTCCCATGGGGGTAGGCAGAAACCACAGAACGCCACCTGCTACGATCCTTACATAGGTACTCCGTTTGCCTCGTCCACATTCATATATCTAGTCATACACGCTGGTTGCGAGTACTACGCACCTGTCCTTTCTGAAGAACATCACCAATAAGGTCAGTGTATATCTTTCTAGGGCGTCCCCTCCCGGCGTTGTGGCGTTGATTGTAAATGATCTTATTTTTATATAAACGATTATTATTTTATCTGGAGGATTTGTGCCCGGTTGATGGCAATAAGTTGTCCCCCTCTAACAAGTACATAAGCCTTAAACATAATTGGCGAAATGTGGATGTGCTATTAGGTACATATCTGCCTAACCTTTCGGGGATAACAGGCGTGATGTGATGTTACGATTATTATATTATTACCTCGCATTTAAAAGGCCGCTCGCCGGTGTGCACGCGCAAATGATGTCGCAAAGCATACTGAGTGTCAAAACTCATGGGGCATTGCTCGCACTTGATGGGTTTGCTTCCGAAGTTATGTGTCATCTTATGACGTTTTAGTATCGGTTTCTGTAAAAATAAAATTAAGGGTACATAAATATTTACTCAATTACGGTCGGTAGAAACTACTGGACTTATTCAAACCGACGAACCTGCGCTAAACCGGTCTGAATATTCACGAAACAATAATGAGACTGTTTAGTTTCAACACGATTACATAATTCGTATTTTTACTGAATATCACTTCGAACTGAGAGCAGTGGTAGCAGAGTGCTGACGGTCCCGACATACGAGCAGTAAGTCGTTCGGGGGTTCGAACCCAGACAGGCGCATTACGTTGTGTAATTTATTTTCATCACCGCTGCTCTCAAAATGTGTGAGGAAACCAGCCACCAGCATGTCCTATAACCAAAAATTCGAAGATATGTGACATCTACCAGCCGGCGGCATATGGCCCGCGTGGAGGATATATATTATAGCCCATTTCCTTTCATAATGAGGAGGCCTGGAGTCCCAGCAGTGGTAACATTATAGGCTGATTTTACTAATGCGCTTATGAACTTACTGAATATACAAACGACATTTATGTTATACGTACCCTTTTAAATGCTTTATTGCAAACATCGCAAACAAATTTTTTCTCATCGCGATGGCATAGCATGTGACTGAAAAATAAAACAAAATGTGCTTGAAAATCTGTGAAGATACCTATACATATTTCTGATCGACTACAGTAAAAACCAGAGATGTTTATAAGAATTACTAGCTGTTGCCCGCGGTTTCTCTTCCGTGGAGACCGAAATTATCCTACGGGAACGTACGACCAGGCCAAAAAGTATCCTATGCCCATTGCCCAGCCCTTACCATGGTTTACCATACCTATGTTCAAAATTTGGTTCATCGCTTAAGGTGTGAAGACATAACAAGCTAACTAGCTCTCTTTCACATCACTACATAGTATAAAACAAAGTCGCTTTCTCTGTCCCTATATCCCTATGTATGCTTAAATCTTTAAAACTAGGTACGCAACGGATTTTAATGCGGTTTTTTTTAATAGATAGAGTGATTCAAGAGGAAGGTTTTAGTATATAATTTGACCGACATCCACGCGGGTGAAGCCGCGGGCATCAGCTAGTAATTAATAAAAATAGTTAGGTTAGGTTAAAAAAAATACTTCTTAAAGTTCGTGTTGAAAAAGATAAAGTTACTTAGATTTGGTCCCGCTAGTCGGGTCCAGGGCAAGAGCACAAGTCATCTATAGCCACGTATAGCGACGAATCGGAGGCGACTTATGGGCACATAAACAAATTATTCTTCGACCCATAGGCTGGGTGTTTCGCACCGCAAGTGTTAACGGCTCTTTGTCTCCTAAATATCTGCCTTATTAAATTTGCAAAAGCAAGATTAAATTGAAACAATACCCATAATCATCATGAACCATATCGATAATTTTTTTTTTTTTTTTTTTTTTTTTCAATTCATCAATACATGATTATTTAATCAATATGATATCCGCGAAAGTATCCGATTCAGAAAGTAAATTTCTTTGTGGCGACAACGACATCTATCGCAACATGTGAGAACACAAAAATGATAAATCCTGCATCGCGCCATCGAAGTTATCCGCGACATTAGCTCATATAGAAAATCCCGACTTACATATGTTGGGCAGTTAGCTCACCAGATACAACACCCGTCTGGTCGGAGGATCCCCCCTTTTCTATGGGGGATGAGGAACTTGACACCCTGTTCCTAACACCCCCCAAACTGGTGACCCCGATGAGTTTGTCAGCGCAGCCTTCGTGCAGCTACTTCATCATCACTTCCTCAAGCCTTCGAGCAGCGAGTCAAACCGCCAGCCAGCAAGCACGGCTTCATCGGGTATCCTGACCACCGGCATGCAGCGGAAGCGCATACCTGGTCATCACCCTCAGATTCATCAGCGACCTTGGCACAGCACACTGCACTTCGGCCGGTCAGCAAGCAGAGACGCACTTCTCTCCTGGTCGACGCAGCAGCCAGCCGCTACGCAGCACTGCATCACTCCGACTCACTGGAGCATAATGCAGCATCACCCCGACTCACTGGGGCATCACCGCAGACAGTTCCGACTTAGGTACCGAGAACTATGCGGCATTCGGTTTCGACTCACTGGAACCTTCCACTGGCCTGGCAAGCATCAAGACTCAACCTGCTATCGACCTCCGGTCTCGGAGGGGAGTGATGTGGCGACAAAGACATCTATCGCAACACATGAGGACTAAAAATGACAAATCCTGCATCGCGCTATCGAAGTTATCCGCGACATTAGCTCATATAGAAAATCCCGACTTACATAATTATTTCGGGCAGTTAGCCCACCAGACACAACACCCGTCTGGTCGGAGGATCCTCCCTTTTCTATGGGGGATGAGGAACTTTATACCCTGTTCCTCATACCCCCCAAATCTTTAATGATAAACAATATGATATTTGAGTAGTGTAGTTTTTTCAATGACTGAATAGACCTTACGAGTTCAAAGCTGACATGGAGACGAAATCGCCGATACATTGATCACATTTAAACCTTCTTGGATTCTCCATATGCACCGTCATGTGATTTTTCAAAGCATTTTCTGAGAAATATTCTTTTGGACACTTATCACATTTAAATTTCCTTTCGGCTGAAAAATAGTTTACACACTTTATTAATACGTAATATCCATATACGTCTGCTTCACATGGTTTTTGACGAGACAAAACATCACACACTTCCAAAGTAAATTATTTAAATGTTGGTGTTGAGGGCAATCAAATATGTAGGTTAAGAAGAAGAAGGCCATACAGACAGAAACTAAAGACAATTTTTTAATAATTATATTATTATGTAGAACTAAACTATGATAGCGTGATATTTTATATACTTTAATAAAAAAAACATTACAGTTGATTAGAATTCTTACCTGTGTGAATCATTATATGAACATTTAAGTGAGCAAATAGTTTTCCACAATAGGGGCAAACACTAATGGGCTTTGAATGTTTCATCTTATCCTTTTTAGATTTTCTGGTCCTGCAAATCGGATCTTTAGTTCGAGCTAATCTCAAGTCTGCCATAAACTTAGGTTTAATAGGTTTGGCGAGTAGAGGTTTAAACCAATCTGGGTTCTTTTTTGTTTCTGAAAGAATGTCTTGGTTATATTCAGATTTTACAAAAATATAATATAAGATGGAAGTGTTAGCATGTTAAGCCGTTGGTCCCAGCTGTGATTTGTAGATCATGGACAGCCGTTACAGCTTATCGCCAATCACTACATGCAAAATACTGGCATTTAAAACGGGAAGCCGACACCAACATAATTGGAAAAAGGCTAGGCAGATGATGATAATTATTGATTCATTTCTTTCAAGGCCTTACTTACCCGATTCCTTTTTCTTTTTTGTATATTTTTTCTTCTTATAGGTTTTACAATTACTACTGTAGTTACTGCCTGAATCAGAGTTATAGTCATCAGCACCTATTTCATAGTCCTGCTACAATAAAACAAATCAGATTACATTTTCCTCTTTGTTTTTTTTTTTTAACATAACTACCTACTGTTAATGTTCGAAATGATATATAATTAGGTATATTATAATATAATATGAGATTTATTAAACCCACTTGACCGTTATTCGAAACCTAATAAAACATGAGAGTAGCATTCTTGACTTCCTGCTAGTACTAACCGTGCGTAAATAGCCCCACCGCTGTCTGCGTCTCGATCTAATGCCTCTCTTCTGCATACTTATATACATACCTAAACTGTTATTGACTTATTTCCAAAACGGTGATACCGTTCGGGTTTTGATCCGTAACTTACTTCATTTTTAACAGTACCTAGCAGTTTGATTTCATTGTTATTTAAAAATTTGATTTTTACGTAGGTAGGTATACTTACGAAAAAAATTTAAACAGTGATACCGTTTGGAATACTTATTTGAATCAGATATTTTTTATTTTTTCTTAAGTGGGTTTCTTGAACCTATTAAGTCTTTTATTTCCTAACAGGATATTTCGGTATTCAGCGTGTAAATCTTTTCTTCGTTCTTTTTATTTTTAACGATATAAACTATGACGTATTTTGGATATTGCGTTTTTATTCAACAGTATAGTAAATCAAAATTTTAGATTTCGAATAGAAACGGGGGATAAAAAGGGGGTTCCCCTTACCTCCGTCATCCGCTGTTGATGATGTCGCCGGAACATGCCACGATAATACGTTTAGTCTGAACATTAGTACAAAAATGGAGGAACCATCGGTTCCTCATGCTTCATCAGAATTTTTGGATCAGTTAACAAACTTACAACGCTTTGGGTTTTCCGATTGGAACAGTGTGCGCTACGCGGACGTACAGAAGCTGTATGTTCATGAACCAGGCTTTCCTAACCTCGAACTTAATAAAGAAATAAAGCGTTATGATACTTCTAAGTTTACAGCACAGATGGAAAAAGCTTTTTCAGGTATAACTTATGCTTTATTAAAACAAAGTGATGTTATGCAAAATGAAATGCGTAGCTTTTTAATATGGGCACAGCAATCTGAGCAGTTAAGACATGCCAATATTGCTGAGAAAATAACCGAAATTTTGCACAAAAGGTGAGTATCTAAAAATAATAAGTGACATATTTCAACTAGTTTGTGGACACAGAGCTGAGCTTGTACAATACAGAAGAGAGGCCATTATAGCTTCGGTGAAAGACCCATATCATAAAAGTACATTGCGGAAAATCCCACCGACATGTTCCCACTTATTTGACAGCGACAAGTTTACAACTGTCCTGGAAAAAGCAGGAGGCGTGAAAAGCGTATTTTGGTCCAAAAATAAGGATCGTACAAACTCTGCACCGCAGAACGATCCGGGGCCATCGCAACGCCCAAGTACGTCATACGGTCCTCCGTCGAAAATATCGCAGGCCCCAAAACGGGAAAACAAACCTGCTTTTAAAAGGAACTACCGTGACCAAAATCATCAATCCTTTCGAGGCAATGGTGGAAGAAGAGGAGGACATAACGATGGTCATAAAGGCCGCAGGGCAAAACTCTCCCTCATCCCGCCTTGATAGGAGAGAACAAAATAAACGCAAAAATTCACTCGAGAATACCTTTTCGTGCCGGTCAGCTTCAATTTTACCTCAGCCGTTGGGAAGCACTCGGGGCACCGCCCTACATCCAAAAAATTATAAAAGGCTACCGGTATACCTTTCAAGAGGAAACCACCGCTCAGTCAACATCTTCGTCACCGTGTAACTGCACACTCGCAAGAGATGTCAAACATCATTTCGGAAATGTTATCACAAGGTGTAATACGAGAGGCCAAGCGATCCCCGAGTTTCATATCAACAATTTTTCTTCGGCCGAAAAGCGACGGCACGATGAGGCCTATTTTCAACCTGAAAAACCTAAACGAGTATGTTCACACCGACAAATTCCGGCCAAAATAGATTTCCACCAAGCGTGTTTTCATCTACGGATTGCACAAACACACCAGCGATACTTACGTCTAATGTACAGCGAAAAACTGTACGAGATGACTTGCTTGCCATTCGGTCTAAGTTCTGCTCCCAAAGCCTTTGCCAGTCTAACAAACTGGATAGCCCCGATGCTGCGAGAACAAGGCATCCGCACTCTAGTATACCTAGACGATTTCCTCCTAGTCCATCAGAACCGATCGGTTCTACAGTCCCATGTTGCAACCACAACAAATTTGCTCGAACACCTGGGATGGATAATAAACAAGAAAAAGTCAGTCCTAGACCCACAAAAGTCTCTGGAGTTCTTGGGCATCGTATGGGACACATGGAAAAATATCAAATATCTCCCAGAAAAAACAGCATCCTGTGGTGGCTAACGAATTACAGAGCCCTTCAACCATTCACTGTCCCCTACCATCACACTATCTGACAACCGATCCGATGCGAGCGACATCGGCTGGGGGGCCGTGCTAGACCACACGAGCTTACAAGGCAAATGGTCAGCGACGGAACAGGAGTTGCATTGCAACCAAAAAGAACTCATTGCCATAATAAACGTCTTACGAGATCGCTGTCGTTACCTGAGCTCTTCGGCTTTACTAGTCCAGTACGACAACAAAACCACGGTATCGTACCTACGCAACGAAGGCGGCACGAGATCTCGAGCCCTAGTGAACCTTGCAGCAGAAGCTTTCGCAATCCTAGATCAGCACAACATCCACATGACGATTTATCACCTGCCAGGCAGTTATAACTCGGAAGCGGATCACCTGTCTCGTCGGAACTTCGGAAGACTCCTTCAGAATGGCACCTTCTGCCAACGGCAACAGAAGTAATTTTCTCAAAATGGGGCCACCCACAAATCGACCTCTTTGCCTCTCGACGGGCACACATCCTACCAGACTATTGCACACTCGACAGAACCGACCCTCTAGCCAGGAGGTACGATGCTCTAGCAGCGAATTGGACTTACACGCTAGCTTGGGTGTTCCCATCACCCCACTTGATCCCCAGAGTACTAGCACACCTAAACAAAGCAAGAGGCGTTTACCTGATAGTCGCTCCACGGTGGGACAATGTATACTGGAGACCAGATCTGAAGAGCAGAGCATTAGGTCTCCGGTTCACCATCAGGAACCTACCCAAGGTACTAGTAGATGTCTCAACCGGTCTCCCACCACCAAACGTGGCAACAATGACGCTCGAAGTATGGAGATGTGGGGGTGGGAGCCAACATTGAAGGATTGGTCAGAAGAACAAAGGACTCTTTTATCATCCAGTTGACGTAAGTCTACTCTTAACACTTATAGACCAGCTTGGAAAAGATGGATGAACTGGACTAAAAATAATGAGGTAAACTCACTACAACCGACTGGTTCTCAATTTGCACGATTCCTAGTTAATCTGCATCAAATAGAAGGGCTTTCCTTGAGCACGATTCTGGTTCATAAATCGGCGGTCTCGACTTTTTGTGACCTGGATAATCAAAAAAAAATATGTTCGGACACCCTCGTAAGACAAGTTCTAAAAGCGATCTCTTTGGATCATCCTAAACTACCCAAGCCACCGATAAAATCCTGAAACTGTTAACTTCTACGAAGCTTCCTGTCAAACTGCCTCAATCCTACTTATCTGTTCGGAGCGACGTGTTCACGATCTTACACTCCTTCGGATTTCACCAGAACGCTACAATTCAATCCGAAGATAATATAATTCTCTGGCCGGCTTTTGGATCAAAGACAGACACAGCTAACCGGAGACAATCAGGCTGGAAACTTCTACAAAATAAAGAAAATAAAAGTTTAGACCCAGTCCATTGGGTCAAACATCTGATCCATCTGTCACGCCCAAGAAGGGAAGTAATATCGTCACACAACTTGTTTTTGAGCACTTTTAGAGACCCCAAACCAGCAACCCGCACTATTATTGCTGGTTGGATGAAGAAAACGTTAAAAGACGCTGGTATAGGTACAGGGCACACCGGGCAGCTTCCGATCAGCAGAAGCCTCAAAAAACTGGATGGAACAGTTCCATCTAGACGATATTCTCTTAAGAGGCAATTGGAAATCGGCCAATACTTTTAAAAAATTCTATTGCCGTGCGATTCGAGCAGATGCATCAAAGACTGATTTGATTACTACTCTCTTTGAGCCTGTAGAATAGAAAAAATCATTAATAGAATCATTTATAACTAATTATAGTTTATTTGTAAGCTTCGAGATCCCATTAATCCTCATACGTACAAAATGTATATTGACAGTCAAACGATTGCTGTAATTATTGTCGTGATTAATAAATAAAAACACAATTGTGGTTTTTTTTTTCAATACTCTGTTATTTCATAGCAAATATAATACACATTTACTCTAGATCACATTGGCGACACCACCACCAGGCGATAACAAACACGTCTCTCATGTTTTATTAGGTTTCGAATAACGGTCAAGTGGGTTTAATAGAGACATTTTACCTGAAATAAAATGTGTATTAAACCATACTTACCTTATTTGAAACCTAATAACTTAAATACCTGCCTGGTGGTATAAAACATGAGCAAATTCAATGACGCCCAACTCGCGATCGACACGCGAGCTGCCTTAGGTGGTGGTGGGAGTAGTGGGGGTGGTAGGAGAGACGTTAGAGCGAGACGCAGACAGCGGTGGGGCTGTTTACGCACGGCTAGTACAAGTCAAGAATGCTACCCTCATGTTTTATTAGGTTTCGAATAAGGTAAGTATGGTTTAATACACATTTTATTTCAGGTAAAATGTCTCTATTTTAATAAATGGTATTTTTAATTGATCACCCAGATCAATATGATACAATCGGATTTTCTAAAGGGGTTTGAAATAATGGCTTGCCTAACTTCCGCCATTTTAATTTTATTTTGAAGTTGCGACCACAGATACTTATAACCTACATTAACCAGTAGAAACAAGTTTTGAAAATTTGAATCAGACAAAATGTTCTAAAGCGTCACGTTTTCGACATAATATGTAAGCCATCCAGGTTGTAACTTAGATAGTTTATATCTCAGAAATGTGACACTTCAAAAGATTTTGTCTCATAGTATATTTGTTTGTATTGATGCAAACTGTTGATTAATAAATAAAACGGTAAAAATATTTTATTATCAGGCATCAAGGCCCATAGAGTGTTAGGATTACATCTTAGGTACCTACTTAAAAACTATGTTAGTATGCAGGAACATTAAAAAGCAAAAAGAAAAACAAACATAACAAACACAAACACGGGATGCATTAACAAGCTTTGTTGCCAACATGTAGCTTGGTAAACCTCCATATTGTAGGCCCATCCAGCCTCTCTGCGAACACCTTCAGAATGCTGTTGCTGCTTCCCCTCACTCAGGCTATTACTGAGGCAACTTTAACGTAGGTTTTATTTGTTTTATAAATTAAACAAATAAATAATGAATCAAACAAGATCACACCGAAAAGTGTGATCTGGTTTTGTCGTGGATCCACAATATAGCAGTATAAGTGGATGACATGGTTAAATCATTTCAGTCCTAGTACTTACATAATCGCAGTCATTGTCTGACTCTGTTTTAATTGAATTCAGGAATTCACCAACAGATAATGCTTTCTTTTTCTTATTATCTCCATTTTCACTTGGTTGTTCAATTTTTTTAATAATAGTATTGTTATATGACACAGTATCAAGACCTTCTTTAAATAATTTCTCGGAAAAGGTTTCCATTGAAGGTACTAAAGGTTTACAGTCAGTTTCAATTTCAATTTTTATTTTAATGTCTTGCAAGTTACTGAAGTTTATTCTCTTCAAGTTGGAAGTTTCTTGTAGTACCATATCAGACCTGTAAATCACGAGAAAAAAATTATATCAAGTGTTTTAATAATTTAAGTAATATTTATTTATTGTAAGTTTCAAATAAAGGCATATTACAAACCTTTCAATTTCCATTTTAAAATTGTAAGCCTCTACGAGTTTCCCACGACAGGAACGGCAAATTTTATCACTAAAACTATCGTCATTTCGAATCTAAAAAACAAATACAAGAATGAGAATATACCTTACTCACATCTGAACCCTAACCTTATTTATTTTCTGAATAAAATAAATAAGGTTAGGGTGTGAAATGTATGTACCGTTAGTGTACCTGTTTTTATTAAATAGGTATGAAAAACAAATATATATTTATAGGAATATCTAATCCAAAGTTGATCAACACAGCAGTGCTGTGACAGCAATAAGTTATTGTATTTTTATTGTGAATTATGTTTATGTTCCGATTTAATGGTATTTGTTCTGTAGAGGTTCGAAGTTAAATCACTTTTTATTTTTCTTATCTACCTTAATATTAGAAATAGAAGACATCATATCGGCAAATGTAATTCCGTCTGTTTTCGCAAATATTGAGATTACATTTTTGCGACCTCGTAAACATATACGACACTTATCCATTACTATCAATTAATTGTTTTCTTTCAAATAAATAAGATTTTCAATAGAAGTACGACCATATTATTTAATAATTACGGAAAAAAATAGCACAATAACAAAACTCCACAGGATCAAGCAAGTGTAACTTGACATTTTGACAATGACAAAATTGCAAATGTCATATTATTTTTATTTTTTTTTCCCTTCACTCTACTCGGGCAGGCTAAAGTCTTGGACCATACCGCCTCAATGTCATATTAGCCAGTTAAAAAAAAACCGGCCAAGTGCATGTCGCAGCACGCACAATGTAGGGTTCCGCAGTTGCCCATCAAAAAATGCGAACTTACTAAACTGATTAAGGTGAATGCTCCAACCACCCCGCGAAATTCAAATTTTCTTACGTTTTTTGCAATTTGCAGGCCAGTGCTAGTTTGTATGTTGATTAAAATATGAATTGCGGCTGTAAGACGTATGTAGTTACAGAAATATAATCATCAAAATCATCAATATTAGCCTCCAAGTTCATAAAGGTGCAAAAATGACTTTTTCAAGTTCCTGCAAAGATTTTTGCAAAAAAGGTTTTTTATTTTTCCTTTTATAATTGTACTTAATATCTTCTAAATATTTACTATGCATTTAACATTCAACCAAGAAACCTAACCCTTAACCTTCAAGATTCCCTTATTATTGCTTTCAACTCCTAACCGTTGAGGAGTAGTAACTTCCATAATCGGCTCACCTAGATAACCTGAAAGAATACAACCATATAATATACGTCCCCATAATATTTTATCAAAAAAATATCCTCCAATTTCTAACTGTTGATACCTTCCTTCCTTCCTGTTGGTAAAGAATAGCACCATCCAATATCTTTCCGTGGGTGTCGTAAGAGGCGACTAAGGGACTTACCAAAGAATGGGCAGCAGCGTTCTTTGTGAATTCGTTACAACCATACTGCGATCGCCAACCCGCCTACCAAGCGTGGCGATTATTGCAAATCCCCCTTCTGGGGAAGACCTATGTCCAGCAGTGGATGTCTTAAAGCTGAAATGATGATGATGATGATGATACCTTCCATCATCAGCTCAACAACATGAAGTGATGACTGCTAGATACGAATACTTGACAAGCTTTAGAAAAAGCAAGAAACATTTGTAATAAGCGCCTATAAAATTTGAGGGTTGCCCTCGATTTGTCTGGGATGCCATCATCAGATCCTGATTTTCTTATCACGGTACCACCCTTGGGATATCTCCTTTCCAACAAAAACAGGATTATCTATGTCGGTTTAGGCGTCTTCGAGTAAAAAAGATTCCGACGAATTGAGAACCTCCTTTTTTTTAAAGTTGGTTATTTCTTTTTTTTTAGATTTACCTTCTTCGTCAACCTAATAGCTTGAAAAAATACAACTATCAGTCCATAAGTACGTATCATTTTGAAAGAATTTTCTATGAACTCCTAACCGTTGAGGAGTTGTACCTTCCATCACCAGCGCAGCCACATGAGATTATGATTATCAGACGCAAATTCTTGAACAACTTCAGAAAATACATGGAAAACGTAATGTTGCCCTCGATTTCTCAGGGATTTCATCGTCAGCTCCTGACTTGGTGACAATGGGACCACCTCGGGAGTATACCCTTTCAAACACAAAAATATTTTTGAATATCGGTCCACAATTGACGGAAATTTGCGCGGAATGTTCGTGTGTTTTTTTATGTATATAAAAAAATAGATACACACGAATAGAGAACCTCTTCCTTTTTGGAAATCGGTTAAAAATAAAACAAACTTCTTTTGAGACCTGCGCTCGCTTGGCTTATGTTAAAGGAAAATATTTCTTACAAGTACATTTTATAAGTTGGGCGACCATTACTCGTAAACCTGTGAAGCCTACTAAGCTGTGATAGTTTTCCTTTTATTTTCGTTATATGCTACTACCATGATTTTTTACGCCCAAACACAACCCGTATAGGTGGTTTAGGTAGCCAGACTTGAGTCTAACAAAAATTTGCACTTTATAGCTTAATATTTCACAAGTGACTCCCTTAATCGAAAAAGTGTTTTTCATCAAACTTACAATCTTTTTCAAAGACCTATCCAACGACACCCCACACTATGGGCTTTGCAAGAAAAAAAATCATCCCCCTCTTTTATGTGTTCTGGAGAGATACCCTAAAAAAAAATATTTATCGAGATTTTATTTTACCACTTTGTCGGCGTAACTCGTTTGTATATTCATGCCAAATCACAGATTTCTAGTACTAAGAGTCTCCGAGCAATAGTGCGGACGGAGTGACAGACGGACATGGCGAAACTATAAGGGTTCCTTGTTGATTGCGGAACCCTAAAAAACGTAAATAAGGAGAGGAATAAGCTATAGAAATGGCATAGCTGCACTGCCAAAACGGGTTCGATCCCCGCACGGAACAAATATTTGTATGACCTACAGATAGTTGTTCCAGATCTGGGTATTTGTGTATGTGAGTTTAAATGTTTGTGAACGCACCCACGATACAGGAGAAATTCCTAGTGAGGGGCAACATTTTTTAAAAAAAAAAACGCCAGCACATCAAGATAATACAACATATCAAATTACTTTTAGTCCAGTCGTTTTAGGCATTTTAAACCACAACCTGCTGAATTGATACACCTATATCACGGTAATATTATTGACTAGCTGACCCACGCAACTTCATCTGCGTCACTTAATATAGCTCCTATCCTTTCTCGATAAATCGACTATCCAACATATTATTTTTAGTTAAATCGTACTCATAACAAACAAAAAATCTTACCTTTCCTCTTTATAATACCTTTTAGTTTAGACTGGTTTCGATTATATTATTAAAGTGACAATTACTATAGCTATCTCTTACTGTTAAATATACAGTAACACCTTGTACTTGTAAACATTATGATGCAGTAAATATTTTAAATTTCTCCGGAGCCCCCGGAGGCCAGAATCCCCACTAACCTACCGCACCGGACCGATTGACAGCCGCGCGTAATTATTTTGTCGCGCGGATATTTTTACATTGCGATATCTTCTAAGATATTTGTTTAAACTGTATAGAGTAAAGGGCATAAATATTCTATATTACGTTTCCGTGCTAACAAACAAATTTATTTAGATATAGATTAATACCATATGGGTTAAATAAGCTTCGAAAACTATCATTCTTTTTAACTGAATATATTAATAGTAAAAAATGGTTACAGTGAGTAAATCTTAAAAGATAGACATATTATGCTGTCGCGGACTTTTTATTAGAACTTTTAAAGAGAAACAATTCTTTCATACATGATATTTGCGTAACTTAAACTGTTTTCGCAGCGCACGCAACGGAAGCTCTGAAAAAGGAATATCTTTTCCCGTTTTTGCAACATTTTTTATTTATGCTCCGCTCCCTTTGGTCGTAGCGTAATGTTATATAGCCTAAAGCCTTCCTCGATAAATGGACTATCCAACACAAAAAGATTTTTTCTATTCCAACCTAGTAGTCCCTGAGTTTAACCCGTTCAAACAAACAAACAAACTCTTCAGCTTTATAATATTAGTATAGATAACTCCTCCCGCACTGGGTGGAGCAGTAGAGAGTGTCAGACTTATACTGACTAAAAACCACTCATGTTCCTTATTAGCCATTGCGTCCGAGGCCGCGGTATCTCTTTCGAACAACCCGCAGCCCCGACAGGCGTCGGCCTTTTTTTTTTTTTGGGGATGAGAAATCATCAAATAACCCCTCCCGCTCTGAGCAGAGCGAAAGGGAGTGTCGGACTTCTACTGACTAAAAACCACCCATGTTCCTTCTTAGCCCTTCATGTCGAGGCCGCGGTATCTCTTGCAAACAACCCGCAGCCCCAGGCGTCGGCCCTTGCGGGCCCCTGCAATGTTTAACGAAACGGTCGGCGTAAGTGGCGGATTCGACTGCTGCTCTGTGTGTCGCGGGTTCGATCCCCGCACGGAACAAATATTTTTATGGCCTACAAATAGTTGTTTCGGGTCTGGGTGTTTGTGTATGTGAGTTTAAATGTTTGTTAACGCACCCACGACACATGAGAAATTTCTAGTGCGGGGCAACAAGCATTGTGTACGTCAAACTAAGTAACCCTACGCAAACAATATTGCTGGGAAACAATGTTTTTTTGGGGTGAAAAATGACGTGTTATGTTAAAACTTAATGTAACGAAAATGTTATCACTGTTAACCTTAAAACTGCAAGACGGTTGGAAACATTTAAAAGTAAAATCGTTAATAATTTACCATTAGTCCATTACCCTCATCATCCATAATTATGATGATTTTTTTTTTATATAAATTTTAAGGTGATTCCTTCAGGGTAGCCCACAAAATTGGAATATTTATTTTAACACTTATGTGTTAGGTTGTATGTTTAATAAAATAAGATTCGCGACCGTAACATACCTATGTGACTTTACTGAATAATAATAATTAAAATCTCCAATACAACCCTCTCAGTTCATATAAGTTCCATGAGTGACTACTTGATAAAAAAGGCATTCAAGGAAGTTGGAGGAGACTCTACACTCGAAGTTGTAGACGATTATGTCTACCTGGGACAAACGGTCCAAGGTAGGTCTAACTTGGAGAGGTCAATCGTCGAATCCGACTCGAATGGACAGCGTTTTGGAAGTAGTAGAAGTAGTTTCTTCTCGTCCAACCTATCGCAGTGTCTCAAGACAAAAGTCAACGAAATTCTCTAAACGCCTTCCAATTCATTAGTACCACACGATACTGACGACAGGCGCGCCGGCACCAACTGTCCTCATACTCGACAAACATGAGCAGTAATATGCCTGAACGCTATTCGGGCATATTCACTGCTGGACAAAGGCCTTCCCAAGTGTGGCTACATTGACCACTCCCGTGCATCTCGCATCCAGCGGATCCTCACAACCTTCACCAGGTCATCGGTCCACCTAATAGGAGGCCTTCCAACGCAACGTCTTCCAGTTTGCGGTCGCCACTTCAGAACTTTTTGCTCCTATTGGCCATCCGATCTGCGAGCAATGTGCCCTGCCCATTGCTAGTTTAGTCTGTCAATTCTGCGGACTACGTCGGTAACCTTGATTCTCACGTGGATGTCTTCATTTCTGCTACCCAAACCCATCCGAGACGGATTAACTGGACCGTAAAAATACTATCTCTATTTTTATCTGTATCAATCAACTCAAACATAAAAATCGTAATATTTTCTTTAAAAAATAGTATGCTTAACGATGTATGAAGTATGATTTTTTGCATTTTCTGAGAAGATTTACTGTAGTAACATATTTTTTTTTTTCACCATCGAAAAGTAGAGATTTCAACGAACAGAAACCATACCAACTTTTAGAAAAAAGCTGATATTTTGACGGGTGAATTTTCGATTGAAAATAAGGGTGTTTTTTCGATATTAATTCAAAATAAGGTGAAAAAATAAATATTTTAAACCAAATACATTACAGCGTATTTGGGACATAAAAAGGTAAGTTTTCACCAAATTTCGTTAAAAAAAAACAAAAATTGTAAAAGATAAAAATAAAAAACCAAAAACTTGGTTTTTTGAATTTTTCACATAAATTTTGAGGTTATGTGAAAAAAAAGTAAATACAAAAGTTTTAGATCTTTTTATTACCTACAACTTTGCTATTTGACTTTTTTCAATAGGACTTTTAGTTTTGCCGGAAATCGAGAAAAACCGTTTTTTACCCTTAAAAACTCACCCCCATCCCCTTCCCGACCTCAGATCGCCCGTAAATTATTTTTCCTTTTATTTTTATAATATTCCCCTCCTTTGCTAATGGGTTTCATCCTACTATTATTTTTTTTGGTTTTAAAAATTATCGACCCTGGTCTATATGGCCCTTCGATTGACATAGGTTTTACATTTTGAACATTGTTATTTAACAGAATGGAAACATGCCTTTATTTTCCAAAAGAAACAGATATGCGTTCAAAGATTTCAAAAAAAACCAAATTCGGGAATCGGGCCGGCTAAAATACGAAAAAATAACATCCTGTATTGCGTTAATCGATTATCAATCACAAGGATCAAATCTTTCTAACAAACATGATAAATTAAAAGGGATTTCTTTTTGTTTTATGTTTATTTTTTTACCACTTTTATGTTATAAGTTAGTTAAGAATATAAGTATTATGCCACAGTATTCTGTGAGTACACTACTGTTCTACTCCACCACTTTATTAAATTTTATACCTACCTACATAAGCGAAAAAACCAATAAGTTAGTAATAGAAACCAAAAAATTGGTCTATGACAGTAATTATTCGTTGCCCTTCAAAAGGCATCATGAGGCAGATATATTGTGGTAGCGATAGGTCTAGGTAGCATGGGCGTCGCCAGAGGCTCGATGAGACTAAACGCCAATAGTACCTACAACGGGCCAAAAACCTCATCAACATAAAGGTGATGACTGCTAGATGCAAATACTTGAATAAAGAAAAAACACGAAACACGTAACGTGTCTGTAAAATTTGAGGGTTGCCCTACATTTCTCTGGGATGCCATCATCATCAGGTTAACGTAATGGCCTGAAAGAATTCAACTATCGGTCCATAAGTACGTATAGTTTTGAAAGAATTTTCTCTCAACTCCTAACCGTTGAGAAGTTGTACCTTCCATCATCAGCGCATTCACATGAGATTATGATTATCAGACGCAAATACATGAACAGCTTTAGAAAATATTTGGAAAAGGTGCAACAACAATTAAGTGCCTACAACATTTGAGGGTTGCCTTCGATTTCCCTGGGATCCCACAATCAGATCATGACTAAGTGACAATGGTACCACCCCTAAAAGAATTTTGAAAATCGGTTCATTAATGACTGAGAAAAAAAAATACAAAAAAAAACATATTATACCTACTTACAGACGAATTGAGAACCTCCTCCATTTGGAAGTCGGTTAAAAACATAATTAAGGCAAGTATTTTGGATTTGACTGATTGTTCGTAAACGCAATTGTTGAGCGAGAGCGTCCTGGGATCGATTCCCGAGCAGTAAATTCCTAGAAGAAGCAATCCGAAATTCCGAACGACGCACTCGTTCTTCTTAGCTCGTCGACGAAAAAAAAAAAAAAACTAGAACTTGGCCCCATATGGTACCTAATTATACTCTTACATACTTAAAACAGTAATAAAACTACCAACTTCAACATTTGTACCTATTTATTAGCATTTTTTTGTTTTTACTTATTTGTACATTAGTAGAGCGCAACCAGAGCAACGTAAAACTCACCGTGCCGGTCTTAATTCTGGTTCAACTACGACGTACGTAAACAGAAGAAAATGATTATTTTGAATGTCTGATTGGACAGGTTAAAATATACCAGATAGAAGCAGATCTTAGCTGATCACAGAACTCATCGATCAGGACCCGGCGGCGCTTTCAGTCAAACAGCTAACATCACATAATTAAGGCCGTTGCAATGGTCAAATCCCAAAAACGACGTATGTTTAAAGAAATTTGTTGAGGAATCCTTCCGTACGATTTCCATATAAAAAATATATGTTATACTTAAAGTCATCACAAATAATTCGTATTGTTTAAAATTTTAATAAACCTTCACATTATTTAATAAAAAATCGTAGTATGTCTTAACCTAAATCGAATTTTGTCTCTGTAACGGCTGAATAGTTCGGTATGAATTTTATACCCAAAAATACGCAGTGATGTATTTAACAATCGGTATTGTTTATTTTCTCTGATTTGTAATAAAATTTTAAAATAATAAATTAAATCCCGACATTTTGAGGCAAATGCGGCGCAAGACCCGTCGCGCATACTTGGAACGCGCTGCGCCAGTGTCTCGATGACTGTTGTCACGGGTGGACTGCACGCATGTCATTACTTCACAAATAAAATTCAAAAGTTCACGTTTTTAATGTTTTCTGAATTAAAACATATTGTAAATTGTATAGTTATCAATATTTCGTAAAATAAGAACAGAAAATAAGTTTGTAAATATATTTAAAGTAGTTTGTAATTTCGTTTTGTTGTTTGCACCTATCATAGACTAAGCTGACTATGCCTAATAAACGTAAAGTGACGCGTGGCCGAGCTCTCCAAAACTATTGGTAAATTATCTACGTTTCTTAGTAGATATTTTGGTATATAGATATATCTATGATATTATTTTAATTTTGGACTGCCTCGTTGGTCTAGTGGTCGTAAGAACGATGCCGGTCCTGGGTTCGATTCCCGGGTCAGGCAAAGTGTTATTGGGTTTTTCCATCAGGATATTATATATAAGTAACAGTCACGGAGTCTGGATTTGTGCCCGGTCGATAGCAATAGGCTCGCCCCTATTATATGGGACTTAAAGATAACTGGCGAAATGTGGGTGTACTATTAGGTACACCTCTGCCTAACCCTTCGGGGATTACAGGCGTGATGTTATGTTATCTAACTATTTTGTCTTGAGATTTTCGTTTGATGGAAGATGGAGATCTAGATGACTGATGATGTCTCGTACCTAATGATAGTCTCTCATACTACATGATACATTTTGAAGGTCTGATGAAGACCAGGTAACTGCTTATCGGTTCTCAGTCACGGAAATAGTCAGAATGCTCCAACTTTCAGCTTTTATCTCATTGAGCACGGATGCTACTACATGATACATTTTGAAGGTCTGATGATGACCAGCTAAGTGCTAATTGGTTCTCAGTGATGGATATAGCTAGAATGACCTAGCTTTCAAATTTTATCGATCTGAGCACGGATGCTACTACATGATACATTTTGAAGGTCTGATGATGACCAGCTAAGTGCTAATTGGTTCTCAGTGACGGATATAGCTAGAATGACCTAGCTTTAAAATTTTATCGATCTGAGCTCGGATGCTACTACATGATACATTTTGAAGGTCTGATGATGATCAGCTAAGTGCTTATCGGTTCTCAGTGACGGATGTAGTTAGAATGACCTAGCTTTCAGATTTTATCTTATTGAGCACGAATGCTACTACATGATACATTTTGAAGTTCTCATGATGACCAGCTAAGTGCTTATCGGTTCACAGTGACGGATATAGCTAGAATGACCACCATCAGGTAAATGGCACCATCAGTCTCCAAGGCCTCTTCGAGCTCTTTCAAATGAGTCCACACACGACGGTTCTACGTGGTGCCATCAATGAGATCCTATACTTACCTTCGGAGTCTACCACCAGGTAGCTGGTATCATCAGTCTCCAAGGCCCCCTCGAGCTCTTTCAAATGAGTCCAAACACGATGGTTCTACTCAGTGCCGTCAATGAGATCCTATACCCACCTTCGGAGTCCACCATTAGGTACGAGACATCATCAGTCATCCAGATCTTCATCTTCCATCAAACGAAATTCTCAAGACAAAATAATTAAAACGATAAAACAATTAACACCATTAAAACAATAACATACATTACATAACATCACGCCTGTAATCCCCAAAGGGTTAGGCAGAGGTGTACCTAATAGTAGGCGTGATGTTATGTTACGTATGTTATTATTTTAATGATTTTAATTGTTTTATCGCTTTTAGCGATAAAACAATTGTAGCAAAAAACAATTGTGGTCGTTCTTGTAGCACGGATGCTACTACATGATACATTTTGAAGGTCTGATGATAACCAGCTAAGTGCTTATCGGTTCTCAGTGACGAACGTAGTTAGCATGACCTAGCTTTAAAATTGTATCGATCTGAGCACGGATGCTACTACATGATACATTTTGAAGGTCTGATGATGATCAGCTAAGTGCTTATCGGTTCTCAGTGACGGATGTAGTTAGAATGACTTAGTTTTCAGATTTTATCTTATTGAGCACGGATGCTACTACATGATACATTTTGAAGGTCTGATGATGATCAGCTAAGTGCTTATCGGTTCTCAGTGACGGATACAGTTATGATGCTACAGCTTTCTGCTTTTATCTTATTAAGCACGGATGCTACTACATGATACATTTTGAAGGTCTGATGATGACCAGCTAAGTGCTAATTGGTTCTCAGTGATGGATATAGCTAGAATGACCTAGCTTTCAAATTTTATCGATCTGAGCACGGATGCTACTACATGATACATTTTGAAGGTCTGATGATGACCAGCTAAGTGCTAATTGGTTCTCAGTGACGGATATAGCTAGAATGACCTAGCTTTAAAATTTTATCGATCTGAGCTCGGATGCTACTACATGATACATTTTGAAGGTCTGATGATGATCAGCTAAGTGCTTATCGGTTCTCAGTGACGGATGTAGTTAGAATGACCTAGCTTTCAGATTTTATCTTATTGAGCACGAATGCTACTACATGATACATTTTGAAGTTCTCATGATGACCAGCTAAGTGCTTATCGGTTCACAGTGACGGATATAGCTAGAATGACCACCATCAGGTAAATGGCACCATCAGTCTCCAAGGCCTCTTCGAGCTCTTTCAAATGAGTCCACACACGACGGTTCTACGTGGTGCCATCAATGAGATCCTATACTTACCTTCGGAGTCTACCACCAGGTAGCTGGTATCATCAGTCTCCAAGGCCCCCTCGAGCTCTTTCAAATGAGTCCAAACACGATGGTTCTACTCAGTGCCGTCAATGAGATCCTATACCCACCTTCGGAGTCCACCATTAGGTACGAGACATCATCAGTCATCCAGATCTTCATCTTCCATCAAACGAAATTCTCAAGACAAAATAATTAAAACGATAAAACAATTAACACCATTAAAACAATAACATACATTACATAACATCACGCCTGTAATCCCCAAAGGGTTAGGCAGAGGTGTACCTAATAGTAGGCGTGATGTTATGTTACGTATGTTATTATTTTAATGATTTTAATTGTTTTATCGCTTTTAGCGATAAAACAATTGTAGCAAAAAACCGACTTCAAAAACACAAAAAAGTGAAAAATAACTTTAGCTTCTGAAGTCGGTGACTTTTGTTTGTTTTATTCAGTTTTTTTGTCACCGACTTCAGAAGCTAAAGTTATTTTTCACTTTTTTGTGTTTTTGAAGTCAGTTTTATTTTTGCAAAAAAGTTTTTTATATTTTCCATTTTTAGTTGTAATATCCTTTACAAATATTTGATATTCATTAATTTTACGTTGTTAACAATACATGTCACGGTAATCGGCTTATCCGCAATAAAATGGAACTTAACATACCTAACTCTCGAAATCTGGGCGTCCTGTACACATCTGCGTATCCCGTCAGAGCATACAGGCGTGATGATAAGTTAAGATGTTGCGTAAACAATAAACATCCAAGCGATTGCAGTAATCACGACAGATTTGCCGTCTATTTTTGAAGAGTTCTATTGTATATCTCCGATGATCAGGATCAGATCTTCACCAAATTTAAATGGGACCACCTCAGGAGTATACTCTTTCAAATAAAAAAATAATTTTGAGAATCGGTTCACAAATGGAGGAGAAATCAGGTAACATACATAAAAAAAAAAATACATACACACGAACATATAACCTCCTCCTTTTTTGAAGTCGGTTAAAAACAATTGTAGTCGTTCTTGTAGCACGGATGCTACTACATTTTGAAGGTCTGATGATAACCAGCTAAGTGCTTATCGGTTCTCAGTGACGAACGTAGTTAGCATGACCTAGCTTTAAAATTTTTTCGATCTGAGCACGGATGCTACTACATAATACATTCTGAAGGTCTGATGATGACCAGCTAAGTGCTAATTAGTTCTCAGTGACGGATATAGCTAGAATGATCTAGCTTTCAAATTTTATCGATCTGAGCACGGATGCTACTACATGATACATTTTGAAGGTCTGATGATGATCAGCTAAGTGCTTATCGGTTCTCAGTGACGGATACAGTTATGATGCTACAGCTTTCTGCTTTTATCTTATTGAGCACGGATGCTACTACATGATACATTTTGAAGGTCTGATGATGACCAGCTAAGTGCTAATTGGTTCTCAGTGATGGATATAACTAGAATGACCTAGCTTTCAAATTTTATCGATCTGAGCACGGATGAAATGAAATGAAATGAATTTATTTGCCAGAATAATAGGTACATACATAATAAGACGGTAAAATAATTTTAGTCTCACTATATTCGACTCATCAGTCGTGCAAATGTTTCTGGTAGATGCTACTACATAATACATTTTGAAGGTCTGATGATGACAAGTTAAGTGCTTATCGGTTCACAGTGACGGATATAGCTAGAATGACCACCATCAGGTAAATGGCACCATCAGTCTCCAAGGCCTCTTCGAGCTCTTTCAAATGAGTCCACAAACGACGGTTCTACTCAGTGCCGTCAATGAGATCCTATACCCACCTTCGGAGTCTACCATCAGGTAGCTGGTATCATCAGTCTCCAAGGCCCCTCGAGCTCTTTCAAATGAGTCCAAACACGATGGTTCCACTCAGTGCCGTCAATGAGATCCTATACCCACCTTCGGAGTTAACCATCAGGTACGAGACATCATCAGTCATCCAGATCTTCATCTTCCATCAAACGAAATTCTCAAGACAAAATAATTAAAAGCGATAAAACAATTAACACCATTAAAATAATAACATACATTACATAACATCACGCCTGTAATCCCCGAAGGGTTAGGCAGAGGTGTACCTAATAGTAGGCGTGATGTTATGTTATGTATCTTATTATTTTAATGGTGTTGAGACCTCGAGGACGCCTTGGAGACTGATAATGTAATTTACCTGATGGTGGACTCCAAAGGTAAGTAAAGGATCTCATTGACGGCACTGCGTAGAATCGTCGTGTTTGGACTCATTTGAAAGAGCTCGAGGAGGCCTTAGAGACTGATGATGCCATTTACTTGACGGTGGACTTCGAAGGTGGGTACAGGATCTCATTGACAGCGCTGCGTAGAACCATCGTGTTTGGACTCATTTGAAAGAGCTCGAGGAGGCCTTGGAGACTGATGGTGCCATTTACCTGATGGTGGTCATTCTAGCTATATCCGTCACTGTGAACCGATAAGCACTTAGCTGGTCATCATCAGACCTTCAAAATGTATCATGTAGTAGCATCCGTGCTCAGATCGATAAAATTTGAAAGCTAGGTCATTCTAGTTATATCCATCACTGAGAACCAATTAGCACTTAGCTGGTCATCATCAGACCTTCAAAATGTATCATGTAGTAGCATCCGTGCTCAATAAGATAAAAGCAGAAAGCTGTAGCATCATAACTGTATCCGTCACTGAGAACCGATAAGCACTTAGCTGATCATCATCAGACCTTCAAAATGTATCATGTAGTAGCATCCGTGCTCAGATCAATAAAATTTGAAAGCTAGGTCATTCTAGCTATATCCGTCACTGAGAACCAATTACCACTTAGCTGGTCATCATCAGACCTTCAAAATGTATCATGTAGTAGCATCCGTGCTCAATAAGATAAAAGCAGAAAGCTGTAGCATCATAACTGTATCCGTCACTGAGAACCGATAAGCACTTAGCTGGTCATCATCAGACCTTCAGAATGTATTTTGTAGTAGCATCCGTGCTCAGATCAATAAAATTTTAAAGCTAGGTCATGCTAACTACGTTCGTCACTGAGAACCGATAAGCACTTAGCTGGTTATCATCAGACCTTCAAAATGTAGTAGCATCCGTGCTACAAGAACGACTACAATTGTTTTTTGCTACAATTGTTTTATCGCTAAAAGCGATAAAACAATTAAAATCATTAAAATAATAACATACATAACATCACGCCTACTATTAGGTACACCTCTGCCTAACCCTTTGGGGATTACAGGCGCGATGTTATGTAATGTATGTTATTGTTTTAATGGTGTTAATTGTTTTATCGTTTTAATTATTTTGTCTTGATAATTTCGTTTGATGGAAGATGGAGATCTGGATTACTGATGATGTCTCGTACCTAATGGTGGACTCCGAAGGTAGGTATAGGATCTCATTGACGGCACTGAGTAGAACCATCGTGTTTGGACTCATTTGAAAGAGCTCGAGGAGGCCTTGGAGACTGATGATACTAGCTACCTGATGGTAGACTCCGAAGGTAAGTATAGGATCTCATTGATGGCACCACGTAGAACCGTCGTGTGTGGACTCATTTGAAAGAGCTCGAAGAGGCCTTGGATACTGATGGTGCCATTTACCTGATGGTGATCATTCTAGCTATATCCGTCACTGTGAACCGATAAGCACTTAGCTGGTCATCATCAGACCTTCAAAATGTATCATGTAGTAGCATCCGTGCTCAATAAGATAAAATCTGAAAGCTAGGTCATTCTAGCTATATCCGTCACTGAGAACCAATTAGCATTTAGCTGGTCATCATCAGACCTTCAAAATGTATCATGTAGTAGCATCCGTGCTCAGACAGATAAAATTTGAAAGCTAGGTTATTCTAACTACATCCGTCACTGAGAACCGATAAGCACTTAGCTGGTCATCATGAGACCTTCAAAATGTATCATGTAGTAGCATCCGTGCTCAATAAGATAAAAGCTGACAGCTGGAGCATTCTAAGTATATCTGTCACTGAGAACCGATAATCACTTAGCTGGTCATCATCAGACCTTCATAATGTATCATGTAGTAGAATACGCGCTCAGATAGATAAAATTTGAAAGCTAGGTCATTCTAACTACATCCGTCACTGAGAACCGATAAGCACTTAGCTGGTCATCATCAGACCTTCAAAATGTATTAAGTAGTAGCATCCGTGCTCAGACAGATAAAATTTGAAAGCTAGGTCATTCTAACTACATCCGTCACTGAGAACCGATAAGCAGTTACCTGGTCTTTATCAGACCTTAAGAATGTATCGTAGAAGTACCTGTGCTCAGTGAAATAACTAATGAAAGCTAGGTTATTACTTCATTAGTCAAAGTGTATAATTTATAATTAAATATTTTATTCATACATTGTACTCCAAGAGAAACAAAATATGTTAGGCAAATACGATGACCACTCTGCGACACGTTTCTGTTCTTTGGTACGTTTTTCTGTAGTACAGTCGTTTGCCGGTAGGGGCCGAAAAATAAACAAAAGCCAGTACAGAGGTCAAATCGTCAAAGTCATCCACTGCTGTGTTCCCCTTAACAAGAAAATGTGCAACACGGAATCGAAAAACTGTACGTACAACCCAGTTTTATTAAAATACTACTGCCTCGTCAGGAACAAACGCTGTTTTCTGGTTTTATACTTGCTAAAAGTGGATACTGTGGCATCATTTTAGAAAGTTAATGACACAAAAGTCGTGCCTGTAGGTAATCTACACATGTGTCATACATTTATTTTGAGAAAACCGCCTCGGGAAGTTTCAAGAAAAGTTCAGAACATGATATGATCTTTATGGCGCTTAATTTCCAAAGGAACGTACTTTTTTTAATCAGTTTTCGAAGAATTGTACGTTCATAAACTATCAGAAAAGTATCAGTCTAACATTCTGAACGTCGTCGTAGACTTCTCTCAATCAGCAGATTATGGTGAACAGGTGGAAAATTTCCAAAAGACTTTAAAGGGGTTTGAACTTTTTGGTATGGAAGCTGGCATATCGACCCACCGACATTTTTTTTTTCGAAATTGCGGCCCACGATGAAAGTGGTATGTATGGATAGAGAATATAATTATAGGGTGTAAAATTACCCTTAACGCAAACGAAGGGCACTTGTTCTCCCCATCACTGCGATCATTTTTTTGTTCTAGACCATACCTGGGAACCCCCTAGTTACGGAGATATTGGGGGTCAAAGTTCCTAATTTTTCACAGCTGTTTTTGTAAATATGTACTAGTTTTTCAGGTTATAACTTTACTTAAATGACCTCCATGACCCGTTTACTATTCAAAGCATTCACTAGCACAATGTTTTAAGAGTGCTACATTGAGTTTTACCGTGAAATGTGAATTTTGACCCCAAAAAAAAATCGTTTCCCAGCAAAAATTTTTGCTTGGTTGACGGCTGTGTGATGGGTTGATTTACACCCTGTTTAAACGAACAAAAATGTTATAAAATACGGTACCCCAAAGTGTCACGTTATCGAGATATTTGAAGTAAAAGATCGACATTATAATTATGAGTACAATGACCACATACAAAATTGAGCGTTTACGTGTCTATTGGCGTTGATTATTATTATTACTGTTTATTAAAATAGAGTAGGTACATTACATACCACTAGGAGCACGAGAAAACTATTCTTTGACATAACATAGCATTTAATTGCGATGCGAAGCGATTTTCTCGTGCGTATTATAATAATAAACCTGGGAACTATTATTTGGATACAATTTAACGCCTATACACGTAATAAGGCTATTTTTTAAAATATTTTATAATGGTTGTTGTACTCATTTGTCGATCTTTACCTTCAAATATCTCGGTAACGTGACACTTTGGGGTACCATGTTACTGGACATTTTTTGTTCGTCTATATGTCCTCTATCCATACATACCACTTTCATTGTGGGCCGCGATTTCGAAAAAAAAACAAAATGGCGGACGGGTTGATATGCCGCATCGGTTCTATCCCCTTTGATTTCTTCAAATCAATCCAGTTAAGACCCCAAGTTAAAATTTCAAAATTGTTGGATATTGGGTCTACCATTTCAGGGAATGCATGGCATTGACTTACAATTTAAGCACCCTGTATACAAGTGAAAAAATCAAGTTAAATCGTGTGTGAAATCTTTTACATTATTAAACTTAAAAGCTAGAAATAAAAAAATACTATGATAATACTAAAAAGACCGACTGAACAATTAAAAAATAAGCGCATTGTGGAACCCATTTCATTCACATAACATAACATCACATAACATCACGCCTATAATCCCCGAAGGGTTAGGCAGAGGTGTACCTAATAGTACACCCACATTTCGCCAGTTATGTTTAAGTCCCCCATTCCATTTGTGCCCATTTCATTCGTAAATATAAATAAAAGACTGCTTCCAACTGTGGTTAATTGTCTTTGCTTTTCAATAAAGCTCGAAGAAGTCCCAGAGAAACAAATGAACTGTCTTGGATCTCGCTCTCTCTCTCTCCAAAACGATAAAGTCAAAGTCAAAGCATTTATTTCAATTAAACCATTACCAGGTACTTTTGAATGTCAGAAGAAAAATTCATAAAACTAAACTACGAGTGCAATACGTCATCCCGAAAGCCACCACGCCGATTTATACGATAGGATGGGTAGAGCAGAACAGTAACTGCTGTCAGCTGTCCTTAGCTTGAGTCTTTTCTTCACCCGTTCGCCAGCTCGCGCCGTTCGCATTCGATGCAGCAAACGTTACGCTACTACATTGGCGCGCGGCCTACAGGTACCAGACCCTACGGTGCCAACCATTAGATGATTGTATCTAGAATTTACGCCAGGTATTCAATCGAACCCTTAATATGTTACCTATGACCCTCCTTATTTTTTCTCTAATCATTCCCAATATTCCTATAAATATATAAATAAGCACATCTGTCTAGCCTTTTCCCAACTATGTTGGGGTGGGCCTCCAGTCTATCCGGCTGAATAACAGTATTTTACATGGAGCGACTGCCTATCTGACCTCCATAACCCAGTTAGTACTGGAAAATATGATACCCCTTGGTAAGACCGTGCTTTCTGAGGCATGGAGGAAACTCTGTACGTGGTGGCTCATCCACAGATACACTTGCGGCTAATTTAAAGGCCTAGGGCGCCTTCAAATTAGCCGCCAAGAGCAGTGCGGTGGCAGCGCGGCTGCTGCGCTGCTGCCGCGCTGCAACCGCTATGTTCGAGCATCATAGTGTTGTACATTTAGTTTCACGATGGATTCTGACGACGAAACACTGCTGTTAGTGTTACTATTAAAACGCAAAACAATTTCGGAAAAAGAAACATATGAAAAAGTTGCCGTTATTTTGTATAAGTCAACGAACTGAATTTCATTAAGTAAAAGTACGTGACCAACATAATTCTTTACGATTATCAAGAAAACAATTCTACGAATTGCTTCCCTGTTTGGGACCTTATATTGGGAAACAAAATATTTCTGCCCGAAGCCTTTTTCTTTTTTGATTTTATTACAGAACTTGTCTGACTTCGAATTTTAATTTATTTTAACTTTTATTAAAATTTAATTGATTGCGCTACATCCGCGCTGCCACCGCGCTGCACTTTGCGGCAAATTTGAAAACAACCTGTAGATTGATCTGAGAGGCTCTTTTATTGTCTAGCCACGAGTTCCTTTACACACAGTACAAATAAATAAAAACAAAAAATGAAAATGAATAGGCGCACACTCGTGTGGATGTTGGTGGATTTATTACTGTGTTACATATGAACACTTACCATGTGACCGGGGTGGCACAGAACTCAGTTCTGGGTCGACAAAATGTAAATTGCTATCCACACGCTAAAAGAAGAAAGGAGTCAGATATTCGAATTGCTTCTAAATATTTACTGCTTTGGAATCGAACCCCGGACTCTCTCGCTTAGCAATTGCGTTTGCGAACACTAGATCAAATGAGCCAGTCAAATGCAAAATACTTGCTTTACTACTCCGTTGTACTATTGGCTTTTACAGTCTCCTCATTACTTTAATAAATAAGCAACAACCCACGAAAACTCATAAAAAAACGTCAACCTGCCAAAACGATGAGTGCTCCAGTGCATAAATTGGGTAAGATTTAGGTTAATTGACTAATAGCTTTATGGTCATCTTTCCGAACAAAGGTTGACAATGAAGATGATTAACTACTTACGCGCTTAAGGGCGAAATAATTCTGAAAAGTAACGGAGACAGAATGCTACCCTTGGGAACCCAAACACAATGAGCATTACCTCTAGCAATATGAAATGCATTAAGCGTAGTATTTTCGGTTACCAAGCGGCAAATGTGTGTGAGGAAAACCTAAATTATTTTTAGACATAAGAGACTTTAAAAAATAGTAAGTGTTTAGGACACTTGAAAGTAACTCAGTAAATAAACGGTACTATACGCTTTCCTAAAGTCTTCAAATAAAGTTCAGAAATCTCGAAATGTTATCTCGATTTGTCGGTAGCTTTTTTAATGTTGTTATGTATTCTGCGTTTCTTTCTTTGTGTGCGATCGTGTACAGAAAAAAATGTTGCATATGTATGGTTATGTATGGTTCTATTTTATTACCTGTACGGTTGCATCCCGATCTGCCCGTTCTAGGAACCTGTATCTTCGTGCAAACACCAATGAAGAACATGATTGTGTAATGTGTATACTATAATATAGATAGAGTACCTTTCCGATGTTATGTAGAGTCATTAATTAATTATGTAGGTATCACATACGAGTACCTAGGGAATTCTGGCATGCATGTCAAAAAATAAATCTTTTTTAACCAACATTTCGGTGAAAGACTAATCATTATTGTGAGAATGAGTTCCACTCAATCTTACAAACGCAAATTGATACTACCCACTTTATTTGAGTGAGTACCTAGTTTATAATGAGTCAGGTCAGGTATCTGATGTATGGGACATTTTGCGGGACTTATATAATAAAACTCTACCGGTCGTGACATGATGCAGTATCGGTACACGGAAGTTTTCAGATCGGATATCCTGTCCGAAAATGGGCCTTTTACAATGATCATTGCAGTTCGTTTAGCTGTTTTACAATTACTGTAAAACGGGCTGTAGATTAGGTAACACTTAAGAGGAAAAAAGTTGGCTAACTCATTTAACAAGAACTACATAGGTACCTACATACTTTACGTCTTATCCTGTTTCTGAACAAGATATATAATCCAGACTTCTTTAGTCTTACCTGCTAAAGTATTCACATTTTTTCGTGAGAGCTGTCATAATATTTATTTTACTGTACACAACGGATTAGTCCATATGTTACTTGTTAAAATAAACTGTTTAAAGTAACTACATAAATATTTTTAACAGTATATTTTATTTTACCCTGAATTTATAGCCTGTAGCTCTGCTTAGCAACGGATTTGTTGCTACCTGTATTTTAAATTCATTAGATCAGCAGCATCCTGTAAGTTTCTTCAGATATCATAGCGTACATATAGACCTATATTATGTATAGGATCGGCTAGGCCAAACCTAAAGAAAAGACATTTCAGTTGCACCTATTGTTAAAGTGTCAGGAAGAGTACTTCCTGCTTCCTAAATTTTTCACAAATATAATTCAGGTTGCCTCTGTTATACCTGTGCGCAGAACGGTGGGTCGTGGTGCGCTGGCGGTGCAACTTCAGCATTGGGCGCATTTTCCGAGTTCCCAGCGCAGCCCTGGCGCCGCCAGCGTGTGAGTCAGCGGGCTGCGGGGGCGCGGCGCGGGGCGGCTGCAGCGCCCCGGGCAACGCCGCGTGGCGTGGCGTGCGACTGTAGTGTCGAATGTGAGTCGTGTGCAGTGTAGCACGCGCCGCCCGCGGCCTCACATCGCTCATCGCGCTACGCCGCCGCCTCCCCGCTCTGCCGCACCACGCGTCCGCTGGGCGCGTCGCGCGGGCCGCGGGCCAGGCCCGCGAGCCTGCTACTTCTGGCCGCGTGGCTGGCGGCCGTCGCTGCCGAGCTCGCCTGTCCGCAGGACCCTCCGGCGGCTCAGATCGCGTGCGCCTCCTGCCGCTCCTACGAGAACGCGCGAGAACACAGCCTACGAGTGATCCGCGAGAGCCTGCTGGCGAAACTAGGCTTCACTCAAGCCCCGAACACGACAGGCCGGGAACTGCCCACCGTGCCGGCAGACATGATGGAACGATTCGAGCGCCGAAAGCCGCCCGCCGGTGTGCAAGCCGATGCACCAGCTCCCACCAGGACCTTCGTCACCCACACGGAACAGGACGACTTCCTCGCGCGGACCGACAATGTCCTCATTTTTGCACGTTAGTACCTTACGAGAAATTAAGTTCGTAACAAGTTATTTAGTAATCAGTTAAATGTACTGTTTAATATCGATATAGAGCTAAGTTCGATGCCCTTAGTCTAGATAGAAGCACTAGCCTATTGGTGGGTTTATTTAAGACAGTATCTAAATCAAAAATCTTCAGTAACATGTAAGTGCAAGTGGTTTATCTACGTACATTTTCTACTTTATGTAAAAAAACTGCAAAAAATATTGGTGAATGCAATATATTCATATAAAGTTTCGAGTTTCTGGTTGACAACAAGTGACGGATAGATCAATGCCTGTGCCTAGAAATTCGGCGGTTTAACGCGTGCTCGGCTATTGGCATGGTCTGCGAAGTTCATTGACAGGCACGTGTGCAGCCTATAAGTGAGTAAGGCACTTCGTGGTCGCGTCACGCACAGCAAATTTTAATTAGCCAATGATTGCTTCAACTTCAACGCGTATATTATGTGCCATTGTCTATAGAACACGACAACTTGAGATTGCTATCGCGATCGTCTCCGACAACTTTTGAATAATAAAATCTGCAACGGTCAATGTAAACGTCTATTGAACATTTAGGTACCTACTTAAGTATTCTAAAGCAGCCAAACTCAAAGTTATGTTCATCATGTCATGTAGAGTGAATCTTTGATTGAAATCAAGTCCATCCAAATGGTTTTTCAACTAGAGAGGTCTTTGAATAATGGATGATGCATCTATTGTGACGGTTTTGTATTTTTAATCGTTATTAGTAAATATAGAAATGACACAGAAGTTGGAGGGTGAAATTGTTGTAATGCGAAAACAGCTAGGGCTATCAAAGTTCAGGCTAGTATGTAATCTGGTAACGTGAGCTAGGGGCTTCGACCGCTGACGATAACGTTAACTCCACTGCCACAGCGTATAGCTTACGATTAATTGAACAATTTTAGCGCAAAAAATTAATTGATAGCTCACTTTTAAGTCTCGTCACCAATTTTAAGATTAGTTTTGGTGCGAAGAATAGGTCGGTAACGGACAAGTTTCGTTTTCTGAAAGAAAGTCAACAACAACAACAAAAACACAATAGTTACTTGGTTAAATATGTACCGGAATATATGTATTGCATTCATCAAAGAAGAAATAAACAAAGCAACGCTTTAGCATAGTAAATATAACCCAGAAGCTAATCAAACATGGTGTAGATTAAAATTTTGTAACTGTATGTTGTTAATTTTAGTTTCTAGCTTTTGACTCCAATAATAATGCTCGTATGTTAGTGCACGGATAAATTGTCGGTCTCTCTTGTATAAAATGAATTTATAAACCAACTTGTAATTTTCATTTCAGCCCAATTTTTATTTAACACTGCCCGCCCAGTTAATGTTTTGTTGTCTAAGCATTAGTAATTGTTCAATTTGTCTTTAAAACTTACTTTTTCTGGACAGCTGTTATGTTCCCACGATTATGGACCGACCCAGAGCACTAGTTAGGTATCTACGTTATTTATAGCATACAAGCTGATAAAGCCATCACTAGCGTTCTTGGAAGCGCATCGGAAAGGTGCAAGATATCATACTCTTCTTTAAATTTTCAGTTAACAAACAACGTTCCATAAACTGTTTATTTAACAAACAATTTTTCGGCAAATGTTTCATTTTTTACACACTCACAAAAAACATTAATTTGGCCTATTCGTCTAGCATCCTAAGTTTTTGTTACTTTATTGATTTAAATCACCTTTTTGTTTCATTTTATTAATAAAATGCAATTTAAAAATTAATTGTTTGTCAAATAAAAGTTTATGAAATAAATATTTTTGTTTAGTGAATTATTTGCCAATCGTGGTTTGAAAATGAAAATTTGTTTTCGGTGAAAACACAGGACACCAAGATATTAATGTAAAATGCAAACATATTAATGTAAAATGCAAATAAACTCAGCATATTAACGTAGAAGAAATGGAATTTAGTGTGTACTTAGAAATATTTGTGTAAATTACAGTAGAGAGCGATTGAATATGAGTGATGGGAAAGCGCGATGTTTTTGTTTGTAACTTTTACCTGCTCGGCAAAAGTGCGTGGCCGCCACCACAAAACTTTACTCCTGGTTTGTAAATATAACAGACGAAAACATGACTGAATGCGAAAATTGCTAAAACTCATGGTGAAGAGAACACTTAACGGATGTGGTTCACCTCCATAACAAAAGTGAGATCCTCCAAAAAAAGGCTTCCTTTTTTACTTTTTTAAGTAACGGTTTTTATCTCTTTAATAATAATAAAGATAGCCAGATCTTGATGTATCTAATCTAACGTATTTGAAGACTCAAAATCGTGGTTAAACGATCTTGCTTTGTTCAAAATAAGATTTAAAACTTCTTTTTGACCGGTATGTAATTCGGCAACAGCTGAACTGCCCTAAAAGCTGATCGCAATTGCCAATCGCGGATTTGACGTAGAGTAGGTGAGTACTTGAGTAGGCGGTCGACGTCTCTGTGTCTGCCATCTGCCATTCGCGCTGCCCGAGGAACACTGCCCTCGACTCATATAATCGACGTGCAAACGCACCGCCTCCGTTTAACTGAATGACACAATTCCTGACACATTACCTAATCTCGACAACGTACGCTACTTCAGTTTTGGGACCTCGAAGATCCCAATCTGTTAGACTAGCACTACAATTTTTTTCCGGATCATACTTATGACCACCGGTTACTCCCTATGGACGACATTTCAAAGAGGAATAGGCCTACTGGGGAGACCTCTATAAAAAAAGCGCACTTACGGTTCCTTACCTCTTAGGTGGTGTGGAAAAAGGACCCAATTTAATAAGTAAACCGAGAAACACGTAATATTCGGTATAATTGAATGATTTCTGGAACACTACCATAACTTTCGCTCTATTAATTGATTTCCCCTTGACCCACAGGCAACATCCTGCCAAAACGACGACTATGATCGATAAATCAGTTATCGCATCACTGCATCTCCAACATTATTAAGATATATTGTCGGAAAATTGTCAAATATCCATTAATTTAATGTACACGCGCTGTTACTTTAATAAATATAACCACTCCTTATCAGGAGAAGCAAGGACGCGACACTGTAACGAGTTTAAATGTAATACGTATCTTAAGCGCTTACCTACAGTTTCTGCATTTTTAAGAGTTTATCTTTAAACTCTACTTGACTGAATAATATGTTAATTTGATGATAACTTACGTATCCAAAGTAACAGATAAAGTTAAATCAAATTTAATTAATTATTGCATATTAAATATTTCAGGACTGCTACGGTTAGCAACAAGAGTTCTTCCCACACTAGCGATCAGCTGAGTGCGAGCGCACTCACACGCATAATCGACGATCTACAAATTTAAGTGAAAAGATGTAAATACCAAGTAAAAAATTGTTTCAAACTTCTTCTCAATTTAATATTTTATTTTAGTGGGTAGTTAAGGTTCTTATTTAGAGAGGACTTTTTTGTTGCTATGAGAAAATTTAATACGAAATAATCTGGTAACTAATGAGAATGAAATCTATTTCTGGCTCTCACTACGGAAGAGTCTAAATTGAAACCCTGATTTTACTACAGTTGTACTTTAGTGTGTCACGAGTGGGATCATTCAATTTAATCCTAACGTGACCTAAAAGTTACATTATCATTTATCGTAGCACGCTATCAGTGGCAAAAAATAATCTTATTTCTGCAATGTAAAGTATATATTGGCAGTCCGATGAGTACTGAGAGACTCGAGACTGTCTCGCGATCGTCTGACAAGTGCGTGTCAACTAGACGGCCATTTGCAACGATCGATTGTTTTGGCTGCTGGCAGTCACCTTAATTGCTCGTGAATCAAGATGACACGAGTGCTTTTGTATGGAATGATCAGGGACTAGTCGTGGTTAATAATATAGACTGATATGTTTGACGAATATAAAATGTTTAATATCTACTTTTACCATTATTATAATGATTGTCTTTATCTCAATTCCACTTACCTGAAGGGTATTTATTTTTTAACTTAGTATTATATTGAGGGCCCATCTTCACATTAATATCGCTTCGTTTTACAATTTCTTTTCCAAACGTTTCGTTTTCAACTAAAAACTTTTTAAATCAATTCTTGAATTTTCACATTCTAAGCGAATTTAGAAATTCTTATAGATTAGTTGGCAAAGATTTCAGGTAAAAAAACAGTTTAGCCACATCTGGAAATTCCGTGCAATAAAATCATTGAGCATTTCCAGCCGCCTATCTTTAGAGCTATTTATGTCTTGTGCTTTGAAGAAAGTTGTTACCTGAGGTGTTTCAAAACGCCCTGAACCACCCAGATTCCTTTAATTTGTAAGACCTACCTGTGGGCTTTACATTGTCACCTTTTTATTCATATCAGTGATTTTATAACATCCACTTATTTTCTGATAGTCGTTAATTTTTTTAGAGTCAAATGGTTGTTGTATGAAGTTGCTAATACCAACTATTCAGGGTACCTAACAAAGGTTGATTCTTAGCCACTCTTAAAATGTCAGGTTACCAACAAGTCTTCGTTAAAAACACAAAATAGGAGCCATGCCGCTACTGACGTACAGCGCGAGTTCATTCATTCTAACTCAATGCACAAAGATAGCGGATATCTCAAGTATGGAAAGCACATCCGCAGACTTAAATAGAGGTACAAACAGCATACCTATACAGTATGATGTGCAAAATTATATGTAAAGTTACACGCAGCTGAGCCCGCATGAGTCGACCACCCTCGCGCTTTCGCAACAAATCGGTAATTGGTAGGGTTGACAGCAGTAGGGATGCGATCAGAACACTGAGCAGGATAAGGTTCAAACTTTTTATATAATATCATGACGACAGTGCACGATCGCACGTGATTGCTCATTTCGCACAATGGATGATGCTACGTACGTAGGTATGCTTACACCGCGCAGATTTGGGTTGGTCACATCCGACTCTTGTACCAGGTCATGTCTGTAGATGGTTGAACTATTTATGACGTTTTGTAGCTATATTTTTAGCCGTTGATTGTAATGATTGAGTGTGGAGGTGGAAACTCTTGTTAAGGACCATGGTATGCAAGTGAACCGGAATCCATCAAAAAGGCATGAGGAACATTTTGAGTAAGTATGTATCTGTATTATATTTATAACGTTACAAGTATCTATAGAGGAACCTCAGAAACAGTGTGAAAGATGAAATTATAAGAAAGGTGATGAAGAGATGGATATAATAGAGTTTAAAATCATAAGTTGTAGTACTTAAGTACTTAATAATGAGGCATAAGGGTTAGTGCCGAAAATTTTTCAAATTACTTATAATGTGTTTTATCACATAAAATCAAGATGGTACTTACAGTCAAAAGAAAAAAGTGCCGGTCATATTTTTGTACTTTATGTTTGTTCAAACAGGTTTAGAATTACAGAAATTATTAACAAGAATCATCATCTGCCTAGCCTTTTCCCAACTATGTTGGGGTCGGCTTCCAGTCTAACCGGAAGCAGCTGAATATCAGTATTTTACATGGAGCGACTGCCTATCTGACCTCCACAACCAATGTATGAATGTAATTATACGCTATTGTTTTAATAAGTTTCGGGGGGAAACAAAAACGGGGGAATCACTAACCCTCATAAATAAACTACAAATAATTAGGTGAAAAACGTAGTTTCCCTAAGCTGCACTGGTCTGCACTTTGCAGAACAGGATACGCCATAATTGAATCCCTATAGCAAGGTGCTAAAATATCGAGAATTAAAACTAATAACAAGATAAAGGCTGTTTCTATTGTGATTCTGCGTTAAAACAGTACGAGCACTTAGTTAGGGTTTTCAACCAGCCGAAGTAAATTTCGTGATCAATCATTATGACAAGTACCTACTTACATTAACTTATTGAGTGTCAAAAAAGCGTCCGTTGTTTGGTCGTGGATAGGATAGTCAATAGGTAGGCCTGATTATCCTATATTACTCATACTTATAGTTAACAACTGAATCGAAAGAAACCGTATGTTGCTAATTTTCTTTGCCTAAGAATTGAAGGTATTTGATGTCGGTTCACTGGCTAAAACAATGTACAAACTCATTATCATTTTAACTATTTGATCTAGATTTATTTCTTCAGTGTTACGTATGAATGTAAGACTGTGATCAGTTTGTGGACTGGCTTATCGTTCGTAGATGTGATAGTTTTGAGACTTCCTTTCGCTATGCAAACAACACCAGGCACCTTGACACTAGAGGTTGTTAACCGGTGCACTAGATGGGGCACAACCGCACAATTGAGGCCAGTGTGTGAGCGAGTTCAAGAGCAATTTAGGTTCCGTAGGTCAGTTCGCCGAAGGTAACCTTGACATTGACTACAATAGTTACAGTTACACCTGAAATGTTTGTTTTTGTTTCTATTTCGGAAAATGTTTATTTGTATCTCAGCTGTACATACATACGCTCAAACTAGACAAAATCATCTGCCTAGCCTTTTCCCAACTATGTTAGGGTCGGCTTCCAGTCTAACCAAATGCAGCTGAATACCAGTATTTTACAAGAAGCGACTGCCTATCTGACCTCCACAACCCAATTAATACTGGGTAATACCCTTTGGTAAGACTATTATATATATTTAGTAAGGTTGTCAGACTTTCAGGTTTACTGACTACCTGTAACGACTGCCAAAGATTTATATATGGCAGCCGGGACCAACAGCTTAACGTGCTTTCCGAGGCACGGAGGAAACTCGGTATGTCGGGCGGTCACCCATCCACAGACCGACTTAGGCAAGCACAGCTTTACCTAAAGATCGACCCGAGTGGCAGTTCTTATTAAGCCACGAGCTCCTCAAACTAGACAAAATAAAGATGATAATAGAATTAGGTACCTACTTTAATCTACGCAAGTCATTACTTAAGTATTTAATCGTTTCAAGTTTAGTAGGTAATTCGTACGCCCATAATTGGCGCATATTGCAGATCTTCTCATCACGTTTTAGTCAAATAAAGTTGCATTTCGGTGTTTGTCTTGTAATCTTGTTACAGTAACTGATAGTGATATCAGTTACTGGAATAAATACATTCGTCGACGAAAGACTTAATGCATGATTAAGCGGCATTTTATTGTTCTTGAAGTATTATGGCAATGGCTCGCTGTCTTCATAATTTCGCGGAATTGTATGCACTTCGCTACAAATTTTAAGCAGACTATAAAGCAACTTCATACTTGACAAACAAGTGTTCGTAAGCATTTGAACAGCTGAAGTACGTAGTGTTTGAAAATAACTTGAAGCTTGTCGCGACAGATTTCCAGGAGACAGAAGACACAGACAGAAAAAAAGAACCACCACGTAAATTAAGCGGGCGGAGACAGTGCGCGTGCGCTGCTGTTTCATTCAGGGCTGTTTTAGGTTTCATTTATAAGTACCTTTGTTGTCGTCTGCCGTTATTAATAACTCAGAGTAGTGAGTACAGTAAAATACGTAGCCTTTGATACTTCAAAGGATACTATACGGTCTGGGTGCGAAGGGCGTATCTAGACCTATTATAGTGGATTTATCTGAGAGGATATATTTAACTACCTACTTTTGGCTTTTATTTCTATTTGCAACAAGATGTTGAACGAGATGCGAGATTTTAATGAATCTTAAACGGAACTTTTGCTAAGATATTAGATAAAGAACTGACGATTAATTAATGTAACTAAAGTTCTGAATTCCTATGAATTCAGAACTTTAGTTACATTTATAGGCAGAAAAAATTAAAGAGCATAGGTAGATATAGATCTACCTATGCTCTTTAATTTTTTCTGCCTCTCTGCCGACTACTTCAGTTTTAGTAGATCATGTAAAATGAATGATCTAAGATAATAATAAAGTTACATTCAATATTCTATCTGGTTTACTTTCTTAGTCACTCTTGGGCCGCGAAATAGACTCTCACCATACCAAAGTTCCTATAGGTATGCCATCCCATGACACAAATATTATTACGGACCAAGACCATGCAGAAAGAAAGGAAGGCTGGTTTATTGAAACCGGAACAGCAGAGTAATTTGCTTTTAAAAAGCAAATTACCATTCATCATACTAAAGTGTCACCCCTGTTTCATCCCGTTCAAGAAAAAGAGGATGTCACGATAATGTGTGACTGTTGATTGCAATAAGCACTTACTTTGCATCAATTCAGTCAGGACGTCGATTTCAATTTGACCACATCCTGCTTTCTCAAGATATTCTTGTTATTTATTGTTATGAGAGAGTTTTTTAAATCAGCACTCTGACCCCCACTTATGTTCCAACTGTTTGTTTTATGCACATGTCGCGAAAATCACTGGGACATTCCGAGTTTTTGTGCTTGTAAGTCACTTTTGTCCTTCAGGCTTATCAGAGAAGGTTGGTAAATTTTATGATAAACGTGTAATGTTTACAACATTGTAATAGGTTACTAGGATGTTAATTGAGGTCAAGTTATAAAAATAGGTACCTATAAGGCCTATGGTCTGCAAATGCAACTGCACACTGCAAGAAAAAAAACCTTCCCCCAACATTGATTACCATGCTTTGTGATTTTGAACCAAAGAGAACTTATAATATTTACAGTGATACCTTGCCGGGCCCGAATCCGCAACCTCGTGCTTGACCCCCGGGTCATCATGATACGATTTTTTAATTAGTTAATCGTAATAAGCAAAGATGTGTTTCATTTTCGTATGACATCAGCTACCTACATATCTATTAATAGGCGCACAATACACTGAAATAATTTGACTTGTTACGTATAGAACTAACCCACCAGTGACGATATTATAATTATATTTTAATTAAGTATTAAAAAATCGTCGCAGTTTACTGTTGGTTTCTAATTTCGTCCGCGAAATTCTAATTTTCTTACGTTTTGCAATCTGCAGGTCAGTATCAGGTTTTATGTTCATCATCAGCCTATAATGTTCCCACTGCAGGGACTCAGGCCTCCTCTCTAGGAGAGGGATGGGTTATACAATACAAATACAAATATTTTATTGGAACAAAAAACATTATAACAATTTTTGTGTACGTTAATACTGCGTTAGTTTAGTAACTGTGTCGCAGTTATTAGCGCCCACCCCTACACCCTGGAGCGAAAGGCAACAGAAGTTCCATAACAATAATTTTGGTAAGTAGGTAGAAACTAGTAAAACATTTAATAATAATAAAACTAAACAAGTTAATGATACTTGTAGCAATATAAGGAGGTGTGTGAGTGAATAAGTGTATGTGAGAGAGTAAGTGAGTTTGTGTGTGTTACGGGAGTGTGTGAAAGTGCGTCCGTCAGTGTGTGTGTGTGTTAGTGTGTGTGTGTGTGGGAAGGGTACGTGTATGTGTATGCGGAGGATGTGAACGAATATAATTTAAATTTTTATGAGGCTCTCTGTTTCCTCATAAGTCATGTTTTGGAGCCATTTTTCTATTTTTAGTTTACACTCTCGTGACGAGACAGCGGATAGATCTGTAATTTTTCATTAATTTTGTTATAAATAGCAGGACTTAAAAAAAAATATTGTCTTCTCACAATTGTGAGATTGACACTCTCTGTCGGGCATACTCTGTTAACTCGACGTTTTTGAGTATTGAGATTAGGGTCATATTTTATATCAGTATGCTTACGTAACAAAGTCGATACCAGAAATGCTTTCCTTACAGTAAGCACTTTCCATAGAGCATACAAGTCGTGCGTGGGGAAGCGAATTGGTTTGTGTGCCATTGACTTTTAGAACAACTCTTTGTGATCTTTCCAGATGAAGTAGAAGGCATTTACGAGAGCATCCCCACGCGGTAATGCAGTAGGTTATTACGGAATGTGCCAGTGCAAGATATACGGTTTTTAATGTTACAAGATCTGCCGAGGTTCTGAGGGTTTTACGAACTTTCTGACACGTGAAACCAAAGACCCAATCTGTCCATTCCACGTCATAGTGCTATCTATAATCACCCCTTAGTATTTAATTTTGATTTGTACGCGTAATTGTAGTAGGTACAGTTGCAAGTTGTACTTGTGTTCGAGTGGCCTTGTGAGCAGTTAGTGTGAAGGAGGAATCTGGTTGTGATATAAGCCGACGTGCAAACGTTATGAATTTAGTTTTTTCTAAGTCCAGGGTGAGCAAGTTGTTATTTAAACAATTCATAATATCCCGTAGGTAGGGCTGATGCCGCATGAAACTGCACGTCCACCCAGTCACTACCATGAACTAACAACACTGTGTCATCCGCATACGTTATGATTTTGCAATTTGTAAGGGACAGTTTACAGAGACTGTTTATATAAATAAGAAAGAGGGTGGGCCCCAGGACACTGCCCTGAGGAACTCCGTAGGAGAGAAAGTGTTCTTCATATTATTATCCACCACGCGTGCCCAGTGCGGATTGGCAGATGTCATGTCTTCGAATTCTTTGGTTCTAAGACATGCCGGTTTCCTCACGATGTTTTTCTTAACCGTTTTGAGAGCAGTGGTGATGAAATAAATTACACAAAGTAATGTGCCTGCCTGGGTTCGAACCCACGACTTACCTACTGTTCGTAAGTCGGGGCCGCAACCACTGGGCCACCACAGCTCTCTGGTTTTATGTTGATTCAAATATAATTCGCACACGTAATGATATGTATTTAGAGAAATATAATCATTAAAATCATGATTACAATCTTCTTGAGTTCATTTAATTCCATGTAGACTATAATTATGATGAAAAAGGCATTAATTTTAATAATTATTACTCAGTAAAGTCACATTTGTTACGATCGCGAACGCGTTATAAGTATTATACCTTAGGGTCCCGTCGGGGCTGCGGGTTGTTCGCAAGAGATACCACGGCCTCGGCATGAAGGGCTAAGAAGGAACATGGATGGTTTTTAGTCAGTAGAAGTCTGACACTCCCTTTCGCTCTGCCCAAGAGCGGGAGGGGTTATTTGATGATTTCCCACCGCCAAAAAAAAAAAAAAGGGTATAACGTACCCCGTCGGGGCTGCGGGTTGTTCGAAAGAGATACCGCGGCCTCGGCACAAGGGCTAAGAAGGAACTCCCCTCCGCTCTGCCCAGAGCGGGAGGAGACATTTGATAATTTACCAACCCAACAAAAAAAAAACGTGAACGTCCAAAGAGATATTTTTAGCCAGGATAACGACTCCAATCCGGTTTGAAAATTATAATCAACTAGCTGTTGCCAGCGGCTTCGCCCCCTACAAATCGAAAATTATCCCACGGGAAGATAAAATTGGGATAATAACTATCCTATGTGTTAATCCAGATTATAAACTATCTGTGTACCAAATTTTATCGAAATCCGTTCAGTAACGTTTTTGCGTGAAAGAGTAACAAACATACACACTCACAAACTTTCGCCTTTATATTATGTACTTACCTATATTAGTATAAAGTTGGTACTTATCGATTGTTTAGGAGGTGCACGGGTGGAATTAGTTACTAGCCAATAGTATGATCTACTTCATAATCATCTACCTAGTCTTTTCCCAACTATGTTGGGGTCGGCTTCCAGTCTAACTGGATGCAGCTGAAATACCAGTATATTAAAAAATCGTGGAGGACTGATACCAGTATATTACATGGAGCGACTAGTCAGTCGCTCCATGTAATATACTGGTATTTCAGGTATTTCAGTAAAAAATCGTGGAGGACTGATAGGCATCAGTCCTCCACGATTTTTTCGCAATTCATATTGGAAAGAAGTTCCTTATCGCGCGTTGCGAAAGGAGGCTAGACGAAAAAAAATTAAGACCAAAAGTTGTAACGACACTTTTTGCTATAGTTGTCAGCCGTGCGGCGTGCGCGTGTTTCTCTGTCTGACTCTCTCTCTCTCTCTCTCTCATAGTGGTTTTTTGTACATAATAAATAATAAAATTCGTTTGAAAAATAATAAGGAATAATAAATTAACAATAATAAATATATAATAATAATAAATATATAATAATAATAATAAATAAATAATATTTTTTATTAATAATAATAAAAAATGCTTAGGAACTTCGACCCTCTGGTCAGTTCTGGAATCTTTACAGCGATGCCAAGTAGACTGGCTTTGCATCCAAGTGCTGAGAACTCTATACGAAAACGCCACAATGACCGTTCAAACTCAGAACTAGCAAACAGAGCATATCCCATTGCGTCGGGGAGTAAAGCACACGCCTGCCATGCCATCGCACTGGAGGATGTGTTTCAGTCGCTGATTTGGGAAGACATCAACGGTACGGTTGGTTCATAAATTCAAGGTTGCTCAGCGAACTGTGGTTATGCTTGAAGTCTCTCTGGGAGATCGCATCCCGAAAAAGGATATCCAACAGAAAACCTTAGTTGTCGACATAGCTCACAGAATAAGTAAGCTGAAGTGGTAGGGGGGCGGCCATATAAGCCGCAGAACCTATGACCGTTGGGGTAGACTTGTTCTTGATTGGAGACCGCGAGTCGGCAAGCGTAAGATGGGACGCCCTCCGGCTCAGTGAAGCAACAATCTACGCAGGGCCACTGGCAGCAGCTGGATGAGAGTTGCTAAGTGGCGTGCGATTGAAGAGGCCTTTATACAGCAGTGGATTGCTGTCGGCTGATGATGTCGCTGATCATAATTTTAGATGTCTTCTAAATAAATAACATGTCAATTAGAATAAACATTCTCGTTTATCGTCCTTTACGACGTTAAACAACAATTCAAGTAATTTATACGCCCCAGTTCCTTTGCGCCATTTATGAAAAGTTGGGCTTACGCCTTTGTGTGGGGTGTACATTATTAAAAAAAATTGGTCGTAAAGCACATGCAATCTCAGTAAATACAAAACCAAGCCCATTTTTGAAAAAAACCCTCTCAAAGATATCAAAAATTTAAGAACTTTGTCCCTTTTTTTTTTGGCGGGTGGAAAATCATCAAATAACCCCTCTCTCGCTCTTGGGCAGAGCGAAAGGGACTGTGTCAGACTTCTACTGACTAAAAACCACCCATGTTCTTAGCCCTTCATGTCGAGGCCGCGGTATCTCTTGCGAACAACCCGCAGCCCAGAACTTTGTCCCTTGGATACTTTTATGTAGCTCTAAAAATGAGAGAAATCTATACTAATATTATAAAGCTGAAGAGTTTGTTTGTTTGTTTGAACGCGGTAAACTCAGGGACTACTGGTCGGAACAGAAAAACTCTTTTTGTATTGGATAGTCCATTTATCGAGGAAGGCTTTAGGTCTAGGCTATATAACATCACGCTACGTCCAATAGGAGCGGAGCATAAATGAAAAATGTTGTAAAAACGGGAAAAGATATTCCTTTTAGGGAGCTTCCGTTGCGTGCGCTGCGAAAACGGTTTAAGTTACGCGAATATCATGTATCAAAGAATTGTTTCTCTTAAAAGTCCTAAAAAAAGTCCGCGACAGCATATGTCTACCTTTTATGATTGACTCACTGTAACCATTTTTTACTATTAAAATGTTAGGTTAAAAATAATGATATTTTCTGAAGCTTATTTAACCCATATGGTATTAATCTATATCTAAATACTAGCTGACCCATGCAACTTCGTCTGCGTCACATAATAAGCTTATAACAAATCATGTCAACATAAATTGAGTTAAATCGTAACAAACAAAAAATCTTATCTTTCCTCTTTATAATATTAGTTTAGATTATATTAAAGTGTGAATTACTATTGGTATCTCTTACTGTTAAATATTCAATAACACATGTACCTTGTAAACATGGTGCAGTAAATATTTTGAATTTGAATTTCTCCGGAGCCCCCGGAGGTCAGAATCCCCACTAACCTACCGCACTGGACCGAATGACTGCCGCGCGCGTAATTATTTTGTCGCGCGGATATTTTTACATTGCGATATCTTCTAATTATTTATTTGTTTATACTGTATAGAGTTAAGGGCACAAATATTATATATTAAATTTCTGTGCTATATAGCTTTTGAGCCCAGAGGTATCGATATGCTGGCGTTTGGTACTCAAAATAACTACAAATGGATGAATAAAACTTTAGTTACGTACTAATCAAACATAGATGAGGAAATTAAAAATAACGGTAGCAACCTTTGCAATAAAATGAAACAGAATCGATTGTCTTGACATGTGATACGAAAGGATGAAACGCAAATTATGACTAAAAGAGTTTTGAATTATGAATATTGTTATTGATGCGAGAGGATGAAGAGAGATGAAACGCATTATGACAAACATTAACGAATATTATAATCAATGTTGATAGGTGCAGACGAAAGGAACATCAAAGAAAATATGGATAGATTTTGTGATATCTTAACGGTTGGCAAAGGAAACTAGATGGACAAACCATGTTACACCACGCCATTTCAAAGTTATTTACAACGTAAAAACTTTTATGTGATTATGAAAACACTACACTTTGTGGTATAGGTTCCCGAACGACTTTTATATCACATGACATCGACAGATGACAGTAATATAACCTTAACTGAACTGTCAAACAGATGTGAATTTGGCCAGCTGGTGCGTTCCATATCGCTTATATTATTTCATAAAATCAAAGTAGTGCTTTTAGTTGTCTGGGTTAAAGTTAATAATAATACAATATATCCTCAAAATTTGGCATCGAATGAAACATCGCATAGTGTAACAATTAACGAAGGTAGTGTTCTTAGTGATCAGCTAACAACAGACATCGAAAAATGTTCCTATTGATGTATAATAGTGTGATTCATGTTATAATGGAAAACCTGTAAAACTGTTTACAGTATCCAAGGTTATGAGGTTTGAAAGTTATATAATGAAAATATTTTCCGTGTTTGAATCAGTCAGTTGACTATGAACAAAATGTTTGCACCGAATTCATGTTTCCATGTTTCTTCACTTGTCAAGTACCATTGGAAGAGATGTAATCAATGTATGAAGCTGTTATCTTCACAAGCGCGGGAAAACCCTTCACCTAGTGACGGACCGTGGTCATTGTATTCTCAGAGAGTGGCAAGTGGAGCTCTAAGTAAAGATACACACCAAGAAAATGTTGTGCAGAGTTTACAGAAAGTATATGAGGAAGTGGTTGCTTTTGAACGACCAGCTCTACAAGTGCAGAGTACAAACTCTCTGTTTAACTTCTTTAGAAAACCTCAGCCCCAGAAGATAATAGCACCAAATGGACTGTATATATTTGGCAGTGTTGGAGGAGGGAAAACTATGTTGATGGATTTGTTTTATGAAACAGTACCGGTAATTAATATAGTTTAATTGGGTTTTCATTGTGTTATGTACAGTCGAACAAGCTAATAAGTATACAGCCAGCTAACTTGCATTTACTTTTAAGATTATAAAGATTCATTTAGAGACTGATTCCAAACGATACAGCGTTTGACATCAGTGGCTTAATGCGAAACGCTTTATAAAACAAAATTGCAATCAATATTTTCAGTGTACTAGAATTATAAAAAACTCTACCTGTATACTTATTACCTTGTTCGACTGTACAAAATTTAAATCATAGATTTTTATTTGCCACTGTAAATGCTGATTCTAGAAAAAAATTAACTTTTGCTTTTTTTATTTAAGTACTTCTTTAGTAACAATATTTAAAATAATTTTATTTTGCATGCCTACTTTCAGATAAAAGAAAAATTGAGAGTTCACTTTAACTCATTTATGTTGAACATTCATGCCAGAATTCATGAGCTGAAAATTAAATCAGGAAAAGGAGCAAGTTCCTTCCGTGATGAGGGCTCAAAGCCATTTGATCCAATTCCCCCAGTCGCTGCTGACATCACTCAGGAATCTTGGCTCATTTGCTTTGATGAATTCCAAGTAAGTGATTCATTATGATTTACAAGTGGTATGTGTGGATTAGTATTTTTTATTATTATTTTATGCCAGATAGTGCAATCCTTTTGTTGTTTGTAAAGAGTGAGTAGCAATTAATAAGTAACACAAGCATTATTTTGTTGTTTGAAATGCAAAAGCAGGACATTTAAGGATAAATGCCAAGTATTTCTTATCATTTTCCTGTTTTATTGACCTCTTGTAAACCTAAAAAGATGTAAACATCTTCAGTTTAGGTTCATCCGACTTTGTTATTAATGTTAAGTCTTGGATCTTAATATATTATTTTGTGATATCCTTTTATAAGTTTGTGTACCTTTTATTTGTAGGTAACAGATATTGGGGATGCTATGATATTAAAACGACTGTTCACACAACTATTTGACAATGGCTGTGTTGTAATAGCAACTAGCAATAGGCAGCCTGATGATTTGTATAAAAATGGATTGCAGAGGTCAAACTTCTTGCCATTTATACCTGTCCTAAAATCTCATTGTACCATGGTTCAATTAGATTCAGGTGTAGACTATAGGTTACGGGGAACTGGCACAAAATATAGTAAATATTTTCTGTAAGTACTGAATATTTGCATGTTTTCAATTTACAATGCTGAATTGAATAGCTGTTGTCATAAAACATTTCATACAATGGGGCTTATATTTATGTACTATAATAAAGTAATGCAGCAATTGGAGGGAAAATTTACATTCAAGTTTAATACTCTTTGTTTTGCTGACCATTATGATGACCATAATTATATTGCCATACAACTGAATAGTTCACCCATGATTATTAAATTGATTACAGAAACAGTGAACTCACTCCTGAGAGCAATGCTGTAGACAATTTGTTCAAATTTTTAATATCCAAAGAGAATGACACAGTGAGGCCCCGGGTTATCAACATTATGGGTAGAAATGTTAAGTTTGCTAAATCTTGTGGAAGAATTCTGGATTCCACTTTTGAAGAGTTGTGTGACAGGGTAAGTAAATAAACAGCAAACACAAAAGATTTTCTATATTATTTCTAGATAGATACACAGACTCTTTATTGAATCTACACCAGAGGTGCCCAAATTGTGGGCCATGAGGTGTTCCTGATTGCCATTCTCTGAAAACTAAACCGGTAACCGGTTACAAGCTTGTTGTCTCACAAAGGTTGATGTCTTTTTTCACAGATAGGTGCGCCTTTCGGAACTTACTGAACGATTTTCGAAATAGGTTTTTTCCCAAAGAAAATGTCGAATATATTCCGTGAATTCAAGATTCTTTCCATGCACAAGATCCCCAAAATTCACTTCGTCAGAAAAAGAGTCTCACTAAACTCACTTGCGAGAGCAGCCTTAAACAAAATTAACATAAGTATTCCGATTTGATTTTTCTTGTATACTAAATCTGTAAGTGCGCCGCGAACCGAAAAAGTTTGAGAACCCTTGACCTACACCATACCACTGCCTTCTTTTCCTTAATCATGATTTATAGCAAAATTTTGCTTTATTTCCAGCCATTAGGAGCCAGTGATTATCTTGTGATATCGAAGACTTTCCACACTGTTTTTATTAGAGACCTGCCTCAATTAACTATAGCACAACTAAGATCTCAGCTAAGAAGATTTATTACGCTTATTGATACACTCTATGACAATAGAGTTAGGGTAGGTACTAATTAACTTAGTAATAGAGTACTAATTCAAACCGTCAGACCAGTCAATATGTATTTTTATATTATTATTTTATAGGTTGTCATCTCAGCGGATTGTGAACCAAAAGATTTGTTTAAATCAGACGTAAAAACGGGTTACGGTGATGCCGACAGAGCGCTGATGGATGACTTGAAAATTACGAAAGATTCCGTAAGTTTAAAAAAAATTGCCATTTTTTAGTAAAAGTATTAGTAGTTTAAACATAACTAGTGAAATGTGGGTGTACAAATAGGTACACCCCTGTCTAACCCTTCGGGAATGACAGGCGTGTTGTTACGTTTTGTTTCAGCATATTATGCTTTCACAGTTAAGTACCTACTGATGTAGAAATGGGATTAAAGCCATGATAATTTGAGCAAATACGATTCATAAGTACCTAGTTAGGCACAGCTAAAGCTATACTAATATTATAAAGACAAAACGTTTGTATGTACAGTCACCTACAAAAAATGCATGGACAATTCAGAAATAAAATCGTGTGAGAAATGACGCCACCTAACGTAAACTAGTTATCGACTATAAACGTTCACAGGACAAGAAACATTAAAGTATCCATGCAATTTTGCAGGTACTGTACAACAGGGTAACCTTCGGAATTATAATTGATTCAATACAAATAATACCGCTTTTTTTATTATCCCCGAGTGTCACAGGCCAGATTTAAAACATTCCCGTGAGATAATTTTCGATTATAACGTGAGCGAAGCCATGGCCAAAAACCAGCCAGTCATAAGATGCAGCTAGCTCTTTCTAGCAAGGAGAAGATGCCCTCTCCTTGCTAGTTACAAGCCAATAATTATATAGCCTAACGATTGATGAAGGAGTACATAGACAACATGCTTTTATATAAAATATAACATTGTTTTGTAACAGGCTGATGCCAATGCAGCGATATTCACTGGCGAAGAAGAAATGTTTGCGTGTGACCGGAGTCTTTCCAGAATAATGGAAATGCAGACAGATGAATATTGGGACAAATGGGGCAAAAATGTTAATTAATGTTCCGATTCAATACGTTAATAGTTAATTTTGAAATTGTGTTCATTATAGATGTATTGTTTTCAAGTGAGATGTTGAAAATGTTAGCAATAATGCCTAACGAAGTGCCTATATTAGTGTGTTACGTAATGATTAAGGTACTTATACAATAAACATCAGTATTATAACATTCTCATGTTATTCAGAATTATATCCATAGTTCCATGATGTTTCCAATTTATGTTATATTTTGTAAAATATATTGTACAGTTATGTTAAAAACATATTTTTATTTTGTTAGTAATTTATTATTTGAAAATAAAGTTGAATTGACATTTTCATTTATATTGGTTTTAAATTTAGACCCACAGGTTACACACATTTTATCACCCTTGCTAAAAATAAAAGAAAACCCAATGCATTTCGACATTCAGTCATAGGCTAGTCTACCCAACGCCTTAATTCATATCACCAGACATTTTAGGAGTTTAGCTCGTGAGATTCGACGTAAATGTCGGTCTAGGACCTAGACCTACATTTACGTTGAAACTCACGAGGTTTGTATTCGAATTTGTACCCCCGATGGTTCTCCTAGGCTCTACCATCGGGAGTACAATTTCGAAAAGACAGGTATGCTGTAGCGTGACACTTAAACCGACACTTCTGACATCAAGTTCATCAACCATCAACATCAAATTAATTTAGGCCTAGGGCTACTTTTGTAACCGACTTCCGAAAAGGAGGTAGAATTCTGTTTTTTTTTTTGTATGTTTGTTATTGCATATCTCCGTCATTGATGAACCGATTTTCAAAATTCTTTTTGTGTTTGAAAAGGTATACTCCCGAGGTGGTCCCATTGTCACCAAATCAAGATCTGATGATGGGATCCCAGGGAAATCGAGGGCAACCCTCAAATTTTATAGGCACATTTGATGTTTTTCATATATTTTATAAAGCTTTTTAAGTATTTGCGTCTGACCATCATAATATCATGTGAATTCGCCGATGATGATGGAAGGTACAATTCCTCAACGGTTAGGAGTTGGAAGAAAATTCTTTCTTATTTATACTCACGAAGCGATAATTGTATTCTTTCAGGGTATTAGGTTGACCCGAGGTGGTCCCATTGTCACCAAGTCAGGATCTGATGATGGGATCCCAGGGAAATCGAGGGCAACCGTCAAACTTTATAGGCACTTATGACGTTTTCCATATATTTTCTAAACCTGTTCAAGTATTTGCGTGTGGTCATCACAATATCATGTGGATTTACTGATGATGATGGAAGGTACAACTCCTCAACGGTTAGGAGTTGAAAGCAATAATAAGGGAATCTTGAAGGTTAAGGGTTAGGGTTCTTGGTTGAATGTTAAATGTATAGTAAATATTTGTATAGGATATTACAACTAAAAATTGTAAAATAAAAAAACTTTTTTGCAAAAAAAAAAACCGACTTCAAAAACACAAAAAAGAGAAAAATAAACTTCACAAGAAAAAGCAGCTTCTGAAGTCGGTGGCAAAAAAAAACGAAATCAAACAGACAAAATGTCACCGACTTCAGAAGCTGCTTTTTCTTGTGAAGTTTATTTTTCACTTTTTTGTTTTTTTGTTTTTCGACCATAATGTTAAGAAAACGTTAGCCGTCAATCCGCCTATTATATTCCTTAGTTAGGTTATCGGCCCTTAGTAAACTTATCAAGGATAAAAAAACGCATTAGATAAAGACAAAACATAATATATTTACGTCTGATTAGTAATTTGTTTTTAATGAACGCTTATCTAATCGTACATATGGCTGTAGTACTCCTGATACACTTGGATGTAGGTTTCTTTTTCGGAGGGCGTCATCAGTGCTATGACGTCATCGTCCACACTTGTTAGTGAAACCGGCTTGCCATTGACCAACACAGAGGGCGCGTTGTCGTCAGTATCAGACTCTTCGCTTTCCATTTCAGCTGAAACATAATAGTAGAAAATGTGAAGAAGTTACCCTTATCTACTACCGACTACGGAAAAAACAAATGGAAGAAATGGCTTTGGGCTGGCTAAGAGCTACCAAGACGCAACAGTACTTGTCAAGCAAGTCTCGTCGTTTGATGTGGCGCATTTAAGTTGTAATTTCATCGCACAGTTCACACGTTAGCGGTACTACGAAAATCAACCTTCCTGCTACGAAATTAAGGCGATGTCAATGAAAAATATTTCCCTTTGTTTTTTACTGATTTGTTTCATTTTAAATTTATAAGATATTCTGTGAGTCCTTACCAACAGTAGCCAATTCGTCCTTGAGTTTGTATGGGTCTTTAGATTCATTGTCGCTGGAGTCTGAACTTTCTGGTTCTATACCCTTCAAAGCATTTTGAGCAGCATTGTTACCTGTAAATGTAAAACGAGTTGTCAAAATTATACTTATTTAGATAATGTTTCCATCTATCGGGAGACTAGGCGTACTGCAGGTTATCCACCCATACCTAGTCGATGTTCCACACATTCATACGAAGCGCTTTGCTAAGTCCTTTATTATGCGCACAGCCAAGGAGTGGAACTCCCTGCCTGCGTCGGTTTTCCCGTGTTCATATAACCCCAATCTATTTAAGTCGCGAGTAAATAGGCTTCTTCTGGGTAAGCTCGTTCCATCGTCGACCTCATCTTTGCCCTTAGGGTAAGATTGAGGTCAAGAGCAAGCCCATTCCAAATAAAAAAAAATGTTAATTTTAAAATATTGATTTTAAACCAAAACCTTATTGGTGTAGACACAGGGTGTAGAGATCAAAGTCATTCTTCATTAATCTTCCTTCATACTTCGTGTTGTGAATACTTGGTTTCGTTAAACCATTTATTTCAATTAGATATGGTTTTTTTCATACTTCCCAATATCCCATAAAGTAATTTTTTTATCATTCTATACTCTAACCGTTAATATACCTAGTTCTCTTTTGTACCGAATGATTACCATAACATCGTTTCCGTTGGAATCCTTACCAGTGTTTTGTTTCTCATGAGCGAGCAGGACAGACATAATGTCGTCGTTCTTCTCTTTCCCAGCTGCCTTCGCGTTACTGGCATTGCTGGCTGCTTTCTCCAGCGCAGCATCCGTTGAATGAACGCTGTCACTCTGTAAATGCATCAAGAATAGTATTTCGTTTCAAGTTTGAATGTGGCAGATTCACTCATGATCATCAAATATTGATAATTAATTCGAGGAGGGGGGTCTAGTGTGTCCAATAGATTCTATCATCATTACATATGGGAGTTAGCTTTACTACTGATTCTCATTTTAATCACCCATTTTAGTATGAAATGAAGAGCACCCCGGGTCAATAGGTACACCCAATCGGGCATTCGGGTAGTACCTACACATTTTTTACCTCAAAAGGTAGTGATATTTAAAGGAACTTTCATAGGTGACCATCAATCAATCTTATCTATCAGGAAATGTACTCACCTGATTTCATACTTACAAAACACACGACATTTCTCAATGAATCAGACGGTATATGCGCATTTAATGTAATATCGGAAGATACTGCGCCCAAATGTAGGTCAAGCCAAGAGTCAGTTACAAAGGAGTTATTAAACGATCGAAATAATTTTCACGATATAAATAAAGGGGTAATTATTAACTAGAGCATTTCCGAAAATAGATGGCCTTATGAATATTTAAACAATAAGCGTCGATATAATATGAAACCTAGTTAAAGACGGCATATCTGTAATGAATGACCCATTTCAAACGGCACAAGTGCGTCTCTTGAAAATACTTTAAGGTCGCTGTCTCCATGCGCAAAGATAAGGCTCTTTTAAAAAATGGTGGCATTTTGGCAGGCGCTTCGTAAATTGGATCGTTATTTTGTAAAAATGTTCGGTAATCTCATTAAGATAAACTCTAAAATGCAGTTGATTATTCGTGTGATAGGAGAGGAGAAATCGCTGTGTAGTATAGTAGTTGCTTCAGCCACATTCAAATTTTCGCCTAGCCTTTCATTCATCCCTTTTGTGGCCCAAAATGCTGGTTCATACAAGACAGAAAGTCTAACCATTATTTCATAAATCTTCTCCTTAATCTACTATTTGGAGAATCTGCAACATCGACAAAATAATAAAGAAAACCCAGTACTTGATCATTGGTGACAATGGTACTCTCCACCATCCATACGGGTCTCTCCTTGCGCAGCGCACTGGTGTCGTTAGCGTTGTCCGCTTCGCCGATGGTGACGTCGACACGGGTTTCCTCAACCAACATGCCTTGGTTGCGCGTCGCCTCGCCCGACCATTCCTGCCCAGGGGGACGCTGGGCTAACAGTCTTGAGTTCAATCTGTAAGAAGGTTTTGCTCTTTAAATGTAGCTAGCGTAGGATACCATGGGGTATGCGGTGTTACAGAACCGTCATTTGCTAGAGTGACAATCGTACACGGCAGTATCGACGAGGCGATCAGCAGCACACTCTGTTGTATACTAAAATTATTGACTTACCCATGTTGACACACATTTTAAATAAAATAAGTGCTTTTATGTCAGGTGAAAATGTCTGGGAGAAACCGGCATTTCCTAGAGCCATAAAATAGAAATGCAACAAGTACCTGGGCCTACGTTGTGGATTATATCCCACTCCCTTTCATAGAGAGGAGGCTTGTTTCCCGGTAACAGGTTCAACATCAGAAGTAGGATAATGAAGCTTTAACTCTACTTTTACTCAGTAATAAATATCAATATATAGGTACCCTCTGATAGTGTTGATATCTACTGGCTCCGGTTCTAAGATCTCTGGCGACAGTTTGATGCCCTCCACCTCTCGTAGCAGAATGTACAGTGTCTCTAACTGTTCATTGAACTTCGCCAGTAGTAACCTGGAGTCTTTCTTCGGGAGTGCCGATTGGTCCTCTTCTACAACTTGGCTACAAAATGTGCAACGGAACTCTTGTGTCATGATATCGTACAACTGGTCTGCCTGAAAATACGCAGATGGATAACTTTAGAAATGCCATTTTCTAAAGGTTTATTTTATGGAGGTATACCTCAGCAGACTTCCAAGGTAACGAGGTTGTAAAATACCTATCCATCCAGCTTCCCTAACGTTTAACAGCAAGATGGCAGCTCAGCAGTTAAGTGGTCACGTTTCCGAAATATAATCGAATCGTATGGTCTAAGCTACTATCCGAGTTAATTATCAGGTAGACTTACTTCGAGATCTGTGAATGTCTTCCCACATGAGGGGCATTTGAAACTGGCGCGACTGGTAGCGTCACGTTCTTCTGTTTCCATCCGTTTGCGCATAAGATCTAATTTGTATTTAACTACGTTTACGAATGTTTTGTAATTGATAAAATAATAGTTTACTTTCTGTGCTTTTCCGTCGGGTCCTGAAAATAGAAATGAAGTTGAAGGGGGTACGATATGATAGAAATGTTCTGGGAGTTAGTCTTTCCTATGTTGTATTTATTAGGGAATGCCATTGGAATGGACATTGCAGGCTTGAATCACCTGATTGTCTGATAAAAAGATGATTCCGTGCTTCGGAAGGCACGTATAAGCCGGTGGTCCCGGCCGCCAAATGGCGGTCGTCAAACCATCTCAGGGGCCTTTGAGGCGGTTTAGAAACTCTGACACTAGGGTGTGTGGGGTCGTTAGACCTTACTGCCCACACGATAAGAAGAAGAAGAAGGGAATGCCAATATAAAGTTATTTGAAAACGTTCATGGTTGTCGGCTTCACAGTTGAGTAACTTAGCGCAACGGTCGAGTAGCTTTATGTAGATCAATGGAAAGCAGCACATAGCATTTACACGCATCAGGCTACACTTCAATATAGAGTTTATAAACTCACACCCTCTCCCATAGAGATAGGCAGAAACACCAGAACGACATGTGCTACGATTCTAAATTCTACTTTTTTTTCAATTTTTTTATAACTACCTATCATAATTATTGTCCCCAGCCTTTTGGGCTGTTTTGCATATATACGCGTTTAGTTTGGATGACATGTACTTATGGTTAGCTAAGTGACGTCATTCTGAAATTAATGGGGGGCTCCTTAAAATGGTTGTTATTTTTTTTAGGCACCCTCATGGGGTGGGTAGGTATCAATTATAAGGGCTTGTTGAGAAGAATTAGAAGAAAAGACAACAAAGATTCATCATCATCATCATTTCAGCCATAAGACGTCCACTGCTGAACATAGGACTCCCCTAGAATGGGGGATTTGCCATAATCGCCACGCTTGGCAGGCGGGTTGGCTATCGCAGTATGGTTGTTACGAAGGCATAGAGAACGCTGCTGCCCATTCTCTGGTAAGTCCCTTAGTCGCCTCTTACGACACCCACGGGAAGATATGGGATGGTGCTATTCTTATTATGCTCTTTAACAAAGATTGATTTATTTCAATCTTGAAATACATATAGATATATTTCAATCTTTGATAAATGTCCTAGGTCATTTAATCATTTTTGTTAACACAGGTACAAAAAATAGTTGGTATAAAATTACAAGCGCGCTATGTTATACCCTATATAAAAATGTACTCTGTGGTTATACCCGAAGGTGTAAGTATAAATTTTAATGTTCATCGAGGTCGTTGAGATTCGAATTAACTAAGTAGGTATATAATTAATTACATGAATGGAATACATAATATAGAATCAATTGATTTTACTTAACAAAACTTAAAAATAAAGAAGAATATAAAAATGTCAAAAAGGAAAAATATAATATAATGTCTAAATAAAATGAAAAAAAAATAAAAGAGTGAATAATAATACAAAAATGTCACGTGTAATGTTAAATAGTCAATGAGTACGGTCCACGGTCAAAAGTCGTCAAAAATTCCGAAATGCTGTAATATGCTTTAGGCAACAGTAAAGATTTAAGCCTTTTCTTAAATAAGCATGTGTTCAATTCTTTAGTTGATCTATAAATGTGGTTGAATATGATTAATGCCATTCAAAAACACTTTTATGCATCAATGCTGTGTGGGACCTTTTTACGCACAAGTTATTATTCTGTGGTCGATTTCGTGTGTTATAAAATGTTATTCTGGTAAACAGGTCAGGATTACTCTTAACAAATACAGCTATCTCAAAAATCTATAAGCACGGAAATGTTAATACTTTGTATTTAATAAAGAATGGTTTACACGAATCTAAATTGTGGAGTCTGAACATTGACCTAATGCACCTTTTTTGTGCTTTAAAAACTCTCCCCCAAAAAATGACACCATACCTCAATACTGAACTCACCAAACCATGATATGCAGTGACTAAAGCTTCGACGTTAATCAATGAAGTCAGTTTAAATAGTCCATAGGCTGATTTGCTAATACGTTAAGTTAGCTCCTCAGTGTGTGGTTTCCAACCTCATCTTTTGACAATCGTTAAACCTAAGAATTTTGATGTATCTACTTGTGTTATAATTTTATTGTATTTAAAACAATGTTATTTTAGTATTTCTTGTTTACTTCGGCGACGTTCATAAACGCGCACTGGTTGGTAGGGATCTACATACCATCCCTAAAACACGATCAAGTTAAAAGTAATTTCTTAGAAGTACCTGTTTCCATTTTTAATCTCACTTGGATGAATTTATCGTTTTTCAACGTGGCTATTCGGGCCCTTAACATTTTCCTTTCGAACTTTAATAGTTCGCAAATATCATCCTCTTTCATACCTGCGAAAAAAGAAGATAAATTAGACATACTTAAATGTCACCTAGAAAATACCTTACTTATTCTCGAGATCTTTGTATTGCAGTAGACACAGATTACGTTGACAAGGTTACAGCGCTCCTCAACCGACGATTATACCGAAATAGAGCAAAGAATATCTCTGCAGATTGGCACACAAATTTGGCTAGTATACAGTCAGTTTGACGGCACGGTTGGCGCAGTGGCTGAGCGATTGGCTACTGCGCTGTGTCGCGGGTTCGAATCCCACACGGAACAAACGTTTGTATGAGTTGTTCCGGATTTAGCTGTTTGTATAGGTATGCGAATTTAAATGTTTGTAAACGCATCCACCGAGATAAGAGCGGGGATATTTTTGTTTAAATAACAAAAGTAATAGGTACCTACTTAATAACAGTTGACAGCAGCAAGATTATTGTATTATGTAGGTATACAGATCAGTTATTTGACAAACTTGTCAATGGCAGCAACCGAACAGCAACCTTATTTTAACGAAAATAAAGATCACTGTCACATAACTTTCTTCCAAATAAAAAACAGTACCAACACGTGCCAGTTATTTTATTGAGACAGTCCAGGATAGGGTTTTTCGATCGTGCATACAGTTTCCTAATCCCGGTGTACCTAGATTTATGAAACAAATCATCATTCATCATGCCTCGGAATTGGGTTAAGTGGGGTATTGTGGGAGTAGGTACATTTATGCCTACCCTTCCCAGGAATGATGCATGACGTTTAAATATTTTGTAATTGGGAGAGAGCTTTACCAATAGTAAGTACGGCGCAAATCTAAAATCCTACTGAGAAATCCGCAGAGAAGTGAAAGGGTTCTATTTAGATCTCTCTCTGATGATCCGATGCACGCTTAGCAGTCGCGCATTTAAAATAAAGGTAATTTAATCAAATATTATGTTTACGTACAGGGATTTCTTACGAGCATGTCTACTATGAGGGCATCCTCAATAGTATAAAACCCTCGAACAACAAGTCGTGCTAACTGCTTCAAGCTGCTGGGCACTTCGGTCACCAACCGTTCCTCAGTCATAATCTGGAATATTAAAGAGTGACATGAAATTACATTATTTAGTTATAAACCTTATCTTCAATAGGTTCAAGTGCAAATAAGCACGCGAGGATTTCCGAGAATCCGTTTGATGTCAGCGTCAGCGTCGATGTTCATACAACTTTGAGCTTTGTGACCTTGATTATCAAAAGTACCTATTAGGTATTAGATTAGATTATTCTTAGACCTATTTTAGGAGAAACGAAAACAGTGACACGATAGGGATACATGATGGTGGTCAACAGTGATACAGAATGTGCTGAAGGAAAAGAGAAGAAGTTTAAAGAATGGCTGAGTGTTGGAAGTGAGAGCGCTAATAACATAGCTAATAAGCTCTATGACATACTGGATAGTCCAGCATGCCAAAACACAAAGGTATACCGCCTTGCCAGAGCAAGAAAGAGAAAGGCAAAGGATGTTTGTCAGGAAAAATGCGTAAGTCGAAGCTGCTAAGGATAGGTAGGCGGAAGGTGGGATCATTCCCACTAGTTCTACTGCACAGTTCTACGATAGAACTAGTGGGAATTTTTTTACCCACTAGTTCTACGATTCTAGGTGGTACGAACTAGTTGGAACAAAAATTCCCACTAGTTCTACAACAATTTATAGTAGAACTAATGGGACTTTTCGTTCTCACTAGTTCTACGATATAAGGCTGTTACAAAATCGTAAAACCAGCAGGACTCAAGTTTCTCATTCGCTCTATCACACAGTTTAGAGTACAACTACGGCACAAACTACCAGGAGACAGAAGTAGGAAGGAGGTATTGGAATCTTTGAATCAAATTTAAATTATTCCTTTCTAACACCATGCACTTTTTTTTGTTGGAGATGACTGTTGTGTCCTAGGCTTTCCAGGAGTAATGTAAAAGACAATGAATGATGAACAAGAATATAATTGAAATAAAACAGCTTACAGAAAAATATTCATTTTTTGCCGTCGTCTTGTCATAGACTAAATCCGATACGTTCAACAATCATCTTAAATGATTCGTTCGGAAATGCTAGTATACAACAATGAGAAACCAGTATAGGTATGGCAAAGTGTTACAAACTACAATGGAGAAGAAAAAAATTATCGCAGTGGTGGGGAGAAAAAGTGCCCTTCGTTTGCGTTAAGGGTACTTTTACACCCTATATATACATTTCTATTAACATACAGTATGCAATGGTGACACTAATAATTCACCATTCTGGCCTTCTGATACTTTGTGGGACTTTACTACCTATCCTCTATTTTTCAACTTAAAAAAAAATGTTTTCAATACCTCCTGCCTACTTCTATTCTCCTGGTAGTTTGTGCCGTAGTTATACCCTAAACTGTGTGATAGAAGGAATGAGAAACTTGAGTCCCACTGGTTTTACGATTTGGTAACACCCTTTTATTATAGAACTAGTGGGAACGAAAAGTCCCATTAGTTCTACTATAAATAAATTGTTTATTAGGACCAGTAGAACTAGTGGGAATGATCCGGTAGGTGGAAGGAAGGGTTACTCTATAAGACTGGAGTGATTTGGTTCAAAATAGCTACATGAGGTACCTACTAGTAGGAAAAGTTAGTGTGGATGAAGTGAGGATTGCAGTAAATGGAATAAATAATAATTGTAATGCATTAGGACCGAACGGAGTACTAGTTGTCGCGAACCTCTTATACAGTTTGTTGTTAGGGGACGAGTTGAAATGACAAAAAAAAACATACCTACCAATCAAATTAGACCTCCTTTTTGGGAAGTCGGTTAAAAACCACGGGGTCTGCTAAAATAGGTGTAAGTAGGTTGAGGAGTAGGTAATTCAATTTTTTTTTTAATCGTGGTCCATCAATGACCATTTTTTCAATCAAAACTTTCAGTGCCAAGCAAGCACTCAGCATATGGGTCGATCACAAATTCGGTGCCCCCAATTCGTCTCCTAGTCGTCGCTCTATGAATTCCGCTCACGCGGAATACAAATGGATGATTTGAACTTGGCAGTGAAAGTGTTAACAACTGCTGAAAGAGTACTTTAACTTTATACTGAACTGAACAAGGGTAAAAAATGATAAAAATATATTATCATAAAAACAATTTTATTCAATTATTTAGGTAGGTACTTACTTACATTATTTTCATTGACAAAATAATATTACATCGTAAAACTGTAATCAATACGTACATAAATAAAAGTATTCTAAAAATTAAAGATGCCTATTTAATATTAACTGTCAGCGTTACGAAAAATATTACAATTCACTCTTTGTATGTATATATAGAACTTTTAAATCATTTGGCAGTATGTACACTTTATTTACTTTGGACATATCACTTTCAACACATATTGTTATCAATCACTAGGGAGACATTCAGTCCAATTTTGTTGCTTAACTATCCTACTTTTATAAAAATCATAGCTGCAATGCAATTTCCACTTTAGTTAACACATTTAAAATCTTTTTAAACAGCAAGTTTTTTTTCTATAACTGGGAAGTTTAAGGATTATGTAAATCAGACTATTGAAGAACTGGTCTACAGTGGAGGACATGTCAATTGATTATTATTGATGCCTAAATCACAAATGCAAAAACTTAATAATGTGGCAGGGAGGGCCATTTAATGTACTATTTTCAAGTCTCAAAACCATCATATTATGCAAACAATATGCATACACAATAACATCAATAATGAAGTTTAAAATAATGTTAGTCATACTGGCGAGTGTGACTAAGAATTCAGTTGGCAAAACTTAATTGCTATAAATTCAAAACTATATAACTTACAAAAGCTTCAACTTTCTTTCTAAATAAAAATGTACAAAGGATAACTAAAGACTAGCTTACTTTAAATAAACATACCAAAGTACTAACAAAAATCAGTCTTGGATTTAATGTGAATTTGAAAGAGAAATATAAAATTAGCTTGCCACAAAGTGTAACATAGTTACTTATAAAATAATTGATTAATTTTATAAATTGACCAAATAAATTCAATCGCTTGCATCATGGAAATCATATTATTTAAGAACAAATAAAATATTGTAAATTCTAAGGGCAAGAAAATTCTTACTTGTTTTACTTTGGCTAAAATAAATAAGGTATAAGATATCTTTATCCAGAAGATAGTTGTAATTGTTTTTTCGTGAGTCATTGCCCCAAATTAAACAACATTAGGTGGATACTAAAAAATAATAAAAGTAGGTCCTAAAATTATCATACAAAATCTTTTGCCTATAATCTAATCAATCAAATATACACATTCCTTCTATTCTGGATGAGTTCTTTCCAAAATAAGTTGAATACTGTCCAATGTTTGGTAGATAATTCTAAAGTTGGGCCGGTCACTGGGACTGCTATTCCAGCACTGTTTCATCAAATCATATACACAACGGGGTGTATTGTCTGGACAAGCAAGCACATTTCCATCTTTAAGGAATCTCACTACTTCCTCATGCGTCATACCAAAATAAGGTTGAAGAGCAAATGAAAATATTTCCCAAAGACAAACACCATACGCCCAGACATCTGATTCTAATGTATACTTATTATACAGTATACTTTCTAAAGGCATCCATCTTACAGGTATAGCATCATGCTCATCACCCTTATAATAATCTTGTAAGTATATTTTGTGGGATAATCCAAAATCTGCTATTTTGACCACCATATCGTCATTGATAAGGCAATTTCTTGTTGCTAAATCTCGATGTACAAACTTCCTATCTGATAGATAGACCATCCCAGATGCTATCTGTCTAGAAACATGTAGGAGATCTAAATGACTTAGTGGAGTAACAAGCAGTCTAAGATCTTCCCTATTTTCAACAGGTGGGAAATTGGTGGCTGTACTACAAGCTCTTAAATATTCATTCAAATCACCTTTTCCCATAAATTCAAACAATAGACACATTGGACGTCCAATAGCACACACACCAAGTAGTTTTACAATATTTGGATGATCAAAGTCAGCTAACAAACAAGCTTCTCTTTCAAAATCCAATTTTAAGTCATGGGAAGCCTCATCTTTGAGCATTTTAACAGCAACAAGAGTAAATTCTTCTTCAGGGATCAGTCCAGGAGCTTTAGCTTGAAACACTCTTCCAAAAGCGCCTTGCCCTAAATCCCTGATGTATATTATATTGTTTCTTGGAAACTCCAATTTTTCCAGTTTAGGATTTAGTTGTGCACCAGTTGTATGATAAGCTAAATTACTAGGAAGTTTATCCAGGTCTATGTCCATGTTGGGTATATTCCTGCGGCTTGATATATTACATTTGGAGTAATGATTTTTAACAAAATAATGGCACAGTAAAGCTATTGAAGCTATTCCCAAGACACATCCAAGGCCCCCAATTGAGAGCAACAAGACAAATGTAGGTGTAAAGTAATTCTCCATTACAATATTATTTGGTCCATTACTATTGTCAAATTCATCACTTGTGTTGGCACAAGATGGAATATCACAATGTTCCCATCGCACATCAGGATCCATTGTATAGCACCAAGGCTTAGACTCCTCACCTCCTGCATTCCTGCAATAATTAGTGGCATTTTGAACTTCTGGAAAAACTAAAGGAGGTCTTGTATGTTGATGAGGTGATTGTGACTCCCAAGCCTGACAGGCTAATCCAGTTTCTGTCACATTCATAGTGCCCTGGTAATAGCGTCCATTATCTCTGTAACATGTTGTTGTAACTTGACTGTAGTCCATATTTGTAATTCCAACATTATTGCATGATACTTGTAGGCCTTTTCCTGAGAATTTTGGCAGTTTTTCACATTCGGGAAACCGAAAATGGCCTCTGTTTTCAAAGAAAACTCCACGGCGTTTTTGCTCTTCAACAACTATCCAATCATTGTAACAAAACTGCATTTTGACAGCCATACAGTCTTCTAAACAAAGTGGCAGTGCAAAGTAGCCTACACCATCTTTATCTATGCACTTGGGAAAAGCATAAGCACACAACAGTTTTTCAGCCCTACTTCGACAGGGCTCCTTGAGTTTCGATATCATTTCTTTCCAGAGTCCAGTTGTAATTTTCTCATTGTCAAATTCTCCTGTATAGTTATGCCATACGTATCCAGTTGAATATTTTTTACATATTTGTCCATGGTATGGTCCACAGTATAGATGCACAGAATTTATAAGAAGAAGCACAATAAATAATTTATAGTGAATGTCCATTGTTTAATTTTACGGGAGATAAAGGCTCGATGTATGTGACATTGGTAACTTGCATTTTACTGTAAAGCTAAATTCAACATGCTAAAACACTAGTACAATGGCGGACGTGGTTATTTTAATATGTATTGATTTTAGCTTCGCAAAGCAAAAGAAGCACAGTGAACGAACAATGAGCAATCCGATAAATGTCACAACATGACAACACTCACAGCTGAAAAGGTTACTAATATGGAACAGTGGTGACACTAGATTGAAATATTTCTGGGTAAAACAATTCAAAAGTTATGAATAATTATTATTACCTTGATTATTTTATTAATGCCCTAACAACACATTTGTAAACATTTAACAAAACGGTGAAAATATGAATTTGTTATCAAAAGAAATTTAGTCGATTTTCCACACAATCAGGTCACAATAAATATCTTCAGCATGGCAATACATGTTTTGGTTTAGAAAGTTGGTAAAGTGAATGTCAAAATAATAGAAAAGATACGAACCGAGTTAAAATCTTGTGAATGGCTGCAATTGAGAAAGTTAAAGTCGTCGTCCTTGGTGATTCTGGTAAATGAAATCTCAATATATATTAACACACTTCTTGTATATCTGCACCGATAAATATATTAAAAATACACTAAATTCACGGTCTAACTTGTCGTTTGCCAACATGACTGTAGCAGTGTAGCCATGACACCTTTGAAGGCTAGCCAACCTTTAGGATTTGTTCATTTTGGCGGGAAAACCCAAAGCAATTTTACAGAGTGTTGATATTTTTGTTTAGCACTTTTTTTAGGGTTCCGTACCCAAAGGGTAAAAACAGTAAAGTCCATTTCACGAAAGAAGTCCCGCAGACGCAGCGCTGTATGTCGCGCGACATAATGTTGTTTCACAACTTTTGGCATCGTAAATAAACCTTATAACGCACTAATCCAAGAATAAACTCACAAAATATCTACCACAACAAACGCACCTTGATAACATCGACAAACGACAACATGGCCGATCTGTTAAATTTAGTTCCACAATGTCCGCGGGACTTCTTTCGTGAAATGGACTTTACCCATTGATATAAAAACTAAAGATACGGTCGTCCGAACATTTGCTCGACGCGTTCGCCATACAGAGAATTGGTGCAGAAGCGAGCCGTTCGTGCAATTTATCAGCTGGGTGCCCGAGTTTCTCTTAGAGATATTTTTAAGGAGATTGGTATTCTCACGGTTGCTTCTCAGTTCATCTTTGCCAACATTTTATATATTAGACAAAATATTCACCTGTACACTAAAAACAGTGATATTCACAACTTTAACACCAGAAATAAGCATAAACTACGCGCTCCTTTTCACCGGCTTCACAAAGTTCATAATTCATTCGTAGGGCTCGGTATAACATTTTATAACAAACTGCCATCTTCTTTTTTAGACTTGCCATTTAATGCATTTATAGCCAAAGTGAAATCTAATCTTTGTTCAAAAGCTTACTATTGCATTAACGACTACTTAAATGATAAGAATAGCTGGTCGTTGAGTTGAACACAAGACAATGTTTGTAATTTATGTTCTTTCTCCAAAATTAGTTTACTGATATAATATGTTGTCTTTTTTATGTTTTATTATTATATACCTTTTATTATTGATTGTAGTCAATCGTAATATTAACTTACACCACAGTATTGTATCGAGTCTGGTTCTTCTAACCAAACAGACAGATGTGTTGCTGGAGAGTTTGTTCCGCCACTTCTTCTTTCCAGCAAAAACACTAGGAAGTGTCGAAGGGTGGGCGTTTTGGGGGACTGTCACTTGTAAATAAGTAAAGTAAAGTAAATTTTGACGTTCGAAAAGTGCTGATTATCAGCCTAGTTTGAATAAATGAGTTTTGATTTTGATTTTAGTCTGCTCGTTAACGTAACCTTGTATAAGCGGCGTGGTATTTTCGAGGTATAAAGAACATAAATAAAGCTTTTAATAAAATTTACGACCGCACCCGAAGTAGCGATGCCCGATACGTATCGATATTTTTATATATCGATACAACACCATGCGATATCTCGATATTTTGTATCGATACACGTCATTACGATATGCGGCGATATCGTATCGCTTCCAGGGTATATCGTATCAAAAATATCGCATGATTTAAACATAACACACTAAAACATATTCGGCCAATCAAATGTTTATAAAGAGATAAGATGAGCTGAGTATGTACAAATATATTTTGCGACTTGAATCTTTGTTTAGATTATAATTATAACTTTCAATAGTGCCGCCTCGCGGCTGAAATACGATTGAATTGAATACGAATCGAAATACGATGTGGGTAGAATGAGATAATTTGTGGACGTTCGTTTATATATTGAATATCCTACCTAGGTACCTTGACAAAAGTTTATAATTTCTGTTTGTACTGTGTGATTAGTTTATCGTCTTTAAATTTAATTCATTCTATTATAGTATTTATCAGTAGTAGCGACATCAGTGCAGTGCCGTCAGAACGCTTGTTTTCTTCTGCTAATAACACGCTTTCAAAAAAACGCAACAGATTATCCGCAACGTTTATCAAAATTATTATTTCTTAAAAGTTTAGATGTCAAATATTGGCAATTGTAAATTTTTTGTGCACTTATTCTATTTTTAATAATAATAGACTATATAATAAGTTGAGTCCGAATTCTTAGTTTTATTTAAAAAAAAAATAGACGATACGATATTAACAATATCGATACAAAGCCTTGCGATAATATCGTGTATCGATACAATCCGAAACGATACATTACGATGCGATATATCGATACAAAGCAAAATATCGGGCATCGCTAACCCGAAGAGAGCCGGTCGTGGACTAGTTCACTTCGGCTTAGGAAAGACCTTATTGGGACCACGTTTGTGGCGTCATTTTAACATGCCGTCCCCCCAGTCCTTACGCAGTAATATATAAGTCAATGACTTTACCCTATTACTAAGACTTCGCTGTCCGTCCATCTGTCTGTCACCAGGCTGTATCTCAAGAAGCGCGATGGCTAGACGGTTGAAAATTTCAAAATTATGTATTTCTGTTGCCTCTATAACATCAAATACTAAAAACAAAATAAAATAAATATTTAAGGGGGCTCCCATACATCAAACGCATTTCTTTTGCCCTTTTTTGCTCGATATCTATAATGGCAGCAGGCACTTGAAATATTCACAAAATGCTCAGTTGTTTTTTTACTTTAATAATAAATCATAAAATTATAATAAAATAAACATTTAAGGCGGGCTCCCCATACAAGAGACCTTCCGACTCGCGCTTGGCCGGTGTTTTAGTTTTACGGAAAACATTTAAAAAAATATCTATACTTCTATACTAATATTATAAAGAAGTAAAGTTTGTGTGTTTGTTAAATTGTAAGGGGTAATCTCGGGATCTACTGAACCGATTTCAAAAATTCTTTCACCGTTGGGAAGCTACACTATCCCCGGGTGACATAGGTTACTTTTTATCCCTGTATTCCCACGGGAACGGGAACTACGCGGGTGAAACCGCGTGACGTCCTCTAGTATTAAATAATATTTTACTCAGTTTTTGACTCGTTTTAATTGCTCGAAGAAAGTATGTACGAGTATTACATACATAAAAAGTCTTCACAGGTACACAACATTTTTGACAAAATAAAAACACGGGATCAACCAATCAACCACAATTTTCTGTTCTTCACGACTTGTTCTCCCATCATTGCGGTTTTTTGTTCTGGACCGTACCTGGGATTCTGGGAATCATCAAGTTACGGAGATATTGAAGGTCATTATGGCGACATTTGGGCTATGTCCAGCTGTGGACGCCTTTCGGCTGAATTGATGATGATCGAGTCCTACCGTAAACCATGTTTTTACCCCAAAAGTCGTTTCCGAGCAATCATTTGTGCGTAGTTACTTGGTTTGATGTAACATCATGTACAGAATGCCTGGTAGACGACTTCGTGAAGGATCCTTTTGCACTTCGCACAGATACCTATAGTATAGATACCTAGTTGTATTTTTACTGCGATTACCAGCTAGCAGGTTTAGGCTTAAAACGGTTAATCATGCTTCATATTGTTTATCATTGCAATATCTTAAAATGATAAATGATTTAATAATAATGCTTGTCTATTGTAAAATACCTTTCAATAATGAAGGACCTACTTTGTGAGGGTTTAATTAAAAGAACCTACTTATATTGTTTGTTCAAATTGTATTACCTACGTTATTTTTTGTGTTTTAGGTGTCGGAAAAACCTCGCTGACGTATTTGATCGCGCATAATAAACCACTACTATCACCGGGATGGACTGTGGGATGTTCCGTAGAGGTGAAGTTACACAGGTACAAGGAAGGCACACAAGCGCAAAACACATTTTTTGTGGAGCTGTGGGACGTCGGAGGCTCAAACGGACACAGAAATACTAGGAATGTATTTTATCAGCCTACTCACGGTTCGTTTACGAATATCCATATTTGGATCTGCTCAATTAAGTTGCTGTTTGTTTCGCGATCTTCGTAAAACCGTTGATGAAACCTTAATCTACAATTTGGAAAATAATTCATCCTTCACTATCACTTGCTTTTTAGGGTTCCGTACCCAGTGTAATAATAGGACCCCATTACTAAGACTTCGCTGTCTGTTCGTCCGTCTGTCTGTTACCAGGCTGTATCTCAATTTTTTTTGTTACGTAATTTTCTTCGGTCTTTAATTTTAGTACTGACACAGCAACCTGGGTAATTAAATATTTTATGATTTCCGAAATATGTCTTTCCCAAAACTTGGAGTACCATTTTCAAAGGCGATTCATTAAAGGCCGTTATGTCATGGGCCTGTCCACATAATAATATGTCAATCCTTTTGGTGATCCCGGTGATTTTAGACCACCGGTATACCTAACTATGGGTGTCTAACGTGTCCGGCGTATAACGGAAATAAAATCAGCCTGTAAACGTTTCCACTGGTGGGACATTCACAGGCCTCCAGCGCTCTGTGAGAGTGACCTTACTACACACGAGTTCAGTGCGGGTTGGAAGATACTAGTTTTAGAAATTTTGATTTTAGAACATGCTCCCATGAAATCAAACATGCAGAAAGTAAATCGGTCTGGGTTCGTACAACGACCTACAACTTGGGGCCGTTACCATTGAGAACGACGAAGATCCTTATTTAACTGGAAATTATGTGCTTGTGCCATTGGCGCTTTTCATTGAACGCTTAAATCAATAAATTCTAAACATAGACTTTGTGTTCCAAGTCACGTGTCGAGCAGCGCTCGTGTTGTTTTCGAGACTTGGGTATTATGTAGGTATTACTTACATAATATTGATATGAAACAATAGCACCTGAGCGTTTTGTTCCTAATTGCCTATAGATAGATATTGCATAAGTACCTTATTTGCCATGATTACGATCATACATTTAGAGTTTTTTTTTTTTTCAGATTTTTTTTTTCTTTCTTTTTCTTTAGATTAGTTCATTATAAATCTTTTCTCATTTATTTTCAGGTATTATTTTGGTGCACGATTTAACAAACAGAAAAAGTCAAATCAATTTACAAAAATGGCTGTCGGAGATTTTGAATCAGGACAGTTCAAATCCTATTCCTCATGTAGATGTGGATCCCGAACAATTTCTTGGTTCTACTCAAGTAAGTTGTTAGGATTTCCGTCGTAATTATACACGCTTCAAGGGTTCTTTTGCTATGAATATTGACAGTTAAATAAACACTAAATTAGCAGTCCTAGGCCTTAACCGAATATATTTTTGATTTTGGCCGTTTATCAAGTAGGTATTACACCTAACTGAACTAAACTTAAGGTGAATCCTTCAACGTAACCCGCGAAATACGTTTTTTTACGTGTTTTGCAATTTGCCGATCAGTGTCAGGATGTATGTTAAATAAAATAGGATACGCGACCGTAACAAATGTCACTTTACTAATTAAAATCACCAATACAACCCTCTCAGTTCATATTACTTCCTTGAATGCCTTTTTCATGAAATAATAGTAACTCAAGGAAGGAAGAAAAGAAACTAATTTCACGGGCTACCTTGAAGGATTCACCTTAAATGCTTTAACTGTAATATTTCAGATTCCTATACTAGTCATTGGAACTAAGTTCGATATGGCGGAAGAGAAACAAAGAAAGAACCAGTATAGAAGATTAGCCAGTGGTATAGCAGAGCAATGCGGTGCTGATGAAATATTCGTAAACTGTCATCAAGCAAGGTGGGTAGTTCAATATTAATATCTTCTATCTGTACATATAAAATTACTGGTGCTTTTTTTTTGTTATCCTGTACTGTCCCACTGCTGGGCAAAGACCTCCCCCAATTCATTCCAAGTGCTCTTTTCCTGCGCCACCTCGAACCAGTCCTCGTGGTGCGCGTCCAGATCGTCTCGGAACTTAAGACTAAAAACAAAAGAACGAATCAAGTATTTTTCGTTTAATAAAGGGTAGTTAACAAAAAAAATCTAATTAGTCCGTCAGATAGATTTCCAAAAAAAAATTGGACACATTTTTTCTTTTTTCACGTAAACAAACAACGATGAAAACGATACAGTGCTTTGAAAAACTCGTGTGTCGTCATATTGTAAGACATTATTAAGTCTGCGCCAGTTAACCTAAGAATACTTAAAGGTCATTGATCCGACTTGTACCAAAAAATTGTACCGTCGGGGCTACGGGTTATTCACAAGAGATACCGCGGCCTCGACATGAAGGGCTAAGAAGGAACATGGGTGGTTTTTAGTCACTAGAAGTCTGACACTCCCTTTCGCTCTGCCCAAGAGTGGGAGGGGTTATTTGGTGATTTTCCACCCGCCAAAGAAAAAAGGGTTTGATCTCCACATGGAACAAATATTTGTATGGCCTACAGATAGTTGTTCCGGGGCTGGGTGTTTGTGTATGTGAGTTTAAAAGTTTGTAAACGCACCCACGATACAGGAGAAATTCCGTGTTCTAAAAAAACTTTGAACAACTGAAATGAACTGAAATACGTCTGGGAATATGGTTTGGTCAAAAGGTTTGTAACTCATGCCCAGTGTACGTGTCAAAGACGCCCCTTACCGCGATACGTTTGTTTCGATCGTGTTAGTAACACTTCGCTCACCTTTTTTCGTATCGTTTTAAAATATTGGAATACATTGGTAGACGGGTGTGAACAACCTTTATTGTTCGGTTAACTGGCGCAGACTATAGTATGACTTTTTTAACCGGCGAGTTCCGCGTCACTCGCCACAAGCCCCCACTCAAATCTTTGACGCGTTTTATCTTCGTCAATTCTTAAGCTGCGTCTACGCTAGGCGAGCCCATGACGAGCCGAGCACGAACCGAACACAATTTGTCTAGTGTGAACCGACTTACAAGCCTCGAACGAGCGCGCTGCGAGAATTTCGTTCGTACTCGGCTGTGCTCCACCAATTGTCGGTCTTTTGGCGAACACAAAGGGATTTGACTACGTTCGAGGACAGTGATCGTTGTAGGTTCGTTGTACGTCCACACTTAAGCCACGAACGGCAAAGCCGACGACGGCTCCGCTCGTGCTCGGCTCGCCTAGCGTAGACGCAGCTTTATTGATTTGATAAAACAAAAAATACGTATCCAATATTTTTCGATAATCTATCAGACGTAGACGGAGTAAACAGAATCACATTTTTTTCAGTCAGGAAACATCCCTATTAAAAATCAAATTGATAAAGTAAATTCTTTAATATATTGATTTATGAATTAACTGTTTTAGATAACATTAGCTTAGGTAGAACTTTTCTTTTTCTTTTAAGTATTCCGCAGGCCGCGTCCTAATACGTGATGGTCGCGTTTATAAGGATGTCATACTATTTTGTATTTGTTTTTTATTCGAAAAGTTGTAAGGCTTAGTTTGCTATGGATTGGGTAGGCTAATAAGGGTAGGCTTGAAATGTCCATATCGCTGAGCAATCTTTAATTTATGGCCAACTGTCTGCATTGTCTAATGTGTCGGTCGGTGTATTGTTTACTGCACGTACCGTTAGTAACAGTTACAGGCAGGACGCACTGATTGACGACCTTAGTATTAACGCTGTACGAAATAAAATAAATAATAAATAAAATAAAATAGCCTTTTATTCCATGCATTTACAAAATAATTTTTCAATAACTATTGAATTTTAAATTACATGCTTGTGTTGATTATTATTACTTAAATCAATTCATTTATATTATAAATTATATATCTATTAACAAATAAAAATTGCAACAATCAATAAACATCATAAATTCATAATATGGGTAAATTATTATTATTTTTAAGATATTTATTATTTAAATTATTATTATTATGCAAGTTATTATTTTAATTTTTACATGCATGGACCCCTCTCAGGTGAAGGCCTCCTCCAAAGATTTCCATTTGTCTCTGTCTCTAGCGACATAAATCCAGTGCGGTCCAGCGACTTTACTAATATCGTCTTCCCAGCGCGTGTACGGTCGACCGACGCGCCGCTTGCCCTGTGGACCGTCCCATGTAGTTACTTGCGATGTCCATCTCTTATCTTTAAGTCGTGCTACGTGGCCAGCCCACTTGAATTTCAATCTTTGAGCATATTTGAGCGCATCTACTGTTTTGGTTATGCTTCTTATCTTTGTATGACGGATTCTGTGTGCTTTTCTTATATTGAGCATGCTACGTTCCATTCCCCTCTGGCACGTTATTATTTTATTCTTGATGTTATTCGTAAATTTCCACGTCTGGCAAGCATATGTAAGACATGGTAAAATGCAAGTGTCCATCATTTTCTTTTTTACCTCTGTTGGCATGTTACTTTTCATTATTTCTTTGTAACTCCAGAACTTATTCCACGTAATTTTTGTTCTGCGCTCCACCTCTAGTTCGTTGCTATTGCTGTCCAATGTTATCTGCTTTCCCAAGTAGATATATTGTTCCACGTACCGTAATGGTTTGTTTTCTAGTAAGATGGTTCTTTTATAACTGTTTGTCATAGTGTTTGTTTTTGTTAAGTTTATTTCTAATCCGACTTGTCTGCTAGCTTCGTGTAATGACTGTATCATGCGCTCTAAGTTGCCACCGGTTTCAGATAGCAGTACCAAGTCATCTGCGAACCTTAAATGACTCAGGTATTCTCCTTTTATATATAAGCCGTATTTTTTCCAGTCTAATTGATTTATAATTGACTCCAACACTGCAATAAATAGCCCTGGAGACAGTGGGTCCCCTTGTCTCACTCCTCTATTGATGTTGATGTCGGGGCCAGTTGATTCCAGTTTGACTTTACCGATGCTGTTGTTGTATATATTTTTTATTACTTGTATGTACTCATTTTCTACTCCTTGTTTACTTAATGTTTCCCATATACTTGTGTGTGAAATTGTGTCGAAAGCCTTCTGATAATCAATAAAAGCTATGTAGAGCGGTCTTCGGTTCTCTTGGTATTTTTCAATAATAAGTTCCAGAGTGTGTATGTGGTCTATGGTTGAATATCCCTTACGAAAGCCAGCTTGCTCTATGGGCTGTCTCTTTTGTAAAGTTTTAGATATTCTTTGATTAATTATGGAAGAGAAGAGTTTGTACACAGTTGGTAGGAGGCTTATAGGCCTGTAATTGCCGATGTCATTAGGGTTTCCTTTTTTATAGAGCAAGATTATGATGGATTCTGACCATTGTGCAGGTGTGTCCGCAGTTTTGATAATTAAATTAAATAATGAGGCCAGTGGTGATGCTAGTATTTCACATCCATGTTTAATTGCTTCATTAGTAATGAAGTCTGGGCCTGGGCTCTTCTCCAACTTTAACTTATTAGCCGCTTGTATAATTTCTAGTTCGTCGATATAATTTATATTATTTTCCAGGTTTTCGTGGTTGTTGTATGCTTCCTGTTTGTTGTTATTTGTCTGTTGTGTGTTGTTTGTATTCGCACTGTATAGGTTTTTGTAGAATTCTGTAGCAATATTTATTATTTCTCTACGGTTGTGTGTTGTTTGTCCTGATTGGTTTAATCCCTCGATCCAAGTCTTATTTGTCCGTAGTTCTTTTATCGCTTTTTTAAAACTTTTCCCTTGTGTAAGGTAGGTATGTATTTTTTGATTCCTGTAGTTTTTATAGTCATGTTTTATGTATTTACTTGTTAGTTTATATAATGCGCTAAGTTCGTTTTTTTCTGCTCGGGACTTGACTGGCGTTTTTTGTAATATTTGTCTCCTATTTAGTAATGTAATTGTCCTCTCTGAGAGGATTTTGTGTCTAATACGGGTATTCTGAACTTGTCGTGTTTGTTGTAGACTGACGTTGATAACATGCAGTAATTTGTTATAAAAATCCTGCACTGGTGTCTCCATTTGACAATCAACCAAGTTTGATATTTGATGCCTCAGATTTTGCTTGTATGCTTCTATTTCTACTCTCGTTTTCAAAGTACTATTTTGGTTGTTGGTGAATTTGATTCGGCTTTTCTTTGGTACTTTCAAAGCTATTGTAGCTCTTACCATTCTATGGTCTGTAGAGAAGTTAAGGTTCAGTGTTTCTATATTTAGGAATAGGTTAGGTTGGTTCGACAGTATATAGTCGATTTCATTTTTGTACACTCCACTGGGAGAACGCCAAGTCCATCTGCGGCTTGATTTCTTTTTGAAATAAGTATTGATCACTGAAAGTCTATTTTCAAAAGCGAAATCTACTAATCTTTGACCTCTGTTATTTCTGTCTCCATACCCATATATTCCTGTAATTATATGTTCATCTTTTTGTGGTTGACCTATTTTTGCATTAAAATCTCCTATTATTACAAGATTTTTTGAAGATGTCTGAATTGCTGTGTCCAAACTTCGATAGAATTCTGTTATCTCTTCTTCACTTGAAAGACTTGTGGGGGCATAGGCTTGTATAATGCTTATAACATATCCCTGGATGTTGAGGTTAAGCAGAGCGACTCTTTCCGTGAAGCCTATAAATCGTTCAATATAAGGTTGTAAGGATTTCTTTATTAAAAAACCTACGCCATAAAGTCCTGGCGTGTTGCCAACATAACATAATATCGTGCTCTCATATTCTTCAATTTGGCTGCCCATTCTCCTGACTTCTGACAGACCGATGACGTCATACTTTATTTCTTTCAGGGCTTCTTCTAGTTCTAATAGTCTTTCGTATGAAGAGAGTGTTTTCACGTTGTATGTTGCTATGTATAAATTGTTCGTTGATAGGTTTCTGTATTTTGGGCTGATTTCTATTTTTTTCTTTGGAGGGTAGTGGTCAATCTCTTCCACGGTGACCAGCCGGCTTGGAAGATGGTTTTCTGTGTTGTGTTTTTTATTCATTTTGTTTTTGAGAGGGGGTGCTGATTGCTATTGGTTCAGGTTATTTTTTGGCAGAACTTGGGTGGTTGGATTTTTATTCACCAGATAGTTGAGGATCCCCGGCTTGACTATGTTTTCTGAACCACTAGTTGTATTTTGCGAGGTGCTTGATGCCGGTTTGGTTTTTTTTTTTGGTTGAGTTCTTGGTGATGATTCATTGCGATAGGTTTCTTGGGGCGATGTCGGTAGGGATCGTTTGTTGTTTCCTGATGTATTATTTATTTCTTGTTTTCCTATTATAACTAATTTATCATACTTCAATATAGCTTTGTTACCCTTTTCTCTTTCAATCATTACTTGTTCCTGTAGCATTCTCCTTTTTTCTATAATATGTTGTGGGTAATCTTCTTTAATGTAGTAGCTTGTATCCTTTAATAGCTTCTTTTGTTTGAAAATTTCAATTTTTTTACCAACCGTGGTCAGTGTCATCACAATAGGTCTTGGTTTTTCTGTCTTTTTCCCTATTTTTCTGATTTCCTGAATTTCTTTACGATCTAGTTTAATTCCGAGATATTCTGATATGAAGTTAATAATTTCCGTTTCTAAATCCGAGTAAGAGTAGTGTGAGTTATGTTCTTCCATGCCAAAAAATACAATGTTACGGTTTCTTGCCTGTTTCTCCAATATATTCAGTCTTTGTTCTTGTTTTTCAAATTGTTCCTCTAGGGTTTTGTATTTTTGATCGAGGTGATTTAGTTTTTCATCTAAAATCAAATTCATATTATCCGTAACTGTTTTTGCAACTTCTATACCGTTTTCCTTTATTGCGATTTTTTGGTCTTCTAGATCTTTTTGAATTAAGCGTAGTGTTGCCATTATTTCTTCCATTGTAATATTTTGCTGTACGAAATACGCAACGTAAATACTCTTCAAAGCTTCCCAAACGTTGTCCAGCCCAGCCGAATTGTTCTGTTAGCTTCTCTCTCAAAATTGCTCTCACCAAACAGCAGAGTTTTCTAAATACCTGGAAACGACTGCCATTCATAAAACAACTAAGCAAGGCCAAACGTGTTCGTTGAACATAACCCGGGGTTTGTGTTCAATTGGAGCCCTGGAAGAGTTAACTAGGCTTAATACACTGTCTGCTGCAAGTCAGCCTTCAGCATTCAACAGCGCGTCTGACGCGACCGACAAGATCTTACCCGCTTTCTGTGTAATTCACGCTTAACAGTTATTGTCATTATATTGCTGTACAATACCGTACATATTGCGTTGTGTTTTGCACACTTTTATTTACCATTAAGTAAATCATACTTATAACATTGTGCTTATTTATGTTCCAGATCATTAGCTGCAGGCACAAGCAATTCTGTCAAGTTGACGAGATTCTTTGACAAAGTGCGTATTTCACTAAGTTTATATTTTCATAAATTAATATTTATCCATCATCAGCGTACTCGTTAAGCCAAAATACGCAAAATACACATAATATTACTTTCTAATGACCCTCCGCTCCGAAAGCTGTCACGCTTAAGTGGAATTCTACTGGACATGCCGCTGCCGCATGTTAGACCAAGTTCTGGCAAATAATATTGCTTCAGTGCTGGCTTAGATGGCAAGATGAACTGGACTTCTTTGACAAATATTGATTTTGGAGGTGGATGTAGGGTACCTGGAGAATATCTTTGCCCCATAGTGAGACAATACATCACGGGCCAATATTAATATTATCATTCCTTTTTAGGTGATAGAACGGCGGTACTATTCAAGAGTGAGTCCGTTCACGGACAAGCGGCGTCTTCCACCGTACATAATGGCCACATCCACGCCGCTTTCAAGCAACAAACCTGCGCAGTATATGAGTCCTCGTTTCTACCATATGGACTGATCACGGTATGATCCTTCTTCTCTTGTACCATTCCCTTGTCTGTATAAAGTTGTTATGAATTTTAAAAGCGAGTTTTTTTAATTTAATCGTTCCAAACCTCTAAAAAATTTTGTATACAGTAATACAAAATTTCGTAAGCAACTGAAATAGCCCACTAACTGTCATTGTTAAAGAGATTCTAATTAACGGGAATTTTAAAGTTCGTGTTAGTATAACAATTGAGCCGGCTAAAAAATATGGTTAGGTAAGCATAATGCAAAACCATAATGGTTTGAGACACACAAAACTCATGGATCTCCGTGTAGAAATTCGTTAATTACATCAATTAGAACATTGTAACATTTAAATTCTACCAAAGAAAGACCATATTATACCATAATATAACAGTATTTTATTCTTACTTAAGTCACTTATTTACAAAGTTGGGAATTTTATTCAGGAATGCGCATTTTGACTTATAAGTAGTTCGATGTCCGATTACAAAGCCCAAACGCGAACGTAGTCGACCTGCAGAGAGGCATCTTGTCCATCGTTGGAGTTCAGGTTCCATGTAGGCGACCATTGCGATCTTGCATTCCAGAAGTCACGTGGGGCCTAGAATAAAAATGAAAGTGCTTATATGTAGGTAGGTATCGTTTGATAAAACTGTTTTCAGAATAAGTCTCGAGATGTTATCTGATTGCCCTTCTACGGGATTGGTTCGAATAAAGCACCAAAATAGGACGAACTAGTAATAATTGCATGACATCTGCAAGGTATAATATTCACAAAGTACTTGCAGACGCCATGTCTCTCTCGACTTCGATGATCTCTAGTGCAGCATGGTTCATCTGGCGCTTCGTCATTATCGATGACGATGCTTGGAACCAGCTATGCTAATACCCATTGTGAAATCGTATTGAAAAACAAGATGGCAGCGTTAGTTCCAACTATGACCACATAACCTAACAGTGTTGACACATCTAGTTAAATTTTGAGGGCCCACTTTGCTTACCGTCGGTGAGCCGTTCCACCAGGGCTTAGGTGAAGGGTTGTTGACACCGTCGGGGAAGAATCCGTTAGTACCACCAACCGCCACATTCATGATGAGGTAGAACTGAAATTAATAGGAAAATTAACAATATCAAGCAGGTACAGAGATGCCTTGGTTTTTGGAAGGTTGGGTGCCCAACACAATAAAAATATAAAGAACGAATTTTTAAAATACGTGGATCCGACGTGACTTAGTCAATGACCATTTTACTATCTCTTCAAAGTGGCATCGCCCCAAACACTGGCATTTGCGGCGAAAGCCTTAGAATAAGAAGAACAAAAAAATACCCAGAAATTAAGGTCCCTTAAAGTGACGCGAGACTAGAGTCGAACAAACATGTCGACGAGGTGACTGATGGTCCGACATTACATCGCTGGATACGAGACGCACGGGACCGGTCAATGTGGCGACACTTAGGGGAGGGGAGTGGACGTCTTTTGGCTGAAATGATGATGATGAGTTGACTACGTGAGCTCGTATGAAAAAGATCAAACCTCTATTAAAACTTAAACACATACGGTATTATACTTATGTATCTATAGTTAGTACATACCTTCTCGTCAAAGGGTGCCATCCTGCTTCCGTATCTCCATGGGTTCTCAATATTAGGGTTGCTGTTGAAGCCGCCGAATTCCCAGAAACCGCCAGCGCCGGGTGTTACACGTCCCAGCTCTTGGTCGTCAATACTGAACCTCAAGAAATCTGGACAGAATACCTTGAATTGGATATTATTGTCGACTGGCAATTATTATATAATTTTAATGTAATAAAACCTTTATACAGGGTGTAAATCAACCCATCACACAACCGCCAACCAAGCATTCTGTACATCAAACTAAGTACCTCTACGCAAAAATTTTTGCTGGGAAACGACTTTTTTTTTGGGGTCAAAAATCACATTTTACAATACTCAATGTAGCACTCTTAAAACATTGTGCTAGTGGATGCTTTGAATAATAAACGGGTCATGGAGGTAATTTCAGTAAAGTTATAACCTGAAACACTAGTATTTACAAAAACAGCTGTGAAAAATTTGTAAGTTTGACCCCCAATATCTCCGTAACTAGGGGGTTCCCAGGTATGGCCTAGAACAAAAAAATTATCGCAGTGGCGGGGAGAACAAGTGCCCTTCGTTTGCGTTAAGGGAAAGGGGGTTTACTTTTACACCCTATATATGACTGCCTCGTTGGTCTAGTGGTCGCAAGCGCAACTGCTGGGCATGAGGTCCTGGGTTCGGTTTCCGGGTCGGGCAAAGTGTTATTGGCTTTTCCATTAGGAATTTATCAATAACAGCTACGGAGTCTGGATTTGTGCCCGGTTGATGGCAATAGGCTCGCCCCTTATTACATGGGACTTAAACATAACTGGCGAAATGTGGGTGTACTATTAGGTACACCTCTGCCTAACCTTTTTATGGGATTCCAGGCGTGATGTTATGTATGTGGTTATATATTTAGTAAGTCAGTATCAGTTACGTACTTGGGGTCCATTCAAGTTGGTAACGGTGGAAGTTGCTGTTGTAACCAGCAGTGTTTCTCCTGACCCAGTGAGCGCGTTCCCAACCGTTCATTTCAGGGTAGGGTCCGTAGTGCAAAGTGGAGCCGGCTTCCTGCAAAGATAGAAAACATATGTTTGCGACTAGGTGGCTAAAAGGTAGAGCCATGAGCTCCAATTTTTTATTAATTTAGCAATTTTTTTAATACTGTTGATATTGATTGTAATCATATTGTTTCATGTACGTTGCAGTCATATTTTGGAACCCATGTTATTATGAAATAGGTCTCATCACAAAGTGGTAATATGTGACTGCAGGCCCTACATGTAATCTATAATAATGTATATCTATGTATTCTGAATCTCGGACACAGCTTCAACGATTTTCATGATATTTAGTATGCAGGGGGGTGTCGGGGGTGATAAATCGATCTAACTAGGTTTCATTTATAAAAAAGTAGTAGTACCTAGTAGTATCTATAGAAGACAGGCTAAGGACAAACAAGTCTGTTCACTTAGCAAGTTGACGAGTTGTTTGGACTTGGCAACAGAAAGTGTCGATGTACTCGTATGTCTTACCTGTGTACCGATATGAACACCATTTAATGTCATGCCACGGTTGCCTCGAGACTCCACTAAGTCGATCTCTCCGGATGCGGGCCAAGTGCCGTATGAGTTGTACGCTGGCATCAACCAGATAGCTAACAAAAGAAATACAAGATTATTATTCTCTCTCTCTCTAACGTGATTTAGCATCTTCATTTCATCAACTGGTAAAAAGGAAGATGGGAAGAAAAGCGCCTGCCGTTCCCTCCCGGTTCCGGGCGTCCCTTTTCCAGATGGTAACCGCGACTTTGACGAAATTGTCAACCCAACGTCGTTTTGGACGACCCTAGTTTCTTTGTGCTAACCTTGGCTAACATGCAGATTTAGAATGACATTTAAAAAGAATATCAGCAGGTCTTCCTGCAGTTATCCCTTCTTCCAATTCAGTTTTTTGGGACATACCACTGCTAGACATAAGCGTCTCCCTAAAAGAATCGGTCTGCCTCTTGCACCTTGCGGATTCCTCCTACATTCACCAGGTCATCGATTCATTCTGCCTCCGGATTAACCACATAGCATCTCCGATCTACCTACTTATAACTTAGAAGAGTAAGACGTCTGCTTACCTGGCCACAACCAATCTCCAGCGGGCATTTTTGCGCGAACCTCAACGCGTCCATAACGGAAGCTAAAGGAGTTGACGGTACGGACACGAGCGCTCTTGATGGGGTTCAAAATGTTTGTAAAGGTTCCCGAACGCTCACAACCCCACCATTGCGGGTTTGTACATCTGTTGGCAAAAATTATAAAAATAGAGCTTTGAATTTTAATAATGAAGTATTACTCTGGTCCTCTTCAAAGTTTCCTATTTTAAAAACTTTCCAAAGTGCTGTGCTTCTAAACTTGTTCTATTTTTGATTGATTGGATTTTACTTTTTGCTACTGTTAGTGTTATGTTTGGCATAAGACCTAGACTAGAAAATCATCTATCTAGCCTTTATAAAGGCAAGCCAAATCACAAACGCTTTTGTTAGAGCAGCACACCAAAGCTCTCAAACACCGTAAAAAGCAAGCGTTGCAAGGGCGTAGCTACCGCCGTATCAGCCGTATCAATGATACGGGGCCCCTAGGGCTACAGGGATCCCGAACAACTGTAATTACTTCCCGAGAAAAAATCATAAATAACATTGACTTATATATAGGGTGTAAAAGTACCCTTAACGCAAACGAAAGGCACTTGTTCTCCCCACCACTGCGATCATTTTTTTGTTCTAGGCCATACCTGGGAACCCCTTAGTTACGGAGATATTGGGGGTCAAACTTCCAAATTTTTCACAGCTGTTTTTGTAAATACTAGTGTTTCAGGTTATAACTTTACTGAAATTACCTCCAAGACCCGTTTACTATTCAAAGCATCCACTAGTACAATGTTTTAACAGTGCTACATTGAGTTATATCGTAAAATGTGATTTTAGACCCCAAAAAAAAAAGTCGTTTCCCAGCAAAAATTTTTGCGTAGAGGTACTTAGTTTGATGTACAGAATGCTTGGTTGGCGGTTGTGTGATGGGTTGATTTACACTCTGTATTACTGCGTAAGGACTGGGCAAACCGCATGTTACAATGACGCCTCGAACTTTTTCCTAAAACGGTCTTTCCTAAGCCGAAGTGAACTAGTCCACGATCGGCTCTCTTCGTGTGCGGTCGTAAATTTTATTAAAAGCTTTATTTATGTTCTTTATACCTCGAAAATACCACGCCGCTTATACAAGGTTACGTTAACGAGCAGACTACACCGATTCTCTGTATAGCGAACGCGTCGAGCAAATGTTCGGACGACCGTATCGTTATATTTAGTTTTTATATCAATGATAAATAATCTCATATCACGAAAGTCAAAAAAAGAATAATCTTTACCCTTCATTTAGCCTCCAAACATTTTGATACAGAGCCTGTCTAAAGCACGCTACGCCAATGACTGTTAGCCTGTGTCATCCCACTGCTGAGCAAAGGCTCATGACTTCAAGATACAGTTGGTTAGATATCGTTATAGCCATAGGTACTGAGGTCCCAGCTATGTTATTTGTGTGTTTCATTTCATGACAACAACTTAATATTATCAATACCCCTCGTAAGTAGATCGTCAGATAAGTATTTACGTGATCGGCTTGATCACACAAGGGTCGTTAATAAATCATAACAATCGGAAGTCAATCATTCTTAAGGATTATCTTCGTATCTTATCAAAATCAACTACCTAATTACCTAAAGACGCACGTTTTTTATCACATTTTTTCAGATTTTTATTGTTGATGAGGTTACTGCTTAGTAGTAAGTAATCGCAGCAGTGCCAGCAGTGTGTCGAATGGCGCAGGATGCTTCTATTTTTAGTTTTGCGGTTTGCTGATTCTGTGTAGGTGAGGTGATGTTTGTTTTCCTGTCTAGATCGAATTTGAGACTTCGCTGCATCGCAATAGTTTCCTCTTATTAGTATCTATTTGAAAAGTACTTTGGGAATTGTTTGTGTTTTCAAGACTACAGGACAAGACATGTGGTCTGGACATATCTCGCAAACGGATCAGAGATCGTTACCAATATAAGCGAGTAAATTTTTGTAGCTTATCCCCTTTGCATATCCGATTTCCATGGCTCACGCGGCGCCATGTCTTTGGAAAGAAAAGTTGGGATTTCCAATTCATATTAGAGTACGGCGCGGCGTTATAAAGTTTTTAATAAGAGCTACTTGTAATCATCACCATTGACCTGAAAATAAATGTTCAATCTTTCTCACCTGTCAGCGGGTGCGCCTCCCTCAATGTTCAGGACTCCAGAAGTGAGGAAGCCTTCTCCGAACTGGTCTGAAGTGAAACCGGGGCGGATGTACAGATTTCCACTGTGAGTGAAAGAGTTGGAACGATTGTTGTTGTAGTATTGGAACTCCCAGTTCTAGAATAAAACATGACGATTTCATTACGAATGCTCTATCTTAATACTTTATTGTATAAATGTTTAATTATGTAAGTATTATTGGTGCAATGTTGATAGGTACTAAAAATTAGGGATGCATCCGATTCCGATACCGATATTATCGGCGATATTTTTATGGCCGATTCAATTATACTTTACAAACGAGAGACGGGCTTTGGAGCGTTTTGTGAAAATATTATTAGAGTCCGAGGAAGATGAGCCCCTGTCTACTCTGAGCTGTAATTCTCTCAAAGCAGAAGTCGAGAGATACATAAGGTCTGCTAATATATCGAGAGATGCAGATCCGTTCGTTTTCTGGCGCAATGACGTCTTATACCCAAACTTGAAAAAAACGGCGCAGAATTACTTTAGTTTCCAAATGAGCTCTGTCGCATCGGAGAGACCATTTTCCACCGCAGGTCTTATTTAAACAGACTTACGAAATCGCCTTTCTCCGCAAAACTTAAGAATACTTTGTTTTTTAAACAAAAATCTTATCAATGTTAATTTTAATTACTAAAACTATTACCTAATATAAACCTGTAATTATTATAAAAATAATAATTTAAAAAAATTAACCTGACTTGTGTTTTATTATTTTACCTTTATTATTTATTTAAATAAGCGTATCGGTATCGGCATCGGTTTTTATAAAAGTATCGGTATCGGTATCGTATCGGCACAAAGGCGTATCGAGTCATCCCTACTAAAAATAAGTATTTACCTAACCAAATTGAAATTAAGAGTGGTTTTTATACGAAAAAAATAACATTGACTTGGACGATACTTTTTATTTTCCATAAAGACTATAATTATGATTATAACTCAATTATTTTGTATAATAAGAAGTACAGTACCCGGCGATAAATATTGCACATCGACCTTTGGAGAAACTATATACGAAATGACTGTTCGAGACATCTCTTTTCCGCTGTGCTTTTATATATAACTGCTATAAAGGTCGGTTCGAAAATCGAAATGAATGAATGAATGAATGAATGAATGAATGAATCGAAATGTTTTACGGCAAGCTAAATACAAAATAAGAACTTAATTAATGAATAAATTGCATTGATTTTTCCAAAGGTCGATGTGCAATATTTATCGCCGGGTTATTATGATTAGGTATATTTCGTTGCACAAAAGAGGTGTGTACGTGCGATTTGTAATGTAGACCCACTTACATCCTGTAAACCACTATTTAAAAAACTTGGAATTCTTACATTAACAGATATTTATATTGAAGAAATATGTAAATTTACCAAATCTCACCCTGAGATGTTTGAAAAGCTGGGAGATAAATGTAAGTTTACAACTAGATATCCTAATAGACTAATTATTGCTGGAACGAAAACTGAACTGTATGCGCGGAGCTGCTATCCTATGTGAATTCAAATATATAACAAGATTCCTAACCAAATTAAAGAACTTCCAATGGTCCGCTTCAGAAGGACCTTACACAGATGGTTGGTTGAGAATGCATTCTATGACATAAAAGAGTTTCTTGAGTTTAAATTGAAATGATTTGTTCCTATTCTAAAAACCTTTTATTTGAATTCAATTCTATCAGTTCAATTATATCAATTCAATTACTTATACCAATTTAACTATATTCAATCAATCCATTTCTATCAATTCAATTATATTTAAAAAAATTGCATGTCTTGAGTATGCTAAGCTACTTGTACCTACTGTAAGAACTTTTGTAACCATATTTATTTGCAAATAAATTTGACTTGGACTTGGACTATACAATGAAATAATTAACAAACTGAAGAAAGATGTGGAGCAGACGACTTTAAGCTGAAAGTGTCAAGTATCCAGTGAAATTCTTTTTTTTCCTATGTTACATTCAATTTACAGGTCAGTAACAGGTTGTTTGTCGGTCAAAGTATGAATTATTTATATATTTAGAACATTATAGAAAACCCTTGTACTCACACCACCACCAGCTAGGGTGTTCTCGTGCTGCCATTTCTCGAGGTCGAAGGTATCGAATTCATCGGCGAAGACGAGTGCGCCGGAGCAGACAGTAGCAGGAGCATGGGTTCCACTCACTGTCGTAACACTAGGGGTGCAAGCCGCGCCCAAAGACGCGACCGCTAACACGCCCGCTAACACCGACCACATTTCTGTAAATAGTATCAAAGAAGTTACCTTTGGCTTATAAAGGTACTTATGTAGGATAATCCCAACGGAAATTTTCTTAGTCATCGTACTGAGTACCTACCTATATACAACTTCATTCAATTCGTAGATCGTAGCCTTTTTGTAGCAACTTGCTACGAAGGGGCTACGAATTGAATTGAATCTAGGTGCAAGTACATTTAGTTCCGTCTTGATAAACTAAAATTTCTGATCTGTCTCAAGCGTATATAGGTAAGCAGGGAAATAATTCTTGACTGTTAATTTCACATTTAGTTATTTTTGGTTTATTAGACATTTACAATACTTATACCAGTCGATTTTAAAGAAACTTACAATGTTGATAGTAACGAATAATTAATTATTCTTCTCTAAATGATTTATTGAATGAATTTAATAAATAACGTCTAGCTTTCGTTTACAATTCGATTTGTGGGAACAGCTCATAATTTAATTTTTTCTTCGAAACATGCACTAATATCATACATGCCAGAAAACATTAATATGAAGGTTTCACGAAGATTTACCACTAATTAGTAAAGAAGAAAAAAACGCTTACCAGAATAAAGATACTGCCGAAACTGAGCTGATATCTGAATGATTTTGAATTTATATATGCTCAGCACATCGATAAAACGACATTTGAATCAAGATTAAGAAGTAAAGGAGATAAGGTACAAACAACTATGTCCAATGGTCCTAGCAGTGAAACATACAACAAGTTAATATACAACGTGTTTTTTATATCCCATAACTCCAAGGTTCTTTAAGTAAAAAAATACAAAAATCCTAGAATATGTGGTTCAAAGATTGGTTCCCTTTACGTCGAGTCTGAGAGTCTGTTGTACTTGCAAAATATTGCTATTTTACGCTTGCTAATACCGTTACGTCGAGTTTGGCTAATCGGTACAGTCAGGATATAACTAAAAAGCCAGTAGGTACCAGTATTTGTGTTTTATTAGTATCAAGATAGCTTATATTTTGGATAAACACATAGGCTACTTTGATCCCGGAAAAATGCGGTGTTTCCGTGGACATGAGCAAATAACTCCAATATGGTTTTAACCTAATTACGCTTAAACGGTTCACCAGATTTAAATTAAAAAAGCTTGAAAATTAGATGTCAATCTTATTATCAACTATTTCCAAGTTCCAGTTGAAACACCGTGGGCGCAGTTAGTTAGCAATGTACAGTACCTCCTTCATGATTCTGGGCTCCTGGTAGTAGTAGTGAGGGTTTACTATCCTTCTTGCTCATCTTCTATTTTTGTCCTTTCCTATTTCGATATCATTATCATCATCCACAGCCCGACTTCACCCACTGCTGGGTATAGGCCTCCTTTTGCTTGCGCCAAGCTCTACGCTCTCTTAGAGGGATTTTAATTCGTAAACTACCAGGAGGCCAGCATTATGAAGAAGTATAAGCCGTTGACTGTACTTCAAAATATAATATTATTAATCTCGACGTAAAGGTAATAGTAACGGGGTAAAGATATTCGACGTAGGGGTAGGTAATAGAAGCGAGACAAGGTTCTCGGCTCGATGTAAAGGGAACCAATTGGTTCAAAAAAGCAGTTTTCAAGATATCTTAAATTGTGTAAGTATCAAAGTTTCGTTGATAAAATTAATAATTTATTAAAACCAAGTCATTCATGTTTAAAGCTAAGAAAATGTGACGTTGTCATATTTCGACTACATATTTGTATTTTGATTATTATTCAATAGTTTCAAAATATTCCTATGCATGTACTGAACAGTTGATATTTTTTTCGCGATTTCAGGTTTGGTCCTATACTCGTAGTAAAAGTTGTTTGTTATCATGAGTAAAATCACGTGTAGGTATAATTAAGTATCGGTCACTAATTACCAATCACCCTAGGTACCGAGCTGGTTGGAATTTAATGCATCAGGTTTTATGACATCACATGTTACATTCCGAGACGTAAAAAACTATAACCGAGTACTTTTTCACGTGTCGACCAATTCAAAGGTTAATTAATGGTGTGCGTTGCCCAGCAGGAATGCTGTTTCTAGAGTGACATGAGTTTAACGAATAATTAATGTGTAATCTGCTGTAAATGAGCACAACTTAAAAATTAGTGCGCTTTGTCGTTTTGAAAAATAAACGCAAAAACGATTCCTCCTAGAGCAATGTTGTTCCAGCAGAAAAATTCTGAACGAATGATCGGAGTGAGAAATATTGTACATGGGCCAGAGAGCTCATGTTTGTGTAAGAATGTGCACCCGAAATATTGTAATTCAGGGTCTTCAGGTTTTTGAGATATTGTATTTCTTGCTGGAGTAAAGTTTGGCAGAATCGTGTATCTCGAAAACCATTCGATGTGCACCTGTAGAATAAACATACCTACACGAGTAGCTCTTCATTTGTGCGTATTTGTGACAGAATTAGATTTAAGAAAATATTAAAATATAATTTTCAAATTCTAATTTGGTCGGACAACCAGCCGTTGTTTACGTGTTTTGTTTTCTGTTTATATATTTTCTAAACATTCCAAGATGAATATTTTCGGTATATTTTTTTTAATTAAATTCTATTATTATTGTTGGTGTAGACATCATGTGTTTAGCCGGTTTAATGTATTTTGCCGCCAAAGTCATTACACTGTCGTTTTGACTTTTAGCAATATTATTGAATAACGCTTGCATGTGCACTTTTGAAACATTTTATGGTTATTATAAGCGTCAAGAAGGACCGAATACAGTTTCCAGCGAGCTTATCTCATTTAGGCGCTACTGTTTTTTTCGGGTTTTCAAAAACGCCAGATTAAAAGAAATTTAGAAATACTTTTTTTGCTGGAACAGTGTTACTCCAGGAGGAATCGTTTTCCGTTTTTTTACAAAACGACAAATCTCACCAATTTTTAAGTTGTGCACATTTACAACAGATTACACACTAATTAATTATTCGTTCCAGTCATATCACTCTAGGAACAACTTTCCTGCTGGGGTAACGCCTGTGGGTAACGCGCAATACTTATGCCTGCTTTCTGAAGTCCTCGATAAACTCACTTAGTATTTATTCATTAGAGAAAGTTATTCTGTGAATGAGACTTCAGAAACGAAACATGGAACGCAAATATCGAATGCTGTGGAATAAATGACCCACTTTTATAATGTACTGGGTACTATTTATGGCACCCCATTAAATACCAGAGTTTTCTGTATCATATCTTACGAGTAAACTCTTGCGTTCGATGATGGCAAGTTGAATATAAGCTTATAAAAAGGACATAATCGGTGAACCTACTAAATATAAAAATAAGAGTACATACAGTCAATCATTCGTAGACTAGCGATTAATTCTAATTTACTTGTTATTCTTAGTAATAAATAAATATGAATATCGGGGTAAACACCAACTTAACACTGTCACTGTGATCGCAATGTTTTAGTTTAATATGTAGTCTATAGAGAAGTGAAAATTACATGGTGGTTATAGAAACCCAACCAACCGGAACCTCGACAATAAGCACATGTCACGATTCACGTGACGTCATGCTTTTCAAAATATAGACTATTATAGACATATAGTCAGTCATTAAGGAAAACAAGAGAATAATAATTTACATAACATCATGCTTGTCATTTCTGAAAGGTAACTAACAGTACTCCCACATTTTGTCAGTTATTTTTAAGTCCATGTAATAGAGGGCGAGCCTATTGCCATCAACCGGGTACATAATTATGTAGGTCTAGTCTTTGTGGGTACGGAAAATTTCCTGATGGATACCTAAACCTAATTACACTTTGTCCGACCTGTGAATCGGACCAGGAACTTCATACTAAAACTAATTGCTAACTTATATATTTTATTATTCATGTATGTAGCTAATATCTACCTACTATACATAGATTAGGTACAACTTTTATTTTTTCTTTACTTAGAAAGGGGTGAAATCCCGATTCAACAAAGCGAAACTTTTCAAAAAATTGTTTTGATAACAAAACGTTTATATAAAATAAAATAATATTGCACAGAACTTATTTTCGGAGTTGAAGCGCCGGACTGCAGGATGATGACCTCCCCGTCGCCGTCGGGGGTGCGGGTTGTTCGAAAGAGATACTACGGCCTCGACACAAAGGGCTAAGAATTTATGGAACATGGGTGGTTTTTAGTCAGTAGAAGTCTGACATTCCGTAGGGAGGGAGGAGTCATTTGATGATTTCCAACCCTGAAAAAAAAAAGGGAGGATGATGACCTCAACACGATTTCAGCGGTGTGTATCTTGGGGTTCCGTAGGATAGATAAACTTTCTTTTTCGGTTAGTTAATTTATTTTCAAAGCGAAAAGGAACCTTTTTGGTAAGAAGAGGTTCGATCAAGCTGAAAGCCACCATTTAATAATTAAAAATATTTTATGGTATTTGGCAGTAGTTGGTCTGTGTCAGTATAAATGACTTCTTTTTAGATTTTCTGTACCTAAACGTAACAAAATCTTTCAGTAGATTTCAAATAAAAATGACCTTTTAGATTATTTATTTAGGTAGTAGGTACAGTACAAAAAAAATCACGTAAAAGTAAAAACATGGAAAAGTTTTCTAATCAATAATGCAATAACGGAGTACTCTGAATTCGCCATGGACTTATGGTAAATATGTAGACATGGTAGATACCTACTTCTCGCGAAACACTTATCTTAGCCACTAGGTATTCTTTCATTGTTTCCATATTTAAAGACACGTTTGATACTCTTTTTCAGATGGCAGTACCAATGATATTTCTTCCAAAGCGTTTATGTCCAGTTGTAACACGATTTTTCGAAATTAATAAGATTAACAATGTTTCCGCTCTTACCAAAACTTGCTCCATACTGTCACAGAAAAGCAGAGCATTCTCTCCGTTAACAACCAACTTTAATCATATGTCCTGCGTTGATTATCGGCAGCTAGATACACGAAACAATGATAGGGATGTAATATTATTAAAAAGTACAAGAAGTTCTCTAAGTATCCTCAGAAGCTTGCAAAAATCATTTTCATGGGGGAGGAAAAGCGATAAGCCAAAGAAGAGGCGAGTTCCCAAATTAATTTTGTTACAAAACCCGTTAACATGGGTAATGATTAAAATTGACTTTAGCGTCCTGAGGAATATTTGGGATCCACGTTTTGTAGAGAAGGAGTTCAAGTATGGGACTAAACAGGTACAGTAAGTTTTATAAAACTATAGTTACTTAGAAGTTTTCTTATTTTATTGTAGCTGATAGTAAGTAGTTCAGATAAGCTAATCAGCGCCCGGCACAGCGATCGTTAGTGGCATTCGCCATTTGTGTTGTTTCAATGTTCATGCCTTATGTCTCGGACTAGAATAGGGTCTTTAATGTTCAACGTTCTTACAGGCTATATCGCGAGTAACGCAAGTTATCAGCAGGGGTCAAATGAAAGACTTGCAGGGACTGCTGACTAAGCCCGCTCGGCTGAGTTTGATGCGCGAGTTGGATCGCAACTGGGGAGACAAACAACGTTCTCTGTTGTCGCTCAACTTTGATGACATACAGATTTCGTCTCCTCGGAAAGTTTATTTCATTAGGATAGCTGGTATGTATCGCTTTTTTTGCGGAAATATCCTGGATGAGGCAGGCAGCGTGAAGTTTGGCACAAGAAAAGACAGGCCTATACCCAGCAGTGTGTGAAGTCAAGCTTTGGATGATAATTATCTCTTTTATTCCTTTACTCATACGTAGTTACAAACTGGTTGTCTTAAGATGTCGATATTTAGAAGTGTCTCTTAATTTTATAAAAAACTAGCTGATGCCCGCGACTTCGTTCGCGTGAAAATTTTAACTGTCTATTAAGGAATATGAACTGCTTCTGAATGTACTATGTCAAATCGAATGCCAAATGCCAATCAAAACTATTATATAATTTCCTTAAACCAGTCGTCGTAAAATCTGTTTCTACCTGACATGTCTTAACTATATTCATTCTTTCTAGTAATTATCAGGTGCAAAAGTCAATGATTTCATAATAAACTTACGGGTGCCCTTAGTCCATCCAGGTCGTCCTAAAATTTTAGCGGACGTCTACTAACTATGAAGTACCTTCCTGCCAAAATTAAAGTTTGTAGCATAAAAAATGAAGGACTTTCATACAAACTCGCGAGATCCCTTAGACGATCTCACTAATCCGGCCTTATCACAAAATCCGTTCTTAGCAAACTTCTACTCACCATAAACTACGTCCCTGCCAAAAATCAAGATTTTAGCACAAAAAATGAAGGTCTTTCATACAAACTTGCGAGGGCCCTGAGACCACCCTAATGCGGCCCTGTCTCAAAATCCCTTCTAAGCGGACGTCTACTAACTATAAACTACCTCCCTGGCAAAAATCATCTTTATGCGTCTAGTGGTTTTTGAGATTTCGTGATGAATGAGTGAGTGGTGATCTTCCGCTTTTATACCGAGCTTTTATTCCGCTTTTACTTCCGCTTTTATATCCGCTTTTATATTTATTATATATAATATACTTAACCTCATAAAGGGTGTTAAAGTACCTTTAACGCAAACGAAGGGCACTTGTTCTTCCCACCACATTTTTCACAGCTGTTTTTGTAAATACTAGTTTTTCAGGTTATAACTTTACTGCTTACTGCTCAAAGCATCCACTAGCACAATGTTTTAAGAGTGCTACATTGAGTTTTACCGTAAAATGTGATTTTTGACCCAAAAAAAAGTTGTTTCTCAGCAAAAATTTTTGCGTAAGGATACTTAGTTTGATGTACAGAATGTTTGGTTGACGGCTGTGTGAAGGGTTAATTTACATCCTGTATAGGTATAGATAGATTAGGTAACCTACTGTTGGTGACGTCGTTCTTCGGGCGAATTATTTGAAGATCTAGGCTACCTACGTAGCAACAATATTTTTCATATTGTATAGGTAACCATTAATTAACGTTTTGCTATGTCACCTCGGAGGTGATCGAAAAACAAGATAAGATAATTAAACAAACAAAACTCGATTAATCGTTGCAAAGATTGTGACCAACTAAAACTTATTTGATCTTCCGACAAAAGATTTGGATGAATTAGATAGATCTTACTGCTTTACAAGAATGCGAATTAAATTAACCTACCTACGTGTGTAACTGCGGTCGTGATAATCTAACGTGTACCTTATTAAACCACTGAATTACATTCAGGAGTTTTATACTTTCATAAATCTTTCCAAATTCCATAACTTTAGAACTTATAATTATCGACTTCTCACTTTATAAAAGCAAAAAAGATCTTTATCACAATACAATTATTTTACAGATAAGAAATATTGCGATGTGGATATGGCATTTTTGGCGTTGAAATGGGCTCCTATCAATAGTGTAGACGCTCTGATATTTACGGAGATATTTGCAAGATTTCACCGCGAATATACGCCCCATTGTATTCCAGAATGGACCATAGCTTACTTTAAGGTGACACGCTTCGAAGTATTGCGTCGATGATGTGGTGTGTTCTTATGGAGTTTTGGTCAAGGCATTTATCGATACATCATCATCATACATCTATTGATTTATGCTGTTCACCCGACAAAGACTCCTTGAAATAATTACAAGCATTTTTTTCAAATACACTTCGTAGTAAACAAAGAGTTCATGGCTTACAATCGAACAAAATTAAAGAACTTTGACTGGGTTCATACAAGTACTCTGAGCAATTAAATGAAATTATTGCGTTTGACATTTTTATTGACTGTGTCGGTGTTGTTTTTGGTCTGAAAAACATATCATATGGGCATACTTTAAACATTTATGGTCCTTTATTTTTATAATGTAATTATGTCATTGTTTTCTATACAATTAACGTGTTACAATAAAACTATAGAAAACAAATCACACTTTTATTTCATAAAAAATATGTTAAAACTTGTATACAGGGCGCATTTTTAACGCAAGCAATAAGTCATAAACCTTGTAGTTAAAAATAAGTCCTGCATCCATTCAATTGCAAACAACAAAATTTCAAAGAATGATAATCTTTCTATAGATCCAATAATAACGTGTAAGGATTTTCGAGGTAGTTCTTCAAGTGGTTTGAGAAACGCGCCATAGTGACTCCATCTATGACTCTATGATCTGCTGAAAAACTCACTGTCAGCATGTGAGCCTTTCTTATGTTGCCTTCAGCGTCGAACCTTGGTAATATCTGCAACCAAAAATAAAGTAAAGTAATTAAGTTAATTACCATTCATAAATTATTTTGGTGTGTCTTCAAAACGTTTCGTATAAAACTTAAACCAAGAATAGTGAATTGGTAAACTTCAACAGCCATTTCAACTGTTAATTGACAACAACATTTCTTAATTAGGTATGATTGTATTCTGGAGGTTAGAAAATAGTTTTCTCTTAGTTCCTTGAATATACATATATTCTGTTAAAACCATTTGAGAAACAAATCTAACACCTTTTTTTTTTGGGGTGTGGGAAATCATCAAATAACCCCTCCCGCTCTTGGGCAGAGCGAAAGGGAGTGTCAGACTTCTACTGACTAAAAACCACCCATGTTCCTTCTTAGCCCTTCATGTCGAGGCCGCGGTATGTCTTGAACAACCCGCAGCCCCGACGGGACAAATCTAACACCTGACATGCTAATCTGTCATTTTGCGTTTCTGACGTTCCCCCAAACCCTATCTATAGTGTTATCGTTTAGTCGCTTGGGTAATGACTGTCTAGTGTTAATAATCAGGTAATTACCTGAATTTTTCCTAGTGCGCCAATTGCTACTTGCGGTGGTAATATAATAGGTTTAGTATAAGTTCCTCCAACCTGAAACATTCAAATAAGTCCATTAATTTTATTCACGTTTTTTCAGCTAGCTATAATTTTCAGTAAAACAAGACTTCGCAGGCGCTTACTTCCTAAACGTCATTCGATAAAACAAGGTTTTTATTGTTAGAAAATATAGGAATATACGAAAATATCAGGTCCTTACAATGCCAATGTTCGACAGTGTGAACGTTCCTCCAGTCAATTCAGATAGTCCTAGTTGTCCCTTCAAACCCTTTTCTTGAAGTGTGTTGAGCTCACGGGCTATTTCTAGTATCGTTTTCGCTTGTACGTTCTAGAAAATAAAAGTTAGTGATAATACTATATTATAATTAAAAATAATATGGGGCTGATTCAGCCCTTCCATATTAGATCTGGTTAAAATTATCTCGCGAATGTTTCCGCTCTGGTTTATTTTAATTTTCTGGTAGATAAAGCCAGGAATGGTGGATCAGGTCCTCGTGATATTGATGATTTTAAAATACAGGTTGTGAAGTTTTAGTTGGTTAGAGTCGGGGATGCGCGCAAATGTACTTGTATGTACCCGAAACAATCATGACAGTAAAGTCCGACATTGCCCTGCGCTCGGCCCAGATGGAACGTATTTATGAGCATTTTCATTGAAGTAAAAAAAGAACTAAATGTTTAGGAAAATGCTAGGCAGATAATGGTGTTAGGTTTCAGTTACCTTTATAACAGGAACAATTAATCCATTAGGTGTGTCCATCGCAACGCCAATGTTATGACTTGCTTTGTAAGTGAGGTGTTCACAAGTGCTGTCCAGACTACTGTTGAGTACAGGGAGTTGTTCCAGGCCTAGGGAAGCAGCTTTGATGATTATAGGCATGTATGTCAACTTCACTCCTTTGGTTTCTGCTAGTTTCTTCAATGATTTTCGCGATGCAACTAAGTTTGTTACATCATATTCGTCGCTATATCCGAAATGGGGTATTTTCTGAAATTAATTGAGAACATTTGATTTAATATGAATTTATTTTTGAACTTTCCCACCCTGCTACTACTAGTAAAAAATCTCCCTATAGCCTTTCATACCTTCTTATTTCAGGTCGTCTCCAGCAAATCTATACTAATACTAGCAGACCTGGCAGACGTCGTCCAATTGTTTTCAAACCATCTAAGAACCCATTGAAATATCCCCAGAATGTTTCATCCAAATCGGTTCAGCCGTTAAGGAGGAGTTCAGTGACATACTGACGTACAGTAGAATTATATATAAAGATTATATAGGTCAAGAGTTTGTTTGTTAGGTTGAACGCGATAATCTCAGGAATATTGGTTGAAATTGAATTATCATCGTGGGCAGAAGCTAGTCTCTTATAAAGTCACCAAGTCATGATAACAGCGTTTCCTATACCTCAATCTGCGGCTACACCCCACCAACTACGTCACGACTGGCTCATTTGTTATAAATCCGATGCATTTTACAGACGTGGACCGCCCAAACTCACTTCAGCCTACTAATTTCACATATTGACGATTTCGGTAACCAGACTGCAGCGTTTCGTCTTAATACTATTTTACTTTTGAATTGCTTACCATTGCTTCAGTCATTGATTTTACCATAGCTTTCGTAAAACCACTAACAGTCACAACTCTATCTTCTAACAACACTTCCATTTTGGCTTGTGCTTGCACCAGTGGTATAGCCATTGCACTGATACTGGATAAATCGGGTACTTCGTTGGATTTATCTGAGCTGATATTCAAATGTGCTAGCATGTCCTCTTTGAGTACTCTTCCGTTCCTCCCAGTGGGTTTGACGGTGCTTAAGTCTACCTTGAAGAATAAGGAATAATGATGCATGTGTAAATAAATGATGCGTGAATAGGTAATAAAAATTATATAAAAGGGGAAAGTTTATTAATCGTTTGGAGATTGGTTAATTCTACGAAAAACTAAGTCGTTTTTCAGACTACAAGCATGAGAATGAAATATACAAACAGAGGTGTAATTGTAGTACAAATATTAAAACATTTTATTTAAACCTTATTTAAAGTGTGTTTTAAATCGACTAACTTTGAACTGTGCGGCTATTCTTCTAACGGATGGGGTGGTTAATATTTTTACTTTCTGACTTTTGTCCGCTACAGGTTCCTGTTTAATAGCTGTGGCTTGTTTTTCATCTCGCGCTGAAGATGCACCTGGAATTGAATAATAAAATATCAAAACAAGATGTTCGTTGGTGAAGTAATTAATATGTTCGTAAACTAAATATCATGAACATGAATGTCTCTGGAAGGTTTCCAGTACTTTTCAGTTCTAATCAAATGCTGTCTCAAACTCAAACTCAAACTCAAACTCAAACTCAAAGCATTTATTTCAATTAAACCTTTACAGGCATTTTTGAATGTCAGAAGAACAATTCATAAAACAAAACTAAACTACGAGTGCAATACGTCATCCCGAAAGCCACCACGCCGAGCCACACGCCGCCGAATGCCCGCAACAACGAACACTGCGAGCACGAAAGCACGCAGCGACGCACACCGCAACAACGAATGCACGAGACTCCAAATCACGGAACAACGAATGCACGCCGCAACGCGCAACCGCCGCCCCGCGACCCGGAGCCCCGCGCACCCATCGCCACAGCACGCGCCGCCGCGCAACCCCGCACCCACAGCACTCGCCGCCGCAGAGATCCGGCGACGCGCAACTCGACGCAGCAACCCCCGGGACGACGCATTGCACTCCTAAGCTACAGTCACAGTCACAAGGCATAATAACTTGTGAAAGTACTGTAGTTGCCCATTCCCTAACGTAGATCACTATGGAGAAGAACGGGCAAGAAACTCCATGGACACTCTTTTAAACCAGAATATTTTTACAAAAATCTTGGTACATTACATCATTCATGTTGAGATGGTATAATATGTGAGAACTATGTAGCAAGACGTGCAAGTTAAGAGCGTCCGGAGTAAAAAGATATAATAAACATATTAAAAAAAAAAATATATATATATATATAAACCATGGCAACTAAGATATGACCAGTCTCCACTAACAGCGCCCGTTCACGAACATGACGCATGGATCAGCACCATTCAACTCAACCATTTTGAAGGGAACTAAATGATCCGACACACGCGCCACCATCAGCGAGACATTTGAGTGAGCATGACATTCTCTCAGCCGCCAGGGCAACGTCACTAAAATGTAACTAAATGTAAAAAGTGGCTTTATAGTACATAGTACTCACACATGTGCCATGCAATTATATAATATTAAGAAATTGAATCTATACAATGCAAAGATACTTTTACAATCTTCTGCAGCCTTTACAATAACTTCACAGTCATGATTTTTATACAGGATTTAAAACTGCGTCTCATTCAGTTGAAGAATGTGAGGGGGTATTTTATCGAAACATTTTAAACAGTACCCCATGAAAGGTGAGTCTACTTTAGCTAGCCTGAATGTTGAGATCTTACATATATGTGAGAACGATGTAAAAATACGTGCAAGTTAAAAGCGTCCAGAATAGACGATACAATAAACCAATAAAAATATAACATGGCAACTAAGAGATGACCAGTCTCTACTGACAGCGCCCGTTCACGAACATGACGCATGGATCAGCACCATTCAGCTCAACCATTTTGAAGGGAGCTAAATGATCCGACACACGCGCCACCATCAGCGAGACATTTGAGTGAGCATGACATTCTCTCAGCCACTAGATCAAAGTCACTAAAAAATAACTAAATGTAAAAAGTGGATTTATGGTACATAGTACTCACACATGTGCAATGCAATCGTACAATATTAAGATATTGAATCAGCTTCTACAATAACTTCACATGATATTTAATCGATTTATTTGCCCTATGGTTGTGGAGCAGGACCAGCATTGAGCCAAGCATTTTTATCATCAATGTAATCCCCCAACTTATAGTATGCTTGCCTACATAGTGTGCGTTTTATACAAGATTTAAATTTCGTCTCATTCAGTTGAAGAAGTCTATTCACATAACCAATTAATTTTTTTATGTAAGTGTTCAATAATAGTAAATTTTGATACAAGAAGGTTTGCCTTCTTGTATAGTATATAGAATATCGGTTATAACCGATATTCTTAATAACCTCACAGTTACCAGCTAACCACAACCTACCTTCATCAGCCCCTCCCTGTACTTCGATATCAACAAGTGGTTGTCCAACTAACGCAGTCTGGTCAACTTCGTGGTACAGTTTACTAACCACGCCATCGTATCGACTGGTAATCGTGACAGCTGCCTTGTCGCTCTGTACTTCACAGATGTTGTCAAATTGCTGCACTTTGTCACCTACTTTCACGAACCTGGAATTGGAGGTTCAAGATTAATGGAGTTTCTTTTGCACTTATGTGGTTGAACCCGTTTTTATGATGTTGGCATTATTTGAGGTTCAGCAATCAAAAGAAAGTCAGGGTGTAACTAGAACGATACGACTACCTAGTTGATATTGAGCACCGCAAAACGTAATCGTTTGTCAATTAGAGATCGCAAAATAAGCATCTAATGGATTGATCTGAAAGATCTACGTCATCCCATAGTATTAAGACTTAAATAGTCAATATAACTCGCAACATTATACTATGTTCTAATCAAGTAAGTAGGTATAGCGAAGAGACGAAAACAAACTCATAAAATGCATATCTCATCGAATAGAAAGCGCGTATTTGTAATTTCAAATGAACTTTCAGTCATTTCTAATACAAAACAGTCTTTGTTGTGTACAAACACACAACTGTTACATCATACGCGACTGGGCAATCTCAAAAGATAACGTAAGTAGGATGATATATTTAATTTGAAAACCCACACAATCATTTCATTAGTGTGTTTTAAAGGCTGATTGATTAGTAACCGGAAGCATTCTCAGTAACCTAACCTAGTTATCGACTTTTAATGGCTTTGCATTAACGTATCATAAAATAAGAAATAAAAGTAGGTAAAATGGGTCATAAACCTAAGATATAAATTAAAAGGTAATGGGGTCTTACCATTCTTTTATAACTACTTCTCGTATACCTTCACCGATGTCCGATAGTTTGAAGGCGACAATTTTGTTGACTATTTGACTTGTGTGGAACTTCCTTTGTCGAAGGTGCACATCGGATAATAGCACATTGCCTTTATGAATATTACTAGTTGAATAATGTGATCGATGCTTACCCTGAAAATACATAGATAAGAATATAACTTCAAGAAACAAACTGTAATGCAAGTATAGAACAGCTGTTTGTCTACCTAAATGATCTACTAGACTACTATTTTAAATGAGAAAATTTGGATAGATGGATGTTCCTTACTCAATACCGCCAGAACAGCTGAATGAATCTGGATTAAATTTTGGCGGAGTTATAGATTATAGTCTGGAATAGCAGCTTTAAAAGCAGCCGGATTTTTATCCCGGCAAAACATATAAAAAAAAAATCACGTGGATAGAAATTAAATGTGACAAAGTTTCAACAGGACAAGAACATAATAGTCTTCGTTGAAAGGAAACTAACGAGGCAAAACGGAAATGTATAAGCACTTCCGTCGTGGCTCATTACCATCTGTTCTTCGTATAGTATGGCTTCTCATTTTAAATTTTTTCTCGTAAATTTTCGCACATTGTTGAACATAATAAATAATATACTAATGTTGAAATAATTTATCCATCGTACCAAACTATTTTCCCCTACAAATCTTCTAGATTTTAGTCCTACTTGTTTACTTTCGCGAATCTGATAGATCACCTTGAAGCGTATCTTTATAAAACGCCTCCCACTGTTATTTGGCAATTAGTTGATAAGATTTACTTTTTTATAACGTTCTTATCTTATTACTACGAAGACATTTCGTTCTGATTTTTGTGTGGCACTGATTATTACAAACGTGTCATATAATAATTTTGCTGCTAAGTAATAGTCAGAGTGATTATCTACTACATTAGTGACACGAAATAAACGCCGGTGATAAAGTTGAATCTAATTTAATTTTACATTGGTCTTGACCTTCATAACCCGTTTTTATACCGATGCAAATTCTAAATTGATTTACTGATATGAATGACCAAATTACTTCCATTTTTAAATTCATGCAATTTTTTATTGTGCTGTTCACATGTTTTTTAATTCATGTATTTTGGACCGCTACATCAAGATGAACAGGTGAATAACACTCAAAACAACTAAATGTGCTTGTTTTACTTACAGTTTGCATCAAAACACACACTGTGCTATATCTATTCACATTCTTCAAGTTCACGATAAATTTTCTCATAAGGAATGACATTATGGCTATGTTCAATTTTTAATCTACACGTTAATGTATTTTTTCTAGTTATAAATAAAAAAGATTCATGTCGTGGGCCGGCGCCGTGCCCTGCCTTCGCACACACTACTGACTTATCAGCTCACTATCAGCGCTCCGCGCATTGATTACCATTTTAAACAATATTATGTACGTAAAGTCGAATATGTTGTCTGTATGACGTAGCGGGCAGGGGTCATCGTTCGTCTAAAAGTCAACTCGTAAACACTATGTTTTGTATGCAATGTGTCTAAATCGTTGCGCTGTTTGAAGGGAACTGGTTATCCTCTTATTTACCTGTGTCGTTGCAATGATTGCCGCATGTTGCCCCACTATTTACTAACTGATCGGTGTGCGTACATGTAAACAGTAGTTAGGCACACGCGATACCGCGCGTTAGCTGGGCGTTTAAGGTTAGCGCTCCTTACGAGTATTCATATTACCGTAAATAGAGGAAAACCTGAATAAAAATATGAAGTATAATTTTTATAAGGTTTGTAAAAATAATGTTGCCACTAAAATAAAACGATGTAATAAGCAATTGTTTTATTAAAGACATAATAAACATGTTAATAAAGTGAATAAATACAATAATATAATCAATAACTGTAATGTCATGTATGACGAGACGCAGGAGGCAACCCATATGAGAATAACATCAGATTGATACATGAATATGAACCGACGACTCCTATTCTATATAGCTAACGTGTATCACAGAGGCGCTCTGCCAAGTGTCGCTACCGATCATTGTTTTAGTTCACAGCAGATACAATATACATACTATGTAACAACACACATAGGTAAAACAGCATTTAATTTCTCAATATCACTATCAACTATTGCTTTTATTCGCTGCTCAGTAGAATGGAATTAAAACTTCTAAAACAATGACTGCGCGAAGGTATCTACGCCGAAACGCGCCTTTCACAATTCTATGAATATGTCGAAGTATCACATCGTAACTGCCTACTTGTACACTATCTAGATTTACTGAAGAATAGGTATACAACATTATATTTAGATGTAGTTACTGAAAAATGAATGTGTTTAAAAAAGTTCAGTGGTGATATTGGAAGAAATCGGCACCTTTGTCCTAGTTTTATGTCAGTGTAGACTTTAAACACTTGGAAGATTTATTGGATTGTGTTAACTTTGTACATAAGTGCTTGATCATATTTATATTTAACAATACATAGACAATTCATTTTCTTATTACATGGAACGAATAATCGCGCTCTGCTGTAATGTTACAATTCAGATTCACTTCGTTCTGTACAAAATCGATTTTTGATTGTTACATTACAGGAGAACGCTCCCGGTGACGGAATTCCCTAATAGGTATGAATATTGACATTTGTTGATTGTACACAATAGACAAATTATATATAATATTCCCCTAATAACTACAGACTTAGGTATTGCCTGCATTCGAAACAATAGTTAATTACAAAAGCGTTAAATAATTCAGAACTTGCTCCCGTTTTTGTACAAATATAAGTAGCTTTGACAATAAATTACATTATCGCACTAGTGACGTGACACTTACAAATAAATACAGTCAAGCGATTACATTATCATTATTTTGCACGGTGATGTATATATTTCAAGCTGCTAAGTACACAATACTAAACATACAAACTTAGACTTGATTATATTTGGAAGTTTCTTTATCAATAGTTGTATGTAAAAACTTTTTCAGCTCAAATAGGGAAATCCCTTGACATTGAACAAAATATACACGTAAATATGAAATTTTTGAAGATAATGAATTTTTAGAATAGACTCATCAGTTTTCAGGACTAATCAATCGTTTTTAGGGTAATTTTTAGGCAAAGGTGAAGTTTTTAAAGAAAGGAACGTTTGGTTGTCGCAATCGCAACTGCAATTAGGAACCAGTTTCAATTCCTGTGATAACATTGAGTTCCTCATTTCGAAGTCGTTTTAAGCGTGTAGTACCCAATCCTTATCAGTAACTTATGACAAAAAAATCCAAAAAGCATCGGAACATGAAATACACTGTGTGAGTATTATGTTAGTTAATACATAATTAATGTCATTATGATTTACCTTATCAATTTATAATTTCAAGTCTAGTTGGTATTTAGTTATCAAAATTTCACTAGCCTTTTATAATGTTATTTTATTACACCATAAGAGCAAGGCCAACATTTTTGTAATTTGCAAGAAACGTAGAGAACGGTGCGGTTTTGTTAGCCTTACAGCACAGGAATCGTTTGCTCATAAGTTTGCCTGTTTTAATATTATATACGTGTAACAATACCACACCATTCTCTGATCATCCCTTGCTACTAGTTAAGTCATTAACAAAGCGTTTTACGGCTATGATGACGGTGACGATGTGGCGTGAAAACCTACTTAATGCATCTGAAGTCCATTCGTACAAACTACTACTGCTTTAAAAAATTAGCCCACCAAGAACATTACTACACCATAGAGAAGAACTAACAAGACGAGACAAGACGAAGAACGATATGTATTCGTGACAGACACCGTACAATCAGGATAGAATGAAGACGTCATTATATTGATGAGATTTATTGAAAGAGCATTGCAGTGTCATCAAGCAGGGACGCAGAATTCTTTTCTCGAATAAGAGTCCCTTCATCTAGAAATGATCAACAATTGTAAACAGTGGAAGACTCAAAAGGGAAGCATTGGCCCAATAATGTTTTAGGCTAACGGAATATAAGTACAGTCGATCTCGATTTCAATCAAAATGGAAGATTTTGGAATGTTGGAAGTCCCAATAGAAATTAGAATTGGTTTAATTATAAATAAGTGACCCTGCTAATTCACAAAAGAGCACATTCATGATTTGAAAATACTCTTGTAAGTAATAAAATAACACTGAAAATAGTAACACGTCTATCAATTTTCTTAACTTGACACAGTTGCTTATTTGCCAATTTTAAATACGTTCCAAAACGTAAAAATACTCTGCAATATTTATATCAGAAAGTTCGGTTACAAATCTATTTTGTTACACCTTATTATTAAGAAGTTCTCTCTTGTTGCCGTAGTCTATCAAAATAGAGCGCGTACCACTCATTGATTTATTAATTGATTAAGATTACCTACTTATCTAATAGTGAAAGTGATGATTTGATCCTCGTTGTACGGTCTCTTAAATTACGTATGTATCGTCGACAGTATTATTCCGACGAATTGAAGTACCGAACTACATGCTCATCTAGTCTGACACCGTACACGTGTAGTGAAGCAACAACATCAACTAAACATCGAGGTGAATAATTTTGTATCTATGATACTGATTCAAGCATCACTTGGCTGAGTTTGGAAATTCAGTGCAAAATTGTACCCTATTCACTTGTAAATCGTTTATAGAATACAATATCCTTTATTGTGTTGTCATTTTTATTTTCCTCAGCCTGTGATGTTTGTATCTTTCTCTATTCAGATGTGTTATGAAACTTATTTAAAAAGATTAACGACTATGAGTCCACACATGATGCTTACATTACATGAGTAAATACATTTACTAAAAGCTCAGCCCTTAGCATTTAGATGAATTTGAATATTTTTGTTTGTGAGATATTCCAAATGTGCAATTTGAACATTAGAACAGTTCTTATAGTTTTACACTATCTATAAATTCCGTTTGGTGTACTTAAACAAGTCGTTTATTATTAATTTAAATGTGTTTATTTAAAAGGTGTTAAAAAAGGTTTTATTTTTTAATATTGCAATTAAATTCTGGGTTGTCAAGTCCTACATTTTATTTAAATAGTAGTTATAAAACATTTAACTTATAGCAAAACTCTACACATTGACCACACAAATCTGACAGAGTTATATAATTTATCTCCATGCTAACGTTTTTGCGACATCGACAAACGTGTTTGATAATGTTAGTTAGGTAGGACCTACTTATCCAACATCTTTTCACATCAAACACTTTTTTCGTTGTAATTTTCACTAGGTACTTTAAATTATTTTCTTAAACTCTTTTTAACGCACATCGTGGATAATTTTCTCAAATTGACTTTTTCTGCTTAAATGATAGTTGTTACAAAATGAATTTCTTTTTTTTTAACTTTATGCAAACTTATAATTAATTTATCTTTTTATGTCTTTTTCCCTTGGCTTACACAACGAGTCAATCTCAAGCTATTGAGTAAATCTTAGGTATTTGTTGTAGATAAAAGCAGTCAAACTCTTCCCAAAATAATATCGGTACACTCAGCACAAATACCAGTTGTAACCATCGGCAATTTGTGAATAGGTACGACTATTAGAAGCGGTGTAGACGTCACGCTACGATTATTATAGGGTGCTAGAGATGGTATCACTGGAACTTTGCTGGCTGTACTTTACTACACGACAGGCACATTTCCAACCTATTGGCATTTTCTTCCGCAAAAATAATTAAACGACGCTTATATAAGTTTAAACCTGAATTTTACCCGTCACAGAACTTGAAAATATGTAGTAATTTTTTGATGAATACTTAACAACTCGCGCAGTAACTTTAATTTATTTTATCACGAATTTAACACATCTTATCACTAATAAACAATTAATTACTTTAACATTAAAATACTTTTAGAATTCCACATTTGAATTATCAATTGCTAAAAAATTTGGTATAATTACAATTCCATTTTTCTATCAGTAAATGGAACTATATCGCTCTGTTCGAATTTCTTGCTTTTATAAAAAATTACACTTTATCGTAGTGTTCTTTTGGTTAGGTACTTGAGCGTTACGTAATCCCGTACACTATAATGCGTACAGCTGGTAGGTACATCGGCGCTAGACTACTTCTCACACAATAATTACAATTTTACACCGGCACTCATTAAAATGATCATACTCCACTTACACTAAGATTTCACTTGCTAGATCAGTGCCACCGCAGCATACTATTAATAGTTCCACCGTACGAGATTTTTTTCGAGCGAACGAGATTTTTTTTACAAATAATAAAATAAATAAATATTGATTATTTTATAACAGGAAGCTCTTTCTGTGAACGAACCGAAATTACTAACGAAAAGTCATAATCTTTCGCATTTCACTTATGTTAGACGTTCAATGTTGTATGTTATGAACTATAGCACTTGCAAGGACACTGGGTAATTAAGTTTACAGTGAACGACAAAAATTAGAAATCAGTAGTGTGAGGTGAGTCCGTTCGCTCGGTTAGCGGTCAGGGTGTCTTGAAAGACGGCGATATCGACGTGTGCGCGGGGGAGAAGTTTTGTGGCGAAACGAGCGGCACCAGCTCCGGCTGGAGCCGCGGCCCGCGTCACACGGCCGGCTCCGCGGCTATCGTCTGCTCCGCAAACTTCACTTCTCGTCCACGTCTAAACGACGTGGTCCGCCGCGGTGGACTGCGTTTCCGCGTCGCTACCGCCGGCTGCAGACTCGCTGACGACACCTGCGTCAGCAATCGCGGAGGTTGGGCGGCTAACCTGGGCCCGAACGGTGATTTTTGAAGGAACTGACGGGCGACCATTGGCTGCCAGTATGATGTTCCTGGGGAACCAACACGTTTACCATTAGTAACTTTTAAGACTTTAATTTATAATTTGAAGGAGTCAATAAAATCTTAGGCATAGCACAGAATAAGCAAGGATACGTGGTAATGGGCTGGCCATATTAGTTAAAGAACATGATGAGTGGAGGCCGCGAATGAGATGGGGCGCTCTGACAAGGTGCATCGACAATTTTCGTAGATTGACTAATATCAGTTGTAAGAGAGTTGCCAAAGATCGATTTGAATGGCGTGCGATTGGAGAGTCTTATGTCTAGAAGTGGACTGAAGCCGATGATGATGAATAAAATCTGAGTTTTCGTTTACCTTTAGTGACAGTGCTGCTTCGCGCGCGCCAGTCGTTACTCCGCAAGCGGCCGCGCGTGCCCTCATGCACTGCGTCCACGCTGGCCGAGCGCGTAAGGTGCGACGCTTGCCCCTCGTGTTCGGCGCCTACTCCTGCCGTCAGGCCCTCGCTCACTGAGTACAGCTTATGCGTTATGTCTTTGCCTGGAAAGTTGTTGAACATAAACTTGTCATATATTTGTGTTGAGAGGTAGTACGAGCGACCGACAGTGGTACTACGCTCATAAGTACTCATTTTATGAACCCGGAACAGTGTTTCTTTGTGAAAAGTTTTGGAAAGTTAAGGCCATCGTAAGTATATTTTAAGCAAATCTGTAGGATTATACTACCAATCATTTATTTCGCAATGGCAAGCACTTAAATTTTATTTGAATACTGGTATTGTTTTAGATATTGGTTTAGATTTGTGATAGATAGAATTATTTACTTTATAGATTGAATGAAATTTTATCAAGTCTCGTTCGGCCTTCTGAGGAATGTGGGTGCTACGCCAAAGCAAACTCTTCGTAGCATATTGCTACGATATTGTAATTTTATTATGGTTATAATTATTTTAAAGTGATGTTTAGTTTTTGGTAACGACTGTTTTTAAAAAAACGACGACAAAAACGACGGGGTGTTATAAGTTTGACATTTCTGTGTGTGTCTGTCTGTGGCATCGTAGCTCCCGAACGCGCAAACCGATCTTGATTCTGTTTTTTTTATTTCAAAGGTAAATAAGTCTTGAGTGAGAGTCTAGAGTGTTCTTAGCTATGTTTGATGGAAATCGGACCAAGATGGCCGCCACCACAAAATGGTGGACGACATATTTTAGTCACAACTTTATCAATATGGGTATCAAATGAAAGGGCTTGATTAGTGGAATACTATACACTATGTCAAATTTCAAATCCGAGATGGCTGCCACCACAACATGGCGAACTACGTTTTTTTTTAAACTCCCTCTGTATGGGTAGCAAGAAATGAAAGGTATTGTAGAATAATGTACACTATATTGAAAGGGAATCTATACTAATATTATAAAGCTGAAGAGTTTGTTTGTTTGTTTGTTTGTTTGATTGTTTGTTTGAACGGGGTAAACTCTGGAACTACTGGTTGGAATTGAAAAATTCTTTTAGTGTTGGATAGTCCATTTATCGAGGAAGGCTATAGGCTATATAACATCACGCCACAATCAATAGGAGCGGAGCATAAATGAAAAATGTTGCAAAAACGAGAAAAGATATTCCTTTTTGAGAGCTTCCGTTGCGTGCGCTGCGAAAACGGTTTAAGTTACGTAAATATCATGTATGAAGAAATTGTTCCTCTTTAAAAGTTCTAAAAAAAGTTCGCGACAGCATATGTTTATCTTTTACGATTGACTCACTGTAACCATTTTTTTATATTAAAATGTTAGGTTAAAAAGAATTATATTTTGCGAAGCTTATTTAACCCATATGGTATTAATCTATATGTAAATAAATGTGTTTGCTAGCACGGAAATTTAATATAAAATATTTGTGCCCTTTACTCTATACAGTTTAAACAAATATCTTAGAAGATATCGCAATGTAAAAATATACGGGCGACAAAATAATTAGCGCGTGGCAGTCATTCGGTCCGGTGCGGTAGGTATGTACGTGGGGATTCTGGCCTCTGGGGGCTCCGGAGAAAATCAAATTCAAAAAAATTACTGCACCATAATGTTTACAAGTACAAGGTGTTACTGTATATTAAACAGTAAGAGATACCTATAGTAATTGTTACTTTAATAATATAATCGAAGTCAATCTAAACTAATAGGTATTTTATAGAGGAAAGGTAAGATTTTTTGTTTGTTACGAGTACGATATAGCTCAATTTAATAAGTTGGATAGTCGATTTATCTAGAAAGGTTATAAGCTATATTATGTGTTGCAGACGAAGTTGCGTGGGTCAGCTAGTGAGGAATATAAATTAACAAAATTAAAACGAAAAGCTTGAAAATTGTTTTTTTAGTCACCAAGTTTGATTTATAGGAAGTTAAAGTGGAGAACCAATGTTTAATCTTTATTGCTTCTCATCGAACGACTACCGTGCGCGTAATTAGGTAGTCACGCGGATATTTTTACATTGCGATATCTTCTAAGATATTTATTTAAACTATAGAGTAAAGGGCACAAATACTCTATATTGAATTTCCGTTTTAAAAATCATATTTATTCATATTTATTATCATATTTACTTGTTTGTTAATAAAAGTTTTTCTCAACTATGGCGGCAGGCTGTTGACTAAATTCAAAAGTAATATGGTCTCCCTGAATAAAAAAAAGAACCACCTTTTTAACCGAAAATCCGTATCGATATCATTATTAAAAAGTTAGATTGGATGAATAAATTATTTTGTCGAGTCACCGCATGCTTCACATTGGGGGACCTTTGTTCTATTTAGGGCCAAAGGTAATTTGGAATTTCTAGTCAAATTGGAAAGTATTCGGAGGAGAATTACCGCGCATTCACTTCTTAATTTGGTTAACATAAACAATAACTCCTGGCACCAATAAATTTTCCTTAAAGTTAACGATATAATGGAAAGCTATTTTAGTCAGGGGCCTTGTATTTGGTGAAAAAATGCCATAGCTTTAATGCGTCTTGCACGCGGCCCCCAGACGGTTTTCAAAGAAAGAGTAATGGCCATGAGACGCGCGGCGCGACTCGAGCGAGTGGTTTCGATACACTAAAAATATTTAGTCTAAGTAGTATTAACATTGTCAATTGTGTGAAAATGAATTATAAATACGCTATCGTTTTGCCTTCAGATTATACAGATTCAAGTCCCTAAAAATTGTAATGTAAGTGAATTCCTGGCGTTGCAACGACAACAGTGAAGGAGGACTGACCTATAAGGCAGTCGAGCACGACCTTGAGCAACGGCCGGTGACGCAACACGCGCTCCAGGCGCATGCGCGGCCAGCACACGCACGTGGACACCTCCTCCGCAATCACGCTCACCTGAGAAACATTGTGACTGTCAGTTGCTCTGACCACGTGAAGGTACGGTGAAACCACCTGGACTTCGGACTGGCTGAAGACACTGGGCTTTGACAAATATTTCAGTCAATTATCTGGCAAAGTACGTTATCTGGAGTTTCGTCCGGTGTTCGGTCAGAGGCCCTAGCATCACTAGTGTGCGGTGTAAACGTAACGTAAACACTTTAAAAATACTTGTTACAAACATGATTTTTATAATTTTAAGAATTTCTTTCATATCTATACTGATTGATACTGATTGTGCTTGTTGCAAAACAAATGCTAGAATAAAATAAGTATTTGCATTATGTTTACACCGCGCACTCGTACTGGAGCCTCTGGTCGGTTTATGGTTTGACCGCACCTTTTGAAAGTACAACACAAAAGGCCTTCGCAAAATGATTATTGAATTGATTTATGACAGAAATCGTTAATAATAATAGTATACGATGCGCTTGAAAAGTTCTTGGCACCTGACTAGGCTCTGTGGACGTTAAAATACAACACATCGAGTTTTGGGAACAGATTACAATAATTATGAGTCACAGAGACAATATTCCTCTACAATTTTGGACTCTCAAGGAGGATACTAATATGCTAGGGAGGCCAGTGCAATTTAAAAATGATGAATTTCACGGGCTACCCTGAGGTTAAATACCCTGACATAAAGAAAAAAAAAACCATACTAACCGGTGTGAACTTGGAATTAAACTTCATAATATAAACATCACACATACTATTTGTAATAGGTAAGAAATGTGACTCGACCACGTATATACGATGCCTTACCAAATTAGAAATAGAATAGACTGTTCTAAAAGCGTCTGAAGTGTTACACCGCGAATCAAATGTAACTTGTCATAGATATTGATATTGGATATGAAGACATATTATAGAAGTTGTGGCACAGATTTCTATATCTGGCTAACCCCACGGGGATTAGATAGAAGAATTGCAGAAGTTGTATTGGCTGGAGGATATAGGTACTGGATATACGAGTATAATAGTAGGATAGAAGAAAATACAGGAAAGCGGTGGGTTTTAATAGCAGTTAGAAAATTCAGTTTGCAAAAGATAATGACTTAATGAAATTGGTGGGTGGGGTAAAATATTCAAATTAAATAATAAATTATTTAATCGGTATAGTCTATTATTTATTTTCTCAATTAAAAATATTATTTTAAATGATAAAGTAACTCGATTATCTGTTTGTTACCTTTTTCGACTAATGAAAAGAAGTGCTTTTTTTTTTGCGGGTGGAAAATCATCAAATAACCACTCCCGCTCTTGGGCAGAGCGAAAGGGAGTGTCAGACTTCTACTGACTAAAAACCACCCATGTTCTTTCTTAGCCCTTCATGTCGAGGCCGCGGTATCTCTTGCGAACAACCCGCAGCCCATACATAGTAGTGCTCATGACAGTACACAGAAGGTAAAGTTTTTATTTCCTTAGTACATTATCATAGGACAGATTCCGACCACCACATAAGGAAAGCCACGGTCAAAAGCCTATTATTAATATTTGAATATATTCTATCATAGAGCAAGCAGGGAGAATAGGTACCTAAATCTCCATTTCCAAATGAGAAACACAGATAATCGTAGCAGGGAAAATGGGGTTACATCACTTTATATGGTTCAGTTCGGGCGCGAGCACGTGCACCGAAAGTATCCGGAGATAAGATCTTTTGCCCAACAAGTATTCGTATAGCTTTGAATAGAGTTGCCTCGAGTTTTCCAATAAAGCCACTCACTTTTCCGGTTGATCCGATGTAGTTTATAACGTTGTGTGCAGCTGGCGGCAACGTACTTATGTTCAAACATTTGCCGTATCATGATGTTTTAAATGAGATGGTGCGCAAATATTACTCATTTTAGAATTAGAAATACGTCCATTAAATGTTTTACATAACACTCAATGTCATGGATTTCTGCAAAATAACTCCTGAACTTCTATAAATAAAAAAAAAGATATAATAACTTTTATTTCGGACAAGCAACATCCAAGGTTAAAAGAAAAATAAATAATAAATCAAATATAATGCGTCTTTTTAATAGTGCTTGTATTTTAATACCTTTTCACAAACTTTTTTAGCCGTGTTTACAGCTGAAAAAGTTTGTGTCTGAAAACATGAATGATTTTCCATTTCCTTTTATTGTCGCTCCATCGAGAGCTTGACTTACAAAAGCGATACGTCAAAATATACCCCCTTCAACGGTTTCCCGTAGCGTTTCTCTTTGTAGTCAAATTATGTCTGAAACAAACTAACAGCCATCGTAACAAAATCCACATTTCAGTCAAATCTGCTCGAAAAACTAGCTTGACTTTTGTAGTTAAGCAATAATATATTAACTGGCTGTAGTTGAAACATTGTTCTGAAATGGCTACATGCTGTAGTCATGTAAACTATGAATAGTGGAATGCATAACCATGCGAGTTTCTAGTCAGTCCTCGCGTTATATACAACAGCTTAGGTAGATAGGAGGTAAGTAGGTACATACATATTCACATTGGTAAAGTTCGCACGGCATGATAGGTAGCCGTCCCCTTTTGTATTTATAATAATATATCTTAGTCAACTAAAAATGATAAAGACGAACGACCAGAAAACAGTTTTAAAACACTATTAGAACGTAAGTTTGTACGTTCTACAAAAATATAAGAAAAGATAATTAAAACCAAAAAGGTAAAACAGAATTGAAATAATTCAAATAAAATATTCACGTAAAGTTTATTCTCAATTCACTCAAACGTTTGAATCCGACCGTAACAGACTGTTCTGTTCTCTATGTAAATATTTCAGGTAAAGGTATCTACCTCGATGGTTTAAGTAAAGGTATAAGGGTAAACGAGTGATCATTACTGTGCACTTGAGACGGCACGCCCTCAAGCGGGACTCAAGCGCCCCTCGACTTAGTACCTTGGTTGAATTATAGAATCTGAGGTTAACGATCGATACCACGTATAATACAGTAGCACATACCTATATATTACATATACATTGCACTTAAATTGAATTTCTAATAATATTTTCATCCTTTCCAAACAATAATTAAATGAGGCGTGTTCAGGCTACAGTCCAAGATTTCTTTTTATTTCTAAATGGGCCTGCTCTTGACCTCGATCGCGCCTGACGGAAAGCGAAGAATGAGATCTATGATGGAACGACCGTGCCCGTGGGTGCCTGTTCACTCTTGCTTTATATGAAGTTTCTGTTTGCCAGAACGTCGCGATCGTAAATACCTGCCAAACAAAAATATGTTGGAAAACGTCAATATGTGTTAGATTTTATCGTGTCTGTCGGAGGCAGTTTAATAAATCCCTAGTCATTAAGATAATGCGTTATTCCGAAGCGCTCCTGAATTATTTAGCGTAACTGTGCGTGGAATTTCAATGAGTTGTGTCTCGTCCGACTCGAATAAGGAAAGATATAAACGGATGTTTCATGAATGACGTCACATATGAAGAATATTACAAAAGTAATTGTGCAAAGAGCATCGATTATCAAGACAAATATGTATGAAGACTAGCGTTAAATTCTGGCCATTTTCATTTTCGAATTTCGTCACTGAAATTAAGCAGCAAGACAATCAACACATTTCAATTTGAAGAGGTGTTAATGCATTTTAACCGTCTTCAAAAAGGAGGAACGACTTAATATTATTATATTTAACAAAAAATAAAACCGACTTTAACAAAAAATAAAACACAATAAAGTGAAAAATAAACTTTAAAGCTGATTTTTTTTTCAAAGTTTGTTTTTAACTTTTTTGTGTTTTAGTTTTTGTTGAATGTTAAGGCTGTCTTCTCTTGAGCGAGGTGACAGATGTATCACGTTCTACTTCGGAGGTGACAATCTCCCTAAGATCGAATAATGCTATCTATTGTTATAAAAACAGAAACACATTTTATTACATACACATTATTAATCCACCATGACATCTAACAGGGAAGAATGGATGAAGAAAACGTGTTGCGCCGAACCCAAATAGAATGTGATAAGGGCAGGAAGATGATGATTAATAGTAAATTTAATTACCTGGAAGACGTCGTCTGATTGTTCGCGATTGGCCTCCCACTCTGGTGAATCAACGAACTGATAAGGCTGTATGTAGTGGAGATGTGTTTCATCGCAGCTCACTCGCAATCTGTTCGGGAACAATTGAATGAATTAGTTTTCCCTTTGCTACTAAAAGTATGGGATGCTACGATACTACAATTTGTTCGCGTCTGCTCGACACGGCACAGTCGATTGATATGTACCCATATATTCGGAAAAACGCTCGATCAGTGCCGAGCCGACTGGAGTTTTAGTCAGCAAGGGATTTATGCCGAATGAAGTTCACTGATCAGCACGACTCGAATGAATACCAATTATGGATCGGATTTATTGTTCAATAAATACTTACTGCAGAAACGAATGTGCCTCCCCGAACAAGTATAAAACCGCCCAAAGGAATAAATCGTTGATGGCTGCTTGATTAGATTCCATATTGTGTCCCTAATAACTTAGATTAATAGATAATACAGCCTATTAGCTCCCCAAGAGCTTCCCTCTGGAGTTATCAATGAAAGCGGCATGTAATCAGTGCGATAAATTCGCCCATTTGACGTGACCTACAACGCCATTTAACCACACAATTATGCAGCGTTTGGAATATAATTAAACTTAATTATTATAATTACACGGCCCCGTACTTTGATCATAAATTTGTATGAGCCTGGGTAATTGCAATTGCTGCTGCGGTGTGTAGTGATATAATAATGCAAATACTTTAAAATATGCAAGTGCAATTAAGGTAGCAAGTAAAAATACTTCACTCCATTATGGCGTATTTGCTATACTTTGGTAGACTAGGTACTTAATTTCATTACAGTGGCTATGAAATGGCTTACGGGGGAATTGAAACCATTAGTTTATGGGCTGCCGTGCATTACCCCGCGTGGCCCAACCCAAACAAATACAAATAAACTGGCTGTTAGGTGTATACACTGACAGTGTCCGTTAGGAGGTAGATTTTTGGCCGAAACGGAAACCGATTATTCGGCGATCACCTTCTAACAAAACTAAAATTCAATAACGGAAAATAATAAGACAAGCTACATATTTTTTTATTGACCACGTGATCAACCTTCTAATTTTAAAACTAAGCAACGCTGCAGCGGGAAAATGAGATAAGTAGCTTCTAATAAACTAATTCGTCTTTTTTACAATGCCGACTAAATATCCTAACCAAAAACAAGAGTGACAAAAAAAAATGAAATCGCTTCTTGCATAGTGCTCTCGTGTATTCTGTACGTAACAGTTCCTTCAATTTCGGTAATTTATGATTTTGGTTTTTTGTCCAAAGGTGGCCGCAGCATAAACTGAAGGTTCGGTTTAAATCTATTGGCCTGAACCTTAATCCCTCTAAATGCGAAATTTACCTCCCTGACATTACCGACAGACATTCGACAATAGACAAATGTAATTCAATAGAAATAAAAGTTTTAGACAAAAGTTCCCTGTACCTCCTAGGTTCCCCTATTTTGGAAGAAAGTTTTTCATTTTTCATCGATGACAAAATTAAACGTTTTCATGATATTTCGGATAGACTCTCCAATATTAACCTACATTCGGCTTTCACCCTTATCAGATACTGTTGTTTCGGTCCAAATTTTATGTATTTTCTTCGTTCTTCTCCTCTTTGGAAGAAACCACAACTTTTGGACAAAATTTACCAAATTATTCACCACACTTTAACATCTATTCTTAATGTGGCCCTGGACGACCGAGCGTGGCAGCAAAATCTCTAGTGTAATCGTTCCTGTCGTCTGTCCACAGCACTGAAAAGCTAACCAGGAAAATTTTAACCCTCTCCCTGGTTGACTCGGAAGTGCCGTACTTGACCGATGCAGAGAGCGCCAGGAAAATGGCTTGCCCGAACACGGATCGGCCCGAGAACCCATTTTCCCAGAGACAGTGGGATGAGCCGTCTGCAGGTTGGTACGGAATAACCTTATTAATACGTCTACCAATACTGCCGAGCGTGCCCGCCTGCTGGCTGTGGGTGAGTGGGAGTCGGGCCTCTGGCTTCAGGCACTACCGTCACCTAATATAGGCACTATGCTAGGTGACACAACCTTCCGGCTCGCTGCATGTTTGCGATTGGGTGCTCCGTGTGGGGCTCCACATCGCTGTCAATGTGGTGAAGTAGTCGACAGCCTCGGACACCATGGCCTTTCTTGCAGTAAGAGCTAGGCCTTTGGTGTGAGACGCAACTTGCGTCGACACCCTTGCACCACCCCATCTTCCTAGCACGGTGTCCTGTGCCGGAGCGGCTGCTGCAGGTGCTGAAAACCTCAAACGGCGCAAATACAACAACTTAATTGGCAGTTATGTGTTTGAGCCGTTTGGGGTTGAAACACTATGGCCTTGGGGTCCGAGTGCTCACCTAATATTTAAGGAAATTGCCAAGCGGTTGGTCGACTCTTCACGTGACCAGGGCCCCGAGTCTGCTATTCAATAGTGTCAGAATGGTCTACTATCATTGATCTCATAATTTTTGATTTTGACAAGTTTGGTGTTGTCAAAATCAACAATTATGAGATCAATGATAGACCATTCTGACAATATTGAATAGCAGACTCGGGGCCCAGAGGGCTGGCCTGTTCTTTGGCCAAAGAATCAGCATTGCCATCCCACGTGGGAATGCTGCCAGCCTTCTGGGCACTTTTCTTGTTGCCAGCGGTGTGGACGAGTTTTTTGACGCCCTGTAATTCTTCTCTTTTTGATACTTGTATATATTTTATTATAACTTTAGTTCTTTAAATTGTAGTTTGTAATTTACAATAACATTGATCAACAATCGAATGTTTTCTCTAATTAATCAAGAACTTCATTCAAAGTAAAAAATAATAAAATAAAAGATTCTAAACAACGTCGCACAAAGTCAGTCAATTAGTCGCAGAATACAAAATGTTTCTATTCTCTTAGAGTTCATGGAATACAATACTACTCCGTACAATGCCAGCAGTGATAAAACAAAGAAAAATAATTCTACGACGAAAACAAAAGGAGCATGTGTGTAGGTATCTTATTTTACATCGTGAGGGTCCTCGCTTGTCTTTGAATTGTTTATTTTGTAGCCTGTACCCTCGATATTTTATCTTCCTAAGATTTTTTGGGGACACTTTTTCAGTATTCAATTTATTCTGTAACAGATGCCACTCTACGGTAAAGTGGTTTAATTAAAAAGTTACTTTCAGTGGTTCCCTCAACACATAATAATTGTACCTTATTGAGTTTTGGGAACTATTTTGTTTGATAAAAATATTTAAGTTAAATCAGTGAGGTGTTTTTATGTAATATTTTATGTATTTTATAAAATCAAAAGAAACCGAAATAAACTCAGAAGTCGAGATCTCTTACAAAATCGAGACAATTTCTTTTGATTGTGATTTCAGAATGTTAAAGGTATTTGAAATGTAATGTGTAAAACATACTTTCCCTTTAAAAGTATAGACAATCTCTCGTCGGCCGGCGTGACGTCTTCGACCGCATACGCCTCGCCAGGCTCGAGCCGCACTATCCTAGCTTCGCGAGTCAGTTCCGTGAAGTGCTTCTTGTTCACTTTAAGAGGCTTGAACAGCTTCAAGTATAGGTCTGTTAGCTCAAGAGACAGCGCTGGAGGAAGAAACCTGCGTGAGAGAATAGAATTCCCAGATTACCTTAACCAAACGCACTTCTGAAGAACTGAAATGGTTAAATAACATTTGCATTTTGGTTTGATTACAAACAGATGTATAAGTAGATAGGAACTACGATCACCAGTTTGCGTGTTAGAGAAACTTTGCCCATCAAGATTTGGGAATGTTAACGTGCTTTAATTTAAGTGGGCAAAGTCCAGCAATCATTCTTCGCCGAGTTCGTCCAGCGACAATTTAATGTGCAATCGTAAACTGGCGAGCGCTTTCTCGTTGTGACTTGCAAACAGATACACAGTAGAGCTAAATTTACAAAAATATGGCCTGCCACTATACTTCTAAATTCTCCTTGTTAGACAGTCTAAGAACTGTCTATTCGCATCGATGAGGCTTTAAATTTCTTAATTTACCCCAAGGCAGTAAAAGTTTAGTGAACTGAAGCAATAATAATGCTGAAAGCCGAAATACAGGCTTTTGCCTAGTTCGGTTACAGATGGTAAATTCTTTTGTAAATGGATAAAATTAGCCTTAAGGATATATGTAACATTGCAAAACTTTTTACTGAATAAATTTATTATTATTATTTATTATAAAAAATTAAAAAACTAAACTGACAAAAAAAATTGACAAAGTCAGACCTAGTCCAGATCGAACATTGTTTGGTCAGATCATGTGAGGACCAAGCAGATTAGCTCCTACGACATAGGTACCTTATAATAAGAAAAACAGTGTGTATAGAGTTGACGAGCACAAGCGCGAGGCTCCAGCCCAGCACGTCGGGGGCGCAGACCTCGGCGCCGGCCCACAGCCCCATGAGCACGGCGCCCGCCGCCGCCAGCGCGCGCAGCACCAAGATGCTCTGCTTGAAGCTCTTCGGCGCCAAGAAAGCGATGGCGAAACACAAGTTTGCTGCCTGTTTGTGGGATATATAGAGAACATTCAGCATTTTTTGACAAGTTAATCTCCTGTAAAGATGATGGGCTCGTGGTGTTAAGCGACAGAAATGCCATAAATACTTTTACAAATGTTTACATACAGCGCCCTTTTCAGGCTCCAACAGAACTATGCAGCACTTAAGAACTCAAGAAGAATTCTTGTTATTATTTCGTGATGGGTCAGCTCATATGTGAAGAGGAACATGTCGTTACCTGAAAGAGATCTTGTTGTGCGTTGGTCCATTTAGCGCAGAACCAGTGGTGGTGTTCGTCGGTGGAATTCGTGCTGAGCAGATCGAAGTCGGGGTCGAAAGTGGCGTTGAGCCGGGTGGCGTTGTAGACGAGCGTGGCGTTGAGCCAGGGCGCGGTGGACGCCGGCGCGGGCGCGGCCGGCGCCATGTTGCGCTCGCGCGCCGCGCCCCCCCGCGCCGCGCCGCCACCGCCCTCCCCCCGCGGCGAGCGCTCCTCGCCCTCCGCGCGCCTCTCACCCGACGACACTAGACGATTCAGTTGGGCTCTCGCTCTCAGTATTACCACCTCCATCACCACACCCTGCTGCCCACTTCTCGTTAGAGCACACCCGGTCTAGAGACAAAGAGGGGTCTGAGAAGAAAGAACATCGTTCACCAACACGTCTATAGTCGCTAGACACCGCCAAACGTGTAACAGTTTATTTATTTATTTATGTACACACAAAATACAAAAAGAGGAAAATACATAAAAAAAATAGAAGAGCACAAAGGTACTGCACAGTATTGTACAGTTGTGACTCGTTGTTCATGAATTTCATTAAATAAATAGGGCCAGGCGATGTAGTCAGGCTGTACTGTTTTACCGGTTGCCAATTTTTTTGTAACATAAATCCATAAAGATGATAAAGTGCCCATAATCTGTCGATTACTCTTGCTTGCATGTTAACAGTGTCCTCAATATCGCGTTGACGGCGGCCACCTTCCAACATGCCCATATTCCTAAGCATCCCTCCCCTCGTTACATTATGACTTGACACAACGCTCCGAGTCACAAAAGTTCATCTACCAACCTTGACTGGGCCCGCGTGGTGGATTATAGTCATAGATAGGAGGCCTGAGTCCCAACAGTGAGAACATTATACGCTGATGATGATTGGTTATTCAATTAATAAAACCACTTGCACACGAGGGCACTGAGGCGGGGCCCTGCAGCACACATCATAACTCACTCATTCCCGCGTACACTCACATGCACAACTTGTACAATTACACACACACATACCTTCTACACAAACAAACATACTTCAACATATCACACATTCCCAACTCACAAACATACACAAAAAGTTGTTATTTTGAATTATTTTCTCGAAATTATATTAATTTAATTAGAAATAGTAAATACTTGCATAATTCTTGTGTGTGCATTAAGTAAATTTAAGTTACGGAAGAGTGGAGTGCCCTTATACAGGCATTTACTTGCTTAACAGGGCACTTCTATCACAAGTTAAGTTATACAAACCTGTTAAAGAAAATAAACTATTGTTTTGATGATGATTTTTAAATTTCGAATCATTACTACAAGTGTCAACCAATTTTTTTTGTGTGTACCAGTGTTTCGTAGACATTTTTGTTGTGTATTACATTTGAACCAAAGACATTCCAGTATTATTAGGTACTTTAAATCGATGTAAAGAAGAAGACTCAAACCCACCTATTTCACTGGGATATCATTAAGATTACGCAGATTATCCTGAGAAAGTACAAAAGAGACAGTATTAAAAAGTTTTATAAAGCATCGGTAATAAAAATAGAGTCACGTTACTAGCTCAGCATACCTACGCGAGGCAGTAAACAAACCTTCAACAAATAAGAAGAAAACACTCAATTAGTTCCACCAATCCATTTAACAGTCTGGAAACAACCTCTACGTTATTTTATTAACGCGGCTAAGAACTAAAATTACACCACTTTGCTGAAAATCTATAGTGCACGGATTTGGCCCATTGACCTCTTTCTTGAGTATAATTGAACGCGAATTTAATTTTAAGCTGTTTTGTTGCCGAACTACATATATCTTTGCGTAGACTTCGTCTACGAACTTTAGTGCTACGGCTACGAGGCCGGGCGGCGCGGCGTAGCTAGTCCGTCGCGTAGCTAGTTTGCTACGCATTGCACGCTCCTCCCGATATTAGTTTTTGTTTATCTTTAAGTTTTTGGACGGGGATGGGGATGGGATGTTTCGTTTAACCGTTGCGTTCGTAAGTTTAGTTTAATATTATATTTCCAAGTACATTGTCCCAACTGTTGTAAAATGCCAAGTTATGCGTTGCCTAAAACGAAACGGGTAGCTGTTATTCTTTAAATATATGTGTCAGTTGAATTAAATACTGCCATCGACTAATTTGATGGGACAATATTACTGTCTCTGTAGTCCGTAATTCATTAAGGAGATGTAGGTTAGGTATATACTACATCTAGGTACTTAATGAATTTCGGACCACACAAACTAAAACAACCGCTTATCTCACAAATTCTTGTTGGTTTTGGTCATCATAAGTTAAATCTAAACATATGAAATATGGTAACGTACGTGTTCTGCATAACGGAACAGCCACAAACAAAACAATAGAACTAGTTTATTTCATGACGGAACGTATGGTAGAATGCAGCGGTCGGTAGGCGTGTAATTCGCGACATTTCCGCACACATTAAGTCATCGAGCGAGGCGACGGCGGCGCGGCGGCGGGTCGGTGTTGGTCGGCTGCGGGTCGGCAGCGGCGCGACTGCGGGGCGGCAACGGCCTAGTTGCAAGGAATCCACACGTATGCACCCGAGGGGCTTGTTATCGCCACATCAACACATTTGCATTAAATTGCATTACTTACGAGAACCCCGACCGATCCATTATGAGGATACGTCTGACGAACAATTTTCTAAAAATAAACGCACTACATTTACGGAAGAACACCTTTCTGTATATACGGCTAAACTTTATCCCCATTTATCATTTTCAGACCATCAAAACTATTGTAAATGTAGTGTTAGCTTCTAGACTGGGGGCCATGTTTTAAAACTTTCAAATGTGACTTAACTATTTGCATTTTGGAAGACTTTCAAGAGAGCGTTTCTGAAATATTTCCCAGACGACTAACATCGAAAACTGAGCTCGCGAATAGTCCGTACTATACAGACATACATAGTGTATGTACGTTCAGGATCGTAAAGTCCGTAAACGTCCATTTGAAATGTGACATAAAAGAATCTAATAAAATATTTAAACGTGCTACAGACTCATCTATTGTGTCCTTGTGGGAGGGACGAGGAATACTAATCTGCTCCGATGTAACGCCGATGGAGAGTATACATGCATTGTTTTGTAGATATATGGGACACATTCGATGAGGTTATTCACGGACTTGAGAAAATGTGTTAGTGGCAATTTGACACTACGCATTACTTGTTAGAAACACATAATGCTTTCTCTTTTGGCGAGCTCTCATTATTCTAAATTTCTAACACATTTAGATGGCGTAGACTTGTTCCGTTTCCATATTTCTCCACGAAGTTATTTCGCTTCCTGTCAAGGCATAATTTAAGATAACCGCATGAATAAAATACGCCAGAGAGGCTGTAGTGGCCACGATGGCGAAAAAGCATAAACAAATCTTCATAGCGGCCAAGAAAGTACTGGTAATGTCAAATGTCAATAGCAGCAAATATGAGAAAATCCAATTGTATTAGCTAAAATTTTTCAAGTTTATCATTAAAACGTCGTCTTCATCTTCCCGCACTTGTCCTATTATATTTGGGATCGGCGCAACACGTTTTTATCCCATTCTCCCCAGCCAGATTTCACGGCATCATTTACTCCATATAATTCCTCACACAATCCATCCATCTTCTCTTTGGCCTTCCTCTCTCTCCATCCACATTCCATCCATCAACATTAATGTCCATTACTTTTTTAGTCACATGCTTTTCATTGTCAGTGCCCAAACCTGCTTGATTCTATACTGATGAATGAAACGAAACGTAACGTAAAGTAAAACGTCCCGTCAAAGCTGCGGGTTGTTCGCAAGAGATACCGCGGCCTCGACATAAAGGGCTAAGAAGAACTTGGGTGGTTTTTAGTCAGTAGAAGTCTGACACTCCCTTTCGCTCTGCCCAAGAGCGGGAGGGGTTATTTGATGATTTTTCACCGACCAAAAAAAAAAGTAAAACGTAAAGGAAAAAAATAGTATCTAGTCGACAAATTGCGAATATGTTTTGAACTGCACATTGAAACATTTAAAATTCAGTTTCTACGTGATAGAGACTAATAGAGAGCTATTTACATGTGAATCGGTTCTCCCTCCCTTCTCCATTTCTGTTGAAACGTAAAACATGTTACGCGCTTTTATTCTACGTACTTCACTATTACCCACTTGCCCATATACTGGAATAAATCAGTTAGATTCAATGCAGTAATGGAAGCCTTTCATATGTAAAGCAATGATATTTCTATATTTGCTAGAATTAACTAACTATGTACATTAATTAAAAACTAATAAATAAATAAACTAACAATAAACTATAAAAGGGCATCAAAAAACTGCTCCTCAACGCTGTCAGCCGGTAATGTGCCCAAAAGACTGGCGGCATTCCCACGTTGTATGGCAACACTTAGCCTCTGGCCAAGATAAAAGCCAGCCCTTGTGTCACGAGAAGCGTCAACTAAGCGTTTAGAAATTTCCTTAAACAGGCTATGAGCACTCGGACCCCACGGCCCCAGAGTTTCAACCCCAAACGGCTCGAAAATATAGTTTCCACAAAGGTTACTATATTTACGCCGCTTGAGGTTCTCTGCAGCCGCAGCGGCACCACCTGCGCAGCACGATGAACTTGGAAGATGTGATGGCGCAAGAGTATCGACACATGTTGCGTCCCACACTAAAGGCCTACCCATCTTCCAAGGAAATAAAGACATGCCGTCCGGTCTCTTGCCATCGTCGCGTGCCAAGCCATTGGGTTCTAAAACAGCTGGCACGCCGACGGCGACAAGAGCACGTCGGATGATGTCGTATAAGTTCGCATGCCGCGCAAAACGGCCAGCACTACGGCTGCATGACAGGCCGTGGTGACCGAGGCTGTTGACAGCTTCACCACATTGACAGCGATGAGGAGAACAGCAGGCGGCACCAAGACGCAAAGAAGCAGCGAGGCGGAAGGTCGTGTCGTCGAACAAAGTGCCTATGTTCGACGACGGCAGTGTGTGAAGCCAAAGACCCGACTCCCATTCACCCACAGCCAGCAGGCGCGCACGCTCAGCAGTAGTAGCAGACGTGTTCACTAAATTGTTTTGAACTACTCTGCAAAGCGGCTCATCCCACCGTCTCTGGGAAAACGGATGGTCGGGTGCTTCAGTGTTTGGGCAAGCGAGTTTCCAAGCCTCGATAGCCTCAGAGAAGCACGGCACATCAAAATTAATCAGTGTGGAAGCCAGGATATTCCTGATTAACTTCTCAGTGCCGTGGACCGAGGATATGAAAGCCGGTAAGCTTAAACTGGAAATTTCGCGGACGCCGAGTCCTCCCATACGTATGGGAAGAGTAGCTTGTGCCCAAACTCGGTCATCCAATGCCACATTTAAAATAGATGTTAAAGTATGTCTGATAATTTGATCCATTCTGTCCAAAAGGTGAGTGTGTCTCCATAAAGGGGAAGCACGAAGGAAATATGTTAATTTAGGTCCGAAACAGCAGTAACGAATTATGGTGATGGCCGAATGCATATTAATTTGGAGTAGTCTTTCCGAAACATCACTGAAATTTTGAATTTTTTCCTCGATGAAATCGGGAAAAGAATTTTCAAAGATTGGAGACCCAAGGAAACGAAGAGAGTTTTTTTCTGTAAATTTGATGCCAGGAGCTGCTGCGTTAAATTTTGAATAAGTTAGTTGTCTGTCAGTACTGTCTGTTACAAAAATTTCGCATTTAGAAATATTGAGGTCGAGGCCAATGTGATGTAGTTCATTTTTTAAGAAATGTAGGTCTTGTAAAACAGAATCTACATCGCCTCCCAAGGTTCCGTCATCAAGATACCAAACGTTAAATTTTGAATTTAGCTGTCGAATAATTGGGTGGATAGCTAAACTAAAAATTACTGGCCCAAGGGGGTCACCTTGTTGACAGATAGGATTAAGCAATGATAGGATTAAACATACCATATATGTAGTAAAAGTACTACAAGTAGTAGATGCAAAGCCACCGTATTGTGAGGCAATTATTGAGAACGGTGAAGTGTAACTGGAATCATTTTACTTTTTACCAGTTCAAAATACCGAAGAGTACCGTTATTCGGCAGAAGTTATTTAAATTCTTACTATTGGTACAAATCGTATCGAGTGAGTTTTTCATTACAAAACAAAACTTGAATAGTGTAGTAAAAAGTAGTTCTTAAATAACTTTATCACTTAAAACAACACGTAAGTCTGTGTTCCCAAAATAATAACAAAATATATTTCTTGCGCGCAGAATTACCTAGAAACATTTTTGCAGTGCAAGTTGCAACTAAAGTTTATCCAATAAAAAACAATATATGAATACCTGGAGTGCGTAGATAAGTCAGAATCTCTCTGAACGACAACTTAATAAACTATAAACAATTTTAATTAAAAAAATAACAAAATGGTAAGAAAACCCCGTTGTACAAACGCTATATATTATTGCAATTTATATATTTACTTTTTGTGTGCAGTAAAGAATATGAATGTGCTGTGGTATAATGCTCCTTTCTGATTATTTATATTGAAACCATTAATCAGGAGTTGAGAGTACCAACAAAGCTGAGAATACTACAACATCGATGCATTACGTATACCAGCATCCATTACAACATCTACACGGACTACACTAATCTACTAGTCACACGTACTAGTTCTGCTGGGTGTACGTACATAACCGGCTTGCCTGTGATCTCCGAAGGATTAGGCGCAACTGTATAATATACAAGGGAGCCCGTAAAGGTCGTCTGTTTTGGTAAACCGCACCTCAATATGATACGAGGTGAGAGAGATAAATGTCATCGTGGTGTGTTGACCACTACGATGACGAGTCCAGTTTTCTGAACTTCAAAGAGACTGTTGTATCATACGATACGATCTCTTCTCTAGATTGTGATATTATTGTTTACCAAACCATTTATTTGAAAATCGAAACTTTCCAGAACACATTCAGAATAATTCGAACACGAGCTAAACTTGTTTTTGAAATTTCATATCAATCCTGAAAAAGCACCCTGACACTCAAATAACTATTGAATATCACAACGCTGTAATAATAACTTCTAAAACAATGAAAATATAGTCTTCCCAATGAAAGCAAAACATTCCACCTTCGTCGACATTTACGGAAAGGGCATGTCCGTACGGTATGCCGTCGCTTTATTATCCGTATTTCTATTATAACTATGCTCAGCTTGAGAGTTAATTAAAAGCTGGCTTGCTCCCCAGTAGGTTATTGAAATAGTTGTCCCACTCACTTGGACCACAGTACTGAAATTTTCCATTGAATAGAAGTTGTACAAGCCTGGCAGGGTGCGTACTGTGTACAGAAGGAAATTTACACCCCAATATGTAACGTTTATGGCGGTTTGTGAACACTGACTCACAAGGAAACAAAGTGGACGTGGCATGCGCTCATAAAACAGAGAAAATTATTCTTTAGTAGCTGTTTATTTGCCGGCTGTCAGAGTGTGGGTAAGTTTGGGAGATTTACTCATAACTGTGTGTAAGTTTGGAAGATTTACTCATAACGAGTCAAGAGGTTGTTCAGATAAGATATTATGTAGTTTTGTGAGGGGTGGAATATAAGGGGTTTTTATTCATTTACAGAGTTAAAGAGAGAGTTAGAGAGTTAGAAGAGCCTCGTTGATCGAGTGGTTGCAAGCGCGACTGCTGAGCTCATGTTCAGCAGTCGCGCTTGCCACCTCCCTCATGATCGGTCTTGGATTGAAATCCCGTGTCAGTTAAGTGTTGTTGGGTTTTTCATCAGGGATTTCTACTGAGCAGCACGGAGTATTTGTGACCGGCTGATGCATGCAAACATACACGGAACTTAAACATGAGAGGCGAATGTGGGTGTTCTATTTGGTACACCTCTGCCTATCCCAACGGGGATGTTATGTTATAAGTTAAATCAAATACAAAAAGCAGGTATAATTAAATAGTAGTCATGACTGATATAATTACATAAATTATACGCCAAGACTACATATTCGTTCCAACGTGTGGGTGCCATAGAAAGTAATAACGAACGTAAATGAAGTTTAACGATTGTCTAGACGGTTCTAACGTTTTGCGAGATTAACATTTTTGAGGGTACGAGATATCGTATATGAAAGTCGTATAGTCACTTTCAACTTATCGCTATTTGCATGAGATATGATGCAAATAGTATATAAAGTAGTATGAAGTACGACAGAACATCTGCCTGGCCTTTATCCAACTATGTTGGGGTCGGCTTCCAGTCTCACCGGATTCATCCGAATACCAGTATATTACATGATGCGCCTATCTGACCTCCAAAACCCAGTTAGTACTTGGTAATACGATACCCGCTGGACCTGCTGGCCTCTTAGAGAAGCTCAGAGTCACGCAACGAGCCATGGAGAGAGCTGTGCTCAGAGTTTCTCTGTGCAACAAAATCCGAAATGAGGAAATTTGCCGAAGAACCAGGGTCGCCGACATAGCTCTCAGAATATGCAAGTAGAAGTGGCAATGGGCAGGCCACATCGCTCGAAGACCCGACAACCGATGGGGAAGAAAGGTTCTCGAGTGGCGACCACGAACCGGAAGTCGCAGCTTTGGTGGGCCTCCCACCAGGTGGACCGACGACATCGTCAGAGTCGCGGGCAACCGGTGGATGCAAACGGCAGGTTGCGGTTCGTTATGGCGTTCTATGGGGAAGGCCTTTGTCCAGCAGTGGACGTCTTATGGCTGATGATGAATACGATACCCCTTGGTAGGACTGGCTGTCAGACATTCGGGCCGCTGACTACTCGTAATGACTGCCAAAGATCTTTAAATGACAGAACGGCTTAACTTAATTGCTTTCAGAGGCACGGTGGAAACTCGGTATATAATGGGTGGTCCACGGCACAACCTAGGCAAGATTGGTTGAACTGGTGTGAACAAGTGGCTGGTATTATTTAGCCACGAGCTCCTCGACAGTTCATAATAATTTGTATTGTGTAGTATTTGTTTATTTAATCTTTTCCCCTGTTGTATAAAGCATAACTGTACGGTGCAACCGCACAACCTGCAATTCAGCAGTTTACGCCACGTTCATTTCAACTCATTGTACTTAGTTCAGTTCGTGTTGAGCATTCAGACAGCCAGGCGTTCTCGTTACAGCCAACAAGGGCCGTGTCACTCATTTCATTTCCACACCATCAGTTCATTAAGCTCATTTTACTTTTAATACCTTTCGGACAATACAGTAGTGTTTCAGTACTTTACTTTCTTTCATTCAATTCACCCATCATCTAAAAGTAATATATGGTACTGCAAGGCATAACGCACACACCCAAACTTTGAAGGTTCCATTTTATAACAACCTCTACTGAAAATAACGAAATATACCTATTTATTTAATAAGGCTATATAAATCCTGTGTCTCATCTACGAAAAATGAATTTCAGATTTATAGAAAACGTTCAAAAGCAATAAGAAATAACGTAATAACTTATTTAGCCTAACTGATCCATCAATGCCAAGCCCGTGATTCGAACCGGTGTTCATTCGCTGGCTGGTGTTCCGGAATCGATTTCTATAGAGTTACTCGTTTTAACATAGGGTATGGAAATTGTGAGAAATGCTGAGAGAATGTTAAATATAATGTACTCAGTTAAATCTTCAACTGGTAAACTAGTGGAAAGTCCGTCCAATATATAGCGATGTTCCTACATGCCTCGGCAGTCACGTTTATCCGCTGGTCCCTACTGTTATTTGTAGATTTTGGACAGTCGTTACAGGTAGTCGGTAGCCTGAATGTCTGAGAACCATTCTAACCAAGGGTTTTCGTATTACCTAGTACAAAAATAGGTTGTCGAGGTGGAGGTCACTTTTTTAAGCAATCGTTCCATGTAAAGTACTGGGTTATTCAGCTATATTCAGTTAGATTAGAAACCAATCCCAACAGATCGAATAAAAAGCTTGGCATCCGGGAACGTGCCCAGAAGAGTGGTAGCATTGCAATGCTAAATCTTTGGTCAAAGAAAAAGCAAGCCCTAGTCTAGCTAAATAAGGTTTAAAGTTAGTTAAGAGCATATATTATGATGAATGCTGCTACATCTTAACTGGTATTCCATACAGAATAAAACGTATTTAGACGTACAATGGTGTATAAATATGTTGTAGTGGAAATGTCACGGGTAACGCGATCCATGATTCGGTCACCTTGTCCCCAGTACAGCATGTTTTATTTGCTTGTTGGCCGTTCATGTAGGTTACGAATACGATACCGACCGAATAGGTATTTATACGTCTCGGTAACATGCGGTGTCGTAAAACATAATGCAGTTAAATTACACGGTAGCGACACTTCGCCACAAATATTACGTACCTACAGTGATACTGAAATATTTACTGGTATTGTTTACTACGTCTGTATTTTCAGTTGAAATATTCATTTTCATTACCTTTTTAATGGAAACGTATAATAATTGTTTTCAAAATATGTAGTATAATACAACATTATTTTTATAACGGTTTTCCGTTTTCTGTTGGCTTGAAATATCTAGATATCGGTTCAAGAAAAATATGTTCCAATACAAGATTACTATCAACCGCTGGCAAGAGCGCCATAAGATGTCATTTCGAAGACCAATACAAACTATACAAAATTGGCATTGTAATGTATGGTTTTTATTTCAGTACTACAGTAAAGATTTCCTTATTTTCTTGAATCGTGCAGTTCCTGAACTGGTCATAAGTGTGACAGCTATCTATGGCAGCCTGACAGCTAAACGTGGGCTGCTGGATACGGGATTCACCTTCGTGCAATTTGGAATGGTCTCTTCCACTAGAAAAATCCTAGTAAGAGCCTAGTGTAGGGTCACCATAGTTTTGCTCTCATGTAACGTTAAAAAAAATCTGGCGAAATATTTTTGGCTCTTTGTATGTTCTCCTACGGTTATATCGTTCACCATGTGAGGAGCTCGAGGCTAGGTTAATAACAGCCGTTCTAATAAATCTTTACGTTAAGCCCTGATGGCATAGGTTGGTTTGTGGAAAGCACGCTAAGCCGTTTGTCCCGGCTGTCATTTGTAGGTAGATCTTTGACAGTTGTAACAGGTAGTCAGTGACTCGAAAGTCAGACAACCAGTCTTCCCAAGGGGTATTATATTACCCAGTACTAACTGGGTTGTGGAGGTTAGATACTCAAATTCAAAGTATTTATTTCAATTAGCCCATTACAGGCACTTTTGAATGTTAGAAAACCAAATAAAACGAAGCTACAGTCACACTAACAATAGGCAGTCGCTCCATGTAAAATACAGGTATTCACCTGCATCCAGTTAAACTGGAAACCGTCCCCAACATAGTTGGGAATAGGCTTGGCAGTCGAGTTGATGATGATGTTGTTCACCAAATATAAAACAGTTGTTTAAAATAGTAGTATGAATACCGAGAAAAGTACTCTCAGTAAAATAAATAAACAATTGGTTCATGTGTGAGAGAGTTATTCACAAGTAATTTATAGGCGATGTATTTGTATACAGTACATGTCGTAAGTGTGATGGTGTGAGTGCAGCCTGGCACTGGAATCAGTCCTGGCGACGGCTTGTCGCGCCCGTCTCGCCGCCTACGTCCACAATATCTTCTTACACACAGAATAACTGCCGACCTATACGGAAACAAGAAATGCAATTTTTATTGCAATTTTTCGAAAATTAATAGCCTATTAGATTCCCGCTGTGAAAATGTGTTTGTATCTGGGTTTTTGAGAATGTTGAGATGGGAACAGGGTTAGGTAGTATAGTATCATTGCAACGATACAACGAACAATTGCAAAGTTTGGACGGCACGGTTGGCGCAGTAGCTCAACCAATGGGCTGCTTCTCTGCGTGTCGCGGGTTCGATCCCCGCACGGAACAAATATTTGTATGACCTATAGATAGTTGTTCCGGGTCTAAGTATTTGTGTATATGAGTTTAAATGTTTGTGAACGCACCCACGATACATGAGAAATTCTTAGTGTGGGGCAAAATGCATAAAAAAATCCACTGGATGGTTGTACACAAAAATTGTGTACAGTCAAACAAGCTAATGAGCATACAACTAGCTAACTTGCATTTACTTTTATGATTATACAGATACATTTAGAGAGTAATGCCAAACGATACAGCGTTTGACATCAGTCGCTTAATGCGAAACGCTTTATAAAACAAAATTGCAATCAATATTTTCAGTGTACTGCTTGTTCAACTGTACAACCATCCAGTTTAGTCTCTCTATCAGAAAATTATTTAAAAAATCTCTTGACTGTACCAAAACAAAACAAAACCACCATAAAGTGGTCTGGTCCTTTCCAACTATGTTGAGGACAACTTCCAGTCTAACCGGATGCAGCTGAATACTAGTATTTTACATGGAGCGACTGCCTATCTGACCTCTACAATCCAGTTAGTACTGGGTAATACGATACGAATTGGTAATCCTGGTTACTCGTTGCCCGTTATAAAGTGTTCTATTTATAAAATTTAAAACAGATAATGAAGTTTTTGTTTTAACAAACATACAAATGTTGAGATATAATAAAAACGAATTAAATAAAAACTTTCAAGTTGTTAATTAAGTTTACCGATAGCATGATGCTATTTTTTTTTGTTCAAGTTCTAAAAAAAAAACACAATTCTTACTAGGTCTCCGGTCAACGACAAAAGTTGTTGATCGTGATTTAACTCATAGAACAAATTTTCTAGATATCATATAACTTTTCCTCTCTCTACTGTTCATTGTTTTTAATTAATAGTTAACTAGTCACTCATTTATAAATCTGTTTTCAAATGTTGCAATGTTGATCTACTTTCATTGCTGACTGTACCATCTAAAAGCTTCATGATTTTAACTATTCTTGAAACGCATTTGTATCAAAACCCTTCCCAGATATGTAACATGTACATAACTCCAGTTAAATATATCGAAAAAAAAGGAATATTGGTGATATATTCAATCACTATTACATCGTGTGTACGAGCTGTCGTTTTCCGAGCCTAGAGATTGATGGCGGTGGCTCGAAGCCTTCCGCCTCCAAGATATGCTATACTCCCGATATTATTGCGTGACGACTCACAAGTCACGATTCATCGCCCCACAAATATGACTCAAGGAATTTATTAACTTACAAACTGCCATCGCATTTAGAATAGTGAACAAACAAAATACGCTGAATAAAAAAAGAAAAAAGACGACTCTTCAAACAAATATGCTTCAATCCTCACATTGCATCAAACGCAGACGGAAATTAGATAATACTGACGCTGAAGACGTCGCTACGAGTTGTTTATTTACATTTATTGGACATTCAATGACATCGATAAGTATACGATAGTAGTTACGTTGCCAAGTTCGGCCAAATTACGTGTGTGGCAATGTGTGTACAATTTATACTTTCAGACAGATCGAGACGCGATTGTGTCTCTCTCGGTTTGTTGTTGATAACACTTGCTTATTGGTAACAGTAGAATATCTGCCCATTTCAGTGAGACAGGTGTCGTTTTCAAATGAGCCTTTTTCAAGATTATGCCCAAACGAGAAGGTTTTAGGTAAATCTCGTTTTCAAATAAAAGTAAACATAATGAGGGGATAACAACAAAGGAAAATTGGTGCAGCATGTTTATCAAAGACACGTTGCAAGTATGATATGATTTAAGAACAACCACACTCAAAATTGCCATATGGCGCTACGAGCCGTAGCACCGTGCGTAGCACTGTCTACGCATTTCGTAGCAAAGAAGCCACGCTAAACTTATGATATACCTTTCATTCGAGTCTAGCCAGCAAAGTGCCTTATCGACCCCGAGATCACAGCGTCTTTAACCAGCGTGCAACGGCGTGAGATGCGAAGGGCCGCTCACCTGAGCAGCCTAGGACGCGTCCCGTCTCTCCGCCCACTTGTGGCGGTGGCAAGTTCAGCAGCACGTCTGTCACGGAACGTCCGCATATCTGGCAGTCTCATGCCGTACCATCATAAAGCACCACAACACGAGTGAGCGCGGCACGCGAGTCGCATAGTAGAGCTTGGGCGCGTGAGGAGGCGCACACGGCGCTCGGCGGCGATGGAGCGCGGCGCCGCGCGGCACGACACTGGCCGCTCTCGCGCGAGACGGGCGCGGCGCCGCCACACGCACGCGCCGAGCGCCCCGCCGCCCGCCGCCCGCCACCCGCTTCAACCCTTACTCCCATCTCGCTACTACCTACTTAGATATTATCAATAAAATTATTGTACGACATCAACTCTTCCGATAGCCGCAGTCTGTCAATTGTATCGTTTATCGAGTGTGAAATCGAGTGATTTGTTGCGAACCTTCAGAACAAGTACGATAATTATTGCAATAATTACTATTTGCCACTTCATTTTCGCCGGTATTGTTGCACAATAATAAAAACGTTTCTGTAGAAGAACTTGCTAGATTTGTGTTGGTGACATTATTTCTTACCCTCAATCTGGAACTACTTTTGTAACGAAGTATAGTAGCATTGACACAAGGGGCCAGCGCCGGCAACGGTCCAGACTTTTTTCAGCAAGAAAAGCTCTATAAATCATGGGGAAGTTAAACGTTAGGCGGGTTCCGGTGAGAGATTATAAAAGTTTTGGGAATTAAAATAATACTTAAGCCTTCTTTTTAAGTTTCATTCAGAAATATTCAGACGATATTTCCCTACCAACATTTCGTTAGATTGACAAAGGAGTTTCTTTTAATTTATTGAATTTGTAGGATTGATGATAAAAATTGTTTTAATTATGATATCGTCTTTGTTATCTATTTTAATAAAACAAGTAGATTTACTGGACCCCTGAGATTGAATGTATAACCGCGCGACGATTAGCGTCTGGCTTGTGTCCAACGTGACAAGATGCGGGACCTTGCAGCGACGACGCAGTCTCGCATCTCATATCCTCCCCACAATACCACGTTACAATCATGACAAATGCCACTAATCATGTTGCCAACCAGACATTTACATTGTCCCTACATGAAAGCAGTTTGCTTTCATTGAAGCACATATGGTGTTTCAGGGTTAATCGCGGTTTTCAACATTTCTTTAATACCTTTGTCGTAAAGTTATTCGTACCTATCTATATAATCTGTTTTGGAACTCGATACAAGGCCATCGGTAAAAATAAAGTACTAAGTAGTAAAGCAGTCTGCCTCCTCAAATAAAAGCTGGCCAAAGTGGAATGAACTAAACCGAAAAAAAAGTTTTGATATATTGAGTTTCATTACTTAGGTAATAGGGGTATGTTCTCTTATGAGATATCAGGAATTTTCCGTCGATCCACCTACGACGAACAAACACAAAGATAGTGATTTTTTTTGTTGGATTTTGTATAAAGTTAACACCTAAAATAATAAAGAAATACTACATACAATCACTAAAATTGCGAAAAAAAAGTATTTCATTAGCGGGTTTAATTTACGCTAGAACCTTTTCCACCTTTCCCATATTGGTTCAGACGGTCAAGCATATCGATCTTACTCCAACCTTATTCAGAGGTCTTTTGTTAGCTACGCCATAGGCCATCAGATAACGCCTGAAATGGTGGGTAATCGCATGTAATGCTCAAGAATAGTGCGGTGTAGCGGTGGTGGATAAGAAAGCATCGCGAGTGCCACGCCGGGCCAGCCTTGACCACGCCGGCCTGCAGGTGATCAGATCGTATCTCTCACTATCGCTTTGTTGAGTCACCTTTGTGCTGTAAGGCCACCCGCTCATTTACTTAGATAAAGAAAGACGGACGAGCCCCAACAACACCATTGTCGGTGTGCTCGATTCTGATTAGATTACATTACACGAAAACAAACCCATAAATATTGATTATAAGTTCCTCGTTACTGAGTTGTGTGAATTTGCATTCGATTCATTTACGAAAACTTCAAGTTTAACATTATTCAGGTGTTATGAAATTGTGGTACGGTTAATAAATTGTTGTCTAAAATATCTGGAGCATAGCAATTTTAATTGCGGAAATGTCAACATGAAACATAATTCTATTGTGATTTGTTTTTCTATTTCAGTACTTTCTTAGGCAATTATAGAAATTAAGTACAGAAGGTTCCCGTTTCCTACTGAATAGGGTTGAAAACCCCATTACATAAAGTACTTTAGTTATATGGGTCATAAGGAAACATTTTTACCTGCGCTTGGGTTGGAAAATGATAATGTAAAATGAAGGGCCTATTTTCGCTAAACCGTTAACCACTTACAAAGTTTCCGTGGCTATCTTTTACTTAAGCTTGTCCTTAACTTATTTTAATTATGAAGCTAATAATGGGGACACGTACTTAGCAAGAGAAGCTTTGCATAAAATTAAACAGTCTTAAGTACCTACCTACCCACTTTAAAAGCTTTAAACCAACGATAGTGTACATGGCATTTCAAAAAGTTGCTAATAAATGCTGTCAAAAGGTGTTTTGTATAATAACAGTTCCTTAAATTTTGTACAAGATACACCTCATTAAATGTTTAAAAGGAAACGTGTTCGTAAAATATAACAATGTTCAATGCATGTTTGCAATTTCTATAACAAGCTAGTTCAAAAAGCCGAACAAGGTAAGTTTCCAACGGCTTGTCTAACTGTGCAGCTGACCTTTATAAGTAATTGAAACTGTTAAAACAGTTCAAAAAGAAAAGCTGATAAACTTTAATATAAAGATATATGTACAAACTTTTGTATAACCTACATGAGCCAAGTGGTGAAATTATAATTAAGTAGATGAGTAATAGTTACTACCTTTTAATTTGAAACACTTCTCATTTAATTTCAGCTGTTTGTTACATGAAATGATACTCACAGTCACGCGATAGCACTTCCACGGTTTATCATAATTATGTATTATTTAGGAACATCGTTTAATAATTAACATCTGTGTTAGCGAAGCTTACAGCCCATACAAACGTTATTATGTTAGCACTAATTAAACGCCTTGTTCGCATATTTAATAACTGTTACCAAAGAATGCCTCGTGGGGGAAACTTCGCCATTCAATATAATTAAAAATTAATCACACAACGGTGACTAAGTTTGAAACCAGCACATGCCGAAATGATTTCCTAAGATATTCACATCATGAAAGTAGCGGCTAGAAGACCCTTAGCAACACACCGAGCCGTTCGCATATTCATCAATCATGAAAAGGCCTCCGGTTGGCATTTTACTTACTTCTGAAAATGTATTACTCATAATGAATAGCCACTTACCCAAATCTCTTATTTTGAACTAAACCAAGAAAATGCCGTAGGTGGTAAGCGTGGTAAGTATCGTAATTGCTAAACTTTGATCTAGGCCGTTTATGTGCGAGGTGGTTCGTAAAGTTAATCGATCGTTTTGGAGGGTAAGCCCACGTTTGCACAGCTTTAACAAGTTTACCTCACCTACTACCCATGCGAGTGAACGGCGAATATCGAAATACCGCGATCTCTATAACGTTTGTTGTCTTTGCCAAACTTTCCGTCAAATTACGGTCGCGGCAAAGCATTACCAAAGTCGACAGGATGATATAGTTCTTATAATAGACATGTTAGCTCACACACTCACAGAGGGGCTTAAAAATTTCGCGCAGACATCGCATCTATTGCTTAGTTAGGTTATATTGGTTCTTCTTTGTATAATCACTGAATATACTTGTATGAATAAATGTGTAACAATTTTTTCTTTTTTTTTGGGGGTTTGGAAATCATCAAATGACTCCTCCCGCTCTGGGCAGAGCGGTCACACACACACGGTGACACTCCCTGTGTAAGTTTTCTACTGACTAAAAACAACCCATGTTCCTTCTTACCCCTTTATGTCGAGGCCGCGGTATCTCTTTCGAACAACCCGTAGCCCCGACGGGAAATGTGTAATACTTCAACTACTTACTTCGCACAGAAGTAATATGTACACCCAAAATAGAATGTGATTTCATGAAACAGTAAGTTTGCTGTTGTAACTACTCAACACAGTCTGTTAGCTGTTCCATCAATCACGTCCTTCAGTCTGTAATTATGCCGTAACTTAGCCGTGTAACCATGCTCCCCGATTGTTTAGTAATTAATTTTAATCGGTAGGTACGTAGGCCCGGTTCTGTAAGCGTAAGCTGAAATGTAAGTTTAACAAATGTCACACATTTCTGGTCAAGTAGCGCTCCGCGTGATCGCTGAATTGTGTTATTAAATGTGACGATTTAGTTATTTGTGTGCGCTAAACTGGAAATGAGTGGGCCGATTTATCTTTTGTATAAACAAGTCTCAATTAGAAGTGAGTACAACTCATCTATTAGTATTTGTAGATGTTTATGATATCCGATAAAATCAGAGTTACGTCATCAACACGGGGAATGTGTCTCTTTACGGTTCAGTGAATGAAAATAATGGCCTCGTGCCTGTATTATTTCAAGCAACGCATATCTCTGTTACCCCAGCATTAGTGAAATTATTTCTGCATTAATTTTACAGCTCGGGCATGTTTACCACCTACGTACACGCGTATTATATTAAGCACAGTAATTAAAATGAATGCATGCGTTACCAACCTTCTTAATCGTATTTATACACACAACTATTTGATTTCGTGACCTAGCCAAAACAAACGTGAATAAAACTGAACTTACCTGCGACTGTTGGAGTTATAAATGTCAGAGACAAAGTAAAGTTAATTAGCGTTTGAAACGTGTATCGTTCACCCACGCTAGGTGACTCCGCCAAAAAGCGACGCCAACACGCTTCCAGCTCAGTTAGATGAGGTTCATTTGGCTACAAGAAAAGCATCTGCGGCTGGGAGTGTTTGGCAGGCTGGGACGGATATCTGCTGTTTTTTCTGGCATCATGGCGCAGGTTGAAAGCCAAACGACTCCAGCATACGTGTTTAATTTTACAGATGGCAGAAGATTAGAAAACGCTGTACAATTTTATCCGTTTCTTAATAACTACCTAACTGCTGTTGCAATTTGATACCAACAACTTTTTAAACTGCAAAGTTTTAAGTAGATCATAGTATCGAGATATTTTATATCTATCTGTTGCGTGAACTTATACTTCAAAGATAGTTTAAGACCCATTTAAACTCGTTGAGCGAACTTCCGTTGGACAACACAAGCACACTTTACAAAACTAGTTAGCCGGCTGTGGAGCGCAAAGCTTGCAATATTGATTCCGATATCCTACTCGTTTATACTGAAGCTACATATCTTTTTTTGAACAGTCGGCGAATTTGTTCTGCTTAGTGCTTCTCTATTTTAAAGGTGCCATCAAGTGGTGCAATTTAGTTTTCACTTATAAAGTCGTTTATATGTAGGTACTACTTACCTAGAATAGACTTTCTAAAAGACTCGAATCAATTTTTGTCACGATACTCTTTAGGGACTAGACTAATTTTCTCACTGCAACATTTCACCCACATTGTGACTGCTTATGGTACTAAACTAACCTAACAAAGGTATTTTAACCAATTTTATCGCTTTTGAAGCCCTAAAACATTCTAAACTAAACCAGGGCTTAAAAGACCTAGTATAAATGGTTTCCACAATGAATATATTGTAGTACTAGCTGTGCCCGCGACTTCGTTCGCGTGCTTGTCGGAAAGTAAAATGCGTCGCTTAGATAAAAGTACGTTAAATCATTGCCCTGCGTTAACTTACTGCCGCTGTAGAAAATAAGAAGAGGGTAATGCAAAGTACTGACTATGTCTAATACTAAAGTTTAGATGGATGGGTGTTTGTTAATCAACCACGTCAGAACGGCCGAACGGATCTTGAAGAAATTTGAAACAGGTACATTATAGTCGACAGGTACTGTCGTTGGCGCGTTCGTGTTCCACGCGCGCCTCAAAGATATGTCAGCAACAATTAAGGGGTCCTTTGGGGCCCCTTGATTGTTGCTGCCGTCGTCTGCCGGGGCTGACGGTTGTCCGCAAGAGATACCACGGCCCCGAAACACAAAGAGCTAAGAAGAAACGTGGGTGGTTTTTAGTCAGTAGAAGTCTGACACTTTCTTCCGCTCCGCCCAGAGCGGGATGAGTCATTTGATAATTTACGAACCACAAAAAAAAAGGGGGGATTAGAGGGTGTTTCGAGAGGGTACCTGTACCGAATCTGGGACATCGAATCTGAAATGGCCGCCACCTCCTTCTGCGAAGCAGTAATGCTATAGCGAAAGAGGTGGCGGAACGTGAGAGGGAGACAACCTCTCGTCCCAGCCGCCGCGGGAGACGCTCCGGGCATCGGGGGCCACGTGATGGCTTCCGGCCACCGTAGGCGCGGGCCTGTGAACGGTGAGTAACGGGCTAGTTAATCGTTCGTCCGTCCTATGACGATGGAGGCGCGTTCGTGTTCCACGCGCGTCTCAAAGAGATGTCAGCAACATTGAAGGGGCCCCCAAGGACCGACGCCCGTTGGGGCTGCGGGTTGTTCGAAAGAGATACCGCGGCCTCGACACATAGGGCTAACAACACACTACATCTATATGACGACATGGTTGGCGCAATGGCTGGACGATTAACAGTAGCACTGCGTGTCGCAGGTTAGATTCCCACACGGTACAAAAAAAAATATGTCTTGGGTTTTATCTAATTTTCATTTAGTTAAAAAAAAATAGTATTTTAATACTGTGTAATTGGTAAATTTTTATTTGTTGACTATTCACGAAACATAATGTTTGTATGTTTACTATCACCGCGGTTCAGAAAATGACATCAAATGAATAACGCCATCTGTCGAAGACGAAGATAAACTGCTAAAAAAGAGCGATCAAACACTATAAGGTGTAGGCTATGTAGATTTTGAAAGCAGCGTCATTTAGACTTATATCTACGTACCTTTTGCTATCATAACTTTTTTAAAGTTATCTTGTGAAGGCATTTAGTTATAAGTACCATATTCGTTCAATAGATGTCGTTGCTTGTCTCATTCTTGACCATAACGATAAGTTCTTCTTGAAAACTATAAATTCATAGATCTTTTGATAGAAAGCACCGATTACGATGAAACAAAGACTAAGTAATAGCCCAAGTTACGCACAATATTTATGTATAAAAGTTACCTACATTCGTTTCGTAAATTTGACGTGATGCTTAGTCATCGAAACAGACAAACAGATAAACAGACAAACAGACAAAAATTCCAAAAATGCTGGAAATGTGTTCTGTTGGTTATACTTTAATACCCTGACAATTTTTTTTTTAAATATTTTCGATGTACAAAAACGATTTCTCTACAGATTTATTATATGTATATAGATATAGATATATAGATATATAGATATAGATTTGGTACCTACATTGTAATTAGTAGTGGCGGGATAATATTCAAATGCATATTTGCATACGTATTTACATATTATGGCTGTTTATTCAGGATAATGCATAATTTTGCTAAAGTAATCGTGCCTTTCCTGGTCACGTTTTCTTTTATTTTAACTGAAATGCAACAATGTGCTTGAGATGACAAAAAAGCACCGATATTCGAATAGTCACATTGACGTTAATGGTAGGACGATTTTAAAGTTATAAAGGTGTTCAAATGAATTATGAGTTTTCGTTAAAACGTAGGTACCACTGATAATTTGAAGCAGTATCTTTAATTAAACATTTTTAAAATATAATGATAATAATTGGCGAAATGGGGGAGTACTATTAGGTACACCTCTGCCTAACCCTTCGCGGATTACAGGCGTGATGTTGTTATGTTAATAATAATATTTACGTCAAAAATGCAGTGAAATTAAAATAATACATTACTTTATACTGTTTTACGATTTCAAGAAGCATACGGTTTATTATATAGTCATTAGCGTAAACAGTACCTCTTACTTAGACCCAGACTCTACAAATACACAATTGTTTGTACAAAAACGACTCAAACATGTCTAAATCTAGATTCTGCCAGCTAGTAGTACACACGTAAAATTAAAGCTACCAACTTACATGATTTAGTTATTGCTTGGACACCAAGTTTATGCTCTACTTCTTCCGCTTGGCTGAGAAGTTTATGTGAAAAGGAGTTCCAATTAGTGATTTGGCACAGTGCTGCAGTGTTTGGTTCGAATCATAACTATAACTTATCCCGTCAGCGACCAAGACGTTGTTTTCGCCTGGGCTCTCGATATCTCCACCAATCCTTTTTTTTTCAGAGAATGTTTGGTTGCACTGCACAGTGCACATGCCAAATGCTAATTTTAGAGCTTTGGCAAGTATGACATAAATCTAAAGTTGTTTCTTTAAGTAGGTAATCGATTGTAATACTTACCGACTACAATTTTTGGTAGTGGGTAGTTTAAAAATCAAAGGGTTTGCGTTGTTTTAAACTGTGTCTAATCGTTGCATTTGAAATTAGTACTGAACGTTGTTTATGGATATGTCACGTAAACTTTATAAAATTGACAGAGTTAAGAGAGTAGGTACGTCTAGGTTAGGGTTTAACCTACTGCCTGAAGTACTCATTGCCTTATAGTACCTTATACAAATTACACATCAACAGGTTCTTCCGCTGGCAAAAATAATATTTCAGCCACTATTTCAATGTCAACGGCCGGCTTAATATCCGCCAAGTTGTGTGCATGTCACGATAACTGGATTGCTTCTGTCTGATTGATTGGATGTGGCAATCGAGGGACGACCGTGGGGTGGGGGCATCGGTGTCCACTGTAATGAATCCATTACTATACCGCCTTTCCAGAGTACCTAGCTACCCTCCTGTCATTAGGAATAAAATCGCAAAATGCACCTCTACATTTACCATATCGTTCACTTGACTAAGTGCTGAAAGTAATGGCCATGCAAATGCAACTGCTTCGACAATGAGTCTGCAAGAATTTAAAGCGTTTTGAATAGAGGTTTATTCCTTCCCTATAGGTTCAAATGATTTTTTACTAAAAAGGGATCGGAATTGATATTTATAATAATAATCATTTTGTTTTAGGCAACTTAGACCTATAACGTCGACGATACTGCAATAGCGCTGATCTACTATTTGCAATAGTGCGTAACTACAAGGTTATTAACTTTACAGGAGATAAAAAAAACTTCATAATTTTAGTATTTAGAACGATAAGCGCATCTTATTGAAATATAGGGACCTTAGAGTGAGGTTCTGATTGGCTTATTCAAAGTAGTGTGTTCACTAACACGCACCAATGACAGACTAGGACAGCGCGGCGCGTAAATTTGAATTTCGCTACTTTTTGCAGTTTCGCGGTATTGCAGATGGTAGTTCAGCGCTATTGCAGTATCATCGACGATAAGTGAAATACGTATGTAGGTTGTTTGTTTAACTGTTATCATTTTCCTCCGGAACAGTGTTATCTTTGTGTGTCGACTGGGAAAAACAAAACAAGGAAAAGATTCAATTTTATTAAACAGAGTTTATTTTTGTCTTAAGACATTTTCGGTTATCACAATAAAACATCAAAGAATACATTTTATGTTGAATAACAGGAATGAAAATATTTTTACTAAAACTGAAGTAAAAGTTTAGTTAGGTACTTTTTAGACTTACAAAAAACAAATGCCCATAACATAAACACACTGTAAGCTTAGGTAATATAACAATAATGACTATAATAACTTGTCTCATACGTCGCTTCATAATCACATACACGAGCCTCTATCTCACACTGTCACCAGTTACTACGTACAAGGCGTCAATGACCTACTGCATTTATTAGTCATAATTACAGGGACTAACCACATGGCACTCAACATATTCCTATGCGGTTGCGGCTTTAGGTTTGTGGATGTGCGTATGTACGGTTATTTTATTCCACTATATTCACCTGGGTCACCCGGGTGGAGACTTTTGGTGTTCTCATTTCAGGAAAATAAATGAGCACATTTGGTGTTTGTGTTAATAAAATATTGTAAACGTAAACTGCATCACGCAAAATATATCTTAGCCATATTTTCAAATGTGGTTACACTGGCTACAAAATAGCGTAAATCTCTGCCTAAAGTCTCGGGGATTACAGGCGAGGTAATTTATGGTATAAAAATGTTATATTAAGTTTCATATTCCATTGCCGGCAACCGCATGCGGGTATGGGAGGCAACCGCTTCTCAACTTTATTCCATGCTTCGCAGTCTCTCTCTTCTTTCTACTTTCTCAGTTCCACCAAGCTAATGTCTAAGTTCATCATCAGTTTCGACAGCCTCGCAGCTATGGTACTTGGAAGATGTGTCAGGACAGCTGTCAGCCACTGACAGGTCATCTAACGAGGCGGCCGGAGCTTCGTGAGCCGCTAATGGCATCAGTTCTTCGTCGCCACCGTGGTATGTGGAGTTACAGTTGCGTTTCACAGCGATGGGAAGAGGTTCTGTGTCTCGGATCCAGCAATCTGTGAAGCAGGTCTGTTAGTTTCTTGTATAATAATATACAGTTTGAATGGAACCGACCGACCGGTACCCCTTTCAAACCATATCCGTAACATATTTGTACGTCGGTACGTACAAACGGTTACCACGCATTTAGTACATCATTCTGAAACTAACGTTTTTTTTAAATAAGCTAAATTTAAAATTAAAACTGCATTATACATTTTGACCGCGTAGGACACACCATTTTTTAAATTATCTTTGATTTTTTTATTTGATGTACTGAAAACGTGGTAACTGTTTATGCGTCGGTGTCCTTTCCACCACCTATTTGTTTTTTTGGGAGAAGTCGTTCGTTCATCGTTGAAATGATGGGGCTGACTCCGCTTATTCAAGTCTGATTCAACTCGCCTTAGATTTATCCATTAAAAAATCGGAGAATAGTTTTAAACGCGTTAAAAAGTTAATTGCTCAATTTTTAAGTAAAAACCTGTTTCGAAACAACACATTAGAGTTCATATCTTTCCGTAGCAGCCGAAAAGACAACAGACTGGTTAGTTTGTTGTGTTTTGCACTTAGCGTGCATTAAACAAACACAAAACTCTGGAAACTCTTTAAGAAAACGAGAAGGGCTTGCACTGCTTGATAAGGCAGCACACTAAAGTAGCAAATTAATGCACAGTTGCAGCTTCTAGAGTCGGCTGCCATAAAGAATTTATGCAATCGTACAGACTTCGTAGCACCGTAGCGACTTCGTAGCACCTCTACGTCTAGAATTTTATGAGCTGGTTTTATACCGCACCAAAAACCTTTATAAAAACTTATCCTGGCTCGAATACTTTTCCGACGATACTTTGAGTATTGCCTGAAATGTGGTAGTTGAGAAAAAAAACTAATTAGTCCGTCAGATAGATTTCCAAAAAATATTGCACACATATTTTTTCTTTCTTCACGTATACAAAAAATTATATTTTTCGATAATCTAACTGACGGACTAAACAGAATCATATTTTTTTGAGTCAGGAAACATCCCTATTGAACTGTAAATGAATACTCACGAGGTCGTTTTTCAGGCGGCACGGGCTGAACTGTGGTCGGAGGTGGCAGTTTGACGGCACCACGAAGCTTCCTCGGACTTCTCGCCAGTGCATGAGATATACTCGGCAGCCTGATATCAAGATGCGAGCCCCTCTCAGTCACAATCTTGTTGTTCATAGCATATAACTTGGTAGTAATGTCCCTGGCTATGAGTGTCGTTACCACGCAAGCGAGATACGGCTCCTTCACAAACAAATACTCGAGGGAACTTCGCTGCCAGTAAACGTAGCGGCACGATGACGCGGCGACTATCGACACCTAAATGAGAGACTTTGTTTTAGAATAAAAGAATAATTATTCGTTGGAAAGGAAAAAATAAAGTGCCTGCGTGTCTCAATGAAAAAAATAAAGAACTTCATTCGTCATTGTACTGTAATGCATGACATTACGACAGGTAAGTTACTATCAGCAGCAATAGAGCTCGGAGTTTTGACTTCGTACATTTTGAGAACTAAATTATTGTTGCTACGGCGTAGCTGACGTAAAGGCATCGCGCCTACGCTCGGCTACGACGTCGTAGCAAATAACCGACCCGCTACGCGGTTAGGCACTATTTGTGGCTAACAAATCTGAACTAACTTTGGACGTTCAAAAGTTTATTGAGGCATTTACTAAAATAATGTTTATTTATATTATTGCAATCCCAAAATGCAATGAGTTAAAATATGCTGCAGTATCATTACGGTACCTATGAGCTACGATACTTTAAAAAAATAACAGAGATTCGAGTAGTCATTTTAACGACCCGCTGACCTATATTTCACCTTTTTACAACAAAAAAAGATATAAAGCACATAATTGAACAGATATCATGAACGCAGCACGTTATTTCACTATACGATTACGTAAAATAGTATTGGACGTTATCGCGGTTGTGTAAAGAAAGCTATTAGTGATGTTGATGAGTGCCCGCCACCACGTGTGGGTGGAGGGGCCATTTTATTAAAATAGCCAACCAAATACGTGATATATTATTATTAAGGGGAGCGGATATGATGGCTGATAGAATTAAACGGGGACCTCGCGTAGTTGTTGATATTTAAAGGTTAATTTAATAACATTCAAATGTAACAGTCATTGGAAAGGTCACAAATTAGTATATTTTGACACTTTTTGAAGCATAAATAATTCGAATTTCCAAATACTAATCCTATGTATTTAGCTGAATCCGGTAAGACTGGATACCTCAGCATAGTTGGGAAAAGGCTAGGCAGGCAGATGATGATGTCCCAAGTATTTAATTTCGAGTAAACAATGCCTGAAACACAATTAACGTTGGGCTACGGCCTACCATACCACGATTCAATATCCAGTGTTCTGGATAGCTTACACGTAAAGCCTTTGAGCCACCCTAATAGCAGACATACCTATTACCGAAAGCCTTTAAGGTGACACACATTCTGATCCAGTCATCTAGCAAAATATCGAACAGAATGTATAATGATAGTGATGCAACAATTTTCCAGAGAGATTTATTGATAAAGTCTACATTCAGTCCATAAATAGAAGTGCCACATTAAAAGTGAATGTCTACGGCTCAATGTGATTGATAGCTAAAGAAGCAATTTAGGTAAGTTCCCCACGTCTTTACGAGACTGTTTAGACTTCATCGATATTTAACCTAGTTTCTTGCATTTATAGCCACTTCGGCTGTTATACAGCCATAGCCAACAATTAGGTCAACGGAATGGGGTAGGTAATGCTAAAGAGCGATCAACGGGTGTGTATATACCAATGGCGAAAATAATATCAGCTGGTGCGGAACGTAATTACACGAAAGATAAAGTTCTGTAGCTAAGTTGGTGTATTAGACAGTCTGTACAGCATATAAGTACCTACCTTTTAATCGACCGAGTTTAGCACAGGAGTTCGGTATAAATTATGAAGGCACGTATTAATGCTAATAACCTAACAGCCATATTTGCATCGAATTGAAAGAGACTGGAGTTTTAATGAAAAAATCCGAAGTTTCTAAGCTGACCTAGTAAACCCTTCATATCTGCTCGGTTGTAACACCATTGAAGGAAGCTTTTTACTTAATGGTTCCGTGCCTTGGGGGTTGAGTTAGCAACCGATTCCATAACTTCTTTGTCATACCTATGACTCAGCTTCGCGGCCCCTAGCGCAAATGTATCACTTAGTGATACGTGACACATTGTACGATGTAAGTACGTAACGTAAAGGCGTGATAAAACTTATTCTTATCTCACCTGCCTCGTATTTTGTAGTAAAATATATCGGCATATTTTAAGAAAAGAAGCTCGGAAAATATCGCCACCCTAAGTGCCACTGTCGCTCAGAAATACCTAAGAGATATCTATATAGACGACTGATATTATGAAAATTACCTAAAGTTTTCCATTGTATTGGAAAATTAGAAATCAAAATATTAAAATTACTTTAAGTTAAGCTGAATTTACTTTGTCAAGTTTTCATTATGGACACATTTTTTTTTAAGTAAGTAGGTACCTACCTAACGTGTGATCTTCTTGTTTGGTACTTCAGCATCGTAACTTCAGGCTACCTTTGAAACTATTCACAAAAGCGTTATCACAGCTGACACTTTGAACAAAGTAATTGGCATGCATCGGCCAGCCAGCGAGGTGTTTCGGCTTGCTTGGACACGCGCGGGGAATTTATGTGATTTAGCTTGCAGTTGTTTATGACCTGTCCTGTGAGGCTTAAAGTGTAATGGCTGTTGGCTAGCGTATACCTAGATAACAGCTAAAGAAAATTGCCGGATCATCAAATAAAAAAATGTATTAAGAAGAGCGAAATAGTTTTCATTTTTAAAACTACTTGATATAAGATAAAAATGATATACACTACAGTTTCAGGTACAATCATTGATCCTTTGATTTAGTTACAACGCGACATAGGCATTTTTTTCATTCCTCCGCTTCACATGCCCGTACCACGACAACCGATTACCCCACAATTTTTTTGTCACCAGTGCCACTTTCAGAATAATTCTAGATGATATAATACAAAAAATGTGAGTTAAAGTTTTGTGATTTAAATATAATTCGACACAATTGATGAGTTAGATAACCAATGCAAAGTCTAGCTTACTACTTATAATTACATATATTTTTAAATAAACGTATGGGAGTAATTCTTTCTATTTTTTTTAAAACGTTGTCCCACACTAGGAATTTCTCCTGTATTGTGGGTGCGTTTACAAACATATAAAGTCACATACACAAATACCCTAATACTACTACCCTAATAAGAATTGTAATTATTGAAGTGCAATGTAGTACCTACCTGCAATGTGAATGTTGGAATAAAGAATTTCGTGTACACGTTAACTTAAATATCGAAAAGGAAAATTACATCATAACAATTTTTCACATCGCTCTCCAATTCTGTTTTAGATTCTAACATTTATGGCACCCACATTACCACAAGTCAAGATTTATTCGCCCGAAAAATGAATCTAAAATCAAAAGAGCAACTTGATATTAACCCGACCTTTACTCAACTAAAACCCTTTGTAGCATTTATTTAAATAGGTTAGTAGGTTCGGAGCATTCACTACAAAGTACAGTCAGGAACTCCACTCCCCTTGAATAATGAACTCATCACTGGGCCACCCAACCGTGTTAGTTAGCCCCATTGCCTTACTTAACAAGGTGACGCTTTACTCCAAAGCGTTATGGCGTGAAATAAGACGCCTGTAGATAACATCAAACGTGATGGTAGTATTTGGGAAAGTAGCTTTAAATGTGTCGCAGTAGAGCGGATGTTTTGGGTGATATTAAACGGTGTTCGATGGTTAGATTCATGGGGTGAGTGTGGTGTACCTTGTGAAATCATAATCATAACTTAGAATATATTCTTAAAGAACACTTTTCTTGCTTTGTAACGTCTTAAACCTTTATCTGTATAACAGGTTTTCCGATTGTTATTAACCTCGGAATGTAACAATAGTATGTCTGAAAATAAATAAGTATAAATAAAATAAAAGTATCAAAGTTGCAATAATCATCATATTGGTTTAACATTGGTAACTCACCTTAAACTTTTCATCAATTGTGGCTCGACTGGACTCGAACTCGGGAGAGTCCAAGAACTCACAAGGCAGAATAGGATGCAGGAACTGATGACCGCTCATAACGTTGACCTAGACACAATTAAATTTATTTTTCTTTAGCCATCTTAAACATCATGGCTGCATTTAAAATCCACTGCCTTCTCTCTTCGTATTCATGGCAAAAATATTTAAATTCTTATAATACCTAGGTTGATGGATAAATTTTCGAGTTTAGGAAACCTCTTAGAAAAGTAATGCTATCGGCATTTCTTTCAAGAATATTAAGACTGTAATGCTGCGGTCTGCATCCAAACCAGAATCTAGTTTAAGTGGAATTAAAAAGCAATATCCAAATATACTTTAACAAAAACTCAGGCCTTGCCCCCTTGATAAGTTCCCAATCTACGAGTTTAAGGTTAATTAAAGAAACTTCTGGTTGGATTTTACAAAAGCTTTTACAACCAGCAGAACATTAGCAAGAGGGGATTTGGGAGTATTAAGTTTGGGAGCAGTAAGCGGGTGTGAAGTTGCTTACAGACCGCTTTAGTTACTTGTACTGCAAAAGTAGTCGGCAACTAAATTAACCATCTTTCCTTCCATTACCACTAGAATTAAACTTCTCCTGCATTATTGGTATAGGTACGTAACGCTAATTATTATTTTCGTAACTTCAGTTGATTACCTACTCATATTTGTAAAACCTCTATAACCATATTATATGTAACAAACGCTCAGCTCTAGAGTCTGTAACATGCAGTTCTACCTTTATTGTATACAGCACAACAACGAATAAATGTCAATTGCCACGTGTATGACAGAGTATCACTTAAGTACCTACGGCTCGACTGATTTGGCTGTTTATTTAGTATTCGTAGCGCGAATGCACTCGGATGCACTAAGAAGTTACCTACTTACTTTTATGTACAAAATGCTTGGTTCGAAATCATGAAGGGTCCGTTTATACTCTTTACTAGATTCATCGTATACATTTTGTAAATTACAATTTGTAAGAACCTTGTTTAAAAGATAGGAGAGACTTTCGCTGTTGTGACCTAAATCCATCTTAGTTTAATCTATAAGCAAGCATTTCATTCAAAAGTCACAAACGTTACGCGAACGCGAACTACCTACGCCAAACATTTTCCGCCCGATCAATTTTACCACGGTAGCTGGATATACTGATGGTTTGGTAAAGAGTGGGAATCGATTGACTCTAATATTATCTGAGGGGTTCGTATAAAAATCACGTGCGCGTCGTTAGGTGAGGGGCGGAACGATACACGGTATTCATTGCAAACATAGACACGTGCCGCTGAAAAATTGTTTTAAATTTTCTACCTCTATGCGTAGCTGTGGGAATATTAACTTTTTATTTTTTTACTTTATAATGTAACTGCATATTTTGTGGACCGAAAGCTAGAAGGTGTTTAGTAGTTATTATATATACTTACAAGCTTATGCCCGGGGTTCGCCCGCGTAGTGTTCGCCCGAGTAACTGTCTCACATTATAAACTATTTGTTTGCCTTGCATCCAAATCTGTTCGGTAGTTATTGCGTAAAATAAAACAATAAAATAAGATGTAGCAAAGATTTAAGGTTCATATAACCTTAAGATCGAGTTGGGGAGGCCTTTGCCCTGTAAAGGACAAATAAGGCTAAAAATAGCAAAGTAGATACCTACTGACGAACTTCAGTATAATTAGGTCGAAAACAACGTGATTACGTGACGACGACAATCCTACATTATCTCCCCAAGCAAACTAGGATAGGACACATTTATTTTTAGATGAAGTGCTTCTAAATCTGTAAAGGACCTCCCACTTTTGATTAATTACTTGACTTACTTAGGTACTTGATGTAAAATAGAAATAACATAAAGTTTTATTAAAGAATATATATTGTAAATAACTTTGTAATAATTTAATTGCAACTATTTCTTTAAAATAACATAGATTTGTCAATGATAAAAATGAAAAATAATGGCTAGTCGGCCACAGAAAAAAAAAACAAAATAGGCGGAAAAGCGGCAATCCGATTTTGTTTACTTAATTCATGTTTTTATATTTACTTTCCTTGTATTCGTAATGAAAAGCACAGTGTTTACCTCAGATTAAAGACTTATTAAGTCCCTCGAACTATTAACGTCTCGGGAACGCCAAACCCTATCTTGGGACTAAATAAGTAACACACCCCTTTTTTTTTTTTTTTTTTTTTTGGGGGGTGGGAAATCATCAAATAACCCCTCCCGCTCTTGGGCAGAGCGAAAGGGAGTGTCAGACTTCTACTGACTAAAAACCACCCATGTTCCTTCTTCGCCCTTCATGTCGAGGCCTCGGTATCCCTTGCGGACAACCCGCAGCTTCGACAGGCGTCGGCCCTTGCGGGCCCCTTCCATGTTGCTGACATCTCTTTGAGGCGCGCGTGGAACACGAACGCGCCGTCGACACTGCCTGTCGTCGTCATAAGACGGACGGACGGCGAGCTTACCCATCACTCACCGTCCACAGGCCCGCGTCTACGGTGGCCGGAAGCCATCACGTGGCCCCCGACGCCCGGAGCGCCTCCCGCGGCGGCTGGGACGAGAGGTTCTCTCCCTCTCACGTTCCGCCACCTCCTTCGCTAGCATCACTGCTTCGCAGAAGGAGGCGACGGCGTCCCATTCCTCCTCGCCCCGGACCATGGCTTGCACCAGGGCCGGACGCGAGAGGTCGCCGCCGCCGATCGCCGCTACGAGAACACGGCGGGGCTCCGCCCAAGCGGGACACACCTCCACGGTGTGCTCCACCGTGTCCTCCGGCCGATCCTCACAATGGTGACAACCGGGCGTTTCCTCCCGCCTGATTCGGTGCAGGTACCTCCCGAAACAACCGTGTCCGGTGAGTACCTGCGTCAGACGGAAGGTGAGGGCGCCGTGGCGCCTCTCCAGCCACTCCTCAAAGAGGGGACTTACCGCCACTATCGTGGCGTGCCCTGCACGGGGTTGCGACAGTCGCTGTTTCCATGCCGCCATGAGATCGCACCGGAGGTCTGTCCGCTGCGCAGCAATTAGCCGCGGCAACGGAGTGACCCCCCGGTGCAGCGCCTCCGCGCGCCATTCATGCAGGCGCGCGAGGACTATCGCCTCCAGATCCCATGGCGGCAATCCGGCAAGGAGGTTCGCCGCCTCGCGGGAGATCGAGTAACACACCCCTAAGGTATCAATGCAAAAAATACATCGTTAGGTTCAGAACCTAAAGATGATAAATTATTATGAAACCGGATGTTAAGAGATGAAGATAACAGAAGTTGCCATTTCTAATGCTCTTTAGCATACTAATTATATTTATTTAAAAAAATCGGGATGCCCGGTGAAAAAAATCCTACGCGGTGCCCGGAGAAAAATTTCAAGTGAAAAGAAAACAGGGTTAGCACTTTTGGCCAAATTATGACATAATGAATACCGGCCCTCATCTACAATGACCCTTGGTACCAAAACGGGCGTCTGTAATTAAAAGAAAAGTTAGAAAGTTAGTTTTATATTCCCTTTCTTTCCTTATTTCTGTAATACCTATTACGTAACTCTTAGAGAGTGGACTGAAGGTTATAGATACAAGCTATTTTATAAACTAAAATAACAAAGATTTCCAACTGCACACACCATTTTGGCGTCAAGAATATGGTGTTATCGTTGAGTAAATTTTTGATGAAGTTAAAGTTGAGTTCCGGTGCCCGAGCATCAGTGTGAGCAGGAGACCACGGCCCAGCCACATTCTTGACCCGACACGGATGTGTGCGGTTAGCCTTAACCATGAATATTCAATATTCGGCTGTCAAGAAAAAAATAGTGTACCTATTCCTCTGTCTACAACGCTTCTAGACGTAAATATGTGAGTGACCGTAGACCACTTATCGAATAGAAAAAAGACGTATTTTGTCTCGTAAATAATTAAATAAAGTAATAAAATAATAATTAAATATATTTAATTAAAAATTACCTCACAGTGGATCAATACAAAGTCCCCTCCAGATCTTTCACAAATAAATAAATATTTTAATCTTGAATTTATAACTACTACTACTACTAAATATATTGTAATGTTTTTAGTAGTACTAAATATATTGTAATGTAAACAAGCGAGACCCCTTACTCGCACATAATTTTTCAGAATTAAGATTAAGCGATGTGTGATTAACCAAAATTAATGAAATGTTTTTAAAATAAAAAGTTTTAATTTTTTTTTCTTCTCTTTTCGTCGATGCGACTTACTCGTAACAATGCATCGGACTATTAGGTTTTATTGCATGGTCACAAAGCTCAATCCTGTTGTTTCTATGATCTGAGGCTCAATCTATAATGTTACCATACCTTTCCAGCAAGCAGTAATCCAAGCCGGTCGGTCTTCGTGAGATTCTGCATGGCGTAGGCTTCACCCGCGTGCAAAGACATCACGTGTGCGAAGTCTGGGGACACCATGCGCTTGAACTGCAGTCTGGACACCTAAACCATGACTAGGCTTTAAAGAGACACCTATCTACTTGAGAAGAGCTAGACAATCTATAGCTACAGCAAAAAAATCACCGTGCCTTAAAATGTTTTACAAGGATATCTTCTTCATTTGTTGGGTGCCGAGTGAGCTATGGTAGGATGACCTATGTTTGAATTTTCAAACCGTAGGGCATAATATTATAGAAGTGCTCGCACTTAACTATTTGATGATGTTATTAACGAAGATTTGATTTGCGAAAAAAGATAATTATGGCTAGAAAGGATGGCGTGACCTATGACATAGGTATTATGACTACTAGGTAATACCTATATTAGGGTAGCCGAGGAATGAATTAGCAGGTTAGTTAGCTGTGAAAATGTATATATAGTCATACATTACCTTGAACGGTTCAAACAGTGTATGGTAAACTTCTTCTAGTTCAGGATCGAATTTGACGGGTCTCATCTCGTAAACCAAGTAGACAACTTGTGCAAGATTGAGGAATACGAAGCCGAAGTTCCAGGAGAAGGCATCAGGTGAACATATCACGTGCCATGCCCATATTGAGTACAGCATGAAAGCTAGGGCAAATGTGTATTAAAAATAAGTACAGGTATACCTACATAGATAGGTACATATTATTATACCTACTTATGGCAATAAGATAATCATAATTCTGGATCCAGTAGCAGAAGTAGCTGGTAAAGTCCGCTATGTGGGCCCAATTAACTTCTCTAATTTCTATAAAGCAGTCTGACCAGTCCTTATTTTTTATGTTATAGGTACCAATATCGCTATAGAGTGAAAATAAGTAATTCGTTATTTCCCACAATGTGACAAAGTTTTAATATGTATTTTTTTTATTATTCGTAATAAGTGTATGTATTTAAAAAGATAATGAGACACAGACTTACCAAATATTAAAATAGTATGCATCCACAATTGACCTTTCTTGGTACTTGGTGCGCAGTACGAAGCCACGAAGAGCATGTTGGAAAGCTAAACATACACCTAATTAAATCTTTAAGATACTGCATTTCATTATTAAAAAAGAACTTTCGACCAATTTTCTTACCTGAAATAGGGGATGTTGTGTAGTTCTCCAAAGTGGACACCACGGCCAATACCAGGGTCCTGTTTATTAATTAAGCCCATGTCCTTTAATTTGGCAATACAACCATTGTTATAACATTATCTAATATATTCTTTACATACCTGAAGGCATTGTGTAATTTACGGAACCAAAATCCTGGAAAGTGCCATTTTCACCCGGCCACGAAAAATTATATTCACCGATTTCTAGAAAATCACTCTTCTTTGCAAACACACCGTGAGGCATTTTGTTTATTAAATCCTGTATTTCTGACTATTTCTCAAAAGATTGTCATCGTATTGACCACACGTTCGCGCCAAATCAATAACATCCGTTTCGTTCTCAAACCTAGCGCCATCTACACTATTATTCGTAAAACGTGTCACAGATTTTATATCTTAGGTTCTTACGATTTCTAAATACTTGCGTAGCGATGTCGAAACCGTTGTTAGGTCAACTTATTCAGAAAAAAAATATAAATGGCGTTCGGAATTTTATACAATCAAAATAATATCATACGAATAAACCAAAATCGCATTATCTTATAGATTAGTTGGTACTTCAATGTCAGAGTAAATGGTAAAACGATGTTTAGTCGATTTTAAGAATCCGAGAGAACAGAGAGTAAGTCAGTGTTGCAAATGCATTTTATTATCTATCTACAACAAGAACAAATCAATTCATTCTACTGTCATTCGTAGCGAGGTGTGATGTGAATTGGTGCGGAGTAAATCCACATTAAAAAACCTGAAATAATTTGCGATGACGTAGCCCCCCGTAACTCAAAAATAACTAAACAACATCCAAGTAATATGCCTTAACTTTTTTGTGTTATAAACCTTTAATAGTTTTCGCGGGAATGCCGAACATTATTAATAATGCCTGCGCCGCCAATGGTAAGTCTCACACATCTGATTAAATATATTGTGACTCATTAAAAACATATGAATTCAATGCATAAGGCTTTAAAGTAAAATATACATTTAAATTGCTACCACTATAACATAAAGTGTCCTATCAAAACATCAATAACTTGAATTCTGAAAAAGGCGTATGGAAACTCTCATTATATTAGCCAATATTATTTGTGTTATTTCAAAAAGCACACTTCAATCGATAGTATAGGATCAAGGTTTAATAATAAATTGAATGAAATAGATAAATACAACAAATCAGTTGTGTATTTTACAAACATAATTTTCTGAAATTAATAAATTGATGTTGCCCTTACAAAATCGCCTTTGATTCACTCTATTACATTAGAACAGTTTTCTCATATACTTGCGATCGGTATTTCCAATATTCTACTAACTTATTTTAAATGCACAATTGGTATACAAATGGTTAGGGTGGGGTTTTGTCTGATAACCAAAAAACACACTTAGCTATTTCAAACGATTTTTATGAACATCACTCATTAAATGACTAATAAAAACTTTCCTTATTTGATCAAATTTTTTTAATGTTGTAGTTACTTGTATCACTCAACTATCTTGTATTATCATGATAATTTTATCATTCATCAGCATCATTTTACTGCAACTCCTATGACTGTCATAGTATCTTTCATAATATTATGAAACCTTCTTGAACCTCAAATTCCTTGTTACCGTAAACGTAAAAGAATGAATAATTTGAAATTTAAATTTTTTTGCTACAATACATTTATTTGCTGCTGACACTATCTCACGGTCAAGTTGACGTTTATTCTTAAATGCTGGATAATTACGTAATGATTAGCAACTTAACCATGCCTGAAATTGCATAGTCTTCTATTGCTACATATAGCAATGACTCGGAGGCGGGTTGTGGGCACACAAAGGAATTATTGTTTGACCCATATGCTGGGTGCTTGGGACCAAAAGTGATAGGTAAATTTAATCCAGCTTTTATGAATAAATCTCAGTATTTCTGTTACTTTCCGTCAACATTCTCTTTGGAGGATTGCCTCCAAAGAGGAATGAATGAGGCATATTATGCCTAATTCATGTGCATTATAAACTTTAGTTTATACTGTTCTGAAAACTAAGTTGTATTTCAAGAGAATCAGTGATGAATTGGATTCCATTATTTAAGATAACTTGTGCCTACTTCAATAGACTGAACCTTTGAGAATTTATATTTGTAGTTATCTGTAAAATAGTCATACCATTGAGGTAACACACAGCATTATTTTTTAATTTTTATGTGTTGCCGGGGATACTGTTGGAATAAAAATAAAAACACAATATTTAAGTAACCTTGTAACTGTTAATCTGTGTCATCGTACTGCTGGGCAAAGGCCTCTCCCCGTGAAATCTTAATTTTTCGATCCAGGGTGTTGCAACTTTGTTAAATCATTATTTTATATAGTACTGATTGTGTTTTTCTTTTTATATGTGAGGTGATTGCACTATGTGTTTGCACTGTTCTGTTTTTTGTTTTTACTTCATGTATCCTTAATTTTATATCCTATCATAATGCACCTTTATCTAACATAATATAAATGAATCATGCTTTATTTGCTTCTAATCATATTTAAAACCTCTGTAAAACGGTATCAGATCTTTTATTTGATTGGTATTAGGTCAGTATTTTTTTATATATTTATAATATCTATAATTTAAAGGGAAAAGAAGTGAAATTCATTTTGTTCTCATCAGTTTCCCAGTTATCTTGATTAGTATTCTGTAGACAACTTTCGTTACTTAGCAATGTGCTAGAAACCCAAGCTAGGTATTTTCCTTTTTCCTTAAACAAGATGTTTTGCAAGAGCTGTTTGAATATCCCTGTGTGATTTTCATTTGGTTATGTAATGTATATTGTATGTTGCAACTCCAACTTGAGGGAATGGTGGCTTATGAAATAATGTGTAACCATTTCACTTAAAGATCTCCAAAGCAATGGCTTTGCACAATGGTGAGAGATTATAAATTAAGACCTTTTCACAGTCCACTAGGCAGTGAACAGAGGTGTCTCAATTTGTCTTGCAGCAACTTTTCCTGTACCTGCTTTCACATTTAACTATGTTAGCAGTTTGTTAGTTATTGACCAACAGCAATTAAATAATCAAAACCATCATCATCTGTCTAGCATTTTCCAACTATGTCAGGGTGGGCTTCTAGTCTAACCAAATGCTGCTGGATATCAGTATTTTATATGGAGCGACTGCCTATCTGACATCTAAAACCCAGTTAGCACACCCAGTAATATGATACCCCTTGGTAAGACTGGATGTCAGACTTTCTGGCCACTGTCTACTCATGACATTTAGAATTTTAAATTGTTTTGAATGTTAATGTTTGCCCATACATAGGTATATTGACCCAGTGTATGCAACCCGCACTAGGGCGTGTCATTGAGGATTGAAATAATTGTCGGGCATTAAATGGAAATTTTATAAGAAGTAAAGTACAAGGGTCGGTTTAAGTCTGTCGGCGCTGCGGACGCCTGTCGGGGCTGCGGGTTGTTCGAAAGAGATACCGCGGTCTCGGACACAAAGGGCTAAGATGTCTGACACTCCCTACCGCTCCGCCCAGAGCGAGAGGAGTCATTAAATGATTTACCACCCTACCAACAAAAAAAAAAGTGTCTGTACTAGTTCCCACCTACCAAAATAATAGATTTTTACTGAATGCATACAATGGCACTTATAACAAAATCACATATTATTCATGTGTGCTGCAGCAGCTTATTCTGTACCTGATTTTATATTTAATTCTGTCAGTAAATAGTGAAAACCAAATGCAATTGGAATGCGTGCTGCGTGTGTGTATGACCAAATCTATGAATGTGGACGAGGCAAAAGGAGTATGTAAGGATCGTAGCAAGTGGCGTTCTGTGGTTTCTGCCTACCCCCATGGGAAAAGGGCGTGAGTTTATGTATGTATGTATGTTTTCATGGTTTGATTATTACTGCGAGTGTGAATGCATTTTGTTATGACAATAAAAATTACAATATTAATTTATTTGTATTATTAACTAGCTGTGCCTTGCGACATTTTTCCGCGTGAAATTATTTAAAAAATATTACATTTCTATTTGAACAGAAATATGTTTACAATTTCAACTTTTTAACTTTTTCCACATAATCTTTTTTTTAACTTAAATCGGTCTACCTGTTTCGGAGATTACCTAGAATAGACAGACAAAAATGTAAAATTCCTTTTTTAATCATCAAGTACCCTTTCATATTATTATGCATTCAGTAAAAAATAAATAAAATGAGTGTCTGTTTGTTATTTCAAACTAACAAACAGACACTCATTGTACGGGTAGGGTACATTTAAATGATAGACAGATAAAATGATAGAAAAAGTGTATTGATAGAACACCCAAAAACTGATAAATGATCGACTCGCGGCGAATGAGTCTTTATGATATTAGCCCAACAACGGTGCTAAGCGACTACTGAACGTTTACGTAAAATTGCATGTTTTATTCATTCGCATTTATTTATTTGTATAGATAGGTATGCTTCAAGTCTTGTTTTTTTTATCGTGTGGTTAGTGACAAACCTAATGGCAGAGTTTTTATGCCGCCCATGGGCCTCTGACTTGGCTTTACACGCTAGATAAATAGATAACAGGTTTGCTGAACCAGTCTTACTAAGGGGTATCGTATTACCCAGTACTAACTGGTTTGTGGAGGTCAGATCAGCAGTCGCTTCATATAAAATATTGGTATTCATCTGTATCGAGATAGACTGGAAACCGATCCCAACGTAATTGGGAAAAGACTAGACAGACAGATGTGCTGAAATAATACCTGTTTGACACCCAGCAGTCTAATCTCAGACTTTTTCTAATGGCATATAGCACAGTCAACACTTGATGTCTTGTTATCTAAGGCACCCATTCCAATGTCGCAATACCATTTGTGCAAATTCTAGTCCAGCCATCATAGAACAAACAAAGACATAAGATATATTACTATAAGGTGTATGGGGTATTTGTGTATGTGAGTTTAAATGTTTGTGAACGCACCCACGATACAGGAGAAATTCTTAGTGTGGGGCAACGTTTTTTTAAAAAAAAACATACTATGTACAGAAGGTACCTATGAAGCAGTCATTTTACTCACTTTCACATACTGTAACATACACTTAGCTATTTTACCTCACTGGATAAAGACAATGCATGAACAAAATCCAACAAGTATGCTGTAACTGTTTAACCTTCAACCTCGGATAATATGCAAGCATGTGAACATTCAATGCAAACACAGTGTCACCACCCGCGACCAACAGCTATCCCCGGTAAGGTATGCAGACCGTTTGTTTTAATTTGCAGACGAATATGAAGTCATTGGCGAGACGCAGTGGCAAGTTATCGAGAACAGCGGCGATGAACAAACCATCAAAATCCATGGCTTCATCTATTCAAAATTACGGGCTATTTTATTACACACAGTGTGCATATTACTATGTGCATTACCATATTTTGCATTGGCTTATTACCCATCTTGTAACAGATTCAAATACATAAAATGCAGTCTGAAAGCGGCTAATTATATTTGTGGTAAGTTGGTAGACAAAACCATCTTTCTAAAGTCTGATTTCAAGTGTGTATCGAGTCGGGACCTAGTCACTTACAGATAGCCACTATGAGACACATATTCATTCACTGTTCATTGTATTTTGAAATCTACTCCACGGGACTTCGCAATCTCGACTCTGTACAGTGTACTATGAATCAGCCTTTATTTGTTTTTATTACACCAACTGATATCAATCAATGCCTAAATTATTTGATTATTTTTTAGTTATCGACGCCGATGGAGGATGGTACACAGAAAAAGTGCATGAAATTGAACTGAGCATAGCCAACCAATCAGATAACAAAATGCGGTATTTTATGTTCAAGCATAACCGTTTCATTTGGCTTAAGGAACAGGGAATCTTTGCTAATGTTCTTGCACTCAATGAGAAAATGTCTATTCAATTATTGACGGAAAATATGTTGGGCATTAACAAACGGCAGCAAGGCGAATTGTAAGTGCAAAGTAATCACTTAGTCACTTAGTGAAATTACATAATCATTAGTGAAATACTAATTAGATGCATTGCCTATTATAATTACTAAATTATATTTTAATGGTTTATTAAAACTTTTCAAACATTCTTGTAATTTTCAGGATTAAACTTTATGGAACAAACTCAGTAGAAGTGCCCGTGAAAAGTTACTGGACCCTGTTTAAGAACGAAGTCTTCAATCCGTTCTATCTGTTCCAAGTTTTCTCTATCATACTTTGGTCATTGGATGAGTACTATCAGTATGCGACTTGCGTTTTCTTCCTGTCTGTTGGGACCTGCATGATGTCATTAGATCAAACCAAAAAGGTAATATACAAACTATATAATTTTGTATAGCTTAGATATTCTTGTCAGTTCACATCCTAATGTTAACTATTATCTAAAAAGCGATCAGCAAATAGTTTGCGACCACTCCCGCTGCTGCACTCCATCTGCCTGTGAATATGAGTTTTACGATACTCTGTTGAAGATCAAAAACAGTATTAAAGATCTTGTTTTTTTAATTCCTACACCATAAAAAGCTTCCGTTCAGCTAAGACTAGCTAAGTATACCGACAATAATGGTGACAATGACCTACAAAAAATTTCATAAAATTACTAGTAATAATTATTCTTCCAAACAGATGAGCGTCCGTCTCCACGACATGGCCGGCTCGACGAGTTCGTTCACCGTAACAGTGTTGCGACCAACCCGCATGGGTCGTGAAGAGTGTGTGGTGAACGCCTACCGATTGGTCCCTGGTGATGTGCTGGTGCTGCCACCTGACGGCTGTGTGATGCCCTGTGATGCCATGCTGCTCACCGGCACCAGCATCGTTGACGAGAGCATGCTTACAGGTATGGGATTAATGGCACTTGTGGACTACTAGGTGATATTGTGTCGGTATGTTTTCGACCTGGGCTATGTGCTTAAAAGTTATTGCTGGAATCTTGTGCTTGGGATATTTCTGTATAACATTTGTTACTTGATGGTCAGACCATCAACTAGAGACCATCATGGTCTATATCTTTCTAGCTAGTACAATAGATAAGCAAGCATAGCAATGCATATTCTACATAGCATATTACTGAGTCAAAGACCGAAAATTATTTAACTAGTTTTATTTACATGGTTTTTAGAAAGAATTCTTTAGCTAAAATCTAAATGGTCTCTGGTATCGTAATGAAGGAATAAACAGGTGGCAATCAGTAGTTTCTGCAGTGTGTGTATGAATGGTAGACGTCTATCAGTTCTGTTGCCAGGCTCGATCTCAAACAAATTAATACGGCAGCCACGACCTAAACGGACCCATTTCAATTTAAACTGCCGACTACCAATAAAGCTTGTCACAATTTTACACGCTTTCCAGCTGTAGAACGAACAAAATTGACATTTATTCAGAATTGATATTATCAATCAAATTGTATTAGTTTATGATTCATTATGTAGTTCTATTGACACCTATGTGTGTGTTTGTTTACTCTTATTTAACGAGTTCTAATACTACTGTTTATATACCATATTATGTAACAATTATCACATTACAATTTACATAATGGATTAATGTAAACAACTCGTATAGATTACTTTCATCGTTTATTTATCTGTAATGGTAAAGCAACGTCACTAATATATAGAAAATATATATTACGTCACAGATTTTAGTTGGCTGGAGTTCTTAAAGGGTTATTTTAATACCGTGTTCAAGACTCCAATCGACGCCGACATTGAGAAATTAGGTCAGGATGGTTGACTGTCATTAAAAAATTGGTCGCGTGGAACGCCGAGATGGGCATTAATCGTTTAATATTGATTTGTGAATGTAAGATGTATGCTATTTGCTTGCTTTATCAGATTTGGAAAAGGGGGGTTACATTTTGGTCCCTCTTCCCAAAGATTATCTTTACGCCTACATGTACTTAGTTAATATTAGGTACAGCTTTATAAAATATCTATGTTTATTTTAGGTGAAAGTGTGCCGGTAATGAAAGGCCCGCCTTGCCCATCCCCTGAAACTTTCTCAACTGACGGACACAAAAGACATACCTTATTTGCGGGCACTCATGTTATGCAAACTCGATTCTATGGCAACAATCAGGTATATGCATTTAATATACTCATGAATGAGCCCTTAACAATGAAATTACATTATAAATTCTTTGTTATATTTTTGGTTTCTTTTTGTAACAAATGTTTAAAAATGATAAAATATTGTACTTATAGAAATGAATGAAGGACATAATGAATGCCTCACTTAACTTAATATATCATTAAATATTAACGTTTTTTTTGCAGGTTTTAGCTAAAGTAGTTCGCACTGGTTTTTACACAGCCAAAGGCGAACTATTGAAAAGTATTCTGTTCCCGAAACCCTTTGGGTTCCAATTCTACAGGGACGCCATCAAGTTTGTCATCTTCATGTTCTGCATTGCCGCGATTGGAATGGCTTACTCTATCTGGCTTTATGTTCTTAGAGGCGTAAGTTGAATCTTATAACGTTAACGATTTATAATTCAGCCAACTTAGTACATCTAGGTCCCATGTAATAGGGGGCGAGCCTGTTGCCGTCCACCGGGCACAAATCCACGACTCCGGGGCTGCTACTGAGAAATGTTTAATTGGAAAACCAAATAACAGAGCCCAACCTGGGAATCGAGCGCAAGCTTCATGCACAGCAGTCGCGCTTGCGTCCACTAGACCAACGAGGTAGTCATTTCAGTAAACTATACCTCTAAAATACGATTTCTGTCCACAGAGTCACGTAGAAACAATAGTCCTCCGCACCCTGGACATCATCACTATCGTCGTACCGCCCGCGCTACCCGCCGCCATGACAGCCGGCATAGTGTACAGTCAGAAACGTTTAAGCAAGAAGAGCATCTTCTGCGTATCCCCACCCAGGATCATCGTATGTGGCAAGATTCAAGTTATGTGCTTTGATAAGGTGAATATTGTCAACATACACACACACTCCCACCACACTACCACTCCACTCCCAACTCTCTCTCTCTCTCCTGCTCCACTCCTACTCTCTCTTCTCTCTCTCACTCCACTCCTACTCTATATTCTCACCTCTCTCTCTTTCATATAATACACACTTGACGACCTTATGACTGCATCAGCGAGTGGAGTCCGCATAGCTGAATTTTGGGCCAAAACGATTTGATCGTATAGAAATTTGCCATCGACACGCTAAGAAGATATACTTTTATGTTATTAATAAGGTGTAATGCAGCAGTCATACATAGCCCAGCCTTTCTGATTTTGTTTTATTTTCAATATTTATTTTATCTTCGTCTTCTATCGTTTTTCATCTAGTTTTATGTGCATACTATGTCCGCTATAATAATAATTGAAAGAGCACATGTAAAGTAATCTTTTGTAGCATTAGAATTTATTTGAATCCTTTGTGTGGGAGATACAATTTTTTTTTCTTTGCATTAGTCTTTCTTTCTGCTATAACCAAACTCGGGATCCTAAGTCTTGGGTATTATAGGGTTCGGATAAATATATAATTTCATCTATCTTTGATTTAGATCAGCAGATACTCATTATTTTTATATTTCAGACCGGCACGCTAACTGAAGACGGTTTAGACTTCCACTCAGTAATACCATCTCACTCCGGTGAAAAGTTCGGTGACTGTGTGGTGGAAGTTAGCGCGCTACCTCCGACCAGCCCGCTCATACAAGCGCTGGCGTCTTGCCATTCCCTCACCAGCATTGGCGGACAGCTGAAAGGAGATCCCCTGGACCTGAAGATGTTTGAATTCACGCAATGGGTGAGTGATCCTTGTTGTATTATGTATTCCTGCAGGTTTCGGGTAGTCAAAGGATCAGAAACCTAGTATTTTCTTAGTCTGTTGGTTGTCCGCTGGTTTTATAGGACCCAGTAATATTAATGACAATAATATCCGTGATGCTAGGCAACTGGGCTTATCCCAGTTGTATACGTCCCTGTGTGCCTATTTTCCTTGTTCTGTTCTGTCTCCTGCTGATATGGAGGGAAGCGGGAATTATGTTTTTCCTACTCCTCCGCTATTCTGTTCTGATTAATTTCGTTGCAGGATCCAAGACAGTTAAATCGTCTTACTTCACTTCGACTTCGTCGAGCTTCATTGTCGAGCTTTTCTTGTGGTCGCCACTGTTGATTCTGGCTAACAGGAGTTACAGTGGTTTGGGAATAGTGTGGCGGGCTTGTCCGCTGGTTGTGTGTATTTCTGAGTCCGATTTCGGACTCGTGTTTTGCAACCTTAGATAGATGGAATATCTAAGCTTTTTGTACACCCCAATGGGACCCTATCGGGCCTCTACACCTTACTACTGAATTCGATAATGTGAATTATGATGTGGACATATTAGAAGCATTGCTTTTAATTGAATTAATTATTGTGATCATTCTGGAATGTATTAATTATTTTACAGGTAACTTTTAACTGCACTACATGAATCATCAATACCATAATATTTACGAGATCAATGATAAATTTCTATAATAATTTACAGTCAAACAACATTGATGATGTCATTAGGTCCCACAATACGTTACTAACGTCTATACTAGGAAATGAACCAGTTAAACATTGATATGATGGTTATCTGATTGTAATAAGCATCTGATATCAGATCAGACAAAGTACTCTCGATTTATCTCAAGTATCTGTGCCCTTGATTTTGTCACATATTTTTATTCCAATGCAGATTTGAATAAGTATTTTAAAACTGATATATCACACATAACCTAATTTGAACGGAGTCTTAATAACAATGAAATGGCATGGTTTTATTCTGATTTTTACCCCACACGCGGAAAGAGGTGTGTTGTTCGAATAATGTCTGTGGTACATGCCAATCGTACGGAAAGTCGAACATTTGTCACGATATTTTCCTTCACCTAGGTATGTGATGAAAAGTACCCGGATTTAAACCCGGTTGTTTGTGGATAAGAGGCGAGGCCCATCACGACATGCCATCAACATCATCGACATCCTAAACATTTTTTTTTTCACAGATACTTGAAGAACCGGGGCCAGAAAACACACGTTACGATAACCTGACACCAGTTATTGTGAAACCCGCCACAGCTGCCAATGAAGCAAAGGATTTGGATGACTTTGATCCTTTCACCATGGAAATTCCATACGAGGTAATTTGTTTCGACTTGTTTGCTTATGGAAGACGATAATGTGAGAAAGTATGCTGTTCTGTAAAAAGACAGAGTATACAGGTTTGAAGAGGTTATTTTTAAATCTGAAACTATGAAAAATAGCGAAAAATACTCAAAAGAGACTCGAGCCCAATTTCTATGAACACTAAAACTGCGTCATTAGTTCTTTTTTTATACTTTATCCCACACTAGGAATTTCTGTTGTATCGTGGGTGCGTTCACAAACATTTAAACTCACATACACAAATACCCAGACCCGGAACAACTATCTGTAGGCCATACAAATATATGTTTCGTGCGGGACCGAACCCGCGACACGCAGCGTAGCAGTCCAATCACTCAGCCACTGCGCTAAGAGAGTTTTTTTTACTTAATATTCCTAGCTAAGAATCGAACCTTTTTGACACCATTTGATAGCGTCGCTATTAAAGATCAAATTCTGAAAAGAATTTATGGTTTTCATATTTTATATTGATTCTTTGATTGATGACAGCGCCAGTCAACAGTCAGTTAGTCTTATTCTAATTTAGAAACAATCTGTGGTTTCAGGTCGGTTTACTGCGGCAGTTCCATTTCTCATCGGCGCAGCAATCAATGGGTGTCATAACCAACGTACTTGGGCAGCCGCAGATGAATTATTTCGTGAAAGGTGCTCCTGAAAAGGTAAACGTTGTAATGGTATTGTTATTGTCGGAACTAACGCCGTCAACTCTTTTCAATACAATTACACAGACAATTTCAAAAATGTTTACCAACTGTAACCCGCTGACAATGTCAAACAAGCGCCAAAATAACCATGCAATAACTGCTGTTGGCTGACTGAAATAACAAAAAGCAATCAAATCGCCTTACATGGGTTAAAAAAATATCTTATATAAATTTTTAAATTCAGTGTCAATTTACAACACTATTAAGAACACTTTAAACGAGATATTTACGATTTGATTTTGAGTTTCCGGTATTTCGGCACTGTTGCAATGATTGCGGATAAACAAGTCTGTGTCTAGTGCCGAAATATCGAGACCTCAAAATAAATTTGTGTCATTCTATATGTTTTTTTAATTCTTTCTAGGTTGCCTTAATGTGCAATCCAGAATCACTCCCAGAAAACTTCAGTTCTGTTCTCAACGAGTACACTTCTAACGGTTACCGAGTGATCGGTCTAGCACAAAGGAAACTCGATCGCAAAATGAAATGGGTCGACGCTCAGAGGGTCAAGAGAGACCAGCTCGAGTGTGAAATGTCGTTCCTAGGCTTTCTAGTCATGCAAAATAGCCTGAAACCAGAGACGACCCAAGTGATAAGAGAGCTTCACGAGGCTTCTATTAGACTGATTATGGTGACAGGTTTGTGTTGCTAATTCTTTCAAGTACTTAATTTAGACCCACTTATTATAGTTAATAGGGTATTTCACCAAAAAAATCGAATTAGTCCGTCTGTTAGGTTATCGAAAAATATTGGATACGTGTTTTTTATTTTATCAAATTATAAAAAAATGACAAAAATAAAACGTGTCAAAGATCATTGTTTACGTAAAAAAAGATAAAATATGTGTCTATTATTTTTTGGAAATCTATCTGACGGACTGATTTGATTTTTTTGGTGAAATACCCTATTAGTCCATGGTGTGATAAAAGCGTCGGCTAAAACCCTCTCAGTAACTCGAGAACTCACGTCTCGTGTCACTCTTATTTCTATCTTCTAATATTTATATAAAAATCTCGTGCCACAGTGTTTGTTTTCGAACTCTTCCGAAACGACTTTGCCGATTTTAATATTTTTTTTGTGTGTAGATCTAAGAATAGGTCGTACGCTATTTTTTTTATAATAAATTCAAGCAAACGAAAGTCGCGGAGCACAGCTAGTTTCAATATAATATAGTTTTGTTGGAACGAAGTTCCTTATCGCGCGTTGTGAAAGGGGGCTAGACGGAAAAAAATCTTACGAAAAGTTGTCACGACACTTTTTGCTATAGTAAGCTATTGTAAGCTGTGCGGCGTCGCATGTTTCTCTGTCTGTCTCTCTCTCTCTCTTATAGAAAGCAAGCCAGATATTTTCATTTCTTTTTTTTTTTTTTTACATAATAAAAAATAATAACAATAACTTCGTTCCATCCGGGTGTTCCTTACACCTCTCAAGTTTTATTTTGTTTTGTCAGGGGATAATATAATGACTGCTATGTCGGTGGCGCGTGGCTGCCTGATGGTGCAACCGCAACAGAAACTTGTACTGATCAGTTCGGGGCAGCCGCAGACTAACGACTCACGGCCGCCTTTGACTATGGAAGTAAGTAATTAGAATACACTTATAGACTTAATATTGCAATAGGAAAGTCAGTTGAGAATGTCAGAAGAAGACTAAGTTGGATATTTTAAATGTATTAGGGTCCGCTGGCTAAGTAAACTGGGTTGATCAAAAGTTAAGCTACACTTACCTAAGTCGGTCTGTGATTCTCTCAGTCGTGGTATATGACTCGATTGTTGAGGTTAGTTCGGCAGTGGCATCATGTGATACTCTGACTGAAAGTTGAAATCTGATATGTGCCCAGTATTTTTGTAATTATGTTCAGGACATGGTTAGAAGTCAGTTAGAAGATTGTGGCTCTTTCCTTTGTTATTTACGTGACTGCAATATTTGAACAAGCAGTGGTGGCCCAGTGGTAGCGGGCCAGACTTACGAACTTGTAAGTCGTGGGCTCGAACCCAGGCAGTCGCATTACTTTGTGTAATTTATTTCATTACCGCTGCTCTCAATAACGGTGAAGGGAAACATCGTGAGGAAACCGGCATGTCTTAGAACCAAAAAATTCGAAGACATGTGACAACCCGCTCTTGGCCCGCGAGAGAGAGAGGAGGCTTGAGTCCTGAGAGAATATTTGAATAGAACCAAGATGACATGTAACTCCGCACATTTCAGGTGGTTGGCGAAGGGGGACCACCTCTACTACCGCTAGATGTATATGTGTTGGCATTGGAGGGTAAAACTTGGGCTGTGATTCGTACTCATTATCCAGAACTGATGCCAATAGTACTGACTCGAGGTAAGACAACTTTCATTACTAACCATAACGATACAAAAACGCATTTTATGCTACTTTGTCAATATCAAAGGTGTAGATTGTAGTCAAAAGTTGCGCCCGTAAAATGCAACTAGCTTATATAAAACCTTTTTTGCAAAATTTAACAATTTTTTATCACCGACTTCCGAAACTAATGGAAGTCGGTAAAACTGACTGAAGTGTTGTTGTTGTGAAATGTTTTAAACTTTTGAGGACTATTACATTCCTAGTGATTGCCACTGAATGGTGTAACTTGTTCTTCGTTCTTTCTGATAAACTTTTTCCCTTTCAGGCATGGTGTTTGGTCGCTTCGGTCCTGATCAAAAGACTCAGTTGATAACTGCATTGCAAGAAGAAGATCTTGTTGTGGGTATGTGTGGCGACGGCGCGAACGACTGCGGCGCCTTGAAAGCTGCACATGTTGGCATATCACTCTCTGAAGCCGACGCCTCGGGTAAGTATTGACAGTTTTGCAAAGTTATGAGTATTCTTTCTTTGAGCTTTTGTGGTCAATAAAAGTTGTAAAAAAATGAAACTATAAGACTCAGTTTTCAACAAAGCAGAGACGATGTGGATGCGTTAAGGTTTGGCCAATCTTAATTGGTCGATTCCAGAATCACTATGGAAGCGGAGACAAGCGGAAGTTTTGGTGAAAACCTTTCTTATGGGGCTTCACCAATCACCATAACATATAACATAATATGAAATGTCAACTTTGTTTCACGCGTAGGCAATACGTTGACCAAGCATCTACAAGAATGAATCACGCTGTATCTCACATGGTATTAAGCTCACATTATCATTATTATATGAGTAAATGTTGCAGTATTAGTCTTAAAGGTCCGAATAAAATGTGGAAAATAAATTATCCTGGTATTGGGTATTTGACTACTGTTAAAAATTCACGAAAATGTTATGTTATTTCAAAGAACTAACAGAAATAACACGATGTGTGAACTGTGCGCTACAAAAAATTGACGTCATATTTCATACCGCCATTTCATTTCGTGCGACAAGGACAGATAGAGTGTGTAGCTACTCCATTTTTTGATCGATTTTATTACTTTTTTCACACATCGTGTTATTTCTGTTAGTTCTTTGAAATAACATAACATTTTCGGTATTTTTAACAGTAGTCAAATAGCCAATTCTTTCTTTGATTTTCAGTGGCGGCTCCATTCACATCTCAAGAACAAAACATCAGTTGCGTGAAGCTTCTAGTTTTGGAAGGACGTTGCGCTCTGAGCACCTCTTTCGCTATCTTCAAATACATGGCTCTTTATTCTCTGATTCAGTTCTTCTCAATCCTTATTCTGTATAATGTAAGTAAACTTTGTGTTTTATCATTAATATGAATATGGAAGATGATGATAAAGGTTTGGATTTGATGATGTAGGATTTTGTCTCAGAAATCACCACCACACAGTTCTTGTTCCATTCTATTTGGGGTCGGCGCAACAAAAGTTTTACTTCTTCCATCCTGCCCACACAGTACTAATAATAGCTAGTTAAAATCGACGTTCAAAATTATAAGTAAAAAAGAAAAGCGGTGGAACTTATATTACTTCGAATTTACAGGACAGTAAAACTTTAATAAGTACCTCAACATTTCAGTTTCAGTTGTGATCTCAACATTTCAGTTTAATTTTAAACTGAATTATTAGTAACAATAACTATTTATAATCAATCAGTCAATAAGTTCTTGTCAACGAGACAAGAACCAATGGATAGTGGTTCTCGAGGAAGGTTTTAGTAGTTTAGAAAGTTTTATATAATTTGACCGACATCCACGCGGGCAAACCCGCGGGCATTACCTAGTTATTATTATGAACCTATATTGTTCCACGGCGGAGGGAATGGAGGCCTTTGCCCAGCAGGGCAAAGGCCTCCCTTCCCTCCTTCCACATGTCGTGATCTATTTATTTATTTTATTTATTTCTAGTGCTTATAAAACGAAATATTGTGAGGAGCTCGTGGCTTAATAAGAACTGCCACTCGGGCCGATCTTTAGGTAAAGCTGTGCTTGCCTAGGTCGGTCTGTGGATGGGTGACCGCCCAACATACTGAGTTTCCTCCGTGCCTCGGAAAGCACGTTAAGCTGTTGGTCCCGGCTGCCATATATAGATCTTTGGCAGTCGTTACAGGTAGTCAGTGACCTGAAATTCTGACATCCAGTCTTACCAAAGAGTATCGTATTACCTAGTAGGTATTAACTGGGTTGTGGAGGTCAGATAGGCAGTCGCTCCATGTAAAATACTGGTATTCAGCTGCATCCGGTTAGACTGGAAGCCGACCCCAACATAGTTGGGAAAAGGCTAGGCAGATGATGATAAAACGAAATATTGTAGTATGTTTGTGTTGTCCTGGGTTCGATTCCCGGGTCGGGCAAAGCGTTATTGGCCTTTTCCATCAGGAATTTATCAGTAACAGCTCTGATTTGCGCCCGGTTGATGACAATAGGCTCGCCTCCTATTACGTGGGGCTGAAACACGACTGGCGAAATGTGGGTGTACTATTAGGTACACCTCTGCCTAATCCTTCGGGGATTACAGGCGTGATGTGAGGCATGTGTTGTATGGATCCAGTACGAGGTATATTACAGCCGGTCCCTCTAACAAAAAGGAGTCTTGTACGCGAGCTCATGCAAAGATCCATACAATTATTAACGTTATCTATTTTTCCCAGTTCTACTCAATCCTCGGCAACAATCAGTTCCTGTACATCGACCTGGTGCTAACAACGCTGCTGGCGCTGTCCCTGGGCCGCGCGACGCCCGGTCCGACACTGACGCGTCAGTCGCCGCCCGTGTCGCTCGTGGCGCCCTCTAGCATCGTGCCGCTCGTCATGCAAGTGTTCATGGTGCTCATCCTGCAGATCGCGGGGATCTATCTGCTGTATGCTCAGAAATGGTAAGTTGGCATTCCAGTAAGATTATGGAACGTGACGTTATAGAAGTGTGCGACCCGGATCAATAAGTGTGGAGGCTGCTCCCATCACTGCTAGGTAGTCAGAACCAATCTCCTGGCTAAGAACCCTCTCTTCCGAAATGTCCGCGTAGGGAACGAAGTTCACGAGTGAATCAATGTAAAAGTTTATTTTTATTTTATTTATGTTTTTTTTAACATCCGCATCAACCGTGAAATGAATCCACTGGTTAGTTTAGTTTCTAAACCGCCTCAAGGGCCTCTGACATGGTTTGACGATCGCCATTTAGCGGCTGGGCCACCGGCTTATACGTACCTTACGAAGCACGGAATCATCTTTTTGTCAGACAATCAGGTGATTCAAGCCTGCAATGTCCTAGCCAAACTGGAAACAAATAAATGAATAAAAGTTGATAGACTTTGCAAAGATATTCAAAGAAAGGTCTACTCCTACTACTCCAAGCCTTATGGGCGGGGCCTGTGGACGGTGTGTAATGGGCTAGCTCGCCCTCCGTCCGTGTTATGACGACAACAGGCTGTGTCGACTGCGCGTTCGTGTTCCGCGTGCGCCTCGCGCGTGTTCCTGGCAAGGGCCGACGCCCGTCGGAGCTGCGGGTTGTTTGAAGGAGATACCGCGGCGTCGGCACAAGGGCTAAGAAGGAACATGGGTGGTTTTTAGTCAGTAGAAGTCTGACACTCCCTTTCGCTCTGCCCAAGAGCGGAAGAGGTTATTTGATAATTTTCCACCCGCCAAAAAAATAAAAAAAGCCTTATGGGCCAAACATATTTGAACTTTTGCGGGTATTACTGGCACAAGTTCACACAAACATAAATCAGATAAATGTTGACGATGAAATACCTCAGGCGAATCCTGAGTTAGCCGTTCTAGATAAAATAATAATGAATTGCACTTTATCTATATTTCAGGTTCAATCCAGTTGAAGGTGGCCCCGACGTGGAACAAGTGAAATGTTGGGAGAACACAGTCCTCTTCATAATAACGTCGTTCCAATACTTAGTCATGGCCTGCGTGTATGCTAAGGGCTGGCCTTTCCGTCAACGGTTCTGTAACAACTGTAAGTGTACTCTTTGATATTTTAGAAAGGCAGCACTTCTATGTGTTATTCCGAAATGAACTTAATCCCATTTGTTATGGAGTATGTTTTGAATTGGCCAAAAAAGAATGAATTAAGTGATAAATGACGTTTATTTTTGTAAATAGGTTTTTACAAACACTTTTACCAGTCACTTCACTTGGTTTTTACTTACACCCCAAGAGTAATGGGTGCCTGCCGTTCCTACTCAAATAAAGTAGCCAATATGAACCTGCGTTTATGACTTAAATCTGTAAGAAACACTTTCCTTGCAAAATGACGAAACATGATTTTGCGACATAAAATGTGAACAATGGGAGCACTACATTAACGTGTAATTGTAAGTTTATTACTACCAAAAATCCCTATATTTGGCGGTGGGATGGTCGGACCTTGAACTTATGTTTGCTACTAAAAAAAAAGTCCGAAATAATCCATACAACCATATAATCAACAAAACAATTTCAAACTTTTAAATGAGAGTTCCCAATGTGTCACACTCAGTGTAACACCATCACACGTTGGAAAAATAATCCCAACAAGTCACGTTGTGACTCGTTAGAAACCTGCCCATTAATAAAAGCTTTTATTTAACTTGCAATGTATGTTTGTATGTAGTAAGTATGTTCGGGCGGATTCTTGCACCTCAATTTTGAAGCAGTTATCTTCAACCATTTGAGCCGATTTTTTTCTGGATTAACTGCAACATTCCTAATGCGATATTACTATTTCCAGATTACATGATGATAACACTGGTAACACAAGTTATCTTCGTATTGGTACTTCTGCTGGGTCCATGGCAGGTCCTCTCAGATTTCATGGAGTTACAACCCTGGGCCCCTGGCGACTCCCAGCAAACCAAATTCCGCATTTATCTGCTGATAATACCCGCCATCCATATCGTATTGGCTATAGCTATTGAGGTGAGAATGCTTTGTGTACTATCTAATACTATGTATGTAGGTCGGAAAGTAACTCACGGACTTATGGGTTAAAAACGCATTCTATGTTCTAAAACAGCCAAACATAGAAATCATCATAAGTGCAGTCTCCATAATACGTAGTGTTAAATTCGGCATTTCTTGAGATAGTTCTACTCTTCATATATAAAGGGTGTAAAAATACCCTTAACGCAAACGAAGGGCACTTGTTCTTCCCACCACTGCGATTTTTTTTTTTTGTTTTAGACCATACTTGGGAACCTCTTAGTTACGGAGATATTGGGGGTCAAAGTTCCAAACTTTTCACAGCTGTTTTTGTAAATACTAGTTTTTCAGGTTTTAACTTTACTTAAATTACCTCCATGACCAGGTTACTATTCAAAGCATCCACTAGCACAATATTTTAACAGTGCTACATTGAGTTTGAAATAAGATTTATGTATGACCCGAAAAAAAAAGTCATTTCCCAGCAAAAAAAAATTGCGTAGGGGCAGTTTGCTGTGATGTGTGAGTGGGTTGATTTACACCCTGTATATTTTCTAGAACTGGAACATAATTTTCGGTTCGGGCGCCTTCGACGCGAAGCTTAGCAGCATTTTTTTGGCGCTTCAATGGTAAACAGTACGCGTCAAACGCGTTCCCTATTTGTTGAACACTATGCCTGCTGACATCAGACAAGAAGTTAAATTAAAATTCGCACGCAAAATAAAAAAATATTTATTAGATACTATGTAAGTGTAAGTGTAGGTATTAAGAATATGTGTATAGTTTATAGATGTACCTACCTATATGATATTAAGTTTATTGTAAAGGACTCAGCGATCTCACAGTTAAACTGCGTAAGATAGTATACTTATAGTTTTAAGACCTTTTTTTAAGTAAATCAATCAATCAATAGAACTATGCAGCACTATAGATAGTCAGTCATCATCATCTTCCTGCCGTTGTACCATTCTACTTGAGGACGGCGAAACACGTTTTCTTCTTCCATTCTTCCCTGTCAGACGTCACGGCATCATTTACTGCTTTCTTTTTCATTTTCTTCCTCACACAATCCATCCAACGATAGATAGATATTCGTATTCAGTGATTTTTAACCGACTTTCAAAAAGATGGAGGTTCTACCTTCGAATGTATGTTGCTTTTAGGTTTGTTCTTAGTTTTATTTGTATATTTACGTAATCTGTTCTCTTTGCAGGCAACACTATCAGACCCAGAAACGTTCACGCGCCTGGCTCGCCTAGTGAAGCGGCGCTGCGACAAGGTGGGCGCGGGCGAAGCCGCCAGCCCGCTGTGGCCGCGCGAACACAACGACCACGTGCAGCTGTGCTAGTTCCCACCACTCGCACGCCTTACCACGCGCTCGTGTCTGCCAACCGGTGTGGAGTAGCTAGCGAATGGACTGGAGTAAGGACTGAATTCATTTAAATGCTCACTCAATCAAATATGTACCTATAGCTCACCAAAAATCCATATCTGGAGCCAGTAATTGGCATCATTATGTTGATGAGTGTTTAAATACTTGAATACCCAGTCTGAGATAATTTACATGTATTGCCACTTAAATAACAATCTAAGAGCGTTATGAAATCTGAATAGATCATTACTAAAATAATGTAAACTTATTGGTTGCAATGGAATTTAAACTTAGTCTTGTACGATATTAAGTTCGTATTCCCAAAACTTGTCAATTATCTGAGATTCTGAATTCAATATAGGTTATGTAAGTTAGCAATCCATTTGCTTGCTGCTCCATACCACTGGGACTATCCCGCTCTATAGTTACCTTTTACTCCGTAGTGATAGTGTAAGAGGTGCCAAACAATCAGCTCGGCCCTCTCTTGTGTTACTAAATTAAGATATTTATTTTTTATCGGTCGGCAAATAATCTTACATTGGTGGTTTAGTTGGCTGTTACTTAATTTTAAAGACCAAATCTAGTAAAATTGTACTATTACCGTTCGATATTGAACGTAGACGCTTTTCTTATTGGCCTCTGTGCTGTCAGGGTTGAACTAGACTTGCATGCGTTTGACGTCTTATATTACCAAACCACCAACCAAGTCCATGCGTTTTATATTACCAAAAAATCTCTTGTTTACATACACTGCGCCTTAACGTAGCGGTCTTCATCCATTCAGAGATAACGATAGCATACAGTAAGCCTAAAAAGGTTTACCATAAACAAAAGCCGATCTAAGCATGCAAATGTAGTTCAACCCTAATTCTTCGTTAGGTCACCTTGTTACAAGAGGGTAAAACCACAGTATGATTCTACGAAATTTCAACTACACTGATGTGGTTTCAACTCTTTGACAAGTATGACGAGACATCTGCTGTGATAAACGAATTCTCGGATACTCCCAGCGCTGAATATCATCCACGTATCATCATAGCATTTCTGTACTATTTTGTTTTAAAAGTAGTTAATTCTTTGATTGCAATAGGTCCTTTACACGCCATTTAAAAAAAAATCGCGAAAACTATTCAAACAATTTTGATGATCTATGTAATGAAATATGTTGATTTTTACATTATTTATTTATCGCTTTTAATAGGTTGGGTAATTCTAACATTTTAATTTTTGTACTTATCAAAAAAGATACTTAATTCAGTCTTCAGTGAGTCTGTCAAGTATACCTTTAATGGTCAAATATGAAGGAGCAAATATTATATTGCTCGCCTTCGGGATAGGGAAGTGTCTGGAGATGATTTAATCATCTTATCAGCAAGCGTCCATTGCCTGATATTGCTTCAGGTTTGTGATTTCCTTTTGAATGGGGGATATGGACAACAAAAATGATGAGAAATTGAGTTGGATAAAATAATTAAACCGCATGTGCGTTTCAACGCACTAGTATTAGTTCTTGTCGGTCTGAGCTTAACTAAAGAATACCGGAAAACAAGTATAATTCAAACGTTAGCGCAAATTATACACTAAGATATTCGTGGCGCGGATATTTTAAAAGTAAATTAATTATAAAATATATCTGTTAACGTCTTGCGGAGTGAGAGAAGGTATCTACAGCAGATATGGATTGTTTAACACTCGAATAACTTCACGTTCCGCCTAAATATCATGCCCCATCACCAGTGGAGGTTGAAAATGATCTTGTATCACAGAAGTAAGGCAAGTTACAACCGTTGATCTCAATCCTCCCCTAACATTATAACTTATAAGTAAACTAGGTATTCGACGAATTTACTAATCTTTGTATTCAAGAATGGGACAAAGCGGAATTTGTGGGTCTAATCAATATATTTATTTTTTACGACAATCACTTGTATAACGTTTTAGTACTTAATTGATAAGTAGGAGTGCCAAATAACGCTTGACAGACTCTTTCCAAATCATTTTCAAGTGTCACCTGTTATGTATTAAATAGAAACCTGCAACAGTACAAAACTTGTTAGCCGGTGTGTTCACTAAAACACTTCAACCAACTTATTGTGCAGGTGGGAAAACACAGAACTAAATTAATAAATGTACCAAGTTTGACATATCGATGCAAATTTTCTTGACAAGCAACGCCACCTTGTACTGCACACTTAAAGTTGTCATACTATACAGATATTCATGGATCTTTCGAAACTTAAATGGTTAAGGGGCGTTTTTGTCCCGTCGGGGCTGCGGGTTGTTCGCAAGAGATACCGCGGCCTCGACATGAAGGGCTAAGAGGGAACATGGGTGGTTTTTAGTCAGTAGAAGTCTGACACTCCCTTCCGCTCTACCCAAGAGCGGGAGGGGTTATTTGATGATTTTCCACCCACCATAAAAAAAGGGGCGTTTTTGAGAAAATTTTAAAATTAAGAAGGCTTCGTAAGTTCCGATGTTTGTCACACGCCAGAAGATCCTTGTTCAACTATAGTTATATTTCCATTATCCTTGCATATGTTACCGACCAAACCCGATTTCCGGCTAAACTAGATTGGTTTTGGCCAAACTAGCTCATCTCAAGAGGACGATCATACAGCATCGTCTAATAGGTCAGGGTAGAACTGTGGTCAACCACAAGCTACATCCAAGTTGGGTACATTGTAATTAAACGATTTTTGCCTACCGGTTTTGCCTAGGACAAACCAGTTTGGCCTGCAATCAGGTTTGGCCGGTAACACATACACCGCTAACTTTTCAATTTTCATTAGACTTTTCAGAAAACTTCATGTCTCATAGTGCAAAAAATACCTCTTCTTTCTTCATAGTCACAAAAAAAAAGAATTTAGAAACCAAACGAGTTTCTCTAACTTATTTTTTTATTGAAAGTTATATTTACGAAAATCAATTAAAAACCTTTTAAACGAAATCATAGATAGAATATAAGTTGAATCCTACTTATTTTATTATTGTAAATATAGATATGAAATGAAATTACGTATATTTGAGGTTGCGCGATAATTTTGAAATAAATGGTATGTGATTTTGCATCTCGCTTGTAAGTACTTCACATACAATACTTAATGATTTTGCTCAGTTTTAATTTTATTTATTTAACTTGATATCTGAATCCCTGTTATGTCGTAGAATGCTATTTATATCTGATAATAACATTGTTATTGGTAAGGTTAAAGGTATTCTTAATCAAACAATGGCAAAATTTTGCTGTATTGTATTATTATCGTAAATACATTAAAACGTGCGCAAATCGTGTCAAAAATTATAATGTAGGTTACTTACGTACTACTTTAATTTACCGTGTTACTTAAATTAATTTACAAATTGCTCTTAACGTATATTTAAAGATTTATTAAGATTTATTTTTACTCCTTAAAGATGTCAGAAAGATTGATCTATGTTTTATCTTTCCATACTAATCTTAAGATCACTAGTATTTGTGCGTAGACAATTATAAAAAAAATGGATACAAAATATTTTTTTTTTATAATTTGATCCAATGGAATTTAAGTAATTTGACGCCCATGCTTCACGCCGCCGATCGCAAGATTCCATTTCATCGTTTGAGATGTATTTCACTTGTATTCTTCAATAGACGTACTAGAAGATGTTATTTATTAAACCTAAAATAAATGTCAAAGCAAAAATAATTTCAAGTAGACCTAAGGATACACTACATAATATTATCCAGTGAGCGAGCAGCACTCCGATTTCTGTATTGCGAAAACCAAAGGAACATCTTATTATACTGTTTAAAACTCTCGCCAAACTGATGCAACTGAAGGATTTGGGACCAAATTAGGTCGCGTCGATTATGCCTACTGGCTTTCATGGAATGTTCACTAATTTAATGATTAAAACAATCACACTGGTTTCGCCTCGGTTTGGTAAGAGCTTAAACGTTTTAACGTAGTAGCTGCATCGTAACATAAAATATTCTATGCAGCAACTTTTAATATAATTCAACGTACATAGGTTAATCATGATTATTACTTAACATCTCGTCAGTGATCATGCAAGTTATAAGAAGTATTAAATTAATATTAAATATTAGCTCATAGAAGTAGATCCTTTTTAAAATAGGTTTTAAAAGGTATTGTTATGCCAAAGTTGATAAGATTCCTTGGAAGATAGCTGAATATGGCATTGTAGGTTTAAAATTTTATTGGATGTAATAGAATTTTCAATTTTGATGTGTCTATGTTACAATGTGTAATCAATAATCATACAGTAAGTAGAAAAGTAAGTTAAAGATCTGTAAATTTCATTTTACGAATATTGCGATAAAAATACAATCAGCATTATTAATATCTGATATTTGGAACGATGCAAGAGTATTATGATTCATTAATTCGGTATTTACCGCTAATGAGTGAAGTGCGTGAGCAATAAATTGCCAGTCAATTTATTGAATGCAATATTAGTAATATTTATGTTTGATTAGTCAAAAATTTCATTCCTAATTGCTTAGTACTTAGACGTTTGGTGCTGCGTATGATTTAGTACCCTTGGTTCTTAGATAACAAATTGTAGAAATTAAATTGTATCGAATACGACACAGATCACACGAAATGTTTCGGAACTTATATTTTTTTGTAAACTTGTTATTGTTATTGAACTGCATTATTGTGTTCGTTTTTTTAGACTTTACTTCACAAAGTTTATATTACTCGAATTTTGGAACTTGTTGACTGTTTTTGTGTCCAATTGTCACAATAATGTAGTTCGATATAAATTTTACTAATTGCGACATTATAATGGATGTGTGACCGAAAATATTGGAATATATTTAACTGCAATATATTATTGTTTCATTTCAAACATTATGATTAGTACCTTAGAAATAATATTATATTCTAGATTAATCCACAAAGTTATCACTAGGGTAAGTAAGTGGGGTATGACGGAGGCGGTGAGTACTCAGGCGGCTGTACGTTCTTAGTTCGCACCACTATGGGACGGGCGCTGCGAGGGACCGGGGGCTGCCTCCACCTGTAACCGAGGATATTATTTATTTATTTAAACAGATACTTGCTGCACTAACAGTTTGCACCAACGGGATTAAAAACGTAAACGGCGAACGACGCATGATAGTAACATTAGTAGCAACGATGTTAACTGTTTTTATTTTAAAGTTAATTTGGAAACAATTTACACATCCTACATTTTTACTATCTAGATCCCGACCCCAGGCGACACGTTGCCGTAAAGGAAGTGTGCCTTGCAGTGGGTATCGAGTAGCAAATAAAACCATCCTTGACTCGTGGGGATGCTGTTCATGTAGTCTTACAACTGTATTTTATTTACAACTAGAAACTGTATAAAAACACTGACCAAGGTACGAGGCTCAGATCATGCGGAGGTTTAGGCTTGGCGAGTCTCTCAGCTCGTTCTTGTCGCAATACGTCCCCATCTCTCGCGGCCGCGCACCATGCTCGCAGCGTAAAGTAGTACAAGAGCTCCACACCAGAAAGTAAGGAGAAACCCAGGAACAGCCCCGCTATGCCTCCGAATGATACTGAAATTGTTGATAAGATATTTCTTTCTCTTGTTTTTTATCTAGCTTCTTGACAATATAGTATCGCCATCGAATCTACTTCACAATCGTATTTACATATTAAGTGTTGGAAAGGAGAAAGGTAGGCTGGTCCTACCCAGCTATGGGGCACGATGAGATTTAGGCTTGCAAAAAAACAGTAGTTTCCATTTCAAGATTTGACAACAAAAAGAGTAAGTAGGTACCTCCATTATCTTTACAGATTTACAATGAAAAACAAATCTGGCAACAATTATTTTCTAGATGAAGCACAAATAAGTTTTATATTTATTAGGTTAGTCGCCTCTTTCAACGAAGACAGTGAATGAAAACCACAAAAGGAAAGCCCACTATTACAAATACAGCAGGAAAACTTATACTTACCTACATATAAATTAGCTGTAATTCTACGATAGTTTGACTCACCGAGCAAGTCGACCCAACCGAAGAGCACCTCCCGTTTGTAGCGTACCATCGGCCATGATACGAACTCTGTTTCTAATAGAGTGTTTTCGCTACTCCGAGTAGAACTGGAAAGAAAAGCATTATTTTAGGAGAATAAACCTGGTTGTACTCGCTACTTACCAGCCCATTAATTTTTAGGAGTATAACAGACGCCAAGCACATCAAGTTACCCCAAAACTGACAAACTTTCCTAATAATCAACCTTTTTTTTTTTGGAGTGTGGGAAATCATCAAATGACTCCTCCCGCTCTGGGCAGAGCGGTAGGGAGTGTCAGACTTCTGCTGACTAAAAACCACCAATGTTCCTTCTTAGCCCTTTGTGTCGAGGCCGCGGTACCTATCTCTTTCGAACAACCCGCAATCCCGACGGAGATTGTATTATAGTAGCTTGGTGTGCTGCTGGAGTCCGTACAGTCAACAAAATAGGTTGACTCTTAACAATGTGTTCCCCCACCCACTAGCGAAACATGCTCAAAAAACAAGTTGCCGATGAGATAAATTAATAATAGAGATTTCAACATGTTTTAGGTGAACTTTTCGCCAGTAACACACGGACCATAAGACTACAATGTATCTGATTTCTATTATTACAAAATTACGTCGTTAGTGCGTCCTAATAATGCTCTTAGTTCGTCACAGTACGTCACCATGACGTACTAACAGTGGTACTTATTCCATTGTGGAAAAGAGATGGCGCTAGACACCCTGTATAGCTCTGGATCGCTTTCAGGACTGATGTCATGGTGTGACGCATAGGAGCACTTTACAACTTACCCATTATTACAAATAGGGTTCACGTCACCTACTTACCTAAGTTCACAACAATAGCTAAGATTAACAATGGGCTGTATAAACTTACTCGACGTCAGAGAGTTTTTCAACTTCGTACACGGTGTGAGAGCATCCAAGTTCGCAGGTGCAACGTGAAACGTCTGTTATTGCGGCCGCGTGTTTTGCTATACAACCTAACTCCCTAAGTGTGCATTGCTTGTAGCCTTCTGAAAGACAACATTTGAAACGGTTATATTAGAAATCACTGACAGTCACCTCCCTTTACTCGTAAATATTTAATATATTAAAAAAATAACATACTCAAAGGTGGATAAAAATGCGGCACACATTTACAGAAAGCCCGACTCCGTTGCATACGACATTGTCTCATACAAGCCGAATAAGTGTAAATATTTGAGGTTTCCAAGTGTAGTTCGTCTTGAAACACACATCTTCTTTGACGGATGGACAGCTGACGGGCGTCTTCAGTTGTGTAAGTGTGTTTTACGGAGAAAGAAACTTTCTCGACTCGACGATCCCAGGAGTGCTGAGCACTTTGCTCTAAGCCAGCCATTTCTTCGGTGGAGTGAATAAATATCTGAAAGAAGCAATGTCGCTTACAGAGAATTTTTGCTACGCTCTTAAATGCTGTTACTGCGTCGTTGGTCTAGAGTCTAGTGCGTCGCAAGCGCGTCTTCTGGGCATGCTCCTGCAATGGGTTCGGTTCCTAGGACGGGCAAAGTATTATTGAGTTTTTCCATCAGGAATTCTCAGTAGTAGCCGCGGAGTCTGGATTTGTGCCCGGTTGTTGGTAATACGCTCGCCTCCTATTACATGGGACTTAGTCATGACTGACGAAATGCGGGTGTACTAATGGGTACACCTCTGCCTAACCCTTCGACGTTACAGGCGTGATGTTCTATTATGTTAAATGTTGTTGTATATACAATGCTACATTTGACAATGAGTAATATCGGGAAAGAAAAGAATAAAGAGTAACCAAAGCAAGAAACTAGAAGGAAAGAATATTACGCACGTCAAACGTGGTGTTTTTGCGATCAGAGTTAAACATGAAGGACCATTTAGCGTCCGTCTCGTGGATGAACGCTTCATTGAACTGGTCAGCTTGAGTTTGGGATTGCCTGAAACAAAGAACTTCAAAATGTACCAAACCAAGTCTACAGTCAGTGACCTGCAATACTTTGACCCTATAAAAATAAGGTGGAGGGGTCTAATAACGCCACTAACTGTACCTAACATGAGAAATGTTCATACCATGGCCAAACTTTTTCAGCATGTTTCGAGTTGAAAGCATAACAGAATCCCATTTCAGTGAAAACAGGCATTAGCACGTCGCAACATTCTTCGGAATCTCCCTTCCATTCGCAGTCGTAAAACAATGACTCACAATGACGGACTATCTGGAAACATCAAAACATTCAAATTGGTACTGTAACCAAAACGTGCGGTCGTTAGTATTTATTTCACCATCTACCCATCGGTTGATTTATATATTTATGTATTTTTTTGTTACTGGCTGGCAGCGACATTAAAAACCTGCGTCTTACCAAGAGGTAACATATTTCCCAGTACCTAGTAACTGGGTTGTGGAGTTCAGCAGGGCTATTGCGTATCTTTTTAAATGTCAGTGGATATCATAGTGTCCATCGATTAACTGTCAAATGGTTCCATTTTGTACCAAACCATAACCATTTGACAGTTCGCAATAGCCCTGCAGGTAGATCGTTCCGTAGTCGCTCCATCTAAAATACTAGTATTCAGTTGTATACTATTATACTGGAAGTCGACCCCAATCTAGTTGGAAAAAGGCTAGGCAGATGATGATGAATAGGAAATTCACTTAGGCTTTTACGCAAACGCAAACCTCAACTTTCGATAGACGAAAACATATTTTCCAGTGAGGGAATCAAACCCTTGTCCTGATCCGATACGTAACACAAAACGTAATTCAATCGCTAAGTTACTACGCTAACTCAAAAGATTTGTTTTAGCATAATAGTTGGGAGTCACTAAATTTCAGGTAGGTACCTATTTGAATAGGTAAGAAATACACATTCTTACTTCAAACACGGCACTTTTAGGGTTTTTTGCCGGTGCAGGCTCGTTGCCATCACTCTGTCCCACAAGAGCAGGATCTGAGAGGAATTCGGAAGCTCGTTCTTCTATGGAACGATAGCTGAGAGTCGCCAACCAACGCAACATATCACCAGCTTTTTCCGGTGGCTCTGAGCCCCAAATACTGTAAAAATATACAAGTTAACAGATCATTTGTTGAAGTCTTTAAATGTAGCTTTTGAATTAGTAAAAGACTAAAAAAAAGATGAATGGACTGAGAAAAAAATTGTGTGACCAGAAAAGAACTCTACTCAAGACTAATAGAGCATTAAATGTAAGAAAAAGATTGACCTACTGCGCCAACACTAATTTATGCCTTTTTTTTATGGTGGGTGGAAAATCATCAAATAACCCCTCCCGCTCTTGGGCAGAGCGAAAGGGAGTGTCAGACTTCTACTGACTAAAACCACCCATGTTCCTTCTTAGCCCTTCATGTCGAGGCCGCGGTATCTCTTGCGAACAACCCGCAGCCCCGACGGGTGTCGGCCCTTGCGGGCCCCTTCCATGTTGCTGACATTTCTTTGAGGCGCGCGTGGAACACGAACGCACCGTCGACACGGCCTGTCGTCGTCATAAGACGGACGGACGGCGAGCTTACCCATCACTCACCGTCCACAGGCCCGCGTCTACGGTGGCCGGAAGCCATCACGTGGCCCCCGACGCCTGGAGTGCCTCCTGCGGCGGCTGGGACGAGAGGTTCTCTCGCTCTCACGTTCCGCCACCTCCTTCGCTAGCATCACTGTTTCGCAGAAGGAGGCGTCCCATTCCTCCTCGCCCCGGACCATGGCTTGCACCAGGGCCGAACGCGAGAACACTAATTTATACCTAAATTGGGAAAAGGGCAGGGAAACGATGAAAAAAGCACGTACAGTAATAACATAGGTACCTTTCAATGTAAGTATCCAGTAATTCATCATCAACGGGCTCTACGTCGCATATCGTCACAGCCGGAAAAGGCACATCCCAATTATGAAAGTCTGTATCCAAACCTGTAACATTTGTAGGTATTAAGACGTCTTTACACTATTGTTATAGGTACCTTAAAATTGTGTAGGTAGCTACCTATTCAAAATTTGATAAAGTCGCTTACCCGTAATCGTAGGATTAGTCTGGAACTTTTCCCATAAACTGACTATAATGATACAAGTGGTCACTGCGCCAACGGCTGTAAAACTGAACCACATAAACCTGAAAGTTTGTAAAACAATTTGTTACTCTTGTAAAATCTGACATAGATATAAAAAGGCTAAAGATGTTCAGGATTGCGGGGAATTTTCTATTAGCTTTCTACAACCAAGAGCTGGTAGAACAGAACGACTAAGTGAGGTGAGTTGACTATTACGTGTCTTATCTATACAATTCAATAGTAAGGCGGCTAGTATAAAAAAATACTAGCATCTTATCGACTCAAAGATAAACAATGTTTTGTACGTGATCTAGTCTAGGTCAGTATACTAAACCACTTCAAGTTGAATTTATAGAGGATATTGGCGCTGTAACATCAAAAAAATACTCACTTTTCACAAAACGGCCTGTCTTTTTCAGCAATGTATCGAACTCCATGCAAAGTTGAATTGTTGAAGAACTCCGTCGTCTGATGACGTAGACTTGCAGCCAACAACGAAACACCACTAACATCTGAAGGCGACCGGTTCTTTTTAGAACCCGAATTATCATTTTTGAAGCTGTATTCCGGGTACACTCTCATGTCCTATCACATTTTCAAGTGAACTGTTCACTTTGTGTACATACAAGATCGGCAATAAGCTGACTGAATCACGCAACAATGATAACATCAAAAATATCGATCAGCCGTTGCGTGATGTTATGATGGGCTTTAATTTCCACCATATACTACCTACTAACACGTTTGTATGTCCACCGATATTTAAATAATAGGTCAGCTCACCTTATGTTCGATATCTGGTAAATGAAGTTTCTTCATAAATACTTTTGTTTCGGGTCCTCCCGATCTATACCCACTGTATTCATCGTAAGACCTGCTTTACCACTTTATTTTTACTTAGCAGATGAGATAGGTTGCTGTGGGATCAAGTAGGTACCTACGTAGATCTACCAAAGTTCGAATTTATATTCGGCTGTGTTTTACACAGAATCGTCGTATATTTACTAATTGTTGTAAAGGTCATTTTCCCAAGTAATTAGAGCTTTTCTAGATTATGGTCTCACAAGGACCCCTAAAAACTCAGAACTACCTAGACACCTAGAAACAAATTAGCTATTCAGTTATTGTGTGTAATGTGTGTGTTATGGAAACTCATAGGTACGCTTTAAGTTTTATCGATGAAAGCTTTTAATAATTCAAAGTGGCAATTATCCTTACCAACAAATAATAGTTTTAATAGCTTAGGTAATAGCCGCATATTATAATATCAGATTAGGCGTGCTATACACATGTGTGCAAGGCTGGGCGGAATATAATAATGATCTGTCGATTTGTCACGTCCGTTATTTCTGAAGGAAAAGGGACACTTGTCCAGTTATCAGGTTCAAGATACAGCTTTGCTTCGTTAAATAGATACCCATAATATTATCCATATAAGGTAAATGATCCATTTTACTCAAATTATCATAAAGTAAGAGCAGCTAGGCGACTGGGCTCTTACTTTAGGTATATGCTAGGCCCTAGCATACACCCTTGTGGAGTCCCATTACTTGCTTTTGTTTTACCTGCGTAAAAAACGACTCTTTGCGTTTTGCTCATGCAAAAGCTCACTTTGAATACTACAAGGCCACCATTTTGTGATTTTGGATAGATCCGATTCACTTGCAGCGTTGCAATGGCTATGATAAACGCAGTGTCAAAAGAGTCTACAGAAAATCAAAAATCGTTCTCATGCTCATTATTTTATTGACATTTACATCGGCTCGACTCAAACTATAGTTACTTTTAAATAATCTACGGAACGTATACGAGTTCAAAAGAAATTGACGTCGGTGTCGTAGCTAAAATAAAAACTAACTAGGAACAACAAGTTTGAAATACTTATAATTTTAATTCGTAACCTCTTCTCATAAGCATAAATCGGTTAAATTTAAAAATTATAAGTATAACGAACACCATACTGGTGAGTAGCTCTCAAGATAAGATTCTTCATATTTCAAACAAAATATTTAATATTCTTAAAACAATTACAAATTCTTGAATCATTAATCCCTGTATTCAAAAATAGTGTTTATAAAAACGTGTAACATTCAAAACATAAGCAGTTGCAAGTTACCCTTCTGCATTACAAAATGCCACTATTACCAGTAACATGTTTTCAACAAAACAAAATATGTAGTTGAACCAAAGTTTCGCAACTGTTTTCCAATAAATACGCAGCTTAAAGACCAGACACCATCGAAGCGGAGACCAGACGATGAAGGAATCACCAATGGTAATTCGTTATTGGCACTTTTCGTTTCCGCTTAGCTTCAACGGTTGAGTCGAGAGAAGAAAAGATGAAGAAGGTCAATCTCCGCACTCGAAAACCAAGTGCATAGCGGAGAGGAGATGAGACGTGAGCGGCGTGCGGTGTGCTGTGTAGGTACGGAAAGCGATGCCCTGTGAGCGGCGAGCGGTGCACATCTTCGCACAGCTACGGTGGATATACCCAAGCTCTTACGCATCTCCTCTTCCTTCTGCTCCGTACATTTCCGCTCGTCACCACTTTGGTGGAGTCCGGCCCTAATATTCAAATATTACAAATAATAACTCAGAATTTAATCTAAACTCTATGATAATTTAACTTATATTCAGACATCTCTTGTTACAAACCACTCATAGGATTTATTTTATGGGGCACCTTAGTGCTTATATCACTATCAGAATTTATAAGTGGTTCGATTACGATTTCAAGATCCTGCAAAGCGTCGTCCAGTATTTTTATTTTCCCCAGCAAGTTTTCCGCTTGAAAATTATATCCTGGTTCAAGCATCTTACCCGTTGGATTCAGCTTGAATAGGTGTTCCGCCTGATAAACACCAAATAAAATGTATCTGAGAATCATTTACTATAATCATGGGAAATATCTTATTGATTTATTTTAAGCAAGTATGTCCATTTGGGCTGGTTTTTGTTATTGGGTGGCCAATCATACAGGCAACTTGCGTATTGGTCCCTGATACCTATCGACATCTGCTAGATCAGATGTTGATGTTTTGTAAGTTTTGCGTAGGTACTTAGGTAGGTAACACATGTAGGTAAACAAGATTTCGAAAGTTTGACTTAGGCAGAGACTTCATTAATTGAACACGCTTTTCTATGCTTTAGGTACCTTTAACTACCTATGTAAAAAAAATCAAAGATATTAAATTCGGTCTACTTCCCGGTTTCCAATTGAGCTGAAATTTTGCATACTTAGGTACAGGTTTAGTTTGGTTGATAATGAACGGTAAGCTAAACAACGACATTTTAAATCTAATCTGAAGATGACGGACTTGTTATTTTTTAAGCATTCCCATGACAATGAAATTATGAATTGCTAATAGCTGAGAATAACAAGAAAATGTGTATTTTTTCAGTTTGATATTATTTCAAAATAAAGCCAGAAATATTAACTAAATCACGTTTATTTCTTTTTATTTTACAACATAAATCGAAGTAATAATCAAAAATAAGTAATAATAAAAAAGCAACACAATTTAAGCACCTATCTGCTATCTGCCAACCTATAGATAAATCAGAGAATTATAATAGTTTCAGCATCGGTTACAACAAAACATACAAAGTACAAAATTATAACAATTTCTAAGGAAAATAAGTTATTTATAATCGTGCATGGTTTCATAATTCACTTGCAAATGAGCCTCCTTAGGCTTTTCGTCAGAATTTTTCGCCAACGCCTTCTTTTCCTTGTGAATTTCGAATTTTGCTTCCAACGCCTCACCAATAGGGTTTAACTTGAATGTTGTTTCCCCCTGACGATTTTCAATTGATTTGTTATAAATAAAAAAAGATAACTATACTGACTATCTGCCAACATAATTATTACCATGACAACCTGTTAATAAGTAAGCAGAGCCTTACCGTTGTGCATCTACCGTAACGTCTAGGACAGTCTAGGTAATCGTCTATTTATTAGCAACCTATTACTCCTGGGATGATATTCCAAACGCGTAAAAAATATTTATTTATCTGACACGATCTTAGTTCTTAGTGCTGCCTACCTACTCCAATCTCTAGCGTATGGTATTGTCAACAAATAGACAGAGCTGAGAACAAAACGTGGATGCAATAACCGGGACCGGGCCTCTTCCTTTTGGAAGTCGGTAAAAAGTGGGCAAGGATAATAATAGTTCACAGTTTACCAAGTATACAACATACTATACAATAAGTAGGTATTGCTTAATTTTCTTACAAGAAAGTCTATCGGGTCTTCAGGGCGTAATTTTGCAACTTCAAGCAGAGCAGGTGTTAGCGTCGGGAAGATATGATGCACTAAGTAATTGCGCATGGGCTCGCTCGCGACCGCCAAAGCTGCTTCCTCTTCGTCACGCATCAAAGCGTATAATTCAGTCTATAAAAAAGATATACATTTTTTTTTCCATTTTATTTCAAAGGCGCAACTTAGCCTAGCTTTAGTTCAATACTCACCCAATATTCCATCTTCTCTTCGCGTTCATGTTTCATCTTTTCTTCGAGTTCCTTTAAAGCAGCTGCCTCTTTATTTTTTAGAGTAGCTGTTTCTTCTTTTTCTTTCTTTTCAGCAGCTTCAATAAGTGCTGCAATTTATACACAATAAAATTTAGTAGAGCGTTTTTAACGTTTAAGATGTAAATCTGTTAAAGTATAACTGCTACTGACCAACTAGTTTTCCATAGCGACATGGACGCCCCATACGCAGTGCTACAGCAGCGTAGGGACCCTTCATTGAATAATCTAAATGGTCTTTAACGGGTACTACTAGTGGATGTATATCCAATTCGTCGAAAAAGTTAAGTGGTGTAATATCCCGGGTATCACCAGCTCGAAACTCGCTCAATCGCTTCAGTATTGACTCCTCATCCATTCTATTGTTTCCTTCAGGCTGCCGCATAGCTTTCTCGCAAATGAAATCGTCGTTAGCATCTAATGATACCACAATGTCTGCAATAACAAAATAACAAATTAGAATTATAGGTACTTAACATTTTAAGGTGAAGGGAGATACTTAATTAACCTTCTTACCTGGTAACATCTTTTTGAGCACATTGCTATACAAATCGGTATCTTCTTCGAAGGGTTCCTCGTTATCCTCTTCTCTGACCTCAGAATCTGGTTCATCGCCTTTGTCAAATACTAGATACACAAATCATTGATTAAATAACCGATTGTCAAAACGTAAATCTCATTTTATCAAATTCGGCAGAGAGCCAGCACTTCTTGAATGTAAAAAAATAAACAATACCCAAAACGCGCCTTTAAAAACTTCGTAGTTTTTCAGCCGTTGGTCCTGTCCCTGAACTCTCTCCGATCGTGTCGGATTTCCGTCCCATCGCGCATCGGACTATGAGAGTAAACAGCGAGTGCAACTGTGCGTACACGATTGTGCACTATTATATCTCCTGCGTCAATGGCTAATCTCTGCTAACATTGCCCGCCGTGACCGACAACGGCGGTCAGAGGATCAGCCGAGAAGGAAACAAACTTCCCAGTACCACAAGTCTTAAGGCATGGCGGGCAGAAGTTATGTCGAAGTCTAGCATGCCTTTGTCTACTTACATGCTTGAGCTTGTGATAAGTTCATGGGGAACCCGTCGAGCACCCATCCTCTATTGACAGCATCACGACTTAACATTTTCTGGCGCAAATATCTGCAGAGTTTCGAATCAAATAAAATGTTTTGCATCAGTTTTCGAATACCTTCAGTAAATACTGACCATTTGCAGATTTAACGTTAAATTCAAACTATTATTTGCGAGAAAGAACTGAATCTTTAATTAAGTATCAAAATTCGCAAGTCGTAACTGTTTTGGTTATTGTCAGTTTTGTTCTCCATTCCTTTTTAGTAATAGGTACTGTTATCTACCTAAGTCATCCCACTGTTGGGAAAAGGCCCCATGACTCTCAGCTCAGATTCAGGGCCAATGTGGACCACTTGCTCAAAAAGCCGTTAAGCTGAAGTGGGAAGTGGGACTGAGTTGCTGAAAGGCCAAAAAGCTGTAGGCCAAAATAGCCATTAGATAAGAGGAGCCCTGACACAGTCGAAGACGCGTCGCAGTAGACCTGGTAAAATATGGCGGGACGATCTGGACAAAACCAAACCTTCTTAAAATAAAATATAGATTTGAATAAGAAAATCATTAGCCTTCTCCCAAATAAATATATGTTGGGTGTCGGCTTCTTCAGTCTAACCAGATGCAGCTGAATACCAGTATTTATTCTACATGGAGCGACTATACCTATCTACTACTGGGTAACACGATGATACCTCTTGGTAGGAGTGGTTAATAAACTTTCGGGCCACCGACACCTTTATGTAACGGTTGTCAAATATCTAGAAATGTCAGCGAGGAACAATGGCTTAACGTAATGGGTGCTCACCAAGCTAGGCAAGCACGGCTTAACCTAAATACCGTCCGGAGCGGCTGTTATTTTTCCTCCACGAGCATTTAAATAAGAAAACGTTGGCAAATAATTACCCTAAAATTTCTTCTTCGGTAAGCTGGCGGCCCGATTGCAAAATAGTCAAGGTGACCTTCGCTTGTTCCCGAGTGTCGTCTTCCTCGTTCTCATCACCGTCATCATCGTCTAAATTGTTGATATCTTCCTCTTCTCCAAATTTAGGAACGGCTAGTTCAGCCCTCTCGCCGACCTCCCAATGTCGCAAACGCCACCTCTGTGATAGGTGTAATATCAATATGCTTCGAGCCATGAAACACACCCAATATTTGGATGGGTACACCACTAGGACTTAAGAAGTAGACAGGCAGGTATAGATTAGAATAAGAGGTCAACTCACACTGGAAATAAAACTTGATAGTTATTTGTACCTGCTAAATACAAAACCCACCTGCAATGCCTTTTTACAATGATCGTTTTATTAAATAAATTTATTTAACAGTTGAATCTGTTAAATAAATTATCCCATCTTTTTGATTAGGTACCTACTACCGTAGTCCGGTACTACAACATTTTATATTATAGAATAGCTAGTCTTTTTTTTAAGTAAACCGTAACAATCAGGCTTTCATACATACCCAATCTAATGAATTATCTGATTTGCTAGCGTCATCACGGGTCTTACGTCTGGTCGACATTGATGAGATAAACAGGAACATCTAGTTATATTTGTGACTAGCTGAACTGAGTGATGAAAGCGTACCTACCAAATTCTTGACTCCGTACAAGCCTTAGGGCTACCTGAAACCCGTCGGGGCTGCGGGTTGTTCGCAAGAGAAGGTACCGCGGCCTCGACATAAAGAGCTAAGAAGGAACATGGGTGGTTTTTAGTCAGTAGAAGCACAGTATAAATATGGAGTAGAAGTCTGACACTCCCTTTCGCTCTGCCCAAGAGCGGGAGGGGTTATTTGATGATTTTCCACCCGCCAAAAAAAAGGGCTACCTGAGAAAATTCTTACAGAATAGTTGTAGGGGCGTACCGTACAACCCAAGACGCGTTAAACCAATGAATCAATGATACAATTCTACTAATACAAGAATGAGAAGATCTCCTTTACACAAAGGCAAACTCTGCAAAAAGGTAGCAGTCAAACGTTGCCAAAATGGTTCGTGAATGTCCGTGATGTAGGTAAGTACCTACCTACCTAGTGCGAAGAACTTGTCCCTGCGCAATAGCAAATTCGAAAAACGACACACTGGCTATCGATTACAATAGGTACGTATTGCTATTGATAAGTTTATCAGAGTATTATGAACAGCCATCTGTGTTCCATGACATTCTGTAATGTGTGTGATGCACATCCAAACAAACAACATTTATAACTAACTAATTCGGCCTCCAAATCCTGAGCCACGGTTTCCGGTGAGATGTAGACGAGACCATAAGCTTCACAAATATTTTTTGCCAAAGTCGTTTTTCCGGTAATTGGCGGGCCGTAAATGACAATCTGTGGGAACGTAGATAAAGATATAGGTATGTGTGCGTTCTAACGGTGGTTTACCTTGTACCAACCAATGAATAATTAGGTACCTCAACCTTTTGTTATTATGTATAGGTACCTACCTTAAAAGGTTTCAATCCCCTCTCTTGCTTAAATTCTTTCATTAGAGCCGGTACATTCTCCGCGAAGGGCAACTCAGAAACCCATGGTATCGCCAGTGTCTCAACAATGAAAGACGGCTCCATATTCAAATTAAGAGTGATCAAATCGTATATTCTTTGCTGTAATTTTTTAAGTAAAAGTTAAAAAGAAGCACGAACTTAGCTCTAAATGACGAAAAAAGATGAGTAGGTAGATGCATGAATACGATATAGCTAAGTGATAGTATTCAATTTTAAAAGAAGAATAAAAGACTGGTTACATACATCAATTTCTGGAATTAAAAAAGCGTCCTCAGGAGGAATGCATTTGAACATTCCAGAGCCAACTTGGCGTCCAATTGGCTTCACTATCTGCAACATGAATGCAATTATCGTAGGCACATACCACACTCTAGTTAAAGAGATAACAAACTGCATTGTTTCTTACTTCTCTTTGGGTCGAAATGTTCTGTTCCACAGCCAATATGTAAAGCTTCCTTGGAAATTCAGAAAGTAGGCCGTAGACAATTCTGGAAGGGATGTTGGTATATTTTGTAAATAGTACACACTGCTCCACTGGGAACCTATGTACTTAGGTCACTATCATTTTAATTATTTTGCCCCCTGTACCAAGTTTAGAACGTTAAAGCAAGTAAGAACTTTCAATTCTGGATCTGGTTAACTTACAGGACTTTGTTGATAGGTACTCCCTACCACCTAGGTACAAAGGTGGTAAAAAAATTATATATTCACAATAGGTACTCACTGTCCTAAGTCCATAACGTTTATCAAGGGTACAACATTTTTCCCTCGACCGATTATGGGCAGTATCGGCTCGCATTCCCAAGCCTTTTGGAACCAATAGAAGAGAGTGTCTTCTTTGCCGCCGTATGTCACGCCAGCAGCAATTACCAGAGCTCTGTTAACAAAAGCATTTCATCGTCACCATGGTCTGCAGGTTCCCACTGGTTGGTATTCCACTATTTTATGTAGGCAAGCACTTGCCTTAGGTACATAATGAATATCTGCATACATAACTACTTAGCTATGCATTTTATTTATCACTAGCTGATGCCCGCGGCTTCACCCGCGTGTATGTCGGTCAAATTATATACTAAAACCTTCCTCTTGAATCACTCTATCTATCAAAAAAAACCGCATCAAAATCCGTTGCGTAGTTTTAAAGATTTAAGCATACATAGGGATATAGGGACAGAGAAAGCGACTTTGTTTTATACTATGTAGTGATAGTGATAGTGATAGTGATGATCATCAGCCCATAAAGCGTCGAACCGACGATAGACTATTAATTGCTCATCATCATCATCAACCTAGCCTTTTCCTTTTTTACTATGTTGGGGTTGGCTTCCAGTCTAACCGGATACCAGTATTTTACATGGAGCGACTGTCTATCAGACCTCCACACCCCATTTAGAAGGAACTGTATACGAAACCCTTACGATGGACTATTTGTGTGCCGGTCAGAAATGACCGCTCTTTTTTAGCCGTGCGTTGTCATTGGTTGTCGCGTTGTTTTTGCATCTCTTGTAAATTGCAAAAAAACTTAATAAAAAAATAATTTTGCGGACTACCTAGCATTTCCACCTTTTAGAAGACAAATAGGGCAGTGTGACATTGTTTTTGACATAGTTATGCCACTGGCAATTTAGGACACCGAAAAGTACAAAAATATACAAGACTTATGAAGTATAATAATAATTACCCGACTATCGGCTTAAATTTTCTGGCCATGCCAATCACTGCGTTTTCAGCATCATAGTGCATCTTATAATTCGGATGAGGTTTTCTTTTCCGGAAATCGGTTTCCACGAAAGGCATTTCTGGATTGTCCTACGAAGGAAGTGAATGTACACTGTCTTAGGCTACACGTTACTCTTTCTACTAGGTAGGTACTATCACTACTGCACATCTATCAAATTGCAAGTCAGACACGGCCACATGTAAGTCAATGGGCGAGCTGATAAATCTCGACCTAAGATCATTAGAATATCTATAACAGTGAACTCAACTGCGAACTACTATCATGTATAGTGGACTTACCGGATCCAATGGTTTAGTGCAGGCCCAAGTCATGACGGTGGATATGAGTATCAGGTACCGCTTTTTATAATCCCCGGCGCCACCGGCGCTTGATGCACCGGCATCGTCTAGGTCGGGTTTTGGTAGTGGAGCCTGTTTTTCTAGCAGCTGCTGCAGGACTGTCATGTGAATATAAACGCAAATTATAAGTAGGACACTAGATGGCCTGCTGCAGATATAACTTAATCCGATGAGAGTATTCTGAGGAAGCAAAGTGTTACTGCAGATCCACACAAACGATGCTACAGCTACTGGCTTGCTCTTTGTAGGTACAACTCCACCTATACCTCGAGGGATCTATTCGAAGTCACTGGTTCACAGACAGAGTTCTGGTCGAAACTTATGTATAGCATCATCAGTACGAAGTTATGGGGATGTGTGTGCACTTGTACTATAGCGAGTTAGAATAAATTTCCTTACCTTTCATATATTCCATTGCAATTCTAAGCTCTTCTCGATCGCAACTTACATCTAATACGACAGTGCCGCATGCTAGCATTTGTGGTATACATTCTTCTTTCGTTATAATCCTGGCCACGTTATCTAAAATCTTGATTTTTGAATTCGATACAGTCCCTAGTAGATTTTGCAACAAGAAAACAAAACTCGCCATTAGTTTTATGATAATATACCGTAATAACTGGGGTTAATGCGACTTGTCTATGTGTGGGACTAGGTAGGTAAATAGGCGACCCACGAGCACAGAATATCTCGACTCGACTTCCTACGGTTTGGTAGTTCGGGACGTAACGAAGGAAGCGAAAGCTTAGCCCTACTTTTATAAATAAGCGCAAGGTAAATAAAAAAGTTACCTATAATTTCATAAGGCTGTTCAGGCACAGGAAGTGGTAAATCGACGTCTTCTCCTATGAGACTTAGTGAAGGAGGTGCCGATGCCGTATTCTTCTCCTGTATTACTTTCGACATTTCCTCTAACAAATACTTTCCATGATAGGAATCCAAATTGTTTATAAAATATCGCTTGAATGAAAACAAGGTATCAACATTATTATGTTCCGACGACTTTGGTGAAGAAAGTAGTTCAATTGATTTCTTCACATTTGTATTATTTTTCAACATTTTTACATTTAATTCCCGTTAGTATAGATGTTATTTTAATCGACTTCTATAACGCTTCAGTTATGAATTTATGATATGTCAATCTTTGACTTGAAAGGAAAACATTTAAATGCGTCAAGCATTATTAGGGGAATCTTGATTGAAGGTTAAGGTTCGTTGGTTGAATGTTAAATGCATAGTAAATATATATATATATATATATTTGTATAGGTTATTACAAGTAAAAAGAAATAAAAAACAGAAAAAAAAACTAAAATAAATAGAAAAAAAAACACATTTTTTTTTGTTTCATCGGTACCCTTTCTTATACTTCACGCCTCTCCACTGCTACCTACCAACTTGATAAGTAGTCCGGTTAGGTAATTTACGCCCAATATTATTATTGCACAAACAGTGACTTTTTTCATTTATTGTGGACGGTATAGACAAGGGAGCTGCGGGTTGTTGGGGCTGCGGGTTGTTCAAAAGAGATACCGCGGCCTCGGACACAAAGGGCTAAGAAGGAACATGGGTGGTTCTTAATCAGTACAAGTCTGACACTGGATACCGCTCCGCCCGCAGCGGGAGGAGTCATTTAATGATTTCCCACCCTCCAAAAAAAGGCTTCGGCCGTCTACGAAACCGTAGTTTCGTAACTGGTTTCGAAGAAGGAATGATTTGTCCTTGTACAGTCGAACAAGCTAATAAGTATACAGCCAGCTAACTTGCATTTACTTTTAAGATTATACCGATACATTTAGAAACTGATGCCAAACGAAACAGTGTTTTACATCGGTCGCTTAATGCGAAACGCGTTATAAAACAAAATTGCAATCAATATTTTCAGTGTAATAGAATTATAAAAAACTCTACCTGTATACTTATTAGCTTGTTCGACTGTACGTAACTAGTTTCGATGGAAGAATTATTTGTCTTTGTACGAAACCACGGTTACGTACAAGGAATTTTTGCAAAAATATGAAATTTTACTAGTTACGAACAAGGAATAATAATTCTTTTATCGAAACTAGCGATTTATGTCATGATTGGTCGAAGATCCCATAACCGCAAATGTCAATCTGCAAATTTCCCAAAAATTATACAGGGTGTAACTGTAAACCAACCCTTTACGAAGCCGTCATCCAAGCATTTGGAATATCAAACCAAGTACCTACCCCTACTCAAAAATTATTGCTGGGAAACGACATTTTTTTTGGGGCGAAAAATCACATTTTAGTGTTAAAAAAATATTGAAACCTTAGTTATGATCTTATTACTCATACTTGTGTTTATGTAATAAGATCATAACTCTGTCATTTGTGAACCGATTTTCAAAATTCTTTTATTATTCGAAAGAGTATATTCCGCGTTCCAACTAGGGCCGCGCGGATTTTTGAGACCGAGCCACGCGGCCGTGCCCCGTGAGTGGGGACGGTTGTCGGTCTACTTCAAAGAAAGCTGTGTAGCTCTGGGTTGTCGATCAGTGCGCTAGTGCCTCTACATAGAGTTGTGTATTATCTTTCTCTCTCTTTTGTTTTATTTTCCTTGCTTGTTGTGTTTTTTTTTTGGGGGTGGGAAATCATCAAATAACTCCTCCCGCTCTGGGACGAGCGGAAGGAAGACTTCTACTGACTAAAATCCACCCATGTTCCTTCTTAGCCCTTTGTGTCTTAGAATTTGATTTTTTATTTATTTTAATATAGACTTACTTATTTTTGTTCAGTCAGAATTTCTGTTATAGTTATTAATTATATTATATCATATTATGATGTAGGTACCTTTTTAAAAAAATATATATGAATTTGATTTTTTATTTATTTTAATACAGACTTAGGTAAGTTTCAATAATTTCAAGATGAAAGTTAGGTTCAGTAGACAGCAAACACGTCTACTTAACTACCTCAATCGCCAAAATAATACCTCAATCAAACCAGTTACGTACAAGGACAAATCATTCCTTCATCGAAACCTTGACAGTAAATTCTTCGTACGTAACCATGGTACACAACCGTGGTTTCGTACAAAGACAAATAATTCCTCCATCGAAACTAGTTACGTACAAGGACAAATCATTCCTTCATCGAAACCAGTTACGAAACTACGGTTTCGTAGACGGCCGAAACCCAAAAAAAAGGGGGTAGGTACCTATAGACAAGGGAGAGTCGTATAAAACAATCCCGCAAAAGTTCACCTCAAAATGATTTTAAGGTTGATGCTGCAAGGTTGACAGCAAAATTCGATTTTTTTACGTTTTTGTAATTTGCCGATCAGTGGTCGGATTCGCGACTGTAACAAATGTGACTACCAATTAATAACGATTAAAATCACCAACACAAACCTTTTTTTTTTTTTTTTTTTTATGGTGGGTGGAAAATCATCAAATGACCCCTCCCGCTCTTGGGCAGAGCGGAAGGGAGTGTCAGACTTCTACTGACTAAAAACCCATGTTCCTTCTTAGCCCTTCATGTCGAGGCTGCGGTATCTCTTGCGAACACCCGCAGCCCCGACGGACCAACACAACCCTCACAGTTCATATAACTTCCTTGAATGCCTTTTTCATGAAATAGTCACTCAAGGAAGTTTAATGAACTGAGAGGGTTGTATTGATGATTTACCAGCAGTTTTGATATTTAACAGCAGCCCTGTTACATTTTTATGTAATGCAGTACCTACCTATTAGCACTAACGAAACTTAACGAAACCATATAGGTACCTTTAGGAAAAAAAAACATTTAAGAAACAGTATTTTGTATGGTGGTAAAGCTCGGAACTCAGTCAGAACTGAGTTTAATCTATTCATACCGGTTGGTTTTTCATGTACCTAACTGTAATAAAATACTTTTTGCAAAAAAAACAGACTTCCAAAGAAAAAAAACTCAAACAGTCAAATACTTATACACACACACACACAAGAGAAATTCCTAGTGTGGGGCAACGTTTTTTTTTTTAAATAAAAATAAACTTATTGAATAATAACTATAGATCGTATGATACTGATAATACAGGGTGTAGTTTTTGTTAAAAGAATAGGTTGGATTTTTGGATTATTATTAGGTAGGTACCTACTATTGTTTTATTCTCCTCGACAATCAAATTCATGTTTCCTTTGACCGCTTTGCTCATTTGCTCCTACTATCTATAGTTTAGTTCGATAAATCGACCTGTATAAACCCTGTTGATTTAATTCAGTCTGGACCAAATTTAAGGTTTACCGCTATACAAAATTTCACTTTTTTGTCATTTTCTCATGTAGCCGCGAAATAAAAAGGCACAAGGGGTTTAAATTAAATGGCCTGACAAATTTCCACATATTTTTTTTAAGTTACCTACGGCCTTGCATAAAATCTATATTAATCCTGGTATCAAAACAAACAAGTTTTGTACGAGACAAAATGTTCTAAAGTGTCACGTTTTCGAGATATGAGCTATAAAAGATAAAGTCCATTCACAGATGGCACCTTCAGCATAACTTTGATTTTGACTTGTATCAATCGATAGCTGGTAGTTACCTATCAATAAAAAGTGCTTACCTAAATGAATCGCCGCTATTTTTAAAATAAAATAAAATGGCGGATCTTTGGCCGGCCAGGTACCATGCAAAAATTTTTGGCCATTGGCTACCTATTTCAAAATATCCTGAAAAAAATTTTTTTTTTTTTGGGAAAAGTGACAGTGTTGCAGCCTTGCAGGTAAATAATTGGTACCTACGTAAATAAGTAGGCATAGGTAAAAAGCTGTAATTTTAACAAAAAAACGCATTATATGGAATAAAATAAATATTTTATTACAATCCAATAAGAAATATTATAATATTGTAAAATAATGCGAATAACAATAGATAGGTATAAAGTTCATTGTCCGATAAAATTTGTGTCTTACATCTAAATAAACTTAAACGGTTGTATCAAATAGATGCATTACATTAAGAAAAATAAGTACTTAATCATTTCGTCGTTTTTAAATAAAATTTTATACAGACAGAGGCGGCGGTGGTTTGACGGTACACTTCAATCAACTTGCAGGCGAGAGAACACAGAACTAAAAAAATAAATGTACCAAGTTTGACATAACGATGCTTTCTTGACAAGCACCACGTTGAACTGCACAATAAATGTAGTGTTCATACTATAATTATTATTGTCGAACTTTCCGCCACCACATCGGTCTGAAAAACGAAACAAAAAAGTGCGCGGTACCTACCTATAATACATCAAAACAAAGAGGGTAGGTTTGACTATCTTTGCGTACAACAATAAACTGCAAAAACTCATCACGAAATTAATTTACCCATTACTCTAACTTAATTACTATATTAAGTACGGTAGGTATATAATTTTGATATGTTTTTTTTAAATTTACTGTATGTCTAAAGTAAAGAAACAAAAGGCAAAATGCTTGCATCCATTATAGAGTTCGTAACCGTAATGGATGCAAGCATTTTTCGTTCGTTGTACGAACAGAAGTGCGGTTACACTTATTTAATGAGCTACTTATGTACATACTAATTTCAGCTTTTTAATATGGGACAAGCCCGTCACACTATTCCCAAACCACTGTAACTCCTGTTAGCCAGAATCAACAGTGGCGACCACAAGAAAAGCGCCGAGACAATGAAGCTCGACGAAGTCCCAGGGAAACGATTACTGTCTTGGATCCCGCAACGAAATCAATTAGAAAAGAATAGCGGAGGAGTAGTAAAAAAACATAATTTAAGTAAAACAAATTTCAGCTTGTAAAATCTAAATAGGTAGCCATACTTCGAATATGACATAACCGAACTTTACACGTAACCGCACTCTCGACTATCAGCCATAACTTTACCCTAGACGTAGAAACATTCAAACAACTCGGTTTAACTTTACTATCCGTCGTAACTTAAATCTGGGCGTAGTCGCACTCAAAATAACCATAATATCAATATTGATACACAATTATTAAAAAAAAACTGTCGTTGTGACTGCTTTGTACATTTTAACTGCAGACTTAACTATATAAAATTTAACGATAGACAGATTATTACAATTCATCGAGATTCGATTTATACTTCTCGGTCATTATATTGTTCCCAAGCACCTTGTAATATTCGTTAATTGGCACGATATTTGTAACATGAAAGACTTAAATATTAGTATCAACATAATTATATTAAAATAATACCAATGCCTAAAATATAAACTGTAAAGTTCTAACTGCAATACAAAAAAAACTTAATTGGACTTGTATTTCTGTCTACATCTTTTAAATGGTTAAATTGATTAAATTATCAATTCCAAATGAACCAAAATGAAACAAACAACATTTCCAGTTTAAGTACTGAAGTAAGTGCTTCACTAACAACACGTAAATTAATGTAAATCAATGCAGCTTAAATAATAATTCATTCCAATGTTCTAGTATTTTCCTGTCTTGACAAGTAACTAGTACGGCGAAATACTTATATTTATTTATTGTATGTAATGAATAGTTAAAATACTGATATCAAATACATATATCTTGATTTTAAAATCGAATTTGTTTAAGATTCTGAGAGCAAATCGAATGGCAATTTTATAAACTATGGCACCTATCTTGCTAGTTGTTTCATTTCCTAATACTGATATGTTGTACTTAATGCTAAGTGTATAAGTTGTTAGTGTTACAGTATGATGGAATAAGGACGGCATCAAAAATACTATAACTATTTTATGCAGGATAAATTTCTAACCAGTGCATATTGCTTATAGTTTAATTTCTTGATACTTTATAAAATACCAAATTGGCTGGCCTTGGCAAATTGGACGCTTTTAAAGATATTTAAGAGATTTTCTTATCGGATTATGTGTTGCACTGGTTAAAAATATTCTGTATCTAGTTTAAAATATAAGTAAATAAAAGGAATGTATAGATACCTCATCTCTAGATATAAAAATATTAAGTTATTAATTGGTCAAGAATAAATTCTCTTAAAAATAATTATGCTCAGAGCTCAGACTCATTGCTAAGAGAATAAAAAAATTCTCAAATGCAACAATAAAATGCTAAGTCCAAATTGTTAAGTACATGGAAATATTTAAGTATGAATAAGGTACATAATTTAAGTATCGATATCTACTTAGTATACCCAAGCGGAATGAAACCTGCTGACCCATATTATTGAATATATTGTGGTAATAAAGGCATCATCTCGCTTTAGGTTTCTGTCGAAACTTAGAAAGCGAAAATTCTATTAAGTATCGAATTTTTTATCAGCTAGGAATGTATTGTTTTTTGCAAACTATAGTTTACCCTAGGTTTAACTAGTTGGTAACACACTCTGGACGGACTAATTTGGCCTAGGGCAAACTAGATTTTCCAAAAATAGCTTTGCATAAGCATGCAATCTCAGAAATTTCGATTTTGGAAAAATATTGGAGATAACTGCTTAATTATTTTAACTAAAAGTAGAATTACGCTATCTACTTTTTTTTTCAGATTTCTCTGTCTTACTTTTTTTAAATAGGTGATTTTGTAAGGCACTACTACATAATAATTCAATTATTTTAGAAACAAAACATGCAATATTACTCTAAATTGTCATTTTTCTTTTTTTAACAATAACATTTGTCTTAAAAATCTACCTTATTTAGCTACAGCTGTGTAGTAATAACGGACTTACGATGAATTATTGTAATTTCCTTTTCCCCAATGCCTGAAGGCGAGCTCGGCTCAGATGAGACGAGCCAAGGCGACAGAGATGATATAGGTTGCACCTTGGGAGTTACATCTTCTTTTTTCTCCACTGGCTTAGGAGATGCCAATTTTGCTTGATTATGAGGTGGCTCCACCACTACAATTGATACATATTGCGAGTTGATGGGATTTGTTGGTTCATTCAATATTTTTGGTGAAGGGGTAGATGGTATGGCCAGATTTATGTTAGTGGACTCATTTATAACCTTCACTTCATTTTCTCTAGCTTTCAAAATGTTGTTACATTTTAATTGGCCAGGTGGAAGAGCTTTAGTAGATGAAAGATAACATTTTGTCTGATTGTTAGGAACTTCCTTGTCACTTGCCGAGTCCAACTGATCTCTCTTTGCTTCATTTTTGGAATCATCATTATTAAGTTTTTCTTTAACTAAGCTCATAAGTAGATCATTCAGTGGGTTAGATTCTGTAACTGGTGAACAGCTGCAAGCAGGTTTATTAATCACAAGTTGAGTCAGATTACTCTTCTTTTCCTCATTTAGAGATTTATCCATTTTGAATAGCACTTTGTTACTAATAGCGTCATCTTTCGACATCAACACTTCTTCAGCTGGTTCATCATTGAGAAGATTTTTAGTTGAAGGTTCACCAATCTCAGGTTTGTGCTCAGTTTCAATGAGAGTTGACTTCTGAGATTTAGCACTACTCTTTCTTGATAGAGTATCAATTTCAGGTATTAGCACTGCTGTTGGATCAGATGATGATGAACTAGGAAGTTCATTAACTACCTCAGATGGTGCAGTCTCTGGTTTTACTACAGTCTGTTTCTCCCGTTCTCTCAATACATGACTCTGACGACGCGCAAAACGTTGACTAGGTCGCCTTTCAAACTGTACTGTACGTCGGGCGCGATTCTGCTGAGTGGTCTGATATTCAGTTTTACCAGAGTATTGGAATCGTGAACCCATTCTGAAGAAGTTTTGCCGAGCAGAAGGTCCTTTCACTGGTGCTCTCAAGCGGAAGAAAGTGTGGTGTTCCACAGCACATTTCCAAAGATGTTTACAAGCTTTCTCATTGTGCAGTCTAAACACAAAGGTATGCTCTTGTTCTCGCCCTTGGTCATCGTCTTCAACTACAACAAGAGTAAGTTTCTTTTTCTTAAAATCCAACTTACTAATCTTAGGCCAGAAGAATAAACCAATTTTTTGAGGTCCTTCAAAGACAAGAATGCCTGTTGGTGTTAATCCTAAGTGATACTCACACCCATCTTTGCCTAAGACAATGTGCATGTCAACACCATACATTTCAAGCCACTTGGCTTTGTTCAAATAGTTAACTTCAGCTTGTGCAGGGGTGAGACCTTTACATTTCTTATACTCTTCTAATATTTCAATCTCCATTTCTTCAGTTTGATTTGGTACAAATCTAAACTCTGATACAGTTGCAGGAGTGTGAACATGTTCATCAAAATCTCCTAGCTCGGACTGTAGGGCTAGTGCAGCTAATTCAACTGCTGTAGAGTGTGGGCACTCAAGCTTGCTCTCTAATATATCTTTCTTCAATTGCAAGAAGAACTGATATCTAGTTAATTCTTCCCTTAAGTTATTGGGTTCAGATGAATAAAATTTGACTTTGAGCCGTAAAGTGTAAGGTGGTCCTATTTTGACTTGCTTTTTGATAGTTTTAGTTGGATCCAACCAATGTTTAACATTATGGGTATCAGTGAACTGTAGTCCAAAATAATCTTTTTCAATCAAATCTAGAGAGTAAAAAACTTGCTCATAAAGGTCATTTGCACTGGCCTTTTTAGATAAATTGATAGAAATATCTGTGTCATCAAGTAATAGTACTTTGCATTGTATCAAATTTTTGTTGATTGATGCCTTCTGGGTTTGTTTATTGCGGTTTTGACTTGATGAACGCCCTCTTCTGCTCAGAAAGCGCAACATCCTTGCTTAGGTGACACCTGAAAGAAAAATCATCTGAGTGACTGCTGATGATGGTAAATATTGTTTTATAAAATCTGAATAACCTTATTAATAAGGTAAAAGTTTTAGTGAAAAACTGTAAATTACGTTTAATTCTTGTTTTCAGTGATATTATTTACTTTTAAAAGCTTATGTTCTAATTGCAAACATAATTGAATTACTGTGTTTAATACAGTCTAAAGTACAGCAATAATGTTCCCATTTGAAAATTAGTTTGTCGCGTCAACAGGACAATCGTCAACAAATGCAAAAGCTTACTTCGAACTTCGATGGTAATAAGGTTGCAAACAAGTTTATCACAAGTGTTTTGACATCATTCCATTTCAATGGTTACATAGAACAGAGCAGTAAAAAACTGTATGAAACTTACGGACTACAAACCAACAATACTTTTGTAGCTCAGTTAAAAAAACACACACACTAGAACATAAGCTTTTTTTTGGTTTATAGCTATCGCAAATATAACTTGACTCACAATCACTAAATTATGTACCAACAATCCAGCACACCAATATTACGCCAGGCAGCGCCACCCACTACCTACACAGTGCACTATCTATGTATATGACCACAGAAAACGTATACATTACATACCACAAAAACTAGTGATGCGCAAACTGCTACGTCGGTAAATAATATTTTTAATAAAGAGACCCATTCACCATAAAGTCCCCTTTGTGGAAACTATAATTATTTTCGAGCCGTTTGGGGTTGAAACTCTGGGGCCGTGGGGTCCGAGTGCTCATAGCCTGTATAAGGAAATTTCAAAACGCTTAGTTGACACTTCTCGTGACCCAAAGGCTGGCTTTTATCTTGGCCAGCGGATAAGTGTTGCCATACAACGTGCCAATGCCGCCAGTCTTTTGGACACATTACCGGCTGACAGCGTTGAGGAGCAGTTTTTTGATGCCTTTTATAGTTTCTTGTTAGTTTATTTATTAATTTTCACTAGTTTACATACTTTGTCTTTGTGACGTATGAAACAGTTCGAATCTCAAAATGAAAAATGATGGAAAAAACTACATCATTCTTTCGCGGATCCTCGTGTTCCTATAAAATTCTTTGGCTTCATTGATGTATTACAAATGAGTACCGCAAATGAATTAGTAATAAATAAATCATTCAGAAAAGTATGATTGAGTTCCTATCCACTGTCATCGCTGCCATGGCCCTTAATCATAGACATATATTTAAGTGGACTAGAAATACCTACAAAAAAAAGGTGCATACCTACAACCTTGAACGGTACTCAAAATGGCTGCCAATGCTAGGGTTGTGTCAATCATGGAACATAGTATTACTGTAACGAGTATCGAAACTGGTACTACATAATAGTATTACGAGTATTAGTAGATATCACGGTTGAATTATAATTAACAGTTCGTTGTAACAGAAAACCATGAGTAAATTTACTTTACTTCTGATACCTGAGAATAAAATTAATTTAAAGTGGTTTTCTGAACAAAATTAAAGAATGCAACGTTTGCGCTTTCGGTTATACCTGCAGGGCTATTGCGTATCTTTTAAATGTTAGTAGCTATCATTGTGTCCATCGATTAACTGTCAAATGGTTAGTTTAGTATACCAAACTATAACCATTCGACAGCTAATCGATGGACTGTAGGTCTGTAGATTATGGTAGGTATGCAGATCTTAGTGAAAACCAATTCTTCTAATAGGAAGACGATTATGTTTCTATTATGATTAACATACTGACTGGTGGAGTAAAATAAATTAAGAATGATTTTTATTAAATCTGTTTATTGGTGTGATAATTATGATAAATGATGTTTATTTTGCAAGAGGAGCTCGTGGCTTACCAAGAACTGCCACTCGGATCGATCTTTAGGTTAAGCTGCGCTTGCCTAGGTTGGTCTGTGGATGGGTGACCGCCCAGTATATGCCGAGTTTCCTCCGTGCCTCGGAAAGCACGTTAAGCTGTTGATCCCGGCTGTCATATAAAGATCTTTGACAGTCGTTACAGGTAGTCAGTAACCTGAAAGTCCTGACATTCAGTCTTACCAAAGGGTATCGTATTACCTAGTGTTAACTGGGTTGTGGAGTTTAGATAGGCATTCGCTCCATGTAAAATACTGGTATTCAGCTGAATCCGGATAGACTGGAAGCCGACCCCAACATAGTTGTGAAAAGGCTAGGCAGATGATGATGATGTTTATTTTGCAAATAGGTTTTTACATACACTTTTACAAGTCACTTTTTATTAAAACTAGATGGGGTCGGTGTTTTGTTTCTGACTACTTTGAGATGAAACTTCCGAAACAAACTCAGAGGTCATGGTCTCTTTTAAAGTTCAGACATAATCTTGGTATACATACATGAAAACTATGCAGATTAGTGTCTGAGATGGTCATTTGAAAAAAGCACCACACAGATTTTAGTGGACCCGTCCAGTCGGTGCAAGCATGCTGACGTCTTATTTTCAGATCACGTATAACAATCATATAAGTCTGTGGGACGGTATCTCGGTTCTGTGAACCACGGGCCAGAGCAAGGTCACTCGAACAGATATCGTTCCAGCGCAGCGAAGGAACTAGTATCGGAAACTATTACGCAACGGTACAACACTATTCATGTTTGTAAACAAACGAATAAAATTAAGAAATAACAAAAAGGTCTCTGGGACGGAAATAAACACAAACATTAACACTATATCAATAAATTAATGATCGCTTAGCATTTTTTTCATCGAAAGTGTATTACTCCTAGATACTATTGCATGAAAACCGGGTTCTAACCTGTGCACCGACAATTGAGGTTGATTTTTCTGCTTTCTTGCACCACACTTCACAATAAAGCACGCATGCATATTGAATTGCTGTTTTTTAACAAGTATATGCAGTTTTATAGGTAAACTCCTCGTAATTTTTTCACAAATCTCAATTTATCAAAAAGTAAACAACTATTTGACAGCAGAACTACCACGAAACTCGCCGCATAACATGGCGGAAACGGCACCTACCTACTATTGTGTGACTCGTAACACCAAATGTTGCCATTATGAGCAACAACTGAAATATTGTTGTCTCTTTCATCAAATATGATTACTGTATTAGAAAGAACGAAACAAAACGATATTTCACATTCTGTATCCTATTTCACTCATATTTGTATAAGCAAATGTGTCTATAGAATATTGCGGCGGCTCCACTATTTTTCCTTACTCATTGCCCTTAATGCATAATTTGTTGTGAAAGGCCTGCTATTTTCCATATTTAGTCGATTTTAGTGAACTAATATTTAATATTATTTTCATTTTTATTAATGATGTTGCTGACTTAGAAAAAGTTATGTATTTCACATTTCGTGCTTTCACTTTAGAAATTTACCCATTTTTATGGGAAATATTGAATTGGGATAGGAATTAGGACCTTGTTCAGTACATAGGCTCGTGGCCACATGATTTTAAAGTTTTTTTTTTACTTACTCAAACGAACTTAGTCGCATCAAATATTTGAAATTTGCGTAATCCTTAGTTTTGAAGTAAGAAATACTAACAAGTATTCCACTTCTATGGAAAAGAGAAAGACTGAATGTGACGTAGGCCTGACCTCCGTACTCAAGTCAAAAAACCTGTTCCAAGTCGGGTACTTAGGTAGGCACTGGTGAAAACACTGGTATACGTTTTCTTTTTTCCGTTTGTAACACTCATTAGTAGGAAGAGGTAGCACTGCGCGGGCCGCGGGGGAGGGGATTGAAGTTTTTGAAGGGGATCTGGATTCTAGCAATTCTTCTGTCAAATACAATCTGGATAATTGTAGAAGAATATTCTAATATTCTACAAAGTGATCTATATACCAGAAATACACCGTAAGTAACAAATAAATAATATTGAGATAGGAATATCATTTTACATACATTCACGTTTTCTAACCAACAAAAGTCAGGTTTTATGATTTCGTTTCTGCTATCGTCATTTCATTACATACCCTGACTGTACTTCCGTACAGCTTTTTTCATTGAATTTTATATTTCTGTTGATACATAAATCGTTTTTGTCCTTAATTATCCATTATTAAACCATCAACGTATATTAATTTGATTACAAAGGTCAGAACACTGAAATCTAGTCCCAAATGTATAATGGTAGAAGAGGAAAATGTCATAAACCGATTATAAATTATTCATGGAAAATACATGAGACACATACTTTTAGCAAATTTTCAGCAATAAATACATTTTGAAAGCTTTAATACCAATAATATTACTGCTTAAATACACTAATATTACTTTACTGTATTATATTGCTTGTTTTTGTGTTATAAATCGTTAAATTTTTCATTGATTGTCTTAGTATGGGTTCCCTTTAACAGAGAATAGTCTGCCTGTGTCTTATCAATGGAAACTTTAAAGTCTGATTATGTTATGGGCGGGTACAATGGATGTTACAATAATTATGTGAATGAACATTTTTAGATGCCCGTAGCTGACGAAATCCAGTCCTCATGGGCTGATGAGGTTGAAATCGACCAGGGAGCCCTACCACCACCATCTGAAGTAGTTGAAAATGGATTAAAGATTGTAACAGAATACAAATATGACAATGACAACAAAAAAGTCAAGATTGTCCGTACTTACAAAATTGAAAAGCGTGTAGTATCAAAGGTAATGATTTATCTATGATTAGTAATCATTGACATTATAAGGTTTCTTTTCTCATATGAATTATTGTAATTTAAAGTTAAAAGTAACTACTCCTACAAAAACTTGTTGTTTTGTAATTTTAAGCAGCATACAAAACTGTGTCAAAAGACAACTAAGTTGTATATCAGGTGAGTACTTTATGGCGTAGATTATGTGGATAATATCAGCAGATATCTATGGCATATTGTAGTCCTTAGAAACATAATTGTTATGAGTGTAAAGGCACATGTTTACTGTTTGATATTCATATTATGTATCTAGGGCTCTGTACCTGAAGGATAACCAAAGTGCTTATTACTAAACCTTGCTGTCTCTCAGGCACCGGGCTGTAGCTCATGAGCTGTTATAGGTAGATCGTCGAAACTTTCTCAGAATGCGTATTTATGTTGCCCCTGTAACAACAAAAATAAAAAATTATAGTGAGCTCCCCTACCACGATAGTACGGGAACCCTACATGCGCGAGTCTGACTCGCACTTGGCGGGTTTAATATTGACTTAATTGTTTCTAACAATGTGCAATGATTCTAGGACATTGCCAAGCGTAAAACTTGGAGCAAATTCGGTGACTCTGCCAGTGACAAACCTGGTCCAAGTCCGGCTACAACTAATGTTGCTGAGGATGTCTACATGCAATTCATCACCAGCAAGGAGGAAAGCCAGCGCCCTGATGATGGTGACCTGGATGGTCTCAAGGTATGTATAGCCACAGGAAAAGCTATTTAGTGTGTCTTTAGTTCAGGCAAAGTTATCATATTTTTTGTAACTTAATTCAATATTTTATAATTTTTGGCATTTTTCTATGTGTGCTTAGGTAAAAATATAATGATATCATTGACAGAGTCAAGTGAGAGAAAAGTAAAACAAGTTTTGAGAAACTTGTCAGTACTTACTTAGGCTTTATTCATTATAGCATGATAAGCCAACAATACAATGTTGAAATAATCTCTTGTACCATAAATCTGTTGGGTCTACTACTGAAAGAAGACATATTTATTTGGCACATGCAACAAGTGCACACAACAAAAAATTCAGTGAAAAACTTAAGTTTTTTCATTCATAATAATTTTTGATAATAATTAGTATGTGTCTCAAGCCTCCAGCAAATAGGCCCAGTTAAATTACTTCAACTGACTAATGTTTCTATTATATTCCAGCCTCAGAGCAGCAGTGTGATCTTCAAGTGCAGAACCTGCCAAGGAGACCATTGGACCCTGAGTTGTCCATTCAAGCACACGCAAATGGCTCAAACCAAAGCTAATGAAGCTGCCAAAGCAGCAGGCATTGGTAAGAATAAGTTATGAGTATATACATAGATAGAATGATCAGACCAGTTGATTTGTGGTAATTATGTTAAGATACAATTCTGTGTTGTTTATGTTAAATACTGAAATCAACCAAACAAATATGCATTGTCTCTGAAATTACAACGTATTTGCTATACCTACAGTACTATATGACTAAAGGTGGTAGTTGCCACTAAATCATCAATATCAGCATAATTATGCTGTATGTTTCTTTGTGATCCAAAATGATTAGGAATAATGTGATTTACAAAAATTATACCATTTTTTTTCAAGACTTCGAAAAATAATATGATGCGTGTTTATTCACAGATTCGAAAGCCACACCCACCAACAAATACGTGGCGCCATACTTGCGTGAAGGAGGCGCGGGCCGCGGTACCGGCCGCGAGCCCCCAGGTGCCCGTCGCGATGACGTCGCAGCCATCCGTATCTCCAACCTTAGTAACTTCGCGGTTGAAGCTGATCTTGACGACCTTGTTAAGGGCTTCGGTCCTGTACAGAAGCTGTATCTCGCTAAGGAGAAGGTATGTCACCTTACAATTCCGGTTTTTGACTTTATAGATTTGGCGTGCAGCATAAGGCAACCCTCAGCTGCCTTGGTGTAATGCTGCCGCATTCTCTAGCGCGCTTTTTAATCCTTCGAAGGCCAATCCCTTCTTTAGCTTTGAGTTGGATCTCTAAACATTGTAATTTGTATCTTGTTTCCACTGAATTTTGAAATAATTTGCGTCGGGTAATGATAAATTAATGTGTCACTGACTCTGGCAGAGCCACCATCAGGGATTTTCATTTTGAAAACACAAAAAAATTGTCGCTAATTAGTCGAAATTTGTCGCCAAATATCAGAATTTGTCGGTCACTGGTTCAAAAGATATAAGGGTTTATAGGTGGCCGATCTGGAGAGAGTCTCCCCAGCAGGGCCACATTTATATCTCAAAAACTAGGGCACCTAGCAAATATCTCTTTTCTCCCATAATTTGTCGCCAATTAGTCGGAATCAGTCGCCAAATATCAGAGTTTGTCGGTCACTGGTTCAAAAGATACAAGGGTTTATAGGTGGCCGATCTGGAGAGAGTCTCCCCAGCAGGGCCACATTTATATCTCAAAAACTAGGACACCTAGCGAAGATGTGTTTTCTCCCATATTTTGTCGCCAATTAGTCGCAATTTGTCGCCAAGTCACAGATTTAATCGGATCTTAGTTTAGGAGATATAATGAGTTCAATTAGTAAGGTATAGTCCAAGAGCTAGGTCGAAGAGTTCACGAAAAATACCAAGAAAAAAATATTTCTATTAATATGTGTAATATACTTCTAGTTTTATCGGTCTAAAGTCTTTAGAAATGTCCGAGAGAGATAAATTCTCAATTTAATTCATGTTTTTATGTTTTAAATTACTAGGTTAGAGTGGCTTAAACTTCTTTGAAAACATTAAACCTTGCTCTTGGTCTATTTGGTGAAAGATGTACAGTCGCATGCAACTGTTTTACCACTTTACAATGTTAAGCTCTAATTAACTTTAGAATAATAAATAAATGTCGTACCTTTAGTAAAATGTTTAAAATACTTAAACGTTGAAAAAGTATTGTCAATTGTTATCAAATTTTATTATATAAAAATGAATTTCCATAAAGTTCGTTTGATGTGTGTTGTGTTGGTGTGTATTTTGAGGTGATTGCGAGTGTTGTGTTGTGGGTATGGACGGGTTGAGTTTTTATTTTATCTTAATTGAGGTTAGAATAATAAAACTTCTGTTGTCGAAATATAAAATGATTTATTACCTTAAAATTATTGTACTTTCAGAAAATGTTACAAATAGGTATTTGTAACATTTATAAGTAGGTACTTATTCAATATTATTAACAGATACAGTTTGTGACTTTGGATGTTAGGGGTAATCTCCGGTAAAACTGATCCGATTTTGAAATTTTTTTCACTTTTAGTCTAGGCTAATAACATTATGACCGATAATATTATGACGTTATGACCAATAGGAGCGGAGCCTCAATGAAAAATGTTGCAAAAACGGGGAAAATTATTTCTTTGGCTCTATATCTCTGTGACGCAGACGAAGTTGCGCGGGTCAGCTAGTTAGGTACCTATATATGGATTATATCTCTCAATAAAAATTTCAATGGGTGTTTCTTCATTGGACGACTCTGCTTGAAACCAATACCTATGCCGATCGATACCTTCCTATCTATTGTGTTAGATAAATAATTACATAATTATATGTATTGTAGATTTGTTTATAGGTAATGAATACAGCTTTCCTATGGTGGGTTGAAATTATAGAATAAGTTTACATTTATTTAATTCGAAACAAACATTCCTCCATAAGACGTCATAGATACTGTCTAGAAACTACATAAAGTATTTTGTACTCGCTTGTACCACTGTATGGGGAAATTGAATTCTTTAATATCTTTTTAATTACACACCGACTAAATCTGTAACTTTGCGACAAATTGCGACTAATTGGCGACAAAATATGGGAGAAAACACATCTTCGCTAGGTGTCCTAGTTTTTGAGATATAAATGTGGCCCTGCTGGGGAGACTCTCTCCAGATCGGCCACCTATAAACTCTTGTATCTTTTGAACCAGTGACCGACAAACTCTGATATTTGGCGACTGATTCCGACTAATTGGCGACAAATTATGGGAGAAAAGAGATATTTGCTAGGTGCCCTAGTTTTTGAGATATAAATGTGGCCCTGCTGGGGAGACTCTCTCCAGATCGGCCACCTATAAACCCTTATATCTTTTGAACCAGTGACCGACAAATTCTGATATTTGGCGACAAATTTCGACTAATTAGCGACAATTTTTTTGTGTTTTCAAAATGAAAATCCCTGATGGTGGCTCTGCCAGAGTCAGTGACACTAAATTAATGCTCTCCTCTGCCTGTATATTGAAAATTAGCATGAACAGCACTCACTGACTTTTCTAAGAATGAGATTACGCTCGCTCACATTCACGGACTGTTACTTTTTTTTCTGTTACATCTGCAATCAGTGCAGTCATTATGGACTGAATTATAAATTTCCTGTTTTTGTTTCAGAGCACTGGTCACTGCAAAGGATTTGCGTATGTTCACTTCAAGTTCCGTGCTGATGCTGCTAAAGCTATCCAGACATTAAACGGGCACGGTTATGATCACTTGATCCTCAATGTGGAGTGGTCGAAGCCCCCACAGAACAATTAACCATGAAACGTCATCATTTCCATATTGTATACTTGTAATAAAAATCTTTGAAAAAAGTTTAATTACTGTTTTATTTTACCTGCGAAATTATAACATAAGATCACGCCTGTCATCTCTGAAGGGTATGGCAGAGGTGTACCCATTAGTATAACCAGTTATATTAAGCCCTATGTACTAGGGGACAAGCCTATTTCCATCAACCAACACAAATTCAGACTATGTGGCTGCTGTTAAGGAATTTCTGATGGAAAAACTCAATATCACCTGCCTGACCTGGGAATCGAACCCATAAATAGAAATTTTACGCGACTGCTTTGCATGAGGTCCAGCACAGCAGTCGCGTCAAATTATTATATTGTAAAAAAATACTCCCCAAAAAAGTGTGTGCGATGATATTTCCGCCTTGTTGAAATGGTGGAGCCCCTAGCAGCCCGGCAAGGATAAGGATGCCTCTGCTGGTGCGGCGATTAGTACAAAATGTAGGTAGTTTCTAAGTAGACATTACATAAAGTACCGATTGCCAATAATTCAGAGTCCATTGTTTGTTTCATGGTTTTAAGTTAGATCCGTTTTTTAGCTTAGCGTTAGCATTGCTAACATTGTATTTTGTCCCTTTATAGGGCTGTTTCCATATGTTGGACACTATATAGTGTTCAATTCCATATAGCAGAACAGTTTCCAATATATGGACACCATGTTTTTTTAATATTATTATTTTTTATTTAATAAAACCATAACTGTTTAGGATGAGGTCTGTTCCCGGTTGTTTAAATGAAGCTATCGTTATGGTTTTACACTATATTTGATAAGAATGGAATTACAGACTGCAGATTGGGTTACACCGCCATGGCCATGGCGGGGGGTCTGTACTGGATGATGGATGTGAGGTAAAAAGGAATGATTTTATACAAACAAAAGCTTTTATAGACGTTATGAATGAGCGATGACTGAGTGAACGGAGCGTGGAATGAACGCAGCAGCGCGTAGCGCCAGTGCGCGCGGCGGCCAGTGGACGAACCAGGCGGCGTTGAATGTCTTCACCACAGCGCTCACGCACCGAGTCCAGCACCTTGTCGGCAGGTGGCGCTAGCGGTAGGCGTGAACATGCCCCCGGCCTTGGAAGCGCTGCTTCCAAAATGGTTCCCGGCACGGAGTCAGGCGTCGTCGCTCACAGGTTGTGAAGGCAGCGGGCAGATCTTGGAGAAGGCACGTCTGATCGTCCCAGAAGCCGTGTGGATGTCAGCCACTCGAGCTACGCCGTCTCCTCCTGGAAGTATACGCAGAATGCGACCGAGCCGCCACTTTAATGGTGGCAACTGGTCGTCCTTGATGAGGACAAGGCTGCCCAATGTGATGTCCTCCTGCCTGGTCTTCCACTTGGTTCGCAGTTGCAGCTCCGAAACGTATTCTGTGGACCAGCGCCGCCAGAAGTGCTGCCGCAGTTGCTCGATGCGTTCGTAGCGTGTCAGACTCGAAGTTGGCTGGTCTGGAACATTCCTTGAAGGTGGCGACGTTAACGGTCGGCCAATGAGGAAGTGTGAGGGGGTGAGGGGGGAAAGGTCAGAAGGGTCTGAGGAAAGAGGTGACATTGGACGGGAATTTAAGACAGCTTCGATTTGTGTCAAAGCCGTGGAAAATTCCTCGTAAGTTAGTCGCGCGTTACCTACTATGCGTCTCAGGTGATACTTGCATGATCTCACCCCGCCCTCCCATAGACCGCCAAAATGTGGAGAATAAGGAGGAATAAATCGGAATTCAATGCTATTATTGGAAGCGTAATTAATGATGGCTTCCGATTCCTTCTCTAAGAATAAAGGAAACTCCTTTTCCGCGCCCACGAAGTTTCTACCGTTATCAGAAAAGATAGTGCGAGGCGTACCTCGCCTACTAATAAAACGTTTTAATGCTAATATATAGTCATTTGTAGATAAACTAGTGACGAGTTCCAAGTGCATGGCTCTAGTCGTAAAACAAATGAAAAGACAGATGTATGCCTTAGTGAGTCTAGAACCTCTGCCCTTTCTGGATAATATGAAAACTGGCCCCGCATAGTCTACACCGGTTCGCATAAACGGGTAGCCAGGTTCTAAGCGCTCGGGAGGTAAGTTGCCCATGATAGGTGCTAATGTCTTACCCCGATTACGTGTGCACGTTACACATTCGTGTACTATTTTTCTAGCGAGATTTCTAGCGTTCAACGGCCACCAACATTCACGCATAGTAGCTAATAGAAGTTGAGGCCCGGCATGTAATAATCGTACATGCTCGTATTTAAATAAACGAATTGTAAATGGATGCTTGCTACATAATAGAATCGGATGTTTCTTATCGTAGGTAAAATCGGACGAATTACATAGTCTACCGCCAACCCGAATTATTTTATGTTCATCAATAAAAACATTTAGACTTGAAATCCTATTATATTGTTTACAACTTCGCTTGATAGGAATTTGAGCAACTAAGTTATTTAAAACATCTGGAAAAGAATTCCTTTGTACGAGTCTAATTAACGTTCTTTGCGCGGCGTTCAACTCGTCAACAGATAAGAAACCGGTTTGTCGCCTGGCTCGGTCAGCTGACTTGAGGCGTGAGTTATTTATGAATCTAAGTACGTAGCTACCTATTCGTATAAGTTTAGTGAATGACGCGTATTTATTGAAGTTGATTATGTCTTCGTGTTGAATATTGGGTAAGCAGGTTTGTTTGTGTTTTATATCTGGTAAGTTACATGCCTCGGAATTATCGCGTTCTAATGCTAACTGTCTAATACAGCGCATGCTTAAGTATGGAGCTGACGCAGTTCCGTACGTGACTGTATTCAGTTGATATGTATATAACGGATCTGAAGGGTTATCCCGCCACAATATTAATTGCAGTGACCTTTGGTCAGGCTGGAGAAGAACTTGACGAAACATTTTCTCCACGTCTGCACAAGCTACGTATTTATATTGTCTGAATCGTAACAAGATCGAGAGAATATCGTTTTGTAACGCGGGTCCCGGATACTGAATATCATTTAACGATTTATTCGAGCTAGTAACGGCACTAGCATCGAAGACAACGCGTAGTTTTGTAGTTGAACTAGATTCCCTAACAACACCGTGATGTGGAAGGTAATAGTTTGGTTGACTACAAGTCTCTAACTTGGACATATGACCTAAGTCATTGTATTCACGCATGAAGTTAGAATATAAACGTTTAAATTCTGGTGAACGATTGAGTTTACGCTCTAAGGTCAGAAATCGTTTCGTCGCTGACGTATAAGAATCACCCAACGCATCTGGTGCTTCTCTCAACGGTATACGAACCGAAAATCTACCGTTTTCAACGCGTTTTGTTGTATTATTGAATATTTCTTCGCATGTGCGTTCATCATCTGTTAGGGGTACGCATGATGATGAAGGAATGTTTTCGAGTTCCCAAAACAGCCGGAGTTGTTTATCGATTTCCTGACTGAAGTGGCAACGAACGTGAGCAGGCTTTGGGTTCCTCGCGAACACAGGACCAGACAACAACCACCCTAATTTTGAGTTTTGTAGGAATGGACCACTCGCTAGACGTATTTTGTCCGTTTCTAGAAGATCCCAAAATCTATCCGCGCCAATCAACAAGTCAATTTCCGAACTAACGTTAAACGTCGGATCTGCTAATTGTAAGAACTCAGGTATACGTATATTACCGGCTTCGATGTTCATCGTAGGCAAACTGGATGTTATGCATGGCAAGATCAAACAACGAAGCTTGGTATTAAAATCGCTTAATTTTGCACGTATTGTGACGTCACATGAATGCTGTGATTGCGAGACCGATTGTCCCACACCCGAGATTTGAATAGTGGACTGTATATATAACGCATTTATTTTCTTTGCTAGTTTTTCTGTTATGAAGCAGTTCTGACTTCCGTTGTCTAGAAGCGCGCGAGCCGTGTGGTACACGTTATTATGATCAGCTACTTCAATTAACGCCGTAGAAAGCAAAACAGTACTTATTAATTTAAATTCGGTAGTGTTTGCTTCACACGTGACAGTGCTGCTCGAGTCGTTGGAATGTAAGGTTGATGTCGCTAAACTGTGTGCGCGTTCAACCTCTTCCACATGTAGCAGACTGTTATGTTTGTTTGAACACTGTTTACACGACCCGAATCTACATTGATTTAACGCGTGACCGGTTCGTAGGCAATTTGCATACATCTTATTATCGTTAATCAATTTAATTCTGTCTCTCACGGACATGTTAAGGAAGGCTATACACGAGTACAATGAGTGTTCCCTTTTGCATAGGACACACTTGGGTAAATCCCATTTATTATTTGTATCACCACGGTTATTATTATAGCGCGTCGCTTTAGTAGATGTGTAGCTATGTACGCGATGTGAATTACGCTTCTCGCTTGCGTTTTGATGTTTAAAATCGCTATGAGGCGTTTTATCTTTAACGTGGTTCGCGCCGATCATTTCCAACGTGTCCGCTCGGCTTCGGAGGAACGTTATTAAATCGCTAAGTTTTATTTTTTCTCGTGAACCCAAACACGTGGCTCCGATGTGACTTTCCCATTCGCGTTCCGTAGACGAATCCAGCTTACTGATCACTAAATAAATTATTAATGTATCCCAATTAACTGTGGGTTCATTTAGTGAGCTTAAAGCGCGCAGATTACGTAAAATAGTATCAATTAATTTCCTTATTTGCGATGGCGATTCTTGTTTTAATGACGGAATATTATGCAACGCTTTTACGTGATTATTTATTAATAACCTCTCGTTGTGATAACGGCTTTCTAATAACTCCCATGCATGAACATAGTTGGCAGGGCTGAATTCTAAAGCTGCTATCACCTGTAACGCGCTTCCACCAAGGGCTGACCGCAAATAATGGAACTTTTGAATCTCGTCTAGATCGGAACGATTGTGAATCATGGTTACGTATGAATGCTTAAATTCTAGCCAGTGATCATAGGCTCCATCGAAGGCAGGTAATTTTATGTCTGGTAATTTAATATTGACACGTGGTTCTGATGCAATTGGAAGTCGACTTTTAATTTCCGCGTTTTTAATCAAACAATTCGCACTGGCTATTGCCGTAAAATATATTGCCTCTAATGATTCTATGTATTGTAAATTTGCGTTTGTTTCTGATTCCGGCAGGAGTAGTTCGATTTCATTTTCTACGTTGTCGAATTTATCGTATAATTCACTCGCGGCTTGAACACGTAAAGTTAGCTCCGCTGCTTGTAAAGCTGTTAAGTGAGCTCCCGCGAACGATTCTACGTAATTTTTAAACTGGGTTAACCGACCCTTAATGTTACCCCTTCGTTTCTTTAATTCGGACAAAACTTCGTCTACTGCTTTAACCGACATTCTGACGGAATATGGATGAGCGTTATGTGGTGTGGTGTGATGTGGTGTAGTTACTTACATGCAAATATCACCTGGACCACGTGGCTGCCACACTCGCGTGAACTGAAACGAAACACAGCTTTAACACAAATCGCAACTGAATGGATGGGACGGGTGGGACGGACGGGACGGGAACAGAGACCTGACCGTTATGTTTCTTACGCCTTCGCCTTTTCCTCTTGTATGAAGTTATTGCTGGGTCACTGGACCAGCTGTGATGATCGCTGCACTCGGTCGATCGTCTTCACAGCCAGCTAACGTCTTCAGCGCCCGGCTCCAGTCCGAGTCGAAGGTCCGCAACGTGCCCGCAACGTGGTCGGCACCGTGTATGTGGAGTCTTCTTCCGGCTGGTATGATTGATAATCCGTCTCGTAGGACCAAAATGTTTAGGATGACGTCTGTTCCCGGTTGTTTAAATGAAGCTATCGTTATGGTTTTACACTATATTTGATAAGAATGGAATTACAGACTGCAGATTGGGTTACACCGCCATGGCCATGGCGGGGGGTCTGTACTGGATGATGGATGTGAGGTAAAAAGGAATGATTTTATACAAACAAAAGCTTTTATAGACGTTATGAATGAGCGATGACTGAGTGAACGGAGCGTGGAATGAACGCAGCAGCGCGTAGCGCCAGTGCGCGCGGCGGCCAGTGGAGTGGACGAACCAGGCGGCGTTGAATGTCTTCACCACAGCGCTCACGCACCGAGTCCAGCACCTTGTCGGCAGGTGGCGCTAGCGGTAGGCGTGAACACATAACAGTATTCACATACAAATGTTTTATTTTCAATGAGCATGCTAGTTTCTTCTGCCCTAAGTTTTTTACATCTTAATTATTATAAGATGTAAAAAACTGGAGTGATTGGACTTTTGTGCTGATCACACTAGTGTTCAACTCTTTCTCCACCAGGATTCATCAAACACGTCTCGCAAGTACTGTTTTGTAAAATATTCACATTCTTTGATTTTCGAGATTAAAATGGGGAAATATTAAAAAGCAAAGAAAATAGTTAAATATTTTATTCGAGGCTCTTAGTTGCAAGACTAGACAGACTTTGAAAGATAATACAACATCAACATACTAGAAGGTGCATAAACATAACATAGTAAGACTTAACCACTACCTAATATGCATAATGTGCTCGGGACACAAGGCCAGTTTGTGAATTAGTCACTGAGTTGGCCAGAGACATTGTAACCTGCTGCACTGGCTCGAAAAATGGCCTTGTGTCTCAAACCCGTAAAAGTAAAAGCTCCCCTGATATATTCCTTAAACCAATTTTACAATAATAATAAAAGTAATAGTTGAAAGTATATTTTTATATATCAATATCATACTTTTCATCATCACTGTTGGGGCTGTATGTCTCGTCAGGTAATGTTACTTCACCACAGAACAGAAGTTCTACATAATGGAAATAATCTAAAGCAATATTAGTGAGCATTGCTCCAGTAGTAACTCCTAATACTGTGCCTATTACTGGTCTTTGGCCAACTGAACTTCGTAGGATGGCCCATAAGAAAATTGATCCTAGTGGCCACAAGCAACCTCCAAGAAATGCCCAAGAAAAACGCCTGGCAGGAGCTGCAGCAGCCATGTGTGGTCTTGCCCAGAGCCATAGTCCAGCACCACCACCTGCTGTTAAAAATAAAACATCTGTGACATCTCTATGCGGGAACAATCTGAAAAGAATAGACAGTAATCATGTCAAAATATGTTGAATACAACATAGTTAATTCGGAGTTTGAAAATAGTAAGAATCTTAACATACCTGACCATTAGATGAGGGTTCATCACACTTACAGACAAAGTTGTGTAACTAACCAGACCTTGTAATGGTAAATAATAGTATAGTACATTGTCTTTAGTAAAAGGTGGCAATTTCACGGTTCCCACTGATTTATTAAGACGATCAACAGTTTTTGGTACCGATCCAGACAAATTAGCAATTTGCTGTCGGACGTTCCGGCAAATCTTCTCCAAAATATCCATTTTGATAGAACAGACTGTAAATCAAAACAATATGCACTCTATACTAGTACAGTAATATGGTTACGTCGGTGCACATAATTTGGCAACTGATATGGTTTGCGAAGTTATTTATACTATAATTTTATTTATTATAGACTTGTACTGCACACCAAAAGTGATTGCAAAATGCAAACACAGATTGCATATTGCATTTGCATTGAAAGCCGAAGCGAACATCAAAAATGGCATTGGCACATGTGACATCGTGAATTTGACAGCACTAGGGATGTCTATAACGATGATTTCGAAAACATGAGGAAAAAACTAAAACTCCAACTTGATTCAAGTGCTTCGCGCTACTAACCCGAATAAAATAACCTGTAAAGAACGACAATCAAGCAGCGGTGAAATAACAATGGTGATGAATGGTGGTTATTTTAAAATCGAGTTAAAAAAAAACACTTTTACTTGAATAAAATTGAAAATCGACTAAGCTTTTTGTAAACTGTCACGAGATTTGACATTGCTGTATTGCGGAACCGGTTGCGTGGCTCGGCCTCACAGATCCGCGCGGCCCTAATGAGGACGCGCCTTTAGTTAGATGAACGATGATCAATCTGAAAGACCAAAATAGATTTATAGAGAGTTATAACATTTTTTACTTGTTTCAACTCGGAAAAGGAGCTTATGAAAAAAAAATTAAGATATAGTTGGTCCAGCCTAGCGTTGAAAATTTATGTTCATATAAATAATTAGTTTTTTTTCATTGATCTATAATTCTATATATTACCTACTGCGTAAGGACTGGGCGGACCGCATGTTACAATGACGCCTCGAACTTGGTCCTAAAACGGTCTTTCCTAAACCGAAGTGAACTAGTAAACGTTCGGCTCTCTTCGGGTGCGGTCGTAAATTTTAAAAGAAAACATGCCAAATTACGGTGCGTGAACTACGACTTTGTGTCGTAGTTATCACAATAAAAAAAAATCTAACATTTCATATCACCGGTAAGTCAAAAATAAGTATGTCAGAAAATCAACATAAAACATTATTTAAAAAATAGTTTTCTTTGTCCGCGCCCGACGCCATTTATTTATGATTACCTATGTGTGACGTTTGGCATTAGACGACGCGAGTACGCGAGGCCCCGCCCCCGCGTTCCGTACGGTTGTACGACATAACTATGCAGCGGCGTGCGTTGTAGCCGATGAAATGAAAAAATTTAATTTATTATATTACAATAATATTTAATAAAAAAAAAACTAATTATTATTGTTTATTAGAAGCAAATTTAAAATGTGCTTTATGTACTGGTAAAAAATCTTTAAGTACAGTGAAAATATGAATAAAAATTTATAAATAGAAAATATGTCAAAAATAACGAAAAGGCAAAAGTTAAAAAAATATATTTTATTCGAAGGACAATGAAAATGTTTTTACCTATGTATGTATGTACCTATACAAAAAAACTGCAATAAACATTTTTTTTTTAAATTAAAAGCTTTAGGTATTTAATTTCTTTATACCTCGAAAATACCACGCCGCTCATACAAGGTTACGTTTACGAGCAGCCTGTTATTCTAATAGATGGCGTTAGTGTTTCTCTGTATAAGAACGTACGGCGAACGCGTCGAGCAAAATAAATGTTCGGACGACATTGAGGTAATACGTAATATGAAGCTATTTCAAACAAAATAATGGCGCGCACTTGATGACAGCGGGGAAGGCGAGGGGTGTCATGTTCTCATAGATTACTATCAATGCGTGCAGATGCGACATAATGTTATTATTCTGCCTACTTGATATTGTACGTGTGTACTTACTGCTTACTCAGAAAATTAATAAGTACCTACAAAAGTCCAGTACATTCTTGTAGTTGCCTACTGGTCAGCGCGGCGAGCGTCGGCGGCATAATTGCCATTGTAATTTCGACCGTATGCCGAGGGTGTAAAGTAACTTCTACCTTGTTGGTTCTTTTATCTTTAAGTTTATTTTTTTAGTTATTATTATTTGTGAATGCTTTATTTATTTTTAGTTAATAATAGGGAATTTTCTCGAACTTCTTTTGTGTGTTTGGATATAAAAGGACCGACAGAGGTCGGAGCGAATCAGTCTACTTTTAAAGCGAGACAACGGAAGGTTCGAAGAGATCTAGTGCGATAAAGTGTTCAGTAGTGTTGAAGTGATTGTGTTTAAGTGTTTTGTGAGTAATAAAGTTAAATCGTGAGTTTAATTGGTAGTGTTTTTATTTATCCCATACCCAGCTCGTAACAAATTGGTGTCAGAAGTGAGGGACAAAATAATGCCGATTCTACCCAAGGACGACACGGATAGTATCCGTACGAGGAGTCAGGGACAACAAGGTATGGACCAAAGGCGATTTGAAGACTCCCCGACACAGACACCGGGCGGTGTCCAGCCTACATCAGAGCCAGTCGCTGGCCCATCTGGAGCTACTCCAGCGTTAGCGACGCCTGACTTGTGTGCCTTAATGGCGCTGGTGCAGGACCAGGCTCGCCGTCAAGAGGAGCAAACTCGCCAGTTGCAGGAGCAGTTGCAACGGGATAAAGAGGAGCAGGCTCGCGCTCAAGAGGAGCAGGTTCGCCGGCAAGAGGAGCAGGCTCGCCAGTTACAGGAACAACTGCAACGGGATAACGACGAGCAGGCTCGCCGTCAAGAGAAACAGATGCTCCTGATAAAGGATCTTCACGCATCAGTTGGCAAAGAGCTGAGCGTGATGAAGGAGCAGGTACAGCAGCACGATAACCGTATCGCAAAGGCCGAAATTCAGATCGCTGATGTGAAGAAGGCCTTGAGTGAAATTAAGGTTGGAGACGGAGCTGTGACTTCAGTGATTGCTGCACCTTCGGTGTACGGGTTTAAAGTGCCGCCATTCGACGAAACATCTTCGTGGTCGGCCTATAAAATCCAATTTGAGGCCGTTATGAAGGCGAATGGGTGGACCAAAGCGCAAGCCATGACAGCGCTCACCTTGGGTCTCCGAGACCAGGCCCTTACCATTCTTGAACCACTCGGCAAGGATGTGACCTACGAACAGCTGCTGGAGGCATTAGAGTCCAGATACGGCGACGCGCACCTGGAGCACGTCTTTCGTGCTAAATTAAGGGATCGCGTTCAACGTAGTGCCGAGAACTTACAGCAGTGGGCCCTTTTTTTTTTTTTTTTTTGGGGGGTGGGAAATCATCAAATAACCCCTCCCGCTCTTGGGCAGAGCGAAAGGGAGTGTCAGACTTCTACTGACTAAAAACCACCCATGTTCCTTCTTCGCCCTTCATGTCGAGGCCGCGGTATCCCTTGCGGACAACCCGCAGCCTCGACAGAGCAGTGGGCCCTGGAAGTTGAAAAGCTGGTTCGGAAAGCATACCAGTCCGCCCCTGCACTTATTGATGGAAATTTGGTACAGGTGTTCGTCGATGGAATACGCGACTTGGAAGTGAGAGCCGCTGTGAGACTTGGACATCATGAGACGCTGAAGAACGCCTTAGCACATGCTCTAGAAGTAGAAGAAGTGAGACAAGACCATCGAACACACTACATCAGAGAAGTTGTGACAGCACCTACACGCGACCGTTCGCAAGGGTATAGCCCTAGCTGCTACACTGGTAAAGAAAGGGATCATCTTCGCTCAAGCTGTCCAAAGCAAGTGTTGGTAACACCAGTACGCCAGCGTCCGCAAAATTACAGGCCTAAGTGCTACACTTGTGGAGAAAGTGGTCACCTACGGTCAAATTGTAGAAAGCGACGCACGACGAGAGATGATAATAATCAATCACAGCAGAGAAAGGCTGCTGATATAACTGCTCAGCACCAGTGGAGAACTCGCGGTAACGAAGACGCACTGTCAAGACCTTGACGTGAAGGTTGTATGCAGAGTTCCAGGCAAGAAACTAAGGAAGTTGTGTCTGTGAGAAGGCTAAGAATAGATCTCAGCAACGAATGGAAGGAAACTATACAGCAGGCTTAGCAAAATGACTCATGATGACATCAAACCGATCTTCGAGTGGATCAAAGCTGGTGCTCCGAAGCCCAAGTGGAGTGATGTGGCTGCGATGAGTTCCATCACAAAGAGTTATTGGTCACAATGGAACAGCTTGGTGATCCAGGATGGTGTCTTGTGCCGTAAATGGGAAAACGCTCGAGGGGACAGCTGTCATCTACAAATGGTTGTCCCTAAAGCTAAGGTACCGGATGTTTTACGGCTCTACCATGATGGATGCTCAGGAGGACATATGGGGGTAAAAAGGACTCTACTAAAGATCAGAGAGCGCTTTTACAGGATCCACTGTCGAGATGATGTGGAGGACTGGTGTCGCAAATGTACCAGCTGCGCGGCTGTGAAAGGACCCCACGCATGAAGCAGAGGTGTATTAAAAGTTTACAACGTTGGAGCCCCCTGGGAGCGGACAGCACTGGACGTTGCCGGACCATTTCCAGAAAGTGACAGCGGAAACAAGTACTTCATGGTTGTCATGGATTACTTCACAAAGTGGCCAGAAGTCTTCGCCATTCCTAACCAAGAAGCTACAACAGTTGCAGATAAACTGGTTCAGGAAGTCTTCTGTCGTTTTGGAGTACCCTTAGAAATTCACAGCGATCAAGGAAGGAATTTTGAATCGCAAGTTTTCCAGGAGACTTGTCGATTGATGGGTACACACAAAACCAGAACCACCTCTTACCACCCACAATCTGATGGAATGGTGGAGCGATTCAACCAGACGGTGGAGATATATCTGGCAAAAGTTGTGGAAAGCAGGCAAAGGGATTGGGACAAACACATACAGCCGTTTCTTCTGTCCTATCGGAGTGCAGTTCACGAAAGTACGACCGTAACTCCAGCCTTCGCAAACTTTGGAAGGGAATTACGATTGCCTGCAGATTTAATCACTGGAACTCCCCGGGGTGATGTCCCACGCAGTGTAACGGATTACGCGAATGACCTGCGTAACAAGTTAAATGATGTCTATGAGCATATCAGGCATTCCGGACAACAGATGTCTGAGAAGATGAAGACTCGTTATGACTGGAAAGCAGTAGTGGTTTCGACGAAAGCTCGCTGGTGTGGTTGCATAACCCAGTGCGGAGTAAGGGAAAGTCACCGAAATTGCAAGCAAAATGGGATGGACCATACCGAGTTGTGACCAGGATCAACGATGTCACCTACCGAATACAGAAGGGTCCGCGAGGTGCGCCTAAGATTGTGCATGTAGACCGATTGGCGTGATATTACGGGACTAACGGGACCAATGATGCTCGGGACGAGCAAGTCTAAGGAGGGGGCAGTGTTACGATTACGACGGTCATCTAGAACCTACAGGAAACGTCGCTAATAACTGTAAAGTACCTAAAAAAGTCCAGTACATTCTTGTAGTTACCTACTGGTCAGCGCGGCAAGTGTCGGCGGCATAAATGCCATTGTAATTTCGACCGTATGCCGAGGGCGTAAAGTAATTTCTACCTTATTGGTTCTTTTATCTTTAAGTTTATTTTTTTAGTTATTTTTCTTTGTGAATGCTTTATTAATTTTTAGTTAATAATAGGGAATTTTCTCGAACTTCTTTTGTGTGTTTGGATATAAAAGGACCGACAGAGGTCGGAGCGAGTCAGTCTACTTTTAAAGCGAGACAACGGAAGGTTCGAAGAGATATCTAGTGCGATGAAGTGTTCAGTAGTGTTGAAGTGATTGTGTGTATAAGTGTTTTGTGAGTAATAAAGTTAATTCGTGTGTTTAATTGGTACATTGAGGTATAATGTACTACGTACTAGAGGAGACACCTAAACTCGATTTTTTGTAACACACGGTAGAGCTAGTGGACTCAAGCTCATTTAGTCTATGCCGAGCGGTTGCTGCGTCGTGACACATTTGAGTGAAGTTTTCTTGTCTAAAATATGCCTTCGTGTGCATTTAGATACTATCGAAATAGTTAAAAAAATATAAGTAAAAGTCAAGGAGTGACTTTTCACCAGTAATTATAACTTATTATCTTTAAAACACACATAATTAAATTATACTTTTTGAATTGCAATGTGTCATCGCGGCGGCCATTTTTCACGTGAATGTCAAAGAATAAAACATTTGCATGCACAGACCAGACACTATCGACGTATTCAATGCTTGACCACGAATCCTCTACATGTGAATCAAAATTGATAGTAGGTTGTATACGATTTGCATATGTATCAAGACAATTAACAAAAAAGTTGAAATGTGAAGATTGCATTGATAGTTTGACTATACTATAAACTTCCACATCACACATCTATCATACGTAATTTTATACGGCAAAGTGGTGGAAGTCTTGCCTCGAAATATGATTTTAATTATATGTCCGTAAACACCCTAAAGCATTTAATTAGGAAAGAAGTATTTTGGAAATTTGAATCAACATAATTCACTGAATCAGCCATCAACACTCAATCACAGAATCCATTTAATTCGAGCCATTAATTTATTATTATTTTGCCTCGAATTAGATAGCTCACAAAAATTAGATTGCATCACGAAGGTGAAACTGATCCAACTGTGGATTACTATAACAAACTGCAGAAACTAACACAAAATAAATTATTTAAGGAAATTACAATCTTGTTACAGTTTAAGTACATTTAATTTATTTTCTGAGTAAGTACACACGTACAATATCAAGTAGGCAGAATAATAACATTATGTCGCATCTGCACGCATTGATAGTAATCTATGAGAACATGACACCCCCCGTCTGCCCCGCTGTCATCAAATGCGAGCACATTATTTTGTTTGAAATAGCTTCTATAGTACGTAATACCTCAATGAATTGGTAGTGTTTTTATTTATCCCATACCCAGCTCGTAACAATAATTTAAGTTGTGTTAGTTCCTGCAGTTTGTTAAGTTTGTTTGAAATAATAAAAAATATATATATAAGTAAAAGTCAAGGAGTGACTTTTCACCAGTAATTATTACTATTATCTTTAAAACACACATAATTTAATCAAATTTTTTCAATTGCAATGTGTCATCGTGGCGGCCATTTTTTACGTGGATGTCAAAGAATAAAACATTTGCATGCACAGACCTGACACTATCGACGTATTCAATATTTGACCACGAATCCTCTACATGTGAGTCAAAATTGATAGTAGGTTGTATAATATTTGCATATGTATCAAGACAATTAACAAAAAAGTTAAAATGTGAAGATTGCATTGATAGTTTGACTATACTATAAACTTCCACATCACATATCTATCGTACGTAATTTAATACGGCAAAGTGGTGGAAGTCTTGCCTCGAAATATGATTTTAATTATATGTCCGTAAACACCCTAAAGCATTTAATTAGGAAAGAAGTATTTTGCAAATTTGAATCAACATAATTCACTGAATCAGCCATCAACACTCAATCACAGAATCCATTTACTTCGAGCCATAATTTATTATTATTTTTCCTTGAATTAGATAGCTTAGTATACAAAAATTAGATTGCATCACGAAGCTAAAACTGATCCAACCGTGGATTACTATAACAAACTGCAGAAACTAACACAACTTAAATTATTTAAGGAAATTACAATATTGCTACAGTTTAACTACATTTAATTTTTTTTCTGAGTAAGTACACACACGTACAATATCAAGTAGGCAGAATAATAACATTATGTCGCATCTGGACGCATTGATAGTAATCTATGAGAACATGACACCCCCCGCCTGCCCCGCTGTCATCAAGTGCGCGCACATTATTTTGTTTTGTTTGATTGAAATAGCTTCTCTAGTAGGTACGTAATACCTCAATGAGTTTTTATATCAATGTTTTTTTTCGATATTTTTCAATGTTTCTTTCGAAAGTTTCAAGAACATTTTCCAGTCCCTATTAAGAACAATGGGAAAAGCGACCCCACCCTTGTACAACTTTCTCCTACCTAATCTATATAAATAAAAATGAATTGTTGTTCGTTAGTCTGATTAAAACTCGAGAACGGCTGGACCGATTTGGCTAATTATAGTGTTGAATTATTCGTGGAAGTCCAGGGAAGGTTTAAAAGGTGAGAAAGTGGTAGGTAGGTAGGCAGGGTAGTAGGTAGAGTAGTAGGTAGGGTAGTAAGTAGGATAGTAGAGTAGGTAGGGTAGTCAGTAGAGTAGTAGGTAGGGTAGTAAGTAGGTAGGGTAGTAGGTAGGTTGGGTAGTCGGTAGGTAGGGTAGTAGGTAGGTAGGTAGGGTAGTAGGTAGGTAGGTAGGGTAGTAGGTAGGTAGGGTAGTAGGTAGGTAGGGTAGTAGGTAGGTAGGTAGGGTAGTAGGTAGGTAGGGTAGGAGGTAGTAGGTAGGTAGGTAGTTGGTACACAGGCAGGTAGTAGGTAGGAAAAAGGGCATTGCAACGCATGCCGGGAACAGCTAGTATCAAATAAATGAAAGAGCGTTAACCATTTTTTCTCGAAGTCAATCGTTTGAAAGATAGACACTTCCAAAGTGCTAAAAAATGCCCCTCCCCCTCTAACTTTTAAACTAACAGTGTGTAGGTAATGAAAACTTTCAACTAGAATTGGTTTGAACGAGATATAGTTAGTACCTAGTTTTCGAGATTTATAGCACATTTAAAAAGCCGCAAATATAACTTTGTCATTACATAATACAAACAATAGGAAAAACAAACTTATAATACCTACAAAATGTGTATTTCTGTTACCACTATAACAACAAATTATAGGTAATGCCAATTAACGGGGGCATTGAGGCGGAGCTGATGAAGGATAAAATACACACAAAACAGATATATAAATATAATACATGCATATTAGTACATAAACTATTAAATAAAAACATACACTCTAAAATAACATTTACAATTAAAGGACAAACACAAAAACGCAGTACTAGACGAAAAAACAACATTTGTTTAAGACCACCACGAACTAACTACGGAAGAAAAAACATCCTATACGAAGGAGCAGAGCTGTATAATAAACTTCCTAATGATATTAAAGAGATACAGTCCTTTATTTTATACAAAAAAACCGTAAAGAACCACATCTTGAAAGATTTCTCTAGGTTTTAAATGTAACCCACTACACCAATTAATTCACATCTACATTATTATAATACTTACTAATTTATTCAGTATAAAAATAACCGTATTTTTGTAATTTAACAAGTTCAATGTACAGTTGCTATTGACTTGCCTTCAAGAATCAAAATTCGATATGTAATAGTACACCAACTTTTTCCTTTTACCCGCAACATTGTTAAAATTGTGTCTACTAGTTAGCTTATTTATTTACTAGTACCTACCTTCGTGTGATTCTTATATTTAGTTTTAAGTTTACCTTGTATTTCTCATATTAAGTGAATGTATTCTTTTTGAGAAATAAATATCTTAAACCGTAAAACGAAAAAATACGAAAGCAACAATTTATTTAACTTAGGATATTCTATGCTTTTACTCTTTCCATCATCATCTACCTAGTCTTTTTCCAACTATGTTGGGGTCGGCTTCCAGTCTTCCTGAATACATATGCAATACCAGTATTTTACATGAAGCGCCTGCCTATCTGACCTCCACAACCCAGTTAGTATTGGGTAATACAATCAACGCTAGTCAAGCCTGTTGAATAAAAAACAGTTGTACATTAAATGCTTGTTTTTATTTTTATTAATTTTGTAGATATTTTAGCTGCTCTAACTTGATCAATTAAACTTTCTCCTAAAGGACTAGATGCTTCTAAATCTAAAGTACTAAAATCAGTTACTGGTATTATATCTAGACCTTTTCTCCACTTTTCCAAGCCATTCCAAGCTATCATAACTCCATTATCTGTACACAATTTAGGATAAGGTCTGTAAATATTATAACTAGTTTCATTACATAACATTTGTAAAGCACTAAAAATATAATTATTACAAGCCACTCCACCAGATACAACTAGCTGTTGTCTATCTTCTGGTATAAGATTATTTTCTTTACAAAATTCCATAGCTCTCTGTGTTCTATGAACAAGGTGTCTGGTAGATGCCATCAGCATAGCAGCACACAAATCATTAACTTCTGGTATCAATTCATGAGCTACAGTTTTGTGTACTACTTCTTTTTTGTGTAAATGGTACATAACTGAGGTTTTAAGGCCATTGAAACTGAAATTACAATCTTTGTATTCAGACAATGGTAAAGGCAATTTAAACATGTGGGGATTTGTTGCTTTAGATGCTGCTGCTTCTACAGCTTGGCCTCCACAAATCTGGGAATACTCAGGAACATTTCTTAACTTCATTCTTCTTGCCACTTTATCAAAAATTTCTCCAGGAGCGCAATCCATACTTTCTCCTAGCAATTGAAAGTGATCAACATCTTGAACAACCGCTAGTAAACAATGTCCTCCAGATATTAAAAGAACTAGAAATGGAAATGTTATATCATGGTGCATTCTTGCCACTAGTGCATGTGCTTGCATATGGTGTATAGGGATTATTGGTTTATTATAACGGCGTCCCAAATGCTTAGCATATTTCATACCTATGGCTAGACTTAGAGGAAGTCCTGGCTTCAGAGTGACAGCGATAGCTGAAATATCTTCCATGGATAATTTGGCTCCTTGTAATGTCTTCGCTACTGTGGGTTCAATGTATGCTCGATGAAGGTCTTGTGCAATATCAGGTATGATTCCTCCATTTCTTAAATGCATTAGATTTTGGGAGTGACAAACTTCTGACAATAGTTTGCCATTCGATTTAATGATAGCACAGCCAGTATCGTCGCACGACGTTTCAATACCCAGTATGTTCACAGGTGGGCGTCGTCCATTGCTGTAGTCCCTTGGTTTAAAAAAATATTGTTTACTCACTTTATTAGTAAATTGTGAACAGACTATTAATCGCTTTAAGATATTCATGATACCTTCCTGTCTATTTTTTCCAAAATAGGTTCCAAAATACCTACTAGTTAGGTATTTTTTAAATAATACAGGAAGTATTATTTATTTCTATTTACTAGCTCAGCTGACTAGGTTACTTTTACATAATTTGTACCTAAAAATAAACAAACACCTTTAAAAATGACATGTACATGTATTTTCAACAAGACTAAGTATTACAGCACTTTAGAGAATATTATGTACTTTTTGTACGCAATCAACTATTATTAACACACCTTATAGTCTTAGGTAAAAATAAAAAATTGTTTTAGTTTTGTTTGAACATAACCTAAAAACCAAAACAAGAGAATGACAGCGAGAATGAACAGTCAAAGTCAACACTCCGTCATTTTTTTTTGTCGTAGCTGTCGGTCTAAGACAAGAAGCTTTGGAACATTATGCCAAATGAAAAATCTTTAAACAACGAATAGCACCTAAATTTAATATAGTAGAGCATTGCTCGAAGTACCAAGCTGTAGAGATTTTTAACAAGTTGCCTTCTGAGTTAAGGTGAATGCTCCAACTAGCCCGCGAAATTCAATTTTTTTTACGTTTTTTGCAATTTGCAGGTCAGTGTTAGTGTGTATGTAAGCTTCCAAGTTCATAAAGGTGCAAAAATTACTTTTTCAAGTTCCTGCACCTTTATGAACTTGGAGGCTTGTATTGATGATTTTGATGATTATATTTCTGTAACTACATACGTCTTACAGCCGCAATTAATATTTTAATCAACATACAAACTAACACTGACCTGCAAATTGCAAAAAACGTAAAAAAAATTGAATTTCGCGGGCTAGTTGGAGCATTCACCTTAAAGACCCTGATTTATAATACCCACTTGTTTAAAGCTAAGTTAAAGGCCTTTTTAATAGAAAAATGTAAATATAACATATCGGAACTAATGCCACACAATAATAAATGAAAACTTTTGACATTACTTAAAATCTAAAATCTCTTGACATAATATTTAAATCTGTTTGACATTATATATTAAAACTGTTTAGACATTGTATTTTAAAACTGTTTGACATTCTATTTCAAAACTGTTTGACATTTTAATTATATTGTTTTAAAACTGTTCTGACATTGTATCTTAAAATTCCTTGAAATTGTAATTGTAATTATTTTGGAACTGTTTGGTAGTATTTCAAAACTGTTACGACATTTTATCTGAAACTGCTAGGCACTATATTTTGAAGCTTTTGGAATGTTAATTAAATTCATAGTTCTTAGAATTTTATGTAAATTGCATGTATATTCAAACACAATGTAAATTGTTCACGAATAAATGAAATGAAAAAAAAAAAAAAATGAAATGAAATGCCTAGTTTAGTCACTGAACTAATAAGTGAGCGAATAGCCTTCTCATTCTCACCTCACAAACATACTCCGACTTAGTTTATTTACTGCATTACAACAACTCAGACTCACACCGAGTGACCGCGTCATGCAGTTCACTGTATTAGTTTTCGATTTGGTTTTTTTAACGTCTTTGTCTCGTTCCTCCCCCCCCCTATTAAACTGGATAAACTGGATGAATGAGAGCAATTAGTAGGTGTAGGATAATAATGTTAAGAAGTCGGTTAAATATAGCTTATGACCTTACACGTACTTAAAGCCTAATAAGTAGGTAGGTAGGTACCTACTTACACATTTCATTTTAAATGTTTCAGTTACGCGCGCGCTATTATTTATTTTATTTTAAGCATACTATGTAGAGGGTCGACCATAATCAGTGGCGGGGGAAGACATAAATTTGATGTGGGCAAGACAGATTTCGCGAGGCCCTGTTCTGTGGCGACCGGAACACGGATTTTATAAAATAATAAAAAAAAACAAAACAATTAACACTGCCAAGTTTTTATTCATAAAAATACAAATTAAATTAATATTAATGAAAAATTACAAATCGTAAATATATAGGTGGAGATGACAATACCAATAAATTAAATATCGGCTTTCAAAGGATGCTTCCAGTCTAAACAACAATCAATTTAATTCCATTTTTTAAAAATTATGGCTCCATACTACTGACGATTATTCTGCCAGTGATATTATGCAATCAGGACAGCAGTCAGGACATAATTTAACATTTTAAATATTTTCTTCATGCTGTATAAGGTAGGTATACAGGGTGTAAATCAACCCATCACACACCCGTCAACCAAGCATTCTGTACATCAATCTAAGTAAAATTTTTGAGTAGGGTTACTCAAAAATTTTTGCTGGGAAATGACTTTTTTTTTTGGGGTCAAAAATCACATTTTTCGGTAAAACTCAAAGTAGCACTCTTAAAACATTGTGCTAGTGGATGCTTTGAATAATAAACGGGTCATGGAGGTAATTTAAGTAAAGTTAAAACCTGAAAAACTAGTATTTACAAAAACAGCTGTAAAAAATTGAAACTTTGACCCCCAATATCTCCGTAACTAGGAGGTTCCCAGGTATGGTCTGGAACAAAATAATGATCGCAGTGGTGGGGAGATCAAGTGCCCTTCGTTTGCGTTAAGGGTACTTTTACACCCTATATAATATAGTAATAGCGGTCAATGATCTATGCATCGGTAAAATATGTATTATAATGTTAACATATTTTAAAATAAAGTAAGCAAATGTTTGCCAACATTTGCTTGACTAGCCTAAAAAAATATATTTCACAACAAAATTAATTTATATCTTTTTTTATTTTATTCTCGCTTTGAAGCAATGCATAAAAATTTTTGAGGCGCGAGGCCCCTTGTACCGCGAGGCCGTAGGCGGTGGCCCACGTCGCCCACGCCTTACGCCGCCACTGACCATAATTCACCGGGAACCGGGAATTTAGGCCCAAGGGTATAAGGGGTAGGGCACGCCACGATAGTGGCCGTTAGTCCCCTCTTTGAGGAGTGGCTTGAGAGGTGCCACGGCGCCCTCACCTTCCGTCTGACGCAGGTCCTCACCGGACACGGTTGTTTCGGGAGGTACCTGCACCGAATCAGGCGGGAGGAAACGCCTGGATGTCACCCTTGTGAGGATCGGCCGCAGGACACGGCTCCACCGTGACACCGTGACACCGTGGAGGTCTGCCCCGCTTGGGCGGAGCCCCGCCGTGTACTCGTAGCGGCAATTGGCGGCGGCGACCTCTCGCGTCCGGCCCTGGTGCAAGCCATGGTCGGGGGCGAGGAGGAATGGGAGGCCGTCGCCTCCTTCTGGGAAGCAGTGATGCTAGCGAAGGAGATGGCGGAACGTGAGAGGGAGAGAACCTCTTGTCCCAGCCTTCGGTGGCCACGTGATGGCTTCCGGCCACCGTAAATGCGGGCCTGTGGACGGTGTAGTAATGGGCTAGCTCGCCGTCCGTCCGTCTTATGATGACGCGGCTTTTTCTTTTTTTTTTTTGGCGGGTGGAAAATCATCAAATAACCCCTCCCGCCATGTTCTTTCTTAGCCCTTTATGTCGAGGCCGCGGTATCTCTTGCGAACAACCCGCAGCCGCAGCCGCAGCGGAAGGGGTTATTTGATGATTTTCCACCCGCCAAAAAAAGAAAGGGTATAAGGGGTGCATGTAAGACATCTTCTAATGACCCTCAGCAAAATTAAAAGCAATTTGAGTGCTTCGTCAGGATTCCTTCACCATGATCAGAACAGAGGCAGTTGAAATATATGCGTTGGTATATGAAACTTTATGCTTCTAACATGGTACCTAGTGGGTTGAAATTCACGGTTACATGTTAGTCAGGGCCATAAGTTACATACAGCAGGGCCTCAAGGTATAATCAGTTACAGAACAAGTATTCTTCTTCTGATTGTGGCCCTGTAACGTACGTAATTAATTACACATTATCATTGGCGTAGGTAAGTTTTTATTAGAAGAGTTTGCTTTCATACAATTTTTTGTTTTCTTTATATTTGGCGTTATCACTACATAGTATATAAAACCGACTTCAAAAACACAAAAAAGTGAAAAATAACTTTAGCTTCTGAAGTCGGTGACTTTTGTTTGTTTTATTCAGTTTTTTTGTCACCGACTTCAGAAGCTAAAGTTATTTTTCACTTTTTTGTGTTTTTGAAGTCGGTTTTATTTTTTGCAAAAAAGTTTTTTTATTTTTCCATTTTTAGTTGTAATATCCTTTACAAATATTTGATATTCATTAATTTTACGTTGTTAACAATACATGTCACGGTAATAGGCTTATCCGCAATAAAATGGAACTTAACATACCTAACTCTCGAAATCTGGGCGTCCTGTACGCATCTGCGTACCCCGTCAGAGCATACAGGCGTGATGGTAAGTTAAGATGTTGCGTAAACAATAAACATCCAAGCGATTGCAGCAATCACGACAGATTTGCCGTCTATTTTTGAAGAGTTCTATTGTATATCTCCGATGATCAGGATCAGATCTTCACCAAATTTAAATGGGACCACCTCAGGAGTATACTCTTTCAAATAAAAAAAGAATTTTGAGAATCGGTTCACAAATGGAGGAGAAATCAGGTAACATACATAAAAAAAAAAAAAAAAAAAACACATACACACGAACATATAACCTCCTCCTTTTTTGAAGTCGGTTAAAAACTAAGTCGCTGTCTGTCCGTCCCTATGTATGCTTAAATCTTTAAAACCTCGCAACGGATTTTGAAGCGGTTTTTTTTAATAGATAGAGTGATTCAAGAGGAAGGTTTTAGTATATAATTTGACCGACATCCACGCGGGTGAAGCCGCGGGCATCAGCTAGTAAATAATAAGATTAATAAAACAAGTGATATGTTAATCGACTTTTGAAAGTGGCTGTCTGTCCTATCTGACCATCTCCTGACTGGATACGCCGCATTATTCATTCGCAGTCAGGTACGGTAGGTAGGTACCTAATTATTTACATATTTTTCCAGGTAGACAACATGAGCCGAGTCGCATGAAGTTCTTTTGTTTATGTTATGTGCATAATTTCGTGAGGACGGGGTCTTTTTGTAATTCGATGATTTCGCTCAGTGACGCCTTACGATCTGGTTGCATGATATAAAGTATATTGTGGAATCATGTTGATGTTATCTAAAAAGTTTGCCTATAATGGGACAAGAGTGCGATTTGTATCGAATGTAGCTTGCAGTGGGGAGAATAAAGAGGTACGCAATGAAAGAGGTCCTGTGAGGAAGTTCGAAGAGATCCCGGGACCTAAGTGTTATCCAGTTGTTGGGACCTTGTATAAATACACACCTTTTATTGGTAAGTAGATTAAGTTAATTCTGTAGATGAAGAATCTGTTTATTCTATCTGCATTTGTTATGTTGTTAATTCAGTTAGGTATACCTAGGTACATGTTTTTTTTTAACATTAGGCGAAACTTAAATGAATGCCTAAATATTATTGCCTTGTTGGAATTTCAACTGTCATTGCATGGCTGAGCGTTGTAAATCAAACAGAGTATTATTTAGACATTTATTGAGGTGCCTAATGGGGTAGCATAATGCTTTAGCCTCACGTACTAGCTATTAAGTAGGTATGTTTATGTATGTTACTTATTTGTGTAGGTACCATGTATATACCATTAGAGGAATAAAACTGTGAGAGACTTCTCTTACATTTATATTCTTTTACCTTTCGGAAAGGACTTTATCTTCCTGATACAAACAATCTTTCAGGTGACTACAATGTAGAAACACTTGACAAAAACTCTTTGCTTAATTGGCGATGTTACGGCAGCCTGGTCCGTGAAGCCCCCGGAGTCAGGCTCCTCCACGTATACGACCCTGAGGACATAGAGGTGGTATTCCGGCAAGACCATCGATACCCAGCGAGAAGAAGCCACGTCGCCATGTACCACTACCGGCTGAACAAACCACATGTCTATAACACTGGTGGATTGCTTGCTACGTAAAGTATTTTTATCTCTTTGCATTACATAACATCACGCAGAAGGGTTAGGCAGAGGTGTACCTAATAGTACAACCACATTTCGGTCCAGTTATGTTTAAGTTCCATATAATAGGGAATGACCCAGGCATAAACCCAGACTCCGTGGCTGCTACTATACTGCGATCCCAGAATTTTGTTTTGTGTGTGTAGGTGTTTCCTGTGCTCTTAGCCGTATTCTTAGAGTGATAAGAATAGTATCTAACCTAGTCGTTCCGTCTCCTCGTAGCTTAATCTCTGGAAATATTGGTATACCTACTTTTAATTTGCATTGTTCAGTCTCTAGTCAATGGTATAAATATATTATGTATTGTTTTGTAAAGCTAACAAGCTTTACAAAACGAAATTTTATACGTTACAGGAACGGTCCGGAATGGTGGAGACTCAGAAGCGCATTCCAAAAGAATTTTACCAGTCCTCAGAGTGTTAAAAGTCATATCGAAAAAACAGATAACGTCATAACAGAATTCGTACAATGGATTAAAGAGAAAAACGTGTCGCATAATGAAGACTTTTTGCCGTATTTGAATAGACTGAATTTAGAAGGTAATGCTGGGAAATAGGACTTACATTTTGATAGAGTGAAAACGCACGTATGACTTTCTATGTTAGGTACTTTTATGGTTTTCTGTTTCAGTTATAGGCACTGTCGCGTTCAATGAACGTTTTCACAGTTTTTCTTCTAAAGAACAAGACCCAAATTCAAGGAGTAGTAAGACTATTGAAGCAGCGTTCGGATCTAATAGCGGAATAATGAAACTAGATCAAGGATTTCTTTGGAAACTGTTAAAAACTCCTCTTTATAAGAAACTTGCCGATTCACAGGAATATTTAGAAAAGTATATCAAGCCGCTCACCTTAATATATTTTATCTAACTGATTTGATCATCACTATAACCCATGTTTTCTTATAGAGTATCCACTGAAATCTTAATGGACAGAACGCATTTTTTCGAACACCCTGACGATAACGACAACTCATTATTGGGATCTTTTATAAAACAACCCAATCTGGATTTAAAGGACATTCTGGGAATGATGGTTGATATACTAATGGCTGCTATCGACACGGTAAATGTGTATCGAATCGTTGATGATATTGTAGAGATACTAGGTAACGATGACTAATCTTTCATTTTGTTTCATTTTAGACCGCGTATTCGTCAAGTTTTGCTTTGTACCATATCAGTAGAAATCCTGAAGTTCAGCAGAAAATGTTCAACGAGATTTTTTCACTTCTTCCAACGAAGGATGCTAAAATAACTCCCAATATTATGTCAAAAGCTGTTTATGTAAAAAGTTGTGTCAAAGAAAGTCTAAGACTAAATCCTGTATCGATCGGAGTGGGCCGTTTAACTCAAAAGGAATTCATTTTAAGAGATTTCCTAATTCCAGAAGGAGTAAGTACCTACTCGCGAAATGATTTCAAATGCAAATGATTAATTTAATTATGTGATAATTCAAATAATGGTTTCTTTATTTCAGACCGTTATAGTTACGCAAAATATGCTAGCGTGTCGACTGCCGCAGTTTGTGAAGGATCCGCTAAAATTCAAACCTGAACGCTGGTTAAGGGGCTCTGAAAGTTATGAAAACATTCATCCTTTTCTTAGTTTACCATTCGGTGTTGGGCCTAGATCTTGTATAGCAAGAAGATTAGCTGAGCAAAATATATGTCTCATTTTGATTAGGGTAAATAATTATTTCCATTCATTTTCAGCAATATAAAAACTCTTAAAAAGACAACTTCAGATATCAAACATATCTTTTTGGTTTCAGCTGATTCGTGAATTTAACATGAAATGGATGGGCGAAGAACTTGGAATTCAAACTCATCTTATAAATAAACCAGATAAATCAGTGTCTTTGTCCTTTACTTCAAGAAATGAGTAAAAAATAATTACGATACGAGAAAATAATTAATTACTTTATATTTTATGTAGGCGTACCTAGTGAGTGAGTGTTATCTAACAACAGACTGTCGATAGGTTTGGGTGTCATGAAAAATAAATAAAAATCTTAATAAATCATCTTTTATATTTTGAAACTTCCTCTACAAGTAGTATTACAAATAACTGGGTCCTTTTGGAACATTAGAACGGACATATATTTTAACGCGTTTAGGAGAATCATTCTTTTTAAAAGCCATGTTTGGAGCAATACGTTTTTCAACAACATCGTGTGCGTAGGAGGTAGGATATAGAAACTGATTTTTATTTTCCAAAATAGGAGACTTCATATCATTCCAGGAAAGTTTTGGGAAAGGTGTTACAGGTAATCTGAAGGGATGCTTCTTGAGCAAGAAACGTTCTAGAGAGGCTGGTTTCGGAAAGATGCGTTTTTTTGTCTTTGGTACACGATTAGAGAGATGAGAAAGGAAAGGGGCATAACTGAACACTCCTTGATTATTTGAGGGCTTTCGAATAATTGTAGGAGGTAAAGTTTCCTTCACTGTTGCGACACGGTCTAAATTTGGTTGAGAAACTTCTTCCAACACATAAGGGTTAGTTATTTCAGGTTCCTGAAAAGTAGGTCCTGAAGAGATTCCTGCAATTGAAGGAAAAACCTGTAAAGATTCTTCTAATAGTATTGGTATTTCTATTTTTATTTCTTCTGCAGCAACAGGAAATATATTGTTTTCCAATGCAAAGGATTCTGCAGATTCGGTTTCTACAAAAGATTCCAAACTCGGTCTTGCAGAGATTTCTGGAATTGAATCTGTGAATTCCTCGAAAATAATAGATTCATTTGATTTTACTTCTTCAACAACAGGCATTTCAGACATTGGAGGTAATACCGGAGCTTCTGGAATAACTACAAGTTCAGAAGTAGTATGTTTCGGCTCAACTTCAATAATGGTGGGTTCTTGAGATATACCTGTTAATTCCTCCACTATTACTGATTTTTCTTTTTTCACTTCTTCAACAGCGGAAGGGAAGCTGATAAATGATAGTGGCGGCAGCATTGGTGCTTCAGGGATAGTAAAAAAATCCTGAGTCGTAGGTTTAGGGTCAATGTCGACTATGATTGATTCGGGCACTGGCAATATTATAGGTTCTTTAATTTTCACTTCTTCAACTATGCGTATATCGTTAGCGGAAAGTGGAGGTAGCACTGGAGCTTCTGGAATAACTACAAGTTCAGAAGTAGTAGGTTTCGGCTCAACTTCAATAATGGTGGGTTCTTGAGATATACCTGTTAATTCCTCCAGTATTACTGATTCTTCTTTTTTCACTTCTTTTTCAACAGCGAAAGGGAGGCTGGTAAATGATAGTGGTGGCAGCATCGGCGCTTCAGGGATAGTAAAGATTTCTGGCGTCGCAGGTTTAGGCTCAATGTCGACTACGATTGACTCGGGCACTGGCAATATTAAAGGTTCTTCAATTTTCACTTCTTCAACTATGCGTATATCGTTAGCGGAAAGTGGAGGTAGCACTGGAGCTTCTGGCATGATTATAAGTTCAGAAGTGGCAGGTTTGGGCTCAATTTCAATCATGGTCGGCTCCTGTGACTCCTCCAGTATTGGCGATTCTTCTTTTTTCACTTCCTCTTCAACAACGTCAAGGAAGCCATTAAATGATAGTGGTGGCAACACCGGCAGTTCAGAAATAATTTCAAGCTCAGGAGTAGCAGGTTTGGGCTCAATTTCAATTATTATGGGTTCCTGTGATTGACCCGTTGATTGCTCTAACATTATTGATTCTTTGTTTTTTATTTCTTCTTCAACAAAGGAACGTATGTCTTTAAAAGACAGTGATGGTAGCACTGGAGCTTCTGGAATTATTACGAATTCAGCAGTTGCCGGTTTAGCTTCAATAATGGTTGGATCTTGTAATACACCTGTTGACCCCTCCAGTATTACTGATTTTTCATTTTTGACTTCCTCTTTAACAAAAGCAGGGATGCCGTCAAATGATAGTTCTGGCAACACTGGTGCTTCAGGGATGACAAGAAGTTCTGGAGTTACTGATTTAGGCTCAATGTCGACAACGATCGGATCTATCATTGGCAATGATACCGGTTCTTTAATTTTCACTTCTGCACCAATTTGGATATCGTTTGTTGAAAATGGAGGTAGTATTGGTGCTTCTGGAATCATTAGAAGTTCAGGTGTAGCAGGTTCAATTTCAATTATGGTCGGCTTTTGAGATACACCTGTTGATTCCTCCAATATGATTGATTCTTTTTTTTTCATTTCTTTTTCAACAAAGGTAGGGATGTCGCTGAAAGATAGTGGCGGTAGGACTGGAGCTTCTGGAATTACTACTAGATCTGAAGTCTTGGGTTTAGGCTCAATGCCCACAAAGATTGGCTCTGGCATTGGTAATGTTATCGGTCCTTCAGTTTTCACTTTTTCAACGATGCGGATATCGTTTGCCGAAAGTGGAGATAATACTGGAGCTTCTGGAATCATTAGAAGTTCAGGTGTAGCAGGTTCAACTTCAATTGTGGTCGGCTCTTGTGATACGACTGTTGACTCCTCCAGTATAATAGATTTTTCTTTTTGCACTTCTTTTTCAACGAAAGAAAGCATGCTATTAAATGATAATGATGATGATTCGGGGATGACTAAAAGTCCTGATGTGCTGAGTTTGGGCTCCACGTATGCAATAATCGGCTCTGTGATTGCTCCGACAGTTATTGCTGGCTTTGTAAGAAATATATCTGTTGAGTCTTCCAATATCGCCGATTCCTCTTTTTTCACTGCTTCTTCAACAATAGAAGGCATACCGTTGAATGATAAAGCTGGTAACTCCGGCGCCTCAGGGATAACGAAAAGTTCTGGAGTTATGGGTTTGGGCTCAATGTTAACTAATTCAGTTGGCTGTGGCATATGCAGTTCTTCAATTTTAATTTCTTCAATAACGCGGATATCATTTGAGGAAAATGGAGGAAGTACTGGACCTTCTGGAATAACTTCAAGTTCGATGGTGGCAGGTTTAGGCTCAACTTCAATTATGATGGGTTCATTTAGTATACCTGTCGACTCCTCTAGTGTTACTGATTCTTCATTTTCTATTTCCTTTTCAACAATGGGAGAGATACCGTTGAATGATATTGGCGGCAGCACCGGCGCTTCAGGAATGACTAGAAGGTCTGGAGTGGCTGGTTTAGGCTCCTCAGTAATTAAAATCGATAGGGGCTCTACGATTTCTGAATTGTTTTCTTCCTCCATAACAATATTCGATAGCGCTTCTTTTGGATACAAAAACGGCTTAAGGATTTCCATCAGTTTTTCTTTCTCGAAAACCACTTTCGTAGCATCTTTTGTGCAAGAATGATGTTGCTGTATCAAGGACATCAATGCTTCGATGTGATGAGAGCTTGATGGTAATTGGAACCTTGGCTTGAAATAAAAGTTAGCACCTTGGTGTACAGGTTCCAGAGATTGAATTTCTTTGGAGACTTGACCAGGCTGTGCGTTGAAATTTTCATTGACAGTGATTTTAATGGGCTCATAGCCGATTGCTGCTGAGACTGCCGCCTCGAATTGAAAAGTGCCTATTAAGGCAATAAAGATTGCCGATGTAACCTGAAAACAGAACACTAATTGTTAATTTTTCGTTTTATGTCTCTGCTAATAAAAATAGCACAACATCTAAATGTAATTTAAACGAAATTCATGAAAATGTACTATAATAATAAAAGATGTAAATCAAATACGGATTAAATAATAACAAAATTTTGTGAACCATTAATAAATTTAAATACATGTATAGTCTTCTCTGATCACAAAAATAATTACAAGTTATTGAAATAAAACTTACCATGTTTAGCTGACCAAGATTAAATTGAACTGACCTTACAAATATTATTCACGCATTATATATTAGCGAAAATCAAAAGGACTAATTATAGAAAAGTATTTACTAGTAAAATTAAAGTCCATATTAGAATTGTTTAGCTAATTATCTCATATTATATTCCAATGAACATATTTGCACAATCGCATTGTACAAGTTTTGCAAATGGGATCATTTGCGAAACTTGTACAAATGCGCTTTAGTTCAAGTTATAGGCCATTATCACTCATTAGAGGAAAATGCTATTTCTAAACGTGCTAATATTTAAACACTTTGTTATGTGATAGTATCATCAATCACTACATTACCGATTCTACGAAACGATATCAGTTATTACTTCTAAGAATCATCATAAATAAGGTGAGTAAACTATTTAAAAAACACGTCGTGTGTTCATGCACTGGGAGTACAATATTTTCTAATCCTACTTTTTCTTTTTCACAGTTGGTAGCATTCTTCGGTATTGTCGCCATTTCATCAGTCTTGGCTTCACTACTGAAAGAACACCCGTATCGGAATCTACCAGCACTGGAGCAGGGGGAGGTTCACGACGAGTTCGGTCAGTTTGCTCTGCGGTACGTGACGGCTGAGGGCACCGTGGTGTCAGAGCGCGGCCGGCTCGTTCCCACGTCGGACGGTACCGGCTACGTCATGATCGTCAAAGGAGATGTCTCATACATTGGCGATGATGACCAGGTCTACGTCACTAAGTACACCGATGGATACCATGCTGAGGGCAATCATTTACCAGTTTCACCTGAGGTCCCTAAACTCCAAGCCGAATAATGATTTTTACAGTGACTTAAAATAAATGTTATATGAACACGAGTAACTTGTCTTTGTCATAAATACTCTTCTTCCTTGTATATCTTACCCCAAGCAAAGGCTATTAGAACGTTACAACGTAATATGTATAACGTAATGGTAGTGAAGCCAGCCAACAAAATGAATATAAAAGATGCTATTAAACCAATACTATGGAACATTTTTTAATCAAAATGTTAACGTTTTTGGTTGCACTTGGATTTGTAAGTTTATTTTGTCTTGGCCCTATTTGGTCTTCCTAATCTAAATTTTTATGTCATGGTCATTATAAGACATTGACTGGACAAAATAACAAAGTTCATATGACCTAGACAGTGCTGGCGGCCCCGACTTACGAACAGTAAGTCGTGAGTTCGAACCCAGGCCTTGTGTACCGTACACTCTCAAAACGGGGAAGGAAAACATCGTGAGGAAAAAAGCATGTCTTAGAATCAAACAATTCAAAGACATGTGACACCTACCAACCCGCACTGGGCCTGAGGAGGCCTGAGTCCCTGCAGTGGGAACATTATCGGCTGATGATGGTACCTCCATGTCCATGTGGTGTTAACTTATAAGTAATTGTTGCACTGTGTAGAGTTAAAACGCAAATTTAATTTTTGCTTTTGTTGGTAGACCTAATAAACAAAATAAAATAAATACCTCTTTTAGGTATTATACTAACCATGGTACTGTGCCAACTTACCGTGGCACTGATTACGAATAACTCTAACACATTGGTATGACCTGTCTGACTTTGTATACTTACTAACAAGCTATTTTATGAAGGAATGGCTTTAACCAGCGACTTCAACCGCATCGAGAAAACTATAGCAGTCGGTAGACCTATATATTTCAAACTTCACCACTTTATAATATACTTATTTATAAAGTGGTAAAAGACAATAACATATTTCTACTGAGTACAGTAGGCCATGCAAAATAGTGATGACAGCAGCAAGATTCAAACGTTCAGTATCAGATAAAATGGTGTTATTTCCTTTGTCTGATCATACGTCTCGTAGAAAACTTATAAGATTCTTTTTCTATTATCGAAATTGCAACTGATTGGTAAATTGGGTGTGAAGGTATAATACCTATACTTAGTATACATATCAGAAAAATATCCATCTTGCCAAGGAATAGGTTAAGATAAATTAGATCAATGGGATACTTTATGGAGGGAAGATTTTATTGTTGTTTTGATTCTTTTAGCTACATTGAGTTGAGTAGGCATCGATAATGTTTGTTTTGTAACAAGTTAGGATAACATTGTGGAAATTTATATACTACAATTCCAGTATTTAGAAGCAATGATAACTAAATAGTGATAACACTAACCGCAGTAGTTATATTGGTCTTTTTAAGATGTTTTTAATGTATTTTCAATTGTATCAATCATTAGCTAAAATGCCCATTTGAGTATAAAAGGCATGTATTAGTCCAGAGTAACATCGTAGAATCACCGAGAAAAGGTAAGTTGTAAGAAATCTTAAAAGAACCATTTGGTCACTCAGTTACATACTGTTGAAAGGCATTTAAGCATTTTTTTTCTGCCTTATTAATTAATTACGACAGTGCAGACGTAATTAAAAAGCCTAATTACCTTTTCAATAGTGTGTAACAGTGACTGTTACACACTATTGAAAGGTACTAAGGCATTTTGTTTCAGCCATAATAATTAATTACAAAATTTATTTATTTACAGATGTATTTCGTATGTGTTCTATGTCTTCTGTCAGCGGCCGTGGCTTTGCCAACGCCGGAACAGCTTCACACCAATTTGCCGGCGCTTCCGCCTCCCCCTGAACTCAAGTCTCAGGAGGACGACAACGTAGAACAAGTCATTGTGGACCCCCCGGTTCCATACCCAGAAATAGAAATCGAGGAACCTGACCAATCTAAGGAATCTATTAACCCATTAGAATCTGCGGAAAAATCTAAAGCAGACAATGACAGAGCTCAAGATAAGCCTGATGACATAAAAGTAGTTCAGAAAGACTCCAAGGAGTCAAAAGGATCCAAAGATTCTAAAGAATCCAAAGATTCTAAAGAATCCAAAGATTCTAAAGAATCCAAAGATTCTAAAGAATCCAAAGATTCTAAAGATTCTAAAGAATCCAAAGATTCTAAAGAAAAATCAAAAGAATCTAAGGAATCCAAAGAATTGAACGATGAACCTCAGGAAGAAAAGAAAGAGAAAGACTCTAAATCTGAAGAATCAAAGGAACGGTTTGAAGGAGACGTACCAGTAATGGTACAAGTTGTCAAGAGACCCAAAGGTTTTATCCCCTACTGGGTCACGGACTTCCTTGAAAAAATTAAACAAAATTATTTCCCATTTCAAAGTTATTGGCCATTCAGTCAGTCGGAGTTTCGGAATGGCAACCAGCCTATCTACATAGTCAAAGAATCTGATATAGACTTCGATTAATATTAAATAATAAAAGACCGTAACGTCATTACAAATCTTTACCATGAAAAGTAATATTTTGAGTTAACTACAGTTTCCGAAAGAATATTTAAGTATATGGAATTGATGTCGTTCCGATAAATGTATGTATGTAAAGTTACATGTTTTAATTTTATCTCTTTGAATAAAATGTATTTATAAATACAAAGTTTATCTGGTATTCTGTTGTTCACACATAAAACATAAATTTTAATAAATATATGGTGCATGATGTTTCTGAGGTGTTAATGAAAGAAAACGAATAAATAACAGCTGCAGGGGAATGAAAAAAACGTGTTGCGCCGACACCAAGAAACAAGAGATGTCGGTAGAAAGATGATGATGTTTCTGGGGTAATTGAGACTTCGTGAGTTCTTTAGTTTGGTTCTTCAGATCCCATATAAAGCAACAGTTTCATTTAAGATACTAGTAAGATATGGACACTATAAGATATGGACAGCATATATACAAAATTCATATGACCTATACCTCTTTTTGGTAGCATCTTAATCAGGAAACTGTGCCAACCTACCGTGGCTCAGACTACGAAATAACTCTAACAGATTGATATGAAATGACTTGATATTATTAACAAGCTATTTTAGACTTCACAGGAAACTATAGCAGTCGGCAATAGTGTAGATAGATTTCAATATTTACCTCTTTATAATATTAGTGTAGAAAACAAAGTAAATCTTGTAACTACGGGAGACCTCTTTACAATCTCCCTAGAGATTTGCTATAACAGGTTGAAGGTTTCCAACAGAGAACGGCAATAAAAGGTATGTACCTCAATTACAAGTAAATTATAGTAGGTATTTCCTGTGGGTATTTCAATTTAATTTTAAGTAATAGTTCAGCATGCAGTTGAACTTTTTTCTTTATTCGACCATAACACTGACAATAATAATTGGTAGAAAATTATTTCATGCAAATAAAGAATCTTACAAATTATGTAATGGACCCAAGCAGCAAATTTTTTTTTTTTGCCCTATATTAATCGACTTATAAGACTAAGACTACTCTTATAAGAATCTAATAGACGCTTTGACTAAGATCAGTGATCTAATAACAGCATCTCACAAGATGATTTGCGCTACAAGTACAAACGATTCTATAACAAGTTTTATAAACGTTTACAGGATTACTTTATAAGATTGTTACTAGAACTAGCAGTCTAATAAGCGCAAGTTATAAGACTAATTGGCATAGTGTCGCTTTTGAGCATTTATTAAGACTATTTGCTCTTGTTAACGTCTTGTTTCATTCTACTATAAGACATGAACTAAACTTCTAAAAACGTCTTAGATATTGCTGCTATAGGTAATAGTACATTATGGTATAAGTGTGTAACGTTGGTGATTACCGCTGAGGCGCCATTGAGACCCGAACCGTTAGGTGAGGGTCTTAAGAGAGCCGAGGACGGTAATCATCAATACACACGTGTATCATACGACGTTTTTCAACACATTTGTGAAGAAAGAAACACAAAAAAATCATTTTCAACAGTTAAAATGAGTTGTGAAAAAAATTTCGCCATGGCGGGAAAAATTAATCAGTTTATAACGTTCTATAAAAACGGTTCGTTGTCGCAACGGTGGGCGTTGCGACAACGAACCGTTTTTAAAGAACGTTTTGTGTTCTGCGACGATGAAACCGTTTTACGTTCTGGGTTCAAACAGTCTTCGTTGCACAAACTAGTCTTTCAATTACTTGGTGCAAATTTTTATTTTACGCCTATGAAAATAAACTCGAGAACGCAATGTTGCAACTGTATTTCTTAATAAAGTCACTCGTCGTCGTCGCGTCGTCGACTCGTTGTACGTTCCGCGTTCTACAAAACGAAAACGCAATTCTATTCCATGAAATGCGGTTGCAGAAAACGAACCACGTTCTCCTTCGTCGCCGTCTTCAAACCAGTTGCAACGAACGACCGTTTTCTGCAACCGTTTTCGTCGTAGCGAAAACGGTTGCGTTTCGTCCGTCTAAAATTCGACAACGACCCACCACACTTTTCCTGCACGCGCATCTAACAATGGCGATCAGCCTGAATCAGCCATAGACTAAAAAATGAGGTTTTATTTTTTTGCTTTTTGCGGATAGCGTTTTAGCCATGTACAAAATGAGGAATTCAAAGTTTTTTTTATTAAAGAGAAAACAAAAGTTTTATTTATTGAAAACGTATATACAAGTTAAAATTATCTATTTAAATTAATAAGTTTTCCTCCGCGCGCATCTAACAATGGCGATCGGCTATAGACTAAAAGGTTAAGTTTTTTTTTCGCTTTTCGTGGATAGCGTTACAGCCACGTACAAAATGGGGAATTCAAAGTTTTTTTTATTACAGAGAAAACAAAAGTTTTATTCATTAAAAACGTTTAAACAAGTTGAAATTATCTATTTAAATTCGAAGTTGCATGAAATGAGCAAGGAACACAATCTTTTTAGTATCGAAGCTTTTTAAGAACAAAGCATCTCAACCAAAAAAATTAAAAAAAAAACCTATAACTCACTTGTGAATAATGGTAATGAAAAATTCACAGTTTGATTACAGGTGTCATTATATGCCTAATTGCGGTGAAATTAGAGCCACTTTATGAGCAAGTGTGTTGAAATAGTACATTATGGTATAAGTGTGTAACGTTGGTGATTACCGCTGAGGCGCCTTTGAGACCCGAGCCGTTAGGTGAGGGTCTTAAGAGAGCCGAGGACGGTAATCATCAATACACACGTGTATCATACGAAGTTTTTCAACACACTTGTGAAGAAAATAACACAAAAAAATCATTTTTAACATGTTTTCAACAGTTAAAATGACGCATCTAACAATGGCGATCGGCCATAGACTAAAAGGATGTTTGAAGTGATGGTTTCTTTTTTTTGCTTTTTGCGGATAGTGTTTTAGCCACGTAAAAAATGAGGATTTCAAAGTTTTTTTAATAAAGAGAAAACAAAAGTTTTATTTATTGAAAACGTATACACAAGTTGAAATTATCTATTTAAATTAATAAATTATCCTGAGCGCGCATCTAACAATGGCGATCGGCTATAGACTAAAAGATTAAGTTTTTTTTTTTGGCTTTCCGCGGATAGTGTTGCAGTCACGTACAAAATGGGGAATTCAAAGTTTTTTTTATTACAGAGAAAACAAAAGTTTTATTTATTAAAAACGTATGTATAAGTTGAAATTATCTATTTAAATTCGAAGTTGCATGAAATGAGCAAGGAATAGGTACATTAATTCATTAATTTATTTGTAGTATTGAACACAATCTTTTTAGTATCGAAACTTTTTTAAGATCAGAGCAACTCAACCAAAAAATTAAAAAAAAACCTATAACTCACTTGTGAATAATGGTAATGAAAAATTCACAGTTTGATTACAGGTGTCATTATATGCCTAATTGCGGTGAAACTAGAACCACTTTATGAGCAAGTGTGTTGAAAAATAAATAAATAAATAAGCAATGATAACTAAATAGTGATAACACTAACCACAGCAGTTATATTGATCTTTCTAAGATGTTTTTAATGTATTTTCAATTGTATCAAACATTAGCATGAATACCCATTTGGATATAAAAGGTAAATTATAAGAAATCTTAAATAACCATTTGGTCACTCTGTTACACACTGTTGAAAGGCATTTAGGCATTTTTTTTTCAGTGGCTGAGCGATTGGACTGCTGCGCTGCGTGTCGTGGGGTCGATCCCCGCACGGAACAAATATTTGTTTGGCCTACAGATAGTTGTTTCAGGTCTGGGTGTGTTTGTGTATAATGTGAGTTTAAATGTTTGTAAATTACACCAACGATTCAGGGAAATTCGTAGTGTAGGGAAACGTTTTAAAGAAAAAAACATAAATAAATTTACATATGTATTTTCTGGGAGTTCTTTGTCTACTGTCAGCGGCCGTGGCTTTGCCAACGCCGGAACGGCTTCTCACCAACTTACCGGCACTTCCACCTCCCTCTGAACGCAAGCCTGCCAAGGACGACAAAGTAGAACAAGTCATTGTGGATGCCCCAGTCCAATACCCAGAAATATACATCGACGAACCTGAGAAATCTGACGAATCCAAAAACCCATTAGAATCTGCGGAAAAATCTAAAGTAAATGATGAGGAATCTCGAGATAAGACTGATGACATAAAAGTAATACAGAAAGACTCCAAGGAGTCAAAAGAATCCAAAGGTTTTAAAGAGGGTCTTTTTTAGATTTGTGTATTTTAGTTTATATGTTTGTGAACGCACCCACGATACAGGAGAAATTAGTGTGGGGCAAAGTTTTAAAAAAAAAAAACAAACGAATATAAACAATTAAACGATAAGATAGAAATTAGACCAGATGAACCTCAGAAAGAAAAGAAAGAAAAAGACTCAAATTCTGAAGAATCAAAGGAACGGTTTGAAGAAGACGTACCTGTAATAGTACAAGTTGTTGAGAGGCCCAGAGGTATTATTATCTCAAGGAGTTCTTTCAAAAACTTCAACAAAAATATTACCCAATTGTTCAGTGACCATTCAGTTGGTCGGAGTTTCGATATAGTAACCAGCCTACCTACATAGCCAAAAAATCTGGTTTACTGCGGTACTCAGAGATATTTAATGATTATTTAAGCCGTCACTTAGTAAGGATTTGACATACTTTTGTATGACAAAACTGATGGCCTAAGTAATCATTAAAGCTCTCTGAGTACGGCAGTAAGACTTCGAATAATGTTTAATAATAAAGATGTAACGATAATATAAATCTTTACCGTGAAAGATATTATTTTTAGTTTACTACTGCAGTTTCCGAAAAAGTATTTAAGCATGTGCAATTGATGTTGTTCCAGTAAATGTATGTAACATGTTTTTTATTGCATCTCTTTGAATAAAATGTATTTTGAAATATAAAGTCTTTGTAGTAGTGTTTAGTATTCTGTTGCTCACACATGAAATACACACGTGAAACATACACATATTTACAAATATATATACTTAGATTGCGTGATGCTTCTGAAGTAATAATGAAAAAAATGTGTTTCGCCAACCCCAAGATCGGCAGGAAGTGATAATGTTTCTGGCGGGATTGAGACTTCGTAGGTTCTTTAGTTTAGTTTAGTCAGTTTTTTCTAGGGATGCCTCGATACGCCTTTTTGCCGATACGATACCGATACTTTTATAAAAATATCAGCGATACCGATGCCGATACCGATACGCTTATTGAAATAAATAATAAAGGTAAAATAATAAAACACAAGTCAGGTTAATTGTTTAAATTATTTTAAAAATACAGACAGGTTGATATTAGGTAATAGTTGTTTAAAAAACAAAGTATTCTTAAGTTTTGCGGAGAAAGGCGATTTCGTAAGTCTGTTTGAATAAGACTTTAAGACCTGCGGTGGAAAATAGTCTCTCCGATGCGGCAGAGCTCATTTGGAAACTAAAATACTTCTGCGCCATTTTTTTCAAGTTTGGGTATAAGACGTCATTGCGCCAGAAAACGAACGGATCTGCATCTCTCGATATATTAGTAGACCTTATGTATCTCTCGACTTCTGCTTTGAGAGAATTACAGCTCAGAGTAGACAGGGGCTCATCTTCCTCGGACTCTAATAATATTTTCACAAAACGCTCCAAAGCCCGCCTCTCGTTTGTAAAGCATCGTTGAATCGGCCATAAAAATATCGCCGATGCCGATATATCGGCAAACCCGAAGTATCGCCGATATATCGGTATCGGAATCGGATGCATCCCTAGTTTTTTCTGCTATGTAGGAGCAAGCTGTATATATCAACAGTTTCAGTTAATTACTAGAATGATGTATGATTCATTTTATGTTGTTTTTGGTAACTTTGAAAGATTTTTCATTTTCTACCACTAAAATCACTTTGGTCCAATCACTGGTGATTCCTATTATAGACTATGCTGATGTTTGTTACTCTGATCTTTCCCAAGAACTTTTAAACAAATTGGATCGTCTTCTCAATAATTGCATTAGGTTTGTTTTTGGCCTTCGTAAATACGATCACGTCTCTTCTTACCGTTCTCAGCTTGAATGGCTGCCTATTCGGCACAGGAGGTCTCTTAGAACTCTTTGCACGCTCTTTACTATTTTGAAGGATCCATGTGCTCCTAACTACCTAAAAAAATATTTCAAAGTGTTGGGCAGTTCACACAGTCGTAATCTTCGAGCTTCTGAAAATCTACTCCTTGAAATTCCCTCACACCGTACTGGTTTCATGTCATCTTCTTACGCTGTGTCAGCTATAAAACTCTGGAACGCGCTACCCCTTGGCATTAAAAAGGCGGAAAGCAAAATGGCTTTCAAAAGAACTGTGCGGAAGCACTTTTTAAAATCGGACTGAATCGCTCTTAATGTGTGGTGGTCATGGTAATTATTGTTTGGTTTCTCATTTTTTGAATTATTTGTATGCATTATAATATATATTAGTTTATTTAATTCCATCCTAATATATATGTATTAGTATGTACCATTTATGTAGGTATATTGATTTATGTTAACAAAATAGTATTCTCCTAATTTATTTATATTTGTACTCTACCACAGTGCTGTCCTATTTGACCCTAAGGTTGACTGGTAGAGATTGCCTTGTGGCATTAAGTCCGCCTATGTACCACGTTTGTGCATGAAGTTTAAATAAATAAATAAATTTTTGTAATCATTTAAAAACCCTGATATTAATTAGAGTTTTTGCCAACACATTGAAATTCGAGTATCTGGTGAATGGAATACGTAGTGATGATGAGATTATAAGGGTATTATGAAAGAAAAAGATCTAGGTGCAGGTGGTATATTTTGTAGAAGATTTATTTAAAAAAATCTATTTTCCATAGCCATCATACCAGGGTGACAATGTAGGAACTGGTGGGGGATTCGGATTTTCCCTTAGCTGGGATACTTTTGGCACAGCTGATGCGTGCATGTCATTAATATCATCCCAACTGAATTTGTAGCTACCTCTATATACGGGTCGAGGTCGGGAGGGAAGTCCAATAGAACCGTGTTGCACATCATCAAATTTTGGTCTGATTTTGGCTAAAGTATTTTGGTCCCTGCGACTTAGAAATGATGGGTCGTGTGAAGTCCGGGATAGATGAGTGCGTTTCTCAGTGGAGGCATGATTTATTCGAACTTCTTCTTCAGCAGGAGCTTCCGAAGTTGTGCGGGATATATGTAGCCGATGATCAGGATGTCTATGGGGTCTCGGTTCATGAGCCACCAAATCTGTGCGATCTAAATGTGATCCTGGCACTTCATTGTTCAGGAACTCTTCCATCTCATCCGATTGAGTTTCAAGTAGAGATAGTTCTGTTCCACCTTCTTCAATAGGTGCTTCTGACGTTGTGGGAGAAATATAAAGCCAATGCTCATGATGCCCATGAGGAATAGGTCTTAGTTCATGAGCTGGGGATTCCGAATGATATGATTGTGATTCGGTGTCGTCATTATTCGGAATCTGATCCGACTGTGTGTCAAATGGAGATAGCTCTGTTCGTGTTTCTACTTCAATGGGAGTCTCTGAGGTAGTACGAAAAATATGTAGCCAATGATCAGGATGTCTATGAGGGATACGTCTTAGTTCATGAGCCGGGGAACGCGGTTGTTCTAAATATGATTCTGGAACATCACTGTTTAGAATCTCATCCGATTGTGTGACTAGTGGAGATAGCTCTGTTTGTGATTCTATTTCAACAGGAGCTTCCGTCGTGGTCCGTGAGGAATGTAACCGGTAATCAAGATGTCTATGAGGGAAACGTCTCAGTTCATGAGCTGGAGAATCCGGTTGATCTAAGTGTGATTCTGGAACCTCACTATTCAGGATGTTATCCGATTGTGTGACATTTGAAGATAGCTCTGTTCGTGCTTCTACTTCAACAGGAGCTTTCGACGTGGTCCGTGAGAAATGAAACCGGTAATCAGGATGTCTATGAGGGAATCTTCTCAGTTCATGAGCAGGAGAATCCTGTTGATGTAAATGTGTTTCTGGAACATCACTCTTTAGAATCTCATCCGATTGTGTGACAAGTGGAGATAATTCTGTTCTTGCTTCGACTTCGACAGGAGCTGCTGACGTGGTCCGTGAGAAATGTAAACGGTAATCAGGATGTCTATGAGGGAATCGTCTCAGTTCATGACCTAAAAGCGCTTTCAACTCATTCTTTACTTTTGATGGCAACCCTGCCGGGAAATGCGGATAACCCGCATTGTACGGTTCCTGTAGTTTTGGTGCTGGTGGCACTGGTGATAGCGTCGATGCATCTTCTTTCTTTTCATGCTTATGATGATGTTTTTCTATGACGGGAATGGGTGATTCAGAAGAACTATGATTTGTAGTCTCTTTGATGTCTTTCTCATTTACAACTTCAATGTTTTGCTGCGCTTCTGTTGTAGAGGTCGTCGTAGTTGGTTGGGGATGGTGGTGCATGTACTTTCCAATATCTTCTTCTATTTGTTCAATTTCTGTTACTTCATTTATTTTCCTTTGTTCATAAATATAATTAATTTTGTAGTGAGGGTTTGACATGTACGCCATACGGGTCCGACTTTCCACATTTTCATTTAATATCTGCTGATGGACATGGGGAGCCAAGTCTTTTGCGAAGCTTTGTGCTACCAATAAAACCCATATTGTTGTCACGAGCATGTTCCTGTAAAGAAGAAAACGATAATTTAGATTAATTTTGACACATATCAATATATTTCAAGATACATGTAGTTAATAAGGAACTTTTACCTTTTGGGTTACTGATGACACTGGACAGGCACTGGCCTAATTAGTAAAACAACTCAGTTATATAGAGCAAAATCACAATTACGCAAACAGGATTGGGTTATTATGTCGCAATACATTCCCAGGTCATTTATTAAACTAATTTTGAAACGTTTCCTAAGAATTCTTACCGTACTCGTTAGTACAAGTACTTTCAAAATTACTCAATTTGGAAATGAAACCACATCATGTTAACAAATTGTTTATGTAGGTACGAACTTACATTAAAACAATAAAATTAGTATAAATACATGCTGTGCAATCTTTACATAATTAAAAAGGAGTACAGTAATTAGCTAGTAGAAGTTAAGAATTTTGTTGAGACACGAATACATTTTATTTTAAATTATAAATTATTACCCACAGCATTTTAAATAGTCATTGCAACAAGTTGTCATTGATTTCCGGCAAATATATCTCAAAAATGACAAATTATTCGCAATAACATTTTAATAACATGCACCCGGCTTAGTTTATTAAGTACTTGTGTCGATAGTTACAAAATCATTGGTTAATATGAATACACTAGTAATCGGTTTTCAGCTTTAAATGACGTATGTTTGCCGCAGACTGTTGTTGATAAGGTACAGACGCCAGCACATCAATCTATTTTAAACTTTAACACTAAAGCATTGGGTTCAAGGTTTATTTGAAAAAAATGACGTTTTTGGTTACCTTGATGTGCTGGCCATCTGTACTTAGATGTGCAAGTAATTCTTGATTCTGGTTACTGATACAATAGTTACACACTCTAAAAGGTTATACCAATCATTAAGGGTGGGTTGCACCATATTACTGTAACGATAACCAAACCGTAACAAGCCATAAAACCATAACAAAAGCATAATTTGATGGCTTGTTACGGTTTGGTTATCGTTATAGTAATATGGTGCAACCCACCCTAAGTTGTACGACTGCACCTACGCTTGTCCATTTGCAAGGAAATCCATGTAGATGACAATCAAGATGAGTTCAAAGACCTTATGACTTTTATAGACATAACGACCAGAGACTGTCCTTCTTTGATACTTTGACGATAATTTTAAATAAATTAACGGTATTTTTTGTCTTATTTTATTTTTAGGTAAGATTTAAATATGTTGATGCAAATAACACAACGTATCGTCACACTAACATGATTTTTTTATAAAATATGCTTACTGTAATTTAATTAAATATTATTTTTATGACATTATGATGTTTACAAAGCATACAATATTAATTACCGGTATACTGTACCTACATAATAGTACAATGGCACTGAAAAATAAGAAAGTAAGGATTTTTAGCTGTGAAAAAACAGTCACAAACCAAAAACATTTTAGCTATTTGACTTCAATATTTTGTCATATGACCCAAAAACTTTTGTCGTACAACAACTCTTACTTACATTTATCAAATTAATGGCTAAGACTTGTTCGCTTCGTTCGATTAGATCGTTTTGTCTCCTTTATTACATAAATAGTTCATGGGAACTAACAATACTGATGAATAAATAATTAGGTAACTTCAAATTCTCACATGTATGTACACACATTTGCTATATCAATTCACGGGTCTAGGGTCATATGGAGTCGCGTCATGACCCACATACCTATTGTTTTTGCGTATTTGGAAACCTTCGCCGGGCGCTGTGTTGTAGTATATCACTCGACGAATGCCGAACGGATCTACATAACCGAAACTACCAGTCCTTTCATTGGAGTTACCGCTTTCTTCCTCATGGTACTGCTTTGGTAGATAGTACCGGAATCCGTTTCTTCTGAAGGCTGAACCGTCGTATGTCGGGAACTGAGGAGTGTACCCATCACCGATTTTGACTCCAGCTTGTTGTTGCTGCTGTAACTGTTGCTGTTGTAACTGCTGCTGTCGTCTCTGCCAGGCATCGGCGTGCCTGTACGAGTTCGGATTATACACATCGTAGCGTTTGCTGTCACTGGCGTGGTACTCATCGTCAAGGGTATTAGTGTTAGATGAATCGTATTCGTATGGACTGCGCGTTGTCGCAGCTTCGCTGGCTGTGATAGGTGTCACCGTTGGTCTGAGGTCATAAGTCGTTGTTGACGAGTCGATCGAGTTAGGTGAAACGTAAACTTGTGGAGTGGCTGTCGGGTGAGGGTAAGACGGTGGGGGGGGCGTCACTGAAACTTCTAAGGGGTAGTTGGGTGGTCCATATGAGGAGGATGGCGGTGGGGCTTGAGTCGTCGAGGTGTATCGTGGTGGCCCACGATACCGGTGGACAGGCGCTGGTGCCGGTGTGATCCCGTATCCAGAATCTGTGGGAGCAGTCCTAGCTATCTGTAGCGACTCCTGAAACACAAACAAAAACAACATTTAGCATTGCAATCAGCATAAATTTAAAACACAAAAAGATAAATGATACGTACTGAAATTGGTCGGTTTTCTCCAACGTAGACAGTTTTAGATTTGTAGATTCTGTAGCCCTGACTGTCAGCGATGTAGTCCTGGAGTCGCAAATATCCGTCAGCTCCCACCCAACCCGTTGAACCTGCAATGTAGACATTAAAAATTATATTTTTCATTGCAAATTAACCTATAAACACTGCCGAATCCTTTTATGTTAGGTATACGATCACACACTTTGAAAGTGTTAAGATAGCCCGAATTCATGAATAAAATGTTCTGGATAATGAGGTAAAAGGCATTTTTTTTTGAGACATTTATAAAATCAGGCGGTTGCCTAATAATAACTGCCGCTTCTGTGGATGGGTGGCCACCCTTGATTTAGATCCTTGGCGGTCGTTTCAGGAACTCAGTGGTCTAAAAGTCTCACAACCAGTCTTATCAAAGGATATCCAACTGGGTTGTGGCGGTCAGATATGGTCGGTTAGACTGGAAGCTAACCGCTTATGTGAAGAGGGCCTACCTCATGCTACGGAAAGATAGCGGGTGGTAGTGACAATAGCTATTACCGGAATCCATAGTGTGGATGTCTATTTCATTGTAACTGTTAGTATGGAATCCACACTAACAGTTACAATGAAATAGAAATCCGACAAAAATATCAGTTTTCGTGCTAGAACCCAATTTAACACAGATATGGTCCGTCACGAACGTTTTTGTTCAACAACAATTTAAAAGTTTTTTTTGGTTGATATCCTTATTTCCTTAGAAGGTAATTGCTATTATATACATAAACATATACAGATTATCCCGCCTACATAAACTTGTAGAGCTGGGACAATGAACTACAAAGTATGTGTAGGTCGACAACATTTTCATATTGACAATGGAACTTCACAAGAAGGCTGCTCTACTCTATGTTTAATGTGAACTTGATATTCATTTAGATTAGTGGTATCAATCAACTAAATCATAATGTAACGTAATTGACTTTTTTGTGTTTAAGAACCTGCTGATTTGGGATAAAGAAGAAGGAACCTGTTAGGTACAAACACCAGCACATCAAAGTACACATCATTTCAGCCAAAAGAAATTATGTGTGCGTGTGTGCATCAAAGTACACAAAAATATAAAATTTTCCCAGTCAACTTTGCACCTAATGCTTTAGCGATAAGTTGAGACTATTCAAGAAATTTGACAGCTTGACGTGCTGTCGTCTGTACTATCTTTATGTTTGTGGGTGCTGGATCTCTTGCTAATGGTCGAAATATAATCATAGGCTAGCAAGGGAACTAGCAAAACTTACAATAAGCTCATAGCTTATCCAGTGATAGCGGTAGTATAACACTATGTATCGATGTCAACCTTCGATTGTTAAGGATGCTTGACCAAATGCTGGTGATCTATAAAATGACAATGATAATTAAAATTCTTCCTTACCGACAACGGATCCATCTTTCAGCCTCCTCTCCTTCCTGTACTGTCCATTGTGTGTCTGGTACAAGAAGTAGCGCTCGTCATCCTCGTCTGTCTGAATGTGGAACTGATCGGGGTCCTGCTGGGGGCTGTACCCGTCCAACGCAGCTAGGACGCTGCACGCACACACCTGAAAGAGAAGACATATTCTTAATTGTATTACATAGATTAAGATACACATAATGTTTAAGAAGGCATAAATGCTGCGCTGACCCCAAATACAACAAAGGCAGGAGAGTGATCTTTGTCTTTTGCGAACTTCAGCAGTAATCCTGCAGTTTTAACCATATCGTTTTTAAAACGAATAATATTGATGAAACAAGCGTCAAAAAGATTGAGTTATGTATCTTTATTCTAGCTTACGTTAATTTAATACATTTTGACTTTACATTACAACCACTCCCATAGATATTTTTTTTTCTATGACCACTCCATTTTAACTTTGTAGTTACTTGTTAAGAAAAAATATATCAATATGTCTTCAGCTTCATACCTACATTTGTTTTAGTTATATGTTTTACCGCCTGCACGTACGTGCAGGCGGTTTCTTCGACCACCATATATATGGTGGTCGAAGAATACCCTCATTGTTATCACTGATGGAATGGCACTTTATCTAGATCCTTAGGTCAATAATTAACGAAATATCATGTCCCTGACCTTCCAGCAGTATAACCGGTCCAACAGGATTTTTTTCGACCCCTGTAGACTAGTGTCACCTTCTTTTTTTTTTTTTTTGGGTGGTGGGAAATCATCAAATAATCCCTCCCGCTCAGAGCCCTTTGTGTCGAGGCCGCGATATCTCTTTCGAACAACCCGCAGCCCCGACGGGAGACTAGTGTCATCTTAAGATGGTTCTCTATCAAACTCGAGAATACTTGATTCTGTCTGTAATTTCAAGTCATACTCGAGATAGATTTGCGTAGGTAGGTATGCAAGACAAGGGGAGCCACGGCACACCTTCTCATGATAAATTGGTAGGTGTGGGTAACCCAGATGATAGATGATGATGGTAGAAGCAAATGTGCAAAATAAAACTAAACTGTGCTGAGATTAAGGTACCTTTTCCTTTTGAGGAATAGGTGTTGCGAATTTAAATGATGACAAACGTTTAGGTTGGTTTTTACCTTACTTAACATAACATAACATCACGCCTGTAATTGCCAAAGGTTTAACAGCGGTGTACCCATTAGTACATCCACATTTGGCTAGTTATGTTTAAGTCTCATATAATAGGGGGCGAGCCTATTGCCATCAGCCGGGCACAAATCTAGACTCCATGGCTACACATTATCATCATTAGGTACACCTCTGCCTAACCCTTCAGGGATTATAGGCGTGATGTTATGTTGTTGTATAAAATTAAAGTAATCGTTATTAATGGTCGACTGCTACTATTATACAGAGTAATTCATTTAAGTCTAGGCAGGGCAATATGACAGATATCTAACTGACATGAGTAGTATGTACCTCGGTACCTAATTGTACTGTAAAGTACTACAGTACCTGCCGATGATGAGTCATCTTGGTCTTAGTACATGTAGTTACATGTCTCACGAAATTGGTCCTACGCTACTCAACCAACAACATTAACCTTGTCGACATCTTTCAAGTTAAACATCCTAGAAATAATAAACTGAGTATGGATATGGGTTTTTCATTCAGATGCTAGCAAGAAGCACGTTATTGTTCCATAGAAAATAGTTACTATTGAGTCAGTCACATATGTTTGTGTGGCTTGTCATGCTTTTTCCCTGTACAAAACACATACTTATCTATTGTCTTTATCTTTAGGTATGAGTATCATAGTGTCTGTGCCTGAATTATAATAACAATATAGTGTTGCTTATTGTGGGTTAAGACAAGGTCTGCAGTAGTTGATTACTGATTAGTGTACAGTTTCAATCGCAGGTTAGACGAGCGTGGGACTAGGGATTGTTTGTAATAGCTGTTTATTAAGTGGTGTCAAGGACCACTTGAATAAACTTATATTAACGTTATTGCGTGATTATCTTTTGTACTCGTAATAATTGAGCATTGTCACACATGAGTTGCCGTAATACAGGGTGTGGGTTAAACAAAAAGATGTGCCGCTGATAACAACACAGGTTGCCTGAAAGTTTAAGTATTACAAAAGATAGAATGAATTTTATGAGTTGGTCATATTTTAAAACAACGTTCCCGGTTACCTCTGTAATCATACATATTTGCAATGTGGAATGATATCTAAATAAAACATTTGAAAAAGATAAATCCTGAGTTCATTTTAACAATAAAAATGTGTTGTGGGTTAATGTCATGCGGGATAACCCTAAATCACCTCTCTCAGTAATTAACCATCACTAACAAGACGTTACAGCATTTCCATGTATCACGCGATGTGTTTTTCCTAGTCAGGTAGGTATGTTCCTCTTCTCGTGTTGTGCACTACCCGTAAAATCGGGCAACTGAGAGACAATGGCTCTGCCACGAATTAGAGACGAATCAGTAATTTGTTGAACAATAGATGTTAACTCAGCCCCGAAGGTCGAGATGAAGCAACGAAATACACGGACCTCCCATTAATATGGAAAAAATACAATGAAAGTCAAATAAGTTTCAGACAACTGGTTTACATGACGTTAATATTCCAGTATCCGTCGTGAGGCTGCATACTGCAAGTCAAGAACGAGTTTTCAAACGAACAATTTGCATCAAGCTAAAGGTGACAATATAGCATTTAAGTAAAGCAGTGACGCTGGTAAAATGATGCATTCTTGCGGCGCATCGTAAGCGCATGTTGGGTGTGACATCTTCCGTATAAGGAAATGTCCAACAGCGATGTTAGAAGGACTAACCAAGTAACCATGTCAGCCTTACTCACGGCTAGTCCCATGGAATATCAATGTGTTTGTGTTGCCTACTTGCCTGCCGCAACAGCCTCGGGACATACGTGGGCCGAGAACTAAAGAACTAGGCGGAAACGTTAACTTGCATGACTAAATAATGCAAGGTATTGAACAAAAAACTAATCCGCGAATGTTCTCATTTGTTCCGAAGTAATTGGCTTTAATTTCCGCCTAAATTCTTTATTTTAATAGGACCGTTTCGTTGACTTTATACGGATTAGACAAAGCAGTTTGGTGCGGTGGTTGCATGGTTTATTTGCATGTCAAAAACGATGACTAGGCGTTCGTTGATTTACATACCAATCTATCTTTCACGTAGCTTAATGTGTTAACATTTCGATAGATGAATAAATCATGTAACTTAAATAACCGAAAGAACGGTATTTACAAAACTGCTGTATAAGTAAAACATTTAATAAATGATGTCTTCGTAATCCCCTTTTTACTCTTGGATCCTTGTGAAAATCAGAGAAAAATCATCAAAAACGTATGTTTTGCGTTTTCACGTTATTCTAGTAAAGGAAGGTATGATAATCCTAGAAATTAATTAGATAAAGAAAACCAGGTTACCTTCTAGCCTAAAAGGTCTGTCAACCTCTTTATAACCTATGCCGTATTAAAATCTAGATTTAGGCATGGAGGATATTAATAATCATATAAATCATAAATTTTATTTAGTAACATCTTGTATGACTCACAACTAGTCATAAGGTGCAGTGCAGCTTTACGGTTTATTCACTTTTCCTATTTTACCATTTAAACCGTCTAGTTGCCTAATTTCTGTGTTTTTTAAACGTATCTTCTATTAACCATAACTGCAAAACCGTCTTAACGCACAATAAGGTAAATTGAGATCACTTTGCATACTAATTTTATGTACCATAATTATAAACTGTTAAATCAATTATTCAATAAATATTTATTTGTTATTGTCGATTGTACTCAACCCACAGTTGGCTGTAACCATCTGGTTTTCCCTAAGCGTACTGTTAATAAGTAGTTAAAAGATAACACTGTATCCTATATCTTGACGAATACTTATCACTCGACTGATGTCATGTTTCGCATACAAACAAAAGTAACAGTGTAAAAACGAGACGTGCGGAATTATTGGTCCTGCCATTATATTATATCGATCTCAGTTCGAATACTGTATCCACTGCTCTGACTGGGATTAGCCCTCTCGAAATTTATGGGACTATAGCCACCCGCATCAAGAGGACGAAGCTATGCTGGCCATCCTATGCACAGCTTTATCTCAGGTTGAGATAAAGCTGTGCATAGGATGAGACTTAAAAGCTATTTTGGGTGCGTGGGGCCAGTTAGTAAAACCAACACTCGCGTCTCCACAATATTTTACCTAAGATAATACAAGGAATTTAACGGTACCAAAGCGAAACTGGATAAGGCGTTTTAAAGTTATCGTGGAATAACGAAACCCACACGTATCCTGATAACATACTTCTTTTGGGCAGTCGTGTAAAAAGTGGTTTAAGTAAGAAAATAATGAATGATAAATACCCGGATACACTAAAATAATTTAATTATACTCCGAGTACAATAGATGCAACTCGTTGACATCATCTCTCAACTAATTATGTAGCAGTCGTATTGTTGTATGTAAATGTTGTACTGACACATAATAATTAAACAAAACAGCAAAAACAGGAATGTGGCGGAACAGAAAGATTACAATGACGAATTATAAAATCATTTTTAATATATACAGCATCAAGTTATAAAGAACGACTAGCGTGAAAATTTAATTTAACGTGGATTTTAGGATGTTCCGATTTTGAGAAAAACAATATTACAGGTGATCTATGTTTTTATATCTCTCCACAATGGAGGTCATCAGAGCGACAGCAGAGAGTTGCAAAATTGTACATGAAGTTATAAGGTTTTTTGGGAATTGGACGTGGGCAAGGTTAGCAGCTTGTCTTTTCTCTTAATGGCTCTTAGTAACGTTATAGAAACTTAACATTATCACTACATAATGGCAAATCTCAATCTTAGCTTCAAATACCACAAATCCAGCGAATGCCTCATTCGTTACAGAATAGGATGTAAATGTTCATTAAATTACGACATTTCTAAAGTAATTCTAGTAGTCCCTCTAATTCATTATACAAGTTAATACGTTAAGGAATCAACTTGTAAAATGTAGGTAATTACTTTTATTTCAAATAACTTATTGCTAATCATCTAATACTAATCAGGTTCATTAATGGCATTTTTGGCAAAACACTAATGATTGTGCGGTATATAAGCTCGTCCCTATTGAAGAAATGGTATCAGTTTGCAATTTGAGCAATACACATCGTATCTCCTCATCACTTAAAAAATCATTTCCTTCAAAATGAAATTCGTGAGTATTTCTTTACTTGTTACTTGGCAATGTTCAAGGCAATGGCTTGTTTTTATAGATTCTAATAGTTTTTTTTATCTATTTCAGTTTGTGGTAGCTCTCTCTCTCTTCGCTGTGGTTGTAGCTGCACCAACCAGTCCTGATGCTACCGTCGAAGAGCTGCGGAAGTTGCCAGCACTGGAGCACAAGGAGATTCATGACGAGCTAGGTCAGTTCGCTCTGCGGTACGTGACGGCTGAGGGCACCGTGGTGTCGGAGCGCGGCCGGCTCGTGCCCATACCGGACGGTATCGGCTACGTCATGATCGTCGAGGGCGAAGTCTCATACATCGGCGATGACGGCCAGGTCTACATCACCAAGTACTCCGCCGGCCTCGATGGAACCCACGTCGAAGGCAACCATCTCCCAGTGCCTGTTACTGCCGAACCCATCATAGCTGCTGAGTCAATCGTTGTTCCCGAACCAATTGAAGTTATAGCTGAACCCTTCAAATTTGTTAAGGTTGAACGGTTACATTAAAATTTGAAAAACGACCAAAACTCTTTTTTACTGTTTATCTAAACCCAACCTAACCTAAACTTTGTCATACACATAGAGGGCCTATATGTATTTTAGGCCACTTAATCACTGTTTTTAGAGTTCCGTAGTCAACATGGAACCCTTATAGTTTTGCCATGTCCGTATGTCTGTCTGTCTGTCCGTCAACACTATAGCTCAAAGACTCCTAGTACTAGAAAGCTGTAATTTGGTATGAATATACAAATGAGTTACGCCGACAACCAGTACATATTAAAGTGGGGATGATTATATTTTTCTCGCAAATTCCATTGTGTAGGATGTCGTTGGGTAAGTCTTTTAAAAATATTGCGAGTTTTCTCAAACACTTTTTCGATTAAGGGATTTGTTTGTGAAATATATTATTAAGCTTAAAAGTGCAAATTTTTGTTAGACTCAAGAGTGGCTACCTAAACCACCTATACCTGTATTTTGTGTTTGGGCGTGTGAAAAAAATCATGGTAGTAGCATATACAGGGTGTAAATCAACCCATCACACAGCCGTTAACCAAGCATTCTGTAAATCAAACTAAGTACCCCTACGCAAAAATTTTTGCTGTGAAACGATTTTTTTTTTGGGGTCAAAAATAACATTTTACGGTAAAACTCAATGTAGCACTCTTAAAACATTGTGCTATTGGATGCTTTGATTAGTAAACGGGTCATGGAGGTAATTTAAGTAAAGTTATAACCTGAAAAACGAGTATTTACAAAAACAGCTGTGAAAAATTTGAAACTTTGACCCCCAATATCTCCGTAACTAGGGGGTTCCCAGGTATGGTCTAGAACAAAAGAAATATCGCAGTGGTGGGGAGAACAAGTGCCCTTAGTTTGCGTTAAGGGTACTTTTACACCCTATATAACGAAAATAAAAGGAAAACTATCACAGCGTAGGCTTTACAAGTTTACTAGTAATAGTCGACCAACTTATAAAATGTACTTGTACAAAATATTTTCCTAAACATAATGTATGGGAGCGCAGTCATAAAACTGTAAATGTAAGTTTGTTTTATTAATACAATAAAAATCATCGTTCGGAGGCAGGTAGGCAGGGTGGTTAATCAGTTTAGTAAGTTCACATATTTTGATTGGCAACAGCTGCAGAACCCTACATTGTGCGTGGTCCGACATGCGCTTGGCCTAATACCTAATTTTTATGCTTCGATGCCTGCATTCAACACCTATTTGGCTATTTTTATATCGATTTTGATATCGATCCTTCTATTACGTATACTTAATTTATATTCTTGACTTCATAATTATTCTCTTGTGAGCCTCTGTTATTCACACATGAGACCATCATTGTAATCAGTTATCCAATGTATTTTGGACGAATATAGGTATTGCAATATTGTATATTACATCGCGAGCACGATGTTTGATTCCATCGAGTAAGTGGTTCAGTTTGATAGTCTACTACATTACCACTCGAACTTGTAGACGATTATGTCGACCTGGGACAAACGGTCTAGTTGGGTTGGTCTAACTTCGAGAAAGAGGTCTATCGTCGAATCCGACTCGTCTGGGAATGTTACGCGGTATCTCCTCGTCAAACTACCACAGTGTCTCAAGACGAAAGTCTTTGACCAGTGTGTGTCGCCAATGATTATATACGAGACCGAAACGTGGTCGCTCACAATGGGCCTCATCAGAAAGCTCAAAGTCACCCAAAGGGCAATGGAGAGGGCTATGCCCGGAGATCAGGACAGGACATCTGCAAGAGAACCAAGGTTACTGATATAGCCCGAAGAATTGCCAAACTTCAGTGGCAGTGGGCAGGGCACATTGCTCGCAGAACGGATCGCCGATGGGGCTAAAAAGTTCTGGAGTGGCGACCGCGAACCGGAAGATGTTGCGTTGGAAGGCCTACCACTATGTGACCGCTCAATGTGGCGACACCTGGGGGAGGCCTATGTCCAGCAGTGGACGTCTTTCGGCTGAAAGATGATGATGATGACTACGTTATGACCACACCTTTTTGATACATGCTGTATACAGAGTGTAAACGGACCCTTCGCAAAGCCGTCACGCAAGCATTTTCTACATCAAAGTAAATAATACTGCGCAGAAATTATAGCTGTGAAATAACTTTTATTTTTGGTGTGTAGGTAATTTTATTTATTCACACAAGCCCAAGAAAATTATTGAGAATCAAGAACAGAGACAAAGTCTATATGGGCATTAGATAAAAGTATTGACCTAAAATGTCACTGATCGTAGGATCAGTTAGGTATCAGTACTTTGAATGAAAGGCAAATTGCCTGTGTGAATAAAAGGCAAATTCCTATAGATGAGATGACGCGTGGTATAAGTAAAAATAAGAAGATAAAGATTGAGCAAATATAATAAAAAGTATTTGAGTAGTAGTAGATAAACCTGGACATGATTATAATGGGGAGGAAAAAAACCAACCACTTCAAATCGATATAACAGTCTGTAGCTATTACTCTATAGTCTATGGGTTTGACAAAATATATGTATATGTTAGGGTTAACGTATTAGACGAGGGAAAGAACCTCTCGTCCCAGCCGCCGCGGAAGGCGCTCCGGGCGTCGGGGGCCACGTGATGGCTTCCGGCCACCGTAAACGCGGGCCTGTGGACGGTGAGTGATGGGCTAGCTCGCCGTCCGTCCGTCTTATGACGACGACAGGCCGTGTCGAAAAAAGATGTCAACAACATGGAAGGGGCCCGCAAGGGCCGACGCCCGTCGGGGCTGCGGGTTGTTTGCAAGAGATACCGCGGCTTTGACATGAAGGGCTAAGAAGGAAGATGGGTGGTTTTTAGTCAGTAGAAGCCTGACACTCCCTTTCGCTCTGCCCTGAGCGGGAGGAGTTATTTGATGATTTCCCACCCAACCAAAAATAAAAGGGTTAACGTACGTAGACAGTAAAGGTGTAACCCGTAACAAATGTAAAAAGTCCATATTACTTCAACTTGTTAGGCGAGAACGATGGCTTTAGCCGATGCACCCTGTAGGTACGCTTCTGGTGGTTTCAAGGAAGATAGTGAAAAAAACAAATATGTTAGGATTACGATTATTCAAATTTTAATTCCGTTTAGCGACAAGTTTATATTTGTATGGTTCAGCTATTACTTCAACTGGTTCGGCGACAACGATGGGTTCAAGAACAGGTTCGGGAGTAACAGGTACTGGGAGGTGGTTGCCTTCGACGTGGAATCCATCGAGACCAGCGGTGTACTTGGTGACGTAGACCTGACCGTAGTCACCGATGTATGAGACTTCTCCCTCAAAGATCATTACATAGCCGGTGCCATCCAGCGTGGGTACGAGCCGGCCGCGCTCCGACACCACGGTGCCCTCAGCCGTCACGTACCGCAGAGCGAACTGACCTAACTCGTCGTGAATCTCTTCGTGCTCAAGTGCTGGCATCCTCCGCAGCTCTTCGGCGGTAGCATCGAGAATTGTTGGTGCTGCTACAGCCAGAGCGAAAAGGGATAGAGCTACCACAAACTGGAAAGGATAAAATAACTATTAATAGCGATAAATACAAGGCAATGCCTTGAATATGACCAAGTGGCAAAAGAAAATATTTAGAAAATACTCACGAATTTCATGTTGGAAGAAATATTTTTGAAGTGATGAGGAGACACGATGTGTATTACTCAAATTGCAAACTGATACATTTATCCATAAGGGACGAGCTTTTATACTACGCAATCATTAGTGAACCTGATTAGTAGTAGAGTAATTATTGTAAGTAGGAGTTAAGGGGAAACCAGAATGCATAAGAGATTACGCGACCTTTTTTTTTTTGTGGTTGGGAAATCATTGAAGGACTCCTCCCGCTCTGGGCAGAGCGGTAGGGAGTGTCAGACTTCTACTGACTAAAAACCACCCATGTTCCTTCTTAGCCCTTTGTGTCGAGGCCGCGGTATCTTTTTCAGACATCCCGCAACCCTTCAAGAGATTACGGGACCTTAAAAATATGTGAAATCGACCAATTATTTTTAATGCCGTTACTATCTTTTAATTTTGACGGCACGGTTGGCGCAGTGGCTAAGCGATTGGACTGCTGCGGTGCGTGTCGCGGGTTCGATCCCCGCACGGAACAAATATTTGTATGGCCTGCAGATAGTTGTTTCGGGTCTGGATATTTGTGTATGTGACTTTATGTGTTTGTGAACGCACCCACGATACAGGAGAAAATCCTAGTGTGGGGCAACGTTTTTTTTAAAAAAAGAAAGAAAGAATTAAGTATGATTTCGCTGAGATAGGTTAAACACTAATATGATTTGGACTTAACATGCGCAAAGGCGACTTGATGTGTTTGAGCATTTTCTACCAGTCAACCAGCCGAGAGATAACACATCAGGTGCACTGTTAGCGAAAGTTGTTCAAATATTTCGACTGTCCTGATTATTTTCGTCCCTTACTGTGAACTGATCCTGAAATTCTCCATGGGACCAATATAGTAATCGCCAAAAATATTCAGTGGTCTTATAAAACAAATCAATACCTTCTGGACCTAAATGTATATTGTAATGTGTAGTTGATATTACAATGATGTATGTAGTAATTTGTTCAGCTTAACATTCTGTGAGTAACTTATTCTAAAACTAGCTGATGGGCATCAGCTAGTTTCCCCCGTGGATGTCGGTCAAATTATATACTAAAACCTTCCTCGAGAACTCTCACTCTATCCTTTGGTTAAAACAGCAAGAAAATCGGTGCCGTAGATTTTGAGTTTATCGCGAACAGACAGATAGACAGACGCGGCGGAGGACTTTGTTTTATAATATGTAGTGATAGTGATGATAAATAGCCACATCTTTCTGAAACATGCTGTATGTTCGAGAATTACCTTTTTTTTTTGGGGGTTGGGAAATCATCAAATAACTCCTCCCGGTCCGGGCTGAGCGGAAGAGAGTGTCAGACTTCTACTGACTAAAGACCACCCATGTTCCTTCTTAGTCCTTGTGCCGAGGCCGCGGTATCTCTTTCGAACAACCCGCAACCCCGAGGGATTCGAGAATTACCTGCCCAGTAACTGCTTCAGATAGGTTTTCTTGTTCAATTTGTATTATTGAGTTTAATGTGATCCCCAAAACGCGTGGGGATCAATTAGTGAACTTTGCACTAGTAATATAGCCAGTTTATAAGTTTTCACATAGAGAAAAGTTCTCGATCTCGAATCCCATGACAGTACCGACATCATCTGGTTTGAGCTGTTATGCTGATTGTCAAATTTTTCAATGAATTATGTTGTCATTCCTCGGACATCCCAATGGTGCACAGGACCTTAGTGATCTGTCGTCATTACTCCTATTTAGATTCGTTTAAGCATCTAGTTGAATGTTGGTGTTATGCTAAGGGGGCGTCCATAAATTACGTGAGGTGTTTTTTTAAATTTTCTGTCCCTCCCTCCCCCCCTGGTGAGATGTCGTGAGATTTTATTCAACCCCCTCCCCCATCCCCCAATCTCACGTGAGATTTTTCAAAATGTGGGTTTCTTACGTAAACGCGTTGGATTGTTATTGTAAAAAGAAATAAAAAATTTGCTTCGTGCTTTTATTTACGACTAGTTAAGACTAGTAATCAATATTGCTGAGAGTTTAATAATAAGTGTAATAAAAATTTAATCGTATTACGATTACGCTTAAGATTAAATCTTAAGCATGTACAATCTGGATTAAATGGACCAAAATAGTATAATTTTTTTATTGTTTCAATCAGAAAAAAATTGCGTGATATTTGCCGAGACCCCCCCTCTCTCCATCGTAAGATTAGATGAGATTTGACTCGACCCCCTCCCCCCCTTAAACATCTCACGTATTTTATGAACGCCCCAACAGCTGATCCTAAAATTCGAAATTACCCCAAACAATGCAAATAATATAAATATATTAAATAATAATATAATATAATTATATTTATTATATATATATATTTATACCAATCTGTGGTCAATTGGTAGAAAATGTTCAAAGACATTAAATCGCCTTTGCATCTATGAACTGCGAAAAATAACTACAAAATAATTAATGTTTAACCTACCTAAGGTTAGATTTTTGATTTCAGTCAAATACTTAAAAACAAAGCGTTTTTAAGGTGCAAACGCCTATCGAAAGATCAAAACTATATCAACATTACCAATACTAAATACGTAATTGTGGAGGTGTACCCCTATTTCGCTAGTTATCACTAAGTCCCGTGTTATTGGGGGTGAGCATATATACTTAGCTATCGATTAGGTCCAAAGCAATATATACCGTATAGTATAGACTGGATGGAGGATCGGGAAAGAAAGTGCTGGAGTAGAGACCACGGACTGGATGAAGGAATGTGGGAAGACAATGAACTAGATTAACAGACGATCTCGTTGCATAAAAGAGGTCGGAAGAAACTGTATAGTCAAGAGACAAAACCACCAAAAGAGGAGAGATTTGAAAGAGACATACACTCGGCATTGGGTGGTCACAGGTTAAAGAAGAGAGAGAAGAGTCCAATTCAGAGTCTGGGACGTCGAAAATTCCTAATGGAAGAAATCGGTAACACTTATCTCGGCCTAAGAATTCAATACAGGACTTTACATTCAGCTAGAACGAAGTTTTGGAACGAAGTTTTGGATCAAAGTTCGATAAGGAACTTCGTTGTGAAAGGGGGCTAGACGGAAAAAAATCTTACGAAAAGTTGTCACGACACTTTTTGCTATAGTAAGCTATTGTAAGCTGTGCGGCGTCGCATGTTTCTCTGTCTGTCTCTCTCTCTCTCTTATAGAAAGCAAGCCAGATATTTTCATTTCTACATTTCTTTTTTTTTTTTTTTTTTTTTTACATAATAAAAAATAATAACAATAACTTCGTTCCATCCGGGTGTTCCTTGACGCCTCTCAAGTTTTTATTTTTTGTTTGTTGAGTTTTTTTTTTTTTTTTTTAAAGCCACCCATGTTCCGTCTTAGCCCCTTATGTCGAGGCCGCGGTATCTCTTGCGAACAACCCGCAGCCCAGACGGGATCTAACCTCTTCTTGAGGAAAACCATGTAAAGTAAGCGGTTTCATTCATTTAGGTTAGATGTGTCAAAAATAAAACACATCAACAATCCAAGAATTTCGGTTCAAAATAATTATATTCAGACTTGTAAATGGGTTGTTTCTTTTATTGTGGAAGTTTTTATTGAATTGAGGTACCTACATACATTATAATAGAAGAATCCTAGGTATGAGGTTAAATAATTGCAGGTATTGTGTCACAGATGTGTCACAGAGTGCTAATGCCTATTAAATTATCATAAGGCAACTTCAATTAACGGTACCGGTTCCTTTTAATACGAGTTAATACATTAATAAGGCAACTTGTAACAGTTGTAACTTGTATGCATATTGCAATTGCCTCATTACTAATTATCCACTAATCAGGTTCATCAATGGCCCTTTATTGTATTAATTTTGAAATTCTTATTACTTTATATAGTATAAAAGCTTGTCCCTTTTGGAGAAATAGTATCAGTTTGCAATTTGAGCAATACACATAGTGTTTGTGTCTCCTCATTACTTCAAAAATCTTCTTCCAACATGAAATTTGTAAGTAATTTTTAACTTGTTAATTGGCAATGCACTAATAAGTTTTAGCTTGTATTTTTCGATATTAATAGTCGCTTTGTTATTTGCAGTTTGTGGTAGCTCTGTCCCTCTTCGCTGTGTCTGCAGCAGCACCAACAAGTCCTGATGTTGCCGTCGAAGAGCTGCGGAAGTTGCCAGCACTGGAGCACGAGGAGATTCACGATGAGTTGGGTCAGTTCGCTCTGCGATACGTGACGGCTGAGGGCACTGTGGTGTTAGAACGCGGCCGCCTCGTGCCCTCGCCGGACGGTACCGGCTACGTCATGATCTTTGAGGGAGAAATCTCATACATCGGCGATGATGGCCAGGTCTACGTCACCAAGTACACCGCCGGTCTTGATGGAACCCACGTCGAAGGCAACCACCTCCCAGTACCTGTTACGCCCGTACCCATTCCCGAGCCCATTGTTGCTGAACCCATCGTTGTCGCCGAACCAGTTGAAGTAATAGCTGAACCATACAGATATAAACTTGTAGCTAGACGGAATTAAAATCTTAATAATCGCTTAAAATATATTTTTCATTCTCCACCTAAAACCACTAGAAGCGTACCTATAGGGTGACTGTGATCGCTGAATCACAGACTTGATTTTGGCCTACAACCTTATAAGGTCTAAAAAGTATTGAAATTACAACCTGACTGTGTTGGCGTCAGTGGCGCCTAAAGTAAACGCCCACCTGGCGTGTTTTGAGACTGTCTCATTCTGTAAGGGTCAACTTTAACGACCGATCTTTAGCAAAATTCTGTTTATAATCTTACGTCTCAAGTATTCATCTTATAAAGTACTGTCAAGCTTGGAAGACCATGATATGGATTGGACATAGTGTAAAAAAATAGGTAGATAGATTACAATAATTACAGACTTCCGCAATAAATTTTTTGCTCTCTGTTTTTGCTCGTTTAATAAAAGATTCATGGGTATCAATTTACAATTAAAATATCAATCAACATAATAATTTTATTTGTGACAGAATACGAGATATGAGATCAGCATGCTCTAGTACTGAGGTGTCAGTGTGTGGGCGACTTGTTATTTATCCACGTGTAATTGCTAAGCTGAAGGCGGTGGCAGTACGCACTTGTGCATGCTGGGGGTCTTGTGTGCCTGGTCGTCTGGTGGTGACCGTACCAGCCGTGGGTGTCACCAAAGGCGTCGTGTGGGTTCTGAGGGCGCACAAATCCGCATTCAACGAAATACTGGTACCCTTGTTAATCACAGGAAATTTACATTCCATAAAAGACCTTCAATAGTCGCCTACAAAACCCAAATGATTTGATTCCATAAGAAGTTTGGGTGACGTAGCCAGTGAGTAGGTGTGTCTCGTAGTCATTAGAGGCTTAGTTAAATTATTTTTCTGTACCGCATTCGGACTCATATATATGTCTAAGTTTCGTTTTTTCCTCGTTACGATTACTAAATTCTGCATCATCTGGGTTAGTGGGTTTGTATAAATTTGATGCTCTTTTAACCGACTTCAAAAAAGGAGGAGGTTCTATGTTCGTGTGTATGTATTTTTTTTTTTAATGTATGTTACCTGATTTCTCCTCCATTTGTGAACCGATTCTCAAATTTTTTTTTTTATTTGAAAGAGTATACTCCTGAGGTGGTCCCATTTAAATTTTTGTATTACAGAGTTGTACTGCAATTTGGCTACTGGTTTTAAGTAGGCTGGCTAAATGAAATTCGAATTAAAATTACGCCACTTAACATATGTTTGGTTGCAGATTCCGGGTTGCCGAACCATAGGTACGGAAATGATTAGTCAAATATTATAAGCTCTTTATGAGTTCAAGTTAATTTAGGTTAAGTATCTTAACTCACCAACGTACATACGTGTCGAAATCTTCGAATAACTGCTTTGAACATAACAAAGGTTTCAATGATTAGAAAAGCAGTAAAGAGATTTACTGCACGAAGTTTGCGTTTAGGTTCAAAGTAACTGCGTTGTTAAAAAGCTCATTAGACACTGTCCATTAAAGTTGCATGTATGTATTTGAGTTCTTGTGTCGCCGGTCGCGACTGAGTCGCGCACTGCACACACATTCCTTACCGTATACAACTAATGCTTATTATAACTGTAACGTATTGCTGCAAGCCCTGCATATGAACGAACGTCGCTATAATCCTGCATTCTAGATCTAAAATAAAGGTTTCCTGTAAAGCGAGTAATAATGTTGCATACAGAATAGAGATTAGTATGCAGAGCTGTCGGATGCCTGGATTTAAAGTGCATATAATCATGTTTGGAATTTAGATAAACTTGCGCCTAGACTTGTCTGTGGGTGTTGTGGTTAGTGCAATTTTCGGATGAAGTTGTTAAGATGACTCTCTGTGCCTTTTTTTTTATGGTGGGTGGAAAATTATCAAATAACCCCTCCCGCTCTTGGGCAGAGCGAAAGGGAGTGTCAGACTTCTACTGACTAAAAACCACCCATGTTCCTTCTTAGCCCTTCATGTCGAGGCCGCGGTATCTCTTGCGAACAAACCGCAGCCCCGACGGGACCCGCAGCCCCGACGGGGACTCTCTGTGCCTCGGGGAAACATTTAAAATACTTGTACGTAGGTATAATTTGCCCAAATAAATAAATAAAAAAAAATGATTAAATAAAGAAATATTTTTAGACAGGTTTTAAGGACGAAACGTTTCCTTTTTAACCTACTTCCAAAAAGGAGGAGGTTCTCAATTCATCTGTTTTTTTTTTCTGATATCTCCGTCATTAATGAACCGATTTTCAAAACTCTTTTTGTATTCCAAGTCAGGATTTGATGATGGCAACCCTAAGAAATCGAGGGCAACCCTTGAATTTTATAGGCACACATTACGTTTCCTATATATTTTTTTAAACTGTTCAAGTATTTGCGTCTGATAATCATAATCTAATGTGGCTGCACTGATGATGAAACAACTCCTCAACGGTTTGGAGTTGAAAGAAAATTCCTTCAAAATTATACGTAATTATGGATCGATAGTTGTATTCTTTCAGGTTATTATGTTGACTTGATGATAGAAGTTAAATCTCATTAACCGACTTAAAATAAAAAAAACTTTTTTGCAAAAAAAAACTGACCTAAAAACACAAAAAGTGAAAAAATCAATATCACAAAAAAGTGAAAAATAAACTTTAGAAAAAAAAAACAGCTTCTGCAGTCACTTTTTGTGTTTTTTCCGTTTGCAGACAAACGGGGTGGTTTTATCAAGGTAACAATCCCAAACTCCCTCGATATCTCACCAAAGACTCCTTTTGAAGGATTCCCCGCAAGAAAAGTAGTTTTGCCCATTCTCACTGCTCAAAATTCCAATTACCGTACACCGCTGTCAGCTCCATTAACGTAGATAACGTTACGTTATTATTACGCACGTTGCTGTTAAAATGAGTGAGCATGCACGCTACATCTTCCGCACACACGTCTATCCGTCCGCTGCGTGCGCGCAGTTCCGTATAAACAATGAAAGTGATGCGCGACTCGCGACTCGCGATCGAGCCACAATGCGAAGGTTCTCACGCGACGAAAGTTAGTGACGTAATCACGCGACAACGTGACGGCGTGCGCGCACCTCTACTCGTCATTATCATATTCGATAGATAAATTTCCCCTGATTGATGGGGCAGGTAGCTACCGGTGATCTAGAGCGGATCGCTGCTAAAAAAATATTCTAAGAATTAATTTAGGAATGTTATTGATATTTAGGTACTGAACAAAAAACCCAGGTAGGTTTTGGATGTCCAAGATATTGATGCAATGTGTTAGATGGATAAATAAAATGTTTTATATACGTGAAGTGGAAATACACGTTTTTATGCTACAGATGTTGATTAAGTTGTTAAGATAGAGTTTTAAATTTATTCTGTTAAAAAAATGTAGACTGTAATTATCCAGTTAGTTAACAAAAATATGAAAAAAGTTATACGTTAATGTTACTTTTTGTAAGGTAGGTATAATTGTTTTACTCCATTGTGCTGTTTTGAGATTTATTCGTGTGAAAAGAAGTAAATTAAGTATTTTAATAATACAAAGTCATGGCTGACATTTGTAAAAAAAAATCAATTTATTTAAAAATATTGTGTCTATATGAGATCTAAATTATGATAAAATTTAAATCTTGGTTTTTTATTAACCAACTGTACTACGTACTTGGAATTACAAAAAGTAAGCATGTCAGTCCGGCCCTCACTCGCTCACATGGATCAGTCCATTTCGTTCCAATTTGCTAATTTCTGGTTCCGCACCTCAGTAATTTTATATAACGAGCGCAAAAACTTGTCTTTTAATGGCCATAAATAAAATATAAGTAATTGGATATCAGAAATATGCACCAGATTATAGATTTATTTACTTGACCCACTTTTAGTATGTTTTTCTGATTTATTTTGAAAGTTGCACCTACTTTTCTACTTTTATTGTTTTGACATGTAAATCCATATAGGATAATGAGGACACGTATTTATAGATATTATGGAGATGAATAATTAAACCGGTAAATTAATTATCGGAATAACTTACTTTTTTTTGGAATTATGACCTACTTAAAATAGTCCGAAAATGTCAAATGCGGAACTAATATGTAGTTCCGCATATAACACACTTTATGTAAGAAAATAAAAACTGAAAAAAAAACAGGTACCTACATTTCAGTTTCTTCAAAACCAGGCCGAGATGTGCGTGATTGGAGGAGGTGCGCAAGAGTCGAACGCTAACTTAATTGACATGTCCGTTCGGAAGTCCAATACATTAGCATGTATTGCATCGCAGTTACACAATATACCTATTGCACAACGCACTGAGACACTTCGGCATGTGCTGAAATGTTATGTGCTTTCTAATTGTAATCCTGTACTGGTACACAAACAAAATTCTCAAGTAGGCGCCTTGAATTCTAAGTACCTGCTACATTAGTTTTGGTCTAGTTTATCCATGTGAGTCATCGTTGTTTGATTATTTTGCTTACTTTTACTTAAAACTAACTAAAGCTGTTCAATTTTCCCTATGAATCTACACCTTAATGCATAAGCGATAAAATTGAAAATATAATGTGCGCAGATTGTAGTAGCTTGATGTGTCTGTACATGTCACAAGTTCTATACTCTGAAGTCAGAAGATTTATGCGTCTTTTTGAATTTATTTATTTGATAGATTGTAAAACTAGTAGGAGGGTACAATATTTTCACATTTCGTCATGCGGTCATGTTCGTTTTTAATAAAATAAAAAATCTATTAAAAATCAAATTGAATTCTTGATTATTTGCTGTTTCGAATATTCCTGAAATGGACATAAGTACCTAGTCAAGGTCTTGACTACAATGGAGATTTTCCTGAAACCTAACTAAACCTGTAATGTTGATAATACCATCAGCATGGCATATTGAAACATACTTCTTTTGTTATATTGTGCAAAATCACGTTTACTAATAGCGTACACATTAATTTTATAGAAATCGGTGCTTATAAGTTTATGATCGGTAAACGGGTTAACATTTAGATATAACGAAATTTTTTGCAATATGAGTTGTCGCAAACAGCGGTTAAACGCTATTTAACGCTTTATTGTTACTTCATATTGACTGCGATTTCGTTGCTGAATATAAAATCGCCGTGGAACACTTTGTCACGGGTCGCTTAAAATCTCTTCTATAACCCGACACCCTTACAGAATGCATCACCTGCCTAGCCTTTTCTCAACTTTATTGAGGTCAGTTTTCAGTCTTACCGGATGCAGCAGAATATTATGTCTTCTGATAACAGATTTTACGTTTACGATTTTTTTATTTCGGTTCAGTTTTTAAGATGTGTTATCTGCCAGTTCCACAAATGCATAAAGATTATGGAACATAACCATTTATATTGTGGCCATTACTTTAATCTAATTTATATTTTTTGCATAAATTCACGTGAGAATGTGGCAATGAGCCAAGTTATTGTAATACGCTGATTATTTCTGTATTTCCCACCTTTCTCCTTCATAATTATGTATGCGCCTTACGTTTGCACGTACATAACAATGTTACTCGACTTGACGTAAAGTTAAATGGTATGTCTGTCAAACGATATATATGGCGCGGTCTCACTAATTATACAAATGTTTATTATATAATTCGCTATTCTCTATTTCATTTACGGTATGATTGGTGGACAGTGGGCACTGGACAGGTTGCGGAATCAGGCCATGTTAGGGCGACAGGATGGGGGAACCACACTGACCACTTTCACCCGGCTGTGTTGTTTCAATTTATTGTTCATAAACAAACGCTGTATTGAAAGCTACCGTAAGCCTTGTACGACAGACGTTTCTTAATAAAGGATGTCACATCCGTAAACTTTGACGTAGATCGTGACCTGGGGAAATAATATAGTTTTATTAAAATTATTGAAACTCGTTTTCATGTGAACAGTGAGTCATTTCTGTTTCTGTCCAAATTAGAGCTCAAAAACAAAGGTTTTAACAGTTTTTATGTGCATATTTCTGGGCACTTATCAAGGCACTGATTCTAAATTATCTAAGATTGTGTTTCTGAATAATGAAGCATATTGCCACAGTTACAAGATATCGTGATCAGCCCATAGTTCCTTGCTCCATCAATTACAGAGCTGCGATACATATAAGGTACTACAGTGCTACATTGCCACAATTTACCAACAGTGCTCCGAGATCACAATCTACATCGCACTGTTGGTTAATAAATCAAATGGCTGGTGGAGTAACCCGTGTGGTTTCTGCTTTTATTGACGCCAATGACAAATGATTTCAAATGGTTTATTCGGTGGTGTAACAGACTAGCAGTGTACTTTTGTAGGTCGCAGTTTAAGATATACGGATCAAGCCCGTCGGGGCTGCGGGTTGTTCGATAGAGATACCGCAGCCTCGACACAATTAAGGGCTTAGAAGGAACTTTTGTAGTTTTTAGTCAGTAGAAGCCCAGAGCGGGAGGAATCATTTGATGATTTCCCAACCTTCAAAAAAATAAAAGATATTCGTTTCATGGGTTCAAGATGCTAATACGAAGATGCTATCGATCGTAAGTCTACCCACGTATTACGCATGCATTAGGCTAGTTGTTATCTGTAGAGCAAGTGCTATTTGTGTGGATTTCGTAGTTCGATCTCGTCATTGTAGATTTTAAAAGTAGGTACTGCTGCTAGTCCTCATCGGAACAATCGTCGTAAGGAATTAGAATCTACATACAGCCTTGGTTTGGATTTGGACTCTACATAATTGTTATTGTAAAGAATACACGTAGAACTAACGTACCTAATTATTATGCTCCTACGAAACTAATATTTTACAAAGAACTAGTTAAAGCTTAACCAACTGCAGAATTAGTTAAGTATTTGTAAAAACAACATCGTAGTTTTACCAAAGCATCGAGTCGTGACCTCGACCTCAAACACTCATTTGTTGTTACAGACGATACAACGGCGTAACAACTTAATTCTACAATAGGAAGTTATAGTGTGGTTTACGCATAATGATATATGCATGCGATTTGTCTCGACAACCAACGTGCCATGCCGTAATCATTCGTTCTCTCTGGCTGACATTGAGCAACGTTCACACTTGTGAACGAAGCCTTGAAAGTCAGATGAGTGAATTTTGTGAACAAGGCTTTATATTGTTTGTTCAGCCGGTGACCTATAGTAGTTTCTCTGATAACATTGTTTTGTACCAGATATGAATATTTCACAAACTATGGTCTGTTTGTTTGTATATCTTTGCCAGAAACCAAATTGTGTCATTGTTCATGAATGCGGACGGTAATTGTCATTGTAAATGAATAGTTAATGATTTAATCGCTGGGTATAATGTTACAGGGCGTCGATTACAAACATGCTGTCTCTATGATAGGTGATAAATGTGATAATTTATGGAAAACATGTGGTGGTGCGTGCATGCGTAGGTTTACAAAACCATTGTATGACACGATAACATACACTTAGCTATAACAGACTTTACGGAAACCTATAAAAAGCTCTTCCTACAACTAAGTTACACGATTCATACAAAATCATAGATATAAAGTACATACATAGTGACAAGGCCAATCATTTTAGGATTTTCACATACTAGATATGAATGTGCCATGGCTAGATACATAATTATGGTTATTGCAAATAAGAAGTCTGTTTTATAATGCCAAAGCCTAATTTGACTAGTGCAATTAACTTGTATTTTGAAACATCACCGAATCAATTGCCAATATAAATTATTCGCTGAAATAAAAGTTAATTTTAGACTCTTATAATCTTTTACAACGATTATTACCAATTGTGGTATATCATCATTGTAACACAATATGAAACAGTATAAAACTAACCCCTTAAATGTCAGTTAATTTCGGGATTAAAAAATACAGATTAGAAAATCAAGTATACTTATTTACCCAATGAAGTTTCGGTCAAGATTTAGATTGCAATTAGTCGAATGAGTCAATCGAATCGTTAGTCGAATCTTACCTATCAATAATTATTTTATAGTAATTTTACAACTTTTTATTGTTTTTCTGGACCAACTTTTTTACAAATTAAATAATAACATCACGTGAGATTACCCCCAGCATGAACGGAACAAAAGCGTCATATGTTTTGATATTTCTAGATCCACAAACTAGCAGCAGTTCGTCGACGGATGTGGGGAAAAAAATTGTTTCAAAAACAAATTCCAAATAAAATCGTCTTGCTATATCTATTGCCTTTCATCAGCCTTCTGTAAAGTGCTTCTTTTTACCTAACAAATTCCAGGCAATTTTCTTCTTACCTCACTAGCTGATATTTAAAGTGATCGCATGTATATACCTAAGCGTTTGTCACGTGTCTTTAGCGTAGCTTCTCCTTGTCAGTCCGCTAAGTAAGGTGGGCGCAAATAAATTGCAACTGTCATGTAATACCTACTCTTATTTGATTACACGTGGGTACTTTTGGCGAAGACCTTGTGATAATCTATTGTGCGGTCTCCTTGGTAAGGTATTTGCGCTCGAACAAGAATGGTCGAGGCAAATGTGTTGTTATTTGTCTTGTTCTTATCATTTAAATAGTCTATAGCGATAGAGATCGCAGATGGGTATTTTTATGCTAAATGGACGATAGTTGATACTTTTGGTGTTTTGGGTTTGTTTATAAAGAGGCTACAAAACACATTATATTTATACAGATGGTTGGCTAGTAGGTTAGAAGATAAATAGACATTTGTGAAAAAAGGATTAGGTATACAAAAAAATAACAAGTAAGTATCGGTAAATGTCAACACATTGACAAAGACCCACTAACTTATAACCACATAATAAAAGTCATTGTTACAAACCTATATCATCTAATCATCATTAAAGTCTAATGCGGTCTTTAACATACATTATGTGAATAGTGGCTACGTCATGTTTAGCGGCGTGTCCACACGTAATTAATGGTAAAAACACTGTAATGTGAGTTCTTTGAGTAATTACGTTGCGTGCTCTCAAAAAGGCGAAGAAAAACATTGTGAGGAGACAGGCTTGACCTATAACAAAAATTCGAAGACATGTAACTTTTGCCCGCATTGGGCCCGCGTGGTTGGTTACAGCCCACTCCCTCTCGCAAAGAGTTGGCCCTTGTCCCACCTGTGGGAACATTATAGACTTGCTTGCTGTTGCGTGCTTCACGATGTGCAATGTGACCCACGAATGCCCACTTAACTGCAGGCCTTGACTTCTCCGCTAATAAAAACCATGATTTTCTATCCTTTTTGTTACAACGGTGGTCAATGAAATGCTTCATTTGGTTTAATGTAAAAACGTAGCTCCGAATCTGTTCTCGTTGACGTTGACCTTTATGCCTTTTAGTGTTCGTTATTTTTAACTGAGACATGATTTTTTTCAATCTACCAAATAGATAAATTAAACATGATATTTTCCTTATAATCTATGGCGAGACGAGCCGAACAAACACAAAAACAAGAGCTCTACATTAGCCCGGGATAGTAATAACTCGAAAAACGGGAAGATCCTTTCACCCCACAGTGAGAACTTGTAGACTAACAGGCACCTACACCCTTCAATTTTTATGATGCCAGGTTTGTAAACCTGTTCTTTTTACCGAGGGCTGCATTAAAATAAAAAACAAAAATGTCGTTTGGCTTGAAACCCGGTAGTTAGGTAAATGATCCAGAAAAAAATTGTTTGCCATCAGATGGCAAAGGTGGTTTGCGATCTGATCGAATTATGCACATAAATCTCTATGATAATGAGCTTTCCTAAAGCTTATGTCTAAGCTCAGAGGTATGCGAACCAAGTGAATAGTAGTTTGACACGTAGGCGACCTTGCCTGCATTCTCTATGGGTCCCTAACTTGTCCAAAAGTTATCAGCTGTTAGAGGCCGTTTGTTTGCCGAACTCAATTATGTTAGTGCAAGTTAGAAAGGAAAATGTAAAAGTTGCGAAAACAAATATACTGAGTTTTTTCGTTTGCAAAAAAAATATTCATAAATAAATAACTGCACTACAGTTATTCATTTATGAATTTTAACTTCCGAATTTTTGTAGAGAAAAAAAAACCTAGTATATTTGTTTTTCAACATCCACGTTATATATTCCAGTATGAATTATTAATTTAAGTTGCAATTATGTGTCATCGTCAAGGCAATACTTAATCAATATTGATACTATCATCATATCAATAATAAGTAGGTACATACAATAATAATTATTATAATAATTCAGAACAATTAATTGCAATTTTTTTTAAACATTTTCCCGCTAGCGTCCAATAGCGGCCTTGTCGCAATAGGCAAATAGTGACCTAGACCGAGATGTGACGGTCATCAATATAAAATATAGGGACAACTTCCAAGTGCAACTTTAATATTAATTAACCGGTAAGAAGGAATTACGTGTATTATTCTAACCAGTTGCCATAAATAAGTTGTCATATGTTATTTATCAGACATGAATTGTATCTATCGCTAGATAAGGCACGCAAACATGGTGCAAACAAATTAAGAGCATAAAATAAACATATTAACTAGTTCACACCATGGAAAAACAACGATTGCATAGAAGCTGTTCAATGGTTATACAGGGTGGTGCCGACAATACGACAATAAATAAAACCACTGGTAGTTCTAGTTCATAGGAATATTATTAAACTATCAAATAAATCTTAACACCAAAATAAAAAAGTTGAAAAAAAAAACAATAAAACTAAGTAGCATAAAACTGTAACCGTAATACAATACAAATACAATTTACAAACAAATATTGGTTTACTAACCTTAGGAATCATTTGCACCGATTAACGTGTGGAAATAAAATGTAACAAACGAATTTGGCAAAGATATTTAGGTAGGTTATTGTCGTTTCGTCGGTACCACGACGGTGTTAGGATTTATTTGATAGTTTAAAAATGTTCCTATGAACTAGAACTACTAGTGGTTTCATTTATTGTCGGTACCATCCTGTATAACGTTGTTTCAAGGAATAATAAATAACGTTTCGTGACAGTCTCTGGAAGTTCCTTGATTGTCGACTTGCAGTGAATTTTGGTTCATTTCAAGGTGCGACTGTCAACTTGGGCAATAAAACGTGTTAGATAGATAGGTACCTATTTGGGATTTACGCTTAAGTAACACACGATAGTCGTCAAACGGCACTGGGAATAGCTCCATCCAGCATTACATTTTTATAGCACATAATGCTATCGATCTAATCCGATTGTAAACATCAATGCCGAAGCAATAAACTAGCCTATTGCAGGAAAAACAATAATCCATAATGTAATTAATAATTATGTAACAATGCCATACTTTGTACGGGTATGCGTATGATTTCATTTTCATTATAAAACTAGGACTGGCTTGCGAGTGACGCATATAACAATATAATTGTTCTTATTTATGGCCATGGCGCCATTACAGGTCTTATACAATGGTAGACGGACCATAATCTTGTTAATTATACATGTGTGTGTAATCGGATATTGCATATCAATTTGGAATAAGCTCAAAGTTTTTTTCACATGTGTGTAATTGTTGTGTGTATTTTAATGTAAATAAATTGTTAATAATTTAAAAACAACTTAAATAGGAACTCCTGATAATCTTTGTATTTCAAATGTTTTGTACAAAATATTATTAGTTTACGTGGTTTCTTTGTAAAGTTTTATAGTTGATTATAAAATATATCATCATCGATCACTAATAAAAGTCGTATTAGTGATCGATGCGTATCGTACAATAAATGACACGGGAATTAGGATCACTCAAGTATAATACAGATACATAGACACTAGATACTAATTTATGATCAATCGATAACAATTTCTTTAAATTCCTTTTCGTAACTTTATTTTTTCTTTTAAACCAGTATTGACGTTGGTCGTAGAATTCACGTAGAATCAATCAATAGCCATACATGGTTAAGATTTCTAAACAAGTTCGGCGTGACATCCAGGAAGCGTTTAAAGTAAAAAGGCTGAGACACGAGGAACACTGCCTTGTCTCGTATGTTTAGTTAAATGTTCCTACTTTCACTTCGAATCGCTAATCCTGTAATTAACATTTGTAAACGATTTGAATTAAAATGATTTGCTATTAGCACATAGGTACGTAACTTAAAAAAGAATAATTTGTAGTTCGTTAAGTTCTATTTATCAACTGGACTAATCTTAAATTACTTCGAGGTTTTACATGCCGCCGAAAAATAACTTATCTATGACTTGTCATAAGCCCATGGGCGGTATAAAACTCTAACACCAGGTTGTACTAACCACACAAAAATAGAAGTTTTTTGATGGAAAAGATTGTAAATATTGTATCCCAAAACAATGCGGTTAGTTTTAGATAACATTGTTACTCCAATGCTGGAGTAAACAGTAGTTTACTCAAATAAGAGCGTGTCAAATGTTTCCCTTTATAACAATTGTTTTATTATACTATGCTGTAGCCGCTTTTTATTTTTTTGCCTCTTCACATCACAGATGTACGAACATAATTAGAAGAATTTGTTCAATAATAAATTATGTAAATAGCCTGATGTCGACGATAAGTTCAACATAACTACCCATTATAGTGGGTTTCTCAAAAAAATAGCCATGAGAACATTTGCCTGTTTCATTGCAATTGACGTTTCACTCGATTTTTTGTATTAAAACCTCAAACCGTGAAGATTTGTTGTCTTTGATTGATTGAAGGAAATAACGTTGTTAATAAGTCGATTGAGAATGACTTTCGCTAACTTCTTGTGGATGTGGATGACTGTCAACAATTGAGGTAATTGACGAATTAACAGCCGGATGATAAATTTAACCTGCAGCTATGTCGTTAGTTTTGATGTTAATTAACTCTTTTCGATAATAGACGTCTTACACCGAATCAAAATACCATAATTATATTTCAGGTGTTATGATAACTTGTGCAGCAGCAGGTCATATTATAGGAAAAATGTATGTATCTAGCATACATTTTGGTTCTTATATCAAGCAATATTATATTGTTTGTTGTATTATTATATTTGTTATGTTGCTGGCTTGAGTCGTTGTCAGGAGAAAATTACAAGTTTGTGTTGTTCAGTTTAAACTGAAATGGTCCCTTACATTATCATTGACACATAATTATGTATTTACCATGTTAGCGTAATGAGCTGAAAATTATACCGAAGTTACTACCGTGGTACTACCCATTCGGAACAAGCAGGCGGTCTCTTTGTAGCCCAGACCACACAAATTCGAAGTAGCGTGGGCAGTTTCGAATTAAAATTAATGCTCAACTTAATATGAATGTGTACCTATTTCGTCAAAGTATGTTTGATTCGAGCTTATATAACAGTCAGCGCAATGATACACATAAAATTATACTGGCAGACGGGTAATCTGTAGATTTCAAAGAATATGATGAAATTGATGTTAAATGTGCTATAGAGAAATGCTAATAAGATGTCGGAGCTGCTATTGAAGGTTCGCTTTTCGAAACTCGTCCGGAAATATTAATTTTTTTGGCACTAATGTAACTAATGTATGTAGTTATAGCTTCTAGCAATTTGTAAGTATGAATGACATAACAATCATGTGTGATTTTGTCGAAGGTTTTTAAATAATTTGCAATAGTTCGAAATGATTTTCTTTCGGAAAAAGCATTCAGGAAGTGTTTTATTTTCAAAACTGGCCATTTACTTTGATTATTAACATTTTTAGAACAAAACCTCTTTTGTTTTGCAAAACAAGCGAATATAGCCTTTTTTGAGTGGCCATGTAAAATAATCACGTTGCATCTGTGGCTAACATCTAGCTCAAACTGTGTAGCAATACGTAACGTAGACAGACATGCCAGTGTATATTGACCTTGAGAAAAATACGATTTATGTTTGAAACATGGGAAACATAAACAACATCAGCGGTTTTGCAACTAGGTCAGAACACCAGATACCTATAGATACTCGTTTAATGTAAAGGCAGTGGGTGTATCCTAATGGTCAGCGTGAGAGTCGGAGCGCCCGCGGGCGCAGTAAACGAATACTTGTTGATTTGATCAGGGTTACCTACTGCTTTTAATAATATGTTCAAGACCAATTGATTGAATTTAAAGAGGTTTCAAATATTATTAAACAGTTTAGAAGAAATGTCAAACAAATTGTGATCTCATGTATAGAGGACTTTTAGAAGAGGTCGTGGCTATAGATTGCAGGTTGGTCTGTGGGTGGATGACCAACAATGGCAAACTAAGTTTTCCCGCCGTGCTTCGAAAAGCATCATAAGCCGCTGATACCGGTTGTCAATTATAGTTCTTTAACAGTCGTTTCAGGTATTCAGTGACCCGAAAGTCTGACAACCAGTCTTACCGAGGGGGGTTAGACTGGAAGTCGACCCCAACTTACATAATTAGGAAAAGGCATATAACATAACATACTATACATAAACTCACGACCTTTTCATGAATGGCGTTCTGTAGTTTCTGCCTACCCTTCCATGCGGTAGCGCCACCTACTACGATCATTACATACTCCTTTTACCTCGTCCACATTCATACATCTGGTCATACACGCACACATTATTTTTCTTTAACATCTTATAGAAAAATTACTTCATTTCCAATTTTGACACATTACTTTTGTACCGAAAGCAATAACTAGTTCACTCTTGCAAGGAGGCTATGATGTTGCCTGCGTTGTCTCGTCTGTTACTATAATATTTAAACGACTTTGATTGAATCATAATTATAATCGTAACTGGATTAATAGTAACGATTCTATGATTCAATCGATTCTCGATTCGGTTTATCGTAGATCAAGAATAGTGTACGCGTGGCATATTAATAGGTTATATTGTACCAAAGGGACATTTGCAATCAGGAAGTATTACAATAATTCCTCGTGGAATATTTTGGTCGGTCGCACGTAATGTATGCGTTGTCATTGGATTTATTTGTGTTACAACATGCTGTCATAGACATGTTTTGAATCCTGATGTTGATAGCAGGTAAGGGCTTTATCTTGCCTTACTGGAACGTCGACCAGGATAATAATGACAATAATGTACTTACATTATTGCCATCGCGGGAATACCTTGAACGAAGACCCTGGATGAGGCTGGTACAAGAACGTGGAACTTGGTACAAACAAAGAGAGGTCTATACCCAGCAGTTGGTGAAGATGGGCTGTGGATGATGATGTTGATGTTGAAGAAAGAGCCCCACGACAGTAGTCGGATTGTTGATTCTAGAAGGGTTCTGTTTTCTGTATAAGATACCTAACGTACTTTTGCAGCAAAATCTTGCTTATGTTTAAAAATAACCTATATTTTGATATGAAAAGAAGTTCCAACTTCCAACTTCCAATTTTTTGAGAAACTCGTATCTTACACGTATAATGAACTTTATGTGGACCACACAGCACTGCATAAGACAACAACAGAAAACACGTTGCAGGTCAGTTATCACAATAACAACCTTTCATGAATGACATAACACATTACGAGTGCCTTACTCTTAATATACCAACTGATAGCAGTTGAGTTTACTTGTTAAACCGCATCGGCAACCCTGCAGTCGTGCGTTACGCAACCATCAGTTAGCTGCTCGATAACTTGCTCCACATTCGCTCTTTGTCTCGGAGACTCGGAGCCCAACTACTGCCCGACTGGCCACTAACCTGTATAGCAGTGTAATAAGCGACTTTATACCTTAGGTGCAGACTGCTATCTTACTCTTGGATAGCTTCCTTACGTAAACGATCATTAGTATTAATTCTCACCATTATATACTTTAACGCATTTCGGGAATTTTATAGCGTATGAATTTTAATTGGCACGTTAATATACGCGTGTGTTTGTTTCTGTTTACATAGTACAGCTTTCACAGGTTTTCGCACCAGGAGAATAGTGTTGCGTCGTCTCTAACATTTTTTGCAAGATTTTGCGAATTTGCCACCCACTGTTTAGATTATCTAACGTACCACTCCTTATGGTAACAAAGGTCTTTTAATTACACAATAAGTTTTATATTACAAAGTTCGCGTAATCGTAAAAGTGTGTCACAGCACTGTTAAAATAAGGCTTTATACTATTTTAATATCGCTAAATGCAATAAACGAAACAATATAAAATGTGGTAATTAGGCGTATATTATGGATAAAGGATCGGTTGACGATTATCTAATGAGAAACTAGTCCATTTTATAATAGTGTGTCCGTGAATACAGCCCTTTTTACACACATAATTAATGTTTGAATAATAACAAACTTGTAGAAGAAGGGGTCATTGAAGATTTCATTTTATACCAAAAAATACATATAAAATGAGATGGGTAATTTATCAAGATTTTCTTGCTATCACAATCACCTGCATAAAACACTCGAGGCGGAAAACAAATTGTTAAAATGCAAGATTTTTTGAAGTTGCCAATCAAAAGAACACAGTTCCTGCAAATGAAGACTAATCAAAATCGCATTAGATATTGTTAACAAAATTTGAGTATGAGGAAAGTATGCAAGAAAAGGCCTGTCTGATGTAATATCTGAGTCACAAATGTATTTTTACGAGCTCTCTAGCTGCAAAAGGAATGGAAGACAAAAGGAATGCTGTCTCTGTGGGCGCTTTATGCAAGGTACCTAAGTCCAAGTTGCAGGTAGACCAAAGATATTTGGTGACAGTACTGTCGTGACCACAAATAATGCACTTATAGAAATGCAAGGGGATGTCCTCCAGGAATAACAATTGCAACTTTGAAATATAGTACTCGTATGCCTGCTTAAATTGTTTATAACAACATAAAAGTACAATCTATGCTGTAAGAGATATAACTTTTAAAAGTTTCTTAATGTATAAACAATAGTGCTCATGACTGTACTAGGGGAACCTATAGGTGTGTTTTACCCGTTGAACCACAGAACCCAAAATAACAAATCTAAACATTAATGGCATTGGAAACAAGATACGGGTAAATATTTACATTAGCTTTAGTCCCATCAATTGCACTAATTTAGGACCTGTTTCACAAGGTCGATGGTCTAAAGTCGAATGCCTTTTTTTTTTTTTGGCGGGTGGAAAATCATCAAATAACCCCTCCCGCTCTTGGGCAGAGCGAAAGGGAGTGTCAGACTTCTACTGACTAAAAACCAAACATGTTCCTTCTTAAGCCTTCATGTCGAGGCCGCGGTATCTCTTGCAAACAACCCGCAGCCCCGACGGGAAAGTCGAATGCCTTCACTTAAAAAAAATCTTAAGATATATAGTCATCGTCATCATCATTAGCCTATAGTAGTCCGTGCTGGACATCTTTTCAATTGCACGCCACTCCACTCTATCGCTCGGAAACTCTCTCTCACCCAGTTGCTTCATCCACCTAGCCTGAGAGCCTTCCTTACACTTTCCGATTGGTCTCTACTCAAGAACACGTCTATGTCAACGTTCATCGGTTCTACGGCTAACATGGCCGGCCCATTGCCTTGCATTTAGTGCTAGAGACTAATTACTAAGAGAACGTTAGAGGTCATTAGTTCGCGTCAACCGGTAAATTTAAACGCTGATTATGTACTTAGCGACTGTTTTATGAGCATGTGCACACTCATTATGTTTAATCATAGCATACTAGACCATGGGTAGCTTTAACAAGGTCATCGTTTCGGGTTTTAAGCTTTTATGAAAACTAGCTAATGCCCGCGGCTTTTCCCGCGTGGGTGTCGGTCAAATTATATAATAAAACCTTCCTCAATAACCACTCTATTCATTGGTGAAAACAGCATGAAAATCGGTGCAGTAGTTTTTGAGTTTATCGCAAACACACAGACAGACAGACGCGGCGGAGGACTTTGTTTTATAATATGATGATGATGAAATGACGTTTCAGTATATACAAATGCAAAGTTTTGGTAAACCTAATTACTTTGTATTCAAATCCCGATCTTAAAACAAAAACTATACGGTGTAAAAACTAATGACGTTGGAGGTAAATGCGAGGCTAATCGTGGGTTTTCGACTTCAATTGTTTTTTACAGGACCTTACTGCACCATATAAGACTTTGACGAATTTTAAATGTGTCATCTGGTGTCATCATAAGGATACCGACTAAGTACTTGTAATTCAGTATGATGGTGATTAATTGTCCAAATGGGGTAGATAGTATGGCTGGTGGGTAATATACTGCATGAATCAGATCAGCAAGAAATCTTAAAAACAAAATTAAATATCCAGCGGAAGAAACTTGTCACTAACCAGCCATACGTGTTCCTCACTTTTCCTTATAAAATGGAAAAAACTTGAAAAACTGACAAATAGATGAAGGGAACCCTACATACATAAGATAGGTACACGTTTATTTTACTAGAACTTATCGTTCGGGATCTAAGCATACACGAGCGTAGGTATTCAACCTTATCTAACAACAATATCAATGCGTAATCACCGTGAGTGTAAACAATCTTACAAGAATGCGCATTGTGTCGGCAACTTGGACCACTGACTTCCGAATGCACGTCGAGAGCAGACCTGTGCGAAAAGTTCTTTTACACCATTGTTTGGTACACGAACAGGTGTAGTTAATTGGACGTGGGTATAGGGTCGTGTATTATATTGTATGGTGCTTGGCTGTTGTTACATCTCCTTTTGTGTGCAGTGAAGGCTAGGACGGGATTATTCTCGGGAAAAGAAACGATTGTAATTTGAAAATGACTAATGAACATCACACAACACATGCGTGTTATATTACGACATAGAACATTTGTTGTTATCAGAAAAACAGCTTATAAAGTCTGTCAGCCAAAGTCAAAGTATGGTGTGGCTTGATAGTTAAACTTTTTTTTCCCACTTTCCACTTTTGGTCGACTTGAAAACAATGGATGACGCATTGTTTTCAAGTGGAAACGACCAAAAGACCAAAAGTGGAAACTGGTGCTAACTTAGGTCATACTACCTACAAAAATGACGTAAAGGAAAACTTAAACACCATAATCCCAATTTGGTAGTAAGGCTGTTGTTGTTTTTCTTAGAAATGGCGATTAATCAGAGCTGACAGGCGTAGGTGTTGTTTGAGTCTAGGTAGAAAAACTAAGGCGTTAGACAGTAGGTACCAATTAAAAACCGGACAAGTTGCTAAACGATTATTTGGGCTACTAATTAATCGTAGCCTCATAATTAAAAAACACACACAGTGATCTAAGTTGTGAAACAACTCAATTGAGCTCAGATCAATTATCTTTTAATCATATCAGAGATCATGTTTTGTACTCGATTAACAAATATAATTGTATCTACTCATCCTTGTAGTACCGGATTAAGATTAAATACAGAAAATACCAATTGTGTAACACTTATATAATCTTATATCGAAATCAAGTTCCATTAAGTGGAATTGGGTCCTGCTACGAGTGTACGAGTATGTTAGTAATTACAAGTAGATATTGTGACCATTGGTACATGTTACTTTCACTCTTAAGGCGTGTGACAAGAAAATAAAGTTGCTAGAAATGCTTCATAAAATGTATTTCTCAATCATAAAGTTAAGGGCCGGTATGGTAAGCTCTGATTACGACTTGTTTGTTTGTTCTCTAGCACACTTTTAATTGTTTTTTTTATTATAACATGTCTATTAACATTCTTTCACGGGATCGTGACTGATAATTTTGTGAACTATACGTACCTAAGAGTGGTGATCTTTGCGAAGGCTTTTTGCAATATGAGAGCAGAATTCTCCATGTAACTTACCATTACTTTATCTTTTAGTTACCGAAAATATACATAAACATGGCATTATTTTTAGTAATGCTATAACTAACCAATAAAGCATGAGTTTATAATCTAATTATTTATGCAAGTGATACAGTACCACAACACAGCAGACTACCACAATTTTTATACCGTAAGTCTTCTTTCGTGAAAATAATAATAAATAAATAAAAAACATTTTATTATCAGGCCCATAGAGTGTTAGTCTAATGGTATGTTCAAAATTTTTGCAGCCTTGCTCTAATTCAATTTGCAAAATTAAAAAAAAAAAAATTAAAAAAGAAACTGCAAATAAAATCATGAAGGAAATTACCATTTCAACGTATCCTTTTGTACTCAGGTAGGTATTATAAATGCATTCTCGTGGAGATAAAAACTATGGACCTACTATTGATTGCCATTTCACAGTTATCAACTGAAATTCAATGAACTGAAACCGAGCTGAGTTAGTTTAACTCAATTAATGACGTTATTCAACCGCAGCATTACAAAAACTCGTACAAACTAAACTTTTTGTGTTATAACAAAGTTTTACATTTGAACTAACAGTATTTTCATCAACTTCTAAGTAACATTGCCAGAATCATCTTGCAAGATATAAACGCATAAAATTTTTTAAACCCTGAAATACGGGAGTATTTAATTTCACACTTCAGCAAACATTTTTTCAACATAGGAACTTTTTTACATAAATTGCACATTTTTCAGCTATACATTTTTACTTACAATTTCAACAACAATGTTCATAAGATATTCAAATAATTACCTGATTACAACACGTTTGTTTTTCAAGCTTTTTTTACTAATATAAACTTGCAATATTTGTTTGCTTGTTTGGTTAAATCTTCGAACTGAATTTTAACACAGTTATTCATATTGAGCTGAAATTTTGCGTACCTACCTTTAGATTGAATGATACTGCCTGGTTAGCTAAGTTCCATCATTCTAAATCTATTATGGCATACTCCAAAAATATGGCAGCTAGTTATTTTAGGGACACGCGTGAGATGGGCATCAATTGTAAGACCTATTTTTAAAAGCTTGTTTTTTTAAATATTTTCTTTTTTATCATACTCTTGTTTGTTTTGAAGTATAGGCACCAACGATAAAAACAATAGCTGCAGTGTACCAAGTGGGTGAAATTGGGAGATTACCTTCTACCATGTAGCTGTCTGGTATTTGGTTACAATTTCACAAGACCTGAGAAATGTTTACTTGTACTAAGCTTGTGCATTTCTATAGGTACTAAATTGCATCTACAAGAACATGTCCTGACCAAGCCATGTTTGGATTGCCAACATCGGAACATTCGGAACCACTCCAAGAAGATTACGTCATGTGCTTGACTGCATACAATAAGATAATAATATATTGTTCTAACAGAATATTGGTACGCGAATGTACTTCAATCCTAATTAAGAATCAAAGACAGTAACATTGTTAATAATTCTATTGTTCACTTTGTATGCAGTATGATGTCAATACGTTGCTGTTCTTGCTCGAAATGCGATTCATCGCCAGATTTTCCAAACCAACCGACGACGCGACGTGGTTTGGAAAATTGTTACACTAACCTTAGACGAGCAAACGATCTTCATTTTAAATATTTACAGTGTAAACAGTTGTTGACTGACCAATAAAGTAAATAATTGAGTTTGATAATCATCAGGATAATGATGCAATTTTAAAATGAAGTAAGTGTGCAGTAAAATTATCAATGACAACTGCACATTAGTAGTACAACTATTTGCAGACTCTCTAGGTACACCATTCAGCCACACATTGATTATGTTGAAAAACACTCATCATTTGACAACTGATAGAATTTGTAAATAGCATTTGCAGTAACTTCGTAAACGAATAAAACGTTACAATATAACTTAATTTGAGGCGGATTATTTTGTAAGTAAATAGATAAATTCAAGGAGCATACACCTTAATTTTTTGTCTAACAGGCCACGCCATAAAAATATTATTTCTGAGTTTTTTACTAAAAAGTCCTAGTAAAACTACTGGAATAATCTCTTTCTTAATATAAATGAGAACTTACCAATAATATAAATTCTTGTTTAAACATTTTTCATCACAGTTTTCGGGGGTACCTGGAACAAATAATATGTACTGTGAATACTATAATGGGAAAATTATCTTGAATTTGTTAACGATACGGTGCGCGGTGCCTTGCTTTACTCTTTGCGGAAACGGAAACTCATGATATTATTATATTAATACTATTTCTGGTTTTAGTACGTTTTAACAGATCCGTTAATTTTATTGATACTTCTGGTATGGTAGCTTTATTATTGTTAGTTTTCAATCATGACTTAACACATTTAGTTAAATAGGCGTGTACTGCTATGCAAGGATTTATCGGCGCCTATCATAAACTACAAGAAATCAAGAAACTGAAAGGCGCTTTTCAATTGGCCGTACACATAAATCTCAAAACTAGACTTTGCCAATCTTTTAACATTGAACTTAACCAGCCACCCATCCGTTTTCGAGTCGGCGACCACAAAGACAAACTACTTGATTAAATTGCGTACCTCATGCTCTAGTTATGGCAAGGTTGTACGTGGGTTGATGGTACAGGTGACATTGAGACAGCACTCGCGGCAACCAACACTCGCTCTAATGCAGAAGCAATTAATGACGGTAATCAGATTGTCTGTTTGTTTGTTCGAAGCTGTTTTCTCACGCATTAGTCTACTGATTAGAGGTTGATGTTCGACGGCTTAGTGTTTCCTGGTTTTTGGTGAGTTTTCTTGGGTTTTATTAATGTGATGTTATGATGTTCAGTTAACGATAAGTACTTGACGATGTGACAGCCACAAAATTAAGGATACATAAACAAATAGTCGTAAAATTAATGACTCTATTTGTACGGAAGACATTTGAGTTCTTAATCGGGGTTCGCAAAATCGTTGCCACTGGCTCAAAATGGTCCAAAAAAGTTTTCAATCAACTAAGATTGGCCGATAGTTGTATACGTTGTAGGTAGTTAATACATTGAGGCGCAAATTATTAAACAATATTAATTAAAAACGCGAATCTCATTATCACGTATAAAGTTGCAGGCAGCACTAGCTACCTACCTACATAGCAACGTGCTAGATTACCATCACTAAGCCAGTTGTTTTGTTTGTCATGTACAAGTAATTATTCCTCACCCACATAACATGCACGGAAATAGGCATGCGATTGTGCTTCGATAAAAATTAAGCATTGTAGATATTGATTAAGTCACAATTTTGCATAACCAACGTAATTATTTATAAATTCCTTCTGTTATGGCGTTGTTTACTATAGAAAGTGTGCGTACAATGGGACATTGAACGATAGTGAAAAGGCTTGCGCTCATCGCATATCAAGTGGGCATTTCGTGTGTTTTATGTGATTGGTCATGATTGACGTCGGAACCAAGAAACGTGCAGTTCCGCAAATATGGGATAGATACTGTAACTGTTTGACAGGTGGACTGTGTTCGCACTGTTGCGCCTATTTTCTAGAACATAACTGACATAAAATTTAGCTATCAATTTATCATAAATGATGTGTCACTTGTATAATTTAGAATTTTTTTTTATTAAATCTTGTACATGTTTTTTTTCCGGATTGTTTGAGCATGTGTGACCACTGACCATTGTAGGCCTTGTAAATTCCAAGATGCTTGTTAACTTAATATCTTGTAACTGTTTTACGCTTTTAGAGAAGTAGTTAGCGACTTCTTGTTGGGTCTTGGCTGTAGGTGTGTAACATAATCATCATCATCTTCCTGCCCTTATCCCATTATATTTGGGTTCGGCGCAACACGTTTTCTTCTTCTATTCTTCCCTGTTACACGTCAAGGTGGCATTTAATTCAATGAAATATACTCAAACTGAAACAGTCAATAGAATTGAAAAGTGTTTAATTTTAATGCGTCAATGATTTTCTTTCCAGAAACCACAATTTAAAGTTACATTATCGTCACCAGTATTTTATATTTGAAGTTACGTATGACGTAAATAAATCGGTAGGTCTTGTTAGTAGGTACTTGTTTTTTGTTAAAATTGCAAGTTTATTCAATCAGGCCACTCATTGTTACAAATCTCACTTTTTATTCTTACGAATTCACAATGAGTACACAAACAACAAGAAGGTCAGTGATTCACCTTTTCCGCTTTTCAATTGTTTCCCACTTCAATAAATCAGACTCTTGCATAAAATGACAAACATTTGTTATGGGAACCTCATCTCGTAGGAACTTTTTTATTTATTATAGCAAGTTATTTATTGTTGTCAGAATTTCAGGCGACTACCTGTACTATTCTAATGAGTTCCCAAAAAACCTATAATCTTTATATTAATAGGCGGGTATGATGCTGCTTTCAACGGATTCTTAAAAACAAATACTAGTAAATCATCAGCAATTTTTTCGTTATCTACGTAATGGTTGGGAACTATTCGGTTAAATAATAGTGAAACAGTAATTGTAATAAATTGCTGATTCTATTACGATAAACAGGAAGTGTGGGGAAGTAATGCGATACTGTAAGGCAAGCGTGCAGCCGCGGTTTCTTCGTAACGCTGCACTGTTTGTATTATTTTAATGTTTCACACTTTAAATAGATACAACGACTTTATTCTGAGAAGTTGGGGTCAGCTTCCAGTCTAACCGGATGCAGCTGAATACCAGTATTTTACATGGAGCGACTGCCTATCTGACCTCCACAACCCAGTTAATACTAGGTAATATATATATATACTCTTTGGTATGACTGGATGTCAGAATTTCAGGTCACTGACTACCTGTAACGACTGCCAAAGGTCTGTATATGACAGCCGGGACCAACAGCTTAACGTGCTTTCCGAGGCACGGTGGAAACTCGGTATGTCGGGCGGTCACCCATCCACAGACCTACAAGGCAAGCACAGCTTTACGTAAAGATCGACCCGAGTGGCAGTTCTTATTAAGCCACGAGCTCCTGTCCTAGCTCCTTCTGTCATACTTTTACTGGTAAAATACTCTGCCCTGGAGTGTAAATGTGGTGCTGTTCCACAAACGATGGGGCACTTGATGTCGTGTCCTGCGTGTCCTGTTATTTGTTCGCTACAGGAACTGATGGACGCTACCGAAAGTGCCAAACTAGTACCTACTAGTTTGGCACTTTCGGTAGTTCTGGGCAGACACAATTTTGATTGCCGACATCAACACGCTAAAAACAGGCCTGGTAAAATCCATATGGAGATTTTTTAACTAATTTGCCAACGAACTAGAAATATAAATAAACTGTTTTGTTTCCATTTCTATAGCACGTTGTAAAATTAATTGCTTTGAAGAGTTAATAAAAATTAATCATTCAAAAAAAGTTAATAAAGCAAGCAATAAAATTAAAGAGTTCGATATGAGTGGTGACGATACTAAGGAAGAATTTAACATTTACGACTTTCGGCGATGACTCATACTTGCATGCATGTGTCACTGATACAGTTTAAGTTGTGGTCAATACTTAGGTTTACTAGAATTAGAAATCGCTATTTCATACGCTTACTAGTATCGACTTGGTACCTACATCTAAGGTTTAGCCCAAAGACCCGTGTTTAGAATTAGTTATGCACGCGAACAGTGTGTGGCTTACTTCTTCGAGGAGGTGGTTTTAAAAAACATATTAAGCCAATTCAGAGGGAGGAAGGAGAGAGGGGGGCGAAAAAACTGTGACACCGAGTTCGGCACTCGATAAAGAAGAAGAACAAATAATAATTGTTGTTTATTTGATTCGTTTTTTTTTCTTGTTAATTAAGTATTATTAGGAGCAGTGGTGGCCCAGTCTTACCAAAGAGTATCGTATTACGTAATATTAACTGGGTTGTGGAGTCAGTCGCTTCATGTAAAATACTGGTATTCAGCTGCATCCGATTAGACTGGAAGCCGACCCTAACATAGTTTGGAAAAGGCTAGGCAGATGATGATGAGGAGCAGTGGTGGCCCAGTGGTGGCGACCCCGACTTACGAACAGTGAATCGTGGGTTCAAACCCAGTCAGGCGCATTAATTTGTGTAATTTATTTCATCACCACTGTTCTCAAAACGGTGAAGGAAAACATCGTGAGGAAACCAAAAAATTTGCAGACATGTGACATCTACCAATCCGCACAAGGCCCGCGTGGTGGATTATAGCCCATCCCTCTCCTAGAGAGGAGGCCTGAGTCCCTGCAGTGGGAACATTATAGGCTGATGATGATGACGTGTTATTAGTCTTGAAATTTTTGTAATAACTGGCTCTTAAAAAGTAAAAAAGATAATTAAATATCGCTAAAATCCTAACCTTCCACTACTCAAACTATCACTGGAACATATGTCAACTACGTTTTTTTTTTTTTATCATATTAAACCTGTTGAATGTAGCACATTATAATGTAGTTTTAATTTATTCATGAAATAAAAACAGACGCCAAGTGTACTAATGGGGTTTGTGCTGGTTCCTCCCGTTCTTGTTTTTCCCTGAAAATGGATCTGTTTTATAATTGCTTTTAGTTATACTGGTTATATTTTGTTTGTTCAAATATGTTTAGAATTATGCCTCTATGCTCTTTCTACCTACTTTCTAAACGCATTTTTTATTTTGATGGTGGGGAAATCATCAAATGACTCCTCCCTCTCCGGGTGGAGCGGAAGGGAGTGTCAGACTTCTACTGACTAAAAACCACCCAGGTTCCATCTTAGCCCTTTGTGTCCGGGGCCGCAATATCTCTTTCCAACAACCCGTAGCCCCGGCAGGCGTCAGCCCTTGCAATGTTGCTGACATCTCTTCGATGCGCGCGTGGAACACGAACGCGCCGTCGACATGGCCTGTCGTCGTCATAAGACGGACGGACGGTGAGCTAGCCCATTACTCACCGTACACAGGCCCGCGCCTAGGGTAGCCGGAAGCGATCACTGCCCCCCGACGCCCGAAGCGTCTACCGCGATGCGGCTGCTGGAACGACAGGTTCTCTCCCTCTCACGTTCCGCCACCTCCTTCGCTAGCATCACTGTTTCGCAGATGGAGGCGACAGCGTCTCATTCCATCTACTTTCTGAAGCCCTAGACTTGTAACTAATATTCTAAAGAAACAAAAGAAAACATAGATTGACCTTTGAAATAATGGAAGAAAACTCAATCGCGGGGTCACACAAGATAGGTGCACAAAATTTTGAACATAATCTAGAATTACTCAACCATTTTTAAATGTAGATAATAATATAATGTGGTTTATTTATTTCTGAAATCATAAATCAGAAAAAAATAAAAAAGCAGAAATATGTAAATGAGCCCGCATAGAGGTATTTATCAGGTCGTGAAGGCTGATTAATTTAATTAAAACGGTTTCTTGAAATTCACGTCTTTACCTATTAAAAAGAAATCTTTTTATAACACGGTAGAGAATGGTGCAGCTTGTTACCAATATCAATAGTTCATGGTAACAAAAAAAAAAACATTTTCCTCGTATGTTGGGCAATTTAGCGATCAATCTAGAAAAACTTAACTTCCTAACGGATACGCGGTAACACCACGGATACTTGCTTGTAGCGTTTTGTTGTATAATTATTGTACATATTACAAAGTGAAGTAAACGATAGTTTCAATTTTAAACATTGATGTGGGTAATGTTGGGTGCCAAGCAGAGACCCGATGAGGTGTTACTATTCTAGAGGTACAGTTGAAATGGCTTTTGGGATAGCAGATTTATAGCTTTTCTTCTTTAGGTTGCTTTTCGTCTGTTTAAGAGCAGTGCCCTTTATAACAGCGTTGCTTCTTGGTAGTATGAGGTATGACGGGTGATGTGGAGGAATAAGAAAAATGTAGTGAAGAAAATGTTGAGTATGAATCTAGATGACTTATAGCCATCTACATTCATTCTCAAGAGTAAGTAAGACCAAAGAAGCAATGCATGGACTGTGTGAAGGATATTATGGATTGATAATATGGAAGAAGTAGACATGCTGCGTCAACCCCAAATAAATAGGGATGTTTCCTGAAAAAAAAAATATGAATAGTCCGTCTGTTAGATTATCGAAAAGTATTGGATACGTTTTTTTGTTTTATCAAATCAATACAAATTGACGAAGGTAAAATGCGTCAAAGATTTGAGTGGGGGTTTATAACGTCACTCACCGATAAAAAATGTCATGCTAGGCCTTAGAATATGACATCTGCACACGAGTTTTCAAAGCACTGTATCGTCTTCATTGTTTGTTTACGCGAAAAAAAGAAAAAAATACGTGTCCAATATTTTTTGGTAATCTATCTGACGGACTAATTAGATTTTTTTTGTTAACTATCCTATTGGAATAAGGGTAGAAGAGTGATAATGGGTCTGTAGAAGCCACACGTTTCCGGATTTTCTTAATGCATAGCAAATATCTGCGATGATCGAATAATAATGCATAATACGTGCTGGATCATAATTCAAGGTATAATCTAATCTCTAAACAAATAAAGCAGTTCCGTGATCTATACACACATGAATTCACATGATTACTATGATTATACAACAGTTCAATGACTGAATGACTGACAATATAGTCGGAACCACTGAAAGAAATAACATAATTTGAAGGGTTGCCTGCCTCTTAACCGATTTCTTAAATAGAAGAGGTCCTCATTTCAGTAGTATTTTATTTCAATTTTTGTTACCTCATCATAACTCCAGGATTACTGGATCGATTTTCGCGATTCCTTGGTGGTCTCAAAAATGTTTTCTTGTATAATACAGCATCTTTTACTTTTGTAAAAAATAAACAATTTGTGTAAGATACCGTCATACCTCAACTAAAGAGGCTGAAAATGGCAGAACCTTCCGAAACTACCTTTGAATTTGTTGCTTGTTCCCACAACCACAAGTTACTGCTAGTTATCTATAGATCTACATATACCTTGTTTGTTATTATTACCCTACAAAAAGAGGGAACCAATTAAGTACTACCGCGTACACGGCGACACATCAAGCTCTACATTTCCAGTATAACAATGCCTCGCTTTGTACAGATTACTCATACAATGAGAGATTCGCTTAAACTGGTTTGGTATAAGTTGATACCTACGTACACCTATTGCTTCAATGTGCATGTATACTTAGTACACACATGGGTCAATTAGCGTTACGTATAGGCGGAACAACCTACAATCTATATGAACATAGCAATATTGTGTCGTTTTAAGATCTTAATAACACGTAAGTAAGTAAGTACATATTAGATACCACGTGCATGCCGCCAAAGAAACTTTGCTTCCTTCTACGCTTGTATTGATAAGTACTTTGTACAGCAGGTTTGCTATGACGACATAATTATGAACTCTCTATGATATAATTTGATTTACTGGTGCTGTGATATAATTATGTTTGTTGCAATAACATTTTTTTTTTTGTAATTTGTAGTTTTATAGTTATGTCGCAGTAAGATAGTCAAAGCCGTGATAAAGTGATTGTATCCTTATGATATAATAGATAGTAATAGAAAAGTTGGGGCCATTCAGCAAATTGGACGACATTCTGAAATCAGCCAAATTGATACACTGCCAGAAGACCCGCCTCTATAATAATTTATAATCAGTGGGTCCTGCCCACCATGACGTACAGTCCTCAGATGTGGACGCTACACAGGAAGCTGTGTACAGGCTCAGAGTAACACCAAGAGTCATGGAGCGTTCGCTGCTCGGCATAAAGCTACTAGACCGAGTTCCAAACGTCGAAATGCGTTACCGAGACAATATTGGAAATCGCGTTAAGAAACTCAAATGGAGCTAGGTAAGTTATCTGGCAAGGGGTGGTTGTGGCAAGTGGAATAAAACTTTGACAGAGTAGCGTCCAAAGAATGGAAAGAGGAGTGTTGGTTTTGCGACGGCGAGATGGGCAGACGACATTGTTGCAATTGCGGGAATATCTTGGATGAGGCTGGAACAAGAGCGTAGAGCTTGGCACAAACAAAGAGAGGCCTATCCCTAGCAGTGGTGAAGTTGGAATGTGGATGATGATGATCAATTTGAAAGCAATTTATTCCTATCTAACTAGACTAATAGCAGTTTTTTGATGCCTTTTTATAGTTTCTTGTTAGTTTATTTATTTATTAGTTTTTAATTAATTTACATAGTTTACTCTAATCTAATCAATAAAACAAGTTACTAGACCAGTTAATACTTTATCACGGCTATAATTATCATACTGCGACAGTTACATTTTAAGATAAAGTATGTTGAAAATTCTTAGGGTTATTGCTCAAATTCCGTTGGGATGTTTAAAAGTGACTACTTAAGCAAAGTAACACTATACGGCAAAGTAATATACGGTAAAGTAATATTATAGTATATACCAGCTATTAGGATTATGGAGATGACAAAAAAAGTATTCAATTGACTAACTAAAGCCTTCAGCTTAGCTACTACTACCTTAGAAATGTTCTATAGCTACTACCTTACTATCTAATCACGTTTATTCCGGGCTCGATAAGAAAGAAGAAGTATCGACTACAGAGAAAGTCAGATGTTTACTACCGCATCGTGTTCATAATATAAACAAAAGGATTTTCCTAGCACGTTCAAGGTTTGCATATGTCACAATAAGATAGCTGTGTCCGTTATTTTACCTCGATTCCGACTTTGGCTATCTTACTCAGCTTTCCGACTATTCCAACTGTGAAAATCCTTAACGGTAATTATGTTAATCTTACACGATTCGCTCTTCAAGGATCTCTGTGACCTCTTTTTAAAACGAAACGGATGAAACTGTATTTTCTCTTGACTCTGGTTTTTCCGTTTTAGGAGATAACCTGAGATGCTGCAGCATTTCAGTGCCCGTATTCACAAATGCTTTGATGTTTATCTCGGTCGGTTTCACACTGTCAAAAAATGATAGACATACGATTTTTTTATAGAAATCGAATCGAAGCATAATGCGGAAAAATAAGTGCAATTTAGCTTCGTGCCTTTAACCCATTATTTTTTTAAATTCATCCCCTCCCTAGATCATCATAGGGATGAATTTTTTTGGGAGGTCGACATGTTTGGCACTAAGTAATCTATTGGGCACATGTTTTGTTTTGTACACAAACGTTGGCTCCACCATCTAGTTCACCAACAGCAACGTAACGAAGTTCGATTCTCTTCCGGAAAATACTTACTTAAGAAATGAGTTGTTGTTAACAGTTATGGCTCACTGTCTACTCATGCTCACGGCTCATGAACATTTTGTAATTATAGCAATAATGTGCACTTTCTTTATTTCTGTAATTGACATAAGTGAACGCAAATGGTCTTTTGTTCTAGTCTTGTTAGTTCATAACTTTGATGAGAAATTCAGCTGTAATTGGCGAATATGAAATATAAAAAAAAAGTGTTGCGCCGACCCCAAGTAACCATCACCACAAGGGGAATTTGATGATGAATTCGCTGAAAGTGATAAGTAGTTGCCATTGACATTGTGTATTAGACATCTGCAATACCAAAGGCGCAGATGCGTTGCCATCCCAAAGATTCATGTGTTTATAATTATACTTAACTGGCACTCATTTACTTCAAACCAAAACACATCAAAACTGCTTGGTGGCAAGAACAGGTATGATGGTACTGATAGTAATTGGATTTTGATTTCGGCATTGACCTGAGTAACTTCTGTCAGACTTACATCTATTATTATTTCCTACTAATCTAATCAGACAAACAAATGATTAATTTTGAACCGATCAGTAGTATGACAAGACTTTTGTTCAAACAATGTTTTTTGTTACTTCATGAAATAATGATTGATGATGTGATACTCTTGAATAAAGGCACTTATGGGTACGGAGTGCCCTTGTCTGACCATAGTGTTCAATTTGTAAATAGCGATGTCATAAACTCGTAATGCAATTTATAATGTTAACCTTGTGTGATTTACGTAATTGATAGACATGTGCCTACAACAGGAATTGTTTCATGTCTTGTTTTAGGAAACATATCGCAATTTTTCATAGGTTTGACTGATAATTATGGGCATAAAGATTCCAATACAATAGGCGATCGGACACAAAAAATCTAATTAGTCCGTCAGATATATTTTCAAAAAATATTGAACACATATTTTTCTTTTTTCACATAAGCAAAACATGATGACGATACAGTGCTTCGAAAACTCGTGTGACGTCACATGTGAGTGCATTTTTTACCTCTACTATCTTTGACGCGTTTTATCTTCCTCAATTTTTATTAATTTGATAAAACAAAAAAACACATATGCGATATTTTTCGATAATCTAACTGACGGACTAAACAGAATCTTTTTTTTTTGAGTTAGTCCGATTCCCTATTCTACATGGCTCCAACTAGATAACAGTACCAAATAAACACTAACTACTGCCCTGAACCTAGTGTCGCATGAGTCCTTGTAAAGGACAACGAAACGAGCTGGACAAATCAACGCCCACTGGTCCGCATTAGCCTACCAGTCATGAGGGGTTTTGACCAGTAGTGGGATGACGCATTCCAAAAACGTGTTTCTACACTTTATTGATAGTTTTGAAAAAAGAAAACAAACCGAATGTCAATGAGATGACATTCAGTCTAATACTGTTCCTTATTATGATATTCATAATAATGTATATATTTTTTGTAACTTGATAATGTCAATTCTGAAATTACCATTTATGACGATGACATTGAATGGACAAAACGTGAAATTGCAACCAAATATTTTATGCAGGTTGGACAGACCAATTGGGAAACACAGTTGAAGAAGATGCTGGATATTCTTAAGCGATCCCTTTTTGGTGAAGATAAGTAATGTGTGTTTTTTTGTTGGGTGCCACTGAGAACATTGTATGGCTAGGTACATTTTATTATTTTAATTTACCACTGTTACTGTTTTGTCGCCTTTACAAGAGTCACCAGCTAAAAATTTTGCTGGTGACTCTTGATATAGTTCGGAAGCATATTGTGTTGAAAATTAAGGAGTGTTAAACAGAGTACCTTGAATATGTCAGATATTATATTGTAATGTGTGAAGATGGCAAAGGTGAAATAAATTAGCACTGGAGAATATTATCATAAGACGGCTGATATTTTGTATCTTGTAATAAATAAGACACTCCTGGACCTGTTATGTTATAAGGTCATACTTGCATGCAGTTTTTTAGTTGCTTTTGTTATTAAAGCTGGGTTAGTTGGACGTTAGATAATGTTACTTTTAATCTTGTTATTTGTGTGGAAATGTAAGCCAACTACTTACTTCTATTATAGAAACGTCTTTCACTTAATTATGTCCAACATCAAATACTCAATTAGGATATGTTTTGTTTAGAGTTTAAGAAAGTAGAACTAACACTTCTATTATAGTTTAACAAAGCATATTCACACCATTTTAAACTGAATCGTTACAATAGTAAATGAGATGTGTCCTCAATACTTCCATTTAACAATTTTAAAACAAAAGACTAGGAGACGAAACGTCGCGTTCGCGATCGCATTGAGTTTGAAAATTTGAATAACGAACGCGTGTTGCGCACGCGCCGGCTTTGGTACGACTGGTGGAGGCTTCCCGCCAAAAGCACGCAGCGATAGTGGCTGCAAGTAGCTGCAAACATTCATTCATGAATGCGAATCTTATGCAATTGTCTTGTTATTGAGATTATCGTGGGGACCATTGAATCATTGCTGTAGGGTCACGACTCCCGCTGGGGTATAAGCGGGTCAATTATTGTACGTCTGTAATAGAAAAGTGCCATTATTGTCATATTATTATTTAAAAAAGAGTTGATTTATTACATGATTAGTTTTGCAGTTTTCTATGTACGGACGAAAGATGATCGCTATACAGGGTGTAAATCAACCCATCACACAGCCGTCAACCAAGCATTCTGTACATCAAACTAAGTACCCCTACGCAAAAAATGTTGCTGGGAAACGACTTTTTTTTTGGGTCAAAAATCACATTTTACGGTAAAACTCAATTCAGCACTGTTAAAACATTGTGCTAGTGGATGCTTTGAATAGTTAACGGGTCATGGAGGTAATTTAAGTAAAGTTGTAACCTAAAAAACTAGTATTTACAAAAACAGCTGTGAAAAATTTGGAACTTTGACCCCCAATATCTCCGTAACTAGGAGGTTCCCAGGTATGGTCTAGAACAAAAAAAATATCGCAGTGGTGGGCAGAACAAGTGCCCTTCGTTTGTGTTAAGGGTACTTTTACACCCTATATTTGACTGAACTTTTCAGTACGGTAAAAGTGCAATGTTCGTTCTTTTCGCCATTTGCACGATTTGGTATTTTTAACCGACTTCAAAAAGGAGGAGGCTATCAATTCGTCGGATCTTTTTATTTTTTATATGTATGTTCCCCGATTACTCCAAGATGGCTGGACTGATTTCGATTTTTTTTGTTTTGTTTGAAAGGGTCAGGATCTGATGATTAAATCCTGGAGATATAGAGAGAACTCTTCAAATTTTATAGGCACACTTGAAGTGATTTGAGTAGTTTTTGAAAGAGTACCTTCTCGGGGTGATCCCATTTCAATTTGGTGAAGATCTGATGAAGAACTTCGGAGATAGGCAACGGAACACCTCAATAAATTATAGCAAATGGACTGGGATTGCTGAAATCTCATGTCTGTCTATTGTTTACACCAGTTCATAACATAACATCACGCTGGTACGTTGTGAAGGGAATGTGAATGATGAAAAATTTACAATGCACATGTGAACCACTAAAAAGTGTAAAATAAAAACTTTTCAACAAAAAATAAAACAAAAAGTGAAAAATAAACCGTTTTGAAATTCACATTTCACAAAATCAAAAAATATAAACCAAAAAATAAAACCGACTTCACCAAAAAATAAAACACAAAAAATTGAAAAATAAACTTTAGAAGAAAAATCAGTTTTTAAGTCGGTGACTTTTGTTTGTTTTATTTTTTTTTGCCACCAACTTCAGAAACTGATTTTTCTTCTAAAGTTTATTTTTCACTTTTTGTGTTTTATTTTTTGATTTTGTGAAATGTGAATTCCAAAACGGTGCAATGACCTCAACATTTGCACGATTTGGTTTATTTTCCTATTGTGAAATGTGAATACCGAAACAGTGACCTCTTCCGACATCCTAGACTTAGAATCAAATTGGATTAGATTCGATTAGTGATAGCAGATGACAGACATTTACTGAAATCAGATTGACTAAAATATTTAGCGAATCCTACTAATATTATAAATGTGAAAGTTTGTGAGAATGGATGTGTGGATGTTTGTTACTCTTTCACGCATAAACGGCTGGACCGATTTGGTTGAAATTTGGTATGTAGATAGGTTATACCCTGGATTAACACATAGGATTTGTTTTTATCCCAATTTTATCTTCCCGTGGGATAATTTTCGAGTTGTAGCGGGCGAAGCCGCTGGCAACAGCTAGTTCAAAATATTTACTGCACTATAATGTTTACAAGTACAAGGTGTTACTGTATATTAAACAGTAAGAGATACCTATAGTAATTGTTACTTTAATAGTATAATCGAAGCCAATCTAAACTAATAGGTATTATATAGAGGAAAGGTAAGAATTTTTGTTTGTTACGAGTACGATTTAACTCAATTTTGGATAGTCGATTTATCGAGAAAGGTTATAAGCTATATTATGTGACGCAGACGAAGTTGCGTGGGTCAGCTAGTTTAAAATATTTGTAGTATATTTCACCACCTTCTAATAAGTTCCGGTTACGGTTACTTGCCCGGCAGTGGATTGCATTGATATTTTAATCCAATTTAACTTTCATTTTTACTACCACCCAGGCTTACATGCTGGATTATGGCGTCTGGCTAATTATGCCTCATGAGGGAAGAAGATTTTGATATATCCGACCCCGGGAAGTCAAAACCGGCGCCGTTAAGTTCCGGAAGATGTTGCGATGGAAGGCCTCCCACTAGGTGAACCAATGACTTGGTGTAAGGTGCGGGAATCCGCTGGATGCGAGACGCACTGGACTGGTTGGATGCGGGAGGCCTATGTCCTGCAGTGGACGTCTTTCGGTTGAAAATGATGATGATGACGATCCAATACGCAACGCTTAATGTATTGATACATAAAATATACCTATGTCTAAGATTGATTCTCACGCTCCTAAATAAAATATACATAATTATTTAAGTTGATAATTAAAGGAAATGAGACACATTCAGGTTTTTTTAACGAACGGGATGTCTACTATTGCAGGATATGACAACAGTCTCATAGGAAGGTGAGTAATCGGCTATGTACGATCATATTGCGTTACCTATAATTAGGCTTTATTTTTAGAAAATACATACAAATCGTTAACCAAGTATTCGGTACATCAAACTAGGTAACACTACGCAAAAATATTGTCTGGAAACGATTTTATTTTAGGGGTAATCGCGTTTTGTGTAAAAAAGTTATATTTAAAAACTTGTATTTTTTTTTAAATACCTGAAGATAAGTTGAAACTTGAACCTCCAATACCCTTCGGCTGCGTTATTCAGGGTATTTTTATACCCATAAAACTTAATCCCAAAACGAATTTCATAATAATTTAGAACCAATATGTTGAATGCACGAGTTATATTGAAGAAGAGAATCAAACTCCGTGATGGTGATTAAGAAACGGTAGGCTTGTTATGTCGAGCAATTGCAGGTTGTTGTCCCAGGTACATACAAAACCCATCGGGGCTGCGTGTTGTTCTAAAGAGAAAGAGATACCGCGGCCTCGACACACAGGGTTAAGAAGGAACATGGGTGGTTTTTAGTCAGTAGAAGTCTGACACTCCCTACCGCTCTGCTCAGAGCGGGAGGAGTCAGTTGATGATTTCCAACCCAACCAAAAAAAGGTACACAAAATGGATTTTAGATATATCCATGAGACCATGACCCAAATCGCATATTATGATTGCAACACAGCCACCAAATTGAAATGAAACTGGGCTGGCCACAATTGGGCCAAAGTGGCTTCAGATTGGGTTGCGACCAACTGAACCAGGCGACGCGGTAGGCCCGAGGACGAGCTGGACTCTTTTCAAAAGGATTGCCAAATAGCCATAGATAGGAAATGGAAAGAAGAAAGGGAGGCCTTTGCCCTGCAGTGGGACACATCAGGCTCATAATAATAATGTTTTTAATATATTTTCGTAAAGAATATTTATTAAATTTATTTTTGTACAGAATATTTAAAAATGTAGTTTGTAATGAATATAATTATTTCCCCAAGCTAGGTTAGGGCATCAGTTAGAACTTTTTTTGGTACATGCACTAATGTACGGGTAATGTACGACCAGGTGTCTAAGCCGATATTGAATGGTCATGAAAGCCCATGAAAATCGCCATATTAGAAAAATCGTAGAGACAGCTTAATATTCTTGTTTTACTGCCGCACTCAGAGAGCTTTAATGATTACTTAGGCCATTAAAGTTTTTGACAGTTTTGTCATACAAAAGTATGTCAAATCTATACTAAGTGACAGCTTAAGGCTGCTCTCTCGAAAAAGCTTAAAAACAGCGTGCAGATGAAGCAGTTTTTTTTAGCTATAATTTTTCTATCGGTATCACATAATAAGAAAAAAAATCCACAAAATCACCTCCAAATCGTTGATTTGAACCATTTTACTCCTTCATTTTTTAACAAAACAATATAAAAAAATATATACTGCTTCGAATACAAAGGAAAATAATTTGGTTTTGTTACTTTTGAAAAACATGTATTATTTTAATTATAATAAATTAAAAATGCGTCCGTTTAAAGTCGGTCTCTACGACCGAGAGGAGTAGTTAGCTATGCACAAGGTCATTGGTGTGAATACAAGCCTTAAGTAACCATTAAGTATCTCTGAGTACCGCAGTTAGTCAGGAATACAGCAACCTTGCTTTGCTGTAGAAACAAGTATGGTGGCATGTAGTATTGTGTATGCCTATCTGAAATTATACAAGAGATTCTTACAGGAATGCAAAACAAAATATGAATACATACAGTATATTTTTTAATTTGCCCCACACTAAGAATTTCTCCTGTATCGTGAGTGCGTTTATAAATATTTAAACTCATGCACATACAACCAGATCCGGAACACTTAACTGTAGGCCGTATAAATATTTGTGCCGTGCGGGAATCGAACCCGTACAAATACAAATACAAATAGTTTATTTCTTTACCAAGTTTCTACTACATACTAGTGATAGAAGTGTCCTTTTAAGCAATCAAATGCCTGTGTAATACACAGTGCAGCCAATCGCTCGACCACTGACAACCGTGCTGTCCTAATTTACTGCCATCTATCCTCAGTTGACGGAAATAAGAAGTTAAGATCAATGATGCATACCGTCAGTCGCGTCTGAGCAGGTTGCTAAACTTGTTAGGGACTCTATGGCCTTGTTGATATGCTGTTGCACTAAACATTTAATAGATGGCGTGTATTTAAATTTCACAAACACAAAATAATTAATTTACTATAAAAAGGTATGGGATATTAGCATAAATATGGTTTTTGATAAATGTCAACATTCTTTAAAAATTGCTACTTTTTAGTTTTTCATCGTGTTAAGATCATATTTTTTTGATCGGTTTATTCGTACATAAAAGTAGCTAAATCTCGCCACTATGGTACTTTGCTAGCCAATGCTGTTAGGAGACATTCACGTGCCAATGCATTGGTGATAATCTCGTTTGAATGACATGTTTATTAGACACTAGCTGTGCCCGCGACTTCGTTCGCGTGCTTGTCGGAAACTAAAATGCGTCGCTTAAATAAAAGTACATTTAATCATTGCCCTGCGTTAACTTACTGACGCTGTAGAAAATAAGAAGAGATCGAGTAATGCAAAGTACTGACTATGTCTAATACTAAAGTTTAGATGGATGGGTGTTTGTTAATCAACCACGTCAGAACGGCCGAACGGATCTTGAAGAAATTTGAAACAGGTACATTATAGTCGACAGGCAGACAGATTGTCGTTGGCGCGTTCGTGTTCCACGCGCGCCTCAAAGATATGTCAGCAACAATTAAAGGGCCCCAAAGGGACGTCTGCCGGGGCTGAGGGTTGTCCGCAAGAGATACCACGGCCCCGAAACACAAAGGGCTAAGAAGGAACGTGGGTGGTTTTTAGTCAGTAGAAGTCTGACACTTTCTTCCGCTCCGCCCAGAGCGGGATGAGTCATTTGATAATTTACGAACCACAAAAAAAAGGGGGGATTAGAGGGTGTTTCGAGAGGGTACCTGTACCGAATCTGGGACATCGAATCTGAAATGGCCGCCACCTCCCTCTGCGAAGCAGTAATGCTAGCGAAAGAGGTGGCGGAACGTGAGAGGGAGACGACCTCTCGTCCCAGCCGCCGCGGGAGACGCTCCGGGCATCGGGGGCCACGTGATGGCTTCCGGCCACCGTAGGCGCGGGCCTGTGAACGGTGAGTAACGGGCTAGTTAATCGTTCGTCCGTCCTATGACGATGGAGGCGCGTTCGTGTTCTACGCGCGTCTCAAAGAGATGTCAGAAACATTGAAGGGGCCCCCAAGGACCGACACCCGTTGGGGCTGCGGGTTGTTCGAAAGAGATACCGCGGCCTCGACACATAGGGCTAACAACACACCACATCTATATGACGACATCGTTGGCGCAATGGCTGGACGATTAACAGTAGCACTGCGTGTCGCAGGTTCGATTCCCACACGGTACAAAAAAAAATATGTCTTGTGTTTTATCTAATTTTAATTTAGTTTAAAAAAATAGTATTTTAATACTGTGTAATTGGTAAATTTTTATTTGTTGACTATTCACGAAACATAATGTGTGTATGTTTACTATCACCGCGGTTCAGAAAATGACATCAAATGAATAACGCCATCTGTCGAAGACGAAGATAAACTGCTAAAAAAGAGCGATCAAACACTATAAGGTTTAGGCTATGTAGATTTTGAAAGCAGCGTCATTTAGACTTATATCTACGTACCTTTCGCTATCATAACTTTTTTAAAGTTATCTTGTGAAGGCATTTAGTAATAAGTACCATATTCGTTCAATAGATGTCGTTGCTTGTCTCATTCTTGACCATAACGATAAGTTCTTCTTGAAAACTATAAATTCATATATCTTTTGATAGAGAGCACCGATTACGATGAAACAAAGACTAAGTAATAGCCCAAGTTACGCACAATATTTATGTATAAAAGTTACCTACATTCGTTTCGTAAATTTGACGTGATGCTTAGTCATCGAAACAGACAAACAGACAAACAGACAAAAATTCCAAAAATGCTGGAAATGTGTTCTGTTGGTTATACTTTAATACCCTGACAATTTTTTTTTAAATATTTTCGATGTACAAAAACGATTTCTCTACAGATTTATTATATGTATAGATTTTCATTTAATAAGTATTCAGTGTTCTGTCACGATATGCACTCCTGTTTGTTAGGCATGATTTATTGCTGTTGAATAATTTATAGACTGAGGTTAATAGATGTTGTGAATAAAATACGTATTCAATCTAAAGAATGGCTCTAGTAAGATTAACATGTAAAAGTAGAATAAAACTGTAGAACGCTCGAAATATTTTTAGATGGGCACTAAAAGGCACCAATAACTCTTTTATTTGTTGAGCCAGTAGTGTTAAACGAACCCCTCTCTCGAGGTTTGTACCCCACAGGATGTGTCGGGCAGTCGCTTAGCCTGTAAGTCTTGTAGAAGACAGCCTCATAGGTTGACCTGCGGGATGTCATGCAGAAAAAAATACTTTTATTTGTCAACTCGTATTAACATTGTGTGTAAGTCATATACTTCCCATTCATAGGTTTCCTGGTTGATCCAGATACAGCCTGGGCTGGTCTACTCATGCATCTACGGCTAAAACTGCCCTGGGAAGCTAGTCTCCAATTCTACACCTTTCTATATCATCATGTGTGGCCTGGCTTACCCACGTCCAAATCTTTCAGGACATTACTGGGACACCTAATCATTATTAAACAAGAAATATAAATCTATTGATGAGTAATATTATTTCATTCAACATGTTATGTAGATTTGATTGACTGTAAATACTTTTGATGATCACTTAGATAAATATCAAACAAACACGAAACTCTATCAGATCTAGGTGTAAAACTAGAAATCTATGCCTCTGTTTAATTTATTACCACATTAAATTGAACTTTTGTTCGATCAGGAAAATATAATGCCAATTCAGTTTTTATAAATAATTATGTAGATGTAGGTAATATTAATTAAACACATTATATATCTTTTTCAATTTTATTTTATTGTATTTCTAAACATGTTTTTATACAAGGTTTCACGTGTTTCTTCTATGAACTTAACATACTACTAATAATAATTAGGTTTGGTGATCATTATGGCAGTTACGTGGCAGTTTGTTATTATGAACACAATTATTATTAAAGTTAAATGTAATACTTTCAAAAACTTATCCTAAATATATAATCTAACCTTAAATTAATAGTAAGATATAGTAAAGCTATACATTTTAATTTGCCTGCTAGGCTGTACCTCTATCCCTAAGCCTGTAAGGAGCGTCAGATAAAGTTCAGGTCCATTTTATGTTTAAAACAAATTTTTAGGCGTATCATTTAGATTCAACTGGGTAATACAACCATTTGAATTCATAACCCTTGAGGCCGTATTTCGCATCCTTTTCAGTTTCTGGTTTCGGAACATCTTCAGACAACAAGTCGAGTACCTCCTGTGAAACTGTAGGATGGAACCCTGTGTCATCGGCTACGTAATCAATCCTCGTTCGAACACCATTCCTTGCAGTTACGAAATAGTAACCTTTCTTGGCACCGTTGGTATATCCCTCTTCGAAATGACCATGGAAACCTACGGTATAGTTAAATGTGTAGAGTAGCGTATTTATGTCACCCTGAGCGAGTCCTGGCGGTAAACCTTTCTGCTCGTTAGGGCCAAGTGCGTAAATGTCAGTATTCTTGTCAACTATTTGTATTTGAGCAGAAAATAGCGTCGGTTTAGTGGCGCCACGCTGTCCTTGAACTGCACCCGGGCCTTGGGAGCCGTTAGGTCTCTGTTGTGAGTCAGGTTGTTGTCTAGGACCATTATATTGCTTAGCAGTTCTTTCACCAGCTCCTCCTTGTGAATTGGAACTCTGTACGGGTGATCCTGGCGGGAAGGAACCTTGTGCGGGTGATCCTTGCGGATAGGAACCCTGTGCGGGTGATCCTGGTGAGAAGGAACCTTGTGCGGGTGATCCTTGCGGGATGGCACCTTGTGCGGGTGATACTTGGGCAAAGGAACCCTGTGCGGGTGATCCTGGCGGGTAGGAAACTTGTGCGGGTGATCCTGACGGGAAGGAACCTTGTGCGGGTGATCCCGGTGGGAAAGAACCTTGTGCGGGTGATCTCGGCGGGAAGGAACCTTGTGCGGGTGATCCTGGCGGAGAGGAACCTTGTACGGGTGATCCTGGTAGGATGGAACCTTGTACGGGTGATCCCGGTGGAAAGGAACCTTGTGCGGGTGATCCCAGCGGGAAGGAACCTTGTGAGGGTGATCCCGGCGGGAAGGAACCTTGTGCTGGTGATCTCGGCGGGAAGGAACCTTGTACGGGTGTTCCCGGCGGGAAGGAACCTTGTGCGGGTGATCTCGGCGAGGATGAACCTTGTGCGGGTGATCCTGGTCGCAAGGAATCTTGTGGGGGTGATCCCGGTGGGAAGTAACCTTGGGCGGGTGATCCCGGCAGGAAGGAACCTTGTGCGGGTGATCCTGGTGGGAAGGAACCTCGTACGGGTGATCGTTGCGGATAGGAACTCTGTCCGGGTGATCCAGCTTGCCGACCGTTACCGTTTGCAAAATTACCACCAGCAGGAACAGTAGTTGCAGAGCCTTTAGGCCCGGCTCCAGCGTATGGATTGTCAGTAAACAATCGGTTCTGTTCTCCTGAATATGTTTGACTTAAACCAGCTTGAGCTCCAGCTCCTCCTTGAGTCTGTCCAGCAGAAGAAAAGCTCCCTCCTCCTGACTGTGAGTATATGTTAGGCGAAGAAGGTTTTTGGGAATTTGGTGAGTTTAGATACTTTTGTGGCGTCTGACCAGGTTGTGGGGCAAAGGATGGTGCACCACCGGGGGCAATAAGTCCTTGTTGGGGTATATTTTGTTGAACAGAAGGATATTTTTGCTGACCACCTTGAGAATTATATGATGAAGCGATTGGTCCACCCTGTGCAATATTCTGTTGTCCAGGAGATGAAGCAGGGAATGTTTTTTGATTTTGAGGACTTGCTGCGGGAGGACCAAATTGGTTTGGACTATTATAATTGTTATTGTCCGCCACTTGGTTATATGCAGGAGGTGGTGCCCGTGTGGTAGTTGTTGGCAAACTGCAAGATGAGCATGACTTTCCTGGTTGTTCAATAGTTCCAGGTTTATTTGGTTTTCCGGGTTGAGGTGCAAAAGCTCCATTGGGCACTGGAACTTGTGGTGCAAAAGCTCCTTGTGGTACTGGAGCTTGTGGTGCAAAAAGTCCTTGCTGTGGTTGCGTAGGTGCTACACCTTGCTTAATTTGTTGTTGTGGGACTGCTGATGCTTGTACAGAAGCAGGTTGTGCAGGTGGCAACGGTAGGGCATGACCTTGTCTTGCCGACGTAGGAGTGCCAAGACCCGAAGTAGATGCTGAAATTCAGAAATAAGAGCCATTAGTTTCCTTATTCCATTAGTGCAAAGTCACAAGGACGATGGGGCCACTGGTATCAGCTAGACATAAGTCTTAATAAGTTCCTATACGTTTTTGCAATTTACCTCCATTAGTTTAGGGATAGAGACACATTTGGGTCTGAGATGTATTTATTTCGATAGCATTACTTCAAATTACAAGCTACAGGGGCTTGTTCTAGCACTCAACTATCACAACTTTACTTATGGGTTGAAACTTACATGATTTCAAGTGAATGTTTTTCATTGACAATATCTTGAAGCGTCCTTCTTTGTCTGTAGCATACACGGTGACATGGTACACCTCATCGGCAGTGACGAATCCAAATTCACCCATGATAATCCCGTCTTTGTCTGTAAAGATACAATCGATTTTATTGAGTTAGAATTTATTATGATAATGTGTTTATTGCCATTAAAGTCAAATATAATAGTTAAACCCTGCCAAGGTCCACTGATTTGTAACACTACACTTTATAGTGAATTGTAGAGGCAAAAGCTCAAATCGCAAACCATGAAAATCATCATGAGTAATAGCAAAACCAGAAATTTTGTAAAACGTGGTGAGTAGGAAAGGAGCAGGTTTTAGAAATCATTAAAAAGAAACATCTGTTTCGGTCGTCGTTAACCCGATAACATATTATTACGAAGAGCTAGTTTTCAAATCATGAACATAATTTGTTTATAATAGGTATCCACATGATCAGTATTAATAGAATAGAGTGTTTATGAAACGTGACGATTTTTTGACCTTGTAAATACGGTCACATCAAATAATCTGGGAGAAGCATCTGCTTTAAAAAAAATGCAGATTTTAAATTAATATACGAGGAAATGAATAATTAAGCAATTCGTTATAGGTGTTTTAGCTTTTTATGTAATCATTATTATCTATGTAACTGTCTCTGACGTTCGACTAGTTTCAGGTAATTCTTATTATTATCTGATGATGTCATCGATTTTAAACGAGATTAGTTTGTTGGCGAGATGATTATTAATCTAGAACACATACTTCCAAAAGTGTTACAGCAAAATTAGATTATCTTGATTTCCTCCTTTTATTTGATAATTATTATAGAAACGTAATATCGCCGACATTTTAAATTCGCAAATTGGTATATGTATATACCTGTTAGATTACACGATATACTGCTAAAATATGGGTGATCTTCATTAAAAATGTATTTTTGATATTCATTAGTAGTTAATTGGTCAATATACATATTATTTTAAATGCAGTTTGAAATAGTTAACTATTTAAATGTTAACTAAATAATACTATTCATTGTTTTATATAATTAAACATACATGGTAGGTGATGAGCAAGGAAATGTACAGACATTATTAGTTATAACGCCGACTGGGTCCTAAAAATGAATTATTAATCAATTAAAATGAAGATGAAATCGATTTTAAATAAAAAAACTGTCGTTATTTGTAAAAAAAACGGTGTTTTTAAAGTGTATTGTTATTAAATTGCATCCAGTTTAGCTTAATGTTGTTATTAAGAAGTATAGCTATGAAATTATTATACATTACCAAAGATGAGTAGATTACTGTCGAACTGAGAAAGAAGCGAAGGTGACCTTAACGTAGTTTACATAATTTATATTCGTACCAAAATCGTGACAATTTTCCAAATACATAATAATATGTAATGTACAATTCAGTAATTCTTGTATTATTAGTACTAGCGCCAGCACATCAAACTATTACAATCTGTCAAATTTATAGATTTTCAACTTTAATTCATCTCATTATTTTTCATTTAGGTTAAATTTAACAGTTTTCGGTAGCTTGATGTTCTGGCGCCTGTACATTTCTAGAGTTCGAGACGTTTTATACCTACCTATTGATGGGATGGGACCATTATCAGATACTACTAGGTTATTTGAAGATGCGATCACAGTTCATTGAATGCTATCCTCCACTTTTTGTGTACAAGACAAATCTGTTAAATAAATCACAGAGGCTTATATTTTTTTAAAGCATGATTCGTTTTTGTTAAAGTGGTTTTGTTTTTATATAGATACGAGTAGTAGTAGGTTTTGGAATAAATAATAAGAAATTAGTATAAAAATGAAGGCATAAATAAAAATTGATACTGGTGTGACACAGTTTGGATGTGCTTTGAGCATGTAAAACGAACGAGAAAATGTCATGAGAAAAGTTTCAAGTAGGTATATATATATTTCATACACACATATATATGTATGTCGCAGTATGATAGATAAAGCCGTAATATGGTAATATGGTATATGCTTACGTATAACTATGTTACGGTATATAATTATATCCCTAGGGATATAACCATATTACGGCTTTGTCTATCATACTGCGACACATATATTATTAAAAATTAGAATTAGCACAATAAATACAATTTTAATCTTAGAAATAGGTATACCAAAGTTCGATGCCTGTACTATGTTAAACCTCTGTCACTGGCGGCATACTTCTGCATAATGCATTTCTGTATGAATATAATATTTGTACCTAAGCCCAGGTGTGTAGAGGCCTATAAAAGTGGGCTTGACTGTGTCAAACATATATTTAGAAAGGGGATGATGGTAGAAATTTGCATATTATTCATTAATGTTTGCCTGCCAACTTTATGGCGATGATCTCTTTATACTATTAGTGTAGATGTCAAATTCTTAGATAAACCAATTTAAGTTACCTTTGGATTCATGTCTGTGTTGCTCGCCGTCTATCTTGAACCCGAACTCGTACGGTCTGTTCTCGTCGGTATACTTGTCGGCACCTAAGGCTTGCAGCACGAAGCATAGTATTATGCTCGCTTTAAAACCCAGTCTCCTTGGCAGATGCATCTGAAGCAGAGAATAGACACGTTGTTTTACAATCTAATAATAATGGTCGACTAGGCTGGCCCAGCAAGAGGTGACAAGACATCTGGAAGTGTATCGCATAAACTGGTTTGAGGTGGTACGAGAAAAGAGCACAGGGAAGAAATTGAGGGAGGCATTTTTACCCAGAGGAAAAGTACAGGTTACAAAAAAGAAAAATTAATAGGTTTCTACTTTGGTCACCCAGGTACTCTTCACGAGATTAATTTGTCAATAACACCATGGCGTGGAGCTGGAGTGGATGGAATGATCGATTTTCCCGCCCGTATAGAAAATACGCGTTTGGATATGGCGATGCGGACACCAACTCGTAAATCAATGAAACTTTGGAAACATGTGTAGCTAATTTAAAACCTGCTTTATCAATTGAAATGAAAAAAAAACACTAAGTGCCAAATATGTGTTTTATTTTCATAATCCCGTGGTTTACCTGGAGTTGGTCCCAATTAGAAAAATTTTAGGTTGAAATGATCTGTGTTTAAAATACTCGTCATATTAGTTTAATCTATAGTTCAATGTTTCAGACGTTTGTATGTTAAAAATACCAGGTCATTCTTGTTTAATTTTTCGTTTAATGTTTAAGACGATAATCCGAGCCATTTTATATAGTTCTTAATTTTTTGCAACAAAGGCCTCTTCTCCATGAGCAGACGGTCATTCAAAAAAATAAAATAAAATATAAAGTGCAGCATATTACACCACACGGGTGCACTGTGGATTGGTCGACATCAGTATCTAATGTTTGGTTTTATGCTATGCCTATTCCCTCCCGATATTTCCTATTCTGTTTTGAAAGCAGTGGTGATGTAAAAAATTAAACCAAGTGCCTATGTTCGAAATTCCGATCTACCCATACCCAGTTGGTTCCGTAAAAACTAGGCCACCTTTGCACTTTTTTTGGTTTACTGAACATGATGGTGATACTGATAATACAGGGTAGAAGGGATACTGGACCACAAACTCTTACCACCTATTCACACACAATTAAATAATACGTCAAATCCCAAACTATTTACACATCCATTAAACCAAAAGCTCCTTGGCATTTAAAATTACTTCACTTACATCCAGTAAGTGTTAACTTTTGGTGGATCTTGGCGTTTAACAGTTCCTAAACATTATGTCATTATGTTAAAACGGAACTTGATGTCAAGGCGAATATAAAATATTCACCGTATTTCGCGTTATGTGCTTAACTATAGAGATTGAACGTAAATCATGATGGTAGTACAAAACTACTAACGGAATGACGTCATTTTAAAGTTGTCAAAATAAAATGGCACATCCTAAGGTTATAAATATTTTTTATAAAGCCCACACCTGTTGTTTTACATAATACAAGAGTATACAATTAATTTGGAATATAGTGACTTATTTTTATAATAGGTTTGCCCACTAATATCAATTAAGAATGTTTTTATAATTGGCATAGTGACAGTATTAGACATAATTAACTGTAATACTACTTAGTTACCTACATGGTGTTGATAAACATCCTATGAATACTAATTGACTACATTAAATATCATCGATTTAAATCTTTCTTCAAACATTTTTATACTGTTCACTAAAAAAAAACAATACATCGATAACTGATTCTGTTTCAGTCTTCTCGTATGTACACACGGTGACCAATCACACAGCTATACAAAACCAGTTTATGCGGATCTTTTATTGTACGGGAAATCTATACAAAGAGAGGCCATGTGTTTGTGGTTGGCTAAAAGTATAGTTTGATGTCCCGCTGTGTGGTCCTCACAAAATGTAGGTAAGTGCATAAAGACGAGCTTATCTTCCACCGCCTTTTTCTCTCACAAACGAATAAAATTAACACGAGACACGGAAGTCAAAATTGTATTTACATTGGATTTGACATTTTCAAAAACTACTTTGATGATACAGCAAGTAAAGAGGTGTCTGCTGATATGACGAGTAATAGAGAATGGATGAAGAAGGCATGCGGCGCCGACCCCAAATCCCATTCCATTCGGGGTCGGCGCAACACAGTTTCTTTTTCCATTCTTCCATGTAAGACGTCACGGAAGAATTTACTCCTTTCTCTTTCATATCATTCCTCACACAATCCATCCATCTTTTCTTTGGCTTTCCTCTGCCTCTCCATCCATCAAGATTTATATTCATCACCTTTTTAGTCACTCGCGATTCGTCCCTCCTCATACGAGTAACATGTCTATACCACGACATTTGATACCCTTTTTACTTTTCTATAACTGGCGCAACTTTTAAATTTTCTCTAATCCCACGTACTCGTTTCTTACCTTATCCATTCTTGTCATCCCACTCATCCACCTCAATATTCTCATCTCCGCTATATGCAATCTTTTTTCATCCATCTTCTTCACAGCCCAACATTCCGATCCATACAGTACTACAAGGCAGGAAAATTATGATGATATGTATAATCAATATAATTATGTTTGTGACGAAATTCTAGAAAAAAATATGTATATCTGCGACGGCCAAGATGTAGCGATCATTTGCAAAAAGGCTATCACGAAATTGATTAATGAACAAAGTTCCTAAGTTTAAGGTCGGGATAGATAGCTAAATATGCATCGTTCACATTAAATCCAGTAATTAATTATAGTACCTATCTTAATAATAGCTGTATTCGAAGACGATGGCCTTAACATTTAAAATTAATACATTAGTATCCTGTGATTATTATTGAAAATATTGGTTGCTAGCACTTTGCCCGCGACTTTTTCCGCAAAAATGTGATAAATCGGCTAATTTGCTTAATAAATATAAACATAATCTATACCCTATAGAAACCACGAATAATGTATTTCTCTATCAGTAAAAAATATATATAAAATTGAACTCATACGTATTAGTATAGATTAAAAAAAATTGATGAACAGATTACTTGAACATCACCAATTAATTGAGTAAATAATGTTCACATGTCAGGCGGAACTTCAATATTGACTTATGATAATATCATGTAACTAAACAAATTCAATTGATTTACTAGTGAAATAACACGCACGCTAAAGTTTTACGACTGTATCTAGTGATGTTCAAATTACCTACTAGGAACTTAGGTTGAATTCGTATTTGATGTTTTCTTTAATATTTTTCAATTCACTTTCGTTGTGGCACAGCATTTACATTGACAAAAAAATCCTTACATATAACTGTCAAATAACAGCCAGTACATCAACTGACTACAGTCTATCACACTTTAATAAAATTTCAACTTTATCGCTAAAGTATTAGGTCCTGGGCAATTGAGAATTTGTCAGTTTCGGGTAGCTTGATGAAAAAGCGTTTTTCTTATTTTTCCGCAACCAAGGGCGGGAAAGAAAATTATCACATAGGAAATTTAAAAAAAATCACCACCGACAGACCGACTATAGAGTTGGCGGTGTTTTTTTTAATTTCGTCTTTTTGATTTTCGTCTTTACAGTATAAATAATTTTTGAATATTAAATTGTATTTGTAAAAATACTATAAATAAACACGATTATTTAAAAGAAAAATTACTTTTATGAACATTTATTTGTGTTTTTAATTAAAATATATTTGAATTTTATATTATTCCTGTGAGGCTGTTTAGCGGCTTCATACCTTTGCTTCTTCTTCAGCCTGGCGAAATCAAACCGCAAAAAAAGCAAATTAAATACGGCTCGGGTGTTCAATCCGCCTTTTTTTGCCGTATGGAAAATCATCAAATAACCCCTCCCGCTCTTGGGCAGAGCGGAAGGGAGTGTCAGACTTCTACTGACTAAAAAACACCCATGTTCCGTCTTAGCCCTTGCGCCGAGGCCGTGGTATCTCTTTCGAACAACCCGCAGCACTGACGGGGCCCGCCCGCGCCGCCCCGACCGGACCCCCAGCCAATGCAATAACAAACTTTCCGCACTTGTATCAAAATGTACTATATTTATTCCTTTATCTCGTCTTTCTTTATATGCACAAGTCTCTGTGACAATTTTTTTATCTTTCTTAATTTAGAACATCCCTTTTAAAAAAAGCAATCTCAGGCTCTCATTTCTAACAGCGCGGTGGGCCATAAAGGCGAGTGTGAAATAATTATGCGTAACATGGTTTCCTGACGTATTGACTAATTGGTGTGTAATTATAATATACGATGCCTGTCAGAAGTTAATTAATCACTCATGCTGATGAGCCACCGACAGGTTTTTATGTAGCCATTAATATAAGCTGTCTTAGTTTAGTTTGATATGTATCTCTTGTTAACGTTTATCTTAAAAATGCCAAAGCGTTACTAAATAGCCATCGATACTTTGGCTTGCGGCTACATTCAGTTGTTGATAGAGTTCTTGAAAAAATATTTATTGCCTACATCTTATTTTATTTATGTTTTTACTCATGTCTACCTTTATTTATATTTAGTATAGACAAACTGTTTAGATCAGTGGTTTCGTTGAAAGCACATCAGTTCTGATTTCTTTAAACCACTGTTATTATTATTTGAATCAGTATCATGCCAGACGACAGCACGTTTGTCGAGAGTTACAAATCAAGTGCACGTGCTAATGCAGCCGAAATTCAGTCACTTAGTAGGGATCATATGGTCAAGCGCTTAAACTTGTCTTTCAAGGCAGCTGGTGAAATTCAATGCAGTTCAGACCCAGGTGTGGTTTCCCTCCGCCTAAACCCTTTAACCCTTTTGTCAGAGCCTTTTGACTTGTCCCCTGGTCCCGATGACTAACCATCTCGAGGTTCTCGGTGTTACTCTTATCTTGACCCTTAATTTTAGGTCTTATATTGAGTCCAGGGCACAATTTACCGCTAGAAAGCTGGGTGTTTTCGCAAAGGTGCGAATGTAATTTACGACGGAACAGCTGCTCACGTTTTATCAACCACAAGTTCAGTCGTACAAGGCTGCTCGCACCTTTGGGATGAATCAGCCAAGTACCAGCTGCAAGCGTTAAAAGCTATTGAGCGACGTGTAAAGAGGCACATTGACAACGACTCCCTTGCCAAAACCAAGCTTTGTATATCGCCGCAAAGTTGCCAGCCTATCGGTCACCTTTCAGACAGTATGTTTTGTTATATGATTGAAGTCCCACGGACCCGAACTAAGTACTATGCTTCAACATTTAATGTGCGAACCGCTAGTCTGTAGAATTCAATGCCAGCTTATCTTTTTCTTAATCACTATAATCTGGATATCTTCAAAGTTCTAGTGAATCACTTTCTGGTTGGCAAGCGGCCGCATTATCGCTTCAGATTAGGGGAGTTGCAAATGAAAGCCAAAGTAGAGTAAAAAAAGTACTAGATTCCTACTAGAAAACTACACGTTTTCCATATTCCGTTTTGGTGACGGAATATTTGGAATTAAAACATTTAAATTCCGATCGTTAAGACAATGCGATGAATAAAGCAATACAGTTTATTAACATACAAATGGTAGCCACAAAGATTTCGGTGCTGGAAATGCCTTGTATTGACATTATACTTTTATAATACAACATATTTTCATTATGTATGTATTTTAATTACCAATGAGTTGAATTTACGATATTTTTAATGTTTTCCGTTAATAGAACCATTGTAAAAATCTAAATATGAATTAAAAATTTATTCAAATTCGTGTCAAAGTTTATGATATGGTAGTAGGCATTTATTGCCAACATAAAAAAATATTAGTATACTTTTAATGAATCTCTTACGGACATTTGCTCATTATCGTATCAGGGCAGTAATATGTTTACGGTCTTAAAAGATCCTCCTTGATTTAAGAATAAACGTGTTCAACAAGTTTGTTTTTTCATGCAAAAAGTGTGACATGATCACATAATATTAATTTACTTTACGTGTTAGTTTACATCACAATAAAAAAACATACAAAAATAAAGCCAATATATTTTATTTTAACATAACGTTTGACCCACGTATCGTACATTTGATTTTATAGCGGAATTAACGACATGTTTTAAAATATAGATCGTTTTGTATGCTCCCGTTACAGATTAGGTACAAAGATTTATGGCCGTTTCGACAAATGATACAGATTTTATAGTTGATTTTGATATTCTAATGAATTAATTTAATTTAAATGATTGGTTTTATTAAGATGTTGATGTGTATAATGATCTCATTTGTAAACCGTACGATTTATGTGATCATATTCATTTATAAAGTTCAGAACACTTATTAACACTTTAAAAGTAATAATATAATATTGTTAAAATAATTTTGAAAATGGTAAAAATTAATAAAATTCTGCTCTCTAGAGGCCTGATATAAAGAGATATTTATTTATCTCAATACGCAGTATGTCCTGGATTGCATACAGAATATTTGGTTGACGGCTCCGTGAAGGGTTGTATACACCCTGTATGATGATGGAGATAATGAGTATACCAAAACGGTGTAAGCCGTTATTAGAAACTTTTTCTGCTTGGTATAAGGCTAGCTATATGTGAGTTATTACTATTTTTTTTGGCTATTCGCGGGTAATCGTACACCTGCTGCGGGCTGTTTTATGTCACCTGTTTTTTATTTTTGCCTAAAATCAAAAAGTATAAGTGGGAGTAATTTATTTGATCAAACACGTGAAAGTCTGTGGAATATTGTGAGTTGAATGGTTTTCACTGTCATAAATTTTATTGACAATAGGGCAGAAAATTTAAATTAATGCTAATGTTGGTAGTAAAAATTATATTACAACATAACTTTTGAAGATTATCTATTAGGCTCCTTATTATTTTCACGTATTTATTTTTATTACCTCCATGATAAAAAACTTTAAAATTGCTCAAAGTATTTTGAAAAAAATAATAATAACGATAGGACAATATTTAACATGTATTTGTAATTACCTCATGTTGTTTATTTATGCACTCACTAAGTAACAGCATGGTGTATGAGGAGACTCATGATGATGACAAGATTCTATGCCCTCTGCACGATATTGCCTATCCTACACAGCCTGCAATAAAACGAATTCAACAAAAGAGCTCTGCAGGTGGCTATCGTGGTCGAGTGTCATTTGAGACACGCAAACAAGAAGTCGATTATTTAGATATAACTTTCTGTTTATTGAAAATTAAAATTCATATTTTGCCATAAATCATTTATATTTAAATAATCAGATGATTTAACTGTGTATCTAACTGTTGCCTTCTCATTCATGTATATTATTCGGTCGATATCACCATCATAAGTCTGTCATCTTTTGGCTTTAAATAATATTAATAGCAATCGGTATTTTTTATGTCGTTCGAAGACGTCACGAACGGTATACAAGGATAATTTTTGCCTAGAGATAGGCAAAAATTAAACAAAAGGTAACACTTAACCGGATAACATTTTGCACAACAAGTTACAAAAAGCAAGTATTTACCTTAACGTGACATTATTATTATTACTTAAGAAGTTCGAATAGAAAAATTTACTTTGATGATCTCAATATTTATATAACGTATATACCTAAATGCATTTGAACTTCACGAACTGGTAAATAAAATGTTAAATTTACACTAGCAACTAATGCACCTGTTAAATATACGCAGAAACACATGTATGTTAATCCTCAATAATGAATGAATTGATGAAGCTGGGGATCTAAAATGGCCACTTTCGCAGATCAAAATATGAATTGCGTTAAAAAGCGTAAAATTAACCTTTCATAATAGTAACTGCGTCTGTGACCATTTAGGAGAATAGATCATAATAGGATAATAATATGAAATGCGTTTAAATTCGTAAAGTGGTGGTATGATGTGCTAAACTTTTAGACCCCCTGTATATGTTATTATTATATCTATTTTGTAACTGTAGGAAGGAACTTTGTGAGATACAAATAATTGTAAGTAATAAAAATCATCAAAATACGCGCTTCGTTTATTGCGGAAAGGCATACGAAGCATAGACATAACAAAACATCACGCATGTAATCCCCAAAGGGTAAGACGGAAGTGTATCTAATACTACCTGACTTTACTGAGATTTTTTTGTTGTAAAACTCAATAATACTTTGCCCTACCTGGTAATCAGACCCCTTTTTTTTTGTTGGGGGGGGGGAAATCATCAAATAACCCCTCCCGCTCTGGGCAGAGCGAAAGGGAGTGTCAGACTTCTACTGACTAAAAACCACCCATGTTCCTTCTTAGCCCTTTATGTCGAGGCCACGGTATCTCTTGTGAACAACTTAGTACAGCACTTGATTTCAGCAGTCCCGACATACAGTAGAACCATAATAATAAGCAACGCATAAAAAACCAGGTAATGACATCTAAATATTCCATCGAATGGGTAGATTAAAAGAACAGACAAGTAGTCGTAGTAAATTGCTAATGGAAATAATGAATTCTTGTGATTGATTCGTCTGACTGCATGTACGACTGCCTTGTTCTTCTAAACTATGGTTTCGTGATACTTTGAGCATTATTGAAATAATTTATTTAGGAAGATTATGTTTTGACATTTCGCAAATCTAGGCTGCTGGGTATTGAATTAAGATGGGCTAATGAATGTCGTAATATTTTTAAATATTTAAAGTAGAGGTCCAAGGGTAGCCGTGAATTTGAAAAAGTGGTTAAAAATGCTATAGTCTGCAATCTATCTTTAATATTTTTCGAAAGTAATGAAAACTCTAAACGCTCTTAACTCAACCTCTAAACTCTAAATTTGACTAACCTATCAAGGCGAGAATTTGTGTACCTACTGTAAAAATACGTGCAGTTTCTTAAACTACGTTCAATTGGTTAGAAAAGAGCACTAGTGTTCCCAATTTTTCTGAAATAGCTATTTTTTCCATAACCTATATTTTAGGTACATAGTACCAGGTGACAAGGTAAACGTTGACAGTAGTTATTGGCACGCCAGTAACTTTATTTACTATGTTTGTTTCATTTAACAATGAGATAGTAAACTACGCAAGGTGGACATCGTCGTCAATTGCAACTAGTAATACACTATGTCATCGGTTTTGCATAAAGCATTACAGATCATTATTAGTTTATTATTAAAGCATTATTAATTATATGTTAGTTCAGTAATAAAAGGACAGTTTACGAGTAATTAATAATGTATTTTATTGCGTTATTTATCTACTCGGAAGCATTGGCATTCTTTCCGCAATATATGTTTAATGATGTGCTAAAACTACGTGTTGTAAAGTTATTTATTTGTTTGGTTTAGAAACTGCACTTAAATAACAAAGAACAAGCGAATTTCGCAACGAAACATTTATGCACGAGAAGTCATTGAAGAGTTTTTGCACCAAAAACGTTTGAAGTAAATGTTGTTTAGTTTAAGTTTTTTTTAAAGTTTTTTTATGATATTATTTTAAGTGAGATAATTATTGCATGTGTGGTGTAAACTGTTAATATAAATTGATTATAAAAACCTACATAAATAACGTAATCCGTGCAATCATTGTCTTATTAGTACGTCTTGTAATATTTCCAATTTGTCATCATCATCATCAAAAAATAAAAATTAAGTTAAATTAAAATTAGGTGAATAATAAATGAGCACGTTTGTCATAAAATATATAATTTTAGCTGATACGTAATTAGATTCTACAAAAAAGTCTCTTGCGCATCTTTAACTTTCTTAATTGCTTTTGGCGTTGAATTTATTTTTATATAGTTTAAAAAAAAGTTGATAAGGATTAAGCCACTTTCTAATTAGGTCGGACACTTTCATAGGGCACGTAGTTTTTAATGATTGTTGATAACTGGTCTAATTGTTTGTAATTTCTCGTTAAATGTTTCATTATATTAACTTACCTTATATGATCGTAATGTGTATGATAACGCGGGCCGTCTCGCGGCCTGTTGCGCAAGAGTTCGCACGAGACTGTGCCGATTCTTTGGACCACGTAATTTATTAATATTTCTGCCTAGAACATATGAGCGAAGCGACAGTCAGAGTCGTCACTATTATACCTATGGCCATATTTTATTGCAGGTTTATCTGTTTCCGGGCCCGAGGGTCGTGCCCACAATGTCACGATTACGATTTAATTAGATGTAATTTCAAGATTTATGTCAGGAAGATACTTTTAATGTGGGAGATCTTTGGTAAATGAACAGGGCCAATTTTTGTCTGAGCAGTTTTGGAATTCTGCTGAAGGTTCAATGTTTCAGGAAAATAGAATATTTAAACTTCCGACTCAAACAAAATAGGGGCTGGAGAATGAAGATGGTACCAAAATTGAAGCTTCAACTGCTATTCATTTGTGAACTGGTATAATATGAAATCAAAAAGTTTTAGAAATACAAAATAACAATTTGGACCCCATTGACAATTTTTGTTAAAATTTGATAATTAATTTAAATAAAATTTAACATGTGTGTTTTCTAAACGTTGACTAAAATATAGCGGAAGGTAAACTAAGTTTTAGGAATTAGCTTTTTGTGAAAACGAACCAAATGTTTTCCTCTAAGAGGTTACGTGTATTTAGGTAGATAACATCTACTTGCATACTTATTATTTAGATCTATATGTTATTCTGATCATTCGCGATATTTTTTTCAATGTAGGTAAGCGTGTTTGTTTTGTCCCAGACAGAACTTTACATAGATCTATCTGCAATTAGGTAGCACTCAATTAGACAGCTGATTTATTCATGAGCATGAGTGGCTGTACCCACTCTTAACGATTATTTTTTTACGTTTTTAAAGAAAACTTTGAGTGATTTCAGTTCGTTGGTCCCTAGAAGGTTTACTTAAACACTTACCATGAGAGTGTTGAAAAGCAAACGTAATGTTTAAATAAGTAATAGGAAATATAAAAGAAATTATCATAAGCTACCGATATGTCCTTCAGAATTCTTGTTTTTAAAACAGGCTATCTCTAACACGATCAAAATTATATATAAAAACATGCATAATTGCAATGTTGACCACAGAGTATAGTTAACAGCATCTTATATATGTCGCCGTGGGGCACAAATCTGGTTCAACGGGGGTCACAGAGGTCGGATGGCACCTGATCAGCGAAAACCAGAAAAACACCAAATCAAGAATGAATTAAAACTAGCGATGAATGAGTGAATTAATTTGTCGCTGAGTCTCCAATTCTCAATGTCCATAAAAAAGGAAGTCGTTTGTCTTGGTATGGGTATGTAATGAACAGGGATGAACACACGTGATTAAAAAGTGATGGACACGAAAAATAATTAAAACATGTTGAAGAATTGAGAGGGAGAGGAAGGCCAAAGAAAAAATGGATGTATTGTGTGAGGAATGATATGAGGAGTAAATGATACCGTATCGTTTGACAGGGGAGAATGGTAGAAAAAAAGGAATTGCACCGACCCCAAGTAAAACAGGACAAGGGCAAGACGATGATGATGATTACATTAAAAGCCGCTGGGTATATGGGACATCACAATCTAATCTAAATACCTGCAAAAAGGTGCTTTTTTACCCGACTGCAAGGAAAGGGTAATGTTTTTGACATATTTATAAACTATCTGGAAGTAAATGTTACAGCAACGCGTACAAGGATCAAAAGTACACAATATATCCCTAGTTGTGGTGGTTAATATAACGTGAAATACTAAAACATAACACGTTAGTTGTTCATAACGTAAAACTTTTGTTATACCGACTCTGTTTACGCATTATAATTATAACGTCACTCAACAACTCGCCAAACGGTTATAACGCCAACATCGGGGTCAGAACGGGGTAGTAAGTATAACAACATAGTGGCGGCGCGGTATCGCCATTGGGCTCGTTCGAACTCGGGTGGGATCGGCAGTCGGCCCGCGTCGTGACTTCTGTATTATAATACATTTAGGTTCTGAAAAGCATGGTCCTACGATGTATCGTTTCCGAGTTATGGGCGCCCCATGTGATACCCCTCCCCTTCTTTATACGTCCTACTGACCCAAAGCGTTACTAATAACATTTAATCAATTTTATTGTAGACAGTCCTAAGCCTGGAAAGTATCAACTATGAAGGAAAGTTCATTGATCATTTAAAACACTTCATGACATATATTCGTTCGTGTACAGTCCGCTACGAGATAATATTCACTGCACATCATTGTGCCCGTTTAGCGCGTTGCCGAATAAAAAGATAACGTCTCCGTGGATTGCTGCCGAGTTTTGTTACAACGTGTTAGAATGATAGCATTTAAAATAACATGTCATACAAATATATTCAACGTTAATAACACGTTTATAATCTATAGCGGAATTCAACATCACTATGTAGTTCCAACTGAGGCCATGGTGTTTCTGTGCCCCAATGTTTAATTGAAATTAGTTCAGCCATTTAGACGAGAAGAAGTAACAGTTAGACTGACAAACCGACCGACAGATTTACCGGTTACTTTGACATTTATAGTATTACAATATGGATAAGATGAACTGATAGACGTATGTAAATGAAACGATACATTACAGATCGATTTAGTGTCACTTTTGCATCAAACTATATAATATAGCACAAAAAGTGGTCAATAATGATCTTTAAATTGCAAAAAATTGTATATGTAGTAGTCTCAAATTACAATCATCAATAAATTATATATACTTTATGATGATTAGCTACAGGTGACACTTCTGCTTTTTGTGATTATCATCAAATAAATTTGTCACGATATTATTTCCATTTATGATTATTTATGGCAATATTCTTGTCGACTGTCGTTGGTTTTCTTTCTGATTTCGTTCATCTAAAGTGTTTGAGATATCGTTAACCTCATTAAAGCTAATTTAAAATGTTTGTCGTGATGTCGTACATTTTAGAAGTTCCCATGATACGTTTTTATGCTTTTCCTTAATAATAAAAACATTATGATTGGACTTAACACACTATTCAGTTCGCAAAGTAAACAGTTTGAATCTTTGACTTGGACTGTTGATTCTAGCTTTCAGGAGTTGTAGTCTTTGGAACCGAAAACCGTATCACTACCATCACTTTTCACCCTTAATGCCTTCAGGAATAAGGTTCAAAAGTTGTCGACCGTCAGTAAGCGCGGTAGTACATAGAAACGCGCAAGGATCGAAATAAGCAGTTTTTTAAACTGTGTAACATACCTTTTGTTCAGATAATCCAAAAACAATATGAAATCGTACTAAACGTAACACCAATACGTAGATAAGAAAGTCACTCTCATATATAAAAATAGATTTCTTAGTTACTTATCTCTACGTCTGTTCATAACAAAGAATAACTATGTCTGGGCATGTTCACGAACAATCAGCCAGTCTTAGGATAAACTAAAAACAAACATGTGATTGGAATACGAAATTCGTAGGTTTATTTGAATATGGCTGCAAAAAGTTCGAGGTTCCTTTTATGCATCGATGTTCTTTTGCTGATTTTATATCCGGCATTTAGCACTACCAGCTTTTGCTACGAGGCTTATTCCGGGTGAACTTCGAAAATTATCCTACAGCAGGCACGTTCTACCGAGATTAAAATGATGCCAAAACATAATAACCATAATTCTGTATGGTAGAATTTTGTTCATTAGGGCTAAGAAGGAACATGGGTGGTTTTTAGTCAGTAGAAGTCTTACACACGGGAGGGGTTATTTGATGATTTTCCACCCGACAAAAAAAAAAAGGCACGAAAAGTTAACAGATCAGACAGACCGTCATACAGACCATTTCTACGTTATTTTAGTATGGAAGTAGGTATGGATGACGAGCAACGATGAACCCTCGACTTTTCCCAAAGTAATTTGAATACTAGGTAAACTTTAAAAAAAAAACCCCTGATCTTGAGGAACGAATCGAATAAATCGAATACTCTAACTAATTGACAAAGGTCAGTGTTAAGTACAAAATATTTATCTTAAAATTACCGCGGTAATCAAGGTCACTCAAACATCAATGGATGCCGTAAGTGGGCTCTTGTGGACATGTAGGAAGCGGTTGAATGTTGCATCAAAGAATAGAAAATTTGAAGTTTCAAGGAAATTCTCGAGTCCCTGTCAATTATAGACAATTATCTATTTTTTTAATATTTCATACAATTACTTTACAAACCTTAATACGACTATAATACTGTTTTTTTTTAATAATCTTTATTCATGACCATAGATACAAGTCTTTCAGCTATAATACTGTAGTATTCTAGTGTTGCCAGTGATTACATACAGGACCAAAACGTGATCGCTCACAATGGGCATCATCAGAAGGCTTAAAATCACCCAAAGGGCAATGGAGAGGACTATGCTCGGTGTTTCCTTGCGTGATCGAATCAGAAATGAAGACATCCGCATAAGAACCAAGGATACCCACGTAGCCCAAAGAGTTGCCAGACTTAAGTGGCAATGGACACCACATTGCTCGCAGAATTGATGGCCGATGGGCCTGAAAAGTTCTGGAGTGGCGACCGCGAACCGGAAAACGTTGCTTTGGAAGGCCTCCCACTAGGTGGACCGATGACCTGGTGAAAGTTGCGGGGACCCACTGGATGCGAGACGCACGGAACCGCTTAATGTGGTGACACCTGGGGGAGGTCTATGTCCAGCAGTGGACGTCTTTTGGCTAAAGTGATGATGATGATTCTAACATAATAAATATAAACATTGTATGATCATCCTAACACAGTAGACAAAAAAACATAACAAGCAGAAATAACACCAGATAAATGGTAACCATGTTCAAGAAAATAGTGAATACGGCGACTAAGGATAACTTCCTACTTTTGATATCATAGTACTTACTATCTTTCTCTTTCTTATTTCTTAAACATTTTACTTGTCATGATTTCAGAATTTACACATTTTCGTGTAATTGAATGTCCTTGATGTTCCGATTGGAATAAAAAGTAGCGTAACTTACAACTTAACTCCAATAAATGCGTGATGATGGCACGACTGATTGACAGTTGATTTATTAATTGTCCCAGTTTTCTTGCATTTGCAAGGCAATGAAAATGTGACTTGAATTAAATATAAATGAAGTGAACGGTTGTTGACTGTTACAAGATCCTGATGTTTTAATTAACAAAAATAGACAAAAAATTAAGTCTGGTATTTTGTCATTTTTGTACAATCAGGCCTGAGAGAAAATGAAGCTGATAACCATCGAAGTTAAACACAGAAATAAAAAATAAGTAAAATAACCAAAACCAAAACAAATTTTATTACAAATTAATTCGTGGCACATAAGAACCATAGTCTGCACTGTCCTACTAGTCTTCAAATTTTATTCCCTTCTGGTGATTGCCCAAACTACGACATCAGAAACTTCAGTAAGCAAAATATTTTAGCAGTTCGGTTATGAATGTACAATTTTTTGCATATTTACAAAGCTGTTATTTATAAAATGTCATGATCAACAAAAAATATTTGGTATTAGGCAGATCTAATCAAAAACGTTTTAAAAACTTTAGTAAGTATACAAGTATATTTGCGGTGTTGTTTCATACTTAGGTGCGAATGATTTCATCACAATAAAGTATTTATATGTTTAAATATTAAAGGCATTGTTGAAAAAGTATATTATAGAGGAATCGCATATTATCTTTTACATATCTTCTAGAATTGAGTGTTAGTATAAACTATTTTAAATAACAATAAAATAATCGTAAACGATAATTTATACAATTATTTAATTTTGGAATTGTTATGTTTAATCAACATTGTTAATATGCACATATAGATAGTTAATTAGGTGCACCTATTGTCTAATAAAAAAACGATTTTGCTTATTCATTCAATTAATTTGTATGATATTTTCAGAGTGGAATTTTTGGCTGGTTGGGTTTTTATTGTTTGAACGGGGTGGTCAACTCGGAAGTATACAGCTATATTTCAAAATAATGTTAATTAAAAACGAAAACATTAAGATATTCCTCAAATAATATAAATAATAATTCTTTAAATCTCCTTTTTGGAGCAATCACGCATTACGATCGATGTTCATCGAGTTCTTCTTTAATATCTGCAGTAAAAAGTTACAACCCATGAAGTTTAGTCTTTTCCTATTAACTGCAACGTGGACGATTTTTTTGACATCCTGTTATTTGTTTATCCGACTAAAACTTATAGTTGAGTCGTCGACCTGCACGGTTTACCTAGTGTAATAGATGAATGTGATAAAATTATAAATTAAAGAAAAAACGTAATGTACCAAAAATCGCCAATTGCTTTATTAGTAACACATGTATTGTAGTCTATTTAAAAAATAATGATGCAGTTATTTAATCGAACCAAGTTAAGGGCAAAACGACGACGACGGAAATTTGAGCAGCCTGTGTGGTTCCAATATGGTGACAATTATGCTTAAATATGAACTTTTGCACATAGCCACTGAACTGTTATTGATATATTTTTTTATTTATTTATTTACCACTCATTATAACAACATTACAGATTAGATCCAATGCGATGCTATAAGACACAAAAAAGGACAACATAAAAAAAGTAGTCAAATTAAATTAAACTATAGAAAACCATACCTAAATATAGTCATCGTCTTAAAACTATTTTTAATAATTTACAGCATTTAAACAAAATATCTGATATAAAACAACCACGATAGTCTGTCGCACAAAATGGCCAAATCGTATACAATTAGTAATTAGTCACCCAATAAAGGTCTTTACGAGTTAGTTAGGTACATTATTCTAGGCTATAGTAATTTGATGTATATTCATAGCCGTCCGTGATGTAAATTCGAAGTTAAACAAACAGTCGTGAGCTTGTTAATCCTGGCGTGAAGCGTCGCATATCATGCAGATTATTTGCAAAATCTATATTTCATTGTCTGCAAAATAAAAATATAGATAAAAAGCTCTTCGTTCATAGTTTTATGAGGTTAATTATCGATTTTTCGATTGATCTGGACTAGCGACTTGTTTCTGTTTTTTCCAATGCCACTTTAATTTTTTTCTTCACCTAGCGAACTTCAACTAGCGGTTTTGAGTATGTACAGTGTACACACAGCGGACAGCTTTGTAATGGTATTTTAATTTCCTTAAAACAAAATCTCTGAAGTCTTCATCATACATACCTCGAGTACATACTTGTTGTTGAGCATAGTAGTATCTCTTCATTTATTTTAAGCTTATTAATTCTAAGCTTAAGTAGCTGTGCTTAGCGACTCCGTCAGCGTGGATCTCGAAAAACCACAAAGACAAGCTACAGTTAGGGTTTGGCCCTGGCACTGTTACTGATAGTCAGCGTCATTTTATATCTGAGCAGAGACCTCTCCTCTCCCCCACCTATATGTTCTTGCGATGTAGGGCTAGTGTGAATCACTAGCAACACAATAGAACTGTGGTGACAAAACCATAGACCATGGTACGTTCTCTGGTTGTTCAAGAAAAATAACATAACATAACATCACGCCTGTAATCCCCGAAGGGTTAGGCAGAGGTGTACCTAATAGTACACCACGTTTTTAGTACAAGAAAAATAAAACTATCATAAACCACGTAGTATCGTGTAAATCCGAGATTTAAAGTAAAAATCTAGTTAATGAATGTCTCATCCATCACCCATAATGTACAACATAATTATTTAGATATACACATACATTGCGTTTATTATAGTGGATATCTGTCTATAGAAGATGGATAATAATAAAATTCAAATCGATCCATTTGAAGGCGTGATTTTATGTATTTATTGGTTGTTGACATCATTGTCAGTTTACATATATTATTGATCATTTGCCTATTAAACATGTTCAAATGTAACTTGATTTTATACAAAAAACGTTGACTATAGTTTTTTAAGTTCTACTGGTTTGTTTATATGTCTGATATTTAACTTGTGGTCGTAAATTTAGTATGACTTTCTTTTTTGTGTAGGGATCAATCTCTTCCACCAATAATTACTCCCCGCGACAGAACTTAGCAATTTTCCGATCATCACCATCTTCAGAAAAGATTTCTTTATTTCCTACAACAACTTCTGTAATCCAAGAAAGGGTTAAGCAGAGGTGTACCTAATAGCAGTTACGTTACGTAAGTTGCAATCACTAGATCATCGAGACCAACATTTACTTGAAAGTTAACTGTTAAGTTAAAGTTACCTGACATGATGAATTGTGATTACATACAAATACGCCTCAATGAAGTGAAGCATAATATATAATGGCATGCAACTATGTTAATGGTTTTACGTTTAAATCTTAGCTTTGTTTATAATATCATGGATGACCTTTCTACGACTAGGGCCGATATCATAAAGTTTACTTAACTTGGGCTTTGGCTTAGATGTTCTTGTCTCTTTCTTGCACTTGTAATTTAACAGTTCCAAGACAGTGACGGATCAGATCGGAGATTCCACACTCGAAGTTGTAGACGATTGTGTCTACCTGGGACAAACGGTCCAGTTAGGTAGGTCCAACTTTGAGAGAGAGGTCAATCGTCGAATCTGACTCGGCTATACAGCTTTGGGAGGCTGAGTAGTATCTTCTTGTCCAACTTACCACAGTGTCTCAAGACGAAACTCTATGACCAGTGTGTGTTGCCAGTGATTACATACGGGACCTAAACGTGGTCGCTCACAATGGGCCTCATCAGAAGGCTTAAAGTCACCCCCTGTCGAGGCTGCGGGTTGTTCGCAAGGGATACCGCGGCCTCGACATGAAGGGCGAAGAAGGAACATGGGTGGTTTTTAGTCAGTAGAAGTCTGACACTCCCTTTCGCTCTGCCCAAGAGCGGGAGGGGTTATTTGATGATTTCCCACCCCCCAAAAAAAAAAAAAAAGGCTTAAAGTCACCCAAAGGGCAATGGAGAGGACTATACTCAGAGTTTCCTTGCGTGATCGAATCAGAAATGAAGACATCCGCATGAGAACCAAGGTTACCGAAGTAGCCCAAAGAATTGCCAGACTTAAGTGGCAATGGGCAGGTCACATTGCTCGCAGAATGGATGGCCGATGGGGCCGAAAAGTTTTGGAGTGGCGACCGCGAACCGAAAGACGTTGCGTTGGAAGGCCTTCCACTAGGTGAACAGATGACCTGGTGAAGGTTGCGGAGATCCGCTGGATGAGAGACGCACGGGACCGGTCAATGTGGCGACACTTAGGGGAGGCCCGTGTCCAGCAGTGGACGTATTTCGGCTGAAATGATGATGATGATGATGAAGACAGTGAAAGGAATAACATTTAGGCAAAAAATATTCTAAGAAACATGTACGGATCTCGGCCTAGGAGTTCAGGAACTCGACGCAGTCACGATTGATGACATAGTTCACGTCTTTACTTAGACTTAAATCCTGAGATGATCTAAAGCTTATTGTATTTAAATGTTGTGTACTTTATTATACTGAGTTATTTATAACGAACTTAATGCAAAGTTTAGAAGATTAGTTATTCTTGAAGTTGAAAATAGCGAGGAGCTAAATGTTAATGTGCGACCAATGATTTATCAAAACTCATCTACAGATTAGTAATATTCTGTGTATAATAGCGGTCTTATGATACATCTACCATCTCTATTAGCGATTAAAAAAGGCTAACCCAAAAAAGAAAGCAAAAAAGCTAAGTACGGGGTTTTTTAAAGGCTAACCAGTTTTTGAATGTACGGAGAAACACTAAATTAACTATAGTTTAATTAATTAAAAGTCTCCCGATCCTAAATATTAAATAAAAAAATAGTGGCTTCTTATCTCCTTTTAGCAAGGGGAAATGCGACGATGAAGATTTTACTATTTTTCGCTTAGCTTTTCGTTCAATAGACCTCATAAAATTAGTTTACAAAAGTACACATCTTAAACCTAGAATATTGGCATAGCGGAAGATTAGTATTCATATCACAGAATCTTTTTCATATTGTAAGTACATCCTGGTTAGGCACTTTCAATTTGTAGTACGTGTTAATGGAATTATAACGAATATAGAATATAATATAAGTGATGTCATCCTAACTTGAATTTAATTTACATATTTTTGGTAAAAGGTTGGTGCGATCGACGACGCACGGTGTACAATCTGCTCACCAATGCCATCTTGTTTTCTTGAGTGTTACTACAGTCGGTCAAGTCAGAGCTACAAACTGGTTTGATTCTAAACAATTTACTATCTTATTGTATAATTTCTTATATGTAAACAGTATCAGATATTTATGTTATGTTTGATCAAGTATAAGTGATCATCGTGATTAATCATCATCACCCTATAATGTTCCCACTGCAGAGACTCAGGCCTCCTCTCTAAGAAAGGGATAGGCCATAATCCACCACGCGTGCCCAGTGCGGGTTGGTAGATGTCACATGTCTTCGAATTATTATTATTATAAGTGACATAATTTTATCTAATGTTAACTTACGTTCTATCTAATGTTAACTAACGCCTTCCAAAATTGAATATTTTGTTAAATCGGTGATAGGTTGCTAGCGATTTGTATAGGCGCAATCGCAATAACTAACAAGTTCACAAGTCATACGAAAATCTACTCTCATCCATAGTCTAAAATAGCCTAGCATTCAAAGATTTCATATTTTTGGGAGAGTTATATGGTAAAACTAAATTATTTGCTTGATCAGGTTTTATTAGATTTAAACGCCTTGCAGTATTACACTTCTAATTTTCTCGCTGAGGTGTGTAGAACTTATTAATTCAACAGGATTTTTATTTTTTTATGACGTACAACGACGACGTACGTGATATAAGATTCATTTTCTAAAGCAATATAAACTGAAATCGTCAATAATATTTTAAAAGATTAAAAATAGATTGATGATTTCAGTTTGCAGATAATTTTTCTAATGGGTTATTTCTTTAGCTCTTTATTGAAAACAAGCCTTTGCCCGCGGTTTTGCTAGAGTCATAGATGGGGGGTTCCCACGGGAACATTTTAAATGTAAGCTATACTTGTCTATAGAGTAGTTTCCCATTAGTGAAATAATTTTTAGTATCGGTCGGTAGTTTCAAAGTATTCACTGTGTCCAAAGTCCTTGCACAAGAGTCCTTAATGTCATTTTGTAGAGAAGGCATTTTGGTTCCTCATATTTTTATATACACTAAGAATAATTAATTTAATAATTAATTTATTAATTAATTAATTTTTGTATAATAAATAATTATAAACATTTCCAATGGAAAATATTTAGTGTTGGATGAAGGATTTCCTTAAGCATTGCTACATCGACCTGCCCGGATGGAATTCCTGACGCCTTCAAAAGATACCTTCAGACCTAATGCCCTAAACACAGTAAATAAATAGGAATTTTCTTGTATAATCAATTAAACATCAATCAACTACGTATAACAATCACCTATCAAATACATCTTTACCACCACAACGTAATCAGTAAAACGATCGCAAATCATAACTGTGCCGTTTAGCAAACGCTCTGATCCCACCACCGTTTGATGTTCAAAAGGTCACGGGTTTCGTCACAGTCATTTTGTAACCGTTTTAAATAACGAAGGTTCAAGCACTCGTGTCAGAGTGCGACACACACTGCCATCTGTCGCACGATGACAATACTCGAACGTTGCGTCACTTCTAAAGAGCCGTTTATATTGGAAATAGTATTCATCCAATCAAGCTTGGTTCTTGCTGTCCTCCCCTAGCGGCGCCCTAAACCGTGGGGTTGCCTTTAGAGTGAAGTTATTTAGTTCGCAATTTTTTGTCCTGGTTACTCTCAAGCCACCTACTCTCAGGACAGCACCCCACAACCCCGTAGATTTATCTGCGAGATGCTATGACCAAAAAATAATTTAAAACCAATTACGCCAAGCGGATGTATAGACCTCTCCAATCGCCATTCAACGGGGAACAATTCATGTTTCGAGGTACTGTTATTTTGCGGACAAAAAGAACTTACTCGTAAGTGTCTTATTAGCATTACTGCACTCCATGTTGCACTTTGATTTCTGCAATACATTTATATACATGTTCTCAAAACAATGAGAAGCAGTTTACACTCTGGACTTTCAACAAATTGTGAATCTCATGCATACTTGCGCATTAGAGTTCACAATATTATTCAAGGTCGTGTGTGCAATTTAGGAAAAAAACAGAAATTATATTTTGCTTAAAACATACTTAGCTACTCTTCAACGTTGATGTCAATGCCAAAGCATTAGCTGTTACTACAGCTAATGCTTTAATCATAATATTTTGGGACATTTCGGTTGTTTAGTGATGATGATGTTGTTTACGGAAGTACTTAAAGTCAACGGATTTTCCGATACTAATTGACACTTCATGTCAGCTAAAGTTTGTTCTACTCAGATGTAAGTGAAGTAATAAATGTCATTTCGATAACGAGGTCAAAGATATAAACTAGCCGTTGTCACTACGTTTGCAATCATACTTAAACCTCTGTTGACCTGGCCAGCATAAAGTTTAAAAAATCTATTCAAATTGGATGGTTGATGGGCGAAGATGGAGAGAAAGGCAAAAGTAACGATGGATTGATTGTGTTAAGTTAGATAAGTTTTAGGGTTTGTAGTTGTGGAGTGAATGAGACAATGAAGGCTGACCGGGAAGAAAAAAATTAAAAAAAAAAACTCGGGACAGAGGCAGAAAAAAAAATGTATGACTGCCGGTCAGTCACAAAAATTATCGCGATAAGTGAAGGTTGCTGAACTATTCACATACTATAACTCTAAAGAGTACCTATACTCATAAACGGATGCAAGGACCTTCACGACGATGCGTCTTGTGTGCGTTGGCATTTAGACACATTTACGAAACATACATTGAACACTAGCTGAGAAATTTCTAAGCCTAATGTTATTGCGATAACTTGTACACGGCTTTCAATCGTCGGAGTTTGAAAGAATCAAGACGATTAATTTCTTTCAAAATTGTAAATCGTTCAAAAAAATCCACTAGTGATTTTTTTTTTATTAGTTTTATTTGACAACATTTTTTGCATCTCTCAACGAAGATTTAATGACTAAATAGTTGTGATTGATTTGACATTTTAATTCCCTTTGCCAAGTGACAAGTTTTACTACGTCGATGTCACATTTATTAATAAGTTGTATTTATGTACAAATGATGTACATCAAGTAAATCATTCGTTAGTAAAACATGAATATAATATAATGTTTGTATGAAGTGATTTCATTTTCGAGTCTTGAACGAATCGTTTTGTAACGATTGCGTTAAATATTTAACATGAGTTACATGTAAGTTAAATATGTATTTAACGAAGTAATAAACACACGTAGTTAGACTTGCTAGCGGTTTGATTGCCCTCACACGTATGTTAACTACGACGACGTCAAACTAATCAGACGCCCCGCATTGACTTAAGTAAAGTAGAGGTATTGTTTCGAGTACAGGAAAGAATAGACATCCGTCTGTCTCCACGTTCACTCCACGTTCTCGACGACGTTTTTAACCAACTTGTGATGTGAAATAAAATTTTGAAAAACTTTGCACTTCAATTTGAATTGCCATCAATACACTGAGAACACTTATATGTAATATAAATTAAACTATGTAATGATGTTGGTGGAGCGGCTACATAAAAAGTTCATGTAGTTGTACCTACTTCATAAGTCATAACTCCATGTTTAGTACCAATACATCGTTGTGCCGATTAATAAAATAAGATGAGATTCTGCAAAGATGTCCACAATTTATCCTATTATATTGTTACGGAGACATTACAGTTGTTTTAACCCAACTAAATAGCTGAAATATACATTCACAATTTGTGTTACTTGCGCAAAGTCGAGGATAAACTTGTAGTGCTATTAGCAAGTTTTAAAATTGTATGTGTTTCGCAAAATATTTCTAAAGTTAGATATCTTTAAGAACATTCACGATTCGCTACCAGTCGTCCTTGTGAGCTAGTAAGCACGTTTATGTCATCAAATAACAATAAACGAAACGTTTGTGAATAGTTGCAAGCCTTTTTATTGCCGTGGAACAGCTTTGCGGTATTTTAATATTATCTTATGTATTAAAACTCTCCAGTAAAAATACGTCTTAATTAATTAAATGTATGTGAAGAACATTAGGCGTGGCTCCCAAATTATATTACTATCTATAAAAGTTGGGATCGTAAAATGTTAACTATCTAGGCACGATCTTAGAATAGGTAATGTATATTTAACGTCTTTTGATAATCGGAAAAAAAATTAAAAGATAAGAAAAAATAATAAAGCCTTGACAATTTTATTTTATAGTCTTTATTGAGATAAAATTTATGATTCCGTTAACATACTCCCATTATAATTTCAGGTTCAAAAAAAGAAACAAAATTTTAATAAAAAAAAGTATTTTATTCATTCATAATAATTTTTATAAAAGTACAAAGAAATATACAAAGTTACTATGAGACGTCCTTATGGCACGCGAATTTAGCATCAGATCCCTTAACTGAGATCTCATTAACTGTTTATTATACAAATCTACTGATAATAGTAAGTAGTTATTATTCTTTTGATAGTAGCTTTCTACTAGTGATAGGATTTTTTTTACTGATGATGGTAGTTTTTTTTACTGTTGAGAGTATTATTAAATATGTACAGGTTGTTTCGGTGTGTAGTCTTATTGTCCAAGGGAGGTCTTGGGCTGGAAGCCGTTGGGTCCAGCAGTGAAGGTCACGGTGTAATGCTTGCCGTCAGGGGCGACGTAAGCGTATGATCCGGTGACGGTCAGCGCTGCGTTCTCTGACTGAGGGTTGTCGAGCTTGCCTTCCTCCTGTCTGGAGGTACCGTCGCTGGTTTCGTAGCTGTAGGAAAAGAAAATTTATTTTTATTGAAGTGTAGTCATAAATCTTTTAGAAAGCAGTCAATTAGTTTCAGGAAACACTAAGTTTAAACCAGAATGAAACTTTAATTATAATTAGGGACAAGATTATTTAGCTTTTATAATATAATTTCTCGCCTGTTATCCTCAAAGACAAAGACTAATAGGCGTGTACCTAATGGCACACATTTTGCCAGTTATATTATTATTATTTAGCATTAGGCTAATAGGGCGACCCTATTGCTAAATCCAGACTCCATGGCTGTTATTAAAAACTTCCTGATGAAAAAGTCCAATAATACTTTGCCCGCCCCGGGGAACTCGAACCCAGGACCGCACGTTCATCAGTCGCGCTTGTGACCACTGAACTAGCAATGCAGTCAGCACTATTTATAATATGGCTAGGTTTTCTTTGCAAGTTTCTATTATCTGTTTTCCCTAACACTAACGACAGCTACATGAATGTCAAAATTAAAGTGTACTGTCTGGATTTTCATTATTTAGTTCAGAGGCAAGAGTTGAAATTCCTACAGTGTGGTAATATCAATTTAATTAAATTCAATTAATATCTAGGCATACACCTAGATTTGATCCCGGAATCATAATCATTAACAAAGTTAGAAGTAAGTACAAAATGGATGTATGATTACAAGGATTGCTTTGTAGAAGAAAAAACAAGGTTATAGTATTTTTAATGATAAAATAACAAGAGGCCACTCGTTAACTTGTATGTTACTATAAGTTTCAGTTTTCCTGTTTACTAAGTCATGACACTTATATTTAAGGAAAATAACATAATATAACAAAAAAGTTCAGCAAAAGTGTCCACACAAGGATGAATTTGCACTACTTAGAAATAAAACTCTCAAGTGTGTCTGGATACGGATTACAAATATTTTTCCGTACTAAGTACAAGTTTTTATAAGTTTTTATTTATATGTTTGTTAATTGATTCAGCAATTATTCATTTGTCTCTATTTGCTGATGTTGACCTACAAATGTTGGAATTCGGGTTTTCCATACAAAAGACTTCAACGCGCAAAGTATTTTTGTTGTTTGGTCAAATATGTGCCCATTTCTTTTAAACATATTATAATTATTAATAATAATATTGCCACTGCTATGTCAATCATGATATTCTATGGTTATCATCATTTTATCATACAGGATGGATGTCATAATACAATTAAAGAGAAACATAATTTTCTCCAATATTCCATTTTCCTTATTGCATAATTAGGTAAAAACCTTTCGGTATTATTTGTTCGGTCTCAAAATGGTTATCAGTTTATGTTATTTTTATGGCTTACAATGGGAGTTATATAATGGTAGGTAGTTACATCACAAAGGGTCAACTCATCACCTACTCTTAACTCGACTCGTTTCGCAACAAACGGTTACATTAACCGTCTGATTAAGTAATTATGTTTATATTTCAATACAAGTACCTTGGGTGTCGTATTTAATGATGTGTCAGTATTGTTAATCAGCCTCTATTTCTTAGTTTAAACTTTTACTTTTCAGTTATTAAAACGGGTCAAGTCACCTAAGAGTACGCAGACTATGCAAGGATGTACTTCCGGCCATTTGTATGAGATTAGTAATTCCTAGATTGAGATTTCAGATAGTTTCATCTTTTAGGCATATTAACGACCATTTGACCTGTAGCCTTATAGGAACGAGAAACTGTATGATGTTATCAGCGCCAAGTCGCGTGTGCCCAATACCAGGTGGTCTGTGCACATACACGAGTACCTTAAAGTATTGTTTGCGACACGCGCTGGGATAACCAGGAGGCTATTGTCCGTGGGAGGGCCTCTTATAGTATTCAAAAGTTTAACCTTTTGCTCCCTCAACTTTAATCACGGTAACTTAAAAATTATTTTCGATTTTCCGAGGTCTGTGGTCTTAAAAGATTAATAAGCCTTAGAGGTTTATTTTAAAAGGTTTTTCATTTGTGTTCTTGTACACAAAATAATAATAGTACTTTATTCGTAAAAAAAACAAAATAACAACCTTGCAGATTTCGAGGTGTAAGTTACAAATAAGCAGTACATAGATGTTACAGTTTTGATCGCTACTTACGTGTTGTTACCTAATAATTATGGATGTTAACATAGATATGATTCAGTATGGTTAGCTAGTAAGCAGAGTAACAAATAAGGTACTTATATATTTTTGCAGTAGCTGACTACCAGTTTCACCACAAATACCAGTACTCATGGAGCAACCGCCAAACCCTTCAACTTTCCGACTTTCGGGATTTTAACTGCTCGTAACTAACTGATTTATATATTAGCCAGAACCAGTTAAACCAAAGTAAAAGTTAAAAGAGAAGAGATAACTTACGCGAAGCTGTAACCGTCGGGTTCAACATTGCTATCGAAGCGCAGGATCTGCACGTCTTGTGGGTTCTGTGGTTGAGGGGCGCCGGCGCAGACCGCCACTAGCACGCAGACCAAAGTAACCTGTAGACGAACAAAAAAAAGTTTAACACTAGCAACCCGCCCCGGCTTCGCACGGATGCAATGTAGATACTAAATTTCTCGGCTTTTCTCTACTAATACATATATACTACACATAAACCTTCCTCTTGAATTACTTTATCTATTGCTGAAATGCATGCAATGCATTAAAATCCGTTGCGTTGTTTATAAGATCTCACCGTACAAACAGCGGGAGCAACTTTGTTTTTACCCGATTGCGGCGAGGCCTAAAAAGAGGGTTATATACTTTGTAAAGATAAAAATACTGCTAGCAAAATACCATGTATGCTTCTTCTCCGTTACATTGTATCGCAATTAAAAAATCGCGACATCAATTTTATTTCAAGAAAAAACACATTTAAATAGTCATTTAACATAGTCTTAATGATGTTATGTTTTTTCTCACTGAAGGGATTACGTTAGGTTTGTTGCCAATCTACGGCATTGGACTGCCAGTTAGTATTTCTTCCTCTAGGATAAAAATTGACCATTTTTAACGTAAGCTAACGTTAGAGAAATGATCAAGCCTGGATTTCTACAAAAGTACCTCGATGTTAAACAAAGCTGGGTGCTATTTCTCCAAGTTACGAGGATACTTCAAAACAAGCAAAGCATTCAAGTTACGCCTTTCTGAGTGCAACCCATGCACATGCGTTGTCCAAACATTGCACATTGAAAACAATATTTGTTAAACGTTTTCTCTGTTTACATATACATATTTTGCTCGATGATAAGGTTGGGCAATTGTTTGAGTGTTTATTGTGCCGCACTCGTTTGTTTGGAGTATTTGTTCCTCAACTTTTATTTGCCGGAGCTTTTCAACAGTTGAAGAAAAAATATGATAAAACTTTTTACATCTAACTGTACAGTTTCTGTGAATTTCTTGTTTGCTGTTTATCTTTATTACAAAATGCTTTCCTCGAAAAGCATATGTGCATAAAAATATTGTATTGTTCAGAGGCTGGTGTTCGCAAGTCCACATTCAAAGATCGAACTTTGCAAAGGAGAAGAATTATTTGTAATTTAGGCTTGTATTATAAATATTTGATCGGACAACTAATTGCAAAAAATAATTACAAATAAGTCTTTAATTTTAATTAAACTTATTTGTATTCATATAATAAATGAATTGTAGCCATAGAAATAGTAAGCTCATAATGTTAACTGTTAGGTAGCGACACTTAACGTTCTCAGTTTAACTGACGACCCATTGTTAACAGTTAGCAAGCCAAAGGATCAACTTTCAAAGAACTAGCATTATGCTAAGTGCATTATGTAAACCGCAAGCCATTTAACTTACTGGGCATAAACGAAACAACTGAAGTAGCTACAATTACGTTAATGAAGAAATGGGCTTTCGGAGGTAATAAGGAAACTAACAAACATTAGACACATTTTATCTGAAGAAAAAAAATTCGTTTTACCGCTTTTGCACAGCAATTATGCGGAACTGCTATGTCTTTTCCAATTAAAAGCTATTTGACAATTGAAAAATCAGTCCGTAATATACCTAGGATACAATTTAACACCACTGCTTATGTCAAAATTAATATGCAGTCATCAACAGATATTGAAATTCTGTATAAAGCATTACAGTATGTGATGGCACGATAATAACAGACCGGCTGTTGTAACGTAACCCTGGGGTCAGGATTCATCAAGTCACTTTGTCATGACACCTCCACCCATTGTTTTGCGAATCTTACGAACATTACCACACCTAACTGATGCATCACAAAAAGCACGACACACTTCCAACAACTAATTACTAAAAAACCATTACGAAAACTTTCAGTGCTTATTAGAATTAAATAAATAAAAATTCTCGACTCACGTATTTGAGCATGATGCTTAGTATTCGTGTTGAGTTCAAACTAACGAATGAGTAACTAGTGTAAGATCGTTCATTTTATATATATCCCGAGTTGCAGGCACTTGCAGATGGCTGACATCATGTAGGATGGGTCGTGGTGACGCGCTTCGAGATATACTCAATGCTCTCAACCGACCTCAGCGCTTTTTTGTGAACTTTGGATATGACCGCTAATCAACAATAGCTTCTATGTGTGTTTTGAGTTCCGTAATTAAAATACCATTAATTTAAAGTGTATTTGGTTTAGGTCAGCACCAATACAGATCATTTTATAGGGAGTTAAGAACATTTGCTCTCTGTACCAGTTAAAAATGCTAGCTTTTTGTAATGCACTTCACGTTAGAGTCATTGTATTTGTAGCTATATGTAATTGTATTCAAAATAATTGCAGGATGTGTTAATGGTATAAATATTAATTGATAATGGATTTCCATCATTTGTACCTATGTTTGTTTATTATGTAACAAAAAATAAATATGTAGACGGAACTATTATCTTGTCTCATCGTTCTTACATCGCAACCGAATAAACGTTCCTGTTTAATTATATTATAAGCACACTTAATTGTATCTTTTGCATATCAAATCTTGTCCTATCATCATGAGAAGACTTATGTAACATGATTCAAATTTGTTGCATTTAACTTAAACAAAAACCAAAATCATGTGCAAATAAGGAAGTCCTCGAACTGTTTCTATGCAAAGTGCATTATGAAAAGGCAGATTACATATGACGGTGGAATTACAATATAAATATAATTGAACATAATAAAAACGGACACAAAAATCATGACAGACAGATTAAGAAATAGTACGTGAGTGAAAACACAATGGGTTCGTTTAAAGCTTCGTATGATTGCCATTGTGACATCTGTTTGCTGAAGCTCACTCAACTGTTTTAGGATTAGTGAGAAAAAAGATTATCGTAAATCTTCGAGATTTAATTTTATGAATGTCCTCCTAGGTTAGAAATAGATACACCTATGTGTTTAGTGTTTGTTAACTTTTGCGAAATAGTATTGTCTTTTAGGCAAAGTTGCTAAACAATCATTGTATTGTTGTCAGAAAAACAAATAACTAACAGTGTCTTAAATGTTGCTTTCATAATTATTATCATTTTCTTGCCCTTATACCAATTCATTTGGGGTCAACATAGCATGTATTCTTTCTCCATACTTCTTTATTACTAACATCCATTCCATCATTCCATCGTTTATTTGGTCTTCCTCTAAGGCCCTCCACATTCATATTTAAAACTTTCCTCACGACATTTTCCACATTCCTCTGCATTACGTACCAAAACCACGACGACCTTAAATTATTTCTTAAATGGTTTCGATTTCACTCACCAATTTAATTTACAGAACCCCATCAACTTGTGTTCGTTCAAACGTTCTGAACTAATCAAGCTGAGGACAATTTTAATAGGAAATTTTGAAACAATCAGTATATTACGATCGATGAAGATGGTACATCAAACTAAGGTCGGTTTTATAGCTCATTATAAATTAATTTGAATATCAACTTATCTAGTAACACGAAGAATTATGTAACTCTTGTTGACTATACAACTGCAACATGAATAAACCATTCATTTATGATTATTAAACAATATAATATTTACTAATGTGTTATTTATAGTCGTGAGAACTTTGGAGTAACTGAATTCGGTCTTAAATGTATATGATTCGACTAATTGCTAATTCCATTTTCTAAGACAATCTCATTTCTCAAAAAAAAACTTTCTGTTCTTGTGTGAATTAAATCAATTAAATTAATTCCGTGGGGTCCGAGTGCCCACTCAATATTTCAGGAAATTGCCAAGCGGTTGGTCGACTCTTCACGTGACCAGAGGGCTGGCCTATTTTTGGGGCAAATAATCAGCATTGCAATCCAACGTGGGAATGTTGCCGGCCTTCTGGGCACTTTTCCTGTTGACAGCGGTGTTGACGTATTTTTAGACGCTCTCTAAATTTTCCTTTTTTAATACTTGTATATATTCAATGAAAACTCTACAATAGAAAAGCAGTTTCAAGCAAACGTCCGTACTTCATTCGGTCTAATCTTAATTTGAAACGATTTCCACATCTTTCATGCAGTATTTGCACTACGACCATGCTCCCTTTGTATCTATACTAATATTATAAAGCTGAAGAGTTTGTTTGTTTGTTTGTTTGTTTGTTTGTTTGTTTGTTTGAACGCGGTAAACTCTGGGACTACTGGTTGGAATAGAAAAACTCTTTTTGTGTCGGATAGTCCATTTATCGAGGAAGGCTTTAGGCTATATAACATCACGCTACGACCAATAGGAGCGGAGCATAAATGAAAAATGTTGCAAAAACGGGAAAAGATATTCCTTTTTGAGAGCTTCCGTTGCGTGCGCTGCGAAAACGGTTTAAGTTACGCAAATACCATGTATGAAAGAATTGTTCCTCTTTAAAAGTTCTAAAAAAAAGTCCGCGACAGCATATGTCTATCTTTTAAGATTGACTCACTGTAACCATTTTTTACTATTAAAATGTTAGGTTAAAAATAATGATATTTTGCGAAGCTTATTTAACCCATATGGTATTAATCTATATCTAAATAAATGTGTTTGTTAGCACAAAAATTTAATATAGAATATTTGTGCCCTTTACTCTATACAGTTTAAACAAATATCTTAGAAGATATCGCAATGTAAAAATATCCGCGCGACAAAATAATTAAGCGCGCGGCAGTCATTCGGTCCGGTGCGGTAGGTTAGTGGGGATTCTGGCCTCCGGGGACTCCGGAGAAATTCATATTCAAAATATTTACTGCACCATAATGTTTACAAGGTGTTAAGTACTGTATATTTAACATTAAGAGATACCAATAGTAATTCACACTTTAATATAATCTAAACTAATATTATAAAGAGGAAAGATACGATTTTTTGTTTGTTACGATTTAACTCAATTTATGTTGACATTATTTGTTATAAGCTATATTATGTGACGCAGACGAAGTTGCATGGGTCAGCTAGTGTTACTATAAAATACGAACAACGCGTCCTTACGTATTACTTTAAAATCTACAAAACAGAAATAAACATTTATTAGGTAGTAAGAAACTCTTTTCGGTTTCAGTTGGCAAAATCTATAATTTGGTCTTTGTTTCCAATGTAAAAATCTAAAGGACGATTGACCACACAAAGAGCCAACAATATTATTATATTATATTATGTGGTTTATTGGATTCTGGATCATTACATCCTTGAATGTTACGGGTCTGTAGTAGGGACTAACGGTACGCGTACACTAAAACCGATTCGTCCGTTTTCGGGCGTCATCGGACGGCGTCGGTAGTAGCAGTGTATGCGCTCTCTTCCATTTACTTACGTTTTATTTGATCGGCCCATGACGCCCGAGCATACTTCGGCCGATGACGGATTCGGTGTACGCGTACCGTTACGGTACGCGTACACCGAATCCGTCATCGGCCGAAGTATGCTCGGGCGTCATCGGCCGAACTCGGCCGATCAAATCAAACGTAAGTAAATGGAAGAGAGCGCATACACTGCTACTACCGACGTCGTCCGATGACGCCCGAAAACGGACGATGAACTGACGAGTCCGAACGTGTTTGGATTTTTTGTCAGTTTTACCGGCTGTACTCTGTAGTTGCACAGTTCAGACTTCATAAGTTCCACCGACAACGGCCGTTATCGTCTGCAGTGTATTCAGTTGAACGTCCGAGTTACTCGTCCGAGTAGTTCTGTCCGCCATCGGCCGACAAAATCGGTTTTAGTGTACGCGTACCGTAACGGTACGCGTACACCAAATCCGTCTTCGGCCGAAGTATGCTCGGGCGTCATCGGCCGAACTCGGCCGATCAAATCAAACGTAAGTAAATGGAAGAGAGTGCATACACTGCTACTACCGACGTCGTCCGACCGATTTTGTTCATTTACCTCATATAATTACGTTTGATTTGATCGGCCGAGTTCGGCCGATGACGCCCGAGCATACTTCGGCCGATGACGGATTTGGTGTATCTGTACCGTAAGGGTACACGCAAATCGGAACGGAAGGACGACTGCATACTAGCTGAAGCTAACAGATACTTTAGTATGTTACTCGTATCGTATTTATGTTTTTTTTTTGTAAGGTGGGAAATCATCAAATGTCTCCTCCCAGGCAGAGCGGTAGGGAGTGTCAGACTTCTACTGACTAATAACCACCCATGTTTCTTCTTAGCCCTTTATGTCGACGCCGCGGTATCTCATGCGAACAACCCGCAGCCCCGACGGACGTTGGCCCTTGCGGGCCCCTTTCATGTTGCTGACATCTCTTCGAGGCGCGCGTGGAACTCGAACGCGCCGTCGACACGGCTTGTCGTCGTCATAAGACGGATGGACGGCGAGCTAGCCCATTACTCACCGTCCACAGGCCTTTATAACGAGCCTTAGTTGCAAAAACTAGCCTACACTACAAAACCGCGAATTAAACAACATTTCTCGAGTAGTTTTATTGAGCTCCTCATTTAGACACCTCTTTGCGGTCTGGTCATTATATTATACAAAGCGATAATTTCCTTTTGATCTTCTGAAAATTGTGAGGTCTTCGCAAATATTATATTTATATTCTAGATATTATATTTATTTCCCACAAGCTGAGCGAAAATATAAAGTTTTTAAGAAAGCAGTGTCTGTCTGTCTAACGCATACGTTAATGATTAGTAATTAAGTTCTAAGACATAAGTGTCTTCACGATGCTTTCCTTCACCGTTTTGAGAGCAGTGTTGTTTAAATAAATTACATAGATTAATGCACCTGACTGGGTTCGAACCCACGACTCACTGTTCGTAAGTCGGGGCAGCCACCACTGCTTACCCATACGATCATTATAGGCCATATTACTCATCATCATCATCATAAGATGATGATGATGAGTAATATGACACACAAAGTGAGAGCATGCGTGCGTGTGTGCGATTAAAGTGAGTTTCTTTTTCTTCTCAAATCGATGACTCTTTTGTCCGACCGGTAAGTAGGTACCTGGATAACACTGTCGTTTCCTTCGTTCTAGTTCCAAAGAGTGCAGTTAGTTGTGCACGACGACGCCGGGCAATATAATAGATGTGGCATATCCTATGTTGGGGCATCATACTCGCTTGGTATCCGTAATGGAAACTAGTAAATGAATGAGAGAAATTAATAAACTGAGCTAAAATTTTATTTTGTCAACTCGACTTATCGCAGTCTATGGTGCTGAACCCAGGCCTCTTCAAAGCTTTGCCACATTATCCGGTCCTATACTTACCCCATCTCGTTTATCCGTTTTCGACCCGTCGCATCACACGTCGCATCTGCCGATAAGCCGCCTACCCTGCACTGGTCACGTTTTTATCGTGATTGTTTAGTATAAATTGATTAAAAGGATATTTATCAACACAGTTCTACAAAATAAGCCTCTATTGAGCTTTTTCACAACCGATTTCCAATAGTTGCGATTGCTACTTTTTAATGATGAGTACCTACGATTTTAAACAAGTGTGTAGTTGAGGAGTCCAGACAGCGATTAGTCAATCTTTGTGTATTATAAACAAGCTATTTTTGTTTGGTAATAGGTAGTCATCAAATAATGTTGTTTGAACTTTCGACTGAAGAAATACTCATGAACTGTGAAGTGTGATAACTTTGTGAATAGGTGCTTAGCTGTGTAATGCGTGGACGTGATTTGTAATATTTTATATTACAGTACCAATCTCTATTTTTTTTAAATCCATAGTACCTTTATTCGTAGATGCATTTGCGTACATAACCAGTAGTAAACTCATGCTTACTATATCTTAAGGGAATCGGTAGATATGTTTTCCGTTTACTGGCTGTTCGCCTTACAATTACAATACAATTGAAATGGTTTCATATGACATACAACATGTATTTTGTGAAACATAGTATTTAGTATACATCAATTAACAGAACTCTAGTTTTATACAATTGTTTTACAGAGGGGCGTTATTTTTAGGGTTCCGTACCCCAAAAAGAAAAAACGAAACCCTTATAGGATCACTCGTGTAGACATACGAGTGATCCTATAAGGGTCGGACAGACAGACAGACGTCTGTCTGTCCGACCGATCACCTTCCCCTTATCTCCGAAACAACTGAGCCTAAAATTTTGAAAATATACAGAAATTAGTTCAACACTTATAGATTACTGGAAAACCTATAAGAAATCTATGGTGCTACAATAACATGGAAAATCTCTTAATATCTACTACAATGGTACGGAACCCTTTATGTACAAGTCCGACTTGCAGTTGGCCAGTTTTTTATGTAATATATTGATGAATGCATCATCATTCTTCTACCCTTAACCTATTTTTTTTAGTAACAGCGAAGCATGTCTTCTTCTTCCTTACTTCTCACAGTTCGATGAATGCATGTTGAAATAAATAGTTTTTCTTTTGTGTCCACAGAAATCCACAGTCGCCTTTTTAGGGTTCCGTAGTCAACTAGGAACCCTTATAGTTTCGCCATGTCTGTCTGTCTGTCCGTCCTCGCTTAATCTCTGTGACCGTTAGCACTAGAAAGCTGAAATTTGGGACCAATATGTGTATCAATCACGCCGACAAAGTGCTAAAATAAAAATTGGAAAAAAATGTTTTATTAGGGTAGCCCCCCTATATGTAAAGTGGGAAGTGTTTTTTTTTTAATTTTAACCCTAATGTGTGATATATTGTTGGAAAGGTATTTAAAAATGAATAGGGGTTTACTAAAATCATTTTTTGATAATGTCAATAATTTCGGAAATAATCGCTCCAAAAGTAAAAAACAAAGCGTCCCCCCCCCTCTAACTTTTGAACCATAAGTTTAGAAAATACGAAAAAAATCTGAAAAGTAGAACTTTATAAGGACTTTCTAGGAAAATTATTTTGAACTTGGATGGAAACAACAGATGGAAACTGCAGTTAACCAATATAATTTGGTCCCTGAATCGTATGAGCGCCTATACAATCCAGAGGTCAAGTTTCATTTGCCCGTATTTTTTTTTTAACTTCGTTTACATAATATTTTATTATCTACGGAACCCTACACTGAGCGTGGCCCGACACGCTCTTGGCCGGTTTTTTTTTAAACTGGCTGGATAAACATAAGATGATGAAACATAAAAGATCTTGTGTGAATTGTATTACCTAAAGTGTGAAAGATAAACTTCACGTACTTGTTAAAGCTTTAATGATTTACCTAATATTGCAAAATCGTAGTTCCTTTTGAAAGAATCGATCATTTATTCATTTTTGTTCGTGATATGAAAGGTTCACAGATAACATTGACGAAAGGATTATAAAATATCAAAAGGATCTTGGTGAACTACTTCGTCATATCCACGACTGGGAACCTTTTTTCACAATGTGTTCATGTCATAAAGTACATTTAAATTCACGAGTCAAAAGTGCATAATTCGTCCTGAGTTCCTGACCCACTGTAGCCGTGCTCATCTATTGACATTTAGAATATTGATGTCTCCAAAACTATAAATGTTTCTAGTATTTATGAAGGATCTTATGAATACTTCTATACGTAGATTATATTTTAATAATGTCTTACTAATATGTCTTTAGAAGGCAGTGAGTGACAATGACACAAAAAACACGCTTATTTATTATTATTCCTGTCGATGGTTTTCAGTGGACATCAAATTATTTTTTTTATAATCTCACATAATTTACCCGTTTAAGACAGGACAAGAATAGCTGTTTTCAAGGATTTCTACTCAATCTAACAAGAAATGTTGAAAGGACACACCATTTCTTTATATTTATATATAATTCTTCTTTACGTGTGTATGTCACTGAATGCCTCCTAAACGGCTGGACCGATTTTGATGAACATTTTTGTATGTGTTCAAGTTGATTCGAGAATGGTTTAGATTTACATTGGCAGGAATAATCGCAAGTGAATTATAAAAACTTCAATATTTACCTATTTAATGCTTCGCTAGTCTACCAGGGACAAGCGCCAGTATTGCGCATGAAGTCCTAGGTACAACTCTCGAGTCCGGCAAAGTGTTACTTTGGTAATTCACGTGGGATTTCTCAGTAGAAATTCCTAGTGTGTATTTTTGCCCGATTGGTGACGAAAAAATGGCCCCGATTTTATGAAATTTAAACATTATTGGTAAATTGTCAATCTACAATTGGGTACACCTCTACCGTCAACCCTTAGAATCCGTGATGTTATGTTATGGTAATCCCTACAATAAGATATTATATAAGGTTGAGGTTGACTCATAGGATCGATTTATACGTAACAAGATTCTAGACTTTCGATAATGTCACACAAATGTGCAGTCCAATCCCTTCGTTCTATTAACTTTGATCCGTTTGAACTTTGTATAATAACCTTGTGCCAGGTTTTAAATACGTACACATAATATGCACTAAACATTGACCGTCGGCGTCGTCGATTACTTTTATGTTAGAAACTGGAGCACTAATAAAAGATCGATCGAAAGTTGCACTTTGTTTTCTACAGAAAATATCCGGAGTATTCTGGATTCGGAAAAAGGTATTAAATTCGTGCGTGCACATTTGAAGTGAGGTTGTAATAAGCAGTGACGCGATCATAAAGAGCTAGCTGTTTTATCAATGTCGACGAATCAAGAAATATAAAAAAATAAAGGAGCAGCTCGTGGCTTACTAAGTCTTTAGGTTCAATTCAATTCAATTCTTAATTCTTTATTGCGTACCATAATGTATACAGTTGGTAGGGAAAAGTTACATCAGTCTCAATTATGGACCCTGTCGAGCACAGCATAGATCAAAAGAAGGAGAGAGGAGGAAGAACGCTCGGCGTTTAATAAGTCAAATTACGAGAGTACAAGTAATAATTTAGTGACATTTTAAACCAATAACTTTAAAAAATATTAATTATAGTTTTATATACTTAATGTTATTTTTATTTATTATGTAAGTATTTTATTTTTTATTAATTTTAATAATTATGTAAGTAATTTAGTTATTATTATTTTTATTTACTATGTAAATAACTTAATTACCATGGTCCATGCATGAGTGAAAACCGTAAGAGTTTCCTCCCTTCCTTGGACAGCACGTTAAGCTACTGGGCTTGGCTTGCATTAGTAGATCTTTGACAGTCGGTACAGGAACTGAGTGGCTTAACTGGGTTGTGAAGATCAAATAGGCAATCATTCCATCTAAAATACTGATATGAAGCTGCATCCGGTTAGACTGGAAACCGACCCCAAAATAGTTTGGAAAAGGCTAGGCAGGTGATGATGATTTGAGAAATACAAAAGTGTGTCATTATCATTAACAGTTGAACCTGCCTAATCTATCGTCTGTCCTCGCAAAACATTTACTAAACCTTAACCAACTAATCTGTGAGCGCGACTTGTAAGGTTAAATGTTTACATTGGGAATGTCTAAAATTGTAAAATGTTCGTTTTCAATGAGCACATCGACCTTTAAGCTATTTTATTTGTTAATGATTTTTGTCAAATTGCTGTAACTGAAAACAAAAAAGCTATATCACTTGACGGCGATCATGTCAACCGTCACGTTATCATTTATTCCTATCCTTCTTTTTCACATAATCTTTTGTTTATTTGGTCTTCCCGTCCCTCTTTATCAATGAACATTTATAGTCATCAAACTCTTTTCTTGACAATAAACAAAAATAAATAAACATTAATGCTAAATGTAAATGTTTGATCTACAAATCTAGTACTCGTTTGATAGACAGAGAGTCGCCTATGCTTGCTCAAATGGGTACGATATTATCATAATGTTACAGATAGATCTAAATTACTTAAACTAAATTGATAGAGAGGTAAAGTTTGTATGTTTGTTAGTTTAGGTGTAGAGGGTACCCAATGTTCAGAATCACTAATCCGATTCTGAAAATTCTTTCGATAACGGAAGCTACACTATGCACGAGTCTTAAAGACCATATTTAAAACATGCTCGTGGGATAACGGGAGTGAAACCGCGGGCAAAATCTTGACCACATAATAATGAATTAATAACCAATAATAGAAGTTGATAAAAACTAAACCTGGTCCTTGAAGTCGAAGACCATTCATACTTTTTGTTTGTCTATTGCGTTTAATCTTCATTTAATTGGGTATTGTGTTTTTGTATATTGGAAGTTTTTGACATAGCCAAGGTTATTTAATTATTGTCGATAAAGTTCAGTAACAAAAATATTAGTTGTTTACATTCCCGTCCAGCGCAATGAACGTGCGAACGTAATGCCAAGGCTTTGAAACTTCAGTTGAGATTTCGATAATTTAACTGTGCATGGGACTGGTGTATAGACGTTAGCTGATGACGGTTGTATATTAAACTATTATTTTATAATTATTATTTGAGAATCTAGAAGGTAACATCGATTTTAAAAATCTTATGTTGCAGTTTTTTGTACGTAAACCCTACATAAACTTATGTGGTAAGATTAGACTACGTGAAAATCACCAAGTTTCAACTGCCACAAAAAAAGTCAGATTTTTGATTTTGTAATTATTAAATATAGTTGCGTCACTGAGGGATAGTTTCGATTGCTACTAAAATGGTAAAGTCAAATGAGTGCCCATTGAAACAATGAATGAATCTGACCCGCACCGTCTGTCGCTTTCATAATTATACACTCGTTTAGATTCACCAAACTAAATTAGCACGACGATCTTGTGATTACGTGACAACCACTTTGGCTTTATGTGGCCCTTAGAATGTCAAACTCATATTTAGTCGCCAATGAAAACTAGTAGTACTGGCTTCAAAACTAGTATGTAGGTTTACTGTCAATAAGATAATGTTATGTACATATCATTTGTATTTTAATGAATTCTCTTAATTCATTACCAGACAATTACATGGTACGTAAATTAAGTAACTGACACCTTTTTGGAAATAACTGTTTAAGTGTTTATCTTACAATATTAATTGAACATATTAATAATTGTATTAGTGCCCTTATTATCAACGGTGCAGTACCTAAACATGATGTAGAACTATGATAATAATGTAATGTCAGGAAATTAAAATAAACAGATGCATTCTGTAAAATAAATTATATTATTGATTGTAAGAATATTTCACACGATACGAATAAACTGCTAATGAAATCCTTGACTTTTGTACGAACATCGTAATTTATTTAAAATATTAACATCAAAATTGATTGTCCGATTTGTTTTTGTTACGCATATTATAAAGCAAGCAGTGAGAATTGCATCTCAACACATGAACAAACTACAAAACACTACTTTATAAGCGTTTGCTGTGATATCAACAAGAAAATAACCATAATTGATAATGATGTCATAGTCACAAAACGAGCCATCTGCCTCCGTGCATCATCGCGCTCCGTTTAGGCGTTTGCCTAGTAACCCGGTGGTCGTGGGTTCGATTCCCACGGGAATCATACTTTGTAAAGTTGTTTCCAGTTTGGCTAGGACATTGCAGGCTTGAATCACCTAATTGTCTGATAAAAAGATGATTCCGTGCTTCGGAAGGCACGTATAAGCCGGTGGTCCTGGCCGCCAAATGGCGGTCGTCAAACCATGTCAGAGGCTTTTGAGGCGGTTTAGAAACTATGACTCTCCTTATCCTAATTTACTTGGGGTTAGTGCAACATGTTTTCTTCTTGTATAGACTATAAAATAAAAGAAGAAGGAAAGAAGAAAGAAAACATATTTATTTGATACAATGGCAAACACTAATAATAATACAATGTCATTTGGGGTCGGCCCCACACGTTTTGTTCTTCCATTCTGCCCTGTCAGTCGTCACGTTATCCTTTATTCCTTTTTCCTTCATATCACACCTCACACACTCCATCCATCTTTTCTTTGGTCTTCCTCTCCCTCTACAACCATCCACATTTATATTCATCATTTTACAAGCAATGGCCAAAAGTGAAAACAAAATAACACTCTTTTTTTTGGGGCACTCGTGTAAAAATATATACGAGTAGATATTACCAGCCACCTCGTTTCCAGCCATATCATACTTCACAATATCTAACGTTTCTATGGTCTTCCCATAGTACATATATATGTAGTTACAAAATTACTCCTAAAAATATTTACCCCACCGACCGGTTCGTTGTAGTACTTTGAGTTTTGTCTGAGTAGGCTAGCAAGCTGGGCTAAAGTGTTTACAAGCCATATAATAATCAAGCCTTTTGCGTGGGAAATTTAATTGGAGATAAATCAGATATAATCAGCATATTAATGACGTCTGTGTTATTTACAGGAATTCTCAACAAACGCATACATATATTTTGTGAGCACCAGAAGCGGTTAATCTTTTACATCGAAAATATAGTCATACGTTCGTCTTCGTTTCGTACCTATGACGATTTATGACAGAGTAGCATTCACTCATTATGCTGTCTTTTGGACCAGAGATGAGTGCGTAGAAAAAAGCTTCATTGCATTTACTGAGCTAAAGCTCAGTCACATCCTACATATCTGTGTACATCTTTGGTGAAAAGGCAGCTATTTGTGTTTTGCCTTTAGTTTTGTAACAAACCTAGCACCACCACACCACGCCGTAAGGCTTCTAGTTCCATATGGGATCGTCAAGCATGATCTGCCCAGCCGTTTCTTAACCATTCTGGGCTCGGCTTCCTGTCTAACCAGGTGCAGTTAGTTCCAGTATTTTACCTGGAGCGGCTGCAAATCTGGCCAGCAAAACACCAGGCTGTACGGTAACATTTGGTAACACTGCTCGTCGAAGTTTTTGACTGAACACTTATTACGTCTTTTAATGATCTACAAATGACAACCGGGAGTACCGGCTTAACGCGTTTTCCGAGTTACGGAAAAAACTCGGTATCCTAATGGAGGATCAGTCATCTACGGGCCGATAACCACTGCTTGATCTTGAAGATCGACCCATGCTGCCGTCATTATTTAGACACGAGCTCCTTTGTATATTTATAGTTACGGTAGCAAAAATATGTATTAAAATAAACACAGTTATATAAGTGGCCGCTAATAGGTAAATATGACATGTAAACATAGGATATGCAACAACCGGTCTTGTACCTATTAAAATGCTGTGTTACATACGTATTGAACTGACTGAAACACAGTTTGATATGTGTGCTCTCTCAGAATCACTAATTATATAATTATGACAAATATAATATGCCCACAAAAATCTTATCCTTATTTTCTTTCTATAAAAAGCACGTGTCATTATGTTCCACCACCCAAATGATCTTAAGATCTGAAATATTGTGATTGTGTATGGTTAATTTAGCTTTAGAAAGATAGGATTTTTAGTAATGTACCCGATAAGTGGCGCCCGACAGTGGAAGGTCGTTAGTATGTATCTTATCGTCCGATGTCAGTAAATTTTGTGAACAGAGAGGTTTAGTTAAATTGCATTAGATTTCAAAGAAAAGTAGATATTATCCGTAACAATTTCAGCATATGGTATAGCAGGAGTTGACTCTAGAAATTTTGACAGTACCTCCATTTTTAGTTTATTACACTGTAATCAACAATCTGCCTGTCAAGAGTGGTGATTATAACGAATTGGCTAGATCATAGAAAAAGCCTGATTCAAGATGAACTACAAACATTTGATTTGATAATTATAATTATTACTTTTATTTTTTAGTCATTGAAGGAACCGACGTAATTTTGTTCGCTACATTAACAGCACGCATAAACAATTATAATAATGACCATATCAAAATTATATTGTTACGGTTTTGACCGCCGATTCCGCATCGAAGTTATAAATAACCTTTTTTTCAACCAAAGACGAATCTTAGCATGGTTTGTTTGTACGTTTGTGTACTCTGCGAGGTCAAACAATGTGAATACTAACTGGAAAACTTTATCTGCAGGGTTGTCACTTATAATTGATTTAGTGATAGCAAATACGACTGCTGAGCATGAGCATCACCAAATAAGATTACATTAAAACAAATATAACAATAATTTATTATTCCAATTAAAAAAAATATATATTTTATACAATCAATAAACAATCTAATCACAATCAAGTAATTAACAATAACAATTAGAACTAATAAGAATCAAATAAAAATAATAAATAACCTTAATTATAAAAATAATCAACAAATAAGTAAACTTATGCTAAAGAAAAAAAAATTAATTAGCATTTCGACTAAAAAAATAAAAAAAAAAATATATAAAAAAAAAAATAAGAAAATTAAAATATAAGTAATAATTATGTCTTAGTGATTCTATAATATGATTACAAGACATGAAATATAATTAATGTGTGGACCCCCTTCGGGTAAAAGCCTCCTCCAAAGAATTCCACTTCTCTCTATCTAAAGCGGTGTCTAACCTGTCTCGTCCAGCATTCGCTATTATCTCGTCCTGCCAGCGAGCGCAGGGCCGGCCTCTTTTTCTGGTACCATGTGGACCTTTCCATTTAGTTGCTATGATAGTCCAACGATCATCAGAATATCTTGCAACGTGCCCGGCCCACCTCCATTTCTGGCTTTGCGAAAATTTGAGAGCGTCTGTCACTTTAGTTCTATTGCGAATGTCTGTGTTTCTTATTTTATATCCAAACAGCTTCTCTCCATAGCTCTTTGTGTGGTTTGAATTTTGGTCCTCGCCTTGGTATCATATGTCCAAGTCTGACAGCCATAAGTGAGGCAAGGTAAAATTGTAGCGTCTAGCATGGAGGCGATAGGTTTGCCCTATATTAAATGGGACCTAAAATTAACTGTAGAAATGTGGGTTTACTACATATGAGATACACCTGTACCTTCCCCTTCAGAGACTACAGGCGTGATGTTATGTTAAATGACGAAAGATAAAAATACGAATTACTAACGTACGTATAACGAATTAATAAATGATATATTTTCTGCGTATTTCACGTATATTGCAGTGGTTTTTTTGTTCAATTTGTAACAGGACGAACTACTTCCAGAAGTACCTACACTTTACTGAAAATATTTTTTAAATGCCATATTATATCTCTACTATTTATAAAATGCGTGGATGATGTGTGAAAAAAAAAACATGGTAAAATACAAAAACGGCGATATTCCATAGAAACTTTCATCCACCATTTGATTCCCTAAGGGTTTGTATTTCGAAAAAGCCTTATTTCTTGTCTACTTAGTAAAGGGAACCTTTGTGCCAAAATTTCAACTTTTTAGGTTCAAGGGTTTGGGCTGATCCGTCTTGGCTGCGGGTTGTTTGAAAGAGATACCGCGGCCTCTGCGCAAGGGCTAGGAAGGAACATGGGTGGTTTTTAGTCAGTAGAAGTCTGACACTCCCTTCCGCTCGGCCCAAGAGCGAGAGGAGTTATTTGATGATTTCCCAGCCCCCCCCAAAAAAGAAAGGGTTTTGCTTGGGCGTTGATTAGCCAGAAGACAGATAATTCGTCTATAGTGGAAAGGCTAGTGATGCTGTGGAATATACTGCATAGACGTACTTCCTACTTATACAGCATGTAAAATGTCCCTCCTATCTACTAAAATAAAAAGCATCGCTAATTAATGGTTGGGCACTAAATACGTGTCTGATAGAAAAAAACCAATGCTAAATTGAGTTCAAATAACTAGAAAATAAACGAACAGACATCCCTGTAACAAGTCAGAGACGTTTTATTGAAAATTCAATTACAATGACATATTGCGTGGTGTGGGTTACCGCAGCCTTCTATTACATAACCGACGTACTATCTACCTACATACACTCATATGTCATGTGAAGAGTATGACTGTAGCTATAGGCAGGGACTGAAAGCGGTTACGGTTAAAGATTAAGATACCTCAAAAATATACCGGTACCGGTTTAAAATAAAGGTTGAGCTATACCGGTACCTTTATAAATAAAGGTTGGGCTAAACCTTTATTTAACCCTTAAACGATTTCGGTACCGAAATGCATCCGAGACGGGGCGCGGCGCGCAGTCGTGCCCTTCCGATCGGAAATAAAAACCAATACTGAGTTATAATATAATAAAGTGCAACAATCGGCAAGTGAACGGCAGAGTGGCAAGGCGGTGCGTCAAAGAAAACCCCTATTTATTCAGGTTTAGGTACAGCTACCGATACATTTATAACGGTTATGGTACTTCTAGCTAAATATACCGGTATGCATTTCAAACCTCAAAATTCCGCTACCGAAAAAAATAACGGTATCGAAATATTTCGGTAACCCTTATTTAACGGTATGACGAAAGGTACCGTAATTTTTGGGTAATTCAGTCAAAAATTACGGACGAACGTCTGCGATCTATGATGAATAGTAATAGTATCATGCCCGTAATCCCTGAAGGGTGACGCAGAGGTATACCTTTTTTTGCAACATGGGCCTACTCTTGCCCTTGTTTTGTTAAGTCCCATGAAGTAGGGGGCGAGCCTGCTAATGAAAAATTCCTGATGAAAAACCCAATAACACTTTGACCGACCCGGAAATCGAACCCAGGACCTCATGCTCGGCAGTCGCGCAACTCGTATGAATCTTTGCCCTTTTTCAGGTTTTTTTTTACCAATATGACCATTTTATTTTTGACCTGAAAACGTTGCAGTCGTCGTGAGACGAGAAACGAACAAGACACGTAAACGTAATAACTTAATTACGTATTTTGTCACAGCACCTGACAGGTTCCATATTATGTGATTTTTGTAAGGTTTTTTTCGGACAGCACTGAAAATCGTGTTATTTATTTCGAAAAATTATAAATGCATTTAGAATTAATTCAATTTGTTTCTATTTTGAATCCTGGCTAAATGGGGTATCCTCGTGGAGCCCCTCTGCAGGATATGCGCCACCTCCTATCCTGTCCATCCTGCAAATCCACTTGCACCTTTCAGGATTTACTGGAAGCAAATGACTACATACAGGGGGCTACATACTGGTCTAACACGATTTGAGATCATCGACACGTAATCAATGATCTCAAATAGTATTGGAGAAGAAGAAGAATTAAAATATTACAAAAAAAATATTTTATCAACACATCGAGAATGAAATGGAGAGAATGTTTAGTAAAGTTTAAAAAAATATAAAATGCACTAATGTAATTTGGCAGGCGCCACCACAATTTAACATTATTACATAATCGAGGAATAAACAGATTAAGCATATTTACAGATTAAGTATATTTTTTTTTATTTATTTCTTTAATCTTTTTTCTTTATATTAAAGAAAATGTGGGTTTGATAAGTTTACGTCAAAGAGTTTTTCAAAGCATAGATATTTGAATGTTGGATTAAACTCGAAATGCGATAAGGGACACGGGTATTTACAAAATTACCAACCAATTCGTTCTTCGACTGTACATCGTCAAATACTACGGATGGTTTATACCTTTCATTCCGACTGAACTCTGACGATATTGCCTACAACCAATAATTAAAACTTCGTAGTAGTAGATTGGTGTGGTGATGTCACTTTAGTGAACTCGTGACCTGCCCCACTTCTATACATCCTCTTAGAAAATGGTCTCCGATCTAAAGGGAGATAATCTTTGAAGGACATACGAAACATTATAAACTTAATCTGGGGCAAAAAAGCAGTACGGCCGTACCATCCTTTTCACGAAACAATTCAGGTCATTTTCAACCCCCTATAACTTCGTTGTGTATAACTAGAACCTAACCGAATTTAATTCAATTTGAACCATTCGTGGTTCAAATTGAATTAAATTTGAAACATATCGTGTATACAACTAAGACGTATAAGAAATATAATAAGTTTCTTAATTTTGTCACTCACTCACCGACTGACTGACCGATCATCAAAACTCTAAGGTACTTCTAGCAGACATACAAGCTTAAAAAAAAATATTATGGGGACCTTTATCAACGCAAATAGCACCCAAAACAAAGATTGTTGAAATTTTTGTCTGTTTGTCTGTACGTTTGTGCACGCTCATCTCAGGAATGGGTTCTTCTTAAAAGACAATAATGGGGATTTCAGTACTTACATTTGTACTGAAAGTAGCTGCAGATTCTGTCCATATCTAAGACTTCCAAGTCATTACATATCTTACGTCAACTTTACGGTGGTAGTCTACGCAAAGGCAGTGAAACACCCATGGAGGCACGCACCAAGAGGAAGCCAGAGAATGTTACGTTGTGGACAGAAATACAATTTTAACTAGACATTACTACTAGTCTACCAATTAAAAAAACCTGTATTCAATTAATTTACCGCAACATTTAAAACCACGTAGTTTGAAATCACATAATAGATTGTACAATTTCATTTCTACCACAATTTTATTACGAACTAAAATATTTCGCTCAGGCGTTAGGTCAATGAAACGCACGCGTTTATATGATCCAAGATCCAGACTAAATCCATTACGAGACGCCTGCGTATCTTTACTTTGTCATAATATTTGCTTCTATTTAAAATACTTAAGGATGTTTTAGATACGATTAGCGATTCGTTAATAGCTTTAATAGTGATGCATTGTCGTCCAAGTGTGAATCTTTAATCAAAACAAAAATTGTACGTCCAAGGACTTTTGATGGTAAGGCAGAGCAGATGTAGGTTTAGAGACACACGCCCGAGACGGCCGACGACAAACAATTTACACAATTCACAAATCCCTGTAACGTTTCTTGGATCACCTTAAATAAACTGTTTGCATGATTGTGATTAACACCTTGCCTCCCAATGAAACTTCGAAACATCGCATTGTCAACACGATGGAATGATATTTATAGCTCAAGTTGTAACTTCAGAGCATAGACGTTCAGGACTCGTCCTACAATCAACATCCTTACTTGAATTTACATTTTTAAAACTCCTAAAAAAATGATGAAGATTGTAAGTGGTTTTTCTTGAATAGTGCCTAAAAATAGTTTAAAAAAAAGTTTTCAGTTGCCAAGTGCCCCATTAACAATCTATATCAAATCTAGTAGCTACTCCTTTTAAAATCACACAATAACTTTGTTTATTTAACTAATTATCTACATTACTTGACTAAAACTTCAATCATATCATAAATCTATTTATTGTTCCTTTCTATTAAAGAAATTATGTACAATAGAAAAAATTGTGCCAGCCCACAATTGATCAAAACATTGCGAATTTCATAGGATGCCTTATAACATTTTACAACGTTTCCAGACTTTGTTCGCCCTGGCCGCTCTTGCAGTAGCATGCGCACAGGAGGCAGCACCAGCGGCTGGGGGTGCTCCGCCCGTCACGATTGTCAAGCAAGTCGATGAGGTCGATGTAGACAAGTACAACTTTGAGTAAGTTTTATTTAATTATTTAATGGTTATATAAAAGTCGTCATTATTTGGCGTACATATTACCCAGTACTGTGTTGTGGAGGTCAGATAGGCAGTCGTTCCATGTCTAATATTGGTGTTCAGCTGCATTCGGCTTGACTGGAAACCGACCCCAACATTGTCAGGAAAAGGCTTGGCAGATGATGATGATATAAATTCGCCATTGGTGCTCTGACATGTTCGCTTTCTGCTCTAAGTTTCTCGGCCAAAGTTGGTTATGCTAGTCACATGAAAGCATGAGTGAAAGCAGTGCAAAACATAGCTCTCAATCGCCCTAAAAAGTCATCGAGAGCCGTCGCTGTGGCCTAGGTTAGGCAACCATCATCATCAACTTTTGTAGGAAACATTTGCAAGTGTGATCGTAAAATTGTGCCTTTGCAAAAGGAATTGTACATTCAAGAGCAATAGAATGTATACACTAATTATTTGTATACACTTGGTAAAATTAACAAGCGATTTTCTCGTGAAATAACTTTTTCTGCGTGGTCTGTACAGGTCTTAACCTGTTTCATCAGAGTATGGCTGCCAAAATACCATGTTCGAGAAAATGTAAATTGTTAATCAATACAGTAGGAGAAAATCACTTTTCTTATGTCTAGGTGGTGACTAATGCATTAAAAATGAATGTGTCCGTAACAGTTACTAATTTAAGAGAATATATTGCTTATAAAAGTGTCAAGGTGGCCATAACACATTTACCAACTTATTAGGGTCACGGCCGTATTCCGATTTTTATGAAAAATACTTCCCGTAATTGTTATGTTACCAGCTGTTAAGTAACAAGTACCTATATTTTGTTATTTAAATTGACATTGGTCAAAGGTATTGCCATAAAATAATGACAACGGCTCATAAAGAATAATTATTCAACGCGAAATATTACTTTATCCATTGTTTGAAAATAGCATCGTCAACAAGATGACTTGTTTACTAACACTTGTGTGCTTATGGAATGAGCCCAAAACCTCTTTCAAAGTCAAGATACTTATTTGCGTACTAACCCAAGTAGCAAAATATGGTTCTGTAAGTATCCTAGGAGCACGCATTTTTTAGCCCTATAGAAATCCTCAAAACGTCTATAGAACCAGATTTGGGCGCAGTTTATAGGACTATTACGCCCTAGAATGAAACAAGGCGTTAACAAGAGCAAATAGTCATATTAAATGCGTTTACAAGATCAAAAGCGACACTATACCAATTAGTCTTATAACTTGCGCTTATTAGACTGCTAGTTCTAGTAACAATCTTATAAAGTAATCCTGTAAACGTTTATAAAACTTGTTATAGAATCGTTTGTACTTGTAGCGCAAATCATCTTGTGAGATGCTGTTATTAGATCACTGATCTTAGTCAAAGCGTCTATTAGATTCTTATAAGACGGTTAGTCTTATAAGTCGATTACTATAGGGCAATTTTGCTGCTTGGGAAAGGTATAGGTATCGGGTCAAGGGTTTTTATTTGCAAATGGTGCCATGAACTTATTAGCCTTTTCAGGGTGTCTTGTCAACTGAAAAAGGCAAGTAAGTTGTACAAGGTAGAGTTCTTAAATTCAAAGGATTTTTTTTATTTTAACATTAAATAGAATCATTTTGAATTGAAACTCGATTTCATCTCTATTACTTTATTTTATTTTTTTAGTGGGTGGGAAATCCTAAAATTACTTCTACCGCTCTGGGCAAAGCGGTAGGGAGCGTCAGACTTCTACTGACTAAAAACCACCCATGTTCCTTCTTAGCCCTTTGTGTCGAGGCCGCGATATTTCTTTCCAACAACCCGCAGCCCCGACGGGATAAACTTCTGCTCTGTCTTCCCCTTTGAAGAATACATTACATTTCACAAAACAGACAGAGTACAGTATACTGTATTGTACCAACACCAAGATTGATACACGGCTTTTAAACAATCCTGTTATTGTTTTGTGTGTGAATAAGGCATAACTCTTTCTTTCCTTCAGGTTCGAGACCAGTGATGGAACCTCAAGGCAGGAGACCGGGGAGTACAAGAACGACACAGACCAGGATGGTCTCGTCGTCAAGGGCAGCTACAAGTACACTGCCCCCGATGGCCAGAAGATCTCTGTCACCTACCTAGCCGACAAGAATGGTTACCAGCCCACCGAAGAGAAAGATGCCGACGCCGCCGCGGCACCCGCACCTCAAGCCTAAACTCACCCTCTGAAGACCCTCCCATGTAAGTCCCGTCTTCAATAACATTGAATGACACTTAATTGAATGCCCAAGTATCTTTGCACTGTTGTAATTTCAACTCTCAGTGCTCAGCTTATAGTTGAAACTACAACAGTCCACTTTTATTTAGGCATTCTTCTAAGTCTTGCTTAGTGTTAGCAAAAACGGGCATAAAAGTTTTTTGCTGAAACCAAATATGTAAAGGATTTATATATCTGATCCTTGTTATACCTTAACACTGCCACTGCCTGAAATAAAGGTTATCTAAAAACATTTTTGTTTTTTTCATCTACGTCACCAATACCATCCAATGCCCAAATATTCATTCAGCCAGTATCTTGGTTGATTTTTGTTTTTTTTTCTTTACTGTTGAATCAATCCTGTTACCATATTCATGATCTTACTTATCATACATAGATTTTTTTGCTTCTTTTTTCTCCGAGCTCAGTATAAAAAACATTTTTGTAATACGGACCTATTTTTACTACGTATCATTAATTAGGATTAAAATCGAGTTCCACTTTAGAAGTCAAATAGGGCAAAGCACAAAAAGAACTTACCAGTATTTCTGTCTATGGAAATGATTGATGATCTGGAATTACTTCAAAAATGAGTCTGTCATCATCATAGCCCGTTGCGGATTTGGTCCTGCTCAAAATTTAATTTGAAATACATTATTTACACCGTAATATTCGTATAACCCTACTTACGAAGGTAAATAACGTTGACGAATATAAACACTAAATATTTTGATTTAAGATAATCAAACTGACTTCTTCAGTACCCACAAGTAAAAATAAAAATCGTATTAACTCATGAGAAAACCTTTAGATCCATGAAACACCCGTAGCAAAACGTTCGAATGCTATTCAATGCTCAATATTTTTTGTTTTTTTTTCTGAGATATAAATTGAAATTCATTTCGACTCCCGACATAGTTTTTACCCTGAAACAAAAACATAACTGTTTTATTCATAAAGCTTTATTAAGAAATTGATGACACCAAAGTTCGAAAAAATCATAAGCAAGGTTTCATCGTCTAAGGTCAGATCAGCTTTGGATTGTTCGTAATAATCATCTTAAAACATTTGATAGGCATTTGATAATGTTCAAAATACTCAATATACAGAAAATATGTGTAAAACAAGAGCACTTACTAGGTAAATGTCACCGCGAAAACTGATGGACTGCTGCAAAAACTCTTAAAAACACTTTGCTCTCAAATTAAGTATTTGTACCGGTATTGTTAAATTTGTTTCCGATGTGTAAATTGAAATCCATTTCGGCACCCAACGGTAGACCCGGGAACTCTTTTAACCCTGAAATAAAAATGTGACTGTGTTATTCATAAAGCTCGATTATGAAATTAATGATACCAAAGTTTTAAAAATCATAAAAAAATATTTCATCTATCCGTCTAAGGTCAGATTATCAGTTTCGGATTGTTCATTATAATCATTTTCAAATATTGAGCAGGCACTTATTTTTTTAGAAAAAATATTTCATAAAATTCTCAATATAGAGAAAATTTCTCAAAAACAAGAGCACTTACTAGGTATGTGTCACCACGAAAACTGATAGAACGTTCAAAAACTCTTTAAAATACACTTTGTGAAAACAAACATTCTCAAATTAAGTGCCTGCTAAAACATTGTCAGCACGAACTTACTAAATGAAACTCCACGACGAGCAAGCGGTGACAATGATTCAAGGCACAATCGATAGTTCAACTTAGTGTCAAATTTTGAACTGTTATTCTACGCGCAGGTTGCATAGTTTCCGTTAGTACGATTTTCTTATTTGAATGAATACAGAACCTATGCTGGAAAGCCTAAAATGTTTTCTCAAGTTTTCTTACTAGCTCCACGGCTTTGTGACGATGTTGTCTGTACAATTTCTCTTAAGATAATTAATACAGCCCGCAGTAGGTTAAGCTGCATAAAAACATTTTTGGATGTTTAAGTAAGGTTGATGCGACAAGGTAGCCCGCGAAATTTGATTTTCTTACGTTTTTTGTAATTTTCCAGTCAGTGTCAAGAATGCCGTTTTCATCAAATACTCACTCAAGAGAGCTCTATGAACGGAGACGGTTGTATTGGTGATTTTAATAATTATTACTCAGTAAATAGACATTAATTGGTTTTAGTCGCGAACCCTATTTTATTTAACACTAGCAGACGTCACACGGTTTCACCCGCGTAGTTCCCGTTCCCGTGGGAATACAGGGATAAAACGTAGCCTATGTCACCCGCGGATAGTGTAGCTTCCGAACGGTAAAAGAATTTTTAAAATCGGTTAAGTAGATCCCGAGATTACCCCTTACAATTTAACAAATATACAAATACACAAACTTTACTTCTTTATAATATTAGTATAGATACGACTTGACAGTCTTGACACTCACCGGGAAATTGCAAAAAAAACGTAAGAAAATTCGAATTTCGCGGGCTACCTTGTCGCCTTCACTTTGAAATGGTTCCAAAAATGGCGACAGGCAGTAGACTGACAGACCATTACACTGACTATACCATTAGCCTATAATTTCAGAATGAATTATTACTCTGAGCATAATTTGTGTCTGCTCATTTTGGAAATTCTTTAATAGACAAAACGTTTAACTTTGTTCCACGTAAGATGTTGCTTACAATAAACTAAACACGGTGACACGACGCGACTAAGTAATTTGTCACGTTTATTAGGTAAGTTCTAGATAATATAAAAAAGTTACCATGTCAACTAGGGTCAAATATGCTTGACGAGTGTAGGCACTGTATTGTGTAATTTAAGAGATGTGTTCGAAGAGGATACATGCCTCCCTGTAAGATGAAATGGGGTGAAAGTGGGGATGAAAACTCTCCACCGACGGGGTTAGTAGGGGTTGGAAGATTTTATTTACTTATTTTTTTTTTTCAGTTTTGTTTCTAGTTATGCTGGTTTCCTCACGATGTTTTTCTTCACCATTTCAAAAGTAAAAAAAAAAACACGAAACGCCTGGTTATAATTTAACTTGTTTTAACCTGCCGTCACAGATATTTGTATCATATTTATGACCAATGCGAGCGATGGCTTCACAGAGAAATATAATATTAGGGTGACTAATAAGAGACTCGTCGAACATAAATTAGAGGAAAAAATAAATGTATTGTTTTTGGTAACGAAATAGAATAATATATTCTTAGTATAAAACAGTACAAAAGTACAAATATATATATCTAAATTACTGTTGGGCGGGGAGGACACGGATGGTTGGTTTGTATCCTTTGTCGTCAGCGGTGAAGGTGACCTGATATTCTTCACCATCAGGGGTGAGGTATGAATAGGATCCCTTGATGGCGATTCCTTGTTTGTCTCCTACGGTGATGAGGCTGCCTTCTTCCTGGCGGGAGACACCGTCGCTTGTCTTGAAGCTGGAGGGAAAATTTGGTTATTTAGCTTATGATTTTATGATAGTGTTTTTTTATATATTTTATAGTAAACGCATTAGTCACACCTGATCGTATATTGCACCTTCAAAACAGTTAAAATCTCATGTGCACTGTCTTTCAAGCATTATAATTTTAAGCGAGAAATTGTGGACGCGGCTGAAGATACCAGATTGACAGATAATGTACTAAGTATTTATAATATATGGTGGTGTTTGCAGTCCGCAAAAAGTCCGACGTTTGCCATATCAGTATTGACAGGAGCCTTTTATAAAAAATACACCGTCTTGTCTTAAAGTAGTCCTGTTTTAATGTAACTCCAGTGTGGATAAGAGATGGAGCTATAGAAGATGTTTAACACCATCTCTTTCCCACTCTCGAATAAGGTTAAAATATTACCGCTTTAAGTCATCACGGTAGGCCACCGAATCATTTAATTATTTGTTAATGGATACAACAAGACACACTAATTTTGTTAACGACTATAAGTGTTAACTTGCTTAAATGTTATCCAAATATACTTACTCAAAGCTATATCCATCAGGATTAACGAAAGTTCTTTCTGTTAATATTTCTGCAACAGGTTTGTCTTCAGCGGCCACTACAGCGGCGAAGAGTGCGAGCACGAACAGTTTCTGAAACGTGACGACATACAACAATATCAGTGATATGACGTAACACACTGAGAATATTTGTCATGAACTATGAGACGGCTTTTACTTTTTCGTGCGTGACCCTTAGCCTGAAAATCAACGGTGTTATGTAAAGGCTTTTACTAAAACAATGGTCTTCTAAAATATAAAATTTCAATGTGATTGCAACATTGATGATATCATTTAATAAAATATGCTGTAAGTAGCAATGGTATTGAATATGTGTCATACATACTCTTTTCATCATGAAGGCTATACAGATTGACCAGCGGCCACAGTGTAAGAACTTAAGGCTGCCTATTCTGTTACTGTCTTTATTTGCTACTAAGGTCGTCATCGGCCTAGTCTTTTTCCCATCTACCAGTCAGATAGATACCAGTATTTTTCTTGGAACGACTGCTTATCTAACCTCCACAAACCAGCCAGTTCTGGGTAATACTATTTCTGTTGGTAAGATTGGTTGTCGGACTTTCGGGCCACTGACTGAAAAAGAATGACTGTCAAAGATTTACAAATAACAGCCGGGACTAGCGGCTTCACGTGCTTTCCGAGGCACGCAGGAACCTCGAATGTAATGGGTGGTCACCCATCTAAGGATCACCTTTTTTTTTGGCGAAAATCATCAAATAACCCCCTCCCGCTCTTGGGCAGAGCGAAACGGAGTGTCAGACTTCTACGTCGGCATGTCGGCATGTGTACATTATAACAAGCTTTTTTTTTTTTGGGGAATCATCAAATAATCGCTCTGGGCAGAGCGGAAGAGAGTGTCAGACTTCTACTGACTAAAAACCACCCATATTCCTTCTTAGCCCTTCATGTCGAGGCCGCTGTATCTCTTGCGAACAACCCGCAGCCCCGACGGGCGTCGGCCCTTGCCCTTCCATGTTGCTGACATGTCTTTGAGGCGCGCGTGGAACACGAACGCGCCGTCGACACGGCCTGTCGTCGTCATAAGACGGACGGACGGCGAGCTAGCCCATCACTCACCGTCCACAGGCCCGTCTCTACGGATCACCTTAGGCAAGCACGGCTTAACCTAAAGAGCGACCCGAGCGACTATAATTATTTAGCCACGAGCTTGTTTATTTTTAAGTATTATTAGCTATTAAGGTACGATGTCCAAAAAGTAAGGAGATAAAGAACTGCTTATTACTCTGACGTCTACTGCTGGTAGGAAATACAAGTGCCCAAGAATTTCTCATAGAAACCCCTTGATTTATGAAAATTATGGAAGATTTAGTTCTGTGTTTCTAACTTACCAGGGCGATCATAGTGGCGGTTAATGTGATGATATCCAAATATGCCGAGCACGTAAATGTAAATGACATAGAAAACTGGCAAAAATCTCCTTAAATACATTGTCTGTTTGTGATGTTTCATCAATCGTAGAAGTGCAGTAACTAAGGTGATAACACGAATCAGGTTATGAAATGTGGCAAACGCACAAATTGACACACGGTCAACTGGGCAACTGTTTGTCTTCATAATAAATACTCATTAACTACTGTGTGTTCAACAAGTCATCATTTTGTTTCAATTTTTCATTTATTTTTGCGATAGCTGTTCTTTACAGGCTGAATTTTTAGCCCCTGACCAAAAAAGAGGGAGGGACCACAGAGGATACCGTACAACCATCATCATCATCATCATTCTCTTGCAATTATCCCAATTCATTTGGGGTCGGCGTAGCATGTCTTCTTCTTCCATACTTCTCTGTTTCTCGTCATGTCATGAGACACCAGAGGAGACCGTACAATATTAAGCAAAAATTTTGTCATAAATAAAGCAGACCCCCAACCAACGCAACGACAACGGACGCATAGATTAAGTTTTAAATGACGTAAAGAGACAACCTATAGATATTGTATTTTCCATTTTAGAGGTTTTCACTGAAAATGTTTAATTTCATGCGCATTCAATGAAAATGCGGAGGGCAAGACGAAGATTAGAACACATCGTTGAAGGGCCCAAAAGGTAAACGTCATAAAGGAAGCTGAGGTGAGATGATAAAGTTACAAAAACGCCTGGCCCTCTCTGCCTACAAATAGCCCAAGTTAGAGAGTGACTTCTTTAGAGAAGGCCTTCACTTGCGGAAGGGTTCTTGTACATTAAATATGTATGAATTCACTCTATGTAACTTAACCTCTTGAACGTCCGCTAACATTGCTTGAATGTCTTATGATCCACCGGGTGATCATAAGGACGCTCGAAGACTTAACTGTGTTTTGTTTTGCATTAATTCAAAAACTTTTTAATTTATGTTATTTAATGGTTACCTTACCTGGTGACCTTTGTCATTGTTCTTGACTCATCATTGAAATAACAGACCCTGAAGAAATATCTTTTGATATAATTGTAACTGCCCGACAACAACATACACTCAGTGCCGCACTCAGAGACGTTTAATGAGTACTTAAGCCATTACTTAGAAAAGGTTTTGACAGTTTAGTGAAGGTTTTGTATGTCAAATCTTTACTAACTGCCGCACTCAGGGAGCTTTAATGATTACTTAGGCCATCGCTTAGTAAAGGTTTTGACGGTTTTGTCATACAAAAGTATGTCAAATCTTTACTAAGTGATGGCCTAAGCGACCCACCCAAATGTCGAGTCAAGCTCCACGATAACTGACAAAATGTTTGCACTGACTGGACGGGTCCACTCCAATCTGTGTGGTGCTTTCTTCAAAAGATCATCTCAGACACTAATCTGCATAGTCTTCTTGTGTGTATACCGAGATTATGTCTGGACCTTAAAAGAGACTATGACCTCTAAGTTTGTTTTGGATGTATCTTCTCAGAGTAGTCAGGTATGAAACACCGACCTCATCTAGTTTAAAAAAAAAGTGATTTGTAAAAGCATTTGCAAAATAAACATCATTATTTTATCATTTACCATCGATACGTTATGGCGAAGAATTTCTTCTTAGAGCGCTCAACAATCAAAGATTGAATTATTATTGTTACAGAAAAGACCATACCATGAAATATATTGGTATCAATGTAAAACAAATGCATAGCAAATACTTGGAAGGTATAGGATATAAAAACTAAAACTGGAAAAACAAAAAATCTTTTGGTCAAAAAATAAAACAGACTTCAAAAACACAAAAAAAGTAAAATAGATAAAGAAAAAAAATACAAAAAAGTGAAAAATAAACTTCAGAAGAAGAATCAGCTTCAGAAGTCAGTGGCAAAAAAAGTAATCAAACAAACAAAAGTTAGTCTTTTTAATTGTCTGGTTGGTAGCAGTAAGCTCACCCCCGATTTTATGGGGCTTAAATGTAACTTACGAAATCTGGATCTACTTTTGATTGACACACTTCTGAATCTGCTTAGGCCTTTGGGGATTATAGACACACAGGATTATAGACGTAATGCTATGTAAAAAAAAGGATTTGCTCTTTCTAGTTTGAAATACATAGTTTCAAATTAGAAAAGTGCTATTCTTTTTTTATTTGGATAGGTGGCCTACATAATGAAAGGCAAATGAGCGCTTCTATACATAGTTTAATTTAAAGGTAAGAACATACTTATCTAGGTATTTATTTATTATTGTATAATTTAAATAATTCCAAATTAACCTAAAATAATATAATACAGTTAATGAGAATTTGAGAAGATTGATTTGCTCACAGTTTTTTTTTGTAATAGTGGAAATTCCTGGATACGGAATTATCGAGGAATTTTTAAATATTTTTTTTAAGATAGTTTCATTCATTTTAATTTAATAAACCGTTCTAGTCTATAAATAACATTATTTTGTCCAGTCTTTTGTTATCGAAATATATTCGAGCTAATACTTAAAAATGCATTCCATTGCCGACAATGTATTACGATAATTTCTTGATGATTGTTCTGTAGCCTCTCTTGCCCGCCTTGTACGTCATTTGATAGAGATGTCCCTTGGCGTCGTACCAGCGAACTGCGCCTGCGACGTCCAGGGCTGCGTCTTTGGTACCAGGGTTCAGGATTGCTCCCTCTTCAGTGCGAGATGAACCGTCGTTGGCGTCGTAACTGAAATTAGTAAATGAAAGTTTTAATACAATGCTTTAATAAATAATTATATATATATTGGTTTTTATATATATATATTTATATATATATATTTTTTGGTATTTTTCTCTTCATGTATCTATCATGGGAATTGATAGATACATGAAGAGTAACAGGCGCTGCAGCGCCTAGCGTTTGTTGACTACATGATTTTGGCGCTAGACATAATTCGAAGTTAATGTAGGTGTGCGATTGCCTTGATAATGTACAGATTATGTATTCTATATTATCATCATCTGCCTAGCCTTTTTCCAATTATGTTGGGGTCGACTTCTAGTCTTACCAAATGTAGCTGAATACCAATATTATTTTACATGGAGTGACTGCCCATTGCCGAGTCCTACTGTTGTCAAACTATGTATTTGTGGTAAGTTTCTACAAGTTTCTATCTAAAATTTATTTTATCGGGAGACTGATAAGCATTTCAATTGTCCAGTGCGTTTCATCCTTTCTTAGCGTTGCAATTAATAGTATTAGTTTATTAATACTGTTCTGTCTTTCTGCGTAGGTACACCTATTTATAAAAAGTACCTAAATGGCGCCCAAAATGTAGTATATTTTAGTAACACATGTTAGAGGCACGTTCCGGGCAACTCGAGCAGACTACATTTAGCCAAAACTCAGTCATAACATATAATTTATCACATCATATCCTTATATAGCGGTAGACAGATACCCACGCACACCAAAATATTTTCACATTATAAAGAAAACTAGTTTATCCCAGAAACATATTATACAACGAACGTCCTTGACTTTTGGAGGTGCCACGTTTATTATCTTTTAGAGAATTTAAATGGGCTTTAAATTAAATGAGGTCGAACTAACTTAGATCCTAGACTGCTAAGCAATACTACGCAATATTTTTTTTCCAATAATTCCTTTGCTTAATTTCAATATTTTGTACACTAGGCACTCAGAAATGTAAATACCTAGTGTTATATGAAGGAGGTTGAAGAAAGAATTTGTGCATCATTATTTATTTTACTTGGTCGTTGGCCTAGTGGTCGCAAGCGCTACTGCTGGGCATGAAGTCCAGGGATCGATTCCTATGTCGAATGACGGTGGATGGTAATAGGCTCGCCCCCTAATACAACATTACACATAAATATGGGTCTACCTACTATCAGATAAGTATCTGCCTAATCCTTTGGCTATTACCGTCGTGATGTTATGTTATTTATTTTAAAAGTCTGTAATTTTTTTTTGTTTCTGTTTTAGAGACATCCTAACCCAGTTAGGCAGAGCACTAATATGTATACACGCTGCAACTTTAAAAAGTGCGCCCACGTGCTGCCATTTATAAGGCGCGAGCCTATTGCCATCAACCAGAGACCAATCCAGACTCTACTACTGAGAAATTCCCGATAGAAATACTTTATAATACTGCCCGACCCGGGAACTAACCCAGAACCTCATACTCAAAGTAGTAAGTGTATTAGAAATAATACAGAAAATGTTTTAGTAAACGCGGTCGTTTCAAAATCGTTCAAATTCGTTTTCCTACGAATCCTTTAAGCCAAACTAATTGCTCTCGTACTTAACTTTAACATTGACCTTCCACTTGATTCCTTCAACTTTAGCCAATAGATAAGGACAAAACTAATGCTTCGAACTATTGACATTGCAGACTATCTAAACACTACAGGATCATGAAGTTTAAGCAAAAATTAGTCATATCAAATTCTATCCGACAAAAAACACACGCTATTCGAAATTAGATATTTATTTATTGGAGAGTTGTACGACAAATATTTGGTATTTTAATGAGAATGACGTATTTGCTTGAAATGTGGTATTGTAGGATGTATTCGAAATATCCACTTAATTCGCACATACCATTCTAGACGAAGTTCAATAACCATCGTTTTAGCGCGAGATTCTGAGAAATGTCGTGTAAACTTGTTAATCAATACTAATCACTGGATTTTTCAGTAACGATAGAATAACATCACGCCTGTAATACTCGAAGGGTTAAGCACAGGTGTACTTTATAGTACACCCACAATTCGTCAGATATGTTTAAGTCCTATGTAATAGGGATTAGAGTTACTAACTATTATATATTATATACAATACAATTCAGTTTAGGTATGCTACACTTAAATGTAGCAGGTTTACTTGAAAGTAAATTCCGTTGTTAAAATGGTATTGTAAGCCATTATTTACATAACCAGATTTGGACCAAAAATTCCAGCATTAACCAGGTTGTATAAAACTGCCTTCGCAACACGAAAAAACAAAAACGAGTCATTCCCAATTGAAAAGAAACAGCTTGTTACCATATTGAGACTTAAGTGAAATTCGACCTCAATAGTGGTTTTGGAAGATTGTTCCTTATAAAATAAAGTATTGTATAATTGAGGGCTTGTACCCATTCGAGTAACGGAGCTGCAACTGAATGTTGGGGTTATTCGTACCGCTTTCGGACGTTCAACTTAAAGGAGGCGTAGGTACAACATGCTCGTACGTTTTTGCACCCCACACGACATTGTTACATGTTACCATTCAACTTTTTTGTTACGTTAAAGTGACAAGCATGACGTTTAAAGTTTTTTAAATAATAAGATTATGAATCGTTTGGAGATCCGGGTTCAATGTGAGACTTATCGTTTGACAGTAAATCAAACAGCAGATGTTTGTACAATTCGATTTGAATACAATTTTTTTTCAGAAGAATTCTGTTTTTTTTTCTTAGTTGAATAAATAAATTTGCTTTTTTTAAAAACAATAACAAACATAACAGTTGTTTTAATGCAATCAACTTTAAATTATCAGTGGTATAAACACATTTAGTTTTATAATAAAAAGCATTAAGTTCGGTAACGTTTCGATTTGGTGAAACTGTTATTTATGTTTATCTAGTGTCCCTTTTATTTAAACAGTAAATAACTGTTAATAAATGCTTATTTATTGCTATTGATTGTAAGCTTACACATTCAAAGTGACAGTTTTGTGAATTAAATTGTTTTATCGTAAACATTTCAATAAACTATGAATATTATCAACATTAAGAATTAATTGATAGCCATAAGATAGATAAGATTTAGTATGTTTTAATTTTTGTGACAAAGTAGAAATGTAGGCCATAGTGTGAGAAGGTTTAGTAGGTAAAGAACACGCCTGGCCCAAGCAGTAAAATCGGCCAAGATTTTATTTTTTACTTCATAATTACCAATCTAGGAAAAGTATCTTCACATTAAAAATAATTTTCTGAACATCAGCAAACATTTTCTCTTTCTTCAGAAGGTCATCATCATCATCAGCCTGTACTGTTCCCAATGGCCTCAGGCCTCTTCTGTATGAGAAGGATACTATTTATATCGCACCACGCGGGCCCAGTGCGGGTTGGTGGATGTCACATGTCTTCAATTTTTTTTGGTTCCAAGACACGTTTCCTCACGATGTTTTCCTTCACCGTTTTGAGAGCAGTGGTGATGAAATACATTACACAAAGTAATGCACCTGCCTGGGTTCGGATCCACGACTCACTGTTCCTAAGTCGGGGCCGCCACCACTGGGCCACCGCTGCTCTCAACATGTAGGCAACTCATCAGAAAGTAATTAGTTTAGCATTGAGACCTTGCAAGGGAACACCAAAGGAGCATTTTTTATGTAACTTGTTTACTTCAACGTAAGTAATTACATCCTTGTTTTTGCAATTGTTTTATGACGAACATCTTGTATAATGCCTGTGTATTCTATGTGATGATATCACATTTTTCTAATGAGTGGTATTCAGGTATTAGTAATGTTTAATTAAATGGGTATTACTTGTTGTTTGTGCAGTTGCAAGGATTACGTACCAAATGATTGCAATATTGCGCTTAGGTGCGAGTTTGTTCGAAAGAGATACCGCGGCCTCGACGAAAGGGCTAAGAAGGAACATGGGTGGTTTTTAGTCAGTAGAAGTCTGACACTCCCTTTCGCTCTGCCCAAGAGCGGGATGATTTTCCACCCGGAAAAAAAAACTAAGGTGCGAAGTGGTTATGTACGAGTTAAGATAAATCATTGCAATGAATGATAGACTGATGACATTTGGTACATTAGTGGAAAACTTATGAATACTTTTGATACAAGTCTGCCAAGCAGGAACTGACTTTCGTGTATATATAATGAGAAATACACGTAGAAATGGGAGTAATGGTGCAAAAGTTCAAGTTTTTGGATTGTTATAATTAAATGCATTCGAATTCGAATGTGAATTGCAGCGTATGAAGTTAGTTTTCAAGTTAACAGTATTAAATGGGTTACACAAATATACAGCACGTCTGAGTTTCAAAGGATGCGAGCGTGCTGGGTCAGCACCATTAATATTTATGTGACGCCATTAAAACTTCCAGTTAAAGTAAAATGAACAAACAGGCAATTTATGTCTTATAAATAAATGACACTCTCCTGGGTACGCTCGTTTCATCAAGCGTGATCATGGTCCTGAGCAAGCGCATTTTGCAAAAGAAGATATATTGACGACTTTGGATAGATGATGAAAATTAAAACTTTAAAAATATCTTGAAGTTTGATTTTTCATTTTAGAAAAAAAAATAACATTTACAAAGTTATCAAGTATTTAAAACTAGCTTGCTACTTCGTGTTTCACATTAGAACATTAACTTTTAATTCGAGATTCAAGGCAAGATCCCAAGTAAAATCCCTCGGTATTTATAATTATCAGCAGGCCTTCTGTTGTGCATCATGTAATGTTTAAAAACAAATTAGCACTTATGAGACGATGTCGGCCATAATTAACTGCAAATATAATCCAATATCCGTATTTATCTGTCAGGTATTACCCTACAATAGAAACCGATTCCGCCTAGGCTCAAACAAATTGCCGTTATCCTTGTGGCAGAAAGCCAACAAACATCACGGAAGAGCGATTTGAAAATATTTGCTTTCCAAATAAACACCATGCTAGTACCTATAAACAGGTAGATCACGTATTCGGATTATCAGGTTAACGTAAGGACAATATAAAGGTCAATTTACATAAACATGACATTCTATAGTGGGAGTCCGCAAATATTTACGCCCGCCGATCTAGTGATTGTGTTGGTGAGTCAGACATTGCTTTCCTTTTCGTTTAGTATTCAAAATGTTTTGTCATTTTATTACTGTAGGTAAGCATTATTCTCAATCCTGTTTGGTTGTTTGAAAGAAATATAGTTTTTCCCAACTCTGGAGGCTCAAAGGTTACAGCTCTATGAAGTTTTTGTCGTATTTTCTAATTTTGGACATTTTTTTTGTTATAAACGTAGGACTTCTTTAAACAATAAAGTCTTACATAAAAAATTACTTGAATAATTATGTAATTTTTTTACTGATTTATTGAAACAAAGAGTTATTACTTTTTTATTCAGACAAATGACATCATGACAAGACATTGTACCTACCTTTAAGTCGGAGAATGATTGAAAACAGATTAAATATTGGTCATGGAGTGGGAGGACACGTTTAACAAGATATTATTATAAAGATACACCCATTATAATTACATGTGTACCTAGTGGAACCATGCGAACAGATTTTTTGCTAGTTCGTTAAGCTATTCGGGACGATGTAAGTAAGCCGTTGACACAGTTTCAGAGTAGGTTTATTGTACGTAATTATTTTGACGAGGATCAAAATACAGCTAGTATAAGTGCCGAGTAATTTAGTCTAGGTAATTTTATCAAATTATGTTTTGATCAAGACATTTAACCAACGATTTATATCGTCATTAAACTTTCTAAGTAATCAATTCGGAAATTGGATGTGAGAGTGTTTTTATAGAATCGCACGTTTAGAATACAGATCGATGAATACTCGTACTATTATGGTTTAGTATTCGCACGCTATAGGTGTAGTAGAATATTCTTGCTGGCCTAGTTCATGACATAATCACGTTGTTTTGTTAACTTAAAAACATATTATAATGAAACAAGCGTATTAGTAGTACCTATGTTAATTGTCTACTTAGGATACTTGTTGCATAAGGATTTTGCAATCAATTTGCAGTATCAATAGAATTAACAAAACGAAGATGTCGCCTTTGTAATGTGATATTATGCTATTTCGTACATCCTTGGATGCTGTATACAACGCCTTGTCCATTGCGTAAGCAAGGCTAGGCTTTACAAGAGGATTGACTAATTATATGTATGTAGGTAGGTGCAGTGTACGCATATTTCTGGCTTATTTCTGAGATTTCTTCTTTGGATAGACTGTGTGGAGGGTTATATTTCTAAAAAGGAGTCGTCTGCTGACGAGTATTAAAGAAGTATGGAAGAAGGACACGTGCTGCACCGACCTCAAAAAAGGGTGGAAGAATGAAGATTTTAAAAATCTCTTCTTTCATAATGTTCGAATCTGTTGTCTGAATTTCCAATAATACTTCAAACTTTTTGTATCAAATCGAGCTAAATAACAAAATTGAGTAATAAATCCATGTCTACAATTAATTTAATGGTGGTACAATTTATCGTCAATTTGATGTCTCTTCGTTAGCAATATCATCGGCAATCAATTTTTTGCTCCAATACTTAAGTGTTATTATAAAACAATCAAATCCCTGATTGAAATGTCATTTTCATTAATTACTTACCTACATATTGTAATAAATACGGTTAGCAAAAAGTCTTAGTGCACACTTCACATCAATATTAAACTATCGATTCTAAACTATGTAGGTACTTACTTTATTTTTTCATTTTTTTTGTTTTCAAGATAATGAATTAAAGATACCTACGTTTATTTTATACACAGCGCAGCTAAAAATACGTTACTTAAATGTTCTGAAAAATAATGATTGATTTAATTTTTGACTGAATTATGAGACAGGTGTCATAAAATTGATTGATTGATGTAGGTTTCTATTACATATCAAACATTTACATGCAACGGACAGACTGACCTCAAAGGTTAATACATTTTCTTTTTGAAGACGTTGATAGAGCACATTTCTATGTAAGAGCTAGTTCTTCAAAAATATATAGGTACATTCGTATATCTTGTTATCTTCATAATAAATACTTATTATAAAGATTGCTCAAAACTTCTAGGTATTTATCAAACTATTGGTGACATAAAATATTACAGATAAATATCATGTTCGTGTCAAAATATTGGTATTACAACTAGTTTATAGCAAAATAAATGACTTTATCACAAAGTTCCTATGTTTTTCAATTTACTCGATAGGTTATTAATGTATCAATATTAATTACATAGTCGTTTAAATATTTCGCACAAATACGGGACAAAGCTACCAAGAAGATTTTCCAATCTTAAAAATAATAATTTTGAATAGGTAAATTAGAGTTTAAATAAAAAAATAAAATAATAACGTCAGGTTATAATAGTTAAGGCAGACTACCTACGCATACCAAATTAAAAAATAAACCAGAATAGAAATGTATCAATAATATCACAAATGCCATTGTGAAGGTGAGATTGAACTAAAAAGACAGCATATTGTCATCCACCTACTTGTAACATACAAGTTCAAGGTTCTATTTAAATAACAACGCTCCAAAGCCATTGTGCGTGTTTTCTTTTCAGAACGTGACCCTTGTTACCATTGAGAAGGGTTTATGACGCGTATGAAATGAAGTTATTCAAATTCTGGCTAGATTTTTATTCTAACAACCTTCAACTGCCCAGCAAATTACATAGTGAGACGAGAATTTCCAAATCAGGTTGCAGCATTTTTTCATAATTATCCTACGTCCCACCACCGATGAGGTAGCGACTAACTATCGAATATTTTTTGACTCGAGAGACGTAAAATATATCACAGCCGAGGGCGGCAACTACTCTCGTGTGTCCCAAAGTCAAAAGCTATCATGGAGAGTGGACACTCACCTGGCGGACAAACGTCGGCCAAGATCACTATCGGTCGATCACTTTTCAACCTTTTTACTTAGGACATAGGGGTAAAACGTGGCAGACCGTTAGTGAGCTCGGTAGTACATGCGAGTACTAGCAAGCCATCGCCATCATGGCCTAACGACAAAGCTATCGGAAGCACACGCTGCTATAACACTCTCCAACTCGGGTCTACTTACTAGTTCCACTCGCTAACCGCTAATCGTTGTCGGTGGGACCTTAGTTAGGCCTTAGTTACCCACTAACTGATAGTTTTACTCATTTTCTCAATGGTGCTGAAAAATTAACACTAAAAATGAAAGAAATACTTACTGATATCTATAAGAGTTCGGCAGGTTGGCTGTGTCGTAGTTGTAATTAATAATTTGAGCTCTTGGTTTGCTATCAACCGCAGGACTCGCCCCAAGCATTTGCACCAGCAAAGCAGACACCAAGCTCTGTAATTTTATAATTTTTATCAGTAAACACGCTATAATGTAAGCCAATTAAATTAATCTTTAATTTAATTGGTTTACATTATAGCGTGTTTACTTAATTAACCATTACGGCATGCCACACGCCCCCGGAACACGTTCTTCGATTTTTTGCGTCCTTCATTAATTCAATGATAACATAATCTGAGCCTCCGACCGGTAAAAGCTTTTTGAACCATTTTTCAAAATTCCTTTCTTGGTACAGACATCGTTGAAATCGTTCGATGAAATTTTATTGCCAGTAATAAACTATTCCATATCTGGAACACTAGATAATCGACCTTGATCTCATATTGGCATATTATAGAGTTCATCTCGATTTATGTTTTTTGTTTGCATTCCTAAAACGACTTTTCACGCGGCTGTTGTGTTATGTTAATATCGAAAATTGGTCATGTATGTGGTTAGATAACCTTCAAAAGCTTATCACTAACAATGAAAATATAACACAAATGACCTTAGCGGGATATTAAATAATAAATTGAGGTTTTTATGACTCTCATAGAAATGTTATTGCGATGTTTAGATTGAAAACTATTTTAAGAATTTCGCGGGTGATTCAATAAACAAAAAAATAAACATCGCACAGACATTCACACATACTCGATTTGCGGAATTAATTATTTATAGCTAATAAATAATATTAAATTCTCAAGTCTATACTTATTAAAATTTAGGTTTACAGATAAACTAAAATGTGCCGTTCTTAAATGAAACATACACTTTAAGGGGAATTTCGTCATAGGTTGTAGGCATACACATAGAAGGAGTGGATACAGTAAAGGTCAGAACCTAAACCTCTAACGATATGTCGTTAGAGGTTTAGGTTGTGTGGTACCGTACCTTATGAGGTACGACCACACATTCATACACTGGGCGCCGCGCCGGTATTTGCAACACATCTTCGTCAACATGCAACCACAGGAAGGTCGTCAGTTCAAACACTTAATTTATTGACACAATTTACCATGCAAATTTTACACTGTTTAGCCCTTATTCAGATGCACTTATAAACACTTAACACGGTACGATAATTACCAGAATGAACAGCATCATGTCGCGTTTCACAGATAACAAAAGAAGCAGGTGACTTCCTGGACAGGTTGTAGTCCGAATGTGCTAACGGTTTCGCAAGATCTCCTTATATATAAAGAGTGGCGGGTGTGTGCGCCTGGTGGCCGCATACAAGCGTGCGACCCGCTCCGCCTGCGCTGAAACAGAGCCAACTCTAGCTGACCATTACACAGATCGACATATGAATGGAAACAATATCCGCTCAGATGCTACGGTTACAGAACTCTGAACAATAAGGTAAAACCCGTACTAACAAAGAAACAATAGACTCTCAAATGGTTTTGAAAGTAAAGACTAGTCATTTAAAATAAAGTCTGTTAATGTTTTAGTTACTAGAACAGCGATAAACAATAGTTTCCTTCTTATGACTAATTTGTTACTAACTACGACAAAAGATAGTTGAGTAAAGTAGTACACGTACGTATGTGGCTTTGGGTACGTATGAGAGGACATAGTCACATGGATAGTATATTATTGAGTGGTGGGGTAGTCAGTACCTAACAAATATATACAACTAGGTATAGCTAAAACAGAATCTGTGCAAGTAGGCAAACATCATCGGATGTCATATAAATGGCTCATCATTTTAAATGGAAATTAAAACAAGCTTACCAGCTAAATGGACATATATGGGCATATCGTATTTCGGTTTGACCCTATATAAATGAATGTACAGACAAAAACACTAGCCATAAAATTATTGTAAATATCTACCTATATTAACAAAAACTTTGCAAGTATAAAAACAGTTCTACATCATCATCGTGTAAACGTTTCATTACGAGTTATTACTACCGGCACTAACTTTGTATGACCTAACGTTATAGGTACCTATCATTGATGACTTCTTAATTGGAATCGTAATGTAACTTGTATGTAACCGTCAATACTGAAAAATATGATGATATTTACTGGAAAAATCAACCAATAAACTTACTTTTTATTTCACATAAAAAGTATTGTCAGTTATGAAAACTTCGATTGGCAAAATGTATTTTGCGTGAATTATTGGGACTTCACCACCATTCAATTAATAGTGATTTATTCTTGTGTTTACTACGAATAAAATTTATATAGCAATGCGTGAGTACTAAGCTAGGCGCTGCTTTGACAATAGGGATGTTTACTGACTTAAAAAAATATGATTCTTATTAGTCCGTCTGTTAGATTATCGAAAAATATTGGATACGTATTTTTTGTTTTGTCAAATCAATAAAAATTGACGAAGATAAAACGCGTCAAAGATATGAGTGGGGAATTGTGACGTCACTCACCGGTTAAAAATGTCATACTAATGTCTTAGAATATCACACGAGTTTTTAAAGCACTATATCGTCGTTATTGTTTGTTTACGTGAAAAAATGATTTGATTTTGAAAAGAAAAAATACGTGTCCAATATTTATTGGAAATCTATCTGACGGACTAATTAGTTTTGTTTAGCTAACTACCTTATTGTGTAGCAGCACTACAAAAAGGTACTATGGCAACATAGTACTAAAATTACTACGGCGTTATCTATGACACAAATTAAGAAGTTCAAATCACATGAAGAACATTAAAATTCTGAATCAAGCTGGTAAAGTTTTCGGCGACTAAAGATTACAAATAGAAGAACCCGACAACAACTATAGAGAGCCCACCAGACACAATATGCGTCTGGTCGCAGGATTCTCCCTTTCCTAGGGGGGATGAAGAGCTTTCAACCCTATTTGTCTGGTAGTAAGTAATCATATTTTTGTAATAATAAATAAAGAAGAAATTTCAGCAACCCTAAACCTGCCATCCGCATACTTCGAGGTAAATAAAAAAGATAAAATCAAACGTTATCAAATTCCACATAACTTGTGTAAAGATAAGGTGGGCTCTTACAAAATTTACAGCCATTAATATAACGGGAGTAAGGGAAGTACCCACACGTTTCTTTACAAAACAAAATGTATTGGTAGTTTGGTACAGAATGCTATCTCCAATTGATGTGTGTTTGCGTCACCCCTATTTATTTACTGATGACGCATTTCATGGCGTTAAGAGCAATAAGCATCTGAAATAAATGATTTCATGTAAATGGTTTAAAAAATATACTTTTTTATTCTTTCACACTTCAGTGTGATATACATATATATTCAGTGTAATATAATTATTCAAAATTCCTTTGATAGAAATGGTCTTTAACAATAAGACTGTCAATTACCTTTTTATAGGAAATTGCGCTGCTCTAGAGTTTTCTGGTGTTCAAGAAAGATTTTCTAGGGTTCAGTTGGCAAATAGCAAGAAAATGGACCACTATAAATTCGGCATGCCCGTTTGTCTGTCTGTCCGTCCGTATGCCTTAGCCATAAACGTAACTGAAGTTAAAAAAAAAATAAGTTTATGATGTGTGGGGATTTTATCGAAAGTTATTAGAAATGATGACGTTCTTAAAAAAAATATATGAAAAATTATGAAGCCTGGTCGCCCTCCCTAACTTCCGCCATTTAATTTATTTTATTAAAAAAAATGCGGCCATTTATATCCTTTTATTCAATAAATAATAATAATAATAAAGCCTACACAAATCTTTCTAAGCGGGCAGGTAAGACATCCCCATACTGGAAAATTCGATGTGCCTACATGCAACTGTGCGAGTTTTGTTTTATTATAATCTATCTCGAAAACGTGACACTAATCACCAACGTTACACACTTATACCATACGAAATGGTCTAAGTGTGTAACGTTAGTGATTACCGCTGAGGCGCCATTGAGACCCAAGCCGTTAGGTGAGGGTCTTAAGAGAGCCGAGGACGGTAATCATCAATACACACGTGTATCATACGACGTTTTTCAACACACTTGTGAAGAAAATAACACAAAAAAATCATTTTCAACAGTTAAAAATTAGTTGTAAAAAAAATTTCGCCATGGCGGGAATAATCAGTTTTCAATGGCGATCATTCATCGACTAAAAGAATGAGGTTTCTTTTTTTGCGGATAGCGTTTTAGTCACGTACAAAATGAGGAATTCAAAGTTTTTTTATTACAGGGAAAACAAAAGATTTATTTATTAAAAACGTATATACAAGTTGAAATTATCTATTTAAATTAATAAGTTTTCCTGCGCGGGCATCTAACAATGGCGATCGGCTATAGACTAAAAGATTTCGTTTTTTTTTTGGGCTTTTCGCGGATAGTGTTGCAGCCACGTACAAAATGGGGAATTCAAGGTTTTTTTTATTACAGAGAAAACAAAAGTTTTATTTATTAAAAACGTATTTACAAGTTGGAATTATCTATTTAAATTCGAAGTTGCATGAAATGAGCAAGGAATAGGACATTAATTTATTTGTAGAATTGAACACAATCTTTTTAGTATCGAAACTTTTTTAAAAACAAAGGAACTCAACCAAAAAAAATTAAAAAAAGCCAATAACTCACTTGTGAATAATGGTAATGAAAAAATCACAGTTTGATTACAGGTATCATTATATGCCTAATTGCGGTGAAATTAGAGCCACTTTATGAGCAAGTGTGTTGAAAATAACTTTTTTGTATTTATACCTTCTATCGATTTTTATAGGTTTTATGCGTACACGCAACTTTGAGAAAAAATTGAAATGGTAGGCCATGTAATTCTAATCCCTTTTATTTACATCTGTCATGTTATGGTGAAAGATCATAGACAGATAGAGCTACTTTCGCATTTATCGTATTATAATGTTCAAACATGGATTGAATGTACAATAAAATAATTTAGCAACCCATTTTATAATTAAAATTTATTGAATGCAAAGCTGCTTGGTTTTAGTATAAATATGCATTTTTTATATTACTATGTAAATTTTCTTGCCGACATTAATGGTTCAGATCAATATTTTGACCACAAAGTGTCATTTCGTACCAAATCTATGCAATATTCTAATTTTTTACATGTTATCGATCAAAATTCAAGGTCTTCTAAAATAGTAAGCATTAATATTTTTAAATAGTTCAAGATTTAAATGTGACATTACTATTCGCAATACTTGGAGTCTCTATTTCGAAATTATAATATTTCGGTCGCCAAATATGTATGATTAATTAATAAGAAATTGCGTAGCTACTGAAATGAATATTGTAAATCTTTGTTTAGATACATACATCTGGCCAAGACTAAATCAAAGATGTTGTTTTTTTACTCTCAGTGCAAACACCGGTACGGTGATTTAATGGCCGATGCGATAAAAGTTCCGGCGCCATATAAATTTCTCATCGTGGGACATAACTTAAAACTTACTTAATTAAATCAACACTCTTTTCAAGAAACTACTTAATTATTAGGGTAATTAATTATTAATCGCAACGTTCTATATTTATAGCGGAGATTCCAAACAGGACGATGAACGGGATAGATCTTAGTTAATAAATGTATTAAAGAATTTAAGAATTTGTAGTCAGTACAGACTGTATTTATGATATTTTCATCATCTTCTAGTCTAGCCTTTTTCCAATTATGTTCGGGTCGGCTATTTTATATATCTTACCGGATGTAGCTATTATAAATACCAGTATATGATATGGCGCGGCTGCTAATGTGTCCTCCAGCTATCTCCACCTCCCAGTAGCTGAGTAATCGTGCTCTTTGATAAGGCTGGCTGTCAGACTTTCGGGTTACCCGTAACAATTGTCGAACTACATATCTGTGTATTTTATATTATTTGTGTAATTGCCAAGTTTTAAACAAGTTCTTTGAAGCTGGGTGTGTGCTTTACAAATTGAGATGAATGTCTGATAAACAACAGATTAACCAACCTTTCACAATGGCACATCAGACACTGTAAGCCATTGCAGAAGATATAAACAAGTCGAGGTTTCCATCCAGTAGCGATGTGTCGAACTAAAATAAAACATAACATGGACGCAAATGGTACAAAGAATACAGTCTTACTTCAATTAAGTCTTCAGTAATCGGGCGTGTGTGTGTAACCACGAAATAGTTCTATGGAATAGCTTCTACTGTACATTTTCTGACATGCATACTGCGAAATTTGGATTTTGTGTTTTTTTATGTAACCATAATTTTACTAGGTTAGGAGTGATCGTAGACTGAAACATTCTATGTGTATTGTATAAATATTCAAAAATGTTTTGTTTTCCCAATAAATAATATCACTATGTATGTATGTTATGCTGATATATGTACGTGGCAATGGTTATTATTATCTTCGATGTTGCTGTTTTTGCAATACATTGAGGCCATAGGTACAAAAAGATTATGCAAAACTGACCTATGATTTTCTGTTTTGCTTGAAACTGTCATAAAACTTTTGTTACGTAAATCGTGTTTGATTGAAATATTTCATATTTTATGTGACACTAATGTGCTGGAATGAACTTTATCCTCTAAATAAATTAATTATCGAGATCAAAATATTAATTTATCGCATATTTTATTGTAGCATCACGGAACTCGCGATACCCTGAAGGACACTAAGTTTGATCCTCGAATTCATTCGGATCTGTAAAATACGTGTAGAACTCATTGGTTAATATTTCTCATTTAATCTAGCTTCCTGTTTGAAATAAAGTATTATCCACAAAAGTACATAAGTAAATGTGACTGAGTGATATTCAGTTAATATGTCAGCTTCGTATATTATTTTAATTCAAGTACTGCATTTGTGAAAGTACTTCTTACGTGCGGATGCTGGAATAAGTAGTTACAACACAGCTACGGTTCTGGCGAGTTGAAGTGTATGCTCATCAACGGATAAACTAGTAGTCGAAATATGAAAAAGTGCTTAACAGATTAGTCCTTTTTAAGTTGCAGTTTGAGGTACATTTTACCATAATCTGAACCTCAGACACATATAAAATCATTGGTTGACACAAACTAAAACGTATCCTTTTCGGCATTTTACTTTATCTTATTTGTTTGAAATAAAGCAATAAATTAATTGATTTATTGTCAGATTGGCAAATAGAATCATCAAAGTTATTAAATTATTTAAATATCCTGCAGTTAGAGTTGTAAACCCAGCAGGCTCTGCATTAATGAGAAATCGAAATGTACCTTTAAGAACTGTTGGCATTATTACTTATTCTTTAAACAAGAAAATCATGATTTTGTGATGTTCTCAATCCATCTGCTTTACCTTGAGATTTGGGTGTACTATTCATTTATGTCACTGATGTATTAGAATCCCCCGTTGGGGCAGCGGGTTGTTCGAAAGAGATACCGGGGCCTCGGCACAAAAGGCTAAGAAGGAACATGGGTGGTTTTTAGTCAGTAGAAGTCTGACACTCCCTACCGCTCTGCCCAGAGCGGGAGGAGTCAATTGATGATTTCCCAACCACCAAAAAAAAAAATTGAAATCTAATTTAAAAAAACCTCAATTGCGGTTAATGACAAATTAACGAAAGGAGACGTATACCTCATCAATTCATCATACTTCAGAAATGTGCCTCCATCGGGCACGAATCCAGACTCCGTGGCTTCTACCGAAAAGTATCTCGGAGAAAAATTCAACAACACTTTGCCCGTCTTGTGAACGGAACCCAAAAGGTCATACTCTGCGCTGACGACCACTAGACCAAGTAGGCACATACAGTTTATATTTATTTTAGGGATTGGTTGTAAAAACACAAATAAAAAAAATAATTTCCAGACTAGATAGGGTCGGTTTTTTCTGTCGGCACAGATTTGAATACTGTGTACTTCCATAATTAATTTAAGTTCTGTAACTATGCTTGACTTCCATCTTGCTATTATTAAAAATAAGTAAAAGTTCTCTGACTTCTATTTGTATAAGATCCATCATTGCACTAAAACTAAATTATTTTATTTCTGGCGTCATATCTTGGGTTTCGAGAAAAGCTGCATGCATATTTTTTTATAGTAGGTAACACCATACGTTTTGGTATGCGGAACCAGACACGAACTAATTATATTTCAAGAAAATACATTCCTAATTTGAAATGATAAAAAGGTTATTAACCCGATACAAATGAAGATCTTATCGTACTATCTTTCAATCTGAGAAAATAAAAAATCTTGCGAAACGTACTCATAACTGCAGGTACTCAAATATGAATATAAAAGTAACATCTCCTTACTTAGAATAAAAATACACGTAAAGTTAATTATTACGTTAATGAATTCTCATGATATTTCAGTGCCTACATGAGACGATGACGGCATGCGATAAAATGTAAGACGTGTATTGTTAGGCTAATGATTATATCAAATAACGCGTCATTTTGTACAGGATCTTCATGTTTTTACTTACTAAATATGGTGATTTCATTAGAATACCTTACCTAAGAAAAATATGGTATCAAAGCATGTTGGTAACGAGGTGACTTGCATATTTCAAATTCCACAAATATTAGAAAGAGTTGGCATTATTTAGTGATTACAGTAAGCTGTTATTGATCATCATCATCATCATTATTCTCCTGCCCTTATCCCAATTTATTTGGGGTCGGCGCAACATGTCTTCTTCTTCCATACTTCTGTATTTCTCTTCATATCAGCAGTCACCTCTTTTTTAGCCATAATCACACAGTCCTCCATCGTTTCTTTATTCATATTCCTGAAATACCTCATATTAGCACACAATACTTGAAGGAGGACCTCGTGCCTCGTGCCTTTACGTAACAAACCTGACCATCAACATTGTACTACAATTCAAATAATTAAAAAAAAACATTTAATTTCATTTCTAAAATAATAACATCTACTCGGGTTGATCTACAGGATAAGCCTCGCCTGCCTGGGTTGGTCCGTGGATGTTTGACCACCCATTATGCTCAGTTTTCGCCGTGCCTTGGAAAACGCGTTAAGTCGTTGGTCCCGTCTGTCCATTGTAGACCTTTGACGGTTGTTACAGGTAGTCGTTACAATAGTAGGTAGTTGTTACAATAGGGTTGTGGAGGTCAGAATGATAGACAATCGCTTTATGTATAATACTGGTATTCAGCGGCATCCGGTTAGACTAGAAGCCGACCCCAACAAAATTGACAAACGGCTAGGTAGATAATGACCATGCCTAAGCATAACACCTTCGAACTATTTTCAACTTGTATTTAATATTAATGATAGAAAATAATGGTAGAAAGGTACGTACTAAGAAACAATGTGACTGTCTGGTGTTCGAGCATGGATCTGTTTCAGTGTCCCAGGTGCCACCTGTACCGCAGAGTAAGATAACCCGGGTGCTTTTAATGGGCCTATCACACGCTCAAGCTTCACCACACTTTTGCCTGCGCTATTACACGGTGCACACAGTACATCGTGCATGTGGTTGGTAATGCTAATCCAGTTTTACTAACCACACGCGCGATGTACCGTGTGCACCGTGTAATCGAGCAGGCAAGACTGTAATGAAGCCTGTGCGTGTGGTAGGCCCATAACGCAATAGGCGTGCCCAACTACGGGTCTATTGATGAAGAATCAAATTATGGAAGAAACATATTATAAGAAATGACTAACATCTATATTTATAGTGCCGACTCAAGTCTATTTTTGAAATTGAGTCGACTGTCGTTGCCATGACAATAGGGATACACCGCCCACTAAGTCAATCCTAGGTATCCTTGAGAAGTCATAATATGACTTAAACTACTTACTTATGACTCTCTTTCTCTCTCTCTAGGATACCTGAGATTATGTCACTGTAATCAGAATCACTGTTGAATATGTTTATCATGTCATTCTATATTAAAAAGTGGGTGTTTACGTCAAATTATAAACCAACTGAAACTGTCAATATTGTCTAATGGGGTGGAATGTGGGCGTGTCAAGTACGACTCAAGTTCAGTCCATGACTAACAATTCAGTGTAGGTTGCCAATTAATCAGGATACAGGGCAGAGAAAGGAGGTTTAAACCCAGCAGTGGGTATAATCGAGCTGTGGATAATAATGACAAAATGATTTAGATGATTATAAAAACAAAATAAAAAATGTTCATAACTACAACGGTGTCATGTTGTATACTTTCTCTCAATACATCAAATATTAACGGTGTAACTGCGGAATTTGAATAAAGTTACGGGAAATTACTCGAGTCGTTGGTTTTTCCGATGAACCTAAAAATACGTAAAAGTACCTTAGTACGGTAAATGTAATGACATGCCATTACAATGTTGAATTTTGTACCTCCTTCCTTCCTCGTTAAATGCCTCGAAATACCTCAAATAAATGATCAACAACATTTAACCCGTCGAGTGTTTTTTACACCCTAAAAATCGGACATGCCCTTTTTATTCCAATAATAGATGCTGTAACATGTTTGGAATGCGAGAGTAGAACACCCAGAGTTCAAATAAACTTAGAACCAAAGTTAGAGCCATTTTGTTTTTTTTAGGTATTTTGATAAATCTAGAAATATCTTGTCTCAGGAAAACTTTTTCTCATTTCTGTTACAATATTAAATTAACGACGTATTTTAAGCATTTTTTGATTATATTTACAAGACTTTAACTCCGCAAGGGAGCCCAGAAATAGGTTTTTTTTAAATTTAAGAATTTATTTTTTGTATGATAAACCTTAACGAATACGGATTTTATTTCTAGCTCATTACATTAACTAAGATACAATAAAACCCCAAAAAAATAACCGTGTCGATATCCAGTAGGATCTCGGAGAAACATGCTTCTAAAGTTCTCATAGAATTTCTATGGTTTTAGGGTTGCCTCTCTGAGATGTAGGTAATTGAAAATAAACAGTGTAGGAATATTTTTAAAAAATCGGATTGCATAGGGGTTAATTTATTGATTGTTACGTTTTCTGCTATATATGGATCTACCTATTTATTATTTAACGACTTCAAAAAATGAGGAGGTTCTCAATTCGGAAGTTTATATAATTTTTGTTATGTGTTCGGTATTACCCGCGATTGCTTCAATCATACGTTTGTTTACATTTACACCCTTCCGTAAAATAACATTACGCCTGTACACTGTAAATGGGTATTAGCAGATGTGACAATAGTACAGCAAGGGTGCTTTATTATTGTTACATCTGCATTTTGTTTCATTTTAGCTGTGTCAATATCAACTGTCAACTGTAAATCGAAGATTAATTTATTTACGGCACTAAAAATTAAGAAATAATCAGATTTTTAACAAAAGAAGTAAAACCGTCTTGAAAAAACCCATAAAATAAAATATTATAGTTTAATTGAAGAAAAACTAGCACCGTTTTTAAACCTATACCTTATTATTCCTATTTAAAGTTTATTTTATGGGTTTTGAAGGCAGTTTTACTTTTTATTAAACGTTTTTTTTTTCTATTATATAATTATTATTTGTACTTTAAGAGTTATATTTCTAGATCAATGCAATAGATATTGTCTGAGATACAGAAAGGTGTCAAAAAAGCAAGTGTAAGTATCTAATTCTTATACAGTATCGGAGAACCCAGAAGACTACGAATCATCAAATTCCACATCTTCAGATAACATTTCAAAATTATCTGGGAGGTTATTCTCCATAGTGCTTATATTTTCCTCAGGATCAGCCTCTTCTTCGCCCGTTGGAAATTCAAAAGGCTCTAACAATATAAGGGCTTGAGGTGGAAGAGGTTGACGCTTAAGGTTATTTAATCTTTTATTTAATCTTATATTTGATATGAAGGGGTCAGAGGATTCAAGTGCTCGATGAAAAAGATCTAACATTGTTTTTTCTCTATCTGATTTCCTTGTGTGGTGTTCACGGTCGTGCCTCCAAAAATTACGTGCTTCCCCAGCTTGCTCAGATAACAATCCTAAGGGTAGTGCAGAGTTTTTTATGATGTCTTTGCCGTGCACAAGTATTTTATGTAGAGTTACGGTCATTGGGTACCACGAATACTCTTCTACATATTTTTTGGCCAATAATTTACAAAATTCATCAAATTTATCTGCATTAACAGGTAATCCACTTGATAAGACTACTAGTATGACATGTAAGTCATCCAAAAGCCATTGTTGTAGTCCTAAAATTTCAGCAAATACTGTACGACACTTATTAGACAGGGCCATCCTAGCAGTATTTCCGTCATTAGTCGTACCCGTATTAGGCTTAACCACATCTACGAGCAGCCCTAATTTAGTGCGGATTTCGTCCTGAATTTTTTTTTTATTCTCATTGACAAGCACGGCTTCCGGTGAACTTTTAATTACGGACTTATGCCATATCTTAAAAGGGTTTGATCGACAGGTTTTGAATGCACAAACTCTAAATTATTAAACTCTTTAGAGGTCGCTTTACAAAATGGGCACCGAAGTTGAGACATTGTATTGGTTATAATATTTAAGACTTTACCATCTATTATTGTCAAATATAGTTTAAACTCTGTAGATATAGTTTGACCACTTAAAGTTTTAGTATCAAATCTGTCTAATTGGTCAATTTGATTTTGTATTAATAGTTTTTCAGCAATTATTAAATCAGTCGTTTCTTTTTTATATTGAATATGAATAGGGCGACAATATCTATACGATTGTGGAGTAGAGTTACGCCACAGAACTTGCCCACAGGTTGTTTTGATCTGCAACGGTATAAAAGTAGTTGCAAAAAGGCAACTCTCGTCATGTTCATTTTGGGAAAAGTTCTGTTTATACAGTGATTGACCTGTACTACCGTCAAACCCCCATGATGCTTCAAATATACAATTTAATTTATTGGTATCTTTTCGATTACAGTAGTCAGTGAAAGTTGCGTCATAAGATTGAACTAGTCTTTGGAAAGAATGAGATACTAGGCTGGAAACTGGTATAATAGCTTCTGTATCAGATACATGGACTGGATGTAACGGGTAGCATTGTTTTTTGGCTTCGAGCACTTGACTGTATGGAGGGAAGGCGTTAAATCCACGAGCTTTTAAATCTTGTTGTAAAAATTTGTATGTCTCCACTGACAACTTTCTGTCAATATAAATAGCTAGTGCTTCATCTGCTGAATAAGGTGTCGGTTGGGTTCTAATTTTTGAAGCAATTTTTGTCGGTCTTGTTGGACTCTGTACACATGAATCCAAAATAAATTCTAGGTCTTTGGAAACGCTCTTTTTGAATTTTTTACCTCCTACTTCAACAGTGCTCGCAAAGACTGATATTACTTTCTTAGGGGACTCTTTTTCTAAATAATCATGCAAGCGTTTTCGAGCTCTGTGTTTCTGTCTTATGGAAAGATCATCATATCTATTCATCGGTACAGAATCAGGAATCAGTAATGAATCAGAAGAGGGGATGGAAAGGGAGACAGGATATGAATCAAGGATGTGACTGGGACCAGGTTCAGTTATAGGATAGTTCGAATTGGGAATTGATTGAGATGAAAGGTCTAAGTCAAGGACGACTAAAGGACTAGGTTCAGAAACAGGACATAAATCAAAACTTGGAATGTAATCTGGGACAGAACTGGGACGAGGTTCAAGAATAGGATCATCATATTGACTCATCGATACAGAACCGGGAATCAGAGATGAATCAGTAGAGGGGATGGAAACGGAGACAGGATATGAATCAAGGACGTGACTGGGACCAGGCTCAGGATCAGAATAGTTCGAATTGGGAATTGACTGAGATGAAAGGTCAAGGACGACTGAGGGACCAGGTTCAGAAACAGGACATAAATCAAAGCTTGGAATGTAATCTGGGACAGAACTGGGACTAGGTTCAAGAATACTAAGAAGAGGTTCGTTTACAAGACAAGACCACTGTTCAGAAAAATCTTCATTTAGCCACTTTTTGTGTTTTCTTTTAAAAATGTTATAATTATAACTACATTTTTTGTATAATGTTTCACATTTAGAGGTAAATTTAATGATTAAATTATGCAAGTCTTTATTGGTTTGGTGAGTTAAGGGTAATGATAAAGCTTCTAAAATAATTGAAACGCGTTCGCTTATATCTAAATCAGTGGGTCGGACCTTTTTTCCAAGTTTTTTAGCAGCGTCGACAAGTATTTGGTACGCTTTTAATTTGGTAAAATTAGTTGCTAAAGGTTCTCCTTGCGCATTTGCGGATACTCTCGGAGACTGAAGAGCACCGGCTGTGGCGGTATCCACAGCTTCATTTGCCACTCGCTGACCAACAAGAGGGTTGGCGCCCTCTTGCCCTCCTTGCATTAAGTCAGCCGGTCGGAGCCCGGACAGACGTCCCTCAACAGGTTGGGTCAACCCCTGTTGAGGCGAAGTGGTACCATGGGTCTTTAACGGCTCCATGGTGCCTCACCCCCGTTCCTCCAGAGATTATTTAACAGTAAAGGGTTTTAGTTGAAACCTAACGAGGGCGGACCCCTTCCCTTTACCAAATAATCTCCTTCATCGGATTAAAATCACTTTTATTGTGAACAGTTTGTAAAAGTTTTACGTGGTTATTATTTATATTGCAATTTATTATGATAAGGAACCTATACTTAAATACTTACAAATATTGTAAAATTAGAAGAACGTTAAGAAATTCAACAAATACCATGGCATTTGTTGAATTTCTAAGTCTTTCTTATGCATAGTATTAAAACTGAATGTAAATGAATTGCATTTGGTGAACTTAATTCTAAAGTCATAAAAGTAATTTTCTACTAGTCAAACTTTGATGATGCAAAGAAAAAGCTAAATTTAATCATTGACATTTTAGGTTAGTATAAAACCCATATTGCACGTACCTATTACAAGAATAGGTTATAAAAAACTTAAAAAAAAAAAATTTATTACTTCTATTTTATTTAACTTATATTAAAAGTGCAAAACGTTATTATTACGCATTACGATCACCTCTTCACAATTTGTATTTTTTTGGAAAATATTTTGTCATTTTGGATTTTTGTCAACCCTAGGTCGTCATTTTCAAAATCCGATAGCTTCGAGATCCTACTAGATATGGATTCGATATTTTGAATTTAAATGGATAAAGATATAATTAATAATTACATTAAGAAATAAAATCCGTATTCGATAAGATATAAAATTTAAAAATAAATTACGAAATGAAGCTATAAATTTAATAACTCCCAGTTGAATGCAGTTAAAATTACAAGTATTATCTTAAAATAAAGACAAAATGGTGTTTTATAATACTAAACATATTAGAATTATTCAATAGTTTTTTTTATATTAATATTTTTGTGGTTTTTCTGGTTTCCATAGAAAAATAATAAATTCGACTATAACTTTTGTTCTAAATAAAATTGAACTTTGGGTGTTCTACTCTCGCATTCCAAACATGTTACAACATCTATTATTGGAATAAAAAGGGCATGTCCGATTTTTAGGGTGTAAAAAACTCTGTGCCGTCTTTTAAGCAAGAGTGAACAGGTATCTTCTGGTCACGTTCGTTCCATCATAGACCTCATCCATCACATGTGTTCGTGGTCACGAGTTTAACTATAATTTGGGTTGGGTCATTGAATATTTTTACCGGCCGGGCCCCGGTAGGAACGTGGTACGTGGGATGATTTCCAACGTTTACACAGGCGACGCTGCGTGCAAGATCTAGTCTCAAATAATGAAAGTGGTATTAAACATCACTTCGGCTATGACGATCGTATCACATCCAGATACATCATATTTTAAGGGAGTGTAGGCATTGGCAGAATGAACGCAATATATCATGTTGGGTAGTGTACAGGTTGTGAAACTAGAACAAATTTTCGTGGGATAAAGCATTTCGGCCATACCTACTATTGGAATCAAATAAAACAGCTCACAATACAGGACTGAGTATTTGTGTATGTGAGTTTAAATGTCTGTGAACCCACGATACAGGAGAAATTCCTAGTGTGCGGCGAAGTATAAAAAAATGCTATTCCTACTTCTCCACTATTCTTTTCTGATTAATTTCGTTGCAAGACCGTTGTTTCTCTGGGATTTCGTCAACCATCATTATCTCGGAACTTTTCTGGTGGTCACCACTGTTAGTTCTAGCTTTCAGTGTTGTAATGGTTTGGGAATAGTGAGGTAGACTAGTACCAAAAATAAAATAACGGTTGAATTGTTATCGACAAAATGTGACGTATTTTTACGCGTCAATAAAGTAAAAGTGAGCAGTAAAAGTTATTTAGATTTTTACAAACATTATGTATTTGCGACTCGACTTGTCCTTGACATTTCGAACTATTGTATGCAAAACACTCCTAACATTTCCTCAAAAGAGTTATGGTCATATGTTACGTACATAGAATATCCAATAGTATGCAGGTACAGGTAATTTTCACCTGATTTACAACCTGACCACTTTTACCTGTTGTTTTGAACATAAATGTGCAGCTTTCTATGATGTTCAATCGACAATAAACCTACGATTTATTTCTTTAACGTGCTTGATGTTTAAATTTTGTGATTTTACTGACCATAGAACACTATAGTTACCATATTTAATGATTGTTCGGCGCACCTTGGGCTTGCTGTTAGCTATGATGCTATCAACTTAAATTAGTTAGTATTTTTTTTCAGAAACCCTCTTTTGTGAAAACCTTTACAGGATTCAATTTTATCAATTTGGCTGTTCTTAATTACATGTGATCTTCTATCCTATTAATATTTTAATGCGAAAGTTTGTGAGGATGTATGGATGAATGTTTATTACTCTTTCACGCAAAAACTACTGAACGGATGTGGATGAAATTTAGAACACAGATAGTTTATAACCTGGATTAACACCTAAGATACTTCTTATCCCGGTAGTATGATCCCGTGGTGCAATTATCGAACTCCACACGGGCGAAGCCGCAGGCACAATCTAGTATTGCATAATTTCGGAGCAATAAAAGCGAAAAGAATAGCGACGAAGATATCTAGCTGAATATGATAAATAATACACATGTTTTCAATTGACACTTTAATAATTCACCATAAATTCGCTGTTGATAGTTTCAGTTACCTGAAAGACATATTTGGCAAAGCGAGACGATAACTTTTGACAATAAACCGTGGGCGATTCATTTTCAACCTATTGACAGTATAACTTGTTTTTTTTTACGAACAATGTTCCAAGATATTGTTTTCCACTAATTTCTTGAAAAAATAAATACTATCTAATTTTTCACGTAAACAGATGAGGTAGTATGCCTGTATGCGTGTCATTAAAATGATGGTGTCGTATAATACGATAAAACACGCAATTTTATTATGATTAAACTATATAACACGGGCCATCAGAAAGGTTAAATGGTACCATCATTGATATAAAAACTATAAGTCAATGCGTACTATTTATTTCCAAATAATAGGTACTTAAGTCTGACGTCTTTTGTGCAACAAATCAATGGCCACCAACGAAATACCAACTAGCCCATAAAAATAACATCCTTGTCTTTTACGATTAAAATTCTCATTAATTCCTTAAAAATAGATATAGCATACCTAAATGCATGAATACCTAGCAGTTGTTGGAATGCATATTCATTTCTCATAGCAACTGAGTTTTTCCCAGCTGTGAACGTAGTAACAAGGAAAAACTGGCATGCAACCTACCTGTCTTAGTACAGATTATCTTTAGATGATCTACAGTAACCTACACAAATGTGTAGGTGCCTTGACTTGCCTTTTTGTATTAAATCTATCTATCAGGAATTTCTAACCAGCCACGGAGTCTGAATTTGTGCCCGGTTAATGACTATAGGCCCACCCTTATTACATGGCACTTAAACATAACTGGCGAAATGTGGGTGTACTTTTAGAAACGCCTCTGCCTAAACCTTCGGGGATTACAGGCGTGGTGTTATATTATGATATTATGTAAAACCTAATGAAAGTCAAGAAGATTTTCACTACAATTAGATTATTGCCTTTCTGCATTGTTCCACCGCCTACCATTTTATTGCGAGCAACTCGCCCGACGAATGAATGTCTTATATTGTTTGTTTATTCACTGTGTTGTAAGTTGTCTTTAAAAGCTTAAATGATCTTTCAAGCTATTTATTTAAAAAATATATTTCTTAGATGTAGAAATGGCAGATGAAGCTAGAATGTCCTGGTGGAGAATTTGGTTGTTACGGTGATGAGATCAACAACTCCTACTAAAAGCAAAAACATACCAACTTGCGGACATTTGTCTTATTTGCAGCTTCACTTCAAAAGGGGTTAGCGTAAGGTAATAAAATAAATAGTTATGTACGAGTATGTATAAAGTAAAGTTTTATTAAACAACATTCTTAAATAAATCTTATGTAACAACCATCACTATAGCTACCGATTATAATTATAATAATAAACACTGAACGAAAAGCGCCAAGTACGTATAGTGAAACCTAAGCCCTCCTACACCTATACTAGACTAGGGTAGAAGCCTTTAAAAATAATAAAAAGTGAAAAAAAATAATAGTAGAACGAAACCCATTAGAAAAGTAGGGTAATATTATAAAAATGAAAGGAAAAATAATTTACGGGCGATCTGAGGTCGGGAAGGGGATGGGGGTGAGTTTTTAAGGGCAAAAAACGGTTTTTCTCGATTTCTGGCAAAACTAAAAGTCCTATCGAAAAAAGTCAAATGGCAAAGTTGTAGGTAATAAAAAGATCTAAAACTTTTGTATTTACACTTTTTTCACATAACCTCAAAATTTATGTGAAAAATTCAAAAAACCAAGTTTTTGGTTTTTTATTTTTATCTTTTACAATTTTTGTTTTTTTTAACGAAATTTGGTGAAAACTTACCTTTTTATGTCCCAAATACGCTGTAATTTATTTGATTAAAAATATTTATTTTTTCACCTTAATTTGAATTAATATCGAAAAAACACCCTAATTTTCAATCGAAAATTCACCCGTCAAAATATCAGCTTTTTTCTAAAAGTTGGTATGGTTTCTGTTCGTGGAAATCTCTACTATCCGATGGTGAAAAAAAAATATATGTTACTACAGTAAACGTGTTTTTTTTTGTTATCAATGTCACATGTAATCTAACGTTTTTCGAGTAATTAAAGTGTAAATTTTAATAAATAGCTCAAAATTATTTATAATAATTAAAAAAAAAATTCGAATTCAAGTTTTTTTCTGCTGTTACAACCGTTAGCCTAACCAGTATTCGAAATACAGTACAGTATACAACATCGTTTATAAAAATACACGTGCACGCTGAGTTTCTTAAAGATAATTGTGACAAGTTTACTTAAAAAAAAAAAAACTTTTCGAATCTGCATAGGAAGGTAAATACTATCTCTATTTTTATCTGTATCAATCAACTCAAACATAAAAATCGTAATATTTTCTTTAAAAAATAGTATGCTTAACGATGTATGAAGTATGATTTTTTGCATTTTCTGAGAAGATTTACTGTAGTAACATATATTTTTTTTTCACCATCGGAAAGTAGAGATTTCAACGAACAGAAACCATACCAACTTTTAGAAAAAAGGTGATATTTTGACGGGTGAATTTTCGATTGAAAATTAGGGAGTTTTTTCGAGATTAATTCAAAATAAGGTGAAAAAATAAATATTTTAAACCAAATAAATTACAGCGTATTTAGGACATAAAAAGGTAAGTTTACACCAAATTTCGTTAAAAAAAAACAAAAATTGTAAAAGATAAAAATAAAAAACCAAAAACTTGGTTTTTTGAATTTTTCACATAAATTTTGAGGTTATGTGAAAAAAAAGTAAAAACAAAAGTTTTAGATCTTTTTATTACCTACAACTTTGCCATTTGACTTTTTTCGATAGGACTTTTAGTTTTGCCGGAAATCGAGAAAAACCGTTTTTTACCCTTAAAAACTCACCCCCATTCCCGACCTCAGATCGCCCGTAAATTATTTTTCCTTTTATTTTTATAATATTCCCCTCCTTTTCTAATGGGTTTCATCCTACTATTATTTTTTTTGGTTTTAAAAATTATCGACCCTGGTCTATACGTATAACTCTTCCGGTCAACTCTACTGCTTTAGCTGTGACCGGGTGTTTAAAAGCAAATTCGGTCTGGCCAGCCATTTAAGGGCACACGCTAGGAAATAGCTTGTAAGGGCCGCCGAAATCGGTAAGGAGGACTATATATATATATAATTATAATTGCGGTGGGGCGCCTCTACTGTGCATTAGGTAGGTAGGTGTGTAAGTACCTTTTTTTTTTATGGTGGGTGGAAAATCATCAAAAAACCCCTCCCGCTCTTGGGCAGAGCGAAAGGGAGTGTCAGACTTCTACTGACTAAAAACCACCCATGTTCCTTCTTAGCCCTTCATGTCGAGGCCGCGGTATCTCTTGCGAACAACCCGTAGCCCCGACGGAGTGTGTAAGTACCTAACTTCGATACATTTCTACCCGACTACGGCGAAGCAAAACGGAAGGTTATGATTTTAACCGGTATCTACGCATGTTCATCTGTTCTCTCGTAACTTGTGAACCTCTTGTAATAATTTGGCAACCATGGTCATATGCCAATGCCTTAAAATGTATTATTCCTTACTACTTTCAGAATGTGTTGTTTTTTAGGGTAGGTAGCATACGATCCTGTGATCGTATGCTATCCTCTGAATACCACTTCGAAATGATACATTAAAATACAGGATGGTGCCGACAATACGACAATAAATTAAACCGTTGGTAGTTCTAGTTCAAAGGAACATTAATTATTAAACTATCAAATAAATCTTAACACCGAAATAAAAAAATAAATAAAAAATAAATAAAACTAAGTAGCATTAAACTGTAAACGAAATACTTTACAATTTACAACAAATATTGGTTTACTAACCTTAGGAATAATTTGCACCGATAAATGTGTGGATATAAAATGTAACAAACGAATTAAGCCAAGAAAATTAGGTAGGTTATTGTCGTATCGTCGGCACCACGACGGTGTTAGGATTTATTTGATAGTTTAAAAATGTTCTATGAACTAGAACTACCAGCGGTTTCATTTATTGTCGTATTGTCGGCACCACGATGTATAATTATGTTTAACGAGTAACTTGTAAACTACCAACAACTTGTAAATATTTAATGGTTTTGTAGGTACATAACAATTTCGGACGAGAACATTTCCCGTTTTCATACTTTTTACAGCGTAATTTTTAGTAGGAGGATTTTTAATGTTTTGGTTAATAGTTTTTTAAACGCAATAAATAATTTTACAGAAATATTCTATAGTACGAGTAAGTACTGAGTATTCCCAAATAAAAGGAATTTGCTGGACAAAAGTATCGAATTTGAGCCCACTACTAGCAAATACGTTACAAAACCACAGGGCTTAAAGTAAGGCAGTTAATATGAGTAATTAAAAAACAATTTATAAGCGATTTTTATTGCAACCGATAATTTTAATGGAACCATATGTTTCTCCAGCAATTCATGTTTCATTGTTTCTTTTAACTATTAGTGAGTTCAATCAAAACGCTTATTTACAATGATTTACCTACAATGTTTACTCGTAAGTACAAAAATATCAGAGTATTATTTTTCTTTTTACTGAATAAAAGAAACTTTAATAATTTTACAGATTTTTGCCTTTATGATTGGGTCTGGCTTTTGCAATAATACCGCGCCAATAGCAACAGTTGCATTAAAAGAAAAGTAAGTATATTTTTAACATTTCATTTCAAACCATGAGGTGTAGTCCAGCCTCATTGCCATAAGAAGTAGTTTCACCTCGTAATTGTTTTACCATTCTAATATTAAACGTAAGATGTATATCAAAAAACTACAAGATACATTTTTTTCTTTAAGACCCATGTGATAGTTGGACAGTTTAAGAAGCGCAGTTAATATACAGCTTAAGACCCGGACTCCACCAAAAGAAAGACGAGTCGAAGGGATGTGTTGTAAACCACCACTAGAATATCGTTATTTTCACTTTCGTCCCGCTCACGTCCAGTGGAAACAGTTGAGCAGAGAGGAGAGGAAATTTATCATATCATCAAGCAGGCAGTGGAAACGAAAAGAGAGCGCGTGCGTGAGCGTCTTATGGCGGTCGCAAAATCCACCCCCTTTACTCGTGCGACTGTCGATAGTAGAGCGTTAACGCTTTTAGTGTCCTGTATGCAGGATAATAAAAGCGTTGGCTTTGGCATAATAATTGTATACAAACGTTTGCGTAGCCTGTACACACATCTCTGCTCCGGTCTGGCTAATTCGCTTCTCCTCTCCTTTCTGCTTCGCACATCTCAGCACGTTTCTGCTTTTGGTGGAGTCAAGTACTATTTGTCAAAAGAATTACGAGGATGACTAACTATAACAAATTACTAGTATATAATATGTCCTTACAGCTTGTGATTCATCCCTCTAAGATTCCTTTTGACGTGACAACGTCTTATAAATTGGTTTGCCGGGTGACACTTCAAGAAACTGCGTTACGCTCCGCTCACATTATGCGCTCACAATGAGAGCGAGTGAGAGGCACGCGTCCAGAGCGAGAGAGAGAGAGTGAGAGAGATAGGCATACACACCGGTTCATGTCTTGCGCTTCTATTTTCGTTGTCACGTAAAACTTTCGCCCGTATACCGACTTTACAGGCAACCAATTTTTTTAAAAACTCACTTTGTAAAGTCTAACTCGATTAAATAACGTTTCTGTAGACGCGGCTCAGTATATTTAAGACACGGGTAATAAAAAAAAAATATTATTAACCACTGATTTCAACTGGGATACATGAATCGCACTAATACCCCTTTCTTTTTGTAGGCATGTTAATCAAACTCTTGAGAAAATAACTGCAATTGAGAACATAACCACACCCATAAAAAATGTTACATCTACAAATAAAATCTTAAATAACAGGATTTTAAAGACACCTGAAGGAAAAAGAAGAACAGTTCTTATCATTAACCGCCCTTTGATAGTACGTCATGGCAAGAAAGACGACGAAATTCACAATCTTTTTTATATAGAAACTAGTCCAGATGGAACGGTAGAAAAACAATTTGAGATGAAAAGTTTAAAGGACGTTGCTCTTTTCTTCGAGACGATTCTTCATACAGAAATTTGCCATGGAAGTTGTGACGACGATTGATTTATCCTAAAAGTGTCGCCACAGCTGCTGGAGGCAGTATTCGATTGTCTAGTATATCTGTAGTCTGAAATTGAATAAAACAATAGTGAACCATTAATATACTTATTGTTTGTTTTTGGGTTGCATTTTGCATTATAGGTATATGGATTCATGTAATTTATCATCATCATGCATTTCTGCTTCATTAGATATTCTTTTGTTTAAAGTCATTAAGTAAACCTACTGGTTTAAGTACAAAATAAAAAGATAATGCTTACAGTTTCGTACTCTGCTGTTTCTGTTATGAATTTAATGTTACTATCCACAGTGGTGTCTGCACTGTCGTAATTGAATTGTGAATTTTGAAATATATAATCTATTAGCTGTTTATTAATGTCTCCATTTCCTGTATTTTCGCTTGTATTGTCATAGTTTCTCGCAGGCACTGTTATTGCATTGGTATTTTGTTTTTTGTCAGATACGGTTGTTCTGACACCTTCACTTTTATTTTCCTGTGAAAAAATATACCTATCCCCTTTCTGAAAATCATCTTGAGGTCTAAAATTTGATATGCCGCTTCTGCTTGGAAAGGTTATTGAGGATAATGTATTGGGATTCCTCTCATATCCAAACGATTCTATTGGTTCGTGATAATTGTTTTGACGAGTATTCCCGCGACTACCGGAAAACACATTTCCGAAACTACTGAAAGAATTTCTAGCTGCTGTTACTGCGTTTCCCAGGTTTAAACCAAATAAAGAAAAATTGTTAGCTGGTGATCTTCTTTGTCTTATGTTGGCATCTTCATTAGCAACCCCTTTCACAGGCATGCTTGTGGTTAACAAAATATTTTCACACATTATCCAAAGGATGATAAACTGAAAAGAGTAAAAAAAATTTGTTAGTAACATTTTCATGAAGTACAAAATGTAGTTTAAGACAATAGTATATTATTATTATTAATTCATTTATTTCAGATTATCCCATCCATATAGTTTGCACACAACAATAAATAAAACAAGACACAACACAACAACAAGAGACTTTTTTCTTTTATTAAATGGGCTTACTATTGAGCTCAATCTTGTCCTGAGGACAGAGATGAGGTTGACGTAGGAACGAGCTAACCCAAAAAAGGCTATTAATTCGCGACTTAAATACATTGGTTTTATATGAAATTTTAACAAAAAAAAAAAAAAAAAAAAAAAAAAAAAAAATGTGCTGATGCCATATTTTGTCACATCTAGCACTTCAAGTTTGTTTCCATGTTTTCTTGGTTGGTGATTGCCGCTTGGCTAGTACTGGACTTGTTTGTTTTGTAATTGTGATCGCTTACCCTCAAATTTTGTTATTTTTTTACCATGAACGTACATTTCTGTACGCTCAAATATGTTATTTTTTAGTTTTCCGTGAATTATTGGTAATTCTTAATGAGGAGTAAGTTCTTAAACCATATATGTCATTTTATATAGCAAAATCTACGGTGTTCAGTTTCTTGGACACCAACATTCAAAAACGGTCTAAGAAATATAGTTTAGTTTTTGTTAACATAAGTTTTACGTGAACTGTTTTGTATTGTATTTTATATGGTGTTGATTATTGTATTTAGTCTCTTGGATGGCTTGAACGTCGTAATGTAAACCTACCATAGATTGTTAATTTAGTTAAGTTTCTCTTTAAGTGAACTGTAATTTGTTCTTTGAGAAAATAAATGTCTTTAAACCGAACTTGGTCATGTAATGAGGAGGGATGAAACGCATGTGACTAAAAAAGTGATGGATATAAATATTGATGGATGGAGAGGGAGAGGAAGGCCAAAGAAAAGATGGATGGATTGTGTGAGGAATGATATGAATGAGAAAGGAATAAATGCCACCTTGACGTGTAACAGGGAAGAATGGAAGGAGAAAATGTGTTGCGCCGACCCCAAATAGAATGGGTTATGGGCAGGAAGATGATGATGATATGAACTTGGGAACACCGACGCAGTAAGGGAATTCCACTCCTTGGCTGTGTGCATATTAATTAACTAAATGTACCTAAAATGATTGTTACTAAGAAGTCATGTTAAAAATAGAGTAGATAGTCATTATGATTTTAGACTTAGTTAGATAGTACTTTTAATAAACACACCAGTTCAGTACAAGTGTTTTAAGCTACATATTTATATACCAAAGAAATATTCCAGAGCCTTCTATAATCAACATCGCTTTATTACAAATCGGACACAGTCAATCGATTTGAAACAGTAACTTTATGTTAATTAAAACGTGTTTTCAATTTAACACTACAAAAAGACTGTTGTTATTAAAGAGTCAAATATATTTCTACACAATGTTTCTAAACAATGTCAGTACAATGTAAGAGGGATTTTCACATTTTTTTGCAATTACAATTATGTAGTTAGGATAGCTTCGACTAAAACATAGTAAGGCACCGCCCTCTGCAGACTGATGGGGTGAATTCAGTATATCATACTGTTACGACGGTCATCTAGAATCTTCAGGAAACCTCGCTAATAACTGTGAAGTACCTACAAAAGTCCAGTACATTCTAGTAGTTACCTACTGGTCAGCGCGGCGAGCATCGGCTGCATAATTGCCATTGTAATTTCGACCGTATGCCGAGGGCGTAAAGTAACTTCTACCTTGTTGGTTCTTTTATCTTTAAGTTTATTTTTTAGTTTTTTCTTTATGAATGCTTTACTAATTTTTAGTTAATAATAGGGAATTTTCTCGAACTTCTTTTGTGTGTTTGGGTATAAAAGGACCGACAGAGGTCGGAGCGAGGCAGTCTACTTTTAAAGCGAGACCACGAAAGGTTGGAAGAGATATCTAGTGCGATAAAGTGTTCAGTAGTGTTGAAGTGATTGTGTATTAAGTGTTTTGTGCTTAATAAAGTTATTTCGTGTGTTTAATTGGTAGTGTTTTTATTTATTCCATACCCAGCTCGTAACAATACTAAGATGACCGATACAACAAAATATTTCAAGAACGTTATAGGAATCCAATATATTGGATTAATTTTATTTCCTCAACGCAATAATATCGTAAGCGTAGCAATACGTACGTAGCCAACGGCAAGCGCGATGACTAGTTCGATGAACAGATTTTACGCGTCATTTTTTTAAAGCATTTCAACATTCAGAATTGTTTTTTTTAGTCATATTATTTACAAAAATACTGCGCTGCGATGTAATTATACATTGAACTAGCTTACCCATGCAATTTCGTCTGCGTCACATAATATAGCTTATAACAAATCATGTCAACATAAATTGAGTTAAATCGTAACAAAAAAAAAATCTTATCTTTCCTCTTTATAATATTAGTTTAGATTATATTAAAGTGTGAATTACTATAGGTATCTTTTACTGTTAAATACCTATACAGTAACAGGGTCTTGTACCTTGTAAACATTATGGTGCAGTAAATATTTTGAATTTGAATTTTTCCGGAGCCCCGGAGGCCAGAATACCCACTAACCTACCGCACCGGACCGAATGACTGCCACGCGTGTAATTATTTTGTCGCGCGGATATTTTTATATTGCGATATCTTCTAAGATATTTGTTTAAACTGTATAAAGTAAAGGGCACAAATATTCTATATTAAATTTCTTTGCTAACAAACACATTTATTTGAATATAAATTAACACCATATAGGTTAAATAAGCTTCGCAAAATATAATTCTTTTTAACCTAACATTTTAATAGTAAAAAATGGATACAGTGAGTCAAATTCTTTCATACATGATACTTACGTAACTTAAACCGTTTTCGCAGCGCACGCAACGGAAGCTCTCAAAAAGGAATATCTTTTCCCGTTTTTGCAACATTTTTCATTTATGCTCCGCTCCTATTAGTCGTAGCGTGATGTTATATAGCCTAAAGCTTTCCTCGATAAATGAACTATCCAACACAAAAATAATTCTATTCTATTCCAACCAGTAGTCCCTGAGTTTACAACAAACAAACTCTTCAGCTTTATAATATTAGTATAGATTATAAGAAGACACATATAACATTACACCTGATATTCCCGAAGGGTTAGACAGACGTGCGCACTTTTCGCCAGTTATGTTTAAGTCATGGGACTTGAATGGGAATAGGGGGCGAGCCTATTGCCGTCAACCGGGCACAAATCCAGACTCCGTGGCTGTTACTGATAAATTCCTGATGGAATAAGTTAATAACACTTTGCCCGACCCGGGAATCGAACCCAGGACCTCATACTCAGCACACGCTTGCGACCACAAGACAAAAGGAAAAATCCGGTGGCTTGTAATTCAGAATAAGGAGCTGAACATACCTACCGTGTCAGTTTGCGGAGGGCTGTCCCTTACACCTTGTATTTATAAGTACTGTTCTGATTCAGAACCTCACGATAACTTCATGATATTCAATTATTTTACACTACATACAATACATTTCAAATTGAGTCAAATTACAAATAATATTTACTAAACAGTACAATTGGTACTGTTAGTTACCAAAGGGTGGCAATCAAAATCAAAATCAAAACTCATTTATTCGAACTAGGCTGATAATCAGCACTTTTCGAACGTCAAAATTTACTTTACTTTATTTATTTACAAGTGACAGTCCCCCAAAACGCCCACCCTTCGACACTTCCTAGTGTTTTTGCTGGAAAGAAGAAGTGGCGGAACAAACTCTCCAGCAACACATCTGTCTGTTTGGTTAGAAGAACCAGACTCGATACAATAGTAAGGTGTAAGTTAATATTACGATTGACTACAATCAATAATAAAAGGTATATAATAATAAAACATAAAAAAGACATAACATATTATCAGTAAACTAATTTTGGAGAAAGAACATAAATTACAAACATTGTTTTGTGTTCAACTCAACGACCAGCTATTCTTATCATTTAAGTAGTCGTTAATGGAATAGTAAACTTTTGAACAAAGATTAGATTTCACTTTAGCTTTAAATGCATTAAATGGCAAGTCTAGAAAAGAAGATGGCAGTTTGTTATAAAATGTTATACCGAGCCCTACGAATGAATTATGAACTTTGTGAAGCCGGTGAAAAGGAGCGCGTAGTTTATGCTTATTTCTGGTGTTCAAGTTGTGAATATCACTGTTTTTAGTGTACAGGTGAATATTTTGTGTAATATATAAAATGTGGGCAAGGATGAACTGAGAAGCAACCGTGAGAATACCAATCTCCTTAAAAATATCTCTAAGAGAATCTCGGGCACCCAGCTGATAAATTGCACGAACCGCTCGCTTCTGCAGAACAAATATATTTTGAATATCAGCAGCTTTGCCCCACAGCAGAATACCGTAGGACATAACGCTGTGAAAATAACTAAAGTAGACTAACCGTGCTGTATCAACGTCAGTGAATTGTCTTACTTTTCTGACGGCGTATGCGGCCGAACTTAGCCTTCCCGCTAGGCTTACATATACATAGTTACCTGTATATTCCAAGTAGTAGGTACTATCCACGGGTAAGCTACTCTTTGAAGGATGATCATCATCCTTTCTTTTTTTTCAGGTGACTAGTTCGCCACCCTGTGTCTTATGGTAACAAACAGGCGATTACCGATTGTTTTAAATTAACTAAAACATCTGATTCTGAGGTAACCAGCTTATTTTGTTCTAATATTTGAAACATGCTATATTACCTTTACCAATGTAGTATCCATGTCGTTTAAATTCAATTGTTTGGTATCCCACTTATTATATTCCACAAAAAACACTAAAACAATCGCCCACTAAATTCCACAACCTTTCAATAGCTCTTTGTATCGCTCAAAAGATGAAAAAAACGTATAGAAATATTATTAATACGACTGTATGTTTATGCTCCAACACTGCGCATCTGATCTGCGAATGAGTTGGATTCGCTTGTTTCCTGTTATATTCTCAGTATCGTAAGATGGAGTCTGTTTTTTGTACGCATATAATTACTTCAGATACTTAAACAAACCAATACCATAAGATAGCAGACACGTGTAACTAATGGAAAACAAAGTATTACGTGGTCGGCACGTGCTCTTGTATTACAGCATGTTTGCATAAGTGTGCCGTAATGCTTTGATCTAAATTAAAAATGTTAAATAGTTGTTATTTCTAGAAGCCTAGTTAATATATCGTGTCCTACTGTTGGGAGAAAGGCCTTTCTTATCTTTTGCCCCGCATACCTCTTTCTCCTGTGCTATGTGTGGCCTTGTTTACTCCGCAATCATAGAGCCTCAAATTCTAATTAGAGCTCACCGTCACAGGCCCCGGAAACCAAACCAGGGAAACATTTTACCGTAAAACCATTTACACAACAGTTGACTATTCAATCTATTGAGCTGGACTTAACCCAAGATGCTGTAGACTAACATAACCGATTTCGGGATTAACGCATGTAGATCTTCTACAATTCTTTTACAGCTAAAAACAAGGGTGGTTGACATTGCTGTTAATGGAAATTCGTTCACATCTACTTAAGTCGGTATATATTTAATTTCATGGAGGATTTTGATCCCAATTAGTACTTAACACTTTCACACTTAACAGGTTCACTGTTCAGTGAACCTAAGTGTGTTTTACCCTAAGGGCCTGTTTCACAGGGCACGCCACGATAGTGGCGGTAAGTCCCCTCTCTGAGGAGTGGCTTGAGAGGCACTTTTTGTGGAAGTCGGTGCTACAAATAACGTAAACATATATGGGAAACTAACCTCCAATGTAAAAAAACTATGAACGAAGACCTTCGATAAGAGGTGTCTACAAGTGGAAAGTAAATAAGGTAACTCACGAATTTCCTAGTAAGTAGGTACTTTTTGACGAAAAAACTTATTTTCAATTATGTTATGTACTCTGACGTAGACTTGGTATTCGTGTACTTAGGTAATGAACATCTTATTCATGCAATCACTGACAGCCAACACCCCACCTATACCATTAGGTCTCGTATTCCTTATTATAACGAAGTTGAGAGTAGATACTGTTACTGTGTGCCTGCGACAACTCACTGCTGGCCAAAGGACGAGAGGGAATGGGACGCCGTCGCCTACATCTGCGAAGCAGTGATGCTAGCGAAGGAGATGGCAGAACGTGAGAGGGTGAGAACCTCTCGTCTCAGCCGCCGCGGGAGACGCTCCGGGCGTCGCCGCGTCGGGGGCCACGTGATGGCTTCCGGCCACCTTAGGTGCGGGCCTGTGGATGGTGAGTAATGGATGGGCTAGCTCACCGTCCGTCCGCCTTATGACGACCACAGTCGACAGCGCGCCCGTAAGGGCCGACGCCCGTCGGGGCTGCGGTTTGTTCGAAAGAGATACCGCGGCCTCGGCACAAAAGGTTAAGAAGGAATATGGGTGGTTTTAAGTCAGTAGAAGTATCTACCGCTCTGTCCAGAGCTGGAGGGGCCATTTGATGATTAAATCAAAATCAAAATTCATTTATTCAAACTAGGCTGATAATCAGCACTTTTCGAACGTCAAAACCCACCCTCCAAAAAGAAGACTCCACATAGTGGCTATTTTGAGCCACCTGCACCGGTCATTATGTAGGCAATATGGTAAACATGACCTGTAACTTATTCCCACTTCAGTTTAGTGTATTTTTGAGGTACGTCAGTAATTACACATACTACGCATATTATGCATTGAGTTGGCACTCCTGTAGTCATTGACCCGAAAGTCTGACAACCAGTCCAGTATTTTCTCAAATTAAAAACTGAAACTTTGTTATTTGTGCCGATGGAATAATAGACGACTTGTACTTGAAATTAAACTGGACTATAAACTAAAGATGAATGGGTAGAAGTTTTATTCTAATAGCTCTATTGTGTTTGATTGCATTGAAACAATAATAATACAGGTATTTGCAACCGCGGTATAATTAACTGAACAGTTCTCCGTAATGAAAATATCGCTATAAGAAGGATGTGAGTTTTTAGCAAAAACTTCCAAAGTTAGTACAATAAGGTCCAGATTCCACGAAAGCAGCGACCAGTGGAGATGTGCAGCGGGGAGAAGAGGAGTTGCGTAAAAGCGATACGCCGCGTCCGCTCACAGCACACCGCTCACCGCACGCCGCTTTCAGCACACCGTTCACAGAACACCGTTCACGGTACACCGTTCACAGAACACCGCTCATAGCACACCGACCACCGCATATAGCACACCGACCACCACACATAGCACACCGCCCATAGCACGACGCACATAGCACACCGGTCACCGCAAGCCGAAGGCTGCACACAGCACACCGCTCACCGCGAACCACTCACAGAATACCGTTCACAGTACACCGACCACCGCACATAGCACACCGACCACCACACATAGCACACCGCCCACAGCACACCGCTCACCGCAAGCCGAACGCTGCATACAGCACACCGCTCACTGCACGTCACTCACGTCTCATCTCATCTTCGATCGTCAAAGTTTTGACTAGACATCTTTTCTTCTCTCTTCTCATCTCGTCTCCACTTCGTGTGGAGTCCTAGCTCTTAGGTTAGGTAAAGACAAGATCGCTTTTGTAAGACGTTCAATGTATCAATGTTGTGTAGTGTACAATCGAAAGAAGTTATTAATTGAATGAGTACGCAAACACGTTATGTAGTTAATGATCGAAATATTTTTAGTTGGCCTAGAAATATGGAAACTCATGAAGTCTCTGATCTGAGTAGCCTTTTCCCAACTATGTTGAGATCGGCTTCCAGTCTAACCGGATGCAGCTGAATACTAGTATTTTACATTAAGGGAATGCCTATCTGACCTGCACAACCCAGTTAATACTTGGTACCCTTTGGTATGACTGCCATCTGCCATAGTTGTCAGACTTTCAGGTCACTGACTACCTGTAACGACTGCCAAAGATCTATATAATAATATATGACAACCGGGACCAACAGCTTAATGTACTTTCCAAGGTACGTAGGAAACTCGGTATGTAATGGGTGGTCACCTATCCACAGACGACGCCACGAGCTCCTCTCCTCTACTTGATAAAAAAAAATCTATTAAAAGTTTTGACAATTCATGGAAGTGTTGGATTAGATATCAATCGGTGATTTGTTTTGTACGAATATTATTAACGCCAGTAAATGTTAACCTTGATAAACAGGGCGTAAACAGATCCTTCACGAAGCCGTCAACCAGGCATTATGAACAATTATTGTACATTACTCGTACCTACATCAAACTACGCCTTACCTCTACGTAAAAAATATTCATATAGACTATTTTTTGGGGTAAAAATCTCGTTCTACGGTAAAACACAATGTAACCCATTCAAAACATTGTGCTGATAGGTGTTTTGTATGGTTAACGGGTCATGGAGGAAATGAAAAAAAATGTATATCCCTAAAATAAAGTACCTATAAAGAACGGCTTTATTTTGTATCTTTATGTATATAATTCTACTGTACGTGTGTATGTCACTGAACTCCTGGTTTGAAAAGTTCATACCATACTTTTAAATATTAACAAGTTCTATGGAACCTTGTCATAACTTAGAAGAAATGTGAAGAAGTATTAATATTTTTGTACGCAACAGGTAACAATGATACTTATTACCTCTTTTTTGTTATAATACAAAGTTTTCTAGTAAAAAATTGTATTTAATTTTCGTGTATTTTGTACGGCTACAATGCAACTTTTTGCTTGCATTGCTATGTTGCGGCGCTATAACCTCGGTTTTCTCTGCATATCTTAAGGAATATCGATTTTTTTCTAACACCACTTGAATTGTTACATTCATCACTAAAAAAACTATTGAATTGGGGTTGAATATTAAATGAAAGATAATCAATTACATTATTTTGTAAGTGCCAAATGAAAGCAACAGCGGAGCGCCTGTAGGATCTCCCATCTTAAGTGTTGAAACCAATGCGTTGCTATAGATTCTTATCAGGCGTTCTTCAACTTGCATTTCTAAATAGTACAGGACCTACAACGTTACAGACATAATAGTTATAATTAAAAAAATGCTTATTTTTGCTTTTCCCTGTTGGAGTTGTGTGGAACTATTATTTTATATTGTAGAAGTAATTTGTCAAAGATGAAATAAAAAATACTATGGAAAAGCAATAGAGTTTTCGATGGTGCAATCTCCAACTTGTGTCGGTCAGTATCAAGGTAATTAAAATGACTATTACGTGGATTAGTAGAGGCCACCTGTAAAGGCAACTAAGTACAGAAAGAACTAAATATTTCTCAACGTAGTTTTATAATTTATTGTGCATTCGTATTAGCCTGACACTGCCTTTGTATTGCATTAAAATCTTCCATGGTGTCTGAAGTTTTCGATCATGGAACTCGGAGAAGGCGTACGGCTGCGCACACGCAGGGCCCGCTGGATTCGTCCACGCTTATGTTCTTTCGGCGGGACCACTGACCTCGCTAGACGTGACATCTCGTTGAGTCTGTAGCGTCCCTGCTCCAGTTGCAGCAGCCCCAGCCTTACACCGCGCTTTAAAGCTCTGCAATAGGTTTATGAATTTATAAGTTTTCACACGTCTTATCTAACATATGATCATTTAAGGGCTCATTATCAACAGTAATTAGTTGTAACTGTACCTACACGTTTCGTGACAGAGGTCAATTATTATTTTACAATGCACACACTACACCTTTGATTTCCTAGCTGATAACTAGGCTAGATTCAAATACAGGCGGACTACAAAACTCAAACTCAAAGCATATATTTCAATTAAACCATTACAGGCACTTTTGAATGGCAGAAAAATTAAGTACATAAAACAAAGCTACAGTCACAGTAAGTCATAATAACTTGTGAAAGTACTGTAGTTGCCCATTCCCTAGAGTAGATCTCTGTGGTGAAGAAAGGGCAAGGAACTCCATGGACACTCCTTTAATACAGAATATGGTTACAAAACTTTGGTTACATCATTCATGTTGAGATGGTATACTATGTGAGAACGATGTAGCAAGATGTGCACGATAAAACATCCCCCGATGTGCTAAAATGCGTAGCGATGGTTTTGCGTGATCTATTAAGGATTGTTTGATTTGCATAGTGGAGCTTTGGCTTTGCTCTGAGGGTCTTAGGGCTCACCAAAACTAACTTCAGGACGCTGTGAAAGGAGAGGTTTTTAAGCTCCTAAGAAAATTCGGAGCTGCTATCTATGTGCCTTTAAGACCACCAGACACGGTTTTATTGACGAAAAATTTCCTCAACGTTGTTCCTACATGATTCACAAACATACAGTACCTATGTAAAGTTGTTGGCAACAACACAAAAACATTTTGCAATAATATTTCAAAACTTTTGTTTATCACTAACACGAGGCTTAAATTAGACTAATTTGGAATAATTATATTTTAGAATTCATCTAACAGATTAATAGAAACGAGAAACACGTCAAATCTTGACGTAAAATGCAAGAAAGGCAACACAATAATGCCTTGAGTTAAAAAAGAAGAAGCGTGAGAGCTTTTAAATAACAAGGTCGTTGTAGAGTGTTGCAGATGATCACACACACTTTGCATGGCCCATCAAATGGACTAGCTGTTATATATAGATTAATGATAATGATTGCGTATTTCCTTTCTTTACCCTAGTTTTGGATGAGGGTTTCATATACCGGAGTAGACGGTTATAGACAAGTGGAATCGTATGTCTGTCAGGAACGTTTTACCAAAGGGGTTAGATGTTGTTCTCTAATATTATTCTACGTCCGACTCTTTGTATGGTTAAGAAATATCAGAGACAAAACTCAAAGGGAATGAATAATAGTCCTCTGAAAAAAGCATTGCTCTTTCTTGTACAAGACACTGAGATCTGCTAGTAATATCGTTCTCTAGATATTTTTTGTAAACAGAAAGAAGTGTTTATAGACACTGTCCAAACCTGTTGTATCTTCTTCACTCTAGAAGGGCATAGATTCGTATGTTATAGTTATTACACAAATGACTAAAGGGTCATAAGAGGTGATGGGCGATCAAATTATATCATTCTGATTCTGCTTTGGTATATGGGATCAATGAACAATTAACTAAATACTCCTTTCCGCAGTGATATATGTACTTCAGTGCAATCATGAATGGCTAAAGGGTTATTTATATAATTTACTGGCTGCATTTAAAATGGGACTGTATTACTATTATTTAATAGCAGTGATAACCAAGTGGTGTAACCGTCGGAGTATTAAGTTATATGTTTCAAGTTCGAACTCAAAATACGCACCTCTGTTTTTTAGATCCAGGTGCTTATGTTTCGGTGACGGAAAACATCGTGAGTTCCCCAAACCAACTTGACTTTTTTTTTGGACGGTGGGAAATCATCAAATGACTCCTCCCGCTCTGGGCAGAGTGGTAGGGAGTGTCAGACTTCTACTAACTAAAAACCACCCATGTTCCTTCTTAGCCCTTTGTGCCGAGGCCGCGGTATCTCTTTCGAACAACCCGCAGCTCCGACGGGAAACCAACATGTCTGAGAGATGTTTCTCGACGGCAGCGGCATGTGGAGTCAAGTCAGAGGGCCTTCAAACTTTGATACCAGGTTTAGCACAAACCACACGGTAAAGAAGAAGTGTAATAGTAATTATTATTTAATTATTTCACCACGATCTCCAATAAAATTGCAGCAATCGCGATATTATATTCTTTACACGTCACTCATATCTAAATGGCAAAACAAGTACTTACTAACTTTGTCATTTATTTATAAGACCTGTGTAAATAGCTCACTTATGTTTTTGTTACATAAACACATCTTTAATAATTGGTTTAACGAACAGGGTTTACCTGGAAACTTTTCGGCTTATTTTCGGGTCTTGAACTTGGAATTCCATTCTAATAAATTTGATAATAGTGCGTGCAGTCCAACCTGTGTTTTTCATCAATTTCTTAATTGCTGTTAGTACCATCTCCCCTGTTCCACTACTATACGGTCCCTTAGCATTTCTCTTTCCCATTTTAACTGCAAAAATAATTAAAAACTATACAATAAGAATATTAATTTATAAGTAAGAGTCATCTTTACATTCCCTACAAAAATGATATCTGAAATGAGCTGGTAATACTGTGTGGTGAAATCTTTTTGTTTGTAGGCAGGAAAATAATACTATTTGTATTACTCACACCGATAAAATACTTCAAATAAAAATAGTCACGTAGAAAATGGAAAGTGAAAGAATTTATTCAAAAATTATTTCAGACATGTAACCAAAGAGTAAAATACTTAAACCAAAGAGTAGAGAGTTCCTAGAACTTATACCAAAAGGAACAAAATTATCTCGATGCTCCTGACAGAAGTTGACATGTTTGAAAAGTTTATATATAAATATGATTACTCTTTTAGAAAGGAGTTTATTTGATACTACACTTCAACTAACTAATCTGTGCAAGCGGGAAAACACAGAACTAAAATAAACCTTCCAATATTGACATACCTTTGCTATTCTTTTAGGCAAAGCATAAAGTGGTCATACAATATAATTGATACCTATACAAATACAATTGCTACCTAAATAAATACCCACAGATAGACACACACACACACACAGAGATACAAAAAAAATAGTACGGTATTATGGAGGGAAAATAAGTAGCAATTTCGTTGTGTTTTTTTTTTTTTACAAAATGTTACCCCACGCTAGGAATTTCTCCTGTATCGTGGGTGCGTTCACAAACATTTAAACTCACATACACAAATACCCAGACCCGAAACATCTATCTGTAGGTCATACAAAATATTTGTTCCGTGCGGGGATCGAACCCGCGACACGCAGCGCAGCAGTCCATTGCTTGAGCCACTGTGCCAACCGTGCTGTCATACAAGGCATACATCCTTATAATGCTCGTATTTTTTTTCTCCGCCTCCGAAAACTATGAACGAGATGTCATAGCCTCTTGCAAAAACTGTAAAAGTTATAAACAATTCAATGAAACATAATATAAACCACTGGTTGACTAGACTATAGTTAGAATTCTATTGACAAGGTTTTGCTAATTTCTGGAACTGTTATTTCGTGTTCTATTTTGATAGAACCCCAAGACAGTGTTATTAGCCCATAAGGTCCTATAAAAAATCCTGTTACAATAAATATTTACTTCTTTCTTTCTTTCCTGCTACGATCATGACATGAAAGGAATACACACACATAGATACTATACATAAATATAGATAAATAGATCACAACATTTTTACGGTTATTCTCAACTATAAAACTGATTCCGTCTGTTGTTGACCATTTTTTGGGCGGCAAACGTGCGTGTGAAAAAACAACAATGATCCACAAACAACATCGTTTGGTGAAATAGGGTGATGTGTGTGTGATTCACAGAATTTGTTATGAAAAGTGCGGTTTTTCGGGAGTAACTAGTTACATAAAAAAAGAACTATATATAACTTCTAATTTTCCACTTGTACGGATTGGGTCAGACTTGTGCCGCCTCTGTAACCCAGGCTCTTAGGTACGTCTTTTGAGATGTGACCATACTGCAGAAAGACCTTCTTCCTCCATGCCTCGGAAAGCAAGTTAAGCCGTTGGCCCCGGCAGTCATTTGTAGTTCTTTGATAGTTGTTACAGTCAGTGGCCTATAAGTCTGACAACCAGACTTCCCAAGGATTATCGTAATCGAAATCGATTTCAATATTATTATTGAGGAAAAGGTGAGTCAGATGATAAATTGATTCCTTCATTCCAGCTTGAGTTCATTTAAGATGTCTGACTTACGTTTTCTGTTTTATTCCGCCTATATTAATAAAAGCATATAGGTAAGTATTTTAAAAGGAAACTCCAAACAACGGAAATAAAACTGTAATATTAGGCTTTACAATAACTTTATTTTAACAAATTAGACTATTATCTCTATAACTACTTAACCGAGGAGTGATGCGACTACCGCTGAGGGTACAGCTCCACCAGGACCTTGTTCGATGGTTGGCTGGTAACCGTTCTCATCAGCAATGTAGTTGACGGTGTAGTTGACGCCATCGGGACCGATCCAGGAGTAGGAACCCTTGACTGCGACGAAAGCATCTTCAGCTCCTGCGTTTCTCAGCTCTCCATTTTCAAAATGCCTTTGGCCATCGTCTTGGTTCCAGCTGTGAATAAATGAGCATATTTTAGTAACAAATCGATGTCATAGCATATTGCCTGGTTTTTTTATATGAACACAACGTTGCCATTGTTCAAACCGAGGAAGGCCAGAGAAACCTCTGCTTAGATGATTCAGAAGCGATTCATTATCGGAGATCCGCCTGGGAAAGCTGTGGGGACACATTTGCTAAGCAGAGAACATTTTGCATTGGTAAATTGCATGGTTTTTGTGAAATAAAATGTCAGTCATATTTTTTTTATGGAATCTCCAGTATGCCCAAGGAATGAAGAGAGGCCCTTTCTCAGCAGTGGTACTAAGCTAATAATAATGATCTTCACATTATCCTACTAAACTAAATAAGTATTGGTTAGACCACTAACAAATTTATTTGATTTTCAGCAGGGTGTATGTGACTTACTAGAAACTGTATGTGCCAAGTCCATCGTTGTCTGAATCATATCGCAGCAGCTGAATATCCTGCAGATTCTGAGGGGCGGCTAGCACCACGCCCACCACAGCTACTAACGCACAAAGCACCAGCTGAAAGTAAAACCGCACAATTAACCACACTTTTCACAATTACACCTCGAATAAAAATAAATATTTAATTTTGTTTTTCTTTTAAAAACACCACAAAGTAATTATACTGACCGAATTCATGATCACTATTAAACGGTTTACCGTATCGAGTTTACTTGAACTATGTGCTCATGAATTATCGTAACTCATGTTTTATACTATTCCGAATATTGCATTACAACATACTGTTATTAGTTGACGCACATCTTGTTACAATGTTTTGTGTATTTGACCACTCCTACGACATGGCGAAGGTAAGCCGCAGAGTGTTTGAGGACGCTTTTGATGGGAACCTTTCGAAATTGTGATTTTAATTATATGTATAGGTACCAGATGTTACCTATAATTTGTTTTGATTGACAGCAAGTAGGATTATTTGGTTGATGTCACTGTGGAACTGTGCAGTTGGAAAAATTTGTAACGATTGTTTCGTACATACTGTTTGCTTCAATATTTTTTATCGAACTGAGTTTTACTTTACTTCGAAAAATAATACATTTTATGGATATCCGACACTTTATTCTTAATGTCTTAGCATAAATCGCTATCTATTATCAGTGCCATCTTTATTGTCTGTAGCCTAAATTAGTGTGAACCCAAATCACTGTATGCCTGAACAGCGTTCTCCCTGGGATACTCGTATCAATATAATGGCGTTTCGTGGCAATTTCGCTACATATTATATTTAGGTATGTTTGTGACTCTTGAAAATAATACTCATAAGAGAAAGTGTGTTCTACAATGTGCCTGAAAAGGAGAAATCATACTAACTCTTCGTAAGAGCTACCTTTGCTCTTTCGGAACAATACGCCTTGCCTTATAAATTATGTGATTAAAACTAATCGTCCAAACCTTATAAACTATAAAGATAATCAGCTAATCAATAATAATGCAAGACGACATTTACCTTCGACCTCTACGTGTTTGTAAATTTGTACCTAAACGTGGTTGGCCAATGGAGATAATGATTTTTAGCAACTCGACACGCATTCTTTATGAATAAAAGGTTTGTAAATTACTGGATGATTACTCTCAAGTATTTCGATAATTAGAGTAGGTACTTCGTTTGGCTTTGATAATGTTTCGTTTTCCTAACGAGATTTGTTAAACCTATTTGAGTGTAAATAATTTATTTAAGTGTTAAGCTAAACATGATTATACCGTGTTTCAAATAGATAACGTGGTGGTTTTAGTTTTACAGAAAAACTATTTATCCAATGAGACGCCTTTTGCGTTATCTTTGTTTCTTAATATACAGAGTTCCATTGCGAAACAGAAAGCAGAATAATTAAAGTTTAAACTCCTAAAACTCTACTGTAGTTTTAAAGGGGTTGAAAGATTTGTATGTGAAACCTGGCCTGAATAACTTCCGTATTTTTTTATTTTAGCAACAATTCATAAAAAACTATATTAATCGATAGCTGTACACCAATACAAACAAGATGGTTTGGGACAAAATGTTCTAAAATGTCACGTTTCCGAGATATAAGCTATTCAATAATTCAAACCCCTTTTAGAATTCCGAGTTAAATTGAAATAATCTCCTTAAGTAGACACTGAGAGATCCTTGTGTTGTGTAGAAAGAGAGAAGCACTGCGCACGATTCTATCATCGCTCTTCATTTCCTTCGTGTCGATGGCGCTGTTGAATTGTTATCGGTTTAATTATAATTATTTACTATTATTACTATCTTTATATCTCCCTCCTAAATGGCTGGACCGATTTGTATGAAACTTTCTGGGGATATTTCAATGGGTTCTTGGATGCTTTGAAAACACAATTGGACCCGGTAGGTGGCGCTGCTGTCTGGCCAGGACGACGTCTGCTGGGTCCGCTAGTAGCTTATATTTTTTTGTCATATTCTACAAGTTAGTCCTCAAATTAATAAATAAAAAAGTTAAATCCTTCGATATACCACGATATCGTCGGAGTCAGCGTCGTTGATGCTTAGACTGCCACCTTTGGGGACAAGAAGTTTTGCTTATTGGTGGATATTATTTGCAACATCATAATGCTTAGTGGTCGATGATACTGCTTAGCGATATTTGCGGTACATTCGTTTTAGTTTCTGCTTATTATGTGCCTTCGACAACAACAGCATCGAAACTTTGCGATCCGATACTAATATAATCTAAGTTGAGTCATTTGGCTCAAAAACGTTAGCTATTTGGCTGAATACCAACTGTTACTAAAACAAAACCAAGCTGTATTTGATCACAAATCTTCTAATTTTATCATAAACGGCATGCAAATCTTTTCTTTTTGTCTTCCGGTCTACCTTTTTGCTCTAGTGGTCGCAAACGTAACTGCTGAGAATGACGTCCTGGGTTGACTTCCCGGGTCGCGCAAGTGTTATTGGAGTTTTCATATAGAATTTATTAGTAGCAGCCACGCAGTCTGAATTTGCGCCCAGTTGATGGCAAAAGGCTCTTCCCCTATTGTGTATGTAATCATAGGACTTAAATATAACTAGCGAAATGTGGATGAACCTACTTTAGGTTCACCCCTGCCCCTGCCTTTGGGGATTACAGGCGTGATGTTATGCACGCTTCTCTGGATAATCTATTTGATAATCATTAAAGCCGCCTCTGAACATTGGTACGCTTAAAACATTAAATAAATAAACTAAATCTATGAGATAATCAGATAAATTAATCTGCATACAAGATTAAAGTCAAAATTCAAACTCCGGAAATACTGCACTCGAGAATCTTCCGCCGAAGCTTCTTCACCTTGACCCAGAGTACCGGAGCAAAGCCTCAAGAGGTACTCACAATTTATTAGTGACTTATAGTATCATCTTTAGCCAGCGGCGTTGCCCTTGTAATGTTTAAATATCTCCTTATATGTCTTAAATGAAGAAGAACTTGTGTACTCATATTTATATGAAAAGTCGGTTACTGTTTCTGTCTGTCTGTGTAATTTTTTGAATATTTTTTTATTAGTATAAACTACACAATGATTTTTACTAAAGATGCAGATACTTCCATGGCTCTTGCATTGCTGTTGCACCCGTGTGGAGTATTTATGGCTTCTAAGAAATTCCTGATGGAAAAAAACCCAATAATATTTTGCCCGACCTGGCAATCAAACACGGGGTTAGGCAGAAATGTTCCTAATAGTATAGCCACGTTTCTCATATATGTTTTAGTCCCAAGTAATAGGGGGCGAGCATATTACCATCAACCGGGCACAAATCCAGACTCCGGCCTGCTAATGAGCCATTCCAGATGTTGAAAGCCAATAACAATTTGCCCGACCCGGTAATTGAACCCTCATGAACCCTACTAGATTAACTAATAGCAGCTAGAATAACCACGTAAATTTATTTTTTACGATACATCTCGAAGATCGCAAGGTTTCATAAAGTAGGCGTTTCTAGACGGTAGCGCCATTTCAGTCAAATATTTAGTTACCATGATATGTTCTCAATATAACTAATGACCTTTATAAAATTAAATGCCATAGATCAAATGTTACGAGATTTGTGAAGTGATTTCATCTTTCGTCTTGAGCATGTTCACGATCAAACATTTCTTTATGAAAAAAAATGTTCATTCTCAGAAAAACGATAAAATAATACTAAAAATAAGTTGTTTTAATAAAATTATTAATAATCAGTCCATCTGGTGTCGTACTTAATTACAACGAATTAACCGAGAAGCGAAGCGACTACCGCCGGGGGCACTCCTCCACGAGTTTCTATCTTAGGTTGGTAGCCGTTGTCATCAGCAACAAATTTTATAGTGATGTGAAGACCCTCGGGGCTGATCCACGAGAAAGAACCCTTCACTGCAACGAATTCGTTCTCGGCTCCTCTGTTTATCGGCTCTCCTGTCTCCTCGCGTTTCGAGCCATCGCTTTGTTCGTACCTGTGAATTATAAAATATGTTTAAGTTTTCAATTATACTTACTGCGGTACTCAGAGATATTTAATGGTTACTTAAGCTGTCACTTAGTAAAGGTTTGACATACTTTTGTATGACAAAACTGTCAAAACCTTTTCTTTCTTTCTTTCTTTTCTTTTTTTTCTTTTTTTACTAAGTGATGGCCTAAGTAATCATTAAAGCTCTCTGAGTGCGGTAGTTAGAGAGATAATTCATTAATAGGATCTGAAAATATAAGCAAAACAATACTGGGGGGCTATAACTGCTAAATTTATTTAGAATAAATAGAGTTACAAACAGTTAGTGCAAGTCGATGAGTTATAATTCTGTCGGCACATGGTACAATAAAAAAAGCAGTTTAAAAACTAAAAAACCCGATTGAAAAAACTGAAAAGCAAAAAACAAGCACATTTCAAAATAAACAAAACTTGGAAGCAGGTGGGGTCCATTCTATATTTTTTGTTCATAATTTTATATTTAAATGGACCCCGCCTTCTTCCGAACGCAATTTTCTTTGAATTTTTCATTTTGATATAACTATTGACACTCGCGCCACGAAGATAAATCTAACGACGTTAATTTTATCCAAATCCGTTCATGAATCCGTTTACGAGTTATGAGGGAACAGAGAAACGGACATGCATGAATACATACAGGTCAAACACATAACCCTCTTTTTGGGCTTCGCCGTAGTCGGGTAAAAAAGCATAACACATAAAGGTTAATTGAGTAACAAACTTACAATCGCAATGCCTTTCATTATGTCAATTCACAACGTTCATTGCGTTATGTAAGTTATCGTACAAGCGAAGTTTTTAAGATGGCAGCAGAAGGATTTTTTTATTTATACAGGGTGTAAATGGACTTTTCATGAAGCCGTCAACCAAACATTATGTGTATTAAACTTTGACCTCCAACATCTCCGTAAGTAGAAGGTTTGATCCAGAGCAAAAAAATATACGATGACGGGGAGAACATAATTGTGCCCTTTCGGTTTTGTTAAGGGTATTTCTAGCTCCAAATACATACTCCAAATATTTAACAGGACATTAGATTAACATATAATTTGGTTTTTTAATTATTATTTTCTATCATTTTGTTTTGGCCTGTAGTGTTGGTAGATAAATACTTTTTTTGTGCTTTATTGAAAGAAAGAAATCTTTCAATAAAGCACAAAATAAGTTCAAAATCATTCGGATTGTGGTTGAAATTATTTTAGAAGGAGTGCTGGTATCCGTTGGTACCTATGTGGTTTTGAATGTTCAACTTTAGCAACTTACCCGAAACTGTAGGAGCCAAGTCCGTCGTTGTTCGAGTAGTATTGCAACAGCTGAATATCCTGTGCATTCTGAGCCGCAGCTATCACCACACCCACCACAGCTACTAACGCACAAATCACCAACTGAAAGTAAAAACAGCACTATTAAACAGTTTTCACATTCACACAATATTTTCCAATCACTTCATAGAATCTACCGACCAGTTTCATGATATCTGTTTCACTAGCGAATTCACTTGTGTTCTTATTGGTTATTTCAACTCTGGTTTTATACCATTCTAAATATTTTCTTACAACATAGTCGTAATCAACTCTGCTCTTTTATTTGTACTCATCTCTATAATGCGCATTGACCACTACTTTGAAACATTACAGCGAAACAACTGTGGATGTTTTTGATGGATTATTTCGAAATGGATGCTTTAACGAGTATTTGATAACAATTCACTCAATTGACTCGTTGGTCTTGTGGTCGCTAGCGCGACTGTGAGCATGAGGTCCTGAGTTCGATTCCCGGGTCGTAATGTAATTATGTCGGAGGATCTTACCAGGTTGTCCTGGGTATCCTGGCTGGCATGGTTGACCGGGTTGTTCTACTGTTCCAGGGTGTCCACCTAGGTACACCTCTGGCTAACCCGGATTGCAGCCGTGATGTTATGTTATGTTAGCAGTTTAGAAAGACGTGTGGAGATATATTAAATACCAATTGTTGCCTGCGCCCTTTTTCAGCGTGATATTATTATAGAAATGTTATTTTAATCGAATTCTGCTAATCATTGTTATTTTTTGTACGGAAATTTAAACATTTTCTAAAATAATAATCTAATTAGTACGTCGGTTAGATTTCCAAAAAAATTTAGACATATATTTTTTCTTTTTTCACGTAAACAATAAATGAAGACGACAGTACAGTCTTGAAAACTCGTGTGACGTCACTTTGCAGTAGGTACATTATTACCGGCCAAAGACGTCAAAAGCTCCCACTCATGATCTTTGACGAGTTTTATATTATGTCGCATCATATCATTAGTTAATCTAATTAATAACCAGCGAATTATATTAATGAACCTGCCATCTCTGAGATGTTAGTACAATTATTAAAAAGGTCGATATAGGTTGACCGAAGGAACAGTGCCATCTATTTTGCTTTTGTTTTACTTAGATGGTTTGTAATTAAATGGTTTATTAATAATTTGAAGAGCAATTTATCGAACAGAAGTCTTTAGCTAAAACTACAGTTAATATTAAGATAAGATAAGATATTTTACGAATATTGGGATTTTAGCAATTGCTCAATTGACAAAGGAATCTATGGCATCATCCCACAATGGCGCCGAATACGATTTTAATGGTCAATAACTTAATTTATTATCTGAAACTAAAACTACATCAACTCCTAAAAGTAATTATAAACTAAAAAGTCACAAGATTATTTTGCAGAGCTATTGATTAGTAGACAACCCGTTCTCTGTATTTAATCCTTTAATGAGCCGGAAATGGCTAAGTAACATTTTGTTGTAAAAAGTTATGAGCCTATTAATTAGACATTAACTTAATAACGCCTTCTCATTAATATTGGTATTGTTTTATTGTTAAATAATTAATATAATCAATTGTGAAGTATTTTAGTATTGTTTATTAGTTTTAACTGATTAAGTAATTAATCACAATACTGAGTGCGTGGTACTTCCGCTACGCTAACGACAGCCACGTCGGCGAAAGAACATGTAAGCGTGAAAAACTCGCGATTAGCGAATAATTGCAATATTAAGTAAATATAGTGGTTTTTGATGTGATTAATATTAATTAGTGCAAATGAGAAATGTCAGATGAAATTTAAAAGAGTGCGTAAGGAGTTTCTTTTCCTATTCTTCTCCTTATAAGACCAACCATGCATGTGAATGGGCGGCTCAAACCGGAAAGTTAGTGCCTGTAAATGGACTATTGTAAATAAACGTTTGGTGTTCGAGTCAAGTATTGTGTGTAATTTAAACTACCCATTTACCCACCTACCACGAAGAGGAATCTAAGGTGAAGACAATATGACGGAGCCCATTGATATAGGAACAGCGTCCCTCTAATGGTTTTCCCGCTTTAACATACATAATAATAAAGATAAAACAAAAAACACGTATCCAATATTTTTCGATAATCTTTCCTGGTAAAAAAAACTAACATATTTTAATTTTTTTTACCAGGAAACATCCCTATTGATTGCACCCTGTCAGTTAGCGGAGGGCTGTTCCGTATGGTCCCTCTACACACCGGGAGAGGCGTCTGCAGACGTCCACAAACGTCAACAGATGCATCAGCAGAAGTGTGGCCACGAGCCGACCACACGTCTGTAGCTCAATCAGTCTGTGTTATTAATCGACAGACGCAACGTGTTTATTAGTTTTAACTGATTAAGTAATAATAACAAAACAACAACATTAACATTTAAAAAAATGGATATTGAGGCCGTAGCTGCTGCAGCTATTCATTTATTTACTACTTTCAACTATTCCTTGTATGTGCATCGTAGTAAAGTTATTGGTTATTAAGAAAAAAAACTGATTAACCACCCTGTCACCCTGCCTAGGTGCCTCCGAACGATAATTTTTATTGTAAAAATAAAACAAACCTACATTTGCAGTTTGAAGATCTGTGCTCCCATACATTATGTTTATGTGACCCAAAAATGGAGGAGTTTTGTTAAGTGGCTCCTCGCTTTATGGTCAGACCCTCCTTACCAAACTCCCTCTATCGGACTCCTCTTAGCAAATCATATGAAATCAAACTCGACGAGTTTACTAGTAGACTTTGAACAGTTCATCTGTAACTCCTTTAACAGATCTGCTCTAAGATTACAAGTCATAGTATTGCCATTTACATAATTATAGGTTATTTGAAGTAGAAGAAAATTATAAGTAGGTTAACATTTACTTTCAAGATTTGTTTAAATAACTACTACTCGTTGTCGTGGTATGGGCATGTGATGCGGAGGAATGAGGAAAATATCGTGAGAAAGGTTTTGGATATGAATGTGGATGGGTATATGAGCAGAGGAAGACCAAAGAAGCAATGGATGGACTGCGTTAAAATGATAAGGCAAAAAAGGAGGTGTCTCATGAGATGACGAGAAACAGAGAAGTATGGAAGATCAAGACATGCTGCGCCGACCTCAAATGAATTGGGATAGGATCACGAGAATGGTGATGAGTTACTTAGATACTCAAGTGAAACTGCGTTCGGCATAAACCAACTAAAACGGATATGTTGTGTGTAAATAATTAAACAAAATTTATATAAAATGTATTGCTAAGTGATTTCATTTTTTGTCTTGAGCATACTTAGAAAAGCACAAGCAAAACTTCCTTAGAAATATTAAAACTCTCAAGAAAGGGATGAAATAATACTAAAAATATATTTGTTTAAACATTATTACTAATCAGTCCATTTGGTATTGTACATCATTACAACAAATTAACCGAGAAGTGAAGCGACTACCGTCTGGGGAATTCCCACACTTGGTACTATTGTAGGTTGGTAGCCTTTGTCATCAGCGATGTAATTTATAAGGTACATGACACCCTCGGGGCTGGTCCACGAGAAAGATCCCCTCACAGCAACAAATTCGTTCTCAGCTCCTGCGTTTCTCAGCCCTCCAGTCTCGGCGCGACTCGAGCCATCGCTTTGTGTATACCTGTGAAAATAATCATGTTTAAGTTTTAATTGGAGGTATTAATTTATAAGTTCATAATATTGATAAAACATAGGATGAGCTCGTAGCTATATAATAACAACCGCTCGTATTGATAGCCGCGCTTTCCTCTGTTGGTTCATGGATGGGTGATCATCCAATGCAGACCGGGTTTCCTACGTGCCTCGGAAAGCACGTTAAGCCGTTGGTCTCGGCTGTCAATTGTAGATCTTTGACAGTCGTTACAGGTAGTCAGTGACCCGAAACTCTAACAACCAGTTTTATCAAGGAGTTCTATATTGCCCAGTACTAACTGGGTTGTGAAGGTCAGGTAGGCAGTCGCTCCATCTAAAGTACTGGTATTCAGCTGCATCCGGTAAGACTTTTTTTTTTTGGGGGGGTGGGAAATCATCAAATAACCCCTCCCGCTCTTGGGCAGAGCGAAAGGTAGTGTCAGACTTCTACTGACTAAAAACCACCCATGTCCCTTCTTAGCCCTTCATGTCGAGGCCTCGGTATCTCTTGCGAACAACCCGCAGCCCCGACGGGATCCGGTAAGACTGAAAGCTGATCCCAACATGGCTGGGAAAAAGATAGGCAGGTGGATATTTCCGTGGCTGGCGTGAATATGTTGACATGTCTAAAATTGTAATTTGTCAGGGCGGCCATTTTAAAGTTTTGACGTCTTCTGGTAAATCGGTAAATTAGTTTAACATATATGTTTTAGTTGTTTTAAAGGTTATTTTATGCCATCTTTTAAATGACGACAATAAATAATCGAAATTTTCCATAGATTGCATAATAATAGACTTGTCAAGTCGTTCACCGAAAAGTTATCAACTTATTCACCGAGTTGTCAACTTGTTCACCAACAGTTTTCAACTTATTCACCGAGTTGTCAACTTGTTCACCAACAGTTTTCAACTTATTCACCTCATTATTAGGTAAACAATGTTATTTTAATGACAAACACATTATTTTAATTGGATAGCAAACAGATGACAAACATAAAAAATATTTAGTTTGCTGAAATACCTACTACTCACTCAAATCAAGTAATGTTCTTCTAACTGAACAAATATTTAATTGAAACACCACGAAACTATCAGTTTCCTAGTATTTTTGTAATAAAAACATTGTTTTATTGGACCACAAACAACGTCATCATACAGACAAGTGTGTTACTAACACAACTAAAAATTTAAACAACTAATATAACTAAAACATTAACTCCTCAACCTCGTTGCAGACCGTTCATATTTAATTGGACCTCAGAATCCATTCTGAGGTCTTCATCTGGGTTGCCTTCGTCCAAATCTGGATCAGTAGATTCAGAGACATCACCGACAGTTTTTATATTAATATAAAACTCTTTGAACGAACCGTCAATCAGGTCAATCATGTCCATCAGATCCTATTTTTTTCTGCACTGATTGGCAAAGCTTCCTTTGAGATTTGGCTCAACCTAAAGGCATCTATGGGGTTCGCGATCCAGGGTTATCCTTAAATTTATTTTTTCTACCCTGTTTTTATTATATTGCAGCCATTTAATAGGTTGCCATAGAAATTTGTCCCCAGAACCGGCCAATTTTTGACAGTAAAGGGTCCTTTCTTTGATTTTAGTTCGAAAAAATCCAAGAAATCATTTACCGTCATCACCACGACCTTAAATGGTTTCTGAACTTTTCAAGTCCTCACCAGCTGCACCCAATCATATAAATGCCACTAAAAGCAAAACCTGTAAAAAAAGCCAAGCCGCACTGCAGTTCTTCTATCGTAAAAAGTAGTGAGATCCATGTAGTACCAAGTCAGTTAATTTATTCAGACCCTACTTAAGGGACCTTTTATCTTAGTTATTACGTAATAATCTAACCTAACTACATCTTATAGTGACCATATCAATATTTAAAATATTTCATGTTTTAAATAAATAGATTGACTTGGCCATCGCATCGCAGGTCCCTTAAGTTCATCATAGCAGGTCCCTGAATAAATTGACTGATAGAGTACTCATCAAAACAAATCAAACAAGCTCAAACTCGATGGGGTTATGTCGTTTAATAACATAATTCCTATCGCCGCCTTTCAGCTCCATCATCAGACCCTGGACATAATCTAAAAACAAAGTACTTGACAAGGCAAGTCAAACGAGTCCACACTTAATGGGGTTATGGCGTTCTAAAATGGATTTCCTATGGCCACCTTCCAGTTCCATCATCAGACCCTGGATATAATCTAAAGACAAAGAACACGTCAAGACAAATCAAACGAGTCCAAATTCGATGGGGTTGCATCGTTATATAACGGAGTTCCTATGGACACCTTCCAGCTCCATCATCAGATTAGCTCCATGTAATCATAATATTGCGTTGTTAGGCAATGCACGTATTTGTATATACGTGCAAAATTTCAGATCAATCGGTGAAATTCATTCACTGAAAATGTAACTTTAACTTTGTAATCCTATACATTTATATGGGATTACAAAGTTTTTTATGCAGTCGGTGTATCTAGAAAACTAGACAAATTGCATTTTTTTTTTTAGTTTTTCCTTAATGTATACACTAAACACTAATTGCATTTTAAATTTGAAGCTTCTATGTCTGCTAAAAGTGCCTTAGACTTTTGATGATCGGTCAGTCAGTCAGTGAGTGACAAAACTAAGGAACTTTGATTAGTTATAATTCTTAAACTACTGGTTCAAATTGAACGAAGTTTGAAATATACCGAGTTTATACAACGCCTAATTGGTTACTAAAAATTCAGGATTCTACTTTTATCCACAGTGAAGTTATAGAAAAGGATGGTACGGCCGTGCTGCTTTATTGCTCGACTTGGCGGGAGCACTGCCGTGCCCCCAGATGATTGATTCTCATTTGTGTTCTCTTTTTTGTTTTTTCACTGAAACTGACGTTTGTTTACCAACACACGAGCGAGGATATTTTAAAAATTATTACTGCTTACGAAAGTTTGTTGATAACTCGATTATTTTTTTAATACAACTTGGGTACATAAGTTGTCAACTAAACATATACATTTAACGTTAAAGCTTTTTTGTAACGGACATGTAGTGATACCTATACTTATTAGATTTAGGGTTCAGAACTTCGTTGGTAGTAACTGGACATCTCAATATATCGCAATTTAAACAGCAATTCTTCGGTGGGCCATAACTTGATATCTCAATTTGTCACGATTTAAGCAAAAATACTTCAGCTGGCAATAGCTTGACACCTCAATTTGTCAATTTAAAATTAGTACTTTAAGAAAACTTTTAAGTGTATAAGTTGAGATATCAAATGACGAATATTATTTTGGGTACTGAGTATAGGTTGATATAACAAAATATCAATGTTCGATCACAAAAACATGTGAATCGTTAATTTGACATGAGGTTTTGTTAAGTTAGACATGTCAAAATGGGAGATATCAACATATTCTCAAAGTCGATTACTCCAAAAATAATGTATATCTATAACTGTCAATTTTTTTCATATAAATTCTTAATGCGTAGGATCTAATAAGCCAATAAAAAAAAAAACATAGAAGTCGACATGTCAATGTGTTCACGCCAGCCACGGATTTATATCACACAAAAAACTTTTTTGCAAAAAATAAAACCGACTTCAAAAACACAAAAAAGTGAAAAATAACTTTAGCTTCTGAAGTCGGTGACTTTTGTTTGTTTTATTCAGTTTTTTTGTCACCGACTTCAGAAGCTAAAGTTATTTTTCACTTTTTTGTGTTTCTGAAGTCGGTTTTATTTTTTGCAAAAATTTTTTTTATTTTTCCATTTTTAGTTGTAATATCCTTTACAAATATTTGATATTCATTAATTTTACGTTGTTAACAACGTGTCACGGTAATAGGCTTATCCGCAATAAAATGGAACTTAACATACCTAACTCTCGAAATCTGGGGGTCCTGTACACATCTGCGTACCCCGTCAGAGCATACAGGCGTGATGGTAAGTTAAGATGTTGCGTAAACAATAAACATCCAAGCGATTGCAGCAATCACGACAGATTTGCCGTCTATTTTTGAAGAGTTCTATTGTATATCTCCGAAGATCAGGATCAGATCTTCACCAAATTTAAATGGGATCACCTCAGGAGTATACTCTTTCAAATAAAAAAAGAATTTTGAGAATCGGTTCACAAATGGAGGAGAAATCAGGTAACATACATAAAAAAAATTAAAAAAAAAATACATACACACGAACATATAACCTCCTCCTTTTTTGAAGTCGGTTAAAAATACGAGGAGTTGGGCCACAAATTCGGAAAGGCGGTGCGTGCAGCGGCGCGTTGTTTTGAGCGTGCACGCTGGACTATTGAACGTATGGATTTCTGTCTTGGTGTATTCGTAGCAGCGTTGATAGTGTGAAGTTAAGCGGCGTGATCAGTGTTTTGGCGTTTTAACGAGCGTTTACACAGTGCTGTCAATTGCGAGGAATCCCCAATTTGCGGGGAACTGAGGATAAGGCTGCCTGTCCACAGAAGCGGAGCTAGGCTGTGGAGCGGAGAAACGAAGAAAAATTAACCAATAGGACTGCATACAATCTTAATTAGACAGTGTTTTTATATCAAAAATATCAATTCGGGGAATTTGTGGAGAATGAATCAAAAACAAGCAGGGAATTTCGGGGATTTGACAACACTGACGTGGGGAATCGAGGAATTTTTCTTGGCATCACTCACAGGATGACTCTTGCCCTTGAATGGCGGCCTCCGATTGGTCAACGTACTTGGACGCCCCGTTCTCAAGCACGCTCTAGCGAAAACTAGTTGCGTGCACGTTGAACGCGACGCTGCACGCGACAATACCCGCAGGAACGCTCCGCTGCACGCCCCGCCGCCGCACTATGGGAAAGCCCCATACAAGGCCGTCTCAAAACCGTTTCACGTGAAAGTCGTTGTTTTGGAGTAAAACTAATTAATTAATTTAGTCTTATAAATAAGCTTTCTTTTCTATATTTTTTTAGTTATTTTTTGCTAACCATAATGTATATAAAAAGGCATCAAAGCTAACTCATGTTCAATGATGTGATTTTGGTACAATACATTACTACAATTCAACGCCACATTACTCGAAAGTTTTTGATATAAATGTATAAGTATTATACATTTTTGAAATGCCTATAATCTCCTCATAACGTTTGCCGATGTCGAGATATTTGTTGTATTACGATCTTTATACATTAGTTTACACAAGGAGAGAAAAAAAAGTTGCGCATACTTGCGCCTTTTCTGACACGGTGCCAAAACATATCGCGAGATATCAATATCTTTTTACTTCTCACATAATCATCTGTTATCTATTAAGGTTAAATTTATAAAATGGTCATTACAGTGATTAGTAATATAAATAGTTATTTGTGATTTTGATATAGTTTTGACCACCTTATTTGATAAAATATGGTCACTTTATCTATTAGGGTCAAATTAAAAACTGGTTGGTTATGGGAAGAGTGCAAATATTAGTTTCTCATCTTTTTGCACATAGCACTATTTCATTGGCCTATAAAAGAAAGGCTAACCCAGAAACATCCACAGTTGTTCGTCAGAAATTCAGTTGCCTTAAAAAAGCAGTGAATACCTATTTTTAAATATTCACAGAAGTTATCTGATTTGAAAATAATGGGTGAATTTGTTTGTAGTAAACGAGAGTGGTGCAATTTGTTGATAAATGGGAATAATAAAGAAGACTACTTGCAAGCAAATTTCAATTTGCCACCAGAGGATATGGCTACTGTGGTCTCCTACATTCAACCAACTGTACGTAAATATTTATAATTGGTATTATATGCCTTCCTCCGTACATAAAATACTTATTCACGGAGAAAAAATCATTGAGTACTATGCTATTTTACCTATCGGACAATTGTCCGAAGACGCTCAAGAATCCCGCAACAAGGATTACAAAAAGTTTAGACTTCATCATTCTACAAAGTGTTCAAGAGCGGCTACCAATACATACGTGTTCCATACCTTATTGTATACTTCTGATCCATATATATCAAGTTTGAGAAATACCTCAGAAACAATATCGAAAGAACTTTTCGATGAAGCCAAGTCCCTTCTTGCTGTCAACGAAAATCTGCAGGAGCTTGTTGAATTTTGTACATTATTTTTTCTCCTTAGACACTGTTGATACAATGATATTAAATTCTATTTTATGTAAGTAAATTACAAAAAAAAAAGTATTTTTTCTTATAAATGCATGTATTTTTTAAAGTTTTATTTTTTAAATAAATTAATAAACATAATTTTCAAAATTATTATTTTTTCTATTAAACCTTATACTTTCACGTATATGTGTGCAAAATTACAGATAATTTAGTTTTGAAATAACTGAGATACGGAGTTTTGAGACGAAACATACGCGATTTTCCCATAGTGCGCCGTTCCGAATTTCCGGCCTTTTATTTCTGTCCACAGCGACACATGGTGTAGAAAACCATAATTCCCAACTCTTCGTTTAATAAAAAAATTAAAATATCGACCAGCAGGGTAACTGCGTTAGAAACTTAAAATCGCAATGTCTTTTATTTTGACAATTCATAACATTCATTGCGTTATGCACTCAAACAGGCGAAGTTTTCAAAAAGGAATTTAGTTCAAAATCGGATTGTGATTGGAATTATTTTACATGGGTGCAGGCATATCGTATCACTCCCTAGGTTTTAAATAATTAAAATACACTATTTACCCAAAACTATAGGTGCCAAGTCCATCGTTCTTCGAATAGTATCGCAAAAGCTCAACACCCTGCACATTCTGAGGGGCGGCTAGCACCACTCCCACCACAGCTACTAACGCACAAAGCATCAACTGAAATTTAAACTGTACTATTAACACAACAAACGCCTAACAATTACCCAAAAGAAAAAGTACGCACCGATTTCATGGTGACTGTATAACTATCGAATTCACCTGTGAACTATGTTCTCATTAATATTTTGAACTCAGGTTTTATACCATTTCAAATAAATCATTACAACATACTCGTCATCACCGGTACTTTACTTGTTGCACTCATATCGGCTTGACCAGTTCTTCGAATCGAGTAGCTATACAATTGAGGATGTCTTTGGTGGGTTCTTTCGAAATGGTAACTTTAACGAGTTAACTTTAATTTATTACAGCAGACGAGCGGCAGATGTAGGTAAGTGGCAACGCCAGGCCCAAGGGTGAAACTCTTTAAAAAAGACAAGTGCATAGTACTCGTCATTGGTCCTTATGAACGTGGATGATGCAAAAGGAGCATGTAAGGATCGCAGCAGGTGGCATTCTGTGGTGTCTGGTGTTTTATTATATTAGCTTTGCATATCCCATAGCTCCGCAAATACCTTCCTCATGTAGGTATTTTTACTTGCGCCACCTGTGAAATACACCTGTATCAAGCAGGGTAACCCGCTCTCCTGAATTGTTTTCAAGCGCACTCGAGAAGGTATTTCTCCTATCGGGGCTGCGGGTTGTTCGCCGATACCGCGGCCTCGACATGAAGGGCTAAGAAGGAACATGGGTGGTTTTTAGTCAGTAGAAGTCTGACACTCCCTTTCGCTCTGGCCAAGAGCGGGAGGGGTTATTTGATGATTTCCCACCTCAAAAAAAAAAAGAAGGTATTTCTAAGAACTAGTGGGAACAAAAAGTCCCACTAATTCTACCGATACTACTACAAAAATCTTACTTTATAACAAATGGCGTTTTTGTTCTCACAGTCTTGGCGTAGGTCGTACACTACGTAAAACTCGCACCTGTGCGAATTTATCCCGATTTGGATTTGATAGTAGTTTATTGGCACGAACAGACTCAGGTTCCTTTGCGAGCTTACACTCAAAGATTATATAGACGAAAAATTTTTAGAAAAGTAGAACATGAGAAACAATTATAATAAAGTATTACAAACTACCAGGAGGCCAGAAACATGAAGGAGGTATTGTAAAGGGATAATAGGAATCTCATAATGAAATCTTGAGACATTTGTTAAATCATGCAGTATGCAATGATGATACTAGTACTTCAGTAGACTGGCCTCCTGGTACCTACTTTCAACTTTGTGAGACTTAACAATTCTTGTTTCTCATCTCCTTATTTTGTTCTTGCCAATTTTCTACTACGTAATCTTCGAGTGTACATACAATGAAATTATATTAATTAATAAAAAAACTATTTTTAATTAATGCTGGACTACTTCACCAGTCAATGAAAAAGAAAATAAATTGATTCACAGTAAAAACCCAGAATAATGAAGACCTTTTTTTAATCATTTTATTTAAAAACTTCAAACCATTTAAAAAGTTTTACCAAGAAGTTCAGCTAATACCGCCAAAGGTATTGATCCAGTTGGACCCTGTTGCATCGTAGGCTGGAAGCCATTCTCGTCAGCTATGTAGGTCATCTCGTAGGTAACACCATCAGGACCGATCCACCGGTAAGAACCCTTCACTGCGACGAATTCATTCTCGGTTCCAGCATTTCTCAGCTCTCCTTGCTCATCGCGGCTCGAGCCATCACTTTGTTCGTAACTGTGAATGTAAGAATACTTAAGTTCTTGTTTTAGGTAAAATTTTCTGGCATTATAAAGTAAGGTTTATATTATTTGATTTCTTTTTTCTACCTTCTTTTCATATAACGCCAAATCAGATTCCTATGATAGGCGGTATGAAAACGCTGACACCAGGTTAGGCACTAACCACACGATAAAAAAAAGGAAGAAAGATTTCTAAATATTATGGATTTAACCATAATTTTCGTAAAATTAATGCAACTATAGGAGAAAACACACCAGTAATAAAAGAAGCAAGAAAATGCCAGTGTTTAAGATACACAGTCGTGATCGAGTTTTAATGATTTTATGCGACTTACGCGAAACTGTAGGTGCCAAGTCCATCGTTGTCCGATTCATATCGCAACAGCTGAACATCCTGAGCATTCTGAGGGGCAGCTAGCACCACGCCCACCACAGCTACTAACGCACAAAGCACCAACTGAAAGTAAAACCACAGTATTAACCACTTTTCACAATTACACGATATTTTTTAAATAATCAGAAAGACGTACTGACCGATTTCATACTGTTGATGTGTTCTTATCGAAGTCACTTATGAACTATGTGCTCATTAGTTATTTTATTCATGTTTTATACAATTCAGAACAAAACATAACCTTGTCCTTTATGTGGCGTGCTGTTGGTTGGCGCTGAGTTTGAATGACCATCATTGTAAATATTATTTGGTGCACCTAATAATATGGATAAGGGTACAAAAAGATTTATTGCGCCCTTCCTGTAATCTAGTGTCATTGATAAAATAATGGCAACTTTGAATAAGAAGCTCTGAAAAAAGGCATTTTTGATTCAAATAATGGTATGAATTTGTAGGCACAAAATACGGTACGACACAAGTACTTAAAAAAAAATTGAGATATGAGATAAATTGTATAGATACGCAGGTTAGTCTTGTCAAACATTAGTAAAATATAATTAAGTACCTACCTGTGTCGCAAAATATTATTCAAAAAACCGGCCAAGAGCGTGTCGGGCCACGCTCAGTGTAGGGTTCCGTAGATAATAAAATATTATGTAAACGAAGTTAAAAAAAAAATACGGGCAAATGAAACTTGACCTCTGGATTGTATAGGCGCTCATACGATTCAGGGACCAAATTATATTGGTTATTTGCAGTTTCCATCTGTTGTTTCCATCCAAGTTCAAAATAATTTTCCTAGAAAGTCCTTATAAAGTTCTACTTTTCAGATTTTTTTCGTATTTTCTAAACTTATGGTTCAAAAGTTAGAGGGGGGGGGACGCTTTGTTTTTTACTTTTGGAGCGATTATTTCCGAAATTATTGACATTATCAAAAAATGATTTTAGTAAACCCCTATTCATTTTTAAATACCTTTCCAACAATATATCACACATTAGGGTTAAAATTAAAAAAAAAAACACTTCCCACTTTACATATAGGGGGGCTACCCTAATAAAACATTTTTTTCCAATTTTTATTTTAGCACTTTGTCGGCGTGATTGATACACATATTGGTCCCAAATTTCAGCTTTCTAGTGCTAACGGTCACAGAGATTAAGCGAGGACGGACAGACAGACAGACAGACATGGCGAAACTATAAGGGTTCCTAGTTGACTACGGAACCCTAAAAAAGGGCAAAATATATATATATATATTTCTATAATTTTAAGTATTTAAAAAAACTTAGGAGACGTTTTAACCAAGAAGTGAAGCGACTGGTTCGATTAATGGCCCGTCCGATGGACCTTGTTCGTCTAGAGGCTGATAGCCATTCTCATCAGCTATGTAGTCGATCACGTAGGTAGCACCATCAGGACCGATCCAACTGTAAGAACCCTTCACTGCGACGAATTCATTCTCAGCTCTCCTTCCTCTTTACGATAAGAGCCATCGCTTTGTTCGAAGCTGTGGATGTAGGAACATGTTTCTGTTGAAATTGCAATTTTCTGACATTATGCAGTAGGATTCAAATGTTTAATTTCTAAATGTGATGGAGTTACCCATTATTTTCGTAAAATTTTCGACGAAACCGAATGTAATTTTCTGACACGCTCAAACATATCATAAAAAGCATCATCTGCCTAGCCTTTTCCCAACTACGTTGGGGTCGGCTTCCAGTCTAACCGGATGCAGCTGAGTACCAGTATTTTACATGGAGCGACTGCCTATCTGACCTCCACAACCCAGTTAATACTAGGTAATCGATGCTCTTTGGTAAGACTGGAAGTCAGAATTTCAGGTCACTGACTACCTGTAACGACTGCCAAAGATCTATATATGGCAGCCGGGACCAACAGCTTAACGTGCTTTCCGAGGCACGGAGGAAACTCGGTATGTCGGGCGGTCACCCATCCACAGACCAAACTAGGCAAGCACAGCTTTACCTAAAGATCGACCCGAGTGGCAGTTCTTATTAAGCCACGAGCTCCTCAAACATATCATAAAAAAAAACACATACCAGCCCTTTTTAGGGTTCCGTAGTCAACTAGGAACCCTTATAGTTTCGCCATGTCTGTCTGTCTGTCTGTCCGTCCTCGCTTAATCTCTGTGACCGTTAGCACTAGAAAGCTGAAATTTGGGACCAATATGTGTATCAATCACGCCGACAAAGTGCTAAAATAAAAATTGGAAAAAAATGTTTTATTAGGGTAGCCCCCCTATATGTAAAGTGGTAAGTGTTTTTTTTTTTAATTTTAACCCTAATGTGTGATATATTGTTGGAAAGGTATTTAAAAATGAATAGGGGTTTACTAAAATCATTTTTTGATAATGTCAATAATTTCGGAAATAATCGCTCCAAAAGTAAAAAACAAAGCGTCCCCCCCCCTCTAACTTTTGAACCATAAGTTTAGAAAATACGAAAAAAATCTGAAAAGTAGAACTTTATAAGGACTTTCTAGAAAAATTATTTTGAACTTGGATGGAAACAACAGATGGAAACTGCAGTTAACCAATATAATTTGGTCCCTGAATCGTATGAGCGCCTATACAATCCAGAGGTCAAGTTTCATTTGCCCGTATTTTTTTTTTAACTTCGTTTACATAATATTTTATTATCTACGGAACCCTACACTGAGCGTGGCCCGACACGCTCTTGGCCGGTTTTTTATAATAAAAACATAAAAAGCGCTGGTATGTAAATATAAGGTGGGTTTTTGGAATTTAATTTTACAAAAAAGTAATATCCATTATAAATAAAATTAATATGTAATAACAAGAAAATGCTACTGTGAAACACAGAATGCTAGAGCCATTAACTAATTTCGGAAAATTCAAGAAGATAACTTACGAGAAACTATAGGTGCCAAGTCCATCGTTGTCTGAATCATATCGCAGCAGCTGAACATCCTGCACATTCTGAGGAGCAGCTAACACCACACCCACCACAGCTACTAACGCATAAAGCACCAACTGAAAACAAAACCGCAGTATTAACCACAGTGTTCACAATAATACCTCATTTTTAACCGACTTCCGAAAAGGAGGAGGTTATCAATTCGTCTGTCTGCCTTCAGGTGGCTCCTGCCCAATCTGGGGGGGCCAAACGCCTGCCGGAGGCTCTATGCGGGGATCGTGCGGTCCATGGCCCTTTCGAAAGGGATACCGCGGCCTCGACATGAAGGGCTAAGAAGGAACATGGGTGGTTTTTAGTCAGTAGAAGTCTGACACTCCCTTTCGCTCTGCCCAAGAGCGGGAGGGGTTATTTGATGATTTCCTACCCCCCCAAAAAAAAAGGTATGTTTTTTTGTTTGTTTGTTATCGCATATCTCCGTCATTAATGAACCAATTTTCAAAATTCTTTTTGTGTATAAAAAGGTATACTCTCGAGGTGGTCCCATTGTCACCAAGTCAGGATCTGATGATGGGATCCCAGGGAATTCGAGGGCAACCCTCAAACTTTATAGGCACTTATGACGTTTTCCATATATTTTCTAAACCTGTTCAAGTATTTGCGTGTGGTCATCACAATCATGTGGATTCACTGATTATGATGGAAGGTACAACTCCTCAACGGTTAGGAGTTGACAGAAAATTCTTTCAGAACTATACGTACTTATAAAGTGATAGTTGTATTCTTTCAGGGGGGGGGGGGGTTGCCCTGATGATAGAAGGTAAAACTCATTAACCGACTTTAAAAAAGGAAGTTCTCAAGCTTTTTTTTATGTATATTCACCGATTACTCGGAGGCGCCTGAACCGATATAGAAAATTCTTTTTATGTTGAAAAGGAGATATCCCAAGGGTGGTACCATAATAACAAAATCAGGATCTGATGATGGCATCCCAGAGAAATCGAGGGCAACAAAAAAAATTGTATAGGCATGTATTACGTGTTTTGGTGCCTTTTCTAGAGTTTTTTAAGTATTTGCATCTAGCAGTCATCATGTTGATGAGTTGATGATGGAAGGTATAACTCCTGAACGGTTAGGAGTTGGAGCATAATTCTTTAGTAAGATATTATGGGGACGTATATATGGTTGTATTCTTTCAGGTTATCTAGGTGAGCTGATTATGGAAGGTACTACTCCTAAATGGTTAAGAGTTGAAAGCAATAATAAGGGAATCTTGAAGGTTAAGGTTTCGGGTTCTTGGTTGAATGTTAAATGTATAGTAAATATTTGTATAGGTATATTACAACAAAAAATTGTAAAATAAAAAAACTTTGACATTTTGTCTGTTTAATTTAGTTTTTTATGCCACCGACTTCAGAAGCTGCTACTTGTGAAGTTTATTTTTCACTTTTTTGTGTTTTTCATTTTTTTTTGTGTTTTTGAAGTCGGTTTTTTTTTTGCAAAAAAGTTTTTTCAAATAATCAGAAAAGACCTACTGACCAATTTCATGACGCGGATGTCTACTTATCGAATTCACTTGTGAACTATGTGTTCATTAGTTATTAACTTCATGTTTTATATACAATTCAGAATAAAGCATATCCTTGTTCGTCATATTATTATGGCGTGCCATTGGATGGCGCTGAGTTTATAAACATTAGTGTGTGATCATGATCTCCAAAAAATAAGTTATGACAAAAAATGTACTTTGTGAAATCAAATGTCAGAGATCACTAGAATGGTAAAAAGATATTATTTTGCATCTTTGGCATGCGCAGGTGGCATGAGGAGCTCGTGGCTTAATAAGAACTGCCACTCGGGTCGATCTTTAGGTAAAGCTGTGCTTGCCTAGGTCGGTCTGTGGATGGGTGACCGCCCGAAATACAGAGTTTTCCGTCGAGGCTCCGGGTTGTTCGCAAGAGATACCGCGGCCTCGACATGAAGGGCTAAGAAGGAACATGGGTGGTTTTTAGTCAGTAGAAGTCTGACACTCCCTTTCGCTCTGCCCAAGAGCGGGAGGGGTTATTTGATGATTTTTCAACCGCCAAAAAAAAAAAAAAAAGGGTTCCGTGTCATTGTAGTAATTAAAGGGGGCGTCCTCTTTAATTAAAAAAAAAATACATCTCCCTACCAAGTTTCCACTAGTATTAAGAGTTTCGGAATAAAGTGTTTGTGATATACGGATGGAAGGACAGGCACACAGACGTGACGCCGCTCCGCCGTTCGCTTTTTGCCATTCGGCTACGGAAACTTGCCCTGGTGCAAGCCTTGGTCCGGGGCAAGAGGGAATGAGACGCCGTCGCCTCCTTCTGCGAAACAGTGATGCTAGCGAAGGAGGTGGCGGAACGTGAGAGGGAGAGAACCTCTCGTCCCAGCCGCCACGGAAGACGGGAGTTGGGGGCCACGTGATGGCTTCCGGCCACCGTAGGCGCGTGCCTGTGGACGGTGAGCAATGGACTTGCTCACCGTCCGGGCGGACGGTGAGCAAGTCTTATGACGAGACAGGCCGTGTCGACGGCGCGTTTGTGTTCCACGCGCGCCTCAAAGAGATGTCAGCAACATTGAAGGGGCTCTCAAGAAAGAGCGCGGTATCTCTTTCAACACACACACAAGGCACACAAGGACACAAGGGACACAAGGGCTAAGAATGAACATAGGTGGTTTTTAGTCAGCAGAAGTCTGACACCCTACCACTCTGCCCAAAGCGGAAGGAGTCATTTGATGGTTTCCCACCCTCCAAAAAAAAAAAAGGCTGAAAAAAGACTTAAAAGAATGAAACAATACTATATACATTTTAACATAATTGTATTTATAAAACATCCAAGGAGACGTTTTAACCAAGGAGTGTAGCGACCGCGAGAGGTACGTCTGATATAATTATTTCGTCAGAAGGGTGAAAGTTGTTTTAGTCATTGTCGGCTCCAGAGTTTCTCTGCTCTCCTTGCTCTTCGCAGGTCATGTCATCGTTTTGCTCGTAGCTGTGAATTAGCCAAGATAATGTTAAAAGTAATTTTCTGGCAAACACATCACAAAAACGCATTAATCTATATAAATCTATATATATATCTATATGGCTTCTGGTATTTATTTATGTAATGTAATATTTTTATTAATAAAATTAATGCTCCAAATGTGAAAAACAAGCCATACAACCTGCAAGAAAATGGCAGTGTGCAACACAAATGCAACATTTCCGTATGATCTACCATAAAATCATTTCGGGAAATTCACGTAGATGACTTACGCAAAACTGTAGGTGCCAAGACCGCCGTTTTCTCGCAACAGCTGAACATCCTTCACATTCTGAGGGGCACCCAGCACCACGCCTACCACAGCTACTAATGCACAAAGCACCAACTGAAAGTGAAACCACACTATTACACTTTTCATAATTACACCACATTTTTAAATAATTATAATTAAAAAAGACGTACTGACCAATTTCATGATGTCGATGATTTCTTATCGAATTTACTTTTTGACAATGTGCTCATTAGATATTAACTTCATGTTTTATACAATTCAGAATACTTGTAAAGCATATCCTTGTTCGTCAAGTGTCGTGCTATTAGTTGCCGCTGAGTTTGAATCATTGTAAATATTATTAGGTACAAGTGTGTGATCATGATCTCCAAAAAATTCAGTATGATAAAAAAGGTGTAGGTACTCTGTAAAATTAAATGTCAAGATAATTGTAAAAAGATACTATTTTGCGTTGAACATTTCCACAGAAAATGTCCTGTTTCGAAAAATATTTTCAGATTTACAAAAAAGGACGAAATAACACTAAAACATTTCTTTATTAATTTATTTAAAATATCTATGAAGACGTTTTAACCAAGAAGTTTAGGGGACACCCCAGAAAATGGTCCGCTTGATGGACCTTGGTCGATCGTTGGCTGAAAGCCATTCTCATCAGCAATGTAATGTGTTTCGTAGGTAACACCATCGGGGCCGGTCCACCGGTAAGAACCCTTCACTGCGACGAACTCATTATCAGCTCCAGAATTTCTTAGCTCTCCTTGCTCTTCGCGGGTCGAACCATCGCTTTGCTCGTAACTGTGAATTAGCAAAAACAATTCTTAATGCAACTTTCTGGCATTTACGTACACACACGTTTCAAAAACGCATTTATCTAAATGATTAATGTTTCTGGTACTTTGTAATTACAAATTATAATTTTCATAAAAGAAACCAATGCCACTATGCAAAAATCAAACCATGAAACTAGCAGGAAAATGCTACGGTGCAACAGCCCTAGACGAATTTTGGGATAATTCATGCAGATGACTTACGCAAAACTGTAGGTGCCAAGTCCATCGTTATCCGTATCGTATCGCAATAGCTGAACACCTGAATCTTGAGCATTCTGTGGGGCAGATAGGACCGCGCCCAACACTGCATCTACAGATATTAACGCACAGAGCACCAACTGAAAGTAAAACCACTCTATTAACAACACTTTTCACAACAACGCCACATATTTATTAAAATCAGTATAATGGAACTACTGACCAACTTCATGATAACTTATTTACAGTTTACTTATCGAATTCACTTGTGAACTATGTGCTCATATCTCATTTGAACTCATGTTTTATACTATTCCAAATATTGTATTACGTCATAATCATGCATCAAGCATCATCAGGTGTGTTATTGGTTAATGCTCATCTCATTACTGTGTTTTGTGTATTCTCGACGTTTAAAGGACAAACTTCAACACCTGTATCTATAGACCGCCTTTGATGTGGATCATTCAAAATCGGGCTTTAATTTGGTGTGTACAATGTGCGGTCATGTACTTAGAGTGTGGAGATATTGTGGAACCTGTAGGAATCAACGAAAACCAATAAGTATTTGGGTTACCACCACCCAGTGGTTTGGGAATAGTGTGGCGGGCTTGTCCCATTAAAAAAAAAAAGTTTTTGGGTATTTCGGAAGCGTTGGTCATCAGTGTTTCTGATGCGAAGCAAACATTTAGAGAGCGCTTCTTTGGTCCACTGAATAAAGAACTTAAAAGTCTTTCATCACGCTGAGACAAGGTGCATGCTTTCAACGGTTGTTTTGGTGTACTCTTTCGGTATTCTCAAATGAACTTAAACCGAACTTGACAAAGTGGATCCGTACATTTTTGATGGCATATTATGTTGTGTTGCACAAGGGCTTCGGTCAATGGGTAAAAAGAACTTGCGCTTAAGGTGAAACCTTCAGGGTAACCCGCACCATGCGTTTTTTTTTTACGTTTCTTGCAATTTGCCGATCAGTGTCCGTTGTATGTTAAATAAAATAGAATTCACGACCGTAACAAATGTGACTTTACTGAGTAATAATGATTAAAATCACCAATACAACCCTGTCAGTTCATATAACTTGCTTGAATCCCTTTTTCATCAAAATAATATTTACTTAATAGAAATAAATCAACTCAAGAGGATTGTATTCATGATTTTCATATTTCTTTAACGCATTACGTGCGCGAATCATATTTATTTAACATAAAAACCTGACACTGACCTGCAAATTGCAAAAACGTAAGAAAATTTGAATTTCGCGGGCTACCCAGAGGTTTCACCTTAAGTGTAGAGCTTGATATTAACGATCATTATAGAGAAATTGCAGAGTAAGTAGCTTCACGGTCGCTTCTTACCGGCCTTGAACCTTATATAGGGTGTAAAAGTACCCTTAACGCAAATGAAGGGCACTTGTTTTCCCCACCACTGCGATATTTTTTTTATTCTAGACCATACCTGGGAACCCCCTAATTACGGAGATATTGGGGGTCAAAGTTCCAAATTTTTCACAGCTGTTTTTGTAAATACTAGTTTTTCAGGTTATAACTTTACTTTAATTACCTCCATGACCCGTTTACTATTCAAAGCATCCACTAGCAAAATGTTTTAAGAGTGCTACACTGAGTTTTATCGTAAAATGTGATTTTTGACCCAAAAAAAAATGTCGTTTCCCAGCAAAAAAATTTGCGTAGGGGTACTTTGTACAGAATGCTTGGTTGACGGCTGTGTGATGGGTTAATTTACACCCTGTATAGACCTGTCAGTATCCGTAGCCCAGCTACGTGTCCTACAGCAAAATCTTTGCTTTTACGAATGAAGTTACCATGACGAATAGCTACCGGAGACTTACAGCCGCGAATGATACGGACCTCGTAAAAGTTAAGAAAGGTAAGAAAGGCTAGGGAAGGTACTAGACAATGTGGATTGTGAACACCGCTAAAATATTGTACTGGTAGTCGTGACAGAGAATGATGTCTTAATTTCCAAGAGCAACCACCACCTCAGGAAACTTCTCGTTAAGCAGCTGGATCAAGGACCTCATACAGAAAGCAGCAGTTATGTACACGAGTCACATTTTAGAAGGTTCCTCTCTCTCGTGAATAAAGGGGATAATAATGACATGTAATAAGAAAGTAAATTGATATTAAGACTAGCAAAATAAAACAAAAGTTGTCTGGCTATGTGTGTACGTGTTTATAATAAGGACTACGGGGGATTTTGTATGAACCGCGTCCCCACCCTCAACAGGTTTGAAACCAGTGCCATTCGATGCGCCTGGTAAGTAAGTAATTATTTTATTATGACGAGTTTTTTCAGAAACGTGGGGTTTACCTGGAATACTTCAATATATCCACCAAACCTAACTTTTCCAATGGCAACATTTTTTCAAACCTCGGAGGTCCAACAGATTTGGGACTAGCGTCATTCGAAGCGCCTATATAATAAGGTTTTTTTTTTACTAAGGCGACATTCTTAAATTATGTGGGGTTTACAAATACAAATAGTTTATTTTCTCTAACAAGTTTATACAGCTTAAACACCCTTAAGCTAAAGCAGCTTAAGTGCCCTTTTAAGCATGTAATTGTACATGCCTGTATTAGGACACTCCACTCTTCCGTAACTTAAAGTTACTTAATGTACACACTATTTATAATTGAAATTAATATAATTCAGAGAAAATAAATCTTCTATATACATATAATAAATCTGTAGAGAAATCGTTTTTGTACATCGAAAATATTTAAAAAAAAATTGTCAGGGTATTAAAGTATAACCAACAGAACACATTTCCAGCATTTTTGGAATTTTTGTCTGTTTGTCTGTTTGTCTGTTTCGATGACTAAGCATCACGTCAAATTTACGAAACGAATGTAGGTAACTTTTATACATAAATATTGTGCGTAACTTGGGCTATTACTTAGTCTTTGTTTCATCGTAATCGGTGCTCTCTATCAAAAGATATATGAATTTATAGTTTTCAAGAAGAACTTATCGTTATGGTCAAGAATGAGACAAGCAACGACATCTATTTAACGAATATGGTACTTATTACTAAATGCCTTCACAAGATAACTTTAAAAAAGTTATGATAGCGAAAGGTACGTAGATATAAGTCTAAATGACGCTGCTTTCAAAATCTACATAGCCTAAACCTTATAGTGTTTGATCGCTCTTTTTTAGCAGTTTATCTTCGTCTTCGACAGATGGCGTTATTCATTTGATGTCATTTTCTGAACCGCGGTGATAGTAAACATACACACAATAATGTTTCGTGAATAGTCAACAAATAAAAATTTACCAATTACACAGTATTAAAATACTATTTTTTTAAACTAAATTAAAATTAGATAAAACCCAAGACATATTTTTTTTTGTACCGTGTGGGAATCGAACCTGCGACACGCAGTGCTACTGTTAATCGTCCAGCCATTGCGCCAACGATGTCGTCATATAGATGTGGTGTGTTGTTAGCCCTATGTGTCGAGGCCGCGGTATCTCTTTCGAACAACCCGCAGCCCCAACGGGTTGTTGAGGTTCAATGTTCACACAACCTATGTTTTTATAAGAAGAAAAATAAAGAGGGCTTTCTGTCTGTGGTCTCTCGAAACAAAGAATTTAAAAATACTGATTTTAGAATTTTGTTATGTCATTATGTGCTCAGAGAAAAATGTGTATTTCGAATATGTAAAAAAGGGAAAATAAACCTGAACGGAACTTATGTGTTTTATTAAAATATAACAGTGGTAGCAGAGCGTGGTTCACGCCCGCGCCGACGAAAAGAAGTGCGAAGTGCACACGAAGTGGAAAAATGGCGGAAAGTATTAAAATAAAGCAATTCGCCGGCGAAGATTTTGCCATATGGAAGTTCCGTATTAGCAGCATACTACGGGAAAATGATTGTCTAAATTCAATAGAAAATAAAGCATTTGCGAGCGTCCCCGAGAACAAAAAACTTGAAGCTCGAGCTCAAAGCATAATTATAAGCGGCGTTGCCGACAGCCATATTGATTATATTCAAGAGGAGAAAACAGCGTATAACATGATATTTAAATTAGAGCAACAATTTATGAAAAAAGGCACCAGAAGCAAATTATTCTTACGGCGGGAACTAAATAATATAAAATACAAAGAAGGAACGTCTCTCGGAGACCATTTTATTTCGTTATCAAAAATATTCGGCCAGCTAAAAGACGCAGGAAGCCCCCTAGCAGAGGAAGAAAAGGTAAATATATTATTGCTATCCATGCCAGAATCGTACGATGTTATTGTAACAACGTTAGAGTCATTACCAAACCTGACAGTAGACATGGTTAAGGACAGATTATTAGGAGAGGAAGAAAAGAGGAATAAGATGGGTCCTCGAATAATAGAGCACCAGAGGAATACCTTTTTATGCTTTGGATGCGGCAAGCCAGGCCATAAAAAATTCGAATGTAGAGCGAGATACCAACACCAACAGGGATCAGCCCGTGGACATGGACAATATTATTCAAGAGGTCAACAAGGACGAGGATATAGAGCGCCACATCGGGCAGCATTTGGAGGCAGAAGTAGGTCTCAAGGAAGAGGTCGTGGAATTCCAGACAGTAGATCATGGCAACAACAAGGCCCTAACCATCCAGGGAATAATCATCAGACATATGCGGCATCAACCGAAAATGAGTATGCATTTTTGACTGGCAATGGACGGAACCAAGAAGTTAATGATCAATGTAAAATAACTTGGTGTGTGGATTCGGGATCATCAGACCACCTAACAAATGACAAAAGTGCGTTTTACAACTACATGGAACTGAACACACCAAAAGTGATTGCTGCGGCCAAGAATGCCGTGAGTTTAATGGCGGTTGGATTTGGGAATATAAAGGCAAGATGTTATGTTGGTAAAAGATATTTAGACTGTACTATTAAAAATGTATATTATGTGCCAGAGTTGAGGAAAAACTTGTTGTCTGTTTCTAAAATTGAGAGTAATGGCTTTAGGATTGAATTTTTAAATAGTAAAGTTAGAGTTTATAAATATGATCAATTGACAATGATTGGAAACAATGAAGGGTCTTTGTATACAATTCACATGCAAATATTAAAAGATGAATGTAACTTAAGTAACAGTAATGATGATCAAGTGATGCAGCTGTGGCATAGACGTTTTGGTCACCTTGGATTTAAAAATTTAACTTTGCTTTCACAGAATCAAATGGTAAGTGGCATTGATGACTTGACTAAATGACTTTTTCTTTTTCTTTTTCGTTTGACGGCACGGTTGGCGCAGTGGCTGAGAGATTGGACTGCTGCGCTGCGTGTCGCGGGTTCGATCCCCGCACGGAACAAATATTTGTATGGCCTACAGATAGTTGTTTCGGGTCTGGGTGTGTTTGTGTATGTGACTGAATGTTTGTAAACGCACCCACGATACAGGAGAAATTCCTAGTGTGGGGCAACGTTTTTTAAAAAAAAAATTAAAAAAAAAAAGTAATGTAATAATAATAATTCTGTGTGTGAACCGTGCTTACTAGGTAAAATGACGAGACAACCTTTTAATAGACAAGGACGTAGGGCAACCAGACCACTAGAATTAGTACACACTGATGTATGCGGACCAATCACCCCACTGACTGAGGAAGGATACAAGTACTTTCTGACATTTATAGATGACTATACTCATTTTGTTTGGGTCTATCTACTTTCTAATAAAAGTGAAGTTTTTGACAAATTCAAGCAGTACTATTTTTATGTAACCAACCATTTCAATGTTAATATATTAAAGTTGCGATCTGATAATGGCGGTGAATATGTGTCAAGGCAATTTCAGGAGTTTTGTTACAGCAAAGGAATCCAAATGCAATATACTGTGCCATATAATCCCCAGATGAACGGAGTAGCAGAACGGATGAACCGCACGTTAATAGAGAAGGCAAAAACAGTTTTGTTAGACTCACAGCTTAGTAAAAAGTTTTGGGGCCATGCAGTTTTGTTTGCAGCCTATGTTACTAACAGAAGTCCGACTGAAGGAAAATGTCAAACACCATCAGAGCTATGGGAAGGAAGGAAACCGGATGTACGAGCTATGAGAGTGTTTGGTTGTACAGCATACAATCATGTGCCTAGAGAGTTACGACATAAATTAGATAATTCAGAAAAGAAAATGATTTTTATTGGATATGTCAATTCAGGATATAAGTTGTATGATACAGAAACAAGGTCAGTAATATCGGCAAGGAATGTAGTGTTTGATGAAACAAAACCCGGACGTGAAAATTGTGTGAGATACACAATATAGAAAAAAGAAGATGAAATAAGTGAACAGGAAGAAGAAAGTGAGGAGGAGAGAGATAGTGAAAGTGTATCAAAGGACAACATAGAGCGAAAAGTATCAAAGTATAGGAATAGAGGAAAAAAGAAAGATAGTAAAGAAGAAGAGACACAAGAAATGGAGAATGATACAGACAGAAATATAGAGAGTTTAGAAAAAGGGAGAGAAAAGAGACAAATAAGAAAACCAGTGTGGCAAAAGGATTATGAAATTGATTTAGACCAGGATGATACATTTTATGATACTTTATATGCATTATTATCAAGTTACCAGGAGGTTCCAACTAACTTTGATGACATTAAAGGGAGAAAAGATGAGAAGCTTTGGAATAAGGCAATAAATGAGGAATTGAAGGTTTTAAAAGAAAATGAAACATGGAAGTTTGTACCTGAACCACAGAAAGAAAAGCTACTGGATAGTAAATGGGTATTCACAAAGAAAAACATAGGAGAAGAAGAAGAATTATATAAAGCAAGATTGGTAGTGAAGGGTTTTCAACAGAAGGAAAAGTTAGAAAACACTTACTCACCTGTATTGAAAATGCAAACATTGAGAGTTCTTTTATCGATTGCTGCTCAGAAAGAATATGAAATACACCAGATGGATGTCAAGGGAGCATTCTTATATGGACGGATTGATGAGACAGTGTACTTAAAACCTCCACTAGGACTGACAGTTCCAGAAGGCCAAGTTCTAAAATTACAAAATCTCTTTATGGTCTAAAGAAGAGTCCAAAATATTGGTATGAAAAATTCACAGAAGTTATCACTGAATGTGGTTTTACGCGATCGCAAAATGACTATTGTCTCTATAGTAAAGGCAATCTCTATTTGATTTTGTATGTCGATGATATACTTATAGTAGGGCCTAGTACTATTGAAATTGGAAATGTAAAAAACTTCTTAAAAACTAACTTTAGCATGAAAGACTTAGGAAACAGCAATCTGACATATCTTGGCATTAGTATTCAGAAGAAACATAATGGAATTTATCTTAATCAATCTAAATATCTGCAAAAGGTTCTTGAATATTATAACATGGACAATTGTAAAGGAACTAATTCTCCTATGGACTATAATTTTAAACTGGACTTTGACGAATGTGAAATTGACATGACTTTAGAACATCAGTGCAGGTCTCTTATTGGTTCTTTGATGTATGCTATGGTGAGCACAAGACCAGACTTAGCGACTGCTGTATCATATTTGAGTAGATTTCAGTCACAGCCAACTTTGAAGTTGTGGCAAGCTTTAAAGCGAGTCCTTAGATATATTAAACAAACTATTGATTTTAATTTAAAATATTCAAAGTGTAAATATGACAGCTTAACAGGCTTTGCAGATGCAGACTTTGCACGCGATAATGATAGGAAATCCACTAGTGGATATTTGTTCAAGTTATTCGATAATACAGTAACATGGAAATCAAAGAAGCAAAGTACAGTTTCATTGAGTACAACAGAAGCAGAATTAATTGCTTTATGTGGAGCATCTGTTGAAGCTTGTTGGCTAATGAAGCTGTTGTGTGACTTTAGCATTAAAATAAACAATACTGTTATTTTTGAGGACAATCAAAGTACTATGAAAGTTGTAAACAATCCAGATCAGAAACGATTGAAACATATTGATGTCAAATTTAACTTTATTAAACAAAAGGTAGAGGAAGGATTAATAACTGTTAAATATGTATCAACCACAGATCAAATTGCAGACATTTTGACGAAACCCTTATCAGGAGAAAGATTTGTAAGATTGTGTGGTATGCTTAAATTATTGAAATGTTAATTTAGGTATTTAATACATATGTGCGAACATTGAGGGAGAGTGTTGAGATTCAATGTTCACACAACCTATGTTTTTATAAGAAGAAAAATAAAGAGGGCTTTCTGTCTGTGGTCTCTCGAAACAAAGAATTTAAAAATACTGATTTTAGAATTTTGTTATGTCATTATGTGCTCAGAGAAAAATGTGTATTTCGAATATGTAAAAAAGGGAAAATAAACCTGAACGGAACTTATGTGTTTTATTAAAATATAACACGGGTGTCGGTCCTTGGGGGCCCCTTCAATGTTTCTGACATCTCTTTGAGACGCGCGTAGAACACGAACGCGCCTCCATCGTCATAGGACGGACGAACGATTAACTAGCCCGTTACTCACCGTTCACAGGCCCGCGCCTACGTTGGCCGGAAGCCATCACGTGGCCCCCGATGCCCGGAGCGTCTCCCGCGGCGGCTGGGACGAGAGGTCGTCTCCCTCTCACGTTCCGCCACCTCTTTCGCTAGCATTACTGCTTCGCAGAGGGAGGTGGCGGCCATTTCAGATTCGATGTCCCAGATTCGGTACAGGTACCCTCTCGAAACACCCTCTAATCCCCCCTTTTTTTTGTGGTTCGTTAATTATCAAATGACTCATCCCGCTCTGGGCGGAGCGGAAGAAAGTGTCAGACTTCTACTGACTAAAAACCACCCACGTTCCTTCTTAGCCCTTTGTGTTTCGGGGCCGTGGTATCTCTTGCGGACAACCCTCAGCCCCGGCAGACGTCCCTTTGGGGCCCTTTAATTGTTGCTGACATATCTTTGAGGCGCGCGTGGAACACGAACGCGCCAACGACAATCTGTCTGCCTGTCGACTATAATGTTTCAAATTTCTTCAAGATCCGTTCGGCCGTTCTGACGTGGTTGATTAACAAACACCCATCCATCTAAACTTTAGTATTAGACATAGTCAGTACTTTGCATTACTCGATCTTTTCTTATTTTCTACAGCGTCAGTAAGTTAACGCAGGGCAATGATTAAATGTACTTTTATTTAAGCGACGCATTTTAGTTTCCGACAAGCACGCGAACGAAGTCGCGGGCACAGCTAGTTAAAAATAAAAATAACATTTTTTATTTTTTATTTATTTTTAAAACATGTATAAAATAAAATAAATAAATTTTATTTAAATGTATGATCTTATATGCTATAATAACACCTATGTTTACCATGTTTTAAGCAAATAAACAAATTATCCTTATCTTATCTAAGAAAATAATGACTGTGATCGCTACCCACAGTAATGCGACCCATACTATCGTAATCTAGCTAGAGACATGTATGTAGTACCTTAGTCACCTTATTTTATTTCTATATACCTACGTACGTATATACAAATAAAATTACAATATACGTACGTATAATACGAAATAAACTATACCCACGTCACGTAGGTATAGTTTTCAGACTATGTTGCCCCATGACCTGTAAGTGCCCGTATCAGTGTTCGGATAGTTAGTCTATTTCAGAGTTGGCTATAGCACTAATCGATGGTCATTTGTGTTTTACGAGCATTGGTTATTTATTATTTTAAAATTATTCCTTGACGAACAAGGTAATATTGTTATCTTTTTACTTCTACAGTGATTATTTATTAGAATCGGTATATAAAAATTAATGCAATATTCGTACTCCGGAAATGTAACTGTGAATCTACCAAGCAATCCTCTTCACCTTGAGCTACGGTATAAACCTCAAAAGATACTTATTCAATAAGTCTTGGCATTATTATTTTAGTGATGACTTTAACCTGTTAGCTTAGAGTGTTTCTCGTATATCGTAATGTATCTATTTATAGCTATCTAACTCCTTGTGATCTCCTTGTCATACTCAGGCTTCATTCAAATTTAATTCCATATTGTGGAAGGTCTACCTAGAAGCTAATTGAATCGCTTGTTATGTTTTTCTTTTAGCTATTTACCTAGTGGACAATTAGGTAACATTCCACTAATTAAGATAGAGTGATATCGAAGTACTCTAATGTTTTCTTTAGCAATGCTTTCGAAGATTTATTTGTAAAACATGTAGGTGAAATTACAGCTTCCATAAGTGTTCCACTTTTTAATAGCCATTTTAATGTTTACTTAGAAGTATTTGAACTCCGGATATAGAAATTAATGATAAGAGTTACTTTTTCCGCTATTACAAACATGTATGGGTTAAGAAATAACGACATAGAAATATACACCATACCACTTACGAAATAAGAGATTAGTATGATCTAAATAAACGAATAACAACTTTCATATCGATCGGTACAACAATGTATTGCCGGTAGGCATTTGTCGTAGGTGAACGAAAAAATTAACGTAACGTACACCATACGTTCCGATTCAATAAAAAATAACAGAACTGAAAGGCTACTGCACCCGGTTTAAATAATTGCTGGATGGCTTAGTTTATGTATACCGTTAAATGATATACGATGGAGCCTAAAATAACTTATTTTTACTATATTATTATATTGTCAACTCACTACTATTACAAAAGAAAATTACCTACTGACAAATATATAGTACTTGCTTATATTAAAAAATAAATCTGTATAGCCTGGTACTTTTTTAAGATGCTCATATTATTAGTATATATTTTCTCAAATATAGCATTTTCTTGCATTAATGCCACGCACTGTCCGTGAAAGTATCGAGATCCTTTACATCCAATGAAAAACCATAATTTTTAGAAAGTCCTAATTAAAGGAATCTTAAAGTTTAAAAACAGTAGTGGAAGACATCGTAAAGAAATCGCTATGTCCTAGTCAATTTATTTCACGTGACCAGAGGGCCTGGCTTTTTTTGAGTCAAAAAATTTACGTAGCCATTTAACATGGCAATGCTGACAGCCTTATGGGCACGTTTCCGGGTGGCAGCGATATACGCCGACATACGCTGGTACGCCGGCGCCGGTTCGCCGATATCTTAGCACTCCTCCTCATCGCGTATTGGCCCCTTGTGCACGAGTGAACCGAAATGCTGGAAGTCAGAGCAGACACAAAGAAATGCGCAATCTAGCCTTATGACTTCAGGGCATTACATAATATAATCAATATAAAAAGATTAATTTAATTGTTACCTAATAGTACAACCTCATTTCACCTAATGCCCAGTTGAATCACAAATCCAGACTCTATGGCTGCTACTGAGAAATTTCAGATAGAAAATCCCAATAACATTTGCCTGACCCTGAATATAACCCAAAACCTCATGCCTAGCAGTCCCGTTTACGACCACTGGACCAACGCGACAGTCAATTAAAATTGTTATTTTAAACAAAAGTCAAAACGTGTGTACAACAAAAGTTACGACAAAAACCGTTGCGTCAACTGTAAGGCGGTATAAATTAATTAAAGTTTTCGCAATGACCCTTCGGCATACCTTAACATTCTCGTTTGTTACCCTATTATTTTAATGACAAGTGTTATTAGTACGATTCCGTATCAGATTTATGGATTTGGCGAATTACGATCTAAATTATCGTTTTGACCTATAAAAGAAAAGGTGTTCTCATTTTTAAAACAGTGGAGTGTGGGAATCTGAAGTGGTGGGCTAATTAATATCACAGAAGATTAATCAAGTACCGAAGGAAAATTGCACACAGCTGCACTCTCCGTTCTTCTAGTAAGATGGGAAGGCAATTCGAAACCCGGGGGAGGCGATTCGGCGCAGAGACCAGGCTCAGGACCATCAGCAAAATGTGCTATCCGAAGCACAGTGGTGCTGTATCGCCAAATTAAAACCTCTGCACACTAAAAACCTAATAAGACTTTCGCCCCGCGTGCGACCTCAAGACCAACGGGGACCTTAATAACAAAGTGTGGACGTCGTGTTTATGGTAACAACATGTGGGCGTGAGCATCTCTTGCGCATCATTTTATACGCAGAAATGCCAACAGCCCAATAAATAAAAGGGTTTGAACAAGGCAGTGATAAATCATGCCATTGTTGTTAAAGTAAACAGTGATGTAACACTTACCCGTTAAGGTCAATTATCACTTCTATCTTTGGTAAAATTGTATTTTGATAAATAAAATTTTACCAAACTTCAGCCGAGAAATTTTTTATCTGTGTCACTGTTCAGTGTATTTACATTGTTGCTTATATTTTCATTGCACTCCCTGATCTTGGACACGTGCCCTAATTCAGATATTTATTGCAGTTTCTGATCCAAAGAGTTTATTTTCTATGATATTGTTGGTGTTGACATTGTGAGATGTTTTTAGCAATCTCACAGATGCATCTAGGTCCTAGAAGCATCTATAAGTTTGCTAAAAACATTCTAGGACATCGATTTACATATTTTGTAAGACGAAATTCGCAATCAAACACCAAATAGTTTAAAATTTTTTAATAATAATATCTATTCATACATATTTTTGGTAATAATAAAGATTAAATAACGAAGTCTAATTAACCGAGGAGCGACGCCACGACCGCAGAGGGGATGGCTCCACCGGGTCCCTGTTCGATCTCCGGTTGAAAACCGTTGTTGTCAGCAATGTAGATGACACGGTAGGTTACACCGTCGGGTCCGACCCATGTGTAGGATCCCTTGATGATGATTGACTCGTCTTCCCTGCCCTCGTTGATGACCTCTCCCTGCTGCTCTTGGGCCTGGCCGTCAGTTTGTTCAAAGCTGAAAATAAATTGTTGGTATTAGGATTATTGGCATCTTTAGTCTTATATACTTTTATTATCGTCTTCATAACGTACAGCCTCGTTTTCTGTTATTATTATCTTATTGCTTATTTGATGCTTATTATGCATTATGCTTGCAATATACATTTTTCAGCTACCATCGAATATATAAATGATTATTCATTGATAAGTTTAACTACATTTTCTTTCCATTGTTACTAGAAGAATACGTTTTAAAGGAGTTTACTACTAAACTGCCAAAGCAAAGTGAATACAATGTACATGGAGAAAGTAATCATGTAAATCGGTCCAATAACCTCGAAGTAATTGGTGTAAAAAAAAATGCTGGTCGAGTACACAACCTTTAATTTTTTTGAAGTTGATTGAAAATAAGGTAAGACTCACCCGTATTTGTAGTTTCCAAGTCCCACGTTGTCATTGTCATATCTGACAAGTTGAACATTGTCTGAGGAGTAGTTTATTCTTTGGGCTGGGGCAGCGAACGCCACCGTGACCAAACAGAGAACTACGATCTGTAAATAAAAAATGGGGATTAGAAGAAGCTAATTCTATATTCAAGAACTCCTTAAAATTAAGATTGTTTTAAGGATTACAATGAAAGGAACTATCCTTTTCTTTATATACAAGCAAAGCCAATGGCTAATGATCTGCCAAAGTCTAGGGTGAAACGGAAAACGGACTTTAATCAGACATAATTGCAGTATTGGCAATAGGCGAAATACGAAAAGTATCTGGAAGCGGATAGACTTATTATTTCTTGTGTTAAATTGTTAAAAAATATCGGAGCACAGAGTTTTGGGGTAGTTGATGAAAGGAACATGAAAGTGTCAGTTTCGGCAGTCCTAAACTATCTGCACTTTCGGAACAGGGAAACCGCCCTGTTCCGAAACCTCCCCAAAAGATATATTTTTTAAATAATTTTGTATCTCATTAATCTCATAGGACGGCAGTGCTTTGAAAATAATACCGGTTGAATTAGGATCCACAATTAAATGCACCCGAAAATGCATTGTGCATTGATTTATTAAATTGTTTGTTAATAATAAATTGATAGGTATTTGAACTTAAGAGTCTATGATTTAAGATAAAACTTTTATTATTTTACGAGGAACTTTATAATTATATTTATTTAGATAAAAAAATATTGTCACTGAAAACACTTTTTGTAAAGATAATGAAAATTATATTTTTTTTAAAGTTACGAAAATGTACAACAAAAATTTGCGCGAAAAATATCCGAACCACTTTTTTTCTTTTACTTTTTTATATCTACTATTTATCGGATACTACACTAAACACTATTTAACACAAAATACACAAATAAAACGAACCAATTTCATGTTTGAAGTGCTGATTTTACGGATGAATACGGTGAAGTGACGAATCTCACATGAAATTCGGTCTTTATATCTAGCACAACTTTTGATTTGATTTTATGCTAAAGTAGTACCGTAGAAGGTGAACCGCTTGACATCTACCTAATATAATGCAATTCCCTTAATGCAATGAATAAACAAAACTTTTTAGAACAAGCTTACTCAACATAACGAAATGCAAATTATAGAATATTAATTAGTGTATCGATCAATTTCTAATTAAGTTTGACAGTGAAATCAATTAGCTAATCAAGCATTTTTGAAGAAAGCTCTTTGTAACATTGACATTTTCTTACAGTAAATGTCATCTTGTTGCCATCAGGGAAAAAACCTGGAAGAGGCTGGCACAGGACCAGGGAAAATGGCACAAGAAAAGAAAGTCCCATATCCAGTAGTGGGTGAATTAAGGCTGTGGATGATGACGATAATGAAATGGCATCGGTTCATGTGAAGAAATGTGTTCTATTTGTGATAATTCCAGTGTTTTTACTTTCATGGAATACTTAAAGCGATTTTGCAAAAATACCTTGAGACAATTATGAAATACTTCCGAATGCTAAATATCTAAATTGAGCTATTAGCTTAGAGGTTGAGTCGGCAGATGGTTCTTTATTACATGCAATCGGCCGCTGATTTTGCATAAAATATTTTAAAATTCGTTTAAAAATGTTTCGTGTGCGTGTGGGTCTTTTCCGTGTGCGGGTTTTTTTTGTTCTTTATAGCAAATGCAATGGTTCTGAATGGCAACCCATTGATTGATTGCGGAAGCTAATCTCAGTACGATAACGACGGGGTAAAAATATGAAGAATTCGTTCAAAAAGTCTTTACACCAGCACCTGTGAGTACAGAAACGGCTCTCGACCTTATTAAATGTCTAGGTGATTATCGTTTTATAATAATATGGATCTATTTCAAATATTGACGTTAATGACAATGAGTATTATGATCTTTCCTTTCCAATTTTATTGCCCGGATGCACAAATGTCAACTTTTATGACTTGTTTAATAAAAAAACTAATTCAATAATCTGATACATTCAGCTTTATAAATGTTAGTATAATAATTTTTATTCAGCCATAGTCGGTCGTAATAATAAGAGATCTGAAAAACACCTAACTGGTAAGGAACGTGCCATTTATTTAAATTTCTTATTTTCTTCTTATTTATTTATTTCTATAGACTTATTATACGCTTTAAACGTATTAAAGGTTTGAGTCGTCTACGTCTATTATAATAATAAGGCCTTGGTGCTTACGACGCCTTATAATATTTTCGTTTCGCAGACGCGTAAGCTCGTGAAGTATTCAGATTAAAATAAAGAACTTGAAACATAATATAATGAACAAGAAAGTTAAGTGTTGCACCATTACCTAGCTGCGATTGCCTGAAATAAAAATAATACAAACAACATATTGCCGATCGATAGATGGCAATTTTATGAGGGACGAAATATGGTGTATTTTCCAATGAAATCCAAAAGGTAATGGTAGTTATGTGATTAATGCTGTACCTATAGTGAACCTGCCTATTCCCCTTTAGGTCTGAATAATAAAGCCAATATTATTAAAAGCCGTTTAAGAAGATGATAAACGATACCTAATAATCGAATACTTTTAACAGTTTATTAACGAATTATGCAAATAAATTTTAATCCCTATGAGATTTCGATAAACTCGAATTCATTCGTAATATTCAACATCGTAAACATTCTGTAGGTATACCTTATAAATTAAATTAATAAATCCATAAAGACACGAAAAAGCCCTCACACGAAATACTTTTCTGAGTGGTCACCTATCCTTTTCCCATACTTACCTACTTTAATACCTAATGAAATAAACGGGAATATTAATGAAGCCAGGAGAGGTGTGAATTCAAGAATGGATTAGTTAGAGAGACCTATGGGAGAACAAAAATTGTAAAAAGAGCTATAGAACTCCAACCTCGAATAAAGTGGGATAAAATAAGGTGAAAGATAAAGCTAACAAAAAAATATCTGGTTTCATATAGAAATGAAAAATTTACTTCTTGTTATCCGAAACACAACCCAAGAACATTAAAATGTTTACGTCATCATCATTACTCACAGCCCACTGCTGGGTATAGGCCTCTCTACGGATGTACCAGCCTCGTCCGGGATATTCAATTTATTACAAAGCATTAATAATAATTACTACCACTCGGGTCAATCTTTAGGTTAAGGCGTGCTTGCCTAGGTTGGTTTGTGGATGGGTGACCACCCATTACATACCGAGTTTCCTCCGTGCCTCGAAAAGACGTTAAGCTGTTGGTCGTGGCTGCCATATATAGCTCGTTAGCAGTCGTTACAGATAGTCAGGGACCTGAAAGTCTGACAACCAGTCTTACCAAAGGGTATCGTATTACCCAGTATTAACTGGGTTTTGGAGGAAGATAGTCAGGCTCTATGTAAAGTACTGGTATTCAGCTGCATACGGTTAGACTGGAAGCCGACCCCAACATTGTTAAGAAAAGGCTAGGCAGATGATGATGGACATAGAAGCACAAAACTAATATTTTGAACAATGCCATAGATATTTAATGTTTTTTTATAATTTAACAAACACAAATTGAAACTGCATTAACTAATAATCACTACACGTTATTCTCGTACCTACGTAAAAAACCTAAATTGAAATATAAATAAGTGAAATGCTTTCAGTACATGTCAACATTTTAATCAGAGTGCGATGATGTCACGTTGGTAATTAATACAAAAACTCTCACTGATTTATCTTATTATGTTTGACCTATTTGTATAGGAAAGAGTGATATAACATTGTCATGATGTCAATCAAAAACTTATGGAAGAAGCTCATATTATATAAGTTTGAAGAAGAAATGCAGTTTACTGATTGAGGAAACTTAAGTTTAATATTCATAGTAGCTTGCATAATTATGGAAATGCTCCAGATTTAGATTATATAAATATAGCCTAATTACAAGCCTTATTACATTTTATTTCATTTTGCCTTATTTTCAGTTATTGTAATAAATGTAATAAAAACTCAACCTAGATAACAGCTAAACTAATTCAAAAATATTCCTAAAATGCAAGTATTTAGAAGAACAAACCACTTCCCGATATGGTTTTGACAAATAATTCCTGAAAATATGCGCAATGTTGTGTTATGTATAAAAACAATTGAGATTTATATTTAGAAATTTAACTAAGTTATTCTAAGACAACCTTTTATTAGCTGTATCTTCAGTTATCTTTTTTATAAACTAAAACTCTATACTCAGTCATTTTCAATTATTTCATAAATCCTATAACTGGTCTGTTAAAAAAAACTCTTAATAGTGTCCTGTCAATAAAATTACTAAGATTTTTCTATGGAAATGGTTTTAGCATAGCTACTTGTGAGTAAACAAATCGACAAACATACCAGGACAATAAAATCACACGTCACGTTTATAAGAATCAGTACATTTATTACCTAATAAACTACATAATATAACATTAATGACTTAGCATATAAATATTATATACATCGTCAGGAGTATTTACAAAGACCTAAATTACTCTTGGAATTTTCAACCCAAGAGCGACGCAACGACCGCTGAAGGGATCACTCCTCCTGGACCCTGCTGGATCGTAGGTTGGAAGCCATTCTCATCAGCGATGTAGGTGACAGTGTAGAGAACGCCGTCGGGTCCGTACCACGCGTATTGTCCCTGAACAGCGATCGCCTCGTTATCTGTGCCTTGATTCTTCAGTTGTCCTTGCTCCTCGTGCTTTGATCCATCTGACAGCTCCCACCTGTAAAAGTTTTATGTTTAGTTTAACAAAAATGAATTATTTTCCCTCTGCATTTGCAATATATGGAGCATCCCTTACGCGAAATTATAAGAATCGATTCCAGGGTTGTTATCATAACGCACTATTTGAACATCCTGTGGGTTCTGTTGGGGAGCGGCGCACGCGGCAGCGATCAAAGCAAGAACCACGAACTGAAAAGAAAGGCTTTTCGTTAATCCAATTTCACAGTTCACTTTTCACTTCACAATCCATGACGTCACAGGACTAACCGATTTCATTTTCTTTGTTTTCTTGCGGCTGTCGTCTTCAGAGAACACTTGATGTGTGGGATGATTACGTCTTCAAACGGTTCTCTTATATACCAACGTAAGTATTTCTTCTAATACCGCGTTGCAACACCCGGGCTGGGCCAGTAAGGTGCTTCTTATTGCCGTATACCATACCAAAATATGCAGCATCGCTTGTGAAGAACACTAGTGTACGTGTGTTGCATGCTTTTAATCGATGTTGTTTTAGTATCTTCATGTGTGTAACATTTAATTTGACCATGCAATTTTTATGTAAGTAATAATAGGCGTACAAATGTCAATGTTAACATGAATTACAAAAGGTTGCTATCCCTATTATTTCACTTTTAAACGTACGTAACGTTACGATGTTCTCACTTAATGTATGCAGTTGTTCCGCGTGAATTGGATGTATTTTTGAATGCAGTTTTTTTAAGTACTTGTAATTCCAAGTAGTCAACTAATGTTATGAATTATTATAATTATCTCATAATGCATAATTACATTAAATGTTGCTATACAATAAACAGCAGATGCGATCGTTGATATCTTCTTAAACAAATTTAGTATGCATAGCATTATTCTAATACTTAGGCGTTACAAATTAAAACTGCGTATTCACGATTTATATTTGGTTTTAGAATAAATATACATATAGTGTCATGTTCAAGTTGTTTGCCACTTTTTATGGTAAGACACCAAAATAAATTGGGTAGGAAGAGCCAGCTACTGACCTTTTTAAATTTTCATTATTCTTAACTGCATCCAAATGTTTTTTTAATATATCTATAAAACTTCATATTTTGTGTGATAAAATTCACATATTTTGGCTAAGGACCCATTCCTGCATAGGTCAATGCATATATTTGGCGTGACATTCCAGAGATACACATGTGGGCGATACGATTATCTCGTCTCAATCTTTTACTTAAAGCCCACGGTTTCGACATAAGTGCAAGAAAACCAGATCGGTTTGTTAACACTGTAACCAACTAACCGGTCATCTGTTATTGTTCCTATTCCCGATATTTCGACGTCCACAGCTATTGAAGAATGGGGTTAAAAAAATTGAAATAATCTGGCTTCTTTTTTGAAGCTTTTGTGTTTTTAACTGTAACCTACAGCTGTTAAAATTCTTCTGATGCTCTACTACTGTGTATATTGTTTGTTTAACTACGCTATTCTTTAAGTGTCTCTGCCTCTAAATTTTATTGCTCAACGGCAGTTTACATTAAGCGCCACTTAAATTACCGCTTATTTCACGTAAATAAGGATATCGATAATCGTCTGTTAGTCTACTAATACGTATAGAAAATAAACTGCACGTAAAATGATAAATAAACTCTAAAATATCGAATTTCAAATAATAATAAACGAAATCTCTGGATTCATCTTCTATTGTGACATAAATTCATACTCGTCTTCGTTTCATTTCCCAGGTTACAGCGCCATCAGTAGATCTAGTTCTCATTAATTGAAGACAGACACTTCCTAGTTGCAGGATGGTAAATCCACAAGTGGTAAAATTAATTTAGTATTATATTTCTACATAATAACTACTGTGGGTGCATGGCCAAGTAACATTTGCCCTGGAAACTATGTTAAATTTTGAATAAAAATTACATAACAGTAGCAAAGTTAAATTAAACGCCTACTTGTAATGTTGTAACGGTAATAGATCGCACTCACAAAACATTAATTTACATTACATTATTTGGTACAAAAGTTAATGGACCTAGTTCAAGATTTCATGTTCGGATGAATCACAATGTAAGCCGCATTGTAGTGAATGGATAGGATTACATGCTGGCTTCACTTGTAATAAATTAAGTAAGACTGACTTAGGCCCACGATTTTACTTCTTCCCAGTCACAATTGAACTCTAGACTGTACCTATACATTATCCACTTAAGTCGACGGCTTCAACAGCTTTTTAGAAACGGCTCAGGCAGATAACTAACTAATTAGTTATTTTACAATAAGATTTGTTGCAGCTTTTAGAAACAGGTGAAATTATTAAATGATTTTGACACATTATCTAATGATCTATTAGTGAAATTTAGAATATAAATTCAGTTACATAATGGCTAATGTGGAAACTTTAGTTGTAACACAGTCGTAAAGGGCCAGATTTACGACGTTCCGAACTGTTGTTTATGACGAATTCTTTCAAGAACTGGCGGCTTGTGCATTTGTTTTGACCTATACGAGTCTGTTACTGTTAAGAGGAAACACAGGTGGTGCGATTCTCCGTATGTATTCCTCTTTTTTTTCAGAATAATGCCTCCAGAGCAACTCGTGTCATTTTCTTTTTGTTTCAGCAACTAAAAAGTAAAGAAAATATGAACAATGACCCATTTTTACGGCCGTGATTAGAAGACTACCAATCAGACAAATTCAAAAAGTTTCCAACACAATGAAATATTAATGGGAACATAGACATACTTTTAAAATCCCTCATTAAAATTTGAATGTCAAAAATAATTAAATCGGTTCAGTTTTCAGGGAAAAAAGAGGAATACGAAGTCCTCGTATTTTATTGTAATATAATTGGTCTGATCGCACTCTACGGGGGTAGGCTTGATGCAGCACGATGTCAATAATTTCTTCAAATTCCTGTTTTTTCGCCCTGTTCCCTCTTAAACCTTAAAACCCAAGGCGTGGCTGTTTATGACGCATTACCGGCTAATAGCTTCATTAAACAGCTTATAAGAAGAAGGCATCCATTACATTACTGCCACAATAGATATCAAATGCGATTACTCTGTCAATATACATTACATAAAGCATTATAATAATTGTATAAGTCGATGTGTGCTCACGATATTCCGATATAGTTCGGTCGTAAGTCACCGCTTTCTTTTGAAAGTTCAGACATTGATTGGGTGGAGCGCACAGTGACTCCGTTTATGCAATACCAGTGCCGCATGAAACCATTCTGTAATATCGTCTAGCTTTTTCAAAGGCAGACAAAGTGCTAGACATCATAAAGCTTGGACCGTCATTAGTTTTTCTGACGTTAAGATGTCAAGTCGATGTTTTAGAAACGTTCACTCAATCAATGTTATTGTATGAGCTCGTTTTAAGAAACATTATGGTTCATTTACTTTATAATTTGTTGTTGAGGATTAATGGTAAGAGTAATGAAGATGTGTAGGTATGCTAATAGCAAAAACTAAATGAGATATAAAGTAGGTCATTATTGAAGAGCCGCTTATGACCTCTAAACAGGCTTTTTATGCGTGTAATTAGTAGGTCATTGATGTTGTGGCATAAACTTACTGATGTTGTACAATAATCAATTACTGTCCCTTACATAATTTAGGATCAATCTGATTTTTTTAAACATTTATGGTTTAACTGGCCTATAGAGGTTTTCTTATGATTGATTTTACACACTGTAAAATAATTGTAAACTGTACTGCTGGTTAAGTCTTCTTTTGTCAAAAGTCAAAAGTCATTTATTCAAACTAGACTGATAATCAGCACTTTTCGAACGTCAAAATATACTTTACTTTACTTATTTACAAGTGACAGTCTCCCAAAACGCCCACCCTTTGACACTTCCTAGTGTATTTGCTGGAAAGAAGAAGTGGCGGAACAAACTCCCTAGCAACACATCTGTCTGTTTGGTTAGAAGAACCAGACTCGATACAATAGTAAGGTGTAAGTTAATATTACGTTTGACTACAGACAAAAATCAATAATAAAAGAGTATATAATAATAAAACATAAAAAAGACATAATATATCAGTAAACTAATTTTGGAGAAAGAACATAAATAATAAACATTGTCTTGTGTTCCACTCAACGACCAGCAATTCTTATCATTTATGTAGTCGTTCATGGAATAGTAAGCTTTTAAACAAAGATTAGATTTTACTTTGGCTTTAAATGCATTACATGTTAAGTCTAGAAAATTTAATTAATTCAATTTAATTTTGTACGTAAGTACCTACTTATTATTTCTACGGTAAGAATGTTTGCTAGGAAATAGTTTCTTAAGTGCAGCGTTTAGTTACATAATTACGATACCTACTCGGTAAATGTTCCGTTTAACATCAGTTCAAGGTTGTTCCTTAGTTCAAAGAACTGATGTTGAACAAATTATAATAACTTTTAAACGAGTGGAAATAATTGTTAAAACCACCAATAATTCACTAAGAAAAATTCAAGGAATTTGGACGCTATAATATTAAGGTTATGGGAAATGTCAATCAGCCGGAGCCACTAAATCGGCCTTTAGCATTTTCATTGGCCGAAGTTATTTTGAAGATGCATTTCGTAAAAATGTAAATGTGAAAATATATTGTATTTATGAATAAATAAGGTCTAAAGTGCCTAGGGCGAGAAGATAATTTATTAATAAATATACAAACCACGACGCTTAGTCGAAAATTGAGTGGAAAGGTCAAGGTTTCACATTTTGCTCGGAACATTGTATTCAATTGGTTTCTGATGAGACTAGCATGCTATGAAGTGCAACATCAGTCTCGCAGACTCGTGGGATGACTTCGATCCGATCTTATATAACGGACTGTTCAACGACTATAATTTAGTGCAAATCTATTTATAGTTAATATATTTATTATTTGAGCTATATTGACTGTAGAGGGAATGGTAGTTGCCACAACTCCCGAATCAAAACAAAATATTGTGACACTTTGCCACAAATGTAGGTGGATTACAAAAGCTTTTTGAATATATTTTATCCTCTTCGATAGCGGAGGTTAGTTCCCAACCGGTCTGCTTACGTCACAGTCTGTTGAACCGTTGAACCATACACCGCTGACGACCTCTGGCACCCGTCGCTTTCCTTACAGAATATGCGTCTCACATTTTAGGTCAAACTTTTAATACGGCTGCTTTATAAGACTACAGTGAGTTTACAATGACATAAAGCACCATTAATTAGCATAATAATCATATACATAAATATTATGTAGTACAAGGTTATAATGACATAACAGTTTGTCGGCACCAAGATGACACCTCATTATTTTACATAACTATATAAATATTTACATTCCATTGAGTGGGTCAAGTTTTATGCGTCGAGAGATTATGCGTTTGCTATAGCTTAGCCATGTTTTTAACATTTTATTGGAGCTTTGTATCTAGGGTAGACACTAATGGACCTCAACAGTCATTTATATATCGTTAAGCTTTAAAGGAGGAGGTTTGTGAGGAAAGAACATTTTATAGAAGCTCTTAAAGTACAAAATAGAAGTGATGCAAATATTCTTATATCTTAATATTTGCTTGCTGCCTTTGTCGCTAAGATCCGATAAAAGTAAACATCATAATAAATTAGCATAGCCCCGTGAGGTGAGACCCCATTGACTTAATTAACCCCGTTCTTGCCTAAGTCTTTCTTTGTCATATGGTAAGAAACTATTATTGGCAATATCCATTCTATGTTTTTCCAGTTACTAAATGTCCTATGATATCTATTCAAATACTCCATCATAGTTCGTCTCATAAATTAAAACACCGTCCAACCATGGTCAAGTATGACCTCTTAATTAATTTATTATACATCAAATCACCTCGTGTGACCCTCAACTGCAAATTGTTTTTCGATTTAAGAGCCCTTGTGATGTTATAAATATAACCAGAAGCGGATTATATGACGAACAGTGGTCGATAAAACATGAACATCTTCGTCTTAGCGAATCGATGGCAATCTACATTGAATCAGGGCAATACTTGGCGACCAGTTTAGAATTTTCAATTGCATCTATAAACTCCTACATTGTGTAATGACAGGAATGACAAGATGTGACCCATCCTATGTGTAAAATGAAGACGTTAATGTAACATTTATCGATGATCTACTTAAAAATACCACGTCTCTCTTTAATGCCAATACAGGCATAGATGCTATCTTTATATGAACTTTGTTAGAATATTCGAGATCAGATGCACGGATGTGTTCGTCTATCTAATTTTTGATTGCAAAGAATCTGTTGCTTCATTGGCAGCGTGATTCGCGGGACCATTGCGAAGATGCCTTTATTGGTCATGGGAACCTATCAAATTGTTTTACCTACTGCTGTCAGAATCTGAATAAACAATCTTTGGAGGATGCACTCGGGGTTTTTTCATACAAAATAAATATAACATTAATTGAAATTTCTCGAATGTCTTACTAACTTTAAACATTATTAATTTAAATAAAACAGATTACTTAAATAAACTAAGATAACTAAACAACCAACTATAAAATGACAAAATTTCGCTGATTAAATGAGTCATCATGTAGCATGAACCCCTTTTTTACCTTTTACATAAATACAACTAATTAAAATCGTAATAAACTATTTTCATCAATTTATTTATTATTTAAGTTCATGCCACCTTATTGGACTTGATACCACAATATAGAAAAATTTAAAGAAAAAAACTACTGAAGTAAGTATTTTTGATCAAGTCAACATTTATTTTGTATGAAAACGTTACGAGACGCATCTCCATACCTCGGGTGAAAACAAAAGGATTCACGACTTGCAGGTTATCTTCAGATGACGTAACGATCGTGTACAGTCTGGGCGTGAATGATAACAATCTTATGTCTCAACTACTTTGGGGGTATGCAACAGAGACAACATCATCTTGCAATACAATAGAGATAAATATAGATATCATAAAGATGGAATACAAATTACCCTGTCAGAGCAATGCCCATAATAATCGGGGTTAAGGCTTTGACTTATCCGCGGGTTAAGGTATAAGGAACACTCATTTATCCTCACGTAAGATGACTAAGGTGTTATATCATTTCACTTCAGTATTTATTTGTTTTCAGATTTACGGTTGTACCATTCTGGTCTTTTCTCCGGGCCTATAGCTACTGGTTTGGGTGAGCGGGTTCAGTGCAGTTTACTATAGCATGGCTAGGATCTAGATAATTGTGACAGGATATACTATCAAGTTCCCAAACTCTTGCCCAATGTTTGATTATCGTCAGGAACTCAGGATCACGGGGGACGGCAGTTTAAGCTGAAATCTATAAATGTTACTTAGCAGGTATTATTCTTGTCAGTATTGCATATAATACTAGCAAATAAAAATACGGGAACATGTGCAATCATAAGCACGTGTTACGTAGTATTTGTGAATTTCGGATCTTGTCTGTGTTTGTCTTCACGAAACTGTATCGAAATCATAGTTAATTGAAACCTTTCTGTTTGATTGATTGATTTCAATTGGAAACTCTACGCTTCATGCATTAAAGTTCAATTTGGTAGAAATAAAACAATATCAATTCTGTTTAAAATTCTTTATTTAAAATGAAGCTACAACGCGATCCACCTCATCTTCAGTAAAGCAGAGTAGCATGAAGCAGTAAACCCGACGTCGGTCCACGTGACTGTCGAATACATTGGACAGGTAGTAAGCGTTTTCTTCCGGAGAGTATCGGTCTACATCGATTCTACACAGCTGGAATCAGAGTGCACATTACAGTTACTTTACCCTCTTCCTATGAAATTTGACAAAACTAGAGTGAGCTTTATAAAAGTAGCCATAAGGTGTAGGTTGCTGCTCACTGATATAAACCGTACTTGTTTGGTCGGCCAAAATCATAGTGATCTAAATGTTCGTGACAATAAGGTTGCTGTTGGATTATGGAGGCATTAGCTTCGATTCTTCGACTCAGTGGCAGCAAGATCAACTGCTGAGCATGAGGTCCTGGACTGAATTCCCATGTCAGGAAAAGTGTCATTGGGTTTTTCAAAAAGAACTTTTTCAGTGGCAGCCACGTAGTCTAGATCTGTGCCCAGTTGATTGCAATAGGCTCGCCCCCTATTACATGGGACTTAGACATTACTGGTGATGTGTGGTTAGTATTAGGAACACCTCTCTGACCTCTCTATCTAACCTAACCTAACCTTCGGGAACACAGGCGTGATGTTTTGTTACATGACCTTCTATTCTGCGTACCAGCAAACCTTATGAAAACACTGGCTTATTGTTGCAAAATTACCATGTCGACAGTTAATGCCATTTAGGCCTAATAATTTAAAATATTGGCGGCCGCAGATCGTTTTGCATAAATTGAAGGTTAATTTTATTGAATGCCAATTCATTATCAGACAGTATGGTTTGCGTTGGGGCTGTGTGATTGACCGCTACGCTGGGTATTACGGGTTCCATCCCTCCACGGAATATACAAAGGACTCCCATACACAAAGAGCCTAACCGGGAATAACTTTTTGTTCCGGGCCAGGATCTTTGTGTATGTGAGTCTAAATATTTTTAAAACGCACCTACTTTTACAGGAACAAAAATCGTAGTGTGTATACCAACTTTTTTAAAATAAAATGTAAAAAAATATTGTCTTCACGAGAAGCAATAAAACTGATGACTGTTTTCATGTAGCAGAGACGGCACTCAATGTGGCTCATTGGTTCATTTCCCAGGTCGAGCAAAGTTTTATTGGGTTTTTCATAAACTTTCGGTAGCAGAACGGGGTCTGAATTCATGCCCGATTATTGAAAAAAGGCTCGCCTCCCCAACGCTTACAAGAGGTTACCTTACAAATAGTTTTTTCTCTGTTAGCTAAATATTATCTTAGAACGCGTATTTAATCACGTAAAAAAACCATACCTTGCTGTCGCCCTTATTATAACACACCAACTCCTCGAAATGACTGTTGATTATGTCTTTTGGGTGTTTGAAATAGCTTTCTAGCTCCGCGTAGCGACCTAAGTGCTAGAAGAAATATTTTTTATTAAGATTTGCGTTTCATAATATGTGACATTTTTCTTGTCGTGGTTTAGACAGAGGAAAATATTTACCTTCTTCTATTTGACTATCCATTTAAATAGAAATCATTTGTTTAAGATGTGTGTTTAGATGTCATTGTGATGTCAGTATTTTGGATTTTTTAGGGATCATCCTTTAATCACGTAAGATTCAAAGAGGTGGGAAAACAAATCACTATTAATCACGATGGGGATAGACTGGCCATCACGTGTTTTTTTCTTGCGACAAAGTAATGTGTGACGCACTTATTAAATATATTGACTAATATCGGTTTGAATTTGATTGTGTTACCACATAGAAAGGCTAGCGAACTTGTATAAAAAATATCCTTAATTTTTACGTTTTTAGTTCTTAAACTATCGGATCTTGTCAATACTAAAAATACACATATGATTTGCCTAATAAATTTCACGTAATTAAAGGATGGCCCCTTAGCTAAATTCTTTTGCCCAACTAGGTTAACCAAAAAGTTTCATTGACAGTACCAATGTTTGTTAAAACACAAACTTACTTGCTTAACAGAAGCTCATAGTTGCTAAACTTTAATTATATGTAACCCAAATCCTCTAAACCACTCTCTTAGGTCAAAGCAGCGCAAGAAACAGCAGCGCAAGAAATAATTTGTGTACGTATTTTACCTAATTATTTTGGGGTTTAATTTACTGAATTTTGCTGTGGGTTTGATGGCATTAGTTAGTCTTTAGTTTGAATATAATTGTGATAAGACTGATATACCTCTGGATCTAATGAACCACTTTTTCGAATCGTGTCTTGCGGAAATTCATTTGGAAATATTCTCCTTAACTCGATGTCTTCACTGAAATCATGATTTATTTTATTAATTGGTAATTTTCTGTAAATTGTTGTAACTGTAACTGAGCAGTACTAAAGCAAGACATCCGTTTTTTGGGCAAACTTTTGACTTCGGTCGAGTCTTGAATAGCATCGTCATCATTAGCCCACAATGTTCCACTGCAGAGACTCAGGCCTCCTCTCTATGAAAGGGAATGAATGGGTTCTACCACACGATCGGACCAGTGCGGGTTGGTAGATGTCACATGTTTTAATTTTTTTGATTCTAGGACATGCCATCCTCACGAACGGCGACGTTTTTCTCCGCTGTTTTGAGAGCAGTGGCGATATAATAAATATCGTACAGTATTGCGCCTGCCTGGGTCGAACCCTACTGCTACTGCTACGGCTGCTCTTCTCCGAAAAGCTTATAAAAATACATTTAACTTACTACGTGTATATAGCAGAATTACACCTACTGATTAGACTGTTCAGGACCTATGAAACGAAACGTTATATGATTACTTTTAAACTGCATTAAAATAATCACCCTCGTTCAACAAAATCACTTACAAAATACGTAACAACACAAAAAGATATTCTGAACATTATTCGAGATATTGTATTAAAAATTACAAATCAAATAAATAGTTAAGTTTGAGCAGTATACGTTTACAGACTTGCGAAATAAGTCGTAAACAATGTACAATCATTTTATTGGTAAGGTTTTACGATGTATTGCAAATTTTATTTTAATAACATTTTCTGGTTTTTCCAAAGATCATAAGTTCACTTCATTTTCTTGTGGAACAATAACTATCAGACTCTGAAACTTTTGACATTTATATCTGTTTATTAGAAGTCATTATCGTTTATTTATTTATTAAACTTTATGGACACTGAAACACTGTTCAAAGGCGGACTTAATGCATGACTCATTACATGACTCACGCCTATTTTTGTAAATGGGAAATCATCAAATGACCCCCCCCGCTGTGGGAGAAATGGAAGGGAGTGTTAAGCTTCTACTGACTAAACCCCACCCGTGTTCCTTCTTAGCCTTTTGTGTTCCGGGGCCGCGTCATCTTTTTTGAAGAGTTTTGCAGTTCCGGCAGGCGTCGGCTCTTGCCGACCCCTTTTATGCTTCTGACATCTCAATGAGCCATACTTAATCATCTAGCTAGTTTTATACAGTTTTATGTTGGGGTAAATTAATCTATTGATAGATCAAAACACAATTATCTTTGTTTCTTCGAATACGAAACAGTACTTTTTGCATCTACGTCCCTTATTACTGTCATCGTCATTACTTCCCATTACTGACTACATTAATCAGAATACTCAGAAAATCCAAAGATGTTAATAAATTACTCACTCTAAGATATCGATTCCCTTTACGTTTTAAAATAACCACTCTGGAATTGGTACCATAATTTCGAACGTTGTAATGTAACCTGCACGTTGTAATTTAAGAGTATTTTTTATTTCACATATTAATCAGGACATGGGAGGTGTAAATTAAGATGGAACAAGCACGCACGTCGCGATAAGACACACGCAAGTGTTGGCTTGGTTTAGTTGTAGTCACAAATAAATTTGGTAGAGTTTATGCCTGATTTATTCTTCTAGATAATATTATGAGCAACATGTTGGCGTTCTTCTAAACCAACAAAATGCATAATTGCTACGAGTGTAATGGGCTGGCGATATACACAACTTCACGCCCTTAATCCACGAAGGGTTAGACAGACTCCGGGGCTTCTGTTGAGAAATTTGTAATAGGAAAACCCAATAGTTTTTTGCCCGAGCCGGGAATCGAACCCAGTACTTCATGCTCAGCAGTCATGCTTACGACCACCCATACCAACGAGGCAGCGGCTGTCATTTTGTGCTCGCTTATTCGAGATGAATGACTTTAAGTCCGTAATTTAAATACTTAGCTGCGGTTCCTACAAAACCACAGAATAACGCACAAAACCAGTAAGTAGTAAGTAAGTAAATATGACAAATAGATCGTTCAAATACGATACATCTACAAGATTTTCATCAGCATTTTCGTACTCAAATACTAATTTGTAAATCTTCTGTGAAAGTAATAATTATTATTGATCATATTACAAATTCTTAAAAAAAAAACAAGCTAAATTCAAAATGAATCGTAAAGTTAAAATCGTTATTTATTTAACATTTAAATTCGGAAGTTGCGTCAAAGATATTGAATTACCACAAGCGTGTAAATCAATGAAGAATGCTTATCTAACATTGTTAAGTATGACAAATGTTTAATTATTTAATTAATTTACACAATGTACGGTTTTTATGGTCGCCCTTGTACATACGAGGTGTGTGAACGTTGATGAACCAAACGAAGTGTATATACTATGACCATATTTTAGTTCAGTAGTTCCTGCTTACCCGATTCCTGATAGGAATAATGCCGATAATTCGTGAAAACTGTAATGATTAGAAAACAGTATAAATAACACTCTTTTTTTTGTGCCAGTCGTGTAATAAGGGGTTGTATGGTTGTCGCAACCGCGACTGCTGAGCACGAGGTGCAGGGTTCGATAACCGGGTCGAGCAAAGTGTTATTGAGTTTTTCCATCAGGAATTTCTCAGTTGCAGCCACGGAGTCTGGATCTAATACCCCGTTGATGTATATTATGGCAATAAGCTCACCACTTATTAATTATGGGACTTAAACATAACTGGTGAATGTGGGTGTTCTATTAGGTACACCTCTGGGTAACCTTTCGGGAATTACAGGCGTGATGTTTTTAGTGGCGCTAAATATTAGATAAACAGCTACCAATCCACTGAATTAGATCAACTGCGTCAAGCAAGCGGTACAGATTGTTGGGGTCCTGATAGGATTGAATAAAAGAAATTCTAAATTCAACTACTTTATTATCAAAACATCAAATAATTCTTCTATCGTTGAATCTCGTGTGGTCGTCATTGACTCTTGGGTGGTACCCATTGGCATCTGCAACATACTTCATGGAATAGGGCTTTCCTCGGGAATCAATGTACCCGTACTCTCCTCGGACGACTAACGACCGACCTTCAGGTCCTGGAATAAGTCCACCATCTTCCCTTCTATATGTACCGTCTGATGTTTCATACCTGTTTAAGAAAAAAGTAAGTTGAGTACAATTAACACCTGCGACTGATAATTACTTAATAAATTGAATAAATATTTTCAAAGATTTTTAACACTTGGGCGAGAAAAAGAAGGCTTGGGAAATAAAAGACATTGAAAAATTGTTACCCAATTTTACTAACTAAATATTTCAAATAAATAACTGGTAAACAATCACTAAATACTTTGGTAATTATTCTATTAATATGCAAAACAAAGTAAATTGTACATTTAATTGAGAGGGATACATGAAGCAATGTGCAATAGAATTTAAACTTTAATATTATCCGAAACTTATAAAGCATTCAAGTCGAACTCGAACTGAGTTCGAGTTCTAGTCATGCTTGGTTTCTTAATAAATAGAATTGCATTCCAGTACTCTCACGCGAAAACTATCATTATTTTTAGAATTCCTTTTGGTCAAAGGTCAGCTTAAACGTTCACTTATGCAGGTGCACAAAACATTTTTGATGACTAGTTTCAAAATTGATTTATAGTGTCTGCGTCATTTCTAATCCTAAGTGTGATTATATAATTGTTATAAAACGGTATTTGATTTACACATTTTTGAATTGTGTAAGTGTTTATTATACGATGACTCTTTACTTAACCTTAGATTCATAAACCTTAATTGGTTTTCTGATTTTATACTTCTCTTGTTGTGCAAACAGTTGGTCTAATTTTGGGAATTACAAATCCTTAAAAGTTTATGAAATTATACCAATTTGTAATATTTGCCAGTCTATTTCAGTCCAACCGTTCTTACGAAGGGGTTTCGTAATACCCAGTACTAACTGGGGTTTAGAATTCAGATTGGCAGTCGCTCCATGTAAAAATCTGGTATCCAGTTGCATCCTGTTAGACTGGAAGTCGAACCCAACATGGTTGGTAAAAGGCGAGGCAGATGATGATGATATTTGCTATCGTAAGAAAAACCATTACTGTAGTAATTGCTTTAAAGTTAAGATCTTACAACACAATTAAATCCTATAAAATAATTTTTAAGACATTCCTGAAGAAAACCGACGTATTAGCAAAATGCTAAATTATAAGTAATTAATCATTAAAAAAACCTACATATTTTGTATTTAATGCCAATTAACAAATATTCATTATGATGCAGGCATTACGTAATAATGTAAATGTAATAATTAATAAGTATTTATTTCGTCCCAGATATTTTTCGAAGCATTGTACCTACATCTTTTTGTTCATACAGTAAACAAGTATAAATTAAAAATTTATTAAACCCCCGACGCAATTATTTTTTAACCCATATGGTATTAATGTATATCTAAATATGATTGTTAGAACGGAAATTCAAAATAGAATATTTGTGCCCTTTACTCTATGTCATTTAAACAAATATCTTAGAAGACATCGCAATGTAAAAATATCCGCGTGACTAAATAATTACGAGCACGCCTGTCATTCGCTGAGAAGCAATAAATATTAAACATTGGTTCTCCACTTTTACTCCCTTTAAATCAAGCTTGGTCACCAAAAAATCTCGGTTTTTGCGTCGGGGGTTAAAAAGCATTAAAACAATTTACACTTATGTCATGTCTTGAAGAGATTATACATAGTATCAGAAAATGCTGTTCATTGTTATCAACCGGCAATACAGTTTCAAACAGTATCTGTATCAATACTGAAATGCAGGGTTGACTTCTCATCATCAGCCTACTCCTTTCCTAGCTAATATATTAGGTCGGATACATTTTAACCGGATGCTGCTGAATATTTGACTTTTTAAAAAAAAAAAAACATTGCCCCACACTAGGATTTTTTTTCCTGTATCGTGGGTGCGTTCACAATCATTTAAACTGACATACACAAACACCTATTTGTAGGCGATACAAATATTTGTTCCGTGCGGGGATCGAACCCGCGACACGCAGCGCAGCATTCCAATCTCTTAGCCACTGCGCCAACCGTACCGTCACTTTACATGGACCAACTAACTATCTAACTTCCATAACTTAGTCGCTGGGTAATACGATATCCCTCGGAAGTCTGGTTGTCCGATTTTCCCGCTACTGATGAACTGACAGCTGGCTAGAGAACCAAACGGGTTGCTTAAGGTAATCATACACGCTAGGCTATACTTGACAGGTTTACCTGTGCAAATACACCCGTCGAGTAAGCTTGACCTACCTCTTGAGGAAACCTGCACTGATTTGCAACATCCTCACTACGGTTTAACTGTTTAATCCAACTATACAGGCAACGCTGTCAGGTACACCCTAGCGTGTATGGCTAACTTAAGACACGGACCGATCTCAGTCAATCATTGCCACTGTTATTATCTAGCCACCAGCCCTCTCAAGATTGGCTTCTATAACATTTAAATAAGGCCCCTCGCCCTCACCCACAGGGACATGTGGGCGACCTCATCATCGCGGCTGTATCGATGCGAACGCTCGACAGCATCGCTACAAAAAGTCGCCGTGGCCGTGGGCGAGGGGCCTAATAGTTACCTACGTCACGTCGGCGACATTATCCTGTCACAACATTTTCCGTCGCGTGACATTATTAAATTCACATCACAGGTTCAAAGATTAGTCTGTCAACATGTTATTAGACGGTCGTAAAAAACTAAATTAGAAAGATAAAATATTTAAATTAATTATTAGCTGTAAAATCTTGGCACCTTTTTTCTTCCTTTTTTTAAACATTTTATCGGATCGTGACGATAACATTTAGAGTTAATAATTATTAATTCGAAATGTTCATTATTTCACGTGTTTGTTTTGTGATGAGTTCATAAAAAAACTTATAAGTTTTTGTACGTAGAATACATGGCATTTTGACCTCGTTTTAATTAGATTTAGAACTAATAATATTATATACGTATAGTTCTAATACCTAATTATTATTGCTTTAATCAACATTAATTGCTACGTTAACTACTTGTAGTACTGACAATTAGTGATGATATATCGGCATTTTTTTAAAACCACTGTGTAGCAAATTTTTCCCAACCTATTTACTGAACCTACCAATTACTTGTGTAATTTTTAATCAAACTCTTAAGAAACTACTGCTCTGCATTAAATAATTAAATATTTGGAATACGTTATTATTAGCAATTGATATTAATTTGCTGGGTTAATGATTCTAGTAAATTTCCGACACGAAAGTTCAAGCTAAATAATTTCGTTGTTAAGAAATTATTGAGACATAAGCCTCCAAAAGTCATGAACCGAATGGGATTGCGTATCGGAAATGATATATGCCAAAATAATAACACCTTCATTGCAATAGCGGTCATTATCACACTTACTCAAAACTGTACGTGCCCAATCCATTATTGTTGTATGTGAATTTTCTAATTTGTCCTCCAAGGCAACAAGCTAGAGTGACTAGTGCCATAACGACCATAGGCAGGACGCAGAGATGAGCACCTTTTACCTGCGCAACAAAATACCATAATGTCAGGGCCAACGGGTCAAGCAAACTATGTTTTTTATTATACACACTAGTTACGTTCGCCGTTTTGCCAGTAATTTCTACAAAATTATTTTGTAAGTACTAAAATGGTCTTGCTAAGTAATTACTGACATTGTTGACGGATTTTGGACTTAGTCAAAAAATACGAGAACAATTTGAATCAATGAAATAGGATAGGGATATAAGGAGTTCTTTTCTTTCCATTCAAGCAAAAAAAACAACTTTGAGTGAATAAGAATGAAAACTACTGAACCATTAAAGAAGTTTTTAGATAAACTGGAAGTGAAAAACGTAACTATATAAAATTTTAAATAATAAAAGGCAAACACACATTCCGTGATATATTATGTAAAGATGCGAATGACCATGAAAGTTGGTTAATTTTAGGATCATGATTGAGGACCACTAGATTCTAAATGTTACATCCGCGTCCTGCAGATAAGATATTATTATGTGGATAAATAACATCACACAGTGATTTTAAAAACAGTTTTATAAGGTTTCTACGTATCTTACCACAAATAATGGCCATTCTACAGATGTTCAATGCGTTTGCGGTTAACGGTGATGATTTTTGTACAATGTCGATTTTATAACATTAGCCATGGAATGTTATAATTATGTGCGATGGTATGTTAATCATGACATTGACCTCATTACGATAAGGGCAGCTGGTAGTGTTTAGTAAGAGGTTTCCTATTTTACTACAATTTTTTTCTGATCTAGACTGGGTTTAAGTTTTAGGTCATATAAAGACAAAATGTTACTAATATGGAAATGACGTTATGTCAAAAAATTGTTGTGTAATTTTTGTTCATGCGTAAAGTTACAAGAATGCAGTTTGTTTTTTTTTTAACTCCGTAGAGATCCCGGATGCTGTTTCTAATAACCGAGTCTGATTTAACGGTGGGTTTTATCTTATTGTTTAACACAAATACAGGCTTGTGGTAGAAACAAGTCGTAAAATGCAAATAAGTCTTGAATGGTAATAAAATAATACTTCTAAGATCTAAGAGCTTTTCCTTTGTTAATTTATAAAGCCCAATAAGAATTGACATTGGAATGAATCTCATGATTCATAATTATGACCTACTGATGATGTACAACGACAATTGATTCAGGCTGCATTTTCCAGTTGAATATTTAAAAATAAATTTGTACAAAATTATAAATATGACATTCGAGATTTGTTGTTCCAGCAGACCAGTAGTTCAAGCACGTATGGTTTTGCCAACGGCTCTGACAAGCCTAATAATCCCTTGGCCGATTACTAGTCCTGCTTCCTGTATTTAACGTAGTATTGTGGCATCATATTTTCTACTGAATGGTACAGATACTCTTGTCATAGTTTATCTTGTCAGCGTTTTAGTGAGTTTACGATCATGATAATTTACAAGAGAAGCACGAAAGTTAGCAATAAAAACAAAATAAATAATTCATAATTAATCATGTTTAGAAAATATCGGGTATATATATGTAAGTACTAAGACGAAGGATTTGAAATAGAGAAGTGGTCATGATTGAAAGTAAAGAAGGTTGAAGGAAAATGATTCATTATGAAATGTCTTGCTTAAGAATTTCTAAGAAATCTTACAAGATCGATGTCAAAAGGTTAAAACAAAATAATATTCTTAGACATTTGACAGGTAAAGATAATTCTTGGAGACTGTATTGAGTCATTAGTTTATTGCTACCTACTCAATAAAAATAAAAATGACTTTATAAGTAGGTATTCATTAGCAACATTTCTAAGCGGTTATACAGTTGTTTTTTCTTTTTTGTTGCAGACTGCTGTCGTGTCTCGTAGTACCGATGACATACGGCTTTGATTTTTAGTACTAATAATAAATTTTGTTATGAGGTGGTTGTGAGAATGATGAAATGGCAAACTAAAGTCACATGTCTCATCATTATTATGGGTCAAACTTCCATACCAAGAATGGATTGCTACATGCAATACGACACACCAAAGGTTCGGAAACGAAACCATGGCTATTCTTAGGTTCTCAAATTCCGGATTTCGAATCCAATCAATGTATAAATACGACCAATTACATAATAATATAGATTTACATATAAAACTAGTTTTATTTTGACTTACCATTTTGGGCGTGTTCTTTGCCGGAGTGGGTCTATGTGGACTGTGAGTTGGGGACAACTGCCCACACTTTATATCCAGTTCTTCAAGAATGTGATGTCTGGACTTCATTCCATAGTACAGTGCCACGTCAAGGACTAAAGGAGTCATTGACACTGTATCATTATTACGCAAACGTGGGAAGGACCCGACTATTCACACTGTGTCAGCTAAACTGCGTAATTATGCTCCTGTTTACTGGCATAGGAGTAGCAAAGAGTAGGTAGCTATAAATGTTTTTATACTTATTTTACTTCAACTATATTTGAATTATCCAGAAAACTTAAAACTTGCTATTATACCTATGTGCTTTTAGACTAAAAATACTGTTCACATTGCTTAACATTTGATTGCACCGACTCCAAATAAATTGGGATAAGGACAGGAAAATGATCATGAAACTGACTTCTGATTTTATCTGTTGATACCCGTATATACCCATAAGTTTCCTGCTATCTCATGCGTGACAATACTGAATACTTTCTGAGAGCATAATAAAAGTGGTAGTTGCGTTTAAAGGCGAATTTTAAAATAATTATTTCAATCCATGGTTAAGTATTCTAATTATTCGAAAATCTGATTCCAATATGGCGAACTCTCAAAGGTCGCGAAATAGTTACTTTTTATACACCACCATGATACGCGTATCAAGTAAAAGGCTTGCCGAGAAGAATAAGAAATAAAAAATGACGCCACACTTGTAGTAAAAAATTTGTTTTCAAAACATTTATTCATCATATATTTTTTTACTATAAGCTTGTTTGTAATTATTGTAATGACTTATAAGTTGTCGCTAAATTCTGTGACCCTTTGGTCGACATAATAATTTATTGAAAAATGCTTATTAAATAATCGTTTACGACCACAATCCTGTTAAACAATTGTGGACTCCTCAAAAGTCCAAATTAGCGAATATTGTAATTAAATTCGAAAAAATGTTATTGACTACTTTACAAGCGTAACATTTTAATAAAGAAGAATTTATTGATAAAAAGGAATAAAAGAAACCTTGATCTTTAAAAATTATTAGGATTATAAGCTTCAATCAGCTCTATACCATTTCATGTTAATATTGATATCTTTTATTTTGCTCATAAAGCACCTTTATGGATTGACATGAATAGAAAGATAATACATTATCTCTCATTATTATTCAATTCTGTGTTAAGAACTCTTTAGATTAGTCTGTAAATCGCACACAATAAAATATTAGTTGACTGGACTCTGCAGAAGATAATCTTGATAAAAAAGATAAATAGATAAAGTTAAGACCTGAGGTACCTCATGAGTTCAGCATTAGTCTTAGAATCATCAATTGTACCTAATCAGGTACCTTATACATGATTCTCTACTATTGATACTCAACTATTATTTTGCATTTAACAAGTTTTAGTTTTTTTTTTTAAACGTTGACAAACATTTAAACACACATACACAGACCCGGAACAACTATCTGTAGGCACGCATCGCAGCAGTCCAATCGCTCAGCCACTGCACCAACCGTGCCGTCAACACAAACATCGTAAAAGCAACGTAAATAAACAGTTTCGTTTCACATCACATACGCTGCGTTAGGCTTAATTGTATGGAAATAACGTCGTGTTGACGTGTAATGAGTGTTTTTCGTGTACGTTTGAGAACAAGCAGCGTGTACGCGACGTAAACGCCTCCATTGTGCGGAGGCATCTTATCTCCTCCTTGCAATTACGAGAGTGGCGGCGAATAAGTTTGAGTAGCCCTGTAATAATAAAATGTAAACTACTATACTTACAGTTTCTTTTTGATCTCACCCGGTTTTATAATAGGAGTGATATTTATATTAATGTTCCTCGCCATTCAGGTCTTTTAACGAGCCCTTTCAATGTGACTGTTAAAGTTTTTTTGCGTACTTTTTAGTAATGATTGGACTACATTCGAATAATTCTTTTATTTATAAGTGTTTTAGTTTCAGAATAAACGAGGTGGCAATAAATGGAAGTAAGAGTAAAATACCGCAGCATAAATTAATATTGAAACAAACAAAATATAAGCTTTCTCATTTAACTCAATTAAAATAGCATTGTCTACATATTCGAGTGAACTAAGTAGTTTTCTTCAAAATAATTCAGATTCACTTACTTTGAAATGAAAGCTGCAGCTGCTTTCATTACTTCTGCTGCTTCTGCTTTTGAACAATTAACGAAAAATGTTAACTGAAGAAAAACTGCGCTGCAATATGGCAGGTGATTTGTGTTGTAATATTTCTGTCAAAAGAAGGCCTATAATTAGTTAATTAATTATTTTACAAGGTTATAAAATCTTCAAAATGAGGTCTGATTTGATATCTTATTATTATTGTTGGTCTGTCTATGAGATATTTATGTTCGAGATTACCTTCAAAGGCCAAAAAAATAACCTACTCATCAATTACAAAAAAAAAACTTGGTTTTAAGGTTGTTTTCTTATTAAGTTGAGTTTTTTGTACGATCTTACACTACGAAATTGAAAAACTGAGCAAAATTAAAATGTTTCGGTTACAGTTGAGTTCCTTGACTAAGAAGAGTCATTGTGAGCATACTGTGACGGGATTTTTGTATATGAACTCAAGGTACTTACGTAATAAATTATATGAAGACAATTTAAACCATTTGGAATGATTAAGTTGTGTAAACTTGTGTTCAAATATTTATATAAGGATAACGACATTTCCTACATTAATGTCTGCCTAACTTTTTCTCAATTACGGGTCTTTCTTAACTAGAAGTCAACCTCAAATTGGCTACAATCCAATTACTGGGAACACGATACTAAGACTGATTGTCAGTCTTTCGGGCGTTTGATTACCCGGTAAGTTTAACTGTTGAAGATCTACAAATGACGTTTAACATGTTTTCCGGTATTTAGGTAATGGCACTATGATATCAATAAGTTCTGGAATCTATTAGTAGTTGTACTTGAAAATAGTAGGTTTACGTTTGACGCAGGCGTGATGATATTATTGTGATGTTATGTTTATGATATTTTTTAATTGTTTTCGTGAATCAACGAAACGATCTCGTGACCGATTTTCTGCCATTAAGTTCTAGTTCATGGTTCCGCATATCAATGTGATTGGCCTAATAACAACAAGGTCTTGCACCACTAAATAACAAAGGATCTTTTATTATAAACAACATAATATCACGCTCGTAATCCCCAAAAGACAAGGCAGAATCCAGATTTGCACTTGACCCTACTTGGCACTTGCAACTCTAGAGTTTACTAGACCAACGAGGCATTCGGTTTGTCTTTTAGTTGTTAATTATTTATTTCTGGCTGAAATTGTCGATGGTTAATTGAACCAAAGATTCGAAAATCCATGACATTAAATATTACGTAGTTTACATTGCATGAAAATAATTCATACCTGTATGATATATGCAGTACCATCGGTCTCTCCCGCAAAAATATGCAAATGCAGTAAAACCAAGCATGCCATGCACAGAATTGAGTTACACAGCTTGTTTAAGTATAGATTCGGGTGCATGGCATACCTACTAATTATATTATTATTGCTTGAAGGATATTTTGTCATGTGTCTCCTGTTGTTTGCTCGTTACAAGAACTGATGGTCGCTTCTGAAGGTGACAAACGTTTAGCTCTGTCCTGGGACGAGACAATTTACGTTGCCATCGATCGACACACTTAGAAGAGAAGAAGAGATGAATGTCACTTAGTCTTTGCCTTTCTTTTTTTTTGGACGGTGGGAAATCATCGAATGACTCCTCCCGCTCAGGGAGGAGCGGAAAGGAGTGTCAGACTTCTACTGACTAGAAACCACCCATGTTCCTTCTTAGCCCTATGTGTCCGTGGCCGCGGTATCTCTTTCGAACAACCCATGCTGACCGACTTTGTCGATGCCTGTTTTCATATTTTTTCTAGTAACAGCTCACATAAGTTATGTTATAAACTTTTGTACTAAATAAAAACTTTTTTAAGCTATTGCATAGCTTCTATCGCGGGCCTTGAGCGTGGGGACCGAATCTAGAAATTCCGTAACGAAAATAAAAACCTAACACTCATTTATTTTCTTTCAGCGCCATCTATTGCAATTTTCTTTCAACTGTCAAGGAAACTCGTGCTCTAATTTCAGTTTCAACAACGTCAAAGTTAGATAACTTGACTTCCTTTGTAGTATAGCGTTCTGAAAAGAGATGGCGCCACTGATAACAAAATGGTGGAGTGTGTTTTTTTAGGAAATCTATGAAAATTGGAAACTTGGAATGTGACATTAATTTGTAACTCATGTCGGTTTTGTAACATTACATGGTTTTTGCCCGTTTGAAGGCCATAGGCTCACCCTAGGAGGGATTAGGTAGGTACAACCCATTCACGTTCATAGAGAGGAGGCGCGACTCCCAGTAGTGGGAACATTAAAGGCTGGTAATTCTTAGCTTTATGCTGCCTTATTCTTCTGGTATTACAGGCGTGATGTTAAGTTATCATCTGTCAACAATATTACAATTCAGTTTTAGTACGTGTGTGGGAAGTGAATGTAACACGGAAAACATCTAAAAAAAAATGTTTTTTTATCGGTCACCACGCTCAAAGTGTAACTAGAATTAATATCAAAGAAAAAAAACAAAGGAAAAAAAATACTGCATTAATAAAATTAATAAATAATTGTAATTGCATAAGTTGATAAAAAATGCTATGCAATAGCTTTACCGCGGCAGTCTCCAAGTGCCATACGTCTTTTCCTTTTTTACTTAACTTTAAGGATTTTCAAATTACAAACACAACATTGTATAAATACTTTTATTACAGAGAGGTACAGAGAGAGGTATATCAAATAAGTCTTGTTTCTTGTTAATACTTCAGTGAGATGATTTTTCTTACCCTCCCAATAACGTTGCTACCACACTCGAGGGCAGAGAAGCGATGACCGATTGGGGAATTTCTGGTGTTTCCTGTCGAAAAAGGAAAACGTAATTGTTTTCATTTTATAATTTAAACAAATTAACAAGTGACAATATTTCTGGCCTGAATTATGGAATAGAAAGTTATCCGTTTTTGGACAACCACATTGATCTCGCCGATGCGTTGCCGAATCATAGACAGATTTTTTAAATTTTATGTGCCTACAAATATATATATTACCGAAATGTGCTCACCGTCTATTAAATAGGTTAGATCGTGTGATTTCTGCAGGCGCTATGTATTGCAATGCTTTGTTTTGTATAGTTTTTACTGTTTTCGTAATTATTTGAACTATCTCGTTGCGGAACTCTATGTGATTCGTTTAATCGTCTTTTTTTGTATTTCTTTGTTATTTGTGTTCGTTTTTGTATATTAAAATTTGTTTTGTTTTGTACTATATTATTATAAGGTACAGTAAAGTTCTGTTAATGTTGTATAAAAACATATTTTGATTATATCATGTATCCGCCTATAGCAAACTGTCGATTGAACCTAACGTACTGAAATCTTTGTCAGTATCGCAATTTTCATTGTTAAGAGAAAAATTAATTTTCAAAGTTTAACATTAGGGATTCACCCAAGTCATAAACAAGTTAAGATGATGATGATCTTTCAAGTGGATGCACACACCAACTGCTTTGATTGTTCAAGGATTTTTAAAATAACAAATACGACAATTAAACATTATGTTTTATTATACAGTAATTACAGTATAGATACGTAGTTCAAAGAAGTCTTATTCTCAATAATATGTAGGCAAGATGCATTCTCCTCACTTTCCTAATAAGGTTGCAGTCACACTTGCGGGAAGGCCGAAGGCGATCTGGTAAAAAAAAGAAACACGACTCAAAAATGTAAAAATTACTGAAAAAAACGAACGCATGAGATTATAATATTTCTAGGTATATTGGAGTAATTTTTGAATACCGTCTCAACTTGTAGGAGTAGAAGCAGGAGAAGACCAAAGTAACAGTGATACTTCTCTATAACTCGTTATCTCATCATTTCATCAGATACCTTCTTTATTACTTTATTGCCTTCACACAGTGAATGACGAGTAATATAGAAGTATAGAAAAAGAAGAAGAAATGTTGCAAGGACCCAAATTAATTGAAATACCGGCAGGAGAATGATGATGATGTCTCAACGTGTTATATTTTATGATAATTATGTCGTAAGCTCTACTGCAGAAAAACTTTGTAACACACTCATAATTATTTACAGTGATACTTTTTAAAAAAAATCACTCCATTTACATCGTCGAGCCTATTTTTTAAGCATTTTCATCAAAATCCTTCCGAACGTGATAAACAATTATTTTACGCCAGTATTTACCAATGCTAAGGTACCCAACCCACCATTTGTGGGAACATGTTACTTACAAAATGCATTACTTACATTACATAATTATCATACATCATCATTTGTCTAGCCTTTTCCCAACTATGTTGGGGTCGGCTTCCAGTCTAACCAGATGCAGCTGAATACCAGTATTTTACATGGAGCGACTACCTATCTGACCTCCACAACCCAGTTAATACTAGGTAATACGATACTCTTTGGTAAGACTGAATGATTTGATTTTTAGCACCATAGACTTCTAATAGGTTTTCCTGTAATCTATACGTGTTAAACTAATTTTTGTATTTTACAGTTCAATCCTAGCGTTGTTTTTCTATTACAATTACCATTGAATAAATATGCAAAAAACAAATGCAATATTTAAAGGTCTTTATGTTTTATTGATTTAATTAAATAGATAGGTACATTGGCAAATTAAGTCTTATAGTTTTATCTTATACTGTGGATGCAGCTGCATTTTCTTTATTTTCCTAATAACGTTGCCACCACGGACGGAGAAAAGTTCCTGTTAACAAGGCCCATCGATATGCGCTGTTGAAAAATAAAAGATTAGAAAATGCATTTCTTGGATGGACTCGTTTGCCCATGTATAACAAGAATAAGGCGCTGCACTGGTGGCCGTTCTGGATACGCAGTGTTTGTCATACAATTTTGATAAAACCGCACCACGCTTATTCAGCATTGTGAAGCTGTAGCGAAATGTCATGTAGCTCACGTCAAGTTTCCAGATGAGTGATTTGGCCCATATTATGTACGTCATCTTATATCATATTCGAATAGAACCAACATCTTAACTGAGTTATACCTAAGCAATAGTAAGTAAAAGTACATGATCTGATTTTACTTTGTTATATTGCATCTAAATTCAAATTAACCTCAAAAATGGTTTTTTAGCGTATTCAGGGTAGTTTATGTGTGAATTAATGAATGAAAATTCTAACAGTATTGTGAGTTATGTCAAACGAAAGCTTTCAATGTACCCTGCACGCCTTGTTCCGGGAGTGAAGTCGAAATCAAGCACAAACACAGTGTTTTAGCGCATTTATATGTACGAAAAAAAGTTTTAAGAAAAACTTATAAAAAGATTTCGGTCGTGTTGTTGGTATTTATAATGAACTTTTAGAACGAGTTGTTTCTTGCTTGTATTAATTATAAGATATTAATAACTTGTTTAACATATTCCTTGGGTACCAAAAATGCTTTTAAATGTTACTTTAATTTAAAAAACCGGCACAACCTAACAGATTGAAGACTGCTACAATAAGGTACTGGTATGGTACTACTCAGGGTTGGTGTCTCAAATGTTTGATACCTTACATCGTTACAAACGTCGAGTAACATTGACGTCTGACTTGTATGAAAATAAAAACATTCCATGAAATGGCGTATACGATGGTTTGACATATTTTGAAAATCTGGTAAGCCACCATATTTATTCTTCAGACAAAAGATATCGGACCATTTAAAAACTTAGTCACCTTAAAAATAAGTGTTTTGTAATATGCTCACTTAACTTAACGTTATTCATGAATGAATAAAGGAGAATAAACTTACTTGTTTCGGATTTACGTGAAAACCGTCTTTATCACCTCGGTAATAAACTTGTACTGGTTTTCCATCAACGTCCAAGTAAGTGAACGAGCCGTAGACCTCCACATACTGATCGTCAGCTCCGGCATTGATCAAACGTCCGGTTTCTTGACGAGTTATGCCATTGGACGTCTCGAAGCTGCAATAACAAACAATTACAAAAGCATTGGTTGTTTGGTATTTACTTATTTGTTCACTTTTCTTGGTTAACGTAAAACACATATACACTTTTAACTTAACTTTTACAGAACGCCTAGTTTGATAACAATAAATGCATTTAAGACCACATTTTAGAACTCTTTCCTTTATTAAGTGCATGCTGCGTTATTTGACATTTAAAAAAAAAACGAATATTGATACTGTTATTTCGCGACATCCCACTGCTGGGCACAGGTTTCTCCACATGCCTTCCAGTTTTTACGATTCAGGGCTTATGTGGACCACTTGTCGTTAGTTTTGTTCATTAAAAAACGCTTAACTAAATAAAATATGTAACAATTTATTCAGAAAGTTGTTCTAAGAGTTACGTCCTTGGCATTCAACTTTGACACTCACCTGAAGTCGTAGTTACCAGAGCCATCATTTTCGTTTTTATAGTTGATAATTTGAGCCTGAGAATCATCAGGGATGACTGCAGCAGCAGCCAGCGAGACCAGTGCGCACGCGATGATAATTCGAATCATTTTGAACGATGTTTATCTTCTATACTCTGAGAACCAGACGGGCTTGTAATAAAGCACAAGGTCGGTTTCGACGTGAGCTATAATTTAAATCTACGTTAAAACCATGAAGAATACTAAAAAATATTTTTTAGATTCGTGATTATGTTCACGCTCGAATCACAAATACTGCATCTTTAAAAGGCTCCTGTTTATTATATAATATGCCCATCTGAAGACATTGATGATAGACATAATGATTGATAGCATAATAATCTCTTGAACGTTTCACCATCAAAAATATAATATATGATAGTCATAGTTTTCTTCACTTTGAATGACTTGATGCTGACCACACATTGGAGAATTCAATAAATGACAGAATTTTTGTTAGTATCTGTGAGTCACATGGAGATGGAAGACACAAGACCGCACTTTATGGCAGGCTTTAGGGGCAGCCTATGCTGAGTAGCAAGACAATCTTCGCGAAACCAGTGTCTACGTTAAATATTTTACTTTAGTATTAAGAAAAACGTGTTTTATAAGATTGTTTAATAAAGGCTTTATTATTATTATGTCCTTTATTTATTTTCTTACATATAATTTACATTTTTAAATATTTCATACAAAACTTATAAAAAAACATTTAAAAATATAAAAAATAGTCGTCCACCGGTGACGGGAGCAGGGTCCAAGCTACCGGTGGTTAGGGCCCCAGAGACAGGAACCTCCTCACAATGCGAGCCGTATCGAGGAGTACTGCCTTCTGAATCAGGCTCTTGATCCAACCGCCAAGCGAGAGTTTGGACAGGTGGTCGTCCAGACTCTTGGCTATAAGACCATTGGTCGTTACGACTATCGGCACAATGATAGCCGAGTCCACATGCCACATATCGACAACCTCGTGTGCTAAGTCCAAATATTTTATTTGCTTTTCTTTTTCAGCTTTCACGAGGTTCTCGTCATGCGGAATGGTGACATCGATTATCATTACGCGGCGCGCTGATCGGTCTATCACCACTATGTCAGGCTTATTGGCAACAATAGTCCTATCAGTGATGATAGACTGATCCCAGTACAACGTAACATGACCTTTTTCGAGAACCGGGTCGGGCACATACTTGTAGTACGGTACCTCAGATTCCACAAGTTTATATTTCAAAGCAAGTTGCTGGTGAATAATCCTGGCTACTTGACTGTGCCTGTGCAAGTACTCGCCGTTAGCCAGACGAGAACAACCAGAAATAATATGTCTGATGGACTCACCCGGACGGTGGCATGCCCGACACACGTCAACCGTCCCATCCTTCATTATTATTATTATTATCTGTGAATGATCCACCGGCTTGTATTGAAATACTTACCCTACACATAAAAATAATATGCTAAGGTGGGTATTCCAAGTACCATAATTCAAGTTCATTGAAGTTGCAGCAACCTTATTGCTTAAATATTCTGAGCATTTTGAAAGAAATCCTAATCCAATGCTTCATAAGTACAAAAAAAAAGAGTCTTCTCCACACTATCAGGAATACAATGGATTTCGTTGAATTGTCAAAATGCAAGGAATCGCACTTGTGACCGGTTTACGAGGGCGGCACTGAAAATTTCGGGAATCAAAGAAGTGACACAACATTAATAATTAAAAATGTATTTATTGCTTTTCGAAGTATTCTCCGCGAAATTTGACACATTTTTCCATACGATGGAACCAATCATTGAAGCAACCATTCCATTCGGAAGTTGGGGTCTCCAAAATGGCCGTTTTGTAGGCGTCCACAGCTTCTTCAGGTGATGAAAATCTCTGTCCACGCAATTCATTCTTTATTTTAGGGAAAGTATAGAAATCATTAGGGCTTAGGTCGGGGCTGTACGGCGGATGGTCTAATAATTTTATGTTTTCTTGCTCTAAAAACTCTTTTGTTCTGTGCGCGGTGTGAGAACTTGCATTGTCGTGATGGAGGATGATGCGGCGGTTGCAGTTCTCTTTACGGAGTTCAGAAACGACCTGTGGCAAACAAATGCTAGCATACCATTCTGCATTAACCGTTCTTTGTCCCTCAAAAGGAATAGTCGTAACATGGCCGGTTTTGGAGACAAACGTGGCCAAATTCGTGACTGGGTTTTTGTTTCGGGTTTGTACGCGTATATCCAGGATTCGTAACCTGATACGATTTTGTATACAGCATTTGAGGATCCTGCGTGGAATCTTTCGAGAGTTCTGACGCACCAAGTAACGCGAGCCGCTTTTTGCTCTTCACAGAGCGAATGCGGTATCCATCGGGAAAACAACTTTTTTACACCTAATTGTTCATGCAAGATTATTTGTATTTGACTCATGCCAATGTCTAAAGTTGCCTGAATTTCGCGGTATGTCATATTATGTCGATCTTCCTCAATCAGCTTACGCACAGCATCAACGTTTTCTTGGGTGAATGCAGTTTTTGGACGACCTTGACGGGGATTATCACTGAGCTTGACACGTCCACGTTGAAATTCAGCAAACCAGCGATAAATTGTGGTTTTGAATGGGGCTTCATCACCAAATGCAGAAATCATCCGGTCAACACACTGTTTTTGTGTTAAACCACTTCGAAAGTCATAATAAATCATCGCTCTTGAATTTTCTCGAGTCAATCATGAGTCAATTCCATTTTCTCAACGACTAAACAAGTTTGACAAAACCTTGTGACAAGACCGAGAATCTTTTTTTAAATAAATAAATGGTATTCGATTTTTAAAACCAAGGAGTTTTCAATCAAAAAGATTTTAATACGACAGGAACAGTGGAAATATTCCATTCCCGTTACTTTTAGTGCAGCCTATGTACGCAATGATAATAAAAAAGGTTGTTTTCCTCATTGCAGCTTAAAACTGTGCATATGTACCCTACACAAAAACACCCATTTAATATTGCAACAGCAAAAAATTTATCACAAAAAGTCGACATCGATGTTTCGATACTTTTATTAGTCCTATAAAAACGTCACTATGCAATTTCTAATGCAACTTCGATAATCTACCCAGTGATATTTACCGCATTTTTGTTACGATTAACTGGAGGTTATACTCAACGCAGTAAGCCATTCTAAAAATATTCCTCACATGAGTTTCCGTAAATTATTACTTAAACAAAGCCACTTATGAAGATAACCGTGGTGAGTATGCAGTATTCAGAGTGTTTGAGTAGCACAACGAATAAAATCTTATCTTGCACTGAATATATAGTTTCTACTACACAGTTGATAGAACTCACTTATGTTAAATTACTAGAACTAATTTATCTCAATAGTATAACTTCCATACGTTTGGACACAACTAGCCCATCTTTTGCCATCCGAAAAGCAGTAAAATAAGGCTATCCGCTATCTCCGAAACTCATCACTGCCATCAAACCCTCGAAGAAGTTTTCCAAAAGATAAATTCACTCTGGCAAGACAAGGGCATTGTTGTTGGGGTAAAAAGATAAACTAATCTTCAATTAGCTGACGACATTGTCCTTTTGTTGTCTTTGGCGGCTGAGTCACAGTATAAATATGGACAGTACCGAAACTAAGCCTAGTTGATGCGATAACTACCTACGCTCCATTGAAGCCATAGGGTTGTCCCTTTTATGCACGGTTGCTGAAGTCCCCAAATAACCTCTCGCTAACTATTGATTCAATAAAATTAAGCATGTTTTGAAATTGTTTTTTTTTATTAAAACATTTTCATGCACCACGATAATGCGCCTTCGCACAAGGTAATAATTGTGAACGAATTTTTGACCAAACACTCAACAAATACCATCGAGCAACCACCATATTCTCCAGATATGGCTCCAGCTGACTTCTTTCTTTTTCCTAAACTCAAATTACCACTTCGTGGCACCCGTTTTCAATCGGTAGAAGACATAAAGAAGAATTCGCGGCGAAAATTGAACTCAATTCCGGAAACAGTGTTTAAGAAATGTTTTGATGATTGGATGATTCGTTGGCGTAAGTGTATCGTTTCTGAAGGAGCATACTTTGAAGGTGATAAAATAAATTTGGATGAATAACAAACATATTGTGTATTATTGATCTTTTCCCGTTACTTTCTTGACAGAGCAGTACGTCCCCATAATATTTTATTTAAGAATTATCCTCCAACTCCTAACCGTTAAGGAGTTATACCTTCCATCGTCAGCTCACCAACATGAGGTAATGACTGCCATATGTGAATACTTAAATAGCTTTAGAAAAAATACGAAACACGTAATACGTGCCTATACAATTTGAGGGTTGCCCTCGGTTTCGCTAAGATTCCATCATCAGATCCTGACATGGTAACAGTGGAATTACCTCGGGAGTATACTCTTTCGACTAAAAAAAATATTTTTCAAGTCGGTTCATAAATGTGGGAGTTATGCGGAAACAAACAAAAAAAACCAAACAGACGAATTGAGAACCTCCTTCTTTTTGGAAGTCTGTTAAAAATATTTTCTTCAGCTAATAAAAAGTATACCGCGCAATACGTTCGTGGCGTTTTAAAAAATATCGGGAGATATAAACTTATACGTGACCAACTGACCACTCCTCTCGGCGCGGCACACACAACTGAGAGCACTGCGAAGTCGGCTTAGGTGCCCCGTCGATGCGCATGTTTGCGTGAGTGTGCGGTTTCGAGCGTTTGTGGGTAGTTTCTGTACTGTCCATATTTATACTGTGGATGAGCTGAGCGTCATGCTCTAACAACTGAACCACACCATCCTCGAGGGTCGGACTCAAAATGAACATGACAAAAACTAAGTTAATGAAGAACACCACGATACGCAAAGTAAACATAGGGGGTGTGGAGGTAGAGTATGTCAAATAGTCTCCTTCTAGGCGAGGCAAGATAAATAAGTCGCACGATGCACCGAAAACGCCTGGAAGAACTATTGGTCGATGAAACACTTCATGAAAGGGACACTTTCACTTTCCCTCACAAGAAAACTTATGGTTACTTGCGTCCTCCTCATCCTCACCTATGGAGTGCAAACGTGGTCATAACCGAAACGCCAGAAGCTGACTTCTGGCGTTTCGGTTAAGACCACTCGAGGTCTGCCAGCATGCCATGGAGCGAACTATACTATAAGGTATGATTTACTTCCATTCAAGACCCAAATCACAGACGTTTGCAACACAACCGCCAAATAAAAATGGAACTGGGTAGGCCACATCTGCGGCATGTCGCATCAAAATTGGGCTAAAGTGACCACAGATTGGGTTCCGAACAACAGAACAACATGACGCGGTAGGCCCAGAAGGAGATAGCGTGACGAGCTGGACTCTCATCAAAAGGACTGGGCCCAAACATAAATGGAAAGAGGGAAGGGAGGCCCTTGCTCTGCAGTTGGTCACATAAAGCTTATAAAAAAAATTGAGGCTGTAAATTTAAATTATTTATCGCAGTAATCTAATCGCAGTGTTCTAATCAACCGTGATTTGTCTTGAATTTTAATTATAATGTACGTATGTTCCAATTTTGCACGCTCGTTACGCCTGGCGAGCCGAGCATGAGCCGAGCACGAGCGGAGACGTTCTCGGCTTCGTCGTTCGCGGTGTAAGTGTGGACGTACAACGAACTTACAACGATCACTGTCCTCGAACGTAGTCAAATCCTTTTGTGTTCGCCAAAACACCGACAATTGGCCTAACACAGCCGAGTACGAACGAAATGTTCGCAGCGCGCTCGTTCGAGGCTTGTAAGTCGGTCCACACTAGAGGAATTGTGTTTGGCTCGTGCTCGGCTCGTGATGGGCTCGCCTAGCGTAGACGCAGCTTTAGAGTAAGATATCGTCTAAAGCTCTATTGTTTGTATTATTTCATCTTTATGTGTACCCATATTTCAAGCAAATAAATGATTAGATTTTTTTTTTATTTTAGTAAAGAATACAATAAAGTAATATTTTTATTCACTGCCTTTTTGTGTCCAAGTTTCAGTTTTCAGAGAAATAAAAAAATCCAAGGCACAAGAAAATCTAATACGAAATCATCGCCGTAACTAAATCGTTGCACACACCCAGGTATATTAAAGCAAGCCTATCATAACATGCATTTAACCTGTCAAACGGCGATAGTTAAATTGATACCAGCCTTGTAAAATAGAACGAAGAAAGGCTCAATTCTTAATAAGACTCTTAAATTAATTTGCACTAAGAAGAACCAGTCGTTTCTTGTGAAATGGTGCAGAGATTTGAATCCATTTTGGAATAGCTTAAAAACCTGACGATGAAACTAATTGGTTTTCGAACATTATCAGGTACATCAGGACATTATCTATTAATTCTGTTCTGGAGCAGTTAGAGCAGTGGATCTGGTAGAGCAGTGGATCTGGTAGCCCAGTGTTCATGATGTTGACACACGAGTTTGAGAACAGTCCGACGGATCTCACTCAATCAGGCACTTTTTAAGGTTCCGTAGCCGATAAGAAAAAACAAAACCCTTATGGATTCATTATGTCTGCCTGTCTGTCCGTCCGCCCGTCTGTCCGTATGTCACATGCAGCCACTTTATTCGGAAGCTATTAAGACTACACAGTTGAAACTTGGTAGGTAGATGTATTCTGTAAACTCGGTTTATGATTTTTGTACAAAAAAAAACAATATAATACACAAAATCACATGTTTGCGTCGGTTGCCGCCATAACAACAAATAATACAAATTAAAGGGGCTTCCCTACTATGATGTTACGGAACTCTTCATGTGAGAGTCCGATTCGCACTTGGCTAGTTTTTTAGCCTAATCTGTTCCATTCTTAGGACAAGGCCTCCCTCCATTCCCACACTATTCATCGGTATAAGAAATAATTTCGAGCAAACCAGAAGGTCCTACTAGAACTAACAAATTCGAATACATGGAATAATTTGACATCAATCAACCAGCGCTGAACCTCTGTGATGGATTATGGCCCACTCCCTCTCACAGAGAGGAGACCTGTGTCCCGGCTGTGGGAAAGGGTATCTTCAGATTGATGTTGTGTTATGTATAGAGTCCTTTTTTTGGTCACAATTAATTACATAACCAACATACTAAGGTTCAGGTGTCATTGTTTAGCGTGCTATACAACAATTGATTTATGATGTGTCACATAATGATGGTGAAACCTCGTCATGTACTGTCGAGCTAAGATTTCAATAGTTATGTAAGGTGACAGATGGGATGTCGGACCAAAGGTAACTGGCCCACCGTGAATACGTCCTATGATTGGATTACACGCCAGTATTGCACACTCGACTCATTTTGTAAGGGTATCAATTATTTGTACAATAATTATGATGTCTGCGCCTTTTTTAATCTGTGCTATTTTGATTGTAACATACCATTATGATAAGATATTATATCTTAGTATTGAGATGAGTCATTATGTTATTGCTGTTCTTATAAAAAATTGGTTGCACTGATATGCGTATGCTTATATGATTGAATCATCAACGTAGAAGGTACTACTTTTGTGATGACTATCCGGATTCTAGTAACAAAATTGCTCAATACTGGCTGATTCAATTGCAACTTAGGAATGCAGCAAATGGGAAATCGAAGTCGGGATAGGTCATGAGGCCTGAAAGTCGAGAGCCTTTGCAAAACCGTGCCATCACAGCTTACAACCAATGTATTTAACATTTTCTAACTTCAATAAATACTAAAACTCTAAACCGTTATTTCGGTTAAAACAGGAATGTCATAACTTAATGGAGATACAATACAGAAAATTGAAAATGGATAGGACACAGTTGGTTGGTGAACACAGTTTTGTTTGCTACCATCTACCGGTATGCTCGCGTATTGCGTTAGCGTTGCTGACTCTACAGAACACATTCTCTTTGTTCATCGATTTTTTAGAGGCTACATCTTAACAAACTTGAGACTCACTTTGTAGCAAGTGCTCACGGTTATGCATAGATGGCTCTGTATGCTGAATATTTATATACATAAGTGTACGTAATGTTTTCTAAAAGGTATCATGAATGTATTTATTATTGTGTATTGCATATATTTATCTATAGAGGAGGAAGAAACCGCAGTATAATAATACCAGTCACTCGGATCGATCTTTAGGTTAAGCCGTGCTTTCCTAGGTTCATCTGTGAATGGGTGATCAGTTGATCACCCATTACATACAGGGTTTCTTCCGTGCTTCGGAAATCACGCTAAGCCGTTCTTCCCGGCTGCCATTTATAGATCATTGACAGTCGTTATTGGTAGTCAGTGGCCTGAAAGTCTGACAACCAGTATTACCCAGTACTAAATGAGCTGTGGAGGTCAGATAGGCAGTTACTCCATGTAAAATACTGGTATTCATCTGCATCCAATTAGACTGGATGACGATCCCAACATAGTTGGGACAAGGTAGGCAGATGATGCATTATACATAAAAGTATTATATTGTGCATTGTGGTTTGTTTTAATTTATTTGAACATTACTTACGTTGATGCCACGTTGTCAACTTTCAGAAGCCCCCTTCTTCTGAAAGTTGACAACGTGGCGCGTCACAAATAGCGGTCAAATATTATTATCACTGTAATTATTATTTAAGATTTTGGATATGTGCTTAATAAACATTGGAATCCCGGTTAGAATTACATTTGAATTTTGATCCAGAACATTAAGACCTGTTAAAGAAACTGGAAAAGGCGGTACTGGACTAAGTCTAATTAGGTATATATTGCACAAAGACAAGGTAATAGGCAACTAGTAAGGTGTTAATCTCATCACATATTCCAATTATAACTATGTATGGAAAGGTGTTTTCAATATTACGCTTTGCTAATAGCTTGATTTCCCGAATCATCTTTTAACAGTTCATCAAATAATGTTGCAAGCCTGCTTTATCTATCCATCACTAAGTAAAATTACCTCCTCGTGTACATACATTTGAGTAATGCTTCAATAAAATAAATAAGCATTTAATTATGTATTTTAATAGACAAGAATGAGATAAGCTGTCTAATTTTGATGTTAATAAGGTCAACGATTATTCAAACTGCTTCAGTTACGATATACGAATCTTGTAACCTTTAAGTAATTCTCTTAAATGTCTGTTTATAGGAGCATAATCATAACTTATCTAAATCTAAGATTATTACCCTTAGAAGAGTTAGTTAGAGATATCAAAGTAGAGGATATCTACTTTGTAACTAAGGACTAGAATCTATAAAAAAAGACGTGTTGCACTCGGAGACTGCCGCGGTAAAGCTATTTCATAGCATTTTTTATCAACTTATGCAATTATAATTATTTATTTATTTTATTAATGCAGTATTTAAATATAGTATTTATACTTACACTTTTACTAATCTTCCTTATCTTTTATAAAATGTCCTTTTACGTCTCACGTCGCGCCTTGGCGACAACTATTTTTGTTGGCAGCCTTATAATCGATCTTATTCGATTTATTAACTTTGATTTTGCTGTTTTAAAATATTAAATCTAATAATTTTTCAATGTTTACTATTCATCTGACATTACGTCAGTTGTCAAGATGTCATTTACTTTTTCTTTTATTTTGTGTCATAGTTTTTCTTAGTGGTTAGAGCTATGAAGGTTACATTTGATTTATATAATTTAATTTATTTTTATTAATATGTTAGCTCAAATAATGTAATTTATTGATAATTTCTATTAATAGTATCTTATCTTACGCTTATAAAATTAATTAACACGCTCACAGAAATTCTTTGAGGAAGTTTTTGACTGAAAAATACAGGCCGTTTTAAATACAGGCAACTCACAATTTTTGATTTCAAGAAATTGTCAAGTGTCAATTTGTCAAGTGTCAGTTTGTTAGGTTTTTATTTTCGTTACGGAATTTCTGGATTCGGTCCCCACGCTCAAGGCCCGCGATAGAAGCTATGCAATAGCTTAAAAAAAAGACGTGTGGCACTTGGAGACTGCCGCGGTAAAGCTATTGCATAGCATTTTTTATCAACTTATGCAATTATAATTATTTATTTATTTTATTAATGCAGTATTTAAATATAGTATTTATACTTACTTTTACTAATCATCCTCATCTTTTATAAAATGTCCTTTTACGTCTCATGTCGCGCCTTGGCGACAACTATTTTTGTTGGCAGCCTTATAATCGATCTTATTCGATTTATTAACTTTGATTTTGCTGTTTTAAAATATTAAATCTAATAATTTTTCAATGTTTACTTTTCATCTGACATTACGTCAGTTGTCAAGATGTCATTTACTTTTTCTTTTATTTTGTGTCATAGTTTTTCTTAGTGGTTAGAGCTATGAAGGTTACATTTGATTTATATAATTTAATTTATTTTTATTAATATGTTTGCTCAAATAATGTAATTTATTGATAATTTCTATTAATAGTATGTTATCTTACGCTTATAAAATTAATTAACACGCTCACACAAATTCTTTGAGGAAGTTTTTGACTGAATAATAAAATTAAATACAGGCAACTCACAATTTTTGATTTCAAGAAATTGTCAAGTGTCAATTCGTTAGGTTTGTTTTTTTTTTTGTTACGGAATTTCTGGATTCGGTCCCCACGCTCAAGGCCCGCGATAGAAGCTATGCAATAGCTTAAAAAATTACAGGGGAAGAAGGAAAGTTTTTTAGCTTGGATTGGAGGGTTATCTTCGAAACTACTGATCCGTTTCCAAAAAATCGGTGACTAATGAGAATGTCAACCACTAGTGACTGCCTCGTTGGTCTAGTGGTCGCAAGCGCAACGGCTAGGCATGCGGTCCGGGTTCGATTCTCAGGGTGAGCAAAGTGTTATTGGTAGAAAATAAATTCTACCAATAACATAGCAGCCACAGCGTCTGAATGTGTGTCCAGTTGAGTGCAATAGACTCGCCCCTAATTACATGGGTCTTCAAAATAACTAACGAAATGTGAGGAGCGTGATGTTATGTGTGATGTCTAATGACGAGTCACATTATCCTCGATTCTGTGTGGCTGTGGAATATTTATTTTTTAAAGCCGCGGGCAAAAGTTGGTTGTAGTGGAAGAAGTCGAGAATCTATAGATATAAAATTATATGTATATGTCGTAGGATAATTTGATACTTCGAATCTTCGCGGAAATCCAAGGAAATCCTAGGGGTTTTGCGAAAACGCGGATAATTAGACATAGGCGAAAAATTTTTTTAGGGGCGGCATGGGCACCGGGCCGTAGGCCGACGAAGGAGGCCGGCGGAGGCCCGGCACTTCGGGGACAGAAGATATTCAATCAAATTATCCTACGACATATATAAATAATTTTCAAGCAACAACCAATGTTGTCACATTGAATTAACATCCAACGGATTTTTATTTCTGGCCTACTAGGGTCCGGTTTACTTGTCAATTCTTATGTAAAAGCTTTAAACTAAACAAATTACATAACCAGAAGTGGGTATATTTAAAGCCTTGTCAAATAACGAAATAAACACGAATAATTCATTGGTCAACTGTATGTATTGCCGTATGATTTATTTGTTATGGTGATAAATGACAACAACATTGTGCCAACAAGTTGTATGAAGTCCGCTTAGGTAATTTATGATATGTAAGTACTGGAAGTTAGGCTGTAATCGTTGACCTGGGCGTCTAAAATGGCCACTATAGCAGATCATAATATTAATTGCGTTAAAAAACGTAAAATGGACCTGTCAAAATAGTAACTGAGTCTGCGACCATTTTACGCATTTTAACGCAATTCATATTATTTTCCTATTATGATCTATTTTCATAGATCATAATCATATACGCATCTTCAACTGAGTTAGTCTACTACTATATTAATAGCATACTTCAGCAGTATCTACTCTAAAGCTTTTATAATTGAAGGTCATGTTTTTCTTGGTTAAAAGACGTCCTTATTCATTTCAATGTTTGAAGTTAATTGTGTCGCCAAAAAACCGGGCCCTTGGTGGTGTCATAAAAGAAAGAATGATGTAATATGATGATTCTGTGGTAACTAAATAGTTCATCTTATTTGATGAACTATTTAGTTACCACAGAATCATCGATAAAATACTTAGCAAGTGGTTTTTGTGAATGTTTTCAACATAAAGCTGTAAAAAAAGTAGCAGCATATCAAATCAAGTGATATATAGATTCATAGATGACTCTGCCCTGGAATGTAAATGTGGTGTTGCCCCTACATACGATGGATACTTGATATAGTGTCCTGTCTGTCTTTTTGCTTTCATATGAGTATCAACTCCTGTGCAAGCAGCATATAGCATCCATCAGGAAGCCACTGAAAATTTCAAACTTTTCGACAAATTTTGAACCGACTTAATTAAAATTGTCAACGACGCATTAAGAAGAAGTCATCAAATGATGAATTAGTTAATTTGGTGTTGTAGCAAGCAAGACACAGAATAATAACATGCATTGGGTGCATAAGCTTTAGAGCTACGCGTCATGATAGGTGTGGGGCGACACAATGACCCATGTAGCAAGCAGACAAATGTATCAAATCGGTAATTTAATTATATATTCCTGGCTTAGATGTTGCATCTTCTATTATAATTTATTGGTTTGTTAATAAGCATCACCTCTGTATTCACTTCAATAGTTATGAATCATTAATTTGTAAGCGATTATCGTGTAATATATGGAAATCACTTGGTGATAAATTTAAAAATCATTTCGTACTAGTTTGAATTTAGGTGCTTTACGAGGCGAGATTTTGTCAATTTTGGAAGAACTTTTAACTATAGTGGTTTATAGGTTTAAAGGATCGATTTTTTTTCTTTGTTTTTATCATTTCAAGGGAAATAAAACAGTGAAATTATAAAATGTCCTTTTTTTACTTATGGCTCTTAATTCTTCTTATAAAATATAATAAATCACAGGTAACAATCGTTATAGATACTTATTCTACGCGTACATCTTAACTATAATAATTGATTATGGGTACAGTCGTGCATGAGTATCGTTCGATATCGTCATGTTGTTGGGTTGATTTAGTCGTGTTGTTCACTTAACCGCGGAAGGGTTGTTGTTGTTGGAAACCCTGTTGTTGGTAGGTGGGCTGTTGTTGGTAGGTGGGCTGCTGGGCCTGCTGGGGGTGAGATTCGATGTACTGGAGAGCGCGGAGGATGGCCTCTGGGATTGGGGGAGGAGTGGGGAGATGAGCGCCTTGGGGCTGGAATCCTGCAAGCAAATAAAATTGTTTGTTAATACATCGCTGCAATAAAGGTGATTTTTCCAGTGTCCATTAATTTTTAGCACTATGAATGAATATTTGCTACTAGTCCCTAATAACTAAAAATTGGATGAACCTGTTAGTTTATCGTGTAGCTTAGCTCTTTTACTTAATTGTCCATAACACGTGTTTGGATGCTGCAATTGGCATTACACGTACTTTACCGTAACAAATTCTACTACTCACAAACTTCATAACACCATGTAATTTATTCATATCTGAATGAATGATCAAATAAGCTTATATTAATTACAAGTGCAGGTGTAAGATTCATCTCAAATCGTGTGTGTTTTAGGCGTTTCGTTTCTCTATTTACATCATTATGACTTTAGTAGGCTATTAAATGTTCCAGTGGTTAAGTGTTTATAATGGGCATTTAGGTAACCTGTAGTTTCGGTCAATGAGTTTTTAAGCGATGAATAATTCCACTAGGTTATAAAGATGTTGTAATTTTTTTTTTAGTTAATTAAGTGCTTGATGCCAAAACTATTTAGTCATAGATACCTAACGAAAAGGTCTGTTTCCCCATATGGGTATTGAATTACAGCTAGGTGTGAACCACCTACAGATAAGCTACTAAAACCTTACAAAGAAAGATGCAATAGTTGGTAAGAGTTTCCAATAAAAGTTAATATTTTAAAAGACTTAAAACAAAACTTTTAATATTGTTTTTGATTGCAAGACATTTTGTAGAGGTCTTTCAGCAATAGTATTTCTAAATAGGTATTTTATTTATAGGAAGCTTATTTAAGAGCTCCTAAACTTTTTTAATGTTAGTGGTTTTTTATATTATAAAACACAGTATTACCGTTCTCATCAGCAGTGTAGGTCAGAGAGATAGGGATGCCCTCAGGTGAGGTGTAAGTGAAGCTTCCCTGGGCAACCTGCGCCTCGAGGTCCTTTTGTCCAGCGTTCTTCAGGTATCCCTGCTCCTGGGCTGCGATACCATTGCCGGTTTCGTAACTATAAAGAAAACAAACATGTATTCTAACTGAAAATATATAAAAAATAATAATAGTTTCGCCTCTTATTACATGGGACTTAAACATATCTGGCAAAACATGGGTATTATAATGAATATACGTCTGCCTAACCCTTTGGGATGTTAAAATATATGAAAGAAGAAAACATGCCATACCGAAATAAAGAGAGAAAATGTTTGAAACGATGAAAACTAAATTGGAAAAATAAGACAATTCATAGTATTAATAGAAAAAATAAAGAAGAAAGGATAAAAGATCTAGGTCCATGAGCATTGTTTATTGATAATACTGACGTGTGAAATTATTATAGACTTTATTATGCCTTGCCAAATCAGTAACCGTGTATGACATAACAATTTCTCGATATTGAGTACCTACGTAGGTAATATTTCAACTTTAATGTTCATGTTGTAGAAAGTAGAAAAGTAGATACATTAAGAAAGGTTAACATCCCGGTAGTATCAACACTCATCCTCACTAAATGCTTAGTTTACAATGTACTTATGTTTAACAGAGCTCGAAGAGATGACCAATATGCAATCTTATACGATTATCAGATACTTTATAATTTTAACCTTAAAGTTTTCTTAAGTCACTTGGGTTATAACATAACATGACATCACACTGTAATCCCCGAAAGTTTAGGCAGAGATGTACCTTTTATTATACCATTTCAACAGTTATGTTTTTAAGTCCCATGTAAAAGGGGCTAGCCCATTAACCGAGTACCAATTCAAATTCCATGGCTACTACTGAGAGATATCTAATGGAAAAATGCAATTACACTTTGCCCGACCCGGGAATCGAACTTAAGACCTCATGCTAAACCAACGAGATAGTCTAACTATTGGGATTTAATAAATTACATGGGTTATAACAAACAAGAATCAGGTAGAGCTCTAGGCGCTGCCACACGCTTGAAAAGATCAAATCTAATGATATGTTTCACCAAAACGTTTTCAGGTCGTGCAATCATGATGCATTGTCAATCTATTGCTCTTGGGAATCTTTTGTTAGCATACCACATATATGGTGATTTTGGTTACAACATTCTTTATTTGGTTTTTTGTTGCACTTTGATTTGAATCTAACATTTTCGAATAAAAGATGCTGAATTAGGTTATTATGTCATTTGAAAGTCTACAAATTAATTCTGCGTCTGTGTGATAGATAAGTCATGCATTTCCTTATATACGACATTATGTGAGAAAGATCATAAATATATTCTTCGTTATAAAACTCCAGTATGAAATTTAAGTTCGATAGATGTTGCCCTGACATATTGTGTTACTAATAATGTCTTGCATCAGGTGAATCAGAAAATATCAACATATGCATGCACTGCTTAACACCTGAGCCAATTTGTTGCGTAATCAGGGCTTGGCTGCGAACGCTTGCACAGATGCCTCCCACAAATTAAACATTTAATACACTCGACAGTCGAGGAATCCATGCATGATCTCATCCTATTTCACAATCCTTTGACTGATATGGATGCACATTTTTGACTTCATCAGTATGTATTTACAAAATTACTCTTAACCATCGATAAATTGAGACCGATTAATTAAATGGCTATGATTAACCTTTCGAATGTCATCAATTAAATTATTAATCGTTATATTAACCTATTTATCAATGTGAATCGGATGATTTGAATGATATTTTACCATTTATAGAACTTACATTGCTTTTGAAAGTCGTGTTTATTGTGACATTCAAAACGAAAAATATGTGCGTATTGTTTGGATGCACTTTTAAATAACATTTTTTAAAAAGCTCTCATGTACTTTTAAGGTCATGCCTGACATTTATTATGAAAGATAGGTCATGAATAACTTTATGGCAGCCATAAATCTTGATGGCAGATTCAGTAAATGTATTTTTATTGTTTCACGGGGATCATTTAATTTCACAACAATGAGGTTTGAGTGCTAAAGAATGGCCCATAACAGATGTTCTGCGTTCACAGTTTATACGTTGTAAAGCTCAATTTACCTGTATTGGTAGGAGCCATCAGGGTTGATCTCTTGCTGTTGTTTGACGATGGGGATGACCTGGCCTTGGTACTGTTGCTGTTGTTGTTGTTGCTGGTACTGTCCCTGGAACTGGGGAGCGGCATACGCTGCGGCCACGAGGACGGATAAGACGACGAACTGCGAAAAAAATGTAACAATGTTATCTTTGTTGATTAGCACATTTCGCCACCAAATTACACAGCCTGGGATTATGATGAGCTTAACGCTCATCATAATCCCAGTAAGTCTAACTTTTACAGTACAACAATAGACTCAGTTCTGTTATGCTTAATTATTCGCAATTTTGTTTTAAAAGCTTTATTGCAATGCAAGGGGCATCGAATTATCCACAAATAACTGGGTTGGGGAGTTGGGTATTCCACTGCGTCTGGTTACACTGGAAGCCGACCCCAATTTAAATAGGAAGAGTAAAGCAGATATTGATTGCAATGCATTTTTCGGAGATTTCAGATAAATTGTATTTTTAAGTTTTGCAAAGTTCAGATGACAATGACCTCGCTTACAAAATGTATATCAAATATCGTTAGTTACAACAGAATACGTCATTTACATTTTTATGTCCGAATAAATATAAAATACTATTTTTGATGAGTTTCGTAACGAAACTGACCATTTTCATCGAAAGTGTTTCTTTAGCCTTGATGCTTGGCTTAAGACGAATCTTAATCGCAAATTAAGGTGATAGATGACCGTTACAAACGGTATTATGTTTATTTGATCGATTTCACGTTTTACCTCCGAATAAAGTTTACTGATTTTGTTGAACTTTGTCTTTCGTAAAGGATCACGTTTTTAGTTTAAAAACTATATAGTAAGATTTTTTGGGCTATGAATTATATTGCAAATGAAATATAGAAACAGTTGGTCGCAAAATATACCGACGAAGCAATTTTTTGGGCACTCCCAATGACATCAAATAAAACAAGCTGGTCTAAGCATAAAAAATAAACAAACTAAATCAGAATTTTAAACTGCTTCCTAAAGATAACCGTTGCATTCATGAATTTTCATCTAAAGTTAATTTCAGATTAGCATAATTTTATTCTAATTACAGCGAAACAAAAAACTTATTACGGCATGAATTTTGTAGCTACACTATTTTGGTATGAAAACAAAAGTATTCTCATATTCGTCAAACATCAATTACGTGTGGGAAATTGTGAATCAAGATAAATGCTTTATGTATGTCAGGAATTATCATACAAACGGGTGTATCATATCACCGCGTATTGTTCAGGTAATGACAAGCTACGGGAATAAAACATTGTATGATTGTACGAATATGAAAGAATCTTGCAAACATTGGATACTAACCTATCAGGTAATTGCCATATTGTTGATAAACAGACTAAAGAGATTTTTGTGAGATAATTTAATTTGATTGTTGAACTGCACTTTGATTGGAGAAATTGGATCTTTTATTAATTTCATTTTAACACTGATTAATATCAACTTGTTCAAAAAGAGCATTGTTGTTATAATACGTTTCGATCAAATATAACATTTTTTCTTCGATTTAATTGAATTAATGACCCGTAACACTATATTTACACTTAGATCACTTACCGATCTCATTTTTGTATTTTTATAAAATGTGGGTTGATGTGCAGGTGATGATCTGCGGTGGATGTGTGAGGCGGGAATGATTATTGAGATCGACCGCCGCGGCTTTTATACGAGCTGGCGTCAGCGCAGCTCGTGAAATTGGAGTACAACAGCGCAGGCGCAGCGCGGGCCCGTACGGGGCACTTCAAAGCGAGTGTAGCCGCCCGCCCTGACACACTCCGACGTCCACACATATCTTATTGTTTTATTGACATATCGACCATGTAATGATACATATCGCTACATGACCATATGGACCACACTCTCCTTGTTATACACCTGCTACACCTGCGTGTCCTAACACCATCAAGTTTACGCCATCGATTAAATGTTTAAGCTCTGTTAATTTTCAAATCGAATCTATTATGATCCTAAAAAGGTAATTTATCTTGTAATTATCTGTTTCTATTGACGTATTAGTTAATTGAAAAGATAACTCAACGCCATAATTGTTACTGAGCTTAGATTCATCATTGACATTTGGATATCAAACTGTATTTTGCAATTAATATTATTAGCATTTTATTAATTTTCATGTTACTATGTGAAATGTACTTCACTTAAATAATAAGAGTAGTGTTTTAATTCATTGTAAATATATTTTAAATTCCATTTGTAAGGGCTTAATAAGTACCTACATAAGAAAATGCCATGTTCGATACGAATGAAGATTATTTAGGTAACCCACATTTTTCAAAGCTTACTCAATTACATTATTCAGTTATAACAAGATATGGCATTTAACACAAGTACGATAAAAATAACAAGAGGCATTTTTGCCTAGCCTATCAAAAGATGTTGCGAGAGATCTTCAAACCGAAAACCAGACGGACAGACGACATTTTGGGAAAACCACTCACTGACCATCCCACGATTTGCCAACCATGAACACCTGTGAATCTTGAAGAGTCACAAAAAATTAGAATTTACTTATAACAGTGCAGCAAAGACGAATGCATTCTGCTTCGTGATTTTTTTACGTTGAAAATACCTAAAATACCTTTTGCATTTAGGATCTTTATAGCCGGAAATCGCGGGCTACAGATCAAAAACTATATAATTTGGATATGTGTAGTATCTTTATATTTGGGAAACTTATGGATAATTGTTGTCCATATGATCTAATGAATAAGAGATAAAGACATACAATTGAAGAGCCTTTTCCCCTGTATCATCGTTTCGAGTTCGCCCTTGAAAAATATGTGAGAGAGTGCAGTGCAGTACGTGACGAAAGTAAGTTTTTAGACTAGATTTTAACATACCGGTCTCTTCATTTTAATGTCAAATTTATAAAATATGGCTAGGCCTTCAACATAAAGAAGTTCAACACATTTAAAGATTGATGTTACAAGGTTATATGTGTAACAAAGCATAATAAGTTTTTTATGCACCATGGCATATTCGTATTAGGTATTAACATTTGTTACATAATTGCATTGAACTATGGCTTGCGGACGGATACATCGATTCTAATTTGATCAAAATAACAATGTAATTATCTACTTTAGTAAAAATATTCATATCAGGAAGAGACCTATTTGAAGTTTAATAATAGCTTTTTGGTACCTAATTATTGTGACCAATACAAATTATTTCAATAACATCGAGTTCCAATATGTTCACCGCTGCCTAACCTTTCGAGAAATATAGGCGTGATGTGATGTGAAACATCGAGTTCAGACATTAAAGAAACTGTCAGAAGACATAATTATGTATAACAAAGTTCAACTTCCATTGCAGCGGTAGACAAGCAACAATTACTTACTTTCCTACTTAAGTTAGTAAATCAACGTCTCAAGAATGCTTGAGAATTCTTCGGAAGACACGCTACCCGTCTTTGGTCCCATCTAATTTGTACATTACAAATGGAGATAAAGTTCATAATGCAAAACTTAAAAATAATAGTTCGCTTCCCTTCTCTTCCGTCGTAATGTAAATTGACCCTAAGTTGTTCCTTAATTAAGTTAATAAAGATTATGCACTAGATGGCATTAACGCAACGGTGAGCTAGATCTCCTGAGTTCGAATCAAATGCGTTGCGCTATTGACCTAAAGTCATAATCATACTAAAATTAAGTGTGAGAGTTAGCACGAAACTTGTTTTCTGTTCATCATCTTCAAATTTTTGTTTTTAAATCTTAAAACTATAGGATCGTGCATTTTTTTTCAGAATCTTTTGTCCGATATCTACGTTAATTAATGACAATTGGAATTGTAGCCGCATAAGCAAAATTTAGCTGAAGGTTATGAGAAGACTTCTCCAAGAAAATATGGCAGGGGATCGAACAGTGACTAGTGTAGGTATTCCAGTTAAATAACTGCAAAAATAGAAAAATACTACTTCATGTTTATAAACTAAACTGACTACAAACACTTTCGTATTGTCAATTGTTTTTGAAAAAATACATTAATCTCAATCTGAATAAATCAGTGCCTTTAATGGCCGCTATAGCAGAATCAAAATAGGGCTATAATTTATGAATCAAGTTAAAATTCTTAAAATGAATACTGGTAGGGGTTCCTCAGTAGCAGCCACGGAGTCTGGATTTGTGCACGATTGATGGCAATAGGCTCGTGCCTATGGGACTTATACATAGCTGGCGAAATGTGAGTGTACTAATGGTTACACCTCTGCCTAATCCTTCGGGGATTACAGGCGTGATGCCATGTTATGTTATGGTCACAGACGCAATTTATATGATGAATTGTCATTTTGTGACCATTCTAAGAATTGTAACGTGATATAAATTATAATCCTATTATGATGAAACAATAGGGTAGTTAACTAATAAAATCTAATTAGTCCGTCAGAAAGATTTCCAAAAAATATTTGACACGTATTTTTTCTTTTTTCACGTAAACAAACAATGAAGACGATACAGTGCTTTGAAAACTCGTGCGACTTCATATTCTAAGACATTAGTATGACATTCCTGACCGGTGAGTGACGTCACAACCCCCCACTCAAATTTTTGACGCGTTACATCTTCGTCAATTTTTATTGATTTGATAAAACAAACAATACGTATCCAATATTTTTCGATAATCTAACAGACGGACTAATTAGAATCATATTTTTTTTAGTCAGTAAACATCCCTATTGATGTAACAGATGAAAACAATAGCAGTCTAGGAAGAAGAAGAAGAGAAATATAAAGGCATAGATGTTGATCTGACTCAGCGTAAATTAGGCCTTACAAAGTTACTTGTATTGTAATTATAATGGACAGCGAATGAAATTTCTTCAAGCTTGTTCCAGGCCACGTATGTGCTCATTGATTACGCAAACACCATGTTATTTGTTAGTGTAGGTAGGTGCAACAGATTAATTAATACGTATTTCATACTCACTTTCTTACGCACCTACGTACGTTGCTAAGTTCATGTGTTACTAACCGAATTAGGAATTTTCCGGTTCATTGCAAAAGCATTGGGTATTCTACACAATGCGTCAGTTTTGTTTCAACTCCATTTTTGCATTGCAATGGATAGTTTTCCTAACTTTATCATGAACTAGCTGTTCCCGGCATGCGTTGCAATGCCCTTTTTCCTACCTACTACCTACTTTTTACTACCTGCCTGTGTACCAACTACCTACCTACCTACTACCTGCCTGTGTACCAACTACCTACCTACCTACTACCTGCCTGTGTACCAACTCCCTACCTACCTACTACCTCCTACCCTACCTACCTACTACCCTACCTACCTATCTACTACCCTACCTACCTACTACCCGACCTACCTACTACCCTACCTACTTACTACCCTACCTACTACTCTACCGACTACCCAACCTACTCTACTATCCTACTTACTACCCTACCTACTACTCTACCTACTACCCTGCCTACCTACCTACCACTTTCTCACCTTTTAAACCTTCCCTGGACTTCCACGAATAATTCAACACTACAATTAGCCAAATCGGTCCAGCCGTTCTCGAGTTTTAGCGAGACTAACGAACAGCTATTCATTTTTATATAATATATAGCTGTACCCCGCGTGCGTTGCAATGCCCTTTTTCCTACCTACTACCTGCCTGTTTACCAACTACCTACCTACCTACTACCCCCTACCCTACCTACCTACTACCCTACCTACTTACTACCCTACCTACTCTACTATCCTACTTTACTACCCTACCTACTACTCTACCTACTACCCTGCCTACCTACCTACCACTTTCTCACCTTTGAAACCTTCCCTGGACTTCCACAAATAATTCAACACTATAATTAGCTCAATCGGCCCAGCCGTTCTCGAGTTTTAATCAGACTAACGAACAACAATTCATTTTTATTATAGATAGCTGTACCCCGCGTGCGTTGCAATGCCCTTTTACCTGCCTACGTACCAACTACCTACCACCTACCTATTACCTACCTACCTACATACTACTAATTTCTCACCTTCTCTGGACTGCCACAAATGTTTCAAAACCAAAATTAGACAAATCGGTCTAGCCGTTCTCTAGTTTTAGCGCGACTAACTAACAGCAATTAATTTTTATATTATACGCAAACACCATTTGAAAAATCGTTTTTCTATTGGGAAAGAAACAGTAATTATTTGTGATTATTGTGATAATGTCGTATGATCTGTTTGAAGTTGTCATTCGTTGACTGAACAACTGAACGTCACTCAATTGTTTTGCCTTCCCGGAACCTCTCCACTAACACTTGAACTTTATAGTACGGTATTAAAGCTCAAATTGATTTTACGTTTTAGTTAGAAAACGTTTGTATGGGAAAAAGAAAAGGGCTGTTTTTAGGGCTTTTCCGGCCATTATTCGAATTTTTCTTGCCGTAAAAACCATTCTTAAACTTCAACGAAAAATCAGCCTTATCGGTCAAGCCGTTTTCATGCCAAGTCGTGACATCGGAAAACGGGTTTCATTTTTATATATAAGAAGACTAGCTGTTCCCGGCATGCGTTGCAATGCCCTTTTTCCTACCTACTACCTGCCTGTGTACCAACTACCTACCTACCTACTACCTCCTACCCTACCTACTACCCGACCTACCTACTACCCTACCTACTTACTACCCTACCTACTACTCTACCGACTACCCTACCTACTCTACTATCCTACTTACTACCCTACCTACTACTCTACCTACTACTCTACCTACTACCCTGCCTACCTACCTACCACTTTCTCACCTTTTAAACCTTCCCTGGACTTCCACAAATAATTCAACACTATAATTAGCTCAATCGGCCCAGCCGTTCTCGAGTTTTAATCAGACTAACGAACAACAATTCATTTTTATTTATATAGATAGATAGATAGATAGCTGTACCCCGCGTGCGTTGCAATGCCCTTTTACCTGCCTACGTACCAACTACCTACCACCTACCTATTACCTACCTACCTACATACTACTAATTTCTCACCTTCTCTGGACTGCCACAAATGTTTCAAAACCAAAATTAGACAAATCGGTCTAGCCGTTCTCTAGTTTTAGCGCGACTAACTAACAGCAATTAATTTTTATATTATACGCAAACACCATTTGAAAAATCGTTTTTCTATTGGGAAAGAAACAGTAATTATTTGTGATTATTGTGATAATGTCGTATGGTCTGTTTGAAGTTGTCATTCGTTGACTGAACAACTGAACATCACTCAATTGTTTTGCCTTCCCGGAACCTCTCCATTAGAACTTGAACTTTATAGTACGGTATTAAAGCTCAAATTGATTTTACGTTTTAGTTAGAAAACGTTTGTATGGGAAAAAGAAAAGGGCTGTTTTTAGGGCTTTTCCGGCCATTATTCGAATTTTTCTCGCCGTAAAAACCATCCTTGAACTTCAACGAACATTTAAAAAAAAAAATCAGCCAAATCGGTCAAGCCGTTTTCATGCCAAGTCGTGACAACGGAAAACGGGTTTCATTTTTATATATAAGAAGAAGAAGAAGAAGATAAGAAGAAGAAGAAGATAATGGAACAGCACCTAAGCTTAATATTGACAACACATTGCACACTTTTAGCTAAATAAATTAAGCATTTCAAAAACCGAACCAACACTTTGGGCATTATAATAAAATTGTAACCTGACTGTTACGTTTTTTTATAAAATTGGTGTAGCCAAGTCACGCAAAAAAAAGACGCAATTAAATAATAAGTTGTTAAGTTATTGTATACAATGATTACTAATATATCACTAACTAATCAATCAGCTATAATTGACTTTTACTTTGTATTTTTAATACACACCTAATTAAAGTCGCTTCCTCGCAGCGGTTATCATCAGAACATCTTGAATATGAATGTATCCACGCTGCCTAGTGTGGAAGCTCATCCATCATAGATAGGTGTCTCAACTTGAACGAATTTGTTCGTTACTTTATTTTATAATAATGTATAATTACTATAATTAGTAAAATTAAAAAGCTCGGCGGGAACATGATTTGTTTCGGTAGTTCATGCAAATTAATGTTTCTTATGGTTTTATTTTGGTGGTATATTCGGCGAATATTGGTAGTTTATTTCCATTTTATTTGTAATTTGGCTACAGAATAATATAAATATCGCAGTTAGTTAACATCCAAAAACGCGTATCGATATTCAGTCGTATGGCATTTTAAAAGTTTTTCATGAAAACTCATCCTGTGTTCTCATTCTTATTAAATAGATATCTTCCCACTTATATTAACGTGGATTTTTATGTATAAAGAAAAGATATTTATTTTATTAAATACACCATCATTGAACTTTTAAAGTATGTAGTAGAAAATGCCTAAGTACTTAAGTCCACGTCTATGCTTTGTGCTTGAAGTGTTAAATACACGTAATAAGATCTAGCTTTAAAAAAATAATACATCGACACATAACAATTAAACACAAATCAAGTGATGCGATTGGCGGCTGATTACTAATTCAACCATTCACAGCAGGTGACGCGAGCATGACCACTGTTCGTTTCAGAAACCGGACGCAGAACGGTCAATAACACATTACATTAATCGTTTTATCGATCCATCAAGTATCTAATTATGATCATTGAAATCACTTCTAATAAAAAAAAAATAATTATATTTGCTTTCAAGCAATATGTGTTTTGTGTAACACGTTGGTTTTATTGACATTGTTTATAAGCTTACCAAAACAGGTTATTTATGATAAATAGCTATAGGGCTATGCCGAAATTGTAACTTGAAATGTAATTCATTTCTAACGCAATTAACACAGGCCATAATTATTTGTTTGTTAACTTCCCTTTTTTCACAATAGTTCAATAAAAAATACCGAGATTAAATAATGGCACTCATAACAATCTCGTAACGAATATTTATTTCCGATTCATGACTTGTTTAATAAGTGACATACCCAAGGTCAAAATACTCCCGTGTAAGGGGCTTTCAATTTTAATTGAATGAAATAAACATGTCTCTCATGAGCTCTTATCTTGATATCTGTAAAGTAGTCATTAAATCCTGACCTGTTCTATGTGGCCAATGTCAACGAGGATGACCAAGTTACGGTTTTACCAAACAATCCGGGATTCTATATAGAAAAATAAAACAATAAATTTAAACGCACGCAGTTAAAGAAAAATAATGTTATTGGCGCCCAACATGAGCCACAAAAATATCAAAAAATCTCAAAAAAGTAAATATTTTTTATTTATATTTAGTTTTTTGAGGAAAGAAACGTTTGTCGATCAGTAACTCCCCTTGTGGTAATTAATGGTTTAATATGATAACCATTTACTTCGAAATAATGTATGAAAAATGTAAAGCTGAAAAAAAAGTAAAATAGACGACCATGCTTTATTCCCAAATATGGTTAGCGGTGTGATTGCAAAAAAATAAAATTTGAAATAACCAAAAATCTATTAAGCCATTCATCGTATTTCTGTTTCGACAAATACGGTTTTGAAATTTATTTTGATAGTACAAACTTTGACTCTACTGCAAAGTTCAATACTTATTGCTTAAACCACAAGTATGTAACAACAATGTTTCAGAAATAAAGATAGCCGTAACACATGGGCAATAAGTTGCTCGCTCATTAAATCTGTCTACTTGTAAACATCTGAGTGATATATTCGCTTCTCTTAAATTGCGTGGGAAGGTAACCACCTAGTAATTATATCTTTAGGTTCCCATTTGAGTTTGGAGATAGATAGATATCTTTTGTTTTATTAGCTGTCTAACACCTTGCTATACAATGTTGTAATGCAAGAGAACTGTGTCATTTCTGTTTTCATTAATTAATGTTTGCGCTATTATTCATTCATTGTTTTTCAGCAAATTATAACGTTTTTATAATTTGGTTGTAGCAACCAAAATTAGTAAATTTTCTGCCCAATGCAAGCGAAATTCGACTTTTGATTAGGCAGCATGCATTTTTTTATATAATAAGCCCGGATTGGCTAGGGAGCGCAGTTAAATTTCAAGATATATACAGCACCTTTTAAACTATTTGTAAAGCTTTTCTCTTGTCTTTTGTTCGTGTCATAAATACTTAATGTAAAAACATTTAATTTTATCGTATTATACCGAGCGTAATTAAATGTTTGCAAATTCTACTTGCTTAATTATTAATTCTTCCAAACACATTGTCAATACATCATATTTTAAACCTTTACCCATTGCCCAAATCTCTTTGCAACAAACATAAAATTCGATTTAAACTTTAATATTGAAGTTCTGTTTAAAATTACTAAAATATTTTACCTACACATTAACATTAAAACAAATAATACAATAATCCATCAAACGTGCAACTGCACATAGAAAGGAAAGGACGGAGTTTAAAGTGTCTATTAATCAGGAGTTAATTAAAATGGCCATATAATTAATAAGTAACCAAGTACTTTAATTTACCTTACCTCTGTACTAGGTATTTTAATTTAGTTTTAAGTATGCTTGGGCAATGAAGTAAGTGAAATATGTCATCATCATCATCATTTAAGACAAAAGATGTCCACTGCTGGACATAACTCTCCACCAGGTGTCGCCACATTGACCGGTCCCGTGCGTCTCGCATGCAGAGGACCCCCGCAACCTTCACCAGGTCAAGTGAAATATGTGAAACCTTTTTATAACGTTTTCAAATAATTCAACATGGTAAGTAAACTTTAGTTTGATACACCTTCTCATAGACATAACAATAAAAATGTTTTACGAAACATTTTGCGCGGAACAACAAATTGCCCATCATCTCTAAACTTTAGATTAGTAGACCATCAGGCCCTAAGGCAACGTTTAGTACATAAGGCTGACTGCATCCACAATAGAATCCAATTACAATGCAATTTGTTATTATTGCTTGTTAATGTGTAAGCTTGGAATGTTCCCGTCGTAATATTAACAGAATAATTCATTTAGAATTAAATAATAATGCAAATATATTGAGATACTATACAAATTGCTTTTTAATCAGACATGTATTAGACAGTGATTGCAGTGTAAATTAATTATCTTGTTTAGTCATGTAAATATCATCAAATAACGTCATCATTTTGGAGTGAAAATAACAAAATATTCTAACGTGACGAAGATTGTCTTCTGTTTTATATAAAATTCATATACAACTAGACTGCAGTTCGTAGATCAGCAATCGGAAACGACTAATATTGTACGCATAATGTGCTTTGCAGGGCAAGGTTGTCACACCATTAACTTCTTAACTCCGTGCTACTGAATTTTTTTATGACAAAAAGCAATGGCTCATAACCGGAGCTAGGTTCACGTTCAGCAGTCGAGCTTACTTTAACCACGAGACCGTTGTCAGGGCAGTTTTCAGTACCATAATTACTTAGCAATATTACTTACGATCTTGCGTTGCTCATAAGTACTCAATACTCAATACTTTATTGCATTCCATAATGTGTACATGAAGTATGAACTTATTATGCATAAATACAGAAACTCCAAATACGATTACGATTCACTTAGCTATGAGAATAATAAAGCTTTAATTCTTCCCCGGTTTGGGCATAACGGTTAAGTTTTCCCATGCGTAGATAAATTGTTTGTGCAAATCGCCTCATTATAATGCTCGTTCAGAATAGGTTGACTTTATCAATTGTACCATGATTGTACCCTATTGCATCATTAAAAGTAACGGTAAAAAGTAATAGCAGAGTATTTAGATTAAAAGCTTTCTTTAAGTCAAATTGTATGAGCTCATAGTACATTTACCAGCGCTGCACCAGACCAGCATCAACTGAACAAAATAACGTAACGCTGTTTCGATGCTTTTAAATGAGCATTTTAAGGATGAAGTTTTGCTGAAAGAATCCCGAACGGGTCAAGTTATGGCTAGCTGACAGCCCAGCCGCAGCACTTGCAGCTGTGCGTTCTTTGTAAAAGAGTTTTTTTTAGAAATAGGTACTGGTTTCCATAGCCTCCCACATATGCTGACAAGCATCGTTGCTATGTTCTTGATTTAAAGCAAGAGTGCCACACCAACACAGCAATTAAAATTTCGGAGTTGTTTCTGGAATAGCATTGCCCCCTTTACAAAAATATTGGACTTCATCCGTTTGGTAAGTATCCCGATTCGCCAATTATACAAAAGACAAAAGACTTCAGATGCTTCTTACCTACTGTCGAGAAGGCTGACTTCTTGTTTGCGATACAACACAATAAAGTTCTCCTTTGACGTAGTGCAATGAGGTTGTATTATAATAATATGTAAGACAACATCACGTTGAATCATCCTTAATTATAATGTTACATTGCTAGGCTTTAATTATAACTGTAACCTTTATCTTTACATCCAAATTACTGTAAGTTGTAATTTAATTTACACATAAAAGTGAATAATTTGTTGCGATCGTTCCTACAATAAGTTAATAGACGGCATCAGTTATCCTCGCGTTCTGAATACTCCTGACAAATCTAATGTACTTTACTGCATAGTGTTCATGTTTGTTGTTGAAATTAATCAGTCGGATGGTAAAGTATGCAAAAGTTCAGATAGGTGATCCTTCTGGCCTTATCTCAATTCATTTGGGGTCAATGCGGCACGTCTTTTGTTTTGTGATTCCCTGACAGGAGTTAACGTTGTGTTACATGGTTGTTTTGGCACGTAGCCTGAACCGGAACAACACGGCCATCTGAATTTATCAACAACAACTAGAGCTAGTTAAGAAAATAATTGATTTCTTATTCAATTGATAAATATCGCAGTCAAAATACCTAAGTATTATAAGAATCCTATGACCACAATCAAAAATACCATCCATATCCATACGACATTGTACGTAATCTGAATCTTGAATCGTATCAAGTATTAATCATTTCTGATACCAATCGCGAATAACCACATTAATTACAAAGAATACAATTTGTTTATAATAATCATTCACTCTATCTTTATCAAACCAAATTCTTAAGCTTTTTAATAATGTGCGAAAATCAACGGTTCCTTACATAAATACATGTATTATGTTAGATTTGCATAATTTTGTTACAAGGCTTGACATAACAGCCATGTAAACGGTCACGCTACATAACAAAACGGGTGAGCACATAATACATCACTTTACCATAGTGTTCTTATTTAAATCAGAGAACTCTTCTTCGGAAGAACTGTATAGGAATTGTGTAAGATTCTAGAGCTGAATGAAACTTTTTTCATACTAAATAGGCTAGCGATTGGCCGCAACTCACTTGATGCGAATCGATAATGTGGCTTAGAGTGGAGCACGCTTGTTAGTTAACTTATTTATCTTTAAAGTTTTGTTTCGTAATCCATTGAGAGGGTGTATTCAGGATCTGCGGACTTTGCGCATAATATTAAGCATAAATCAGGATGTAATGTTCCCTCTTCTGGAACACAGGCCTCCTCTCAGTGCGAGACTTGACGCAATTACTTGATCGCAATTTGTACTGAAACTGTAACAATTATTGGAATAAATTATTTTGAACAAATTTTCGCAAACGTGATCAAATAGATAATCAAACTCTAGGCTCACAGATCCCGGATGTAGCAGACCTATGAGTAACTAAAATGACGTTAAAACTTTGTTATTCAGTAGACAGAGCAGACCAGTATTCCTACTCTGCAGCAGATGGTTATCAAAATGCCAAGATGTTCCGCATTGTTACCTCCCGTCCTTCAAATATAACTTGATAAATTGACCGTCTGCAATTGTTTCTTTTATTTTCGTTATTCATCTTGGTCATGGCCTTTTTATTGTTTTTGCTACCTTTAAAGCTATACGCGACTATTTATGAGATGATGTTTCTATTTTATATTACTACTCGTTATTTTTAATGCGAATTATTTTATAGTTGTATCTCTGCATTGCGAAGATTCGACTACAATAAATATGTATGCTGCATAATGGGCGATTATAGGCTTCGATCATTTTCGCCGTCATGCGTGTCTAATTCAATCAATAAAACAAATGAAAACGCTTTATTTTAGCTTTTTTGCTCGTTGAAAATTATAGCAATTTGTTTCGCAACGCATCGGGACTTGTTCTAGCTGATGACCAACTAATTTACCAGACATTTTATCCCCATTATTGGATATTGATGTTTATGGACGGATGTGACCTTTAGCTCTGAGTTGATAATGGTTTTAAAGTAAACAACATTAAAGTAATTTTCACTGACTGCTTTGCTCTTAAATTGTACACACAGAAAGATTACGAGTCAAGTGAGTTGCGAAATAGTTCTTCTCATTCATTGGTATATTTTAAATCTCGGTAACTTAAGAGACAAAAGAATTGCTATAAAACGTTATGTCTACTGTGCATCAGGAGGATTTGACCTCACGATCTTTGTACCATTTAAAGTCTTGATGGGCTAGATGCATTTGTTATAGAATGCTTAATACTGTGGATACGATGTTTTATTTAAAATTCCAGACGGTACCATGATGAAAATGTTTGCAACAAACATAAGGAATTCTTTGTAAAAAGTTTTATCGAAAGTTAATCATTTTATGTACGTATTATGCGTAATGTATGTAGGTAAGTACCGGCGTCGTTTAAAAATACTAATAAATTAACATACTCCGTCTTGTAAGCTTTACCGCTGTCATAAATTATTTATTCATGGCACTTGAGATGTCACTTGCCAGGCTTTTTATTTAGGTAAGTACCTACTTGCAAATAATATGACCATCTGTTGCAATATAAGGAATATAAGGACATCTATCAACATACGCGAATCTACATTAACACCTTTTTAGATAACTTGGGAAGAGTAAAAAGGACCTAATAGAATTCTTACAAATTAACCTTAGACCTTATTAAGATCCTTAACCTTTTCACCGCCAGCGTACACAGAACGCGATGCCTCGCCTAGCGCCAAGCTATACATCTATAACGAAATGTATAGTAAAAAGTAGTGATGAGGGTAGCGTCATATCGATGAATGAGAATTATACACATTAAGTTATGTTTTATTTATAATTTTACGGATATAAATAAAAACTGATTAAATATTTCCATATTTGTTTTATTTCACAGTATCCATATTAAGAAAAAACAATATAAATTATAAGAATAAAAGAAACAAATACATAACTCAATTAGAGCCATAAGAAATGAGGTACATCTCTAATTGTTACATGACGTCATTCTTTGACTTCATTTCAAGTCCTTGGCGCTCAGAACACGTTAAATTCAATTCTGATTAGGGATGTGGTCTATGATCTTTTTTCTGTTTGTCTACTCCCGTGTTTTTTAACTACTTCTGTCAATATTTTTTATCGTAAGTATCTAAGCGGTGATGACTGCCGCACATTTACCTCGTCGGTCGATGACTGAAAATAAACAAAGCAATTATTTTATTTTAAGCAATCCATTATTGAGATGAGAAGATCTGCTGTGCCTATATGGGGACGCGCTGGTAAAAGGACAGTTATTATTTATTACGCTAGAGATATCGGGCTCTGATCAAAGTTACACTAAAAAAACCATTCCGGTAGAAATACCTATTTTATCTTTTTCTCCAAGCAACGCTTAAATACCGTATAGCAATAAAAGCCTGGCCTGGCGCGATCAGGCAAGTGAGAAAGCGGGCCGTATGACCACAGCATAATACCTACACACACACACCATGTGATGATGTGTGTAGGTACAAGCACAAGATATCTGAGCCATTATTTTTTATTTTTCATTCAGAATTGAATCTCACAAATAGGTACCTACAATGTAATCATTTGAATAAACGTTATTATTATTATCAAGTTGAACATACCTCAGAATCATCGTCTTCTGGTGCAACATTCTCCACAAAATACTCCGAGTCCGATTCCACACCTTGTAGAATGCTTAAAAGCTCATCCGTATCCAGTTCTTCGTTCATGTCAATAACTTACATATTTCTTTACATACCTAGTAACAAATATTGCTGCAGACTGCACTATGACAAAGTGGCCTTGACAGCCATACGTTTATGACGTCACAGAACGTCTTCTATAATAGTCCGTGGCGCCCGGGGTACTGACAACCAATTATTTTGTAGAGATGGGAATATAATTATCGATAAGGATTGCCAACAACTATTTAATTCCGGTTCGGCACATATCCAACGGTCGAAATTCATCTAGCTTCCCTTTGTTATAAAGTAGTTATCTAAGTTCATATTTTACTGACCTCAAATTGTTTTCGATTATAATATTTTTAAATATTTCAACGGGTGAACTCAAACAGTTTTAACTGTCGCGTCACATCACTGGCCGACTACATATAAAGTCCTTGGCGTTCTGGGGATATTAAAAATGTTCGGAGTTTTTGTTTTTACCAATTTTAAGACAATTAAGGGCTTCTTTTGTGTGGGAAAATAAAAAAAACAGGGTATTAGACAGTGCTTTTAAATAATAAAATGAAAAAAAGCCTGTTAAATACGGTAAATTAATTTTTATAACATAGTTAAAATGAAGAGCTTCTAATGAAGTCGTGGCGCTGGTGGCACGAAAATCTGGAACTTCTATTGATGTCCGTGGCGGTAAAAAGGTTTAAAGGAAAATGTGTTAAGATTCGTTGACGTTGGAGGAACTTTTAGTAATTCTCCTAGTGCTGTTACTGTTTTCTCGGTTTTTTAAACTTTAATAAATCTTTAAACACCAATCAATGGGTATCTTTATTTTCATTAAAATAATCTTTACGATTGCGGCAGATCCACAACATGAGTATTTTGCAGGTTACTTACACCATTCGATAAACTACTCAAATCGGATCGTAATTAGTTTTTTTTTCATTTACGCGAAATACTTCACGTTTAAAACTCTAAGTTATACGGTTAATCGAATAAAATTTGATTATAGGCTGCAACACGTTCTTTGGATATGTGTAATTTTCCACGGTGGAACATTTGACTACGGAAAATACCAATTACCAGGTATAACACATAGGCGGAGTAAATAGGCAAAACTAAAAAATAAATAATGTACAGTCACCAGCATAATTATTAAGCTACCATTAATTTCATTATCTGTATACAGGGTGTAAACGAACCCTTTACGCATACGACAACCAAGCATTCTGTACATCAAACCAAGTAACCCTACGCAAAAATTTTTGCTGGGAAATGACTTTTTTTTTGGGGTCAAAAATCACATTTTACGGTAAAACTCAAAGTAGCACTCTTAAAACATTGTGCTAGTGGATGCTTTGAATAGTAAACGGGTCATGGAGATAATTTAAGTAAAGTTAAAACCTGAAATACTAGTATTTACAAAAACAGCTGTGAAAAATTTATAACTTTGACCCCCAATATCTCCGTAACTAGGAGGTTCCCAGATATGGTCTAGAACAAAAAAAATATCGCAGTGGTGGGGAGAACAAGTGCCCTTCGTTTGCGTTAAGGGTACTTTTACACCCTATATATAAAAGGCAAAGCTGACTGAGGGTCAACGCACAGGCCAAACCCTGCTACAAACTTATAATTTCGCACACGTATTTCTCTTATGACGTAGGAAGTTCCACTAAGGAAGGCTTTTTCAAAATTCAACCCCCAAGTGGTAAAAACGGGCCTGTGGACGGTGAGTAACTCCCTTCCGCTCTGCCCAAAAGCGGGAGGGGTTATTTGATGATTTTCCACCAGCCAAAAAAAAAAGTGGTGAAAAAGGGAGGCAAAGTTTGTATGGAAAATCGACATTATCACGCTGGCGAACCCGCGGGCAAAAGCTAGTTCTCAAATAAACCTTGAACCTTGCATTAGCGATAATGTTAAAAATCTATTAAAGTTTTATAGATTGTGGTAGCTTGATGTGATTGGCGTCTGTACTTGGGAAACGTTGGGTTGTTTTAACTAAATTAGGAGATAGTAATATAATTAGGTAGTAGTGGCGCAGTTTTAGTTTTTTTAATAACTATTTAAATTTTTACTAACATAGCAGCTTTCTGATTAATTTCGTTGCGGGATCCAAGACAGTTAAATTGTTTCTCAGGGACTTTGTCGAGCTTCATTGTCTCGGCGCTTTTCTTGTGGTCGCCACTGTTGTTTCTGGTTAACAGCCGTGTAGTGTGGCGGGCTTGTCCCATTAAAAAAATTACATAGCAGCTATAATTACTTACTAACATAATATGTCATGTAAAATAATAACTGTTTAAAATGTAACTAACATAGCTGTAAGTACCTACTAACATAATATGGACCTGTATCATGTGTGTCTGAAATAAATATTTTCATTTTTTTTATTTCAGAAGGCCAACACAATTTGTAATATGTCGTGCCAGTGTTCGTGTCGTGTTTTATTTTTCCAAGAAGAAGAAAAAAAATGGCAGATAAAAAAAAATTAAGTCTAAGGAAGTTGGAAATGTAAAGTAGTTAATTAGTGATTCATTGATACAGACATAAGTAGGACTAGGAGAAACTCATGTAAGTCATGTACCACGACGCGCTTATTCATTCACTAAGTACTTACATCTTGACCCTCTAATGAGCATTCTCATATCAGTCACAGCATTGTTTGTGTATAAATCAGCAATAAAAGCAATTTAGATTTAGATGTATTCTAATTTATTTAATCCTTATATGGTATATTCTCGCTAATGTATCGAACATAAGCGAGAAAACACTAGCGAGAAACACGACATAAAGTTTATCAATAATAACAGTTACTCGGGTCGATCTTCAGGTTAAGCCGCGCTTGCCAAGGTTGGTCTGTAGACGGTTGACCACCCATTACTTACCGAGTTTCCTAGGCAGTGTAAGATGCTGGTATTCAGCTGCATCCGTTAAGGCAGAAAGGCGACCCCAATATGATTGGGAAAAGTCTAGGCAGATGATGGTGTTTTTTCGTAGTAGTACACCTTTTTTTTTGGGTTGGAAAATCATCAAATAACCCCTCCCGCTCTTGGGCAGAGCAAAAGGCAGTGTCAGACTTCTACTGACTAAAAAACACCCATGTTCCTTCTTAGCCCTTCATGTCGAGGCCGCGGTATCTCTTGCGAATAACCCGCAGCCTCGACGGGGTAGTAGTACGCCTGCCAAGTCAGACCATTGCATATCTATCTCTTTTTCGTAATAGTTTAATCAAGTAACTTGAACATTGTCATTACTAACCGATTAATGGTTTATTTCGTCATGTTATGTCAGTAATTTTCACTTTTCTTGTCATTCTGGTATTAAGGGAAATAAGAGTTGCCATTAGCCTCCATAACGTATGATGGCTATTCGTTAAGAAATTTTATTAAAAACAAGGTCAGCAAGATAGGCACAAATGTGTCAATAAGATTAATTCCTATGCTATAATGTTGAAACTAACTGTCACACTCTTCTCAACTACCATTGATAGGAACAAACATATTCATATCTTTGATTAATACATATAGATTTCTGAATGAGACATGGTTATATATATTTAAATGAGGTGTAACCTAACGTACCTTAACCTTTAACACCTTGCCGTGACGATCTACGTAACGTTGCCAACGTAACGTAGTACGACCTTACAGTTAGAAGATTTTCGCAAATGGCGGATAATGATGATGACTGCAATATTGGACTAAATGTGAGACGAGGCATCTTTTAGGTCGATGGGCCTTTAATAACCTTTCTTAAAATCGCTTAGAGAGCTTTTCAGTTGCCTCTGGTAAGACTGGAAGCTGATCCCAACATAGTTGGGAAAAGGCAAGAAGCGTGCTTGGTATACAGGGTGTAAATGTTATACTTTAACTAAAAGAAAAAACTGACCCTTAAGGTTAATTTTTTTTTTCGTCAACAAAGACAAAAGGCATTTGTTATCCCCATGATTGCGACCATTTTTTAGTTCTGGGCCATATTAATAGATATTGGAGGTCAAAGTTTCAAAATTTTCAAAAGGTTTTAAAAAAAATACTAGATAAATAAATTATAAAGGTTTTAAGCCATTAAGGTATCATAAACTTGACAAAAAATTATAATAGTCTTTCCATTTTTAAAATGCGTAGCTTATGCTTAAGATTTTTTTCTTTTTTTGTGTTTCATTCAAGTCTTAAGATCCATGTCAAATTCAATATTCTAAACAATTAATTAACTACTTAGTCATAAATATATTAAGTCTTTTAATTGAATATCTGATAATCTTTGTAGTTCTCAAACTTATCAAAGTTTATAGAATACTAGCTGTTCCCGGCATGCGTTGCAATGCCCTTTTTCCTACCTACTACCTGCCTGTGTACCAACTACCTACCTACCTACTACCCTACCTACCTACTACCCTACCTACCTACCTACTACCCTACCTACCTACTACCCGACCTACCTACTTACTACCCTACCTACTCTACTATCCTACTTACTACCCTACCTACTCTACTATCCTACTTACTACCCTACCTACTACTCTACCTACTACCCTGCCTACCTACCTACCACTTTCTCACCTTTTAAACCTTCCTTGGACTTCCACGAATAATTCAACACTATAATTAGCCAAATCGGTCCAGCCGTTCTCGAGTTTTAGCGAGACTAACGAACAGCTATTCATTTTTATATAATATAGCTGTACCCCGCGTGCGTTGCAATGCCCTTTTACCTACCTATTACCTACCTACCTACATACTACTAATTTTCACCTTCTCTGGACTGCCACAAATGTTTCAAAACCAAAATTAGACAAATCGGTCTAGCCGTTCTCTAGTTTTAGCGCGACTAACTAACAGCAATTAATTTTTATATTATACGCAATCACCATTTGAAAAATCATTTTTCTATTGGGAAAGAAACAGTAATTATTTGTGATTATTGTGATAATGTCGTATGGTCTGTTTGAAGTTGTCATTCGTTGACTGAACAACTGAACGTCACTCAATTGTTTTGCCTTCCCGGAACCTCTCCACTAACACTTGAACTTTATAGTACGGTATTAAAGCTCAAATTGATTTGACGTTTTATTTAGAAAACGTTTGTATGGGAAAAAGAAAAGGGCTGTTTTTAGGGCTTTTCCGGCCATTATTCGAATTTTTCTCGCCGTAAAAACCATCCTTGAACTTCAACGAACATTTAAAAAAAAAAATCAGCCAAATCGGTCAAGCCGTTTTCATGCCAAGTCGTGACAACGAAAAACGGGTTTCATTTTTATATATATAGATAGATAGATGACAATTGAAAACATTGGATTTACATTCAGTAGCTTTATTGACATCAAATACATTGCATTAACTCTTAAAATTATAAATGACTTTTATAACTAAGAAAATTTACTTAAATCTAAGTGCAATCTAGACTAAAAACCGTTATTTGTGCAATTTTTCTACACGTGTTTTTAACAATAATACGTTCTTATTGAAATTCTAACACTAATGAAGTATGTGTTGTGCATAATATCTTGAGCAACAATAGAAAATGGTTATTTATGAACCCAAAAGATGCACTTTGGCATAGTTTTACAGAACTCATAGCTTAGATATTTAAAAACCAAATCCTAACCTAATCAGTAAACAAATTAAAAGAATGGAATACTTCGTTCAACTAATGAATAATGATTTAATTTTAAAGATATTTTACGAATATCTATAATATATTAAACTTTCTATATTTACACAATAATTATGGTAATGTGCAAAATTCGCTCATCTTAAATGTTACACTGTTTCGTATACATTCTAGGGTGTGTTTAGATGTTAGAATCTGGGTCTTTGATTGAAGGGTGCGGGTTGATATTGTGGTTTGATGTTGGATGAAGCACCGTCGTTGTTACCAGGAGGCAGAGTCTTCAGGTATTCAAGTGCCTTCGCGATTGCTGGCGGGATTGGCGGTGGAGTGGGTAAATGATCTCCCTGAAATTAAAATAAGATTAAGTTAGTTTTCATAACATAGTTTATGGGTAGACAGAACATAAGACGCCAAAGATTATGACAAATTTTAATTTAAATAACTTCACACGAAGCTAAGGATTGCATGTTATGTAAAAACATTGATTAATTGACTACAAAATCATAAATATTTAACAAAGCTACTAATAATATGATTAGGATATATTTTATCATTATAAAATTAACGCAAATTATTATGCGGCTAACGCACACACTTGGATTTTATGTCCTACAACTTATGATGTCGACTGTTTTTTTTGACATGACTCTTACATGATTGCTCTAGTTTCAAATATTATCTAATTAAAATACAAATAATTACCTAATTATTAATATTAACTTATAAATTCATAGTTATTCAATGAACGCGTTCATTGCAAAATGTTGATTTCCTGTAATTTTTACAAGAATGATTACGATTTGTAACTTGATGATGTCTGTCGCATGCCGAACGAGCTGTGGGCCCGTAAAGCTCAGGATTGGTGCCCTGAAACAGTTACACGAAGTCGTGGCAGACCACGAAGGAGATGGCGGGACGAACTGGATGTCTTCCTTGAGAATTGGAGAGACGTTGCACAGAATCGTGACCGTTGGAAAGAATGGAGGGAGGCCTTTGCTCAGCAGTGGGGCAACATAGGCTAGCTATAATAATTATAATATAATAACTTGATGATATTTCAAAAAATCATTCATTTTCTATTACACCCTTATTCAACATGGTTTAACGGCGTAATCGTTTAATAATTGAACAATTATTTGAAAACCACAGTACGTAGGTACGCACTGGCATCAACCACGGTATTGATTTAAATAGCTAAAGGTCATAATGTCACTAATAAACATGAAACATAAACATTTTTTATTTTAACATGGAAAAGCTTACAAAGTGCTTGTCAAATTTTACATCGCCAACAATTCATCGTTCGTCAATTTTGTTAAAGATATAATTTTAGTAAATATGGTGAGTTCGTTTGAAAAATCGATGCAATTAGCAGGTTGTCAAACGTTTTAGCATTTTTAAAATAAATATTATGATATTGATGTTTGATTGTGGTTTATCGTTTAACGATTTTGTTTGCACGTCAAAAAAATAACGTAATATGATTTGTCCACTTCTATTGTGCGGTTTGCTCGTAAATCTGTACAAGGCCTTTGTGTATTGTGCTATTGCTTACAAGCACTTTATAAAAATAAACAACTTTGAAGCTATTTACTTTGTTTTAGCATTAATTGAATTTAATGAAATCCTGCAATGATTTAAATAGTCCATTTTAAATAGTGTCATTGAGTTTTTCCATCGGGAAGTTCTTAGCACTCGAATGACTAGACTCCGTGACGGAGTCTGAATTTGTGCTCAAGTTATCACTATTTTGATATCAAGTTAAGCACCAGTAATGCTTAACGTGATACTGTTAACATTGACATGGTTTGACTTAATTTATTTTTAAATATCACCTTATTGCCGATCGATACATAATTCACCGACTAGTTGTGACGTAACTTTTGAATTAGATTACTTTCAACATCAAAGTCAAGTCCGTAAATTTAATATAAATCGTTGAGAAAGCTTAACGAATCAGTTCAGTAAACTTTTTTAATTTATTTCAGTTCTCACATTTGAAACGTAAGCATAGTACCTATTGTTACTTTTATACAAAATATTTAAGCAAGGGTTTGGTAAAATGAATAGAATTACATTAGTATTGACAGATTAAATACGATTGTTTGCTTTGACAGCAACTCACTAATTTCGAACGCAAACTATCCAATCAATATAATGCGTAGGCGGTGGTCGTTGAAAATGATTGTATTTGCGTTGCACCATTTCAGCAAACATGTGGCCAGAGGTGTTGTATTTGTTGTATAACCGGCACTATTAGTTCGTCAAAGGTTGCGCAGGCGACGATAGTGTATCACTAATGAGTCACCTTATCTGTCAGGTAGCAAGACAGAAGCCAGCTGACGATATTCAATGTCGACACTAGAAGCCTCCCCATTTCCAAAGAGCGGGTCACGGGTCGATGTTTGATATTTTACAGCGACATTTGCTCACACGTTGGCTAACTAAGACCCACATCCACGCCACTGCAGCGCGCACCGCAGACATCTTCCTAAAGCTTTACGCAATGATGATTCAGGCTCGAGACGTTTTACAAGTATTTACTACTGATGCCTTCACACGGAGCACTCCTTGCTTTATCTTGGCATTACCCTTTATAAATGTTAAAGCAGATATTTGCCTACATTTAGTTTTGACGCTTTAATGTTTTCCTTACTAGGGTTCATATTATAGCCTGATACAAAAAATAGTGCACAAGGACGACCGGCTAATAAAATTACAACAGGATAGAATATTTGCGGTTTTGCTAACTCTAAGTGGGTATTCCATCATCACAAACGCAAAATAATGATATGAAGACCTTAATCGTAAAGCTGGCATTTTCAATACTCAAATACAATCAATCTACACGTTACAGAAACAAAGATGTATCACTGTCTATGGGCATCTATGTAGGCGTTGATTACATAACGCAAATAGACAATTACTGTCACCTTACGAAACTACGTGTCGTAGTATTGAATGAAATATAGAATACCTAAAAAACTGCAGAAATCTCTTTTGTAGGTCAATGCTGATATCACTGATATTGTCTAGATTCGGAGTGATGTGCCGTTCGAGGTTAACTCAGCCTTTGTTTTAACAAATTATATCAAACTATGACACGAGCGTGCAATTTGTTTTACAATGGAATCCGGTATAAATATGAATCAATTTAACCACGCTTAATGAACATAACGTCATTTTACCGAAAATAAAAATGCATAATCCACTTCGAACCGGTTAGTTTGACTTGCGTATCGATTTTATCTTCAACTAATTAATTTAATTTATTTTTGTTGGACTTGCCTTAACTTGTTCACCACATCGAATTCTGTGAACTGTCTGCTGAGGATTATACAACTTATTGTGGTTCCCGATGGAAAGATGTCAAGGCTTCTATTTGCCAGTGGCATCAACAGTATAAATATAATTACAATTTAGCAGGTGTTAAGTCGTCATTTTATTTTATGCATTATTACACAATTGTTGAAACGATGCTTCAATCTTGTCGCATCCTTTTATGGTTAAATGCGTAACCACCAGTGTGTAATTTGTTAAATCGTTGAGAGCCTTTGAGTTATAAGTACCTTTGTCGCAAGATTTTTATATCCCTTAAGTTGTGAAACTTGACAATTTAACAGAAAGGGCTTTACCATTTTTGTATTTTAACATTGCTATTCCAGTCTTGTCAGATTGAAAAGGAGGAAAATGTTACTGCCTACGCCTTATTCTGGGAAGTGTGACATTAGCATACACATTGAGTTACCTGCGGTTGGAATCCGTTCTCGTCTGCGATGTACGTGAGCGCGATGAGCGAGCCGTCCGGAGCTTTATAGCTGAACTTGCCTTCCGCCGTCTGTATCTCTTTACCTTCGCCCTGCCCGAAGTTCTTCACGTAACCCGTTTCTTCTGCATTGATCTCGTTGCCTGTCTCGTAACTGGAAATCAGAAAAAAATGGTTTGTATGTATAGAATTGAGGATTCGATTTAACACGGACCTAAGCCACGGAGTCTGGATTTTTACCAGGTTAATGGCAATAGGATCGCTCCCTGTTGAAACTTAAACATAACTGGTACAATGTGGGTGTACTGCCACAAAATGTGTGTGTGGTGTACACCTCAGTCTGTTTAACCGACACGGGCGTGAGGTTATGTTATATGCTACTGGTTTTGTCCTTAGAACTATTTTTTCCTTTTTTCAATGTAAGTATCTAACAGCTGTAACATGTAACACTATCTTTAGGGAAAATGGTATTTTTTTATATTAGTGTTACTGGAATTGTTTAAGGTGGTATTATAAATCTACGAAGTTTTTACTCATAAAAATCCCCCGTTACCAAAAATAATATTATCACGAACTTGTACAGTTAGTGTAAAATATTATCTTACCTTGCAATCCCTAAAGGAGTGATCCTTATCTCTTAAGATTTCATATTTTATTCAAAAGTTGACGTGCTGACGTACATAAGGTTACAGATGGCTTATGTACTTCACCGACGTGAGTGTTTACCTTATAATCTTGCATGCAATCACAGACAATGTAGTGAGTCGCTGACTTTACATAGCTGTTGAACTAATGTTCATTGCAATATCATCTTCTTCTTCTTATTTCGCTATCAATTTTGGCGTCTGAACAAATCATAGTGAAATCATAATGAAGTAAGGATCAATAGATTGACTCTTTATTGCTTACAAAATTGTTAAAAATAATATCATAATCTTTGGTGATTAGAGTTTCGTAGGTAGCCAAAGAGTACCTATGGGACCCTACTAACGTGCCAAAATACATTTCTATATAATTATTCTATTGCCAATCCATTTGACAACTTTTATCTTATGTCATGTGGTTCCTAATATTTACCTACTTTAGAAAAAATCTTGCTCAGCTGCTTTTAAAGGCAGATTACCTTCAGACCGTAATAAAAGGTCCACAATAAGTATTAAATACCATGTTGTAGGGGTATATAAAATATTAGTATTAGATAATATTTATGAAGTCAAAAACAGTCTTACAGCCATTTATATGAGCCATCAACATTAGGTCCTTCTGATTCGAAGCGAATGATGGGTATCGGAGGCGTGGACTGCGCTTGCGCCGCTGTATACGTCACAGCTACAAGTAGTACGAAGAATAAGGAGATCTGCAAAAGACAAAATACGATAAATTAATGGCTGAACTAATCTATCTGGTTCAACTGATGAATTGACTGTAATCCCATACTAGACTCTAATTTTCACAAATATAATAATTGAGTTGGGGTTTGGAGCGGACATACAATTTGACGAACGTAACATAATAAGATTGGCCAACAATACGTATGGTGATACTTTACTTATTCGTTACTTACTGTGATACTCAGAGATATTTAATGATTATTTAAGCCGTCACTTAGTAAAGATTTGACATAATTTTGTATGACAAAACTCTCAAAACCTTTACTAAGTGATGGCCTAAGTAATCATTAAAGCTCTCTGAGTGCGGCTGTTAGATTACAATAATTTTAATAGTGCTTTAATGGTAGGTAAATAAGTTAATATTAGTAACCTTATCTGCCAGAGGGATACCTTCTTGACGGTATCTAAAGCCAAGTCAGAGGCGGTATAAAAAGTTAACCACAAAGAAGAACTATGAAAAATGTTATAAACGATTATGGGGTCTAAACAACACAAGCTTATCGAATCATATTTAAACATTATCATCCTTATGAGTATTATAACACCTACACTGATTTACATTTAAAATGATTATATTTACCTTTATTTGTACGTCTACTTGACTTCGACAGTAAAGATCAAAAGACGAAGGATAAGTGCTAAGTCTTATTTAAAACAATAAATACACAATCGCTCAATATTTGAGCGCGCCATCTGTTAAGAACCTACTTAGGTTCTTAATAGAATGCGCGTAAACGAGATAAGTGCAAATATAAACAAAGGAGACTCAGGATACTGTTTGTTTGAGAGATCTCGAAACTATAGTGCCGTATTAAAGTTGTTTCAATTTAACTGAAAATACGTAACGAAATCACTACGTACGCAATATTGTACTAATATTATTAACTGGAAGTTTGTACGTAGGGGATAATCTTCGGAACTACTGATCCGATTGCGAGAGTTCTTTCACTAATGTGAAACTATATCTCCGAGTGGCAAAGGCTAGATATATAATTATATTAAAACGTTCTCGTAGTTTAACTTCGTTTCATAATGAGATGGGATGTTAATGGGAGGGGAAATAGTTAAAGTTACTTTTTGGAAAGCAGGTTTGGAGTACCCTAACCAGTTCTTTATTATCCACAGCTGTCTAATAATCTGCATATTTTTGAAGAATTTAATGTTTGTCTAGGTTGAAATGTCGATATGAAACAAGTGCCAATGTGAACGAACGGTAAACGCCTGACAGTTTTGGATAGCATTTTTTCTCAAGCATTTTTTGTTTTTGTTTGGTTCCATAAACTAGTAGGCGTTTGGTTTTCAGAGTTTACTACGGTCAGTATTTTTTTTTAAATCTAAATGACACATTGCATCAAATTGCAATGTTATTGCCATTAAATTTAAGTAAGACACTTGTTATTTGAATATACAGGCGATGTCAGCAGGTATTACTAGTAAAGGTAATCAATTATATTTTACTTTTACTTCAGTAATTAAATGTATATTAAAAATTATAAATAGACAATAAAAAGACATGGTGTCACTTATTTAACGCAATGAAGTTATTTGGAAAAAAAATTTGATAACAGGAAAGGATATCTCAAATAAATTAAGGTATCTAGTTGACATCATTACACCATTACAGCTGGTATCATCCCACCATTCACACAAGTTTGCAAATTGTCCGCAACATATATCCATCTCATGCCGGAAGGCACAAAGGTTGAAAGTGCTTTCTTCGTGAACAATGAAAATAAGTTTATAGAAATCGTGTGTTGAAACCGCTAACCGCACTCAGTGATTTATATACACCGTCAGTTTTATATCGTGCACATGCATCGGGGTTACACCACAAACCATAACTAGAAGCGCTTTATGTCTACTCGGTTTTTTGAAGACAATTGATAAGAAGAAATTTATACATTATTTTGAAGCATTTTCCAACAAAGTGTTCAGTAATGTTGATGGCAATAGGCTCGCCCCCTATTACATGTTACTTAAACATAACTGGCGACCCTTTGTGGATTACAGGCGTGATGTTATATTAGGTAACTATAATTATCGTTTTTCAGATATTCACCTAACTCTTATGTGGTGATCAAAATTATATAAAGTTTCAAATAATGAGCCGCATTATTTCTGCTTTATATAATTTTGATGCGGAGTTAAACGATTACGTGGGTGAGGCATTCCAATAAATATCTCCCAACAATGTTTTCAGTGTAATACTTTAAAGTCGTTGTCAGGATTTTAGTCTTATTATAATAAAACTACCTGATTACTTTTGTAACTTAAGATGATACCAAAAATCTAACTTTAATTGAAGTCTATCACAACCTACAAATAGTGCTAATTACTTCAGACAAACCTATCACACAACAATCAGTTTCACGCGCTCATTACAATTTCAATACAATATGACCGTTGCTGTAGGTCGCAACACTCTGTCGGAAACCTATGCGAATGAGCTTTGCAATCGGCACTGTAGAAATGGCTATCACATAGCTGATATATCATGCATTTATTGATCTCTTTATTAATAAGATGAATGGTCTAATCACTGCTGACATTTCCTCGTGTTGCAAGTGTAACCGTCTATTCAAATTTTCTTAGATGTTTTCGAGGCGTAAATAGTCGCAATAAATGTACGCAAATTAATGCATGGGGTAAAATATATTCTGTATTTAGCGTTTAACTACAAAATCTATTGATGATAAATCACATTTTATGTCCATCCGTTAATAGATTTACTAATGAGCTTTGGACGTGTTGAGTCCTTGGCGTGGAAAATATAGCCTTCCTCGTTTTTGTTTACTTTGTGTTGCTAGAATTACCAATCATCTAAGTGTCGCAATTCGTTTTAAGACGTTTGCCGATGTTTGAAGAAGTTAATTAATTACAAAAAAGCAGACTTGTTGTGACAGAAATGTCCAGAAATACCATACAGTGAGGTGTTTCACATTGCTAACACATATTGCACGCACAGCCTCACAAGGCAATACATATGCATCGTTTGTCAGTTACAAAAGTCCTTTGTTGGAGAACGACTACATTATATTTTACGATTGATATTGTGCAACTTTACACATAGAGGAAGTGGTTCGTCTCAAAACGTGAGGTAGGTGGGTAGAAATTGTCGGTTTGAAGAAAGAAAGGATTCCGTGATTCGACAACGATCTATCTGCATTGTGAACTCCTGTTCATGAAACACGTGTTGATCTGTGACCCGTGATAGCGTAAATAAATTTGCATACTAAAATTCTTTGAAGACAGGTTAAACGTTATATGTAGCAAGAGAAAGCTGAAGCTTTCATAACTTGAAAACTACATTGTAACAGTAACCATTTTATTGCACATTGCCCCACACTAGGACTTTTTCCTGGTGGGTAAGTTTACAAACATTTAAACTCACATACACAAATAGCCAGACCTGGAACAATTACCTATGTCATACAAATATTTGTTCCGTGCGGGGTTCGAACCCATGATACGCGTAGCAACAAATCGCTTAGCTACAGCGCCAACTGTGCCGTCAAATATATTGCTAAAGTTTATCATTAAATTAAAATATTGATTGGTAACTGAAGGGGACACAATAATGTTATTTTATTTTATAGAATTAGACATTAACTAAACAGTAATAAAGACAAAACAAGAATAGATAAATGCAAGAAGATGAGGCGGTGTTGCTGAAATTGACGCATAATACGAGACATTATACGTAAATACCACATTTCATTATTGACTTCAGAGCGTTTCATTTGCGGACTGTCAATCACTATTATAAAACAAAGTCTTCCGCCGCGTCTGTCTGTCTGATCGCGATAAACTCAAAAACTACTGCACCGATTTTCATGCTGTTTTCACCAATGGATAGAGGGGTTCTCGAGGAAGGTTTTAATGTATAATATCCACGCTGTCGAAGCCGTAGGCAACAGCTAGTTAAATATATACAGAGTATAAGTAGACCCTCACATAAAAAGTTATTTTAATTAGAGATATCGTTCTGTATATTTAAGCCTTAGGGCCTTTTTTATTAATACTCGTATACTTATAATTTTCCCAAAATTCAAGACTTTCAGCTGCTTAATAATTGATTATGCTGTTAGACATTTATTTTATTTTATTGATTACGCCTCTATAAACAAGAAGAATGGATGAAGAAGACATATTGTGCCGACTCCAAATAAATTGGAAGATTGATTGAGAATGTTTAAACAAATAATGAACTTCATCATCTGCCTAGCCTTTTCCCAACTATGTTAGGGTCGGCTTCTAGTCTAACAAACGATGAAAGACAAATAATGAACTTATAATTTTTGAATAGTATTTTTAGGTTTTTTAGTTTTTGTTAACATAAGTTTTACGTGAACTGTTTTGTATTGTATTTTATATGGTGTTGATTATTGTATTTAGTCTCTTGGATGGCTTGAACGTCGTAATGTAAACCTACCATAGATTGTTAATTTAGTTAAGTTTCTCTTTAAGTGAACTGTAATTTGTTCTTTGAGAAAATAAATGTCTTTAAACCGAGGTTACGTTTTATTTTTGCAATTAATTAGGTACCTACCTTCTTGTACGAACAATACTGTAATTCTTAAATATATTTATATCAATTTTTTTTTTTAATTTTAGGACAAATAACAACCTAATATTACCAAAAACTATACCTACCGACTGCTACAACTATTAAGATCTAACTTCCGGGATAATACTTATTTGATATCGGTCATCCAGGTACTATTATTACTAATGGCGGACATGAAGGGGTGCCATTGTAAGTTCATATTACTTTTGCCAGTCATACACCACTTAATAATAGAGCCTTTGACTATCACTCGATGGCTGAGAAGACCATAATCTATGTATATAAGGCATCATACGCTTAAGTACAAAGGATAAAGGTTATATGAAAGCTTTCTATATGCAGAAAAGTCACGACAGCAATCAGACATCAAGACGATGATTACACACCTATTAATCATGAAAGATTTTCAGGAAAATAAACTTTCAGCGACTTTTTAAAATAAGTAATATATATTTCCTCACCATTGTGTTAGGATGTAGGACAGGGGACGTCAGTACAAAGGGACTGGATGCAATCACAGGCACAAATGTGTGCTCGTTGACACTGCATGGGGTTTATATACCGGCGTGTTTACCTATGAACTTCGTGCGACCCGACGCCGGCGCAAGCTCATCCCGGCGGTATATCTCCGCGACGCTACGCTCACTTACAAACGTGCCCGAACGCATGCTAAACAATCAGATACTAATGGAAATCGAATTATCATCACAATTTTGAAGAACAGAATGCTTATAAAATTATCTTATTCAATTAGATTTCTCAATTTTGGTCCCCATTTTGCGACTGAACTTTATCATATTTTCATATTTGAATATTTGTTAGGTCTCGTAAGGTATATAATGTTACAACCGCACAAATAGGGTTTTTACGTTTTTACTCAGCATAATTAAGATCGCGCCTCCCCCTCACAATTCCCGAAGGGTAAGACGGAGGTGTACCCATGTACACCCACATTTCGGCAGTTATGTTTTAAAGTCTCATGTAATAGGGGGCGAGCCTATTTGCGAGGCGTCAACCCAGGCTCCGTGACTGCTACTGAAAAATTCCTGATGGAAAAACCCAATAACACTCTGCCCGACCTGGGATTCGAACCCAGGAATTCATGCACAGCAGTCGCACTGGCGACCACTAGACCAACTAGGCAGTCTTTTTTTAACCAACTTCCAAAAAGACGAAGGTTGTATGTTCGACTGTCCTATGTCTTTGTTGATATGTTCACCGATATCTCAGTCAATTGTAGACCGATTTTCATCAAATTTCTTTTTTATTCGATATAGTATACTCCTAAGGTGGTCCCATTATCACCAACACGATCTGATGTTGCGATCCCAGGGAAATCGAGGACAACCCCTTTTGATAGGCACTTGTTCATTTTTCAAATATTATGTAAAGCTCTTCAAGTATTTGCGTCTGATTAATCATAATCTTATGTGGATGAGCTGACGATGGAAGATACAACTCCTCAACCCTAACCGTTGAGGAGTCGAACGAAAATTCTTTAAAATTTATAGGTACATCAATAACGGACCGATAGTTGAATTCTTTCTTTGAATTATTTATTAGTGGTACAGGTTGACCTGACAAAATAAGGAAAATCTCATTAGCCGACTTTAAAAAAGGAGGATCTCAAAACGTCCGATTTTTTCTATTTCTTTTAGGTAAGTATACTTTTTTACTGACAGACTGACTACAAACATCGGATTATTCCACTTCCCCCCCCCCCCCCCCGAGAGAATCCCCCTCAGGTGGGAAAAATGGACTCAATAAAGTCCAGAAAGTCCCCTTGGCATTTTGAGTTATTCCACTTTCCCCCCTAAGGGAATACCGAAACTGAAATTTTGAAGCGTTTGCAACTTGTCTAGGATCAAAAAGTTAGTTTGGTAGTATTGTAATCATGTGCATTATAAGTGAACAGAAATCTTTCTGTTCTGTTTCTGTTCTGAACAGACTCCTTCTCATGCAACCGCATAAAACTTTGAGATTACTATATTTAGCCATCTTCTATTCTTTAATAAATAATCATAATATCAGAGCAGGCTTCATTTCGAAAGATAACTATTTTTTACTATTATAACTTCGGTCAGAGAGCGCTGCCTTTTGTGTGATTTTATTTTAATATTAGTTTAGGTTTCAGCTTACACATTCGAAAGTTGAAAGTAATTTTCTAATGCATAATGATTTGCCCCCCTTAAATATTTGTTTTATTTAATTTTAATATTTATTTTAAAGTTAATATAAACCTAAATATTGTGAGAATATTTCAAGCGTCTACCTGTTGCCGTTATCAATATCGAGCAAAAAAATTACGGTTGCTGTATGGGAGCCCCCTTGAATATTAATTTTATTCTGTTTTTTTTTGTATTTGTTGTCATAGCAACCGTGAAGCCGCGGGCATCAGCTAGTACCTATTAAATTAAAGATTTCAATGATGTGTTCACTTAATTCTCGTTAGCCGCAATAAAATGGCTACCGACTGTTTAAAAGCTATTAAAGTATGGTGGATGATTTTTGATTTACCTAGTTAATCAGCAAGTTTAATGTAGCCTATACAACATTTGCCAAAACAGCAGATGATTTCATCATAATATATAACTGCGTCTTATCCAGAAGGACATGGAACCACAGTTCTTTCCTAGCTTATGTTATAAAAAGAGCTCCACTCTATCGTGTATAGATAGAAATCATGATTTCTGAAAAACTACTAGACCAGTTCACTATGATTCCCACCAATTCGGTGCTATAGATTAGTAATTATGTCCTACTGGAAATTCTCTTTCCGGTACTACCTCATCACCTTCCTGCCCCTATCCCATTCTGTTTGGGGTCGGCGCAACACGTTTTCTTCTTCCATTCTTCCCTGTTAGGCGTCAAGGTGGCATTTACTCCTTTCTCATTCATATCATTCCTCGCACAATCCATCTATCTTTTCTTTGGCCTTCCTCTCCCTCTCCATCCATCAATATTTATATTCATCGCTTTTTTAGTCACATGCGTTTCATCCCTCCTCATTGCATGACCATACCAAGATAAAACCTTCCTTTCATTTTTTTACAGGTGCTGTGCCACTTTCAAACTTTTCCTAACCATTTTTTCTTTCGAGTACTACCTACTACGCGAAAATTATTTATTTTATTGAAAAATCAGTTTTTACTGTAAGACTAAATGTACTTCAAACATGGTGCTAATGGATGCATTGAATCAACATAACCTTGGTTTTGTCCATGTTGATTTTAAGACCCACTCTTCCAGAAGCTCCACTGAGGTCATCGAGCATTGTACTGATGTCCTCCATGGTCTCAGCCAAGTACTGGGGTCATAGAGGTATAGTAAAAACTTGTATAAAATTACTTGTGAGAAAGTTCGGCTTTGACCATGGTTTGACCCCCAATATCTCTATAACTAGAAGATGGTCTAAAATTAAATAATGATAGCAATGACAAGAAGAACCAGTGCCTTTTAGCTAACTTAAGGGTACTTTTACCCCGTCGGGGCTTCGGGTTGTTCGCAAGAGATACCGCGGCCTCGACATAAAGGGCTAAGAAGGAACATGGGTGGTTTTTAGTCAGTACAACAAAAAAAAAATGGTACTTTTACAACCGTCATAGAAAAAAAAATGGCTTGTTTGAGTTCGAACCCAATACTTGTCAAGTCGCGGCGGTTACCGTTCTCACGTAGCATGACATGATGGCTTCTCTGGTGAACTCTGGTATGGTGATAATCGTAGTTACTATCCGTGCTTCGGAAAGCACGTAGTGCCGTTGGTTCCAACTGTCATATTATTATGTAAATCTTTGACAATAGTAACTCCATTCAAAATACTGGTATTCAGCTGCATCAGGTAAGTCAGGAAGCCGACCCTAACATCATCATCATCGTCAGCCTATAATGTTCCCACTGCAGGGACTCAGGCCTTCTCTCTAGGAGAGGGATGGCTATAAATCCACCACGCGGGCCCAGTGCGGGTGCGGGATGCGGGCGGTAGATGTCACATATCACTATCTTCGAATTTTTTGGTTCGGTGATGTGTATTTATGATACTTTTTATAAAAAATTGCCTATATTTTCCGATTGGAAAAAATCTCTCACATAGCTCTCTACTCATCCCCATGTTTGGTTCTCGCATTTTAATAATTATCGTCTTAGATGTAGCAGCCGTGGTATATCTATTGATTGGTGTAGTGTATGGAGTTTACAAAATGTGACGAATTTACTTTGTGGCGAATGTACAACAACCCGTTGCAGACACCTCGTAGACTATTCTAAAGACGCCGCAGCAACACTAATAGACATTTGACGCCATCTCACCTGATTGCTATCGCTATCGCCAATTGGCTCCACATTGATGCACACTTATCTAGTAATAACATAGACACTACATGTGACTAGAGATTGTAGCAATCCGAATAGTTTGTTTTGACTCAAATGTCCAGCAGATTACTAAATAGTTCATCTTTACCAAGGGACCAACAGCTTAGCGTGTTTTTCGAGGCTTGAAGAAAACTCCGTATGTAATGCGGTAGTCACCCATCTATAGACGAACCTAGACAAGCGCAGCTTAATCTGAGATTGATATCAGCGGCTGTTATGATCTAGTCGCGAGCTACTCTATGAAGAAGAATGAGCATGAAAATATGTTTCAAAACGTGGAATTTGTTCATGTTTGTGTTAACCACGTTTTGACTACCTATTTAGAAATGTAAAGACCCACCCTAAAAACATTTTCATCATTTCAGCCAAAAGACGTCCACTGCTGGACATAGGCCTCCCCAGGTGTCGCCACATTGACCGCTCCCGTGCGTCTCGCATCCAGCGGGTCCCCGCACCAGGTCAGCGGTCATTGTCAGTAGGTACCTACCTATTTATAAATCTTGACTAAAGAAATGTAAAGACGCACCCTAAAAACATTTTATGGTATGCATTTTTGTCGACACACTTGAGCAATCATGTTTTTTTTACAAAAGAGAAAATAAAAGATGCTTTTACATAACGACACAAAGACGTGGTAACAATGTACTTTGTAAATGTATAAATTAACTTGCTATAGCTACTCCAATGTTCTTATGAAAGCATGAAAAATATGTCCTCAACTAGTTATCGAACCATGGAGGTTTTATTGTTTCACTTCCTTCTTTCTTCACGGGTTGACAAGACAAGAAACCACAAAATGTACCTACGTTTTCAAAGTTTTGAACGCATGTCAAAGAGGTGATATGAATTCACTTTATTTTTTTCTTTCAATAAACAGGTTACTTTTAGCGGCTAAATGCAGGTACACTTATGTCTAACCCTTTATACAGACTGATATAATGTTATGTTATATAGTTATGTATTCATGTTTTTGGTAGTATTATTGGGGTTAACACCAGTACAGAGCTACACTTACAAAGATGCAGTAAAGTATTGAGTATCGAAAGATCGAAGATCTGAAGTCTTTATCGAAAAGTGACTTATTTCTATTGTCATGTATGTTAAGTGTATTATAGTTATCAAGATTATATCCGGCAAAAACGTAATGTCTGCTAAAGTTTTTTAAATAAATAGCTTTACATTTAATGTTTGGGTACAATTTTTATGGCGACAACATTACCTTAATCCAACCTTGGACAACCATTCATTAATTATAGTCAAAATATATCCTCGTGCGAAATGTAAGCGATTAATAAAAAAATATCGTTGATAGGTTACAAACTTATTTATCAATTGAAGTAATATTAAGTTTTAAGAGATTAATTACGTATTGACCAGACTGCCTCGATGGTCTAGTGGGCGCAAGCGCGACTGCTGTTCATGGGGTACCGAGTCTGGAAAAGTGTTATTGAGTTTTTCCATCAGGAACATCTTAGGAGCAGCCTCGAAGTCTGGTTTTTTCTCCAGCGGGTGGCAATATGCTCGTTAATGTAATGACATAACTGACGATATGCAGGTGTACTAATGACACCTCTGTCTAACCCTTTAGTAATTAAAGGCATGATGTTATGTTAATTATGTTTAAGTCCCAGATAACCTTGGGGATCGCCCTATGATGACTTACGACGGGAACTGAAGAGGTTTCCGAATAATGTCCGGGTCGTATTCTAATGTAATATTTTACTCATCGAGAATTTCAACATTCGTGTGAGTAGCGTAGAGTTGTGCTAAAACCAGTCATAGATCTGTCTGCCGTATTTATGATAGTGTAGGTAAGGAAACCTTTGCATAAACAAGTAACGTTATATCGCAGAGAACTTAAAATGCAATAATAATTTAAAACCTCGGCCAATACCTGAGAAAGCTCTCGCTAGGCAGCTGGATCAAGAGCTTGGTTCAGAAAGTGATACTTCTGGCCACGGCTCGTATTTTTAGGAGGTTCCCTTCTCTGGAGCTGTTTCCAATACCGGTGGGCAACTAATAATTAATTTTTTACGATTACAGGGCGTCAAAAAATTCGTCCACATTGCTGGTAACAGTAAAAGTGCCCAGAAGGTTGGCAGTATTCCCACGTTGGATGGCAATGCTGATTCTTTGGGCAAGGAATAGACCAGCCCTCTGGTCCCGTGAAGAGTCGTCCAACCGCTTAGCAATTTCCTTACATAATAGATGCGCACTCGGACCCCAAGGCCCTTTTTTACGTAGAGTTACTTATTTCTATGTACAGAATGCCTGGTTGAAGGGTTCGCTTACATCTTGTATACTTAAGTTCTCAGACCAATACAATTTTCTCCAATGTCCTTAACCCCGATTTCATATGAAACATCAGTCACATAAACCTTCCCCCTTACACATAAAACTTGTTTGGCAATTAAAGTAAATATCGCTTAAATCTAATAGAATGAGTTCTAACACATTAATTTTAAAGGTGAGTTGATCATAATTTCATAAGATTATGCCTTTTGCTTATTAACTTACATTATCGGCATGGGTGGGCTAATATTAACAGTATTCTTGCATTCGACTACTGAGTATGACGTTCTGGGTTTGATACCTAGGTCGGAAAAAGGGTTATTGGGTTTTACCCTCAGACATTCTCAGTAGCTGCCACGGAGTCTGGATTTGTGCCCAATTGACGGAAATAGGCTCGCCCCCTATTTCATGAGACTAAAACATAACTGGCAAAATGTCGATGTTCTATTAGGTACGCCTCTGCCTAACTCATCGGAGATTGCAGGCGTGATGTGCATACATTTTTTTCACCGCAAGATATTATGTGTTCATAGAAAAAAAATTGTACCCTTAATAGGTACATATCCTTTAAGTTTAACGATCCCTTCAAGCTCAAGTCGGCTTTAAGGGTGATGCTACGGTAGCGGCAAACGTTGTCAGAAGATCGTTCATGTTAATTGTACCTATATACTCGTAACAATGTTGGTTGCTTTAGCTTATTTTTTGATAATTTAACAATTTTCACAGCTCTATTGTTGGGAGATCTCGTTTTTCTGACAATTAGTTCTAAACGGTAGAAATTAAATAAAAAACAATAAGGTACTATAACGACGGTTAGCAAGTTGCCACTAAGGTAATCAATGAAATCACACATTCGTTCTCTGTACGAGAAGACGCCTTTACCCTGTAGTTGGAAATTCACAAAATTGTTACCACATAACTTAAAGTTATCATGATTTAATCCGTCACGATTGTGAGTTTACTACCTACATCTTTCCCAACCTGCATTTCGCTTAAATTTTCTCTGCAACAAACTGTAATATCATTAATATCATCTTCCGTGAATAAAGACTTGACTTCAGAGGTTTAATTAAGGCCTTGCGCAAACTGATCAAGTTTCGTTTGAGTGTTCGAGAGTTCACGCTAAGGTTGCACAAAGCCGTCATGCACTAGACGAACTAATGTCCGATAAAGACCGAGGGTCTCTTGTGAAATATTTACATTTTCTCGAACATGCGTCGTACGCGCACTGACCCCACCGAAGCCAGTTCTACGTGTGGCATTTGATGAAAACCAATAAAAGATATAAAGTAATCAACTTAAAGCTTCTGCATTTATATAATTTCCAAGTAATGCACACTTATTGATGTTCGTTTTGATGAATTTAAAGGTTATATATTTAAACTTCATGTACAAGAATGGTACTTAGGCGGACTTAATGCCACAAGGCAATCTCTACAAGTCAACCTTTGGGTCAAATAAGACAGCATTGCGATAGAGAACAAAAAAAATAGGAAGAAACCATTTTGTTAACATAAATTGAAATACATAAATCCATTCATCCTCAATGTATACATTTTATACATTGAGGTAGGTACATATTAACATATATAAATACAAATAAAAATAAATAAACACATGAAATGGATTATGGAATTGTCTTGAAATCTTAGGTAGAGAGAAAAATACTGACAACTCATCATCATTTTCTTGGCCCTGTCCTTGTTCATTTGGGGTTGGTGCAGAATGTCTCCATCTTTCACACGTCTCCATTACTCGTAATCTCAGCAGCTAACTCTTTTATAGATAACAATTAGCTCAATATAAATATTTTTTACATATTTACGAATTTCCAAAATAACGAAGATCCTTTCACAAATAGTGACACCAATGGTTTGTCTCATACTTACTCAAAATATTAGTTATAACCAAGAGTGCATCGTACATCTTAAGTAAATATGACTAAGTTTGGGATTTGATTTTTATTCCCGTTTTAATCGAGCACTAGTAGACGGTACCAGGAGCAGTAGTTTGACAGTCATGCGTTAGTAACAAGGAATAACGCTAAGACGCAGTTCGTGGCAACTAATGTTAATTTTAAACTTTTCAGCGCAAATATTACCCAGGTTACGACTAACACTGGGTAATATAATACTCGCGTTGAAAACGTTGGCATACAAGAAATGCAGAAATTAACAAACGTAACCGCCGCTGTTATAACAAACATACAAAATGTAATGTACATTTCAGGTTCGTTTAAAATAACTAATTTGTTAATTAAAAACGTTAAACGTAGCGTAACTAAGTGGTAGCAAATTGTGACTACGTAAGAAGATACGTAGCTAATGCAAGTATCACTACACCTGATTGTTGTTCTAGTATAATAGTAAAAACTGGTTCAATCCACTGGCTCATTCCACTCACTCGGGCTGAGTGACAGCTAAATAGCGAGTACTAGCGCGTGCCTAGTCGCATATGATGTAACCCTCTAATATAACTTCGAGTCCTGCGATTGTATAATTCTTTTTACTATACTTTCTATCTGGAATTAGTTGTGCTCGAACGCCTGGTCACATCACGATTTGTCATTTGCCTGGCAATTTCATAACTGTAGTAATGACTTCGCATAACTTAACGTTACAGCATAAAGTCGTCTGTCTGCTAAATATTGCAATCACCTTCAAGAATATTTTGTTCACTTAGTTTTTTTTTCTCTTCGTGAAGAACAAACTGGGTAAATAAAACAGCATAGCAAATGGTTATTATTGTTATTATCATTCATTTGTGTCCCGATGCAGGGCAAAGGCCTACGTTCCCTCCTTCCACTTATCATTATCGAGTGCTGTTGCTCGCGAATCCTTCTGAAAAGAGTTGAGTTCGTCCCACCATCTCCTTCTGGGCCTGCCGTTTTGCCGTTTGCTACTGTTTGGGACCTATTTTGTTATAACTTTAGCCTATAGATCCTCCGACATGCGACTGATGTAACCAGTTCAAATCTATTTGAGCTTGGCAGCCGTGTGATCTACATAGGCAATCTGAGTTTAATAAAATAACTATAATTGGTTTTCTGACTAAAATTCCATTAGAGGTGTAGCAGAACTCTTTCATGTAGGTTATCTAATCAGCAGTATCGACTTTAACCGTATGTGTCTGCACCTGATGTATATCAATGATTGGTGCCCATCGTAGTTATTAAAGGGTTTGTTTTACAAAAGAGGGTGTCAACTTTTAAAATATATTTTACAACATTTTTTATTTAAAATCAAACATACAAAGATAAGTTAATTACAATGGTAAGGTATTTACAAAAGTATAAAAGTAATGGAACACTTCTCTTGTTGGTGTTGTATCACAAATAGAAAATTAGGTCTTGGATAATTACCATAATTTTATAGAACACTGTGTTAGTAATCTCAAGTCTATTATATTGAGTTCCATAAAATGATGAAAATTATCCTGAGTAGTTTTATTTCACATATCCACCCGTACAGCAGAAATACAGCACTGGCATCATTATGAGAATCAAACCTCCCTCATTTTACAAGATACCTGTTTCTAGAGAACAGTTTGATTCCAATAACTGCATCGTTTGTTAGCTTCAAGATCAAGTCTTTTAATATGATATCAGTTACCAGAAACTAATAGCAAACCTAGTAATATTTGTCATATTGAGTATTATATTATCTTGTAAAATAACAATTCATCTTCACTCTATACCTAAAGCCTATGACCACAATATGTGAATACTGCATACGGCTATGAATACATTTTGTTGTCATCCAATCAGGTGTCACGATTAGTCCAAATATTGGATTCGTTTATTGTATGATTGGATCACAAGTCTTAAGATTTTTGTATGTGACATAATGCAGGTGATAGGCGATAACTAGTCTTAAAGTATATGGCATTTGGAGGTCCTGCCATCAGAACGTTCACGGTATCAACACTTGAGAGTCACTGTGAAGCACTTTACTGCTGGTAGTAAGTACCTTTGTAGTCGAGGGCTGCTCTATCTTCCTGTTGCCTGGCAGCAGCTTCTGGGTTGTTTTTGGCTTCAAGGGCATCACGCTCCTGGAAAATTACATTTTATGGTTTGAATTGTAAATAAGTTTTATGAGACTTACAAAAAATAATAAACAAAATTATATCAGATTTTAAACTGCCATGGTCACTAAATCAATTATTTATAATATCGGGAACTCGAAACAATAAGTAAACATGGTAAATATCCCGTTTTCAGTATAAATAATAAAATGATACCATTTCAATAAGTTGTGGAATTAACAAGCGTATGGCGTGGGAGTTGCAATAACGTACAAAATATACAAAATTTTAGACTGTATACTGTGTACTAGCGTAGGTAAAGCCTTTCACATTTCTAATGCAGTTATTAATTGCAGTCAGCACGCACTTCCATTGCGTTTCCCTTCCAGGGCGAAAGTATAACGGTATTTAAACAACATTTGATTATTCTCAGATTGATATACATTATTCAGATTCAGATAAACAGGTTCTCGGTAGATATATTAGGACATGGTGATCCAGAATTATCTAACACCTTTTGAAGGATACTCCATGATAGATCAACGTGTCTTTAAAATTACCCAACTAAAATCAAAATTTTCTTTCCACCCTTGTCTACCTTAAACCTAGTTCTGAAATACATTTTGACTGGACAACCAAATATTAAAGAGTACGAACAAGTACTCTTGAAAACATCCCGGTACGGTAAGTACCTATTCCCTACCAATGGTGGCTTAAACTAATCTTGGAAGCAGATAAATAATCTCTTCTTGTTTTATCCAATCTTCTGAAATACTAGCGACATGTTCCAATATTTTCAAGGTTTTCTGACGATTGTACTTTCGAGATGTTCTTTCACAAGAAACCACAGAACATTCAAATTCACATTCTAGAATATTCAAACTCAAAATATAAACAAAATACTTACAGCGTTAGCCTTGATTCCAGCGTAGATCAGGTCAAGACCTTTCTGGATTTCAGCAGAGACGGGGGGAGGGGTGGGGATGTGGTCACCCTTGACCCTGAATCCGAACTCATCGGCGGTGTACTCCACGGTAATGATCTGACCGTCAGGAGCGGTGTAGGAGTAAGATCCCTGTTGGACCAACGCGTTGTGGTCTTCGCCGACGGCCCTCAGGAAACCCTCCTCGGAGGCATGGATGTTGTTGCCGGTTTCGTATCTGGAAATGGTTTAGACATGAAATTAGTATTGATGTCTAGATTAAAGTAGGGAAATCAGAAAAGTTGACGATTTAAGGTGAAATTTTTGAGCGTCGAATAAATCTATTTAGTAAATCACAGAAGGAAACCCAAATATCTATATTGCCTTGCCATAGATAAGTTTTATGTCCATAAATTCCATAATTGACCACATCCTTTTTCCCGCTCTGGGCAGAGCGAAAGGGAGTGTCAGACACTACTGACTAAAAACCACCCATGTTCCTTCTTAGCCCTTGCGCCGAGGCCGCGGTATCTCTTTCGAACAACCCGCAGTCCCGACGGGTGACTACGTCCTTGACTCTGAATAATAGTGTCATATACATTCTTCGAAACCAAAAACTCAACACTTAAAACTTTTGCGAATTCATAAATTACAAACACCAGCAAGCTGTTCTTATGAAAACCAATAAATATGTTAATATAGTGTAATTTATTCATGTTTGCTTAAGTTTTATGAGTACCTATGCGTAATCTCCGAGATGGTAAAAGTGATGGGTCAAGGTTAGACATTTGAAGAGCAGTATAAGAAACACGACACCCACTACAAAGCTAAGTGCACAGTGGTGATGATTCGACAGCTTTTATAAAAAAAAAACGGTATCGCAATCTTGTATAATATATACGAGACGAGTAATAAATGAGTCGAAATTATCTTTTAATTTAGGAAGATTCAAAGAGTTAAAGACAGTATAAAATGTTCGGAAGTGGAGCACGTGAATATGGGAGCTTTCTTGTTGTAATTAAATACAGATTATAATAGAAATAAATACTTACGAAGTCTTATAGCTTCCATCGGTACCCTGCTCCTTGTCGAAGTGGATGATGGGGATGAAGGTGGTAGTTTCCAAAGAAACCTTGGGCCTGAAGTCTTCAATCTGCTTAGCTGGTCTGTACTCCTGCTGCTGCTGCTGGGCGGGCTGTCTGTACTCCTGCTGTTGTGGTTGTTGTTGTTGGTAGTTGTTGTAGTTCTGCTCTGCTGGCAGCTGGTCCTCAACTTCTTCCTGCTCAGGCTTGAGAGACACTCTCCTCTGCGGCAGAGCTGTCGCCAGGGACAGCAGCGCACAAGAAACGACCTGAAACCACAAATTCCCAAATTGTTAAACGATGCAATACACTTGAACTTTAAGGTAATGTTAAATAACGAAATGATGCCAGACAGAAGAGCTTAATCATATTCGGAATTTCGTAAGATAAGATGGTACAGATACAATAGGCAGCATCTTGTGAAACCGGCTCATTCGACACGCAGGTTGGGCGAAAGTGGGCTCCAACATGTATTGGCACTTACTACATGTCGGCAAGCATGGCATTGTTTTCATTGACATCAACCAACTTTTAGTTATGCTACGTTAACAAAGAGAATCTTTGTTTGAGGTTATATAACGTTGAGTTTATTACAAAAGGTGGGTAAATAGACTGTGGTTAAAATAGATGTCTTGTCTTATGTTTGAAAAACATAATTATTTCGGCGGTCAAATGTGCTAATATGTATGTGTTATTATTACATATTATGCAAGCTTTCATTACCTACATGAGTGACTGGAGCCGGTAGGCTAAACAAACGAGCATCGAAATAAACCGTCTTGGCGCAACCTCGACAATCTTCATGTATGTATGTAGTTACGATCACCAATTACAAATTGTTCTATTGTGTGGGATCGCTTTGTCATGCAAGCATTATATAGACTAATTTTATAGTGGATCGGTTTATTGCCAATGTAATGTTACGTTACGTTAAATTGATGTTCATGATACACATAATACTTGAATATAAAATATTTTACTAAAGCGAGTTTGATTGAATTTTGCTCTCCAAAAAATATATTTACGGTCACTGCACAATAATTTAGTAGGTATTTGTCAAACTAGACAGCATTTCGTATATAAAAAATCTAACTTACACATACTTTTTCAAATAATTCGACCTAGAAAACTGTTATATAATGAACTTACCAAGAACAAGATCATTTGTGTAACCGAAAGTTCATAAGAACGAGGTTGCAAAGTAATAGTTTCTTGTTTATATGCTAATGATTCTTTCTTCGTTCATATCTGGTTTTATATCGTAAATGCGTTCGATTGCGTGATGTTACATTACAGCACGCAGATGAAAACATAAGCGATTACGAATTGAACCGATTTTTATTTGACTTTAATTTGGATGTAATGATGTAGAGAGAATGACGAATCTAGCATCGATTGTTTTATTACTTACTCTCATAAACCGGTTACTTTTATTGTTAGCTCAAAGTTGAATAATAATATCGTAACTGAATTAACTATTTCAGAATTGCACGTGCAATCGTTATATCTCTATTTTGCATCTCTAATGATTACTAGATAGTAGATGGACCAAAATATTTTAAAAACGGTTGGTGATATTGCATTCAAAAGCAAAGGTGTGCGTAAAATAAATTTTCAAAATCGGATCCATTGTTGGTAAGCGATACAATCTAAAAAGGTAGGTATTAAGATGCTACCTTTATGCATAACATCTTAACGTTGGAGAAATTCAATCTTGAATTTCACTTGGTTCATAAGTTTTGCCCTTGACTGTACTGGTAAAAGACTCTGTTAGAAAGCAACCATTCATACGTTTTATGGGCAGAAAACCTAAACCACAGTGGCCTACTTAACTTGAGTTATGGGGCCAGACAAGAGGTGTAGGAAGTTCTTTCCAAAGATGGGTAAACGAAATAAGGATATATATTATGCGTGTTGCATGCATTATTGAAAGCTTTAAAAAAAATATCAAAAGAAACAGAAAGAGAGAAGATAGAAAAAGAGTATGAGATGTACCTATTGATTTAGTTGTCCACAGAAGAAACATAGATGTTATTTAGTGCCAATTTAGACGTCTAGATCTAGACTTAATTAAAATACAACGCGATTTGATTAGATTACGACTATAAACATCACATATGAGCACTTTAGATATCCTGGTTACATACTAAAACAAACAAAAACCTACGCTTAAGGTCGCTGCGGTTGTTCCGATTGCACTCGCGATAAACGATAAATAGTATAATTAAATGTAGGAATTTAAAGATGAAGACATTTAAATGGCAAAGTTCAATCGTCGACATATCTGCCGACCCTATTCTGTGCCGCCGCTCACAACACACGATTGCAGGCAATCCTTCACAGAACTTGGAAATTAACGTAATGCTAATATATTCCAATCATTATAATAACCACAATCTTCTATGATTGCTTCACTTTTAGAGAGAGGGGTTTCTTTAAAATTATTGGGGAAAAAGATAATTTTGAAAGGGGTAAAGAAAGAAAGAAGAAATGAGGGATAGGTAAATGTATGGAAAAGTCCACTTACCAGCAGTTTCATTATTGTTTATGTGTGGTGTCGTGCAGCAGCGAAGTGGCACGTGGAGTGTCGTGAACTATGTCAGAGTGGTAGTAGTGCGCTCACTTTTATACCGCACCCCTGCCACTTATCCGAACTGTGAGCCATCTCACTTTCATAGCCAACTTGCCGCTGCAATACGGTGCAGCCACGATCGAAGTCGGCGTAGTCGCGATTTTTCGATTTCAATTTCGATATCAAAATCATGACATTGTTCATTTGTGCCTTTATACCTATGATTGTCATGGTTCGTTAGATGTGATCTGAAAGCTTTCCAATGATCTGGCTATTGTGTTGCGTCTGATTGTGACTACAATGCGTACGTACGCGTAGAGTCCGTTTTGATACTATGTAAATAAATGATCATCATAAATAAATCACTCCTGACAACCGGTCACATTATTCATTCGAAAAAACTAGATCGATCAATCAAATATTTATAATTAAAGCATAACGCTATATTTTTATTGCTCCTCCTTATATTGTATAACAAAATATAATTAGTAGCTGACCACAAAAACCATAACTATCGTCCTAAGCATTGTTTATCAAATCATTAGAGATTTATTGGCTTAGTTATGTATGATTAAATAACTAATTTAGTCAATTAATGACTCGTATCGTATCTCATAAACTTTTAATTTTCATAGCATAAAACAGTAGTTTGGTGGTGAAAATCGGTTAAATGTGATACTACATGGATTTTTCACTTAATTCATAAATTAAATATAAATCGAGAAGTAACAGCTAATTTGAGCCTGACTCTTGTCTGCCCTTCCCTGCGAAGCCCGCTAAGCTAAGGGGATGCCGTTAGCCTGCTGTCGCTTGGATAATAAGTTGTTTGCTCCAGACTGGATGCCTTTTTTTTGGAGGATGATAAATCATCCAATGGATCTGGGCAGAGCGGTAGGAAGTGTCAGATTTCTACTGATTAAAAACCACCCATGTTCCTTCTTAGCCCTTTGTGTCGCGGCCACGGTATCTCTTTCGAACAACTTACAGCCTCGACGGGCGACACTCAATGCACCCACAGGATAGTCCAGTTAAACAGAAGGTTTCATAGGATGATGGGCGGGATGACATTAAAATAAAGTAATTATGTTGGTGTCCTCTGCGTACAGGCTCCAGGAATGCTATACAGTAAATTTTGATGCAAGCAATTCTGCCTAGGTATATTGACTTTGCGGTGAATTTAATTACTAGGTACACTTTTTGCTCAAACTCATTGCCAAGCTGTATAATAATGTTATCGATACATACACCTCGTACTAGTTCTTTTTTCTTTTAACATGTTGCCACGCTGACATACAGGATGTGAAAAAGAGAATAGCTATTCGGAGATTACGTGGTTAGATATTAAGCTTGTGCAATAGAATATTTTTCTTCTAATTTTCTATTGTATGTCCTTGGAGGACGAAGATAAAAAAAATTGCATCAATTTTGTTAAATAAGGGCCGTTTAGAGTGTTAGCTTCCTTTACGACTGGCCAGTGTTTATAAATCGTCTAGGTACTTTGGTACTTAGTCTTACCGATCATTAACACATAAGTATATGCGACTGCACCTACGCATACATTTCATCCGAGTATTGTGAGATGCTCATTTGCTCAGTTTGTAGCAACTCGTATTGCTTCCTAGTGACATTTGTATATACGTGTCCTAGTTGCATACTTCTTTTGACGAACATTTTTATATTTAAAAGACGGAGTTATGAGCCCCACCCTACCCGGCCTCACACCTTTGCTTCATGCGAAGAATTTGTCTAAAGAGTGGAGATGTGTTTCATCTTAGCGGCACTATCTTAAACGACATGGTGTAAGGGGGCATCGCTTGTGCTGCCAGTAGCTGTTACATAAATTGTAGGCGTTGTTTTCGCTTGTCAGTGTAGCAACACGTTACTATCAGTTATCAAGGCAACTTGCGCAATGGGCACGAGAGGGAGCGTGCGTGGACTCAGGCACGCCCGCGATGCGCTTCATTTCCGATCATTTTTGCGCCCGATGCGCGTAAATTTATTCTATTATGTGGATTATCAGAAGTTTTCTATATCAGTCAGTTTCCTGCATCTTTGCATAATAATGCCAGATATGGATCAGTTATTAATCTGATTCACGTTTATCAATTGTTGTTATGTAACTCAAAGTAATTTGTATTTTAAATCGTAAATGGTATTAATTTATAAAATATGGATCTGTAATATTTAAATCATCATGAAAATTATCACTACCCCCTTGAGCTATACATTTCAGATTTTATATCCTTGTAGGTCATTTATAAAGAGTTGCACCATTTCACATTCTTCTTGATTCAGCAATGCTATTCAACAAAAGTGTAAGCTTACATTAATAATATAATCAGTACTAAAATCTGTGCATAAACTTTATTGTAGCTCAGTCTTAACCATGAACTTTAACTAAGTCTATCGAGAAAGTGGCTCTTTGTCAGTGTCACTTACTACATAAGTTTTACAATATGGCTTATTATATATCGTAACATATCGTTAGCGTGTGTGTAGTTACTATTTTGTCATATATAGTTTCAATTGCACGTCTTTGGCGGACACGAGATGAGTCTGTTACGTAAGCAGCTGCGCTTTTGAGGTTACTGACACCGCTGCGTGCCACATGGGGCACCCGATCCTAAATGTTTTGCACTCATTAGTCATTACCACCGGTCGGTGCTTTACTGTAACACGAAACTAAGCGTGCGTGAGGTCCCCCTCTTATTTGATTCATCTAACCTTGGAATAGTGTACTAGTTGAGTAGAGCGGTCTAATGCACTTGCTTCATAATCGTGTTAGTAGGAGAAAGATGTGCACAACTTTAGACTGAGATAATATTTACTTAGTTATTACAATATTCGTTATGAGCTCTTATAATAAACTTGAAGATGTTTGCTATTAACATAATAATGATAAAGTATACCCACGTCGAAGGGTATGCGTGATTGAATAGATTTTAATCGACGTAGGCGAAACAAAAGAGGTATGCAAGGACAGCAAAATTATGTGTCGTTGTCTGCCTACCATGCTGCCTACCCTGTACAGAGTCGCAAATGCGACTGACTCAGACGCAACCACCATCAGTGGTGGTAGATGCGACAAATAGTTGTAACTACCACCGGTAGGGACAAGCTGGTGGGGCAGATAGTAATATACCCAGGTGGATTGATATGACAGGAGATTCATAAAAATATTTAATGAATTTATGAATTCAAGGGTCCGTTTTACAAATGATTCACCATCATACTATCAGTCCTATATCCGTTTGAAAATGTTTTTAAGTCAAATTACCGTAATTATTACTATTAAAATCTTTCTCACTCAATTTATTTTAGGCACAGTGTCACGATGAGTGCAGGCTAAGTGATTTACTAATATAAAACAACGAATAGGTTAATCAATTTCAGTAAAATAATACTAATATGTAACTAGATTAGTATATACTTGTTTTAACAAGAAGGTAACATTCAATTCGTTTAGTATTTTCACTGCAAATGCTAGTGTAATTTACACTAGTTACATCACTATTTGTAATGACATATTTAGAATTTCTTTTTGTTGTAACATTTTGTGTGTCAAGGTATTCGTCTTCGTTGCCTCATTCTACAGGCATCTTTTTTAGTACCTAGGTATAGTGTCTATAAACACTACAATGGCCATTCATAGCTATGTTACGTACGTAGCCAGTTAATTATGCATTCATCAACGTCGGTATAAGTAAATGCATGTGTCTTCGCATTGTTAACTTTGACAGTGACTTTGAATTCAATGTTGAAGAAAATTAATTTATTAATTTTAGTCACGGATAAAATTATAAAGCTAATTTTAAATTAATAAATTCTAAATTATTCATAGTACCATTAGTACCTATGCGTTTACATGCTTCAATGGTGAATCACGGAACAACGGCCTACTGCGTTTTACAGGTAGTGGGCCTGTGTTCCAGCTATGGGATCACTGTAGGCTGATGATGCTAAATGATGCGTTGGCTTAGTCATCGAGTTATAGTTGTAACAATTGAAATGTTATGTATGACAGTCTCATTATAGCAGTGATAGAAATCCGAGTGGTGTGATCGTCAGACTGCCATGTACAAGGTTTCGAGTTCACCAAGACTATGAATTTTCAGACTCACGTATTGCGTATTGTATAATTATTACTTGCTTCGGTGAAGGAAAACATCTTGAGAAAACCAAACGAGCAAGCCTGAAAGATATTTATCGACAGGATGTAAAGACAAGCCAGATAGGCGTAGCATAGGCGGCATACCTATATACTCTGACACCCAGGTTAGACACTAACGACATGGAGATAAAGAACTGATTCATTCCTGTGTCGTTCAAAAACTTTTGATCGTAAAATAGGCATTTTTCTCGGCAATGTCGGCAAAATATTCACAGATTGCGTAACCCATAGTGTACGACGGCTATTAAGCGAACCGTTTTTATCAATAGAGCATTATTTGCGTGAGACGATGATCAGAACTGATAGTAGTCAGAGTTTTTTATCTACACACTACACGTACTCTTGAAATCGGCAACTAGTATTCTATAATTACTTTTAATAACAAATTACATAAAACCCGTAATCCTATGTAAATAGGTTGACATCTTTGAATTATTTGTTTTTTCTATCCTTTCTCAGTTATTGTTCAATCTAAAAACTTGGTTACATCGTAATTTCCATGTTTATATAAATCTTTAAGAATGTTAAGATTTTATTGACATGGCAGACGGGGTTAGAGGTTAGGGTTATGACATGGAGCGGCTTTCGACATAACTTAAATTAAAATGTTAGTGTTGCAGCTTGCTTGCGAATTTCAAATGCAAAAAAAAAATTGAGGAAGTTGTCCCCCTTCCACTCACTATACTTACCACTTAATGAGCGTCTTACTGTAGGGTCTTACCACTTGGAAGTCTTTGAACCGCCTACATACAGCTCCAGATGCGCGGTAATATAGTACATTATGGTATAAGTGTGTAACGTTGGTGATTACCGTTGAGGCGCCTTTGAGACCCGAGCCGTTAGGTGAGGGTCTTAAGAGAGCCGAGGACGGTAATCATCAATACACACGTGTATCATACGACGTTTTTCAACACACTTGTGAAGAAAATAACACAAAAAAATCATTTTTAACATGTTTTCAACAGTTAAAATGACGCATCTAACAATGGCGATCGGCCATAGACTAAAAGGATGAGGTTTCTTTTTTTTGCTTTTTGCGGATAGTGTTTTAGCCACGTAAAAAGTGAGGATTTCAAAGTTTTTTTATTACAGAGAAAACAAAAGTTTTATTTATTGAAAACGTATACACAAGTTGAAATTATCTATTCATATTAATAAATTATCCTGAGCGCGCATCTAACAATGGCGATCGGCTATAGACTAAAAGATTTTTTTTTTTTTTTGTTTATCGCGGATAGTGTTGCAGTCACGTACAAAATGCCCATTCAAAGTTTTTTTTAATACAGAGAAAACAAAAGTTTTATTTATTAAAAACGTATGTATAAGTTGAAATTATCTATTTAAATTCGAAGTTGCATGAAATGAGCAAGGAATAGGTACATTAATTTATTTGTAGTATTGAACACAATCTTTTTAGTATCGAAACTTTTTTAAGAACAGAGCAACTCGACCAAAAAATTTAAAAAAAAACCTATAACTCACTTGTGAATAATGGTAATGAAAAATTCACAGTTTGATTACAGGTGTCATTATATGCCTAATTACGGTGAAATTAGAGCCACTTTATGAGCAAGTGTGTTGAAAAAATTATTATTAAATATCTGAATGTATCAGCTGCCGAAAAAAATATGCTTAAAAACTGGAATCGGTGATGTGGGCAATAAGACCGCTAAGTGGAAGGCGAATAGGGCGGCTCATGTTGTGGAATGCATCTGGACCGATGGGCCAGAGCCGTCACGCAGTGAGTGTCAGAAGACGGGGGTCGCCACCGAGAGGCTAGCATTGAGCCAACAGAGATAAATATAAACATAATAATTAATATAAAAACTTGATCGTGAATATGCTTTAAAGACCAGAGACTGAATAAGCCATTCAACTCACGACCTTTTCGATACAAAACTTTTATGGCTTTATTTGTTAAAAATAAAACATGGTCTATTTAAACCAGATCAGTTGGTAAGGACTTGCTCTGAAAATAAACCTTAACCACAACACATCCTGTCGACGTACATGACATTCTCTTTCCCAGTAGGTAGGTCATTATTTTGCACCTTGAAAATAAAATGGGGACTATCAAGGAATTAACTGAGAGACCCTACCCTGTGGGTCCCTGTGCGTCCTTGCAGATACATCTGTCTACTTGCAGATGTTGGTGCCATAATTATTATATGCAATTTACTTGTACAGAAACCAGTAATCGATGGAATGGTTTTAAAATGACATATTATGTGTAAACTTTCTAAATAGTATTTTCAGAAAATACTTGGACATTATGTTTCTTCTCTTGATAGAAATAATTAATAATGGTAAGAGGTATGACATGTGGAAGATTAGGTATCTCAAAGAAAAAGGCAAGATATTCTAGTAAATATTTATTAATAATTATAATCACTGTCAAAGTCATTTTTATGCTTCGGGTTTCGGTACCTCAGGTGCAACTGGTAAATGATTGCCCTCAACATGGTATCCATCGAGGCCGGCGGTGTACTTGGTGATGTAAACCTGACCATCATCGCCAATGTATGAAACCTCGCCCTCGACGATCATGACGTAGCCGGTGCCGTCTGGTGTGGGTACGAGCCGGCCGCGCTCCGACACCACGGTGCCCTCAGCCGTCACGTACCGCAGAGCAAACTGACCTAGCTCGTCGTGAACCTCCTCCTGCTCCAGTGCTGGTAGATTCCGATAAGGATGCTCTTTCAGTGGTGAAGCTAAAACTGATGAAATGGCGATAAGGCCGAAGAATGCTACTAACTGTGAAATATAAAATGCATTATTAGAATATGTTACATTAATACATATCAAATCAGGAGACTGGGTTTGTTTTTTGATTAAGGGAGTAGGTTTACTCAGATAGGCAGAGGTCAGATAGGCAGTCAGACCATGTACTATACTGGTCGTCAGCTACATTCAGTTAGACAAGAAACTGACTCCAACATAGTTGGAAATAGGCTAAGTAAATGATGCGGGAGTGTTACTTACCTTATTCATGATGATAATAAGAAGTACTGCTATTGTTCTGTTGGATCGCTAACGATTGATGACATTTTTGGCTTACAAAGTGTTTAAATATTAAAATGTTATGCAATAGAACTATCCCTAATGAGGGATAATGGTCTAAAACTGGATCATTTGCAAAACATGTTGAGCTTTAAATGGGTTATGTGGAATATATTAGACCATTAGAATAATGCTTGTAATGTGCTCGCTAACTGTATTAATTAGTTTAAATACGTTTCAATAATTAGTCTTTTTATTTTTCGAAAATCATGCGTCTGTCGTAGGTATTTCTTACGTTAGTTCAGTTTCAAATTTTATTTCAAGAAAAGCAAATAACATTATGAGACTTGGAAACTCTCGGGTCGACACATTTTGAAGTTTTGTTAAACAATAAAGAAGAGTTCTCTCGTTTTAAAGCAAAAGTCGGCCAATGGGTAATACCATCAAGATAATACCTAGAACAATATGCGGAGACACAGACACTAAACGGAGAAAGTAAAACTGTAACGTAGGATGTCTCGCGGCGTTTAACTTATGTAAGCCGTACTAGAAACAGAACCTAAAAGTATTGTAATAGGAGTGAAATAGGAGTCATTCTTACATTTCTCGTTGAGCGCAAGCTCTAAGGAAAAATATTTTAAACCAGGGAGAAAAGTTGATGTACGTAGAGTCTACGTACATCAACTCTTAGTCTACGTCGTAGACTATGGATCGGAGAAAGCGATGTCAGTAAGTAATACAGAACCAACCCGGTCAAATACATCGTTTTTAATAACGTTCCTGCCATGTACAGACAGCATTGAATAAGTATCTGCAACTTATAATATCCGTTTTTGTTGTTATAATATAAAGTCTTGGGTTTGACCGCATCTCGCTTAATGTGAAGCAATGTTGCGGCCTAGGGTGCAGCACGCTTGCCTAGATGAAACCGATTCACTCGAACTTTGTATAGATCCAGGTTATAGTGTTCAGGGAACAAGGGAAGACTGCATTGAATTCCACAGACTGGTGGCTGGTGACTCGCACAATAAATGTGGAAGCTTAGGCTCTTAGTTAGGGTCCGAGGAACTTAAACCATGTAACGGTCACGGTTTATGAGTACGATTGGTGCTGATCGTAAGCTCATAAATCAAATGGATCATCAACTATTAGAATCGAATACAGATTCGATCGAGTTCAGATAACATTTTCATAAAACCTGATTGATTTGTTTTGAAACAATATTAAATTCTATTAAAAGTCATGAAATCGTAGAAAATCTAAATATACTTAACCAGCTGCGTCTAAAACACAAGGTCAATTTCATAACCCTTCATTTCACCTTCAATCCTAGGACATTCGATCGATAAACGTTTAGTAGGAAAATCAGTCTATTTTAGCCTTAAAGGAGTAAAAACTAGTAGCATTCCACCTACTTACCTAAACTGAGAGACCGGCAGAGCAACTAAACTTGAATCGTATCTAATGTCTGGTGCATGACTACCTACTTGTACCTTATAATTATCTTCAAAGTAAATCGGCATTTTAAAAACTATTTGCTGATTCATTTCAAGGATATATAAGAGCAGATATTTTTTAAGTTTAGCTCCTCTAGCGGTCTAGTTACCTAATCGAATTTTACATTTTGATGATATTGTACTACTTTATTTTTATAAAATAAATAGTCAGCACTTTCTGTACGGCAAATTCTACAAGAGATAGTCCCCCGAAATGCCTACCCTTCGACACTTCCCAGTGTTTTAGTAGCTGGGAAGAAGAAGTGGCGGAACAAACTCCCCAGCAAATTCGTTTTGCTCGAAACCTTTTCTACAAGCCGTGTTATGTAAAGTAGATGTCATTAATAAAAATTTTTCATAGTTTAGCATTGTGTGAAAGGTAGTAGCTATGGCTAGGAAGAAATTGAATTCTAAGAAGACGGCTAGTTGACGTTCCACGTCGAGTATGAGGATGATAAATTGACTACTTATTGCGATACTCAAGTAAATTTCTTTCACTGTTATAAACGACGAGTTTTAATTGGAAATGTCCTGGTACAACAGACTACAGGTAGAGGGGCTCATTGCTTAATAGTACCATAATAGTTCCAGTTGGGTCCATCTTTAGGTTCAGCCGTGCTTACCTAGTTTAGGCCGTGGATGGATGACCACCCGTTATACACCAGGTTTCCTATGGAGGAAACCTGGCATGGGCCTCGAACAGGGTTGTCGGGGTCAGACAGGCAGTTGCTTCTTGTTATATACATAGTAGGAAAAAGGTTTGGTAGATGATGATGTCCTGGTACAACAGATCAAGGAGAAACTGGAACTCCATCAATTCGTCACAACTTTGGATTCAATACCTTCAACAAACTTAAATAACTCCCTTGACTTTTCATTGGCATTCCGAAACAAAATTATATCAGTGCACCTAATACCTAGGATCAACGTCATTGGTTTCACAACAAAAGTGAGAGGAGGAACGCTTCTCCACGCTATGCGTCGAACACTTGAACTGATCTTGACATTTCATTGAACTGATATTTCAATTTGCATCGGTAGGTATTCCACGCAAGGTGTATTAGAGTAACTGGTGTACTTTCTTTTCTGTATACTCCCATGTCCTTCCCTAACACATAAAATAACCTCACTCGTAATCCTCGGAGGGTTAGACAGATGTATACCTAATAGTAAACCCTAAATTCACCGGTTTTGTCGGAAGGAGACGAGCCTATTGCCATTTACGGGGCACAAATCCAGATACTGTGGCTGCTAATGAAAAAATCGTGATCGAATTTTTGGGTGTTGGAAATCATCAAATGACTCCTCCCGCTCTGGGCAGAGCGGTAGGGAGTGTCAGAGTTCTACTGACTAAAAACCACCCATGTTCCTTATTAGCCCTATGTGCCGAGGTCGCGGTATCTCTTTCGAACAACCTGCAGCTCCGACGGGAGAATCCTGAACCTGGGCTGCTAAACTGTCTGCTGTACACAGTGTCTACATTTTCTTCGAAATCGTATTAGTGATTAGCAAAAAGAATGGTATTTCTACTAAGTTTCGTTTAAGAGAACTACGTGGCCGCGCGGTCCTCCGCGTTTCAACCGCGCGGCCATAACTTCTAAGTACTGTAGGTCGTGAATTACAAACTTTAGGCCTTTCTTTATACTTTCTACATTTTCTTCGAAATCGTATCAGTATTTAACAAAATTAATGGAACCTCTACTAAGCTCCGTTTGATAGAACTGCGTGGCCGCGCGGTCCTCCACGTTTGAACCGCGCGGCCATGGTTAAACCTTTATAACTTTTTGAATATTATATCTACGAATTTGAGGTTTGCACTGTTAGTGTTTTACAGTCGCTCCATGTAAAATACTGGTACTCAGCTGCATCCGGTTAGACTGGAAGCCGACCCCAACATAGTTGGGAAAAGGCTAGGCAGATGACTGTTAGTGTTTTACAAATTCCTTCGTAATGTTGACGTAGTCGTTTTACTTCTACGACAATGTGGCCGAGCAATCGAAACGGACACCAATTTATCAGCAAAAGATTAAGAAAAAATCTTAAATGTATTGGAATTAAAGTCGCTAAAACAAACAAAACGCTTTGAAAGCGAATGTTTCCACTTAATATAACCGTCTAAATAAAATACACATTAAATTGAAATTGATGAACTATAAAGAGTATTACTTAATTAAAATAGCAAGGCCGTCTCAATGTGACTGAGCACTCTCTATTTCACTTAGCAATCGTGTAATTTTACAGATACCTAAAAATACAACAGCACATGTAGATGAAAACATACACATGACATATTCAATACTTTGACGGCTCTCTTACATTTAGCCATGCTTGTAGCCGCTCCCGCATAGGTGTATACTTAGTAATGACTGCATAAATCTTTGAATCGTGGGGATGCCACATAGTAGCTAATGTTTGTGCGTGTACTACTGCAAAGCCATTAGAAACAGGTGGACCACGCAGTAGTAATAGTGGTCATTGTGAAACAGCTTATTTGAGCTACTTTCATCTAAGAGGGCACCGAGCAGCACAGTTTTGTTACCATTTGAATTGTGTGGACCATAGTCTAGTTGAACTACCATTTGAAAATATTCCAGCTTTAGGTCCAGGCGGCAAAATGTCTCCCATGCCTCTCGAATTACGAACGACCAATTTGTGTTACTTTTATTATTATGTGATGGAATCGCCTGATGGTTATTTGAATGGGTTCATTATGAAGTACATTCAAGCTTATAGACAGACTAAAGTGGCAGGCGTTTGAGCAAATTCATGTAAGATCAAGATTTGATTGAACTTCATTGTGTAGTGAAAGTAATATACAGGGTGTAAACGAACCCTTCACGCATCCGTCAACCAAGCATTCTGTACATCAAACTAAGTACCCCTACGCAAAAAATTTTGCTGAGAAATTACTTTTTTTTTGGGGTCAAAAATCATATTTTACGGTAAAACTCAAAGTAGCACTCTTAAATAAAACATTGTGCTAGTGGATGCTTTGAATAGTAAACGGGTCATGGAGGTAATTTAAGTAAAGTTAAAACCTGAAATACTAGTATTTACAAAAACAGCTGTGAAAAATTTGGAACTTTGACCCCCAATATCTCCGTAACTAGGAGGTTCCCAGGTATGGTCTAGAACAAAAAAATGATCGCAGTAGTGGGGAGAACAAATGCCCTTCGTTTGCGTTAAGGGTACTTTTACACCCTATATTATGGCTATAAACAAATACTTAGTGGATAATTACCATGTAAGAACATTTAATATTATCTAGATTTAACGTCCGGAATTTTACATTTTAAAAAGTATGAAATCATTTTCACAATCGTATGAGTACAAAAACATTACCCTTTCCTTGCAGTCGGGTAAAAAGGAGGTAGGAAGGGAAAGCTTGGTTGATTAAAACAAAAAGTTAACAATAACAAACGTATTTTCTTATAAAAATAATCAACACCATCAAAATAATCTAATCGTTGACTTAGAAAACGTTATAATATCACACTTTTTATAGTAATTTATACATAACTCAATAATCATAATAACTCGTACCGTTAGGATAGAAATTTGTTTATTTGTACTAATGTTGAAGTTTATGTCGTTTTGTTCTTTTCTGCTTCCTTTGGGAGTTGTTTCTTTTCATTTTCATCTACAGATGCTTTGGCATCGTTTTCAGTTGGTTTGGCAGACTTTCCATTTTCTGTAGAAAGTTTTTCTGTTTCTTTTGAAGGCTGAGCGGCATTTACTGATAAGCTTACAATTGGTTTTTCGTCAGATATGTCAGTTAGTACAGGATTAGGAGCTGGGGTTGGCAATGACTGAGCTAAAGAGACGGCCTCGTTAGCGGCTTTTTCCGCTGCTTCAGCTGCGTTTCCAACAACTTGTGCCGCTTGAAGCGCTTCTTTAGCAGCGTTCTTAGCAAGCTGTGCATGAGCTACTGTTTCATTGTCAAGCATTTGATCTCCAATTACACGTTGTTCTTTAATAGACTGTATTACTGTCTCTGCTGTTTTCAGAGCCTCCATTGCAGATTGCACCGCACCTTTAGCTGTTTTTTTTGCATCTTGAGCGACGTTTACAGCCTGTTTAGATATGTTTACTGCGGTTTTTGCAGGTTTTTGACCTTCTTGGGTCTTATCACCCTTTTCGGCAGAAGACTGTTCACTTTTTAGTTCATCTTTAGCAGTGGGTTTTTGACCTTCTATAGTCACAGATTTATCACCTTCCTTAGCAGAAGGCTTCTCCCCTTTCTTTGCTGTAGAATTTGCTCCTTCTTTAGCCGCTGGTTTTTCTCCTTGTTTAACAACAGGCTTCTCTCCTTCCTTATCAGCGGGCTTCTGTCCTTCCTTAGCTGAAGGCTTCACCCCTTCCATTGCAGTGGAATTTTCCCCTTCCTTAGCAGAAGGTTTCACCCCTTCTTTTGCAGTGGAGTTTGCTCCTTCTTTAGAAACAGATTTTTTTCCTTCTTTAGCAAAAGGCTTATCTCCTTCCTTGACAGCTGATTTCTCACCTTCCTTAGCAGAAGCATTCACCCCTTCTTTTGCAGTAGAATTTGCTCCTTCCTTAGCAGCTGGTTTATCTCCTTCTTTAGCAACAGGCTTCTTTTCTTGCTTGGCAGTGAGTTTCTCTCCTTCATTGCCAGCAGGCTTCTCTTCTTCCTCAGCAGCAGGTTTTTCTCCTTCCTTTGCAGCGGGTTTCTCACCGTCCTTAGTAGAAGCATTCACCCCTTCCTTTGCAGTAGAATTTGCATTTGCTCCTTCCTTAACAGCTGGTTTTTCTCCTTCTTTAACAACAGGCTGTTCGTCTTCCTTGCCAGCAGGTTTCTCTCCTTCATTGCCAGCAGCCTTCTCTGCTTCCTTATCAGCGGGCTTCTCTCCTTCCTTATCACCTGATTTCTCACCTTCCTTAGTAGAAGCATTCACCCCTTCTTTTCCAGTAGAATTTGCTCCTTCCTTAGCAGCTGGTTTATCTCCTTCTTTAGCAACAGGCTTCTTTTCTTGCTTGGCATCAAGTTTCTCGCCTTCATTGTCAGCAGGCTTCTCTCCTTCCTTAGCAGCAAGTTTTTCTCCTTCCTTAGCAGCGAGTTTCTCATTTTCCTTAGTAGAAGCATTCACCCCTTCCTTTGCAGTAGAATTTGCTCCTTCTTTAACAGCTGGTTTTTCTCCTTCTTTAACAAAAGACTTCTCGTCTTCCTTGCCAGCGGGGTTCTCTCCGTCTTCATGAGCGGGCTTCTCACCTTCCTTAGCAGAAGGTTTCACCTCTTCTTTTGCAGTAGAATTTGCTCCTTCCTTAGCAGCTGGTTTATCTCCTTCTTTAGCTAAAGGCTTCTTTTCTAGCTTGGCATTAAGTTTCTCTCCTTCATTGCCAGCAGGCTTCTCTCCTTCCTTAGCAGCAGGTTTTTCTCCTTCCTTAGCAGCGGGTTTCTCATTTTCCTTAGTAGAAGCATTCACCCCTTCCTTTGCAGTAGAATTTGCTCCTTCTTTAACAGCTGGTTTTTCTCCTTCTTTAACAAAAGGCTTCTCGTCTTCCTTGCCAGCAGGGTTCTCTCCGTCCTTATGAGCGGGCTTCTCTCCTTCCTTATCAGCGGGCTTCTCTTCTTCCTTAGCAGAAGGCTTCACTCCTTCCTTTGCAGTGGAATTTGCTCCTTCTTTAGCAGAAGGCTGCACCCCTTCCTTTGCAGTGGAATTTTCTCCTTCCTTAGCAACAGGTTTTTCTTCTTCTTTAGCAAAAAGCTTCTCTCCTTCCTTGGCAGCTGATTTCTCTCCTTTCTTGCCAGCAGGCGTCTCTTTTTCTTTTTCAGCAGGCTTTTCTCCTTCTTTAGCAACAGGCTTCTCTTCTTCCTTGGCAGCAGGCTTCTCTCCTGCTATGCCTGCAGGATTCTCTCCTTCCTTAGCAGCAGGTTTCTCTCCTTCCATAGCAGCGGGTTTTTCACCTTCCCTAGCAGAAGACTTCACCCCTTCCTTTGCAGTAGAATTTGCTCTTTCGGTAGCAGCGGGTTTCTCACCTTCTTTAGCAGAAGGTTTTACTCCTTCCTTTGCAGTGGAATTTGCTTCTTCCTTAGCAGCTGGTGTTTCTACTTCATTAACAACAGGCTTCTTATCTTCCTTGCCCGCAGGTTTCTCTCCATCCTTATCAGCGGGTTTTTCTCCTTCCTTAGCAGAAGGCTTTACCTCTTCCTTTGTAATCGAATTTGCTTCTTCCTTAGCAGGAGGTTTTTCTCCTTCTTTAGCAACAGGCTTCTCTCCTTCCTTGGCAGCTGGTTTCTCTCCTTTCTTGCCAACAGGCTTTTCTCCTTGCTTAGCAGCAGGTTTCTCTTCTCCCTTAGTAACGGGTTTCTGTGCATCATTAACAGCGGGTTTCTCACCATTCTCAGCAGAAGGCTTTTTCTCTTCTTTTATAGTAGAATTTGTTACTTCTTTAGCAGCAGGTTTTTCTCCTTCCTTATCAGCCGGCTTCTCTCCTTTCTTAGCTTTGAGATTTTCTCCTTCCTTAGCAGCAAGTGTCACTCCTTCCTTAGCAACAGGCTGCTCTCTTTCCTTGCTAGCAGGCTTCTCTACTTGCTTATTAGCGAGCTTCTCTCCTTCCTTAGCAGAAAGCTTCTCTCCATCTATAGCCGAAGGTTTCTTTCCTTCCTTAGAAACAGCCTTGTCTCCTTCTTTGGCAGCAGAGTTTTCCCCTTCTTTGGCAACAAGCATCTCTCCTTCCTTGCCGGCAAGCTTGTCTCCTTCCTCAGATGTAGCCTTCTCATCTTCTTTCAAAGGTTTATCATCCGCTTTGGTGGGTTCTTCACCTATTCTAGATGCAATTTTCACATTTTTCTTACCTTCAAGTTTTTCACTTTTCTTAGGAGATTTTTCTCCCTCCTTGTCGAACTTTTTTTCTTCATTCGCAGGATTTTCTACTTCCACTACAGGATTCTCACTTACTTGAGCAGACTTTTCACCTTTCTCAACAGTATTTTCAGCCTTTAGCGCAGCAGGTGACCCTTTCTTTCCAATCTTTTTAGCATATTCACCATTAGGTGGAGATACATTTTCAAGCGATTCTGATTCAGAGCTTTCTGATAATTGTATTTCTTTGGATGCGGTACTGGAATTATCTTCATCACTGCCCTTCAATTTTCGAGATTTTTTGTGCTTGTGGGTGTGCTCATGAGTACTTGGTGGTTGAGGTCCAAGATTGATGTGATTTCCAACTGGTCGGAAACCGTTTTCGTCTGCAATGTACCTGTAACATAGCAGTTATGATTTTTTAGTATAAAGAAATGAGAAACTTAACTTTTTTCATACTATAAAATGCAACGAAAGTTAAATAGTAAAGAAACAATTTCATGGGAGTTTACATTTATTTCCTTCTGGGGGAGGCCTATGTCCAGCAGTGGACGTCTTTTGGCTGAAATGATGATGATGATGATTACATTTATTTATAATAAGGCAATATCAGCGCCATTCTGATTATAACGTCGAAAATAATATTATTGAACAGATAAATGAACAGGATCGAGGTAGAATATACAAAAGCCTCAATATTATTCAAATATCTCGATTGGTTAAGTACTGTAAATATATTTGCATAATTTTTGGTCATAAAAACAATTTTATTTTTAGAATTTTGTGGTTATGTCAAGGGTTATCCAACAGCTTCAGTAACCTTTAATCACTATACAGCATGCTCGAATTTACGAATAAGTATTATAGAACTTTGAATCCAGTTAATAATGTTATTGTGTTTTGTTGAGAAATTCCTAGTGTGGGGCAAAAAAAAAATTGTTTGTTGTTGTTGTTAATTATATTATTGTGTGAAATTATGTTATTAAGGTTATCATTTTATTTTGTTGAAATCACAGAGACGAAAACGTTGTAAAATAGCAGAAGTTCTTAAACACTTTTCAGTTCAGTTGGCTCTTCATGAGATCTGTTTCCTCTACTACTTAAATGGTTCGTAGCAATCACCATAACAGCTAAAATCAATACTTACTTAACACTGATGAGGGTTCCATCGGGAGCAGTATAAGAGTAGGATCCCTGCTGGACGTGTATTTCACCACTGTCGTCATCTTCTCCACCCTCATTGCTGCAGTCACTGTGCTTGTGGGCTGTCTTTCCATCTATCACTTTGTCAAACGATGTCTCCTCACGTTTGATACCGTTTCCGGTTTCGTAGCTGTAATCATGCATGTTCAAAGTATAATTACTAATAATATTTAAGTTTATGTCATGCATTTTTAGGGTACTGTATGGTAATAAGTCAGATATTCTTTCGTTAACGAACAGTTCAGCAATTAGCACTAAAACATAGTTTACATTTTATTAATCAATACACCTTTATCGTTATAAACGACATGTAAAATTTTGTCAAACGAATGTGATAGTAAATTATCAAATTACCTAAATTTATATTTTCCGTCAGCCTCAAATTCCTCAGACTGTGAAACAATTGGTATCACTTTGGGTGATTGCCTTTCCGGTGGCACTTCATCGGTGGGGGGTGCGGAAAGCACGCACGCTGCTGCCCAGCACAAACAAACAAATTTTAATAACATCTCTATTCTAAACACTCCTGATTTACACTTATGAGTGATGCTCCAGACTAGTTGTCCACTTATATGTAAGATTCAGTTATTTACTCTATCCTCCCCCCGCGTTCCGGAGGAGCGAGCCTCACCGGACGCTAAATACTTCAACCTTAACGCTTGAATGATGTGTTCTTCGGAAAATTGCACAATAACCTAGGTGTCAACAATAAGACATGATCGGTGACAATTGGACGCGATTAAACCATGGAATAGAATGGAATATTTTTTATTACCGTACACCATACATACATGCACATTCATAAAGGATAAAAGTCACATAGGATTACTCAATGGGTTTTTTTATCCTTATGGGCGATATTTTCAGGACAACCATTGGATGAGTTACAGGAAGAGGGAGAGAATACTTCAGGTAGTCTATGGTGTACTCGATACATATAATATACATATATACATAAAGCATATTCAAATGTATTTATACATATACAAATACAAGAAAATAATCATGTAACAAGAGCAGAGAAACCAACCATTGACCACTCATAACAAGGTCTGAACAAACTTACTGAAACATTTTGGTGCTCTAATTTTCAGTGCAGCTTAAAGTAGCTTACGCGTAATTAAGTGCTTAGTACTAAAAATTTCACTGTCAAACGTGCTGTGAATAATAAAATAATGTTTTGGTGAAATGGCTTTTTCTACATTATTAGTAATAACTTAAGCAGTTCCAAATTAATGTTAAGGATCATACTGTATATCTAATTTACATATTACGACATGTGGACGTTCATCGTGTTTGGGTACGTGGAGTTTATTGTCGTGCGTATAATTTTCAAACAAGAAATTAAGCGATTCTTGTCAAACCGGTGAATAGATTACAAATAAAACCAATAATGAGCTAGACTATTGAGTCATCTTCATTTGCTGTTTTAATCGCGCGAGAAGAGGATCATTATACTTAATAGATTACAGATTTATTAAAAATGTTGATAACTTTGTCATTATTACCTATTTACTTATTATTAGTTGCCGGTGTGACTGGTGAAGATTTAAAATTTAATAAAAAAGTGCTTCGAAGACGGACTCTTGTCACGAGAACGTATAATTCTAATCACCCCCCAGTACTAGACACTTACGATAAAATTCCGGTTACTGTGATATACGATGATGAAGAAGTGATTAAAGTGAGAAATAAGAATGATGAAAAATATGATGTTATTATCGGAGACGAGAAAAAACATTCGAAACATGTAAGTAACAGAAAGGCAATTAATCTCGGGATTCCTGTAAATCATCCACCTGGTCTACACCCGTTACATGAAGTTGACGATTTCAAACAAGAATTAAATTCAAAACCAAGGTCCCGATCTATTAAAATACCGGTGAATGAATCTGGTGAAACAAAACCAAATGAATCCGCTGAATCTGGAACAGGAGTCACAACACGAAGAAGGGTTCAAAAAGTAAGGAAAGTGAAAGTGAATAAAAGCGAACGTCATGCATATGTCAGCGAATTAGAAAAAAATATAAACAAAGAAGACCAACAAGAAGCAATACCAACTACTGTTCCGACCCGCGGTGAAAAGCTATCTTCCAGTGCTCCTCAAATATTTAAACCGAGAACGGGAATACGGGATCCAGTGGTTCCTATAATCGAGTCAGAAAGCTATGTTTTCTCACACTCGGGAGATTTTCATTACAGGTAATATTTAGATAGTGATTTTAACTGTGGATGGGTTTAATTAAAATATATTTACCACTTAATCATTATTTGCAGCTATGAAGGTGGTGATGGCACGAAAGCTTATGAGAGAGGTGAATTAAGAAGTTCCAATGGAGGTTTAGGGAGTGCTGTTGAAGGAAACTTTTCATACAAAGTAAGTACCCTTGAAAATGGTCATAATCGATTAATAGATGTTGCAAAGATGTTGATCGTCTGGTAGTCTTGCTACTTTTCGTGTAAAAAAAACAACATCTTGGCAAGATTCTACATTGGTGTTTTGTTAGTCAACAACTTGATACTGATGGTCGACTACTTTTTTTCCACCTTATTAATCAAGACATAAGGGTGAGCAGTGGTAGGGCACGCCACGATAGCGGCGGTAAGTCCCCTCTTTGAGGAGTGGCTGGAGAGGCGCCACGGCGCCCTCACCTTCCGCCTGACGCAGGTACTACCGACCTACGCAGGTACCGGACACGGTTGTTTCGGGAGGTACCTGCACCGAATCAGGCGGGAGGAAACGCCCGGATGCCACCACTGTGAGGATCGACCAGAGGACACGGTGGAGCACAACGTGGAGGTGTGGCCCGCTTGGGCGGAGCCCCGCCGTGTTCTCGTAGCGGCGATCGGCGGCGGCGACCTCTCGCGTCCGGCCCTAGTGCAAGCCATGGTCCGGGGTGAGGAGGAATGGGACGCCGTCGCCTCCTTCTGCGAAGCAGTGATGCTAGCGAAGGAGGTGGCGGAACGTGAGAGGGAGAGAACCTCTCGTCCCAGCCGCCGCGGGAGACGCTCCGGGCGTCGGGGGCCACGTGATGGCTTCTGGCCACCGTAGACGCGGGCCTGTGGACGGTGAGTGATGGGTAAGCTCGCCGTCCGTCCGTCTTATGACGACGACAGGCCGTGTCGACGGCGCGTTCGTGTTCCACGCGCGCCTCAAAGAGATGTCAGCAACATGGAAGGGGCCCGCAAGGGCCAACGCCTGTCGAGGCTGCGGGTTGTTCGCAAGGGATACCGCGGCCTCGACATGAAGGGCTAAGAAGGAACATGGGTGGTTTTAAGTCAGTAGAAGTCTGACACTCCCTTTTGCTCTGCCCAAGAGCGGGAGGGGTTATTTGATGATTTCCCACCCCTCAAAAAAAAAAAAAGGGTGAGCAGTGGTCGTCCGTCAGTGAACGCTATAGTACATCAGCCTATATGAGGTGTTAGATTTTAAAGTGATTTTTAGGAATGCCCTCTAGCTTTCATAATTATGATATCGACTATTAGATTAATCACCCTTCTTTCTTTATAGTGTGGTTAGTGCCTAACCGGCTTTACATGCCGTCGAAAAATATCTCTCAGCCATGCTGCTTTTGTGGACGGTGAGTAATCGCCGTCCGTCCGTCTTATGACGAAGATAGGCCGTGTCGATGGCGCATTCGTTTTCCACGTGCGCCTCAAAGAGATGTCGGCAACATGCAAGGGCCGACGCCCATTTTTTTTGGCGGGTGGAAAATCATCAAAGGGATGAAAGGGAGTGTCAGACTTCTACTGACTAAAGACCACCCATGTTCCTTCTTAGCCCTTCATGTCGAGGCCGCGGTATCTCTTGCGAACAACCCGCAGCCCTGCCTTAGGTACTCGAGACCTGTGACTTGGCAGTTAAATGGTCACACACACCACTAGACTATCATAGGTACAAACCACTGTATATATAGGTACAAACCACAGTCGAAATCACCCTTATACAATATAATTATTTTGATGTTTGTACTATTTTCAGGGCGAAGACGGACATGACATTAGTCTGAGTTACACAGCTGATGAGAATGGGTACAGACCAGTAGGTGCACATTTGCCCACATCCCCGCCTATCCCTATCGCGATACAACGCGCTCTGGCTTATCTCGCCACGAAGACGCCAGAACCAATTACTGAGAGAATAAGAACGCTAAAGAAGAAAGAAGGAAAATAGCGTTTTCCTTGCAGTCGGCTAATAAAAGCAGGTTTTGACAAATTGGCGTAGATTTCATTTGCTGGCAAGAATAACTGAGTTTAGTTAATAGTAGTTATGTGTTAATCATATGTATCTACATGTGATAATAAAATCAGGTAGGTACCTACAAGTTTTATAAAACTTCCATGAATCCATTTTTAATGCCTTCAGTCTACTCGGTAAAATTAACAAATGTGTACCATTGTTTTGAATTAGAATTGCAGTTATGTTTCGTGTACAGGGATTTGTATAATTAAATGCATTGTTCGTTGTATTTTGTTTTCATGAAATGTGAATCGAAATGTTTGGGATGTTTTATCAAATTATTGGTCACTAGCTTTTCCCCACGGGATCGCTCACGTTTTAAATATAGCCTACACGTGGGGATAATAAAGCTTCCCATAAGTGAAAGAATTTCCAAAATCGGCACAGTAGATCCAGAGATTACTCCCTATATGTACAACCACACAAAATTTACCTCTTTAGGTATAATAGTAGTATAGATTGGACAGCAGTCAGTGATGTCACCTAATCCGTGACATCATTGATTGTTGTACAAACTATATAGTAACAAGCATACCAGAACAATAGGTAAAACTGAGGTTGTTGACGCATCTGTAAGTACACTACGCGTTCGATGACTTAAATTATTATGATTATAGAATTTTGCAAAAAACGCTTATTATAAATATTGTCCTAAACACTCTCAGGTGATAGCCAACTACTTATATGCCTTGGTGTGAAAGCAACCTTACAGCATCCATTTCAATGATTTGTAAAAATAAACGATTTGTAAGTTTACAATAATTAGCGTTCTTATATATGAATATGATTCGCGACTACCACTTTTTTGTCTTTAGCTAAAGTCACTTGCTCACATTTGCTAGCAAAAAGTAATTACATGTTTTTATAATTTCCGTAAACAAAATACAGAGCAATATTTAAATTAAAATAAAAAACATATTGTATATAGTGCAGTGGTTACAAAAGACTTAAGATAAAATCAGTTGATCAATAATTGCAACCACGTAAGTATCTGCTAATTCAATAATTAGTATCAATTGTTTGTGCGTATTACATGACGTTTCATCATCGTAAAAATGCTCACAGTCATAGCCCAGTAAGTCAATCGTGTTCGATCTATAGGTAGAACACGTTGTTCTATGTTCTCATCATTGACCTTGGGATAAACGCTCACTTTTGCAAACAGGTTGGAGAGGAATGCCGTACACCAAGTATTGTTGGGACCACTCTTACTTTCTATTGAAATGAATGTTTTCATTGACGTTTCCTTGTGTAATAATATAACCGTAGGTGAAGCAAATTTGTATAATAGTAACTCTATGAGTGATTTGTTAGTTTAAGTACGTATTATTATCATTAATTTTAGTTGTCTTTAAGAAGATTTGAAATGTACTGAAACTGATTTAGCGACAGAATTAAACGTTTTCTCTGTGTAATGTTTAAATTGGTAATAACAAGTATATTGGAAATAGAATAATAACTTGCTAATCTGACTTCAAAGAATATAACGAATGGGTTTCTTTCAAATTATTTAAAAACATCAGGCATGTATGATGGAGTTCCCTGACGGTCTACTTTTTGTCACCCTTATGCCTTAAGTGATAAGGTTGAGAATTGTTCGACCGTCAGTGAATTCAGTAGTACGTAGCACGTTCCATTAACTACTAGGGCCTTTAATACCGTTTATAGGAAATGGCATTAAATTATCACTTATGTGACGGTATGTCTCTACGTTATCTATCTATACGTTTCATGCTAATGAAAAATCACTGTATTTGGCCAGTGTCTCATCTCTATAAGTATAAAAGACCTTGATATTATTGTCCTATAAATTTGACAAAAACAGTAGAAGGATGTTGGTTGTATATTTACCGAATTCCTCTGTTGAAGAGGCTAGCTATTTAATTATGCAAGTATCTTTATAGAATTTGACTGTTTTTCTAATGTTGATTAGGTTGAATTATTATCTTGTTTTACCTTAATAATATTCATTAACAAAATCATCAGAAGCACTTATTTGTAATAGTTTGGAGTAGCATGTTCTTATTAAGGTAAATATTGAGGATTAAACCAAGGATAGGTGATGTTTTAGTTCATAGAACATTGAAAAACAACATTACATTTTGCAATGCATCTTTGGCACTGATTTTGCTTTTATTTAAATAAATATACAAACATTTTACGTAAATTCAATCATTGTCTATCACAGTTCAGTCATTGTAGGTACATTCTTTTTTATATGTTTTTTTATTGCTTACTATATTATATTGGTTTAATGTAAGTGCAGTTTTGTAAACAGAATTTAAATATGCTTATAAAGTTCAAGTTATTTTTATTAAAGATTTTTATAAAACAGTTTGTTTATCTAAAAAAGATTGGTGGTGCATATAACGCACATCAAGATCTTCTCAACTATAAAACAAATGTGATTAGCCACAAAGTAACAAAAAGGATATACAAAATATCAAAAAGTTTTTTTTCTAAAAAAACATACAATTCTGTTTTCAAAACTGTACGAGTATTCGTGGGGTAACAGGTACGTGGGATGCTCAGGTCGTCAGGGCATCAGGCGATCAGTTGGCGAAAGATTTAGTTTCTGCCGGGCGGTGGTGGGGGGAGGGTTGCAAGGTAGTCGAGAGCCTTCTGGATTGCTTCCGGGATTGGTGGAGGAGTCGGCAAATGGGCACCCTGAAACACAAACAAAGATGGTAAAATTAATGTTCAGGTTGTTTATGTTAAGAAAGAATAATAGGGTTGAATACTTTTTACTAGCAGTATCTTGAGAGTATTTTATAATTATACTCCAAAATATTCATGAAAATATCAAACCAAAAGTTATTGCAAACCATTATCATAATTGCCGATAAAGTCGCAAGAGCCAGCTCAAAATGAATAAATCTTTTTTTATATGTTTTAGTTTCGTTAATGGTTAATAACGATTTTATTATGGAAATCTTCTCAAACAAGAAACAAAATAACAGGTGACAGGTACATAGGTATACACAGAAGAAAAATAAGGTCGAAATATTCCGTTTTTAAGAAACACAAAATTTAAATAATTACGTAATCATGCGTGTTTTAATAGTCTATTTTTACTTAAATGACCGAATCACACGGAAAAAATATTACTCTAAAGGTTAATATCGTATATTCCTCTACATTCTAAGCAAATTGAAATAACCTTGGTTTTTTTGTTTTGTTGCCTATTAAATTGGTCGCGCAATAAAAAAATCGGCGGTACAAACTAAAACTAGAAAAATATCATCGTTATTTGTTCATCCAGTTTAGACAATAACAAAACACACACAATAACAGTTACCTAACGAAAATTGTTTTAAATTGGCTGAGAGAGGGCTTTCAGCCATAGAAACAATGGATGCGTATTGTCTGCAGAAGAAAAGATCCAAATAGGTGACAACATACTTTCTGAAATTATCTGGATATTTATTCATTCAATAAGAGCAGATTATCGTATGATAAGAATCAAAATGGTATATCAAGTACTAACCTCAGGTTTGAAACCGTTCTCGTCATCAGCAATATAGTTTAGGTTAATGACAGTGCCATCTGGAGCAGTGTAGCTGAAGGCTCCCTGAGCCACGATGACGTCACTGGCGTCGGGACTAGAGGCCTTCTTCAGCGTCCCTGCCTCTTCAGCTTTGATACCGTTCTCTGCCTCGTAGCTGGGGAGAAAGGAGGATTGAATTTCTGTAATACTGTTTTTTTTTTCAGCGAAATCTTTTGCCCTCGTAAACCTATGCACTTCATCACTTTGTCTCATTTTCTTTCGGTGGTTTTAAGTACGTTTGCATTTAAAATATTTAGGTTTGTGCTCGGCCAAATTGTACTAATTCCTATTGTTGGGCAGAATGAGATGATGCACCATAAAACCTCTTTAGTGGATGCATTAAAGGTCTTATTTGAAGGTCTTACACTCAAGACACCCAGATGATAGTCTGGTTAAACAGAAGCCAGCCTCATAGGTTGACTTACGACATGGCTTTTAGATAAAAAAAAGGATTTTGTGGCCTTCCCCATCAGGTAACTGTGTTGTGGACGTCGGACAGAGCGTCGCTTCATGTAACACATTAATGCTGCATTATGGTTTGAGAGGCAAACAACACTAACATTAATAGTCGGGAATGCCTAGGCAGATGATGATTGAACAGAATTCCAGTACCGCTGTTGCTATTTTAGTCATATGTCGTGCAAAACGTGATAAGCAGTCATTGATCAAGTTAGAACGTATTAGTCAATATTTGCTTCGGTATTTGGAGCAAATTTTATTTTCGTACATCCTGAAAACTCGCTTACGTAACTCATAATAGGTAAACTATGTACCTATTTTATATAATACTAGCTGATGCCTTTTTTTTTTTTGAGGGGTGGGAAATCATCAAATAACCCCTTCCGCTCTTGAGCAGAGCGGAAGGGAGTGTCAGACTTCTACTGACTAAAAACCACCCATGTTCCTTCTTAGCCCTTTATGTCGAGGCCGCGGTATCTCTTGCGAACAACCCGCAGCCCCGACTGGACTAGCTGATGCCTGCGACTTCGTTCCCGGTAACTTTTATAGGTGGCTAAAAAATGTTTAGTGTGGACCACCCTTAACACTTAGGGGTATGAAAAATAGATAATAGCCGATTCTCAGACCTACTGAATATGCATATAAAATTTCATGAAAATCGGTCAAGCCGTTTCGGAGGAGTAGGGTAACTAACATTGTGACAAAAGAATTATATATTTATAGAGATATTCATAGCCATCACGCCTATTATCCGCGAAGAGTTAGGTAGACATCAGCAGTTGCGCTTCTGACCATCAGACCAACGAGGCAGTCTGTAGAAGATCATCCTAAAAATACCAAATAGTTATATATTTTTCAAGTACTTGTATTTATTGTTTTTGAAAAGGTACCTCTTTGCTAACAATGTTTACTGACAGCAAACAACAGTAGGTCACCATCAATGCGACCTTTTTCACGCATCTTATCAAAATTAGGTGCGAATCGAATGTTAAGAATTTTTATTGTTCGATCAAGGTTTTTACGTTTCGCGATACATATCAAAATACCTTAACTACGGCGTGGTTTTAACTTGAGAGATACAAGGGCTATACTGAAATAAAAGATTGTTTAACATACCGTAACATCACGCCTGAAAACCTGAAAAGGTTAGGCACAGATGTACCTAATGGTACACGTTACATCTCGACATTTTATGTTTAAATCCCATGTTATAGGGCGAGCCTATTCCCACTAACCGGTCACAAATCAAGACTTCGTGGCTGCTTCTGAGAAATTCATGAAGGAAAAATCTATTTACCAAATTTGCCCAACTTTAAAAATCACTTTGACTAAGAAAATTATCGATAAAACTATCTGGGTTCTACTGAATGTTATAAAAGTGTTTCAAAGATCTTTGTATTTTTACGTTTGTCACTTAATTTTGTACTTGACCTTTATAACTGACCCACTGGCGGTCACAGTCGGCGGTCAAATCAATGATAGCGAAGTTGCTAATGTAACATAACACTTTGAGCACCGTTATGTAATTCTGAAGCCGTGCTTGCTACCCGCGAGCACCTGAACACGTAACAGTAATGAGTTAGAGTCATGAATTTGCACTTTATCCCGAATAAAGAAAAGTAGGTTTTTGGGCTAACTAATGAGCGTTCTAGAAGGTATTTTTCGAAAGTAATTGTATTTTCTTTCCTCCCATATTTTTTTACTATACCAGGTTTTGACCGTTTATTGAACCACTCATAGTGTCGACCCGTAAACACGGCAACACATTATGCTATACAGGGTGTAAATCAACCCATCACACAGCCGTCAACCAAGCATTCTGTACTCATCAGAGTAAGTACCCCTACGCAAAAATTTTTGCTGGGAAAGGACTTTTTTTTTTGGTCAAAAATCACATTTTACGGTAAAACTCATTGTAGCACTGTTAAAACATTGTGCATTGTGCTAGTGGATGCTTTGAATAGTAAACGGGTCATGGAGGTAATTTAAGTAAAGATATAACCTGAAAAACTAGTATTTACAAAAACAGCTGTGAAAAATTTGGTACTTTCACCCCCAATATCTCCATAACTAGGAGGTTCCCAGGTATGGTCTACAACAAAAAAAAAGATCGCAGTGGTGGGGATAACAAGTGCTCTTCGTTTGCGTTAAGGGTACTTTTACACCCTATATATTTCTTTAAATAGATTTTCAATACAATGACAGATCCGCATTAATTAGTTCGATTGGTCGCAGTGTGTACCACTCGTATCGTCACGTCAATTTTTCACGCCCAAATCTACATCAGGCGCTTGTTGCATCAATAAAGCCGCATTTAAGATCAATATTATTCCAAATCTTTATAAGTTAATTATTTAATAATGCAAGAGTTTGTTTGCATATTGCTGTCTTGTCTAACCATTCGCTACGAAGTTTGGCATACACGAAACTCGTGTTCTATGTACTTATATAGATTAACACATAGGACAATGGTCTATGTCATTGTAGCCAGTACCAAATATTATTTGCTTCATAATTTTGTTAGTAAATATAGGTATTTGGTTCTTCAATTTTTCTTATTAGATCGATTATCACTGAACTTTTACACTACACTGTGTCGGGGGTATCTTGGTGAGCGGCACGTGTAAAATTTGGAAAAATAGTGTTGTTGCGGAATCCCCGGCCAAAATTAAGATCAGATAGATTTCCAAGCCGAAACTTTGAGATGCAGTCCTCAACCTATGTTAAAGGATTTTGATACAGGGTCATATAAGGTTAACTCCAGACCAAGGACAAAAATAACCAGCGTAAGTATGTATTTCTAAAAATTCAATCATACCTGTATCTATAAGATCCATCTGGCTGCTGGTCAAACTCTTGTGAGAGGATTGCAACGACTTTGTCTGCAGGCCCCTGCGGTGCTGATAGAGATACTGCCACTACTCCCAACAGAATTAAAACCCTCTGAAAATAAGAAAAGAAGAAAATTAATAAAATATGAAGACGTAATATAAAATAATACAAGCAATTTTTTTTATAAATGTTGTCTGCGTTTGCTTAGTATAGGTATTTATGTGGTCGTAATATAAGCATTTGCTAATACTACAAATATAAATAAACTGGGTTTGTAAAATAAGTAGATTTCTGTAGATATCAATGATCTTTCAGGAACACTCATAGTTCAAAGTTTTATTTGATTCTGTTGCCTGTCCCATTTTCTAAACGCCTGTAATAATCGTAGTAGCAATCAGTGTAACTTTTGCGTCAAACTCTTATAAGACAGCCAAGCACATACTTTACAGGCTATAAATTCGCTTATACATAAGTATTTGCCAACTTAAATCAATAAGGCATTTAATAAGTGAAGCTACAAGGTTATAGAAGACACATCGTGACCCACAATTACAAGGACATGGTAACATTAGACCTTTAGTTTATAGTCTCTAGTCTATGCTCATGTCGTTGAAAGATTTATAGCCCATTTGTAACCAATATCAATTTCAACATTATTCACAATCAACCAATTAATTTATATAAAATCAATTTTAATTACATAAATTAATTGCAGATGAGTTTTTTGTGTACTGAGATTTATGGGCAGTCGTCGGTGGTTCTTTAAATCTAGATTTTTTAAGGCTCTGTATTCAGTAGTATTCAACAGACCAATATGTTATAACTAGCTTATGTGGTGAATATAAGCATTTTTCAATTTAAACAAAAATGTTTCCATCGTCACTTTCTTCCTATGTTCTGAGTTTTAATCGTTGGTTACCTGTTTCATGGGTTTACCTAATAGTTACCTAGGCATTAAACTATGGTACACTTGTAAGTAAAACGTAGGTATGCACTTATTTGAACAAAATGACATCACGCCGTCAGTGACCTATTATATTTCTATTTGTGACTTATTTTAGGTCAGGCACGCATCTATAGATAAACAAACTTATAAGATTCACTTACTAAAAGTATACACAACAGAAAATTAATACAATTAGCCGGTAGCCAAGTAGCCGTTTGTAGCACGCGACCTTCACGCGACAATTATGACCCTGCGAGTGACACACGCAGGGTTAGGGAACAATTTGAGACAATACATAAATTAATAAAACATGATATCTTTCTCATTTACTTATTAAATGCTTATTGAGGGTTATTTTATTTCATATGTTTAAAGGCCCTGGAGAGTAAATGCAGTTAGACAAAGTTGGGGTACTTATTAGCTCTTCTTGCATGTCCTGTTGTTACAGGAACTGTTGGACGCTACTGATTGATGCGTCAAATTCAAAACCAGATCTGGGCCGACTCAATTTAGATTGCTATCGACACGCTTAATAGAAGAAGGACCGTGTCATATATTCAGGTACCTACTTAGGACTTCTGGTATTAATTACGATGATCTTAAGAATAAATTTACGAAAGATCCGCTTTGACCAACCCAATTTTCTCGATGATAATGACTGTAAGGTTACATCAAAAACATTAATAACCTTAAAATGATAATGGCAATCATTTCAAGTTTGAACAAATAAGATGATTAATTTTGTAAGAGATGTCGGTGTTTAATTACCTTTTCAACATAATTAAACAGGTTTAAGATAAAAAAGTATTCATTAATATTTTAAGCGTTGATACGATCAAACTGTAACAGATGCGAATTATTTTATAATATTTCACGGTGTTTTTTACTGGTATAATTATGTTTCCGCCGTTTTAGTTTTTAAGAGGTTAATAATTATCATGTTGTGTCACAGAACGCGCCTGTTTTTACAACGCATGTGACCAATTATTGTAAAATGTTATGAACAAAAATGATTGAATTGAATCTTAGAACATTGTTTAGACAATGTTCTAAGATTCAATAATCATTTTTTGCAACTTTTTCAGTTTTGTGTTTTTGAAGTCGGTTGTTTTTTTTGGAAAAAAGTTGTTTCATTTTTTTAGTTGTAATCTTCTATCTTCTATCTTCTATATATATAAAAATGGAACCCGTTTTCCGTTGTCACGACTTGGCATGAAAACGGCTTGACCGATTTGGCTGATTTTTTTTTTAAATGTTCGTTGAAGTTCAAGGATGGTTTTTACGGCGAGAAAAATTCGAATAATGGCCGGAAAAGCCCTAAAAACAGCCCTTTTCTTTTTCCCATACAAACGTTTTCTAACTAAAACGTAAAATCAATTATTTGAGCTTTAATACCGTACCCATAAAGTTCAAGTGTTAGTGGAGAGGTTCCGGGAAGGCAAAACAATTGAGTGACGTTCAGTTGTTCAGTCAACGAATGTCAACTTCAAACGGACCATACGACATTATCACAATAATCACAAATAATAATTACTGTTTCTTTCCCAATAGAAAAACGATTTTTCAAATGGTGTTTGCGTTTAATATAAAAATTAATTGCTGTTCGTTAGTCTCGCTAAAACTCGAGAACGGCTGGACCGATTTGGCTAATTATAGTGTTGAATTATTCGTGGAAGTCCAGGGAAGGTTTAAAAGGTGAGAAAGTGGTAGGTAGGTAGGCAGGGTAGTAGGTAGAGTAGTAGGTAGAGTAGTAGGTAGAGTAGTAGGTAGAGTAGTAGGGAGAGTAGTAGGTAGGGTAGTAAGTAGGATAGTAGAGTAGGTAGGGTAGTCGGTAGAGTAGTAGGTAGGGTAGTAAGTAGGTAGGGTAGTAGGTAGGTCGGGTAGTAGGTAGGTCGGGTAGTAGGTAGGTAGGGTAGTAGGTAGGTAGGTAGGGTTCTTCTAACCAAACAGACAGATGTGTTGCTGGGGAGTTTGTTCCGCCACTTCTTCTTTCCAGCAAAAAACACTAGGAAGTGTCGAAGGGTGGGCGTTTTGTCACTTGTAAATGAGTAAAGTAAAGTAAAGTAAATTTTGACGCTCGAAAAGTGCTGATTATCAGCCTAGTTTGAATAAATGACTTTTGATTTTGATTTTGATTTTGATTTTGGTAGTAGGTAGGTAGGTAGGGTAGTAGGTAGGTAGCGTAGTAGGTAGGAAGGGTAGGAGGTAGTAGGTAGGTAGGTAGTTGGTACACAGGCAGGTAGTAGATAGGAAAAAGGGCATTGCAACGCATGCCGGGAACAGCTAGTGTCCTATACAAATATTTACTACGCATTTAACATTCAACCAAGAAACCTAACCATTAACCTTCAATATTTCCTTATTATAGCTTTCAACTCCTGACCGTTGAGGAGTAGTATCTTCCATCATCAGCTCATCAACATGTAGTAATGAATGCTAGATGCGAATACTTAAAAACGGCAGAAAAAGCATGAAACACGTAGTACGTGCCTATTACATTTGAGGGTTGCACACGACTTCTCTGAGGTCGCATCACCAGATCCTGGTTTACATATCAGTGTACCACCATTGAAATATCTCCTTTCCAAAAAAAAATAATCATCAAAATTGGTTCATAAACGACGACGTTATTCGCGAACTCGCATAAACGAAAAATAAATGTTCATAAATTTAAAAAAAATGCTCATTATAAAATCTCAACCTCTTTCTCTGAGCTTCCAGCTTAGCATATAATAAAATTCAAGAACAGATGCATATAAAAGAGAATTATTGGCTACACAATTAGGTAACCATGTATTACACGTCGCATTGCTACTTTGAACTGTGGTTTAATCGGTGTCAATATGCGTAAAAGCGCGTACATCGTTTGACAGTTAACATTAAACTTAAAGCAATCGATGAATCAACTGATATTTAAGGCTTGTTAAAGTTCTGGCGAGATGAAGGTAAGCTGCACAAGGCAATTAGGAGTACGCCACAATATATTGACTCTATAGGTATATTTTATCTATTTAATTAAACTAGTTTCAAATTTGTAAATTAATGACATTCAGTTTTAATTTAGTTGTCGTCACTTTTAGTTGGTCTATTAGAGATAGAAGGGTTTATTATTAAAGTTGAGAGTCATTAAATCGACAAATATAATAATTCCTTACATGGTTAAACGTTCGCTAATCATTTCTTAACTTCAAGCAATGCTTATGTACCCTATTTTTGCCCGTACGCAACCATAATAATACACTCTATTGAAAATAGGCGTCTATTGTACTTAGGAGAACTTTGTAAGCAGAGGTAAGACTTTGAAAGTCTTCTCCAGCTATACCATTACAGACTGGGATCTATAAACATCATCACAATTTAAGTAAACGATATCTGCTACTGGACTTCCACACTTGTCAATACCGCGGTGACCAGACATGTTGATATAAAAGGGGAGGCTCTGTTTGTATGGTTTGTCTTAAGTATTATATTTAGTTAAGTATATCTGTTAATACGATAAATAGATTTTACTGTGTGCCTCCTGACCCACCTTAGTATCGAAATATATTGTTAAATGAACCATTCAGAAACCTGTATCAATGAAATTAACCTTTTCATGAACGGGACAGTAGGCTACTAAAATACCTTGTACTATTCGCATTTACGAAGATAACAAAACTACTGAATCAATCATTATAATACCGTCAAAGATATTTCTAAAACTGCAACACTTTACTTAATTTGACAATATAATATGCTGATATATTATTTACTTTCTTTTTTAAACTGGCTCACTAAAATCATTTACAAGGATGAATATGACAAGTGATAAAATACACAAAGTATTGGTGTACACAACGTATCACAATTTTTCTTTTCATCCAACATTAGACTGCACTCTGTAGAGACTCACTATCACACATTATCACTTATCTAAGGATGCAACCAGGATATCGACGAGCCCCATTCCCATTCAGTCAACGAAAAGAAAAGATTAACTTTTTGCAAACAATGAAATATTAATCTCGACCTATATTTTAGTAAACCCTTCATAATAGGGGGTGTTTTGAAAGAATATTGAGCAATATTGCAATGTCACATCACGTGTGTATTACCGGCGGGCTAGTGTTACGAAGGTTGATACGCTTCACGGGCCATTAGCAGAGTCTAGTTAGTAATAGGTACCGTCACTTGAAACCTGCGCCTGCTCGATTAGTGTGACATGTTAGCCTTAAACATTGGGTTTCGATAATACCTAAAATTATTGTTTGGTTGGCCATCTGATCTTCTATTGATGATTCGAAATATCTCACATCTACATAATATTTTGTTCAAGGGTTACAAAAAATCATAAAAATTGTCAACTCAAATTCAGAGAAGAAGAGGAAAGTGCAAAATTCAGATAGTTCATCATCTGCCTAGCCTTTTCCCAACTATGTTAGGGTCGGCTTCCAGTCTAACCGGATGCAGCTGAGTACCGGTATTTTACATGGAGCGACTGCCTATCTGACCTCCACAAGCTCTATATATGGCAGCCGGGACCAACAGCTTAACGTGCTTTCCGAGGCACGGAGGAAACTCAGTATGTCGGGCACCCATCCACAGACCGACCTAGGCAAGCACAGCTTTACCTAAAGATCGACCCGAGTGGCAGTTCTTATAAAGCCACGAGCTCCTCAGATAGTTATTGCATTAATTGTACAAGATACCAACTGCCTACTGAAAAACTACTGCCTATCAAGTATAGATCCAAACCGGCACATTGTCGTCATCTTGAATTTAAATTTGTATTTTGTAGACATGTAAATGCTTGTGGATATAAATTGCATCATATGCAATCTATGTGTAAACTCATATTAGGATAAATGTAGGACATGATAATATAAACTAGTAGGCACAAGCGACTAATCGCGCATATTAGGGACATTAAGGTTTATGTGAAAATAAGGCATGAGAGCAATTGGTACCTACAGGTACAGACACATCAGTAAGCACAGGTGCACAAGAAATGATGCGGAAAACACCAAAAGAGCTATTAAGGAAAGACCGGAATAAATGGTCGAGAGGAACAAGGAATCTCGAAAGTTCCTTGACTAAAGGAACAATTAAATGCAATAGTTTTTGCCCGCACAATTGTCCATAACGTAACTGTAAAGTACTAACACGCACTAACCACTTAGATACGCTTAAGTACGTCGCCGCAAGACAAAAGGTTTTCAAGTCACTGTTTGTCACCCACGGACTATTCTTAGCACCGCCTAAATACCTGTGGATGCTGCGGTATGCAGATGTCGGCACACCAGCTATTTTGCAAGTGTATTGAGTTGTGGGAACATGTCATAGAATTCGAGAATTGCCTCGGAAACAATGTACTACGTGAAAAAACAAAAGGTGTGCACTTAATTAACCGCTCGCACGCCTCCGCAGCAATACAGGCACGGATTTGGAGATTTGACCATGTTTTTTTGTTAGTCGGAGAACGGTTTTTAGATAAGTGTAATTTTTATAGACATTAGTAGTTGCTGTAGCGATACACATATGACTTGGTAATTACTGGTTTCACAATCTTTATAATGTAGGTAATCTTCTTTTAATATCTTAAGTTCGTTTACACCCATTAAATGAGTATTTCATGAAAAACTCATCCAATGGAAATAAACGAAGTTAGAGGGTGGTATTGATGATTGTATTACGGCCACAAATAATTTTTTGTTCAGCTGTACAGGTTCATGGGCTATCCTAAGACTTCCATCTTAGTCATATCAGACAAAATTTGGGCACACCACAGGGTACATCTGATCTATATAACCTTTAGGAGCTGTACAGTGTGTGCAAAAAAACATCAGAAGCACAATAATGCCCACTAATATTAGGACTAAAATACTCAATTTATTATTTGCGGCGCAAATAAATATGTCTTATAATATGACCCGAATGGATGACCCTGTCAAGGCGTATCATATTTTATATATATTTTTTTAATACAAATTGTTCTTAATAATTAATTTAACCTACTAAAGCTTACAAAAACAAGTGTCATATGCAAATAACCAATTGAATTAATGAGAAGTATTGTTTTTTATCGACAATGTCTTTAAAATTATTATAATTATGCTAAACTTGGTCTTTGTTTTGTTGAAATTCAATAAGTTACATTATAACACCTGTCTTCACATATCTATCTACCCACCTTGTTATTTATTGGCGTGAGTAAATTGTATTTATTTCTTAGGCGTAGGTAAATGAGCTCTTTCTTACCAAAGAGGTATCGTATTACCAAGTATTAACTGGGTTGTGGAGGTCAGATAGGCAGTCGCTCCATATAAAATACTGGTATTCAGCTGCATCCAGTTAGACTGGAGCCGACCCTAACATAGTTGGGAAAAGGCTAGGCAGGTGATGAGGTAAATGAGCACTTGTCAAAAATATGGCGAAAGTATGTCGTTGTGGTATGTATTACACGTTACCAATAGGATACTCTTTGGGAAAACTGTCGAAGTTTTCACTTTCGATTTCCGGAATTCTTGTGCAAAATTTTCGCTTTAGGATTTAGCAGTTTAATCAGTTACTAAATGAAAATCATAGTAATACCTACTTAGTGAATATTTTGTGAATATCATTTATTGTCAACTGCTTTTCAAATATAAATAAGGGGGTAATACGAGGCCACTGCGGTTATAATAGTAGAGCGCGTGGAGTGATGCAGCATCCGGAAAATTACTTTCAAACGGCAGGTGCGGCTAGAGAGGAACCGAGTAGCCGATGACTGCCACGAATTTTAGTAAGAAATGCTATGCTGCTAAGGTATCTTTTGCTCTGAAATCTTTAAATAATTACAATTATTATGTAAAACTAGATTTAAGGGCGGAAGATAGTACCGAGACAGACCCAAGAAACACTGGCGTGATGATTTGGAGCCATTCGTAACGGATTGGCCGGAGAAGGCAAAACGTAAACACAATTAGAAAGCCATGGAGGAAACCTGCCTAGCAGAGGGCCAGACAAAAAATATTTGTAGGTAAATGTGACGTAAATGTATGTAGTCAACAATTGTTGCTTATTTTTTTCTGTAGGTGTACACACAGGACTTCCATTAATAAGTTACTCACACATAACGTGTTTGATACACTGGCTCTTTTTTTCTCAATCTTTAAATAACAAATTGTCATAGATTTATGCGTGCTACTTTTAAAAGGTAGCTAAACTACCTGGAATTCTAATAAAAAACAAGCTTGCAATGTTGGCGCCACATACATTACAACTTTTTTCCTTATTCTAATTATATCTAGCAATAATATACCAAAGTTTGTTTCAGAAAAACCCTATCATTGAATAGGTAGCACTTTTTTGTTATTTGTTATACCTCCTACTGTATACTTATTTATTATAATATTCACAAAATAAATGAACTTGAATGATTCTACGGGTCGTGGGGCTTTCGGGACCGCAATCGTGGTCCGGGATTCCCCCTATAATAATAAAAATTATGTAAATAACTATAGGTCCATAACATTTCGACATAATTTATTATAAGAAATCATCATTGTCTTCTACTTTATGTACTAATATTTAAATGCGAAAAATTCTCTCCTCGTCTGTTTTGAAATTTGTCTCGTGGATAGTGGCCTGGCTTAGGACATAGAATACTTTTTATCCCCGTATTTTAGTTCTGTACGATAATATACGAATGTGTAGTTTCTGAATGTGATTTAAAACTATACAATAAAAATGTGTAAACACATATAACACAACACAAGTCCCATGTAATTGGGGGTGAGTCTATTGCCTTCAGCCGTGCACAGATCTGAAGTTCGTCGTCTACTGAGAATCGATCGATCGATCTTCTTGCTCTGTAGTCGCGCTTGCGACCACTAGACCAAAAAGGTAGTCCGAAAATGTTATACTAGAAAAAAATACAGAATCTTTGAAAACAGTAGATAAACTCTGCTGTTATAAACCCATATTAAATCGCATTCAATACTTGCAATTGATAAATAAACACACCAACGTACCTTATAATAAATCTGCATAAAACGATGGCACGCTTGTCACTGAGGTAAACAGCACAGTTGTCGGCAAAGGTTAGGCATTGTGGGTGCAATGAATGCACGACGCGTTGCATAACGATTTGCTGACCCTATGCCCTATGCACCCACTTTAGCCAGTCCATAAAAACCAGATAAATCTTCGCTAAAGCTAAGTACAGTGACGCTTCATTCGAAAGGAAACCTTATTCACAAAAAAATTAAGTACAAGTTCTCACAAGCCACGTTGACCCAGCGTATCACACGAATATGAACATTAACGTTATGCAAATAAGTTTATATTTCACATGTAGCGCAAAGGTTGTAAGTTCCCTTTATAGATCTCAGTCTAAGAAGATGTCTCGATACTAATTAAGAGGTTAAACTAGATAGGAGCGGGAGTTATCTGCATAATTATGATCAATTTACATGCGATTTTAAGTATCTGGGTTTCCTTTTTGCGATTAGATTCTTGTCTGTTATTAGTTTCCTTAAAGGTTTAGATAGTATGTTATTCATGAACTTTGTAAAAACTAAATGCATGTCAAACCTTCCTATTTAGATACCTATACTTAGCACTTCTCTTCTTTGCTTTGAAATTCTTAGAGCCTATTTCACGTGTCCAAATTGCCACTACTTACAGAAAATATACAAAAATGGAACTTGTATGAAATTTTCTGCCAGTAAGTAAACGGGGCTTTAATCGTAAATAGTTAAACAGGCATTAAGTGTCGCATTTAATCAGTGACAATAACAATTTTACTATGATTCAGGCTGGTTTATCTGCCTGCCGGGACTGCGGGTTGTTTGAAAGAGAGACTGCAGCCCCGGACACAAAGGGCTAAGAAGAAACATGGTTGGTTTTTTCAGTAGAAGTCTGATAGTTCCTTCCACTCTACACACAGCGGGAGAAGTCACTTGATGTTTAACCACCCTCCAAATAAAAAAAGGGTGACTTATCTCCAATTTATAACTTTACAACCGGGAGAGATGTAGTGATTTTTCAGTTCTTAAATCTAGAGAAAACTATATAAATTATTACCTAACCTGGATCATTTTAACTTGCCAATAAGATATTTAGGTACTGACTTAAAATATTCATAGGGAATAAGAATAGGGTTTACAGGAAAATCACAGCAATCCACATTTATAGGACTGACAAAAATAATACAAAACGTGTTAATGTTTCTGGGCAACAATACAAAATTCATTATTTACATAAAATACTAATCAACAATAACTTATTGGAAACGGAATTTAAACAAGCCCAATTTATAGGCATGTTATTGATAAATATTAACAAATAACCATAATTAATGTCACCAAAACAGGGACACGGAATTCTAAATTCCTAATACGATATCATAAAAAATAATACGACCTACCTGTGATGGCAAAGATGCCCTTCTGCCTAAATGTTAAAGATGCAACATCCTACAGCGCGGGTCAGGAGTTCACATCCCAGCATGGGTTATAATTTATAGAATCATTTAAGTCCGTTTAAGGCATGGTTAAATTGTTTCTAGCACTTTTAAGTCCGTATTAAAAGTAGAATTTATCAAGGTTTGGCCAATTACTGATGCATCCCTTTTTAAGATTATGGAGAGTGTCAGAAAATATGTCTATGTTTTTTAATAGTTTTATAAATATTAGGTCGTATACATAGTTTATTAAAAAAAAATGTTTACATAAAGCGTGACCTACTTTTCCCTGAACGTCATGAACCTGATATTTAATAAGAATTGGTTAGAAATCACTTTTATCTTTAGAGAAAGTCCTTGTCATAGCATAATTTAACTGAATGGCCAAGAAAATTCCCCGAACCCTGAAAGAATTATTGAAACTACAAACACTATTCCGTGATACTGATTTCCAGGAAGAAAAATATCCCTGTTCCCTATCTCTATTAATCTAAAATTAATTTAGAAAACAACTAAGACTTACCATTGTCGTCATATTGAATAGAGCACTTGATAATAATTATTTAGGATGATCAAATGTGATTATATCCCATGTGGTTAGGTCGACGGCGTGTGCGCCCGATTGTACTTACTCGTCTAATCACCTGTCCCTTTTATAGAGACGCGGATTTGTCTAGCCATTGCATGCGGCCGGGGGAGCCTGCACTGACTGCACAACGCAGGGATGTACTTAGGCCTATGGTTTGTGTGAGATAATAAATAAATCTTTATGAAAAAAAATATTGAAAATAAGTTTGTCGGTTAAGAAATTTCAGTCATGAAAAGTCGTTGTTTATTTATGAAATTACTTTCATCATCTAACTGCCCTGATTTGATTGTGCGGATTTGCTTTTACAAAAAAGCATAAAATGGAAGATGGTGTCAGCTAAGAGATAATATTGTCTTATTTATACCTGAAGGATTTCTGAAAAAGAGTCCCATAAAAACAGTTACAGTTCTGAAAGTACGTTTAGATTGTCAGAGCTACACTTAATTTTAACGATAATTTATTTCCAAGTGAACATCTGAGGCATCGTGTAAATGATACGTCTTTGCTTCCCAAAGAATGTAACAAAATACGAAGAATCTCGACTTGATGTCACAAACCATGAGAAGTAGATAATGATGTCTCAACCGATAACAATGTGGACATCAAAAGAATATTATAGTTTTAATAAATTAGCATATCACATACCTACTAATTTTAAAGTGATTTTTATTGTAGTTCCGTCTATAAAGTGAATGAATTTTTACGACTTAATTATATGTCTATTAACAATTATAGTATATTAATAGTATGAGGTCACGGTATATTTATTGATTCGCAGTTCATAATAAAAACAGAAGTGCATTTATAGTAATGCCCCGCTGATTTCTGACATTTCATTGTCAGTTTTATGATTGTATGCACAGTTTTAGTAAGTTAGTATAATTTTATTGTAATATTATGAGAGCCCTAAATTACATAGTCAATATAAATTATTATTTTATGACTTGCTTGTCTGCTTTATTTAAATAAGTTATAAAATCTTCATTGACATTGAAGTTACTGTGTGAAGTACAATAAAACTTAAGCAGTATTTAAATATTCATTAAGAATCGATTCTGGCGATGATTAAGGGCAGATCTTTACGAACTTAATTTTATAGACTGTTTTATGGATACAGAATATAGACGCTATTAATACATGGGATTGTAAAATTTTAATAGCAATAAAAGGCGTAACATATATTTGATTCGTAATAAAATTGATAAGGAGTGTAATAATTGATAACCTTTTACGAGCTTGAAGTTACATTAATGGATTCAGTAATACAGCATCACTAACTGATACCAATGTTATGATTTTGAGTCTTTACAAAACTAAGTTTAGTAAAATAATATTATAGAAAACACCTGATTCGCTCCTGTAACCGTGTTGTAAGTAATAGCTAGGAAAATTTTCCGAAAAGTGGGCTGAATTTCTTACGTTGTCCTTAGCATCAATTTTAATATTACAAATTGTCGTAATTCTACAGTTGTAATGCATTTCTCTGATTTCTGAAAACAACTTGAATACTCGTAGGTCGTTAAAATAATTATAAAGTTATCATGCGTATCCCATAGTACGTCCCTTTGTCGTAACATTATCTCGTTCAACGTACAATAGAATAACTATCAAGAGTCTCGTAAAACGATGGCCAACCCAACACTTAAATGGTACGCACGCTTTATGTCAAATGCATTGCAAATTGCGCCCGCGCCGCGCCGCGAAGATGCCACTGCGCTTGGCATTTTACAATTTTATTTAAACTTGGAACTTATTAACTGCTTTGACACACCAACACACTTACATACCAAACATGCAGAGTCAATATTCACTCGTTAGCTAGAAACATTTACACTTTTAGATGCAACTTTGCTCCTAAGTTTAAGCAAGAGAATTTTAAGAAATAACTGCTAAGAACTCTTACAAATTATCCATTTTATTAGTTGGATAGTTCCATTAACTTTTTGCTAACAAAGCGCACTTGACACATAAGCGCAGTTCTGTTTTCGTAATATGTGCGTGTAAGTCGATATCTTGGAAATTTGTATATAGGTACTTAGGTACTTATTAACATTATGCAAGTCTAAGTTAATTTCGATACACCACGATTATTAGTTTATTGTTCATCTAGTCGACCACACATTCAGATTTTGAAATACATATTATTACTCTTTAACATGTCTATTTCCGCATCATAAGCATAGAGTTCAACTTTCACGTTTTATGGCTATTTTATGACTACATTAACCAGACAAGTAATGGCTTACTTTATCGGAACTACAAAGTTTCAAAGAGAATTGATGGAAACAATTTGTTTCTACACGTCTCCATTTTTTTTTCACGTTATTTTATTGTTAATGGTTTTTTATTTTTTTAGTACGCAGCTCCTACTGCTTAATTTAGTTAAATAAAACAGCTTTATGTTTACTATTTTGAGTAAAGGATTTTTTATAGTCGCACGTTTATACTAGTAGGAGTTTATTTATGTAAGCTAGAAGATGATTCCTTACACCGAGAATTTAATATAATAGGAAACCTTGAACAAACAAAGGCGTATCATACTTAGGAAACGATAAAAATATACAAAAATAGCTCTACTATGTTAAAACCCGGAAAATAACAAAGGTCTTTAGGCTAACCATCGAATATCTATGATATTGAAATTTGTATAATCTTCAATAGACACTAGGCAGGTATTTAAATGAACATTAATAATATTGATTTACTGTGAGCTGATAATTATTTTTTTGCACTTATTAATTTCCGATTTTTGTCTGCGACGAGACTTGGCGTCATCATCATCATCAATCATCGACATTATATACCTCTACTACCAAATTATTTCGAGGTCAGAGTCATTAGTGAACATTAAGCTTTTCCAATATCGAATCCCTACTTAAAATTCTTCTTAAAGTGCCGATTATTATGGTAAAGATGGGTAACTGCGTGCCAATGTGTATGTAATATCATATTTTATGATATAATACATTGTATATGTTATAAGCATATTGCTTCTGTATACATTACTGAATGAACTTTAATATCTATTACCTACAATATCAATGACAATGTACAAACGTATAATGGTTAATCGTATTATACCTGGGTAATTAAAATAACTAATTATGAGGTATTTGTTATGAAGATGTCATAGCTGAAAACTAAAGGTTTAATAGACACGATTTCAAATCATATCCAGTTGATTAATTCCGACATTCCATAATGCAGGTTTTAGGAGTTTACAGGGAAACAGAAGAATATGAATGTTCGGAAAAAAATTGACACACTTTTTAAGTATTGATTTGCATAAATTCGCATACTTGCATAAACATTATCAAGTAATTAGCTTTAAAAACTTAATTTGTAATTAACGGAACAGTGTAAAATGAGAAGTTTACAGGCATGTTATTAATTTGTCTCATAAGCCATAGAATAAGTCGTAGCAATTTGCCACTTAATTAAAAACACAATGCGAGAGATAAAAGTTCTCATTTGAAAACGTACAATTGTGTAAACTTTAGTTTAACAGGTCATCGGACCAAATTTTAAAACAATAAAACTATTATAGTATTGTTTTCGAGCACAAAAGCTCATTATAGTAAGCGTCTGCGAATACCAGCGGAGGTTAATCTCATTACTTTAGTAGATGAGCGATTAGAAGGATCATTTGTGTGGGACAGTTTCTCACACCTTATGTTTTGGTTTTAGTGTCGCACGCTCCCACTACTCTATTACCAACCTATTAAAAGAACCGAAATGTTGAAACGAACGGTATTATAGGAATTACACATTGAGGGAGATGTTGTGGAATCTGCTGTGTGTGAGTGCACAAGATTGTAATTGTGAGATTTTTAAAGCTCCTTTTCCGACTAACGCAAATGAAGACGTTCATTGCAAAACTTTAAAATATCGTGGAAAATTTTCAAACGCTTGTTTTGCTGGAGGAAATGGCGTGTCACAAACTAAACATTTGAAGGCGGAAATTGTGATCCACTCTGTGGACTCTAAAAACTGACAAAATACATACAAATTCAAGATTTCTTTATCTTAAAACGGAGATACAATAAAATAATATTTTTCCAGATAAAACCATCTCCTCAGCTTTTCTACTTCTGCTAAGAAAGGTTCTATAAAAAGGACAAGTTCTAATAAGGTACTTGTAAAATACGATAAAATGTAACGTCTGTTGAAATTATAAGCCAACGATAAAGGTGTGAAAAATCCTATTGTAACAACGGTAATTAAGTTTTTCTGAAGAAAGTTACATACAGAATTGATAATCCATTGACTAATTCAACAAAAACAATGACAATGGTATTCTTGTAACAAAATTCTCGTTTCTTTGGAAGAATGGAAGTAATATGTTGCTAACTCGCGCTTTGGTTTCATCAATCTTGACATAATTGGCACACAACGAAATGTATACAAAGAAAAAGTACTTTAACCGTTCATTAGACATATTCTAAGGGTAATTTATTGACTAAGCTGAAAAAGGTACTGCCTCGTTGGTCGTTCGACTGCTGCATTAGGTCCTAGGTTCAATTTCCGATAAAAAAAAAAACTGAATAACACTTTTCCCAATTTGGTGTGGCTACGGTGCGTGTCTGGGTTCGTAACCGGTTTTATGGAAATAGGCTAAATGGTGATTTCTGGATACTATTTAGCACGCCTCGGCCAGAACATTTGGGGTCAAGCATAATGTTAAGTTAAAAAAAGTTGTTTTTAACATAATAACTAGATTGTTGGAAATGGATTTAATAATATATATAAACTATAAATTGCAAAGCACATACATGACGACTCTGCGCCTACTCTTATTCAATCAAATTATCATTAAGTACAAGGGTGACATCAAAGAGACATTCGATTAACATACCCACAGCAAAAAATACCTACTGAATAAATGAACTTTGCGATGTTCAACAAGCATTTGCCGCTCACTACGTTAGGATTTGTTGAGGACAGTGTGAATTACAACCAGTAAACTTATTTTCATACAAGACTAATCGGTGACGCTCGTGACTAAAATAAAAATAGAGAGACGTCTCCAGGAGCCGGTTGAATCGGAGTTCTAATTCTTTATATTCATAATAAGGGGATTTAATCGTTTAAATTATAAAATGTTTTTGCATAATCTCAAAATTGACGGAAGCTAAAACGATTGAAAAAAATAATAGTTTCCTAGGTGATGGGAAGTGCCTTAAAAATCACTGCAAAAAGAGGTCGTTACTAATGTCGTACACAGTTTTCGGTCTAGCCCAAACCAATCAAAACTATAACGTGCCATGTATCGAACTCCATAATTCCAATAATAGCTGTCTATCATTATTTTGTAGATCTTTGATTGTTGTTACAGGTAATCAAAAGTCTGAATGCCAGTCTTACCAAAGATTATCTACGAAACGAGTCGTGACTGGAAGCCGACACCATCACATTAAAGAAAAAAAGGAAGATGATGAAAATGACTAATCCCTAAAATCGTCTGGAAATAGTTATTTGCTATTTAAATCATTTTGTCTTGATATGATTCGTGGTTCAGAGTACCAGTCCTAAACGGATGTCTCATCCAGTAGGTACTTGATAAAATATTTATGACATTTCTTTAGAGCATTCCGTTAAAAGTGACATCATTCCGTGAAAAATGTAGATCTAGTTATAGCCAGTTTTGGAAATACGAGACGCGCCTTAAATAGTTGCGCTATGTGTTGTCATGAACCCACAGGAGGCTTAAGATGCGTGTTTAATGTTTAAACTTTACTAATTTAACACTGCACTAAAGTGAATAGTTTATTTCGTGTAGGTATATGGCCTGACGCTTTTAGGTGACGAGACGTTGGTGGCTGCGCTTTACACTCTAGCATCGGCGTAATTTCACCTGCCTGTTGGTCTTCTACATAATGTACATCGGACAGTATGCTCAGAAGAACCTCCACGACCTGTTCCCAGCATCACCCTGTCACCACCGGACTAACAGACGTACTGCGGCACACCATCCACATGTCGATATCCCGACGAATGCGCACAGTCAAACTGTGGAACTCTACGTGTTCCCTCCAACATCTAGTCTCCCCGTCTTGCCTTTAAAGCAAGAGTGAACAGACATCTTTTGGACACGCTCGTTCCATCATAGAGCTCATCCATAGCTTTCCATAAGGTATGATCGTGGTCAAGAGCAGGCCCATTTTGGAATTCAAAAATGGGTTTAATGAGTGCAATAATCTCACTAACGGACAAGTAATCAAAAAGACGTTGCTTTTTTATTTTATATAAGAATTCAGAGGCTATGTGTGTTGATATTGAATAGTATGTGATGTCCTAAAAAGGTTTTATGGTCTTAACACCTATAAATAACTGTAACCAGATAACAAAATAAAGCTTTGTTTAACCACACAATTACACAGTGCTTGGTGTCAGGCACTGATGTAATCAAAACATAAAGAAGACTATAAGGGTCAGTCGTGAACTCGTGAGTTATCTCAAAACTGATGTAAAAAATGTAATAGCAGAAATTGAATCTGACATTAAGTTACACTTAATCTTAAGAAACATCTCAGACTACAGTATTTTGTTCTACAAATGGTTTTATCTGTGGTGTGGGCGTTTACATATTTGCCTATTCAGTGGAACAACATCATGAAAAAATTGTGAGCCTAGTAATTAACTTTGAACTATAAAAAAGAGGTTTTGTAACCTTTGGGCTCAGTTGCATAGTCGATATTTTAGGTCAAGCCTTCAAAATGTCTGGCAGCACTTAAGCATTTAGTTCGCAAATGTTTACAATGACTACAACAACGTTTTGTCGTCAATCTTACTTTCTTCTTTAGGTTATTAAGGCTCCTCACGCAAGATATTTAATAGAACTCTGACATTTTCTTACAACCAACGAACGATTACTCACAGCCATACGAACATATGGCATTAACTGTATAACCTACATCGAGCTTCAGAGGACATTATATTCGCATAAAACCGCGACCTCTAAGATATTGTAATTGAAAATAATTTTAGCATCACTCTACAACAGTTATTAATAAAGTTCATTGCAATCGCGTTGGGCCATAAATACGGACATTACCGGAATATGAATTGCACTTCGGTCTGTCTATTCTTCGTGAGCCCTACGGGGATTATAAGTAGAATGATGAGTATATTTATAAGTACAAGTAACCTCATGCTCAGTTTTAAGTAAATCAAATAAATTGTGGTGCAAGTGAACTGCGACCTCTGACTCGCGCCTACAAACCTATTTGTTTAATGCTAGTGGTGTGTCGGCGCCGAGGATGCAACGCCAACGTGTCGCCGAGCGGGTTCCACGGTTATTATTGCTCATTTTCCAGCTGGATTGAACCTACAGAGGTTCAATCTGTAACCTAAAATAACATTTCAAATAAATTATCGAGTTTCGAAACGTAATGTATATCATAGTCTTTGCTTTTGTCTAGAATTGGTCAGCACGAGGGCTGCTAATCAGTGCCGACCCAGAATCAGGATTGACACCTCCATGTTAATTGTACGCATACTACGTACACCGTCTGTGTAGCTACGTTATGTGTCAATAACTTTAAACCAATGTTTTAGAAATAAAGATCTAGAGACTATCGTCGTTGACAGGACCTTGGCATTAGAGCACAGCAGGAAAAAATCGTAACGAAAGAAAGAAAAACAATACACTTGTATTGAAATGGAGCTGAGCAACGCGTTGATGTCTTTAGTAGGCGTGTTTGACATGAAATTTATGATTTTACAACTCATCGCCCTAATATGCCTGATGGCTGACCCTAATTTTAATATTGTTGTTTATTGACCTTTCCAGCCAGTGTAATCGTTGTTTTGTTGGAAAAAGGTTGTTGTGCTTTAACCGGAAATTATGCTTTCCTTCCGTTATATTACAAAAATTGTTGAATAATTAATTGAAATTAAATGCATGAATTTGCAAAGAATTTTAATATGCAATTGCGTCACAAAATAATTCTGTCAAAATGGTAAAATATAATTTTTTAGATTTCTGTGTTACAATATAGAACATTATGAATTTATTACTTTTTATAACTTAACTAGCTGATGCCCGCGGCTTCGTCCGCGTGGATGTCGGTCAAATAATATACCAAAACCTTCCTCGAGAACCACTCTATCTATTGTTGGAAACAACATGACAACAAACAGACAGACGCGGCGATGGAGTTTGTTTTATAACATGTAGTGATAGTGATAATATAATAAAAAAAAAGACGTGTGGCACTCGGAGACTGCCGCGGTAAAGCTATTGCATAGCATTTTTTTGTTAGTTAATTTTATAAGCGTAAGATAAGATACTATTAATAGAAATTATCAATAAATTACATTATTTGTGCTAACATATTAATAAAAAATAATTAAATTATATAAATCAAATGTAACCTTCGTACATATGTAGTTCTAACCACTAAGAAAAACTATGACACAAATTAAAAGAAAAAGTAAATGACATCTTGACAACTGACGTAATGTCAGATGAAAATTAAACATTGAAAAATTATAAGATTTAATATTTTATAAAAGATGAGGATGATTAGTAAAAGTGTAAGTATAAATACTATATTTCCCCAACATTTTGGTTATCTTTATAGCAGTATTATATATAAATTAACAAAACAAAAAATAATACTACATTTGTTATAATAATAATAAAATGAATGTATATAGAGTACTAACTCATTTTCTTTCACTATTTTTTCGTGACTTTCTTCATTAATAAATGCACTTTGTTTATTCATATTTAAAACACTTTGTACACAAATTATACGAGTACAGATATTCACTGTTGTACATAGATGATAAATACCTATACACCTATATACTTTCTCACAAACAGCTGATTACGGTAGTTTTCCAATACAACCAATGCCACCTAAAGGCGGGTTGCTGAACTAAAGAGACAAGCGTGATATTTCAAAAAGTCATTGTCAAGTTGTCAAGTGTCAATTTGTTAGGTTTTTATTTTCGTTACGGAATTTCTGGATTCGGTCCCCACGCTCAAGGCCCGCGATAGAATAGCTTCTATCGCGGGCCTTGAGCGTGGGGACCGAATTATTTTTATTAAGCTATTGCATAGCTGCAATAGCTTAATAAAAATGTTCATGCTACCCATAGTCTGAAAAGGAGATAAAAAAATCATACAACATTATGATAAACGTTTAATTATTCAAGGAGGTACCTCGGAGCTAGTACGATGCTGACTTAATTAACAAAAATGTTTTAAGTAAAAATATAACAGGCGATAGATAAGTTCCAACAGTAACTTATATAATTATAATCCTTACTTAATATTATAAATGCGCAAGTGACTCTATCTGTCTGTCTGTCGCACTTTCACGCCAAAACTACTGAACCGATTTAAATGAATTTTGGTACAAGATTTAACTGAAGTTTGGTAGTGTAGAGCCTGACAAAGTACGCAGGCTACTTTTTAACGCGAAAAAGTGTTGTAAGGGGTTGAAACGGGGGCATGAAGGAATTATTTTTGGTAACGATAACCGACATCGCTCGCGATAACCGACAACCAAGCGGACGAAGCGGTGAGCATCAGCTAGTGTGTAATAAAATGAAGAGGAATCAAAATAAAATTGACATTCAATCCATAAAAGAACTTGATAGATTGTAACATTCTTGAAGTAATCTCATCTTCCATACATGGAAGTCCCTTAAGTGGAAGCACCTTATCATGCTAGTTGCATGATAAGGTTGGAAAAACTCAGACACTGCCTTTAATGGTGTTTCATAATAAATACCCACATAATAATATTATTGTTTTTGCTCTGCGTGTTACATCATTATTATAGTCTATACAAATAAACAAAATTGAAGTATCTGTTTGTAATTTTAAATTAGCAGCTATAAACACATGAAAATACCTATATACAGTTTTGACGGCACGGTTGGTGCAGTGCCTGAGCGATTGGACTGCTGCGCTGCGTGTCGCGGGTTCGAACCCCGCACGAAACAAATATTTGTATGGCCTACAGATAGTTGTTTCGGGTCTGGGTGTTCTGTGTACGTGAGTTTAAATGTTTGTAAACGCACCCACGATACAGGAAAAATTCCTAGTGTGGGGCAACGTTTTTTTTTTTAAAAAAAAGTACCTAAAACAAAAAAAAAACTCTTTTTTAAATTTTTGTCTATCTGTTTTCCTGTAGCTTTTTTGATTTTGACGAGATATTCACTGGCAGATAGCTGATGTTTTTAAGAACAAGATTCCGAACCTCAAAAGGAAAAAGGAACCCGTATAGAATTACTTTGTTGTCCGTTGGTCTATCAAGATCCTTTTTCTCAGGAATGTGCTTAGTTGACATTTATATTAAATACACAAACCCACTTTCAGCTGCAAAAAAAATATACATACTTGTAAGTCAACGCGTTGAAAAGATATGACCGTTTATGTTGCATATTTTAAAATTTCAGAAGGGAATCAAACCTAAAGCATACTTAGAATCATGAAATTTTGCAGAAGAAGTAAAATAAGTAATGCTTAGGTCACTAACTCACACCGAAACGCGACGCGACGATACTAGAAGAGGCCAGTGATTTCGCGCTGCGCCGCGCGCCGCCGCGAGACGCATCGCAACGTCGCGAGGTGCGTCGTAAAATCGTTGGCAACATGACGCCTCGCTACGCTAAGTTCTATTTTGAGTCGCTCTTTTAAAGAGTGCGCGCAGCGTCGCGTCGCGTCGCGTCTCGGTGTGAGCAGACCCTTACAGCACATGTTATTGTTTCATAATTTTATATATTTGTATTTGAGTCCTCTTCAAATTTAAATCAATAAGTGTTCCGTTTTTAACAATTTACCTACGCACACTTAAAAAGATCTTTGCCCCTCCGTAATGAGGTGTACTAAGAAATAAGAGCATCGTTTGACCAACTATTCCCAAAGTACTCCGAAAAAAATTCCCAAACTACTCCATGATAATATTAAAATGTTCTCAAAGTCCTTCACCACATTTTATCAACAAGCTAATTTAAATATGTACCGGATTTTATCAGATCTAAAGTTTCTAATATCTGTAACACAGTTTGCCCCTATGAATAAAGTTGAAATTTTTAGCCCGTCGGGGCTGCGGGTTGTTCGAAAGAGATACCGTGGCCTCGACACAACGGGCTAAGAAGGAACATGGGTGGTTTTTAGTCAGTAGAAATCTGACACTCCCTTCCGCTCTGCCCAGAGCGGGACGGGTTATTTGCTGATTTCCCATCCCCAAAAAAAAAAAAGTTGATATTTTGGTGCTGTCAATCGTCATGCAACGTCTTTGTCCTTAAAAAGTTTTCATATCTGTAACTTTAGTCACACAAATTATGTGCGACAAAAGTTAAAGTAACAAGTTATTACATGACTTGAGTAATCAATTAATCATCTGCCTAGTTTTTTTAATTTTTCATAGGCTTCCAGTCTTACCGGATGGCTATAAAAAAATAATTGCTTTTAAAATTTGCAACAAACAATGCAGAAGTTTTTTTTATATTTCTAGAATCTAAGAATACGTTGTGACATCCATTACTGTCATCACTTTAATTTATATTCATAATTGTATCGTTTTTATTTACCGATATTCTTTTTAAAATATGCGAATAAATTGGTTCCTTGCCATAATATGCATGTTCGACGTCCTCGAACAACAATAAATGTCAAAAAATTTAATCTTTGACATTTGATCGCCTCAGCGCAATTTTGCCCCATTTTTTAGATTAATAAAGATTTTACCTAAATAATATTATAAATAGATGTAAATCATGAATGATTAAAAATGTTTCTGTTCACGTGAATGAAACGTGTATTACGATTTTGCAATGAGAGTGTTTTTTCATTGTAATTTTTACTGCCTACCTGGCATAAGTTTAACGAACTTTACCCGGATTTCGGTTATAGCCAGTAAGGAATGTCTCTCGATATAAATAACCGCATAAACCGAAGAATGTGGATATTCCTTGGGAGGATAATATTGGCGCCACTTTGACCCAATATATTGGGAAATCATTGTGACGTCGATTTGGCTGCAATCGGTTATTATTGGTCGTAATTGAGAGTAAAAAAGGATGGGTATAACATTTTTTATTCTTCCGCGGGGTTAACAGAGTCCAAGCAGCCAATATTATATGCTGTGCATTTTATAACCAAGCATATACGAGTACGATGCATCACAAAGTTGTATTTACGAGTAGATATTGCAAAACACAACTGACAGGCCGCAAGTCTATCGCCCATAAACACCATTAAGGTAGGCAGTATATTTCCCTCGACATATGTTTTATATAACGCATGTCAAACCACAAATAGTTTCCGAAAATAATTATATAAAATGTCTGAAGTAAAGATCATTGCATATCCTTCCCTAATAGAAACGGTAAAGCAAAACATTTTTTGATTACTATATTTTATGAATATCGTTTTGAACTTGTTATTGTGATATTGTCATTTCAAAAAGCCAGCTAGCTGTTCCATAAATTAGTTCAAAAATGTGTCAGCTATAGCTGTTTTCACATAGGTTAGGTATTTGAAATTATTATGAAACTAGTACTTCGCCCCGACTTCATCTGCAAAAAAATGTAATAGGTCAGGTTATATGCATGATATAAATATAATGTATATTGTATAGCCTATAGCAACTACAAATAATGGATCTTTCTATGAGTGAAATAAAATGTATCATTAGTTTAGTCCAAGTATAACTAACATAAAAACGTACAAAAAACTCTTAAAAAATGTTACTTATTAGGATAGGTTAGGAATAGAATAATGGTAAATAAGTATCTATTGTCTTTCAAATAGGTTAAATAATTCACAAAATATATTTAACGACATTAGTAACGGCCTCATAAAATTACATGAAACATAATTTTTTTAATGAACAATATCGATATGACTTTTGACTTTATCATTCATAAGATTTCGTCATCATTTCAGCCATAAAACGTCCACTGTTGGACATAGGCCTCCCCCAGAAGGGGGGATTTGCCATAATCGCCACGCTTGGTGGACGGGTTGGCGACCGCAGTATGGTAAACACGCCTGAACCTGTTGGTACAGACACAGAGAACGCTGCTGCCCATTCTCTGGTAAGTCCCTTAGTCGCCTCTTACGACACCCACGGGAAGATATGGGATGGTGCTATTCTTTACGTCCAACACCATACGGGCAGATAGCGTCATAAGATTTACAACCAAATTAATAATATAACTTATACATTCATTCAAGAAACTAACAAGTTAGGCTATTAAAGAGTTCTGAATATTTTTTTGGGTACATTTATGAGTGTTGGTGTTAGTAGGCACAAAATAAAGGTTCAGTTTTAATCAAAAGACTACTTTTAAGTCTAGTAACTTCTAATGTACTTCAACTTTAAGACATAGAAGCTCGTGATAAAAAAGCCACATTGATAAATCTGCAACCTATTCCTCGCCGCGTAGTATTCGAATTCAACATATATACCGCAACTATGATGAATACAAACGCAATTTACCAAGAACGCAATAATACTTTATTAATAGGTTTATTTCAATAGGTCTGCATAATAAATAAACACATTGACGTCGGCCATCTTCTCGGTCACAGAATTGAAAGGCAGTATCGACGTATCGTTCACTACAATGTCACTACTAGAAATAGAGCAATAGGCCACATCAGCTATTAACCTTTTGAGTGATCGTTTTGTGAAATTATACATTCTTTGAGGGAAATTGTGGAGTAAAAGACCTCAAAATTCTCATATAGAGCCATTCGTATGATGATAAGATTACGAGTTACGACATAAGCCAAGAGCCATCTTTAGCCGCGCCCATTTACCGGAGTATCTTGCATAAACGTTTAAATGAGTAGGTATCTGGACTATTTTGCCATGAACTTTTCAAATAAAGATATAGATTAGGTATCGATAAAAAATTATCGTTATATCAGCTGCATAGTTTGTACGTTTTTTGTGACAGGCCAGAGATTATACATACTCGTAGTTTCAATTGAACTTTTAAACATAAAGTGTCAAGATTGTCTACATTTTTCATCAAACGATGCGATCAATCGATTGTGTTGATTGAATTAAATAGCATATACATTCAATTCAATAGCTACTTATAACATGTTTAAATTAATCGATTATTAATTCATAAAAACCTGACAAATATGACAATTTTCGAAACATGACGATCAGATTAAAGAACACTACAAGAAAATCTTGAATCAATAAACAGAATATCCATATTAAATCAATAACTATTCACGTCATTCTATACGTTATTGTAATGATATTTGACTTGAGTGTCAACCGGCACCTAACATGATGAAGTCATCCTTCTAGTTTCTAGAAAGATGTCTATAGTGTTCTATAATTGAAAAAACTATAGAGAGGCAGGACTGCCTCGTTGGTCTAATGGAATTGTTATGGATGAGACCTTTTTTTTATGGTGGGTGGAAAATCATCAAATAACCCCTCCCGCTCTTGGGCAGAGCGAAAGGGAGTGTCAGACTTCTACTGACTAAAAACCACCCATGTTCCTTCTTAGCCCTTCATGTCGAGGCCGCAATATCTCTTGCGAACAACCCGCAGCCACGACGGGCATTGGCCCTTGCGGGCCCCTTCCATGTTGCTGACATCTCTTTGAGGCGCGCGTGGAACACGAACGCGCCGTCGACACGGCCTGTCGTCGTCATAAGACGGATGGACGGCGAGCTAGCCCATTACTCACCGTCCACAGGCCCGCGTCTTCGGTGGCCGGAAGCCACCACGTGACCCCCAACGCCCGGAGCGTCTCCCGCGGCGGCTGGGACGAGAGGTTCTCTCCCTCTCACGCTCCGCCGATAGCATCACTGCTTCGCAAAAGAAGGTGACGGCGTCCCATTCCTACTCGCCCCGGAACATGGCTTGCACCAGAGCCGGACGCGAGAGGTCGCCGCCGCCGATCGCGGCTACGAGAATATGGCGGGGTTTCGCCCAAGCGGGGCAGACCTCCACGGTGTGCTCCACCGTGTCCTCCGGCCGATCCTCACAATGGTGACATCCGGGCGTTTCCTCCCGCCTGATTCGGTGCAGGTACCTCCCGAAACAACTCCGTCACGTGTCCGGTGAGGACCTGCGTTAGACGGAAGGTGAGGGCGCCGTAGCGACTTCCGCCACTATCGTGTCGTGCCCTATCAGTGAATCCTTAAAGATAATAAGTAAATAGAAGACAAACATGTCGTTTTGAAACGACACTTTTGTTTGTATTTTGTTGTCGTAGCTGATCGGGCGAAAATGGGTTGAGAGGGTCAAGTCAGCGGTATTCACGATGAACGCTGGGCAAAAGTCGCCACGCGATAGATGCCGGAAGATGGTGCCTCCTAGCCGGCCCAGAAAGAGGTAGCGAGACGATCTGGTTGCGTACCGTGAAGGCTCGTCCGAGGATTTACGAGAAATGAGCACTGGCAGGAATTGGGGAGGCGTTTGCCCAGCAAGGGCGAGATGGACAATATCGAAATATTGATAGAAACAAAACACATCAATTAAAGTTGCAGCACGGTGTTAGTATGTGTGAAGTGTTTATGCGGGTATTTACGGGTAATAATCACAGTGGTACAAAAGGCAACAATATTATACGAGAAGTGTGCCCTGGGCGAAGGTACCCGTATAGGCCACGTTAGTCCGCATTTATCATGAAGTGACTTTGCACTATTAAATCCATGCAAGCTATAATAGTAGGCGACAATGTTCGTCTTTTTGTGTATTATTTAAAGTTGGAACTTTTACACCTTTAAATAGAATTTAATAGACAAACAACTGTAGAAAACGTGTGATAAGTGAGAAATCACTCAACGAAATGGCCACAGCAAGGTATCCCGTCCATTGGATGCCACTTTGTTTATTCCTTGGCATATTTAAGCGTTAACTTAAAGAGAAGAGGAGTTCGTGGCTTAATAAGAACTGCCACTCGGATCGATCTTTAGGTAAAGCTGTGCTTGCCTAGGTCGGTCTGTGGATGTGTGACCGCCCGACATATCGAGTTTCCTCCGTGGCTCGGAAAGCACGTTAAGCTGTTGGTCCCGGCTGCCATTTATAGATCTTTGGCAGTCGTCACAGGTAGTCAGTGACCTGCAATTCGGACATCCAGTCCTACCAAAGAGTATCGTATTACCTAGTATTAACTGGGTTGTGGAGGTCAGATAGGCAGTCGTTCCATGTAAAATACTGGTATTCAGCTGCATCCGGTTAGACTGGAAGCCGACCCCAACATAGTTGGGAAAAAGCTAAGCAGATGATGATAATGATTTAAGCGTTAACTGGTCTTGTTCATTTGTTTAAACTTACTACTTATGTATGGGGTACTGTATTGGTTGGTACCTACGAGTTAATTACTTAGTTGGTTACCTACGGGTAAAGACATTTTGAACGTTTTCTAGTACTGTCTATTTCAGGCTATCTATGTTTCAATTGCCTACATCAAGACTTTAGAGGACCCAGAGTCACCTTTTAAGATATTTCCATGTATAACTTAGGTATACCTATATGTAATAATGTTAATGCTTAAAGATAATGTAAATTGAAAAATAGCACTTGGTGGTAACCTGAAGTGTGACATAGTCTTACTAAAAATATCGTATTACCCAGTATTAACTGGATTGTGGAGGTCATATAGGCAGTCGCTATTTGTAAAATACTGGTTTACAGCTGCATCTGGTTTGACTGGAAACCGTTTCCAATATAGTTGGGAAAAGGCTAGGTAGATATTTAGGCAAATTCTGTCTCGTAACGAGTAATATTTTTTTAACCTAATCGTTATCTGTTATTGAATAAAGAATACACAAGCAACATTGTAGGGATTCTCTTGTATCGTGTATAAAGCGGTTAAGTGCGTTACGCCAAATGCTAAGGTCGCGCCCGAACGGACCGCATAGCATCACGATAGAGCTTCATGGAGAGGTGAAGATCACCTGCCGCATCACACGCCAAGCCTTTGTCTAACAAAAGATTATTATTCACATTTAACCCGTTTATAAACCTTTATTTAGTTACGAAAACACACAAAACAGATCTATCATTCGGCTTTGAGGTGTCAAATTAACATTATATTTATAATATTATTATGACCCGACGCGACGCCACGTTTTGCTGTTATTGTCATTAGTCAACCGAACTAAACCACTTCGGTCCATTAATCTATGAAGAAGGGCATTTGACATTGATATTTTAATCCGATCACTTTACATAAAATTTAGACCAACTTACGTAAACCACATATTTTTTCATAATTTATTCATTAATCTATTAAATCGGAAGCGAAACTCGTTTTTTAATTTTGCAATTTGTATGATAAATTGAGCGTGTTTACTATGAAAAAATATTAAAAGTAAATCTGTAATAAATTTACTGTGATAGTTATGTCTCAGCATCGTAATCAGTAAAAATCTCCTTCAAAAACCATAAATTTCATCGGATATTCGAAGCAGGCTATTATTTGAGTTATTCAGAATGTAAATTATTGGAAAATAAAGTTCATCGAATCGCGGTGAGTCAATAAACAAGAACGGTGATTTTTAGCGTTCCGTGGCCAAGTGTTAAGAATGGAACCTTAATAATTTCGCTTTTTTCGTCTGTTTGGAAGTCATGCATCCATTGTTATCGTAGACTATTTATACTATGTATATCGATATAAAAATAGGAGGAAGGTATGTTCAGTGACCTACCAATCAATGATGTGGTAAAATTACAAAAATTACCATTGGTCAGAGAAGACAAAGCATCGGGAGAATTGGAAAGGAATGGGGATGCCCTTTGTCCAGCAGTGGGATAAAACAGGCTATTAAAAAAAGAAAAAAAAAACTTAACCAAAGAATTAAGACATAAAAACAGTGCTCGCTAGCGTGTGGGGTATTTTAAATTTACTTTTTTTATAAATTTTTCATTAATGTGTGCGTAAATGTTTATACCGACTACGGAATCCGTCATTGTTTGTTGGCACGAGATTTTAAAAGCTTACAAATATCTGTTTAACGAATCCTCTGAGGTCGCAACAGAAATAAATCTTTTAGAACCTGTTTGCTGTAAAGACTCTAAGTTATTGTGTAATGGTCGGATGGATGGGCACCGCGCAATCGCGTGGGTGCTAAACCACAGTTGACCACAGAAGGCAGCTAATGCCTTCTGTGGTCAACTGCCATTACATGGAATCTATAAAAACTAAGGTCACTCCGCCATGAGAGATAATACGATCGACTTCTTATCGATTTATTGTCTCATTAGCAGCCAAATGACCGTTTCCATACCATAAACGTAACGTATTGAAATAAAATCGTTTAGGGTTTAATCTTATTTTAATTCAGTATAAACTTGGAGTCTTGTGAGCGCTTTTATATAGTTCAACAATTATTTTACGATATACAACTAACATTTTAAGTAAATGAACCGATGCTCTGACTTTAGAGCCAGATTATCTTAACAATACTGTAAACATGAAGTGTCTATCTCTTGTTTACGATCACTTTGAACGTGTTTACTACGTTTAATTGGCCCTTCACAGAAATCGTTAACAAAGATGCTACAATAATGTACCTTTAATTTGAGATTATGTTTGGATTATTTAGTAATGGATGGTTAACATTTTTTAAGATATATCCCCGGGCTAAAAAAATTACGAGGGTGTAGACTGGATGCGGAAGGTCGAAATCCTGGGGGATGCAACTTGGAAGAGTCTTTTGGCGTTTGGCTGCAGGGGCAAAAGTATTTATACCTCGATATATATGTTTTAAAGCAAAAGGAATTCCGAGGTTTCCGAAGAGCAATGCCGCGTCTAGCGGTGAACATGTCGAGAACCATACCATTCACGTAACAACTTTGTGAATACCGTATCCTACGAATAAATGTCTTTGTCTTTGAAAAAAGTGAACTGCTATGAACAGCAATCTATCTAACCTCCTCCTCCTCATCCTTTAGAAACTACGTAACGTTTAGCTAATGTCTACATTACAACTTGTAATTATCTAGCACTTATTGCAGTTCAATTACATGTGCAATCATTCAGGATTACCCGAAAAAAAAACATTGTTGAATACCTATCCATTCTCGACTAAAGCGATCAGTACTCTTGAGTGGCATTGAATATTATGATGTATAGCTTTAGCAATAAATAAACTATAATGATATTAAATGTTAATTTCTGAATAATCGATTTCGAAGTCCTCTTCTAATTCCGTCTTATGAAACTACCTATCTGATATTATTTGCTATTTAAAAGGTTATAGGTGTGGTGATTGTTTATTCTAATAAGAATGGTTTAAAATAAATCTATAATCTACATCACAATAAAATTCGTCTGCACATCATTTTGATTTCATGATTATTTTAATAATTACAAGTGTCATAATAACTCCAGCCACGTGTAAAGCCGTACATGACCTTATTGCAACCTTATTTTTTATCGCGACTCCGCCCAAAGATCCGCCCCTATTTTGTTACTGATAACTTTAATTTTAAAATGTGTAATCAAAAGTTAGATCCCTTTTAAATAATCATGAAGCTCTGACGTAAGGCCGCGGGTTGTCCGCAAGGGATACCGCGGCCTCGACATGAAGGGCGAAGAAGGAACATGGGTGGTTTTTAGTCAGTAGAAGTCTGACACTCCCTTTCGCTCTGCCCAAGAGCGGGAGGGGTTATTTGATGATTTCCCAACCCCCAAAAAAAAAAAAAAAACTCTGACGTAACATGCGGACTGCGGCTGCGTAAGTTCATTCGTTAATCGAAAATTTTGGTTAAAAAAATAATAAAACAGAATTTCAAAACGGTAACAATTTTTTATTTACACTTGCACGTACTTATTACAGTTGATAATATTATCATACGTATAAATAGCAAATAAAAGTTGTCATTAAAATATATCACATTTTTTTATTTTACTTCAAAATACTTCTAGGTTCCATTCATTGTGTATACTTATACTGATGTATTTTTCGGTGTTTGTTTAACTTCTTATTTCTTCGCGGCCGCGTTTCTGGCGTTGTAAGCGATGGAGCGGAGGATCGCCTCAGGAATGGGGTGGGGAGTGGGGATGGCGCTACCCTGGAAAAATAGAACAAAATACATTAGCGATTTACTATACCATATTCTATTTATAGTAATAGAATCTCGCTACGACTATAGTTTTAAAAAAACGGTTATATTACTTACAGAGGGCTGGTATCCGTTCTCGTCAGCGACGTATGTGATGGCGATGGGCTGACCCTCGGGGGAAGTCCAGCCGAAGGAACCTTGGGAGACAACGGGGACTACGGGAGGGTTTCCACCGAAGTCACGAGGAGTACCCTGGGCCTGGGCGGAGATGCCGTTGTCAGTCTCGTAGCTGAAAAATTATAAATTGGTTAAATAATGTTTTCTTTGCACAATTTTAAAATTTTAAGGTAAAATGGTGTAAGTACTTACAAGTAAGAGTAGCTGCCGTCAGGGTTGACTTCATTGCCGTACTTCAGGATCTGAGCGGCGTGGGCATCGCCCGCGTACCTTGGCACGGGCACAGGGACAACGGGGACGACGCGAAGGGGAGCAGCGGTGGATGAGGGGTAGACGAGTGGGGTGTATGTGCGGTAAGGTGCGGGGGTGGGCTTGTACTTGTACTGGTTCGCGAAGGGGTTGTAAGCATTCTTTTTGTATGCTCCATTACTGTATGCTCCCGCATTGAACTGCGCGCTCGCGGCAGCCACGCATGCCAGAATCACCACCTGTTTCCATAAAAAACAATTAAAATTTCACTATTACCGAGAAATCACCATATTTTTTCACATCATTTCACAATGCCAATTTTTATTTAATTTTTAAATATTTTATTAGTTAGTGTTCGATTTACTTACTGCGAATTTCATATTGGATATCTAAGATGATCTAGCTACGTTGAACTAGTTTGTGTGCTTTTAAAAAATCCGCGCAGGCTTATATATCGCTCAAGGAACCACCCACTTTAGGCGGCGAACTGCAATAACATTTAAATAATTTGACGCGAGACTTAAAATTGTATTAAAATAACACTTGGGCTATCCATCCTGCTCACCATTAAGATTTTTAAGGTCAAGTTCTATAGGTCATAAAAGGTATTGTCCGGTGGAATTAAGAATTTTTCCTTGTTGATTTATGTTTTTGGGTCACAGATTTTGTTACAAATTGAACATCCGTCATTTTTTTTTAAATTAAGTACCTATGTTCCCCCGAAATTCAGTGGTTTTTGAGTTAGTTAGATTTTTCTTAAGAGAAATCCCAGTTTAACTACTGCACCTGTACTGAATCAAAAACGATTTTCGTAATGTAGTCCATGACTTTGTATTACGTTTTATATTTTTTAAGACAGCTGATAAGACAAGGAAATTTTCTAGTAATTTGTACACCTGGCGTAGTTTTATTTTGTGCTATACATTTTTTTAAGAATAATGGCATAAACAATTTTCTTTTTTTATTACTGATCTTTGATCTCTTTTTTTAATCAGTAACAGCCACGGAGTCTGGATTTGTGTCCGGTTGATGGCAATAGGCTCGCCCCCTCTATTACATGGGACTTAAACATAACTGGCGTAATGTGGGTGTACTATTATAGGTACACCTCTGCTTAACCCTTCGGGGATTTCAGACGTGATGTTACGTTATGTTATGTGATCTTTGCCAAAGTTTTGGACATTTTTAAACTTTAAATTATAAGCAAAGGTCTGCTACGGCATCAACTAACATAATAACTTAAATTTCTTAATTTTGTAAATTTTGCCCTTACTTCTTAGAGTTCAAACCTACCTTGTGTTTTCTCTCAAAATTCCATTCACAGTTCATTACAGGGATTAACAATTAATTTTAAAAATCAATTAAATAATAATAAAAAAATAACTACAAATGATGATGAACTACATGAGACTTAATTTATGTTGTTATATGATTATATTATAAAATTATTTATAATTTAGCACATCCGTGATAAAAGTACTTAGAAGTCAAGAGTTTAGGAAATGCACTCACTCATACAATGAGTAATTAATTTGCATAAACTAAATTTAGTCATATATTTTTGCGTAATATTAACAACATTTCTTTGTTTCATTAGTCTATTTCAAGAAGCGACTATGAACTAAGTGTGTAATTTAGTGCATTTTTTTCCCTAGATTATTTTTCCTAATTAATAAATTAGCCTAGATAATTTAATCTAGGCTGATTTTGTGTTGTCATAGTGCAGTTTGTGATGGGGATGGGGCATACCTACTCATACTTTTAAACTGAATGCAACCTTCTTTAGCAACAGCCAAAGAATGTTTCTGCATGTCATGTATGTATAAGTATTAAAAGGGATACCCGTGTAATAAGAATCAAATAACATTACATTTAATATCCATGGGTTCCAATTAGGCGTATGTTCACCGGCCTATTTTATGGTTTAATCGTAATAAGAGACATAATCATGTCCACTTGATCTTTGGGGCTTAGTTGTCAACATGTAAAAGAAAACCCCATAAACACTTATTTTAAAACAAAATTGAAATTAAAACAGCCCCAAAGTAGTGTCCAGGCAAGACTTTACTTGGTTTTTTCTTTTTCCGGGTCTTCAAGCCACCACTTTTGAATAGCTGAGGTCCACTTTTCAGTCGCTCTTCACGGCTTAGTCACGTTTTATCTCGCTAACTTACTGATGTATCCCAAAACGAGCAAAATACTGTTTAATTTATTCTATCGTCGGAATAGAGACGCAGATCGGAAACTTAGCATTGTTTCTGTTGCATGTCCTAGTCGATAAAAACTTCTCAGAATATTTTAGTATTACAAGTTATCTAATTTGCACAAAAACAGAAAGCTAAGGTTCACAAAAGTTCTATTAAATTCTTATTGGGTAGCAGAAGGTGCACACGCAAGTTATGCAGGACATTCATATTGTGTCCGACGTGTACTGTTGTTTGTTCACCACAGGACATTTCCTGTTTCGGTAGCGTCCATCAGTATCGACGCTACCAAACTAGTAGACATGTTTTGGGATCTGTTTCTTTTGTTCCGTGGGGATGACAAAATTTAGATTGCCATCGACACGATAAGAAGAAGAAGTGCTTGCTTGACCATTTCATTCGCTTCTGCCTAAAATCTACCAGAAGGGCATGAGTTACCTTAGAAGTCTCTATATCACTGAAAGAAATAAATAGCTGAACTAGTTCAGCTATTTCAAAAATTGACAAATATTAATTAGCAGAAACCAAAGTTTTGCTAAAATAGCTGAACTGCTTTTGCTGCACATCCCAAACTAGTTAGGCTATTCAGAGTTCAATTGCTGTTAGTTAAAATGTGAACTAATGCTTACTAAATTATGTCAGCTAAACTCGTTTAGCTACACAGAAAAAATGTTTGATTACTGTTAAGCAAACTATATAACTATTATTAAGTCGTATGTTTATTATTTTTTTACCAATCGAATGTCTAAAAATAGTTCAATGTGTTTGTTAAATCTTTACTGTAAGTTATGTTTATCGGTAGCATTTTTTTTTGGCTACTAATTATTAATATTTAAAGCTACATGTAACAGCATCAAATACATGATGAGTCTAAATAAAATTCGACATCTCATTACAAAACTGTTTAGAAATTGTTTATTAAATAATGTCCATAAATAACAAAAACAAGCTCGGTAATAACTAAACGCTCGCTTCCCTCGTCCCTTGCCCCGCGCTCCTCCGCCGCCGGGTAGCGTTTCGCGAAACTCAATCCAAAAAAAACGTGTTTGGTCTTGTTCGTTTTATGCTGCCGTCACGCGCGCTGTTGTAGTGTAGTTGGCTTTGTTGTAATTGTTCTATAATTAATAAAAATTATATTCGTCGTAGCGCATGGTACTATACGTAAAACTTAAAAAGACGAGGGCGAGAACTACCTGGGATGGAGAAGGCGGTGGATCCCATGGCCGATTACCTAAAGTCATGGGGTCTCGAAATGTATGTCCAGAAGTTTGCAGGTATGTGCAATATTTTTATCCAATTTAAATATAATTAACAATGATTTCGTAAGTGTCTACTTATATACTTCAAGCCTGACGGTTATATTCTGTTCTGGCCAACTTTGATTTTGCGCCTTTCAATTCAAGAATAAAGACCAACGCTGTCTGTCAATCAGTCAGTTTTGAGTGTCCTTATTACATGTAGATTTTTGATGTAAGTACTTAATTGTATTCATGCCAGTTGTCTATAAAAACTAAAATGATGGAATAAAAAAAATATTATGGGTATTATATTTTCTGTACCTACCGTTACATAGATCAAGATAGTTTATGTAGGTAGTTACTACATTTTATCAGATTTTGAGGTGATAACTGTCAGTCTTGAGATATCTAAAAGATGGTCGAAGCTAATTATATACATATTACGTAGGGACTTACTATCTACTACTACTCTTAATAAGAGTGATAGGCAAAATATTCGTAAGTGTTTGTCATGTTCCATGTGTCTAAGTTTGCGACAAGACTTGTTAATAATTTCTTACCTTTTTTACACCAGAATATGCAATTGATGGCGAAACACTTCAAATGCTATCGGATGAAGATATAAAGGAGCTTATACCAGTAATAGGACACAAGGCATATGAATATGGATCTAATATAGTAAAGTCATAGAATTTTTGTTATTGGACTAAGAATGTTTTTAAGATTCGATTATTACTATGAAAAATTTCAGATTGTTCTCATTTTTGTAAAGGTATGTCCTGCTCCTGTTAGTAAGTGCACTTACTTAATAATATTCATTTCAGAGATTGTTATCATATTCGTTTGAATTGGTTTATTGTGAATAATAAAAATACTAAGTTGATTATGTTAAAGTTATATATTATTTTAAACTGAATATACCTAAATGTATACCTACTAGATTCTTTTATTTTTTGTTTACCCTATCAGGGCTTCTGCAGGGGTCGATCGGTATCCATTTCAGCTATTCATTATTAGTCTATGGTAAAAAAAAATGAGCAACACCAATTCAAGTTTCATGGTTGTGTTAGCAAATATGCTGAGCTGAATACCGTTGGACAATCTGCGGGGGCCATAAACCAGCCAGCGAACGCGGTGATTAGGTAGCAAAACAGAACAACAATAAATAGATAAACAGTTTTGTAACTATTAACTAAATCAGTTGCTTACGAGTAATTAAACTGTTTTCTTACAACTAGATAAACTGTTTTCTTACAACTAGATAAACTGTTTTCTTACAATTAGATAAACTGTTTTCTTACAACTAGATAAACTGTTTTCTTACAACTAGATAAACTGTTTTCTTACAACTAGATAAACTGTTTTCTTACAATTAAATAAACTGTTTGTGTGACAATAATATGAAAGTTTAGCTATTTGTAAAAAACTTCTTTAATTTCAGTTAACTGAAACGGTTAAGTAAACAATACCTTAACTTATTTTACCAAACTCGTTTTAGCTATTAGTAGCACTCAGTTTGTTAGTCCCCCTTTTCATGCTACTAGCAGCTAAAATTTGTGCTACAGGTAACAAAACTTTTTTTTCAGTGTAGAGGCTCTGGCCCTGGTCTGCTCGGGTGAAGGTTCATACTTGTCCTTATTTCAAAAACGATAGTTCCTATCCTACACATAATTTCATAATTTCGTTTCCTGATACTAAACTGATCGACGCTACTGAATGTGCCAACTCGTGGCCGAATCTTGGGATGTCTCAATTTAGATTAGCATAGAGACGCTCAACAGAAAAGACTTCGAAAATTGAACTAATTAATTGCTTTTTACAGACAATAAGCGCAACTACAAGTTCAAAAATATGCTACTGAAAACAAATGATGTTACTAGTTCTTCTACAAAATATTAATCAATCGCATTTTTAATCCATTATTATAGAGCAGACAGCTATATCACTTAATTGATTTTAAATTGAAATTTAATTTGTTAAAATCGTTAAACTTTGGCTAAGACATTGACATTGACTGTGCTTTGGTACCTACACTATATGAACATAATACAAGTGTTTTTTGAATTTTGTATTTTTATTTTCAGTGATCTATAGTGAAATGTCAATCTTCTACTTTATAAAACAAATACTAGCTTTCGTAAACTTACAAACAAACGTTCGTGAATTAGCATTTTAATTATAAATTATATTAAAGTATACTAGTATGCAAATTAAATGTCAAATATTACCATCAATCATTAAACAATTAAAATTCATACAGTTATTATATATGATGACGGTAAGGGGAAACTAAATGTGCCAAAAATTCAATCATTTAATAAACGCCTTCCCCATTTTATTTTACAATATATCCTAAACGCTATTGCATAGTGATTTATGAGCTTTAAACGAATCAAACCAATAGGTGCTTTATTGAATAAACATGAGAATTTAAAATCCGCTCTATATTCAGTATCTTTTGTAATGTTAATAAAATTCTGAAATGTCGATAAGTAAGTACGCAATAGATTTTGGCTATGGTTTTTGTATAACGGCACTCGCTCACTGGTAGCATACGTCCAACTCATTCAGTTGATTATTTACAGACGTTACCACATCAAGCTACCCGAAACTGACCATTTTTCCCAAATAACTTTGAAACTAGAGAAAAGCTTTAGCGATTAAGTTGAAAACCTACACAAAAAAAAATCAGTACAAAAATGAATCTTGGATTGGCCATTACAGGGAAGTGAAAGAAAGCCTTTACGTTAATTGCAGCTCATCTCATCTCATTCGCTCGGGTTCTAAAACTAAACTAAAAAATTGTTATCAATATATAAATAATATTATTATATTCATTTATTTTTAGTGTTTTCAGTTTTACCTTTACGACTTTATGACACGACCATAAATTGAATCTTTTTGATGAAGTCAGATTAGTGTAGTTTGATTAACAAGTGTCTCCCGCAGTTCTGCTTGTTAATATGTGAACTATTTATAAAGATATAGCTTTATACATTTAAGTGTAGTTTGATGGCAATTACATATTTTCAAATATAAATTAAATAACTGTGTAACGGAATGCACTTTATAAATTACTGCTTAAACTAAGTAAGTAAACACAAAAGAATAGTTAATAAAAAAGACTAGTTTCGGAAGCAGATGACTTTGTTTGTTTCATTGACTTAAACCGAAAGTAAAGTTTTTTTTTTAAATAGGACCAGTAATCAGAAATAACACGGTGCACATATAAATATAAAAATATAACCTCCTTTCTTTTTTAGAAGTCGTTATAAAGAAAGCAGATTAATCTTCTTATCTAATCTGTATGATGTAGGTTCTGGTATGTATTTGTTTATGTCTTCAAAATGTACACTACAAAAAGCTCTGTAAAGCCGAACTATTACTAAAACTCCATGAGACTCCATGCCATCATCTGCCTCACCATTCCCCAACTATGTTGAGGTCGGCTTCCAGTCTAACCTGATGCAGCTGAAGCGACTACCTATCTGACTTCCACAACCCAGTAGTTTAGGTGTATCGCCCAGTCCCCGACGTCGAACACTTTCGTCCGACTCCGGATCTCGGTGTTCCGCCCTCGGTCTAGTAGGGTTATGCCGAGCATAGCTCGCTCCATGGCCCTTTGTTTAACTCGTATTCGGTGCACAGTCTCCTTTGTGAGCGTCCATGTCTCGGCACCGTAAGTCATCGTTGGCAGGACACACAGATTGAAACGGCGGGTTTTTAGGCATTGGAGTATCTTCTTAGACCGGAAAACATGCTCGAGCTTACCGAATGCCGCCCACCCTAGTTGAATTCTCCTGGAAAGTTTTTTGTTTGAGTGCTCCTTGTCAAAAGATACAACATGTCCAAGATAAACGTAATTGTCAACCATTTCCAGACCCTCGTTTCCCACCACAACAGCTGAAACAGAGTCAGCCTGATTTCGTGACATCACCTTCGTCTTGGACATGTTCATTCTCAAACCCAATCGTAAGCGAGCATCGAAGAGTTCTAACAGCCTTCGTTGAAGGTCTTCCAGGGATTCGGTGAACAAAATGAGGTCACCTGCAAATTGAAGGTGCGACAAGTAGACACCATTGACGTTTATAATCAGTTTGATTTTTTTCATCACGTCTTCCAGGGTAGCCGTAAAAAGTTTAGGTGAAACGGTATCTCCTTGTCGTACTCCCCTCCTGATAGGTGTTGGTGCACTGAGATCGTGTAATCTAACCTGCATTGTTGCCGAATCGTACATCTCTTTGAGTACGTCTACAATTCTACATACCGAGCGTCGATCTGGCAGAGATGGTGGGAGTTAAGAACGGCCCAGTGATTCTACACTGTCGAATGCCTTCTCGTAGTCAACGAAAGCTAAACACAGGGGTCGATTATATTTCGAACTCTTCTCCATCATCTGCTTGTTGGAAACCGGCTTGTTAAACGAACTGGCAGTCGTCTAGCTGGCGGGTGAGACGTTTGCACAGAATTTTGGCAAACAGTTTATAAATTTGGGAGAGAACTACCGTCTTATATCGCATATAATACGGTAGTTGCTAAGATTTGAACGGTCCCCTTTCTCGTGGAGGATAGCTACTGCCGCCTTCTTCCAGGCATGTGTTGATGTGGCTTTTCAATGGTAAGACTGGTTGTCAGGCTTTTAGGCCACTGACTATCTATAACGACTGCCAAAGATCTCTGCAGTATATGGCAGCGGGAACCAACGGCTTATCGTACTTTTCGAGGCACTGAGGAATCTCGGAATATAATGGGTGGTTACTCATCCACAGACCAACCTAGAAAAGCACGGTTTAACCTAAAGATTGACTCGAGTAGTAGTTATTATAAAACCACGAGCTACATGAGACTCAATTTTACTGTGACTGTGACAAATCCGTAGCCGGTTACTGTGCTTAATTTACAAAAAAAATTAACAACAAGACAAAATGCGTTGACAACATTTATATTAAATATTTTTACTTATTAACACAAGCAGCAGATGCTCGTAGTAATAAATTATGTAAATCACACAAAATATGTATGAGTAAAATTTTAAAATAAGAGATGACCTAGTCGTTCTTCTATGACACCAAATCAAGTTTTCTTGAAACTATTCCTTCAAAATGTCGTAGTATTTAGTTACTTAGTTAAACTTTGTACATCGCTACATATGTATTATAAAACAAACTCCTCCGCCGTGTTTCTGTCTATTCGCGATAAATTCAAAAACTACTGCACCGATTTTCATGCTGTTTTGACCAATGGATAGAGTGGTTCTCGAGGAAGGTTTAAATATATTATTTGACGCGGCATCAGCTAGTTCTTCATAATTTAGAAATCAATTATACTGAGTTGACTTGTCTAGCAGTCTGCCAGAGACCCATCGTAAATTTCCTGACGCTCATAGATATACCTAATGTAGAACCACCGTGGATAACTTGTAGAGCCATATTAAAGCCCTTGTAGACCCGTTGAATAGCCTTATTAGAGACCTCGTTGCCTCCCTCCTCATAGATCTATGTAGATGCCACACGATTGAAAATACTAAAGAACCTTGTTGTAAAATCGGTCTGTATATCTGTCTGTCGTCGACTGTATATTTATTCATCCTTTAAGATAAATTAACACGACATAGTAAATCAGTTTTATAAAATTATTATCTGTGAAAATTCACAATTTTCATTATTTCTTTCTTTATTAATGTTTAGAGTAATAACGTAAGAAAATGTAATAGTTAAGGAATCAATATTATATTAGGAAATTTAATAATTTTATTTTATATTCAACAATTTGCAGTGCCCTTATAGGGTGCGTGTTAATACTGTGCCATGAAATTTTAAAGCATTCCTACTAACCAGTGTTGTACATGTTAACAAATAAATAAAATATTATTCTGGCTAAATAAAGCACCTGTTGGACCAATCATTCATTATAGGGCGTTTACTAAAGGCTTTCTTGCAATATTTTTCAAATCAGAAGGGTCCAAAACGTGTGAAGTCTTTAATCATATTAAAGTATATATTGCCTAAGGTGAAGGTAAGCTTTCTCATATTTTAACAATGTTTCAACGCTTGTGGCTTAAGTCTGAGTGTGCAAAATTAGAAAAAATCTACACTGCAAAAACAAATACATTTCATGAGTGCTTGCCCTACTGTAATCTGTATTGTTATAAGCTTCTATTTAACATGTCTTGTTAGTTTGTAAAATTTTGCAACTGAATTTCAAACCAGTTCCCTAACTGAACTTTAATTTTAGAATTGAAATTGCTGAAATTTGGGACCAACCTTTGTTTTTGGTGACAATGTTTTTAACAACAGACATGACTGAATCTTGCAGCCAGAATCATCTACTCACAAGATAACTCCTCAACGTTTAGTAAGCACGGACATTTAATTTTGTATACGTATTCAATTTTCATAGCCTTTTGATTTTCTTTTAATTGTAACAAAAGCTTGGAGTATTTTTATTGCATTAACGTATCGCATTTGCCTTAGCATTCGCAAATTTATATGTTTGTATCAAGCGCAATATATGAAATGTATGTCTACTTGGATAGGGAGAGACGCGCCATCTTGCGCTGTTAATCCATTACTGTAGAGACCGCTGAAACCACAGAACATGTATTCGGTTTTAGTTCTGCTGATTTTCAAGCCAGCAATGTCCAGCTGCTGTGATCATTCCACAAATCTGCTCTGGATCTCAGGTCCACCTTCACCGATAGGAGCAATATCATTATTATTAATAAACCTACAGCCACATTGAACTCGTCGGTGTCGCCAGCAGTTGACACGAATTAACTCAACGTATCACATACAACAGGTCTACTTGAGTGGTGGAGGTATCATCATAGGCAGTCGCTCCATGTAAAATACTGGTATTCAGATGCATCCGCTTAGACTGAAAGCTGACTCCAACATAGTTGGGAATAGGCTTGGCAGATGATGATGACTTTCCGGGCATACCTTTCTCTTTCTAAGCCCACCAAAATACACTCCGAACTACCCTATCATACGCTTTTTCTAGCTCGATGAACAACATGTGCAAGTTCTAGTGTCTGTACTTCTCGCACAATTGGCGAAGTGCGAGAGTAGTGTCCATTGATACTCGACTTGACATAAACCCAAACTGATTTTGGGTAATCTCGCTCTCCTCTCACAATTTTTTTTTTTTTTTTAAATGTCTTATTAGATCAGGGCCCTGTTTAACTAACATTACAATCCTACAATTTTGTAGATAACTGACATATTTGTAAAATTTTATTACAAGTGCTGTTAAATAAACCTTACAATTGGTAAGAATTCTACAAGTAAAAATTTTACAAATTGTACAATTGTAAATGCTGTTTAATACATGTTTACAATTGTAAAAAACGCCTATTTATTTTGATGACAATTTTGTAACCACAAATTTGTAATTGTAAGTTACAATTTATATAAAACTAGCTGTACCCGCATGCGTTGCTATGCCCTTTTTCCTACATAATACCTACCTACTACCCTACCTACCTACTACCCTACCTACCTACTTACTACCCTACCTACCTACTTACTACCCTACCTACCTACCTACTACCCTACCTACCTACTTACTACCCTACCTACCTACTTACTACCCTACCTACCTACCTACTACCCTATGTACCTACTACCCTACCTACCTACCTACTACCCTACCTACCTACTACCCTACCTACCTACCACCCTACCTACTACTCTACCTAGTCTACTATCCTACGTACTAAGTTGTGTTTTGTTATTCTGTCAGTAGCGTAACTTTCGAGACATAGACAATAGCTCAAAGAGTATATTATAACCACAACGTATGAATAGCTTATCAAGAAAAATCATAGACAACCTATAAAAAGACATTTACACTTTTGTTAACCTGTAGAATAAATCTTAGGTATTATTTTCGGAAATTAAAAATTAAATAATTAATAAATAATTTACACAAATTAATGTCTAAAACAAACAAATATAACAGTACCTGAACTTTCGACACATTTTACAAAAAATAAATTTCTGAATGAATAGTTGTTACAGTATTTGACAGGATTGGACAACAAACGTTTGACATGTAAAAAATCAGCATTTATTGAAATGATTAAGTATTCATTACACATATCGAATTTTCTTTTTTTTAAGATGTATTATGCTATTCGGGGCGGAGACAAATCCAACGAATCAATAACCATGAAAATTGGTTCAGCAGATCTCGAGTTATAAGTGTTGTAACAAACCCGTCTTTGTTTTATATATATAGATATAGATGTAAGTTTTGTAAAATATTAAACATTTAGAATTTGGTTTAACTTCTTTTACATTTGTTTGATTCATAATAAATAAAAAAAACTTGAGAGGTGTCAAGGAACACCCGGATGGAATGAAGTTATTGTTATTATTTTTTATTATGAAAAAAAAAAAAAAAAAGAAATGTAGAAATGAAAATATCTGGCTTGCTTTCTATAAGAGAGAGAGAGAGACAGACAGAGAAACATGCGACGCCGCACAGCTTACAATAGCTTACTATAGCAAAAAGTGTCGTGACAACTTTTCGTAAGAATTTTTTCCGTCTAGCCCCCTTTCACAACGCACGATAAGGAACTTCGTTCCAAAAAATTGCTGAGTGGATGTAAAAGCTGCATTTTTCTTAGAATCGTATTTAAGATCATGTCCTATTTTCGTTATCAAATATTCGACGGTAGTTTTGCTGACTCGAATTTTTTCGTTAAATGTAAAATCTGTCACTTCAAAAGTAAAGTTAATACTATTACGAAAAACTTACCGTTGCCGTTCACTCAATTATTCATCACCACTACAGCTGTCACTAATTCCTCTACTATTTGTTAGAACCATTTTTTAAAGTATAACAATAAAATTTGTTCACTTATTTAATTTAGGTACAAAATTGTAAGTTTCTGACACACGGTGAGTCCACCTGTCAAAGTTTTTCTACAATTTACAAATTATGTAAACTTGTAATTACAATTATGCGTTCAATAAAACAGTTTTCCTTACAAATTTGTAAATTGTCACCTGTAAAGAGAAAATGTTTATTCAACAGAAATATGTAGATTTGTAGCTACAAGTCTACACATTTGTTAGTTTTCCACCATGGTAAAATTGTAAATTGTATTCTTTATTAAACAGAAACTTGTAGAATTGTAACTTGTAACCTCCAATTACATTTTACAATTTGTAAGTTTTATTAAACAGGGCCCTGGATGAAATTTGGGCACAGAAATAAATCAGGAATAGCACTACTACACTCCTGCCACTGCTTCTGTTGAGGCTTATTTTACCCTGAAAAAACACATCAAAATTTCCACGCGAAAGGAGTCGCGGGCAACAGCTAGTATTCAGATAGGTTGAACATCTTCGGTGTCTGTTGATACTAGTATTTATATATACGAGACAAATAAGCATGACTAAATTCATCGTTATTAAATAAAAATTCTTTAAATGTCATATTCTGGCGCAATTTTTAGGCGTAGATATTTTAAATTTGTATCTTGATGAGAATGCTTTGGCCTCTAACTTCCTTGAAAATAGCATTTAATCTATATGTCAGGCATTTTACTTAAAATGTAGACTGACTATTAACTATTTGGATTTATTGTATTTTTCACAACACGGCAAAAAGTGATCTGATTTAAGTAATAAATCATAATTAATATTTTGATTTATCGGAATGAGGAGTTGTAGTATAATAAAATATCAAATTAGTTCGTTCTTATTTAATCACAGAAACCTTGTTTCTTACATTTTACACCATTGACATATAAATAACAATTTATTTCCAATTTAAATAACACATCCTGCTTACAAGTGGTATAGGTTGCAATATTACCACTTGGCGTCGAATATAAATAATAATTATGTACAAAATGCACCTATTTACAAAAGTTTATGAGAATCATAGAGACTTAAGGTTGATTTAAATTGGCTAAGTTAATTTTGTTGTTTTTTTACTTCTTCTGGTTGGCGGCGTTGTACGCCAGGGACTTGAGGATGGCCTCAGGGATGGGGTGGGGAGTGGGGATAGCATCACCCTGGAAAAATAACAGAAAAGATTAAATTAAGAGCAAATTTTAAGTCTAATATTGTATTAGGAAATTCACACTAAATAATATGTAGACGACAAACTCAAACTTTATGCAATCATTTTACAACACTGACATTTCTGATTCTAGCAACCGGTCTTCTTCTGTCATACATCTGTTTGATAATCTCTTCATAATATATCATATATCACTCACCTGACCCGTTCCTTAAAACATGATCAAGTAAAAAAAGAGAGGACATGTTTTTATTCCAAATTGCGGAAGCACTGACATTTGAAGTTTTTGCCAAATTATCAAGAGCTCATATCCATTTTAAGTTGGTGGGTATCAATATTGACCTCAATTTTAATTAGTTGAAGTCTATTTTAAGCACCTAATGGTGAATCATGCTTCTCTTGTAGCTATAATCATTGAATAACTTACAGTGGGCTGGTATCCGTTCTCGTCAGCAACGTATGAGATGGCGATGGGCTGACCCTCAGGGGAAGTCCAGCCGAAGGAACCTTGGGAGACAACGGGGACTACGGGAGGGTTTCCACCGAAGTCACGAGGAGTACCCTGGGCCTGGGCGGAGATGCCGTTGTCGATCTCCAAACTACAACGATAATAAATGAATATTAATGAATGGTGTACATCGGTACTAAGATTTAAATTGCTATTGATTGCTTAACGAAAGCATAATAATACAAGCAAACCGTTGGTAACAGCTTTAGAAGTAATAAGACTGTTGCAAAATTAATGGAGGACTCGTATATACTGACACATAGACGTAGCTGCCGTCAGGATTGGCATCGTTCTCGTAACGGAGGACGTTAGCAGCCTGGTCGTTGCTAGCTACGCGGGTAACTACAGGCTTGGATGGTGGCGGCCTGGGTGCAGGGGGAGTCGGACGAAGAGGCAGGCGGGTCTGGCTGCCGAAACCAGCAAACTGGGCGGCGGAGACGGCCAACACGGCGGCAAAGACAAGCTTAAAAAACAATGGGAAACTATAGATCAAAAGAACAATTCACTGGCACCAGATAAAAATACTATAGTATTATCACTTACAGCGAATTTCATTTTTAAAGGTATTTTTTTAGTATTGCTAGATAGAAGAGTAGATTTGAAGATCTGTTAGTTAACTGATGTCTATTGATGAGATATTTTGTACTTTTATACCAATCCAATCCATTTATTTACGTAAGATGGCATTGATATTGTCATAATGTTTGCATATGTATTAATTACCAAGATGCAACATTTCGTTGTCAACAGAAGTCAGAAAGCATCACCTGCAAGCAGTGGAATTACAAATGTATTATAATGACTATGTTGGGTAAAATATTGTATAACTTACTAAAAACAGTTCAAGCACTGTCTCTTGTTAGTGACCATGGTGGTTAGTCACGGTTTAAAACGGACAGGTAACTAGACTCCTAAATAAACTTACAAAAAATTTTTGGGATGGCGAAAACTTAAGTTCAATAAACAATAAAACTTGCGACTAACTTTAAAGTAAAGTATTTCATGAAAACGTCTCTTTTTGTTACTGATGTTAAACTTTCAAATATTTGGTAATCCTCTTGGATTTATTTATAAGAATATTTTTTTTCTTGTCTAAATATTATATTTAACATAAAAATTAATTATTCAAAAATTAATTACTTCTCATAAACTTTTTATATACTATTTAAAAACTCATCAGCATCACACCTCATCAATTATTAATTGGGCTCATCTTTATTAAATTATGACATTAGAATCAAGTATCAGAAATCTCATTACTTATTCAAAATAGAAGCTTCATCATCCTCATCATCAGCCAACAGCAATACAATTCGCCTTTTCAATCGCACGCCACTTAACAAGATGCTCGGCAACTCTCATCCAGTTGCTACCCGCCTCCCTGCGAAGATCGTCGCTCACCGAGCCTGTGGGTGTCCCATCGAACACTTCCCGATTTGCGATCCCCACTCAAGAATACGTCTATCCCAACGGTCATCGGTTCCACGGCCAATATAGCAAGCCCGTTGCCACTTCACCTTACTTATTCTGTAAGCTAAGACGAAAACTCTGGTTCCCGGTCGCATTATCTCGTTCCAGGTTCGATCCCTCAGAGATACTCCAAGCATAGTTGAACTTGAACTTATGGACCAAACGTGCCACAAGTATCCACGTTTCAGCCTCGTAAGTCATAACAGTCAGGACGCACTGATTGGAGACATTAGTCTTAAGGGTCTGTAGAATACGTGATACCCCATAGATACTGTTTTTTTCTATTGACCCAAGTGAATGAATGTTGCTTCTCAAACAAAAACAAACATACTTAATCGTTCGAACTTGGATGTATCGCCAGTCGACTTGGCAAGGCTGCAGAGACTACAGAACTGACCAGGTCTCGATAGAGTCTGAGCCCTTATCCCCTCCTCAAATACAAGACACGGGGGCCAATAGTACTATTCAGACTTATGTATAATCTGTCGCACTGTCTGAATGTATGGTGCTGTATTATCTTCAAACCCGGTCATCCCCGGTTGCTGGAAGTCATCGTAATCACGCTAGATGATGACTCTTGAAATAATCTAATACACGTGACAGGAAGAACGAAATGGGTCTGTAATTCTTTATAATGGAAAACAATCATTCGACTAGACGGTTGCTGCTAAACTCTCCATTAAAACTTATTACTCCTAACACTATCACCGTAGCAATATTATGAAAAACTCTTTTATTTTTTGCTCCTAGATGAAACACATTAACACTCAACCTTCCGTAGTCATTGTTTCGGGAACAAAATCACTTTACACTTGATAGATTCTAATACTATTTTTTGTCTTTTTTTGCAATTCTAACGAGACTGTCTGTTTTTATAACGACGGGTTTTCCTGTAACATCTTAGAGTGCACGTTTCTTAAAGTGCATGTTACAGATACCTCCAGAACCATAAATTACTAAAACTTCATCATAACATCGCGTGTAAACCCTGAAGGGTGAGGCAGGGGTGTGCCAAATAGCACGTAGTGCCCAGTTGATTGGAATAGGTTCGCACCCTATTAATAAAAAAATTCTTCATTCGCCAAATCGAAATAACAATCTTGCACAGTTCCGTAAGTTCTGTTTGTTACAAGTCGGTACTTCGTATGGTTATTACTTTATTACACAGAACTGATTCTGGTCCCCCCCATACTAGTATAGAATTTATTACGATGAAACAGTGAACTGGAGAGATCCTAAATCCGTAGTACTAAAACTTCATCATAATATTGCGCCTGTGATTCCCGATGAGTTAGGCAGAGGTGTACCTAATATACTGTTGCATAATATTATTGTACGTACATATTGAAACCATAAATCAAGAAACTCAGACTAATAAAACTACCAGTTAGAAGCAGGCTAGACATAGCTCATGACTCAGACGACAAGAATGCTACAACTATTAGTTGTTATTTATAGTGTCACTGTCAAATAGTCTCAAAGTGATAACGATTCATAAATTTTTGTTTTCAAATTAAGCACAGCATGACCAAGAGGCACTTAATTGGTTCATCAATCCAATCTATCACCTTTTATAACGTATTTGAATCTAAAAGTTTAACTTGAAAATCTTGCAATACCTTTCGATTTGTTTCGTCAGGATTACTCAATAAACTGAGACGAGTTTTGCTTTGTAAGGCAAAGGATGTGGCTCCGCCTACGGACCCATAAAATCTCAGGTAGGGACATAAAATTTAAAATATCTCTGTTGTTTACAGTAATAAAATAACAAGATGGTTTACATTTTTTAATTTGTGGTCTCGAAATATTTTACATCGATTTTATTTAAGTATAACTAATTGAGTTAAGGAGCCTTGGGCAGATGCGCACCACTTGCTCTAAAACCGTTCTCGTCAGCGATGTAGTCTACCCGGTATTTAAGACCATCATCGCCTATGTATTCGTAGAAGCCCCTGACCCTGGTTCCTCCACCGACTCCGTTGACGGAACTGTCAACAATTCCGGACTCTTCAGCAGCAATTCCATTGTTGGTTTCGTAAGCGTAATGGTAATTGTTTTCATCGAAGGTTCTGTCCTCCCTAACAATGCTTGCGGCAGCATCAGACACAGACTTGTGGTAGACTGCTGCAGGAGCTTTAACTTGCTTGGTACTTGGGGCGAATGGCTGGGGAGAGGAGTAGGTGAATGGCTTGGGAGTGGAGTACGTGAACGGGCGGTAAGTCGAGGCAACAGGAGTAACTGGAGTACGGTACGTCACTGTTGGGAAGGCGGTGGCTTGTTCAACGCTGAAACAAATGAAATATATTTAAACCCGAATGACCCTGAAGAAGACATAATCTATATATATTACATATAATAAATCTGTAGAAAAATCTTTTTTGTACATCGAAAATATTTAAAAAAAAAACTGTCAGGGTATTAAAGTATAACCAACAGAACACATTTCCAGCATTTTTGGAATTTTTGTCTGTTTGTCTGTTTATCTGTTTGTCTGTTTGTCTGTTTCGATGACTAAGCATCACGTCAAATTTACGAAACGAATGTAGATAACTTTTATACATAAATATTGTGCGTAACTTGGGCTATTACTTAGTCTTTGTTTCATCGTAATCGGTGCTCTCTATCAAAAGATATATGCATTTATAGTTTTCAAGAAGAACTTATCATTATGGTCAAGAATGAGACAAGCAACGACATCTACTGAACGAATATGGTACTTATTAATAAATGCCTTCACAAGATAACTTTAAATAAGTAATGATAGCAAAAGGTACGTAGATATTAGTCTAAATGACGCTGTTTTCAAAATCTACATAGCCTAAACCCTATAGTGTGTTTGATCGCTCTTTTTTAGCAGTTTATCTTCGTCTTCGACAGATGGCGTTATTCATTTGATGTCATTTTCTAAACCGCGGTGTTATTAAATAAACTAATGTTTCATGAATAGTCAACAAACAAAAAATAGTATTTTTATACTGTGTAATTGGTAAATCTTTATTTACCAATTACACAGTATAAAAATACTATTTTTTTTTAAACTAAATTAAAATTGGATAAAACCCACGGCATATTTTGTTTGTACCGTGTGGGAATCGAACCTGCGACACGCAGTGCTACTGTTAATCGTCCAGCCACTGCACCAAACATGTCTTTATATGGATGTGGTGTGTTGTTAGCCCTATGTGTCGAGGCCGCGGTATTTCTTTCGAACAACCCGCAGCCCCGACGGGCGTCGGTCCTTGGGAGCCCCTTCAATGTTGCTGATATCCCTTTGAGACGCGCGTGGAACACGAACGCGCCTCCATCGTCATAGGACTGACGAACGATTAACTAGCCCGTTACTCACCGTTCACAGGCCCGCGCCTACGGTGGCCGGAAGCCATCACGTGGCCCCCGATGCCCGGAGCGTCTCCCGCGGCGGCTAGGAAGAGGGGTTGTGTCCCTCTTACGTTCACCTCTTTCGCTAGCATTACTGCTTCGCAGAAGGAGGTGACGGCGTTCCATTTCAGATTCGATGTCCCAGACTCGGTACAGGTACCTCTCGAAACAGCCTCTAATCCCCCCTTTTTTGTGGTTCGTAAATTATCAAATGACTCATCCCGCTCTGGGCGGAGCGGAAGAAAGTGTCAGACTTCTACTGACTAAAAACCACCCACGTTTCTTCTTAGCTCTTTGTGTTTCGGGGCCGTGATATCTCTTGCGGACAACCGTCAGCCCCTGCAGACGACGGCAGCAACAGTTAAGGGGCCCCAAAGGACCCCTTAATTGTTGCTGACATATCTTTGAGGCGCGCGTGGAACACGAACGCGCCAACGACAGTACCTGTCGACTATAATGTACCTGTTTCAAATTTCTTCAAGATCCGTTCGGCCGTTCTGACGTGGTTGATTAACAAACACCCATCCATCTAAACTTTAGTATTAGACATAGTCAGTACTTTGCATTACCCTCTTCTTATTTTCTACAGCGGCAGTAAGTTAACGCAGGGCAATGATTTAACGTACTTTTATCTAAGCGACGCATTTTAGTTTCCGACAAGCACGCGAACGAAGTCGCGGGCACAGCTAGTAAATTAATAATATCGACTACAGTGTTGTTCATTGTAGGCAATTAATGGGACTATTGACAGTTAAACTTAGTTATACTTAGTTAAGTCTTTGTTTTTCAATATCTGAAATTAAATCAATAAATTGGATGTATCGTCTAAATATTAATCATCAGCTTAATTCTGGTCACCGTGAAGATACCCACGCCTTAATTAGGAATTCTTTACTCGTGTTATGTCCTTGAACTGTCATGGAAAATGTCATCTGTCACGTTGGTACGAGCTGGCAACGCGGATGTACGGAACACCTCGCATTCATCATGATAATATCAGAAAACATGTATCATCATAACACGATCTACTGTGATATAAAAAATGGAAACTTTTGATGTCTTTCTTTGAATTCTGAGTTTTTTTTTTAAAGACACGTCTTGCGAGCAATAAAGCGTCTGGAAAATGTCTGCGTAACATGATCTCATATAATTCTTATTAAAAGTTAACAATATAACTTTGGCGTTTTCCAAATTATTCTAGCTGACGTTAGATTTTAATGTGTAGAATACCAATGAGACTTATTTTTCACAAATAAAACCAGATTATTAATTATAATATACAATACAAATTCATTCGGCCCCCAGGCTAAAATCGACAAATAGGTAACATATAATGGTCAGTAACTTGGTTCTTAAACGAATAATAACAGATATTAATATCAATATCGTAATTGATATCCCTGTTAAATGTCATACATTTCACGTCTGATCAATTTATTAACATAATGGCAGATAACCAAGTATTGGAACATAGGCACCTAAAGGCCATGAGTTCAATCCTAATCCCACTGAACTATGCAAATGTAGTTGCTTCCTGCTTGACATTTAAATGGTAGGCTCATTGATAAGATTCCTGTTTTTATTATATGTACATAGCGATGAGATCGAGATGGCTATGTTTATTTCTTAAGTACAATCTTCAGAGTGAAGAAAGTCAAATGCAATTTGAATGTTGTTTTCCTTTTCCTAGTTAGAAACCCGAAATTCGGGCAATCAGTCTCACCAGACCCAGTTATTGGGTATAGTGTAACCCAAACGTAAGCTTAGGAGACCGTCGACCTCAATCAAAATCATTTAGACCCCAACATAGTTAGGAAAAGGCTAGGCAACTAGCCTTTTTCTAACTATGTTGGGGTCGGCTTCCAGTCTCGGTGTAGTCGGATGGAGCTGAATACTATATTTAACATGGAGCGACTACCTATCTATCCTCCACAACCAAGTTAGCACTGGGTAATACGATACCTTTTGGAAGTCGACCCCAATATAATTAAATTGTGTTTTTATTTTATAATGGGTACCATAAGTCCAATCCAAAATCTACAAGCACCACTAGATCTAAGCAAGCATAAACTAGAATTTTGTGTTACGCAAATCTGCTATTGATTGCCTTTCCTAAATTATAAGAAAATAAAAGATGTATCAAGAAAGTTTATATGATTTTATAAGAGAACGTGAAGGTGAGGTTTGTGCTAAATAAAATCAATATTTCTGTATCTTTTCGTCGATTCAAAACAGAAAAAAATAAACTGGATTATTTTTTGACCATAGAATCTGAAATTTATCCTAGTTCCTTGTTAATAACATACAAAATACCTTATAATACAAAATGCCTTAGACCTGATAGAAAAAAGGATTTTACATCACGCCAGTAATCGAACGGGTGGACAGAGGTGTACCTAATAGTACAACTACAATCCACCAGTTATGTTTACGTCCTATGTAATAGGGGGTAAGCCTATCGCCACCAACTGAGCCCAATTAGAGACTCAACTAATAGGTAATAAATAACACAATTGTTTCTCACCTGTCACTATAGCTGACTGCTGGAGTCAGAAGTTCCCGGTTAAGCGCCTGATAGTACTGCGGTTGCTGGTAAGCGTTGTAGAGCGACCCGTATTTGCCATTCCTATACGCCAGGGTATTGTAGTTGTTTCCATGGAGTTCAGGGTGGTACCGACCATCGTTGCCAGCTTGAGATAAGCTGACAGCGGTCAGGGCCAGAACTATGAACTAAATAAAAAAAAATAGGATAAAAATTGAGATAAATGTACAGAAAATTATCGTTTGAAACAAGTGTGTCTACGTTAAAGTGCCTAGATGAATAGTGGCGACTCGATATCAATTTTGTCGCTAGTCATAGAGCTGTGATAAAAGCTTAAGGAGGTATAATTATGTTTATAAACCACCTTAAAAATAAGCAGGACGAATATGAAATGGTCAAATGGTCCATGTTCAAAAAGCACTCGTTTTTAATCCTGTGTTAGAGAAAATAGTATAAGTTCTTATTTGCCTTTTTTCAGAGTAGATAAGGCTTTTTTCAGTTCTTGGGATGCTTGAACAGGGTATGTTCGCCTGTAGGACCTTCAACCTTCGTCAAATATTTTTTGAAAGAAAACGGGGAGCCCTATACCCAGCAGTGGGTGAATATGAGATAATATGATGCTGATAAAGTTAGTCAAATATTTACTCATTCAGTATTTCAAGGTCTGTAAAATTAGGTGCGAACCCGTAGCATTTGATGATGACAAGTTCTAGTTTTTTTTTTGTTATTTCCAGTTATCGATTGATTACCTAATTCAGTTTCTAGGTCATAAAATCCTAGATAGATCTAGATCAAAAACCTTATTAGAACTACGATGCCTTGTAGTTAAATTCAATTAGTGAAAATGAACTGATTGTTGTTAAGAATTTTGTTAAACCCTTTTGCCTACTCACAGTAATCGTTTTCATTGTTACTCGTAGCTTCTTTTCAATGGAATAAGGCCTAAACGCCCATCGTTTCTTTTATATACGATCGTCAAAATCGAAAATGGAGTATTTATTGCAACAATACCTCCGTTTAAATTGCAAAAATGTAAATTTTATTTGTGAAGGCGTCGTTTGTGGGGCTTATTTGGGCCGCAATGTGATATATTATACAACTAACCGCGCCCAAACTAGAATAGTTAGATCACTCGGTGACCGCCCACTGTATCGATACTTTGCCGGAAACATGACAACAGTAAGTGTCTTCTCACTAAAATTAGATACACATTAACATAAATAACAAGGGCATGTTGTTACAGCTTGGCTCTATTCATTTCAGAACACTATGTACAAACTGTCCTTCCAATTTCACGTAGGTCATGCGTCTGAATTTGGGTTACACATGTTGTTTCGATCGCACACCAAAAAAGGACAGGAGGATATCTTCAAGAGATCAGTTTGTTTCAACGCCAAATGAATACCGTGAAACGTAAACTCATAAGTGTGAGTCGTATCACTCGTATCTTATCCCGGGTCCTAAAGCAAGCATATTCACCATATTATGAATTAAATACGTGACATGCATTTTGTTCGAGGAACTCGAACGTGGCGTCGCGTCTGCATCTTCCGGTGCATCTTTGCAAATAAAACCTGCTAACACTTTTACCCACTTATAATGAGGTCGATTTCCAGTGTAACCGGATTCAGCTGAAAATCAGTATTTTATATGGAGCGACTGCCTATCTGTCGTCCCTAAACCAATTACTGGGTAATACAACCGGTTGTCAGTCTTTCGGGTTACTCACGACATATGCCAATTTACACGCAACAGCAAAGCTAAATTTGTTTTCATTGTATTTTCATGAAAAACAAAGTTACTTCTTCAGTTTTACTACAAAGTTCCTTGCCTCAAAATCTAAATATTTTATTCAAACCAATGTTCGTTGAAAGTTTCAACTCTACATATTTCTGTGTTTCAGTCCTCTTATTTTGGAAATTAGAAGAGAGGGTTACAATTTTTTCGGATGTAGAAGCGAATATTTCATTAACCATAGACTTATAAAAACATTTTGGAAGTTTGATATTATTTTTAGAGCTGCTGATAGACACCCCCACATTGTCATATTTTTATAGCTAGTTAGCCTAATCTTTCCTAGTTCTGGGCAAAGGCCTACCCCATGCCCCCATCCTCACATAGTCATACACATAGATTTTTTTCAACAACTCTCAATTTTGTGAGAAGACCCCATTTCAGCTGTGTGATTTCAACTGCCTCGCAGTGGCTGGCTATGACATATGGTTGGACAGACAGAGACTGATAAGTAAAACAAATGCTTAGGGGTTCTGTTTTTGCCACTTGGCAGCGGAACCGTAAAGATAAAGACAAACATAAACAATCGAATCTTCACGGTACACCCTTGCTAGTTTCGGTAGCAGTTTCACAAATGACACGCCTGAAAGTTAAATGGGACTTGAAATCGGGACCTGTAATCTTAAGTTCGAATCCTAAAATGTCCTTTATGGAATATCATTATTCTGTACAAATATGAGCTTTCGAAGAAAACTAGGGCACTTCGACATTAGGGCACAGAAAAAATGCATAAGGGCAATATGTGGCATACAAAGTACAGAGAGCTGTAAGCCACACTTTCAAAAGCTTAAGTTACTTACACTTCCGTGTCTTTATATATATGAAGTAGCTACTTTTGTCAAATCAAATCTACATCTATATAATCGCCCAAAGAGCATACGCTATAAAAATACAATATGCATAACAAGACACAAAAAAGCTATTTTCAGTAAAAACCTTTTAGGCATGGCACCCAAAATCTACAACAAATTACCCAAACATATCATAGAAACTAGTAATACAGATTTGTTCAAAAAATGGTTAAATGAATTTTTGGTTGAAAAATGTTATTATACAATTAACGACTATCTAAATGAAACTCACTAGACCTACTACATCCGATTTATGACATTAGTAAAAACTTGACATTGCATTGAATTGAATCATTGAAATAAGACTGTTATAATCTTAGGTTATAATTATGACCCCTATGTTTATATGACAATTAATGTGTTTGTGTGTGTAAAAGTATTTGACGGTAATAAATAATCTAATTGTTAATTTGTAATCATTCTGACATTATGTAATATCTGTAATTTGAATTTTCATAGAAACTGATTATAAACATCAATTTTAATTTGTACGCTTCAACGCAAAACATAGACGGAATATTTGATTGTAACACCACTGTAAAACCTATGTTTACAAATAAAGATTTCATTTTCATTTTCATTATTTTTTTTCATTGATGAGGTGCGAATCTTACGAGAACTACAAACAAAGTTGGCAGACTAAGGCCCATTTCAGAGCGAAACTGGCGCGAGTAGCACGCAGCGGAATGCATCATCATCTTCCTGCCCTTATCCCATTGTATTTGGGGTCGGCGCAACACGTTTTCTTCTTCCATTCTTCCCTGTTAGACGTCAAGTTGGCATTTACTCCTTTCTAATTCATATTATTCCTCACACAATCCATCCATCTTTTCTTTGGCCTTCCTCTCCCTCTCCATCCATCAATATTTATATCCATCCATTTTTTAGTCACATGCGTTTCATCCCAATGCATGCAGCGGAATGAATTTTGTAAAAAAAGCATTTAAGGCCGTTGCGTTGCTAAAATCCCAAAAACGACGTATGTTTAAAGAAATTTGTTGAGGAATCCTTCCGTACGATTTCCATATAAAAAATATATGTTATACTTAAAGTCATCACAAATAATTCGTATTGTTTAAAATTTTAATAAACCTTCACATTATTTAATAAAAAATCGTAGTATGTCTTAACCTAAATCGAATTTTGTCTCTGTAACGGCTGAATAGTTCGGTATGAATTTTATACCCAAAAATACGTAGTGATGTATTTATCAATCCGTATTGTTTATTTTCTCTGATTTGTAATAAAATTTTAAAATAATAAATTAATTCCCGACATTTTGAGGCAAATGCGGCGCGAGACCCGTCGCGCATACTTGGAACGCGCTGCGCCAGTGTCTCGATGACTGTTGTCACGGGTGGACTGCACGCATGTCATTACTTCACAAATAAAATTCAAAAGTTCACGTTTTTAATGTTTTCTGAATTAAAACATATTGTAAATTGTATAGTTATCAATATTTCGTAAAATAAGAACAGAAAATAAGTTTGTAAATATATTTAAAGTAGTTTGTAATTTCGTTTTGTTGTTTGCACCTATCATAGACTAAGCGGACTGTGCCTAATAAACGTAAAGTGACGCGTGGCCGAGCTCTCCAAAACTATTGGTAAATTACACCTACGTTTCTTAGTAGATATTTTGGTATATATAGATATATCTATGATATTATTTTTTTGTTTTGTTTTTTTTTGTTCTGCCTAACCCTTCGGGGATTACAGGCGTGATGTTATGTTATCTAACTATTTTGTCTTGAGATTTTCGTTTGATGGAAGATGGAGATCTAGATGACTGATGATGTCGTATCTAATGATGGTCTCTCATACTACATGATACATTTTGAAGGTCTGATGAAGACCAGGTAACTGCTTATCGGTTCTCAGTCACGGAAATAGTCAGAATGCTCCAACTTTCAGCTTTTATCTCATTGAGCACGGATGCTACTACATGATACATTTTGAAGGTCTGATGATGATCAGCTAAGTGCTTATCGGTTCTCAGTGACGGATGTAGTTAGAATGACCTAGCTTTCAGATTTTATCTTATTGAGCACGGATGCTACTACATGATACATTTTGAAGGTCTGATGATGACCAGCTAAGTGCTAATTGGTTCTCAGTGACGGATATAGCTAGAATGACCTAGCTTTCAAATTTTATCGATCTGAGCACGGATGCTACTACATGATACATTTTAAAGGTCTGATGATGATCACCTAAGTGCTTATCGGTTTTAAGTGACGGATGTAGTTAGAATGACCTAGCTTTCAGATTTTATCTTATTGAGCACGGATGCTACTACATGATATATTTTGAAGGTCTGATGATGACCAGCTAAGTGCTTATCGGTTCACAGTGACGGATATAGCTAGAATGACCACCATCAGGTAAATGGCACCATCAGTCTCCAAGGCCTCTTCGAGCTTTTCGAATGAGTCCACACACGACGGTTCTACGTGGTGCCATCAATGAGATCCTATACTTACCTTCGGAGTCTACCATCAGGTAGCTGGTATCATCAGTCTCCAAGGCCCCCTCGAGCTCTTTCAAATGAGTCCAAACACGATGGTTCTACTCAGTGCCGTCAATGAGATCCTGTACCCACCTTCGGAGTTTACCATCAGGTACGAGACATCATCAGTCATCCAGATCTTCATCTTCCATCAAACGAAATTCTCAAGACAAAATAATTAAAACGATAAAACAATTAACACCATTAAAACAATAACATACATTACATAACATCGCGCCTGTAATCCCCAAAGGGTTAGGCAGAGGTGTACCTAATAGTAGGCGTGATGTTATGTTATGTATGTTATTATTTTAATGATTTTAATTGTTTTATCGCTTTTAGCGATAAAACAATTGTAGCAAAAAACATTTGTAGTCGTTCTTGTAGCACGGATGCTACTACATTTTGAAGGTCTGATGATAACCAGCTAAGTGCTTATCGGTTCTCAGTGACGAACGTGGTTAGCATGACCTAGCTTTAAAATTTTATCGATTTGAGCACGGATGCTACTACATAATACATTCTAAAGGTCTGATGATGACCAGCTAAGTGCTAATTGGTTCTCAGTGACGGATATAGCTAGAATGACCTAGCTTTCAAATTTTATCGATCTGAGCACGGATGCTACTACATGATACATTTTGATTGTCTGATGATGATCAGCTAAGTGCTTATCGGTTCTCAGTGACGGATACAGTTATGATGCTACAGCTTTCTGCTTTTATCTTATTGAGCATGGATGCTACTACATGATACATTTTGAAGGTCTTATGATGACCAGCTAAGTGCTAATTGGTTCTCAGTGATGGATATAGCTAGAATGACCTAGCTTTCAAATTTTATCGATCTGAGCACGGATGCTACTACATGATACATTTTGAAGGTCTGATGATGACCAACTAAGTGCTAATTGGTTCTCAGTGACGGATGTAGATAGAATGACTTAGCTTTCAGATTTTATCTTATTGAGCACGAATGCTACTACATGATACATTTTGAAGGTCTGATGATGATCAGCTAAGTGCTTATCGGTTCTCAGTGACGGATGTAGTTAGAATGACCTAGCTTTCAGATTTTATCTTATTGAGCACGGATGCTACTACATGATACATTTTGAAGGTCTGATGATGACCAGCTAAGTGCTTATCGGTTCTCAGTGACGGATGTAGGTAGATAGAATGACTTAGTTTTCAGATTTTATCTTATTGAGCACGAATGCTACTACATGATACATTTTGAAGGTCTGATGATGATCAGCTAAGTGCTTATCGGTTCTCAGTGACGGATGTAGTTAGAATGACTTAGCTTTCAGATTTTATCTTATTGAGCACGGATGCTACTACATGATACATTTTGAAGGTCTGATGATGACCAGCTAAGTGCTTATCGGTTCACAATGACGGATATAGCTAGAATGACCACTATCAGGTAAATGGCACCATCAGTCTCCAAGGCCTCTTCGAGCTCTTTCAAATGAGTCCACACACGACGGTTCTACTCAGTGCCGTCAATGAGATCCTATACCCACCTTCGGAGTCTACCATCAGGTAGCTGGTATCATCAGTCTCCAAGGCCCCCTCGAGCTCTTTCAAATGAGTCCAAACACGATGGTTCTACTCAGTGCCGTCAATGAGATCCTATACCCACCTTCGGAGTTTACCATCAGGTACGACTTACGAGACATCATCAGTCATCCAGATCTTCATCTTCCATCAAACGAAATTCTCAACACAAAATAATTAAAAGCGATAAAACAATTAACACCATTAAAATAATAACATACATTACATAACATCACGCCTGTAATCCCCGAAGGGTTAGGCAGAGGTGTACCTAATAGTAGGCGTGATGTTATGTTATGTATCTTATTATTTTAATGGTGTTGAGACCTCGAGGACGCCTTGGAGACTGATAATGTCATTTACCTGATGGTGGACTCCAAAGGTAAGTAAAGGATCTCATTGACGGCACTGCGTAGAATCGTCGTGTTTGGACTCATTTGAAAGAGCTCGAGAAGGCCTTAGAGACTGATGATGCCATTTACTTGACGGTGGACTTCGAAGGTGGGTACAGGATCTCATTGACAGCGCTGCGTAGAACCATCCTGTTTGGACTCATTTGAAAGAGCTCGAGGAGGCCTTGGAGACTGATGGTGCCATTTACCTGATGGTGGTCATTCTAGCTATATCCGTCACTGTGAACCGATAAGCACTTAGCTGGTCATCATCAGACCTTCAAAATGTATCATGTAGTAGCATCCGTGCTCAATAAGATAAAATCTGGAAGCTAAGTCATTCTAGCTATATCCGTCACTGTGAACCGATAAGCACTTAGCTGGTCATCATCAGACCTTCAAAATGTATCATGTAGTAGCATCCGTGCTCAGATCGATAAAATTTGAAAGCTAGGTCATTCTAGCTATATCCATCACTGAGAACCAATTAGCACTTAGCTGGTCATCATAAGACCTTCAAAATGTATCATGTAGTAGCATCCATGCTCAATAAGATAAAAACAGAAAGCTGTAGCATCATAACTGTATCCGTCACTGAGAACCGATAAGCACTTAGCTGATCATCATCAGACCTTCAAAATGTATCATGTAGTAGTATCCGTGCTCAGATCGATAAAATTTGAAAGCTAGGTCATTCTAGCTATATCCGTCACTGAGAACCAATTAGCACTTAGCTGGTCATCATCAGACCTTTAGAATGTATTATGTAGTAGCATCCGTGCTCAAATCGATAAAATTTTAAAGCTAGGTCATGCTAACCACGTTCGTCACTGAGAACCGATAAGCACTTAGCTGGTTATCATCAGACCTTCAAAATGTAGTAGCATCCGTGCTACAAGAACGACTACAATTGTTTTTTGCTACAATTGTTTTATCGCTAAAAGCGATAAAACAATTAAAATCATTAAAATAATAACATACATAACATAACATCACGCCTACTATTAGGTACACCTCTGCCTAACCCTTTGGGGATTACAGGCGCGATGTTATGTAATGTATGTTATTGTTTTAATGGTGTTAATTGTTTTATCGTTTTAATTATTTTGTCTTGAGAATTTCGTTTGATGGAAGATGGAGATCTGGATTACTGATGATGTCTCGTACCTAATGGTGGACTCCGAAGGTGGGTATAGGATCTCATTGACGGCACTGAGTAGAACCATCGTGTTTGGACTCATTTGAAAGAGCTCGAGGAGGCCTTGGAGACTGATGATACTAGCTACCTGATGGTAGACTCCGAAGATAATTATAGGATCTCATTGATGGCACCACGTAGAACCGTCGTGTGTGGACTCATTTGAAAGAGCTCGAAGAGGCCTTGGAGACTGATGGTGCCATTTACCTGATGGTGGTTATTCTAGCTATATCCGTCACTGTGAACCGATAAGCACTTAGCTGGTCATCATCAGACCTTCAAAATGTATCATGTAGTAGCATCCGTGCTCAATAAGATAAAATCTGAAAGCTAGGTCATTCTAGCTATATCCGTCACTGAGAACCAATTAGCACTTAGCTGGTCATCATCAGACCTTCAAAATGTATCATGTAGTAGCATCCGTGCTCAGACAGATAAAATTTGAAAGCTAGGTTATTCTAACTACATCCGTCACTGAGAACCGATAAGCACTTAGCTGGTCATCATCAGACCTTCAAAATGTATCATGTAGTAGCATCCGCGCTCAATAAGATAAAAGCTGACAGCGGGAGCATTCTAACTATATCCGTCACTGAGAACCGATAATCACTTAGCTGGTCATCATCAGACCTTCATAATGTATCATGTAGTAGAATACGTGCTCAGATAGATAAAATTTGAAAGCTAGGTCATTCTAACTACATCCGTCACTGAGAACCGATAAGCACTTAGCTGGTCATCATCAGACCTTCAAAATGTATCATGTAGTAGAATACGTTCTCAGATAGATAAAATTTGAAAGCTAGGTCATTCTAACTACATCCGTCACTGAGAACCGATAAGCACTTAGGTGGTCATCGTCAGACCTTCAAAATGTATCATGTAGTAGCATTCGTGCTCAGTTAGCTGAAAGCTGGAGCATTCTGACTATTTCCGTGACTAAGAAGCGATAAGCAGTTACCTGGTCTTTATCAGACCTTAACAATGTATCGTAGGAGGAGTACCTGTGCTCAATGAAATAACTAATGAAAGCTAGGTTATTACTTCATTAGTCAAAGTGTATAATTTATTATTAAATATTTTATTCATACATTATGACGTAGGTACTCCAAGAGAAACAAAATATGTTAGGCAAATACGATGACCACTCTGCGACACATTTCTGTTCTTTGGTACGTTTTTCTGTAGTACAGTCGTTTGCCGGTAGGGGCCGAAAAATAAACAAAAGCCAGTACAGAGGTCAAATCGTCAAAGTCATCCACTGCTGTGATCCCCTTAATCAATATCTTTTGTACTTATTCTTCTCATAAAGTAGTAGTAGCAGACTATCAACTAACGATAGTATTAGTGAATCGAGCGGCAATTTCATTAAACCTCGTCAATTTGAAAAATCACATATCGAATACAAAACAAAACTTCAAACAGTTGCTACGCGCGAAGTGTTGTTTCGCAGTTGTTTCGCACATTAGACGTGGAGTTGCAGACACCAGCCAGAGTGGCAACGAAAAGTGCATGAATTGGATGTTATCTTGATCGCCGTGGATGGTACAATAACTCGTGTGAGCACCAGCCCTTCTGTTTAAGAATTTGCGTCTGATAATCATAATCTCATGTGGCTGCGCTGATGATGGAAGGTACAACTCCTCAACGGTTAGGAGTTGAAACAAAAATCCTAGTAGTTGTATTCTTTCAGGCTATTAGGATAGAAGGTAAATCTCATTAACCGACTTAAAAAAAGAGGTTCTCAATTCGTCGTAATCGTAATCTTTTTTATGTATATCCACCGATTACTCGAAGACGCCTGAACCGATATAGAAAATTATTTTTATTAGAAAGGAGATATCCCAAGAGTGGTACCATGATAAGGAAATCAGGATCTGATAATGGCATCCCAGAGAAATCGAGGGTTGCCCTCGATCTCTCAAATTTTATAGTCCCCTATTACGTGTTTCGTGCTTATTCTCTTTTTTAGTATTCGCATCTAGCAGTCATCACTTCATGTTGATGAGCTGATGATGGATGGTATAACTCCTCAGCGGTTAGGAGTTAAAGGATAATTCTTTAATAAAATATTATGGGGACGTATACATATTATGGTTGTATTTCAGGTTATCTAGGTGAGCTGATTATGGAAGGTAGGTACCTACTACTCTTCAACGGTTAGGAGTTGAAAGAAATAATAAGGTAATCTTTAAGGTTAAGAGTTAGGTCTCGTGGTTGAATGTTAAATGCATAGTAGATATTTGTATAGAATATTGCAACTAAAAATGGAAAAAAAAACTTTTTTTGCAAAAAAAACCGACTTCAAAAACACAAAAAATTAAAAAAACAAAATCACAAAAACTGAAAAATAAACTTCAGAAGAAAAATCACAGGTCGGTGACATTTGTTTGATTGATTTAGTTTTTTTGTGTTTTTGAAGTCGATTTTTTTTTGCAAAAAAGTTTTTTTTTGTTTTAAATTCCTGACTTTAAGTTTATGTGTATGGAGCTCGATTCTCAGACCACTCTGCGCCGGCCGAATTGCTGGCCACGCTTGGCCGGCCGAAATTCCAGGTGGAGCCAGCGGGTGCGCCAGTTGACGTGATGAGCCTGTGCATACGGTGCGTTGTAGTACCGGCGGCGTGGCACGACTTCGCCGCATTAGTGGCCATACCAACGGTGCCGCGTCGCAGCGCCGGAGTGCATCGTGCGGCGTTGTGTAACATACCGTGGGTTTTATATCTAGCGCCGCAACACACCATATGCATCTAAGAGCAACACACAACTCACTATAAACCTTACTTAAATTCTCTAGACATGGTCAGACCAAGGTAAGACCATGTCTAGAGAATTTAAGTAAGGTGATCTTGAACTTGAGACAGCTTTGCGACATTGTGGCGAGAATATTGCTTAGTACCAGTAAGTGCTGATTTACGTTTATAAATCTCGACCTACTTTCCATGATTGTAGAAACACGCGCGTGCACGCGGAACTCAAACACACTGTAAAAGCATGTTACATCCGGTCTTCACCGCACACGGCCGGAGTCTCGCTAACTACACTCTGAAATGAACCTAAAGATGTGTGGTATTCTACAGTATAGAATGCCTTCCACTACGTTAATGAATGTTCATACAATCCTCATTGATAGGGACAAGGTGCAGTTTTGCATGATCTACGTCAATCAATCAATCAAAAATCAATTTAAATATAGCTACCCGGTCAATTTTAACAGTGTTACAGAATAGCCCCTATATCATGGTTAAGGGAATAAGAAATTATAGGATAAACGCATGCTTTTTTTGTGTGTGTGTGTGAAAGAGTGGTTATAAGGCGAGAATCAGACGGGATGCGACACAGTGGTTCACACTTACCGATTTCAGCTTCTAAAAAAAAACTACCCATTTTATTATTGATTCGGGTGGAGGATCATTAGTATAGTTACCTCCTTGAATTTGACGCAATTGCAAAACGACAGGTTGTGCAGATTTTATGGTCCAATTTTCAAACAGAATTTTATTTATACAATCTCAGTTCGTGTTATGGGCTCAATTACCAATAATATATGTCGGTTATTGTGAAGTCGTAATTTCAAGTACTTCGATAGTTTCATAAAAACAGTTTAGCGCACCTAGTGAGTTTTCATTGCACGAAACCTATGTTCCGCTCACATAATGCTCGAGTCTAACGGAATAAACCCTGATGATACGACATATAAAATATATAACATGTTTATGTAAGCTCTAGCTTCTAGTTTTTTATATCAAGCTGAAATACTTACATACACTTCTTTGTTTTGATCTGATCTGAATAAATCTTTTTATTATTCAACCAACACATAATACTTAATCGAGCAGTTTTTATAGTTTTCTAAACTAAGACATACCTAAAAAGAGCGTCACATCTAGAGTGATTTACATAAGATGGATTTGTTAATAACGAGTTTAACCTACTGAAGTGTCTGAGAATTTCGGCCATTTATTAATTATTTTTAATTCCCATAGGTAATAAAAATATTAAATTCCAATTAATCGCAAGGATTTGTTGGCTAATATTGCCGAGCAATCATAATTGCCTCTGCCAATTATGATTTTCGTCGATAGAGTAGGGTTATAAGCTATCTATTTTATTACTATTTGTTTATTGGCCTTGAATGAACGAAGAATTGACGAACCAGCCTTCGTGATGCGCGTCTAGGTCATTTTACTTCCTCTTCCTAGACGGTGACGGCTTTAGAGACACGGCGCGGTCCATCCTTAGGTACCCATTGCATTGAAACCTTTAGACAGGGGTCACCATCCATGCGGCTCAATAATATATTTTTTATATTACTCCAAATTGGTAAGCAACTACATGTTATTTCCGGCAGCCACACGCGGGATCAAAAATGCCTAGGCAGGGCGGTGCGTAACCGTAGCAGTTCAAATCGTCGAATGGATGCCGTTCTTGCGGCTAGACATCGTCGCCATGCGTTTGGTGGCCGAGCACCCGTACACGGCTGGGTTATGGTGGCGCCGACCCTGCGCAAATGAGGCGACGGCGCGACGACGGCTGGCTGGAAACGGGGCAACGACTCGCCGAGAACGGGGTGACACCCCGACGACGCCTTAAGCTCGGTAACTGCTCTTTATTAACTGATCCCGAATCGAGGCGATGTCGTGAACTCGTGACGATGCTTATAAATATGCGGTGCAGCATGAAGTTACATTGAAAGAATACCGGAACGCTCCAGTTGAAAAAGTGCTCACGTGCCACAGTTCATTGAACTTTATTGTCTACTAACTGAAATATTCGACGTAAAGTTATATTCATATATTAGCCGAAGCTAAAAGTAATGTACTTGTAGAACGTAAGGTACAGGTAGCCAAAACAAAACATAAGGATCTACACATTCCGCCCAAACTAAAGCGTCATAAATATTTAAATTTCGCGATAAAATTCAAAATTTAAATATTTTGTATTCATTTATTGCCCATTATGTAAGTTTCATCTCATATTTTCTATTTGAAATGATCTAGGATGTCTCATTTTAATCATATGTATCTGTAACATTTTGGTCTAAACGTGTTTAAGGAATGTGTTATTTCTGTTTATTGCATTATTAATTGAAGGTCGACTTTATCCTGTTTGGTAGAAGTGAATCATTCTTAGTAAATATTCTCCAAACCTTTTTTAAAATACGATATTTTTTTTTATGTTATTTATGGTGTGTATTTCCAGAAAATGCAAATGACACAAAATATCAAAATACGCCGTGTGCTAGGGGCTTTACATTGCACTAGCTCCACTGTTTCTTCGTGGTCATACTATTTAGTCATACTATTAGTTTTGCGCCTCTTGTAGAAAAAGAAAATCGCGTGAGAAGAGACTCGCGTGTGCGCCCAAGTTGATACCTATTTTTTTGCACTGCTGGTAGTTTGTGAGACTTTACGATCCGTGTTTGTCATCTCCTACTTGTACCGCCAATTTTTAAATAGGAAATATTTCATGTCACAGTACATGAAATAGCGACTACGAGTAACTCTGTAAAGTTGTGTGGTAATCGATGTCGTGGTAAGGGCATGTGTGTGTGGGGTTTTAGTCAGTAGAAGTTTGACACTCCTTTTCGCTCTGCCCAAGAGCGGGAGGGGTTATTTGATGATTTCCCACCCCCCCCAAAAAAAAAAAAAAAGGGCATGTGCGGCGGAGCAATGAGAAAACGATGGATGGATGAGTAAAATAGAAGTATGAAAGAAGAAGACATACTGCGCCGACTCCGAATAAATTGGGATAAGGTCAGGAGAATGATAATATTGGTTCGTGATTTTTCAAACAATCATTGCCAACTGTTTTTCATAAAATACTAGGCCATATTATTAATGATTGGATTACAGAAATTCATACAATAATTGAAAGAGAAGGTTTCCTTGCGAGCGAAAAACTGAAAGTATTTTGAAATTACACTATTTAAAACGGAAACCCAAAAAATAGCATTATATTCTATATCAAGCCAGAGTAAATATATTTTTATTTCTATTAAATCAATTTCTTCTTATTTTGTAATTTAATCTACATTTTTAGTGTTTTGATAGTTCTTATCTTTTATAGTATTTCGGTATTGGTCACTTATTTCTACTGCTTTTATGCAAATTAAATGGATTGTTAGTATTATTCCTTTATTATTGCAATTTCGTAGGTATAGGTACCTACCTTTTATGATTCTTGCATTTCAGTATACTCAAATTTGTGTAATTTGCACCCTTTTTGCTTGCTTATGCTCATTTTAATATTTAAAAATCGAAAGCATGTGAGTAATTCAAAATTAACCAGCTATAACAAAGGTTTTGTCAAACCAATACGGACCAATCACGGACCTTTCGCAGAACACTGGACTCAGACAAATTATAATATACTGTCCAGCGTCCGCTACTGGTCCGCCATCCGTCCATACCGATTTGACCGCACCATAATAGAGGTTATTAGAGTGCAAATTACAACAACAAAGAAATTATTAAGGCAGCTAAGACACAAACTGCATGATGACTCCGTGCTTGCGGTCACCAACCCGGTCAAGTTGCTACAGGCAATACAACCTTTATAGGATAATACACATTTAGATATCTATGGTACAATAGCATGGATTAACAAAAGAATGGTAATAAAAATGTAATATTTGTGTAAAGTATCTAAGCATGGAATAAAAGAAGCAATAAAACAATAAAAAAATTCAATTTTACAGCTTAATTAAGTTTATTAAATTACAGTATTGCCAAATCATAAAATATCATAAATATCACGGTTATTTTACATTAAATAAGGGAGCGTAGGTATTCACTCCGTAGTCGTGTCAACAACTCTAACAAATACTTCGTATTCTAACTTTATCTTACTCGTAAGGGAGTTTTCCACGGTATTTAGAATCTTAGTGCCTCTAAAACTGTAGTAAGAGCCGAATTTTTCGCCTTGAGGAAGCTTCAGCGTTGGAGGATACCTGGAAAAAGAAAAAATATTTTAAACACTTTTTTATGTTTTCACGGACTATAACTAATACGGTATATTATTATCTTCCTTGTTTATCTTTTATTATGGGCTCCCGATATTTCGACATTGTTGCGACCGCCATGTTCGCAGGATGTGATCACGGAAGAAATCCCGTAGGTAATTAACTGCATAAGTTTAACATAAGGGGGCTTGTGTTTCAGTTGTGGGAACATGTTTTAGCTATTATGATTATGCTAAGCTACATACAATTAGACAAGACAAAGCCTCCATAAAGTCATCATCATCTAGTACAAGTAGACTTGACCATGATTTATCTTGGTATGCTTGTCATAGATTTAAAGTTCTGTAAAACCCTGAAAATATCTCTACTTCCAGTCTAAGCGGATGCAGCTGAGCACCAGTATTTTATATACCCAGTAAGTACAGTATGTTATATACGCATAAAGAGGGCTCAAAAACCTGTGTCATAAATTTGAATGTTTGATACCCTAAAATAACGTCCTCTAACTCAATATATAAATTAAACCCAATGTTTTGCTAAAAAAGCATTGTTTTTAGTTAGGGATGTCAATATTTGCACAGGATCGAGTCCACTTATTGATGATTACAAATTTTGTATTTTACCGAAAGGTTAAATTCAATACATGACTAATACTAAACAAAGAAATTAGCGTTGCTATGCTAACTGTCTGGTTTTTTAATTCTTACTAAATGGAGTTTTGGGTTATTTTTGTGTGACGAATTTATGTGTTTATATTGAATAGTCTAAGGGACCTTGTTTTTCTTCTGGTATCGTCGCTATATCCTTAATGTAATACTCTTTGTATCTGTTAGTTAGGGGAGGGGGTGTTAGAAAGGGGTGCAGCGAATCTATTCAGGTATCATTGGAATCACCAGTATTTCTTTAACCACAAAGCCATTCCGTCCCAAATACCGCACGTATATGACTCGCGAGCCGATCGGCAAACTGTATCGATCATAATTCTGAATCATATTCGGTTCGGCTAGACATAAATCGTGGTAAGCCAAGCCAATGTGTCACATCCCTTTGACCATTAAATTAAAACACAATTTACGATACGCGTCATATATATCGACTATCACGATATCGAAGCTTAACTTATAATATATAACCTATATTTATCATAAATAACTAAATTCTCCTGAAACATCAGGTAAAAAATGAAATAGAGTATGGCCCTTTACAGATAGGTGAATAAGTTATTAATCAGAAAAAAACACATTTGACAGCCCGGCATAAATAATTTTATGGCCTGCAGGTAGTGGCTACGGGTCTGGCTATATGTGTATCTGAATTTTAAATGTCACACCCACGATACAGGGCCAATATCTTGTGTGGAGCAAAATTATACCAAAAAAAAGTATGAAATATATCTGACTCTATCTATCACTGAACAGATTTTTTAGTTGTACGCGTAAGTTATGCCATCGGGAACTTTCTACTAATCCTTGTAGCCATAATATGGAATATTGATTGGGTACTCTGCAAAGACTTATTGATAAAAAACGTAAGAAAAGTTTGACTTACTGGGTAACAAACTCCGAGCGGTTAGATGTTGGCTCCAAATATCTGCATTTCACTGCAATCTCCTTATCAGCATACACCTTCCTGTAGTGGTTCGTGCTTCCTTCGAATTCATTACCAAAGTTCACGGTCTCATCCGACACATATTTGTCCACTAAAGACTTGATCACTTTGTGAATGTACGGGTATCTGTTGGCATAGTTCCTTGAACCGATGTAATCGATTTTGTTGGGCTTAGGTCTTGGACTGCCACCTGGCGGACCAGGTGGACCAGGAGGGCCGTTGGGACCCCATGGACCATTGGGTCCGTTTGGTCCGAACCCTCCGTTTCCTCCATAGCCACCTTTTCCTCCGTTCCCGCCATAGCCGCCGTTCCCTCCAAATCCTCCATTCCCACCGAACCCTCCATTGGGCCCGACTTGATGAACATATCTGTAGTCACCGTCATCCTCTGGATATAACCCTTGTTGGTATATGTATGTATATTTTCCTTCGTCACTTGGAATATATTTCCCCTCATCCAACGGCCTGTAGTATCCTCCGTCGTCGTACACTCTATATTTCTTTGGGTTGTACTTCCCATCGTCATAGGGTGAACAATGTATGACTGCCCACAACGTTATCACAAATACCTGGAAATAATGAATATTGATTCGATTAGGTAAACAAATACTTATGTATAAGCACTGTTTTAAATGCGAATTATTTTCTAGTATCAATTAATTATGAAGGCTTGCAAGTATGTAATCTTTATTAATTATTCATAAGGTAAAACCCTGAATGATCTTTACATAACATAACAATAATATTTGTATTAGATGCAAAGTCAAATTCAGTCTTTGCATCTAATACAAATATCCCTTTGATTTCAAATATTTAAGGTTTCATAAAAAAACCTTTGAAAGCTCAAGAGATGTTCAAGTCCCGGTAAAGAGGCCCTTGACCACAAATTCACAAACGTTTTATTTTTTCATGTAACAGCATTCCATACTTGTATTGCCACCATGTTTCTAAACGATGACCAAGTTTTTAAACATAAATAGTTCAAAGATTAATTGATATTTAAATATTCCACACATTTTTGAAAATTAAAAATCACTGTGCATATTAACTACGATGAATATTTATTTAATAAACTGGTACTTACAAATTTCAGAGCATTCTCCATTCTAAAAGTATTCACCAGCAACAGCTATCAGATCTCCGACCAGTCGGCCTGCTATCGCCACAAATTATGTTCTTGATCTGAAACTAGATCAAATAATGTGTCATAGGTTAGCACCTCGGAGGAAATACATTTATATTGTCAAAATGATCTCCTTCATCATTGACATTTAATTAACATTTAAATGCATAATAAATTTTATTTAAAACGTACCAAAAGTGGAACAGAAATCCTTAAATCAAGGTGTGACGAGGTCAGATTAAAGCATTAGCATAGCTTATAAATTATAAATAGTTCCGTTGGTACTTGAATGAGCGATATTAATCATTCACTTTGCACTTCAACTTTGCATTTTTTATAATAAATATATTTAGTCACTAACTGAGCAATCCCGAGCAGTTTCGAGACGACCGACTTGCAAGAGAGTCGTAATTCTCTTATGGAATGTTTGAAGATCCACTTCACACATCGATTTGCATAAAACAAAAATGATTAAAATGCAACAATATAGTGCGACTGCGTTCACAACACATTATTCCATTTAAATCTAGGTTCTTGACTTTGTTGACTTAGTTGACATACAAAATGTAGTCCGTTCGACTTTAAGTAGGTGTTGGGATACCTACGTTTTGTGCCATGAGTGGCATCCTACCATAAAGACAAATATGCATACAATAATGACTTTATTGTGCCATTTGCACTTTTATTTGTAAGACTACTGTTTACATAATGTGTTGTTTTAATACAGAATTATAAAAGATTGTATCTAACACATTCATAGCTGCATTTAAGAAATATTGAACCTGCTATTCTATTTACAGCATACTTGTAACTTTCAATTAAGAAAAAATTAACAACAAGTTAACTAAGAGTATGTCTACACAGCTATTTTTCTACACCTATTCACCAATTTGACAATTCTTTTTAGGGATAGCTGGATGCTGGGCTGTGGCTGGGGGGATTTTCTTTTATTTACTATGGAAGGTCGAACTAGTTGAAGATTGTTAAAGAAGAGTTTTAGAAAGATCAGATAAAATAATATTGATTGGGACCTCTGTTATAATTGCTGTTATGTTGTAAGAAATCTTAAATCTAATTTGTTCATCAATCTAGAGCTTTTAGTTTTGATGTGTTTTTTATTATAATTTAAAGGCATAACTCCTTTGTAACAACAGCTTTACAGATTAAACTAAGTTATTTCTGACGTGTTATATACCAAATCAAATTACAATTTCATAATAAAATGCAGTCTTGTCCATGATCTTATTTGATAAGGTCTGGCTTTGCATCATATTTTTGTGGACTATGACTTTTGTACCTACGTCAATAATTAGGCACAACAAAATAACTTAAATTACGTAAAATATACATACTTAGTGTAGGTATAGAACCTTTAGAAAATTGTTATTTCGACTCGCTCTTGCCAGAATGTTTTCTTTTGTTAACGAAACCAGTTTTGGAATTTTCGTCACGATTTTAAAACCGATGCCGACAGGATTCTCCAAAGCTTAGTAAGGGTACAAGGTGGTGACACCTCCTATCCTTAGGCGGCTGGGTCAAGGGCCTGAAGTTGGGAGCAGTTATCCTCGACACCGCGTGGGAGTTTGGAATTCCGAAATATTTTTATGTTACTTGAAATGTTCAAAATATGTAAAGGGATTCATGAAACAATAAAGAAGTAAGTACATGCATAGTTCACAAATGGTTTCTGACCGATGTTTTCATAGGTTACATTTTCAGGCAAGCGTTAATTTTCGAGTTACAAAGATATAATTTGTGAAACTCAACTAAAAGAAAGGTGGTAATAAGAGCACCGATGACGCAAAAATAACCTATATATCATACCTATAAGTAATTAGAAATCGAATCTGTTACTTATTTTAGTAACAGATCCGTAAATAATGACAATTACAAACTTTGACACATTCTTCCTTTTTTTCTATATTCATATTATATTCTATAATTATTAAATATTGTTTACCTCATTAACGTAGGGTTATCCCCAAAAAAGATAATTCAAACTATAATGAGCTACCCACTACAAACGACCTTGTAAGAAAAAAAGCAAATAAAATTCTATACGCACACCGAGTAGTTGGTTTTTTTACTTATTTTGCACTTGCGAACTAAACAGGCTACGTATGTAAATATACAGGATGGAAGGGACACCGCCGCCAAAACGGTAGGCACGTATTCAGTAAAGTACATCATTCTAAACACAAGGAATTTACAAAAAAAAACCTGCTGATTCCTACAAAACTGCAACACACGGCCAAAATATATGGAACACCTGCTTTTTTTAATACTAATGAAAAAAATAATTCCGTTCGTTTTAGCGCCGGCGGCGTCACATTTAGTTACCAAAGCGAAATGAAAAAAATGCTTACCACTTCCAAATAGCAGGAACGAAAATACAATGCAGACACGTTGACTTGGTTTTACAGATACTAATAAGACTACAAATATTTGTTAAATCCTCTTGTATATATAAGTGTGACGATCAAATAAAACATTTATCGACACACACTCATCCCTTTCTTTGAAGTAATGTTTATACAATTTTAGGTAATTCCTTGAACCTAAGCAGGATCTAAATTCCATTGACGTTTTCATGTTGTTGTTTCCCCCCCAAAGATATGAATCGGGTTTTCCAGAATTAGGTATGGTAATACTTTAATGAATGATTCTAGTAAAAGCCTGATATCCGTGTCACTGCAACTTTATATTGTTAAACTGAATATATGAGTACACATTAGGTTGTTCATGCAGCCCGTCGGGGGTGCGGGTTGTTCGCAAGAGATACCGCGGCCTCGGCATGAAGGGCTAAGAAGGAACATGCGTGGTTTTTAGTCAGTAGAAGTCTGACACTCCCTTTCGCTCTGCCCAAGAGCGGGAGGGGTCATTTGATGATTTTCCACCCACCATAAAAAAAAAAAGGTTGTTCATGCAAAGTATGTGATGAGTAAATAACAATATAATAATTCTACTTTTCTTAAAAATTTTTTTTTGGCTGTCTTATGTCACATATAACCCTTATTTTAACCTAAGGTAGTTGATCTTAAAGTGCAAAAATATTAAAGGAGGATTAACGTAAAATTATAATTCTTATTCACTAATATTACCATAAAGTAGTTCGGCCTACTCACCTTGCCCCAAAAGAATTTACTGGCTAGTAACATTATGATGCCTTATAATATCCCTCAAAGCTCAGCTTATGCTAACTATATATTAATGTACATACAAGGTGCAGAAACCCGTTTATTTTAGGTCGATAACCTTTAATGATAAATTTAAGAAACTGTTCATACAAGTCATAGATTTAATCAATGAATGTACACAGAGGAAGTCATATTAGATCATACGTCAATGACCGATCAACTAAACGCCGCACCGGTTCACCGACAAAAAATATTTATTTATCTATCAGCAAATTGGCAATTACTCTTTAGTGTTTTGTAATTTACTGTACATAATTATATGTTTGTTTCTTTAATTTATCAAAGTGACCACTTTATTATTAAAAATATATGTATCGTTGTGAGTCATCTGATCGTTATTTCGCCTACATGGTGTTGATTTTGGCATGATTTGGGTATCGTTAAGGGAAGGTAGATTACATCAAAGATTTTAATGACCGCTTGCATCATCTATTATAAAAGGTCACATTGAAAAGTCGATATTCTAAAGCCTTATGTTCACTGCTCTGTAATAGTAGCGACACCTATGACACAACACATGAACTAAAATGATCCATCGTGCAAGCTTAATAATCTATAAACATAACATACCATTAAATGATATAAAACTTGCTTCTGATCGCCAAGCTCGAAGAAGAGTGATATAGCGACATCTATGACGCAAGATACTAACAAAAACATTGACAACACAACAGCATTGTCTGTATCGTGCGCGCGTTACAAAATAGTGTGTATGATGAGCATAAGTCTCCCAGACCCAACCAATTTCAGGTCCAGAGAATCCTCCCTTTTCTATGGAGGGACTTTTTTTCTGTATATATATATATATATATTTCTCATAACATAAATATAATAAATAAACTAAAATGTTAAACTTCAAAGAATCATCTTTCATCATTTCAGCCAAAGAAATTCACTGCTGGACACAGGCCTCCCCCAGATGTCGCCGACCAGTCCCGTGCATCTCGCATCCAGCGGGTCCCCGCATTAACTTTTAGAATAAGGAAAACTAAATATTTACAAAAGAAAAGGAAACTAATTTAAGTAAAATAAACGAACTAAAACTAACTAAATAAACAACAGGGTAGTTAGGCGTCGTACTCCTCCACATCGCTGTCATCCGGAATCGTGCCAAGATTGACAGCTTTGCCACGTTGAATGGCAATGAAGAGTCACGCGAAGTGACAACCACAGCAAGCCATGGTTGCAACATGAGTGTCGACGCAGGTTGCGTCCGACAACAAAGGCCTACCCACTTTCCAGGCATCAGCGTCTTGAAGTCTGATCTCTTCCAATCGTCATGTACCGAGCCTTTACGGTCTAAAATCGCTGGTACGCCGGTGGCGGCAGGAGCTCGACAAATAATGTCGTTGATATTGGCGAGTTGTACTATACGACCTTACTAATATTACCATAAAGTACTCCTGTAGCACGACAGGCTATAGTGCCCGAGGTTGTCGACAGCTTCACTGCAGTGCCATCGATGAGTAGCAACACAAGGTGAAGGCTTGTTGCGGGGTGAAAAGAAACGTCATCTACCATGGTGGCAATAGTGAATGACCTGTGCCTTTTTTTTTATGGTGGGTGGAAAATCATCAAATAACAGGGGTTGCCCGCTCTTGGGCAGAGCGAAAGGGAGTGTCAGACTTCTACTGACTAAAAACCACCCATGTTCCTTCTTAGCCCTTCATGTCGAGGCCGCGGTATCTCTCGCGAACAACCCGCAGCCCCGGCGGGAATGACCTGTGCCTGAAGCCATAACCTGACTCCCATTCCCCCACGGACTGTTTTTAGATTTTTAAACGACATCTAAAATTTTATACACGAACGTTGCGGTTAAGGAGATGTTGTGACAAAAATTGAAAAGGCGGGTACTTAGGTGGTTTGGTCAGGTGGAGTGAAAATCGATTAACAAGGCAGATGTGAGTGGCAACGCCGGGAGGGGACGCCCTTGAAAGACATACACTGACCTGACCATACTAGTGATATTGTGACTGTCTGTCATATTACTCCTAATTATTAAAGAAATCTCTTAGTCTTTTTTTTTAACAAATGAAAAAATACACCTTTATTTAATGTCGAGTTAACTAACTATGTACATTAATTAAAAACTAATAAATAAACTAACAATAAACTATAAAAGGGCATCAAAAAACTGCTCCTCAACGCTGTCAGCCGGTAATGTGCCCAAAAGACTGGCGGCATTCCCACGTTGTATGGCAACACTTAGCCTCTGGCCATGATAAAAGCCAGCCCTTGGGTCACGAGAAGCGTCAACTAAGCGTTTAAAAATTTCCTTAAACAGGCTATGAGCACTCGGACCCCACGGCCCCAGAGTTTCAACCCCAAACGGCTCGAAAATATAGTTTCCACAAAGCTTATTATATTTACGACGCATGGGGTTCTCTGCAGCCGCAGCGGCTTTATTGATTGAGTCTTGATTCTTATTTCAAAATCACTGCGAGGTATCGGGCCACTTACAAATACATTAAGTCCCTATTTTATGACTTGACAGCTTGACACGTTACCCTAGCTAATAACGAAACGATCTTTCTTATTTTAAATTATAAAGCAATATCGGACTTCCTAGAGAGGCATAATAAATCCTTTATTTAATGGGAAAGGGCCGAGACACAAGTGGCGGCTGACAAGCCAAATGTCATGTTTCAAAGAAATTCTGAAAAAACTTATCTGATTTCTAAGCGCAACTCACAAGAGCAAACCCACATCTGTTTGCAATAAACCCCGGTCACTATTACCTTAAAAACTATTAAGAAGTTTAGACAAAAACGTCAATAAAAAAAAACCCTGTGAAAGTATGGGGCACAAGCCGGGCGTGGTGTTTTAGAGAGGCTTGGGATGAAAGAAAGGGAATGAACGCAAAGGCAGTCGGTTTGATACCGCGAGAGTGATCGGTCGATAGAATCGATAAAAGTCAAGTTAGGAGACTTGGTTGGGTATAGAGAGGCTATGCCCTAGCGGGTAATCGCGAGAGTCCGATAGTGATTGAATAAGTTAAATATAGTTTGGTTCAAAGCCCTGTTTAGAGTTATCATCATCATCATTTCAGCCGAAAGACGTTCACTGCTGGACATAGGCCTCCCCTAAGTGTTGCAACATTGACCGGTCCCGTGCAACTCGCATCCAGCGGATCCCCGCAACCTTCACCAGGTCATCGGTCCACCTAGTGGGAGGCCTTCCAACGCAACGTCTTCCGGTTCGCGGTCGCCACTCCAGAACTTTCCGGCCCCATCGGCCATCCGTTCTGCGAGCAATGTGCCCTGCCCACTGCCACTTAAGTTTGGCAAATCTTCGGGCTATGTCGGTAACCTTGGTTCTCATGCGGATGTCCTCATTTCTAAGTCGATCACGCAAGGAAACTCCGAGCATAGCTCTCTCCATTGCCCTTTGGGTGACTTTCAGCTTTCTGATGAGGCCCATTGTGAGCGACCACGTTTCGGTCCCGTTTGTAATCACTGGCAACACACACTGGTCATAGACTTTCGTCTTGAGACACTGTGGTAAGTTGGACGAGAAGAAACTAGTCAGCTTCCCAAACGCTGCCCAGCCGAGTCGGATTCGACGATTGACCTCTTTCTCAAAGTTGGACCTACCTAACTGGACCGTTTGTCCCAGGTAGACATAGTCGTCTACAACTTCGAGTGTAGAGTCTCCAATCTTGATAGGAGTGGGTGTTACATGGGCATTCAACATGACCTTGGTTTTGTCCATGTTCATCCTGAGACCCACTCTTTCGGAAGCTCTACTGAGTTCATCGAGCATTGTACTGAGGTCCTCCATGGTTTAGAGTAATCCACGATTATTATGTGTGTGTGTTTGTTGGTGAACGACTGGGTGAGTTCCTTATTACAATAATTATCCTAGGCTGATGGAGTAATTAAAGTTCTTCCAACTACACAGACGGAAGCGTGTAGCTGGGGAGTTTGTTGCGCCACTTATTCGGTCAGGCTTACACAAACACGTGTCTTGCAGATGTGCTAGCTGTACGAAAAGTGCACACTATCCATGGGGAGGAATTGGGATGATTTGATACCATATTTATTTTATAACCAGTCTGATGACTGTTAGGGACCATGACTACTGATAGCATGATGACCGACGTTCTGCCGCTGAAACAGCCGCCTTGTCACGTTCACCAGTTCGAAAGAGCTGCTAGGGACAATGTTCACTAGGAGCATGATACCGACGCATTGCCGCTGAAAAGTCGCCTACGTCACTTATGGAAGTGTTGTTCTGAGTGCTTCAGGTGCAGATGTGAAGTATCGTGTGAGTCACGACTGACCAATTACCTATTACGCTGGCGTAAGAGTTATTTACATGAACTATTGGTTGCAATACTAATTTAATTGGCATCTCTCAGTTATGAATTAACATTTTGAAACCTCTTTCAATATATTTCAATAACTATGAATTCCTTTGTCTGATTGACTATATCTTTCAATCCTTTCCTTGTTCTTAAAGTGATACGAGGAATTGGATTACTGTATGTTAAGGAATTCATTTCTATTATTCTGGTGACCAGTCAGGGACAGGCTTCACAGGGCTGAGCGGAGGAGGAGCTCAGCCCTTTCCCCATTGGCGAAACCGACTGAAATACTAATATTACGAAATATTATTATTATATGATTTAGGAAAAATGAAAATTTTATCAGCCTGGGGTAATTTAGGAACAGTCACAATATTCTTCAGAAAGGACAGCTGTTGCGTAGTACTCGCAACCAGGGTGCGTGTATGACCAGATGTACGAATGTGGACGAGGTAAAAGAAGTATGTAAGGATCGTAGGAGGTGGCGTTCTGCCTACCCCCATGGAAAAGGGCGTGAGTTTATGTATGTTCAGTAGTGTTACGCATCTTGGTGCAATAGACACATTATTCCTAAGCAAACATTCCAAATGATGTAATTACCGTTCTAAAGGATGAGCAGTATGCTCCATATTCCACAATTTAGGTATCATTTTATAGGGACCTGTATGACCTGCATCACGAATGAAAAGATGTTTTTTTTTTAGTTTGACTCATCTTTTTTAAAATATTGTTTATCTTTATTACATATTTTACGGGGTTGAAGATTGGTGTATTCCCGGGAAAAATCAAAACCACCGTGTCGTTATCCCCACTAACCGTATTTTTTTTGTGTAAGGGAAGTTATAAAAAGGACATTTCGGGTAGAAAATTAAAGAAAGGGAGTGTCAGACTTCTACTGACTAAAAACCACCCATGTTCCTTCTTAGCCCTTCATATCGAGGCCGTGGTATCTCTTGCGAACACCCGCAGCCCCGACGGGCGTCGGCCCTTGCTGCCCTTCCATGTTGTTGACATCTCTTTGAGGCGCGCGTGGAACACGAACGCGCCGTCGACACGGCGAGCTTACCCATCACTCACCATCCACAGGCCCGCGTCTACGGTGGCCGGAAGTCATCACGTGGCCCCCGACGCCCGGAGCGCCTCTCGCGGCGGATTGGTCTACCCCTTGGTTATCGCTTGCGCAACGTTGGCGGAGGCTAAATGTTTTCACGCCACGATGCGCAAACATGCCTGAGGCACAGCAGAAGCGGGACAGCCCTAATACCACCCATTATAATTACAAGTTTATCATTTCTAATCGTAGCCATATCATCTTATAATTGTCAGAAAAAAAAAAACTGTACGGACCAACAAAACTTTTTATAAGGTTGAAGTGAACAGAGACCTTTACATCGTGCATTAGAAGTGGATGTCGTGAATTTTTATGGTCACTAAAGCAGCGTGTTGGTGTCGAAATCGACAGTGAAGTACTTATTTAAGATTTGAATTCGGTTGCTACTGAAATAATCAGAAACCGCTTTTCCTCTTCACTAATATATTTTTAAACCTTTAGCTGACCTCATTGTGATCCAGCTGCTTAAAATATTCATGGTCAGTACCACAGTTTTGAAGATTTTAACATAAATCCTTCTGATGCAGATTACGTTACTTGGATTATTGTATGCGACATCTTACAATAATATTGTGATGTGTATCTTCTTGATGTTTCAATGGAAATATGTTGTTAGTAGGTACAATATAATTAACGAAAGGTCTAAACTATTCAATCTATTATTTATAGCCAGTCGCTTGAGGGACATACCTACTGACATATCAATCCGTATCCGGTTGTATTAAAAACCGGCCCCAAAGTAATTTGCAAAAAAATGGTGTGATTTTGAACGACACAAAATCATGCATAAATATTCTAAATTAAAATCTAGTCTTTGTATTGAAAAAATGTACAAAAAACTAAAACTTTTGATCAAGTTTCAATACTATAAACTTGATGAATCCACTAGCTATGTAATTAAAAGAAATTCAGTAACAAGTAGCGTCTTTATTACACTTATATAGGACAGGTACAGCGTATTTTGCTAAGGTGATTAGAGCTTAAAAACCCCAAACATAATTGAGGAACGATTGGACTAGATTTACTTGGGAATGTGAACGCCGGAGGGGACGAAACCGTTCTCATCAGCGGTGTAATCTACCCTGTAGGTGACACCGTCGGGGCCAACGTACTCGTAGAATCCCTTAGCCCTGATACCATCATTTTCGTTGTCGATCTGCTCCAGTTTACCGGCTTCCTCGGCGAGGATCTTGTTCTCGGTTTCGTAGAGGTAGTGGTAACCGTCGGGAAGGACTTCGGTCTCTTGACGGATGATACCGTATTTATATTCGTATCCTGAACCAGCATTGGATCCTTTGTATGCACCAGAGCCAGCGCCGGACACAGAGCCTGAACCGGAGCCGCTTGAGAAACTACCAGAACCGTATTTGCCGGAACCGCTGCCGGAACCCTTGGCTATTCCAGTGCCGGATCCACTTGCTAATCCACTGCCGCTACCGAGTCCGCTGGGTTTGCCAGAACCTCCAAAACCTTGGTTCTTGTCACCGGTGTAGAAGCCTCCCGCTGAGCCACGGTCTCCGCGGTCACCGCTGTAGAATATTCATTTAGGTAAGTAGGCCAACATCGTAAACATAATCAAGTGTAGTCATTAACTATTAAATATTCTAACTAATCTAATTAGCACCAGATAATTTATTATCTACCTAAATGATTGAACATTTGTTAATAATAACCTGTATGGTACATTATGTCGCCTTTTTAGGGATTTTTTTTTCACAATAGTACATAGGGTTATACTTTATTAGACTAGTTGGTTTGAACTCAACGCTTAGTACAAAATGTTGTTGTAAGAAATTACCTTCTGTATTCATTTTGTATCTGTTCAATAGTTCATTGATTTACATGAGTTGTGGGTGTAGATATACTCACTTGTAATTACCGCTGCCATCAGGGTTGTATCGGCCTGCATCGTCACCACCACTGTAGAATCCACCAGCACCGCCAGCGTTGCCGGATCCGGTGTACTTGCCACCGGGGCCGCCGGGGCCGCCGGGGCCTCCAGCTGATCCGGATCCGGAGTAAGCACCTCCGGGACCACCAGCGGATCCGGATCCAGAGTAGAAACCTCCGGCACCACCGCGGTCACCACGGTCACCGCTAATAAAACAAGTCACAGTTAGAAGATGTTACATGAGAAGTAACTCATTGAACCCACATTTCAGCGGTACAGTCACAATTCATACAAATTCGCGTGACACACCTTTATTAGGAAGCAGCAAACTGCAAATCTAGATAGATTTTATTTTTAGCTTTATTACTGATTAAAATCTGCGCAATCACAATCAACATTTAACTCCTAAATATTATCGTCAAGGTGGACAGGTGGAATTTTGGATTTGCAAAAGTTCAATTTTAAGGAAACTATTAACGCTAAGAAGTCAAAATATACTTCAGCTACTGTTCATGGTAGCAACCTAGAGACAGCTTATAATATAGTTTTAATTCAGCCTCCACAGTCCAAATGCTAGATGAAAATAAATACTCGTATATGAAAAATATATGTGCACTTACTCGTAAATACCCGAGTTGTCGGGTACGTATCTGCCAGAGTTGTCGTATTGGCCGGGGTCGTAGCGTCCAGCACTGTCGCGACCCGAGGAGTCGTACCGTGAGGGAGCCGTGTAGTACCTCGAAGTCGTGGGCCTGTACAATAAGGGTGACGGAGTGGTCCCGAAGAAGCCTGAGTACCGCCGGGTAGTGGAACCGAACGAGAAGGGAGTGTAGACAGCCCTGAATGATAAAACATAACCAATGTTAAACACGTCTTGCATACAAACATTGCAGAGGAAAAACTATTTGTGTACAAATGTCATGGATACAATGCAGTTGCTTTTTAAACTTTTATTATTTATCAGTTTATGAAGGTGGTTGTTTCACCAAAAATCTGGTGCAGAATTCCTAAAACTGACTAAGGTCAATTAAACTGCGAATAAGATACGTACAAGTTCTGTGTGGGATTAACAGTGTCATCTTCGCGAATAATAATAAAAGGTAACGATTATTTTATAATCACATGAAAATATTCTTTGCGTTTGTTTCTAAATTATTGTTCATGAAATATGATTATTTTTATTTTACTCAGTACCATGAAATTTTATATAAATTTATATTTCTGCACTGTATGTAATAGAAATGTATGCAATACAATTAAAACAAAGCTGGGTATAACAAAAATTAAAAAGTAAATACCTGGCAGCAGGTTCAGCCGCAAGGGCCACTGTCACAGTCAGACATAACACCTGAAACAAATAAACAAAACTTAACATACAGTATTTACAACTAATTAAGTTATTTATTTAAATATTAATAATAAAAATCAAAGATCTGACGTTAATATCTCATAAATTAAATTAATACTTTATAATCCGTGAAACTTTATTAGCACTAAGTGTCCGTCACATGCTGTTTACTAATGGCGAATCTAAGCCATACACTGATGGTTTCAACAATGTCACACAAAACTCGACACTTACCAAAAAGCCGCGCATTTTCGTTGTTATCAAGCGAACTTAACTACTTGAATGTGCTCTTCTATAGATCAATGCCTATTTATACCTTTTTTATCTAATTTAATAATGTTCCTCTGTCCAGTTCGTCTCATTTATAATGTGTTGTCTGACGCTAATTCATTAGCACAGCGTTTCTCAATCTGCGAGTATCATCCTCATTGATTAATTTAGTGGCTGCGACAATTTGAGATCTTTGAAATATACGCTTTTGTTGGTGAACTTCACAATTTAGATACGGCAGAAAATTATCTTTATTTTTATTTATCGCAAAGAATTTAAAAGTAAATTACTGGAAATTTAAAATAACCATTACTTCCAATAGAATGGATCCTTAAATTACTAAAGTTCTATTCCAACGCGTTGCAATGGTCTAATTTATTATGTGATTTTTTCAGAACTACTGTATGACTCTATTAAATAACGCACTTTGAGAGATTTAGAAAAGTATTTATTTAAATCCAATATTGCATAAAAAACTGTCATAAACTTAATAACTTCAAGGAACTTGGATAATCCCAATTCAGAAGTGTGAATTCTAGGTGTGACGCGTAACGCAGAAGTTTTTCTTGGCATTTTGAACTTACATAGTTCATTGTAGCGAGACAGATGATGGTTCATTGTTCATAACAAAATAGCATTGCTATAGCTTTATAGCAATTAATATAAAGTTACAATGATAAATAAATATTTGTTTTTACAATATGCCTCAGGCTGTGATCAAAATGCACAGTTTATTTCGTAAGAAATGGTAAAAATCTTTATTTTTATAGAGACTATAGATATTGTAAAATTAGCAGGCTTTATCTAACCATCTGCCTAGCCTTCTCCCAATTAGGATGGAGTCGGCTTCCAGTCTTACTGCAGTTGCGTACCTGTATTTTACATGGATCGACTGGCTATCTGACCAGGTTGTGCACAACCTAGTTAATATAGGAAACACGTTACCCGTCTTACGGGTAACGTAAGACTGATTATCCGGCTTTCGGATCACTGAATACATGTTACGACTGTCAAAGATCTACGAATGACAGCCAAGACTAACGGTTTAACGTGCTTTCCAAAACACGAAGAAAACGGTCAACGGTCAGAAAGAGGTCCAGGGACCCATCTAAGGTAGGTCCAAGTTACAACCTATATTATATACTAAAATCAAATAAGACTTTCAGGGGGACAACTCAAGACAAAGACAGTACTTCCGCAAAATTCGGTTTTAGTTTTCAGGATACTAAAGTGAAAGAGTGTGCAATAGCTTGGATTTATTTCTGTTATGTTGCACACGATTGCTCGAATAAATAACAGTAAAACATTACGTTGGTACTATTTTATAACCTCATATAATATTTACTGAAAATATGAAGTTGATAAAAGAAATAATACCAAAAAGTAACATAAGTATGGTTTAGCTTTCCTCAGGAATGACTTGGATTATGACACCGTGACGTTAGAGAGGGGAGAATGGCAGATTAAAACGTTTTGGGCCTAACCCAAATAGAATGGAACAAGGGCTCGAAAATTCGGTTTTAAGAGAAGATATTTCGCGTCCGGCCGTGGTGCAAGCCATGGTCCGGGGCGAGAGGAACGCCGTCGCCTCCTTCTGCGAAGCTGTAATGCTGAAAAGTGAAAACTTCTTTAGCGGCGTTGTGCATTTTTTTTGGGATGGGTAAAAAATGTACAACGCCGCTATAGAAGTTTTCACTTTTCACTCGCTAAAAAAGATATTTAAAGTTAATGGTAAAAGGATACTTAGAAAAAAAAAACTTGTAATGGCCAGGCCAAATACTGCAAAGTTTAATATAGAACGTTAATCAAGATTACTTCTGGCACAGGGCCCTCTTCTAAATCTACTTATTTTAGGCAATTGCTATTAACTTTTATAATCATTGTAGCTCATAAGAAAAATTAAAAGTTTTCTTTCTTGTTAATTATTTTTGAAAGCCTTTTAGTCTTTAAAGTTGAGAATTACAATACTTTCAAGGCAATTTCGTAAGCAGGACTTACATTATATCAAATTCAGGTGCGTTTAATCAAATTGGAAACTTACTATATCATTATATTTATCCATGCTATTTTCCAAGTATCTATGTCATGTTACTCAGTAGCCAGTCTAACCAGATGCATTTAAAATCAGTATTCAACGACAGGACATCAGTAAGTAATAGTGATGATTTTAAAATCTATTACTCCTAGTATTCTAGCACATGTGTTATAATATTATAGTAATGGTAAGCGATAATTGCAGGTGATGTATTGTCTTGTTGCAGTGGGTTAAGGTGCAAATCTGCAGTTAAGTAATTTACAAATCAACGTCAAGCATTCAACAATCGATGAACACAGTGGATTAAATTCTTTCTAAAATTATGCGGTTGCTTTGTGCCGACTGTAGCATTTACTGTCTCAGTCTCTGTGCAGGTAGAAGCAACAATGGCGTCTCAGAGTTATCTTAAAAGTTTAAAAGTCAATGCAATTTAGAATCTACTACAAGAAATAGTTATGTCACGGTAAAACTTAAAAGCACTTGAAACTTTTTAAGAAGTGATGACGAGAACCAGCAGAAATCAACTCTCATCTCAACTCTTAAAACAGGGACATTAAGAGCGTTTTTAATTTTGACCTACCTAATATGACATTACCCCTGTAATACTAATAACTACTAATACTACTTAACAACATAACCCTCATTTTTTTTAAACGTTGCTCCATACTCGGAATTTCTCCTGTATTGTGCGAGTTTAAATGTTTGTGAAGGCACCCGCCTTCACAAACATTCAAACTCGCATATACAACCAAACACCCAGACCCGAAACAATTATGTTTAAATCCCATGTAATAGAGTTCAAGCCTATTGACAATCAACCGGGTAGAAATCTAGACTCGGTGGCTGCTGAGAAATTTCTGATAGAAAAACCTAATAACACTTTACCCGACCCGGAACCCTGGACCTCATCCTCAGCAGTCGAATTTGCGACCACAAGACCAACGAGGCAGTTCAGATTTATACTCCATGCGTAATCAGCCTATGTGGTTCCCACTGCTGTGACGCTGTGACACAGGCTTCTACGCAGTGAGCGAGAGGGGGCTACAATCCACTATGGTTCAGTACAATACGGTTCTTTTTAATATCATCATTCTCATATCCTTGTCCCAATTCATTCGGGGTCGGCGCAGCATGTCTTCTTCTTCCATACTTCCCTGTTTCTCCTCATCTCATGAGACGCCTCCTTTCTTGCCATATCATTCTTAACACAGTCCGTAGAGCTCCTTTTGACCTCTAGGACTGTCCAGTGAGTAATATAGCTTCTCCTGCACCTTAGCTCTGGAAACTGCTACCGCCTTTTTAGCTTTTTCTTCCATTCTTTATAAATCTTCTTTCAAATTGTCGTTCTCTTACATTCAACCACCATGTATTCTTATCTATCATACTTTTCCCTTTCGATTCTCCAAACGTCTTTGGCTACTCTTTTAATACAATCCGCCATCTCTTTCCAACATAAATTTGACAGATTTTCCTCCCATATCCTTCATTTCAACCATCTTATCTACTACCTGACTCTTAAACATACTAACACGTTCTTCTTTTTCTATCGTACGCCATCAGGTATTAGGGGGGGGGGGGGGGTGTCCATAGTTTTCCCTAGAAGGGTCACTAACTTTTAGCTCCATTTCATCAAATCTGTGTTGGGAGACTAAGTCTTTGCCTGGCAGCACTTTATAGTCGATTGCATTTGGGGCTGTTCCATTTGACCAAGAAATAGTTATCCACAACTGTTTCCACACCATTTCGTTGCTTGCCATCGAGTAATAAAACTTATATTCTTCTCCTAACTCTCTTGCCTTCTCACCCTCCCACTTAGTCTCATGCAGACACGCTATTTTTACACGACTGCCCCAAAAAAAAGAGTGTTATGTTTTTAGCGTTCATGTATATATGTTTATCTATATTGCCTTTTTAAGACATCTGCTAGCACCAGCTCGCACACCTCCTTGCCCTTACATTTTTATACTAGTCATACTGCTAGGGTTTTAACAAAGATTTTATGACCGGCCGCCTGCCTGACGTCAACCCTCCTTGGGAATGCCATTGTGCATATCTTTTGACTGTAAATATGCTAAGTCCATTTGTCGCCTCTTACGACACCCGCTGGATGAGATGGGGTGGTGGAATTCTTAGAGTCCGCCACCACATGAAACATTCCACCACCACATGGAATAGTTCTTTTTTATAGAGCTAATATAAAAAATACCGTAACTGGAGACTGCCAGTTTGAGAACCGTCTTTTGTATACTAATTAATTATATGCTCTAATAAAATCCAAATCATAATATTGTAACACAGATGAGCATACGTCGATAAACTGCATCATCATTGTCACGAGGTCAATTCCTTCAATGCCGGTAGTAAAAATTGATCTAATTATAATATTAACTAGGTCCCCTAATTTCCTGAAAATCATATTTATTCATATAGCGGTGCTTATGGTTAAAATGTTTCGTTTTCCGTATTTTTTGCAAACTATAAATATACGCTTGCAACCACAACATTATCATAATGCCTTCATTCCCAGAAATAGTAATTCCTTATCGTGTACGTAGATTTTAAACCTACAAACTTAGACAGTAAAGTTACACGTCTTAATATCGGTACCTAGCCGTATTTTGAACACCAGTAATTGACAAAGATACGTACTGTTTGTATCCTCTCCTATTAAAATGATGGAAGGTTCGATGCGTGAACAGTAGTTCCGAACAACCACTCATTATAACTGTGTGCCTGGTAATGGCCTATTATGGACTTTAAATTGGATTTTTATGTTAATCAAAGCTTTTTTTTATTTGATGATGAGCCAATTCAAGTTTGAAGCAGCTTCTCATCGTTCATTAATTAAGTAGCTGTACTCATTTTTAAATGATTGACAGCATGTTGAGGTGATTTTATTTGTAATAGTCTTATAAATATTTTTCTACAAATTGCCAGTGTGGAGCCCCGCTGTAGGATATGCGCCACCTCCTATCCTGCCCATCCTGCACAACCACTTGCACCTTTCAGGACTTACTAGAAGCAGATGATGGAGCTGTGCATGTGGCTACATACTGGTCTAATACGATTTGAGCTCATCGACACGTAAAGAAAGATAAGGCTAGCCAGCCAAATAATCGCTATAGGTATAATGTATCATATACACGAAAAAATCAATACTAAGTCCTGAGAATACCTTTGCTTTTATTTGTCTTCTGCATCAAAGATGTGTTTCTAGTACAGATGTTATTTCTGCATTTTTTTCCGGACGGATTTTATAAGTATTTAATTTCAAATAGTTAAAACCTCCCAAACTTATAAGTATAAGTACAACGGGCTGGTATCCACAACTCCACGCGTAATGCGCGTATTTTACGTACGGGTGCGAATATCACTCGATCCACCCCAGCTCCCCGAAAAGCCAGCAACCCCTTGGTGTTACTGGCAATCTCGCGGAGAGTACCTGGGTCACCGAAGTACTTGGCCCTGTTTGGGGCAACCCCCGGACAGTGCAGGAGCACGTGGGCTGTTGTTTCTTTTTCCTCCATGCAGGCTCGACACAGAGGACTATCTGTGACTCCTATAACAACGATGTGCTTGTTAAAAGTACCGTGTCCAGTGATAGCTTCCTTGACCTGCCTGCACTCGCCGTGATCTAGCTACAGCTTGACGTGAAGTTCTTTGGTACGTTGCCTTCCCAGCGTGCGAAGATAGCCGAAAGGGAGCGGCACGATGGGTTCTGGTCCCAGCACCGCCATGCTCGAGCCCCTTCGAGCGAGCTCGTCCGCTGCATCGTAGCCTCGGGAGTCGCTATGTCCTTTAATCCATTGAATGGTTATATTATTGAGGTTACCAACCTGGTTCAGGAGTTGGTGGCACTTGTGTATTAGCCCGGAATTGACCGTGTGGCCTCAAAACCTTACACAAGCACCATTTTTATTAATATTTATTTGAATCTATTAAAAAATGTTAGTCGTAAGGCATTCAAGTGAACTGTACCCTGCACCATTTTTGAATTATCACATTTCATATATACAAACAAAAGCTTTACGAATTTTGTGCAACTGTGAATTACTTCATCGCTTTAAATAGAAATAAATTTTATTCAAAATCTTGAAAATAAGATCCGCTTGGATTTAATGAAAATACTATCGTAAATTTATTGTCATCGAAATTTTTATGTTTATTACCTCGTCAAAGTTGCGTAACTAACCAGTAAAGGCTAATTAAAATTCATGAATTGGGTTAATTTAAATAGCAGTCAATAATACAAGAAAAGGTTCCAGATACGAAAGTAGCTTTGATGCTGAATTACTCTATTCGAGTTTCAAGAGAGGTATCCGCAGCGTGTTTCATGTACCCACTAGCGCAGCTGTGGCAGTAAGATTGACATTGGTAAATATATTTACCAATGTCAATCTTGCTGCCACAGCTGCGCTCTCAGATCTACCTAGAAGATTTATATTATAGAAAGAATAGTTTTTCCAGAATACCTTATAAGCTAGTGCGGACATACAGATAGGGATTTTTTTGCTGTCATAACAAACGAATAAATCCAACTTGCCTGTACAGGCAAGCAAGAATTATGTCATAGGTCAAACTTTTGCTCTTTTTATAAATAAATCGGTTATCCTTGCAAAACCAATAACGTCCAAAATGTCACTTATTTTTTATAAATATGTATTTTATCTACTTGCACGGGTCTGTGTCATTTTGTATATGATTAGCTCGTATTTTTTGCAAGTGCGGCGTAACTTTGCGAAGTACGAACACATGTCTAAGTTCACTCATGCGTAATATTGAAAACCCTGTCATCTTCATTAATTGAACATAAATTATCAATTTAATTGACACAACCTCCATTTGTAGCATGTAAATTTTCACTTAATAATATCTTGTTTTTATCGCTTATGACATGGACATCCTCGGAGCACAGTCATAATCATATTCCTAGGTATTTACTTCATTAACAGCTTAGCAATGAATTTAGTATCTAGCTTCTAGGATCTATGTAGGTGTACCTATTAGTTATTACATTACCTTACATCCCATTTTGGAACCTGTATGTATTTAAATGCATACATGACATTTGAAATGGAAGTAACCTAAATATATGCAGCTGCAGCTGCAATCATATTTATTTAAAACTATGAACTTTATAATTATAACCTTGAAGTAAAAAATCATCTCATCCTCATCATCATCTAATACAGCCCGACTTCACCCGATGCTGGGTATAGGCCTCTCTTTCCTTGTGCTAAGCTCCACGTTCTTGGGTCAGCCTCATCCAGATAACAGCTTTACTCCACCTCCCCTAACTGGGCCTTGCTCGATGTCCTACCCAACTCCATTTAAGTTTCATTACATGATTTACAATGTCTAAATCCTTCGTACGTCTCCAGATTTTGACGTTTGAAACTGTCTATTAGTTGTATGAACAGAACGGAACGCTCCATGGCTCTCTGTGCTACTCTGAGTCTGTACACAGCTTCCGTTGAGCGTCCACGTCTCAGCACCGTACATCACGTTGGGCAGAACACACATTATAGAGACGGGTGTTTAGGCTGTCTGGAACTTTATCTGACTTTTAAAATGTCGCCCAAGATGTATTCTTCTTTATATCTCCGTTGTATGCTGCTCTTTGCCAAAGGAAAGAATATGGCCAAGGTAGACATAACGGTCAACTTTCTCCAACCTTTTATTTGTGACCATGACAGAAATCATCTTCTTCTTGCCTATATTCATCCTAAGTCCTACTTCGAAAGTAACATTAGTAAAAAAAAAAAAGTAAAAATAAAGAAAGTAGTATTATTATAAGGTTTCTAGTTTTTTTTTTACAGAATGTATTAAAATATCTTTTACTTTATTTAATTCTATCTGTATATATATGTACTGGTATGCACCTGTTTATGTATTATGTTTACAAAATGGTTTTATCCTTATTATTATTTATTTTTTTGTACTCTATCACAGTGCTGTCCTATTTGACCTAATGGTTGACTGGTAGAGAATGCCTTGTGGCATTAAGTCCGCCTATGTACCACTTTTGTACATGAAGTTTAAATAAATAAATAACGTCAAAAAAGTAAAGATCTGCGGATCCAGTTTTCAGCAAAAAGTACTAAGTCATCTGCAAATCCTAAGTGAGACAGCACCATTGATGTTAACACGGCAATAGTAAATCTGGGAGAGGAGACTAACAGGACGATAGTTTGTTAGTTTAGTAACCATCTCTATTTGTGGTATATATATATACTGTAGACTTTCTTTTTTCAAAAGAAAGAAATCAACTTCGCAAGAATTTGTCTCCAAGCTACGGATGCACATTGGATTTTGGGCATCACCACATATAAGAGTTACTTACATAGTTTTAACGCTGCATTTCCTAACACACATTGTATTCTAACCATATATCATCACCACCTTCCTGTCCATGTCCTACGTTACTTGGGGTCGGGGCAACACGTTTTTTATTTCTTCCTGTCTCCCCTGTCAACCGTCACACTCTCATGTAAGTACACCTTTTTCCTTTATAATATTCCTCACTCAATCCACCCATCGTTCCTTTCGTCTACCTCTTCCTCTCCATTCGATCCTCCTCATCACATATCTATACCAGGAAAGTCGAGCTTTCATCCATAATAATCTCATTCCTTACTTTGTCCTATGTTTGTTTAAAATACAATTTGTGTGAAAGTTCCTGATAATATTTTTTGTTTTTTTATTTTAGACAAAATCATGATATATTAGTTATAAGCTAATCAGTTACGATGTTTCAGTGATAATTATTTTAACCCCTAAAAGTTTCTGAGATGTGCATAGTGCGATTAAGAAAATTATTGCTATTAAGTGCTTATAGGCGGTGAAACACCTCCACATCATGTGTTTATCGTCTTATCAGCTACCTAAACGGTTAAGTTAATAAAATGTAGAAAGATATAACTTTTATAGATTAATGCAAGTCATATATATTTTCTAATAGAACTAATACGCGCTATGTCATTAACGATTTGACAGCCAACTTTTCATTTTCATTTCATTCATTAGTAATAAATTGAGTTAGCAATAAATGCCTGACGCCTGATACCGACTTTTTAGCAATGTTATTTGAGGTCATACGTAGACAAACAAATGGTAGGCACTCGGAAATATATATTACATCCAGCCTGTTTGAGGTTTGAGATCATTGTATTCTCATTAGCATTACACTATACACTTACACGAGAATATTAACACTTACTGTTTGAATGTGTGGGATGTCAGGGACGTGTAAGTAATTGAGCAGTAATTAATTTGATGGTGTAACTCTATAACTGAATGGTGTTAACTGAATTAGTATGTCCTACTTTGTATATCTTCCATATTTTTTTATCCTTACTGTTTTAAATACTAAAGTGACTCTATCTGGATGACCAATAATGATGGTGATGATTTAACACCTGAATTGACCATGCCTGGAACATAGGACATACCTTTTAGTAGGTAGTACATGCCGCTAGGCCCATCACCATATTATAGGGATCGTAGATATGACTGACGAAATGTGGGTGTACACTTTTGCCTAACCTTTCCGGGATTACAGACATGATGTTATGCTCCTTTCGCTAGTTACGCAGTTTCCTACCAATTCTAATCACTTCTTCCTTTTGCCCACGACTTTTTACGCCTGTGACACTCAGTGTATTGTAGCTACCAATTTGCTGAATCCAGTCAGTAGCTGCCCCTTTACAATATTAGTAACCCCTTTTATAATATCCTGATAACTGCAAAAATAACCAAATTACGATTTCTTATTTTTCTGTCGATATTATAATAAGAATTTTTATTAATGTTCTTACTATTTTTACGATCAGATGTAGCACAAAAGAACAAAAATAGTTATAACTAGGTGATTTGCAGTCCATATTATGTTGGCTGTCTAATTAGAAGGTGTCGTGTTTCGTACGTTCACGGCAACATTCTATTGGTATAAATACGAATTATGACTTTCGAATCAATCAGGTTATTTTAATAGAGCGTGTCGGGTTGACGTTTTAAGATGGGGTTTTACTGCCGCACTCAGAGAGCTTTAATGATTACTTAGGCCATCACTAAGTAAAGGTTTTGACAGTTTTGTCATACAAAAGTATGTCAAATCTTTACTAAGTGACTGCAATCATTAAATATCTCTGAGTACAGCAGTAAAATAGCCACTTTAGCAGATCATAATATGAATTGCGTAAAATGGACCTTTCATAATAGTAACTGCGTCTGTGACCATTTCACGAATTTCGGTGCAATTCAAATTATTTCTATTATTTATACTGAAAACGGGATATTTACCATGTTTACTGATTGTTTTGAGTTCCCGATATCATAATATTTCTTTTTTTTTTTCATATTATTTTCGTATTATGATCTATTTTCTCGAAAAGTTTACTGAATTGTACCGGCTAACCTGTGCAAGATCGAAATAATCCCCTGCTCTTTAGAAAAGAAATATCGTTGCTCTCATTCGTCATTTCGAAACAGGATAAGTCAAAAATTAACGCGAATAATTGTTCCCTCTGTGGTATTTAAGAATTAGCACATGCTACGTACTTTGCAATGATCGTCGGCCAGTCAGTTTATGGAGAAACCAAACAATCGGAGGCTGTTTACTCAATTTGAATCTCCCTTGAACTGTTTTTGATTTATTTGAAAACATTGAACAGAAGAAGAAGGCACAAATGAATATTAATGAATAGTTTTAAAAAGGTTACCCATAAATCAAGCCATAATGATTAAATACATCCACGCTATCCAATTATGTTAAGATACTTTGGTGGTTATTTTAATTCTTCTTCTACTTTATGGAGTGGTTAGTGCCTAAACGTGCCAGAGTTTTTATGCCGCCCATGGTCCTCTGACTTGCCTTTACATGCTGTCGAGATATAGAAATATCTCTTAGGTATATTGGTTTGCTCACGATGTTTTCCTGAATAAAGTGATAATTATATAATACGCCCATGAATCGGAAAAAACAGAGGTGTGTGTCTTGGATTCGAACCTGAAACCTATGACTTCCCGACGGGACTGCGGGTGTTCGAAAGAGATACCGCGGCCTCGACACAGAGGGCTAAGAAGGAACATGGGTGGTGTTTAGTCAGTAGAAGTCTGACACTCCCTTTCGCTCTGCCCAGAGCGGGAGGGGTTATTTGATGATTGCCCAACCCACAAAAAAAAACCTATGACTTAGCAGTCCAACGCAGCCACACCACTAGGATATCAGTGCAAATTTAAATATAAACACCTAATAGACAGGAACAGGACAGGCGTGAATATCATTAGTAGATAATTATTAATATTAGAGAAGATTAATAAGTTGGTATCTATTAGGTGAACATCGTGAGGAAACTAATATACCTTTTTTTTTTTTTTGGGTGTGGGAAATCATCAAATAACCCCTTTTGATGATTTCCCACCCCCCAAAAAAAAAAAAAAAAAGGTATATTAGTTTCCTCACGATGTTTTCCTGAATAAAGTGATAATTATATAATACGCCCATGAATCGGAAAAAACAGAGGTGTGTGTCTTGGATTCGAACCTGAAACCTATGACTTCCCGACGGGACTGCGGGTGTTCGAAAGAGATACCGCGGCCTCGACACAGAGGGCTAAGAAGGAACATGGGTGGTGTTTAGTCAGTAGAAGTCTGACACTCCCTTTCGCTCTGCCCAGAGCGGGAGGGGTTATTTGATGATTGCCCAACCCACAAAAAAAAACCTATGACTTAGCAGTCCAACGCAGCCACACCACTAGGATATCAGTGCAAATTTAAATATAAACACCTAATAGACAGGAAGAGGACAGGCGTGAATATCATTAGTAGATAATTATTAATATTAGAAAGATTAATAAGTTGGTATCTATTAGGTGAATACTCTAATTAATTATGGCAATTTTAAATTAACATAGATCGATCACCTCTTGCACTTTCCACGTTGTTTTTTTTTTAATCCATATAATATGTTACTGGCTACCGGTTTCACAAAAGGCCATCTAACTTTTCTTATTTAATCTTTTAAAAATAAAGAGGTCAGAGAACTTATCAATTAGGATTAGTTCTCTGACCTCTTTATTTTAAAGTGGTACAGTCGAACAAGCTAATAAGTATACAGGCAGACATCTTTATAATTCTAATACACTGATACTTAATAATGATTGCAATTTTATTTTATAAAGCGTTCCGCACATATCAAACGCGGTATCGTGTGACATCAGTCTCTAAATGTATCTGTATAATTTTAAAAGTAAAAGCAAGTAAGCTGGCTGTATACTTATTAGTTTATTCCAATATAACACAGAGAGGAAGCGATTCCGACACTAAAACGGTTATCTACCACTACATCATAACTACATTCAGTACTTCAATCTGAAATTGTTCGTCGGTTATAGAGAAAACCACAGCTGTTTCTGCAGCTGGTCTAAAACCTGTATGGAACAGCTGTTTTTATTTTTCATTCCAGTTTTCAATACCTCTTGCTTCTGTTCTCCTGGTAGTTTGTGGGACTTTACTATCCTTTTTCCCATCTCCTACTTGTCCTTGCCTATTTAAAATAATACAAATGCACGTAGCAGTTGCTTATATAAACAGACTATAACAATCCACTATAAAAAAATACTGGGTCATTTCACCCAGGTGAACACAGGACACTAAATTAGTGTCCTCAATAAATAATAGTAATTTTAATATCTGAAATGGAATATCAGAACCCAATTTTTGTAAGCTCGTTCTGGTTTTTATTATTAATCAATATTCATCTAAAAATTAACTAAACTAACGAGTTTAGTTAATTTTTCGCTTAATCAAATTCATACCGCTCAAGTTATTAAAACAGTATCTCATCATCAGTCGCTAAGTTTTTTTATTCGCTCGTTTTATAATTCCCCCTTGCATAATACAATATACTTAAATTTTTACACAAGCACATGGTGTCCCATTGCTGGGTAAAAGCCTCCTTACACTCTTTCCATTACGTGCGGATGTCCGCTACTGAAGTCAAGTCTTTCATGTAGCGGCCTAACTCGTCTTGACACCACCTTAGTTTGAGCCTGAACCACGCGCGATTTCTAGTTCTCTCCTTTGGCACCCATTATGAATTTTAGCCCAGCGATTGATTCGATATACTCGTAAGCCTGGCCAGTTACACTTCACCTAAGCAGCATTGTCCTCCGATTCAGCATTTTGCACCAACGTCAGGGAACGTAGTTTTGTTTTTTAGGCGGTATAAAAGTTTGCCTCCCAAATAACTGTGCACCATGCGACATAAGCAAACCGCGAGCGTGGACTTTTGGTCTCAAAGATTATGTTTGTAAACCATACTTGAGGATGATTTACGTAGATTGATTTAATCACCTCTTCAGTTAAAAGACACTAAACAGAACAACAGATTACAACCAGGATGCTGGTCTTACTCAGGTGGGATTCATTAATGAACAATTAAATCCACATACTACAATATTGTATTTACACGTGCTACATAATAATATGCTAGATGGCCGGTTACTTCACTTAACTACATAAGAAGACAATTGTATTTGACTAAAGTACCCCTTCGCTAGTATAAATAATAATGCCAATAAATCCCCAAAGTGTACCGAATAGTACACCCTCATTCCACTGGTACGTTTAAGTCTCGTGTAATAAAGTGCAAACCACAGGACACTACAGACTGCGTAGCTGTTACTGGGAGAATCCTGGTGGCCAAACCCAAAAACAATTTGCCCGACCTGGAAATTGAACTAAGGACCTAATACTTCCCGGCCCCGTCGGGGCTGCGAGTTGTTCGCAAGAGATACCGCGGCCTCGACATGAAGGGCTAAGAAGGAACATGGATGGTTTTTAGTCAGTAGAAGTCTGACACTCCCTTTCGCTCTGCCCAAGAGCGGAAGGGGTTATTTGATGATTTTCCATGCACCCGCCAAAAAAAGGACCTCATACTTAGCTATCGCTCTTGCGACCACTATACTAGAAAGATAGGACTGTCACTTTACAGGCCGACTTTATAGGCCGGTTACTTTTGACGGAATTTACAATTTTTCTAAGCTGTCTATGTATTTTCTTTTCCTTTTTCTCAGAGTGAGTTTAGTGAAAATTTCAAATATTCTTATTCTATTCTTTTTGTGTATTATTTAAATTAATACATATTGTTTATTTTATTATAGTCAATTATATCTATAGTTTCTTTTCTGTAAATATATCTTAAAACAAATACTACTGGTACATAACAAGGATCAATTAACCTCAATTAAAAGAAAGCACAAAATATGGCACAGTTCCTTTATTTAACACAAAAATAATCTGCTGCAATACAACATCAACATCTTCATATTATAAGTAGGCAGTGTCCGTGGTGACAGCGCTGGCTTGCTCAGCGGTCTCTGTAGTTGGTCATGTCAATATTTAGTACTGGACGGCATCCTTGGTATGGGCGGCGATGTAAGCCAGGGAGCGGAGGATGTATTCGGGGACTTCGGGACCAACGGGAAGGTGGTCGCCCTGGAAAGAAATAACAATCAGTATCTGTATGATACATTTTTCTTCCCCGCTAATAGACAGGCAGTTTTAGACATAACAGTTAGAATCGTTGTCGGTGGATTATTTTATACACTTTGGTTACATCACAAACAAAAGCAAAATAGCTCCCTGAAGTATTCTTGGAGTGCTTTCTTGTTAAGAACGTAGCAGTAAGAAAAAATACTGCAAGTGAATCACCCTAAGGTAGGTATTTCATTTATGAATAAGCCAATATGAATTCAGTGTTAATTTCTCAACTTTTTATCGTCATATTATGTTAAAAACACAATTTGCAAACACATCGGTTATTATGGTAGCAATGTATGTAGCTTGTATTATAAATTACGTATAAATACCTAAGAGGATCCGTTTGTTACGCATAAATTGTAAATCTAATTTCCCTTCAGATTTTGCTTGTTTTATGTTAAATATGTTGGTATTTTACCTGAGCACGGTATCCGTTCTCGTCAGCAGTGTAGGTGGTGATCACAGGGGTACCGTCGGGGGCGGTGTAACGGTATGCACCCTCGGAAACCTGCATTATAAAACAAAACATTACTAACACTGTGATGATTAACTCTCAAGAATGTCAAGCTACAAATATGCATATTATTACTCATTTCCTGCCTTATACGCAGAACAATAACTTATCATATAAAGTATCAACTTAGACATGACCTTCCGGTCTGGGCGTTACCAGACTACATCTTCATAACAAGCATAACATGCATAGATCTCAGTCAGCTTATGATAATGAATGATGTGTGTAAAAATAGTTCGTTGTAAGTAAATACTCACGATAACTCCGGCTTCTCCGACCTGTCTGAGTGTGCCAGAAGCCTGACCGCTGATACCGTTTTCGGTTTCGTAGCTAGAAGAAGAAATAATTATTGTAATACTGACAGAAATTCGAATTTAAAATCCACTATTTTAAAAGTATACTAGTGTTTTATAGCACAAAGTATAAGAAACATATTATTATTTAAGGCCGTTAATTAAAATAAGAACTCTTCTAAAATTCTGTTTTCAGTAAAAATAGTCAAAATTTCAGAAAAAAGTGAACACTCACGCGTAGTTGTAACCGTCTGGGCGGACTTCAGAATCGGAGCGGAGGATGGCGGCATGGCCCTCATCGCCGTAAGCATTGTTGACGACGCTCTTGGCGGCCTGGTAGGTGGCGGAACCAGCCTGGTAGGTGGCTTCAGCGGCGGCGGCGAAGGGGGCGACTACGGGGGCGGTGACCGCGGCGGTGGTCTTAGCGGCAACGACGGCGGGAGCGACGACGGCAGCAACGGCAGCTTTAGGTAAGCCCTTGAAGTTCTTGTAACCACCCTGTCCGAAGGGAGATTGGCCGAAGGTCGCCGCGCTGGCAGCGCACACGCACAGAGCAAGTACCTGCGGAGTAAATTAAAATCATTAGTTAGTGTAGGTTAGGTCTTATAGTACTTTGATCGAATTGAAAACTATTTGAAGAAAGCTTTTAATTTTATTAATAGATAGGTATTTAAAAAGTTGAATTTATGGGAATTAATGATATAAAACAGATGATCTCACCAAGAATTTCATCTTTGCTGAGATCTGTACGAATGTCAGAAACAAACAGGTACCTTCCCATTGAAATCTTATCCTTTTATAATAAAATAGAGGTTCACAAAAAACAGCGCTAGCATTTTAAGGGTATTGACACGAAATAGTGACCTTGGATTTAACATTAATTTCTCGATGTCAAACAGAATATCATTAAGACTGGATCTATTATCAAATCGTTTAAATATAGGAGACCATTATTTAGTATTCAAACAATTCTGTCATTTTCTCATTCACCGTACAGTGGTTCCGTAGCTTTTAATTTTGATTAGATTACATTATACAGGGTGTAAACGAACCCTTCACGAAGCCTTCATGCACGCATTATGTACATCAAACTAAATACCCCTACACAAAAATTATTGCTGGGAAACGACCTCTTTTTGGGAGTCAAAAAACACATTTTACGGTCAATTATGCACGCAATGATGCACTCTTAAAACATTATGCTAGTGGATTGGATGCTTTAAATAGTAAACGGGTCATGGAGGTAATTTAAGTAAAGTTATACCCTGAAAACTAGTATTAAAAAAACAGTTGTGAAAAATTTGGAATATTGACCCCCGTATATCTCCGTAACTAGAGGTTTCTCAGATATGGTCTAGAACAAAAAAAATATAGCAGGGATGGGAAGTACAAGTGCCTTTCCACTTTTACACCCCTTAATGTGACTAGAAATATAAACGATAAGTAATATTAATGACTTCTCTTTTCGTTTCAACGTTACTGAAAGTCCTCTTAGTCAGTCCTAAAGAAATTAGGCCTCGTCGTATTAAATAGTGAAGAAAACATATAAATTTTTTTCGGTGTAGCGTTATTAAAATTGACAAATGTATACCCATAGTTATTTATAATAATATGTACTCGTAGATATAGATATAGTATTTGTCCATAACTTTTTTTTTACAAGATTAACCTGCAATGTTTTCATGTTTGTTTGTTTGTTTACTTGTACTACTCTTGGAACTGGATTTAAAAACAGTTACTCACTTTTTTTTTTGTTTATGGACTTTACCGTATTATGGAATTACCTTACGCAGCGGTTTAGGCCATGAATGTCGTGTGGAGGTCATGTTATCGGACAGAAATTTATTATAGGTATTAAATCCACCTTACGTCCTAAATCAGGTCAAACTTTACCAGGTCGTTCAGCCATTAAGGCGTGTAAAATACAAAATACAAACAGATAGAGCGAAACACTAAGTATTTTTAATGTTAAACTATTGATATCATTTGTAGGTGGTGCAACTTTCATTGGTTCTTGAAAAATTTCTCTTTTTTTTTGAACTGCGATTATGCATCTGATATATAGTCATTCCTTGGTGTGGTAACATAATACCAACTTGCATGATATTATCACTGTTGTCTTGTACGTACTATGATAAAATTAATGTAAATCTGTTTCTAGCAGTAGAATAATAATTCAAATGCAGAACCATCGTCGTTTTACACCTTAATATCACACTTGAACTATTTACTGCTGCATATGCATACTTACCAGAGAATTCGCAGCAACGTTCTCTGTGCCTTTGTAACAACCATACTTCGATCGCCAACCCGCCTGCCAAGCGTAGCAATTATGGCAAATCCCCCCTTCTGGGGGAGGCCTATGTCCAGCAGTGGACATCTTTTGGCTGAGGTGATGATGATGATGATAGATTTTGCTAAAGTTATTTGAACAATGTTCTGTGACTCGCAGTTTTTATATCGGGACAATGAATAAGAATTTTTTTTTCAATCAGGCATTTGTCAAAGAGATTGATGTTAGATTCTTATGTCAGAGACATTCCAGTGAATATTAAGTCATCTCTCTACTTATAAGTTTTTGCTATCAACTCTAAACTCTACCCACTCCGACTCTGTGTCAATTGCTATTTTATTGGTTTCCCACTTCTACACAGACGAAGTCACGAGTAGAGCTTATATCTTATAAAGCACAAAGTTCAACATAAAATTCCAATTAACATATCCCGATTTGTCTTGTTAAAAAAAGAAAATGATTTATTGAAGTAGTCTGCCGACAAGTATGTGTCTGTTTTCATCAAAAATGAACCTTAACATTCATCTTAAATTCCGATGTACTAACGTAATGCCTAGACTAAAATAAAAATAGGTAAATAAAACACGCTTGTATATGTATGTCATCCTACGGAGTTGTCCGTATTCAAACAAAGATTACCTGCCACGTAGGCAGTTAATCTTTGTTTTTTTTTTAATTCAATAACCTGCGGCCTTGAATTATATTATTTTGTCATAGCCTACAGTCGATTCACATCCTGTGTCTCAAATTGAAAAGTAAATTACTGCAGAAAGAATTTCAAAACGATTTATTTCGTTAAGAAAAACCAAACAGATGTGGGGCCTTCATTTTTACCTTTCTTACACGGAATACTATTTTAATAAGGCGTGGGATACAACGCCCACTCATAGTTATGTTAGATAAACTATAAATTAAAGACATCCTAGTTAACCTTGGTGATAACGCCACACTCTGGAAACGTGACACCTACTTCGCTAACGGACCACGAATCGAACGAGGGCCTCTACAAAACTAGTTTCCCATGTTCTAAATGTCAACAACTATTATTACCACCTCCATGGGTCACCAGGGTCTGACCCATGCCATCTGCAGCTCACAAATCACGCAATACTTTTATGACAGATATAATATTATGTAAATATGTTTGCACGGTATCTATTCTATTCATTCACACCTTTGTAATTGGTGTAATAACTTTTTTTTTGTTCGAGATTAATTAATTCATTCCTTTTGCCTTTGTGGTTGAACTTGCGCCGACTGTGGTCGTACAGTTCAAGGATTTTGTGGAAAACTGTAATTTCTATTCACCTACTTGTAAAATGGTAGAATATGTTTATTAAGTACACGTCTCCCTAACCCTTCGGGGATTACAAGGCGTGATTTTATTTTATGTTTAGGAGACACATTTGTTAGTTCATGGAGCTGGCTCTTCTAACTTAAAATAACGTTAAAAATCGCAAAAGTCTAAAACAATTTTGAAAACATACATAAACCCCCCTTTTCCCATGGAGGTTGGCAGAAATCACAGAACGCCAACTGCTACGATCCTCATATACTTCCCTTCCTTTGCACACTTTTCGAGTTTTTTTGTACTTATGTCGCTAGCGACATAAAATAAACGACGAGAATGATTACTTTTAATATTCGAAATGTTTCAGGGGTTAACATACTCATTTACATATGGCACGTTTATCCAAAATCTTAAAGAATTTTATAGGTAATAAATTGGACCAGTTTTGATAAAAATAATATCTTTCTATTCTATCCAGAAAAACTGGACCAGACAACCAGCAGTTTTGTAAAGAAGATTTACCTTTTTTTTTTGGGGGGGGGGTGAGAAAGACTTCAGACTTCTACTAAATAAAAACCACCCATGTTCCTTCTTAGCCCTTTATGTCGAGGCCGCGGTATCTCTTGCGAACAACCTGCAGCCCCGACGGGCGTCGGCCCTTGCGGGCCCCTTCCATGTTGCTGACATCTCTTTGAGGCGCGCGTGGAACACGAACGCGCCGTCGACACGGCCTATCGTCGTCATAAGACGGACGGACGGCGAGCTAGCCCATCACTCACCATCCACAGGCTCTCTCCCTCTCACGTTCCGCCACCTCCTTCGCTAGCATCACTGCTTCGCAGAAGGAAGCGACGGCGTCCCGTTCCTCCTCGCCCCGGACCATGGCTTGCACCAGGGCCGGACGCGAGAGGTCGCCGCCGCCGATCGCCGCTACGAAAACACGGCGGGGCTCTGCCCAAGCGGGACACACCTCCATGGTGTGCTCCACCGTGTCCTCCAGCCGATCCTCACAATGGTGGCATCCGGGCGTTTCCTCCCGCCTGATTCGGTGCAGGTACCTTCCGAAACAACCGTGTCCGGTGAGTACCTGCGTCAGACGGAAGGTGAGGGCGCCATGGCGCCTCTGCAGCCACTCCTCAAAGAGGGGACTTGCCGCCACTATCGTGGCGTGCCCTAAGAAGATTTACCTCAAGTTTTTTTTACTACTGACACATTTTCAGTTTGAGCCATAACCGTTGCTTTCAGGTGCATCGTACCATAAAGAGCTTTTTAAAACCGCTTTGTTTGTGAAGTAGCAAGCGCGACTGCTCATCAAACGGTTCTGAGTTCGATTCCCAGTTCAAGCAGTGTTATTGGGTTTTTTCCATCAGCGATATCTCTGAGTCTGGATTTATGTTCAGTTAATGGCAAAAATGGTAAATCTCTGCCTAACCCCTCGGGGCTTGATTTTACGTTGGTCTTAAAAACTGTAATACCAAAGATCCTTCCACCTGTTATTTATGCTACCTTGCGTCATTTTTACAAAATAATTTAACCAAAGGTGCCACATAAATAGGCCCGGCCCACCCACCTTAGTCACAGTCGAGAAAGTTCTCCAAACTTCCAGGAAACGCAACGGAAATGCAAGAATGCAGTACCTACTTATACGTCACCTTGACCTGAAAGATGAAAGACGTGGTAATACCCTCCCTCCCTCCTTGCTTCTCAGTCAGTTATAAATAGACGCTTACCTAACCTAACCTTTTACCTTTCTAGGTGAACTACTAGTGCTGGTACTTTGCAACAATGCTCCAAGCGACATAGTGATTATGGTGGTTATGGTTAAAAATTAACTATATGATTGTAGTCTTACCATCGCCAATTATTACTATCGCTAACGCGGCTATTATGTTATTTAGAAGCCTTGCCGTTTTAGTTTCGTAAGAAAATCACGGCGTGCTTGCGCTACAATTGGTTTAATTTGTAGATAAATGGCTAACTGAAATTGTTATTACAGTCTACTGCTATACTGGGATGAAGGTTAACAGCAATAGGAATGTATGCTTAACATAACATCCCGTGTTTAATCCCCGAAGGGTTAGGCAGAGGTGTACCTAATAGTACGCCCAATTTTGCATTGACATATCTAATGGGGATCGAGCCTATTGCCGGCAACCGGGCACTTAAGAGAGGGAGAAATTCTTGATGGATAACCCCAATAAACTTTGCTTCACCCGGAAATCGAACCCAGGTCGTCATGCTCAGCATTAGCGCTTGCAACCACTACTGCTTGCTGGTACTTGCACACACACCAGGGATGAACCAGGATCACGATCGTAAGCTAGGTTTTCCAGAAAGTTAATTTAAAAACACATCTGCATTCAATAATTGGTTTTTGCTTGTTATGTCACAACAAACACACCTAAAGGTGTAACAGGCAAAACTAAAATAGATACGTCCCAATTGAAGCTTTTACATAACAGTATTGATATTGACACCACGTGTAGCACAAGTGACAGACATGTTGCAAAACAATGGCTCAATACCTACTAGAAATCATTTGATTGTCACTTGTCCATTCATCAATCATCATTTTGATTGGTGTCATTGAAATCGTAGAGTCATCCTTTTAATCTAAAGAAACTGGCAACAGATGGTATTACTAACGAACTGTAATTTGCAGTAGGTATTTCATATACCCATTACCACATAATAGCGTGAAGATGGACAATTTAGAGAATAACGCCATCTTCCTATTTCTATGAGAATTAACAAAACGAAAACACAGCTTGTTGTTTAAAATACCAAAGATGAGATCAAACTGATCGTTGATATTCTAATTAATTCAAATACTAAATGGTTCCCGCATCTGTCGCTAGAGGGAGCTGAGGAATATTTATAAAAGTTGCTACTGGTATCAGGTATGCTAATTAATATTTTTTTATTCAGGAAAGTTGTCATAATCTCATTTACCATAAAAAATAGTGCAGTGTCTGTATTCGCCTGTGATTTTTTAATGGGCATAAATACATAGCATAGCATGGGCATACTAAAAAATCCGATTTCCGAATAAAATGTTGCACACGAACTTAAACTTTTTCTACTAGCTCCCCGGTTTATGCAGGTACTTGAATGAAGCCTTCCATGGGGTTGCAGCTACTTAATAATTATATACTGAGGTATGTACGGCTAAGGGAATGGATTCAAGAACATCGACAGCAGAAATCATGTACCTAAGTCATGATTGGCCATTGAGGAAATAATAATTGTTATGAAATCACCTTAGTAGCCATATCTAATTAACCCTATATTCAGAAACAAGTATATTTTACGACCAAAACTATAATTAATTAGCGATTAAGGAAGTATTTAATGTTGTGGAATCACCGGAATAGTGAATCTGAGTTCACCGTACATTCAGATACGAGGAGGTTTTATTTATACATTTACATATTCTAGGTTTTCAACACAGCCTAAGGCCATCCATAACTTTCTTCAATAAATAATGATAAAACCATGAATAAATAAAGGCCGTATCCTTGACTACATATTCCTCAACGCATATTTACATTTGTTATCAAGTAATTTCCGATTATGAAAACTTTGCGAATCTGTTGAATTTCATCATCATCCCATTCGAATAAAATTAAATGAAAAACGTGCAGTCTTCTTTCTGTACGGTGTTTCAGTCGTTTTCTTGTAATCAGGCGTGAATATCTATATTACCAAACAAAGATTTTTATTGCACATCATACTTACTTATTTTATAATGCCGATATCAGACGGTTCACACGGGGAATGGTTCCACTGCTGAACATAGGTGACTACCTATGTCCAGCAGTGGACGTCTTTCGGCGGAGATGATGATGAAAGTGATGTTGAACATTAATTTGCTCCTCGCATTAATTTTTAGATCATTTCGTAGGTTAGCGGAAGATGACGTTACGACTAACGTCTTTTTTATTATGGAATTTTAAAAAAATCAGACGGAATGGCAAAAATGAACGGTCCATTATGCTGGCTCATCTGTTGTCACATATTGATGTCCAGCAGTGGACGTCTTTCGGCGGAGATGATGATGAAAGTGATGTTGAACATTAATTTGCTCCTCGCATTAATTTTTAGATCATTTCGTAGGTTAGCGGAAGATGACGTTACGACTAACGTCTTTTTTATTATGGAATTTTAAAAAAATCAGACGGAATGGCAAAAATGAACGGTCCATTATGCTGGCTCATCTGTTGTCACATATTGCGAAAAAATGAGAATAAAGTAGGTACGCATATCACAGATCCAACTATACTCGTATTATTGTAATTAGTATGTTTTATCTGCTGTAATATTGCCTAATAACGTTTCAAAACGCGTTAGTTGCTTTTAAAACTTAATTATAGGTTTATTGATACAACGTGATGTCAAAACCCCTCAGGGTTACCGGCGCATGGCGCTTAGGGCTCTGTAATATATTTACAAGCTTTATAACTGTGATAACTCCTTTGCTACATCGTTGGTTTAGTGGTCGCAAGAGCGACTGCTGAGCATGAGGTTCTGGTTTCGATTCCCAGGTCTTACAAAGTGTTATTGAGTAATCCATCAGGAATTGTTCAGTAACAGCCACAAAGTCTGGATTTGTGCCCGACTGAAGGCGGTAGGCTCATCCCCTAGTACATGGGACTTAAATTTAACTGGTGAAAACTCTGTGTACTATTAGGTGCACCTCTGGATAACCCTTCGTGGATTACAGGCGTGATGTTATGTAACGTCCTTTTCCTTTCTATAGGTTAAAAAGTTAATATTTTAATGTTAGGCACTCATGTGATAAAATGGACACTAAAGTTAATACAACTGCCACCTTATAACTAATATTAGCAATAGCATCAACAAGGACGATTGGCTATTATTTTGACGTTGTAAAGGGCAATGCTTATTAATATTGCCAGGAGCATTGTAGGTACTGGGTTTTTGAACGTTTTTTTTTGGTAAATACTTATTTTCCAAGCTTATAACTAATTGATTTGTAATTGAGAATACCATGTGCGTGAATGATAACGGCTTATGGTGATGATATTTCCTTTAAATCTGGATAAAGTGAGCCATCATCATTCTCTTGCCCTTATCCCAATTTATAACAATCTGTATTAAAAAAATGAAAAGAGTATGCTTAGATTGTTAGGGCATGTGTCAGAAGAGGAGTGAAAGGCGACTAACAAGAAATCGGACCAGGAACGAATGCCCTAGAAGGTCGTACACTGACCTTACTGGTGAGATTCTTCAGAAAGGACAGGTGCGCAGCACTCGCAACTGTGGCGTCTGCTTACCCCCATGGGTAAAAGGCGTGACTTTATGTATGTATGTATCCCAATTTATTTGGGGTCAAAGCAGCATGTCGTCTTCTTCCATACTTTTTTTAAATGGACAATGTAGAATGGGTATTCTACATTGTCCATTAAAAAAAAGTTATGCCATCGTTTTTGTGAGGCGTATTGATCGTGCCCGTCGGGGCTGCGGGTTGTTCGCAAGAGATACCGCGGCTTCGACATAAAGGGCTAAGAAGGAACATGGGTGGTTTTTACTCAGTAGAAGTCTGACACTCCCTTTCGCTCTGCCCAAGAGCGGGCACCATAAAAAAAAAGGCGTATTCATCGTTAAATGTGCCCACTGTTGGGACACCGGGTTCCAAACTCAATCCCATTATTTTTTAGAAGATAGATCTGTTGTTATAAGGGTAGAGTAAGACCAAAGAAACGATAGATGGACTGTGTAAAAGATGATATGGTAAGAAAAGAGGTTTCTGATGAGATGACGAGTAATAGAGAATTGTGGAAGAAGAAGACATGTGGCGCTGACCCCAAATGAATTGTCCGTGATGATAGATAGTTGGTAAAGGTTGACAGAAAATGCAATTTTTAACTTTTAGATTTTATATTTACATCATACAAAACAGTTTATGTACAAAATAAAAAAAAGGTATAAAATACTGAATTTCTAATAGGCGTTTAAGTATTCCACAATAGAGCAAAAGACTTTGCCTATTAAGTTATTAAGGAATACTTTTTAATTTAAATTATAATACATTGTTTAGTGCTTAACCTAAAGATCAAACATGAATTTAGTTTTCAGGCTGGGGAGGTGCGGTGGCGAGGTAAGCCAGGGCGCGCTGGATGGCCTCTGGGATCGGGGGAGGTGTGGGGAGGTGGGCACCCTGGGGCTGGAATCCATTTTCGTTGGCGATGTATGTGAGCTGGATGTTGCCACCGTCTTCACTGGGGTATGAGAACTGTCCTTCAACCTGGATGGCAGGTTCTTCGGCCCCGATGTCCTTCAAGGCTCCCTTCTCGTCAGCTTTAATACCGTTGCCGGTTTCGTACTCCCACGAGTAGGAGCCATCGGGGTTGATCTCACTGGCTTGCTTCAGGATGGGGATGGGCTCAGTTGGGGCCTGAGGTGCGGCGAGGGCGACAGCCAAGAAACCGAGGAAGACCTGGAACAAGCAATACGTTATTAATATTTTATATTACCACTTAACTTTCACCATGAAGCTTTTCAGTTTGTTTTATGGAAATCTGAGTCAGGAATTCCGCACAACACTGTGATCACAAGGCACTTTCTTTTAGGTATCCAATGAATGAATGCACTATCACAACACTTACAATGGTTTTCATGTTTGTGTTTGTTTGGTGATGAAGGCACTAGACAATGTTGATCTAACAGTGTTATCGGTATATATACGGACGGGTCACTATGCCGCCTACCACCTCTGGATGGTATTGCACCATTTGGCACGTCAGAATAAATTCGACAAAATATGTGCGTACCTACTGTAGTCAATGCGCTTGCGTGATATTTGCAGCATCATGTTTTAATCGGCCCTCAGTTAATTCTTTGCCTTTGGATGCGATGGAACGTCCAGCGAATCTACACAAAATCATGAATTTCTAACTAATAGTAACATCAGACAAGAACATCCAGAAAAAGTGCAAATTATTTTTACGTACCTACAAAATTTGGACAAATCAAATACTGTGCTTTCTTTTTGTACAATAATTTTCACATACTTACGTAAAGATATATTCTGAAGACTTTCTAACAGGAAAATGTTTCAAAAATACCCTGTTATCACCTTATCACACAAAATTATGTGCCTGATTTGTTTTTATAATATCTATTTCTTGTACTTCATCAACAGTTTATCGAATCAGCAGTTTTGCCTAAAATAATTTGGTTTAAAAGTTTACTGTATACCCTAGTAACCAAGTGGCACATTGAGTAATTTACTTTTTATATAAAATAACCTGTTAAAGAACTTTCGATGTCTTCTCGTAACCGATTATACTTTCTTATTATAAAATCCTATTTTTTTTTTCTGTTCACAACGAATCTCGTTTGTCTATTTCTGGGTGATTAGGTAAGCTCTACATCATGTGTGAACAACGTTAATTTTATGCAATAATTCCAATAAAAAGATGTTTTAAAAACATTAAAATACAATAGTTTACCAGTTTTACGAAACCGGTAATACAAGGTCGTCTCATTATAAGACAGTAGGTATACATAACTCATCAAGTATGTATCTTCAATATAAAGCGAATATTTTAGAGGATGACAAAATATTCTTACAGGAAAAACGTTGAAACTAGAATATTTTAAGCGAAAACGATGATGAAGGTTATTAATAATGGGCACATAGGTGAAGATTCCTTCTTTAGTTTTTTACAAACTCAGATTATCCTCCATGGAATTTTAATAAAGAACGTTAAATTAAGCAAGATTGCGTAATGTGCCTAATCAAAAGGTCAATACCAGATATTAGGTCCTTTAAGTACGAATGTAGTTGTGAAGTAAAATGCCATCATCATCATCAAAAGGCCGCGGTATCTCTTGCGAACAACCCGCAACCCCGACGGGAATTCGCCATTCCCTTGGCTTAGGTTTGGGTCGACACAATTTAGATTGCCATCGACATGCTGAGAAGATGAAAACTGGTAAAAAAATTCAGACGGTCATTAAAATATGGGCCATATTTTGACAAATATCTTTATAATAAGGATGTTTTGATACAAAAATAGTCGATAAACATAACACCGAAGAATGGTAATTGGGTCGACAAAAGTAGGTCAGAAGGACCAGTTGGCACCTGTCGAGGCTGCGGGTCCTGTCGAGGCTGCGGGTTGTTCGCAAGGGATACCGCGGCCTCCACATGAAGGGCTAAGAAGGAACATGGGTGGTTTTTAGTCAGTAGAAGTCTGACACTCCCTCTCGCTCTGCCCAAGAGCGGGAGGGGTTATTTGATGATTTCCCACCCCCAAAAAAAAAAAAAAGGACCAGTTGGCATGTCACCATTTATATCGTTGTTTTATTTTTGTTCATAATTTTACTCTAGTCGTGACATGACTACATAACTTATTGTGACCACATTGTGGTCGCAATAAGTTCAGTAAATCCGATCAACTCTCAAACCAGCAAGCCTGAGAGATATTTCTTGACAGCATGTAAAGTTAACTCAGAGGTCTATGTTATCTATGGGTCTATGGGCGACAAAAAAAACTCTGACACCAGGTTGACCACAGATAAAGAAGAGAACCAAGTTTAGTGTAATTTCCCTATACTAATAGCTCAGCACAATAATTTTAATTATTTAAATGATTAATAAATTGTTTAAATAAACATGATATAATTTATTTAGCAACACCATGTTAGTCATCATTTAATTGATAAATGGGTAGTTAAAAACTCATAAAACACTTATTTTACATTGATTTAAAATTATAACGACATTCAGTTTCCGTTCTATATTTTATTTTTAATGTAAGTTGTTTTTTTTTTGTCGTCGTTAAAGATTATGATATAGGTACGATTTTTATGTTAAATCAGGCTTTCCATATTTTTAGGTAAGTACCTACACCAAGATCATATAATAATACATATCCTCATTTGGACAAAAGATGATATTCAGTAATTTAAACGATATTCATTCTACTATTATTATTACGTTTTATATCAGTAGATAATGCTGATGCTAATATTTATTTAATTTTATATGTACATTTATAGTAGGTACATACACGAGGCAAACTGAGAATACCACAAGGCAAATATTAGCCTAATCGTATTTTCTATCGAAAGTGAACAGACTGTAGTCGGTGTATGTTTTGCATCTAAATAAATGAAAAAAAAAACAAATAAATGAATAATTGTAGACCTTGTACGACTTTAAGGCTTTAAATTGAAATTAATTAAACTCAACAAAAAGGTTAGCCAAACGATTCTGCATACTCGTGAGATACTGCGCTAATGTTACCGTTTAAGATAGAAAAACGGTTTATACTGAATTAGCTAGGTATCGAATAAACTTCAGTTTCTGAATTAAAGTTTAAAACGTCTTCATATCGTTAGTACGGGCAAGTGATGAGGACAAATGAGGAAAACGTCGTGATAAAAGTCTTGGGTATGAATGTTACTTGCTTTATGACTAGAGGGAGACGATGGTAAGGATGAAGGATGATAATGCTAGAAAAGACATATCTGATTAGAGGATGAGAAATAGAGATGTTAAGTAAAGAAACATGCTGCGCCGACCCCATACTAATTAGGAATGATAGCAGTCCAAGTTACCTATCGATTTTCATCGGTACGTCTCATATCGCATAAAACCAGTTACTGTTATTTTCAAAAAGAATAAGGTACCTACCTAATTTAATTTCAGAGCCCAACATTAAGAAATAGACTGCTTTTTTAAACTTCATTATTTTGTTTTCTCTTGTAAAACATCAACTATCCGTCATGTAAGCATTCTGTACATTAATCCTAGTAGCAGAAATTATTGCCGTGAAATAACGTCGTTCTTGATGTTCATACAAAATCGCTTTTTATGGTAGCGCGCAATGCACATTGCGTTTATGGATGATGAAACAGGATGGGGTCAAGGTGTTATTTAAAGTTAAGTTAAAATATCGTAATAAGAACAAAAATATGTAACTTTGACCCTCAATTTTTCCGTAACCAGAAGGTTTTGGAACGGTCCAGTATAAAAAATAATGGCAATGACTGGGAAAAAAAAGTGTTTATCGACATTTTACATCTCTGCGGTGCAATTTCCTAGTCATTCTGCGCTTTTACGCCAATACTTACATTACCGGCAACGATAATAAAATAAAAAAAAACAATATTTTTATGCTAGCTATAATATCATTGTTCTAAACGACCATTCAATTTGTTTTAGTGATATTTAACTAAATGTGTGATTTTTATCTTGTTTTGTAAAATCGGGACTTCATCGGAATGTTTCTTTGTCAGACCATCTTATATTCGCCGGCACTTTTCATAAGTAATTGAGGATTTGTGCACGGTTGATAGCATATATACGTATATAGCGTCTCCTATTACATGGGACTTAAAAATCTCTGTCTAACCCTTCCGGGATTATATTATAGGCGTGATATTTTGTTAGGTTTTCGTAAGTATGGCCAGTTAGTGTCTAGCAGTAGTGCTGCGCTGCTATCCAGGCGGTCTACAGCCTTGCTTACCACAGAATAAATTCTATAAAAGTTAAGAATTAATGAGTATATTACAGGTAATTAGATATGTTATTATGTATGTTATGTAGGAAGAACCTATTCAGCCAAGACATAAAACCGCAAAAAGTAGAGAGATTTGGAAGAGACCTACACTCAACATCGGGTGACCAAAGGTTGAAGAAGAGAGAGAGAGGTATGTTATTGGACCGTTATATTTTAGTTGACTACTGAATGACAGCGATTTATTAACACATTGTTAGTATATTTGTTGCTGCACTAAAATGTAATTAATTTCTCATTTGCCTACGTGGCCTAAAACTGTTTATCTTGACTATGTGCCAATCTCATTCAAAGTTTGATTCACCTTGCACCATGACCTTTTGACACGTCTGATGTACGTTCGCGCCGGTGCTCATTAATGTTTTACCATTAATTATACTTTATATCCCTTCCTAATGTGACTTTTGGGTACAGTCGACGGAAAATTCAGTTACGCTAGGTTGACATTATAATCTTTACCTAAATAAATTGATAAATTCAAATAAAACGACTTTAAATAAAAATGTTACAGTCTTTTGAAAGGAAAGTTGTCGACACATTTTGATTTATGAATCCTAGACCTGGTCTTAGAAAAACATTCAAAAGTCCAACGGTCCAACCTCATGGGTCGCCAACGTGCAATGGAGCACAATATCCTAGGTGTCAAACTATACGACCGTTATAGTGAAGTACTGTGCGCCAAAATAATCACGATGCTGAGCCCTGACACAGATGAGCTGAGCCCTGACAAAACCATCGACCAGTGGCCATGAGTCCTAAATCGAAAGATTTGAAAGTCATGACTAACAACAGTAGCAGTGTTATAGACATTACGTTTCTCATAAAAATAATGTCGATAGTTACTTTGTGTACTTTTTGTTTCACCTGTGTAAAATTTACGAAATGTTAGGTGGGCTAAATATCAATCAATGTACGAGTATTCGTATGCTTTACAAATTCACGACCTTATACCCCGACATGTCCGTAAAGTGATACTATCTTTTGCTTCTCATTAAATGCTTGTTGATTGGATTAACCAACTTAAATTGTTAACATCATTAACAAAATGTATGCATGAGCACTGGGTGTGGTGATTATACTAATTAACTGTTCTTGCTGAGATAATGTCAGGGGTAATCGGTCACACTGCAATCTGCTATAAATGTTTGCAAAGACAAATTGATTATGTACCTGAGAATCTTGTTATTAAGAATCCTTAAATTGGGTAACTATGTAATGAATTTAATAGTTAGAAATCTTTAATTGGTGCCTACCCCTATGGTAGGTACCTCCATGACTAAACAGGCTCAGACTAGAATGGCAATGTTAAAGGTACGCACGACGCCTAATCAAGCTATACAGAACCAGTTTTGTGTGCATCTCATTGTGCAGAACATATACAAAGCGAGGCCATGTTATAACGAAAATGTACAGTTTGATGTGTCGCCATGTAGATACTCTAATATTCAAGGAAATATGGCTAATGAATTCTCTTAATCTATATTCTCTCTAGTGAATATTTTTTGTAAATGTGTGTTTATACTGGTACTACCTACATAATTATAATAATAATTAGATAGCTGCTGCCGGTTTGTCCAGTTCGTCGGTCAAATTGTTCTTATTCAAATTATCTGACCTTCACATTTCAACTTAGGCAAAACAAGAAAGAGAGTAAAATGTATTTCTAATGAGATCTAGCTACTTTGTGGCTAGACTAGTTCTATGTATTCAATTATCATTAACAAGTCTCGAGATATTATTAATATTCGTTTCAGTTGGGATTTAAGAAATTAAACTTGGAATTGAACTTGAGCTTTATTTATTGTAAAAAATTATAAAATACACATCACAAAATGTGATTTTGAGTATTGTTGCATCAGCCAACATGAAATCTATTGCGGGGCAGCAGCTCCCTGCGGGGGTGCGGCGGTGGCGATGTAGGCGAGGGCACGCTGGATGGCTTCGGGTACCGGGGGTGCGGTGGGCAGGTGGGCGCCAACCGGGTGGAAGCCGTTCTCGTCAGCGGTGTAAGTGAGGTGGATGGGTTCACCACCGTTCTCGCCGGGGTAAGAGAACTCTCCCTGGACCTCCAAAGCGTCGACTTCTCCGACCTTCTTCAGCTCTCCCTTCTGGTCAGCAGAAATACCATTGCCTGTTTCGTAGGCGTACTGGTAAGATCCGTCGCCGTTGATCTGGCTGTCATCTTTCACGATGGGGATGGGCTCGGCCGGGCCGCCTTGAGGAGCAGCGAATGCCACCGCGAACAGCATGCAAGCCAACACCTGTCACAAAAACTATAGTTATATATTACAAATAAATAAACATAGGCAACATTACCAACAGATGTGCTGCGTTAATAGATGATTTATTTAAATAATCTATAGATAAAAACTGATTCGAATTTGTATAACATTTTGTAGGCAAAACTAATCGTTGATATTAACATTTTATGATAAAGCACAACACTCAACTTGGCTTTATGCCAACGTCACTAAACTTATTTGGGCACACTATGGTTTGGTGGAAACGCAAAGGAAACTTTTTAAACACTGATTTTTAACCACTTACAATAGATTTCATTTTGTAGTGTTTGGTGATGGTGGAACAAGCAGTGATAAGAACTGTTGTCGACTGATGCTTTCAGTCCTGAAAATTTGAGTTTTTATAGTTATCACATTTGCCCACCTCCCTGCATTCTAGTTTCTCAATTCATTGTGGTGTCGCAAAATCTATGAGATAAGTAAACACTGGATGCATTACCTCGCCTCGTGTATGTCAACTTGGCCTGCGACGTAATGGTAAACAACAAACATAACGGATCTTCCATTCGTGCGGCCTTAGTAGCGCAAGCATCGTGCTGTTTGCACAAAACATTTACATTCATACAAATTGGCAATTACCCACGGCCGAATTTGTCACAGTTGCTCAAATTCTCAAAAGCACCTACATCATAAAACAATATGTTTCCATTATTACTTTTCTTGAATTCGTTTTAACAACTGACATTTCCAACCGGAATTACTAAGCTCATCTATTTTTATCAAAACAGACGTATACTGTTGAATAGGCAATAAACTAGTATAATTATCATACGTACACGCGATCCGACTGTTTTCGAGGTGAAGTTCACGAAGCGGGTGCGTGATAGCAGAATTTCTTCAATGGCTCGTGGCGAGCTTCAAGTACCGTGCTACGTACTACGCCAATTACGTAAAGCTCTCGAGGGGATCCGTAAGTCCATGACACACCGATCCAATCGAGTCTAAGGTTTCGCCATCGTTTGTGCCCAAATAATGAGCGTGGTTATTAACCTGTCTACCTGTTCATCTTTGATGTGTAACTGAAATAGATACACCATCTGGAACTATTTGTAAGGGATGTACCATCATGTCGGGGCTGCGGGTTGTCCCGTCGGGGCTGCGGGTTGTTCGCAAGAGATACCGCGGCCTCGACATGAAGGGCTGAGAAGGAACATGGGTGGTTTTTAGTCAGTAGAAGTCTGACACTCCCTTCCGCTCTGCCAAAGAGCGGGAGAGGTTATTTGATGATTTTCCACCCGGAAAAAAAAGGAATGTACCATGACAAGCCATTTACTAGTTGGACTGTTAACTCCTGTTTAGTATGGTAGACACTCAAAATTTTGTACATAAGGTTAGAAATATGGGTGGCTACAATGTGATTACAACTAAGTTACCTACAGACGGCGAGCTGTATAGGAAAAAGCTTTGCATTAATTAGCGACTTAGTACGCCAGTCTCAAAATTAATGTGTTTTCCCAGAATTCATTTAAAAGACTTGCTTGTCTAGATATACACGTCAATAAAATACAATCATGTATAATTTTTATGAAAATAGAACAACGATACAATAAAACCATCAGGTTACCAATCCATAGAAGTAAAACTGTAAATTGATAAAGTAAACCTATCGGTATCGTAAGTGCTGTCTTTATTTTATCAATTTGCAGAAGCTAAGATGTTACATTCTAATTTCACTAAGTACTTTCAATGTTTTCTTTTTTGACACTGTAGAGCTGATTTGACCATCTGCCTTCACCGGCGACGGTCGTTTCGGTGAGTACGATATTTAAACACACAAAGACGGTCTGTGCCATTCCTCATCTTTAGAATTTTAATGTTTTGGTGTATCCATCTGCACTTTACTATGGCATATACGTTAAGCTGTTGGTCCCGGCTGCCATATATAGATCTTTGGCAGTCGTAACAGGTAGTCAGTAACCTGAAATTCTGACATCCAGTCTTACCAAAGAGTATCGTATTGCCTAGTATTAACTGGGTTGTGGAGGTCAGATAGGCAGTCGCTCCATGTAAAATACTGGTATTCAGCTGCATCCGGTTAGACTGGAAGCCGACCCCAACATAGTTGGGAAAAGGCTAGGCAGATGATGATGATGATGATGATACGTATTTTGTCCTATGGCACAACTTTACATGGAAGTTCATAAACTGTTTCTTGCATATTTTTACGGTATCAGAAATGGTGTAAACAGAAGGCATGTATTGGTTTCAAGACATACATTACAATAAAATACTTACATTTCAACAATAAGTGCTTAGTCATGCTGACGAAAAGAACTCAATCATTTTAAATCGTCGGCAACGGATCAATAGCCATCAGCCTACGTTATTATGCAAGTGCTACCATCCATGGTAGTCTTTATGAATAGGTATTCAGACAACAAAAGATTTCACTCCTATCTCTTATGTAAATCGTATTGTAGACACTTCACTTTAGTGAATAGAATGTCTTCAGGCAAATTCTGATATTGCTGCATTAACATCTATTTGTTGGGAGTGGCCCACCGTTGACTTATGTATGGCTATGATAATTTGATGAAGTCATTTGACATTTAAAGCTCTAGTACATATTTGTTCGACTAACGATTTTTTCTTGAGAACGATTCAATGATTTTTTGCAGGTCTACGCGTCTCTTCACATTTCGTGGAAGTAGCAAGCTCTACAATTCGTAGATTCAAAACACGGTGATGTCGGTCGATTGATTAGCATCTAAATGTAGGTGGAGTATGCAAAATAGTTTGTTGGATTTACAAAAAGTTAAATAGTGACCATACACTAGGCAACTAAATGAGTGATTAATATAAATGTAGATGGATGGAGCGATAGAGTAAAACCAAAGAAAAGATGGATGGAGTATGTAGGGAATTATATGAAGGAAAAGGAATAAATGATAGCGTGACGACTAACAGGTCAGATTGGAAGACAAAACGTGTAGCGTCGACCCCAAATAACATGGTATAAGGGGAGGAAGATGATGATTATGAAACAGTGACTATACCTACGACTTTTGCAAATCCATCATCATCATTCTCTTGTCCTTATCCCAATTCATTTGGGCTCGGCGCAGCATGTCTTCTTGCAAATCCAACAGTACTTTATCATAAAGTTGGTTACTTTTGGATATATACTAGGGGGGCTCGCGGCTAACATTCGGGTGGTAACAGCCACCCAGGTTAATCACTAGTCAGTGATCAACCATCACATACCGAGACCTTGTTGTGCCCGGGAAAGCACGGTAAGCCATGAATGGTCCCGGCTGTCTTTTATAAACGTATGACATTCGTTACGCGAGTAGACAAAAATAAAAAAGTCTGACAACTGAGCGGACCCAAAATTTGGCGCGAGTCAAAGTCGATCAGTACCGTTCATCAGCTTCTGTGATGGGAAAGCAACAAGACAAACAGGACACGACATCAAGTGTCCCATCGTTTGTGTAGCTACAACTTATTTACACTCCAGGGTAGAGTCATCTATAAATCTCCACCTGGACCGGTTTTCCTTGCTTCAGCCGACCTGCATCCGGAGTCTATTTAAATAATTTCAGCTCAGCCACGGCAATTCATGTCCAGGTGGGAGATTTTCGGCAAGTGACACAGGTATCGTATTAATCAGTAACGTGGTTGTGAATGTCAGATAGTTAATCGATCTATGTGTAATACTGATATCCTGCACGAGGTAAACTGGCATCCAACCCCAAAATAGTTTTTAAAAGGCTAGGATGACTAAGGGACTTCTAAAGGAATAGATTAATGACGGTTATATCAAGTTTTGGTGGGGTTACTATCACTTAAATAATTATTATACGTACACACGACAACTAGCAAATACAATACTACTTTATGTGGATCCCTCAGTGTACGGAAATTCTGTACAAAGCGAGGATATACTGGAAATGTATAGCTTAATGTGTCGCTTTATGTACAAAGACGTCCATGACACACAGCTGCTTGTTTGATATCATCGATTAAATTAGGCTCAAGAGTTACTAAATAGATTCAAATTGAGATTTGATACATGGCTGAACATAGCTATTATTATCCAAAGATTAATTTAAAGGTCAAAAGGTAAATTATCGCTTTTGAAACAATTTTCCACAAGACTCAAGTTTTTCATATTAAAAAGTTACACATAGTTTTTTTTTATTTCAAAGCATACACATTTATTAATTAAATCTTTAATTTCATATTTTATATATCGTTGAAATAAATATTACTTAATAAAATTAATATTTAAAAATTAGTATATAACGGCATGTCGCGAAGATATGATTACTACTATCTTTACGAGTTCAAGTTACGAAATTTATCGGTTCTCGCTAGATACTATCAAGTGTTTCTCTTTGTCAAGGTGTCTTGATAAAGTCACTTTTTCATAATAAGACGAAGCTCGGCCAAGAATGTCGTCAACATCAAAGCCTAGCTCATACACGATGAAGACAAAACGAAAGGTTAAATAATCATTATTTTTATGCTCGTCGCATAAAAACTTCCTATCCAACCAGTGGGTCACTGGTGCAATAGGAGGTTTTCATTTTATTTTTATAGGTTATTGGAGACATTAAAAATTATAAAATATCCAACCCGGATACAAACTGGATGACAAAACAAATTAATTACAAAACATTTAAATAAAATTAACATAATATATCATCATGCCTGTAATTCCCAAAGGGTTAGGCAGAGATGTACCCAGTAGTACACCCAAAATATCACTCGTTATGTTATTTTTAAGTCCCATGTAATACAGGGCTCGACTATTGCCATCAACCGGGCACACATCCAGACTCTGTGGCTGCTACTGAGAAATTTATGATGAAAAAACCCACTAACAATTTGACCGATTGAACCTGGGATTCCATGCTCAGCAGTCACACGCCTCTCGTCATGGAAAATTCGAAGATTCAAAACAGAATAACACCAGCCGCTCGGACCAATCTTCAAGCAAAGCCGCGGTTGCCTGGTCCGTATGGAATATGGTAATGGGTGAGTTTGTCCATTGCATACCGAGCTTCCTCTGTGCCTCGGAAAGCACGATAAGCCGTTATTCCCGGCCGTCACAACCACTCTTACCAAGGGTTACCCAGAAATAACTGCGTTGTGGTGGGCAGATAGGCACCGTAGGCAGTCACTGTATGTAAAATACTGGTATTCAGCTGCATCAGATTAGACTGGAAGCCACAGAAATATGCTGGAAGCCGAGGGAAAAGGCTAGGCCAATTACATGCCAATTACGATGATGGAGCTTAACAGGTTGCGCAAAGTACAAGTTGAACCTTCACAATTAGGCATGCTACACAGATCAGGCATGTTGTGGATATTCTCCGTATGTTTGGCTACCTGTGTGGAGCATGGCGACTATGGACGGCCGACCTTGACACGCCGGTGCGGGGAAAGTGAACCGACCGGTTGTTGAGCAAAGGGGTCGCGCCGCACGAACTTCAGCCGCTTAGGACGAGAACATACATGTGATGCGTTTCGTATTACCTCTGTGGATTGGAATGATAGTAGTTCCAGAAAAGGTGTTGGTGTTGTGTTTTCGAAAAAGGTAATTATTTTTAGGGCCTGCTTTACCACTTTCGATTAAGTTCCCCTTAACTTACTTGGCGGATAATTTATACAAATTTTATACTAATAATTTTTTTTTTTTTAATAAAACTTTTTTCTACAACTTCAAAAAACATTACATCAATGTGGTCTCAACCCCTGAACTATCACAACCCGTACGAAACCATACAAATTCTGTTCCATTTTTTTATTTATTCAGTAATAAGTATTATATCGTGCCCTTAATGATCTGAAGAGTACTTGTATCTTTTGTATGTTTTTCTTACCTCCGAAGTAACCCAATTATTGAAAATGCCAGTCCTGTAAAATTAACACTTGAAATCTTCACACCTTTTATTTAAGCAGCTAAATCACCTTCAAAGTCTTAGAGGGCCAGACAATAACTAGATGCTAAGATTGGTAAGAGTCTTAGCATCATGGCCGTTGAATAGTTTATTTTATTCTTACTCTTCACATCAGAGTGGTTTAAATATTATATAAATGCTATTAGGAAGACCTTCGACAAAAAACTCCGAAGATTTAGCGTCTACAACTGACAAAGTATATGATGTGTTTGCTGAGATGCTTTATCAGTCAACTTCCAAATTGCTAAGCTTATCTCCTGCCTAGACAACTGACAGTTTTCGCTAAACACGTGTCCGTCGCGGCGGCGCAAGCGCAGGGTGTAATTACTATTGACAGCCCGTGACCCGATAATCACCACAAACTGTTATTATAAACTCTAACCTTGTAAATGAACAAACAAACATTTAATTTTCGAGTTGCGAAATGAAATTATTAGATCAAAATAAACGGTTTTTAATTGAAGCTTTAACAGGCATTCTACACTTGCTTGCGCAAGCCCTATACAATTCGTTGTTCTCTTTTGTTTTTTTTTTTTGCTTTAGTACTGAATTATATGATTACTAATGTATCTCAAAACAATTCATATTTTCATGTAAATCAAGATATAGATAAAAATATCAAGTTCTTACCTACCTCAAATCATAAATTAAATCGAAAACTGGTTTTCATAGAAATTCCAATAAAACGAGATAAGCTTAACATAAAACCATAATATATTATGAAAATTTACAAAAAAATATAACTATCTTAACTACTTATCAACAGATATTATACATTACATAACATCTTACTTTTTTTTGTATTTTTTAAGACCTTGGGTTACTTTAACTGAGTTTCGATTGTTCAAATTCTAGTTCCTTATTTACAAACCCGGAGTAAAGTTACAGGTAAACTTGTTTTGATTAATAAGGGTGAATAGTTCCTTTTGCAGTGTTCTAGTTCCGGGCATATTCTCTATTTTCTGGGTTCTGTGGGGGGAGCGTCGCGAGGTATTCCAGGGCGCTCTGGATTTCTGGTGGGGTTGGGGGAGGAGTTGGGAGGTGAGCACCCTGGGGCTGGAAGCCATTCTCGTCAGCTATGTACTGCAACTGGATCACCTAGAAACAAATACAATTTGATTAAATACAAAATAAAATATTACCATAAGCATCATTTAACCTCTGATATATTTTTTAAGTAAATTAATTAGTTGTTAAATAAGCTTCTGTAATTGTACGACTACAACAAAAAGACTAGATTTTACCACTTTATAAAGACTCATTTGACTGAAAATTTTAAAGCCCAAAAAATTTAAGGATTTTTTTTTCTCCTATTTCATGGTAGGCTCTCTTTCAAAATTTTACTGTTTTAAATTATTATTTTGTTGACATGACTTTGAAAAATAACGGAGAATTCCATAATTACCGTTTCACGGTCAACATTATATGGAAGGAATCTATTTTTAATAACGATTGCCTTGATAAGTAATAAGTAGTATTGAGGTAATGTGTCATCACTGAGGCATTCTAGTAAAATAAAATTATGTACCTACTATGACCTACTACGAACTGTATAAGTGCCTTCATAGTATTTTTTTATTCAATGTTTAAGTATTCTGTCATCAGCATAAAGTCAATATCTTTTTGTAAAAATACGAAAATTTTTCAGACTATTGACTATTTTAGCAAACAATAAACAGGTATGCTATTTGTCGTTAGCATAAATCTTTGAGACCTTAACATTATTTGTTTATTCAAATTGTATCCGGTCATACCGCTTCTTAGATTTGGCAAGGATATTATAATTATCATGTATATAGGGATTCTGGATTTTTTGTCACCAATACAATTCAGATATAGAACAGATATTCCACATCATCTACCTAGCCATTTCCCAACTATGTTAGAGTCCGCTTCAAGTCTAGCAGGATGCAGCTGAGTAGCAGTATTTCACAAGAAACGACTACCTATCTAACCTCTTTTTTTGGGGGGTGGGAAATCATCAAATAACCCCTCCCGCTCTGGGCAGAGCGAAAGGGAGTGTCAGACTTCTACTGACTAATAACCATCCATGTTCCTTCTTAGCCCTTGCGCCGAGGCCGCGGTATCTTTTTCGAACAACCCGCAGCCCCGACGGGTATTTAACCTTTACAACTCATTTAGTACTGGATAATAAGATACCCCTTGGTAAGACTGCTTGTCAAACTATAAGACCACTGACTATCTGTAGCGACTGTCTAATAAGACCTACAAATGACAGCTGGAACCAACGGCTTAATGTGCTTTCCGAGTCACGTAAACTCGGTCACCTATCCACGGACCTACCTATGTAAGCACAGCTTAACCAACCGAGCGGCTTTTATAATTTAAATAGAACACAAATCGCTACAAAGAGAAAATATTTGCGGCGAGCCAAGACACTGGCGATTGTTGTCAATCCAAACAATTATGTTTAGCAATCAGTCAGATGAACAGATATTTATAATTTGAATAATGGTAAGACAGGCGGAAGACATATACATGACGACATCATACTAAAATTAAAGATTAGTATGATTCGGTAACCACTAAACAAATATTTGATATTTTTAGACGTTTGTCATAAGTTGGCTTGGAAGTATACATAATATTAATTAAAATACATTAAAAACTTGTTTAACAATGTCAATTCTGATTAAAATAAAAGAAGTACAACCTAGAAATTCTATAGATTGTATATCGTGGATTTGAGTCGACTAGAGTTTAACCAAGCCTGTGAAACTTTTCAATTCAGCTGCATAGCTTAACAAAGTAAACGCTGCTCTACCTGTTTGCGTAGGCGCAACTTTACATACATCCTTGTAAATTCCTAATATTCCAAAAATCTTTTGATTTATCGAGGATTAAAGCAAAGAAACATCAAGCATTTCAGCAAATACCATCATAAATATGAAAATTATGACAAATTGCTGAATAAATGCACATAATTTGGATATTTTATTTAAGAAATTCATGAACGCTAATTTGGATATTTATTTGAAGTTACTGGTTTAGAAAAAATAACAGAGGTCCAAAGAGCTTTTTATGAATTTCCAGATAGAACAGAAAAATCTTGATTTCTAATATTTTTATGTGGCCCGTAGAGATATCATTCTTTTTATATTTAGCAACATCCTAACTAACGTAGTAAATGTGTGGTTTGTGTTAACAGATGAATTTAAATAAAATTGGCACACAATTTGATCATGACCTGAGTTAAAACGTAGGCTATTTTTTATCTTGGCAGTACGTTCACCCTAACTACATGTAACTTCCGACCTCCACGAGGTGAAACCGCAGAAACTAGCTAGTATTACATAATAATAATATGTTACCTGTCCATCGGGCGCGGTGTACTGGTATTGCCCCTGGGCGACTTGGGCTTCTTGCTCTGGGATGCCTTGGTTCTTCACGTACCCTTGTTCTTCAGCCGAAATACCGTTTCCAGTCTCGTAGCTAAAATCATGAACATTTTATGTAAAACTTCAAATAAACTCTACATAATGATAGAAAAAAGATGGACAAATATTGTATAAGTTCAGAATGTCAAAGGTGGTTATTTTAATTTAAAATCATTTAGATTTATTTTTCAAAATACAGACGTGATAGTGACATTGAACATCTTTGATACAATTTAAATACCTACGCTGCCAGCAATCAATAGAGAACTTGTTGATGCTCATCTGCAGATAGCATAAAAAGACAATAAATTGACCCTCGTGACTTTGTCACTGAACATTTTCAAAAGTAATAACTCATCAAATCAATAAATAGGTACCTACCAGATAAGAGGACATACGAATACAAAACATTGATGATTTATAACGCAAATAATTAGACTTGTGTACCTTGAAAATAACCTATCTAATTAACGTATCAAGTATCTAATTAAGTACCTATTTAGATGCGTTAATTGAACGTACAAAGATCAGCCGATCAATTAAATCAGTGTATGACACTAATTTATTTGACCTATCCACTTAAACTTGAACAGTTCTGACTCAAATCGATATTACAAAGAGGTCAAGTTGTGTGCCATTTTGTAGGTATGGGTTTATAAAAGATAATCTCAGGAATTACTGGTCCGTCCGCGAAAGTTTTTTTTGTTGCCAGCATACTTTTTATCACAGAAAAAATGCACAGAATTGCGCGATTATTCTCTACGTGAGTGAGAGAGAGAAAAGTCGCAAGGCATATGCGGCAAGGTTGCTATGAGACGATAGACGAAATGCTGGAAGAGAAACAGCCAAATGGGGGGTTGAAATACTGAAGATCGTGGTTTAGACAATGTTGTGTCCAGGGAAGCATAGTATAAAAGAGGAGGCTTACACTCGGCAATGCATGGAACAAGGTAGTCAATAATAATGATGGTAACTAACCTCCATTTATAAGATCCATCTGGGTTTTGCACTTGTTCTTGTCTAATGATGGGGATAGGTTCTGTGGTGTACTGTGGATTTTGTTGTTCTTGTTGCTGCTGTTGATACAGGGGCTGTTGTTGAAACTGCTGGAAGCTGCTAACGTCAGCGAAAGCTGCGCCAACCAGGAACGCCAGTAGGATCTATTTCAATGACAGAGTAAGTATTACATGCTGTTCCTTAATGTATTTGGGAGTGTAAACAAAAAAAAAGTGGCACGAATGGTATTTGTAAAGCAGTAAACTTATTATATTTATTTTTACGGGGCAACAGCATGATTTGAGAAACAGATATATAAGAAAACTTATAATTTCAGGAGTTTTCATTAGAAATGTTATATAATTAGCATTGCAATTTTTTATAATGTATTCAGTTTTGAAAACAACAGTTGATAAAGTAACAAAAGATTATAAGAACTTTAACACAAAAATAAGGATATATTGACAAATTTTCACTCTGATAACTAGGACAGAAAAAAAGCTATGAAAACTTACAACACACTTCATGTTGAACCAAGTACAAAACAGTTGCAAGATGGATGCGTATGAAACAAAAGAAATGTAATGATGCATTTTGGATTTACCCCCAGTATTTATACCGAAAACTTTTGTCGCAATTACACATCGCAGCGGATTCTGTATATATTTTATGATCATCTGAACAACGAAGGACAGTTGGGACGTCCCTTATGGTACCGAAACATCGCAAGTAACGTTTGAATAAGAACTTAATTCTCTTGCTGTTAAGACTGAAATAATACACCGTAACCTGCAGATGAAATTGGAAATTATAGCTTTTGCGTGAAATTTTAATACATTAATTTTAATTTTATTGCTATAGTTTTTGTAATGTTCAAGTTGAACGGTAATGAACGTGCTAATTAAATACACGACGGGAATTTTTGGTCTTCATTATAGCATGTGGTCTTACACCTCTCAGAAAAGATTAACTAGATACCTATAGTACTAAATACATTATTCTCACTTCTTTATCCTGGCATTACTTTTCAGAAACTTGAGTACATTTCTATTTTACTAACTAATTTAAAAAAAGTGTGATGTATGAGATAAAGTTAAGCAGAGACTATTTATATATTTCTTACAGTAGTCGATTCCAGCTAGTATGAGCGCCAGAATTACAGATTTTTTTTTCATCGGCACATATATAACTAGTTCTGAATTAAGGATTTTCTCATTCCATCAGGAATTTATCAGTAGCAGCCATGGACTCTGGATTTGTGCCCGGTTAAAGGCCCGCCCCATATTACATGCGACTTAAGCAGGGTATACGTCGGCCTAACCCTTAGGGGATTACATTCGTGATGTTATATTATGTGTTCTGAATTAATTATACCTAACCGTTCTTACAAAACATATGGAAGTGAAAGCTTTTTAATACTCTATAATACCACATATGGATTCCCAGATACCATGTGGAACCCAAAAATAAACAAAACAATTTAATGAATAAAGTAATATGATGCAACTTGTCGCAGAAAAGTTAACCTTAAATCTTAGGCACATCAGCGGAGGCGGATCTCAGAAACCAGTCGCATCTCACGCTTGTGACACACTTCAACGAGGTTCAAAGAAAAAAACCGGCCAAGTGCCATAACTTGGGGAATCACTGTACACTCCTAGTTACTACTCATGCATGAGGATAAAATAACTACATAAAAACAAGGCAGTTGAATGTTTGGTAGAGCAACTCAAATGGATATAGTCTGTGTATGACTCACACATAGACACAGATATGTTTTTCTAACAATATGATACATATTTATACCATGACTAGGTTCCGACCGCGGCTTCGCTCGCGTCGTGGACCCTATGTGTATTCTAATGTATACGCTATATTACTGTACAGTTTCAGTTCTATACGGTCAATAGTTTTTGCATGAAAGAGTAACAAACATCAATCCATTCATTTTTAGTATTTGTAAATAATAAGGGATTCACCATTCTAAATTAATGATCTACAATTTACAGTTCCACATAAAATAAAACATTGTATGTATCGACTACGGCACCGAATTCACTACTACAATTTTATGATACATTGGAAAGCTAATTTCAACTTCAATTATCCACTCCAATGAAATATCAATTAAATATCCACTTCAATTATTTCCACTGCCGGGCCTCATTATATTTAATAATAATAATAATAATAATAATAAGCTTTATTAATTCTCACAGTATAAAACCTTAAGATTAAATAGTTACAATATTAACAGTGATCGTAGCTTTATAGTCACAGTACGGATCGCAACTGGCATCTTAGCTAGATTACAAGGTAACCTGTGTTAAAGATACCAGTCCCATTCCCTCATAAATCTTTAGGACAATAATAATTTCACGAATATCAAATATTTTTTTTTTTTTTTTTGAGACAAAAAAGAAATTAAAACTAATGGAAAATTTTCTTTGTATGCATGCGCGTGTGAGTGAGAGTAAATAGATGTGTAAGTGTGGGTGTAAATGCGTTTAGTTACGTGTAAGTGTGTGTGTATGTGTGTGTGTGTGTATGTGTGTATTGGTGTATGGTAAAAATGGTAATTATACTACACCATTGTACTTAAGAGGTTTTCCGTCTCTTGGTAGGTCAGCCCCTGAAGCCATTCAGTTATTAGCTTTTTACATTTGCAGCTAGATAGTTGGTAAATAGAGAGTATTTTATTCAATTTGTTGTACAATGTAGGTGCAAGAAAATAATTGAACCTACTGGAATGGGTAAGGTTGCTTTTCCTAGTTACACAAACAATGTCTTTACGTCTTTTGGAGATTTTTTTGTATGGGGTCGCAGAATGCTGAATTAGAACAGTTTTTGCTATGAAGAGTTGCCTTACAGTCAACACTTGACAACTTTTGTAAAGTTCGGCAGTAGGGAACATATAATGTTTAAAGGTGCTCACTTTTAAGATAGCTCTCTGAGCTCTTTCTAATTTTAACAACCTTGTTTTTGGCGCACCTCCCCAGGTCGATATGCAATAACTCAGTAAGGATTGGCAAAGTGCAAAGTAAACCTGTCTTAACAATCGTGCATCAGCTACGTGACGTAGGGTTTTAAAAATATAGATTAGTTTTCTAACTCTACTCTGTAATAATTCAATGTGGAGTGAGAAAGAAAGACCATTGTCCAGAGTTAAGCCAAGATATTTGGTATTGGTCACTTGAGCCAATTTGGGACAGTTACAGATCTGGTCGTCGGGAACAGCGCACGAATGAGCGACAAGGTATAAGGAGGCTGGAGGTTGGGTGGTTTGACGGAGTGAGAAAGTCATATAGTTGGTTTTGTCAGTATTAAGTGTCAGTGAGTTTCTAGCCAACCATTCCTTAATTATATTAAAACCATATTGAGCTTTGGTAAAAACTTCTGGCCATGTGTCACCACTAAATGAAAGTGCAGTGTCGTCTGCAAACGCCGTTATCCTGGTGTCGTTTAACTTAATCTGGCAAAGGTCGTTTAGGTATACGAGGAAAAGAGTCGGCCCGATCACACTGCCCTGCGGAACTCCGTATGTTATTGGCAGCTCATCACTTACATAATTATTTATTTTAACACATTGGGTTCGGTTATGTAGATAGTCCTTTAGAATAGATTCACCTCTTACGCCCATTTTTTCCAGCTTATGAAGCAGGAGGGGAGTAGAGACTGTGTCGAAAGCCTTAGCCAGATCTAGGAAGATAGTGAGGACCTTTTTCTTTTCGTCTAGGTTTTTGACTATATAGTTATTTCCATCTTGGTTGTATATAACATCACGCCTGTAATCCCCGAAGGGTTAGGCAGAGGTGTACCTAATTATTAGTACACCCACATTTCGCCAGTTATGTTTTTAAGTCCCATGTAATAGGGGGCGAGCCCATTGCCATCAACCGGGCACAAATCCAGACTCCGTAGCTGTTACTGATAACTTCCTGATGGAAAAAGCCAATAACACTTTGCCCGACCCGGGAATTGAACCCAGGACCTCATGCTCAGCAGCATCATTCTATCTTACAATAAGTGCGGACGAATTTAGAAGACTTTAATTAATATTGTTTAAAACTCAAGATATCGATCTTCATTAAAATTTGTCTGTGGTTCGTTGTTGGAGAACTAAAACAATTTTGACACAAGTGTGATGTCACACACGCAACTTATTATTAATTTCATGTAGTTTTAATATTTTGTATGAGGATACCACGAAGGGAATGATTTAAGTAACCAGTACATAAAACACGCAATTGATCGCAACCCCACGCCTCGCTACATTCATACTTCTGTTAAGTTATGACTGGTAACACGAGTATAAAAATTCTTATGCATGTTGTATACGACATGAAAATATACGTGTAGGTATTCTGGTGAAATCTTGATGTCTCCTGTATTGACTAATGTAATCAGCTGCGGTAGGTAAGTTGAGGTTCAGTACATCAATTTAATTAAGTTATCTCTAGACGGCATGCGGCACCACCGAAGCCGGCCTAGAAAGAGGTGGCAAGATGATGAGGATGCGCGCCTATTTTGGAGTCTGGTTCAAGGTGGCGCAGGAGAAGAGTGCCTTGAAGGATATGGGGTACGCTTTTTCCCAGCAGTGGGACATACATGGCTATTAAACAATAAAGGGGTTTGAACTTTTTTGTATCGACCCACCGCCATTTAGATTATTTTATGAAATCACGGCACATGCAATTGGTATGTATGGGTAGAGGACACCTACACAAACAAAAATTTCATGTAACATGATACCCCAAAGTGTCACGTTATCGAGATATTTGAAGGTAAAGATCGACATATGAGTACAATGACCACGTAAAAAATTTACATTTTAGGTTGATTATTATTATTGCTGTTTATTGAAAGAGAGTATGTACATTACATACAACTAGGAGCACGAGAAAACTAGTCTTTGACATAACATAGCGTTTCATTGCGATGCGACACGATTTTCTTGTGGGCATAATAATAATCAACCTGTGAACGATTATTAGGATACAATTTAACGCCTATACACGTAATAAGTGTATTTTTAATGATTGTACTTGTACTCATTTGTCGATCTTTACCTTAAAATATCTCGGTAACGTGACACTTTGGGGTACTGTGTTATTGGTAATTTTTTGTTCGTCTTTATGTCCTCTATCCATACATATCACTTTCATCGTGGGCCGCGATTTCGAATAAAAATCAAAATGTCGGGCAGTTTGATATGCCACATCGGTTCTATCCCCTTTAAAAAACCTATATTAGGTACTTAAAGATTCAGAATTACCGTGAGCAAATAGTTTATAAGAAACTATTTGCTCACGGTAATTTTGAATCTTTCTGACGTCAGTACTCTCTAGGTAAAGGCACGAGCAGCAAACCATACGGTTTGAAATCTTAATATTTAAGATCAGGTCTATATCCCGCCAAATCCGTGTCCTTCCGCGCCCATATTTATCAAGACAAACTGTTCATTGCTTTGATTCCTGAAACTCACACTGCGATTCTCTGTTTCGTGAGTTCCTTTGTTCCGTTTACATGTGCACAGTGGTAATATAATCGTAGATCAGTCATCGGCGCGGGAGATATTACAGTGCACAAGTGTGTGCGTAGACGCAGGTGCACTTTCTGTTCCCTGAGTCTCATAGTACGATGGGACGGCAATCCGACACGACCGGAGACACATCAGGTGCGGGACCAAAGTTTTAAAGTTTTAAAATTTCCGAGCCACGGGGGTACCATACCACTAAGTTCCAAACTTGGGGCTACTATTGAGAAATTTCGTATGGAAAAACCCAATAGCGAATCGAACCCCACACCTAGCAGTTGCGATTGTGACGACGAGACCAACAAAGCAGTCATAATATATTACATAATGTAATATCATATAATTTGAGTACCTACATGTCTTAATTGTTTTAACGAATCGTATTGTATTTAAAAAATCGGCTATTTATCTCCAGCGCCATATTGATTAATGTAAATTGCGTGGTATCGGAATGATTGTTGGGCAACCACAACATGCAACGTCTTTAAAAGTCACTTACCGTAGTTACTCGCCAGAGTGAGCACTTACAAAGGATACGAAGAACGCTAAAGGGAGACTGATGTAATACTGAACTTCGAAAACCAGAGTAAAATGACTTTGGTAATGGCAAACGGATTCACTTTTAAAGTTCTAAACTCCTGGCCATTAAAATTGTAATTAATCAAACCGATTAATCATGTAATGCATTTTAATTATTAAAACACGCTTATTTGCCGCGAAAAACATTTTTTAAAAAAAAAACAAGACAAAAAAAGAAGTCGGTAGCAGCAAAGTCAATTAAACCATCAAAGTCATCGACTTCCTTCCTTTTTTTAGTGTTTTTTAAAGCCGGTTATAATTTTAAGTTAAGTTCATACAGTACGGAACCTGTGCGAAAGCTTCCTCTGGCAAATAAAAAACGAATCACGGAAACCCATCAACCACAGAGTGATCGGTATATTATACACGAAAAAAAAAGGAATGCTGGTGGACTACATTAACCTCCTCCTGTTTTAGAAGTCGGAAAAAACAACACTTTATATCACAGGTTTTATTTATATACCATGAAAAATATACATTTCTTATATCTTACTTACTAATTAGTAATACTTTTCGATTTCCGTAATGATTTTCATTGAGGGTTGTCAACAATCTAAACAGAATTCTGTTTATTAACCTCTTGGTTAGCATTTCTGTTTTGGCTGCCAATTTGGTAAGGGTTGTAGTTATTGTTGTTTAAATAGGGGTTAACCTTTGTTGGGTCGTAAGGGTATCTCGGATCATAAGGTCGGTTATTGTACTGGCCAAAGCTATTATATCTGTTTCGGTTAGAGTAAGGATCGTAACGGTTGTACGCTGGATCGAAGACTTGCTTGTTGAGTCCGGCCACTGCCGGCACGATGGGAGCAACCGCTTTTCCGTCAGCAGGAATATGCACGCCTGATGGTCTGAAACCTGGAATATTTAATAAAAATGTAAATATAGATATATTCGGTGTAACTGACTGTGACAGCACTCTGCTTCGCGGCTGCGCTGCGTATCGCGGGTTCGATCACCGGACGGAACAAATATTTGTATGGCCTACAAATGGGTGTTTGGTTTGTGTATGTGAGTTTAAATGTTTCTAAACGCACCCATGATACAGTAGTTATTCCTACAATGGGGCAACAATTACAGAAAAACGGCATTGTTATGTTAATTTAATGGTCAACAACATCACTTTGATTGTCATGTTAGTGTAGTAGTCGCAAACGCTGCTGAGCATAAGGTCCTGATTTCGATTCCCGGCAAGTGTTATTGTGTTGCCCGACGGCAAGTGTTATTGGGTTTTTCCATTTGTAATTTCACTCAGAACCAGCCATGCAGTCTGGATGTGTGCCCGGTTGAAGGCAATAGGCTCGCCCCTATTCACTGTGACTAAAGCATAACTGCTGAAATGTGGGTGAACTATTAGGTACACCCTGTTATTTTATATTTCTATGGGTACACCTCTGCCTAATCCTTCGGAGATTACAGGCGTGATGTCATCTTATGTACATCACTTTTAGCTGCAAAGTCTGTACATGATAACATAGTTTTAAGAAAAAATTGTAATAAAAAAGAACAAAACCAGCATTAAGCAAAACAGCATTATACATAACCAGTTTTTTTGAAACATTGAACCTATGAAACAATTTTCTGGTAATTTTTGTGTAGTGAATAAACGACCATGTCCTAGAACAAAAGATTCGAAGATATGTGATTTCTACGAGTCCCCACTGGGCCCGCGTTGTGGATTATAGCCTATTCCATCTCATAGAGAGGAGGCCTATGTCCCAGCAGTTGAAACATTATAGGCTTTATACTTATGCTATTGGTGTAGTAAATTTTTCTTATGATCATAATAATTACCATTCTCATCAGCGACGTAGCTAACTTGAATTGGTGTACCGTCAGGCGAGATGTAAGCATAACTACCCTGAACAACCTGCAAAATAACAAATTATGAATAATACCATCACAAGATTATGTAACGTTACAGTCACGGTACACCCCTATATACAATGAACAATCTTCTGTTGATTTCCAGCTTGCAGTTTTAAGGAAAGCGAGATATGTAGAAGGAATGTATTGATATGAATGAAAAGTTAATAAATACAATAGGTACCTGAGTCCCTTGAGGACTGCCAGTATTGTCAATGTAAGCATCTTTCAAGTATCCACTTTCTTGAGCTTGCTTGCCGTCCGCAGTGGAGAAACTGAAAACATTTATTACAATATAAACACACGCAATAAGCGAATGATCATCAGCATAAAAAAGTGATCTTGCGATATTTTTCTTAGTTATAGTAGTATACCTGAAAGCATAAGTTCCATCTGGGGCATGCTCGCTAGAGTACGATACGATGGGAATAGCGGGGGCTCCTGCATAGTTATAGTAAGGGTTATTGACACCAGGCACAATCGGTGTGGCTGCAGGAGCGAAGGGCAGCCCAGTCGGCACTATCGGCCTTACCCCCGGTGCATAGGGAATGGCAGTTGGAACTACCGGGCTAACTCCCGGGCCATAGGGAATGGCAGTCGGCACTATGGGTGTGGACCCCGGTACGAATGGGAACGGCGTCGGCACTACAGATGTTGGCGCGGCAACTGGACCTGCGGGGAACGGGAATGGATATCCAGCGGTCAAACTGCTGAACAGCATCACACAGCTGATGAGACGAAACATTCTGAAACAACAACAGTATAGAGGTACAAAGTGGCTTATTTGGTTTAGACTTCAATAGTTAAGCACGACTTATGAACGTCAAAATGTCTGCTTAAGGTTTCAATATTTCCCGACAAGGCTGCTGGTAGTTCGAATAAAAGAGATACCGCGGCCTCGACACAAAGGGCTACGAAGGAACCTGGGTGGTTTTTAGGCAGTAGAAGTCTGACACTCCCTACCACTCTGCCCAGAGCAAGAGGAGTCATTTGCTGATTTTCCAAACTCCAAAAAAAAAAAGATTGCAATATTTTGTAAGTCTATTCAATTTATAAAATGCAATACAAAAAATAATTTACCCCAGAGAAAAACTTACATCAAATTACATCATTAATAAGTCGTCGATCTAATGTAAATACAAAACAAAGCAAAACTGTTCCGCGAATCTACACGAAGTATTCGGAAGTTATTTACCGTAAGCTTCACGCCCTAAGCTTTTATGCTATCTAGGATTTACTTAACTCAAATCGTTATACCTATGTTTTACTTTGAAAACCCACTCCTTTTTATTACAAATCCCTTATTGATAGTTCCTATATCCTATCGACAAAGTCCAAAGTTAAATTCACTTAAATGAAATATACTTAAATATATTTAATTTACAACTCGTTCATTTACCTCAACAATGCTCAAATGGACTGCACTCGTTGTACACAAAGTGTTACTGTTAGCGTGGGATCCGAATATTCCATTTATAGGCGGCAGGGTTGCTCTGAGCTGATATTTTTTGTTGTGCCATCGCTCAAACGTGAGTGTTACACACGTCTCTTTAGCCCATCAGCTGTTATTAGCCGCGTTATAGTTACCAGTACCCACCAAAGCTCAACACGAACACGATGGTTGTAATCATTTAGCAATTTTAAGCCAAAATTATGGAAAATGTTACAGGGCGCTGTTACTTATAGACATCAACTCAATTAGGATGTTGCAGAATAACGGCATGGTGGTCTATTAGACAGCAGGTCTATTAGCAGATATAATGTTAACAATGCATTTCCCAATCATTTACCGAAAAACGCGCTTTTATTGAATATCTTTATTCTTCTAATTTCTGAAACTAATATTGATAGTCAAATAATTAACTCTTTATTAAGTTGCTGTAAGTGTAAGTGTGTAGTGTGTACGTGCTGTTGCCCTACAAACGGTGGGACTCTTGATATCATGGATTTTCTCTTGTCTGTTCTGTGCGAGAGACGCACAGAACAGACAAGAGAAAATCCATCCGCTGTGTTTGCCGTAGTGGCAGAAGAAACGGGAGGCCTATACCCAACAGTGGGTGATTCCGGGCTGAAATGTTGAATGATGATGATGTCAACGTTACGTCCTGCATTTTTTTCAATATTTAACAAATGATTTATTTATAATGAGCGGCATTTATCTTAAATGAAGTGTTTCGAATAGAAAAACCACTCTTCTCTCCACCGTTTGACAAAGTATTGCGTCGTGAATCGCGACCGAGTACCGAACAAAACTAGAGTAGAATTGCCAAGAGTAAATTTTATCTCTGTATTATTAAATGACTGTCTCGTTGGTCGGTGGTCGCAAGACTATTGAGCATGAAGATTAGGGTTTAATTCCCAAGTTGGGCAAAGGTTTATTTATTTTATCATTTATGTGCACGTAAGACATAACAGAACATGAGGAAACATCGTATCAAAACGTTAACAGTTTTTTGGGGTTTTGAATCAGAATTTTCTTTAGCAGTCGTAGAATCTGGATTTGTGCCCCGTTGACAGTAATACGCTCGCCTCTTATTACGTGGCATTTTAACATAACTGCCGAGAAGTGGGTGTACTAATGGGTACACCTATTAATTTATTTTATTGGAGTGGGGCAAATCATCAAATGACTCCACCCGCTCTGGGTGGAGCAGAAGGGAGTGTCAGACTTCTGATGACTAAAAACCACCCATGTTTCTTCCTAGCCGATGGGTACACCTCTGCCTAACCCTTGGAGTATAGCAGGCGTGAAATTATGTTTTTTTTTATCTGAATCATTAAATGTTATACATACACACTGATAAGGGATTAAGAAAAATACAGCTTTCATTTCGGCTGAAACTAAATTGGAAATTAGAAACTAAACGTTCTAGTTCGAGCCACACTGAACTCTCACGTTAATGTGGAACCCCAAAACTACTTTTATTACCAGATGTTTCATTGGTCTATTTTTTCCATCCCACATTAATTATAATATTATGAAACCAAAACAGTAGGAGCGTTATCTAATTAATTAAATTATTTTAGACTTTTTCCCATAACCTGCATTATTTTGTAACGCGTGCAGACGTAGCACATGCGTAGAAGCTAATATACTTAGCTGTTTATATCTTATTTGCACTCATTATTACTTACAGTTTGTAAGGCCAAAAGTCTGGTTTTCATTACGATTCACAAAAAGATACTAATCTTAGTGTCAATTAATTTACATGATTACATCAACGTTAACCAACTAATTACACCAGTAGTTTTTTTTTGATACATTATTACGGATCTCTAAATTAACTTTTTGATTAAAATAATGTGTATGGTGCCTGTTCTAATGTGCATTATATTAATGTAAAATGTTCATTATTTCTGCCTTGTTCCAACCGTATAATTAAGTACATACCTACGTAATAATATGCAAGTGTAAATGTCAATTTCGTCGGCTTATTGCAAGAACTCATTAACTGCCAAAAATCACTTAACACGTTTTTAAAAACTCACTAATTTAAAATTGACTGGATAGAAATTAGTGAGTTTTTGCATTTTGTAAAATGTGTCAAAAGGAGTCCATTATAGATAAAAACGTGTTAAGTGATTTTTTGCAGTTAATGAGTTCTTGCAATAAGCCGACGATTTGCAAAAAAACGTTTTGATCGAAAATTAATAAAAATAAATAAAATAGGAAAGACGAAAGTTTATTTATAATATATTGCATAAAATGGAAAACATTAAAATGTGTGAACGATCCGTAAATCGCCTGAAATTTATTATTTTTTATAGACGAAGTGTCAAGTGAAGTCAAAATGAAATGGTTATTCTTCGTCGAATGTACCTATGTACTTACCTATGTGGACACTTTAGTAACGCTGGGTGCCGGTCCCGTCAACGCGATACTATAGTATCATAACTCGTAGACGAACAAAATATAACAGCTCACAATTAGTCACAACTAAGACCCCATTCAGATTAATAATAAGCAACTGACCTTATCCCAGTTGTATACGTCCCTTAGTGATTGTTGGGCTTGTTATGTTCTTAGTCCTACTGTTATGGAGCATAGAAACAGTAACATAGAAAAGTGGGTTACCACTGCGGTAGAAGGACAATGATCAAAAGACTCAAAAGTCTTGCAACAATACACTATTAGTATTCCATAGTCAATCTCAGAAAGATTGTATATAATATAAGTATACATGGGCCCTAAACCATAATGTTGATTTTAAATTAGTTTATAATTATATGACCCACGCAACTTCGTCTGCAACACATAATATAGCTTATAACCTTTCTAGATAAATCGCCTATCCAACTTATTAAATTGAGCTATATCGTACTCATAGCAAACAAAAAATCTTACCTTTCCTCTATAAAATACCTATTAGTTTAGATTGACTTCGATTATATTATTAAAGTAACAATTACTATAGGTATCTCTTACTGTTTAATATACAGTAGTAACACCTTGTACTTATAAAAATTATGGTGCAGTAAATATTTTGAATCTGAATTTCTCCGGAGCCCCCCCGGAGGCCAGAATCCCCACGTACCTACCGCACCGGACCGAATGACTGCCACGCGCTAATTATTATGTCGCGTGATGGGCGGAGGATAAATTCTCGGAGGATAAAAACTCGAGTATTTATCAGAAATGGATAAATACTCGTTATTACTCGTTTTTATCGGATATTTACTTAAAATGATGGATAAATATTATTTTTGCGCATAGGTTGGTTTTTCGTATTGAATGGCTAGTAGATTTCGATGCTAATGGTCTTTGGGGGGGTGTGAGGAACAGGGTGTAAAGTTCCTCATCCACAATAGAAAAGGGAGGATCCTCCGACCAGACGGGTGTTGTATCTGGTAGGCTAACTGCCCGACAACTGTAAGTCGGGATTTTCTATATAGGCTAATGTCGCGGATAACTTTGATAGCGCGATGCAGGATTTGTCATTTTAGTTCTCATGTGTTGCGATAGATGTGGTTGTCCATCACTCCCCTCCGAGACCGGAGGTCGATAGCAGGTTGAGTCTTGATGCTTGCCAGCCCAGTGGAAGGTTCCAGTGAGTCGGAACCGAATGCCGCATAGTTCACGGTGAGTCGGAACTGTCTGCGGTGATGCCCCAGTGAGTCGGGGTGATGCTGCATTATGTTCCAGTGAGTCGGAGTGATGCAGTGCTACGTAGTGGCTGGCTGCTGCGTCGACCAGGAGAGAAGTGAGTCTCTGCTTGCTGACCGGCCGAAGTGCAGTGTGCTGTGCCAAGGTCGCTGATGTGGCTGAGGGTGATGACCAGGTATGCTCTTCCGCTGCATGCTGGTGGTCAGGATACCCGTTGAAGCCGTGGTTGCTTATATTATTACTTTAGTAATTTTCTTTGTGTATGTGGCGACAGCGACATCTATCGCAACACATGCGAACCAGTTGGCTAATACAACATCGCGCTAACAACTTTATCAGCGACATTAGCGTATATAGAAAAGCCCGACTTATATATGTCGGGCAGTTAGCCCACCAGTCAACACCCGTCTGGTCGGAGGATCCTCCCTTTTCTATGGGGGATGAGGAACTTTACACCCATTTCCTCATACCCCCCAAACTGGTGGCCCCGAGCACGTCATCATCACTTCCTCAAGCCTTCGAGCAGCGAGTCATACCGCCACCCAGCAACCACGGCTTCATTTGGTATCCTGACCACCAGCTTGTAGCGGAAGCGCATACCTGGTCCTCATTCTCATCAGCGACCTTGGCACAGCACACCGCACTTCGGCCGGTCAGCAAGCAGCGACACACTTCTCTCCTGGTCAACGCAGCAGCCAGCCACTACGCAGCACTGCATCACTCCGCGCCCTCTGTACATACTATGCAGCATCACCCCGACACACTGGAGCATCACCGCAGTCAGTTTCGACTCACCGAAAACTATGCGGCATTCGGTTCCAACTCACTAAAACCTCCCACTGGCTTGGCAAGAATCAAGACTCAACCTGCTATCGACCTCCAGTCTTGGAGGGGAGCGATGTGGAGACAGTGACATCTATCGCAACACATGCGAACTAATTGGCTAATCCTACATCACGCTATCAACATAAACCGCGACATTAGCCAATATAGAAAATCCGGACTTACATATGTCGGGCAGTTAGCCCACCAGACACAACACACGTCTGGTCGGAGGATCCTTCCTTTTCTATGGAGGATGAGGAACTTTACCCCCCGTTCCTCATACCCCCCAAATATATAACAATTATTTAAGTATCTCACAAAATACGTATAGTTTTTTCTGATTTGGATAGTGATTGGTGAACATTTTCATGATTGGGTGAAATCATTGTTAATAAAGGCTTTTCATAATTGTTAAAGTGATTAATAAAGTACGATACATATCAATTTATCAGGATTTCATTTATTTCAATTCTTTTGTTTGTAAATTGATAAAATTTACGTTACAAAAAATGGAGATAGTATTTATCCGCTGTTTTGGATAAATACTCAAGTAAAAACGGACATTTATGAGTATTTATCCATTTTGAGTATTTATCCGGATACAATCCCAACAAGTCGCCCGTATATTTTTACATTGCGATAAGAGCACAAATATTCTATATTAAATTTCCGTGCTCGAAAACACATTTATTTAGATATAGATTAATACCATATGGGTTAAATAAGCTTCGCAAAATATAATTATTTTTAACCTAACATTTTAATATAAAAAAATGGTTACAGTGAGTCAATCGTAAAAGATAAACATATGCTGTCGCGGACTTTTTTTTAGAACTTTTAAAGAGGAACAATTCCTTGATACATGATATTTACGTAACTTAAACCGTTTTCGCAGCGCACGCAACGGAAGCTCTCAAAAAGGAATATCTTTTCCCGTTTTTGCAACATTTTTCATTTATGCTCCGCTCCTATTGATTGTGGCGTGATATTATATAGCCTAAAGCCTTTCTCGATAAATGGACTATCCAACACTAAAAGATTTTTTTAATTCCAACCAGTAGTCCCTGAGTTTACCCCGTTCAAACAAACAAACAAACAAACAAACTCTTCAGCTTTATAATATTAGTATAATAGATAAGGGCAGTTATGATTTCATTTTGACTCGTGTAGATTCATTGACTTAATAATAGTTGTATTTGAAGGTAGTTAGTTTTTGTATTTAACATGTATAGATTTACTGGAATAATATTCGTATTTCCGTCTATTTTGAATTAATTGTAATTTCCGTTTGCATCACATTTCCTTGTCGTCACGCCCGTTTGATATTTGTAAAATATTGTTATATCTGCTTATTTTAATAGTAGGAATCTATACTTAATATTATAAAGCTGAAGAGTTTGTTTGTTTGTTTGTTTGAACGGGGTAAACTCTGGAACTCTTGATTGGAATTGAAAAACTCTTTTAGTGTTGGATAGTCCATTTATCGAGGAAGGCTTTAGGCTATATAACATCACGCTAAGTCCAATAGGAGCGGAGCATAAATGAAAAATGTTGCAAAAACGGGAAAAGGTATTCCTTTTTGAGAGCTTCCGTTGCGTGCGCTGCGAAAACGGTTTAAGTTAGGAAAATATCATGTATGAAAGAATTGTTCCTCTTTAAATGTTCTAAAAAAAAGTCCGCGACAGCATATATATATCTTTTAAGATTGACTCACTGTAATCATTTTTTACTATTAAAATGTTAGATTAAAAAGAATGATATTTTGCGATGCTTGTTTAACCCATATGATATTAATCTATATCTAAATAAATATGTTTGTTAGCACGAAAATTTAATATAAAATATTTGTGCCCTTTGCTCTATACAGTTTAAACAATTATCTTAGAAGATATCGCAATATCAAAATATCCGCGCGACAAAATAATTACGCGCGCGGCAGTCATTCGGTCCGGTGCGGTAGGTAAGTGGGGATTCTGGTCTCCGGGGGCTCCGGAGAAATTCAAATTCAAAATATTTACTGCACCTTAATGTTTACAAGTACAATGGATTACTGTATATTTAACAGTAAGAGATACCTATAGTAATTGTCACTTTAATTAATAATATAATCGAAGAAAATCTAAACTAATAGGTATTATAAAGAGGAAAGGTAAAATTTTTTGTTTGATACGAGTACGATTTAACTCAAGTTAATATGTTGAATAGTCGGTTTATCGAGAAAGGCTAAAAGCTAGATTATGTGATGCAGACGAAGTTGCGTGGGTCAGCTAGTTATTTTGATATGACCGCTAGAATAATGATTATTTTGATTTCTCCTGTCTTGCAAAGTGAAATATTGTTATGTTAAGCCCGCCATTTCTGTGTATAAAAGACGTTGTATTTCGAAAGAAAGGTAATTCTTGATTTACCTATCGTGAAATAAACAACCTAATCTGGAGTATATTATTTTCTTTAAACTTGTGCTAATACTTCCTGCTGTTACCTATTTACTGTGTAATTGTGTGAGTGTGTAATATATTGGTGTAAGCCAATATATTGTGAGACTCTGACGACGCGATGACGCGCCGACATATACATTAGACTTCATTTAGTCAACGGATCTCAAACAAACATTGTGGAGATGAAATAGCATAACGTAATCAAGTCAATGCTACAGATGCATTATACTCGTATTTAGACAACATTTTAATTAAATCCATGCTTATTTCTCACGATCAGGGTGCTCTTAATTAATCGGTATTACTCAAGTCAGTAATTCCGTGCTATTGTAAGTTCAGAATTACGCAGCTTTGTTTACTTGCTACGGTCATGGTCTCATTACTCGATGTCATAATTAAATGATCGATTGGGGAGATGTTGAGACACCAACAATATTATTTTAGTAAAACAATAATATGGGTTCATTGAGCGGCACTGTGTCACCAGTTCAGCTGAAGCTCATTTTAGCTGAGGGATATTAAGTGTATTGAGAATAAACTGTAAGCCATTAATAAATGTGGACTGACTTTTGTTCGGTATTTGCCTTGTTTGTACTCACTTACATTATGTGTGCTCTCAAGATTTCGTAACAATATTTTTGTATTAAAAGAGTGTCTACGGAGTTTCTGGCCCATTCTTCTCCTTAGAGATCTACGCTTTTCAATAGGCAACTACAGTACTTTCACAAGTATGCTTGTGACTGTAGCTTCGTTTTCGTTGTTTATCTGACATTCAAAAGATCCTGTAATGGCCAAATTGAAATAAAAGCATTGAGTTTACAACATCATTTTCTTCTACTCATCTGATGAATATGAGTGAGATTTTCACCTTTTTGAATAATTTACCACTGTTAATAATTATGAACTTGAATTTTGAAATTATGGATCATTGTTGTCCGAGTTTAAATTAATTATTATAAATATCAAACCTTGAAAACTATGCTACATAATTTGTAGATTGTGTAGCCCCCAGAGGTTCAAATATTAAATTATTTTAAAATTAATCAGCTAATTGATTCTCTTATCTATTGCGAAATTCGGGTAAACGTGCAGGGAAAAAATATGATTGGTTTCGATTTTATAACAAGGACTGTTTTATTATTACACCTTTTCTGTTTCTGAAGAAGGGATGAATAAAAGGCATTTACATGTGGCTGAGATGAGAATGCCTAGGGGAATTGTGCGGTGTTACGCTAATGGATAAAATAAGAAATGAGTACATAAGAGGAAGTCTGAAAGTGGCGCCGGTGACTGAAAAGTTGTATGGAAATCAGTTGTAGTGGTATATATGTGATGCGGAGGAATGAGTAAAATGTCGTGAGGGAGGTTTTGAATATGAATGTGGAAGGATGTACGAGTAGAGGAAGACCAAAGAAACGAGGAATGGACTGTGTTAGGAATGATATGGTAAGAAAGGAGGTGTCTCATGAGATGACAAAAAATAGAAAAGTATGGAAGAGGAAGACATGCTGCGCCGACCCCAAATAAATTGGGATAAGGGCAAGAGAATGATGATGTTCATTCCAGTGTGGGAAAGAGACGGAGTTATAAAGTATGACAAGCACCATCTCTTGACGACGAAAACGTGCAGTGATTGCGACGTTCACGATCGAGTTTTTTAGGGTTCCGTGGCCGAATGGCTAAAAACGCAACCCTTATAGATTCGTCATGTCTGTCTGTCCGTCCGTATGTCACAGCCACTTTATTCGGAAACCATTAAGACTACACAGTTGAAACTTGGTAGGTAGATGTATTCTGTCATCCGCTTTATGATTTTTGTACAAAATTAAAAAAAATAAAAGATTAAGAGGTTTCTCCCCATACATGGAACTGAAACTAAAAAAAACTATTTTCAACAAATCTATTTGTGTGGGGTGCCTATAGTTAGGTCTTTTAAAATGACATTAAGGTTCCTAAAACCATTTTTTCTCAAAGTCAATTGTTTGAAAGATAGACACTTCCAAAGTGGTAAAATGTCCCAGAAATGAATGAATGAGAATGACCCAGTTCTAGAAAATGGCGATATCACACTGTACTGGGATCAATCCATCATCACTGACAGGACTATTATAGCTAATAAGCCTGATATAGTGGTGGTGGATCGATCAGAGCGGCGTGCAATGATTGTTGACATAACCGTCCCGCATGACGAGAACCTCGTGAAAGCCGAGAAAGATAAGCAAATCAAGTATCTTGACTTGGCTCGCGAGGTTGTTGACATGTGGAGTGTGGACTCAGCGATCATTGTGCCGATAGTCGTTACAGCCAATGGCTTAATTGCCAAGAGCCTCGATCAACACCTGAGGAGGCTCTCGTTGGGCAGCTGGATCAAGGGCTTGATGCAGAGAGCGGTACTACTGGACACGGCTCGTATTGTTAGGAGGTTTCTTTCTCTGGAGCCCTGACTGCCGGTAGCTTGGACCCTGTTCCCGATACCGGTGGGCTACAATTTTTTATATTTTTTTAAATGTTTTTTTATATTATTTTATATAGGAATGTTTAAAAATGTACAAAATTTGTTAAAAACTTAATAAAGGGAATTATATTATATTATTTATTATTATAATAATAAATAATAATAACAAATTATAATAATAATAAATATTTTAACTAAGACATATAACCTGTCCTTCAAGACTGTAATATCTTTTCAAGCAATGTGTAGTTGTTCCGTGGACGAATTCAGTCCAGACATGTTGGAGTACGAACTTGTTATTTATTATTTGGTACACCAACATCAGTACATACATAGCATTAACTAGCTGTGCCCGCGACTCCGTTCGCGTGCTTGTCGGAAACTAAAATGCGTCGCTTAGATAAAAGTACATTAAATCATTGCCCTGCGCTAACTTACTGCCGCTGTAGAAAATAAGAAGAGGGTAATGCAAAGTACTGACAATGTCTAATACTAAAGTTTAGATGCATGGGTGTTTGTTAATCAACCACGTCAAAACGGCCGAACGGATCTTGAAGAAATTTGAAACAGGTACATTATAGTCGACAGGTACTGTCGTTGGCGCGTTCGTGTTCCACGCGCGCCTTAAAGATATGTCCTCTAGCTGTGCCCGCGACTTCGTTCGCGTGCTTGTCGGAAACTAAAATGGGTCGCTTAGATAAAAGTACATTAAATCATTGTCCTGCGTTAACTACTGCCGCTGTAGAAAATAAGAAGAGGGTAATGCAAAGTACTGACTATGTGTAATACTAAAGTTTAGATGGATGGGTGTTTGTTAATCAACCACGTCAGAACGGCCGAACGGATCTTGAAGAAATTTGAAACAAGTACATTATAGTCGACAGGTACCACGCGCGCCTCAAAGATATGTCAGCAACAATTAAGGGGACCTTTGGGGCCCCTTAATTGTTCTGCCGTCGTCTGCCGGGGCTGACGGTTGTCTGCAAGAGATACCACGGCCCCGAAACACAAAGAGCTAAGAAGAAACGTGGGTGGTTTTTAGTCAGTAGAAGTCTGACACTTTCTTCCGCTCCGCCCAGAGCGGGATGAGTCATTTGATAATAGGGAATATGCATGTATTTTTTTTATATTTTTAAATGATAATTTACGTCATTATATATATTATGTAAAAAAAAAACCTGCACCTAAAATACAATATTTTGGTCCAAAAAAAAAGTTTTAAAATAGTAGGCTGATTTTAGATTTTTAAACGACCGCCATTTTGCCGCGCTGATCGTGACGTCACAATCTACAACAACAAGCAAATAATGAATGGCTGCAGAAGTATTTTAGGCTGTAATCTTTTTATATTGTGTTTTACTTCAATTAAATAATGCAACAGGACAATAAACCGGTTTTTCGGTACTGTATCGTGCCCTTGTGTAAAAATTAAAAAAAAAATTGTTTACATTTTCGTGTGAATCTTCTATTAGTCTATTACAAAACAAATCTAATTTCTCTTCAATATCTGCTCAAAATCTCGATAAAACTGAATATAATCGCAAGCACTCAACAAATTTGTACTGGCTGACATTTGTTTATATAGACTTCTACGTCACAATTCGTTCCGACCAATAGCGTTGCGTTTCAACTAATTTGAATTTCCCTCTCATTTTGTGCACTTTTCAATAATTATTTTCATAATCAAAACGAAATTATATTAAAAAATATTAATATGTACGTAAATCTAAAAGTAAAGAGATCATATAAAAAAAAAATTAGCGTTATTTGAATTATACGCATATTCCCTATTTACGAACCACAAAAAGGGGGGATTAGAGCCTGTTTCGAGAGGTACCTGTACCGAATCTGGGACATCGAATCTGAAATGGAACGCCGTCACCTCCTTCTGCGAAGCAGTAATGCTAGCGAAAGAGGAGAACGTAAGAGGGACACAACCCCTCTTCCCAGCCGCCGCGGGAGACGCTCCGGGCATCGGGGTTCACGTGATGGCTTCCGGCCACCGTAGGCTCGGGCCTGTGAACGGTGAGTAACGGGCTAGTTAATCGTTCGTCCGTCCTATGACGATGGAGGCGCGTTCGTGTTCCACGCGCGTCTCAAAGGGATGTCATCAATATTGAAGGGCTTGTTCGAAAGAAATACCGCGGCTTCGACACATAGGGCTAACAACACACCACATCTATATAAAGACATGTTTGGTGCAGTGGCTGGACGATTAACAGTAGCACTGCGTGTCGCAGGTTCGATTCCCACACGGTACAAAAAAAATATGTCGTGGGTTTTATCTAATTTTAATTTAGTTTAAAAAAACAATATTTTTATACTGTGTAATTGGTAAATCTTTATTTGTTGACTATTCACGAAACATATTATTATGTTTATTTAATAACACCGCGGTTCGGAAAGGGTAGTATTTAAACGCAAATCAAAAAATATCCTTTTTCTATGCAATAGGATTCCGAATTCCCATCAAAATTACTGATTGCACAGCAAAATATTCAACTCAAAATATCACTTAAACACACTACAATTTATTTTCGCAGCGTACAGCGATTTTTCCTAAAGCAAAAGCTTTTTCATCAATACACAGCTAATAATCTTAATGCACATTATACATGTTAACTCTTTTTCTTTTAAATATAGCTTCTATTTTTATATTATTTACAGCAGTTTTTCTAAATAAAACAGCATTTTATTAGTCACAGTCTTCTTATTATTTATTAATTACCACATATACTCGTATCTTCTGTCCCCGAAGTGCCGGGCCTCCGCCGGCCTCCTTCGTCGGCCTACGGCCCGGTGCCCATGCCGCCCATTAGGGTGCTAACTAACTAATGTTAAAGCTGTAAAATGATATGGAAAATTTGCTGTGCAGTCAGTATTTATGCTATGTATGTAGTATTTTTGTACAAAAATAAATTTAACTGTATTGCATTATGAGGAAAATAGTAATGTCGTATTGATGTATAATTTCGAATTATCTGCAGTTTGAGTTTTGTTAAACATTTAGTTTATTTTTAGTGAAGTAAGTTATTTGATGTAAAAAAGAATATAAATGATGAGTATGTATTGATAGGCGATTATTTATTTGATATGCAATTTATAATATCCCGTTCAGAAAATGACATCAAATGAATAACGCCATCTGTCGAAGACGAAAATAAACTGCTAAATAAAAAGAGCGATCAAACACACTATAGGGTTTAGTTTAGGCTATGTAGATTTTGAAAGCAGCGTCATTTAGACTAATATCTACGTACCTTTTGCTATCATAACTTATTTAAAGTTATCTTGTGAAGGCATTTATTAATAAGTACCATATTCGTTCAATAGATGTCGTTGCTTGTCTCATTCTTGACCATAATGATAAGTTCTTCTTGAAAACTATAAATGCATATATCTTTTGATAGAGAGCACCGATTACGATGAAACAAAGACTAAGTAATAGCCCAAGTTACGCACAAAATTTATATATAAAAGTTACCTACATTCGTTTCGTAAATTTGACGTGATGCTTAGTCATCGAAACAGACAAACAGACAAAAATTCCAAAAATGCTGGAAATGTGTTTTGTTGGTTATACTTTAATATCCTGACAATTTTTTTTTTAAATATTTTCGATGTACAAAAACGATTTTTCTACAGACTTATTATATGTATAGATAGATATAGATTATAACAATAACAGAAGTGCTTGGTATGTATGCCATTTTTTTTTTAAGTATTTTCTTTTGTTAGTATCATACTAAGGTTAATTACCCAAGTGATAAGCTGACTAAAAAACAGGAAAGAATGAATTTTTCCACTGTAGATTTGATTTTTACAAAAACAAATTGATGCAGAAAATATAATTTTATTAAATGTCCTCGACTGTACACTTCCGGTGCATTCATGACAGAAACTGTTTAATTTCAGTAACTGTAGGTTAATTAGCAATAACTTAACAGACATTATAACTTTATTGGTCAGGGTCCTTACAAAAGTGCCCATCATTCTTTTGCATCGCCAATGGTATTTCGTGTTCGGTGTTACTGAAAATGTTACAGAAGGCTTACGGTGAATCGACTTTATCAAAAACACGTGCTTATGAGTGGTACAATGTTATTGGTGACGAGACGTGGGTTTTCCAGTTTTCGGAGTGGCGCCTTCCAACTGAACAGAAACCGAAAAAACCACCTCAAAGTCGATCAAAAGTCAAAGTCATGTTGACTGTTTTCTTTGACTATCGCGGTGTTGTGCGTTCGGAATTTTGCCGGAAGGTGAAACGGTAAATAAAGAATATTATTTGAGGGTTATGCGGCATTTAAGAGAGCAAATTCGACGAATTATATAATTTTAATCGGTAGAAGACATAAAGAAGAATTCGCGGCGAGAACTGAACTCAATTCCGGAAACAGCGTTCAAAAAATGTTTTGATGATTGGATTATTCGTTGGCGTAAGTTTAAATTTGGATGAATAACAAACACTTTGTGTATCATTAATCTTTTCCCGTTACTTTCTTGACAGAAAAAAATCGAGAATTTTTTTTACCACTTTGTCGGCGTAACTCATTTGTATATTCATGCCAAATTACAGCTCTCTAGTATTGAGTCTTTGAGCTTTAGTGCGGACAGATAGACTGACAGACGGACATGGCGAAACTATATAGTTTCGCCGTGTCCGTCTCTCCGGGTTCTTTGTTGACTACGGAACCCTAAAAACGGCCAAGTGCGGTGCAATTAATTTTGCAGTCGAAAAACACAAATGTTCTCATGACCAATAAATGTTTGTAATGGCAAAAGGGAAAGCAAACAAATTAATAACGATTTTTAGATCTCTTCTTTTGTCTCAGGGAGGAGAAGAATCTAAGGAATAAAGAAGTAGAGTTCTCGCGCATTCCATAATATTCACTCGCTTTATATGCATCCGCACATTTCTCCATGCTAAATTCCATCCTGATGGCGCTACTTAAAAAAAAGTCAACTTGAGTAGCTCCATTAGTCGTAAATTGTTTTTGGGCAAATATATAATGTCGTACAGGAGGTAAGATAAAGGGTGAAAAAATACTCTTAACTAATCTGAAAAGCACTTGTTTTCCCAATCATTGGGATCATTTTATGGTTCTGGACGACACCTGGGAACATTTTAGTTACGGAGAAATTGGATGTCTAGGTTTCAAAATTTTTCACCAGCTTTTTTTAATACTGGTTTTTAAGGTTTTTACTTTAGTTACCTCCATGACCCGTTTACTATTCAAAGCATCCACCAGTACAATGTTTTGGGTGTATTTCATTGAATTTTACCGTAAAACGTGACTTTTCACCCCAAAAAATAAGTTGTTTCCCGGCAATAATTTTTGCCAATGTGCATCAAACTAAGTAAATAATGCCTGACTGATGGTTTCGCGAAAGGTCTGTTTACATCCTGTATAGCCTGACTCCCTCTCCTCAAATGGTAGCCTAAACCTGAATCTTTCAGCAGTGTGCTCAAAGAAGAGCTAAATCTTGCATTCCTAAAAAGTTGTAAAAACGAAATATTTTGCATGCAATCAAGTAACTAATGGATTGTGACAAATATGATTTCAAATAAAATAGCAAGTAAGGTCAACTAAATTTTATTTACAATCTGGTTATTGATAAATGAAAACAATTTCTACGAAAAGTACGTACGTATGACTATATAACTAATTATATACTCTGCTTAATACGTCTATGCATAAACCGTTTTAGGTGTACTTCTAAAACAAACATATTAGTTAGAATCAGCTATAAACAATCGATTAATTTACACTGTAATGGATCAATCGATTGTTAATGAGCGAGTGGTCGTTGGGTAGCTTATCGGCGGGCGGCTTTGGGGATGGCATCTCCTTCCGCTTTGTAACCGAGCTCGTCAGCAGAGTAGTTGGTGACAACGGGCTTGCCGTCGTCTCCGAGGTAGCTGGAGTAGCCGCGGACGACGATGACGTTGTGGACCTTGTTCTCCTCATCCAAAGCTTCCTTCAAGACACCCTCTTCTTCGCGTTTGCTGCCGTCTTCGCCTTCATACCTGTTGATATTTCATACATTAATAAGATTTCATGTTAAAGGGAAAATATATAAACCTACATATAAAATAGGTATAAGATATTTTTCTTACGAATAGACGTATGCACCATTGGGCTCCTGGACGAAACTGTAACTGATGATCTTGGAAGGCTCGTCGACGGGGGCGGCAACGGCGACGGCCACAAGGGCGAGGGCGACAAGGATCATCTGCACAAAAAATATCAAGAAGCTTTTTAGACAACTAACTCGACACAAGATTAGTGTTGAAAATAAAGTTATTAAAAACGCAGTCTTTATAGATGAAATAACACACAAAAACACCTACCGATTTCATTTTGAAATATTTGGTTTTGGTTCGGCGGCTGATTAGCAACTGATGCACAACCTATCACGATGTCATCTTTTATACATGTCCTAGCGCTCCAGCATAATGTCAACTGTCATGTCGGACAGTGTCGATATTCTGGTTGGCCATTGATAAATATTTATAATTTAGTCAATGAGATTCATTTCAACTCTTTATTATACAGATACTACAATACTAATGCTATAAATTTGCTCGCAGCACCTATTAGTTAATTATCATATATGTGTATGTTAATAAGGAAATGATGATTGGATCAAAAGATAACAGTGATTAAATTGTTCGATTATTTCAAACACAATATTAGCCTATAATGTTCTCATTGCTGGGCTGGGACACAGATTTTCCACCCCCCAAAAAAAAAGGCATCCTCTCTACGAAAGGAAACTAGTAAGTTGACTCTGGCGCCTCCATGCATGTGCATGCACCGGGATTGGCTTATTGGCTCCACCTGACAATAAGGTATTAAAACTTGAATGCTGTGGTAAAGTATCTCTAAAATTGAATACAAATCATGACAGCACCGCGACCCGGGGCAATACCGGTGAGAAAAGTTTTATATGTACCAGAATTAAAAACGAATTTGCTATCTATCAGTAAGCAAAATTATTGCTAATGTTGATGATTACAACAACATTTCCAATAATTTTATCCAGTCGTAAAATTTACAATCAATAAATTAGTTGCAAAATAAAATACTACACATCAGTTAACATCTTGTGAAAATGAAGAAATGACAGCAAAGACTGATTATGATACTTACTTGTGGCTCCAAAGAATGGGCAACTTACTCCGATATTAGTAAAAGTTAGACAGTCTTGTGTCGACGTCAAGCAGACCAGGCAACCATCCCCCACCGAAGGCTCGTGTGCAACCCCACCGGAGTGTTCCCACGTTGCCGTCGTGGTGGGGCTTGTGTGTCTCAATGATCCTTGGAGCTCTGCCGGTAGATATACTCATGCCGGAAAGGTCCAAGGGGAGAGACCAGACAAAGAGGGACACGCGAGGGGCACACCGCCCGGAGACGTGAACAGTGTTCGGTTTCTCGGGCGGTGTGCTTGTCGGAGGAAGAAACCCTACTTGCTGCTCTCTGGTTCGCGTCTGCTCATCAGACGTGACTGTGAGGGCAGTGAGTAGGCGGAGGGAGAGAGGATGGGGGAGACAGGGACCGTACCCTTTAAAGGAAAAAATGGAAAAACAGACAGTCGCAACAGTATTACCCCAGGGCGGTACCAGCTGCTTAGCAGCTGGAGAATCCGCCACGTCTCCATTGGAGGCGTCAAGCCCCTCGTATTCTGGGGGGGGCAACGAATGTCTTTTACCGTTTGCCAGTGGCAACAAGAGCCGAGGAGGCTCCCGGTCAGGAAGTCCTGTGACCGGCAGTAATTTGGAAGGGCCTGACAAGTTGTCGGGTGGCAAACTCTGGCGAAGGAGCTTGCCTGAGCGGCGGAGCGATGCGGGATCAGAGTCTGACTCCGTGTCTGACGTCGGCTCGGCGGGCTCTGGATGCCAGAGTTTGGGGATTGCTGCGGATAACGCGGAGCGTTTCCGCAAGCGGCCGAGAGCGGAGGACGGCAGGGGGTCGACATCCGGTGGCGAGCGGATGGTCTCGGCCCGAAAAGTTCCCAAAAAAGGTGGGGGCCGAGGCAGAGGAGGGGGACTAGCTTCCCAGGAGGCTGCCAGGCGAGCCGCGGAACGCACTGAGGAGGGGCGCCACCTTGATCAGAGGGTGCTCTCTTCTTCGTCTTCCAGCGGTGAGCCGGAGACCGGTGGTGAGCCCAATACCGGTGGTGAGCCAGAGACCGGGGGCTTCGATCATGAGCGCTTGGCCGGGTTTGCGGAGGTAGTGAGGAGCGCAATACGCGACGTTTCTCTTAAGAGGACGTTCGCGTCAAAAAACAAGGCCGTAAGCGCGGCCTCGACCTCCATTTTGGCGGCAGCGAAGGCGCTGTGTGGCAAGCCTCCGTCGGACGAGGTGTCCATATTGCGGGCGGAGGTCACCCGCTTGGCGGCCGCCATGGAGTCTCTCCAAAGGGAGAATGAGAGGCTCCAAGCAGATCTGGCCGGGCTCCAAAGAGGAGCCTTCATGGAGGTGCCCCAGGAAGGGTGCGAGCGCGGGCAGAGCCAGCCCCCAGCTGCCGATGACCAGGTCCTGAACCTGGTTCGGCAGGAGCTGGCTGCCCTCCACCGACGGTGTTCCGTCGTAGAGGGCATTGTCCTGCGCCCCTCTCTGGGGGGGAACAAGGTGACCCCAGGCCGGGCTGCGCAGTCATATGCGGGCGCTGCGGCTGGCGGGTCCAAGGCGGGGCCGTCCAGCCAGCCCGCCGGCGACACCGCGACGCCCCCCGGAAAGCCGGCTTCGGCGAACCAAACGGCAGTGCCGGCTAAAAAGACGGCGGCCCCTGAGAAGGGTAAGGCGCCTGCCCCGAAAAAGGGCAAGGCGCCTGCCCCGGAAAAGGGCAAGGCGCCTGCCCCAAAAAAGGGCAAGGTGGCAGCGAAGGCGAAGGTACCAGCGCCAGAGGCGGACCCTCCGCCCCCACAGCCTCCTGCTGCCGAAGATGGTTGGCAGGTGGCTGGGGAAAAGGAGAAGGGCAAAAAGGCGGCCCAAAAGGCCAGGCGTGCTAAACGCAAGCGCCGGCACAAGAAAAAGCGGAGCGCCGCGGCAAAGCTTTGTGCCCCAAAAACCGCGGCTGTAGTTATAACGCTACAGCCGGACGCGGTCAGTAAGGGCATGCTTTACCGCGACGTGCTGGCGAAATTAAAGGCAACGGTGGACCTCGGGGAGCTCGGGATCACTGAGGGCCTCCGGCTTCGTGTCACCGCAACAGGGGCTCGAATGCTGGAGATTCCTGGGGAATCGAGCGCCTCGTCCGCGGACGCTCTGGCTGAGAAGTTTAGGGCATCTTTAAATGCGGACGAGGTCCGAGTGTCCAGGCCAGTCAAGTGCGCAAGCCTGCGCATCCTGGGTCTGGACGACTCGGTCTCCGAGGAGGAGGTGTTGGCCGCCGTTACCGCGGCTGGGGGGTGCTCTGCCGTGCAGGTCAAGGCGGGCACCCTACGCCCAGACCGCGAGGGCATGCTGACCGTAACGGTTAGCTGCCCTGTGACGGCGGCAAAGACAATTGCGGAGGGCCACACCCTGAAGGTTGGCTGGTCGAGGGCGCAGGTCAAGCTGCTTGAGCCCAGACCTCTAAGGTGCTTCCGGTGCCATGTGGGGCACCACGTAGGGTGCCGGTGCACCTCGGAGGTGGACCGCAGTGAACTTTGCTTCCGCTGCGGTCAGCCCGGTCACAAGGCCGCGGCTTGCCTGGCCACGCCGCACTGCGACGCATGTGCGGCGGCTGGGAAGCCGGCCGAGCACCGGGCAGGGAGCAAGGCCTGCGCTCCACCCGCCAAGACCAGGGGTAACGGAAGGCCCTCCGCCACCACCCCCACCGTCGCCAACGCCGCAGCCGCCGCTGCCACCGCCGCCGCTGCCACCGCCGCCGCCGCCGCCGCCGCTGCTGCTGCCGCTGCCGCCACCGCCACCACCGCAACTCCCGCTGCGGTGAGGCCACAGGAGGCCCCGGAGGGGGCTGAAATGGAGTGCCAGTAATGGCCCCATTAAGCCTCCTCCAAGCAAATATCAACCACTGCGCCTGCGCTCAGGATCTGTTGCTCCAGAGTATGGCGCAGTGGTCGATAAACATCGCCGTGGTCGCTGAGCCCTATTTTGTCCCGCCCAGGGCAGACTGGGTGGAGGACCTAAGCGGCTCAGTGACCATCATCGCGTCGGCCGCCGCCGGCACCCCGGCCCTTGAAATGGTCAGGAAGGGTCAGGGGTGCGTAGCAGCACGGTTCGGGGAGATCGTAGTAGCGGGAGTCTACTTCTCTCCGAGCCGAACTCTCGCCGAGTTCCAAAACTCCCTCAGGGAGTTAAGTGTCGTCATCGGAGGCTATTCCCTCCCCGTACTTGTGCTCGGGGACTTCAATGCCAAGAGCTTGGCTTGGGGTTCCCGTTACACGGATGTGCGGGGTGGGATGGTCGAGTGCTGGGCTCTGGAAACAGGCCTGGACATCCTGAATCGGGGTTCTGTACCCACGTGTGTGCGGATGCGGGGCGAGTCGGTGGTGGACATTTCGTTCGCCAGCCCTGCTCTGTCACAGCGTGTCGTCGACTGGCGCGTCATGGAGGGGGTGGAGACCTATTCCGACCACCGGTATATCCGGTTTGAGGTCTCTGCCCAGTCCTCAAGTGCGCCGGTCCCACAGACCCCGAGTGGTCCGCGTTGGGCGCTGAAGCAGCTGGACCGGGAGCTACTCCTGGAAGCCTCGATCGTGCGGGCCTGGGTGTCATCACCGGTCAGGCCCGCCGACGTCAACAACGAGGCGGGTTGGTTCCAGGAGGCCATGTCCGAGATATGCGACATCGCAATGCCCCGAGTCCGGCCAGGAAGCGCCCGGCGTCAGGTGTACTGGTGGTCGCGAGAGCTGTCGCACCTGCGTGAGCAGTGTGTGGCGGCGCGGCGCCGGTACGCCAGGCATCGCAGGCTCCGCATTCGTCCTCCGAATGCGGAAGCCACTGAGGCGGAGCTGTATGAAGGGTACAGAGCGGCGAAGACCGCCCTCCTCGAGGCTCGTAAGCGGGCCAAAGATCAGGCCCGCGAGGAGATGCTGGAGACTCTCAACAGAGATCCGTGGGGGCGCCCGTACAAGGCGGTGCGGAATCAACTCCGCACCCGGGCCCCCCCGCTTACGCAGAGTCTCCGGCCTGAGCTCGTGGAGGACGTGGTGAGCGCTCTGTTCCCTTCGCGAGGGGAGCACCCTCCCCCGCCAATGGCTCCGCCACCTGCGGTGCCGGAAGCGGACCAATCAGGATCCGATGACGACATTCCGGAGGTGACTGGGGTAGACCTGAGAGTGGCGGTACGGAGGCTTAAGGCCAAAAATACCGCCCCGGGACCCGACGGCTTGCCTGGCAAAGCCTGGGTCCTGGCCTCAGAGGCTCTTGGGCCCCGACTGGAGGGGTTCTTAAGCGCGTGCATGGAAAGAGGCCAGTTCCCGCTTCGTTGGAAGACGGGGAAGCTGGTCCTCATCCAGAAGCCGGGGCGCCCTGCGGACTCGCCGTCCGCATACCGGCCCATTGTGCTGCTCGACGAGGTGGGCAAGCTCTTTGAAAGAGTAATTGCAAACCGCCTCGCCGAGCACCTTGAGGGGATGGGTCCGGATCTTGCGGAACACCAGTTTGGTTTCCGTAAGAGGCGCTCAACGGTGGACGCCATCATGCGCGTGAGAGCCCTCACGACGGGGGTTGCGGTCTCTCGGGGCGGTGTGGTCTTGGCGGTGTCTCTCGACATCGCCAACGCCTTCAACACTATGCCCTGGAGCTGCATTAGGGAGGCACTCCGGTATCACCGGGTGCCGGCCTACCTTCGACTACTTGACAGACAGGGCTGTCATCTACCCCGGTCAAGACGGAGAATTGAACCGGCGAGAGATGTCGTGCGGTGTTCCACAGGGATCGGTTCTGGGGCCGCCCCTGTGGAACATCGGTTACGACTGGGTGCTGCGTGCCGACCTCCCTAGCGGTGTCAGCGTAGTATGTTACGCTGACGATACGCTTGTGCTAGCACAGGGGGGGTCGCACGAGGCGGCGGCCGAAAATATGATACGCGGGGTTGCGATAGTTGTAGAGAGGATCCGGCAGCTGGGTCTCGAGGTGGCACTTCACAAGTCGGAGGCCATGGGCTTCCATGGACGTGGGAATGTGCTACCGTCGGGATCCCAGCTAACGGTGGGAGGGGTTCCCATCGGCGTCGAGTGTACTTTAAAGTACCTAGGACTCGTCCTCGACAGCCGGTGGAACTTCGTGGAGCACTTCCGACGTTTGGCTCCCAGACTGGAGCGGGCGGCGGCTGCCTTCAGGTGGCTCTTGCCCAATCTGGGGGGGCCAAACGCCTCCTGCCGGAGGCTCTATGCGGGGATCGTGCGGTCCATGGCCCTTTATGGGGCCCCGGTGTGGGCGAGTGCTTTGAGAAAGCGGGCCGCCCATTACCTGAACGCGCCCCAAAAGGTTATGGCCGTGAGGCTAGTCCGTGGGTACCGCACGATCTCCCGCGAGGCGGCGAACCTCCTTGCCGGATTGCCGCCATGGGATCTGGAGGCGATAGTCCTCGCGCGCCTGCATGAATGGCGCGCGGAGGCGCTGCACCGGGGGGTCACTCCGTTGCCGCGGCTAATTGCTGCGCAGCGGACAGACCTCCGGTGCGATCTCATGGCGGCATGGAAACAGCGACTGTCGCAACCCCGTGCAGGGCACGCCACGATAGTGGCGGTAAGTCCCCTCTTTGAGGAGTGGCTGGAGAGGCGCCACGGCGCCCTCACCTTCCGTCTGACGCAGGTACTCACCGGACACGGTTGTTTCGGGAGGTACCTGCACCGAATCAGGCGGGAGGAAACGCCCGGTTGTCACCATTGTGAGGATCGGCCGGAGGACACGGTGGAGCACACCGTGGAGGTGTGTCCCGCTTGGGCGGAGCCCCGCCGTGTTCTCGTAGCGGCGATCGGCGGCGGCGACCTCTCGCGTCCGGCCCTGGTGCAAGCCATGGTCCGGGGCGAGGAGGAATGGGACGCCGTCGCCTCCTTCTGCGAAGCAGTGATGCTAGCGAAGGAGGTGGCGGAACGTGAGAGGGAGAGAACCTCTCGTCCCAGCCGCCGCGGGAGGCGCTCCGGGCGTCGGGGGCCACGTGATGGCTTCCGGCCACCGTAGACGCGGGCCTGTGGACGGTGAGTGATGGGTAAGCTCGCCGTCTGTCCGTCTTATGACGACGACAGGCCGTGTCGACGGCGCGTTCGTGTTCCACGCGCGCCTCAAAGAGATGTCAGCAACATGGAAGGGGCCCGCAAGGGCCGACGCCTGTCGAAGCTGCGGGTTGTCCGCAAGGGATACCGAGGCCTCGACATGAAGGGCGAAGAAGGAACATGGGTGGTTTTTAGTCAGTAGAAGTCTGACACTCCCTTTTGCTTTGCCCAAGAGCGGGAAGGGTTATAATATGATGATTTTCCACCAGCCAAAAAAAAAAAAAAAGGCTCGTGTGCAACGTGTGTGTGAATGTTTATATTGGAGTGCCAGATATTTTGTAACCAGATTTTTCCCGTTGTGTATTTTTATTTTATTTTTTTTTTTTTTTTTTTTTTTTTTGTTGTGTATTTTTTTGTTGTGTGTATATTTTATTAAAAGTAAAAGTAAAATGTTTGACAAAGTAAGGTTTAAAATTTTTAAGAAATATTTTTGAGGTGACTGTGATATTTCTTGTTTTGCTACCGTCTAAGGGCCCATGCCCCCATGGAGGGCGACATGGCCTCGGCTGATGCACCTTGTCGGTTGCTACATTGCGCATTTGTTTGCGGTCGCAAGAAGCGTGTCACTTTAAAGCTGGCAGAGATTTTTATGTCACATTTCTTTAATGTCTTTCTTATATTTGGGTTTATGTATGATAAATGAACACCTAAAACATAAAATAAAAAATTTGTCATAATTAATTTTGTATTTATAGCATGTAACTTATAATGCACACTGCCAACTATACGAACATTCATCCTTGGAATTCGATGTGCACTAAAGGATACGTTGCTAGCTTGGTGGTACGTCGTCTATCGAGCACAAAGATAAACTGCTAAAATATATTATAATATATTATGGAAAGTGACAGAACACATTTTATGCAATGTAGATTTTCAAAGAAGCTGCTTCTAGACGAGTACAGAGTATGCTAAGCTATAATAACATTTTGAAAAGCTCGATTTAAAAGTTAACTAACACTTGAACTTTATGGTATGATATGAAAGTTCAAATTGACTTTTAAGTTTTATTACAAATCGTTTGTATGGGAGTATAGAAAAGTATTGTTTTTAGACCTTTTCAGTCAATTTTTATTTTTTTCTCTTCAGAGAACCGTCCTTGTACTTCAAGTAATATTCTATTCAGCCGTTCTCGAGATTTGCGCTTAGCAACACTTCGATTCATTTTTAAATTATAGATAGATAGAAGAAGTCCGACTAAAACATCAACTACAAAGAAAATGGTCGTTGCGGAGGGTTGTTTTTTTTTGGTTCGGAACAATAACCGGAAATTATTTTTCGAAAATAAAAGACTATGTATGACCTAATAACATCACCTATCTGTATATACCAGTATAAGTCCCGTTAAAATCAGTCTAGCCGTTTCGGAGATTAGCCGGAACACAAAGACAGGCAAAAAATTCAAAAAAAATTGTTTCGTTCTATGTAGCTTAGGTACTGAGAATGAAAGTAGTACTATGCTTTCAGTAAAATAGTAATAATAAAAATAATATTTTTTTATAGTTTTAAATGTTTTTTTATTGTTTTTTGTAAAGAATATTTAGAAATGTAATAAGTTTGAATGAAAATAAATAAAGGAATAATAATACACAATTTATTTTCTCCACACAAGTTACCTAATGCTAGGGTTACAAAGGAGCACAAACACGGAATTAACTTTGTGAGAGACTGGTGCTTGACGTAGGTCTCTAAAAAAAACCTGTATTACAAGTCACCAGGGCCCTCCCGCAAGTAAAAAAAATCTTGTTTAAATATATAATTACAAACAGACACTTCGATTTTATTTATTTGTATAGATGTAGGTACAGATAATAGGAACACATAGAAGTAGGATTGTAGATCTCGAGAAAATGTTATGGAATCGAATGTTTTGAAAACGATTGTTTTGTTTTCTCTACTTTGAGATGTAGTAATCACAAACTGTATGTTGCAGTATTATTAAAACGAGTTTTATTCAATGTTCGCATTTTGGGATTATTCAGGCCCTTCAGACATTTGAAACTAACGAAACATTCTGCACACGACCAGTGTCCGCTTCACGTATACAATGCTAGTAACACATTATTGTGCGTTGTGTTGTGACTGGTCGGAACCCTCACCAGTTCACCAGGTCTGATCACTCTGGTGTGATCGGGGACGAGTCTTCAGCGCCACGCGATAGTTCGTGCTGGGACACAAAACACTGAATAATGTCTTTCCAACAATAATAATCGTATGAAACCGATATGCTTCTGATGCGCCATGATACAGTTGTGTGTAGAAACTCTTTTTCTAGTTTCTAGCTTCTAGCTTCAGTCTGTAGTTGACATTTTCTTGTCTTTTCTAGTTGTATGTTTCATGCTTCAGTCTGTAGTTGACATTTTCTTGTCTTTTCTAGTTCTATGTTTCTAGCTTCAGTCTGTAGTTGACATTTTCTTGTCTTTTCTAGTTGTATGTTTCTAGCTTCAGTCTGTAGTTGACATTTTCTTGTCTTTTCTAGTTCTATGTTTCATGCTTCAGTCTGTAGTTGACTTTTTCTAGTTGTATGTTTCTAGCTTCAGTCTGTAGTTGACATTTTCTTGTCTTTTCTAGTTGTATGTTTATAGCTTCAGTCTGTAGTTGAAATTTTCTTGTCTTTTCTAGTTGTATGTTTCATGCTTCAGTCTGTAGTTGACATTTTCTGGTATTTTTCTAGTTGTGTGTTTCTAGCATCAGTGTGTTGTCGACATTTTCTTGAAAGTGTGATACTCAACACTTTCTTCTTTTCAGATATTTTTGCATTAATTTTATAATAGGTGATTCTGAAGTAAGTTACCGAAGCTCAAAAGCCATATTTAGTTCCCTGGTAATCCAGTAGACATGTCGAAAAAAGGTGAGGGGGTAGCTGGATAGTATTCTGAAGTTAAATATTCAGAAAGGGGTTTGAACTTTTTGTATGGAAGCTGGCAAATCGACCCACCGACATTTTGATTTTTTTTAGAAATTACGGGCCACCATGAAATTGGTATGTATGGGTAGAGGACACCTAGACGAACAAAAAATGTTCCTTAACATGGTACCCCAAAGTGTCATGTTATCGAGATATTTGAAGGTAAAGATTGACATATTAATACAATTACCGCATAAAAATAGACCTTTTTCGTGACTATAGGCGTTGATTATTGTTATTACTGTTTATTGAAAGAGAGTAGGACCATTACATACTACTAGGAACACGAGAAAACTATCCTTTGACATAACATAGCGTTTAATTGCGATGCATAGCCATTCTCTCATGCGCATAATAATAATCAACCTGGGAACGATTATTTGGATACAATTTAACGCCTGTACACGTAATAAGTCTATTTTTAATATTTGTCGTTGTACTCATTTGTCGATCTTTACCTTCAAATATCTCGGTAACGCAACACTTTGGGGTACCGTGTTACTGGTAATTTTTTGTTAAGGAGAGTAAGACTAAGTAGTAAGAAGTATTCGACCATGAGGACTCTGCTAGGTGACTCTGAAGTAAGTTACCGAAGCTCAAAAGCTATGAAATTGGTATGTATGGGTAGAGGACACCTAGACGAACAAAAACTGTTAACAATGACGAACAAAATATGTTATGTCAAAGAATAGTTTTCTCGTATTCCTAGTAACTGTAGTATGTAATGGACTCTCTTTCAATAAATAGTAATAACAATAATCAATGCCTATATTCACGAAAAAGGTCTATTTTTATGCGGTAATTGTACTCATTTGTCGATCTTTACCTTAAAATATCTCGGTAACGTGACACTTTAGGGTTACATTTTTTGTTCGTCTATATGCACTCTATCCATACATACTACTTTCATCGTGGGCCGCGATTTCGAAAAAAAATCGAAACGGCAGGCAGGTTGAAATGCCACATCGGTTCTATCCCCTTTAACAGGTTCTTTGGGCTTACACTAGGGAGAGTAAGACTAAGTAGTAAGAAGTATTCGACCATGAGGACTCTGCTTTGGGTTTGGTAGGTGGGGGAACCTCAAAATTTTCTTTTTTTTTCTCTAAGCTCGTTTTGTGAACCACATTGCATGACAAACATGAAGACGTCCAAGAACCCTGAATATGACGAGGAAACACTAAAAAACAACCAAGAAAGAGGGTAGACCGATTTGTCTGCTCATAATCACCTACTCGTAATAACTTCAGTTTATCCATGATCATGTTGCTTTCAACAGCGCCGAAATGTCGGGAACTCAAAACGAATAGTAAATATGGAAAATATAATTTTTAGGGTTCCGTAGTCAACAAGGAACCCTATAGTTTCGCCATGTCCGTCTGTCAGTCTGTCTGTCCGTCTATCCCCACTATAGCTCAAAGACTCTTAGTACTAGAAAGCTGTAATTTGGAATGAAATACAAATCAGTTACGCCGACAAAGTGGTAAAATAAAATGAAAATATTTCGTTTAGGATATCTCCAGAACCTACACATTAAAGTGGGGATGTTTTTTTTTTCTCCCGAAGCCCATTGTGTGGGATGTCGTTGGATAGGTCTTTTAAACATATTGCAAGTTTGTTAAAACATTTTTTTGGTCAAGGGATTCTTTTGTGAAATATTATGCTTTAAAATGCAAATTTTTGTTACACTCAAGTGTGACTACTTCAACCACCTAAACAGGTTGTGTTTGGGCGTTTGAAAAAATCATGGTAGGAGTATAATATTATTATAACGAAATTAAAAGGAAAACTATCACAGCTAAGTTGCCTTCACAAGTTTACGAGTAATAATCGACCAAGTTATAAAATGTACTGAAAATGTAAGTTTGTTTTATTTTCAACCGACTTCCGAAAAGGAGGAGGATATCAATTCGTCTGTGTTTTTTTTTTTTGTATGTTTGTTATCGCATATCTCCGTCATTAAAGAACCGATTTTCAAAATTCTTTTTGCGTTCAAAAAGGTATACTCCCGAGGTAATCCCATTGTCACCAAATCATGATCTGATAATGGGATCCCAGAGAAATTGAAGGCAACCCTCAAATTTTATAGGCACATATAATGTTTTTCATATAATTTCTAAAGCTGTTTTAGTATTTGCGTCTGACCATCATAACACCATGTGAATTCGCTGATGATGATGGAAGGTTCAACTCCTCAAAGGTTAGGAGTTGAAAGAAAATTCTTTCTTATTTATACTCACTTATGGAGCGATAATTGAATTCTTTCAGGGTATTGTAATGTTTGTGTTTTTCTATATGGGTTATTATTTTTAATTCGCTGCTGGAGTTATGAGTAGGTTTTTTGTTTTTTTTTAAGGTAAACCACTCGGTAAATAAGCCATTGTGTCGAGCGGTTATTAAACTCGTAAAATAAGCCTTAGTGTATATAGATAATATTTTTTTTTATACTTGAACTACTTCTGACTCGAAGGCTTATATCCTTTGAATCCTTGATTCTCCTTGACCCTTGAATAATAAAGCTTGAAGGCTTTTCTTAAGCACTTTTGCCCTTGAACCTTGGTCTGCTTTTCTTAAGCAGGAAAACTTTGGGCCCTGCGCAGACGGCACACTCGAGTCTGCGGCGCACAAAAAGTCTGCATGGCGCGCAAAAAGTCGGTCGCGGATTTTTCACAGACTCAACGCACACGACGCACATCTTCGATCATTTTGTCGGCAGAGCTGTAGGGACGTAGACGCTATGGAAATCGTGCAGAGATCGCGAAGTATTATTTTGTACATGAAAATAGTACAGAAAAAGAAGGCGAAATAGAAACATCCTATACTTTCGGAAAGATTACTGAAGGAACAGTTCCATACTAAACATTCAATTCTGAAACAACATCCGGCAAATTCTTCCCACATTTTTCTTTTTAAATGTCTATCATGATATTCTGCCTTAGAAGTATCATAATTGCTGGTCTGTTTTGTATTTCTTGAATTAACATAGTTACATCGACCTCTGGCGCCATGATAATAGATCGCGTGCGTTACGTCCACCCCTAGCAAATGCAGATTGCCGACTAAAGTGTGCGCCGTCTGCGTTAGCGCGCGTTGAAGCAAACGTTCAATTTTTTTCACACACTTTATGTGCGGAGCGGCGCGCCGCGGCGCGGTGCGGTCTGCCCGAATTACACGGATTTTTTGTGCGCCGGACTTTTTGCGCGTCGTGTGCGTTACTGCATATAATTGCATAGGTTCTATTTTCACCATTGATATAAAAACTAAAGATACGGTCGTCCGAACATTTGCTCGACGCGTTCGCCATTCAGAGAATCGGTGTAGTCTGCTCGTTAATGTAACCTTGTATAAGCGGCATGGTATTTTCGAGGTATTAAGAACATAAATAAAGCTTTTAATAAAATTTACGACCTCATCCGAAGAGAGCCGATCGTGGCCTAGTTCACTTCGGCTTAGGAAAGACCATATTGGGACCACGTTTGAGGCGTCATTTTAACATGCCGTTCGCCCAGTCCTTACGCAGTAATATATAAGTCAATGATTTTCACAGACTAAAAAGTGCGTCACGGATAGTCTGTCGTCTGCGCAGGGCCTTGTAAATACTTATTTTCTTGTAATTTTAAAAGAGGTGCAGGTGTCGTAACACCTAATTAAAATAAATAAGCCTTCGTAAACCGTAAAAATAATTCCTTGTGGAGTGCGCGTCATTGATAATTATTATTTTTATTCTTCACTAGAACTGTTTCATAAAACTTGCCTTAGTGCTTTATCACCTACAACATTCGCTGCACTATCATAAACTATTGTTTAGTAACTACACTAACTATTATAACTATTGTGCATATGTAAACTTACTTTACATACTTTGCAACAGCAGAAGGAACTAAAACATCAGTATCGCCACTAACAAAGTATAATAAAATGAGGGTAAATCAAAATCAATAAAACATTTATTTCAAGTAAAAAGAAAAAGCTAAAATGAAATTATTGTCACCCTACCCGCGACTGTCACAATGACACGCGTACACAATAGAAAAATTGCTGATTTCAGTATCTGTTAAAATTTGTTGTTTTATCGTAATTCTTATTAGTAACAAATAACACCAATTTGTTGCACAATTTTTTTCACAAAAAGAGACAGTTTTATATTTGGCTTATCTTTCATACGTTAGGAGTAACAAAAAGAATACAAAAAAATGGAGGACTGAGGGCCCGATTTTTATCAGGGTCATAACTTTCAAACAACAAGAAGTGGTGATCTGTTCTTGCTTTCACAAATTTTCACAATTTATTTAGTAGCTAATAGGATTTCAAACAGTAGCTGTAAGTTAATGGATTCATTTTATTTGCGTGACAAACTTTTACGTGTATGAGGATTGAGGGCCCATTTTGTGAACGAAGATTTACAAAGTAGGACAGTGTTTTGCGATAATATCTTGTTTTCACAAATTTTGTTCGGCATTAGGTAAGATTTGGGCATAAAGACTTTTTCTGTAGTGTACATAGTTTTTCAGGTACAGGCGGGCCCTCAGTCCTCTATGTGAGAACTGAGGGCCCAACTTTACAGTCAATAACTCGCTTATATGACTTTCACAAAATCTGATTCCAACTTTCACAATTGTTGGGGAATGTTCACTAAATCCTAAGCACATTTTTACAGAGTTTTAACAAACGGGCCCTCACACCACACGCACATGATTGTGAACCGTATCTCCTAAGTATGTTGGTGATGTATGATTGAGGTCTGAAAGGTAGGTTGATGAAAGGTGTATGAAAGAGCAAGGTTTTATTTATAACATCAAAATTTTCTTAGTTGTTAATTTTCTGGGGTATGGGGACTTACTGTTTCACTGTAAATAGCTTGTAACGTTACATTTAACACGGGGAGCCTGATAAATGTAAGGCCACAATAAGCACTTTCCTACCTAGGAGGAGAGCACAGTTTAATAGAAAAAGGGAAAAGGTAAACAGTTATTTAATTTTAAGACAATAAAAACAATTAAACCTAAAATATCTATCAGGCCCTACCTACCGGATGCTGGAGAATTCTTATTAAAAATATTATACAAAATTAGGGGTTTCTCAAATGGAAAGCCTCAAGTCAGGCCTTCCAGTCGTTGAGCTCGCAAAGGGGCCGGTTGTAGCCTGCAGTCAAACTTCAGCTTCCATCAGACGCAGAGGAGGCGCGAGGATCAAGGAAACGTCCCTCCGGCTGTAGCAGCAGCCGGCGGACGTCAGGAGTGCCGAAGAGGAGACCCGAAGAGGAGGATCGAGGAGGAGGGCCGAGGAACGTCACTCGGGCACTTTTCTTCCCGACGCAGACCAGCGTAATGGAGATAATATTGCTCAAAAAACTAGTAAACTTCGTAGCTGAGATGTTTTCCGTACCGAGCCCTGGCGTAGACTGGCTCTGACGACCCGGTTCCCAGTCATCCTGACATTTTGAAATTAGAAGCTTTTGTTCTAGAACATTAAAAAATAAAATCAATTTATAACGAGGTACAAGGAGGTATCAATTAGCTGTACTACCTACTCCTAACTCCAGCAGCGAATTAAAAATAAAAACCCTTATAGAAAAACACAAACATTACAGTATCAGGTTGACCCGAGGTGGTCCCATTATCACCAAGTCAGGATCTGATGATGGCATCCCAGGGAAATCGAGGGCAACCCTCAAACTGTATAGGCACGTATTACGTGTTTCGTGCTTTTTCATAAGTTTTTTAAGTATTTGCATCTAGTAGTCATCACTTTATGTTGATGAGCTGATGATGGAAGGTTTAACTCCTCAACGGTTAGGAGTCGGAGCATAATTCTGTAGTAAAATATTATGGGGACGTATATAATAATATGGTTGTATTCTATCAGGTTCTCTAGGTGAGATGATTATGGAAGGTACTACTCCTAAACGGTTAGGAGTTGAAAGCAATTATAAGGGAATCTTGAAGATTAAGGGTTAGGGTTCTTGGTTGAATTTTAAATGTATAGTAAATATTTGTATAGGATATTACAACCAAAAATTGTAAAATAAAAATCTTTTTTGCAAAAAAAAACCGACTTCAAAAACACAAAAATGTGAGAAACACAAAAACCAAAAACAAAAAAGTGAAAAACACAAAAACGAAAAACACAAACAAGTGAAAAATAAACTTCACAAGAAAAAGCAGCTTCTGAAGTCGGTGTCAAAAAAAGGAAACCAAACAAACAAAATGTCAACAAAAAGATTTTTACAGTAAAAATCATCGTTCGAGGCACGTTGGTTAAGTTTAATAAGTACACATATTTCGATGAGCCAACTATGGGACCCTACATTGTGCGTGGTCCGACATGCACTTGGCCGGTTTATATACTGATAGGCATTAAGTGTAAGTGTCTGATCTGCGGCCGGTAAAATTATAAAAAGCGTCTCATTTGTCAACGCACAGACGCCAGCACATCAAACTACTACACTCGATCCTTTACTAGATTTTCCACTTTATTGCTTAGCTGCAAGGTTGATTGGGAAAATTTGACCGTTTCGGGTAACTAGTCTGAACCAACTTTGAAAAAAAATGCCCTAGCTTCTCTCCTTTTTTTATGCACGAATGGTATTTTTTTCATGTTTATTTAAGACTTTTAATATATATGATATTTTACTGCCTTATTATATTACTGTTATTATACTCAGCAGTTTTGTATTCATGATTAACATAGAATTGTTTTAACTTTTAGGCAACAGCAACGAGGCCGCATTATGTCGCAAAATCCATCTTCAGTTGACCTTTATCAAATATGAAAGCGCATACCTCTGTATCTTGGTATGATGCGCTAACTCGTACTAATTTGTTTTTTTGTACTCCTGCTAAATAAAATATGACCTGTCGTCACTTCACTGTTTAAGTAATCAGACTACTTCGAAAGAGGCTCGGGTTTTGTAAAGGTCGATGTCGCCATTTATCCAAGTAGGTAATTAAAATGACAATGTACCTCACGATGCTATCTGGCTTTGAATTCGTTTGAAAGCTTTCAGCCTTCATGTGTGTAAGTGCTCACGTATCGAAAATACTTTTGTCCAATACGGTCCTTTTCTAATGGAAAAAGTTTTCTCATTTTCATGAGTCATCATCATCTACAGGGTGTAAACGTGGTGATGATGTGCATAATGCTTAGATGACGGCTCCATGAACCCTCACGAAGCATTACGGTGCATTAGTAACTAAGTAACTCTACGCAAAAATTATTGCTGGGAACTTTTTTTTCTAATACAGACGAATAAAATATTATAAATGACGATGCCAAGGTTTTTTGCTCATACAATAGTGTAGTGATGTTTCCTGACTAAAATATATGATTCTAATTAGTCCGTCTGTTACATTAGGTATCGAAAAATATTGGATACGTATTTAATGTTTTATCAAATCAATAAAAATTGACGAAGATAAAACGCGTCAAAGATTTGAGGTGGGGGTTTGTGACGTCACTCACCAGTAAAAAATGCCATACTAATGTCTTAGAGTATGACATCACACGAGTTTTCAAAGCACTGTATCGTCTTCATAATTTGTTTACGTGAAAAAAGAAAAAATACGTGTCCAATATTTTTTGGTAATCTATCTGACAGACTAATTAGATTTCTTTGTTAACTACCCCATTGCAATTGATGTGTTTACTCTTTTTAAAGTTCATTGTTACTTTTTTAATGTAACTCTGTGTATGACACAAGATTCTTCGAACTTTAATTAAGATAGAGTTTATTATGAAGTACTTAGCCCTAATTTTTTTTTGTTGGGTTTGGGAAATCATCAAATGACTCCTCCCGCTCTGGGCAGAGCGGAAGGGAGTGTCACACTTTTACTGTCTAAAAACCACCCATGTTCCTTCTTAGCCCATTGTGTCGAGGCCGCGGTATCTCCTTCAAACAACCCGCAGCCCCGACGAGCGTGAAAAGTTCTTAGCCCTTAAATAATAAGCTTAAATACTGTTGCGCGAAACCCGCGATTGAAATATAGTATTCAAAAATAAAATAGAATGTATATACTGTTTAAATTATTTTTATTTATTGTACGAACTAGACAACTAGAAAACAACAAAATATGGCAGTGAGCATCAAATAACGAGGAGCTAGACGTGCGGCCGATGCTCCTCCGCACGCTCCTGTGTCATGGTAACACTCCTGTTATTTGCTAAACGTCATCGAAGTGGCAGAGCACATTCGCTGATGAATTGTCGATTAATGTGAAAGTACTTTGAATCAATCAACAATTCATCTGCGCGTCGTTGTTATCAGCTTATCTGCTGGCGACCTTGGGGATGGACTTGCCCTCCGCGTGGAAACCAGACTCGTCAGCGTAGTAGGTGATCTCCTCGAGCTGGCCATCTGGGTTGGTGTAGCTGTAGGTGCCGCGGACGGTGACAACACTGTGCGGCTTGTTTTCTTCATCCAAAGCTTCCTGAACGGTACCTGCTTCTTGGCGTTTGACACCATCATCGGTTTCGAAACTGTTAAAAATACAGATGTGAGACAGATAGAAACATATTTTTCAATACACTTTCTCGAAAACTAGCTCTTATTGCACTACCATTAAGTTCGAAATGCAACACATTTCGCACGCGTGCGGTAATCTTATTTTTCAGCAACCAAGGGCGGGAAGGAAAATTAGTACAGTACAGATAACTATACCTTATACTAAGTCCAAATCTGAAAGTTAACAAATTACGACCATTTCCCTAAAATTAAATAAACTTTTAAAACGTGACATTACCATCTTCGGCAATAGTATGACAATCGAATTGTCAATTATTTCAAGTATAAAGTTAAAGTCAAAGCATTTATTTCAATTAAACCATTACAGGTACTTTTGAATGTCAGAAGAACAATTCATAAAACTAAACTACTAGTGCAATACGTCATCCCGATAGCCACCACGCCGAATCACACGCCGCCGAATGCCCGCAACAACGAACACTGCGAGCACGAAAGCACGCAGCGACGCACACCGCAACAACGAATGCACGAGACTCCAAATCACGGAACAACGAATGCACGCCGCAACGCGCAACCGCCGCCCCGCGACCCGGAGCCCCGCGCACCCACCGCCACGGCACGCGCCGCCGCGCGCCCCCGCACCCACAGCACTCGCCGCCGCAGACATCCGGCGACGCGCAACTTGACGCAGCAACCCCCGGGACGACGTATTGCACTCCTAAGCTACAGTCACAGACACAAGGCATAATAACTTGTGAAAGTACTGTATAGTATAAAACGTCAATACCCGAAATACGAGTGCAGTGTCCCCGCCTGCGCCCCTGTGTTGCAATTTAGTACATTTTATTTTATTTTAATAATAGTTTTGTTTTACTTGTTATAAAAAAATAATTACTTTTGCATAATATAATCTAGATACCTAATAATACCCTCACGGATCGGGCTCAAACTGCCGTACTCAGAGAGCTTTAATGATAACTTAGGCCATCACTTAGTAAAGGTTTTGACAGTTTTGTCTTACAAAAGTATGTCAAATCTTTACTAAGTGACGGCTTAAGTAATCATTAAATATCTCTGAGTACGGCAGTTAGTGCTCATTTCCTCACCCAATTGTGGCTTAAAGTAGGTACAAATTGACTTATAATAATATGTTATAATAACGTTTCGTGTTAGGGACCCAAAAAAAAAAAAAAAAGCTAGCTTAAAGTAGATAGATATTTGTCACAAAATAAGTATTATTTACTCAAAGTTGTATCCACCCTCAGGATCCTGATAATTTCCGAACGTGATGATCTGAGGAGTCTCAGTGGGGGCGGCCGCGGCGACGGCCACAAGGGCGAGGGCGACAAGGATCATCTGCAGATCAAACAGTACACAAGTTAAATTGACACCAAGTCGTAACTAATAATGATTTTTTAATTGTAATGTTCACACATTTTTATTTGATAAAACAAAAAACACGTATCCAATATTTTTCGATAATGTAACAGACGGACTAAACAGAATCATATATTTTTAGTCAGTCAACTACCCTATTGTAAAAATATTAGTTTGTAAAAAGATAATAGAGATCGGAATACATCGTAGGGTTAATCCCATGTTACTCTATTGTTCTTTTTATGGAATAATATCAGGATTTTATAAATACCGCAATTATTTTTAAGTTCCAAAATAAAGCTTTTAGCTTAGAGAGAGGTATTAATTGTTATAAAAATATTAAATGAATAGACGTACGGATTTCATGTTGATTGGCTTTAGTGGCTGCTGTGCGACTGATGCTAGATCGATCGCAAAATAGGCTTTTATACATTTCTCTGACTTCTAACGTAACGCCTGATGTACGACGTCGCTAATCCGGATTCGATATTTTGGTAGACACAAAACATTCGCGTGATATTTATTTTTAAGTTGACAGTAACCTTTAACCGCTTATATCAATAATGAATTCTCTGTAGAAAATGCAAATCAAAATACTTAAAGTTTTGATTATAAAAAAACAAGTTACGTGTATATTTTTATTGTATACGATTTAAATAGGTCATAAATTAAATTTATCTCGTTAACATTCTACAAAAATAAATCTATAGGTACATATAATAAATCTGTAGAGAAATCGTTTTTGTACATCGAAAATATTTAAAAAAAAAATTGTCAGGGTATTAAAGTATAACCAACAGAACACATTTCCAGCATTTTTGGAATTTTTGTCTGTTTGTCTGTTTATCTGTTTGTCTGTTTCGATGACTAAGCATCACGTCAAATTTACGAAACGAATGTAGCTAACTTTTATACATAAATATTGTGCGTAACTTGGGCTATTACTTGGTCTTTGTTTCATCGTAATCGGTGCTCTCTATCAAAAGATATATGAATTTATAGTTTTCAAGAAGAACTTATCGTTATGGTCAAGAATGAGACAAGCAACGACATCTATTGAACGAATATGGTACTTATTACTAAATGCCTTCACAAGATAACTTTAAAAAAGTTATGAAAGCAAAAGGTACGTAGATATAAGTCTAAATGACGCTGCTTTCAAAATCTACATAGCCTAAACCTTATAGTGTTTGATCGCTCTTTTTTAGCAGTTTATCTTCGTCTTCGACAGATGGCGTTATTCATTTGATGTCATTTTCTGAACCGCGGTGATAGTAAACATACACACATTATGTTTCGTGAATAGTCAACCAATAAAAATTTACCAATTACACAGTATTAAAATACTATTTTCTTAAACTAAATTAAAATTAGATAAAACCCAAGACATATTTTTTTTTGTACCGTGTGGGAATCGAACCTGCGACACGCAATGCTACTGTTAATCGTCCACCCATTGCGCCAACCATGTCGTCATATAGATGTGGTGTGTTGTTAGCCCTATGTGTCGAGGCCGCGGTATCTCTTTCGAACAACCCGCAGCCCCAACGGGCGTCGGTCCTTGGGGGCCCCTTCAATGTTGCTGACATCTCTTTGAGACGCGCGTGGAACACGAACGCGCCTCCATCGTCATAGGACGGACGAACGATTAACTAGCCCGTTACTCACCGTTCACAGGCCCGCGCCTACGGTGGCCGGAAGCCATCACGTGGCCCCCGATGCCCGGAGCGTCTCCCGCGGCGGCTGGGACGAGAGGTTGTCTCCCTCTCACGTTCCGCCACCTCTTTCGCTAGCATTACTGCTTTGCAGAAGGAGGTGGCGGCCATTTCAAATTCGATGTCCCAGATTCGGTACAGGTACCCTCTCGAAACACCCTCTAATCCCCCCTTTTTTTTGTGGTTCGTAAATTATCAAATGACTCATCCCGCTCTGGGCGGAGCGGAAGAAAGTGTCAGACTTCTACTGACTAAAAACCACCCACGTTCCTTCTTAGCCCTTTGTGTTTCGGGGCCATGGTATCTCTTGCGGACAACCCTCAGCCCCGGCAGACGTCCCTTTGGGGCCCTTTAATTGTTGCTGACATATCTTTGAGGCGCGCGTGGAACACGAACGTGCAACGACAATCTGTAAATCAACTTTAGTATTAGACATAGTCAGTACTTTGCATTACTCTCTTCTTATTTTCTACAGCGTCAGTAAGTTAACGCAGGGCAATGATTTAATGTACTTTTATCTAAGCGACGCATTTTAGTTTCCGACAAGCACGCGAACGAAGTCGCGGGCACAGCTAGTACGTAAGTATATTTTGGGTTATCAATTAATAAAGGCAGTCTACTCCTCTTCTCCTCCAACTGGCTTGACCCCGTCAAGCTGTCTCAGGGCTTCAGTTTTGCGATATACGGACCCTGAATAGAATGGGGGCAGGCTTTTCTCCAGAAGTGGTAAGTTACTTAATTCATTTTAAGATTCGGCCAAACCGGTGAAGTGGTGCGGCTATTTTGCGGAACGCCTGCAAACACTGGACTGTTATCTGTGAAATTGTATGGAGGTCTGAAGTCCGGTGTCCGGAGATGCGTCCACAATTCCTTCAAAACATTGCTTTAATTTTATTTTGTAATGCTGCTGACAAGTTGTCCTATCCCTCATAGTAAGTCGCGCTTCTTGCTGGGCTGGACTTGACAGTGCCTTCAGAAATTCATTGCACTGGTATCTATACCAGTACCAGTTGTCCACCGGACACTGCATATACGACTAACGTGACCTACCCAGCCCCAATTTAACCCTGCAGCCTATTCACCTATAACTGTAATACATTTTTGGTATAATTATTATGTTGAACATGTGAGAGTTGTCCATAAAAATAAATGAAATCGAGCAAACAATTTGTAACTTATTTAGTCGACCTTTGGGTGATCCAGAGACAAACAAAAATGTGGAGGAATGTGGTATGGTGTATATCTGAAAATAATCATAAGATCACGGCTGAAATCGTGAAGGGTTAGCAGAGGTGTACCTACATTGAAAATAATTTTAATTGAATACTAAGATAAAGTAGAAAAATATTTTGAATACACTTAAAAACTTTAAAATGGACGGTCGGGATCTTTAGTATTCGGGCAAGCGTGTTTTCAAGCATCGATAGCCTCGGAAAAGCACGGCACATCAACATAAATCAGTGTGGAAGCCAGGATATTCCTAATCAATTTTGTCAGTGCCGTGGACCGAGGATATAAGAGACAGTAAACTAATTCTGGAAATTTTGCGGAGGCCGAGTCCACACATACAAATGGGTAGAGTAGCTTGTGTTGTGCTTGCTCGGTCGTTCAAAGACACATTTACCTAAAATGGTTGCTAACGTACTCGTATGTCTCATAATTTGATCCCTTTTGTCCTAAAAATGAGTGAGCTTTATAAAGGAGAAACACGAAGGAAATATGTTAAAATATTAGGGCCGAAATAGACCAAATGCATGTTAATTTGGAGTATAGCATAGCTTTTAGTTCTATTCTATATCTTGACTTTATTTAAATAATATAAGTTTTTTTTTAAAGTGACTTGGTCACTGTCATTATTGCACTTTACTTTCTCGTTGTTTTCTTTTATTTTTAAATACCTGGTATGTACATACATTGTAGGTAATCTTTAAATTATTTAAATCGCTGATTGGTCAACGCAAGTAACTTGTAACTAGTTAGTTTTATATACGTGGAAGCTTGTAATTAGCAAATATCCCTACTTATGCATGATATTTATAACTATTATTGGTCTGTAAGCTTTATCTTCTATATCTTCTTCTATATATAAAAATGAATCCATATTTCCTTGGTCATCGCATCACGCCTGAACGGCTGGACCGATTTCGCTAATTCGTTTTTTGTTATTTTTGTAATTGTCAGGAGAAGGTTCTAATGAAAGAAAAAAAGAAGAAAGTTGGCAGCAGTAGGTAGGCAGGTAGTTTTAACTTTCAGTCATGACGAGCATTAGAACGGCTATTTAGAACCAGTGTCAATGGAGGAAATAGCCTGGTGGTTGTGCGACTGCTCTTCAATCGGTTAGTTGCGGGCTCGATCCCCACTATGGGATATACCTCCTTTTTGTGATTTGTTTGATTTTTTTGTTATGCCCTTTACATTTCTTTTTCCCATTTTTTTAATATATTTAATCTGTTCCACAATAAAGATACAATTTAAAAACAAGATATGCTGATATTAAAAGTGTTATAGAAGAAATTATCATCATTACAGAAGATACATGTAGCGACATCTATTGAAAAAAAATGTTATTAACAAATAAATGTGCTCACAAGTTAACTTTTTAATCGAGTTTTTCGAAATGTTGATATAGCTTAGCGTACACTGGATTCGTCCAGAAGACGCTTCTATGAAAATCTACATTGCATAAAGTGTGTGTTCTATCGATTTCTACGCATTATATTTTTGAAGTTTATCTTTGTGCTCGATAGATGACGATGTTCGTTTCACCCCATTGTCTGAATTGAACTGTTGAGATTTTCCTTAAATGATCTTCCACATCCCCTTTTTTCTTCCCCGTTACCAACCACAATAAGCTTTTCCAAGCTATCAGGCTCCCTCCTTACCACGTGTTCGAAGTACGTGTTCCCTGTCGATGCGTTTCCCGTCGACTGAAGGAGTGGGCAAACCCTATTGAGAGAGCGGGATCCACTATTTCTTGAGAAGACATTAAGACTGTAGCGACAATCTTGTGTTTCGTGGTGCAGTCCTTATAAAATCTTCGGCAACCTTTTTCTTTATGTTTTACCACAACTGCCCCGCATCCGATAATCAACAAAAGGTTAGCGGCATGCAGCTTGGTCATTCCTTTAAGGAAAATCTCAACAGTTCAATTCAGACAATGGGGTGAAACGAACATCGTCATCTATCGAGCACAAAGATAAACTTCAAAAATATAATGCGTAGAAATCGATAGAACACACACTTTATGCAATGTAGATTTTCATAGAAGCGTCTTCTGGACGAATCCAGTGTACGCTAAGCTATATCAACATTTCGAAAAACTCGATTAAAAAGTTAACTTGTGAGCACATTTATTTGTTAATAACATTTTTTTTCAATAGATGTCGCTACATGTATCTTCTGTAATGATGATAATTTCTTCTATAACACTTTTAATATCAGCATATCTTGTTTTTAAATTGTATCTTTATTGTGGAACAGATTAAATATATTAAAAAAATGGGAAAAAGAAATGTAAAGGGCATAACAAAAAAATCAAACAAATCACAAAAAGGAGGTATATCCCATAGTGGGGATCGAGCCCGCAACTAACCGATTGAAGAGCAGTCGCACAACCACCAGGCTATTTCCTCCATTGACACTGGTTCTAAATAGCCGTTCTAATGCTCGTCATGACTGAAAGTTAAAACTACCTGCCTACCTACTGCTGCCAACTTTCTTCTTTTTTTCTTTCATTAGAACCTTCTCCTGACAATTAAAAAAATAACAAAAAACGAATTAGCGAAATCGGTCCAGCCGTTCAGGCGTGATGCGATGACCAAGGAAATATGGATTCATTTTTATATATAGAAGAAGATATAGAAGATAAAGCTTACAGACCAATAATAGTTATAAATATCATGCATAAGTAGGGATATTTGCTAATTACAAGCTTCCACGTATATAAAACTAACTAGTTACAAGTTACTTGCGTTGACCAATCAGCGATTTAAATAATTTAAAGATTACCTACAATGTATGTACATACCAGGTATTTAAAAAGAAAAGAAAACAACGAGAAAGTAAAGTGCAATAATGACAGTGACCAAGTCACTTTAAAAAAAAACTTATATTATTTAAATAAAGTCAAGATATAGAATAGAACTAAAAGCTATGCTATACTCCAAATTAACATGCATTTGGTCTATTTCGGCCCTAATATTTTAATATATTTCCTTCGTGTTTCTCCTTTATAAAGCTCACTCATTTTTAGGACAAAAGGGATCAAATTATGAGACATACGAGTACGTTAGCAACCATTTTAGGTAAATGTGTCTTTGAACGACCGAGCAAGCACAACACAAGCTACTCTACCCATTTGTATGTGTGGACTCGGCCTCCGCAAAATTTCCAGAATTAGTTTACTGTCTCTTATATCCTCGGTCCACGGCACTGACAAAATTGATTAGGAATATCCTGGCTTCCACACTGATTTATGTTGATGTGCCGTGCTTTTCCGAGGCTATCGATGCTTGAAAACACGCTTGCCCGAATACTAAAGATCCCGACCGTCCATTTTAAAGTTTTTAAGTGTATTCAAAATATTTTTCTACTTTATCTTAGTATTCAATTAAAATTATTTTCAATGTAGGTACACCTCTGCTAACCCTTCACGATTTCAGCCGTGATCTTATGATTATTTTCAGATATACACCATACCACATTCCTCCACATTTTTGTTTGTCTCTGGATCACCCAAAGGTCGACTAAATAAGTTACAAATTGTTTGCTCGATTTCATTTATTTTTATGGACAACTCTCACATGATCAACATAATAATTATACCAAAAATGTATTACAGTTATAGGTGAATAGGCTGCAGGGTTAAATTGGGGCTGGGTAGGTCACGTTAGTCGTATATGCAGTGTCCGGTGGACAACTGGTACTGGTATAGATACCAGTGCAATGAATTTCTGAAGGCACTGTCAAGTCCAGCCTAGCAAGAAGCGCGACTTACTATGAGGGATAGGACAACTTGTCAGCAGCATTACAAAATAAAATTAAAGCAATGTTTTGAAGGAATTGTGGACGCATCTCCGGACACCGGACTTCGGACCTCCATACAATTTCACAGATAACAGTCCAGTGTTTGCAGGCGTTCCGCAAAATAGCCGCACCACTTCACCGGTTTGGCCGAATCTTAAAATGAATTAAGTAACTTACCACTTCTGGAGAAAAGCCTGCCCCCATTCTATTCAGGGTCCGTATATCGCAAAACTGAAGCCCTGAGACAGCTTGACGGGGTCAAGCCAGTTGGAGGAGAAGAGGAGTAGACTGCCTTTATTAATAGATAACCCAAAATATACTTACGTATTTATTTTTGTAGAATGTTAACGAGATAAATTTAATTTATGACCTATTTAAATCGTATACAATAAAAATATACACGTAACTTGTTTTTTTATAATCAAAACTTTAAGTATTTTGATTTGCATTTTCTACAGAGAATTCATTATTGATATAAGCGGTTAAAGGTTACTGTCAACTTAAAAATAAATATCACGCGAATGTTTTGTGTCTACCAAAAGATCGAATCCGGATTAGCGACGTCGTACATCAGGCGTTACGTCTCACATCTGTATTTTTAACAGTTTCGAAACCGGTGATGGTGTCAAACGCCAAGAAGCAGGTACCGTTCAGGAAGCTTTGAATGAAGAAAACAAGCCGCACAGTGTTGTCACCGTCCGCGGCACCTACAGCTACACCAACCCAGATGGCCAGCTCGAGGAGATCACCTACTACGCTGACGAGTCTGGTTTCCACGCGGAGGGCAAGTCCATCCCCAAGGTCGCCAGCAGATAAGCTGATAACAACGACGCGCAGATGAATTGTTGATTGATTCAAAGTACTTTCACATTAATCGACAATTCATCAGCGAATGTGCTCTGCCACTTCGATGACGTTTAGCAAATAACAGGAGTGTTACCATGACACAGGAGCGTGCGGAGGAGCATCGGCCGCACGTCTAGCTCTTCGTTATTTGATGCTCACTGCCATATTTTGTTGTTTTCTAGTTGTCTAGTTCGTACAATAAATAAAAATAATTTAAACAGTATATACATTCTATTTTATTTTTGAATACTATATTTCAATCGCGGGTTTAGCGCAACAGTATTTAATTTAAATCTATATTGGTGTTCGTGACTGCCACTGTCAACTGCCAGCTTTTTCCTTGCTTTTTCATTTATGTTTTGTTACATATTTAGAGTATTTTATTTTAAACTAGCTGTACCCGGCATGCATTGCAAAGCCCTTTTTCTTACCTACTACCTACCAACTACCTACCCAACTTAAAAATGAAGACATGTGATAAGTCGGTGAGTGAATAGTATTGCACCACATAATAATATAGGATGCCGAAGTAGTACTATTACTAATTCAGCTTATAGTACGGTCAGCATCAGAAGTAGCTTAACACTTCGCTATTTTAATTATTTGATGTACAGGACTCCAGCTGTTATTTTTAATGTTTCAGAACGTTATTCTTTTAAATATTCCTTACTCTTCAAAAATTTGTTACTAACGAGTAATATCTAACAAGTTTTTATTAAAAAACCTGCTTTGTAACTTTAAGTAGTGTTAAGCTACTTTTGCTGCTGACCGTACCTTTAAGTTGAATTAAAGGCACGATCATGACAGGACATGGAGTACTTATAGTAATAAGAACTCTGTGTCCCGTCATGATCGTTCAAGACGTAAAAAGATATGACAGACAAATAGAGAAAATGATGAACACAGGTTCATAAGGCTAGGCAGATTTTCTTCACAACCACAGTCAACACACAGTACTGGTTAATACGATATACTTTTGGTAAGACTTTGGTTAGACATTGGGGTCATTGACTACTTATAAAATTTGTTAATATGACACGAAGCAACTTTTAAAAGTGATTTTCACCTTCTATATTAGTTAACATTTTTCTTTTTGTCGAACATGGTATCTTGGAAGCCATACTATTCCGAAACAGATTTTATATCAGAGAAGAAACCGTTATTTCACGAGGAAATCGTTATTTAATTTTGCATACTTAGTAGTGTTCATGACTGCACTCGCTAACTTTGAAAAATAAACGGTTGGTTGCCTTCCTGATTTCCTGGAGAAGCGCATTCTACTGAGAAATCGACTGAACGAACAATTATAGATGAATAATGTCAGTGCGGTGCAAATATTGTAAAACACGGTTTAAAGAGGACCGCAGACTCCTATATGATTGGTACAAATATACTGAAAGTCGAGAGCAAGGTAACTAAGTAGTAGGAAAAACAAGAAAAGAAAACAAGGTGGTTAACGCCCTTTGTTCCCTACGTATACGTATACGATGCATGGTAAGCTTTAGTTTAGTGACGTCATTAATTGGTAGATTCATTCAGGCACAGTGTGGGAATCTTGCAATCTAGGCGGATTTATTTCCAAATTGAATTAAATAAAGATACAAGTTATAAAATATTATTGATTGGTATTCAAATAAATAAAAATACTTAAATACTGGAAGAAAATAAATTTCTAATAGGTTGGGGAAAAAGTTTCTTCGCATTTTTTAAGAAAAATCAAAACATCATTTAATATAGTTTATTTACATTTAACTAAAGTATGTAGGTACCATTTTGTTCGATAACTTTTTGCCATCTTGTAGGTAGGGACATGATCCCATTGCTATAGAAATTTTGGGACTTCTGGTCAAAATACCGCAACAAGTGGTTTTGGCAGTCCTCTCGTGATGTTAACCTGACACTGCCTAAAGAATTCTGAAGAGACCGAAACAGGTGGAAATCTGAAGGTGCAAGGTCAGGACTATACGGCGAATGCATTAACACCTCCCAGCCAAACTCTCTTAATTTTTGCTGAGTGGCTAAAGATGTGTGAGGTCTAGCGTTATCATGATGAAAAACCACACCCCTTCTGTTTATTAATTCCGGCCGCTTTCTCTCAACTTCTTGCTTTAATCTCATCAGTTGTTCGCAGTAGAGTTCAGAATCGATGGTCCTGCCTGGTGGTAACAGCTCATAATGAATAATGCCCTTCCAATCCCACCACACACACAGCATCACCTTGTTGCGAGTTAACCCGGGTTTCGCCACAGTCTGTGAAGCCTGACCGTCCTTTGACCATGACCTTTTTCGCACGTTCTTGTCGTACGTGCATTGCAATAATGCATTGCAGTCTGTTATAACTTTAAATTTTAGACCAATCAAATATACTCTACATTTCTTTAAAGTAAGGACCACTGCCATCGTTTCCAGTTCATAGGAGTACCAAAAAGCTTCTTCACGGGTCGTTTGACGGCTGAAATAAGCAACTGGCCTAAAAGGGTACTGTTCATTAAGTCTCTGTAATAAGATACCCCCAATTCCTAATTTACTGGTATCACAGTGGATCTCTGTGATATAATCTGGATTGTACAACGCTAACACAGGTCTAACTACCAATTTAGATTTTATATCTTCGAATGCACGTTCTTGTTCGTCACCCCAATCCCAAGGAACGTCGGCTTTGGTCAGTTGAGTAAGTGGTTTTGCAATGGAAGCGAAATTTAAAACAAAACGACGAAAGTAACTGGCCAAGCTAAAAAATTTACGAACTTGATGGACATTGGTCGGTTTTGGGAATTCAGAAACCGCTTTTATTTTCTTACTTCCAGGTTAAAGCCCCGCCTTGGGAAATCTCATAACCAAGATAGTCGATTTCGGATTGGAGAAAGAAACACTTTTGTAGATTAAGGGTGAGATTGGCATTACGTAAAAGATGTAAAATAGCTTCCAACTTGCCAAATGCCTCGTTTAATGAATTACCGGTAGATAGTAAATCATCTAAATAAGGGATAGCCACTCGAATCGTTGGGCTCCCAGTGCTTTATTGATCATACCCTGAAAGACTGCAGGAGCATTCACAAGACCAAATGGCATTCTCATATACTAGTAGTGGCCGTCGGGAGTCACGAAAGCTGTTGCATGACGTGACTCCTTAGTCACTGGGATCTGGTGATAGCCGGATGCCAAATCTAAGCTTGTGAAGTATGATTTTCCGCTTAGCCGATCGAACTGGTCATCAATGACTGGCATCGGATAGCTATCTTTTACCGTCTTTTTATTCAATGCCCGATAGTCTACGCATAGCCTGTATTCATTATTCTTTTTCCGAACCAACACTATGGGGCTGGCATAAGCCGACTGTGATTCTCTTATTATAATAAGAGCTTATTATTATATAACTGCTTATTATTATATAACAGCTTATTATTAGCTAACATATCACCTATAATTTCCCGTACCTTTGCGCGCTCACTAAAAGGTAGTCTATAAGGTCTATAAATCACAGCCGTATCGTCGTTAAGACGTAATGTCATTTCGGTTATATGAGTCAGCCCAAGTTCCTGCATATTAAAGGCAAAACAGTCCCTAAATTTGTTCAGGAGGTCTAATAACTGATCACTTTCAGTGTCAGTCACTTTGGGGCCAATATGTAACATATCCAAAGTAATAGGTTTCTTTATTGGGTTGGATTTATCACAATTTTCAGACAACCGAGTATTTACATGAATAGAATCCACATCCAAACATTCATGTTTTGATGTAAATGAACCTTGATTGTTTAGTTTTATTGCCCGTGATAATAATTTAAAAATTGGAGAAAGTAATTGGATTTTCAGACAAATTCATTACTAAACATCGACTATTTCCTTGATGAAATTGGTAGACACCTTGCAATAGAATGTATTGGTTACCGGGTTTCATGCATGCACTGCCTGGGACAAATAATGGTCCTGAGAACATATCTGGTGTATGTACTTGTATGTCCTGTAACCCTTTGATCGAGATGTCATTGGTATTGTAAATATCAATCCTCTCTACATCGGAATCATCACAGTAAAGAACCAGTTTAGTGCATGTCTTATGTACGGTAACAGTAGGCAGCTCTGTTAAAGACTGCCCAATCAGAACATCTGTCTTAAGTAAATTATCCGGTACAATAAATGCTTCTATATCTGCTTGGACCGCATCTACTACAACAGTTACAAATATCCTAGCAATTGGTACGACACTTCCAAAACCTCTAATAATGGGAAGTGCCATCTTATTTTGGACTACGTTAAGATTTTTGACAATCGATTCTCTGATTAAGGTACATTGACTCCGAAAGTCTATAAAAGCTGAGACCGATATGTCATTAACAGAAATAGTTTTAAAATACTTACAATTTGACTTTTCGTTTGTTGCTATTTGTAGAACGCTTTGTGTAGGATTGTGATTCGTATTTTGTTGTGTTCGATCAGTTTTTGGTCGAGAACCTATCAGCTCACAATTTTGTGTCATATGTCCTAATCGTAAACACTTATCACATCTTCTCAATGGTTTATTACAGTTACGCGCGGTATGCCCTGTATCACCACAATTATAACATTGAAACGACCTAGACTTTGCCCGGCTAGTTGTGGGTATAGATCTATTGGAGATATTGTTGCAATTATTATCCGAATCTTTTGTATTTTGCGAGTCTCGTTTAGGAAGTAATGAGTCTCTCTTTGAGATAAGACTTCGTTTTGATATTCGGTGAAAATATTTGAGCAAGTCCGATGTCCTCTTAAAACTGGCTCCTTGGCGTTTAACCTCACGCCATTATCCTCCGCCTCACGCTATTATATTAGTTTGCGGAGGCACGAACGGACGGCTTCCATGCGGTTATAAGAAAGAAGGTAGCCTCCTTGTTACAGAGCGTGCGAGGCAGTGGCAACGGTATCCTGCAGATGGTTGTGTCTCGTGCGGATTGCCCTATCCAGAACAAATGGATGCAAATCATGATGGGTGTTGACTAACATAGTACATAAGAGTTTACTAACACAATAGTAGTTGTAATAATTTATGTTTTTGTATTTTAGGTATATATTTAATTTGTTTAATATTGTAATTTGGTTGAAATTGAATTTATATGGATTATTTTTATCTGAAATAAACTGATTAATAATAATAATAATTATCACAGATACCGCTAATTATGCAATCCACAGCGTTTCTTCCTTTAATGCCACACATTTTCACCAACCTAGCCTTCTCATGGAAATACTCTTCCATCGATTCCTCTCTCCTACTTCTTCTGCTAAGCATTTTCGTCAAACGATCGGCGTAGTTACGATCGTCTGGAAAAGTTTTATTATCTTTTTTTGGCATTGTTTCCAACTTAAATCAATAGTAGGTACTCCTACCTTGGTACCACTTTTTGGCATGACCAGAAAGTTTCGGTATAGCATAGTAGATAATTTGCCTTTCTGTCCAACCATAAATTCTTGCCGTTTCGTTCACCTTACGAATCCAGTCTTCGGCCGACTGTGCATGTGCGTCAGGATCTAATTCTGAGATCACATTTTGCGATCCTTCAAAACAATTGCCCGTAACTATTCTAGAGAATCTTTTTAAAAACTGGTTTTCTTTGTGAGTACTGGATCGACTTTTCCAGTGAGAGCGAATTCTCGAACGGGATCGTTTTTGTTTTGCGAACGAAGAATTATCTGACAGATCAGACAAATCTAGCTTTCACTTATTTCGATTGTTGTGTTCAGAACCGGAAGAGCTGGTATCATCACTGTGATGACGCAATGCGCGAGATTTACGTTTCCATTTCGATAACGTCGGGTGGAACGAGACCTGCGATTTCGCGTATGAAAATCGGAAATGCTGCTTTTCGAAGCCGTACTACTGCTACTATGACGTCGATATGATAACGAGGTCGAAGAATCAGATGCTATTCTGCGACGAGATCGGTTGCGGTATGTATCACGTTTACGTTGTCTTTGATGAGGTCTTATCGTGGAACGTCTACTTCTTCTAGGCTCCTGGATACGCTCAGGATTGCGTGATGATCTTTTACGTATATTCGGTTCCAAAGGTGGAGTATAATTCGACCTACCACTGGAAGCCATTGTTCAGAACTATGTTTATTGGCGGAGATTATGATAACCAATAAATAAATATTTAAAGTATTTATTTTTATTTTATTTTATTTAGCCCATGGTAAAGTGGATAGGTAGTTACGTGGTTTAAGCAAGTATCATGTGGTAGGTGTTAGTAAGGAAAAGAGAAACAAAAGAGAAAAAAAAACAATGATGAGTACTTAATCCATATTACGGCAGCTGATTCGTTATTGTACCTATGGAAATGCACATACTCGTAAAACAACCCATTTCGCCTCATAACTGCTAAATCACAGAATTCTTCGAATAAACAAATACACAACTAGGTATTTAAATCAAATAATTATATCAACAGCAATACTTTTGGGATGTGTACTTATAGATAACATGAGATTATCTATAAGACGCATAAACAAAAATTACTAGTGAAAAGGTACTAAAGTACCGAGTCAAAGTTCGTACCTGCTGCCCTTAGAACAGGAACATATTAACCACTAAGCGGTTAATCTGTATTGGAAGAAGTCAATCATAACAATCATAAATAATTAACGAGAAAAATATCGCAATGTAAAAATATACGGGCGACAAAATAATTAAGCGCGTGGCAGTCATTCGGTCCGGTGCGGTAGGTACGTGGGGATTCTGGCCTCCGGGGGCTCCGGAGAAATTCAAATTCAAAATATTTACTGCACCATAATGTTTACAAGCACAAGGTGTTACTGTATATTAAACAGTAAGAGATACCTATAGTAATTGTTACTTTAATAATATAATCGAAGCCAATCTAAACTAATAGGTATTATAAAGAGGAAAGGTAAGAATTTTTGTTTGTTACGAGTACGATTTAACTCAATTTAATATGTTGGATAGTCGATTTATCGAGAAAGGTTATAAGCTATATTATGTGACGCGGACGAAGTTGCGTGGGTCAGCTAGTCTATTATAATATCTATACTAATATTATAAAGCTGAAGAGTTTGTTTGTTTGTTTGAACGCGGTAAACTCAGGGACTACTAGTTGGAGTAGAAAAAATCTTTTTGTGTTGGATAGTCCATTTATCGAGGAAGGCTTTAGGTTATATAACATCACGCTAAGACCAATAGGAGTGGAGCATAAATGAAAAATGTTGCAAAAACGGGAAAAAATATTCCTTTTTGAGAGCTTCCGTTACGTGCGCTGCGAAAACGGTTTAAGTTACGCAAATATCATGTATGAAGGAATTGTTCCTCTTTAAATGTTCTAAAAAAAAGTCCGTGACAGCATATGTCTATCTTTTAAGATTGACTCACTGTAACCATTTTTACTATTAAAATGTTAGATTAAAAAGAAAGATATTTTGCGATGCTTATTTAACCCATATGATATTAATCTATATCTAAATAAATACGTTTGTTCGCATGGAAATTTAATATAAAATATTTGTGCCCTTTACTCTATACAGTTTAAACAATTATCTTAGAAGATATCGCAATATCAAAATATCCGCGCGACAAAATAATTACGCGCGCGGCAGTCATTCGGTCCGGTGCGGTAGGTAAATGGGGATTCTGGCCTCCGGGGGCTCCGGAGAAATTCAAATTCAAAATATTTACTGCACCATAATGTTAACAAGTACAAGGTGTTACTGTATATTTAACAGTAAGAGATAGCTATAGTAATTGTCACTGGTAATAATATAATCGAAGCCAATCTAAATAAAGAGGAAAGGTAAGATTTTTTGTTTGTTACGAGATAGTCGATTTATCGAGAAAGGTTATGAGCTATATTAAGTGACGCAAATGAAGTTGCGTGGGTCAACTAGTTATAGGCATATTTATAGGCATAACATCCTTTCAACGCAAGTGAATATCACGATGTATCATTACTAAAACTCAGACATAAACAAACCTGGCGAACCTGTGACCTACTTTTAATTTCTGCCCATAAACTGAGGTACCCACGCCACGCAGTTTATCGGATATCGCGTCGCGTCGTCGCGTCGGTGTTGAAAATCAAACCGTAATATGTATACAGTACTTGTCGTTACAAGTAAACAAATCACAATTGAAATAATGTATTCGAATGTCAAATACTTATTTCATTTCAACCATTAAATTACCTGAGCTCATCAACCGTCATTTCTATAAAAATAATTAGGTCAAATAAAATAACATACCTGAGAACTTCTCCAACACTCTTAGTTCTTACCACTTCTGACTGTTAACGGTGTCAGGTCAAATGATACACAGTCTTCAATTTCCTGAAATGCTTTTAATCAATACTTGGTACTTTTTCTTGCAATTAAATGTTTACAACAGTTACGTTCCAATTGGTAATGGCCGCCGGCGCTTACCACAGACTATCTCACAAGTCAACAACTTGTTTTTAAATTATTTTCTAAAATGTGGGTATCGCTAACACAAAGATGGCTGCCTAGTTATTATGTAAGTCTCCTCAAGGATAATGGATATCAATTAAAAGAGTTTGTTGAGAAGAGTAAGAAATCATAATGACTTCACACCTATATTTAAAAGCTTGTTTTAATATTCTTAGTGTAAGGCAAAAAAATGGTGTATTCAAAATACTTTCTCGAAAACTGACTCTTATCACACTACGATTAGGTTCAAGAAGTTTAGTATTTCACATGCGTGCGATTTTTTCATTTGCCGCGATCAAAGGACCAAGAAAAAAATGCGCAGATAACTATACAGACTATACTTATATTAGGGTTTATATCCTACATTATGGCGGTGATTATTATTTTTTTTTCAATTTCGCAAAAATGTTTTATTCGTTTTTCTGTTTTTTTTTTTTGGGTGGAAAATCGTCAAATAACCCCTCCCGCTCTTGGGCAGAGCGAAAGGGAGTGTCAGACTTCTACTGACTAAAAACCATCCATGCTCCTTCTTAGCCCTTTTTATCGAGGCCGCGGTATCTCTTGCGAGCAACCCGCAGCCCCGACGGGAAATGTTTGAATCGTTTTTGAAATACCGGGCGGAGAGCGCGCGCTTAGAGCCTTATTTATGGTCAACCGGTAGGAAGATGGGATGGCTTAAGGGTGTCGACGCAAGTTGCATCCCACACTAAAGGCCTATCCAACTTCCATGGCAACTTATAATTAAAAAATAAAAAGTCCTGACTGACTGACTGACACATCAACGCCCAGCCCAAACCCTTGAACCTAGAAAACTGTTTTTTTTACAGTGTGTTGGCGACTGGCTGGGATGCCACCTTTTTTTATGAACTATATGTATTTTAAATAATGGTTCCTTTTCTGTGACTTTTTCTTATGTTGTCAAGTGTCAGTGATCCATTGCTTTGTACATAGTTTGTTCTGATATTAAATAGCAATTATAACATACTAACAGTGTTTCTACCATCTCCAATCCATCCTAAATAAGTACAGTCCACTTTGCTTTGCTTTGACTACGTGTTTCCACCATGGTTAATGTATAATAATGACGAAATGAATGTTTACTAAGCTAAATGAAAAAATGAAAAACTTACGTCAAAATGAAAATGTTGGAAAATGGTTTGATTTTACGGCGAGAATGGACCAAAATGTTGGTGAGCAAAGTGGACTGTAGTTATTTAGGATGGATTGGAGATGGTAGAAACACTGTTAGTATGTTATAATTGCTATTTAATATCAGAACAAAACTATGTACAAAGCAATGGATCACTGACACTTGACAACATAAGAAAAAGTCACAGAAAAGGAACCATTATTCAAAATACATATAGTTCATAAAAAAAGGTGGCATCCCAGCCAGTCGCCAACATAGGTACTTCACGGCGCGCTTTCCGTTTCGTCTAAGCCACTCGAATTTGTGAACCACGTATCGGACGACTTAGACATTCTCATCAAAAGTCAATATGACATCGATGCCTTAGGCATAACGAAAAGCGCCCCTCGCCCAAACGATGACGATAAACGAGCCGTAGACATTGTCGAATCTTCGGCGCGCCAACTTGATGATGGACATTTTGAAGTTGGCCTACCCTGGAAGAAAGAACTGCCGAAGACTATACCTGACAGTTACCCGCAGGCATTATCGCGCTTAAAGGCCCTCGAACGTCAGATGACAAAAGATGTATCGTTCGCCACAGCCTTTAACAAATTCATAGACGACGTCATCGCTAAAGGCTACGCTGAAGAGTGCGAACCGATCACCTATCACCAACGAAAACCACCAAATGGTTCCGGCGTTGACGTAGAAGCTGGTATTCGCTGGTACCTGCCTATTTTCGGCGTTTTTCACCCCCAAAAGAAGAAGCTCAGAGCGGTCCACGACGCCGCCGCGGCGACGAAGGGTGTAAGTTTAAACAGCCTGCTCCTACAGGGTCCGGACCTACTTTGTTCTTTACTGGATATCTTGTTCCGCTTTAGAGAAGGCGCCGTGGCTCTAAACGGTGACATAAAAGAAATGTTTCCTCAAATAAAAATCGCTCCAAGAGACAGAGACGCCCAGCGCTTCCTCTGGCGTAACAAAGAAGGCGAACTGAAAGAGTATCGTATGTCGTCTTTGATTTTTGGCGCAGTTTCGAGTCCGTTCATCGCGCTCTACATTAAAAACAAAAATGCAAGAACACTCCAAGCCGATTACCCCGCCGCCTGTAAGGCAATAATTGACGACCACTATATAGACGACTATTTAGGTAGCCACTCCAGTGTTGCCGACGCGGCGCAGTTGGCCGCTGACGTAGTCACCGTTCACAAAGCCTGTGGTTTCGAGATGCGCGCGTGGACGTCAAACGATCCGGAGGCACTTTCGCTTATCCCAAAGGAATTTCGAAGCGACGCAACCTCCGACGTCTATTTACCGCCTAGTAGCGAGGTTGGCGTATTGGGTGTTAAGTGGAACCCACTTCAGGATTCGCTGGGTTTCCGAGCAGTGTCGCAGTTACCGGCCGACACCTTAACCAAACGTAGTCTCTTATCAAACGTCATGAAGGTCTATGACCCCCTCGGCTTATTAATGCCGGTCATCATCTGGGGCCGTATTCTGATACAGAAACTATGGAGGGCAGGGGTCGGCTGGGACTCACCGCTTCCCGACACGTACGTAAATGAATCTGAAGACTGGTTTTTACAATTGCAGGTCGCGTCCAACATAAAAATACCTCGTTGGTATATGACTAAGACAGATGTAGTGGATACCCAACTGCATGTATTAGCCGATGGTGGCGAACAAGCTTATGCATGTGCTGCCTATTGGCGTTTTAGATACGATGACGACTCTGTGTCGACAACTCTAATCGGCAGTAAAGCACGCGTTTCGCCCTTAAGGCCGGTCTCAATTCCACGCATTGAGCTACAAGCTGCGCTTATAGCCTCTCGTTTCGCGCAAACAATTTTGCAGGCTCATCGAATTAAGCCCTCCGAGATCACTTTTTGGACAGACTCTACCACCGTCCTTAAGTGGATTCGGAGTGATGCTCGGACGTTTAAACCATTCGTGGCGCACAGGTTGGGAGAGATATTAGAAACCACCAACCCGTCTAACTGGAGGTGGATTCCTACCTCTCTCAACGTCGCAAACGATGCCACAAAACCTAAAAAATTAAACCTCACACAGTCTCATCGATGGTTTACGGGCCCTCCATTTCTGTTACAGCCACCATACGCTTGGCCGACCGAGCGAGTTGCTGACATCGAGGAGACTCCACCAGACCTCGAGTTGAAATCGGAGCTGGTGGGGTTGCTCCTCGACGTTCCGTTATCGAGTCCAGTACCTGACGCGACGCGTTTTAGCTCTTGGCTACGCCTTTTGCGCGCTACCGCCCGTGTTCTCCAGGGTGCGCGATTATTCCGGCTTAAACTGTCTCGGCCAATAGATCAAAATTCTAATATATACATCGACAGCACCAAATCTCCTTCACAACTTCACGCGGCGGACATCATAACAGCTGAGAAGATGATACTCCAACGAGCTCAGAGAGACAGCTTCCCCGACGAGCTGAAAGCAGTCGAATCTTCACAGCCCGTGCCCAAAAACAGCCGAATAGCAAAACTTGCTCCAACTCTTGGTCAGGATGGCTTAATGCGACTGGACTCACGGACAAAGTATGCGCCAGGAGTGAGTGAGAGAGCCATATCACCTGCATTTCTGGATGGTCGCCATCACGTCACACGACTTCTCATCCTTCACGAACATATTCACGCCGCACATTGTTTCAACGAACTTGTCCTTAATGAGCTCAGGCAGAAGTTTTGGATACTCAAAGCAAGAGTCAGCATCCGTAGCGTAGCCAAAGCCTGTCTCCAATGCAGAAGGTGGAATGGCCAACCTGCTCGACCTCAAATCGGCAATCTACCGGAAGAGCGACTCGACCATCATAAGAGGCCGTTCACGCACGTGGGCCTAGATTATTTCGGTGCGATCACTGTTACAAAATTCCGACGCCACGAAAAACGCTACGTCGCGCTGTACACATGCCTAGTAACGAGAGCCATCCACTTAGAACTTGTCACTTCACTTTCATCCGATGCTGCCATTATGAGCCTAAGACGTTTTATTGCTCGCCGAGGATCGCCTTCAACAATATTTACAGATAACGGCACCAACTTTGTCGGAGCCTCCCGAGAGCTACGCTCGTTACAAGACGACGCAGTGCAAGAATACGCCACAAACCACAAAATCGAATGGCATTTCATCCCACCGGCATCACCGTTCATGGGCGGAGCATGGGAAAGATTAGTAAGAACCGTAAAGACAGCCCTGAGAGCCTGCCTCGCCGAAAAAGTATTAAAAGAAGACGTCCTATCCACACTACTCCTTGAGGCAGAGGCCATAATAAATTCGAGACCTCTCACGTATGTGCCATCTTCAACCGATTCACCAGAAGCGATCACTCCTTTCCATTTCATCTTGGGTTCCTCTTCAGTCGCACCTTGGGTTCCTCTTCAGTCGCACCTTGGACCAGCACGCTCACAGACGCAGACTTAGACAGAAGGTGTGACTGGCGTCGAAGCTTACGTCTGGCAGATCAGTTTTGGGCACGATGGCTGCGCGAGTACCTGCCCACGCTCCGAGCAAGGGGACCCTCCACCAACACATTTAGTTTCAGTGAGGGAGACGTGGTGCTGATCGCCGACCCTACCCTTCCTCGTGGCTTATGGCCGTTAGGAAGAATAGTGTCGATCTACCCAGGGCCAGACGGAGCGGTCCGCGTGGCAGACGTCCGCACTAGGGGCGGCATACTGCGCCGACCGGCCCGTAAGCTAGTTTTAATGGAAGCTGCTTTCCAGCCAGTAGCCACCGGTTGTTAGTGTTCCACTGGGGGTCCGGTATGTTGGCGACTGGCTGGGATGCCACCTTTTTTTATGAACTATATGTATTTTAAATAATGGTTCCTTTTCTGTGACTTTTTCTTATGTTGTCAAGTGTCAGTGATCCATTGCTTTGTACATAGTTTGTTCTGATATTAAATAGCAATTATAACATACTAACAGTGTTTCTACCATCTCCAATCCATCCTAAATAAGTACAGTCCACTTTGCTCACCAACACAGTGGTTCCCTTTATAATGTAGGCACGGAATGCGGAAGGATTTTTCGAAATTCAACCCTTACGGGAGTAGAATAGGGGATGAAAGTTTGTATGAGAAATCGCCATTTTTGTAGTTTAAACCATGAAATTTGGTGTCTATTATTCTGGTACGTCTCATGGGTTATTTTCCGACATATACGCGGGCGAAGCCGGGGGCAAGATTGGGGTCTTAGTATCGTCTTTTTACTTTATCGTCCTCTTCCGACCGCTGTACTATTTTTTTAAAGTCCTCTTCTGTATCCTTAATTCCGCCTCGAATACGATTACCCCCAGTTGTATCAAAATGTAAAGTTTTATTAAAAACTCTTTTACAATCATTTTAATTGGAGATTGAGATTATGTACTATTAATTACTAACAACATATATTTGAATAAAATGGAACAATATAATAATAATAAACACTTTTCTCCCGTAAACGAAATTTCGTACAGGTTTTGAGTTCAAGAAAATACAATTGGGCATAAATTATGTCAAGTGCCTAGCACTGTGTAAAAGGTCATTGTAACTCAAATATGCTATCAACGTCGCATAATATTCGCGTCAAGGTCACATTATGGCGCGAAAACCGCTTTTGCTTGACCCCTGACGAATATTACTATCCATCAAAACGAAAGACCAAGCGAGGTTTCAAATCATCGGCATGTGTAATTTGTACAGTTCTTCAAATCTGTCTTTCATCATAAGTCTATTGAGTGTGATTTACTTGTGCAAGTGCTATTGCGATAGCCTCTATCGCATGGGTCCTAGTGCCATCACAACTGGTTCAATCTGTAATCTATTCACTCACTGTAACCATGAGGTAATGTCCTATGTAATGATTTTGTGATCACTCTGCCTCTTCATCTATATTGATCAAAATCGAGTATAAGACGGTTCAAAGGAGATGGGAATGACTCCATACATTCCTGGGCCCAGGTGTTAACTGAATCAAACTAGCCTTATTTGTAAGAGGGTATAATAACAAGGCCTCACTAAAAATTTGGTGAAATTTGGCTATCCAGGAATCAAGTTATATGAAGTTTAGTAAAAGTAAGGTTAATTATAACATTGTAGTTTTTTATATTTTTCACGAAATACTCTTCAATGGCTTCGGTTGTATTATGGTTTTATACATGGAGCGTGTTTGTATCAAGATCCGTCAAAAGTCCTATGCAAAGCCGAGGTCGTGGGGTTAAACAATAGAACAAGGAAAAAAATACTTGCGCACTCAAAAGGAGAAAGACAACGAACGAGTGCCATCTGTCAGTTGGTGTCTGACTGATGTCAGGCAGAAGTATTGCCAGAAAAAAAATAAAAGTAATTCTATGAATCGATTCCACGAAAAAACACTTTTCACTCGATTTTCATACATATTCTGAGATTTTAGCGATTTAGTCATAATCGATTACCAGCAATTCAGGCATTACTTAATCGATTATTTAGTTTCATAACTTATTTAAAGTTTTCTCGCTTCCTAGATAGAAACATGGTACCATATTTTGTGATTTCCTTTAGAAAAATATAACGATTTTTTTAATACATATTTCAACTAGTTAACTCCTGGGCCCAGAAGTCCCCTTCTCCTTTAATTGGGCTAGTCTCATCAGCTGCATGGACGATGCCCGTTGAGCCAAAGCCTTCATACAATAGATGCCTGAATTTGAACGGACCGCTTAGTCCGGCCGAGTAACCGGTGAGACTCGCAGGGCGCTTGCAAGTAGGGAGAGAACCTCTCGTCCCAGCCACCGCAGGAGACGCTCCAGGCGCCGGGGGCCACGTGACGGCTTCCGGCCACCGTAGACGCGGGCCTGTGGACGGTAGGTACTGGGCTAGCTCGCCGTTTGTCCGTCTTATGACGACGACAGGCCGTGTCGACGGCACGTTCGTGTTCCACGCGCGCCTCTAAGAAATGTCAGCAACATAGAAGGGGCCCGCAAGGGCCGACGCCCGTCGGGGCTGCGGGTTGTTCGCAAGAGATATCGCGGCTTCGACATAAAGGCCTAAGAGCGGGATTTGATGATTTACCACCACCCAAAAAAAAAGGCCGCTTGCCTTGATATTGTTTTAATGTCAATCTTTTTATATCTATGGTTATTCTATGTTGTCTTAATGCTGGGAAATGGTCTCCCTCATAACCTGCCACTCTTCTCTTTATCCAGTTCTCTCAATGTTGATCTCTCATAAGCGCCTCTAAGTCGTCCCGACAGCATTTTATAAGTTTAAAAAAAACTATAAATAAAGTAAAAAAAATAATGTCAAGCTATTCACAAATCGCTGCGATATGTACGAGTTACAATATTATGTTTCGGAGATAATAATGCCTAGCTCTATGCGTTTTTAAACAGTACATTGTTATTTGTAAGAAAGTTCATGTTGATGAATAGAGATTCCGTTTTTAATTGTTAATTCTATTAATAGCCAGATCGAATTGTGAAGATCCAAAACATGAAAAATTCGAAGACAACGTCTTTTTAACCCATTTGCAAAAAGAAGGAGGTTTTATCTTTGACTGTGTGTATTTTTAACCGACTTCCAAAAAGGAGGATGTTCTTAATTCGTCTGTATGTTTTTTTTGTATGTTTGTTATCGCATATCTCCGTCATTAATGAGCCGATTTTCAAAATTATTTTTGTGTTCAAAAAGGTACACTCCCGAGGTAGTCCCATTGTCACCAAATCAGGATCTGACGATGGAATTCCAGGGAAATCGAGGGCAACCCTCAAATTTTATAGGCACATATGATGTTTTTCACATATTTTCTAAAGCTGTTTAAGTATTTGCGTCTGACCATCATAATATCATGACAATTCGCTGATGATGATGGAAGGTTCAACTCCTCAACGGTTACGAGTTGAAAGAAAATTCTTTCTAATTTATACTCACTTATGGAGCGATAATTGTATTCTTTCAGGGTATCAGGTTGACCCGAGGTGGTCCCATTGTCACCAAGTCAGGATCTGATCATGGAATCCCAGCGAAATCGAGGCCAAACGTCAATATAGGCACTTGTAACGTTTTTCGTTTCATATATTTTCTAAAGCTACTCAAGACTTGGCCAAGTGCGTGTCGATCCACACACAATGTAGGGTTCCGTGGTTGCCCATCAAAATATCTGGACTCACAAAACTGATTAACCTCCCTGCCTACCTTCGAACGATGATTTTTATAGTAATAATAATAAATAATAAAAAATACAAATAACTCAAATATATGAATATTCGAGTTATTTGTATTTTTTTAGACATTGATTTGTGTCTGAAGTAAATCTTAATTTAACTTACACCTTACTATTGTGTCGAGTCTGGTTTTTTTAACCTAACAGATAGATGTGTTGCTGGGGAGTATGTTCCGCCACTTCTTCTTTCCAGCTACAACACTAGGAAGTGTCGAAGGGAGGACGTTTTGGGAGACTGTCTCTTGTAAATAAGTAAAGTAAATTTTGACGTTCTAAAAGTGCTGATTATCAGCCTAGTTTGAATAAATGACTTTTGATTTTGATTTTAAATGTTTTCTTAAATTATTTTTGTAAAGAAAATTTTAAAATGTATTCAGTTTGTAAAGAAATAAATAAAGGATGAATAAACAAACCATTTGCAGTTTTAAAATCTGTTCTCTTATACGTCGTTATGTTAAGGAAAATGTATTATGCAAGTACATTTTATAAGTTGGTCGACTATACTCGTAAACTTGTAAAGTTTTCTTAGCTGTGATAGTTTTCCTTGTAATTTCGTTATAATGTATATTCTACCACCATCAATGTTTTCACATACCCAAACACAACCGTTTAACTGGCAAAAAAATTGAACTTTAAAGCTTAATCGATAAAATATTTGAACAAAGTCGCAATATTTTTAAAGACTAATCCGACAACATCCCAGATGAAGGGCTTGACGAGGAAAAAAGTCATCCCCATTTTTATTTGTACTGGCGATACGTTAAAAAATATTTTTGTGATTTTATTTTACCACTTTGTCGGCTTAGCTCATGCTATGCCAAATTACAGCTTTCTAGTACTAACTGTTGCACTCAGAGACGTTTAATGATTACTTAAGCCATCACTTAGTCGTTTAGTTCGGTTCCAGACTTCAAAAGGAAAAAACTAAACCCTCATAGGATCACTTGTGTGTCTGTCTGCCTGTTCGTCTGTCACAGCCAAATTGCTCCGAATCTAATGGACCGATTAAGTTGAAATACACATAATTATATATTTCTATGGTTTAAACACGGACGTATAACGTAAATAACTGAATTTTTGTTATGGGGGTCACTTTTGGGGAGTTTAACAGTTTTATTTTTTAAGTTTTGCAAACTGTACCGTGATATCAAATGAAAAGGCCTATTGTAAGAATCTCAAATATATGTATTTGATCATTTTAAGATAAATACTTTTAAAGATATTTCAGAAAATAGATGAAAATATACCATTCCCACTCCCAACCCCCTCCGCCCGTATCTCCGAAACTAGTGAGCCTAAAACTTTGAAAATAATACAGAAATTAGTTCAACACATAAAGATTACAGGAAAACCTATAAGAAGTCTATGGTGTTTAAATAACATGGTAAATCTCTCGATATTATGCGTACAAACTTATATTTGCAGTTGGAATGTATGGGTAAACATGTTTTTCAATTACAATGTTAAGTTTGGTCGATGGTACGGAACCTTCATATGCAAGTCCGACTTGCACTTGGCCAGTTTTCTTATGTGTCTATGTTCGAAGCCGATTTGAAGAATTTTTTTTTGTCTCAAAGGAGGAGGAGGGGGAGGAGATCGAAATCGGCCGATTTGTTTTTGAAAAATCAAGAAATGTCTAAAAATTGTTGGGGAAAAGCCTATACCGCTTCAGAAGTTGATCACAAAAAAACGATATCAAATCTAACAAATAAAAGTTACAGACAAAAAGAATCAGCTTCAGAAGAAGCTGATTCTTTTTCTGAAGTTCATTTATCCGTTTTCTAGTCTTTTTTTTTTGTTTAGTGCCAACACAATATTATTCTCATATTTTATTTCCATTATCATAACGGCCTCATGTTTTTTATTCAAATAAAACAAACACATTCCAAGGTATTATAATAATGGCATTGATAACTTGACCACTAGAATTTATTTAACTTTATTTTCTTAGTTTACTGTTTCAAAAATTCCAATATGTTACCAGTGGTTAGCTTTGTCAGAGTTTCGTACCTATCCCTCTTGGTTTTTTTTTAGCAATTGCATGAGCATTCACGCTCAGCAGCCGACCACTGGACCTAGGATGAGGTGTAGATCAAAAAAATCAGGGACTAACGATCAACAAAAGGTTTTTTCACCATCTTTTTTTGAACAAGAAATACACTGTGTAAGAAAAAACCTTTGCTCTATTTTCCAATTAAGATGAGCAGTATATAGCTTAGTGAGCCAAATATGTGAAAAGTTCTCCCCGTACATATGAATCTCATCGCACTTGTTTAATAACATGCCTGTATGGATTCTTGGTTTGGTCATGTGGAGAGGATGTGTGAAAGTCGATTAACGAAAGGTATTGACCAGACAGATGTAAGTGGCCACGCCGGGAGAGAACGCCCTATAAAGACATACACTGACCGTATTGGTGGGGTTCTTTAGAAAGGACAGGTGCGTAGTACTTGCAACCGGCGTGCATGTATGACCAGATGTATGAATGTGAACTTACGAGGCAAAAGGAGTATTAAGGATCGTAGCAGGTGGTGTTCCGTGTTTTTTGCCTACCACACCATGCGAAAAGGACGTGAGTTTATTTATGTATGTATGGATTCTTTATCAGATTTTTGCTCTAAGGTGATTCTCACACAATACCTACTTGTCCTCGTGGTCTGGTGGTGAAGTGAATTTCGATCGATCACGTCACATTGACTTGTATGAAATCCGTTAGAATCACAGGTTAGAATCAATCTCAGAATAATTAAATATAATTACATTGTTGGTAGTAGTAGATGACTGACTTAAACTAACGTCGAAACTTACAAATGAGTTCATCAGGACATTTGATTGCTTTGGTAATAACGTGTAAACTATATACAAAACTAAAGTTATAAAATATTAAATTTTGCGAAATATGAGCTCGGCTGTCGTTGCACCGATTTTCGTTATGGCCAAGAGGCTCTCGCTTGGCAGTTGATCAAGAGCCTGATTCAGAAGGCTGTATTTTGTCAATATAGGTCTTGTTGTGAGTAGATCTCTAACTTTAGAGTGAGTCTGGAGCCATAACCACCGGCAGCTTGGGCCCTGACACCGGTGGACAACATTTGAATAAAGGAAATTATAATAGATACACCATATTTATCACATTAATTTATTAATCTTAAAAATGTTAAACTACGTGTACATGCGGCTAATTGTTAAATCTTAAACATTGTCTGTATAATTGATATTATGAGCCCTTGGCTATTGAAAGGTGAGTGGTTATTTGTAGTTTTATCTCCTTCAGACTACCTTGGGGATGGCTTTCCCGTCAGCGTGGTAGCCGGTCTCATCAGCGAAGTAGGTGATGGTGTCTGTCTGGCCTTCTTCATTCAGGTAAGAGTAAGATCCGCTGACTACGATGACGTTTTGAGGATTGTTCTTGTCATCCAGAGTTTGCTTCACAAGGCCTGTTTCCTCCCTGGAGCTGCCGTCGGAAGTCGCGTAACTGTTGATTTTATTTAAATTAGTTTTACATGAGGAAACATTTGAAGCAATATACCCTAACAAGTTTAGGCAATAGCTTGGTAGATGATAATGGTAACAGAGAAAAACGAATAGCAGATTGCATAAATAAAAATACCTGTAAGCATAGGAGCCATCTGGTTTCCGCTCTGAGCTGTATCTAATGATTTCAACGGTTGGCTTCTTCTCAGTTGGTGCAGATGAGGCAATGGCCACTAAGGTGAGGGTGACGAAGATGAACTAAAACAAAACATATCGACAAGAGTTAATAGAACAGAAAACGAGGAGGAGATTAAATGAAAATTTCATAGTAAAGTTATATTGTTGACACTTTGAACTTTGTGTGCCTATTCTAAGTATTATTTTTGATTATATTTTATTTCTTTTATTCATTTCAATATGCATTTAACACGTGTTTAAATATTCCTTTATAAAAAAGAAATAAAATTAAATAAAATAGTAGCCGTCCGGCGGCGTCGGGAACAGTGAGATACTTGGTAGAGGTACCTCCTAACAATACGCGCCATGTCCAGAAGTACTACCTTCTGAATCAAGCCCTTGATCCAGCTGCCAAGCGAGGGACTTTGGGCTTTTAAACCATTGGCAGACACTACTCCTAGCACAATGAGTGCTGTGCTCGTACGTAGCACTGCATCCACAAATATGAAAATGGTGTATTTACTAACTTACCGAATTCATTTTGAATTTGATTGTGTGGCTACTTGGTAAGCAACTGATGCTTTTTGGATCTTAATGTAACCTTTTATACATTTCTATGCTAATATAGATGCGTGTAGAGAAATAATTTTATTTGAAACTCGATCTCTATGTTAGCATGTTGTGTATCCTACACACACGTGTAAATCGTTCCATGCTACCTACCCGTGCGCGTTAGTATCAAGAACTAGAAATATTAAGTAGTTTAATTATTATAGAATTTAAATTATAAACTTGAAATGGAAACTAATTTTAATTTACAGCACTCTTAGTCCAATATTAATATTATAATCGGTCGGATTGAGACGACTCATTTTGAACCGACGCCGACGTTCATTTTCAAAAGGTTTTTTTTTGTTATTCCGTATAGATCAATGTATAATCATAAATTATATTTGGAAATGATTAAATTCTAAAATATTAAAAACCTACAAAATATTAAACAGTGGGCCACTATCAGGAACATGGTTCAAGCTGCCGATGATGTTTTAGAGATCGAGACTTCATTATTATTTGTGCCAAATCTAGGAGTACCTACTATTTGCTCTACTTCAACTGTTCCACAGTTGTACAACGAGTACCTACCGCGGTGTTATTAATATTGGATTACACCTTCTTCCTTTCTTATTAAAAACTAGCTGTGCCCGCGACTTCGTTCGCGTGCTTGTCGGAAACTAAAATGCGTCGCTTAGATAAAAGTACATTTAATCATTGCCCTGCGTTAACTTACTGACTCTGTAAAAAATAAGAAGAGAGTAATACAAAGTACTGACTATGTCTCATACTAAAGTTTAGATGGATGGGTGTTTGTTAATAAACCACGTCAGAACGGCCGAACGGATCTTGAAGAAATTTGAAACAGGTACATTATAGTCGACAGGCAGACAGATTGTCGTTGGCGCGTTCGTGTTCCACGCGCGCCTCAAAGATATGTCAGCAACAATTAAGGGGCCCCAAAGGGACGTCTGCCGGGGCTGAGGGTTGTCCGCAAGAGATACCATGGCCCCGAAACACAAAGGGCTAAGAAGGAACGTGGGTGGTTTTTAGTCAGTAGAAGTCTGACACTTTCTTCCGCTCCGCCCAGAGCGGGATGAGTCATTTGATAATTTACGAACCACAAAAAAAAGGCGGGATTAGAGGGTGTTTCGAGAGGGTACCTGTACCGAATCTGGGACATCGAATCTGAAATGGCCGCCACCTCCTTCTGCGAAGCAGTAATGCTAGCGAAAGAGGTGGCGGAACGTGAGAGGGAGACAACCTCTCGTCCCACCCGCCGCGGGAGACGCTCCGGGCATCGGGGGCCACATGATGGCTTCCGGCCACCGTAGGCGCCTGTGAACGGTGAGTAACGGGCTAGTTAATTGTTCGTCCGTCCTATGACGATGGAGGCGCGTTCGTGTTCCACGCGCGTCTCAAAGAGATGTCAGCAACATTGAAGGGGCCCCCAAGGACCGACGCCCGTTGGGGCTGCGGGTTGTTCGAAAGAGATACCGCGGCCTCGACACATAGGGCTAACAACACACCACATCAGTACAAAAAAAAATATGTCTTGGGTTTTATCTAATTTTAATGTAGTTTAAAAAAAAATAGTATTTTAATACTGTGTAATTGGTAAATTTTTATTTGTTGACTATTCACGAAACATTATGTGTGTATGTTTACCATCACCGCGGTTCAGAAAATGACATCAAATGAATAACGCCATCTGTCAAAGACGAAGATAAACTGCTAAAAAAGAGCGATCAGACACTATAAGGTTTAGGCTATGTAGATTTTGAAAGCAGCGTCATTTAGACTTATATCTACGTACCTTTTGCTATCATAACTTTTTTAAAGTTATCTTGTGAAGGCATTTAGTAATAAGTACCATATTCGTTCAATAGATGTCGTTGCTTGTCTCATTCTTGACCATAACGATAAGTTCTTCTTGAAAACTATAAATTCATATATCTTTTGATAGAGAGCACCGATTACGATGAAACAAAGACTAAGTAATAGCCCAAGTTACGCACAATATTTATGTATAAAAGTTAGCTACATTCGTTTCGTAAATTTGACGTGATGCTTAGTCATCGAAACAGATAAACAGACAAACAGACAAAAATTCCAAAAATGCTGGAAATGTGTTCTGTTGGTTTTACTTTAATACCCTGACAATTTTTTTTTTTGAAATATTTTCGATGTACAAAAACGATTTCTCTGCAGATTTATTATATGTATAGAAGATAGATAGATATAGAATAGATATAGAATAGATAGATATAGATTACCCATTTTTTGTCACTTGTCTAGCCTAGCTTTGTATGAAGTAGGTAGGAATAAAATTATTATTTTTACAGATATTTAATAGCAGCTAAAAAAACCAAAGATGAACGAATTTACGTTACGTTTACACCGCCTGTTCGTGCCCGGGTCTCTGAACGAATTATTATGACTGTTTCATTTTATTGAATTGAGACCAATTTGTATCCCGTCGGAGCTGTGGGTCCCGTCGGGGCTGCGGGTTGTTCGCCAGAGATACCGCGGCCTCAACATAAAGGGCTAAGAAGGAACATGGATGGTTTTTAGTCAGTAGAAGTCTGACACTCCCTTTCCCTCTGCCCAAGAGCGGGAGGGGTTATTTGATGATTTCCCATCCCCAAAAAAAAAAAGGCCAATTTGTGTATGAAGATAAAAAAAAATAGCTTAGGCACTACATCTTCTAAGTTGATTTAAACAATTATTAGGCTTGAAGTAAATATAATTCATTGTTAAAACGTCTTAAAAAAAAATTCAACACACTACTATTTTATAACAAGGACACATTCCGCCATAATATTAATTATATTAGTATGTATGCAAATGATTTTAAAAACACATTTGAATAAAAGTTAACTCCTTATAAAATAATAAAGACATTTCGCTTTACTGTTGCGGTTTATGTTTGCGACTGTTCCATAATCTTACAGAGGTTCATCATATCACTTAGGTCGATCTCGTGGCTAAGTAATAACTAATAACATACGCTCGGGTCAATTTTCAAGTTCAGTCGCGCTTGCCTGGGTTGGTCCGAGGATGGGTAATCATCCATTACATACCGGGTTTAGTAATTTGACGTCACTTTTGTGTAGGCAGTTCACAAAAGGCCTCCTCTTTAAATTTAAACTATGCTAACAGCCTCGGATTATAATGGCTGTTACTTACGGACAGAAAGACAAAGACAGACAGAAGGAAAGGACGCATCTACAAGGTTTCTGTTTTTTGCCATTTGGCTACGGAAACCTAAAAACACTCAAAACGTTGGACTTAGTTTACAGTGACCAAAATGAAACAACTATTTTTCGAGCCGTTTGGGGTTGAAACTCTGGAGTCGAGTGGCTACAGCCTTTTTAAGAAAATTTCGAAACACCTTGTTGACGCTTCCTGTGATCCAAGGGCTCACTTTTTCTGTGACCAGAGGCTAAGTGTTGCCCGCCGGGGCTGCGGTTTGTTCAAAAGAGATACCGTGGCCTCGGCACAAAGGGCTAAGAAGGAACATGGGTGATTTTTAGTCAGTAGAAGTCTGACACTCCCTGCGACTTCCCACGCTCCAAAAAAAAAGGCTAAGTGTTGCCATACTACGTGGCAACGGTGCCAGCATTTATTTATTAATAGGTTTACCAACAACTTCTGTGTACAACGTATCTTTGTATTATGTAGGTTAACAGTCTTGGACTTACACAGTCGCCAATTACTGGTTAACAAGCATTGACAAAAATAAGTGATTTTTATGAAAAAAAAAAAATCTAAAATTAAAAAAGTGGCTCTAGAAAATGAAATACAATAGTAACTTGTACAATAGTATCTTGGACACTCTACCTGTTGTCAGCGTTGAGGAGAAGTTTTTCGATGCCCTTTTATAGTTTGTTGTTATGTAGTTTAGTTTATATATTTTGTTGTTTAGACTTTTCTGCTAGAAACTTGTAAAAATAAATTTAAAAAAAACACGTATGTGAATGTATTCTGTATTCTTTTTTTAATATTTAATGAGCCTACTCTTGACCTCTATCTGGTTCTGAGGACCGAATGAGGTTGACAATGGAACGAGCTAACTCAAAAGAAACCTATTAACTCGCGACTTAAAATGATTGGGGTCATAGAAACTTGGGAACATCAATGCAGACAGGGAATTCCTCCTCTTGGTTATGCACATAACAAAAGACTCCCAATGGAAGAAGGGAGCTGGTGGAATGAGCTCATGGAGCTCTTAGGCACACTCACCGAAATACAATCTGTAAAAGACCGACAGAAATGAATCTTTGCAGCGGTGGCCAATGGCTATAAAGCTTGGTACCCAACAGCGTATCGTCAGTGTGGCTAGACTCAGATTTCGAGGAAATGTAACAAAACAAAATGGAACAAAATATGTTCAGTTGTTAAGTTCAAACAATGACACATCACAGCCATGTTTATTTTGGACGTCACCTACCTAATAACACTTGGGCTATCTTAACGAATCTAACTGTATCTTGACGGTATGGAAAATATGTGGTAATTATTAAGAATGTTAAGAACAAAAATACGCGCAAAATACATAACCCTTTCTAGCAGTCGGATAAAAAGAAAATAAAGAAGACTTGCAATCATACAAATTACGGTTTGTTCCTGTTGAGTCACACCAAGATGTGTTACACTGTTAACACATTGGGAGAAAATTTCCAATTTTCAAAAGATGAGTCACGCTGTAGTCACGTTTTTTTTCCCGTTGAGTCACACCATGTTGTGTAAGTTGTGTTACACTGTTACCCATTGGCAGGAAAAAAAAAGTCAGGAGGCCAGAAACATGAAGTATGTATTATATATTGTTAATAGGACTCTATAATCAAATCTAAGTATATACCTTTCTAACACCATAATAATTATGCTGATTTTTTTGCTGAAGATGAAGAACATGGACAGTAAAGTCGTATTAAATACCAGGAGGCCAGAAACATGAAGTAGGTTTTGTATTATTGTAAAAAGGAATCGCATAATCAAACCTATTTATATATAATACTAGCTGAAAAGGGAAAAGGCTAGGCAGATGATGACTAGCTGATGCCCGCGACTTAGTTCCCGGTAACTTTGATGAGTGACTAAAACAATTTTTAGGGTATGAAAAATAGATAGTAGCCGATTCTCAGACCTACTGAATATGCATTTATAATTTCATAAAAATCGGTGAAGCCGTTTCGGAGGAGTATGGTAAGTAACATTGTGACACGAGAATTTATATATATAGAGAAGATAAACCTTTTCTAATAACTCGCATTTTTTGGGGAGATGTGAAACAAGCTAAGTCTTACCAGGAAGCCAGAATGGTGAAGTAGAAGTGTATATTATTCTATAATACCTCCTTCATGTTTCTCCTGGTAGTTTGTGAAACTTCAGTTGTTGTTGTGTGGCTGTGGTATGATGATGACTCGTAAATAACCAACCTTTTACCTATTCTGAATAATATCAGAACACTACCTAGATCCCTTATCTGGGGGCACGTCAGTGCCCCCGCCAAGTTGAGCAATAAAACGGCACGGCCTTACCATCCTTTCCTCGAAACAGTTCACAGGCCCTTTTCGACCTCCTGTAACTTCGTTGTGGATAACACTAGAATCCTGATTTTTTGTAACCAATTAGCGTTGTATAAACACGGTATATTTCCAATTTCATTCGATTTGAACCAGTAGTTTAAGAATTATAACTAAACAAAGTTCCTTAGTTTTTTCGCATAACATTGGCGAATGCGATGCGATGGCCAATTCAATCTATTTATTTAAAACATCAAATATTTTTAATATTGATATGGTCATATAAGATGTAGTTAGGTTAGCTTATTACGTAATAACTTAATATAGAAGTCACTGAATAAATTAACTGACTTGGTATTACATGGATCTCACTACTTTTTACGGTAGAAGAACTGAGTTGTGCGACTTGTTGTGTGTGTGACAAGTTTTGTTTTTAGTGGGTAATAACTTACGCTAAATACATGCCGTAGCTCCAAGTACAATGTCATAGAAACGGATTAAGCTACCAACAGCAGAACTAATCAGATACCTTTTTATAACCCATGTTCCTTCTCAGCTCTTTGTGTTCCGGAGCCGCGGTATCTTTATCAAACCGTCCCGCAGGCCCAGCAGGCCTCGGCCCTTGCAGCACTATCTTAGTCCACAGGCGCGATACCTAATGATCAGCCTTTTTTTTTTTTTTTTTTTTTTTTTTTTTTTTTTTTTTTTTTTTTTGACGCTGGGAAAAAATGCGTTACGCATACCCTTCCGCCGGGGGACGGGAGGGGTATGTGGGACTCCCCGGGCGAACCCGGTATACCCACTAAAACGACCCAGCGGCATTCCCGCTTCGTCATAGTGGAGGGGAACTGGGAAACTGGCATAGCCTTTGCTACCAGTCCCCCGCCGACGAATGCAAGGCGGACCCCTCCCACCCTCACGGCACGGGTAGGGGAGGGGGGCCAGGAACGGCAGGCGGAGGTGACGGAGTGCAATACAGGCGCAGGCACCCCCGTGCCTGTCGCCCGCCCGTCACCACCTAGAGGAGGGAGGGCACGAAGCCTTCTCCCCCCTCTCCGGCTGCGGAGCGGCGCAGCGAGAGGTCGTCCTCCCGCGCCCGCCCCGCCTCCCCCCTCTGCGAGAGCACGCACCCGCAGAAGGAGGCTACCGCTGACCAGGCCTCCTCGCCACCCAGCATGGTGCAAACACGCCGGGTAGCGGGAGGTCCGGTCCGACCACCGCGGCGAGACCGCGGCCAGTATTTCGTCGCGTGCCGCGCGACGGCCCCCGGAGCGGACCCACCGGACGGTACGCGATTAGTGATTCACTCCTCGAAGCCCTCGGGGAGCGAATCAGGGCCGGGGCCCCTCCCCCATCCCGGACCACGGCCATTCGTCACGCTCATAATCACGTCTGATGATCAGACGCGTACCAGAGCGCAACGAACGCCGCGATCCAAGATGAAGGAGGAACCCCAACCCCGATCCACTCCCCGAGAACTTCGAGGAGCGAACCACCAACCACGCACCGCCCGATGAGCCCGCCCCGCGAGCCATCGCACTGCACACGACGAAATAACCCCGCCCAGAATATTAGCCACGACAGTACCATTCCCCGAGGAATAAGAATTTCTTCTCATTCCTCGAGGAAGGATACTGCCGCGCCCAGGGTGCACCGGCCCAGCAGCTGCTCTTCCCTCCAGACGTATCGAGAGGGACCAGCAACCATTGGACACACGTGGAGGAATTCTGACGCACCCCACCTAATGATCAGCCTAGATCAACCTAACCTAACCTAACGTATTGTTTTAAGTAGTGATGAATCCTCAACTGAGTACATAAAAGTTTGTCACTGTCACTTACCGAAAGAGGTAATTAGTGCTGACTGGAATAGTTGTTTTCAGAGACTTCCATTTTCTTAGATTTTCCCCATTATACAATTATATGCCAAACGATTTAAAATAGTCTGAGATTCAGATGTCGTAGCAAAATAATCAGCCAGAATGTTCTCCCACTGCTGAGCTTTAGGTCTCCTCTCTAAGAGAGGGCTGTAATCCACCACGCATGCCCAGTGCTGGTGCACTGGGTCCGCGTCACCACCCATTTCATAAGGTTTCGATTTTTTCTAGAATATCCGGCAGCCGGTTTCGTTAACGATGTTTTACTTCACCGTTTTGAGAGTAGTAGTGATGAAATAAATTACACAAAGTAATGCGCTTGCCTGGGTTCGAACCTACGACTTGCTTGCTTGCTTTATGCAGAAGACGAAGTAGAAAGTGACCGTGATATGTGCGTACTGTAAACTGTTTACGGAGCGTAATTATACTAAAATAAAACATAGTCGATGTCTTGGTTTGCTTCATTAACTTTATAGCCAACGACTTCCGAAAGTAAAGTATTTTATTTTATTACGTTCCTAGTGTTTCATTCAATCGATAATTTTTTGCGAAAATGTTTTTTTTTGAGTTACCCTTTTTAGTTAAGATATCCTACACAATTTCTTATAATAGGTTAAGCTGAGCTTGCCTAGGTTGGTCTGTGGATGGGTGACCACCCCCATTTCTAACCGAATTTTCTCCGTTAAACCGTTGGTCCCGGATGTCTTTCGTAAATCTTTGACAGTCATAACAGGTAGTCAGTTGCCCGAAAGGCTGACAACCAGTCTTACCAAGGGGTATCGTATTACTTGTTACTAACTGGGTTATGAAGGTCAGGTAGGCAGTCGCTCCATGTAAATGCTGCTATTCAGCTGCATTCAGTTTTACTGGGAGCCGACCCCAACATAGTTAGGAGAAGGCTAGGCAGATGATGAGATGAAGAATAAAAAATACGTGTTATAGAAGACCACACATAAACTGCTTGAGTAAAGTAACAACAAAGGAGTTTTAACTACTATAACTATATCCTAAGTGATTATTTTATTCATTATTCTGAGCTCCCAATATTCACACACGTGGAAGAGTTTACACAACCGGTATTTCACAATTTATTCGCGGAATATATCCCGTACTTTACAGTGTAAGTTTACTTTTTTATTTACAGCTTTTCAGTAATGTATTAGATTTCACAGAAGATTTTACTTCTTCTACAAGATTTTCATCGTAAATGGGCATTAAGAGGAACCTAACATGGTCCGTCGACTCGCTCTGTTTGCGTGTCAATGCGCTAAAGTATTTGCTAATGCATAGTATTTTTGTTTCGAGGGTTGTTGTGAATATCATTGTAATGATGACCCACAATCGTGTGCCTAGCCTAGCCCTAATTACTTAAGGGTCGGTTTCCAGTCTAACACGAGACAGCTGAGCACCAGTATTGTACATGGAGCAACTGCCTATCTGACTTCTACAATCCAGTTAGTTGGAGAGACTGGTTGTCCGACTTTCAGGCCACCAACTACTTGTTACGACAAAAAATGACACACAAAAAAAAGAATATAGTATAAGATCTTCAATATTACTTTATTTACAGTATGAATCACATTATTAAAACTCAACAGGTAACAAACATATGGCAAGTAGCATCAAGTAACAAAGAGCAATAGAAGAGGGTGGTGGGTGGCTGACGTAGCACCACGTGCTCCTGTGTATGCCTTAAACGTTATCAGAGTCACTAAATAAAGCAGCTGATGAACAACCGATTAATTCACTTTGTAATGGGGATCAATCGATTGTTAATGAGCGAGTGGTCCTTGGGTAGCTTATCGGCGGGCGGCTTTGGGGATGGCATCTCCTTCCGCTTTGTAACCGAGCTCGTCAGCAGAGTAGTTGGTGACAACGGGCTTGCCGTCGTCTCCGAGGTAGCTGGAGTAGCCGCGGACGACGATGACGTTGTGGACCTTGTTCTCCTCATCCAAAGCTTCCTTCAAGACACCCTCTTCTTCGCGTTTGCTGCCGTCTTCGCCTTCAAACCTGTTGATATTTCATACATTAATAAGATTTCATGTTAAAGGGAAAATATATAAACCTACATATAAAATAGGTATAAGATATTTTTCTTACGAAAAGACGTATGCACCATTGGGCTGCTGCTCGAAATTGTAACTGATGATCTTGGAAGGCTCGTCGACGGGGGCGGCGACGGCGACGGCCACAAGGGCGAGGGCGACAAGGATCATCTACAGACCAATCATTGTAGAATCAATAAACACATAGATTTGAATATAATACAAATATACGTTTTTGTTAACACAAAAAAATTAAAATAATATGAAATTATACATTTAGATTTAATAATATATGAATACACGTACGGATTTCATGTTGATAGATTTTGTTCGGTGGCTGCTGTGCGACTGATGCTAGATCGATCACAAAATGAGCTTTTATACATTTCTCTGACTTCTAACGTAACGCTTGATGTCCGATGTCGCTAATCCGGATTCGTTAATTGATAGCAAAGTATGCGTGATATTTTTATTTTAAAGTTGACAATAATAATTATTTTTGATGAATATGATATTTATGTAAAAGTGGACCATTGCCTCAACTGTTGTAAAAAATTTGTTAGTATTATTATGTTTTGTTATATTGAATGTGCTCTATAAATCAGTCATTACCTAATCGAAGTTTTTTGAGTTAAATACCTATCCATATCCGGAAATAACCAGAACGAACAATAGACAAATCACTTGAATATTTTGGAACTGTATTTTCGGATAAATGGTAGTAAAAATTTGTATTTTGACCTAAAACTGCCATACATGCCTGGGCCACGCATGTATGGCATTATTGGGTATAAAAATATTGGTCCTTTTTCCTTTAATTTTTCTCTTTAATTCGATTAGATAGATACTTACAAAGTAGAAACTTTGTAGGTATGTATCTAATCGAATAACGTGCTCAAATCCAGACTCCGTGGCCGCTACTGAGAAATTCCTGATGGCAGAACCCGATTACTTTGCCCGATCTGGGAATCGAACCCGAACGTAAACGTCAGCAGGACCCTGCCGTCGCAGCGGCAATTGGGGTCGCAGTGGCGATTGGCGGCGGCGACCTCTCGCGTCCGGCCCTGGTTTAAGCCATGGTCTGGGGTGAAAGGGAATGGGACGCCGTCGCCTTCTTCTGCGAAGCAGTGATGCTAGCGAAGAAGGTGGTGGAACGTGAGGGGGGAAATTAAGGGGCCCCCAAGGGCCGACACCCATCGGGGCTGCGAGATCTCAGCAATGCATGGAGTCAGAATTAATAAATGAATACGCACCGAAAGTCACGGAAATCCCGGTTACTTGAACAACTAGTCACGAAATTCCCGCAAGGCATCCAATTATTGCTCTGGTTCTGCATTCCCTAATCTAGATAGGGCGTCCAACTCGTTTGCTTTACCGGCCGGTGGTCTTTCTAGCCAGGGCACTGCAACTTCAGCTCGCTATCTCTGCTAGACCTTCTTGTGCCTTTTTTTTAAGACAATGGGAAATCATCAAATGATCTCTCCATCTCTGGGCGGGGCGTATGGGAGTGTCAGACTTGTACTGACTAAAACTTACCCATGTTCCTTCTTAGACTTTCTTGTGTATGTCACAAACATAATTCATCATCTTCCTGCCCTTGTTCCAAACTATTTGAGGTCGGCGCAACACGTTTTCTTATTCCATTCTCCTCTGTTAGACGTCACGGCATCATTTACTCCTTTCTCCTTCATATCTTTCCTCACACAATCCATCCATCTTTTGTTTGGCCCTTCTCCATCAACATTAATATTCATCACTTTTTTTGTCACATGTGTTTGATCCCTCCTCATTACATGTCCATCCCAAGACAGATGTGATGTTTTGCTTCCTTTATTTTTTTTTGTAACAAGCGCCACTTTCCAACTTCCTCCAATATAATTATTTCTTACTTTATCCAAAAACAGAATTATTATACATAAAGCAACATCAGTAATCTGTGCATTTGGTAACTCAATTTTATTTTCTCTAAAATAATAAAATATTTGTCTTCAAACCTTATTAAAATAAATAAGATGGAAACTGGTAATACATCTATTTTTGGTCTTATAATGACATGAATCTTAATAGGTATCCGCTTAATTTGCTTAAATAAATTAAAAGCCTGTCCAGACCAATGATCGCGGCGACATTTTTTTTTTTTTTTCGTTATGAAGTACGGTTACTCATACAATTACAATCTAGACCCTGAGGCTAATAAGTAATTTAAATTTAACCTAATTTGCTAAAACTTACAAAATTAAGAATGTGTCCATTGGCACTTTTCTTATAGTCTCTATTAAGTTGAAGACACTTCGTTCTCGTGTTCTTGAAGCGTAGCGAAGCACTCACTGCACTGCATTACACTAACTTTACTAAACTAACTCAAACGGTTTAGTTCTTTTTAGTCTTCTCACTATGTCCGTGGTGTCAAGTAGCTGGATAGCCTCGACGTTCACATGGTGAAGAAGCCTGTGCTCGTGGCGACATAAAAATGAAACATAGATGCCTATTATTTCAAAATTGCTTAAAAATAATGCAAGGCAACAGGGAAACGCATAATAAAATATGTTCCACCCTTCGGTCACCTACATAAAAGGAGTAAATAGACTCGCAAATAACCCTTTTAGTTACGGAGATATTGGAGGTGACAGTTACAAATTTCCAATAAATTTCTTTTTAAAACTAGTTAAACTAGATTTTCTTTTCTTTAAACACCTCCATGACTGACATGACAACTATTTAAAGCATTCATTGGCGCAATGATATTAGCGTAGAGTTACTTCGTTACTTGGTTGATAGAAGGCTTCGTAAAGGGTCCGTTGACACCTTGTTTATGTAGATAATACGAGTATATCCCTAAAACGCTAAAGCAGTCTTATCAGTTATCACATACAAAAACGCAACGGCAACATTGTCACGTCACGGGACGACTGGATTGCTGCTACGCCCACCGGCTACGAAGCTACGGCGTAGCAAGGCGTCGTAGCAACCAATAGCCTATTTATAACCTATGGCCCGTTTTCCTAAAATCTAAGCGACGCTTAAATGAATGTATGACAAATTCAAAAGTATGTTTTATTCAAACATGCTCTTGAATTTGTCAAAGCCATAGTAGCACCGAAAGTTCCAATGATATTCAATATAAAAAAAATAAAAGCTTGTAAATAACGGATATAAGATCATTATGAAATATCGTAGATCGTCCGATAAAAACCGTAATGATGTGGGAAGTGCCTAACTTGACCAGTTATTCGTCGCCATGCACACACGTAGGTGATCAGTCGCTTGCCATGCAGACAGTGCTGCGACCTTGACCGCCAACCGGCTCGCGCCCATTCCGATACAATATTATACGCTTCTATACATGTTTTGCTTATAAGCTGTGGAGTTTTGGGCATTTATTGGATTTCTAACCATTTTACCTATTGTTTGACTTATCCATTTAAAGTAGGTAGGTACTTGCGAACCTACTTTAAATTTATTCAGATTTGTCTTATGCCCCCAATCCTGCAAAAAGAATTTTAAATCCTAAATTGTAAGAGTTTAGTTTTAGGGGGGATATAGCTCGCGACGTCACCTTCATCTATTCGCAATTTAATTGTTTAACTATTGTCACTAGGTAGGATTTAATTACAAAATGCCGGCGTGGCTCAGGGGAAACCTCTGTATAGTTGCCCAAGGGATGTGCTCTATATGTATGCTCAGAGGGGACTCCAGACAGAGAAAACGGTGACTCGTCTCACGTGAGCATTGTGACCACTGGAGTAGTTTTAGTGACCCAACCACCAAAAAAAAAGGTTAGGGCTTTGACTATTAATGAGCCTGCGTTCGATTTCCTCGTCTTTTTTTTTGGGGGGGTTGGAAAATCATCAAATAACCCCTTCCGCTCTTGGGCAGAGCGAAAGGGAGTGTCAGACTTCAACTGACTAAAAACCACCCATGTTCCTTTAACCCTTCATGTCGAGGCCGCGGTATCTCTTGCAAACAACCTGCAGCCCCTCCTCGTCCTCTCTTCCTCGTCTTAAATTAAGTTTCGACACAAAAAGATCGTGTTCAATAGTACTAATGAATTAATGTAACTATTACTTGCTCATTTCATGCAATTTCGTATTTAAATAGATAATTTCAACTTGTACGTTTTTAATAAATAAAACTTACACTCAAATATAATATTTATTTCTTTGTAATAAATAAAACTTTGAAGTCGCCATTTTGTACTTGGCTAAAACGCTATTCGCGAAAAGCTAAATAAAAAGAAACTTCATTCTTTTAGTCTACGGCCGATCGCCATTGTTAGATGCGCGCGCATAGAGGAAAACCGATTAATATTTCCCGCCATTCCGAAATGTTTTTCACAACTCGTTTTAACTGTTGAAAATTATTTTTTAGTACTGTTTTCAATTCAATTCAATCATTTATTGCATATCACATGACATGTGTTTACACAAGATCTTAATAATAATAATTTAGTTCACATAGACCCTGTCGGGCACAACAATTTTGTACAATATTAATAGTAGCATTTAAGGTAGGTAACAATAATTAGAAATTGAGAAAATGAGTTGATTTAAATAAGCCAGCAATGTCAAAGGAAAAAAATAAAAAACAAAAAATAATTAAAATACAGAATAAAAGTCGGCAAATAAAATAAAATTATAGTCAAATACGTCGTGTCATTATAGTACATTATGGTATAAGTGTGTAACGTTGGTGATTACCGCTGAGGCGCCATTGAGACCCGAACCGTTAGGTGAGGGTCTTAAGAGAGCCGACGACGGTAATCATCAATACACACGTGTATCATACGACGTTTTTCAACACATTTGTGAAGAAAATAACACAAAAAAATTATTTTCAACAGTTAAAATGAGTTGTGAAAAAAATTTCGCCATGGCGGGAAAAATTAATCAGTTTATAACGTTCTTTAAAAACGGTTCGTTGTCGCAACGCCCACCGTTGCGACAACGAACCGTTTTTAAAGAACGTTTTGTGTTCTGCGACGATGGAACCGTTTTACGTTCTGGGTTCAAACAGTCTTCGTTGCACAAACTAGTCTTTCAAATAAATTTTTATTTTACGCCTATGAAAATAAAGTCGAGAACGCAATGTTGCAACTGTATTTCTTAATAAAGTCACTCGTCGTCGTCGCGTCATCGACTCGTTGTACGTTCCGCGTTCTACAAAACGAAAACGCAATTCTATTCCATGAAATGCGGTTGCAGAAAACGAACCACGTTCTCCTTCGTCGCCGTCTTCAAACCAGTTGCAACGACGACCGTTTTCTGTAACCGTTTTCGTCGTAGCGAAAACGGTTGCGTTTCGTCCGTCTAAAATTCGACAACGACCCACCACACTTTTCCTGCACGCGCATCTAACAATGGCGATCAGCCATAGACTAAAATAATGAGGTTTCTTTTTTTTGCTTTTTGCGGATAGCGTTTTAGCCATGTACAAAATGAGGAATTCAAAGTTTTTTTTATTAAAGAGAAAACAAAAGTTTTAATTATTGAAAACGTATATGCAAGTTGAAATTATCTATTTAAATTAATAAGTTTTCCTCCGCGCGCATCTAACAATGGCGATCGGCTATAGACTAAAAGATTAAGTTTTTTTTCCCGCTTTTCGTGGATAGCGTTACAGCCACGTACAAAATGGGGAATTCAAAGAAAACAAAAGTTTTATTCATTAAAAACGTTTAAACAAGTTGAAATTATCTATTTAAATTCGAAGTTGCATGAAATGAGCAAGGAACACAATATTTTTAGTATCGAAGCTTTTTAAGAACAAAGCATCTCAACCAAAAAAATTAAAAAAAAAAACCTATAACTCACTTGTTAATAATGGTAATGAAAAATTCACAGTTTGATTACAGGTGTCATTATATGCCTAATTGTGGTGAAATTAGAGCCACTTTATGAGCAAGTGTGTTGAAAAAATAATAATCAAACTAATCAAAATACAATCCTGTTAAATCCTGTTTCTTCACAAGTGTGTTGAAAAACGTCTTATGATACACGTGTGTGTTGATGATTACCGTCCTCGGCTCTTTTAAGACCCTCACCTAACGGCTCGTGTCTCAATTGCGCCTCAGCGGTAATCACCAACATTACACAACGATGATATTTTCAATGAAATATTTTCGCCGTTTGTTTCATTTTTTTATGATGTGGCTGCTATCCGACTGTTGGACAGTTAGAGCCATGCAATTACTAAATTACTAAAAAAGAGCCCCATTGAATTGATACATATGTAATTATATTACATACAAAAGTACAATTATTATTATTATTTAAACATATATTATTCTCCGTTGCTTCCTGACCCATAAAACATAAGAGGTTAATTCCTGTATGAAAATCACATTTCTGACGCCTGTTTTATTAAACTAACTAGCTGTACCCGCATGCGTTGCTATTTCCCGCCCGTCTCACCTACCCACACCTCCCGCAGTGAAGCCCGTGTCCGTGGATTGCAGTGGCACGTGCGTAGCCTCTCCGTGCGCCGTGCCACGCTATACATAGTCGTGGGTCATATTCGTGTTCTCCAGTGGAAACGTAGACCCACGTTGTCAAACAAATTAATACACGCAGCTAAAATGCGCCGCGGACACAGAGTCCACCCACGACGATGGTCGAGCGCAAAATAAGTCTTGCATTTCAAATTTTTGCGTAATTTATCATGACCGTGACCACTAAAATAAACCTTAAGTCAGGCGCTTAAGATCCACAACGTCCATAATAACGATAAATATGCCGAAAAATTAGGTTTGATTGTTATTTTTTTTCAGGCTCTGCTTGTAATATTTTGATAGTTTTAATAATAATTATTTGAGTTGAATATATCTAGTTCTATAAAATATTTTTAAATAGATAAATTAATGTCATAAAAGAGAGAGTAATGTACCCAAAGTCAACACGATATCGCAAATGTTGTGCGGAGAGGCACCGAAAATATTTTTTTACAATATTATTAACCAACATTTTAGCATAATAAGTAATAGTTATTGAAGATTAAAGAGTAATCTATATGTGTGAATTATTGGTTTCACTTGGTTTAGTTTCATTTGGCCACATAATCTACCGAAAAACTGCTTACTTTCGTCAGATTTGTAAATACGTCCTTAACGCAAACGAAGGGCACTTGTTCTCCCCACCACTGCGATCATTTTTTTTTCTAGACCATACCTTGGAACGTCGAAATTTATTTTACTTTACTTATTTACAAGTGATAGTCCCCCAAAACGCCCACGCTTCGACACTTCCTAGTGTTTTTTGCTGGAAAGAAGAAGTGACGGAACAAACTCTCCAGCAACACATCTGTCTGTTTGATTAGAAGAACCAGACTCGATACAATATAAAGGTGTAAGTTAATATTACGATTGACTACAGACCCAAATCAATAATAAAAATATATAATATAATAAAAACATTAAAAAAGACATAGCATGTCAGTAAACTAATTTTGGAGAAAGAACATAAATATACCATATGTTATATTACCATATTATTATTCAATAGTTTCGTGTATAACTACGATGGTATGTAATATCCAATACATATAGTTATCTAAAATGTAAAAACACTAGCTGATTGATGCCCACGGCTTTACACGCGTGGAGTTCGTTAATTGCTTGGGGCCATTACGGACCATACTATCAGGATAGTAGTTATCTTAAGTGGTTAATCTAGGTCATAAACAATCTGTGTGCTAAATTTCATCCAAATCTGTTCACCGTTTTTTCGTGAAATAGAAATCAAAATAAATCCATTCATCCTCACAAACTTTTCCATTAAAATATAGAGGTAAATTTAAGTAAGTTTGGAATTTAGATGTAGGAGGTAATATCTGAAACTACTCATCCGATTTCAGTAGTTCTTTAACCGATGGAAAACTATTACTTATTATAATTATAGTAATGCCGGATGCCATTGAAAGTGTTCTACATGCGGGAGAAGTCGCGTTTACATATAGAAGCTAGTTGAAATAAAAATAACACAGATGACTTCAATTGAACTTTAATTACTATGTAAATCACGTCATTAAAACACAACAAATAATATAAAAACGTACAAAAATATGGCAGTGAGCGTCAAGCAACAATGAGCAACAAGAAGTTAGCACGGCTGATACTCCGCACCACAGTCCTGCGTCGCGGTAACCGTTATGTTCATTCCTTAAACGTTATCAGAGTCTCAAATCATGGTAGCTGATGAACAATCAATACATTTCTATATATCAATTGACTATTCATCTGTGCGTCGTTGTTGTTAGCTTATCTGCTGGCGGCCTTGGGGATGGAGTCTCCCTCCGCGTGGTAACCTGTCTCGTCAGCGTAGTAGACGATGTTGACAGGTGAGCCGTCCTCTGAGGGGTAGCTGTAAGAGCCGCGGACGATGACGACCTTGTGAAGGTTGTTGTCCTCATCCGGAACTTCCTTAACTTCACCAGTTTCCTCGCGAACGATGCCATTGCCGGCTTCATAACTGTAAAAAAAATAATTAATGTAAGAAACAGATACTAACATGTTGCCATGTTTCGCAGCATAAGTCTTGTGCTATTTTTTATTTTGTTATTGAGGCCCTCCAGCAGAAGAAGTGAACAAAAATAAATATTGTATTAAAAAAAGAATATTTCGTGTGCCTACATATAATATTTAACTATTAATTTAGTTAAATAGGCTATCGGCTAGACATTAATTTGTAATATAACAAAAAGACTACATATCTACAAATTGTCTTATATGTCATTATAACATTTCGTGTTTTAGGGAACTATATAGACCCACTTGTAAAGTAGATAGTTATTTGTTTAGACATAAAATAAGTAATTTTTACCCATAATTGTATCCACCCTCAGGATCCTGATTGAACTCGGACCGGACAATCGGGACCTGTTCGGGCTGCTCGACGGGGACGGCGGCGGCGATGGCCACGAGGGCGAGGGCGACAACGATCATCTGCAGGTGCAAAAAAATGCTATTACATATTTTATAGAATTAAAGTGCTTAATTACACCACAAACAAAACAGGTTATCTCTTCCCCCCTCTAGTCTTATCGGAAATATTGATTGTGAGAACTACAATAAGAGAGAAAAATACGGTCACATTTAAATTAAAGTCGTTAGAGAAACTTAAACAAAACACGGATTTTAAATTCTATCGATAATTTTATCCCCCTTGCAAATACGATGCCAGCTTCGACATTAAGCGGCACTTTAGCGGTCTGCTGGGGCTGCGGGTTGTTCGAAAGAGATACCGCGGCCGCGGACACGAAGGACTAAGGAGGAACATGGGTGGTTTTTGGTCTGTAGAAGTCTGACACTCCCTTCCGCTCCGCCCAAAGTGGGAGGAGTCATTTGTTAATTTCCCACACTCCAAAAAAAAGGTACTTTAGCGGTTAGAGTAGTAGACTTCAAAATAAATATATGCACTGCAATGGGATCTTCAAAACTTCGATTTCAATGGGTATAATATTAAGTTGCCAAAATCCATCTTTTCATCTAACAAATAAAAACAAAAGCTGGGAATAACAAGTAAAATGTTTTCGTAATAAAGTTATTTTTCTACGTACCGATTTCATTTTGGTAAGTTTGGTTTGGTTCGGTGGCTGATGAGCGACTGATGCATCAGCAGACGCCACATGATCTTTTATACATTTCTCCGGCATCTAACGTAATGTCAAATGACAGCAAACATTCGATGTCGATATTCCGGATTCGGTCATCAATGTTCACAGGCACACACAGTACACACACATGTTGGATGAGTATGTTTGACCACATTATATTAGTGTGCACCTCATACGCGTCACGCCTTGTAAACATGACAAGGATTATGAAAAGTGGTAGGCACCAATGACATTTTTAAAGTACTGTGCTGCAGTGAGTGCGTTCAAATACTTAAGTATTTGAACGAACGAAAAAAACCACGCTAGGTTTAAACCTAGCGTGGCTTTTTGGTCAGAAGTCGGTCGAAGAGCTACCGGCAGGAAGAAGTAGGTATATTATACATGTCTGGTAGAAATCCCTAAAAGAAAATAAATCGAGAAGTAACTACTATGCAAATATTTGTTGAGGCCCGGATCGACACAATAGGTAGGTAGTTCCTTACACCTACAATAACATTGTTCACAGACCACAGTTGACTATTCAAATGTAAAGTTCCTAGAAACACAGTTAGTGATGCTGGTATAGGTACTTACATACATAAAAAATCTTCTGCGAAGGTCTAGTAATGACAGAAGGATCACACGAGCACGCCATACAGTTACAACACATGTGCTCACTCAAGTAGGTATTACCGAAACCACACATTGCACGCGCACATTACCTGTGTCTTCAATTTTATATATTTTTATTATTTCTTCAATATAAATTAATACATACGTTCAGAAACAAAATCCTTTTGAATACCAAATTAGTTTAAACTTTGAACTTTAAATACAGGTACATACATACCTACATTTATTCGTCAAGGAAGTTTGTATGAAGGCAAGTGATATTATTATAAACTATTTTGTCGTTATTGCCTAATCATTTATCTGCTTATAGACATTATGTATTATGTAACGTTTGCTTCCAAATAGTTTGGTTTCCAGCACTCGTAAGATACGCCTTCGAGGTTTCTACGAAACGGTCAGATTAGGAGTAGGGGTGAAGTGTTCATCGATGTGATGAACCACCTAATATTCAAAATCAAAATATTTTATTAGGTAGTATAGTATTTATTGAGATTTATACTTACACTTTTACTAATCATCCTCATCTTTCATAAAATGTTCTTTTTACGTCTCATTTCGCGCCTTGGCGACAACTATTTTTGTTGGCAGTCTTATAATCGATCTTATTCGATTCATTAACGTTGTTTTTACTGTTTTAAAATATTAAATCTTATAATTTTTCATTGTTTACTTTTCGTGTGACATAACGTCAGTTGTCAATATGTCATTTACTTTTTCTTTTAATTTGTGTCATAGTTTTTCTTAGTGGTTAGAACTATGAAGGTTTCATTTGATTTATATAATTTAATTTATTTTTATTAATGTAATAGGTCAAATAATGTAATTTATTGATAATTTCTATTTACTGTAACTTATCTCACGCTTATAAAATTAATTAACACGCTCACAGAAATTCTTTGAGGAAGTTTTTGACTGAATAATACAGGCCGTTTTAAATACAGGCAACTCACAATTTTTGATTTCAAGAACTTAAATTCTGGAAAGAATTAAAAGACAATTGGGTGGAAAAAACGGAGAGATGGTTTTATAAAAAGGGATTTCTGAAGGATGCCCGCGAGTTGAGATCTGGTTTTTAAAGAAGAATGATCACGTCTACAAGTTATTATCTGAGTTCTTAAGAAGAACCATCGCGAAGTACCTCCAACGTATCCTCCGGGCCTCCCTAAAGGACTCGCCCGTGATCCTCGCGACGCGAAGTACCTCCAACGTATCCTCCGGACCTCCCTAAAGGAGTCGCCCGTGATCCTCGCGACGCGAAGTACCTCCAACGTATTCTCCGGGCCTCCCTAAAGGACTTGCCCGTAATCTGCTGGCCTGCCTTCGAGATTTACCTGCCCTGGAGCTGTTCTATTCTGTGCAAAGCGTGAGTTAGGAAGGTTCGTGTTTTTATAGATTTATTTGTATTTTTTACCTCTTACCTCTATATTAAATTCAATTGTTAAATTACTTACCCTCTTTTACTTGTTAGGGGTAAGTAACACGACAGTAGGTACCTATAATTCTTAATAGTAGGTTAGGTTAGTTGAAGACCTAATTGCAATTAAAAAATACATATTTTAACAGATTACATTTTCAGAAACAGCGCATTTTGATATTTAATTTAGCTCATTGCCTTCAACACCTGGGTAGGTACACAATTAACCAGGGTGGTCTACAAGAGTTGACCATAAACAAGGTACCGGTGACGCCATCAGTGAATAGACATAAAACTAAAATAAACGTAACAATTGTGTCTTAAATGTGTTTTACCGGTCATCCGAACCTACATTAATCGTCAAGTCAAGGTCAAGTTGTAAGGGAAATAACTTAAACATCCTACTATACGTCATTTTGGTTTCCGTGCTTATAAATTGACTGGGTACTGAAACCAGTGCATCGCTACTTATCATGGATGTCCCAGAAGACTAGGACGTCTTATACTGACTACCTACAAGGGCATCCAGGTTTTATTTCCCCTATAATAATGTCTGACGAGGTAAAGTCGTCATTTTAAGTTCCTGTATCATTTTCTGTAACTTCCCGAAAATTTATCACAACGCGTTGGACGGACTTCAGAGTATAGATTGACCAAAAAAACAATGCATGGAGCACGGACTGTGTTAAGGATGATATGGCAAGAAAGAAAGTGTCTGACGAAACGACGAGTAATAGACAAGTATGGAATATAAAGACATACTGCGTGGACCTCAAATATGATGGAGATGCTTTAATCATGAAATATGATTTTGAACCCTGCAATAACTATTTACTCGCTTGTTTACAGTACATTGTTCTGGTATTATGTGATTGTAAGAAGACATTACCCAAATTCGGAAACAAACAAATGTTCTGAATCGTCTGTAGGTTTTAACATGTTTATTATTGCGTACTTGGCGACTCAAAAAGTATGTAATAAAAGCATTCACTATTATTTCTATGTTATAAAACATATTATTTCACTAGAATAAAGAAATTCACTATTATAATAAGCGTGTTTTGAGTCAAAACTTCATGAAAAAAAATTAAGTAGGTGCAGGATAGGCAAAAGAAACGAATTAAAAAAATCGTATAAGAGCTCTTGCACGTTTATTCGGTGGGGCCATCGGTGATTATTTAAGTAATATAGATCTATTTTTCAGTAAATAAATATGTAAATTTAAAATTCGTGCATTTCCTAGGTAGCTAACAAACATAAATAACATGTAGATGCCACGGTTCACTGATGAACACAGCATAACAAATATGGGACCCTTTGTAAGTTTTGAAGTTAAAAAAAGGATAACTTTTAAGGTGACTGTACACTGTTGCCCGGCACACAGCACAGTGTACAGCCAAGCGAAGTTCACCGAGGTGACGATCGCTCCATATATTGCCTTCATAATGACAAATGCAGTACGACTTACGGGGGCAATATAGGATTCTCGCACTCGCTCTGCCTTAAGGGGATCACAGCACTCGATGACTTTGACGATTTGACCTCTGTACTGGCTTTTGTAGTAGAAAAAAATCGTACCAAAGAAAAGAACAGGTCTGTCTCGGCAAGAGTGTACAGCCTCCTTTAGTGGACTCAGACTACTGTAATTACGTCAATTATATACCTATATGTAGGTATATCAGAAATCGGTACCTAACTAACATCATCAAAAACCAATAAGTAAAAATAAATGAAAATAGGAATAAGAAACAAAAAGGCAACAAGAGATGTTTCCAGCGAATTAGTATTTAAAAGGTCAAGCTATAAAAAATGGCTGGAGTCTCGAAACGTATTATTAGTCTGAAAATAAAACAGGTGTAAATAGGCTAAAACTTGTCCGGCGGTATGCACGACACGAATAAAAGTGATGTGCTCTTAACCTTTCCAGAGGTCGGATCCATACTTTATATCGTGAAATTATAATTCAAGGTCGGTTTGTTTTTTACAACACAGGTAGGTAGGAGGATGTGTATATTGCGGCTGTTTTATTAACCACTAATTAAACATCAAGGCCTCCATGTGCCATCAGCAATATCTTTTGTAGGTACCTACGTACGAGTACACGTAGTGGACAAGGTATGATACTATTTCATAGTTACAATGCTAGAACTATGGAAGTTGTGTCATACTTAGGTAACTAATTGTCAACCGAATGTAATGCTGCGTTCACTCACACACTTCACACTAATAATTTATACACACATCAAAAGTGTCTAGGGATCAAGCATTTTTATGCGGATTTCTTGAGATTGAGATGTGGCTTTGTAATAAATTTATGATTTTATAAATTTATATGGATCCTTTTTGGTGCATTTCATAATTTGAATCAGGAACTGTGAATCAAATTCGAGTAAAAGATGAAAATCAGCTGTCAATATTTTCCCTATAAAAACATACAACGCATTGAAGACATTATTAGTGCTACTGTTTCCCTACTACTGATTAAAACCAACGTTATTATGGAGCGGCGACGTCATTTAAGCAGGGAAGAAATGCTCAGAGCCGTGGGAATGATAGAAGCTGGTTCCCGGCAACGTACTGTGGCTTTAGCTCTGAATACAAGTCAGAGTGTTATCAGTCGACTTTGGACACGTTACCGAAGCACTGGTACCGTGGCTGAGCGCCATGGAGGACGGTATCGCTGCACCACACGGAGACAAGACTCAAACTCAACTCAAACTCAAAGCATTTATTTCAATTAAACCATTACAGGCATTTTTGAATGTCAGAAGAACAATTCATAAAACAAAACTAAACTACGAGTGCAATACGTCATCCCGAAAGCCACCACGCCGAGCCACACGCCGCCGAATGCCCGCAACAACGAACACTACGAGCACGAAAGCACGCAGCGACGCACACCGCAACAACGAATGCACGAGACTCCAAATCACGGAACAACGAATGCACGCCGCAACGCGCAACCGCCGCCCCGCGACCCGGAGCCCCGCGCACCCATCGCCACGGCACGCGCCGCTGCGCACCCCCGCACCCACAGCACTCGCCGCCGCAGACATCCGGCGACGCGCAACCCGACGCAGCAACCCCCGGGACGACGCATTGCACTCCTAAGCTACAGTCACAGTCACAAGGCATAATAACTTGTGAAAGTACTGTAGTTGCCCATTCCCTAACGTAGATCACTATGGAGAAGAACGGGCAAGAAACTCCATGGACACTCTTTTAAACCAGAATATTTTTACAAAAAATCTTGGTACATTACATCATTCATGTTGAGATGGTATAATATGTGAGAACTATGTAGCAAGACGTGCAAGTTAAGAGCGTCCGGAGTAAAAGGATATAATAAACAAATAAAAAAATAAAAAAAAAATATATATATAAACCATGGCAACTAAGATATGACCAGTCTCCACTGACAGCGCCCGTTCACGAACGTGATCAGCACCATTCAACTCAACCATTTTGAAGGGAACTAAATGATCCGACACACGCGCCACCATCAGCGAGACATTTGAGTGAGCATGACATTCTCTCAGCCGCCAGGGCAACGTCACTAAAATGTAACTAAATGTAAAAAGTGGCTTTATAGTACATAGTACTCACACATGTGCCATGCAATTATATAATATTAAGAAATTGAATCTATACAATGCAAAGATACTTTTACAATCTTCTGCAGCCTTTACAATAACTTCACATGATTTTTATACAGGATTTAAAATTGCGTCTCATTCAGTTGAAGAATGTGAGGGGGTATTTTATCGAAACATTTTAAACAGTACCCCATGAAAGGTGAGTCTACTTTAGCTAGCCTGAATGTTGAGATCTTACATATATGTGAGAACGATGTAAAAATACGTGCAAGTTAAAAGCGTCCAGAATAAACGATACAATAAACCAATAAAAATATAACATGGCAACTAAGAGATGACCAGTCTCTACTGACAGCGCCCGTTCACGAACATGACGCATGGATCAGCACCATTCAGCTCAACCATTTTGAAGGGAGCTAAATGATCCGACACACGCGCCACCATCAGCGAGACATTTGAGTGAGCATGACATTCTCTCAGCCACTAGATCAAAGTCACTAAAAAATAACTAAATGTAAAAAGTGGATTTATGGTACATAGTACTCACAGTCATGTGCAATGCAATCGTACAATATTAAGATATTGAATCAGCTTCTACAATAACTTCACATGATAAGTAATCGATTTATTTGCCCTATGGTTGTGGAGCAGGACCAGCATTGAGCCAAGCATTTTTATCATCAATGTAATCCCCCAACTTATAGTATGCTTGCCTACATAGTGTGCGTTTTATACAAGATTTAAATTTCGTCTCATTCAGTTGAAGAATGTTAGGGGGTATTTTATTGTAACATTTTAAACAGTACCCCATGAAAGATGAGTCTACTTTAGCTAGCCTGAAACCTGGCTGAACTAGTTGGTCCCTATTTCTCGTATTATAGTGGTGTCTATCCCCTCTTTTGCTAAATAAATGTATATTTTTCCTAACGTACATGATGTTTTCATAGATGTATTGACAAGGTACTGTCATGATGTTAATTTCCTTAAACAGCTCTCTCAGAGAATCGCACCTTCGTAGACCATATATGGCTCTAATGGCTCTTTTCTGCAGAATAAATATAGACTCGATGTCTGCAGCCCGTCCCCATAGTAAAATACCGTATGACATAACACTATGAAAATAGCTAAAATAGACTAGTCTCGCGGTATCTACGTCAGTAAATTGACGGATTTTCCTAACAGCATATGCTGCTGAACTCAGCCGTCCTGCAAGAGATGTTAAATGCGGACCCCATTGTAGTCTTGACTCAATCGTTATCCCCAAGACCGATACATTCAAATCTTAACTCGAAGAGCTCCAACAATAACCGCCATGATGTTAGCCGTGAGGCTTCATCACTCTTCAGGGAACTTAATTAGCGACCAAACAGTCAGAAACCGCTTGCATGAAGTGAACCTTCATTCCCGAAGACCGCTACGGGTACCACCTATAGCAATGCACAATCGTAGGATTCGATATCAATGGGCTCTTGAACACAGAAATTGGGCAGAAGAACAATGGCGTTTCGTGTGCTTTTCTGATGAGTCTCGTTTTGGTATGAGACCGGATACAAGACGTATACGACACTGGAGAACCCCTGGACGCCAACAGCGATTAAAATCCTGCCAGGAAGTCCATCCTTATAGTGGTGGAACCATCATGGTATGGGCGGGTATTTGGATCGGCGGAAGAACTGAGTTGATTTGGATCAGAGGCAACCTCAACGCTCAAATTTATGCTGAGACGATTGTATCAGACGGTCAGACGTCATCGTTCCTCTACAAGTGCAAATCGGTCCCTTATTTCAGTTAATGCATGATAATGCACGACCGCACACCGCAAGAGTTGTAAGACAGACTCTTGCCGCAGCTAACATCAATGTCCTGCCCTGGCCTGCTCAGTCGCCAGACTTGAACCCGATTGAGCATGCATGGGATATGCTACAGAGAAGAGCTCTGCCGAATATGGAGGGTATCCAGTCGCAAGAAGACCTTTTTTTGTTGTTGCAACGAACATGGGCGGCCATTCCACAGCGTGATTTGGATGAACTCATTTTGAGTATGCCAAACCGATGTTCTTGTGTTGTTAGTGTTCGCGGTAGAAACACGGATTATTAATTGTTTAAGTTACCCAATAAAATTTTAAAGAAAACTGTTATTTCAGTCTTTTTTTCGAACTTTAATGTTAGTGGTTCAAATGTCAAAAATCCCTTTATTAGGAAAATGGCATATTTCTTTATTAATGCAAAGGTGACTTGGTTTATCGTTACTGTGACAAACGAAAACACTTTATTTGATGAATCCTTAAAGAAAATTTTAATTAATATCAATCAGGAGAAAAGTTATTGCAAAAATATATGTTGATCCCTAGACACTTTTGATGTGTGTATTTATATATTACGGTTTTGTGAACGATATCACAAAGTGTAAATAGGCCAAGTCATGAGTTTAATAACACTTACCAAAGTTTTAAAAAGATTTAAATTTTTTGAATATTATTTCTTTATTCATCTTATAACAAATTGTTTAATTTTTGAACACTTATCTATACCTACCTTTCAAAAATAATTTTAAAAATATATCTTCCCGTCTCTTTGTAGCACAAACACAATTGTACATTCCGCCCGTCCTAACCTACGGTGCTCAGTCTTGGCACAGCATAAATATGGACAGTACGGAAACTACCTACAAACGCTCGAAACCGCACACTCACACAAACATGCGCATCGACGGGGCACCTAAGCGGACTTCGCAGTGCTCTCAGTTGTGCGTGCCGCGCCGAGACGAGTGGTCAGTTGGTTACGATTCACTTATGAGATTATACGAGTATCTCCCGATATTTTTTAAAATGCCACAATCGTATTGCGCGGTATACGGCTGTGTCAACTCGGATTCATCAACAGAAAAAGTATTTTTAACCGACTTCCAAAAAGAAAGAGGTTCTCAATTCGTCTGTTTGTTTTTTTGTTGTATATTCGTATTCCGCATAACTCCCTCATTTATGAACTCGTTTAAAAAAAAAATTAATCGAAAGAGTATACTCCCGAGGTGGTCCCACTGTTACCATGTCAGGATCTGATGATGGGATCTTAGCGAAATCGAGGGCAACCCTCAATTTTTATAGGCACGTATTTACGTGTTTCGTAGTTTTTCTAAAGCTATTTAAGTATTCACATCTGGCAGTCATTACCTTATGTTGATGAGCTGATGTTGGAAGGTATAACTCCCTAACCGTTAAGGAATTGGAGGATAATTCTTTAATAAAATATTATGGGGACGTATATATATGGTTGTATTCTTTCAGGTCTACCTAGGTGAGCTGATTGTAGAAGGTACAACTCCTAAAGGGTTTGGAGTTAAAAGCATTAATAAGGGAATCTTGAAGGTAAAGGGTTAGGTTTGTTGGTTGAATGTTACTGCCTGCGCGCCACATGTGCTGCGGCCGCGGATACCGCGCGCCCACTCCAACGAGCGCACGAAGCGTTATCGACTATCGTCTAACCGCGGCTGGCTCCCGCCAAAACTTGTAAACAAAGTACGTAGTAAGACAAAGTTTTAAATCTATAGTTCTACAAGTTTTTGTGTATGAATACTAAACTGTTTTCCTTGTTTAAACTACTTATGTCTTTTGTTGTACGACGACTTGTACCGACACTATAAGATAACCAATTTAGATTGTATTTGTATGCTAGTTTTTATTGATTCGGTTGATTGATCACAACAGAATAAAAATGTTTTAATAAAGAAAAAACAATTTCTACAGCAAGCTTATTTTTATTGAATCAATCAATCGTGCTTAAAAGGGACAACCCTATGGCTTCAATGGAGCGTAGGTAGTTATCGCATCAACTAGGCTTAGTTTCGGTACTGTCCATATTTATACTGTGGTCTTGGTCACTCACCGAGACTCAAAAGTTTCGCCTTGAAGTATGCCAAAGGGCAATGGAAGGCAGCATTTTGGGAGTCAAAAGACAAGATAGGATTCACTAAACGACGCTGGGCTTTAAAACAGGCATGGTGGACGTTGGCAAGAAGGCTGTTGGGATAAAATGGGATCGGGCGGGTCACGTCAGCCGCATGCAATTTGACCGCTGGGCAAACGCCTCCACACGATGATTGCAAAAAGACGGACGGCACAGGAAAATAGCACTTGGAAGGAATTGGGGGAGACCTTTACCCAGCAATGGGAGAGCAAAAAATTTGATGGTATGTTTCATGAAATCGACTCTCCAAAATTAGGTACCCCTACCCGCCTTCCACGAACCGGAAGACGCAGCGTTGGTATAATAGGCCTCCCACTAGGTGGGATACGACATTGTGAGAGTCAAGGGCAACGTCCGGTGGATGCAAGAGGGAGGTACCGTTCGTTATGGAATTCTATGAGGGAGGCCTTTGTCCAGCAGTGTACGTCATGGCTGATGATGATGATGATGATAATGACCCGCCTTCCTTAGTATTGGGTCTCGATTATTTTCCTCTCAGTTACATTAAAGTAGTGCTTTTAGCTTTTTCCAATCACTGTAACTATTAGACCCAATCAAGAAGAGCCAATCTGGTAAAAAAAAAATAAGTAGATTTATGACACAAATGTAAACGAGCCGTACGCAAATGTTCAGGTTTGGGCATCACTCGAAGTTGACGAGGATTAGCTACTTAGAACCGGTTATGTATTATAAGAGGTGATAAAAAATATTAATGCAATACCAAAGTGTAAAATTTATAGTAAATCACATGAAGGATTTATTAATTTGACATTTTTTGGTAACTTAAACACAATTGTATAAGTTACCAAAAAATGAGTGATTACAATAAAACAAGAGTGGACAAATTGTATCCAACTAGCGCGTTGAGTGTTGGCGAGCTACGGATTTAACCTTCTGACTTCGGGTCGGGGTGTCAATGTCTGGGTTAAGTAGGTAGGTATTGCATCATAGATAGGGTTCCCAACTATACTGTTAAAAATTAGGTAATTAGGTATACTGTTTTTCACTACATTATACTTTTTGTTGAGAGGTATTTTATGGATCGAAATGATAAAACGTATTACATGTTGGAAACATTCATATTGACATAGTAGGAATGACAGGGCAAAACAAAATATTATAAAAAGCAAAGATTGAGAGAAAACCTCCTTCAACATCCTCCCTTTTTCGATAATCTTTATCGTATAAGTCCCACCATTCCTGAAATTAGATCCAGTCTGGGTTTATGCACAGGCTTAGTCAAAATATCAGCACACTGGTATTCTGTGGGAACATACTTAACTTGAAGTTCTTTTTCAGTAACTAATTCCCTTACATAAAAATGTCTAATAGAAATGTGCTTTGTGCGACGATGTAACTCTGGGTTTTGTGCAAGATTTATAGCAGCATCATTGTCAATTTGTAAAGTAGGGACTTCTATCAAAGTAGTAATTTCATTGAAAAGTCTCTTCAGCCAAACAATCTCACGAGCCGCTTCACTAGCTGCAACAAGTTCTGCTTCGGTGCTTGAGATAGCTACAGAAGTCTGTTTACGACTTGCCCAAGAGATTACTCCTCCTGCATACACGCATAAGATACCAGAAGTAGAGCGTCCTGTATCGAAATCTCCACCATGATCAGAATCACTAAAACATTCCAAGATTCCAGTTTTGTATCCTTTTTTGTATACAATTGCTGTATCTAGTGTTCCCTGAATGTAACGAAGTATGCGTTTAACTTTGTTCACATCTTCTAAAGAGGGATTTGTAAGTTTCCTGGATACGACACTAATAGCGTATGATATGTCCGGTCTAGTACCTGTCATTAGATAAGCTAGTGTACCAACGGCTTCACGATAAGGAAATTTAACCTCATCCTCTTTTACTGAGCATGGTTGTGCAGGTTGTGCTTCTTTGATGATTGGAGTACTAACGGCTTTACAATCACTCATACCAAAGCGTTCCAGTAGCCTTTTAGCATAATGTTTTTGAGAGACTTTGATGGAACCATCGTTGTTGTTGCAGATTTCCAAACCCAGAAAGTAAGAAGCTGGCTTTGTGGTTATCTTGAACTTCCGTTTCAATTCTGCCAAAAACTTTTCAGATTCCTTTGGGTTCGTTGAAGCTATTAGACCGTCATCAACATAGAGTCCAAGAATTATCTTGTTGTTTAGTCGGTTTCTAATGAACAAACATGGATCTGTGTCGCATTGTTTAAATCCTAAAACTTTCAAATAATCAACAATACATTTGTTCCAACATCTTGGAGCTTGTTTAAGACCATATAAACTTCTCTTCAACTTACATACTTTAGTCGTACCATCACTGTATCCTTCTGGCTGATTCATGTATATATCTTCATCTATTGAACCATTCAAAAATGCAGTTGCTACATCAAACTGTCTGAGGGATAACCCTTCATTTGCAGCGATGCTAAGAATCGATCTTATTGTGGCCATTCTAGCAACAGGGCTAAATGTATCACTATAATCAACTCCTTTCTTTTGTGTATAACCTCTTGCTACTAATCTCGCCTTATGTTTGTCAAGACTTCCATCAGCATGGGTTTTAACTTTGAACACCCACTTACAAGAAATCAGTTTTCTGTCCTTTGGTTTATCCACCAAAATCCAAGTTTTATTCTCTTGTAGAGATTTTAGTTCGCTTTCCATTGCTTTTAACCATTCCGCTTTCTGAGGACTTTTTATTGCTTCTTTGTATGATTTGGGTTCATCAAAATCACTAACAATAGTAGACATAATAAAATCTTCAAATCGTTGTGGTGGTCGCAATGTCGATCTATCTCTTAGATTCCTTGTCGTAGAATTTCTTTGTTCATCATCTTCATCTGAATCAACTTCTGATGAGTCAGGTGTATTATAAGACTCATTAGAATCTTCTTCATTTGTACTAGGTTCATCCGATATTGTAGGCAAATTGGGAATTGTTTGTTCAAAACTTGCACTATCATTCAATGTTTGAGGCACATCTGAAGTAGTTGCGTCTTGTAAAATATCCTCCGTTGCATCTAACATTGGATGATTTTCTATAGTTTCAGGAAAATGAACCTCCATCTCAACAGTTGGACTTTGTTTTTCTGTTTCAGAGACATCTGACTCCAATCCAATAGATCTAATGACTGACTCGTTGAATATTACGTCTCTTGATCGTATCAGTGTTGGATTCGATTTATTGTTTATGCTTAGTAACCGATAACCGTCATCACCATCATAACCAATGAGAATACATTTTTGAGCTTTTCTGGACATTTTCGTTCTCTTTACTTTTCGAACATGAGCATAACATTCAGTGCCAATGATTCTCAAATGTTTGATTGAGGGCTTCTTTGTAAACCATAACTCAAACGGTGATTTTCCTTCTATAGAAGTCGGAGCAGTTCTATTCAGAACATAAGCAGCCGTGTTGACAAGCTCAGACCAACAGGAGAGTGGAAGTTCTTCGTGAGCGTGCATCATAGTACGAGCAGCTTCTACCAAAGTTCTGTTGTCTCTCTCACTACACCCGTTCTGTTCCGGCGTATACGGCATTGTCAAACGGTGTTGGATTCCATGATTATTTAAGATCTTCTTCACAGCTTCATTTTGGAATTCTCCTCCATTATCGCTGAGAATTGTCTTTATAATATGACCATTAGTATTTGTTTCGTTTATCATTTCCACAAGTTTATCCTTCACTTCAGACTTGTGCTTGATGAAATAAACATGACGATACTTACTGAAATCGTCTTTAAATAAAACAAAATAACGAAACTTTCTGAATGAATTGGGGAACGGACCACATACATCTGTGTGAATGATCTCTACTGGTGCTTTAGCTCGCTCTCTGGTTCCAAATTTATATCTATGTGTTTTACCATAAACGCATCCTGTACACAATTCAGAATCGAGTTTGACTTTTATACCAAGTTCCTTTTCAATCAATTGTTTCACATGTCTTTTGTTTTGGTGAGCAAATCTTTCATGATAGAGTTGTAAAAAGTTTTTCGTTGACAGTGAGTTCAATTCAGGAGATGAATTTATAATTGTCTTTACATTTAGTTTAAAGAGTCCTCCATTCTTGACTCTTGTGCCAATTAAATTGATTTTTCCATCTACCATCAATTGACAAAATTCTCTTTCAGATGTGAAGACACTCTTCTCAAGTTTATCTTGCGCAGCAAGTACGGAAAATACACACATCAAAAGTGTCTAGGGATCAACATATATTTTTGCAATAACTTTTCTCCTGATTGATATTAATTAAAATTTTCTTTAAGGATTCATCAAATAAAGTGTTTTCGTTTGTCACAGTAACGATAAACCAAGTCACCTTTGCATTAATAAAGAAATTTGCCATTTTCCTAATAAAGGGATTTTTGACATTTGAACCACTAACATTAAAGTTCGAAAAAAAGACTGAAATAACAGTTTTCTTTAAAATTTTATTGGGTAACTTAAACAATTAATAATCCGTGTTTCTACCGCGAACACTAACAACACAAGAACATCGGTTTGGCATACTCAAAATGAGTTCATCCAAATCACGCTGTGGAATGGCCGCCCATGTTCGTTGCAACAACAAAAAAAGGTCTTCTTGCGACTGGATACCCTCCATATTCGGCAGAGCTCTTCTCTGTAGCATATCCCATGCATGCTCAATCGGGTTCAAGTCTGGCGACTGAGCAGGCCAGGGCAGGACATTGATGTTAGCTGCGGCGAGAGTCTGTCTTACAATTCTTGCGGTGTGCGGTCGTGCATTATCATGCATTAACTGAAATAAGGAACCGATTTGCACTTGTAGAGGAACGATGACGTCTGATACAATCGTCTCAGCATAAATTTGAGCGTTGAGGTTGCCTCTGATCCAAATCAACTCAGTTCTTCCGCCGATCCAAATACCCGCCCATACCATGATGGTTCCACCACTATAAGGATGGACTTCCTGGCAGGATTTTCATCGCTGTTGGCGTCCAGGGGTTCTCCAGTGTCGTATACGTCTTGTATCCGGTCTCATACCAAAACGAGACTCATCAGAAAAGCACACGAAACGCCATTGTTCTTCTGCATGGTATGGGCGGGTATTTGGATCGGCGGAAGAACTGAGTTGATTTGGATCAGAGGCAACCTCAACGCTCAAATTTATGCTGAGACGATTGTATCAGACGTCATCGTTCCTCTACAAGTGCAAATCGGTCCCTTATTTCAGTTAATGCATGATAATGCACGACCGCACACCGCAAGAGTTGTAAGACAGACTCTCGCCGCAGCTAACATCAATGTCCTGCCCTGACCTGCTCAGTCGCCAGACTTGAACCCGATTGAGCATGCATGGGATATGCTACAGAGAAGAGCTCTGCCGAATATGGAGGGTATCCAGTCGCAAGAAGACCTTTTTTTGTTGTTGCAACGAACATGGGCGGCCATTCCACAGCGTGATTTGGATGAACTCATTTTGAGTATGCCAAACCGATGTTCTTGTGTTGTTAGTGTTCGCGGTAGAAACACGGATTATTAATTGTTTAAGTTACCCAATAAAATTTTAAAGAAAACTGTTATTTCAGTCTTTTTTTAGAACTTTAATGTTAGTGGTTCAAATGTCAAAAATCCCTTTATTAGGAAAATGGCAAATTTCTTTATTAATGCAAAGGTGACTTGGTTTATCGTTACTGTGACAAACGAAAACACTTTATTTGATGAATCCTTAAAGAAAATTTTAATTAATATCAATCAGGAGAAAAGTTATTGCAAAAATATATGTTGATCCCTAGACACTTTTGATGTGTGTAGGTTTTTCTTTATTTCTGGAACATACCATACATCACACAGTCTAATGTTTTGTGTCTGACCGCGAACGTCTGCTATCAAATTAACTGTTCCTTTGCCAATAGCTTGAATTGTTGAGCCATTTGCAGTTGTTACTGTTTGATTATTGCTGAAATGTTGAAAGCTGGAAAATATGTCGTTTCGGCAGGTGACATGACTTGTAGCACCATTGTCAACAAACCAACTGTCAAGATCTTCAATAATATTTACGACTTCATTTGTAACAACTTCCATTAATGAGAGGGTCAGATTGGTATTGTTAGCTTGACTTGTCGATGGGCCAGGTGTTTTAGGAGGTTTCCCGTCCGATATCCACTTGCGACATTTTTTAACTTTGTGTCCATATAGTCCGCAATATCCACACTTTTTCTTACGCATAAACTTGTTTTGTACAAATAGAGCTTGTGCTTCAGTAATACCTTCTTTGGTCAAAAGTGAACGTTCGTAAGCACATACTTGTGCTGTCAGATTGTCTATATTTCGATTTTTTCTTGACATCAGCATCCAACTAGACTTGAAGGAGAAGTACTTCTCGTCGGGTAAAGTTTCCAAGATCTTGCAGATAAGTAATAACTCTGGAAGATCATATTTGGTTTCACCTTTTTGAAGTTCCACTTTCAATTCATGCCATATATTTTTCAGTTTGGATATATGCATTGACATGTCTTGTGAGAGATCTTTTTTATAGCCAAAGAAACTGTAGCATAGTGAATAGCTTTTGTCTTCAGATGTTCCATTGAACAAAGTGTGCAATTCATCCCAAACCTGTTTAGCTATTGAGAATCTCATGACCTTTTGTAAAGTGGCATCCGACATATTAGCCATCAAAATAAGCATCGCCGTACTATCTATCTTATGATATGCTTCTAAAGTCTTTTCATAATTTGCTTTAACGTCTGCAGTTGCTGTAGTAGCTGGTTTTATAGGTTCTATAAGTTCTCCATTTATAGCATCCAACCCGCCAGGAGTACCCCTTAAAAGCAACAGTACCTTACAGCGCCATGTTGACCAATTTTCTTCACCTTCTAAACGACCGATATCAATTTTGCAACTTGTAGACGAAGTCGACATTTTGACAGGCCTTCGTTAGAATTATTTTTATAGAAATATTTTTGCAAATTATTTGTTTAAAACCTTACGTGATTCGTTAATCAATCGTTTCCAATATAATTAATTAAACGCTCTGCTACCATGTTGAGAGGTATTTTATGGATCGAAATGATAAAAAGTATTACATGTTGGAAACATTCATATTGACATAGTAGGAATGACAGGGCAAAACAAAATATTATAAAAAGCAAAGATTGAGAGAAAACCTCCTTCAACACTTTTTACTGTCGGACAAAAAAACAGTATAACAAATACTGTTTTGACTGCAAAGTGGCGGGCCAACAGAAATAAATCTTCCATATTTGAAAAAAAAAGAGCTCCCCATTTACTTTAATTTTGTTTTCACTTGTAGTGAAGCAAAAATGATACTAAATTGCTAAATTGTGCGAGAAGCGCCAAGAAATATGTTTTTAAAACATTAAAAAAATAAAGTACTGTTCATTTTATTGAAATACTGTTGATTTTCTTTCTCCAACCTGAATTATACCGTTTTTCTTGCAAGAAAACAAAAGTTGGCAACCCTAATCATAGATAATAATATTAATTATTGGGTAAATATCATAGACACAATTATGTGCTATCATTCAAAACAACTGGCCGACTGCGACCGTCGGAATAACTTCTATGAACCACATTCGTATGTAGGTACAAGCCAGTAGTTGTAAGTACATAATACTCGTAAGTATCATCGCCACATTCAAGCTTACCCACGAATCGCTTGAACTTTGAACTTGAAGTGGGCTAACTTAGATCATCTGCAAAAAATAATTACCTATATTACCTAACCTACAAGATAGCGAAGAGGGAGATACAAAATAATGTCCATTTAGCTTATGGTAATATCTCTGTAATATGTACCTACCTCTGTTGCACCACCTATGAAAAACCTTGTTTGCCGTTATGAACTAGGTAGGTAAATGATTGCGTCACTACTTAATTATAATCATTGTGTGGTCCTTGAACGGGCACGTGCATAATCGACAACTCATAAATGACTTAGCTTCGTCCATCCAGTACGTAGCAACCTGGGCAGCTCTTTCGTTGGTTCGTTGGTTCTTTCGTTGGTTCAAGTTCTTTTTTTATTTTGGGGGGTGGGAAACCATCAAATAACCCCTCCCGCTCTTGGGCAGAGCGGTTGCCAGAAGCCATCACGTGTGCCCGGACGCCCGGAGCGTCTCCCGCGGCGGTTGGGACGAGAGGTTCTCCCTCTCACGTTCCGCCACCTCCTTCGCTAGCATCACTGCTTCGCAGAAGGAAGCGACGGCGTCCCATTCCATCTAGCCCTGGACCATGGCTTGCACCAGGCCCGGACGCGAGAGGTCGCCGCCGTCGATCGCTGCTACGAGGACACGGCGGGACCCACGGTGTCCTCCAGCCGATCCTCACAATGGTGACATCCGGGCGTTTCCTCCCGCCTGATTCGGTGCAGGTACCTCCCGAAACAACCTTGTCCGGTGTGGACCTGCGTCAGACGGAAGGTGAGGGCGCCGTGGCGCCTCTCAAGCAACAAAGAGGTACCGCCACTATCGTGGCGTGCCCTAGAATCGTTCAAGTCCTTGAACGTGCAATTAGTTGGGCACGACGGGCAAGAGAGGTGTGTCCTGTGTTGCGGCTCCACACTCGCATTCTGGCAGAGATGGGTCAACTATATATAACTACCCCATTAAAAAAATTAAAGATTTCCATATCGGCCACTGCAGTTTAGTTTTTCTGCCGGTACGATGAAGTGTGGACCCCTTAAACACTTCATCGTACCGGCATTGGATGTTTGTTGCTCCACAGTGTGCTTCGTTCATCTGCTGCACCGTCCTCTGAAGAGGTGGTGTGTCTCAGAATGCTTTTACGAATTTTCAAACGGCTTCGTGGTAGTTGGTGCTCATACAAGGGATGTCGGCTGTCTGTTTCTTGTTTGCCTCTTTCAATACGAGTCGCTATTTCCCAGCGCATGAATGGAGAAGCGATGCCCGCCAATGGGTACCTACAGCATTGTATTGTAAGAGGGGGAGGGTTTTAAACGAACCGTAACAATGCGCAGGTTTCATTGAGCGCTATGTCGACCTCTTTTGCGTGGACGGAACGATGGGTATGCGAATTCGCCAGCAGAAAAGGAAAGACATAGGCCAGTGTTACGAAGAACTTGCGGTTATGCTCCCCAGCTGGTGGGTGTAAGGCGGCGAAGTAAGTTATTACGGAAAGTAACTGTTTTCATAATATTCGTACAGTGTTGTCTAAATGTTAAAGACCTATCCAAGGTGATACCCAGGTAGCGCGGTTGAAGGCAGTGCTCTATGCTAACGCCTTGCCATGAGGTATTGAGATTCCTGCCTGTTTACTTGACGATTACGTAGATGGGAAACACAAGATTGAGTTTCTGATGGATAAAACCGTAGGGCGTTTTGATCATAATATTTACCAAGTGCTTCCAGGGCTTTCGTCAATATTTCCTCAGCCTCTTTGAAGCTAGGTGTCTGAGCGGCTAGGGCGAGGTCTTCACCAGCGAATAGAAAGCTTTTTGTTGTGAATAGCGTCGGAGCTAGTACACTGCCTTGAGGGAGCCTATTTTTTGGAATTCGCGACCTGCTCTTGTTGTTTTTAAGGTGCACTTGGTAACGGCGGTTGTTTAGGATGTAAGAAGGTGTACAAAGCCACTATTTTTCGTGAGGTCGCTGACCTTTAACAAGTCTTCGGATGTTGACTGTGTCATACGCTGCTAACAGGTCTACGAATATAACACCTGTCACATTTTTCTTCAATGTGTTGCATCATATTGAGTCTGGTTGGTACACCACTTGCCGGGCCTGAAGTCAGCTTGTTCAGCAATAAGGTGAGGTTCAATGACAGGCGTTAGGTGGTCCACAAGGAGTCTTTCAAAAAGTTTAAACGTATGACAAAGTAATGAAATTGGTCGATAGCTTTTGGGATCTTTTGGACATTTCCCAGGTTTTAGTAGGTAATGCATGCTTAGCGTTTCTCCAAAGTTTTGGGATTTTTTATCTAGGTCCATAACATTATACAGGGAGGATATAATAATATCGAAAGAGATACCGCGGCCTCGGCACAAGGGCTAAGAAGGAACATGGGTGGTTTTTAGTCAGTAGAAGTCTGACACTCCCTTCTTCTCTGTCCGGAGCGGGAGGAGTCATTCGATGATTAACCACCCCCAAAAAAAGAAAAGGGCCCTTACACGGGCACGGGACACGGGACCACGGCACGCTACAATAGTGGCAGTAAGTTCCCTCTGCGAGTAGCTGGAGACGCGCCACAGCACCCTCCCTCACCTTCCTCTTGGACCCGGAGGTTCTCACCGGACATGGTTGTTTCGGGAGGTACCTGCACCGAATTAGGCGGAAGGAAACGCTCGGAAGTTTCCATTGCGAGGATTGGCCGGAGGACACGGTGAAGCACACCGTGGAGGCCTGCTCCGTTTGGACAGAACACCACCTAGTTCTCGTAGCGGCGATTGACGGTGGCGACCTCTCGCGTCCGGCCCTGGATTCCATCCGGCGGGACTGTTCGAAAGCGATACTGCGGCCCCGGAACACAAAGGGCTAAGAAGGAACCATCATCATCATTCTCTTGCCCAAATCATTTGGAGTTGACGCAGCATGTCTTCCTCTTCCATACCTAAGAACCCTGATACCTGGCTAAGAAGGAACATGGGTGGGTTTAGTCAGTAGAAGTCTGACACTCCCTTCCACTCCACCCAGAGCGGGAGATGTCATTTGATGATTTCCTATCAACACATACCAGCAAGGTTTTTGTGAACGGTAATGTTGACATTTGTATGTTGGGTTTATCCATGTCGTCACGGGAGAGGGACGATAGAAATACATAAAACTACGTAATTATCAAAAATGTGTTTAATAAATTAAAGAAACGGATAACGTATACAATCACCAAGTCAATCGCATTACATGATCAGTTTTCCTTTTAGATGACTTGATAAAGCCAAGGAACTGTAGTTCGGCCACTGCACGGGTGAATCTTAACCTGAAACAAAGATATAAATAAAATATAGGTGTGCGTGTGCCCGGAATTATTCTCCACGTAAACGCTTGACCAATGTGAATGTTGTTCATTTTAAAATTTGTTTGAGACTTCCAAAAAATATTGGACACATATTTTTTCTTTTTTCACGTAAACAAACAATGAAGACGATACAGTGCTTTGAAAACTTGTGTGACGTCATATTGTGAGACATTTATAACATTTTTTACCGGCAAGTGACGTCACAAACCCCACTCAAATCTTTGACTCGTTTTATCATCGTCAATTTTTATAGATATGATAAAGCAAAAAATACGTATCCAATATTTTTCGATAATCTGACGGACTAAAATGAATCATATTTTTTTTTGTCAGGAAACATCCCTATTGTTAAGGTTTAAGATAGGTGTGCAAAATAAACTTAGGATTAGCCAGCTAAACAAAGGTTTATCCGTAAGCCCTTGGCAAACATCAAGAGGTTTTAAGATTTAAATATTATCGTTCTAAAATGTGGGCACGTATGAGATGACACTAACTGTGTATTAGGGTCCTGATGTCGTTGCTCATCGTCTTCATCGGGCCGCAGCACCGCAGCGAACGCTTGCAGCCAGTCGTACAAGTTGATGTGTTTACCGCACTCGCGATGTAGCTTGTACGTCAGGCAAACGTCAGGCAGTGTGTCTATGACGCTGTCAAATGAGGGCAGGTGACAGCAAGAACACTGCAAACGTAGTAAAAGTTTATTTTAGTAAATATTTTTACGATTTAAGGGATATATTTGCACATGAGACACCCGGTAGTAACAAAAACTAGGGCGTTAGGCGTATACCACCTGCCGGGTCTGCGGATCTGTTCGAAAACCTAACTTTCCCTTCTGCTCCACCCATAGCGGGAGAGGTCATTTGATGATTACCCACCCGTAAAAAAAGGCGTATCCCTTTGGATAAGAAGTCAGAGTGCGTTTTGATGCAACCTTATTTAAAATGTGCACGAATCTACGCACCTAGCTAATCAGTTTCTGCCGTCCTCACCTGCCTAGCCTTTTCCCAATAACTTTAGAGTCGGCTTTCAGTCTAACCGAATGCAAGTGAATACCAGTATTATACATAGGGCGACCGCCTGTCTGCCCTCCACAGCGACACCCCTTCGTAGGACTGCTTGTCAGACTTTCGAGCTACCTGTAAAGTACGACAGCTAAAAACCCTCAAATGACAGCCAGGACCAGCGGCTTAACGTGCTTTTCGAGGGACAGAGGAAACTCGGTATGTAATGGTTGGTCGTTGGCCATGTCGCTGAACAAAAACACTGTACATAACAGCGTAGGAACAACACATACCTGTACGTAATGCACAGGATTGCTAAGCGCAGTGGCCACGGCTCCACGCGGCAGCCCACGTTGTGCTTCCTGACGTTGGCCACGTCACTGAACAACAACACTCTACATAACAGCGTAGGAACAAGACTTACCTGTAAGTAATGCACAGGATTGCTAAGTGCAGTGTGCACGGCCCCGCGCGGCGAGCCCACGATGTGCTTCCTGACGTTGGCCACGTCGCTGAACACCAGCACCTCATGCAGCGCGCGCGACCCAGCCGGCTGCAAACCCTTACTGAACACGTCCTCCAAGTAACTCACGAAGCGAGACCGAACCATCTCGAACTCGGATTGCACGCGGTCTACTCTTGTTGCTTTTAGTAATTTCTAGAACAACCATTTATTTGTTATTGTCGTCGACAGAAAGAATTATAGTTTCTTCACAACAAAGATGACATAGTATGTCAAAATCAAATATTTTATTTCACATAGGTCTGCATGGGCACTTTTAAAACGTTAAGAAAAGGTGCATGGTTCGGGTTGGTCATTTTATGGAGAAGAACCGGCAAGAAATTTTCCTTTAAAAATCATGTTTTGTAATATTATCATTTAAAGCTGTAGTATTTAAGGAGAATGCTCCAACCACCCCGCGAAATTCAAATATTCTTACGTTTTTTGCAATTTGCAGGCCAGTGCTAGTTTGTATTTTGATTAAAATATGAACATGCAGGAACTTGAAAAAGTCATTTTTGCACCTTTATGAACTTGGAGGCTTATATTGATGATTTTGATGATTATATTTCTGTAACTACATAAGTCTTACAGCCGCAATTCATATTTTAATCAACATACAAACTAGCACTGGCCTGCAAATTGCAAAAAAACGTAAGAATATTTGAATTTCGCGGGGTGGTTGGAGCATTCACCTTAAGTGTGGGGAGACAATATAGGGCGGATAATACGTCGTTGTTTACTATAGAAAAAACATAAAACAAGATAAAAAGTTACTGACCAGACCCAAAATATATCTAATTTATTTACATATATTTAATACAGCTGTCATATAAACTAGGTCCACCCGTTCCTGAGAAAATCGGTGGTGACACACGTACAGACAGACGGACAAGAGAGTGATTTTTTTTTTTTCCTATTTTACCTTTTGAGGTACGGAACCCTAAATAACTGTCTTACCTCCTTCAACTTATATCTATTTACAGGTACATTTTCATCAATATTTTCAGACTCTGGTGAAACATTTGTAGCGTTAGTAGTGTCAGTACTGGCACGTTCTATCTGTCCTAAAAATGTTAATAAATGCACTCTCAAAGACTTGACGAAGTTTTCGCCAAGATCATCATTGAGAAATGAATTATTGAGATTATTTTTCATCGGAGATGACCTCAGAGGCCTGACTGGTGACACAACTTGCAAGTATGAGTTCACTATCTTGAGGGCACTTTTAATACTTTCAACCAACTTTGTTTGTGACTGAAATTTTAGTAGCTGCATGCAGTCTTTGAATGCTGGTGTGTCTGTTACACATTCTAAAGCACACTTTGTATAGATTTCCCGGACCTAGAATAAAAAAGAATTATTAACAATCATTTTAGGTCCTCAGATGATTAATGTTAAGCAAGCATTTCTTTTCTTTTTCTTTTTTTAAAAAACGTTGCCCCACACTAGGAATTTCTCCTGTATCGTGGGTGTGTTCACAAACATTTAAACTCACATACACAAATACCCAGACCCGAAACAACTATCTGTAGGCCATACAAATATTTGTTCCGTGCGGGAATCGAACCCGCGACACGCAGCGCAGCAGTCCAATCGCTCAGCCACTGCGCCAACCGTGCCGTTACACCATAGATAAACTAGCTTGATTGCAATTATTACACTTCTGTTAATAACTTGATTTCATCAAACCAAGCTAACGCATGCATGCGGCTTTGTCAGTTCGATTTTATGCAGGCGCTTTCGTATGTGCATGCGTCGTTCGTAACTAACAAAGAAAACAGAACCTATATACTATATTAGATAGATACTCACAGATTTCCCAAGCATATTCCTTGGCAAGTCTTTGACAAACACACAAAGCGTTCTCAAACACATATAAAAGCTATACAAATAATCGTGAAGTCTGTTCATCTCCTTGTAAAGAGCCTCTCTGAAGAAATTGTCATCTTCGAACAGACTGATTTTAGTCCTACAATCTTGTTGTTCTAAAAACGGCCTAAATGACAACAACTGCCGTATGCTCTCCAGATCTTCTGCAGTTAGCTCCATTATGACTTCTTCAAGTTTGTCCCGGTCACAGCATAGCGACTTTAAATTGTCTCCATAAAAGTGATCCATCATGCAATACTGAAAACATAGAAAGATGAAGAATGAAAAACATTCGATTTTTTTTAATTGCTAGACATTTGAAGGTGCCAACTAACAATTTGTATTTTTAACCTCTTTATTACTAGAAACTTCTGTAGTTTTACAAAAAAATATATATAACTGCCTGCAGCACAAACAAACACTTAAATTTTTTTTACTTGTATAGATGAAATTGAGCTACCTTAATACTTTGAATGAGCCCAGTAACAGAAAAATCGTAGAACAGGAAGACATCCGTCAGCAGCTCAAACGCCTTGCCTGACAAATGAAATGGACTTGTGTGTGTTAAGAAAATATCTTCCAATACCTGAAATAGAGAAAAAATATTTTTTAGGAAATAATTTATTAGAAGTTACCGTCGGCGTTCCGTCAAATACCAATGTTGAAACATATAACTAATGAGACGGCATGTATTTGTTAGGGTAGTGTGAGACGCAACCAGTGTCGATACTCTTGCGCCATCAAATCTTGCTTGCTCAGCGTGTTATGTTGGCGCTGCCAAGCCGGCAGCTGATAACTTCAAGCTGCATAAATATAGTGCTGTTGTAGGTAACTATATCTTCGACCTGTTTAGTGTTGAACAGTTGATGCGTCTGTTCACCCAATGACTGGCTTTTACTTTGGCCAGAGGACAGCTAAGCATTGCTGTATAATGTGGCAATTCCGCCTCTTGGGCATATTATCGGTAGACAGGGTTTAGGAGTTCTCTCATGCTATATTTTAGTTTGTTGTAATCTAAGGCGATTTTAATATTTATAAGACAGTAATGCCAAGGCTGGAACATATTTTCAGCCTGAGCATGACCCATCGCATCGTACTCCAATACAAAAAACGCAGTTTCGCAAATTGAAGGTAACATTATAACTTGAAAGGCCCTGTTAAATCCAGTTCTAAAATAAACTTACTTGATTCATATAAACAGGTGATGCATGCGAATGGAACACCTTGATCAGCAGTTTGGACGACACATGGTAAGGAAACGACTTATGAAGGGCTGACACCGACGTCGCCACTCCAAACACGAACACTATCGGCATTATTGATACATACGAACTGGAAAAATTAGAATGGCCATTATATTTAAACATTTGGACCTAAAAAGGTACAAAGAGGGACTTATAACTTTAGGCATTCTCTATTGGTCAACCTATACGATTCCCAAATTATTGATTGATTCAGTTTTAAAGGTAAAAATATTGCTAAATGTATTTATGAGTAGTATTTTTTTTTTTTTTTGTTGCGGGTGGAATATCATGAAATAACCCCTCCCGCTCCTGGGCAGAGCGAAAGGGAGTGTTAGACTTCTACTGACTAAAAACCACCCATGTTCCTTGTTAGCCCTTCATGCCGCGGTATCTCTTGCGAACAACCCGCAGCCCCAACGGGCGTCGGCCCTTGCGGGCCCCTTCCATGTTGCTGACATCTTTCAGGGTTTCCATACAAAAATGTAACTTACTTTTATGTCAATAAAGATTATTATTATTATTATTATCTCTTTGAGGCGCGCGTGGAACACGAACGCGCCGTCGACACGGCCTGTCGTCGTCATAAGACGGACGGACGGACGGCGAGCTAGCCTATCACTCACCGTCTACGGACCCGCGTCTACGGTGGCCGGAAGCCATCACGTGGCCCCCGACGCCCGGAGCGTTTCCCGCTGTGGCTGGGACGAGAGGATCGCTCCCTCTCACGATCCGTAACCTCCTTCGCTAGCATCACTGCTTCGCAGAAGGAGGCGCCGGCGTCCCATTCCTCCTCGCCCCGGACCAGGGCTTGCACCAGGGCCGGAACCGAGCGGTCGCCGCCGCCGATCAGAAGACAACCTGACATTTGCTTGTTTTTTTGCTAAATGAGCCTGCACTTGACCTCAATCATGCCTGATGGACCCACGGAAGAGGTTATGATACAATGAGTGCCCAGAAGATGATGCCCTGTTCACTCCTGTTTTATACTTATTCCTATATCCTGGTAAATTGCAAATGATTTATTTAAAAACAAAACTAAATGCTTCTGAACTTGAGATAGAAATGGTGAGTTTCCCTTTAAAAACAGTGGTTGCTATTCACGCTTTACGCAGGACATCATTTAAATAAAATGCTTGAACAAATTACCTTACAATCATTACAAAGTCTTGTAAAACGTTACAGTTAAAGCTCTCAAAATCAGGAATAATAATAACTAATGTCCTTTTGGATTTGGTTGACTTTTTCTTCATTGGTGAAGGCATGCACTTTGATAGATACCAATTTTTAAGGGTCTTCATTGTGCATTGATTCTTTTTTAATTTTTTTGTTTGACTGATGATGTCTTCTGATTCATCTTCATAATCCTGGAAAATATATTTATTTTTAAAATAAATAAAAATCAATACAGGTATTTCCGTAAAACTTTCAAAATGGGTTTTACAAAAAATGGGGTGAAACCATTTCACAATACAAAACTCAAGTTAAACTTTCTGTAACAGAGAAAATTACACTATGGTAGTTACAGGTACTGTTTGTGTATGGGACTCACCAACATTTGATTTCCATGGATCAACTGCCAAACAGCATTTTCAACTAAATGCTTAACGGTGGGTGCATCTTGGGAATTTACTAATGCCACATGTGGAGTCGCTTCATTTCTGAAATATTTAAAATATCTCTTCAATTATTTTGTTAATTACTAGTAGGTACGAATTAATATTGGCGTATGTAAAATATTCTTATTTAAATAATGTCTGAGAATGAATTGATGAATGCGATGGCGATTAGCCATTAGAATGTGGTATTTAATATTGGCAAATGCGATGCCATCCAAGTCAATCTATTTATAAAACATCCAATATTTTTAATATTGATATGGTCATTAAAAGATGTAGTTAGGTTAGTGTGATGTATGTGGGTAAAACCTAAATATTTGTCGTACTTCATTATTACATAGATGTGGGTAACTGTTGATCATGCGACCGTTTTATGTAGCCCAGCGCTAGTCGGAATATAGCTGTAAAGGTATCAAGTTGTTTTATTGCGATCACCATATCCTGGCTTCCCGACGACTCCCTAAACAGCTTATTATATAATAACTTAAGATAGAAAGTCCCTTAAGTAGGGACTGAATAAATTAACTGACTTGGTATTACATGGATCTCACTACTTTTTACGGGGTAGAAGAACTGAGTTGTGTGACTTGGCTTTTTTTACAAGTTTTGTTTTTAGTGCGTAGGCTTACCCCCTGTTAAAATGGGACTTAAACATAACAGCCAAAATGCAATTGTACTAATGAGTACAACTCTGCCTATCCCTTCAGGTATTACATGCTTCATGTGATAATATGTTATGTGTTGAATTTCATACATAACAGCCCAAATAATCGGCTGCCTATACTAGGCTACTTTATTAAGCTGAGATGTACTTAATAGTAAACCCACATTTTACCATGTGCGTGTGAACTGAGGGACCAAAAAGGAATACGCGAAATGAAAATCCTAAGATTTAGTAGAAGACTTAAAACAAATGTAGAACAAATCCGGGGAATTTGTAATCAAATATATTAAAAACTACGACCCATAAAGTGTGGTCCCTCAGTTCTCACAGACGGTTAGCCAGATCTCGGAAAGTATCTTAAAAAAGAAGGTTTTGTGAATACAGACATTTAGTAAAGAATTTGGAAAGATATTCACAAAATAACAGACCACAAAGCATTAAAGACAAAAAAAATATAACGACTGAACTGTGGTCCCTCAGTCCACACAACAAAGATAAATATTTTAGTGAATATTACTGAATTAAACTAATAAAACCGTTCTTTTTCTACATAAAGTTTTAGTAGAAGTCTTAAAACATTTCGTAAAAAAAAATGAAGCCTAAATATCGAAGCATTTTGAAGATAGCGATGATTATTACTGGTCCCTCAATCCTCCACTCCACTGACATATGTGCATGTGCTAGCTGCTAGGCTATAGGAATATCAGAAAGTCTAGTGTACTTAACTTTTAGTAGAAAGTTTCTTCTAAATAATAGGTATCTAAAATTGTGCATTTCTTACCTCTTAGCTGAGATAATTAATTTTATGAAAGTAAACAGAGCAGTGTGACCACACAATAAAACAAAATATAGACAGTCCTATTATACTTTATTTAATATAATTTTCATTTTTTAGACAAAACGAAAACAAGGTTGGAACATGGGTGGTTTTTAGTCAGTAGAAGTCTGACACTCCCTTCCGCTCTACCCAAGTGCGGGAAGGGACTACTTGATGATTTTCCACCCACCATAAAAAAAAAAAGGATGTACGGTTCCCGTCGGGGCTGCGGGTTGTTCGAAAGAGATACCGCGGCTTCGGCACAAAGCGCTAAGAAGGAACATGAGTGGTTTTTAGTCAGTAGAAGTCTGACACTCTCCGTATTTTTAATGAGTATTTTGCCAGCATACCTATAGCGACGACTCGTTCCCTAAGTTCGTCGCCGTCTAAAGCCGAAGATCTTTTGCATAGCAGCGTGTCTAAATGTGGTCACGTATTTAGTTTCGAACATGTAACGCCTCGTGATGTTGTTAACGTTTTTAATTCACTTAAGTCTAAAAACACAGGTGATTTTTGGGGCATTTCTATTAAACTATTAAGTAACATAATCGACATTGTAGCCCCCTGTCTTGCTGTTACTTTCAATAAATGCGTTGATTTGGGGACTTTCCCTGATCTTATGAAGAGCACTAAAGTCATCCCTCTATTTAAATCTGGCAGTAAAAATGATATTGGCAATTTTAGACCAATTTCTATTTTACCTGCATTTAGCAAAATTTTTAAAAAATTAATTCTCAAACAGTTGTTAGTACATTTTAATTTAAATAATCTCCTTCATAATGATCAATATGGCTTTACAAAGGGTCGTTCGACTACGGATGCAGGTGTTGCTTTGCTAAAACACATATTTAACGCATGGGAGAACGCGCAAAATGCAATCGGTGTTTTCTGCGATCTCTCTAAAGCTTTTGATTGCGTACATCACGACACGCTTTTACGGAAACTGCGTCATTACGGTGTTCAAAACGAGGCCCTAAATGTGATAGATTCGTATTTACAAAATAGATTCCAATGTGTAGACGTAAATGGCGCGAAATCTTCCAGACTACTTTATATTAATGATCTACCATATTATTTAAAAGGTTTTTGTGACGTTGTACTATTTGCAGATGATACCTCTCTTATCTTTAAAGTAGATAGGAATAGACACAATTTTGACGACGTAAATAGCACGCTATCAATGGTCACGGATTGGTTCACAACAAACAACCTTGTTTTTAATGCCAAGAAAACTAAAATAATTAAGTTCGCTTTACCCAATGTTAGAAATCTAGGTCCCAATTTTATCCTCGCCAATCAAGAGCTAGAAACTGCCTACTCTGCTGTATTTCTGGGCATAACAGTAGATTCAAAATTACAATGGGGCTTACATATATCAAGCCTAGCGGGAAGGCTAAGTTCGGCCGCATACGCCGTCAGAAAAGTAAGACAATTCACTGATGTTGATACAGCACGGTTAGTCTACTTTAGTTATTTTCACAGCGTTATGTCCTACGGTATTCTGCTGTGGGGCAAAGCTGCTGATATTCAAAATATATTTGTTCTGCAGAAGCGAGCGGTTCGTGCAATTTATCAGCTGGGTGCCCGAGTTTCTCTTAGAGATATTTTTAAGGAGATTGGTATTCTCACGGTTGCTTCTCAGTTCATCTTTGCCAACATTTTATATATTAGACAAAATATTCACCTGTACACTAAAAACAGTGATATTCACAACTTTAACACCAGAAATAAGCATAAACTACGCGCTCCTTTTCACCGGCTTCACAAAGTTCATAATTCATTCGTAGGGCTTGGTATAACATTTTATAACAAACTGCCATCTTCTTTTTTAGACTTGCCATTTAATGCATTTAAAGCCAAAGTGAAATCTAATCTTTGTTCAAAAGCTTACTATTCCATTAACGACTACTTAAATGATAAGAATAGCTGGTCGTTGAGTTGAACACAAGACAATGTTTGTAATTTATGTTCTTTCTCCAAAATTAGTTTACTGATAATATGTTATGTCTTTTTTATGTTTTATTATTATATACCTTTTATTATTGATTGTAGTCAATCGTAATATTAACTTACACCATAGTATTGTATCGAGTCTGGTTCTTCTAACCAAACAGACAGATGTGTTGCTGGAGAGTTTGTTCCGCCACTTCTTCTTTCCAGCAAAAACACTAGGAAGTGTCGAAGGGTGGGCGTTTTGGGGGACTGTCACTTGTAAATAAGTAAAGTAAATTTTGACGTTCGAAAAGTGCTGATTATCAGCCTAGTTTGAATAAATGAGTTTTGATTTTGATTTATTCTCTCTCTCTCTCTCTGTATTTCTCTCTCTGTTTGTGCGGTGTGGGTGTCTGTGAATGTGTGCGATGATATGGTGTATGTCTATTTGTGACTAACTGCCTAACTGACACTAGCAGGGGGTTGGAGCAACACGCGTTTGCTCCAGGATTGTAATTATCTCTTTTTTAAGACGGTTCCGTGTGGTATTGAAGGAGTCGAGTGAAGGGAATTTGTCATTATATAATGCGGGTAGACGCAAAAAGGGTGACATCTTCAAATAATCGGTGGAGGCCGAAGGGACTGCAAACAGGGAGGTATGTCTGGTACGCCTGAGTGGGAAAATGATATGCTATAAAAAAAACTAGGCCTTTATAATCTTCCTTTATACTGCCTACCGATATCACTGTTTTCTGAACGAGCTTCTTTTGCTGCTGTGATGATCATTATTTCAAAATTATTGTAAGTACGTAAGTTTTTTTTGCGGCTTGGGAAAGCATCAATCATCATCGAGGGGTAGGCAGTGTCAGACTTCTACTGACTAAAAACCACCCATTTTCCAACCTTGTTTTCGTTTTGTCTAAAAAATGAAAATTATATTAAATAAAGTATAATAGGACTGTCTACATTTTGTTTTATTGTGTGGTCACACTGCTCTGTTTACTTTCATAGAATTAAAGAAATAATTTATCTCAGCTAAGAGGTAAGAAATGCACAATTTTAGATACCTATTATTTAGAAGAAACTTTCTACTAAAAGTTAAGTACACTAGACTTTCTGATATTCCTATAGCCTAGCAGCTAGCACATGCACATATGTCAGTGGAGTGGAGGATTGAGGGACCAGTAATAATCAACGCTATCTTCAAAATGCTTCGATATTTAGGCTTCATTTTTTTTTACGAAATGTTTTAAGACTTCTACTAAAACTTTATGTAGAAAAAGAACGGTTTTATTAGTTTAATTCAGTAATATTCACTAAAATATTTATCTTTGTTGTGTGGACTGAGGGACCACAGTTCAGTCGTTATATTTTTTTTGTCTTTAATGCTTTGTGGTCTGTTATTTTGTGAATATCTTTCCAAATTCTTTACTAAATGTCTGTATTCACAAAACCTTCTTTTTTAAGATACTTTCCGAGATCTGGCTAACCGTCTGTGAGAACTGAGGGACCACACTTTATGGGTCGTAGTTTTTAATATATTTGATTACAAATTCCCCGGATTTGTTCTACATTTGTTTTAAGTCTTCTACTAAATCTTAGGATTTTCATTTCGCGTATTCCTTTTTGGTCCCTCAGTTCACACGCACATCATTTTACCTGCTATTTTTTAAGTTCCATATATAAAGTGTTTTGATATACTTAACAAAGCGTGCGAAGAAAACCGTAGCACATGGAACGTCATTACTGGTGACTTTAATGCCAAAGTCGGAGTTAGACAAGACTTCGATAACCCAGAAATTCTCGGTCCTCATGGCTTAGGAACCAGAAATGATCGAGGAAATACACTCATCCAGTTTGCATTTGGGCAAGGGTTTAAGATAATGAACAGTTTTTTCCCTAAAAAGTCACAGCGTCGATGGACCTGGATCTCACCAGATGGTAGAACAAGGAATGAAATTGACTTTGTACTCTCTTGCGGCCATAATAATATTATAAAAGATGTTAGCATTATTAATAAATTCAAATTTAGTTCAGATCATAGACCAGTACGTGCAAAGATTGTCCTCAACGTAAAGTCACACCGTAAAACCGTTTTTAAAAACCGAATTAAGAAACTTAATAAAGATATTCTAATAAGTAATATGGAAAAATTCAATTTAGAATTAAAAAATTCTTTCGATTTATTACCGGTAGACCCAAACCAAAACCCTCAGAACCAATACAACAGCATCATAGAAAACATTTCAACAGCAACCAAGAAAATCAAATGTGCAAGACGTAATAATAACAAATTAAGCAATCAGACAATATCATTAATAGAGAACAGAGAAAAGTTAAAGAATAATAGAGTAGAATATAATAAAATTGATAAACTAGTTAAACGAAGTATAAGAAAAGACGTTAGAGATTGCAATACCCAGATGATTAAATCAGCTTTACTGAGCAGTACCTCTTTAAGATCTGCCAAACAGGGAATTACGAAGGGAAAAACATGGATTTCCAATCTGAAAGATGAAAATGGTATAAAACAAGCTAGCTCAAGCAAAATAATTGAAATATCAACAAAATTCTATAAAAATCTTTATCAGGATCAACAGAAACAGCCCCGACACTTCATTTATTATTGCCCTGACTCTGTTGATCCCATCAGGCCCTACGAGGTTAATCTTGCGCTTCGTGAGATGAAATTCAACAAAAGCCCTGGGGCAGACGGAATAACCTCAGAAGTTTTAAAATTAGGACGAAACATTCTAGTCCTACACATCACATCTTTCTTTAACACCATACTATACACTGGCCAAATTCCCTCTGAATTTTGCCACTCAAATATAATTCTTCTTCATAAGAAAGGAGACAAAGCAGACATCTCAAATTATCGACCCATTAGCCTCATTTCACATTTGTATAAACTTTTCATCAAAGTCATAGAAAACCGTATCGCTCCGACACTTGACCTTCATCAACCCCCCGAACAAGCAGGATTTCGTCCCCATTTCTCCACAACAGATCATCTTCATACTATAAACCAAGTAATTGAAAAATACAATGAATTTAACAAGCCGCTTTATCTCGCTTTTGTAGATTATGCCAAGGCATTTGACAGTGTATACCATCAGTCAGTCATTGATGCCTTGGAATCTCAAAATGTACCACACACCTATATAGATTTAATTGACACCATCTATCAAAATAGTTCTGCAAACATTAAGTTGCACATTTCTGGTCCAAATTTTAACATAGAAAAAGGTGTCAAACAGGGCGATCCACTCTCACCCAAGCTATTCACCAGCGCACTGCAGGAGGTTTTTAACAAACTGCCCGATTCGTGGCAGTCACGAGGCATAAATGTTAGCGGTCAACAACTAACAAACCTCCGCTTTGCCGATGACATTGTGTTATTCTCCACATCAGCTCCAGAACTCCAAGCAATGCTCCAAGATCTGAGCATAGCAAGTCTTGAGTTTGGACTTTCAATGAATAGATCCAAGACCCAGATCATGACTAACAGCACGAAACGTAGGGTCGCGGTAGACGGGCATTGTTTGCATTATGTCGACGAGTATACCTATCTGGGCCAGATAGTGTCGTTCCAAAACAGGCAAGACAAAGAACTCGAAAGACGAGTACAAAATGCCTGGAAGACCTTCTGGGCCCTGAAAGAACATATGAAGGGAAACCTTCCAGTATCACTGAAAAGAAAACTCGTTGACATGTGCATCCTGCCCGTCCTAACCTACGGTGCACAAAGTTGGTCACTTACTGAACAACAGAAGTCCAAACTCAAGATTTGCCAGCGAGCAATGGAGCGCAGCATAATAGGTGTTAGGCGAACAGATCGCGTTAGAAACACCACCCTGCGCTCCATAACTCAAATAGCTGATGTTGGAGAAAAAACAGCCAGGCTGAAGTGGGAGTGGGCAGGCCACGTAGCACGGATGCACCCGGAGAGATGGGCAAAGGTCGTCACACACTGGACGCCTGAGGCAGGACAGCGCCGTCGAGGTCGACCGCGGCGAAGGTGGCGTGACGATCTGATCATGTTTGCGGGGCTAACATGGCCAGAGATCGCACATGACAGAAAGGTATGGAAGGAGAAAGGGGAGGCCTTTGCTCAGCAGTGGGACACAACGTAGGCTAACAAAAAAAAAAAAAAAAAAAAATATAAAGTGTGAGCCTATTGCCATCAATTGGGCATGAAACCGGAACTTTATACTTAATTTTTTTTTTTGTTGAAACATATAATTGAAATACATGAATTACCTGATAAGATCAATAAGGGAAGTAAACTGGGAGACATGGTCCGGCTGACTTACACCAGTCAGTAAAGTAGCACTCGGAATGATCCCTTCCAAAGTAGACAATTCACTGATACCATGGTTCTTTATATAATCCACAATGTCATTCAGCAATAGGCTGTATGTCTTTTGATGAAGTTCCTGGAAATAATAGTGAAATATTGCATTTTAGAAATAGGATTATAAAGTCGGGTGTATAGTTTAGTTTAGTTTAACTGGGCTTTTGTCTGCACTTAGCCTCTTGATTGGGCCATTGTGCGTGACGTTCAAAGAATACCTACTCCAACCAACATAGGTCGTCCCAGAATTTTAACAGCCTTCCCAGACTGCTGCAGGCTTCTGGGAGAGTTAATGGGGATCGTAGAGTTTGTGCCCGGTGATCTGCCACGCTCCTGCACTCTAGGAGTACGTGCCTTGGCGTTTCTTCCGCCTCCATGCATCCTTTGCACAGTGGGCTATCTGTTACGCCTATGTTGTGTAGATGTTTGTTTAAGGAACAGTGACCCGTTAAAATTCCTATGATTTTACGGATTTTGTCCCTTTTAAGTTTGATGAGATTGCGAGTAAACTTCATTGATGCCGCCGGAACTGCATCTTTTGTTTGCCTGCATCCTTCACTGTTTCTCCATTCGGTGAGGTGTTTTTCTGTGGTTCTTAAACGCAGCCATGTTTTTATTTGGGCCTGAGGTATGGGCAGTAGTGGTTCCGGTCCAAATACTGTATCACCTGAGCCTCTCTTGGCCAGCTCATCAGCTGCGTCGTTACCCAGCGAGTTGCTGTGTCCTTTAATCCATTGCAGGGTTACACTGTTCGTGGTTGCAATGGATTGGAGTGCATTGTGGCATTCCAGTATTAGGACAGAAGTAATTGTGTTGTTTTTTAGGGCTTGAAGCACCGATGTACTGTCGGAGATGATCTTTATTTTAAAATCTCTGACGTCTCTGGCTGCAACTGCTTGTGCCGCTCTGGTGATACCGATACATTCGACTTGGAAGATTGTGTTTAATTTATCTAGGGTATTTGAGTATAAATATAGAAGTTTTGTACATCGAACCTTATGCTTCTGATGTCGAGATTTCTAGTTTAACACCATCATCATCTGGCGAGCTGGCTTCCAGTCTAACCAGTTGCAGCTGAATAAGAGTATTTTACAGAGACTGAATATCAAGACTCCTTTGAGCATTTTTCACTGTTCATCATTGTTTCTGATTAGGCAAAATTCATTCTTCTTCCATTATTCAAATGTAAAGGAGTAACTACTTCTCAATTTCTGTATGAAAAAATGTTGACAAGCGCAACTGTATCACAAATTAGCAAATTGCCCAGTTAGCCAACACACATGAAACCAGTTGGTATACATTTGCCACCAATATGTTCACTAGAGGACTTACCTGCAGTTCACTTTCAATGTAGTTCCAATTTTGTTTGTATGTTTCATACCAAAGTTCTTTCATAAATATCTTTTCGAACAATACTTTTCCACTTTTATTCTTATTGGCTTTTCCTTTTCTAAATCCATTTTTGAACAGGAATACTCCCTGGAATTAAAGTCTCATATCATCAGAAACATCCCAGTACTTGTAACGATTTGGATAGTGATTTTAAGAATGTAAGTATTTGAAGCTTTTGTACTTATTGATGTAGTGTGAGTTATCTATCTTTTCAATAAGCATATACAAACAGTATATAGCACCACATTAATTAAACTATCATAACAGGCTACAATAGTATACCAGCCATCAAATCCCATTGAATTTAAGGAACCTGTATCTGCACAAACACGGCACTGTAATTTATCTCCTTCATACATGTCTGTAAAAAGCAAGCTTATGTTGGCATTTTAACGCGTCTCCACAAGAGGATAACTCCACGCGTAAGTTATCTGTATGTAGTCTATGTATTTAATATCAATTTGTTAAGTGAGTGAGTGCAGGAGCATCAACGTAAAATCTGCCTAGTCGGTTACGAGTATGAAACTCTATTGTTTCACAATTGTTGACTTATTATACAACGTTTATCAATTCTTTATCTTTCTAAATGCATGAATTGTATGTAAATAACAATTTACCTTCGAAACCGACACAGTTGACTCCATTCTTCAATAACGCGCCAACTGGTACCAACGCATATCACTGGACGACTGTCACATTGACTTTGTTGACAATTATAATGGCATACTGACAGTTAACAGTGATACTGACAGGACAATTACAGTAAACATTGTCTTAGTGTTGCCAATACGATAAGTTTAGCATAAAGCATAGACAATAACATCTAATCAACTTTGTACAAACTATAATATTAATGGAATTGATTTCCAGTGTAACTGCCTGCCTGACTTCCACAACCCAGTTAAGTACTAGGTATTGTGATACCCCTTGGTAAAACTGGTTGTTGGACTTTAGGGCCACTGACTAACTGTAGCGATTTCCAAATGACAGCCGGGACCAACAAGTTAGCGTGCTTTCTGCTAAACTCAGTATGTAATGGATGCTCACCCAGCTACGACTGATCTCAGCAAGCGTAGATTATGGTAAAAGTGAAATAATTGAAGTTTTTGCCCTTTTTTGTGTTTTACAGGTCAGTATCGGGTTATATGTTGATTAAAACATGATTCGCGACCATAATACTCTGACGAGGTAAGAAGAACTTGATCATTGGACAGGCAACCTATCCCTATTTATTCATCCTCAATCCACACTCACTCTCTTTCAAATCTATCAAACAACTATTCACGTATGGGTTGGGTTATGGACCTTTCAGGTCAAGGATTCAATACACAACCACGTTCAAGGCCCTTTACTCACCATCCACAGGCCCGCGTCTACGGTGACTGGAAGTCATCAGGTGGCCCCCGACGCCTTAACAGTAACATTTTATTTCTGTTCACTTTTAAACAATCTTGAACTGATTTTTTTAAGAGTTATTTAATAACTTTCGACTTCGGCTGAGGTTGTGGCGAAAGCCGATTAGTCGGTTTCGGCTAGGAGCTTAGGGAAAATAAATGTACATATATTTTGTAACAGAAACATGTTTTTATTGTCAACACCGAACTTTTGCTCCTTGCTCTAAGTGGCTGAAATTGATTTTATGTACAAATGGACCAAAACACAATAGGGGATCGGACTGAGTCAAAAAAATATGATTCTAATTAGCCCGTCAGTTAGATTATCGAAAAATATTGGATATAAATAACAATCACACTGCGATTACCAACCCGTCTGCCAAGCGTGGCGATTATGGCGAATCCCCCCTTCTGGGGGAGGTCTATGTCCAGGGTACGTGTTTTTTGTTTTATCAAATTAATAAAAATTGACGAAGATAAAACGCGTCAAAGATCATGAGTTGGGGGGTTGTGACGTCATTTGTAAGTAAAAAATGTACTGACGTGACGTTTCGAGGAGTTCACGAGTTTTCGAAGCACTGTATCGTCCTAATTTTTTGTTTATGTGAAAAAAGAAAAAATACGTGTTCAATACTTTTTGGAAATCTATCTGACGGACTAATTAGTTTTTTTTGTGTGATCCCCTATTACAATGCATTTACTAAAAAACAATTATAATGCAATTGTTAATACTGAAAACGGGATATTTACCATGTTTACTTTTTGTTTCGAATTAAAATGCAAAAACACCGCTCATAAAACATCGCTTGTGTTTCCCAACTGCCAAGTTTCCAATATGATACCTACCTCCAAAATCACAATGTTTTCGAGAAAAACTACATAGTTTTAATAAATTATGAGAAAATTAACACCGAAAATAAAGTGTTTATTAAGGGTGTAAGAATACCCTTAACGAAGCCGAAGGGCGTTTGTTCTCCCCGAAACTACGATATTTTTTTAGTTCTGGACCATACCTGGGAACCCCCAAGTTACGGAGATATTGGTGGTCAAAGTTCCACATTTTTCACAGCTATTTTCGTAAATACCTACTATTTTTTCAGGTTATAACTTTGCTTATATTACCTCCATGACCCGTTTACTATTCAAAGCAACCACTAGCACAATGTTTTAGGAGTCCCCCATTGTGTTTTAGCGTAAAATACGATTTTTCACCCCAAAATAAAAAGTTGTTTCCCAGCAGTATTTTTTGCGTGGGGGTAGGTACTTAGTTTGATGAACAGTACAGAATGCTTGGTTGACAGCTTCGTGGAGGGTTCGTTTACACCCTGTATAGGTACCTATTTACCTAATCAACACCATATTTTCAATATTTCTTCAGTGAAGAACGAGTAAAGATACGCCTTTATGGACGGGTATTTATTAGAGAGGTCTGTTAGCCTGTTGCAATGGGCGTGAAAACACTAAGGGTCAACTCACACCGAAACGCGACGCGACGATACTAGAAGAGGCCAGTGATTTCGCGCTGCGCCGCGCGCCGCCGCGAGGCATCACGAGTTGCAGCGCTGCATGGTGCAACGTATTCTGAATACTCACAATGAAATGTGTATCTTTTCGTGTAGAAAATAAAGTTGTATTTTGAGTCGCTCTTTTAAAGTGTGCGCGCAACGTCGCATCGCGTCTCGGTGTGAGCTGACCCTAACACTAAACTATTTTCATGAGTCTTCCTAACATTAACATGGTAAATTTCATGTAGTTGCAGAATCTACGTATCAAATTATTAGGTAAATCAGTATCAATTCACTGGAAACTTGTACAAACCTATGTAAGTTATTTTAAGTGTGTGCAAAAAATACTTAAATTAAATTGGAACTATTATAATACGTAGTGTATCCACTTTCATAGATTCATATTTATCTTATTTAGTAATACATTATTAAATCTACTCGTATTTACACTAAAATATCTCCTGAAAGTACTTATATGCGACTTCAAAATATTTTTAATTTCAACCCAAACTTTGTAGAAGAATAAAAAAAATATATATCAGAAGGCCTCGGAATCCATGCTTATTATTAAATATGTTTTGCAACTACATTTTTAAACTACATGATCACTGGGTTGGTGAGCGCGGTGGTAGCGCGGACTCCTCACACGGCGACTGGCGTTCTTCTTCAGTACTAAACTTATACTCTCGCTCGCTTTGTGGGTGTTCCTGCCCAGGGGGCGTGGCTCTGCCTTCGCCAGCAGTAGCAGCTTCGAGCGTAGGCCCTGTGGGCCCAAAAGACATGCCTTCTGCGCCGTACGCTACTTCTCCTGTCCCGACGTACTCAGAAGGCTGGTAGCCGTAACTATTCAGACTGGAAAAAGTAAAGTTTTGGTTTTATTTTGTTCTACGTGACAGGTAATTGAAAAATAGGCAAATAACTTGTGGGGACTTATACCTGTTTGGCCAATATGATATATCCTCAATCGCATGATGGGCATACGGTGCGTATGCGTGTTGGTAGTATGGCGAGTGATGCTGTGCCGGAGTTTCATACTGTAGTGGGTAAAGGGGAGCGGGAGCTGACGATGGTGCCGAGGTGCTGGTCGGCGGCGCGGGTGCATACTCCAGCGGGGCTGGGTATGCATGTGGAGGAGTCCGGTAAGGGGCAGGGGAGGTGTTCGGCTGCGGCGAGCTGCCGCCTTGCGCCGAGTTCCAGTAGCCACTGCTGCTCACCCAAGTATAGCTGCCGCTGCCATTCGTCGCAGCAGTCGTACGGTCTGGGTTGCTGTAAGAGGCTGTGGGACATAGGTGGAAATTAGAATTAGTCAAGTGGGATCGGGATTGTTCATCCCGATCCCACTCGACCTACTTTGTACTTTTGTATCTTAGATCTCTTGTAATAACTGTAAATTCAAACTTGGAACATTGAGGACACCATAATGAAAGCCTCCAGTATCTCAGTTTCAAAAATAATTATTTTTTTATGCTCATTATTGGGACCTCTGACTTGACCAGAGCACTGCTATTGGCACTTTGTCCACAACTTTCATTCATACCAAGGGTGTAGTGCACTAGAGCAGTATTTTTGGTTTAGAAAGGCGTGCACCGAAGAAATGTGTCAACAGAATAACCTGCCTAATATCTTAATTAAGGAAATAAGTAAATAATCAGGTTTTGATTTCCAACAATCACAGGGTTACTTACCAGGTGGAGACAAGGTCCGTGGACGCGACGGTGGTCGCGGAGGATACGGCGCTGGTCTTCTGGAAGCGGCATTACTACCTCCATACAACGACTGGGACGTCACAAACCATCCACCGACTACAAGATTAAATAATATTGATCAGTCTTACATGCTGTGATGTGATAAAAAAAAATCTGTTTCCGTTTTAACTTCAAATGCTCATATAAATGCGCTACTTGGAACTATGCTCAGACCAGCGTGAATACAATTCAATGTCTATGCATTAATATAGGTGTCGCTTAGTATTGGTGAAGGCGGACATATGAGGATAAGTTACTTAGACATACTACCTACTGGTGTTTAAAAAGGTTTTGGTAAATGGAAGGGTATGTGTACTTATGAAAATATTATTATACATAAGGAAACGCCCGATACCGCAATGCGCCACGTCGTATTTCCGCGATTAGATCGAATTGGATCTTATCCATTCAATAAAATGTTTTTGTTAATTACTTACATTGAGGATACTGATGTGGCGAAGAACTTTGTTGAGGATAATGCGTGCCCACGAAATCTCTTTGATAATAACCCTCTGGTCTTTCTTTTGCATCCAAGAAAGCTTTAGCAAACGGATTGTACTTGATCTTCAGCGAAGTCACCTCCTCGTTCTGGTAAGCGGTGACAGCTATGAACTGCGTCTCCGGGAATGGGTAAGTCATTATCCGACGAAGGTCTGTGCCGACTTTTACCAGGTGGACCCGGGGCTCGTATTTGTGCAAGCTATTTAACATTATCTGTAACAATAGTTGATTTCAAGATTAACAGCAGAATGCAATGTTAAATGGGCCACAGGTAAGTAAGCAAGTATCCCGCGGGGCTGTAGACTTATTTTGTAGTACAGAATTAATACGTAAGTATGAAACGAACACTGCCTCAGCACTTTCCACTCGTTGACTAAGTACTAGGTATGACGTTATAGAATTAAATTTATGTTTCCTCAGCTGGTTTTTTATTAAAAATATTTTTATTCGAGTCACATTATAAGTACAAACGTTCCACAAAAGAGCTTTGCCACGTGTCTTACATTCTTACATATATGTAATAAATGCAATATAAAGATGCGTATACATAACTGTTAGCATAACGACCACAGGGGCATCAGCTTATTTTTAAGATATGTGTAATGTAAACATAGCGCAGAGACAATAATTATTACAAATGATAGTGCGTACAGACAGCCGCTAAACAGTTGGTAAAGCTACAGATTTCACACCGAGCCGTCAACGTATGGATCTAGATGTATCAGATGTTTGCTTTCATATTCATTCGCACCACATACAACCGTGAGAACTGCCTTCTCCGAACTAGCGGTAGCGGTAGCCACGAAACTGTAGCACACTCACACCTTGCCATCGAGAGCTTTCTGTTATAAAATTAGTATTCTGACAATACTGTGAACTAATTATTATGCTCGGTCAGGCACATAATCTGGCGTGGATCCCGCTATAAATATTGAATTTGTAATTTGTGTTTATCCTGCTCGAAACTCATTTATGTTCATGAGAAACAATGTAAATGCTAGCAGTAAACCCCACAAAGTATCTCATAAACAGACGTCTGATTCGCAAAAGTGTTTTTTTTTATGCAGTGGGGCATGTTATTGAGCTATTAAGTATTGATGTTCGCATCCAACTCATTATTTCTCAAATTACCGCAGATATGAATTTTTCACAATAATTTACACAAGTATTAACTTAACAATTGAAAACGTTCAGACATCTGGTCATGATTTAGTTAATAATAATTTATATTTTAAACTTAAGATACCTGTCCATTTCCATTAGTTTTATTTGTAAGTTTAACTTTAGCAAACGAGATTGGTTCTTTCATCCAATGTGCTCCAAAGTTCGGGCTCTCGGGATGAATGTAAATTGCGTTGGATGGTGGGACTTCCGCCTTGCCGCCAGGAACCTATGAAAAGATAAACATCTATTTATAAAACTAGCTAATAAAACTTTACATTACATTATAAGTGCCTTACAGATTGCATTTACGATAAAGCTGAACAGCAAGAAAAATGATAACTCAGCTTTCAATATGGCTCCTTTTCAAACGAATACTCTTTTTACATACCCATTCTCCATTGACATATTTCCAACGATGCGAGTCCACTTGCACAAATTCTAAGAGCACGGTGTACATTGCCGTCGGGTCCAAGCCACTGGCAGTTACTTTGACTACGGGAAACATTCGTCTGAAACAAAACAACAAATAAAACCCTGAACATACAAGCTATAATTAATTTATTACGATCCTTACTTTGGACACAAAGGATGGTTTCAAAGTTTCGGACGTAGATAATCTATATCAGCGAGATAACATTGAAAATGGCTTTTTTTGTTGTTATCTTAGGCTGGATACTATTGCAAGCAGGTAGTGGTCAAATATGGATGCTGATAGGTAAAACAGCTGGTCCACACAGTTTACACGGAAAAACTGTTTACTCTTCCACGATAGCCTTTTAAAATGACAGAATCAGGGTGATAATGAGCATAACAGTGTGTTTAAAAACTACCTAAAATACCTGATCCGTCGAAAAAGCAACACATTGATGTCTCAAAACTCTCGGAAGCTTACATTGGGAAAGCTGCATCAACCAAATACAAGACCTCCTTTTAGTGAAAAAGTATTAAGTGCTTTTCGTATGTTGCTTTCTCAAATCAACTTATTCCATTGAAGTACCTATTTGTTTCAAATACAAAATATTTTGTTTCGCGATTTAATGTTTACATCAATAAAAGTTAACAACACAGGAACTGGCAAACAATAGTACTTATAACCAAGTAACCGTAGAACAAAACGTCACTTCGTCAAGGGTAAGGGTTCCGTCATTGCTCATCGGCATCGGGCGGTATCATTTAGCCAGCCAGCGTTAATGAGTAAGACCTACCGCGTTAATAGCTGAAAACTAGCCGCCGGCCGGCGAACGGTTAGCACTGGCAAAATGTGACTGTGTAAGTACACCATCATTGTTCTTGGAGTTATATTGGTCGGTCAGTCTTTATTTTACCCAGATAAATACGCAACAAAAACATTAGAGTTCAAAAACTATACCAGTTGAAAACAACAGAAGAAATATTCGCAATAGTTAATCTAAAACTGTCAGTCTGTGTGTATATCTTCACAGAGAGCAGCTCTATAAGTAAAGGATTCTAAAAGTGATTTGAAATAATGCAAGCCTTATACACGACTGAAGGGATATCGACGCACAAACGGTTGTATGTACCTATTCAGTACATCAGAGGTGTGGGTTAATTGTGATGTATGTACTGAACACGTGCCATGGTATCCGTGTGTGCGTCAATGGCCTTTCCACCCTGTGCCCGGCCTATGTCAGCCCTGTGCCCGGCAATCCAAATTTATCTAAACTGACTGACATTAAGATTTGACTACTTAGACTTATCGAAAAATATTGTATGCGTGTTTTTTGTTTTATTAAATTTAAAAAAAATACGAAAATAAAACGTGTCAAAGATCATGAGTGGGGGCTTGTGACGTCATTTTCTGGTAAAAAATGTACCAAACTGTGACGTCACACGACTTTTCGAAGCACTGTATCGACTTCATTTTTTGTTTACGTGAAAAAAGAAACTTCATTTTAAATTGAATATTTAATATGAAGTTTTTATGTTTTTTCGTAAAGAACTTCTATTTTTTATGTTTTTTTTTCTTTTTTTGTATTTTGTGTGTACATAAATAAATAAATAATAAATAAAGAATAAAATGTGTCCAATATTTTTTGGAAATGTATTAGATTTTTTTTGTCAAATTTCGAATTTAAACCAAAACGATAGCGATGAAATTGTAATAGCCATAAACTGACTTGGCTACGAGCCCTGCATTATATTGCTCTAATATAAATAAAACAAAAGCGTTGTTTACTTTTTGAATTGTTGTTTATATAACACTATGCTGCTAATGTGTTGCAAATCACTATTATTTATTTTACAGCTCTAAGTTAAATAAGGCGACCTGGGCGACCTGGGGTTTTCACTATTTTCACCCGAGCTCTACTCGGGTGAAAATAGTGAAAACATATTTTCCCAGATATGGGACCTAGCTAGATCGATTTTTCACCACTACATTGCAACTTGTATATTTACATATTAAATTGCTCAATAGTACAGAATATAATATAATCAATCATAAAATACGTTGTCTCTGTGTTTCGTCTTAGTGAATATTGACAGCGGCTGCCCCGTGACCGTTTTAGTATCGGTTGATTATGAAAAATCAACAGGATGGGGATCATTTATTATCTTAACATGATTGTCCAAGCAAAAACGCTAGTTAACAATAAATTTCATTATCAAAGTCAATCAATTAGCTCACAGACTATGATCTCTAAGGGATGAAAGGTAATCTTCAGATAAGAGTTTTAAAAATAATGGGACACACAGCATAACATTTTATTATGAATGTTTACGAAGACATGTGACATCTACCAACCCGCTCTGGGCCCGCGTGGTGGATTATAGTCCATTCCCTCTCATAGAGAGTAAGCCTGGAGGTCCAGTGGGAACTTTATAGGCTGATTATGCCATGCTATGCTATGAATAGCATAGCTGCATAGTTCACTTCTTACTTGCATAGTTGTTTTGATAGTTACCTTCCATTTTTAGTGACGATCATCTCGTTGGTGAGCGTCTGGAAGCGCACCCACAGCTCCCTGTCGTCGAGCGCCACGTTCACCTCCCTCTCGCGGCCACTGCGGGAACTGCTGCCGCCGACCGTCGGCTCCACAGCGCTCAGGATGTGCGATGCTGCCATCCTAGTGATCCAACACGATTGTTTATTACCATAACATACCATTCCTTGGATGGTTAGGCAGAGGTTAACGACACATAGTACGCCTATCTTCGATCCGACAAGTTAATCCTCCAATGTTAGCGAGCTTAATTCCATCAACGGGACACAAATTCAAGTTCTGGATTAACACTGAGAAACTCTGTCTCTTCTACACTTTTTTCAACCTGGGAACCGAACCCATACCCTCATGCTGAGCAGCACTTGCAACCACTAGACCAACGAGACAGCATTAAGGTTTCAGATTCCACTCAATACCAAATTCGTTCCTACTAACACCATTCAAATACTCTCCAGGTCATCACTATCATCTGCCTTTTCCCAACCATGTTTGGGACGCCTTTCATTCTAACCGGATGCGGCTCAATACCAATACTTTACATGAAGTGACTTAGTAGGTACTACTCCAAATACTCTCTAGGTATTCAGTTAATGAATACCAAGCCCTAATCATTTTTTTACAAAAATCAACTTAGGCCATCTAAGTATTTGATAATGCTTAATGTTTTTTTTAATCTACTAAGCTATATAATTGTTGTAATTGTAATATTACATATATAACCGTTTTGATTGAAATTGATAAAACCAAAAATTTACTTTCAGGTTTTTTCCCACCCAACGCGACCCAAACGTTGTCATAAAACAAACATTGTATCAATTCAATTACGAACCAAACATTACCGAGTTACTCTATTACGACATCTGTTGGAATCCCAACACTTAGATTTAGTCGATGCGATATACGCACATCACTAGCGCGTCGCGTCTAAACGCGTTGCAATCGTATTCGCTCCAAAACCAGTTGCCATCTTCAGCTTGTACGTTCCACACCGGCTCGCCATAGTAATAAAGGGATCGTTACATACATAATTTATACTTAATGGTTATGTAATTAAAAGTGTAAACAATACAAGTTTGGTTTGGCTTCTCAACCTAATTTTCCACATGGTCCTTCGAACAACGAGAACTGGTGCAGTTCTATTACCTACTTCTCCGTCGGCAGTGCAGACGCAAAAAGTGAGGATTTGAAGAACATCACACCGACCTAGGCCATACATTGTCCTGCTAGTCTTCCCGTCGGCGCGGCAGTGCAGTGCAGACATAAAGGAAGACACCAAGCTCGACCAATTGGCTACCTATTTGAGCCTATTTCCCCGTCAGTGCGGCAGTGCAGTGCAGACATAAAGGGTGGCATCAAGCTCCGCCAAATAAGTATTTCCCCTCGGCGCGGTGCAGCGTAATTACATTTGAGGAGACATCGAGCTCATCATTAGTCAGCATTATACCTATTGCGATCGCAGACTTCGTAATACAAAATCGCAATAGGTACATAAAGCGCAGAACAGGGACACGTGGCGAGCGACACATGTACCAGACGAAGTGGGCGGGGCGTCGGCGGGCTTCGGTTCGGCGTCAGCGACGATCGGACAGCCGCCATTTTGCAGCAAGCGCAAGCGTCTCACAGTCTCTACTCGTTGGTCATCGCGTTTTAATAGCAGCAAAGTGCTTTTGTGTTATAAACAATAAGTTTAATTTACCTGTGTAGAGATAATAAGTTAAAGTTGTGTTATAATAATACAAATTACAAATATGGAGCTAAAGGATCTGGTCGCCGCACGTGGTTACTTAAAAGGTACGATTACTAGGTTACAATCCGCTTGTTCGCAATCCTTAACTAGTATTTCCAAGGAGACTTTATTAGCTAAACGACAAAAATTATCAGATACGTTTACGCAATACGAATCTCACAATATAAAAATTTCATTACTCCATCCAGAAGACAAGGAGGACATAGAGCAAGTTGAAACCAGTTATTATTTCATCATATCTGTAATTAATGAGGAACTCAATCGCCGTAATATCACTAGTGCTAGCGACAGTCATTCAGTTCCTAAATCAGTGCCTAAAATTAACTTACCTCCGATAGATATACCAATATTTAGTGGTAACTTCACAGAATTTATACCATTTATTAACCTGTTTAACTCTTTAATTGATAACAATAAGTGCCTTGATAATGTTCAGAAGCTTTATTATTTACGCTCATACTTAAAAAACGAGCCATATGACTTAATAAAAAATTTACCTCTAACTGGTGAAAGCTATGTAAAGGCCTTGCAAATAATAAATAAGAGATATAATAATAAGCATAGATTAATAAATGAGCACATAAATTTGTTATTAGATATTAAGCCACTATCAAAATCTACGGCATATAATTTAAGAGAGTTTGTGTCTAATGTCAAACAAATGCTTGCCGCTCTCAGTAACTTGGAGCCTAACGTACAGTTTTGGGATGCTGTAATTTTGTGTATTTTGTACCGAAAATTAGATGCGTACACCTCCCGTGCATTTCAACTCGAGAGGAACGCCGATGAAAAGCCAACAATAGGAGCCTTCTTAGATTACATGGACAAGCGTGCGCTGGCGCTTGAGAGTGCTGAGCCGGGGAGCTCCCACGGACAGCTACGTCAGTCGCCGAAGGAGCCAGGGCAAGCCACTGGTAGACTAGTGGCCAACGCAGTTACTCAAGAGCCTTCATGCTTATACTGTAAGTCAAAACACAAACTCCATTCTTGCAACAAATTTAAATTATTGAATGTAGACCAACGAGTTAAGTTTGCCAATGAAAAAAGCCTATGTAATCTCTGTTTATGCGCTCACACTGGAAAGTGCAGATATCACTTCCGTTGTGCAAAGTGCAAGGAACCACATAATACTCTGCTGCATTGTGGCACAGATAATAATGTGTGTGAGTCAACTACTGGATCAGCGTCAACCGCATCATTAGCTGCAAGCAATAACTATAATAATGATGTTCTTTTACCCACAGCTAAGGTGAAACTTTTAGCTCGGGATGGCGCTGAAGTCCATCTTAAAGCCCTACTTGACAGTGGGTCCCAGCTGACCTTTATTACAGAAAGGGCATTACAGCTGCTTAATTTGGAACCTGCTCGTAGTAATGTCAATGTAGTTGGTATAACAAATTCAAAAACGAGGTTGAAGCATTGCTTACCTCTAGAAATTCATTCCATAACCAACCCATTTAAAGTCTCGACCACATGTCATGTTGTTGAGCAAATAACATGTAACTTACCTCAACATAAATTTAATACTTCAGACATTTTGATGCCTAAAGGCATTAAACTGGCAGATGATCAGTTTAATGTACCAGCTGAGATTGATTTATTAATGGGAGCGGACATATTTTTCCAGGTGTTGCTGCCTTCAGAGCTGCCGGCGCTGCATGAACGCCAGCAGTATGCTGCAGAGGCCAGCAGTCCACAACCACATCTTGTCAACACTCAGTTTGGATATATTGTTGGAGGTACCCTACCACACACTAATTTATCAAAGGTCTGCAATAAGGTAAGCTTAAAATGTAATACATGTGAGTCAGATATTAATGAGACCCTAACTCAGTTCTGGAAAACAGAAGATGTTCCAAAAATCTTTGATGAAAGGTCTTCTGAGCAAGAGCTCTGTGAATATATTTTTAATAACACTGTTCAGCTGAAAGATAATTGTTTTGAAGTGGCTTTACCGTTGAAATTACCTCTTAGTGAAGTCAATGATTCCTTAGGTGATTCCTTTAATCTTGCATTAAAAAGATTTTTAAATTTAGAAAAGAAATTGCATAAAGATCCCAAACTTTTCTCTGAGTACCAAAAGTTCATTCATGAATATTTAAGTCTACAACACGGTTGTTATGTAGACATTGGGCAATATGAATTAAACAAAAATGCTATATATTTTTTGCCGCATCATGCAGTCCTGAAGCCTGACAGTAAAACAACTAAGCTGCGTACTGTTTTTGATGGCTCTATGAAAACTAACAAAAAGGTGTCACTTAATGATATACTTTTAAATGGACCCATTGTACAAAGAGACTTGTTTGAGATATTGCTATTATTTCGTTGTGGTAATTTTACATTTACCTCTGACATAAAACAAATGTTTAGAAATATACGTGTAAAACAAGAGCATAGCTCACTACAGAATATATTGTGGAGAGATAGTCCAGATGAACCAATCCAATGCATTAGGCTTGAAACATGCACATATGGGTTGAAAAGTTCAAACTATCTGGCCACCCGTTGTCTTAAAGAACTAGCAGTAAAATATAAAGACACTTTCCCACTAGCTTCATTCATTATAGAAAATTGTACATATGTAGATGATATTCTTTATGCAAATAATGATTTGAATATTATATTAGAGGCTAAGTCACAGATTCGCCAGCTCTTGAGGTTAGGGAATTTTCATACACATAAGTGGTCAGCCAATGACAATAGAATACTGTCTGACATACCTTCAGCTGAACAACACTTTGATGATTTAGAGCTACAAAGTGATGATTATAGTTTAAAGACTCTGGGCTTACAATTGATAGTTAAAGACGATAAATTTAAAATGTCTTGTCCAGAGATATTCAATAATGATAATTTTACAAAGAGAGATATCCTCTCCTATATTGGGAAAATGTTTGATCCCATGGGCTTTGTTAGTCCCATTATTGTACAAGCTAAAGCTATAATGCAAAGGCTATGGTCTTCCAAGACTGATTGGGATTCTATGCCTGACGATGATATTAAAAAAGCGTGGCATGAATTCTCGTCCAGTCTAGCTTCAATGAAACCAATTTTTATTAATAGAAACATAAATGTAACTAAATTAGGTAAAATTGAACTAATAGGATTCTCAGATGCGTCCAGTACTACGGCATATGGATGCTGCGTGTACCTGCGAGTTACAAATCATGATGGTAAAGTTAAAATGTATTTGCTGTGTTCAAAATCACGCATAAACCCGCTTAAAAATAAAAACAAAACTGTACCACGCTTAGAACTCAACGCTGCACTGCTTCTCTCCATTGTTATGGCAAAGGTTTATTGCACGCTAAAATTAAAATATAATATACGCAATGTCTATTTATTTGCTGATTCACAAATTGTTCTCGCATGGTTGCACACAGAACCCATGAAACTCAACGCTTATGTTGCGAATAGGGTAAAAGCAATCGCTAAAAATATGCCTAACTGTCAGTGGCTATATGTAAACACGGAGAATAACCCTGCAGACTATATCAGTAGGGGTGTTACGCCAAGTGAGCTTCATGCCTGCAGCCTGTGGTGGGATGGCCCTGAATTTTTGCATGATAGTGAATATAAATTTAATTTAAAAATAGATTTACCTGCGAACTTACCTGAATCAAAAACCGGGTCAGCACTCTCCGCGAGTCAAGTGTCTTCAGTTACTAGCAATGTTTTTGATCAAATACACAAATATTCTAGCATTCACAAGATGGTACGTACATTGGCTTATGTAATGCGGTTTATTAATAACCTAAAGGGTGGAAAAATAGCTCACAAATATCTCTTAAGTTCTGAATTGAATAATGCTTTAATGTTGCTTATTAAGAATGAACAAGAAATGTATTTTAAAGACGAAATTGTATGTTTAAAAAATAACAAAAATGTAAAAGGTTCCTTACAAAGCTTATGTCCCTTTATAGATAGTTTAGGTATCCTGAGAGTGGGTGGCAGGCTACATCACTCTAATATTCCATATGCTCATAAACATCAGATTATTTTACCCAAAGAATCACATGTAACTAATTGCATTATAAGATGTGAGCATGAAAAGCTTTTACATGCAGGTCCAAAATTATTACTGTGTAATTTAAATCAAAAATACTGGATAACTAATGGGTTAATGTATGTCAAAAAGTTAATTCATAAATGCGTAATATGTTTCAGACAGAAGGCAACAGCCTCTAAACAGCTGATGGGTTCCTTGCCGGCAGATAGAGTGACTGCTATGAGTCGCCCTTTTGAAAAAGTCGGTGTAGATTTCGCTGGGCCTATTGATATTAAGCTCTCGCGTGTGAGACGATCCTTAGTAGGAAAAGGTTACATTTGTGTATTTGTATGTTTCGCTACAAAGGCAGTTCACCTCGAAATCACATCAGATCTTACTACTGATGCCTACCTCGCTTGCCTTAGGAGATTTATTTCAAGAAGAGGATTACCCAAAGAAATCTACTCTGATAACGCTAGTACTTTCAAAGGCGCAAGGAACCAACTAGCTGAGTTATATCAACTACACCTTTCACAGAATCACCAAAAGCATGTATGTGAATTTGCAGCCCAAAGAGGCATTAACTTTCATTTTATACCAGCATACTCCCCCACCTTTGGTGGGCTGTGGGAGTCTGCTGTGAAAATGACTAAATATTTTCTAAAAAGGGTATTACAGAAGCAATTGTTAACCTATGAACAAATAAACACTGTATTAGTAGAAATAGAATGTATATTGAACTCAAGACCTCTCATTCCTATGTCATCTGATGTAAATGATTTTAATTACCTAACGCCAGGTCATTTTCTAATAGGAAACTCATTAACAATGTACCCTGAAAATGATGTAACTACTGTTCCTCAAAATAGACTTAAGTTCTGGCAATTATGTATCCAAATTAAACAATCATTCTGGAAGATGTGGTATAAACAGTATCTTAATACATTACAAAATAGGCCTAAATGGTTAGATATCTTGCCTAACATAAAGATAGGCACAATTGTGATTTTAAAAGAAGATAATGTACCCATAATGTCGTGGCCTATGGCCAGAGTTACCAAAATATTTCCTGGCCATGATGGTCATGTAAGAGCAGCAGAGGTCACAAATTCAAAGGGGAATACCCATGTGCGATCTGTCACAAAAATTTGTATATTACCTATACATGATAATTTTAATTAAATTTTATTTTTAAAAACTTAATGTAACTATAATGTTATATCTACTTATATTGATCCTCTTGTTCCTCTCGTTGGCCGGAGCATGTTGGAATCCCAACACTTAGATTTAGTCGATGCGATATACGCACATCACTAGCGCGTCGCGTCTAAACGCGTTGCAATCGTATTCGCTCCAAAACCAGTTGCCATCTTCAGCTTGTACGTTCCACACCGGCTCGCCATAGTAATAAAGGGATCGTTACATACATAATTTATACTTAATGGTTATGTAATTAAAAGTGTAAACAATACAAGTTTGGTTTGGCTTCTCAACCTAATTTCCACACATCAATGTTATCTGCTGGCAAACAAATTGGCAACACAGGTTTTATGTAAGCAATTGTACCTAACAAAATGAATATCTTGATTTCAAGAATGCTGAAGTGTGAATATCGAATAATTGTACAGACACCAGCATTTCAAACTACCTTTTTTTTTGTGGGACTTAGGAAATCATCAAATAACCCCTCCCGCTCTGTGCAGAGCGAAAGGGAGTGTCAGACTTCTACTGACTAAAAACCACCCATGTTCTTTCTTAGCCCTTGCGCCGAGGCCGCGGTATCTCTTTCGAACAACCCGCAGCCCCGACGGGCATATGAAACTACCTTCGGGTAATTTGATATTATTTCAATTCAATTCATTTATTTCAGATAGATTACATCACAATCATGCATAATAATCATCCATATATCAATTTTTAAAAAGTAAAAATAAAACATAAAATAATATTAAAAACAATGGACAAAGTAGACAGACACAAAGGAAACAAATTAGGACCGCACTGCCCGTACATGTAAACATGTCCAATGCTCCATATATTATGCTGATATTATGCTGGTATCTGTCAAATTTTGTAGATTATAGCTTAGCTTGGTGTGCGCTGTATGTACCTACATTGATTTAATAAATTATACTACTACTACTAATTTAAGAACTGCGGACAAGAGAATCTTATCTTATAGCTGCAAAAGTTGAATTTGATGACAACTGCTCTGATTGTTGAGATTCCTTACATTCCTTTCCAAATAATCTCAGGATCATCTAAATCAATTTAAAAAATACAATGTGAAAAATATCAAAGACGACGAAAATGTATATTTTGTTTTATTTGTAAGCAAGACATGTTTTCGATTGCATCAATGCAGCATCATTGATTTTCTGTTCACATGTCTAGTGAAGGTATGTGTTTGTTTTATAACTTTACAAATTTTTGACGAAATGATTGGCAAAGTCCTTGAATTTAATAAGTTGTATTGTTGTAAAACTAGCAAATATTACAACATTTGTTTACTTATTCATTTTGGAACATCGAATCGTACATTAAGCTACAAACAGTGTTTCTGAAATTAGGATTCCTACAACTTGCCAGACGATCAAGATAATATGTAATAATACTAGCTGATGTTCGCGTCTCCGCCCGCGTAGAGTTTGGTAACTGTCCCACTGGATCGTACTACCGGGATAAAATGTATCCTATGCATCCAGGTTACAAACTATCTGTGTGCCAAATGTCACCCAAATCCTTTCAGTTTTGCGTGAAGGAGTAACAATCATCCGTACAAACATATGAACATCCATCCTCACAAACTTTCGCATGTATTATAGTAGTAAGATATACAGGTTTTGCATGTAAAAATAATAATAATCATTCCGACAGAATTTAGGGCACAGAAAGTTTACGGATTAGTCGCAGTGGCGGAAATTCTGTCAAGTACGTAGGAGATAATACAGTGCATGCGCCAACATAGGTGCACTCTATGTTCCTTTTCTGTCAGTAGCGGTAGTCTAATGGGACAGAAAGCCGACAGAATCGGGAAGAAGGGAGCAACGGCATTACTTGATGCCCGAGACACAGGGGTGGTACACCACATACTACTGCTGAGAAATTCCTATTAGAAAAACCCAAAAACTCTTTGCCCGACTCGATAATCTTAGCTAGGACCCCACGCTCAAACTAGTGCTTACGACCACGAGGCCAACGGGGCATTTATTGTTAAGTAGGTTGATAGGTTGTGCATTTTATAGAGGATGAAATAAAGGCTTGTATGTTTGAATTAACTATTTAAAAAAATTGTTTCAAAATTAAACCTCAGGCACTCGCTCGATGTAAAATACTAGTATTTAGCTGCATCCGGTAAGAATGGTCCTCATCAAAACCTCAGTGCCTACCAATGCGATATTTGTTCACAAAAAATACAAGTAAAGAAAAATACACAGTAACTATACAGTTCTTGAAACTCGTCACCGAACGGAAGGCATCACGAAATCCATCGTCAGTGGCAAATAAGCCGATATTTTATTGTAAGTTTGTCTCGGGCACGATCTCCGTCCAATGTTTATTGTACCTATTATCACCGGCTACGTCGGTTCAACGTCCCAATCCTTCTGACACGGTATTTTTGACAAATTCAGGTTCTTGTTATATGTAGCTAGAATTTTACACTTTTGTGCTTAACATGCCATATTACTTGTTAATCGTTTGGTTATTTTAACACTCCTTTATTTCTCTTAACAAGAGTTTCGATTTCTAAATTGGAGTTTGAGAAAGTGGTGTCAGAAATAAGACTGGGGTTATTAGTAAAATTGTCACATGAAATGAATGTGACAATTTCTCGTAATTAGCCGCAAAAAGGCATCGTGATAATATCAATGGTTCGATAATGGTACTGGTTTTTAATGCTGCTCTGACTGGTCTAAAGGACTGTGGAGGAGGATTTTAAAATGAAATTTCCAATGAAACTAAATCCGCCACTTAAAACTGAGTAGCATCTCAGTGACAGATGACATAGGTATAGAAGTAACAAGCTTCTCCCATAACTGACCAGAACTTTACCGATCTCATGAACCGTCCTGAAACACCGAGCCATTTTATTCTGTGCACAGATCATGTCTGATGCCTATTTGCCTGCATGACACAAATACACAGACTGTTTAATGAGTATTTTGTTTAAAGACTTTGTGGTAATCCTAAATATTCAGTGGTATTTAAAACAAACATCAAAGTTTACGTTCGCTATAAAGCGCTGACTGTAATCTCACTTGAATATCTTTGAATAGTCGCTTTGACAACAAACCTTACAAGAATCTATCATTAGAGTTACCTTTGGAACTTCATTTGATTTATTGTGAGGTTTATGTTACCGGAATGTCACGGTTAAATATGGTTTATTAGTCATAACCACTTTTGGCTGCAAAGATCATTCAAAATCAAACCTAGATAGATTTAAATCTCTAACATTTGCTCAAAAACTTATGGGTTGTTAGTTGATATTGTGGTTCTTTAAAAAATATTGTTTTGTAGTGTTTTCAGTTAATAAATTCGTTCAAATGCGTTACGAAAAATTTATAGTGAATGTACAATTTAGCTGAATAAGGGTTTTGCCTGGAACTAGTCAAGCAGTGTTGACCGATTAATGGTTCTGATTGCAACATTAATAATGTTATTATTTAGTGTTAGGTTGGACAATACTTCACCGAGTTGACTTTCTTTATTTCTTAATTTGTAAAATTTCAATACTTATGTAATTCTAACCAGTACATTTCATACGCGAAGTACTTAGGTTCAGAACTAAACCGCAGATACTCGTTAAAATTATATCCCTCGTTCTTGTACCGACCCGCTAAAACCTACCACAATAACCGCGAGGATCTTGTAAAAGTATAATTATTTCAGAACAGACCCATTAAAACTCATATAGAACCACCAAATAATATGATTTACTATAAATCTTGTACCAACATTTTACGAGAAAATGACCGATTTCGAGTTTCGAGTGCGAACTACATCCCCAAATCAAATCCCGGAACTAAAGACATCAACGCGCGCCAGAATCGGAAGGGAGTATTAATTTTGTAATAATTTTATTGTCGACACTGTTTTAGTGTTGCTTAACCCTTAATAAGGCAAGGGGATATAATTTCCCACCAAGGCTTCTTTTGAAAAATATTTAATTTTACATGACTTTTAACCTTTAAATGAACGCAACTATACTTAGCAGCTTCTCGGTTAATTTAAAATTTCTAAACTGGCAATACATTTGGTAATAATGTCATCTTGTGGATGTTATGTCAATGTCAAAATGACATGACGTGAAAGTAGTGACCTACGACGGTTGTTTTTCGGAGTTCTTGAAGAAAAATATTCAAATTGTTCAACAAAGATTTCTGTAAGTAGAATATGTTTTATATTTCGTATAAATAGATTATTCCAGCAGTGTTTCGTATGGTTTTCATATGGATTCAAGCAATTTTTACCTGTAAAAAGTTCAAATTACAAAGTGGGAAATAATTTCCCTTTGCCCGATTACGCCTGCACTTAGACACATAACTATCTATATAAAAAATACATTTGTCAGTCCCAACTCCTAATCAAATTTTCTGTTTATGCCTGTTTTTGTGAATGACATGTTCATAATTTGTATATTTACCTACAGGTTTTATAGACCATGAATAGGAAAAATAAGAGAATACACAGCAAGGCGGAGTTGGAAACCATCGTGGACAACCTGTCTGATTTATCTGACATAGACTCTGACGATGATGCCTATTATCAGACAGCCGCTGTTACTAGCCCAGCAGATAACCTAAATGTGACTGAAGATTCCATTATCGAAAGTCGTCTCGAGGAAATTTTAGGTGCTTCTCATATTTTAGAAGAAAATATTGAATGTACAGAATTATATTCGGAAAGTTCGCTGAGAGATGTTTTGGAAGGAAACAGCACGATTACTAGAGTAAGCGAGAGATCGGAACAACTAAATGAGGTTTCACCAACGCAGATGATAGAACATACAACACAAGAAGAATGGAGAGAAATAGTGAATCTCAATGATAGAGAAATCGAAATACAGCAATGTTTGGATGAGATATTCCATGAAACCAGTTACGATTATCCCATTCACACAGATGACACGAGTGCGGGACCTTCTAACCACAATGTAACTGAAACAGTAAATCAAGTATCGGAACATCATTCAAGGCAAAGAAGAGCTTGTAATGTATCCAGGCCAAGACAACCGCGAGAATGGAAAATAGAAAAAGAAATACATAATATTCCAGAATTCATTAATCCAATTCAACCACAATCTGCATATAATCTGAAAACTCGCCCCATTGATGTTTTTAATAGATTTTTTCCAGAATATTTGATTCAAATCCTAGTGGAACAAACCAATAGATATGCAAGTCAGCAAAACAGTAACCACTATACACCAGTATCAGCAGAAGAAATTAAGGCGTACCTTGGGATATTAATTATGATGGGCCTAAACCCATTGCCCGATATGGAACTCTACTGGTCAAATGATCCTTTTTATAATAATCCCGAAATATCAAAAATTATGACAGTTAAAAGATTTAAAAAAATCACTGAAAATTTGCACATCAATGACAATGAGAATGAACCGAGGAGGGACTCACCAGAATATGACAAATTGTACAAATTAAGACCAATGATTACGGAACTAAATAGAGTGTTCCAGCAGGAGACAGTTAATTCTAGTACACAGTCAATAGATGAGTGTATGGTAAAATTTAAAGGGCGATCATCCTTAAGACAATACATGCCCAAAAAACCCATTAAACGTGGGTTTAAGGTCTGGGCGCGTTGTGACTCAAAAACAGGCTACCTCTATCAATTTGAGGTTTATACGGGGAAAGGAGACAATATGGAAGACGAAGGACTAGGATACAATGTTGTTTCAAAACTTTCTACTGATCTTCCTGAAAACACACTCCTTGCATTTGATAATTTCTTTACAAGTTGCAATTTGCTGGATGATTTGTATGAAAGAAAAATCTTTTGTGTAGGTACGGTAAGAACAAATAGAAAAGATTTGCCAGATATACTAAAGAAATCTCAGCCTAAACATCTAAAACTGGAAAAGAATCAATTTGCAGCTATAACTGCAAAACCTATTACAGCCATTAAGTGGCTTGATACCCGAGATGTTACTGTTCTCACGACAGCTCACCATCCAACTGACGCAATATTGGTTAAACGAACTCAAAAAGATGGGACAAGGAAAGAAGTCCTCTGCCCCAAAGCTATTGCAAGCTACACGCTCGTCATGGGAGGCGTAGATCACTTCGATCACTTTCGATCGTCATATCCCATCAATCGTAAGTGTCGAAAATTTTGGATGAGACTTTTCTTTTTTATGTTTGATGCGTCAATAATTAACAGTTACATTACCTACAACACTGTCCACGTTGTAAATACGCATTCACACCGACAATTTAGATTACGATTGGCTCGTGAGATGATTTCACACTATTCAAGCAAAAAAAATCGGCAAGTTGTTTTCAAGAACAAAAAAGGCTCAAACTTCGGCGTGCCTGATGAGATCCGCCTCCTCAACGTTGGAATTCATCTCCCTGAGGAAGGCAATAGCTATAAAAGGTGTCGTTTCTGCAGCACCAAGAAGGAGGAAAAGAGAACTAAAATAATGTGTTCAACTTGTCAAGTAGCACTATGTGCAAAAAACTGTTTTAAATCCTTTCATGAGGCTTCACCTCAGGATTAATTAAAATTTAATATTACTAATAAAGATATGATTCCATATTCGTCATTTTTTCATTTATCAAAATATAAAAATATTAATTAATTCTAAAAAATAAATTATAACAACCGAAGCCAGGAAGAAACACTTGTATTAGAATAACAACGAAAGTACGGTAAATGTATCTAACCTTACCGGGCAAGGGGTATTATTTTCCCACTTGACCCAATGTGTACAGACAGAATCGGGCAAGGGGAATTAATTTCCCACCGAAAAAAAGGGGGTTTCCATGTCCCCCCCCCCTTATTTTTTTTTTTTTTTGAAATCAGTGGTATCAATATACTCTAAATTCACCTTCAATTTTGTAGTTACTTTCACACAGGCTTGCGCCTTATTAAGGGTTAAGTTACCATAAAATTAATTAAATTAATTTCTTAAGTGCAGGCACAAATGTGTAAATACTTAGCAATATTCAAAAGCTATTTTGTTGGGAAATAAGCCTACCTATTTCGTAAAACTATGGCTTCCAAAATGCTGTGTACATGAAGACGTAAAACGTTAATAATCACAGTAGGAGAAAATCAATGTTAAAAGTTACTTTGTGTATTTCGTGAATGTACCTATGTAATGGTTATTATTTCAAACTGAAAGGAAATTATAATGGTAAAACCAAAAATATCATTATGTATAATAATAAAAGAAGGAAAGCTAGTAAAATGAAAAACTACACAAAATCTTCTAAAGTACAGTTTCCTCATTTGTTCAGTCTATCTTCCAGGATAAATCGGCGGATATATATGTAAAGCAATGATGTCGTAGTACACGACATTGGGTGTTAATTAAGTGCCAGAAAAGGAACGAATTTCTTTATTATTTTAGAAGACTACTCCTAACACTAATTATAATCAAAAGCTTTCAAATCGAAGTAATGTTCCCCATAGGACTAGACAGAGTATAGCGCAACCGCATTTTATGTTAATCCTGTTCCGATCCAATATATGTCCTAACCTAACTCATTAAGATGTAGAATCAGGCGTTACTTAGATCCTTATTAGACATAATTGCCGTCAGTAAATTGTTTAGGTATGTTGTGTAAGAATATTTAGTTCCAATGTTTTATTAGTTCTGCATGCAGACTAGGGTTAGGTACATACTGTATGCGCCTGCATGCGCATATTTTGAGGGGTGTATTTACGGAACATATTTTTTGCATAATACTCGTATTTAATTTCCTGCTTATTTTCATACACATTCTAGGCTGCTCCACCTAAAACGACCGAAAACTGAAAATGTATCCTATTTCAGAATACCGATAACCAGCTAGTAACCCTACACTCACTATCGCCAATAATATACATGGATGCACTTCTTACTGCTTATTATGGCATAGTAGAATCCCACCTACGTTACGGTATAATATTCTGGGGAAATTCCACCAAAAGAGAGACAGTTTTTAAAGCCCAGAAAAGATATCTACGGGCGATGAAGCTCCAATCCACTGATAGTTGCATGCTATACTTTAAACAGTACAAAATATTGACACTACCTAGTCTGTACATAATGGAAATAGCTATGTTTGTGAAGTCAAACCCTAGTCGTTTTAAGCGTCTGGCTGATACGTAGTTCCACGTAATAGACGCGACAATGACTTAATATGCTCCTATCCCGCCAAAACGGCACTGATGCGCAAGTGTCTACTGCATGGCTTCTGCCATTTAAAATAAACTAGCTGATGCCCGCGGCTTCACCTGCGTGGATGTCGGTCAAATTATATATTATACTAAAACGTTCCTCTTGAATCACTCTATCTATTAAAAAAACCGCATCAAAATCCGTTGCGTAGTTTTAAAGATTTAAGCATACATATGGATATAGGGACAGAGAAAGCGACTTTGTTTTATACTATGTAGTGATAGTGATGATTGAATTGCCGCTATCATTGTTTAAAAACAGGCTCCGAAACTTTTTAACGCATAAAGGATACTATACTGTTAGCGAATTCCTCAATATTGTATTTTGACTTAGAAATATTATATAATCTGTTCAACGGTCAACCTAAATGTTTGACATAATAATATGTATTTGCCTATTAATCTTACTTTTTTTTTTGACATTACTAAATACTGACTTATATAATTAATCTGTTCAGTTTATTTATATTGTTTGTAATTGTAATGTTTAATAATTTAATTTTAGTGAAATGATGAATATGATGATCCATAACTTTTCAAACCATATTTGAACGCCGAAACCAGCATTATGATCTCAAAATATACGCGCGCCAGACTTGTACAATTTTCTGTCAAAAAAAGCACTTTATGTTGTTCTGTATAGTGATCTATATAAGTTGTGTTTAAAAAATATTCAGTGTATTTACTTGTATTTGCTTATTTTGCCTTTATTGTGTTCGCATAAAATTATACCTTTTGCATAGGCATGCAAAAGGTATAATTGGTAAAATATGGCTGAACCTACTTCTTATTTGTTAATTACCATGTACTGTACCCATATTTGAAAAATAAATTTTACTTACTTAAATGCAAGATAGGTACTTAGAAGTGGAAACGAGTAAATTAAAAACTAGCCAGAGTCAAAGGCAAACGATGGACAACTTCAGTCGTAATATTCGTAACTGAATTAAGTACATATTGTGGCAGTTGTTTAGTTTCTCTCGACATAACATTTAAATGTTTTATTTCAAAATGTTGACCACCTGAGTTCAATGAAACTTTCGACTCTCAAAGAAGGGTAAGGTTCTATTTAATAGAGGACATATTATTATACTGCTTCACCTAATAAGGAAGGATATGTACCTACACGGATACTTACAGTAAACTACGAAATAGTATTGCAAATATTGAAAGACCTTTTCTTGTTTGCCGAGACGCAAAACTTTATTGAAAATTATATTTATCATCATAAAAGCTCGGCGAAGGAGAAAGAACTCGTAATTTGTTTTTACGTCCACATCAGAGAATAGATCCGAAGGTCCGGATCGTATTCCACAACATTTAAGCATTAAACAACAAGAAAGCAACCAACGAGTATGTATAAAGGCGAAGTAATTACAGCGTTAGCCCACTCGACTGCAGCGTCATTATTCATCGTTTTACGACTCCATGAGTTATAAATATTAAACTTAGTCGTATAGATGTACTGCGAACATTTTCTTTTTAATGGCGAGGTTAAATAATATGATGCGCGCGCGATGCGAATGTTGGCCCCGGTTTCAGTTCCAGGCGTCATAGAGCCGCAACAAACTGTGCCTCGCTGCGCCCGCTTGGAGCGTCCCGGACAATGTGAATAGTTATCGCCTTTTAATTACGTGTAATAACGTTTTTATCTGCATGCGTCGTATCATCCCTCGCGCCTCGGACACCGAGCGCGGCGCGGGCGCATGGAATGTCGCTTAATCGCGTCGCAGCGCTGACGTTTTACAGATCCTATAAAATATCAAAGATAACAACGAGTGGCTCTGAAGGCTGTTTCGAAAAGAACCAGGGACCAGTGATTGGACGTTTATGGCGTTGGCTTCGATAAATGTACGTATTATGTGCGCGGGCGATGTCGAGGCTCAATTGTCCCGCGCCGACGACCGTGCACCTCGCCCGAACTCCGCAGAGGTGCTAATTATCAAATGCAAGACCGACCAAACCGATATTGAAACCATTGAAACAATACATCTCGTGTTTTCTTTTCCAATTTCAAAGTTTGCGGAATGGCTGTGTAATGAAGGCCGAGAAGGCTATGCAAACGAAACGATGCCGAAAACTCAAGCAAGTATTTTAATGGTCTTGCGTCATCCGTGTTTCAAACTTGAATTTTCATTATCACTTTACGTGTATACCTACCACCACCAGCCTTGATATGTTAATCAAACAATAGACTAAAATCAAATAGCCGCAACACACGATCAATAAGATTCGACCTTACAAATAAAATATATTTTTCTACTGTTGACTAACTGTTGACACAATATTCGATTAGTTTGTAGGCGGACCTACCTGATGTGTGCAGACGCATATCTATGCACATAAATACATAATACGTACCTGAATACATGATAAAGTATCTACATATACGACTATGTATGTAAACAGTCTAATGTTATATGTGTGGGTACTGGTATTTTCCTTATTGTTAACATTTTGGATCGACACTTAGGAGTAACTTAACAAATATTATCATGTCACCTCGTATTGCAAATTTATAATCAAAATCTGGAATTAAATTCACAAAACTACGTAATTAAAACGTAATGTCAGCATTACCCGTGCGTGAATAAAATTCGTAAAATGGATTATTCATAATAGCAGAACTGCGTCTGTGACCATTTTACGAATTTTAACGCAATTCATATTATGATTCTATTATGATCTGCTAAAGTGGCCATTTTAGACCCCATGCTATCAAAATCAACACATCATCATCTACATAGCTAAAACGTTGCAGCAAGTAAGATTTAGATTTCGAGTAGAGATTATTTACGTAAGTTTATCTCTACAATTCTCGACGTTCAAATTGTTCTAATTTTAAATATTCTAATTAAATGTCATAGCAGAGTTTCCACAGAAATTGAAAACATGTAATTAGGACAAAAAAATATGTGAACATACTACTATTCCCCATACTGAGAAAAATAGTATAATTATTCAATTTGGAAAAGTTCATACGCAGATGAACACACTGGCAAAATGATGTTTTTAGAAGAAAAACGAAATAATTAAAATATAAGTTATCGCTAAACATATGCACCGTTTGAATTGCTAATGAAAGCAAGTTTTACAACATTTTGATTTATTTATATTATATTTGTCATTTCATTAAAATTTTATTTGTTTAAGGCCATCATTTTGCGTCAGAACCAGTTTTATACAGAACTGTTTTATTTATATTTATTGAGTGCGTATAGAAAATTTAACACAAAACATTTGACAAATGATAAAACAAGTATTAACGTAACTATGTTAATCCCATAAGTTTGTCTGTAAAATACGCAACGAATACTCTCGACTTCGACTCATAGACAATTTACTTATTTTGTTGTATTTTATTTGTATTCAGTGTAAATATTCAAATTCGGAAGCTGATAACCACAATCAAACTTTTTTTCGGGCTACATTTCAATTAAATTTTATTCCTCAATTCTGTGGTTGTCATAAAACTTTAAAGTTTGACGAGTAAAGCCCATTGAGGAACTCCGAATTGATATTAATTCAAATAACTCGGGTTAAAAAGTCAGGGTTTTATGCGCGTTGTAAAAGTTTATTGTAGGGGCTTTGTGGCGAGCCGGACGCGCCGATAGGCCTCGCGTCGATGACGGAACCACCGCCGCCGCCGCTAGCCGCGCGCATGCGCCGTGCCGCCTTTGTGCCTGCGCCCGCGCCGAACAGGGTACAATATCGCACGCGTCTTCACTCTATAAATCCCGACATCAGGTGCTACCTAACGCCGCATAGTGCACCTTTATTGCAGTAACTAAAACCCAAACTGGAGACGGGTACTGCACCGCGCATCGACGAGATGGCAGTGATGTAATTAAGTTGCGAACCTGTACCATAAAATAAGAGAGGAAGAAATTGCCTAGGTAATATAAAAAGATGCGTCTTATAACAAAACTTTATTACGTACGTCAACACCCTTTAGATCACTTTGCAAATGTAGAGTTTTATAGATCTGGTAATTCGAATCTGGTATCATAAATAGATATTATGGCTTAGCGAATAAATTAAACCAGAATCTACTGCAGCTTTAATAATTATATGTAGCTGCTATTAGTAAAACTGACCCAATGACATATTGTACAAATGCAATAACTAGCCAGTGTAACAAATAAACCTAGCCACTAAATATGACGAGTTTCCTTCATAAGAATCCTTTCAGTGAACACGCTTATATGTAGTTTAAATCTACGAATGGGTAGGTAATCATTAGGTTAATGGACCATTACAGATGAGTAGGTATCTTATGTATATTAAAATACATTGTTAGTGTTACAAATACAAGGCTAAAATATGATTATTTTGTAAAAAAAAAACTCATTTCAGTTTTGCAGATTTAGCAAAATCAATCATTATCACTGAAACCGGTTATTTTCGGGTTTCTTTTTTTTGGGAATTATGTAGTAGATTAGACTATTTTGCGAAACAAAGGAATCCACCAAAGTTCCGAAGAACATTCATTTCTAATAATCACCAACTAAAAATTTAATTTCGTGGCCGGATCCAAGACGGTTAAATCGTTTCACTGGGACTTCGTAGAGCTTCATTGTCTCGGCGCTTTTATGTTGGTTGCCACTGTTGATTCTGGCTTTCAGGAATGAAAAAAATGAAAAAAGCGTGTATTCGTGGTTACATCCGGCCGTGTTACAAAATATATTACTTCTGCCAAACTGTAGAACAGTTTGTTGGCAGATGAAGCTCCCTTACACTTATTTACATGTAACCACTTGTTGGTACTTTTCCATCTATAACAATACTTTTACCTATAACTGAACACACTTATTTAACAAAGGTTGACTACCGGTTGGAGTTACAGTGGTTTGGGAATAGTGTAGCGAGCTTGTACCATTGTAGTTGAATTTGAGAAACGACCTGACTCGCAAAATCCGTTAAACATTAAGGGTAGCCAGAAACTTCAGGAGCCCAAAAGTTTGACGAAGTTTTACCAAGAGGTATTAGTGTTAGTGTTACCCAGTACCGAGTGGTGGTGGTCAGATATACAGACACTCCATGTTACAATACTGACTACACTGGTAATTAAAGCAGCCAACTCCGAGTCTGTCACGAAAAGCCTAGAATGATGATAATCAAGTGGAGCAAACACGGTAGACCCTGGCCCTTTGGTGTTTGAGCCAGTAAACCAACTAGTTTTTTTATAGTAACTCAAAACTGACTCCAGAAGTCAAGTGGCCAGTTAAAGTAGACAGTAACTAACATTAATAAATAGCTCTACATTTCTGGAGCACATCAAATGCAACTAGGTTTAACAACAGCTTAATGAATACATAACATTTCCCAACAAAGAGTAGGTCTAAAAATACAGTGAAATCTAAAAATAAAAGGCTATCTTAAATATTTCAACATTTAAGCTTGAATAAGCAATGATCACTAATTTCGAACTGAACAAGCAAATGCAACTTAATTGTACACACTGATTGATAAAACCATGCTTTGACGTTCTCAACTGCTTTCTGCTAACTTGACGTTTCTATATAATTATTAGGTTGGGGAAAAAGTCTTTTCGCGTTATAGTATGTATGAACTTGTAATAAAATCTCTTTGGCTATATATTTGTATCTGGCTGGTTTTGGCATCATTGAAAGTTTAAATTTTAAAGAACATAATTTCAAATTAGGAAAATGTGTGATTTTCATTTTTTTTCGACCGTCAAGATGAGTGAATCTGATGAAGAAATTCGGTACATTTTAAAATTTTTCTACAAAAAAGGTAAAATGCAACGCAAGCCGCGATGAAATTGCGATGTTTATGGACCTAGTGCAGTGTCTGTGAGAGTAGCACAAATTTGGTTTAAGCGTTTTCAATCCGGAAATTTTGATGTCAAAGATGCACATCGCTCTGGTCGCCCTGTTACGGATAAAATGGATGACATTTTTGAAAAAGTGGTGCAAGATCGGCATATCAGTAGTTACGACGTAGCTGAAGAACTGGGAATTGACCACAAAACAGTTTTGCCGCATTTGAAAAAACTGGGTACACAAAAAAGCTCGACATTTGGGTACCTCACGAGCTCACTGAAAGAAACCTAATGAACCGTGTACTCATTTGTGATTTTTTATTACGACGTAATGAAACTGAACCATTTTTGAAGAAGCTGATAACTGGTGATGAAAAGTGGATCACGTACGACAAGAACGTGCGAAAAAGTTCGTGGTCAAAGGCCGGTCAGGCTTCACAGACTGTGGCGAAACCCGGGTTAACTCGCAACAAGGTGATGCTGTGTGTGTGGTGGGATTGGAAGGGCATTATTCATTATGAGCTGTTACCACCAGGCAGGACCATCGATTCTGAACTCTACTGCGGACAACTGATGAGATTAAAGCAAGAAGTTGAGATAAAGCGGCCGGAATTAATCAACAGAAGGGGTGTGGTTTTTCATCATGATAACGCTAGACCTCACACATCTTTAGCCACTCAGCAAAAATTAAGAGAGTTTGGCTGGGAGGTGTTAATGCATCCGCCGTATCGTCCTGACCTTGCACCTTCAGATTTCCACCTGTTTCGGTCTCTTCAGAATTATTTAGGCAGTGTCAGGTTAACATCACGAGAGGACTGCCAAAACCACTTGTCGCGGTATTTTGACCAGAAGTCCCAAAATTTCTATAGCAATGGGATCATGTCCCTACCTACAAGATGGCAAAAATTTATCGAATAAAATGGTACCTACATACTTTAGTTAAATGTAAATAAACTATATTAAAAAATGTTTAGAATTTTCTTAAAAAATGCGAAGAAACTTTTTTCCCAACCTATTAGTTTCCGATCAGTTTCAGTAAAAGTAAACCCGTATTATAGGGTTTATCAGCCTAACCGGTTAACACACTTAGAAATATAACGGAATTATCCCACGCTTGGTTCTGTGTTTCTTTTGCTCTGGTTGTTTTCAGGTGTAACCTCAGTCCCTACTACCTACCTGTAATATAATTGAAAGCTATAGGATACATTGGAATAATTATTGGATATTGAACAGCATCGGCCAATTTTAGCTCACTCACCACTTAGAAATATACGCAATCTTTCGGTTCGTCGTTTCTTTCACTGTCGTTAATCAGCCATATTTAAATAAAAATATTTGGTTAACCTATATATGAAAGGTTAAACCCGAATAATGGTTAATCAAACATATGTTATACTTATCAGGTCTATTCGGGTAATCTTTTAACCTGGTTAATCAGTCCCTACCTACAATGTATGATAGATATATTGGAATTGTTTAATTAATATTCAATGATATTGAACAGCATCGGCAAATTCTAGCTCACTCACAACTTAGTACGCGATCGACAAACAATATTTTCCCAATTATCACACAAACATGCTGGGTAAAATTCCTGCAGATGAAATTAAACCGACTCCCGTCTCTTAAAATCAAAATACTTTATAGCTGCTGGAGGTAGAAATAAATACGGTGTAGTGTATAGTATATAAGCGGTACTTTCATACAATACTAGAAGCTTGGTTTTCCTGAAAACCTACTACACTTCATAATTTTAGGTTTTCTGAACAGCCTGCTTGCCTTAAGAGTTGTTTATTTAATGTTGGTCCCTAGGCACTCCACTATTCCTGTATAGCAGCTTAGGTTGGACATGCTCGTAAACAAAGTAAGTGCAATTCTTTGTGATTTTGTAAAAGGAGCTCCTCCGGTGCTGTGTTTTGAATTAATGGGTTTCGGAGATAGATACAACTAGGTACTTTGGTCTGCTTGCTTCGAAAATTAATAAATGTACAGAAAAAAAACAATTTATAAAATTGCTGTTTGTAAAACAAACAGTTATGTTTATAAAATTATTATAATAAGCCTTTTATTTCTTATCTCACAATAATTAAATTTTAAATGCAATAAGTGTTAGTTGTGTTAGTGTTCGTCTTATTCTAGTTAGTAGCGTTATTTGTTTGGGTATCTTTTGGAGATGTTGTCCCATATCGGGTAAAGGCCTCCTCCATCCGCTTCCAATTCTCCCGATCTTTGGCAAGGGTCCGCCAGCTTGTGCCAGCAGTCTGGGCTATGTCGTCTGCCCACCGTTTGTATGGTCTTCCAACCTTTCTTTTCCCTGGTGGTCCTTTCCAGTTAGTGGCTCGTATCGTCCATCTGTCGTCAGTGAGCCTTGTGATATGTCCTGCCCACCGCCACTTTAGTGCTAGTGCTTGTGTTAGAGCATCTGTCAGCATAGTTTTTTCCCTAATTTTTGTACTTCGTACCTTGTGAATCTTTCTTATTCCTAGCATGCTCCTCTCCATTGCCCTCTGGGTGGTTGTAATTTTTTTCTTGGTTCTGTCTGTGTGAACCCATGTTTGGCAGCCGTATAATAGGCAAGGTAGTATACAAGTGTCCATTACTACTCTCTTGAGACTCAAGGAGTAGTGGCCTTTTAGGATTTCTTTTAGTGACCAATATTTTTGCCATGTGATATTTACTCTCCTTTGTATTTCCTCTTCGTTATTTGTTTTGCTGAATGTCACTTGTTTTCCTAGGTATGTATAAGTTTTTACATATTCTATGCGATTTCCCTTGACCCATATTGGTTTTTCATAGCTATTCGTCATTACTCTAGTCTTGTTTGCATTCATTTCCAGACCTACCTTGGAGCTTTCCGTGGCTAATGAACATATCATTTCCTCTAGAGTGTGTGAGGTTTCGGCCAGTATAACGATATCGTCTGCGAACCTTAGATGGTTAAGGTATCTCTTGCCTATTTTAATACCTTTGTGAGTCCAGTCTAGCTTCCTAAAGATAGTTTCCAAAACAGCTATGAAGAGTTTTGGTGAGATGGGGTCTCCTTGTCTCACTCCTCTTTCAATCTTGATTGGGTCCCCTCTTGTTTCTAGTTTTACCTTACTAGTGCTGTTAGCATATATGTTCTTCAGAATGTTTATGTATTTTCCATCAACGTTGGAGAGTTTCAGTGCTTTCCAGATTGAGTTATGACTAATTGTATCGAAAGCTTTACTGTAATCAATGTATGCTAGATATAAAGGCTTGTTAAATTCTTTGTACTTCTCCATTGTTCGGGTTTTAGTACAACTGACCACCTACAGGCACTAGAACAAACAATGGAGAAGTATAATATTATTAACAAACTATAAATGAAATAAAAATGTGAATAAAAATATGTAGTAGTACCAAAAGGAGCAAAGAATTAGAGGATGTCCAAAAATTCGTCCGCATCACTGTCAACGGGGGAGGTGCCCAAAAGGTTGACAGTATTACCACGTTGGATGGCAACGCTGAACGTTTGGCAAAAAAAAGGCCAGCCATAAGCCTGATATAGTGGTGGTAGATCAATCAGAGCGGCACGCAATGATTGGTATCATAATGGGCATGACGATCAGAACCACGTGAAAGCCGAGAAGGATAAGCAAATCAAGCATCTTGTCTTGGCTCGCGAGGTTGTCAACATGTCTTTAACTCAGCCATCATTGTGCCGAAAGTCGTTTCAGCCAATGGCTTAATTGTCAAGAGCCAACACCTGAGGAGGCTCTCGTTAGGCAACTGGACCAAGGGCTTGATACAGAAAGCGGTACACCTGGACATGGCTCGTATTGTTAGGAGGTTCCTTTCTCTGGAGCCCTGACCACCATTTGCGCCATTATTTTCAACAGAACGATGTGTTAAATAAGTTTAGCGGTAAACGTAACTCACGATATGTGACGCAAGAGAGCCTTAAAGAAATTATGATACATGAACCAACGTCATATAGGCAGGCATCGTTTAACGTAAAATACTGGTATTCAGCTGTATCCGGTTAGACAGGAAGTGGACCCCAACATAGTTGGAAAAAGGCTAGGCAGATGATGAACCAACGTATAAATATACCTACTCGGCAACGATGTGCTGGTTAGATGTGAATAAAAATGGCAAGACGCATGCCCGCATAGCCATGTGAAATCCCGAGAGGGTATGGAAGGTGGATAATAAACTAAAATAGTCCTTTTTGTTCTAATGCCGCTACTTGCCTCACTATAAGGGTTCAAGCGACCGTAAACTGTCATAAAGTTTTATCATACGGCTGGCTTCCACCCGTAAAGGATTTCTGAACCCAAACTAGCTGCATCCAAACTAGCTGTCGTTTGGTTTCTGTGTATCCTTCTTAGGTATTATTAGGTACACACGGGGACAGCTAAACATTTCCAGTATAACTTGGCCTGGCTTTATATAGATTTCTTGTACAATGAGACACCCGCATAAACTAGTTTTGTATTGCTTGATTGGTCGTCGTACGTACGCTTAGACATTATGGTCGACGGTCCTGGTTAATGATTAAATCGCTGATTTTTTCTGCTTCGTAACTATATATATATCTGGGTATCGAATCCAAGACCAACAATTGAATATTGTACAAAAAATCTAGTCGGCTTTTTCTAAAAGTTCGACTTATAGAGAGAGTGTTATAGAGTGCTGTGTGAATACCATACCAGAGTGTTTATTTCACAGAGATTTATATATAAATCATATGTTTATAGCAAACCATTGCGTCCGTCATTGACTTAAAATATATTTTCTCTTACCTTCCGTCTCCTGTTACTTTTTCCTCAATTTCGACGGTTCATAAAACACATTTAAAACAATAAAAGTCCTTTATACCACTCCAGTTCACAGTCCACGTTTTTTCACATTAACTTATATAAAATACATTTTATTCATGGCTCTTTTTTTACACAGAATAAATAATAATAATAAATAATCTAGTAGCTACAACAATTAATAAACCAAATTTTTCAGTATTCTGAAAATGCTGAAAATTAGTTCCTATATTTGTCACAAATCACAAATCAGTGGTGGCGTGCCAACTGCATGAGCAACTACCGCAAACTCGACCGCACTACACTTCATTAGCGCGTATACAACACAACATACCCACTACAATTTGGATGCAGCACACGAGAACCTTTCATAAAGCCTTATAATAGAACCTCTTTTCCTGTAAAATGTTTAGATCTTCTGCTGCCTGATGACAGACGAGAAAACACTTTACGCCCGTAACTATAGAGTTCTGAATCGCTTTGTACTGGTTAAGATGACGCCAACAGGCTTACTGCGCGAAGCCCCGCCCCTGACGTATTGACAAACAAAGCGATTGGCGGCGAGACGAGCGTGCTAGCAAGGCAATCCTGCGCAACATTGAGGCGGTCACTTAGATAACTCTTATATTTCCATAAATTTTACCTCCAATTACAATTTATGAAATATCTAATTATTGGAATTCAGTTATTTGATGTATTGTGCCATCTTTTAAATAACACATTATACTCGCTATTTGTCTCTCCTCCTTTATATTCAGCACTACTTTGAGACCAGAAATATTTTCATATATATAAAATACTTGAAATTCCACACAAATCATTCAATCATTCTCGTGAAATCTTTAAAATTTTGAATGAGTTGAAACATTCGCAAAAACTATTTAAATACATTACACAAAAAAAAATAACAATCCTCATTAAACTAGAGATCAATAAAAAATTACAACTCCTAAAACGGCCACTATTTACACACCACACACATTCCATGTCAAAACAGCTTTAAAATGATGCCTCAGTGGTTTTCTACAGGTACTTTTATCGTAAAACTATGTAATGCCCGCAGCTTCGCTTGGAAATGGTCCCACGGGATCGTAATACGGGGATAAAAAGTGTCATGTGTCACTTCAGGTTATAAACGGTATGTCAAATTTCATCCAAATTCGTTCATTAGCTTTTACGTGAAAGAGTAACCAACATCCATCCTCTCAAACTTTTGCATTTTAAATAATACAGTTGGATATGAAAATGCGAATGAATTCCTGTAGATGTTCCAATTCAAGGTTTATCAGAGAACAATGAAGTGACCTTAGTGTGTGATGTTCAGCTCGGAAAAAGAATATCGTCCGGTACTCACTCGTGGTATGGACATGTGATGCGAAGGAATGAAGAAAATGTTGTGAGAAAAATGTTGAGTATGAATGTAGATGGCTATAAGAGTAGAGGAAGACCAAAGAAACGATGGATGGACTGTGTAAAGGGTGACATGGCTAGAAAGAAGGCGACTGCTGACATGACGAGAAATAGAGAAGTATGGAAGAAGAAGACATGTTGCGCTGACCCCAAATAAATTGGGATAAGGGCAGGAGAATGATGATGACCCACTCTAAAACACATATCACTAACCATCACCCAAAAGTCAAGCTCTCCTAAGTGAAAATGGGCTATAGAAAGGTGAAAGGCACATGAAAAATCTCCATTTGCTTTACAGAAAGATGAAACGGTATATTCATTGAAATAATAATCTGTCAACACAACCTATTATTGTCCACTACTGGACATAGGCCGCCCCCGTGCCTTCCACGTCCACGCTGATTTAGACACCGTTTTAAAATCGCTAGTCCAACTAGAAAACATAGATTACAATGAAATAATATCGACTGTTAGAAATAACTTCATCGCACTGGACTAGCACCTTATTGATAGTGTTACTTATTAGTACTAATATGTTACTATCAAACATAGATAGACAACGGGGAGACAATGAACAAATAAATGTTCAAATAATTCGTTAAGTCGCATGTTCATTATATTATCATAAGATTCATGCTAAGTGGTCCCCTCAACTCCTTTCTACTCACTACTGTCAATGTGTTTTACATGAAGTGACTGCCAGTCTGACCTCCACAACCCAATTAGTACTGGCTAATGCGATCTCTCTTGGTAAATTGGTAATACTGGTTGTTACACTTACGGACCTGTAAAGTCTGTCAAAGATCAACAAACGGCAGCCAGGATCAACAGCTTAGCGTGACTTCCAAGGGACGAAGGAAACTTGGTATATCCACGGACCATAGCTCCATGTAAAATACTGGTATTCAGCTGCATCCAGTTAGACTGAATGCCGACTCCGACATACTTGGAAAAGTATAGGTAGACGATGATGGTCACAAAGTGACAATTCAGCGACGGTTTTACGATCTGTAACGATCACATTGTTGTTATTATTCCGCTATTCAAGCGGGTCTAAAATGGCCACTTTAGCAGATCATAATATGAATTGCGTTAAAAAGCGTTAAATGGACTTTTCATAATAGTAACTGCGTTTGTCACCATTTTACGTATTTTAACGCAATTCATATTATCTTCCTATTATGACCTATTTTCCTAAATAGTCACAGACGCAGTTATTATTATTTTCACAGCAGATTTACTTGCTAGTAACTGGATCAAGATGTATTATTATATTCGTCACAGGTCTGACCAAGACCATACGTCATTTTGTGTAGTTAAGCGATATTTCGATGCGATGAGAAGAACACAGACAGTTCATTTAATTTAAGAACAAAACTAATAATTTGTATATACGTTTTAATATTTTATCTTGTAAAATGATGACCATCTATATTTGATTTATCAAATGACTACCTAATAAAACAGACTACAAGATTTTGCTTTCAATCGCTAAATCAAACAATGAAACTATTGTTCGATAATTTGATAGTAAAATAGTTAACTCAAAAACTGAGAAGGTAGGTATAATAAAATGTTTCAATCCAAACAAAAAGTCATCAATAAAACCCATTAGTCATCGTTGTAATTGTAGGCAAGAGATTTGAAAGTCATTAAAATTTACTTTTTGATCTTGCATGACTGTAAAACTGTAAACGTATGGATTCGTAAATCTACATATAGGAATATATGCAAACTTGAAGACTTGCTCACGAGTAAAGTAGATTACCTTAGTTGCAAAAACTTTCGACTCTTCGGTTGCAAAATAAATTTTGTCTAGTTTTAGCTTTCATATTCTATGTTACAGGAAATTACACCGCGGGTCATCGATGAAAATAAGTAATGTCGATTTAAAAATACATAGTAGTAACTCATGGAAGTTAGCATATGTATATAGAATTGAACAAAGAGACATTTCACAACCCTAAAATACCAATCGATGAAATCTAAACCAGCTTTCACAAGCTACACGATAGTTGCACGTCATATGTACGAAGTTAAATGTACCTCCGGCGAGGAACTGCTGTAGACACCTAGTCAGCATTCCAATGCATCGGGCCCGCCTCACCCAGTTACGGTCTGCCGGCCGACCAAGTGCTAATTGGAAAAGGAAACCTCAAACAACGAGCCAGCTCAATGCTCTCCACAGAAATGTTTCATTTTTAAACATCTCAGTGACCGTTATAAGTGTTATAACCGATACATAGGCACACTCATTGCACTTCTCTGAGGTGGCTGGTCGTTGACCAATGATCATGTGAGATCTAGGTTAGTTAGGAAACGAATATGTATTCCTAATCAACCAAGCAGGTAGTCTTTGTGCTTTCAGAATAAACTGATTTGAGAATGATTCAGATAATTATAATCAGCTCTGAACTGCTTTTGTTTTTTTTTAATCCAAATAACGACTCAAAGCGTTTAAATATCGATTTAGTATTTCAATAAACTTTCTTTAAAGAACCTAACTTTTATTTAATGTGCACGAGATGAAATATATACGAGTATGTATTATGTAAGTATACCACGATGTTCTACATCTAAGCTAATGCTTACTAGACAAACTCGTCTCAAAAAGTTGCTATGGCTGGTTAGTCTTAACCCTGTCCCTTCTTAGAAACTACTGAACCGAAATTCTCTGGTCCGTTTGTTTACACAGCGATAGATACAAAGTGGACAATTTCGGGGCATTAGTGGCAGTCTTAACAATAATATAGCTTATGATTTTGGCTTCTTGATGGTCCTGTCTTGTTTTAGGAATAAACTGATTCATTAAGAAATCCAGATATCTAATAGAATTTTATTGTATTGACTGAAATGAGTAACTCTTGGGACTTGATATTATAGTGAATTTGAAAGCTTTACCGGTTTTCGTAGCTAGTGCTACGAAGCAATGTAGCAGCGTAGCACTTAACTTTTTTAAATTATCCTAACTAAGATAGTCAATTACATTATTTTAACCTGTTATAGGTATTTGTCCACCAGACACAGCCGCATTAGAAAAACCTCATTATATATTCAAGAGTTTCTTCCTACTGTGATTGACAATTGGTAAATATTCTAGACATTGATATTACTACGCGGAAGTTTTACCAGACTATAATACATATTTTAAGCTGTAATAAATAGTAAACCAACAAGATAACCGAAGGATACGCGACTCTGTGGGAGTAGCGTGGACATCGCACGCGCACCGCACTCGGCTGCACGTAAGCTCAGGCGCAGTGTTTACTCGGAGCCCCATGCTAACTCCGCCGTTTAAACACTACGTGCTAGCAGGGCATGAATTAACTTTTCATATAAATAAAATTCACGCTACTCTAACCTCCTGAAATTAACACCTTAGCGTAAATAGTATTTAGTCTCGTCATCTTGCGCCGAGTGAGGCCATATCGTCTTCGGTGGATTGTTGAATGGTCGCGTCGTTTATGGTTCACGAGATTACGTTGGCGGTCGTGTTTAATTGCCAGCAAATACGTATGAGACCAATTAGACACCTATTCGACAAGCGTAGCTGTGACCGCGCGAGCTACTTTATTATTTTGTTGCCGTTCTGTATCGTTATCGGTTTTTAAGTTAATTAATAGGATTGCTTGATTGGTTTGCTTGCTTTTTTAATTGGTTTGGATGACTTGAACGATTATATGCTTTATTAGAATTATAAAAGAAATAGTTTTGTATGAATATTGTGGTTTATTTCAATGGTACTTAACTAACACACAGACACAAACAAACCCCATGTTCTCTTGTTTGGCATACAACTTTATATTTTACGCATATAAGAAGAAGGTAGAAGAAGCTATTAAATTAATCTCTGTCTGATCAAACTCTTACTGTTGCAGACACCGACGGGAACTTCGTTTATTACTGTATATATAACTTTGTTCTACACACATTGTTTTCGGGTCTTTTAGGCATTATGCGGAACCAAGAACAATGTAATGTGAACCAGTGGTAATGTGAACCTCCGAAATATCGATATCCGTTATAGTAAATATGTATTAAGTCTCTTCGGTTATATAAATACGAATAATACGATCTGAAAACATATAAAATATTTTTTTTATATTTGCTCGTTTAACTCTAGAAACACCTAATATTTTAATGTCATTTAAAGCGTTAACAAAACGCTAAAGATAGCAGTTTCGGACTGTCATGATAGAAAATCAACATTTACATACCTCCATTTTGAATTCTCAACTTCCCAGATGTGTCTACATACAATACATACATAGGTAGATACATACAGTCTATACTTAGGGTTCCGTAGAAAGTGCCACCAAACCGGAATAATTTTTATTTCAAAGACATTTTCGTTTCAAAGTTCTTAAATACTTTATGAAAGCAAGATAGATAGAAACTTTAGAAAGTTCTAATTCAGTATCATCTTTGTAAATATTGTAACAGAATATGATATGTCCACAAAACATTATCGTTATGTACTTAGGTACTTCAAATAATGGCTTATGTACTTATTTAGTTAGTTATTAGCTCCAAGAGACTATAATTACTAAAACCTAACAACATGTTAGTAGTAACTTATTATCGAGTCAATTGGAAAACGTACAGGCCCACCTAAGAAAACACCATTCGCTAAGTTTATTGAACCAAACACGTCGCTCTCACTGTCTCAGATTTTCTGTTAGCTCTACCTACTGCCTGCCTCTACTTTACGATTCCGTGCGTAAACTTACAAACAACGTCGCGGCAAGTATCCGCCATACTCGTCCACTTTAGTGTTTGTCTATGGTGACATGAAACGTGTTCGATAATTATTGGAAGGATCAATAACGCTACGCCAACTATTCGTCTCTCTGTCAACATGTTTTATGAGCAGCGTCCGACGCTGGTCCTACGTTTCTATTTGAATGTTAATTTCAAACTCGGTTTATTTTAACTAACTCAAGAATACTGACGATGACGTGAGGGAACGTAAAAGTTATCGGGTACTTAAAAGAGTCGCCTATAAGTTGCAGTAAGTTTTTTAACTACAGCAAGAACATCGGTTTTTACTCTCAATAACTTCTGTTTTTAAGTATCTCAAGTTGCTAGGTAAATTAAACTGAACAGATTGAAAATAACGACTTACCTACCGTTTTACATTATACCCTTTTTTATTGTGGGAAATCATCAAATTTTAATGACTATCAATGACCCTCTCTCTGCTCTCGCTCTGATTAAAAACCTCCCATGTTCCTTCTTGGCCCTTTGTGTCCGGGGCCACAGTATCTCTTTATCTTAGAACAAACCGCAGCCCCGGAAGGCGTCTTCTGCAATGTTGCTGACATCTCTTTGAGGCGCGAGTGGAATACGAACGCGCCGTCGACACGGCCTGTCGTCGTCCGGAGGGACAGTGAGCTAGCCCATTACTCACCGTCCGCAGGCCCACGCCTACGGTGGCCGGGGATCGCCCTGCAACTTCCGACGCCCGGGGCGTCTCCTTCTGTTGTGGCGGCTAGAACGAGCGGTTTCCCTCTCTCTGATGCGTTTGGCCTTCTCCTTTGCTAGCATTACAGCTTCGCAGAAGGAGATGACCGCTTCCCATGCCTTCACGCTCCGAACCATGGTCTGGACCAGGGCCGGATACATTATTCCCTGCCTTGTCCTTGTGGCTAGAAATACATAAGAATATAGATTGTGAGAGGAAGGCAATCAGCAACCTAGTGTTGGTGCACAAAAGTAATATGAGAGAGCCTTTAATTGCTAAAGACAAGCTACAAAACCAAAGTATAGATTTAATAACTTTGGCATCTATGTTTCTCTTTCTATTCTCTATTGATGTGCTTAAATTACCTGTGTAATCATTAATTATTATTAGTAATCATACTTGAGTTTATCAATTACGAAAGACTATTGCTACTACTACTACTCTTTTTGTTGCTAAAGATTGCCGTAATATGAAGGTAATCTTGAGCGACAAAAAGAGTCGATCCCTGATCCTATATTATAACTTAATAAATAATCTGCACACTAGTTATTTACTTTAATCTTAGCATACCTACAGATATCTCTACTACAAATATACCTATTTTTAAAACGAAAAGTTTGTTAACTTCTAATACCTAGTAGATACATAATAGATCTAACTGAATTTCTCGGTTCAATATAGCATATAGATGACCGCTGTTCAGACAGTTTTAGCGCGCGGTCATCATGTGGTTTATAAAATTCTATTATTACAATTTACCGTCTTGAACAGCTATTTGCCGTTTACTTACGGTGCCAGCCAAAACATAATTTTATTATAGCAAAAAATCACCGTGGGGGGTATTATGCAAATTGTTTTACCTGTAACCCTAGCATCCAAGTCAAATAAAAATATGCCTTATCCTGGTTTACTTAGGTTTACGATGCGTGTGTAAAACACGATTATTTCTTTGACCATTCTTTGCCGAATGACCAAAGAGTCTAGCTACAAAATGCCGACACTTTGTTTAAATAATTACGAATTTAATAGTCACCTGCCTTTGGTATACTGTACGTTTTTAACTAAAATGAAATTGTGTTGAGAGCTAGTTAGAGTTTATAGTGCCTAGGTAACTAGCTACATAATCATAGTTATGTGACCAACTGGAAGCAATAAAATAAAAAAGGGTAAGTTGCCTGTAGAACTAAAACTACAGTTCTAAGTTTTGGGCTGATAGTTTGAGAGAAAGGGCGGCGAGGGCGCGCGGTGGTGGCGTCGCGGCGCGGTGGCGGCTAAATACAGCTTCATAGACATTTTTTTGTTCTCTTTCTTTCATTGGCATTTTTTGCCTTCAGCAGTCATGCATACTCATGTACAAAGAAATAGTTTTAATAATTTAAAAAAAAAACTTTGTATGGCTCCAAAGTAATAAATCCAAATTTCTTCAAAACCACTGTCGTAACTTTAACTGTCATATCTTTAATAATTTTGAGTATTTTATACTCTGTCAAGAAACCTGAAAAGATCGATAATACACAAAATGTAAGTTATTTATCCAAATTAATTTTATCACCTCCAAAGTATGGTCCTCAGAAACGATACACTTACGCCACCGAATAATTCAATCATCAAAAAAAAATTAAAACGCGTTGTCTAGAAATGTATTCTGTTACGCCGCATACCTACCGCTCAAATAATATTCTTTACTAGCTGTTGCCAGCGGCTTCGCCCGCTACAACTCGAAAATTATCCCACGGGAAGATAAAATCAGGATAAAAACTACCCTATGTGTTAATACAGGTTATAAACTATCTGTGTACCAAATTTTATCCAAATCCGTTCTGTACCTAGTTTTTGCGTGAAAGAGTAACAAACATACACACTCACAAACTTTCGCCTTTGTAATGTTAGTGTGATGTTATTTACCGATTGACCTTCCGGCAATAATTCCTATTGCACAATACCACGATAGTCAAAGAAAACAGTCAACATGACTTTTGATCGACTTTAGCATGGTTTTTTCGGTTTCGGTTCAGTTGGAAGGCGCCACTCCGAAGGATGTTGACTAGTTTCCATGTCAACCCGTAAATTCACGACGACCACGACCCCTTAGCAGTAACAATGCGTTTCATGAATGTAGGGCCGGAATGGACTAGTTCGTAGCATGTCTACAGCGACTCTTATGCGATTGAGTTTTTGGAGAAAATTCTTGTCTTTTGGGACTAGCCAAGCGGCAAGGTTTCATACCCAAGTGATTATTATTTAAAATGGCACCTACGGATCGACTCGTGAGCCACAGAAAGTTCGGCGGCTATCTCTCGCAAACTTGAAAAGGATAGAATTTTCAGTCACTATTTCCTTCACTTTTGTGATGTTGACTTCAGTTGCAGACGTTGATGGCCCACTTGAGCGAGGAAAATATTCCTTAACATGACCGCTTTTGAACGCTTTGTTTCACTCATAAGCACGTGTTTTTATCGCACGTGATAAAGTCGATTCACCATATAAGCCTTTTTTTTTTTTTTTGGGGGTGGGAAATCATCAAATAACCCCTCCCGCTCTTGGGCAGAGCGAAAGGGAGTGTCAGACTTCTACTGACTAAAAACCACCCATGTTCCTTCTTCGCCCTTCATGTCGAGGCCGCGGTATCCCTTGCGGACAACCCGCAGCCTCGACAGGCGTCGGCCCTTGCGGGCCCCTTCCATGTTGCTGACATCTCTTTGAGGCGCGCGTGGAACACGAACGCGCCGTCGACACGGCCTGTCGTCGTCATAAGACGGACGGACGGCGAGCTTACCCATCACTCATCGTCCACAGCCCCGCGTCTACGGTGGCCGGAAGCCATCACGTGGCCCCCGACGCCCGGAGCGCCTCCCGCGGCGGCTGGGACGAGAGGTTCTCTCCCTCCACCATATAAGCCTTCTGTAACATTTTCAGTGACTCCGAACACGAAATTCTATTGACGATGCAAAATTTGAGACAAACTCTTTGTTCGATGTTTTGGTTCATTATAAAATCGCAATACACACTAGATAATAATAGGATATAACTAAAGTCAGCACTGTATGTAATCAAAGAACACACTCAAACTCCGCGCCAAAATGGAAAACAGTTGTGCCAATCTAAAAAAAACTAATTTGGAACCATAAACAATTCCCGATACTTTTCCGACTGAATGAAGGATGCAACCGAATGTGATAAATATTATTAATATGATGAATGAATTATTACACAAAGCATTATTTTAATTTGATACGTTACGTTCGATCAGTCACATAACAAGTACGTTGAAAAATAAAATATTTTTAAATTCATATCCTATTCCTATCTACTATAAATTGACCTAGAATTCAAATGCAAACCTCCGTCAAGAACCAATTTTTTCGCAATTCGTTGCTCCCGCTATTTTCCGACTTCTAAAAAACCTCCTTTTTGGAAGTCAGTAAAAAAAAAACACTTCTGAAGTCGGTGGCAAAAAAAACGAAATTATACAAATGTCACCGACTTCTGAAGCTGATTTTTATTTTGAAGTTTATTTTTCACTTTTTTGAGTTCAGGTTTTATTCACTTTTTGTGATTTTGTTTTTTTTTCACTTTTTGTGTTTATGAAGTTGTTTTTTATGGTTCGTACTCATCATTATAAAGAACCTTATCAGCACTGCGGTTTAACTAAATTATGTGACTGTTCGACTATTGCAACCTCTTTAGATTCGCAACCTCTACTTAATTTGGTGGATCCTGACAATAGTTAGGGTGCTGGCGAACAAAAAATCTATATGATTTGCTCGTGTGGCAGACAACTTGTGATAAAAAAATGCGGAAAGCCTCATGGTTTTTTTAAATTTTTCTTCAGAAATTATTAATGACATCCATTTGTTTTTCTAATGTATCAGCCTGGCTTTTTTTGTGAACCTAATTCCAAAAAGTTCGAAGTTTCTTGTTCATAGCGTCTCGATGGGAAGTTTTTATTCAATTAATTTGGTAAAATTCAGCCATGCGAACCCCGCTCGCTGATGCAGTCATATGATCGTCAAGTATGCAGGTGTCAGGGAATGCAGCGCAAAATGATAGGTTGGCCATTGTCTGTGGAGATACGCCACATCCACAGTCCACACTTGGGATCTGAGCGGTCCATGAACCCCCATCTGATGAGATTGTCTTTACTACGGTCGACTTGGGTTCGGAGTCTATTTAGCGATTTCCAAGTCGGCCACGGCAGACGGCTGGATGAAGCCGTTAGGAGACTTAAGCTGCTCCCGCCAGAGTTCACGTCTTGCTGAGGTATTATTGCAAAACAACTTTTACGGCTTTTCAGCCTCTAGGGCACTGAGTAACTATGCATTGGGTTATGTAAATCACCTTTTAGCTTCGTCCTCTCGGTTCAACTGGCCTGGTATGGGCCTGTGAGCTTTTGAAGGCGCAATCCCAGTTGGTGGATAAAGCATTCGTACTGGGAACGGTTTAAGGCAACCACTAATAATCCGGCAGGTGTCATTTAGGGCGGAACGGTGCCATACTGGGCTACCAGCCCAGTGGAGATGGAGAGCGCCAATCCAGTGGTTCGCAAAACCTGTTTCTGGCATGCACCTTCATTTTTAGGGTTCATGAGTAGTAATATGGAACCCTTATAGTTTCGCCATGTCCGTCGGTCTCTCTGTCTGTCCGTCCGTCCGCACTATATCTTAAAGACTCTTACTGCCGCACTCAGAGAGCTTTAATGATTACTTAGGCTGTCGCGAGGGCGCGTGGATTCTCTCTTCATATTATATTCTGGTTATCTCTAGGTTTACAATGTGATTTGTTTTATAATAATAATATGGGATTGTACTGCTTCGCTTTGATGTGAAGAGAAATCCCCGCCTCACGATATATTAGAGACACTCACCGATACGGATCCCCCTCCGACTTGCAAGCGTCTCCCAATCCAGTCTCTTATCTTCGGTCCGCAAGGGCACCGAAGTGTTAACACTATGCCGACCATCAATCCATCCAACTTCTCAGGTGTAACTAGGATATCTGTAAGTTTAATTACCCATGAATCTTTGGGTTAAGTACTACCTATCTGTTTCCATCAATAAAGCTATCTAAAACAGTTATTCAATTGCAATATTATGTATGATGAAATTTACTTCAAGTTCTCATCAACAGTCTTTGTGACACCTATGTGCTAATCAGATACTAGGATTCTTTCCACGTCTGCAGAAGCACGCATTCCTGTTCAACTTCGGCCCATCGCCTCCGTCTAGAATGCTCCCCCTTTATATTACCTATATATATATGATATAGTGTAATTTTCCATACGTTCGTCAACGTTTGTGCCCGTCGGCACATTCACTAAGGCCATGGGGGACCAAGAAGATTTATAAGAGAGGTTGGCCCACGACCCTTCCTATAAACTCCCAAGAGCTTTTATGTCCGGACAAGTAGCTCGCGTGCGGTCGCTGTTATGCCCCCAGCCCAACGCTGAAGGCACGACCAACACATTTAAGTTTAGGTGACTCAAACAATTCCGAGTAGGTAAAAGTACCTCCGTATACTTAATTACTAGAACAACAGATAAATAGTACTTAGCTTTCCAGGTGGCGCGTATCACGGGTGACAAGAATCTACTTATGATCTTCTTGCACTGAATTTACTTTACAATAAACTTCATTAATTAGTCAGACTGAATATGCTATAATGACCATTCAAACAGAGGCGTCGTTTGGTAGCGTCAAGTTGTCAATACTGATTTAGTGTTGCTATATTACATTAGTTCTGTGCAATTATATATTTACATTTTAAGTTTGGAACATCGCGATTTCATCTTTCGCGACACTCCCGACGACGACAGAAGTTACATGTGTTCCATCAAGTCTCGCGTCCACTCTCGGATCTTCTCTCGAGCCTTCAAGGACGCATCTCTCACATCTCTCACTTCAGGAGTTTGTGTTATCTCAATTGTATCAGTGCTTTTAGGTATGCTATCATTAAGGTGTTTTTCATCAAGAATTGTTGGTTCATCATTTCCTGAGGTAAGTGTTCTCTGAGTTATTTTCTTTTCTATTTCTTCTCTTTTTATGTGTTTTTCTGTTTCAGGTTTGTCAACGGGTTCTGCGGTTTGTGGAGTTGTGGATATTTCTTCGGTAAGAATAATAATAATAATAATAATAATAATATTTATTTTCACCACAAAAATTTAACAAAAACATATTACAAGACAGGATAGGCTTAGTATACAGTATTTAAAATTATGGAATCCTCTGTTGCCGAACTAGGAGGATTCCATAATTTTAAATACTGTATAGAATAGTTGAGTCGAGTTCTTCTAGCAGAGGTGAGTCATCCAATGTTGGTGTAACATCTTCTCTTTCAAACTCAAATATAACCCTTTCTTTTCCAGATATATCTTCTTCAACTTCCAACGGATAAAGATGTGCGATGGAACGAGTGAATTCCGTATCATTCACCTTTACTCGTGCCACTCTGCATTGACCGTCGGCTCCTTTCAACAAAGATATAATTTTTCCAACCTTCCAGTTCTCTCGGTTCTTCGTATCTCCTTTAATCTGGACGATATCTCCTAGTTTTGGAATTTCTAATTTTGTTATCCTTGGTTCTTTAAGAGAGTGTCGGTATCTCTCCCTTAGACTTGGTAGGTACTGGTCGACGAACATTCTCTTAAACTCTTTCAGCATGTTCTGTCCACGTTTCCAACCTTCCACTAGATTCTGTTTTGTTACTGTGCCTTCTTGTGGAAATTCTGCATCTGAAGGTGTTGTGACGATGCATTTATTCAAGGTTAGAAAATCTGAGGGTTTGAGAATATCCTCTAGATCAGAACCTACACACGTCAATGGGCGTGTGTTTAATATTGCCTCTATCTCTTTTATGATTGTACTTAGTTGATTATCTGACAGTAAACTTTTCGTCAGAGTTCTCTTGAGACAGTGTTTAACTAGTCCAACAAGTCTCTCATAGAATCCTCCATGCCACGGTGCTAATTGTGGAATGAATTTCCATTCTATGTTATTAGTGATGCAATAGTTGCTTGACAGTATTTCTGCAGTTAATTTAAATTGTAGTGCGTTATCTGAAACTATTCGTGTTGGTATTCCTCTGCAAGATATAAATCTTCGTAGTGCTAATAGACATTCCTCAGCCGTAAGATCCTTAACGACTTCCAAGTGTATAGCACGTACTGCTAGACATGTATACAGACATATCCATCTTTTTTCTGATTTATTACTTGTCTTTACTTGAAGAGGACCCAGATAATCTATTCCGGTATATGTAAAAGGTGAACTATAGTTTACTCTTTCCTTAGGAAGCGCTGGAGTAGTTGGTAATTTGAATGGACCTCCTCCATGTTTGACACAATTTATGCATTTTCCTAATATTTTCTTTACTTGGCTTCTTCCTTGGGGAATCCAGTACGTTAATCTGATCAAACTTAAGGTGTGGTTGACCCCTACATGATAGTTTTCCTTATGTGTTTTTAGGATCAATTTGTTAGTGAAATCACAATCCTTTGGGATTAATATTGGATATCTTTTATCGTAAGACCAATCAGCGTTTTGTAATCTTCCTTTGCAACGTAGGATACCGTCTATGTCGGTAAATACTCCTAAGTTTCGTTGTAAGTTAGTATCTTTACCCTCTACTTCCTCAGGGAAATGTTCCTTTTGGATCCTTTTGATCTTTTGTGTATGTGATAGTGTATCGTCTTCACAGTGTTCTGTGGTGTTGTTTCGTGATTCCTCATCTAATTGATTTCTCCGTTCCTGCTCTTTTGAGATATTTTCTCCACTCGTGAGATCCTCCCCAACAGGAAACGAAAAGTCATGTTCCACAGAAGAACATGTGGGATTTACTGCGACTTCGGTTTCATTAAGTAAAGAAATTTCGGCTCTACAACCTTTCGGCCAAGTTCTGGAGTGTTTCAGTAGAAAACTTGGTCCGGATAGCCATTTCTGCTTATCTTCCATAGAACTCGTGGGTCTAGTAGCCACGTCTGCTGGATTCAATCCTGTTGGAACATATCTTACTGTTACTGGTGTATTTCCCTTTATCTCTTCTATCCTCCTTGCAACGAATGGTGGTAGTAGTTTGTTGCCGTAGTACCAATCAATCACTATTTGACTATCTGTCCATATAGTGTTTTCTGTAAATTCCAAGTCCAGGAACTTGGTTACGTACTTCAGCAACCGGCTACCTATTAGAACACCTAATAGTTCAAGTCTTGGGATTTTCAAATTGTCCTGATCCTTGATGGGCACCACTCGTGATTTTCCTATTACAAAACTTAATTCTTTTCCATTAGAAATATATACAACTGCAGCATAAGCTTTGGTTGATGCATCCGTGAAAACGTGCAGTCGAATATTGTCATCGCTAGCTTGTTTGAAGTATTTCCTTGGTAAAACAATATTTTTTTTGTGTCTTCCAGTTGTTCTCTAATAATTTGCCATTCATTGGTCAATTCTTCTGGTAATGGGGCATCCCATTTGAATTTATGTATCCACAGATTTTGTAGTAAAAGTTTTGCTGGTAACAAATCGGGTGCAGCATATCCGCATGGATCGTAAATTGACGCTATGTTTTTTAGTATTTCTCTCTTGGTAGTGGCTTCTGTAGTCTTTCTTGGTCTCAATCTGATCGTATCTTCTCCGGTGTTCCAATTCAGTCCTAATACTTTAACTTCTACGTCTCTGCAGGCATCTGATGAAGAAATGCTTTCTGAGAATCGTTTGGAATTTGAACTCCATTCTCGAAGATTCATTGAAATTTCTTCAAATGTGATCTTACACGACTCATACATCTCTGTTGCTTCTTATACAGATTCTACTCCTGTGACAAGGTTATCGACGTAGATGTCATTCACTATGCGTTTTAGACTTTCCTTATTGGAACGCAGTAGATGATGTTTCAAAGTAGCATTTAGAAGAAATGGACTTGATATCACTCCAAATGGTACGCGACAAAATCGTAAGTGTAGGATGTTATCCTCCGTGGCCGCCTTTTTTATGTCTTTCAACCATAAGAATCGAGTTACGTCTTTGTCCTTTTCGTGTAATGCTATCTGTAGAAAAGCCTTTTCTACGTCTGCTGTTATTCCTATTTGATGCGACCTAAACTTTAACAACATTCCGGTCAAGTCTTCTAGCATAAGTGGTCCGCAATGTAAACATTCATTTAAACTTTTGCTATGCTTGGTCTTTGCCGAAGCGTCGTAGACTATGCGAGTTGGAGTTACCCGGATGACTAACACCGTGATGCGGTAGGTAGTGTATAGGATGATCTACATCTTCGACTCTTCTTTCATTGTCTGGTACTTTTTCAATTATTTCTTTTGCTAATTGTTCCTTTAATGTAGTATCGTACGCTGTTAGTGAATCGGAATCTAATCGTTTGAGTAGGTTGACTAGTCTGCCTACGGCTAGGCCAAAATTAGTCTCTAAATTAGGTGGGTAATCTATCCATGGCCAACTAACAGTGTACCTATCATTTACTAGTTCTATGGTATCATTGAATTGGTTGATTACTTCTTCGTCCCTAGTCAATTTTGGTGAATCGCATATTCCAATGGATTCTAGGTCCCATAAGCATTTGAGGTTTCCATTGTATAATGGAAGATCCGGTGGTGTCAATTTGTGTTCTACTCCCTGAAAGTAAGTTATTACTGACAACGTGTCCGTGGATTCCGTGTTAGTTTTTCCAGTCAGTATGTAACCGAATTTAGAGCCAATCAGGAATAAATTACTTTCCAGTTGAATTTTGTCTTCAAGGATGAATGAAATGTAGAAGTCATTGCCGATCAATATGTCTATTTTGGGTGACAATGAGCCGTCGTCCGCCAAAATTAGATCATCTTTGTGTTTACCTATGTCGATACCATAGAAAGGAACTCCATTTGAAATATGAGGAACAACGTTTGCTTCTATTTGTAAAATATTATTTGTTTTTGTTTGTATCTGTAACTTGACTACGGGGCTTTCTATTACTTGAGGAGTTTTCGATCCGAACGTGAAAACTGATAAGGTACTTTCCTCTTCGATAGGAAGGTTCAATTTTAAAGCTACTTCTTGCGTTATATATGTACGTTGACTACCCGAGTCCAACAGTACTCGACAGGTCTTCTCACCTGAATTATCGCCTTTACGTTGAGCCTTAACTATCGCCGTTTGTAATATAGTGGAGCTTATAGAGTTGACATGAAGCGTCTTGACCTCCTCGGTTTTATTTATGCAATTCTTATAACAAAGTGCTCTGTTATGTTGCCTTTGGAGGCTTTCGGTACTTTGTATAACGCAGCGTAGTGTGCGTCTATGACGTGATTTTGTTTACCGTATCTATTTTTCAGTGTAAAAACAGCTATTTCATAGTTCTTATTAGTGGTCTCGAACCCTTCGATAACCTTCTTTGCTTCGCCTTTCAAAGAACCTTTAAGGTATAAAAGTTTGTCTACCTCTGATAGGTCTCTATTTCCTACATTGGAGCAGAATTGGTCCCAAAATTTATGCCATTCCAGAATGTCTCCGGAAAATTCTGGCAAACTTAACTTGGGTAATTTTCCCATTAGTGCAGTATTCCTACCCGGTAATATAGTTGGTGCAGAGTTTTCTTTTATCCTTTTCAGTTTGATATTCATTTCCGCTAGAACCTCCTCACCGTTTAGCTGTACTTCACTAAAGGAAGTGATCTCTTCCACAGAAGATTGCATTTCGTTTATTGATAGACTACTGTTTAACTCAGTTCCGAACCTTTTCACCGTTACCTCAAGCTTACCTAGCACTATTTCTAAATTTTTAGAATTTTCTTTATTAACGTTATCTTTATAGGTGAGAGCTTCTTCAGTTAGTTTAGAGATAGCATTTGAAATAGACTCCAGTCGTCTTATAAGAATTTGTTCCATTTTGAAATTCTGAAATAATATTTTACAATTTGATACCCTGTATCCTAAGTTAAGGATTTACATCGTGTATATCGTTAAATTTCCAAATTGCGTGGTGTTCGCAATATAATAAAAATGAAAAAAAATAAAAATTTGGTTAACACTCTGTATGACCAAAAGTTTATCTAAAACTTCTTATGAACAAAGAACCATACCAACACCTGACATATAATGGAATGATATTTTATTAATGCCCTGTATATATAACAGAAAGTTTTAATTGACATCCTGTACAGAACAGAAAAGTTTTTATTGACACCCTGTATAAAACAGAAAAGTTTCTATTGACATCTTGTGTAAAACAGAAAAGTTTTCCAAGTTAAAAGCAAGGAATATTTCACTATCTATAGGATACTACATTTTCCGTAATAAACTCAGCCATTGAATTATATGTGTAAGGAAAATTCCCTTGTACCTATGAAGTTTCAGTATTAACTCAGAATATATTCATGCTGTTCGACGGGTAAAACTGGTTAGTTTCATTATTTTAAATTTTCCTGAATTTATTTAAAATTTCTATGTCATCCAATTATCCCCTCCTGACCTTTTCTTCCATTCTCCCCTGTTAACCAACACACAATTATTTACACTTTTTCCTTCATACCATTTCTCCCACAATCCATTCATCGTTTCTTTGGTTTTCATCTCACTCTTCATCCATCAACATTTATATGGTTGATGTTCTATAAGTTGTTTCATTACTTATTCATAAACACATTAGGTACCAACATCACTTATGTATGCATCCATAAATGATATTAGAGTTTACCTACATCAACTTAGTATCTAGTTACTTGGTACACTTCAGTAGCCAACATGAAACGATGCAGTCAGTCAGGGATGATGTGTATAACATGACAGAAGTTCAGACACAAGTTATAATATACAATCCAGTTTCCTCCGCCAGCATATTTTATTAGTTTTATGAGAACATATCTATTTTATGCTTAGTTCTTCAAATTAACTGGTAAAATAAACTTACAATGAGTGTTGATGTACTTTTCTTTATATAGTAGCATCTATACATGAGATGGGAGGTGTGTAGAATCAGTGTCATACATCTGCCTTCATTTGCCCATCTGTATGGAGAGTATTAGGTATAAATAAACAGTTTTATGCAAACTCATACATAACAATGCTGTCTTTAGGTAAATTTTAACACATTACAGCTTACAAAAGTTACTCTTCAGCTACATAATTAGCAGACACAATAGTAAACAATGACATCCGTGTCGAATTTGGCACGGGTGTACTTGAGCGCTTAGGGAGGTACTTTTGACAAGGCATACATTAGGTAATTTCCTCTCGGGTGACTAAAGTCCCCTTGCGTTTTGACCCCGCGAGCGTTCCTGGGTGACATATGTGTATGTTATAGCTTGTAAATCATAAAATAGTTTACCTGATAATCTTCTTATTTATTCCTAAGTTATGTTAAGCTTTCTTTCATTCACTTTATAACTTTCTTGGAATTATTTCGCCCAAACAAATTGTGAGCTTCCTGGTTATGATAGGAGCACTTTTTCACAGTTGAACGAATTACGTGTAGGTAATATTCACACAATACGTAACAGGTTTCTAATAATTTTATTCTTGTAAAAGAATGTAACGAACTAAGTAAGTTTTAGTTTTTTCGATATTCAGTCTGACACACGAGACGCTACGCTTTTGCCGCCTTTTGGTTTATCATCGCGGCCATTCGCGGCATCGTCATTTTGAAAGCAGGGAAAATTTTCACAGTCGAATTTCGTAATTCGTGAATATTGTAATTTTGTCAATTGTTTAGTGTAAAATCGTATGTTTATTTGAGCTCAACTCATATTACTTCCTGCTTCCGGTCAAAGAGAGCATCAGTCATTCTGCCAAACTTGTGGCAAGTTTTCAATATTATCAAATCCGCGCCAAATTCAAATTAGAATGTTTACTTGGCTCATAACGTTGCACATTATACGTACACACGCTACATACCCATTCAATTTGCAGTAACTTCGAGAATCTTTCATCTCGGCCTGCTGTTCATCTCATTATACTTAGATAAATGAACGTTTACTCATCATCACCTTGACGTTCGAATTTTGGCGCCAAAAGGTGAATTTTTATGTACATTCGTTTATTGAACGTTAGTTCCAATCGGATTATATAGATGTCGCTGACAACCTGATTTTTACACAATATCTCCAATTTTAACAATAAGAGTCTGGATTGGTTTTATGTCTTGGGATTCGTTTTTGGAATGCTTTAATTGCTAGCTTCTTTGCGATCCCAGCATCTCCACCATGTCGCGAGGGCGCATGGATTCTCTCTTCATATTATATTCTGGTTATCTCTAGGTTTACAATGTGATTTGTTTTATAATAATAATATGGGATTGTACTGCTTCGCTTTGATGTGAAGAGAAATCCCCGCCTCACGATATATTAGAGACACTCACCGATACGGATCCCCCTCCGACTTGCAAGCGTCTCCCAATCCAGTCTCTTATCTTCGGTCCGCAAGGGCACCGAAGTGTTAACACTATGCCGACCATCAATCCATCCAACTTCTCAGGTGTAACTAGGATATCTGTAAGTTTAATTACCCATGAATCTTTGGGTTAAGTACTACCTATCTGTTTCCATCAATAAAGCTATCTAAAACAGTTATTCAATTGCAATATTATGTATGATGAAATTTACTTCAAGTTCTCATCAACAGTCTTTGTGACACCTATGTGCTAATCAGATACTAGGATTCTTTCCACGTCTGCAGAAGCACGCATTCCTGTTCAACTTCGGCCCATCGCCTCCGTCTAGAATGCTCCCCCTTTATATTACCTATATATATATGATATAGTGTAATTTTCCATACGTTCGTCAACGTTTGTGCCCGTCGGCACATTCACTAAGGCCATGGGGGACCAAGAAGATTTATAAGAGAGGTTGGCCCACGACCCTTCCTATAAACTCCCAAGAGCTTTTATGTCCGGACAAGTAGCTCGCGTGCGGTCGCTGTTATGCCCCCAGCCCAACGCTGAAGGCACGACCAACACATTTAAGTTTAGGTGACTCAAACAATTCCGAGTAGGTAAAAGTACCTCCGTATACTTAATTACTAGAACAACAGATAAATAGTACTTAGCTTTCCAGGTGGCGCGTATCACGGGTGACAAGAATCTACTTATGATCTTCTTGCACTGAATTTACTTTACAATAAACTTCATTAATTAGTCAGACTGAATATGCTATAATGACCATTCAAACAGAGGCGTCGTTTGGTAGCGTCAAGTTGTCAATACTGATTTAGTGTTGCTATATTACATTAGTTCTGTGCAATTATATATTTACATTTTAAGTTTGGAACATCGCGATTTCATCTTTCGCGACATAGGCCATCACTAAGTAAAGGTTTTGACAGTTTTGTCATACAAAAGAATGTCAAACCTTTACGAAGTGACGACTTAAGTATCTCTGAGTACCTCAGTTAGTACTAGAAAGCTGTAATTTGGCTAATCTATTTTTTTTGGGTACCTACTTATATCTGTACTCATTAACCGTACTCGTGTCTTCTTTTAAGTCATGAACCGTCGCGCGAGGGTCGAAAAACCCTGATTTTGAATGTATTGTTTTTAATAACTTAATTAAATTTCGGGATTATTTGTAAATTATTTAGAAAGAGGGTAACAAAACAAACTTAAAAATAATAAATGTTTATTATTTATAGAAAAAAAGTAATATAAATCACAAAATTCTAGAGATCATTGTTAAATCTTACTTTTTACGATATAGGAACTACAAAATAACTTTCACTTTTTTTTATTTAATCTAGAGACACAAAAAAAAACTTTTTTATTATCAAAAATATCAACAATCTTCTAACTAAATAGTGGAACAATATTAAACATCGCCACCGCCGCCGCCGCCGCTATTAAGTACACCTCTGCCTAACCCTTCGGGGATTACAGGTGTGATGTTATGTTATGTGTGTGTTATGTGTAATATTAAAATTAGCACGTAGCATATTTTAATAATCAGTCTCCAAATTACACGTAGAGATCTACTATAAAAGAGTTCAATTTTTTTTTTCTATATCAATTTTCTAACAGTCTTATCTTAGTTTTGGCTTAATTTTTTATTGCAATTGATACATTTGCATAAATATAGTATATAATAGATCTCTACGAATACAAGTACCTACTGTAAAATTAGCATTGCATATTGGTTTTTCTGTCCTTTTTGGTAGGGCAGATCGAACATCGCCCGCGCACATTACTAGGCCCTGGCAAGCCCCGGGTGCTCAATCTTAGTACAAAAAACTGGGGACAGAATGGGGTACAATGATACAAAATCACGAAGTATGTGTAGTCCCTATACTGAATCGAGTTTAAGTGTGTTTTTTTAATTTTGTCGGATTATAATCGCTCAATTTATACCAAATACAAATAAGAGATGGCAGCTCTATAGCTTCGGTAGCTCATTACAAATATTTTAAACTGACTTATTGTTTATTTTAACCAAAGAATAGCATCATTATCATAAATTTGAATTGCATTAAACTCACAGAATTATTTGCACTGACGTACATTGGGGTGTTGGTAGAGTATTCTTGATGGTTTTAATTACTAATAAACTGGTAACCCTAATACAAATGTCTGCAAAAATCTGACGCGTGCGCCGGTTTTTTTTACTTTTTTATTCTTTCTGTGTTATTTTGTGTATTTGTTGTTGTTGAGTGAAAACTCCTCCGGCAAATCTCTACCTGTGACCAGAAAGGATTTGTGAGTGATTGTGTCACAACCGTCACAACTGAGATAGGACTCCAGTGTTGTGATAACTGCAACAAAATTGTAATTTTCGAAATATGTATCCACTCCTCCAGCCATACAAAAAATACCATACAATGTTAAAACTTTAATTTGATAATAAAAACATGATTTCCTAAATTGTATTTCATTTATCAATCCTTGAAATCAACACTATAAAGTACTAATAAAAATAAATATATCTGCATAGCTATATGTAGGTATCCATCCACCCATACCAAAGGGTGTAGTTCTAAATAGAAATATCAGATGGCGCTAGTTTCTTCACGAACGCAAGTGACCCTGTTTCACAGCACAAGATTGGTCTGTAATTCAATATAGTCTAATGTACTCTGTGGCAAGCCCGGTCTGTCTCTATTTTCTTCTCTGCCAAGTACTCGAAACAATCTGTTTCGGACAGTTTCGGACATGTCGGGGCAAAGTAGTGATAGAGGATCTCTTCTATATCTGTGGTTTTACCAAAGACAGCGATTTCCGTCGGGTCTTTGCTGCAAACTGGAACTTATAGGGGTTTGAGTAAAGTTGGCGTCGTTTTGAAGTTGCGCGGCCAGTAATTAAACTTGGATATTTTCGAAGAGCAGAATAAAGCGATCAATAGTACATTATGGTATAAGTGTGTAACGTTGGTGATTACCGCTGAGGCGCCATTGAGACCCGAGCCGTTAGGTGAGGGTCTTAAGAGAGCCGAGGACGGTAATCATCAATACACACGTGTATCATACGATGTTTTTCAACACACTTGTGAAGAAAATAACACAAAAAAATCATTTTCAACAGTTAAAATGAGTTGTAAAAAAAATTTTTCCATGGCGGGAAAAATTAATCAGTTTTCCTGCGCGCGCATTTAGCAATGGCCATAGAGTAAGTAAAAGTTTAGCAATGGCGATCGGCCATGGACTAAAAGGATGAGGTTTCCTTTTTTTGCTTTTTGCGGATAGAGTTTCAGCCACGTACAAAATGAGAATTTCAAAGTTTTTTTATTACAGAGAAAACAAAAGTTTTATTTATTAAAAACGTATCATTATACAAGTTGAAATTATCTATTTGAATTAATAAGTTTTCCTGCGCGCGCATCTAACAATGGCGATCGGCTATATATATAGACTAAAAGATTAAGTTGTTTTTTTTTTGGCTTTTCGCGGATAGTGTTACAGTCACGTAGGTACAAAATGGGGAATTCAATTTTTTATTATTACAGAGAAAACAAAAGTTTTATTTATTAAAAAGGTATATATATGTACAAGTTAAAATTATCTATCTAAATTCGAAGTTGCATGAAATGAGCAAGGAATAGGTACATTAATTTATTTGTAGTATTGAACACAATCTTTTTAGTATCGAAACTTTTTTAAGAACAAAGCAACTCAACGCAAAAAAGCAAAAAAACGACGCCACTAGTCTACACCGTGAAATCGAAATCGTTGTTTTCGCGCAGCGAAATGGTTTTGTCTTGGTAATACAATCGTTTTATAAAAAAATAAAATATTAGAAACCGAAAATGACAAATTAACCTTTGTGAAAAACAAAACTCGAAAGCTACCACGAACCAATAGTAGGTACCTCCCGATATATAACTAATTATTCTTAAGCGTTAACCCTACAAGTTATTAAAATTTTTCCTTCTACTTACACTTATACTTTTACTATTATTATTTTATTTTTTACGAGCGAGTCGAGTACCAGGTACCTACAAGTTACATTTAGTGTTACTATTGATTCTCAGGTTTTCGAGTTGATGAATATTTTTTTTTTTTTTTTTAAATTTTAATTATTTAAACAAAAACATCCTTATTTTTTACTTTTACTCCATACCTCGAAAGTACTCCTTATGGCAAGTTGTTCAGCCGCGGGAAAACAACTATTTAAATTTCACGGTGTATACCGGTGTAGTTACTTAAACCCCTTTTCAGGCTCAGAAACTTCATTGTCCTCAAGGAGTTCATCTTCACCACTCTGACAGGAATCTGAATCGTAATTATAATTACGATTTCTACTGACATCTGAATCTGAATCGTAATTATAATTACGATTCAGATTGGTAATTGTAATTACGATTCAGACTGAAGATCGGCTGAAGGACACGGTGGAGCACACCGTGGAAGTCTACTCCGCCTGGGCGGAGCCCCGGCGTGTTCTCATAGCGGCGATTGGCGGCGGCGACCTCTCGTGTCCGGCCCTGGTTCAAACCGACAGCGACGGCGCGTCGCCATTCCCTCTCACCCCGGATCATCCGGGGTAAGAGGGAATGGGACGCCGTCGCCACCTTCTGCGAAGCAGGGATGCTAGCGAAGGAGCTGGCGGGACGTGAGTGGGAGAGAACCTCTCATCCTAGCCGCCGCCGCGGGAGACGCTCCGGCCGTCCGGGGCCACGAGATAGCTTCGGCCACCGTAGGCGCGGGCCTGTGGACGGTGAGTAATGGGCTAGCTCACCGTCCGTCTGTCTTATGACGACGACAGTCCCTGTCGACGGCGCGTTCGAGTTCCACGCGCGCCTCAAACAGATGTCAGCAACATTGCAGGGGCCCACAAGGGGCGACGCCTGCCAGAGCTGCGGAATGTTCGAAAGAGATACCGCGGCCCCGGACACAAAGGGCTCAGCAGAAGGCACATGGGTGGTTTTCAGTCAGTAGAAATCTTTTGATGATTTACAAACTTCCAAAAAAAAAAGTGGCGTAAGTTGTTTATTTTTATCACTAGATTTTCAGAGTTAGTTTTGTTTTTTTTTTAAAAAAAAAAACGTTGCCCCATACTAGGAATTTCTCCTGTGTCGTGGGTGCGTTTACAAACATTTAAACTCACATACACAAACACCCAGACCCGAAACAACTATCTGTAGGCCATACAAATATTTGTTCCGTGCGGGGATGTCCATGGAAAGTCCAATTTTATTGCTTTCGATGTTCAGTTCGTCTATCATTTTCTGTAGGTAGTTTGCTCGGATTTTCCTCAAGCAGAATAATGTCATCGGCAAATCTCAGGTGATTTAGATTTCTCCCACCTATGCATAAGCCACAATACTCCCAGTTTAGCTTTCTAAATACATTTTCTCTTACTGCGGAGAACAGTTTGGGGGATAATGGGTCCCCTGGTTGAACTCCTCTTTCGATATTAAATGTCTCGCCCAGTGATTCCAGTTTTATTCTTGCTTTACTGTTGGCGTCTAGGCTTTGGATGATCTTTATGTATGTAGTAGGGATTCCTTGATTTCTTAGACTGTCCAATATCGCTTCATGGCTGATACTAACGAAGGCTTTGGTGTAGTCTATGTAGGCCATTTACAAAGGTTTTTGTTATATTCATTACTAGCGGACGTCACGCGGTTTCACCCGCGTAGTTCCCGTTCCCGTGGGAATACAGGGATAAAAAGTATGCCTATGTCACCCGGGGATAATGTAGCTTCCCAACGGTGAAAGAATTTTTGAAATCGGTTCACTAAATCCCGAGATTTAACAAATATACAAACACACAAACTTTACTTCTTTATAATATTAGTATAGAAGTATGGACTAGTATAGATATTAGTATAGATACTCTCCAATATCTGTTTAACGGTGTGTATATGGTCTATTGTGGCGAATTTTTTCCTGAAGCTACCGTTCCATTGGTTGGTTTTCGTCTAGTTTTATGCTTATTCGATCCAAGATAATATTTGAGAATACATTATAGATATTGGTCTGAATTGGTCATGAGCCTAATCGGTCGGTAATTCCCTGTCTTTATGGCCTTTTTTAGAATTGTGGGATGTTTCCCACTGCTCTGGAATATACTACTACTGATCCTACGGGTCCTTTTAGTACTTCATTTGTGATCTCGTCTAGGCCTGGCGCGTTGTCTATTTTTGGCTAAGAATTGCCTTTCTTACTTCACTGTTGTATTTTGGGTTCACTGGTTGATGAAACAGGACTATACATTATATCGATCTTTGTTCTATTGCATGCTGGTTGGAATCGAGGCTGTAATACAACTTTGTAGCTATTCTGTTTATTTCTTTTGTCCTTTATGATACGACCCCCTAATAGATGGGACATAAACATAACTGGCGGAATGTGGGTATGCTATTTGGTACGCCTCTGCCCCTTTGGACCCTTAGGGGATTACAGTCATAATGTTATTATATTGTATACAAAAATATAAATTTTCAGTACATTTATTAACTTTCAATTTCAAACAGTTTCCATTCGTGACGGTGAATGAAAGAAAATCTGACATACCTCTTGGTGAGATGCTAAAATGAACTAACAGTTTAGAAAAATATAAACTATCTGAGGTGCTTATCATTTTTCAGCCTGTACAGGTAAACAGTGGCGTTTATTTAGTTTGCACACACTGGGTGGTTGGTTATTTGAAGTTTTGCAACATACACGCTCCGGCACCAGTACAGGCGAACTTGTCGGTACTCCCTAACGTGTATCTGCAAGTTTGAGTTATAAACCGTGGAAGCTTTAAACAGTGTTTGTTGCATATTTTGACCCGTTTAAATTGCAATGATGTGCAGCAAGGTTCATTTGCCTTTGAATGATTTAGAGCGTACCTACTGTTGAAAAAGATAAAATTGGTGAAATTGTCTGTGGAAATTGTATAGAAAATACAAGATGGCAGCATTCGGACAATGGACACTCCCCAAAATAACCATGATGATACTATACTCACACTTCCTCGGCTTTCTTTTGATGTCTGTTCAAACTATTGGTAAAATAAAAGGCTTTATAATAGTAATGCATATATTTTGTTTTATTATAACATGAAAAAAAAATGATGTGACAATTTGCATAATTGAATTGAGTCCGAGGACAATAACTCACTACTCCTACGAGCATAATTCGAACACAACAATTTGCCCTGCGGGCACAACACAACATCTGTAACATATTTTACATTCCATCACAAAAACATTGCGTAGGAGTAGTATTGCTAGACCCCGAGTGTGATATATCAAATAGCTTACAATCTTTATCTCCTTCTCCTTTCCTAACTTTACTCACAAGTGAATTTTATACACAGCCTTATGATAAATAAAACCCACTGCCGCAAAATTTAAGCCCGGATATATTTCCAAAATTGATTTTTAATCAGAACTAGCTATTACTATCCTAATCGAAAGTTACAACGTCGTCGTCAAAACACCCCTCTTCATTAACATTTTCGATAAACATGAATACAATCGTATTCCATTAACTCGTTCATTACCAATTTTATCAGTAAATGAATCACGACCGAGCAGAAATAAGAATGTCATCCTAGGAGCGTGCCGAGTCGACAGGGCAGTGAGCAGAGTGCACAGTAGGTTTACATAAGATTAAACAATAGCATTGCCAGAATCAGTCGCGATTCAATATGTCTGTACTTCAAAACAGATGGAACGATGGATAGCCTGCCGTCAAAACTTCACGACTGCACCGACAGTTATTATTGAATCTTATAGCTTCGAATGCACACCGACGTAAGGGCAAATTCACGGAATCCCAGTATAATTTATAATTTAATTCGATGATGCGGCTACAACACTATACCGTGCAGCCGTCGTATATATGCCACTGCACCCTAATCATTAGTATTTTGAAATACATACATAAACTGAAACGAGGGTTCGCGACGATACCGAGCCTACGCGAGCCGACGAACTGCTCTTACGTCTTGGTGTGTTCAAGGGACGGCGGCCGAACTTAGTCCTTGGAGGACGTGTCCATGGGGCTGGCGGGCTGCATGAGCGCGGGGTTGGGCAGCGGCGCCGGCGGGGCCAGCGGGGCCAGTGGGGCCGGCGGGGCCAGCGGGGCCTGCGGCTCCAGCGGGCCCGGTCGCGCCGCCAGCCCCGCCCCGCCCGGGATTGCTGGTTTCACGAACCTGTCGCTTGTGCGACGCGTCTGTTGACAGAAAAACAACATTACTTAAAATGAGCAGATGAATAAATGTCACGTTATATTCATCCTTGTTATTCTGACACAACGCATCATTTACATATGCAACTAGCAAAACCATACAAGGTCATGGTCTCAGATTTCGGAAGATAATCTTGTTTATAGGCACAAAATCGTCATGTCACTTACCTGAGAGTTGAGATGCAGTGAAGGCCGAGACATCTGCATCCCGGCGGCGTTAGGCAACAACGGTGACGCGTATGGTGAGAGAGGCCGTGACCCGCCTGGCGACGACACGCTCCGCGATCGTGCCTGCATATTGACCATTACAAATCATTTTCATTGGTTGGATACTCTTACGTAATTGGTAGTGCCAGGCACTGTTTATCTTACGCGCCAGCGTTTTATTGCAAATAGTCTTATAATTATCATAGTTCCTTCATTTCAGCAGTGTATTCACTTTATTTCATCCAGTGTGACTAGCTGATGCCCGCGGCTTCACCCGCGTGGATGTCGGTCAAATTATATACTAATACCTTCCTCGAGAACCACTCTATACATTGGTAAAAACATCATGAAAATCGGTGCAGTCGTTTTTGAGTTAAGGTTGCGGCGAAGGACTTTGTTTTATAATATGTAGTGATAATGTAAAATATCGACATGAAGTAACTTACACTCAAAGCTTCATTGAACTGCCTCTCTTCCTCCATTTCGAGCGAGGACTCACTCTCGGACAGATGCCTGCACAGCGCCTCGCGACGTTCCACTTCCTGTTGCAGTTTCCGCTGCAAGCGAACATTCTCCTCCCTGATGTGCTTCTCTTCGAGCGCAAAGCGATGCATCTTTTCCTTGTTCTCGTTTTGTGAGACGGCCAGCTGATTTCTGTTGCAAATTGTTTCGTGTAAATTTTATATGGTTTACAGAGGAATTAAGAAGAGTTTAATCTGCAAATGTCACTACAAATTTTCAAGTACGATGCTATAGTTTCTTGATACACTTTGTTTACTTATTTGCACTACAGTAATGATGAGATAATGACAACATGACAAAATTTTGTTTGAGGCGGATGCTATTCATTGATTGAATGAAGTTACCGTCAAATATAGATCTAGAACCATTTCTTATGTTTTGACTAAATTAGCATCTGAGAAACACACAACACCATGTTTTAGGTAAAGCGCAGTTAGTTTGTCAAGGCGATGTAGACACATAATATTGACAAGTGACTTACTCAGATAACTAGTCCAGAAAACATTTTACTCAAATTGGTGTAGAACGGATATTCTGCGTTTCGTTAGTGGGCCCAAGACTCAATGCACATACAACACATGCCTGTCCTAGAGTATGTAAAAATCATATATTTAAAATAAATTATAATTGTGTTATTAACTCACCTTAACTTTACAACTTCAGAACGCAGGGTCTGAATGTGATTGCTTAAATTGGATGCTGTATCACCATTACTAATGTCCCTAGCAAGAAAAAACTCCATTAATAATAAAACAATGAAAATATAGCAATATGCATGAAGAATTATTATAAAATAAGTGAGTACCATGCCTTAGAACTATCATGCGTTTATATCGAGAACTATGACATAATTTCAGGACTGGGTTCAGGGTAGTTTGTGAATAGAAATCCTGAAATTAATTATTTTACTAAAGGAGTTTCTAAATACTATGCCCTTGAGTTAAATTTAAGAAACTGTGTTAAAGTTTAAACCCAACAAAAAATTGTAACAAAATATTAGAAGAATAAGCAAATAAAGGTCAAAACAACACAACATAGGGATGACAAATTATAGGATTTTCACCTAGGACTAGCTGGGTCAGACACTGGCTGGTCAAGCCTGATCTGGAGCGATCTCTTCTCGGCTTCCAACTTGTCCATTCTCTTCCACAGCCTGTTCACTAGAGCTTCCTGCTCCTGCTCCAAAGTGTTTTCGAGCTCCACCTGAAAATATGAATTTTCGTTCTTATTAAATAATCATGTGCTTCTCTACCTGATGTGTATTTAGATTTACATATTATTATACACTTTACTTCCTCAAAATATTAATCTGTAATTTGCGAGAGATATGATTTAATGTTTTTCTAATCAACTGCTTACATATAATTTTTTATCGCCTTGCTGCTTACCTAAAATAGCAACATACCCCCTGGTTTGTTGGGATCTTCTAAAGCGCAAAGTATAGAACAATCATAGTCTAGTCAACAAGCTCAAAAACGTGTTAAATAGAAGTAAAGCTCTTAAAAATATGTGCGACAGCTCATTCGATTCGGAATGACGCCTAGAAAAATGTTTTTGAATGGTTTTTTAGCACATAAAAAATTCATCAATTAACAGTATTAACAACAATTTAAAAATCTGAATAGTGTAATCCCTTGAAAGAAAAAAACCTTGGTGAAAAAAAAATATATGTCTATTTTTCAAAAAGTTACACCATTGTTAATTAACTAATTATTTTCCAATCTCTGTTTTTATAAATTACAGCATAAAAGTTTTAATAATTGGTCTAAAATCTTTCCACTTCGTGGAGCTCTTCTCGTTGAGGTAAGTACTTAATAAAATTATGCAAAAAAAAAATATTATTTTGTTAATTAGAATTTTTTTAAATTACCAAAAAATTCAATTTCTACAAAATGTTATTATTTTTTTTTTATAATATCTTGTTGTTGCTGTTTTTGCATCTAATATAGGTATTAATAAACCTTGGAAAAAACAAATTTACTTAATTTGTTAAGAAATTGTTTATTAACAGACTATTTTAGGATTCCTCAAAACATCTATAGAACCAGATTTGGGCACAGTTTATAGGACTATTACGCCCTATAGTTGTATTTTAACAGTCCGGTAAGGTGCTATTAGTTTTTTTTTTTTGTAGCCCTTTTTCAGATAAAGTATACATGATATATATATTTTTTTTTTTTTCTGCTGTATTTTATTCTGTGTGCCCCTTGGCAAAGGCCTCCTCCAACACTTTCCAATCTTCTCTCTCCCGCGCCAGTCTAGTCCAGGTTTTTCCGGCTGTTTTAACCACATCATCTTCCCATCTTCTGAATGGTTTTCCCTTTTTCCTCTTTCCCTCTCTTGGGTACCACAAAGTTATTGCTTTATTCCATTTCTCCTCTCCTCTAATTACTTTTGGGTCTTTGTGGCTTTCCTAATTTTGCTGTGGTTGATTTTATCTATTTTCCTTTTCCCCATCATGCTTCGTTCCATTCTTCTCTGGCAAGTTCGAAGTTTGGTTTGTTGCGCTTTAGTAAGTGCCCAAGTCTGGCACCCATATGTTAGGATAGGGAGTATGCAAGTGTTAAATAGCTTTCCTTTGACTGCAATGTGTATTGTTTTATCCTTCATTATTTCTTTGTGTGCCCAGTAACTCTTCCATGCATGACCTATGCGTGTCTCAATCTCTTTGCTTGAGATATTGTTTATCCTGATTATCTGACCTAAATATGTATACTCATCCACATAATCAATAGGAATATTGTTCACTATGATAGTTTCTTTATCCCTGTTAGACATTGCCTTAGTTTTTGATGTATTCATGTTTAAGCCCACTGCTTTGCTATGCGTGTCTAGATCTGTCAGCATATTTTGAAGATCCTGAGAGGACTTTGCGAACAGAATAATGTCATCAGCAAATCTTAAGTTAGTTAAATACTCGCCATTGATTCTTAGGCCGCAGCTCTCCCAATTAAATTGTCTGAAGACTTCCTCCAAGACTGCAGTAAACAATTTCGGTGAAAGTGGGTCGCCTTGTCGTACACCCTTTTTAAGATTTATAATCTCTCCTTCTCTTTCTAGCTTAACTGTTGGCTTGCTGTACCACCAGTGTAGATGTTTTTATTACCCTAATATATTTTTCTTCCACCCCTTGTTTCTTCAAGGCATCCCAAATTTTATTGTGGTCCAAGGAATCAAAAGCCTTGCAATAGTCGACAAAGCAACAGTACACTGGAAGGCCATACTCTTTACATTTTTCAAATATTTCTTTCACCACATGGACATGGTCAACGACTGAGTACTTGCTTCGAAATCCCGCCTGTTCTCGTGGTTGATTCTCGTCAAGTACTTTAGTTATGCGGCTTAGGACAATTTTTGCAAAAACCTTATAAATATTCGACGTTAAACTTATTGGCCGGTAGTTTGCAACATCATTTCTATCCCCCTTTTTGTGTAATAAAATTATAGTAGACTTGGTCCATTGGTGCGGTATGATTTCCGTTTCCAATACTTGATTAAAAATTTCAGTTAAAGGTCAGTTATGGTATGCTGTACTGCTAGCAAGACTTCGTTTGTTATGTTGTCACCACCAGGGGCTTTGTCTTTTTTTTTGTGATTTTATGGCCTGTTCAACTTCTCTTTCTAATATTAGTGGGACTTAATTTCGGTTATTGAGCGGTACATTTTCTGTCGATAATGACTTTGAGTACAAATCCTGGAAAAACTCTGTTGCTGTTCTTATTATATCTGGTCTCTTTGTTTTAACTTTACCCCTTACACTTTTAATGCTTGGTATCCAGTCTCTCTTCGTGGTTAAACATTTGTTGGCCTTTTTTACTCCTCCTGATTTGATAATATGTTCTTCAAATGTTTTAAGTCTATATGTCTGTCTATCTTTTCGCATCTTAGTCCTCAGTTGTTTTGAAATATTTTGTATTTCTTTTCTAGTTTATTTGCTTTTATTTTTAATACTAATGAGTTTACCTCGTTCTTCTTGTAACTTTAGTGTTTCTTCAGTTAGCATATTGTTTTTATTTCCGTTCGCTTTTGTATTGTTGCTTTTGGACACTGTCTGGGTAATTCGATTTTGCAAGTAGTCATATTTTTGTTGAAGGTCTAGTTGTTCTGTGATCACTTTAAAAGTTTCCATTTGGTTCTGTAGGGTCGGTATAAGTAGTTGAGGTTCCTCTTTTGCGTAGTCCACACATGTTTTTATGTTACATCTCGATTTTCTTGATGAATTCAATCTGAGTTTTGCTCTTACCATTCGGTGATTGGTATGGAAGTTCAAGCTGCAGATTGTTCCACAGTCTTCAAAATATTTTGGATTATTGCAGAGAATATAATCTATTTGATTTTTATATCGTTCACCTGGAGATGCCCAGGTCCATAGTTGTTTTTTGCTTCTCTTGTACATACTATTCATTACTGTCAGGTTATGTTCAAGACATAGGTTTACCAATTTGCTACCATTTCTGTTGCGATCTCCTATAGTATAAGGGTTCGGGCGCAGAATGCCAGAAACGCAAAATGACAGATTAGCAAATTGCCAGGAGTTAGATTTTTTTCTCATATGGTCAGAATCGCAAAATGACAGATTAGCAAAATGACAGATTAGCAAAATGACAGGTTCGCGAAAAGACAGATTAGCAAAATGACAGGTTCGCGAAAAGACAGATTAGCAAAATGTCAGAAAAGTGCAATTTTTTTTTGTGGTTTATGAGTCACCTTTTTTTTTTGGGTTTGGAATATCATCAAATAACACCCCTCCCGCACTGGGCAGAGCGAAAGGGAGTGTCAGACTTCTACTGACTAAAAACCACCATGTTCCTTCTTCGCCCTTTGTGTCGAGGCCGCGGTATCTCTTTCGAACCACCCACAGCCCCGACAAGCGTCGGCCCTTGCGGGCCGTGTTTGAGTCACATCAAGGCGTTACTAAAAGTAAAAAAAAAAAAAAAAAGTGACTTATGTTTACCTCAAAAAAAAAAAATGATTTTGTTCAAGCTTATGAATGACTCTTTTAACTTGTGTCAAGTGTTTGTCGACATCTCGTTTAAAAAAAAAAAAAAAAAAATTTGTAAACTATACTGATAATAAAGAATGTTGTTAATATTCATTAATTGATGTTTTTATTTAATTCGAGATTGATCTGTCATTTTCAGATTTTGTAATTTTGCGACATTTTTTTTTTTTTTTTATGTTGGGTGGAAAATCATCAAATGACCCCTCCCGCTCTTGGGCAGAGCGAAAGGGAGTATCAGACTTCTACTGACTAAAAACCACCCATGTTCCTTCTTTGCCCTTCATGTCGAGGCCACGGTATCTGCGAACAACCCGCAGCCCCGACGGGCATCTTGCGACACCTGGCATTATGCGTTTCTGACCATTTGCTAATCTGGCATTTTGCGAATCTGGCATTTTGCGAATCTGTCATTTTCAGATCTTGTCATTTTGCGACACCTGGCATTATGCGTTTCTGACAATTTGCTAATCTGTCATTTTGCGTTTCTGGCATTCTGCGCCCAAACCAGTATAAGGGCCAATAAAGTTAATTTCACTCTCAAGTCTACTTCCTATTTGGGCATTAAAATCTCCCATGATGAGTAAGTTCTTATATGCGTATTTAGTAACAGTCACGTTTAAATTTTCATAGAATTTATTTATATCCTGCTTACTTGCGATTTCTGTAGGCGAGTACACTTGAATAATGGTCCACTTTTCTTTGAGGCCAGTCAGGCTTAGATTTAAAACAGTTAACCTTTCAGAGACTGCTATTATCTCTTCTACACAATTTTTTAGGTGTTTCCTTATTAAGAATCCAACTCCATGTCTGCCTTTTGTTTCATGTGCATCTGGATTGAGGGCCCATTTTTTTAAACCTTGCCAAACGAAATAAGACTCATAGGGAAATTACTTAAAAATAGTTAAAACTTAAAGCATAGGGCCACGAATTTCTTAAACGTGAATTAAAAATGTTATGATTAAATAACTTGGGCCCTCAATCCAGACGCGTGCATAAAGTGACATAGCCTAAATCTCAGTAAGTCCTATCTTTGGGTTCATAATTTTTATTCAGGAATTTAGTTAAGAATTTCTTAAAGATTTTAAGAAATTCCCAAATCTGTAGAATGTGACATTACAGATTTATGGCGGTATTTCTAGGGCCCTCAGTTCAAATGTGTCTGTACTGAGGAATCTGCAAAACATGGATTTATCTGAAGAAATACATAAATGCGACTTTAACATGTTTTACTTAGATACTTAGGTGAATTAGTTAAAAAGAAATAATGACGGAAAAGTTCATTGTTACGTAGTAAATGAAAGTCAAAATTTACTAAAACGTCTGAACTGAGAGCCCAACATTTTCGGCTTTATTGACTAGGCTCAACCTCATAGATTAACGCAAATTAGAATAAGATTTTTAACTATTCTTTAATTAAATTTTAACACATCGTCCGTTCTTCTTAATATCATACTTAAAGAGAAAATTGATTTTCTATTTTTATATAAGAGAAAAATTTGTAGGGTGACCATAATGATCATAGTTAGTACCGGTACATTTTCAAGATTGATCTAAAAAGATCTGACAGTTTAAAATAAAACAATTAAATTTACCTAAGCATTATTTAATGATTTTCGTGATTTCGGAAATTGTATCTTAAATACAATGTATCTTAAAAAACTTTTTTGCAAAAAAAAACCGACGTCAAAAACATAAAAAAAATGAGAAACACATAATCGATAAACACAAATTTAAGTGAAAAAATAAAAATAATAAAAAAAAATATTTAAAAAAATCAGCTTTTGAAGTTGGTGACATATTTTGTTTGTTTGATTTCCGTTTATTGCCACCGACTTCAGGCGCTGTTTTTTCTTGTGAAGTTTATTTTTAATTTTTTTGTTTTTCACTTTTTGTGTTCTTCGATTTTGTGTTTTTCACTTTTTTATGTTGTGAAGTCGGTTTTTTTTTTCTTTTTATGTTGTAATATATAAGGAGCTCGTGGCTTAATAAGAACTGCCACTGTCACAAAATATATTGTCATGTAAAATATCTAACCACATTAATTACAATTGCTTTGTGTAGGTAAAATCTACTAAGTGATTTCAAAGGAAATTTTCTTAACAAGTGAAAATACGTAAATACAAATAAACGAAAAAGTCAATACATGAAAAACCGACTAAGATCATATTCCTAATTTTTAGAATGTCGTAACTGCTGGATATTTTTAAACTTAAAAACACTTTTTTTGGGTCGTATTGTAAGCACAAAATGTAGATTTGACCGAAAACACGCAATATCATAGCTGACAATAAAACTCGTCGTAGGACTATGAGACCTAGACCAAACGACGCAGATAAATCTGGCGGTTTGAATGGTATATAGGGTGTAAAAGTACCCTTAACGCAAACGAAAGGCACTTGTTCGCCCCACCACTGCGATATTTTTTTTGTTCTAGATCATACGTGGGAACCCCCCTAGTTACGGAGATATTGAACAATTAATTAATTATTCCCAATTTTTCACAGCTGTTCTGCAACTAGGCCCATAATAGGGACAATAAGGACTAATAACATTACAAATAAAGAAAACAAAATTGTAAACTGTAGGTACATATATAATACGTTTAGCTGCAAATATTACGACTTTTCGACTGCGCTTTGCAAAATGTACTGGTACTAACTATGATCATTATGGTCACCCTACAAATTTTTCCCTTATAAAAAGTATAAAATCAATTTTCTCTTTAAGTATGATATTAAGAAGAACGGACGATATGTTAAAATTTAATTAAAAAATAGTTAAAAATCTTATTCTAATTTGCGTTAATCTATGAGGTTGAGCCTAGTCAATAAAGCCGAAAATGTTGGGCTCTCAGTTCAGACGTTTTAGTAAATTTTGACTTTCATTTACTACGTAACAATGAACTTTTCCGTCATTATTTCTTTTTAACTAATTCACCTAAGTATCTAAGTAAAACATGTTAAAGTCGCATTTATGTATTTCTTCAGATAAATCCATGTTTTGCAGATTCCTCAGTACAGACACATTTGAACTGAGGGCCCTAGAAATACCGCCATAAATCTGTAATGTCACATTCTACAGATTTGGGAATTTCTTAAAATCTTTAAGAAATTCTTAACTAAATTCCTGAATAAAAATTATGAACCCAAAGATAGGACTTACTGAGATTTAGGCTATGTCACTTTATGCACGCGTCTGGATTGAGGGCCCAAGTTATTTAATCATAACATTTTTAATTCACGTTTAAGAAATTCGTGGCCCTATGCTTTAAGTTTTAACTATTTTTAAGTAATTTCCCTATGAGTCTTATTTCGTTTGGCAAGGTTTAAAAAAATGGGCCCTCAATCCAGATGCACATTTTTGTTTCCCCTTTGTAATGTAGGATAAAGTCATTATATTCTTCTGTCCTTTCTCCCATTCTTCTGACTTCGCTGAGGCCAATTATGTCCCATTTTACTTGCCCCAATGCCATTACTAGTTCTTGAAGGCTTTCATCTGATTTCAATGTTAGCGTGTTTAGTGTGCTAATATACAAGTATTCTACTGTATCCCTAGATTTACTTGGTTTATTTGGAAGGTGGTAGATTGTTGGAGGGTATTGGTCTTCTTCCCCCACGGTGACCAGCCGGATTGGGGTGCTGTTTATAAAAGTTGATTCAGGTAGGGTTGCGATGATTCTAGTGTTCTGGTTCCGGGTGTTGGAGGAGGTTATAAGTTTTTTGGGTGCTCTGATACTGACTCCGATCTTTTCCTTTCAACATAATTGAGTATATTTGGTCTTAAAATCTCTTTTACTCCAGTTTTTGGTTTTGGATTATCAATTAAGTTGATTTTCTTTTGCGCTGACGTGTTTGAGGAGTTCGGCGAGTTTGGTGAATCGGGGCCTTCGCGCTTTCTTTTTTCCCTGGTTTTATCGGTAGGTTTTTTCACTACTAGCTTGTCGCCTATTAGGAATGCTCTATTTCCTTTTTTCTTTTCTTCCTCAAGTTGTGTTTGTAGTTGCTTCCTTGCCTCTAATACGTCTTTAGAGTAGTCTTCCATGACGTGTATACCTGGTGGAAGTTTTGATTTGCTTCTAAGTATAATGTGTTTTTTCCAGATAGTCGTAATGGTGACTACTACGGGGCGATTTTTATTGCTAGTCCAGCGCCCAATTCTGAATACGTTGCTGATTTCGTGGCTGTCCAAGTAAACTCCCATATCTATTATAATTTCTTTTACGCAGTCAACAAGCTCACTTTCTGTTTTCTTAGTATCTTCAATTCCAAAGAAAACCAAGTTATTTTTACGTTTCGCATTTTCCACGTTATTGCGTTTTTGTTCGAGTTCAGATACCTTGGCTTTGAGATTATTATTTTCTTCTGTGATTGTTTTCATTTTTTCGTCTAATGCCTCCATGACATTTTTTGTTACTGACGTTGAAATAAGTATAGCTTTCGATTTTATAATTATCTTATTAGTGCTTTTAATAGATATGATTGTCCTATAAAGATCTGGTAAACGCACTGAGCAAGCGCGATTAGTCCTCTAACGATCTGACACGTGCAGCTAGTGGTGTAATTGATTTAACAGTTGTCATTGTAATGCCATAACTAGAATCGTTCATTCGTGCATTCGTTCTTCATTCTTCGATGAAGTGCTGATGTCTTAAGAAAAAATATTATATTTTTGCAAAGGGCAATTGATCCACATCATAATTTCTATTAGTTTGACAGAATTATGTAACTTTTGTCTTTTAGTCCGGTCAAATTAGACTAAAAAATAGGGGTGAGGTTACAAAAAATCCCACTTGGCTGAATATTGGTAGGATTGTTTAATACACTATTATAAAGGAAATGTGAAAAGTCCTCATCGATCGTGCAAAAAAATTTACTCGGGGTCAAAGGTCACAAAAACGGGTTTTTCGCGATTTTCAGCAAAATGGTAAATTTTATCATAAAATTAGCTCAGACAAAAATTGTAGATCAGATAATTATCTATAAAAAATGTCTAAATACTCTTTTTCCTAAGAGCCACCGTTTTTGAGATATAACGATTCATAAAGTTGAAAGAGTTGTAATCGTCATAATATATTATATATAAGTACCTACACCACGTATATACATCACTGAAGCCGTAATATATAATAGGTGAAGATGTGGACTTACTCGTGTTACTCACTGCTCGAACTCCAATCGAAAAAACTATTTTTTTCTTAAAACCTGGAAAAGCTCAACAACAATCTGTAATATATTCATCAAACAGTTTATCGACTTTTGCAAAGTGTCAAAATTATGCACTATTTTTACATGCAATAACTGGTTGTGATTCAACATCTGCATTTTTCAGGAGAGGTAAAACAACTGTTTTTAAAATGTTTGAAAAACTAAATTTAGTTCAGTGTGCTGAAGTTTTTAAAAAGAGTAATTCAACTCCACAAGAAGTTATCACCAACGGAATTCGCTTTCTTCTCGCTATGTATGGCTCCTAAAAAAATTACGTGCTTAGATAAGTTCAGATATGCATGTTTCGTTAAAAATACTCGAAATAAAACACAAGTGCAGTTAGCATGTCTTCCTCCAACCTCAGCGGCTGCTCATCAACATCTTTTTCGGGTATATTACCAAGTTCAGGTGTGGCTTGGTAATCAGTTAGACCCAAAAGACTGGGGTTGGAAGTTGGTCGACAATTCATTAGAGCCAGTTCAAACTTTACTTCCACCTGCACCAGAAAAACTACTAAACACCATTTTTTGCAACTGTAAAAAGGGATGTAGTGCTAAATGTGGTTGCAAAAAAGTTGGATTGTTTTGTTCTGTAGCATGTACAAACTGTCAAGGCCGGTCATGCTCCAATGTTGAATTGCCAACAATTGAAGATTCATTTGATGTTGACGAAGAGACATGCGATGTGTCATTATTGGGACAATTTATTAACACCCAGAATGAAGAAGATAAACAAGAAGAAGAAAGAGAAGAAGAAGAAGAAAGAGAAGAAGAAGAAGAACAAGAACAAGAGAAAGCAGAAGTTAATGATAATTTAGATTCAGATGGATAAATTTTCTTATTTTTTTTAATTTACACCCCTTTCATCATTTTCAACGCTTGTCAATATCTACAGTTATTCAATAGTTACAAATTGAACAGAATCATAAAAGATCAGTGGAATAGGCCTACCGGGAAAACCACATTAAAAAAAACGCGCTAAGTACACTACCTCAAAGGTGGCGTGGAAACGTGTGCCTATTATGACGATTACAACTCTTTCAACTTTTTGAATCGTTATATCTCAAAAACGGTGGCTCTTAGGAAAAAAGTATTTAAACATTTTTTATAGATAATTATCTGATCTATAATTTTTGTCTGAGCTAATTTTATGATAAAACTTATCATTTTGCTGAAAATCGCGAAAAACCCGTTTTTGTGACTTTTGACCCCGAGTAATTTTTTTAGCACGTGCGGCGATCGATGAGGACTTTTCACATTTCTTTTATAATAGTGTATTGAACAATCCTACCAATATTCAGCCAAGTGGGAATTTTTGTAACCTTGGATGTCTAAATTGACCGGACTATTTTGTGCCAACTAAACAAAGCCTACTAAACTTGCAAAATTAATTTTATTGATAAAGTGTTCGATGATAATAAACAAATCTTCACGCCCCTTCAAAACTAAACATATTTTTTATTTGTTTATTCGATTAAAAATTAACATATGCTCAAGCAGCCATAGGATCCACATCACGTGCCATATTATGGCATTTTCAAAACTTTTATAAAACAATTTAGTCAAAGTTAAGACTACTACAGGATGCCTACTTCGCCACCATATTTATCTCCCCTATAAAAGTCGGAGGGCATGTTAGTTTGGTGCTGACTATCCATTAGAAGTCATGACTAAGACAAATCAATCCTATAATTTCCTTAACCTATAGCAGCAATATCTAAGACGTTTTTAGAAGTGCATGTCTTATAGTAGAATGAAACAAGACGTTAACAAGAGCAAATAGTCATATTAAATGCGTTCATAGGATCAAAAGTGACACTATGCTAATTAGAAAAAATTGTTAAAAAAAATTGTTAGGAAATTATTTTATTGTTAAAAATCATCATTATTTCTTTTCAATGGATTAGCAGTTTTTTTTTTACATATTATTTTTTCTATATTTTGTTATATCTGGTTGTTTTGTATTTTTTTGAGTATTTTGTAAAAAAAAAATTAACGGTTAATATTTTTTGTTTATTACAAATTTTTAACTTAATAAACAATGAAATTATTAAAAAAAAACTTTTAATCCATGGAAAAGAATTAATGATGTTTTTTAACAATAAAATAATTTCTTAACAATTTTTTTTAACAATTGAAAATTAAAAAAAAACGATTTTAAACAATAAAAAAAATATTTAAGATTTTTTTTTTTGTAAATTAAGTTTTTTAAAATTCGACATAAAAAATTTTTTTCACCGAGATTTTTTTCGTTCAAGTCTGGATTACACCATAATTTATTCAATTTTTTAATTCTTATTTAATACTATAAAACAAACTATAAAACAAAAAAAAATTGGTGATATAGATGCTTTTTAGACGTCGCGCCTATCGGCATAGGCGACCTCGCGGAGCCCTACTTTCAGCGTTAGTTTTTTATATAAATAATAGAGATAAGAGTTCCGGGAGTCAGGACTTTTTTATTGGAAATTTCCTCCTCTTTCAGGGACTTTTTTTAAATTTCTTAAAAATCATTATTTTTGAAATTATTAACAGAAAACTAAATAATTTACTTAATTTTTTTTTCTTACTTTGAATTTTTATGTGCTAAAAAGGGTCCTTAAAAAACAATTTTCTAGGCGTTCCGAATCGAATGAGCTATCGCAAATATTTTTAGGAAATTTACTTCTATTGAACACGTTTTTGAACTTGTTTACTAGACTAATAGATCTTCTATACTTTGCGTTTAAGAAGATCGCAAAGACAAACAAGTGACCAAACCTTGTTGAGTATTATACTATTTTGACGAAACAAAAATAATAATCTAAGTATTACCTTTTCCCTGCGAAGCCTCTCTAAATTCATTTGCTTGGCAAGTGTCTCAGCTTCAAGTTTTTCTATTTTTCTCATCAATTTGTTCACCAAACATTCTTGTTCCTGCTCTAGAGTTTGCTCCAACCGGCATTTCTCTTGGCGTAACTGAAATATAATTTGACATTGTATTTTTAAGTATGTCGAAACTTGAGACAAAATAAATCATAAAACAAGACTAGAGTTATACTTGTTTCAACTGGCTGTTGCCGCAGTGAGAGTTACATGTGCACAAAATTTAATGAGGTATGTAAGACCCATCCCCGCAATTAGTGTAACAATTACGCGCCTGTTTTTATCAATTAATCACTCTGAATGATTAATTGTATTTTTCTTTTAAGGATAATTTAGTTTACTACAAAAAGTGCCCTTAAAACTGTTGATAGTTGTCGTTATTTTTTAATCCTCTAATTAATATATATGATTAAAAAATAATATAACACAATATTTGCGTTTCATTTATTTACATAAATAGGTACCTAAAAGCTAACACGTATAAAATATTACCATTGTTATTCATAATGTATTGAATAATTTGTTATCTAATGAACAGGTCTGTGAGACCCACCCCAACATTCACATAACACTTTTCCACCCCCATGACCCTGGGTTAAAGGTTTTTTTTTATATCTAAATAAATCTTAAAACTAGCCTAGAGTTTTTTCCAGCTCATTCTACTAGATAGAAAGTTGTGCGATGGTGTATCTAGGTACAATATTCTTTCTAAAGAGAAAGACCATTGTTTTACTTTAATTTTACATAAAAGAAACAGAACAAAAAACTCATATACATGGTAATCCTATTAATACTCATTACAGTCATAATTACTTAGTTATTGAATGTTAAACACACAACAAAGATATCACAAAGATAAGATATCATTTTAAACTTTGCAGTTTAATATTATATTAATTAATTTAAAGCCTTCATGTTGGTAACAATGTGGACGAGGCAAAAGAAGTATGCGAGGATTGTATCAGGTGGTGTTATGAAGTTTCTGCCTACCCCCCTGTGATAGGGTATGAGTTGATGTATGTATGTATATTCAAAACAACACATTATATAAAGCTTTCTCTCTTAAAAATATGGTCTGACTAATGCAGTAGTGAGCAAATCATCCAACTAAACAAATGGTACATGAATATGCCATGCATACATACTTATAATATGTACCATTTCTAAGTATGCATGAATGTCAGTTTGTGATCTTATACTCAGTACTCAAAATAAGATCATAAACTATAATAATAATATTATAAAGAGGAAAGATTTGTTTGTTTGTAACGAATAGGCTCCGAAACAACTGGACCGATTTCAAAAAATTTTTCCTACCTTGGGAAGCTACATTAACCCCGAGTGACATAGGCTACTTTTTATCCCTGTATTCCCACGGGAACGGGAACTGCGGGTGAAACTGCGTGACGTCCGCTAGTAAACTATAATCCCACATTTAACAATTTACAAGGAAATATTAAGTTCAATTTCTAATTAATCTAATTAAACATACCTGATTTAGTTTTCTGGAGAGATCATTAGTAAGACATTCTTCTTCACGTTCATAATGATGTGCCAATGTTTCTTTTTCTTTTTTGAGCGCTTGAATTTTTTTCAATAATGTGTTCGAAATATATTCTTCTTCTTGCTCAGCCTTAGCTTGCTGTGAAGAGATGATGATAAAAATACTAATGATTACTTCTGTGAGATAAACGATTTTTTTTTAAACATAATATGAAATATACCAAGGTACTGGAAAACTTTGTTTCACTTAATGAAGAGGTATGATAACTTACAATTGAAACCGATGCTTGTCTCAAGGCACGATTCTCTTCTTGGAGAGCCTTTACCCTTAGCTTGTAAGTATCCAGCTCCACTTTTAGAACCCTGAAAAACATAATCGTTGTCTCTTTACCAAAATGTTTTTTTTTTTGTACAGTACTCTTTGTCAAGATATTTTGTAGTGAACTAGATAACATAAAATGGCATTTACAACACAATTCCGTAGTTTTCCCTACTAAAGTCATAAGAATGACCTGTGATGTGACCAGTGCATCTGTACAGTATAAATTTAATATAATTTAATACCTAGTAAACCAAAAACACAAACCACATTTGGTGAAACATAAAAGAAAGAGATGCAGGACCTTCAATTAATCAGAATCTCATGAGAATCTAATATATATATACCATAAAACATACCTATTTTGCTGCTGCAGAGATTCAATTCTTTTCTGTAGCTGGTCACGAGAAACTGTGCTTGGAGGCAACATAGCTCCGCCATCCAATGAACTGGAGTCGCTTTCAGACGCTGAATCTCCCATCTTATTACCTACAAAATATGGTTCATTAAAGAAAGTAGATATCAAGGATATAAACTTTTTTACGTGTTTTATCTGCAGTGTACCTGGCGAAATCACTGTATCATCCATTTGCACGAGTGATGAGGACGGCAACAAAATGTCATATAAGTTGAAATTTACTACGTGTGTTTATTTTTACACGAAGACAATATTTTTTAAATGATTTCCGTCAAATTATTAGAGTAAAAACAAAAGGAAAACGAATTAGATTGCAATATAATAAATTAAAACACACGAAAACCGTCTCGTTGTAGCAGGCTCAACTAGAGATGTGCTATTTTTTTATTTTGTTTTTAAATACAGATAACTAACTTTCTGTCCATGTTACGGTTTTTTAGTTGAGGAACATCATTTTACAACTGCAGAAAGTACAATCATATTTTTATTGAGAAAAACTAGAGCACAAAGGAGACACCAATGTTCTCTCTTTATTTACTTTTGCTTGAGTCTTGAATTTTTGGGGAAATTATCATTACTATCGAGAATACCCATCACATGCATTAAATTTTTTGATTGGTTGTAACCCCAAACAAAAAAAAAACATTTATAAAAAAGTGACACACACGCCATAATGTAAATTGCTTCTCGATTTGGCGTTTGAGTTAAAAAATTACATTTTGATGTTAAAAATTCGTTTATAATGTATAAATAAGACATTTAAAATGTCCGTAATATATGTTGGTAAGAAGTAAATCAATAGCATAGTTATACTCTGTGTTAAACATTCTCCTTTCAAAGTATTTAGGTTGGATCAAAGGAATCGAAGCCATTTCGTTCTTTTCGTGTAAACGTTATTGAAGTCAAATTTCTTATTGTTCCTATTGTTAAAATCGCAAGTGGTGATGTTAATAAGACAGAGAAAAAGTTTAATTGAAAAGGTGATGGCTGACTCGTCGCCATAGTTGAGGTGTTGGTACGATTTCAGAAGTCATTGCTGCTGTTATTGCACCGTATGTAGTGTTCAGGGAGTATGGCATAATAACTGTCATCGAGAAATAGGTGTCTCTCGCAATGTAATATCTTTTACTTCACTAAAAAGTGTTAATCATGAAAAATACGAGTGCATTTTGTTTAAAACTGCAGTTATAAGCCAGTTACTGTCGTTTTTTTTTTACCAGATATACTTGTAAACAAATCCTTTAGTGCATGTTGTAATGTCTTGAGAAACTGATGAATTCCCTTTTTCTCTGCAAAATTCTGAAATAATAGGGTTTTATGTTTAACTAATTCAATATTTTGCCCAGCTTTTACTGGCTTTTGTTATTATTGGTGAAAAAAAAACATAATCTATGACACAATTGTTGATAAATATGATACTTAAGTGATAAAGTATAAAATTGATCATTTCTAATTAAATGTATACAAAAATAAATTCCAAGCTTTCAGCCTGATCTTTTTTATCCAATTGAAATTTTGTATCATGGCATAATGTGTAGTTTTGTGTTATCTCATAGAGACAGCATTCTGTAAATTAATGATCAAGTGTTACTAATTTGACATTTTTTTCTGATTACATACATGACATGAATATCATTATGCACCCAGCCTTTTCTCAACTAAGTTGGAGTCATCTTTCATTCTAACTGAAAATAGTTTGCTTTAGAAATGTATTAGTTATTATTAAGGTAAACACAAATAACTTATTTTACAGTAAAAGCCAAGCAGTTATTTGATTTAGTATGTTTAATTTAATACATTTTCATCCTTTATGGTTTGTGAATTCTGAGAAAATGTGGAGTACATACAATAAGTAACTAAGTAGAACTAGGAGTCAATTCCTAAAAACATGATATTTAATTATAGGCTAATTCATTTTGAATACTTTTGTTGTAGTGTATAAAAATCAAGTACAATTTTGATCCAGAAATAGTATATTTTCTTGGACAATTTTAAATTAAAATTTTACATTGATAAATTCAATCAAAATCGACCATTCCATTTGACCCTGTAGGTACTGATATTTTGTAGAAAATGGACGGGTTCTTTGGATTGAAGTACCTACTGAATTTGTGATAAGTATTTGTCGCTGTCCCTTCTACCCAGTTTTTAGTTCATAATTAGCTTTATGAACTAAAAACTGGGTAGTATACGTATATGGTAGGTATACGTAACAATTTAGACAATATTTAAGTGCCGTATTGTTTTTTTTTCTTCTTATTGTATACTGCACAGTATAATACAGTATTATTTTTAAATGAGTTTTTAACTTGTGTATTCTTTTAGGCTAAGCACTTGCAATGGCGCAATATTACCAGATAGTTGGACAAGGACAACAATTTACTCTTGAAGATCTGCAAAGATATTGTCCAAACCTATGCTTGGATAGAATTATAGTGAACCAAGATGAACAGCAATATGCACAACAACAGGTAAGGGAAAACTACCAAAAAAAAAAAATAGAAAAAATTATATAAAAATAAAATGTTACATAGTTTTAAATTTAAATTATTATGTAGCAATAACAGCAGCAATTTTTTTCCACACCAGGTTGTAGTACAGCAAGCAGACCCGCAGAATGATATTATAGTAAGCGAAGGTGTGCAGTCTCAACTAGTTGTGAGCGATGGCTTGCAGTACCAACCCCAGTATATTATCCGACATGAAGCCCCTCCACCCCCAGCACAACCACCCCGTGCTGACTTTCAACAACAACAACAGCAGCAACAACAACAACAGCAGCAGCAACAACAGCAGCAGCAGCAGGCTCTACATAGGCACCAAGTGGGTATCTTTTAAACTATTATAGCTGTAAACACAAAACAATTTATACAACATTTTTTTTATATCTCAACAGTTTTTAGTTTTATAAATAGGAATGAAAATGAATTACTCGTATTTATCAATGAAACTTAAATACCTCCCAAACTATGCATTTTTGGACATAATTATATTCTAAGACTTGTTGGTTATTAGGATATCAAAAAAATATGTTGTAAACATAAATTGTTTATTGTAAGGAATACAAACAACTAAATAAGTTTTTATATTCATTAAACTTTGGGCAACACAATGTCAACTAAAGGTTGCATTGTAAGCCTTGATCACCACACTTGCAGGTGGGTTGGCAATTTCAGACTTAGAATAATTGAAGTCCAGGTTTCCTCATGATGTCTTCCTTCAGCGATGTCTGTGCTGTCCTAGATAAAAGTATAATTGATGAAAATATATTTCGTTCATAACAAGTGTGGCATAAGTTATGACTTATGATGTGTAATTTAATTTATTTGTAGGTTTACTACACATCTGAATTACCTGTGGATGCTCAGGTTGTGTTACAACAGGCCCAACAGATCATTGATGCATCTATTATGCAACAGGCATCTCCACAACGACCACAACATGTATGTCCCCTGACTAGATCATTGTGTATTACATTTATGCACTAAAAACAAACTATTGCATTATGGTTTTAGAACTTCTTGGTCTAATATGCTTAGCATGTTACTTTTTCATTTGGTTCAATTATTTTAATACTTTTTGGTTAGCCAGTACATAGAATTATCTTATTAGTTCAATATTATGTTTATTTGAGTTCTTTTAAAGATAAATCTTAATGAATAACATCAGAGATTGTTTCGTGGCAACTGGTAAGCAAAACAATCGCACTGACTTTTCATATTATATGTGTGAGGATACGTAACTGTCAATATCCTTGGCAGTCCTCAGTCCTTGTTGTATAAAAACATTTACAAAAAAAAATAACATGATTGAGGACAACTTCTATCATGTTCTATCAGATACTAGTGACAGATACAAAACAACGTTTTTTTTCAACATACTAATCATTTTGGCAATACATTAAGTCATGGTGCGAGGCTCTAACATTCCTGATGCATTTGTAACACATTAACAGCGATTTTCATTTAAGCTCCTTAGTAGAGAGATAGGGAAATAGAACTGCTAGGAAGGTAGGCTAAGGCTAGGATAGGCTATCAATTTCGATGTATATTTTTATCATTCTAATGCCACATTTCAAACTAGGTACCTAGCAGCTTAATTAAATTATGTTCCACTTTATTTTCTGTTAATCTAGATCAGGGATGCACAGACCGCGGCCGGGGGGCCGCATACGGCCCGCCGGTAACATGCCAGTGGCCCGCCAGCAAAAATATTCCCTCGTACATTTGACATTTGTCGAAAACTTTACAATCCTTTCGTGAACCATTTTCTGAGTTTCAAAAACTTGAACCTCTATTCGTCATATTTTAACAATCCTTTCACCATTTTATTTAGCTGAAACTGCATCAGAGTCAATGCAGTCAGAATTAATCGATATTCAAAACAATCATGATTTTCGCATCAAATTGAATAAAGGAGAATTGCTGAACTTTTACTGCTACATTAATAAAACTATGTACGAAGAGTCACTAGCGTAGCGTCGTGGCGGCACATTTCTGGGGGCGGCAGAGAGCGGAGCCAGGCAGTGTCAGGTCATGGTTATCAGATCATATACCTAATGAATATTGTAATGTTGCAAAAATAAGGACACCCAAGCAGTGGTTTATTTTCCTTACTTGAAGCCGCTGCTCTGGGGCAGCTTTTCAAACCAGCCCTACGTAAATATTTCGGTCAGCCGCATGCCACTTAAATTTTCTTGCCATTTTTTGATTGTCCAGTCCTTCAATACGTTAGTAGTAAAAGTAAGTAAAATATGTACTTTATTAACAATAAAATTAAAATCAAATAATATAAATTACATTTCCGAAGTGAAGGGCAAAAATTTTCGAACTCGCTTCGCTCGCTCTTGAATTTTAGTGCCCTCTTATCTGAAACTTCATGCATAAATCGTAAAAACACTTCTCTATCTCCATGAATTGTTGAAACGAAATGGAATTTAAGGGACGTGCGAAGTCTTAACATTTTCAAATAATGTAAAACTTGACTTTGTGCTAGCTTTCTTGACTAATAATGAAAAGATAGAGGGGGCGGCTAAATTAGAGTGGGAAAAGCGAAACCACCTTGCAAATGAAAGTTTGGAAGCAATTTTACGAACGTTAAAAATATTGTAATCGTAATACAGTGCCTCGCTTCAGACTAGTGTACTTACTATTTTTGTAATTAAATTTTTGGCAATTTTTTTTTTCATTTGTGTTTTCACAAATGAAAAAATTCATCATTTGTCTAAGTGGCCCATGGTTTCAATAAGTCTGTGCATCCCTGATCTAGATAGTAGGTAAGTTTTTATTGTGGATGTGGTTTTGTAGATGTAAATAATATTTATTTATATTCAAAACTCAAAATAATGAATGCTGTGCTTTTTGATAATGAATGCTGCAATTTTCTTCCATGGTGAAGTTTATTAAAAAATAACAATTTGCCATTTCTTCATGTAACATTTCCTATGTTATGATGGATTGGAGCAATTCAACTATTATGATAATAGTTCAAATCTGCCAATCCCTCTCTATTATTGTCAGCATCTACTTTTGTACGTTTTTGCCTCATAGGCAATATAACAAAGGTACTATTAATCGTTAAAAAGTTCCCATAGTGTAAAAAATACTAATCTGAATGGCTTCAAGCTAAGTGCAACTTACACAGGAATGGGAGCACTACTATAAATTGTATAAATAAAAATGACCTATTTGTGAAACTGGGCTTGCGCTGTTGCTGGCGCAATCTACAGGGTGTAAATGTAATTGTTCGTTCTTTTAATTAAGTCTTGATTGGTTCATGCTTGTGCTAACAGTTCATCCTGCCGAAAACACTAAAACATGTTTTATTCACCTCTGGTTTTTGAAAGCCTGTTCAATTCAAACCTCATGTGAAGTCATTTGATTGGGTGTAACAGCCAATTAAATCAATTACTGCTATCAGAAATAACATTTCCTACAGGAAATAAGACAACTTGGTTGGCGGTTTAAAAAAAACTGGTGTTAGACCATTCTTACTGGGTTCACATGTTGATATGATCTAAACCTTGTTATTGACGTCAGCAGCTAGTAAGCCCGGCACACGTGCTGTCGCAACCAACTGTGATACACCCCGCGCAGCCGCCGCCGCCGCAGCCTCCGCCCCCGCCTCCCCCGACGCAACATGCTCCTCAACCTACGGTATACAACGAGTCAACTAGTAATACTTATATCCGCCAAGTCGATAAATATTTGTAAAAATAATTTAAAAATATTGTTTTGTATTTAAGCAAACGCAACAACAGCAGCAGCTGTCGCGAGCGTCACCACAACTTATACAGCAATTCCAGCACCAACAACAGATTCATCTGCAGCAGCTACAACAACAACAGTTGCAGCACCAGCACCAGCTGCAACAACAACAGCAGCAGCAGGCGCAACACCAACAACACTTGCAGTCACAACAAATACCACATCAGCAGGTTGTTATGCATGCAGCATACATAAATCAAGCTGTAAGTTTGATGTATCTTATGGTCGGTCGTAGGTGGTGAATTTGGGTTATTCCAACTTGTTCTACTCAAAAGTAGAACCCACTTGTAATTATGAAACATCGATTTTTACGAACAGACCGTCACACAGACTTGAGCGATACGCCGAACGAGACGTCGTTGTACAAAGTCTTTTCAAAAACTTGTAATATTTACGGTCGAGTAGGTACCATAACTAGACTATCTTTCGGATAGGTTCGTAGAACTAGTCGGGCTAACCCGCGGGATACAGCGTGTGCGTACGTCACAGTGGAGCGAGTGTACAGCTTGTGGTGTCCCACAGGGTGCAGCGCGGCCTCGCATGCTGAACCCGGCGCTGGGCGGCGCCGGCGTGGCGCTGGTGCGTGCGCCTGCGCGGCCCGTGCGCCCGCGCCGGCCCCCGCAGCGCACCTCGCCCGCCATGCCGCGCATGCTCAACACCATGCAGCCGGTAAGTCCCAACTCAGTGTCGACGCGCCGACTGCACACCATGTGATATTTGCACTTTTACGCGTCCAAGCGTCTCGTCTCTTTCGCGGCGCAGCGACGTGGTCAGTCTGTCTGGACAATACTTACCAGGCTCAAGTAACCTTATTATTAGTACCTAAGCTGTCCATCGAGGATGGAGGACGAGGAAAAAAGGAAGATGACAACTAAGTTTAGATTTCATTCTAATGGTTGCTGTGGAAGCAGGTGTAGTATAGTTTTATAATTAGCAACAGCATTTTATTAAAGTAGCACTCCAAATCTTATGCAAAATATTTAGTTCTTCTGTTCTTCTTTGCGGAATGAAGACAAAATATTATGCATAACTTTTAATGTCATGGCTTTCCGCAATGTTACTCCTGATTCCCTTAGTAGCTCTCGAGTTATATTTTTTTAGTTTTTCACTATAGATTTTGATCTTTAGCACCACGTGCATGAAACTAGATAGAATATGTTCCCATTTTTCTCGACCACTGAGGGCTAGCGATCGTTTGAGCCCTATTAATCGGTGTGCACGTGTGATTGACCTTGTGTGCTGTGAAATTTGCGTTACATTTGTGTTAACGCTAAAAAGTCCAAGTCATGGTTTCGGTAAACCACATTATTGGCTCTATCAGTGTTTCACACAATTCAACACGCGTATACACGGACCGACAGGGTCGGGCGTCGTCACCGGGCGTGCCGAGCAGCGCTGCGGGCGGGGCGGGGACGCCGGGCCCGGCACGCGTGCCCACGCCCCGCGTGCTCAACCCGCAGGCGGCGCACGCGCAGCACCGCCCGCCCCGCCCGCGCACCCCGCTCCACCACTCTCTACAGGTGCCTGCATGCTTATACAATAAACCGAATCTTATATTTTACTAAAGCTGCCATGGTTCTATTCTCGAATTTGGTAGTTAATGCATGCGAGACCTATATTTGTTCGCACCCTTGATATCCCTCCAATTTTCCGAAGCTTATTTCTTATTTGTGTGTCGTTTTAGCAGCACCAACACGGCCCACAACAACACCAGCAGCATCAACTCGCACAACACGTCTTAGGACAACAGGTTCATCCGCAACAACTGAATCAACTCAAGCTCTCCACTCAAGTGAGACAAATTATCTCTTTATGAAACTCACTATGTAGTACCAAATTTTGTGTCAACAGATTCTTTTGAGAAGGATGGAATATGTCTCATCTTTCGAGATCCTCACATTTTATTCTTAATTAAAAAAAAACTCGGTTTTTCATTTATCTATCCAGTGATTTAAACTTCCAATAGACCCAAAGCTTGTACACTAAATTTTACATAATATTTGTTATCTTTTCCAGCTTCTCAATCAACAAAACCAGGTGCATCCACAACAACAGACTACTCGAATAATAACACCACAGGGGACAATAGTGACGCAAAATGTGCCTACACCAATGACCCAACACTCGGTAGTTCCGGCGAATCAAACCAATGGACCTCTACCTCAACAGAACACACTCACGAACGTTCCGCAAAGATCTTCTCCCCATCCGCAACAAATGCAGCAGCAAGTTAAAAAGGTCGTAGTTCAACCTAACAACGCCAACGACATGGACGATCTTGAAGAGAGTATTACAGCCGCCATACTTACCAAACACTCGGTCACTGAAAATATGTCACCATCACCGCAGCAGTACCACACACCTCCACCAGCGATGCGGCCCAACCACGTCGCTGGCAACGTCGCGCAACAACACCAGCAACTGAACTTCAGTTCGCAGCACGGCTTCCAGCCACCGCAACTGTCATATGAACAACCCCACGTGCAACAACATCCCCAAACACTCACTCAGCTATTGATGGACCCTGACATGGAGGAAGAACGCCAAGTATTAACCTTAAGTAATGGTCAGAGAATAACTCTGGCCGAATATAAACGGTTGCAACAACCACCACGTCCGCTACCGCCCATACAACTGTCAAGGTATGTAATACTTATTGTCCTGTAATGTGTCGTTAAATTATGTGGGTTGGATTAATAATATCCATTTTATTGAATCGCTAAATGCTACAGCACGGGATTTTTCATTATTTGCAGAGACGCTGGAAGACAAACCTTAGTGAGAGGTAAAGAATTGCAGAGGCCTATACAACGAGTACAGCCACTAAATCACCTCACCTCTATAGTATCCCCTCACCATGGTATTTATATAATATTATTATATATTATATAGCATTCAGTATTCATTTATAGTGCTTTCTGTCAGATGGACCATGGCAATAAAGATTACAAGTCATGTGTGGTTTGTCGTATTGCGATCAAAAAGTATAACTAACACCTAAAAATGCATTTAAATTCTAAACTAAGTGTTTTAGGCGCCGTTCCCTAATGTCTAATAGCCCTCTTTTTAGAAAACAACGACATAGCTGGATACTCTGAGCTAATGGAGGCGCAATCTGCAAAAATGTTAATATTCCTGCAAAATGGTGAACAGAGGTTAATAACTTTCACACTACCTAAAGAAAGCTGTACACTTCAAGAAGTTCTTGAACAGGTATGCATTTCATCCATTTATTGTCACAGTTGACTATTATTAATAAGTAGCTGTACTCGGCATGCACCGCAATGCATTTTTTTCTACCTGATACTACCACCTACCTACTTGTCTACTACCATATATTATGTAGAACAACTGAGTATTTTTTTATAAACCATCCCTGGCCTATGTAGAACCACTGTGCAAAATTTTGTAAAAATTGGTCAATCCCCTTCAGAGTGTTAGCGATACTAATGAACAGCAATTCATTTTTACAAATATAAATATTTTAACTATATTATTGTGTACACTATCGCATTAGGTAACTCTGTTAAGATAGTCGTAAGATGGAGAAAGAAATAAATATTGCCCTAAGTAGTAGTTTTAAACATAAAAGACAGCTGTTGAATTCGACATAAATCATTACTTAACTTGGAGCAGAGTTTGTGAATAAACTCTTAAATGCTTATCCTTTATTCCTGGTTCTTATCTAATCTACCTACCTTAAACCTTTAGTTTAACAATTTTGTTCCAATATGTTGTAAGTTTGTTTCTCCATATCTTCTTTCTCTCTTTTTTCAGGTTAACGTTCCTTTTACGGCGGAGACTCATATACAATGTATGCAAAACACAAGCAGTGAGATAGACTACTTTGTGTCTGTGGGCTCATCAACTAGAATCGAGGAGATGTTAGAAAATCACCCGGTATGTAAATATTAAACCTTTTTTCAAGAAGTCAGTGTGTTGCTAACTCCCACCTTTCTCTGAGGCGGCATAATACTTATAAATAAAGGCAAAAGGTGTATATAGATATACCAATGTCATCTTTACATAGTAAAAACAACCGCTTCCCGCAGTCTGTACGCTTACTGCGGTACTCAGAGATATTTAATCACGCACACACGCAAGGGATTTTAATGCGATTTTGATAAATAGACAGAGTGATTTATGATGAAAATTTATATATTTTATTAGCAACCGCTGGCAAGAACGAGATAGATTGAAATAATGTACTACGGAATATTATCTTAAAAAGGTTTACAAAAAAGTTTGTGATGTTATATGATTATCTCCTAACAATACCCCACAGTAACCATTTTTAGGGTTCCATAGCCGAATGGCAAAAAACGGAACCCTTATTTGTGTGGGGTGTCTAAAGATACGTCTTTAAAAACGACATTGAGGTTTGTTTTTTCTCAAAGTCAATCAATGGAAAGATATACACTTCCAAAGTGGTAAAGTGTCGTCCCCCCCCCACCCTCTAAGTATTAAACTAAGACAGTGAAAAATATATTAATAAAATGTAAATAAATATATGCTCTTTCAACAATTTTATTAAATGATTGTTTCAGATGTTGGTAGGTGCAGATATGGGTGGAAGAAATTCCCCTGCATTGATGTCATTACCTCAAAGTAGTGAAATGTCTACACCCGAAAAATCCCAGTGTCCAGATAATGGTATGGTTTGTCAGTTATCGGAATATGGCAAATTACAATTTTAAGCCTTAGCATTAAGTATGGCTACAATTTATAACTTCTGTTAATGATGGTGAAAATATCATCAAAATTAAATTATGGATGAAGTTCTTTTATGTATAGTTCAGTTTATGAATGTTATTGTTATTTTTAGTAGCAAGCAACAGTCCAGAATCTCCAGGACCACGGTCTCCGCCGCCACGACTAGTGGACGGCATGCTAGCTGTTTGTAAATCATGTGGATACACAGGATACGACTTCAGTCGTTGTGAACGGTATGCAAAACACATTTTATAAAAATCTATCAACCTTACACCCAATGGCAGTCTCTACTGGGCACTGGCTTAGTCCAAATTACGCCACAACATCTGATATTACACTTTCCGTATCCAGTTAGCGTTCCTGCATCCCATACTACGGTTATCAATTCGCGATCCCCGGTCACCCATTAATACAATATTCTGAGTGCGGATTGCGTGAAATTTTATATTGTATTTATATGTTTATTTTTTTTCGTAGATGTAAACGTGTATTCACAGAAGAGCCTAAAGGTGTACCTAGTAAAAAAGTAGAACAAAAAAAGAAAGAACCAGAAAAAACAGTATCAGTCAGTATAGACAAACAGAACAGGTAAGTTTTTGACAGATTTTTCAGGATTATTTTGATGTATTCATATTCTAACAGCTGCTTTTGGTTTGAGGCGATGATACTCATGATAACTAACAACTATTACTATGAGACCAAACCTGAAATCGTGAAAAAAACAGCTGTTCAGTATATTTATGTTCACCTAACTGGTCAAAATGTACTGAAAAGGTGATTGATTTTTTGCGACCGATACTTAAACACTCACTTCATTTGTATGAAGTGAGTGACTAATTACCAGTCCAGCACCCTATATAAATACTCATGATAACATTTTATATATTTTATCTTGTTACAGCATGTGTGGGGAAGGAATTAAGTTAAATTTATTAAAGACTACAATGAAGACGCTAAATAATAAAACAGTAAGTATGATCTTGCTTCAAAATATTAATCAACTATACCATTTCATATTATTATACCCAATATAGTTTTGACCCAACCATTTTTTTTTTCTACAGCCTGTACAAGAAAAGAAGCCTAGAGTAAGAAAGCCGCGGGGGAAACAACCAGATCCAGAGCCCGTCATATTAACTTTAAGTTCAGATGAAGAAGATTCTAATAGTTCTATGTTGAGTCAGGTAATCAACTTTAACATTGTTAGCTTCGAGGATTTTGTTGTTTGATATAGAATAGCAAATAATAAGGCCCTAAGCAAGCCGCAGTTTGCACTGATAGGTGACTTGTTTAGACCCTAGCGTGAAACGAACGTTCAAAGATTTTCACACATTGCCGCACTGCGCGCTTGGCGCCATCGCTAGCAAGAAAACAGATGTTAAGCCACAAGACATCAAGCAAGCCACCTGCCATTGCCTACGTAGCCCAAGAGATATTCTCTAATAGAGTTGTTGCTCTCATTATGTAGATACAATTAAAAAGGCTTTACTCCTATTCTCTAGACGTCAGACCCTGTTAATACTGGTACCAGCTTCTTTAATATATGCCATGTAAACCTAAATACGAATGAACATTATTGTAAACCATTGCTTTGTTTTTAGCACGAACATTCAATAAGTATGAAGGAACCATCCCTAAGCGAAATAGAAGGTGGGACTCCAGACAGTGGCATCGGCATTGAAGACATGGATGGTAAGTTTGCATGGTATAAGTATTTTTTTTTTTGTATAATTACACACAAAGAGTAAACAGAAATTACAAGAACTATTTTTCTTTAGTAGTTCACAATGTAGCCCAGTGGAAATTAACATTATTATCACGAATCAAGATGTACTTCTGCATTTTTTGATGGTGTTTAAATTAGTAGGTGAAGTGCACAGTAAGCACAAGTTTTTCGAAGTTGCAAATTTGAATTCACATACCCTTACTAAGATTAGTTACACATATAAAAAATGTAAAACTATATTGCTTTGCGATACTAGACGTTTTTTAGCGTCGATTTCTACGGGGCTAATGGAAAAACGCATGTTGATAACAAAATGTTGTTTTATGAGAATACCCGAAGTTTCACTCGTGTGGAGTTCGGTAATGTTGCCACAAGATCTTACAACCGATATAAAAAGTATCCTATGTGTTAATCCAGGTTATAAACTCTCTAAATCCGTTCCGTAGTTTTTGCATGTGAGTAACAAACATCCATCCACATAAACTTTCGCATTTATAATATTAGAAGGATTTGAAGAATAATTGCGAGTTTTATTTCCTAATCATGTCTAAATAGGAAACAACTAATATGTTATTGAATCATTTCTAAAGTCTATCTACTGTTACTAACTTCATCAAACTATAATCTAAAATTAAATGGGCCTACTACTCACTGGAACTACTACTCAAGGGATCTCAAAACTTTTCAACCCAAAATCTGGCAAGCCAGTTATTTATATGGTGTAAAAAAATAAGTATGACGTTTTTGTTTTTTTTTAATCAATCCTTATTTAAGTTAAATTATGTGCAATCAAGTTAAGGGTAGGGAATGAAGGTCCCGGGCAACAGCTCGTCAAAATAATTGATAAGTAGGTACCATAACTGAGACAAATAGACAAATCAAGTCGCGTGAGGGCCTTACTCTGTTTAGACTGTTTTGATACGAAACCCTAAACACACAAGTAGTTTACACATATTCAAAATTCAACCAGGTATATATTCAAATAATAATAAAAAATACATATTTATTATATTATATTGGCATAGATAATGCAAAATTAAATAAATATAAACTAGCTGATGCCCGCGGCTTCGCCCGCGTGAAATTGGATACGATTTCCACCTTACACCAACTAACGTCATAATTTCATATTATAGTCATGTGAAGTCAAATCATAATTTATTTCAGAGTCATTAGAAATGAAATAACGATAAAAATGTTGATTTTACAACTTCGGCTGCGACTTATCCCGCAAAAATTGTGATAGCTCTGCTACTTGTGCTTGATATAAATATAATTTAGCTGTAGCCGTACCAATAAGCAAAGCACCCATTAATAATGTAGCGACATACAAATAATTTACTTTATTAGTCGAGATGGCGTCAAATTTAAATAGACCGCCTTGTATCAATGTTGCCCACAAAACTCAATTTTGTCGGAATAATATAGCATTCCTAGGTTTCTACGTTTATAACTAACACGGAAAAGATAAAATCGAAAGTTTCGAGAATGACCAGACGCCAAAATAACTATATAGCACTAAATTATTATTCAATGATCTGTTGTCCTGCAGGGCTATTGCGTATCTTTATAAATGTTATCATTAAAGACTATCATAGTCTCCATCGATTATCTGTCAAATGTTATGGTTTGGTACAAAATGGAACCATTTGACAGTTTATTGATGGACACTATGATAGCCACTGATATTTTAAAAGATACGCAATATGCCCTGCAGTTATTTTTATACACAACTGCCCAAAAAAGGAATTTATGTTTTTTTTTTTTAAAATAAATACCGTAATCTAACGAAAACCGGTGTATTCCAAAACATTTTCTGGCAACATTGCTCAGTAAGCCGTCGAGAATACAGGACAAATTCTACGCCAAAAGGTGTCATTACCATACACAGCTGTCACAAGCTCTGTCAAGCTCATCGTGGGACAAAGTATTTTGTATCTGTGGAAGACGTGGATGGGTCGCAATGCGTCTTGTTTAGTTAAATTAAAATCTTTGTGATCAATTTTCACTGAATGTACGAAAATGTTCAGGGATAACTTCATTCGTGATACAGGTAAATAACTTTGTGTTCGCCCTTCAACGTTATTTTTAATAAAACAGGCACCGCCTCGTACAGTGAACGCGTTCATGAGGACCAGACATAACTTCCCTATCTGCCTTAACAGTGATTTTAATCAATACTTGTAAAAACTGACGTTATTCTGATGGACTTATTGTAATTCTACATAATAATATTTATATCCCTAGTATCTCCTCTTACGTATCGCTGCTAGCGTATAGTGCGTATAGCTATACCTATAATATACAAAGAAACATCAAGGCATTAACATGTGAGAGTGAGACATCTTAGAATGTAGTGATAAACGAAATAAAATAATAGGGTTTATTTAATCAAGCATATTGTTTAAATAAAATACAGTGATTAGACAACATTCAAGAAATGCTCATGGTTATTAATAAAAAAAATCTTTTGTATTTTCTAATACATCACACAAATGCAATGATTTATAGATTGTATTAATATTAATTAATTATATTATTAGTGTTTGCTAAGAGGCAGTATCAGGCAGTAATTTTCCCACTTATACAACCTCCTGAATAAAGAGTAAAGAGCTAAGCATCTATCCCATGAAACTCCGTGGCTGTAACTGACTGGCTCACGAATAAAACCTACGATGACATTGAGACTTTGGTATCATCGCTTCTATAATCTGTGTAGTAACTAACATGACCACAGTAACAAAATCGTTAGTAGAGGAAGCTTCTGGCTTCTTCCGATCCCAAGACAAGATCGCAGTGCTAATCTAAAACTAAACCTGTTATGTTTTTGATTTCTTTATGTTGTCTGAGTTACAGATATTTATTTATCTAGTTCAGACATGTCTTATTGAATTTATGTTTGTATAAGCTCATTAAAACTAGTTTTTAGTTATTTCATGAATGTATCTATTCGAATTAAATAAATTATTATTAAACCTAAACTAAATTAACTCACATACACAATACACACCCACACTCAAAAACCCACTCTCATACAACACACAAGTGCGCTACTTTTTGTATTTTTATATTTTTCTCGTTTTTCTGTATTCTTTTTTTAATTTTCAATTGCATACACTCTTTCATGTCAAGAGGAAGTGCGGAGTGACCTAACACAAGCATCTCATTGCTTAAAAGGTGACTTCCAAATTGTGTTTGCTACACTCTAACTAAGTCTATGTAATTGAAATAACATTTTTATTTTTGTTAACACAATAAGTTAAGGGATCAGAAAGTTCTTGTTATGTTTTATCTACTGTCCAGTTGTTTTTAAGATGACTTTCTCATCTTAAAAACAACTGGACAGTCAATTCAACCAAAGCTATTAAAATACCTGCTTTATTTGAAGGGATAAGTGGGGGTAATTTTTGTGGTTAAATATATTTCATACTATGTAGTAATATTTAGCAAGTAAAGAAAATATAAAGTTATGTCAAACTGGTACCAATATAAAATAAATGTTGTTGCAACTCAGGATGCAGAACTCTTAATGTCAAAATATACTGGAGTATTTCACAGTGTCCGGTGTCTGCACCTAGTGTGAAATCTAACCTTTGAAGTTTTTGTAAGCTACAGTAAAGTCAGAATTTTGAACAGACACATACTGGTAATGGTGTTACATACTCTAATATAATTCAATGGCAATTAGAGACAACGGCGGATCCAGGGGGGGGGTCATGACCCCCCCCTGAGCTGGTTCCAGGACTTAAGTGGACCACTAATTGAACATAATGATTTTATTTATATATTTCGTCACCATACAGATTTTATGCAATTACATACCTTCAATATTTAATTAATTTAATATAATAACTTTGTATGATGGCAAACGTTTGGGAACGAACGCATCGAAATTTGAACTAAAAGAGTGCTGCGTGACTTATGTACCTACTTATATTTTTTTTTGGACGAGGCTGATTGAGCATTAAGGCGTTTCCCGGACCCAATCCCGTTTTTTCGCTATCTTTAGATGCTATACCTCAAAAACTGAAGGAAATTAAAAGTAAATGTAAAGTCCACATAATTCTTTAATGTTTTATCTTTAAAATCCCCATTTAGTTTTTTTATTAAGCTTCGTATTTACTTGGTTAAAAATTCACAAAAAAACCACTAAAATAGAAGTAAATCTTCATCTCCTTCAAAAGTTGATTTTATTTCTATAAACAAGGAAATTCAATAATTTTAATAATGCCCTTTTCATTTGTGAAAAAATATGAAAGCTGAATTTTTTATTAATTAAATTTCAAGAAAATGTGAGTCGGACAGAGAACCCGCGTCGTTCGTCATCCCTGTCGACTGTGTTGAATGTCGTATTTATTGTCTCTCTCTCTGTCATTAGGTCAGGGTTAAATTTTTATGTGTTATGGCTAAACTACCTGTCAGTGTAGCGACAGCAGAAAGGTCTTTCTCTACGTTGCGCAGAATTAAATCGTGGATAAGATCTTTAATGGTTGAAGATCGCCTAACCAGACTGGCACTTCTCCACGTTCATAAAAACGTACCCATTGACGTAAATGACGTAATAACGCGTTTCGCGGGAAGACTTAAAAGACAAATTGATTTTGTTATTTAAATATATGTATTTTGTTTGTTGGAAACCCTTGTCGTACCACCTCTTCACTTTTGCGGAGTTTTGCGTCATACCCCCTTTTTTTTTTTTTTTATGGGGTGGGGGAAATCATCAAATAACTCCCGCTCTTGGGCAGAGTGAAAGGGAGTGTCAGACTTCTACTGACTAAAAACCACCCATGTTCCTTCTTAGCCCTTCATGTCGAGGCCGCGGTATCTCTTGCGAACAACCCGCAGCCACGATGGGCGTCGGCCCTTGCGGGGCCCCTTCCATGTTGCTGACATCTATTTGAGGCGCGCGTGGAACACGAACGCGCCGTCGACACGGCCTGTCGTCGTCATAAGACGGACGGACGTCGAGCTAGCCCATCACTCACCGTCCACAGGCCCGCGTCTACGGTGGCCGGAAGCCATCACGTGGCCCCTGACGCCCGGAGCGCATCCCGCGGCGTCTGGGACGAGAGGTTCTCTCCCTCTCACGTTCCGCCACCTCCTTCGCTAGCATCACTGCTTCGCAGAAGGAGGCGACGGCATCCCATTCCTCCTCGCGCCGGACCATAGCTTGCACCAGGGCCGGACTTCGCCGCCTCGCGGGAGATCGTGCGGTACCCACGGACTAGCCTTACGGTCATCAACTTTTGGGGCGCGTTCAGGTAGTGGGCGGCCCGCTTTCTCAAACCACGCGCCCACAACGGCACCCCGTAAAGGGCCATGGACCGCACGATCCCCGCGTAGAGCCTCCGGCAGGAGGCGTTTGGCCCCCCCAGATTGGGCAAGAGCCACCTGAAGGCAGCCCGCTTCAGTCTGGGAGCCAAACGTCGGAAATGCTCCACGAAGATCCACCGGCTGTCGAGGACGAGTCCTAGGTACTTCAAAGTACACTCGACGCCGATGGGAACCCCTCCCACCGTTAGCTGGGATCCCGACGGTAGCACATTCCCACGTCCATGGAAGCCCATGGTCTCGGACTTGTGAAGTGCCACCTCGAGACCCAGCTGCCGGATCCTCTCCACGACTATCGCAACCCCGCGTGTCATATTGTCGGCCGCCGCCTCATGCGACCCCCCCTGTGTGCGTCATACCCCTCGACATACCTCTAGCTGTTATGACAAATCATTCACCACGGTTATGGAATATAAATAGGCTGCCTCATTCCGTGCGTGATAGTGCTTCTCTGGGATGTCTTCAAGAGAAGATGGCAATATGTACGTGTATATGTACAAGTTATTATGTGTTAAGTTTTTCAAGTGTACTATAAAGAATAAATATTTTTAAGTACAGTACTTACGTACATTAATAAAATACCTACTTTTTACTTGTATCTATTGTTATCAAAATTAAATTATAAGTTCTTGACTTGACCACGATTATGTGACCCCCTCCTGGCGCCAAAGCTGGATCCGCCCTTGATTAGAGATATAACATCACATTCTAGTAAACGTGATTTCATAGTCACATAATTTATTTAATGTATTTAATTTGATATTCGAGTTAGGTAGGTAAAAAAAATTGGGTGAAGTCAATTCTATTTTTTTTCCTGCTTCCAAGTTTTGTTTAATTTAAAATGAGCTTGTTTTTTGCTTTTCAGTTGGGTTTTTTAGTTTTTTAACTAGGTACTTTTTCTTATTTCCAACTTTTTAGTGCTTTTGTGTTTGTTCTTTCGTTGGTCGCGTAAAATTCTTCGCAGATGATTATGTTTTGTGTTTGTTTGCAGGATTTTTGACTATGAATTTCTTTTAAATATGTGTGTTACATATATTTGTAATCTCCTTTTAAAACCCTTCATTTTGATACCTTCGATGGTAATGGAAAAAAAGAATTCTCTTCGCTACATGGCCCCCAAAATCCGCAATTCTTATTTGTTTTTAATGTAGCCAGTGACAAACGCGCCATCAAGGCGAATCTATCAACGTATATTTTATTCAAATCCGTTTAGGAGTTATGAGGGAACAAAGAAACGGACATACATACACGTCAAACACATAACCCCCCTTTTAGACTTCGCCGCAGTCGGGTAAAAAGTAATGATTTGATTTGAAGTTTATTTTATCTATACTAATATTATAAAGGCTCACAATTTTGTTAGTTTAGATCTAGGAATTAACATTTGACACTTCCACCAATTCACTGTTTGCAATTTCCACCCAACCTTGTTAAAATTAATAATATACTTGTCAAAATTGTTAGATTTTAATGTTAACTGGCCTAATTGCGTTTTTACCTTAGAAAGGGGAAGGCAGAATTACTACAGTTATGGCTTTGTGTCTCATAAACCCAGAATAGGTTCATGAAGATTGATCACCTGTGTTTTAAAATTAAAAAAACTTTTTTTGCAAAAAAAACCGACTTCAAAAACACAAAAAAGTGAAAAACACAAAAAAAGTGAAAAATAAACTTCACAAGAAAAAGCAGCTTCTGAAGTCGGTGACATTTTGTTTGTTTGATTTTGTTTTTTTTTTTTTTGCCACCGACTTCACAAGCTTAGTTTATTTTCTCTTTTTTGTGTTTTTCGATTTTGTTTTTCACTTTTTTGAAAATCGGTTGATTAACGGCGGAGATATGCGATAACAAACATACAAAAAAAAACATACAGACGATTGATAACCTCCTCCTTTTCGGAAGTCGGTTAAAAATTAATATTCTTTCCACAGATGGCAGCAGAGAAGAAATCAGTCAAAGTTCTTTACAAGTTTCATCAATCAATTGTCGAACCATCAGAATTGGGTCATACAGATACACACCAAAAGAAAAGGTATTTTTTTTATAAAAATTGGAAAAATAAAATAATCATTTTTATTTGTTTATAATGTAGATTTAAATTGATTTAAAATTCCGCTTGCAAAAATAGTCTGATATTTTCTTAATTATTTAAACAATTGCATTAATAACAAATCTCCCTATATCCCTCTTCTTTCTGACAAGATTTGTTATTAATGCAATTGTTGAGATTAAATAGTAGAATCCAGACAACAGGTGATTTAGTTTTTAATTTTCACAATATGTGTTAGTTTTTAATTTCATTCTTCCTGGAGTGCCACACAAAATGGCACTAAACATTTTGTTACACTTGTGTGAATATTTTTGTTGTTTACTTTTTTTTAAATTTATTTGAGTTTTGAAACATTAAGGTTCTTTCATAATTAAAATTGGAATTTATTCATGTATCTTTTCTGTAGGTCTACATATCAGCAAAAGGCATAAAAATTGTAGCTCCTTCACTTAAAAATGAATCAAGAGATGTAGCTCTACAAATACAACAAAAAGAAGTTGTCAGAATTTTAGTACATTTTGGTAAAGGGTTACCTGTCATTTTTTTATACACCATGAGCAGATGTGGTGGCTATATTAGGAAAGCATTGGATATGACAGAGGATTCAGGTAATTTCATATTACAATGTTTTTTTCTTTAGTTTCCATTTAAGTAACTTGTAATTTTTTATAATGCTATTTACAGGTCCTTATTATAATCCAATGTCAAAGATAGATCCTTTCAAACGGATTACCTTGCTACCAGAAACTATATCAGAGGAAGCCAAAAGAACATTGCAAGTTTTATTTGGTAAAGTGATGGATGATTTGAGTGCTCGGGAAGCCAATGATATATTAGTGAGAACCTGTCCTAAAGAAAGCAATAATGTTGCAAGAATGGCAACAAGATTGTCAAGTGCCTCTGTTGCATCTGGAGCTAAGAGGTAAGAGGGCTAGGGTTTCAAAATTATGTGTCAGCTCTTTCTATCCTATTTATGAGCTTTCATTTAACATTAAATTTTTGTGTTGAATTCAAAATATATATTCTGATACATGTTTTGTATATTCCCAGTTCCAACCCTGCAGAAATAAGACAAATCTTAATTTATCCACCTGGGAAAGGTGGTATACCTATAAACACAGAAGACTATATGTGCCTAGCCCAAGATCAGTTTTTGAACGATGTCATAATTGATTTTTATTTGAAACATTTAGTTCATGATGTATTAACACCTCGTCAGAGAGAAAAGACTCATATTTTTAGCACATTTTTCTATAAAAGGCTTACTACTAAGCCAAGCAAAGTAAACAAAAGTTCAAATCCTCATGAATGGGATAGTAACTTGACTCCAGCACAGAAGCGACATGCAAGGGTCAAGACGTGGACAAAAAATGTTAACATTTTCGAGAAAGATTTTATTGTAGTTCCTATTAATGAAAATTGTCACTGGTTTGTTGCTATTATATGCTACCCAAGCTTAGACGGCTGCCGGAGTACGCTAGATAACAGGCTTGTTACTCCCCAGGAGATCAAAAGGAAAGGTGAGATGGAAGATAACTTAATGTACTACGACTTGTTTCATTTTATAGCCTAGGAATCTGACTAATATCTCAACTACTTTCTTCCACTTGCAGAACGAAGATCGTCTATGCAAATAGGAAGCACAACTATCACACCAGTAAATAAACAAGAACAACTTACATTAAACTGTGACTCTGACAATCTTAGTGAACGAGATGAGGCTGAAGCTGAGGTAGCCGCAGTTTAATTATTTGTAATTCTGACTTAAACTTGTAAAATGCCGTTTCTTCATATATTTTGTCATTACAGGAAAGCGATTTGGACATGCAGTGTGATTCAGATGAAGAAGAAGGTGAAAAAACTCCTGTTGAAAAGAAAGTTGAAACTCAACCAGTTAGAAAAACTGAACCTATCAAACAGTATGTATCTATCTATGATTTAATTATTTATAATCTCTTGGGTTAAAGAGAAAACATTGTTATTTCCGTATATTGACTATTGCACCTTTTGTAGCATTATAAAGCAATTTTAAACAAAACTTTCTTTCATTCTCAGATCAGCATTGGAAACATCCGTAAATCAACATGGAAAAGATTCTATCATTAGGTGTGTTAACACCTAACAAAACAATTTTTTTTTGTCTAGTTCTAACCTTTATGTACTCAAAATGCTTAAAAATATTTTTAATTTCAGGCCATGTATACTGATATTCGATTCGTTAGCTGGGGCATCTAGATCCAGAGTTGTAGCCACTTTAAGAGATTACCTCACTTGTGAATATCAAGCTAAAGTACGTATGTTTGTCTAGCCCGTAAAACATCAAAAGTAGGTTATATCCATTTAACATCATTCTTTATATGAATTATTTTGTGTTACAGGTCTCCCAAAATAAAATTTTCAATAAAGACAACATCAAAGGAAGTTGTCCTAAAGTACCTCAACAAAACAATTTTACAGATTGTGGGTTGTACCTGCTGCAGTATGTTGAACAATTTTTTAAAGTGAGTATTCAAACATGAATAAAGCTATATAATTTCAAGCCAAGATATTCAGTTGAAATGATTGTCAATCTAAATATTGTTTTATTTTCAGGATCCTGTATTAGACTACTCATTGCCTATAAAACAACTGGCCAGTTGGTTCGACGAAATAGTCGTAACTCGGAAACGTGAAGAGATCTCAATTTTATTAAAAACATTGATGCACAAATATAACCCAGATTCGCATTTGGCTTTGCCTGATATTACATTCCCTACTTTAAATGGTATGTATTATTATAAGAATATTGTAATACGATTATAATATTAAGATCCTAGAATATACCTTAGGAGCAATTTTTAACTTTGAATGCACATTAAACTCACCATTACAAATTGCACCACTCAATAGGTAGCTGAAAGTTCCTAGCAGGCAAGATAGCAAGGTAAGCTAGCTAGCGGGCAAGGTAGGCTGAGGCTCATTCAATGCTTGGCGTATCTATCCCATAAAATAGAATTGGTAAACAGATGGAGACACACATCTCTAATCCACTAGCTACGACATCTTCAACACTGAATCTCCATTTTGGTCCCGGGAGTGCATTTGTGTTAACTATCCTATATTGTTTTAGGTAAATTAATTGAAACTGAGGATCAACAAGAAGAAGGTTCTGACGGCGACAAAGGCAATTCAAGCAAAAAAACCGAAGGAAAAGAGTCTGAAACAGCAACACTCACAATCGTAAAACAAATGCCCACAGGTGACATAGTAGTGAAGCGAAACTACGCTGACTCTTCCGACACTATTCACTTGCGGAAAACTATAAGACTTTCAAGTGATGCAGAAAATAGATCTATGGTCCAAATAAAGCAAGAATTTATCAAGAAAGGTGATAGCGAAAATCAAATCTTGATTCCTATAAAGTTACATACACAAACAAGTGACTTGGTTAAAGACATTCAAAATACTTTAATAGTTAATAAGAATAATAAAACTTTGGGTGATAAAAAGCATGGTGTACATAATCAGAATGTATCCAATGTGAATTGCATTCGACAAAACATTGGTGAAAGTGACAGCCATCATTCATTCCTGAAATCGAGAAGGGTAAACAAACTCGATGATGTGATGAATGAAACAAGTAAAAAATTCAAAAAGAATGAATGTTAAAACTTGTTGCCTGTCGATTATTAAATTATTATTAATTTAATAAAGTGTATAGTTGTTTTATGGACTTGTAAATATTAGTAAATATACTATTAACAATTTGTATTTAATTATTTTATAAAGATAACTGTAAAGATTTAAATTTTACTTGTGTATCATATTAGCTTCACACACAAAATACAAAACTGAAAGAAAATTAAAATATGACTATCTTTCGTTTTGTGATTTTTTTTATTTAGTTATAGTTATCTAATAAGATATTAGAAGAAAAAATTAAACAAAATGAATTAAATGTTGCTATGTTTATTAGTATTTCCTCTTGGAGATCTCCAACCATTTCCCAAGGTCTCATAAACCAGAAGCCTGATAGATAGTGGTGATAGATCGATCAGAGCGGCGCGCTGTGGTTGTTGACATAATGGTCCCCCCATGACGAGAACCTTGTGAAAGCTGAGAGATCAGCTCGCGAGGTTGTCGATATGTGGGATGTAGACTCGGCGATAATATTGTCCTTAGAGTCGTATCATACAGTGGTTTAAATGTTGTTTTTGTTTAAGTAGGTATATATAAAATTTGTTAAGAAAATTATAACATGAAATAATTACAACAATATAAAACCTACAGCATAGCAGCATAGCTATTCACAAACAATCTTAATAAAAGTTTTCATGTAGCCAATAAATTATCTTTAATGAGTATTTATATAAGTTTTACTATAGATTATACAAAATATCCGTCGAGTAACTAAAAATATAATTAATAAAAAAAAGTAGTTATAAATCTAAAAAATGCAACTGAAAAAACTGAAAAGTTGTTTTTTTTATGACTTTTTTTTATTTCCAACTTTTTAATACTCTTGTGTTTGTTCTTTCGTTAGTCGCGTAAAATTCTTTGCAGGTGATTTAACTTTTTTATAGGATTTGTCACTTTGAATTCCTTTTAAACATATTTGTTATATTTTTGTAATCTCCTTTTAAAACTCTTCATATTGATACTATAATATATTATACACTAATCGATGGTAATGGAAAGAAAAATTGAACTCCGCGATATGGCCCCCAAAATCTGCAATCTTCTTTGTTTTAATGTAGCCAGTGACACACTCGCGCCATCAAGACGAATCTAACGACGTATATTTTTTCAAATCCGTTCATCCGTTTAGGAGTTATGAGGGAACAAAGAAACGGACAAACATACATACAGGTCAAACACATAACCCTCTTTTTGGGCTTCGCCGCAGTCGGGTAAAACTGATTTTATTTTTAAATGGACTCTTGCTTATGGTATGTATAGTACCAAATGGCGTCGTAATTGTGATTAGATTGCACTTCCGATAGCAAATAGCTGTCGGCAAGATTGATATCTTCGTCTCGAATCACAATCGAATTAGCGATTTTCGACAGTGCGATGGATCGATTGGATACGAAAGACAATCGAGTGGTTGTGAATAGCTATGCTGGTCCATGAAGACGTTTAATTATGCGAGGTCCCGATCTTATCGCAGCTCAAACTCATCGATGTGTGTATCCTGCTCGTCCTTACGGCCCATTCACGACTTCGGTCTTAGCGGCGAGCGGCGCGGCAGGCGGAGCGGCGGCGGCAAGCGGTGCGTTTTACACGCCACGTACCCTCAGTAGCGGCTAGCGGCAGCGGCCGAGGTGGACGTATTTAGGTAGTCAGAACGTGCTCAAAATTATGGCGTTATCAAAATTATCCCTTCTGTGTTCAGAAAGCAGTATATTTTTAAAACAAGATATTCTTAATATGAGAGAAGGAGTGCACGAACTGAATAAAGATCGATATTTAAATGGCGAATTTCGTGACCTATACATTATCTACATAACATACTAGAACTATGTCTATTGTCTCTGTAAGTACCTACTTACAGAGAGTTACTTGTCAACTACCTACGTTACTCAAACATACCGGTAGTTTCGTCTGTAGGTACCTACCGCCAATATATTGGTAGCTTCGTTTGTAAGTACCTAGGACTAGGTACTATGTTTTTGTGTTATCAATTTAAATTAAACTTACCATCACATTCCGGAAAACATTGTTTTATTTCTTCCCACAACCTTTTTATAACGTTTTTTTATTTATGTTGGGGATGTTTTGACATCCATATAGGGGGTCGATTTAAAATTTCGGTTATAAACGCCTCGGTATCCATTACCTCCACAAAATCGTCTAAAATTTTATATTTATACGTTCGCCACCGAGTCCGTCACACCTACACCGCTATCCGCGCCGCTCTGTTTCGTGGCGCCGCATTCATTCGCTTGTACTTTTGATCTCGCCGCTCCCCGCACCGCGCGCCGCTGCAGCGATTCGCTCCGACAAAACCGCGCGCGTTTTCGCTATGAGCGGCGACTCGTGGCGTGCTTCAAACATTTTCATACTTTTGTTCTTACCGCTCGCCGCGCCGCGCTTAGCCGCCGCTCACCGCGGCAAGGTCGTGAATGAGCTCTTACGGTGCTCAGACCTGCTGGTCACTCACTCGATTGTCGAATCGCTAAGCCCGCCGGTTCCGCCTTAGGGTCTGCCAAAGAGCAATGGAGCGCAACATTCTGGGTGTAAAGGAACATATTAATAAAGTACACTGAACGCTACGCTGCGCTTAAAACAGGAATTAGACGTAAGCAAAAAGGCTGCCTGGCTCTAATGGGATGATAGGTCACGTGAGCCATATCCATCATATCGACCGCTTGAATGGACATAGATGTGGAAAGGAGAATGGCCTACAGATAGTTGTTTCGGGCTTGGTTGTGTTTGTGTATGTGAGTTTAAGTCTTTTGTAAACGCACCCACAATACAGGAGAAATTCCTAGTGTGGGGCAACATCTATCATACATACGGTTGTGACAAACCAGTCGATGTCAAAAAAGGCTCGTCTGACTGCTTACAATGGTAGGTATACTCAGGGCTTACACGTATAATTTATGGAAATGAATGTTGGGTGTGGCATACTGTGTGCAATATTAAAATGCGAAAGATTGAAGATGTGAAGATTTGGTGGCATCCTGGCGATGCCACTCAATCTTCAATTCATTAATTGGTGATTTTCTTCAGAAAGGTCAGGTGCGGTGTACATGCAACCGGCGCGGCGACGTGCGTGTGTGACCAGATCTATGAACATGGGCGAGGCATGACCCTGTCGCCATTTCATCCATTCCGAGTTGATCCGTTGCGTTACGTCCCGGTCTACTTCGCCATCCCCTTGGACAGGGGACCCGAGGCGTTCCGGAAAGAGTTATCGGCACAGAACGAAATCGCAGAACAAGTATTCGGTTTTGGTTCTACTCAATTTCAGGCCAACATTCTCCAGTCTTTGCCACCACACCACACATAGTAGGTACTTATGTAAATAAAATACCTACCAACTGCATCTGGTTTGATTGGTTGGGGTCGGCTTCCAGTCTAACCGGATGCAGCTGAGTACCAGTACTTTACATGGAGCGACTACCTATCTGACCTCCACAACCCAGTTAATACTAGGTACCTAATACGATACTCGTTGGTGAGATTGGATGTCAGAATTTCAGGTCACTGACTACCTGTAACGACTGCCAAAGATCTATATATGGCAGCCGGGACCAACAGCTTAACGTGCTTTCCGAGGCACAGAGGAAACTCGGTATGTCGGGCGGTCACCCATCCACAGACCGACCTAAGCAAGCACAGCTTTACCTAAAGATCGACCCGAGTGGCAGTTCTTATCAAGCCACGAACTCCTCTTTGTCGTTTTGTAAAAAACGGAAAAATCGATTCCTGCTGGAGGAACGTTGTTCCAGCAGCAAAATTCTAAACAAATGATCGGAGAGAGAAATATTGTACATGGGCAGATAGCTTATGTTTGTCTAAGAATGTACACCGAATAATTATACACAATTGGTGCGTCTTCAGGTTTTCGAGATATTGCATTTCCTGCTGGAATAACGTTTAGCACTTGGATTATATAGGTAGGTACATGTCTAGATAGTGTTGCGCTACAAGCTCAACAAAAACAACAAGCCAGATTTGAAGCGCTTGTAAGCGTAGCCTTAGTGCCAGGTGCAAAAAAGGTGTGATCGTACGCCAACTACAAAAAAAATCGTATGCCAAGAAAACTTTGAAATGAAAAAATCGTACAACCTAGAAGTACCTACAAAGTTTTTATTAAAAATAACTAAAATTCGTTTAGTTTTAAAAAAGAAATGCAATAAAACTATTTATGGACTTACTTATACAAACTGTGATCATATTATTGTTTAACATTTCTTTTGTTGGTTTATGCTTCGTGCAATTTTCGTTTCTTCTTATTAGTTGCTTGGCTAATAATGTTCCCTTCAGTGTTTTATTGGATAAACTGTTTCGAAGTTTTGTTTTGATTAAGTTTACTTCGCTCAATGCTCTTTCACAATCATATTAATATTCATTTATTTGCAATCCACAAGGTAAAGCATGGTGTTAACAATCTGCACTAGAATGGGGCAAACACAAAGAGATTTAAGATAGGTAAGTAATATTTGAATGTCTTTGGGCAAACATAACAAATTCAAAACAAATTGAGCCAGTTTTCATTATGAAATGTTGCCAGACTTGCCAGGTATATAAAAATCGTACATTTCCGTACGATCTTGGTCTAGCGATCGTACATGTGTAAAAATGCTAAAAAATCGTAGGAGTACGATTAAAATCGTACCTACATCTGGCAGCCCTGAGCCTTACAAGCGCGCGACTGCGCGCGCATCATTTGGGATTGGGAGCGTACCGAACCACCGAGTGATACCAGCCCTTGAATAATTCCCATAAAAGGTGGGAAAAAATTATTATATTTTAATTTTGAAATGATTAGATAATAGGTAATTTGTTTTAAATTCGTTCAATAGTGTAGTTAACCAAAAAAAACTAATTAGACCGTCAGATAGATTTCCAAAAATATTGGACACTTATTTTTTCTTTTTTCACGTAAACAAACAATGAAGACGATAGTGCTTTGAAAACTCGTCATTTTTTTTTTTTGGGGTGTGGTAAATCATCAAATAACCCCTCCCGCTCTTGGGCATAGCGAAAGGGAGTGTCAGACTTCTACTGACTAAAAACTACCCATGTTCCTTCTTAGCCCTTCATGTCGAGGCCGCGGTATCTGCGAACAACCCGCAGCCCCGACGGGTGAAAACTCGTCTGACGTCATATTCTAAGACTTTAGTATAATAGAAAAAAAATTCGTAGCGCCTAAATGAGATACGCTTAAGCTTGCTAAAAACTGTATTCAGTCCTTCTTGACGCTTATAATAACCATAAAAAGTTTCAAAAGCGCACATCCAAGCGTTATTGAATAATATTGCTAGAAGTCGAAACTAATATTTTGACAGCAAAATACAAGAAACGGGTTCAACCCAAGATGTGTAGGTGTACACCATGGTGTCATAACTTCAAACTTTTATTAATATTAGTTAATTTTGGTCCTCTAAGTACGTACAAGATATGGGTACTTAGATGTGGCAATCATTTTGAAAGTGACTGATAACAAGTCCAATCTGATATCCAATTCACTGTTCAAGCTTCTTCTTAGCGTTTCGATGTAAATAGGATTTGCCCAAAATTCAGATAAGCAAACTTCACTCGCTGATGATTGTCGACTCTGGAGTCGGGGCTATATAATAAAATGACTGGATGATAAATTAAAAATATTTGTTACAGGTAAATTGAAGAGGACTACTTTGTATAATCGTGATGTGGTTGCATTGAATAAGAAAATAAAAATCTTCAAAGTCGAAAGTGACAATGGCAGAAGAGTAACAAATAAAACAGATTTTAGTATTATCTATTTCGTTTTTTCGTTAATTTACAATCACAATACCATTTTTTTAAAAATCGTACAAGTACTTACTAAAAGTGCCTAGTGCGAAAGTACCTTGCACAAAGCACCAGATGGCGCCACACGCGAAACATTCCGCAAAATGACATGAGTGACGACTCTATACCCTATTTAAAAATGTACTCTGTGGTGTACACTAACGTTCGGTAGGTAAAGTCCATTTCACGAAAGAAGTCCCGCAGACGCAGCGCTGTATGTCGCGCGACATAATGTTGTTTCACAACTTTTGGCATCGTAAATAAACCTTATAACGCACTAATCCAATAATAAACTCACAAAATATCTACCACAACAAACGCACCTTACTAACATCGACAAACAACAACATGGCCGATCTGTTAAATTTAGTTCCACAATTGTCCGCGGGACTTCTTTCGTGAAATGGACTTTATGACTTCAGTCAAAAATGTCACTCTACGAACAACTTTCCTGCTGGGGTAACGCACACACTCGACGCTTGAAGCTTCTTGCGCAATATTCTACTGTTCATCCATAGATTAAAATGACATTTATTCCATTGGCCTTGACTTAAATCACCTTAAATGTTGATAGACACAACTGAATCTTTCAAAATTTAACGCAATAGCCCAGACATCAAAATCATTTAAAAAAGCTCTCAATCTCTCATCGTCTCCTTGGGTCTCCAATCCATAAAAAATATTGTCTCGATTTTATTGTGGAGGAATTCACAATTCTAATGATTATTTGCAAGGATGGCGCCATCACCATTTAATTTTGCTGTTTCGGCTTTAAAATAACATATTTATTTCCTTAGTGCTTCCCCTTTATGGAAGCGCACACACCTCTTGGACAAAATGGACCAAATCAACAGACTCACTTTAACATCAATTTTAAATGTAGCTTTAGACGCCCGTGCTTTGGTACGCAAGTATTTCCATTCGTATGGGAGGATTCTGCGTACGTAAATGTAGTACCTATCTGTATAATGTTAATTACTATTAAAGTAAAACAACTCACTGCATATTACTTTTATTGAGAGGGTTCATACAATCGGCCGCCATTGCCTCGTGTCCGTCTTGGTAGTGATGTTCCACTTACTTACTAGTGTTGTCCACTTACTAAACATACTACACTATCAGCGGATTTTTGTCCCCAAATGTGGGGATTTCGATCAGGGTTTTTGGGGAATTGGATAAATTAGCATTGGCAACCCTGGGTATAAGTCAAGACTGTTGAAATAAAGATAAACGACTGCCGGTTATAAATGGTTTGTTTATTATAGTAAACTTAATAGACTTTTAATACAAGGTTTAGACAAGGGCCGGGCGTGCGCGCCATGAGAGGGCAGGCCATAGACTAGGCAAGTGTTGCTATACCTGACATCTCCCCTTTTTACAAAGGTAAGTAAAATTTTATTTAACATGTTAAGGCTAGTATCCAAGCCAGGAATCTTTACACTTACAATTTCTGGACGAATCACAACTGTCAATCTGACATTTGGAATTTGACATTGACATAAGACTGACAGATAACCTCTTTTGGAATTTAACTTACATTGACATTTTTACAGTAAACAAACAATAGTAATTTGTAACCATCTTAATTACTAGCTTAAGATTAAACTTAATTTAATCACAATAACGTGCTGGTTTCTTAATCATCCTACCAGAACGCGACGTTACTACCGGTGCGCTATTTGCACTAGTGTTAGGGACATTGACATTATTCTGTGTGTCACTAATGTTTGTTCTGTTTTCAGGTACTTCCTCAGGTGTGGCATTGACCGAGGAGGGAGGTTTGAGGATATGCTCCCGACTTCTCCGGAATTCTCCTTCTGGGGACTTTACTACAAAGCTACGAGGCTCTGCGCATGCATTCGAGATTGCACCTGGGATCCAAACACTATGTGGCTTGTGTTTGAAATACACTTTATCACCTATCTGCACTTCTGGCAATGGCTTTGTGTTCTTATTGTAATAAAGTGTTGACTGAGACTTTTGTGTTTCAATGTTCTTTTTAACTAATTCAGTGTTAGCTAATGTTGGAGACAATTGTGAATCTGTGACTGGGAGTTTAGTGCGTAAGTATCTAGACATAGAGAGTTGTGCTGGTGAGTATCCTGTCGACCTTTTAGGTGTATTCCTATATTGTAGTAGTGCTAGGTAAGGATCAGTCTTGTCCGCTTTACATTTCTTTAGCATATTCTTAATACTACCTATGGCTCTTTCAACCATGCCATTGGAACGGCTCAAATAGGGACTAGAAGTAATAAATTTTATGTTCCAATCGTTTGTGAACTCTCTAAACTCTTTACTATTAAACGGTGGACCGTTGTCTGAAATCATAAATTCAGGAATACCATGCCTTGCGAATATAGACTTCAAATGAGTAATAACAATATTTGCATGTGAACCTGATTTCAGTAGTGCAAATTCAACATATTTAGTATAGTAATCTACAACTATTAGGTATTTTTTGTCCTCAAAATCAAACAAATCTATACCAACTTTATTCCAAGGCAAATATTTGTATTCATGATGTTGGATTGGCTCTTTACTGTTATTTCTACGATATGTTAAACAAATATGACATTGGCTCACAAACTTTTCAATATCATTACTTATATTAGGCCAATAAACAGTACTTTTTGCTAGTCTTATGGAACTATTTATTCCTTGATGTCCTTCGTGTGCTAAATTAATTACATAGTCTCTCATGGACTCAGGCATTACAATCTTATCGCACATAAAAAGTATGTTGTTCATGACATGTAGTTTGTCTTTTAATGAAAAATATGGCTTAATAGATTGGCCAACAGACCTTTTGTGTTCTGGCCATCCATTTTGACAATATTGGACAATTTGACATAAGATAGGATCTTTATTAGTCTCATCTTTAATTTGATCTAGTCTCTCCTGAGAAACTGACAAGTTAGAAATTATTAAGTTTACATGTAGATCTATGTCCTGCTCAAGATCTAGTAATGTATTTTCTGATAATGCGGCTCTAGACAATGTGTCTGCAATATATAAATAGCGACCTGGTTTATATATTACATTGAGATCATATGGCTGAAGGCGTAGCATTATTCTCTGTAATCTAGCTGGAATATCGACTAGTGCCTTCTTAAATAATGTAATAAGTGGCTTATGATCTGTCTCGACTGTAACTTTTCTACCATAAATATATTGATGGTATTTTGTACAACCAAACAATATGGACAAAAGTTCTTTTTCAATTTGGGAATAATTTTGTTGACATTTTGTTAGTGAGGCTGAGGCATATGCTACTGGTTGCTTGTCATGTAGAAGTACTGCACCCAGGGCATCTCTAGAAGCATCTACAGACATAGTCACTTCTTTATTTGGGTCGTAATATGTTAAGACTGGGGCTCTACTAATTAATATTTTAATTTTATTGAACTCTGCCTCATGCTGTTCTGACCATAACCATTCAGTTTGTTTTGACAATAGAGTTCTTAGTAAACTATTCTCTTTGGACAAATTAGGTATGAATGGACTTAGATAGTTGACCATGCCCATAAATCTTTGCAGATCTTTAATGTTATTTGGTCTTGGCATGTCACAAATTGCTTTGACTTTTGATTGGTCGACTTGAACACCATTTTGACTAAAAATATGTCCTAAATATTTGACATGACTGGCACAAATGACTGACTTATCTTTGTTGAATTTAAGATTGATTTCTCTGGCTCTGACTATGACTTTTTGTAGGGCTTCATCATGTTCTTGTTGCGTTTTGCCATAAATTAGGAAATCATCCATCATAATCTTAACATTAGGTATGTCACTGAATCTTTTGACCATTTCTCTATAGAATATTTCTGGTGCTGCATTAATACCATAAGGTAGACGTTTAAAACTATACCTGCCAAAGGGTGTTATGAAAGTACACAGTTTTGATGCAGCATCTGAGAGTTTTAACATCCAGAAACCTTTATTGGCATCCAGTGTAGTGAAGAATCTGGCTCCAGAGAGGTCAGACTTTATCTCATCTAACGTGGGAAACTGGTAATGTGGTCTCATAATGGCTTGGTTAAGTTTGCGAGGGTCTATACAGAGTCGTAGTTTATCATTCTTTTTAGTAGTTATAACAAGACAACTTACCCATTCGGTGGGTTCTTCGACTGGACAAATAACATTACTTTCCACAAGTTTGTCTAGCTCTGCTTTGAGCCTGTTTTTTAATTGAAATGGAACTCTCCGGCATGCGTCTACACTTGGGATTGCATCTGGCTTTAGTTTTAAATCGCAGGTAAAATCTTTCAAGCAGCCTAGACCTTGAAACAAGTCACTGTTAGCAGACATAATATTATTACTGGTATTCATCTCGACATTATGTATCCTTTTGATCAAATTGAGTGTGTCGCACGACTCCCTTCCTATTATATTTTGTGAATCTATGTCTACTACATGGAACAAGACATTATAAATGTGGCCTTTATGACTTAGCGGTAGAATACACTGACCTATAGTGGGTATTGACTGTCCACTGTAAGTAGAGAGTTTATGTCTACTTTTAGTAATCAAATCAGGTGAAACACTCAATGTATTGAATGTTTTACCTGACAAGACATTAGTGTCTGCTCCTGTGTCTAACAGAAAGTTAATGTTTACATTATTGATTGACAAATTTGCACGCCATGACTCCGATTGAAGGCTATTAATGTGGATTGATCCCATACAAAGGGAGTTATCTGACTGATCTAGTTCAATATTTTGTACCTGCTTGTTGCGACATACAACAGCAAAGTGGTTGAGTTTTCCACATTTCTTGCACTTGACTCCATTGGCTGGACACTTGAATCGGTGCACTTGACCGCAGCGGTGACACGTGTCTGGTTGGGTACTGCTTGATGGCTTGGAATTGTTTGACCGTCTGGGGCTACTTGTCTGTGTGGAGCGGTTTGGTTGTCTGTAGCTGCTTGGCTGTTGTTGTCTTGACTCGCGTTCCTGTCTTCCTGCATGTACTTGGCCGACCATTGCTGTGTCTTCTAATGTTCTGGCTTGAATTTTGGTTGTTTCCATGTATCTAGCTAACTGTACGGCTTCCTCCAATGTTTTTGGTTTTTTGACCAGGATCCTTTCTTTTATGTAATGGTTTTGGGGGGTGAGATTCCAGCTAAATATATCCCTGATGAGACTGTCCTCTAGAGTGTTGAACTCGCATTGTCTGCCGATATTTTTTAAATCCGTGACGTAGTCGTCAATTGCCTCATCTGCACCCTGACGCCTATTGAACAGTTTGTGGCGTTCCATCGTTACGTTAGCCTGTGGCGTGAAGTGATTAGTGAATCTTGAGACGAGATCATCAAACGTGATTACGTCTATATCTACGTTGAATGAGTAGAATATTGCTAGGGACTCTGTTCCGATGAAGTGAAGCAAGATTGCTACCTTGCGGCTGTCTCTCTCGTTTTCGAGATTGTTAGCTCGCAAGTAAATTTTTAATTGCGTGATCCAGTTTCTCCATGTCACAGCCGTGTTGTGGCTTTTTAGGTCTAGTGGTCCGAGGTGTCCTGAACCTACGGATAATCCCGGTGCCGTGCCGGAACGTGCGCCATCTTGGCATCGTGAAGCGGACTTTTTCTTCCCCTCAACCTTACTGACTGCGTCGTCTTCTTCTTCTGACACCATGTTGAAATAAAGATAAACGACTGCCGGTTATAAATGGTTTGTTTATTATAGTAAACTTAATAGACTTTTAATACAAGGTTTAGACAAGGGCCGGGCGTGCGCGCCATGAGAGGGCAGGCCATAGACTAGGCAAGTGTTGCTATACCTGACAAAGACGTCAAGTCAAAATACCGCAAAATACTTCTAAAATAAAGTCCATGTCCATTTCACGAAAGAAGTCCCGCAGACGCAGCGCTGTATGTCGCGCGACATAATGTTGTTTCACAACTTTTGGCATCGTAAATAAACCTTATAACGAACTAATCCAATAATAAACTCACAAAATATCTACCACAACAAACGCACCTTGATAACATCGACAAACGACAACATGGCCGATCTGTTAAATTTAGTTCCACAATTGTCCGCGGGTCCGCGGGACTTCTTTCGTGAAATGGACTTTAGCTCGAAGTTGGCTACGAACGAATGCTACGATAAAGGTATCTAGAGTCTAGCTAAAGTCTGTTTTTTACATAGACATATATTTTTCCTTACTCATTGGTTTTTTAATCCCTGAGACTAAATTGACAGATGCAAATGTCAAACTTGCAAATAATGCTGCCAGCTTTTTTGTTTAGTGTTGTACCTACGATACCGATTTGTTGAATAGTAACTTTTTATATTTATTAGACGATTAGAAAAAAAATACAGATGCTATCAGTGTTGTTCCCGTACACGATAAAACGGATATATGAACCATTTTCTTATAAAACGGCAGCACTTTTGAAAAATACGGCAATTATTGAAACTTGACACCATACAAACAATTGCAATTCTAAAAATAAATATGATAATACGGCAGTTAGTGATTTTGACCACTAACCCCCCACCCCAACTGTCTGTGTCTATTGCGATACAATATCTAGTGTTTTTTGTTATATTTTCGTTGAGTTTGTTTCTGTTACTTTGTTATTTTTTTGTGTTAAGTGTTGTGGTTTTGTTACGTTTTTTGTTTTCACTGAACATTTATCATGGACGCTCAGCCTTCTACTTCGTCGCGTAGGCGTGAAGAAGAAAGTTTATCGCCAAGAAAAAAACGTAAGCTCATATTATCATTTAGCCAAACAGAAAAAGATATGATCATCAACGCTTACAAATATGTTCGTACTGAAACGAAAACCGAATCTCCAACCGAGACGCCCAAAAAAACGAATGTGTTAAACTGCCGAAATCCTGAACATATCCAGAGCTACAATCTACTGGGTGCAGAAGGAGCACAAAGAGAATTAAAATTTTTGCTCTCCGAAAATACCTGCCCGTAAATTAAACTTCAAAGACTAATTGGACGATTTCACTCTTTCGGATATACGTTGAAAAGCTAAAAAAAAATAATTTTAAACGTTGCCCCACACTAGGAATTTCTCGTTTATCGTGGTTGCGTTTACAAACACTTACAACTCACGTACACAAACACACCCAGACCCGAAACAATTACTATCTGTAGGCCATCCAAGTATTTGTTCTGTGCGGGGATCGAACCCGCGACACGCAGCGCTGTAGTCCAATCCCTTACCCACTGCGCCAACCGTACCGTCAAATTTTTTTTATAGAAACGAATCACGCTTGCTAAAAATAATAAAACTTTCAAATTGAATGAAGTACGAATCCTTTTTGATTGAAGAAGGGCTTCGTCAAGTGACCCCGCAGCGGTGGAAAAACTGTGGCTCACGTTATTAAACTCAAACTATATATTATATAGTCGAAGACATTACTGATCGATGTTTAATAGAAGTAGCCAGCTCTGATGATTCAGACATGGAGTCATTTTTGAAATCTGATATATAAAATTAAAATGCCTTTTATTTCATCCATTAATAGTTTAAAATATACACAGATTTAAAGTAAAATGACATGCATGCATGATTAATGAATTCCTGTAATTAATTATTTAAAAATGTAACACGTTAAATATATCTACACCATATTACTTGTGTATTATTTCGTTTTAAATAACTACCTACATCTTTTACTCAGGATAACTTATTATAGAAAAACGATATTAATTGATTTCATTAACGGCAATTTACGGTAGTGGCACATCACTATTTAAAAATTGCAAAAAACTGACAACCCACGTAATGTCATTTTAGTCTCCGAGATTAAAAAACAGACAAGTAGTCTAGACCAAACGGGAGCTGCCTCAAGTTAGAAATTGTTCTTGTTGTTTTACAGTTTCTAATAAACAAATTGATTACACATGGCTTCGAATAAAAAAGTGGATATCGGGTTCTTAGAAGAAAAGAATAGTTGGCTATTACACCCAAAGTTCTTTCCAAGCAAAGTTGGAGGGAAACCAGCATGGTTAGATCTAAAAGATTTGCCAAGCCCAAATGAAATACATTGCAAAAAATGCGACGACCCTATGGTCTTCCTATGCCAGGTATATTTTTATTATCATGAAGTATATTGTGCTAACAATGTTTAGCTGATATTGTAAAATCAAAAATTGTAAACATAGGTTATAAAAAGTATTAAGTATTGCTTATATTTTTACATTTCAGATCTATGCGCCATATGAAGAGTCCAGCACAGCTTTTCACAGGACAATATTTTTATTTGTATGCAGAAATGGAGCATGTTGTCAAACAAACAGTTCAGATAATTTTATTGTGTTGCGCTGCCAACTTCCAAGGAATAATGATTTTTATTCTTTTAAACCATATGAAGAGATAGAAACTGAAGTATGATTTGCAATAGAAAATTAATTTTACCAGCTTAACTTTTGCTACCTACTACACTACTATTTAGCGTGTCTTGGTAGACAATTTGATTCAAATTCTGTTCTGTCCTATTTGGTATCCAGGCAGTGGGAAACAGAAACTATTCCTTATGACATTATTTAGTACCTATACTTACCATGACTTTTTGCAGGATTTCCCTATGGAAGAGTGGCCCAAATTATGTAATCTCTGTGGTAGTAAAGGCCCTTCACATTGTTCCAAATGCAAAAAGACTCATTATTGCAGCCGTAAACATCAAATCTTGGACTGGCAAAAAGGTCACAAACAAATGTGTGCAGAGTTACAGGTGAGATCATGTTTGGTCTAGAAACCTCTTTTCATATTATTCAGAAATTAACTGAAGATGAACTAGTGTCTTCATTCATTGATGTGTGTGTTCCATCTTTTGCAGATAGCTGACAGAAAACCTAACAATTTTATAGTGACAGAAGCAGGGAAATCTGTTCTATTCAAGGAGTGGGATCTCATAGTAGATGAAGAAGATGAGGTAGGTACTTCAAATTGATTAATGAATCTAGTCACTTAAATTCTATGATGGTAAACAAATGTCAAATTTATAATTTTTCAGGAGGATCCTAAAGATGTGAATGTTGATGAAGAAATGGATAAGTTAAGAAAACTGATGGAAGAGAAAAGAGCTGGTACATTAAGCAATGTTAGTGAAGATGAACTGGAACAGTACTCTGAGACAAAACCTGAAGACAAAGTCTTCAATAAATTCAACAAAAGAGTGGCAAGACATCCAGACCAAGTGTTGAGGTATGACAGAGGAGGTCAACCTCTGTGGATTACTGGTAATTCTGGCAACAGCATTGTGAATATACCGGATTGTCAGTACTGTAATGGGGAAAGACAATTTGAATTCCAAGTAAGTTGTTTTACACATACTACATTTCCTTATGAAGAACAGTAGGTATATTACTTAAAGGTTGTTTCACTGATTTTTGTCTTAAATTAATGAAATTTAGGTCAGAGTGTCGACTTGGGGGCACTATGAAAAAAATACTTAGAAAAATTTCGCGACCAATTTCGAGGTAGGTAGTTGGTCACAGTTCTAACCTAATAGGTTAGGTTAGAACTGTGACCAACTACCTACCTCGAAATTGGTCGCGAAATTTACCTATGGATGATGGACCTATGGATCCCTTCCACATCGTTTTAGCGACAAACGGTTAGTCGGAGACAAAAAACACCAAGACAACAAGTTACGTAAAATTAATGTATATAATACTGATTATTATGAATAAAAAGAAATCTAAACAAAAAAGATATGAGTTTGAATAATAGTGTAAAAGATGGTTATGTTGAGAAAATATAGGAAAACAAATAAAAGTATAATAAATGTTTATGGCTACCGACTGTAACGAGTCTTTTAAGCCTGTTACATACTATTGAATTCTTTGCTTTGATTTGTAGGCTCTGGTTGGTGTTGCCTTATGAAAATTCATTTTTTGTTGACTTGGATTCGTGAAGTGGTCACACTGATTTTTATTTTCGATGCTGTCAAATTGACTTTGACATTTCTTGCTTTTCGACCTACAGCCTGGAATCAATGGAGTGATTTTTGAGCGCTCCAATAAAATCTCAAAATATAACTTGAGATGGGCGGCATCTAGTCCCTAATTATGTGGTAGCCGATTGCCCTGGTCATGATCCTAATTGGATAGCCTTTATTTTTTAAGGTAAGCGAATTCTTTGTGATTTCGGTCCGTTCCGCGTTGTCATGGCTATTTTGATAGCAGACGCTAATAGTTTCCGATATTTAATTGTTTCAGGATCTCTTATCTTCATTTGATAATTATTTGCTTGGATTAATTCATCTACTGATGACCACATTTTGATTTTTGGAAGAAACGGTGAGTTTAATTGCATATTGCTCGTAAAGATTTTTGCAACGATTTCTAAATCGATCGCCATTTTTTATCCGCTAACGATTATTCATGTTTGTTTTCAGCCACAAGGCGTTTTTTTTCCATATTACTTAAATTTTTGAACGCACGCCTACCAAAATGCATATATCTTGGACCGCCGTTGGCAATCTCGGCGAATATCACCAAGATGCTCTTGGATAATCCATCAGGTTCCTAATTTAGTCGACGGAGTTTGGTATGGTTTATGATACATAACTTCAATTTATTTTAAAAAAGTGCAATAATGACAGGTCTTAGAATAACAGCGATATCATCTTAATTTTACACATTAGAGCTGTTAGCTTTAGAATTAGAAAGGAATTTTCAAACCAGCAGCCTTCGGGTAATAAAGTCGTTCTTACTTTTCATGATCGATTTTTATTGATACCTTCCCGCTTGAAGATTAAAAGTCTCAAGCTCCCGCAGGTAAGTCTATCCTTGGCATAGTTTTGTGTGTACTCCAGGCGCCCGAATTTTCACTTTTACTTATTTTTATTTGGAGCACACCAAACAGTTTAATTTCATTCATCTCACTCTCTTCTCATCTCACACACTCTTTTTTTTATTATTACAATTGTCGCTCAGCGAACAGGGACTTGAAGTAGGTTTGTCTGGTACCTATATACTGTCATTATTGCACAATTATTAAATAACTTATGAGTCTATTGTTTGCATTAGTTTGTTCTACATTGTTACTTTAATAACTCTGTGTTTATTTTAATTTTTGACTCATAAGTAGTACTTAACTTAATTTGGTGAATCTTTGTAAACAATATTTGGTGTTTACTTATTGATAATTTTGTTTATTGACCTGTTTGTTTTAATAACATGTTTTTTTCTTAGCAAAACCAACAGAAATGTATAGCATTGACCGTGTTTTGTTGTTCTCAACAGTAAAGTTATTTTAAAAACTAAGTTTAACTTTTAAAGAAAATAATTTAATCTAATTGTAAGTACAATATTGTACATTTAATTTATCTAGATTTAAGCTGCTTGTAAGTGATTATTGCACTTTTAAAACGATAAAATTAACTTAGTAATTTTTCATGGGAATACCACATTGACTTCAATACTTAACCTCAAACTTGAGAATTTATTTTCAAACTTTTAACTTTTTGAAATTTAGTTTTTGCTTTTCGTTTGCTATTCGCCTTGCTGTTTGTTAGTCATGGACAAGGGAGTTCAGTTTCCGCCGCTTCAGGATTCGGGTGATGTCGATACCTGTACTGCTGTTGATGCTGATGCTATTGAGAAAGTCCATGAGATGGTTAATGCCACAGATGTTAACAATCCCTTTGACTCAAGAATCGCTCACTCTTCTTCGGCTCTTACAGCTCAAGCGTTGCCCTCATTTAATTCCTTGAATGCGCTTGTGAATGAAAATATTCGAAAAAACTTTCCTCCTTTCACTAAATTGCCTGACTTGAAGAAAAGTAGAATAGTGTAATAATAAAAAAAAAGGTGTGTGTGAGATGAGAAGAGAGATGAATGAAATTAAACTGTGTGGTGTGCTCCAAATAAAAATAAGTAAAAGTGAAAATTCGGGCGCCTGGAGTACACACAAAACTATGCCAAGGATAGACTTACCTGCGGGAGCTTGAGACTTTTAATCTTCAAGCGGGAAGGCATCAATAAAAATCAATCATGAAAAGTAAGAACGACTTTATTACCCGAAGGCTGCTGGTTTGAAAATTCCTTTCTAATTCTAAAGCTAACAGCTCTAATGTGTAAAATTAAGATGACATCGCTGTTATTCTAAGACCTGTCATTATTGCACTTTTTTTTAAAATAAATTGAAGTTATGTATCATAAACCATACCAAACTCCGTCGACTAAATTAGGAACCTGATGGATTATCCAAGAGCATCTTGGTGATATTCGCCGAGATTGCCAACGGCGGTCCAAGATATATGCATTTTGGTAGGGGCGTGCGTTCAAAAATTTAAGTAATATGGAAAAAAACGCCTTGTGGCTGAAAACAAACATGAATAATCGTTAGCGGATAAAAAATGGCGATTCGACGCAGGAGTCGTTACGAACAAATACAATTAAACTCACCGTTTCTTCCAAAAATCAAAATGTGGTCATCAGTAGATGAATTAATCCAAGCAAATAATTATCAAATGAAGATAAGAGATCCTGAAACAATTAAATATCGGAAACTATTAGCGTCTGCTATCAAAATAGCCATGACAACGCGGAACGGACCGAAATCACAAAGAATTCGCTTACCTTAAAAAATAAAGGCTATCCAATTAGGATCATGACAAGGGCAATCGGCTACCACATAATTAGGGACTAGATGCCGCCCATCTCAAGTTATATTTTGAGATTTTATTGGAGCGCTCAAAAATCACTCCATTGATTCCAGGCTGTAGGTCGAAAAGCAAGAAATGTCAAAGTCAATTTGACAGCATCGAAAATAAAAATCAGTGTGACCACTTCACGAATCCAAGTCAACAAAAAATGAATTTTCATAAGGCAACACCAACCAGAGCCTACAAATCAAAGCAAAGAATTCAATAGTATGTAACAGGCTTAAAAGACTCGTTACATTACATCCCTCCCCGAAAATAAAAGAAAGGAACTTTCTTTTATTAGAAAGAAATCTTCAACACAATAGACCAGTCTTAACAACTTTCTAAATCCAAAAAAAGAAAAGAATCATAAAAGATTCAAAGTGTAAATGAATTCTGAAAATGTCAAACGACAAGGTCTCAAGAATTTAATAAAAGTAAAAACATGCAAATGACAAAAAGTCAAAAATGAAATATGTGAAAAACAGAAAAAATTATAAGTTATAAAAACTTGTTAAATGAAACGAAGAGAGAAATCTCTTAGCGCTTCTAAACTCCAAAACAGTGCAGTTAGGCACTATAGCCACTGACTACAAATTTCAAACGAATTCGAACAAATTACCAATACAAACTACAATTTTTAGTGCAGTTAGGCACTATAGCCACTGACTAAAAATTTCAAACCACTTGGAACAGTACAACTTTGAGTGCAGTTAGGCACTATCGCCACTGACTACTATGTCAACTGCTTCCAACTCTACCATCTCTATGAGTGCAGTTAGGCTCTATTGCCACTGACTAACTCCGTATCCAACAATCCAAAAAAAATTGAAACTCCAAACAAAAGTTTTTAAATAAAGCTGAAAGACCTTATTTAAAATATTGTTACAGGCACAACCTGCAACGAAACAAAGGAAAGCGTACTGTGATCGGCTCATCACCACCGAATTCCCGAGCACAATAGCTGTAAAAGAATGTTGCTGTGACTGGCTCAACACTACCAATCTCCCAAACACAGACAAACACAAAAAAATCATTGAGATCTCCAATGAGAAATCTCAATAACGAAAAGGCGAAAGCCAAAGTTTCACAATGCGATCGGCACATCACCACCGAACTTCCGAACGCAAAGAAAAAAGAATGACGAAAGTCAAAAAAAAAATCCCACATTGTGATCGGCACAACACCACCGACTTTCCGAGCACAATGGAAAAAAAGAGTCGAAATCAAGGTCAAAAGTTACACCAAGATTCAAAAAATAATAAGGCATTTTGTAACAAAGGTTACAGAATGACCCTAAAAAGTAAAGTCCAGGATGAACGCGTTACTAACAAAGTCAAATCCGATCATTAAAGAGAATAAAACTCTAGTAAAAATGAGAAACAATTCTGTCAATGAACAGCACAAACTAGATTTAAAAATCGATTACTATTTATGACGAAGAGAAAATAGAATGATTTCAAACTATGAAAAAAGAAGAATACAAAAACTTGAAATTGAGTTCAAGTTTTTGATCTCAAGGTAAAAATAACCTGAAGTGTAGGGTTACATAAGATCCTAATAAAATGTAAACAGGTAAAAGGTTACCCTTAGAAAATAAGATCTTATACAATCCAACAAAAACGAACAAAACATAAAATAAGATCCTTCGGTGTGAAAAACATTTAGTGTGGAAAAAATTGTATTTAATTAACAAAAATGGCCTAAGTTTTATTTTTAGAATGTTAAGAATTCAAATTCAATAAATTTATAAGAAGTTACCTAACATACATCTTTCAAACCACCGATAACCTATCATCCATCCCCTCGTACATCACACTGTCAAAAGCGGCTTTCAAACAGAATTTATCAAAAATCAAGACTAACACTTGGAAACCAAATTAAAATTTAATAATATCTTTAACATGATAACGTCCCACTGAACCTTTATTTAAATCTTTCAAAACATAAACGTTATCCGAAACCTTTTCAGTTATTTTACACTTTACAAACTTAGGTGCAAGCTTAGCTGAAAAATATGCAGGAGCATGAGATTGAACAAAACTTCTTCTCCACACCATATCACCCACACCAAAAGAAATGACTTTCCGACCTTTATTATAATAAGCGGCATTTCGCTTATACCCCTTTAACAAGTAAGCTTGAACTTTAACAAAAATATCACTAAGTGAATTAAGAGAAACTGCATAAGCATTCCTATTTGAAATTTCTAGTTGAGATAAGTTATCAACAGAACTACTAAAGTGATGTAATGACGCATCAAGAATAAGCTCCCTACCAAACATCAGAAAGTTAGGAGTAAACTCAGTAGCAAGGTTTACACTATTATTTAAAGCTAATTGAACATTGGGCAAAAAACTTGACCAAGTTCTATGATCATCTTTAACAAAACACGATATGCAGGTTTCGACCGTTTTATTATATCTCTCAACAGGGTTATTTTGAGGTGTATACAAAGTATTATAAAATATTTTGGTTATATTAAAACCTTTCAAAAAATCTACAAAATGTTTTGAAGTAAATTGAGTTCCATTGTCACAAACTACTATTTTTGGACAACCAAATTTGAGAAATATTTCTTTTTCAAAATGTTTACAAATTACTCTAGTGGTAGCATTGATCATTGGAAAGAACCAGCAATATTTAGTAAAAACGTCTACAACCGAAAGTATGTATCTATGACCAGAATAAGTTTTAGGTAGAATTCCTATGATATTAACTGAGAGCATAAGCATCAACAGCAGTACAGGTATCGACATCACCCGAATCCTGAAGCGGCGGAGACTGAACTCCCTTGTCCATGACTAACAAACAGCAAGGCGAATAGCAAACGAAAAGCAAAAACTAAATTTCAAAAAGTTAAAAGTTTGAAAATAAATTCTCAAGTTTGAGGTTAAGTATTGAAGTCAATGTGGTATTCCCATGAAAAATTACTAAGTTAATTTTATCGTTTTAAAAGTGCAATAATCACTTACAAGCAGCTTAAATCTAGATAAATTAAATGTACAATATTGTACTTACAATTAGATTAAATTATTTTCTTTAAAAGTTAAACTTAGTTTTTAAAATAACTTTACTGTTGAGAACAACAAAACACGGTCAATGCTATACATTTCTGTTGGTTTTGCTAAGAAAAAAACATGTTATTAAAACAAACAGGTCAATAAACAAAATTATCAATAAGTAAACACCAAATCTTGTTTACAAAGATTCACCAAATTAGGTTAAGTACTACTTATGAGTCAAAAATTAAAATAAACACAAAGTTATTAAAGTAACAATGTAGAACAAACTAATGCAAACAATAGACTCATAAGTTAATTAATAATTGTGCAATAATGACAGTATATAGGTACCAGACAAACCTACTTCAAGTCCCTGTTCGCTGAGCGACAATTGTAATAATAAAAAAAAAGGTGTGTGTGAGATGAGAAGAGAGATGAATGAAATTAAACTGTGTGGTGTGCTCCAAATAAAAATAAGTAAAAGTGAAAATTCGGGCGCCTGGAGTACACACAAAACTATGCCAAGGATAGACTTACCTGCGGGAGCTTGAGACTTTTAATCTTCAAGCGGGAAGGCATCAATAAAAATCAATCATGAAAAGTAAGAACGACTTTATTACCCGAAGGCTGCTGGTTTGAAAATTCCTTTCTAATTCTAAAGCTAACAGCTCTAATGTGTAAAATTAAGATGACATCGCTGTTATTCTAAGACCTGTCATTATTGCACTTTTTTTTAAAATAAATTGAAGTTATGTATCATAAACCATACCAAACTCCGTCGACTAAATTAGGAACCTGATGGATTATCCAAGAGCATCTTGGTGATATTCGCCGAGATTGCCAACGGCGGTCCAAGATATATGCATTTTGGTAGGGGCGTGCGTTCAAAAATTTAAGTAATATGGAAAAAAACGCCTTGTGGCTGAAAACAAACATGAATAATCGTTAGCGGATAAAAAATGGCGATTCGACGCAGGAGTCGTTACGAACAAATACAATTAAACTCACCGTTTCTTCCAAAAATCAAAATGTGGTCATCAGTAGATGAATTAATCCAAGCAAATAATTATCAAATGAAGATAAAAGATCCTGAAACAATTAAATATCGGAAACTATTAGCGTCTGCTATCAAAATAGCCATGACAACGCGGAACGGACCGAAATCACAAAGAATTCGCTTACCTTAAAAAATAAAGGCTATCCAATTAGGATCATGACAAGGGCAATCGGCTACCACATAATTAGGGACTAGATGCCGCCCATCTCAAGTTATATTTTGAGATTTTATTGGAGCGCTCAAAAATCACTCCATTGATTCCAGGCTGTAGGTCGAAAAGCAAGAAATGTCAAAGTCAATTTGACAGCATCGAAAATAAAAATCAGTGTGACCACTTCACGAATCCAAGTCAACAAAAAATGAATTTTCATAAGGCAACACCAACCAGAGCCTACAAATCAAAGCAAAGAATTCAATAGTATGTAACAGGCTTAAAAGACTCGTTACAATAGTTTATAGCGGTAAATCTTGTGTTAGGGAATTTATTACTCAAATAGAAGAATATTTTCTTTATAAAAATTTCAATGAAAACCTCCTTGTGGGTTCTTTTTCAGATTTGCTTGATGGCATAGCACTTAAATGGTTTAGATCTATACGACTTCGTATTCCTTCTTGGCATGCACTTAAGCTAGCGCTTTTAAAACGCTTTGATAAGCCTGACTTTGATTATTTCTTAGAGAATGAGCTCCGCACCAGAAAACAGAAACCGTCTGAGTCGCTTCCTGATTTCATCACTGAAATTTCTGATATGGCCAGTCGCCTTTCAGAACCTTTGTTTGACCAAACTTTAATTAATGCCATAAAACACAATATGTTACCTGTTTATACACCTTTTTTGTTTCTTAGGCAGATTGATTCAATTGAACAATTTTTAGAACTTGCAAAAGAACTGGAAGTTGTTGTAGACAGAAAACCCAACAAAGAGTCAGTTAAACCTTCAGTAAAAGTAAATGCAGTTTCTAATGATTTAACTTGTCTGAAATGTAAAAAACCCGGACACTCGTATAAAAATTGTAAGTCCATACCGGGTATTGTTTGTTTTAAGTGTCATAAGGCAGGGGTCACTTCTAAGACTTGTGACGTTTGTAATTCGGCTGTTAAAGACTCGCAAGAGCCAAAAAACTGATTCGGTTGCATCGAGCCCACGTTTTTGAGAAAACTTCGAGTGTCTCGATGTGTAAAAAAACAATTAGAAGTCACAAGCCGGAGGATGTTACTCGTGATAAAGATTTTTCAGGCTGGTTGGATTATTTAAAGACCTTTTTTAACATTTATCGTTCAGCTCCTATTCTTTTTACAAAACAAAGTGATGCTAGACCCTTTTTAGAATTTAAAGTTGGAAATCAAATTTTTTCAGGTTTGTTGGACAGCGGTTCCACTAAATGTGTTTTAGGCTCAAATATTCACGAACAATTTTTGCAGTCAGGTTATAAAATTAGACCTTCTTGTGGTTCTGCTTCTATAGCAGATGGCACCTCTCGGAGAATTATTGGTGTCATGGATTTGCCAGTAACTTGTGATAATATCACTAAGATAATAGAATTTTTAATTATTCCTTCTTTTGATCCACCCATCATTTTAGGTTTTGACTTTTGGATTAAATTTAAAATTGCTAGAGACTTGTGGAAAAACATTACACTTGTTAAAGATAGTCAAAATAATAAAATACAAGTTTGTTCTGTTACTCCTATTTCTGAACTTTCTCCTTCAGAGAAACAGAAATTAAATAGCACTATTGCTTTGTTTGAAGACATTTCTTATGAGAAAAGAGGTTTGGGACTCACTCATTTAGTTGAACATAAAATTAACGTTACTAGTGAACCTTTTAAACAAAGATATTGGCCTTTGAGTCCTGCTAAACAAAAAGAACTTTTTGATGAAGTAGAAGTTTTACTAAAAGAAGGCATTATTCAACCCTCTAAGTCTCCTTGGTGTTCACCTGTTTTAGCGGTAGAAAAGAAAGATGGAGGTACTAGATTGTGTTTAGATTCAAGACGATTAAATTCTGTTACTATTAAAGATTCTTATCCCCTTCCTTATACTTCTAGAATATTAGATAACCTTAGAGGTGCCAAGTATATTAGTACAATAGATCTTTCTAAAGCTTTTTTGCAAATTGCACTTGAGAAATCCTCCCGTGAGAAAACTGCTTTTGTGGTTCCTGGAAAAGGTCTGTACGAGTTTGTTCGCATGCCATTCGGTCTCACAAATGCACCGGCTGAGTTGCAGAGACTAGTAGATAAACTTTTTGGTCCAGAGTATGATAATTCTGTATTTTGTTATTTAGACGATTTAATTTGTATAAATTCTGACTTTAATGGCCATATTGAACAATTAAATAAAATTTATAATATATTAAGAGAGGCAGGATTAACCGTAAATTTAAAGAAATGTAACTTTTGCAAAGATAGACTTCGCTATCTTGGTTTTATTGTTGACAGTAATGGTTTGCATACTGATCCTTCTAAATTAGAGACAATAGAAAATTTTCCTCGTCCAGAATCGGTAAAACAACTTCGAAGTTTCCTTGGTTTATGTTCCTATTATCGTAGATTCATTTGCAAATTTGCTGATATTGCTTCTCCTTTAACTAAAATGACTGCAGGTAGTAAAAATTCTAAAAAGTCACTTACTTGGAATGACGAAGCTGAAAATGCATTCCAAGAATTAAAAAATTCGTTAGTAACTTCTCCCGTCTTGCAATGTCCCAATTTTGAAAAACCTTTCTTTTTACATTGCGACGCTAGTTCTGTGGGCATTGGTAGTGTTTTGAGTCAAGAGGATGAGAAGGGAGATCAACATCCCATTGCTTTTTATTCTAGGTCACTTAATAAATGTGAAAGAAATTACAGTACCACTGAACGTGAATTATTAGCTATTTTAGATTCCATAGAACATTTTAGACCTTATATTGAAGGAATGAAGTTTGCAGTTGTCACTGACCACGCTTGTTTGAAATGGCTTTTAGGTCTCAGTAATCCTAGTGGACGTTTGGCTCGTTGGGCTGCTAGAATTTCTCAATTTACATTCGATATTATTCATAAAAAAGGTTCATTACATTTAGTTCCAGATGCTTTATCTCGCATAGAAGTCGCCGCTATAAACGCTCAGGACAGTTTAGTCTTACCTGACGATGAAATTACTGACCCTTGGTATAGAAAAATATTTATCCATTGTCAAAAATCTCCTAGAAAGTATAAGAATTTTAGAGTTGAAAATAATACTTTATATAAATTTTGTAGAAATAAATATAATCCTCACAGTCTTTTAGACTGGAAGATTGTTATACCCAAAGAGCATATTTTAGATACTATTAGATCAAATCACGATGATGTGAATTCTGGACACTTAGGAATACATAAAACTTTAAAGAAATTAAAACAACATTATTTTTGGAAGGGAATGTTTAATGATATTCATCAATACATTTTGTCTTGCGATACCTGTAAAGCTTATAAACATACTACATCTCCACCTTTTGGTATTATGATTAATCCTAAAAAAGTTGATCGTCCCATGCTTATGCTCTCAGTTGATATCATAGGAATTCTACCTAAAACTTATTCTGGTCATAGATACATACTTTCGGTTGTAGACGTTTTTACTAAATATTGCTGGTTCTTTCCAATGATCAATGCTACCACTAGAGTAATTTGTAAACATTTTGAAAAGGAAATATTTCTCAAATTTGGTTGTCCAAAAATAGTAGTTTGTGACAATGGAACTCAATTTACTTCAAAACATTTTGTAGATTTTTTGAAAGGTTTTAATATAACCAAAATATTTTATAATACTTTGTATACACCTCAAAATAACCCTGTTGAGAGATATAATAAAACGGTCGAAACCTGCATATCGTGTTTTGTTAAAGATGATCATAGAACTTGGTCAAGTTTTTTGCCCAATGTTCAATTGGCTTTAAATAATAGTGTAAACCTTGCTACTGAGTTTACTCCTAACTTTCTGATGTTTGGTAGGGAGCTTATTCTTGATGCGTCATTACATCACTTTAGTAGTTCTGTTGATAACTTATCTCAACTAGAAATTTCAAATAGGAATGCTTATGCAGTTTCTCTTAATTCACTTAGTGATATTTTTGTTAAAGTTCAAGCTTACTTGTTAAAGGGGTATAAGCGAAATGCCGCTTATTATAATAAAGGTCGGAAAGTCATTTCTTTTGGTGTGGGTGATATGGTGTGGAGAAGAAGTTTTGTTCAATCTCATGCTCCTGCATATTTTTCAGCTAAGCTTGCACCTAAGTTTGTAAAGTGTAAAATAACTGAAAAGGTTTCGGATAACGTTTATGTTTTGAAAGATTTAAATAAAGGTTCAGTGGGACGTTATCATGTTAAAGATATTATTAAATTTTAATTTGGTTTCCAAGTGTTAGTCTTGATTTTGATAAATTCTGTTTGAAGGTCACTTTTGACAGTGTGATGTACGAGGGGATGGATGATAGGTTATCGGTGGTTTGAAAGATGTATGTTAGGTAACTTCTTATAAATTTATTGAATTTGAATTCTTAACATTCTAAAAATAAAACTTAGGCCATTTTTGTTAATTAAATACAATTTTTTTCCACACTAAATGTTTTTCACACCGAAGGATCTTATTTTATGTTTTGTTCGTTTTTGTTGGATTGTATAAGATCTTATTTTTTTAAGGGTAACCTTTTATAGGGTCATTCTGTAACCTTTGTTACAAAATGCCTTATTATTTTTTGAATCTTGGTGTAACTTTTGACCTTGATTTCGACTCTTTTTTCCATTGTGCTCGGAAAGTCGGTGGTGTTGTGCTGATCACAATGTGGGATTTCGGCCCCGGCCATATTTTTTCCTTTTTCCATTGTGTTGGACATTGTTGTTCCAATCACAATGCGGGATTTTTTTTTGACTTTCGTCATTCTTTTTTCTTTGCGTTCGGAAGTTCGGTGGTGATGTGCCGATCGCATTGTGAAACCTTGGCTTTCGCCTTTTCGTTATTGAGATTTCTCATTGGAGATCTCAATGATTTTTTGTGTTTGTCTGTGTTTGGGAGATTGGTAGTGTTGAGCCAGTCACAGCAACATTCTTTTACAGCTATTGTGCTCGGGAATTCGGTGGTGATGAGCCGATCACAGTACGCTTTCCTTTGTTTCGTTGCAGGTTGTGCCTGTAACAATACTTTAAATAAGGTCTCTCAGCTTTATTTAAAAACTTTTGTTTGGAGTTTCAAATTTTTTTGGATTGTTGGATACGGAGTTAGTCAGTGGCAATAGAGCCTAACTGCACTCATAGAGATGGTAGAGTTGGAAGCAGTTGACATAGTAGTCAGTGGCGATGGTGCCTAACTGCACTGTTTTGGAGTTTAGAAGCGCTAAGAGATTTCTCTCTTCGTTTCATTTAACTAGTTTTTATAACTTATATTTTTTTCTGTTTTTCACAGATTTCATTTTTGACTTTTTGTCATTTGCATGTTTTTACTTTTATTAAATTCTTGAGACCTTGTCGTTTGACATGTTCAGAATTCATTTACACTTCGAATCTTTTATGATTCTTTTCTTTTTTTGGATTTAGAAAGTTGTTAAGACTGGTCTATTGTGTTGAAGATTTCTTTCTAATAAAAGAAAGTTCCTTTCTTTTATTTTCGGGGAGGGATGTAATGTAACGAGTCTTTTAAGCCTGTTACATACTATTGAATTCTTTGCTTTGATTTGTAGGCTCTGGTTGGTGTTGCCTTATGAAAATTCATTTTTTGTTGACTTGGATTCGTGAAGTGGTCACACTGATTTTTATTTTCGATGCTGTCAAATTGACTTTGACATTTCTTGCTTTTCGACCTACAGCCTGGAATCAATGGAGTGATTTTTGAGCGCTCCAATAAAATCTCAAAATATAACTTGAGATGGGCGGCATCTAGTCCCTAATTATGTGGTAGCCGATTGCCCTGGTCATGATCCTAATTGGATAGCCTTTATTTTTTAAGGTAAGCGAATTCTTTGTGATTTCGGTCCGTTCCGCGTTGTCATGGCTATTTTGATAGCAGACGCTAATAGTTTCCGATATTTAATTGTTTCAGGATCTCTTATCTTCATTTGATAATTATTTGCTTGGATTAATTCATCTACTGATGACCACATTTTGATTTTTGGAAGAAACGGTGAGTTTAATTGCATATTGCTCGTAAAGATTTTTGCAACGATTTCTAAATCGATCGCCATTTTTTATCCGCTAACGATTATTCATGTTTGTTTTCAGCCACAAGGCGTTTTTTTTCCATATTACTTAAATTTTTGAACGCACGCCTACCAAAATGCATATATCTTGGACCGCCGTTGGCAATCTCGGCGAATATCACCAAGATGCTCTTGGATAATCCATCAGGTTCCTAATTTAGTCGACGGAGTTTGGTATGGTTTATGATACATAACTTCAATTTATTTTAAAAAAGTGCAATAATGACAGGTCTTAGAATAACAGCGATATCATCTTAATTTTACACATTAGAGCTGTTAGCTTTAGAATTAGAAAGGAATTTTCAAACCAGCAGCCTTCGGGTAATAAAGTCGTTCTTACTTTTCATGATCGATTTTTATTGATACCTTCCCGCTTGAAGATTAAAAGTCTCAAGCTCCCGCAGGTAAGTCTATCCTTGGCATAGTTTTGTGTGTACTCCAGGCGCCCGAATTTTCACTTTTACTTATTTTTATTTGGAGCACACCAAACAGTTTAATTTCATTCATCTCACTCTCTTCTCATCTCACACACTCTTTTTTTTATTATTACACGACATTATGAAGTTGAATGCTTCGAAATTATGAGACAGTAGTTAGGAATTGTGATATTTAGGATGAAAAATGTTAGGAAGAACATTTCGGATTTTCAATTATCGGAGTTGAAAATTTAGGTGAACTTTGGCGCACCCTTTATGAGTCGTAGTTTTTAATATATTTGCTTACAAATTCCCCGGATTGGTTCTACAATTGTTTTAAGTCTTCTACTAAATCTTAGGATTTTCATTTCGCGTATTCCCAGTGTGATCCCTCAGTTCACACGCACATTTTTTATAACATTTCTGTGCAATAAGGTTTGAATACTCCTAATTTCGTTCCTGCCAACTAATAGAGCATGATTTAATTAATGTTTGACTTTGTAAATAAGTAATAATGATGCCTTTAGAAATTTAAAGTGTGTAGTAGTTAAAATAATATTTCTTAATTAGCAAATTTTATTTCAGATAATGCCACAACTTCTCAACTTCATTGATGTTGGTATAGAACTCAATAGCATTGACTGGGGAGTACTTGTAGTTTACACTTGTAAATCAAGTTGTGATCAAGGACCAGCATACAAAAACGAAGTCATTATAAAGCAAGATTTATCAAGTTAACATTAATGATTACCTACTATTAAATAAAATTAAAGTTACAAATGTCTATTTTTCTTTCACCGGCGCCTTCCCGTAGTCTTCTGATAAGTAGGTCATTAGGTCATTTAATCCTGTGAAGTCTGTTCTTGATGTAGGTGGGTTACTCTTTGGTAAAACTGGTAACATGTTACCCATTTTTATTCTGAACTCCTTAAGCTGTAATTTTAAGTGATTCATTAATTAGTTGAGTAATGTGGCGTCTTAATTGGCAACGGTCGTATGACCGAACGATGCGTTCTCGTCGCACGACGAGATTAAACACACTAATTTCGCCTTTAAAATATCTATTTCACTGTTTTCGCGCAATCACTTACAACCTCAATTAGGACACACTAAAGAAATTAGTGTGTTTAATCTCGTCGTATGATGAGAACGCATCGTTCTGTCGTACGACCATTGCCAATTAGGTCGCTGCCTAAATAGGTAGTTTTGGTCAATTACTAAAATGTAATATTATGCTACAGGCGTAATGTTGCCAAGGTATACCTAATAATACTGTTCAATATATGAACTGAAGCTCAGCAGGTCGGGCAGGTAGCAAGGGTGCTAACACTAAACTAATGAGAAGTAAATAACCTATTTATATTACTCACATTTTTAGCACCTGATAGTTTCCATATCCCATAACACAAACATGTAGTGCCTGTAATAGCATAAACAGTGCCCCAGCCTAGGGCCCTTAAAGCAAGGATAGCACCTGCATCTGCTAACTCAGGACTGCCATGTAAGCCTTGAAAATATAAAAAAGACATTTAATAATAAAAAAATATGATTGTTGGAAGCCAAAAAGGTGAATTGGTATTACCTTTGTTAAAATATTTAGGATCTGTTTTCTTGGCTGTAGATAGTGTAGCACCGAAGCCTACAAAAGCTGAAATCCCAGCAACCGTTGCCAAAAATGCTCCAGCTGTTAATTTAAATTATCATTAAACAAGCACCTTATAGTGTAAATAAGCTTGGTATTTTTAAAGGATAATAAGTCATCTTATTTTTACTAAAATTAAGCAAATAACTGTACTAAGCCAGACCCTGCCCTGGACATCTACCAATCTATATCAGGGTGCTTTACTTCAATACTAGTGTAACTAATAAGTTAACGAGTTAAAGACATAAATTGATGGAAGATAAGCTAATCAGTACAACAACAAATAAATTCTGTAATGTACCTGCACACATCTTGTAAAAAGCTCTTATAATTAAATAGATAATGATATTTTAGAATTCAGGATGTTATTAGGTTCATTGGGACTGGTTTCCCATCTGCCTCTAAGTAAAAGGTTCACTTTACAGAAGTATCCAAACGAGTGAGAAGATTTATGATGATACGAAAGGTTAGAATAAAACTATTACATAAGTTTGTGCAAATTGTTGAATTTTACTTAACTTTTATTCGGTGGAGACGCTCTTCTTTCTCCACAGTATCCATTGCTTTACATAATATTTTTATTTATATTTTCTTTTCACCGCGGTTTTCGATGTTGATATCATTGATCTGTCAATTGTCAAACTTGAAAATTGTCAGTTTGTCAGACATGCATGCTAAATGTCAACTGTCATCTTATGTCAAACCAAACAGCTGGTTTGGTTAAATTCAGAGTAAATCATGTATGAAAAATCTAATTTGCAGCGTTGCAGAGGGTTACTTTTGTAACCTTATAGATGATAATAACTCCTCACTTCTAGTTTGCACGACTCGAAAAGTTCAAGATGATTTTGCTGAATTAGTACAATAGGTAAATATTATTAATTTTGTACGTGAAGCGGAACACATTGGCTAACGTAAAGCCGCGTCCCCACTACGGTCTACGCGGCTTTTGTGCAACTCGTAGCGAAACGTTTCTATTAGGCCGCGCGGCTTAGGCCTCGCTCACGTCCACGCTGACGAGGCACGTTGCGCAGCTGAGCCTCATAGAGCCTAGTGGGGACGCGGCTTAAGGGCAAGCGCGGACGGTTTATTTTTGTCAATTTGTTAACGATGCAAAACGTATTTTAAGCCATTTGGTTTAAAATTGTTATTTAATTTAAATCGATTTATGACCACACCTAATTGTTTAATATGTTTTTTGACGTGACAACGTCTTATAAATTGGTTTGCCGGGTGACACTTCAAGAAACTGCGTTACGCTCCGCTCACGTTATGCGCTCACAATGAGAGCGAGTACGAGCGAGGCACGCGTCCAGAGCGAGAGAGAGAGAGTGAGAGAGATAGGCATACACACCGGTTCATGTCTTGCGCTTCTATTTTCGTTGTCACGTAAAACTTTCGCCCGTATACCGACTTTACAGGCAACCAATTTTTTTTTCTTACTAAATTGCTATTCAGGATAGATATAAAAGGCAATTAAAATGTTTTAATTGTAAAGTGAGGAGGAGAGTGGGGACCTGTCCCCACTCTCCTCATGCCGACGCGACGATGTAGCGATTTTGATAGCAAAGTGCAAAATAAAAATGTGGCGTTGTCGTTACATTTAATAAATACGCGTATCATGATTATTTTTAACCGAACCTTTTATTTTTTTATGTATGTTCCCCAATTACTCGAAGATGGCTGAACCAATTTGGATTTTTTTTTCTTTATCTTTATGATTCGCATGAATAGTTTTTTGTTTCAGCGGCTGATATAGGACTGCCATTTGCGACGTACAGGATTCTACTTTACGACAAAGATTAGTGATCTTCATCTTCTGCTCGGTGTTGAGTTTTCCATCAGCGGCAATAGAACAAACTTCGTTCAGGTACTGCTGGATGGTGGTCATCCATCCTTGGATTTCAGGCGTTGAAACGATAACAGCCGTGGCAGACTTCCACGACGGTGAGGCGGAGGGTTGCGCTGGGCCCCTTGGATTACAGGGGCTGCTCTGCATTTTGCTAGTTTTATTAAAACTTCACTGATTCGCGTCCATTATTCACAAAAACTATAGACTAGCAAGATAAGTAATACATTACATTACGACGGTAACACACTAAAGTAGGTCACTAATATTAAAGTATTATTTAAATATTGCTAATGCGCACGTCTATACAAAGTATGCGCACGTCTATATAGTGCGCACGTTTGCACGCTGCGAGTGCACAATAATATTCTGACTGAAATGGACTGGGATTGCTAAAATCTCATGTTTAACTATTGTTTACACCACTTCATAACATAACATCGCGCCGGCACGCTGTACCGCTGTACGCGGGGTAAGCACATGAGAACTACAAAAAACTGAAAAAAAAAACTTTTTTACTATAAATAAAAACCGACTTCAAAAACACAAAAAGTGAAAAATCAACTTCAGACAGAAAATCTGTTTCTGAAGTCGGTAACTTTTGTTTGTTTGATTTGTTTTTTTGCCACCGACTTCTGAAGCAGATTTTTATTCTGATGTTCATTAGGGTTTCGTAGCCGAATGGCAAAAAACGGAACCCTTATAGATTCGTCATGTCTGTCCGTATGTCACAGCCACTTTATTCGGAAACTATTAAGACTACACAGTTGAAACTTGGAAGGTAGATGTATTCTGTGAACCGCTTTACGATTTTGACACAAAAATTAAAGATTAAGTGGGTCTCCCAATACTTGAATGAAATTGAAACTAAAAGAATCGAGGTTCATAGATCTATAGGAGAGGGGATGGGCTATAATCCACCAAGCAGGCCCAGTGCGGGTTGGTAGATGTCACATGTATTCGAATTTTTGGTTCTAAAAAAGTACACGCGAACGAATAACATTTTAATGCTAAAGAGTTTGTTTTGTTGAACGCGCGAATTGAAAAAATATTTCTATGTTGGATAGTCGATTTATGGAGGAAGGTTATTAGCTATATATTATACTGTGACGCAGAGGAAGTTGCGTGGGTCAGCTAGTTTAACATACAACCTGACCAGCAAATTGAAAACACGTAAGAAAATTTGAATTTCGCGGGCTGCCTTGTCGGATTAACCTCAAGAGATAGAATCCTTTTTTTTTTTTTTTTTGGGGGTGGGAAATCATCAAATAACCCCTCCCGCTCTTGGGTAGAGCGAAAGGGAGTGTCAGAGATAGAATCCTCCATTTTGAATTACTCACTCTAGTCTGCAAGATTTGTCTTTGATTGACATTGACATTTGGGCAGTCACAGACATATAAGTATGGACTGGACATACCTACAAAAAAAAGGTGCATACCTAGAACGGTATTCAAAATGGCTGCCAATGCTAGGGTTGTGTCAATCATGGAACATAGTATTACTGTAACGAGTATTGACACTGGTACTACTTAATAGTATTACGAGTATTAGTATATAGGGAAATCTTAAGGGAAGAGAGACAGCCCCGACACAAGTACTATTGTAACTTACTGGGGTTGCCTCAGTTTATGTATGACACAGTGTTCTGAGATGAAATAAATATTTTTGTATTTTGTATTTTTTTTATATCACATTTGAATTATAAGTAACAGTCCGTTGTAACAAAAACCATGAGTAAATTTACTTTCCTTCTGATAACTGAGAATAAAATTAATTTAAAGTGGTTTTCTGAACAAAATTAAAGAATGCTTTTTACGTTTGTACTTTCGGTTATATCTGCAGGGCTATTGCGTATCTTTTTAAATGTTAGTGGCTATCATTGTGTCCATCGATTAACTGTCAAATGGTTAGTTTAGTACACTAAACCATAACCATTTGACAGTGACAGACAACTAGATGAGGCCGGTGTTTCGTTTCTGACTACTCTGAGAAGAAACTTCCGAAACAAACTCAGAGGTCATGGTCTCTTTTAAAGTTTAGACTAATATTGGTATACACACATGAAGACTATGCAGATTAGTGTCTGAGATGGTCATTTGAAGAAAGCACCATACAGATTTTAGTGGACCCGTCCAGTCGGTGCAAGCATGCTGATGTCTTATTTTCAGATCACGTATAACAATCTTATAAGTCTGTGGGATGGTATCTCGGTTCTGTGAACCACGGGCCAGAGCTAGCACGGTCACTCGAACAGATATCGTTTCAGCGCAGCGAAGGAACTAGTACCGGACTAATACGGCAACGGTACAACACTATTCATGTTTGTAAACAAACGAATGAAATTATGAATTAACAAAAAGGTCTCTGTGACGGAAATAAACCCAAACATTAACACTATATCAATAAATTAATGATCGCTTAGCATTTTTTTCATCGAAAGTGTATTACTCCTAGATACTATTGCATGAAAACTGGCTTCTAACCTATGCACCGACAATTGAGGTTGATTTTCCTTCTTTCTTGCAACACACTTCACAGTACAACACGCAGGCATATTGAATTACTGTTTTCTAACATGTACATGCAGTTTTAAAGGTAAACTTCTCGTAATTTTCTCACAAATCTCATTAGAACAAAAAGTAAACAAACATTTGACAGCAGAACTACCACGAAACTCGCTGCATAACATGGCGGAAACTAAAGAAAACCATATTTCACATTCTGTATCCTATTTCACTCATATTTGTTTAAGCAAATGTATCTATAGAATATCGCGGCGTTTCCATGTTTTTTCTATCTCAATGCAAGCAGAGGAAGGTGTGACTGTCAAGATTAGCTGTCAGTCAAGTGTCAAATGCCGTCATTGTTTATCGTTTATCTCTTGAATTCTCTTGTTATTTTCTAGGTTAACTTTTCTTGATCACTTGAACAGAATATTAAACTATAAAAATGAAGAATAAAACAAAGATTACTGACTTGTTTCGTGAGGCTGAGTCTAACCAGAGCTATGTTAAAGTTTGTGCTCCCATGGTCAGATATAGTAAAGTACAATTCAGAACTCTTGTTAAAAAGTAAGTAACTTATTGTTAGTAAGCTAGTGTACTAATAAATCTAAAGCAATGCTAGTACTGCATAATATATATACAGTCTTCTAGTATATATATGTTCAGAGGGTTGTGTATGGGTGGTAGGTCGGAATGTGCTAATTATTATTATGTTTGTTTCAGCTATGGGGTAGACTTATGCTTCTCTCCAATGATATTAGCGGACTCTTTTTGCCAAAATTCAAAGGCTCGTTTCAGTGAGTTCGCAACAACAGTCAATGATACCCCTATGATTGTGCAGTTTGCTGCTAATAACCGAGATGATTTTGTAGATGCATCAAAACTGGTTTACGCATATGCCGATGGTGTGGATTTAAACTGTGGTTGCCCACAAAAGTGGGCAATGAAGGATGGTTATGGCTGTGCACTTTTATCAAAACCTGAAATAATTCATGACTTGGTAAAAGGTATCAGGAACAGTTTGCCTAATAACTTTAGTGTTTCTGTCAAAATAAGGATATTGAAAGAATTGAACAGGACTATTGAAATGTGTCAGCAGTTAGAAAAATGTGGAGTTAGTTTTTTGACAGTTCATGGACGGACACCAACACAGAAAAGTGGTGATAAAGTAAATGCAGTAGCTTTACGTGATGTAGTTGAGTCAGTACAAATACCTATCATTGCGAATGGTGGGATCAAGACGTTGGAAGATGCAGATGATTTGCACAAACAAGTGAAATGTAGTGGAGTTATGGCTGCCAGTGGGCTTCTTACCAATCCAGGACTGTTCAGTGGGGCAATGAGGACTCCTTTAAGTTGTGTAAAAATGTGGATGGATATGAAAGATCAAGATAGTGATAAAATAACATTTCAGTGTTATCATCATCATTTAGTTTTTATGTTAGAGAAAGTGTTGACAAAACATGAAAAACTAGTGTTCAATCATCTGAATACATTTGAAACTGTTGACAATTTCTTGAATAAATATTTAATAAATGCTGTAGATGATAGATTAGAGTTTAAGTATAATCTAGATGAATTTGTTGATTGTGAATTTGCTGATGAAATAACCCTTAAACATTCCAGTAAATGTAGGGGTTGTGGGAAAAGCGTGTGTTATTGTATTTGTAATAAATATGATTCCAATAGAATGGATGGGAATTATTTTGTATCTTGTGTAAAAGATAGTGATTCTCTTGATATTATGGACTTGAATATATTTGATGAAACTAATTGTTAAATAGTTGTGTATTTTGAAATAAGTATATAAATATTATTTTTTTTAATAAATACTTTGATATTTAATTCCTTAAGTTATCTGATTTATATTATCATGATGGGAATGAATTATTACTTGGAAAAAAAACAAAGTTTTGTAACTACTGGAACAAAATCTCGAAGGTCTCATCTGCCTAGCCTTTTTTTTTATGGTGGGTGGAAAATCATCAAATGACCCCTCCCGCTCTTGGGCAGAGCGAAAGGGAGTGTCAGACTTCTACTGACTAAAAACCACCCATGTTCCTGCTTAGCCCTTCATGTCGAGGCCACGGTATCTGCGAACAACCCGCAGCCCCGACGGGCGTCGGCCCTTCCAAGTTGCTGACAATTCTTTGAGGCGCGCGTGGAACACGAACGCGCCGTCGACACGGCCTGTCGTCGCCATGAGACGGACGGACGGAATCTTATTAGTTTATAGATAGATTTCCAAAAAATATTGGACATATTTTTTTTTTTCACGTAAACAAATTTAACAAATAATGAAGATGATACAGTGGTTCGAAAAGTCGTGTGACGTCACAGCGTGGCACATTTTTTACCAGAAAATGACGTCACAAGCCCCCACTCCTGATCTTTGACACGTTTTATTTTCGTCATTTTTTATTAATTTGATAAAACAAAAAACACTATCCGATATTTTTCGATACCTAATCTAACAGACGGACTAAACAAAATCATATATTTTTTAGTCAGGAAACATCCCTATTGTACGTTACGGGAAATTTTTATGTGAGTGCATAATACGGGTTGTACCTATCATATTTTGTGGGTGATTAGCTAGAAAATTAAGTATATAACCATACCCACCCCTTACAGAAAATTTATAAGGCTGGATTTAATAAGAAATAAACCGTACCTACCCACGGGCGGTGTACAGAAACGACATACGGCTCTATATACAGGGTGTAAACGAACCCTTCACGCATACGACAACCAAGCATTCTGTACATCAAACCAGTACCCCTACGCAAAAATTTTTGCTGGGAAATGACTTTTTTTTTGGGGTCAAAAATCACATTTTACGGTAAAACTCAAAGTAGCACTCTTAAAACATTGTGCTAGTTAATGCTTTGAATAGTAAACGGGTCATGGAGATAATTTAAGTAAAGTTTAAACCTGAAATACTAGTATTTACAAAAACAGCTGTGAAAAATTTGGAACTTTGACCCCCAATATCTCCGTAACTAGGAGGTTCCCAGGTATGGTCTAGAACAAAAAAATTGGTTGCCTGTAAAGTCGGTATACGGGCGAAAGTTTTACGTGACAACGAAAATAGAAGCGCAAGACATGAACCGGTGTGTATGCCTATCTCTCTCACTCTCTCTCTCTCGCTCTGGACGCGTGCCTCTCACTCGCTCTCATTGTGAGCGCATAACGTGAGCGGAGCGTAACGCAGTTTCTTGAAGTGTCACCCGGCAAACCAATTTATAAGACGTTGTCACGTCAAAAAAAATATCGCAGTGGTGGGGAGAACAAATGCCCTTCGTTTGCCTTAAGGGTACTTTTACACCCTATATATGTACGAGTAGCTCACCGTCCGTCCGTCTTATGACGACGACAGGCGGTGTCGACGGCGCATTTTAGTTCCACGCGCGCCTCAAATAGATGTCAGCAACATTGGAGGGACCCAAGGGAGGCAAGGGCCGACGCCTGCTGGGGTTGCGGGTTGTTCGAAAGAGATACCGCTGCCCCGGACACAAAGGGCTAAGAAGGAACATGGGTGGTTTTTAGTCAGTAGAAGTCTGACACTCCCTTCCGCTCTGCCCAGAGCGGGAGGAGTCACATTTTGATGATTTCCCACCCTCCAAAAAAAGGGTTGTTTCGATGGTTTTAGTAATTATAACGCAGTAGGTAAAACCATATTTGTTACGGTCGCAAGTCATTGTTTAATCAATATGTAATTCATGCCAAATTACAGCTTTCTAGTACTAAGAGACTAGTAATAGTGCGGACAGACGGACATGGCGAAACAATAAAAAAAAAAAACTGCCTATTTGAAAGAAAAAAAACTTAAATACTTTAGTACATTATGGTATAATAGTCCGGTCAATTTAGACATAAAAATAGTGATCAAATAAAGAAAATTCCGACAGAGCCAAATTTTCGTAGAGATCTTAGGTTTACCACAAGGAATAAAGTGTCAAAAGTCCCCATCAGTCCCATGTGCACTAAGGGACTTATTCGGGGCCAAAGGTCAAAATTTTAGGTTTTTTGGATTTTTCTCGAAAACGGTAAGTTTTATCGAAAAAGTACTTCAGAGCAAAGTTGTAGATCTTAAAATTCTGTATAAAAATGGTCCTTATGATTTTTTCTCTAAGACCCACTATTTCCCAGATATTGCGCTTGTAAGAATCACGTTCTACATAATATGCACACATTTCCACACCACCTGTGAGGTAGTGTACTCGGCGCGTTTTTTTTAACGTGGTATCCCCGGTAGGCCTATTCCACGAACCTTTATGACGTTATTTTCAGGAACAATAATTATTTAATAGTATGAAGATTATTGATATTGGCTTACTGAGTTTAACTGTCGTTCTAACTTTTTTTATTACTTTAATCTGACTCAGACTCTTCATATTCAACTTCAACAATCATGTTTTCTTCAATTTCTTCTTGTTCTTCTTCTTCTCCTTCCTGTTGATGAATCCTTAGAAATTGTTCAAATGAAGATGAATAAGTTGTCTCTTCATCAAAATCACATGAATCTTCCTCTCTTGTATTTAATTAAACATTTGAGCAAGAGACACCTTGGCAATTGGTACACGCTGGAGAACACTGCAACTTACTTTTTTACAGCCACATTTGGCACTACAACCTTTCTTGCAATTGCAAAAAATAGTGTTAAGAAGTTTTTCTGGAACAGGGGGCAGTAAAGTTCGAATCGGTTCCAAAGTATTATTTATCAATTTCCAACCCCAGTCTTCAGGGTTCAGTTCATTGCCTTGCCATGTCTGAACTTGATAGTATACTCGAAACAAATGTTGAGTAGCAGATGCCGATGTTGGAGGAAGACAAGATAGTTGTAGGTACTTGCTTTTTGTTTCGTGTATTTTTTACAAATGTTAAATATCTGTACGTATCTATGCAATAAATTTTTTTTGGAGCTCCATAAACCGCTAGAAGAAACCGAATTCCTCTAGTAATTAGTATTTGAGGTGAAGAATTAATTTCTGTAAATAATTTGCGCAGTCAATCAAATCTTTTTTTTCAAATAATTTTAATACTGATTTTTTGCCCCTTCTAAACTAACTAAAATTATTTACTTTTTAAAACCTGGGAAGGCGCAGTAACGAACAGAAATATATTCTTCCAAAAGTTTATCAGCTTATCCAAAATGCCAAAACTATATTTTATTTTTACATGCGATAATAGGATGCGATACTACGTCAGCAATGTTTAGTTATATCAATAATCTTCATACTATTAAATAATTATTGTTCCTGAAAATAACGTCATAAAGGTTCGTGGAATAGGCCTACCGGGGCTACCACGTTAAAAAAAACGCGCCGAGTACACTACCTCACAGGTGGTGTGGAAATGTGTGCATATTATGTAGAACTTGATTCTTATAAGTGCAATATCTGGGAAATAGTGGGTCTTAGAGAAAAAATCATAAGGACCATTTTTATACAGAATTTTAAGATCTACAACTTTGCTCTGAAGTACTTTTTCGATAAAACTTACCGTTTTCGAGAAAAATCCAAAAAACCTAAAATTTTGACCTTGGGACCCGAATAAGTCCCTTAGCGCACATGGGACTGATGGGGACTTTTGACACTTTATTCCTTGTGGTAAACCTAAGGTCTCTACGAAGATTTGGCTCTGTCGGAATTTTCTTTATTTAAATTGTCTAAATTGACCGGACTATAAGTGTGTAACGTTGGTGATTACCGCTGAGGCGCCATTGAGACCCGAGCCGTCAGGTGAGGGTCTTAAGAGAGCCGAGGACGGTAATCATCAATACACACGTGTATCATACGACGTTTTTCAACACACTTGTGAAGAAAATAACACAAAAAAATCATTTTCAACAGTTAAAACGAGTTGTGAAAATAATTTCGCCATGGCGGGAAAAATTAATCAGTTTTCCTGCGCGCGCATCTAACAATGGCGATCGGCTATAGACTAAAAGAATGAGGTTTATTTTTTTTGCTTTTTGCGGATAGCGTTGCAGCCACGTACAAAATGGGGAATTCAAAGATTTTTTTAATGCAGAGAAAACAAAAGTTTTATTTGTTAAAAACGTGTTTATAAGTTGAAATTATCTATTTAAATTCGAAGTTGCATGAAATGAGCAAGCAATAGGTAGGTACATTAATTTATTTGTAGTATTGAACACAATCTTTTTAGTATCGAAACTTTTTAAGAACAAAGCAACTCAACCAATAGAAAAAAGAAACCTATAACTCACTTGTGAATAATGGCAATGAAAAATTCACAGTTTGATTACAGGTGTCATTATGTGCCTAATTGCGGTGAAATTAGAGCCACTTTATGAGCAAGTGTGTTGAAATAGTTATTTGTGCAACAAGAGAGCAAAGTGGGTTTTTGCTGCGAGTGTTGATTTTGAATCCCGAGTAAGCGAAGGATTCTATAGTTGAATCCTGAGTGTGGCGAGGGATTTAAAGGCACGAGATGCAAAAAAACTTTGCTCTCGTGTAACACACATAACTTTTCACTTCAGCAGCGAGAACACTTTAGGAGATAAAAAAATAAACAGGAATAGATTGAAATAACTATTTATTGTGAATCAAAATAATTAACATTGTAGGTAGAGGTACTAATTCAATAAAATTAGCCTTATGCCACTGACATTCTTTTTAGAAAAGATACGAGTTTTGCGTATGTTTCAATATGCACGATAAGTTTTGTTTTTAAAGTAGCTTTCAACATTGAGTAAATAAAATACTCCACATTGTAGATGATCGCCTCGTCTTTGATAAATCTAAAAAATATGATAGCAACACCGACTCCGAAAAACTGCTTGCGCCCTTTGTAAGTCTCCATTCATTGAAGACATGGTATGCTTTCAGATATTTTTCGCGAGATTTTTCAGGCAGGAAACTTAATTCTGCATTTTTTACATTATTCTTCAATTCTTCGGGTGTTAAATAGCAGACTTCGTCACTGGACTCACTCATATTTATTTATTATTATTACTTTATTATCCAAATTTTATTGTACTTTGTAGCTAGCGTAACAGAGAAAACAATAAAAATTTGAATCCCGCTGTTTTTTTTTTTAAATTCGTTCTGAAACTACACTCGCGGTATTCTGTCTCAATGTTAAAAATTGTTAAAACTATAAATAAAAAAGTAGATACCTACATGATAAACTTCGTATTTTTTTCTTCAACATTCTTCATCTTGATTTAAAAAATATTAATTCGATTATTTGAAATATAACAAATTTTCATTTCATCACGTGATTTACAATATTACGGTTATCGATTTACAATATCGGTATCCGAACGTTTTATTGTTTGTTTCTTTTGGCCTTTAATAAATATGTAATTTGAAAATCAAATTTCGAATCGACTTGTTTTTATCTCTCGCTTTTTTCGAAGTGAAAGTGACAGAACAAAACGAAGTTGAAATCTTTCGAATTTTGTGAGTAGACCTGCACAGTTCTCGATATTAAAAGAAAAAATTTAAAAGTTACTTTGTCTCACGCTCGCAGCAAAATCGAATTTTGCTCACTGTCTGTAAACAGCAAAACCTGCTTGTTTGAGGTGCTGAGGTGAAAATAGTATATTATGCAACTAGTGAATAAAGGACGGATTTAAAGCGAGGGCCGTAGATGAGTCACGAGCAAGTGAAGGATTCTAATGATTGAATCACGAACGCAGCGAGTGATTCAACTGTTAGACCCGAGTTCACCAACAGATGTTTAAATTTTTAACCGATGTTTAAACCTTAAACGCCCGTTTAACAATATTTTGCTGTTCACCAAGCACTAACCATTGATTACGACTGTTAAACGCCTGTTTTACTTAAACGAAGTGTCGGACATAGTTTAACCATTGGTTAGTTGCTCCCCAACGTTATTCATTCGTTTTGAAGTAATAAAAACAAAATGCAAGACGCTTTGCACTACATTTTTCAAGAAAATAATGTGTTAGATGATTTTGAAGCTATTGAGCGAATTTTACGCTCACCCCGTTTAATTCAAATACGTTTAATTATTTCGAGGAATATGACGAGAAAGCTTTCGGTACAAGATTTCGTTTATTTAAACACAAGCATAGTGTATTTAAATACAAACATGTAATAATAAATAATAATAATAGTGCCTTGGAATTGCGTTTAATATTCTCCCAGCAAGTCTTCAAACTTTCGTACGTCCACAGATGTACCTACTGTGAGCGTTAAATTCTTGAGTCAGACGCTTCCAGCCCTTTACTTGTTCGGCATTAGTTGTAGCGTCTGATTTTTCTATATAAGGTTCTTGTACTTTGCTACAAGTTCCGTTAAAACTGACTTCTCATCTTGGGTGAAATTTGTTGTACGCTTACGTATAGCTTCCATCACTAATTAATTAATTCTGGACCGAAAATAACTTGAATCACTTCGACGACAATAAAATAATAACACGACATGACATTGACATAACAGATGCGGGCGAGAAGAAAAAGGGTGCTAAATAATAAAGACGTTTACGATAACGGACATTGCGTTGACATAGTAAGCATTTCATTTCGTAGGATAATAATGTTACGCTGCCATTTTTCGATGTCAGTCGCCTAAAGGCAAAGTTATGCAGGTACATGACCATCTTTACAAAACAATGTTATACCATTCAATCATTTACGACCCAATCGTTCAAAAACGTTTGTTTAGTTAACCGTTGGTTACAAATGGATGGTGAACATTAAAAAAACGCGGTTCGTTTAAACAACTGTTAAATGTTAACGGGGCGGTTATGTAATCAATGGTTATGATGTGGTTGGTGAACTCGGGCCTTAGAATCCTGAACGACGCGAGTGATTCATGGCCCTCGATATAAATTCGTACTTTATTCAGGAGTTGCATACTATACTTTATATCATGACTACGAGAAAAGACATAATTTAAGCGAAAATAGAAATTTAATCAAGAAATAAGAATTGTTACATTAATTGAAATGGACATTAAAATTAGAGCAATGACTGAAATTAAGCGTAATTTTCTTATTATTATCATTAGGGTGGTCAACTTGTGAAACAATATTTATTAATCTAATGCCAAACTCCTTGTCGCAAATATCGACCAATCAAATCTCGAGAATTTATTTGCACCAAAGAGTTTTGAATTTCGAATCTTAATAATAATAATAATCATTTATTAGTCAGACTACAAAGAGGTCCACTGTGTTAGTAACAAATATAACCAAGACAGCAGCAGCAGCAGTAGCAGCTTGCTTAGCGCTGTGTTCCAAATTCAAACACCAAAATAGTGAATAAAAACAAAACAGTGAATAAAAGGCCTTTTTATTCACTGTTTTGCGTGAATAAAATAAGCTTTTTAGAGTAGGTATGGTATAAAATATTTTTTTATATAAACATTTGGCTCAAACAGTCTTTCTTTATTTATAAGTCACATTGACTAATTATGCCTGCCAGTGTTACGTAGAATAACAGGTTAGGCGGGTCACAGTTAGTCTGAAAAGCCTTTCTAATTTAGATATTATCATCCCTCACTCGTACTTAATCAGTCTAAAATTCCAAGAAGTTGTGTAAGTAAGTAACCTCGGACTTTAATTGCTGTGTTAAGTTACAATTACAATGTCTACGTGTAGCACAGAGTGTGTAAACCGCCTATTAGAGAGCACATTAAGTACAAAAGTAGTTTAGTACTTAATGTGCTTATTTAAAAAAATACACTGTGAGGATATTAGATTCTGATGAGCGTGACTTTTAGTTAAATAGTAGTATTCATAATAATACAACTATGAAGTATGTATTAATACTTATTTTGTTGGGATAAGTCTGCTACACTATTCAAACACTAACAAACCACTGCAACTCCTGAAAGCCAGAATCAACAGGAGCCGCGAACAGTAGAATCATGCTTTTATCAATACAACCTGACATTGAACTGAAATTTTAAAAAACGTTAGAATTAAAATTTCGCGGGCAGCCCTGACGCTTCCACTTTAATGAGAATTTTAATACATCCCTTGGAAGTTCAAGATTATTCGCATCCTATGATGAGTCATCCCGTTATTATAAATAAGTCTTGATAAGATAGACACAATTCGTTGTCTTTTAATTCTGTAGTTAGACTGAGAACGTTAGGAGTGTCACAACGAATTTATTTTTGTTGTCTCTCTTAATAACTATTCTTATATAACCTTTCTACAACCTCCTTGATACTTGGGATTTGAAGGAAGTCATGTAGTTCAATGTTTTTTATGAAGCAAGGTGAAGAACTCACCCGTCGGGGCTGCGGGTTTTTCGCTAGAGATACCGCGGCCTCAACATAAAGGGCTAAGAAGGAACATGGGTGGTTTTTAGTCAGTAGAAGTCTGACACTCCCTTTCGCTCTGTCCAAGAGCGGTAGGGGTTATTCGATGATTTTCCACCCGCCAAAAAAAACAGAAGGTGTAGAATTCAACATTTTTACTGCTTTGTTTTGCAAGTGTTGCATAATGTCTCTATTTGAATGGCTTGCTGATCCCCAGAGCTCTATAGTCTGTTCCATAATTATGTATATTTTTCTAGATCAAAAGTTTGTTTTCCAAGCTAAGTGATGATTGTTGCCATATAAGCGAGTGAAAGTCTTTTAGTTTTCTTTTCTGTTTGGTTCATCCCTTTTGGTCTATAAAATTATGTTCACGCTAGTCAAGTCTCCTGTCGATGTGCATACCTAGGTATCTGGCTGTACTTTTCTGTGGCTTAAAGTTTCACTTGAGGGCAGTCCCAAAAATACTAAGGCAGCTACTAGTAATGAAATGCGTAATAGGCTAGTTGACAATAAAAAACTAATTAGTCCGTCAGATAGATTTTTTTTTTTTCACCTATCTAAAAAATGAAGACGATACTTACAGTGCTTCGAAAAGGGGAATTATAAAACGGCACGACGCACAGTGTGGGAATCTCGCAATCTAGGGGGATTTAATTCCAAATTGAATTAAATAAAGATACAAGTTTAAAAATATTATTGATTGGTATTCTAATAAATAAAAATACTTAAATACTGGAAGAAAATAAAGTTATAATTAAAAAAAATGCGATATGAGTAAGTTTTGTTATTTTAGTCTAATTGAAGGACAGTTTCTCGCTGAAGAAGGGGCTGGATTTTGATATTATTCTCTTCAACATTCCACCTTAACTGTATAGGCACCATGGATATCTTAAAAAGGTTCTCAGTAGATTTATTTTCAGAACCAAATTGTTGTTAATTTGATTTTTGTTGTGCTCCATCACAACACCACTTAATTACCAGTGACAGTCCACTGTGCAAGTCCTCAATTGAGCCAAGAACCTCTTTCTGAGATACACAATGTTGAATCGATACTGTGATCAACTAATGATTGCAGGTAACACGTTGCAGTTGATTCTGTTATGGTTTTAATGGAACGATAACATTTCTTCTTAGCCTCTTTTATTCGATTATAAGGTGGCAATAAGTTTTTAACAAATTTATTTATTCTTTGCCGTATTATCTCATATTCATGTGTAGATAAATCAGCATCTGCCATCATGCTTAATCGGCCGACACAGTCACTTGAACTCTCTTGCTAATCATTCTTTTACGTACACTTTTCATGACGGAACCTCTCTTAGTGAACTCATAAGAAAATTCTTGTACGATAGGTGCAGAATCCCTTTTATCTGCTTTTCGAAGGTTACATTCATGTGCCATCGTTAATTCGTCAGGGCTAGTAGACGATATTAGATTCTGAACTTTCTATTTTCATTTTCTACAAACCAATGTGTGGTATTCCTGGTAGATGATAATTCAATTAAAACACCTATCTGGTAATCTAATGCATTTATTCAATCAAGTTATATTCTTGTTTAAAACGCGTTCACGATGTCTTCGGGCGAGTCTTCGGCTTATTCCATTTTTCGTCAAATGTATCATATAAGCTCCATAAAAAGAAATAAATTTAATTTATAGCAACTTCCAAAAATTGTACATAAGGCTAATTATCTATTACAAAAGCAAAACTAGCATCAATCCGCTCCTTTTTCGCATTTGAGGTCCAAATATCAAAAAAATATTTTTTTGTAATTTCGGTGGTCATTCTGAAAACCGAAAAAAAAATCACAATTTTTATCAATTGTTCTTAAAAGTTAAGACTCTAAACTATAAATTAAGACACTTAAAACACCGGGATATTCAGATATTTTTTTTTGTACACCTTTTCTTTGGCAAATCTTCTCTAAAAACTCCTTAATTTCACTGAGCTTTCAAATGATGTTATTAGATAAATGTTTAACTATTACTTAAATAAAATACACTCTAACTTATCCTGAAAGTACAATAAAAAACTAAAAAACAAGCCTAATACGTTAATTTGATCAGTTATCTCAAGTAAAGGTGACACTATAATGTTGTTATGCGTATTGTAAGGATACTTATAACGATTTTATTTACCCACTTTAACATTTTTTATTTTATTTTTTTAACCTACCTACAAGAATTTCTATTATGCAGCTGTGACAAATAGGGTCTTAGGTATGAAAAAGTTTTAATTATAGTATCAATTATAACAATTTATATTTTGATTTAAATCCCGCCAGATTGCGAGATTCCCACACTGTGCGACGGCGGCGACGGCGGTTTGACGGCACGGTTGGCGCTGTGGCTAAGCGATTGGACTGCTGCGCTGCGTCTCGCGGGTTCGATCCCCGCACGGAACAAATATTTGTATGGCCTGCAGATTGTTGTTTCGGGTCTGGGTATTTGTGTATGTGACTTTATATGTTTGTGAACGCACCCACGATACAGGAGAAATTCCTAGTGTAAGGCAACGTTTATATAAAAAAAAAAAAATGCGACTGCGGATGAGATACTGTTTTAATAACTTGAGCGGTATGAATTTGAGTAAGCGAAAAATTAACTAAACTAACGACGAATATTGATTAACTAGCTGTTGCCAGCGGCTTCGCCCGCTACAACTCGAAAATTATCCCACGGGAAGATAAAATCGGGATAAAAAAGCCTATGTGTTAATGCAGGTTATAAACTATCTGTATACCAAATTTTAACCAAATCTGTTCAGTAGTTTTAGCGTGAAAGAGTAACAAAACATCCATCCATACAAACTTTCGCATAGTTTTACATAGCGATACGATACGATATTTACATAATTTCAATTCAAAATTCCTTGAGTTTTATTTTCACACACACAATCTCAATCACCCACACAAACAGGGCGGTTAGCATGCGAACCCGCTACTAGGAAAACTTGGATGTAAGAGCAAGCGAAGCGAGCTCAGGACTTGGGGCACCCCGACTCGGACAGGTTAGGTTAGAAGCCTTCATGGTTTTTTTCTTCAAACCACCCAGAAGTACGAGCCCCGCTAAGCGGGGCTCCGTCGACTGGGCCTGGGGAACTTCAGTGGTTTTTCCATTCGAAACACTTCATTTAAGATAAAATTCTGCTCAGTATAAATAAATTATTTTCCAAATATTGAAAAAAATGCAGGACGTAACGTTGACACTTAAACAAAATATTAGGTCACTTAAATATTGTAATTATGAAGCTACTCATTTTGTATTTTCAGTAACTCAAATTTTTGTTTGCTGTTCTGTTGATTTCTCGTCACTCGCAGTCAGTCGCTCACTTAGTAATACTATGACCTAAATTAATTATTTTTTTCACTAAAAACTTTAATTTACAGTCACTCTTTAAATACTACCCCTTCAAAAACTGTTTTGACGTCATATTTCAGTACATTTGTCCCGGAAAGTGACGTCACAAGCCTCATGACGCGTTTTATCTTCCTCAATTTTTATTAATTTCATAAAATAAAAAACACGTCTCTAATATTTTCGATAATGTAACTGGCGGACTAAACAGAATCTTATTTTTTAGTCAGGAAACATCCGTATTGCATCCTACCAAATCCTTCTGTCTGTTTAGATTTCTAGGGCGGTAGAGTCTAGCTAGACTGGTGGAATATACATAGATTTACTGATCATGTTGCTTTATTTTTTTTCCAAACAATTTGCGCAGAAAGTATTAGAAATTAAATGAAGGAATGGTAAAAAACAGCGTGGGATTATAGGTAGTCTCAGTTGTAATGTTCCTACCTACTTTCCGATGAATGTCAAAGAAAAATATTTATGCACTTAATAACACCAAATAAGTATAAATGACAAAGTAACAACTAAATCTGTATGATTAATACCAATAACTGTAAGTTCCATGAGTGTCCCGCACATTTGCACGTATTTGCATAACGAGTTTTAAATAAAACTGAAAAGCTCTTGTTAGAAATATTCACAAACAAGAATCTAAGTATTATTTAGTTAGTAGGCAATCGAATATTTTTGTTGAAAGTTTAATATACGGGTTTTGTGGGCACACGTGAAGTATGGAATAACGCATGCCATTAAAAATGGTAGTAGTGTATGTGGTCAGCGGTAAGGCGGTAACACACATTGGAGCATGCGTGATGCGGTGTTGGATACCGTCAGTGTGGAGGACTCACGCGCACATATTGGTTCAGTCCCCTGTTCGTGAAATTCCCGCGCTTTTGGACGAAAACATATAAAATTTATGTATGGAAGTGGAAATTAAATGTTACATGTTGGTGATTTTAAACCTTTACAGTGAGTGAAATAGATTGTCCTTTATTTATTTTAATTCGTAGTGGAGCAATAACATAATTATTTTTTATTTAACTTTTCAGTATCCTTTATTTGTATAAAAAAAATATTTTGTTCATAAATGTGTACCTATTTTTATACTTAAGCTATAGATCGTCTCCTACGAATGTCACGTAGGAGGTGATCTAATAGAGCTTAAGTACCTAGGTACTGTTGTTTTATTTCCAAAGGAAGAAAAGGTAAGGGTATTTCAGGAGGTGCATGCATTTGGAAATCAATGTCATAAGTACCGTATTTTATCAATTTTGTACCTGAGTACGTATTTCAGTGTACAGATCAAAGTTATTTTACAATAACTCTTCTCCGTTTTTAAAGACGTCCGGTAAATCGCATGTGTATTCGTGTAGGGTAAAGTTATAATTTTCAGAGTTACGTAGAGCGATAGGTAGATTTTATACTAAATGTATAAGTCTTCCCATCCCAAAATTATTACCTATTTAAATACAATCTGTGCTGCGTCGTGATGGTTTAATTTTCTAATAATGTCCGAAAAATCTAGAGTCCTTTATCGCTTGTCTTGAAAGTCTGGTGTTATATTAATCTTAAATATTTCTGTTAGTCAAATGTATGTCATGTAATGTAAATCAATTTACTTAGTTTGGTATGGGTTAGTGAATTGCGTCAAACAAGATACCCGGACTTACTTTATTTTGTTCTTTAATTCTCTTTTGGGCTTCGCAGAAGTCGAGAAATAAACTTGTGAAGCGATCTTCTAGCGCCTGAACAACCCATAATGGCTAAAAAGCTGTTCCAGCTTTAATAACTTCTATAGTGTTTGCATTTAGTCAAGTGGGAAGTAAGAACTAGAATGTTAGAACTAAAAAAATACATAGTTCGTACAGTCTGTGCCTACGTTTTAACAAATGTACTTACACTTTCGAGAAAATAATTTTTTTTTTTAGTCTGATGGATTTTGGTACCCCTCTAACCGATTGAATCTCCTCTCTCATCAAACTGTATCCACTCAATGCTAAGTGTATGTCTCCATTTGACCTACTTGGTTGGTCGTGGACCTCCCTCATCCGACTCTTACCTGCTTTTCTGACAAGGTCGTGTATCCACCTCACTGAAGTTCTACCTACATTAATTAAATGCAACCTACCGAATCCTAACTTTTCTAACTCTGCCTAATTTATAAATTAGGCAGAGTTAGAAAAGTTAGGATTCGGTAGGTTGCATTTAATTAAGCGCTATTTGATAAAGCTGGGTTATCACCCAGCTTTATCAAATAGCGCTTTTACGAAGCACCTATCAGGCCCGGTTTCCATAAAAGCGGAGACGAGACGAGATGTGCGGAAATCGACATATCACATTGGTTAAAATTTACATCTGGTCCTTTCGCCCTTCCTGTGATTGGTCGAATTTGGAACATCTTCTCTCCACTCCACATTTTGATTTTACAAATTTCTGCACAATGTATATTGTTCAGAAATAAATGACTTATGACTTATGACTCTGCTCGTCTCCGCTTTGGTGGAAACCGTGCCTTATAGAGTAGTTGATAGGTAATTAATTTAACGAACTTCATTTCATTTCATTTATTCAACAACAAATTACATTGTGTCTGAATGTGGAAGGTACATAAAAAATAGATAATAGACAACAAAAAATAAAAATAAAAATTACTCGATTAATCAGTTGTAGAAGAATACGCCATCACTATCACAATTTAAAGTAAATTAATTAAAATCACAACACGAATTCTCTTCAATTTCTCCCATTATTGTCCTACTAAACTTGTGCTTGAACAAAATTAGTACTGCCAAAAAAAGAATTGCTAAACCTAACTGTGATTGTTGCCCAGGGCTCCAAATCATACAACGGCCGTTGGTCTTACTCAGATTTTGTGCTTCAAAAAAAATTTCTTTAATGAGTAAAACCCTCAACACCCCAGAGGGGCCAATCCTTGTGCAGTAAGCACAATCGCACATCCATGGGGTACCAACAACGGCACCCTTTTAGGTCTAAGCTAAGCTTACGGCACCGTCTATCTATCACTGGGGCGACTTTGTGCTTACCTCTTTCAAACCGTAATAGCGAAACAGTTCATATTTTAACAAAATGCTCCATGTAAAGTTACGGCCCATAAATATTAAATTAAAGAGAGTGTTCTACTAAGTACAGTACAGACACCAGCACATCAAGCTCCTACAATGTGTCAAATTTCTTTAAAAGATTTTCAACTTTATTGCTAAAACATTAGGTTCAACGTTGACAGGAAAAAATTGACAGTTTCGCATAGCTTAATGTGGTGGCGTCTATATATTGCTATTTACTAATAGCTACTTTTTAGTAGTGTTTATAGGGATGTCCTCACTATTTTACTAGCCTGGCCGTAGAATTCTAATGCGCTAGAGTCATGCTTGCATTTCTCTTCTGTGAGAAATGTATCGTCGTAGGTATTGTTCGGTGGGACTATGCAAACAGATAAACGCAGTTGTACATATATCAAGCCTGAAATACTAGCCATACATATCCGCTAGGTAAAAAATCGTCATGACAAGTAGGACAAGAAAGAGGCTTGCAATGTTTCACGGATCACGGGTTATTAATCTTAATCTTAAAATACCTTCACGAGTTAATTGATATCGGCAAATCGGTAATTAACGTTACAATACGACAGCATCGATAGCATGTGTATTCTGGTTACTGGAATATGCTGTAGATAATTGATAATGTACTAGAAACTAATCTGACCCTAGCTTTCTATTTTGAGTAGTAAGCTATTTGGTTAAAGCGTTTTTGACGCTATTCTGCAACAGAGATACCTATTCTTTCAAAGCTTTTTTTTGCGTGGATATAAATATATTATTATTAGTATTCGCAAGAACTACTTCTACTTACCTACTCGTTGTGGTTTTAGCCTCTCCTTTCTTTTCGTGTTACCTATTTAAGCATAAAGAAGCTCCCCGCATGAATCATGTGTGTTTAGTGTTTGAAATGGAGCGCTACAGATTTTATCACCTAACTGAGACTTGATCCCCGCAGAGCAATGTGATAAACCAATAAATCAGCATGCTCACACCTACTTAATTTGGTAATAAATACTCGGAAAATACGCTTTTAATGTTAATGATCTTGTACATCTCGCAATGGTATGTTTCATGTAGGTAGTACTCTAAGTAAGCACATAACGTATTCTACTAATGAATTAATTGAATTTTTGAATTAATAAAATGAGCAGGCTTTCATTCACACACAAAACATAGCATACCAATTTCAAGTGCTCACTTAAATAGCGACGTTTTAGGTTAAGTATAACTGTCAAGTTAGACGTAGGTAGAAGGAAGTGTATAGGTTGGTGAGATGATGCTTCCAATTTTCTTTTTGTTTGATTAGACCTATTTGCTCTACACTTTCACGAGTGGTGCTACTTTAAAAACGTTGACCTGGTCGGGTGTGTTTGGTTAATTTAGCCTTTACTGGCGTGCAAGACATCGGGCGTGCATGTCACTGCTACAGCACAGATACCGAGCATAGGCATCTATTTGCACGATCGGCGAGGAATTAAAAGTGTGCCACAAACATAGCGTGTTTACAGACGTCCGAGTTTGGTTCCGTGCTCACCGGATCACTGTTGAAGATCCATCCAAATTACTCGAAAATTGCGTGAAAGAAATTCTTAAATTATTTCTCTATTCCATTTTGTAACGGTGTGTTTTCACAGGCTATTATCAAGTGTGTTGTGAGTGCGATTAGATTGTTTTATTGTAAATTGTTTTTATATACCTAACTTCTTCTTTTACAAGAAATTTTAATGAAGTAAATATTAAGTTAAATAACTTATACGCAATGAGAAAAACGGAGAAATTAACAGTAAACATAGCATAGTAGCGATAAGATTTAAATATTAATGGATTTCTCTTTCATTGATATTTCAGATGTGTGAATGGCTGTCGCACGGCGAGTGGTGCGATGTGAAACTACTGTGCGGCGGGCGCGCATTCAGCGCACACCGCGCTGTGCTCGCCAGTGTCAGCGTTTTTCTCAGAGTAAGCAAACACTACCCATTGCAGCATTGTCGATGTTCTTCAAAGCTATTATCAACTTAAAAAAAACCGTGCAATGACTAATTAGCAACATTTTCTTTCAGCGGCTTCTACTTTCTTGTCCCACAGATGAATCGCCGACTTTTATCGTTTTACCAGATTTTGACCTCGAGGCTATGTCATCTGTGCTTTATTACATTTATAATGGAGAAGTCACTGTACAAAAAGAAAAACTTGAAATGTTTCTAGACATTATAAAAGCCATGCAAATATTTGTTGACACTCAGCATTTGCCGCCAAAGTTTGATACATTGGAGTATTATAACAATTCCAATTTAAGTCTTCTCTATGAAACGGATCTGTCAAGAAGGAATTTATACACTTTAGGATTTGAAGGGTGTAGAGATCAACGATACATAAATATAAAGAAAGGCACGAAAATCCAGGATGTATTACAGTATTCAGTTAGCAACCCAGATTGCAAAGATAAGCTGGTACGTAGTCAGAATCCGAGAGGAGAGCGTAAGTCTTCTTTAGGAAATCTGAAATCACCGTATGGAGACCGACAAAGGAACTCTTTTCTACGTGATTTATTTATCGAGACATATCCTCGAAACGGTAATGTTAACGGTCTGACGGCAGGCGTGCTAGCAATATCAAATGAATGCTATCGTGCTCCGGCATCTGTGCTCTTGACGAATGCAAATGGTAAACATCTCAGCGCCGACGGTCCACTCTTAGAACCATATAAAAAAACGAACGAGCACATCAGTCATTCGCCTACAGTATTTCACCTTCACAAGCAGCGATACACTCGAGATGAACCAGATTACAGTGAAACTAATAAAACATTAAATGACCAATCTTGTCTAAAAGTTTGCTCGTCTACTAAAAGTAATGAGACACATGCCTTTGGCACTAACGCAAATAGTTTACCGATGAATATATTAATGAACCATGTCCCTATGTCAGCAAATCCTTTAATTCAGTTGGGGATACAAGAGCAGATTCTTTCAGGATTTTATGTTCCTTCTTTGGACTTTAGTATCGCACCGTCAATCTTCAATTCGATAAAACCGATGCCAGTTCATAGAAATAGATCCGTCATTAACAATGTTAGTGATGAGAATAGTAAACAAATGGATGTGACTACGTCTGCCAAAGTAACTATTTTAAATCAAGTATTAGAGAGTCCATGGAGTCCTCGGATACCTAACAATTACAAACCATTCCGTAGAAAAACTGAAAATCCTGTGCAGCTGCAATCGTCCGAACTAAAAGTAAGTCTTTTCATCGTAAGTGATAGAAGTAAGACCTTTCTTCATTTCTAAGCAATTTAACATTTACCTAATTTCAGGGAAACGAAAGCAGCATAGCCAATGATAGTAACAATAATGTTTCCAAACCAAATGTATTATCAAATACGGAAGCAGTTAGCAACATAGCGCCTTCAGGCGACGTGAAAGTATCTGCCACTGTTTCATGTCTACCAAATAATCGCAGAGATGACTTTAAGTGCACTATTTGCAATCAGGTAAACTTAACATAAGTTAGTTGTTAAATTATAGTTACATGGCATTTGTTACTTTTGTTAGAAATATACCCCTGACAACGACCCCATTCCTATCATCACCCATCTTGAATCCCAGATCTCTTTAAATAAGTTAGCTATCTTAAAAGGTGACAGGGTTCACCGTATAAGGTGCAAACAAGGGCAAGGGTGAAAACTGGATATTTTCAAGATTTAAAAAATCCAGTAATTACCCAAGTAGCAAAATATGGTTCTGTAAGTATCCAAGGAGCACGCATTTTTCAGTCCTATAGAAATCCTCAAAACGTCTATAGAACCAGATTTGGGCGCAGTTTATAGGACTATTACGACCTATAGTTGTATTTTAACAGTCCGGTAAGGTGCAATTCGATTTTATAATTATCTTATTAGTGCTTTTACAAGATATGATTGTCCTCTAAAGATCCGGTAAACGCACTGAGCAAGCGCGATTAGTCCTCTAACGATCTGACACGTGCAGCTACTGGTGTAATTGATCCAATAGTTGTCACTGTAATGCCATTACTAGAATCGTTCATTCGTGCATTCGTTCTTCATTCTTCGATGAAGTGCTGATGTCATAAGAAAAAATATAATATTTTTGCAAAGGGCAATTGATCCACATCATAATTTCTATTAGTTTGATATTATGTAACTTTTGTCTTTTGTGCCAACTAAACAAAGCCTACTAAACTTGCGAAATTAATTTTATTGATAAAGTGTTCGATGATAACAAACATATCTTCATGCCCCTTCAAAACTAAACATATTTATTATTTGTTTATTCGATTAATAATTAACAAATACTGAAGCCGCCAAAGGATCCAGATCACGTGCCATAATACGGCATTATCAAAACTTTTATAAAATAATTTAGTCAAAGTTAAGACTACTATAGGATACCTACTTCGCCACCATATTTATCTTAGCTATAAAAGTCGGAGGGCATGCTAGTTTGGTGCTGACTATCCATTAAAAGTCATAACTAAGACAAATCAATCCTATATCCTTATCCTATAGCAGCAATATCTAAGACGTTTTTAGAAGTGCATGTCTTATAGTAGAATGAAACAAGACGTTAACAAGAGCAAATAGTCATATTAAATGCGTTTATAGGATCAAAAGCGACACTATGCTAATTAGTCCTATAACTTGCGCTTATTAGACTGCTATATAGTTCTAGTAACAATCGTATAAAGTAATCCTGTAAACGTTTATAAAACTAGTTATAGAATCGTTTGTACTTGTAGTGCAAATCATCTTGTGAGATGCTGTTATTAGATCACTGATCTTAGTCAAAGCGTCTATTAGATTCTTATAAGACGTTTAGTCTTAAAAGTCGATTACTATAGGACAATTTTGCTGCTTGGGTATTTTACCTGGAAAAATGGTCAAAGAACTGTGATGCTTCACAACCTTGTGGTGGATCTGGTTCCTTGGAATATAATAATAATAATAATTTATTCATTAAATAGACTACAGACAGGTTCACTGTGTTAGTAACAAAATAACTTAGCCTATGTTAGTACTTAATAATAATTATCAAACAGACATACACGGCAATAGGCCAAACTGCAATAGCTAGACAAATATGGCAATAGGCCAAACTGCACTCCGATGCACGTATGAACGTCGCAGCGTATTATGAATCGATGGATTCGTGCATGCATCGGAATAACACCTATTGAAATAGAATTGACACTATCTTTAGGGGTGTTTAAATCAAACACGTCTTCTTGAAGCAACAACGATAGCGTTTCCTTAAAACCTAGGTTTGCTTTCACCAAACTGAGTGGAAATGTTTTACGCTAAAATGCATTTATGTAGTCGTTTGCATTCGCAGTTGAAATGCTACGTTGACTAAGCTGTTATTTCTTGGTCTATACTAAAGTGCCTGAAGTCGGGATGCCTGTATAAACAATACATTTACATGTTATGTATTATTTTATAGTAATTTTATGTTATTTGTTATATGTGAAGTCACGTAACTAACTTGTAACGTTTCTTGGCAAGCACATAAATTATAGAAATTTCCATTATTCTGAAGAATACGGTTTTCTTGAACAAGTCAAAGTTATGAACTATAGGTAACTTACACATAAATTAATCTAGATATAAAAGTTGCGTATGTATCTAACCACTCTGTAACTGTAAACTGTATGTTTATCAACGTCAAATACAAGAATTGAAACTAGAACCACATAATTATGTAGACACTCGAGTTTCGAGCTCCTTCAAATCTGTAAAGTAAATACCAAAGATTACTAACTCGGTTACTAAAATATAGTCCTGTTACTTTGAATGATCACGCCCACTTTTCTGGTGAGCTATTTAGAAATAAACTTTTTTGTGTCTCAGTTAGGTCAAAGAATATGTTGTATCCATAGAAATATAGTTGTATCTGTCTTTAAAATGCATTTGTGACGGCTGTTTGCTGCATAGTCTTCCTAAATGTACAATTTCCAGGTGTTCACGAGCGGGGAGTTCCTGGCGGTGCACATGCGGCGGCACTCCAGCACTGCGCGGTACTCCTGCGGCGAGTGCGGCAAGACGTTCTCCCAACTGCGAAACTTCAAGTACCACATGTCCATACACCGGGGGACCAGGGAGTTCGCAGCCACCTGCACTGTGTGTGGCAAGTACTTCAACGACAGAGGATATCTCAGCAGCCACATGAAGATCCATCGGTGAGAGATTGTTATAATAATACATATTTATTTATTTTCAAAAATATTTAAACAGCTAGAAATATTCTTCTGATAGACCAATATTTCTATCCTTATAAAGATTTTCATGTAAAACGTCCTTTAATTAAGCTTTAGAAGCCTGAAAAGCTATAAATAATTGGTATAAAATTAGCTCTATTTATTTTCAGGAACCGTAAAGAGTACAAATGCACTCTTTGCCCTAAGTCTTTCAATCAGCGCGTTGCATACAACATGCATGTGAGGATCCACACAGGTAAATTGATTTTGTTGTGAAAATTATACGAATTAAATATGACAGGTTCTTCATATTCTTGGTCTTTGGGTTACAACCTGTGGATCTACTAATCTACCACCAATCATAAATAGGATAAAAAGATAGCTGACTAGCTAATCCTATCCGTATTTGATAAGGTACATTTTATTAAATTAAAAATCCCTATTTCAACAACAAGTTTATTTTCGAGAAGAGTATAAAATATATAATTTTTGATTTGATGAATACAGTTGTATGTGTCAATCTGTAACAAGTAGTAACTATTTGTTTATAATACTGATCAGTGGCACCGAGACCAAACTAAGTACACATTAAATTAGTTACGTAGTGTTAAGTTTGTACTTTCCCAAACTTGCAACGATTTCTAGATCCCTCAAACAGATCTACAGTTTCTTATTAGAAAAGTTGTCATACCAATACGATTAAATGTCTTTCATTGTAAGCGTATCTTACGTACGCGAGTATTTTTGAGACATAAAATGCTAATAAAATATATATTTCCAATTGACATGGTGATAGTATTGTATTGTTCCTTTTAACATTTTATTTTGCGATTAAAGCTTACACAGGCTGAAGTGTGCTTTACCGAACATTAATCTTACCTAATTTATGCTGTTTTGCAAATTTCATTATCGTATTAAACGTAGCGAACTTCCACTAGTCGAGAAGATTGGTCTACATTCTGTTTAAATACACAACAACACAACAGTACAACCTCATATTCAGTCCATTATCATTTTTAGTTTACCCCTATGTAACTGGTTCTAGGTGTGAAGCCCCACGTGTGCGAGGAGTGCGGTAAGGCGTTCTCTCGCAAGATGTTGCTGAAGCAGCACCAGCGCACGCACTCGGGCGAGCGGCCCTACGCCTGCCCGCACTGCGACAAGCGCTTCGCAGACCGCTCCAACATGACGCTACACCTGCGACTGCACACAGGTCAGTTATCAAGATGTTGCTGAAGCAGCACCAGCGCACGCACTCGGGCGATCGGCACTACGCCTGCCCGCACTGCGACAAGCGCTTCACAGGCACCTAAAACATGACGCTACACCTGCGACTGCACACAGGTCAGTTATGAAGATGTTTCTGAAGCAGCACCAGCGCACGCACTCGGGCGATCGGCCCTACGCCTGCCCGCACTGCGACAAGCGCTTCACAGGCACCTAAAACATGACGCTACACCTGCGTCACACAGGTTAGATAAACAAAGAGAGAGGTGATAATATGTGGTTGACATTATTGTTTGCCTATGTCAAAGGCTTGTCGTAAGTTTAAATTGTAACAATCGCTCTCCCCTGTCATTAGCGCCTGTTCTACTCCTAATTTGGTTCGATTTTTGGTTGATTGGTAGACTTACCTAAATAATGTTTCAATCGAGTGCAGTTTTTATTGTTCCGCCATTTTTATTGTTGTGCCATGTTAATATGACGAGTAAAGACATCAAATAAATATGTAGCAATCAAGACATGTAGTACTTCTGATAAGAAGACTAATTACTCACAGTGATATGACCTTGTGCTCGACATTTACGGACAATACTTAATGAAATTAATTGGTTACCGTTATCACGTACTACGTTCTAATATAGAAAGTGCATCCACGAATATTTATTGAATATAGACATGTTATACAATACATACGTACTTAAATACATAGTTTGTTTATGACACTTCAATGATAATTATAATACCAATAACAATAGCTAGCGACTTCGTTGTCAACTTTCTTCTAATTCTACGACCTATAAAAAAAAAATATTCTAATTATTATGTCAGACTAGGTAATGTCCATAATTTTGTTAGTAACAAATCCTAGTCTCAAATAATAATTAGAATATTTTTTTTTATAGGTCGTAGAATTAGAAGAAAGTTGACAACGAAGTCGCCAGCTATAATTATAATGTCCATAATTTTGTTAGTAACAAATTAATTAAAGTTAAGACTAAGGGACGAACTGGATATCTTCCTTGAGAATTGGAGAGACGTTGCACAGAATCGTGACCGTTGGAGGGAATGGAGGGGGAGCCTTTGCTCAGCAGTGGGACAACATAGGCTAGCTATAATAATAATAAAAAGACTAAGTTAGTAGCAATGTAGGTATGTAGTAACGTAGGTACCTAGTCCAGATGTATACTAATTAAAATGAACTTGATATAAATAAATGAAATTGAAATACAGTCAAAATTTGTTGTACCAACTTGTACTCGTACTATATTTACTATATTTTTTCTCTAAGGATATTTTTTTTCATAAATCTTTAGTTATAACGCGACCCGCGACGGTGCGGTTCTTTTCACATGATTGTATAAATTGGCTCGGTGATTCAATTTGTAATATTTAAGCAGTAAGAGAAAGAACATTATTTTTTGTCATAGGTGTAAAGCCGTTCTCCTGCACGCTGTGTTCGAAGTCTTTCACAAAGAAGCATCACTTGAAGTCGCACCTGAACTTCCACACCGGTTCCAAGCCGTACTCGTGTCCTCGCTGCAAGCTCGCCTTCACCCAGTCGTCTAACATGAGGACGCACCTCAAGAAGTGCCGCGCGCCTGAACCAGTGTCCAGTGACACTCCACAACAGAACGGAGATACGACGGTGTAGCTGCACACTGACTGGTCACGAACTTATATCGAAACTATAACATAACTTGCCTCTACTTTTGTTTAATCCTATTCTATTACATGTACTCGTACATTCGACTCTAATAAATGAATAAATTGGGATTGCTGTTTGATTTTAACAAAACTTTATATATTTAAAACATGAAATTCGCAGATGGTGGGTAAAATATTTCAAGTTTCGGGTTAGCACTTCTTGATTTAATTTGATACACAAATAAAAATAAAGCTAGACTTGCTTTCTTTTTATTTGTGTATCAAATATGACACTGGTTCTAATATGGTAAAATAAAATAAACTTTTCTCAACATTATTTTCGAAAGAACGAAGGCATTCTCGCTATTATTCAGAAAAGGAATAACGCTCATAATTAATACGAGGTTAATAAAGCTAGTGATATAGACTGTAAAACTAAGTATTAGAAACCAGATCAAATTCTTTACTTGAAAGGTTGCTGCTACTGATTCTCTAAACAAAAGCTGGAAAGTTGTAAATGCAAGTAGCTACTTAAACATGCAATGTACTATTACATATATAATCCTTTTGTTTCGACACTTATAAATAAATAAGCTCATTGGTTACATCCCAATTAGAGTGAGAGCAGTTTCAAGTAAATCTACTTTAACGTAACTATTGACCAATTGAGCTATATGCAGATATCTTAACTGAATTGCGGAAAAGTCTCTTAATCTGTATTCCTCAAGACATCGAATCATATCAACGAGGTATATACACTTAACCTTACATGTAGTCGATGGTAATTAATAAAATAAAATAAATGAAATAGAAGAAGTCAGCATGCCGGAGAGATATCTTTCGACGACATATAAAATCAAGTCAGAGACCCATGCATGGGAAGCATAATAACTCTGTCACCAGGTTACACACTAACCACTCGAATGCAAATAAATAAATTCTATTCTATTCGATAAACAAAAAAATTAAATTGTGCAAGACAACTTTAGCGCTATGTACTGAAACTGTATAATATGTAGCTGTATCTCGACATGCGTTGTAATAAGAGAGAGTTTTCTGTATCAACGAGAGTGATAGAAAATGAAAGTCATACTTACGATATCACTAGATAGTTACTTACTCTTTTATGACAACGATGTTGTTTATTACGATTTATGTAATCTTACTTCTATGTCTGCTTTTTTGATTGAATGTATTTAAAAGAGTGACCATGGAGTAACTTGAACCTTCTTCTCCATACACTCTACTAGATCTACGCGTTGGAATGGGCAACTACAGTACATTCACAAGTTATTATGCTTTGTGACTATAGCTTCGTTTTCTTTGTTTTTCTGACATTCAAACGTGCGTTGTCGTAGTCATAAAAACTGTTTTTTTTTTGTATTTTAAATAAAGTTATTGTTAATCTAGTTGTTGTTAATCTAATTGATAGTGTATGGGCTACTAAAACATAATAAAACCATGATTTATATTTTTACTCCCGTTTTAATGAATTTGGTGTTGTAAAATAATTATTATCGATCAAGGTGTACAAAATTACAGGCCTTTACAGTATGTAGGTAAGTTTCTGGCGCATTAAGTAGTTACAATATTACCTATACTCTTTACGAGGTGTATGCGAGTACATTATATTTATTTTATACATAATAGTAGCAAAAGGTATTAAATACATACAGTGATAATATTGCTTACCTTGCAGTACCACAAGTAACGTATTGTACTTACATTATTTATTATGACCATCAATCTCTCTTAGGTGTCAAGTTTATACATTATTGAAATATAGTTACAACGTAGGTAGTGACTGATATATCATTAAATGTAAATAATTTAAAAATATACCACATTATTTTATAATTCATCGGATTTATTTACAGTGTATTTAGTTGCTACGTACCTGTTTGCGATTTACAAAAAATATCAAAATAGTCAAAATCCAATAAAAAAATGAAATAACATGGTTTATTGTACCTACGTACTGTTCAGCTTACTTAACATTCTTAATTTTGTCTTAGTGCGAGATTTGTGCGATGTTTACTATTTTTTTTCCATATAAAATTTGGACTGAGTTCGATGTCTACTATATTTTTTCAGTTGTAAAACATAAAATGTATTTATCATATAAACAATGAGTGTCCCAAACTAAAGCTTCAAGAAATTAATGATTGTTAAGTTTTTCGACAGCACTGTGATACGACGTGAAAGATAAATAAATATACTATAATTAAAAATCTAACAAAATACTATAACTATAATATTTAATAATTATAAGGAATGGCGAGAAGTCAACGAGTTTAGGTATATATATAGGTATGTAACAATATCGTAGTCAACATGCTGTGCTCAAGTCGCTCAACAATTGTTAATTTCTTAATTCAATAATTACTTGTTTGCGTACATATTGGTACAAAAGTGTTGACGTTGAGATGATTATCAACTTATGATTTCGACGTTTGAAAGCGATTTAGTAAAAATTTATGAGAAAATTAAAAAAAGTTACATCAGAAATAAACAATACAAAAAAAGTCGTAATATTACATTTGTAGTTCACGTAGTTCTGTAAATCGATTACATAATGTGTGACCTCTGATAGGTTCACAATATTCATAACCCTGTATGTTTACTTTTCTAAGAATGTATAAATATAACTATTTAGGATGAATAAAATAATGTATATAAAAAGGTTTAAATCAGGGAGCATACACTTGTAAGTGTACAGGTGATCTCTTCCAGATCACGTTTAATTTCCATGTTATGGCAGATACCTACTGTACATACTCATTTTTTTTGTTCGTTCATTAAAATTTAATGTACTTGATAAAATCACCCGTATACTTATAGCATGCGATATTACACGAAGATGTTTAATTTCGTTACAATTCTTTTAACTTTTCTAAATTTCCTTATATTTAGTAATGTCCTTAACGTTAAGTATTGATACATAGTTTATTTTAAAGAGTTACCGTTTTAAGTTAAAGATAAATTAAGAAGTGAGAAGAGGGTTATATAATAGAATATTTATGTCTTCAAGTAAAAAGAATTGTAACTTTAAACTGTAGGTAAAAATAAGAAACATTAACGTCGAAACCAGTGAAACTTTTAGCATGACTCTGGACACATTATTTGAAGCCATACAGGCATACACGATAGTTGCTTTAGTACATTTTTTTTTGCTCTGTAAACAGTAGAAAATATACCGTTAATAAATCTACTAAGGATTGCGTATAAAAATCTTATTCGTATGAACAATAGAAATATACAAAACGCTATCGTTTGGTTTTACATCACGTATAAGTTGTGAATACACAATATTACACACAAGCTTTTAGTTTCAAGCCACGTTTACACAAGTTACACATCATGTAAACCAATACTTACTTACGTTTAATATTTGCCAAACATTACATTACATTTAATTATCTCAGCCTTTTCGAATAGGAGAATCATAATTACTTGGGAATATAAAATAGTAACTAGTAGACTCGGTGAATTAACATTACGATGTAGTACATGTCCATCGGCGCGCGCGCAGGCGGCGCGGGCGATGCCAGCGACCACTACTCTACGATGTGAAGCACCATTTGTTCTAGCGTAGGGATAATGTACACAATTTGACAATTTTAGTCTAAATAACATTAGAATTACGATGTTGCACATATCATGCGCTTACTTTCCGATTATTCATTAGGAACAACAATTTAAAAATACTATACGCTCATCTCTTTAATTTTAACTTAAAAATACACGTGCTTTTGGCACTTACCACTAATCAGTTGTTTAATTACGTGTTTCGGACTGATTTGAAATAATTTCACAAAACAGTATTCTTTTCTCTCTGGACTTAATTGCTGTTCAGATATTCTTTGGTGACATTTTATTATAGTAACACTTTTATGTATGTGCTGATGTTTGACACTACTTATAATTGAACAACAAATCATTAAGGATTATCTTCAATCACGACAACACTGTTATTAAGATTTTTATATCTGGAAGTAGGTACATACATCTGTAATCGCGAAAAAAATTAAATAAGTCGATGTCTCAAAATCCTATTTACAATAGAATTCTAATTATACATATAAAATTGAGCATTAGTATAAACAGAGGCTGCTGAAATCGTGGATGTAATATTTAAATCCTTAACTAAATATGATACACTTCCCGAAGGGACTAACATTACTCAAGTACTTAGTACTTATTAATATCGCATTGCATTTACAAGTAATAATTCTTACAAATGTACAACTTAAAGTTTATATCGTAATCTCATAGCCACTGCTAGGGACGATGTCCTCGTCCAAATGTTTTTACGAAACACTTTCGTTTGATCACAAGACTGGAATCACATGATGCGGCGGGGAAACGCGCGTCCGGCGAGTGCGTGCTGCACCAGGGCCCTCCTGGCTTAGGTTCAGGTGCACTCGATGATGAGTGGCTGGCTGGACTCGATGACGGAGGCGCGAGGCTCGGCGGGCGCGGCGTAATGCACCTCGTGCTCAGGCAGCGCGCGGTACGCGTGCGGTGCGTGCGGCGAGTGTGGCGAGTGCGGCGAGTGCGGCGCGTGCGGCGCCAGGTGCGGCGTGGTAGAGTGCGCCTGCGCCAGCAGCTCGCCGTGCGACATCGCCACTCGCGCCCCACCGGCTCCCACCAGCCCTCCCTGTGATGGTGAGTGCACCTCGTATGCCTCGTGCCCCTCTCTTTCGTGGCAGTCTTTGTCGACGGTACCTGCAAAGTGCACGCGAAAATGAAATCGGCCGCGTTCAGCGAGAGCGCAAGTGAAAGTTGCGGTTCACCTACGAAGAGAAAGTGCAGCGCGCTGCATTTGCTCTCGCGACTGTGGTCGTGTCCATTCTCTTTCATTTGATTTAATATTGGTTTAAATTTAAATTTTGCTGTTATTAAAAAAATACAAGTGATCAAAAAGCGATAAAAATTGTTTATCAGTGTATTGTTAACTTACCGATGCATTCAGTGTTTGCTGCATTAGTTATTGCTAATACTTCTTCAATGTTGTTTGGCTTACAGCTAGTAGTTTTCCAGTGAGTGCGTAGTCCAGAAGCACTGATGTACTTCTTGTCGCATCCTTGGCAAACGTATGGTCTGTCATTCGTATGTAGCCGCTTGTGAAGTTTTAAATGTACAAATTGTGTGAATTTCTGCATACACAAATCACAAGCGTATGGTTTTTGTCCAGAATGCAGACGTAAATGTGTTTTTAAATTCGACGTCGAGGAGAACCGTTTTTTACAAATATCACATTGGTGCGGTTTCTCTCCGGTATGTACTAAATGATGTTTCTGTAGATGTGCAAGTTGCGTGAACGATTTACTGCATACATTGCATTTGAAAGGCCGCTCGCCAGAGTGCGTTCTCAAGTGTACCTTCAGATTCGAAAGTTGTCCGAACGTTTTACAGCAAACATTGCACTCGTAGTGCATTTTCCCGTCCTTTTTCTTTAGTGGGTAAGGCAGGCTCCTGTATCCCCGTGAGGATTGCGAGCCAGGACTCATCGGTGCCCCCATGAGTCCACACGACCCGTCGGGACTGACGCTGCCGTGCTGAGGAACCATTTGACTGTTCACATTCGTGTTTTGTATTAAACTTAACTGTGAACAATTTTTGAGCGTAATCACACTAGTCGACGATGGGTAGTGGTGGTTACTTTGAACATTCTGTGATCTCTCGTACTGGTGAGATGAAGTCACCGTCGGCGAGTAATTGCTGGGTGGAGACCCCAGTTGAGTGACTATTGTAGAGTTTGGAGGAGAATATAAGTTATATGAGTAGTTGGGGTAGTGACTTTCATATCGAGTCTCGCGGATCTCTCTTATTTCTCTGATTTCCCGGATTTCAGTTGTATGTGGGATCGTGTGCGGTGGTGATGATGAATAGATTGAGGCAGCGCTGGGTGTAGGCAGCTGCTGTGGTAGTGGCAGTAGCGACGGCAGAGGGGTCAGGTTAGAGCTGGAGTCCGGACTGCAGGCATTGCCGTATCTCTGACTTTTCTTGTATGAATAAGCCATTTCAGTTGGAGATGAAGGCGGCGGTGTTGCGTTTGGTTGACGGCGATTAGGATCATTATTATTTGTATCGATTCTGTTACCAGTTAAAATTGTTTCCAGTATTCTAGTGTCTGGTGGGGAATATCTCATAAAAGCCGGTTGTGGCGGAGGTGAAATTGCACCGTCTTCATAATACGGCTTGTTTAGAGGCACAACCGTATTTTGAGATGACTCCAATACAATAACAGTCGATGTAGCTGGATCACGTCTGGGTGGTGATAAATTTTGCGGAGAGTTGGGAACTTCTTCAGCTATTACTAATTCCTTTTCACTGTCACAGTCCATATCTTTATGATTCTGATACTGGTATGCTCTTGGCATTTTTATTTTCACCTTCCTATATTCATTGCGATGCATGTCTTGGTCCATTTTTTGGACTATTACTGTCTCTTTGGGTTCATTGGTTTTGTTGGAACAGTCGAGAACATAATTTTCTACATCGGAATCACTCGAATCTTCAGGAGGTGTGAATTCATCATGATAACCGTTACTATGGTATCCTTCATCTGATCGTACCGATCCATCGTTAGGGGTCAGTTGATGTTCATAGTGCGGTCCTACACAATGAGTAAGTATTGGAGATTTACTTCCTAACTTTTCTTGATTATTTTGTGCCATAGGAGATGGCCCACGCATGTCTCTCAACGTTTGGCACTGGGCAGGCGATCTATTGCTCAGAATTCTTGGATTCTCGAGTTGGTGTATAACCACTTGGGATGTGCTCTCTTTGTGTTGATGGATTATTAAAGTAGGATTTTCTCTATGCATTTTTACCGGTGAAGGTGAAGGCATTAAGCTGGTCGGCGAAAGTGATCTTTGTTCACTAACAAGTGAGTTTTCCGTTTTGTTATGGATGATGTTGGTAGAAATATCAGCCCTGAGTACCACCCTGTCGTTTTTATTGATACATCTAGGGTCTTCACGGATTATGGTTGTTGAATTTTCATGAAAAGGCTTATCAGTTGCTTCTCGTTTTCGTCGTCGGCTAGGAATCTCAGCTTCTAGCAGTTCCTTAGTGTTTGTTAATCCAAGAACATATTTCATGTGATTGAAGGCAATTTCAGGGTGCACTGGTGCAGGTGGTAAGCCATAAGCTTTCTTTATTGTTTCTTCTTTGCCTGTAAGAAGAATATTTAGAATATTAAAATTGTTATTTGTGTAATTTAATATCACTTAAAGGAAAATGCAGCTAAACATATAAATACTTACAGATAGAGTAAGTAGCTCTCTCTGGATCGATATCATAGCCTAACCTCGTTGCAAAATCTTTGCAATACCATACCATCAACTCTTCGTTTGGCATAATGTCTCTGAAAAAATTGAAATTATATGATTATTAAATTGAAATTAAAAAGTGAAAGTAATGATAAGTGTGCGTGTTGTTGTTATTGTGAAGTGAAGTTACCTGATCGTGTAGAAGTAGATGTGTTCCTGATGTTGACAAGCCACGAGGTTCATCACGGAGAGAGAGTACGCTGACGCGACATATCGCATCCAGTTCGCGACGCTCGTGTCGGACCCGTCCAGGTAATAATAGTCACTGTCCTTGAATATCTGTAATAAATTAACAACAATTATAACACTTGCGATTAGTACACATGTGAACATAATGAGGAACCTACAGGACTATCAAATAAGACAATTTTGTAATTTATAGTTATCACAACGCGAGTGATTTATTTGATTGTTCATTTGAATGTTTACTTTGAATAAATTTATTTGTTAGTTACTCTTGTAAAAATAATTACTTGCTGTGTGTAATCATTGCCTTACAATATCACTTACGCTGGGAGAAATTCCCAATTAAATTATAATGCAATGAATTGTTTATTCGCTTACATTATGATGATTATACATGTTTGAAATCAAACTTATATAATTGAGCTGAACACATGTTATTCGTGCACGTGGCACGTGCAGGATATTTACAGTGCGCGTGCAACTGATAGTGACACGCTTACATTATAGTAGTGTAGTGGGGGAGTCAAGGACGAGATGCAATGTCAGTCGAGAGGTAATATAGGACTCGGAAGATAACGCGCGTTCAACAATGATTTATGTTTGAACAATACTTGTGGGCTCATCTAGTGCTGTGATTGCTGTGAACGGGGATATCAGCAACATGCATTGTGATACGTTGATGACATTGCCTATGCTACTAGTAATATATATCCAAATATTTTGTTTCCTAGGTTGAGCGTGATGGTAAGCGATCTGTTCGAATCAGTCTCTCACACACAATGTGACATGAACTATGATGTCTTGTGTTTGAGATAAAAGTTTCAATTTACAGAAATTATTATTTAGATCCACCACCATTGGTATCAAATGTAAAGCCCAATCTCACCTTAATATTTCCATAAGTATGGTGTCTCACAGTTTCCTGTACCTGGCCCAAAGAGAGAGTTCGGTTAATTGAAGAAGAAAATAATAGTGCGTTGTAAACAGATAAATTATAAAATACGCCAGAGATATTAGTCTAGTAGTTGGCTTAGTTGAGGATAGTCTGGATTGCGGTCTATAAGGTTGTGCTGCTGAATGTACAGATACAAGCCTCAACCAAATTATAATAATAAAGCAAAGCGGGTTGCAATTACTGGATCATATGATTTGATTATGATGGATCTATAGTTACACTTACCCTCCAATAATATCTCCAGGAGACTTTGTCATTAGGTTTGTTCGGTGTTCGGGTGCCTTCGAAGGGCCCGAAGCGTGTTCCACGTGGTATTACACCTATACTCCATACACCCTCAGTCTGTAATAATTGAAATATGTTACGATGTGTTTCACTCGGTTCCGTGTGTTAAGATGGAGTTGGCTGCTTGATTCGATGCGATGGTATATTATGGATAGGTACGTACCGGTGTATTTGGAGTGGATAATACTGCAGATGGTCTGAGCGCCAGGCTTCGCGGAAGCGTCCTCTCGGCTCGGTTGGACGTGCCACGCTCGCAAGGCACGTCGGGTACGATGTACACTGTGAGCCGCTCGAACTCTTCCTCACGCATACGAGTCACATCGTATGCACCCGCGCTGGACACGCAGCTCACATCTGCGCCGCCGGGACTCCCCGTGCGGCCCACCACCGTTGTGCTTTGAACTTCCTCGCTTGTTGACTGTTGACAATATGTTCCAGTTTAAATTAAGGTCGCATTCCTTTACACTTAATCAAGACTTGTTTCAAAATTATTTCACTTTAAAACATTTCTAAATCACCAGAAAAAATGTCCAGCCAAAATGTTTTCATTGGAATGAAGATTTTGCACTGTTAGTGCGTAACTCGGTCATTTTCAGACCCCAAAAATATGCAAACAACGTCGCCGTCGCGTCGTAACGAAGTGCGTTTTCGCTCTTAACAGCCGTGTGCATTTCCCGCCGTGCCGTCTAACTTTTAGTGTTATTTCCTCGAGAAAGAGTTTAGTTTCCTAAGTGAGAGGCGAGAAGCGACGTTCGATAAAGGGGCGGCGCCACTACTAACCCAGTTTTGTGATAAGTGCGCACTTTCCACTGCGCATCGACACTTCCCGTTTGCCTATTTACATTTTTAGCAAAATTCTATTGAACACTTAGGCAGCGAAATCCGGCTTCAATGACATTGACATGCTACACAATTTGATGATAAAAGAAATTAAACCTACAATTTTACTTACCAGTCTCATTTTGATTGATTTCAGTGGGTCTTTTAAACTTGTTTTCTCATTATTATTTTCTGCGTATAGAAGTAACTTGTACCTGAAACAAAATTAAAGCATTTTTAATTTGTATATTTCAAACGTTGCATTTGAATTTGAACCTAAGATTGAATGTAGCGGAAAACATCAAACATGTTTTTACAAAGCTGATGAAAATTTATACGAAAACTATAAGCAAAAAAAACTACTGTGCACTGCAAATTTATTTTGAATCTCCTTTAATAAGTGTCTATAATTAAATAAGGCATCATTGTACAAGTTGCCCAGATTATAACAACACGATTGAAAGCAAAACAAAACGATGCACAAACGAACGTTTTTTTTCTACAAAACCTCTAACTCTTTTTAACAAAATGATTCATTTCAATTACAATATCGAACATAACAAATAATATAACTGATTTGATTTACAATACAGTTTTATCATTAGTCAGTCAGTTAAGTTTTATCACTTGTTATGTTTGATACAATTGAAATTGTCCGACACTCTAAGGAGAAGATTGAAATGATTGACTCTGCGGAAGTATCCAGAAATGGTGTTTGATCAATTACAATTTAATTAACCTTGAAGATGCAATCAACCTCTATTAGGTAGATACCCAATCCTGTCATGGGAAATGATGATATAAGGGTTTATACATTACGATGGCAACGGTAAAACAAATCAGTTTAAATATAGGATGTATATCAAAATGATCGCGTTTTCCTCTCTTAACGTTAGATGCATTGAATATTTGCCAATTTGGCACTGCTCATGTAGAATACGGAACATGAAATTCTTTGTAATTCTAACGACCATTAAGTTTAAAATAAACCTGAAAGTATGATTCAGGTAAAATTAAATGAGTAAATACTGTTTAAATAGTTTAAATAGTTTTTGAGAAAACAAAAATTTCTGTTGGTTACGATTAGGTTGGTCATATTTTACGATTCTTCAGATTATACTTAAATAAAGCGTTTACTTTTATTGAAAGAAACTGTTACGTAAACGCGACATAAATAAACAAACGAGACTCGTAGCGAAGTATTTTAAGTATGGGCAGGATCGTAAAAGAATGCTTTCGAATGTTGGTGTAGTGAGGCAACATTGAAGTTCAACATTTCATTGCATAATTGCGGAAGCGAGGCGGCTTGCGGCCGTCGACTTCTCTCGATGTGAACGAAAATTTTGTTTTTCAAACCGGCCCTATTTGACATTCAAATAGTTGCGCAAGCGCCGGCCGAGCTCCGTATTGTAAACGTTATGCGCTGCATTTGTAATGCCTTTATGTATGAGTTTTGTAACCAATGTAGTGCATCGCTAAGTATTTATTTTTATTGTACTTTTTGTACATACGTTTACATATATTATTACCTATTTAATTTAATAATGCATACTTAGTATGCAATAGAATTAACATTTCTGGAACGTATTTTGAGAAAACGATGCATGCCAAAATAACGAATTTACTGCATATCTATTTAAAAATTTCATTATTCATGTCCAAGCTCATTTTTGAATGTGAAAATAATGGTTGGACGATCACTTTCTCTGATTTGACTTGAAGTCTGAAGTGTCAATGTTAACGAACGAATTGTATGATGAATGTAGTTAATTCTTGCGTAAGGGCTGATGTTTACACAGTTACGTCGCCGGCAGTGGTGGGGGTATCGTGTGAAGAAGTGAGGAGCAGCGCGGGAGGGGGGAGGTTGCACGTGACCGTGAGTGCAGGTTGCGCAATGCGTCCGCGCAATGTCACACATCGCTCGCAACCCCGCCCGGCAACTACTACTTAGTACTTGTACTTTTGCTGATAAAACTAACAAATTTGTTCTAGACATATCAATGTTATGTGATTATTTGTTATCAGTATCACTCATTGAATTAGCCATTCATAGATTATAATATTTGTTTGACTGTAATTCTAATTACCTAATAAATAAATTAATAGAGAAGTATGGAAGAAGAAACCGCGGCCGACCTCAAATGAATTGGAAAGAAGACAAGAGGCCAGGCCAGAAGGCAAGAGGAAAATGATGATAATGTAATTCTAATTACATAAATAACGTTACTCAACAGAAAAAAAACATAAAGTATAATATTACAAATTGGAGCCAATACTGGTACTCAGCTGCATCCGGTTAGACTGGAAGCCGACCCCAACATAGTTGGGAAAAGGCTAGGCAGATGATGATTACAAATTCACTGCATTATTTGATGAAGTACCATTTTTCAATCTCTATAATTTATTTCATGAAAAATGAAAACTCAATGAACTTTGACATTTACAATATTACACGACCGCCGATCACGATATTTCCCATAATGATGTGTTAAAGCATCAGTTACGGATGAAAACCACCCGTCTAAATCGCTGCGCGCACGGTAGCGCACCGCAGCCGGCAGTGCGCGGCGCATCGTCGCACGCGCACCAGGAAGCAACCTTGGGCACGCGCATGATGCGCTCGCTCTTGAACTTGCCCTTTACGCGCGCACGTTGTGACCACGCAGGGCTGGCAACGTTTACTTATAATTGTTTTTATGAAAACGTGTTGTCACTAGCACTTTTCTAGTAATTTATTGGACTTATTGTTGTTGTAGTGGGAACCAGATAACGGTGTTAAAAAATATAACAAGAAATAGTCTTTACCCTAGAATAAAATCTATTATTGTGTACAATAATAGATTTTTTCTTATCTTATTCAAAATGGCAATACAATTTTAACCTTCTGGTGGCTTGCAACTTATTAGGACTTATTGTGACATTCGTGCTTTAAATAATAACTTATAATTTTACGATAAGTAGATAATAATATATTTAATCAAGTAAATAGATATGTTTTTAAAATTGAATATTTGGAAACGTAACTAACATACACATAATACTTAATTAGTAAATATAATAATATGTATATAGTTATTCAGTTACTGAACATTCAACATAAGAACTCGATTGTCTTATGGATATGTTAACGAAACAATTTATTTGTTCGGGACATTACACAAATACGCACGTTAAACTTATTAGCCTCTTGTATGTGTTGGCTATTAAAAATGAGATTCGCAAATTAAATTAAGTAGATATTGTGGCTTGATTCTTGCATTTTGGTTGAATAGTAATTAATACCTAAAAACGATAATAGAAAACTGAAAAATAACAAAACATAATCTATGTTGCTGCAATTGGTTTTAAATGAAGCAGTAATTTAATGGCCGATAAGAAATTACGAACGTTTTGCCAGTGGTGTACCTAATAATCCACATTATACCACCGCACACCTCTGCCCAACCCTTCGGGGATTACTGGCATTGTTTTATGCTATGTTTAACAAATTAAAAATTTTTACCACTAAATCCGGATACTTATAACTTCCTACAAGACCCTCACTGAGAGTGCGGAACCCTACCGGCGGCGATGCGCGTTGACGCTGAACATTATTATTCAATGATTAATACGATCTCATGAATCGATTGTTTTGATCTATTCGGACTCTACAAGGTCCCTTTATCTATGTACTTATAATTTCCCGATCGAGTTTGTAACGATGATACGTACGCGACTTGGGTACTTCATAAACGCGGAAGTTATTAAATTAGCTCGTTTGACGTTATTGAATTTAACAGTGCTTCAGACAGATTATATAAATAATTATCACATTTCGTAATACACTGCTTACTTAAAGTTTTCGATTTCTACGAAAGAAAACGTAGGTATTTATTATCCAAGCCAAGAGCTTGAAAAGTGTCACTAATAAGAGTGATGTTGTAAAATAGCGATGATGAGTGCAACACATACATAGCCATGCGAGTGTGCAACGGGAACACTAACCTTGCACGCTAATAATACATTTAATACGTACATATTTCCACTACAAATAGACGCGAGTACCTATCGGCTAGATAAAGCAAAATATGTTATGTAAACGCGGAATTGGATTCACTATTTATCGGACAATTTTGAAATTACGACTATTGTTTCACACAGAATTAGGCGTACTTATTTTATCATTTTTAAGTACCCCTTTAGTATTCATAGTAACCCAATCAACCGGTCTCAAAAATCATAGATAATATATACTTAATTAAAATACTACTTCCGGTATTACACCAACAATTTTTGATTTCACATAACTTTTGAACGTTTTAAATTAAACTGCGTTAGACTGGAGAGTTTATAGGAATGGACTGAAATATAGCAATACTTACAATCATAAATATCATCGTTCATGGCATTCTTGAGATACTGTTAATAGTTTACGCGTTAAATGTTAGTACTACCGCGAATAAACAACGAGTATTATCGTCTTTGGCTAGGTAGTATTATGATGATGGAGAGCCTAGGAGGCGGGTGCGAGGTGCAGCGACTTGAGGTACTCGAGCAGGATGCGCAGCGCCAGCAGAGGGACGAGGGGCCGCAGCCGGCGCGCCGCTCTCATGTCGTGCTGCGGCTGGCACGCGCGGACGCCGCGAGCTGCCGTGCGAGTCGGCGGAGCGCAGCGCGCATTATGCAACCCGCAGGCCGCCTCTGCCGACCTGCCTCACGTCTAGCCGGCGAGCGCCGAGCACTAACCCGACGGCCGCGCCGCTATGCCCACCGACCTAGATGCACTTTTACGACGCCGAGAATGCAATCGACACACATATTCGCGTCTCGTTCCGATAAACGCATCGACGACGAAAGCGGCCTGTGACGGAGAATGCGGACGAATTTGACAGCAAATGCAGTGAGTACGTCACGTTCGCGCCTCCTATTCTCTTATTAGAGGAGAGCGGGACGGCACAGCGCATTGCGACCGCGGACTGCATTCAAGTTCATTACTTCCGTAGTGTAGCGACCGCGCGCGCCCTGACCGTGCTCTCGATCTCACGATCACTGACGATCTGCGAGCGCAGCCGGGATATGCACACTGTATGCCACCAACTAACACTATAATAATAAATACGTTAAACGAAAAAAAAAACTTTCAGCAAAAGAATATGACGATGGAAAAATAAAATCAAAGATGATAATTTATCAAACTAGAATATAAACATGAATTACCATCACTTCCAGCCCTAATAAAAGTTTAGGAATACAGGAAATAAATCACGACATCAACACATTAGCACTCAATAAAACTGTATCAATAACGGTTCAGTATCAGTATATTACAATATTTCAATACGTTAATTCATAATTACAGCAGAGCGTAATTAATCCAAGTTGAAAACAACGTGGTCGCGGGTGTCGTGAGAACGGCAGCGAAAGCCATGCAGGGCGGGCGGCGGCCTGCGCGCCTCCCCGGAACACGCTTTCACTCTCACGGGTCGTCGACACAGCCTGCACAAGCACCCTTACCTTCGATTCTCGATCGGTAAAAATACAGTTCAACCACTTTTTTGATCGAAAACTTTTAAAGTTTGAACACGTCTAATAATCTGATTTTATTTTAGTATACCTATTGAGACTTTCGTTATATTTTCGAGTAAAAGGTTCATGGTAAGGGTGCATCTGATTCTCTGCCACCACCACGGCGCACCCTGCCGCCTACCATTATCCAATATTGATTTCACTATTTACAGCCTGTAATCCAACAACAGCTGCAAACTGCTCGGCGTGCAAAGGAGCAGGCGGTTGACTGTCCTCACTTAAATACTGCGTTTTCAATTAGTTTGAATGAATCGCGTTGCACATTGTACATTTATACTCGGCTTAGCTTTACTTTTCAGTGTGAGCGGCTTAAGGTAGTGTAGTTATAGTTACGTACGTAAATGTATTTTCGTTTATGTTCGTCGTGGAACCCGGCAGCTTGTGCTTTATATCTACAGTATTATGCTGTGAATTTGATGTTTGTGAGGAGTTTAGAGACACCTAGATAAATGAGTACATTATCTGAGTAATAGATGTAAAATTAGAAGTAAACGAGACATAACCAAGATCAGACTTCGTAAATCATTTTTAACCGACTTCAAAAAAAGGAGGAGGTTCTATGTTCGTGTGTATGTATTTTTTTTTTCGGTGACAAAAAAACTGAATAAAACAAACAAAAGTCACCGACTTCAGAAGCTAAAGTTATTTTTAACTTTTTTTTGTTTTTGAAGTCGTTTTTATTTTTTGCAAAAAAGTTTTACGTTATACTTTGAACGAATTTGAACGCACCCTCTATTACGTGTTTGCAGTGGCACCCCTCCAGTCAGCAGCTATGTTTATGTTTTATTTGCACCCTTTGCCACCACGACCTACGATAACGTCTGGCAATTTCCGATCATTCGTGGTCTACCCCAATGCGTAACACTTTTCAGGCTGACTAGCTCACTGAACGTCTGCACCCTGCACGCACTCGTCACTATGTCTATCGATTTAGACAATTCTAGCATGTAATAAGTGTCGGGATGTGGGTGCGTGGGGTGGACAGGTAATATATTTAAAGTTAGTGTAACTTCTTTTGTAGGTTCGTTGACTCGTATTAAATGAAATAGTAGCAATGGATAGTGTATAACCTTTTAGCAGTTAGCATCAGATAATAATAGAATGATGATACTTTTAATGTCGAATGAATGAATTCGAAAACGTCTATCTGAATTTTAATCCTGAAGTAACCGAAAATATAAAACTCGAACCTAAATCTTTGAATTCGAAAATAGAGAGAAAATTATAAAAAAAAACATTTTTTTCATTTACGAGGCCTATACCAGACCACGAGACAAATCGTTCATTTAAAAAACGAAATTATCCGATTGTCGGTCAATTAGAGCGTGAAAAGCGAAGCGCATCAAAGAAAATGCAGTTTTCCAGCAGCGGCGGAGGCTTGAGCGGTATCAAAACACTGAATCTTCCGGGGTGAACGGCCGAGGCGCCTCGTCCCACTCCGAGGCACCCGCGCGAGCGAGACGCCGCGCGCCGCTCGCCGCACCCGCCGCGCGAATAAATCGCACGCTGCGCTCGTGTGCGCCGGGAAATGCGTTTTCTGTACGAGTATTGGGCACACGGTCGTTGACATCATATCACCAATTTTCTTTAGGCTAATAATGAAAACTTAAACGGCTTTTTATTGCATAACTCCGTTGAGGGTATTTCAGATGAGGTAATGTCTTGATTGGTTTGTTTATTGGTTTTCTCGTAAATACATCTTTTGTAGTTAACAAAGATATCATTTAAATATTGTTTGTTAATTGATTAGAACAAAATAAACCACGGAAGTAACTAATCTCTCATAAAATAAATAAATGAAAACAATTGTTTTCTTTTACTTATTGGAATTAACATCACCATTTAAAAAAAACAAACAAGTAATTCTTGTTATAAAAAAGCTCCTTGTATATGTTTCCCGATCCTGATCAAGGGCATTATAAAAGTAAAACTGAGTTTAAGTAGTAACTAATGTTCATTGACGTCTATCTAATTGGTAAATTATTCTGTGTTTGTGTATGGGGGATAAAGTACGAGCATAACACGTTTCCTCTAACTATAAGTTATATGATTAACGAGCCCGTGCATCCTGAATTGTTGTTTGGTTGTTATGGTTGATTTTCGCATGTTACATATTTATACCAGGCGATAGGTGTTTGTATTTTTTTGGCTTATGAAACGAGCTTCATATAAAAGCAAGCTATACTTTGGTGCATCACATTTTGTCATGTCACGAGTACTTTTGCAACAGGACTTATAAACAAAGTCTTTCTCAAATAAGATTCTTATAGACATCTACCTAGGTATAACGAAGATATAAAGTGTCGTTCACGTCGGTTCCATAGTTGGTTAAAAGTTTTGATGGTAAAGCACTATTGATCCTATTTAGTATAATGTATAGAACTCGTCTATATCTGTGCAAGTGCTGGTGCCCGCAGTGCAAACTCGATTTCCCCCTTCTTGGGGTAGGCTTCAATACTCATTCATGCGTTTTTCCCACTCTGGCTGGAAGCGGGCGCATAGCGCGCTCCCGCTCGCCGCTTCCGCGTTGGTACCGCTACATACGCGCATGCACTAGACCTAGCCCAATGCAGCGAATTTTGCGTAGGGTCGTTGTCCTCGCGTACATCTCTACCGGCATAGCTATGTAACTAAATGTCCCGATAAGTCTGGCTAAATTTCTAATCCCCCGACACCCGCTGCCGCCTCCCATGTTCTTTGAAGTTTTTACGATTTGTGAATAATTTTCACTTTTAACACAAACTGTGCAATTTCTTTTGTCGGTTCATTTTTGCGATTGTTCTATACAGTTATTGTATAGAAGAATAGAAGGTCGCTGGGATAGGAAAGGTATTTAAGAAACAACGAACCGCTGAGTTTTATGGCCAATTACGTCAGTTATTATAATAGGACGCACTAAAAAATGCCATTTGCACAAATTGCATTTCTGGCTTTTAGCAAATTGAATAGTGCGTGTTTTTTAAGAAAACACAAAATGGTAGTAACAATGCGTCTCTGCTGTTAAAAAAACGCAAGTCTTGGAAGGATGAAAAGCCGTTTGCAGACAATCATTTGTATTAATAAAAAAACTGAGTTTTTATTTACATATTTATGTTTTGACGAATGGATATTCCAAGGTTAGTTTGATGGTTACATTTTACCCACAATTATTGCCTGCAACAGTAGACTTCTTAATAATATTATTTTATGGTTTACCAAATTTACTTAACTTAGAATAAGAAAGTTTTTTTTCTGTTTTGCGCTTGACTGAATAACTTTTAAAAATGTGCAGAATAACAGTGAGGTACCTAGATGAATCGGTGCACAGCGTTGAAGTACAAGACTAGAATGTGGCTAGGGTCAAAAGCCGCGCAGTATGTCAGCGTTTAGTATTCCGTGAGCCCGAGCTCGGGCCGGCTAACGGGACTGCTCGACCGTCTACTCGGGCCTTTACTTTCATCGATCGAACAAACCACATCGACGGTTTACTTTCCTTTGTTAGTTTTGGGTTCCGCAGGCTACCAAATCTACATACTTAATTTTATGTCATGTTAATCGTTATGTAGATTACAACCACTCATTCGTAATAATTTTACGTTTATGTAAGTATTAAAAAATCGAATCTGCTATTGAAACGGGAATTTTAATAGGGACACGTTATAAAGAGATTATCTACGGTGGCTACCTCCGAAAAAAAATCGAAAGGGACGTCAAGTGTATGGTTAAATCGCAGGTAGGTCCCGCATCCGGGAAAAAATAAGACGGGACCGCAGAGCCTTTGTATAGGGAAGTACCGTTAGATCGGTTTGAAACGACTATCAACAGAATATGAAATATGACCATCCATTTATTGCTGCTGCGTGTTCAGTTCACCCGCAGAATTGTTTGCTAAAATATTAGAGATGTCCTGTTATACCTCACCTTACAAAGTTTACGGTAGCGCTGATTCATAGATTGTGAATCAGCACGCATAGGAATATACCGCTAAGCACAACCAATGTGCTGATCAACAGGACTCGGATTACAGAACTGCATATGTATGCAGTTGTGTTTTCCTAGTTTCGTAGAATGTAGAGGTAAAATGTTTAAAGTGGTCGGTAAAGTGTGAGGAAAGCGTGTGACACGCTCATAAATAAGTAGGTAACTGATATGGGAAAGAAGATTGAACCCTACTGTGTAGATGTCTATAGTTTGACGTGAATGGAAAAGCTAACTAGTAGGAGTAATTTATTGTTATGGAAGCAGAAGATGGAAATTCAATTGTTACTCTTGCATTCTTTACGATACCTTGTTGATAATAGTTGAAGCTCTCTCTATTACAATGTTGGAGGCCGCTTCCATACATATGCATATACATACTTCGATAAACATGTACATATGGCAATCCGTCACAGCACAAGGTATAACGCATGCTTTTATTCATGAGGCACTTATTACATAGCATCCCACTACCGTTAGGTGATGTCGATAAAAAATAAAAATAGGAGGGTGAAATCAGAGCCCAGCGGGACGCACCGTCGTCACCTGCAGACTCATTTCCGAGGTGTAAAGAAAACGAGCTCTTGATGAAATTATTAACTGAGTAATTCAGTTTCCATTTCAGATTCGATGCTGGTAGAGTTTTTTTTTTCAATTCGATGATAGTATTTCAAACGGTTTTCTACTAAGGTATGTTGTAACAAATGAGAATGCCGGCTAGTTGGTACGGAAAAGTCTTGCTTTTAGAACGTATCTCCAGGGAAATCTATCGAAGTGTAAATCGATTCTTGTACGTTTCACAAGAGCCTTTTAGTGTGGAATGCAGTTATAGTAGGGCTGACTTGTGATTTTGTGAATGATCGCAATTATTGTCATCTTTACTGACATTCACTCATTTTAATTTCAGGTTACGAGACAGAAAAGCTCTAGAAAATTATGTTCTGAAAATAACTTGACATTGCAACATCAACTGCCTCTGGCAATGACTAATAAATAGATAAATAATAGATGAACAAGTTATTGTATGCTATGTAAGTCTATTTGCTACGAATTGACTGCGAATTATGGTGCGGTAACCGTTGGTCGGCTGCCACCGGAAGGCTGCTGGCATACATATTATAGCTATTCATATGCATGTGGGACACACTGTCATCGATATTTTTATAAACACGTGCTGCTGCATTTCCTGTAAATTTACTTTCATAACTTAAACAGAATAATAAATAGTTTATTACGTTAAACTCCTGGGAACACTTGCATTGCTTTGCATTGCAGTGGAATTTAAATATATGCTAGCCTCACCTGTTTTGCATATACATTCGTACGTTGATATCTCTTTTTCTGGGTAGTATAAGGTGCTCGTTTCTATTGGCTTACTTTGAAGCTAGGAGTAAGTGATTCATCTAGTATTCAGGCGTTTAACAGCGCCTGTTATCCAAATGAGAATTTGCTACGTACTAAAGTGATACAGTTTGATTACATTGTTTTAAAGAATTAAGGTTTCTTTAGCAACATTGTTAATCTGAGCCACGACCGACGAAAGTACTTAGTTAGAATTAGCAATTAAATGCAATAGTCCTCATAACAAAGAGTTAAAAAATATAATAAAAAATACGCATTGTATGTTCACGTAATCGGGTTCCCCTATGCTTAATAAAAACAAACAAATCGCGATTGAAAGTTAAGGTCACATGTTGAAGGGACGAGTCAGTCGAGCGAGAAAAAGGTTATTACTTATTACATAATGGGTGCGTGTGCGCCCGGGGCACGATACGAGGTACCGTTGTTCGAACAGGTTCCACGCATTACAGCGCCCTCTCCCTCCCCCGACCTCCCGGCGCCCGCGCACTCCCCTCCGGCCACGCGCGTGTGTCTGCACTCAACATTTACTTTCTACCCATCAAGGACCTTCCTGGCTCATCCATGTCAACACTTAGTTAATCTAAATGATGGCGGTGACCTCAGCGTTTCGAGTTTTCTGTTTGCCTTGTTCATCCTGCTAACTAGTAATTCATTCGTAGAATACAACATCAAACTTTTCCTAATAAAACTATTGTGCAGCTGCCTGGGTCATAATAGAGTTGGTCTGAAATCAGTGTCACCTACTTTCATTGTCGGTTATTTTTCAAAATCAAGTGAGATTATGATTTGATGATTAAGATTGCATAAAGAAATGAAGATCATCACATAATATTTATGCAATCCTCAAAATCCAGAAAAGCTGTTCTATTTTCAGGAGTAGAGCAACTTCATCGGATTTGTGAAATGTGTCATTGTAGCGTGAAGTTTTGTCCAAAACCTTCATTGTATATTTAATTAAGTAAAACTCCTCTAAATCATATGAACAAAATATTAACATATACTTCCGTCACAAGTTTTCAGTCTACATCTTAACTGTACATACATTATTGTCAAATCAAAATTAACTTTATGTTCAGCACCGTAAACATAAAAATCGCATGAGCGAAAGCGTCAAGAAGTGGGGCTGAGTCGCAAGCGCGCGGTTCAATGACCGAGTTTTCACGGGTTTGACAGCCTTCGGTTATATCATCGGTCGTTGTCATTGTCATTGCCGAAACTGCGGCGGGCGGCGAGCATGCTAATTTGTAACTTGTGCGCTTGCGATTGAGACCACTTTTGCTTGTCGTCATGCTTGTTTAAATTATTATTTTTTCGCTCCATCTACATGAGTGTGCGTGCTTCATGTAATAATGTAATACTTATTTATGTACATGGCTGCTTAATTTATTCTTTCATTCAATACATATGTTTGAAATAAAATAAGTTCGATGGATTCTTGTTTCGAAGGTCAAGTGAGATTTACATGATATAATAATCATGACATAATTTATAGAGTGCGATTCAAGGCACAACAAAAAGGCTTAGAAGAACAATACTTAGGTTCGTAGATTAATAACTTATGCGTAGTGCATGTGTGGTACCGACTCAAACTGATTAGGTAAATTTAATATAATTAATTTCCAAGATATTCGTTTAAAAAAATAGTCTAGGTTTCTAGATAAGATTTCTTAACGAAAATTATTTTACCATTGAACTGGACTTTGACAACAGTAATTATATTAAAATTGGATTTTAATCTCAACTTATAGAAATGACAACAGAACTGCAGTCAATAAAAAAATAAATCAATCGGCTGCATTACATAAATCGCTGCAAGGATTACGTAATTTCGGCGTAGTACGTAGGAGGTAGATCACGTCACGTGTGCGAATGCTCGCCTTGAGGTTGAACCTGGCAAGTTCAAGGCTTTGTTTTTGCGCAGCTAACAACGACGCAACAACAATGCCTGCGCATGTGTGCGTGCTCCCGCGCATCTTATATATGATTTCTGTAATTGCCGCCCAAAAAACTTGAAGTCCTCTTCCAAATTGCTGCGGCCGTCGTGAATATATTCATCGTTACGTAATGTTTGCAACGATGCCTTGAGGAATTGTATTAAATTAGGTTAGTGTTAGTTTGTTTATTTCGCGCCATAACCAATTAATTAGCATAATATTGATTGAAGTGATTTATATTGTGCTCGTTAATCTATATAGGTTTATTTTGCCATGTTAGTATTAAATTAGGTTAGTATTTTTAGTTTAATGTGCAGTACATACAATTAAAGAAACAAAGTAATATTTTCTTGATTGGATCAATTTGGTAGTAATTGTAATTTCAAATATTTTTATTACCTTGATTTTGATACATTATTTAAATAAGTTCTATTTCAGGGTATTAATGAGTATGTTAATTTTGAAGGTAAATATAAGTAACCACTAATTACCTTATCAAAGCCTTCAAAAAGTTAATTCAATATTGTAAGTAATAACTAAGACGCGCGTTGATGTCTTTTGATAGCGCGAAGAAATTCGTAAGTAACGTGATTAGTAAAGATTACTAAACTTAAATCTAAATTAATTCTTAACTAATAATTTAATATTTGTATACTAACCATTAGGCTTACAGTCCCGATGTGATGATGAATTAGAAGAAAATCCAAATTGTAAAATCCTAATGGGAAATGTTTGTTTATGTTTTCACTAACACTTAAAAATAAATCCACACCTCACATAAAACCGTCACTTAAAAATAAAGAGAATTATAAAATAAGTCTTATCTTGAGATCTATGTTGCTTTCAGTCTAGTTATAAATGCAAAACGTCACTGAGTATCGTAATATTAGAGGGTCATGTTGGAGCGTTCGTGGACGCGGCGTGGCGCACCGACACCTCCGGATAACTGATAAAATATAGCTCGGTTCATGGTCGGAGACGTCCTTCCTGCGCGACTACCCGCGTACAGCGCCAGCGTCCGCCCGCCTCGGTACCTGCGCCCGCGCAACGCTGCTCTTCCGCACTCGCCGCGCGCGGGTGAATGAACTGCTGCGCGCAAGAGCGAGACGGAACACCATGCCGCACCTCCTCTCGCACACTCCCCCACCCCCCCGCACACTCCAATGCCATGGTCGAAGCTGACAGTGAATCTTACTCCTGTATCGACAAGATAATCTAGTACAAGTGTCAAAATAGATTTTTGCCTAATTCACACTTCGATTTCGCTGAAACTGAAATCAGCTCAGAGCGCTCACAAACATAGCCAATTGGCCATCGCAAGGTGCTAACTGAATTCGGTTCTCACCAGATTGCAAGAGTTCATTAAGTCAGTTCTGTAGTTTCGTCAACAACTTTTTGGTTTAACGTTAACTCCATAGAAAAGGTAGAAAGTAGTAGGTCTAATACAGTAACAACAAAACAAAATGCAATACTTATATATTTTCTTTTCACTGATGATCGTAAAGATGTACACACAATTGTTACTCATAGGAAAAAACGAAAGAACGTGGAGGTAGCGTAAGTCCTCGATTCATGCTGTAAAAGGAGGTTCCTGAATGTCCGCCATTTAACAGCATCACACAGATTCTTGCAAATAAGATCCACACAACACGACCCGAAAATACGAATAGTAGACGATGACAAAAAAAAAACGTTCATGTCTATTTCCTCATTGTACATAAATGCATAATGTCTAATTTTGAAGTGTCACACCCATTAAGTGTCATAATATTTAAGCATATGTACATATTCAGGCGAAAGAAAACAGGTATACAATCTGTATTTAAGAAGTAAAACACTCACATCCGATACAGGTTTGTTACACAAGCTGATCTAGTGTCAACGACAGGACACACACGGTACCTCAGAGGGTGTGTGGTGTGACGTGTAACAGTCGTCTCACGCCCGTGAGTACTGCCGTGACAAGACACGACGTGTCATGTCACATTTGATGTCAATAATACGATCTACCAGAAAATTTGTCGCATGAATCTGTGTAATGCGAAATAGATTTGATAACTTTTTATTTGATTGAAACCTGAAACGTAAATTGCAATTGAAGGGCGTTGTTTTATGGGGCTAAATTACCTTAAAACCACTCTCCAATTTGTCCTGAATGTGGCAGTTTATAAATATAATTTTGAGTATGATTTCTTTCTTCATCATCCACCTAATTCACAATTGGCATGTTAGAGGTTATGTTGGATAAATAGCCGGCCACTACCACCTGTTGGCTGATGACATCATAATGCCAAAATTCAGCTCAATGCCAAATATGGTCGCCCCATTCCTTTTATTGGCGTTGGAAACAATAAAAGCAGTTGATAGAATAAAATGTAAAAATTACAACTGAGAGTTTAGTTTATTTTAGGTAATGATGGACGTGACCCTGAATTAAAATTAATAGGGTAGGTATATAATAAGGACGGCCCCATACAAGTATGTCTATTAAAGAAAATATGTATTGCATGAAACTTGTAACATAAAGTTAATTGAAATAGGCCATTAAATTGATCAAACAACCCATAGAGAAATGGTTATATATTATAGATATAAACATTTCTCTATGGTGTTTTTCATTGTTTTGCATCACCTTTTTCACTAAGATCAGACAGTTTTTCTAAGTTTTGATGGATAGACTTGTATGTCCATAGCTGCTGATATGTTTTAACACTTTGCTTACGTTCATTACGATTTGGTTTCATATTATGAGACGATTTTGAATAAGGTTTTTCAGGAATTTTCCTTCGTATATTTTCTTTCTTTAAATCATGGTAAGCAACAGTGTTATATAATACGAGTGAAATTGTAAGGATGTTCAGGGCAAACCGTTCGAGGCTGGTGGAGGTAGTCGAGCGATAAAGAGCAACGATCTCTACACGGATTGTCTAGTTCTCAACAATTTCATACCTCTTTTTGTACGAGCACGTCTTTCGGAGGATATCTTCAGGTTCTGTGACCTTATTAGGTAATTTATGATACATCACTTCGAAATTCAAACAGTTTTTCAAATGCATTCGCGATAATTTACTTTTAAAACTAATGAGTTCTTCTACGAATAAAGTTCGGTTAATTCGCTCAGAAATAAACTAAACTGTACAGAATTGCGATATATTTAAAGTAGTTACGGTATGGTGAGTTTAATTTTGAATCATTTTAAGACTGAAATGAAATTGTTTGTAGACATAAACTTCAATGATTTTATTAATGCCCATCGCTATAAATAAACCTCCCAGCAATTACGGTTCAAAGCTCAAAATATTAACGTTTTGTTGAGTTCATATTCGTAGGCATAGACCTACGAGTAGCACTGTAGTGTTTCATACTATATATAATTGTTTGCTACAATAGCACAAAGCAAAAGTTATTTTAACTATTGAATTTTCAATTCACTTTTCCGTGAAATGAAACTTAATAAAAACTTATCTGATGGAGAAAAAAGAGGACGCAATGTAACCATGTATTTTTTCTTTGATCTATAATAACATAAATTACGGCTTGTAATCTCCGGAGGGTTAGGCAGTGGCTTACTCAACAAGTACACCCACATTTCACCGGTTATGTTAAAGTCCCATGTAATAGAGGGCGAGCCTATTGTGCCATTAACCCGGAACACATCCAGGCTCCGTGGCTGCGACTAAGGAATTCCTGATAGAAAAATTCGATAACACCTTGCCTGTCCCGGGTATCAAACTCCGGACCTCATGCACAGAAGTCACGCTAGCGAATTCCAGCCCAACGAGACAGTCTGTAGATCTATAATATTGTTACCGTATACTATCAGATAGATAAGTGATTAGTATTACATTGATTATTATATTTTTTTTTTTTTTTATTGATTAGTATACACTTTTATTTGCAATTCATTTCTTAGCTAACAAGTGGCCGCTAGTCATTTTATATCATATCTGAAGATGATTTATATAACAGCAAAATTATACACTACTGATGTCTAATGTCCAGGTCACTAGATACTTACTACTAAAGCTATTTCATGTACCTTACGGGATAAAACACTTAAAAGTGGCAAGCTCTTAAAACCAGGTCGTTTATTTCCCTTTACTGAGCAAAGCTGTTAGCAGCAGCGACCGCCTGGCAGGCTGGCAGGGCTCCAAGCCACGTGTAGCAGTTACTGCTCGGATAAAGATTAGAATAGTATATGCAGCCTAGTTGCTGGTTCACCGCCAATTTCTACCACGAACACACATCTTTACACAGCAATGAGGGACGTTTCTGGACTTTTCGATGAACAGCAATATGGTCATCTATTGCTGGTCGTTAGTCTCGCTAAAACTCGAGAACGGCTGGACCGATTTGGATAATTTTAGTATTTAAATATTCGTGGAAGTCTAGGGAAAGTTTAAAAGGTGAGAAAGTGGTAGGTAGGCAGGCAGGGTAGTAATTAGGATAGTAGAGTAGGTATGTTTGGTAGGTAGGGTAGTCGGTAGAGTAGTAGGTAGGGTGGTAGGTAGGTAGGGTAGTAGGTAGGTAGGGTAGTAGGTAGGTAGGGTAGTATTTAGGTAGGGTAGGAGGTAGGGTAGTAGGTAGGTAGGGTAGGAGGTAGGGTAGTAGGTAGGGTGGTAGGTAAGTAGGGTAGTCGGGTATGTTAGGTTAGGTTGGCAATTATCAGTTCAGTAAAACAGTTCTGCACTACCTACGAGTAGTAGGTAGGGAGGTAGGGTAGGGTATTAGGTTGGTAGGGTAGGAGGTAGGGTAGTAGGTAGGTAGGGTAGTAGGTAGTTGATAGGAAAAAGAGCATTGCAACGCATGCCGGGTACAGCTAGTTCGTAATAAAGATTTCAACAAATTAGTGATTTAATCCGTCTGTCGTTGTAAAGTGAATTCGGTAAAGACCTAATTGTAGGTTTTGAATTTGTTTTCTCAAACTGAACAGTATTACTGGGTATACAACAGAAACCCACCTGAAATCATAAGTTTGACATTATCAAGTCACCAGAAATTGTATCTATAATTCTATTTTCAATTTTTGAAATCAAAATTTAATACTGTATCGCGCACATATGCATCAACAATAAAATGTTGCATATGTCTTCCGCCGCACAGTTATCAGGTGCAATCAAAGAAACGATAAAGAGGTAAATGTTCGAATTTATGAAATGGGATTTTACAGTTACGTAAGGCCCATTACAGAAATTTGGAACATCTGAACAATAAAAAATCTACATTATATATGCTCAATCGCAGCGTTAATCGCAGGCTTCGATCAAAAGATTTGCTCTACCTGCCGAACCCTTAAGTTTTTTTAAAGGGTGCCCGTTATAATGGTAGAGTCAAAAAAATCTAACGGTCCCTTTCCACCCAAACACACATTGCAATGACAAAAACACAATGACATAGAAACTTTTATGTTTCCTGCGACGAAATACTTGCAATTTGAGAAATGTAAAAAACATGTTTCGTATTCATCTTGTTTTCCTTAAAAAATTATGGAACGACTTATTGTTTATTTGAAGACTTTTTGAAAGTGATTGATTAGTGAGTGTCCTTCGTTTTCCATTCGCAAAAAACTGTGAAGGTTCGTAATAATTGCCATACTAGCGGCTCTATTAAAACCTTTTCAGTTTAATTTAAATAGCTTAAGTTAACAATAAACTTTGCGGCCGCTGTTCGGTTTAGCCTTGGCGGCTTTTTCCGTGTTAGATTAAATTAAGCTCTCTGTAGGAAAAGGATTAAACGTGGAATTAAAAGTAGCAATCCTGTAACCCGCATCTTCACTTGTTATTTATGAAAAAACGTTAAGAAAGAGTTTTATTACGCAGTAGCCGATTGTAAAAGAAAGGGGTGCGCCCTCGATTCGTGTCATTGTTTAGCTACTGGCCACCCTGAGGGCGGAGAATGTAGTTGTAAATTGTCAGACGACTTTCTCATTGATTTATTATGCTACGACAGTAGCTGTTTAACACAAAAGTCCTTCCTCTTCTAATTCGACTAATTGTTCCAGTTTTTGTGTTGAAATCTGTAAAGAGAAGTCATTCACACAATAGAATTTTGCATAAAACTAAACTCGAATAAAATTAGCATTTCTATTCTTTGTTCTGGACAAGAACTTGATAAACATCTAGGAACGTAATTAAAATTCGGAATCACATTTAACTTTAACGATCACCGAACTATACGATTCCTTGTGTGTTATGTAAAAACCTGACCGAAGTACCTAACATAGTGTATAATAGACGGTATTAGGAAAAAAAGAAGTGAACGCCCAAACTGACCAGTTGGAGGCTCCCCTCCACCGGCCGGCAGGACGCGATCAGCGATTTGGGAGCAATGTCCTCGACCTTGAAAATAGATGAACTTATGTAACCGCCGCGGCCCGAGGGCACGGAGCCTCCTCCACCAAATATTCCTTGAGTTTTTGCACGTCCCGCCAGATTCTAACAACCTATGCATAAAAACTTGACAATCCTAGTCATTATGATGCCTTTACTTCCAGACTCATGGCACGCTACGTTATTGGTAAATCTTGCGACGATTCATTTAGAACGATACTTTTGGATTTTCTGAAATGTTCACTATTGGGTTTTTATTTGCGTATTTGACTGGATAATCTGCTGCGTCCATCTCTGCGTCTGTCTGCTGTGTGCATTTCCATATTCAGAAATAGTTTCAAGTAGTTTTTTATTAACCAAATGTAAGCTAATTCATGTTCAATGATTTTATGCTCGAGTTAAGAGCCACGTGGTTTCGCCGCGTGAGCCACAGGGCAATCGGAAGCTGCTGTAAATCAGTGGTCGTTTGCACTGTATTATTATTTTAAATAGATACAGCATCGTTATAACTCTTCTTAATATAACAGACAGTGCAAACATTTTTTTAAAACTTTTGTTATTTTTGTAATTATTGACATGACACCTCTAATTTGAACAAAACAAAATAATGAAAACCATAGATTCCATCAAAATATACTGATGTTCTAGCAGAGGAAAAGTAAAAAGCTTATTATGTGTATACTATAGATTCGATGGTATTCCTTATCTTTGGGAGTGTATGTGTATGTGAATGGTATTCCTTTTTTTGCGAGAAGTAAATGCAAGTCTTGCATTAATTAATCCTTTCTCCCCGCATGTTTTCATTTGGTTGCTATGGCGCAAGGCGTAATCGTTCCTCAATTAAACATAAATGGTTGATGTTATAACAACTGAATAGGTTAGCTTTTATATTAAATAATTTGCCTGTTATCTGCGTAGTCATAAAACAAAGATTATTATATGATTTTTTGTTTGTTATATGGAAATGTCAAGTACAAAGATATCTATGACATAACAGAATCGAGCTGTTAAATTATAAAAAATATTTCGCCCATCATTAATATGCAACTTTTTTGTGGGTTATTTATTTGCTAATTAATCAAACTTTAAGTTAATTGAATACTCAAACCAAGAAATAGAAAAAACTGATTGACTGATCCATAAAGTAGAATAATTTATGTTATCAATCACGTTTCTAAAAATTTAATTAGATCTATGTGTTTCATGTTTAAATACACGAGTGTATCGCCTCACCTTTAAGTACTGAAACGACTAGGTACTAAGAAAAGTAGCAGATTACTAAGCATTTTCGAGGTAATAATTTTGGGTTCTCCTCTCCAACATTAAAATTAGTACCGACATTATGTTCGCAGTAATTAACAGTCGTTCTTTGTCATTGTGTAACCAAGGATAAATAAGCGCAATGAGTAATAAAATAATAAATGTTTATGAACCACTGATTACTGTTAATATTTTCGTGTTGATGTTATTCTTTGACTGTTCACCGGTTCTCAGTTGAGTTGAGCGAGCCTACTATTTTACAAAACTTAAGATTTTTATCTGGGTTGCTAAGTCTGAATATTGTAGCCTGAGCTGTATGACTCATTTAATGTAAAGAAGATGTCAAGCTTAACTTATTTTTCTTCTAGAAATAATAACCGTGCACGAAAACATGATTTTTAGGGTTTCGTACCCAAAGGGTAAAAACGGGACCCTATTACTAAGACTTCGCTGTCTGTCCGTCCGTCTGTCTATCACCAGGCTGTTTCTCAAGAACCGCGATAGCTAGACAGTTGAAATTTTCACAAATTATGTATTTCTGTTGGCGCTATAACAACAAATGCTGAAAACAAAATAAAAAAATATTTAAGGGGGGATCTCATACAACAAACGTAATTTTTCCGTTTTGGTACTGAATCCTTTATGTGCGAGTCCGACTTGCACGTGGCCAGTTTTTTTAAAACGATAAATGGCACAACAAATCAAGAAAATATTTTTTCAATATTAAAAATTAATATATAAATATTTGGTTGCTTTTATTATACATTATGTAATCGAAAAAGAAAATTCGTAGCGACGTTCAAAGACTTTTCCAATGTTTAAAGCTGTTTAAACAAACATATGTATTACTACATGTAAGACATACTCATAGCTTATACCTAAAGTAGCGTCAAGTTGCTAGTCAAGGTGATGTCATAACCAAAAGCAAGAATGCACAAAAAAGCCATTGTGTAAAGAGTCGTGAGACTAGCTAGCTCAAGTCCACGAGCGTTGAACTCTTTTGAGAGCCGAACAGAGTCAATGCCTGCTATTAGCCAATTTATATGACGAACTAACGACGTTTGAATTGCTTTTACAAACTCCACATAACAACCTACAGTGAATGTGAGCGAATATTTTTGACAACCCACTCGTACTGACATGGAACAAACTACTTCAAAGGGAGCACAAAGACTTGGAGTTATTTTCCACACCTGTAGCCAATTGGTTATGTATTGTTTCATGATAACGTGCATGTAACCCGCATAAGTAGAGGTTTTTGACACTTGCGACAAAGACCGTGAAAAAAAATGCCATGTTTAAACATAAATGACATCTATTATATATATTATATATTATATTATATAATATTATAAAGCTGAAGAGTTTGTTTGTTTGTTTGTTTGTTTGTTTGTTTGAACGCGGTAAACTCAGGGACTACTGGTTGGAATAGAAAAAGTCTTTTTGTGTTGGATAGTCCATTTATCGAGGGAGGCTTTAGGGCATATAACATCACGCTACAACGAAAAGGAGCTGAGCATAAATGAAAAATGTTGCAAAAACGGGAAAAATATTTCGTTTTTGAGAGCTTCCGTTGCGTGCGCTGCGAAAACGCTTTAATTTACGCAAATATTGTGTATGGTGGAATTGTTCCTCTTTAAAAGTTCTAAAAAAAAGTCCGCGACAGCATATGTCTATCTTTTAAGATTGACTCACTATAACCTTTTTTTACTATTATAATTTTAGGTTAAAATGAGTGATAGTTTTCGAAGCTTATTTAACCCATATGGTATTAATCTATATCTAAATAAATGTGTTTGTTAGCACGGAAATTTAATATAGAATATTTGTGCCCTTTACTTTATACAGTTTAAACAAATACCTTAGAAGATATCGCAATGTAAAAATATCCGCGCAACAAAATAATTACTCTCGCGGCAGTGATTCGTTCGGTCCGGTACGGCAGCCGGCTGACGCGCGTTCCATCGCAATGTAGGCCCCTACGTGGGGATTCTGGCCTCCGGGAAATTCAAATTCAAAATATTTACTGCACCATAATGTTTACAAGTACAAGGTGTTACTGTATATTTAACAGTAAGAGATACCTATAGTAATTCACACTTTAATAAAATCTAAACTAATATTATAAAGAGGAAAGATAAAATTTTTTGTTTGTTACGATTTAACTCAATTTATGTTGATATGATTTGATTTATGTGACGCAGACGAAGTTGCATGGGTCAGCTAGTTTATTTATATAGGCATGTACTGCGGAATACTATTGATTTTTCAGTAAGTACAGTTGTTACATACACTTATGTGTATACGTGTGGCATTGTCTATTGAAAAGCAACCATTTTTGAAGGCTTTGTTCTGCTACACAGAATTAGTTTCGTTTAAACGTATTTGTTTTACGAATTAAATAATGCGTCATTCCATAAATTCATAGTTCAACATTTATTTTGAACAGGTTGCTATGTCGTAATAAATAATTAATTATATTCAATAATTCTATTGGAATCAAGCCCCCCATCAGCGAAAGGTTGGGGGGGGGGGAGACTGTCTTTTGTAAATTTTGACGTTTAAAAAGTGTTCATTATGAGCCTAATTTGATTTTGGTCTCAAGAATTACTCTTATAGACTTCCTGAATTTCATTTCATTCCATTTCACAATCTTATAAAGAACACAACTTTCAGTAAATTAAAAAAAATACAGTTGAACTATTCACGTATGAAACCTTTGAACACACATACGTTCATATTATGTATTGTTGGAAGTACAGACGTCAGCAGCACATCAAGTATACTGGAAACAGTCAATTTTCCTCAATAAACCTTGAACCTGATGCTTTGGCGATAAAGTTGAAAATCTATTAGATGAAGTACCTATTGATGCTTAAATATGCATACAATAGTAGGAATTCTAAATTCCAATGTTTTTTACCACCATAATACTGTGGTGGTGTGGTAAATTATATTTATATCTACAAGACTTTGTCACTTACGTACTCGTGTTTCCCTTATAAACCAAAAATATGTTATTAACAACTTAAGGAAAGCTTCTACATAGTTTTGAGTTAAGAATAACTAAATGATGGAAACAAAACTTAATAAATTATTATTATTCTGATACTACGAGTATGTAAATTTGATTATTTTGAGCTTATAAAATAGGAAGGACTTAAAGACAAAAAGTGCCTATTAATACTTTTTTTAAGTTCTGTAGTAGTTCTGTGTATGAAGGTTTTAAATTGATGATATAAAATTTGACTGTCCAGTGGTCGCAAACGCACTGCGAACTGTTGAGTATGAGATCCCGGTTTCGATTCCTGTGTCAAGCAAATTGTTATTGGGATTTTCCAACGGGAATTTCTCAGTACCTGGAAGTAAGTACGCACCCTATTATCTGGGACGTACACTAAAGTGGCGAAATGAAGGTGTACTATTAGGTACACCTCTGCCTAACCCTTCGGGATTACAGGTGTGAGCTTATATGATATGATAAAAAATATAACGAAACAACCAAATGAAATAGAAATACTTGTATGGCCTTTTGTTAAGCAAAATTAAATCGTTTTAATAGTTCTTATTCATGATGGAAGAAGCTATACTTACATAGTTATAAAGAAAAATAATAGTTAATTGAATAAAGATCAACTGACTGCAACTGCGGTCAGTGGCGATTTCAATGATCACAAAACGGGGTGCCCAATGGGACTTCCCATCGGTAACATCTCAGCTTCAGGAGCAGAGTTTGTAAAAATAATGATATATTTAACTAAAGATGAAGAGTCTAATAAACCCAACGTTTCTAACTTAAATATTGACGATTAATAAATTAGACGCTTATTGCCTACTAAACTCTAATAAATTATCAATTTCAAAAATTCACCCCCGAAAGCGTAATAATCCGCTTTCTGGGGTGAATTATTGAAATATCTTGCCTTCTAGACCCAGCAGTTTTGGCTGATTGTTATCATTTAGTGCCTAAATACAGGGTGTAAACGAACCCTTCACGCATCCGTCAACCAAGCATTCTGTACATCAAACTAAGTACCCCTACGCAAAAATTTTTGCTGGGAAATGACTTTTTTTTTGGGGTCAAAAATCACATTTTACGGTAAAACTCATAGTAGCACTCTTAAAACATTGTGCTAGTGGATGCTTTGAATAGTAAACGGGTCATGGAGGTAATTTAATTAAAGATAAAACCTGAAAAACTAGTATTTACAAAAACAGCTGTGAAAAATTTGAAACTTTGACCCCCAAAATCTCCGTAACTAGAAGGTTCCCAGGTATGGTCTAGAACAAAAAAATGATCGCAGTGATGGGGAGAACAAGTGCCCTTCGTTTGGGTTAAGGGTACTTTTACACCCTATATATATTATAATTTTTATATACTCCAATTAATGTATTTAACTTCCAAACGTACAAGATTAGCTAAAACTCAGTACGTAACGATATTTCCGACTCAAAAATGTAGAATTTTCGAAAATACTATTTTTGCGGTCAGTTTTGCGTGTATCTAAGTGACTTAACACTTCTTCAATGCTTGTTTGGCCTACATATAGATATGTTAATAGCAAAGTTAACAAGACTGAACTAAGTGGATTGAAGATAACAGTTTGAAAATTATGGCGCATTTTTTTTTTATCTTGGGTTATTATTTTCTGCACTTATAATTTGATTGGCAAAACTACAAAATTTAAAGAATAAAATAACCTGAGCTTACACAAACTTAAATGTAGCATTAAAATTTACACTGATAATACTGAATATCTGTCGTGATTTTCAATTATTCTGAGCTCCCGATATTTCGACGCTGTTGCAAGCGGGATGACTGGAGAATGCGGGTGGATGGGAAATAAATCGTTAGTTATACAAAGTTACGGCAAAACAAACTCACAGTATTGTTAGGTTTTGTGGAGTCACACCGGAACTTTTCAGTTTGAAAACTTCATCTGGATCGATATTTTTGTGTTTTGCTATTTCAATTGCTCCTCTTGTCGGCCTGAGTATGTAATGCTAGCCCTTAGACAAAATACGTGACTTGTGAAACTCAATCCAGTGATTGGGCCGTGACTGCAGTACATGTTAAACCATGGCAGATTTTTGCACATAATTGTTTTTCACACGGGCGCTCAGAATAATTGATAATCACAGAAGATATTATGTTTAGTGATAAACCATGAAAGCTTAAAACAAAACTCAATTATTTGGAATTGCCAAGAATTCATAATATTGTAGATGCTGCCTATTAAACATATTTAGACTTACGTTAAAGATTTGTTTCGATCTACTTCAGTCGACATGAAAGCAAAAGTACAATAATCCTAACTTTTTATATCCGGCTGCTGGTAAAATAATTGTAAAATACACATTGATAACTCAGAAATCACCATACGCCCAGTCATTTCGAAACATTGTTGGGGTCGGCTTCCAGCCTAACCAGGTGCAACTGAATACCAGTATTTTATATGGAGCGACTGCCTATTTAACCTCTAAAACCCAGATAGTACTGTGTAATATGATTCCCCTTGGTGAGACTGGCTGTCAGACTTTCAGGCCACTGACTACCTGTAGCTACTGTCAAAGATCTACAAATGCCGGTAACAACGGGGTAATGTGCTTTCCGAGGCACGGAGGAAACACGGTATACATGTAATAGGAGGTCACTCATCTACGGACTGACCTGGCAAGCGCGGCTTAACCTGAAGATCGACCCTAACTCCTGGCTAACTCAAACATGATTAAAAAAAACTAAATTCTTCATCTAAGCCTATCCAGTCCATCCTCTCTCTATGTCCAAGTGTAAACGGAAAATCAATTGAAAACTTAACTTAAACCTTATACCGAGTTATATATACCTGACCTGCCACGAATCCTTATTCAGGATTTTGTCAAAAGCTCATGTTGTCGTACCAATTGAAAATATCAGTATTTTGTACTACGAATCTTAAATGATTCTGAAGATATAGTTTATAATATAAAGAAGAAAGTATTATGCGACTAGTGGGTATGTACTGCGCGCACGTCGAGGCTTGAGTGAGGTCAACGCTTTTAGACTCAAGATTAATGTTTTGATAAGAACTAAGTGGACCAAACAGCGCCACGTAATTGTCTTATTATGATGTTGCATTTGCAAAATGATATTGTTGAGGATGTTTGCGTTAGAAGTTAAACCTCTTTATTTTGTTACAGATTTCATCTCAAGGCAAACTGCGCAATAATATGAGCTACCCGTGTGTCCGAGGATGCATGTATAAGGTACGTTGCTTTTGTTTTTCTTTGCTTTATTCATAAGCTCATAACATAGAGAATGACGAAACGACGTGACAACATGTACACGTCGTTTCGTCTCACGACAACGTTACTTTTGGGGTTGCGACTTTTGTTTAGCGTCATAAATATATGTATATCAGATGATGCTAAGTTTTATAAATAAAAAAAAAACCTTTTGACTAAGGCAATATCCTAGGGGTTTATAAATTCAAGTAACTTTTTTTTTATTGGATTGTTAACCAAAGGGTCACTTACTTTTCTTTATGTTAGGGTTCATAAAATTCTTCCCTTTTAATTTGAATTATTTTACACAGTCAAATGTTCAATAAATATTCGAAGTGACCACCAGACGAGAATAAAGGCTATTCGCAATACAAAGTAGATCTGATGTCATAGATCGTTCTCGGTAATCTGGTCAAAGCAACTAGACAATACCGCACTAGTCGTACGATTCGCGCATACAATTAAGCTGCGACCCCCTTTGTATATTTTTCAATAAAAAATGTGGAGTGTGTCGAATCATCGAGTGCATGCGACTATTGACGGATAAGATATGCAGTAATGATGATGAATATTAGTGAAATGAGGATAGTAATTGTATTACTTCTTTACTTTTTTGTTAGAATATTGGTCATAATTATGAATTGAATGAGAGATGATGGCTTCTTTTTCAAAATAATTAGAGCATTATAAGAGATTTCTTTATAATTTCGTCGCAGTCATTAATATAATAATTATGTAATATTTGATTTCAAGGTTTTTGTTGAAAATGGGAGTAGTTCTCTTTACGGCTTATTACAATACATTTGGGTATTAAAAAAGTTTTTGTGAAAAATTATACTTTTCTTCTTCGGATGACTCTATTAAGTATTCTTGATAATATTGAAATATCGCAGATGTACAAGTACATGTTTCAACCAAATATCGTAAGTGAGACAGACGCAACGAGAGTTGCATTAAAATAATTGCAATAAAATGTCGGGCGAGGTATTGCCTAGTTTTCTATGCGTCGAAGTTGAACGCACGGCGGTGGCGGCGGTGGCGGCGGCAGCGGCGGCAGCGGCGGTGTGCGTCGAGTCAAGGTAAGTGTGCCGACGGCCGGGTATGACCTAGTGCGGCTCCCCCACCCTGCTGCTCAGTTCTGCACTCGCGAAAGTTCAACGAACCTCCAGCAGAACTCTTACAGGCATACGCGACGGTTACATTACCGGAAAGCAGTTGCAATCACCTACAGGCCCGCAGCATCGGCCGCTCCGCACTCTAGGGTTTGGTTCGGTCTTGAGGTAACCAAATCGCGGCCAATTTTAGCTAGACGTTGTTGGATTATGTTACGCAGATTCTGGTTTGTCTGCATATAATGAATATAATAACGTTATTAAATAATACGGTTTTTAAATATTTGTATTCGATAATATTTATATAAGAATTTATATTTAGATATGTTGGTCTGTTTATTCTTCCATTACTTTTATACAACACGTACCTACCTATTTTTAAAGTCATTGCAAAATTACAAAGAATCAAAGCGGGATCGAAAACAGCTTCATATAAGGTACCTTCTAGAAGTTTGTTTGGGTTGTATGAGCTGAAAAACGTGAAATTTTCTTTCAGCAGTGTAGTTTATTACTTCACAAATCAACATTATTATAGCGCGATTGCCTATTGCCTACACAATGAGCGTATACAATTGACCTTTGCTAAGAGCTTGCACTTGGCAAATAGAACAGCACTAGAACAAGTTTCCTTAAGTTAGATAAAGCAATGACTCGCGGAGTAAACAGTATGAGTAAGAGTGAAGGAAAGGCTTTAGCAGAAATTTGCAGCAGAAATATGTTAATTTGTTGTCTTATGTCACCGAGCGGGCAAGTTTCGTGAATCATGCGCTCACGCACGACACGTATTATACATACACCGTTATTACTTTCTACGAAGCTGATGAATTTTCCTAATTTCCTGTTCCTGCTCGAGATTTATTGCAAGTAGTTCTCATGTTTAAATCATCTTTAAGTACTTAATTGAAGATTTGATTGAACTTTTATTTCATAATGCCCCAGAATCGTATACAAAACTGGTTGATGCAAGAGTTTTCCAGAAAATTCAACTGACAGTTTTGAAGCTATCTTACTTCTAAATGAAAATATAGGAAGGAAAAGTCTTATCTATAAATACAATATGTCTGTACCTAGGTGCCTAGTTGTACATTTTTGTATGATGTTAGTATGAGGCTTGCAGTGGAGAGTGTCGTGGACGGTCCGGCAGCCCGCGCTGCGCGCTATAACGGCGCGATCGGGGCCGATGAACGCCGCTGGCCTTATTCCGACAAACTATCGCAAGCGAGAAACGCGACGTGTACTTTCATTGTCACCTCGCTGTACGCACACCGCCACTCAACATTTAAACTAGCCTCTATCAGTCAAGGTTGCACAGATAAAAAAAGATAAGCTTAGTAAAGATTTCATTAACGTCACGTAGCATTTTACGTGATTTTGTTAGCAGTCTAGACGTAGCCACGTTTGGGTGAATTAGTTAATAACTTGATCTCATCAAGTTGCACAGAGAGGTAGCTTTCTTAATGTTTTTCAGTAAATAACCTGTTGCTAAGTAAATAAATAAATCGGTGTGTAGTCATTGGCATTATAAATGGTAGGTACATGCGAATACAGCCATGTTATCGGAGCAGGAGATCTGTCTGGAGAGGTCAGCTACGGTATACGATTGTACGTTTCGGGCGCGAGGCGTGGCGGCGGCGGTAACAATGGCGCAACAGTCGCCAGTCGCGCGGCTACGTCACTCAGTGTCAAGTGCATCGAGCTCAGATAACTGCTTTGATCTTGAATACAATTTTACTGAAAATTTATGTATTTTCAATATGAAGCGCAAAATAGTACTAGGTGGCAGTAATAATGTAGTATTATTTAAAGAGAATTACAGACAGCATTCCTTTGATCATCTTTATTTTCCATTGCTAAGCATGATGGCCGAAGTTGTGAATTTTGTCTGACCAATTTATCGTTTCCGGGACCTCAATATAATTTTTGGAAAATACAGTGGTCGTGATGAACAGGAAATGTGATGAGGCATATTTTATAAATGGGCTATTAGTGGTACGAGTGTGGGATTGGAGGAGTCTCCTAGAAGTAGACGTTCAGAAATCCCTGAATTATCATGTACAGCCCGAATCCACCAACTGCTCGGTCCAAGCTCCACGCTCTTGTGCCAGTCTCATCCAGGATATTCCCGCTAGTGCAACAATGTTGTCTGCCCATCTCTCCGCAAAACAACCAACACTTCCCTTTCCATTCCTTGGACGCTATTTGGTAAAAGCTTTACTCCACCTGCCATCACCGCGCCTAGCTAGGTGTCCTGTCCAACTCAATTTCAGTTCCATAACGCGTTTTCCAACATCGAAGACCTTCAGATTTCAAAATTTGAAACCCAGTCTATTACTTTTAATGCCGAGCATGGAACGCTCCATGGCTTTTTGTGCTACTCTGAGTTTGTACACAGCCTCCTGTGTAAACCGTGAATAACCCCCATCAACGCAGAGTCTATCACATTAAACATTTCACAATGATGATTCAAACTCAATAATATGATAAATTATACTGTGTAAACGAGCAAAATGTTACAAATATCTGCAATAGTGCTACGGTCGCTACTGTATTGGATTTACGCTGATAATGACCTGCTCCACATTAGTGTGTATCGATGTCAGTGTTGATGTTTACATTTCGGTGACGATTATCGGTTTCAGTTGTTCTCTTTGTGTTGCAGAATAAATTGAGGAGGTACACTCACTTTCTGGGCTGTTTTCTTTTTGCACTTTTGTCTTTGGTATTAGAAGATGTCCATGACACAAAATCGATCTGAAGACGATCTGTGCAATAATTCTTATCTGTAAAAAGAATATTAAACTAGGCCTATGTGCTGAAAATTATACTATGATGTTTATTATTTTTATATTTTTATATTAAATGAGCCTACTCTTGACCTCAATCTTGTCTTGAGGGCAGAGATGGGGTCGATGATGGAACGAGCTAACCCAAAATAAACCTATTATCAGCGACTTAAAGCGTTTCCTTATGTGTACATAAATGATGAATTAATAAATAACATTGACATCACGCCTATCTTCCCCGAAGGGCTAGGTAGATAGCCCGTCGGGGCTGCGGGTTGTTCGCAAGAGATACCGCGGCCTCGACATGAAGGGCTAAGAAGGAACATGAGTGGTTTTTAGTCAGTAGAAGTCTGACACTCCCTTTCGCATACCCAAAAAAAAAAAAAAAGGGCTAGGTAGATAATTATATACTGTGCAGGTTCACCTATATTTCGAAAGTTTCGCTTTCCCATGGAGTACAGAGTGCACCTATAGCTATCATCATCAGTGGCTTTTTTTTTTTTGGGCGGTGGAAAATGCCTAACGCATACCTCACCTGCTAGGGCGGCATCAGGTGGCGCCTCCTCCGCCACCCTGTCCTCCTGCGACGGATCGCGTCAGCGAGGGAGTCTTCCTCCCTGACGCGCTCCGCCGCCTCTTTCTGCGAGATGACATCCTCGCAGAAAATCACCACTGCCTCCCATGCCTCCCTACTGTATCAGTGGCAGCCTGGTTCAACCCACTGCGTAGTGGTAAGTATAGGCCTGCTCCTTTTGTGCCATTCTTCACAGGCCAGCGCCTGTCTCAATGAGCCACAAATCCCGTCTCTGGGCTACTATTGAGTAATTTCTATATTGGACCAGGGAACCAAACTCGTATGCTGAGCAGCAGTGCTTGTTAACGATACAGGCTGTAGTTTAAGTTTAATCAAACAATTGTAACAAAACCTTATGGAAGTGAATTATTTATTTCAATTTATATCTTCAACATTTTTGGTCGAAACAGTTGAAAAAAAAGACTTGCCTTGTATTAACATAGTACTAACAAACTTTTGGAACAAAAAACAACATTAACGTTTGGAATTTAAAATAGGGCAACATATTGTTTCTCAACAACAGTGTTCAAAATTCATTTGTCAATTAAAATATGTTCATCGTACGGAACCCCCTCCATGAGAGTTCGAGTGGTATGTAACCGATATGGATTATATTATAATACTAGCTTTTGCCCGCGGCTTCGCCTGCGTGAAAATGACGGTTTTCCTTAAAAACTTTGCCCCCCTTTTTCACCCCTTTGGGGGTTTGAATTTTAAAAATCGTTCCTAAGTAGATGCCTACGTCATAAGAGGAATATGTGTGCGAAATTTTAAGTTTGTAGCCGTAGGAGTTTGGCCTGTGCGTTGATCCTCTGTCAGTCAGCTTTGCCTTTTATACGTAGAGAAGAAGGAGAAGATAGAAAAGAAGATTTATGTAGCACTGATCATTCTTTAACTTTTTTGCTGCGCTTGCCTAGGTAAGTCTGTGGATGGGTGACCACCCATTATATACCAAGTTTCCTCCGTACCTCGGGAAGCTCGTTAAGCCATTGGTCCCGGCTGTCATATCTAGATCATTAACATTCCACCAGTCTTACCAAGGGGTATCATATTACCCAGTACTAACTGAGTTGTGGAGGTCATTTAGGCAGTCGCTCCATGTAAAACACAGCTAATTAGCTGTATCTGGTTAGATTAAAAGCCGACATAGCTAGGAAAAGGCTAGGCAGATGATGATGATCATTATTTTTACAACTAAACCGACCAAAGGACTGTGAATTTAAAATCATTACCCTCTCTTTTGGCTTCGCCGTAGTCGGGTAAAAAGAATTAACGTTGCGTTGACAGAACTCAGTTGTCTATAGAATGCACGTTATTCTTCGTAAACCTCAGGACTAACAAACTAACAATATGAACTTTGAATTTGATGTTTCAAAAATTTAATTTAGCGTTGTATGATTGCATCGTTTTCTTTATTTTTATTCAACCTTGTTCTCACATCAAAATGGCGCACAATGTATGGTACCACATTTATTAAGCCCAGGATTATTCTCCCGAGCCCTTTAGTAAAACCTAGTAATCATCATATTTCTGCCCTATTTTTTTTTGGAGGCTGTGAAATCGTCAAATGACTCCTCACGCTCTGGGCAGAGCAGTAGGGAGTGTCCGACTTCTACTGACTAAAAACCACCCATGTTCCTTCTTAGCCCTTTGTGTCGAGGCCAGGGTATCTCTTTAGAACAAACTGCAGCCCCGACGGGATCATCTTTCTGCCCTTGTCCCATGTTATTTGGGGTCGGCCCAATACGTTTTGTACTTCCATTCTCAATTTACTCCTTTTTCATTCATATCATTCCTCAAACAATCCATTCATCTTTTTTTTGGTTTTCCTCTCCCTCTCGATCCATCAACATGTATATAGGAGATAATATATAATATTTGCACTAGGCAAGCGTGCCACAAGTGTTGCATTTTCCCCGAAAGTATGCCACTTTCTCAATATTTTTCAGTTTTTATGATGATCTGGGAGGTGAAGAAAAACGAAGCGTATTGATTGTGGGAAATGGGTATTAGAAGTGTTCTTAGGAAGTAGGTTCATTACACTGGTGATAATATTCTAAGATATCTACTCATTATTCAAGGGTAAGGCAACAACTTGTTGTTAAGTGAGACTTGGAGCTGTGCTATTGTGTCTTAACGTTGATACTAAAGGCCGACAGTTAGTGATAATGTTAGGTAGGTACAGTCCTAACTATTTCTTATTGTTGTTACTCGGAGATAAGGAAAAATTGTTAGAGAAAGTGTTGTTACAGTTAGTACAGACATACTTCTTATTCAGAACAAATCTCTTGGCCGTGGAAATGTTTAGGATTATCCTTGATGACTGTTGCAGGGGTTTTTGTTAAAGCTCGGAGAAGGTAAGTGAGGTTTGGGATCTTATTTTACGGGAAAATAGTAAAATTTTACATATTTTAAGGTGAAAATTAAAAATGAGGCAACAAAGTACCAATTACAGGTACTTTGTTGCCCCATTTCTAGCTTGACAGTAAACCTTTTTTCATTCTTGACTATATGTATTTGATTTACTCACAACATTTGCATACCGTATCAATCTCATAGATCATTACAATATAACTTCGTTTACAACGATGATTGTGGCGGTGATACAAGCCGTAACAATTTTCTTATAATCTGTTTAAAGCTGGCCTTGTTTCTCACAAGACTATATAAAATTAACACGTTTTTCCATTTCTCTCTAAGTTCGTGTTGGTGAGTGAAAACCGCATGGCCGCGCGGACGTCATTCCACTTTTCCGAGGCGTCGTCGGTGATTAATAAGGCAACCTGTGTTATTTGAGCTCCGTCATTGAAGCGGGTTTTCCTTTTGTTAAGTGATTGCGAGGAGGCTCGAGGGGCCGCGGGAGGTCTAATGATGCTGGTAAGTCTAGACGTATCCGCAGAAGCGAGTGACGACGCGCCGCCGATGCATTTCGCCGCTGCAGTGTGCAGTAGGTAAGTGTGTCAATGCACTCTAATCCCCCCCATCCTTCTCTCTGCAATCACTCATGACAAGTTCAACTCGTCTAGTCTCCTCGAGCCCTATGTGGAACAAACTTACCTCGCAAAAACTCTTCGTACTCACAGGTATTAATGCACTAATGAATGATAAATAGACATCTTTCTACATTAGGTTTTTAAAAGGAATCTTAAATAACATAAGTGACTAGACAAGTGTTTGTTTAGATTCTAGAAATACTTATTTTCCAAATATGTACTTGTATATTCAACGGGAATTTTTCCAGCACCTACTGTGAAAATGATAAAATAAAACAATTTCAGTTCTTACCAAATCGCTTGACCAATTTAACGCGCACTGTGCCTTATCCTCTGTTTTGCTAAAAAGCTTGAAACTCCTAAAGTGTTGTGAGGAAAGTTGGAAAACTAAGTACGTATCTGAAACAAGTTTTCTGTGTTCAATATGTGATCGTAAATTGTAACAATAAGAGATAATAAATGAACGATATATTGGAAATAAAGCAGTGAAGTGATAGGCGTCAGACATTGGGAGATGCAATAAACGGGTTCGTTAGCCTGTCTCGTTTTCATTAGCGTGCGCCTTCGCGCCACGGACGCTGGTTACGACTGAAAAACTTTCATGTTACATCGCACACGTCTTTATCAGCCATCTACCGAAAACATACTTTGGATGAGATCAAAATTTTATAAATTCCTGGGACGACATCAACTATTTGCGATATTTTATGGTTATCAAATTCTGTAGGTGCAGTGCACTCTCTACATTACTTTATAAGATGTGGGTTGTCTGAAAGCACTAATATGTCTTCAAATTCACTAACCTACTTATTATTTAATGTGTGTTGCTTTAGTTGTAATTGGACAGAGCCCACTTTTTGCTGAATGCTCGATAAAGTTTCAGAGTAGCATAAAAATTACATTAAATTTTTAACAAGGCTTAAGTATTTCTTTTGTGTTCACACTGTGTTGTAAATCATGGTGTTGAGGGTTACACGGCAGGTGGGTGCGAGCGCAGTGCGCCGAGTTTCCTATCCGTATCTAGGCGAGTGACAGTAGCGGCTTGCGAAAGTGCACATAATTGGATCGGCGCTTTAGAAAGGGGGTTATGAGTTTGTAAGTGCAACGAACTCGCGTGCATTTCATCGGGAAGATGCAGTTCAGTCAGCGTGCGTGGAAAGCGCGCGCTTCCAGGAATCGGCGGCTCGTCGACACGTCGTCGCGCGCCCGTCTCGCGCTCTCGCCCCGCGCTCGATAGCGCGAAAAGTGAAAATAATTACATATACTAAACACCCCAACACCTCGGCAATACATACTATACGTACGCTTTTCGCAATCACTTGAACTTATATTTTTTTCTCATATATTAGTTTATCTAAGCACACATGACTTATCTAAGTACGTAATCGTTATCGATGTCTATGCCAAATAAGTAGAACACATTGTGGACCTTCTTTAAAAAACACATCACCTGGCGCACATTGTTTTTCTTCTTTGGTAACTTTATAAAAACGTCAGCTATTATAATGATTATGCAACAGTTAAACAAACGCGGTATAACGGGGCCAAAGGGTTACGCGACCATATGGCCTGGTGCCGGATATGGGTTAAGTAATCACAGGCGTTTTTTTGCATCCTCTCTATTAAACCCCTTTCTTTTGTTAATGCCATAACAGTACAGTTTATAAAAAAAGTCGGCGTTTGCACGTATGGGCGGTATGTTAATTGAATCGGTTCAAATCGATGCCATCCTAGTTTGGTGCGTGCTAATGTCATTTTTTGCTCATCACTACAGATCAACAGATGCTTTTTTCGTTAATTATAATTATATTTACTCTACCAATGAACGGATGTATTTGCATCTGTTGGTAGTTTCATAGTTCGTAAATATCGATATGTTTTAGGTAAAAGAAAACCTATTTATTATTCATAAGATATCCACAGAATTGACATTGAGTATTAGCCAGTATAATATAAAAAGAAGTTAACCAGGATTCGGAGGGGAAAGAATAAACAAGATTATAAAGACAAAGGCATTACTAAATGACTGATCGTTGCGCTAATTATACCGCCAGACTTAGTTTTCCCACTGGACATGGTCTCAATGCTTTGCTAAAATTGATGCAACTGAACAATGTTCAAGATACTAATGAAATATTGATGTTACTGAGTTAATAATAACTGATAGGTTTCTTTACCTGATTTCTGGATCTGGTTTTCTACACACATTGTAAACAGATGCATTTGAACACCGTTATATTAACCCTAATGGTAAAAAGATAGACATAAAAAATACCGATACTTTCTTAATTCAACTGTCACTCACAAACAAAACTGAGGTACTAGTAAAAACTTGGATCTTTCTATTAGCTGACATTTGTTTAGGCATTAATAATGAATAGGAAAAACCACAACCGCTAAATATTTGTTATTAATCAAATGTACACAATATTTTATATCTACTTAACCACAAATACTACCTGAGTGTCGAACATGAACAAAAAGTGTACGTGGTCCAAAGATAATATTATGGTATTTAAACCTCAAATTGGTCACAGACCGGAGTAAAAATGAGCGGCCATATATCTTCCTAATCTTTTGTACTTAAGGGTCCGTTGGTTCTGAGAACCAGCTATTACTATAGATCCCGGTTCACAAGAGGAACTGTTAGTTTGTAGCGGGCACTGCATGACGGCAAAAGTGCATTTTTGTTGAAAATGCAGGCGTGTGACGTCACAGAGAGTACGTCACACGCGGGCGCGGGCGGCAGGGCTGGCTGACGTCCCGTTACTCGCACAAAGGGCTCGTAAACAAAGGACCTCTAGTTAGACCACAAAGTAGCTGCTCACTGCACATTGTTTTGAGCGTAAAGCTATAAATCAATCGGTAACGGGAAATCTTGTTTGTTTGTTAACATCCATATGTAACAGACTGGTTTGTATTGCCGTCAAAAAAGTACGTACACTATTTACAAGTTAAGTCACAATAATTACTCACATTTTGTTTGTTCAGAGGATCTCATTGTCTCCTTATTTATACATATTACTTCTGTGTTATCAAATTTATGCGATTCCAGTATGTTATGTAAACTAAAATGTGACGCCTTTCCTGCTACAAAAAATCAAAACAAAATATCATAATTAAAATAAACCGAAGAAATGTCAGAGAGGCGTCATTAAAAGTGAACGCATAGCGATGGGCCGAGGTTGAAAAAAAGTAAAAAGAAGGTATGAGTCCCGTTACAGGCCGGTATCCCGCGGCATGCGGCGGTTGATGCACCGATAGATAGGTCGGAGGCTTCGGGTTATTACCTGATGGGTTGCCTTACCTTCTATTACGTAATGGAATTTACAGTTACATCGTCGACGCGTGCTCAGATTTTGTAGATAGAATAAATTATATGAACATGAAGCAATGAGATGTTGCATTTTATTTGTTCTACACAAAACATCACATCTGCAATTGCAGAAGGGTTATGCAGAAGTGTACCCATTAGAATACCCGCATTCCATGTAAAAATAGGTAAGCCTATTGCCATCAACCGTGCACAAATTCAGACTCCGTTGCTGCTACTGAGTAATTCCTGATAAAAATCCCCAATAACACTTCGCCCAACCTGGGAATCGAACCCAGGTCTTCGTGCACAGCAGTCGCGGTTGCCACCACTAGACCAAAGAGGCAGTCTACTAGGTGGTGTCGATTTTATTTGTTATTTTTATTTCCAGAATAACAAACCTGCCTACGTGAAGAAATAACGTTCAATCTTTGATGTTTTTAGTGCATTTACGGGGCAAATCTCGTAGCTGTAGGAACGCGACGATTGAGTCAGAACCGCTAATGGTTCAGCTAGCACACTAACCGATCCATCTTTGATATGGCCTGCGTCATATTTCGATCTATACAACCGTTGTCACACGTCTCAAGATATATGACAATGGGACAAATTGCAGACTAGAACAGAATAATCGGATCAGATAAAAATCTGGAAGGAAGATACCGTAATATAAGTAATTAAAGTGGCACATGAAAATTATATCCCAAGCGCAATAACTCAAATAAATATGTATGACGACCCTGATCTAAACTGTCGCTTAGTTTTTACATACAGATTTTATCGCAGCATAATTCTAAATTCAGTGTTTTTAATTTTAATAATTTATCATTTATGACGTTAAAATAAAATGGGTGTCGCGTTTTCTCATAGAATCTAAAGACTCACACGCATTTATGGACCAGCTGACTAATAATAATATCAAATTATACCGTACTATCTGATGCCCCCGGCTTCACCCGGGTGGATGTCGGAACTTGACAAATTATAATCTAAAACTTTTCTCGAGAACCACTCTATGCATCGGTGTTAACAACATGAAAATCGGTGCAGCAGTTTTTGAGTTTTCCGTGAACAGACAGACGCGATGGAGGACTTTGTTTTTAACCGACTTCCCAGAAAGGAGGAGGTTCTGAATTCGTCTGTATGTTTTTTTTTTGTATGTTTGTTATCGCATATCTCCGTCTTTAATAAACCGATTTTCAAAATTATTTTTGTGTTCGAAAACCTTTTCGAACACAAAAATAATATACCTATGCTCCCGAGGTGGGCCCATTTGATTGTCACCAAATCAGGATCCGATGATGGGATCCTAGGGAAATCGAGGGCAACCCTCAAACTTTATAGGCACATATGATGTTTTTCATATATTTTCTAAAGCTGTTTAAGTATTTGCGTCTGACCATCATAATATCATGTGAATTCGCTGATGATGATGGAAGGTTCAACTCCTCAACGGTTAGGAGTTGAAAGAAAATTCTTTCTTATTTATACTCACTTATGGAGCGATAATTGTATTCTTTCAGGGTATCTGGTTGACCCGAGGTAGTCCCATTGTCACCAAGTCAGGATCTGATGATGGGATACCAGGGAAATCGAGAGTAACCCTCAAACTTTATAGCCACTTATGACGTTTTTCATATATTTTATAAACCTGTTCAAGTATTTGCGTGTGGTCATCATAATATCATGTGGATTCATTGATGATGATGGAAGGTACAACTCCTCAACGGTTAGGAGTTGATAGAAAATTCTTTCAAAATTATACGTACTTATGAAGTAATAGTTGTATTATTTCAGGGTATTAGGTTGCCCTGACGATAGAAAGTAAATCTCATTAACCGACTTTAAAAAAGGAGGTTCTCAATCTTTTTTTTATGAATATTCACCGATTACTCGGAGACGCCTGAACCGATATAGAAAATTATTTTTTTGTTGAAAAGGAGATCAGATATCGCAAGGGTCTGATGATGGTATCCTAGAGAAATCGAACACCCCTTAAATTGTATAGGCACGTATTACGTGTTTCGTGCTTTTTCTAAAGTTTTTTAAGTATTTGCATCTAGCAGTCATCACTTCATGTTGATGAGTTGATGATAGAAGGTATAACTCCTCAACGGTTTGGAGTTGGAGCATAATTCTTTAGTAAAATATTATGGGGACGTATATATGGTTGTATTCTTTCAGGTTATCTAGGTGAGCTGATTATGGAAGGTACTACTCCAAAACGGTTGGGAGTTGAAAGCAATAATAAGGGCGACTTCAAAAACACAAAATCGAAAACACAAAAAGGTGAAACACGTGTGTTTTTCACTTTTTTGTGTTTTTGAAGTTGGTTATTTTTTATAATATGTAGTGATAAGCCTAATATAGCCATAGAGTTTAGCCGGGCCGTTGTTCTTAATTTCATCATAATACACTGGTTGATGTGAATCTAGAATTGAACTAAAATCTCGTATCATAAATTATTTTATCAAAGAATAAACTAATAAAAAAGAGGAATTGATTAAGTAAGGTGTGTGTCGAGCAATCTCTACTTTTACTACTATAAAAGTGGCTTCGTTTTGAGCGAGCTTAAAACCTTCGTTGAACTCAATATTCTAGTAGGAGTTAACTTTCTTGCCACCCTCGGGAGTTACCGAAGGAATCAAGGTTCTATCACTAACCTCGATAATTCGAGTTTGTGACAAAAATCTTGATAACATAATAGTTTGTCTGCTTGATTTTAAAGAAAATGATTTTAAATTCTACTGTGAAATTCTAATGTGATATTATAAATTAATTGTGTACTAAACACATAAATATGTAGATACCCACACAATTCATTCGCTCGGTCTTAATTACACTTTGATAATTTGAGTAAACATAAAAATCATAATCTGTGTTCCATCTTTACGAATAAATATAAAAGCCTTACAATTTGAGTTGCACTTAAAGTACCTCCCTAAATGGAATTCTGAAGTATACAGCATTCATTAAATTCCAATTTGAGTAGAGGGACTAAGTGGTTGGATGGCAACGGCCTGTTTATGTGGGATACCACTGACGCGTTTCCTGGACAACCTTCGATATATTTTAAATAAACCTCGTCGGACCATAAACGGATTAAATATTTTCATAATCTGGTTTCGTCCTTAACTTATTGAAAATATATATTTTTTGTTATGATATTAACGTAGATGTTCATACCATCCTGCATTTCAGCTGCTCTATGCTATCTTTCAATACTTTGCAAAATTGCATTCCACACAATACCCATTTGTCCGTCATCAAATAAGTTTTAACAAGAAACACTTTAAGCATTTTCTCAGCCTTTTTGTGTCTCTTTCTATTAGATAAATTACATTGAGCATCGTGGAAGTCAGAGTAAGATATTAAAACAATGGTGACGTATGGTAAATTTTAAATAAAAGGTTCAATGGTGCTAATTAGTACCAAAGTTCTAGGGTGAGAGTAATTCTAGTAAGATTGGTCGAGGAACGTATAATAAAATACAATGCCCTGAATTCATATTCAATAGGGTAGTTAACAAAAAAAAAATTAGTTTGTCAGATAGATTTCCAAAAAATATTGGACACATATTTTTCCTTTTTTCACGTAATCAAACAATGAAACATCCCTATTTAGATCTACATAATGATAAAATAAAGATTTATATGGTTCAAAACTTTAGATTAGATTTATTTATTTAGATTTTGACACTTTTTTAAATCAATATAGATCTGTGTCTTAGCATTGAGCTCGAAGTTGATATATTTATTCTAAATAGAGTAGGTCTACTTTTTACGCAGCGTGAGGTAACAATTTCTAGGTTACCGGCTCATAGTCTGAATTGTTATAGGTCTAATAAGTTTCGATGCTACTGGCCTGACCAAACAAGACGAGAAATGGATCAGTGCAATGCTTTCACCTGCCAGATATTTTCAGCCATCAGCAATTAATAGTGTGCGAAGCAATGTAAAGAAAAGTCATAGACGTAGTATAAATTAATTATTTTTCTAGAAAAGTGGCGCACAATAATTCTCGTGGGCGGCGTGCGCGACGCGCGGCGCTGGCGTCGCTGCGCGAGCGCATTGCTAGTAGGAAAGTTGTTTATGACGTCGGAAAGTGTCACGTTGAACCATGGTGAACCGCGACCGGTGTCTTCAGCGGTGCCTGGCCTACTCACCAAATTGTCATTCTATCAATCCGTCACCATGACTTTATCTTCGCCATCTGAAGGGTACATTTGCAGAGCTCCAAGACGTGTCTTGCTCTTACCGTTGGACGATATTACCCGTCACATTCACCGTAACTCTTCTTTGTCCTAATGAGATTTGGCAAATGTACTGGCACTGTTTTTGTCTTCGTTTTGAGTTTGTAAAGCTTAGTCTTATGCTACTTATTACAGCATCGTCTAAATAACGCTCAAATACAAATATTTTAATTAAGAAGCTTAAAGTCAATGTCCATCAGAATTATAGTTGACTGTTACAAACGCAATACTGCATTTTTTTCTAAGTGGATCTTAGAAATTGGTCTACAAAATGGTCGTTTTCAATATGTAGGTATTCCATCTTTCGCACTGTGCTACTTTAATTAATTGAACTAGGAAGATTTGTCATCAAGTTTATAATTAATACATTTTTAAGGTAAGCCTGAGTAATTTACTTTGTTTTGTCTAAAAGATTCTTTACTTGTTTACACTTCAGCCAAATAAACTAATATCAGAACTAAGTTTCTATTTAGAAAATAACTAAATAAGTTAGTGTGATATTTTAATGTAGCCATAATGTTATAAAAGTGATGATGGCCGTGGGCCGTGAATCCGTGATAGTTTAGTTGTAAGTGTTGGTTTGGACGCGCTGCCGCGGCAGCCGTGACGCGAATCATCGACCTCTCTCGCCATTTGTAATGTTCGGTGGCGAAATAGAGGTCATTGACAAGGCCTAGCTCGCACCACCATTATACCATTTGAATCAACAATGCTTATTCAACGCTCTGTTCCCACTACATCAGTTTTCTTTCTAATGAAGAGTAATGGAAACATAATACGTGTTAATGAAATCCTTCATAAAATGTTTTTGCATTACATCCGGCTTTTGCAAAACTGACAAGTATACCATCTATTGTAATATATTTTGTATTGTTCTTTATATGAGAAGGGTGTAATTTATATCCTGAATTTCATAAATATTAGGATTTCTTTCTAACACAGTCCTGATTGACGTTGTCTAAGAAATATGAGTTTAGCTGACATGTTGTCGAAGCATTCAATTTTTTGTGTCTGTTTGAACAATGACTTGTATGGCTAGTCGTGATCTAAGTTGGCGGAATGGGGGGCTTCGCTGTCGGGGGGTGCGGGGAGGCGGCACGCACACTACACCAACGAAACGAAAATTTGTGAGGTGAACGAACGCAAGTGGCCGCGCAACCAAACGTCAGGTTGATTCACTTTTCATCTACGCTCACTCTGTTATGGATATTGTAAACTTCTTTATTTTGATTATAATGAAAACTCACTTTTTACATTTTAGCTGTTTTCTTTTTTTTTTGACGCACTACTGCACTTCTCTTTTGTAAAACCACTTTAAGCTTAAAGTAATAGAAGATTCAGGAGCAGATGACATACGAATTCAAAATGTTTAGTTTCAGAGCCTCTTTCTACCCAATAGTTAACAATGTACGGCGTAACATGAAGAAACAATTAATTAAGAATATTTTAATATAAGCTAGTAGTTGTTTTCTAAGAAAATAGGAAATAAGTAGTCGCCGCCTTCTGGCAGAGACGTATAGTTGCTATGTGCAACAGCGGACTGTAAAACTGAGACAAGCTGTTGATAAATGTATCATATTCATGTGGTTGCACAAGTAGAGAGCAGGTTTTCTAGTTGTCCACATATAAAATGAACCAAAAGCCGGGTAGGGAACAGTATGGATCTTAAAAACCTTTGTAGATTTTTTAGGAAAAGGGAACCAGGAAGGCGCTAGTTTAGACTCCAATGAATACACGTTAATTGTTCATAATTCATCTTGTAATCTCGTCTCGCACACTGGATGAACATTTATCATTTTGTAATAACGCGCAAAGTATGAGTTTTTACTTTTATCGAGCATGTGAGTGGCGGTCATCGACCCCGCGTGTCCGCGTTTGGCGGGAACTCACAGTTCGCGAGCGCGCACTTTTCTGACAAGACACGTGACGAAGCCTGATGACGACTTTTATCAGGACCACTTGGGTTTTTACTTCTTGTTATTTTTCATGTGTGAATCATTGTTAAAAACAATGACGCAGGAACTTTTACATTTCACTGTAAATGAACCAAAACAGATAATCATCAATGTAAAAACAAGCAATAATTACAGAATCCCCACATAAAATCGATGCCAATATAAATGGTTTACCAATATAGGAAATTCATCTTACATACCTACGTAAGTAGTTTATAACGGCAGATGCACACAAATAATGATTATTAATGCATTTATTATACAATTATACATGTAAATCTTGATTAGCGTTAATAAAACATTGTAAAAGTAAAGATAGCAAAAAGCTTACAATAAAAAAATCGCAGTGTGAGAAAAGAGTTAAGTAGGTATATAGCAGTTAATGACGAGTTGAAGTCAATGACTGCAAAATCATAGAGTGAGCAAGGAAGTGCCGTATATTAATACTCTAATTAATTATGAGTGGTATCAACATTTATCTGTTGAGGCAATACGGCGCGCGGCGCATGCGCAGGGCAGTGTGCTGCGCGCACGTTGATGTCGTTTGTTCTAGCAATTGCTTCGCGCCGCTTGTGGAACTTCGTCTTTGTTTAAAACCATGTTTCATACAACTCATAGCTTGTTCTTACAGATTCCCAATATGGTTAGCATTATAAAAAATATTTTTTATGCTGGTGACTCAAAAGCTATGAAATACCTATTCATTATCATGGTAAATCTATTTCTAATCTACATTCATTAATACTGTACAAGTTGTTAATAATTTATCATAATCGAATCTTCATTGCGGAAGTAAGCATGCTTAATGTATAGTACAGAACCAGCCTAGGCAGGCATTAACTACAGTAAGAGCTTATCAGTAAGCTTAGTGGATATAATACTGTATATAATTACTGTGATTAGTTGGATACAGCCTCTTGGAGACATTAGAAACACGTTATAGTGTGGGATGAAACTATAAATAAAATGAATCCACAGGTGACTATGTAAGATTTATAGGTTCATCCATTACGGATATTTATTCACTTCACTTTGCAGAATGAGATACATTTTGTATAGCGTTAATAAGAACAACGACCCTCGTATTTAAATAAAATAATAGGCGAACCTGCCGATCGACATTTTCGGTCCATTCATGGTTTTCGTGAAACTGTAAAACCAAGGGATATTTTTTTAAATGGATGGGCAGCTTTCTATATGAAAAGAAGTTCACGACAAGCTGGCATCACCATAAAGAAAAAAACCTTCGTATTACTGAGACCAGCAATGTATTTGCGTTCATATTATAGACAGCCGCAATATCATGTTTTCTGATGGAAATTAAATGCTGTAGCTGTAAAATCCATTTTATTTTCTCGTGAACTTAGGATAAACAAACATCTTCTGACTAGAAGTCTTTGTCACGAGGGAATTAACCTCTAACTGTTACTTTTCGGAGAAAACTTTCTTCGTAAATAACAAACGCATTTCGAAGTTCGAATTTCTGCTGAAAATCTCAAGATACAGTGTTGGTTGTGTCGAGTGGGGTGATTTTGATAAGATAGCTCCAAAAACTGCATTTTCATTTGTTTTGAACTTTAAGCGGTGCAGGTAGGGTCTGTCAACAATTTCGACATAATAAAATGATTAACACATGCAAATCTTTTATTTTAATTGATAGGTAATGTCGCTGTGGTGGTGTGCGCCGGCGCAGCAAAAAGCGGAGTTTCCGCATTGCGCGCTCAGATCGCCGCCCGCGCCGCTCGCTGCAGCCTGCAGGGAACATTTCCGCGCCCGTTGTCGAGCCGCTTGCAACACGAGCGGAGGGAAACCTCAACATTTTTTGTTACCAACAAAAAGATTGTATTATTGAAACGGTACAAAAAAAAAAAAAACAAAAGAGGCTATTGCTAACAGTTTTTATTTACATCCTGATTACATTTTGTAAATAAGTAGTACTGTCCCTATTCCCAATTTTGCTTTAATTTCCAATAATTATGTGGGTGTACTTGCAGATAAACTTGTGATATCAAAGTATTAATTTCAGGAATAATGCTTGTTCATGAAATTGACAATTTGCCAATCATATTTTTTTGAGAGTATTATGTGTTAGGGTTCGAGAGTTAGTTTTTTTTTTAAATATTGATATTGAATTTTCTTATTTCTTTTTTTTTTAATGTTGCCCAACACTAGGAATTTCTCCTGTATCGTGGGTGCGTTTACAAAAATTTAAACCCACATACGTATCAGACAAGTACGTTGACGCTGACGTATTAGACAAGCGGGATCATAAATATTGGTGTTAAAATAATTTAATTTACTCTCGCATTATTTCAGGCACCTAACTGTTACTGAACATTGAAGCTGAAAACATATTTCCATGCAGCACGAATACATGTTAATGCAGAAATGAGCTGAAACGGCGGTGAAATAACGGTAGACGTATTGAAAAAAGGCAATTTTGAAAACTCGTTTGCGAACCGCAGGAACGTTTTAGTTCTCGGTAGACCTATAAATAGCGTTCGATTTTACGACACGTGTGGTTGACGGAATAACAATAAAGTGCATTGCGTGGTGCCGCAGGTTGGCGACGCCTGTCGCCATCGGCGGCTAGCGGTTCGCAAGGTTTAGGTTCACTCGAGTTCATTGCCATAGTTTTGTAACCCTTCTTGTGTAACTCGCTCTCGGCCCTTCTCGCGCACCTCTCACTTGGACTCATTATTGCACTTATTTACTTTTCTCGAAATGCCCATTCTATGTCTCACTGTAACGTGGCACTCTACCATTGGACGCGTTAGATCGAACCAATCTCGATGTTAAATAATATAATTAGTAACTCCAGTGAGACATGTGACAGAACAATTCAATCTGTAGGCCGCCCGCGACGTGGGTGTTTGATTAATCGCGTAGGTTTGGTCACCATTTGTTTAATTATAGGCCTCCATTTATTGTGAGCTATTATTCATATTTTGCAACATTCATTATATTTATGTACAGTTAGGAAGAGGTTACAGAATACACAGACAAATTGTCTTTGCCACTCATAAGAAGTGACATCACAATTGTACGGTTCTTGACCTTATGTTTGATTAATAATTTCAGATGTTTAAATTTGTATAGTGTAACAGTAATGTAGATTTACTGTGGATGTAAATATTGATTTTAGAACAATATGCGTATGTTATGTAAAACATAATTTCTTACATTTATTAGCCGGTCTTTGACTTATGGTATTAAATTCCATTCGTCACATGAAACTGTTACAGTGTCAACAGGAACGTGTGATCAGTAATGTATTATTATATCAATATGATTGTTTGAACGTGATGATGTTCCATGGTGTGGGTATGGGTATAATGTACATGCGGAATGTTTAATTGAGCAGTCGTGTAGGCTGCGGTTCCGCGTCTAGCGGCCGTCGACCTCGCAGCCTTTCGAGAGTATCGAACCGCATGGATTACGTCACCGCGCAAGCCTCCCCCCCAGCCGGCATGATCACCGCGCCGCGACGCCTAGTGCCAACTGACGAACGAGCCATGGAAAATTCCTACACTTCTCTATTGCCCAAAAAATGTTCGTTAAACTTTTTGCCAAAGGACCCAAGTTCAAAATCGATAGCTCAAATTCAAGGTTGATTTTTTTTGAGCCATAGAGATTTAAACTATCATGTATTTTTTGCATTTAGAAATTAATAAGAGTCAATATAAGTTTTTTGGTAGTTTTTATTGGTGACCGCAATTAAACTCGGATAGACAATGTAATCGTAGCAAGTGTAATGAACGTGCTACGCCGTAGTCGTTCAAACTCAAGCAATAAAGCTGTAGCGCTCCCAAAAATTTTGGGCACAAAGTTTGGCGCTGGAACTTTCGTTGGTTACGCTCACTCAGTCGATAAGGTAAACATCATCCAGTCAGCGGCAGTCATCGACCCGAGCCACTCGCAAGGCCACTCGCTTACACAACTCGCCACTAAATTTTTATTGACTTACTTCTTTTGGACCCTTTTAATTTGTTTAACCGATCTAATCGACTTTTATGCGCATTGCGTAAGATAGTTGACTTGACGAGAGTTTAAAACGTCTGATAATAAATTATGCAAATGATGTTGAAATATATAACTGTTCGTTTAACTGAACTTAACATTCTCCTTGCAGAGTCATTTTATTTTGAAAAGCTCTTTGTTTTGAGCGAACTCATACTAAACAACGACGTTGTTCTCAATACAGTGAACTCGAGCGATCGCTCGTGTAAGCGGTGTGGCGGTGCGGCGGAGCGGCGGCGGCGGCGCAAGCAACCAACAAAAGTACTTTCGGCCGAGTAACGGGACCGCGCGGAGAAATGCTCTACGAAATCGAAACACGCAGTCCCGTTAGACGGCCCTCGCCCTAAGAGCCTGCCGGGATAATCTTGGTAAATCACAGCCTCACAGCCGACGATCCGCCGTTACCTCGTATTAGTGCTCGTAATTTCCGCTGTACTGGTTTAGTGCATAGTTTTCGCAGTTGACTGTAATTTTGCGAAGTAGTTAAAGTCAGTTTTAGATTTGTTCAATTTTGTTTATGAAATTGGATGCACGTTACGGTACACGTGCATGATGATAATGATGAGGATTATTACAACCGTTCCAATAACATCACTAACATTTTATATTTACCGTTACTTTGAAAGTTAGCAAAGAACCTGAACTGCATTGTCATGTAATAGAACATGTCTAATACTCCAATACGCATCTATTTACAGTAATAAAGTTAATGAGATTCGCCTGACATAATTGATACACTCAACTTCAATTAAAGCATGCTACAAGAAAGTATTCTGAAAACATAAAAAACTCAAATAACTTTCAATCGTGAACTCTACATAGTTGCTAGACGAAACTCTCTATGTCGCCATCTAGCGGCGCTTCTAAAGACTATTACTCGACTCTCCCTATCGATAGAGTTGAGTATTTACAGCTAGTGGTAGAGCTGCTCTATACTGTGCGGTGGCTTAGCAGTTCTTGTTATATCCTCCAGATGGCAGCACATCAAGATTTTCTAATAAAATAATAACAAAATTATCCTTACACTAAAAAAGTATATTTACCTTGTATAGTTTATATTTTGAGCATTTAACCGATATTTTAGCGCTGTTGAACACACCCGTGATAACTTCAGTTTATCCGTGATCATGGTGCTGGCAACAGTGTCAAAATATCGGGAACTCAAATTAAATAGTAAACATGGTAAATACATATTATTATGCTGCTTTTAGTATTAATGATAGTGTTAGTGACAAAATCAGTTTAAAATACAAACTCATTTGACCGTTATGATGTTACTATCACGCACCGTAATAAAAAAATAAAAAAATCTCCTTACGATCTTTACAGGGTAAAAAAATATAGGACAATCATTTTGTATGAAATTTTACAAAATAGGTCTCCATACTAATACTAAACCACCAATTCCTGATGTTATCATATCACCTAGTGATTATGAAACCATTAATATAATTATGTACCGTAAATTAAATAATACACTATAAGTTATACATTACATAATTTGTTTATAAACAACAGATGCAATTTCTCGAAGCTTAGGTTGTTGAAATGCAACTGTAAAATGTTAAGCAGATACAGTCGTGTGCATAAAAAGGTACATTATCACAACATTCTAAAGTGATTTTCTCGTGAAATAACGACTACAACTTTCAGAAAACAACGATTCCATAATAGTACAGCTTCGAGAATACTATGTTTTTAACATCATGCAATTCCTATCAATACTGAGTGAGACAACCGTTGTTGAATCTTGCGCAAGTACAAGGTATTTATGTTCGTGACTGTACATTTAACCGTTATACGGTTGCACCATGATTCATGGCATTTGTATGGCGATCGATTATATTATTTTGTTATGTTGATAACATGTCCTAAATATTCTTCCACTTTAACAGCTTTGTTGGTGTGTTAAGTGACGAATTCGTCTGTTTTCTACTGCCTTTGGTAGTGATTGTTTGTATTTTAGTTTTTAGAAAATAATAAACCGATTGAGATAGCTTTCTCAATCTCTACGTGAAAGTATTCTTAGGGTGTCAAGCCTCCGTCGGGGCTGCGGGTTGACCGCAAGAGATACCGCGGTCTTGACATGAAGGGCTAAGAAGGAACATGGGTGGTTTTTAGTCAGTAGAAGTCTGACACTCCCTTTCGCTCTGCCCAAGAGCGGGAGGGGTTATACCCGCCAAAAAAAAAAGGGTGTCAAGCCTCATGAGGACTTACTGGTTTAATACATTAGTCTGCATAGTCTTCATGTATGTACACCAAGATTATGTCTGGACCTTAAAAGAAACTATGACCTCTGATTTTGTTTCGGATGTTTCTTCTCAGAGTAGTCAGGTACGAAACACCGGCCCCATCTTGTTTTAAAAACCTATTTGTAAAATAAACATCATTTACCATTAATTACAAATTGGATATCACAGTTCATGTTATATTTACAGTGCAGTGATACCGAACACAGTTTTAGGAATAACATCAACTGGGATTAGCAAAATTGCCCTTCCAGTCTGTCCGTTTGTCACAGGATTGTATTTTCTAAGTGAAAACTTCTTTAGCGGCGTTGTGCACTTTTTTTGGGATGGGTAAAAAATGTTAAACTCGCGTCAGGAAGGACACGTGACCTGATGAAAATTCGTAAGATTCGTGCGAATGCGCGTGTGTTTCAAATGTCAAAATATAAATTGTCATGTTTGTGTACGATAGCGCAATTAATGATTATTTTATTTAACCACAGAAATAATAGTGCTTTAATAAATAAAGCAATTTGTGCAAAATTATTCCCTAACCATTCCAAAATATTCAAAAATGCACAACGTTAATATTCAAGTTTTCACTTCTGTCAGCACTCCCGGAGTGCAACCCGTTGTTTTTTTAAGCCTGATAGGTATGGACTTAATTTTGTCTTAGTGTGATTACTTTGACCGTTAAAACGAAAAATTAATAAAGCTAAAAATTGAGACGATTCCTATAACAAAAACGTGCTTTTGAAGGCGCGGCCTTAGAAATTACACTACAAAAAAAATTAAGTATTAAATATGGTATGGTGGTACGGAACCCTGACTCGCACTTGGCCGGTTTTTGGGTTCCGTAGTCAACGAATAATCCTTATAGTTTCGCCATGTCCGTCCTTCTGTCTGTCCACAGCTTAGCTCACTTTTAGTACTAGAAAGCTGTAATATGACATGAATGTACAGCTTACAAAAAATCTAAAATCTTGTAAAATAAAATCTTAAAATATTTTTAGGGTCCCTCCTGTACGCGTAAAGTCAGTTTTTTTTAATTTCGCGTAGCACATAGTGTGGGATGTTGTTGGATAGGTTTTTAAAAATATTGCGAGTTTGTCTAAATACTATTTCGAATTATATAATGTATTCGTTTGTGAAATATTACGCTATAAAATGCTAATATTTGTTAGACTCAAGTGTAGCTGGTAGAGTTGGCGGAGCTCACTACCAGCTAAACGGTTATGTTTGGCAGAGTGAAAAAAACACAGTGGTAGTATGAAGTTATAAGGAAAACTAGGACAGCTACGTAGGAATTACAAGTTTACGAGTAATAGTCAACCAACTTGTAAAATGTACTTGGGTGATATATTTTCCCAAACATAATGTATAGGAGCATAGGTTTTTTAAGTGCAAATGTAATTTTGTTTTTTTATTATTACTAAGTATAAAAATCATCGTTCGGAAGCAAATACGCATATTTCGATGGGTAACTACGGATCCCTACACTGTTCGTGGCCCGACACGCACTTTGTCGATTTTTAGGGTACCGTACCCAAATATGGTTAAAACGAAACTCTTATAGATTCGTCCTTTCCGTTTGTCTGTCTGTCCGTCCGTATATAACAGCAATTACTTAAATTGCCTGAGAGTGTTGGCACCACACAGTTGTAAAGGTATAATACCTTGGTGGCTTCTTCTTATAACTGCTACACAAAACTTATGTTTAATTATAAAGTAGTACATATTGATACAAGTGCGATAAGTTTCTTATTGCATTCGGGGCGAAATGAAAGAAGAAGAAGAGGTGCAATAACGAATTTCCACGTGTATCAAACAACGTTTTTCAATACACTTTCGAAGAAGTAAAATAATAATAAGATAAGTATTTTTGTCATCAATTATTAGGAAACTATGATTTAATTTGCTATTTTTCAACAGTTTGATTTCCTAGATTGAAGGAAAAGCAAAGGTATGACCCGTTAAACATCCTCACAGGAAAAATATAAAATTCATTTTTTTGTATTAAGGTGAGAAATAAATGTTAATTTGTTCATAAAAGCATATTTATAGTATTCTTTTAATAAACACTATTTAAATATTAAAAAAATATTTACACTGTAAAGACGCAAATCACTATGCCTAAATAAAAAAAAACATCGCGGCGTCTATAGTAGGTGGTAATTTTTTTTAGTATCCTACGAGTATGTTAATCGTAGTGCAATAAGAGCCACTTTTCGAGGAAGTGTATTGAATTTTTTTTATAGATAAGTAGTAAAAATTCGGGAAAAAATGGGTTTACTGACCGTAAAAACTTTCAACGAAAATTTGATTATATATGAGACTTTTTCGACAAACAGCTGCAGTAGCTTTGCTTTTCATTAAAACACAATAAAAACAAATTAGGTTTTCTAATGAGTGTAAATTAGCGTAATTATGAATGTGCGTTAAAATTTTGTTTGTTGCTACGGAACCTTTTGTGTGCGAGTAGAGTTCGCACTTGGCCGGTTTTTTATATGTAGTTCTGAAAAGGGGTAGCTACTACGAAGACCATATCAGTCGATTGAGTGTGTTTGTCAAAATAAAATTGCATCTAAAATGGTTTCAGTGGACATTTTAATAATAGGACTTTAGCACCCTATTTTAACAGTAGTAAAAAGGTCACAAACACAGGTACCGACCACACATTAATATTTGACCTCATACACTAAGCAAAAAAACGTCAGTACGTAGTCAACAATCATCAATCATATATTACATAAGGGTACATACGAGTGGTTCGTAAAACACGAACGTTTTTTATTATTTTTGTTCTTTATTTAAAAAACCAGCGAATTGATTGGCTGCGCGGGTCTGGCAGCGACCTCGCGTCGCGCGCAGCGTCCCTCCACCAGTCGACCAATGGCAGCAAAGGACCTCGCGAGGGTGCTCGCCCTTTATCATTATACAAAAAATAATTTCGTTCTACTATGGCAAATTTTGGCAACGGAGCAAATTGACAGGATTAATCAATATTTTGGTTGCAATTTTATACTATTTCTGTTGAGTTAACTTTCTTTGACTATAGTTAAGACATCAAAACACTGACTGTTTACGAGAGAGAATTATTTAAGAGAATTATAAGTTATTTAATTTAAGCTAACAACATACCTTACAATCTCTTTATAGATTTTCGTTACGAACAACTACCCAGCTTAGGAACTACTAGGTAATTTTTATGCATCTGTAAATCCATTCGTGAAAACAAGTATGTATTATAAATCAAGAGTACAACTCTACTTCTAGAATAACACTACCCTTTTAGTTAAGACATAATAGGATAACATATAGGTATTCTATTCTAATAAATGCATGTAATGCATAGTACTAAATGTACAGAAAACGACCAAAAATATGTATAAAATATCTACAAAAGCGGAATTCAAAAACTCTTTTCTTGGGAATACACGGATTGAACTTTGAGATTAGACCTATTCCGTAATAGCATGGCTTCCAATATGTTATGTTCGTAAAAACATAAAGCATTAATCAACACAGTAGGAGAAAATCACTTTCAAAATTGCTTTGTGTATACATGTTGGTGCTAGTGACGGTACGTTTTAATGTACATGAACATAACATACGTCCAAATATTAGAAACAGTTTTCGGCATGGAAAACTAGAGCCCATGAATTTACAATAACACTCATGGTAACATTACTTTGGCTTAATTTTTTTCTGCTAACTTTATTCCGTCCCATCAGCCACTCAAACAGCTCAATTGAAAACACCAAAACACCCTAAGTATTATCAAATATTAGTGCTAAACCTACCAATAAACAAACTCACCATGACTTAAACATGTCACATTTTGATGCCGTCATTGTTCGCGAGAGTTTGTTTCGCGAATATGTAAACTGTGGAAGTGTCGATGATGGAGCGAATGACTGACATTGTGTGTGTGGGCACAAAGTTGTTAGAACGAGGGTGCATAGTGTGCACACCCCCGCAGCCCTTATGGGATGAAGTGCTCGAGTGTGACTCAACGAGACGATGACTTGACAATATTTTTATGTGAAAATATAAATTGAAAATTACATGGTTAAGTGCCTAAGTAAAAATATTTTTTTCAATATGCTTATTTTTGCAGGTTCCTAAATGTAGGTTTTCTTATTATTGTAAAGAAAATAGTGAAATATAAGTATTTCACTAGTTTTACCAATATAGACCAATATAGTCATGTCCGTTTTTGCGTATACCAAACCAATGGAATACTTTAGTCATGTTCGTTTTTACGTATACTAAACCAATGGAATACTTCAGATCAGTATTGGTCATGTCCGTTTTAACGTATTCTAAGGCACACGTCTGCCTGTAAGCCTCGTTAGTCTAGTGGTTGAAACATCACTCCTGTAATTCCCGCAGGATTAGGCAGAGGTGTCTCTAATAGTACACCCACATTTTATCAGTTATTTTAGAGCCTCATGTAATAGAGGGCGAGCCTATTGCCATCAACCGGGTACAAATCCAGACTCCGTGGCTGCTACTGAGAAATTTCTGATGCAGAACCTTAATAATACCTTTGGCCGACCTAGGAATCGAATCAGTCAGTCAGTCGCGCTTTCGGCCACTAGACCAAGGAGGCAGATACTTTTATGTTAATGAATTTATTGCCGCCAACGTTGTTTGATGATTTTTAGTTTGCCTAGATCCGTGGATGGATGAGCACCCAATATAATGTGCGTGTGGTGTGAGGGCCCGTTTGTTAAAACTCTGTAAAAATGTGCTTAGGATTTAGTGAACATTCCCCAACAATTGTGAAAGTTGGAATCAGATTTTGTGAAAGTCATATAAGCGAGTTATTGACTGTAAAGTTGGGCCCTCAGTTCTCACATAGAGGACTGAGGGCCCGCCTGTACCTGAAAAACTATGTACACTACAGAAAAAGTCTTTATGCCCAAATCTTACCTAATGCCGAACAAAATTTGTGAAAACAAGATATTATCGCAAAACACTGTCCTACTTTGTAAATCTTCGTTCAAAATGGGCCCTCAATCCGCATACACGTAAAAGTTTGTCACGCAAATAAAATGAATCCATTAACTTACAGCTACTGTTTGAAATCCTATTAGCTACTAAATAAATTGTGAAAATTTGTGAAAGCAAGAACAGATCACCACTTCTTGTTGTTTGAAAGTTATGACCCTGATAAAAATCGGGCCCTCAGTCCTCCATTTTTTTGTATTCTTTCTGTTACTCCTAACGTATGAAAGATGAGCCAAATATAAAACTGTCTCTTTTTGTGAAAAAAATTGTGCAACAAATTGGTGTTATTTGTTACTAATAAGAATTACGATAAAACAACAAATTTTAACAGATACCGAAATCAGCAATTTTTCTATTGTGTACGCGTGTCATTGTGACAGTCGCGGGTAGGGTGACAATAATTTCATTTTAGCTTTTTCTTATTACTTGAAATAAATGTTTTATTGATTTTGATTTACCCTCATTTTATTATACTTTGTTAGTGGCGATACTGATGTTTTAGTTCCTTCTGCTGTTGCAAAGTAAGTTTACATATGCACAATAGTTGTAATAGTTAGTGTAGTTACTAAACAATAGTTTATGATAGTGCAGCGGAAGTTGTAGGTGATAAAGCACTAAGGCAAGATTTATGAAACAGTTCTAGTGAAGAATGAAAATAATAATTACTTTTAATTGCGCAAGCAAGCACATCTTCGGTCATGACACTCACTCGTCTTCGGTCAAGATATAAAACTTATAACTGTGCTTATAAGGTAAGTGAAAAAATGGTACCTACACATTGACTTATATATTACTGCGTAAAGACTGGGCGGACGGCATGTTAAAATGGCGCCTCAAACGTGGTCCCAATATGGTCTTTCCTAAGCCGAAGTGAACTAGTCCACGATCGGCTCTCTTCGGGTGCGGTCGTAAATTTTATTAAAAGCTTTATTTATGTTCTTTATACCTCGAAAATACCACGCCGCTTATACAAGGTTACATTAACGATATGTTATTTTAATTTTAAATCGCGCTGTAATTTAGTGGCTGTTTAAAAAAAGGTAGAACATGGTTCAATATAAATGTCAAAATAGAACTAGTTTTTTTTTAATTTGGGTGCTGGCATTTGAAAGGGATTCTTCCTAGGGCTGCAAAGCATAACTTTCAATCCTCTCATCAGAGGCATGTTATGACCTACTTTCAGAGTACGAGTAATGAAAAATAAATTGTGGTCACCCTATTTGCTAATTCAGAAAGGAAAAATAAAATTCGATTTTCATATACAATAAAGGGTCTTTTAATTTCTTTCTAGTATCGAATTTGTTGCACAATTTTTTTCACAAAAAGAGACAGTTTTATATTTGGCTCATCTTTCATACGTTAGGAGTAACAGAAAGAATACAAAAAAATGGAGGACTGAGGGCCCGATTTTTATCAGGGTCATAACTTTCAAACAACAAGAAGTGGTGATCTGTTCTTGCTTTCACAAATTTTCACAATTTATTTAGTAGCTAATAGGATTTCAAACAGTAGCTGTAAGTTAATGGATTCATTTTATTTGCGTGACAAACTTTTACGTGTATGCGGATTGAGGGCCCATTTTGAACGAAGATTTACAAAGTAGGACAGTGTTTTGCGATAATATCTTGTTTTCACAAATTTTGTTCGGCATTAGGTAAGATTTGGGCATAAAGACTTTTTCTGTAGTGTACATAGTTTTTCAGGTACAGGCGGGCCCTCAGTCCTCTATGTGAGAACTGAGGGCCCAACTTTACAGTCAATAACTCGCTTAGATGACTTTCACAAAATCTGATTCCAACTTTCACAATTGTTGGGGAATGTTCACTAAATCCTAAGCACATTTTTACAGAGTTTTAACAAACGGGCCCTCACACCACACGCACATCCCAATATATACTGAGTTTCCTCCGAGCCTCGGAGAGCACGTTAAGCCGACGATCCTGCCTGTCATTTATAGATCTTTGACAGTCGTTACAGGTAGCCAGTGGCCGAAAGTCTGACAACCAGTCTTACCAAGTCCAACCAGATTTACTCGCTGTCCAAGGCAGTCGACACTACTCGATAGTATTCGGACAAGCCACTTTCCAGGCGTCCTCCATGTCGGTCAAACACGGCATTTCCGATTCAACCAGGGAATGAGTTAACTTTTTACTTGGTTAATTTTTCAGTGTTGTGGATAAAGGACAGGAACGCCGCTAAGCTTACTCTAGAAATTATGCAGACGCTGAAGCCACCAAAAAGGATTGGTAGTGGGTTTGCAGCTACGCTCGGTCGTGCAGGGCCGTAAACTAAATCCGTTTTGCAGATAGTGCCCGAAAAAAAAATCATTACCGTACATCAGTGGTCGAATTCAACATTATTTTGCTAATTTTAAAATATATCACTTTTTATTGGTACGAGGGGTGGCACGCGACTCAATCCTAAAGAATAGTCCTTCCTTTAATGTGAGGGTTTATTCTGTTTAGACTGGCCTGTTGGTCTAGTGGTTAGTGACCCTAACTGCTATGCCGGAGGTCGTGGGTTCGATTCCCACCCAGGACAAATGTTTGTGTGATGAGCACGATCATTTGTTCTGTGTCTGGGTGTAATTTATCTATAATATGTATGTATTTAGAAATATATAAGTATGTTTATCAGTTGTCTAGTACCCAAAACACAAGCTCTGCTTAGCTTGGGACTAGATGGCGTTGTGTGATAGTTGTGGAATATTATTATATATTATTATTCGCAATCCTCAATTTAGTTTTTTGGGACTATTGTGATATTTTTTTTTGGGTTTTTTTGTTTGGTCAATGAGGGGTCAGTTTTTTAGATGGGCCCCTGCCTCGTTGAGATTGATTGACAGGCAACGGTCACTCGCAAATTGCCATCTGCATTTACGTCAAAATAATAAAAAGAATGCCCAGTGATATCGGCAAAGGGGCTTTTTTATGGAACATACGGATTGTATTTCAGTCATGAACGAAGTCAGATTGATAGATCTAATTATCGCAACCATTTTTATAGCATTTACTGAAAAATCCACAAGCACAGTTGCTTGTCTGCATTACTCAAGTATAAGTCAAAACACTTCAAAAGTTATTCAATCTATCTATCTCAGAATTCATACTCCAGATAAAAATAATTTCACATTGAGATAGTTTTATTACTTATTTATACATATTTCTAATTCATTGTATAGTGCCTCATTATCGGGCACAGTGTGTCCATTGTCCACTTTGACACGCGCCCGATTTCTATTTTTTGTCACATTCGGTTTTTTCACAGCTAATATTTTTGCATTAATGGATAAAAAACCTCCCCTATTGACAAATAACAGGGACCTTTAATCCGAACGCTTATTAAATGTAAATATTTCATGAAATATTATCGTGATGGATTTTTATGGTGTTTTTAGTACATATTGTGATTTAAATAATAGGTTGAGGAAAAAGTTTCTTCGCATTTTTTAAGAAAATTCAAAACATTTTTTAATATAGTTTATTTACATTTAACTAAAGTATGTAGGTACCATTTTGTTCGATAACTTTTTGCCATCTTGTAGGTAGGGACATGATCCCATTGCTATAGAAATTTTGGGACTGGTCAAAATACCGCGACAAGTGGTTTTGGCAGTCCTCTCGTGATGTTAACCTGACACTGCCTAAAGAATTCTGAAGAGACCGAAACAGGTGGAAATCTGAAGGTGCAAGTTAAGGACTATACGGCGGATGCATTAACACCTCCCAGCCAAACTCTCTTAATTTTTACTGAGTGGCTAAAGATGTCTGGTGGTAACAGCTCAAAGTGAATAATGCCCTTCCAATCCCACACACAGCATCACCTTGTTGCGAGTTAACCCGGGTTTCGTCACAGTCTGTGAAGCCTGACCGGCCTTTGACCACGACCTTTTTTGCACGTTCTTGTCGTACGTGATCCACTTTTCATTACCAGTTATCAGCTTCTTCAAAAATGGTTCGGTTTCATTACGTCGTAATAAAGAATCACAAATGAGTACACGGTTCATTAGGTTTCTTTCAGTGAGCTCGTGAGGTACCCAAATGTCGAGCTTTTTTGTGTACCCAGTTTTTTTAAAATGCGCCAAAACTGTTTTGTGGTCACTTCCCAGTTCTTCAGCTACGTCGTAACTACTGATAAACAAGGCAATGAGGCAACAATTTCACTGAGAGCAAAGAGATTAGCATCTGTAGCCGAACTAGGGATAGCCTGCCGATCTTGCTCCACTTTTTCAAAAATGGCATCCTTTTTATCCGTAACAGGGCGACCAGAGCGACGTGCATCTTTGACATCAAAATTTCCGGATTGAAAACGCTTAAACCAAATTTGTGCTACTCTCACAGACACTGCACTAGGTCCATAAACATCGCAAATTTTTTCGCGGCTTGCGTTGCATTTTTACCTTTTTTGTAGTAAAATTTTAAAATGTATCGAATTTCTTCATTAGATTCACTCATCTTGACGGTACGAAAAACAAATGAAAATCACACATTTTCCTAATTTGAATTTGGAATTATGTTATTTAAAATTTAAACTTTCAATGATACCAAAACCAGCCAGATACAAATAGTATAGCCAAAGAGATTTTATTACAAGTTCATGCATACTATAATGCGAAAAGACTTTTTCCCTAATATACGTTTTCGGGTAAAAAAACATCGATTATTAGTCGAGGTCATATCCTGCTATTAATCAAATTAGTGGTTTTACTAAAACTGTTATTAAGTGTTTAGGTACGACATTAGCTCCAGCAGTAGTGATGACAATCAGCAGCAATTATTTTCTTTTACATAAACCTGAACTTGGGCACTTAGGATGAATCAGGAGCTAGAAATAAACTCCATGGTTACATTTCACACAAATGTATTTTCATATTATGTTTTCATATTCTAGTGATAACACTTACCATTAGAAACCTGACAACTGGTACCAAAGAATTTAACAATATCGTAAAAACAAGTTAAAGGCTAATTATTCAGGGTTTCCTTACAGCAGACAATGTGTATAGTCTATGTTCTGATTTTGACTGAGATTTTTACCCTAATCTTGGTGGTCTAATTTAACGCACTTGGATTTAAGATTTTTAAAATGCACCTTGACGCTTAATAGTAACTTGAAATGTGCAAATGATCGAAATGTACGTATCAAATCGCATAAATCGGTTTTAGCGAACTGGTAGTAGAAAAAATAGAGCAATGACGTACGCGCGCCAAGCGTCGTCGCATGGGTCAGGTAATCGTACTGTGTCCCAGATTTTGTACAGTGAGAGACAGTCCTGTATTGGTTCACATTGGTACTTGCTTTAGGAATAGGAAACAGACACAAATATATATTTCTTAAATGCGTTAATTCTGTAAGACCAGCAATTACTAACGGCAAGTGCCACATGAACGCACAGTGACATAATGCACAAGTGTTGTGATACTAATTTATAGTTGTATGGTTCTATTTATTTTAAAAGCTTTTATTTAACTTTAATAACACAAAATGTAATATGTTATATGTATGTTAGTCTGTAAAGTATTTATCTATGGGTCAAAGTAGCCTGAAAATAAATAAATGTTTTGTTAATAACAAAGAAAACGAGTTATTTTACACAGTCTAAATAAAAAACGATCATGATTCATATAAGAGTTCATGATAAGATTTAAAATCAAAATTGCCACAGTAAATGATTTAATACAAAAAAAAACAAAAATTCATGCAAAAATTGTACGATTTTTTTAAGTACAAAAGACTTAAACGCATACAGAAAATATCAGTTTCATCTAGACAGAGGTATGAGAATAATAATTTTAAAATGTGCCTCAGATTTATTGTAGCATGGTGAGTATAGCCGGCATTGTGTCCACGAGCTGACCAGCAGATGTGCGGCCGGCTGTTTGTATTCACTCGTCGCTGTGCGCATGCGTGCCCTCCGCGAACTTTCGCAAACATGGCCGCCGACCAACACACTTCTTTCATTCATTTTAATTTCATAAATAATAATTAAAAATGATGTATTGACCGTAATAATTGTAATAATACGATTAAGATATATTTTTTTTCACAATAGAGTAAAACATCAATGTGTCTTAAACTTTATTTTACTAGGTACAATACTGATACAAACATACCACAAGTAAAAATAACCGAGCAAATTGTTGGGTTAGTTAGGTACGTTGAATAAAAGCTTTGACGAAACAAACAATGTTTAGTTTAGACATTTTTTAGGGACCACGGAAGCTTTATGATGTTTCCGCTGAAAGAGAGACTTATTAATGGTATTAGTATTATTATTATTACCTGTAGAACGTACTAAATAAAGTATTTTCTTACTAGTATGAGTGAAAATTATTTTATACAAATCAAACGCGTATACACTACAATTTATGTTGTGAACGGCACATTTGTTTGTCTTCATGCGTCACATACAAAAGTATAAGTACTAAATCTTAAATAGTCGAAGTTGTAGTTGAACCACCATTGCGATTTTTCGTCAGAGGTATATTTGGGTTATATTTGAGTTTCGTTGTAACTATTTAACGATAAATGGTTCTTAACATTTTTGTAAGAAGTCTTATCTGAGACGCGCCACACAGCTTCTAGTTATTTAGATCGTGATGTGATCAAAGACAGCCTTAGGTTTTAACCCACTGTCTTATACCACAAATTATTAATTCTGGAGCAATATATTTGGCTCATATCAACAACTGTTACTATTGTATTTACTTGTAGTAGATGTAGGCAGCATCCCCCGTCCATGCGCGTCACCCCAAATCAAAACGCACCACGCAGTCTTTCGGTAATCGCCACGCGGGCCAGAGCTCGAGCATGTATACCATTCTCATTTCACAATTACGGCACCATAAAAAACCTAATAAATGTTTCTTACAATCAATAAATAGGGTCTAAAGAATATCAGCGTGCAAATTTCATATTCTTTCCTTTCGGATCCGTCGTCAAGTAACAAGTGTGGTGTTATTGTGTTTTTTATTGAATTATGTTTGACAATATAAAAAGCCTTATGTATCAATATTTTTAAGTAGCAGTGCGTATGTGATACGCGCGTTGGGGTTTCTTTATCGAGGGGCGGCTCGCGTCGTACATGAAGGGTGAGATACTTGTATATACCTACTTGCTTGTGGATAATCACTTGATCGTCAATTCTAAAATTGTGAATAATGAAATTGAGAATTTCATTTGCTTGAATTGTCATCTGTTTATCATTAGTAATTTGGACCAAAATATATGCACACAAACCAAAGCCCCAGAAAATGAATTAACAATAATGATAAAAAGTACATCGTCTTATAATTCCTAAATATCATTGTGCTACTTCATTTAACCCAAAAAAATAGGAACGTTGTGCATCATATACGATAACCCATGTATAAAGTGCATACTAATATCTATTAAATCTATTTTAATGAAAACATCACATTATTTTGTTTTGAAGCGCTACATTTAATACTTGTGATTTTAAACAGTTTGTCTTGTAATTACTAAATCCTAATAAGACAGACACCATTTTTGAACAAATGAAAAGTACTATTAAATTGTTATTAGCTTTGAAAGTAATTTAAATACTATTAGACACATCAGTATTTAATCAATTTTATCACCCATCAAGTACATGACCTTTAATGTATTTAACCTTATTATTGAACACAAGCCTATTTTGATTAGGGTAGGTCCGGATATCATCATTCTCCTATTATCCCTAACAATTAATGAACAAAAATATACAGTTGGTGATTCTTAATTAGTAGGTAACCGGTAAAGGAAAAAAAACACATGAATCGATAACGATTCATGTGTTTTTTTTCCTTTACCGGTTAACCAACATAAGTTTGTAATATATTAACATTCATTCAGTCCTGAATTTTATTTGATTTTTTTGTTAAGTTACAAAATATTTATTCAATGCTTAGAAAACTTAACTTTTTTTTTTATGGTGGGTGGAAAATCATCAAATAACCCCTCCCGCTCTTGGGCAGAGCGGAAGGGAGTGTCAGACTTCTACTGACTAAAAACCACCCATGTTCCTTCTTAGCCCTTCATGTCGAGGCCGCGGTATCTCTTGCGAACAACCCGAAGCCCCGAAGAAAACTTAACCTTACCTATGGTTTGTATGGTTCATTATAACTGCGTTTACTTTGTGCAAAAGAAAATAATGTATGGAGTACTTACTTCAATTTCTTTTTTTACTCAGCGTTTAATATCTAAACAAGACAGACCTTGCTTAAAAATATTCAATAGTTTTAATAACTGACTTTAAAATTACTTATTTAAAGTTCGTATTATGAATAGATCAGAGCAACTGCACTTGTTAGTTAGTAAAATTGCCTTTCCAAGTTGATACTTGAGTTCATAATTGAAACTTAGTAATTACGCTACGTCTCGTCGTGTTGCGGGGTTTCCGTTTTATAAATTTAAAGTCTTAGTTTATTAATCACAGTTATCCTCAGATTACAACATTCTGTCTTATTCAAATGCAACGGCTTTATTATTTTATTATTTATGTCAGTTTCAAGTAATTTGTAGATCTTTGATAGTTGTTACACGTTGTCAAAGCCCTGAAAGTCTGACAACCAATCTTACCAAGCCATGCAGAAGATGCAAGATATGCAGTCACTCCGTATAAAATACTGGTATTCTACAGCATCCGGTTAGACTGCGATTAGACTGCAGCGAACCCCAATATAATAAGGAAATGACTAAGCAGATGATGATGACAGTCTTCAAGAATAGCAACGGACTATTGAATTTTGCCTTACTATATAATTCCAATTGGTGCTGTGGGTGCATGGTATGCTTATATATATGAGTCTAACAGAACAATCCCAAACACCCTGTACATCCTAAATAGGCAGGTTCTTATTCTTATTAGAATTTGAATAATAACATAATATCACGTGTTTCTCCAAAGAGGTAAACGGATATAAAACAGAACAGAATGTTTATTTATTTTAGTAGGTGTCGGTAACAAAAAAAAGGTATCTCAACAAACCATTTTTGGAAAGAAAATGTCATTTTAACTTGGATAAACTAAAGCTAAACTAAGTACAAGAACTACGTACATTACGTTGAACGTTGTTTACATATAAAAAAAACTAATATTCAATACGACTAGATACACATTATCAAGACATTTCTCATTTTTGTTGTTCTGAATTCTTAGCGCTTACAAAATTAAACGCCCATTTAGAATTACGATTTAAAATGCCATGCTGCGTGCAAGATCCACTTACGATTAAAATATAAATTAAAAAAAGTTATTTTTCCCAGATTATAAAACAAACTTTTATTATTTTTCCAACAATATATGAAATCAACTATCTATTGAACATAAAATTACTGAAAGAGAAGTAAAATAATATATATTTTAGTCGTCATAATAATTGTGCATCGTAAAATTGTCATCTCCATGGACAAACATTTGGAATGCTGGTATTTTTTATTATTAGTAAATACTTCCTTCTTCCGTCTTTCTAATCGTTCACAAACCATGACAACGCAAACTTCTTTATTTTTGAAAGTATGCTGCTTCTCAAAGAACCTATGTTTTCATAGTTAAATCTATCAGTTCACGTAAAGTGGTGAGCAATTATAACCCTTTTCTAGGTATCGCAATGCATTTCATAAATTATTAAGAGCAGCTATGAAAAAAACTGTCCTCCATAGATGTTATTCCCGCGGTTTTTACTTTTCCATGGAGGTGAATCGGTTCGGTCGATTTCGGTAGTGGTGGTGGTGATTTTTTTCAATTTCGTTGGTTTAGAAAGGTTATTTATTTGTTTTTTGTAAATAAAGAACTGAATACTTGTTAAAGTACGCAAGGATTGGGAAAAAATTTCAATATTTTGTGGATTTTACATAAAGTTATCGAAAACCTGTCTAATTACCTAAAATAAATATAATTACTGTATAAAATAAGTTTAATTCTAGAAAAAACCATAGATATTTCAATTAAATTCATTACTCCCGTCAGTCACTCCCGTGACGGGGTGTTTTCTTTTCTTATTATTTTCATGGAAACTACAGTGATCCTAGCTCGGTTCATACCAACAGTTTATTACCTTACCAACAGTTTTTTTACTAGTTTATTTACCTTTCATTTGAGATTACTTTCAGTCATTTCAAACAACCTATTTTCTTTTTCAAGATGCTTGGCCCGTTTTTAAAAATGGCCCATCCATCTAAATAGCTTTCAATCAACTACATAATTATGTTGATGTTGGTTTCCAGTATAACCAGTTTCAGCTGGATACCAATATTTTACGCGAAGTGTCTAACTATCCGACTCCACAACCCAGCTATCTCATCGTATGCCGAAAATATAGTCACAATTAAAAAGCCATTGTGTTTCGCGTGGATCTACGTTCCGGCACATGAAAGGTTAATACTGGGTAATACGATACCCATTGGTAAGTCTGGTGGTCAGACTTTCAGGCTCCTACTGTACCCAGAACTACCTGTAACGATTGCTAATGATCTTCAAATAACAGCCGGGACCAACAGCTTAACATGATACGACTATATACAATTATACATACTCTATTCCTTATTAGTAATGTGCTCTTATGTATCGTTGATGTAGCTGGAATCATATTTTCACGGTTTATGTCATCCATTGACAATAATAAGATATCATGTAAGTGACTGAACTATGGGGCTTCTTTGGTTACACACATACTCATGTTTTTAATGCAGTTTTGTGCACCAGTAAGAACCTAACAGTTAAAGCAGATGTTTTAATTATAAGATTTTTGATGTAAAGTAATATTCTATTAAGATTCTGTTAGATAATCTTCTGTTGAGATATAAGACTGCCTCGATGATTTAGTGGTCGCAAGCGCGGCTGATGAGCATGAGGTCTCGGAATCGAATCCCAGGTCGGGCAGTGTCATTGATTTTTTCCATCAGGAATTTCTCAGTAGCATCTGACTCTGGATTTGTTTTGTGTTTTTAGATAAACCTCTGCCCAACCTTTCGGGGATTCTGCTTATGAGCCTATCAACTGTAACAGTGGATCATTGTTTTGCAGAGTGCACCGTGTGCGCAGCGGCAGCGGCCGCAGCCGCAGCAGCTGCAGCAGCGGCGGCGTCCTGGGCAGCCAATCACGCGGCAGAGATCAGCAAGCATTCGCCGCCCATCATCATCGCCAACGGAATTCTCAAAGGAACTGCACAGTATAATGGAAACTGTAAGATAATCACATGTCAATATCGATATGTTACCGGCCAATCACGATGTCAGACCAAAGTAGTCTCAAACTCAAAAGCGTTTTTATAAAAAAGACCCGTGACTAATTCATAGTCAAAGATAAGCTACATAATGTCCAGCTACCAGCAGAATATGCAACTATAAAGTATAACAATAACTATACAACTATATGAGGTACTACAGTTTCCCATTCCAAAATCGTGGATCTTATGGGGAGAAATGGGTAGGAAACTCCATGACCACTCTTTCCAAATCTTGTTAGATATGGTCCTGGGAACAATGTTGTTACTTCTTTAAGTGAGCACATCGTACGTAGAAATAGAAAAAAAAATGACAATTAATATCTTGAAGATTAGAATAAGCCCTACTGACCATAATAGAAAATCACATATAACTCACAATGATATAGCGCTCCTTTTGGGCTTCGTCGCAGTCGGGTAAAAATATTAAGTCCTTACCATGCCATAAGGCAACCCGGCTGAGGTATGTTTAACCTAGAACTGTGGCCAACGTCCTAGATGGTTGCTATGTATTTTACGCGAGTGCGGCAAAGCCCAAAAGGAGGGTAATTTTCAATTGAAAGCATTCGAAGCATATCCTGACACAATAAAGAAATTAACTGGTTTGGCCTGAAACTGGGTTTGGCCGGTAACAGGTACAAAAATTTGCAGGTTTGTCAACTCATTTAAAATTCACTCTTGTGCTTCTATACCCACAATAGTAGACTTTACAACTGAAGTAAATTGCAGGATGCCTTGTAAGAAAACTCTGAATGATCTGTGAGGGCATTATGCGGTATCGAGATGAAATTCTAGTTATGTAATCTTTTTTAAAATGTAATAAAAATATTCCGATAAAAATTAAATAAAATGGAGAAACATGCATGGCAAAAACGGGAGCAGGCGGCGACACTCCAATCGCTCCTTGGGTAGTAACGTCACAAAGAAACAATTGAAGACCGAACATACTAATGCTTACAATGGTGTTGTTACGTTTTAAAAGTTTGTTGGAATTTTGGGAAATGGTGGTAATTTAGGACCTAGAAAAAAAGATGATAACCCCTTTTAGATTGGACAGAGTTTTTAATCTATTGCATAGCTTCTATCGCGGGCCTTGAGCGTGGGGACCGAATCCAGAAATTCCGTAACGAAAATAAAAACCTAACAAATTGACACTTGACAATTTCTTGAAATCAAAAATTGTGAGTTGCCTGTATTTAAAACGGCCTGTATTATTCAGTCAAAAACTTCCTCAAAGAATTTCTGTGAGCGTGTTAATTAATTTTATAAGCGTAAGATAAGATACTATTCATAGAAATTATCAATAAATTACATTATTTGAGCTAACATATTAATAAAAATAAATTAAATTATATAAATCAAAAGTAACCTTCATAGCTCTAACCACTAAGAAAAACTATGACACAAAATAAAAGAAAAAGTAAATGACATCTTGACAACTGACGTAATGTCAGATGAAAAGTAAACATTGAAAAATTATTAGATTTAATATTTTAAAACAGCAAAATCAAAGTTAATAAATCGAATAAGATCGATTATAAGGCTGCCAACAAAAATAGTTGTCGCCAAGGCGCGACATGAGACGTAAAAGGACATTTTATAAAAGATGAGGATGATTAGTAAAAGTGTAAGTATAAATACTATATTTAAATACTGCATTAATAAAATAAATAAATAATTATACATGCATAAGTTGATAAAAAATGCTATGCAATAGCTTTACCGCGGCAGTCTCCGAGTGCCACACGTCTTTTTTAACATATTTTATAATAGAAATATCCATTATTGTACATTGGAAACACAAACATAGGAGGCAAACAAAGTTGTGCGCTTATTAGAAAAATTAAACACAGCTAAACCTTATGTTTTCTATTTGGTATTAAAAGAGACTTCTCTCTTCTTCCAATATACCTTATACTCGTATACCCCTATTATAATCAGTACCGAACCACTAGAAAAAAGACATTATTAATGATACGTAAATGCTTATCCTAACTAATATAATAAACGCGGAATTTTGAAGGGATGGGTGGATGGATGTTTGTTGAAAGAAGTTTAATAAAACTCTGCAATAATATAGCAATATTATACAAAGGGTACGATAACAAATAGGCGTTAAATTATAAAGATATAGTGTAGAAAAATACTAATAACACTATTAACTGTTTGAATGTTATAAGATTTTAAACTGACATGGTCACTAACACAATTTATACTGATAACGAAATCAAAATTCTTTTTGTGTTCGAAAAGGTATACTCCCAAGGTGGTCCCATTGTCAAATCAGGAGCTGATGATGGGATCCCAGGGAAATCGAGGGCAAACCTCAAATTTTATAGGCACATTGGTATTAGGTTGCCCTGGTGATAGAAGGTAAAACTCATTAACCGACTTAAAAAAAAGAGATTCTCAATCTTTTTTTTATGTATATTCACCGATTACTCGGAGGCGCCTGAACCGATATAAAAAAAACTTTTTTTGTTGAAAAGGAGATATCCCAAGGGTATATGATAAGAAAATCAGGATCTGATGATATATATTATATTTCTAATCCAACTTTCCTCTCGCAGGTCTGCTGGAAAAAAAATCTTATAAAATAAGCAGTACCTCTGTGCTCTTTTATTTTTATGTTATTTTTCTTATTTGTATAAACCGTGGCAACTAAGAGATGACCAGTCTCCACTGACAGCGCCCGTTCACGAACATGACTTGACGGAAAACAAATGATTTGATTTTGCAAGCTTTTTTTAATATTCGCTACATATTTGCGAATCGTAGTAGCTCCGTAGCAGTGGCGTAGACCCAGCGTAGCACTACTACGCTTCAGCAGATTTTGAATTTTTAACAAAAAGTTTAAAGAACAATACAGTGACGCAGGAGATAGAGATCACTTTCGCAAGTATTTCTTAAAATTACGTAAAGACTTTGCGATTCGTTGCATCGGCGTAGGCCAGACGTAGCACTGAGAACAATCTAATTATTTTACTTATGTATTTTTTTATTACATATACGGGCTACAAATAGTGTTCTTAAAAGATTTATTTTAAAATAAACTGAGAAGACTAGACTAAAAAGATTATTTTGACGGTCGATATGTCTGATTCGTAGAGTTGGTTTATAATTAAATCGATTGAGTTACGCGTATTTAGTAGCACTTCGACCAAATCAATACCCAGCCTTCATAATAGTGTTTTTTTACCAACAACAATCCAAACTAAAGGGGAACAGGGTGTAAACTTCATAAACCTGATCCTTTCGTTGACTAGCTACCTGAGTCGTTGTCCTTTTTTTTCTCACACTGTCTTGAGTTTTAGGGTCGGTACAAAATGGGTAAATACGTAGAAAATAATGCAATATTTGGAATGATTGTGATAAAACTTTTAGTGTTTTCATTGATAACAAATCAACAATAGGTTATAAACTTCAAAGAAGAATGAAGTCGATTATTTAATTAAATAAGCTGAAGAAGGTAGATGCGTACCGACTGAATTCTAACGCATAACGACTCACGAAAGAAGCCCAAATATACCTATTTTTATATTTGAGGGTGCCAGTAAGCGCCACCCCTCGTAGGCACGCCTTAAAAGCTAAATTAACATAACACATTGGGGTCGACGGCTGGTCCCTTCGGCTTGGCTCTCGTTTTTCAGTTCCTCTATACCAATACAGATGGCGGTATGATATTGACGATACCAATGCCATCTGCAATTAACTTGACGAACTCACAAATTGGGAAGGCCACCACGAAATACTTTCGTATAGGCGTTTAACACTAGAGGACTCTTTCAGGCATATTAGTTTGAAGTATTATTAATTCTTTGCATAATATTAACGATTTTTATACATTTTGCTACTGACATGCTCGTCTTTGTACTGTAACAAAAAAATATGGTGAAGATGTTTTAAAGTTAACATTAGTAAATAGTTTACGCGTAACTGCGATCATCACTCAATAGCCAAAGTGTCCTTAACAAATGCTAGTACCATTTGAATTATTAATATTTCCTCCAATGTTTATACATTGTATTTGGTTGACCTTTATAGTAGGTAGATCGGTCAGAAGTAGCTGAGTTACTATTTCAAGGTCATCAAATCATTTTTTTAAACCCTTATCTATGAACGCGTTACTCATCTAGTTCTTTAACATATTCGATACAATATGAATCACATTTCTAAGAAGGAAAGGCTAACAAACGATTAATCAGCCAGTTTTAATTTGCATCAAGTCATAGAAATTAAAAAAATCTTTAACTAGCTTTTAGTTGGGGTGAAAAGATCAGAGAAAGTGAATACGACAATTGGTCGAGTTTCATTATTTCCAAAACGTGTTTTTCTTGTGAAGCAACTATTGTCAAATATTGTTGATGCATAATCATACGTGGATTAGATCAGTAACAATGGGTCCGGTCGGCCAGGTCGTCAGCATGTGACGTGACCGAAGGGGACTCCCTCTAACGGTTGGGGAGGACCCGCTTCAAATTTCGCCATACCTGATTCTCAACCGAAATTCAGAAAAGCAAACGTGAAATTGTCACACTTGTAACAATGAACATCAAGCTTTATAATGAATTTAATACACATTCGGAGGGGATCGCGGATTTAAATAATCAAATGAATAATTATTCATTGATCTGTTTCTTCAACTTTCTGACTTTTGTACGAGCCTGGGATCTTTCTTCAGTATTTTCTCAAGCGAATTGTCCGTTATTTGTAGTCTAGGCATGGAAAGTAAATACATATTTCGATGCAATTCAGCTCGATTGAACGGATACTAAAAAACTCATTCAAATCAGTGCAGTTACGAGTATAATGATTTAAATAAAATAAAATAAATTACCATTACACACATTAATTTCCAGTGCTTAACTTTTTTCACGATGACCGCGACTTTTGTATAAGCACTATGTTTAATAGAAAACTTTGATGTAAATTGAGTCACATCAATCAACAAAAGCGCAGACTGCTTTACAGAACAGAAATATTGAAGCTTATATTAGAGATAGTTAAAGGGCTCATTCAATAAAACTAATTCCGTTCAGTCTCAGTTCCGACAGAGCCGGGTATCTCGATTTAATGCGTGCCATAAACTTGGACGCGAACTCTGCATTCCGATCAAAGTTGTCTCTCAGAAGTTACGGTGACACACACGTTTTGATACACGTTTGAATTCTTTTAATACCAAATAGTTTGATAATTGGGAATACTTTACATGTCACTTCTGGCTTTACTTATATAGGTACTCAACAAAACTGATCGGGTACTTGTTACTCTATGTTCAAAATCGGTGTAATTTCACGCCGTCATTTGGTTCAAAAAAACTTTATTTACTGAAAGAAGCAATACCTAGAAAAGATTAACGTTTATCTTTCATGATAGAAAAAAGCTGTAAAAATATTCAAATAATCTGATTCACGTGTGAAGCCAAAATCCTTTAATATCCCTTGAAATTATAGCGGAGACATAATTTCGTGTAATTTCACCCCGCTAACCTTATTTCTAAGGTTTATATAAGGATAATAATTGATATAGGTATTATTGTATTTATGCATTCAGCATTGTCAAACCAATGCTGTAGAAATAATGGTGTGTACATTCTAAGCTGAAAATAACGTGACAAATCCAGCACAAGATATCAACTAGGTATGAGAAAGTGAAAACTAAACGATTTTCTACATTAAATTTAATGTGAAATCTTCATAAAATTCGTTTATATTCCTCTAATGAAGGTAAACACTTTAATCTCCTCAAAAATTTAATAATAGTAAATAACCCAGCAAAAGCTCATTCAATGTTATTTCAGCGCAAACTTTTTAGTACTTACACAGGAAATCGCAAGTTATACTTTACGTAACACCGTTTATTTAGATGAAATCTGAGAATAGCATAACAAAAAACATATATATATCGTGGCTGGACATAAAAACAAAAAGACTTAGGAAGTTAGTCATTCCCAAAAGATCCCTTTTGCGGTCGGTCGTACGCGGCTTCTATTAAGAATATTTTTTGTGAGGTTGAAGATGTTGTTGGGTGTTTGTAAGCAATATGTAAGGTAGGTAGTAGAAGCCGTTCACCCTGCATGCTCGCGTCTGTTGGGAACGCTCGTGCTCCACACTCCACAGTGCTCCGCGCGACCACGCTGCGCTGCGCCGCCGCCGCGCCAACAAGTGACACAATTTGGGTTGGGGTAAAGCGGCCGGCGCTTTCGGGCGGTGTACACGTTTCGTTAGCTTCTCTATTTTAAAAACTACTTGCTTGACGATATCCGGGAAGGGACCGACCGCATCACCGCGGCGTCGACTCTACACCACTGTCACTCATTTTCGATGCAGTCGACCTGCGTACGCGTCGTTGGTCGCTTCGCGCGCACGCGCGTCCGCCTTTATGCACCTAACACATTTTGATAGTTAATAAGTTTTAAACGTGCAAAGGTAAATGAACTTATTATAAACAAAGTGCCTTTTTACAATCAGAAGATGTATGTTACGGAGAGGTGATATTTGTGGTGCCAGTTGATAATTTTTAGTTACCATGAGCGGGAGGGAAGGCGGAAATGCAGTTCCCTCTTCAAGTAAGTAGATCCATAAGAATTTTTTTTCTTACATTTTAATTTTGTTTTGCCTTCTGTTCTGTTGTTTACTTCGATTAAAATAAAACGTGAAATACAGTAGGAACACAATCAAGGCATGTCAAAAAGCTGTTTCATGTGTTAGAACTTGACATGGCCCTTATCGAACGGATGTGTTGTACGCAGTGCCCAGGGAGGCAATCACAAACAGTTCATCATTGAAATTATTCAAATTGAGGTTAATAGAGTCTCGTTTTACTGATGTCACACATATGTGTGCCATGTTTACTGAGTATCAAGTTGATCAACAACAAAATATACTAATTATAAATTCGTACTTCCTAATTAGAGAATGTCTTGTATGGCATGACGTCACGTTATACGCAATAATTTGTATTTTCTCGTGATAAACATGTGTATTTAATTTTAAGGACCACGGAATAAAAAAAACTTAACAGTTATGTCCAATTTGAATTGAATTAAAAACAAAGTGCGTATATTCATGAATGGACGTACCAGCAGTCCTTGTAGAACATGAGTATCAAGTATTGAATTGGAAACATGTGACGTGAACATTTTATCAAACAAGGTCTACGCATCGAGCAGTTAATTGTTTACTATTCCTACGATACCGTTTTAGTTGCCTGCGACTTGGCGCCGCTGCTGCGCTGTTTTCGACTTTAACAACACTCTTATAAGTTTTATACTACCAAAATACTTTCTATTTATATTTATGTGTGTGAGTGATAAAAGCTTGAATGTGTTTAGGTAAGCCGACTGCATTTTAGAAGGACCTTAATCTCGCTCCCCACTACTCCTGCACTACGTGTTTTTGTCGTCGACATACCAGAGTTGTAGTGACGAACGCACTATCGATATTTTTGTGCTGATTAGAATATTGTTTACATTCTTACGCAACAACATTATACAGCCCGAGGTTTTGAAGTACATCCTCAATATGCATATACCTTTGGGCTTGTATCTGCGGCGTAGTGCGTCGCAGTAGTTCCAAACAGGAAATCATTTTAGCGTGGAAAACGTTACCAAGTTTCGCTTGATCTGTAAAATTAATTCGTTTGTACAAATCATATACACAAACATGGCGAGAGCATTCTTCTAAACAGGAATTATCATAGAGAGTTATTGAAGTACCATCCGGAATTTTTAGAAAGTCGATGTAAAGTGAGGTGACGTCCCTACGGCAGGGTCCGACTTCGTAACCAGTCAATTAAATCCGAATGGTGGTACATTCGGCTGTCTCTTTCCCTCCTAGTTCAAGATACCCAAGCACAAGCGCCACTTGACGATGATTCACGTTCAAATTCCATACCTACGATTGATAACAGCAAAAAGTGGTGAATGGCACAATGTTTTAGGTCATTTCATTTGCTTGCTGGACATGCGTCCTACAATCATATTGGTATGCGTTTTGTTTACTACACGTGTGGCTCGTTCCATTCAAATAATGAATGAGCATTTGAACTATGATAAATATGTATGTTTTTATATCCTCTATATGTATAGCCTACATAAAATTTGAGTGAATGAGGCGATGCTACGCTATAATTAGGTTTTTAAATAGTTAAAGTAATAACAGAATAAATGCAAAGTTTTATAGATAGACAACATTTATAAATAAAATTGTTTTATCGATGTTCGTGATGAAGTTTAGTACCAGTTAATTAAAATATCTTGGCGTGTTATCGATAGGCGTTTAATTACTGAAAATAGACAATTTGTTTAAATTAAACTATAATAAATAAACGTAAGTGTCAGCTTCGTCCCACGCGTGTCAGCGGGCGCTGCATCTGATCGCCAATGTGTTCATGTGTCGCTCTACGCGTGTGATACGAATCATCGCCCGCATCCCGGCGTAGACACCATCACTGCATAAAAGCAATTAATACGTACTGGAAAAAATCAAATATTAAATGGCTTGTAAACTATTCCATATTGAACCTCAAGCCCTGTACAAAAGCTCTCTAAACTTCGTGGCGCGCTTTTAAGCTAGGGCCCACTTTTACCAAATTTCCGAGAATATATCTAAAACACCTAAGGCGATTACGCTTGTATAGAAACACCATTGAGAAATATATTGTCAAATACGCAATATTAGTGACTGAGACAACAGATGCGTGGGTCAACACGTGTTCGTTTATTGAATAAACTTTAGTTTCATTCATAGAATTAGTGATCTTTTACCTCGTGACGTAGATTAATGTATTTATGAAAAGCTTGTTGAAATGTATGTTTTTAGAACTTGGACGGCTGCAGATGTAAACAACACGGGTGAAAGCTCAACTAGATAGTCTAATTTGTATTAAAAACACAACTACTTGCACCTGCCCCAGGTAAGCCAAACTTACACCGTCTATTCGTAAATTAATGTAACAAGACATGGGGGTGCGCGCGAGCAGCAAATGTTCCACTTAAAATATGCGTAGAATTTCCCCTTCCTTCTTTTAAAATACCACGAGCTTAAATTTAAATTCCAGTTTAAAAATAGTGCACCTAATCGCTTTAGGAACTGACAATAAACCAGAAACGTCACGATTTCTGTCTTGTGTTTTGTTATAAACGTGGAGCTAAACATTTTTGTTATATTTAGTAGAACTAGGACATTTTAATCTGCACCACAACAGTTCGTTGCACAACAGTTGTGGTAATTTGATACGAAGTAGAAGAGGCAAAGTAATGGTTCAATATTTGAAGAGGCGCGTCAGTGTTGCATTAGACGAATACCGTGTAATGCATCTGTTGCATAGAAATTCCGGCGCATGTTGAGGTGTAGCGTGGAATGTGCGTAGTTGTGCGGGGCGGAGGTATGTGCGCGGGGGAGGGGACTCGCGCGCACCATGCTGAGTAAACAAAACTACAAAACAGGCACATAGTACAGCAGTCGGATGCGCCGGAGTGCTACCTCACTCGGTACATATACGTATATAAATAACGTGCTGCTACCGCACTAGCGCACTAATACCATGTATTGTAATGAGCGAACACCCCGCCACACTTTAAGCTAACACGATAACAACGTCTGCTTTTCACTTCAATGCTTTAGATATAGAAACTTGCATAACATGTTAGTTATTTAATTATTTAACTTACGAAAGCTTTTTCTTCTGTCAAGGCAAGTCATTAATGACTTGCATGCCACAATTTCAGTCCCAAAAAGCTTTCTGAAATGCTACTAGGACATTAAATAAACATATAGTTAGGTTATCTAAATTTGTTGAGCATACTCAACAAATTTAGATAACCTAACTATACAAACAGTTTTACCGTAGTACGTCGTATCCACCTGTATTTGGGCCCTATTTTTAAAATAGCTTCATACAAGGGCAATGTCACGTAATGTTTCCAAAGTAAAAGGAAAAAAAATCGTGAAGATTAATTGAATATGATCATTAGCACGGAGAAGCTCGTTCGGTAGTCAGCTATAATATGACAACACTGTCCATACTCGTTATCACTAGACTCTAAAGCACAAGAGTACCTATTAACGGTATAAAACATAGGAAACCGATAAAACTAATTAAGCTTGCAACCGCTTTATCCGCTTGAAAGGATTTCATTTCGGAAATGGATTCAAAACTGAATTGATAGTTAAACCGTAAAACCAAAACAAACAGATTAACTCTCGTTCTTGCGCATAGTATGAATGAAAAACAACACGATATGCGGTCTCTACAATCACAGACACTTTTTAAAAAAATCTCAAATTATTTATTAATGAAAACCATTTGTTCTGTAATGAATACTATGGTTATCGCACAAAGCCTTCAAGAATTTACCCGTTTCTTGTGTAAACATTGAGTTCACTTTAATAAATATTTAAATACGTAGAAAACAAGTCTCTACAAAGAAAAAACATATTTTTTGTAACGGCAAACAGTTAAGATACAAGTCGATTTTCGTATTACGTATTAACTCAGCGTCCGATAGAATTTAGTTATTTGAAACATGTTCAAATGGATCCCACGTTATTAAGAAACAAGTCTAAAAGTTTTCTCATTAATATGGGATAGGGAATAATAAATATTGAGTATAGTGAGCTTGGCGAGGTAGTACGGCGGCGACGAGGCCTCTAGGTGCAGTGTTACGGCAATGAATGAAAAAGGTACCAGAAACTTAACCTAAATACCGAACATTCTTCCAGTCCCCGCCGCCCGTCGCCGTCGCCACACTCGCCACGTGTGCTGCCTCCACGCTTTTACCGCTGCCGCCGCCCGAAATAATATGCTTAGCTTACATACCAACACATGGAAATGTATATCGAATTAGCAAACCCACCAATAAATTCTCATATAACTAACATTTGAGTCTTTGAGTAAGCCTTCGCGATACTAACGCTCGATTGATGAGAGAGCGTCGTGAGAACTTTCAGCTTGTTTTATTTAAATGTTGGTTTGTTATGGTCTAGATTGGACTCGCGTTATACATATTTATAATACGCGGCCGCTTATAAAATGCTTTAGCCAATTTGTTTATTATAATTCTAGATAATAAATTTAAGATATTATTTCAATTAAAATAAAATGCAAACACTTAACATAAAGAGAAATTATAGCCTTGTTTTAAATGATGAACAAAAATACAACTTTGGTATTTGGAGATAAGTCATTCAATACGGGGAAATAAAAAATAGTAGGTGCTAATCAGTGTGAGTATGAGAATCGGCGTTTGTCATCTGAAGTATTTCCGGATATTTCTAATAAACTTGTTAGTCACTACTTATATTTTTTCAAGGAAGTAACGTTACATTAGTCATCGCTACAATTGATGTTTTCGAAAACTTATTTACTACCACCATTCAAAGCTACACTCTCTTTTAATTTGTATGTAACTTAATATGCTTAAATACACGTGGAATTAATAGCTATGGTGTAAAAGGAGTTGTCTTTTATTTAATTCCGTTCCCACGTTATTTGTTGCCTCGGTGCCCGATAAGGGGAACAGTATACCCTTTCTTCGTCCAGTATACGATTGTAGGCCCTTATTTATTGCTAATAGATTTCCGAACGTTAAAATGTCTATGCATACGTTCAGAAGCAAGGGACTACGACCCACTTAATGCAATTTGACTATTAGTGAATTCTTTATGACCTTTCTATTCAATAAAAACATGTTAATGCGGTGCCGGTACTATTTTACTATCCGATAAAGGAACTGACAAATAAATGGTAGGTATACCATCCGGATTTAATGAATACTATTTGCTACAATTGTAACTTTGGCGTTTATAATGATTACTTCCTCCTACCCTCTAAACGCAAAGAAATATTGTATTTAATAAGATAGCATGCTTTAATGGGCGCATGTACGTCAAAGCCTGTTAACATCGGTGCGTCGTAAAAGCTAGGTATGTACCGGAAACACAGGCTTTATTTGTGAAGGAACTAAGTTGTAAAAAACTCAATTAGATTGTAGATTCCGTAACAGGTAAGAAGGGGAGCGTTGCGCGGGCGCACGGGACTGTAGACACTCGCAGGAGACGCGGGAGCGGGCGAGCGAGCGGGCGGCGGTCGCGGCGCTGGTGGCTCGGTGCGCGGTGTGGCAGTGTGGTAGTACTCTAACCGAACTGTATATTATTTGCAGGTGCAGCGGGCGCGAGCGGCAGCGCCGTCACAGGGGTGACGCGCCGCGGACGATGTAAGTGGTTCAACGTCGCGAAGGGCTGGGGGTTCATTACCCCTGACGATGGCGGGCAAGATGTTTTTGTGCACCAGGTGATTGTTATCATTTTATTCCACGAAGCATGCACACAACGAACACAATTTTAAATTAGATCTGACGCAAAATTTTAGACGCACACCTACGTAGTTAATTGAATCATTCCGTTCTCTATAATAGTTAAAATAGGAAAATAAATCCATTCAGAAAAAATATTGTGGCGTATCTAGCGGTTGACCCGATAGTGCGCTTATTTGTTTGCTCGGCTTATCAAGGCCGGATGTTTTTTCTATACATTTGCGCCACCAAACTTGTACTTCGTTCGGCTGCAGCGACGCTAGCGGTAAAACTTATATTAGGTCAAGACTATGTTACTGGATGCCGATAACGTTGATTTTTTTCTCATAAGCGATAAGTAAATTTATAGCCCATTGAAGGGACCCAGAGTCAATAATAATAGTTAGCACGAAGTTGTTATTTTTATACTGAACTAGCGAGCCGCCTCGCAGCGCCGCCGCTGTCGTACGCACAAATATTATTACAACTTTGTGACTGCTTCATCGATACTATTTACTTTTACAATTCTCAATACTTTTTTGAACTTGTGGTTTAACACTTGAAACCAAATTTTGAACCACCGTTTTCTGATTTTTCATCGGAATACGGTGGGTGTTAAAATCCGACCATTCTCCATGAAACGTCCTAATTCCAACCGTTTCCTCAACTGTTCGTTGCTTAAATTTTGAAATACATTTCTTGTTTGCAGCTTTCGTTGCCAGAACCACCGGCAAGTATCACAACTAACACATTTAGTCATTTCTTTCCAGAGTGTGATCCAGATGCCAGGATTCCGGTCACTAGGAGACGAGGAGGAGGTGGAGTTCGAGTGCAAGGAGTCAGACAAAGGCCTGGAGGCGACGCGTGTCTCCGGACCCTCATCGGTGGACTGCCAGGGTTCGCACCGGCGCCCGCTCTCCAAGAAACGGTTCAGAAAGATACGGTAATCTTCGCTAAGTAGTGTAGGAGGAAGTATCTCAATTCCTGTTTGTATGGTCGATACTTCCACGCTTGCTGTTTGCCATTGCTGAACGTATAATAGAGTAGAGTAGGTAATAGAGTTGATATTCATAGTTGGGAGTAACATGGGAGAAACATGATATCACGACCAAGACTTTTGGTGCGTTATGATATAGATAGAAATTTCAATGAATCAAGCAGAATGATAGCTTCATGTAAAACATCTCAGATCAGATTTTTTACATGAAGCTACCTACATAACAGTAGTTTTCCATGACTCGAGCTAAACTGCTTAGGTACTCAAGCAAAGCCTATTGGCCGAAAAAGCCTTGTTATTTCGTACTGCAGCAAAAAAGAACACGTGTTATTTTAGTGATCGAAAAGTTTTGTATGTAAAGTACTTAAATATTAACTTGTAACTATATCGACTATACTTGGTATTCTACTATGAACTACTTACATGTGAAACGTATATGTATAATTAAAAGGCAAACATTCAGTTATCAAACTATTAAACAATTTCATGAAGTAATAGTCAAACGATAACCTATTGAAATTAATATCGAACGATTACGCCATTATTTGACTATTTCAATAATATTGTAGCTTTGTATTTGCGCTATTTACTGGTTGACAACAGCCATAACAGTAATATAGGTAGGCACACATAATACTTATAACAAAGTGAAACTGCAATATCTTCAAACGTGCACATGGTGTCAAATTTCATATAAATATGAATATCGTATTAGATTTATTCTATCTGGTTACTTGTTGCCGAGTCAAACACTTAATCGGAGGGTTATCGCATTATCTAACCATGGGAAACTATCGAGCCTACGAAGCTACGAAGCCATATTAACTTTCTTGGAAATACAGTTGAAATCTTTTTTACTACACGGCATAGGCAGATGCTAGATAAAATTCTATTTTAGGCAGTGGTTAATAGATAAGGATGTAATGTGTTAATTAGTTGAAAAATTTAATAGAACATGAAATATGTCTATTTATCCATTAGATTTTTTGAGAGTTTTATTTAAAAAAATGTAAGTCGTTCGATAATAAAATTATGCTAGCTAGGATTGGTTCTTCCATTATAAAACATAGATCACCTATCTAAAAATATAAATAAATAATCTTAAATGGTTGTGAAGGCTTAGAGCCTGTCTAGAATGAGGAAAAGCTTTGTTGTTGGCTTAACTAATTCATTCAGTTTAAATTTCAGTTTTCAAACATGGGTGATTTCTCAAAATATTCAGGACACGACAGTGTACTGAATATCTAGAGAGGTCAGTAATTAGGCAGGCAACATGAAACTATGTTGTGAGTGCAGCAAATGAGCAAGACGTTATTTCATTTAAAGGTGTCAAAACAGGCTGTAAAATAGAAAATGAAAGCCTTGTAATAAAATGCACTATGTACGTTTCAGGGACTATCAGATCCATTAGTTACGGTTTCTTATTGAGATTTAGGTCAGTTACAAACCATGCTTAGGAAGGTAGGTCATTTAGGTATAGTTTGGTTTGGCTTTGAGTTCCGTAGCTAGTTTTGCATGTTACACTTCTTTTAAAAAAAATCACGTTAAACATTGCTGATACGTTTTAGTATCATCGACGTTTATAAAGATTTAAAAACTGAAGTGTATTTTGTTCTTATAGAATTATGGATGTTTGTAACTGTGTTAAAGGTAATGTTTGGTTGGTTTCAGTTGTTATAACTGCGGTGAGTTCGCCAACCACATAGCGGCTAAGTGCAGCATTGGCCCACAACCAAAGAGATGTCACAACTGCAAGAGTGAGGATCACCTCATTGCCGACTGCCCAATAAAGGTAAGGATTCTCGTTTTTTTCCTCTACGTATATATTTTCCTTTAAAAAGCTCCTCACAGGTTAATTCTAGACCAGAAACTTGCTAACTAGCCTGCCCACTTTATTTGTCTTTAGACTATGTCAGGAGTTATTTTCTTACACTTGAGTTCCTATCGGCACGACTAAAGAATATAGTTCTTTTGGTAGATGGCCTCAAACAAGTATATATTTCAGCATTCTGACTCACTATAATAAGACACCATAAGCACACGTATGTCACTTAACTTGAATTGTGAATATGTTATCTGTCACCTTACAAAACAAGTGGGAAGTTTCTATCACTGTTCGTGGTGTGACTGCTAAATTGATCATCAAGAACCTTTACGAAAAATGAGCATAGGCAAACGTATTGGTAGTCGTGGTATCTGGTTTTAAGAACGATGCGGCTATCAAAGTAAGGACCCTTTCGAAGTATACTGAAAGTAAGTGGGTAGGTAGGACCTAGCTACAGATCGTTCGATCACGTTCGTGTGCCGTTGACTTACTTTACATTGGGATTTAATGCTAGGTGTCTTTGCCCTTACTTACATAGTCTAGAATTCCAGATAGAGCAACTATAGCTTTTCTATCAAAGACCTAATAAGCCATACCAGACTAATCATCCGATGAGATGTTCATCAAAAACTGGTCGAGGAAGACTGTCTGCCTTTTAAACGACTTATAATTTACGCTGATAAGTTTGTTTAAACAAAATGTATTTAAATTATAGGTGGAGAAGAAGAAGGATGATACAAGCAAGAGTAGTTCGAGCAGCTCTCAGGGGGGACAGCAGGATAGTCCGCCACACTCGTAACTCCATCAACACACATACTGTATTCCAAACCCCGATGAAACTGGTAGACTTTCTAACGGCATTTCTTCGACTCTTACTTTAACTATGTTATAACGTTTTATAAGTTTAGACAAAGCTTATTTCCGTCTAGATACTCCATTCCAAATTGAAACGACTTAATTGATTTAACAGGTTTTACTTCAAGAAATACATATTTTATCAACGACCAGCTATCATCAATAACTTAACATTGTAAGAACGCATCTACCTCAATATAGTTACAGATAAACTATACAAATAAGTACAAGACTGATCGGTACAAATCCATAATTCTAGTACAAACTATACAATATATACTTTTTACATAATAATTTTAATGATAGTAATATTACAACCTAAGTTTGCAAACGTAACGTAAGTACAAATTTTATGTGTTCGAGTGACCTTAATTATTTTACGTATATTGGTGTTTATCCAAAGTTAAGTGTGTGTTTATATTATTATTATTTTGTTGCTATATTATATGACAAACTTTATGTTAATTTTAGCTCATAATCAACGACAAGTAAGAAGTATTATAACTGGCTATGAGACAAAATGAAAATTGAGAGGGTTTTACAATATACGCTTACCAATGAACGTGAAAAATAAAGTAAAATGATCAAAACAAATTAATAATATGTAATACCTATATCGTAACTTAAAGTACAAAACCTTTGAGGTAAGAGTAGATCTTGCATGTACGTTGCTAAGTAAATGTAAGTCCCTAATATAAAATTAGAAGGTTAACGTAGGAAAGAAAATAATATCAATTTTGTTTGTATATTTTTTCAAATGCTTATAACACAATGTAAACGTTGAAGTTAATGTGCCAAAGTCAAATTAACATTGTTGCAATAATTGTAAAAATATTTTTAATTAAGTGTAGATTCAGTACGAATTTTATTTCTATTACTTGCCGTAGCATACTAGAGTGCTATACTTACTTTGTACAGATACTAGACGGTACAAATATAATGTTTCTACGAGTATTTTAGATTAACTTTGCCATGTCTAACATTTGCGATTTATGTTTGCTCAAGAGCCTAATCATAATTAAGTAGAACAAGTTGTGAGTGTAGTGGGGGTACTTAATCAATCCTGAAATCATGAAAGTTTACCATTTTTTCCCAGTTGTTAGGTTGCGCACTTACATTGAAAGCAAACATGAATCGAGATATATTGCCGGAGTTATGTAGAGCAAAATTAGTACATTTTAAAGGTGGGGCAGTTTTCTATATTGTAGGTAACTTACATACTTCTGGGTTAATTCGTTAATGTCAAACAGTTATATGGCCCCCTTAATGGTAGGAAGCTACAAAAGTAATAAGAAGCACGCAACTGTTTTTCACGCAAAAGTTTAGCTGTATCGATTAGACAGAACAACCCATCGGTTGATGTACACGTTTAGACAATAAATTAAAACTATTATCAAAATAACAAATTGTGAAGAACGACACCTACATAGGCGTGTACGATCAATAATGCAATTAAAATAATCTATAGAAGCTACCCCTTAGGTAGCTGAGTTTTGGGGCGCTGCACCTATGCTCCAACGGTATCCTATTACTAAGCTCACACAAATTCATCATTTGAAACATTGAGAATGTGTTTTGATTTTTTTTAATATTATTGTTGCTATTGCAGAACGTTCACTTACCCATCGATGTTAATTTAAGACTTTGTTTTTTACACACAAAATCTATTAAGGTAGTTTAGATTCAAATAATAAGGAGTAATAATCTACCTCAATATTTATGAATAATAATATGACTTAGTTATTGTAGTTAAGATGTTTTACTGTATTTGTTTTTAGGTTATAAAACTGACTGTCGTGACACCAACAAGTTATTATAATAGTATCATTACTCACAGGCCCACTGAAACTGTACATTTTTTTTTATCATTTTGAACTGTAATATTTGCGCACTTCTTCAATGATTGTAATATTAAGACACCAAATAGATAAACGACACAAACACAAGTTAATGTACAATTGATGTAGTTAAGGAATAATTAATGTGTAACGTCCGCCTGCGTTAGATACCAATGAATTTGAGATTTTGTTTTAAGAATCTAAATGTTTCGTAAAATAACGTTGTATAAACAAATATTAAGAGTTGTTTTAATTATTATTAATAAAGTCATTTTTAACATAATACAATAGACAATGGCTCAGTTTACAGTGGTGCCCACACACTCAGTCGTAAAATTGAAATATATCGATAATTATGTTTAATTGGTAACATTCTCTTTCAAATGTTTGGTACAAAAATACTTAACATTTTTTTATAATTTGGAAGTCAGCAGTTTTATTAGATCAATCAATTATGTTTGACCTTATTTTCATTCACAGAACACGATGAAAATTTGTTAGTAAGATAAAAGCTTTTACTAAACAAGAACTTAAGCAATTTTTTGTCCCTTTCATTTGATATTGGACGTACAGCACGAAACGTAATAAAAATGAAGGTTATCAAATTCTACAGGGAGTTCGCTACCAATAGCAGCTGAAATATTTTCAATTGTATCCTGACTTGAAACAAGTGAATAACATAATAATTATTATGTAGTAAGTTGAGTCATGTGACATCACGGTAGAGGCAGATCGGTTTAGAGATATACACTACGGGTCTTTTTGCATTTCATTTTATATAGCAGTAGTTGTAATGTAGTTTTAATTTATAAGATTTTAATGAAAGACTATTTGCAAACATCTACCTCATAATTTAATTACGTTAAATAGAGTTTATTGATAAGTTAATTAACATTTAAAAATTCTAGCAATTATTTTTTTTCCATAATTATATCTTTGCTGAATGCCGAATTTCTTTCTTAGAGTTTAAATTTTGTTTTTTATTATTATTCAAAGAAAAATAAATCATAAAAATATTTTGTTGTTTTTTTGTATACCCTACCGTTTTTGAAATTATTACAGGACAAACGATGTTATGACATGTTTCACAGTTCAACTTGCATTTCATACACATCAGTTTTCAGTAGATTTTGAACCGACTTCAAAAAAGGAAGAGGTTTCTCAATTCGATCGTATATTTTTTTATGTTTGCTCGCGGATATCTCCGTCAATTGTCGACCCATTTTCAATTTTTTTTTGTGTAGAAAGGGTATACTCTCGAGGTGGTCCCATTATCACCAAGTAAGGATCTGATGTTTCCCGTCGGGGCTGCGGGTCCCGTCGGGGCTGCGGGTCCCGTCGGGGCTGCGGGTCCCGTCGGGGCTGCGGGTTGTTCGCGAGAGATACCGCGGCCTCGACACGAAGTGCTAAGAAGAAACATGGGTGGTTTTTAGTCAGTAGAAGTCTGACACTCCCTTTCGCTCTGCCCAAGAGCGGGAGAGGTTATTTGATGATTTTCAAAAAAAAAAAAGTATCTGATGTTTGGATCCCTGAGAAATCGAGGGCAACCCTCAAATTTTACAGGCACTAAAAACGTTTTTCATATATTTTCTGAAGCTGTTTAAGTATATACGTCTGATAATCATAATTTCATGTGGCTGCGCTGATGATGAAAGGTACAACTAATCAACGGTGAGGAGCTGATTATAGCATGTACTACCTACTTCCCAACGCAGTTGAAAGCATTAATAAGGGAATCTTAAAGGTTAAGGGTTAGGTTTCTTAAGCTCGCCGTCCGTCCGTCTTATGACGACGACAGGCCGTGTCGACGGCGCGTTCGTGTTCCACGCGCGCCTCAAAGAGATGTCAGCAACATGGAAGGGGCCCGCAAGGGCCGACGCCCGTCGGGGCTGCGGGTTGTTCGCAAGAGATACCGTGGCCTCGACACGAAGGGCTAAGAAGGAACATGGATGGTTTCTAGTCAGTAGAAGTCTGACACTCCCTTTCGCTCTGCCCAAGAGCGGGAGGGGTTATTTGATGATTTTCCACCCGCCCAAAAAAAAAAAGGGTTTGGTTTCTAGGTTGAATGATAAATACATAGTAAATATTTGCATAGGATATTACAACTAAAAAAAGAAAAATAAAATAACTTTTTTGCAAAAAAAAAACGACTTCAAAAACACAAAAACTAAAAAAGTAAAAAATAAACTTGTCACCAACTTCAGAAGCTGTTTTTTCACTTTTTGTGTTTTTAAGTCGATTTTTTTTAAACACAATGCCTCTCTAAAAATTTAAAGTTGATTTCAAAATTACATGTTTTCAAGAATATTTAGATATTATAAAAGTTGTAACATACGTTACAACAACATTACTTATGTTTCAACACTGAATTACCAATCGTAGAACTTTTTTATGGATAAAGTTTACATTAACTTTCGAATAAATTGACAAATGAATGTCGAATTATAACTAAATAAACTTATATAATGGGAACCATATCCGTAATTGCATCGACGTAATGAGTTTCTACACAAAATGACCACGAGTGAGTGATGGTAAGGTCCTTGGAGAGAGATGGAACGGCGCGGGGGCGAGGGGGGCACAGGGTAGCGCGGGGAGCGTCGGCGCGGAGCAGAGATGTCACGTTTTTCAGCGAAGCCGGGCGAAGATGGGCGCCCGGAGGATGCAGTAGTGCGGGGCTCCCGCCTCCCCTCGACCCCGGCTCCGGCACCCCTCCCCCGCCGCGGCCCCGCGCTGACGTAACGCTGCCGTGTCCGCCGCCCGCCCTAGTGTGTGCCGCGCCGCGCTCCGACCGGGCCATCACGCACGCCGCGCCCAAACGACATCAGTGCTAATCACTTGACGTTTCCCGTTTTTGCGCTCTGGTTCTGAGCTTTAAAAGTGAATGAGGTGCATGACGAGGTTGTGCATATTGCTTATGTACGTCTCCTAGGTTTTACCCTAATTTATAATTGTCGTAAACATATGACACCGCCCTTAAAGGCCGGATGCATTGGTGTCATTCTCAAATGAGTTATCGCGTTGCAAAATCTCGGCTCTTAAATTTTTCTAAGGCGTTGGTAGCTTAGGTTACAGCATATTGGACCCTTATTTAAATCATTATTAACTTACGTTGTGTTTTAAATAGATTAGGAGGTTCAAACAGTTTCAGCAGAACCGTAGTAGGAAAATGACATGCATAGGAGCATTGATGTTATTTTTTGTAACGAGATTTAGTGATTGAATTAAACACTTGAATTATTGTAAAAATACAGACACGTTAAATTGTTTACTAAAAAACGTAGTATCCAAATAGTATAAAGATCAGTTTAATTTCGGACTTTTGGGAGCAAAAGAGATAACTCCACGATATTTCCTTCTAGGTCTTAGGATATCCGAAGTTGTGTAACATTACAACTAAGCGGATTATAATATCAGATCGACTGTGTTGTCAGCAGCAATGTGTATCACATAGACCAGCAATCAGCTCGCACACAGTATTGATAGTCGGATAATAGTTCCCATTGATATGATCATACGGTAAGTTAGATGTGATCGATCCTGACAAGCGTATGTAGTGTAAACATTAAGCTTTTTAGTGATTAGAAGCATCATTTACTGCATTTTATATCTTCGAGCTTCCCAGAACGAGTCCTCTGGTGACTGCCTCGTGCATACCATCATCCATCTTCATTGTAGTTTTATTTATTACAGCAGCATCGATGGCCTTGAATTTAGATGAATGTATTCGTTATTTTTACAAATGTAATGCAGCAGTAACTCAGCCACTCGATCTGTTATTTCAAGTGGAATACGTTGTAATATAGCTACAGTTACAACGACATTAGGAGTTAAAATGCAGCGGTGAATACGCTGAGAGTATCAAGATAGCTAACATAATATCGATCTGTATATAATTAAAAAGAACTATCTATTTACTGGTCAAAGGGGAATAGGAACATCATTCGTGGTAGTTACTAATGGTTTTGTAGAACATCACGACTTGTTGCACTGACGACTGTCATGTTACGTTGATTGGGCGATCCGGTTACTGGTTCATCATCTTTAATGTACTATTATTAATCATAATAATGAATCTTTTAAAACGTGAAACATGTTGATTTTCTGTAAGCCTTTTGGTTTCAGTGAAGCTTTTGACAATTCTATGAATTTTTAACAAATTAATATTGATTAGTTACGACTTAACATAAAATAACGCTAACTGTTCTTGATCGTATTTATTGCTTGAACATTGTATTGTATTTATACCAATTAGGTACATGTTATGGCACAAAAACATTGTGCAATAGAAAATATATTCCTGTAAAACTTCTATGCCACGTACGGAATTGGTTGGCAAAGGTCTGGAATATCTTGAAGTTTTACCTGAATTTCACTCTAGACAATTAGAATTAGACGCACTCTGTGGCGTACTGAAATTTAAAAACTTACATTGAAAGGGGAAACTAGTCTGCCTGAGCAAAAGTTTCAGTCTATTTTACTGAATCATTAACATTCGTGGTAAGGTTTCAGATTTGTTCCTGAAACTAACTACGTTGTTTGAGGGCGCCATCTGCCAGATAACGAACGCAACTAATGTCCGTTTGTTTATGTTTTCGGAGGCAGAGGTCGCTAGCAGCTATTAACAATGACTGTCAATTCATAACTCGCTCTTGAATAACAGTTGTTTTCGTTTTGTTTGTTGTTTTTATTTTAACCACCGACTGATTACTAAATACTTGTGTACTGTGTAATGATTAAAAATAAATGAAATCAGCAACTTGTATTTTGTCAGCTAGTTATGAATGATATTTTATAACATTTTACGATCCCTGAATGTTCTTGCTGATGAATCGATTTTTAATATTCATGGTAACAATTAAATCGCATGTAACATGCTCTAGGGTGGTATCAGAAGCAAAAAAAAAATACGAAGATAACTTAAAAATGTATGTTATTTTATTATGTAACGTTGATAATTTTAATAAAACACAACAAAAACAAAATGGATTAATGTATTTTTAACTTGGTATGATGGAAGAAAGGTAAAAGCTGGTTTTAATTAGATTTTTGTGTTATTTTTTTGAGCTATGGCACGCAATTTAATTAACACCCTAACAATTTTTGAATACAATTTCAACTTTTACTCCAGATCTTTTGGATTCGAAAAGAATGCGATAGCGACTTATTTCAAACAAACGTAAATATTGTTTAGGTTTAGGTACTTAAACGTGAATTATTTCAGTTCTTATTAAAATTAACGCATTTACTGTTCAGTATTAAGTTTAACAGTACTTCACTTTAAAAGGCAGTGTCTTGTTAATTCATTAAACAAATCTTAATGTGCAGATGCCAGCTGAATCTGTCAAATTTCTTGAAAATAATTTCAACTTTATCGCTAAGGAATTAGATGCAAGGTTGATTGGAAACCCCGTCGGGGCTGCGGGTTATTCGCAAGAGATACCGCGGCCTCGACATGAAGGGCTAAGAAGGAATATGGGTGGTTTTTAGTCAGTAGAAGTCTGACACTCCGTTTCGCTCTGCCCAAGAGCGGGAGGGGTTATTTGATGATTTCCCACCCCCCAAAAAAAAAAAGGATTGGAAATATTTGAAAGTTTCGGGTAGCTTATGGTGCGTGTGTACCGTGATAACTACCGTTAATTTTCGTTAGATCCTTAAACTTTCAAAAATCAAAGGTGCTACAATAACTATAGCAATCGTTTCCTATACGTTGGTGGTTGGTTGGTGGTTTTTTATATATTTATAGTTTACATTTAAGGATAAATATATAGGTAGGTTCATTACTTTAGATAAATTCAAATGGCATGCAAAGGTACAATAGGTTTTACATAGGCGGAGCTCGTGGCTACATAAAAACTCGGATCACACACAGTGCCTAGGTTGGACCGTGGATGGGTGACCACTCTTAATATACCGAGTTTCTTTCGTGCCTCGGAAGACATATATAGTCGTGGATCCCAGCTATCATTTGTAGATATTTGACAGTCGTTACAATTAGTTATTGGCCTGAAAGTCTGACAATCAGTCACATCAAGGGGTATTTTATTACTCAGTACTAACTGAGTTGTGTTCTGTTCCGTATGGTGTCGGACGTAAAGAATAGCACCATCCCATATCTTCCCGTGGGTGTCGTAAGAGGCGACTAAGGGACTTACCAGAGAATGGGCAGCAGCGTTCTCTATGCCTTTGTAATAACCATACTGCGATCGCCAACCCGCCTGCCAAGCGTGGCGATTATGGCAAATCCCCCTCTTCTGGGGGAGGCCTATGTCCAGCAGTGGACGTCTTATGGCTGAAATGATGATGATGATGATGAACTGGGTTGTGGAGGTCAGATGAAATACTCGTATTCAGCTGCGTTGTTACGGAGATATTAAGCGTCAAAGTTCAAATTTTTCACAAGTTTAAAAAAATACAAGTTTTTAATGTTTACACTTTATTTTAATACCTCTCACAACCCGTACAATGGATCTATAAGCATGATGTTTTGTTGAACTAAGGAATTTGATGTACAGAATGACAGCTTTGTGAAGGGTTCATTATCACCTTGTACCATTGATAATTAGAAACGTGACCTCCAAAAGTCACTTGAGATTTTTGTCACTTCAAATGTAACGTAACCAGTACATTATCACTTTAAATTCAAGTTCTAAATGTGTGAATTGCATACTAAAAAAGGTTAAATTTACTGAACACAAAATTAACCATCAGTTATCACTTTTAGCCTTAAAAAAAGTGAGTGCAATAACAAATCTGCTCATCCTATGGAGTAAGTGAGCACTTCGGTTTTTTACTGCCTTATTTCATAAATATGGTATACTCAAGGTTTTGTAACAATATTCTGATTTAAAAGAGTGTCCATGGAGTTGTTTGCCCGTTCTTCTCCATAGAGATCTAGAGACTGTAGCAACATCTTATTGTTCTATTTGTTCCGACAGTTAGAAGTGCCCGTAACTGGCCTACTTGAAACAGATGATTTCATTATGATTTTTTGCCTCGTACATAAGTTAAGTAACGATTTTTACGAAATGAAAGTGTCAATAAAACACAGCTTATCCTCAGAAATAATAATTTGCCTGTCAAAAATCATGTATTTGGCTAATAAAACGGAACGAATCAAACTAAAAAAACTAAAGACTGAAATCAAACCAAAGTGTACAGGTTAATCAATCAAAATTTCAGATGACAATGTGTCAAAACACTTGATGAGAAACATTACAACTTACTTTTGACGGCCAATTTATGTAAAACCAAACCAATCAAAACCTTAATATAAGATCCCATTAAAATAGATGGACTAACTATTAGAAATTATTCAAACAACCAAAATAAAGACAATGGTAAAAAAATAGAAAAACGCATTAGATACTTACAAGAAAAAAATCAGCTATTAAACAAAAAACACTAAAAAACGTTACCAACATATTAGGTCAAAATAAAATCACTTTAATCAGTGTATTTTTAGCTTGGATATCATTGGTGTGACGTAGTAAACGCTGTGTTAAAATGTGTCCATTTATTTTAATGGGACCTTATATTTGTAGATGAAGATGCCAAACAAAATGAGCAGTCACCACTTTCAATTGATAAAAACAGTAAAATACCAGGTTAACATTAAAGTCATCTAAAACTGAGATGGATGAAATGGCGAGGATGACCAGAACTAATCAGTCTTCATCAAATACGGACTTGCACTTCGTTGAACTAAAGTGAGATTAAAGATCGCAAGTTATTGATGAATCCCAATTTTAAAAGCGAAGTCTGTTTCCCTTGACTTATAATGTTTTTTTGATTGTCAGCCAATAGCATCTATATGCATTACGTTCTGAATCATTCATTTTGATTTAAATATTTTAATATATAGATTAAAGGAGCTCATGTCTTAATAAGAACATCCGCTTGGGTCGATATTCAGGTTAGGCCGCGCTAACCTACCTCGGTCAATGAATGGGTGACCACCGGTGACCACCCATTACATGCTAATTATTTATTTATAATTCAAAAAATCCACAGGTCTTTTAAATTTTAGTTTAAAAAAATATAAACTACTTCTACAGCCAATTAAGGATTTACAATGCTATACAAAGAAGTATGGAAGAAGAAGACATGAATAGACCCCAAATGAATTGGGACAAGGGCAAGAGAATGATGATGAGCTACAAAATATATTACCTACTAGAAGTATAGCGTGGATGAGTGTGTAGAAGTGTACCTGAGGAGTTGCAAATGGGTGTATGAGTATGTTACAGTGGTGTTTGGTGATTTTCTGTATACCTTCTATTCAATTTTTTTTTTCTTCTTTCCTCCGTGCCTTTGGAAGCACGTTAAGCCGTTTGTCCCGGTCGTCATTTAAAATGGTCGACAGTCGCTAGAGGTCAGTTAGTGGCCTGTCAACCAGTCTTTACAAGGTGTATCGTATTATGTATTAGTACCTACTCGTATTTTAACGGGATTGTGGAGGTCAAATAGGCAAACGCTTCATGTTAAATACTGGTATTCAGCCCAATCCGGTTAGACTGAAATCCGACTCCAACATACACACATCAACACTGTCTAGGGATATTTTGGATTTACTCAATTTACTCAAAATGTATTAAAAATAGCATACAACATGTATATATTTTTAGAAAGCCCATTTATCAGACTACACTCCAGAATAAAAGAAAACTATGTTTTTCGCGTAAACAATTTTTTATTCAAATAAAGAATAAACATGAAATATTGGTAAAACTAACAACGAATGTGTTTCTCAAGAAAAATTTACAAATAAGGAAAATATAATTTGTTTTTAACAGTTCTGTGAAAAATCAGTAGTCAGTAAAACCACCCATGACGTTAATAACGGTCCTGCAACGGTTTTTCATGCTTTGGATTAAGTTATCCAAGTCTTGCTGCGATATATTGTCCCAGGTCCGGCTAAGATGCAAAAAAAGTTGCTCTTCCGTCGCAACGTTTGCAGGGAAATTCCTCAAAGCCCTTCTTTGGAGCATGTCCCACGCGTGTTCTATGGGGTTTAGGTCAGGCGATTGAGCGGGCCAACCTAAGACCGATACGTTGTGCTCCTGCAACCAGCTCGTCACCACTCTCGCTGTGTGCGGACGGGCGTTATCGTGCATGAGCGTGAATTCTTGGCCCATTTGTAGTCGATGGGGGTAGATTATTGGTACTAGCACCTCGTTACGGTATTTTTCAGCCGGCATGGTGTTTCTGATCCAAACGAGGTCTGTTCTTCCACCAACACGAATTCCCGCCCAAACCATAATTGTCCCGCCGTGGTATGAATGGACTTCCTGAGCATGTTGCAGACGGCTCTCACGACCAGGAACTCGCCAAACACGCACTCTACGTGTATCGGGATGGAAACCGAACCGGGACTCATCGGTAAACAGCACTACAGACCACTGGTTTTCTTCCCAGAGCAAATGTTCACGAGCCCACTCTAGTCGTCGTCCACGATTTCTTCGGCTTAGTGCTGGAGTACGAAGCGGACTGCGAGCATGAAGGTTAGCTTCATGCAGCCTTCTCCTCACAGTTTGGTCACTCACAAGCAACTGGTGCTCTGACTGGAGCCTCTGAACCAACTGCATGGCCGTAACATTTGGTTGTCTTCTCGCGGCAACTTGCAAAAATCGGTCTTGTCGTTGAGTGGTTATGCGCTTCCCGCCTGGGTGTCTTTCAGTCACTTCACCAGTAGCACGATAACGTGACCATAACCTTGATATCACGTTTTGTCTTGTTCCAAACTCCTCAGCAATACTCCGTTGAGTAGCCCCAGCTTGGAGCATGCCTACTGCCCTTAACATTTCTTCTCTAGTTAAATGGCGCCGCTGCATGATGCACACAATAACATTAATTCGGAATTAACCGATAACTTGTTATAAAACTTAAATTGGACACAAAAAAATAGCCACAAACTACTGTGGGTAAATGAAACCTTCGGACTTCGCTACCATTATGCCGCGTAAATCTTTTGTATTTAATGTATTTTTTCAAATTCAAATTTAGAATCGTTCAAAAAGGCTTACAAAATAAACTTTCTTCAAAAGAATTTAAAAGTGGCCAGTATTTTTTGAGTTTAAGAACTTTATACAAAATATCCCTAGACGGTGTTGATGTGTGTAGTTGGGAAAAGGCTAGACAGATGATGATGAACGATTTATCAAATGGTAGCAGGGTGAAAGTATCGTACTTAATGTATGTCTTTGTCTATGTACCCAATTGGTTGTAGTATGTGGTACCTACTTTCATAAAGTTATTATTTTCAGTCATACCTTAATTTTATTATGGGCCTGATCATTGTCTAGAAGCTGATTATGGGGAAAGTGGGTTATACTTAGTCAGTCAATCTTGATCGTGATTTGTGGTCAACATCAAGGATCGCTATTCAGATTCACTGCAAAGGTAAGTAGCATAGGCGCATACAGTCAATCTAGATCATGAATTCAAATTGCAAATGAGATTGACTTAGATCAATCAAAAATCAGTTAATAATGTTGAATTTGATGATTTAGTTTTGCTGACCCTATTGACTCAGAATCGAATTACGTTGGTACTGTAAGGAAAGAAGCAAAAAAAGGCGTTGAAGATGAAAAACTATGTAGTAATATTATTAGAAAAAAAAATCTTATTTTCACATTACAGACGTATAGTTCATTATGTACTTTTATAATTCTAATTACCTACAAAGTTATTGTTTAACTCCGTTTAATTAATTAATAATGCCATTTTCTTCTTAAATTATCATAAAGGTTACGTCTTGACTATGTAGTAGGTATTCTAGCGGTTAAAAGGAGTAGTAGTACAGCTAACTAGGTACGTCTTCAATGCAGTAACTCGATTTGTATTTGGAGGTACCTAATTACGAAACCAATGCAGAGAGACTGGAGTGTCCTAGAAAATGGTGCAGTAATAACGTAGTGAAGTTTTAGATGAACACATGAGTGAAATGATAGGGACATTTGGGCTTAGCCTTGCGGAAATCGATACTAGTAGCCAGACCTGCAACTCACACATATTTATATCTACTCGTATAAGCGAAGAAATTTTAAAGGCTGCCTCGTAAAATGTATCCACCTCTGTCTACGTTCATATTCATAATATTCGGTCATATTTTGCAGTATTGCCAATAAAATAAAGTAGTCGTATTTTCAATGAGAATTCATACGACATTATTTCTTATGCCTACTGATTTTTATTAATATTTAGTAATCGAAATTGATTAAACCCACTTCAATAAATTCAAATTATAATATTATACTTTTAACTCGATTTCAAGTCGGCTCAAGTCGTTTTTTTTGTTTAGTTTATTCGAAGATGTATGACAGAATATCTCGGAAAAGGATATTAACATAACATAACATCAAGCCTGTAATCCCCGAAGGGTTAGACAGATGTGTACCTATTAGTACACCTCTAAAACAATAGTAAAGGATATACAATAATTTTAAGAATTGATTATTAAGAATTGTTACAAACTTACCGCATAAGGTAAATTGAAACAAAAGTAGTATCTAGTAGTATCTGGTAGCATACACAGATATGCAATTAATAGTTCACTAGCGCAATATGCAACTGACATAGTTTAAAATATGACCGGTCTCCATTCAATTAGACAGACAGTACCGAGTTACGGTTAACTACTGGGGCTGGAGAAGTGGAGATGAACCACAATGAATGGAATGGTCACTTTAGGTACATATTAGAACATACTAAACTGATTATCTATTGTGCAGTATCTCTTCTTCGTCTTCTTTTCTTGAAAAATTCTGTTTTTAACCAATTTCTAAAAATAGAAAAGGTGAGTGATACAGGTATTTATTCCGTACTTTCTACTCTGTTAATCATCATCATCATCATCGTCATCCAGTTCTTGTCCCATGTTACTTGGCGTTGGTACAAAACGTTTTCTTCTTCCATTCGCCCTTATGAACCTTCACGGTACGTGTGCCATAAAACACTACTAAAGTACCGCAGCCAATTTTGTTTGTTGCTTATGTTGCTCCACATAAGAAGGGCTAATCCAATTCATGTGACGGCTTCGGTATCCGGTAGCCTAGTGTCCAGATTATGCTAAGGTATTTTTAAACTCCGTGGGAACCAAGAGAACTTTGCCAGGTTAGTTAAAGAAACAGACGTTTGTAAAAGTGTAAGTTGGTACCGCATTTGAAGAAAATGACAAATCGTTGGTCACAACCGTTTTGCAGACCTTTGGGTATCATATTACCCTGTACAAACTGGGTTGTGGAGGTCAGATAAGCAGTCGCTCGATGTAAAATATAGCTGCATCTGGGTAGACTAGAAGTCGATTCCAACATAGTTGGGAAGAGACTAAGCAGGTGATGATGATTTGAACAAAATGACGCGGAACACACGGATGTTGGTATTAATGTTAGCCTGCATCAGATCTCTGCTGGCGCAAGTTTAGTGGTTTAGAACCTACCTATTATTACATGCAACCCTTACCTAATTTTACATGTCACATTATGTAGTGTTCCGATTGTTGCCAAAACACTCCCAACCTTGTTCGATACAAATGTTGTGGGTTATTAGTTGATGTATAGGAAGGTTCCCAACTCATCGCTTAACGAAATATTAGGTAATGCAATTAAAAAGACTTCCTTTCATGTCTGAATGATAATTATGTTCGAATGATAAGCAGCTACGTTATTTTACATGTTTTTATTAGGTTAGTGTCTATAATTTCTGAAATGTTCTGTAATATATTTAATGCAACAGCTAACTGAGTTATGGAGCTGAAACATTGCAAACAAGGTTAACCTAAAGGAAACAATTTAAAGTGTGCTAGCTCTGGCGGCGCTAATTACTTGTATCTCAGTATAGAGCAGTAATTTTATAAACTTACCATCATCATCAGTCTATCGGGAGGTTATGGTGGTCAAACGGAAAGATTTTGTGTATATGAGAAACCTCATTCAATGGGTTTATAAACTTGAAACTTGGCACAAATATTTAACTGAATTGTTAGTTTTAAAACTTACCCCCTCAAAGAAAGATTATGGAGCATATAGGTTTATATGAAATAATTGTGGCGCTAGATTAACGTGTAATTTGATATAGATACTGAGGATAAAAACAAAAAGTTACGTGTTGCAGGGTTTTTCAAAGGGTTACTTTGAAAAACCCTGCAACACAGGGTGATAGAGTTTTGTTTGCCCATGAAATTAATGGTTAACGATCTGGGGTTTAATTAGACGTTAGCTCGCTAGGCAACTGAAACCTTTTATGAACACAACAACAACAGTGTTTGACTACATCAAACAGTTATTGACTTCTTTCATATATCACATTTGTATCCTTATCTGCAAACTGCTGTTGTACCCATTTTAACAAGATTTTTATCTGAAGTGAAACGTCATCTTCTTCTTCTTCTTCTTCTTCTTATATATAAAAATGAAACCCGTTTTCCGTTGTCACGACTTGGCATGAAAACGGCTTGACCGATTTGGCTGATTTTTTTTTAAAAATGTTTGTTGAAGTTCAAGGATGGTTTTTACGGCGAGAAAAATTCGAATAATGGCCGGAAAAGCCCTAAAAACAGCCCTTTTCTTTTTCCCATACAAACGTTTTCTAACTAAAACGTAAAATCAATTTGAGCTTTAATACCGTACTATAAAGTTCCAAGTGTTAGTGGAGAGGTTCTGGGAAGGCAAAACAATTGAGTGACGTTCAGTTGTTCAGTCAACGAATGACAACTTCAAACAGACCATACGACATTATCACAATAATCACAAATAATTACTGTTTCTTTCCCAATAGAAAAACGATTTTTCAAATGATGTTTGCGTATAATATAAAAATTAATTGCTGTTAGTTAGTCGCGCTAAAACTAGAGAACGGCTAGACCGATTTGTCTAATTTTGGTTTTGAAACATTTGTGGCAGTCCAGAGAAGGTGAGAAATTAGTAGTATGTAGGTAGGTAATAGGTAGGTGGTAGGTAGTTGCTACGTAGGCAGGTAAAAGGGCATTGCAACGCACGCGGGGTACAGCTATATTATATAAAAATGAATAGCTGTTCGTTAGTCTCGCTAAAACTCGAGAACGGCTGGACCGATTTGGCTAATTATAGTGTTGAATTATTCGTGGAAGTCCAGGGAAGGTTTAAAAGGTGAGAAAGTGGTAGGTAGGTAGGCAGGGTAGTAGGTAGAGTAGTAGGTAGAGTAGTAGGTAGAGTAGTAGGTAGAGTAGTAGGTAGGGTAGTAAGTAGGATAGTAGAGTAGGTAGGGTAGTCGGTAGAGTAGTAGGTAGGGTAGTAAGTAGGTAGGGTAGTAGGTAGGTCGGGTAGTAGGTAGGTACGGTAGTAGGTAGGTAGGGTAGTAGGTAGGTAGGTAGGGTAGTAGGTAGGTAGGGTAGTAGGTAGGTAGGGTAGTAGGTAGGTAGGGTAGTAGGTGGGTAGTAGGTAGGTAGGGTAGTAGGTAGGTAGGTAGGGTAGTAGGTAGGTAGGGTAGGAGGTAGTAGATAGGTAGGGTAGTAGGTAGGTAGGGTAGGAGGTAGTAGGTAGGTAGGTAGTTGGTACACAGGCAGGTAGTAGGTAGGAAAAAGGGCAACGCTTGCCGGGAACAGCTAGTACACAATAAAATTGATAGACAGTTGGAGTGGCCTCGGCGTTCACTCATAACTTCATTAAACTACATATCGTACAGTAATTAATGGAGAAGTTGTTAATGAAATTCTGCAGGTAGATGTAGTAGATGAATTAACAATTGATAAGATCGAGTTCATTGCAGTGGAAATAATTACTTACGGCGAATTAACAATAGTAGGCACGAACATAAAGTTTTTCTAAGCAACTTTTTAATGGGAATAATATGTATGCTACATAATAACGCATTCAAGATCATTTTGCAATAGTACCTATTAGAGGTAATTATAGCAGGACAGTCTTACAGTTCTAGAAAAGTCATCATCGGCCTAGGCTTTTCCCAACTATGTTGGGTTCGGCTTCCAGTCTAACCTAATGCAGCTGGATACCAGTATTTTACATGAAACGACTGCCTATCTAACCCCCATAACAGAGTTAGTACTGGATAATAAGATACCCTTGGTAAGACTGGTTGTCACACTTTCGGGCCACTGACAAACACCTACAAATGACAGCCGGGACCAACAGTTTAGAATGCTTTCCGACACGTAGGAAACTCGATAGGTAATAGGTGATCACCCATACATAGACCAACCTAGGCAAGCGCGGCTTAACCAGCCTGTTATTATCTAGCCACGAGCTTCTAGTTCTAGAAAAGTATACTTCAGAAAATTTGCCTTTCTTAAATACCATTATTGTGTTTAAAAAAAAAACAACCGACTTCAAAAACACCAAAAAGTGAAAAATAAACTTCAGAAGAAAAATCAGCTTCTGAAGTCGGTGTTTGTTTGATTTCATTTTTTTGCCACCAACTTCAGAAGCTGGTTTTTCTTCTGAAGTTTTTTATTTTTTCAGTTTTAGTTGTAATATCCTAAACAAATATTTACTACGAGTATGCATTTAACATTCAATCAAGAAACCTAACCTTCAAAATTCCCTTAATATTGCTTTCAACTCCTAACCATTGAGGAGTAGTACCTTCCATCACCAGCTCATCAACATGAAGTGATGACTGCTAAATGCGAATACTTGTATAGCGTCAGAAAAATCACGTAAAACGTGCCTATGAAATTTGAGGGTTGCCCTCGATTTCTCTGGGATCCCATTACCAGGTCCTGGTTTCCATATCATGGTGCCACCCTTGAAATATCTCCTTTTCAATAAGAAAAAGAATCATCAAAATTGATTCATAAACGACGAAGTTATTCGCCAACACACATAACCGAAAAAAAATCATAAATTAAAAAAAAATGTTCATAAGTTGAAAAGTACGGGGCCAAACTATGTTAAATTTTTATGGGACCAAATGGCAACTATTCCGCATCAAACTAAAAATCTCAGCGTAATCTAATTGAGAACCTCCTCCTTTTTGGGAAGTCGGTTTAAAATGAAAAACATAGCTGCAAGTATCACTTTTCATATTTTCATTTTTATATACATATATTATTTTTTTTATATATTATTTTTTTCTATTTATGCATTTTCCAGCTCCCACGTAACTAATACAAGAATAATAATTGTTTTGCAAGTTTGTGTTCTAATTATTTTAAGCCAAAATTAAATGTTTGTGAAAATAATGAACGGAAATGTGAGTCGAGAGCACAAATGAATGTCGAATAAAAGCTACTTAATAAGAAACTAATTGAAATGCAGGTAGTGTACCTATGACTGTCCCTACCTATACACATAATAGAGCATGTTGTGTAGAAAACCACTTTCAAAGTCAAAGTCAAAGCATTTATTTCAATTAAACCATTACCAGGTACTTTTGAATGTCAGAAGAACAATTCATAAAACTAAACTACGAGTGCAATACGTCATCCCGAAAGCCACGACGCCGAATCACACGCCGCCGAATGCCCGCAACAACGAACACTGCGAGCACGAAAGCACGCAGCGACGCACACCGCAACAACGAATGTACGAGACTCCAAATCACGGAACACCGCCCCGCGACCCAGAGCCCCGCGCACCCACCGCCATGGCACGCGCCGCCGCGCGCCCCCGGACCCACAGCACTCGCCGCCGCAGACATCCGGCGACGCGCAACTCGACGGAGCAACCCCCGGGACGACGTATTGCACTCCTAAGTTACAGTCACAGTCACATGGCATAATAACTTGTGAAAGTACTGTAGTTGCCCATTCCCTAGCGTAGATATCTATGGAGAAAAACGGGCAAGAAACTCCATGGACACTCTTTTAAATCAGAATATTGTTACAAAATCTTGGTACATTATATCATTCATGTTGAGATGGTATATTATGTGAGAACGATGTAGCAAGATGTGCACGATAAGTGTCCACTGTAAATTTAAAAAAACGACGATTCAAAGATAAAATAATAATTCAAACAAGCCGTGGCAGCTAAGAGGTGACCAGTCACAACTGACAGCAACCGTTCACGAGCATGACGCATGGATCAGCACCATTCCTCTCAACCATTTTTTCATGTGTCATCTGCCGAACCTTTTCTAAATTCGAACAAGTTTCTGTAACATATTATGTCAATAAATAAAAAAATTGTAGTGGGGTCGGCTTCCAGTCTTACCCGTTTACAGCGGATTACTAGCATTTTTCAAGCGTCTGTCTATCTGACCTCTACAACCGAGTTAGTACTGGGTATTACGGTACCCCTTTGGTAAGACTGGTTCTCAGACTCTCGGTCCACTGTCTTCCTGTAACAACTGTCTAAGATCAACAAATGACAGCCGAGACCAACGACTTAATGTGCTTTCCAAAACACCGAGGAAACTCGGTATGTAATGGGTGGTGAGCCATCAACAGACTAACCTAGGCAAGCGCGGCTTGGCTTACCTTCAAGATTGGGACGAGCGGCTGTAATTATCTAGCCACGAGCATCTCTACTAACTATTTCTAACTACTTTCACGTGTATTAAAGAAAAATAAGAAGAGTAAGAGCAATATTTAAATGTTGTCCATTTGTTAATAACAACGGATTAAACTCATTAACGTATTAAAAAAAAAGACGTGTGGCACTGGAGACTGCCGCGGTAAAGCTATTGCATAGCATTTTTTATCAACTTATGCAATTATAATTATTTATTTATTTTATTAATGCAGTATTTAAATATAGTATTTATACTCACACTTTTACTTATCATCCTCATCTTTTATAAAATGTCCTTTTACGTCTCATGTCGCGCCTTGGCGACAACTATTTTTGTTGGCAGCCTTATAATCGATCTTATTCTATTTATTAACTTTGATTTTGCTGTTTTAAAATATTAAATCTAATAATTTTTCAATGTTTACTTTTCATCTGACATTACGTCAGTTGTCAAGATGTCATTTACTTTTTCTTTTATTTTGTGTCATAGTTTTTCTTAGTGGTTAGAGCTATGAAGGTTACATTTGATTTATATAATTTAATTTATTTTTATTAATATGTTAGCTCAAATAATGTAATTTATTGATAATTTCTATTAATAGTATCTTATCTTACGCTTATAAAATTAATTAACACGCTCACAGAAATTCTTTGAGGAAGTTTTTGACTGAATAATACAGGCCGTTTTAAATACAGGCAACTCACAATTTTTGATTTGAAGAAATTGTCAAGTGTCAATTTGTTTGGTTTTTATTTTCGTTACGGAATTTCTGGATTCGGTCCCCACGCTCAAGGCCCGCGATAGAAGCTATGCATTAGCTTAAAAAACCCTGAAAATCTATTAGCTTGTGTTACAAAGGAGACATTTTTTAGGCCCACTGAAAAGTAACGAAATTATCACAGTAAATAAACGAAATATTACATTTAAATGTAACTAGAATCTTGAAATCATAATAAATAATTGATATTTTGATAAAATTATGTTTTGCGAGTCAAATCATGCCTGTAATGGGTCAATGCCAATGACCAAAAATGGTTTATAATAAAATATCCGCTATAACTATTTAAAAATAAATAGGATTAAACTATGTTTAATGTAATTTAAAGATTTTCGCTTAAATCGAGAAGATGGTTTAAAACATCATCGTGACACGGAACATTGTAAATCTGCTGTTTGGTGGTTCACACTTCATTTGACATAATTTTTGTTTATTTCGATTTTCTTTAGACGTCACGTTTTCATTTGCATATTTCTCAATATTTCGCTTAGACAACCCTTCGCTAATATTACCAATGCAATCTAGAGATTCAACATCGTCCATCATCATTTCAGCCAAAAGACTTCTACTGCTGGACATAGGCCTCCCCCAGGGGTCGCCACATTGACCGGTCCCGTGCGCCACTATATCTTCGGCAAACCGAAGGTGAGTGATGTACTCGCCACTGACGTTGAAGCCAAGTCCTCTCCCATCCAGAATCGTGAACACGTCCACAAACGCTAAACAGAGAGCCAAGTTATACTCTTCTGTCTTCTGTATAACTTGCCGCAGCGTATGTGGTCTATGGTACTAAAGCCTTTTCGGAATCCGGCTCGTTCGGGAAGCTGGAAATCGTCAAATGTGCGTGCGAGACGATTCGTGATGACTCTTGAAAACAATTTGTAGATATGGCTTAGAAGTGAGATGGGCCTACAGTTCTTCAGCCGGGCATTGTCACCCTTTTAGAAGAAGAGCACCACCACACTCTTGCACCATACCTGTGGCGTTTTCCCCTCGATTATGACGGAATCAAAAAGCCTCTGCAGGGCCTTAAGGACCGGTTTGCCACCGCCTTCAGAAGTTCAGCCGTAATTCCGTCATGACCCGGTGCCTTATTGTTTTTAAGCTGTTTCAAAGTCTTCCCAATCTCGTACAGGTTGACATCCGGGTTGCCCATAAAAGCTCTCGATCTCTCTCAGAAGCTCCGGTTTGACGGAAACCATCCTGCCATCATCGATCTTCAATTTTGTGAGCTGGCTCTGCCCAATAGCAATATCTCTTGCAAATACCTTGGAGCCTTTATTCCGTTCGAGTTCGTTTTTAATACGCTCGGAATTAAAGCGATGGAGGTCGCTCTTCAAGGATTTGGAGATCTGTCTGTTGAGCTGCCGGTATTGCCGAGCCTCGTCTGAAAACTGCAGGATCATCTCACGCCGCTCCTTCATGAGCTGGAGAGTGTGATCTGAGAGTTTTTTGATCTTAATTCAGACCCAGTCGTATGGACAGTTTCCACGAACCCGTCGTTGTAATCGTCCACTGAGCTTCCTAGGCATTCGAAGCGATTCTGTAGTTCAAGCTGAAAGCTCTCGGGGTTTTGGATTTGGATCTGTGCTGGACGGAGCGTAGACTTCATCAGTCATGCATAACCATTAATGTTCAATGTGCCTGCCACCATGCGATGATCGCTTCCGGTTTTCATTGAATTGATCACAGAGACATCATTGAACATTTGCTTGTTGGTAGACATGATGAAGTCAATCTCATTGGTCACACCAACGGGGCTCAGCCAGGTCCACTTCCTGTGCTCACGTTTTTTGAAGAAGGAGTTCATCATAAAATTGGCCAGTTGGTGACCCCGGTGGTTCCGATGTCCCATCCCAATCTACCCCACTTGCAGCTCATTCTCGCTTCGTTTGCCTAATTTTGCGTTGAAGTCCTCCATTACAACAGTGAAGTAAGTTTTGAAACCATGCATGGCTTTAGAAATATCCTCATACATGGTTTCTACTTCATCGTCGGGGTATGCTGAGGTCGGGGCGTAGACCTATGTGTCCTTCAGCGAATATCTTGTAGATATTCTGAGAATAAGATACGCCATCCTGTTCTGACACACTCTCGATCTTCACCACGTTATTCACGAGAGACTTGTGGACGATAAACCCAACACCACCCTGTTACTGCTGGTGGCCCTCTCGGAAGTAGATCAGGTTGCCGGATTTCAGGATAATCGTGTCCTCCCCCTCTCTTCGGACTTCAGATAATCCCACAATACTCCATCGCAGCCTACTTAATTCTTCCTCGAGTTCCATTATCTTCTCGTCGGGCCGGAGTGTGCGCGTGTTAAATGTTGCCAGGTCCATACGTCGGTATGTTTTGGGGTAGCCGTACCCCGTCCGTAGTCGACGGTAGCGGTCGAAACAACGGCGTGGCAAAAAAGGCCCCTAGTACCCGGCAGCCCGTCTACTAGTAGAGAGTAGACGGGCTGCCGGGTACTAGGTGCCTTTTCTGTATTACACTCATTTTTTTAGGAGGGGGTGGGTTGCCATAATCGTCACGCTTGACAGGTGGTTGGCGATCGCAGTATGGTTGTTGTTACGAAGGCACAGAGAACGTTGCTGCCCATTCTCTGGTAAGTCCCTTAGTCGCCTTTTACGAAACCCCGGGAAGATATAGGATGCTGCTATTCTTCCGACACCATACGGCATGTAGAGATTGTTAGGAAGAAATCAATGTATGTTTCATTACTCAACGCTAAAATTAGGTGGCGGGACTATTCTCCGAACAAAAAAAAAATGTCTCCTTTAAACCATATTATTGACCATAAAACAAAAGTACACGGTATAGGTTTAAGAAAACTCTATTAATGGCTACGAGAAAAGGATAGTTCTTTTTGTTTAAGCTGTGTAATTTTTGTGTTACTAGACTTGGCGAGGGCACTAGCGTGCCCCAGATTTCATTCCCATTAAAATCTTATTATCTGCAGTTAGTAGGCAAATAAAAATTTTAGTTCCCATAATTATAAATGTTCCTCAACTAGGTAGTCATAGAAAAAGCAAGTTATTTGTACTATTCTTTTTAAATTACCTTTTGTCAATGTCACCTCTACGGGCGTATCTAAGGCTCTGTCGTTACATAGGTGATCGTTAATTTGCCGATCATTTGGTCGTTGAAACCAACGTTCGTCAACCAAGGCATTCGGGAAAGCAGTGGGTAACGATTTTCTGAAAACTAAGTAATATTAGAATTCATAATTCTTTTGCTCTTATCCCCATTTATGAGGGGTCGGTGCAGTATGTCTCCTTCTTCCATACTTCTCTATTACTCGTCACTTCAGCAGTATTTACATTACACTTACTTTATCACTACCAGACACAGTCGGTTCCTTTAAAAAACTCAGGTGGTAATTTTTAAACGTTTTTTATTATTCGTCTCAATAATTATGAATCCCAAGGCTGCACTTGGCCTTGGGATTCATAATTATTCGGACTTGCACATGGAGGGTTCCGTACCATTGTAGTAGATGATATTGAGAGATTTTCTATGTTATTTTAGCACCATAGACTTCTTATAGGTTTTCCTGTAATCTATAAGTGTTAAACTAATTTCTGTATTTTTTTTCCAACATTTTCGGCTCTGTAGTTTAATCTGGAGATAAGGGGGGGGGGGCAGACAGGGCTGCGGGTTGTTCGCAAGAGATACCGCGGCCTCGACATGAAGGGCTAAGAAGGAACATGGGGGGTTATTCGATGATTTTCCACCCGCCAAAAAAAAAAAAAAAAGAGGCGGGGCAATGGTCGGACAGACAGACACACGAGTGATCCTATAAGAGTTCCGTTTTTTCCTTTTGAGGCACGGAACCCTAAAAAACAGGTTACAAATGTTTGGCAAAATGTAACGCCGCTTAACAAAATAAAACCGATCTGGGTAAAACATAGATAATCAACGGTTTTCCCAAAACTGTATTAATTTGATTATTATGATGTTACTCGCTATCCACAAAACCACAAATACATTGTTTATAACTATTGTGAGGAGGTTCCTGTCTCTGGAACCCTAACCACCGGTAGCGTGGACCCTGCTCCCAATATCGGTAGACCACTATTTTTTAATTATTCTTTATTATGTTTTATATCTTTATTTTAATTTATATTTAAAAATGTAAAGTAATATGTGTAAAGGATTAAAGAGAAAAATAATAATATTGTCACACACTGTTACTAAAGCGGAAATGACGTAGAGCTTATGTCATGTCTACAAACGCGTAGCGGCGTAGCAAATGTCTACGATTGCTACGATGAGATGAGTCACAGATTTTTGGAACATATGTAGATGTGCATTGTACATCATATACTTATGTGAGTATGCCAAGATTATGTTTAGACCTTAAAAGAGACTATAACCTCTGAGTTTATTTCGGTTGTTTCTTTTCAGAGTAGTCAGGTATGAATCACCGACCCACGTCTAGTTAAAAAAAAAAACTAAAAACCTATTTGCAAAATAAACATCCATGTCAAATGTCCAGTACAAAATTCAATACCTATTCGATACGTATGTATGGGACAGCTAGTTATGTTTTTGTGATTACGATGTTGGTCCCGTAGATATTATGTTTAGCTTAATGGTTTGTACCACGTAATTAAATATGCCCACACCTTCTTAGTACACGCTGTAGATAATTGTAATCGTCTATATTCACTTTTATAATGTTTGTGAAGTGAAAAGTTCATGTCGAGTTTACAAAAAAGCATGTTACGAATATTACGGTTCATTTAAATATGTTGTAAAAATTTAATTTCATTTTATTTTCTTGAATTTAGAATATCATTATCAGCTTATAGTGGTCCCACAGCTGGGACTCAGGCCTCTTTTCTGTGAAAGAGGGTGGGCTGTAATCCAACCCGTAGACCCAGAGCAGGGTCGTAAATATACATGTTTTCGAATAAAATTAAGAATAAATAATTGAAAATTACGATGAAATGTTCTTAAACATCGCTTTTAAACATTAGATTATCGAATTGTTTATTGTTTTCTTTGAGAAATACCTTAATCTTACTACGTTACGTGTCGATGAGCTCAAATTGTGTTAGACCAGTATGTAGCCTCCTGCACAGCTCTATCATTTGCTTCGAGTAAGTCTTAAAGGTACGAGTACAAGTGGTTGTGCGGGATAGGAGGTGGCGCATATCTATGCCAGTGTGGAGCCCCTCTGCAGGATATGCGTATGCAATATTTGTTTGGGATGGATCGAGGATACCCCATTTAGCCAGATTATATCTAGCCTAGGATCGCAGTCGGTTAAGAGATTTCCAGATTAGCCACTGCAGTTCGTTTCCATATCATTAACATCATGTAGATGTTGTTCTTAAAAGTATAAAAAAGTATTCTTATTGTGCCTTTAATTAAGGCTACACTATAATAAAGGGTCGCGGCCTGTTCGAAAGAGATACCGCGGTTTCGACACAAAGGGGAAGGAGCATGGGTGATTTTTAGTCAGTAGAAGTCTGACACTCCCTTCCGCTTTGCCCAGAGCGATAGGAGTCATTTGATGATTATCCCATCCCAAAAAAAAAGGCTAGACTATAATAAGTAAGAAATTATGAGTACGTTAACATGTATTTTTTAACCGACTTCAAAAAAGGAGGAGGTTATATGTTCGTGTGTATGTATTTTTTTTTTTTTTTTTTTTTATGTATGTTACCTGATTTCTCCTCCATTTGTGAACCGATTCTCAAAATTCTTTTTTTATTTGAAAGAGTATACTCCTGAGTTGGTCCCATTTAAATTTGGTCGATTGAAGATCTGATCCTGATCTTCGGAGATATACAATAGAACTCTTCAAAAATAGACGGCAAATCTGTCGTGATTGCTGCAATCGCTTGGATATTTATTGTTTATACAACATCATGACGTAACATCACGCCTGTATGATCTGAGGGGGTACGCAGATGTGTACACCCAGATTTGGACAGTAAGATATTATGTAATGTTCCATTTATTGGGGATAAATAAAACCTATTATTTGTTTGGGAACAACTAAAAATGGAAAAATAAAAAACTTTTTTGCAAAAAATAAAACCGACTTCAAAAACACAAAAAAGTGAAAAACACAAAAAAGTGAAAAATAAACATCACAAGAAAAAGCAGCTTCTGAAGTCGGTGGCAAAGAAAACGAAATCAAACAAACAAAATGTCACCGACTTCAGAAGCTGCTTTTTCTTGTGATGTTTATTTTTCACTTTTTTGTGTTTTTCACTTTTTTGTGTTTTTAGTGTATGCTTTGTTGGTTGTCCTTAAATAAATAAATTGTCTCACCAAACTGTTTGTCTAAATATATAAAAAAAATGGGATTTAAGATAACTCGAACGAAACCAATATCACCCTTATTATATGACAAAATCAAGGCTGGTATACCAGACCATTTCCTTGTCCTTAACTATTATACGTTCTGTATGTGGATTGCCGTAGATTTGCTCTCTATTCCTGGAAACTGTGGACTAGAGTTCTGGCGGAAACCTAGTTATCCTTTGACAACCGTTACAGCCGTCAGCGTCACTTAGGCTTTCATTCCATTAGAGCTTCGAAGCGAGCCCTAGATTGGCACCTCTAGGCAGTAACTGCAAATTTTCATAATATTAACCATTCTCGACACAAGTTGCATTGGCGTACTGCAGATTCAGTTTAATAAAACTAGTTATATAAGAACCTTCTAGTATTTTGTGCAAGTAGTGAAGACACCGAGTGAGAGGGATGACACAATCTTGCTAAGCTTCTTTTTCTATGCACTGAAAACAGTTCCGCCAGTATAAACGACCTCTCAATTCAGTTATTATTTTATTCCCATGTTTTCATGAAAATTCATACGTTTTTGTTTGGAATCGTCGCCGACGTTGCCATCCCAGAAACTGATGGAAATATTCTCATGTATTGGTTTTTTTCGAAGTATATTTTGAGTGATTGTTAAGATAAGCATCTTAATAGTGTTAGTGAATGAAATATAGTTAAAATGAGAATGAAAGATAATCGATCACTAAAAAATATGAATCGGATTTTTTTTAAATTACATTTCTTAGTTTTAAAATGGAAAATAAGAAAAGAGGTATCTATACGGATTTAGAATATTATGGGCACGGTAGCGCTTAAATGCTGTTTATAAAAAGCAAAGCCATATCTTGATCTTATAGGTGGTGGTCACCTTCAATCATTATCATTGATTTAGACCACACAACTAAGCAATAACTAAACAAATAAAAAAATAAAACTGACTGTAACTCGGGTTAGAAAGATGTCACTGTTTTCTGGTTTTTAGAAATCTCTTTCCACATGCTTCCTATAATAAACTCATCTCCGATATATGCTATAAGTATAGTTAAGGGTTAATTATAGGAGAAGAGACAATTTTGATTAATTCATGAAACTCCAAACTAACTTAAACATTTACAGTTTTCTCTTTTTGTTTTTATTAATTACGCTTTAGGTGAACTACTTTATTTGGAAATGAAACTAAATTAGTTTTTAAACTGACGTGGTCACTAACATAATCATAAACACTGACACTAGGGTGTATGGGGTCGTTAGAACTTACTGCCCACACGATAAGAAGAAGAAGAAGAAGATGGGGTATTTAGCATGTTTACAATTATTTTGATTCCCGACATTTCGGCGCTGTTGTAAGTACCATTATCTAGGAAAAACCATCGATCGAGAATGCAAAACATATGGTACACATGGTTAGAATCCCCTTTTCAGTGTTAAAGATAAAGAAACTGTAATTTTGTAAACATTAAAAAATCTATGTATTAAAAAAAAATGTTTATGTACTTTCAATGGATCGAAACACAATGGTGTTTATGTATTCTCTGTAAGTTTCAAATGAACTACATTACATTATAACTTTACTCTTGTGGATCATGCCACATTAGGGCGACACTGAATATTTACGTGGGGTGTATGATATAACGATTTTTATTTTCTTAAAATCCATTAAAATTATTTGCAAATTTTAAAAGAAATTCAAGTGGGCAGCAACTCAACATTTTGCAAGCTACAAGATAAAGCCAGAAATTGTCTTAATATTTGACAGGCCTCATCGCTACTGCTGCCGTCTAGCGATACAAATGACGCTTATACTGCTCATTGCTACCCACGAGTTACTTGGCCAAGATAATACAAAGTTGTCTTACTGCTTTCAGTTATCATAGTTAATGTTTGACCTAGTCGCGCGTCTGTGTGTATGTGGAGAGTGCTTAGAGTGCTGCCTCACGATACCATGGAAACTAAGGGGCGTTGTTTTGAGCTTGATACTGCTCCATCTCTGCTGTATCGATGCACTTCTAGGAGGAATTAACGTATTTGTAAGTTAATTCAACATTTTCGTAGGGTCCTTGGAAAATGTTCGTCTTCAGTCTGTCCGTTTCTTATTGTCGTATTTAATTTTCGTTTAAATGGAACAGTAGAAGAAATTAAACGGAAAGAACTTTCTTTCCGTTCAGTTTTCAAAAACTTTTTTGCAAAAAAAACAACCGACTTCATAAACACCAAAAAGTTAAAAATAAACACCGACTTCAGAAGCAGATTTTTCTTCTGAAGTTTATTTTTCACTTTGTGGTGTTTTTGAAATCGGTTGTTTTTTTGCCAAAAAGTATTTTTTATTTTTTCTTGAATAGCTTCTGAAAAAGCACGAAACACGAAATACGTGCCTATGAAATTTGAGGGTTGCCCTCGATTTCTCTAGGATCCCAACACCAGGTCCTGGTTTCCTTATCATGGTACCATCCTTGAAATATCTCCTTGCTAATAAAAAAAAAATCATCAAAATCGGTTTCTAAACGACGAAGTTATTCGCGAACACACATAAAAAGAAATGTTCATAAATAAAAAAAATATCTCAAAATGTAAAATACTGGGCCAAACTATGTTAAATTTTTATGTGACCAAATGGCATCTATTCCGCATCAAAAAAGAATCACGTAAATCGGATCATAAATCTCAGCGTAATCGGTGTACATACATAAAAAAAAAAACATACCGAATAAAAAGCACGAAACACGTAATACGTGCCAATCAAATTTGAGGGTTGCCCTCGATTTCTCTGGGATGCCATCATCAGATCCTGATTTCCTTATCTATGGTACCACCCTTGGAATATCTCCTTACCAACAAAAAAAAAAAAATATATATCGGTTAAGACGTCTTCGAGTAATCGGTGAATTTAAATGAAAAAAGATTCCGGCGAATTGATCACCTCCTTTTTTTTAAAGTTGGTTAATGAGATTAACCTTCTGTTATCAAGTCAACCTAATAGCCTGAAAGAATACAACTATCGGTCCATAAAAAGTATGCATAATTTTAAAGGAATTTTCTTTCAACTTCTAACCGTTGAGGAGTTGTACCTTCCATCATCATCAGCGAATTCACATGAAAATATGATTATCAGACGCAAATACTTGAACAGCTTCAGAAAATATACAGAAAACGTAATGTGTACCTATAAAATTTGAAGGTTGCCCTCAATTTCTCAGGGACCCCATCATCAGATCCTGACTTGGTGACATTGGGATCACTTCGGGAGTATAACCTTTCGAGCACAAAAATAATTTTGAAAATCGGTCCACTATTGAAGTAAATATGCGCAGAAATACAAAAAAATACATACACACTCCTCCTTTTTGGAAGTCGGTTAAAAATACAACAAAATTAAATATAAATTAACAAGATCATTATAATAAGTAGATATAGAACCCATCATGATTTCAATTCAATTCATTTATTGCATCAAATATGGTAGGTACATGAAGTTCTTATTACATAAAATATTTAGTAACAAACATTTTGATATCATGGACAATTTAACACAACTTTGCATGTCTTTTTTAACCTGGAAAACCTATGAAAAACCTATTGTCCATGTGTTTTCACACAAATGCTTCACGTTGTCTGCTCTGGTAGAATATTACGATTACAGAAATTAAGTTACTAACATTTCTAACACCCTGTTCTCGTTCGATTTTGATTTTTAATTACGTTTTGGCACAAGTACTTATGTGATTTTTGACTAGTTTGAAGTATAAATAACTCCATTTTCCATTTGAATTCTAGTATAAATTATTGTTAAAAAAATGCTTATTCTATCTCAGTAGCAAAATTAAGTAACCAATATTATGGTTGTATAAACCTTATCATTTGATAAAGACGCGAGATGCAATTTGCTACTTGAGAATAATTGATAAACCTACCGACCTAAATTTCACATTTAATTGAGCGTCTTCAAAATAACCAGCTGTGGACCACGAGCCTGACCCAATTTTGCAAATTTTTGCTATTCTCGCGAAACCATCCCCGATTTCCGTACTAGTACCTACCTAACATAACAGCTGACTATCAAAACTGCCATCTGATAGTTTGCTGCATGAAATATTGTTACTTTACTGTAGAAATTCTTGGCATTATTAGGTTCTATATTTTTGCCATTAAGGTTAATTTAACTTGATATTTTATGTTTTATATTACCGACCCTATGACGATTCAAAAATCTCGTTCTAGTTCCTCACCGTACCAATGCAATGACTATATATGTCTAAAATACGTGTTTATTCCCCTGTAATAAGATAATAATGTCCAAAAAAAAAAGACTAACTGCGTATCATGAGCGTCAATATTACATTGACCCCTAACCATTCACGTTTATGAACTTTATCTGACTACATCGAATTTACAACAAAGCTGATGAACCAGTTGGTGTGATTACTGATTTTACGTAATTTGATGGTGATAGGACAAGTTGTGTGCTTCAGTGCATATTTAAACAACGGGGGAAAGCTTACTGCGTGTTTTTATGATAGGTGTAATTAAGATTTTAAATGTAATAAGCTATAATGATTAAATAGTCGTGTACTCGGTCGTAGTCTAGAATGAACTATTAAAGGCTTGGTTGGGCCACAGTAAGCATCCAACAGTCATGGACCAAAATCGAATGTTGTCTCGGGGAGATTGCGCGCGCAACTCTCGCCCCACGCCGCACCGCTCCGAACGTCCATTGATGATCTTCTTAATCTCGATACATGTTATTAATACTATTCGTATGCAAACTCGTATAAGGCGTACATCTCCTCATTTTTTCACTAAAGATTGATTTTATTGAGGAAGTGAGCCGAGATAAAGTTAGGAAAATACGGGGTCGACACATCTCGTTGAGATGGAGGGCGCTGGCCACCGTATCGTTTGCTAGGTTTGGGCGTCGCTGCGTCTCGGCTGGCGGCGGTGCGCGGCGGCGGCGCGGGCTGCGCACTCGGCGCCGCCACGCACGCTTGTATCGCGACCCAGTCTGCTCTGACGTGTAGCCGAGTCGCCGGTGTCGCCCTGCCGCACCGTTCGCTAAAACGTATCACCGCACATTATATTCTGCGCACTAAGAGATACCCGGAGATAATCGAAAGTGTGTCGGTGTTGCCGGTGCTAGTGAGGTCACGCGTAGGGTGGTAGGGTCGCGGACGGTGCGGCCAGAGGCCAGGGTGCCGGCCGCAGGAGCGCGCCGCACAGCAGCTGGCCGTGTTTACACGCGGCGCCTGCATCCGCCGCCAGCGCCCAGCCTCAGCGCCAGCGCCCGGCGCCCCGAGCCCTCGTGCCCGAGTGGCTCGTGCGCGTTGTGTGTTCTGTGCGCACTAGCGCTTCGTGCGCTTCGTGCGCTCCGTGCGCTGCGAGCTGCAACATACAACACCCCTCATTTACTATTCAACGCTGTGAATTTTTAACTTTGCGAACGACCGAAGATAGAGGTATTTAAATGCTTATCAAAGCTGATTCTCACAGAGAGACCGACCGTAGTGCACATTAGTGTCACGAGCTCAGAGCATTCGCATCGAAACAGAATTGTCATAGTTCATACGAGTGATTTCACAACTTCGTAAATATGGGTGCTAAAGAAAGTGTGGATGCTGGTAAATTTTCTTCGCAAAATTGGAACAATTTCGAGGTTCGTAAATACCTTTAAATTGATTTGCACATGGAGTGTTTGTATTCCCCTACCTCCCTCGTGAATGTCTGTATTATGGGGCGTTTTGCCATTAAAATGATGATAAATTAACGTTATGTGAAATCATAATTAAAATTTCATGCACACTTTGTATCGAGCAATCAGTAAATATGCATGTTCACACAATATGTTTAAAATATGCCTAATATTAAAATGTAATAACAAGCTAAGCCTATATTATTATGAATTAAGTAAGTATACCTATATATTTATATTGTGTGTATAAGTTTATGTATTCAATTACAGTTTCGCTATATAATATTTAGTATATGTCCATTTTACTATAAGTATGCTATAGGATCCTAAATATTCAATAGCCAATTAACGTGTAACACGTAATCTACCCGCTGACGGCAGTGGAACGCACCTATATGCCAGCTGGGGTCACGCAGACAGATCTGGACGTCGTGTGTACGATTAACCTAACGTTTATTACCTCAGATCATATTATATGTGAACAGATAGAGATAGATTGTAACATATAACATAGTGAGATCTAATTGACACCGTTAGAGTAGTACAGTGCTAACAAACCCTTCTAATGATACTATTGTCGCATACCATATACTTAGATACGCTGCTGTGGCTAGACCATTAATGTCCACTTATTATAGTAATAAAACCTAGCATTTGATATTAGATTCATACAGACATACATTGATTTATTGAATACTGTTGTTAACATGCTGCTTATGAAGGTGAATAACTAATTGTTCAACAAACACACGATATAGGACTATCAATTAGCATTCAGTTGACGAAACGTTTAATGAACACGAACAAGTTATCTATGAGTAGGTGGTATATAGCCAGTTTTAAATAAGAAGCCAAACTAAGCTGACCCACATACAGTCGGTCTAATCTAACATGATTGAAGGCACTGCTGTGGAGATCGAAATGCGGCGTTAGAATTTTAATTACCATTTCATAGGATGGAGTTGGACTTGGACGTATCGATAACCTAGATACCAAATGAAATATTCATTCTCTCAGTTTAACCTATTATAAAATTTGTTAAAATTATTTAGTTACCTATAGGAATACAGGTATTTTAGAGAGCAATTGATAAAAAAATAAACAAACAATCGTAGCCTTGACTGATAGTATTGACTGTCTACATCATCATTCAGTCGGAAGCCGTTCACTAATCGACTTGCTAGTGCCTCTCATGCATACCTGTAAGTGAATTAATAGCTGCCTAAAATACTTAAAAGTCGGTTCCAATAGTTTTTGAACATACATTGAGAGTGAATGTAGCACATGGGTATATTTGGATGCTCGTAAATTTCGACTCATATGGCTTCCATAACAGCTGTCAAAATATTTTCACCATCAACATGGAGAATCGAAATAGATACCTTTTATGAAAGATTTATTTCAATATCATCCCAACTTTTATTGACAAAAAATTATTTAGAAATCCCCCTAGATGGAATTTTGGGGAAGCCGCAATATCACCTGATCCGTATCTAATGAAACTTGGTTCATGAAACTTGCATCTTAGTAAAAAGAAAGTGACGATCAATAGCTACGTAGGAGGCCAAAAAATTTTACGTTTTGATAAATTGTACATTGTAGTTGGTGTTGAAGATTCTTGATGTCTGAGGGTTCTTAATTGAAAAACTAATATGCACCAACACGAACTGTTTATTGTTAAACATATATAAGCACTGCACAACCGTATTTACTTAGTAAAACCACAGCTTTTGAATTATAATATACAGAGCGCGTGTGACACGAATGACAGTCACCGAGAGAGAGAGAGAGTGTGAGTGAGAAAGGAACAGATTGATGTGTAGATATAGATATATAAATTAGTATGATAATACTAAACAGTTGGTAAAGAAGCGTTAATAATTTTAGTGTTTTGCTTTCCTACATTCTACATCACATACATTAAATAAAATGCATTCTAAATTAAAATGCCATATATGAGATGATGCCATCCATGTAAATGATATTTAGCTAAGTGTTCAAGGCGTGTTAGCTGTAGGTGACTTAATATTATGACTCATATATGTCCACGTACAACTTCGATAGATCTCAACTCAACGCTCTGTGTTGATTCAATGACACTTCGATTACCACGTCTTGCGAAAAACTGAGCATATAACGTATATTTATAGTTTGTGGTAGAAATAGTGGCAACCGAAATGAAGCCTTAGAGTAAGTCAATTTTCACACTTTATGAATTCCAGTGTACAAATATCAAGCGGCAACGTTAAATGATCCTACAAATATATAACCGAAATATATAGTTATTAATAACGCTATGTTGTGACATTTTGTGGCAAAATTTGTAATATGTAATAATATTTTTGTAGTTTGTATTTATATATTTTTTGTTTTCATGCATGCCTTTTTCAATATATCGCTTCACATACACACCCTTTTCTATCGTGCATCATCTAAACTCACCTCTAAATAAACAAACTATAACTATAAATATACTTTCCTGATATTCCTGTAATGAAATGCTTCTTAAATGTATTTTATAATACTGGCTCGAACACTTTTGATACACAAGTTTCGCAATAGAGTAAGTATGCATCGAAAATTATGGTTTTTGGGAGATCAGGGTTGGGTTGAACGTATCAAAAATGTAGAAGAAATTGGTAAGGCTATCCTGTTGTGTGTAGTATAGCCTGTTGTGTTTGAATGCAAGAAGGTTGTGTTATGGGTTGCAGCAGGCTGCTGTGAAGCATCCGTACCGCCACGGCACGCAGCGTTCGCAGAGCCTGAACCGCGGACACTCGTTGTCGCGCACCGATGGCACCTGGTGACATCACGGGACCGCGGGTGAGTGCACGCGCACTCATGTGCAGCACCATCTATGAGTATTTATTGAAGCGTACTCGACGCCTCTGTAGACTAGTTTACGTTGGTAGAGTGAGCTGACCGATAGACAAGTATGATGTTGGTTGAATTGTATTACAACTGTACAAACGTATATCGTTCGTCAGTAATAGCACTTAACTGACCATCCTTTGCATAAATGGTTGAGACTTTTAAGAATATGAATAGATAGCATTTTATAATTCAAGCAAAGTAAATAATAGAATTATAAAATTCCATTTATGCAAAGGTAGGTCAGCTAATTACTATAACTGACTTGGGCTTGGGTAATTGGGTATTTTGGGCTACATATATTATAGTTTAGTTTCTATGTGTATCTTAGTTTAGTTACAAACGAGAGTTTGATTGAGTCTGTTGAATTTATTACAACGCAAATTATCTGATTTAACACAACACACAATTATACCTATACCTATAGCCATTCAACTAAGGTTCCATTTGGTTGTATATCCATTATTGGCATACCATGCCATCCCTTACTGGGAATTCTACAAAATACCTTTCAAGTATTTTATGAAGTTTTTAAGTAATTACCGTAATAAGACTGGCAAGAATATTAGGTGCCTAAAAATTGCAAATTGATCTAATATTTGCTGGGCATTTTTCTCAATTAGGAACTCATTGCATTCTAGACCGGCTAAACTACATCAATGTACTTCAAACTGTTATTGGTACGTAAAAACATCTAGGCCACTTGAGTATTTTGGGCTGCAAAGTAAATTATTGGGAAAAATAGTATTAAATTATCTTATTGTAAATATTTTGGTCAGCTTGATTTGTAATCAAAACATCATTCCACTAACAGTAATTCGTTTTATATTGGGTTATGTTCTAAATATTGATGATGATATATTGAAGCAACAAGAACTTTGATGATTTACAAAACTTGGCTTGGATATTAATATCGAATGTTCTGCTAAACTTGGGTGACACACTGAAATTACTTTTATAAACCAGGGTCTGATAACATACTTTACGTTCTATCTATTAGATAACCTAATTCTCATATTCATCATCATCTAAAATCTCTGTTTCACAGTTTCCGGATAGGGATTTCAAAAAAAATTAACTTAACCAGAATGAAATCCAGAAATCAATAAGGCATTTGACAGTTATTGAACAGGAACAGAGGGCGTTATTTAAACAGTTTTTAGTACCTTTTTGTACGTTATGTTAGAAAACGAACACCATTTCTTTAATATGAAAACTACATGCCTCAGGAAGTAGACACCTAAAATAGGCACGAAAATATACTACACTGCATACTAAGCAACTAATAAAAGTGATTTTCTCCTTCTGTGTTAGGTGTATCTTTATAATTTTACAGACATAGTATTTTAGAACCCATAATATTACGAAATAGGTCTTATCTCAATGTTGCAATAGTTACTCCGTAAGATAATCGCCTTAGAAGTTTGCTAAGTGTATACATAATTAAAGCTCGTGAATGCACTCATCAAGGCAGTCAGAAACCCGGAGTATCTGAATAATAAACTAATTAGGATACAATTAGAGAACAAATCGATACTAACTGGAAATTAGGTTGCAGAGGTCAGGTAAAAGTGTCTGAGCAACATTTATGTCTAGATGCTTCCGACACTTCTAATTAAGAACAAGCAGCTGTGAGAAGCAATTTATAGATTTGATTCAATTTTCTGCTTGCTATTAGTAGAATAAGTGCATAGTTTAGAAGTATAAGTAGTTCAAATTACAAACAGCATTTCATTTTAAAATATTCATGTTTCAAACAGTTTAATGTATTTTAGGAATGAAGGCATTTCAACAACAATAGTGTTATGACAATCAGTTACAGTTAAAGTACAACACTTTAATAGCTGCTTTTACTGTCCTATCTCAAGTTACCCACTTCTTATTGCCCACTTTTCATATAAGCAGTCAAATGATTATCATTTTGATGCGTGAAGAGGAAGACCACCTTGTGTGACTGTATATTATCATCTTCTTCATCTTCTCGAATCGATGACTGAAACGACCAGTATACGTAGCAACCTGAACAGTTCCGTCGTTTGCTTAATTCAAGCACCCTCCAAGAGAGGGTGCAGTTAGTTGTGCATGACGTGCATTACGGCGTGAACCCTGACATAGGTTCGCCAGAAGCTGGTCCTTATTGCTTGAGAAGCCTTCTTTATTTATATAAATTACGGTCAGGGCACTTGATTAATTGATAAACCAGATATGGTAGATGGAATTTCCGTTGCGGAAGGCGCTGATAAGTGCCGTTGAAGTTGGATTTAAGTTTTTGTCATCTTGGTGAAAGATGACTCAGCTAAACTCGGTGTTACCGAGTGCTAGCTGTCCAGGTTGCACCGGGCGTTTGGAATTCTAGTTCGATTAATATTAAAGCCACTCTGCGAGGCTCCTTTCATGTATATTATAATAAGTTGTAACGAGTGTTGGTTTGCAGGCAGCATAGCGGTGTGCGCCGAGTGTGGCACGCGTACGATGGGCAACAAGCTCTCGTCGTGTTCATGCGCGCCCATCCTGCGCAAGGCGTACCGCTATGAAGACAGCCCGTGGCAGAACTCCAGACGAAGAGACGGACATTTGCTAAGGTGACATCTGAAGGAATCCTTTCACTTTTGACCAATAGTTATAATGAGAGAGGTTTATCCTATAGCACACTAGTAGCTAATGTTCTACAAGGCATAATTCAAGTCAAGTAAGAGCCTCCACCACAAACGGTACGGTGTAACAGCAGAGCTATCAGGCATGCTGCCATGACCTCCGTACTGACAAACTGTGGTTAATAAAGAGGTAAAACGTAAATTCTATCTTGTCGTTATTTTCGTTTCATGTTAAGTGTTTCAATCAATCAATCAATTTACTTTAGTGCTTCATTAAATTGATGAAATAAACATATTAATTGCAAAAGTATTTGAATTGATAGATATATATATAAATAAGTAGTTTCAGTATTTATATTTATCGAATTATCGCGCACATTAAACGTGTGGAATTCTAGTAATTTCTACAAAGCAACTATGTCGCCGGTCTCTTGATGTCGTTCCACAATATGTATTCACAGATTAAACACAATATAGCACGACTACTCTTGGTTGCATCAAAGCAACTCGTTCTAATTTTACTCACTAACTTGTTCTAAGTAAACTTTATGCAACCAAACGTAGCGGCACAAGTTTTAACGACGTTTTATGTGAACTGCGTCAGTAGTTACATGTTTATTTTTAAGTATTTTTTTCATTTAATTTCTGCTTTTTTGTTGTTTTATCGAGCAAGTAATTCCCTCAGGTTATTGAGTTCCAGAGATAGGTGTTGTCCCTGTGAAAAGATAACTTGCTATTTTTATTTGTGTGGGAATATGGGCCCGCTTCTAAATATAATAATGTTACTAATATTATAATAGGCGCACATATTTACTGCGTTGAAAACTGAAATAAGCAAGAGTCAGTATTTTTAAATTTTATATCCCATAAAGTAATTACTATCCTTCAAATGCAATTATTTCAATAGCTTAAAGCATAACATAAATTAGTGTTCTTTAAGGCTTGTATTCACGCCAATGACCTTGTGCATACAAACTACCCCTCTCGGTCGTAGATACGGACTTTAAACGGACGCATTTTTCATTTATTATAATTAAAATAATACATGTTTTTAAAAAGTAACAAAACCAAATTATTTTCCTTTGTATTTCAAAGCAGTAGATATTTTAATATAATATTTTGTTAAAAAATGAAGGAGTAAAATGGTTCCATTCAACGATTTGGAGGTGATTTTGTGGATTTTTTTTTCTTATTATCTGATACCGATACAAAAATTATGGCTAAACCAAATTACGTGTCATATCATGTAGATTACTAACAATTTTTCTCAGATGTAATTTCTCTGTAGGTGCCGGTGAAAAACTGCTTCATCTGCACGCTGTTTTTAAGCTTTTTCGAGAGAGGAGCCTTAATATAATATTTCTGAATCAAACAACAAGGGCCCTAGTGCTTTTGCATGTCCAGTTTATTCCTGCAGCGTTTTCCCCGTTGTGAAAAGTCAGTACAACATACGGCCGTAACGCATTATCTACCAGTCCAAAGTCGAATAATTAATAATCGCGTTTATAACGGTTGTATACTTATTATTGTATTTTTAACGTATGAATCGTTCCAGACTATGGGCGGAGGTGTTCCACGTGTCCGCCAGCGGCGCAGGCACGGTGAAGTGGCAGCAGGTGTCCGAGGATCTCGTGCCCGTAAACATCACCTGCATCCAAGACTCGCCAGAGTGCGTGTTCCACATCACCGCCTACAACTCGCAGGTCGACAAGATCCTCGACGTCAGACTATTGCAACCAGGTACGTTTTTAGTTAATTTTCCTTTGCTGTTTATTCAATGGGGCAAAACAAATATGATCAGACGCGTGCAGACCGCGTATCTGTTGGCATAACGTGAGATGCCTTATAGCTGGTCCATTTTTTAAAGGGTGTGCGGGTCAGACTTGATGCGGAATGCAGAGAATGTTGTGGTTTAGTTTGAACCAATCTGCAATAGGCTGATTTGATAGTGTGGTCAAACTAAACGGACCCGGATATATGATAAAGGAGGTCCTTCACTTCACACGCCATTTTGTACTTTATTTACTTTGCTGTACTGGGCTGTTTCTTTTCTTTGTAGTCTTGCTGCGTACAGCAAGACTATATAGAAAATAAATTTGTTTTCTGTCTTTCTTGTTATATTTTTTTATCAGGTGGGCATTAATACCTTTTTCAATACCAAAGCCCATAGATACTGACATTCTTTCTTCCATAACATTCAGCTAAAAATAGCCTTAGTTGTTGGTCAGCTAATGTAATATCGACATAAATCTTCTGACTGATATATTGATACAAATTGTGGGCTGCTAATAATACCTGGTGTGGGCAGTCCGCCTACTGAACGGTTTCAAAGTGAGCAGTGGGACGTTACAGCTGTTCGTGTCATAAGCTCTAAGTTATTAATCCATAACACTAGTAGGGTCAGCGCATTAAACATTTGATATGCTTTGTCTCTGTTTTTACTAGTATAGTAATAAAATAAGTAAGTAAAAACATTAAATTTTTGATGTTCGAACACAATGTTAAATTAAATTGCTTGAATGGATCGCAATAATCTAATAATTTTTTATATTTAAAGACAAATACTCATTTTAAATAAAAACTGAATTAATAAACGGTACTACATAATTGGCTTGAAAATCATTCTCGTTGCAATGTACCGTTTCAACACCACTAACATGATGGACTTACATCATACATTATGGGCGTTAAAAAACAGTTCCCGAAATAAACACTTTTGTAACAAACGTGGAGATTACTGACGGTGCAACACCTACATTTTACTGGGGCAATTCGGCAGACACGACGCCAGCGGCTCTAACCTAGTTTTAAATTTACACGGGATAGTTAGACGAGTAATCGACCGTATTCACCAGCACGTACCGAAGCGGACGACCGATACATTACTTTCTTCACAAGCTCACGGCATTAAAACTGTTGCTGAACACGTAAACAGTTAAATATGAAAACAACTTGCGATCATTATATATATATATATATGATATAAATATATATATATATTATGATCTATTGACTTTGTTGCTTACTCTACTTCTAGTGTTGCAACCAGTATCTATTTTATTTACGTGCAAGCTAAATCTCTTATTTACATACTGCAACACCAGTTCGGTGTGGGGTCGGTAATATGAATACAACAATTGTATGTAGAGTTATTAGACGGCGGCCATCTTCGTGTTTGATTTATAATTCAACATGTTTTCTATTTCCTAATAATTTAACGTGTTTTTAAAACGAACATTAATTTATCAGTTTATTGTTTAAGAAAAAAATTACACTACTTACTGTACCTTGTCGACTACTAATTTCAAAATTTAGCACCGTCGTAATTTATTTTTAAATGCTTTCTATCTTCGAATACATCAACGCATTCTCATTTCAGGCACTCGTATCGGGCAAGCGTCCGAATGCTTCGTGTACTGGAAGGATCCCATGACTAATGATACTTGGGGACTGAACTTCACTTCTCCCATTGATGCCAAACAATTCAGAGAATGCTGTGTAAGTATCAAACGTGTAAGTGAAAAAAAATGGTTGTATGGTCAGGAATTTAAGTAGCATGGTCATGGTAAATTAACAGAAAATATAGTGACACAATTCATCTTAATTATTGTAAAATATAAATAATGTAAAATATATGCACTAGTGATACAATAAACGTCGTGAATAGCTGTCAAATATTTTGCTAATTTAGAATGATAAATCAATAAATTATTGTTTCAAATTATGTTAAATTGCTTACACTAGATAAAATTTTGGTTATGAATTGCAATGAAATCACTGTTGTTTTCGTTTTAGGGGTAAAAAGGCAATTGGTTTCCATTTACTACTTTACATCTCTAAGCTAAATATTCAGTGTCATAGTGTTGATGATTGCAATTCATAATTAATATTTAAGATCAACGGAACATTTTTGTATAAAGCGTGGCTGGCCTAACTTCCGCCATTTTATTTGATGTAAAAAATAGCAGCTACGTATAAAGTCTGTATTAATCAATGGTTGGTATTACAGAAACAAGTTTTGTGTGAGGAAAAATCTTATAAAGCATCACTTTTAGGTATCTATAGAGCTATCAAAGTTGTGCTTATGGCGAAGACTGTACCTTAAATGGCTTAAATATCTCGGAAACGTGACGTTTTAAAATGTGATCCCTCATACAAAACTAATTAAAGTCAGCTGTTTACGAATACAAGTTTTATGAATGACTTTAACATCAATGTTGTAATAGGCGAAGATTTTATCTTTGATGACCGAATATTTCGGAAACGTTAGATACGTTTACGAAGATTTGGTCTCATATATAACTAACACACGCACACTCCGGTCCGACGAGAAGATAACGGAACTCGGCAAACCCCGACGATGAGGTAGAAACCATGTATGAGGATATTTCTAAAGCCATGCATGGATTCAGAACTTACTTCACCGTTGTAATGGAGGACTTCAACGCGAAACTGGGCAAACAAAGCGAGGATGAGCTGCAAGTGGGGCAATTTGGGGTTGGACATCGGAACCACCGGAGTCACCTACTGGCTAGTTTTATGGAGAAGGAGGGCTCTTTATGATGAACTCCTTCTACAAAAAACGTGAGCACAGGAAGTGGACCTGGCTGAGCCCCGATGGTGCGACTAAAAATGAGATTTACTTCATCATGTCTACCAACAAGCAAATGTTCAATGATGTCTCCGTGATCAATTTGGTGAAAACCGGAAGCGATCACCGCATGGTAAGAGGCACATTGGACATCAATATCAAGCTTGAAAAGTCACTGATGAAGTCAACGCTCCGTCCAGCCCAGATCCAAATCCAAAACCCCGAGAGCTTTCAGCTTGAGCTCCAGAATCGCTTCGAATGCCTAGGAAGCTCAGTGGACGATTACAACGACGGGTTCGTGGAAACTGTCCATACGACTGGGTCTACATTTTTTAAGATACGTCATGCAAATAAGATCAAAAAACTCTCAGATAACACTCTCAAACTCATGAAGGAGCGGCGTGAGATGATCCTGCAGTCTCTAGACGAGGCGTGGAAATACCGGCAGCTCAAAAGACAGATCTCCAAATCCTTGAAGAGCGACCTCCGCCGCTTTAATACCAAGTGTATTAAAGACGTAATCGAACGGAACAAAGGATCCAAGGTATTTGCAAGAAATCGGGCTTTTGGGCAGAGCCAGCTCACGAAATTGAAGACCGACGATAGGAGGATCGTATCCGCCAAACCGGAGCTTCTAAGAGAGATCGAGAGTTTTTATGGGCAGCTGTACACGTCAACTAGTCAACCCGTTGAAAATCAAGCGAAAGACCACATAGCTAAACTGACCCGACACTATACCGAAGACATCCCGAATGACAGCCTGTACGAGATTAGGATGACTCTGAAACAGCTTAAAAACAATGAGGCACCCGGTAATGACGGAATTACGGCCGAACTTCTGAAGGCGGGTGGCAAACCGATCCTTACGGCCCTTCAGAAGTTGTTTAATTCCGTCATACTCGAGAGGAAAACGCCACAGGCTTGGTGCAGAGGTCTTCTTCAAAAAGGGTGCCAATGCCCGGAGAGAGAAGAACTAATGGCCCATTTCACTTTTAAGCGATGTCTACAAGTTGTTTTCAAGAGTCATCACGAATCGTCTCGCACGCAGGTTTGACGATTTCCACCCTCCCGAACAAGCCGGATTCCGAAAAGGCTTTAGTACCGGAGACCACATACATACGCTGCGCCAGGTTATACAGAAGCCCGAAGAGCCTGCCTCTTTGTGGACTCTGTGTGGCTTTTGTGGACTACGAGAAAGCCTTCGATTCGATCGAGACTTGGGCTGTACTGCGGCGCAGTCCCTCCAACGGTGCCAAATTGACTACCGGTACATCGAGGTGTTGAAGTGTTTGTACAAAAACGCCACCATGTCAGTCTGACTTCAGGAACAGACCTCGGAACCTATCCTTCTGTAGCGCGGTGTGAGACAGGGAGACGCCATATCTCCGAAACTGTTCACCGCTGCACTGGAGGATGTCTTCAAGGTTCTGGATTGGAGAGGACTTGGCATCAACGTCAACGGCGAGTACATCACTCACCTTCGGTTTGCCGACGATATAGTGGTCATGGCTGAGACCATGGCAAACCTCAATACAATGCTCGATGACCTCAGTAGAGCTTCCGAAACAGTGGGTCTTAAAATCAACATGGACAAAACCAAGGTTATGTTGAATGTTCATGTAACACCCACTCTTATCAAAATCGGAGAATCTACACTCGAAGTTGTGGACGATTATGTCATCCGCATGAGAACCAAGTTTACCGACATAGCCCGAAGAGTTGCCAAACTTAAGTGGCAGTGGGCAGGGCACATTGCTCGCAGAATGGATGGCTGATAGGGCCGGAAAGTTCTGGAGTGGTGACCGCGAACCGGGAGACGTTGCGTTGGAAGTCCTCCCACTAGGTGGACCGATGACCTGGTGAAGGTTACGAGGCGCACGGGACCGGTCAATGTGGCGACATTGACCGGACCTGGAGGGTCCAGCAGTGGACGTCTTTTGGCTGAAATGATGAATGATGATGATGATATAACTGGCTTGTATTGGTAACAGCTGTTGATCATTACCAGAAAAATGCGTGGCCGCTACTTTGAAAGAAATATAAAATGACGGAACTTAGGCAGGCCACATAATTCAAAGCTCTTTCTGAAACCGGAGCAGTATTTGACAGTTTGATGCCACGTCACCAATTTCCGGAATGCAGTTTCTTAAAAGTAGAAATCAAAAACTATAAAGCTCAAAAATATCATCTTCCTGCCGTTGTCCCATATTAATTGGGGTCGGCGCAACACTGTTTTTTTCTTCCATTCTTCCCTGTCAGCCATCACAATATTATTTATTCCTTTCTCTTTCGTATCAATCGTCATAACATGCATCCATCTTTTGTTTCATCTTGCTCAAACAACATAACATAATTGTAAAACAAGCACTCAAGAATAGATTCATGTTTACTTGTAATCAATGAACAATTTTTGTGCTTATAGTCACCATCATTCAAATTCTCCCGCAAGGCTTCGTCGAGCTACAGCCTGAAATTGGACCCGCCGGGCAACAAGCAAAAGTTCAAGGCCAAGAGGAAGCCGCTCTCCACACCTGCCAGCCCCAATCGATCTAGGTAAATATAACATCACAACATAAATCATGTCTGTATTAGCCGAAGGATTAAGCACCTTTGCTTAACCCTTCGGCTAATACAGCCCAGGTAAACCTTTTATGGGACCTGATTATAGTTCATCCTCATTTCCCCAGTTATGTATAACGGGTAATGTGAAATCCCTGAGTACTATTCTTGATAAAAATAACATCATAACATAACATCACGCCTGTAACAGCCGAAAGGTTGAGCAAATAATGTGTAGGTACTTGACTAGTTCATCCTCATGTCACCTGTTATGTTTAAGTCCCTTGTGATAGGGGGAAGGGGGGACGGTGGGTTGCCAAAAACAGATGAACCCCCAATGGTTATGTGAAATCTCTGCTTAGCAATGTAGATAAAAATAACACCTGTAATGATCGGTTAAGCAAACGTGTGGGTACCTGATTAGGTCATCCATATTTTGCCAGTTATGTTTAGTCCCATGTGATAGAGGGTGGGCGGACACGCTTCCAAAAACCGATCAGAAATCTGGACCCCGTGACTGGTAAAAAAATTTGTACAAAAAAAACATCAGTCCCGTAATAGTAGAAGAATTAGGCAGAGATCTAGGTACCTAATTAGTCAGTGTAGTTGTGGCGGATCAGAAATCTGTAGGTACCTAATTAGTTCATCCACATTTCGCCAGTTATGTTTAAGTCCCATGTAATAGGGGGCGAACGAGTATCCATCACCCGACCACATATCCAGACCCCATGGCCCTTAAGGAAAAAACCCAGCTTGAAAAACTCGATAGCATTTTGCCCGAGCTGGGGTATGAAATTGGAACCTGCCTAGCAGTAGTGCCTGCGACAACTATGCTATCGACGCGTGGAGGATCTAGGTAAACTAAATACTAAATTAATTTGACTGTTAGATCAAAAGGCCTCTCCACATTGTAATGCCAATTCACGGTTCGGATGGTGGCAAGATCTGTCCACTTTTCCACTCTCGCAAAAGTTTGCATCTTGTCACCTTTTGTTGTGGAGTAAAAACTGACAAAAATCGTGGAACAAGATGCGATCGCGGTTTCACGCGCAATTCGCACGGAAATGTAGACGGGCCTTTAAGAAAATGTGGCACGAATTTCACAAAATATGCAGTGATGACTCCAGTTTTCAATACATCATCTACATCCTTCCACGAGCAAGCTAAAGTATCACATCAAGTAGCTAAAGTATGTTTCGAGTACCTACTATTCATAGTCTTCAATATCTTAACATTCCGGCCATTTCCATTGACAACACGGTTGACGCAGTGGTTGAGCATTTGCAGTGCTGCGCTACGCGTCGCTGATTCGATCCCCGCACGGAACAAATATTTGTATGGCCTACAGATAATTGTTCCGGTTCTGGATGTTAGGTTTGTGTATGTGAGTTTACATGTTTGTAAACACACGCACGATATAGGAGAAATTCCTAGTGTTGCGCAAAGTTAAAAAAAACCGGGATTCTGCACCTACTGTTCCTTATTTGAGTCAAAGACCACTGAGTTATCCATTCTCAGAATTATTTGGACCTACAGAATTGTAACTATTTTATTAACCTTCTTTTAAACAGAAGGAGGTTCTCAATTAAACAAATATATATTACGTCATGTCTTCGTGAAAACTGGTTCAATTTACGTAATTATTTTTAATTTGGTAGAGAAAGCTCGTGCGGTGGTCCCATCCTCATCATTCTTCAGCCCTAATCCCAATTCATTTGGAGTCGGTGCTGCATGTGTTCTTGCACACTTCTCTATTATTCTTTATCAGTCACCTTCTTTCTAGGTATATCATCTCTCACAGTCCATCCATCGTTTTTTTGGTCTTCCTCTAATCTTAATCAAATCAAATGTAGTGATACATTTTACTCATTCCTCCGCATCACATGTCTGTACCACGATAACCGGTGGTCTATTACATTTTATTCATATTGCTTAGATAGTTAACACTTGTTCCATTATACATATTTTTTATACTATATCTATGTGGATGATCAAATAATAACTTTTAGTAACAATGACAAATTATTACTCGACAAGAATTTGTGCGCATCTAGCAAATTGTTGTCGAGTATTAATTTTACCATACTACAACTAAAAAGGTTGAAATAAAAACTTTGTTGCAAAAAATGACCGACTTCCAAAAACTAAACATTAAATGAAAAGTGAAAAATAACTTTACTTCCGGAAATCGGTGGTTAAAAGTAAATGAAACAGGCAAGAGTCACAAAGTTCTGGAAGTGCAGCTATGTTACACTTTATAGTGTTTTTAGGGTTCCGTAGCCGAATGGCAAAAAACGGAAGCCTTATAGATTCGTCATATCTGTCCGCCCTTATGTCACAGCCACTTTATTTGGAAACTATTAAGACTACACAGTTGAAACTTGGTGATAGATGTCTAAAGATAAATCTTTTAAAATGACGTTGAGATTCCTGAATCCACTTTTTCTTAAAGTCTGAGTCAATAGTCCAAAGTGGTAAAACGAGTGCCCCGGGAGGGACACTCATTTTCATTTTCTAGCTTTTAAACTAAGAAAGTGAAATGTCTAAAAGAAATATATATATATATTGTAGATCGCAATGAAAACTTTCAACCGAGCTTGAGTAGTTTTTGAGATTCTTTGAGAGAGAACTTTGTCATTCATACACACACTATGAAAAACAAACTTATCAGAAAATGAGTATTTCTGTCGCCGCTAAAACAAGAAACAATACAAATTAAAGGGGGCTTCGCTAATGCGATGATACGGAACCCTTCATGTGTAAGTCCGACTTGCACTTGGGCAGTTTTTTTAGATGAAGGTTATTTTTATTGCAATTTAAGTTTTTTTTGAAAACTCTATCTCAACAAGATTGCAAAAATATTACATAAGATAAACTTGTTTAGCACAAGTTCCCAGGTTGATGTTACGCAAAGTTACATTGTACTGTACGATGGAACGCTGCACATTACCTATTGTACAAACCTAGTTCCAACCATAGGTTCTGTGAGTAATGCACCTTTGTGATTGTAGCTTAACCTACGGCCGAGAACCTCAGTGTACATGCATGTCGCAAGAGCAGTATGCACGATTGAGGGCACAGGATCCTCGCTATCGTGAGTACATTTTCTCTAATTACTAGATATTATTATGAAATAACCATAGAAAATTACACCCAGCATAGTAATTTTATCAAATAACACGCTCACAGAGAGTAATATTAATGCAGAATTTTCCATCTAGGACGACAAAGATTTTTCAGAGGAAGGAGAATTTGATGAATGTGCACAGCAAGAGATGTATCACAAGAAATATACTTATTTGGTTAGGGGTAACATGAGTATGTCTGTCTACTTTAATTTTACGAATTATAGGTACTGCGGACTAGTGAGTGCAATAAGATTTCCATACATAAGGTGCGTTGATTTTTACCCCCATAGTTAAACCCCACTCCAAAGACGAATCCCTTACCTCCTCCCGGAAATATATATGAAGTATGTTATCGCTCTCGGCGATTTCATATTTCCCATTTTTGCCATTTAATGATTCTGACTGGTGTAGGTTCATCGACCCTGCCTCGAACCACGGCTCGCGCTATCGAAACAGAGGGAGGCGCGACTGGAGGGACTACCGGACGCTCCGAGAAGGTTGCTGCCGCCACGTCGTCCACCTCGCTGTATGACAACGTGTCCAACTCGCAGCCCGCACACCAGGCGCCACCGAAGCGTTAGTATATTTGATCATCACACAAAATCAGCCAGTAACTTTCCCATTTCTGAATCTTCTCTCTGTAAGAGGGAATGGGCCTTAATCAACCACGCGGGCCCAGTGCGGCTTGGTGAAAAACAAATACTTAGCACAGCTAAGTATGTCAAACACTGTTTTAAGCTTTCACGGTTATGAGATTTTCCCGATATTTCGACGCTTTTGCAAGCGCCATGATCGCGGATAATAAAGGATAATCACGGAAGATATCCCGTATGCTTAAAACGGTTTGACATACTTCGATTTTAAATAATATTGATAAGCTAGTCATTACTAGTCAATGAGTGCAAGGTTGAAACTGCCACATTTTATTCTACTGAAATAAAGGTACCTCCAGATCAAGGTAGAAATATTAAAATCGATTAAGCATAAGAAAGTAAACATTAAAGATATATTTTATTATTTAATTGTAGGAGGATCTGCGTTACAATTCTAATTACATTTACCTTCAATTTCAGCGGCATCGCGACAGGGCGACGCAGCTTCACAGCCTCCGACTCGACCTCCGAAGTCGCAGGAGACATCGACCATGACTACCAACACTTCCACTGCACCCAAGACTGTGACGGCTTCAGTGGGAACGCACGCCACTAACGTAAGACTAACAATATTGATAGTAGAGCAGGGTTTGCGATATAGGATTTTAGTAGAAAATAACGTAGGTTGCGTAGTTTTTTTCTAGAAAATGTGGTCTTCTTTATTGTGTGGTTAGTGCCAACCCTGGTGTCTGAAGTTTTATGCCACCGATGGGCCCCTTTCATTTTTTTTTTGTGCGGGTGGAACATCATTGAACAACCCCTCCCGCTCTTGGGCAGAGCGAAAGGGAGTGTCAGACTTCTACTGACTAAAAACCACCCATGTTCCTTCTTAGTGCTTTATGTCGCGGCCGCGGTATCTCTTGCGAACAACCCGCAGCCCACCCATGGGCCCCTGACTTGACTTTACAAGCCGTCGAGAAGTATGTCTCAAGTACGCTGGTTTCCTAACGATGTTTTTCTCAAACGTAGCAAGTCATATTACAGTGACATTATACTGTGCTCATAGAAATACGACATGGAAAAAAACCGTCAAGACACGCATTCATTGAAATAGTTAGAGAACTTTCATATGTGTGTCACAGTATTCGTTTTTGGTTCTCTCAATATCGTAGATAACACAACAAACAACAGCAATAATTGTACCTTAAGTAACTCGAGGTAAACACTGCGCTTTTCATTGTGAATACAAGGAGCGTAAAAATAAAAACATGGATTAGCTAAAGAAAATCATATTCCCGCGTTCCCGCGTATATTCTGTTTTTTTTGTGTGGCCGCCCAGTTTTTCAGCCGTTATTTTTTTAAAAAAAGGTAAAAAATATAGCTTCTCATAAAATATTATTCTTATTTCAATTTACATCGCGCTGTAATTGAGTGGCTGTAAAGAAAGTTGGAACATGGTTCAAAAGAAATGTAAAATAGTTTTTTTTTATATAATTTTCCAGCTGTCAGTTGAAAACGATTCTCTCTAGGGCTGGAAAGTATTACTTCCAACCCGCTCCTCAGGCAACTTCAGACCTACTTTCCGAGTATGAGTAATGAAAAGTATCGTATAACTATACCATCGATCTTTCGTCATCAGACTAACGAAGAAACCCAGGCGGGTGGCGCAGGTGCTGGGGCCCAAGTACAGCACACTCAAGACCTGAAGTCGGAGGGGGTGCAGGCTGGCGGGACCCTCACGTCTTCCAAGTCCTCGGCCACATCTACACGCTCTGGCAAGGAGCATCTGCAACACATGCCCAAGAGCGTCGACTACGGAGATGGGAATGAATCAGTACGTATTACTTCACTTATTGTATAGTATATAGTTTGATGTGCAGCTGTTTTCAGTACTGTCGTTTTAAGCATCAGAGCAGTATAGAGAAAAACTAAAAAATACTCCAAACTCAGTTTGTGGAACCATTAAAGCAGCATCTGGGTGAAACGACTACTTCTACATTTGACTTTTACTATAATATTTGGCTGTGACTTCTTATAATATAAATGCTAATCACCTTGGAAACTCAACAGGACTGTATGAATTTTCAGTCCCGTGAATCGGACCGGCACGCAGCTCATCACCACAACGTGATAAATAATAATACATCGGGATCGCGGCGCAGTAAGTCCAAGAGCACAGAAGATATGAATATGGGTGAGTCAAAGTCAAACCATTTTTTTTGATTAGCACATTAAAAAGCACTTTGAATGTCAAACTTTACAATAAAGTAGATTTGATTTTAATTGCCCATTCGCAAAGGTACGTGTGTAGTGAGGCCGCGGTGTCTCTTGCGAACAATCCGCAGCCCCGACGGGCACAACCCGCAGCCTCGACGGGCCTCTCCATTGCCCTTTTTTTTTTTTTTTTTTTGGGCGTGGGAAATCATCAAATAACCCCGCCCGCTCTTGGGCAGAGCGAAAGGGAGTGTCAGACTTCTACTGACTAAAAACCACCCATGTTCCTTCTTCGCCCTTCATGTCGAGGCCTCGGTATCCCTTGCGGACAACCCGCAGCCTCGACAGCTCTCCATTGCCCTTTGAGTGACTTTAAGCCTTCTGACGAGGCCCATTGGTCCCGTTTGTAATCACTGGTAACACACACTGGTCATAGAATTTCGTCTTGAGACACTGCGCTTGAGACACTGAAAAGATGTGTGGTAATCGATTGTCGTGATAAGGACATGTGATGCGAAGGAATGAAGAAAATGTTGTGAGAAAAAATGTTGAGTATGAATGTAGATGGCTATAAGAGTAGAGGAAGACCAAAGAAACGATGGATGGACTGTGTGAAGGATGATATGGCTAGAAAGGAGGTGACTGCTGACATGACGAGAAATAGAGAAGTATGGAAGAAGAAAACATGTTGCGCCGACCCCAAATAAATTGGGATAAGGGCTGGAGAATAGTGATGACACTGCGCTAAGTTGGACGAGAAGATACTACACAGCTTCCCAACTTGCAAAAGAACGTTAAACAAAAGCTTATAATGATAAATCGCTTGTTTTAAAGCGATAACTAATTTTAGGGGGTCTAAAATGGCCACTTTGTGTTGGAAATATGTTGTGAACAGAGCTAGTTAGTAAAACTCGTAAATAAATGGTTACTTTTATTTAAATAGTTTAGCAGAGTGACATACTGATTTTATCAATAAAGTTACCTAGCAACCACAGTTAGTCTAAGAAGAATGTATTCAGCATACAACTTCTTTAACACCCCCACTGTATGCCTATACATTTTTTAAAGAAGTCCTGCTTAACTCTAGTAAGTCCTTTTGTGAAGATATCGGCGGGCATCTCATCAGTCTTACAATACTTGATACAAATTTCATTTGCCTCTGTCAATTCCCTCACATAATGGTATCTAATATTTATATGCTTAGACCTCCTACCGACTGTTGGCACGTACACTAATTTTATAGCGCTTTGGCTGTCGCTGAACAGATCAATCGTATTATTCTGACCTGTCAGTTCATGGTAGAGACCTTTGGCACAAACTACCTCTTTCGCTGCTTCGCAGATAGCGACATACTCTGCTTCAGCCGTACTGAGTGCGACGCAACGTTGCTTGCGGGTCTGCCAGGAAACCGCAGCACCGCCAAGGGCAAGCATATACCCTGTGAACGAATGTCCATCAGCGTTGGCACCCCAGTCCGCATCGGCATATGCAACCAGAGGATTGCCAGTTTTCTTGTAGACCAATTTGTGATCTACTGTACCCTTTAGGTACCTCAGAACTCTCTTGAGTGCAGCCATGTGAGTCGAATTCCAACAGGAATTAAACTGACTCAGGTAGCTCACTATGAATGTGATGTCAGGTCGTGTGCCACAGGACAGGTACATGAGTGAACCCACAATTTCCTGGTAGCTCATATCTCCAGTCGGATCGCCTTTCTCCAATCTGAGATTAGTCTCTGTGGGAGTCGCGACAACTTTGCAATCTTCCATTTTGTACTTTTGGAGGACCTTCTTTATGAAGTTTCTTTGGTTGAGCTCCACTTCTCCCTTCCTTTGCGTGAGCTCCATGCCCAGGCAGTCTTTTGCCAATCCCAAGTCTTTAATTTTGAAGGCGTCCCCAATCTTCGCTTTCACGGCCTGAATCTCGTCAATGTCATGCCCAAAAATGTAGAAATCATCTACATATAAGGCAATTGCGAGAAATTTGCTTTTAACCTTCTTCAGGTATACGCATGGGTCATATTTTGACCTCGTGAACCCGATCTCAATTATGTGAGCGTGAACCTTCACGTTCCAACATCGTGCTGCCTGCTTCAGACCATAAATGGCCTTCTTTAGCTTGCAAACCTTTCCTTCTTTCCCCCTCATGATGAAGGCCTCTGGCTGTTCCATATACAGGTCTTCAGCAAGGTCTCCATTAAGGAAAGCAGTTGTAACATCGATATGATGCACTGTCAATCCAATTTCTGCCGATAGCGCCAGCAGTAGTCGGACCGACGACAGTTTAACCACTGGTGCAAAGGTTTCGGAGTAGTCCTCCCCCCACTTCTGGGAATATCCTTTAGCTACCAGTCTTGCTTTGTGGCGCTGCACTGTGTCATCAGCGCCAATCTTCAACTTAAACAGCCACTTACATTTGACTACGTTCGCTCCTCTTGGGCGATCCACCAGCTCCCAGGTTCCGTTCTCGATGAGCGAGTCGTACTCTTGCTTCATCGCATCCAACCACAGGTCCTTATCTCCGCGGTCCATTGCATCCTGTACCGACACAGGATCGTGCACACTGAGAAAATTATATTCAAAATCTTCCTGTCTATTTGGAACTCTGGTCCTTTGAGGGTATCGAGGCCCCTCTAAAGCTGGTTCAGCTTCTCGTTCTTCGCTTCTGTTAGAATCCGAGATGGAATCCATTGAATCATGAAACTCCTCAGATTTGACTACAACGTATTCGGGTGTGGTGGACCCGGTTGCTGGAGCTGGTACGCTCTGGCTTAAAACTTCCTCCTCAGTTTCCATAGCCCCGGTAGTCCCTCCTGTAATGGGGACTACGAAAAATTCTTCAGGAACATCCACCACCGGCATCTTAGTTGACGATTTGTTTGGAGGTCCGAGAAAATCCATATTGTCCTTAGACTGATTTGGCAACCTCTCATCAAACACGGCATCCCGAGCAACAATAATCCGCCTTGGATTATTCTTAACATCAGCAAACTTAAACCCCTTTTGATCCTCGCTATAGCCAAGAAATATAAGTTCTCGTGTCTTGGGATCAAACTTTTTGAGGCTTCCATCCTTAATAAGAACCTGTGCCTTTGAACCAAACACTTTTAAGTGCGAAAGGTCCACCGCCTTTCCGGTCCACACCTGTTCAGGGACCTGTTGCGGAATAGCCATAGTGGGCGAGCGGTTTTTCAGATAAATCGCCGTTAGAACTGCTTCACCCCAATATCTCTTATTGAGATTGCTTTCTACTAGCATGCATTTCGCCTTTTCGACGATTGTCCGGATGGTTCTCTCTGCAACTCCATTTTGCTGCGGAGTGTGCGCTACAGTTGTCTGATGTTGAATTCCACGATTTTTCAGGTGATCCTGGAATTCCTTACTGGTGTATTCGCCACCATTGTCACTCCTTAACTTCTTAATCTTTTGGCCCGTTTGATTTTCAACTAATGCCTGAAACTCACGAAACTTCCCGAAAACTTCTGATTTGCATTTCAGCAAATAGCCATAAACTTTCCTGCTATAGTCGTCAATGAATAACAGTATGTATCTTTTGCCGCCCCATGACTCCACCTCAATGGGACCTGCAACGTCACTATGGACCAGCTCCAAAATCTGTGAAGCTCTTTTGAATTTCCTTTTTGGAAACTTCTTCACGCATTGCTTACCTTGACTGCATGGTATGCAGGGGTTCTTGCAGTTCCCAAGGCTATAACAAAGGCCCTTGGCGATGTCCTTAAGCTTGCGCATTCCAGATTGGGATAAGTGGCCCAATCTCCTATGCCACAAATCAAAGTCATCCTGACTTTCTCCTAAGAGAACCGTCGTCGCCTTGTTACTCTCCGAACCTAAAACATAGAGTCCGTTTTGCTTGCGTGGCGCTGTAAACAGTACGTTCCCATCTACAGATACATTGCCATCTAAAACTCTGCAACGATTTTTGTCAAACACTACAACCTTGCCATTATCAGTGCACTTGCCAACAGACATCAAGTTGGTGACTAGTTCTGGAATCAACAACACATTATTCATTGTCAGTCCTAATGGACGTCCCTTGTGACGTACGTCCAACTTAACAGTACCTTGCGAGGTCGATACTATTTTGTCATTATTCGCACAAGTAACAGCTTTCGAACTGCTTGCTATAGGCGTTAAAATAGACTTATTTGATGTCATGTGTGATGTCGCGCCACTGTCTACCACCCAGCAATTATTCCCACTAGCGGTAAGTAAAGAAACAAAATCAGTAGAATCAACATCATTAATCCTGCCTACAGCCGCTAAATTGCTCTCAGTCTTGCCTTGATTGGCTTTAAAGAGCTTACATTGCCATTTAAAGTGACCCTTCTTTTTACAAAAATGACAAACTATTTTCTTACGAGCGCTACCACTACCACCTGCAACATTAGCTAACACCGTATCGTCCTTATCATTATTCACTTGCTGTCGGTGACCTTCACGCAGAAGAGCCGCTATTACGTTCTCCGATGATAACTCCTTGCCAGAATGTTCCATAGCCATCACCAAAGGGTCGTAAGAATCCGTCAAACCAGCCAAGAGAATAACCGCGATGAATTCATCATTCAGTGCAGCTTGGATTGCCTCCAGGGCTTGATGCGTAGCTTGCACTTCATTGACATAGGCATCCATATTTTCGAAATTATCCAGTTTCAATGAAAATAGCTTCCGCAGCAGACCTAATCTTCTAATTAGACCACAATCAGCATAGGCCTTTTTTAGCGCATTCCATGCTTGATATGAGGTTTTGGTATTCTTGACAATGGTGATGCACTGTTCTGCGATTGACAGGCAAATTTTTGCCCTTGCCCTTTCGTCGCGTTTCCGCTCTTCAGGTTTGGTAGTAATGAAATTTTCGCTTACACAGTCCCAGAGCCCCGCATCTATTAATAGCATTTCGATGCTGAAGGCCCAACTGCCATAATTATTTCGGCCTGTAAGCTTTTTGATCGCACTCGTCGAACTTTCCATTTTTATATTCGAATCGAATTTACTATAAATAACTGCCCTACAAATTCAGCAACAACGAGGCACGGTCTGGGCCCATAACCTGTTGCAAATATGTTGTGAACAGAGCTAGTTAGTAAAACTCGTAAATAAATGGTTACTTTTATTTAAATAGTTTAGCAGAGTGACATACTGATTTTATCAATAAAGTTACCTAGCAACCACAGTTAGTCTAAGAAGAATGTATTCAGCATACAACTTCTTTAACACTTTGGGTGTCTAAAATGGTCACTTTAGCAGATCATAATATGAATTGCGTTAAAGTTTAGACGCCCTGTTGACTAAGCTTGTTGAAAGAAATGAAGTTGAGGTGAAGGGGTTAAAGAAAAAGAAAAGAAGAACCATTGTAAATTGTGTATATAATCATAATTTTTAATTCCCTGTTGTGGTGAAATACACACATCAAAAGTGTCTAGGGATCAAGCATTTTTATGCGGATTTCTTGAGATTGAGATGTGGCTTTGTAATAAATTTATGATTTTATAAATTTATATGGATCCTTTTTGGTGCATTTCATAATTTGAATCAGGAACTGTGAATCAAATTCGAGTAAAAGATGAAAATCAGCTGTCAATATTTTCCCTATAAAAACATTCAACGCATTGAAGACATTATTAGTGCTACTGTTTCCCTACTACTGATTAAAACCAACGTTATTATGGAGCGGCGACGTCATTTAAGTAGGGAAGAAATGCTCAGAGCCGTGGGAATGATAGAAGCTGGTTCCCGGCAACGTACTGTGGCTTTAGCTCTGAATACAAGTCAGAGTGTTATCAGTCGACTTTGGACACGTTACCGAAGCACTGGTACCGTGGCTGAGCGCCATGGAGGACGGTATCGCTGCACCACACGGAGACAAGACCGATACATTCAAATCTTAACTCGAAGAGCTCCAACAATAACCGCCATGATGTTAGCCGTGAGGCTTCATCATTCTTCAGGGAACTTAATTAGCGACCAAACAGTCAGAAACCGCTTGCATGAAGTGAACCTTCATTCCCGAAGACCGCTACGGGTACCACCTATAGCAATGCACAATCGTAGGATTCGATATCAATGGGCTCTTGAACACAGAAATTGGGCAGAAGAACAATGGCGTTTCGTGTGCTTTTCTGATGAGTCTCGTTTTGGTATGAGACCGGATACAAGACGTATACGACACTGGAGAACCCCTGGACGCCAACAGCGATTAAAATCCTGCCAGGAAGTCCATCCTTATAGTGGTGGAACCATCATGGTATGGGCGGGTATTTGGATCGGCGGAAGAACTGAGTTGATTTGGATCAGAGGCAACCTCAACGCTCAAATTTATGCTGAGACGATTGTATCAGACGTCATCGTTCCTCTACAAGTGCAAATCGGTCCCTTATTTCAGTTAATGCATGATAATGCACGACCGCACACCGCAAGAGTTGTAAGACAGACTCTCGCCGCAGCTAACATCAATGTCCTGCCCTGGCCTGCTCAGTCGCCAGACTTGAACCCGATTGAGCATGCATGGGATATGCTACAGAGAAGAGCTCTGCCGAATATGGAGGGTATCCAGTCGCAAGAAGACCTTTTTTTGTTGTTGCAACGAACATGGGCGGCCATTCCACAGCGTAATTTGGATGAACTCATTTTGAGTATGCCAAACCGATGTTCTTGTGTTGTTAGTGTTCGCGGTAGAAACACGGATTATTAATTGTTTAAGTTACCCAATAAAATTTTAAAGAAAACTGTTATTTCAGTCTTTTTTTCGAACTTTAATGTTAGTGGTTCAAATGTCAAAAATCCCTTTATTAGGAAAATGGCAAATTTCTTTATTAATGCAAAGGTGACTTGGTTTATCGTTACTGTGACAAACGAAAACACTTTATTTGATGAATCCTTAAAGAAAATTTTAATTAATATCAATCAGGAGAAAAGTTATTGCAAAAATATATGTTGATCCCTAGACACTTTTGATGTGTGTATATTAAAACTGTGTTCCTCATTTGTTTTGTAAAAAAGTAATCCTTTTAGTGCAGAAGTCATATGAAGTTAAAAAAAAATCCTGAAAACTTAGCAAATATGAGTTGCGTTGGGTAAAAATAGGTAAAATAACGTAATTACAATTAAATACTTCAATTAAAACATATCCCCAAAAAGCTACGCAGAGGTTCTGAAAAATTTACTATAAACGGGTACAAAAAGTAAACTTTCACTTACATAAACTTCCCATGGGGGTAGGTTGAAATAAACTTTTATATAATGATTATCTTTCTTTCAGACCCCAGCACTCTCAAGCGCATGCTAAAGCCGATGCCATCAACAGAGAGTCCGGTAACTTCGCCGGAGATGGGCCGGCGACGGTACGGCGGCATGCCCCCGTGTCCACCGTCCTGCGGGTCGCACGGCCATCGTCCGCAGCCGCAGCAGCAGCACATGCATCACGGACACTACTCGCACATCGTCAACAACAATAGTCGCCAAAGCTCGCAGCGGTACGTATGTAACGCCACTAGGTTTAGAGTCTGGTGACGTCACCGGAGACAGGCCAGCGGGCATCGTTACCTGCGACACACGAAATCTCATCGCACATTAACATCGTAACCACAACTGTCGGTAGTTTGCTCACATTTATTCAGTTCTTTTTACTGCAGCCGTTTGCCTATTAACATGCTCACATATTAGGAACGGCGCAAACTCTCAAAGTTTGGTACAAAAGTTTATGTTCCCAAATAAAATTAAATATTTCTGCATCAACTTAAACTACCACAGTATACTTATAAAACCAGGGTCTTGCTATATACTTGCAGTACGTACAGTTATATCGTTTCAAAAAGATTCCTTTAACATTCAAATTACTGTGAAATGAAATTTTCAACAAGGCGCAGTGGCTCAAGCAATGGACGGGTTCGATCGATCGGACCCGCACGGAACAAATATTTGTATGACCGTTGTTCCTGGGTATTTGTGTATGTGAGTTTATATGTTTGTGAACGCACGCACGATACAGGAGAAATTCCTAGAGCGGGGTAAAAATTAAAAATATAATAGCTTTTGTTCTTCTCTGTACATTGTTAGGTTTCTCACAAAAGATCTACTATCGGAAAAAAAACTGAAATTTCTTTCTATGTCTCAGCCGTGGAGTCGGTGTCGGCGCAGCGCCTAGCGGCTATCCTGGCCGTGGTCTATACCTCGAACTCGGTGGAGGAGAACGCGACATGTCTCCACCTTCTGACAACGTGATGTTTGACAACCAGTGCTATGCCACTACGCCATCTTCGTCAAACGGCAACTCAGACCAAGAGCCATGTCAACGCCGCGATTCCAGACAGCCGCACCATCATTCGGTAAGTATTGAAAGCTCAAGTTGACACTTACATTGTACTGAAAACGGTTTCTTCAAACCAACGTTAGTTTTAGTCTAATATATCGAAAGGAAATAGAGCTCATGTTAAATTTGTGAAATTGTATTGTTATGTTCCGAAAAGAACATCACGCACTAAGCTTTTAATGTTACTGCTGGACCTACTCTCGACGGACGCTCTTAATTTGCACGTATTTCTACATACATGCATATTTGTAATATTAACATGAATGATGTTACCAAGATTTCGTATCAATATTTTGATTTAAAAGAGACAAGACAGAAAACAGAGAAGACATGCTGCGCCGACCCCAAAAGAACTGTGATAAGGGCAAGAGAATGATGATGATTTTGATTTAAAAGGAATCTTCCATGGAGTTTCTTGTCAAATTTTCTCTACGACCTACAGAACTTTGGCAGGTTATAATGCCTTGTGACTGACAGTAGCGTTGCGTTCTGTGTTTTTTTTTGACATTCCAAAGTGCCTGTAATGGTCTAATTGAAATAAGTGGAGTTGAGTTGGAGTTTACTCATATAAATCCTCATTATTAGTATTAGGTAAACAGATGGCTATTAACATCCACATACTTCTTCTGTTTCAAATAAAAAAAATTGAAATTTCCGTCCGATTAGTGTCGTTTTCAAACTTTGAGCCCGCTTGCACCACAAAATAACGCATGAAACGTTGAACCCTGAATGATGAGTTACATATAACATTCATCTCTAAATGAACTCAATAATTTGCGGTTTAAGAGAGACTCTTTTTTTTATCTCCTCCCGTTCTGGGCAGAGCGGTAGGGAGTGTCCGACTTCTACTGACTAAAAACCACCCATGTTCCTTCTTAGCCCTTTGTGCCGAGGCCGTGGTATCTCTTTCGTACAACCCGCAGCCCCGACGGACGTCGGCTCTTGTCGGACGGGCCCCTTCTATGTTCAAGTGAGCCTCAACTTGACTTTATTAATTCGGTTGTTTTTGCATCAGAAGCCGTGCTTGTCTCGTCAAGCGTCCCAGTCAAGTGCCACACCCGCGCCTGGCTCGCCCACGTCCCGGCTGCTGCTGGAATACGAGATGCATCTGAGGAACACCCTCGCAAAGGGTATGGACGCCGAAAGTTACAGTCTGCACACTTTCGAGGCCCTGTTGAGCCAGAGCATGGAAGATTTAGGTAAGCTTTTCTTATTTAACGAGCCTTAACATAAAACGGGCTGTTTAACCCTTAACATACCTACCTTGTTCTAATACACGGGTTTTAAGAAATCGTTGGCATGATCACGTAAGATTTATCTTTCTAGGTTTCGATATGAGTCTTCCGTGATTGAGCTTTCCACTTCAGTGACCTTAATCATCGATGACGGAATTTAAGCGATATGACATTCCTATCAATCTGATTTCAAGTGGTTTTGAGTACATCTTACGTTTTTATTTCAATTTGCAATTCAAAACACAAACGCACGAGTTCTTGACAAACTTGTATTATATTTCATATTCACGAGAAAAAAAAATATATCATGCTCTTCCAACCAATCATGTACCCTAGGAGTCGTCACTTTTACTTTTCATTTTTATCAAATCAAATCAAATCAATCAAATCAAATAATTTATTCGCATAATATGGGTAAATAGATGATACATAATGCATTACATAATACAACAAAAAAGATCCTCATATTAACCATTTCTGGTATGCAAAATTTAAAACTTAAAATAAAAGTTTAAAAAATAATGAATTGGGTACCTATCAAATACATAGGTACACATTTACATTTTGAACTACATACTAAATTAACTAGTTATTATTGCACTGATAGGAACATTGTAAGGCGCTACACTAATTTTCTATTCTTATAACTAAGGTATTCCTGGGTCGTGTAGAAACATTTATTGACTAACCAGGCGTACAGTTGTTTCCGGAATAAAGGTATAGATCTAAGGTCTTTTAGTTCACTAGGTAATTTGTTAAATAATTTAATTGACATAGGGTAACAATTTCTTCTAAACAGATCAGTTTTTATGTTTGGCAAGGGAAAACCTTTAGGATATCGGGTATTAAAATTACAATAATCACCAAAGGATTTGTATAGATACTGGTGTGTTTTGACGAAATTACAAGATTCAAATATATACATGGACGGTGCTGTTAGTAAATTTAGCTTTTGGAACAATGGTTTGCATGAAGATAAAGAATCAACATTACAAAGTGCGCGGATGCACTGTTTTTGAGCCAAGAATACTCTATTAAATTCCACGGAGCCACCCCATAATAGAATACCATATCGTAGGTTGGAGGCTACATATCCGTGATAAGCATACACTTACTAATATGTTCTTTTTAATCTAGAATACAACGACAACGTGTCATCTTCTAATCAACGAAGCCCGTATCCACCAAGACGACGTAAGTATTTGACCAGTAGTTAACCATGAACTTTAAAAAACTTTGGCTTTTTACACTTTTAAAATTATAAAAAATAAACAGCATGCAGCCAACTTTGATAATTCTGACTTTAATATTAAAATACATTTTTTACAACATAAACTGCACACGATTTAACCTCGTTTGGTTTTAATTTGAACCCTGTTTTTGTTTTGTTGAGGACCGACCCAAGAATCAATTCTACAATCTTTGAGACACCTTAAGGAGGCAGCGTTAAGGGACAGAGGTGATAAACATTGATTATTTATTGTATGAGTGGTATCATTGCATTATCGTGTGTATCTATGCAATATGTACCTATGTTGGAATGCTGATAACTATGTATTCTATTAACCTTACCCGTTAATTGTTTTGTTCGTTTTCTTTTTAACATGAACATTTCATTTTGTTCTTGTAAAAGGAAAAGCATGTTACTCACAAAACTATATTCCACATACTAAAAATATTATTTGCCACCTATGGAGTGAATCAATTAAACGTTTTTCTAACATAGACACGTCACATGGTATACCTAATCTTCGAAGGGTTAGGCAGAGATGTGTCAAATGTTCACCCACAGTTCGCCATTTAAGTTTAAAGGCGAATTTCTCCAATTAAATTTGCATTCAAGAAATGTTCTTGAAATTGTATGTAATATTGACACTAACGGTTCTTGATAGTGCTTTAGAAACTCGCTAATCGCGTTCAGTTTCATTAGTGAAGTTCTCTTCAGGTCCCATGTAAAAGGGGCTTAATTTTAATCAAAAAATCATCTGTTATCAGCAATTAATAAATAATTTATTTTATGATTCGCTCCATAGGGATTATTGTCTGAATAACACACACACTGTATCTTAAGTCCATAGTCATATATTTAATCCTCGTAGATATTCAAGTAACCACGTATCATTTATCAGTCAAATTAAGAGATTCGTATACAGGCAGTTAACTTCCAAGTAAACATTTTTATTAGATTTTGTTGTGCACACAAACCAGTAAATAGTTTGGTAATCCAGTCTTTGACAAACTCTTCATGTACGGCTTACTAGGCTTGTAATCCTTCAACAATGTATTCCCGAAGGTCCTTTTTAAAAGTTACTACAGGTACTACCAATAAAAGTGAATATTTTAAACGTAGTGGATGTTTTTTTGCCCGTATACCTACCTCTTTTGTTGGCTGTAATTAAGCATATTAGTAACACCTCTCACAGTATATACTGGTTACAAACCGAAGTGTAATGGGCATGTTAAGAAAAAAAAAGTCACTTCATGGGTTAAGTAGAATATTGACTAAAATACAATCCAATGGGTAATCTAATGTACAACGATTATGTTCTTAGACGAGTCTACAAAATTGGCTATTTGACTACTGTTAAAAAATCACGAAAATGTTATGTTATTTCAAAGAACTGACAGAAATAACACGATGTGTTAAAAAAGTAGTAATAAAATCGATCACAAAATGGAGTAGCTACACTAGCTACATGCTTTAGAAGTTTTTGGTGGGGGCACTTTCTATCCTTGTCGCGCGAAACGGCCATTTGTACTACGTAACTATGGCGGTATGAAATATGACGTCATGTTTCTATAGCGCTGTCATTGTCTAACACGTCATTTAAAATCTCAATCAGTTATAAAAAAAGTAGTTAAAAAACTAAAAAACCCGACTAAAAACTGAAAAGCAAAAAACAAGCATATTTCGAATTAAACAAAACTTGGAAGCTGGCCCTCCTGCTTCCACGTGTCAACTAACCTATTACATCCAGAAAATTTATTTCCAATAAAATTAAGTCAATTAATTTTTTTTTTAAATAATAATAATAATAATTTATTTCCACAACTTCACTAAGCATTACAACAATGAGATCTCAACCCTTGAACTAGGACAACCTGTATGACAAGGGTTGAGGTTTATCCGGTTACATAGATCTGAATGAGGAAGCTTAGACAGTGGTTACTGACAAAAACTTAAGATAAATTGACTAAAACTAACACAAAATAAAAGGCAAAGAGAAAAAAAAAATAGAATAGAGGCACCTTACATTGATATAGAAAAAAGGTAGCGTGTGTATGGTGAGATGTGAGATGGGGTGTGTGTGTGTGTGTGTGAGAGTGTATGCATGTTATTGTTACTATGTTAGAGTACTGATGAGGGATTCCGTATCATCGAAGCTATAGTTTTCCAGCCAAAGTAATATGTTTTTAAATGTTATTTATAATAAACTGGAAGAAAGAAGACAAAGTCAGGAAATTAAAAAAAGCTTTTAATATTATAAGTGGCAATATACAAAAGTCTACAAACAATGCTAAATACCACGAATACCAATATCCACCCTTCGCAACAAAAAAGTTTACATTTAACTGGTAGCAAGATAAATAAAATTAAAAAAAACATATTACTGACTGGTTACAAAATCAACAAGTAATCATGAATCGTGTAAAAGCCATAATTATGCTAAAAAAGAAAAATAAACTGTTTTTTTTAAAATAATGGTTGCATGTGTAATGGAACAAGATGGTCAATTGGAATCGAAAAGAGGTTATACATAAATAGAGTTATTATGACCAGATTTTACTTTTGTAAATAATAATATTATTAATACTAATGGATTAATTTTGGTGTTCCGGAAAGAAGCAGCGTCACAGTGCTCGGGAGGAGGCAGCCGATCTTCAACATTACCACTGCCACATCGCCTAGGCGTAGAGAGACAGCACAGCGCGAGGTCTGACCGCGATGGATACTACAGGTTTATATTATTCTTATTTCATATTTAATAAGCTAGATTTTTCGCATTATGTAGTGGCGTTTACGGATTTTTTACAAATGTAGGTACGGCACATGTATCAGATTCATCCCAAAGGCATTAAAGGATATTTTAATATATCTAGAAAACCTTAACCGTGGTTACCGAAAATTTCTAAAAAACAATATTGATTTTATCGTGGAATTAATATGTGCCTAAAATTTGAATTAAGCCGCTAAATAAATCCTAAATCTAAATCCAGCTGGTTCCATATTTTTACATAACAATGAATACACAAATATTTATGAACAGCGCCTCCGTAACAAATGCTTATTAATTAATTATAAAACGTATATACTAACAAAGGAGTATAATAAACTCTTTACTGTTCTAAACTCATGTCTATTTTCTGATTGTAAATACTGACCATTCAGAAGGATGTCATAAAATTTAAAAAAAATTGTTTTCCCGCTACAATCTCTGTCACAATTCTTTTTTCTTCTCAGTTTTTTGTTTTAATAGATTAGTAATCGAAAAATGCATATTATTATGTCGAATTAGCCATCCTGCTTGCTCACCTCCTCGTGAGATAGTTACCCTGCAAACAAATAGTTCCCGACATAATTTTGTTCTACTCGGTCACTCCTGGTCAAAGTCTATGTACAACGGCCAGTGTAGGTAAGGAAATTTTAGTACTCTGTTTTATTTTAAGCAAATCCTACTCTTTGATAAAATCATACAACTAACCCATAGTTGCAAATAGTCTCAAATACAACAAGCACTACGCTGGGCCATGTACATAGTTGTTTGAACCAACCTATGAAACCCCACTACAACAAAAACTGCCAAGCTTACAGAAACCCTCGAGTAAAACTTCTAACGGCTCCCCAGTCTCCAACAATTGCATTGCTCTCGCACATCCAGCGCATGGATCAAAACGGTCGATAGAATCCCTTACTCGACTTTCTGCCACAACTTAAGCTTGCCCATCATCATCAAAATCCTTATCAACTTCGACTGGACTAGACTGGACTCGTGACCTACTGGCATCTTCCTTAGCCCAACGTATATATGCATATTTGTAGGCAAGCTTAGAATACTATGCTTTCTGTGTATAACGATCACCTTCCAAAATCAATTTCTTTTTTTCAATTTTCCAAATTCAATCACCCAAAATTTACAAGCAATTATGGAACGTTCAGTTCCGAATCAAAATCAAATTTGAAACACCCACCAAAGTGCTTTAATATTCCGGATGGACGGGCTCGACGATGCAAAGGTCGACTCGCTTCTCCACGCCTGCTGCATGCTGTGCAGTGACTGATAATGTGGCCTGTGCGTGCTGCACTTGAAGCCCACCAGTGAGGTGCACCTGGCTTGTTGTCGCTGCCGGACGCCTATAGCAGCCGGCCCAGGCAATTTCTTCGTGACGGCGATCTTCTTCGTACGACAATTCACTTGTTTGTCCTGGTGACACTTGATTGACGTTAGCGATGAAAACTTTTGACGTTTATCGTTCCCGGCGTCAGTGTTCTCCTTTGGTTTAACACTAGTCAGGTTAATGGGGTAGACATAGACGATTCGACGCACACGAATCTGACTTTCAAGTACTTTTTAAACTAGTCACACGTCATATCTGGATAGGATACAACCATGTAGATGCAGAGTTCTTCAACGCCTTGCTTAATGACAAAATTAGGTTTATTCCACTGCATTCTCAACAAGAAACAAGTCAGCGATGACGGACCACGAACGCGCATCGGACTCCGTTTTGTCGGGATCGAATTCCGGCAATACTAGCTTGCTATTCACGCTGGGTTTTAAGAGTTTGTTTCAGAGCGTGCGTTTGTTGGTTCTGCATTTCAATAAGTAACCATCACTGAATGTTATTGTCATTCACCGCGTGTGATTTCATTAGCACGATTTTATCTCAATTCTGATGTTGGATTGTCAGGATTTATTCCGTTAGACTCATATTTGTCACGTTGTCAGAAGTCGGGTTTCGTGCTTAGACAGTATACCCCTGACTACAGCAGAGTTGAGATGTACCGGAACTGTTTCCGATTCATTGTGCCCCGTGTTATTGTGCTAAATAGAAGTTTCACGACACCTATCTTCTGCCCACATGAAGTACGAGCCTAACTGAATAAATCCTGACAATCCGACACATGGATTACTTTAATCGTTATACTTTTAGTGATCGCAACGAGCTGATGCGAGAACGTGAGCGGGACCGAGAGCGGGGTTACTTGAGTGACCACAACACCAGGTTTGTAAAACTGAAATCATATTAGTAAAGGAATAGGTAGACGGAACACCTGAAATGCAAATGTTGAATTGTTATCACGTGTACCTGTACATACCTTATTTAACTATTTAACCTCTCGCGTGTCAAAAGTACAGCATAATAATGTACATGAAACAATGGCTTTTTAATCGTGTCTATAAACTAGACATGCGATAGGTTAATATTTTAAACCATACTTACCTTAACTTTATTTTCTAAGAAACGAGTACATTATTATCACAATATCATGCAAATTGCAAAATATGCTTACCACATTTAAACCTAAAGTACGTGCACTCTGCACGTACTCGCATAAAGGCACTTTGAAGAACCTTTGTGTTGAAGTTTGTAAACAATGCTTTACTTATACTTACTGAATTTAGAATAATTAAGGCCCAATATTTTAATTGCTATACGATCTGTGCGGGCCATAAATACTATTTATTACAACACCGTTTAGTAATATAGGATATTTCGATTTGTGATCCATCAATCACAAATAATATTAATGGCAATAACAAGCCTTCTGTGTACGGTGTGTTAGAGTAAACACCCTTGACTCAGCATGACGTAGTACTAATTGCTGCATTGAGCCATCAAGATTGTTATCCCCTATACAAAAACAACTTGTTAAGGCTTGAACCAAGCAATTTACTACTTAAACCAAAGAAATATATCGGTATGATTGATTTGATCTTTCTGAAAGTATTTTGAGTTCTATGTCATTTTTACCTGCAGATTACGGTGCATTGGCTGTACCTGTTCTTGTATTAGGTATGGTACATGATAAAACTGATTTGTAACTTGATCAACATTAATGATCAACAGTTTGGGTAAACGTCTCGCCCCATATCGTGTAGGTATGTGTCGCTTATGCTTACAAAAATGAACCAGCTAATTTTCTATCGAGGCTAATATACCATTGTTCATTACCATCATAACAGTACCTTGTCAATACACCTATGATAACATCATTTATGTTAAGAAAAACCTACATTTATTTATTTTTAAAGAAGTGACAGACACCACTATAATACTAGAAACAGGGACCACCTTTTTTTTTGGTGGTGGGAAATCATCAAATGACTCCTCCCGCTCTGGGCAGAGCGGTAGGGAGTGTCAGACTTCTACTGACTAAAAACCACCCATGTTCCTTCTTAGCCATTTGTACCGAGACTGCGGTATCTCTTTAGAACAACCCACAGCCCCGACGGGGACAGGGACCACCTAGTACAGGTTTCAGGCCAGCCAAAGTAGACCCACCCATCTTCCATGGGGAACTGTTTCAAATGTTAAAATAAAGCTCCCACATTCTACAAGTGAATGTGATGAAATTTAAATCTTGTATAAACGCACACTATAAGTGTGCACAAGCTCATCATAAGTTGGAGGAATACGGTGGGTGTGGTTCTACTCCTCAACCATAGGGGCAAACAAATTGATACCATGTGAAGTTATTGTGGAACCGGCAGAAAATTGTAAAAATGTCTTTGCATTGTATAGATTCAACCTCTTAGTGTTATATAATTGAATAGAACACGTGTGAGTACTAAGAACAATAAAGCTACCATTTACATACCTACATTTAGTTATTTTTCATTGAGACGAATTTGCCCTGACTGTTGAGAGAATGTCATGCTCACTCAAATGTCTCTCGCTGATGGTGACGCGGGCGCATTTAGTACCCTTCAAAATGGTCGAGCTGAATAGTGCTGATCTACGCGTTATGTTCGTGAACGGACGCTGTCAGTAGGGACTAGTCATCCCTTAGCTGCCATGGTTTATTTTATTTTTGAATTGTTTATTATTTCTCTTTACTCTGAACGCTCTTAACTTACACGCCTTTCTACATCGTTCTCACATAATTACATGTATGATCTCAACATTAATGATTTAAGCAAGATTTTGTATCAATATTTTGGTTTAAAAGAGTGTCCATATTCGTTTCTTGCCCATTCTTCTCCAATGAGATCTACGCTTTGGAATGGGCAACTACAGTACTTCCACAAGTTATTATGCCTTGTGATGTAGTTTTACTTTCTTTATTTTTCTGATATTCAAAAGTGCATCTAATGGTAAAATTGAAATAAATGCTTTCTGTTTGAGTTTGGGTTTGCGTTCATATCGCTTTTCGTAGATCGTATAGCGGTGTTTCTAGAGTAGGTACACAATTAAGAAATGCTAAGGACCCGCTTCGACTAAAATCATTCTTAGAAAAGGTTGAGCTAGTACTCGTATATACAAGATCAAAATATACTGTAGCAAAAGCTTAGTAAACATTTCGATAACTGTATGCTTTAAAGATAGAGGAAAAACACCTTTTTGGTGACTTCAACCAAGTTTTCCAATAGTTGATGTACTAGTAAAAAATCGTTTCGTTTGTTTTAGGGACAGAGTGCGAGATCGTGATCAAGGATATCTTAGTGATCACCAATCAAGGTAAGTGTCTACACAGACCAAAATAAAGTAAAACTCCTCTTGTAAATAATGCAGCGCCTACGTACATTTACTCCATTAATCTGTTACAATTGAGAGATTTTTTAAATAGTACCGATTCCCATTTCAAAAGGTATGTTAATAAAGGACTAACGCTTATTAAATCGACAGAGTAATTTACACACAATCCCAATGCATGCATTTGTCAAGTACAATTCAACAGTATTCCTTTACGTCGTTGACCAGATGAAATTTCCAAACGTACGAAGCAGGCATAACTATTTTTCTTTTCGATTTTTTGCTAGAACATTATAATTATATGTCACGCGTTGATGCTGCATTATTTATAAATGGTGTTAAACCTTTACAATTAAATAAAGAATCTTGTAGGAATTGCGTATATACTCGTATCGGTACTTGAATACCTCTGTACCAAGTTATTAATATATAACAATAGGTATCTTGGAGTTATGTACAGACGCCAGAACATCAAGCTACAACAATCTTTCAATTTTTTTTATTTTCAACTTTATCGCTAAAGCAATAGTTTCAAGGTTGAGAAAAATTCACTGTTTCGGGTGTTAGCTTGACGTGCTGGCGTCTGTGCCGTGAACTAATTCACGTAACTAAATAAGTTTAGTTGCTGTAATTGTCATTTGTGGTCGCGCACTAATTGCTCATTCTACTACTACGCGTAGAACAAAAATTAGAATAATACGGTTTAGCACTTCGCAAAATTCGCCCACTGATTATAATTAATTAATCAGGTACTGGCACTGAATGTTTAGCAATTATTTAATTGAATCGTTGCATTCTCTTTTCATTCTTTAGCATATATGTGACTGTATGGCATGGCAATAAAGTGTACCAAGATAAAATTAGCAGACACTTTAGTTTAGTTTTAGGCCGTGGTGAACAAACTTTCCCATTTTCAACCTACCGCGTTTAGCTACTTATTCCAAACATGGTCTCTAGAAATACCTGTACTGTAACCTAATGATAGATACACGCGAAGTTCTTTTACCTATTGTTATCATATGCAAAGTAACTTATTTTGGGGTCAGTAACAATTAAGTTAGTACTAGCTAATTAGCTTTTGTTACAGTCGAGTCAATAACATTCATATCTATCTAAAGTTAAAAGCTATATTAGTGTATTTACCCTTTGAACGTATTTCGTCAGAAGAACATGTAAATTGCTGTCGATACTCTTGACAAAAGGTCCAGCTCATTTAAAAGGGTAAAAGGGCCAAATTATCTTCTAAGGTATGTAATAACAAAGTTACTGTCCCATGCCGTCAACACATAGGTACTTGCTTATATGATGCCACCATTGCTGAATACACAATTAGAAAGCTCTTCTTCTTCTTCAACCTTTGACCACCCAATGAAAGTTCAATTTTAATCCCCACAAGCAAAGAGAATATAGAACCTATGACATAATTATGTATTTGATGCTCGAATTTTTTTAATTTTTATTCATAAATATAATATGTGTTTACTTAATAATCACATTAAGTACTTATATTAAAGTCAAATGGAACCTTAATTTGCTAACTGATACTGATATTTGAACTGTTTGACTGATGCATGGTTTATTGACACAAACTTTGGGTAAAACCGCAACCAATATAAATAGTGGTATCGGTGTTCCTATTTTCAATAAGAAAGACATCCATTAATTCAAGTGCATTAAATTACATGTCACTAAAGCAGTTTACCACTAACAAATTCCCTGTGTTACATAAACATACTACATAAAATGTTGGTTCCACAATTCATTCAATGTATAAAATAATAGATAATTGCCTCATTACAGATGCATTTATAAAGATTAACCTTTAATCGCAGAACTCTGAATTTCAATAAATGAAATTTTCACAGCATTAAAATAACTGTAAATAAAACTTTCATCCCTTCAGCAAACCTAGATTTTAGTTTAACAGTCGTTGAGTGGGGCCCATTTTTGTTTCGCAAAACAGCATCAGTTCTCGTACAATAACGTTTATATTTTAACACTTCAGATTTGAGAATTTAAAGTTAAAAACTTTAACAGCACGTTAGTACTTAGAAGGATTCCTTTAATATAGCCCACAAAACATTATGGACATTAATTTTCTGGTTCTATTTACTACACGAGCAGTATTATATTATACTAGCTGACCCACGCAACGTCGTCTGCAACACATAATATAGCTTATAACCTTTCTTGATAAATCGACTATCCAACTTATTAAATTGAGCTATATCGTACTCGTAACAAACAAAAAATCTTACCTTTCCTCTATAAAATACCTATTAGTCTAGATTGACTTCGATTATATTATTAAAGTAACAATTACTATAGGTATCCCTTACTGTTTAATATACAGTAACACCTTGTACTTGTAAACATTATGGTGTAGTAAATATTTTGAATTTGAATTTCTCCGGAGCCCCCAGAGGCCAGAATCCCCACCTACCGCACCGGACCAAATGACTGCCACGCGCTAATTATTTTGTCGCCCGTATATTTTTACATTGCGATATCTTCTAAGATATTTGTTTAAACTGTATAGAGTAAAGGGCACAAATATTCTATATTAAATTTCCATGGTAGCAAACACATTTATTTAGATATAGATTAATACCATATGGGTTAAATAAGCTTCACAAAATATAATTCTTTTTAACCTAACATTTTAATATAAAAAATGGTTACAGTGAGTCAATCGTAAAAGATAAACATATGCTGTCGCGGACTTTTTTTTAGAACTTTTAAAGAGGAACAATTTCGTCATACATGATATTCGCACGGTTTTCGCAGCGCACGCAACTTAAGCTCTCAAAAAGGAATATCTTTTCCCGTTTTTGCAACATTTTTCATTTATGCTCCGCTCCTATTGATTGTAGCGTGATGTTATATAGCCTAAAGCCTTCCTCGATAAATGGACTATCCAACACTAAAAGAATTTTTCAATTCCAACCAGTAGTTCCTGAGTTTACCCCGTTCAAACAAACAAACAAACAAACAAACTCTTCAGCTTTATAATATTAGTATAGATGTATGGGGCATTTCACGTCAAGAGGACAATAAAAAAAAATGAGGTCGTGAATTTTGTTTATACTCTGGTAAGTTATACTTCTAGTAGACATGTATGTGTACACCCATTTTTTTTTTCGTGTGATGCTTTATTGCTGAGTTATGAGCTTTTAAAATTTTACTAAGAATGATATCATGAATTTTTGGATGCTTATTATCTGTTTCAATTTATTTGTAAAAAAACTAAAAAGTATTGTTTCTTATAGTAAAATAGTTGAAGTTTTTAATTTTTTTTGTCAAATTCTAAATTTGAATTTTTCACGAGTAGAATACCGGAAGTGAAAATTTCAAATCGATGTTTAAGTATGTTCGACACTTTTTATTTTTATTTTTTTTAACTTAAATTAAAGCATTAAATGTACTAATTATCCACAAGAAAAATTAAAACTTGATCGCCAATAGTTTCAGACTTAGAGCACATAGAGTACATACACATAGCAATTAGCACAAACGATAGTGCCGTCCAGGTTGTCACGTAGGTACTCATTGACTGGTAAGTAAATTGGACAAACAACATCACCACTACACTTCAGAAACTTTTCAGTTTTTCAGTACATTGAGAAAATAAGGTTATCCTTGCTTTTTCTGTTATCCTCAGTCCACCCCTTCAGGGATTTGTGTAAAACCAATCTCTGATAATTATTCCTCGAATTAATTGATTGGCCAATTTATTATGAAAACGTTCAAAAGTATTAAGGATAATTGAAGTACAATTCATTTGAACCATCCGTGTACTGAGAATTACGTCAATTAGTTCAATTAATGTTTTTACGAATGAATGAATCTCGAATTCGTTGGGAACGGACAAAGATAAAATTGGATTTTTAACAGAGATGCATCTGTCACGAACTCTCGTTTGATCTACGTGTACAAATGCATAAAAATTGAATGCCAGCCGGCTCTCGGTTGCAGGTAATGCATTAGTGTGAAAAAGCTTTGTTGAATTCCGTTGCATCAGCCTTTGCTGAAAAATACGTGAATAGAGCGAAAAAGCGTGGAAAGAGCATGTCGGTATTCAATCGATATGTACGTTTTTTTTACCCGAATAAGATGAAGCCAAAAGGAAGGGTAATGATTTTGGCAGTCTATTGAATATATGCTTGTATGTTCCACCATAGCGCCTAAACTACGGAACGGATTTTAATAAATGAGGTGTCAATAAATTTGTAAAAATAGCCCAGGTGACATAGGCTACATAGATTAAAAAAAAATATGGAGGAATTTAAATGACACATTCTAACCTCGAAAAACATTAAATTGAGGTAATCATGTTTGGTATCAAATGAAAGATCTTGGCGAGCACATTACGAATATGTATATTATTATTATATTATAGTTTTAGTCAACATATACGTTACTTCCAAGCCGAATGTGTCGGTATCACCAGAGCGGCACAAGCAGTTGCAGCCAGAGACGTCAGAGATTTTAAAATAAAAATCATCTCCGACAGTGCATCGGTGCTTCAAGCCCTAAAAAACAACACAATTACCTCTGTCCTAATACTGGAATGCCACAATGCACTCCAATCCATTGCAACCACGAACAGTGTAACCCTGCAATGGATTAAAGGACACAGCAACTCGCTGGGCAATGACGCAGCAGATGAGCTGGCCAAGAGAGGCTCAGGCGAGACAGTATTTGGACCGGAACCACTACTGCCCATACCTCAGGCCCAAATAAAAACATGGCTGCGTTTAAGAACCACAGAAAAACACCTCACCGAATGGAGAAACAGTGAAGGATGCAGGCAAACAAAAGATGCAGTTCCGGCGGCACCAATGAAGTTTACTCGCAATCTCATCAAACTTAAAAGGGACAAAATCCGTAAAATCATAGGAATTTTAACGGGTCACTGTTCCTTAAACAAACATCTACATAACATAGGTGTAACAGACAGCCCACTGTGCAGAGGATGCATGGAGGCGGAAGAAACGCCAAGGCACGTACTCCTAGAGTGCAGGAGCGTGGCAGATCACCGGGCACAAACTCTACGATCCCCATTAACTCTCCCAGAAGCCTGCAGCAGTCTGGGAAGGCTGCTAAAATTCTGGGACGACCTATGTTGGTTGGAGTAGGTATTTATTCAAACAGCACGCACAATGGCCCAATCAAGAGGCTAAGTGCGGACAAAAGCCCAGTTAAACTAAACTAAACTATATACGTTGACGTCAACGCATGCGACTACGGCTGTCCTATATGATCATTTTACTTATAATACGTTATAATGAAATATACAAATTATCTACTTACTAGACGATAATCAATTAACAGGATAAGGTTCGATAGATAAGAATATCAGACAAGAATTATTTTCTTGTTTTCTACTTTTAAGACCGCGGTTTTGTGTACATCAAACTAAGTACCCCTACGCAAAAATTATTGCTGGGAAACGACTTTTTTTTTTGGGTCAATAATTACATTTTACGGTAAAAATCAATGGAGCACTCTTAAAACATTGTGCTAGTGGGTGCTATGAATAGTAAACGGATCATGGAGGCAATTTCAGTAAAGTTATAACTTGAAAAACTAGTATATAAAAAAACAGGTGTTTAAAATTTGGAACTTTGACCTCTAATAATGATCGCAGGACGTGGACGTGGACACTCACGGTACGGTTGGTCCATAAATTTAAGGTCGCTCAGCGAGCTATGGAGCGAGTTATGCTAGGAGTCTCTCTCAGGGATCACGTTCGAAATGAGGTGATCCGACAGAGGACCAGAGTTGTCGACATAGCTCACATAATAAGTCAGCTGAAGTGGCAGTGGGCCGGCCACATAAGCCGCAGAGCCGATGACCGTTGGAGTAGACGTGTTCTTGAGTGGAGACCGCGAAACGGCAAGCGTAAGGTGGGACGCCCTCAGGCTCGGTGGAGCGATGATCTTCGCAGAGTGGCTGGTAACAACTGGATGAGAGTTGCCGAAAATCGAGTTGAGTGGTGCAAGATTAAAGAGGCCTATATCCAGCAGTGGATTGCAATAGGCTGATGATGATGAATGATCGCAGTGACAGGGAGAACAGAAATTATCGCAGTGACAGTGAGAACAAGTGCCTATCGGCTTCATTAAGGGCATTATATACTGTCATAACGTTACAAACAATATTCCCGATAGAAGTTCAATCAACACCTAATAATTGAATTGTATACAACATGTTCGAATCGAACACCAACTCATGTCATTTAAAACATTGCTTTCAATTAAAAGCAATGGGGGAAAATAACAATGGGGGTAAATTAGCAATTCAGCTTCCTTATTAGGAAGCTGAATTGCTAATTTACCCATTATCATAATCTGTAATTAACTTAGTGGGTCTATTGAAATTCAATGGTTTCATTTCCTGGCAATAACTAGCAAGGGGCGTATTTCTATTTTGACCTATCACAAAATTCATCATCTGCGTAGCCTTTTCTCAACAATGTTTTTCATGGAGCGACTGCCTATCTGACCTTCCCAACCCGATTTTCGGGCCACTGATTACCTGTAACGACAGTCAAAGATGTAAAAATGACAGCCGAAATCAGTTTCTTATCGTGCTTTCCGAGACACGGAGGCAATAACTCAGTATGTAATGGGTGGTCACCCGTTCACAGACTAACCTAGGCAAGTACGGGTTAACCTAAAGATTGATCCGAGCGGTTGATATTATTTAGCCACGAGCTCCACCTACTACAAAAAAAATACGTTGCACAAAATTGTGTTACTATTTTGTACACATTAATACTACCATTCATTATTTCGCAATCGTAGAAAAAACTAACCGGTACGGTACTGCAAAACCATAGTAGTGTAGCTGATATTTCTCCAGAGAGTATGTTCGCCTAGAAATGTAGAAACGCAGAGTAACAATATACCTTATTCACAGAGGTTTAGTAAAATGCCATAAGCATTGAGGTATCTTAACGGATTAAGGAGCTCCATTCTGAAAACAATAATGCTCAGTAGAATACAAGGAATCTCCGTAATCGCTATACAAAATTGTAGCTACGTGTTTACGATACATTTATAGAGATAACGATTTCAATTCATCCCTCGCTCAACCACTTAGCAAAGGGCTTTACTTGAAAAATAACAATAGTTAGCGCGAGGAAAAATATCTCTTACAAAATGGTCAGCTTACTGAATTCGGCGTGTTGGGCTTTCCTTTCACTCTTTCTTTTAGAAATAGAAGGCGAAAATAACGCTTCTAGATACCCTTAATGTAACTGAGATACCTACCTTGGTGTATAAAAATAGAGAGGATTAAACAGTTGAGTTCTTGATTTATTATAAATAGTATCTGCAGTAATAAAAGTAAAAGGGTTTCGTTGTAAAAATATACTATTTGCTGGATGGAAAGTTGACCTTTCTAGTAATGCAACTGCCCGGAGACGTACTGGGTTGCCATTGATTTATTTGCTGACACGCCTACATCTTGTCTGGCGGGGGAATATAGTTGAACGCACCTCATGCTCAGCCATTGCTTTATATACACGTATATTAAATCTTTATACGTACATAACATTACGCCTGTAATCCCAGAAGGTTTGGTAAGAGGAATAGGTACCCTTTACGAACGTTTTAACGTCCCATGTAATAGGGGGCAAGCCTATTGGTTTCAACCGGGCACAAATTCAAACTCCGTGGCTGCTGATATTTCTGATGGTAAACCCCAATAATACTTTTCCCGTCCTGAAAACTCAGGACCTCATGCTCTGCAGTCGCGCTTGCGACCACTAAACCAACGAAGCAGACAACAAATAAAATTATTGAATAATCTAATAAAAAAACAATAATCTTTTATAGAGTTCAAGAATGACTGCCTTAAAAATATTGGCACTGATTTTGTTGTGACTTAGATGGGAATTCACAACAGCGTCTCATCAACTTTTGAATAGACTTGTACTAATGACTGAGGCATTTTGGGAATATTATATTGTTACTTTTAAAAATTAACTTTTAAAAAGTCAGTAAAGTTTACGTAACTTGAATGCTTCCTATGTCGAGCTCATATTTTTATTTAATTTGGATTCTTTAGAATTACCGATTTACATATAAATAATAGTATATGCAGTAAGCAGCCGCTGCACGCTGGTCCCTTATGGTCGACCAAAAAGTCACCGCGTACACTTTTATCAATTACGTTATTGGTGGGTAACATATGTTATTTCGGTAAAGGAATGTTGATATTTCATCCCACAAGACCCATTGTCGTGTAAGTAGGGTTAGGTATCGATCGTGCGACTCAGTTATTGTCGTAGTTATCGTTTTTCCTGCGTCACGTATGCTCCAGGGTATACTCTCGGGACAGAATTAGCCATTCGCGAACCAAGCAATTTTTGTAATACTAAAGGGCCGACAATAATTTATGATGCTTTTGATAATATTACACAATTTTGCGATCTATAATCCGGTTCCTCGAGGTCTATAAGGATATTAAGGCTGGCAAGTCGGATCTTATTAGACGATTGAATGATGGAAACGTTGAAGATGCTTTTGCAAATTATATGAAAGTATTTTGCTTTGTTGTGAGAGCGATGTTTAATAAAGTGCTTGACAAAAATTCGTTACGATATTTTTTCTTTGGTCTCGAGCACAATGATTGATTATGTAAAAGAATCTTCCCGGCCCGTATAAAGGACGTAAGTGAAAAAGGTAAATCATATTAATGTCCTTCCTTGCCTACGTATTTGGAAAATAAAAGACCTGTGCTTACCGCTTCGAAAACTACGCTGTTTACTTCAAAGACAGGTATTCATGATCCTGTTATTACAAAATTGTTTTGTCTGCCTACGTTAAACCCGTTGTTGTGTTGAGCTCGAACTATGAGCAAATACATACACGTAGTGTTTCGTGAAGATTCTTCAGGAATACAGAATAGTTTAAATGTTGGAAACTCTCTCTTCAGTTAGGTATCCAACAGACTGGAAATATTATTAAAATTATAACTTCTTTAACGGCGTTGTGCACTTTTTTTGGGATAATAATAATAATACGGAGAATACTTGCATAGACACAACCTTGTAGCCAGGATTATCCATCAGCAACTTGCTCTAAAATACAATCTTGTGGAATCGGAAGTGCCGTACTACAGATATGTGCCTGACCCAGTTCTCGAAAATGACAATATCACACTGTACAGGGATCAATCCATCATCACTGACAGGACTATTATAGCTAATAAGCCTGATATAGTGGTGGTGGATCGATCAGAGCGTCGCACAATGATTGTTGACATAACCGTCCCGCATGACGAGAACCTCGTGAAAGCCGAGAAAGATAAGCAAATCAAGTATCTTGACTTGGCTCGCGAGGTTGTCGAAATGTGGGGTGTGGACCCAGCGATCGTTGTGCCGATAGTCATTACAGCCAATGGCTTAATTGCCAAGAGCCTCGACCAACACCTGAGGAGGCTCTCGTCAGGCGGCTGGATCAAGGGCTTGATGCAGTGAGCGGTACTCCTGGACACGGCTCGTATTGTTAGGAGGTTCCTTTCTCTGAAGCCCTGACCAGAGAAAGGAACGTAAAGGTCCGGTAGCTTGGACCCTGTGCCCGATACCGGTGGGCTACAATTTTTAATATTTTTAAATGTTTTTTTTTATTGTTTTTATAAGTAATATTTAAAATGTATAAAGTTTGTTTACTAATAAATAAAGGGAATAATAATAATTTTTATTTTCAGAAAAAAACACATTTTAGGCTCACAAAAAAAAAAAAATTCAACTCACGTCAGGAAGGACACGTGACCTGATCGAAAATTCGTAAGAACGGCGCTGGGCGCTTGCGCGAATGTGCGTGTGTGTCAAATGTCAAAATGTAAATTGCCATGTTAGTGTACGATAGCTCAATAAATGAATATTGTATTTAACCACATAAATGATAGTGCTTTTATGCTAAGCAATTTGTGCAAAATTATTCCATTCCAAAATATTCAAAAATGCACAACGTTAATGTTCAAGTTTTCACTTCTGTCGGCAATCCCGGAGTGCAACCCGTTTTTTTATAGTATGTGACTCACAAACGACCAAATCTGATTTAAAAGAGTACCCTTATATCTTTAGAGAAATAGCCGCTCTTGAAACTATTAAAACAGGTATTATATTTTTTTTAAAACGGCCGTAGAAAAAAAAAACCGACTTCAAAAACACAAAAAAGTGAAAAATAAACTTCACAAGAAAAAGCAGCTTCTGAAGTGACATTTTGTCTGTTTGATTTCGTTTTTTTTGCCACCGACTTCAGAAACTGCTTTTTCTTGTGAAGTTTATTTTTCACTTTTTTGTGTTTTTCGTTTTTGTGTTTTTCGTTTTTGTGTTTTTCACTTTTTTGTGTTTTTAAAGTCGGTTTTTTTTTTGCAAAGAAGTTTTTTTATTTTACAATTTTTAGTTGTAATATCCTATACAAATATTTACTATACATTTAACATTCAACCAAGAACCCTAACCCTTAACCTTCAAGATTCCCTTATTATTGCTTACGCCTAACCGTTTAGGAGTAGTACCTTCCATAATCAGCTCACCTAGATAACCTGAAAGAATACAACCATATATACGTCCCCATAATATTTTACTAAAGAATTATGCTCCAACTCCTAACCGTTGAGGAGTTATACCTTCCATCATCAACTCATCAACATGAAGTGATGACTGCTAGATGCAAATACTTAAAAAACTTTAGAAAAAGCACGCAACACGTGATACATGCCTATTCAATTTGAGGGTTGCCCTCAATATCTCTGGGATCCCTTCATCAGATCCTGATTTGGTGACAATTGGACCACCTCGGGAGTATACCTATTCGAACACAAAAATAATTTTGAAAATCGGTTCATTAATGACGGAGATATGCGATAACAAACATACAAAAAAAAAAAAACATACAGACGAATTGATAACCTCCTCCTTTTCGGAAGTCGGTTAAAAATAGTATTCATGCCAAAATATTGTGAACAATATTATGTTATTCAATTTACTTGGTTCCTTTTGTAACGGTTCGTTATATTAGATGCAGTATTATTATCGTACACGCTTTTGTATCATATAACGGAACCAAGTAAATAGGAGAAGGAAGAGATAAGTAAAAGGTAGTAAATGACTTAGCCAAACACTGCGCTATGAAGACTCACAGCGAACTGTTTGGCTAAGCTTTTTTCTTCCCTTTTCGTGAAACGGAACATCATTCCTGTGTTACATGTGAGTTTTACCTTTAGCTTTAAAATCAAAGCCAAAAATCAGGTCAGGCATTTATGTAGGTATATTAATTTATGTTAACAAAATAGTATTCTCCTAATTTATTTATTTTTGTACTCTACCACAATGCTATCCTATTTGACCCTAAGGTAGAGAATGCCTTGTGGCATTAAGTCCGCCTATGTACCTACCACGTTTGTGCATGAAGTCTAAAAAAAAAAAGAAGTCGAGTTGCTAAAGTTTGTATCAACACTGCGTACTTTAAACAACATCAAAAACTAGGAGCCGTTAATCTGACACGGAACAATGGCGTCCAATCCCATTCGTCTGACCATCGCAGTCAGGATACGTCCATTTCAAATTAGTTTAACTTTGGACGGTTTGTGTATTTTTCATCTATTTGAGGCACGATAATACGATCGGAAGTTTTACATTGTAGAGCTCTTGTGTGAATTAACAGATACTCAGATGCCATTTTAGTGGATATATTTGTTAGCCAGAGAAAAAGCTACTGTACAACTTTTTGTTTTACTTATAATACATAATACAGATCATAGTTAGTCTAGCCTGACTAACTATGATCTTCACTTTTTCGTCCATTTGTTCGTGTAGTAAGAAAATAAGTTGTGAATTTAGTTGAAGTTTTTATATTAGAGGTTAACAGACTTGAGAAACCATATTAGGTATACTTTAGTCCCAACCGCTGAAATGTGGTTTGAAATGCAGCCTTTTTTTTTTTTGGGTGGGTGGAAAATCATTAAATAATCCCTCCCGCTCTTGGGCAGAGCGAAAGGGAGTGTCAGACTTCTACTGACTAAAACCACCCATGCTCCTTCTTAGCCCTTCATGTCGAGGCCGCGGTATCTCCTGCGAACAACCCGCAGCCCCGACGGGTTGAAATGCAGCCTTGGTTTTGTTTCAGATGTTTCTGAGTTCCGTAACGATCCGATCCGCCTGCGTTAATCATAGCTACGAGTATTAAAAGCAGTATGACAATTATAATGTACGTTATGCACAGTTTCGTGAGCGCAGCCCGGTGCGCTTCATGCATCGGTGAGTCAGCCCGCGCGGCGTGGTACCGCCACTCAGACGGGTGGCGCGGCGCCCCACCCCCCGGCCCGCGCCGCTCCCCCTGGGACTCCCTCCCCAGCCTCCGCCACGAGGGCAGCCTTAACGACTCCGGCTACAGGAGCAACAGGGCTGACAGCTTCGAGCAAAGGTATGATATAGTTCTACGGTGTATTATACTGCACTGACTTTACTTGACGACGCGCCGGCGGCATCAGACCTTACTTAGTAAATTACTTGTACGTTATACATTTTCTGTAGAAAGAAAGCTTAGTATGAAAGTATTTTCTGGAATTAAAAGAAAATGTACTGAAACCGTAACTTCAGTCGTCCCTCACGTATTATTTATTTATTTCAAATTAAAAATAATAAATACGACCTCATCTGAAACCCAATGTTCATTTTAACAATTTATGTCACTGAAGAAGATTGGCAGTGAAATCCGAGTCCAAATGAAGTTCTCATTACTGCCTGTCTATCGGAACCCGGCCCGAAATGGAATGAACGGATTTTGATTCCTCTTGACAGGTTCATTTTTCATACTTAATTTATTAGTTGAAATGGAAAAACGAAAAGTTTCCAATACCTACGACTAACTTTAATTTGTTCTGAAAGTTAAGTTACCCTAAGTTAACCTAGTGCTACGTGCAATTTTCTAGAGCTACGCTCAAAATGCAAATATATGATTCTTATTCAATTAAATCACTAATTTAGATTTTCATAGTTTCGCTTATCAGAAGGCCTAAATGTTCAATCTTCTCTGTCGACAAATGTCGAATGATATATAATTGGTAATTTGGGATTTGACTGGAGAAGAAGTACTTACTCAAATATTGAATAAGTTTCCTGCAGCTTTTGAGAAATAGTAAATAAAACGTCCTTTGGGTAAACTTAAGTATACCTTACGAAAGCCATTATTATACCAATTCAGAGAATTACTCAGTATAAGCTTTCAACTCGCGATTCCAACAAAATGTTTCATTATTTTTCAGGATCTGACGTTGATCAAAAAACAAAATTAACTTAACTCCCATAGGAAGTACAATTTGTTTATAGGTTAATTCTCTTCACGATAGAAAAATTTTGTAATTCTACGTAAAATCACGATTACAGTACCAAAATGTTTGTTTACTTTAAAATAGGCAGTCAAACATATCTGAGGACCAATATAACTATTCAAAAGACATTTCCTAAATCCTCGCGGGAGGATGAAAATTGGAAAGTTTGCCCAATACGTAAGCCAAAAGGTATTTCGTGTTTTTTTTTTTCAAGTAACGACGGTCCCATGTGTCTTCATTTTTGCTGATGATACATGACTACGGACATTTTCCACATTCTATCAAAGTTGTCTTGTCAACCAACGTACTCCTGACTAGCTAAAAAGGGTCCTTTTATCACCCAACGAAAGATAAATATTTGGTCATAGTACCAACATCGTTAAAAAAACTGTTCTTTTATTTTCCATTTTAATTTAAAACACCGCGCGAAAGTTAAACACAGATCCGTTAATCAAGTAAAGTTAAGAAAGGGTAAATATTTAGCCTCTGTTACAGGGGTACTTTCGACCGCCAAGACAGCGTTCGTTCGGAATACGCAAGCGATCGCGAATCTGCGCGCTATGGGATTGTTCAGCAAGCCTCCATTGATAGCACCGACTCCAGGATTTGCTACTTGACATCGAGTGAGGTAAGTTACTTCTATTGATTTCTCCCTCCTCCTCATCTTATTGTTTTTACTGTATCTAACCAGGACAAGCTTATCTTAAGAGAGGAATTTATGTATCATGTAAGTATCTGGTTTATTGCGGACATACCTTACGTTTTATTAAATCTCATACATTTATATTAGGAGAATTTTCTGAAGGAAACAAGACTCGATTGCTTTCTCTACATTCATGTTCCGTGGGTCATTTACTTAGCAAAAACCTGAGTTTTATGCTTCTAAGAATGAGCTAATATAGTATTGACTGTTTAGGTGAGCCGTACTATAAGTCAATGATTTAGATCTAGGCATTGTCGTCTCTTTTTGCAAAATGTGTCCCGAATACCAACTACAATACCTGGTGAGCTCGCTTTATGAGTTCACGGGATAGGTATACGTATGAAAAATGAAAGTGTGAATCTTACAGTCTTGATCGTTTAAACTGCCAACATGTAGAGTCAACGTGGAAGACTCAATAGGGCTGTGCAGAAACTGGGAGCTTTTTCTCTTAATGAGCTAGAAGTAACCATATAATTGGCTACTTTCCTGAGTAAAAAAATATGATTCTGTTTAGTCAGTTAGATTATCGAAAAGTATTGGATAGATACGTGTTTTTTGTTTTATCAAATTAATAAAAATTGACGAATATAAAACGCGTCAAAGAGTGGGAGCTTGTGACGTCACGTTTCAATAGAAAATGTACTGAAATGTGACGTCACAAGAGTTTTAGAAACACTGTAGTCTATTTTTTGTTTACGTGAAAAAAGAAAAAATATGTATCCAATATTTTTTGGAAATCTATCTGACGAACTTACTAGATTTTTTTTGTCAAGTATTGAACATTGGTTTTAAAAGTCCCACATACATTATTACATGTAAAATGATAAATGTTGTAGTTAATTAAGTCAAACCAAACGAATGAATACATTAACATTATGAACCTAATAATATTATTGCTGAAGCGTTCCAAAATTGTTCCAAATCTAACTGTGAATTTGAGATACCTACTCTAATACACGTCTTACTAAATCTATTCACGTATTCAGAATCCAAAAGCAAATCGATTTAATGAAACAGCGTGCACCGAGTTTAATTTCATTTTGGAGTAGTAGGTATAGGAAACCATCAAAGAAATAATTAAAATATATCGCTAACATTATCAAGCAAGAGCTTTCATTATCATTACCTTTATTAATTAGTCCTTATCGCCCCTCTGTTACGAAAAGGCCTTTCACTGAGTCGTCCACTTCTTGGCGTATTATAGGCACCGAGTTTTTCTCTCCACCTTTTGCGACGTCGACGTTATCGCCCGAAGGTTTTCCTCGTTTATAGTTTTCCCCACAGATTTTCCCGGTTTCTCTTTCATTTTGATGCAATAGCTAAAAACAAATTCATTTATTTTGTGCACTTAAGTTGGTATAATAATACATAAAATTCAAAAACTATCTATGTCCCGCCGTTAAGCATACATTTTTTTTCTCAAATTAGGTACTTAGGTACTTATATTTTTATTAAGCCTTTATTGCTGAATAACTAAACACAAGTACAATTCAATAATATAAAAATAAAAACTTAAATCTAACACATCGGGTTTTCCGGTTTAGTGATCAGCGTGTCCTGTGACACATAGGCCTCTTCCAGCTTCTTCCACTCATTTCTGTCTCTAGCTTTCCTAGACCAGGTAGCGCCTCCAATTTTCCTTATGTCATCTATCCATCTCTTTGCCTGTCTTCCCTTATTCCTTTTGCCATCGCGTGGTTGCCACTCTGTTATTGTTTTGGTCCATTTTTTCTTACTATCTCTCGTCATGTGTCCTGTCCATCTCCATTTCAACTGTCTTACTTTCTTTATTGTATCTTCTACTTTGGTTCTGGATCGTATTTCAACTGCTCTTAGTCGATCTTTTTTAGTGACACCCATTGTAACGAGTCTTTTAAGCCTGTTACATACTATTGAATTCTTTGCTTTGATTTGTAGGCTCTGGTTGGTGTTGCCTTATGAAAATTCATTTTTTGTTGACTTGGATTCGTGAAGTGGTCACACTGATTTTTATTTTCGATGCTGTCAAATTGACTTTGACATTTCTTGCTTTTCGACCTACAGCCTGGAATCAATGGAGTGATTTTTGAGCGCTCCAATAAAATCTCAAAATATAACTTGAGATGGGCGGCATCTAGTCCCTAATTATGTGGTAGCCGATTGCCCTTGTCATGATCCTAATTGGATAGCCTTTATTTTTTAAGGTAAGCGAATTCTTTGTGATTTCGGTCCGTTCCGCGTTGTCATGGCTATTTTGATAGCAGACGCTAATAGTTTCCGATATTTAATTGTTTCAGGATCTCTTATCTTCATTTGATAATTATTTGCTTGGATTAATTCATCTACTGATGACCACATTTTGATTTTTGGAAGAAACGGTGAGTTTAATTGCATATTGCTCGTAAAGATTTCTGCATCGATTTCTGAATCGATCGCCATTTTTTATCCGCTAACGATTATTCATGTTTGTTTTCAGCCACAAGGCGTTTTTTTTCCATATTACTTAAATTTTTGAACGCACGCCTACCAAAATGCATATATCTTGGACCGCCGTTGGCAATCTCGGCGAATATCACCAAGATGCTCTTGGATAATCCATCAGGTTCCTAATTTAGTCGACGGAGTTTGGTATGGTTTATGATACATAACTTCAATTTATTTTAAAAAAGTGCAATAATGACAGGTCTTAGAATAACAGCGATGTCATCTTAATTTTACACAGAGCTGTTAGCTTTAGAATTAGAAAGGAATTTTCAAACCAGCAGCCTTCGGGTAATAAAGTCGTTCTTACTTTTCATGATTGATTTTTATTGATGCCTTCCCGCTTGAAGATTAAAAGTCTCAAGCTCCCGCAGGTAAGTCTATCCTTGGCATAGTTTTGTGTGTACTCCAGGCGCCCGAATTTTCACTTTTACTTATTTTTATTTGGAGCACACCACACAGTTTAATTTCATTCATCTCACTCTCACTCTCATCTCACACACCCTTTTTTTTATTATTACAATTGTCGCTCAGCGAACAGGGACTTGAAGTAGGTTTGTCTGGTACTTAAATACTGTCATTATTGCACAATTATTAATTAACTTATGAGTCTATTGTTTGCATTAGTTTGTTCTACATTGTTACTTTAATAACTTTGTGTTTATTTTAATTTTTGACTCATAAGTAGTACTTAACCTAATTTGGTGAATCTTTGTAAACAATATTTGGTGTTTACTTATTGATAATTTTGTTTATTGACCTGTTTGTTTTAATAACATGTTTTTTTCTTAGCAAAACCAACAAATGTATAGCATTAACCGTGTTTTGTTGTTCTCAACAGTAAAGTTATTTTAAAAACTAAGTTTAACTTTTAAAGAAAATAATTTATTCTAATTGTAAGTACAATATTGTACATTTAATTTATCTAGATTTAAGCTGCTTGTAAGTGATTATTGCACTTTTAAAACGATAAAATTAACTTAGTAATTTTTCATGGGAATACCACATTGACTTCAATACTTAACCTCTAACTTGAGAATTTATTTTCAAACTTTTAACTTTTTGAAATTTAGTTTTTGCTTTTCGTTTGCTATTCGCCTTGCTGTTTGTTAGTCATGGACAAGGGAGTTCAGTCGCCGCTATAAACGCTCAGGACAGTTTAGTCTTACCTGACGATGAAATTACTGACCCTTGGTATAGAAAAATATTTATCCATTGTCAAAAATCTCCTAGAAAGTATAAGAATTTTAGAGTTGAAAATAATACTTTATATAAATTTTGTAGAAATAAATATAATCCTCACAGTCTTTTAGACTGGAAGATTGTTATACCCAAAGAGCATATTTTAGATACTATTAGATCAAATCACGATGATGTGAATTCTGGACACTTAGGAATACATAAAACTTTAAAGAAATTAAAACAACATTATTTTTGGAAGGGAATGTTTAATGATATTCATCAATACATTTTGTCTTGCGATACCTGTAAAGCTTATAAACATACTACATCTCCACCTTTTGGTATTATGATTAATCCTAAAAAAGTTGATCGTCCCATGCTTATGCTCTCAGTTGATATCATAGGAATTCTACCTAAAACTTATTCTGGTCATAGATACATACTTTCGGTTGTAGACGTTTTTACTAAATATTGCTGGTTCTTTCCAATGATCAATGCTACCACTAGAGTAATTTGTAAACATTTTGAAAAAGAAATATTTCTCAAATTTGGTTGTCCAAAAATAGTAGTTTGTGACAATGGAACTCAATTTACTTCAAAACATTTTGTAGATTTTTTGAAAGGTTTTAATATAACCAAAATATTTTATAATACTTTGTATACACCTCAAAATAACCCTGTTGAGAGATATAATAAAACGGTCGAAACCTGCATATCGTGTTTTGTTAAAGATGATCATAGAACTTGGTCAAGTTTTTTGCCCAATGTTCAATTAGCTTTAAATAATAGTGTAAACCTTGCTACTGAGTTTACTCCTAACTTTCTGATGTTTGGTAGGGAGCTTATTCTTGATGCGTCATTACATCACTTTAGTAGTTCTGTTGATAACTTATCTCAACTAGAAATTTCAAATAGGAATGCTTATGCAGTTTCTCTTAATTCACTTAGTGATATTTTTGTTAAAGTTCAAGCTTACTTGTTAAAGGGGTATAAGCGAAATGCCGCTTATTATAATAAAGGTCGGAAAGTCATTTCTTTTGGTGTGGGTGATATGGTGTGGAGAAGAAGTTTTGTTCAATCTCATGCTCCTGCGTATTTTTCAGCTAAGCTTGCACCTAAGTTTGTAAAGTGTAAAATAACTGAAAAGGTTTCGGATAACGTTTATGTTTTGAAAGATTTAAATAAAGGTTCAGTGGGACGTTATCATGTTAAAGATATTATTAAATTTTAATTTGGTTTCCAAGTGTTAGTCTTGATTTTGATAAATTCTGTTTGAAGGCTGCTTTTGATAGTGTGATGTACGAGGGGATGGATGATAGGTTATCAGCAGTTTGAAAGATGTATGTTAGGTAACTTCTTATAAATTTATTGAATTTGAATTCTTAACATTCTAAAAATAAAACTTAGGCCATTTTTGTTAATTAAATACAATTTTTTTCCACACTAAATGTTTTTCACATCAGAGGATCTTATTTTATGTTTTGTTCGTTTTTGTTGGATTGTATAAGATCTTATTTTTTTTAAGGGTAACCTTTTACCTGTTTACATTTTATTAGGATCTTATGTAACCCTACACTTCAGATTATTTTTACCTTGAGATCAAAAACTTGAACTCAATTTCAAGTTTTTGTAATCTTTTTTTTCATAGTTTGAAATCATTCTATTTTCTCTTCGTCATAAATAGTAATCGATTTTTAAATCTATTTTGTGCTGTTCATTGACAGAATTGTTTCTCATTTTTACTAGAGTTTCATTCCCTTTAATGATCGGATTTGACTTTGTTAGTAACGCGTTCATCCTGGACTTTACTTTTTAGGGTCATTCTGTAACCTTTGTTAAAAAATGCCTTATTATTTTTTGAATCTTGGTGTAACTTTTGACCTTGATTTCGACTCTTTTTTCCATTGTGCTCGGAAAGTCGGTGGTGTTGTGCCGATCACGATGTGGGATTTCGGCTCCGGCCATATTTTTTCCTTTTTCCATTGTGTTGGACATTGTTGTTCCAATCACAATGCGGGATTTTTTTTGACTTTCGTCATTCTTTTTTCTTTGCGTTCGGAAGTTCGGTGGTGATGTGCCGATCGCATTGTGAAACTTTGGCTTTCGCCTTTTCGTTATTGAGATTTCTCATTGGAGATCTCAATGATTTTTTGTGTTTGTCTGTGTTTGGGAGATTGGTAGTGTTGAGCCAGTCACAGCAACATTCTTTTACAGCTATTGTGCTCGGGAATTCGGTGGTGATGAGCCGATCACAGTACGCTTTCCTTTGTTTCGTTGCAGGTTGTGCCTGTAACAATACTTTAAATAAGGTCTTTCAGCTTTATTTAAAAACTTTTGTTTGGAGTTTCAAATTTTTTTGGATTGTTGGATACGGAGTTAGTCAGTGGCAATAGAGCCTAACTGCACTCATAGAGATGGTAGAGTTGGAAGCAGTTGACATAGTAGTCAGTGGCAATAGAGCCTAACTGCACTCAAAGTTGTACTGTTCCAAGTGGTTTGAAATTTTTAGTCAGTGGCGATGGTGCCTAACTGCACTAAAAATTGTAGTTTGTATTGGTAATTTGTTCGAATTCGTTTGAAATTTGTAGTCAGTGGCTATAGTGCCTAACTGCACTGTTTTGGAGTTTAGAAGCGCTAAGAGATTTCTCTCTTCGTTTCATTTAACTAGTTTTTATAACTTATATTTTTTTCTGTTTTTCACAGATTTCATTTTTGACTTTTTGTCATTTGCATGTTTTTACTTTTATTAAATTCTTGAGACCTTGTCGTTTGACATGTTCAGAATTCATTTACACTTCGAATCTTTTATGATTCTTTTCTTTTTTTTGATTTAGAAAGTTGTTAAGACTGGTCTATTGTGTTGAAGATTTCTTTCTAATAAAAGAAAGTTCCTTTCTTTTATTTTCGGGGAGGGATGTAATGTAACGAGTCTTTTAAGCCTGTTACATACTATTGAATTCTTTGCTTTGATTTGTAGGCTCTGGTTGGTGTTGCCTTATGAAAATTCATTTTTTGTTGACTTGGATTCGTGAAGTGGTCACACTGATTTTTATTTTCGATGCTGTCAAATTGACTTTGACATTTCTTGCTTTTCGACCTACAGCCTGGAATCAATGGAGTGATTTTTGAGCGCTCCAATAAAATCTCAAAATATAACTTGAGATGGGCGGCATCTAGTCCCTAATTATGTGGTAGCCGATTGCCCTTGTCATGATCCTAATTGGATAGCCTTTATTTTTTAAGGTAAGCGAATTCTTTGTGATTTCGGTCCGTTCCGCGTTGTCATGGCTATTTTGATAGCAGACGCTAATAGTTTCCGATATTTAATTGTTTCAGGATCTCTTATCTTCATTTGATAATTATTTGCTTGGATTAATTCATCTACTGATGACCACATTTTGATTTTTGGAAGAAACGGTGAGTTTAATTGCATATTGCTCGTAAAGATTTCTGCATCGATTTCTGAATCGATCGCCATTTTTTATCCGCTAACGATTATTCATGTTTGTTTTCAGCCACAAGGCGTTTTTTTTCCATATTACTTAAATTTTTGAACGCACGCCTACCAAAATGCATATATCTTGGACCGCCGTTGGCAATCTCGGCGAATATCACCAAGATGCTCTTGGATAATCCATCAGGTTCCTAATTTAGTCGACGGAGTTTGGTATGGTTTATGATACATAACTTCAATTTATTTTAAAAAAGTGCAATAATGACAGGTCTTAGAATAACAGCGATGTCATCTTAATTTTACACAGAGCTGTTAGCTTTAGAATTAGAAAGGAATTTTCAAACCAGCAGCCTTCGGGTAATAAAGTCGTTCTTACTTTTCATGATTGATTTTTATTGATGCCTTCCCGCTTGAAGATTAAAAGTCTCAAGCTCCCGCAGGTAAGTCTATCCTTGGCATAGTTTTGTGTGTACTCCAGGCGCCCGAATTTTCACTTTTACTTATTTTTATTTGGAGCACACCACACAGTTTAATTTCATTCATCTCACTCTCACTCTCATCTCACACACCCTTTTTTTTATTATTACACCATCATGCTTCTCTCCATTCCCCGCTGACATGATCTCAGTTTCAAAAGATGCTTTTGGTTTAGAGCCCATGTTTGGCTCCCATAAGTCAGGCAAGGTACTCGTAAGACGCACAAGTTGAGGACTTTTCTCTTAGCTGCCATGGAAAAGTATTTGCTTTTAAATATCTCCTTGAGTGACCAATATCTTTTCCATGCACTAGCAACTCTTTTTTCGATTTCCATGTCCGTTTGGTCTCTGAATGAAATTAATTGTCCCAGGTATGTGTAACTTTTCACGTAATCAATGCTTTCGCCATCTACTGTTATGGCTATTTCTTCCCTGTTTGTCATTACGTTGGTTTTAGACTTATTGATGGTGAGACCTACTATTCTGCTTACTTCTGTTAATTGTTGCAGCATATGTTGCACTGTACTAGAGCTGTCAGTAATTAATACCAAATCATCTGCGAATCTTAAATGGTTGAGTTGTTCTCCGTTGATATTAATGCCTACTTTTTCCCACTCAATGTTCCTAAATACATTTTCTAGGATTGAAGAAAAAGTTTTGGGTATAGCGGGTCTCCTTGTCTTACACCTTTTGCTATAGGGAACTCTTCGCCCGTTGTTTCTATTTGTGCCGTGCTCTTCTTGTATATATTTTTGATTAAACGTATGTATTTCTTGGGGATTCCTTGTTGGGTTAAAGCTTTCCAGAGCGACTCATGCCTGATGGAATCGAACGCCTTGCTGTAATCCACAAATGCAATATATAGTGTTTTGTTGTATTCTTTAGATTTCTCTATTAACTGTTTTAATACATGTATATGGTCGATGGTTGAGAATCCCGCTCGGAAGCCAGCTTGTTCGATTGGCTGTTATTCATCCATAATTCCTGTTAGTCTATTTAAGATCAATTTTGAAAACTTTATAAATATTTGACAACAAACTAATTGGTCTGTAATTTTCAATGTTATCCCGATCGCCTTTCTTGTGTAAAAGTATAATTGTGCTCTTTGTCCACTGCGATGGTATAGATTCAGTTCTTAAGATGGTATTATAGATTTCTGAGTTTTCTTAGGTTTTCAAGTGTAATGATTGATATTTTTATCATCTCGTTCGTTATTTGGTCTCGACCTGGTGACTTGTCGCTCTTTAGACTGTGAACAGCTTTTTCCACTTCTGATTGTAGAAACACCGGGATATCCTCTGTTTCATCATCTTCTAAAACTGTTGTTGAAATCTGAGCAACAGGGTCTGCTGCGTACAGTGACCTGTAAAAGTCTGTTGCAATTTGGATTATAGTTCTTCTTGTAGTTTCCTTCTTTCCTGCTTTATTTTTAATTTTTGGTGTCCATTGTTTTGAGGCGACCAGTTCTTTTAAGGCTTTTTTAACTCCGCCTGTCTTCTTTATGTGATTGTTGAGTATGTCAAATCTTCTTTTTGCTCTGTCCTTCTTAATACTTTTACTTATTTTTTTACTTACTTCAGAAATAGCTCATAAATTATGTTTGTCTTTTTTATTTTTCAAAAGCTGTCTTCTTTCTTCTATTAGGGTTTTGGTTTCATTTTTCGTATAACATGCCTTAGGTTTTGCCGATTGAGCGTAAAGTGGCCCGTATATTTTGTTTATTCCTTTTTCGTATTTTCGTCTCTTTCATTTTCTGCTTCAGTTGGGTAGGCACCCACTATTCTTCTTTATTGCGTTAAATTTACTTCTGGCTTTTTTCGGCTCTGTACTATTCAATATTGCTCTGACCATTCTATGGTTCGTATTAAAATTCACTTGTTTAATAACACTTACATCATAGAAAGTTTTCCTATTGTTAGTTGCTATATAATCTATTTCATTTCTATATGATCCATCTGGTGACAGCCATGTCCACTTTTTCTTTGTATTTTTATTGAAAAAACTATAAACTTAGGTACTTACATGAAATTAAATCACTTCAAAAAAGTATCAATAAATAATAATGCTATTTGGTTCACTAAATAATTAAAATCATCAAAAAACATTACATTACGTAAACTGACAGCTATGTCAATATTGAAATTACATGCAAAAAATGTCAGCTATGTGTTTAGGGAAAAAAATTAAGGGAAATAGAATTCATAAATAAAATATCAACATTATAACAGTTTTTCACTAAGGAATTCGCTAAGACAGTAATATAATACGGAGTAATATAATAATGTAATACTTTGTCTACCAATAATTATAAATTCATTATGGCTTTGATCATCTTCCTGCCCTTGTCTCATTCTATTTCATTATACATTTTTTTTCTTCCATTCTCCCCTGTTAATCGTCATGGCATTATTTACTCCTTTATCTTTCATATCATTCCTAACACAATTCATCCATATTTTCTTTGGCCTTCCTTTTGGCCTGACTATTACACGCTTTAATTTCTTTAGGTATTCTATTAGGCAATGTGTGGTGCAGTTTATCTGAGCAACCTAGACTTTCAACAGATTTATACAGGTACAATAATCAATATATTGTTTTTGAGAGAAATACACGACTCATAAACTTAAAGTGATGGTACGGTCAATATATTTTATTCTTTCTAATTTTTAAATGTATAGAAACATCATCATCATCATCAAATGATTATATACATTTTATTTTGCATATTGCTCTAATAGGTACACTTTTTTTGTGCTATTTACTACATTATGGACCTTGCAGCAAGCATTACTCTCAGATATAAGTCCATACCGCAAAGTAGACGCGAATAACCGTGATAAGCCACCAGTAGTGCGGCATTGTTTACAATTTTACCCAGCATATAAAGAACAGGAAAACTAACAAAGTTTCCCATAAACATTGCCTATTTGGGTTCTCCATGACATATCGTTATAAGTATATTATACAGAAATTTTGTTACATTCGTGTTTTTGAACTTCTTTATAATTTAATTGAGTACGTGATTATTCATTTTGATTAATCGTAATAAAACCCATTGTTTATGAATACTGTCTTTCTTTAACTCCGGTAGAAGAAAAAATCACAGAAAGGTGCCTTGTTCCTGTGATTTTATCAATAACCTAGACCTAGAGAAAATTAAATTGTGAACCTTAAAATCTGCAATCATTTTAGATTATGGTCGCATTATGCTTTCAAATCCTATAAATTGTAGCAGAACACACTTCCGAGCTTTAATAATCTCACATCAGTGGGCCATCTATATGCAAAGTAGCTACCTGGGCTAGTCTACTGGTTTTTGAATTAATTTTATGTTTTTTTGTGACATTATGTATATAATGAAATAGTACTATCTCATTTGCCTATGGTGCCCTGCCCTGATTGACGATCTTAATAAAGATGTTTTTTACGGTTCCCTTGCCTAATGAAAAAAAACGGAACCCTTATAAATGTCATGTTTTCTGTATGTATGTCACAGCAACTGTATTCGGAAACTATTAAGACTACACAGATGGAACTTGGTGAGTAGATGTATTCTGTGAACCGCTTTACGATTTTTATAAAAAAAAATTAAAAAAAGATGAAGGGACTGCTCATATAACTGAAACTAAAAAACTCAGCAAGCAATCAGCAAACCTATTTGTGTGGGCTGTCTATAGATAGGTCTTTAAAAATGACATTGAGGTTTCATAAACAATTTTTTCTTAAAGTCAATCGTTTAAAAGACAGACACTTTCAAAGTGGTAAAATGTGTCTAACTTATAAACTATGAGAGTGAAAAACCAGAAATAAATATAAGCTGTAGATCGCAATGAAAACTTTCAACAAAACTGGTTTTAATAAAGAGACATAGTTAGCAGTTTTTGAGATAGTACATTTAGAAAACTTTGCCATTATGAAAAACAAACTTATCACAATATGTGTACTTCTGGTGCCTCTAAAACGACAAATAATACAAATTAAAGGAGGGCTTCCTTACTACGATGGTACGGAACCCTTCATGTGCAAGTCTAACTCGCACTTGGCCGGTTTTTTTTTGTTGTGTCTTTAATAACAAACTGAATGAGAATTCCTGGGGTCTTAATAAAGATAAAGCTTAAATACAGGTTGTGACAAAATGTGCGAAAACAACAAATTAAATTAAAACAAATGTAGGTAATTAACTTCTCTGTCAGGCATCTAGGCGTGTCGAAGACTAGTTTTTAGTCAAAAGTGATATAATTTAGTCTAACGATTTTCTAGATATCAATAGTATAGTACATAACACAAGCCAAACAAAATGTAAAATAGTGATGGCCGACGAACGGTCCGGAGGAGCGAGATCTGGGATGTTCGACCGCGTTCGGAAGCAGTCGGCGGAGCCTGCGCGGCAGGCGCGCTGCGCACTCCAACTCCTCCAATCGTATCCTATCCGTAGTATTAAAAATATTATTTTGAGGTTAACTTCTCTCTTATATTACAATGAATTGAGGCTAATCGTGGGTTCCAAACACCCAAATTTGTTGCAAATTAGTCGTGTCGAATGTCGCGAAAGAGAACATTGAATAGAAAATTGAGACGTTTTGTGTGTGTAAATACAAAGCTTTTACTGTCAAGTGCACGGACAAAGAAGGATTGTGTCGTACTCGCTCCGTTTTGCAGTGAAACGCAGTTGTAATTTCACGGTTGTTATAGTTAAACCAGTAATCGAATGATAGTATTGTGAAAATACGTAAATTACCTATAAACATATCCTATGTGTTGAAGTGAAGTCAATTCAAAGGCCTACGTACGAGTGAATTGTTGTCATATATAAATATTCTATTTCCATAAACAATAAGAAGATATTTAATAAAATTAAATATATTACGTGTTACTAATTAAGTAGAGTTCCTGCCTGTATATCGCTTGATCCACCTGTGATATTTCGTCTTCGTAATGAATGTTAACTTCTGTGTGTAGGTGTTTTCTAAAGCTGCCAAGTCTACGTTACTATTCTATTGTAACTCATAGAGTGTTCAATGTTATTTTGTTAATATTCTATAAATAATAAAAATCAGTCGTTATACTCAAATATAAAATAACTCAGATTCGTAAATATTTACTGTTGTTAGATGTAATATAAATATAAACAAATAAAAAGTAGACATACTTCAAGACAATCTCTACGATTAATAATAAATGGTGTTCACACTATAATTTGCATGGGGGGCGTCAAATCTAAGCACGCTGCTCCTGAATTCTTAAAGGTATTGTTTTATCACAAATAATATTATACATATATTTTTTGAAAACTCTTTGCACAATTATCAAGACGTGAATTTGCTCAATCCTTTCACATGGTTTGAAAACTATCAGTAGGCTCCTATTTTGATCAATTTGGCTTGAGAACATAACAAAATTAACTATGAACAACATCAACCATTCCAACACACGACATTATCTAAATGGACAAGATTGTTTTGTTTTAACTCCTTGCATATATCAAACAATCGAATACTATTTGACTTTCAGTTCTATAATTTTATAAGTAAGTAGGAATCTATGACCTTGGCTATAAATGAAAAACCTTGCTAGGTACTTTTACACTTTCCTTGGCGAAAGGCAAGTTTATTTTAGCTTGTTTATTGAGCCACCCTCTCTATTTCACTGTAATGGGATACTGAAGGCCTAATGTTTATTCTTGCACGCGGCCGCGAAGGTACGGCCACTGTAAATTGTGTCAAGGTCGAGCTTCTATTGATCCCCTTCTTTCGAAGCGAGAGGCCGGCCCGTCCCATGTGTTTTCCGGTTTATACATTCTGATGTGTATAATTATTTCAAGACCCAGAGGACAAATTGAATACAAAAGGGTTGGATACTTGGAAGTGATTTTTTATTGTATACGATCCTTTTTTGTCTTCTTAATGTTCATTATATGTTTCTTTATTGGAGTACTTTTTTTATTTTCCTTTTATTCGAAAAGCCTAATTGATGTCTTTTTAAATTTTATTATACCTATAAATAGAACCTTTTAGAGAAGATTCTTAAAGGCTCCTATCATCTATTAGGATAATTATTGACTGTAAGTAATCATAAAACTTTTCAAATTATATTTAGTGAAAAGATAAACTTCAAACATTTAATAATGTACAAATGTTTACTATAACCTTCATGAAACAAAATATGAATTCTTCATGAGTTTTCATAGTGTGTGAATGCTTAATAGGGTAGTTAAATAAAAAAATCTAATTAGTCCGTCAGATAGATTTCCAAAAAATATTGGATACGTATTTTTTCTTTTTTCACGTAAACAAACAATGAAGATGAAACAGTACATTGAAAACTCGTGTGACGTCATATTCTAAGACATCAGTATGACATTTTTTACCGGTGAGTGATGTCGTCACAACCCCCCACTCAAATCTTTGACGCGTTTTATCTTCGTCATTTTTTATTGATTTGATAAAATAAAAAATATCCAATATTTTTCGATAATCTAACAGACGGACAAATTAGAATCATATTTTTTTAGTTAGTAAACATCCCTATTAATGAAAAATAGTAACAGGCATGTTAATAACATAGTTTATAAGTTTTCTTTTACTAATCTTAATTATGCTTTTTTTTTCTCGCCTGCTCTATCCCACTTCTGAGCAATGGCCTTCCACCACACCTTCCATTTCTCTCGAATCCGTGCGTCTTCCATCCAGTTCTGACGGAACCTCTCTAATTCGTCCCGCCATCTCCTTCGTGGCCAACCGCGACCCGGCCTCACTGGATGTTACTTGTCCTAAATAGAAGTTATTTTATTTCATACTAGCTGACGTCACGCGGTTTCACCCGCGTATTCCCGTTCCCGTGGGAATACAGAGATAAAAAGTAGCCTATGTCACCCGGGGAAAGTGTAGCTTCCCAACGGTGCAAAAATTTTTAAAATCGGTTCAGTAGATCCCGAGATTACTCCTTACAATTTAACAAATATACAAACACACAAACTTTACTTCTTTATAATATTAGTACAGACTAGCTGATGCCCGCGGCTTCACCCGCGTGTGTGGAATTATATACTGAAACCTTCCTCTTGAATCACTCTATCTATCTTCAAAATCCGTTGCGTAGTTTTAAAGATTTAAGCATACATAGGGACGGACAGACAGCGACAGCGACTTTGTTTTATACTATGTAGTGATAATTATATGGCTGTTACTATTTTTATTACTTAAGCATTCTTAACACTTTTAGGCTTCTTGTTGGTTAAACCTTTTACAAAATATAATAAAAATTGACACTGCCAAGGCAACGGCCATACTTTTAGTACTTAATGAAGGGCTCGTGTTGCCTAATTTTATACGATAATTATGTGGTTGAGCCGTAATTTATCAATGGTTTTATAAGTATCAGAAGGTAATTTTTCAAAATTAATTTAAATGAAATCCTCTTTTTTATTAATTTTCTTTAATTGCCAGTTATGGGTACTTTACCAGCTGACAGCGTTGAGGAGAAGTTTTTTTATTACCTTTTCTACAGTTTCTTGTTTACTCTTTTAGTGCTGAATTTTGTTTTATTTTTGTCCAAAATAACCCTCTTATTTACTCAGCAATAAATCTTCCAAGATTCTAATCCGTTGCTCATAAAACAGCGTAGTTTTTGCTTTTTCCTGAAGTCAAATCATAAAACAGTAGATTTCATTATTCATAGGACATAAAAATATCACATGAATGATAACAAAACCATTTATAAGTGCCTTTATGGCAAATATGAAACATTTTTTCGCTAGTGACTAAATAAATGGCTGAGAAAACAGCTCAACATGATGTATATCCGCAGGAAACATGTAATACGTTGAAGCCAGGTTATATATCGTTGGTAAAGCAAACCCCATTTGTTGGGAAAGCTTTTAGAGGGAACCAGAAACTAACAGCGCTATTCTTTTTACAAGAAATGACCAAGTTTGACATTTCCATTCAAAATTATACATCACAGAAGGTTGTAAATGAACAATTTATTAATCATAACTTTTTTGTTACAGGTAAGTCACTTCACACTCGTCACCGGCGACGTCGTCGTCGTTCGTCACTTCTTGGTTGGTTTTCACTTTTTAATTAATGCTCCAGTACTCAACATTGCGGTAAGTACTTAGTTATATAACCTATACCTAGAACTTAATTAATTAAGTTTCTTAATAATGAAGGTGAAAAAGTTATATATTCGAATAAACACACATAAACACAATTGCAGACTAAAAAATAGGAGATTTGAAAGTATTATTAATATTTAAACATATTATTTTGAGATTATTGGTTTCATGATTTTCTTGATAATTTTGAGTTTCGTAGCATGTGAAGAAAAAGAAGAAACACAAGTATGTATTCAATATTTACACAACTACTTAATCGGAGTGGAATGAGAAAATAAATACTGTTTCAATAAGAATGGGTGAGAACGGTCTCAGCACTGTAGCACTTTGTAAGCTACATCAAAATGAAGATCTTGTCAATCCTAACATCTGATTTTATGACAGCTTGTCGCTAATTAACCACATAAAAAAGTTACAGCAGTTCAAACAGTTTTAATGCGTTAATTTCATTGTTTCCAACTTTCGTAATTTAGTAAGAATCATTTTGATGGACAAGGTCCAAGGTTTTTGTCGCTCAGTAGTGATTATGACCACTGCTAATCTGATTTATAGCAACTGCAACAATAAAGCATCTAAGACCACGTCCACACAAGCCCTTCTCAATGTTCAGTAGCACTGACTTGATATACGCATTCAGAACTTCATAATGTACCCTTATGAGCTATGAAGTTGTAATAAATGTGTACATAATAATGATACAAGATTAAGTTAAGGCAATTGACCATAGTAGTGGTAAAAATAGGTATTTTAAATGTGTGTATCATGTTTATTTAATTGATTAGCGTCATGGTATCTTCTCATTAAATGTTATTATTGATTAGACCTTCACTTTAAGATAGGTTAGAAAATGCTACAACACTGGGCCCAGGTTTCATATGAATTGCCCCTCCTTTTTTGGTTACAAATGCCTAAGTACCTTTTATTAGATTTAAACAACCTCTTTTTAATCAATTCATTCATAAATATTAATTTAAATGAACATACAGATTCAAACACAATTTGACTACAAATACTTTGGACACCCAAAAAATTTAATTATTCATTCCAAAACCAAATCAAAACTTTGTTATAAATGACTGAAGTATGTGAGTGGAGGCGTCATGGGATACAAACAACTTTAATTACGGTTTCTTTGTGAGGGCGTTACACCTAAATGAATCTTACGATCATCTACCTAGCCTTTTCCAATTTACGTTATGGATGGCTTACTTATAGTGTAACCGAATGCAACTTAATACCAGTATTTTTCATGGAGCTACTGCCTCCCTGATCTCCACCACACAGTTAGCAATGGGTAATCGAATATCCTTTGGTGAGACTGGTTGTCAGTCTTTCTGGCTACCGACTACCTGGAACGACTGCCAAAGATCAATACAGGCTGTAAACGAACCCTTCACGAAGCTGTCAACCAAGCATTATGTACAATCAAAGTAAGTACCCCTACGCAAATTTTGCTGGGAAACGACTTTTTTTTTGGGGTGACAAATCACATTTTACGATAAAACTCAATGTAGCTCTCTTAAAACTTTGTGCTAGTGGATCCTTTGAATAGTAAACGAGGAGAGGTAATTTAAGTAAAGTTATAGCCTGAAAAACTAGAATAAAAAAAACCGCTATGAAAAATTTGGATCTTTGACCCCCTATATCTCCGTAACTAGGGGGTTCCCAGGTACGGTATAAAATATAAAAAATATCGCAGTGACGGGGAGAACGACCGAAGACGACGAAGTGAACTTTCGGCTTAAATATATGTAATCGGTGGCTCCACCTACGGACCAGCCGGGCGTCAGGTATTATTTAGTCACGAGCTCCACTGTCTTACGATCACCTAAGACAGGATATAAGATATAGGTCTTACGCTCCAACAAAAAATCCTATCTTTGTAAGAACCTACAAAACCAAGAAATCGACTTTCTGTTTGAAGGTTTATCAGCACATTCTTTGTCCTAGAGAGGAGCCCACTATAATTGTAGGAAATTTCCCTCTACCCTTACCGTGTCGAGTAACTACTTACATTATTCAGGGTTATTTTCTCACTGTAATTGCAGTGATATAAGAAAAAAAAACAACATAGCTCTTTCCTTTCCCAAATACGGTCCGTATAAAAATACGTTTCAGAGCCATTCCGTGAAAGTGGCCCGCCTTATATTGTTGCTATTTATTTTATACCTACCCCACGGCAACTACTCTAAAATACGTTCTCCCCTTTTCCTTGCCCTTGAGTTTCAAGTACGGTTAAAGGCAGTTTTTATAGAGTGGAGCCGTTAAAATTAAATCTTTGGTCACGAAGTACTTTTACCTACCAATTTTATAAATACGAGTACGTTTGTACAACAAGCGCCTCTATTTTGGTAGAAATCTAATAAGGATACTTAGAAATTTTACTTTAGCAATTAATATGCACAATGATTATTACTTATCGGTAGTAAGAATTACGATATATGATGGATTTTTAAATTATATATTAATTTTGTCAATGTACCATTATAATCTGATGTTATCCTGAGTTTCTTTACAATAATTATTGTGTATGCTCGGTATAACTAGTTCACATTCAGAAATGAAGCCCGTATACACCAGATTGTTAAATCGATCACCCTGGCGGTCATTATTCCGTAATTCAATAGCCTGGCCAGTCTCACAAAATTCTGCAAAACGGATGTTTCGTTACAAATCAAATTGAGAGCACGTCATGCACTGGCCCTGGCAGGCCGTATTGCAGGCCGATGGCCCTCTGCCGCCCGGGTCGCTCGCATCTATGTCGCATCAACTCTGCTTCGCTTCACACCGTCTACGTGCATCGGCCAATGCACGTAGCAAGCGGCAGCGGGAGGCGCGCGGGGTGGGCGCGTGACGTGCGGGGGACTGTGAAGCCTTACGCATGCGCTCTGCCGCCAGCGCCATTTATCCTCTTGTAACATACTCTTGGTTCGTTTGCTAGGTCAATTATCTTTAACGTTTTGAAGCTAGGATGAAACTTATTACAGTTACAGGTTGCTTGTAATAAATCTTGATTCAACTACAGTTTTATGAAAGGTATAGGTACTTGTCTACATTCTATAAATTAATGTATTACCTACTTACGTAGTTAATCACATTTGTTCATAAAAGCTAAGTCATTTATAATAACGTCCGATAAATTTTGAAAAGGTAGGAGGTTCATTAAATCGATTGCGATGCTCAGCCAGAGAAGCGATCATAATTTATGATTAATTAACTTTGCTTGTTCACTGCGTGATTTCCCAACTTCCTCGAAAATACAGATAGACGATGGAAATGCTAGCTAACAATTATTCTAACTGATTAAGTTTAAATGTGTTTTGAAGACGTGGCCTAATGGGAAAAGAAATTAATTATTTTAGCTTAACTAAGTTTTAAAGGATAAGTGGAAGGGAGGGGAGGCTGATAATAATAACTAAGTTTTTACTCGACTGCCCGAGAGCTTTTAATTATGGAAATGGATAAATCTAGTTAGTTGGAATGGTTACGTACTACATCTGTGAGAAATACGTTCGTGTTCATGGGGCACGTTTGAAACACATAAAAAATAATAAGGTGCGAGGTCCAGGCGAGAGGCGGCAGGCTTCGGGGAGACTGCTCTGATGACATTTTGTTTCCTAATGATTGATCGCTGGACAATTGTGCGTATGATGGAGGATATTTATATTGTTAACAAGTTCGTATTGACATAAATATTTCTAAAGCAAATCTACTTCAATAAAGAACAACCAAAACTGGAATATTACTAAGTACTTAGTCTTTTTTAATAAAATACTTAAGAAGGCACAGGATCATCTTGATTTCAGCCTAGATGGTCGATGGCGACGGTCGTTGCCAGTACAACGATTCGCTTCACTTTCCGCTAATGTTATTGGTTTCACACCACTGTTCCACGACGAAACGATCTCGTCTATATTACCACGCATTTACCAATGTCTCACAAATTAATTAACTAGCTACGTTCGAAATAGGCGCGATATTTTCTTGCTCTCCAATACCAATGTAATATATTACGGGGCGAATACCTAATCAGTAGGATTATAGTACCCTTTTCAACCCAATACAGGTACAATGACTCTGAATATATGTATTAAAAGGTCGACCGTTTCCATGCCTCCGCTAAATAAAACAAAAAATATATTCAATAGGATTTCATGTAGGCACGAATTCCATTTACTGCTTATGAAGACCCACCGTTTGAATCTAAATGAAAGTATTGAGCTGCTGAATGATTGACGGGAAAATTCGTAATCAACGTAAGAGTCCATTTTTTTGTGCGAAAACTATCGACAATATTTCAGTAGTCGTCGGTATTTTATTAACTTTGGTTTCCAATTTAAGAGTCATTATTAATTCTCGAAAGTATTATAAGATAGGATCTTATCCAAAAAAACTATGAGAATAGTTTGTTGGAATTTCATTATTATATTTTAAAAACGTTGTGATAGATTATACAAGAAATAATGCTGTTAAATTCAATAAATAAGATAACATAGTATCAAGAACGATGACTATCCTAACTCGGTCTAAAAGATCTATCCCTAACCCTACTTTGTACCGCATACCTGTGGTTTAAATATCTTCTTACTAATACCTACTTGGCCAGTCATAATCGGAGCAGGTAAGGCGGTTTGGTGATAGCACTAAACCTTACCTCCAAGATTATGACATTAACCATTCCGTCGTCCCCTGGGTCGTTTGTTTTGCAAGTCTACGAGCTCAGGCGAAGTTTGTAGAGTCAATGAGTGCCCACCGACCGAGCAGGTATTATTGATGATTATTAAGTCGATGTTTTATAATATGACATGTATTTTGTTGATACGATTCTTATTACAAGTCGAAAGCTCTTCATGAATACGGCATAAGATTCTGGTTGGAAACAAAATGTAAAGTTATAACTAAATTAAGGTAATTTATGTTTGCCTGGTCTTGAAATCTTCGCCAGTTATAAATACAATGAAAAGTAATATTTGGTTTAGCTTCATAAATTATTTATTTATTTATTTTACTATTTATGTACACACAATAGACAGCACAGGAAAAATATCATAATATAACATATGAGTACAATTATTACAATTATTGATTTGAAAGGCACTTATGATTACAATAAGTATCTCATGAAGAAATGGCAGCATTGTACACGCGAGCAATTATATTATACAACATTTCAAAAGTTACTAATTACCAAGGTGTTAAAAGTAGAAACGTATTCAAACCATTTCATTGTTCTGAATACAGAACAAGGCCACGTTAAATAAACGTTACAGTAAACTTCCTCATACGTAAGTTATATAAGATGTAAACAGTTGCAAAAGAACATGAATAAATACTTAAAGTTGTGAATTAGGAAGAAGGCGCCGTCAGCCCCCGCGGTTCCCATCCCCAGACACATTATTATTTGCTTCAATACACAATCCGCTATCAAAACGTAAAAATTGCCTCGAGCTAACTTATTTTCGTAGTTTTACGCTCCGCTAACGAATATTAAAAATGATGGACGACTATCTATCACTAACGGACCGTACTTCGCTGTTGATATTAACGTATATACGGGCGACATAAAAGCGGAAAAAATGATATCAATCAATAATATCCCATGGCGTGCCCTACTAATCTGACACAGAGTAAATATCCGCTGGAAGTGCATTCACCTCATGTAGTACATGTAGATGTAAAGCGCACGGTTTATATCTTTTTACTTCTTCAGCATAACACGAAGATGGCAAGAATATTTTCCGCGTGGGAGAACTCGGTTGCGGAGCATGACAGGCGCGCGATAACGTTCTACTATGTTGTACTCTAATTAGATTAAGCCGCCACTGAGCAGAACTTCGTCTGCATTATACTATTTACTTAGCCTATAATATCTTACTCTATTCAAATAAGGAAATCTGCATTTACAGTGTAATTTAGTGGTGATATTTTTAGTTAAAATTACCTACTTTTATCAAATACGACTTTCACAATAGATAGGTACAAACAAACATGCTTAATAAAAAAAAAATATGCAACGTTTTAATACTTTTCACATATTATTATGTTAAAAGTATTAATATCAAATAAATAATACATTCCATTTTCTAAATCTATCTTATCTGTTTCTTCTTTACTCAAGCCATAACTTAAAGCGACACGAGATTCTCCAAAATGGATTATTAGCCTGCCATATTGCTGTTCTTTACAATAATTTAATTAATCTCTTTATCAATGTCAACACTTATCTGGAAATATTCGTTAATTCTAGTAGAAATAAATTTAAACAGTGGGTTGTTATATCGTGTGGTAGGCGGGAGAGCGGGGCACACGGGCGCCGCCCGCCCGCAGGCGCGCTTGCTCCGAAAGCGCCCGAGGACTTACGATCGTTTCATTCCGAATCGTAACGAAGTTCGACGATCGCGACCACCCTCCGTTGACGCGTGCTGGATCCAGTCGCAGCGAGGGCCGCCTGGGCGTTGGAGCGGCTCTGTGTGTGCCTAGTGCTTGGTTATGTAACTCAAAAAACTTATTTATTTATTAACTTAAACAAATCGACTCGTGACTTCACTGTAGGTGTGCCGATAAACAATGGTCAAATAAATAAATATTAATGTTCGTGCTCTCCATTTACGTATTGTGTGCAAAAGTGATGTGTACGCCTATCCTCGAAGCGATTGAAAGTCTGTACAGGTTTATCGTTTATTTAAAATATTCGATTGCATTCAGTGCACATAGACGTTTTAAACAGAACATATTAAAATTGTTTAAACCGTTAGTGACTAGTTGAAGTGTGATATTTAAGGCAGTTATTTTAAATTTTGTCATAGAATAATATTGTTGTTGAAAAATCATAAATATGAAACGTGACGAACGTCAGGTGAATATTGAAGGAGCTTAACTTATGATACTAAACAGAACAGGGCTGTGGAAATGTAGATGGTAGATTACGCTTTTCGTTGTTGTTCCAATTAAAAGAACAAATAGAATCAAACCAAACTGAATTTGGCGCAATGCAGGGCGCTTGGATGGAAACGTCCACGAGTTGCGGTGACTCATTCCGAATCCATAATTGCTTAGCGGATTCTACATTCAATGCAATCTCAATCACACGCGTATATTGTACACACGTTGGCGTCGATACCAGATATATTTTGGCGAAACGTGTAATCCCTAACAAACGTTGTAACTTTATACAGAAAAGCTTTTATCTATATGATTTTGTGTTTACCGAAACTCCCGTCGGAACGGGGAGAGAACTGCAAGAAGACTTTGTGTGTTTGAATACGATACAAACAAAACCGCTTATAATGTTTCATATGAGCTCAATTTAGAAGCAAAAAAAGATTCAATAAAACATGACATTTTCCATTTCCGACATTTCATATCGCGTTCGGGCTGGAAGGTAATGCAAGTGCTAGATACGATTTGCGGTATTGTCGATGCCAAGTCGGTATTTGGACTTCCATTATTGTTGAGGACATTTTATATTTATGTGTTTTCTTACTTTACGATAGGTATACGGCGATATCGTTTGAAAATTGTACTAAGTTAAAAGAATTAGTTTGATAGAATTCATATAACATCTTTGAGGGCCACAGCCTAAATTTCCCGACTGTTGGGTTAAGGCCTCTCTTTTCTTGTGCCAATCTCAATGGTCCTGTCCCAGTGTCATCCAAAATTTTTACTCCGATGGAAATGCTTATCTTATTCAATACAAATGCTTAATCTCTGTCTGTTACAAGACGTTGTACAGCAGGAGCCTTGTCTATCAATTATTCAAAAAGTTTTTCTTCTAATGGATTCGGTAATAACAAAAACAGCAAACGGAAGGTAACGGCTTAACGAGGGCAATTTATCAGATTCTATTGGAGATTAAATTCCATTACTTTATCGCTTTGCGTTATTTTCAAGTGATTTGTTGCGAAGGCTTTTACCATTAGATCTATAAATGAATGTCTACCGATATGTTGACTATTTGTCACCTCAATATTAGGTATTTCTGGATTATCTCTGATAGGTTTTTTTTATAGTGGATATTTCTAGATTTTTTTCCATTAAGTTACAGTCACATTGTCTAGCCTGTCTTATCAAGGGGTATCGTATTACCCAGTACTAACTGGGCTGTGGTCAGGTCAGACAGGCAGTTGCTCCATGTAAAATACTGGTATTCAACTGTATCCAGTAAAACTGGAAGCCGACCCTAACATGGTTGGGAAAAGCTTGGCAGATGATAAAGTTACTGTCAAATAGATATTGTTTATCACTCAGTTGTATCTAGAAAAACTTAGGGTGGCTTAATATTCTTAATTGAGGTTAAAGACATCAAACGTAATGAGGTACATATATACTTGGTATTGGATAAGTCTTGAATAATAAGTTATACATTACCACACAAATCTTCTTCTAGTTATCAAGTATTTTCTATTCTTGAGAAATTTTCTACGTCATTATAAGTTGCTACTCAGTTCTACTCTTTGCAGAAAAGTATAACGATGGGTATCTCAGTTTACGTCACGCCACCACACTCATTCTTATATAAAAACCGATATAATAACTAAAACCCGGTATTACTAGTAGTGGCGGTACTTTGATAGAAGCCTGAAATCTTAACTTGCTCTTATAACTACTAATTTCTGAACAGTTTGCTTGCCTTATGGGCTTCTCATATTGTTGGCCCTTAAGCACGCCACTGATTATTATACACGCACATTTTACCATTATGTGTAAGTCACGTCTAATGGCAAGCAGGGCACAAACCTAAACTCTGCGGCCTGTCACTAAGAAAGTAATGAAATATTCTTTAACGTTTCGCCAGACCTGGATAACTAATCCATTAACTCATGAGCAGCAACTACTTGACCAACTAATTAAATTAATTTAAAATTAATTGTAATTTACTAAATTCAAGCCTAAACTTGCATTAAGTTAGACTTTGGAATAATGAATATTTAATTTGTAATCACTATATAAATATAACACAATAGTTATATCGAAATGTTGGACATTAAATGTCATATTTTCATTATTCAATATATATAAAATAGCCCAGTAGCTCATCGCTCAAACGGGATGTCGCTTTGCTGTGGTATATCACGCCCTACTTCACATGGAAAAGTTCGCGCCAGCTATTAGCGTAATTAAAACGCTACCAAACTACAAAAAGATTCATCACTATCATGCCGTGAATACGTCCAACTTATATTTTGTTAGCAGAAAAACTTACAGAGTCGCTGTCTCGAAAAATTTCGTCTTGGTCGCTTGGCTAATAAAAAACTTAGTTATAATTAAAAAGAAAGTGTTTGTTACAGAGCGTGTATACGTATTTTTTTTGGCGTATCGCTTGACTAATGTTGGAGTAAATCTAACTACAGTAAGACTCCACAAAATGGTTTAGAAATATCTGGTTAACAATTATTCTGACAGCTTGTTAACGTCTCTGCCGGGAACAAGCCACTTCAAACGCAGAACGTTTTATCGGATTTTTATTATAAACGCCTACCTATTTGCTTATCATTCTGTGCTTTCCATATTCTCTCATAAATATCTGATACCAATCACGAAGACACTAAATCTTTTAGATATCTAACATCGAGATTTATTAAAACTTAATTAAAAAAATGTAAATACGGAAGTTTAATCTTTGTTTGTTAGTCAATCAAACCGTGAAGGTACCTCATTTTCGTGGAAATGAGTTGTTGAACCTGTCGAGGTTTTAGCCCAAACTTTCTTTCATCTTGGAAAATAAGGATTTTCGGAAGAAGGAACAGTCGAGTATTCTCGTCTTATGTATGTGTAATTGTGTATGCATTAGTATACAACATAGATATTTAGCTGTCATACAATTCTTCAACCGATCTATTTTTGTAGAATACTGCCTTTCATGTCACACTTCTTGTCATTAACACTTTTCTATTACAAAATTAACTAAACTTTACCTACAATGATTACAAAAAACGACAATATGACGTGTTTCTTTATTATAAAACTTTGAGGATTGTGCTTAGTGTATAAATAATAGAAGTTTGAATCGTGACGAAATTACGTTCAATCTTCAAAATGACTTTAAAAAGAATTAAAGTGCATTAATAATGTTCGGAAAAATATAATAGCAAAATAAAAGTTGAAGAGTAGGCGAAAGCACAGGATAGCAGAGTGCGGTGGAGGCGTGATGAGGTGACGCTCGCGAGCCGGCCGCTGACGCCGCTCCTTGCCAATGATGGTGGAGACGCACCGCGCGCCGCCGCCTCGATGTGCGCGCGCGCTCGAGCCTCGCACCAAGCCCGCTTCAGCCTCGGCGCCGCCCTCTCTGGCTGGCAGCGGAACCGTCATGCACCTGCGGCGACGCCGACACAAGACTGTTCACTTTGGCGAAAATTTACTTATGCAAGTCTGCGCAGACCGAGCCCATCTAGCAGCGCTTGGGGCGCGGGTTCCCGATGTTTCATTTTGCCACAAAGCACATACAGGACTTGGCAAAGGAGATGCCCGCTTTTGTTGTGTTGCCCATCACTGTTGTCTAGCCGCTGGAGGTCTGGTGGCGTTAACGTCGAGCGATCGACCGAAACCGCGCAGAGAGCGCAGTGTTGACTCGCAATCGAGCGGTGGAGAAGCTGCAGATAAAGGGGACGGCGGCGGCGGCAACAGTTCAAAGTCGAAGGAGCCAAAACGGAAATCTAAACATCATCACCACCACCACCATCACCATAAAACTCACAGTTGTCCCTACCACGACGTCGCGCCACCGCCCGAAGATGAGCCGGATGAAAAGGCCATTGTTCCAAAAAAAACCGTTTCGCCTTATCTCTATATACCTAGTAAGTTAGAGCCAAACGTACAACAGTTATTTAGCTTTATAGAAAGCGTATTGAGCGCCTGGGCAGCTGAAGAGGGTCTCACGAGTACAGGTGAATATTCAGAGCCAGATGAACGCATGGTGCGTAGGCGTAAACTAAACAAGTACAAGAGGCGCACTGATGTGCTCAATATAAGGCGCATAGCATATGATGTATCCATTTTGCGCGGAACAAGACTACTTGGCAATGTAAGATTTCGTCATTATCATTGGAAAGGAACGGCACAAACCTGTAATGAAGCATTTCTCAGGAAGGTGAGATATTACGGTCCTTATAAAATTAACATCAATATTAGGTACTGGTAGGATAAAGATAAAAACTAAATAACGTATAATGGGTCTTATTGTAATAAATAACAAGGTTGGAAGTAAGATGTAACAATAGGGCTGAGAAGAAAATACGTTGAAGATACCTAACATTTTGACCTTATTTTAGTTTCCTCTGAGTGGAAACTGCAATTTCCTTTTTGCTAATGAGGGCTTTTATTTTCTTTACTCTATTTAAGCTTTAATAAGGCTTTGTGGGCATTGTTTTCTTTTACATTAATAACTGTTTTTGTTCTTTGTTCACACATATGTATTTCGAATATGTAAACACACACGCTAACAATGACTCTTGGATATCATAAAAAAAACTTTATCGTTTTTCGCAAAACAAAGTGGATGTAATTCGTCACTAAATCTTCTTTGTATTTTTAGTTTATTAAAAATAGCGTAACTCTATAAAACATCTTCTAAGCAACACACATACAAATAAAATAATAATGGTTATACGTTTGTGTAGCTTCACAACAAAAGCTACAGTTTATGCTTTTAGTAATGTTTTGCTTTCACAATCATAAAGTAAAAAATATCTGCAATCACATTTCTTCATCGAAGAGTGAATTAATCTTTTGTTTCCATTCACTTTGTCTTCCTCTTTCAAAATATCTAGGACAAAAAGTATTGAAATGAATCGAAAGCTTTTGTATACTTATTTAAAGAAATTTTCAAGATATTTTTAGACTGCTAACATTCGTATGTTACAAACACGCATGGGTTCAGGAATCTCAATATCTCGACATAGTAAAAACCCAAATAAGGGAAAGTTACTGACCTATTTAACGTCACTATCTAATTTTAACGGAAAACGACGGACGGACGTATTACCAAACTGTGTAGGTATTACGCCAAACTATACCAAAGTTAAAGTTTGTTCCGGAGTTGCGATTCCCAGTTAACTAAGCGAGGTGCAATTAAGTATTTTATCTAGGTAGAGCGGAGTCGCCCGGTAGTAAGCTTTGAGGTGCCAAAAAGGAATTCATATTAAATTTAATTTCATTTACAGCGGTTGGCCGACTCACAATATTAAACCTTTGCAGTTTATTTATCAACTGGGAGAGTATATAAAATTAATTTTAATCACCTTCTTGTAGAACGGTAGGAAGCTCATCGAGCAGAAATTGTAAATTTATGAGGGGCCATATCAAAGCATAGGTCTTCAAAGGAACACGACTCAATTATTGTATATTTTATAATATGTGGTGGCATATAGTCTTCTTTTTTCGTGAAAGGCGGTGGCAAGGGCGCTGTGCGGCGTCAAGAGCCATCGAGCCGAGAGCGCGCTACTGCGGGCCGCATGCGCTTCAAAGCAACTCTTTTCTTGTATACTGTGTTGTGATCAAAAGCGCAAGACACAACATCACAAAAACCATATTTTATAAAATATCAAAATAATCTTGAACGAATCCACTCGGTTAAATAAGATGAAAGATATTGTGAAATATTTTAAACAAACTTAAATTTACGCTAATAATATGAACCCCTAAATAAAAAATATTTTCCACGCTTTATATTTCGGTTTAAAGCTATTTATTTTCTCAAAGAACAAATTACAGTTCACTTAAAGAGAAACTTAACTAAATTAACATTCTAAGGTAGGTTTACATTACGACGTTCAAGCCATCCAAGATACTATATACAATAATCAACACCACATAAAATACAATACAAAACAATTCACATAAAACTTATGTTAACAAAAACTAAACTATATTTCTTAGACCGTTTTTAAATGTTGGTATCCAAGAAACTGAACACCGTAGATTTATCTATATAAAATAACATAATTATATGGTTTAAGAACTTACTCCTCATCAAGATATTTCTTGATGAGGAGTAAGGGAGTGAGTGAGGTGAAAAATAACATATTAGAGCGTACAGAAATGTACGTTCATAGTAAAAAAATAACAAAATATGAGGGTAAGCGATCAATACATAAGTCAAGCATCAAACACACTACACACGTCCCCCAAACAGAAGTTGCAAAGTCGACTAAATGCACGACATCTTAATTCACATCCCAAACAGTTACGATGCTATTATTTGAACATTCCAATACTTTTTCACACCTCGCCATACTTCTAATGCAAACAACGGTTACTCTGCTAAATTCCGTCATCATTTCAGTAGAGTAAGTCACTGTTTCTGTCTTTATACGGTACGTGATAACGATACACTGTATTTTTAGTAGAATCTATTTACAGCGAGTCACGTCCGTTAGGGTAAATAAAAAGTACAAAAAATTAAGTGGTCTAGGAAGCTTTTAATGTAAGTGATTTAATCAAATTCAACCTAAAAGCAAACAATTTCACAAAACTTGATAACATCACTTTGAAGTTTTCTAATTACTTATTTTAAAGTATTAAGATTTAATCTCAAAGTAATTTAGGCCTGGAAAAACAATAAAAATAGTCTCGTTTACCACTCAATCTTGTGCTTTGCACCACTGCACACCTAGCCTCGTACCTGAGAAGCGAGGTAACAATTTTAAAAGTGGAAACGAGGGGTGGTCTGAGGGTGAAAACTGCGTTATACTGTAAAATGTTAAAAGTGTCCAAGCTTGAACTTATGTTGTTTGCGCGTGATTTAAATGACGTCAGAGCAGACATTTTCACTTCATTTTAAAATTTTGCTAGGATATCACTCAGGTTCTATCTCGCGCTTTAACTTTTCTGAACGACGAACGTTACTGTTGTGGTATATTCACAACATTTTGTTATCATTTTTTACTTTCAATAAAGAACGCCTAATAGTAAGCCGATGAAAACCGCGACCTGATACTCACACCAAGACAATAATAACCCAAAAAAGATAAAACACTTCTTTATCGACAAATTACACCTAAAAAAAAATATGGTAATTAAATTTTTGATCTGTATATAGATATCGGACGACGATCGCATGTCGTTAACAACGGCTGTGTCTGACGAAGAGGACCCCGGCGAGAGCGCAATGAATTCTCCGTACAAAGGGAAGCAGACGGGCGCTGCAGCCGCATCCTTCAACTGCACCGGAGCTGTCAGGAAAGCCGGGTAAGTACTTCTATAGCCTTTCAGAGATCTAAATATAATTTTCTACTTAGTGCTATCCTGCTCGGAGCAAGTTCGTCTTCGGACTTAATCGGTTCCAGTCTGTTTCACCAAAAATGTGAGAATATTTCATCTCAATTTCTACTAACTTCCTTATCAATCCGAAATATTCTTATTAAAATTACACAATCAATTTGCAAAAGATTGTCTCTCACAAAAATATTAGTGACCCAACTAATTTTGATATACTTAATGAGATTCTTAATTATGTAACTTATGACTTCTCACAATGTCTGTGTCCCTTTTGGAATAAAGTAATTAATTAATTATGAGTTGTGATCCGATTTATACTTCGCGTGTCTAATTGAATAAAGTAAATGATCACCGTGATACCCAGTGACTCAACTTATCTAATAATGATAATCCGGAAATCCTAAAAATCATAATTTAGAAAATGTTTTGGTAGGTACAAAATTCAGTTGTGTAATATGTGAATTAGTTTAATAATGTTGCTCCAATCAACCAAAATTAAACGAAATACATGTTTATCCCTACATATATATTGATTATTACTTTACATATTTAAACATACCTAAGTCAGCATTTGTCTGCATGTAATAATAATTAAGAACAAACTCTCTTTCATCGAACCACGGTTCGGCAAAATAAAAAATGATATATTACGGTAAACGGAAGAGCGAAAGCCAAAATATTGTACATGCTAAATCTATACGTCTGAAATATGACCTTCGTCTGCGCGTTCCTTCGCCCTACTGCCAAGGCGCTCTTTGCTCAACGGAAATTCCATATACATAATGTCCAATAAAATACTTATATGTGTACAGAATTTATGTAAATCTGCATAATATATTATGGGAACGAAGATATAGTTTGTGAGCGGTAATATTTCAAGACGGTGTCTGAGTTATTTGGTGAAGTCTAGGAATATTTATAATCCAATAAACGGGGAACATGCGAATAAACATGTTCCACGAGATATATATTATGTGTGACTTAATTTATTACATGGCAACCGTAGTTACATTTAGGTGAACCGCAATTTCATAACTGACAGTTTTGGCTTGTACCTAATTGAAGTTGTGCGGGGTTTATGTCTTTATAATAAAACCTATTAATTTGAAATTAACTATAATTCACACATTTAATACGTATGGAATATTTTCTTTTAAAAAAGGACTTCGCTGAGTCGTAGAGTTTAATTTGTAGAGATACAAAAGACAAAGATTTCCCTTCGGTCTACCGTTACAATAATACCCACGGGACTACTTCTCAAATGGACCATTATCCTCATTATAGACATTTGCTTCCCTCTGCTGAGAAAAAATATTCTGTCTTTTTTTTGTTGTAACTGTTTTCTACCTACCTTTACAACTAAAATTTTCACTAAAATCTACATAATAATTATTTAACAATGTTCTTTTTCTACTTGATAAAATTACTTCCTCCACAGCATACAATTACAATTTACATGTTACACGTACTGTATTCCGTTTTCGCATCGTGTATTGACACTTCATTGTCCTCTGTAGCGCCCGTAAGATCAAAACAAAAACTTAATATTAATACCCGTCCTTTGTGTCGTTTTCAAGATGCCTTAATAAATGTAAGCGAGATGTGAAGAGGACCAAAGGAAGATGACGTTGTGTGTCGCCTTCTGTCGAGTGTCGTAGTCTCTATTAGGAGAAGCCTACGGCGTCCTTTATGTTCCTTGAGGCTACAATTCCTCTTCCATGAATTCCAAATGCCCTGAGGGAAATCTTAGCCGTGACCTATTCAACGCCGTAAACGCGTATAGAGTGAGCAGACAAGATGATGGTGTACTGCCGACCAAGCATCCTTACAAATCCGCCCAGGACATTGAGACTGCTTTGTTCCCAGTTCTTATTCTCTTCTATTCGACTTATGATTTATGTTCAGAATTCATTCGCAGTAAATCCAGTTGTAATTAATTTTTAAAAGCATTCATTTATTTAGTATTGCACAGTAATACGAGTAACGTGACCTGAGCATTTAATGATGTACCTAAGCTTATTTCGCAGCGTTTTATTTTATCTATTTGCAGTGAATACGAACTCAGTCTATATAAATATTTATTAGAGGCAATAATTCCTGGGTACCTACTACGGCTACTACCTATCAAAATATGATGATTAATTTCCGAAGCTTTCCTTGATTGGTTTTTTTATTTGTTATTCGGAAATGAACCAGGATATTCCAAGATTCATTACCTATGTAATACATAGACTATTATTTTTGAGTTAGTGAGTATTTATCAGAATTGATTGAAATTCATTGTGTATTTCGTTAAAAAACGAGAACAGTTTACAAAATAAATCGATTAAATAAAATTATAGATATTATATAACTCTATTTGCTCCTCCTTGCGATATTGCATATTGCGTTAAGCTGTGGTCCAAATGCTATGTTTGACAAACTGCCCGCCTAGCATGCCACCGTAGAAACGGGTTTTGTCGACGGAAGAATCGACAAAATGACAGATTGTAGCAAAATTTAATGTCAAATTGTATGGAAAAAGCTTTGTCTATTCTTGGTAGAATAGAGATAGAATCGCCATACTACGCGTGCTGATGACAAATTAAAACATACAGCTGTCAATGATTTTTTAAAATACAAAAACTTTTATAAAAATAGTAAAAATTGTAAATTGGAGGAAAACAAATTAAAACTCGTGGTATCAGAAGCAGTCTATCTACTCAGCTGAATTAATATTACCCACGTCAGAGCTAAATAATATAAATATTAATGCCATGAAGACACGTGATTTTCTCACAACAACAGATTTACGTATACGTTCTGACTGCGTACTCAACGATAAGGATTGTAAGTGCAGGCGTATATCTAAAGCTAAGGATCAGGAACAAAAATGGAAGAAGCAACAACGACCAGTGAACGTCATCATATGGGCTATGAAATTGCTTGGCAATCGTGAACAAGGTGTACACATAGATAAAATACGGACATTGATTAAAAAGCACTTCTATCTGCCTTGCAAAAAGAAAGATATTGATAAAAAGATAGAAACGACTATTATGTTGGCAGTTGAATTTGGTATTCTTGAAAAATGCAATAGTTTGTTTTTTCTGAAGTGCCCGGAGTTTAATCGACCTTCAAGTCATAGTAACGTAAACAGATGAGTGGTTATGTTAAATTTGGTGTGCATCTGAAGGATAAAATAAACCCAATTCATAAAAAAACGTTTAAATTTTATTTCAATGTCTTCATGTACTACTAGAGCTATAACATTCACTTTTTAATGTTTTATATCAAGGGGACACAATACTAATGAGGAACTTTATAGCGTTGAAATAATAAATAATATCCTGTTTTTGAAATAACTATTTAGTTTGGGTACAATTAATAATATTAGCTATTACTAAATTTTATGATTTTTGCCACACTTACTTAATTCTGTATGGCTAATGTAATAAGTACATTAGTCATACAGAATTTGTTTTGCCTGTTGTTTGTTTCGTGTAGAGAAAAACCAGTAATCAATTTGAATTGAATTTACAATGTCTTAAATTACCGATTCTATTCTACCTTAAATTACTCTTAAATTTTCGTAAATCGAGTATTTTGACTCCAAAACCGTTAGTTTTTAACTATAAAACAATTTTCTGTTATTACGTTGTCACACGAAACAGGGAAACTTATTTACAAACTTTCGAGCCGTAAGCCACTGCCACACACACTTAGTTACTGTAACGAAGCCCAACGACCCGTGGTATACTGATATCGGATAAATTTGTTACCCGCGTTTAAAATACACATGATATAGGTTACTCATATTTGCACACGGAGTAGGTTTTTTTTGCAAGAGGGTTAAACTGATTCCTGGCTTTTTCTAAACCCTAGAAGTTCTGTTGAAATTTTTTAAAGAGGAACAATTCCTTCATACATAATATTTAGACTATTATTTATTATTATTCCCTTTATTTATTAGTAAACAAATTTTATACATTTTTAAATATTTCTTATAAAAACAATAAAAAAAACATTTAAAAATATAAAAAATTGTAGCCCATCGGTATCGGGAACAGGGTCCAAGCTACAGGCGGTCAGGGCTCCAGAGAAAGGAACCTCCTAACAATACGAGCCGTGTCCAGGAGTACCGCTTTCTGCATCAAGCCCTTGATCCAGCCGCCTAACGAGAGCCTCCTCAGGTGTTGGTCGAGGCTCTTGGCAATTAAGCCATTGACTATAATGACTATCGGCACAATGATCGCTGAGTGCACACCCCACATGTCGACAACCTCGCGAGCCAAGTCAAGATATTTGATTTGCTTATCTTTCTCGGCTTTCACGAGGTTCTCGTCATGCGGGACGGTTATGTCAACAATCATTGCGCGCCGCTCTGATCGATCCACCACCACTATATCAGGCTTATTATTATTATGATTATTATTGTTATTTATTTTAAAAATTTTGTCTTTATGATTTTGTTCTTATGTCAAAAGTTTAGTGTCCATTCCAACCTCAGACAAAACTGAAAATCAGTTTTGCAAACTGCATTGCAGCGTAACTTTCGTATGAACGTATTTTAACAACTGTAATAAAGTTGATGTTTTTTTTAGGTTTTTGAGTGTGAAAAAATGGCTACTCCGAAAGAAGCATCAAATTGAACTGGCTCGCAAACGCGGCTGGAAGGGTTACTGGGTGTGTTTGAAGGGTACTACACTGCTCTTCTATCCTTGCGATTCTCGTGAAGGACGCTCCGTAGAAGCGGCTCCCAAGCATCTGATCATAGTCGATGGAGCAATCATGCAGCCGATTCCAGAGCACCCTAAGCGTGACCACATATTTTGTCTGAGCACCGCATTCGGTGACGCTTATTTGTTCCAAGCACCGTGTCAGGTAAGTTTTTGACTTTAGTTTCTGATACAAATTCATTGCAGATAATTAAATTGCTAACATTGATAAATTATCTCTTAGATTGAACTCGAAAACTGGGTAAACAGCATACACAGTGCTTGTGCTGCTGCATTTGCTCGTCACCGTGGAAAGACCGGGACACTTCATTTACTCCAGGAGGAAATATATCGCCTTGAAAAGGCTATCGAATCTGTAAGTAAAAGCAACTCATATTTTTTTTTAAATTAATATTCTAATAAACATCCATCTACGAAAACTTGGTGCCATAACATAAGTTATGATACCAAAAAATTGTTCAAATATTTATAAACAAGTAGATATTTATTGATGACATGTAAGGCCCCTAGCACACGGCATATTTTAAACGCGCCTACGACGCACATTCCGTCGCGCGTTCTGATCGCGTCGGGCGCCGTAGGTGCTGATTTTTGCGTTTTTATAGATTAAACGCGCGTCTGAAGCGCGTTCGGCTTAATAGAAACAAAATATATTAGGATCAACTTCTATCATTGATGTTATATATAACTTTATTGTTTCCGGTGTAAATTAAGCAGATAAAGCTCCGTATTAAGTTGAACGCTAAGTTAATATTGTTCGCAGCTGAACAAATGAAAATGTGCTGAAGCATAAAGTGAACTCGCTGAGAAATTATGCACCACTCGACCCAAACAGCGCATCGCAAAGCCTAAACCAACAGGCCATTGTTTGACTACCATAAATCTACTTTCGTTGAGCGATTTTACGCGAGGCCCACACACGACCTACACACGCCTTCACCAACACACGTAGTCATAAAGTCCAATTTCACGTGCCTTACCGTCCTTTTGTGTTGTGAATCCTGGATTAATCATAAATTCCGCGTATGCAACAACTCTGATCAACCCACATGGAGCTAGATTTAAATTCTTGTTGGAAAACAAAGCACTAGCCGCATATTATACACAGTAGGTACTTATATGAAATACTAATGTGACCAATGTCCAGTAGCGGACGTCATAGTTTGAGTATAATAAATAAGGAAAAAGTACCCTTGTCTTTAAAAGAACCTTTAAAACGTTAGATTGTGTGTCTAAAGTTATCAGAAATACTTATGCTTGACTTTTTTTCAAAATTTGTATAAAAGCAGTGGTTTTACAGACCACGAGCTCAATGAAAATTAAAAGACGGCAGACTATATTATGTCACTTGCAAGGTTCTCAGTTAGGTACGAGCGTATTACCTATGTATTAGCTGAATACATATGTGTAGGTTCCGGGCCGAGTCGGTGGCGTGCGGTTCGAAACGTTCCTCGTGTACATCGCGCCAATTTCTGACCCGCACCGGGTGACCGCAGCACGCATCAAAGCCTTTGTGGCCACTACTACATATTTACCACATGCGAATATGCTCTGTCAGACAGGTTTTCGATTAACTGTGGCGGAAATGAAGCAAATACGATTGTCTGCTTTACATTGGCTAAGATGCAATTAAAGGGCATTGTGGTTAAATTAAACTAGTTTCACAGCGTAAATGAACATTACGAGCTATTCTCGTACTGGTCGGGAAAATTAGTGATACCACCTAGCTGCAATTTGCCATCATAATTAGAAACCACAAAGTTTTATGACTTTATGAATTTCAAATGGCTTCTTGTGTTGCAAAATATTCAAAATAGATACCGTAATTAAGGTCGCGCGAACACATGCTTGTAGTTGAAACAATCTATTTTATCACCGTGATAGTTATCACGGGCAGGTGGAAGCAGGTGCTCATTAATATTCATAGCACACGTCTTCCTCGGGCGCGAGTTCGAGGACCGCGTCCGGACTATTCAAAATATGTCACATGCATTCTTTAACTTTAAGCTCAGTTGCCTGTAAGTTACATTTTTGGAACGAAGTTCCTTATCGCGCGTTGCGAAAGGGGGCTAGACGGAAAAAATTAAGACCAAAAGTTGTAATGACACTTTTTGCTATAGTTGTAAGCCGTGCGGCGTGCGCGTGTTTATCTGTCTGTCTCTCTCTCTCTATCTCTTTCATAGAAAGCAAGACAGTTATTTTCGTTTCGTCTTTCTATTTCGCATTGACTAGTGTGGGTGTCGCGACGATTATTTTTGTTATGTTTATACAGGTATTTTGTACATAATAAATAATAAAAAATAATAACAATAACTTCGTTCCATCCGGGTGTCCCTTGACACCTCTTTTTTTTTTTTTTTTTGGGGGGTGGGAAATCATCAAATAACCCCTCCCGCTCTTGGGCAGAGCGAAAGGGAGTGTCAGACTTCTACTGACTAAAAACCACCCATGTTCCTTCTTCGCCCTTCATGTCGAGGCCGCGGTATCCCTTGCGGACAACCCGCAGCCTTCCCTTGACACCTCTCAAGTTTTTTTAGCATAAGTAACGCTCTAAACATTTTCAGGACCACAAGCTAAAGCACATGGCAGACCTGCAACAATCAGTAGTCGTTGATCCCGAGACTCGGGCACAACTAGCTGTCCAAATGCTCCAGTGGGAAGAAAATCTCGAACGTCTACATTGTGAACAATTCCGATTGCGGTGTTACATGGCGAGCCTTCAAAGCGGCGAACTCCCTAACCCCAAGGTAAATGTTCTACGAAATTGAGTTTTCCGTTTCTCCCTACAAAAGTGACCTTACCTAATGAAGTAGTAAAATCTCCATAACTTTTTATTTGGTGTTGGCCAACAACAAGTTTGTTTGCAGCAGTAGTTTGGATTCATCCTTGCGATTCTCAACTATTCTTTATTGAATATGATAAGTTTGACAAAATTTACTTTATTTATTACTTTCGACGTAACTCATGTCAGCCTCACCTCGATAAATCACGTCTATTGAGCTTTATTTATGCTAACTCACCAGTTGTTCATAATCCAGTTTACCAAATATGATAACAAAAACAACGCGCTGCTCGTAATTTATCACCCGATAATAAGACAAGAGAGGGGTGTTGAAATTGTCAAGTGATTTCATCGAGGTGACAGAGAAAGGAAATTTGTTGGCTTCGCTATCAAATTGACAGTTCCGTTGACCGGGGGAACGGGGTTGGAATCTGTTACGCCACGACCCATGTCACGGGACGTCATAATGGTCCCCAACATGCGAATAATAAAAGTTGCTAACAATTTTGCACAGAAATGGGTTTGATTAACGGATATATCAATATCCTTTTGAGGATAAAAATATCTATGTCAATATGTTATGAGCAAAAGATAAGAACTACATATTATAATAATAGTGGAACTTGCAACAAAAGCTATAGTTATTAGGCTATTAACCTCTGTATATTTATTTTTTCCTTTATTTTTATATGGTTTTCGGTATGTGGTTTTGTAGTACCTGCTCGTTGGATACTACACCGTGTACAGCGAAATATCTGAAGTGAGATACTTATAGATATGTTTGTCCCAGTCTCTGCTGACACACGTGTCCCGTGGTACAAAGAGCACGTTGAACAAGCTCGGCGTGTTCACGGTGTCGTCTTTCCACGCGTTCATCTGCGCGCGGTCGCCGTCGCTGCTGAACAACTTGCTGGCCGGGCGCGGCGCCACCAAGCGCCGAGCGCCACAGCTGTCGCGATCTAACTCAGGATCCAGCAGGCGATCCATGCAGGTCAGTTTTTTTAATACTTCTTGTGCTGAAACAAGTTACTCAGTCTGTAAAAAATAAATTGTTTAACATTTATTTCTTTAAATACGATGGATGAAATTGAATTGGATTATTAGTTGATAATTCTTTATTAGTGTCTATGTACTCATTCAACAAAGTATATTCATATCGTTTAAAGTACCAAGCGACTTGAAAATTTTCAAGGATCTTGTATTTAAAACACTATCGTGTAATAAATAAATGTTTTGAATAATAATATTATGGTACTTAGCCGAAATATTCCACATACAGAAGCGTAAACTTCAAAGAATTCATCGTTGAGAATTAAATTATGTGAACTTAAACAACTGGAAATAATAACGTTTCAGAACAATTAGTCAACTATTTCGTAGACCGTGCTACGCCAATGGCTACGCCAGTTGCTACGGCGGCGGCGTCGTAAAGGGTCTTTAACTCAGCCACTCACCCAACGTACTATAAAAAATGTTTTGGGTTCCGAATTGTTTTTTTTTTACTTTGAGGTAATTTGGATTTGTGTGATTGAAAGTTTTTGATTTAGAAAGATTCCTAAAAAATATTTTTTTCCTTTGTAACGAAAGTTGTAAAACTATTTATAACCTTAAAAACTCTGTACATTGTCTTGCCTAAAGATTCTTAATTTAGTAGTACAATCTTTGTGAGTAGAAAGAAATAAACTTAGCTCTTTACCTTAGCAAAGAGCTATAAAAGCAGTTGTATTACTGAATATGGCCGTAAGTAATATACGTGAGCGCTTTTCCCTCAGGTAGCTGAGTCATTTGGAAGTGTACAAACGTGCCTCTTACAAAGCCACATGTATAGCTCGAATGTGCTTTCGTAATCATTTACTCTGTTTAATAGCTATAGGAGAGCACGGAGCGCATAAAAACCACAATGAGTGTTGCCTCAATCTTTTAGTGGGATTTGTAAAAGCTGAATGTTGTCATTAAATGCAAGTTTTTGATACTCAAAACTAAGGTGATTTATAAAGTTATTATAGTTGTTCTAAGTCGAAATATTTCCATGGTATAGTAGTTTTTATCGCGGGTTATAATTAATACCTACTCAAGCGTATGCCAACGCTATATTTGATGTGAAGACATAAAATCATAATCGTTCGGTTTAACTACTTTCAGGAACTAGGTACTTAAAATAATAATTACAAAGCTCTCTTCCTAATTTTACGAGTATAGTTCATTATAGTTCTCAAACGTTTTCCTATTCATGTTGTAGGTTGGCTCATAAAAAAAGAACATAAAAACCACAACAAAGCTTCTGAATTGGAAATGCCGATGTGGCGTGTCCCATAATCCTTGGCGAGGCCATAATACAGGACGTCACGAAAAAAGACTATTACTCGAGACAAACTGCTCGCCGCTTACAGCCTGTCATTACTTAATGTTGTTGTTTCAGCAATCCCAACGTAATAATTAAATTATTTGCGAGCAGATTGGATAAACTTGTTAATTCTCTGAAGCTAGATTTATCGGAATCATGTTATTCAAATTCATTAACATTATTTTGGAATGTTTTAATATTTATTGCAGCTAAATAATTTGAACTAAATGTAATTAATACTGGTTACGGTTAAATAGGTGAATTGCCAATTTACTCGCAACATTCTGAATTTATTCAATCGTGAATGTATTGAATATTTCTGTTATTGCATTCCGGAAATTAGAAACGAACAATTGGTATTATCGCGAAATAAATATATTTGAATTTTATGTCATGTTTGGAATTAATGTTCTGAAATCAACATAAAACGTTTTTTTATTGCATTAAATTAATTATTCTGATTTACGAGTGTGGTGAAGTTATCTCAAAATAATGTAATTTGCTAATACTAATTTATATACGTACCTATCAAAACAAAACTCTTATAGGTCCAATTCAACCCCAGTTCGGGGTCTATTTGAATAGCAGTGTCGGCGCTAGTGAACAGAGCACGAGGAGATTTGCTCTCCCTGACTCGCTATAATTTAATTTGAAATAGGGATTTGCTTCCAAGTGTTGATTCAGTTTAGTTATGTCGTTTGTTCTAAGTTGTCTTCGAATTATCTTTGAAGAACTATTTTCTTTTAGGTAGGTGAGAATGCGGAACGTTTTATTTATAAAGATATAACATAACAACACGCTTGTAATCCCCGAAATCCGAAAAAAAAAAGTTAGGCAGCGGTGTACCTAATAGTACACCCACATTGACATTTGAAAACAACAAATTACTGGTTATTAACTACCAGTTAACTGCAATCCATAATTGAACATAACTATATGGTACTAGATGTCCCGCGAGGACGGTGAGGCCGCGGTGCGCGTGTCTCTTCCAGAGGGAACCACAGCTACGGTGGGTGTGCGCGAGGGCATGTCTGTCGAGGAGTTCCTTGCAGCCGCATGCGCACGCCGCTCGCTCAATGCTCTCGAACACTTCGTCAGGGTCAAGAAACGCCGTGATATGGAAGACCATAACTACTTCGTTCCTCATCGCAGTGATCTGATCGAAACTTATGTAAGTATCAATCCGTTTTTCATACTTCTTCAGCCACGAGTTTCAGCGATGGAAATTACATATTATTTTAATTAGGACTCGCATTTTGATCCACTAGATAACTTATGGTATTTCTAAACACATACGAGTAGATAACAAACTGCAAAAAAAACACAAACATTTTTTTAAATTGTATACCTAGTTGTTGTATACCTAGTAGTTAGACGGCACGGTTGGCGCAGTGGCTGAGCGATTGGACTGCTGCGCTGCGTGTCGCGGGTTCGATCCCCGCACGGAACAAATATTTGTATGGCCTGCAGATAGTTGTTTCGGGTCTGGGTGTGTTTGTGTATGTGAGTTTATGTGTTTGTAAACGCACCCACGATACAGGAGAAATTCCTAGTGTGGGGCAACGTTTCTTATTAAAAAAAAAAAAAAAAAAGTTATACAAACCCCAGATAATTATGAATTAAACGCATTTTGGTTGCTCAAAGTATACGCCAAATGAATTCAAAAGAGCACAGTTTGTAGGCGCATGTTTTTGTTGTGTATCTTAGTCATATTCTCGTTACATCGATGAAATAATTATACTTAACAAAAACTTTGTAAACTTTACGAACATACAAAGATGCGCTACGAAATAAATTTCTCCCTCGCTTTAAATGTTCGTAGCCATTTCGTAGCAATTTCGTAGCCAACCTTATTTGTATTCACAAAAATTATACAAGATACAATTTAAGATAGCTAATGTTATTATTTAAAATCACGATAGTGTTGAACATGAACGTGTGGTTACTTTAAAATTATACAAATATGCCACACATTCATGGAAGTGAAAATAAAAGTATAAATGTTTTGTGACCGAGGTTGACGTGAGTAGGGTCTGACAGCGCCCATTCCGTCACAGGCTTTGCGCGACATAGCGTGGAAAGGTTATCAAAAAGTTATATTACTGTTACTTTAGGATCAACAAATGCGGAATGCATATGACGAAGTTAAATCCTATTTTGCTTGTTGTTCGACGAATTCCATTTGTGGAAAGATCGCATAATCCTTTAAGTGAAAGGTGAAACAGAACTCAACAAAAGTCGTACGTATAGGAATTATTATTTCACATCAACATTTTTAGATTAACTTCAGCTGTTTATGACAAAATAATGATTTCGTGACTACAGCTAAAAAAAATTATGAATTCGAGGTTAATGAAATACTTAATCTACTAAGTTGGTGCTTAATCCACCTCATTATGTTTTAAACCAAAGCGTTTTAGTTGTGTGGGAAAGGATTTGCCCTGATTGAGGTCCGACAGTATGAGGCTTATATTTATTATACTCACCATGTATGTAACTGTCCCTCATCAACTTTTAAAACAAAAAGCCATTAAAAAGTCTGTTACAAGATCCCCAAAATAAAAAAGGTTTTGCCTCCATTACACGCAATACAGGTTGGTGATATTTTAAAAAGATAATGACTTAATTACCAGCTCATAATGAAAACAGAAGCCCACAATTAAATACTTTCACGCGAATAAATTACAATAAGTAGGTACCTGCTCTACAAACAAACAATGCAAATGTCACCAAATTTTGCAAAAGTTATTAAACAGCAGGAAAATGTAAATTTTCACAAATGAATTAATGTATTCTTCCTTTTGCTGAACGAAAACAATGTAGGTATTCAAAGTTATATTTGTTGCATATATTCACGCATTCTGCAAAGGAATAGCTACGGCTAATTATCTCGTGTGTCGCACAAGGCCGTGTAAGCCCATCATCAATTTTCGGACCGTGCTCCATGTGGACGGGTTGTCACTTTGTCTTTAAAATAAACACAACTGTAACCTCAATATTATAACTACTACTCTCGCTATTTGTTTAGTCCACTTTCAGCTACTGCTACCATAAAGTAGAGGAGCAATTTATAAGCACGCGTTTGACACACATGTTTTCATCCACCATCGTAAAAGCTTTGAATCGCAGTTTGAATAAAATGACGCAACACAGACATAAATCGTTATGCATTTATATAGGTACATTCTCTTTATTTTTCTCTTTTTCTCTTTTCTCTTTTTTAAAAAAACGTTGCCCCACACTAGGAATTTCTCCTGTATCGTGGGTGCGTTCACAAACATTTAAACTCACTTACACAAATACCCAGACCCGGAACAACTATCTGTAGGTCATACAAATACTTGTTCCGTGCGGGGATCGAACCCGCGACACGCGGCGCAGCAGTCCGATCGCTCAGCCACTACGCCAACCGTGCCGTACATTAAGCACAAACCTAATTAGTACAATCTAATTGTTATATAGTTGCATACCCACGAAGTAGTGGAAGTATGCGCCAAGATCCTGTATCAAGTAGAATTACAACGCACAACGCTGGAGCAAATGTGGGGCTTCAGTGTGGAAGCCGAACTCATTGAGAACGCGGAGCGGCAAGACGAGCTCTGCTGCTACGTGAGCCGGGTTGAAGACAAGAGCGTCGCCATGCAAAATGGTAATTTATCATCGTTCAACGTTATATTTCCATCTTTACCGCTTGCATTTCGCTGAAGTTTATAAGTAAAATACGTCATAATATTTCTTGTGGTAAAAGTTCTACAAAATTTCTAGCTTGCATAATATATTTTCAGACAAAGCAGCCGCTAGCCGCATTCCGCCATTCCGCTACGTACACAATCTCAAGTTTTTTTTTTTTACCAAATAAAACTAAGTATAGAAAATGCATATGCATTTTAAATGACGTCCGCTCTGAACTCGTAGCAATGTGAAAGATCATAATCATATGGAGCCGGTATTGCAATTTAAATCTACGTCGTGTACCTACTAGAAACCCTGATGTGAACAAAATAAGAACAATCATTCCGAGTACAGTCTTTTTCATTTTTCTGTCAGGTATAATCAAAGGCGACGAAATAATGGTAATCAACGGAGCGATCGTGTCTGACCTAGATATGATGTACCTGGAGAGCGTTTTGCAAGAGGAACTGTCCCTCGTCATGATGATGAGGTATTTATACACGTCGACGCTGTTTATTTTTACTTGTGTGGCTTTCGTTGTGTGTTCATAAACCCATTTATTTTCACCCTATTATATATAACAACGAAAACACAATATTGTGATCCAGTATTTTGCTTTAACTTTCTGAAGTCTATCCAACATCAATAGAAACAGTTTGTGTTCATTAATTGACGAACCCGGCTACGAGGGCTCGTTAAAATAGAATAATTCATAGCAGACGGCAGCGAGAATATTTCTTAATATAAAAAAGGTAGAACAGCGTTCCCATTTTGCGAGAGATTCGAAGTACCACCGACAAACAGGAAAGCGGGCGCCTAGCACCTAATAAAACGGAAGTTAAAGAGCGCGCAGCCGGGGCAGGTTGGAAGGCCTGTTCATCGGCATTTCCCGCCCTCATACACCTGACCTTTCGCGGCCGCGACAAGTTTACTGAAGCGCTCGGTGCGACCTACATAGTCGTGTGCCTGCAGCCCTGCGCCGGCCACCACCTGGCTCGCAGCCCTCCCGTTGCCTCGTCACCGCGTCACCGCGCCATCGTGCCGCAACCATTGTGAACGACCGCAATTGAGCCTCTCGACGTTACCGCACCCGCGCCGCGTGAAATAATGCTCCCCAACAAATGTCATCTCGAAACAAGTACTCGCGACACGATATTATTATTGTTGTGAGTTGTTTCATCTCCCCGTTCATATAAAGCCTTTCCGGCTTTAAGGCGCTCGCTTTTATTGTCTTGTTAAACCTGGTGAAGTTTATGCGAATAATTAAAGCATTATGTAACTTACATTACACACATGTATGTAGGTAAGCGTGTTTCTAACGACCTATCCTGAAATATTCTATCTCGAATAGTACAAGTCAAAAACTGCAGGGGTTATCAAAAATGAAAATTTCACCTAACATATTTTTCACAGAAATGGGATATCACTATAAAAGGCGTTTCCCAATGCCGTTTTCATTTGTGCCAGCCGTTGCCTTGATAATTGTTGAGCTTTTCATGTTTCTGTCAGAAAAAATAAACCGTTTTCGTTTCATTTTGATGATCGCGACGCTGGAAACGAGTGATTCGTACTTTGATATTATCTTTGTGCCAGTTTTATATCCCTTCCTTCCCAAGTATCGAGACGCTTATATAAAATCTGGAGTAAACACATCACGTGTTGTTTCTGTAAATCGAGCAATCCGTTTTATTGTTCGAAAGAAGATTGTTATTTAGATAGTGGTTTGAGCAGCGATTTGTACCCAGGTCGTCTCGCACGGAGCCTCCAGAGCTGACGGGTGTGATGCGCGCGGCCACCGACGACATAATCGATTCCCTTGTGTGCCCGCCGCCACCCAGCGAGCCGCCAGTCATCTCCGACGACATGATATCCGGCCTCATCGTGCCCGCACCCGCCTGGAGTGAGTACTCAACCACATACCTCTGATCTATTTTCAGCCTGTCAGGAAATCGGTGCCTACTTGTGCCTTTGTACGTTACGTGTCCCCGCAGGTCGTCAATCTTCAGCATTACACTTTTGAAACGATACTTTTTTAATATCAATCACCCGTATACGAAAAGGTTAATAGAGAATGATTCAGTAAAACATTCTTATAAATTGTATATAAGTACTTAGGTACATAATATCGTGTATTTATGAACACTCCTTATGTCTGCGACCCGTTGCCTATTTTTCACTTTCGATGACGAGGCAGATTGTTTAGCGAAACATTTTTAGCTTACGTCCTGTGTGGGCTCGCTATTGAAAGGAACCGCAACGTCATCATGATAATTTGAGTAATGCAGTATTTAACCGTTCGAAAGGTTTATACCGTAAAAACAGTATTTTAACCAGTTTATGAAACATTCATAAGAACTGAATTTCCACGATCAATTAAATAAATGCACAGCGCCATCAGCCGTTTATGATTTTGAAAGCTTGGACAACTCAATCAACATATCAAATAGATACGTATGTCGAATAATATAATGAAATTATGGAATAAATTGTCATGAGTACTTATTATTTATTTGTAGTGCCATATCGCCTAACAAGCAACTCTTCAATATTTCCTTTTACGTAATACTTGGCATCGTTTCGGAACAACCCTGAATCTTCATTTTCGAATTGTGGCTGTCAGCCAGTAATGCTTTGTGCATAACAACTACCTACTATCGCACGATGCGGATTATTTATCGATCATCGCTGTAAGTCCCAGTTTCCACTTATTGTCGTTATTTATATCACTGCTAGTTATGCGAATCCATTGTTTACCGCATACACAGTCATCAGATGCTCTGTAAGCCACAATCAGAATGCGATACGATAGCGATGTACATGGAGCAAATAAACCTCAACAAGCTCTCTTAGTAAACGGAAGATATGCCAGTTCGCTTATTGAACGTTTCACTCGCTCATCATTGTGTGTTATTAACTTTGTAACAATAGAACGTTTATATAGATAGAACGTCTTCCCCTCGTGTTCACAGCTACTACCCCATATACAAATAACTTACGATGTCTGGATACACGTATTTTCCCTTAGTGAGAATATAAAATAGTCCTATAGCTTGACCTATTTAAGACTGGACCACCATTTTTAATCCCCAAAAAGGCAGTTGAAATTTGTTTGGATCATATTTAAATTTAATTCATTCCGAGAAAGTCAGGCTGGTTTTCCTTATGAAAGAAGTAAATTGAGAATGATTATTTCCTTACGAATTTTTTCCACCCCTTTTTCATCCTTGTTTTTGGCTGGAGGCGTTTACGTCGTACCCGGTCATTATTTAAACTTACCGATCCGAAATAACTGCCCTCTCTACAGGTTTGCAATCATTTATTTCACGGCTCGTGCCCTAGCCGTACAAGAGGCAATTATGACGACATATTGACTCGACGTGTAGTTGTTGTTTGTTTTATGACGGCTATAGGAGTATCGGAGTGCGGCTTGACGCGGCCTGACTTCGAATCGCGGGTGGTCGTAACAATGGGAGGCTTTCACTATCGCAAACACATTATTTATTACAACATTCCCGACTAATGAAACTACTCTTCTCACTTAATGGAACGCTGAACAGAAAAATACTTTACTATTGATAGCTAGGTTACAAAACTTGCTCATGACGAATTACCTATGTCTATTTCCGAATTATTATACCATCTCCTATTATGTACTGTAAGTCAGGGTTGAAATGTAACTAAATTTATATTTGTAAGATAACGAATGGCATGTCTTCCGTTTACTAAGGCTTCTTGAGGTTTATTTGCTCCTTCTACATCGCTGTCGTATGGCATTCTGATTATGGCTTTCAGAGCATCTGATGACTGTAGATACGGTGAACAATGCCTTCGCATAACTATATTAGGGTTAAATAACGACAATAAGTGGAAACTAGGACTTATAGCGATGATCGATAAACAATCCGCATCGTGGATAATGTCATTCTAATCACATAGGTGATTTGTCACACTTTTTTAATGTTGACTGTAAAACCTATGTATACCTAAGATATGTGTACACGGGAGCTGTTGGTGAACCTATATTACTAAATAAATAAAAAAATGCCAATATTAACAACAAACTAAGAAGTTTTGAAACGTGCTGAGGTCTTCATTAAATCTACAATGACAGATAAAAATAGCAGCTTACAGTGTTGTGCTAATTCTGCAACAAAAATACCGGTTCTCTAAATAGAGGCCACGACCTCCCCTGCGGCTATTTGCTTGTGCCCGATGTTGACTTACCGCGGCCAAAAACTCATTGTGTGACTTCTTGTCATAAAGCGGCCTTTACATGAAAGTTTCATCACGAACAGTGTAATTTCCTCTCATGTTATTGACATCTGAGCATCTCTTTTCAAACCAGTTTTATTGAACATTTTGATTTCACATTTCTTAATCTTTTCGTATTAAAAGAGGATTTCTGGAGAGATCGTTAGTATTATATTGACAGACATATATTACTGTGTGAGTATGTGTGCCAAAGGACATATTTTTACAGCTTAGATCTATATCGGGTGAGTGCAAATATCAAACAGATAAGGGATATGATTTAATATAGCAACGTTTATACGTAAAAGGTAAAGTAAAGTCAGGGCAGGCCTGTATACAAAACGAGCTATTCACTTTTGATTTCCCGGAAGCCCTTACAAACGTTAAAATTTCGGTTTAGAATATAATAAAACCCCGTCGGAGCGTCTCTATAATAAAGTCTTCCGTATTTATCATGCCGAAGTAATGCTCCCTACATTGTATACCTGATGTTATCCATCTACTTGAATGATGGATATTCATAAAACTTTTGCAATTTCTTCGTTTGTTATAGATACGTCTGGAAAACGTGATTTACATACCTTGAACAATGAGTTTCATGGAATAAAATTGTATTTTTTTTTTGTCAATCTACGTTTACCGGATACTTACTCGTATTATATATTTGCTAAGAATTAAATTAATTTTAATAATGCTTACTCTTACGTGGATAAGTTAACACTAGAGTTACCTATGATCTGTAAAATATAAATTTAATGTGTAGAAGAAAATTATAAAAATGTTACTGAACCGATACATAACATCACGCCTGTAATCGTGGAAAGGTTATGCAGAGGTGTACCAAACTGAAAATTCTCTTATTCTTATTTTAGACTTGAGAAACAAACCTATCCTAAGTCAATGTCTACTTTTTTAGCTATGTCTGATAAGTGTAACTCATATTAAATGTAATGCGGCACAGGCAAGGAGTTGTACAGCCCAGACGCGGACGCCCACGGTGGCGACTCCGTCACCGGCCCGCCCAAAGTCAGCTCCAGAACTAACTCGTTCGAGATTGAAAATCTACTAAAGGTATTTTACAAAATAACAAAAAAATTACATTACAACGCTCGTCACATGCACGCCTCTGCGACTTAATCCCCGATTCAATTATCTAGCTCTCCGAGAATATTCCCGTTTTATTTCGTTAGCGTACCCGCATGGTAATGTCTCTCTCGAAAATAATAATCGTCTCAAGAGATTCAGCTAGCGTCCCCTATTATATCCCTTCCTCTACCTTTATATCTCTCGAATTATGGATATCTATTGATTCTATCATTGCTGCAAATGTCTCTTTGTTTAATATCACAATGTTTCAAGTTCATTTACTATTATCCTCGTACCTTAGAAGTAGTGTTTTTGTGGATGGGTCAAATTATTAAGGGTGAATAATGAATCAACATTCATACTTGTAGATACATACTTTCCGGCACAAAGTCGTTGGTTCAGTAAAGCTCGAAATACGCATGATAGTAACTTCCACATCATTCGCTAATCACAAGATGACTCGATGGATTGCAAGCTACTTGTAGGGATACGTCTGCGTAAGTTACTAGCATTATGTATTATGATGGGATTGTGTACACGTACAGAGCGCGGAGCAGGTGACGGGTTGGTGCCGGTCGCCCGCGGAGACCCGTCGCGGCAGCCCCACCGGCAGCGTGGCCAGTGCCGCGGCTGGCACGCCCTCGCGCCACCTCTCCGACGCTGACAAGCTGCGCAAGGTGCTGCTCGAGCTCGTCGACACCGAACGTGCCTATGTCAAGGTAACACTACCAAGTGAATAGACAAGTAGGTACTTGGTACAACTCCCAATCGGATCCTAAGCATATTTACGGTACAAATTGAATAATATCAATGAAAATCGTCTTCAATTATAATCGTCAATCTAAAAAACAGACCTGCTGTAGAGTACCTACTTGCCGCATTGTTCAATTAGGATTTACAAAGCTGTTATTTAAGCACCTTTTTGCTTAACACCTGTGTTATTTTAGCATTTCGGCCTCATTCATTTTAAAGATTAACCTGTAAATCACGACAACATTTCAACGCTGCAACGTTTTAATGAATATCTTCAAGTTCCAGTTCAGGCTAACTGTACTAACTGTAACTCCATAACTAGTTATCCTTATAATATCTACGAACTAACAACTTTGAGACACATTCGCAAGTAGTTGCTCGTAGTTCATTCGGAACTCATGAACTGAAATAACTTCAGCCGCGGGTAGTCTGCTTCCTAACTTAATAAACGGCTGTTACGGTTCCTGAATCACATTTCTGCCACACGATTCAATCTTCGGATTCAAATAGAATGAAAGATAAAGCAATAGTAAAAGTCAACTTCGTATAAATATTCATCACCGGCCAAAAGTTTTGATGGATTTATAAAACGTATTTAAAACTTGGTAAACCTAGTCGCACCTGCTGCTATATAACTACCGGTTCACGATTAAAAAGTTACTTTTAAAATAAATCCTAAATGGGGTTAATCTAAAATTTAGAGCTACATTGCGGTATTCATAAAAACTTTTAACCGCAACCAAGGCGCTTATAAAAATAATGGATGACGGAAATGAACAAGTTAAGCTATTAAACCTCTGCTTTTATCTATTCTATGCAATATCTATGCATATAAATAAACTAGAACTGTCTGTTTTCATTATCAAAATAACAGCCTTTTACAGGAATGTATGTACCTGAATGTATATACGGTACTTACAACATTCTTTTTGTCTGCCTGTCTATTTAGAAAAAAAAGTCGAGCAATGAGGTAAACACTACCAATTAAAAAAAAAAGCAAAATACTTTGCAATATCTTGGTCGTGTAAGAAAAATTAGACGTGTCGCTTTTTTTACGCGCAACATTAAGTATTTTTTTCTTTTGATTGATAGATATTACAAACGCGATGGATTTAGAAGAAAGACCAAGTTTTTTCTTAAAAGAAACAAAGACGCCGTTCTGATTGTTCTACAACACAAGGTTCTTCGATATCAGAGTATTAAATTATTATAGGGAAACATTTCCGAAGTTTCAGGTGTCAGACAAGCTATCATTACTCTAGATACATGGAAACTCTGGACAGGATACAATAATACCACCGCAACTACATAGTCCACTGCGGGCATATAGGCTTCCTACTAATTGCTTCGCGTAACAGGGCTCTCCTATATCAAAGCACTAATTATTATAGAATACCCTTTGTGCAGTATTAAGTCTCGATCAAGTTCTCTCACATACATGCAAACACTGGATAGTAAACTAATCCAACTATAAACGTAAACAACACGACAACTTTGTAATACTGAGCTGAATGGAGTTTCAAACAAAAAGTTTAAATGTTAATTCAGACACGCGTAGAATATAACACGGAACGTTATTACTTCCAGCACCTGAACAACTTACTGGAAAACTACCTGGAGCCCCTCAAGAAAGAAACTTTTTTATCAAACGCCGAGATCAACGCTTTGTTCGGCAATATACAGGAGATAGTGACTTTCCAAAGACAATTCCTGCAAAACTTAGAGGAAGCGCTTGAGGCTGAACCTAACTTCCATCACTTTGAATTTTCAAACCAGTTTAAGGTACTCATAACCTATTTCTTTTTAGTTATAACCTTAAATTTTTTTCGTATTTTCAGTATTCTAAAGCGCCTTTGTTTCTTGCAGGTTGTACTCTTCTCAGTTGGAAATGCTTTTCTGTACTACGTGAATCATTTCAAATTATACAGCTCTTTCTGTGCTAGTCACAGTAAAGCACAGAAAGTGTTACACCCAAGTAAGTAGTCGTATCTTCGATATTTCATATGATTTCGTGTTGTTAGTGTACGAAATTAATCATTTGTTTTGCCGTCGTATTATAGATGAAGGTAATCAAGCTTTACAAGAGTTTCTTGCGGCTCGAAATCCAAAACAGCAACATTCATCAACGTTGGAGTCGTACTTAATAAAACCCATTCAGCGGATATTAAAATATCCGTTGTTACTTCAACAATTGAGAAATTTGACTGATGTAAATTCGGAGGAGCATCTCCATTTAGTGGGTAAGAACCTTGACATTTAGATTTATTATATATTGTTATTGTTTTCTTTAGATACGAATTTTATCTCGATGATCTTTAATCATTTCAGAGGCTCTGAAAGGCATGGAAAAAGTTGCAGAACACATCAATGAAATGCAACGGATACATGAGGAATATGGTGCTATATTTGATCACTTGTTTAGACAACATCAAAAGTCTTGCAAGCAACCTATAGATCTAAGTCCTGGTTTGTATCACAGACAATGAAATCATTTAACTTTATTCCATTACGTATTTCTGATTAGTGTACTAAACGTATCTTATTTTTCAGGTGATTTGTTATACTACGGAGGAGTAGAATGGTTAAATATTTCAGACTTTTTAGGAAAAATAAAGAAGGGATTGGAATTACACGCAATGTGCTTTGTATTTAAATCGGCGGTTGTCTTCCTCTGTAAAGAAAGACTGAGGCAGAAAAAGAAACTTATGGTAAACAACCATTGCTTATAATTATAACACTTATTTATTAACTCCATAATACTAATGAGTATAATCTTTTTAGGGTGTTTCATCTAAGAATAGTTCCAACGAGGTAGAAATCATAAGGTACCAGGTACTGATACCAGTGACTGAGGTGCAAGTTCGGGCCTCGTCAGCCAAAGACATGGACAGTCACTTCCTGTGGGAGCTCATACATCTGCGCAGCCAACTGCAGCGCCGCTCCGAGAAAGTTTACGTACTGTCTAACAGGTGCGAGTTTGAAACTATGATTGATTCGATTACCATTCCAGTCCGACTTTAGTTTTGAAACTATTTAAATGTTAATGATGGATTGAGGCGGCGTGTTGTATAATCAATTTGAATTCAAGTTGTTTTGATACGTGTTTTTGAGGTTATAGCTTGTATTACGTTCTTTCGAGATTGAGCTACTCATTCGTTAACCATAATGACACTTAAGGAACGAAAGTCATAAAAGTAGGTCACCTTAAGCTTCGTTAACCTCCTAATTAACACAAATTATAAAACTTTGCCAACTTCAACTTAGCTTATCTTTACTGCCTCGTAAAGTTATACTTTAAGTTTCGGAAGACCCAAAGTTATCAAAAAATCAAAATGTAGTTCCATATTTATCTCAGGTTTTCTCCCCATAGCACGGCTGATTTCCGCAACGCGTTCCTAAAGACGATCCGTCAGATCATCCGCGAGTCAGTGCGCAACATGTCACTGCCGACCACCCGCCCCGCGCCCGCACCCCCGCGGGCCCCGCACACGCTTGAGCGCGAGAGGCCCAAGCACCAGGTATTTTTGAATATCTCCATTTTTTTAACATAACCCCAGGTTTGGTCGATTCATTCATTTCAAAGACCAAGACCAAAATTATGCCAGTAAATATTTGTCTTAAATGCAAAAATGTCTGAATTCGTCTACCTTTTGGATGCTAATGTTTCGGTTGTTAAAAGACGTAATGTTTGCGCAGGTGCAAGTGATGCAAGGATCGCAAACCCTCGGAAAAACAAAGAAGCCGAAAATCACTGGACAACGGCTGTCGGCCGGAAATATTGAGGTACGTTGAATTGGTTAAACCCTAAGTATTAAAGCCAGATCGGTCTTAAATTTCACGGTATTGGCAGATTTAAACCATCATCATTTAAACATTCATCTGAATCATCGCTATCGATACAATTTTAAAACTCACACATATATCTACCACAACCCTTGCAGGTGGGCGATCTATCTCGCGAGAACTCGCAGGATGCTGAGGAGCCGCCGCCAGACCCTCTGCCCGAGGAGCCCGCTTTCAGACTCCGTAGCAAGACACTCGGCGATGCTACCGGTTAGTTTCTTATCACCTTCTGATAGCCTTATATACCTAAGTGATGTGAACTTATTTAACGAACTCCGTTAGACGTCGTTTTTTAGACTTTAAATAAATTGTCGTGTGTACCGTGTGCATAATTCACAATAGGTATACTCAAAAATACTAACAACCCAATTGCTTAAAACTTTTCAATCGCATTCCGAAAGAATTTGAAAAAAAATCATAACACACAGTATGCAACGAGTGCAGGTGAATAATCAAAAAGCCATTGAGAATGCGGGTGTCTTACGCGATGAACCAGCTTTCTCTTTCCACTGACATAGCCACCAAGCTTAAACACTCAAAGCACTCAAAACTTAAACGTTGTTTATTCTAACAATAGCATGTCCGCACTAACCAACGCTTGACTAACAGAGAGCGTGGCGAAGCGCGCGCCACCGCCACCACCGCCCGAGCGCGACATGGACCGGTGCGACCCCGGGTGCAAGTCCGAGGGTGAGGATGAGCAGCCCCCACCGCCCGCTAAGCGTGGCCTCGGCCGGACTCCTAACCATCTTACGCTCAGGTACGATCGACGAAGCCTAACTAGCTATTTGTTACTTTAGTTCTTGTTTTAAATAAAATTGATTTACTTAAGTGTCCTCCGCCAGAGTTCTACATAAAATGTTTCTGTTTTTCACAGCACGACGTCGACGCTGAGCGCTGGCAGCACAGGCAGCCAGGCCCGGCTCATCCAGTCGTCACATCAACCAACCCAGTACCAACCCACCATGGTCAAGGAACTAGGTAAGCAAGAATCGCAGTCTCTCAAATCTTCACCAGAAAGAAAAGGTTCTTCTACCACTGTACCCGAGAAGAGGATTAAGGTCATACGATCATGCAGTGGCAGTAGCATCAATAGAGATAGATCTCCCAATCGCTCCGTAGACCGCACGTCACCGGATCGCGATCGTGTTACAAAAGTAATTGTTTGCAAGTCTCCTAACAAATCAAGCCTGAAGCAAACCAAAACTTTGCATCGGTCTCCTAGAGGAAGCTTCGATCAATCAAAATCTCCTCGAGGATCCATCGACAAGTCGCGATCTCCGCAGCAGAGCTTTGATGGATCTCGATCGCCGCGCGGTAGCATCATGAAATCACGTGAGAATAGCGTCGATCGTTCCCGATCACCGAAACCTGCACCAAAAAAAGGAATAATGCGAACTCCGCAAGCCAGCTTCGACAAATCGCCCTGCAAGTCACCAAATCTAAGCCGAAGATCTTCTAAATCCAGCGGAGAGAAATTAGCGCGTCTGGGGACAAATTCTCTTGATAGAATGACTCATTATTCTCAACTAGCTAAGGCAGAAGATAAAGCAATTAAAATGGGTATTGTAGTATCGAAGTCAACAGAATCGATTGCAAAGGCTATTGAACACCCGACTTGTGTTCAATGTTACCTGTCGGGGAAAAAGCAGAGTAAAACCTCCTAGCATAAGGCCAAGGGCAAGTCGCCCAAATCTCGACGGAAGTCAATGACTGCTCAATCGTATATGACGTCATCAGACCAGAGCAGCGTCGAGACCCTGGACGACATGCCCCAAGAGCGGGTGCGATGCACACCCACTCGCCAGCACGACAGGAACGACTTTGATCAAATACATGTATAAACAAATTCGAAAAGCGACAAATTACACCCGGAATATGATAACCTCGGTTGATACACGATTTTGAAAGATTTCAATAAAAATCCAGTCAATAACATACAATCCTGTTATTACAGGGTTTTCAGTAATTGGTACTTACTTACTACAAAGTGCTTTCGCGTGCTGGGATTTTCATTGAATGCTTTCAGTAATCAGACTAATTATAATGACAAAATATACACCACTTTACAAGACTGTTTTACCGATTTGTGACTATCAGGCTACCTAAACGTTGAATCAAGTTGTAAACGTATAAGGCATGAATCATACACTCGAGCCGCAAGACAAGATTTCATCAATTAGACGTTCAAATAAATGTATACGTGAAAATTTTAAACTCATCGTAAATTCAATGTCACAGTTGTAGGAAACTGTATTTAGACACATAAAGTAATTCCACGAGTCTCAATGTAGTAATAAATGTACCTCCGTAATATAAGTAGACACAATAATAATAACAACCGTATATTATAGCATATTAAAGTTAATCAAATCCTAATTCTAGATAAATCCAAGTGCTAAGTGTTACATAATAATGGCTGTGGTATCGTACTGATATTAATCCTTTATCACCTTCGTCATAGTATTCTTCTTGTTAATTTATACTGTTATTATACATCCCAATAGATTTAATATATTATTGTGTAGATGGCCATGGATTTGTATCGTTAATTAAGTCTTCCAATTCTAAGTATGTATAAGTATTGATATTAATTTATTTTATCTCTCGCATCTCTTCAGTACCTGCTCAATTTAGTATTAAACTTATCAATTTATTAAGTACCTAAATATTTTACAATCCAAACAATATTTACATGCCATTTTACGCTATACGTAATAATATTATTTCGTTGGTGAATATATTTATATAATTATACATTTCTAGATAGGTTATTTCCAAATATTTGCACTAATACATTAAAAATATATATTGTGGCCAACTATCAAAGCTTTGTAGCATTATAGGCTGGTTGAGCATTGTAATATGGAAGAAAAATATAGTGAAAATACTGAACTACTTTTATGGATACACACAACGAGTAATGGAACCGAATATTCTGGATCTGTGCAAGTAGCCAAAAAGTGTTTCAGTTTTTATGCAGATAGTAAATCATTATTAACCGTTACATTTAAAGTATTCGTCGAACGACATAATATTATATGAATTAATAAACATATATGGTAAAATATAATACTATACACTTTACTAATAAATAGGCTAGCTGTGTATCCAAAATTATAATCTTACAAAAAAAACAATGTAGGCAAATACACTCTCTTTGTTCACGTAGTGCTTTACCTAACCTCTGTAGCTGTGCACAGATTCTCTGTCGAATTAGATGATTGCACCCACGAGCAGAAATGCATGTCATCGTATATAAGTACCTAATCAATAGTGAGTAAATTAATATATTCAATGCATAAATAATGGATCGGTGCACCGTAGATTCTATCGTCACTGTGTGTATCTAGGCTACCGCTTAAGTAAAGTAAGTAGATGTTCTATCTAAAATAGTGGACGCCGCCAAAGCTCTCAAGCCTCCTTGAACCGCTTGAATGTTCGATGACACGCGACCGCGGCGGCGCGCCCCCCCGCCCCCCCCCCCCCACACTCATCAAACATTCAACTCTTTGCTCGCGCGCGCGTCTTCCCGGCGATCGGTCCCATCCGTCCAAATTCCGTTGGCGCCTCGTGCGCCCTCTGCCGTGAGATGATGGAAGCCTAGATCACAAGGCACTTGTTTCCTTGATTTTGCATACGCGGATGCCACAGTACACTGAAATATACGAAATATTATAGTTCTTACGGAGATCATTCTTGACAATATTTAATCATTTCATTAAATACATTTATTTAATTACGTCTGGAAGTTCTGCTACTTATGATACGTATTGAGTCACGGTGACAAGCAAAGAATTACGATTATTTGTTTCAACTATCAATATTCATTATCGGTACAACGACAGAGGTCGTTACAGTACTGTGGCATCCCCGCATACCTTTGGAACAAGTGAGGTGTGACGTAGGCTTTATAAAGAGTTCGGTGTTTGGTGTGTTGTAGGATCGCCCGTGTGGAAACCGCGTGACATGTCGAGCTCGTCGGGCGGGGGCGGGGGCGCGGGCGCGGGGGCCGCGGGCGGCGCGGCGCCTACGACGCTGCCGCGCTCCACGCGTGCGGCTCCGCGCCCGCACCACCTGTCGGCCAGCCGCAAGTCGCTGGCGCCCGACCACCGCCACTAGCCGCCGCGCCTCACTACCGACGCCGCTCCGGCTGTCCGGACGGCGACCACGAGTTTTGTTACCCGACGCCTACAGACCCCGCAATAGTTAATCACTCGACCGTGAGATGTGAAGTGTACCCCTTATCGTCTTTCCTTCGAGTTTCCCTCAGTTTTGTATTAGTTTGCCTAAAACTTCCCCTAAACTTACGTTTTTAAGCTCAAATATTACCTAACCTGTGTTTAAATCAGTCGACCGGTAATTATTTATGTCATTAAATGAGCTCAAAGTATGTTTGTGTTAGGTGCATAATCCTTTGCCCGTAACGAATAAGACTGCGTGCGGCTCTTTTGTGAGGTATAGTGTACCTATCTAATTATATTTAAAATATTTTGACAATACCCTCGTTAATCAACTCATTCATTTGTGAGATCCCTCTATGTAAAATAACCGCATTCTATTATATTTATCAGACACTTCGTCTGAAAGTCGAAAATGCCTGAGGGCTCTACCAGGTATGACATGATGTGCCCTGACTATTCATTTGTAATTGATAGGACGTAAATATATCGCAATGCATTTGTTATGGGGTTTGCAGTTTAAATCAACATGTTGACTCAAAACGCGCTGCAATAGTGTCGCATCCTGTTATGACTTCCACGATGAATATTATTTGTTGTTTCAGTATATAAATATCCACTGGGTATGAAAATAACCTCAAATTAATAGAAAATAAGTTTTATTTAATTAAAATCGACCTACATGACACATTTATTTAGGTAGGTCTATTATATAACTACAAATAAATGACAATATCAATAGAAAATCATAAATTTGATTGAGTCACATTGCGTAATTAGTTGCAGGAATGAATTGTTAATGGACATGTTAATTTTTAAATGAAACCTTCGCGTAGAACGTAAACCCGTAATAGTTCGAATATCAAACAACCGTAAATTTATTTACACTGAAGGTAGTCTAAGTATGCCACCACTATACAGAGATATCTATTCTCGTGAAGACTTCTTCTTCTTTAGCTTTATTTAATAAATTCCTTTAATACTTGTTTAAGCATGCGAATATCCTATAGATTCGTTTCATACGGACTGCTCTGTGCCAAATTAGGTACTCTCTACACCCCTTATGCTTGAATACTTATCGTGAAGATATTCCTGAATAAATAAATATATCGTGAGAGTAGTTAGCTGTAATGTATTTGCGTTTGATTTTCGTCACATTGGCAACTCACTACCCTATAGTTCAAAATGCACTAACCCAAATGGAAATATACACTAGGTAGTTTTGATAATAATTTCTCTTCGTGATCAAATTCGAAAGTTCTATCATAGGCTAGGTGAATGATATAACATGTATCCACAAATTGAGTTTTAATATAATTGAATGTATTATAATAATTATAATATGTATGATTGTTTGTTTGCTGTAATATATTGTAAATGTGTTGACTGCAGTCGCGGAAAACTGTAAACTGGATCGATGAAATACTTTGAAACCTTGATATTTAGACCGCTACGACGACGTCGCGTCCAATAATATATTATTACCGGAGCTTGGGTCATATGGACAGCAGTTTGAATATCCTTGTAAATGTATGTATGTATAACTGACTACTGATCTAAACTGGTAAGAGGAAGAGTTGCATAAAGCATTCCGACTTGTAATAATATATTGTGAAGACATCTCGATGTATATAGGTGAAGTCAAGTGTCTCGTAGCACTTCGACAGTTTCCATGTTGGAACATATCAACGGGGGCAGAGCTATCTCGTTCAGGTTATAAGTTTTCCCGTGATCTAATAACTGTTGTTGTGTTGTTTGTTTTAAGTATTGTATTTTGCAGTTACCAGGAGTATGTATACACAGTATGTACTATGATGTTTAGATAATACCTGTGTAATATATATGTATATTATTGTGACCACATTATATTTTGAACTTTAAATATTGTTTAAGTGTTTGTTTTGTGACTTATTGAAATAAAACCGTTTATTAATATACATATGTTAAAATATTCGAATTTAATAATTACGAACTTATACAATCAATTTATAGATTATTATTATACTAAGAAAATTATAATTAATAAAATGAATAAACAAATATGAGTGAAAATTAAATGAAGGATGAACTCATTAATTGCGATTGTATTTCATACTTCAATGACATTTGAAAGTAAAGTAGGAAAATGAATGAATATTTAGAAAGACTTATTGAAGTAAAATACGAAAGTAACTAATGTTATAATAAGTATTGAACTTTTATAATTTGTTGTTGGTATGATTTGCTAATTCCGTTGTTTTGTTATTACTTTCTGTCAGTGTATTGTCGAGAATAATCTCACCCGTATACAATGTTAGGTATGTATTACCGTTGTCAAACTACTTTACAGATTTTGAGTACGGAACTTCGCATCTCAGTGAGTCACTTTCGTGCACTGTTAAGTATCATTTCCCTATATACCGAAAAGTAATCCTAACTAATCATATCTTCTATAATTCTTAGTTTAGTTTCAAATAACTGAAACCTTTTTTTTTTGTAGTCACCATAAAGTCGTTTATAGATAAAACGATTTTTAGACTGAATCTATTTGATTAATCGTGTCACATTTCTAGGTAACCATTTTGTTTGATTATCTAAATTTAAAGTGCCTTCACATTTAAAAAAACGTGCACGTATGTTTTAAGTTTCATAGTTGAAAATACAAAAATCTTTGAAGTAGTTTGTCAATGCCTGCTAAATGGGAAATGGTATAAATTCTAGTATCCTTTAGTGGCTTCCAAAACAACTAGTCTAATTTACAATTTTAATGATGTATTTATTTATGGTTTTCATAAGTATTTGATATGTTAAAGTTTGTGACACGTATGGAAATTACTTTTTATTGCTTATGAATAAAAATAAAATATGATATAATCCTTTTATTTATTTAATTACCCCGTAGCATTTGCTCAGTAAGGTTGTGTAATTACATCCATAGTATGGATGTAATTACGGATACCATACATACCTCATAAGGCATCTTCTTCTTAGTTCACTTGCCGAGAAATATCGATTTTCACTTTATTGCGAGTTCTACTATTACTGAATGTGATTACTAAGGTATCTATAAAAATGAATAAAACGCATGCATGTAATCGGTACAATGTGTTTATTAAATCGTACATCGACGTTCATAAATCAAACATTTCAGTGTTTCCGGATTCAAGACCTTACAATTTGCTAATAAAACAGATTTTCTAAATTGATATGAGTGAAACATTCAAAATATAATTATTTATGTATTTACAAGATTAATAATATTTATAACTAGATAGGTACACAATATTTTTTTCATTATATATTTTTGTTCAGTAATTTTAACTGCCTCAACAAATTTACATAAAACTTACGCATCTAAATTTTGTTGGCCTAATATTTTTAACGAATCTTGAAGAAAACTTAAAGAACAATTCACTCATACCTGACCTCAACATTAGGTAAAAAACTATGGAGGTCTAATAACTACAATATATTTAAACGATTTAAGTTTATTACAGTCATATTTGATGTTTTAAGATTTTAGCTATTAGATTGAAGAGTAAAAGAAATATTTTTTTGAAAAACTTCTACGTGAAAAATGCTCTAGAATCTATTTGTGGCAAGTAGGTAAGATTAAAAAATATTACTTTCAGCAATGATTTAGTTCTGAATCTTATTTAAATTCCAGAAATTAGTGCAATAAATTAAAAAAAATTACACACTTACGGACAAAGGGGCCAATGACAGCTGAGTTAGAATTTGCAAAACGTAAATACACATGTGATATATAAAAGAATGTTACATCGAGAAACAGTAGGTTCAAAGGTAATTTTCAAGATTACGTATCACGCAAAAACTTTCATGGTAGACAAAATTGTGATTTACTCACTCGGGAAGCTCTATTTGTGAACACCTATATAATGTATATCGTTTTAACTTTATATTATGATCTTTACATCTCTCTACATTAGAAATTATATTCCTTTCTAATATTTAAACAATAACAATAGGACTATCTAAGGAGATGTATATATAATAAAATACATAATTTATGTGGCACTGGCTACATATGTAGGTAATGTATTATCATAGTTATGATGATCAACTGATCACCTCGATGCTGTTGTTGGCCTTCAAGAATGAGCTATTTAACATTTACCTACTCATATTTATTTTCTTTAAATGTAAGCCTTGCATGAATATAATATTATGTCTGAAAGTATAACGCACCTTCTAAATAACTCTCGAAATCGCAAGAAATGATGTACACCCTAATTACACAAAGTGATCAAACTAAGTTGATTGCACCATAAATAAATACAATCAGAATTAAATTTTAATTCAATCTTAGTAATAAACACTAGACGCTAAAATCATACTTCGTTTCTTTCTACTATAACAACAAAATATTTTAAATTAATATAGTTTGCAAATAAATAATTTAGTGCACACCACGGTTATTTTAAATATTTTATAGATAATACATGTAAAGATAATCTTTAAATAACTCTTATTAAGTTCATTACATTATCTATCAATTAATGAAATACTCGATTTAAAAGACGTTAAATTACGCTATTATTTTTATTATGGTGTTTCATCAAATTATGCTAGAATAAAATTCATCCATCCTAATTTCATATCATATTAAATACGTAAGGCACTCCATTTAATTTTGCTGTTTTTTTTTCATCGAAAAAGACCGAAAATACTTTCACACAAGTTTCCTCTATAAAAATGAAGACCACTGGAAGTTACTGTTATCCATGCACCGCACATTATAAGATAAATTTATTTAAATATTAAGCTCGAAACAAAGTAACTAACATCAATTTTAGCTTTTGCTTTTAAACGAACAAATCTAACAACAAATTGGACACTCGCTATAAAACGTAGTAACGGTTGGATTCGTTGTGGGTTAAAAACGGGTATGAAATAATTCGGAATTATTAGACGTCCACGAAAGTTCTTCACCGATAAACATAAAATGAATCTGCAGGTGGATAATTAGAAATCTAATAATAAATGACAAAATTATAACAAAATACCAAATTTTAATAATGTAGGATAAAATTTACATAGCAACCTATATTAAAACATATACATACGCGAACAACTCTATCACAGACACTAATCATTTACAAAACTCAATATAATAACTATATATTTAATTATACTCTGTTTCTGAACAAGAAACGACATTGGTTTGTTTTCTGGCACCAATCAACCATTTAATTAATTAAAAATAACAGAAATTTTGTTGAAAATCCAAGTAAGTACTGAAATAATCGATGACCATTGATGTATATCTATCTACACAGTGTACATATGTATTACTGCCGTAGTTATGATTCTAAATAGAAAATTAAAAGCACGACAAACACTTTACATCAACGTTGTTGGACCCCTAAATATTCAATTAAAAAGCCATTTTATTCATAAGTAATCTCTTTAAAATTTTTATCAAATTTAACTACCTATTTAACCTACACACATGACTTGTTTCATATCTTCCTGAAAATTTTCGAATGTTTATAATAAGTCCGCGCGGCGTCTCAAAGCCCCTTCAAACATTTATAATATGAATCATTTTAATATGATAAATTATGTACCTTCAACGAAATTTAAAAATAAAACATTACCAAATAGTTTTATTTTTTATTGTATTTTATTTGAAAATGATAAAGGAGAGCATAAGAGAGATCGATTTAAGAGAACTGTCAGTTTGTAGTATTGAAAGATCAAGATTTAATTATTTTATTTAGATTATGCTAATTACAAGCTACTAATTTGTCTTTGTTGTTTTTTTAATAATTTATAAGTTATTGTTGTTATAATCTTCATTAAAATCCCAGAACATTCATAAAGTATTTCGTTGAGCTTATTGCGCATCGAGCATGCACGCGACCGGGTCGTGTATATTTGTCTAAACGTTGGTCCCTATAATTGCTATTGTAATTGTATGTCGTACATAGCAACGCAGAACGGGGCGGACGACACCGCGCGAGTAGCGGCCGGGCTCTCCGAATAAAGGCACATTGAGTCATGATTTATTTGTTATCCTACATGCAGTACCTAACCATCCCACTTCCTCTTCATAATATTTCTCATTTTTTGAAGGTCGGCCTAGAACTAGTTAAAGGGATTAACTAATTAATAATCTACTTTAAATATGAATTAAAAGTCACACCACTATTTTATCCGGTCGATTAAATTTTCGTACACTTAAGGAATTTTGACATCACATCATAATATATAGTCCTATGACATTCAACTCCTCATCTCAACTCTACTCATTTTGGCAACATGGTGGTGGAACTACAATTTGTCTAATTAAACTAAAAGGCATATTTGCCTACGAATTAGAACTAGGGCAAAGACCACTTAAAAGTTATCTTCGCATTTGATCTCCCGTGAGGTGGGCTGTGAGCCAGGCTGGGAGGACCACTGCGGCTCGGCCTGTCCGTCCCATTCGGGAAAAGACTCGAACATAAAATTATCGGCGGGAGTGTCGTCAACCGCGATCTCGGTCCGACTGAACGCCTCGGCGAATTTCCCAATCTCTGTGGAGCCGAACGCTTGTTGGAAAGCGGGTAGCGGGACGACAGGCGGGCGCGGCGGACGCTTTTCCTCGGGCGGGGAGCGACGCGGTTCGCCGACGGGGAAGCGATCACGAACTGCGCGGGTTGTATCGCTCTGCGGCACACTCGGCGGGAATTCAGGCGTATGTCTCTGCCTGGAGCCAACTTCCCCGTTGAAAGACGATTCTTCATAAACAGGATAAGGCGTTGATCTCCCATCTTGTTGACAAGCCTGGTTCTGACTATGCAAATGAGCACCCTGAAAATATATAAAAAAAAAAACAAATTGTTCATTACCTTTTTCGTATGTGAAAGAAAAGTTTTCGGACTAACGAACATATTACTAGAAAACTATGTATTTCAATATTTTACTTTTTCGCAAAAATAAACATAAAATTCGCTTGGCGTATCCAAGGGTATTCTTAATATATTGAAGTTAAAAATTGTCGAGAACCAGTAATATGACCGTACCTGTCACAGTGAGCAGTCGTCAATTGTTCACACAATGATTTAAGTATTTAGAGCGTCGTCTTTGTCACTCACAGTCTATAAATATTTACATAACAATATTAAAGAGTATGCTCATTAATAACCTTCATTGGTCGGCATTCGGGAGGATACCGCAAGTGGTCACGCGAGCACGCACTGCGCGGGGCCCACCCGCCTGTGCCTGCATTAGCGCCACTCCATCCGCCACCGCTCATAGCACCCATCTGCTAAAAAAATAACAAGTTCTCATAAAAAATATAATATACTTCGAAAAGAGTTAACCGAAAGAGTCCAGAGTAGTAATTATACAGGGTGCAAACAGACCCTTCATGAATCCGTCAACCAAGCTTTCTGTACATCAAACTAACTTTTGGCAAAAAAAACTTTTTACAGTAGGACTTAGTTAACTTTTTACAGTAAAATCCGGTCGTGGAGGTATTTAAAGTAAAATTATAACATTAAAACTTGTATTTCAAACAAATATTTGTGAAGAAGTAGGAACTTTGACCTCCTATATCACTGTAACTAGAAGGTTCCCAGGTATGGTATATTTATAAAATGATCACAGTGATGAGGAAACCAAGTGCCTTTCGGCTTCATTAGGGTACACTCATTAGTAATAATCTAAGGAAGTACTTGAAATACTATCGAATTTGTTTACTAAACGTTTGTCAAAGCTAACTTGAAAGTTTAGTATATACTCGTAGTTACTAGCTTCTGCTCACAACTTGGACCGCGTGAAGTTTCTTACTTTAACCAAACTATTATTTTCTATGACACTTGGTCATAGAGTAGTTTTCTGTAAGTAAAAGATTATCGTTATCGGAGTATTACTTCCAGAGGTTACCTTATTCGAACAATCAAGTTAGCCTATAGACAATATTAGTTTAGATGATTTGTTTTATTCTATGTAATTCCAATCACATGCTACTTAGTTTAAAATTATAACAATTGTAAACCTACTATATGCATGCCCATGTGATAGTTAAATATGGAGAACCTTATTATAAAAGAAACATCTATATATCTACTACATATGTTTGCAAAAAAATTAATGAACTACTAATACCGCTTTTCACAAAATGACGCTATTATACCTGATAATGTGGCCACATCTGCGGTTCGCAGTACGCGGGACCTCGACCGTTCATTCCACATTCTAGCGGTGGCTGAAAATGAAAACAAACAACTTTATTAACCCTCTTTCACTTAATAAAAACATTTTAAATCGGCAACTCGATAAATTCCTCCCTTCAAATTGTTTAGGGTTAAATAAAAAAGGTAGGCTTTAAAATATAAATGACATAAACATTTAAACCCAGGGTATATAATATCCTGCGGTTTATTCGAGAGAGATACCGCGGCCGCAAACATAAAGGGCTAAGAAGGAACATGGGTGGTTTTTAGTCAGTAGAAGTCTGACACTCCCTTCCACTCGACCCAGAGCGGAAGGAGTCTATTGATGATTTCCCACCCTCAAAAAAAAAAAGCGTGAATAATATTGATAATTTATAGCTATTCATCTCGTTTTTCAGTCGATCTATATATTCTACACGGAATAGAGTTATTTTTCAGTTTCGTAACATTCTGCTTTACAGTCCGTAACTTTGAAAACTATCATAACATCATCGCTTTCATGAACTGTTGAAAGGGTTCGCCTATTATTTTACAAAGTACAAAAAAGAGTTGAGCGTCATTGATTACCGAGGAGGGGACCGTCGTCGCGTCTGTCCCACGCGTACTTATCGATTCAGACAGGTTCGTAACAGACAGCTTACAGCGAATTTGACGCTAAGATTGCTTCCGATACACCCTGACTTTACGGTCTGCAAAGTCAGTCTTTATTTTTTTTTTCAGCATTTCATTTTAATTTTATAAATTTTTTGTTTTGTATTTGAACTTGGAATACTACTACTTTTTTCATTTGTATATTTAGGAGTTTATTTTATTTATCGACATACATATTGATTACCTCCGATCCTGCCCATCCTGCACAACCACTTGCACCTTTCAGGACTTACTAGAAGCAGATGATAGAGCTGTCCAGGTGGCTATATACTGATCTAATATGATTTGAGCTCATCGATTCGTAAAGAAGAAGATTGGGAACAGGGTCCGAACTACCGGTGGTCAGGGCTCTTAAAAGTGGAACCACCTGACAAAACGCAGATACGACTATTTTCGGCACAATGACTGCTGTACTCACTTATTTTTATTATTATTCATGTGGCATATTATTCAGTCTTCGTTTTTTTCAGTATTTTTATTTTTATTCTTCATGTTTATTTTTATTTTTACTTGAACTTGGAATACTACTTCTTGATTTTTAAACGTATTTAGGAATTTATTTTTTTATTCATGTGGCATATTATTCAGTTTCATTTTGCTGATAATGTACGTAAACATTTCAAGAATACAAAACATTCTAAAAACAATAAACCTCGATTATTTTGAAAAATCAATTAATTTTATAAAACCCACCGTGTATATTAATACTCGTAGCAGCCAGTATTGCGTAGCCCTTGATATTGATACATCAATGGGTTCTCGTATTCAACCATTAATTATATTTAACAGGTTATAAAAGTCATATATTTACTGAGTATTTATTATGTCTTTCAATAATATAATAGGCCGTTAGCTGTCAGAATATCACTAAAATTTTTCACCTTATCGTCTTATAAAAGTCTGAGACGTTTGCTGTTTCCATGAAACTGACCACAAAACGCGACTAACAAAGTAAAGCGTGTCTACAACATCTAAAACAGATTCGTTACAGTAACGTCTGATACAATTTCAGGCGCTTAGTACCGTGACATCTGTATCTCGAAAACTTCTCTTGCTCCAGATAACTCAGGTATGAAGTAATCACAATATGTTATACCTTTTGTAAACAATAAAATATATTATACCCGACAAAAAATATCTATTTAAATATTTTTATGAAGTTAAAATATAAAAATAAATTACCATACAATATAAAGAAAGTCATAACAAAATTGTTGACGATTTAACGCTACGGCGTTTTTGTTAGTATATATTTACATTGAGTGGTGAAATATGTGCACAACTTGTACACCAGATAATGCTTAGTGGCGCGAGGGTGTGCCGTAGTGGCGTGGGGGGAAGGGAGTCGCGCCACCGATCGATGTCCGTTACTCCCTGTGCAACGTTGCGTTGCACCAACTGCATTCATCATCACACATCACCAATCCACCCTATCTTGATGAATCGTAAACATTACCATTTAACCTTTCAAAAACTATTATTTAAACTCTTATCCTAGTATAATAAAGTTTCTTACAATCATTATCACAGAGTATTTAAAAATCGGGCATTTTAGAAACTTCTAATAAATAGATGCTACGGTGCTACGCCAACGCTACGCTTTGCTACGACTTGACTAAAAAATATAATATTACTCAAACGTTTATTCTACATTTAATATAATAACCCTAGCATTTAGAAGTTATTGATAAATAATGTTTTTATTTTACACTTGATTATTGAAACTCCAAATTATAATTGCTACGTTGCTACGCCGGCGCTACGAGCTGCTACGCGGTTTCAACTTTAGAGATTTTTTAGTTTCTGCATAAGTTTTTTTTTAAATACTCCTTTTAGTAAACAATGTAGTAATTTCCTTTGGTGTCTTATTTAGAAAGTCTTTGATTACTTGCTTAAGCAAATTATGTCAAAATAAATTTATTGCTAAAAACTTTTTCATTTGTTTTGTTTCTCGCAAAATATTTTTTCCTTTTAATTGATTTATATTTTGCATATATTGACATTGTTATATATAAGTACAATAATAATTTCTTAAAATGTGTTTTTTCGGTCCTAAAGTACAACAAAGTACCAACATACATAAACCAATTCTCACGCTAGATATTTCAATCGCTCAGCCGTTATATAAACTCGTAACGGTCTGAAAACTGTTCATGTGTGGGGAAGTACGAGTAGAATAGTGACGGGAGATTTGCAGAGGCTAACTAACTATCGAGCGGCAGGCGGCGAGCGCGAACCACGTGACTTATCGATCAGCGCGGCGCCCACGACACTCGGAAAAATCAACCGCTGACAGCTTTCATAGGCCACCTCCACCTCTCGACTCACAACCACCCTCCACTCGCCCCCTCCCTCCCTTTACCCCTCCCCTCGAACACGCCGCACGGCCCCTCCCCGCCCTCATTAGCGCCTTTGTGACGCTCACTTGTCTCGTAATATGACGCCGTAATGATACCACTTACGACTCGATTATTCGTTAACATTCCTACTAGTTGACTCCCAAAATCAGAAATGACCCTTTCATTTTTAGTCTTTTAATTTTGTATTATTTTTATAATTTAAATATACTTAGAACGTTAAACGAGCAAAACTATTGGAACTTATTCTAAAAGGGTCGCAATATAGCAGCAAATATATTTATATTACCACGTAAAATATTTACTAACAATACACCTCATTTACCTAATTTGTAACGTCTGAGTAGAAATGACAACAAACTTTTGTTTTCAATGAGCAGTCATTTCAGAATTTGCACAACAAACTTTCCCTGACTGAATTTTATAGTGTGTCGGTTGAATTTAAACTCTATCCGCATTCCTTACGATTGATAATGTATGTATAGCAGCACAGAGGAGTGAGCGTTAGTCGCGAATGAGGATGTCAACTGTCCTCTGACACTGACCTACATAATTTTAACTAGCCTTTTTGTATGCCGATGACCTATTCCGTCGTAATTCAATAAGCGGGGACTTACCAAATTCAAGACAACACCTTTGTTTAAAAAGTTTATGTTTATTAATATTAATAAGTAATATCTTGGGTTGTTTTACGTATGTAAGTTGTCATTGACTCGTTCTATTATTATACAAGCAAGTATAGTGTTCGTTTTGCATCATAAAACCTTCGAACGGTATCGCGAGAAGAGATAAGTCTCATTTATTTCATGTAATATTCACATTCATAATTACCATGGTTCATTGTAACAAAATATTTACATACTGCTCTAGACTGACTGGATAATAGATATGTATCAGTTGGTTGGCGTTCTTGAGCATATTGTAAAGATCAGCGGAGGGGAATAGGGCATTTAATTGTGTTTGTTGTTTGTGAGTCAACTACCTCAGCCACTTACGTTATATTCTATTCAAATCCTATTCTCCATTTCTATGCGTTACTCCAAGCGACCTCGACACAATACAACAAAGCAGTTCTTGTTGGTGTTGCTTACTCACGGGGAAGTTAACGTAACCATATTTGTACTTGCATTGACACGAGGAAAAAATAAAACAATAATAAAATTGACTGTTAATGCACATGGGTATATCCTGTTCTGGAAATATTGCAATCAAGATTAGGATTGCTCTAAAAGATAACCCAATTCTGTACAAAACCTATATTATTGCAAATTGTATGCTCACTTTTTTGTGTGTGTTTGGATTATTGAGAATCACGTTACGCCTACGATTTGGTGGCATTTTTATAATATGCTGATGCTGAATAAACTTATTTATTATACTTGCTTTGCAATCATTTTTATGAATATTTTTATTACCTGGTGCATAACTAAATGCTCCACAAAATTGTATGAGAATAACGAAATGAGAGACTATTTAACACATCTACCAATTGTTCGAACAATACAATCTTAATATTAGGTTCATAAAAAACCTTTTTTTGCAAAAATAAAACCGACTGCAAAAATTTTAAAAAGGGGAAAACGTCTTTAGTTTCAGAAGTCGGTGACTTTTGTTTGTTTGATTTAGTTTTTTTCCAAAAAAAAATTTGATTATTTGAAAACCTCCTCGTTTTGTAAGTCGGTTAAAAATTTAATAAAATATACGAAGTCATTTCCTAACTCACAAATAATAGACCACACCCAAATGTCTCATTAATGTAACAAAAAAGTGTCATAATGGTACGAATTCTTAATTGCTAGATTGGAAACACTTTCAGGCAAATTAAATGTGCATGGTTGGTTTCATCTTAATTATATGTATAAAAACTTTTTGCAATGAAAAATCTGACTTTCTGTACTTCAGGAAGTCGGTGAAACGATGACGTCAAAGAAACAAACAAAGTCACCAACTTCCAAACGTAAAGTTATTTTAGAGTTTTTGGTGTCTTTTTGGACGTCGGTTTATTTTTCAAATAGCTCTTTTATTTTACCGTTTTAGTTAGTAGGAAACATAAAATGAAACAGCTAAATTGAGAACCTCCTCCTTTTTTTTGAAGTAGGTTAAAATGTTCATGAAGGCGTTACTTACCGTGGGTGGCAGAGGCAGATGTTGCGCGGGGGTGTGCGAGCGCTGTTCGCGACGCGCCACCGAGCGGCGCACGCGCGCCTCCTTCGTCGCGTACCCGCCGTAATCTAAACACGCATTGTTTATCATTATCTCTCCAACTCATTATAATAGCATGCGTCAATATTGATCAACATCAACTCATATCGACTGACAAATTCCTTTCATCTCTACGCGATACAAAAGTCAACAGGTTGTGCTGATATATTCAGCAATATACGCCACTTATCGATTATTACAGGCGTTGGTATAATTACTTTTTCTCCACCGCATCATTTCGTCCCACAAATACATAAATAAACACTGTACAGGAATATCACAGAAAGGTCGACAAAACACTGGACTCGCAACGTAAAGAGCTACTCTTAGTTTATGTTCGTACTGACTTAGCTGATGTAGAACTCACGACACCTACGTCATAGAAGGTGCCATTCCATTTAAAAATCGATCATAGGTGTTTAATGTACCGATGCAGCTATAGCAATCGAAACCGTGACCCTGAACGTACAAGACGGACATTTTGCTGTTTTGACATTTGTTCACTTTGCTGACTCAGAGTGTCCTACATAATTACTAAAACGTTGTTTAATATGGTTCGAAATCAAATAACGGTCGAACATTTTTTTAAATAAGCGATTGAAAAATTAAATGTGCAACGGGAAAAACTAATACCGATAATGTAAATAAAATCTATGAAAAAAATGCACAAAACAGAACGTCTGTTCAATATAAATTATAATTATTGAGAGTTTAAAGTAGGTTTTGTGGCTAAACGATTGTACCAAAAATTTCGATTACTTCCTTTTCAGTCACCGCTCTTAGCATCACCATTATAAAGAAGGAGGTCAGTGGAAGATTCATTCTTTTTTGACGATTTTGGTTTGTGTTTGGCCGCAACCTGCCTGATATGAAGTGATAATGCAACCTAACGTGGAGCCTTAAACAATCTAACTGTGCAAAACTAACTGCAGGCCAAAAACACTCCCATCGGGGCTGCGGGTTGTTCGCAAGAGATACTGCGGCCTCGACATGAAGGGCTAAGAAGGAACATGGGTGGTTTTTAGTCAGTAGAAGTCAGACACTCCCTTTCGCTCTGCCCAAGAGCGGATGATTTTCCACCCGCCAAAAAAAGAAAGGTGGAGCGCGTCATATTCAATAGTAAACACGTACGTACGTGCTGAAGAATGACAAACTTTAGAGTGTAAGAGTACGTCGGCCATATGGAAGTGTCGGAAACTGTAGCTTAACCTCCCAAAAAGATCGAACTGCGCGAGATCTACGTTGCAAAACAACGCAAGAAAATGAATTAACGGCCATTAACTTCATTAACTCGTCTGGGTAAAGAAGAAATACATTCATGCGTCAATACGCTATGAAACCCACATGAATAAAATTAACAGTAGTGAAGTTATTATCGATAGCAAATCATTTAAATGGTCGTAAACTATCAGATCTGTAAACATCAGATTACTGCTCCACGTAAGTTATATCTCGACGTTAATAATTTCATGCCGATGATACCAGGTGAGCTTCACCGTACTAGTACAAACTAAAAGTCATTTTATATTTACGGTATCGTTAACATTACTGAAACTCGCTGTAAACTGCTATATCAGAATAGAGCAAATTTTACCAATAATCCGATAAAGTTCAATTAGAAATTAAGATATAATTTAACTTCCCGAAAACTTTCGTCGTATAATAACTTTTTATAAGTTTTAATAAAGAATACGCGTAACATTTCATGTAAATGATAACTGTTACGCATATCTGTCAAATTGGCAAATTAATTTGACGAAATTATAATACAAATTGTTTGTTGTTGGGTTAAATTGCGCAAAGAGCTCCATCTGCATATTCATTAATCGCTGACCTGGCGATGACGACTTTTTTAATGATGAATGTATAAACTAGAATAAGTAAACAAGACAATTTGTGCTTGCATTGTACAGTTGTAAGAAGGGCCGTATGCATTTTATATTGAAATAGATGATCGCCCCTATTGTCACGCCGCTGCTGGTGCAAAAGTCGTCATGTTTTACGTAGCATTTATAAGGAGTTGAGCGTGGATAGCGGCACGGGTGTTAGTACCCCGGTCAATATGTAGAGTGGCTGTGCTGTGCAGGCGATCAATCGCGTTGCGGCGTGGGGGCGGGCGGGCGAGGGCGAGGCGAGGGGGGCGGGGGCGAGCGACAACCTGTAGCGCTCCCCCCGCTCGCCGCGCTCCCCCGCGGCCTCTGACATCGACACGTGACGTAGACACCGAGAAATCCGCCCAAACGTAAACATTAATTCTTACTTCATTCTTCATTGTTCAGAATGTCGCTTCGCGCCACGCGCACGGATTCCGATCTCTCTCGTATTGGTAAACAAATTCAGGTCGACGCTCACTACGTGTAGTCGTCAGGCATGTTATTGTACTTACTAGCTCCACTGCTACGTATAATATACGTGAAATAGTTCAATACTTGTAATTCAATTACGTTCAAGGAATTAGTTACATATATTTTACTGCAGCACATAACATGTCTGCCTCAGTACGTATTATGAGGATGTATTTTCAAAGTATTCAAATGACGAAATACTTACCGTGAAAACTTTGTAAACTTTTGAACTAACGAGCAGTTTTTTGTTTACAATGATAGGCACGTTGGTTTCAGCGGTTCCTAAATGCAGACACATGACGAGGCCTTTAGATAGAAAAGAAACCATTGACTGCCTCGTTGGTTGGTTGCAAGCGCGACTGTTGAGCATGCGTTCCTGAGTTCGATTCCCAGGTCGTGCAGAGTGTCCGTGGGTTTTTTCACCAGAAATTTCCCAGTAGCAGCCACGAAGTCTAGATTTGTGGTTGTTGGCACATCAATATCCATATCACATGGGACTTAAACATAACTGGAAAAATGTGGGTGTACTTAAAGGTACACCTCTGCCTTACCCTTCGAGGATTACAGGGCGTGGTGTTATGTAAACGAATAAATTAGGAATTGTCAGTCGATTAGTTAATCAGAAGATTAAAGCTACGGGGGAAATTAAATTTTCTAAAAGCTAAAGCTCTAAAGCTTATGTATTGGAATAAAATAGAATAGAATTTTCTATGTATAGTAATTTAAAGAATAACAAAGAGCCCTACGCAATGTAATCAGTCTACCTACAGGATAGTAAAGAATTCTTTTCAGCCCCTACAAGACCACTCGTAACCCTTCCGAAAACCAGTGGCTAAACGTAACGTAACGTTTATACGTTGACAAGAGATCAATATCCTTAGTAATAGTCCACCATCACCGCACTTGGTGAACGGTGATCACCAAGATCACCAGAAATTAAATGAATATCTACAGAAAACGATCAATAGCCTCTTCGAGTTAAAACATAATTAACAGCAGCAAATTATCCGATGTTTTTAATTTCAGTGGCTCTTAAAAATATTCATTTAACATCACGCCTGTAATCCTAGAAGTGATAGGCAGAGGTGTACCTAATAGTACACCCACATTTCGCCAGTAATTGTTTAAGTCCCATGTAATAGGGGGCGAGCCTATTGCCAAATATTTATCTGTATTTCTAATGACCCCATAATATCAGAGAAGACAATATAGACCCAGTTAAATTTATTGAATTTACCCACGAATTATTTCCTGTTAGTTTTTCCCTATTCATATTTGAGCCCTTAAAAACAACGAGTAAACCTAAGCCTTTCAACTATCAGACAGGATTGGTAATCACAAACAAATATTTGGTATTATTACCAACGGAAAACGATCCGGAATTTAAAATTATAATTAAAAAATATATAAGAAAATATTACTCGGTACATTTCCCAAGTTTAGTCAATAAGTATATAGGGATTAACCTTTAGGTATAGTCTTAGTAATGTACCAGACATTCAAGGACATTATTTTAGGAGCAATTTGCCATAATTTTCAATATAGAGGCTCGTGAAAATCTTGAAGTGATTTTAATTATAATACTTGCAGTATTATAATTAAAATCACTTCAAGATTTTCTAACGAGAGAAACTTTTCCCAAGAGTACGAAAACATACTAGAAAGAAGAACATAGTTATTGATTGAATATTCCATAGTTACATTTTTTTATGTTATTTTATTCTGATTTTTCAATCTACAATTCATTTTCTGCAATAATTATGTTGTTTGAACGTTTAATAGTTATATAGTCCGGCACAGTTTATGCCGGACACCAAAAATAAGTTTACTATTAAACGTCGGAATGTGTATGAGTTCACGTATTCTGTAGGTATAAAAGTGCACGGCAATAAACTAGTGTTTTCTACCTGTAAATAGCTGAAACATAGATATACCAACCCATAGGCATGACATGTTCATGTTGCATGTGGTGGCTGGGGTAATCATAGCGGTAGTAGCGCGCGTAGGGGTCGTGCGTGTGCGGCGCGTAATAGGCGTGCGCGTAGGGCGCGTAGGGCAGCGGCGCGTAGTAGCCGTCCCATGCGCCCGCGCCGTACGCCGCGCCCCCGCGGTACTCGCCGTAGTTACAACAGTCCATGGCGCCGGCCCTACGCGCAGCTCGCGCCCGCCGGCGCACGCGCAGGCCACGACCGACATCCTCGCCTGGCCGCGCACCGCCACATCACCGCACTCTTACGCTCAACAACCCTACCACTATTCAACTAACTCGACAAGTTCATGACTATATAAACCAGGCTTCAATTTTAAACAAACAAAATATTACATTAAATCTACGACCGTTCAAATAAAAACTTTCAATCAAAATTTCTCTACAATAGTTTTACTGAACTCTGAAAAATATTTCCGAGTGCGATGAGTACGCGTAGAGATCGAGCGCAGTTTCGCGGCGGGAATCGGACGCGGGTGCGACGTTAGTTAGCGAAAAGAGGTCGTTCGAGTTTGCCGGCGACGACGAGAGATTCGATGGACGAGGGCGGTTGCGGGGCGCGGGCCGCGAGGAGGGGCGACGCCCGCTCGCCGGCGGCTCGGCGCAGCGCGGCGCTCGACGGACGCCGACTGAAGGCGCCGCGGAATCGATACGCCGCCGCCGCCCGCGGCCGCCCGCCGAGCGCCCGCCTCGCGCCCTGCCGCCCGCACTACCTGCCTGCGCCCGTATTGCGCGCGAACTTTGTCTTCCCCGACGGAATTTTATATTTAGAACCATGGTGAAACGATTGATCGATACTTTGCACTATTAATTAGTACCTACCTACACACTTTCACTAGATATTCCAGTATGAAAAATTCTACTCACTTTGTTACAAGTTTCTAACTACTTTATTCAAGTTTCGGTGTTCTTTCTGCACGGGTTTCGCTATAGATATTGATGTCTGAAACTGGTACTTCCGCAGATTCATGCGGTACATTTTGAATTTGCGAGCAAAAAAGTTTGGTTTACTTTGGAATATGAGCAGTGCAAGAGTTGCGCTCTGTTTGTAGTCAGGTGGAGGATACTAGCAAAGTTTTATCGAATTGCGCGTAGGCGGCAGTGACCCACATCGCGACAATCATGTGGCGCATCACCCGCGCCCTTCGTCCTTCGCCTGCCACTGCCTCTGCCGGCACCACCGACAACTTTCAATACAAATCAGACGTTATTGATGTATTTACTTAAGTTTACGTTGCAATCACGCTCTTTTCAGTTTAACCGTAGGCATTGATTGCAAGATCCCTAACTGCACAGTGTGCAAGTACTACATTCCGAAAAACTTTATTGATTTTGTTATAAACTAAGAACGGTTAGGTATATATAAGTGCTTTAAAGTATATATTTGTCTCAATACTTAGAAAAATATATAATTTAAATAATAAAGCACGATAAGTAAGAAAATTCCTGCAAAAACCAAACGGTGTAATTATTTTCAATCAATTTAATAGCTCTACATGCTCCAAGCGGGGCACGTTTTATAAAACAACTAATCATTCATTTTAATTACGCTTTACCATAAGGTTACAACAATTTAACATAATATAAATGTAACTTTACGAACGCTAACTTTAAAGTTCGCGCAGCAATCGTCTGCTGAAGATGACTAAACTTGCGAATCTATAGACAGAGCGGAAGTTACGAAAGTATGTAGACGCGTTAACCTTTACGCTGGCGGGGAGTTTTCTGCGCTAACCCTGTCAGTGAGCTGCCGTGAAGATAAAAAAGAATATTATATTTAATTAAATCAGGAATACGTAGGTTTTGTGTTTATAGGTCCAGTTTTAAAAAACACCTAGAAAGAACACGTTTTATCAATATGTTCAACACTGAGCGAAAATCAATAAAATAGTAGTCTACAGATATTTCGTGTTTGCAAATCGGAACATGTTAGAGTCAAATAAACTAATAAATGGTACCTAATAAACTATTATCCGGACAAAACTAGCAAAAATCGTTTGAATCGACATATTTGTGTTCTGCGCAACTCCACATTTAAAAAAGCGTGATAGTACGTAGGCCGGTCGCCTGTGTGATAGATCCTTCTACAGCTATGTATACATAGTACTATGGATCATGTTACTTACAGGAGTGAGTTCACTCCATGTAGCAACTACGCCGGCGCGAACATTCAAAATTCTCTTCAACATCTTTATGGCGCCTATTTACAGTTTTGAACTTGTTTAAATATTAATAAAAGGGTAAATTAATACTGAATTATATGTTTATAAGGCCCGCCACATGATTTGCCTTCGGTAAGTAAAGAATTTGACCTATAAAACTATAACTACTGAATAATATGTGCAGCGTAGCATTCTCGTAGCAAAAAAAATACGTAGACTTGCTACGTCTAACTTTTGAAACAGTTAATTTCCCTAATATCTTAATTATTTAGATTATTTTTACTGTGGGCACAAAAATATATAGGTAACACAGAACTACACCAAGTAATTCGCGAAACTACTACGAGTATATTAATTTCAAATAGAAAATGTTGAAAAATTCACACACCCCCTTTCTTACAAAAGTGATTTTATTAGTGCTAATTAATTCATACCTATTATGTTTCTAACTAGTTTCAACGAAACCTTCAGTTCAGCCAGACTGCCGTCAGCTAGCAACAATATGAGGAAACAAAAGTTTGTTATAACAGTACAAGTGCTTCGCATCGATAACGTATCATTAACTTCGTCTGTAAATGTGTCTCGGTAATTGTGTTCTAATGTATGTTGTGTAGTAACTGTAGAGAAGCCAGGCGCGGGTTATCATGCAGATTGCGGCGAATCAATAGGGGCGCCTCGGCCACTGACGGCGGATGACGATCAATAGCGTCCCAGTGGAGCTGTCTCCGCATTAAGGGGCTTCCTCGAACGCCCTTACACCTACCCACAGTCTACCTACACTCCGTACATAACTTAGTGCTACAATACGACCAATGTGCCGACTGTTTGTGTCGAACGCGTGTGAATATTATAGATTTCAACGATCATTTATATTTTATGATTTAGGATTTGCACGCTAAAACCTGAGGCAGGGTACTTACTAAGTTTATTATCGAGTTTATTCCCCGCTTTAATGGACATATTATACTTAGTTTTATTTAGGGGTGCCTAACTAGTTTATAACTCTTCATATTTTTATCAAAGACCATTAATATAGGTACCTACGTACCAATTAACATACGATAAAAAGATGTTAATGTTACAATAATAATTTCATATTGACGTAGATTTGTTTATTAAAAAGCAACCATTCGTTTAGTCAATGCAAAATCTGGATCGGAGCGTTGATAACAACACGTGATGTAGAATCCGATTAGGATTTACGCATAGCTAGGTACTTACATAGTTAAACAATAGTTCCCAGGCTGATCAATAGCATTGGAATGAAAACATAGAGTGTGTGGAGCAGAATCCGATCCCGCGGAAGTTGTAACAAGCAGCTATGGGAAATGGGTTGTTGCGATGAGCTAGTAATCCGTCAATACCTTAGCACTTACTGTACTGTTAAGGTATGCGCACATCACGTGTGGCGCATCAGTGGATTATTCAGGTACGGAATGTCATCAATGCGACTGTCTGTATTTTTGCTTGTCGAATTTTACCTCCCTCCCAACCATTGTGCCGTTGACAGACGGGGCCGGCAGGATCCCACGCAGTAATGTAATGTATCTGAGTGGTGTGATACGCGCATTGGTTTATATAAAATCGTAAAACGTGAGAAAGTGATTCGTGCAGATTCCTTTGCCGCAACCGCAATGCGACCCTCTATAAGCCGGCATAATGTGCACTCATCTTTTGTATACTAGTGTTGCAACACTTCTATATCAGCCTTGTATATAGTAGGAGTTCAGACTGATCTCTCTGTAACTTTCGGAGATTTACTCATGCTGTAATAAAAATGACACTAAAAATCGATTAGAAATACTTATGTACTATATCTCTATGTCTAACGTTGCTTATTATAAAAATGCCTTCATTACCTAGTTAGTTATGCATATTATAACCCTGGGTGTTCTTGATAAATAATGTAATCTTACATGCCAATATGTTTAGTTCAACAGTTCCCTGCTTTCGAGCCAACCCAGCCTCTTGGGGTGTAGACAGATAATCGAGCGACTGAGTTTCCCATAGGTAGGTAGGTAGTTATATATGTGTTCAGTTGTCTATCTCTACATCCATAATTCATTTTGTGCAGACTCGTCGGTTAACCTCGGCTCGTTTGCGTCACATTTCAAATGAAAAACTGCCATTAATATATATTTTTCCTCTATCTAGGAACCAGGGAGAGAGGGGATCTAGGTTCGTATGGGGTGGTGTGAGCCTCAGTTCGCACTATCTGTAGATATAACACAACATCACGCCTGTAAAGTCCCAAAGGGTTAGGCAGAGGTTTATCTAATAGTACCTACACCCGCATTTCGTCAGTGTAATATTGGTGAGCCTATTGCCATCAACCGAGCACACTTCCAGATTCTGTGGCCGATACCGAGAAATTCCTGATGGAAAAACCTAATAACACTTGTACAAAACAAACACTGTACATATAAATATAACAGGTATGGAGTTATCTATAATCTAGTTATTCTGGGTAAGAATCACACGATCTTTTTGATGGTCTGGAGCTTGATGGTCACTGACATTAAAAAAGATACGTAATGGCCCTACATGCAGGTTATCAAAATGTAACCGAATGGAACTGAATACCGGTAGTTTACTTGGAAATCTGCGCTTAACCTCTGCAACTCAGCTATAGATTTATGACACTAAAAACATGACATTTTTGACATTTATTGGGTAACACGATACCCTTTTGGGTACTGGTTGTTGTTGAGGGCCCAACTTCTACGTCTGCATTAACGGTACAGAAAAAATCGTACCTATCCGGGATAACTACTAAATTTTTCTTGCCCCCTCAACTCACTAATTACCTATAAGTATTTTAATCAACATAAAACCCGATACTGACCTCCAAATTTCAATAAAATGTACGAAAATTTCAATTTCGCGGGCTACTTTAGCGCTTCTATTTTATTTTATTATTTTAGGAAAACTTACAGCTAGGTAGACACAATAGTTGGGTTTATAAAAAAAACAATATCGCCAATTACAAGTTTTCACAAGTAGTAAAAATTTTAATCGGCTTACGATAGTCAAAGATCTCCAAATGTCCGTTCCACCAAATGCTTAGCGTTTTTGGAGGAACGGAGGGATCTCGATATGAAAAGAACGGTCAACTGTCCACCCATCCCTTTATCGATTGACCCGCACGGATTTCACTTAGCCACGAGCCCCTGTTCTCCATGAGTTGTTGTCCATAACAATTTAGAGAGAGAAGAGTTGTGGCATGTCCTGTGGTCAACTATAGTTTTTCTGCCGGTGCGATGAAGTGTGGTGGGGGGAGGGGGGGGGGGTGTTTGTTCTTCCACAGTCTGCTTCGTTCGTCTGCCGCGCTAGGTGTCTGAGGAAGTTTTTTTGGGTCTTCAGACGGGTTCATGGTAGTTGGTGTTCATACAAAGGATGTCGGCTCTCTGTTGCTTATGCACCCTTTTCAATACAAGTCGCTATTTCTCAGCGCACGACTGCCGCCATTGGGTACAGCATCGTAAGTTTGTTTTATGTTTTAAACATCCCGTAACAACGCAGCAGGTTTCATTGAGGGCTATATCGACCTCTCAAGCGTGGGCGGAACGATGCCTCACTGGGCATGCGAATTCGCCAGCAGAAAAGGAGAGACATAGGCCAGTAGTACGAAAACATAGGCCAGATGTAAGGCGGCGAGGTAAGTTATTACGGGAAATAACTTTTTTCTTTGTCTTCGTAGAGTGGTGTCTAAAATCCACGTTAATACCCAGGTAGCGTGGTTGAGGGCAGTGCTCTATGCTAACGCCTTGCCATGAGATGTTGAGATTTCTGTTTGCTTGACGATTACAAAGACGACAAACATATGATTAAGTTTTTGATGGATTAGGCCGTAGGGCGTTTTGATCACAGTATTTAGGTACCAGGTCCTTCCAGGGCTTTCGTCAATATTTCTATAGCCTCTTCATAGCTAGGTGTCTGAGGCTAGAGCGAGGTCGTCAGCGCATAGAAAGCTTTTTATTTCTGGAGCGCGAGGTTGGTCATTTGTGTACATATTAAATAGCGTTTGAGCTAGTACCTCACTGCTTTCAGGGAGCCCATTTCTTCGAATTCGCCACCAGCTCTTGCTGTTTTCAAGTGCATCTTAAAGATGCACTTGGAAACGGCGGTTGTCGAATAATACACTAAGAAGATGCACGAAGCTGCTGTCTTTCGTTAGGTCACTGACCTTAAACAGAACAGGTGCGGGCCTAACGAGGGGGGGGGGCAAGAACTTCAGAAAATAGCTATTTTTCGAAAATTGTATAAATTATTAACCTTCTACACAAGAAAAACTAACAATAGGTACCAAGGTAGAATGCAACATTTTTAAGCTCGCTTCGCTCGCTATTGCATTGTCATCTCTGTATGAATTAACAAAAAGAACGCATAATTATGCGTCGGAGCATAGATGTTTAAATTTTGAAGCTACCAAAAGCGGATTCAAGGGGGGGATAACGGTTAACCACCCTGCCGTACTGGGTTTAGGTTAACCGTGATCATTTTTCTGACCTCGTTGATTTAAAAACTGGCCAAGTGCAAGTCGGACTTGCACATTAAGGGTTACGTGCCATACATGAAAGGGGCCCGCAAGGGCCGACGCCCGTCGGGGCTGCGGGTGTTCGCAAGAGATACCGCGGCCTCGACATGAAGGGCTAAGAAGGAACATAGGTGGTTTTTAGTCAGTAGAAGTCTGACACTCCCTTCCGCTCTGCCCAAGAGCGGGAGGGGTCATTTGATGATTTTCCACCCACCATAAAAAAAAAAATAGGGTTACGTGCCATTGTAGTAGATATTGAGATATTTTCCATGTTATTTTAGCACCATAGCTCTTAGCTGCCACGGGTTGTTTGAAATTATTGTTTTATTTTTGAATCGTGATTTTTACTGTACTGGGCACTTTTATCGTGCACATCGTTCTCACATAATATACCATCTCAACATGATTGATGTAGCCAAAGTTCTGTAACAATATTCTGATTTAAAAAAGTGTCCAGTTTTTTGGCCGTTCTTCTACACTCAGTTATTACGCCTTGTGACTGGGACTGTAGCTTATTTTATTTCATACTAGCGGACGTCACGCGGTTTCACCCGCGTAGTTCCCGTTCCCGTGGGAATACAGGGATAGTGTCGTAGCTTTCCAACGGTGAAAGAATTTTTGAAATCGGTCCAGTAGTTTCGGAGCCTATTCGTTACAAACAAACAAACAAATCCTCTTTATAATATTAGTGTAGATTTGTTAGACTATTGAAAAGTGCCTGTAACTGGACTCGAAATAATTTTTTTTATTTTGATCATAGACTTCTCATAGGTTTTCCTGTAATCTGTAATTTAGTGTTGAACTAATTACTGTATTTTTTTCAAAATTTTAAGCTCTGTAGTTTTGGAGATAAGGTATTGGTCAATTTTCATCTATTTTCTTAAATATTTGAGATCCTCACAATAAGCCTTTTCGTTTGATATACTTATCACAAAGTACAGATTGCAAAACTTAAAAAGAAAAACTGTTAAGCACCCCTAAAGTGACCTCCATATTCAAAATTCATTTATTTGCGTGTTTGGGTCATAGAAATACGTATGTGTACCAAATTTCAACTTTATCGGTCCATTAAATTCGGAGCAAACGGAGACGGACAGACACACGTGTGATCCTCTAAGGGTTCCGTTTCTTTCCTTTCGAGGTACGGAACCCTAAAATTTTTTCGCTCGCTGCGCTCGCGAACGAGTCCCCTTTTTCGGTTCTACAAAAGTTGACAGAGTGCCTTCGCCTAAGAATCTAATTTACCCGAGTACGTGAAATAATGTTAGTAGCTTGATATGCTGGCGTCTGTAAATACTCAATTTAAATAAAAAAAACTAACTAGAAGAAATAATACATTTTATGTATGAAGCATACTTTTTATTTATAACATAATTTAAAATCATGTAAATCGTGTAAAATCTGAATTAAATATCCAACAATGTTATATCAACGCAAATATAATATTTAACTTAACCTAACTATAAATATATCTATAGCTATCTAGATTCGGTAAACCTAAAATCTATAGGTAATTTTCCGTAAAATAATTAACAATTTTCACTAATGGCATTCGCTGGAGTAATTCAAATCAATCATTCATTCTATAAAAATATTTGAGATAACAGTAAGTAGAAATAAGGACTTGTCATAGCTACTTACGAACTTTTTCAACTCTAACATTAAACGTAAAAATTAATAATAACAGATAATTACAGGTAAGTAACTAACTTTAATTCCAAGTAAAATCTTACTAATTGAATAACTTATTAAAATAGTATTTTGGCACAGTATACCAAAATATATAAGAAATTTCAAAATACATAATTTTCATATGATAAACTTATCAATAGAACTCCCACATTATGTGGCTTAATTTTATTTGAAAGTAATAACTTAATTAAACATTTATCAACAATAAAAGGACAACTTACAAAGTAATAAAGGAATATCAATCATGATTTAAACATTATCTAACATGCATTTTTTGTTTGGCATTATGTACTTCATTTACGGCATTTATTATAACAATGAAATTCATATAAAGATTCGACCGATGGTAAGCACCTATTAATTTGTAATTGCAACTTTAAAGATCACTGATATCAATTTGTATCAGCTATCAAACAATAATTACAATCTAAGAAATTCCTCCTATGCTAACATATTATTTGTAAATCAGCATCAAAAAAGTATTTTAACTGATATAAAAAACTAAAATATTTCAAATAAACACTAGAGCATTCGTTAATTTGTCGCCTCTGTTGACCGATATGAGAATGCTGCCTTATAATTTATCCGGCTCTGGCTGTACTAGACAACCTCTCGTAATAAAGTATCCTTAAACTTAATACAGCCAATTATATCTATAATATCACTTAATTCAATGAATCTAACAAACATCAGCCAGCTTCATACCACATTCGGATTGTCTCTATGGTAATAATATTTGTACCAAAAAATGTGCTGATAAATGACAACAACAGATATTAAAGTTTTGCCATCATCTTACAGTACTGTTCCATGATAACTACATTATTATGTTTCAAATGCAACATAGTATTTTATTTTTCCATTATGTATAATGTAAATAGAGCAGCATTGGATCTGATTAATTCTTAAAAAACTGAACTGGGTGATACTAAAGGGACAAAAACAGTCCATTAAAATGTTATAAAAATTTCAAGTTTTGAATTAGAAGCAAAAGCTATCAGTCTCATCCACTGCATAAATTTGACCTAAATTATTTTAGCAAGGCATTGATTTTCGTTCAACAAGGCACATTAGCTTTCCACATCACCCATCCAATGTCTTACCACAATTGACAAAGAATCTAAGGCACATATTTGCAGGATAATAAATGAAAATTAATTCCGTTGACCATGACTTGTCCACATATGCTCTTTGAATGTCTCACGCATAGTGAATGACCTTGGACAAAGGTAGCAACACAGTCTGTTGGTCAAGTCAGAGTGCATTAATCTCACATGATATTTCAAGGCTGACTGGTTGGAATACTTCATACCGCAGTGAGGGCAGTCACCGCAGATGGCGGCGTGGTTCGACTGCTGGTGTGAGAGTCCCTGCGACGTCGAAGCGCCGCCACCCAACGCGGGTACGTTTGACATTCCCGCCAGCATCAGTAGCGCTTGAGATTGATCTTGAGAATAAGTACTATCTGAATCTGTACCATCTTGATGTTCTGATAATAACACTTCTGGTTCATATTCCACATCCGATTTTGGTGAGTGCTTTTCTGGTTTCAAATGTATTTCTTCAGTTATAGACTTAATAGGACTTTTAGATGGTGCATTGGTAAATGTAACTGTGTCTGTGTTTATGTCCTTTGACCGTGTTGAACAATGTACATCCACCATGATATTTGACACTTTCTTGAGAGTTGAATTGTTGGCACTGGCTTCATTTTTCGATGGATTGATCCCTGTAATGAAAATACAACAATAAATAACAAAAATATTTATTTTGTGCTTTCAAATCAGAAAAATATTCTTCAAATGAATGAGATCTCCACCAAAAAACCATAGATCCTTGGTGTATGATAAAGTATATTCTATTCTATCTCAATGTAGTCGAAATGATATTACCTGAAAGCAGGGATCTGGCAAGCATGCTGTTTTCGTAATCAGGAAGACTATCGTCATTTTCAGAGTTGGCATTTATTGATAATGGGGGCGAGTCGTTGTCATCTGTCCGTTCAGTTTTGATTGTTATCGGAATGGTTTCTCCTTGAGCATTCAAATTCTGAAAATTGTTAAGAAGCACATTTATTATCAATTCAATAAATTGTGAATCACAACTCCACTGCTCAGTACAAATATTAGATGAACATTGTATTGTAGTTTTACACAAAATTACTGAAAAGGGAGATAATGTGACCAAAAAATCTACATTATTTTTGCAGAACAGAAGTACAGGTAACAACAATTGTCCATTATGAAAAGTCTGTTGTAGTGAGTTTGGCAGGTGTCAGGTAACAAGGGTGGGCTAAAAATCAAAATCAAAATCAAAATCAAAATCAAAAGTCATTTATTCAAACTAGGCTGATAATCAGCACTTTTCGAACGTCAAAATTTACTTTACTTTACTTTACTCATTTACAAGTGACAGTCCCCCAAAACGCCCACCCTTCGACACTTCCTAGTGTTTTTTGCTGGAAAGAAGAAGTGGCGGAACAAACTCCCCAGCAACACATCTGTCTGTTTGGTTAGAAGAACCAGACTCGATACAATAGAAAAAGTTGCTAAAAGGTATGCAAGTGTTAGTAGGTATATTAATTCACCTTGTCCACTGCCAGACACTTTGTATGGTAAAACTCCCTTTAATAATACAAATAAACTTCTTGTTACCTGTAGTAAGGTGCTTCCACAGAAAAGAATTCATCGCAAGTTTAATTATTGGAATGAAGTTTCTTATCGCGCGTTGCGGTACGGTAATACGGTAATTAAAGCCGTGAACAATGAGTTATCCGGATATCCAAATATCCAGAATCGGATAATTGGAATCCTACTGTATTTAATATAAATATAAAAATACCTGAGATGATGCAGAACTTTTTCCATTAGCTGTTATTGTTGCAGATTCATTCTTGCCTTCACATTTTTTGTCAATATTATTTTCTGGTACGAACACTGGGTTATCAAGTTTAGTTGTTTGCGAAATATTACTTCTACTATAAATATCACATGTTTCTAAAAGTTTGCTCTTCTTGGGGGCCTCCGCAATGGTCACATCATTAGGTTTATCTGATGTGCTGCTTCGTCTTTTCTTCAAAGCAGGCAGTTTTGTCTCCTTATGTGCAGCACCAAAAAGAGGTTTTGATGAAATAGTTAGTTGTGTATATAGTTTATTTGATGTGTTTGGTGATGAGAAGGTTTCTTTCTGTAAGAATGAGATAATTAGCCATACAACTTTTATGAACACTACTATACTCTTTTATATTGATGTGATAAACAGTCATTTTAACAAGTTGTTAAGTATCCCCAAATATTTTATACCTGCTGCGTCACACCAGTCAATCCTTTCACTTGCAATAGTGCCGCTGTGGTCAAGAACGAAGACAGCTTGCTCTCTTCAATGAACACTTCTCCTTGGTACATGTACGATAGCAGACTGACAATATCGTCAGCCGAAACATCTTTTAGTATTATTACTGGATGTTGGCAGGGATTTTCCTGAAATTGCAAACAATTCAATTTATAATTCTGGTTTATTTTTACCGGAAGTCAATTTCATGGTAAAAACATTTCAATTGACATCATTGATTGATGAAGCCAAGTGAAATAATAAATAAAGACAAGTTAATGAATCAGTCAATTTAGTCTAGAAGATCAGTTTGAATTGACTGCAACAAATCTATGTATAATATAATGTTGACTTATCATTTGGTGCAATTTAATGCAACAGCTTGACAATAATAGGGTCAAACAGAATAGAAAACTAAAAGTACCTATGTGTACATATTATATGTTCATTGGTATAAATATGAAGGTTATTAATGTCCTAAGTCATTCACCTTGAACACATTCCTGAAGTACGGGCTGCACGCTGACAATATGACTTTGTGGGCCTTGATATTTCTGCCTTCACAGGTGAGCGTAACGTCGACCAAATCTTCTGAACACTTCAAAGAATCCAAGGCACTCACTATGTTAGACTGGAAGTTGTTCCAACGTAAACAGAATTGATCAGCCATCCTAGGGTTTCTGTCGAATAATCTGCAAAACAAAATTATTTACGTTGACTTCTAGTTTTGACAAATGACAGTGTAACGAAACCGTACAAACTAAACGATTAGTGAAAACTTTTACAAACCTGTGGAAAAACGCTCATTACAGTAACAGAAAACATTAGTTTTAGTTAAATATTGTTGTTTCAAGATTCAATACTTTGTAAAATGCATAAAAATGCAAGGCATGACCTCCATACGCTTGACACTGTCTTTTTCTTTCACTTTCTTGCAAAATGCTTCGTCTATGAAGTGCATAGACAAAGTTTTCTTTGTTTATGGAATAGTGATAATAGTGCTGTTCGACTTTTACAATAAAAGGAATCGTCTAAAATATAGTTGCTGTCACCGATTGTAAAAGTTTTTCAGAAAACCCGCTTGAGTGGACTCTTTCTCCATAAGTAAAAAGACACTCCAGCAGCTTGTTTAATCCGGACGGAGCACTCGATGTTAAAGTTAGTTAGTGTTGATTGGACTGAGTACGAGATATTGAGATCCCGAAAGAAGTATGTGGAAAAGTTTTTGAATCGTCCAGCAGACATATCACTTTGAGGAAAGGATAGTTCCAGTATGGCCATTCTACCTCTATTCTACCAAGAATAGACAAAGCTTTTTCCATACAGTTTGACATGAAATTTTGCTACAATCTGTCATTTTGTCGATTCTTCCGTCGACAAAACTCGTTTCTAAGGTGGTCATGCTACGCGTGACATATTGATGATCGACCGGTATAGACAGAGGCGGAAATAAATAACCCATATTCCTTCTTAGCCCTTTGTGTTCCGGGGCCGCGGTATCTCTTTCGAAAAACCCACTGCCCTCCGGTCAACATTGAAGGAACCCGCAAGGGTCGATGCTTGCCAGGGCTGCGGATTGATCGAAAGAGATACCGCGGCCCCGGAACACAATGGGCTAAGAAGGAAGATGGATTATTTATTTCCGCCTCTGTTGATACCGGTCGATCATGCATTGTCACTCCTATTGCAATATCGAAGTCAAGTATCTCACAGGGTCCAAAGCACGAGCTGGGCGTTGGTTTAAAGTAAATGTGTAAGTTTAAGTTTCTAGCGGCAGAATAATTTCGCAGAGGCTCATTTTTGCCTCCAAAATTTGTATTTTAGTTTTAGAGTGATTAAACTGTACTCTACAATTTGTTACGTACTTACTACCTCAGGGGCGGATCCAGGATTTATTTTCGGGGGGGGCACAGGTAGTATAATCAATAAGATTTTTGGTTCAATTTTTTATTATTCATACCTATGTTTCGGATGCGGATTTTTTTTTCCCAAAAGCTCTCGTTAACTAGCCTACACGCCCCCCCCCCCCCCCCAGAAAAAATCCTATTTTTCTGTTATATTGCTCTGATAATTCGATAAATTCGATTTTGGCTAATAAGTATGTACTGTGATGGAAACTTCATAACCGTCTGGGGGGGGCACGTGCCCCCTTGCCCACCCCCTGGATCCGCCCTTGTACTACCTTATCGAGCATCCGGCACATCGGACCTTTATAAGATGAATCTGACGAGTTCGGAACACGACAAATACGGAACAAATCTTTAAAATTTTAAATATTTATGTATATTTTATAAATTCCGAATGTGGGACAATTTTTCACTAGCTCAATTTATAGTTTGTAAGTCAGACTCCGAGGTGCCCCCGCTTGGGGGCCTCGGAGTACTGCCCTGCCTAGCCCCAAGGTAGCTACGCCACTGAGCACAATCACATCGCATCACATCACACTAACATTATGAAGGCGAAAGTTTGTGTGTGAGTGTGTATGTTTGTTACTCTTTCACGCAAAAACTACTGAACGGATTTGCATAAAATTTGGTACATAGATAGTTTATAACCTGGATTAACACATAGGATAGTTTTTATCCCGATTTTTTATTTAGATAATTTTCGAATTGTAGCGGGTGAAGCCGCTGGCAACAGCTAGTAGGTATTACTATAAGATCACTTGTGCAGAAGGCGTAACAAAATCTCAATCGACCGATGCGTGCGTTGGCACGAACTGGCGAGGGCGTCCAAGGGGTGCGTCTCTCACGCGGGGAGACGGTGGCGTGTCGAGCCGCAAGCCACGCAGCTCGCGAAACTTCGGTAATCGACGGTGCGGCTGAAGTCTAAGCAGTGTAGGTACATTAGTTTTATGTTACACGCATACGTCCACACTCACGAGTCTTTGACCGCGCGGTTTGGCCTCACGGAGCACGGTAATGGGGACGCGCCTTAATGTTGGATTTTACTTGGTTCACACTAATAAAAAAAAATGAAATTCACTGAATGTCACGTCAAGCGTGCGGAACAGCCACTGGCAACTACAAGACAGAGTACAAGTAGAGTGAAGTGACTGGCAGCCAAAGAGTATAATAGTAATATGGGAGCTGGCAACCTTGCTGGCTACTTGCAACAGGCAACAGCCTATGTCAACGTCAAATTCAAATGTCATCGTTTTGTCAAACTCAAACACCCGAAAATTTTGTTTGTTCGTGAACGTGACGCTGTGGCTCGTGTGAGTGAAGACAAAAAGACAACAATATCTTTGTTTTCTTGAGGCTCTTTTGTCTGTTTTAAATCTCTGTAGACTATTGATACCTGATATTGCTTAACAATGGCTAATGATCCTGAAAGATTCGATTCAATGCTGTTAGCGATGGCCCAGCAGCACGAAGGCGGTGTAAAGGATGTAAGTATGATAGTCATTTAGCGTTAAACTCTTATTTTATTCCATTTGCAATCATTTAACAGCTGTATTTTAAAATTCTAACCCATCCTACCCGAGGTTAAAATTGAATCTCGAGTTCTCGATTGTTCTTCAGAGTTCTCTTAGATTATTGATCACATGTGACTCAACACTCTGGTTTGCTAGGTTACCGGAATAATATTGAAAAACACATCGAAACGCGCGGTGACAATATAAAAAACGGATAAAGTAGTTAGGAATCTTGGATTGTCTGATTGCCCTGACCAGTAAAATATTAATCACATTGAGCATCTATGTAGTTAAAAATTCGTTTACACCTTTGCAACCGCTTCTATAAAGGATTCTTATTATAATTATATTCTCCAATAGGAGTATAAAGTATTTCATCCACCTACAAACAGATTAAAAATATTACAAAGCTTGGATCAGTATTTAAGTCGTCTTAGGGGCCCATTGTGTGTCTTTCCCACTAGTTCTTCTGAACAGTTTTACAGTAGAACTAGTGCGGCTTTATTTCTACAATTCAAGGTAGAACAATGGTAAAAAATTTTCAAGGATGATATAGGGAGATAGATGATATAGGACATTGTCTGATGTTGCTTAATATTGCTAAAGATTACCTGATAGGGACATTTTATGGATTAACTATGTTATTTTGGTAAGGTTTTGCCAATTTACATAACATCTCATCTGTAGTACTGCACTCAGGTAATCAGGCAGAATGTGCCCGGCTCACTATATTTTAAAACAACATTATTGTATTATACCTACATTCTATGCAATATGATATGATTTTAATCCCTGAGGGGTTAAGCAGAGCCGTACCTAATAGTACAGTCGAACAAGATGTATTTACTTTTAAGATTATACAGGTACATTTAGAAACTGATGTCAAATGATACAGCATTTGACATCATTTAGTTGCATAATGCGAAACATTTTAAAAAACAAAATTACAATCAATAATTTCAGTCTACTAGAATTATAAAGATTTCTGCTTGTACACTTATTAGCTTGTTCGACTGTACATCCTCATTTCACGAGTTATGTTTGAGCATAACTAAGTTTTATTTTACCAATTTACTCTACTTATAATGTTCCTACTTCTGTTTGGACAGACCTCTCTGTGTAGGAAGTGGGTGGAGATTGATGGTCACAGGTGCATCTTCAAATTTTCAGTTTTTAAAGCACTACTGAAGCAATGATTTACACAAAGCGATGATTTGTATTTAAATCAATCTATCATTTTATTGTCAGGTTACTGAGGCCCATAGATAAAATAATACAACTATCATATACAATAATAAACTAAAACATAATAACAATCCTCTAACTACTTAAACCTATTCAGTGTGGTTAAATAGGATAGTAATTTCACACTAGAAAAACTGTTTCATATACAACACTTTTATTGATGCCTATACAAATATTTTAGTTGTAGCAGTATTTACTATATCAAGAATGGTTTTCATATCTATTTCAGTTGCTGGCTACAATAGTCAGCTTTCTTTCAAGGAAAACGGACTTCTTCACTGGGGGCAAAGGGGGTGAATGGGAGCAAGTAAGTAACAAACATAATTTTGTATTTGAATCATCATCATAATTACCTTTTTCTCATCTTTATTGGTTTGGGGTTTTGCTTTCTGCATAAGCAGTTTAATACCACAAATTTGGTTTGTTTTTTTTATTTGAAATAACATTTTCTAAATTCGACAATGACCAACCTCTTGTCTTGCTCCCTGTGCAACACCACTTGCAGCTTGAAAGACCAATTCGAGACCACTACTAATGCTATTGAGGTTACAGAGTTCTGGTCATAGCATATGTTATCATCAACATCATTCTCTTGCCCTCATCCCTATTCATTTGGGGTTGGCGCAGCTTCTCGTTAGACACCTTTCTAGCCAATTAAACTGTCTAAAAAATCAAATAATCCACGCAATGAAGAATAATACTAAATATATAAAATATAATATGTACATTGTTATTTATTTTCCAGGTGGTAAAAGATACGTTTTATGCTCATGCCAAGAAGGCAAAGGAAGAGGCTGATAGAATTAAGAAAGAAAAAGAAGAGGCAGACAGGCGATTGAAAGAAATCCAACAGAAGAAGGATCAGGAAAGAATGGCCCAAGACTTTGAACCTGCTTCTGTTACTGAACTAACTGATCAGGAAGCTGCTAAAATACAGGAAGATATTGACCAGGAAAAGAAAAATAGTAAGTAATTCATTAATTTGCAATGTAGCACAAGTGTGTTATTGCTATCAAATATTTTCTAGGCACCTCTTTGTCAGTATAATTCATTGTGACGGGCGTCGGCCCTTGCGGGCCCTTCCTTGATGCTGACATCTCTGAGGCACGCGTGGCTGTCGTCGTCATAAGACGGACGGACGGCGAGCTAGCCCATTACTCACCGTCCACAGGCCTGCGTCTACAGTGGCCGGAAGCCATCACGTGGTCCCCGACGCCCGGAACGTCTCCCGCGGCGGTTGGGACGAGAGGTTCTCTCCCTCTCACGTTCCGCCACCTCCTTCACTAGCATCACTGCTTCGCAGAAGGAGGCGACGGCGTCGTCCCATGCCCTCTCGTCCCGGACTATGGTTTGCACCAGAGCCGGACGCGAGAGGGCGCCGCGCCGATCGCCGCTACGAGAGAACTATGTTGACCTTACATTAATATGAACTAATAATTGCCATGCATGGCTGATAGATGGGGATACAAATTTTCAGTTATACATAATATGTAGCAGTTTCGGGACTACATTACTATTAATGTAGTCCTGAAACTGCTTTACATTGTAACATTTCTTAATACTAACAGGCCTGAACTGCTATCAGTTTCTGCTACTAATAGAGGACACTCACATTTACTCAGTTATGTTTAAATCCCATGAAATAGGGGACGAGCCTTTTGCCATCAGCTGGGAACAAATCTATACTCCATGGCTGCTACTGAGAAATTCCTGTTGGAAAAACCTAATAACGTTTTACAGTATTAGTTGTGCTGACTTTCAAATGAAGAAAAAAAAATGATGAAATTAATGATTTTGTGATCGGATTGCTCGCACTTGTGAAGAACACATTTGTCCACAGTAAAATAGATATCTATACAATGTGTTGCATGTTCAAAAGATAACGCTCCCAAAGCGCTATTGTGATTGCCAACTTGCATCAAAATCGGAATTGTATTGCATTGCCTTGGTGCCATCAAATTGCAACTGCAATGGATTGCACATGCCAGAGTAGACAGCTTCTCAACTGTAGTGTGCAAACAGAATGCATCTCTTCTCACCAGATTCCGGGCCAGTAGCAACAAACACTCAGTGGCCTGAAAGTTGTTTCTGATAAGCATAATGAAAGCCCCATAGTGGGCCATCTTGTAACCGTCTGTAGTGACTGTAGTAGAATATAGTGTAGTACTTACTAACATAAAGTCCATTTTACGAAAGAAGTTCCGCAGACGCAGCGCTGTATGTCGCGCGACATAATGTTGTTTCACAACTTTTGGCATCGTAAATAAACCTTATAACGCACTAATCCAATAATAAACTCACAAAATATCTACCACAACAAACGCATCTTGATAACATCGACAAACGACAACATGGCCGATCTGTTAAATTTAGTTCCACAATTGTCCGCGGGACTTCTTTCGTGAAATGGACTTTAGCATCTAAAATTGTAAATATTTCTTGTACTCTTTTTTGGATTGTACTCGATTTACATTAGAACTATCAATTAAATAAAGTATATTATTGTTTTATACTTCAGATTAAACATAACTGGTGAACTTTTGGTGTATAAAATGTTCCTAACTAACATTTCTTCCTTCTGGATTGTATGATGTTATGTTATACTTGAGTTTATATTGTTTTATGGTATATTTATTCTAAATATTTTTTTCAATCTACACAGACATTGAAGTGGGCAGTGGAGATGGTACCTCAGGTGACACAGCCGCAGTACCTGATGAGGAAGATGATCCCAAAGAGAAAGGCAAACTGAAGCCCAATGCTGGCAACGGTTGTGATCTCGAAAACTACAGATGGACCCAAACCCTAGAAGAAGTTGAGGTAATTTTGTCACTATTTTGACCACATAACTTCATCAAATCTGATGCTGTCATGATTACCACTATCATATCCGCTGAAGGACGTTTTTCGTTGACATGACCATGAAAATAAATAATTAAGCAAATTGACATCCTACATCAACTTCCCATGCAACTGTCTAGGAATGACAGTTGAGATTTGAATGTACGTAACATTTTAATTGTTGTTCAATTTGTTTTACTATTGATTTCCTGAAGTTTACATTGGTCTATTGGAGAGCAGTAGTGGCCCAGTGGTTGCGGTCTCGACTTACAAACAGTAAGTCGTGGGCATTGCTCTCAAGACGGTGAAGGAAAACATCGTGAGGAAACCGGCATGTCTTAGAACAAAAAAATTCGAAGATATGTGACATCTACCAACCCGCACTGGCCCCGCGTGGTGGATTATAGCCCATCCCCCTCCTAAGGAGGAGGCCTGAGTCCCTGCAGTGGGAAAATTATTGGCTGATGATGATGATGATGACATTGGTCTCCGCTTAGTGTCGTTACAGCATCCGATCTACGGGAATCTCTCGGCCTACTCGGAGTACTTTCACTAATGGGACTTACCCACGCTGATTGAAAAAACGAAATCAATATATTTAAACTGCAGCGCGCGCGTTATAATGTGCTGTGACTTAACTATGGGATGTATTCGTTTTGCAAGCAGTCGGGGAAAATAAGCGCAAATTATAAACGCAGTCGAATTCATTGTTGGCGCCTGTATGGATTTATTCAAGTGTAATGAATACCCAGTTAGCACTTCAACCGGTTGGCAGTGCGACTTATTGCTCAACAGATTTTGGAGGCCTTCTTAAGGAGGTTGTCATTTGATGTGCAAATAATAATTTTAGTGGAACAGTTGTACTGACTCAGGAAAAAGAAAACCAGTCGTTTTTTTTCGTATATTATCACAGTTTGTCGATAACAATTGAATTAATTTACTTTAAAAAAAACCAAATTAATCACAATAATAATAATTATGCCACTGCCTGATTACAAAATATTCCTATAACAAAAGTAATGATGTATATAGGCAAAATACTAAAGATGCAGATTTTCATGAGACCTACGAAAATTTGCAACTTTTACACATTCAATCCTGATATCTAAAGAATAATTAATTTATAAATTAATCACATTATAATTTAAACTATTATTATACAGAATTCACTTAATACTTATTAAATAATTTGAATATGGTATTCATGATATTAATATTTCATACAATTTAGAGGAAACGAATTTAGCCTTCAGATTATTATAAAATAACATGAACATCACAGCTTAATAGCTTATAAGACTTATCAAAAATAAATAAAATGTTACTTAAAAAACTAAGTTATTGTAATGTACTGGGTAAGAAAGATATTGCACTATTTTATTGTCTAACTATTGGTATTTACTGAATATTGAACAAATTGCCTAACAATTTTAAATAACTGTGTCTCGCTAAATTAATGTTATGTTACTAACATGATAGATAAGTAACATTAAAGATAGCTAGTTAATTGTAAACAATTAATACTTATTCCGCTGATCACAACTTCTGATTTTCTAGTATTTATGAATATTTGTACATCCCCGTCTCCTTACGCATTCGCACTGAAACAAAAGAAAAAAATATGTTAATATTTATATCTAGCTGATGCCCGCGGCTTCGCCCGCGTGGTTCTCGGTCAAATAATATACTAAAACCTTCCTTAAAACCACTATCCATTGGTCCACAGACAGACAGACGCGGCCGAGGACTTTGTTTTATAATATGCAGTGATTTTATATCACACAAGTACAAATAGAACTTGGGTACTATTGAGTAATTTGGCTGCAGTATTACCACTTTCGCTATGTGACGTGTCCTTGTTTACTTTTGGTCGAAATCTCGACTGAAAACAGACATGTTACACCTACAATATTATTATCTAGTACAAGCAGACTTAGATGGCAAATGACCTTTCAAATACTCATATATGAAACTTTAAAAAGGAGCTTACGCTTTTTTTTTTAATGATTTTACATAATAGGTATTTCTGCCACGGACATTGTAATTTTACGAATGAATAAATACTCACTTTCAACGAAGCAAATGGCTGCAAGTATACACGCGGAGAACAGTATAGTCATTGATATAACCAGAACTGTTATCTGATGCGAATGATCGCAACAGCAGGATTTGGGTTCTTTCCCTGTGCGGTGCTTCGTATAACCGTTGACGACAGTGAAGTGGGTCGAGCTTGCCACTGACTGCGTGTCCTGCTCGGCCCCCGAATTCCGCTTAACGCCATTCCAAACAGAATCCAAACCGTCGTGCGTCTCTTCAGGAATGGCAACTACTGCCTCAGAATGTCCAGATTTGCGACCATAGCTTCCTAATTTGGTGGGGTAGCTGCCAAGATCGTCTTGCTCTGAATTTCTGCCGTGCATGCGTGCTAAATGCGCCGCACTCAGTAGCAGTGAGCCCGATGATACACTCTGTAATCAAAATAAAGATGTTAATTAATTTGAATCTTACAGTAATGTAAATAATGTTCATAACGAGCCTATAGTAAAATTGTATGCGATAACAAACGCGTGCGTAGTAAAAGTAACTTCATTGTCTAATGGATTTGAACTCGTCGACATTAAGTGCTATGAAGTGCTGCGTGGGACGCTGTTACCATGTGTAGTTATGTCACGATTCGTCAACGGGACCTTTGAACTTATCATAGCAATGTGAAGTAGAGTCATATCGTTCGAGAGAAATAATTTGCAATTTTTCTTTCATAATAATATGCAGGCATAATTTGGGTGAGAGTAAGTTTCGTAACTTGAAACTGACATTCTGAAAGTTCCATAAGAATTTAATTGCTTAGACGAGAACTAACCTAATACCCAACTCGCCCAGATCGTGCGTATTATCGGTTAGTCATCTTAATCTACATTTTAAATTCGTTTTGAATTGAAACATAAACTTTGAATTGCTCTCATTAGTGTTATCTAATTTTGACCCGTATAAACTCATGGTCTCTGCATAAAATCACATAACATATAATTAGGATAAATCTTGCTTAATTTAACACCCAACGTGTGAGATTTCGGAGTATGAAATTGCTAAAAGCGATACATGACGAGACCTCTCGTTGCAAAACTCTTCGAAAAATAATCTCTACTCAATTAGATTCCGTAGCGTTGTTTTTATTAATAAAAATCAAACTCTATTTCAAAACGACGGTATGACTCAAAGTCTTCACACGACGAAACGTTTCGCCAATAGCAAAACATTGCTCCATAGAATGAAATTCAAATTCTTGCGACCTACACATTTATCAAAATACTAATAACTTCATATGGAATGCTACCAAAATACGCATAATAATTTAATTGATATTCTATGGTAATGTCTACGCTATGCAGGAATTGACGGATAGTGAGAAACATTCATGAGTACCTTTTTTGCGAAAATATAACTAACAGGTTGCTCCTGAATTCCTGATTCATGATATGACGCCTGTAATTCCCGAAGGATTAGGTTAGATCATGAAGGGCTAAGAAGGAACATGGGTGGTTTTTAGTCAGTAGAAGTCTGACACTCCCTTTCGCTCTGCCCAAGCGCGGGAGGGGTTATTTGATGATTTTCCACCCACCATAAAAAAAAAGGATTAGGTTAGGTTAGAGAAGAGAGAGAATCACAGAAGTGTATCTAACAGTACACTCACTTTTCGCCAATTTTTTTTTTGTTTCATGTAATAGAGGGCTTATAGGGCGAGCCTATAGCCATTTACCGGGCACGAATCAAGACTGCTACTGAGAAATTCCTAATGAAAAAACCCAATAACAATTTTGCCCGACATGGGAATCGAATTCAGGACCTCAGCAGGGACTCAGCAGTCCCACATGCTACAGTTTAGACCACTAACTAGACACTAGTAAGTGGTCTAGAGTAGTCTTAACTAGATCAACGAGGCAGTCCTAATTCGTATTCGTTCGTAATTATTCCTGATTCGATATTATAAAACTATATACCTGTTTGGCCACAACCAGCCAAAATCGGCAAAATAAGGAAACCATTGTCTCTCAACCTCACGTAATCTAAAACAAATTTGATCCGTGTGTAACAAAGCTGATGATATTTAATAACTTGTTTTGTTTGCATATACATTATAAGTATCCAATATCCAACAATACTTGTTATCATCACAGACTTGTTAACGATATTTTCGTGCGTCAGTCTTGCAACAGTTGTCAGGCCAAATTAAGCAATCTTTGGAATGCTGTACGAGAACGTACAAGTATAGTGGATCCTGTACCGGACACGGCAATATCAACCAGTTTCTTGACCCCGTCAATTATCAAAATTTGTATCTAATTTGTATACAAAAACACCATCAAATTAATTCTGCGAATAAAAAATGACTTTATTGTTACTAAGGTGGTTGTGCTTCTAAAGTTTATCACTATAACGTGGAGCATGAATTTATATGACGATTAACTGAATGTCATGAATAAAAAATCTAGGTGCATAAAGTATTGCCTCTTTGGTCCTAGTGGTCGTAAGTGTGTATGAGGTCCTTTGATACCCAGGTCGGGCAATATGCTACTGAATTTTTCTATCAGGAATATCACAGTAGTAACCACGGAGTCTGGGTTTGTGCTCGATTGATGGCAATAGGCTGTAAATATAACTGGCGAAATGTAGGTGAACTAATGCGTACACCTCTGCCTAACCCTTCGGGGATTACAGGCGTGATGTTATGTTATAAAGTATACACTCTGCTTCATCGATACACAGCGTGATTCTTGTCTTAATATTGAAGCGGAAACTTCGTGTGTAATCGTTGTGACGCACGGTTATGAAGGTCGCCTTACGTGGGTACTGTGGTTGCTGGCTGAGCCTTGGCTGGAGGCGGAGCCACCTCGAGATCTCGAGTCGCTCAGGCTCCCAGCAGCGCTGCTGCCCGAAAGAGATGGCCGCGGTATGTGCCACTCTTGTGATGAGATCTGAAATGACCACATTAATAAACATGAGATACTAATTTTTAACACTAATCAAATTAGGCTAATACTAGATCTATTCAATGCATCTTTATATATCTCCGACGCAAGAGCTTAGAAATGGCTTGTCCCGGACAATGACGGCTGCATTATAAAAAATAACTTATGAAAGTACTTTCAATTTCAAACTTTCATTATCTACAAGATAGACAAGAAATGTTTTTTATAATACGTTATGTTCAGTTCAAACACTGGCAGCAGAAAGTAGGTCGAGTGTTCACAAGTGTGTCATAGTACATTTAAAATATGCAAAACCAATCGATATTCTGAGTTTCTATCTATTCGCCTAGTTGACGAGCCATGACGTAGCGTTCATGCTGTAGTATTAAAATAATGTTATTTACCAGGTCCTTGCATACATATTCATATTACAGTAAAAGGACGACATGTTGGACATTCTCTTTCCTTCCATCTTGGCAAATACCTTCAAATGAATATTTAATTGGTAGCAAATCAACTTGATCAGCACATAAGTTATAAACATTCACATACTCTAACAATGGCCGGGTATTTACTTCGTCATATTGTAAAAAGAGGCTTTTTGGCTTGTCTGCATAAGAAGAATTGTATGACCCTGGTCCATAGCATAGCAGTTGCAGCCTTTGTATTTAAGCATTAATTGGTTTTTAATTGATTGGTTGTAGTTAAATCGTCATCTACAACGTCGGTTATAAAATAATAATTATAGTTTTATTTGTTTGAGTTATATGTATAGGAAGAGGCTATTGCTAGTCAGCTGTTATCATGCAAGCACAAAAATTTAATAATTCAATTGAGTTGTTTTGTTTGTGTTTTTAACTGACTCACACGTTATGATGAAAAAATACTGTTGACAATAAATCGAAGATTTTTTTCTAGTGTCCTCCGTGACGTTTCCTAATGGCCATTGCATAAAAACCTTACCAGTGGTGACCTAATTGTTTAAAATTCATAATTCTTTTCAGTACAAAGCTGCAGCTGTCACGTTTTATAATTTTCGCATTCTGGCTCTTGCAAAACTGCTTCATGCCTTGTTTTGTCGACTAAAGAGTCTGCTATTGATCATCAAACAAAGCCGTCGACATAAAAGTAACAGGCGCATACATCTACACATTCTGTAGTGTCGTTGTGTTGTGCAACTTTGTCTGGGTGTTACTGAATGCGTACGGAAATCATTGCGGCACTCTTCCTTGTCGCGTCTTTGGAGATTAGTTTCATCTTAAGATCATCTTTCAATCTCAATACATCGCTTTATGTAATGCTATGGAGATGATATACGCAAATAGATCTTTTTGATTTTGCTGTTCGTTTTGTTCATTGAGATATGATCTGAGAATCTGCTTTTACATAATCGATGTAAAACATATCTCTTCTTGTGATTGTTCTCCGACAGGATCTTATTCAGTTCCATCAATTACATTTTAGGTCAAGTTTTGTTCGAAGTCCGATTGATTTTGTCAGATACGGTATTCAAGGTCCATGTTCTCTTTATTTGCGGTCTGGTTTCGTCGGCCTCTGATGCAATAAATCTTAGCTTTGCTTTCGGCTTCATGGTCCTCTTTGTTACTCTGATAACATGATGGATAAGCATTTTAGGTAGTCATATCATTAATTCGGTTTACTTTTTATTGTTATAAGACTTATAAGGCAAGGTCGCGTCATTACTGTGATATTTTAACAATCTTTTGTTTATCTGAGGGTTACGAAGTGTCTGGCAAAGTATTTACTTTGTGCAGTTGAAATATTTCATTGTTAAAACTTTAAACAATATTGTTCAGTCGAGTGAGTGTCGGCACGAGAGCTTCGTCTCAAATCGACGATAGAGGCGGTGGGCGATGTTGCAAAATGTTTCGCCAAATGCAAAGAACCGGTTCCGGGGTCTACGTCGATGTTATACTGTAATGTTCAGCAATGTCTTGACAACGCGCAGAATGCATACACTTTCGCTCTTTGTGTGAGAATTCATTCTGCACTACAAAATAAAGTAGATTATGATAAGATGTAGCAAGTGGGAACTCGGTCGATTTGTTTAAGTTCTATTGTGTGTGCCTATGAGGAAATGGTATCTAATTAGAATGTTGCTACGTATTAGTCAACTTGATAATTGCTTACTTTATTTTTAAATTAATTAAAGTACATATATTTAATATTTATAATGAGTATCGTATGATTTTGTAAAAAAAGCATAGGTATTATTCCACTTGATATATAAAAAAAATAAGTACTTTATATTGATTTTATTCTTATCGATGTCTTATTATCTTACTTCATTAGAATATAATGCATTTTGTATATATTAGCGTTCTGTGCAGCAGTGAGGACACGTGCATACTTACGGATATGCCCACATGAATCAACTTTTAATTGCCATCAACACGTGGTGAGCACACGTTAAGAACCCCGTGAGAACAACTATTGAATAAACGTTTATATTAAAATGTTATTATGCGTACGTCTGTTCGTCCGCGTGTATGTAAAGCACGTGCTTACTGACATGTAGTGTGCTCAAGACTCAAGTCATAACCACTATTTGTCCTACCAATTACAAAATAACGTGTATTTATGCAGCAAAGTTGGATGGATTTGTTCATCTTTTAGCTATGTCTATACAAATCATTCATCTCTGTTTTGACATTCAAAAATTCATCAATTACGTTTTTTTGTGGTTTTTGTTGTTGTGATCTAACCTATTTAAAAAGGTGCGTCCACCTTTTTATTAGTCCTGAGCTTAATGAAGACGTCAAACTTAATAATGGATAAATTCGTTTCGCACACGACATTGTGTCTATATAAGCGATTGCTATGTTCAGTTGGGACATTAATGTCATTAAACCGTGAAGGTAAATCTGACTGCAAGTACACTTGTGTCGTATTTGGGTTCATCTCGTTATTTTTATCTGGACAATCTGCTTGACTTATCGCACCATTCATCTTCAGAGTATTCGCCTTCGTTTTGTACATTTATAGAGCGATTATGTATGGTTCATTAGTTTAAAAATAAACGTCCCTGCAAACGATTGCGTCAAAGTTCTGCTAACTGAAAGTTTTCATAACATTTGTGTCACTATGTTCAGTGTTTGTAATTGTGAATAATTAACGCTAACGAACCTGTTAGCGCAGTAACGACAGGTGTATAGTACTCGTAGTCGTAGAACATGTTCGGTACGTCGCGCACGTTGACGAGACGTAACATGTAATCTTTACGAATCAACAGTCAATGCGTGCTCACGCTGCGTGCTCATAACGGTTCATTGTAATCGCGGAAATCATTAGACATAACCCAACTTAGGCTTGTTTGTAACACTTCGATCTCACGACACTTATTTTACAGCAAAATATGGCATCATCATTCTCTTGCCCTTATCCCAATTCATTTGGGGTGGGCGCAGCATGTCTTCTTCTTCCATACTTCTCGTCATCTCATCAGACACCTTCTTTCTTGCTATATCATGATTTACACACTTACACAGTCCATCTATCGTTTCTTTGGTCTACCTCTACAGCAAAATATATATCGTGACATTTAAGAACGATAACTGCCTATATCATCATTAGACTTTTCATTTTTTGCCGGAGGTAATTAAAATTTAATAACTTACCAACGTAATTGGTTTTACTAACAAGTTTTTCAATAACTAAACTTCTTGCGTTAAGTGTTTTGAAGTCACGAACTCACGATATTGTTTTTCTTTAAAATGGACTTCGTTCAAAAGGAGAAGTGACGCCTCCGACAACTTTCATAATCTCAGACAATAGTCGCTACACTTACTATGATAATCAGTTAAAGACTAACTAGACTGTTCCCCTTATAAGAGAAAGCGTGCATGCATGGCTCTTGTCTCTTCTTAGAATACTTTCGGTGCTGCAAATGTCACAATGGATAACGGGTTACGGTCCACGATTTCGATACTTTTAATTTCACGTCTCTCTGTGGTCAGGCTGACTTATCGTAACTGAATTATGGCGTTGCAATATTGATCTCTATCAACGCCACCGGCGATACGGCCAGTTTGCAAACTGTGTTTAGTTTCTCCTGAAACGCCTCTGTATGTACTTGCTCAGCTGCATAGATTTGTGTAGCAATAAATGAGTAAGTAGTCCATTTACATGCATCACTGAGTATCAGCAGTTATGCTAAAACGCGGCAAGGCCCTCGAAATATGAGTCTGACTCGTCTTTGACAATGCGAAGTTCAGTTATGACTTTAGGTCGACAAAAGCAAGACGTGTTATTGAGCATCCAATTATCATATTTTATACGCGATTGCATGAGGACGCCGCAACATAACTCATTGTTCACGCTGGTCACAAACATTGACATGATGCTTATGCTCGTCCTTGAACTCAATTGCTTGTATTTATGGAGCTAACGGGATGTGTGTCAATGCAAATTGCAGAGGATTTTTAATTTCATATTTTACAAAACAAGTCAAAAACAGATTCAACGGTTTCTTAATAGGAATATGTAGGTAAAACAAAGAATCAACAATCATAAGCGTTTATTATAATTATAGACTTTGTTTGATGTACTGACGTGACGTCGATATAATCAATCAGTCGTTAAAAACATAGTAGGTTGATTGAACTTTGGCTTGAAATAGATTTTCCGGAGTCTATTTAAGACGATTATATAATTAATTAATGACTACAGTATTCTTCCCTGTATGTGTTAAGTAATTACTGCATTCTTTAGGTTGTTATCTATTAAATCGAGGTACCTGTGTAGTCTATAGCGTGAGTGATGTTTTAATAGAAAAAGTTGCCTTGAGATAGGTTACTTAGCCGGATTCTCCTATCATTTAAGTACGATACGATGACATCATATTCTGACGTCCGTGATTTGCTGTTATACTACGTGATTGAAGATGGACATCCCTACGCGTAATCATTACGCATCAATTCTGATTAAAATACAGATGTAGGTCTACATCTATCAGTTTTTTAAGATAAGACAAATAGGACGTAAGATCCAATAAGTAATTTAATTGCACAGTTTAATGCCAAAGCTTTTTACCTTGGCAGATTAGACTCTTCGAAAAAATTGTAGGTAGCCACAAAATCGCTTCCTGACTGAGATGTTAAATGTATGACAAATATAACATCGGCCACTGTTACTTGTGTCAATTGAGTGTAAGGTCAGTATTGGTAAATATCAATCGTAATCTGGCAACATTTTTGTAAACACAAACAGTACACGTATTTGATTTGGGCGGTAGCTGTGAAACATTCTTGCCGTCAACATCCTACCCTTTACTTATATAAAGGTAGACAGATTGATGGTAACTTTGTTACCGCCCTTGTGACTAAATATGACCAATATACCCAAAAAGAATACTTTCAAAAGTGGAAAAAAACCAAATCACAGCTATTGGGAATGAGGTCTCATAACGTTACTTATAAATTACAGAAATCCAACATTTCATCCATCTCTTCAATGCAACCGGTTCACGTCCCTATGTGTTACTGTGTTGCACATTTTTCAGACGGAGTTTGCTGCTTTGCGTGCTTTGGTTATGATTGACTTACGGGCCCCACGATAACTTAGCAAAATATTTCACGTTTCGGAAACCAAGCCAAGTAAATCGAACGACCTTAATTATTTGTTGTGTGAAGAACATTCAGCGGCGCGAAAAATTTTGTTTACCAATTATTTCGTAATTCGAAACTTGTTCGGTACGATGTCGTCATTACACTTTAAGAATCACTGCACAGAGATAAAAATACAAACATCATATCTACATACTTCTTCATAAAAAGAGCATTTAGTTTACAAGTGTACTTGATACAAAGAATATTAACTGTATAGTTCCTTGAAATGTTTATTTTAAGACATATATTTTGACTCTATGAATACCTGTTATCAATTACATCATACAAGACTTTGTTGTTAGATCCGCTTGTAAGTGGGAAATCCTAAGCATTCCCATGAATACCCATTCCATTTGTGACTAGGATCTTATTTGAATAAAATGTCGTTGACTTTCGCACGATTCACAACTGCTTTGTGGATATTAAACATCTCGATGCAAAAAACATAAAATCCTTTTATCACGCGAAGGATAAAGGCTAATGTGGCTTGTTGCTAACCTGACCTACTCTTACAATAAACTTATGAGTTATGAAATATGGCCCAAAGACGTTTTGAGCAATACGTTACGTGTGACGTAACAGCGGTATCTTACCTCCCATGGGGGCGTGGTGCTCAGATAAATATTAGCAAATTATAAAAAGGTCATTAAGAGGGTGATCTTTACTGAGGTATTTCAAAATAAAATAGAATTATGGAAGAGCGGTGTCTCCTACTACAGGCATTATTTGCTTAAAAGGAGACTAATTTAAAAAAAAAAAAATTAAAAAGTCATAAAAGGCTTCTTTATAAATTTTCTGTTCTTTATTTGATCCTTCTGTACCCTAGTTTTGAAGGGTTGGTTCGTTTTTGTTAACTCCAAAATTCCAGATCGTATCTCTTTCAGCCACGAATGTGCTTCGCCCCACTACTCTTATACACAATATTTGTATGTAAGTTGTTTCAAGTACAGGATTTTCAGATTACTTACAGCACACGTAGCATAACCACAGTAGAAACGGGTTTTGTCGACGGAAGAATCGACAAAATGACAGTAACAAAATTTAATATCAAATTGTATGGAAAAAGTTTTGTCTATTCTTGGTAGAATATAGATAGAATCGCCATGCTACGCGTGCAGGTAAAAGAAGAAAATCCATTACTCTTCCATTCTGCATCTGTCAACTTGTCATTTCGGCAGCTTTACTAAGACTTGACGTGGTATTGGGCCGGTCAAATTCGGTTTTTAAGTATCAGTGAATTCCACATTCGTGACTTGATGAGTAATTTACTCACTACATTACAACTATGTAATCGGAAATAATACAAAACAACAAAAGATGTTCGTAGAGGCATTGAATATTAGAAATATTATAATGTTATCGGGTCATTATTCATTAGCTGTTGTGCAAACAGTTGACCATGAACTACTATAATACAGTGTGGCCAAGATTTCATTAATTCGCTGTGACACTGCTGGCTTATAAAATTAGCATAACGGAAATTTCCGCCATTAGGTATAATCGTACATATTTATTTGTGTAAATAAACAAGAATATTTTGAGGCATGTCTCGCGTCTATTTCCGGGTCAACCCAAATAAAAATATCACGAAAATTATCCCGGAAAAATAGCCCGTGGACTGTGGTGTCTGTGGTTACTTTACACGTAATGAATAATTATATAAACGTAGAATATGTAAGTATCGGGAAAGAAAATTACCGAGATTGCCAGTAATATTAAAAGTTAGCTCATAATTGTAATAAGCGACGGTTCAAGCGCCACCTGTCACGTTCGGTATGCACTACCAACGTAATGCAAAAGCAAGATCGGAAACATTAAAACATTCTCAGATAAACTCTCTCAGAATATAAACTGATTTGCTTCATAATTGTTCGAGTTATGCTAAACAATGAACTTCTCGAAATCCTTCAATCTGTTGAGAGATTTTGTATAAATGAATGCACTGCAACCGTTCGGACCGGCTGGATGTACGCTAAGTCCGGGTGTTGTGAAATGTGAAGGCCGCGCGTCGAGGGCAATTTTAGTTGTCAGTCCCTGTGCCATTTACCTCGGACTAATACAACTAGCCCTGGCGCACGTAACCATCGACACTCGATTCGGTTTTTACAGGTGTTCATATTGAAAAGCCCAAGTGCTTACCAGATTGCAATACTAATTGTCTGGGAATTTTTATCATTTTGTATTTAAATCCAAAGCAATCTCTAGAATGAATGCTCAGTCGCTTTTCACGACATTTCAGTTCTTATTCTAACACGCGGAAGGGTTGTATGAAGACTATTCTTCCGGGTTTTTAACCTTCAGTTTCATAATAGGATATACTATGTAAGAATATATTGTTGTCAATTCAATTGAAGTGATTCACAGTTGTTGTTATATAATAGTAATTTACATATATGTATGTATTTGCCAAACAACTTTTAGTCTCTTTATGGTTAAGGAGGAAATGCTATTGCATTTTTATAGTTCAGAAGATCGATAGACAGGCTCTACAACATATTTTTTATCATGAATACGTCATTAGCATACGTCAGTTCTATGTATTCCCAAGCTGATTTAGGTAATCAGTGGCTACATTGATGTAATACGACATGCAAGTCAATTGATGTTAATGAGAATCATATAATATTAAGGCTTTACATTCTTTCCACACACGGACCAAGATTGATCGCTTGAAAGAAAATCGCTTACGTTTTCTGTTTAAAGCATTTTGTTTAATTGCACTGACGGCGACCATCAAATACTTGCGCTGCAAAGATAATTACGAACTTACGAATGGTCAATCACATTCTTAAAACTGTCTTGATAGATGTAACCATAGAATGTAGGGTCTGAAACATACCTATGTCTATTTCATAAAATTGCTTAGTCAAACATACCTACGTACTAAAACAATTTACTGCTTGAGAGGCTGAATTTAGATAATTATTTATAATTATAATTACGTTCGTAGATATATACATTTTGAATTCAACTTGATTTAGAGGTTATACGTTCTTTAATGACTGTCGAAAGAGATCAATATAATTTTGTGATATCAAATTGCTAGGTTATAGTCATGAACCACTTTTGGAATTATAGGTGGCTCCCATTGTCTTTTACATTGCAGTTAATGATTAATCGCTTATTTTTAAGGAAAACAATATTTCTTCATTAATCACATAAGTGGACCCACCACTTGACAATACTTTAACATCATACATCATAACATCCTCACAAGATCCTGAATGTTTAATTTTGATTATATTTGAAATAGTAATAAAAAACGTTAAGGAAATCTTTACCTATCTTTAAATGGCAAACGTGGTGTGTCAGCGTATTCGATAGTTGGCTTAAGCTTTTTTGCGAGACTAACTAAATACTTCTATTCTATCAAAGGAGTCTTACTTAATGGTCAGGACCATTTTAGGAATCTTAATATTTTTTTACCTGGTTGTTGGCAATAGGGTCGCCCACTATTACATGGGACCTAAACATAACTAGCGAAATGGTACACCTCTCCCTAATCCTTCGGGGATTACACGCCTGGTTTTATTATGTTTATGATTTTCTTACCTCGTTCCAATAAACTACGAAAACGAACACGTGTAAACTTTCAGCAGCCTACGATACCATCAATATACGATGACTTCTCTTAAAAGTTTAAGCTGAGCCTACACATACCTTTATAGTCCGAGTATTAGTTAAAGTTACGAGTGTACAGCTTCCAAGAATACACCTTACGAAATAAAAAGTCTGTTGTAAGTATAATGTTGTCAAAAATATGGTCTCTCCAAGGGTGCATACCGGTACCAACTCATTTTTTTATTTTTACGTTGAAAATAATTTCAATTAGATCCTATCGTATCTGATAGTGCCCAGAAACTTTTAATTAGTTCGTATACCAACTGGAATTCTTCATATCAAATAGAAAAAAATACAATCTTCTTTCATAAAAATCGTTTTGGAGTCATCAACAAGAAAATTGAAATCATCGATGTCTCCAATCCTAAACGTATTTTATTGCAGTACTTCGCAATCATACATATGAATATGAGTGTCATTGTAAATTATGTTGGAACCAAAGCAACATAACAGTAGCCTATGAATCGACATTTTTAAAAGATGTTTGAAACAAAAGTAGGGACGAGGGCGACCCTTGATTGTCCACCACTTGACTCAATGGTGTTGGTTTCTGTAAAATCCGTCTTCTCATGGCGTAGTCAGTGATGCCCCAGATTTACTATGATGGCAGAGGCAGATATGCCATTAGACGAGTATTTAAGAAAGGGATTTGTATACGGTGAATTGTTTGAAAAGCTTGTGAAACGATGAAGTATGATAGATGGAGATCTATACCTACGCTTGCGATGTGTTGCACAAACCTATGAGATTTCAAATATTTGTTTCAAAGCTTACGACAATCCACTTTTTTATCAAGTCGATGAGCTGCTGAATCGGTTCCTGGTGACCTTGTGCACATACTTAAAAGCTTTGCTAAGTGTTGCTCCACCCATGTTGGTAAGGAAAAACTCATATATTCACGCTTTGAGTTTTCCTGATAAGCAATAAATGCAACTTAGCAACAACAAGTTCTAGTGTATGTTCTTGTTTGAATTTAAATTTATTATAGTTTTTTTGTGTATGTCAATTTTGGTTAAATGTACACACGTCCTGGCTACTGTGTGATCTTGAAAAAATCTTAGTTCAATATCAAATGTCAACAATCAATGTTCCTTGTTTTCTTGAATAATATCCTTTTGTTTATGATAAAATGATAATATAGATCAAGAACTACATCTATTCCAGTCAGTGACTAGTCTATTTATAATATTATGTACATTTATATCCCTACTATTGATGCTAACCACAATAATCCATTTTCCTATAATGCTGTAGATACATTTAAATTTATTTCTTGTGCTTACAACCGCAAATGATGAATTTGATATCCATAGATAAAGCGGTTCTGGGAAATGACCATTACTTACGCCTTAATTATTTATATCCGTCATGCAAATATAATTAAGCTTATTATAATCATTAATCAGAAAAAGCAATGCTTAAAGTTCAGTTGTTTGTTTTAATAATGGACAGGTTTATCATACTGAACTACTTTGACACCTATATGGTTTAGTATAGTCATTAATTATTTATTTATGAATGCGGATCTCAATTGCCAAAAACATATGTTTTTATATGGCATTCTTGTGTCTAGTGGGTTATTCTTATATGAATCTTACATCCTTTTCGGTAAACCTGTTCATATTGACTGCATAACTTGTAACTAACGCGTTTATACCAATTATTGTGTCTTCTTATATTTAACTTTACTTATTTATGCAACAGAATATCACTCGTTGGTAAAATTAACATGCAAAGGCTGATCAGCTGATTAAGTTTTAAACAGCAATGAATAAGATTGAAATCAAAGGTTGCTTAGTATTAGCTACGATTCAGAGAAAAATCTACCGACTATGGGATAATCAACAAGACAAGTCATTGTTTAAATTAAAAAAGTTGCATGCATCACTTACCGTGCTTTTGGTATCCATTGTTTACTGTGCCACCTCCACTGTATTATTGTTGTTCTCTTAAGAGCTGTTCACTAATGTTACGTCACTGAACACTGCATTCACTCGGTCCACATGTCTGTCAAAATTGCGTTAGGTTGTAGTTTCGAGTTGAACCTCTCTCGCCCTCTCCGTGTGGCCGGCGTCGTATAACGCGCCTGCTCCAAGCGGCAAAGCGACTAGAGTCGTACTGAGAGTGTTGCAACAATCACCAAGGTTTATATATGAGGTTGCACGCTGCCGACTTGTATACAGATTTTTTTCTCATAGTATTTTGAAAAATATTGCCTTTTTTAATAAGAATTTGGTAATATGTATTAGGTCTACTTTCATGGAAGTCCATTAATACTCTTAAAGGTTTTATTTATCTATTAATTTATCGTACAATTGTAAGCAAATTCGTCACGTACTCCAAATGTTTGGAGTTTACAAGATGCAATTTATTTGTAAATTCTGCATATTGTTAGTAAAGAATAGATGAGCCCATTGTAAACAATGATCTAACGTGCGCTGATCCCGTATAATTTAAATAATAAATTAATCATACAATTATCAATTTCGCTAGCAGTGATTGCTAAAAAGCTTATCAAATGAAGGTCTTCATGACGAAGCAATTACTTATTGAACAAACCACTATACATACCTATGATTTAATTTTTTTTCTACTTTGTATGAATATTTCTGGTTATGATAAATGACCAAAAACCTGTAAGTCCAGTTAGTTTCCATAAATCTATCTTATGTATAAAAACATTAAATGAAATAAAGATGCAACCACAACATTCAAATTAATCTAAAAAAGTAATTTAAAATAAAGAAAAATAGCAACGTTAACCTGAATTTGTACTGCTACTGATGAGTGTCAATGTCCTTACCAGTAAAGGTCTTTCCACTGCCATTTTCGTTTTTAAATATTTAAATTAATTTAAACACATCAAATTAATTAAATAAAACACAAACAATAAAACACTACACTAGTGGTCAGGATCAGGAAAATTTTCGTGTGAGACCATGTACGACAACTGCCGATAGCCTCTAGCCCACAGGAAAATAGTAAAGAAGCAATACGGTGGCGATGTCACGTTGTGTGCATCGGTTTGTGGCAAGTCAAGTCCGTATGACGTATCCTTTACCGATGCCAGGAGTTGCGTAATCGTTCGCGATCGCGAGGACGAACTCTCCGCTCATGGAATTTCATTACAGGACTCCGATGACTATTAAAATCGCCAAAAAACCAATCACGATCACGACATCAACCGGACATTGCGCTAAGCAACTTGAAATTCTTACAAGTTTTTTTATTGGAAAACTGATTACCTACACCGCCTATAATGGTGATAGATCTCCCAATTTCATTTGTGTAATTTTAAGACAAATTGACCTTCGATTAACTTTAGAAGTAGTCAATTATGGTATCAATTCAAAGCCATTAAGTTTTGGGTGGTTTTTTCTTGTAACAGTTTTTTTTTCCAGATATTTGTTCCGTGTAGTTTAGATTTATGCTACTACTTTTAGTACGTACGTGTCTCGTTTTTTGTTATCATTCATCTTATCACCGATATTGTGAACTTCGTCTGGTTCAGTGTTGATTGAAGACACTGCAGTATTTCATGTAGTTAAGTCGCAATTACTATAAGGTTTACGAACGGTCTATGAGAGACCCGTTTGACGTTTTGGGATTTACGCTGTATTTCAGCTTTAAATGTTTCAAAACTATTTTTAATGATAGTTTAGAAACACCATGATAAAAAAGATACAAGAAAGCTAAAACGTTAAACTGACATTGAAGAAGACCCTGTTTAGGAAAAGAGAAATATCCATGTTTGTTGCGAATCAGAGTGTTTAGATTGGACCTTAATATTTAACACTAGCTTTTGACCTCGGCTTCGCTGATTTCGTGGATTAATTTCTATTGGTAAATGGAAATTAATCCACGAGAATGTTTATAAATAAAGTAGCCTATAACATTTGGGGATTATGTAGCTTCCCATTATACACTTGGGAGCAAATAAATCGAGCCACTTCCTTTTTCACGCATTATGGTAATTATTTTTGGTATTATGGAACGCATCGATTCGAAACATATATCGCCTAAAAGGGTATTTAATAACCTTTACAAAGAGGGTAGTTAGTTGTCAAAATTTCATTTTTTTTTTATTTAAATTAAAGTTTAAAGGGTAGAATAAAATTATCGCATTTAATTTGCTTATGACATTTTTATTGTACTCTGTTAAGAAAAGATTAAATTTGAGGTTTTTGTTAATCATACCCATATTACTTGTTATTGTTGTCTTTATCTGTGTCTGTGTAATCAAAATAACCTGATAAAATGGATACTACACCGACGGAAGCTGCCCAAGTTGTAGCTTTACTTGAGGTTGGACACGGACAACGTGAAGTGGCACGCAGACTTCATTTGAGTCGTTCAAAGGTACAGCGGGTATACCGCAGGTATCTGGAGACTGGTGCTTTTGTTCGGCGACCTGGAACTGGCCGACCACGGGCAACAACAGAACGTGACGACCGCTTTATTGCAACCAATTCGTTGCGCGACCGTGGACTTAATGCTGTTCAGCTACAGCAAGCGTTACGTGACGTTCGAGGAGTCTCAATCAGTAGGTGGACAGTGAGACGAAGACTAAAAGAACGAAATTTAACATCACACAAACCAGCAACTGGCCCAAAATTGACTGTAGCTCATCGCCGATCTCGCTTGGAGTTTGCTCGAGAACACATTAATTGGACGTTAGAAGACTGGAGGTCAGTTTTGTTTTCTGACGAGTCAAGAATCTGTCTTTTTAGCAATGACGGGAGAAACCGAGTGTATAGACGTCCTGGTGAAAGATTTGCCCAATGTTGCATTCGAGAAACTGTGAGTTTTGGTGGTGGTTCTTGTATGGTGTGGGGAGGAATTTCTCTAGACGGAAAAACGGAACTTGTCTTCGTCGACCCCGCCAACGATGGCAGTGGTAGACGTGGATTAACAGCTGACCGATACATAACTGACATTCTTGAAAACCACGTAATGCCGTATGCTGGTTTTGTCGGAGAAAATTTCTTGTTTATGCATGACAATGCGAGACCTCATACCGCGCAGATCGTTACGGAATACTTGTCTGCGATCGGGATTCAACAAATGGTACGGCCAGCACGAAGTCCCGATTTGAACCCGATCGAACACCTATGGGACGAGCTAAAACGGAGAGTCCGAGCCAGGGTTCCCGCTGTTTCATCCATTCCCGAGCTTAAAGTCGCTGTGCTTGAAGAGTGGGAGAACATACCACAATATGTCATCGTAACGCTGATCAGATCGATGACTAATAGGCTACAAGAATGTATCAGGGCACGGGGGGGTAATACCAGTTATTAAGAATATTTTTTTTGCAATAATTTTGTTTTTTATTGTTTTTATGGACTGTTTTAGCCCTACTAAATTTTCTATCAAAATTACCATTTTTCTTGCAGAGCCAATAATTTATCATTCAATAAGGTTATTATTCAATAATTTACCCTCATTGTAAAGGTTATTAACTAAACTTTTAGGCGATATATAGTTCGAATTGATACGTTCTATATTACCAAAAATATTTACCATTTTACGTGAAAAAAGGTAGTGGCTCGATTTATTTGCTCCCAAGTGTACAAGAATTTCCGGAATCGAATCAGTAGTACCGATGCGATGTACATACAAACTACAAACAAATTTTACCCCTTTATAATATTAGTATAGGTAAGGGACTGATTTCGCAAATGACAAGGGAATGACATTGCTATTAACACTAAAGATGACGACACCAATGACGTTAGAGGAAACTGATGCACTCTTGCATTATTGCGCCGGTATCGACGAATAATTAAACGATCTAGATTCTCCGTAACTAGGAAGAAAATAAAATGCCATAATAAGCCTATACTTGACGCCAGCATATTCCGGTCTTTATGCAAAATGCAAGATCTGCAGATGAAACAATACAACATTACTTCGAAACAAAGTTTATTATAATTAAGCTCTTTTATGTATAGGTACTTAAAGCTATAATAGGTAGACGATTTCGTCAATGCATTCACAAATCCACAGACTTAACAAATTTCAATAGATTGATTTTCTTTGCATAGGCTTGTTAGTCCAGTCATTTAAGCTTAAATTAGGTAAGAATCTCGGAATTCGAGATACCCAGCTGTAAGTCTGCAAATACTTGTATATTGATACCCTAAAAGTTGTCTCAAAACCTACATATGGTAGGGTGTACGCAACTATTAAATTTTAAGGTCAAAGGTCACAAAAATAGGTTTTTTGGGCTTTTTTTGTAAATATCTCATTTCCTATGGGTTTTTTGCTATTTGTATTAATTTTCAATATTGTAGAATACAAAATTCTCTACAAATTTTGTTTAATTTTTTTTTTATACGGTGAACCGTTTTCGAGATAGAGGGCGGAGAGCGCGCGGTCACAGGATCACTTCAGGTCAACTGGTGCCTCCGGTCGAAAACGCGCCATATATAGTTGATGAACTATCGATAAATCAATGATTATAAATATTTGTCAATTTTTATTAACTATTATATTATATTTTATCATTTTTCCCTAACCTATCCACTTTTTATTCAGTATTAATTTATTTAACAACACTTACCTGCCCATGTAATTGCAGAATTGTTAATGAAAATATAGGAATTATATTTGAATTTTAACCTAATTAATATTAATAACTTCTTGCATGATGAAAAAAAAAACAAATAAATTATGAATTAATCTTTTTATTAAAAAATATCATTCAATACATTTATTTTTATAAAAAGTAAAAAAATGGAATAAAGGGTACAAAAACTACAATTTATACCTTTAATCATCTTCTTCCTCTTCATCGTCGTCTTCTGGCTGCTGGTAAATTTCAAACTGGTCTTCATTATCGTCTTCAACGACATTTGTCTTAAGTTCTTCCATGATTTCGGGGTCAAAGGTTCCATCTTCGTTAATGTCGCTCTGATATGATAGAGCATTGAGACAAGCTTGCCCATTACATTGGCCACAAGCTAAAGAGCATTGCAAGCCCGCTTTCCTACATCCGCATCGCGAACCACAACCACTCTTGCAGTTGCAGAAAATTGTATTTAGCAAATCTTCTGGAGCAGGTGGTAAAATTGTCGTGATAGGCTCCAGAAAATCGTTTCGTTTTTTTTTTTCATTAGTGTAAATAGGAATATAATTATATTATGATTTAAGTTTTTCCCTTCATTATTTTTTAATTTTAGGAAATGGTTATCAGTATTATTGAATAGATATAGATTTAATGCATGAAGAAAATGATAAAATATAATATAATAGTTAATAAAAATTGACAAATATTTATAATCATTGATTTATCGATAGTTCATCAACTATATATGGCGCGTTTTCGACCGGAGGCACCGGTTTACCTGAAGTGATCCTGTTACCGCGCGCTTTCCGACGTCTATTTCGAAAACGGTTCACCGTATAAAAAAAATTTTTGAACAAAATTTGTAGAGAATTTTGTATTCTACAATATTGAAAATTAATACAAATAGCAAAAATACCCATAGGAAATGAGATATTTACAAAAAAAGCGCAAAAAACCGATTTTTGTGACCTTTGACTTTAAAATTTAATAGTTGCGTACACCCTACCATATATAGGTTTTGAGACAACTTTTAGGGTGTCAATATACAAGTATTTACAGACTTACAGCTGGGTATCTCGAATTCCGAGGTGAACTTACTATAATGACTGGACTATGTAGGCTGCCGTCTCGTCTTTTATCGAAGGGCAACAGGTGACCATCAGTTTACGTTTTTGTGTTTTTCCAACTGCGCCAGAAGGAGGGTTATTTGTATAATTATTTCATTATAATTATGGACAAAAGACCCGTAGCCTAGCTACGCGTCGTAGCCATACAATAAAAGTGCAAAGTCTTTATTGATTTCGTAATTAACAACTGTAAGATTATAATAATGCTCATACACGTGTTTTCCTCTTAGGATATTATATGTTGTAATATTTCTACTAAATTAAAAATGTCGTAGCTGCTACGAGCTACGCGGCGTAGCAATAACAATAAAAGTGAGTTTTGGTCAATATTTTTTTTTAAAACTTTGTCCTCTAGGAATATTGATGATTTTGTAATTGAATTGTGTATTGATTTTATAATATACAATAATTGGAATAAAATATTGTTATACACGTTTGACACAGACCCTTCGAGTTGTACAGCTAGCAACAAAAGTAAATTCTATAAAAGATTTGAAAAAAAACCCACATCAAAAACACAAAAAGTGAAAAAAACAAAAACACAAAAATGTGAAAACAAACTTCAGAAGAAAAATTAGCTTCTGAAGTCGGTGAGATTTGTTTCTTTGATTTCGTTTTTTCTGTCACCGACTTCAGAAGCTAATTTTCCTTTTGTTTTTTTTTTTCACTTTTTTGTGTTTTTGAAATCGGTTTCCGGGATGCCATCATCAGATCCTGATTTCCTAACCATGGCTTATGACCTTGAGATATCTTCGTTCCAACAAAAAAAAACTATTTTCTATATCGGTTCAGGCGTCTTCGAGTAATCGATGAATATACATATAAATAACACTCTTTTTTTGGGGCAGTGGTGTAAAAATGATTCCGACGAATTGATAACCTCCTTTTTTTAAGTCGGTTAATGAGATTTACCTTCTATCATCAGGTCAACCTAATAGCCTGAAGGAATACAACCATCGGTCCCAGTACGTATAATTTTGAAGGAAATTTCTTTTAACTCCTAACCGATGAGGAGTTGTACCTTCCATAATCAGCGCAGCCACCGCCAGGCTGCACCCTTCATAAAATACATAATATAAAAATCGTAATGTGTGCCCATAAAATTTGAGGGTTGACCTCGATTTCTCGAAAATCGGTTCATTAATGACGGAGATATCTGATAACAAACATACAAAAAAAAACATACAGACGAATTGAGAACCTCCTCCTTTTTGGAAGTCGGTTAAAAACATGAAATAAAAACTGAGACACATTTCTAATTTTTATAAGTTTTTATTTTATATAAATTACATTCAAAAGTATATAATTTTATCTAGTGCTAAAGCATGACAATAATTCGCTTCGTCCGATTTTTCCGAATATTTTCTTCGAGGTCCAAACTTCAAACTCCAAGCGGTTCGTTCCATCTTCCATGACTTAGTTTAATTAGGTTTCCAAATCTGAAAAGAGCAAATATACTTTACTAATATGGACATACAAACGAGAATAAAGTGCTTATTTATTCTATGTTGGTAGTACACACACGTTCAGAAACGTGTGTGTAGTAGTAGTGATTTTGTAATTACGCTAGGTGTGAAGTTTACGCTTCTATGTAATGACCTCCCATGACCATGACGTATTTGCAATAAATCTGCTTGGAGAATCAAGAGTTCAATGATATCAGAATATTGCTACAGAATTCAGTGCCTTCGAGCGTTTCATTGTCATATTGGGTAGAATGATCGTTATCACTGTGTACGAAACTACCAATTAATATTCCAAGTCATTAGTGTTACTTATGTACTGAGTATCATAAATGTAATGCTATTAATGCTGGAGGGGTTTGATTGACTGCTGAAGTATATCATAAGTGTTGACCATGTACCGTTGCTTGCTTTCCCCAAACGTGCAGCTTGGTATCAGCAGTTTGTCTGTACCATGTAGGTGTTTGTAATAATTTTTCAAAGTAAAATTCTGAAACAAACCTAACTTTCGTTAATTTAAGGAGAGTCGCTTCCATAATTGATCCTATAACTTTAAATGGATAATCACTAATGAAGAATATTTATGTCCATAAATTCTAGTATATAACGGTTTTAATGCAGAATGTTTGTTTCTGATTTAATTTGCATTAAATAGCTGATTTTATGAATTCAACCTATTTTCTTAACATCCTGCTCTGTTAGCCTGAAGATGTAACACTTTAGCTATAATAAGATATGCTACGCTAGAACACCTACATAATTACGGTCAATTTAAGATTTGTTTTGCTTCAACTATTGCGTAAGTCTATAAATATTCCAAATATGTATTAAATCGATTGACTCAGACCGAAATGAAGACATATTTCATATTATATCTAAGATGACCGTCGTTTAAATATCAAGTAGGAGTATTAAGGCGCGTTGATATCTAATCTACTGAGAATTGCGTGCGGCGACAACGAGGCGCCTAATTACGGTTCTGGTTGAATACTATTATCATGTGTTTGGTGCAGACACTCCGACGACTTCGGCTTCCATTAGAGCGGGGCCGTAATCGGCGCGTAATCGTGTGAAGGTATTATAACACTACGCTATTGAGCGCAGTTACCACAAGGTTCTTATAAGAAGTTTATTCGTTAAAGCAACAAAGGATTGAAGGCTTGCTTAATTTCTCAGTCGCACGCACGACTCCAGCTTAATTGGAATGCAATTATATCATTAAGTTAGCTGTATCATTGCCCAATTATCAGTCGCTATGAATAATTCCGATAACGCCCACTTCTTGACACATCTCAGGATAAAGGGGAACAGTTTCGCAAACGTTGTCCAATTAGTTCTAAGTTATCTAGTGTCAATATTTTGATGTTAAACATGATTTTGAATTTATTTTAATAATAAAGGTGCTAAATTTTCCAAACGGTGGCATAAACCATGATTTATACACACACACACACATATTGTGATAATAAATAAAATAAATAAATAATAATAAATTATTTGATTTGGTTCAGTCACTGTAAATAAGGAGCTCGTACTACATCATAATATTACACGATTGATATATAAATTGATTGGCACGTTAGTCTAAGCGCGGCTGCTGTGTATGTGAGGTCCTGGGTTCGATTCCCAGGACGGGCAGTATTATTGGGTTTTTCCATCAGGAATTTTGGATTTGTGCCAGGTTGATGTAAACCTGGTCGCCCCCTATTACATGAGACTTAAACGTAACTGACGAATTATGGGTGTACTAATGGGTACACCTCTGCCTAACCTTCGGGAATTACTGGCGTGATCTTATATGTTATGTGTATGGTAAAAAATACATTTATGATTGAAGATGTTGCTATCGGGATTTTGCAAAAATTAAGGAAAAACCATTCTGTAAATGATTTTTGGGGAAAAACATACTGATTTGAGAATATTATCTATAGTAGGTCACAGAATTTCTAAATAAAGTTAACATTGAACTAAGTCGTATCAACAACGCTAAATATAATAATAAATGTTACACGATTGATATTTTGATTGAGTAGGAATAGTTAAATTAATACATTAATTTGAGGATGGCATCCTGTAGTTTATAATACATTAATTAGAGGGTGGCGTCCTGTAGTTAATAATAAATTAATTTGAGGATGACGTCCTGTGGTTTCTGCCTACCCCCATGGGAAAAGGGCGTGAGTTTATGTATGTGTATGTAATTTGAGGATGCTGCGACGAGATTTTGCAAGAAATAAGGCAAAAACATTGTGTAAATGGTTCTTGGGGAAAAACGTACTAAATTGAGAATAATTTAGTAGCTCACAGAATTTCTAGATAAAGTTAACATTGAACTGGGTCGTATCAACAACGCTTAATCCTTTTATTATGCATCGTCTTAGCATATCTGAATAATGATCATGGCCACGGGTCACCCAATCATTATGTTGTTTATTTTAGATATTAATAGATCGAATCACTAATTACATATTTTGTGTCAACGCAGATTTCATTATTCAAATTGTCAAGGCCAAGGTTACTAATCGTAGTTTGTTATCAATAAAATAGAGCGTCGAAAAGCGATTTCACTTAGGGCAATGTAACAATTTAATTACTGGGCTAAAATGTACGTACCTAGAGTCACCAAAAAACTAATATGCATGATGTTAATGGATACCCAGCCATTAAAATACAGACAGACAAACCCGTCGGACGCTCAAGTAGGAAAATGTAAAATTGCCATCCTCATTAAAACTCGTTTCGCAGCAGCTGGTCATCATTTCGGCATCTTAATACCGACTGATGGTCATTATGGGGTCACGTTAATGATTCACAAAGAACGTAGGTATATTGTCCGGTCCGGTTCGGTTCGGCTGCGCGGACGCTGGTATATTCATGCACATCGTCCTTGCCAGGAATGCGAGGTCATCACGCCTTCGATCGAAGAACGCGTTCTGTCTTGGCGGTCCTCTTGTGAAACATAATTATTGTTGTTTTTAGACTTATTCATTCCGTATTCTATGCATGTCATTATGATGTCAGTTCGCGGCCAGCACCTTGTTACTTAGCGAGTTGTCCTGTTCAGCCTAGCAGCCTGGCTTGATAATTGTACTTAAACTGTTTACTACGTGACTCGTACCTCTACTTTATTTATAGTACCTACCTATAGGGTTTTGACTTTCAGTGCATATCATTCTATTTATATCCAAATAAAAGATAAATATTAACTAGGGTGGCGTTTGTAGTATTGGGAGGCTGTACGACAGACAGGTCTTATACAGCAGTCTCGTCTGCATTCTCGAAATAATAAAATTTTATTTGAGTTGCCTATTGTACGAAAAGCAACTTGTCTTTTAATGCTTATTTTCTAGGTTTTTATGATAAAATATATTCTTAATAATATATTGGATTATCCATCAGTCTATTTTGATTATTATTAGTCTAAGAAATCAACAGGATGTTCAATGAGAATTTCCCATAGACACACTCTTGATATTTATCCTGATACGAAACCCGTTTGTTTTGTAGTGTTGCGAGATTGTGATGCTTCATCTTATAAACTCAAACAATCAGTTAAGTTTCTTACATATTTAGTATTGCAGTTTCTTGTTTTGTATCTCAATTTGTTTCAAACAGGACATAAAGTTAAGTTTTAAAACAAGGTGAAGTAAACGCACAATCATGTGAAAGTATTTTAATTGGGTTAAACACTTGCAATTCAATTATTTTCTTGATAAACCTCAATACGGTTATTTTTTGAGTTCGACGTCACACATAATATTCGTAATTGTGACGCAACGTAATGAAATTGTCGTGTTACTTACATTTTCCAAGTGTTGAAATGTTAAGGTGTCATTTTGACCTTTTACCTTTACTTTAAGTACGTGTAGTGAATGAAACGCTACTGTATTAATAATATTGTTTATATCCGTTTACGCAAATAACCAATTAAATGACAATTATGACGATGTGAAGTATGTCGTTTACATTAATTGGAACTACTTCAATATCCTGCACCTTTCAGTCGAGTTTTGTTGTAACAAATAACTCGTTTGGGGTTTAGTCAGAGCAGAACCTTACATCAGCTAACCCTAAACTGGCTTCTTTAGGTTTCCGCGTAGGAATGGAGGTCTGTTGGCGTGGAACTTAGTAACTGAATCATAAATACATTACTCAATTATACCTGTGTTCCTTCGGAGAACATAATGTGATTTATGCCAAAGTATTATCATCTTAGCAACTCCTCTATATTAACAACATTTTATTATTATTGATACCTACCTATTGTGTTATAAATATAAACTGCCTCATTATTTTAGAAATATTTTTGAGCGCTGAGAATGTTGTAAATCTGTTACCAATCCAAAGTACGCATTTTGAAACAACCGTTGGAGGTATTGCAATGCGAATAACATAATAACCAAGTTTTATTTATTCCTAGCTCCGAGTACCACTGCGTCAAGTACTGAGGCCACGTGACTTAACGGTGGTCATCAGCAAGAAGCATCTCAAAGTCGGCATCAAAGGCCAGCCGCTTATCATCGACGGCGAACTCGAAGCCGAAGTCAAGATTGAGGAGTCCACGTGGGTGTTGCAAGATGGACGCAACTTACTTCTGAACATAGAAAAGGTGTGTAGCTCTACGTACGTGAGCGTACTTTTAGATATGAGTAATAGGTATAGGTATATAAGTTTATCTTATACAATCGTCTGACTTTTGCAAATGGTAATTTTAAGTCAATATTATGTTGATTTTACCGTTCTTAAGCATTTGCTCATTTCAATATCTGTATTTGGCAATGTTGGTTTTTGCTACCATATCAGGCTGTAATAAACAGCTGAATGTTGACTTCCTAATGGATGGTTACTGTCGGTTACAAGACAAGTAAAGCACATTGCCCACTATTAGCAATTATTGGAACTCGCCTTCGTCGATCGTATTATGATGTTGAGTTGAGAGTAGTGATAGCAGGGAGCACAATCCTGTAAATTTAAATGGACGTTAACTAGAGGTAAATAGAGCTGAATCTTTGTCGGTAACCAACCATACCATTGCTCGTCTTAATCCATACCTGAGTAAATAAGTGAGCCAAACATTGTTAATGCTAATGCGTGAGGTTTTTTTTCTAAAATGTCATAAACAAACCTTGTAACACTTCTAAAATTGCTTTGTACAATTATTTAAACATTTTAATGAAGTTGTCATTATGTAACTTAAAACGGTGTTTTTTTTTTTGTAGAAACCAATTTAAGGTAATGATGAGTTTACTGAATAATGTTGTAAATTTTTATTATATCTTGTAGGTCAATAAAATGAATTGGTGGGGCAGGCTAGTCACTACCGACCCGGAAATATCCACGAGGAAGATCAACCCAGGTAAGCATTTTGGTGAAGATAAAGCATGTATTTATGGTAATTAATTGCTCACGCACAACTTGATCAGTACTTCATCGTGGCTTATACGCCCGTTAAACTGTTAAATAGACAGTAGTTAAATAAATGGAGTCTGTTTTCGTACTTATTGTTTTTGAGCATTTCCGGAAACTACATTCAATTCGCCAATTTAACGGTTATCTTGATAAACATGGGTTTTATTTTGTGACCTTAAGATTCGACTGTCGGGAAATGGAACTTGAATTACTACTGCTTGAACTTGCATTATTTTTAAATCCAAAGTAAGAGCAATTTGTTTTCAAGGGGGTGACAATAGGAAGGAAGGAAGGTAATATTTTTTTGGAATTAATTAGTAATTAAATATTTCAGAACCATCGAAGCTGTCTGATTTGGATGGCGAGACTCGCGGCCTAGTTGAAAAAATGATGTACGATCAGCGACAGAAGGAAATGGGTCTACCCACTAGCGATGAACAAAAGAAACAAGATGTGCTCAAAAAGTAAGTTTCAACAGTACCTACTCATAAAAATGCTAAATACGGAAATTGAGAATTTTGGTTGTCCCAGGTTGGTCGTATTCCTCACGTCTTTTCCTAATATTTAAGTCCATTTATTTATGTCATCATCATCATATCACCCCGGAATCACCCACTGCTGAGTATATGCCTCGCCTTTTTTCTGCCATACGGGAAGTATGTTACGGGTTCTGTGCGTAGCTTATCCACGTGTTTCCAGCGACTGACGCGATGACGATATCGTCAACCCCAACGAGTTTTAGGACGGCTCTGGTTTCTTTAGCCTAACCTATTGGCCACCACTCGATCAAAGCCTTTGCCGAAGTACTCCAGCAATTACAACTATCCTTGGCTCCAGAGACGAGCCGATGACTAAGATTGTAAAGTTTTTTCTTTTTTGACTGATTTGACTGGTAATAGACAGATAATTATGCAACCACAATAGGAGAAACGAACGATAGATCGATTGTAAGAAGAACGAGAAACCGGATTTACAAAATTGATACTTTATTAATTCCTGTTTTTCTCTAATTTACAGGTTTATGGACCAACATCCCGAAATGGATTTCACAAAGTGCAAATTCAACTAAACCTAATAGAAGGTCCACATACTCACTGTTACATTCTTACGTCAATAATATTTGCGGTCTTAATGTCAAGTTTAATTTACAACAAAACAATTTAATTTTACAAGTCTTTTTCATTGCGCATTCGTGATGTAGATGATGTATTTAAACGTCAACTTATTTATTGTAGACTTGCGGTTGCTACTTGCTGCACGTATGATTTTATATTCTTAGGAGTGCGTAAATGGTGCACTGTAAGACAGATGGCGTTTTAAGCGACTAGGCCGGCCAACGTAACGTACTCCGCCACACAAAAAGAATATTTAAAGGAAGCTCGAATTTCTAGTGCCATCTCTGTCACTGATACCTGGAGTGCAGACTCTTACTAAAGCTTGAAGAGTCAAAAGCCCGAGTTCCGCGACCATCCGTGATTTTGGATGCTTTTTTCCATTGAATTGGCATACGCATCCCTGTCCCGGCCTAGATGCTTAGTGCGTTATCTGTTGTTTAAGCGAACTTTATTACAATAGCATATTTACTATTGTATTATTTTATTATTGAATAAATAAACAATTTTGAAACTACCTAGGTTTTTTATTTGTATTTTTGAAATCTCCCTGAATAAAAGTACTTTCAGTTTTGCATGTATAATTATAGAAATGCGACCTTAGCCACTTATAAGAAGGGCCAACATAGGTTTGACAAGCTACCTACTACAACTGCGATACATATCCGTATTTATTTATTTCCGCATTGTCAGGTTTACACAGGTTTGCACCATAAAAATGAGGCCATGTCTCTTTGTCTTACAAGTAAAATTTAATGCGCGTAAATTATACGCCCCTCCAAAAGGGTTAGCTGTAGGTACTTCTACCGTATTCATGATAGACAGGGTTCAAAAACATAGTAGGTTAGTTACGTAACAACAATTTTATTAGCAATTTACTGAAAAATAGTAAACATTAAAAAAATTGCAGAAAACATTAAAAAACTAACAATCTGTACTGTACTTAGGGTTGGAATCGACCTCTTGAGTAAAAAGAAAACCTTTTGTTTTTATGAGGTTTATCAGAGTGGTCAGTTACCTATACTTACCTAAAGATTGCTGTTACTTAAGGCACAGATTACGTGCTTAAGGTTTTACTTTTTGAAACAATTGTTTGTTGAACCACAATTAAATATTTTGGTATCTAAGAAAAGAACAAGAAATAATGTCACTGGACTAATAATGTTATTAGAACGAGTGTGCAACGGGCGAACTTTCCTTTCACGCCACTGGCCCGGGGGGCAGACTGCGAGTAGAGGTATGTGACTTACGTAGGTAGGTAGCTATATTTTCGTCTGCCGCTCCGAATTTCCTAGATACAAGCTAAATTCTAACCCGCCACCAACCGGTCCACCTTGTAAGTTAAATCATTATCTGTCTGCCTAACCTTTCGTCACCTATGTTGGGGTCAGCTTCCAGTCTAACCGGATGCAGTTGAATACCTACCAGTATTTTACGAGGAGCGACTGCCTGTCTGATCTCCACAACCCAGTTAATACTAGGTATTACGATACTATTTGGTAAGACTGGATGTCAGAATTTCAGGTCAGGTAATAATGAGTAAACAGGCTGATTTGCAACCGTGGTACGTATGTATAGAATTATAATCATTAAAATCATCAATCAAATAGGTATCTACCAGTTATTCAATGGGATTAAAGGAACTGAGAGAGTTGCCCTTAGTTCCTTTAATCCTATTGAATGACTATTTCTTGAAAAAACACATCATTAAATTGGAAAAAAATATACCTACCTAACGATGTTATCCTTCGACTGCAGTGGTCCAAATAAGAACATAAATTGTTATTAACTAGCTGATGCCCGCAGCTTCTCCCGCTTGGATGTCGATGTCGGTCAAATTATATACTAAAACCTTATTCGAGAACCACTCTATCTATTTGTGAAAACAGCATGAAAATCGGTGCGGTGGTTTTTGAGTTTCATCAATTTCATCTCATGAGACACCTCCTTTTTTAAGGTTCCGTACCCAAAGGGTAAAAACGGAACCCTATTACTAAGACAAAGGCAAAGACATTTATTCGTAGGATACGGTATTCACAAAGTTGTTACAGAAATGGTATGGTTCTTTACATATCCACCGCTAGACGCGGCATACGAATATTTACATAATTGATACTAAAGTTAATATTTTAGAATCATAATTTTAGTTAATTTTTGTACACACTTACATCACTAAATTACATACCAATACTCTAATGAAACTTACATTCTAAAAAAAACATACCTTTACCTAACATTAAATTACATACCTATACCTACTCTAATGAAACTTACATTCTATTTAAAACAAAACTAAACCAAAAAAATACTAACACTTCGGTGTCCGTCCGTCTGTCTGTCACCAGGCTGTATTTCAAGAACCTGAAATTTTCACAAATGATATATTTCTGTTGTTAACAAATACTAAAAACAAAAATAAAATAAATATTGGGATACAACAAACCCATAGAACAAACGCGACTTTTTTGTCCTTTTTTGCTCGATAACAATAATGGCAACAGGTAGGCACTTGAAAAATTCACAAAATACTCAGTTGTATTTTTATGTTAATAATAAAAGAAGATTTTTTTTTCTTTTACCATACAACATTACAGACATGATTTTTTTGCCGTTTTTTTTAATAATAATGTTGTAGTGATAATAATAATACTTTCAGTACCTATACCACAACTGACAGTATTGAAATAATGGATGACAGTGACAGCAGTGTAATCAGACAGATGACATTGACTTGACAAGACATACATGTTGTAAATCTCAATTCTATGACACGACAAAACAAAGCTTCTAATTTACTTTTATTGTTAAAAATAAGTTAATAAAACAGAAAATCTGAAACGTGTTGTGGCAGCTTATGCAACCAGGTCAATATAAATTATAAAAAATGGTCCGGACAGTTTATTCTCCGGAATATTGCTTACAATATTTAGAGCAATATGCTTCTAAGGAAATATTCGTAATAGGATTAATTCTCGGTCAGGTAAGCCGTACATCTTATTAAATAGTAACAAACATGACATCTCAACATAATTTAATCTCAAAATAACGAAAATGTGTATTTTTCAAGCTCAATCTGTGATGTTTAGTATTCAGCCTCTCATTATCTATGCACAAGATTATCCTATAATACACCATGAAACTATGTAGCAATGAAAACTGTGGTAAGTTTTAACCTGCCATTATAATTTCAAGACAACTGGTGCTCGAGAGAATGTCATCCATCTGGCTCGTACACCCGACGAGAAAGGTTCGGAAAGTGCATCAGAAACAAATTATGATTTAGACAGGTTAGAATCAAAGACACTATTGAATGTGTCTGAGGCATGGGTTGCCGACCATGCTAAACATGTTACTAGAATGCTTCCTGGAGGCATGTTTGTTCAAGGTAAGACAACATTTTTTAGATCTATTTTGAATAAACACAAGAACAAAGTTCACATAATATTATTGTTATGCATAACATCACATGACTGATTTGCATGCACATATTGATATATTTATTTATTTTTTTTACAAAACAAAATTAAGTGATTATACATATTTATGTTTTTTCCTATATTGATAAAAACTAAAGTTCTTAATGTTGTATTGTATAATGGCATGAGTATGGCTAGGAACAGACTTTAGTATATGAATTTTGATAATGTTGAAAACTACATTCAACTTATTCAATAATTTCAGGTATCTTCGTTACAAGCGATGAAGACATATTTGAGGATCCAAATAGTTTCAGCAAAGTGAAATCTGTTGTGAATCACATACATAAAGTTATGAGTTCCAATCAGTATATGTACGGGAACTGCTTGTATTCAAATGAACGACTTATTTTGCATATGTCTACGAGTACAAAAGTCCTTACTTGTAAGAGTATTGAAGTAGGTACTTCAGTGAAGAGCATAGTTATCAGCCCGGTTGAATGGAAGTTCCTGCCTAAGGCACAGCAGTGGCAGCGGTTGGACTGCTACTACGAGTTTGATGATGCCTACCCTGTGATAGTGAAGAAGAGTGGAATATCTGTTAAGCAACAGTTTCAGGTAGCATAGTCATATTTCAATAGAGAGATACCTAACTTTTTAATAAATAATAAATTTATATTAAAATATAACTACAATATGTTGCTGTTATGTTATGTCCAGCCTTTTCCCAAGCATATGCTGCTATAGGGCAGTTATTATCTCAACTGATAAACAATAAAGTAAATACTTATTTTTTTAAACCATGTGTACTTTTAAATTTTCAGCAAATCCTGGAATCTGCTCACAAAACAATTGAATCCAGCATCATGTTCATAGATGGTGAATTAAAAGATAATTCAGATGTACTTGAACAACTCATAAAAAAGAAGAAATCTAAAGGTAGCTCTAAGCTACAGCAACAAGAACTACCCAAATCAATGAATGTTTCTTTATTTGTGCCATTTGTAAGTGAATACAATACAGTATTATTATTTCATTGTTCTGTCATCTCTCGTGCATGCTGTGCATGATTGAATAATGTGTTATGCAAGCTATTCTATTGCATTCATATGGCATTAAGATAAATGTGTTGTTATGCTTTAAATACTGAATAGGTTCTTCTATTGTAAACTGATTACCTAGCTATTATGGTTTATAAATGTATCATCATTCTCTTGCCCTTATCCCAATTAATCTGAAGAAGGCGCAGCATGTTGTCATCTTCCACACTTCTTTTACTTGTTATCTCATCAGCTACCTCCTCTCTTGCCTGATTTCTCTCTGGTTGTATTGGATTTCTGTCCCATCGGACTATGAGAGAAAAAAGAACAGAGTGCACCTGTGCCTACACACCTGTGCACTATAATATCTCCTGCACCGATGGCTAATCTCCGCTATGATTGGCCGCCGTGACCCTAAAACGGTCAGGAGAACTATTATACATACTCAAAACTTTCCTTGCGACATTTCTGTCATTTCTCCGCATCACATAATAACCATATCATAAATTGAATGACTTGTTTTCTTAATCAAAGCTGTTTAAACATTTCAGGAAAATTCTCTCCCTGAAACAGTGGAATACTTGGAATGTGATGGCAGCATACACTTCAGTGGGGTGGTGTCGTCAAGTGTGTTCATGTACCCCAAGGCGACAGTCAGTGAAACTATTGCAGCTGTAAAAGAAGATATAATAAGATCACTAGCATCACGATTCACTATGCACTGCGATGCCTTGATTGATGACAATTTACTTCCAGAAGGTTAGAATATAATAATTTAGTTTTACCTTGTTGATTGTAAGCCTTACAGCTAAGTATGAAGGTCAGGGTTTTTGTTTACCAGGTTGTGCAAAGCCTTTTTTTTTTTGGAGTTTGGTAAATCATCAAATGACTGCACTGCGCTCTGGACGGAGCGAAAGGGAGTGTCAGACTTCTACTGACTAAAAACCATCCATGTTCCCGCAGCCCCAGCCTCAGTAGTAGCCTCGAGTCTAGGCTTGTGTTTTTGATGGCAATAGGCTCTCCTTTTACATGGGGCTGGAACGTAACTGGCCAAAGGAGAGTAGACTTTACACATATCACCACAAGACAAAAGTGAGTCTTCAATGGCACGATTGATAAGCATATTATGCTTTGTACGAGTCATATTTGAACAAAAGAGTCTTACTTTATTTTGCTTTACTCTCTGTTTTTTTTTTACAGAAAAGGTATGTTTTAACGAGCCACCGCGCCGAGTGCTAGTCCCCGTGGGATCCCTGTACCTCTGTGACTACCTGTTTCCCGGCGAAGCGCCTGCTGAAGCACTCCTCTCAGTGCGAGAGTTGCTAGACCTGCAGATTACTGAAGCAGATGTAGTCTGCGACGTGGAAACACCAGCTGGTAAATATTTATTTTATTTTATTATTAAATATTAAACCTACCTGAGATGGCCGGTGGAGCAAGGTTTTGACTATGTGGTGGCCAAGGTTAGGCCATAGAAACCATGGTCGTTCTAAAGCTCGTTCGGTTGACGATATCATAAAGTCGCGGGAAAAGGGACGCACAGGACCGGGAAATTTGGCAGGAATAAGGGGAGGCCTATACCCAGCAGGTGACTACAGGCTGATATGATGATCCATCGGAGCTGCGGGTTGTTCGAAAGAGATACCGCGGCCTCGACATAAAGGGCTAAGAAGGAACATGGGTGGTTTTTAGTTAGTAAAAGTCTGACACTCCCTATCGCTCTGCCCAGAGCGGAAGGAGTCATTTGACGATTTTCCACCCCCCCAAAAACAAAACGGCTGATAGTCTTTTTACACGACTGCCCCAAAAAAAAGAGTGTTATGTTTTTAACGTTCATGTATGTATGTATGTATGTATGTATGTATGTATGTATGTATGTATGTTTGTTTGTTTGTGAGTTTCTTTATTCCACCATAACTTCTAAACGCCTGAACCGATTTTGATGTATGTGGTATCGTTAGATTCATTGCGTTACCCCGGGTAACATAGGCTAGATAAATTATCAAAAAACGTAATAGGGTGGCCATGGTTTAGAAATAAAAAGAACTTTTAATTTGTTTTTATTGAAATTTCAATTAAAAATATATTCATCGTCTAGAACTTATTAAGTAGATTACAAAAATATACCACAGTAGTATTCAATACCTATTGTTTAGTAGTAATACTACTCAACAAATGATATGGTGACATTTTAAACCCGGGATTCGATACGAATAAACTACATATCAATAGATTCTCTGTAATGAAAGAAATAAAACTGGCTAGGTTACAACTCCCAAATCCATCCACGACGGCACCTAAATGGTTTTTAAGTTTGTATGAAAAATCAGTATGCGTGAATCAATTTACTTGAAACATGGCAAAAATATCAATTTAAGGAAATAATAATATTTGCAATCATAGAATTTTCAAAATCACCCCTTAAAGGGTAGAAAAAGAAGATCAGGGTAGATTTTGGTATGGAAAAATCTGACTGCGAGATTCAACTTAAAACTCATTACTAACACAAATGAATAAAGCATTACGTGTGTTATTCTGATTTTGCCGACCGGAATCCTGAGAAATGAAAAAAACACATTTTAATACATACAACAAACTCAGTACCTAACCTTTATGAACAATTCACCCCCCCCCCCCAATCTATAAAAACAGCAGTGGACGTCTTATGGCTTAAATGATTGGTTATAGGTCAAAATACCGATATATTATCACTAAAAGATATGAAATAAAAAATAAATAATTAAAAAAATTAAAAAACACGCCTGCCATGACAAAAAGTAAACTAAAAAATAAAAAACAAGTCAAACGAATTCAGTGATGAATGGGAGCAAGGTCCCGTAAATGTATTCGAAAATGGAAAACTGTAAACTAAAACTTTTATTGCAGTCGGGGGACCTGTAAAGAATTGTTCCACCGAACTGTCCCCCGACTGCAATAAAAGTTTTAGTTTACAGTTTTCCATTTTCGAATACATTTACGGGACCTTGCTCCCATTCATCACTGAATTCGTTTGATTTGTTTTTTATTTTTTAGTTTACTTTTTGTCATGGCAGGCGTGTTTTTTAATTTTTTTAATTATTTATTTTTTATTCCAACTTTGTTAGCGTCAGATTCCAGTCTGACCAAGTGCAGCTGAATATCAATATTTTTAATTGAGCTATTGAGTGCCTATCTGATTTCCACTTCCAAATCACGGGGTGGTTAACACAATGTTTACGTATTCCCTTGCTTTCGTAATTTTATTCATATGTAAGACTTTTCTGTAAGTTAACTCTATCCAAGTCAGATGAGACGATATTTAGTGATTTTGTAATGTGCTTTAATTATCTCATTAGCCATTTACTATTTATTTCGCAGATACATCTGAGTTTGACGCATTAGACAGGGACACGAGTAGCGAAGAGCTTCTGGCCACGCCTCAAGAAGCAAGCCAATTTATGTACATCACCGGCATTTGTTTTGCGATGTTCGTCCTAATTGTGTCCATCATCATTCACTACTACGACGCCATTGCCCACTTTTACAGTAATTTTTTCTCAAAAGCAAGTTTAAAGTAATAAATATTTTTATTAATATAATTACTGTTAAAGCCTAAAAGACTTATTATTGTTGTGAATGAATTGTGTAAGGTTCTTCGTTTGATTTATTTTGCGGAACAAATTATAATTTTGATTTATTATCAGATACTATTATTTGACATTTATTTTAATTAGGTGCAGACTCATCGTGTAATTTGAACTGTGGCATTTTAATAAATAACATTTTTTAACTCTATCTCAAGTTTTATTTACCCAATTGATTTGGAGCAGTGGTGGCCCCTGTGGTGGCGGCACCGACTTACGACCAGTGAGTCGTGGGTTCGAACCCAGTCAGGCGTCCCACCACCCAGTAACGTTACTTTGTGTAATTTATTTCAAAACGGTGAAGGAAAACATCGTGAGGAAACCGGCATGTCTTGGAACCAAAAAATTCGAAGACATGTGACATCTACCAATCCGCACTGGGCCCGCGTGGTGGATTATAGCCCATCCCTGTCCTAGAGAGGAGGCCTGAGTCCCTGCAGTGGGAACATTATAGGCTGATGATGATGAATTGATTTTCCTGCTTTTCGATTCAATGCACCTAAACAAAACATGACCAAAAAAATATTATTAAAATATTATTTATAGCATTCAATAAAATACACCTCTGTCTGCCAAAATCTTCGGTGACCACATGCGTGATGTCATGTTATGTCGTGTGTCTTTGTAAAAGTTAAATCGGAGTTACAAAGTCAGAAAGCTATAGAGCACACCATCCTGTACCCACTGGCAGGGATAGCGCCGCCTGAAGTTCGCAGAACAGTGGCAAGTTCTGGCGAAAGAGCCAAAATGGCTTCAGACACACGACACCCATTACACCTAAACAGCCTTGTATCGCAAAGGCTGAAAAGCCGAAACAGCTTTCTGAAGTGTGTCACCCCACTCACTGGCGAGCGGTCTACGGAAAGATTAAAGCTGTGGCAAGGTAGTGCATCCTTACCTTACCCATTTGTTCCACCTGCTGAACATCTCCCACCTGGACAAGAGAGGCCGTGGCTGACCTGGAAGTCTTTAAACAGGCTCCGGACCCAGGTTGGTCGCAGCAAAGAAAACTTGCTGAGGTGGGGACACATAAATTACTCTGCACTGGAGTGTAAATGTGGTGCTATTTCTCAAACAATGGGGCACTTAATATCGTGCCCTGCCTGTCCTGCTAGTTGTTCACTACAGGAACTGATGGACGCTACCGAAAGCGCCAAACTAGTAGCTCAATTCTGGGCCAACACAATTTAGATTGCCATCGACACGCTAAGAAGAAGAAGACCATACGGTTTTACTCCTAGTTGCCCAAAGGGATCTTAGCACCCTAGTCCCTTGCCTAGTTAATTTGTATTTAACTACAAACAAGAAGTCCGATAGCTAAGAATCTAATTACTTAGTTCAAAAATAAAATTAAGATTGTGTTGACTGAAACATCTTCATCATAACTAAAGGGGCGCAGGTGAGAAGGGCTCATGATTCTGTAATTTGGTAATAACAAAGTATTAGTATCCCACCCTTTATATTCGTAATAACTCCATCCAGTAACCCAAATTGTAACTCATGTTAGCCAGAATCAACAGTGGCGACCACAAGAAAAGCGCCGAGACAAAGAAGCTCGACGAAGTCCCAGAGAAAGATTTAACTGTCTTGGATCCCGCAACGAAATTAATCAGAAAATAATAGCGGAGGAGTGAGAGGAGAGGAAAAACATAATTTCCACTCCTCTCCATATCAGCAGGAGACAGAACAGAACAAGGCCAATAGGCACACAGGGACGTATGTCAACTGGGATAAGCCCAGCTGCTTAGCACCACGGATATTATTGTCATTAATATTCCTGGGTCCTAAGAGTTACAGTGGTTTGGGAATAGTGTGGCGGGCTTGTCCCATTTAAAAACACCCAAATTGTAACATTAACGTGTTAAGTCTTCGAGCGTCCTTATGATCACCCGGTGGATCATAAGACATTCAAGCAATGTTAGCGGACGTTCAAGAGGTTAACTGTTAAATGAATTATAAAAATGTCCACGAGGCATTGTTTATCGATTTAGTTGCGCCATCTGTTGTAATAAAGTAATAAAACTACGTCTACTAACAGATGGCACTCCTGCCACACGACATTGAAGAGTTAACTCGTTCACGTCTCTTTTTTTATGGCGCTAGTGTACTAGCTGAATGCTAGCGCTAGAAAGAGAGATCCGATTGTTTCCAATACATTATGAATGCTTCATTCATGCAAGTACAATTTGATAGTGAAACCAGTGACACTATCTACGGTGGGTATGCGCTCACCACCGTAAAGTCAGTCATACTCGTACATAGCTACAGCGTTGTATGTGTTTTCATTGAGTGAGTTTTATTATTGTCGTGCAATGGTGTCCTAAACTTACGAGTGTTGTGTTGTGTGTTGTGTTTATTCTGACAACTTCATAAGTGACAGCGATTAGTTGTGATCGTGAAACGATGAGGTTGTACGCTATCGATCGTATTGCGTGATTAATTATTCAGTAAAACCGGTTTAATGCGAGTGTGATACGCGATAGTTGGCAGAGAGAAGACTTTGTTTACAATGGCATTTTCACTTAGTAAACTGAAGAACATTTTGAATACGAATCGGGACAGTCAGCTGGCGGGCAGTGGTAGTTTGGAACCGGAGATAGGATTCAAGTTGGCCTTGCATCCAATCAGTAAAAATTTATATGTGACCGTTATCGGCGCCCGGCACCTTCCGTCCTTGTTTGGGTTGAGTCGCGCCCATGGATACCTTGTTAAGGTAACTTTCAACCATTGTTTACACTTAATGCCTCATTATAAAAATACTAACAAAACGCTAGGCCATAAAATACCGATTCGCTATTGAAAAACTACAAAAGAGACTAAGAAAATTTTGTTGTAAACTTCCGAATTTTGTTTTAGGAATTTACTGCGAGTCTTGAAAATACTTAGCGAAAAAAAAATAAAAACAGGCAAATGATATCAGTATACCTACCTATATTAAGCTGATGCATAATTTATTGTTACTAACAATCGTTAAAAAAGCACACCTAGGTATTATAGGTACCTTCCTATTTGGTGTTTTCCTTGATAATTATAATAGGTTTCCATAGATACCCAGCTAATAACCTAATAGTATTAAACAGATAGGTACCTACCTAACTACCTACCCAGTACATGACATAATAACAAAGGGCCAAGGGGTGATAGCACAGTTACCAATTTCATCGGGCTGTCATCTAATTGGGGTTAATCTGTTACTTACCCTTATTGGTAATAAACACAGGATACTTTGGGAACAAAATACCTATCACCTGGTAGTGCCATGGCACAAAATATTACTACCTACGTTGAAATCATGATAGCAGCCTACTGCTGACATTGATTTTTTCCTACCAAAAAGTGAACCTATCAAAATAGTGGCCCACCTTCCTTCCATAAATCCAAAGAAAGAAGAGTAACATTCCCGCGTACCTATTTTTTAATTGCATTAAAATAACCGCATAGGTACAAGGAGAAGCGTACAAACTTGCATAGTGTGAAGACTGTGTGGTAGGTTTGACCAAGAAGGCACAACGTTGGTACCTACCATAGACATTAAACGTAAGCACATTCTTTGTTAATCTTGCAATTAACACTATCTTCATCAATGCGTCATACGCGCTGGTCGCTGACACGGCGTCTACCTACATTACATCTACTATTAACATCCGTTTAATTGTTTTCCTAATTGAGGCCAACCCGGCGTTACCGCGACAAACTCGTTTGTTTATCTTCACTAAATTGATATTGGTGCGAAAACTGCAACAAGTCTGTGTACTTAGTGTTCGTAGGAACCTCCGTGTACCTGTCTAGTGTTTCTTCTGACGTTCCTCACATCATCAATCATAATCCTCATATAGTTTGAGAAAGTGGAAACCAGGCACTCTAGCACCCATACTAGAAGTGTAGGTACCTACATGACATGTAATTCACTTTCTCTTTCATGAGCGCACATCCTGATGTTTGATGCAGCCGGATGTCCAAAATAAAAAATCGAAGTCTGTACTTTCCCGCCTATTTACACGTGGTTTACGGTCCATTCCCTCGTCGTCGAAGGAATGGACCGACGAGGTCTGTGTCCCAGCAGCAGGAATATCAAAGGCTGCTTATGCTATGGTTTGTCATCAATAATTAAATAGGTACCACAGCTGTACTCCCCTAGGCCACATCTAAAAGTCGTAAATTCAACCTTTAACCTTGCACACTTAATTATATAATCTTGAACATACCGGTGACGGCACATGTTCCATATCCCCGAGGGTGTTCAGTCTTCAAGACTTGCCTAAAGTGTAGCAAAGGTAATCCATCAACTTGATCTAAATTGTTGATGACATTGCTTTGCATTAGTTTCAAATCCAAATTAGATTTCCCTCCTGAGAAAGCAAATCTAACCACTCAGTTATTATTATGACAGCACCTATTGACTTTGATCTATGAGTTCTTTAACTGGTAGCTCACCGTTAAACACATGCAAAGAGTATAGTAATATTGAACACATGTAATACATCAATTCACCGCCTTTGCCCATGGGGTTGACATGTCGAAATCATCAAATAACCCCTCCTGCTCTTGGGCAGAGCGAAAGGGAGTGTCAGACTTCTACTGACTAAAAACCACCCATGTCCCTTCTTAGCCCTTTATGTCGAGGCCGCGGTATCTCTTGCGAACAACCCGCAGCCCCGAAACTACACAACGCCTTGTGCTACAATTCTAACCTCCCTCTCCCTCTTCTCTGTACTACTTCGTCTACATAAGCCTTTTTTTAACTATGACTTTTTTTAAATAAATAAATCCTGCCATTGAACACGTCAATTAACATCGATGTTGTCGATTGTGTTGTGACCCAGCCATTTGCCTCGATATTTTTGGCACGCACCAAATAGTTTGATTGTTTGTTTTATATGATGATTAATAGGTCCTGATAAAAAGTCTGCCCTTTCATTTAGTACAGCTGATCATAGCAATGACAATAATCAACTATACGAGTGGTTCGTGTTCGTGAGGAAGGTTTTGAATACTGGATGTGGAAGGGTATGCGGGTAGAGGAAGACCAAAGAAACGATGGATGGACTGTGTTAATAATGATATGGTAAGAAAGGAGGTGTCTCATGAGATGAAGAAAAACAGAGGGGTATGGAAGAGGAAGACATGCTGCGCTGACCCCAAGTGAATTGGGATAAGGGCAAGATAATGAGATGATGACGAGTGTGCAATAAGTTGGTAACCAACAGAGAGATAATTTGTCTAAAACTGAGACGATGCCCCGTTTCCGGTCATTAATTTTGTATAATGTCCAAAAAAAAATCTTAACTAATTAAGGTGCTCATACGAGTACACATCCGGTGCATGAAAGAAGCAGCGCATGTAAAAAAAAACAACAATTTAACAGTAAGTAATAATTAGGTACCTACGTCTGTAACTTTGTTGGTTGTGGACTTGTGGTCATCCACCACAGTTATCAGTTACTAATTTCCTGTAAAATGATGGTCAGCATTTTTATTATGTGTGCCTTTAAATGAATCAATAACCGATTGTCCTAAATGAATGAGTTTGTTGTTCATGTCGTCATACGCATACAAACAATTTCAGGAAACTGAATTGTAAGCAAAGTATTACTCTAAATTCTGGTCGAGGTTTAATTAAATACATAACATAACATACATAAACTCACGTCCTTTTCCCATGGGGGTAGGCAGAAACCACAGAACGCCACTTGCTACGATACTTACATACTCCTTTTGCTTCGTCCACATTCATACATCTGGTCATACACGCACGCGGTGCGTATTAAATATGGAAATGTAAACCGCTAAGATGAAGCCTATCATAGTCACAGGTTAGACTCACAGCTCACAACACCTGGTCAATTCCAATTTTCTGGATGCCATCTGCACCAAAACCTTTAAGTCGTCGATCCAAGAACTTATCTGTTCACACGCAAGAACGTCTGCCCTAGCCATTTACTCCAACAACACTGCTATCTTTTCATGATCTTAATTCTGCGAACTATTACCCAATAATGGCATAAATAGATATCTTGTTAGTGTTATCATTCTAAATATTTAAGGAAAAGTCAATGGCACTCATTACGCTATCGTCGATAAGTGTGACCAACGTGAGCGTTACATTATGAGCGTTTTATCTGCGGCTTTAATCATGGAAGTCACCAGTTCTTGTTATGGTATGGTTATCGTTGCTGTTATCTTTCTGCTATGCACCTCAAATCATTGTTATGCTTGTAAACCGCGATAACCATGCTCGCTTTAAATAAATTTGAATTAGTTTTTGTGTGAATAACGACAATGAACTTGATCAAAGTTTATTTCTTTGTCTGGCTTTCAGAGAGCATATTCAATCGAGGGGATTACACACTCAAAAATGGCTTTTGCTGAAAGTAAACGTTCAAAAAGTAATACTTAAGTACATGAAAAAGGTACTCTGTCTGTGCTCAAATGCTTCGGTTTGAGAATATTTCTTAAATGGCTGATAGATCTGAAATTCACCCACGAAGAAATAAGTTAAACTGATAAAGGACCTTTGACAAATTGTTCAATTTTACGAGGTTTATTGAATCACAGCCAAATTTTCATATCATACTTTATTACCCTAAAAGGCAATATGAAAAATTTTGGCAATTTTATGCTTCTTTTCCTATGAGTCTATCGAATTTCAACCATTGAGGTAGGTGTATATAGGAACAGTAACTAATAGAAATACTGTTCCTTTTGACTTGGCGGTAATCTGTTAAAAACTTATTAACCTCATTCAAATTAATTGAATCTGTAAATCTGACACTGAATAAATATTACAAAATTTCATTTCTAAATAAATAAGTTGACATCACGCGTGTACACCTGTAGAAATAATTGAAATTGTAATTACTTATTGATTAATAACAGTAACAGTACCTAACACTGATCGCGTATTTGTTTTGATTAACAATTAAATCATCGACAGTTAGCCAATAATTGAGGTATCTCATCTCATTGTTTGTTGTAAAATAAATTACGAATAAGTTATCTAATTGGTTTAGTAGTCGCAACTTCGCAAGTGAAAGTGATTGTGGTGATAATATGGGTTCGAAGCACAAAATTAGACCAAACACTGCGCGGGTTCTAGTTTTGTCCCAAGTCTATGGCAAAAGATCTGATTCCCTCTCACCATCATCATTCTCTTGCCCTTATCCCATTACAGCACAGCATGTCGTCTTCTTTCGTACTTCTCTATTATTCGTCGTCTCATCAGACATCTCCTTTCTTGCCATATCATTCTTTACACGGCCCATCCATCGTTTCTTTGCTTCTTTTTTCCGTTGTCTTTGTCCCCTTCTGCCCTTTCAAATGTAATTCGACTAGGCCACACCTCATCTCTTGTCAACCCTGCCTATTCCTTAAGAAAATTCAGACAAAAAGTCATGATGAATAAAAGGCCAACATATTCTATACAAGCCATTTACATAAAAAGGTAGGTACTCAATTAGATGTTAATTATTTATTTGAAGAGAAGACGACATGATTTTGTTAAAAAAATCCTATTCAAATACAAGCCCTTCCCCGAAGTGAGCATTGTTGGTACAACTATAGAGATGGGTCATTAATTTAAATCCAATTTACTGGTAAAATGAGCGGGGTCAAATGGTCTGACTACGAATTCCTGAATGGCTGTGTGCTAAAGGCAATCAATAGGTTTATATTTGTATGGCTAGAGTTTGGATCGGGTTTCGTATGTAATTTCACTAACATTCGAACCGCAATCTGGTTTTGACACTTGATGGATACTTAATTCTGCCTGATTTGGTCGATAAGACCCTTGTGTGTTAAACCCTTTGATGAATAAAAATTCAATGTTATTTCAATGAATATTCGGAGTGTTACAAGATTTTGATTTTGGTTTTTTTTTATTTTGAATTCAAGACCATGCAGTTAATCAGAACAAACTTCGGTTTTTACTGATTAACTGCATGTTCTGGCTAGCAGCTAGTCATTTCGAACAAAATTAATATGAAATTGTTCCATAATTTGAATACCTATAACAAATTGCTACCGTGTGGCTGAAAAAAACTTTAACATTGAAATAACTTAATCCTTCCTAAACGGTTTTTTGTGCTGAGGATAAAAAGTTATGTGCGCACCAGTGTTGGAGGCTTAGCGTCCACTAACAACATTCACGGATACTTTTTACCCCAACTGATCCGGGGCTATTTATTATAATGGCAGCTGCTGGCTATGACAACTTACCGTATTTTTACTTATTTGTCTGCTCAAAACAACGTTGTATAAGAGTACATACTTAGGAAACCAGTAAGGATCGTAGCAAGTGGCGTTCTGTGGTTTCTGCCTACCCCCATGGGAAAAGGGCGTGAGTTTATGTATTATGTATGTACCTAACTAAAATACTCTTGAATATAAAATATCCTCGATGAAATTGCTGTCGTTTCACCTATTTCAAACCAGTTGCAGACATTGCCCCACCTCATTTATATTCAGGTTGAAATAACGACGTTTTTATCTTTTCAGGTCAAAGTATTTCCCGGCGATAGCAGATTTGAGACATCATTACAGGAGAGTTCTTGGCCCGTGTGGAACGAGGATTTTAAATTCCAACTAAAACAAAAAGATGCGAAGAAGGGAGCAGAAAAAAACGACCTTCAAAGTTTGCTAGCCGGCCACTTTTTGTCGCTTACCATTTATGCTCTATTAGAACCTCCAAAACAAGAATCAGACAAACGAAAAAATAGCAAAACGTTAGACCCGAAAAAAACATCCAAGGTGGCGGAACAGGAAGAGCCAAAACCGAAGACTGGATTTTTAGAAAAGACATTTAGTAGTTTCAAGTCGTCAAAATCTGAGGCTTTAGCACAGAAGTCAATTTTGGAGAAACGAAGAACAGTCGGAGCTGCGACGTGGAACTTTGACTCAAAGTTGTTTCAAAACGACCTCAAGAACGGTTTGACAGGGACTCCTGACATTTGGCGACCAATCAACGCCATCACGAGTGGTATCACCGCGTCTGACTCACGGGTACGTACATACTATTTAAGTGTAGGGTAATTAACAGCAACATTATAAGTCACTGTCACGAGCAATGCTAATCACTACGTGATAAAAATAGTCGTAAATATCCAAGTAAGTAGAATATAACGTCGCTGCATGGTTAAACCTATTTCCGTTCATGTGGTCATAATGAACTTGATCTTGATAACTGCTGATTGCCGACAGAGGAATGATTTTATATAAATAGTTTCAACTTCATCAAAGCATTTTTTCTTTCTATAAATGAGATCATTATTTCGTGTTAAAGCTTTATTTCTATTAGGTAAGTAGAAAATAATGATGACTTCAAGTCTTACGCTCTCGTTAAACAATATTTACTGAAGTCTTTCAGTAATATTGTTTAACGAGAGCGCTTCATTTTCTTTTAATTAATTAGGTAGGTACCTAATGTCGTTGTAGTCTTGGCTACGAATAAGGCCAACCAATAATTTTTTCGGCGTCGTAAAAATTGGCTCAAAATGGCATCCTTTGTAAGTATACTAAATAGCAAGTGAAGAATACTAAGGGATGACGAACATTCTTTGTTATTAAAAGTGTCCCTTGATTGGAAGCAATAGAAATGTATATGTTGAAGATAACGATATCAATTATTAATGTATGAGTCATTCCAGTTATGTATGATGAATACACGAAGACCATTCGTGTGAATAAAATCTTAATACTGTACAATAGAATAGTTTTGACCTCGGCCGGTCCCATCTGATCTTCTACCTACGTTTATTGCGATGATGTAAGGCTGTAAGCATGCTACATCTTCGTGCGCACAAATTCGGTATAATTATGTTTTATCGATGTTAATGTACTACTGATAAATCTTTGACTTCTCGAGCTAATTGCTAAAGTACACACCTACTTGGTATAGAGCTAGATTGTTTTATAACACTGATGTGGCATTTTGAATTGGACCAATTTGCAAGAGTAATACTTGTACTACATAATCAGTGGTAGCCTCACCCTTGATTAAAATCCAGATAAGTACATACTTAGTAAAATTTAATGAAAATGAAACTGCTAAAGAAGTTTATGTACGTGCCTCTGTCTTTAGGCTTTCAAGATATAAGCTTTGCGGCAATACATAACTGTACCGATAATACTCTGGCCCTAAATAGACCTAAATTGACCTAATGCGTTCTGTATTTAACCATTCGAAACCAAATATCAGACAATCTCGTTGTAGAGGGACCACTTAATGTTCGTCTGGTAGACCTTGGTCCTAAGTGCCTAAGATACGACCTACTAAATACGTTATAATAATTTACATAGACCTACGTAACTAGGTGGTTCTAAACTGTTTTACATGAAATGCAATATAAATTATCAATGTCATTATACGTAGTATTATCACTATCAGTGTCTTATCTTGTCGCATGAAAAAAACTGAAGAAAATCGGTTTCTTAGATAAACTCTCACGGCTTAACGTCACGGCTTTATTTAAATAACAGCTGCGAAAAACGATATAGAGGGAGCTACGTAATATTTCTTTTATAGGATAATAAAACTCGATGTTTGCAATACATGGACAATGAGGTCATGTAGTTTTTATACCATTTCCATTTCCCTAATATTATTACTACGAGTAACACAACACCTCCATTTATTCATACTCGTACAGCTTGTGTTGTTTGGAGCTCTGCCCAGTTTCCTTCCTCGTCGGTCTAGTAAAATACATCTTATATCTACATCTCGGTACATTTCAAGGCACTTCAGATATGCTTGATTGTGTACAAATTGCCCATGCGGGCCTCTAATCTGTGTCAATTAGCATGAACACCGTGCAATTTGTGTCTACAGCGGGAAAACAAGAAGGGCCAGTTGGAAGTGACGCTGTTGTACACGGCGAGCGAAGATGGGCTGAACGATATAGTGCAGCTTACCGTCAGCAGGCTACGCTGCAGTGTGCAGACGATGCAGCACCAAGAGCAATTTAAAGGTAACTATCAACATTCAACAGTTTTTGCTGTAATTTAATGTTATTATGACCACTTTTGCCTTTTTTAGGACATGCCACATGAGGAAATCCAAGGTAGACGCTTGCTTGTAAAATAACCTGTTATTACTTTTTTATATTGCGATTTTAAAAGCAGTATCTATCTAGTTACTTCTCCAAAATTCGTTCAAACAAAATTACCGAGCCAGTTGTTTTGACTGCGAACATTCCAAAACAGAAAATATCCCGAGGATAGACGTTATCACAACACAGATCTCTTAAATAGCAGTTACGCATTACACCGATACGCATTGCTCGATAACACGTCGCTAAGGGTACGTATTTGAATATCGAAGATTAAAATACCTACGCTTAAAATATCGATGTTCAAAACATCGAAAATTTAAATATCGATTGTATCAAAATGTCGAAAATTGTTATACCTACGCTTAAAACATCGAAAATTAAAATTCCGAATGATTAAAATTTCGAATGATTCAAAATATCGAATGACATTATGCCTACGTTCATAATATCTACGTTCAAAATACCTACTAGTTAAAATACCGAAAAAAAATTATACAGGGTGTAAATCAACCCATCACACAGCCGTTAACCAAGCATTCTGTACATCAAACTAAATACCCCTACGCAAAATTTTTTGCTGGGAAACGTTTTTTTTTTGGGGAATTTTTTTTAACTTTGACTCCCAATATCTCCGTAACTAGGGGTTCCTTTGGGTTTTTATTATGTAAAAATAATTAAAGTACCTACATTACATGAGGTTTTCCTTGTTTTTTTTTTGTAACCCACCTAGTAACTGATTACCATCTAGCAAACAAGCTTGCAGCAATCATGCAACATGCAAGCAAGCATGGTTTCTGTCACGGCTCCGGCGCTGCAGGGCTCTGGCAGTCCCACGCGAGCTTAACGTCGCAGATGATCTAAACGCTCACCACCGCAGCTTCGGCTTGTTGGCAGGCTTCGCCGGCCAGCCTCAGCTGCGGCGGCGGGCGTTAAAACCACCTGCTCTTCAATTCGCGGGCTGCCGCGCCCCTCCGCGCCTACGCCATTCTAAATTACACTCTAGGGGTAGGGCATACAAGACTACGTGGAGTCGATTTTGCAGCGATACGTTTCTGTCACTAACTTTAGTAGCACAACATATTGACTTACAAAAATATATTTTAATTTAAAGACCTAAATAATACCTTCACGATTGACCTGATGCTTGTACACTGGACACTGACTTTCATGGATAAAATAGGTCGAAATTGTTTCAAAACCGAATTAGGGTACCCCGAATTTACGTAGTCTTTTGGCTGTTACCCCTAGAGTGTATATAAAAATCCGGAGGCGCGAAGGGAGGGCAACCCCCGCTCGCTGTAACAAAGCATAGGCACCCGTGGGAGCCGTAGCGGCTGAGGCTGGTCGCCGGAGGCGACCAGCAAGCCGAAGCTGCGGAGGTGAACATGGGTGCCTATCCTTTGTTACGCAAGGGCGAAGGGGTTGCACTTCCCGTAGCGCCGGAGACGTTGCAGAAGCAACCTTTTTCCACTCATACTACTTACATCAAAAATAAATTTTCGATGTTCAAATAATATATGTACCCATCGATATTTAGGACGTTCGATAGTTTGTACTTCGATATTTAGGACATTCGATAATCTGTGTTTCGATGTAGCTTTTGTAGATATTTAGATTTTAGATGTTTTGGACGTAGGTTATTTAACCATTCGATAATATAAACTTTCGATATTTTATGTTTCGGTTTTATGATCGTTCGATATTTCCATTTTCGATGTTTTGAACATCGATATTTTAAGCGTAGGTATTTTAATCTTCGATATTCAAATACGTACCCGTCGCTAATTAGTTGTATTTCGGTTAGTTCCGATACGAGCGCTTTTATGTGAACCGGCATTATGTGGTACTTACCGTGTTATATGTAACTACAGGAAAATGGGCAAGATAACTGCCACTTCGACTCAATCAATTGCGTACGCGTGTGGTAGTGCCTTAATATCCAATGTATCTTGTACCCTCGCCTAATGATATCGAAGGGAGGGATCTATCGTTGGTCCTTAGGATATATGGTTATGCTATGCCACATCCCTCTCACAAATTATTTGGAGAAACAATGTGCTTGAGTTGAGAGGTTTTACGTTCTGAATACATTTACAGGCGCAAATGATGTTTACATACATCTATGCGTAGGTAAATTATAAATGATTATGGCCTGATGGGATCCTCAGCAAAATAAAAAATGTCTCTAAAATAATATCATGTAGGTAAAGGTAAATGTTACTATGTCACGATAAAAATATGGTTAAGATTGTGGTTATTCTTTATAGCAGTTTAGTACAGAACAAAGGTTACATTTTTGTCCTAAAATAACTTAAATAAATATGCGGAGATCTGCTCGATATACAACACACGAGGCAACCCCACTTGCACATTATTTACACGAGAAAGGTGTAATATTTGCAAGATATTATAAAAGTTTACTATCTGCTGTTTGTTCTAAGAAAATACGGTGACCCAAATAACTGGGACAACGAACAAAATTATTATTTAGGACACTGGTATTAAGTGGTCTTAAGTTTCGTAAGACCTCTTGATTTATTGTTGGGTAACCTAGGTGTCAACTGTCAACTCTGGACACAAACCCTTAATACGTAGGTAATGGACCTGCTAACTGTCAGCCAAGCAATAACTAGAATGAGTAATGAATCTTTTTGTGACGTGTGACAATGAACAAAAAATGTTGTCTTCTAATCGGGGTATGAGGACTACTAACTTTTTGTTTGGTTGTCTCACTTCGGCAAGTATCGAGGTATATTTCATAAATATTCGATCAGCTGAACCTCGACCTGTTTAGAGATTCAGCAGGCGGGTACTGGCCGCATCCGTAACTAAACTTCATTCATAATATTATTTATCTATAGAGACAGCACTCGGGGCGACGCGGCGGCCCACGCAATGCTGTTTGCTTATTAAAGAGGAGAGAGTTACGCTCAAGACGAATGTGCGTTGAATCACAACTCAAATAGCTAAGGCCACGTTTACAATTACGAATGGTTCGAAAATCTTACATTTGCGACACTGTTTTTTCAGAATTCCCGTGACTTAGGTCGTATTCGCTACGCATGATCAAGTAACCGTCGATTCATATAAGGCTCATTTTGCAGTTGAACGGAGCCGAACCTTATTGGCTTTTGTCCGGACACCGATAGGTGCCGTCCTATAGCTGTCGTATAGTATGACCAGTCTGTGTACGATGGACAGGTTCCGTATGCTTCCATACGACGTGTCTACTTGCACATGACTGTGTTTCCATGCTATAAAAGTTATAAATCTATATATATAAAAATGAAACCCGTTTTCCGTTGTCACGACTTGGCATGAAAACGGCTTGACCGATTTGGCTGATTTTTTTTTTTAAATGTTCGTTGAAGTTCAAGGATGGTTCTTACGGCGAGAAAAAATCGAATAATGGCCGGAAAAGCCCTAAAAACAGCCCTTTTCTTTTTCCCATACAAACGTTTTCTAAATATATATAAAAATGAAACCCGTTTTCCGTTGTCACGACTTGGCATGAAAACGGCTTGACCGATTTGGCTGATTTTTTTTTTTAAATGTTCGTTGAAGTTCAAGGATGGTTCTTACGGCGAGAAAAAATCGAATAATGGCCGGAAAAGCCCTAAAAACAGCCCTTTTCTTTTTCCCATACAAACGTTTTCTAACTAAAACGTAAAAGCAATTTGAGCTTTAATACCGTACCCATAAAGTTCAAGTGTTAGTGGAGAGGTTCCGGGAAGGCAAAACAATTGAGTGACGTTCAGTTGTTCAGTCAACGAATGACAACTTCAAACAGACCATACGACATTATCACAATAATCACAAATAATTACTGTTTCTTTCCCAATAGAAAAACGATTTTTCAAATGGTGTTTGCGTATAATATAAAAATTAATTGCTGTTCGTTAGTCTCGCTAAAACTCGAGAACGGCTGGACCGATTTGGCTAATTATAGCGTTGAATTATTCGTGGAAGTCCAGGGAAGGTTTTAAAGGTGAGAAAGTGGTAGGCAGGGTAGTAGGTAGAGTAGTAGGTAGGGTAGTAAGTAGGATAGTAGAGTAGGTAGGGTAGTCGGTAGAGTAGTAGGTAGGGTAGTAAGTAGGTAGGGTAGTAGGTAGGTCGGGTAGTAGGTAGGTAGGTAGGGTAGTAGATAGGTAGGTAGGGTAGTAGGTAGGTAGGTAGGGTAGTAGGTAGGTAGGGTAGTAGGTAGGTAGGGTAGTCGGTAGGTAGGGTAGTAGGTAGGTAGGGTAGGAGGTAGTAGCTAGGTAGGTAGTTGGTACAATGGCAGGTAGTAGGTAGGAAAAAGGGCATTGCAACGCATGCCGGGAACAGCTAGTATATAATACATGTACACAAATCCTACATTCACGTTCTAATTTCAACAAATAAACAGATGACAGTTGATTTATAAAATGAGTAAACACAAGGCATTATAATCCTTTAAAACATGAAGCTAATAAGTCCAAACATAAAGTCAACGTTCCGTCATTCCTAATGATTGAGAATGACTTTAAACAGCACATGTTTAATGAGACTATTCAATTAACTGACAGTACTAATTGTGTAGAGAAGGGGATTACCTGCACGTCACTCTAACAAAGTTTGTTGTAACCACAACAGGGTTCGATCCTCGTCAGGATCAATAAACTACAATATCAATGGAATTAGGGATAATGCGATAAGAGGAGTTGTGCGACTGTTAATAGGCACTATCTATGTAGCACTCGTAGATAACAATTATCTAAAAATTGGTAAATAATGCGAATTTTAATGTCAGGTCTAGTTAGATTAAATATTATTGACACGTGACGAGGATCTTATAATGACCCAATTTTTAAGATAAACTTTCCTCGTCTATTTGTGTCTGTTTGTTTTTTCAAAACAACAGTAAAGTGTTTTTTCAAAAAAACAGAAGAAGAAACAGAAGTATAATACGGTACTTATAACAAAACTTTTTGGTTTGTCGGTCTCTCATTTGTTTCGTTTAGTCTCCAAAACGGCTGGCTGGACCGATTTTGACGGACTTTAATGGACAGATAGCTAATGTTATATTATGGAATGACTTAGGATACGGGGCTAGAGTTAAAAAAATGTTAACTCTTGAAATTGTTAACAAAATTCGTCTCAATTAGGGAAGTACTATTTTAAAATAATTGCACGCGGTGAAAGGTTGCAGGCAACCGCTTGTTAAAATTGTGAAGAGAAAAATTCAAATTCATGATTGGAGAATTTATCCTTTACTTGAGGAAATTCCAATACAGTAAACCAGATCTTTAGCCTTACGTGAGTCATTGATAAATTTCGATAAAATATAATTATTATATCTATACTAGTGGTTGACTACGAACATTCATTGTTTAAAAAGTAATAAAACATATATCAATGGAATATTCTTCTTACATGTTCAATCTAAACAGTATTTCCTTATTCTATTCCTACGTAGGTTATCCTCTATGTACCCACAAATTCAATCCAATCATAATAAATTGGAGTGTGTCGGTACGATATCCTTAGTAATCTAGAAACCAAACCTAAAAAAAATGAATCACGTCAAGATAAAGATCTTGACGTGATTAATTTTTTTTAGGTTTGGTTTTGACAAGTCTATCAGGTTTTTCTGTTTATTTTTTTATCTATGACTGACTAAGGATAAGTTGTTCATGGTCACAGAGCTCATCTGTATGCAGTCTGAGATACTGCTTCTGTTCATCTAGTATGGTATTACAGCCATATTATAATTCATAAACGTCTTTATAGGGGCTCTCTACTTGTCAGGCATCAATACGTACGTGCTGAGAACTACGTGATATGCCATAAAAAACAACACATAGGTAGCTATTAGATCATATTATAGGTGTTCTCCCCTCAGGAGATTTTCATCCGAAATCGCTCGTCCGCGCGTTGGCCCCGGCGCGCGGCGGATTCCGCGAAGGATAGTGTGCGCCGCGCGGTCAGGTGGTGTACATTATTAGGCATTAATGGCTTGCATACAGGTGATTCCCGATGTCCACACCCCCCTTGTCCACCAGTGGTGGACAGAGACATGATTTAAAAAAATATTCGGCTGCCCACCACCGCCGGTGGAAAGCGAATCAATTTTTAAAATAAAAACCTACTTATTCTCGTTTTTCACCATGGTAAAACCATTGACTGACAGTGACTAAACTTAATAATATTATTACAAGTAACCACCACTTTTCAACTATTTTTGTGAGTTTATCTGACTAGTAATAGATATAGTGTGATGGACACCGGAATTGTCGCTTACATACAAGCCAATGTGACGTGAGATCCGCTTCACAACTCGACCGAGCGATGAGGCGGGGTCGTGTGATAATCGCCTTACATGTGGCTAAAACATAAAATGTGAAATGTGGTAGGTACCAATTATGGACAGTAAACACTTCTGCCTATCCCTTCCAGGAACACAAGCCTAATGAAGTGTTTTATGTATAGGTGCTCCCAATTATATCTATAGACAGTGGAGTCTGATTACAAAAGAAATATAAAATACGAAGCTCATTAAAAGATCGTCGGTAACTTTTTGATAGGAATGTTTTCAACAAAATTCAAGTAGAAGTTATGAACAATGGGACGTTAATCAAGGCCGAGTGAAAGTATTGTTTTACGACCCTTTTTTGCGTAGAATATCATGTTTCAATTTATTAACCAATAAAGTAAATTAATAACAAGATTTACAACGGTGTTTGCTCCAGGTCTATAGACCGATTTGTGTTTTATTATATTGTTTTTCTACGTTAATATGTTATGTCTTTTATACATAATTTCGATGCTACTTCGAGTACTTATCTGTTCAAAAAACATATTTTGGTAAAGACGTCACACGCAGACGGACAGACATGTCTCACATACATGTATGCTGCCTTCTTAATAAATTGCCTTAGAACTCACAACGTTTTGTGTAAAATTAATATAAAACTTTACACGTAAAATCTCAGCAAAAACACCAAGTGCACACAGCAATCTATATTTGGATGACTTAATGAAACGTTTATTAATTTTCTATTTTCAGCCCCGCTGTACCTGAAAGCAACGATATTAGAGGCGAGCAAAGCCGAGTGCTATTGGAAAAGCGATAGATTTGCCCCCGCAATATCTGCCAGATGGGACCCAAAATCTGCTACAGTGAAACTGATAGTTTTCAAAGCTAGTTTGAATAAAGTCAGTATTTATATCAGCCTCGGGTGTAAAACAAAGATGGCGAAAAAGGAAATCTTGGGGAAAGCAACGATAGATGAAAAATCCGCCTACGCAGACAGTTGGAACGAGTGTCTCCGTCAACCGGGAATACCAAAAAGTTTTTGGGTCAATTTCGAATAATGGTCTCAAGTTTTTTTTTGAAGAGCAACTATGACGAACTTAGATTAGGTCGAGAGAGAACGAAGTTGTGAATATTATTCGTTTTGTCCAAACTAATGACTACGCACGTTGTGAATTTTTGTTATGCTTAAATATTTTATGACAATAATTTAATTTTAAATGAGAATAATTTAATGTATTAATTTTTATATCACAAAGCTTAATCGATAATACACTGTACTGATATTGTTTTATAGTTTGATTCTTTTTTTTGTAGAGGAACATTTTATACCAGGTGCTAGTTCACACAAGTAGACAATTTAATCTATTAACTTTAACCTTCATTTTATATCGACCGCTTATTATTACGAATGTAGTTTGCCATCTTTGCCATTTCCCATCATTCATTAAAATAGTTTCGCATAGATCGAACTTTAATTATTATGAATGGTTAAATACCCTTCTGGGTCTTGTGAAATAAGTCAACAGCGATTAGTACGTACTATCGGTAAAAATCTCTCAGACGTAAGTTGCTCCTTTGAAATTAATGCCTTATAACGAAGCAATACAGAACATCTTCGCAATTTCGGTCCTCTTGAAACTTTCAAACAGTTTGGGGACTTCGTTTAAAAGGCACGACATTTATTATTTGTAACTGTCGTCTGTCACTGACATTTTAGAAGTCCCTAACTTAAAGGCGTTAAACAAATTGTTTACCAAAGGTCGAACGTGAAGGCTTGATTCAATTAACAATAAAAACAAGCACGAGAGGCTGATGTGAAATAATAATGTGTATTTTAAGTAATTTGGAAGTTAGAAAATGTATTTTAGATAGAATGCTAAGTGAGGAAACTTTGTGCGTAAATTCACGGATTGCTAAATAGTTATAGGTTGTACAGAAGACACGTAGGTAAGTGATGAGTACCTTATTAATGAGATAGGGACGTATGTACAGACGCCAGCACATTAAACTACTACAATTTGTCAAACTCATAGATTTTTAATTTTCTCGCTGACGCATTAGATTCGAGGCTGATGACCTAGTAGTCTTAAATTGCCAAATAACTGCAGATCTTCCTCATATTACTCCGTTCTCAACAGCATTCAGTTAAAGGAAGTGATATTTTATGCAGAATTGCATTGGTACTAGGATACCATAAACAGAAGAAGTTGTACCCATAAGGAATGGTTATGGAAGTGCATGATCGACCTATAACAGTTGGATGGATGTTGCATACGGAATGAGTAGACCCTGGTGGGTTGTTGTGAAGACGTCTTGTAAGTAATCTGCGATGAAAGAATTGATTGATCTATCTTTAACAACTTGATATCGTCACTGTAGAATGATAACCTCGTATGTCCAGAATCCAAACTTTACAGGAAACAAAAAAAATTTTTCATTTCCTCAATGTTTTTGTAGTACATATATTTTTTTTTGGCATTAGTAGTCATTTATTGGTTTCACGGTTTCACCGTGTTATAAAATATGTGGCTTTCATTCGATTTTCACAAAAAAAGAAGAGAGAAGTTCGTTTTTGACATACGTGGTTTTCATTCTACAGCAACGATATGATTGTGAATACTAATTCGAAAAAATACTGCGGTAAAACTTGTTCGCATTTATTCTGCCACTTAGATATGCGACATACGGATTTTCCGCATCCAATCGCATACGTTTACGGTTGTGCATGTGTGAATGTTTTACAATAAGTCGTAAACTGTGTGAGTAGGCACCTATGGTGTTTCGTCAAGGACGCATACCGGATTGTGACCTTTATGATGGAGTGTCACAATGCCGTGCTCCGGATTTTATTCACCGTGGAATATGGAACGAATTACAAACGTTCAGAGGTTGGAGCTAGTTCCAAATCAAACAAAATAATTTTTAATTTAGGGTAGTTATGTAGGTACTACATCACGCCTGTAAATCCCGAAGGGTTACGTAGAGTAGGTACCTCTACTGGGTTTGATTCCTGGATAGAGCAATGTGTTACTAATTATTGAATTTTTCTAACCTGTTTTTTTTTGTAGCAGCCACGTAGTCTGGATTTGTGCCTGGTTGATAGTAATGGGATTTGTTTCTGACAATTATTTTTATCAAAATGATGTATTAGTGTTTTGGCCGGTTTTAGGATCGAAAACTGATTCTGTAGTAGATTATAAGACAATCTGGTTGGAGGTTAATTTCTAATGAAGATAAACTTAGACCCGGTTGGTTCGGTTTACTGGGCTAAGCATATACGATTTCGCTTGAAAATTGTAGTAGGTACTACCTACTTAATTTGTTTATTACCATTAGAGGTGAACCTAAACACACATAGCATAAAATGTATATCAGAGTTTCATAAGTCGTTTCAGACTACCAAAGGCAAAGCTCAACTTAAGTAGTGTGGTAAGCACCTAGGTACCTAGTGTTTATGTTACGCCCTTCCTGCTAGGTACTTACTTACTTATTGGCGATTTATCTATTGGTAGGACCACTATCTATAAAATATCACAATAGGTATTAGCATTTAAACATATTTGAAAGATTTGAATAACTTCGAATTTATGTATTGCTTCTACTTACATACGGTAGGTACCAAGTTATTCGGTAGGTAACTTCAAAAATTTTATGTAAAAAAAAATACGCTAGAACCCCAAAAGCATTTTGATTTAAGTATCTATAATTAGAAAGTAAAACGCAGTTTCGATATAGTTCCGAATTCTTCCAAAACTAAGGGGAAAAAACACAGGCTTATAAAAGGAATGGTGACAAAATGGCAAATATTGCCCGTCAAAAGGGTTTGCTATGGAATCAGAAGGGATGCGTCCGAATTGAATGATTGAACGAGGGGGCATCAATCACATTCCCAGTGTTGTAGGGATCGCGGGGCCTATGCAATTTCAACGAATAGGTACCAGTTGACCCTGATTATTTTTCAATCTTGATATTTATTGTGTCAGAGAGAAAGAGAGAGCGCCACGTTTCCTTAAAAATAGTTAAAATTGGTAAAAAAGGAAAAGAAAAAAAAAATAGTGTGTACCAACACAAACAATCACTATTTTCCTTGCCTGTTGAACTTAGGTTCCTTTTAAAGATTCTGTCTTTTTCTGTAACACAATCACAACACATTATATCAGCGTAGTAAGCCGATCATCATCTTCCTTTTCAATTGTTACTTGGGGTCGGCCCAACATATTATTATTTTTCTTTCATATCATTCCTCACACAATCTATTCATCATTTCCTTGGTTCTTCTCTCCCTCTGTCGCAACTTTTGAACTCCCTCTACCCTAACCCTTCTTCTCTTTCCTGTTTTTTTTTTTAGCGGGTGGAAAATCATCAAATAACCCCTCACGCTCTTGGGCAGAGCGAAAAGGAGTGTCAGACTTCTACTGACTAAAAACCACCCATGTTTCTTCTTAGCCCTTTATGTTGAGGCCGCGGTATCTCTTGCGAACAACCCGCAGCCCCTTGCGGAAGGGGCCCCCTTACATGTTGCTGACATCTCTTTGAGGCGCGCGTGGAACACGAACGCGCCGTCGACACGGCCTGTCGTCGTCATAACACAGACGGACGGCGAGCTAGCCCATCCCACCCACTCCAGCCCACAGAACAGATAAAAGAGATTAGAAAGGAAATAGTTCCTGATTTGTATTAGAACGCCTGTCGCCGCTTGTCTCCCACTCTCTATATCCACTACAAGCAAGAGGCTAATACGTACGCGCATAACGCACACAAATAAACCGCACTCACTTAGATCGGGAGCTTGCTACTGGTTGTCACACTAGCGCAAACACTGCGTATGACGTACACTCACACACGCTTTAATTTCTCATACATGTTACGGCGACCAAAAGGTCGATAATTTATGTCGATAAAATTACTTTAGTTTTGTAACTTTAAGTTTTGCAATATTTTGCTTTAATTTCGGAACGGGAAAGAAAGAATGAAAAGGTATTTGTTTGTCTCACACAGATACAAAATTAAAGATTAAAAAAGTAAAATCAAAAGTAAACATACGAGAAACACTTAAAAATAAGACATACATTCAATTAATTACTACATTTAGTTAGTAGGTATCTATTCAATTCTACCGGTTGCCTCTAGCCATAGTGTTCTTGTATCTGGATCTGTTGGAAACCTAAAAACAAAACTTTGTTGTGTTATGTTTCCATTACAAATGACTAACCTCAAAACAAATTTTAGACGAAAACCAAAATTAATAACCCACAATAAACAATAATTGACAGTAATAAACGAAATTATTTAATCATATTCATAATAATATCATTTGAATACATTCACACATACTAAATATCGACATTGTTTACAACTTGGTACAACACAATCGAAACGCATAGATTTTGCAGAACTCAAGCTTTGGCTCGTCGTACGCGACGTTCGCAGTGAACGAAATACATCGCGCAATCGCCCACGCAGTACAAGATGGTACCCACGTATTGCAAGCAATGTACGTAATTTTTTAACTGCTTGCGACAGTATCATTTTTTCTACCAACTACATAATACTATTGTAATAATTAGAAATATTACTTGTATTTTAAGGTATTTGGACTTACCGGTGATAAGAAATCCCTTCTCGAGGCACACTACACACCCTGGCTTCTTTTCCGACACATTATAATAGCGCAAGATGGCATAATTCTTTTTTTTCGCGGAGCTTCGTACGCTGTCACAATATGAGCGCGATTGTTGGCCGGTAAATCAAATTTTGTAGACATTAGAGCGTTTGCGACATATGAGCGGCGCGCCTGCCCCGCCCACAAGGCCCTTCTAACCTCTTTTATCTGTTCTGTGCTCCAGCCACTCTTTCCTAACCTGAACCTAGTAAATATTAGCTTGAATTCATCTGAATGACATGACATGATAACGACATGATCTCATAGCCTAAAAAATAAAATCAGTGGTACATACAGTCTATATATATAAAAATGAAACCCGTTTTCCGTTGTCACGACATAGCATGAAAACGGCTTGACCGATTTGGCTGATTTTTTTTTAAATGTTCGTTGAAGTTCAAGGATGGTTTTTACGGCGAGAAAAATTCGAATAATGGCCGGAAAAGCCCTAAAAACGGCCCTTTTCTTTTTCCCATACAAACGTTTTCTAACTAAAACGTAAAATCAATTTGAGCTTTAATACCGTACTATAAAGTTCAAGTGTTAGTGGAGAGGTTCCGGGAAGGCAAAACAATTGAGTGACGTTCAGTGACAACTTCAAACAGACCATACGACATTATCACAATAATCACAAATAATTACTGTTTCTTTCCCAATAGAAAAACGATTTTTCAAATGGTGTTTGCGTATAATATAAAAATTAGTTGCTGTTAGTTAGTCGCGCTAAAACTAGAGAACGGCTAGACCGATTTGTCTAATTTTGGTTTTGAAACATTTGTGGCAGTCCAGAGAAGGTGAGAAATTAGTAGTATGTAGGTAGGTAGGTAATAGGTAGGTGGTAGGTAGTTGGTACGTAGGCAGGTAAAAGGGCATTGCAACGCACGCGGGGTACAGCTATATATATTTATATAATAAAAATGAATAGCTGTTCGTTAGTCTCGCTAAAACTCGAGAACGGCTGGACCGATTTGGCTAATTATAGTGTTGAATTATTCGTGGAAGTCCAGGGGAGGTTTAAAAGGTGAGAAAGTGGTAGGTAGGTAGGCAGGGTAGTAGGTAGAGTAGTAGGTAGGGTAGTAAGTAGGATAGTAGAGTAGGTAGGGTAGTCGGTAGGGTAGTCGGTAGAGTAGTAGGTAGGGTAGTAAGTAGGTAGGGTAGTAGGTAGGTCGGGTAGTAGGTAGGTAGGGTAGTAGGTAGGTAGGTAGGGTAGTAGGTAGGTAGGGTAGTAGGTAGGTAGGGTAGGAGGTAGTAGGTAGGTAGGTAGTTGGTACACAGGCAGGTAGTAGGTAGGAAAAAGGGCATTGCAACGCATGCCGGGAACAGCTAGTTACTTATAAAATCAAACGCTAAATCATTTTACTTTTCGCTTTAAGTAGATATTCGTTTATTCCGGTGTCTGAGATACTGCACACGATACATTAAACTGAAACTGATAGACCAAATAAATTGGGGTCTCTCGATCTTACAAGACCCAAATAAATCCTTCTACAAGACTACGGTCGATTGAGCAGTAAATAACTATCTACTTTTACTTTTTTCCAAGACGGAGCAGTTATTGAGTGTTTGGGTGACAGACAGACAAATGAGCATGTTTTAGTATCGACGATTGTAATTATTTAAGTTAACTGGACCGTTAGTATCTCGATCGCAAGTGCGTCTGCTGCCTTTTGAGGTTTTCTAGTGTTTGGTTAAAGGTTACCGATACTTTAAAGGCATGTTATATACTCCAATTTTGTCGGCAAATACATGTTTAAACATTCCTAACCCCACATCCTGCGAATGGCAGCTATCTTGTTTTTTTAATCGTCTGATCTAGGGTATGTGCAATAAAATGCTAATATCTTTGGAAACCTAGAGTCGTGCAAATGATCTTATTGCAAGGGTAAACGCCGAGGCTAACGATTTTTTTAAGCAAACTGCCCCACGCTAGAAATTTATCCTGTACCTATCTTAGGTGTGTTTACCAACATTTAAACTCACATGAATAAACAACCAGACCCGAACAACTACCTGTAGGTCATACACACCTTTTTTCCAATGGGGGGTCGAACTTGCAACTCGCAGCGCAGCATCCAATCGCACAGTCACTGTAGAGTAACGTAATATAACGGATAGTGCCAACTGCCAAGCGTGTCGTCAACAACGAGTGTTAGTAGCACCACCGAGATTGGAAGTTCGTTCTGTGATAACCTCACGCCTCGGAAAGCACATAAAGCTGTTACATCTGCACCTGCACTCCTCCGAATCGTGTCCAATTGCCGTGCCAACGGTCTAAGGCATTAAAGGTACAGAGTAAAAGTGTGTGCGCACCTGTGTTTGCGAACAAATTTGTGCACTATTTATCTCCTGTGTACTTGGTTAACCTCTGTTAAGGTTGGCCACCCGTAGGTAATATTTATGTCAAAGTATATAGGTACCTATAAACATAGTTCAGTTAATTTACGTTCAATATATAGGGTGCAAAAGTACCCTTAACGCAAACGAAGGGCACTTGTTCTCGCCGTCGCCTCCTTCTGCGAAGCAGTGATGCTAGCGAAGGAGGTGGCGGAACGTGAGAGGGAGAGAACCTCTCGTCCCAGCCGCCGCGGGAGGCGCTCCGGGCGTCGGGGGCCACGTGATGGCTTCCGGCCACCGTAGACGCGGGCCTGTGGACGGTGAGTGATGGGTAAGCTCGCCGTCCGTCCGTCTTATGACGACAACAGGCCGTGTCGACGGCGCGTTCGTGTTCCACGCGCGCCTCAAAGAGATGTCAGCAACACGGAAGGGGCCCACAAGGGCCGACGCCTGTCGAGGCTGCGGGATGTCCGCAAGGGATACCGAGGCCTCGACATGAAGGGCGAAGAAGGAACATGGGTGGTTTTTAGTCAGTAGAAGTCTGACACTCCCTCTCGCTCTGCCCAAGAGCGGGAGGGGTTATTTGATGATTTCCCACCCCCCAAAAAAAAAAAAAAAAAAAGGGCACTTGTTCTCCCCACCACTGCGATAATTTTTTTGTTCTAGACCATACCTGGGAACCTCCTAGTTACGGAGATATTGGGAGGTCAAAGTTCCAAATTTTTCACAGCTGTTTTTGTAAATACTAGTTTTTCAGGTTATAACTTTACTTAAATGACCTCCATGACCCGTTTACTATTCAAAGCATCCACTAGCACAATGTTTTAACACTGCTACATTGAGTTTTACCGTAAAATGTGATTTTTGACCCAAAAAAAAAAGTCGTTTCCCAGCGTAAATTTTTGCGTAGGGGTACTTAGTTTGATGCACAGAATGCTTGGTTCACGGCTGGGTGATGGGTTGATTTACACACTGTATAGTACGGGTCGGGTACGGCTATTAAGAAAAGCCTGAGATGAAACTAATAATAAGTTTCAGCAATATTTCCAGTATGTCTACTTAGCGTCAGGTTTATCAGTCATTCCACATGATAGAAAATTACTTTCTGTTATTTTCATATAGGTATCAAAAGAATAAATAGTATAGAGAAAAATGTGAAATTCTTTTTCTGAACCTCTTATGATTTATAAATAAATACATGGTTCTATAAATATCGTTTGGTACCTACTTTAGTACAGACACACAAAGTTATCTCATATTTGAGGGTTCCGTAGTCAATATGGAACCCTTATAGTTTCGTCATGTCCGTCGGTCTGTCTGTCTACATGTCGGTCCGCACTATATCTCAAAGACTCTTAGTACTAGAAAGCTGTAATTTGACATGAATATACAAATGAGTTACGCCGACAAAGTCGTAGAATAAAATTTAGAATTTTTTTTTAGGGTATCTCCATCGTCATTTTCACATCCAAAAAAAGTAATATTTTTTGCGTAGATAGAGTTACTTATTTTTATGTACATAATGTTTGGTTGATGGCTTCGTGACAATTTTCCTTTATTAGAACTGCATTAAACCTGCTATACCAGTCTGTTCGTTTAGGTGTCCTAACTAAGTTAGTGTCCGGCTTCTAGCATGTCGGCCAATAGCGGCGGAGTAAATCAGTGGTTGCCATATTCCGAAGTCCGCAACCCAATTACTGGAGCCACCTATAATTAAAGGTATCTGTGTCAACAACGTAGTGTTTACATTCTTGTGCCTTGTACTTGTACTTGTACAAAAATGTATTTTTATTCATAGAAATAAGAACTGTAATATGGATGAAGTACCTGTCGTTTTACACCTATGATGTGTCTCTGCTTATCCGTATATACAGCCGTGAAGTTATGGCTAAGGAAGAGTCTGGGACTCAATTCATAATAGTTGCATCCAGACACTCCTCACAGAGCTCGGACACAGCTAGGCTCAGACCGATTACGTTCCCTTTTATTAATCCTCGAAAATTGAGCGTATTCAATTATTTTTTGACATTAAAACTTTAAGAAAGAGTATAATACTCGTATGTCTCGATTACTATCAATTTTTGTGTTAAAAACTTTTCAAATTTGTCTGGTAGTCCTCTAATCAAGGCCATATAAATGAGTTATTTTTGTAATGTTTAGAGGGTCATATTTTCTTTATTTATTAGTTGCTGAAAAAAGGAAATGACAAGGACACGTCGACAGTAAATCCTTGATTTTATGAAAAAAAAAATCCTTTGAGGTAATAGGCATTTTTATGAACAAGTGCAGCTGTCTTAAAAATATATGCATGCCTACACCAACTTACGCCTTAATATAAGCTAAAAAACAAACTAAAAAACGCTATGATCTTTACAGGACATTTTTTTACCTTCATGATTTCACAAAGAATAAACATTTTACGAGTATCTAACACATTTAAATAAGTATCAGACTTGGTCAAACACGACCTCACATGCGTCATTGTGGAACAAGCCTAAACTTGTTGTATTTACGCTTAACTAGCCAATTCATTGTTGCTTAATCTTGGGTCTTAGAAGTTAGGAACACAGGGGTCTGGGTGACCGACCCTTGTTCTAATGTAGTAAGAACATTATTTTGACGACTATTGTATATTATCCAGTCTTACCAAAGAGTATCGTATTATCTAGTATTAACTGGGTTGTGGAGGTCAGATAGGCAGTCGCTCCATGTAAAATACTGGTACTCAGCTGCATCCGGTTAGACTGGAAGCCGACCCCAACATAGTTGGGAAAAGGCTAGGCAGATGATGATGATGTGTGAAAACTTAACATATTGTGTTCATTGTTAAACAAACCAGGGTTTATACTACAGTATAACAATATTAGGTCAATAGAACCTTTTGTGATGAAGCTTTGAAAGCGTTTCTGTTAGTTTTGAACCCAAATCTCATATTGTTGGTTACAATGTTATTTGATTTAGTCAAACTCTTAGGTAAACATGTTATTTATATTCATTACGCGTAGCCACAAGCTTTGTGAGCCAAGGAAACGTTATTTCAATATGGTTTAAATGGGTCTGCTCAAAATTGCCAATTTAATAGGGTTCTCCATATAACAGCTGTGAGGAAGTCGTGTTATAATAATAACTTCAACATGTGCCACCTAAGTGTCTAATAACAGACTGCTAATACAGATTTTGATGGCAGCGAACAAGCTGTTATTAGATAGTGTGCTGTTATTAAACACGAAAGGTTAAAGTTAGAACTATTTGATTTATAGATAAACTGTTAATCATCTATAATTAAATAGTTCTACATACGGCCTACCTATACGACAGTCACTGATTTCTGAAACAAGGTCAATATCTGACTTACACTCTGCGATGAAAATATTTTCCTAAATTCTACGTGCTACGAATAAATCACATTTTACACACAACTACAGCAAATTAGAAACGGCCAAAATGAAGTCGTAGACTTGTAGCCCGCGGCTACGAAATTTGCTACGAGCTACGAACTAATGCGACCTCAGCCATACTAATAAATCGAATTTAAGTCAGCAATTCCCGATTTTATTATGTCGACAATTCGTACTTGGGATTTTCGACTCCCAGGAGATTCGAGTTTCCAATGTGGGTATTGTAGATACGATGTCTACGTTTGAGCGAGCCGTAATTGCGAAATTGTAGATACCTAATATGTCTGTTAGTTCCAGCGGCTACTGTGTCCTGCCAAAGAAGAATTCAAATATGTCTTCTCTAGAGAGCGCCTATGTGAGCTAAATACTCGTACGATAACAACGTGGTATTGTGTGAAAACATTTGAATTACTTGAAGTTTTCAAATTACTTGGATAAGGGTAAGTTGGACACTAGGACCTAACTTATTATACCCATTTATCTTATCTAGTAGGCGTTTGTCGTGCAATAGAATAAGACTCCTGTTACGGAAAGGGGTAAGGCTGCAAATCACAAAAATATTTGTACATCTACATAGTACTAAACTGTCTAGACTGAAAGCTCACTTCATAGGATAGAGTAATTAATACAGTACTCGTTCGTCAATCATCTAAAAATGGAGTGTGTGCCGTTAACAATAAGGTGCGAGTTATTTTTATCAAGTCCACAACAGATAGGTCCCTAAGAGTATTATCACGATGAAGCCCACAATCATCTGACATTGATAAATGTATGAATTTATCATTAACTGAGCAGAGTTACTCGCGTGGAGACCCTACCGGTCTGTAGGGTAATTAGTCAAATGGATTTATGTAACCCATGGAAATGGCTAGCGTGTGGGGTTTTTCAGTTTGTATGCTATGGCAACTTTTCACATAAAATCCTTTTCATTAGCTACGTTTATTCGTTTCTAATCCGAGTCTTTTGTATTGACCAAATTGGACTCCTGTATCCATTTCAGACTAAATCCCTTTGAACGTTTTGGAAATGAATGGGAAACTGTCGGATATGACTGGCCGGGCGTGGCGGTCGGCAGTGTTGAATAGTTCAAGGCTTATAATTAAACTTGAAGCTTGCCATGTTAGTTTAGTTTAGAAGACGGGTTGCTTTGCATCTTTATGTGACACCAGCATATTCATCGTCATCAGAATTTTCATTTTTCAAATGAGTGAAGCTGTGAAGTCTGAAGACAATGATGTCCATCAATCGAAAGTCTGATTGTCGAAAGTGCTTTTCTGTTGATTTTCTTTGACTAAAAAGTTCACAGTGCAATTTTCTTCAAAAGCATTATTCTCTGATCTTGTTTGCATAACAGATTTAAAAACCGACGACAGCGAGAAATAGACGACTTGAATTTTAAACGCTTCTCTTAGGTACTTCATTAAACGACGATGTTAATGTAGTACTAACTTAACTAAACAACAAATCGAGCTGTGTTATCGAAATTAAATTTATGCGATGTTTATTTACCCTGGAAAAGCAAATATTTAAGTAAGTACAAATCCGAACAGGAGGCAAATATGAAATCCAATAATTACCAAACATTTGGGCCCGAATCTCGTATTATGAAATCGAGTAACCAACACCCGAATGCGATATTTTGGTGTCGGATACTCGATTACAGCTGTAATGGTTGTTATCTTGACACGCTTGTAACTGTAGCGATATTGTGCGCCATTGTGTACCTTAGAGCAATTAATTTGTGAATGCTAATTGCTCCTGGTATGACAATGACAATGTAGCTACAGTTCTGATTATATTGCACTTAGATGACTATTGATATAATGATGATAATTGTCTATTATTAACGATATTAATGTAGTATCTGCTTCGCTGTTCAAGTGGACTAGTGAGCATGTGGTCCTGGGTTCGATTCCCAGGTCAGTCAGATCGTTTCGGGCAGATCTGCGTACAGGCGTGATGTTGTGTTAATGTACTGTTAAGGGGTCGTCCCCCGTCGGGGCTGCGGGTTGTTCGCAAGAGATACCGCGGCCTCGACATAAAGAGCTTAGAAGGAACATGGGTGGTTTTTAGTCAGTAGAAGGATGAGCCTCTGAGTGGGTTATTCGATGATTTTCCACCCGCCAAAAAAAAGGCGTCGTCTTTTGGAGGTGATAGTCCTTGCGCGCCCCTCGCCGCTCAACGGACAGACTTCCGGTGCGATCTCATGGCGACATGGAGAGAGCGATTAATTGTCGCTACTCCGTGCAGGGCACGCCACAATAGTGACTATAAGTCACCTCTTTGAGGAGTGATTGGAGAGGCACCACGGCGCCCTCACGGACCCCGGTCCTCCCAGACAGTCGGGTTGTTCGAAAGAGATACCGCGGCCCCGGACACAAAAGGCTAAGAAGGAACATGGGTGGTTCCGCTCCGCCAAAATCTGAGATATTTTGGCAATCATGTGCTTCGAAATTAAATGATTGAATGTGTGACTTGTAATTTTTACGAAGAAAGTATTGGAACATGTAAAAATCCGAAAGAGTGAATTTATTTTTTTCTGAAACCGATTCTAAAACTGTTTGATCTTTTCAATAATAAATGTACACGTGCTGCTGGGAGGAGGCAGGAGGGGTAACGTAAAACTTCACGATATATCACCAAGAGGGCGGGAGAGGTATCACGTGAGGTTTTTTAGGCCACTGCCTAAAAACCTCACGTGATTATAGGAGCCCCCCAAATTTGGTGATAGGGAGACCCTATATCGTATGCTGTGGTCGTCTGGTGGTAAATTAGGGACCGCCCAACATTTATGGTCTGATCTATTTAGGTATGTTTCGGCTCAAACTGTAACCACAAGTTAGACCAGATTGAATCTATTCCTTATGTGTTGAAATCGCGAAAGTTCAGAAACATCTAGTCTCGAAAGTTTTTGCACAAAATGAATAAAGTTTGTTGAAAGCTTTTAGGTATGGAGTGTTCAAACAGTGAGTTGTTGTTCGCTAACCACTTTTCAATTTCAGGTTCATCAACTCTAGGTTCGATTAGCTATGCGACATATATGTTTGCTTGAGTGACTTAGTTCATATATTCGACGTATGAGCTGGCAATGTTCCAGTTCCAGCTTATGTATTAGCTACTGGAACTATAAGTGAGACTTCTGTTATTTAGTAAGTGGCCAAGTTTGGGCTCTATCAAATTTGATATTGAGTAATGGAGCGCAACGTAATACGTCAAACTAAATAATTTTACGAGTAATTATCTACAATTCGACTGCTCATTTGGTCTAGTGGTAAAATAAAAAAAATATAAATAAATTCAGGGATAATTAGAAAGCTTTAGTTTTATGTCTAGGTATGGTATGATCAACCCTAAAAACAGTAATTATATGATCCAGTCATCATTAACGTTCTGTAACGACTGATACTGATCCATTTTATCGATTGACAAGTTAACGTATAACCTTACTAACGAAGCTAACTGTTACACTAACAAGGTCTAGTTCCCAGAGCTTGTTAAAAGTCATTGTTATCATAGATTTGCTCAAGAAGCCCAATCTTAGCTGTCTATATCCGCAAGTTATGCTTTCGGTTTCAGTGTGTAAATATAGATTAGTTAATAGAAAACAACACCATACCCCAAACTGCCGTGCTTAACCTTATGTTATATTATTGCAATTTGTATATTTACTTAATTTTGTGTGCAATAAAGAATAAGAATAACATAAAATCAAGGTTTTTCGACATTTATGGTATCGACAAGGTATTTCATTTAGGTACTTCGACAGACAACGCATCAAGTGTGCGTGTGTTAACTGTTAAATTAAACATTTCACCTTTTGTTAGTTTTATTTAAGTCCCATGTTATCGAGGGCGAGCGCATTTTTTTTTCCAGACTCTGGGCTGCTATGAAATTCCGGAAAGCAAAACCCAATAACTCTTCGCACAACCTGGAAATCGAAACACCGACCTATGCTAAGTAGACCGTTTTGTAACCACTAGACAACAGAGGCAATCGGGGTACGTAGTAAAAATTCGTTTTCCAAGCGTCACCTTTACGGGCCCCAGGCAGTAGGCACATTATCAACTAATAAGGCCTCATTTACGGACACGCCGGGCGTCGCGCGGCGCGTTGTGCGTTTTTAATTCAAACACAAGGCGATGTATGAAAACGTTAACGATTTCTAACGTCGATTTTACGAGAAGCGATTTTTCGCTTGTTAATTTAAAATGCAGCGTTCGTTGCGGTGGACGCGCCTCTTAGTAAATAAATAAAAAAGCTCGAGAAGAACCTTCTGCACGCGCCGCGCGACGCCCCGCGTCTCCGTAAACGAGCCCTAAAACTTATTAGTTGATAATGTGCCTACTCTGACGTTCTAATTTGACGTTCGAGAAGTGCTGATTATCAGCCTAGTTTGAATAAATGACTTTTGATTTTAGATTTTTTGATTAAGATCTATGGGCTACGGGTTGTTCAAAAGGGACACCACGGCCCCGGACACAAAGGGCTAAGAAGAAACATGGGTGGTTTTTAGGTAGAAGTCTGACACTCCTTACCGTTCCGCCCAGAGCGGGAGGAGTCATTTGATGATTTCCTACCCTCCAAGACAAAAAAGCCCTAAGTTATATAAGTTGTCAGGGTACCTTTAGGCATCACTTTCTAACTTTGCTCTTACTTACCTACTTTCTGACTGACTTTTCGGAAACTTTGCCTAGGGTTCTCTGTAGCCAGCTTTACAAACAGGTTGAAAAGTTGAAACCCCGGAGTGATTGCGTCCCCAAAGGTCTTCAAAGCACACGAGCAGGAATGGAAGTGTAAGTTCTTATTAAGAAGTTGGTAAAACCTGACAAGATCTTACTTCTAATTTATATTTAATGGTACATAACATAACATCACGCCTCTAATCTCCGAGTTTAGGCAGAGGTTTACCTAATAATACTCCCACATTTCACCAGTTATGTGTAAGTCTTATTTAATAGGGGGCAATCCTATTGCCATCACATGGACACAAATCCAGGCTCCGCGGCTGCCACTGAGAAACCCCCTGATGCTAAACCCAATAACACTGCCCGACCTGGGAATCGAACCCAGGACCCTATGTGCTACGCCCGTCGGGGCTGCGCGTTGTTCGAAAGAGATACCGCGGCCTCGACACAAAGGGCTAGGAGGGAACAAGGGTGGTTTTTAGCCAGTAGACGTCTGATACTCCCTACCGCTCTGCCCAGAGCGGGAGGAGTCATTTGATGATTTCCCACTATCCCAAAAAACATGTACCTGATGCGCAGAAATCGCTTTTGCCGTCACTAGACAAAACGAATATAAAACAGTCTTTTTTTTTTTTTTTGGGGGTTGGTAAATCATCAAATAACCCCTCTCGCTCTTGGGCAGAGCGAAAGGGAGTGTCAAACTTCTACTAACTAAAAACCACCCATGTTCCTTCTTAGCCCTTCATGTCGAGGCCGCGGTATCCCTTGCGAACAACCCGCAGCCTCGACAGGCGTCGGCCCTTGCGGGCCCCTTCCATGTTGCTGACATCTCTTTGAGGCGCGCGTGGAACACGAACGCGCCGTCGACACGGCCTGTCGTCGTCTTATGACGGACGGACGGTGAGCTTACCCATCACTCACCGCCCACAGGCCCGCGTCTACGGTGGCCGGAAGCCATCACGTGGCCCCCGACGCCCGGATCGCCTCCCGCATATAAAACAGTCTCAAAACGTTTTAGTAAGTGTTTAACGTTAGCACACTCATTAACTTTTCAGCAATAACTGAATCTATAAAACCACTAGACCGGAATAAAATGTTCCCGATTAATATCGCTGATAAAAAATGTTTCTGCGGCTGACAGAAGTCGTTAATATTTTAAAAGGGAATAGAAAACGAATTTTCATAATATTCAGGATTAATTCTATAGTGGTTCTTGAATAAAGACTCAATGGTGTAAAATGTTACAGATTTTAGTTGAGTACAAAAAGTTTTGTTCATAGTTGGCTAATTGGTTTCTGATTAAAACCTAATCAGACGGATAATGCTGACCCTAATAAATCTGGGATGTTTGACCAAATGTCTGGCTTATAACTTTACTAATATTATTACATAATAAGCCATACCCGCCTTATTATTCAAGTACAGCTAGGTATTAGTTATGTTAAATTAATATATTGTCGACTCTCAATAAATTAATAAGGTAGCCACTCACTTACCTGCTGAATTGTTCTACACCAGCGGTTCTCAAACTTTATTGGCTACGGAAACCTTTTGAGATGTGGAGTATTTGACGGAACCCTAGAATCTACAATAATTCAATTCTGATTTATTTGTAATTCTTTATTCATAATCAAAGTATGTAAATAATCATATAAGTAATAATAATCATATCAGGAGCAGTGGTGGCCCAGTAGTTGCAACCCCGACTTACGAAAAGTGATTCGTGGGTACGAACCCAGGCAGGCACATTCCTTTGTGTAATTTATTTCATCACCACTGCTCTCAAAACGGTGAAGGAAAACATTGTGAGGAAACCGGCATGTCTTAGAACCAAAAAATTCGAAGACATGTGACATCTGCTAATCCACACTGATGGCCCCGCGTGGTTGATTATAGCCCATCCCTCTCCTTGGGAGGAGGCCTGAGTCCCTGCAGTGGGAATATTATAGGCTGATGATGATGATGAATCATAGAAAAAATAAATAATGGGAGGTATTAATTATTTTTTTTTCAATAGTTGTCTGATGTCAGGCTCGATAGGTTACAGATAGTCTCACGTCAGGTTCTACTTTTAGTCCATTGGGGTATTTTGTTTTGTAGCTACATTGGTTGAAAATCCTCCCTCGCACAAGTATGTAGTCGGGAACGGTAGAAGAACAGTCAGTGCTTTTGAGGCTGGAAGTGGATAATCATCACGAATTCTGCACCAAAAATTATTCAGGGGCATTGTTTTGAATACTGATTCGATACTTGTGCATGACATGAGCATGTCTTCTTCAAAAGAAAATTTATATGGATATCGCACAATAACTCGCAAGATGGCCAGACAAGCAACAGCAGTTGACTCATCCATTTGCAAGGCAATGGTTTTAGGACCCCTTTAGTACCTTATTAAAATATGACCAGTTTCTATTTTTGTGGACCTGCCAGAACGGCTTTGCGGAGCCCTAGGGCTCCGCGGAGCACACTTTCAGTATAACTGTTCTACACATACACACTCACGTAAGCATATTATTATTAAAGTTGAATAAATTTTATGAATCGAAGTCACTTTTAATGTCTGTTTGTATATTTTTTTATGAAAATACGATATTATGAAATCATTGTTCCATGTTACAACTAATACATAATTGGTTTCTGATAATGCCTCAGAGGTAACTGAATCATAATTATTATTATATTACTGTCATCATCATCATTTCAGTCAAAAGACGTCCACTGCTGGACATAGACCTCCCCCAGGTGTCGCCACATTGACCGGTCCCGTGCGTCTCGCATCCAGCGGGTCTCCGTAACCTTCACCAGGTCATCGGTCCACCAAGTCGGAGGCCTTCCAACGCAGCGTCTACCGGTTCGCGGTCGCCACTTCAGAACGAAATTACTGTATTCAATGATAATTCTATTAAGTATCTACCTACATGTTCACACACATATTACCAGCAGATTGAGATATATACTTCAGCTTTTAACTTTCATGATACCTGAAGAAAGTTTATTTATCTGTTGATATTTTCGTGACATGAGAAAATAAAGTTCCACGAGTCTATAAGAAGGAAAATTAATTTTCAGGGTGCTTCGAGCAGCTCAGGAATCTTGTAGTATAATAATTTATATCATTCCAGTTTTAAACTTCGAGATTGGATCATGGTTGGTAAGTTGCGACTGAGCTTTAGATGGCTTTTGTAAGAAAATACATGGTATTATTTGTCTAAGTCGCCATATTTAAAAAAAATAAAATAAAGGGTGTAAAAGAACCCTTAACGAAGCCGAATGGCACTTGTTTTCCCCGTCATCGTCATTGAGATATTTTTTTAGTTCTAGTCCATACCTGGGAACCCCCTAGTTACGGAGATATAGAGGGTCAAAGTTCCAAATTTTTAACAGCTGTGTTTAGGGTTCCGTAGTCAACAAGGAACCCTTATAGTTAGTTTCGCCATGTCCGTCCGTCTGTCTGTCTGTCCGTCCGCCCTTCCGCACTATTGGTTAAAGACTCTTACTGCGGTACTCAGAGATATTTAATGATTACTTAAGCCGCCACTTAGCAAAGGTTTGACATACTTTTGTATGACAAAACTGTCAAAACCTTTACTTAGGGTGGGTTGCACCATATTACTATAACGATAACCAAACCGTAACAAGCCATCAAATTATACTTTTTTAATGCTTTTATGGCTTGTTACGGTTTGGTTATCGTTATAGTAATATGGTGCAACCCACCCTTAGTGATGGCCTAAGTAATCAGAGTGCGGCAGTTAGTACTAGAAAGCTGTAATATGACATGAATATACAGATGAGTTACGCCGACAAAGTGATAAAATAAAATCTCGAAAAATATTTTTTTAGGGTGTGTCCAGTACATACAAAAGTAGGGATGATTTTTTTTCTTGCGAAGCCCATTGTGTGGGTTATCAAATATAACACGTTGTATAAACAAACAGAAATACCTAGAACTTACTACTTAGCAGTTAGCACTACCCTTTGAGGTTTTCATAAGGAAGTTATTCCGAAATTGACATTACCGGAATAATATTATTCTCCCACAACATGGTACCTACCCAGGTATAATAAGCTGATTTAATACCAAATCGGTTTGTTAAATGTCGTGATAATAATTGGGATTCTTACAAGGAATAGGTGTTTCTTCTAATCAGAATAATTTGTAGCCATACCAATAATGCTTTTCGATTTATTATCCGGGTATTTAGAACGCCAAAATAGGTGAAACTGTGAATAAATAATTTTCAACCTCATTCTGTTTGGATGGGCAGTGTTTTTTCCGTCAGGAAATGGCAGTCTGGGTCTGTATTTGTTTCCGGCTGATAGCAATAGGGTCGTCCCTGTTGGTCGTCCTTTATAAAATAGAACATAAACATAAACTGGGAAAAGTGGGTCTACTAAGGTACATATGTGCTTATCTGTTTGCGTATTACAGTGTGTGATGTTATGTTGTTTAAGTTATTTAGGAAGGACACATCCTTCCGTACTATACTTGTCCATACTAGAAGTTGGCGCAACACGTTTTTTTTTTCCATTCTCCCCCCTGGCAACCGTCACGCTATAAATATCCAACCCATCCATCGTTTCCTAGATCTTTTTCTTCCTCTCCAGCCATCAACATTAACACATACTGTTTTAGTCACATGCAATCCGTCTGGCCTCATCACAAGACACTTGATTTCCGTTCAACCTTTCTGTAACTGGCGCAACTTTCAAACTTCTTTCAATGTACCTATCTTAATACTAACTATGTACCTATCTTAATGAATACCTTACGCTTCGCAGTCAAGGGTTAGTTTATTGAAACTGACAAATTTGAAGTACAGCGTTCAAGTAAGACTCATTTCATAATGCCGTTGGTACCGGCTGTCTATTGTAGATCTTTGGTATTCGTTTAGAGTACAAAGAAACCCGATAGTCTGACAACTAGTGTTACCAAGAAATATTGTATTGTGTAAGTCAAATAGGCAGTCGCTCTATGTATAGTAGGCCGCGGTATCTCTTTCAAACAACCCGCAGCCCCGACGGGCGTCGGCCCTTGCGGGCCCCTCTCATATTCCTGACATCTCTTTGGCGCGCGTGGACCACGAACGCGCCGTCGACATGGCCTGTCGTCGTCATAAGACGGACGGACGGCGAGCTAGCCCATTACTCACCGTCCACAGGCCCGCGTGTACGGTGGCCGCAAGCCATCACGTGGCCCCCGACGCATGATGATTATTCCTTGGTCAGACTTTCAGGCCACTGACTACCTGTAACGACTAAGAATCTACAAATGACACCCGGGAACAACGGCTAAACGTGCTATATCAGGGTCGATTCACACCCAGAACAAATAATATCCAACTTTCATTCAGGCTCCTTGTGGCTATCAACGCTATTCAGTGACAGATCCATAATCCGTGTTAAAAAATAAATCAAAAAAAGATTCTCTATTGGTCTATAGACAGCTGGCGACAAAAAAAAGGAACGACAAAAAGCCTTCCGTATCACACGCATCCGTTGGCGGTGGTATTCAAACTTGGATTGAATAAACCTGGGGGTCTACTCTCTAATCACGAAACCCGAAGATTCGGCCAAACATACGGGCGTTTCCTAATCTGTGTCACTTATGAACATTAATTTAATTAGGTACCCGAACTAAAACAATCACGTCAGCACGATTGGACAGCTGTCCATACTCCGGGTACACTTTCAAAACTCACGAATTTGAATATTATAAGGAGTAGGGTTCATTAAAAAGTTACTTAGTTCTTTCAAATAGGTCCGTATTGTCATTGACGGACTTAGAGAGTAGCCCCCCTGGGATGAATTTTGCAAAGTTTGACGGGTCGAAGCACAAACATTTAAGGGATAATCGTAAAAAAAATCTGCTGTTTTCTTGATCGTAGGGATGAAGATGAGTTAATATGGATGGATGTAAGTTACGATTTAGCTGTTTAGAAAATTAAATAACTACCTAGTGGTTTTTTAACGCACAGCGCCAAGAGTTTAAATGCTAACAGAATAATATTTAGACATTCATGAGTGTCGTTTAGTGTTTGTGAAAATGGATTATGAGTTTAAACTAATATTATTAAGAGGTAAATTTGTTTGGAGAGAATAATCTCCGGAACTAAATCCAACTCTGAACGTTCTTTCACTGGCAGAAAGCTACGTTATTTGTGGATGCTAAGGCTATAAATTATATTTATGAATTAGAATCCCGTAACACAAACAGAAAGACCCGGAACAGCTTTAGGATATACAATTATTTGTTCCATGTGAGAATCGCGGGACCCACGACACACAGCCAGCACAGCAGCCATTCGCTCAGCCACTGCGCCGACGCCAACCATACCATCAAACGCTATTTATTTGTAAATGATCGGTTTTGGATTAGAAAATTACAAGTAAGAAGTCTCATATATTTGGCAGAACCTAAACAACTGAACGATTAACCTTTGATGTGGATTTAACCGAAAAGAGCTTTGATGTGGAAAACCGATAATATTAACCGGTACTAATCGGTAACATATTGGTACATATTTGAGATATTTTTTCGCTCTATCTTTTTGATTTTGCCTGACCATAAAGGTTCAGTCGGCTTATCGTGTTATTTACCAAGGCGGACAAATAATAAACATAATATTTCATTACGGCCAACTGTGGTTTATTATCAAAACACCAGTCTTGATATTAGGAAACTGTTGGAAACTAACCTAGTTTGAACTCAAACTTTGATATTGCTTCTTAGGTTTAATAGCATAATACCTGAAGGAAATCTAGAGAATTGGATTAAAAGTAGACACTTCCGGTTCCTTTAAGAGAACATTATATATGAATGTTAGTTCCTTTTTAATGATGTAGGTACAAAAACCTGTATGAGTAAAAAAACATAACTAGGTATTTATTTATGTACATTACGTAATATTTATGTATCTACTCACCTCATTTTCCTCTTACCGGCATTACGTATATATATATTGCCACGGTTAATATTCCAAACACATTTCATTGCCTTTACCTGTTAGTTAATACCATAACATTCGTCTTCAAATTCTCTTGCCTGAATGAGTGGCTTTCAAAGATATCAGTGAACCAAGCCTGCTTATCCGGGCCGAAAATCCGATTGGACTTCCTAAACCGGTCACCTGAACTATTCACTAAATCCTTCCGGACTATGTATGGACGCATAAATTCGGTAGAACTGTACACAGTTTGTTAGAACCGTGAAATTTGTCCGAACATTTCTAACAGCCATCGACATTGTGAATTCATAGCAAACCATACAAACGCGTTTCATAGTTGTAATCAAAGCTCAAGTCACGCGTCAGTTATGCAGCTTCACTGTTTCAGGTACCTACTGCATTTCTGTGAATCATGGTCATTGTGAGCCAGATTTTTATTACCCTTTTTTTTTTTATTTGGGGTGGGAAATCATCAAATAACCCCTCCCGCTCTTGGGCAGAGCGAAAGGGAGTGTCAGACTTCTACTGACTAAAAACCACCCATGTTCCTTCTTAGCCCTTCATGTCGAGGCCGCGGTATCTCTTGCGAGCAACCCGCAACCCCGACGGGAGACTTTTAATACCGACAGTTATGTTAAGCTTATAACATAGAGGTATTACATAGGTATCTACGCGGGTAAGTGACGTCATGACTGTTCATAAGCACACGCCTGCGGCTTTTGGAATGGCAAGCCGCTCCATACACTAACCGAGCTAATGCTATTTCATAATTTATTGTCAGCCGTAGACTGTATGTCTCAGAATTGTGTTTTCACCGACGTTGATTTATTAATGAGCCTGATTTGAGAGTTATCTTCATAAGTTATACTAGCACTGTCAGACACAGTTGAAAAGGTCGTAAGTCGTAATTGAATAAACAAATCAAAACCAGACCAGATTTTTGTACATAAAATTTAAAAGCACAAACAAATATATAATCGTTGTGCAGCTTCCCACATGAAATCTGGCAAGAAAGTAAGGTCAAATAAGGCGTAAATAGTGGCTCGTTTCCCACTTTCTTTTACTTGATTTGTTTTTATTGTTCGTAATATCGGTCTACATATTGGGAATATTATGTTCTACTGACATATAAGTTAGAAAAGTTACACTCTATTAGTTTCGGTCACTATTATCTAACACCGTCGACCGCCGCCGGTGTGTGTAACGATCTTTAGATATTTACGGTCCAATCTATCTGGGTTCACTTAGAACCAGTTCTATAGAAAGCGACCATTTTACGTAAATACGTTTACATTGGAGATTTATGGGACGTGATTTTCAGAGGAAGGCTCGAAGGGTGCGAACCAAAGTGTAGCAAGGTATTAGGCCAGGCTTTATTAGTGTTCATAGACTTCAGTTAGGTTTAAACGAGCGATTGTTCACGCGATCCCAAGTTCCCCTGGACGAATTAATACAAACAGTTTTAGTATTCCGAAAATTCGTCGACATTTTATCAATTTGTCTTTATTTCTGATATTACCAAGAATTGTCCATTGTATATCATAATATTGTGTCATCATCTGCCTAGCCTTGTCCCAATTATGTTAGGGTTAGGGTCGGCTTCCAGTCAAACCGGATACTGCAAATACGAGTTTTTTACATGGAGTGACTACCTATCTGACCTCCACAATTCAGTAATTACTGGGTAATACGATACTTCGTTATTGGCTGTCAGCCTTTCGGGCCACTGACTACCTGTTACGACTGGCAAAGATCTACAAGTAACAGCTGGGACCAACGGTTTAACATAACATAACATTTATTTATTTTCAGGCGCCGAGAAAACTCCGTATTATAGTGGATCGTTATCTATCCACAGGTCACCAGCCGTAGAAAGGCTGGGAAAGATTTGGGGGGACAGGAGGATTACCAAGAAGACGAAGGTCAGATTGATGAAGTGCCTTGTCTTTCCGATCTTTCTCTATGGTGCTGAAACGTGGTCTCTGCGAGAGCAGGATCGCCGTAAAGTCGACGCTTTGGAGATGTGGTGCTGGAGACGCCTCCTAAAGATCCCGTGGACAGCGTTTCGCACCAATGTCTCTATTCTCAAAGAGCTTCATATTAAGAACCGGCTTTCGTCTACTGTGCAGCTGCGAATTTTAAAGTTTTTTGGTCACATTACTCGTAATGAAAGCTCGATGGAGAGACTAGTAGTTCAGGGCCGAGTGGAGGGCAAAAGATCACGCGGCCGATCACCGACTCGCTGGACTGACTTGATCAAAAAGGCTACCGAGTCGACCATGGTCCAGTGTACTCGCAACGTCTCCAACCGGCAGAAATGGAAGCACATCGCTGAAAGAGCAGTCCTCGAGGAAGTCAACGACCCATCAAACATCTCGCCGTGTACCTCGTCTGCGCAACCACGACCACTCTGACAAGAGCGTACCGACTAAGAAGAAGATCTATCCACAGACCAACCTAGGCAAGCGTGGCTTAACCTGACCTTGACCTCCTGCTCCTCAAGAATTGATATATATATTTATGATTAAATTTCGGCATCAATAACTAAGAAACAGCTACTGTTAATTGACTGTTTATCGAAACATTACCATATCGGTCGCTTTGAGGACAGGCTAACAGTCTATCTGCCGCACTCAGAGAGCTTTAATGACTACCTAGGCCATCATTTAGTAAAGGTTTTGACAGTTTTGTCATACAAAACAAAAAAAGTGTTATGTCAAATCTTTACTAAGTGACGGCTTAAGTAGATTATATACGTCCTAAATTAAATTTAACGCCACTTTCTGCCTTTATAAGGTGGTGAATGGCGCGGGTCAGTGTTATGTGAACCGTCACCCACGTGCCTAAGTAATAGTTTCACTAACGAGGTATAATAGACGTTAACCGAAATAACTCTCACCAGGTTATTGGGTCAGGAGTATTGTTAGAGCCTTTAGTCATCGGTTTTTAATCGCCGTCCACGAAGAGATAAAAGTATCGCCCCACTTGGGTGGCCTCGCTCTTACTCGGACCGGTTTTTATTATCAATTCATTTGTGTAAGCTCCAAAAATAGATTTTGTCAAAGCAATATCAATTAAGATATATCACGTAAATACGAGGTTTGTGACCAATGTGATTACAAATTACATCATCATTACCCAATAGCAGTTTACTGTTAGACTCATGTTGCTCAATTACATTTCGAATACCTAAACTATAATAGTAGCAAGAGCGACTGCTGAGCATGAGGTTCTGGGTTCGATTCCCGGTCGAGTAAAGTTAAATTAAATCGGAGTCTGAATTTGTGCCCGGTTGACTATAGGATCGCCAGTTCGCCACATATTACATGGGACTTTGGCGAAATGTGGGTGTACTATAATTGGGTACCTCTGCTTAACCCTTCGGACTTTACAGGCGTGATGTTATGTTATGTATAATCTAGATCTATCCATAAGGCAAGCCTAAATCTATCACACCACGAATAAGGCCTGGCAATTAATGTCTCTATGCTTCTCACAAGCCATACATTATGTCCATACATAGGTTAACGTAGGACATACACTGACTGGCAGGTTGGTAATCGCTAAACTGTTTTCACACAACGTTGGTTTTCATTAAGCATACAAATTTTTCACAAAGCGCTGATTACGTAGATTAGATTCCACATGCTTTAGTTAAGGGCTATACAAAGTTTTTATAAGAGCAGCTGACGCATGCTTTCTATACAGTCAAAGTTTCACAGACCACATTATTTTGTAGTAACTTACAAAACATAATATCACGCCTGTAATCCCTGAAGGATTAGGCAGATGTGTTCCTAATAGTACACCCACATTTTGTCAGTTATTCTTAAGTCCCATGTAACAGGGGGCGAGCCTATTGCTATCAACTGGGCGCAAATCTAGACTCTGCGGCTGCTACTGAGACATTGCAGGAATCCCACTAATACTTTGCCCGGCCCGGGAAACACACACACACACATAATTATCATACATACATTATTTTGACTTCATATCAAATTGCGTTTCCTCGATAAAACTAAATGCGTTCATGCATTTTTTACTGAAATCGTACCTGAGTGAAATTTCACCATTATTGTTGTGAAAAACATGATAGCTTTCTTTTTGGGGGTGAGAAATCATCAAATAACCCATCCCGCTCTTGGGCAGAGCGAAAGGGAATGTCAGACTTCTACTGACTAAAAACGACCCATGTTCCTTCTTACCCCTTTATGTCGAGGCCGCGGTATTTCTTGCGAACAACCCGCAGCCCCGACGGGGGAAAACATGATAGCTGAATGTGTAAAAATGTGTAACAAAAGTCTGTGTACAAAATATGGAAGTATCGTGTATTATTTTATTTTTTGTTTTAAATAAAGCTTCGTAAAAACCTCGCGCATACGGCGTATATAGGCCCTTAACTTCACATATTTACATAGTCTTATTTTATTTCCAGCTCGTTAGTTTTGTTAATTTTATAACCACGGCCTGTAATTATAGTACATAAGACATACATTTTAATTGTATGTTACTGATGGATAAACTTTTGGTTATGCAAACAAGTTTATAATGGATATTATAATTAAGAGTTAGGGTGTGAACTCTCATTTTCTTCCGGAGTCACGGCTTAATTTTGTACTTCAAACTGCTATTAGTACTTACGGGAATTTAAAACGGTGCTTTTTGAAAAAGAAACAATTTTAATGTTTCTCAAGTAATAGTACCTAAAATAATTTTGTAACCGACACACTTATTGCAAAACACGCTCATGTACATATAGAAATGCTTTTCGCTTGACAAGATGTCTTTTTAAATTCATCTCCTCGACAGCGCATTGGAAAGTCAATAACAACAAAAGATAGTTGCTCTATTGGATAAGTTATTGGTGGCAAAGGGCCTAGAGCAATGGTAATTGCTCCAAAACACTTCGTAGCCTATTTCATAACATAACATCACACTTGTAATCCTCGAAGGGTTAAGCAGAGGTGTACACCCAAATTGCATCAGTAATAGCCTATTACTGATTGACTACTTAGATTTAAAATATATGAACTGCCCTATTAGTAATAGGGTAGTTGACTAAAAAATCTAAGTAGTCAATCAGATAGATTTCCAAAAAATATTGGACACGTATTTTTTCTTTTTTCACGTAAACAATAAATAAAGACGATACAGTGCTTCGAAAAGTACAGTCACAGTTTTGGTACATTTTTTACCAGAAAGTGACGTCACCAGCCCCCACTCACGATCTTTGACAGGTTTTATTTTTGTCAATTTTTATTAATTTGATAAACACGTATCCAATATTTTTCGATAATCTAACAGGCGGACTAAATAGAATCATATTTTTTTAAGTCAGTCAACTACACCCTATTGGGGACGAGTCTATTGCCATCGGCTCCGTGACCGATAATCAGAAATTCCTGGTGGAAAAACCCAACACACAACCCGATCTGAGAACCGAGCCCAGGTCCTCATGCCCAGCAGACAACTTTTTTTACTGTTCCACCATCGTGACTACTGACCGAACATAGGTAACTTTGTGTAACTCCCCAGATCTAACTAAAATTTGAAAACATACAAAAATAAAATTGAGAACCTCCTCCTTTTTGGAAGTCGGTTGAAAAAGAATGACCTACCCAGAATTGACGGCATGACGTGGCCTAAACAATCTGTTTACTAATTATTATTAATGCAAGGTTCAATTTAGTGGATAACATGAGGTTATTTATTAGCATATTTAATCCGGGATAAATGGCTAGTAGATAAGTTCTGGAAATAAGGAAATCATTTCCGTTGGTAAAACTGCGTATGATAAACAGCCGGGCTATTTGCTTGTAAATCATTTACAAGCAAATAGCCCGGCTGTTAATTTAAATACGTGTCAAACCGTTGTAAATGTATCGAGCTTTAACCATATTTTATTTGTACAAAGTAATTTTTTAAGAATATTACTTTTGTTATTGTTCAAATTTTTGGCTATATTCAAATATTGTGGCAAATCGGGGGATTTGCCACAATATTTGAATGAAGTGACTATTGTCGGAAGGTCCATCCTGCAATTTTCAATAGGATTGCCATAAGTTTTCAGAAACTTGATATTTTTGACTTTTCTACAATCTTAGAAGAGTAAAGTGGCCAAAGAAACAAGACTCTCGTTGTTGAATAAAACAACAAGTAAACAACTTAGATTTCAAAATGGCTCCGAGTTAATTTAACCAAATCATTCAATATTTTATACTCAAAATGTTTGCTGGTCAGGGTCAGAAGACAGTTTTCATAACACTTTTGATGAGCATGGACTACGATTCCCGGGTCGGGCAGCGATATTGAGTTTTTCCATCAGGGTTTTCTCAGTAGCACCCACGTAACTTGGATATGTGCCCGGTTGATGGCAATAGGCTCCCCCTATTGCACGGGACTTCAAAACAAAACTGGCAAAGTATAGGAGTAGGTACTATAAACTATAGGGTACGCTTCTGTCTAAATCTTCCGGGATTACAGTCTTGATTATGTTATACATTTGTAGCAGAGAACCCCCCCCAAAAAAAAAAAAAATTGTTTTCACATTAAATTCTGTGCAAAAATTTCGAACGCTTCAAAACTAGCGAACAATGAAGGAAAGCTATTTCCCAACGATTAAATTAATGAGCACCTAATAGAACTCATTTCACGAGTTTCCACTATGCTGCATTACGTTCTCATTTAAATTCCAGGAACGTAAAGTAGTACAGTGACGAGTTCCAATGTATTATTTATATAAACTTAGCGACTATTCTTCGACTCTATTGACTAAAATTTCATATTGTTAAAAATTCAGTATTTTGAATCCATGTTACTATAAAATAGGTCATCCGAATCAACCGTTATTAAACAAGAAAATTTCTATTTAGGGCTCCGTAGCCGAATGGCAAAAAACGGAACCCTTATAGATTCGGCATGTCTGTCTGTCTGTCCGTCCGTATGTCACAACCACTTTAATCGGAAACTATTGAGACTACAGAGTTGAAACTTGGTAGGTAGATGTATTCTGTGAACCGCTTTACAATTTTTAACAAAAATAAAAATATGAAAGATAAGGGGGTCTCTCTATACATGGAACTGAAACTAAAAAAAACTTTTTTCATCAAACCTATTCGTGTGGGGTGTCTCTAGACAGATCTTTAGATTAGACATTCCAACGGTTCCTAAAACCATTATTCCTCAAAGTCGATTATTTAAAAGTTAGACACTTCCAAAGTGGTAAAATATGTCCCCCCCCAAACTGGTTTGAACGATATTATTATATAGTAAATAGATTTTGAAATATAACACATTTAAAAAACCGCGAATATAACTTTGTCATTCATACAAACACTACGTAAAACAAATTTATCACAAAAATATGTTTATCTGTTGCTGTTAAAACAAGAAATTATACAAATTACTACGATGGTAGGGAACCCTTAATGTGCAAGTCCGACTTGCACTTGGTCAGTTTTTATTTTGGTAAGTTTATAGAATGTTAATGCTCAAAACTGCACAGACGCTAGCACATTTGGCCCGGTTTTTTTCACCACCGGTTTTTCTGTTCCACAAAGCGCAGACGAGCAGAGCGGAGAGTAGATGTGCCAAATTCGACCAATCACAGGAAGGGCGAAAGATCAGAAATCGGAATCGAATCGGAAATCGGGCCTAATGCCATAATTTTATTAGGTTCAAAGTTGATTGGAACCGGAAAATTACAGTTTCGGGTAGTATGTGCTGGCGTCTGTACCCACTGCACTATAGTGAATTAAGGACGGCTTACTGTGTTGCATAATGAAGTACCAAATACAGCTTTTGTGACTAAGAGGTACTTATCTGTGTCTTACTTAGCTATGTTTAATTATTACTGGCTTCACCTCATTTACGATTTACGTAATGTCTCCTTAAAATGATGATAAGTGTCCAAAAATTAAGTGATCGTACGTTGTTACGGCGCGCTTACGGTTCCCAATTAAAATAAATTGTAATTTTGAAGCTGTGAATTTAAATAAGCTTATGGGCTAATGGTATCCACTAAAAGCGTAGAGAGTTTCAGCTTTTCACTCTTGGTATTACATAAGTATAAATGAATTTCTATTTATAAAGGAAATAAAAAATAAAAATCATTTGAATCCTATTATTTGGACGTTTTTTTTACCATCTTAGAATATTTGGCACCATATTACTATAACGATAACCAAACCGTAACAAGCCATCAAAGCATTAAAAAAGTATAATTTGATGGCTTGTTACGGTTTGGTTATCGTTATAGTAATATGGTGCAACCCACCCTAAGAAGTATCGTATTACCCAGTAGTAACTGGATTGTCGAGGTCAGACAGGTTCGTTAAACGTAAAATACTGCAGCTGCGTCAGGTTAGACTGGAAACCGACCACAACATAATTGAGGAAAGGTTAGGCAGATGATGATAAGAAATTTCTAATCTACAGCATCTATTGCTTCCGAGAAAAGTCTGTTTTCAACATTGTTACAATAAGACAGCGTTAAGACGAAGCACAAAAATAAGATTCTCAATAAAAACTAGGGAGGAATGTACATACTTAGTAAGCGACAGTTCAACATTCAAAGTAAAGAATTTTACTAAAAAAATCCGGCAATGTTCTTAAACGATTTCTAAACTCCGATCTACAAAGTGATTGAACTCTTCAGTTTAGAAAAGCCACTGTCTTTTCATTAGAGACGAAGCTTACCAAAGTTCTGTAGTAAGTCATGGATATTATACTTAAATGAGAAAGTTTGAATTTATTCGACTTTGTTACTCAATCTCTCTGTAACAGTGGTGGTTAAACAGATTGAAATCAAACGTTAGATACAAGTAGAATGCTAGATCTCTAAAGTGTCGAAAACTTTCCAGACGGGCGGAATCGTAGGCGCAAGTTATACTTTGGCGCTTAGCAACCAATGTTGTTTACTTTAATTTTCGTACTTGTGTATTTATTCATGTTATTCGTGTGGTGAGTAGACTACGATGCACTTTATGTCTGACACTAATACATATTAATTGCTTACTTGAATTTGAATATTTTAAATGAATATGTTGGAACTATAATCTTCTGGCAATCTGGATTAAGGTAACAAGCTTATACAGAATTCAATTAAAAATTCAGTTAATTTGCTAAAATTGAATACGGGTATACAACACATGCCCAATACTCGTGTAACGTCTAGCTTACGTAATAAGTATCTAGGTATTAGGTAATCAGTAGCTTCGGCGACACGGTTCATTAGGGAAAGTCGTTAAACAGTCAATATGAAATATCTTCCAGTGTGTGATTCAACCGGCCACGACAGAGACAAGACATATGTCACGGTTTAAAATATGCAGTATCTTTACAGTCTTGCCTTTAGGGGTATTTTCCACTATCAAACAAATCAACTGTGGGGCATAGAAATTGACTTCCATCCTCATACTTCTACCAATGTATGAACCATTCATCATCTCCTTTTGCTTTTTATTATAATAAGAAATGCTTGCAATATTAATTTCTACGAACGTGTTTACCAACCACATCGCATTTTGTTTAGGTACGGTTGCAGAGGCTTGGCAGCGGTTTAAGGAATTAAATTAACTCAAATTAACATTTTGTAGTCGTATAACCACTGAAAATTTTCTGAGCGTTCCACAAAATGCAGACAATTAAATAGGACAGAATATCTCGTAATATGCAACTCACTCTGTTAGTGGGAATTTCGCTACTAATGAGGGATTTACACGGGTCTATCTTTAGGATCGCAGGAATTTCATTATTTGGCAGAGTAAATTCAAAATGGAGACCAAACTGAAGAGGATATAAACCGGTTTATTGAATAATGCTGGTCGAATTTACAACAAAATCAAAAGTCATTTATTCAAACTAGGCTGATAATCAGCACTTTTCGAACGTCAAAATTTACTTTACTTTACTTATTTACAGGTGACAGTCCCCCAAAACGCCCACCCTTCGACACTTCCTAGTGTTTTTTGCTGGAAAGAAGAAGTGGCGGAACAAACTCCCCAGCAACACATCTGTCTGTTTGGTTTAGAAGAACCTTTTTTAATAAAAAAAAATATATTACAATTGCCTACAGACAGAAATCAATAATAAAAATCTATATTTTAATAAAAACATAAAAAAGACATAACATGTCAGTAAACTAATTTTGGAGAAAGAACATAAATAACAAACATTGTCTTGTGTTCAACTCAGCGACCAACTATTCTTATCATTTAAGTAGTCGTTAATGGAATAGTAAGCTTATAAACAAAGATTAGTTTTTACTTTGGCTTTAAATGCATTAAATGGCAAATCTAGAAAAGAAGATGGCAGTTTGTTATAAAATGTTATACCGAGCCCTCCGTGCAGCGGTACTTGATTATAATTGCCAAATCATCATCATCATCTTCCTGCCCTTGTTACTTGGGGTCGGCGCATCTCGTTTTTTCTTCCATTACTTCTTTTTTTTTCTTCATAGTCGCCAAACAAAAGAACATAAATTACATTTTCAAATCGCACACGCGTTAGATCGTGCAATCCCAAACGCATCATACATACCTCTTGTGTTTCCCTATTGAACTGCATTTGATTGTCACACTCGTGACGTAATTGGCACGTGGACCATTCGCTACTCGGTATCACTTGACACTCCATTTAACCACAACGTTCTAGCAATTCACGCCTAACTTTATTGATGTTCAAGCGGCGCTTTGGGGACCCTACATTCATTGTACGCAGGTACAGGTTAACTCGGTGTGTTACATGCTGAACGATTTGAATCAGAAGGTGCAATCTATTGTTCTATGGTGATTGATCTGAGTTGGACATGTAACATAACATGCTTATTATGTTTAAAGTCCCATGTAACAGGGGGTGAGCCTATTGATGGAATACTATCTAACCTACTTAACCTCACACATCCAGACTCCGTGGCTGCTGCTGAGAAATTCCTAATATCTGAAAATAGAAAAGTGTCGATAAAAATGGTAGCTAGATTGCGATAAAACAAACAATTTAATATGGTGATAAATATAACTGAGTGTCACAGATTTAAAAAAATGGTCCCTAGTTTTCAAAAACTTATAATGGCAACACAAAACTAGTAGCATTCAATGTTATAGTATACTTTAAATGTCTGTCACGATTTCATGATTTATTATAAGCTATCCAATGGTCGCATATTTCAAATAAATAAGAAACTGAAGCGTCTAACATTTCCCAGAGTCATAATTATCTGGTAAAGGAGTAGTGTTACTGGTTGTAAATCTTGTATGAAATTCTAACCAGTGCATAGTGCTAACTTATTGGTCAAGCACTAGTTAGATCGCAAAGTAGTTCAGTGCATGTTAATCAAAACTATGATTAAACATGCACTTTGTATTGGAATGCTGAATTATCAGATTTTATTTGAATAGCCATTAGATTGGATCTAATTAATCGCATTCTGACTTACGAGATCGGTGGGGTTTGGTGCTTTGTAACTATGTGTGACACTGCGCATGTGTGGCATGGCAAATATAATCAGTGCCAGAAAGATTGTTTAGAATAGCATATAAGTAGGTATGCATTTTATGGGATTGCAACTTTGTAGTGTTAAGGTAGGGAAATTTTTTATGCATTTTTATAGCTACTAATCCGTGTTAAGATTTTTCTGGAAAAGAAGTTACGGCAAACTGTTCTGTTCAATACAAAGTTGTAATATTTGTGAAATAAAAAAAAACGAAACAGAACGACGATGCGACCAGACCCTAAAATATTTCTTTAAACCTGAAACAGCTGCAAAGTTTTAAACGCGATTATTATCCACGAGAAGGAAAGTATTATTATATGAGTATTTTGTATCCCACTGAAGTAAAGTAACGAGTAAAATTTAACCCGGGACACAGTTTAGAACCGCTAGTAACGGGTACACGAGCGTGAAGTTTTTGGCTTAGTACAGTTATCATAGAGATTTTATAGCAAAAGTAAATCTCAACTTTCACCAAAATATCGCCATAAAAGTCTGAAAACTCCATCCATTAAGCTTAAGCTTACCGCAAGTTTTTGGCAAATTCTAAAGCTGTGGCCACATTACTGAACGTATGGTGGTAAATAATTGAATGAAATACTATAATATCTAATAGATCCCATTTAATTTTTTTTGGAGGTTGGGAAATCTCTGGGCGGAGCGGAAGGGATGTCAGACTTCTACTGACTAAAAACCACCCATGTTCCTTCTTAGCGATTTGTGTTCGGGGCCGCGGTATCTCTTTCGAACAACCATCCAATAGATCCCTAAGTCACGGATGATGACTTAGATAACGTCATCATCATCATTAGCCAAAAGAGTCCACTCCTGGACAAAGACCTTCCCTATAGAACCCCATAACGAACGGCAACCTGCCGCTTGCATCCACCGGTTGCCCGCGACTATAAAGATGTCGTCGGTCCATCTGGTAGATGGACTACCAACGCTGCGTCTTGCGGATCATGGTTGCCACTCGAAAACCTTTTTTCCCTACGATGACCCCATGAATATCGAAATAGATGATTGGATTTCATGAATTTCCCTGAAAATAGAAAGTGTAGTTTTCCCATTAGGTAAACTATCAACAATGAAGCTTCTCCTCATAATGTAACCAGCCGTCATGGACAGTGCTGCACCTACTTAGTATGCAAGTTCTATTTTTGTGAATGTGGGCAGGCGAGGGCAGGGTTGTTGCAAGGCAACCGATGTTGGAACGTCAATCGTTTTTCTTAGCCACTTTGCTTACTCAAACGTTCAAACAACCGTTTCGTGCGTTCAAGCGTTCCCAGCCACATGCATCCAGGCTTCTGAACACCCAGCAAATCTGCTATCAAACCGAATGGCCGTTTGTGATTGGTGAAGGAAATTCAACAGCCAATCAAAGCACTTGAGTATGTTCTCAACAACAGGTACCTACAACTATGTGCTTTTAGAAACCGGAGGAGATATTTATGTAGAAAGTTTTATGTGTGCTGGTAATTTAGTGGTCAATTTGCGTGCAACTGTAGTCGCGCAAGTTAAATTAAATTAAATCGATTGCAGTAATTATGTAGTAGGGTGGAGTTGGTTTTGCTTTCATGTAATGTTGGTTAATCCGAATGTGGTTTAGGATTTCCTTGTTAACTATAAAAATAAATTGAATTGATGTGCCTGATTATGATTGAATAAATAACAGGTTTTAAAAAAAATCCCCGCCGACAATAGAACGTGCACTTTGATTTTTAACTAAATTAAAATTCTGTAGAAAAAAGAAACCTCGAGTGTGAAATACACTGCTACATACATTTTGAACTGTAGTGTGATATGAGTCGGATTTCGAGGAAGTGCTTAAAAAACATTATTCTTTGATTATATTTATGGAGTAGTAATGTTAATCAGCTCATAAACTGTTCAAATCAGCCAAGGTAAAATAAAATACAAAAAAAACAAAAAAATTCGACTGAAAAAATTAAAAGTAAAAAATCAAGCACATTTTACATTAATAAAAACTTGGAAACTTTGAATATTAAAATGAAAAAGAAAGTATGGACCCCACCTGCTTCCAACTTTTGTTTAATGTCAAATGTACTTGTTTTTTTGCTTTTCAGTTGGCTTTTAATTTTTTAACTACTTTTTATATTTCCAGCTATTTAGTCAGCCACGAAAAAAATTTCGAAGGCTATTAACTTTTTTATCGATTTTTCACTTTCAATTTCTTTTGAACATATATAAGTTGTATATTTTTGTAATTTCATTTTCAAACCCTTTATTTCGACACCATACTCGGTGGTAACGGATGAAAAAATATTTTTTTCACTTTAAACAATGAAATCTAGCAGCCCTCATATTCATTTTTTTATTGTGTCACCTATCTAAGAACACATGGTAATGAGACGAATCTAACGATACCTTAATTAAAGATATCCATCTGCTCCCGTCGGGGCTGCGGAGCGGGAGAAGTCATTTGATAATTATATATTTTATTTTATATATTTTTTTCCCAACCCACAAAAAAAAGATAGGTGCGAAAAACATAACCCTTTCCTTGCAGTCGGGTAAAAACTATATAATAAACTTTTAACGAATCTTGAACTGATTTTCCTAGGGTTATTAAACCTAAGGTTTCTGCGTAGGTTGTAGCAACATCCGATTAATCACTTTCGGCCAAAAAGCTATCTTCGGTCAAACACTATAAATAATGAACTTAGTAAACACGGTTAATAATGGGTGCGATTGAATACGATACTAACCGGAGCTCTTTAGCTTGGTTTATGGATACTAAACTGTTGGTTACACTTTATAACACTAAAATAAAACTGAACTGACGAGCAGTTCAATAAAATATTTTTCTGTGATATTTTTCGTTCTAAGGAAAAATTTTTGTCATAAAAATTGACTTTGAAATCCAATTAATTCAATTTATGTAATTTAATAAACTTAACTAAACTAACAATAAATAATATAAGGGCGTTTAAAACTATTCCGTCTACTACTCGATCTTCTCTTTTGTCACTTCTTCACAATAGACACAGAATAATAAAAAAAAACTATGCTGCTGTTGGTTTTTTTATTTATTAGTATATTGCGTAAATTATATTATGCTATAGTTTTAAATACTAGTTTCTTCTGGAGTATTGTGATTCCCTATGGATAGAAACGTTCAATAGATATTATCGCGTTAGCTCATACATAACACGTTACTATTTTAATTGACTAACTGCCGCACTCAGAGAGCTTTAATGATTACTTAGGCCATCACTTAGTAAAGATTTTGACAGTTTTGTCATACAAAAGTATGTCAAACCTTTACTAAGTGACGGCTTAAGTAATCATTAAATATCTCTGAGTACCGCAGTAAGGACTGGTTTTTCAATCGCCAGTTAACTTTTATCTGACGAATAAGTTTGTCATTTTTGCAGTCGTTGGATAGACAATCTGTCAAAACATCACATTTATTCCTCAGGTAAAAGTTAACTGGCGATTAAAAAACCGGCCCTTTGTTAGATATTAATATCAACTAAGTACGTAAGTATTTTCTGCTCTAAAATATACCTTATCGCAGGTAAAATTTGTAACTTGATATCAATTTGTGTTACTGTAAATAATAGTACAATAATCTAATTTGGTGCGCACAAAAAATACAGAGTAATCGGATCGAAGGTCAGGTCTAAGACGTGACGAAACTATCAAAAGAAAGGCTTTTATTTTGGCCATTCATTGCAGGTCTGGATCAGAACCACGGATAAACAGGCGACAGCAAATGTTGCTTTTATGTTTTGCAGAGAATTGTTAACAAGCTACAATTTACTACAACAAAATATAAAATGAAAAGAATTTGCGATTTTATTTTCGTTCACGTGAAATGTTTATAAAAAAAATAGTATTTCCCTTTTTGAATCGACATTTGTTACCAATTTCAAGGGTTTTAATTTTTGCATCGAACCCTTGTTCTCATTCTAAGGCATTAGTTACTCCTGTCGGATCTGCGGGTTGTTCGAAAGAGATAATGCGTCCTCGACACAAAGTGCTAAGAAGGAATATGGGTGGTTTTTAGTCAGTAGAAGTCTGACACTCCCTTTCGATCTGCCGAAAGCGGGAGGGGTTATTTGATGATTTTCCATCCCCCCCCAAAAAAAGGCTTTAACTACTTCTTATAACATCAGCTATCTACCAGTAAAACCCTTGTCAAAATCGGTCCATCTATTTCGGAGCCGGAAGTTCGGTTCAATGAGGCGCTCCGGGCGTCGGGAGCCACGTGATGGCTTCCGGCCACCGTAGACGCGGGCCTGTGGACGGTGAGTGATGGGCTAGCTCGCCGTCCGTCCGTCTTATGACAATGACAGGCGTGTCGACGGCGCGTTCGTGTTCTACGCGCGCGTCCTCAAAGAGATGTCAGCAACACGCCCGTCGGGGCTGCGGGTTGTTCGCAAGAGATACCGTGACCTCGACATGAAGGGTTAAGAAGGATCATGGGTGGTTTTTAGTCAGTAGATGTCTGACACTCCCTTTCGCTCTGCCCAAAAGCGGGAGGGGTTATTTGATGATTTTCCAACCGCCAAAAAAAAAAAAAAGTTCAGTTCAGTAAAAAGATGTTCAATTAATATTAGAAATAAACAATTTAATTTAATTTATTTATACAAACGACAACCATTTGCTCATACCAAGTTTTTGAGAAGTGTGAAAAGAAACGCTGGCCATTGTGTAGGTAATATTAAACTTTACTAATGGTTTATTAAACATCGAATTACAAAAGAGACGAGTCTTCTTGTTTCCTAATTAATGGATTTTTCTTTTTTATGCCTCTTGGCTATGTGATATTTTTATATCAAAGTATTTTTAGAAACAATACTGTATTCCGAATTATTCTTGTCATTTGAATTCTAAATAATTGACGTTGTATTTATTTTTTCTGGGATTTTCATCATTAAAATCTATAAAGGTTTATTTGTATCTGTTTTTATGGTTCCGTTTTTGACTTAAGTATTTCTTTTAGCTTCTGTTATATTCGTCTATTAGACGAAACTAACCCGACCTGGAAAAAAAAAGAATATCGATCGGGATATCTACAAGGACCTACTATAATAGTCTCTAAATAAAAACAAAACTCATTAATAGAACTTCTATATTATATTACAGTATCAAAGAAAAAGAAAAGAAAGTAAGAGCTAATTCGTTGACATTGAAATAAACGCTAAGGTTTAATAAGATAAATTGCGTAGGAAGAAGGGATTTAGGATGAAAATCGGCAATTTCTTTAAAAATAAATGCTTGTATAGGATCCTAACTTTTTCCGTAACTTGATCCAGTTGAATGAAAGTGTTTGTGGGTAATCTTTACGGAGATAAAAAAACGTATTCAGTGTATTAAGGCGCTACTCCGCAGTTACCCGCGGCTAAGCCGAGCAGTCATAGCTAAGCTTTGTGTGAAAAGGTTTCCGGGTCGGACAAAAAGTGCTATTGGGATTTTTCATTAGGAATTTCTCAGTAGTAACCCGGAGTTTGGAAGGGGGATGTTACCCCCATGCCCATGAAAGCACGTTACGCCGTTTGTCGCGCACCTGATCTCTCTCCGGTCGGACTATGAGTCTAGGAGGGAAAGGAACAGAATGTCCACCTGTGCACACACTTGTGCACTTTAATATCTCTCGCGCCAATGGCTAATCTCCACTATGAAACGGTCAAGAGGACTATATATGAAAAGGGAAGCGGGATCGTCCATTGCAACTCACGGCCAATGGTCACAAACAAATGAATCGAGCTGCTAAAGCCGCGTAGCCGGGCAGATTGATTTGAAAAACAACATGCAATAAATACAACGTGCACCCCGGCTTAAGGAAAATTTTGCATTGCATGTTGTGTTCAAATCTTGCAGAGTAGTGAATTCTACATGTGGGCACTGCGGTGAAGTAGGTCATATGATGTCCAAATGCGTGAGACGACACTGCGAGAACTTGCTCTCGCTTTAAAAAGCCCAGTGACCACAAAACGGGAGAATGTGTTGCAAATAATATGTACCTCTGCGTGCACATCGTATAGTATTTAGTAGTAGTTGTGTAGTTATAGTGGAAGATCAACCTTATTAAAAGATGAATTTTCGGATTAAGGTAGAGTTTTCTACTTGTGTGCCAAAATTCGTCGAAATCCGTGAAACCGTTCCGGAGAGATTAAGTAACAAACAGCAAACTTAAGTTACCTAATTGCAAATTAGTTTGGATGCAGTGCTAATTTGTCTCCTCGTGGCTTAAATTTGGTTTCTAGGGTTGCTAAAGATTTGTAGTGTCGAAAGTTTTTAGGCTTGTGTAGGTAACCTACATTGAATAAAAATAAAATAAATAAATAAATATTTTTTGCCCAGACCCAGAATTGTAAATTTTAGGTATAAGTAGTACTAAGCGTTGCTTTCACTCACGTTTGCATATATATATATACTGAAACTAATCCGCAAGAAAAATATTGACAACAACTTATGGACTGTCTCTTTCTTCCAACTTCATATTTACTTGAAATTAAATATAAGTAATATAAGTAAAGAAAGCTAAAGCAGAAGCTTACCAAAGGTAAAGGTTAAGGACAATAGCTTTTCTTATTTCGTTCGTATTAAGTTGTTGATCGAGTCGATTGTAGACCCTGCGGCAATTTACTGTTCCCCCGGGCTCACTAAACACCGCCATTGCTTAGGATTTTCACACAAGTTACGGTGATTGGAGTTTGTCGCAGGCGCGGCTTAAATGTATTATTAAAGGTGTCTATTAACTTACTTATACCATTTATTTATATAAGTAATTTACGAGTAACGAACTAAAGGTATGGTTATTGTTTTCAGACGTTGTAATGTCTGATAAGCCGGCGGTACCTTATAATTTTCTTAACTACTGGCTGTAAAGTTAGAATTTAAAATCAGTTAATTGAAATAGAAGACAAGACGTTGAATAGTCTAAAGGATAGTAAAACATTCTCTGCGTGAGCAACAGTAAAAGAAAAGTTATAACTATAAAGTAAAACAAAGCATTTATTTCAATTAGGCCATTACAGGCACTTTTCAACGAGCGAAACTACAAGACATCATTACTTTTAAAAGTGCTGTAGTAGTCTGTTCCATTTTCATAGACACACTTTTAAATGAAAATATTGTTACAAAACGTACAATACCCAATGGGGAAACTGGTTATTGTACGTTTTGTTCATAAACACAACACTAAATTAAAATAAACAATAAGTAACTGCAATTCATTAGCAGTAGTTTTCGACGGCACGGTTGGTGCAGTGGCTGAGCGATTGGACTGCTGCGCGGGTATCGCGGGTTCGATCTCCGCCGCACGAAACAAATATTTGTATGGCCTACAGATAGTTGTTGCGGGTCTGGGTATTTGTGTTTGTGAACGCACCCTTTATACAGCAGAAATTATGAGCGAACAGGAAAGGTTTTTTTTTAAAAACAGGTTAACAAAAGATTTCAATCTACTTTAATAGAGCAGTGGAGTACTTACAGCCGACTGGCGAGTTGTTACTCGTTTCTATAAACCCAGTCAAACATCTCAAAACGGCAAAGGTAAACGTTAGGAAAATGTCTAAAAACCGTCGTTCTCGGTCTTGTTCTATCACCTCCTGCTATTGAGAGAAGTGGATTATGTTTCCTTTCCCTTTCCTTCCGCTCTTGGGCAGAGCGAAAGGGAGTGTCAGACTTCTACTGACTAAAAACCACCCATGTTCCTTCTTAGCCGGCTTCGTAGACGGACGGACGGTGAACTAGCCCACCACTCACCGTCCACAGGCCCGCGTCTACGGTGGCCGGAAGCTATCACGTGGCCCCCGACGCCCGGAGCGCCTCTCGCTGGGACGAGAGGTTCTCTTCCTCTCACGTTCCGCCACCTCCTTCGCTAGCATCACTGCTTCGCAGAAGGAGGCGACGGCGTCCTATTCCTCCTCGCCCCGAACCATGGCTTTTGATTACACCCCTCTCACAGAGAGAAAGTCTGTGTCCCAGCAGTGCAAACATTAAGGAAGGCAGGAAGATTACACAATACTCATTATGTCTGTGGTGTTTAGAGTAGGGCCTCAATTAATTCGAGTGTCGGCAACGAAACTAACCACGGATTAAGTCCACCATTAACCCGAATCAAAGCGGTTCTGATTAGGGTAATAGATAGCTGTTTCTGTGGTCAGCGTTAGAGCTTGGACTATTAGTTTCCACTTTGAAATTAGTGTAATAGGGTTTTGATTTTGCCATGGTAGTTAGTAGGGTCAAAGGGTCATTCAGCAGGAATAGTTAAATTACAGACGACGAAACTATGTTTTAACTGCACTTAAATATGTATTAAAAACAAGGAAAGTTTGTAAATTTGGATGAACGTGGTGTCTTCGAAATTCATTCCGGTTAAAAAAACCGCTGATTGAGGCATCTAGATTATAGCCAAGTGGCATGGGTTATCTTTTGTCTTATAAACAACTTTACACGGACGGACTAAGGCGCTGAACGAAGTCGATTTTTCCATATCCATATCAGTAGGTAAAAACCAATTTTAAATTTGATTTTGTATACATTGGAGCTCAATTCATGTTATTCATTATCTACTTTTCAGTTGCTAAAATTTCGACGAATGACTCAAATGCCAGGACTCTATCGTCGATCTTATCCTCATGACAGGACCAACGATGGTGCTATGGGTATGATGAATTGATGATAGAGTGTTATGAAAAGCAATTTATCAGAGATGAAAACTAGGTACGTAAATAGGATAATCATCAGTTCCTTTTTAAAATTAACATCCAACAGGCATTATAATGTTTATCCTTTCTCTGTGTGTAGATCGCACTGTAATCAGGGATCCTGGAAGACCGTTTGAATGTATCATTAGGTTTAATCAAAATCTATTCATGCCAAAGTTGTTTATTCGATAGCGGAAACATGCAGTGGTGTCATTTTGTCTAAACTATGCTAAATAATAACTCGAATCAAACAGACTCAACTATGTATATAATATCGACGAAACGAAGACTTAAAACTTTTAGCATTTTTTGTATTATTTTTACTAGAGCTATGGGATATAAAAAAGAAACACGTTGTATTTTGTACCAATCACTAACTGCCGCACTCAGAGAGCTTTAATGATTACTTAGGCCATCACTTAGTAAAGGTTTTGACAGTTTTGTCAAACAAAAGTATGTCAAATCTTTACTAAGTGACGGCTTCAGTAATCATTAAACATCTCTGAGTACCGCAGTAAGACTAAGATTTATAATTGTATATAAATCGAATAGTAAAATTTAATCGGATGATCCAGGCAATACCTGAACATAACATAATAATATGTAGTTAGAAACACCTCTGTAAAACTAAAATTAATGTTTGTTCCAATTAAAATTTAAATCGGTCACGATTATTGGTTGGCATCAATTATTGGTTTTAATTAACAATAGGTTGAACAAAAGAAAACTAAAACAGTAATCGCGTCGCCTACATCTGGTAGAAGCTGTTTCAATATTTGATTACGCGGTCACCGCCCGCGCGTTATCACTTCCCGTAGTGAAATAATCTGCTAAGGCATGGTTGTGTTATGATATCGTACTTTTAATTAATTACGAACATTTCTTGGAGATTTATCAAAGACCGGTCTTGTATTCGGCGAACCTGTTTTTCCTCTAATTAATTACATAAAATCTCCGTTATCCGCTTCAGATATAGAAATAAACTAAGAATTACACAATTTGCAGTTTTATATGCTAAATTCGGGTTCAGAAAAAATTGATGTCTTGATTATATTCACTGGTAAGCTGTTTATACGTAGTACGGGTTAGCTAAACATTATCTAGATTGGTACGTTAGTTAAAATTAATCGAAATTCGATTATTCCAAACATGCAGATGTTAGCTATTTTCATCACATTAACTAAATTACTGAACTAGTAACGAGAGTATCCATTAATTTACTCTGTTCGTACCCACTTTATCTATGTAACTAATAGTACGTTCAAACAAACCTACTTTTTTGCTAGGCTTATCTTGGGTTTTATATCAAATATGTACCTACAAGGGAACACCAAAGAAATCTGACGACACACAAAGTTAACTGTAGTCTGATTTTCAAACAGCTAGTCCACGTTGTTGTATTAGGGATTTTTATGAAAATTTGACTTTATTTACAAAAAAAATATTGTATCCATTAGGCCTTTAAATAATAATGCCGCGTTAAATTGCTGCAAATTATTTAAAGGCTTGGTAATTCATTTCATCATAGCAAAAAGTAGTGCCAATTAAAATTCTAGATCACGACAATACATAATCAAATTATCGATATGTGCCGTGCCGTGCGTAATTGAATGAAGCAAAAGCGTAACATTGAACTCTTAGGAACAACAATGTTAACAGATCTGTTATGTTAAATGGGGTATAGTTTAGTCGAGCGACGGTAGACGGAGAGCGGCGCGCGCGCAGCTCCAGTGCTCCTCTAGTCGTGAACGCGTTGCCTCGATCCCGCTATCTGTTATAGTGTTGTACTTGTTATCAATGAGCATCTATGTTGTGCGTATCTCATAAACAGCCGAACGTTTGAGGTAAGACTTGTTTCATATATTACTAAATTATTACTCAAATAATTGTAAGTTTATAGTTTTGGTTTTTAACCGACTTCTTCAAGTTACAGCAAATTCCAGTTATTTAGGTTTAATTTGATTTCTAAAATACATTAATTTACCTAGAATCAATTCACAGAAACTAAAGTTAATTTGTTTCTAGTTCTTGAATATTGTATTAGGTACTTCGTTAATACAACAAATTCAATTACTTATTATTAAGACTCATAGGTAACTCTTTCTAATCTGGTTTTTCTATTACGTTAACTCTAAGTTTCTGTTACGTTTTTAAAGGTTCTTGTTTTCTGTAAAAGCTTCCGAAGTAACCGTAAGAGTAAGATCGAAAAGCCATCACAAAATTACTTGATTTTGTTAACGGTTAAATAATATTTTTATCAGTAGGTATCATTAAAAATATAATGAGTTTTAATTAATTATAATAAATAGTCTTAGCTCAAAAGGTCGCGCAACTGTGTAATTAATATATAAGAAATAATAGGTATAACAAAACATTAATAAAAACAGGTTATGTTAGCTCTAAAAAAATAGGCAGAGATAAAAATGTATTTATTGCAATTATAGTACATTCTATATAACTCAGATATCAATTGTTTAAGTTCGCACAAAGTTGTAGTAAATAGGTTTGTTGATTTCGAGGGTTTCATTATCAATGTTTAAGTAGAACAAATTCTTATTAGAATCCGACTATGTACTACATAAGATGATCCACATAATTGTTATTCTGAAAACGTAGAAGGTGACTTTTGATATATTAATCTACAGAAACAATGTGATAATAGAGTCTGGCTTTTTGTTTTGTAAATGTAATATTATGTTCGAAAACATTGAGATTTTCGTAGGTACCGACACATATATCGTTCTCAATATTTTTCATGGAAGGTAGAGCCCACCAAAATTATACTAGACATAGGTATGTGTATGAACATATTATTTTGAATAGCTTAGGGAAATTAGATGATTTAAACTCTGAAACGAGTTCATTATTAAAAAAAGACGTGTGGCACTCGGAGACTGCCGCGGTAAAGCTATTGCATAGCATTTTTTATCAACCTATGCAATTATAATTATTTATTTATTTTATTAATGCAGTATTTAAATATAGTATTTATACTTACACTTTTACTAATCATCCTCATCTTTTATTATATGTTCTTTTACGTCTCATGTCGCGCCTTGGCGACAACTATTTTTGTTGGCAGCCTTATAATCGATCTTATTCGATTTATTTACTTTGATTTTGCTCTTTTAAAATATTAAATCTAATAATTTTTCAATGTTTACTTTTCATCTGACATTACGTCAGTTGTCAAGATGTCATTTACTTTTTCTTTTATTTTGTGTCATAGTTTTTCTTAGTGGTTAGAGCTATGAAGGTTACATTTGATTTATATAATTTAATTTATTTTTATTAATATGTTAGCTCAAATAATGTAATTTATTGATAATTTCTATTAATAGTATCTTATCTTACACTTATAAAATTAATTAACACGCTCACAGAAATTCTTTGAGGAAGTTTTTGACTGAATAATACAGGCCGTTTTAAATACAGGCAACTCACAATTTTTGATCTCAAGAAATTGTCAAGTGTCAATGTCAATTTGTTAGGTTTTTATTTTCGTTACGGAATTTCTGGATTCGGTCCCCACGCTCAAGGCCCGCGATAGAAGCTATGCAATAGCTTAAAATATTTTTAATTAAGCGTTTTTAAAGGATAATAAACGTAGCCCCAAAATGCATTATTCCTTTGGCAGACTCCTAAACAGCTTTGTCCCGAACATAGCTAGTCAGTCCAAAGAACTGTACACCATAGTCAATTGAGAAGTATTCAAAGCCAAAATCAATAAAATTGCTTGTTAAAACTCTTCACTTTTGTACAGACCCCAGCACATCAAGCTACTACAAGCTTTCAAATTCATTAAATAGATTTTCAACACTATCGCTAAACCATTAGGTTCATGTTTGATTGGAAAATTTTACAGTTTCGGGTCCGTTGATGTGCTGGCGTATGTACATAAACTCGTGGCATAAGCGAAATGTTGTCTGTGATGACTGATATTTTTACGATCGATCTGGTCCTTAACTATATATTTACGGTTTTCCTCACAGGCAAGTCGTGATAGGTTTTTAGCCTTTGAAATAGTAGTAGAGCTCAAAATCATTTCAAAAGGAAAGTTAGAATTTCTGTTAAACAATGATTCTAAACTTAAAACCGTGGAGTGTTTAATGGGCATAATTTTAGACGAACAAGAAGATGTAGAGTACCAGCTTCTTTGTTACCAAAGACTCTTAAGAATATCTTAAGTAAATTTTGCTATCTTTGCCAAGATTTATAAAAACTTGAACAGTCAACAACAAAAGAGTGAATCACTTACCTTCTGTAAAGGCATTTACACTTCTTGGAGTCGTACCGACAAGGGTAAAACAATTAGTTTAAGAATAGACAAGAGGGCTAATTGTCTGTCTTACGAACTGATGACCTGGTATTCAAAAAAGACGTGTGGCACTCGGAGACTGCCGCGGTAAAGCTATTGCATAGCATTTTTTATCAACTTATGCAATTATAATTATTTATTTATTTTATTAATGCAGTATTTTTTTTCTTCGTAAAGTTAAATAATATTGAGGCATATATTACAATTTGTTTTTAAATATTATTAAATCAAATTACATATCCACGTAGGATTTTTCTGCTTTACGTTGACGAAATTCCCTTTGACGTTCAGCATTTATTTTTGGTACTATTTTTTTTTTTCTTAATTTTTCTTAAAATTTTTCTGACTCTGATAATATGCCCTTTGACGTTCACAATTTCTTTTTCTTTTTAGCTCTTTTTTTAGCTCTTTATGCTTTTCTTCTCTATAAAAAAAAAGAGTTTTTGAGCGTGTTAGTTAATTTTATAAGCGTAAGATAAGATACCATTAATAGAAATTATCAATAAATTATATTATTTGAGCTAACATATTAATAAAATTGAATTAAATTATATAAATCAAATGTAACCTTCGTAGTTCTAACCACTAAGAAAAACTATGACACAAATTAAAAGAAAAAGTAAATGACATCTTGACAACTGACGTAATGTCAGATGAAAAGTAAACATTGAAAAATTATAAGATTTAATATTTTATAAAAGATGAGGATGATTAGTAAAAGTGTAAGTATAAATACTATATTTCCCCAACATTTTGGTTATCTTTATAGCAGTATTATATATAAATTAACAAAACAAAAAATAATAATACTGCATTTGTTATAATAATAATAAAATGAATGTAAGTATATAGAGTACTAACTCATTTTCTTTCACTATTTTTTCGTGACTTTCTTCATTAATAAATGCACTTTGTTTATTCATATTTAAAACACTTTGTACACAAATTATACGAGTACAGATATTCACTGTTGTACATAGATGATAAATACCTATACACCTATATACTTTCTCACAAACAGCTGATTACGGTAGTTTTCCAATACAACCAATGCCACCTTAAGGCGGGTTGCTGAACTAAAGAGACAAGCGTGATATTTCAAAAAGTCATTGTCAAGTGTCAATTTGTTAGGTTTTTATTTTCGTTACGGAATTTCTGGATTCGGTCCCCACGCTCAAGGCCCGCGATAGATTAGAAGCTATGCAATAGCTTAAAAAAAAAATTACTAAGTAGGTACTGTAGAGACCTAAAACTTTGTGTTCTAAGGAATTAACTCTGCCAGGTTGTAAAAAAACCTATCCATATGAATTATGATGGGTTCAAATTAGGATAATAAAAGAAGAGACAGTGTAGGCGTCCGTCAAAGAGTGGGATGTAATTAATATTATGATTTTCTTTACAAATAATTTATTTCAGTTCATTGCGCAAACGCCTTTTTTTTATTACACTTATCATAATAATATACTCGTATTCAAATATAAAAAAGCTTTTTTGCAAAAAAGCTTTTTATTTTTTCATTTTTAGTTGTAGTCCTATACAAATATTTACTATGCATTTAACATTCAACCAAGAAACCTAACCCTTAACCCTTAACATTGCTTTCAACTCCTAACCGTTGAGGAGTAAGACCTTCCATCATTAGCTCATCAACATGAAGTGATGACTGCTAAATGCGAATACTAGAATAGCGTCAGAAAAAGCACGAAACAAGTAATACGTGCCTATGAAATTTGAGGGTTACCCTCGGTTTCTCTGGGATCCCATAACCAAGTCCCGGTTTCTATATCATAGTAGGTACCAGCCTTGAAATATCTCCTTTATAATTAAAAAAGAATCATCAAAATTGGTTCATAAACGACGAAGTTATAAGCGAACACACATAAACGAGAAATTATCATAAATTAAAAAAAAAATGTTCGTAAAATGACAACTACTGGGTCAAACAATGTCAAATTTTTATGGGACCAAATGGCAACTATTACGCATCAAACTAAAAAAGAATCGCTTAAATCGGATCATAAATCTCGGCGTAATCGGTGTACATACATAGAAAAAAAAAACATACCGATCGAATTGAGAACCTCCTCCTTTTTGGGAAGTCGGTTAAAAATCACAACCAATATAGAAACAATTCCCACACTATCCCTTTGATGTAGCTACTTATAAGAGAGGAAACCCAACCTCTATTGTTTTTCCCCAAAAACAAAACTGATAGGAAAAATATGGAAACATAATACGGAACTTTACTGTTAGCAAAATAGGAATCTGTTTAGTTTTAGTTCCGTTCTTCCATCAAGTTCTCAGTTTTATCAATGAACATGACGCCAACAAAGCGTTGTGTTTCTAATTGACCAATGGATTGGGCCGTGAAAATGGACGCTGATGTGCAATTAATAATTGACGCTATCAGCACTTCTTTACATTTTCCGCCAAATTCGCTGTTGCTAACAGTTTTGCGATACTAAAATAAACTTGTATATACTTCACTCATCTGCCAAAACATGAGTCGATTGCACTTAAATCAAAAAGTAATTATTTTTCAGAAAATAGTGTTTTTGTTGGCGTAACATCTTGATATGTTTAAAATAAATATTTGAGTTCGAGTGCAGTCATGATCAAACTGTCGATAACATCACTTTGATATTTGATTAGACAAGACTTTATATACACTGATAAAAATAGATTATAGTATTTCTTAGTAACCTTAAACTTGCTCTGGTCGGTTAAAAATTTCTCATGAACGATAGAATTACGTAATTATTTGAACACCTGGATAATTAACTTCATGTGCTCAGAATATTTATGGTAAGTAGGTACTGAGGTGGGATAAGTTTCCATCCTTATTTATAATATTAAACTTTGATGACCTGCTTGTTAGCGTAGAGTTATAAAAGTTAATACAACTTTGTTTTTTTTTTTGGGGGTAGGAAATCATCAAATAACCCCTCCCGCTCTTGGGCGGAGCGGAAGCGGAGTCAGACTTCTACTGACTAAAAACCACCCATTTTGCTTCTTAACCCTTGTGTCGAGGTCGCGGTATCTCTTTCGAACAACCTGCAGCCCCGACGGGAAGTTAAGGTGAATGCTCCAACTAGCCCGCGAAATTCAATTTTTTTTACGTTTTTTGCAATTTGCAGGTCAGTGTTAGTTTGTATGTTGATTAGAATATTAATTGCGGCTGTAAGACGTATGTAGTTACAGAAATATAATCATCAAAATCATCAATACAAGCCTCCAAGTTCATAAAGGTGCAGGAACTTGAAAAAGTCATTTTTGCACCTTTATGAACTTGGAAGCTTGTATTGATGATTTTGATGATTATAATTCTATAAGTACATACGTCTTACAGCCGCAATTAATATTCTAATCAACATACAAACTAACACTGACCTGCAAATTACAAAAAACGTAAGAAAATTTGAATTTCGCGGGGTGGTTGGAGCATTCACCTTAATACAACTTGGTTTACCATAAGTTTTGTTTTATTTTAATTTTTATTTCCGTTGGAGTACTAGGATTTAGTTAATTACACATAACGTCACGCCTGTAATTCCCGAAGGGTGAGGCAGAGGTGTACCTAATAGTACACCCACATTTCGCCAGTAATGTTTAAGTCCCATGTAATAGGGGGCGAGCCTATTGCCATCAACCGGACACAAATCCAGACTCCGTGGCTGTTACTGATAAATTCCTGATGGAAAAAGCCAATAACACTTTGCCCGACCCGGGAATCGAACCCAGGACCTTATGCTCAGCAGTCGCGCTTGCGACCACTAGACCAACGAGGCAGTCCCAGTTAGTTAATTACTTAAGAGGAAAAAGCGGTCTTCGTGATGCTGCAAGCGACAGTGTTGTTTCAACTAGTTCTTGTGAAAAGTTCGTTCTTTCAAACTTCGTTTTGCAGCTGTTTGTGGAATTAGTTAAATGAGAACGTCTGTACGTTTTTGAAAGTTTGAAAACAGTCGTCAAAGTTTAAATGCATTTCATAAAGATCACGAATTTAAGTTGTTCATATTTCACTTCAGTTTATTGCATTATCGTCGAACTCGATTCAAACTGGAGCAGTGAGTTTAACCATAGACAAATAATTTTATTTGTCTATGGTTAAACTCACACATTAACATAAAGTTGAGTTTAAACATTTGGTTAAACTCAACTTTATGTTAATGTGTAACACAATCTTGAGGTATTAAAAACATTTTTTGACAGTTTTTTTTGTAACAGGAAACATATTTCGTAGCTTTTCATTAAACTCTTTTTTTTTAAAGTATTTTATGGCCACAAACATACCAATATTAAGAAGTTCTATCACCTGAACTATCTTAATACTCTACTATTATCTCATCGCATAAACTTTAATCGATTGGCCTTATCGGTTTACGGTAAGTGGGTTTCTGGGACTTTGCAAATAGTAGCTCAATAGTTACCCGTTAAACGTCAAAGTGCCTAGTCGTCCAGTGAAGCGTTTTAAGGTCAGCCCTGAACCCTGATGAAGGTTGTACGACTATGTGTAACATTGACTTATATGGAATATTCTCACTCGCGGCAGTAGTATAGAAGACAGAATAGTGATGTAATCTCGGTTGTTATAGCAACGAGTAACGACACACATCTCCGCGAATACAGTTTCCGAGTATTTGGATATTTGAAAACCACAATCATTCCGGGAACGAGGTTTCGGTTAGTGAGAAATGTCTAAAGCCGTATTTGTGTGAATAATCTAACACATGAAAGACAAATGTGAATCCGTGGATCTTAATAAAAATCCGACAAAAGATTTCGGATACCGCTGGATATAACGAATTATTCTTATCTAGGGGCACTGAGATTTTATTTCAGTTCTTTGTCCAGTTGAAGGAATTTGCTCGTTTGCCAAGATTGCGGTTTACCGGTTTCCCTCAGAATGTTTTCCAATGGACCGACGAACTTCTCACAGAATCCCTTCTAAGTCTCGATCGCTGTTACTAAGGTACTTTGTGTTATTTAACTTTTTCGTTAACTGCTTACTGGAGCTAAGTTCAGACTTATTTTTGATCCGCTACCAATTATCGGATGGAGCTGATTTATTTATAGCTCACTGTGTAGGTTGACTTGAAGATCCTACAAAGTTATATTAGACTGCCAAAGTCATGATAGTTCTACGTTTTGAAATACAGTTCTACATATATTTATAAATTCTTAAGATATAATCGTAGGTACTTGTCGTTACTTCAAATAAATGTTCTAGTTACAACTTTGTTTTCTGCTCTGCTCTACGTCCTAAATTGACTCACGAATAACAATAAAGTTTATTCATAAAAGATTTAAAATTAATGTATAACACAAACACTAAAACGTTGCTCGCGTAATTACATAGCTAAATAAACATGAACGTTTATACAGCAGCGTTGAGTTTTGGCAAACGGTCTGTCTTACAGAGTAGGTAAGTTAGTATGCCAGTATGGACTTATGTAGTTTAGCAGTATACGGTGCGAAGCTAAGGCGGTGGTGGCGACAGCTGTCGTAACTATTGTGCTACGTCAAAGTTCCAAACTACACCGATACGGGATAGAAATGCAGTGAATAGTGTTGCATCGTTATTAACACATGAACACTCGCCTTCTCGTGGTTGCAAGTTAATTAGGAACTCGTGTTCTATCGGGACTTGTCGAATGCGACGGGAACAATGAAACAATTGACTGTTACTGCTGTATGAAGGAATGTATGATTTATTTGATTCGACTTTGTAAACTTGGCTATGTGCTATTTCAGGCTATAATCTATCCCGTCGGGGCTGCGGGTTGTTCGAAAGAGATACTGTGGCCTCGGCACAAGGGCTAAGAAGGAACATGGGTGGTTTTTAGTCAGTAGAAGTCTGACACTCCCCTTCGCTCTGCCTAGAGCGGGAGGGGTTACTTGATGACTCAGATCCGTTCTGGCGTGATTAATTATCCAACATCAATGTTAGTATAGATTATTTACTTACCAAGTTCTAAAAGACGCAATAGCTTTGCTACGGTAGAGATATTAATATTCTGATAATCCTGAAATAGAAAGGTATCAGAGACAACACAACATTTTGTTATTCTACCTATGACAGCTCTTCACAAAAGTTCTGTTCTCGATGTACACTCGTATAATGTCTGGTAACAAGTCAACCTAATTTAATTACCAGCACTACCAAATATACTTCGTCTTAAATTCTGAATATTGTGTCAAAGTTGGCGAGCCTGCCAAAAAGGCATGGCTCCAAGCATCGTTCAACGTCGACTGAATTGTTACCTAATCTAGGTTTCACTTAGCTTTTATACCTAGAATATATAATCTTATCTTACTTCTATTATAAATGCGAAAGTTTGTAAGGATCATTGGGTGATTGGATGGATAATAAATATGTCCATCAAATCGTCCAATCCTTCACGCAAGAATTACTAAGCGCACTTGGATGAAATTTGGCACACATATAATTTATAATCTAGATTAACACTCTTAAGTTAACATGAGCGAAGCTGCCAGAATATACTAGTATAATTTAAATATATTTTAAGGCTTTACATGTCAATGGTATGTATTTAGTTACCAAAGCAAAGAGACCGACCTTTCTAATGAGTACAAACTCGAGTACAGGCCTGACAAATGTACCAATATACCACGTAGGTAAATAACTATTTGCTTATTTATAGATGTTACTAGTTGAAATTGAATGTATGTGATGTAGAACAGTCAGACCAGAAACATCTAATTTAGAGTAGTAATTAGCGGCCCCTAAATGGAGCTTTTGAACTTACGCAGAGATTACATGGAACTGTAATCTTTAAACCTGTACAAAGCTGCAGAAATGTCTTGAGGTTAGCCTCTTGTAAGCTCGTTTTGAGGTAAAGGATCTTACTGCTATTTATACTTCTCTGGAAGCTTCTTCTTGTAAAATATAAGTGTAGTATTAAACATTCCATTTCCCCAATTATACTACTATATTTAACAATGTTTCACATATTTTTTAATTGGATCCCAAAGTAACCGGTAACAGTATTTAATTAACCACCCACAATGTTAAATAATTAACAAATTCAACGTAATCAAAGCCAATTTGCTGTAATTGCATCAATTATAAAATGAACGTGGTCCCAAAAATAAAAATGAATGACTGGAATTTTTTTATTATCATTGATATCTTTGTTAGGCGCCAAGCTTTATAAGAGCTTTTAACACCTAAATTAACTAGAAAATTATGACTTGCGTACAATACGCAATAATTTTATGGAGCATAAATTAATTTTGGCTTGTTATAGGTAGTACAGTTGTGGGAATAATTAATTTATGAGTAATATGCAAGAGGGTGACGGTATGGTATTGTTCTGTTTCAAGGTCTATAGGTCTAATTTCGAAGATGACATGCAATCAATGAAGCGATGGCAATTATAATCAGGATTTTACGCAACGCTTTCGATGTTGATTGTACCAACATTTGCTGAAGTAGTTTGGAGTTTAGTGCTCAGTAATACCGTCGCTCTGCACGTTGCGACTGTGATGCAAATTAGTGTAAGCCTGGATACTTGTGATGAATGTGATCAGTTTATGTATGACAAGCGGGACCGACGACTCGAAAACTCATCTCTTTGAGTCGAGAGATTGGTCACAGTTATATCGTGTTATCTTTACGTCCGACTACACGTCTATCATGTCCACTCATAAATAAGGAACAGTTGCTTGTTTATTTCCTTTTACTTACGGCTTTCTTTTAAATAATTCCTGCATACTTCCAGAGTCACTGAACTACAGTTTACAACCAACCTTAAAACTTCTAAGAATAATCATTGCGATTCCTTAAAGTTGTTTTATGGCTTAGTTTACGATACACAGTCGTAGTTTAAGCACATAACAGTTATGTAAGTACAGACTTTTACACACGAAATGTTGTTTGTAGTTTGATGAAATACCTATGTCAAAGGTCGTCTGCGGAATGTCTGGCAAAAACATGCCGATCCGTAGTTGTCTGGGAAAAATATTGACTACATTCTAGTCATCTTATATGTCAAGTATATATTGGCAGGAGTACTTGATCGCTACGATATCCTCTGGGTTTCGCCCTCAGGGTTGGCATTCCCTAAGTTAATACATTATTTCGTTAATATTCGCAAGAGATACCGCGGCCTCGACATGAAGGGCTAAGAAGGAACATGGGTGGTTTTTAGTCAGTAGAAGTCTGACACTCCCTTCCGGTCTGCCCAAGAGCGGGAGCGGTTATTTGATGATTTCCACCCACCATAAAAAAAAGGCTATGAGCACTTGGATTAATTTTATACGAAGTGACAGTCGTCTAAAAAGTGCTTTTAAAGTAGGTGCGGATTTGAGCGAACCACAGTGCATTGCAAAAACCCTCCTAGTCGCGTACATCGCTTTCGTATTTTTGCACACAACAGCCGAGCCCACAACCACATTTATGGAAAAGAATTTAGAAGCGCTGTTGCCTGGGCTATTGTAGAGTGCTTTTAGGTTTAATTTTAAATCCACCAAAAGTTTAAATCTAAAGGTTAAACATGGCTTCAATAATGAAGCTCTCAAGTAATTTTATCGTCAGCCTCTGGTTTTTATTAGCACTGCAGCCAGCGGGTGTTTGTTTTTGTACTCAGCTAAACAGTTAACAAGGTTTGATGTCTCATCAGATTATCTTGTTGGTATTGAGTTCCGAGTCTCGGGAGGCAGTGGAGCGTTTCGTGCGCTATGATCCACGACCGGCAGTTTGTAGGTCTGTAGGGCATAGCATAATAACATATATTATTATTCGACAAGTGCTTGTGATTTATCGTTATAGCTAGTATTTGTATAGTACGCCGCGCCCGTTTTGTTGTAGCAATATATAAATAGCAAAATAAATCAGATTGGAACCAACTGTTAGAGAAATAATATAAGCTGAGTTGATATTTACTTCCATTGCAAATTAGTAGACGTACCTAAGTTATTAAACCTACTAAGTAATTACTAAATACAGAATAAAAACTAGTAGGTATTATTGAAGACTAATTGCCGTACTCAGAGATATTTAATGATTACTTAAGCCGTCACTTATTAAAGATTTGACATACTTTAGTATGACAAAACTGTCAAAACCTTTACTAAGTTATGGTCTAAGTAATCATTAAAGCTCTCTGAGTGCGGCAGAAAGACTTTTTAAATGGCGTACCTTTCACGACTACACATTGAACAAAACAATAACATATTTTCCCATCAGTTAGTATTTGTCAGTCAGTCTGGATTTGTTTCGTTATATTTTTAGTAGTATTTATTGTCGTTTGATATACACTTATATCAAAGGACAATAAATACAACAAAGTAGGATACCGAAGTGGTTTTAAATCAAAGGTTTATTGTTACAGTTACGCCTTCATGTCAATAAATATCGACAGTAGAAAGGGACAGTAGGTAAACCTGACAACCGGAAAACTAACACTTACACGAAAATAAACCTCGTTTGAAAAGTATCACATGTTCACCAAAAGATTCGATTTGGGGTTCCTCTCTACACAAACGTGAATAAAATATCAATGCAATATTTTCAATGGAGTATTAGTATGTGGGAGATATTTTCAGCGTATGATTCAACGGGGAAATATCTAACATATCTGGGATAGTAGCACGGAAATGCCCTTTGATAGTGAACTATTTATTATTGTTTTAATAATAGTGCTTCAGTTGTACGTGTAACATCTGTTCGGCGCCGCCTAATGAGATGGTTGGTGAACCTAATCGAATAATTAAGGGCAAACATTTGAGACAGAATTTAAAACGAACATTCCCAATGCTGATTCAATTATTCTTATTTACATTTGGTACTTTTCGCTCACTGGTGTGCAGCTTAATACCACCCTTAACCCTAATAGATTTTAATAACTTGAATATTATGCAGATTGAAGATACCTAAGTGTGTTGACCTTTGACTCTTGGTCAAAACAGCGGCTTTGTTGTTAATTGTCTATTCCAATATCTTGCGTTAATCCGGTCAACCTCCTTTTGACATTCATCGAACGCGATGGGGTGGTTGAATCCGAAGCGTGGAACTGGCAGCTCTTGATTGACTTATTTGAATATCGAATCGAATCAATTAAAATAATGAAAGCAAGCAACAAACAAGAAGCAAATCCAATAAATCAAGATGGATGCCTAATAAACCAGGTTGTGTTTTAATTTATTTTCAATACATTTCCAATTTCGTATACTCATTTAAATAATATGACGGCGAATGGTAATACGATAAATTAGGAACATTATCGATTTCGCCACACTTGTCTCACGAATGCAATTAGTTCCATATAACACGTAAGTACGTACATTGTTTACGCACAGCTGGATGCCAAGTAAATGAATGGTACTTAGATGAGGACGTAGATATTCGGTAGGTTTACATCACGGCCGCCGCGCCTCGTCGTAAAACTGTGATATTATGACATTACCGAACACACACGTCTGCCTTGTTTATGCCACAGCCTTGTGTCAATGTAGATAAAAAATCTCGTTTTACACTTTTTTGGGAACTTCATTTACGGGCAAGTGTGAGTCGTAACCACGTACATTTCGATGTTACGGTAAAGTTCTAATACATATCAAGCTATGTTTGTCACATAACAGGTTTATTATCGTAAGCAAAAGTTAGGATAAAGTTGTTCCTAATGCGACAAGTTACGTCACACTAAATATTTATTGCTAAAACTTGGATAATATACTCTGCCGTGAGTCTATGATTTATGTGAATGTCTACCTAATCAGCCCGAGCAGCAGGGCTATTGCGTATCTTTTTAAATGTCAGTGGCTATCATAGTATCATCGATTAACTGTCAAATGGTTGTGGTTTGGTACAAAATGGAACCATTTGACAGTTAATCACGGCTATTGCGTATCTTTTTAAGTGTCAGTGGCTATCATAGTCCATGAATTAACTGTCAAATGGTTCCATTATGTACCAAACAATAACCATTTGACAGTTAATCGATGGACATTTTGATAGCCACTGACATTAAAAAAGATACGCAATAGCCCTGCTGGACTGAGTTGAATCATCTTCAATTTGTTTTTAATTATAAACTTAATCTTTCGACGGATGGTATTTTTTCTCGATCATAAGATTTTCTTTAACGTTAATGAACATTTTAAGGGCTTGGGTTAAGCTCCTTTTTGGATGTCATGGGAAGAAAACCATTGCGATTTTCCTGTTATTTATAAAGCAGTAATAATGTTTTATAAGTAACAATATCGGTAGGTACTAATGTGTAGGTAGATAGCTATGAGCTATAATTACAACGTCAAGGGTCTTTGACTCTTTAAGTAAATGCATTAAGTAATTTCTCCGGGGAAACTGAAAGTTTGTTAAAAGGGTTGTAGTTCCCAGTAAAATACAGTTGTTTAGAAAAACAAGAGACTATTATGAAATTCCTGGAAGCTGATAAAGTAAGACTGACCGCTATTTGCATTTGTATTAGAACTTGATCAAATACTCGTAATAAAAAATGTTTTTTTAAGCTCTACAATGATTAACGACGATCATTTGTTTAAAATTAGCTAAGTACTTTTTGAGTGAAGGATGACAGATAGTTTACTGAAGCAATCGCTGTGGGAACATAGTTTTTACGAGCTTGCGTTGAATGACGCTGTATCAACGACCTAACCATGAACTCATGCGGCCATAATGATCTGCAGCGCGTTAAATGGGAGGTTATTAAACCATCAATCATATAGTTGAATGACTTTAGCCAAAACTGAGCGACCGATTTAAAGTGAAATGAATCTCCTGTTTGTTATGACTGTAAATCTATTTTTAGTAAGCGTTGAGACTTGTATTATTGCATGATGTAAACTGCCTCGTTGGTCTAGTGGTCGCAAGCGCGACTGCTGTGCATGAGGTCCTGGGATCGATTCCCGGGTTGGGAAAGCTCTTTTACAGCCACGGATTCTAGATTTGTGACCGGTTGATGGCGATAGGCTTACACCCTATTACATGGGACTTAAACATAACTGGCGAAATGTGGGTGTAGATACTATTAGGTACACCCATACCAAACCCTCCGGCTTTAGGCATGATGTTATATTATGTTTATGTATGTTATGAATCTCCGTTTTGTTATGACTGTAAATCTATTGAATCAAAATCTTGTGAATCTTTCTGTCAAAAACAAACCAACTTTTCATAATATGTAACGAGTTTTCCTCATACCGATAGTAATAGTAAAGAATAATGTCGCTATTTCCTCGAAAAAGCCAGGTTGTCAGGTAGGCGATAGATTATGATAAAAGTCTATATAAACAAGTCTCTCGGTGCCAATTCACATAATAAGACTGTCACCTTCAATTCTTTTTCTTCAATTTTTCACGCTCTCATATTGGAAATATCACGTACTCGAAATCGAGGTATAGATTTCACAGAATGTTGGGTCTTGGGTGCCAAGGATATATTCTGATACAAAGTATATGTCTGGAGCTCGTAAAAGTGTCGCAGCTTTACGACATGACGAATTGACAAGAAAAACTATAACAATATTAATAGTCAGTGAACCTATTGCCGTGAACCATCATTAATGATGATATTACCAACGTGCAAAGAATTCCTGCATCATAACAATCATTGAACCAGACGAAACTGATTCATTTTTATTGCGAACATTAAATGAAGCATTAAATAGGCTTTAAAGTTTATTATCACACTGTACATTTAACAAGGCTTAATGGAATGGTTTGAAATCAGAACTAAAACAAATCGAAGTCATTGTCATCTCCATTCCAATCTAACCAGATGCAGCTGAGCACTAGTATTTTACATGGAGCGACTGCCTACCCGACCTCCACAACCCAGTTATTACTAGGTAATATGTATAATCAGACTTTCGGGGCACTGACTACCTGTTACCACTGTTAAAGATCTAGATATAACAGCTGCGACCAACGGCTTAACGTTTTTTCCGAAGCACGGGGCATATAATGGGTTGTCAACCATCCACAGACTAACCTAGGCAAGCCCGGCTTAACCTGAAGTTTAATCCGAGCGTCTGTTATTATCTAGCTACGAGCTTGTTCAAAACAAAACGAATCATAGTGCAAAAACTTAATTAACGTTTTATTTGAAACAATTCTTCCTCGGCGACATTCGTTCTGTGTTAAACTAAGTGTGAACATTTTAATGTTGGAGACGACTAGCTTCGGACAAAGGAAATGGATTCGTCAACTTCTATTTTCATTACCTAGATTTTGCAGTCGTAACAAATGCTTTTGTGCATTCGCAAAACTTTAAATAGTCTGAACTATCACGGAAGTCGGTCTTTTACAATTTATATGGAACTACAGTTATGTTATTTAGAAGGAAAATAAATGTCTATGTAAGTGTCGCGACTCCGTAAATTAAATAAAAGCAAAAATGAATTCGAAAAATACTCCGACAATCTGCCATAATCCGCCTTCACGAACTGATCTGTACCTACCTACATGTATATAGTATATACCCAGTAATAACATTATGCAAATTCGTAAGGGTAACCAACAAACAACATACTGAAATATTTAAAAATAAAAACTCCTATTTTTAAGGTTCCGTAGTCAACAAAGAACCCTTATAGTTTTGCCAGTCCGTCTGTCTGTAGTTGTACCAGAAAGCTGTAATTTGACATGAGTTACACCGACAAACTGGTAAAATAAAATTATGATTATATTTTTTTTGGGGTACCTACCTATCTCCAAGTACACATTAAAGTGGGAATGCTTTTTTTCCCTCACGAAGCCCATTGTGTGGTATGTCGTTGAATAGGTCGTTTAAAAGTATTGCGACTTTGCTCATACACTTTTTAAGGGATTCGTTTGTGAAATATTAGGCTCTAAAGTTCAAATTTGTGTTAGACTCAAGTGTGGCTACCTAAATCTAATAAACTGGTTGTGTTTGGGGGTGTACACAAATCATGGTAGTAGTATATTTAACGAAATTAAAAGGAAAACTATCACAGCTAAGTAGGCTTTACAAGTTTACGAGTAATAGTCGACCAACTTATACAATGTCTTGTCAAAATTATTTTCCTAAACATAATGTATGGGAGCACAGTTCTTAAAATTGCAAATGTAAGTTTGTTTTATTTTTACAATAAAAACCGTCGTTCGGAGGCAGGTAGGCAGGGGTGGTTAATCAGTTTGGCAAGTTCATAAATTTTGATGGGCAACTACGGAACCCTACATTGTGCGTGGTCCGACATCCACTTGGCCGGTTTAGACTTTGGCCTTGTACTTTATTTGTGTATTTTTTATTTTTTTTCCGACTTAAAAATAAAACTGAGAGAGCTTAAACTTTCGTTTATTTGAAGGCAATATGCAAACGAACTAGGATGTAAAGTAAAAAAGCCGGTTGAAAACAATTCGTAAGAACGGTTATGAACTCAAGCAAAGTACCGTTGGAAGCTTCTAAGTAGAAATAAATTGCATCACAAATGTTTAGCTTTAATTCGTAAAAGAAAGACTTTATTGGCTTTTGCACATTTTATAACCATATTACGACTCATTAGGTCTAATTAAGTTATTATCAGTGATTTAATTCACAAGTATGCAAATTAATATTAAAACTGAAAATAAGACATTAAAAATGAATAAACTTGTCGTTAATGTGGCAGCTAGAGGTAACAATGACAATTTATTGATACTTACCTATTTCTTTGTTTGATTTTAGACTCCATTGATTTTAGTTGAATTAAAATATAAATAAGATACATGGACTTTAGATGAGTAAGTAGCGGCCACGGAATCTGAATTTGTAACCGTTTGATGGCAATGGGCTCGTCTCCTATTACATGGAACTTAATTATAACTGGCGAATTGTGGGTGTACCATTACGTACATCTCTGCCCTACCCTTTGAGAATTGTAGGCGAGATGTAATTGTAATGACGTTATCTAAGTACCAGTGGACATGAAGGGCTATAATCGCTTCTTTTCTGAATGAAAAGGGATCATTGTCCCACAATAGGACAATAATCACTACATATTATAAAACAAAGTCCTCCGCCGCATCTGTCTGTCTGTCGGTTCGCGATAAACTCAAAAACTACTGCAACGATTTTCATAATGTTTTCACCAATGGATGAAGGGATTCCTGTGGAAGGTTTTAGTATATAATTTATCCCTGGAATAGGTTCCCATGGGTCGCGGGAACGGGATCAAAATTTCATGATCACATTTGGTCGCCATAACCGATATCCTCGCGGGGGAAGCCGAAGCATCAGCTAGTAGTATTATAATTGTTATTGACCTATTACTAATGTTCATAACCGAGCCACGGATTTAGAAATACAATGACATCAAATGCAAGGGACCTAATACGGTGTATGTAGATGTGAATTGTTAGACATATGGAGACACCTATTAACACTTGGGCTCTAATTGCATTGTTCGTGCATTAGAATAGGCACAGACGGCCCATAAATGTCATAACTATGACTGCAATACATGCATTTCTTACAAAAACGAGTTTTAGTACCTACAGTCTAAAATGAGTGCACTCTATTGTTCTTTTTATTTTCTAAATTATGCCCAAAAAAAAGTTTATTGTGTTACTTATCTAGCTCTCAACTTTATTTAACATAAAAACCAGACGTCTGTAAGTAGAATATCCTCATGGGTTAAATTCAGTTTTATGTCTCGCAGTAAAATAAGTTAAGTTACTCGGAATATTTCCAAGTAGTGTCTTTGCTGTCTTTAACTTATTTGCGAAAGAATTGCCTGTACCTCCGCATATTTCTAAACTATCTAAGAGTAATTTAGTCTCATATGATAAAATGTTACGAGTATATTTCTGCTGCTTACAGTGACTCAAGACGAAAGTCTGTGACCAGTGTGTGTTCAGTGATTACATACGGGACCGAAACGTGGTCGCTCACAATGGGCCTCATCAGAAAGCTGAAAGTCACCCATAGGTCAATGGAGAGAGCTATGCTCGGAGTTTCCTTGCGTGATCGAATTAGAAATGAGGACATCCGCATGAGAACCAAGGTTACCGACATAGCCCGAAGAATTGCCAAACTTAAGTGGCAGTGGGCAGGGCACATTGCTCGCAGAACGGATGGCCGATAGGGCCGGAAAGTTCTGGAGTGGCGACCGCGAACCGGAAGACGTTGCGTTGGAAGGCCTCCTACTAGGTGGACTGATGACCTGGTGAAGGTTGCGGGGATCCGCTGGATGCGAGTCGCACGGGCCGGTCAATGTGGCGACACTTAGGGGAGGCCTATGTCCAGAAGTGGACGTCTTTCGGCTGAAATGATGATGTGATGATGATATTCCTGCTGGAGCTGCAGATAACACTGGAGTTTGATATATTTTGGTTTGGCTTATATCACGAACATTGTCAAAGCCAAACTTTTAGCTCTAACTACTTTAATAGCATTTCTCCGAATTTTCCGAGACTTCACTCAATCGAAGTGTCTTTAGTGGTGTTAATCGCGTAACACTAAGCGCCAGCTTAATATGAATTGCTGTTCATAGAGTTCTAGTTCTATTTCGAGTGAACTTTCACAGAATCGTTCAGTTTCTGTCAGAATCTGTTTAGCTACTTACTTTGTAAGGGCATAATGGCGTAGGTAGTATATCACAACAATGTCTATAGTCGAAGTAAAGGGATATTTCTAGAGATTGTGGAGGATGGGCTTACAAGAAGTGATAATTATGTATTATTCACACACGTGGGTGTACTATTAGGTACCCGTCTGCCTAACTCTTCGGGGATTACAGGCGTGATGTTATCTTATTCACACACGCCTTTTACGCTATAAATACTTTTGTTTCGCTTGTCTAGACGTAGTTGATAATTCAACATTATAACAGCGACATCGATGGAAGAAACATTTCATTTTTCAAAAATGGATCTCTATCAAAATGCCTGATATATTATAATAGTACATGTTAAAAATTGAGGTACAAGAATCAGCCCGAACACACTTACATACATAATATGACGAACATACATTGAAAGTTAAATAAAAGCTTTTGAAATAACAGCTTTCTCGATTTAATCCTTTGTAATTTTACGTACTAAAAAATTCTCTAAAAACTGTTTTTTTTTACCAAAATTTTTAAGTTTCATTTAAGTGTTTTTGTCAGTGAGTAATGATGGTAGGAAAAGTTTAATAGTTAAAGTTAAGAGTGTTTCACAAACTGGTGTTATTCATATTCAATTAAGTAACTTCGCAGTAAGTTGTCTCAAGATACAACACAGTGGAAATAAAAAGTTAAAATATATAAAATACTTATATAAAAGAGTATAAACAGTTCTGTTCTAAAGATGTAAACTTAATAGTGTTTCATGAAATAAACTGACAAAACTATAAGCTGTTATAAGGAAATCGTAACTGGGCACTAAAAACTACATCTATCCACAATTCTTCGCAAACGATGCAGTTATCTTAGTTCCAACGCGGCAACGGTTCCATTTTAGAGAGCTATGCACGAAATGAAAATCTACTTACGTTTTTAGTGCTCTTCAACGTACAATATGACTTTTGGTAGCATCAATTAAAGGTTTATTTCAGTATACGTACATTTCCTATGGTAACTTTTATACTATACGTGAGAGAAGAAGAAGAAGAAGTCGTAGAAGTCTCTTGAAATTGTATTTAATTGATCCAGTTTAGGGTATACCTATGCTTGTTGACCGGCTTAGTTACCTGCTGTGCTGGGCATAACAACTTTGCCCGACCTGGAAAGGACCCAGGATTTCTACTGGGTCCTTTTCAGGTCGGGCAAAGTTTCATTGGGTTATTTCATCCGGAATTTCTCAGTAGTACTCACGGAGTCTAGATTTGCACCCGGTTAATGACAATAGGCACACCCCGAATTTCATGGGATTTAACATAACTGGCGAAACGTGGTTTATCTCTGCGTAACCATTCGGGGATTACAGGCGTGATGTTACTTTATGTGTGATATACTTGTTTAAACTCTGGTGATTAAATATATTTATTATACAAGAGCGGATAGAATTCATTTGTTTATCGCTGTAACGACAAGTAAGGTACATACGAGTATATACCCCGTCGGGGCTGCGGGTCTCGTCGGGGCTGCGGGTTGTTCGCAAGAGATACCGCGGCCTCGACATAAAGGGCTAAGAAGGAACATGGGTGGTTTTTAATCAGTAGAAGTCTGACACTCCCTTTCGCTCTGCCCAAGAGCGCGAGGGGGATGATTTTCCACCCACCATAAAAAAAAGTACATTTATACCAACCATTATTTTGAGTTAGATACGCCGTGAGTGAACCGGTAGGATACCGAATTTGGTAATGTTATGCATGACCTATCAGGGCCACGGCTGAGGTTATATGGGATGTCATGACAGACATATAGGTGATGTATTTTATTACTAACCTTCACAATAGACCTACTGATTTGACATAAATATAGTATAGTCTGGTCTAGACTATAGATGACTATGGGGTCTCAGATTCAGTTTCTAGGTCAAGCTCAATGTGCCTATAATTGTGTTTATTGTTAGGAAAACGCTGAGTTGTTACCAGGCTTCGGTAAGAGTACAACTTGTAGAAGCGTCGATTTATGTATTAATGACTAGCACTTTGCCCGCGACTTCGTCTGCAAAAATTGTGATAACTCGGTATAGCCGAGTTATCACAATTTACTCGATAAATATATCACCCACGAATAATGTAGTGTGTTGACAGTGTTTTTTAGAATTGTACCTACTGTTTGTTTCGGAGATCTTGAACTTTCACCTCTTTATAATATTCGTTTTATAAATGGATGGGTCTAAGTGCCGAAAAGAAAGTCTACTGTACTGAGACATAAAGTTTTACGCAAACGAACGCTAGTTTACATTTACATAATAAAATAAAACTTTTTTGTTGTACAATTTTGTTTTTGTTCTAAAAGCACTTGTTGCCAATTTAGGAGTCGTTTTCTCTCTTATTTCTCCTTTTAATAGCACTGCAGCTGCTGTTAATTTGCACCACCTCTCAATAAAATTAAGCTTCAAAGGGAACTTACAGCTCGTTTTAGTAACAGAAAACTTTATGTATTTTCGTGAAAACTTGTTAAAATTAAAATGTGTTTGAATTTTGCAAGTTCAAAATAAATGTTTATTAACAGATAGAACAGAACAGGAACACATCGATTTAAGAATTTTTGGACTTAAGGGCATTGCAATGGTCAAATCCCAAAAACGACGTATGTTTAAAGAAATTTGTTGAGGAATCCTTCCGTACGATTTCCATATAAAAAATATATGTTATACTTAAAGTCATCACAAATAATTCGTATTTTTTAAAATTTTAATAAACCTTCACATTATTTAATAAAAAATCGTAGTATGTCTTAACCTAAATCGAATTTTGTCTCTGTAACGGCTGAATAGTTCGGTATGAATTTTATACCCAAAAATACGTAGTGATGTATTTAACAATCCGTATTGTTTATTTTCTCTGATTTGTAATAAAATTTTAAAATAATAAATTAATTCCCGACATTTTGAGGCAAATGCGGCGCAAGACCCGTCGCGCATACTTGGAACGCGCTGCGCCAGTGTCTCGATGACTGTTGTCACGGGTGGACTGCACGCATGTCATTACTTCACAAATAAAATTCAAAAGTTCACGTTTTTAATGTTTTCTGAATTAAAACATATTGTAAATTGTATAGTTATCAATATTTCGTAAAATAAGAACAGAAAATAAGTTTGTAAATATATATAAAGTAGTTTGTAATTTCGTTTTGTTGTTTGCACCTATCATAGACTAAGCTGACTGTGCCTAATAAACGTAAAGTGACGCGTGCGTGGCCGAGCTCTCCAAAACTATTGGTAAATTACCTACGTTTCTTAGTAGATATTTTGCTATATAGATATACTCGTATCTATGATATTATTTTAATTTTGGTATGCCTCGTTGGTCTAGTGGTCGTAAGCACGATGTTGAGCATGAGGTCCTGGGTTCGATTCCCGGGTCGGGCAAAGTGTTATTGGGTTTTGTCCATCAGGAAATTATAAGTAACAGCCACGGAGTTTGCATTTGTGCCCGGTTGATGGTAATAGGCTCGCCCCTATTATATGGGACTTAAACATATCTGGCGAAATGTGGGTGTACTATTAGGTACACCTCTGCCTAACCCTTCGGGGATTACAGGCGAGATGTTATGTTATCTACTGGTGTTTATTGTTTTATCGCTTTTAACTATTTTGTCTTGAGAATTTCGTTTGATGGAAGATGGAAATCTGGATGACTGATGATGTCTCGTACCTAATGATGGACTCTCATACTACATGATACATTTTGAAGGTCTGATGAAGACCAGGTAACTGCTTATCGGTTCTCAGTCACGGAAATAGTCAGAATGCTCCAGCTTTCAGCTTTTATCTAATTGAGCACGGATGCTAATAACATGATACATTTTGAAGGTCTGATGATGACCAGCTAAGTGCTAATTGGTTCTCAGTGACGGATATAGCTAGAATGACCTAGCTTTCAAATTTTATTGATCTGAGCACGGATGATACTACATGATACACTTTGAAGGTCTGATGATGACCAGCTAAGTGCTTATCGGTTCTCAGTGACGGATACAGTTATGATGCTACAGCTTTCTGCTTTTATCTTATTGAGCACGGATGCTACTACATGATACATTTTGAAGGTCTGATGCTGACCAGCTAAGTGCTTATCGGTTCTCAGTGACGGATGTAGTTAGAATGACCTAGCTTTCAGATTTTATCTTATTGAGCACGGATGCTACTACATGATACATTTTGAAGGTCTGATGATGACCAGCTAAGTGCTTATCGGTTCACAGTGACGGATATAGCTAGAATGACCACCATCAGGTAAATGGCACCATCAGTATCCAAGGCCTCTTCAAGCTCTTTCAAATGAGTCCACACGCGACGGTTCTACGTGGTGCCATCAATGAGATCCTATACTTACCTTCAGAGTCTACCATCAGGTAGCTGGTATCATCAGTCTCCAAGGCCTCCTCGAGCTCTTTCAAATGAGTCCAAACACGATGGTTCTACTCAGTGCCGTCAATGAGATCCTATACCCACCTTCGGAGTCCACCATCAGGTACGAGACCTCATCAGTCATCCAGATCTCCATCTTCCATCAAACGAAATTCTCAAAACAAAATAATTAAAACGATAAAACAATTAACACCATTATAACAATAACATACATTACATAACATCGCGCCTGTAATCCCCAAAGGGTTAGGCAGAGGTGTACCTAATAGTAGGCGTGATGTTATGTTATGTATGTTATTATTTTAATTGTAGCAAAAAACAATTGTAGTCGTTCTTGTAGCACGGATACTACTACATGATACATTTTGAAGGTCTGATGATAACCAGCTAAGTGCTTATAAGTTCTCAGTGACGAACGTAGTTTACGTAGTTAGCATGACCCAGCTTTCAAATTTTATCGATCTGATTTCTCAAGACAAAATAATTAAAACGATAAAACAATTAACACCATTAAAACAATAACATACATTACAAAACATCACGCCTGTAATCCCCAAAGGGTTAGGCAGAGGTGTACCTAATAAGGCGTGATGTTATGTTGTGTATGTGTATGTTATTATTTTAATGATTTTAATTGTTTTATCGCTTTTAGCGATAAAACAATTGTAGCAGAAAACATTTTTAGTCGTTCTTGTAGCACGGATGCTACTACATAATACATTTTGAAGGTCTGATGATGACCAGCTAAGTGCTAATTGGTTCTCAGTGACGGATATAGCTAGAATGACCTAGCTTTCAAATTTTAGCGATCTGAGCACGGATGCTACTACATGATACACTTTGAAGGTCTGATGATGACCAGCTAAGTGCTTATCGGTTCTCAGTGACGGATACAGTTATGATGCTACAGCTTTCTGCTTTTATCTTATTGAGCACGGATGATACTACATGATACATTTTGAAGGTCTGATGCTGACCAGCTAAGTGCTAATTGGTTCTCAGTGACGGATATAGCTAGAATGACCTAGCTTTTACATTTTATCGATCTGAGCACGGATGCAACTACATAATACATTTTGAAGGTCTGATGATGATCAGCTAAGTACTTATCGGTTCTCAGTGACGGATGTAGTTAGAATTACCTAGCTTTCAGATTTCATCTTATTGAGCACGGATGCTACTACATGATACATTTTGAAGGTCTGATGATGACCAGCTAAGTGCTAATTGGTTCTCAGTGACGGATATAGCTAGAATGACCTTGCTTTCAAATTTGATCGATCTGAGCACGGATGCAACTACATGATACATTTTGAAGGTCTGATGATGATCAGCTAAGTACTTATCGGTTCTCAGTGACGGATGTAGTTAGAATGACCTAGCTTTCAGATTTTATCTTATTGAGCACAGATGCTACTACATGATACATTTTGAAGGTCTGATGATGATCAGCTAAGTGCTTATCGGTTCTCAGTGACGGATGTAGTTCGAATGACTTAGCTTTCAGATTTTATCTTATTGAGCACGTATGCTACTACATACATTTTGAAGGTCTGATGATGACCAGCTAAGTGTTTATCGATTCACAGTGACGGATATAGCTAGAATGACCACCATCAGATAATGGCACCATCAGTCTCCAAGGCCTCTTCGAGCTCTTTCAAATGAGTCCACACACGACGGTTCTACGTTGTGCCATCAATGAGATCCTATACTTACCTTTGGAGTCTACCATCAGGTAGCTGGTATCATCAGTCTTCAAGGCCTCCTTGAGCTCTTTCAAATGAGTCCAAACACGATGGTTCTACTCAGTGCCGTCAATGAGATCCTATACCCACCTTCGGAGTCCACCATCAGGTATGAGACATCATCAGTCATCCAGATCTCCATCTTCCATCAAACGAAATTCTCAAGACAAAATAATTAAAAGCGATAAAACAATTAACACCATTAAAATAATAAAAAACATTACATAACATCACGCCTGTGATCCCCGAAGGGTTAGGCAGAGGTGTACCTAATAGTAGGCGTGATGTTATGTTATGTATGTTATTATTTTAATGGTGTTGAGACATCGAGGACGCCTTGGAGACTGATAATGTCATTTACTTGATGGTGGACTTCGAAGGTAAGTATAGGTTCTCATTGACGGCACTGCGTAGAACCGTCGTGTTTGGTTTGGACTCATTTGAAAGAGCTCGAAGAGGCCTTAGAGACTGATAATGTCATTTACCTGATGGTGGACTCCGAAGGTAAGTATAGGATCTCATTGATGGCACTGCGTAGAACCGTCGTGTGTAGACTCATTTGAAAGACCGCGAGGACGCATTGGAGACTGATAATGTCATTTACCTTATGGTGGTCAGCCTAGTTATATCCGTCACTGAGAACCGATAAGCACTTAGCTGGTCATCATCAGACCTTCAAAATTTATCATGTAGGGTAGCATCCGTGCTCAATACGATAAAAGCTGAAAGCTGGAGCATTATAACTATATCCGTCACTGAGAACCGATAAGCACTTAGCTGGTCAGCATCAGGCCTTCAAAATGTATCATGTAGTAGCATCCGTGCTCAGACAGATAAAATTTGAAAGCTAGGTCATTCTAACTACATCCGTCACTGAGAACCGATAAGCATTTAGCTGGTCATCATCAGACCTTTAAAATGTATCATGTAGTAGCATCCGTGCTCAGACAGATAAAATTTGAAAGCTAGGTCATTCTAACTACATCCGTCACTGAGAACCGATAAGCACTTAGCTGGTCATTATCAGACCTTCAAAATGTATCATGTAGTAGCATCCGTGCTCAGACAGATAAAATTTGAAAGCTACCTAGGTCATTCTAACTACATCCGTCACTGAGAACCGATAAGCACTTAGCTGGTCATCATCAGACCTTCAAAATGTATCATGTAGTAGCATCCGTGCTCAATAAGATAAAAGCTGACAGCTGGAGCATTCTAACTATATCCGTCACTGAGAACCGATAATCACTTAGCTGGTCATCATCAGACCTTCAGAATGTATCATGTAGTAGCATACGTGCTCAGATAGATAAAATTTGAAAGCTATGTCATTCTAACTACATCCGTCACTGAGAACCAATTAGCACTTAGCTGGTCATCATCAGACCTTCAAAATGTATCATGTAGTAGCATCCGTGCTCAATAAGATGAAATCTGAAAAACATTACATAACATCACGCCTGTGATCCCCGAAGGGTTAGGCAGAGGTGTACCTAATAGTAGGCGTGATGTTATGTTATGTATGTTATTATTTTAATGGTGTTGAGACATCGAGGACGCCTTGGAGACTGATAATGTCATTTACTTGATGGTGGACTCCGAAGGTAAGTATAGGTTCTCATTGACGGCACTGCGTAGAACCGTCGTGTTTGGACTCATTTGAAAGAGCTCGAAGAGGCCTTAGAGACTGATAATGTCATTTACCTGATGGTGGACTCCGAAGGTAAGTATAGGATCTCATTGATGGCACTGCGTAGAACCGTCGTGTGTAGACTCATTTGAAAGACCGCGAGGACGCATTGGAGACTGATAATGTCATTTACCTTATGGTGGTCAGCCTAGTTATATCCGTCACTGAGAACCGATAAGCACTTAGCTGGTCATCATCAGACCTTCAAAATTTATCATGTAGTAGCATCCGTGCTCAATAAGATAAAAGCTGAAAGCTGGAGCATTATAACTACATCCGTCACTGAGAACCGATAAGCACTTAGCTGGTCATCATCAGACCTTCAAAATTTATCATGTAGGGTAGCATCCGTGCTCAATACGATAAAAGCTGAAAGCTGGAGCATTATAACTATATCCGTCACTGAGAACCGATAAGCACTTAGCTGGTCAGCATCAGGCCTTCAAAATGTATCATGTAGTAGCATCCGTGCTCAGACAGATAAAATTTGAAAGCTAGGTCATTCTAACTACATCCGTCACTGAGAACCGATAAGCATTTAGCTGGTCATCATCAGACCTTTAAAATGTATCATGTAGTAGCATCCGTGCTCAGACAGATAAAATTTGAAAGCTAGGTCATTCTAACTACATCCGTCACTGAGAACCGATAAGCACTTAGCTGGTCATTATCAGACCTTCAAAATGTATCATGTAGTAGCATCCGTGCTCAGACAGATAAAATTTGAAAGCTACCTAGGTCATTCTAACTACATCCGTCACTGAGAACCGATAAGCACTTAGCTGGTCATCATCAGACCTTCAAAATGTATCATGTAGTAGCATCCGTGCTCAATAAGATAAAAGCTGACAGCTGGAGCATTCTAACTATATCCGTCACTGAGAACCGATAATCACTTAGCTGGTCATCATCAGACCTTCAGAATGTATCATGTAGTAGCATACGTGCTCAGATAGATAACATTTGAAAGCTATGTCATTCTAACTACATCCGTCACTGAGAACCGATAAGCACTTAGCTGGTCATCATCAGACCTTCAAAATGTATTATGTAGTAGCATCCGTGCTCAGACAGATAAAATTTGAAAGCTAGGTCATTCTAACTACATCCGTTACTGAGAACCGATAAGCACTTAGGTGGTCATCGTCAGACCTTCAAAATGTATCATGTAGTAGCATTCGTGCTCAATTAGCTGAAAGCTGGAGCATTCTGACTATTTCCGTGACTGAGAAGCGATAAGCAGTTACCTGGTCTTTATCAGACCCTAAGAATGTATCGTAGGAGTACCTGTGCTCAGTGAAATAACTAATGAAAGCTAGGTTATTACTTCATTAGTCAAAGTGTATAATTTATTATTAAATATTTTATTCATACATTATGATGTAGGTACTCCAAGAGAAACAAAATAATAATATGTTAGGCAAATACGATGGCTACTCTGCGACACATTTCTGTTCTTTGGTACGTTTTTCTGTAGTACAGTCGTTTGCCAGTAGGGGCCGAAAAATAAACAAAAGCCAGTACAGAGGTCAAATCGTCAAAGTCATCTAGTGCTGTGATCCCCTTAATAAAAAAATGGATGATAAAAAAACATCGTTGAAAACATGATAACAGAAAACTGACGGGGATCTAACTGTTTTTGCTTTGGTACTTACTTTCTACTTGACCTTTATTTATAAGATATTGCACGTTATTTAAAAAAGTTCCCCCCTATTAGCATGCAAAGCTGCCTGTAGTTTAACTTGAAATGAAGTGGTCAAGTTGTAAAAAAAACAGATCGCACGGATTCACTCAGACCTTCAAATAAGAAGTACTTTATGATAACGAAAAGCTTAGAGACGCCTTGAGCGTCTCTAAGCTCATTAGATTATTAAAAATTGAGAAAATAAATTCCTGAAATAATTGTATTTCAGGAATGTATCGATCGTTATATTTTAATGTCGATTTCTAGACAAGTTTATTACATCCACTTTTTAGTTTTTATTTAAAGTTGGTGGGGATTACAGGCGTTATTTTATTTTCAAAGTATAAGTTACAAAGGTGGTAAGGAGGTAAGGTTAAGTTAAAGGTGATGAAGACAAATTAGTGTAACAAAACTTGGTACCTACCTACCTAACTGTATCACATTGCTAGTCCGTAGCGATCAATTTCCGTTATTCAGTCCTATCTGTTTAAAAATGTAATCATTTTCCCCAGATAGTTTAACAGATAAATGCTGGTATTATTGCAGTAAAGTACTTTTTTTCGGTTCATTACAGCAACCTCAACAGCCGGAATACTAAGCTTTAACGAGTACCTACTAACGATGTCACGTGTTACGGATTTGTTACTCAAAAGGGATATCGGTTTAATGAACTCTACCTGCAGGAAAATAACAGTCATTATTTATTCATCAGGGTAACATTTCCCGAATACAAAAAAAAACGGAAATTGATTTCGAAAATATTTGTTTGTTTTGATTGTGACAATTATTAATTTTCTTCTTTTAGATGCCGAATTTTGATGGAGAATTAGTTGCCAGGACTGAGGAATATGATGTGGCTATGTCCTGTCATCGTTTTTAGCATCATCATCGTCGAAACCGTTCCGGGACACGAAGTAAGTGATGTTTAATCTAAGTAATAGGTGCACCTTTACTCATGTACATAATTATTACATAGGTACTCCTTCTAAAGTAGAATTTGTGTATTCTTCTTCTCAACGTGTCGATGGTCAATTTTTATTTAATATACATATATTTGACCCAAAACTCAGCTAGGAAGTCGGCCGTAGCAAAGACAATCTCATCTGATGGCTCAGATGTCAAGTGTGTATGCGGCGTGTCTCCACAGACAATGGCCCACCTTCCATCTTGCACTGTATGCCCTGAAAACTGCGCACTTGACGATTTTATGCACTTACGTACCTGCTGCATCAGCGAGCGGAGTTCGCATAGCTGAATTTGTTGTGTTAGTGGAATATTTACGACTTGACTGGTTGTCCTTAAACATGTAAGAGTGTATTTTGCATAAGGTGGAGCAAGATACATCAGTATTGCTGGTAACTGCTGTAGCTAAAATTTAATGCCTAAGCAGTTTTCCTAGACCGCGCAATAAAAATACTTACAATCTCATTAAACTTTTGCAAAAACTTTACGAAAGTCTGTGGTCGTTCTTTCTAGAAATTACCAACACAGGTAAAGTAAGTACCTACTATAAATCTGCTGGTTCCGTCTGGAAATGAGATGCTTTATTCAGAGTTTGCCTGGAGCCCGTCGCTATTATTCATAAATATATTATTATGTGCTTTAACGCTTCCGTGGTTTAATTCATACGGTAGAAGTTAAATCAGCATTAGGTAGGGCGCCTGCCTGCTAAAGTTATGATTCAAATGCAGGAGTACAAAAGTATTAGAATACAAAAGTATATTTTCATTTCCGCTGTACCCAATCGGTATTGCACATAATATTGCACATAGATGCCTCAGATTTGAAAAGTTCTAGATCCATTACTAGCAGTGCAACTGACAATGCACTTCCGATCACAAAAAATAACTGGCTCACAGCCAAATTGAAATATGTCTTTGTTGATTGCAGCGCTCGTATGGAAACTATGGCTTTTCAAAACGATTGACCTAGTTATCCATGTTAGGAGACTGATTGTTATCTCAGCTATTATGTATTGTTAGGATATTGATACATTGTTTGGGACTTATGAATTGCAGATTGAAAACGAGGTGACAACACACCATGAAAACACACAGATGATTTTTTCCGAAGATATTGATAACGACTTAGAATATTTCGATAAACATAAAAAAGGTTTGTATATCCTTAAATATTGACACGCAAATGAAACTGAACGCGATTGAAACGTCATCTAAATTTCGTTAAGTTGTTAATGTGGTTGAGTTATACTGATCTTGTTCAATCTTATTTGTGAAAGTTGCTCGAACAGATGTGACATCCTATAAGTCGTTTTCTACTTTTCTTTTCCAATTACAGGTTTACATTTAAAACAGAGTTTATATTCTTCGTGGGGTCGGTGGAGTTCGTGTCAAGGCGGGCACAGAACCCGCCGGCGACACTGCTTGCATCGTCAGATATGCGGGGACTCACTCCGCATAGAAATCGCAAGGTGATGTTTGAATATTTTATCGAAACGATTTCATACGTCGTCGCTGTGAGTAAAAGTACACAGTAGGTGGCAATACGAAAGCTTTTGAGATATTTTAGTCGTAATATTTTGTTAACATCTTAATGTTATGTAACAAAAATCTTCACTGAATAGATGTCGATACTAAATAAACAACGCTAAAGTATGAGTCATCCATCACACAATTGCTCGCAATAGATTTGATTTGTTTACAAATAAACGTCCAAAGAGAGATTCAGAATTGAATTTGATTATTTAGATACGATTATCCAGTTCGGCTTAACTATACAGAATTTAAAGAATCACAAATTCGAAATAACATTTTAAAAGTTTCTCAAACGTATCTGTTCATTACATCTTTCTTTTCTCAGCGAAAATCACATAATTCTCCAAGAATTTTAGGTGCAAAACCGACTCATCGTAATATCGCGTGAGTAATATTATTTTGTTTACAGTTGTAAAGAATCGTCTCACCCACGCCACCTGAACTCGACAGCCGAAACGCAAACAGAAGAAACTGTTGCTTCAGTATGTACTCAAGTAATTAATCTAAGATAAATAGGTCTGTGAGTGCCAAATAGCCTTGTACCACAGTAATCAAAAGTATACGACGACAAATCCCTTCACAACTCCCTACATCCAAAGTTACAGAATTTGTCTGTGAATAATTTCAACGTTATGAATAATACAAATAGATGAAATTTTCGTTAGTTTAATAGGCATGTATCATGTTTGTTTATATAATGCTGGATACGCAAAACAAACAGCGTAGACGTCTGAAGTGGTTGCGGTGAATACCTTGCTAATAAAGTATTGCTCACTGACTGAAGTAGCTAGTACCGGCAGGCGGCGATGAGTGATAAGAGACTGTTTCGAGTTGAACGCTCGATAGTATATTGACTGCCACGACTGGTGAGTTTGAGGCCCTGGGTTAGAAGCCCTAATCGGGTCAAAAAAATGGTTCTAACAGTGGCTCGGGGTTGGAAAACAGGAGCTGAAGTATCCTCGGAATGACTGCGAAACCGTGTCTTGGGTATAACCTCTCCTTGAAATATCATCCCATCGAAGGGAAAGAAGGGGGGGCAAGGGGTCATTTGTGTTTACCCACAAATATATTAATGACATGTCGACGCTTGGGGAAGCCTATGTCTAGCTGTGGACTTTTCACGACTGATATGAACTGTAACACTCCGTGTGTAGTTTAGTCTTTTTTTAAGATTAGGAACGAAGTACAGACAGGAGTATATAATAATGATGAATGTATTGACAGCCACAACTACGACAGCTGAGGGGTGAGGATGTGCAGAAGAGGTTCCGTGGTTTCTCACAGTGGAGCTCCTGGAGTACTTGTTCAAAAAAATGTATCACGGTGAGAAAGAGGTAAGGCATTAACTACTTACGTGCAATTTTCTACGAAATGGGTTCGTTTCTATTGACACAAACCATATCGCGTTATTGCGCATAAGCGCACTCGCAGGAGTAGGTACAGTATGTTAAACAAAGGGTGTAAAAGTATCCTTAACGAAGTCGAAATGCCCTTGTTCTTCCCGTCACTGCGATATTTTTCTTCGTTGTAGACTATGGCTAGGGGATTCCCAGGTATGCCTGAGAATCCCCTAGTTACGGATATATTGGGGGTCAAAGTTTCAAATTTTTTGTTGCTGCTGTTTTTTTAAATAATAGTTTTTCAGGTACATCTTTAACCCGTTCACTATTCAAAGTATCCACTAGCACAATATTTTAAGAGTGCTACATTGACTTTTACCGTAGAATATGATTTTTCACCCAAACATATAAGTTATTTAAAATAAAATTTATTTATAAGTGCAAACCTACCAGGCAATATTAAAATTATGTAGACGAAAATACTCAATGAAGTATGCAGGATTTTATATGGCTTTTGTGATATTTACTTGTAGCAAGTAGGTGTCGAGTGTATTCTGTATTTCTGTCACAAACGCGAGTAGTCGACAATATCTGCTGGCATACGCGGGAATGTCCAATTCTGATTTCTCTCGTTTCACTGCAAGACTGCGACTGGACTGGAGACCTTCACAAGCCAGGCAAATATTTTACTAATTCTGCTTTATAGCTCATACAAATATGCACTTTATTTATTGTAGATAAAAATCAAATTTCCTTTATTGCGTTGTAAATATTGTACTTACGTTCGCATCGATGTGCCCGCTCCGCAACGCGCTCCGGCAACTTTAAATCAAAATTTTAAAGTGGATATCTCTTCAAATATTGAACTTTTCTGATATAAATATTGGTATTACATTTTATTTTATTTAATAGTGGAAGATAAGTACTCAGTGGCATCATTATTTTAACCACAAACCAATAATTTGCAGAATCAAGTACATATTTGTACAATGTTACTGATTGGCTTGAAAATATTAATTAATAACGCTTGCGACTGCCGCCTGTCTAGGCTTGAATTATCGAAATAATTACCAAAGCCTATCACTTCACTATCACTGCATTGTATAAATCAAAGTCGCTATCGCTGTCTGTCCGTCCCTATGTATGCTTAAATCTTTAAAACTACTGAACGGATTCAAGAGGAAGGTTTTAGTATATAATTTGACCGACATCCACGCGGGTGAAGCCGCGGGCATCAGCTAGTTTATTATATAATAATCATCATTATCCTCCTGCCCTTATCCAAATTTATTTTGGATCGGCGCAGCATGTCTTCTTCTTGCATCAGTCATCCCTGTAGTCACCTCCTTTCTAGCCATATTATCATTCTTCAGAAAATCCATCCATCGTTTCTTTGGTCTTCCTCTACTCTTATAGCCATTTACATTCACACTGAACCTTTTCCATTTCCGTTTATTATATATTTATCAAAAATCGCAGCACGAAAAATAACTAACTTTGACAATGAAAGTGAGAAAACCTCGTCATCTAAAACCGCCATCAAAAAACTCAAGAGAGACAGATTAAGCGCCGTAACCAATGACAAAGATGACAAAATTAATGATTGTTATTATGAAAACCCAATTTAAATAATTCAGTCTTTCAGCACAATATTTAATTAAGAATTTGTTAATTAACGTTAAATGACACTCTCGGTACGGATCAACATTAATCATCTTGGAGTGTGGCTACGTTAATGTTTATTAAATTTCGCAAACAATCGAGAAAGCTGATGACTTGTTTTGTATTGATGAAAGATATTATTCTATACAAATAAATAAACTTGAAATGTCTCTTTGTATTATCAAAATATCAGCTTTTTACTGAATGCATACGATAGTAAGTACTATACTTATAACGAAACCACATTTTTATATTTGTTGCCTATCTGTCTGTTTCGGCTACCATCCGAAGGCTGGACCGATTTCGACGGGAACCCTACTTATTTAAGAAAAATAATTAGGGTTCCGTGCGAACGAGGGTCGCGGTGATGGCAATTAGTGTATAATAAAATATGTAACCAATAAACGAATGTATTTAGTGACGGACTTAGTACAAACAATCTACGCATAAAACCAATATAATATACATAGAAGGTAACTGATGATGAATTACTTTCCAGGCATTGTCTAAGACGAGCAATATGCGGACGACAAGTCGTGAAGCAGTCAGCCTACTGCTACTTGGAAGGCAGTTACTGCCATCTCTGGATCCGAAGCAGGATGCAGAGGCGAAAGGACCCAGGTGATCTAGCACATAGGTACTACGCTAACAGTATTTATTCACAATAACCACGCTTCTATATTCACGTTTACTCCATTAATACCTAATCAGTTTGTTTAACGGTGTATTGCTTAAGCATAACATAATTAGCATATTATATTGTTCGCACTGCCCGGACGGTACACGTGTTGATAGATGCTACCATGATATCGAAATTTTGGTTCTAGGACATGTCTGTTTTCCCACATTGACCGTTTTGAAAGCTGTTCTCTTACTTACGGCCTACAAGTCTACAACTCGTAAGGGTAAACCGATAACAATGAGACTCACCACTACTCGACCAGACGCGGTTTATCCATAGTTTCATACTAATATTATAAATGCGAAAGTAACTCTGTTTCTTTGTTACCTTTCACGACTAGACGAATGATCGGATCGTAATGAAATTTGGCGATGAGACAGTTTATATACTGGGGAAAGTCAAAGGTTATTTTTTACTCAATCAAAATATGTTCGCGAACAAAGTCGCGGGCAACAACTAGTTGATTATAATTTACTGTTGTTTGGAAATTCTATCTGCTCGAGTGCTCATGTATGTAGAACAATCTAGTTGTCTTGAAAATACGGAACCTTACAATTTTCTCACAGTGTTATGTTACCTTGAGATCTTGCTTGTAGTCGATTTTCATTATATTCATCCACGTGTTTATTTTAATTGCAAAACTTATTACTCCTTATACGTATTTACTGTCCGTTCCACTAGATTGTTTTATGAATACTTGAGGTAAATCGAACTTGTTATGTAATGAACAGAATATCCAGTTCAAACTTGGGTAACTGGTATATCGATAAGTGGGCATTGGATAAATAAACTAGACGAGTAGACACGCGTTTTCCCTAGCGTAGGCCGGGTAAGAATGTTGTTATAGAAATTCCTACCTTGAGGGTTTAGGCTCGCAGTGGGTAGAAACATAAATTCCTATCGGATGAGATTGAATCGCCTTATATTAAAAGTTGAACGACCGCTAGTAATATACGTAAACATGTAAACTCATTACGGAATATCTACTTATTAGAAGGTTAGGATAACAATTTTGGGCACAGTTTCGAAACTACGCAGGTTTTTTCTTTATTGTGTGGTTAGTCCCTAAACACTACACAGGCTGATCTATTATTTAGATGCGCTCAGTATGTCCTAGTGAAACGAATATATAAAAATATAGTAGGAAGTTTTGTGATATATTATATATTTCAACCCTAAACTCTCACTTTGTCATAAGTTAAAGTAAGTACTCTCGTGAGACTAAGAACTCGGCAACAAATCGAGAAAGAGCTGGGATAAAGAACAATGAAATATCTGTAGGCTATTTGTACATGGCACACGCTTTCAGACTTTGTACAACAAAACTCAGGCGAAGTGGTTGCGAGAAGCATGATTTATGTCTGACACCCGACACATGCAGAGATTATAACTTAGATTTCCGTGAAAATACATTATGCTCCATTTGCGGCATGTGTATTGTGTATGGGTAATTTCATTTCTATTCAGTAGAGTGCTTAGCGTTTAAGAGCTCATTTACAAGACAAATATCACTTGTTGGCTTCTTTCAATTTTCTGTGTCAAACACCTATAGTATGTTCGTCAAATGTCCGTCAGCAAAAATTACTCATCTTGTGCAAAAGTTGTCGCAAAAAACAGAAAACATTTTGTTTGTGGTTTTGTGTAGATTGGTTCCACATAATATTCGCTGAAATTTTGCAAATAAGTTCACAAATTGAAACACTTATGAGTTTACTTAAGCTTACAAAGTCGTGAATATATTACAAAATGCCAAGTTGTTCACACAACATGAATTTCATGTTGAAATTTTGTGAAATTTCAAAATGTTTACGTTGTTTTTGTTGCCGTAAGCATGGAACTAACTGTGCATAAAATGTTCTTGTTCCTTCAACACATGTAAGCAAATAATATCTGACGAGAGAATAGGCCAGGTGTTGCAAACATATGGCGATGATCAGACTGATTATTATTATTATTTATAACTTAATGAATATTGATTGATTCCTCTTCGCTTGTGTACACCTACTAACTTTATTTATAATATTCAAAATACAGCTTTATATTGTAAGCAATTTTGATCTGTGTTCTTTAGCAATGATTTGTCGAGCGAACACAATAATTCTCTTTTGACGTGAATGAACGTAAGGCGATTACGTGATTAGTTTCAGTACCTATACGCAAGTCAGCGGTATATCAAACAAGTTTCAATAAAATGAAAGTCAAATAAACCCTTTTAAGGGTACAAGTAAATACTTTATCTTGTTGACAAGACCCTTTTCCGCACAACTTAAAACTTTTAATAAATCAGGGTAGTTTTTTCGACTATCCTGGAACTAAAATACGCAGTTGCCTTGCGTATCATACTAAGCTATGTATGATTTTGAAAGTATTTTTTCAATACGCTCTCACTCGCTTTCGTTGCGCTGTTTTTCATAGTCGTTGTATTATCTATATTTATTTTTACAAATGTTTTAGGTATATTCACAGATTACTATTAAACTAACTCCGACGTGATTAATTTGTCGTAGTGTGCGTTTATTGTTTTCGTTTTAAACTCTGCAATGAGAAGCGTGCCTTTAAAGGCCTAAATATTTAAATATTGCTTATAAATAGAATATCATAAACTAACATTTGATTTGAAACAATATTACATTTTATTCGTGTTCTAAATGAATAAATATTTGATTTTCCTCCAACTTGTGTAGGCAAAACAAGGAATAAAAGTAAATTCAATCTTACTGCCGCACTCAGAGAGCTTTAATGATTTCTTAGGCCATCACTAAGTAAAGGTTTTGACAGTTTTGCCATACAAAAGTATGTCAAAAATTGACTAAGGGACGACTTAAGTAATCATTAAATATCTCTGAGTACCGCAGTTAGTTTCTAAAAATTAATGTCAAAATATTTTTCGTTCTATAGTTTTATTTCTCAACTCAAATGGGACTGGGCAGGACATGTCTGCCGCATGCCGGACAAACTGTGGGCCAAAATATCAGGAAACTGGTGCCCTGACACAGTGAGACGGGGTCGCGGCAGGCCACGAAGGAGATGGCGGGATGAACTGGATCGATTCCGTCAAAACTGGAAGGAGGACGCGCGGGTTCGCGAAAAGTGGAAAGAGTGGAGGGAGGCCTTTGCCCTGGAGTGGGACAGAGTAGGCTAGCAAAAAAAAAAAAGTTTTATTTATTCGACAGAGTATTGAAAAACGATATTGGTCACTGTAGTTCTCGGCTCCATATACTTGCCTTCAGCTCGGGTGTGAATTCTGCCTCAGCTGGAATGACAAAATTAGCCCACTTGTAGGTATTAAAATGTACTTTTATGTTCGTAGCATATACAGGGTACAAAGTCGTGGAGTCAATGTCGACTCCTGCGCCTGCGATCCACCCTGAAGACTCTCGAGCGCCGCCGGCGCCTCCTCCATGTGGCAGGCTCGGCAGGTACCGAGGCTCTGCGTCTGCGCGGCTTCGACAGCGCATGCGCGAAATGGTCCGTATCATTGGTGGACGGCCCGCACCGCCCGGCAAGTGGCCCTGGCAGGTCGCTGTGCTTAACCGATATAAGGTAATTATATGTATGATAGACCAGTCCTGTAAAATGTGTGTCACCTATGCATGTGTAATATATATATGTGTAATCTAGGCATACATTACAAAATATTTGATACAGGTAGTTCGTGTTTATTAGGGTCAATCCAGTGTCGCATAATTGGACAGTGTATTCCGCTCACCATTATACCACGCCATGTAATACCTGCCATAAACGACTACTGCAGGTCATCCAAGGGCCGCGTTAAACCGACGTAATGAAAGGGTCTTTCTAATTTGGTCGCCAAATTGGATTATGAGTTAATTACCTAAATTTTTATTTTACCAACCAACAAGTTTCCTACTTTACAGACCTCTATGGGTTGAGTCTGAAATTACTGAAGCAATTTTATTCAACAATTTGTAAAAAGTAGGGACGTTATTATTTATTACTAGCTGTGCCCGCGACTTCGTTCGCGTGCTTGTCGGAAACTAAAATGCGTCGCTTAGATAAAAGTACATTTAATCATTGCCCTGCGTTAACTTACTGACGCTGTAGAAAATAAGAAGAGAGTAATGCAAAGTACTGACTATGTCTCATACTAAAGTTTAGATGGATGGGTGTTTGTTAATCAACCACGTCAGAACGGCCGAACGGATCTTGAAGAAATTTGAAACAGGTACATTATAGTCGACAGGCAGACAGATTGTCGTTGGCGCGTTCGTGTTCCACGCGCGCCTCAAAGATATGTCAGCAACAATTAAGGGGCCCCAAAGGGACGTCTGCCGGGGCTGAGGGTTGTCCGCAAGAGATACCACGGCCCCGAAACACAAAGGGCTAATAAGGAACGTGGGTGGTTTTTAGTCAGTAGAAGTCTGACACTTTCTTCCGCTCCGCCCAGAGCGGGATGAGTCATTTGATAATTTACGAACCACAAAAAAAAGGGGGGATTAGAGGGTGTTTCGAGAGGGTACCTGTACCGAATCTGGGACATCGAATCTGAAATGGCCGCCACCTCCTTCTGCGAAGCAGTAATGCTAGCGAAAGAGGTGGCGGAACGTGAGAGGGAGACAACCTCTCGTCCCAGCCGCCGCGGGAGACGCTCCGGGCATCGGGGGCCACGTGATGGCTTCCGGCCACCGTAGGCGCAGGCCTGTGAACGGTGAGTGAGCCTAGTTAATCGTTCGTCCGTCCTATGACGATGGAGGCGCGTTCGTGTTCCACGCGCGTCTCAAAGAGATGTCAGCAACATTGAAGGGGCCCCCAAAGACCGACACCCATTGGGGCTGCGGGCTGTTCGAAAGAGATACCGCGGCCTCGACACATAGGGCTAACAACACACCACATCTATATGACGACATGGTTGGCGCAATGGCTGGACGATTAACAGTAGCACTGCGTGTCGCAGGTTCAATTCCCACACGGTACATAAAAAAAATATGTCGTGGGTTTTATCTAATTTTAATTTAGTTTAAAAAAAAATTGTATTTTAATACTGTGTAATTGGTAAATTTTTATTTGTTGACTATTCACGAAACATAATGTGTGTATGTTTACTATCATCGCGGTTCAGAAAATGATATCAAATGAATAACGCCATCTGTCGAAGACGAAGATAACTGCTAAAAAAGAACGATCAAACACTATAAGTTTTAGGCTATGTAGATTTTGAAAGCAGCGTCATTTAGACTTATATCTACGTACCTTTTGCTATCATAACTTTTTTAAAGTTATCTTGTGAAGGCATTTAGTAATAAGTACCATATTCGTTCAATAGATGTCGTTGCTTGTCTCATTCTTGACCATAACGATAAGTTCTTCTTGAAAACTATAAATTCATATATCTTTTGATAGAGAGCACCGATTACGATGAAACAAAGACTAAGTAATAGCCCAAGTTACGCACAATATTTATGTATAAAAGTTACCTACATTCGTTTCGTAAATTTGACGTGATGCTTAGTCATCGAAACAGACAAACAGACAAACAGACAAACAGACAAACAGACAAACAGACAAACAGACAAAAATTCCAAAAATGCTGGAAATGTGTTCTGTTGGTTATACTTTAATACCCTGACAATTTTTTTTTTAAATATTTTCGATGTACAAAAACGATTTCTCTACAGATTTATTATATGTATAGATATAGATACCTACAAACAAACGACACGGCAATAAAATTGTAGCTGCTAAATAATTACTCGAATATTTCAGGCAGAATTAGGATTAAATTGTCGTCGTTTAAAGAAGGTAGGATAAATAATGGAAGAGTAATTAAACGCATGTGTATTTGAACATAAATCGTACGTGGGCTAAAGCGGGTGAGGTTGTGTTCAAAATTGAAATTGATTACAGAAGTATTTTAGTAATGCGATGGGCATTTTGTTTTCTTTTACTGGAAAAACCCAATGAATGTAATGTGACACGAACTGTAATCAAGTATACCTTTTTTTATGGTGGGTGGAAAATCATCAAATGACCCCTCCCGCTCTTGGGCAGAGCGAAAGGGAGTGTCAGACTTCTACTGACTAAAAACCACCCTTGTTCCTTCTTAGCCCTTCATGTCGAGGCCGCGGTATCTCTTGCGAACACCCGCAGCCCCGACGGGTAATCAAGCATACCTGCGTCAGTCTTAACCTCAAATAAAAGTAATTGATACAAAAGAAAGGCGCAGTAAAAGCAGAGTCACGCACAAAAGTATTTCGTTTAATTGTTTAACTAATTTGTTTGGAAATTACTGTGCACGATTTAGTTGATAACCGTAATTTGCATAATCACGTGATTTATTTCTAGACATGATTGTTATGAATATAATTTTAAACATTCCTAGATCGGCACTTGATTGGCGTGATGTATTTCGCAGAAGTAACGTATAAAGAGTCTTTAACAAAATTGAACTACACTAAGCCAGCTAGTATCGCTTTGTCTCGAGATGAGTACACGTATGTCGTGGATGTTTGAGTTTCTGTGGGAGGACGAATGAAAAAGGAGTTATTGATTTTTTCTTGTTTAATTTAAGTATTTCGTATTTCTCTGGTAAAAAAGGAGGTGTCTCATGAGATGACGAGAAACAGAGAAGTATGGAAGAGGAAGACATGCTGCGCCGACCCCAAATGAATTGGGATAAGGGCAAGAGAATGATGATGATTTTAAGTATTTCGTTTCAAAAACATTAAACGAAAAAGTTTCATTTCACATTGTAAATATGTTTATTTTATTTAATCTGTCTTTTGTCTGTACAATAGTTTGGATTTTCTGATAGATTTTACATGCTTTTTCTCAGATAAATAAGTAGGTAAATATGATTTGGTTTTGGGTAATTATTTCTGTAATGACTTCATATTTTAACTAATGTATTCGTATTTACAAATTAGGGTCTCTATTTATTTGGGCCTCACATTAGCCTATCATAAAGTAGGCCTTGGTATGCTGAAAAGCCAATTAAGCCTATGTAGGCTCATAGGCTGGGCTCTCTTCAAAATTAAATACCTTAATTTTACTCGTCTCATAGAAAGTAAGTATATTTACTTAGCAGAGAGTACATGTACGTCTACTAAGTAAGTATATATCAAATTGGGTTTCGGAATAAATTACTATTTCTATGTGCCTATCTAATTTCGTCCCAATATAAGGTCCTGGATAAGTTTTTAAGACGGCTTAAGGCACGGATAAATTGAATTCCTCTAAATAAATCCTGGTATTACAGTGGCTTAGACAAACTTTCATCGGAAATAAAAATTTTGGCTGTTTGGGAGGTTCGGAAGAGTGGAGATAATTCAATGTTATCTCTTATAGTCTCTGTTGCTAGAGCCATAAGAACGTATTTGCTAATTAAGGCAAGTAAGGAACCGACGTATTATGTAACCATTGTGCAGTCGCTACGAGACATTTTCTTGATAAAGGTCTGGCTCGAGAGAAGGGCTATCAGATTACAGTCTCTTGTCCATAATTAGCAAAATGCTTCAGTAGGTATACCTACCTACAGTTAAACATCAGTAAAACAGTGTTTGGGACCGGGTGTTCATACTGTTCATGTGTTCTAATGTATCAAACGACGTTTTTCAATTCGAAGAAATTATAATAACTAATAAAATGATAAGAATTTTTGTCATCAATTTTTAGGAGACTATGATTTAATTTGCTTTTTTTCCGCGGTTTGATTTCGCCAGGTTGAAGAAGAAACAAAAATATAAAGCCGCAAAACAGCCTCATAAGAAAATATAAAATTCAAATATTTTAAAAATAATTAGTTCATTAGACAGTGGCTCTATTTAATGTCGAGTTAACTATGTACATTAATTAAAAACTAATAAATAAACTAACAATAGACTATAAAAGGGCATCAAAAAACTGCTCCTCAACGCTGTCAGCCGGTAATGTGCCCAAAAGACTGGCGGCATTCCCACGTTGTATGGCAACACTTAGCCTCTGGCCAAGATAAAAGCCAGCCCTTGGGTCACGAAAAGCGTCAACTAAGCGTTTAGAAATTTCCTTAAACATGCTATGAGCACTCGGACCCCACGGCCCCAGAGTTTCAACCTCAAACGGCTCGAAAATATAGTTTCCACAAAGGTTGAGGTTCTCTGCAGCCGTAGCGGCACCACCTGCGCAGCACGATGAACTTGGAAGATGTGATGGCGTAAGAGTATCGACACATGTTGCGTCCCACACTAAAGGCCTACCCATCTTCCAAGGAAATAAAGACATGCCGTCCGGTCTTTTGCCATCGTCCCGTGCCAAGCCATTGGGTTCTAAAACAGCTGGTACGCCGACGGCGACAAGAGCGCGTCGCGCTAAACGGCCAGCACTACGGCTGCATGACATGCCGTGGTGACCGAGGCTTTTGACAGCTTCACCACATTGACAGCGATGAGAAGAACAGCAGGCGGCACCAAGGCGCAAAGAAGCAGCGAGGCGGAAGGTCGTGTATTTTTTAATTAAAACACAAATAAATGTTTACTTGTTCATAAAAGTTAATAATTGTTTAAAATAATCATGTTTATTTATAGTATTCTTTTTACAAACACAATTTAATATTCAACAATTATTTACGCTGTAAAGACGCAAATCAAAAGGACGAAATTAAAAAAAAAGACAGCGCTGACTCTTTAGTCAGTGGTGATTTTTTTAAAAATTTCTTATGTTATAATCGATTTGGACCTAGTATAACGTCTAATTATCTGTAATAATTTCCTTACTTGCCCTTGGTTGCGGAAAATTGAGAAAAACGCACGCGTGCGAAATACGTTGCATGTCGAACCTAATCGTAGGGCAATAAGAGCCAGTTTTCGAGAAAGTGTATTCTAAATTTATATGAGGTACTTAGATAAAATAACATTAGTTCAATGCAATGTGACAAACGTTGATCCGGTCATTTAACACGTAATTAAGGTAAATGTGATACACATTCAAAGCCAAAAACGTCGTAGTAAGCTACAACAAATGGCCTATTATAGCCACAAAGGCAAGTGCAGAGTATTATTTATTGCACACGATGGAAGATAGCCAAAGGAGTTATTGTACACACAGCACTATTACCTGCTTTGAAATTCAGATTTTATTTTGGCTTTACTTTTGACGTGGTTTTCTGCTGTCTTTTTAGTTTACTTAACAGTTTATTACATTAATTAATGGCTCGTAAAAAGCAAGTATAACTTTTTCAAACTGCTCTAGCTAGTACTCAAAAAGTGTTTCGGTAAGTAAAAGTGATAGAATGGAAAACTATAAACTTTCAACGAGCCTGAACATTAAACGGAAGTTAAATAACAACTTAATAAAACGAAGAGAAAGTATTGAAACTTTTCCCCCTAAGTGAAAACTTGAATCTTTTGAAAGCTTTTTCCTTGTCTTACGAGTATAACATTCTTTTACTTTTCAATATTGGAAAAATTTGAAGATCAGCAATATGGAGGCCGACCCAAAAAAAGGTGGAGTAAAATATGAGAGCCTGGAAAAGATGCAGCAATCACTTTTAAAACGTTTCGTTGTTTTTACATCGACTTTCAATAAGATTGACATTACTATAATACATATTTTTACATCGACTTTCAATAAGATTGACATCACTATAATACATTTTACATCGACTTTTAACATGATTGTCATCACTTATAATACGTTTTACGTCGACTTTCAACATTGTTGACATAATTTCATAAATTTTTACCGGTAAACCAATTGAGGAGGGAAATTAATAAAAAATGCATTTTATTATAGGAAGCATTTTGCGGCGGCACCCTCGTCTCTCTTCGGTGGGTGGTGACAGCAGCGCATTGTGTGCGCAAGCGCCTGTACGTGCGGCTAGGCGAGCACGACCTGCTGCTCAGGAACCGTGGGGAGCTAGAGATGAAGGTCACGGAGGCAGTCATTCATCCCAGCTATGACCCTGACACCGTCGTCAATGACGTCGCCATGCTACGGTAACTTATACCTGTTTTTTTGGAGGGTGGTAAATCATCAAATGACTCCTCAGAGAGTCAAACTTCTACTGACTAAAAACCACTCATGTTCCTTGTTAGCCCTTTGTGTCGAGGCCGCGGTATCTCGTTCAAACAACCCGCAGCCCTGACGGGACTGTAACTTATACCAAGGCGGAGTTTGAGCACTGTACGGGATTGACTTGAGTCGTTCAGGATTCTTTCTGTGATACTACATAAGTACATACTGCAACGCACACTTAGTAGCGCTGTAACGGTTATTCCTCAAGATCGTCTACTACGTCATGGATGACTTCCTGTCATGCAAGATGCAATTAAATACCAGTATTTTACATGGAGAGACTTTCAGGTCTCTGACTTACTATAAAAAAAAAAGATTTACAATGACAGCTGGCATCAACTGCTAAACGTGCTTTCCGAGGTACGAAAGAAGCTCGGCATGTATTGTATGGTCACCCATCCACGGTTGAAGATCAACCGGTGGGGCTGTTATTGTTTAGCTACGAGCCCCTCCTGATCCTGAGGCTGTTTCACCTAGGTAAATGGGGTGAGTCTATCCCATTCCTGCGCGGTACTTATAAGTGTGCAGTGAGCTTTACGATTTATTGCGAAAGCCTTATTTTGTAGGCCCCGTAATTTGGCCCTAAATGATCGCAAACTTTCCTTGCTGGGACATTAAATTCCTGTATTAACATTCCTGGTTGTAATGGATGACTCCAATATCATTTACATTACGAGTCGTTTAACCGTGCCTATCCGGGTAAGTTTTGGGCATTTTTTACCTGGCAGATTATTTCACACAAAAGCTTTTCTATTTTTAATGGTTACCGTACCATTAAAACTGGGAGAGATTTTGTAGTTTTGAAAACGTACTGTGCAGCATTTTTTAATGATTTAGTAGAATTTGACAAGCATTTATTAAATTTAATTAAATTTAATTTATTAGGTCTACCAACAATTGTTTACACTAATTCACAAGCAAAACTAAGACATGCGTTTATACTTTGCACAGTGCAACAATTACTTATAGGTAAACACCACATGGACAAAAAGAAAACAATAATAAGTAAATTCTTAAGCTATACATTGTACAAGTAAACTCAGTAAAAATATTAAAAGCATCAATTCTACACAGCCCAAAAACTATTACAATAAATCTGATAAACAGTCCAGAAATTTAAATTTTTGCTTATTAAGAGAATCAAAGTGAAAATCAACTATATCACTGCAACTATTCAAAACCAAACCATTCAGCCTGATGAGTCAGATGACCTTTCGCGCAAAGTAACCAGGGTGATTAATTTCCCTTAGGCGAGCTCCTACGCTTTCCGTAAACAGGCTTATGAACGCGTTTATCAATTTGAAGTGTCTCTGCTATTTTGGGCAAACTTGCAACTTAACAGACAGTTTTATAGTTGTATAACTTCTAATACAAGTGAATTGAATAGCGCTTTCATTTCCTCTTAACCATGAAATTGATAAGATACACGCGTAGTATCTCAGTAGCACAATATCGCTTTTCCGCCTGGGTCTAATCTTCAAGGCTGTCGCGTTCTGTTTTTTCTCCAAGAGGCTTTAATAGGGAGTTATCAATTTTATGACGGACTGTACTTTAGCGTCAACCCTAAGCTATATAGTTTGAGTAATTTTGCGTTATATCGTTGTATAATCTATGATCACTTTGTTACCACCGACTGTCGACTGCCGTTGCGTAGGCGTCAATCGCTTTTTACCAAACACTAACTCAAAGTTTCTTGTAATTCTAATTAGGTACCAAGTCGGTGAGAAAAATTGTGCTGTTAGTATGACTGTTCTAACTTATTATGATACAGGTACTAATTTACAAAACAAAAAGTGTTTGTAGAAGACATTTGTGAGTCTAGAATTTGTTAAAGTCTGTATCCAGGCACTTGTTTAAGAGGTTAATAATTGTGACTACCAAATTAATAACAGTAACTGAATTTTAGCCCTAGTGAGCTTTGAGTTTGGTAAACTAAAGAACCGTAATCAAGTGTATCATATTATGTATTATGTTGAAAATTTAATTATAAAGTAAATAAATGAGAGCAGCTGCCTTAATCACATTTTCATCTATTGAATGGTTTAGGGTTCAGAAAATTGACCAGCAGTTATACTTAAACTGATGTGGGTCGTCTCTTTATGATTGTTTCGGCCGATATTATTCAACCCAGCTTCCGTACAAATACATGCCATGAATAAATATTCCATTTGATGGCAAATATCTAAGCCATCAGATCCCTTTTCAATATACCTTATGGTTCTATCCCACCCAATAACAGAAAGTGAAAATATTTACCTCACGCCTATGACGGTTTATCGTACTATATCTATCCATTTTATTGAAAAAGAAGTTACAATTTATTACGGTCAACGATTAAATATCGATGAAATCTGTGCATAAGCAATTTTCTAGCCTAGTTATTACGTAGCAAAGTTCAATGGAAATGATATTAAATTCCTCAGTATCATCTAAAATATTAATATAGACGATACTGAGAATTTTAGTTCTTTATTTTCACAAAGATTTTGGAATTTTATAATATTTTCCATCTTTTTAAGGTTACCTAATGAAAAAAGGGAACGCTTGTAACATCACTTTGTTGTTCGCGTTTCAATAGATCGGCTTGTCTTTGTTTGGATTTGAATGGAATAATTTTATTATATCCAGCAGGTACGAAACATTTTTAATGTAGGTCTATATCGCAAGGATACGCGAACGAAAATTATGAAATCACTCACGCATTAATTACGGAATGCATATCAATTTTGTTTTGTTTATGGTCTACTACACTTATGCTCAAAGAAATGTAGATACCTTCCAATTATAGAAATACCAGTATCAATATTAACTGATTTTTAATACATTTTGTCGAATAATATGAAACTTTTTGGCACAACGTTGTAAAATAATGTTTTCAATAGAGTCTCCACTCTAGCAGTAATTATATATTGTAGCGTTATGTCATTTACCTGTAATAATTTTATTTCCTCCTTGGTACTGCTGAAGTTCGACAACAATAAAGTTATTATTGGCAATATTTCGAGTTGAGAAAGTAATGCATGTGAAAAGCGAACTGAAACTGGAATGTGAAGCCATAAATTGAAATAAATTTCCATAATTCGAGAATGAAAAATGATTATAGGAATAACGGGTGCTTCTCTCGAAAATTATGGCAACCTAATATTAACTTTACCAAATATATTACAGTACAGTGTACTGTTTAGTAGTCTGACACAATTTTGTCCTATTGTTTATACAGAGTATATTCGTTATGATGAGCTAAATATACAAAACGATATCTTCCCACGCACCTTGAGTAAAATATTGTTAAGTAGGTTTCTTAAAATATCAAAAAATATTTACCATTTTAAGAAGGTATGTAAAATATTGTTGATGATACGATAAAGTTTAAATAATGATTTAAATTAAAGCAAAATTAGACAATAAATATTTCAAAACTGACCTTTATTAAGAAATAAACAACAACTTTCCTATACTATTTATATTGAAGAGGACTTAGAACAGCGAGTGATATAGAACTTAGAAGTAAGATTATATTTTCGTTTAATTAATCGTTCTTTACTTTTACTGCGTACTAATTTCTTTTTTGTTAATTGACAGATTGCCGGGGCCAGCCCGGCCAGATCTGGGGCATGGTGTGGCGTGTTTACCCTCACCCCATCAGCCGTTGCCTCCCCATACCTCCTGCATTATACTGGGTTGGGGCAAGAAGAGGCCCACGGATGTCCACGGGACTCGAGTGCTGCATGAAGCACAGGTTTGTTCATGTTTATAGTTTACTAGAAACAAACTGCTATTGCCGTTTGACGAACAATTAAAGGGTTTTTGACTGAAGATTTAAAGTCAAGCGCATTTACACGGAATTGAAGTGAACCCACACGTACTCGTATATCTATTATACCATAAATTCACCCATGTTTCAAGTAAACTGTAGCATTTTAAACATTGCTGATCGCGGGATAATCACAACATATTATAAAGCAAAGTCCTCCGTCGCCTCTGTCTGTCTGTCTGTTCGCGATAAACTCAAAAACTACTGCACCGATTTTCATGCTGTTTTCACCAATGGGTATAATTTATATCTGGAATAGGTTTTTGCGGGAACGGGATGAACATTCATTTCATGATTACTTTTGGTCTCGATAACCGACACCCACACGGGCGAAGCCGCGGGCGTCAGCTAATATCAAATAAAATACCCACACAAATGGTTGAAAGCGTGGGATGACTTCCTGCTAATCCTGCAACTACAAATTTTCCTGCTACACAGACAAACAGCTTAAGGACCTATAACTTTCTAAGAAGAAAACTTAAGATAACAAAACACCTACTGTACACTAGTAAACCCATTTATAACCATACTTTTCTGTTGTATAAACCTAGAATTATATCTCCATAGTTTATATTCATCTTACGCATCATTATCCTCAGTTTATGTATATGTAGATACTTAAAACCCCACACGAGCAATGTGGTGAAACATTAAGATCTTAATAAGCCCTACATACTGGTTCGCCAGCGCATAAGTCGTGTAGTTAACAAGTTACTGTGGCTTTCAAAGTTCTCAATTGACTCTTGCAAGTTGTACGGGACACAGTGATAAGCAGTTGATACACTTTGTGTTTCATGTACGCAGTCTCTCTACGCGACACTCAGTTTAAACCACGAGAGACGAATAAAGTCTGGAAACTCGTAAGCTTGTGTAAGATGTTTTGGTCGTCTTGTGAATGTTTTAGTAACTGCTCAACCATTTAGTATTATTTTGTTCATATATCCATAGCTTATATGGTTTATCTTACTGAGTTTCCCTTAACTGATTTCTACAATTTATCAATCGTTTTTGGTTATGTTATGGCTGTTGTTATATGTACGACGTATTACCATATTGGCTTCATCATCATCCTCTTCTTCACCGTTTTCTTGCTCCAATTCGATTGGGGTCGGCGCAGCATGTCTTCTTTACCATAATAACTTATAGTTTAACAAATCATCTCTTTTCGAGAACATTTTTTATTTTTTATTATTATTTTGACTATCAAAGTTCTAACCTTCGGTACGCAAAAATCGAATTCTGATAAAACCCACGAACCTATATAAAGAAATGAATTCTGACAAATAATGTGTATCTAATGGTCTTAAATATAATTTCGTTGAAACCTTTTCTTGCCAGAAGGCTTAGTGGAAGCTCGATTCTACTAAAAAAGTGTATGCGCCCCTGGGGACTCAAAAGGCTCATACACATATTTTTTGGGATTACCCCGTTTATCAGAAAAGAGTACCTATTTCCATGTGAAAATCTTTGTTATGTAGGTTCAAACAATTAGGTTAAACCATTATTTATAAATGTACGTATGTATGCCTGCCTCATTGTTCTTGTGGTCGCAAGGGCGACTACTAAGCATGAGGTCTTGGGTTCGCTTCCCGGGTCGGGCAAAGTGTTTTTGGGGTTTTCCTTTAGGAATTTCTCAGTAGCAGCCACATAGTCTGGATTTGTGCCCGGTTGATCGCAATAGGCTTAAACGTATCTGGCGGTGTATTAGGTACACCTCTGCCTAGCTCTTCAGGGATTACATGCGTGTGATGTTATGTTATGTTATGTACATAATGTGTGCTATTAATCCCTCTATTTCACGCTGAATTTATTGACCTTGTGTCTTATTAAAACCTTACTTAACTCATCACGTGCCTTAACCGCATGTGAATATTTTAATTATGTTTCTAAATCTTAATCTAAGCCATACCTTCAGCTTCGGATATGTAGATAACTCATTATATTAATTAAGATTGTGAGAGCTTACCTTGTATTAATTTTCCTTTATATCTCCTTATTTTCTTAACATCACACAGAAATGAAAATTGGAAGAGCAAAATATTAATTAAGAAAAATAGCTATACAGGTATATTGCTATTTTTGCTTAATTAATATTTAACTTTCGTACTCATTTCTGAAATATCAACGCGAATTCTAAAATGTTCATAGCTGTGATTTTATTCTGCGCAGCAACTTGTTTAACTTGTTATGAAAAATATATTTTTTAATTTTCCTACAGCAGAGATCTTTTTATTCAAATAAACAAAATATTTGTAGTAGATGTTTGGTTTTAAAATTACACTGCATTTTAGACATAAAAGTATCTGCTAAGGAGTATCTGATCGAAGCTTTGACTTTGGCCAACATCAGCCAAACCTTCGTCTTTGTGTCGGCTAAAATGTGCCGAATTTTGGCCGAAGCCTAAGTTTTCTAGCAAGAACCGAAATAGAACTGTTGACATGAATGTCCGATGGACGAGGCGACACGCGGGGGAAGTATTCACATATTTTGTAGTGTTATTATATCAGTATTTTAAGTGGAGCGAATGCCTATCTGACCCCTACAACTTAGTTTACTGAATAATAGATTCGAAGCCCCTAGGTAAAACTGGTTGTCAGATTTTCGGGCCAGTGACTACCCTTAACGATTGCCAAAAATCTAGAAATGTCAGCCGTAACCAGCGGCTTAACGTAACGAGGTTTCTGAGGTACGGAGAAAAATCGCTATGTAATATTTATTTTATTTTCTTTATCTGGCTCACCAGCAATTGAATACACTGCTTCAAAGATATGAGATAAATCCATTAGAGTCACAGACAACCTCTTCAAGGTAAGCACATCATACACTACTTTTTTGTCGTTGAGTGCTTACTTAAAATCGATGAGTATCCAACTCCTCTCCGCAAATATAATACGTCTGGTTTTTTTAAATATTATTAAAACTAAATTAAGATGCAAGCTTTAACACTAAAATGATTTTACCATTTTTTGTAAATCAATAACACATTCACACACCGTTCTTTGCAGTCGGATCGACCCGTGCGGCTTTCATTAGCCACAAGCAATCCTATCTGTGCACTTGTGTATAGTCTGGCATACCGTTTAGTTATGAGGAGCTCGTGGCTACATAATAAGTGGCTGTATGGTCGTTAGCCACAAGCTTCTCAATCTCAACTTATACCATAATCGATAAAAATACAAGCTGGTTTCTGTTTAAAAATTCCGTTTTAAATTCATTATTCAAGTAATCAATACTTGTCTAGTTAGTAGCGTCAAAGTTCTAAGAAAAGATAAAGTGTTGTAGGCTATCAACATGATTATGTGATAGCAGATTACATCAATGAATCTATTAATAGTACGATGGAGCTAGCCTGCGGAGATTAATGGCTAACTTGTTGCCTAGAATAACTTGAGGGGGCGGTTGGGTTTTGACCCTTGACTATGATAATTATGTTAAAAAAAATCTTAAGTTGTACTACTTTTATAATGTGTTTTAAAAATGGAGTGTATCAATGTAATAGATAGATGGACAGATAAATTGGATACCTGTTTTGTATTATCTTTATTTAAACGTTGACGACTTGATGTAAAATACGTATTAAAGAAGTTAACTCAAAAACTACTCAAAACAAAGCAAAATCAACCAAAATAAGTATCAAATGTAAAAAGAATCTTATAAATCGGCCAGTAATCACAGAGGAAATGATATAATAAACAAATAAATAAAGTTGCCGGTTGAATACATAACCTCTTCCCTTTTTAGAAGTCGGTTAATAAATAAATCCATACAACATAGCTATTGATTTGAGATTACGCCAAATTGTGTTTCTAAAAGAAACAATCCGAAGACGTGCCAATTGTGACATCTACGAAACCATGATGGGCCCTCGCGGAAGATTACGGAATACTCTCTCTCTCTCTTACTGTGAGCCTCCTCCCCTGTGTATTTAAAGCTGCTTACGATTGAACAATACAGACTTTATCAAAAGACCTCAAGAGCCGGGCATGAACAGTCTTATAACTTTCAGAATTCCCAGAAGGAGGAAATGTAACGTTTAAGCCGACAATCAATCTACATCGTTCATCCATCACCATTTGCTCAGACAATACCCAAGACTCATTGTTTCACGGGATTGTATCGCTCTTATTCGGGATTCACTTTGTCAAACCCCTTATTTTATGTACATTTGTCACTAAGACAGGTGATATGTTTTGTTATTCACGTAGGACCTGTGAATACAATTGTATATTATTATTACCTATTCAAGGTCGTTAATATTACGTTCCTAACAATATTGAAAGTACAATCTGAACTTCATTATTTCAACCTTTTTTGTTTCAAATAGTCATAGAGAAGTGTAACTCCTCCTGGTCGATGGATCCTCCTGACCGCTTTCAGTTCATATTATGGTACACAAGTGTGTGTGCAGGCACAGGTGCACTCTCTGTTCTTTTTCTCTCATAGTCCGATGGGACGGCAGGTGGTGGCTCGTGGCTTCCGGGTTGTTACTGAGTTTCTAATTGAAAAACCCAATACCACTTCATCAGATAACTTCAAAGCAAAAATATTCAAGCAAATATTTCAGTTGGCGAAGCTGTTAGTAATCTGAATATTTAATATACCTACATTCGGACAGCTAAGGTATTTGCATAGAGCTTATATCTACCACCAAAAAGTCTGGCCTATATTAATTAAAAAGTTTTTATCGTGATAGCTTTAACTTTGTTTTTAATTGAAACTTTACTCAAATAGCAAAGTGTTTAACGATTAAAAGTTTAGTGCCGTAAATTAAAAACTTTTCATTGAAGAAAAACATGTGTTCCTATTAATATTTTTTTAATTGTATTAAATATTAATCTAATTTCCACTGCCGCTGCATTTTTTAATTTTGACTGCCTCGTTGGTCTAGTGGTCGCAAGCGCGACTGCTGAGCACGAGGTCCTGGGTTCGATTCCCGGGTCGGGCAAAGTGTTATTGGCTTTTTCCATCAGGAATTTATCAATAACAGCTACGGAGTCTGGATTTATGCCCGGTTGATGGCAATGGGCTCGCCCCCTATTACATGGGACTTAAACATAACTGGCGAAATGTGGGTGTACTATTAGGTACACCTCTGCCTAATCCTTCGGGGATTACAGGCGTGATGTTATGTTATGTTAATAATCTAATTTCGATTTTGATGAATAATTTCTGTAGGCGTGGGTATGTTAATACAAAGTGATTGGCAATTGAGAGAATTCTTTGAAATGTGATTTCTAGTACTTACCGTCTACAGACATGTCTAAAGTAGATCTCTCACAGCTATCAGTTTTAGGCCGAGAGATTCCAAAAAACCCTTACTCAAAACTCGAAATCGTTTTTAAGTTACAATTTTAGTGACAAACATTTAAACCAATGGCCAATTATTCGGGTTTTGTGATGAAGCATCCCACCCAAACTTTAAAAAGACTGATGATGAATGCGGCCAACAAACTGGGAAGATAACGATTGCAATAAATCGCGAAGGTTATATGACCTTGTTCTATTAGTCAATTTATCAATTATTTGACAGTCATAGATTATTTTCCGCTTTTTGTGCTTGCTTGAGAAACATAATGTAGAATTTCGCACAATAACCAGTTTTTGGGCGAGAGTTGGATAACTTACAAAAAAAGTTAACTTCAAAACCACTCTTTTTGACTCCCAAGTTTTTGGTTATTCATGCAAATCGCTGCAAATGGTGCAAACACTCTGGCGACTCTGGCATAACTTACATCAAATAATGCAACCAATTACTTATCATTCTGTATACTTGGTATAGGTATATACTTGATACGAAATACATTATAAGAGGATAAAGAAAAAATATTTATTATTTATTTAAACTTTTCTATAAGTACCTAAACCTTGCAGGCTGTCTTTTTAATTCTATAATGTTGAATTTGAAGTATGAATTACACACACATATTATATCATGTGATTGAAGACTGAATTGTATCGTAAACGTAAACACTTCATCGCTTTTCGCGATCCTTCCAGGAAGAGAAAAGCCGGTTATATTCGCTTAAGGCCGGATACTTCGAGTGTTTTCAAGAAATATATTAATATCACAAAGGGTGTTTTCTTAAGAATTTAGATGAGGGTATAACATGTAGGGGCGCTTAATAAACATTTAAGGCTTATAAATGATGGCATAGGCAAATACCATACACTTTATTACGTTGGTTCATTATACAGTTTGTTCTATTTTATTGATCTGTATCTTTTTGGGGCCGCTGTGAAACCAATAGGTACTTTTAATTTTTAGATCACCATTGTACGTATTAATAATACTGGGTTTTGTCAGCATTTTATCAGCTCATAATTACGTTTCTTGGGCCGTCCTGTAACTCTTTTTCTTTTTATTTGTGTACAGGTATCGACGATACAGCAAGGTGTTTGCCGTCGGTCGTACTGGCAATACGCCATAACTGACGACATGGTCTGCGCGGGGCGAGGTCGAAGAGACTCCTGCGCAGGTGACTCAGGCGGCCCACTACTTTGCAGGGATCGCAGCATGAGATATTTCTTACAGGTAACAGCTCTTATCGGTACTTCTGGAAGTACAAAAAATGTAAAGTTGTTTTTGTGGGTTTTGTAAAAGATACTTGGGAACATGGTGTGCGTGTAAATAAAAATGTAAGTACATAATATAAAAGTTAATCTCTGGAATATTGGTCCAATTAAGAAAATAATTTCACTGATATAGAAAGTAGATAATTACGTGTGTTGGTAACATAAAAGTATTTCTAATTAATAATAAGGCTAAGTAGAAGATATAAAGCATCCGAAGCAACGTTCTGAAAATCAAAAAAATGAGAACAAAGAAAATACGAGTACCAAAGTGTGTCGATAAATATATTCAGCTTCCTATTTTCTTGGAAATAACCATGAAATAGTCTCAAAGGAGGAAACCTTTTGATAAACAAACAAAAGGAGCTCAAGTCTCTTTATAACATTTAAGTTATATTACAAGTTTACAACCTTATGGAGCCAGCCGTGCCCATAGGGGCTCGACTGTTTAACAAAACGAGCGTATTAATTAACCCTTTAACAATAATGTAAAACGAGTTTTCCATTGAAAATTTATCTTCTTAAACAATTATCTCGAAAAATAATCATTCTCTGTAATAAGCCTTTCAAAATACTTTTCTTTCTGTTCCCTGAATTAAATTATTATTTTTTTAATGAACAAAAGGACTTAATGAAATCAACTTAGGACAAAGAAAACTAGAAAAAAAAAAAAAAAAAACACGCCTGCCATGACAAAAAGTAAACTAAAAAATAAAAAACAAGTCAGACGAATTCAGTGATGAAGGGGAGCAAGGTCCCGTAAATGTATTCGAAAATGGAAAACTGTAAACTAAAACTTTTATTGCAGTCGGGGGACAGTTCGGTGGAACAATTCTTTACAGGTCCCCCGACTGCAATAAAAGTTTTAGTTTACAGTTTTACAGTTTTTCATTCATCACTGAATTCGTCTGACTTGTTTTTTATTTTTTAGTTTACTTTTTGTCATGGCAGGCGTGTTTTTTATTTTTTTTAATTATTTCTTTTTTATTTCATATCTTTTAGTGATAATATATCGGTATTTTGACCTATAACCAATCATTTAAGCCATAAGACGTCCACTGCTGGACATAGGCCTCCCCCAGATTTTTAAAATTGTTTTTATAGATTGGGGGGGGGGGGTGAATTGTTCTTAAACCTAGCCAGTTTTATTTCTTTCATTACAGAGAATCTATTGATATGTAGTTTATTCGTATCGAATCCCGGGTTTAAAATGTCACCATATCATTTGTTGAGTAGTATTACTAGTAAACAATAGGTATTGAATACTACTGTGGTATATTTTTGTAAACTACTTAATAAGTTCTAGACGATGATTATATTTTTAATTGAAATTTCAATAAAAACAAATTAAAAGTTCTTTTTATTTCTAAACCATGGTCACCCTATTAAGTTTTTTGATAATTTATCTAGCCTATGTTACCCGGGGTGACGCAATGAATCTAACGATATCACATACATCAAAATCGGTTCAGGCGTTTAGAAGTTATGGTGGAATAAAGAAACTCACAAACAAACATACATACATACATACATACATACATACATACATACATACATACATACATACATGAACGTTAAAAACATAACACTCTTTTTTTTGAGGCAGTCGTGTAATTAAGGAATTGGCGGTAGCCGCCACGTAATCACGGGTGACCTTTTCTCAAGACCTGTTAATAAACTGGAATGACGTGACTTCGAGTAATCAAGAATTGAATATTCAAGAGAAACACGTTGGCATTACGGGAGAGTTACAAATGCTGGCACGTGTATTATAATTCGTGTTTAAATATAATTTTCGTGTCTTTGTGCTTTCCGAAGAAGGTAGAATTTACGCTCACATCGTTGGTATTTCTAATAATCGCGTACAAATTCCATGGCAGCACGTGACTCTGTAGATTCATTCCTTAGGCAAATACCTCCAGGAGCAGTTCGTAGACCAACGAGACTGGTAATATGGACTGGACGGCACGGTTGGCGCAGTGGCTCAAGCAATGGACTGCTGCGTTGCGTGTCGCGAGTTCGATCCCCGCACGGAACAAATATTTGTATGACCCACAGATAATTGTTTCGGATCTGGGTATTTGTGTATGTGAGTTTAAATGTTTGTGAACGCACCCACGATACAGGAGAAATTCCTAGTGTGGGGCAACGTTTTTTAAAAAAGAAAGAAGAAGAGAAAGAATATTCCATCAAATCAGTATTATTTTGTCAAACTTCCTAAGTTTCCTTTTAATTTCCGTTAATAAGTAACATAATTTATTTCTCGAACAAGACTTATTAATTCATATTTTCTTCGACACGTATTTAATCTCAAAGTTATATTCTCATCCTTTAATATTAGTTTCAAACGTTTTAATACTTTCGGTCACTGGTTCTTCTTCAATATCTTCGTCTTGGAAATACCGGTAGGTATTAATTTATTTTAATGATGTAAAAATAAAAAAATAATAATATATCTTTTGATTACGGTATAAAGCATAATCTTAACAGAAAAGCCATGTGAATAAAATGTCCTTTAATATTTAAATGTATGCGGTTTTCTTAAGTGCCAGTGCTTTCTTAATAAACACAATTAGATACATTATAAGTAAATGTTTTCTTGTGAAATTAATCGCTATCGCTATCGCTATAAACCAGCATACAGGGTTGTCGCTCTTTATAAGAGAAGTCTAACGTTACAATGAAATGGAAATATCTTAAGGCTCTGATCTGTTTTGTAGATGAGTTCTATATAAATTAATTTATTGTCAAACTGTTTATCAAGATACTTGTTCGTCGAACGCAATCTTCAACCTTATAAAAGCTTACGAAAACAGGAAAATTTACAGAAAATGTAAAATAGATCAAAGAACAACCTTGTAAACATGTACCCAGGTGTTCCAAAACAAACAATAATTTCGGCGAATTTCATGAGGTTTCATTTCATAGACCCGCATCGGGCAAAGCGTTTGTCAATAAGCAGATTTCTTAACAGATTGAAACAGTTTGTGTGGGGTATTTTAGAATGTTTAAATCCCTGAATAAAACTTAAGAATATATTATAAATGGTCGTACACACCGTGTAACACACCGCGTAACGAAAAAAAACAAAAAGGTTTAGATAGCGATATGAGTCTTTTCACCCACGATTATCTCACATCTTGCTCAGTGTTCTATTCTTCAGCTCTCTCACAAATTATTTAACACGGAATAAAAGGACGCTGTGCCTTTGAGTTAAAACTTTTGAAAAATCCTGCCGTAGTCAAATTGGTAAAAGAATGTGTCTCGTTTTCTTGGAATTCGAAAATATGGTGCTCGGTACTATACGGAACTTTGATCGATGAAGTTTCCAAGAGTGGACGGCACGCGAAGTTTAAACTTGATAGGTCAATAGAAAGATGATACTCGTGAAGAAGATAGAATGGTAGAGAATGGTTATTGAGATGTAGGGAGAAGGAAGACATGCAGCGCTGTGATTTCGAACAAATTGTAGTTACGTTGTTTGTTTGCAAGTATGACATTTTTGTCAGTTCATTACATCTGTCGACGCAATTATTATTACAATGCGTAATCATAATATCTAGCTTTTTATTAGTTTAATGTTGCTACTGTCAGAGACAACGGAAATGCAGTAAGGTGTGCGCAGTGATCACTTATATAATGACATTACTTGACTAGATCAGTATGGAATTGCATATGCAAGTTCGATATCCGGTACGTAGTAATAATTTTTGATATTTATTTCTTATCTTAGGGATTCGAGGTCTTCACTGGATTTAACAAATGAATCGAGTATTTTAGTCGTTTTTATATTATCCCCGTTATAATCACGACAGATTCGTAGCTAAATAATAACAGCCGCTGGGGTCGATCTATAGGTTAAGTCATAGGTACATACCGAGTTTTCTACGTGCCTCGGAAAGCACTATAAGCCGTTGGGCCCGGTTGTCATTAGTAGATCTCTAATGGGCCTCCACACGCACAGGCTTCACTACAGTCTTGCCTACGCGATTACACGGCGCACACGGTAAATCGCACGTGTGGTTGGTAAAACTGAATTACCATTACCACCCACACACGCGATGTACTTTTTTTTTCTTTTTTTGGGACAAGCCCGCCACACTATTCCTAAACCACTGTAACTCCTGTTAGCCAGAATCAACAGTGGCGACCACAAGAAAAGCGCCGAGACAATGAAGCTCGACGAAGTCCCAGGGAGACGATTTAACTGTCTTGGATCCCGCAACGAAATTAATCAGAAAAGAATAGCGGAGGAGTAGGAAAAACATAATTTTCACTTCCCTCCATATCAGCAGGAGACAGAACAGAACAAGGCCAATAGGCATACAGGGACGTATACAACTGGGATAAGCCCAGTTGCCGCTGTACACGCGATGTACTGTGTGCACCGTTTTATCGCGCAGGCAAAAGTGTGGTGAAGTTTGAGCGTGTGGTAGGCCCATAACAGTCGTCACAGGTAGTCAGCCCGAAAGTCTGACCCGTCTTACTAAGGGTTATTGTTTTACCGAGTACTAACTGGATAATGGTGGTAAGATAGGCTGTCGCTTCATATAAAATACTGATATTAAGCTGCATCCATTTAGATTGGAAGCCGACCCCAACATAGTTGGGAATAGGCTACGATAATGTGACGACACTGCCATATTACATACCTAAAACCATACGAAAAACAGAGGAAATCTTTTCATCAGCTAATTTTAAAGGAAAGTATAAAAAGTTTTATGGTTACTGTTTTTATTAAGCGATTTACCAAACAAAAAGAGAGTAACCCACTTTCATATACCTTCGTGTAAAAAGGCATTTAATAAAGAATATATTTACGATGAAATGAGCAGCCCCGTGTGAAAATCCGGTCCAATTTACTTTCGCGGAAGAAATAGAAACGTGCACTTTCATAGAAAATGTACTACAATTTGAATAGGGTAACTGTAAAAACTATTAACTACTTCCTACCGCGCTAATGTAAAATTCCTTTATTACCCTTTTATTTGTACTTCGAAATATTTAGAATAATTGCATTATTTTTAAAGTAGGTGCTTAAAATAATGTATTGTTCTCGCTTATGACTCGCTTCTTATAGGAGTACATAACTTAAGCGAAGACAAAAAAGCCCTGGACATAAAGATCGATCTGCAATACGATCGATTGGTACTCCATTGAATAGTACTGCCAACTTTGCAGAACAGATTAGTCGTCCTTTTTGTTCGGGATAAGAAAAGGGATCTACACATACCCCACGTATAAACATACATACATACATACATATAATATGTATATGATCACTGTTTAATCCCAAACAACACTTAAAATGCCTTCAAATTCATGTTCCCTTTTTTAATCATAAAATAAACAATGATTGCGCAATTTTATTGACGTGTTTTATGACCCCTGATAGGGTAGCGACCACGATTATCGTGTGCCAATAACGGATATCCCATCCCTACAGCGCACTGGGGCTTACATAAAACACCGTACCTTTTAAAAGGTTTCCTTCAATCACAATAAAATGGACGTGACATTTCACAATTTGACGAGAAAACAAGAAGCTTATCGAACACTAAAGAGGGATAATTTTTTTGAGGATTCCGAATTAAATGGCACAGAGTCGTAAACGTAACTAGGGTAATGTCCTTTGTAATTTGCATTTATGTAAACACGTTTTGATGTAAGTGACATTTATATTTTCATTTTCGCCTGGACTGTGTTTTGTCTGCAGTGGAAAAGATAAAATTCATTTGTTGCTTTGCTGTTAGCGTATCGACACACCTACCGAAAATGATACGACGGTACGGACATTCAGATGAATATTAAACGTGACGTCATTTCGACTTACAGTGGAAACGCCTGTGTGGCCAGCAAAATTCAAACATTACGTTTTTGCAATTTGCAGGTCACTGACAAATTGTATGTTTATTAAAACATGATGGGCCACCGTAACTATATGGTTTTACGAGTGAGAATAATTGAAATGATATTATGGTACTTGACAAAAAAAAAACTAATTAGTCCGTCAGATAGATTTACAAAAAATATTGGACACATATTTTTTCTTTTTTCACGTAAACAAAAAATGAAGACAATACAGTGCTTCGAAAAGTCGTGTGACGTCACAGTTTGGTACATTTTTTACCAGAAAGTGACGTCACAAACCCCCACTCATGATCTTTGACACGTTATATTTTCGTATTTTTTTATTAATTTGATTAAACAAGAAACATGTATCCAATATTTTTGGATAAAATCTAACTGAAGGACTAAACAGAATCATATTTTTTTTAGTCAGTCAACAACCCCATTCTATTGAACGAGTTTTTTTATGAAGAAATCATTCATTGGAAAATTCTTATTTCGCGATCTTCCCTGGCGCTTCCACCTAAATATGAAATCGTAAAATTATTTAGATAAACTATAATGAGCTACTACGTGGCTACTACCAATAGTTTACATTATTAATTAAAATTTACCTTACATCTATCATTACAGGTTTATGTTTGGGTCATATCGAACTTATTCGAAATACTCATGGGTTACTTTACCAACGCTAAAGTTTTTTGATAAGCTTTACTAACTGTACTAAGCTTTTGTCAGTAAACAAAACAAAACAAAGGGCTAATACTCCACCCACGTGTTACGATTAGCCGTTCATTTTTAAAAGCAAAATATTTTGTTAACTTAGTCTTACACTGAGTTTTTATTAAATCTTCCAACAAGATCTATGCCGAATACGTGCAAACTATATTTTTATACACAGAGTGTAGGCGTTACAACCCAATAGGATTTTTATTCGTAATCTTGAGTTTAATGACCCGTTTTAGGATACTGGAGACCGTAAAACCTTTTACATACAGATACTTACTTTCCTATATTAGAAAAGTATAGAAATTGCTTTCAATTATATGATTTGAAAACTTCAAAAGTGAAAAGATTTGACAGAGACCTACACTCAGCATTAGATGGCCAAAGGTGAGCAAAGAAGAGATTGAAGGTATGAAGAACTTACAGGTTGTTCTCTTGCACTATATTTACTGTTACTTATTGCAGTATAATACTGCGATCACTGGGAACGTGGAAAACAGGAGGTTGTAGCGCAGTTTGACATAGGCTGTGTTGATCGAATACTATGATCACATCTTTCTTTCTGAATCGTGTGACGCCTAAACTGGTGTCAAATTTGTATGCCGCCCATGGACCTCTGACTTGGCATCATATGATGAACAGACACACATTTATTATTATGTTCACATTAAAAATTGTTACATCAGGATATTATTCTGACAATATTTTTTACTTTTAAGTCATCTCTATATATTTTAAATTCTCGTGTCACAATGTTAGTTACCACACTCCTCCGAAACGGCTTAACCGATTTTTATGAAATTTTATATGCACATTCAGTGGATCTGAGAATCGGCTACTATTTATTTTTCATACCCCTAAGTGTTAAGGGTGGTCCACCAAACATTTTTTTAGGCACACATCAAAGTTAACACTAACGAAGTCGCGGGCATCAGCTAGTTATTTATAAATTCTAAGTAAAAAGTATCATTTCATCCACCATAATTTAATATTCTAGAACAACCATCAAGATAAAAACATGACCAACAAACTCGATTTCTTACATTGCAAGTTTTAAATAGATTATTAACATGTGGTAGGAAGAACCCCATGGCACTAGTAATGCTATGAATATGAACCTTCTGATTCCCACCTGTTGAACTGCGACCACGAAATAGAGTTGATTTATATGTGCATATTAACAGCTACGTTCCAGTTGGAAATTCCAAGTTGCGCCTGAGACGTCAAGACAAATCATTGTGCAGTCGTCTTCAGATTGATGTCACCGTCCGCGGGAACAGATGGGCCTTGCCCAACAACAATGCAATATATTCTGACTGCATATATATAAAGGCCCTTTATATCTATGAGCCTTTTACATGTATGCATTCAGATATAGCGTTGCTGTATCCTGAACTGGTTGGCAAACCTTAGTAGATATACCTTGCAACATTTTATGACAAGGTCATTAGGATTTCTTTACAGTAAAGTTTCTATTTCAAACAAGACAATAATAAAACTTTACAATCGTCGTCATGCTCCTGCCGTCTCATTTTTTTGGGGTTAACGTAATTTGTCTAGTCTAGAGACAACAGCTACTATTGTTGCTCTTTTGTTTTGTGTAAGACTTTGAAAGACCTGTCAACTTTGTAAAGTTTTGCCAGTTATTTTAATTTATCCGTATGAATTGGATATGATTTAATATTTACTTTCTAATACGTTTTAATAATGACTGTTATCCCAGTAAATGTATGTAACCATATACCTAAACTGTATATTGTGTTACCCTTAATATGTAGGTACCAATTCCTTTCACCAGGGAAGCTTAAAGCGTTACCAATCGGCATGTAATTTTGATTATATTAGTAATCTTCTAAAATTTTGCATTGACAGGGGATCACGAGTTTTGGCGATGGTTGTGGCAAGCGTGGCAAGTACGGAATTTACACTCGAACCGCGGGCTACGTGTCGTGGATGCGTGACGTCATGAACAACAAGTATTTTGATTGAAACCGCAAAAGGTGTGACGAGGCTGTGAACCTTCAGGGCATACCTGTGGTTTCTACGACCCATTTGTGATCGATATTTCATTAAATGTGCCTGTTTTATCATCCCCGATAAAGCACAATTCACCAGGTAAAATAAAGAATACCAGAACTTGATCGAAATAATCTGCCACGGGACACCGTTTGTTCACATCACTAAACCGGAGGTGCTGAAACAGCCTTTTGACTTAATACCCACTTAAGTATTAAGTAGGTGTTCTACATGCGAGCAAAATATGAGGAAAAGCTGTTGAAATCCGTTCATTCTTAAAGGTATTGTATAGACGCCTGTCAAATGTTTTATCTGTCTTCTGACTCGGCAGCTTTTGTTCTGAAATCGGCTGAAATGTGTTTTTGAATACGAGGAGGCCAGATTTAAAAGAATACATGAAAGGTGTTCATACTTTCGCATGTTATTCATTCTTCGTATTGACGAAGAAAAACATGTAAACATCGTGTATATAAATACTTCCTACTCACACATTCATTTCATGTAAAAATGCTGATTATTGAAATGTAAATTATTCAATCATATTTCCTGCTTGCCTGAGATATGTGCCGTCTGGATACCTGTTTAATGATTCAGGCAGTGGTTGTCACAAGAGAAAATAAGGTTTTTGATGAACTACCACGATTATTTATGTATTATCAATTATTTTTTATTTGAAATATTAACGACAATCAAGTAATTTTGTGTCTGCAATATATGCCGAATATTTCCAAATCCTATTGAAATCTCGTCGTAATTCTGTACAGCACCAGACCTGAAAAATATGTCTTTAAGGATGTTTTATTTGTCTTATTTATGTTGTATTCGCAACTTTGACAGAAAGTTTGATGTTATCGTTATCAAAGTTTTATTCAATTATCATATCAAAAGCCGTCGTTATATTACACAATTCATTTTCCGAACAATAATTATGTTATCGAATTTATAGAGCGAAGATAAATTGACGACGAGTTACACAGAATAGTAATTTATGAAAGAAAGATGAACGAGTCCTATCGACTAAACCTTGTGATGTTATAGTGACCATAACAATTCCTAGAGGTCTTGACGAACAAGACGAAATATCCAGACCTTGTAAAGATTACACAAAATCCAAGTTTGTACTAACCTCAGTTTGTAAACAATTTACAGCACCGTATACATCTAAGTTCTTAAGAAGTTTCAGAAATAACGAGAACAATTTTATTATTTATTGTTTTTTTTTTTTAATTTAAAACAAGATTATTTTGAATTTTGTTAACAGTTTTATTGGAATTTATAATCACACTGTGTGAGCACTTCGAAACTTGTTTTGAACATTGTATTTTGTTTTAATCTAAGTAAATAAGTTAAGATGATAAATAAAGTCTCTCTAAGTTTTGTATTATGTTGTTTGATTTAAAACCTTATACGAGACAGTCTGACGCCATTATGATGAACTGATGATATCAGTTGTACCTAAGGTACGAAAGCCGAGACGGGATCAATGCTCTGTGTTAGTGCAAAAAGATGTGGTGCTAACCTCCTCTTTGATCCTTACATAAACAGAGTTCGGCGTCCCTCTTACCAAGCTTTAAAAGGTAAAAGATTTAGGATATAGGTACCTTGTATTGTATTTTATAACGGGATGGTGTCCGCAACTCCACGTCCAAAGCGCGGTAATACTTACCATAAATCCACAGGTAAGTATTTCTTATTTAAGTTTCCCACAAAGGCCTATTGCTTGAAACTTTTACTCATAACAATATTATACCAGATTTCAAGTTTATATTATGTTGTACTTTGTGTAATAAAGTTTTCTTTTAAAGGGTAACATCGTCTACTGCATGATTAACTTAATTAACATTAATAAAACGATTTCTTTGGAAATTAATAAAAATATGTAGGAAAACACAAAGAACTTTACAAAAACAATGACGAAAACGTATAAATAATAGAACATAAATATCGAAAAAAAAAAATGAAAACATTACAGAAAAAAAAAAGTGGCATAAATTAGATGTCAAGTGTGAACGTGTCCACGTCTTCGTTCTCACGAGCCACGTCAAGTATCCAAGGGACGAGGCGCCAAGTGCCCGTGTACTGAGCACACTGCTCACCCCAAGGACGCCTTTCTTCCTGCAAGTTAAGCGATCAAAGTTATTTTTAACCGTCTCCAAAAAAGAAAAAGACATTTGTTATTATGATAGCCAAAATAATGGAAACGTAGGCACAATTGTATAGAATCGCGTCACTCGGTTGTTTTTTTTTCGAAACTCTGTCATTCATGAACCTATTTGAAAAAATCCTTGCTTACTGCCGCACTCAGAGAGCTTTAATGATTACTTAGGCCATCACTTAGTAAAGGTATTGACAGTTTTGTCATACAAAAGAATGTCAAATCTTTACTAAGTGATAGATCTTTCCGATTAATCCCATAGAAATTTCTTAAAAATCGGTTCAGTCGTTTGGCCTATGTCGACATGACTTCTAGTTAAAATGTAATATCGATTCATCACTAGAATTTGTGAGGCAACTTAAGGCGTGGATATACCTGAATTGGCCTTTTTTAGGATACATTAGGATACACCTTTTGTTTCCGCAACCATGACCGGATTTTTTTTCAAAAAAATATATATTAATATACATAATCTAGAGCATCTCCTCTTCGCTTCAAAAAAATTAAATGTCAATTTAAACATCATTAATAAATATGCAAAGTAGCCTCTGGTTTTGTAACTAACTACCATTTTTCTCCTAAACTATCAATCATGGGATCTTTTTATTATATTGATGGCAATAAAAAGATTTTGATTTTCTTTGACGGCACGGTTGGCGCAGTGGCTCAAGCAATGGACTGCTGCGCTGCGTGTCGCGGGTTCGATCCCCGCACGGAACAAATATTTGTATGACCTACAGATAGTTGTTCCGGGTCTGGGTATTTGTGTATGTGAGTTTAAATGTTTGTAAACGCACCCACGATACAGGAGAAATTCCTAGTGTGGGGCGACGTTTTTTTAAAAAAAAAAAAAAAAAAATAATATATATATAAAGTCATGCCGAGGGGACCTTCAGCTTATATTTGTCAATAACTTTCTTAATTATTTATATGGATTTTTTTACGTAATCGCTACTCGCAAATTGCGTAGCTACTACCCCTCTGGCGCCCAATAAATCGGGTGCGGGAGGGTGAATTGTCAGTGGCGTATATCCAGCTCTTAAACGTTTTTTACCATCGTAAACCAAGGTATCTATATTAATATTTACACTCCACTAACAAAACAGTACACTAAGGTAGGAATTTCACTGTTACAATAGATGATACTTGGGGGTGGTTTGAAGAACACGAATTGATAGTTTCAGCGTAAATCCCGCTTCTACTTACGTCGCGTCGTCGTTTAGTTTCATCTGATAAGGGCGAGTGTCAATGTCAGGGCAAGTACAGATTGAAATCGGAATATGAAACCCTGCTATGACGTTATCACTAGCTATGGGATATTTCACAAGTTGGAAGAGAAATTATAGAGCTATGGGTACAAAATCAATTTGGTATATTTTACTAGAATTAGCAGATGTAAAGACTTTGAACTCGGAGCAAGGGTTCATTTATAAGGGTTAATTCCCTGTTCTGTTTTACTTAATTAAATTGCAAAATGCTCTCAAAGTAGAAACATTAAAATGAAAACGCGGTGAATGAGAATTCATTTTGTGCAATTTCCCAGGTGAAATTGCAGGTAGCAAAACATTTAATCTCATCTTATAAATTCAGAGTAGCAACTTTTCTCGCCACTACATGTCTCACTAACTTTTTACACCGGGTTTTGTGGAATTAAATTATTTGGGTCGGTACAGTCAACAAAACAGATTCCTACGTAGATGGGTGCATAATAAAAATACTATTTAATCCGTGGTGTGAGTTGTATTCGTTCATAAGCGACTGAATTATGAAAAGTAAGCATTTCCTGCCTAGTGTGTGCGCTGATGTTATTTTTAAATTAGAGTGACACTGTTTCCCAATGGAGATAACAAGGAAGACTACAGGACGATATATGGTAAAAATCTTGCACGCACAGATACTACGCACTTAGTTTTATGAAGAACGTCACCAATAAGATCCCTGTAGGCCGATGTAGACGTTTATTTTTGCCTGTGTACCAAACTACTATGTTGTCCGTACTCAATTTGAATTTCGCATGTTCCCAAGTAAATAGCAAGGTCATGGCTGTGATTATAGCTTAGAAAACTTGGCTGCGGCTCGGGCGATCGCCAGAATGGTTAAACGAGCCGACTTTGGAGCACGATTGTCTGTATAATATAGTGCACGGAACAACGATAGTGCTTGAAATCGAAACCACTTCTTAGAATACTCTTTAGATTTGTATGAAACAGAAACACAAATACCTTGTATAATCGTTACTATAAAAGTCAAACTTCTAACTTCTAGCTAGAAGTTTAACATGAAATATGAAAAAAAAACATCGAAGCAAATATAGATCTTCCAAAAAAAAACAAAAAGATTCGGCAAAATTGAACGACTTTATGCTTACATGTTCTCTGTTTTACTCCACATGAGAATTTAATTAAAATGAGTGGCAAAGAAAAACTAAATTCGCGTAGATAATGAAAACAGGATCAAAAACTGGTAATACGAGTATGGGTAATGGGTATTGGAATATTATTATACACTAGCTGTTCCCGGCATGCGTTGCAATGCCCTTTTTCCTACCTACTACCTGCCTGTGTACCAACTACCTACCTACCTACTACCTCCTACCCTACCTACCTACTACCCTACCTACCTACCTACCTACCTACTACCCTACCTACTACTCTACCGACTACCCTACCTACTACTCTACCGACTACCCTGCCTACCTACCTACCACTTTCTCACCTTTTAAACCTTCCCTGGACTTCCATGAATAATTCAACACTATAATTAGCCAAATCGGTCCAGCCGTTCTCGAGTTTTAGCGAGACTAACGAACAGCTATTCATTTTTATATAATATAGCTGTACCCCGCGTGCGTTGCAATGCCCTTTTACCTGCCTACGTACCAACTACCTACCACCTACCTACCTACATACTACTAATTTCTCACCTTCTCTGGACTGCCACAAATGTTTCAAAACCAAAATTAGACAAATCGGTCTAGCCGTTCTCTAGTTTTAGCGCGACTAACTAACAGCAATTAATTTTTATATTATACGCAAACACCATTTGAAAAATCGTTTTTCTATTGGGAAAGAAACAGTAATTATTTGTGATTATTGTGATAATGTCGTATGGTCTGTTTGAAGTTGTCATTCGTTGACTGAACAACTAAACGTCACTCAATTGGTTTGCCTTCCCGGAACCTCTCCACTAACACTTGAACTTTATGGGTACGGTTTTAAAGCTCAAATTGATTTTACGTTTTAGTTAGAAAACGTTTGTATGGGAAAAAGAAAAGGGCTGTTTTTAGGGCTTTTCCGGCCATTATTCGAATTTTTCTCGCCGTAAAAACCATCCTTGAACTTCAACGAACATTTAAAAAAAAAAATCAGCCAAATCGGTCAAGCCGTTTTCATGCCAAGTCGTGACAACGGAAAACGGGTTTCATTTTTATATATATAGATTATTGCAATGGGTATTCTGACTCTTGAAAACCATTAGAAACATTTATGCCGAAATGTATCAAAACAAAGTCATGTAACTTTTGTCGTCAACAACAGTCATAGACATAATTGAAAAATGAATTCAATAGCCGTACAATATTAGGGTCTCTGACTTTCACAAAGTTTCAAGGATATCTTTGAAAATTGTACCCTATTCACCTATCTATCAGATGAGATGTTCTTTTGTAAAATTGTTCTGTCGAAAAAACTGTGAAGGCCTACGAATTTGCTACGGCGGCACGTAGCTGCCGTGTAGTAATCGTCGTAGCCTCGTAGGACGCGCTTGTTAGAAAATTAATTGAAGTTTAAAGAACAATGCGCGTTACAGGCACAGCACAGGATCAGTATTGCCACAATTTTTGCGGTTTTTTTCCAGTGAAATTGCATACTCTACAAAGTACAGTTACGGCATCAGCTAGTAAACATGTGGTGGGTTGATGAACTTCTGTTGCAGCATATATAAGTGCGCAATGAGCTGTCAACCTTTTTTTGTTTTCGGGTGGAAAATGATTGAAAAACCAACGCTTTAGCAGTTTTTTATTAGCTTAAACCTGGAAAAGTGTTTGTTTTTCAATCATTTACAAGTTTTAAATTAAAAATACGTTAAAAATGATTGTTCACACAGCCAATTAAGATTGAGGCAGATTTCAGTGGTTTGCAAGATGTCAAGCATTCCGCTTATAAAATTTTAGATCACCCTCAAGTAAAAGAGCCTCGTTATAAATTGAAGGCTCTCAAATGTCTGTTCATTAGTACGAAGGCGAGAATCTTTTGGGGTTCCGTTTCCTTGAAGGTGTCAACGAGACGTTGCTGTTATTAACCCGATGCTGACTCGGTCGAATGCCGATGTCGTGGGCTCACTCTCTGTTTATTTACAAAATGCTGCAACGTTTAAGTCGCCTATTACTACAGAATATTTTATGCGTGTATACAACCTCTATCGACAATAATTAAAAAAAAAAACAATCCATATTATCATCTGCCTAGGTTTTCTCAACTACGTGGGGCCGGCTTTCAGTCTAACTGGCTGCAGCTTAATACCAGTATTTTACATGGAGCGACTGCCTATCTAACCTCCACAACCCAATTAGTACTGACCTTTCCGAGACCCATCCACGGACCATGAGCGCGGATTAACCTGAAGATCAACCCGAGTGGCTGTTATTATTATACAGCCACGAGCTTCTAACACTAAAAAACCAAAAAATACGAAAAAAAGCTATAACATGACGGGAAACCCATAGCGCGAGACCCACACGCACTTGGCCGCACTTTGCACTTTTTTATGGAATTTGAAGAATATTAAGAATGGATAAAAGTTTTTTGTTTGTCAGAAAACCTGCGTTCGCATATTAAGTGAGGCATATTTAATGATCTTTGTTATTTGGTTTCAAGTTCGAATCAGAGAATTTATGAAGACTCGTATATAACAAGAAATTCTTCTGTAATCTCGCTCTTAACGGTGTCTACAATTTTAATGTGCAAATATTTCTGTCTGACACTGCTTTAGAAGATACGAGTACTAATTTGTTTCGTCAATTTACATAATAAGTACCTTACGAGACGCAAAACGGGATTGAAATGTAGAGTTTCAAATAAATATTTATGGAAGGATTAGGTCGAAGGCTAGCATGAGCGTAATCAGTCTATTATGCTCCTATTGCTGGGACACGGGCGCGGGCGTCCTGGCCAGAAGCGCCGTAGTTTACTTGACAAAATAAAGAAAAATCGATGCCGAAATATATTCAGGTTTTGTGCTCCGACTACCTTAACTAATATAATAAATGTGAAATTAAGTTTGTTTGTTACCTACTCACGGCTAACCGATCATCCTAAAATCGTTTTTTTTTAATTTTCCATTTTTAGTTGTAATATTCTAAGCAAATATTTACTATGCATTTAACATTCAACCAAGAAACCTAACCCTTAACCTTCAAGTTTTCCCTTATTATTGCTTTCAACTCCTAATCGTTGAGGACTAGTACCTTCCATAATCAGCTCACCTAAATAATCTGAAAGAATACAACCATAATACGTCCCCATAATATTTTATTAAAGAATTATTCTCCAACTCCTAACCGTTGAGGAGTTGTACCTTCCATCATCAGCGCAGCCACATGAGATTATGATTATCAGACGCATATATTTAAACAGCTTCAGAAAATATAAGAAAAACGTTTTATGTGCCTATAAAATTTGAGGGTTGCCCTCGATTTCTCAGGGATCCCATCATCAGATCCTGACTTGGTGACAGTGGGACTACCTCAGAATAATTTTGAAAATCGGTCGACAATTGACGGAGATATCCGCGAACAAACATAAAAAAAATAAGTCGAACTGAGGAACCTCCTCCTTTTTTAAAATAGGTTAAGAATGTGGCACATTTACGTTGTCAAGTGCACAGGAACGGACATAGGATACCTTTCATCCCCAAAAAAGTACTGCTCCCTAGGAAAACAGCAATAACGTTCTTATGAGAACAGAAGTCGCCACGTCTCTTTTAAACAATAATAGAAATATAATATACTAGCTGATGCCCGCGACTTCGTTCCCGGTAACTTTGATGGGTGACTAAAAAAATGTTTGGTGTGGACAACCCTTAATACTTAGGGGTATGAAAAATAGATAGTAGCCGATTCTCAGGCCTACTGAATATGCACAAAAAATTTCATCAAAATCGGTCAAGCCGTTTCGGAGGAGTATGGCAACGAAAACTGTGACACGAGAATTTTATATATTAGATTATTCTAGAAACTTTAGTAGTATTTTTATTATAATTTCACGCGGATGAAAGTCGCGGGGCTCAGCTAGGTAGATATAAAGAAATTATATAAAGGGTCGCTATATTGCGGAACGATAGTGTGAAGCCGACGCCTGTTAAATTACGGAGCAACCGCGTAAGCCAACGCTAATGCCTTTTCTATTCAGCGCGAGTTAAGTTGACATGATAACAGGAAATGAGAAGCCCCGCAAAGCAAAGCTCTGAATGCCACTGAGACAAAGGGGAAACGGATTGGTTTTGTATTGTATATTGGCTATGACTTCACTGCAGCTATTTCAAGAAAACTTCTGAAAATATCACACGTACGGTGTTTATTTCAAAAAACGACTTAAAATTGTATATATCTACATATATACAATTTTATTTCAAAAAACGACTTAAAATTGTATATATCTACATATACAATTTTAAGTCGTTTTTTGAAATAAACACCGTACGTGTGATATTTTTAGAAGTTTTCTTGTTTTGTTTTGTTTTTATTTTGATACAAAATAAGAAAGTTTTCATTGCAGTCGAATATTATGGAGCCCAGAACTAAAGTAACAGATGTCCACGTGAATCAAACGATGTTGTTCAATACACTTACGAAGAAATAAAATAGCAGAAACTATCTTTCCTCGTGTTTTACCTTCTTAGATTGAAAGAGAAGCAAAGGTATGAAGCTGCCAAACAGCCTAATATCAAAAAACAAAAAACTTAATGTTTTTGAATTTAAGACAAAAAGAATAATGTTGATAAATTCAAATTATTTTATAAGTATTAATAAAATAACAAACACAATTTAGGTTTTCATTGAATTTTAAGGCCTCAAAAACAATCATCGCCGAGTATAAGAATTTAACAATAAATTGTTGTTTTTGCAATCAATATGTTGTTGTTGTTGTTGTTGTTAATTGTTGTTGTTGTTGTAATTGTTGTTGTTGTTGTGTTGTTGTTGTTGTTGTTGTTGTTGTTGTTGTTGTTGTTAATTGTTTTATGCAAATAAAAAATATCTTATCTTATCTTATCTTATAATTACCCTTGAGATAAATTAAAATATCCAAGGGAGTGAAATGTTGAACCTTATCGTGGTGCAATAAGGGCCAGTTTTCAAGAAAGTGTTCTGAAAATTAATTAGACGAAACAACTACGCAGATACTGGCAATATTTAAGTTCCAATAACAAGCTCACCTAAAATTCTTACTTGCCTTTGTGTGTACCAATTGTTACAGTCATCTATATAGAAACGCAGTTTGAAATTGTCCCAATTAATGCAGCTGGATACGGGACCAATTTAAATGCAAATTGTATTGGAACACCGGACACCCACACGATTTGTTAAAATCTAAACAAAATTCTGAAAAACGTTTTTGAACTCGTCAATAAAAATGTAAGTCATCCTACTACTATTAAATGCGAAAGTATATTACTCAATCATGCCTGAACAGCTCAACAGATCGGGATGAAATTTGGGTTTTCTAAATATACACAGAAGAGCTCGTGGCCGCAAAGTCTGAAAACCATAAACCAACTATATTACCCAGTACTAACTGGGTTGTCGAGGTCAGATAGGCATTCGCCCTATTTAATATACGGTTTTTCAGCTGCATTGGGTTAGACTGGAAGCCAATTCCAACATCATGGGAAAAGGCAGCGCAGAAGATGATGGAAGTCGCCACCAACAGCTAGTGTTATAATAAAATTTAATTATATAAATCCTTTGGTTTTTTTTAATTTCCTGCCAGTATTTGATGTTTCTGTAATTAAATAAGTCCAATAACAGCCGACAGCAAATTTAAGATTTGCTTTCGGCAAAATATATTTTTAGCACCGAATGAAACGAATCCCGCCGAAATAAATTACCAAGGCAATTACCTGCTTGCTTAAATAAATATAAATTGCGAACGTTTACGTTTCTGAATATTTAAATAGACGGTGTCAATAACCTGTAGGTATAAGGCGACTAATTTCCCTCCCACCAGTAGCAGGCCTCCATGGATTGGGTCGGATGGCTCCCCTAAATACGGCGGCAAAGCGAGGCAGTATACGTTCTTGATGCCCCCTTCATCGTCCAGGCGCTTCGCTTTACTGAAAACATTAATTCATTTAAAAATATAATTTTACATTTTACACTGATACTAATCTGTTTATGATAGAAAGGTGGTTAAAAATATCATACCACTAAATGTTTTGCGGGATAACACCTTTGCTAAAAATATCTAGTCATTATCATACTTACTCATATCCAACATTTCCAGGGCAAGAATGAGTGTAGACATGATTTTGGTAAGAGGTAAGGACTGATTTTGCTAACTCTTTAGACGAATATCTCGTATCGAATCTGTAACAATATTTACCTCATGAGTCGCGTCGTACATTCAGTCATACATAAACTCACCCCCTTTTACCATGGAGATAATAAAATAATATAATAAATAATAAATCTTTATTCAGATAGGTAGAAACTTTACAACGCCACCTGCTACGATCTTTACATATTCTATTTGCCTCGTCCACATTCATAGATCTGGTCATACACGCACGCCGGTTACGAGTACTACGCACCTGACCTTTTTGAAGAACCTCACCACTTCACCAGTAAGGTCCGTATACGTCCTTCTAGGGCGTCCCCTCCCGGTGTTGCCACTCACCAGTGCCTAAATATATTTTGTTAGCCACCTTTCACTCATACTCTAAACATAACCAACCCATTTTAGTAGTAGGGTGGTATATTACGTTCATTTTATCCTGAATATTTATTACGACATCAAGAAAGAACAGAGGTCATTCTTAAACCAGTTAATAGTATCAATCATTGAAAACTGTTCTGGAATATTATCGAAACCAGTATTTTAGCTACTTCTCCCTACAATTATCACAGCAATCAGTAGTGTTTCGTATTATCAATGCACAATAGACCAATCATTATCATCCTATCATTTCAGACTTTAGTGAAAAGTTTCGCTTTCGCTCTAGAAACTTGAACCTCAAAATTTAATGTGCCATGTTTATTAACGACAGTGTTTGTTAGTTACCTGTCTAAACCCCATCCTATGGCCTTAGCTACAGCGCTCTCCTCTTCGGTTATAATTTGGTGTGACATCAGCGAGATCGATGACCAACCACTACATGCTGATTGCATTGATGTTACTACTTGAATTAATCCTAAGTATTAAAATGAAATATAGATTAATTTACGTTATTAGTGATAAGTTTAGTCATTTTATGACATCTTAATTATTGTTACGTACTGTCAAAAGCATTTGCCATTTGCAACTATTTATTAAATAAAGTTGCATAGTAGTCACATAAAACTTAGTTCTTGCGATTATCAACAAAAACAAACATTACTGACACCGCATGCGGTCGAACTTTGCGAATTGGTTATAATTGTGTTGTTATGAGCAGAATGCCGTTGTCTCATCGTGCTTTCGGTGCACGTGTGTATCTAATACTTTTGACCCTAAACACCCTCTACGTAGGTCGTAGACTTCGATTTGAATATAAATAATAGATGTGATGTCGTATGGCTTGATTAAAAGATTATTGCTATTTTAACAACATCCATGTCAATGTACGAGCAAACGTGGGCGGTAACTAAGAAAGATGAATTTGAATAATACCAATATTATAAAGGTGCTTTCTTGTATTATCTCTTGGATGGAAACGTGGGTGTACGATACTGTGCCTGACGTAAGCCACTCGTTCAGGGTTCCACCAAGTGGATCCGCAGTACGTCACGAAGGCAGAACGACCAACTCCTCCAGGATTCTTGTGGTGTCTTGATAAGCATGACCCTGAAGTTATCAGCCAGTGAGGACTAATTCCAGCTGCATCACAGTGTACCTTAAACAACGTTACAATTAGAATGATTTCTTTCATAACTGTTGATGATAGGATATTTATATTTTTTATGAAATACGAACATTTTACGTACATTACATACGAACGTTACCTTTACAAACAATAGTGCGTTTGTGCTAGGTTTCTTAAATTAGAAGCGATTAATTAAAAAAGTACCTGGGACGGTTCGTAAACATAGACAGCAGCAAACGGATATTCAGACCATTGTACATATTTGCTGTTGAAATATTTCTGTATTGGAGACACTTTAGGATGTGTTTGCAACGATTTAATCCTTGATTTATTGGTAATATCTTGTTTGAAATTCGAAACGTTAAGCTTTGCAATTTTGAGTTTTGGAGGTATTTCTAGGTTTGCGTTACTTTTGTTATTAGATTGACTCTTGTAATTGTCAACTATGCTTTTCTTAGCATGTTTGACTTTGTGATATTTACTGTGCCCATTATTAACGCCCTGATCTACATGTTCCAAAAGGACTTTGCGTTCATTATCGTTAAGTTCGTTTCCTTTTATAAATGTGTCAACCTTATTTATACCATGTAACTTTTCCTTTTCATCATAGTGTGAGATGGGAGTGTGCTTATCATACATTTCGAAAAATTTAATTTTGTCATAAGCAGTTGTATATTTTTCGTCTTGGATCGCGGTAACTGTTTCATTAGAAATATTTTCATTTTCAGCTGTATTATTTACAGTTTCAAAATCGACTGTAGTGGGACAAGTCTCGTTGTCATCGACATATTCTCTAGAAGACATCGTGCTTGTCAGAGTCGGAATATTTTTTCTGTGCAAAGTACTTGATGTTATTGCATTCGTTACTAATATATTTTGTTGCGTACTTGTATGTGGATATTTATGTGAAGAAGTTAGAGATTTAATATAATCCAACCCTAGTTGAGAACCATCACGGGCTCTACCTTTACTTTGTTTCTTTTTGCTTGTCGTTTGTGCATGTCTAGTGGTTACTTTGGGTCGCTTGTAACGTGGCTCATGAATGCGAAAAGAAATTATAGGAGAATCAGAGAGAACAAATTTATTGTTGCCATGGTTTCTAATAAAATGATCTCTTATTGTTGAAATCTGGATATGCTTTTGAGTTGAAATTTTTTTGACATGTTCATCAGTCTCGTCCAAGTAATAAAATTCGATGTAACTTGGGGTCGTTGATGACAGACTAGGCCGTGATGAATGCCGAATATAAGATTGATGAATATTTATTATAGAATCATTATTTTGTCTTAAAAGGCTATTAGCAATAGTGGGCTCAATATCGACAAATATCTTTGTTTTTCTCCACAGCATGTTTATGATTTCGTATTGTTTTCGGCTGACTCTCCCAACTTGCCATTTTTTAGTATGACTTGCCTGAGGAAAAGCTTTATTATTATTTTGACCAATCTTATGTTTGCCTTGGTTGTAGTTATCACCTATCCCCTTGAGATTTCGGAATGATACTACGTTAGGCTCTTCATTGCTGATTTTCAGTTGAGTTGTGGTATTTCTAAGATATCTAGTGGCATAATTATTGTTTTGGTTTCGATATCCTGATGCCAGGTGGTACCTAGTTGGATCCTGTTTGGTTTTAACAAAAATTTTATTTTCATATGAGAGATTGCTGCCAACTGGTTTCACTGTGAATTGAACTATCACAAACGTGAAGATAAAAAATATATCACGGAATGGTGTTAGTTTCATGATGTTTAGTAAAAAAACATAATATTTAGAGTAACTACTAGAATCGCTACAATTTTTTACAAAGATTTTGCAATACAATAACTGTGACAAGAATGAATTGACACATTGATGATTTTTTTGATTGACTTGACGTTACACCTTGCCACACATATTATGATTTATGAATAGCAAAGAGTTTGCGTTCAAAATCAAACTTATTTTTTGGTATTAGATCTCATTGTGATAATTTTGGATTCCGAATATAAACAAAAATATTTATTTTAGACTATGAACCAGAGCATCTGACATCTCCTTGGCATCGAAATCATCTTTTATCTTATCATTGAGGTATAATGTACTACGTACTAGAGGAGACACCTCAACTCGATTTTTTGTAACACACGGTAGAGCTAGTAGACTCCAGTTCATTTAGTCTATGCCGAGCGGTTGCTGCGACGTGACACATTTGAGTGAAGTTTTCTTGTCTAAAATATGCCTTCGTGTGCATTTAGATACTGTAGAAATAATTTAAAAAATTTAAGTAAAAGTCAAGGAGTGACTTTTCACCAGCAATTATAACTTATTATCTTTAAAACACACATAATTTAATTATATTTTTTGAATTGCAATGTGTCATCGCGGCGGCCATTTTTTACGTGAATGTCAAAGAATAAAACATTTGCATGCACAGACCAGACACTATCGACGTATTCTATGCTTGACCACGAATCCTCTACATGTGAGTCAAAATTGATAGTAGGTTGTATAATATTTACATATGTATCAAGACAATTAACAAAAAAGTTGAAATGTGAAGATTGCATTGATAGTTTGACTATACTATAAACTTCCAAATCACACATCTATCATACGTAACTTAATACAGCAAAGTGGTGGAAGTCTTGCCTCGAAATATGATTTTAATTATACGTCCGTAAACACCCTAAAGCATTTAATTAGGAAAGAAGTATTTGCAAAATTTGAATAAACATAATTTACTGAATCAGCCATCAACATTCAATCACAGAATCCATTTAATTCGAGCCATTAATTTATTATTATTTTACCTCGAATTAGATAGCTCACAAAAATTAGATTGCATCACGAAGGTGAAACTGATCCAACTGTGGATTACTATAACAAACTGCAGAAACTAACACAAAATAAATTATTTAAGGAAATTACAATATTGTTACAGTTTAAGTATATTTTATTTATTTTCTGAGTAAGTACACACGTACAATATCAAGTAGGCAGAATAATAACATTATGTCGCATCTGCACGCATTGATAGTAATCTATGAGAACATGACACCCCCCGCCTGCCCCGCTGTCATCAAGTGCGCGCACATTATTTTGTTTGAAATAGCTTCTCTAGTACGTAATACCTCAATGTATCTTATCAATTTATTTTGAAACTAAATGTTTTGTGTGATATAATTTTGTGAGACTTCCCGCATCAAGTAAGAAAACAAAATTTTGGAAAAAATACATAACATCACGCCTATAAAAATATGTTATGGTACACCCACATTGATGTTTAAGTCCCATGTAACAGGAGGAGACGAGCCTATTGCCATCAATCGAGCACAAAGCCGTGTTCTGTGGTGGCTAATGAGAAATTTGTAAAAAAATGTGTGAAAATATTTTAAATTATAAAACCTATCTATCGTAGGAGAATAGCAAAAACTGTTAACTTACTGTGAACTACAATAATCGCTTTTACTGATAAGCTATAAAGATGTTCAATGATCATCTATACTAATATTATAAAGAAGTAAAGTTTGTGTGTTTGTATATTTGTTAAATTGTAAGGGGTAATCTCGGGATCTACTGAACCGATTTCAAAAATTCTTTCACCGTTGGGAAGCAACACTATCCCCGGGTGACATAGGCTACTTTTTATCCCTGTATTCCCACGGGAACGGGAACTACGCGGGTGAAACCGCGTGACGTCCGCTAGTAAAGAATAAAATTGTTGCAATTGACGTGTTTGTATGAGAAGTTTGGAACTGATGGATTACCTCAATGGATCAGACAGTTTGGATTACATTTTTTTCCGGGCTCTTCTCATGAATAATTTTAAAATATTTTCAGATGCAATTCAAAAGTAACGAGTGAATCTGTCAGTCTACAAACCTGAAGGTAATCTATGTTAAGAGACATTGTAATATCCACTTGTAACAAAGTTACTAGGTTAATAACACAGTTTACTTACTATAACACAGGCTCGCCAGCATCACCAAGCTTCAGTTCAGGGTATGCTTTTACCTTTCAACTTCCCGCCATTCCTGGTGACGGACAGTCAGTTGACATTAGTGACAGTTACCTGACATTTGTGGCTGTGAGACAGTGTTTACATATCTCTGTAGAAAATAAATACATTGTTCTTTTTTGGGGTCGGGAAATCATAAAATAAAGGGGTTATTTGATGATTTCCCACCCCTGCTCTAGGGCAAAGCGAAAGGGAGTGTCAGACTTCTACTGACTAAAAACCACCCATGTTCCTTCTTAGCCCTTTATGTCGAGGCCGCGGTATCTCTTGCAAACAACCCGCAGCCCCGACGGGAAAATAGATACATTATAGATATCATCCACGTTTCTAACAAATTGTTTTGAAACTAAAGTAAAAAACACGATATTAAAATATATTATAAATATTTTATTGAACGTGAGAATGGCAGAAGAAAACTTATTGCGCTGACCTCAAAATAGAATGGGATAAGGGCAGGAAGATGATGATGATGATGATATTGTATTCTACATAAGTTTATGTCCAATAATACTTAATTACGTAAGTCTGACAACTAGTCTTACCAACAATAATTGGTATCGTGTCGGTGTCACCCATTAATTGGGATGCGGAGGTCAGATACGCAGTACATAGAGCGCCATGCAAAACAAGTAAAGGCTTGGTAAACTGATAATGATGAGGTATGGTGCTGGTTGTTGTTGTAAATTAGTTTTACTTTCATCTTCAAGATCAACAGAAAGAAAAGATTGGTTAAACCATGAAGTAACACAGCAACTTGTCTTTAAACTTGAATTTCAATATTAAAGTCACTGCAGCGCAGCTGTTCATATATCTTCTTTGCCGTGATAAGCGGAAACACACAGCGGGGTTTACAAAAAGAATAAACTTAATACTGAGGTTGACACACAGCCTTTTTATGAGGTTTACACGTCCCGAGTTTTTGTAGTTACCTGCAGGTGACTGTACAAGCATCTTTGTTGTGTTGCTAAAATCAGAGCGAACACCACCAACTTATTTTGATTTCATCTAAAAAAAAAAACATATATTCACCAACAGCACCCCTAGATCTATGTAAGATGTGGGAAATTTCTTCTCTTGTTCTTAATTCTTATTCCATTTTCAGGCAAATCAAGAATTCACAGATTACTTATACCGGTAAGTTCTGTTCAGTTGACAGGGTACCTAACTCATTATTTATCCATGGAATTAAATATGAATAATTTTTAAATTTTTAGGCCCCACGATGAATACCGTACCAGTTCTCGTGAATAAAGCGGCGATGAGAAAGTACGAGGATCTGGAGATTCCGTGTGAGTCAATGCTGGCAAGCTACGTCTGGATCGACGGAACAGGGATACATACCCGTGCTAAGGATAGGACTTTCGATTTTGTCCCCAAAACAAACAAAGGTTTATATTTTAATAACTATGCTAATTAATTAGTACAGGGAGAAGGCGTCGCGCCAGACCTCGTAAAAATGTCGGGATGTACTGGACAAAACCACCAGTAGCCCACAATAACTCGGGATCGAAAGAACTGGAAGTCATGGAGTGATGGTTTTTGCCCATTAAAAGTAAAGTAAATTTTATTTTGTAAAATGGGTACCTGCAGTACATGGTGGTAAACAAATAAGAGGTTCAGCCATTATAGTGAGATTCCGGAGACCGGCTTCAGTCCCTTGAATTAATCCGCAATTTTGTATGCTTTTTTGTATCTACTAGACATCGCAAGACTGTTTTATGGCCAAAAAATATATTTTTGACGCAGTTTAAAATTAAGTCACGAACAGAAAGATGGTTATAAAAGGTAGACAGGTACTTTTTTAATGTTAAGGATTATCAAGCATACATACTTACTCTTACAGCGGTACTCAGAGATATTTAATGATTACTTAAGCTCTCACTTATTGAAGGTTTGACATACTTTTGTATGACAAAACGGTCAAAACCTTTACTAAGTGATGGCCTAAGTAATCATTAAAGCTCTCTGAGTGCGGCAGTTAGTTCCTAAACCTTAAATGAATTTGATATCATGAATATCACAAAGAACTTCAACTTGTAAGAACCTCAACTTCGAAACAATCCGTTTGCTGTACTGTTGGCAGAACAGCTCAGCTCCTGAGGAGCTAAAAGTTAATACTTTGATGTCACAAACAATTTAGTTAGTAATAGTAGATAGTCCAGGTTTGGTTTCATTGTTTAGAGACTTGCACTAATTTTAGTAGTTCCAACTTTCACGACATTCTCCAGTGGATGAGCTTAAACGAGCAAAGTAAACTTCACGTAAACTCGAATGACTAGAATGTTGAGAAACACTCGTTCCGTACATATTTTGTTTCAAATTATCTTGAAAACTTTATACACAGGTTCAAAATTACGACGGTTAGGTATATCGTGCGTTCATGGTAAGGCCTCAGAGAGAACAAATCACATGTGTCATGTGTTGTTTGAGCTCAGCTCATTCGGTCGTCCGGTTTTATGAATATTGACGCTGTACACATAGAATCGGCTTTTATATCGTGCTATACATAGATTGATGAGTTCCGTTAAAACATTTTTTTTATATTAGGTAGGTGCAATTCCCAACATTTTCTAAGTTTGGCGATAAATAATTCAAATTGAACTCGTGTACTTCATGGCTATCGTCAAGTCAACAAACTGTAGTGGTTACCTTTCATGTTTGCTCTGTTTAAACAAACAATCAATTGAACCGTGTAGCTAATTCGTGTGAACTTGCATCTTATAAACCATGTTTCAATTTTCTTTATCGGAACACTCGTAATGCAATGGAAACAGGATTATTCCCTTGCGTGTGTTATGATTGTACTCTATGAGATAAAGTTTCAACAACATCAGAAAGTTAAGGAGACACGTCTACAAGTGTCGGAGACACGCGAAATATTTATGTGATGTGATGCATGTCCATCATATTATAAAACGTGAAAAAACCATATATTTATACCGCCAAAACGGATTTCGTCGGTATAAGCAGTTGAGTTCTTTTGATACCCTTTAGGGCAAGCTGTCGTAAGTGATCTAGAGACATAGGCATCACTAGTAAACAAGAATTTTATTATATTTACGACGAACAAGTTTTCAACGAAAGACGAAATTGTCGTATAAAAATAACTCATTGAAGAACTGTCCTTGAAGTGTCCTTACAAAAACTTTTTGGACTCTGATTTGGTAAACAAAAAATGTATGAAACTCCGCTGAGAGCAGAACAAATGGTCTTAGTTTTGTAGCAAATGGGCTGTTGGGTACTATGATCTATCCGGTCTGTAGCGACGAGTTCAAAGTCTGGAAACGTTTAAATCAAGTTAATTACTCAGTTTTACTGTTACAGATCTCCCGATCTGGTACTTTGATGGCAGCAACACAGCCCAAGCTAAAGACGAGAATTCCGACACGTATATATTTCCACAAGTGATTTATCACGATCCATTTAGACGCGGAATCCATATTCTGGTGCTGGCTGACACATATACGTTCAACTACCAACCAACACGTAAGTAATTTTGTACCAATTTGTAGTTTAATTTGACACACGAGCCTTTACAGCATCCGTAAAAGAAAGCATAATCAGCCTGTATGTTCTCGCTTTCTGAGACAAAGGCCTTCCCACTGTAGGAGGGAGGTCCACCACGATGGCCCAGCGCAAGATGGTGGTTGTCACATGTCGACGGATATTGCAGCTGATTCATCATCATCATCATCAGCCTATTATGTTCACACGGCAAGGACTCAGGCCTCTGTGCCGACTATCACTAATTAATTATTTGCGTCATGGTCCTGAACGGGCACTGTCAGTAGGGACTGGTCATCTCTTAGCGGCCATGGTTTTATGTTAGTTTTTAATTGTTGATTATATCTTTTTACTCTGAATAAAGTATGATGTCCTCATGAGTGATGTAACCAAGATTTTGTAACAATATTTTGATTTGAAAGGAAATGGAAAAGAATGGGAAATGGACACTTCAGTGCCTATTTTTCTCCATGATCTACGCTTTGGAATGGGCAACTACAGTACTTTCACAAGTTATTATGCCGTGTGGCTATGACAGTAGCTTTGCTTTCTTTGTTTTTCTGACATTTAATAGTGCCTCTAATGGTCTAATTTAACTTTGAGTTTAACATTACTATGAGCGTAATTATAAAATTGTCATGATAACGAAAACTGAATACTGAGAAAGACGACATAGAAGACAGAGGCAGAATTTATTGGAATTTAAGGTCGTGTCTGTCGTGTCCAGTAGTCTCAGAAAGATACTCGTATACAATAATGTATATACCAGTAAAATAGTAATATTATGTACAAGTTTGTAAAAAAGCTCCTTCAGTTGACTTGACGGCGGCGCCCCCACACTAATATTCTTATTCTTTAGTATTTGATCTACAGTTCAATGCTGAATTGTCGTATTTTTTGTCGGTAATAATCATAATAAAAGGTTTAAATTATCTATTACAATTCATAATCATTTCTATGGTACAACACAGAGTGGACAAAACGAAAAAGTCTGTATGTAGGATCGAAGCAGGTGGCGTTGTGTTTTTTCTGCCTAACCCCATGGGGAAAGGTGTGAATTTATGTTTGTACGTTACACAGACTGATATAGTATCATGAATTCGTTTTGAAAAAGATAAATTAATCAAAACGGTGAAATATATAGTTGCCAACTGTTAGAACGTGTCCTTTAAATGCACAAATGGCTACTGAGAATCCAACTTTGTAGAGTCGAGTTTATTTAATTATTTGGTTAGACATGACAGTGTACTTCTAAATAGGACAAAGAGACCTCTTGTTTCGGTTTTCAGTGGAATTCACTTTATAATAGTTTTCGTTATAACTCGTCTTAATTGGAGCTACCAATGTGTAATACAGTCAAAGTAATGACAGTTTTAACTGGACTATGTTGCGGTAATTCGATTAGTTTTTAATGAATGTATTCCTGAAATTATAATAATTGAAATTCCTGACCGAATTCGGCCATGGCAATTGGCGATCAATTTCAGCAGAGCCCAGATACCTGGATGTATTGAGTCTCGTAACTTGTCATTTAAATATGGGGGAACCTGAAATAAATGGATTTTATTTTAAATGGTTTTTTTTTTTTTTTTTTATATATTGTAGTGCACAAGTGTGAGCGCAGGCACAAGTGCATTCTCTACTCGTCGTTTGCTCCCGTAGTCTAATAAAACGATAATTTAACCTGACTGGAGAGTGCCTGAATAATTGAAAATAAGTTATGCATTATATAATGTATGCTTTGTTCTCGAGAATTACCGGCAAAGAAGGCAAGATTTTCAGAGTTGTAAACAGCCCCTGAAAGGCGCGCCGACCCGTCTTTAATATCGTGAAGAGGCGTCGGGTTTTACAGCCAAAACCAAACTTATTCACACATTTGGTTAAAAAGAAATCTTAGTTTTGATCGTTCTTTTTTATAGCAATGAACTGTTTGTGTTTTCTATGCTTCATATAATCATGAAAATTGCCTTTAGATTGTTTGAAAAGCTTTTATTTCCCAGGGAGTCTTCATTTGCTGTGAGTGTTTCGAGCGAGAAACGTTTCATAGTAATTGAGGTCACGAGTTAAAGCAAATGCTAGAGTCAATTATTCCCGCTGGCGCTAAAGAGCGGCTTTTCGATATTTCCGAACAACCCACCACTAGTATTACCTGTTTCATAACTCGATTGTATGCGCCTCGCCGCGGTTCACATGATTTTCCGTTGCTCGATACGTGTGCAGCCCCACAACTTGTAACAGATTTATAGGAAGTTGGAAAATAGGTTGCATTGCAATAGACCTCTTTAAATAGCTATGTATTTCAAACCGCGAAATACTCCGAGGTCTAGCAAGTTTGCGGTATGATAAATGGTGAAATGTATACGGAATGTAAAGTACATCAACACTGTCTAGGGATATTTTGGATTTACTCAATTTACTCAAAATGTATTAAAAATAGCATACAACATGTATATATTTTTATAAAGCCCATTTATCAGACTACACTCCAGAATAAAAGAAAACAATGTTTTTTTGCGTAAACAAATTTTTATTCAAATAAAGAAAAAACATGAAATAATGGTAAAACTAACAACGAATGTGTTTCTCAAGAAAAATTTACAAATAAGGAAAAAATAATTTGTTTTTAACAGTTCTGTGATAAATCAGTAGTCAGTAAAACCACCCATGACGTTAATAACGGTCCTGCAACGGTTTTTCATGCTTTGGATTAAGTTATCCAAGTCTTGCTGCGGTATATTGTCCCAGGTCCGGCTAAGATGCAAAAAAAGTTGCTCTTCCGTCGCAACGTTTGCAGGGAAATTACTCAAAGCCCTTCTTTGGAGCATGTCCCACGCGTGTTCTATGGGGTTTAGGTCAGGCGATTGAGCAGGCCAGCCTAAGACCGATACGTCGTGCTCCTGCAACCAGCTCGTCACCACTCTCGCTGTGTGCGGACGGGCGTTATCGTGCATGAGCGTGAATTCTTGGCCCATTTGTAGTCGATGGGGGTAGATTATTGGTACTAGCACCTCGTTACGGTATTTTTCAGCCGTCATGGTGTTTCTGATCCAAACGAGGTCTGTTCTTCCACCAACACGAATTCCCGCCCAAACCATAATTGTCCCGCCGTGGTATGAATGGACTTCCTGAGGATGTTGCAGACGGCTCTCACGACCAGGAACTCGCCAAACACGCACTCTACGTGTATCGGGATGGAAACCGAACCGGGACTCATCGGTAAACAGCACTACAGACCACTGGTTTTCTTCCCAAAGCAAATGTTCACGAGCCCACTCTAGTCGTCATCCACGATTTCCTCGGCGTAGTGCTGGAGTACGAAGCGGTCTGCGAGCATGAAGGTTAGCTTCATGCAGCCTTCTCCTCACAGTTTGGTCACTCACAAGCAACTGGTGCTCTGACTGGAGCCTCTGAACCAACTGCATGGCCGTAACATTTGGTTGTCTTCTCGCGGCAACTTGCAAAAATCGGTCTTGTCTTTGAGTGGTTATACGCTTCCCGCCTGGGTGTCTTTCAGCCACTTCACCAGTAGCACGATAACGTGACCATAACCTTGATATCACGTTTTGTCTTGTTCCAAACTCCTCAGCAATACTCCGTTGAGTAGCCCCAGCTTGGAGCATGCCTACTGCCCTTAACATTTCTTCTCTAGTTAAATGGCGCCGCTGCATGATGCACACAATAACATTAATTCGGAATTAACCGATAACTTGTTATAAAACTTAAATTGGACACAAAAAAATAGCCACAAACTACTGTAGGTAAATGAAACCTTCGGACTTCGCTACCATTATGCCGCGTAAATCTTTTGTTTTTAATGTATTTTTTCAAATTTATATTTAGAATCGTTCAAAAAGGCTTACAAAATAAACTTTCTTCAAAAGAATTTAAAAGTGGCCAGTTTTTTTGAGTATATGAACTTTATACAAAATATCCCTAGACGGTGTTGATGTGTGTATTTAGCGTTCAACTGACGGAGAGAGCCAGTAAATTGTAATTAGTCTGAATTCACCTGAAAATGAATGAACACTGGTGTTAGTGGAATTTATTATGATTTCCGTCAAATACAGCAGAATTGTAGTATTCTATAGACGTACGTAATCTTGGTTTGTGTATCGTGATGTGCATTCAGTAACTGATCATAATTGAAAATTGTTACTTTTTTTTTTTGTTATTTTTATGGAAAAGCAGATTTAATGGATGAATGATTAAATGGTGGCTGCTTTCATAAAGGTGCTGTTATTTAAATTACTATAGATACAACTGTATCTAGGTAAAGCTTTTATTAAGTATTACGTACTGACTAAATACTAATACCAACAAGTCATTGTGCGACACGATTGGGTGTGACTCGCTGGGATCGCGTCACAGGCAACTGCTAGTTTATAAAAAAATTGTACACCATGTTTATGGCTGATCCGACCCAAACATAGTTGGGAAAAGGCTGGGCAGATGATGATGCTTATATCTGATCAAAATGACAATACTGATCCCATAAGAACTATGTAAGTACCAACATAGGTATACCTCATCATCTACCTAGCCTTTTGCCAACTATATGTTGCCCGGTCTGCGTCCAGGCTAGCGTTAGGTATACTTACCATTGTTTATTTTTTTAGACTTCACGAGGAGTCTAAAAAAATAAACAATGATAAGTATACGTATGTTGTAAATTAACATTTTGATTATTCTTAAATCAAGTCACATCTAATTCAGCTCTTTAGTAATTTTTATGGTGTACTAAAAATACAGCTGCTATTAGCTTCATCTGCGGGGGTGGCTCACCAACCAAATGAATTAGACATCTGGGAATCAACGCGAAATGGGCGTCTGGCAATTTAGCCAACAGCGCCAATCCACATTGAAAGTCGAGCTTAATGAGTCGTAATGATTCGTGGAAATTGTCGCCATTATTTTACAAATCTTATTAACAAAAACAAAGAATTCATCAAGTAAATCAAAGCACAAAGTGAAACTGGATCCTAACCTAATTCTCACTTAAGTAAAATAATATTGACTAAATTGCTAGGTAATTGACTAAATTGCTAGGTATTTTTGGTTTTGACTTTCGTTCTTATGCCTGGTGAAAAAGGTTCGAAAAGGGATGATTTTTCTCACCAAAACAAACTTTTTGTAAAGCCTAATCAAGCCGAATCATTTGACTAGATTCTTCAGGTAGGTACCTAATCATTTTACCTTTAATATTTCCTACCGTATGTACAGACATTTCGGTATTCCGTTAAAAACAGTGTCGGTTTTAATTAACAAGATCCAAAAAAATCGGGGTTATTACTCAACCAGTACATACACTGTAGAGCAAATGAAATTTTTCACTAGCAGTCTTGCGTCGTGACCGAAAATCCAATGCACTGGCGCGCACGAACTTCTCACATTTATCGCACTTGGCTAAGTTAGCAGCACCGCTTCTTAACTAAATCGAAGATTTCTTAACTTACTTTAGAATGTGTCATCTTTTGTTTTTATTACATTGTGTTGAAAGAAAACACTAACTTACCTTAGTGAATAAGTTTCTTTTGTCGACTTCCAACGTTTAGATTGTACCTCGTGTGAAAGAAAAGTTACTTTTGTGCTTAGGGGGGTGAACAGGGGCTGCAGTTCTCTATACAAATGAATTCCACTGGCTTTAGACCAATTTTTTTTCTTCATATAATCAAGGTCTACAGCTGTAAACACGACCCTCTTTTTTTTGGAGTGTGGGATATCATCAAATGCGCGGCCTCCGCCTCCGCCCGGACCGGTAGAGCGTGTCAGACTTCTACTGACTAAAAACCACCCATGTTCCTTCTTAGCCCTTTGTGTCCGGGGCCACGGTATTTCTTTCTTTTTAATAACTTGATGCTGTGTAGCGTCCTCTCATATTTGTACGCCGTTCAGGCAAAACATGACTGATATATTATAATTTATTGTTACATCCTGCATGCCATGTGTTTGTATACTCATGTTTTGAACAAATAAAAATATCTTATCTTATCTTATCTTATAAGGAGCTCGTGGCTTAATAAGAACTGCCACTCGGGTCGATCTTTAGGTAAAGCTGTGCTTGCCCAGGTCGGTCTGTGGATGGGTGACCGCCCGACATACCGAGTTTCCTCCGTGCCTCGGAAAGCACGTTAAGCTGTTGGTCCCGGCTGCCATATATAGATCTTTGGCAGTCGTTACAGGCAGTCAGTGACCTGAAATTCTGACATCCAGTCTTACCAAAGAGTATCGTATTACCTAGTATTAACTGGGTTGTGGAGGTCAGATAGGCAGTCGCTCCATGTAAAATACTGGTACTCAGCTGCATCCGGTTAGACTGGAAGCCGACCCCAACATAGTTGGGAAAAGGCTAGGCAGATGATGATCTTATCTTATCTTATCTTTCGAACAACCCGCAGCTTACACACGACCCTGTCATTACCTTTATTTTTCAGTAACGCAGTGTTTAATTTAAGCACATTTTCTATGCAATCAATTCATCCATCAGGAATTTATCAGTACCAGCCACGGAGTCTGGATTTGTGCCCAGTTAGTTCTATTACATGGGACTTAAACATAACTGGCGAAATGTGGGTGTACTATTAGGTACACTTCTGCATAACCCTTCAGGGATTACAGGCGTGATGTTGTTGTTTGTCTTTGCAATTTTTTATTTATAAAAAAGAGCTTCAAAACTGCTCATGTACTCAAAGGCATTTACTTCGATAAAACCAATGAATTCCCAAGATAGTAAACTCAAACAAACTTTTGTGCAGAGACGAACCACCGCAAAGGCTGCTTGTTATTGTGTGAGAAAGGCGAAGTTGAGGAGCCGTGGTTTGGCTTCAACCAAGAGTTCTTTCTCACGACGCCAGACAACCGTCCGCTCGGGTGGCCCCCCGGCGGCTACCCCGCCCCTCCAGGACCGTACTACTGTGCCACAGGAGCCAACAAGATCGTCGCAAGAGATCTTATGGAAGCTTTCTACAGGTACTTTTGACTCTGAAAGAAACCATATAAATTGTAAGATTTGGTTTTGCTCTAATTTTGCGCAATATGTAGCATTCTATAAAATTTTCCGATCGACTGACTTTTTATAAGACAATGTTCGAATAGTGGTTCGAATTTTTCACATGATAAAAGCCAGCCGTCTATTTGTTACGTTGTTTGTTTTAGGGCTATTGTATACAGCCTAAGACAATAGAATATAACTCACTCTAAGATAGACAGAAACAGGGATCTGGCCAATAAACTAAATGTACTTAGATATCAGCTATAGCTCGGGAACTAGTCTCGATTTTTCGTTTTCACTCTCTGTAATACGTTGTAGATGCTGTCTTTATGCGGGGATACAGATCAACGGTATAAATCCCGGGACTACACCATCCCAGTGGAATTTTCAGGTAAACCCTCAAGAAGTGAAAATGTTTCATTGAAGAATGGATTGAGAGCGATCTTCCGTTTGCGGGAAATTTATTGCGACTCGGTTTTATGATCTCGATATGATTTTGTTACTTTGATAAATTTCAGATTGTGTGAAATGATGCTTTGAGATTTTTGATCTATATTTTATTTATATCGATATTTAAAGGGGATAGGACCGATGTGGCATATCAACCTGCCTTCAATTTTGATTTTTTTTCGCGGCCCACGATTAAAGTGATATGTATGGATAGAGGATATATAGACGAACAAAAAATGTCTATTTGCATGGTACCCCAAAGTGTCACGTTACCGAGATATTTTAAGTTAAATATCGACAAATGAGTACAACGACAATCATTAAAAATATACTTATTACGTGTTCAAGTGTTAAATTGTATCCAAATAACAGTTCCCAGGTTGATTAGTATTATACGCACCAGAAAATCGCTTCGCATCGCAATGAAACGCTAAGTTATGTCAAAAAATAGTTTTTGTCGTGCTCCTAGTAGTATGTAATGTACTTACTCTCTTTCAATAAACAGTAATAATAAAATCAACGCCTTTAGACACGAAAAAGGTCTATTTTTTATGTGGTCATTGTACTCATATGTCGATCTTTACTTTCAAATATCTCGATAACGTGACACTTTCGGGTACCATGTTTCATGACATTTTTTGTTCGTCTATATGTACTCTATCCGTACATATTACTTTCATCGTGGGCCACGATTTCGAAAAAAAATCAAAATGGCGGTGGGTCGATATGCCAGCGTCCATACAAAAAAGTTCAAAACCCCTTTCTAGGATCTAAAATTTTCCATGACAGTTATTGTTATTCTAGTAGCAGTTATCACGAATAATATTGAACTGCAATATTCAGTTCTTTGAAGGAAATGCTTAAAAATAGTAGATAGTTTAATTTTGAACAAAGTATTGAACATATTCGAACTGTAAACAAAAAGTTTTAGTAGTTGTAGTAGTAATTATTTCTTTTCTACCAAATGAAATGACTTCCGTAGCCACATGCTGCGTGACAAGGCTGAATTAATATCTTCGAAAACAAAAATAAAACAAAAGTTTTACGGAGGCTTGTCATCAGGGTATTGTATGGCCATTTCTGTATTGTTTGGTCACGGTGATAGTTTTTTTCACTTCGTGCATGTCTGACCTCGCTCGTCGCAAACACAACTGGGCTTCTTCGCCAAACAAGGTCCCAGAACAGTCATAACCGTGCACTATATATCAAAGCGGGGATTGCGGGCTCTTGGTTTTCAACCCTCTTCGATTCGTTTATGTCACGTGCGCCCAGATGCTACTGTTATTAAATATTCCTCTAATGGTGCCTGGTTACAAAATCAATTTAGTTCTCTTCAAATTAGTTTCTATCTTGCTTAGCATACAAAGACATCTGATAATTTTGGTCCAGTTTGTATGTTAATGTAGGAACAAGATTTCCCAGTCTTGGCACTTACAATAACATTCCAAGTCTCCACCATCAGGTTTACTAATAGCGCATTACACTGAAATTTGGACGAATTTGAAGGCAAATTGGGGGAACCGGGATATTTAACATACATGTGGAACGTGACAAAAATTACGAATTGCTTCGGCACTGTGGAGATATTTTTATTCAGACTAATGTATATTATATCTTCTGAATACTTGTATAATTATGTAAGTGTCCAGTTATGTCCCACTAATGTGTTTACGCAGCGACTATTAAAAGGTGATTTTCTCCTCCTGTATTGATTTTAATTTAATGTGTTTTCGGAATAAGAGTTTTGGAAGCCGTACTGTAAAACATTGAAATAAGCATTAGACTGTGAGTAATTCCTCAAGAAAAGCGCTATAATCGTATAGGTACGCATTAGTATTCGTGACTGTACAAATAAATGATGGAGTATTTCGAAGATGTATTACTTTTGCTATGAATATTTATCTTATGATGACGTATAGGTGGGGCCGAGTCCGGGCATCAAGGCAGCGGATGATCTATGGATGGCACGCTACATACTAGCGCGGTTGGCGGAGGAGTACGGGACAGTGGCCAGCTTTGAACCCCAGCCGATCCCTGACTGGCCGGGCAATGGTACCTTCACCTACTTCTCTACTAAGGACATGAGGGAAGACGATGGTATACTGTGAGTTGTTGTTATTATTATATGTCTTGTCCTGGGAAGAATTTACCTGGAACACTTCGGTATCGGGATCTGGTCGTCACTGCTAAATTGTAAAAAACTTAACATAACATCATCCCTGATCCTCGTTGTTCTCCTGCCTCGTCGGTCTAGTGATCGGAAACCCGACTGCTGTGCATGAGGTCTTACGTTCGATTCCCAGGTCGGGCACGGTGTTACGGTTTTCCATCAGGAATTTCTCAATAACAGCCACGGAGTCTGGAAATTGCCCGGTTGATGTCAATAGGCTCGCCCTCTATTACATGGGAGTTAAACATAACTGGCGAAATGTCGGTGTACCTAAACCTTCGGGGATTACCAGGTATGATAAGTATTCTATAAAACTTTTTTATATTATCACGTGTTTAGGACAGTCATGTCTATTAATAATTATATTATTAGACGTTAAGTATACGAGTATAAAAAGATTCTGAGAAAGTACACAAAAAAAATCCAACAAACAAATCTAAAATATTTAACCATTAAAGCAGTGTTTTAGATGTTCTTTAGCTTTTATAATTTGTTAGTTGACTAAGAACACCCACGTCACTAACTAAATTAGTTTGAAGTAAAACTAGATCCCACGTGTAAACTGTCTGTAAAGAAAAGTTTTAAATTTTTATATTCTTCGAAGTTCAATAATATTTCAGGCATTGTGAAATATCTGCCTTGTTGGTCGAGTGGTCGCAAGCGCGGTTGCTGAACATGAGCTCCTGGGTTTAGATTCCCAGGTCGGGAAAAAAAATATTGGGTTTTTCCATCAAAAAATCTATACTAATATTATAAAGCTGAAGAGTTTGTTTGTTTGTTTGTTTGTTTGTTTGTTTGTTTGTTTGAACGCGGTAAACTCTGGGACTACTGGTTGGAATTGAAAAACTCTTTTTGTGTTGGATAGTCCATTTATCGAGGAAGGCTTTAGGCTATATAACATCACGCTACGACCAATAGGAGCGGAGCATAAATGAAAAATGTTGCAAAAACGGGAAAAGATATTCCTTTTTGAGAGCTTCCGTTGCGTGCGCTGCGAAAACGGTTTAAGTTACGCAAATATCATGTATCAAGGAATTGTTCCTCTTTAAAAGTTCTAAAAAAAAGTCCGCGATAGCATATGTCTATCTTTTAAGATTGACTCACTGTAACCATTTTTTACTATTAAAATGTTAGGTTAAAAAGAATGATATTTTGCGAAGCTTATTTAACCCATATGGTATTAATCTATATCTAAATAAATGTGTTTATTAGCACAGAAATTTAATATAGAATATTTGTGCCCTTTACTCTATACAGTTTAAACAAATATCTTAGAAGATATCGCAATGTAAAAATATCCGCGCGACAAAATAATTACGCGTGCGGCAGTCATTCGGTCCGGTGCGGTAGGTTAGTGGGGATTCTGGCCTCCGGGGACTCTGGAGAAATTCAAATTCAAAATATTTACTGTTTACAAGGTACAAGGTGTTACTGTACATTTAACAGTAAGAGATACCTATAGTAATTCACACTTTAATATAATCTAAACTAATATTATAAAGAGGAAAGATACGAGTTTTTGTTTGTTACGATTTAACTCAATTTATGTTGACATGATTTGTTATGAGCTATATTATGTGACGCAGACGAAGTTGCATGGGTCAGCTAGTTCTTAATAAAAGCCTAGTAGAGTCTGGATGTGTGCCCGGTTGATGGCAATGGGCTCTCACCTTGTGTTTTTTTTAAAATATGATATGGGTGTACTCTTGACCTCGATCTTGCCCCAGAGACAGAGATGAGATTAACGATGGAACGAGCTAACCCAGAAGAAGCCTATTTACTCGCGACTAAAATAGATTTTGGTTATATATTATGAACTCGGGAAAACCGACGCAGGCAGGGAGTTCCACTCTTTGGCTTTGCGTCTGTGTTACATGGCACTGTGGGTGTGCTTGTTAGATGCACCTCTGTCTAACCCTTCGGGGATTCAAGGCGTGATGTTATGTTATGTAAAACATCTATCTATTTTTTTAGCGTAATTTTAAGTTTCTTGTACCCTAACTAATATTCAGCTAAGAAAATTACTTGAATTAAAAAAAAAATAATTTTTCAGGGTGATAGAGCGCTGCATAGACAAACTGGCTCGTCGCCACGGTGCCCACATCAATGAGTATGACGCCAACAATGGCCTGGACAACGCGAAGCGACTCACCGGCAAGAATGGAATGCCGCATATTAAAGATTTCACTGCAGGTAACGTTTAAATATTATGACGTGTTTTTAAATTACCCCAAGCTGGCAAAATTTTCGTTTTTCCTTAATCTTGTTTATATTACTGCCGCGCTCAGAGAGCTTTAATGATTACTTAGGCCATCACTAAGTAAAGGTTTTGACAGTTTTGTCATACAAAAGAATGTCAAATCTTTACTAAGTGATGGCTTAAGTAATCATTAAACATCTCTGGGTACGGTTTTTTTTTTTTGGCGGGTGGAAAATCATCAATAACCTCTCCCGCTCTTGGGCAGAGCGAAAGGGAGTGTCAGACTTCTACTGACTAAAAACCACCCATGTTCCTTCTTAGCCCTTCAAGTCGAGGCCGCGGTATCTCTTGCGAGCAACCCGCATCCCCGACGGGAGGTCGGATACCCCTTAGGTCAAAGCACTGAGCTGTAGGTACATGAAGTGTACAAAGATCGGAATTAGCATTGCCTAACTCGAAACGAAGAGGATTCTTTGGAACTCCTTGCTGCAACGTGCACTAATATGCATTATAACAGCATCATAACGGCCCGGGTTCAGCTATGACTTCTCCGCGTAAAGTTTTTCCGGGGAAGAATTAAGGTATAACCCGGCTGAGATTAACGCCCATTGAGTTTTAAGAAAACATTAGGTTGGTCAAGCGTTGTCTTTGACTCTGTCTTTCAAAAATGTGGTCTCTTTCTAAAGCTCGTAATATTTTATTTAGCTTGGGTATACTTCAAATGAAACCTTGCCTTTGTTGAGCAGGGACTTGTTCCGGCTGATGATGATTATAATTACTTCAAATGACACTTAGGTGAATGCTCTCAGGCACACTCAACAATAACTGGTATTTCAACATAAACTCCCTTCGCATGACAAACTACATCTGTCGTGTCTAATATTATTTATTACTCGCATTGGAGCCATAAAGCAAATATCACCCTGTACAATATTACAAATTCAATGAGACACCAACCAAAACGTAGATAGATGCTAAAATAACAAGCATTACAATGATTTATACAAATCTCCAACGCTCTGTTGCACAAGAATCGTGAGTTTCCAAAGTGTTGCACGAGGTACGCTTTTGTGCAAAGCCCTTTGTATCTCCCAGATTTATTGGTTCGGACCAAAAACGTAAATGAATACAGTATAGAAATGGACTAGCGATTCGAATTTGTACTGAAACCGTTGGTAAAAATGGCCAATATGCCGTTGTTACGAACGGTTTCTGGTTTTGGTTTTATGATTGATTTTGTCGAGCAGCTTCTCTATTACTCGAACCTGTATGACAGACTGTCTCTTAAACTAATAATGCAACTTACGGGATATCATCATCAACCTATTTATGTTCCCACTGCTGGGACACAGGCCTCCTCTGTTTTTGAGAGAGAATGGACTACTTATAGCCTACCACGCGGGCCCAGTGCAGATTGGTAGATGTCACCGAAGTCTTTGAATTTTTGTTCTAGGATATACCAGTTTCCTCACGATGTTTTCCTTCATCGTTCGGAACTTCGGACGGTGAAGGATGGGATATTATCCGTGATTAACCTTTATATAACGATCTAAAACGATCCCGTAAGTGACAGTATTAGTTTAGTAAGATGCCCCCAAACAAGAACTCGGTAATGTACTATTACGGGGTTTATGCTGTTATGTCAAATTCGGCATCTATGGACTGGAATACACCTTCTCAATTTTTTTCAGATTTTTCCTATTGATATTTACAAAGAAATCATGACACACGTGTTTATTGTTGGGAATTTAGACAAAATAATATTTCGGCAAAAAACCTGTTATAGGTCTATACGAAAAAACTATTTATTTTTTATTTTGGTAAGTTGCGATTACCGGGTTATTGGCGTAAATCATTTTCATTAAATTTTTGGTAAACGTGTTTATGGGGTTTTTGTTGAAATCATTTTAAAATACGTGTTCCGTAATATTATTAAACAGATTATTAAAGACTATTAAAGAGATATCAGACTATTAAACGAATGACGTTAGACCGTAAAAACAACCGCACACAAACTTTGAATTATTTTTTCCATAATTCAAATAATGAAAAAATTCCTGTAAGTAAAAAATTTTTTTTGAACACTTTACAAATTGGAGAATATGTTGTTTATACAGCAATGTAAAAAGTTCTGAAAGCAGATGAAGGACTTCAAGATAATCGGGGAAGACATAATAATAGGCCTAACAAAATGAACACTAGTAGAAAATCAAAACTTGAATATTTCCAAAATGTATCGCTTTTATACTGAGTGGTTTACAGAACAAAATTACAGTGATGTTGTAATGGCAACAAAACGATAATACGAAACAGTTTTTAACTCCCAATATAACTACTCATTTTTCAAACCCAAAAAAGACCAGTGCCTTTCATGCTCCATTTATGAACAATCAGACGAATCTATGAAAACCACCCTTGAAGAAAAACAAAGACTCCATTTACAGAGAAAAGAAACAGTAAGATCATTAAAGAAAGAAGAAATAGAGACAGCTGATAAAGGTAATATGACAGTAGCAATATTTGATTTGCAAAAAGTGTTGAGTGTGCCTCAATCTGAAGTAGGCGTATTTCATTATAAAAGAAAATATCCATGCTACAATTTTACTGTGTTTGATGCAGTACGAAAAATAGGATATTGTTATGTATGGCATCACCAAATCGCTAAAAGAGGCAGTTCAGAAATAGGAAGTGCTTTGTTATCTTTTTTTAAAACGGAACGTGAGAAAGGTATAACAAAGTTTTCAATATATTCGGATGGATGTTATGGGCAGAACAAAAATTGTTACATTTTCGCCCTTTATTTATATGCCTCCAAACTTTTTGACATAACCATAACCCATCGTTTTTTTGAAACTGGACACAGTCAAAACGAGGGAGATTCCATGCATGCATGCATAGAAAAAAACTTAAAAAATAAAGTTTTATATACCCCTGACCAAATTTATAATATTATTTTAAATTCAAAGATTACTGGCGAAAAATATAGGATCAAGGAATTAGAGCAGTCCGAAGTTTACGATTTAAAACCACTGGTAGAAGACAAGTATTGGCGGTGCGATAAAGACGGAAATGTGATCCGCTGGGCTGATGTCATGGAGGTAAGCGTGGTCGATTCACAAGCAAATAAGTTGTTTTTCAAATATAATTTTGAACACTTATTCAGAGCTTGATCTAAACAACACTCCCTCTACCTTTTTTTTTTTTTGGGGGTGGGAAATCATCAAATAACCCCTCCCACTCTTGGGCAGAGCGAAAGGGAGTGTCAGACTTCTACTGACTAAAAACCACCCGTGTTCCTTCTTAGCCCTTCATGTCGAGGCCGCGGTATCTGCGAACAACCTGCAGCCCCGACAGGCGTCGGCCCTTTCATGTGCTGACATCTCTTTGAGGCGCGCGTGGAACACGAACGCGCCGTCGACACGGCCTCTCGTCGTCATAAGACGGACGGACGGCGAGCTTACCCATCACTCACCGTCCACAGGCCCGCGTCTACGGTGGCCGGAAGCCATCACGTGGCCCCCGACGCCCGGAGCGCCTCCCGCGGCGGCTGGGACGAGAGGTTCTCTCCCTCTCACGTTCCGCCACCTCCTTCGCTAGCATCACTGCTTCGCAGAAGGAGGCGACGGCGTCCCATTCCTCCTCGCCCCGGACCATGGCTTGCACCAGGGCCGGGCGCGAGAGGTCGCCACCGCCGATTGCCGCTACGAGAACACGGCGTGGCTCTGCCCAAACGGGACACACCTCCACGGTGTGCTCCACCGTGTCCTCTAGCCGATCCTCACAATGGTGACAACCGGGCGTTTCCTCCCGCCTGATTCGGTGCAGGTACCTCCCGAAACAACCGTGTCCGGTGAGTACCTGCGTCAGACGAAAGGTGAGGGCGCCGTGGCGCCTCTCCAGCCACTCCTCAAAGAGGGGACTTACCGCCACTATCGTGGCGTGCCCTACACTCCCTCTACCTAAGCTAGACGAAGAGGACGAAAGGGTGCGAGTACTCAAGAAGCAGCTGTATTGGATAATGTGCAGTTGCAACGCGCATACCACCAACGTATACCAATAAGCCAGGCTTTGCATATAGACCTTTTGAGTTTATGTAGAAGTGGAGCTATTCCTCAGAGTTACCATTCTTTTTATCAATCCTTGTCCTGTTCTGAAGCGGGAAACGAAAACATTTCTGGACAAGAACTAAATTGAAGAGTTTATGTAGCTCAAAGTTGATTACAGGATTTGATTTTTATTGGATTATTTTGATTAATGAATGTTCACGTCGAACAAAAGTGTTAAATTACTTTCTGTGATTTTAATAAATAATAAAATTACTTATAATCGAAATTATTGTATTTTTTCGTTTATGATCTTCAAATATTACATTTAAATTTAAAAATGGTATCGAGTGGTAACAATAACACTGTTTTTATAATTTTCCTCTTAATAACAGTGTTATTTATTAATACCTTTTTTTAAATTACTTGACATTACCACAATAACTCCGTACAAACAAGTTATCTATCAGCCATAAAATAAAAAATAACGCCGTAGAAGCCCATAATGTAATGTTATGAAATATTTTATTTCATAAATTTACTGCAATAACCACGTAAGTAGTATTACTGTAATATTGTATGTATAAAATTTCAGGTATTATTTATTTTCATAAATAACTAGGTTTTGAATAAAAGGATTTTCATATCAATGGCACAGGTAGACTTCGCAAAAAATTTGCTTTCATTTAATACATCAATGACTTCAATAGTCCCACTCGTTGAAAAGATATTTGACAAAATCAGTAAATCTTTTCTCCTGTAAAATTTTGATTTTTCGATTACCGGGTTATTGCTTGGAGGCGTCGAATTAAAAAGCTTTAGTCTAGTTATTAAACGTTAAAACAGGGACAATCTTTTTCCACATCCTGAGGCGCCATATTAACGCGCAGGCACTTTACTACCAATAAAGAATCAATGTCATGTGCTACAATATTTAAAGTGTTTTAGGCTCTCAACCTAATACTTACTATGTATAAAGGTTTTGCTATATATCGCCACTGTCTGACGCAGCCAGTGCACTTTACAGACTAGCTATGCTAAGATTTGGGTAAATAATGGATTTTAATTAGTTTTAGTACTACATATTTGTTAAAAATTGTAAAGCCAATCAGGGCGGCATAATCGTATGTGTGACAAAGCCCTTTTTCTAGAATAAAAAAAAGGTTTTGCTGTAAAGCAAAACTTTTCTTTTTTACAACAACTTGTATAAGTTCAAAAATAACAACAAGTCATTATTTTATACTAAAACTTGAAGTGTTTGTTAGATGTATTTAATATTCCTGCGGGGTATCTGATTTTGTGATGTGACTCCAATTCAAAAACTAAAATAATGTTTTTCTTCTATTTGGTCTAGTGGTCGCAAGCGCGACTGCTGAGCATGAGGTCCTGGGTTCGAATCCCGGGTCGGGCAAATTGATATTGGCTTTTTCCATCAGGAATTTATCAGTAACAGTCACGGAGTCTGGATTTGTGCCCGGTTGATGGCAATAGGCTCGCCCCCTATTACATGGTACTTAAACATAACTGGCGAAATGTGGGTGTACTACATGGTACACCTCTGCCTAACCCTTCGGGGATTATAGGCGTGATGTTATGTTATGTTATGTGATATCTCCACAATCCAAAACTAGAGAGAAATAACAATTTTTTTTCTAAGCAATGTAAAAATACGATAATTTATTTAAAAAAAACAATATAAGAAATGTCTTTTGAGACGTAAGGACAGCAGTGTTGGCGTGGCGTTAGTGCCAGCATCCTCATAATAAACGCAATACATGGTTGTACCTATTACAAAATTTTTAAAACAAATTAAAGCTCCACCCACGTACTTCCAGCGATTAAAACTTTCTTTGAGTTTCGTGTTTATAATAAGTTTGTAAACCGGGAGTCTAAAATTATACGAAATTTAAACCCTACCTTATACTGAATCACAATAGGATTTATGTTTCGATGCTGTAGACAAGCCTTTAATCTAAGAGAACGACTCCGCATATTTGAAGACTCGATTTATCAGCAGATAATGTTAAAAAAAACAGTGTTTTATAGTTGTGAAAGTAAAAATAGACGTTATAGTCTAGGGATATCGTATTACCCAATACCCAGTACTATTATAGTAGTGTGTATGTCCTAATTTGAAGTGTTTCTCATTTGTTTACTTTATAATCTTTAATTTTTTGTCAATTTGTTATATCCTGTGTGAAACCAATAATTCCTTTTTTTTTTACTAACTGGGTTGTCGAGGTCAGATAGGCAGTCGCTCCATATTAAATACTGATTTTCAGCTGAATCCCGTTAGACTGGAAGCTGACACTAACATAGTTGAAAAGATTCTTATTTCATAGTTTATGTGAGTAATACGTCAATTGCCTCGTAGTTTTTATTTTTTAAAACCATTTCGTGAGCTTTCGTTGTTTGATTGACACGAGGTAGGCGTGATGAGTATCTACAATTCATTAGCATAAAAGTTAATTCCTTTATTCATCTTTTAACATAAATTAAATAAATTTTTAAATATTTATTACTATAAGGCATATAAAAAACGTTTAAAGTTAATTTATCATTATCATTTCAGCTGAAAGACCTGCTGCTGTACATTGGCATTCCCCAAGTGTCACCACATTGACCGTTTTCGTGCACCTCGTATTTAACAGATCTCCGCAATCTTCACTAGGTCATCGGTCCACCCACTGGGTGACCTATCCAACGCAACGTCTTCCGGTTCGAGGTCGCCACTCCAGAAGTTTTCGGCCCCATCAGCAATCCGTTCTGTGAGCTATGTGCCCTGCCCACTGTCACTTAAATTAGTTTAGTATAATTATTAGTTAGTAGTTTTAGTTTCACTATGCTAATGCTCAAAATGGTAAACGATTATTTCGATCGTCGTATAAATAGCCTCAGATGTTATAGAAACGTGTACGTTACCGTATAAGTTTGTAAATAAAAGTTCTGCGACCAGAATATAAGTACGGGTCACAGAGCCAATAGCTATTTTTATTTATTTTAGAAACATCGAGATTGCTTTATATCGGCTTTTCCTTCTGGCGATACAAGTGTGCTTCCGGAAGATCTAAAGAAAATGTTAGGAAAACTGGATTCGTATTACGGAAAACATTTACCTATTATGTATCTGAACAACACAAATCAACTTGTCTAACAATTAGCGTACGAGACTATGCCAATTTTTGATGATAGTTTAGTCTTGGGCAAAATAAACGCACGTAAATATTATGTTGAATATTGTACAGGTTAGTTATATCCGGGGTAGCCGACCCCAACATAGTTGGGAAAAGGCTAGGCAGATGATGATGAGTTATATCCGGGGTTATATACTATACGGATCTTAGAAACTAGAACAAATTGTAAGCTTTTTTTGTCAAACGTACTATTGGAATCAATTTTTTTTTTCACATATCACTATTGCCTTCTTACCTATTCTATTATTTAACGAGCAATAGACATTCGAATAGTTTATTGGATTTTCTTAAGAAGATTTACGGCTTATAAATCTTTTTTGGTATTATTTTAGTAGGCCCACGCATTTTATTAGGAAAATAAACTTGGTAGTAACGCCCCGGCAATCCAACATATTCACGCCTCAAAATTGTTTATGTCGCTTTGACGCCTCGTTGACTCACATAAAACGCTTTATTGTTTGAATAATGAAATCGTGTGCCCACTAAAAACAAAAGAAGTCCTCATCAAAAATGTAATAATAGGTTTATTTGCGTAATGAAGTCTCATTTATGAAAACAGAGAACTTACATAAAACATAACATAACATCACGCCTGCAATCCCCGAAGGGTTAGGCAGAGGTGTAACCATAACTACGCCCACATGGGGCAGTTATGTTAAAGTCCCATGTAATAAGGAGCGAGCCTATTGCCATCAACCGGGCACAAATCTGGACTCCATGGTTGCTACCGAGAAATTCCTAATGGACAAATCGAATAACACTGTGCCCGACCTGGGAGTCGAACCCAGGACCTCATGCACAGCAGTCGCAATTGCAACCGCTAGACCAACAAGGCAGTCCCGAGTGTCCGTGACAGAGAACTTAGTCAAATAAATAACTCATTTCCCTCCGATACCATTAGCTAATAAGTCCAAGTCCTATGATATCGAATACACCTTGGAAATATAAGTCATTTACCTACTTTTAAATAAGTTGATACTAAGTACCCAGTAAAAAAATATTCAATTTTACTGAAAGCCTGAGGGCGTCTTGTATTGTAGGAGCAATCATTGTTCTCAAATGAGACTCGCTCGTCCAAAGAGTTCTAAATTGGTATACGACAATACTTTTTACTTTGATAATGAACAAGGATTCTGTTATTTCTTTGTACGAACAGTCTTTTCTTTGATGTGGTCCGTACCAGCGTTGGCCTTTCATAAATTAACATTATTTTCATGGTTTAATTTGCCTTAATTCGCAAATAATAATATAATTGGCAAAGGTTTTTGTGGTAGCAAGTTGAGTTAACATTTAATCTAATAGACTATTAACAGAAACAACATTTTAAAATTACTAAAAAAAATCTTATGATCAAAGACCTAGTTTATCACAAAATTGAGTAACTTTCAATTACCTTTGTGGCTTCAACAACAAAATGTGTTCAATTTGCGATTGCTTTTTCAATTTCCTATAGATTACAAGTTATATAAAAAGGAGGTTTTGTCAAAAAAGCAATACTCCGTACACAAGTTACATCCGAATTAGTTTATCCGAGCATTCAAGTCTGCTGATCGCATTAGACACACCGCTCTAGTCAAAACTGTTTAGCTTAATACAATTTTATTGATCGTATTTTTTATAGATACGAAAATAGATAGATGTCAGTACCTATATTTTTAGTATTCCAGCAGAAGTATCTGGAGGCACGGTAGTGCGGGGGCACTACCGTGCCGTACCGTGCCAAGTCGAGCAATAAAGCGGTACGGTACCATCCTTTTCTCCAAACAGTTCCATTTCAGTTGCATTTTCGACCGCCTATAACTTCGTTGTGGATAAAACTAGAAGCCTAAATTTTCAGTGACCAATTAGGCATTGTATAAATACGATATATTTAAAATTTCATTTATTTTGAGTATTTCGAGAATTATTACTAATTGAACTTTCTTATTAATTTTGTCATTCACTAACTGACTGACCGATCATCAAAACTCTAACGGTACGGATACACCAAATCCGTCATCGGCCGAAGTATGCTCGGGCGTCATCGGCCGAACTCGGCCGATCAAATCAAACGTAATTATATGAGGTAAATGAACAAAATCGGTCGGACGACGTCGGTAGTAGCAGTGTATGCACTCTCTTCCATTTACTTACGTTTGATTTGATCGGCCGAGTTCGGCCGATGACGCCCGAGCATACTTCGGCCGATGACGGATTTGGTGTACGCGTACCGTAAGGCACTTCTCATGTCTGCTAGAAGTGCCTTACTTCTAGCAGACATGAGAAGCTTCAAATTTAGAATACAATTACTGTTTACTGTTAAAGTTACACTTTCAGTGAATGAATTAGTGTACCTGTATACAGTATGTATAATAATATAATGGAATAATAGTTGTAGATAGGTAAATGTTTGTATCTACAAAAATAAATGAGATTTCAATAAAAACAAAACTTGTAAAAATATATTGACTTGGCCAACGCGTCACATTGGCCAATGCGATGGCGATTAGCCATTGGAATGGCCTGTTTAACATTGACGAATACGATGCGATGGCCAATACAATCTATTTATTTGAATAAATTAACTGACTTGGTATTACATGGATCTCATTACTTTTTACGGTAGAAGAACTGAGTTACGACTTGGCTTTTTTTACAAGTTTTGTTTTTTAGTGGGTACTTTTGTAGTGATACATTTATAGGGTTCCGTACCTCAAAAGGAAAAAAAAAGGAACCCTTATAAAATCGCTCTTTTGTGCGTCTTGTCTGTCCATGTGTTACCACGGATTTTCTCAGGAACAGGACCTAGCAAGTTGAAATTTTATACCAGGTTCTGAAGATTTAGAAGGGACTTCGGAATCTAATAGGGCAATATTAGGTGTACAAACTGCCCCGCATGTTTTTTTTTATATAGGACAACATGGGCACTTACATAACGTTGAAAAAAGGCGCACGGTTCGGGTTTGTCTAGAAGTTTTAAGTGAAGAAGAGCCGGCACGAAACTCCATGGTTACTGTTTCAAATATGTTTGGTTTACAATATATTGTTACAGCGTTAGTGCTTAAGTGTGGGAAGACAGCGTAGGCCCGATAATACTATTATACGTCGTTACTTACTTCACGAGAACGTTATTCAATATGTTTGTATTTAATCGAAATTGTTTTGTAACTGGGTCCCAGTAAGTACGGACCAAATACTCTAAGCCCGACTGACATTTCTCATTGGATTTTAAAACTAACACTTGGAGTGTTAGTTTTAAAATCCAAAATATGTAGATTAATTTGTGCACCAGTTTCATTTTGTACCAGTTACCGACTGAAAGATTTTGCTTGCAAAAGCCGGAAACTACTCTTACGTACGATGTGAACGCTTTATTTTTAATAGTAATGGGTGCTACCGCTAGCCAAACATCCAGCCGCACTTTGTTGGCTGGCGGCGGCGGCGGTGTGGCCATGATATTTATCATTTAGCTTCAAACACAAGAATAGAGTTGACGTCAGATTTTAGGGGATGGGTTAGTAACAATAGGTCTTTTGTATTTTGAAGGCATAGACGAGGAAAGTCTGCACAAAGCACTAATCTTTTGGTAGATAATTATGATGGTTACCAACTTGGGCCGCCTTTCTGGCGTTTTGATTTTTTTGAGAAGAAAGACTACTTTTGTCAAATTTTACTTTTTTTTAATTTTGGAATTTTATCTTATTATTCTTGCTATTTTCCGCTAGTTCTGAGTTTGGCCCCAGATTTCGAGATCAAACATTCATATTCGGCGCCTCTCATTTCCGCTGAATTTTTGGCCAGCCATGTAAACCTCTCTTTTTTATACTAAACTTTTATTTGATGGCTGGCGGTTGCTGTTACTTTTTGCTTTATACATTGTGTAAATAACCATTGGCTAACCAGAAAGTGCAATATTCATGTTACGTCAGATACAGTTTCCTCGGTTTTTTTTGATAGAGTATGTAACTGTATTTGTTTTCGAGGCAATACCTAGAATTTATTCATTTAAGGTTTCAGTTTATTATGTGATTTCGTGATATATCGTTTATATTAAAGTAGTGACAGCCGGTGCCGTAGCTATAACGAAAGTGCAGTAAAACAACCAAAAATTTAGAAAACCTGTTCTGAAAGAAAAAAGCATGACCATCGGTATACATAGTTAAGTCTTCCAACATGTGGTGTTAAAGCGCACCCTCACCATAATCCTGCCTGCAACATAACAGTTTAGATTTGAGCATTTCAGCAGTGAGCGAGGGCAATCGAGCGGTATAGTGTAACTATACAATTTTTCCCGACTATTGTTTCTATACAAAACGAATCTTGGGTTGGAGCATCAGTTCAGATTAGTGCTTGCATGGGAGCGTCTGTTGGTAACGAAATAACGTGTAATGCTAAAGATCAAATCTTAGATTGTGACAATTTCAGGCAAAGCTCCGTTGTGGTAGCGCCTTTATAACAACATGCCGCGTGAAAATCCCCATCCACATCACTTCAGCGTGTGCATCGTTGCGAGATATTAAGGTCAAAGTTCACGAATAGGTTTTTTGGTTAAGAATATATACTACCAAGGGAATGAAGCGTTGACCTTAAATGTCTCGTAACGCAAAAATAGTATCCATGTAAACTTGGGGTACATCTAGAGATCGTTTGAAATACGAATTTCTATCATTTACTTGGAATGGATATTTTTTTTACAGTCGTCAAACGAAATTTTAAAAGCGTTTTGTTTATTTTGGAAAGAAAGTAATCAAACAATTCACGTGTAGCGTTGATTGACGCAGCTTTTTTGAACAAAAGCAAATCAAAACAAACGCTGCCAGTAAGCTAAGCGTGAATTGAAAAAGGTTTTTTCGTGACCGTTTTACCGAGGTAGCTAAATAAACGTACTTGTTTAAAAGGGTTCCTCTATTTATTTGATTACGATAACAAAATACTCTTTTGTCATTATCAAGCGATAGCCTTGTCCGTTGCCTTGCGGTTTGATACATCCAACAAAGATTTACTTTCAGTTCGTCGTTTTACTAGCTAACCCTAAGAAAGCTTATAACTTGTGCGTCATTTGCAGACGTTAACTTTTGTGGGCGTAAGTTCTGCTACCTACTTGATAATTAGCATAAGTAATTTGTTACAGGTGTGGCTAACAGGGGCTGTTCCGTGCGAATTCCTCGCCACGTCTCGGAGGAAAAGAAAGGATACTTCGAAGATCGTCGACCTGCCGCCAATGCTGACCCCTACAGAGTGATAGAAATCATGATTAAAACCTGCATATTTGATGAGTAAAATTTTTTATTATTTTTAAGTGTATTGTCTTTGTATGATTGCATCGTTTTACTGCGTATTAGGTTTACTTCCGAATGAAATCATTGTCAATCTGTGGCTGAACTGTGTTTGTATTAAATTTTTCATCTGATTTCTCTCGTTTCTTTGCCACAATCCCACAACAAAGTGTTACGTGCGGGCAGGCTTTATCACCTCTGCGTTTAGCGAAAGGAATTTTTTATTACTTTTTCTTCAGAGTTCTGAGAAATCTCGTATTAGAACGAGCTTGTTTATAATACAGTTGAATAGCCCACACATAAAAAAAGATCCCGTGATTCAGATTTGATTAGTCAATGAATCCATGAAAACAAGTTCGATTTAAACGTTTGTGTTCTATCTGAAATCGGTTGATGACTACTCAGATTTATTTTTAATTTACCTGAATAGATAATTTCCCAACTCTTCAACACATTGTCAGTCAATAAAGCTGGATTTAAAATACTGCGGTCCGGAATGAATTACGACGAAATACCTATGAATGTAAATGGATTGTTGCGATTTCAGTTTCGTCAGATTTATTTTCAGGTCGTTTAATTGAATTTACCTACTCAGGTATTTCGGGCGCCGTTCACTGAAGAAAAATCCTGTTAATTAATTTTGCTATTTTAAAAGGATTGAAACCACAAAAGTAGGACTTATTATTTATATTTACTTCATTAACGTAGTCTTAGATTAACATTATATTAATAATTTTATTCTATCACATCACATGTTTGATAACTTATTATTTAATCCTAAATGTAATGGAAATCTCAACGTATTTACACTTTGTCATCATATGATATGTCTGTGAATTCTACAATGTTACTGTTTGGGAATATATACAGCTCACTGACTCTCTCGTCGCCTATAGGCATGTCTTCACCATTTGATTGCTTCTTTCCTGATCTTCTTTTACCAATATCTGTGTTGCTCATTCTAATGTTCAGATACCTCCTACTGTTGCCGTGTCCTTCCATGTCTTCAGTTTTCATAAAGTTAAATCCATTTTCTCTGCTCTGATTACCCATGCAGTGGCATGAGTTTCGTGACGGAACTTTTAACGTGTCCCCGGGCGGCGGCATGTTTATGGATTTCCTAGTTGAATAGCCACTTCTTTCGTTTGTTGATCGGAACGATAAAATCCGTGTTCGATACGACTGGCCATCCTGTAATCAATTCATTTGACTTTAATCTAACTCGAACTTTAACACATAAACGATAATAAATTTACAAAACGCCGGCAGCCTTACCTCGTAGCTATCGTTAACAAATCTGCTTGGTTTTTTCCCGAAAGTGAAGCGTTGTTTGAACTCTTTTTTGAATTTTTCCTGAAACCAGAATAGTTCGTTATTAATTGGTTCGTTTGTTTGGTGTGAAGAGAATTTTGCCGTTGTTTTGCACTTTTTATATTGGATAACGAAAAAGGAAGCTTGTTTTGCGTTTTTTTTCTTGTGTTGCTTTCCCAAAGAGTTCGACGACATGTTTATGTCGTCAAACTAAACACACAGGAATATTTTTGTACTAGTTCTAAGCATCAGTTTTTCGGGTATAGTGTAGCAATTTTGCGCGCCCTTCCTTGTAGAAGTCTCTTTAGGGAAATCTGTAAGAACAAAGCTGAAAGGACAACGTGCGGCAGGAGGCACGAGAGCCTATAAAAGGCTTTAGGCGTATGATGAATTTGTGAAGGTGGGAAAGAAACAAGGTAGTTTTCGAAATCTTACAAAAAGATCTTACGGAAAATCTACAGTAGCAGTTTGGTAGTTGCGTGATGGTGAAAAAAGGGTTGTATTTTATGTTATAAAACAACTGCCACTAAGATTTCATAAAATGATAAGAGGAAAAGTTTGGGAAACCTAATAATCAAGCAAAGTAGGAACTTTCATATCGGCTCCATCGTTAAGCATAATTTTACTGAATGTTGGTTTACTATTGTTTGTGCTAAAAGAGCCTAAAATAAATGTTATCGCAATCTTGAGATTTATTTAATTGCGGGTAATGTAGTTATAACAGTTATGGTATTATTATTTCAATTTTAACTGTATATGAATGAAGGTCGAATTTAATTTAATTCTCAATTATAGAAATAGTCCATAGGTCCATCATCTATAAGGTTCTTCAGTAAGTTTACAATGAAATCATGCATAAGTGATACAGCTTTTTATTGGGACAAGCCCGCCACACTATTCCCAAACCACTGTAACTCCTGTAAGCCAGAATCAACAGTGGCGACCACAAGAAAAGCGCCGAGACAATGAAGCCCGACGAAGTCCCAGAGAAACGATTAAACTGTCTTGGATCCCGCAACGAAATTAATCAGAAAATAATAGCGGAAGAGTAGGAAAATATGATACGGCTATAAAAAGTCTCGAGAGCCCTTTGAAATCACTTTTGCTCTTTAAAGGTTGACATAGGAAAACGGCACAAGGTTATAAAAGGAATGTCTCGAACGTGGATTATGTTCAATCCATAATATTTACACATAAAAGATAACTGTGTTGTCATAAATTGAGATTCGTGTTAAAGAGACTTACGTTGTAAATGGCGTAGATGAAAGGATTGTAGCATGAATTGCTCATAGCCAACCAGTCGAAACAAAAGAAGAGCACGTTGATATACTTGTACCTGAAAAGAGAATCCGAATGTAATTTATTTGCAAATATTTTGGCTTGTGTACCAACACAGCTTGATATCAAATCTGGTTGCAATTAATATCTTCTCTAGTAGCAATTGGTGCGATTTCGTTTGATTTGAATAAGTTGATAGGAACACTGTCTTCATCATCGCCTGCCTTTTCCTAACTATGTTGGGGTCGGCTTCCAGTCTAACCAGATGTAGCTGAATATCAATATTTTACATGGAACGACTGCCTATCTGACCTACACAACCCACTTAATACTGAGTAATGCGATACCCTTTTGTAAGAGTGGCTGTCAGACTTTCAGGTCACTGACTACCTGTAACAACTGCCAAAGATCTACATTATGGCAGCGAGGACCAACAACTTAACGTGCTCGAGGCACGGAGAATACTTGGTATGTAATAGGTGGCCCCCCCATCCACAGACCAACCTAGGCAAGCGCGGCTTGACCATAGATCGATCCGAGTGGCAGTTATTATTAAGCCATGACCTCCTGTATAATATTCTATCATCCCGCAATGAGTTACCTTCTATACGTCAACAGCAGACAATTCCATAACGTATTACTGATTTCCTGAAATTCCTTTCCGGGGATCTAAGGGTGCTTATGGGGTACTTAGGTGCAGGCGTGAAACCGCGTTGCAAAAAAATTGAGGCTTTCTCATGCGAAAAACGATAGTGATTTTTTTTCGCTTACCTCATCGACGTGGGTTGTTGAATAGTAATAGGCCTCTTAGAATTCATTGAACTGATCATGCTTGATATTTAACGTTCAATTCATTCGTAATAAAATCCTCCACAACATTGCTCTCATAAAATAAAATAGAACTGCTTCGAAGAAAATGTCTATGAATAACGAGATCCCAAAATTCACAATGAAAGGCTTTGAATTAGGAACATCACGATTGATGGAAGTTTTATTTGTGTTTTCCTCATTCCGAACATGCAAAACATTGGAACTAATAAATTGTTTTCCTCAATTCCAGCAGTTCAACAGAGTATGTTTTCAAATATTTGTTGTTTGTATATTCAAACATTTATTTGCATAAAGTTTTATTTCCTTCGGCGGTTTTAAAATAACACAGCTCATCTTAAGACTTCTGACAAAGAAGTATTTAAATGAGCTGGTTTACTTGTTCCCGTAATGCTAATCCGTTTGTCGTCTGTTTGCTTTCAACTTGTATGACGAAGATTTCATCCATCTCCGAATGTCAAGTACCAAAACAAGGGTAAACTGAGTCAGGTTCCCGGAAAACTTGCCTCTCACAAAGTTTATAATTGTTTAGATATTGTTTATGTAAACAACATAGATATAAACTTGTTTGGTATTCCATTTTAGCATTGATTTAAGTGTAGTTGGAACTTTGAGCAAACCAATGGTCTCTGCGATAAAGTTTTGTAATATCGATGACGATAGGTATCGCCTGGAAAGCAGGTAAGTGGGAACGTAATAATGTTAATGAAAGTTGGTAGATTCATTGGTATTTCAGGGCAGAACATTGATTTAGGAAATGTTTGTTTGCGGGCAGCAACGAACGTACAAATCATATTGGATACTCACTCGTTTATTGACGGGAAGAACGATTGCAGCAACAAGTAGCTCTGAAGCGGTAACCAGCACAATGCGAAGAGTGCCACCACCAGGACAAGCATTTTTATAACCTGTGGACAATTTGCCTTTTTATAAAAAGAGTAGATTCCGTATTGAACTGTGGTAAACATCTGTGAAAGATTAATTTATTCACACAACGTTTTGTCGGATATTCGCCTAATTTTAATCTGCGTTATTGTTTTTGTTTATCGACGCATTTTAAGTAGACATTTCTATACGAAAAAGCCAGCTCGCTTTACGACTTTCGGTGTCTTCGTTTGCAACCTTTTTTGGTTTTGTTTCATCCTATGGAATCTAAAAGTTGTTTTTACAGTGAAATCTCCATATCTGAATAAATAAAATGTTTTAAATAAATAAATGTTTATTTCAATAACTTAAGAATACGTTTACATTTGGTCTTCAGGGAATTTCCATTTAAGTAAGAAGTATACTTGTGTTAGGAAGTTCCGCTCTTCCAGTAGTTACAACTTGTATAAGCTATTGAATAGACATTCCATTACAGTAGGTGTTAGAAAATAAAGTGAAACAAATCAAAAATATAAAGTAAAACATAAACAAAATAATGATTTATCAAAGGCGCGCTGTAGTGTGAGGGTGTGTAATGGTGTGTTGGGTGTGTGAGTGAATGTGAGCGTATGTATGTTTAATGATAGTATATGGTATGTAAATATCATTGTATATGGTATGTAAATATCATTGTATATGTGCTAGTGAAGAAATGTAGTCTCCCTTAATAAAAACCGGTTATTATTAATGTGCATCTAAGAACTTATAGTTTGGACTATATTCTCAATCTCGTCATAAGTTTTTGTCTTCAGCCATTCAGTCAGAGCATTTTTGCAGTCTCGATACGAAAGTGGATAAATATTTAATTCCTTGTTTATAAAGTTATATAAGTGAGAAGATTGCCTAGCGTACTGTCTCTTAGCAAAAGTTGATTTAACAGGAACATTTGGGATCATGTATTTCCTTCTTCCTTGTCGAGTCATGGAGTCGAAGGTTAGAGATTTATGTTTTTTTAAAATAATTTGGAGCACATAAAGTTTTCGAACCGTCAGAACACCAGAAGTCAGGTAAAGAGTTTCAGTTGGGAACCTAAAGGGCTTAAATAGCATAACTTTTAGTAGTGCTCTCTGAGCTCTTTCTAGTTCTAGGAATTTAGTTTTTGTTGCTCCTCCCCAAACTGGTAAACAGTACGCTAGTACCGACTGTGCCAGTGATGTTTAAATTTGTAACAGAAGCTTTTTTGTAGTCACGTAACGCAGTGTTTTAAATGTCCAGATAAGTTTCCGAATTCTATTCATTATAAGTTCAGTATGCCAATGCCAAGATAAACGTTGGTCGATCATTATACCTAGATATTTGGTATATTGGACTTTTTCAATTTCTATGCAAGGGCAAGCAGAGTTAGAGTTTGAGGGGGTCTGGCAATTGTGAATTTTTATTTGAAAGTCAGCTGAAGGTTGTGAAAGGTTATATTTAGAGAAGCAAATGAAGGTGGTTTTACATGTATTTAGGGTTAAAAGATTGTGGTCGAGCCATGATGCTATCCTAGACAGGCCGGATTCAGCAGATTTCTTAACTTTGTTCCAAGTTGTGTCGCTAAATACTATGGCAGTATCATCCGCGTATGAGTAGATGTGCCCTCCTTCTATCTTCATATTACAGAGGCTGTTAATATAAACTAAGAACATAGTGGGGCCAAGCACGGTTCCTTGACCAACGCCGTAAGTAACAGTTTCATCTAAACTAACAGTGTTGCCAATTTTGACTTTTTGCTTTCGCCCACATAGATAGTCCTTGAATAAAGCAAGTGGCTGACCTCTTATACCATTGCTTTCCAACACGTCCAGAAGAGTGGAGACAGAGACAGTGTCGAACGCTTTTTTGAGGTCAAGGAAGACGGCAAGGCACTTGTCTCCACTGTCTACTTTACTAGTTACAGTGGAGGCAAGAGCCAAGGCTGTATCTTCCGTTGACATTCCTCGCCGGAAGCCAAACTGATTGGGTGACAATAATTTGTTTTTATTAAGATAATTCATTAGACGTGAGTTTAATAGTCTTTCTAAAATTTTGGAGATGGACGGTAATACTGATATGGGTCTATAGTTCGATGGGTCTGTCTTGTCTCCACTCTTATGCACTGGTGTAATTAAAGCAAGCTTCAGAGCCGTTGGAAATGTCGCTTGGTCAAAGCATAAATTTACCAAATGAGAAATAATTGGAACAATCAGTCCATGGGCTGCCTTTAGGAAACTAACCGGAACACCATCCCACCCTGGGGCGCTATCAGACTTTAAAGTCATTAGTGTACTGAACACCTCTTCATGATCAGTCGAAAGAATTACAAATGAAGATGAAGGGGGGCTGTAATTTGCACCAGGATGAGAAGCGTGTGTTCTGGAGGTGTTCGAAATGATTTCGTTGGCGAGAACGCTGCCTATGCTAGAGAAATATTTATTTACTGCATTTGCAGACTCCTGTGCAGTTGGTTTTAAATTTAAAAGCTCCGTGTTTGGTGTTTTATTAGGTTTACGTTGAGTGATAGTGGCAATTGTGTCCCATAGTTTTTTTAGGATTTTTCTGTGCTTTGGTTAAGAGCTGTCTATCAAAAGTTTGCTTTTGTTTTTTGATTATATGGTTACAATAATTACGGTATCTTCTGTATGTGACTCTTAATATTTCGTTATACTGGTCTGCCTTAAGCCTTTTTTGCATGTCATTCCTATTTCGAATGCATCGAAGTAAGCCAACGGTCATCCATGGTTTAAGTAGCCTGTGTTTGACAGGAATTATTTTAGTTAGAGTACTGGAGATAAGGCTTGTTTGTAATATATTTATGAGGCGATCGGTAAGTATATTAGGGTCATCTAAGTCTAACAGAATTTGGAGGTTGCTTTGTTTTAAATATTCTAGTGCGTTCTCTATATTTACCGTAGTTTTTGTGACAGTGCGCTTTTGTTTATATTCCTGGTCAGATAGTTTTAAAAAAGTCATAAAGTGATCTGTTACAGTAGTATTGATAATAGCTATAGTTCCAGTTTTGCGTGACGATTTTAACTTTAGGATAAAGTGATCAAGGCAGTTTTTCCCTCTGGTAGGCAGTGTGTGACCTGGCAGCAACCCATGCATTGACAACATGTTTAAATAACTTAACCTTTTTGAGCGATCAACAGCTTGCTCTTCTTGATTACATATTAAATTAATATTTATATCGCCAGTGATTACTATGTTTTTATCGGGTTTAATTGTTGTAATGTGTTGATTAAGAGAGAAAATAAACTCTTCGGGATTTGACGTAGAGGGCGATCGGTAGATTGCCAAAATAATTAAGTCAGGGTTGATGCTAATTTGTAAACAGGATGCTTGTGAAAGTATCACTTCATTTACTATAGCGCTATGTGTATTTTTAATGTACGCGACCACTCCGTCTGCTCTATTTAAATGGTTTGTCGTTTGGTAGGAAGAGTAGTTGTGTATTTGTGGTATTAATTTGTTAGGGTAAACCCTAACAAATTAATACCACAAACTAAAGACTAAAGTCCGAGTAGGTCTTAGACTAAAGTCTGCACTCGCTTAGAATTATTATGTCAATTTTAATTTCTAGATTTACTAGGAATATGAAATATAATAGGAGAATGAAATAAAAAAGACATTTAATCTATACTAATATTATAAAGCTGAAGAGTTTGTTTGTTTGTTTGTTTGTTTGAACGCGGTAAACTCAAGGACTACTGGTTGGAATAGAAAAATTGTTTTTGTGTTGGATAGTCCATTTATCGAGGAAGGCTTTAGGCTATTTAACATCACGCTAAAATTAATAGGAGCGGAGCATAAATGAAAAATGTTGCGAAAACGGGAAAAGATATTCCTTTTTGAGAGCTTCCGTTGCGTGCGCTGCGAAAACGGTTTAAGTTACGCAAATATCATGTATAAAAGAATTGTTCCTCTTTAAATGTTCTAAAAAAAAGTCCGCGACAGCATATGTCTATCTTTTAAGACTGACTCACTGTAACCATTTTTTACTATTAAAATGTTAGATTAAAAAGAATGATATATTGCGATGCTTATTTAACCTATATGATATTAATCTATATCTAAATAAATATGTTTGTTAGCACGGTAGTCACTTTAATAATATAATCGAAGCCAATCTAAACTAATAGGTATTATAAAGAGGAAAGGTAAAATTTTTTGTTTGATACGAGTACGATTTAACTCAATTTAATATGTTGAATAGTCGGTTTATCGAGAAAGGCTAAAAGCTATATTATGTGATGCAGACGAAGTTGCGTGGGTCAGCTAGTTAACAATAAAATAGATTTACAAAAAAAATGTATTTAAATAAAACAGCCTTTATTTAAATGGCCAACTTTATTCTTTTAGCTGCGTTGGGGGGTCCATGCAACCATGAACTTTTAGTTCGGAATGCCCGACAAGATAGGTAGCTTAACCTAAGAACAAAGTGACATGATAATGATGATGAATCAATCTAAACTAATATTATAAAAAAGGTAAAAGTTAGAAGTTTGTATGTAGGTAATCTTCAGAACTACTGATCTAATTCCGAAAATTGTTTCACTAACGGAAAGCAACATTATTCCTGAGTGTCATAGGTTACATTTAAAACGTTCCCGTGAGTTATTTTCCGACTACAACGGGAACGCTTAAGCAAGGGTAGCAAAAGCTAGTAAAATATGTAATAGCCCTAATAATAATCATCGCGTTTTCTATATTAAAATTCTATTTCACAATGAAAATGTAATTACGTTTAACAGATCGTTGTGAAAGCTAAATGGAAGTTAAGTAATTGAAAAGAGTAGCCATTAAATGACAGGCAAATGTTAGGGTCACCTATGTCACCTATGATCAGCTGGATTGGTCGTTTAAAAGGTCTCTAACGAAGTCTCGAAATGGTTAACCAAGCATTTAAGAACATGTCGGGACTCGATTGCCGAATCCTACGTAATGGAATCACTAGACCTAACCCAAATAATGTTCCGCGAAATAAGATTGGTAGGGTAAAAGAGGAAATTTAAGGGATCCATAACTTTGAGTTATTATGCCATTTTGGATTAGGTTCAGATATCCCTCTGTTATAGACCCTCTATTGAAGTGTCTAGTTGATTAAACGATGTCCTCAGATAAATCGGTCGATATGGAGGCATGACCAAGATTCAAAATATAGTTCGATAGCTATACAACGTGATTTTATATCCCATAACTCTAGGGTCTGAATGAGACTATATCAAAGAATCAACTCGCATATCATCATCATCAGCCTACAATGTTCCCACTGCAGGGACTCAGGCCCCTTTCTCTTTTTTTTTGGGGTGGGAAATCATCAAATAAACCCCTCCCGCTATTGGGCAGTGCGAAAGGGAGTGAAGAGTGTCAGACTTCTACTGACTAAAAACCACCCCATGTTCCTTCTTAGCCCTTTATATCGAGGCCGCGGTATCTCTTGCGAACAACCCGCAGCCCCGACGGGATGTAAAACACCCTTACGTGAAATATGTCAATAATTACTCGTATTTAACTATGAAACTTACTGCCGCACTCAGAGAGTTTTAATGATTACTTAGGCCATCACTTAGTGAAGGTTTTGACAGTTTTGTCATACAAAATTATGTCAAATCTTTACTTTATTTTTGGACCACATATTCTAGGAATTTTTGTATTATTTTTACAAGAATAATTCTCACCATAGACTAGAGTTACAAAATAATAAAAAAAAACACGCGCATATTCATAAAGATAGTTTTTTTATCCGAATCCACTCAAGTCAATATATAGCGAAATTGGTGTCGGTGTTTGCAGCTCAAATTAAACTTCCAGTAACCACCTGTATCCGTTTGAGCGTCTGACTAGCCTAATATATTTGCTAAATAATCAAATAGGGTAAATTGAATTAGCCAGCGTTACCTCTTTATTTTTGACCGACCTCTAACTTCACATCTCTGAGTTTTTTAAATAATTAATGAAATTACTATTTCGTGCAGCTCAGGTGCCCAGACCCTTATAAATCCGTATCCTGGTTCAATCAAGCAGATGTTCGGAGGATATAATTTAAAGCGGGTGCTGTCAGCTTTATTTCAAAAGCTTTATATCAATAGATTCCCCGATTCAAAAGATGGTCGCGTTTCTGTTTGATGAACTGAATTTTCGTTTTGCGCGAAGTAAATTCTATGGTGAACACATCGAATATTTAAATCTTTGCTATTAACTTAACAGTACCTAGCCAAACAATTAAAAAGATAAACAATACGAGTAAAAGTAGTGAGAAATAGTTGATAACAAAATTCGGAAACATTTTACTTGAAAATGATTTGGTTTTCATTTAGTCATGTAATGCAGTGAGAGTTACTGGTGAAGTTTTCCGTATAAACACTTAAATGTAAAGCTGCCAAAAGCTTTGTAGTAAAAGCACTTTTATTCACTGAAAGCTTTTAAGTGAACATTGCACTAGCATTCTAACGATAATTTGAGTTAAATAATAAAATTCATGAGGGGTTCAAACATCTTTTAGTGAAGAAATAAATCTTCGGCTTGAAAATTATAAAGCAAAGACATTGCCTTTTATTTGATCCGGCTTTCGGAAGGTCGTGGAGTACTAGATGAATCAACAATATTTAGCAACTATAAGTCTACACTTAGCAGAAATGATAGAATATGACATCATACGAAGGCACTGGTCTATACTTATACCCCCGTGCACCGTCTGTATTTGCCTTACGTTTTACGTCACAATGACGTCATCAAGACTTTGATAAAGTATCAGCACGCTATATTGACTGACACGTTTGAACTTCGAATATTATCAGCCTTACTTAATTGCCTTAAACGGGGATAATTGATCGATTAATTACGAAAGGAAATAGCGTGTGAAATCTTCCGTATGCTCACTTTAATGTAGGGCACCTTGCCGCCGGTTTTGTTACATTATTAATTGATCGTAAAATGTTTGACAACAAGTCTTGTAGGTCATTGTGTGAGTATAAATATATGAAACGTCCTTGTAAATGATTTCTTAACAAAAATAATAAGAACATCACGCATGTATACATCGAAATATTAGGCAGAAAAGTATCCATAGTACCTATGTATGCCCACATTTCGCTATAGTTCGTGCGGTAGAGGCGAGTCTTTTGCCATAAGTGGGCACGTATACGGACTCCATGATGCCACTGAGATATTCTTGAAAGACAGTAAATCTTCGCTCGGCTGCGAATAGAAACGAACCCAGAATATAGTGTTCCTTGTTGGTCTAATGGTCTTAAGCGCTATTATGACCACTAGACCAACCCATTGAGGTAGCCATTGTTCCTGTTCTGTATAGTTTTTTTTTTTCGAAATACTCGTAAAATGCTATCGTAATTAAGAACACTTTTGTCATAAGTAATAATATTATTTGATGCTCAGTTGAACGTAATATGAATTGGACTTTCAGCTTGAATGTATTGTAATATTAATTTCGAGTTTTATTGTTAAACGTTATTATTGTGAACGAAAAGGCGACATAATTTACACGATGTAAAATAGATCTGAAATTTAAAATTATAATTATTTCAGTAGAAATTAATTATGAAATAATGAAAGTTGGAAGTAGTGGTAGAGCAAATACAAAACTTAGGATGGTAGGTAATAATGCTACAACTACATATTAACTTATTAAGGGTAAGACAGAAGCTATTAACGAAACAATATCCATTAACCCTTAAAACAGTAGGTAACATTAGAATTCCAAAGTAACATGTGGTTTAACAGGCTAATGTTCAACTGTGTTTATTTACATTAAATTGCATTGCATTCAATTTGCACCAGATGGATTTAAATGGCTTACCATCTGTTAAACGGAAATAGAACGCTATTTTCAACCGTAACATCTCCTTAAAGCAGCTATAAACCTGATGCGGCCAAAGTGATCGGCCTTGCCCTTAAGTAGATACATCATTATTATGGTGGTGATGGATCGGCATTACGTGACACTGGACAGCGTAGTGTTATTATTTCCTATAATAACGTAGACTTAGCGATGGATTAGGAACGGCTCATTAGATGTAAACCTAGATTCAGCTTCACTCGGTTTTTATTTTGGTAAACGACGTTTTCCCACTCTCGGCAGAGCGGTAGGGAGTGTCAGACTTCTTTTGACTTAAAACCACCCATGTTCCTTCTTAGCCCTTTGTGCCGAGGCCGCGGTATCTCTTTCGACGAACCCGCAGCACCGACGGGAACCCCCGAAATCCCCTACATGCTAAATTTCATTAAAATCTTTAGAGCCCTTTCCGAGATTCAGATTGCTAGAATTGCTCGTTTAAAGGTATTAGATAGATTAGACATAGAAACGATTTTTTTTTCAAATGCATTCCGTCATAGTATAATTACTATAGGTTATGTACAGCCTACTTTATTACCTTATTACGTATGTTGTGTAGAGGGCAAAGGCTTGCCTTTTGTTCCACTCAAATCAATTCTCAGCTAATATGGATATTCCTCCTAATAGGCGTCAAGTCAATAGGAAAGAAAACAGACAAATTAAATAGGTTGTAACAAAGGCGGTCTTGTCGCCCCCAGTGAATTGCCGGATAGGCTTATAAAGGACAGATTTACCACTATAAACGATAGTAGTTGATATTTATTTACAAAGGTTTAATTGAAGTCTTAATTAATTGTAGAATCGTTAACGTTTGATGTATGTTGGTGTTGGCTGCCTTTCAAACGGTTAACACTTTGATTTATTTATGTATTGACCAATGACTGCCTGGCTGGTCTAGTGGTCACAAGGACCACTGCTTTGCATGAGGTACTGAGTTCAATTCACAGGGCGGGCATAGTGTTATAGTGTATTTCAACTGGAATTTCTCAGTAGGAGTCTACGTAGTCTGGATTTTTGAGTGACTGATTAAACAGAACTTAAACTTACCTAACAAAATGTGGGATTATTCCGAACCTGACCCGAAATCCTAGCCCGGTATCGCAATTCAGGTTATGTTAGGATAGGAACGATACATCGGGTCAGGTTAGGTTAGGCTACGTTCGAAACATTTTTTTTTAGATTTCCTAACCTAACCTGCGACCGGGTCAGGTTCGGAATAATCGGAAATGTGGGTGTGGGTACACTGCTTAAACCTTCCTTCGGGGATTACAGTTGTAATGTTATGTTACGTATAATCGGCCTTTTTGTACTCAGGTACGCCTTATCCCCTCTTCCTTATTTATTCAAACCTTCAACAGAAAGGCTAGCTTTATCGTGTACAATAAAATTACATCAATTCGTATTTTCAGAAGCAGTAACTCTGTCTTTCTACAAAAAGTTGTTTATCGTCGTCGCCTGTGAAAGTTGTAAAATGTAAATAAGGGAAATGGGGGTACTGTTTGTTTCTCGTTATTTGTCACAATCTCAACACAATAAATTGTTATTGATGTTTATCCTGTTGATGGATCTGGCTTCTGATGTACTCTATCTTCGCTGAAACTACATAGTACATTATTGCCAAGACGCGACGAGACATGTGACGAAAGAAAACTGTTTTTTTGATAACATTGCTTAGTTAGTACAATAAGAGATGTATCCAGTGGCATTGAATTTGTATAAGTGTTTAGGTAGTCTACCCTCCTTTATGTAGACTATCTAGGCACTGGAAAAGTATAATACAACAAACCCTTTTTTTATGGTGGGTGGAAAATCATCAAATAACCCCTCCCGCTCTTGGGCAGAGCGAGAGAGACTTCTACTGACTAAAAACACCCATGTTCCTTCTTAGCCCTTCATGTCGAGGCCGCGGTATCTCTTGCGAACAACCCGCAGCCCCGACGGGGTAGAACAAACCCTTACATACTGACTACGCATCGTGCAGAGTGGTAACCTGGTTGTCGCGGACGTGCAAGCTGCTAACTTTTTTATTTTTGTTTCTTTTGTTGTATTTATAAATATTTTTTGTGTGTTCTTTGCTTATTTTTTTATTTGTCATTTTGTTTGCACGTCATGTATCTGCGACAAATAAATGCTTTTTTATTTCTTCAAAATAAACACTCTTCTTACATGCCATTTAATATAACCTCACCGTGTAAGTGCCTTGGACTTGCAACTCGGCGATATCTATTACTATGTCTTAGAGTATTGGATAAAGTAGCTCACCTTCTTCTTATTCCTCATATGGTTGGCGTCTCTCGTCTCCTGCGCGTTCCCAGGTGCACGCGCTCCCCACAGCTTCATAGCCATGTGCGCGTACGCAAACGTAATCACGCACAACGGGATTACGTACTAAAAGAAAAATAAACATGTATTCATTGATCTTCGACCGTTAGTATAATTTATACTCGTGCTTCCATCATCAGCATCCCACATTATTAGTGAACTTATTTCAGAATTCTGCTTGGAAAAATCTCGTCGTGTAATTTTATAGCTGTCCCTTTTAATAATTAGGAGCCTTTAAAATTTAATGACCCCAGCTGATTATAATATCACCTAAAATGTCAATATTGGACATCACAGGAGATGCCTTCTTTGAACTTAAATCAAAACACTTGATTTTGGAGTTATTTATAAGAGTAGCTTAATGAGAATAATTTGGTCGTCCAAGTCTTTACATTATACAGTCTGTCTATATTTACAAGTCAATATATAATAAACGAAGGCAAGATACCGAGATGAAATAAAGCTATGTCTTCACTGTTGTTCGTAGAATATGAGCATGCAAATCAAGAAATAAAAAGCAAAAATATGAGTGTGTTGTTTATTATTTTCACAGAGCACGCACATAATGGCCATCGCTGATGCCAACTTCTAGACCCGTGACAAAATCCGTGGTATTTATCTTCTTCGAAATTATGAAGATAAACGTCTTTGATAGTTATTATGATAAAAAATTGTTTTTGTGAGGGAATGAATGAGACTTAAAGTTATTGCATGTCTCAGAATAATGTTAATCTATACGGTCTACTGCTATTTTAGACTGCTTTTGTGACTATGTAAACTACATATATCGATATATGAAATATATAATAAAAATAAATGCCTATTTATGAGTAGGTATAGTTTGAAGCTTAAAGATGTGTATCTATTTAAGTATAGATAACCGGTATTCATCATCATCATCATCATTTCAGCCAAAAGACGTCCACTGTTGGACATAGGCCTCCCCTAGGTGTCGCCACACTGACTGGTCCCGTGGGTCTCGCATCCAGCGGATCTCCACAACCTTCACCAGGTCATCGGTTCACCTAGTGGGAGGCCTTCCAAGGCAATGTCTTCCGAGAAATTTTAATTATTTTATGTATTCTGAATCCTATTGGATTCAGTCAAATGAATACATAAAATAATTAAAATTTTGCTTAGTGATAGAACATTTGTTTGCTATTCAATGATGCGACAATAAAAACAATCAGTTTTTAAACTATCAATCACAGTGTGAAAACGTTTTTCATCACGCAAAAACAATAAACCTTAATACTTTATGCAGTGGAATGAAAATCGAAAAATGAAACAGTTTACATTGTAACATCAACAAATAAATTGGGCCAATAAAACTCACCTGGAATACATACAGTAATAGCCTGTATATTGCCAGTGAATGGGAGCCGAACTCGGTTGGAGCACAAAAAGGCTTTTTGTAAAAGATTTTTGTAACTGCAAAGAAAGAAACAAAGAATTAGTGTTCAGTTTTCAGGAAACTCCGACCTACTTGTTGAACAAGCATTGGTATACTTGCTTAACGAGAGTTTAATTATATAAACAAAGTTTTTGAATTTTGTTTAAAAGCTAAAATAGTAATGATTTTACTCTTAATTACTCAATATTAACCTTACTAAATGTACTGCCCTAATCTAAAGCACTTTTAATAGGTTATCAAGATATAGACAAATAATAACTCTTTTAAACACGGTTCAGGTCGTTCAGGAACCGGAAGCCATAAACTTAATCATCGAACTCGAATCCATTGGGCCCATTATTTTCTGTAAATATCAATAAAAAAACCACGAAAATTAAATGTGTCATTTTTTCTGTGAAATAATGAGAACTCGAAGTAACGTTTCATTATGGTCAATGCATATGAGTGTGTGTATCACAGATCGCGTAAGACTTTGCGTTCATAATTGCGATAGTGGACGCGCTACTAAGATTTATCTCTAATGACGGAAAAAGTGATACATTCCTAACTTTTTTATTTGACTGTGCTTCGGATCCTAAAAATAATTGTAATACTAAAACTTCACCAGCAAACATTGCGATACTTGCGATAGAACGGCTAATATGCATCAGGTAATATAATTTGTAGCCTATGACACCCACAAATAATGTATCTTTCTATCAGTGAAAACATTTTTAGATTCTGAACATTAGTTCCGGAGCACCTTGTAAGTTAAAAAAGTACAATCAAAATATTATTAGTAAACATGATTATTTTGCATCTTAACTGATGCAAACTTATCTTGTACATTTGAATTGGATATATTATTAGTCTAGTTTAGTAAAATACAATTCATTTGTCTGTCTTACCAAATTAGTTAGCTAGAAAAAGTAACACAACGGAAATGGATCACAGTAGTCCATACCAAACGTAAATGGATTCACTTTGATTAGTGGTGCCGTAACTACTAGAAACCAGGTTTAATTGGTTTTGTTTCAAAAGCTTGCTCTCCTTTTGTGGGTTTTGTTTCAACCCGACACGTCGTGTTTAATTTTAAACCATTTATTGGAAGTTTCTGCATAGACTGCAAGTGCAATCGCAGTGATATTGCAAACACAAAAAACAAAATGGTATTTTCAGTTTTGTTATACTCTGGCAAATAAACGATTTTATTATAACATAACATAACATCACGCCTGTAATCCCCCAAAGGTTGGGCAGAGGTGTACCTAATAGTACCCCACATTTCGCCAGTCATGTTTGAGTCCCGTGTAATAGGGAGCGAGCCTATTGCCATCAACCGGGCACAAATCCAGACTCCGTAGCTGTTACTGATAAATTCCTGATGGAAAAAGTCAATAACACTTTGCCCGACCCGGGAATCGAACCCAGGACCTTATGCTCAGCAGTCGCGACCAATAGACCAACGAGGCAGTCTAAATGATTTTATTCAGTTCTATAAATTGTGTTACAGTGATATAATATATTAGATGTGATTTAAAACTATTCAGTGTACTCGTATTAATTGCGTGTATTGTGTTATCGTAAAATTATAACTTCTGCTTGCCTATTGATAAAATATGTCTGAACCTGTCTCTTATTTCTTTATCACCATGTACACCCATATTTGCAAAATAAAAATGTATTTACTTATTTACATACTGTTATTAAAATCTACGTACCTGGATCCGGTTCGTCTTCCATGATGACCTCCCACGACATGGCCATCGGCGCAGCCAAAGAGAGCGCCAGAAACCATATAACTACTATTATAACTTTGGCAACGCGCTTTGAAGTGTGTGCACTGGAACAAAAATTACGCATTTATTATCGAAATAATATTCAGGATGGATTTTAACAGATACTTCTTATGTGCACAAAACCTACTTGAAGCTCAGTAAGATAAGAGACTGGTAGTGAATACCTTGTGGCATAAAATTCGCCTATGTACCACTATTGTACACGAAGTTTACATAAATATTCAGGATGCTCAGGATCCTAGAAATCCTGATGAATGATTGTGTGAATCTCATTACGACAATTTGTAGGTGCCGCACATTTATATAAACCTTCGTGGCAGTTCGTGGTACTAAAGATTGAATCTATTTCAGTAAGAAAGACTAGTCTAATCTGTTTGTTAAACCCTGTTAAGTGCTAAGAGATAAATGAAGAAGAAATAGTTCGGTATATCTGCAGTCTTGTAGAAAAAGAAGATTAATAAACTACATCGTGGGGTCGAGTCCTTTTAAAGAGGACAATTTGATTTTATTTAACAACGACTACGACATTTTTTATTTCTCAATAACTTCTAATCGAAGGAACATTTCGTGTAATAAAAATAAAGACAATGAAAATAGCTCAACGTAGGTAGTATTACCGATTAGGTATTGATGTCTGGTTTCATTTCGGCAGTTTAATGGGTGCCTATTTGTCCTCTGGACCTAACCCTTGAGGCTTCAGACAATGGGTCAAGGTTAACGATTATTCGATAGACTATAAGCACTTAACTTCATCTCTGAAATAGTCTATCCCACCTAGATGTTCGGTCTCTGTTCTACATTATGATGGAGTACCTAACATTAAGATACCGTAGGCACACGTGGGTAGTATTTAATTGCCTTTTTGAACTTTGAACGGTCAGTACTATCACAATAAAATTAAGTACGGTTGATATTTGGACATCGGAGAAGGGTCTGTGATCAGCATAAGGATACCACCTGCCATAGATGTCTCAGGTTGATATCCGGAAACATCGAGTCGAAATCAAAATGGTCGGTCAAATCTTGCCGGTGACGGTAGATCTGTGAAACTAAAAATTTTCTTCCGTTTCATCAATCGTTATGGTGCGAATGTGCGATCCACCGGTGGCACAGTGCCACAACAGTATGCTGCATATTTTTTTTGTTACAGTGGACATGCTCAAGTGAACATGAACAAAATGTGCGCGTGTTCACCGAAATGTGTGGTACAAATGTTAAGTGGAATAACACCATAAAAAATCATTTATCCGTATTTTCGTTCGTCCATTATCAACATTTCTAATATAGTGTCCTAGAGTTTGTTTCAAATACTGACACGCTTTTAGGAAAATGGAAGTCCGCTTACATAATCCTTCTGACCTATTAATTTTTAAATCTCAGCGGATTTGGTTAACTCTTTCTGTTATTTTATGAATCATGAATTACAGTAGTAACACTTTTGAAAGTATGAAATAATGCTTGGTTTTTAGCCTAAAATTAATATCTAATTATGGGGATACAGTACTTATATTAATAGTATTGTATTTCTAACACTAGACAGGCTTGGGTAGTCGGTTGTCACCTACAATTGCTCCAGATGAACATTTACAAGAAAGTAAACAAAGCTTAATTATTTTATATATAGTGGGAATGGTTTTGGGTATAAATTAAAATGGCTATACCATTGATATAAAAACTAAAGATACGGTCGTCCGAACATTTGCTCGACGCGTTCGCCATACAGAGAATCGGTGTAGTCTGCTCGTTAACGTAACCTTGTATAAGCGGCGTGGTATTTTCGAGGTATAAAGAACATAAATAAAGCTTTTAATAAAATTTACGACAGCACCCGAAGAGAGTCGATCATGGACTAGTTCACTTCGGCTTAGGAATTACCGTTTTAGGACCAAGTTCGAGGCGTAATGCGGTCCGCCCAGTCCTTACGCAGTAATATATAAGTCAATGGGCTATACCTAATAGCAATAGAAGACCAAAGAACCGATGAATGAACTGACTGGATGATAGAAGACATGGCTAGATAATACGCTGCACCCACCATAAATACATTAGGATAAAGGTAGGACAATGAAGAATTCCCATATTGGAATGCTAAAAACCATACCATAAAAACGTCGGAACCCAAATTAAAGTCTTATAGTACAGGCAAAATATTTACACATGCAAACGGAAAATTTACTTAACGATTTAAGATTCATGTACCTTCTATTAAGATTGTCAGTGGTTAAATATTCTTATCAGCTTGTAGATAAGCAACACGCAAATGGAAGGCTGGACAATAATTAAAATAAAAACGGTATTTTGGTTCGACCTTCTTAACAATCATATATTTATTCATTATATGTTTATGTTTCATGGACCTAGTGGTTGCATGCTGAGCATAAGGTCCAAGTCCATCAGGATTTTATTCATACTCTGGTCATTTAAAAGAACTTGAAATATAACTGCAGAATCGTTATATACCAAACGTGATGTTACGTATGTACCAAATGGTTCTGGTTAATGTATTTCTTTTGTAAACTCTTGACACATTATAAACAATATGTTAGTAGACACCGTTAACTAATAATTCCGTTAAAAAAAATCTAAATAAATACTTTATTTAAGGGCTGAAAACCCGATTCGATTTTTTTTAAATTGTCAAATAATATTCTTAGTTAATTAGAAATTAATAAATAGCTGAGTCATTAAATTTCCATTTAAGTGACGTCACATGTGGCTATGCCGTATGGGGAAATTGCGTTTTAACTGACCTGTCAAAACGTAATTTCCCCATAGATTTTGTTACAAGGGTCATTATTAGTTATTAGGTATTATAGCGGACATACGAATCAATTGATATTTATTTATTATTACATTTAGTACAGCTTAAGCCATTTATACTAAATTAAGTAATCCTTTTACTCGGTCTTCTCGCAGAACCACAAACATTCTAACAGTATCGTCTTCCATTCATCAGCAAACAAATCCAATCCACGGTTGGTCTCCACGAGCGCGTTGAGCATCGTTAGCATACGCGGTATAGGGGAGGTGGACCGAGCTACAGTGCGACAAAATGGGACATTAAACAATTTATGCTTTCTAGAGCGATTATAATTATTTGGAACAAATAATTGACACAGCTCCGCATGTAAATCTGAGGCGTCGGTATGACCTTGTATAATTTTATACGCCGTTGTTATTTGGTCAATAGACCGCCTAACTCGAAGAGAATTAAAATTTAAACATCCTAAAAGGAATTTAGTAGGATACATTTAAGGATAGTATCCAAACACATGTTTGTAGAGGTACCTAAGAAAAGCTTTTTGCACCTTTTCCAGCATGAGCATGTAGGTAACCTCGTGAGGATTCCACACACAAGCGCTGGTTTCAAGATTGCATCGAACTAAAGCGTTGAACAAAAGCCTAATGACTGCCTGGTTATTAAAACCTTGACAGTTACGTAAAACAAAACCTAAGCGTCGGAAACATTCTTTAGCCAAACCTATAATGTGTGTGTGGAACGTCAGTTTGCTATCAAACGTTACACCGAGGTCTTTTACTATGGATACTCTGGCTATAGACTCAGTGTTCACTCTGTAGTCGTACTGTATAGGACTCCGCATGCGGCCAAAGCTCATAATTTGACATTTAGAAGTGTTAAATTCCATTTTGTTAGTGGCTGCCCATTCACTCAAGGCATCGATATCACGCTGGAGAGCTATACAGTCAGACACAGAGCTAACAGTTGCATATATTTTCAGATCGTCGGCGTAAAGTAGACATTTTGCATGGTTTATAATTTGTGGCAGATCGTTCACCATAATTAAGAAGAGCAAGGGACCTAAAATGGAACCCTGACTCACGCCTGATCGTGTATGATACGCATGTGAGTTGTATGAACCAAGGCGAACAAATTGCTGACGGTCTCGGAGGTAGTCAGAAATCAGAAGAAGAAGACTGGGTGTAAATCCTATGGCACTTAACTTGCGTAACAAGATGTCGTTATTAATTCTATCAAAGGCCTTACGGAAATCGAAGTACAGCACATCCACTTGCTGTCCGCGGTCCATTTGAGAAGAAATAAAATCAACTAATGTTAGCAAATTTGTGTTAACTGATTTTTTGTTGCGAAAACCATGTTGTTCATTGCACATATAAATATCGACTTGTCTTTGAATTTCCTTATATAAAATGTGTTCGAATATTTTAGCAGGGGCCGACAATATAGCAATAGGCCTGTAGTCTTCAACTGATGATTTCACCCCTGTTTTCGGTATAGGCGTAACTCTAGAGAGTTTCCATTGAGTCGGATATTTACCGGTGCTTAGTGATAAATTAAATATATGACATAGGGGTTTGGCTATGGAAGCTTTAGACTGTTTAAGAATATTGGATGGAATATTATCCGGTCCAACAGAACTATTGAGTTTTAATTTACCGATACCACGTTCTACATCATTAATAGAAAATTTTGCTAAACTGATAGAGTTACTATTGCTGCAGGTATCAAGAGAACATATTTGTGTGACATTTAAATCAGGTGTTTCAGGTAAGAAAACACTGGCAAAGAAATCAGCAAAAGCATTAGCCGCATCGATACCTGATTTTTCAGATATAAAATTGATAGGTGTGTCCGCTACCCTAATAAGCATCATAATTATAATTATCTATCTCAATCTAATGTATTCTTTAGTACCCAAATAGTACTCTTGCAGTGTATTAAATGATTAGATACCAAATGTTATTTTGAACTGAATTTGCCATAATTTTTTATTGTCCTCACGTTAAAAGTTGTCCACATCCCTACTTCTATGAAAACAGTTATAAAGTCTCTATTACTTAGTCTTAATTAGCTCTTTGGCTTAATAGTAACGTTGTTAAATAGTAGAAACCTTTTAGTTTTCCGGAACTCGTATTTATTCCACTCAAGTTAGTGGAAACAATTACGAGTCGGCAGTAATTTGTTTACTGCCAAATAAAGGAAGGTTGCTCAACACTATTGTGAGCTAAACATCAAAAGATGTAGGTAGGTATAACTAAACAGTGTTGGTTGTGTTGTGTAGTGCCTCGTTGGTCTAGTGGTTGCAGGTGTGACTGCTGAGCGTGAGGTTATAGTGATTGGATTTTTCCATGAAACATTTCTCAGCAGCAGCTACAGAGTCCGCGTTTGTGGCCAGTTGCTGGCAATAGGCTCTCCCTTATTACATAGGACATAATACATAACTAGCGAAATGTAGGTTTACTATTAGGTACATGTCTGTCTAACCCTTCAGAGATTACGGGCGTGATGTTATGTACGTAAATACTTAGTGTTCTAACTAACTTGGTAATCGATACACACATTATTTCAATGTTCTTATATAAATCAATTTATATTAAAATTTTGTGCATCATCATTAAAATTTTACTCAGAAATTGTATGAAAAGAGGATATCGGATAAGAAAGGCGCGTATAATAATGTAAATTGAGAGCATTTTTACGTCGTTCCGTTGCGGGCCTTGGCGTATTTATAATGTATTTCTCCGTACGAAATAAACACAAAGTGCTTATCGCTGATGCATGGGCTTACGTAAATCATACGATCGAGTTCGCAGCTGAAAGTCTTACATTTTAGAGAAAATATTACACGAGTATTTTGAATCTATTGCTTGACCCGTTTCCAGTAAAATATTGAAAAGTTTTAAAGTTTGCTTGTTCATCGTCTGCCTAGCCTTTTTCCAACTATGTTGGGGTCGGCTTTCAGTCTTACCGGATGAAGTGCAAGGTAAGGAAGATGACAACAGTTCAGAATCTAATGAACAATTAAGTTTCAGTAATTTCAAATTACTTCGATTCGATTTCCATTCAAACCAATGCAGTTAAAACAAGCTATAATAATCAAATCTGAAACATTAAGTTTGCTAAAGAAAAACAACACGTGATCTTATGAGTCCACATGAATTTATTTTTTATCAGTCAGTGTGCTAAATTGTTAATATACAAGGTAGGTTCGTTGGAGCTGCGGGTTGTTCGCAAGAGATACCGCGGCCTTGACATGAAGGGCTAAGAAGGAACATGAGTGGTTTTTAGTCGGTAGAAGTCTGACACTCCCTTTCGCTCTGCCCAAGAGCGGGAGGGGTTATTCGATGATTTTCCACCCACCAAAAAAAGGGCAGTGTTTGAATCTCTGAATAACGGGTTGGAATTGGTTTTGGTAGGATCTAGAAGGCATTTAAGTTTCAAATTTTACCTAAAATGGTCTTAAATTTACTGGTACCTGTGTGACAAAACCACACTAGGTCTGTCAAATACATATTTTAAGACCTTAATTTTTTATTTTGCGGCACTTTCGTCAGTAATTCTAGCTTTAGACTCGCGACTTCTTTTTAGGTGGTCTGTTTTAGGGTCAAGGTTTGCGGCAAGTTCACAAAAGATAGATAGATAGATAGAATACTCTTTATTATGTACACCATAAAAATTACAAAAAAATACAATAGTAAAAACATTTTGCAAGGGGTGACACAATGGGAGGAAACGCCCGGTTGTCACCATTGTGAGGATCGGCCGGAGGACACGGTGGAGCACACCGTGGAGGTGTGTCCCGCTTGGGCGGAGCCCCGCCGTGTTCTCGTAGCGGCGATCGGCGGCGGCGACCTCTCGCGTCCGGCCCTGGTGCAAGCCATGGTCCGGGGCGAGGAGGAATGGGACGCCGTCGCCTCCTTCTGCGAAGCAGTGATGCTAGCGAAGGAGGTGGCGGAACGTGAGAGGGAGAGAACCTCTCGTCCCAGCCGCCGCGGGAGGCGCTCCGGGCGTCGGGGGCCACGTGATGGCTTCTGGCCACCGTAGACGCGGGCCTGTGGACGGTGAGTGATGGGTAAGCTCGCCGTCCGTCCGTCTTATGACGACAACAGGCCGTGTCAACGGCGCGTTCGTGTTCCACGCGCGCCTCAAAGAGATGTCAGCAACTTGGAAGGGGCCCGCAAGGGCCGACGCCTGTCTAGGCTGCGGGTTGTCCGCAAGGGATACCGAGGCCTCGACATGAAGGGCGAAGAAGGAACATGGGTGGTTTTTAGTCAGTAGAAGTCTGACACTCCCTTTCGCTCTGCCCAAGAGCGGGAGGGGTTATTTGATGATTTCCCACCACCCAAAAAAAAAAAAAAAAAAGGGGTGACACAATGGGCGGTCTTATCGCTTAAAGCGATATTTTAAAGACAACCTTTGGATGGATATATGGGAGAAGGAGAAACAATACTGCAGGTAGCCTGTGGTGTACCATTTACATAATTATATACAATAATTACATACATAAAAACAAAAGCCACGTAAATTAAAAAAGAAAAATCTTCAATTGTAGCGATAAAATCGGGCAATCTTGCGGGACACTGCAAATCGTCGAATCGAGAGATGAAACGGCCGGAAGACAATTATTCCGCGTTCTTGAGAAGTACGGGAGCTCTATTGTTTGCGCTCCATGTATTTAACATCAGTGTCTACCTATTTCGAAAAAGTATTTTAAAATTCTAATAGCAAAAATAAGAGCATCATCTGATTACACTTGTGGCATCTGGTACTTATAATTTAGTACGCGTTTATTGAGAAAAATACATAAAAGCACAATAAACTAAGTGAAATAAGGCCTCAGTTCAGAATAAAGTCACATAACAACACTTGGTTGATTATTTATTTAGCCTTTGAGCTGTAACATACTCTCATCATATCATGTAAACAGATTTATTCAAAAGACATGAAAAATAAGACCATCTCGAAATGTAAACATATTATTTATTTGTCAGTTGCTGCTTACGATTGAGTTGGGATCATAAGTGCTTCCAATGTCTGTATGTTCAGATCAACGTCAAACGACATTTCCAAACATTAACGTGTGTAAATATTTCATTTACCGACATTTACACTCGTTTTCTGTTCATTTTGCATAACTAACATAACTAATATTCTAGGAAACAGAAAACTTTCATCATCATCATCATATTTGCCCGTAATCACCCACTGCTGAGTATAGGCCTCCCCTTTTTTTTCTGCCACACTTCCCGGTTCTGCGCGAAACTGACTTTAATAAAAAAATCGACATGTATTTTCACGACATAAATTCCTGCAAAGTTCTTTTCCTTGGCAACCGACTCGATAAATTATATAACACAGTAACGTACCCTGTACAATATTATGGGGAAATTTTGTACCAATGTCATGACAAACAATGGTATTATAGATATTTGTATGTTTATATGTGTTATGAGCAAGACTTCATAACAGAGATTCCAAGTCCTCTTCCTATAGAAAAAGAGCCAAAAAGACTTGGAATCCCTGTTGTAAATTCTGGCTTTCTTTGTTCATAAAAGAGCAAAGAGGTCTTCGTATGTCTACATTGTACCTTCACTTGTCTTACTTATGATTCAAAACAAGACTTTTTTTCTTTTCCATTGTCCTTTATACTTGCGATGTGATGAAAAGCGTTGTGAAGTGGAATCAGTCTGAATAATTCAATAGTCTTTTACTTTAAAGGTAAAGGGCACTACGGCCAGTCTAACTGCCCATAACAACAGACGACTCACAATTAACATCAATATCATGTTACCGATGTAGTTGTACGTAAATATCGACCGAAAAGGGTCCATAAACATAACAACGTGACTTACAAAACTTGCGATACGGTTTAACTAAACAACTTTCAGTTTGACTTTCGGAGTTTTGTTTGCCCAAGGAATCATTTACCTAATGGACCGGCGAAACCCCTTCCCGTCATTTTCGCAAGAAATGATGACGTCATGAGCCGCTTTTAGAATCTTCAATAAGCATTTACACGAGCCTAATGTACACCCCGAGAGTTTTTCTCCGGTACACGTTGCGAAAAAATATACTTCGTTTTGTTAAGAATATTGTAGTGCCGGTTTAATGTCGTTGATCTAAAACGGAACATCAAATGCCTAAGTTTCTGTACTACATTTAATTTTAAACAAACAAAACTACTCGACGTGTATAAATAGGTTTGTATTCAATGAAATTCCTCATTGTTAGGCGGCCGTAGCATGTATCGCTATTATTTACTATGTAACGGACTCAATTCATAAGTTGAACTTGTAAGAGCATTATTGTTACTGAAGGGTCAATACCACTTTGTCGTCGGCTATAGCTTACACCTTATTTATGTTAGCACTAAGAGCACATTTCATGCCTAAATGGTGTTGAAAATAATGTAACAAAATGGAAAAGCAAACCAATTTAATAGGTATTAAATTACCTGAGTGGTGTGATAATGGCCCGATGCCTGTCAACAGCGATGGCGGTAAGCGTAAACACGCTGACGTTGACGCTCAACGCTTGCACGAACGGACAGAATGGACACATGAAGTGCGGTAACAGCCACCGCTGTAGCAGCGCGGCTTGGAACTGTCAACAAACAACCAAATATTAATCACGACAAACAATGACAAGATTAGAAAAAAACATTAGTTAAAATGTATAAATGCGTGGGGAGTGGCGAAGTGATATTTCAGTTAAGCTTAAGCATAATTAGCCTATAACGTTCACACTGCTGGGACACAGGCCTCCTCTCTGCTGTAAGCGGGAATGGGCTTTATTTAATCCACCACGCGGGCCCAATTCGGGTTGGTAGATGTTCCATGTCTTCGAATTATTGTTTCTAAGACATGCCGGTTTCTTCGCGATGTTTTCCTTCACCGTTTTGAAGACATGGCGGAAATAATAGTATTCTAGGTCACGTACTTATAAGTCAAGCGACTTATAGTGACTTAAGAAATAGAATGGCTAGTATAAACAAAGTGATAACGTCAGTCTGACGAGCTGCTGTTTACTAACATAGGTACTATATTCAGTTAGCGCTGCGCTCTGTGCAGCGAGGGCTAACTTTTTCACACATGCAAGAAACGTGAACAAGAAAACAGTTAGTTTCATTTCAGAAAAATGCAAAAAGAGCTAGAATATAATTTATACAAGAATAGAATGTCTGTTTAAAGTTCATGGTATTTAAACCTTCCGTCAAAGTTTGCGTGAAGATTTCGTGTAAATTTTGCTGTAATGAAACGAAATGAATCATTTACACTGTAGGCGGGACTTCTTAAGTATGATTGCTATTCTGGATGAGACAATCAGTTACTGTCACTGACCATTTAGGTACTGGCGGTGACTTGGTTTACATCTAGTAAGTATTCAACGAGTAAAATTAAACATAAAGTCTGTCTACTAGTTAAAGACTTGTAGGTTGCAAGTACCTAATTCTGTCGCTAATGTGTATACATATAAAGGGTGTAAAAGTACCCTTAACGCAAACGAAGGACATTTGTTCTCCCCACCACTGCGATATTTTTTTTGTTCTAGACCATACCTGGGAACCTCCTAGTTACGGAGATATTGGGGGTCAAAGTTCCAAATTTTTCACAGCTGTTTTTGTAAATACTAGTATTTCAGGTTTTAACTTTACTTAAATTATCTCCATGACCAGTTTACTATTCAAAGCATCCACTAGCACAATGTTTTAAGAGTGCTACTTTGAGTTTTACCGTAAAATGTGATTTTTGACCCCAAAAAAAAAAGTCATTTCCCAGCAAAAATTTTTGCGTAAGGGTACTTGGTTTGATGTACAGAATGCTTGGTTGTCGTATGCGTAAAGGGTTCGTTTACACCCTGTATGCTCAGAAAATTCAACATCAAAAATAAGAATAAGAAACCAAACTAAACTGGTATTTAACATTCGATGTCATAAGAAACTCCTGTAACATAAGGTAGACTTCGGCCAGAGTAGCCAATAGGTAATATGTAAATGTGAAACTTGAATGCTTGATGTTGCCACGCTAACCAGTATATCCAGCTATATATTCGCTATTATCCAGTTTTTCCCACATATTCATTCATGTGTTGACATGAGATTGACGCAATTCAGTATCCGCTTATCTTTAAAATCGATGTGATATATGTGTATAGAAAGCCAGTTTTGGGATTTTTGGCTTTACATCAAGCACTAGATAATAAAAATGACATGTATATGAACCATTAGGCCTCATTTACGCGTAGTGCTGCTCGCACTAAATTCAAGCATATGCCGCCGTGTTTGACAGAATTTACGGAGTAGAGATTTTACCCGCGATTTCCTGCAATGCAGCGTTACTTGTGGCGAAACCCGTAGATCCTTTAATACTAAGTTCACGGAAAATCGTCGTGTAACCCGTGATAGAGCACGCGGTGTCGCACGCGGTTTCGCACGCGCCACTTCACGCACCGCGTGTTCGTAAATGAGTCGTAAAGGTATAATATTGTGAACATTCATTGACAGTTTGATATCGTTGACAGATGTTACCAGCAACTTAACGTTAAACCCTGAGTAACCCACCTGGGGAACCCGTCGGGGCTGCGGGTTGTTCGCAAGAGATACCACGGCCTCGACATAAAGGGCTAAGAAGGAACATGGGTGGTTTTTAGTTAGTAGAAGTCTGACACTCCCTTTCGCTCTGCCCAAGAGCGGGAGGGGTTATTTAATGATTTCTCACCCCCAAAAAAAAGGGTGAGGGAAATTCCACGTAGTATTAACTAGGTATATTGTTTGTACCGCAAATATTGAGCGGATCGGTAAGGATCATAATTGATAACCGAACTGGCATTGGCACGCTGTGGAATACTAAAGCCATTAGCCAACTGAAGAATTTTTGGGCTGACGGCCAGGCTACGAGGTTGGGTCGTAAGCAGATTTAGAATACTGCACAAAATAAAAAGCACTTTTCGCTGCGTTAAACTGAAATATAACATTCCATGAAGTCAACTAATGGAACTGGCATCAATAAACTGTCAACCTAACGTTGCAAAGTACCGTCTTATCGGGTGGTTCCACCTTAACGAGGTTTTCATTGTGCATTGCCTTGGTTATACGAAACTTTTCATATGTAGTATTGTACCTATACATTCAAAATACTCATTAAATCAGTGACAATATGCAGTAAATGTCTCTAATGTTTATTCAGTGTCCATTTTATTAAAAGTTTTGTTTATAAATTATTCATTAAAAGGAAACAGATACATAAATGTTTTCCTATATTAGAAACGCACTCAGTATTTGACATTTTGTCACGCTCAGCATTTTCCACATAGAACATCGCATTCGTCGCTAATGAATCCCGATTAAACATAATGCGCTACTAATCCGCGTGCTCAGTGATATCTTGACATATTCAATCCCGCTCTATACTTAACGCGTTAGTTATACAATAAGAACTAATTTTTCAACTGTATGAATATACTAGCTGACCCACGCAACTTCGTCTCCAACACATAATATAGCTTGTAACCTTTCTAGATAAATCGCCTATCCAACTTATTAAATTGAGCTATATCGTACTCATAGCAAACAAAAAATCTTACCTTTCCTCTATAAAATACCTATTAGTTTAGATTGACTTCGATTATATTATTAAAGTAACAATTACTATAGGTATCTCTTACTGTTTAATGTACAGTAGTAACACCTTGTACTTATTAACATTATGGTGCAGTAAATATTTTGAATTTTAATTTCTCCGGAGCCCCCAGAGGCCAGAATCCCCACGTACCTACCGCACCGGACCGAATGACTGCCACGCGCTAATTATTTTGTCGCCCGTATATTTTTACATTGCGCTATCTTCTAAGATATTTGTTTAAACTGTATAGAGTAAAGGGCACAAATATTCTATATTAAATTTCCGTGCTAGCAAACACATTTATTTAGATATAGATTAATACCATAAGGGTTAAATAAGCTTCGCAAAATATAATTATTTTTAACCTAACATTTTAATATAAAAAAATGGTTACAGTGAGTCAATCGTAAAAGATAAACATATGCTGTCGCGGATTTTTTTTTAGAACTTTTAAAGAGGAACAATTCCTTCATACATGATATTTACATAACTTAAACCGTTTTCGCAGCGCACGCAACGGAAGCTCTCAAAAAAGAATATCATTTCCCGTTTTTGCAACATTTTTCATTTATCCTCCGCTCCTATTGATTGTGGCGTAATGTTATAAATAGCCTAAAGCCTTCCTCAATAAATGGACTATCCAACACTAAAAGTAAAATTTTTTTTTTCAATTCCAACCAGTAGTCCTTGAGTTTACCCAGTTAAAACAAAGAAACAAATAAACAAACTCTTCAGCTTTATAATATTAGTATAGATTTTAAACATACATAACATCATGCCTGTAATCCCCGAAGGGTTAGGCAGAGGTGAAGATGATATACCCATATTTTGTCAGTTATGTTTAAATCCCATGTAATGGACTTACCAGAGAATGGGCAGCAGCGTTCTGTGTACCTTCGTAACAACAATACTGCGATCGCTAACCCACCTGCCAAGCGTGGCGATTATGGCAAATCTCCCCCTTCTGGGGGAGGCTTATGTCCAGCAGTGGACGTCTTATGGCTGAAATGATGATGATGATGATGACCCATGTAATAGGGGATGAACCCATTCCCATCAACGGGCTCAGATCCAGACCCCGCCCCCGGCTGCTTCTGAGAAATTCCTAATGGAAAAATTTAATAATCTTTACCCAACCCGGGAATAGAACACAGCACCTCATGCTCAGCAGTCACGCTTGTAACCACTAGACCAATGAGGCAGTCAATATGTTTTAACCATGGAATAAAATAACTCTCTTTTTGAGCTTTGCCGCAGTCGGGTAAATTTCTGTGCAAGAATATTTCAAAGCTCCGCATTTATTATATTCTAGTGAAAAATTGGCCCTTAGAAACAAAATAATGATGTTTTCAGCCGTGGTCATGTTTTAAATCACTTGAGGCCTCATATTCGGTGGGATAACAGAATTTGCTCCTATATCTTTGTGGTGGCACGTAAAGTACATTCGTTTAATGTACCGTGAAATGGTTTGAAATAACGCGGGAGAAAGGTCTGGGTTTAAGGTGAGGAGTATTTTATCAGAAACGTGACAACGGAGGTTTTATGCAAAAAGATTTTAAAAGATTGCCACACAGTTGATCAATTGTAAGGTAAGGGACATGTCGTATAATACCATTTACGAAATGTAAAAGTCGTGCGCCTAGAGCCTTGATTAAGCAGCGTGGAGCCTACCAATGGCTGTGGGAACATAGAAAAAATTATAGTGAACCTGAAGGTAACTGTATTCCTCATTTCTTTCTTTTCAATAACGGAGACGAAGTATTAATACGCTGTATAGTAATACTTTCCCGGTAGCAAAATTACCAATCTAACTGCAGCACTCAGAGAGCTTTAATGATTACTTAGGCCATCACTAAGTAATGGTTTTGACAGTTTTGTCATACAAAAGAATGTCAAATCTTTACGAAGAGACGGCGTAAGTAATCATTATATATCTCTGAGTACCGCAGTAAGTTTGACTTAAATAGAAACTATATTAATTTGTGAACTTTAATTTCAGAACCGCAATTTCTAGAGCACACTTACATATATGTCGCCTAAGATATTAATATTATTTACTGGGAAACTAAATTCAATGTTCTCTCATTTAAATTGTACATTTATTCATAAACACGAAGTTAATAAAACAGATTCATTGGAATACGACAAATGTGTTGTGTTATTAAAATATTGGTAATCATTTATTCTTACTATTACAAAGCTGAAGTGTTTGTTTGAACACGCTATACAGTGTGTTAGGTTAAACGAGGGACATATTCAAGGAGGGTATTCAGTATTTGATTCTCGTCCCAAATATGTAAAAAACCTTAATTTGTGTAATTTGTGTTTTGTGTGATTTATGCCATGGCCCCCGCATGCTCTCTAGATCTCACTTCATTAGACGTTTCTTTTTCGCCATTGTCCTATGCCAGTTTTAAAATATGAAGGGACAATGGATTATAATACCTAATAGTCATTGACACGCGCACATTTTCTGTGATGAGCAAGGGTTGCGAGCACAGAACAGAAAGATTTTTCTGTTCTGTGGTTGCTAGACTTTTCCGAAATGTTTGGAATGGTTCTGTCTGTTATTTATCAGTGTTTTTTTTGTTCATATTTTATTAGTATTATGAAAGCACGTATATTGAGGGACATATTGCGGGGTTCAATATGTCCCTCGTTTACTGTATAATAATGATATAGCCGTAAAAATCGCTACAACGTAGCACCGGTGCTATATACGGTGTTCAGTCATCGGTCCACCTTGTGGGCGGTCTCCCAACGCTGCGTCTTCCAGTACGCTGTCGCCACTTCAGAAATCTTCGGCTTTATCGGCCATCAGTTCTACCTCGAAAACATTTTTCAGAAAATATCTATCATCTTCCATCTTCCAGCGGTATACAGTTTTGGAGAGATTACATCTCCTTGTCTGACTCCCGGCTGGATTAGTTTCCAGTTCTGGTAAACGATCTAACAACATAGCGTAATTCATACAGACGCTTCATCACCAATGTTAAAATATTGATGAATGTTAAAATATTGATGCTCAGATAAATGCACTGCAGTGGATAAAGTATTATGGAGCACTAGGTACAATATATCTTGCGGTATTAACTGTTCCTGTACCTATATCTATAACCCTTTGTCAAAAATTATCATCATAATAAGCCTGGGCCGACGCGATAAGAATTTATTGTCCATAAAAAATAACTGAACCCAGTAACAGGTACTAAGCTTTCTAAGAGTTTCTAAGCCTATGATGCGTTCACGCGCTCGTAGGTTGTGTGAGAGACCTTTCCTTGTCGCTCGTAAAGGTCAAGCCATAAAACCTTTTTAACTTTGCTAATCCGGAGAGTGATTCTAAACAAACGTTAGGCCTCGTCTCATGCTGTTGAAAGGTGTGAGGAGAATAATATATTATGTAAACGCGGGATTGAAAGTCTATTTATAAAGGTATATTGAATACTTATTGTTAATTTGTACTCAACGGGTGAAAAAAAAATATTATGCCTTCAATACCCATTGAAGGAATAACATTTTTTTTTGCTTCTTAAGGTTCAGGGCAAAATGCACTTACATTCTCTGGAAAGAACTATTTCGTTCCATTAAGACTGCATTTTTCTTTAAAAGAACGGTTCTCATAATCCACGTTCGTCAAAAGATGCTGAAACGCTTCTTCGCCGGAACGTAATGGTTTTTTTACATTTACACCACGTATATCCAGTAAAAAAGCTGAATACAAACGAATTTTCCGCGGAAAATGTAGTGTACTCCGACGATATAACTTTTTAGGCACTATTATAAGCAGAGCAAATGAGGTATTTAAGAAAGGGATATTTTTAAATGTACATCTGTATAATTTTTCAGACTCCACTAATTAACTGAATGCATACCAGAAAAATGAATGCTGTGAAAAAAACCAATTAATTAACTAAACATGTACTACAAAAAAAACTGAAAAAGCACACAAAACGAGATGACTTTTTTATCGAGTTGACACCAAAAAATGTGGTTTGTACAATCCAGAAATGTGTTACGTAACACATTTCTGGATTCCTTAAAGGCATGTATTTACACACACATTCACATTTACAGATTATTTCAACATTTTGATTTAATTACGTTTTAAGCCATAGCCATAGCTTACAGTCAACTAGCCTTTTCTTTTTTTTTTTTTTTTTAAAACGTGGCCCCACACTAGGAATTTCTCCTGTATCGTGGGTGCGTTCACAAACATTTAAACTCACATACACAACCAAACACCCAGACCCGAAACAATTATCTGTAGATCATACAAATATTTGTTCCGTGCGGGGATCGAACCCGCGACACACAGCGCAGCAGTCCAATCTCTCAGCCACTGCGCCAACCGTGCCGTCAGCTTAGCGACTACAAGTTTTTATTTACACAAATGCCTTACTTATAGAGACTATTATATATTAAATAGATTTCGAGGCTAAAAATGAGGGGCGAAAATTTGTTCTGAACAATATTCTCCACTTAATTATTTTCCCACCAATTGGTTCCCGAAAACTTCAAGGGGAAACTTCAGAAAAATTCCTTCCACATCGCTTCTCAGTAACTTCGAAATGGTTTTTTATCAGTCTTGGAAGCGACAGCTTTAATTTTTTTTTTTGTGAAATTGAACAAATTTTCAATTTTGGCTCGGATCAGTGAAAATATTTTGGTGTTGCCGATGTGTATCAAGCTCACTGTTACGAAGCTTGGTACATCACACGCGGTTGCGCGTCACGACGGAGGAAAGGAGGCCGCCTTTTATGTGCCACTAAGCTAAACTGCTCTAATGATATACGTACTTAGGTACCACACCTCGCCGGCTTCTTTGTGAAGTGACTAGGTACAAGATAATAGAGAAACCGTGCGTTCATTGTATTACGTTACGTCTCAGTGTAACCGTCTAGGATTTGTAGAATATTAATTAAAAGGGAAGTCGTCTTTATTTATCTACTTGAAGCTAAATGTGTGTCGGCTCTTTGAGTTACTTTGTAGATGTTATTGTAACCATACGTTTCTTACCGTGTAGGTGTACTAAATTGTTAGATATTTATGATTTCGTTCTCATTCGTACTGAGCTACTAATTTATGTATTATATTATTTGCATTTTCTTTTTGTTTACTAGGCGATCAATGCTTAAATTATAAAAAATCGAACGAAATTATTATTACATATATAGTTGACCGGATTCATGTCCTTATTGTATAATTATGCGCAGAAAAAGTCAGAGGCTCATGGGTAGCACAAAAACTCTGACACCAGGGTAGGAGATAACCACACGATAAAGAAGAAGTAGTAATGCGGCCCCAACTTTAGCGTTTGCCACAAGCTTGCGGTAAGCTAAAGCTAAGGGATGAAATTTTTAGACCACACGATGAAAAAGACAAAGATTTATGCATATTCGGCGATTCAATATTTATTCCATTGTTGCAATATAAACAGAAAACGGTTAAATCGAAAATTATTCATGATGATGACTGCTCCGGACAATTGATTAATTAATAGGTTTTCCTTTACAATACTTTTCCCCCTTTTGAATTCAGTGAATAAATGAGGCTATAACGGTTTGTGGAACATTTGGGCACAATTAATCAATCTGACTTGCTATCCAATATGCGATTTAATGGAGTTGGTTTAATGGACAATGAAAAAGTTGGTTCAAATAAAAAATATACGCATAAATAAATGTTACTGAAAGACAAGAAAAGGCAGACCATGTTGAAACAAATTACACGGATTGTTATATTCAGGGCTTATCATTTTCCATCGGTAAGCATAAATAGTTTTATCTTGCGCTTTCACGTATTGGTGGAAATAATTCGTTAAATTCAAAATCCAACTAAACTATTTTTCACCACGCGGGTGCTGGTTCTGATATTTTCAAAACTTTCTGCGGAGTGTGAAGGGGGTTCACAAAGTAGGAGGCCAGGAGAAATAGATCAGTTTTCATGCAAATTGGTTGTACATACCAACGTAACGCCTTCAGCGGGACTCCCACAATCTGGTACGATCTCGGGATGGCAGGTCACAATTTTCCGTGGTCCAGGTATTACCAAATTACACAAAACACACAACGTTCGTAAAAGGTCTATTTCCCACTCTTATAGGGGTGCGCGCGCGCAATAATTGCAGTTATTTGCGAATAATTGTGAAGGTGAAGGACGTGCGTCTATCGTCCTTGAGATGTGGCGTAGAACTGACGTAGCGGCCCATTCAAGGGCACGCAGAGGTCGCGCGCGCAGCGTCGCGGTTGCGGTCGCCAGCGCGTCAACGCACATTGATATACACATACCAATTTACACAAAAAAAAGAACCATCCCCCCGGCCTTCAGGAGTTTGAAGAAGTCCTGAACTAAAGAGTCAGGGAGAGCTATTAGCGAAGCGAGAGCGGGATAAAGTAGAAGTACATCCAGTTAGCTTAAATGGATGACTTATATAAGAAAATGGAAAAATAATGATTAAACTATGGCTTATAGCTAAGGGGAGCCTAGATGGCTTATGTAATAACTATTTATTAAACTATTATTGAGAGGGTAAAACGCAGAGTTTTACTACAGGTCGAACATAGGTGCCACTTCGTGTGCGTACAGTAGCGACTCTGACTACTCCATCTGAGGAAGGTTTGACGTCATCGATAACACCTATGGGCCATTGTAAAGGCGGCGAGTTTTCCGTTTTTATAAGAACTATAGTACCTTTGGTTACCGGATTAGATTTGGTATTCCACTTAACACGAGATTGTAAAGTGTTTAGATACTCACGCCTCCACCTATTCCAATATCTCTGAACTATGGCATCGAGTAAGCGTTTGTTGCGGATTAAATCTACCGAATCTAAGCGCGGGTCGGAATGAAATGAGTCTAGCGGACCAAAGGTCAAAAAATGCGCGGGTGTTAGAGCTTCGGGCTCTGCGGGGTCTGAACTAAGCACGGTTAACGGTCTAGAATTGATCATGGCCTCAACCTGTGTGAGGACAGTAAGTAGCTCCTCGTACGTGAGGAGAACGTCGCCTATAGTGCGGCGGAGATGATTCTTTACGACGCGGATTTGACTTTCCCAGCAACCACCGAAGTGGCTAGCGGTAGGCGGATTCAGATGCCATGTTATACCTTGATATAGTGTTTCCTGTTCAAAGGAATCACGGAAGGCTTTAGATTTAAGAAATCCATTTAACTCATCGAGCTGAGCCTTCGCACCAATAAAATTAGTTCCGTTATCGGAAAATAAGGAAAAAATTTTGCCTCGACGGGATATGAAGCGTCGTAAGGCGCGAATATAGGACATCGAATCCAATCCGACTGCAACCTCGATATGGCAAGCTCGAGTAACAAAGCAGGTAAAAAGGCATATGTACGCCTTTTCCTTACGAGCACCACGATACCTACTTATTAGACAATTAATTGGACCCGCGTAATCCACTCCGCAATAAAGAAAAGGCTTAGCTTCATTGACGCGGGGTGCGGGAAGAGCTGCCATAAAAGGTGCTTCTGTGCGGGGATTAGTCTTAAAGCAGCGGTTACACAAGCGAAAGCGTTGTTTCACCGTGCTGCGTCCAGAGATAATCCAAAACTTTTGTCGTAACAGCGAAAGTAATAATTGTGGACCGGCGTGTAGGTATTTTCGGTGGTAGTAATCAATTATCAAATTTACAATATGATCTCTTTTGGGAAGCAAAATTGGATGCTTGCTATCAAACTCCAGAGAAGATTTTTCTAACCGGCCACCAACGCGAAGAATGTCGTTTTCCAGGAAAGGAGAAAGCGGGAGAAGCGACTTAGACACCTTGTGGCTTTTAGAAAGCGCGTTGATGTCGCTGGCGAAATATTGTTGTTGGAGTGCCCTTATAACGGCAGTCTCCGCAAAATCTAGATGTGAAAGCATCATCCTATTGGAACGCGGGAGCTTTCCCAAAAAACGGTAGATGTATACTACAATGCGGAGAAGTTTAGACCAAGAAGAAACGCGTTTAGATATTGCGCAGAGAAAAGGTTCCGGCACATCAGTAGTGATAAAAACATTTGATTGTTTTTTGAGCTCTAAAAGCTTTTCGTCCTGCGCGGGGTCAAAGGTGAATCGGCTAATTGGCCAAGTGTGCACTGGGTCACGAGCCCACGTGGGGCCGTGGAGCCATAGTGGATGGTCTAACAATTGAGCAGGAGTAAGCCCACGACTTATGCAGTCGCTGGGGTTCTGCGCGCTTTCACAATGATAAAAGTGTTTAGAACTAAGATTGTCCTGTATTTGAGCGATGCGGTTCGCAACGAAAGTATCGAAGCGATGCGGAGACGAATGAATCCAGTGGAGGGCCACCGTAGAATCAGTAAAAGCGAATATTTCGTCTATGTGACAGCGGGAAGAAATTATATCGATTACAAATCGAAACAGTTTCGATAACAATAAAAGAGCGGAAAGCTCTAGGCGAGCTAAAGTTACATTACGCAGGGGAGCTACCTTGCTTTTGGCTCCAATTAAGTTGACCTCGTTTGGTCCAGAAGCGGGATGTACGCAGAGGTACACGGCAGCGCCCATCGCTTTCTCGGATGCGTCTGCGAACCCCATCAGAATAACGCGGGATTCAGGCACAACGCCGAGAAAGCGCGGTATTTTAAAGCATTGTAAAGCGGGAAGCTCAGTGAGGAAACGGTTCCACGCCATGCAGATGTCACGTGGTGGGGTATCATCCCAATCGATTTTCGGTGTCGCGGCCCAAAGAGCTTTTATCAAAAGTTTTGCACGTAAAATTACGGGGGCACAAAAGCCATTAATATCCCATAACCTAGCGATCGCGGAAAGCATAAGTCGCTTAGTACATTTAGACTGCGGGTTAAATTTAATAGCGATCGAAAACTCATCTTCAGTCGGAGACCAAATCAGGCCTAACAACTTCAGGTGGTCCTCTTTGTCAAATTCAATGTTTGAAGACAAGCGGTTGTTTACTGGAATCGATTTCAACACCTCCGACGAGTTACTCACGAATTTGACTAAGTCAAAGTTGCCACGTTTGAATAGCTCAATCAAGTCTAGGGCGAGCTGAGTCCCATCTTCGGCGGAGGCCACGGACACCCCCAAATCGTCCATATACAAATTATTACTAGCGATTTCCGAAGCGAGTGGTAAATCAGTTTCATCTTGAGCTAATTGCTTTACTGTTCTCATGGCAAGGTACGGCGAGCAACGCAAACCAAAACAAACGCGGTTAAAATGATACAATTGTGCATTTGCGTCTTCGTCAAATTTATAAAAAATGTTTAAAAAACGACGGTCTTCTTCGCGAATTCCGATGGCTAAAAACATTTGTTTAATGTCGGCGGTCAGGGCAACAGGAAATAGCCGAAACTTTAAAATGATCGCGGTTAAATTAGCTTGTAAATTCGCGCCAGAATGTAAACAATCATTTAATGAAATATTAGAATCGACGCACTTCTGAGAAGCGTTTAAAACAATTCGAACCGGTTTGTCCGGTCGCGTAACTGCATGATGCGGTATGACGTAATAGTCCTTATCAGTTGTCGAAGCGGGAGCGGGCGAAATGATGTTACGTTCGAGATAGTCTCTCATTACGTTATCATATTCGATTTTTAAAGCGGTATTTGTCTGAAACCGACGTTCTAGACTAGTATAGCGGCGAGAGGCGATAGTTATAGAATCGCCTAGCAACGAAGTTGGCTGCGAAAAGGGCAAAGCGGTGACGTAACGTCCGGATTCATTATCGCGGTGTGTGTTCGACACATAAAAATCCTCACATTCTTGTTCGGGTTTAGAAATGTGAGTTTTACTAGGTATTGACTCGAGTTGCAAAAAGTTTGCAACTAAAGATTCGATCGATTCGTCACAAGATGAAAAAAATGTCTGGCTAATCGATGGGCTATTATTGTGACAAGGTAGTGAGGCGATCGACCCGAAAACTAAATAACCGAAGGCGGATTCCAGTACATCAGGTTTTCCAGGTGGTCCTAATAATCTTCCAGGTCGCAAGATCTCCATAAAAGTATCAGCGCCTAACAAAAGGTCTATGTCGGCAGGAGTCTGGAAGTTAGGATCGGCGAGCTGTAAATTGTCTAAGTAGGTCAAAGACGAAACGTCAAACTCATAGCTCGGCAGATCACTTGAAATCGTTTTAAGAACTAGCGGTTGAATCGGCAAGCTAAAGGTTTCATCATATTTTGAATGTAAAGTAATGTTAGCGATGCCGGAAATAGTCTGAGTGCAGTTGCCTAATCCGTTCACTGACCTGTCAGAACAATCATTAAAAATGCGAATTCCTAATCGTTTACAAGTGCGGCGGGTTATAAAATGGTTTTGAGAACCGTTATCAATCAAAATTCTAACTTGTGCAATCGATCCGTCCCTGCACTTGACGTTAGCGAGGGCGGTGCATAACAAAACGTTATTTGTTTTTCTCGGGTTTATATTGCTGGCACTCATGCTACAAAGGGCTACTGCGTTGTCTACTTGTTTATTAGAAACCGAGTTTGAAGACGAATTGGCAGACGCGTCATGTATCGGATCCGTTGATCCTGTACTACTCGATGCGTTATCGCCTGAGGTCAATGACTCATTCGACTCCGGGAAGTGCAGTAAAGAGTGGTGGAATTTCGAACCACACTGTTTACATGTCGACTTCGACCCACAAGAACGTGTGTGATGTTGTAAACTCAAGCAATTTACGCATGCGCGAAGTTTTTTAATGTAATTAAAACGTTCGCGAGGAGGGAGCGATTTGAATTTCGGACATGAATAAAGTCGATCATGGTCCGACTTTTCACACAATTGACAAGTAACTTTGTTATTGTTTACTACAAAAGAGCGCGCGGTGCCTTTATTCGACGAGCTACTTGACGCGTTTTTATTACCTTTCGCAGACGAGTTATTTACGTTAGTGCTGTTATCACCCGTCCGATTTAAAACTTTTATACGGTCACGGACAAAAGAAATTAAGCTATCGAGTGTAGGTATATCCTTACCTCGGTTCTCCATCTCAAACAGCTGCGCGGTTTCTTTGTCTAAGCGCTGAGACAAAGCGTGTGATATTATGAAGTCACACAAGTTAGGTAATTTTAAATTATTTAATGCGAGATACGAGTTCGAAAATTGATCGATTAAAGTCTCTAAATTATTAGCGGTAGCGGAAAGAACAGGTTTTAATAAAAACATCTGATCTAGATAAGTGACAGCTAAGTTTCTTTTATCTTGATACCTGTCTATGAGTGCGGAATAGATCGTACTGTAATTTTCCGCAGATGGAATGAATCCAGCGTAAACAGATTTCGCTTTACCAGTAAGTTTACTGGCCAGATAAAACATGCGTTCTGTGTCATTAAGCGACGTGTTTGAATGTACAGCGCTTTGAAATGTAGCATAAAAAAGCGGCCAATCTTTAGAACTACCATCAAACTCGGGAATTTCGATGCGAGCTAACTTTACGTTAGGTGACGAGCTATCGTTGTTTACATTATGTTTAGTCATACTCGAGCTCGACTTAGGTTCCAACTGAGAATGTTTGCGTTTGACGCGACAATATAAATCCTCAAATGCAAGCCATTTATTGAAGTCAGGTTCGGATTCTTTATCAATTTTCAACGAAAGCGTATTAATGTCAGTTAAGCATTGTTGAAAATTACTGCGAACCTCATCTAAGGTTACAATCGAGCAAAGAAAACTGTCTAATGCACTGGAATCGTTCAAATTACGCGAAAGATCGTAAGCATTTTGCATACGTTCGAAATATAACTGTCGTTGGCACTCTAATAATTTTAACTTTTGTTCATTAGACGACATTATTCCTTAATAGCGGGCGGATGTATATTTAAATAATGTGGGTAGGTACCTAGTTTAGAGATAGCGAAATGCGATGCGAAAACAATAAAATATGCGATGAAAAGTATATATTTTTAAAGCGGTAACCAAAGGAGTTCTTTTTAATATCTTTAGTATGAAAAATGAGAAATACGACGCGCGACACACACAAAATGGCTGCCTACCTTCGTAGTATAAAAAATGCGGATTTTGATGCGGATTGGTAAAAATATGATATGAAAAGATGAAAATTATGAAAATTATCAAAATCTGAGCTTCGAAGGACCATAAAATGGTGGAAATAATTCGTTAAATTCAAAATCCAACTAAACTATTTTTCACCACGCGGGTGCTGGTTCTGATATTTTCAAAACTTTCTGCGGAGTGTGAAGGGGGTTCACAAAGTAGGAGGCCAGGAGAAATAGATCAGTTTTCATGCAAATTGGTTGTACATACCAACGTAACGCCTTCAGCGGGACTCCCACAATCTGGTACGATCTCGGGATGGCAGGTCACAATTTTCCGTGGTCCAGGTATTACCAAATTACACAAAACACACAACGTTCGTAAAAGGTCTATTTCCCACTCTTATAGGGGTGCGCGCGCGCAATAATTGCAGTTATTTGCGAATAATTGTGAAGGTGAAGGACGTGCGTCTATCGTCCTTGAGATGTGGCGTAGAACTGACGTAGCGGCCCATTCAAGGGCACGCAGAGGTCGCGCGCGCAGCGTCGCGGTTGCGGTCGCCAGCGCGTCAACGCACATTGATATACACATACCAATTTACACAAAAAAAAGAACCACGTATGCACATACCTACATTGTGAAACTGCCTACCTTTGTCAAATAAAGGATATTATTCATTTTGTTTTAATTTTATTCTAGCATGTAATGGTAATGTTTAGAAAATAAACATGTCAGCCGCAGCAGTCATTTCATTAACAGTATCTAGCGAAATTAATTATAGAATCTGGTCAAAAGTGATTAACCGCTGAGCTCTACTTGATTACGTCATTGAATGCATTGTCAATGAATACTATTTAAATTTATTAAATGATAACTAGAGAAGATAAATCTACTGTTTTCAGTTCATAATACATATTATGACCGTAGATAATTATTAGGTAATAACTAAGACACATACATAAAACTGAAAAATAAAAATCCAGTGCAAGAGGTTTCTTGGACTGAATTTTATTTTTCAGTTTACTGCTGAACCATTCCTCGTTCGATGTTCCAAGATATACCGAATGAGTTTATTATGTTTTTATATCGTAGACAGATGTGGTTTTTAATAATCGCGGAAATTTTAAAATCTTGCAAGTGGGTGTCGATCCCGCTTAATACGAGGACTGTGGTCGCATGCACTCCATTATTTTACAAAACGAGATAAAAACAACATCTCGGTTTTCTTTACAGTCTGAATAACACAATTGTTTCCCCGAAATTCTTCAACACTTGATTAAAATAATTTTAATTCAAAAGTGATTTCCGTTAGCTACCAGTTAAAGAAGCATGCAGCTGATGTACTTAAAACAAAGGTTTAAGTATTTACTTTAACAGCTACCTACCTGATCCGATAAGCACTAAGTAACAACTACATATTTACTAAAACAATTTTCTGCCCCATATTTGCTACGAGTATCATACAAATTAGCGTCATATCACGAGTTACTTACTTGAAATGGTACTGCGAATAATCCTATGACTATATCAGCTAAAGCTAAATTGGCGATGTAGCAGTTAGTGACGCTCTGCATCCTCCTGGACGTGGCCACGACCCACATCACAAGGCAGTTCCCCACCACGGCCAACACCGATATCGAGCCGTACAAAAACGACAGCAATACTATCATACCGGTTGGCACGTCATACAGCGTTTCTGAAACAAACATGTTATCATTAAATCTATTAACGTGACCTTTGATAGGTAATGGTATCGGATAACATTGAATTGAAGGTAAACGAAAGCTGGCAGATGTACATCTGATAGGTAAGCAAAATATAACTATTGTGTTTGTTATAACATCATTTGTGATCAAAAGACTAGAAAATAAATAATTATTACAAACATATTTCATGTTGCGATATTTTTCGGGGAATTCAGGCTTTGATTTCTTTAATATCTTAAAATATATAATATTTTCCCATCGTTTACTTTGGAAACGCTCAAGCTCGATGTTTTCAAAAGACAGTCATTGCTTTAATTGGAATTACTCAACATCAAAGAGATAAAATCGTAGAAAATTAGGCACAATTTATTTAGATTTATAATTAAATGATATTTTCCAAGTACCTAACTAGCTAAAGACTTCAAAATGTTTTTCAGCTGAGAAAAACAAAATATATTGTAAAAACGTATTGTCGAGAATATCAGCCGTGCCGGGCGACCGCGGGCGGGAGCTGAGGCGCGGAGCGGGCACTCCAGCTGCGAGCGCGCACCGGCCGGCTCGCCACTGCGTCAACGTCCTTGCCACCGAGCGCATCTTCAATTCTCGCCTAATCAAGTTTTAGAAAACCGTTTGTTTTACCTTCCTGTACAACCTCTTAAAATACAGTCCACACTAATTGAAGCCACCGTCTTTCATTCCTCGTAACACCTGGAGGATATTAGCCCACTTCTCTCCATGGTCCTTCGACGTGAAATGACCAGTTACTGGGAGTAGCAGAAGATTTTCAAAATTTGAAAACGGCCGTTGGAAACCAAATCAAGACGACTTCTCTCGCCCTTCGTGCGAGCCTGGTTCGAGTCATCATCATCGCCCTTGTGAAGAGGAGTATTCGTTGGAGCAAGCAGTTCTTCAGTGGTCATCATAGCTGGGTCATCGCAGCGTAGCAGCCCAAGCAGTGCCCAAGAACATCGCAATCCATCGTTTAAATCAAGAAAACGTTTGGTTTTGGACACGCAGTCAACGGATTTCGTGAGATCTTTCCATATTCATACTAACATTGTACATAATTCACATACTAACTTTCATTCCACTAGAGTATTAGATAGTGCTTTAGACCAGTGAATCATGCAAAGTAGTATCTATCCGTATTAGTGATTATCCCATTCCATTCCAATATAGTTAATAATTAGTTTACATAGTAGAAACAATCATACACTCTTAGTCCGAGTTATTTCCTTTAACATTGTAGTTTAGTGTATTTCCCATTACAGTAGAACCCTACCCATTAATAGTTGGTACTTAATTAGTGCTTATTAATCTAGTTATAGCAATTAACCTAATTCTATAAGCGTCTTCGGTTTTTTTTCTTCTTTTCCCTTCACAGTTTGACACTGACAGTTCGATTTGAATTCAAATATTTTTTCTTAACCGCCTACTGGTTTTTAGTAGCAACACATTCTTCGATCAGCTGTGTCTTAGTTTTAACAGGCGCATCATAACTGTACTTTTCAGTGCTCTTAGCATCTATTCTTTAATTAGTATTTTTTACTTTCTATTTGCATTTCCTTTAGCGCTTACTGCTACCTTCTTATTTAGCCATGGCCGAGGAAATGAAGATTAAAGAGCTTACAAAAAAGCGTGCCTCAATTAAATCACAGCTTACTCAATTCACAACTTTTATAAGTACCACTAAGTCTTGCGAACAGCTTAGTGAGGAACAGCTTGTCGAGTTAGAGATAAGAATTGAGAAAATAGTTACCTTATATGCCACCTATGATCAATTTCAGAGTCAATTGGAGTACCTGTCTACCAAGCCCGACGAGCAATTTTCTGAACGTGAGCAATTCGAGAGCAACTACTACAAGCAGCTTGCATCTGCTCGCGCGCTACTGTCAAAGCATCGCGCTCAACTGGCGTCTAAGGTAAGCTCCAATGAGCAACTTTCTGTGGTTACTAGACATAATAATGTTAGACTTCCTAAAATAAATTTACCTCACTTTAGCGGCGGCTATAAGGATTGGTTAGAGTTTAAAGATATTTATATTTCATTGATTCATGAGGAGAAAAGTATAGATAACATCAATAAATTTCACTACCTACGTTCGTCACTTAATGGCAGCGCAGCACTAGTCATTAAAAGTTTAGATTTCAGAGGGGACAACTACGACAACGCATGGCAATTGTTGTGTGAAAGGTACGACAATAAGCAATTACTGATCAATAATCATATGCAAGCTTTATTTAACGTAGAACCACTGCAGAAGGAATGTAGCCAAGGTTTACGACAGATTATTGATGTAACCAGCAAAAACCTGCGGTCACTGGCAACACTAGGGTTGCACGTACAGCATTGGGGTGAAATGGTTGTTCATTTAATGGCATCTAAGTTGGACCCTGTTTCTAGCAGACAGTGGGAGGAATATAGGAACTCTATGAATGAGTATCCATCCTTAGACATGTTCACTAGACTTATTTCTAACCGCTGCAATCTTCTAGAAACGCTTGAGGAGGCTAGGAACTTAAAACCTAAGCCAGAGTCATCGCACAGTAAGCCAAAAAGCTTTGCTGTATCATCAAGTAAGGGAAAATTTAATATTTCATGCCCTCTTTGTAAACAAAGTCACTACATATTTAGTTGTGATCAATTTAAGGCGCTCACAGTCGCTGCACGCTTATCTAAGGTAAAAGACTTTAAACTTTGTTTGAATTGTTTACGTCCAGGTCATTTAGAGGCTACTTGTAAACTTGGTCACTGCAAGTATTGTACAAAGAGGCATAATACAATGTTGCATTCGCATGATGATGATCCTAGCTCTAGTAAGGAGCACATAACTTTAGCTGGTACTAATCACGATTTTTTATCTCGTCATGTATTGCTTTCCACAGCTTTGGTAAGAGTCACGGACCAATCCGGGATGCCGCATAGCGCCAGAGTCTTACTTGACAATGGGAGCACGGCAAACTTTGTTACCAAGGACCTTTGTGGTAAGCTACATTTACCTATTCGTAATGTAAGCTCACACGTTGCAGGCATAAACAGTCAAGTGTCTACCATTACGCAATCTTGTGCGCTACATATACAGTCGTGTGATGGGTCGCATCACATAGACATTGATTGTTTTGTCTTGCCCGACATAACCACTCATATACCTCATACATACTTAGACATAACTGACTTGCAACTACCAGAAGGTGTAAGTCTGGCCGATCCATCTTTCAATGTCCCTTCCTCCATCGACATACTTGTTGGAGCCGACATCTTTTGGAGTGTGATTGGTCGCAATCGTATTCAGTTAGGTAGACATATGCCGACGCTCTTCGAGACCAAGCTCGGATGGCTCTTATCAGGTGTCATGCCTCAACCTAACAGCACTTACTCATCAGTGTGTATGTCCGCGCATGACAGGCACACCCCACACGTACAAACACCAATGGATCTTTCCAGATTCTGGGAGCTTGATTCCATTCCACCTAAGTTTAATTTCACATCCGAGGAGCGAGCATGTGAACAGAACTTCATAAACACTACTAGGCGTAATGCTGATGGTCGTTTCGTAGTCACCATCCCCTTAAAGGAACCTGCTGAAGCATTAGGTAACTCCTTTGAGATGGCTAAACGTCGCTTTCTTTCTCTAGAGCGTAGGCTTGATAGGGACCCAACTCTTAAGCAACGCTACGTAGAATTCTTGCAGGAGTATGAAGCATTAGGTCATATGAGTGAAGTATCTCAACCTTATTCATCTCTTTCATATTATCTTCCACATCATGGCGTTTTCAGAGAGTCCAGCACAACGACCAAGCTTCGAGTTGTCTTCGACGCATCAGCCGTCACAACTTCTGGTAAGTCGTTCAACGACATTCAAGGCATAGGACCAACAGTACAGGATGACTTAATATCCATACTGTTGAGGTTTCGGCAGCATAAATACGTCATATCGTCAGACATCGAAAAGTTCTTTCGTCAAATCGTAGTTGACGAATCGCAGCGACATCTACAACAGATATTGTGGCGCTCTGATCCATCATTACCTCTTAAAACATACACATTAAACACTGTTACTTACGGAACAGCATCAGCTCCGTTCATCACAACACGATGTTTGTCTCAGCTGGCAAAGGAGGCAACACACACACGTACACAACAATCAATACAACGCGACTTTTACGTCGACGACTACCTGTCTGGAGGTGACTCTATAGAAAGCACTATAGCACTTTGTAGAGATGTCACCAACATACTTAAGACTGCACAACTCAATCTTCGCAAGTGGCAGTCTAACAACACACAAATACTTCAGGCAGTCACTACACACACACAGGATTCAACCACGCATACCACATCATCCACACATTCAGACATACCTAACACAGTCAGTTTAAGTATTGATGAACCAAGTAAAACCCTCGGTCTTAATTGGCGTTGTCATACCGACTGTCTTACATTCTCCATTCATATACCGAAATATACAGATACTACAATCACAAAACGACACATACTTTCCACAATAGCGCAAGTATTCGATCCTCTGGGTCTTGTCTGTCCGTGTATTATCGAGGTCAAGGTAATAATGCAGAGATTATGGGTAGACAAGTGTGCTTGGGACGATGAGGTCAATGCAGACATTAAAAAGTTATGGCTGAAGTTCATACAGACTTTACCACAGCTTAATCTTCTCAGCATACCACGGTGGGTGGTGTGTGACAGCCCTATATCTGTGGAAGTACATATTTTTACAGATGCATCGGAAAAGGCATACGGAGCCTGCATATATATTCGTTCAGTAGCCAGTAGCGGCACCGTTCATACACATCTGCTCACGTCCAAAAGTAAGGTTGCACCAATTAAGTCGACCACAATCCCAAGACTAGAGCTTTGTGGGGCCCTGTTGGGAACTAGGTTGTGTGCAAAGGTACTAGAATCATTAACACTTAAACCTGACAAATGCATATTTTGGTGTGATTCTATGATTGTCTTAGGTTGGCTGTCTGCTTCTCCTAGCACGCTTAAGCCGTTTGTTAGGAATCGAGTTTCGGAGATACGGGAAGGCTTTGGTGATTACACCTGGCGCTATGTGCCGACCAAAGACAACCCTGCGGATCTTGTCTCCCGTGGTCTGAGCGCTGACCTCATAGGTCAATCCTCCATGTGGTGGTCAGGGCCTTCGTTCTTACTTACAGATCCAGCTCTTTGGCCTTCAATGCCCAACACAGATGTGAACAAAATATTACCTGAACTATTAAAATCACATTCCACTAACATACATAATCAATCATTACTTACTTCTAATCCTAATATACATAATAATTCATTTCAAACTTTAATTCATAATTCGTCTAATTATTCACATTTACAACGCCTATTAGCATACGTATTTAGATTCATAAATCGTGCTAAAAGAGTACATAATCGTAGTGTTGCTCTCACTAATTCAGAATTGGCCTACAGCACTGATTTCATAATTAAAACAGTTCAAAGGGAAATGTTCCCTGAAGAGTACGAGCTACTTTCATCAGGTAAACCATTACCGAATAAGAATCGCCTTAAGAAATTATCACCCTTTATGGAGTCTGGTATTATACGAGTCGGAGGCAGATTAGACAATTCTTGCTACGACTATAATGTTAGGCACCCAATCATTATTTGCAGTAAACATAACTACAGTAAGCTTATTTTCAATACCTATCACCTACGCCTGTTCCATGCTGGTCCACAGTTACTCTTAGCCACAATACGACATGAGTATTGGCCTTTGGGTGGAAGAAATCTTGCCAAATTAACCTCTCATAAATGTGTCAAGTGTCAGCGTTTCAACGGTAGAACTGTCCAACCCATCATGGGTAACTTACCGAAGGAACGAGTTCAATTAGAGTTTCCTTTCTTAGAGACGGGCACAGACTATGCCGGACCCATCCTCCTAGCTGACCGCAAAGGTAGAGGATGTAGATTAGTAAAATCATACATATGTGTTTTTGTCTGTCTAGCCACGAAGGCGGTTCATCTGGAGCTTGTCTCAGATCTAACAAAACATGCCTTTATTGCAGCACTGAATAGGTTTATTGCTCGTCGTGGTAAACCAAATACCATTTACTCAGACAATGGTACAACCTTTATTGGCACCTGTAACGAAATAGCTGGCATACTAAAACAGGACTTTTCTTCAGAAATGGCAGAAACAGGTATCAATTTTAATTTTATTCCGGCTTACACCCCGCACTTCGGTGGCTTATGGGAGTCTGCCGTAAAATCCACCAAACATCACCTCAGACGTATATTAGGCCTCGCACATCTCACTTACGAAGAGATGTCTACGTGTCTGATTCAGGTCGAGGCAATTCTAAACTCTCGTCCCCTCACTCCACTTTCCACTGATCCATCAGACCTATACCCGTTAACTCCTGCCCACTTCCTTATTGGGAGATCTCTCACATCCCTACCGCATCCACAAGTCATCAACCAGAACATATCCAGCCTGAAACGTTTCCAGCGGATTGAGCACCTGAAGCAACAGTTCTGGAATAGATTCTCTAACGAGTATATCTTTTACCTCCAACAGAGAACCAAATGGACGGACTCCGATGGGGTGCTTGAAGAGGGAGCCTTGGTGGTGCTCAAAGAGCAACAATCACCACCACTGATGTGGCCACTCGGTCGCATCGTGCGTCTCATAACTGGGAGAGACGGGATAAGCAGAGTCGCAGACGTACGGACGAAAAGGGGCATAGTCCGACGTGCTTTCAACACCATCTGTCCTCTTCCAGTCTAACCATTGAAGACCAGTCTTCAACGCCGGGAGCATGTCGAGAATATCAGCCGTGCCGGGCGACCGCGGGCGGGAGCTGAGGCGCGGAGCGGGCACTCCAGCTGCGAGCGCGCACCGGCCGGCTCGCCACTGCGTCAACGTCCTTGCCACCGAGCGCATCTTCAATTCTCGCCTAATCAAGTTTTAGAAAACCGTTTGTTTTACCTTCCTGTACAACCTCTTAAAATACAGTCCACACTAATTGAAGCCACCGTCTTTCATTCCTCGTAACACCTGGAGGATATTAGCCCACTTCTCTTCACGTATTTACACCAATACCAACAACAGGCTATAAGCTGTTTCAGTTTTGAAGACTTTGCAATAACAAATAAGAAATTCGTGAAGAGGCCCTTTGTCGGCTATTTCGTAAATAAAATTATTTTATAATAAGCAACTTGTTGGAATTTTATTTTCAAAACTTGACCTGCCAGTCTGAGAGGTGAAAGAGTGGAATGAGCCCAACAAAGACGAAGTGTTTTCTGTCTGTTACAAAATACGTAGAGATTCAATCGCTAGTCAATATGGTTCGGTTGACGCTTGATCACGCCAGATTTATCTACCGGGCTCCCAAAATTTATAGCTGCGATAAACGAGAAAAAACTATTACCATACTCAGGCCTCTGTACTTTTAGGTACGAGATACCGAGGCTCTGGAACACAAAAGGCTAAGAAGGAACATGAATTGGTTTTAGTCAGTGCAAGTCGGACACTTGCTTCCGCTCTGGGAAGGGTCATTTTTTGATGATTTCCAATCCACAAAAAAAAGGTACTTACCGTAAGTGTCATTCGTTCCATTGTGTACTATGTAGTCGTCAATGGAACGGTTCCTTGACCAGTCCGCTTCGTCATCTTGTGATGAATTTGTTGTACTGTAACAAAATAAACACGTTACAAGATAACAAAGAATACACTGTTTGCACGTATGAACATTGAACGTTTATTAAATTAATACTAATTTAATGAAAATGACACTATAGTGGGAAATGCATAGATTCGATTTTATTTAAATAAGAAATACAATAACAATTAATGTTGTTGTCTAAATTGATAGCATAGGTCTCCCCTCTATGAGAGAGAATAAACTGCAATTCACCATGCGGGTCCAGCGTAGGTTGGTAGATGTCAAGACACAACAACATCATGACAAGTCATGACAAGTCTTCGAATTTTAGGTTCTAAGACATGACGGTTTCCTCACGATATTTTCCTTCACCGCTATGAGAGCAATGGTAATGAAACAAATTACACAAAATAATGCTCCTGCCTGGGTTCGAACCCACGACTTACTGCTCGTAAGCTAAAGTAAATGGATAGCGGATTCATGTTCGAATCCAGTTTTTTTTCAGAACCAAACGTTTTATTATAACCGTTTTAATTAGAGGAAAATACTCCCCTTCACCATTTACGAAAACTGTTTATTTAGCAGTTTCATAGTCACGTCACCGGTAAATTGTTGATTTCAAAACTATCCGGATAAAAATCCATGAAATATTAGCACAAATTATTTTAAAGTTGTTAGAAAACGAATTTGGCTAGACAATAATAAATCAACCCATTTGTTTATAGTCTTGGGTGAGACTTGGCTAAAAAGTTCACTCTAGAATAAATAAATAGCAGATTTTCTTTTGTTTAAGAATTACTATCTGGTAGTAAAGTAAGCAGGTCAATAATACAATGGATTCGTTTTAAACTGTGACTAGTCACTATATCGTAGGTACGTAGATACTCACTTCGAAAATTGTATGTTAAACGAAGGGTCCGCATTTCTTCAAGCAATCAAAGTACCATAACGTCGACGAAGTATTTGTGCTCGCGTTTGTTATTAAATGTTAAAAAGGTTCTCCAATCCTGGCGACCTTTACAAAAGGCCATGAAAAAGATTAAGATGTCCCACAACAAACATCATACCTAACAAAAGAATTCGCAATCCCTCAATGGAATGCCATACTCGGAAATGCAGGTCAAGCCAAAAATGTTTCTGTAACAAGCTTTATTTTTAAATCTGTTCCGCTTTTACACCATGGAGAAAATTGATTACCTCTCAAGATTAATGATTTTCGTTGTGTGGAGCTGAAAGTGAGTGATGATGGCCATGCTTTAGTACGACCACGTTTAATAAAACATGGATGGTCATACGATATCGGGTAAGTTTGAAATAAGCTCCCGTCCGGTGGATCAATCAATTTTTTTTACTTGGGGAGATGATGTACGGATCAGACTTTATCACGTAGGTCCTATATATTGCTTGGTCTAAATCAGTGGCAGGGAATTTCTTTTTATTGTATTCTGTCTGATTTTCGTGAATTTGTGCGCATACACTTTTACCTCGCCGTATGACCCTCTTGGGGGTGGAGTTTCAAAAAATCTTTTATTAGTGGTTGCCTACGTTTCGTAAAAAACTGGCGTGCGTTTTCTCATATGTTAAATAATTCCTAGATAGTGTGATACTACGATTATATTTAAATCTAAATTTTGTAATATTTTGTAATATAATTTTGTAATAAAAGCAGGGAAGTTGAAGAAAACAAAATAAGAAAATGTATTGTTTTTACTACCATAACATGCAAAGGTATTTAATTTGAAGTCAATCAAGCTGCTGACAGCTCCAGGCTGACCTAATAATGGGGCATGCCCAGTTTGACGAATTGTACTGTCTGTCATTCGATTCTTTACAAAATTGAAAATAAGTGTTAAGTGAATTAATAAAACTTTACAGCGCAAAATAAAACACAAAAGGACTGAGTAAAGAAATTGTTTACCGATGTCAGGTCAAATGCATCAAAAAAGATTTTCATGTCGCGCATATAATCAGGCATGATAGTATCTTAACAATAAGATCCTACAATACATATTTGTTGTCGGCAAGCCCGTGATACGGCCAGGTGATAACAATGTTGTTTGTGCTACATCTTACGTTCAGGCATGAACAACTCTCTAATGAGTCGGGTAAAGGTCAATGTTACGTATTTCAGCATGCTTCACGATTAAAACAACTGAAAACTGTATTATTGGTTATATATGGCAGCCGGGACCAACAGCTTAACGTGCTTTCCGAGGCACGGAGGAAACTCAGTATGTTGGGCGGTCACCCATCCACAGACTGACCTAGGCAAGCACAGCTTTACCTAAAGATCGGCCCGAGTGGCAGTTCTTATTAAGCCACGAGCTCTTCCATGAGCAATATTAGTATGTATACATATTATATTATTTGTAATCACGTTCTCGAACACGGCTGTAACAATATCGCTGAAAGTTTGCAAAATAGCGATTTACGGGGGCGAAAAATCAATTTAACTCGGCTCTTTTTTCATATAACAACTAACTTAACCATACCTTACCATACCTTTAACTTGGCCATACGTTTAAACAAACGTTTAACATTTAAGTACGAGGGCTACTTAAATATTAAACGTATGTTGATAAGTGAATAATCTCATAACGCTTTTGCGTTGCGAAATCTCGCTCGTCTCGTCTCGTCTCCAAAATCACTTTCTTATAGCTACGACAGTAAAAGAAAAGTCTTTACGGTTCCGTTTTCTGTCCCGTAGCCCAGGCACTGTATAAATATATACAGAAACCTTCGTACAATCCCAGAAAATTAAGGTTAGCAGCTCCAGAAATGTTCCCTCATGATTGTCACGTAGTTCGAAAAAGCGTGAGTAGACTGAGCCTTATCATTTTTACTTTCTGGGGTTGTGAGATTACCGAACTTCGATATAAACCGATATAATTTTCATATGTGTTACTTCGGGTTTATGAAGTTAAATTGAATACTAGTAATAAGAGAAATTATGAAGATTATAAAATTTATTAAACCTCGGAGGTTTTTTAAATTTAATTTTAATTTGTCGGGGGATCGCTCAATATCAAACTATTTACCTACTTACATAATTATATCTTTGAACCAACTCGGATTGTATTACATGTAAATATGGAGCGGTCCCCCGACATGACAAAGTTTTTATTTAAATAATTATATTATCTTGTATGTTTGCATTTTATTTATTTATAACTTTTTAAAAGTTTTTTTGAGTCGGGTGTTTTTTAAAATTTTAATCTAAATTTTATTTTAAACAAAGATTTAGGTTTATTTCTATATACAAATCAAAGCTTTTCATTAGATACCCAACTCGGATATATTCGTTTACTATCATTTATTCATCCCCTCTTCCACCCTCCATAACTATTAAACGGCTATATTTATTTTCAAACATACCTAACCTCTCCCGACTAATTCACCTTTCAAACAAAAAAAAAACAAAATCTAAATCGGTTCATGCGTTCCGGAGATACGATACCACAGACAGACACACACACACACATATGACACATACACACACAGACACGTCAAACTTATAACACCCCGTCGTTTTTGCATCGGGGGTTAAAAACAATCAGTATTTAAAACTTGCGCTCGACTTGGGCCCGGTTGCACCACAAATAATATTTTAATAACGTCCTATTTCTGTCAACCGTTTGAAATTAATACAGAGTTGGAGATACGTTTAGAAATAAATCATCATCCACAGCCTGAATTCACCCACTGTTGCCTAAACTTAGTCCTCATTATTTTTTCCCTCTGATAGCAACGATGGCGTCTGCCCATATCTTCGGTTGACAATCAACTTTTCATTTCCCAGTTCTTTGTCACAGCCACTCGATCACAGTTTTACTCCACCTTTCATCACCGCGCCTGGGTGTCCTGCTCAACAACATTTGCGTTTCGTAATGCGATTGCCAACGTCTTGGATCTTTTTATGAGATTTCGATGTTAGGAACTCGATCTACCAGATTTACGCCGAGCATGGAACGCCCCATGCTTCTCCAGCAATGGACGTGGAATTGCACAGAGCCATGAACATGGAATTGCACTCCCAACATGTACACAGCTTCCCGTGTGAGCGTCCATATTCCAGCGTTATTATTATCGTACATCATTGTGGGTAGAACACATTGGTTACAGAGGACTTGATAAATTACGGAATATGGTCTGATTTCAAAATGTCGTCACCTAAGCAAAATAAATTTTTGATGATGAATTCTCATTTTGTTAATCGTCTTTGCCATGCTCTATACTTTCATTTAACAAATAATAAAATACATTAGATCATTAATGGTGCAAACGGGCCATATAGAATAACAGCTAGCTATGTACTACTAAACATGCCCCTCACTAAAAGCAATTAAAATAAAGTACTCGTAGTATCACACAAACACCCGGTAGGGTTAGGTTTACAAGGGACATTTTAATAAAAAAATCTACAACAATTAAAAAAGATATTCATAATCTCTTTGATAAAAATGTAGGTTACGTCACAACATTACATTTTCAGACTGACCCTTGTCGTTCCCCTTATAACAAACATATCATAACCTAATTGGTGTACATACCGTTTTTTTTTGAAGTTTGGGAAATCATCAAATGACTCTCTCCCGCTCTGAGCGGAGCAGGTGGGAGTGTCAGATTTCTACTTACTAAAAACCACCCATATTCCATTTTTAGCCCTTTGTGTCCGGGGCCGCGGTATCTCTTTCGAACAACCCGCAGCCCTCTGCATACGCAATTTTTTTTTATTTGTCTGATACGGTCAATAGTATGGTCGCTAAACGAAGCGCGGCACATGACCCGAGTGGCGAGTGTTGGCAGCACCTATACTAGGTCAACTTCGTGCTACGACGGAGCCTAGCTAGTGGAGGGGCGTGATGGCGGGGCACACTTGCCTTCCGACCGTCCTAGAGAATGGTACCTCCAGCCTAGGAACTGTCCTACGTTTCGTTTGGCTATAAATGATTATTGTGGTTATTGTGTTAAGTAATTAATAAGTTAAGTAAGTAATTTCGAGTACTTCGTTAGTTTAATAAAAACAGTGTATCGCACCCTGTGTGTTTTCATTCCACCAAACCTTTGTTCCGTCCACGTAATGCTCAAGTCTAACGAAATAAATCCAGACGATGCAACATATTAATATTTTTCCATATTAATTGTAAGAAGGCAAAATGAAAAAAAAAACCTTATCATCATAACTCGATATCAAAGTATCAATTCTAGCACGCCAAATGAGTCAAGATTTGATAATACATGAGATGGGTGTTAATAAGATGTTTTAAAAATATTTCACGTCAAATCTCTCTTGGAAATCTGATAGCATAAATCAATTAAAATAATGAATTTGTGACTAGAGTTTCACCGAACTTTCCGTGTTCTACACATGTTTTATCGATGACTTTAATTTCGTATTAATGTCTTTTTAAAGTGCTGAATATCATTATAAAGAAACAAATTAACGATAATTAGGTACTAAGAAATACGTGCCTTGATATCTGTTTGATGGTTGCATAAATAAACGTAATAACTGACTATGAAATACATTTACTTTGTTCTATTCCTTCAGGGTACAATATCTACGAGTTTCGAAAAAAAGACAGACGCTAACCATGTTATTTGTTGACTGTACCATGTTTTCCGTTTCGTCATGAAAGATTTAGAAATACGAATATGTTATTGGTTCATGTCTCAACTTTATGTACTTACCATAGAAATATAATGTTATTATGTACCGAGAGGTTTACAGGAAATTCGACTTATGATCTGAAAAGGTTGATACAATTAATTTACAATAGGTGTTTGGTATTTATTGAAGAACTTTATAGCAACTTAATATTTAAGGAACACTTTAGAAATACTAGAGACCACATATTTTCAATTAATAAGACGTTACTAATAAGGAAAAAGGCAATTGTTTTGAAATCATCACCCAACAATAAGAATCTGTTTCTAGTTCAAGCTTTAAAAGCATTCAAGTAAGTTGGCTTCACATCCACATGCCCTATATTTGTGGACGACAAAGGCGCTCCCCCCACTGCGAGCACACAACGGAAAAAACAGTACAACTTGGCTTAATGAACACCGTTCAATGTTTATTTCGGCTCTTAGCTAAACAGAATAAAAATATAACCCAGACTTCATAATAAATACACAACGAAGAAGACTTTTTAGGATATTCAATTTAATTTTATGTGCGGCGTTAATGATCGCGTTAAAAAGCAGTTACATTTTTTCAGGCGTAGGAGTCGTTTAGGACACCTACAAAATTATGAGCGTTTATAACATAAATATGCTTTTTGTGTTCTTTGTTATAAAGTTATAAACATGACGAAATGTTCCTTAATAGTATGTTGTGCAGAGAAAATGGTGGCTTGTGTTATCTCGCTACGAAATATTAGTTACGTTTATGTTACAAGTGGACTTGTTATTATATTGGGCGGCTTGGAGCCCAGTGCCGGCCACATTATCTCGAACACGCCACTTGGTCACGTGTGCGACACATACGAGTACGCCGACCCCTATACTTCTAACTCACTAGCTGTCGACCTCTCTTTAGCTGGGTGAACCGACAAAGTACCATTTGACACATTTAAGTAGCAACTAACATCCGGAGCTCCGACATTAACATAAAATTAAACTTTTTTACGTCCTGTAATATTTTAAGAAGAATTGTCATAAAAGGTAACTGGAGTTCAAACTTTCTAATGTATTTTCGCAACTCCTAAAATTACGCCGAAAAGAAATGAACATTTTGATAGAAGAGAGAACAATTGCATGTTAAAAGAACAACATGAACATTGGAATTCATTTTGCATCAATAAACTGAAAGCTAACTGATGAAATCAAAGTTTTTTAACAAACGCAACTATTCTAGCTATTTCCTGACATATCCAAGGTCTCGTTTCACGTGAAATATGTTGTGTATATAAGGAAAACAGGAAACAATTTTATTTCGAATTAACCTACAACACTTGAAGACGAGATTTCCCGGCTACTCTCAAGTAAGAGCCGCGGTAAATAAGTTAAGGATGCTTAATCACGACTCCGCACGCAACACTACAATAATTGAATTAAAACTACGAGCACACTGATTTACGTTATATTACTCTGGCTTTATAAACTATGTACTAAAGATTGATTCATTGTTGGCTAACTCATCATCCTATTTAAATCTCAGGTTGATATTTGAAGTCCACCCAGAAGAAGAAGACTCTTCTTCCACAGCTCTTTGGTTGTCATCTCAGCGCTCACTTTTTTTTCTTGGGGTGTGTATGCTCATTTTTCGCTTGATTATTTTCATTGTTAAAAACATAAACTAAATATCGACTTTGATGCTTTGGAAAACATCAATATTTTGGTTCATAAAAATATGAACAGTTCATGAAACGATGTTATGACCTATTTGTCTGACACGGACTAAATGATTTATTTATTTTCTTGTTTACATCTAATTTATTACTTGATGAATCCTGTTTATGTAGAACTGTAGTCATCATTGCAAGACAGTGAATCATACAGAGCTTTGAATTGTTATATGTAATGAATTATACGCATTTCAATTGGCTTTTCTTTTAGTTCTGCTTTACAAAATAATATTACAAATGAGTTTCTTAAATTAAGATTGATGTCTAGGTATTCCTAATATTACATAAAGGGAGGTTCAAACAACGGCCTTCCATGAAATCTAATTTCTTTTATTGTGAGAATAACTTCGATAGAATAACTTTGTGAGAAGTTATTAATTTTCTACTTGTTCTTTGTTGGTTAACTCAAGTTATTCTATGAAATCAACATAGTTACAAACGAATCATTATTATAGTTTTATACCTAAGTAGAAATCAGAGTTGCATTTATAATATGAAGTTATACAACGCAATTAGAAATTAATATTTTTCAACGAATTCAGAAATGGATTATTCTTTTAAATAGTGTGATTTTATAGATAAACCAATAAAATACTAATTTTTCTACATTCTACTTAGAAAATTATCGATTCCAATTTTAAAGATATTTAAACAAATAATCGGTCATAAAAAATAAAAAAAAACTTTAGAATACCTATGTCTAGAAGAGTATAATGTGGCATTATTTAACAATTTTTTTATGCTGCGACCCCAAAATACTTCTAATATATTATTATTTATGTATACCGTAGAGTGTCATATAAACTATAGGTACGTATTGTTTGTGTGCGTTGGGAACCGAATCGTCATCGTCATCATCACAATTATTAAATTTTTGCCTGACTTCAAATAAAACCTTCCCCGTAGTCCCCGAAGGATTACGCAGGGGTTTACCGATTAACACACCCACATTTCGCCAGTTATGTTTATTTTTTAACCTCTAAAAGCACCTACCGTCACTCGTGGAGGCTCATATAATTTTTTTTATTGCAGCAATGTTACATGAGTGGGTATAATACAAATCTTCTGCCAAACTGCAGGACAGTTTGTCGGCAGAGTTTTCTCGTGAATACAGGGGGCTAAAAGGGCCACTCAAGCAGATCAATATGCGTTAAAATTCGTTAAATGGACCATTCATAATAGTAACTGCGTTCAATTCATTTATTCACTTACAATTTTTACATTGTGTCTGAATTTCTATAACTAAAATACACTAAAAATCATACATGCAATCCGTATTTAAATCATCACAATTTACCAAATATATGTACCAAATTGAATGTCGACTCATATCATTATCCAAATTTAATAAAAATCAGAAAAATACAAGAAACAAATAAAATATAAAAGCTATAAAATTAATGTCAAGAATAAATTCATTAAATACAATAAAATGTCCATTTCTATTATGTTATAATTCATCAGCAGAATATAGACACTTGTCTAACAAGAACAGTTTAAGTTTACTCTGAAACTCACTTTTATATACTAAACTTTTTATTTCTGTGGGCAGTTTATTGAACATTTTAATTGCCTTGTGGTGGGCACTTTGCTTTACAACTTTCAGATGAGTCACTTGTTTCAACTGGAGATCTTTTCTTCTTGTATTCTCCCTTTTTTGTCTTTCATCTTCAGTCTCATATTCAAAGATGTACTTTGCTAAGTGACTAAGTAGAACCATAATGTACAAGCTTGGAACTGTCAATATATTTAAGTCAATAAAGTGAGGCTTGCATGATTCTTGCTGTTGAATTCTAGTTATGGTTCTGATAGCTCTTTTCTGAATTACAAAAGCTTTCTGAGTATTGTAGTCATAACTTCCTCCCCAGAAAAGTATGCTGTATCTCAGTTTTGATTCAACTAATGCGTAATAGACCATTTTCAAATGTTTTATGGTTACCTCGTTCCTTAGACTTCTTAGTACGTAACAGGCAGAGCTGATTGCTTTTTCCAGGTGAGCTAGCTCTTGCTTCCACTTTAACTGGCTATCGATATGAACTCCCAGAAACTTCACTACCTGAACCACGTTCACTGCTTCTCCATTTATGACGCAGTTAATATTATCTTTATTATTGGGAGTGGAACGAAAAAGCATTACATTAGTTTTACTGGCATTAATTTTAAGACCATTAACAGCAAACCAGTTGTGGAAAATTTCGAAGGCTTGGTTGACTATAGAATTAAGTGCGTGTATATTGTCAGCCGAAACAACAGCATTGGTATCATCGGCAAATACCACAAGCTGAATAGATCCCACAGCTTTATCCATCATGTATTGTATGAGGTCATTTACAAACGTGATAAAAAATATCGGACCCAGTATGGAGCCTTGTGGTACGCCAGTGTGCACAGGAGACAATTGAGACCTGTGTGTCTTTTCCGTTGGACAAATTTTGCCTGAGGAATTTGTCCGTGACATCACTGCTTTGATCTCCACGAACATCTTTCTGTTTTTTAAGTACGACGTGAGAAGTGCCAATACTTTACCCCGGACACCGTAGTGCTCAAGTTTTTCAAGCAGTAGTTTATGGTCTACCGTGTCAAATGCTGAACTTAAATCTAAGAAAAGCCCTGCTACTTTCTGTTTGTCATCCAATCTGCTCACTACGTCCTTAATTAGAGTTGATATTGCGTCTTGTGTCCCGACGTTTTTCTGATAGCCAAATTGTCTTCTACTTAACACTCTATTTTGGTTGAAGTGTCTGAGCAATCTAATTTTTTGCGTCTGTGATCATTTCACGGATTTTAACGCAATTCATATTATTTTCCTATTATTATGCTAAAGTGACCATTCTAGACCAGCTCTTAGTTAAAATAACATTAAGTTTTACATCATAAAGTTAAGGGGTTGCGGGTTGTTCGCAATAGATACCGCGGACTCGACATGAAGGGCTAAAAAGGAACATGGCCTTTCGGTCTGCCCAAGAGCGGGAGGAGTTATTTGATGATTTTCCACCAGCCAAAAAAAAAATTGGTTAAGTTAAGGTTACACACAGTTTTTTGTTATAATAAATCTAAGGGTAGATAGACGGTGCACTAAAAATACAAGGGTACGTACCCCTTGTACGTTTAGTGCGCTGTCTGCTCACACAGACGTACACCACGTCCAAGTACACATATACTCGAGCTGCCCAGTTTGTATTTAAAAAGAGACTCACATAATTATAATTAATAAACAATAGCCGTTGAAATTTAACTCTACTACATCCCCTGTATAAATGTTGTTTACGACGAAAGAATGTTATTTGTTCCAGTGCGGTACTGATTCTGCGAATTCCTGCAAAACTCATTTGGCCAAACCCAGCCATGATACTCGTAGTCGAACGGGAGAATTTTGATATTAAATGCGCCAGCATTGGTTCAGATTGACGTTTTTAATTATTTGCAAAACGTGGGTAGTTTTTTGGGTATTATTAATTGTGACTTCATAGAATATCTTTCAGAGCTTTCAAGGAGGAGGAGCTCGTGGCTAAATAAAAACTTCCGCTCGGGTTGAACACGTTGGGCACGTGGATGGGTGACCATTAATTTATCGAGTTTTTTCCGTGCCTTGAAAACATATTAAGCCGTTGGTCCCCCCGTCGGGGCTGCGGGTTGTTCGAAAGAGATACTGCGGCCTTGGCGCAAGGGCTAAGAAGTGGTTTTTAGTCAGTAGAAGTCTGACACTCCCTTCCGCTCTGCCCAGGAGCGGGTAGGTCCCGGATGTATTTGTAGATTTTTGACGGTCGGATTTTTGCCAGTTGGGCCTCTGACTACCTGTCAGAGACCCGAAAGTCTGACAACTAGTCTTTCCAAAGGGTATCAAATTACTCAGTACTAACTGGGTTGTGGAGGTCAGATAGGCAATCATTCCTTGTGAAATACTTGTATCCAGCTGTTACTGTGTTAAGCAGACGTGTGAAACAATATCTTTCAGAACGTAATCTATAAAAATTTTCACCGTTTTCCTATAAAATTGAAACTAATATTGTAACTAAACGGCCCTTGATTGTTTGTTTTTATCGAGGCAGCTCATCTTTGGGCCTAATCGAATGTTAAAAGATGTTTAAAAGGTTTTGATAGTTTTATTTTTTATTATAATGGAATACATTAACGCTTAAATGGCTATAAAATTGCTTAGACTCCTTTTGTTGTCTCAATATCATATAATCGCATGCATAAGAGTAAATGTTTAACCTGATGGCAACCTTCTTGAAAGAGTTTCGGTAGCTTATATAAATCCAATATACTTTTATTCTTCTCAGTCGTTCCTACCAAACCATTTGATGATAAAAAACAAAAGCTATTGACATTGTGGTCGCGGTCATGGGTCACACCATTTCACTCAATAGATTTATTAAAGTTAAACTAAAGAAATAAAATTAAAAATTGACATATAGGCGGAGTATTGGGTGTGTTTTTCTTAAAATCCGTCTTGGAGTTTAACTTTTCAAGTAGGTAGTAATAAGTGCCTACATATCTACCTTCTATTAGGTTTGTTCGTTAGCCACATAACCCACACATCAAGAATAAATAACCAAATGAGGTTAATTATTGTTATCACTTAACCTCATTGCAAGTACAACTTTAAAGTCTCATAACTTCTTTAATTCTAGTTTGTGTCTTCTTATTAAAATTAATTAATCTCAACAATTTCAAAATTTATAATTGTGGAAACTTCATTGTTTTCGCTGAATGGCACTACCTAAGACCGCTGCTTATTATAGTAACTTGAAATCGGGGCTCGTGTCCAGTTGATGGCAATAGGCTCGCCTCGATTTAAATGTAATGAGCAAACTGTTAGTGTACCTCTAATAAGTTTTTCCGCCAACCCTTTGCTACACAGTTCTCTGTTATCTGTTGTGATACATATAGGTTGCCTACCCTTATTGAGAAGGGGTTGTATTACCAACTTGTAAATAGCATACTTCATGATCACCCACAGTCCAATTTCACACACTGCTGGTTAAGGCTCTCTTTGTTTGTGCCATTCTCCACACTCAATACTATGACTTATCTAGTTACATTTTATAAAATATAGTTTTGTTTAGAAATTGTATTAAGCTTTGAGGTAGGCAAAATAATAATCACAAAAACAATATGGCGTACTCGTGTGCGTACCGCAATACGAGTATACCTAATCTCGATTGCCAAGTTGGCAGATAAATCATTAACACGCTTGAAACTTCAGAAGACATAATGGTTCAAAATTTCACACGTCCGCCTTGATTCATTAAGGCCTTGACCTTGCAATTTTCAGCACAGTACCTCTTAACTGCACTAAGCGAAACTGGGTGAACCCACCCAAAGCGAATGGCAAAAGATATAAAGTCAAAAATAATGGTACAAAAAGACTAAAAGATAGCAAGATTTAAGAGATCTGTTGAAGAGAAAATAATAAAGATTAACTTTCATTGATAGCACGTTCCTTATAACATTATGATTTTATAGATAGAAACTAGCTTCTTACCGCGACTTCATCACCTTCGTCAGATGAATAGATAGTTTTGGACATTACCTGCTACATCTTAACTTATAAACCTACCTCCCTGCTTCCTCTTTATAAAATACTAGCTGATGCCCGCGGCTTCACCCGCGTGGATGTCGGTCAAATTATATACTAAAACCTTCCTCTTGAATCACTCAATCTAGTAAAAAAAACCGCTTCAGAATCCGTTGCGTAGTTTTAAAGATATAAGCATACATAGGGATATAGGGACAGAGAAAGCGACTATGTAGTGATGTAGTGAAGATACAGGCCGAAACATAGATTTTTTTATTTAATTCAATGACGTAGTAGGTATCACTTCACAAGTTCATATTTTCGATGATAAATGTGGCTGTAGCCATTTTCCAAACTATCCACAGTATATTTCAGTCTAAGAAAACACGGTCATAAAAGAATTTGACGTGTACTTCGAAAAAGTTTCGTAACGCAATTGGAAGGGAAATCTAAACAACATGCCAACTAAGGATGAAAGAGATTTTCCTATAAAGATTAATAGACCTGAACAACGGCGGTCACTGGTTCCTATCCGCTTTGTTATGATAAAAGACGAAGTGAAGAATTAAAGTATAGGCAGGGATCTGCACTCACCGGATCACACAGTCTCTATTTTTTGTACCTTACCTAAACGAAAAAAGATTTAGGACAGTGTATACGTAGGTAGAGCTAGTGGGCTATCAGTAGAAATGTCATAGAAATGAATGATGTAAAAATACCGTTAGCGTAGCCGAAAGACTTGTTCTCCCCGTCTTTGCGAAATATTTTTTTTGTTTAGGATCATACTATTGCTAAAAGATGCCCGGAACCTTGTAGTTCCCGTCAGGTCAGGGCTGCGGGTAGTTCGAAAGAGTTACAGCGGCCTCGACACAAAGGGCTAAGAAGGAACATAGGTGGTTTTTACTCAGTAGAAGTCTGACACTCCCTACCATTCTGCCCAGAGCGGGAGGAGTCATTTGATGAGTTCCCAAGCTCCAAAAATAAATCCTTCTAGTTATTGGAGGACAAAGTTCAATTTTTTTTGTACTGGTTTTTGAGATTATAACTTTATTTTCATTACCTCCATGGGTCGTTTGCAAGCGTTTCAAAGCATACAGCAGTACACACACGTGTTTTGAGTGAGTTACGTTGAGTTATACTGCAAAACGTGATTTCTCACCCCCAAAAAATTTAGTTTTGCAGCACAAATTGTTACGTAGGGTTACCTAGTATGGCTTCGTGAAGGGTTCGCTTACATCCTGTATTACCGTGGTCACATGAATCCAAAACGCCTTAAAATAATGAAAAATATTATATATAATATTGCCAAGTTTGATACGTTATATAACTTAAATGCCGACATTGGCTGCTTATACCAAGCATAATTTTGTTTCCAATGTATCGTATGTATATTAATTATTTTAAATGTCTTTGCAACTGGCCAATGTTGGCCCCGTTTATATACATAGGTACACAATGGCTCAAAGATCTAATGCAGTATCATTTATTTATTATTACCTATTTACTCATACACGGCAGTTTAAAATATAATTTATGTTCCAAATTACAAAGTCATGTTTTGTACATCTCAATAACGTGCAAATTATAAAATAAACAGCGAAACAAATCTTCCGCACAATGTGGTACTTTTGTAACAAAGTTAGCACGTACACCCAAATGTAATTACGATCTAAATAGGATTTAAGTATGTGTGCCGTATTTAGTCATTGATTCTGATTCGTTTCGAAAACAATACATTTAATTATAAAAGTTCTCAGCGTTGCTGTAAAGTCATGGTTCTAATCTTGGTACATGACTGTTAAAACTATCTTGCCCTTTCATTAACTCAAATGCTAAATTACCGTAAAAAGGTACCTATAGACTAGCCGAGCTAAGTATATTTTTTCTACTTGATTTACTGCGATAAACGGTCGGACGGGAGACCTAAGGGAGCCGGATTTACGGACCTTTATTAAACTGCCTTATCTAAATCCTTATCACCTAGTCGTTTTTACTTCATTAAAAGAACTTGCCTAGTGTCCATTGCGAAGAGCGACGAGGCCACGATTTGGAGCAGGATGGTGGCTGTTGATAACGCCAGTTTTCTTTGTTCTTGTTTCACTAAGGCCTCGTTGGCTGACTGTGCTAACACACTCGACACACAGCGAGTGCACAGCTCGACACCGCTTTACAGCGTGTTTGCAGAACGATTAGCACTCTGGTCCCCGCTCCCAAAGTTGACATTGCGCACTTACAGATTTTTTAACCTTCACGTAGAAATTACTTTTGTAAACTTTGGTTGATATTTGGTATCTCTTCACTTTGATTTACACGTCTGTGATCACTAAACACAATAAAACTTGTTTGTTTTCACAAATTATTCTACTGAAATCACAACACTTCAACTCCTAATGAGAGAGTTGTTATATTAAATAAGTAAATATTAATCACTACTATAACTTCGTATTTTATATCACAATAGTTTAAAACTTATTAATACTGCTATTTATCTTGAAATATTACTTTAAGAGAAAACCTAACTATGCTAAATTCAATAAAAAAATATTTTAAAGTTGATTCGCTACCAATGTTTAATTTTATAGCGTCACCGAAATATTGCGAGTAAGTATTTACAAATTTTCGTTTCAAATTATAGTCGCGGCGGAAAATCGCGCGAGGGAAAGTTTCAGCGGGTCGCAACGGAAGCGGCGCGCCGCGTCGCGTATTCGAAGGCGAATGGGCTACGCTGTAGGCGGCTGGCGGCGCATTCTACTACACAACGCCGCGACATGCCTACCCCTGACTAGCGCTGAAAATGTTATTAGTCAACTTAGCCGTGTGGACATATTCATTAACTCGAGTACACGCAGATAGCACCCACAATGATTATAGTAGTAAAGTGTTTGCATACCTAATTATGGCGCGACAATTAAATGTGTGGATTAAAAATGCACCGCAGTAGGTAACTAATAATAGTTTTTTTTTTGCAATTCGGACCTATTTGACCCAAAGATTGACTGGTAGAGGTAATGCCTTGTAGAATTTAGGACATCTATGTAGGTACTCCTGATTAACTGTATAAATAAATTACTCTATGAAAAAAAAATGTAAAATGTAAAAATTGTAAGTGAATAAATGAATTGAATTGAATCAAAATGAGTTTTATTAAGTTACAAATTTTGTTATAAAAACAGTGCTCTCTACACAAAAGCAATGTTGTTTTTGTATGAAGAATAGGGACATAACAATAATTTTGCATACGCTCTGTAGTCCTTCACATCTTAAGATAGGCATTTTTAAATAGGTTTTGGATAATTTGGTCGCCCTTCAAGTTATAATTTCTGCAGTTTTTTTTTAAATATAATACACGTACAAGATAATAAACCATTGTCTTAGGCAGATAGGTATTTAATAAGGTATCATGCAATCACTATCACTACACACATTTTTATAAAAATCAAAGTCCTCCGCGTCTGTCTGTCTGCTCGCGATAAACTCAAAAACTACTGCACCGACTTTCATGCTTTCTTCTCCAATGGATAGAATGGTCCTTAAGAAAGGTTTTAGTATATAACTTGCCTCGCTGGCAATGCCGCGTGCAACAGCTAGTTTTCTATAAACACACTTCGACATCTTGCAACAGAGTAACATCTAATTTAATTCTTTTACAACTAAATTGTATAAACTAAGCCAGTAAAAGTATAAATACTTACTTGTCAAGGTTACCTTTAAACTTTTAAAATTAAATTGTCCCAGAGGAAACCCAGTGTGGTTCGTTTGATGTATACGAGAACTTTGAAAATAGTTTGACATTTAGCTTATTATCTCAAGTAAACAGAACTATTGACCTTGTTAACGTTCATGGAGACTCACGAACATCCAAATAGGCTTTCAGCTCGGCCATAACATCTTGAAATTAGGCTATTCTGTTTCTTATCTTTAACTCTTTTGGATATTTTATAGCCATCATCAAAAATGTGGAGATTATCAGACGCATAACAAACTACAACCCTTTGTAAGCTATTTTACTGCTAGCTTTTAAGTTGGTTATCCTAAAGTTTAAATAAGTCCTGTAATACATTATTTTTTCTCACTAACCTCAGGTTAACCAAATTTTTAATGATTTGAACAACTAACACTTGTATCTTCTATAAGTTATTTTATTATATTATTAGTAATTACTTGAGTTTTAGTAATTACATGCAACCACTTTTATGCAACAGATAAGAATTGATGATAAATGACTGAAGTAAGAACTGTCAAAGAAAGTAAACCTAAGATTGTAACTTTTGACAGTTGTAACTTCAAGAAGTTACTAAATTTCAGAATAAAAAAATATCTTAAGTAATTATTTTTGGTTCTAAATGCGGGTGTGAGTATTTAATGTAATATCTTATTGACACATGTCATGAAGTGTTTCAAACTGTGCACGCGACAACTGCGATATTGTCTAATTTTATTAACTGTTCTGATTATTATATGAAATAACATTCTTCCCAGTTATTTTGAAGCTGACGGTACAAAATAATTCTGAATTCAGCCAAAGGTGATTTAAAAGTTTATGGTCAATTTCGTACAGATGGATAATAAAGTCCCGTCGTGTTTTTCAGGTTTATACTTTTGCGATAGTGGCATCAATGAAATGGAAATAATATTTTAGTGAACAGTCTTGCCTTTTATTGTTTCTTTCCCTTTTGTCTTTTAACTTAAAGGACTAAATATAGCATTTAGAAAACTATAAAATATGCTAGTGTTCTCGACATAAACAAGCGTTGGCGTTGGTAAATCGCACCATCGATCATGTAGGTACACACATAAGGTCTTGCCGACTAGCAAAATGATGGTTGGAGTTTTCTTGTTTATGTTTGCAAGGCTTTTTTTCTTTATTTTAGGGATGGAATCATCAATTGCTCCTCCCACTATGGGCGGAGCGGAAGGGAGTGTCAGACTTCTACTGACTAAAAACCATCCATGTTCTTTCTTAGCCCTTTGTGTCCAGGGCCGCGGTATCTCTTTCGAACAACCCGCACCCCAATGTTCGCATGGCTTCATTGGTATTGAAAGAACGATTTTCAAAACAAAAGTCAAAATAATCTTCTAAATCCTCAACTTTGTAATTCAGGATTGTTACTTTCACTGACACTTAGTTTTCCACAAGTTTTTGTCCCCGCACATAAAAACTATTACTGTTACAAGTTTAAACCGCGTTTCTTGTGTACTTCTTTCTTCTTAAATTAGGTTGTTCAGGTTAATGGATCTTTGACTTTACTTCTTAGTTGCCGAACAGTAACTTAGCTTTATGCAGTAGTTACGTGAGTGATAAAGGACGATTTAAGTAAGCTCTCTTTTTGTTTTTATTGGCTGCCTTGTTGGTCTAGTAGTCGCAAGCGCGACTGCTCGGCATGATGTCCAGGGTTCGATTCCCGGGCCGGATATTGGGTTTTTCCTACAAGAATTTCTCAGATACAATTTATATGCGGTTGACATCAACGGGCTCGCCCCCATGGGGACTTAAACATAACTAGCGAAATGTGTGTGTATTATTACGTACACTTCTACACAACCCTTCGGGGATTACAGGCGTGATCTTATGTACATACGGATTTAAGGCATTTAAATTGTTAGGGCATCTTTTTCCCCGTCGGGGCTGTGGTTGTTTGCAAGAGATTCCGCGGCCTCGACATGAATGGCTAAGAAGGAACATTGGTGGTTTTTAGTCCGTAGAAGTCTGACACTCCCTTTCGCTCTGCCCAAGAGCGGGAGCCTTTACCCTTTTTTTCCCACCCGCCAAAAAAAAAGGGTATCTTTTTCCCAGATCATCGAGAGATTACAGTAAGACATCGACAGTTCATTACGGCGGACATTGGGATGCCCATGGTTAATTTAGTCCGATAATGGTTATAAAAACCCCCAGCCTTCGCTCAGCAACTGATCCCGATAAAATATTGAAAAACGTAATCTCGAAAAATCTTTTTTTATTCTCTATGGGTTTTTACTTTTTTCCGCCCGATAAGGAAGGAACGAAGAAAATTAATTTGCAACCCAATTTCTCACATCTCATTATTATTCTGATTAATTTTACAACGGGGTTCAAGACAGTTAAGTTAATTCCCAAGGGAAAGCTAGCGTTCGTTCAACAGCAGTAAAAGTGATTATGATGCAAATAAAATTACGATGGCTTATTCTTTCACAAATCTTTTTAAATTTGATACTAGCTATAGTCAAAAGGAGCTCGTGGCTGTATAAAACAGCCCCTCGGGACGATCTTCGGTTCGGTTCTTGCCTAGTTCGGTCCGTGGATGGGTGACCATGACCACTCATTACATACCAAGTTTCCTCCGTGCTTCAGAAAGCACGTTAAGCTGTTGATACCGACTGTTATTTGAAGATCTATGACAGTCGTTACAGGTTGTCAGGGACCCGAAAGTTTAATGACCAGTCTTACCAAGGGGTACCACATTACCCGATACTAATTGGGTTGTGGAGGTTAGACAGGCAGTCGCTCCAGTCTCGTATAGTATAACGGGCTAGTGTCCGCAACTTCACGTCTAAAGCGCGTATTTTGCGTACGGGTGGAAATATTATTCGAACCCAGCTCCTCGAGAAAGGCCAGCAACCTTATTTGGTGTTACTGGCAATCTCCCGGAGAGTAAGGCCTCATTTACGGACACGCGGAGCGTCGCGCGGCGAGTTGTGCGTTTTTAATTCAAACACGTGGCGATGTATGAAAACGTTAACGATTTCAAACGTCGATTTTACGAGAAGCGTTTTTCGGTCGTTAGTTTAAAATGCAGCGTTCGTTACTGTGGACGCACCTCTCAGTAAATGAATAAAAAAGCTCGAGACGAGCCTTCTGCACGCGCCGCGCGACGCCCCGCGTCACCGTAAACGAGCCCTACCTGAGTTACCGAGGCAGTCACTCCATGTAAATTATTGGTATTCAGCTGAATCCGGTTTGACTGGAAGCCGACCCCAACATAGTTAGGAAACGTCTAGATAGATGATGATGACTACCCAGTTATGATCATCATCTGCTTAGCTTTTAGTAGTAAAAGTAAATCAATACTTGAAACAAATATTCATGTAGTAGTGTTACATTTGATAGTTTACCAAACTCGGTTTGTGACAAATTGATTGGTTGGAATAGGTTAGAACTGCGGCACTTCGATGGACGAGGCGAGGCAGTGATGCGTATTTTCCACGGCAACAGCTGGCAAATGGCTACAGCTTAACTCTACCGTGTTCAGTTCACTCAGATTGTATGTTGCGAAAAGTTTTGAAAATACCGTGGTTTTGTTGAAAGCAGTTAATTGGTTTAGCTGAGTTTTGTTGCAAGGCACTTTTACAGTTTAACAATCATTACATGTTGTGGATGTTACTTCAGTTGCTGCGACATAATGAACGAAACATGTTATTCTCTTGTGCTTGTTTGTGAAAAGGTGCATGAAAGATGAGTTATTCTTATTAATTTTAAGTATTTTATTTCATGTAAAAATTCCTTATTGCAAATTATGTTTCTTACAATCTGTGTTTTGTCTATGAAATAAGATAATACAGACACAATCCTTGCATTTGTAACGCGTGTATTTCCTGAAGGCATTTTGAAACGTGTAGCCAAAACCACTCCTATAGTTCTATAATGATGCCTAGGTGATATAGATTATATCGCTTTACCCCATCTACCTAGCTACCTAGACATTAATCCAGACATTGGGCTTCTTTTCAGATATTCTTAATCGAAACACGCAGAACTTCATGCTTTTATTTTTGAGGGGTGGGAAATCATCAAATAACCCCACTCTACTCTACACTTCTACTCACTAAAAACCACCCATGTTCCTTCTTAGCCCTTGTGCCGAGGCCGCGGTATCTCTTTCGAACAACCCGCAGCCCCGACGGGAGAACTTCATGCTTGCTCAATAACTCCATAATTAATCACAAAAAGAAAAACTTTTCAATGAAAACGAAATTGTTGTACAATAGTAAAAGTTTGTGGGGATAATGAGTATCAGTTTCACGAATAATTGAGATGTCAGCCGGGACAAAAGAGATCATTGGTCGTCGTACCCGCCTGCTGGAACGCATACCGCGTGCCCCACCCACCTACTCAACAAAATTGACCAACAATCTAGTGATCGTCCTGAGATTTTGCAAGATGCGGGTAGAGATGAACCGGTCGGTGTGGCGCTGCTTGGGAGACTACTAAGTATGTCTACCAGCTATCATTTTTAAGTGTTTTGAACATAACACCACGCCTAGAATCCCCTAAGGAATTGGCAGAGGTATACCTATAGTACACCATATATAATAAATAAAATAAAAATAAATATAAAAAAGCCTTCTATTTCCTGTAGAACAGTTTTACGGTAACTTCACTTAAAAGAGAACTTAATAACTATCGTATATCTAAATCTAATAATCTATTAACTATCTAAGGGTGGGTTGCACCATATTACTATAACGATAACCAAATCGTAACAAGCCATCAAATTATACTTTTTTAATGCTTTTATGGCTTGTTACGGTTTGGTTATCGTTATAGTAATATGGTGCAACCCACCCTAAGTATATAAATATCTATAGGTATGTATAACTATCTAATTTAAGTGCTTTTATAAAACACACATTCTTATTTGTAGTGTTAGTATTCTTAGTTTGTTAGTTTTACAATAAAATCTTCCATAGTTAAATTAGTAAATGTTAGTAACTGCGGTACTCAGAGATATTTAATGATTACTTAAGCCGTCACTTAGTAAATGTTTGACATACTTTTGTATGACAAAACTGTCAAAACCTTTGCTAAGTAATCATTAAAGTTCTCTGAGTGCGGCAGTAAGTGTTAATGCTTAAACTTTCCTTGGTCTACAAGAACCCCAGGTTGGGTAAAGGCCTCCTCCAAAGATCGCCACTTTTCTTTGTCCTGACCTACTTCTCTCCATAATGTACCCTGTCTTTTTGATTTCGTCTTCCCAGTACGAAGTAGTATGAGTACACCCATATATTCCCAGTTATATTTAGGTCCCATGTAATAGAAAACCCGACTTCGTGGCTGCTACTGAGAAATTCTATGTTGTCGACCCGGGACTCGAACCCAAGACTTCATGCTCTACAGTAGCGGTTTCGACCACTAGACCAACGAAGCAGTCATAAGGGTAATATAGCTAACCTCTCGTCCCAGCCGCCGCGGGAGGCGCTCCGGGCGTCGGGGGCCACGTGATGGCTTCCGGCCACCGTAGACGCGGGCCTGTGGACGGTGAGTGATGGGTAAGCTCGCCGTCCGTCCGTCTTATGATGACGACAGGCCGTGTCGACGGCGCGTTCGTGTTCCACGCGCGCCTTAAAGAGATGTCAGCAACATGGAAGGAGCCCGCAAGGGCCGACGCTCGTCGGGGCTGCGGGTTGTTCGCAGATACCGTGGACTCGACATGAAGGGCTAAGAAGGAACATGGGTGGTTTTTAGTCAGTAGAAGTCTGACACTCCCTTTCGCTCTGCCCAAGAGCGGGAGGGGTCATTTGATGATTTTTCACCCACCATAAAATAAAAAAAAAAGGGTAATATAGCTTCCCGTTTTACATTGCATAATCAGCATATAATGTTCCCACTACTGGGAAGCCAGGCTTCTTCTCTATGAGTGGGTATGGGCTATAATTCCCCACGCAGGCCCAGTGCGGGTTGGTAGATGTCACATGTCTTCGATTTTTTTGTCAAGGACATGCTGGTTTCCTCACAATATTTTCCATCGCCATTTTATGAGCAGTGGTGATGAAATAAATTACACAAAGTATTGCGCCTGCCTGGGTTAAACCCTTGACTAAGTACTGTACGTAAGTCACCACTGAGCCACCGCTGGTCTCTACATTACTGTATCATTCATTTGCCCAGCCTTTTCCCAACTATGTTGGGGTCGGCTTCCAGTCTAACCGGATGCAGCTGAATACCAGTATTTTACATGGAGCGACTGCCTATCTGACCTCCACAACCCAGTTAAAACTAGGTAATACGACACTCTTTGGTAAGTCTGGATGTCAGAATTTCAGGTCACTGACTACCTGTAACGACTGCCAAAGATCTATGGCAGCCGGGACCAACAGCTTTACGTGCTTTCCGAGGCACGGAGGAAACTCGGTATGTCGGGCGGTCACCCATCCACAGACCGACCTAGGCAAGCACAGCTTTATCTAAAGATCGACCCGAGTGGCAGTTCTTATTAAGCCACGAGCTCCTCCTCTACATTACCGTATCTAAAAATAAAATTTATTAAAGTCCAGTTATATGAAGTTGCTCTCAGCGCACATTATAAAGAGCTATTTGAGAAGGAGCTCGCGTTTCGCCATTTATTACCACGCTTGCATGATCCTTGTTTCCCACACGAAGTGTTGCTGCATATGAGGGATAAATTCTTTTTTGTTTTTATTTTTTTTACACGGGAGACAACACTGGAAAATAACATATAATATTTGAGATAGTTATAGTTTTGCTCATTTCTCAAGAAAAATAAATGTAGACGACAGGGTTTGAGAAAACCCCGTCGGGGCTGCGGGTTGTTCGAAAGAGATACCGTAGCCTCGGCGCAAGGGCTAAGAAGGAACATGGGTGGTTTTTAGTCGGTAGAAGTCTGACACTCCCTTCCGCTCTGCCAAGAGCGGGAGGGTTATTTGATGATTTTCCACCCGCCAAAAAAAAAATTGCTAAATTAATCTATAGTGTTAAAAAATGAAAAAATACTTAAATACACACATAATGCTTAGATATATTGATAAATAAAAATATTGTTTTTGTAACAGTTTGTTTATCAATCACACGTTTTACCTATAATTGACTAGCGACCCGCCCCTGCTTTTGCTGTTTTAGGATTTGAAGATTTCTTTATATTATGTTAGTTAAATATTAACATTTAATACACAGCCTTCCGGGAAAACCACATGAAATCCTTTGCGAAGTTTACAAGAATTACGTTTCAAGTAGCTTTTTTACTTGAATTTATCACTATCACTACATAATTATAAAACAAAGTCGCCGCCGCGTCTGTCTGTCTGTCTGTCAGTGTTATTATTTTAGGGTAATTACTTTATTTACAGTCACGAGCACCAATGTTTATGCACTAAGTAACGTTTAGAAGCTATTTTCGCACAATAAAGTGGTTCATATCTCATAATTGCAATCATTATTTCTCGAAATGTTCTCGCTTGAACTTTGCCAAGTGTACCTATACATATCGTTGCTCGTGACAGTACGCTTTGCATTTGACTAATTAATATCCCAAAAAAGTCTTGATATCCATTGATATAGGATGCTTTAATCAATATAATCAGATACCTACCATGATCTGTATGTGGCCCTTTAATCTTTAGTTTTGACTCTCTACGAACTTCTTTACTTTTGAATTCCAGCATGGCAATTAGTATACGGCGTGCTTTTCTAAAAGTTCCTATGGAACCGACCTTAGACATCGTTCAAAAATGCTTTGATATTTATACTCTCCAAAACTTTCGCCTACTATACAATGTTGAATAATACTTATATATTCTGCCTTCGACATCAATAGGAATCTACTCAACATCACATGAATAAATTAATAGAAGTTTACGTCACCCGTCCGCTCACAAATCTATACAAAGCCTTCGAAGACGAGAGCTTTGTCTTACATTTCATTGTAATCATTTAATCTTGTCTAACAGAAGGGTCCAATTGACATACGTTTATTTGTGAACCAAATAATAATCCCATTAGGGTCCCAATATGAATGGAGCTTTAATTGTTTTATCAGAGGTGTAAAAGGCAGAGTGGAGATTTGTTTGTTTGGACAACAAATATCTTCTGCCTAGCCTTTTCCCAACTACGTCGGGGTTGGCTTCTCGTCCACCGGAATGCAGCAAACAAATATTGAGAAAACAAATATTGAGAGATAATTATGGCTTGATTGACTGCTTTTAAAGAAGCAGACAGAGATAACTTGTTTATACAAATAAACCTATTTTTCAAACTTAAAGTTAGCCTACATGAGCAGATTCTTCAACTGTCAGATTTGCCTTGAATAGTTTTGCAGGAGCGAGTGTTCGTTCAACACCCAGTTATAATGTCCATCATTCGAGTTTTCAAATGGACCGAATATCCATATTTCGAACTCTGATAGTGGTTAGTCGAAAAAGGAATTACTGTATGAACTAGGCACATAACGTAGACCAACTTCAAAAGGGCAAACAGCCTTCGTCCTTAGGGAGTTCACTATGTAATATCAACGTTGCGTTTGAATCTCAAAGAGTTAACAAAATTGTATTTTCCATTTGAATTTCATACTTTACAAAACACTGAAATGTGTTAAAATATTTCAAAATGCCACGTAAATTAAGTTATTTATTAATGTCCAAACAGTGTCGAAGACCCTTCAAGCAATATTAAACTTGTTATTTATGTAGTGTAATCTACATAAATATTTGTTATGTATATAAGCCGTCGAAGTAAGTTTATGTATGTTGTCCCTCGTCCATTTCTCCATGTCATAATGTTTATGGGTTCAAGGGCTTGGACCTTCGAAGTCGTCAAGTAAGGGTCGACACTATAATGTGATTAGAGTTAATGTAGTCTAAGAGGTCATAAAGAACGGCAGTTAACACTTAATAGTTAATACAATAAGTAGCAGCATACGCCCATCGCATCGTTGTGAATGGTGGTCAATGGGAGGCCCATGTCCTGCAGTGGACGTTTACGGGGTGGTAATAAAACATTATGATGGTCAGTATAATTGTAAACGTACCTAGACACCTACATGATTAAACTTTTGTTTTGACTGTCTGTCTTAAATGACAAATTAGAACAAGCACAAAAGACAAAAAAAGACAATAGGTTGTCTATACGTAAGTAGGTTCCTACTAGGAAAAAAAGTTTTTTTACAAGTCAACCTTCCAAACGGCGAGTTGACGTTTGTATGCAGACGCAGTCGCGGTTATCAGCTAGATTTAAATCTAGATTGTTACATGTATCTGTGATGCATAATAATTGTAAAATTAATTGCAACAATTGGTGCCAATAAATATGTGCGCAGATAACTTATTGCTGCTGCTTAGTCAACATTCATATATTTTTTCATTCCCCTAACAGGTACTAAAAAATAAATTGACGACGAATGAGGACGGTATTTGTATTCAATACCTAGTTTTAGTTCCGTAAGTGTAAAACAAGACCGTAAACTTGACTGCCTGAAAATAAATACGTCCGTTTTTGTTACGAAATGGGACTGCTCTTGACCTTGACCACACCGCCTCCTCGATTACCTTGGAGGGAAAGTAACTTAAAATATGTTTTATAGATAACATTAGCTAGTACAAAACTAAGATAATGAGGCCAACCGAATCTCATGCAATAAAAAATACGTAATCAACTGAGCGATTATAGAGATAGGTACACATAGATAAAATATAGGATAAGGAAATAATGTTTTTTTCGATAAATCCATTGCCGGATTGCATTATTTTAGATAATTTTCAATGTTTCAGTAGGTTGACTGTCAGCCTAACACACGCTTTACAATTCTTATACCTACATATTTTATATTTTTGTCTTTAAGATTAAAAGTAGAATAATTTACTTAATTTTAAGTTATATTATTTTGTCACCATTTGCTGCATAAAACTTACCTAATTGTAACCTAAATGTAGACTGGTTCCTGAAATACCTACCTCCTAACTTTTCCTCTAACCTAGTTCTGGAGTCAGGGTCTCACTTGTTTTTGTAATCTATTTTCGGCAATAAAGATTGTATTTATTATTTATATTCAGAGAGGGATGTTAATACCTATAAATTCGTTTCTCCTAGTAAAAGTTACAAAATAAATGGTTGATAAAATTGGTTTTTCAATTCATTAAACAATTCTGTGTCCCCGATTCCGCTTTGGTTCCGGCGTGCGTCCTACTGCACGTGGACAGCGGACGCAATCAATTTCGCTAACTGGTTAATTGTGTATCACTAATAAAATAAAAACAACACTATCCAATATGTGGTCAAAACGAAGATAATTTTATTTGTAAAACTCAGAAACATTTCATTAGTTCTTGTGTAATTTAAAGTATTAAGAAACATTCTGTACTTGATATTTGGTATTTAAACATATGTATAAAATAATTAAACTCATGCCTTTTTTCCCATGGGGGTAGGTAGAAACCACAGAACACCATCTGCAACGATCCTTATAAATTTTATTACTTTCTAATATATGTGCTAGATCCAGAGCATTCTAAACCAATACAACAGAACCAGAACCTGAAGGTAAAAGAAATTATATTATCTGCTAAAACCTTGCCTGGAATAGGGATGTTTCCTGACTAAAAAAAATATGATTCTAATTAGTCCGTCTGTTAGATTATCGAAAAATATTGGATACGTATTTTTTGTTTTACCAAATCAATAAAAAATGATGCAGATAAAACGCGTCAAAGATTTGAGTGGGAGTTTGTGACGACACTCACCGGTAAAAAAGTCGTACTCATGTCTTAGAATATGACGTCACACGAGTTTTCAAAGCACTGTCTATCGTCTTCATTGTTTGTTTACATAAAAAAAGAAAAAATACGTGTCCAATATTTTTTGGTAATCTATCTGACGAACTAATTAGATTTTTTTTGTTAACAACCCTATTCAGCTATGAAAATTCCAATCGCTGATACAGTCATAAGACCGTCTAGTACGCAGGTGTTAAGACGTGCAGTGCATATGGAAGGTGGGCCATTGTTTAGGGAGTCACTTCTAACTTACTGTAGACTTGGGTTTGAAGTATTTTTAGGGACTTCTAAGTCGGCCACGTAACGCATGCTTAGGTGGAAAGCTTTCAGAAGTCTCGATGAAGCCGCCAGGGGATTTAAGCAGTACCCGCCAGTAATCACATCTTGCTGTGGAGGCGTTGGTATTAGCTGGACTAGCTGAGTCAACTCCCGTTTCCACTTTTACGACTTTTCAGCCTCTGGGGCACTGAGATGTGACTGTGTATTAGATGGTGTGAGTCAGCTTGTAGCGGTGTTGATCATAGATAATTCGTAGAAATTATATCGACAACATTTTATATGACGTAACTTTCTACGCAGTCTAGGCAAAACATATTATTTTACATGTTACATTAGGATGTGTGCCAAAGACATTTTACACGATAAAATATGCAGATAAAGCCGAAAAACGTCATTGTTGTTTTCGAGAACAATTGATATTTTTAAAGGTATTGACATTCATCAGACTATAAAATTACCCGGATGGAAACTTGAAAGTAGTATGATAACATTATAATCAGAATATTATCCCAATTATCTGATCTTTTAAGACCAAAATTGGAGCGACTGCTACAGTTCAAACTGGAAAAATTTAATCAGTCTCCTTCTGCAACGAAGTTCTAACAACAATAGCCTTCTATAGCAGTTCCGTATACAGTTTAATCCCTACGGTATGTTTCAAGCCGCAATTTCAAAGCATTTAATAAAATAGTGCAATGTTGCATAAAGCACAAAACTACACGTCCGTAATACGTGAAACAAAAGCAAGTCATTCCATTGTAGCAGTTCTCCCCTTTCGTTCGGACGGGATCCAACAATGAACTTCAAATTGCTGCAAATAATTATAGCTGTAGCTGTGAAGATAAAAGGTAATGATTATTATTATTTTAAATTCTCATATCATTTCTTTAGCTTTTTAAAAGTAAGATTTGTAAAAGTCGAATACTATTTATAGTTGTTATAAATGCTATATAAGACTATCAGTTAATGTAATGATTTTATATTATATCCAAACTAAGATTTAATACTGTGCATACCGACCTGGCTATTGGAAAAGCCAAATAGGCATAAATATTGTAAATATTCATACAAAACAATATTTATGTGCTTTGAGTATTTAAAGAGTAATTGATAAGACTATGAATACCTTACCAATAGAGCATCTACCAGGAAAAACATTATTTAATTTTTCAGCTGTAAAATATAGTGGTAAAAATATTACCTTTGGCTTAAAGAGGTCTAAAAGTAAGCAATTAATAAAACACACCATTAATTGAAAAGTGGAATGAGTTCCTTTGAAAATAATATTAAGTCCGTAAACTAAATGTGTTTGAAAAAAAAACAATATTATGTTTACAGAAGCTTTTGATCGAGCGCCAGTCTATTAACGCTAACATTAAGTTATGTAAACGTTTCAAATTACTAATAGCTTTTGTACAAAACAATATTATGGTTTTAACCAGATAATAGTAGGTATAAATTGTAGGTACGACAATTTTCTATTCATTGTAAACATACATAGTTTGACGATTTACAATCTTACACAGATTTTAGGTAAATCGTAATTCGTAAGCTAATCGTACACACAATATAGTTTTTTTTCTGTTAGTCCTCATAAATTCTCCGATATCGGACTGGAAGATTACCACCTACTGTGATGTATGCTACGTTTATTTACCTCTATTTAAGCGTACAAAAAACAAAACTACCGCCCGCTCTCAATAGTTTCTGACACACCTTCCGCTTCAGTCAAGCGTGGTGACGTGCTCTCCAAACATTGATTTACGACTTTATTTTTTATACACTTTTCCCATTTCATAGAGGATAAAGGTAACTCCGAAGATTTATTTGGAAAACCAAATAGGATTTTGTATCAAACATATCAGGTGTTTCTTGTATGATGCTAGAAAGTTTCGCTCTAGTAATCGTATAGTTGTTTTACTGATTTTGACTTGAAATCTTTGAAAGCTCCATCATGGTTTTACAACAGGAACAGGGAACTAGACGGAAGGTATTGAGGATGAGACACAGTGAACAGGTTTTTTGAGAGGCTCTGCACCAATGTGAACATCAACCTTTTGAACCATAAAAGCGTAGGACACGCTCAAAAGACTCTCAAGGAAATGACCCGTTAGAACTTCCTAAGATACTTTCTCTGGCATAGCTTTAGACTAGAAAACTCCCCATTTACAATTACTATGTAAATATAGACGCTCTATCGCAATTCGCTTATAATTCTAACTTTCCAGAAAGGGTTGAAAGCGTTTACGTTAACAAGTTCTTTATTAAAAGATTTTTAATTAAATGAAAATTTAGGTTACTTCTCACAATGTGTTACCTCCCATGATGCTGCATAAATATATTGTTTTTTAGTAGTATACATATTACAGCGCGCTCACCTATTGCCATCTAAGAAGATGTTACTTGAAAGCTAGTGCTGTGTGGGTTGGGTTAGAGCTGGTGTACCTAATATACCCACATTTTGCTTTTTATATTTACGTTCCATGTAACAGGGGGCCACCCTATTGCCATCAATCAAAATCCAGACACCATAACTGCTACTTAGAAATTCTTGATAGAAAACCCAGTACCACTTTGCCCGACCCGGGAATCGAACCCGTGACCTCATGACCACTGGACCAATGAAGCAATCTAAATCCAAGCTTGATTTTTGATTGTTTTTAACCCCCGACGCAAAAACGACGGGGTGTTAAGTTTGACGTATCTGTGTGTGTCTGTCTCTGGCATCGTAGCTCCCGAACGCATGAACCGATCTTGATTCTGTTTTTTTTTGTTTGAAAGGTGAATTAGTCGAGAGTGTTCTTAGCTATGTTTGATGAAAATTGATCCAAGATGACCGCCGCCACAAAATGGCGGATTACGTGTTTTTTCACCACTTTATCACAATATGGGTATCAAATGAAAAGGCTTGATTAGTAGAATACTATACACTATGACAAATTTCAAATCCAAGATGGCCGCCGCCACAAAATGGCGTTTTTTTTTTAATACTCCCTCAATATGGGTAGCAAGAAATGAACGAAATTGTAAAATAATGTACACTTTATTAAAAGGTAATGAGGAATATAAATTAACGAAATTAAAACTAAAAGCTTGAAAATTGATTTTTGGGTGACCAAGTTTGATTTAAAGGGAGTAAAAGTGGAGAACTAATGTTTAATATTTATTGCTTCACAGCGAATGACTGCCGTGTGCGTAATTATTTAGTCGCGCGGATATTTTTACATTGCGATGTCTCATAAGATATTTGTATAGGTAAACTATATAGAGTAAACTGCACAAATATTCAATATTGAATTTCCGTTCTAACAATCATATTTATTTAGATATAGATTAATACCATATGAGTTAAATAAGCTTCGCAAAAATAATTGAGTCGGGGATTTTATAAATTTTTAATTTATACCTTGTTAGTTTAAAACTTGCAAAATGAGTGTTATTATGATACTGCCAGGAATATCACCAGATACAAACCTTTCACGGTTTTGAATGAATCTCTATGATCTAAGAATCATAGATAAAATAAGTGTACTGTAGCTAACTTGAAGATACTTAATAAATGCTTTCAGAGTTAGTTTATCTTTACAGAAACTCATATCAAAACCGATGGATGCAAGCGTTTGCATGCGACAGTCAACGTATTGAGTATACGATGTAAACTGTCGCTCCTAGCGAACTCGCCGTCAAAGGAAACTTCATCTCTCGTAAACCTTCGTATCACACGACTTCACGAATAACCTGAGATAGAGCTAACTAGCTTTTGAACGTAGCTTTGGTCGCGTGAATAGGCGGAAATCATCACACATGAATGTACTACATGGACAAGAGTATGTTGTTCCACAGGTCAGACAGTCATTTATAGCCTATCTGTGTGCGACACTATCCAAATCCGTTCAGTTGTCAATAAGTGAAAAAGTAATAGATAGAGAAACGAGTTACTTTCACAATTAAATAAAATAATAGTAAGGATGGGATAGAAAACTTAAGTAAATATTACTAATTTAGTTTCATTCGTCAATACTAGGGCTATAAACGTTATACTAGCGTCCAAAACGTTGGAAGCAACATGGTAAAATTAAATAAAGCCATTTTAATTTTTATTTGAATTGATATAAAAAGTAAACAAAGACTAATACAAAATAAATAAAAAATCAATATACAACATGCAAATTTAGTTAAATTTAAGTCAGGAGATTGAGATTACCACTGCATATTAAAAAAATAACACGTGTTTATTTTATTTTTTGCAGAGGTTAGACGAATGCTTCGAATCATTATACTGTTGAAAAAATAATCCAGAACTAATGAGATTCAGCTCACTGAGTGCGGCGGAATCCTAAAGAAGTTCCAAATAACCTCTCTTGTTTAGTTTTTCAGTTACTCTCACAAGATTTCCGTAATAGTAAAATAGTAAAACTATCGTAATAGGTCGTAAAGCTAAAGATTGCTAATATATACCACACATAGTCAGCAAATATATTGTTTTGTTCAAAAACAAGTGTGCTTACAAACTTTTGGACGGTATGTGCAATGACTGTCCATGTCATGTTTTTACAATTTCTCACATATTAAATTCCAGCCCCGGACAACATCAGCAAGCTAATAATAAAACCCTCCGACCGGGATACCTCTACGGTGAAAAATATTTAACGCAGGAAATCTAGCGAAAAATGGTTTTCTCATTGGTAAAATAAATTCGTTTTGGGATTGCCAACCTTCGCTTAGTCGATAGCTCCTAAGGACGCCAATGTTGAAGCGTTAATTTATATTCATTGCCAGTTTCACTATCTACGTTATCAATACTTACTTGGGATCCTTCTAGATGGCGACGTTTGTTTGTAACTTCTTTAACTCTGTGTTTTAGGTACCCGAAACTTTGGTAACTCAATTTAGAGTACCTATGTGTTTTTGTATAGCACCACCTTAAAAGCTCAGTTTTCATTAAACATTTTCCGACGACAAATCGTTAAAATATTCATGATTAAACATTAAAGTGGTTTCCTTATGTAAAGATTGTTAAGAAACCTGCAGGTGAGTCGTGTTGTTCAAAAATGAGTTTTGCGGTTATTTTCCATCAAGGTTAAAATTGATATTAAAATGAAAACTTTGGTTGCTTGCCGTAGGTATACTAAAATTAATGAACTAGCCGATTCAAAGTTGTGTAGACAAAATTAAATATGATTAAATTCGTTGAACGTAGTTACAGGGCTTAATTGATCTTGCCGTAAAAAGGTTTAAATATGCGTACCTGTGTAACTAATTTTGAAAAATGCTTCACGTTACATTGATAGATCTAAAACAAATATCAGTATTTCAATATTATCCATATTTAATATTGTTTCATTTTCGTCAAAGTTATTGAAAATACTAAGCCACTTTTAATTTTCTTATGCCAAAATACCTACAGTAATTAATCAACAAAAGCTACTTTAAGTTTCGCCAGTACCTTGTCAAAACCGCCGACTTTCTACCTCCAATACAGTGAGCAATATTACCTAAATTAAATCACGTGCCTTCCTTCTTTGCATAGGATCATAAAGACGTACGTGCGTACATAAAGCCATGCAGAGGTTATAGCTCATTTTGTTTTATGGGAAGTGTTCCAGGCAGCTGAGCCACCGTGTGGCTTGAACGCGTGTGATGTGTTTGAGATGTTTACGAGGAGCAACCGTGCAACAGACTCCACTCCTCCTTCGGGCGCCTGCAATCCCGACTTGCATTGGCGACAACTCGACCGACGACTACGGGCTATTGAACAACCTGGTAAAATAGGAAAAACCATAAACATTAAAACTTAAACCTAGCCTTCTTTTGACCTTTTCAAACTCAAGTGCTTATACGAGTAATAATGGTACATTTTGATACAAGTGCGGAATGTTTGTTATTGCATCCGAGGTGGATTGAACACCCGAGCCGTACGGCGAGGGTGTTCAATGTGTTCATGGGGTCGAGATATGCAATAACAAATTTCCACTTGTATCAAACGACGTTTTTCAATACACTTTCGAAGAAAATAACTAATAACGTTAATTAAGTATTTTTGTCATCAATTCTTAGGAGACTATGATTTCATTTGCTTTTTTTCCGCGGTTTGATTTCGCCAGATTGAAGAAGAAGCAAAGGTATGAAGCCGCTAAATAGCCTCTTATGAAAAATATAAAATTTTAAATATTTTTTAATCAAGAACACAAATAAATGTTTACTTGTTCATAAAAGTAAATAATTGTTTAAAATAATCATGTCTATTTATAGTATTCTTTTTACAAACCCAATTTAATATTCAAGAAATATTTGTGCTGTAAAGACGCAAATCAAAACGACGAAATTAAAAAAAAAAACATTGCCGACTTTATAGTCGGTGGTGATTTTTTATTAAATTTCATAAGTGATAATCGATTTGGACGTAATTTATGGTATAGTTATCTGTAATAATTTTCTTTCCCGCCCTTGGTAGCGGAAAAATAAAATTACCGCACGCGTGCGAAATAATTATGTTGCATGTCGAACCTAATCGTAGTGCAATAAGAGCTAGTTTTCGAGAAAGTGTATTGAAAATAAATTAATAGAATTATGGAAAATAAATTAAATAATAGAACATTATGGTGGCGTTTATGACGAATTGGACGGAGAAAACCACACAGAGGGAATGAAAGGTGAAGAGTGGAAGGCTATGGGGGAGGATTTTGCCCAGCAGTGGGACAATATAGGCTAAGAAAACAAAAAACATTATGGTAACGTTGGTGATTACCGTTGAGGCGCCACTGAGACCCGAGTCGTCAGGTAAGGGTCTTACTTAAGAGAGCCGAGGACGGAACGTACAAAATGAAGAATTCAAAGTATTCTTTATTACAGAGAAATCAAAAGTTACACTATTTGAGTAAAAAGTTTTTTTTATTAAAAACCTACAAGTTGAAATTATATATTTAAATTCAAAGTTGCATGAAATAAGCAAGCACTAGGTTACATGCAATTATTTGTACTATTGAACATGATTTTTGTATCGAAACTTTTTTAAGAACAAAGCAACTCAACCAATAAAATTAAAAAAAAAAACTATAACTCACTAGTGAATAATAGCAATGAAAAAGTCACAGTTTGATTACAGGTGTCATTATGTGCCTAATTGCGGTGAAATTATAGCCATTTTATGAGCAAGTGTGTTGAAAATAATTAAACTCTCTTTTCTAGTATCAAAACAATTGAAAACTAACTTGTTTTCACATAGGCCTGTACGTATTATATTGTAATATAGGATGCCTGCCTGATCATGCAAAATTGGAGTAGTTAAGTTTAATGTTGTTTTGATGAATTTTGTTTTCGTGAAGTCGATTTTATGAAAGAAAACCTATCCATCCATTGACATCCTCGTTGGTTGCTGAGCATGAGGTCCTTTTTTTTTGGGGGGGGGGGGGGGTTCATAACCCCTCCCGCTTTTGAGTAGTGAAAAAGGGAGTGTCAGACTTCTACTGACTAAAAACCACCCATGTTCCTTCTTTGCCCTTTATGTCGAGGCCGCGGTATCTCTAGCGAACAACCCGCAGCCCCGACGGGAACCCGCAGCCCCGACGGGAAACCCGCGGCCCCGACGGGGAGCATGAGGTCCTGGGTTCGATTCCCGCGTCGCCGCGTCGGGCAAAATATTATTGGGTTTTTCCATCAGTATTTTTTTAGTAGCAGCCACGGAGCCTGGATTTGTGCCCGGTTGATCTCAATAGGCTCGTCCCCTATTTCATTGGACTTAAACATGACTGGTGAAATGTGGGTGTACTATTAGGTACACCTCTGCCTAGCCCTTTGGGGATTACAAAGCGTGATGTTATGTTACCCCATCCTAAAGACGATTTAAGCATAGTCGAGAAAAGGCCAACGAAATTATATTGGCAGTTGAAATGCCACAGACATTAACTTGAAATGCTCAAATAGTTTGAGGTATATTATAGAATTGGCTATTTTCCTAGGATGCTTACAACATTCGATTGGTTTTTTCACAGCATGGACAATAAGCTTCGGCCAATCTCGTTGGAGACAATGTGCGAAAAGTGCTTGCCAATGCGATTCAGCTCGTCGTTCGCTTAATTGTTGGAGAGCTGGGTTCACCACTCTCACACCAGACCTGATCGTTCCTGCTGACCTGGTTAATATGTGAGTAAAGTTTTAATTACATATTGACTTTTTTCAGTGAAGTCACTCACGTGGAGGTCACAAATTATCCGACGTGAACGTACTGCATAGTTTAGTACCCCATATCTTATTTTGACGCTATACCGTTAGCTGTTAAAACGTCAAAAAATTATGAATAGGCAGTTACTATCAGATTTATAATAAAAGTATGGATTTTTTATTCCACTTCAAATTGTTTTGATTAAGTATCTACTGTTCGTTAAAATAAAATAAAATAAGCCTTTATTGCTGTAACTTGCATGCTTGGTATTTAACATTTAAAGAAACTACTAGACTAACGATAAGATTTACAAACTAAATAAATAAAATATATTTTAACTACTGTTCGTTACGCCAAGTTAAATCATCACATTGCTATAAATGTTGTGGTATCAAGATCTTTAGTAGATGTAATTAATAAAAAAAAATATATCTTTATTTCAGACCTAAGCAGTCCATAAGTAGTTAGTGGTTAGTAACAGTGAATGGGGCAGTCCACTCTGCCAACAATCATTTTCAGGATGCTGTTCCGAGTGCTACGCAAACGTTGCAGTAAGGAAGGATTTTTCTTACGCATGATGGCGTGAAAGCCATCCGTTCGTGCTTCAGCAAACATTCCCGACGCACTGCAACGTCGCGGCAACCGCAACAGCATCCTGAAGGCGTTGTTGTATTGCACGCGCAGGACGTTGTATGCTCGACTGGTATATGACACCCACAGGCCGCTCGTGTTCGGCTGACAGAACGCTTTAACAGCTCGCCGACATTGCCCTGCGCTGGCGTTCTATATCCCCATCATCACGTAGGTCACTGGTGACATCATGACCCAGGCATTTAAACTGAGTCACCACATTCAGTTCAACGCCTTTGAGATACACGGAGGTACACGGCGGGGTTGTTGTTTAGGTGCAGTAAACACTAACACCTCACTCTTATAAAAAACACTATTATTTCAAGAGGCCTTATGTTTAAGTAAATAATGTCTCTTTTCAACTGACTTCCAAAACGGAGGAGGTTCTCAATTAGTCTGTATGTTTTTTGTATGTTTGTTTCTGAACTACTGTTTATTTATTAATGAACCGATTTTCAAAATTCTTTTTGGATTCGAAAGAGGTCTCTCGAGGTGGTCCGAATGTCACCAAGTCACTATCTGATGATGGGATCCTAAGAAAATCGAGGGTAATCCTCAAATTTTATAGGCACTTGGTACGTGTTTCGTGCTGTTTTCCTATTCAAGTATTTGCATCTATCAGTCATCACTTCATGTCGATGAACACAACACAACACTGAGTCATAACTCCTTAACGGTTAGAAGTTGGAGGATAATTTTTAATAAAATATTATCTAGGTGAGCTGATTATGGAAGGTACTACTCCTCAACGGTAAGGAGTTGAAAGTAATAATAACGGAATCTTGAAGATTAGGGTTAGGTTTCTTGGTTGAATGTTAAATGCATAGTAAATATTTGTATATGATATTACAACTAAAAATGGAAAAACAAAAAACTTAATTAAAAAAAGAAATCATCATGTAATTTTCGTGTAATTTTCCCGCCACAATTTTTTGAGATGTGTTATGTTTGTAAACACTTCAAAAAACTTGTGGTGGAATTATTATAGTAATGGACGAGTTATGGATACAAATATGTGGAGGGAAAAGTGCTAAGGCCAGATGTCACCTAGTATTGCCCTTGAAGTCCTGAAACATTTCACTACAGGATGTTGCAAAGATTTATTAAATATTACACAATGTATGAAAAGGTTTACGAAACTCTGAGTTAGCGCTTTGCAAAGAGACGAATGTGTGTATTAGTAACCTACGCTAAGCTAATGTTTTATCGATTTGTAACATTTTGATAAATGTATGAAATAACTCTAAAGGGTTTAATTTAAAGCCAACAAAAAGTGATAAATGGACAACCGATTGTTCAACCTATTCGGGATATTTTATACCCCGCTTGATTATCTATTTTATGTACTATTGTTTAATCTATGAATCATAATTATAATGAATCATAATTATTATGAATCTTCTGTCTGGGGTCATTAATTTTCAATATTGTCCAAACTTCACTATAAATTTATCAATCTTAAGGTTGATGCGACAAGGTAGCCCGCGAAATTCAAATGTTCTTACGTTTTTTGCAATCTGCCGGTCAGTGTCAAGTCGTTTGTTAAATAAAATAGGATTCGCGGCAATAACAAATGTCTATTTTCTGAGTATAGTGACTAAAATCACCAATACAACCGTCTCAGTTCATAAAGGTCTCAAGAATGCCCTTTTCATCAAATAGGCATTCTTGAGACCTTTATGATTTAGTAGTACCTACACAAAATTCGAATTTCACGGGCTACTTTGTCGCATTCAGCTTGAGTACCGACGCTACTTCAATGTTAGAAATCACTTTTTTTCCTGCCTTCTGTATCAATTAGTGAACTGAGCTGATTTCTATTCAAAAAATTGAATATAATATAGATACTTGCAAGGATATTGCTATTTCTTGTATTTATATTGCACAATATAAATACATAAATATATTGTACCCACAACAAGGCTCAAGAAAATAGGTGAATCATTTCGATGCCAATGTATTCGCTTTTATAATAAACTACCAAGCCACATTAAAAAATTAAGCCTTAATAAATTCAAGTCTTTTATAAAACGTAAACTTTCCCAGAAAGGCAAGGTTGCTTTAACAGTATTTATACTGTTAAAGATTATATAGAGGACCAAAAAGCTTGGGATTGAACTGCTCCAATTTGAATTGAAATTGAATTTATGCCTATTTTATTTTTCCACTTATTTTTACAGTTTGACATTTCATTCGTTTTGATTATATACACAATGACATTATTTAATTTAATGACATTAGTTTATTATTTACGTTCGTCAGTAGTTAAAAACAAAATATCTGAATAATCTTGATGGATTCAATTCACTTTGTTTTTACCAAATACAATTCTTTCTCAATCTGTTTGTAACTCGTACGATGGAATGTTTTATTGTATACCTAATACATACCAGCAGTACCCACTTCCTAGATATTCAATTTGCTTATATTGTATGGGACGTTTTATTGTTAGGCGAATATTGAGAGAATATCTTGAACACGCTTAAAATTAATGCTTGGTGCTCACATCAAATTATGTCAACAATTTGTAGTATAATTTTCGAATAAACGCAATGTACACAGGCCTTTGTAACGACTTAACTACCTCTTTACAACGACAGTAGACATTATTTTTCTTCTGTTTTCCACCCAATAACAACAATATTGTTTAGGTAAACTAGACGCCAACATTAAGTTAATATTTTAGCAACGTAATAAGATTTCTGGTTTGTATTTTTAAGTCTGTCTGTAGTTCTAAAATGCCAAATCAAAGTTACTATTACGAAATTAATATTACGAAAACCTACTTCAAAAACACAAAAACTCAAAAAAGTGAAAAATAAACTTCAGAAGAAAACTCAGCTTCTGAAGTCGGTGACATTAGTTTGTTTGATTTCGTTTTTTTTGCCACCGAAGGTCTTTGACTTTTTTTTATTTTTCCATTTTTAGTTGTAATATCCTATACAAATATTTACTATGCATTTAACATTTAACCAAGAAACCTAACCTTTTTTTTTGGGGTGTGGGAAATCATGAAATGACTCCACCCGCTCTCGGCAGAGCGGTAGGGAGTGTCAGACTTCTACTGACTAGAAACCACCCATGTTCCTTCTTAGCCCTTTGTGCCGAGGCCGCGGTATCTTTTCCAAACAACCCGCAGTCCCGACGGGAAGAAACCTAACCCTAATCTTTAAGATTCCCTTATTATTGCTTTCAACTCCTAACCGTTAAGGAAGCGTACCTTCTACCAACAGCTCATTAACATGAAGTGACGACTGCTAGATGCGAAAAATTGAATAGCTTTAGAAAAAGCACGAAACACGTAATACGTGGCTATAAAACTTGAAGGTTGCCCTCGATTTCTCTGGGATGGCCACCATCATTAGCCTGAAAGAATACAACTATCGGTCTATAAGTGCGTATAGTTTTGGAAGAGTTTTCTTTCAACTCCTAACCGATGATGAGTTGTACCTTCCATCATCAGCGCATCCACATGAGATTATGATTATCAGACGCAATTACATGAGCAGCTTTAGAAAATAAATATACGGAAAACGTTACAAGTGCCCACTAAATTTGAGGGTTACCCTCGATTTCTCTGGGATCCCACCATCAGATCCTGACTTGGTGACAATGGGACCACCTCGGAAGTATACTCTTTCGAATACAAAGAGAATTTTCAAAATCGCTTCATTAATGATGGAGGTATCCCATAACAAACATACAACAAAAACAACTAATTGAGAACCTCCTACTTTTTGAAAGTCGGTTCAAAATAATATACTAACGTTGCATTGCACCTTTTTCTATCTACGTTCATTACATTCTGTGAATTTTATACCTGCCTGTTAGTCACTGTTACCTATTTGCCTACTTAACTGCTAAAAACAAACAAGATAAACAAGATACACGGATGAGTTCGATTTCAATTCTATGATTTAGTACAAATCTCGCATATCTTCAAGTCACGAGTAGTTGTCTCTGTGTTGTTTGTTGTTTTTGTTTGTATGTTTTATATACAGTAGGTTTATTTCAGGGATCGTTATTTTCAAGATAATTATTGATGCATAAGAAACGAAGTCTTAATTTTTTACTCTAATTGCTTTCTTGTTTTAACGCACTCGATTGTTTAGTCATCTATCGTAATAGATCATCAAAAAATATTGGACACATGTTTTTTCTTTTTTCACGTAAAAAAAATTAAGACGATACAGTGCTTCGAAAAGTCGTGTGACGTCACAGTTTGGTACATTTATACCAGAAAGTGTCGTGACAAGCCCTCACTCATGATCTTTGCCACGTTTAATTTTCGTAAATTTTAATTAATTTGATAAAAAAAAACACGCATCCAATATTTTTCGATATACTAACTAGACGGACCAAACAAAATCAATTTTTATTTTTAGTCAAGAAACTCTCTATTCAGTCCAAACAGGGTCTTTATTTATCAGCATTTTTTATACTATCTCATCATCATCTGCCATAAGACGTCCATTGCTGGACAAAGGCCTCCCCCATAGAGCTATCTTATATACTATCTATCTAGTCCTAAATAGTGAAATAGAAATAAAGAAAAGTTAACTTAAATGTACCAACAAAAAAAATCAGTTTGTTTATTATTAAAACCAATGTAGGTGACCGTGTTTTTTTAAGTAGACACTTGACACGTTTAGATACGCATAGGAGCAGCAAACCCTGTTCGGATTCGCTGCTCATTGGTACATATAGTGCAATATTTATTAGAGTATTCTATGTGGGTGAATTGAAACAATTAAATAAACCTCCTCCTCAACGCTGTCAGCCGGTAATGTACCCACAAGACTGGCAGCATTGCCTCGTTGTATGGCAACACTTAGCCCCTGGCCATGGTAAAAGCCAGCCCTTGGGTCACGAGAAGCGTCAACTAAACGTTTTGAGATATCCTTGAACAGGATATGAGCACTCGGACCCCACGGCCCCAGAGTTTTAGCAAGTTTCTGCTTATTAGATTCACCTACATGTGAAGTGACATTGATAACGATTTTTGTTAAATTATTATCTTGTAATTATCACTTCGAACCTGGTTCATGTCTTGTACTTGGTACACTTAATCTGGATCTTCATAATGCCACCTTAATCATTTCTAGTGACTTGGGCACTAACAAACTGCGGACTTTACATAAGACGACATTCAAAGGTATGCGCTCACTTGCCGAACTGGACATGTTCGACAACCATGTGGAATATTTACCAGCTGGGATATTCGATTCTTTGGTCAATTTAAGAATTCTGTGAGTACTGAGTCTTGTCTCTTTTACTACATATCTCTCGCTGTAACTTTTTAGCAGGCTTGCTTATGACGGCTTAACTTTATAAAATTAATATTTGTCACAAAATTTCACACTTATTACCCATGATAATATACCTAACAATAGTGTAGTAACCATACATATTAACCTAGGTAGAAACTTTCAGCTATTTTATAATTTTCCTCAAATTATCTTAGATAAGTATAAATTTTCTTTTCATGATAATGAATTTCAAGGCGGAACTACATAGGGTGACGTCATCGAATGATATGCTATTAAATCATATTAATATCTTTGATCACTGATAATAAATCAATCTGTTTTCAGGAGGCTCCAAAGAAATTACCTGGAAGAAATTGATAGTCTCGCATTCAGGTCAACGAAAAAATTGTTCCACGTGGATCTATCGAACAATTTCTTATATTCTCTTCCCGAAAAATTGTTTGCTAATAATTCATTTCTGGAAACCATTGACATTTCTAATAATCATATTATGTACATGCCTTCAGATAGTTTCGTGGGCCTCAAATCGTTGCAAATATTAGATTTATCTAAAAATAAAATTCAACGCATAGAAAACGGAACATTTTCACTGAAGACTCTTCAGATATTGAAACTGTCAGACAATAAAATATGTAATATCAGTGAAACTGCCTTTGTAAACTTGCAAGCTTTGGAAACTTTATTGTTGGAGCGAAATAAATTACAAAGCATTCCAACTCGTCTGTTTCATAATGTGAATTGTTTAACCTTTCTTGATTTATCCAGCAACAATTTGATGAGTGTAAGTTTGTGCTCTTCATATATTTTACCTGTAGAAAAGTTTAAGTCTTTTAATAATTCCGTTTGAACATTTTCAGTTAACGGGTGTAGAATTTGAAAAATTGAAGCTTTTACGTACGTTGGATTTGAAGGATAACGTTCTCATAGAACTTCCAGATTACACGTTTTCGAATTGCACCAACTTGGAGAAGCTCGACTTATCGAAAAATAAATTGCGGTTCTTAAATGTCACCACATTCCTAGGATTGGAAAAACTCAACTCACTTTTGCTGTCAGAAAATAAATTGTTCGAGGTTCACTTCAAAACTTTTTCATCTTTGAAAAATCTCGCTACTCTGTAAGTATTTGTTTTAAAGTTTTTTTTTTAATAAACATAGCATGTATCAGGTACGGGTTATAATTACAATCAAGTGAACATAACTACAAACATTCGAATGCAGCCATAAAAGAATGTCTTATTAAATAAAACAATTTCATTACAGGCATTTGGACAACAACATGTTTCCTTCATTGCCGTCCCGCACTTTGGATTACATGCCCAAACTTGCGATAGTAAAACTATCAGGGAACCCGTGGCATTGCGACTGCCATGCATTGTATATATCAGCGTAAGTACCTCGCATTTCAAATGCAAATGACATTATCTCCAGATGCAGGTCGCAAAGTCCATTTCCACTGTGCTTCTGCGAACGTATCGCTAACTTTGCACATGCATTCCGTCGCGCCTTACGCGAGACCGCCTCTCAAATTATTTCAGGCAATATGGAGCTTGAAATTGAAAGGAATAAGTAGGAATAAAACTAGAATGAGTTTGTGGAAGAAATGGTTAGCGTTTCCAAGATTAGGCGCTTTGTTTTAAATATTTAACTGACTTTGGTTCTATTTTCTTTTATAGTGCTATTATTATAATTCAATGTTGCAATTAGCATTTTTATGTTCACAATCGAATGTAGTTTCTAGACCGCAGCATACCACCTCCATCTAGGCACTTCCCACTTTTAAAACACTTAATTTTTTTTATGCGTATGATTATAAGATTCACTTTTTGATAAACTAGTCGTAGCATTAGGTATTTAATCTTAGAATTTAATCTTAGATCTCGTTGTAGACAAACGTCTTGTGGTTTTTGAAAAAACAAAACATTGTGTTGTGTCATGTCGCTGTTGGTGTCGCTGTCGTTAACTATGTTGCTTTCAATCGGTTACTATAAAGCTAGATTACGACTTTATCTCTAAGCAGAGCAATTTAATATACTTAGGTATATCAGTTTGATCTTAATCAAATAGACAGAATCGATATTTATAGACTTGATTCAGATTTTAAAAGAAATCATATCATTATTCAAATTTAATCTTACACAATCTGTAAAAATCTGAGTCCAAAACATTTTACACAAACCTTTTTCAGCGTTGAAGTAAAAAATATATACAGGGTGGAAGCGACACCGACAGGAAAGCTGGCACCACGTATTCAGTACATCATTCTAAACCCCTCACACCGGTCATTTTATTTTTTTTTAAATCATGTTCCTACAGAAGTGCAATACCTACACCGTCAAAATATACGGAACAGGAGATTTCTATATAATTTACCTCTTTTCGATGCACGAAGCTAAATGCAAATTCAGGCAGTTCATGCGCGCTAGTATTACTTTGACATTTTGTAGGTTTTATACTATGGTATTATTTTATAACTTGTTTTCTAATTTAATATCATAATGCATGATTTTCAAATATTTTAGTACCTATTAATTATAATCCTCAGCTAGATTTGCACACCATATTTGAACGCCTCTTGGCATAACATAGCGGTCTGTTAATCAAACATTAACTGCCGCACTCAGAGAGCTTTAATAATTACTTAGGCCATCACTAAGTAAAGGTTTTGACTGTTTTTTCATACAAAAGTATGTCAAATCTTTACTAAGTGACGGTTTAAGTAATCATTAAATATCTCTGAGTACCGCAGTAAGATCTGTACTTTTTAATTATGTTAACAAATAAAAGATGATTTGATTTGATATACGAGTATTTACTCAGTGGTGAAGGTCTACAAGTTTTCTGATTTGTTTTGGTTTCCATTCTAGATGGGTGCGCTTGAATGAGATGAAGATATGGGACTACTCTCCGACCTGCGTCTCACCCTGGTACCTTGAAGGTCACTTTCTTAAAAAACTAAAGTTTCCGGAACTTTGTGCCGGTCAATGGGCTAGCATGGTAAATCTTTCACCTCGGTTACCAATATCACATTTATTAGCGTTAAATGTGTCAGTAAATAGAAAACCACAAGACAGTATGGAGCAAAATCATGATGTCACTACCATCGATACTTGGCATTAAAGTGGCTTTGTATTTCACATTTATTCTTCTTTCATTGTATACGATTTATTTTAAGTATGTAACCCAATTTACCTGAAAAATGTTTTAAGGGTTCTCGTCTTTTGTATCAGCATGTTTTATTTATAATATGCCATTGAATAAAATACTATTTGTTTATTATACCTAAGCGTAAGATTTTTAACCCAAATCTATTGATAGATAACACAGATTATATTTTCAATCATATGCGTTGAAGGTTAGAAAATAGAGACGTAAATGGTTTGTTTGGACAGATATTATAACTTATCGATTGATAACATTACTTATAATAACTTTAAAAAACTACAACATTGTTTATAGTCAGTATTAATAAACACATTTTTATATTTCGATAATTTCAGGATAGACCTAAAATATGCTTTGAATCTCAATGCAATAAAGAAATATACGTAAAAGTAAAACGTTTTTCTAGAATGATTTGGTATTGAATAAGTAGGCTGGAGGCATTGGCACTTAAAAGAATAATTATTATCAACTCTTAATGTAAGAAAATTGTGGTATTATAAGGTCAGTATTGTTTGCAAAGTTAATCAATTACACAGAAAGAAAACTAAACCAGTACTTGAATAGGTACTAAATATCCAAAGTTTTTGATCGAAAACAATGAAGGAAAACGTTTCAAAACTTTGAAAGTGTTTTTTTCACTGTAGAGTAACTCCTTTGCCATCATAAATATTATTTTGTATGAGACATAAAGTATTGTAACGACTAGGTGTAGCCCTTATCCGGTAACCTATTTGACACAAGACCTACATTCCTGTGAAACATTACTACGAGTACAATATACGAGTAAATAATGTTTTCTAAATAAATAACAATAAAAGCGGGATTTCCTCACTTTAATAACGCTTGTAAGCTAAATGGGTAAAAGATATGATGTTATCTCGCACTAAATAAAACTTATTCGATGATTCTAGACATTTAATGATAACAATTAATGGTACATACAAAAAATATCAATGCGGTAGGTAGAGAAATTCGTTCCGCCTAAGGCGCGACTGTTTTATTACAATACTTTTTGACGTTTAGAGTATATTTAGCAGTGGTTTAGACTTCTCTTCTCAGTTTTTTATGAATATACACTGATGGCTGCTTAGCTTTTGTAGATTGATCACAAAGTGAAAATAAATGACTTCTTCCTTGCAGATTCCCCATATTTTGCAAATTAAAACACCGCATATTTTACCCATAGATACACTTGTTATTATGTACGCCATACAATTAAAAAACAGCTACAAGTATTGTTTTCGATTTAACCAAAAACCTTATCTTTCTTAGTCAGTCATTTTTGCTTCATTCTCCTCTCAACACTTTAGAAAAAAATCTATCTCTGACATAAGTTTTTAAACTGTCATAGTCACTAAAACTAAAGCTTATTTAAAATGTTGACTATTTATTTGGAGTTCCTGATATTTTGGTACTGTTGCAAGCATTAGGATCAGTGTGATCACTGATAAACGTTCTACGATTATTCGTAGGTGCCTGAACCGATTTCGAAAATTATATTTTTTGTTTCAAAGAGTTTTTCAGGTGGTTCCATTTAAATTTTATTGAAATCAGTCGAGCGGTTTATGAAAAAAGATGGGGATAAGCCTATAATAACAGTGACATTGTCATGTATTGGTATCTGTATTGGCATGTTTTGGTATTTATAAAAAAATAATGCGTGCAAAGTGGAAATATTTGTACAGAATATTACAACTAAAAATGGAAAAATAAAAAAAGTTTTCAATATTAAATAAAACCGACTTCAAAAACACAAAAAAGGTTAAAAATAACTTTAGCTTCAGAAGACGGTGGCAAAAAATAAAAATCAAACAAACAAAAGTCACCAAGTTTTTTATTGTTTATGAGAGTATCTTCCAACAGATGCACCAGCCTCAATCAGATATTTATATCAAAACATAAATATTCTTATCAACAATATCTAATTCTCTATCAAATATCACAAATACTGTTCTCAACCTAGAAAGATTAAGTTATACAGACTACTCATCTGCTGTTATTGTCAATTGCGAAGGCACGGATATTTACAAACCAAACCAAGTCACAAAGTACAGTAATACACAACTGTTGTTGTCAATCAACATAATTGTTCAGAAAATTTCAAATGAAATATTATTTGACCATGGCAATACCCTCTTTTTTTTTGGGGGGGGGGGTGGGAAATCATCAAATAACCTCTCCCGCTCTTGGGCAAAGCGAAAGGGAGTGTCAGACTTTTACTGACTAAAAACCACCCATGTTCCTTAATTCTTCATTTCCCTTCATGTCGAGGCCGCAGTATCTGCGAACAACCCGCAGCCCCACCACGGCAATACCCTGCCAAAGAGACTTATTCAAAAGTTCAGTATAATTTTGAACTCAACCGTAACCAATATTATTCATTATAATCATGTTTACTTTTGTCCGACGATTGTAGAACAATTCGACGTATTTTATAGTACAGTACACAAAACAGCCGGAACCTACTCTTAGCAGACTTGCAGCTTCTTTCACAAATTGTTCCCGAGTATTTTACTATAACTCTTGTTTTATTTATAAACAATAGCCAATAAATATATATTTGTTTATTACGTACATACCTACCTTAGCTTTATATAATATGTACATACACACACATAAAACCGATAACATTTTCGATAATCCGCGTACGTCATGTTAGTTTTTAAAATAATGAAATTCTTATCATTCGATAACAAAATATTTATACTGATACAAAACGTCTTATTTTGTTATCTATTCAAATTATTTGTTAGTCATCGAAACTATAAGCAGGCGTTAATTGCACCATATGATGGAAAAGGCATGCTAACAAAAAGTATTTGATGAAAGTATAAATAATCCCAGGTATATGCTAACTTCTTATCCCATATTTACAAAAAAAAAATAATAAGAAAAAAATCAGTATTTATAATTTTAAAAAAATCCCGAATGTTATCCTTAAATAAGTTAAAAAATCTGATACAACCACAGGTCTGAAACCCCGTCCCGTCGGGTCTGCGGGTTGTTCGAAAGAGATACCGCGGCCTTGGCGCAAGGGCTAAGAATGAACGTGGGTGGTTTTTAGTCAGTAGAAGTCTGACACTCCCTTTCGCTCTGCCCAGAGCGGGTTTCCTACCCCCCCAAAAAAAAAAAAAGGTCTGAAACCTTGCAATTTTAAACTTACTGTTGTACTTGTAACAGCTAGTTTATAAATGAGACTGAAACAGAATCTCAAACGTACAATAAATAACTGTTAAAAATAAATTAGTTCAACCGCGATTATCATGTCATACATAATTACAAAACTGACCCAGCAGAAGTCGAAACACTCTTGTCACCACGACCACCCGGTCGTGATTGCGCCGACGAGGTACATGGAGAGATGTTCGGTGGATCGTTGACTTTCCCGAGGATTGCTCTTTTATTAGCAATTTGTTCCCATTTCTGCCGGTTGGAGACGTTGCGAGTACATTTGACTATGGTGAACTCAGTAGCTTTCTTGATTAGGTCAGTGCAGCAAGTCGGTGATCGGCCGCGTGATCTCTTGCCCTCCACCATGGATCTGAACCACCAGTCTCTCCATCAGGTTTTCGTTGCTAGTGATGTGACCAACGAACTTTAATATTCGTATTTGCACAGTAGACGAAAGCAGGTCCTTTATATTGAGCTCTTTAATATTGACATTTGACATTAAAGGCTGATTTTATAAATGCTTATTTATTAAAGGCTTATTTATTATAACATTTATTTCGGGTTAGGCACATAGTGTTTGTAACAATGGTCTGAATTACTGGTGTTAGTAGACATGTGTGGAGATTCATCCAATGTCGCCAGCATTGGAGACTCTCATCAATAATAATAATAATAATAATAAATTTCTTTATTGACATAAGTTACAATAAAATTACAATATTGAATTCCCTAACACCTACGCTAGTAAAAACTGTGTTGCAGGTGTTAGTGTCTTCCCCCTATTAAAGTGACAATACCTAGCGAATAAATACGTTTTTTTGCCATTTGTTGCCCACCTTCAGGTGAAGGTAGACCGCGGCGAAGGTGGTGTAACAATCTGATTATATTCGTGGGGCAAGCGTGGTCAGGAATCCCCTCTGGGTTTGGAGGGAGAAAGGGGAGGCCTTTGCCCTGCAGTGGGGCACAATATATTATGTATTATTATTATATTATTATTACCACTAAGTATTTGTATGTATAATGACATTGTTATCACGTCGTTTCCGCGCAGATATCAATCGTCAGATATTGTAATCATCATCTATTCATTGATACTTATCAACACATAATTCAGTTCTCAGTGGAGTTTTTCGGGTATCTGACGCACTTAACTTGATGATAAAAGTATTCCATCCGGATGTTACAGTGTTCAACAGTTATTGCTCGTTATTTGTTTTGTGTCATTAAATATTTTATATTTATAACTTTTTAATACGTGTTGTGTTTACATTTTTATGTGGTAAGTGAAAGTGTATGTAAGTGATAAACTAAGTGACATGAAAAAAAAGTTTTTACTGTGAATAACTAATTTTATCTACCTTCCCATACAGTTGCGTCACATTTTAGGTATGACTATATTCATGAATTTAAAACCAAAGTAAGACAATGGGGCATTGGAAATATAAGATTATTTTCTATTCACTTATTTTTACGACGTGTTTCTGCTATAGTAAAGGTAAGATTCAAATTAAATCACGGTACCTATCAAATAGTTAATTTTAATTAAAAACGCTTGAAACACATTTTGTAGGTCTTGTTGTCTGAGAAATAAGGGTTAATTTAGTATTTTGTAAGCATTGACAGTATACCCGACTGCGGCGAAGGCGTCAAAAAAGCGGAGTGTTACTTGTAGACTTAAATCTTTTGTGCACAAAAGCTATAATGAAATATTATTATGCTAATTTTATTGTATTTCTACCATTTTCTTGTAAACTGTGTCTGTGTATATTTCTTGGATAAATAGACAATTGTGTTATTGTTATTATATAATTTTCAGCATGCCTCATAGAAGGTTCCTCCCTAGGATTGTTCTCGCATGGATGGGTCAAGGACACATTCAGAGGCACTTTTTGGCAAAATCAGACGATTGATGTTGAAGGTAAGCGTCAATTAAAATTTTCTTTTCAAATCACGTCGCATGTGAGTTGTGAGTATTAAACTGTGAGCGAATTAAATAAGATTCGTGTAAAATTCGAATTATTTCGTTTACAAAATTAATTTTCAATATATATCTTCATTTCAGGTATTTTCAGCTTCGAAGTAGGTGGCGTGACGGATAACAGCAGGTATCTTAGTAGCGACATCGTCGATTCTCGATTCGAGATGTTTACGACTGCACTTTTCGAGCAGTATGAAGAACACGAGGTTTCACATAGTATGACAGTCTCTGTGACATTCAGATGTACGACTGGCGGCACTAGTTTTCCACCTCAAGTAAGGTCATTTCTTTACGGGTTCTTACATTGTAAGAGCTCAGCTCAGTGACTACAGGAATCATTCAAGCTTTGAATACTTTCCTCTTCTCACGTATATAGGTCAGAATTTTATCTTAGAACGTATTGATGCCCAGATTTTTTGGAATACCCCATTTTTTGGAAATTTCCATCATAATTTTGCTTTTGGTTAGACATATCACGACGCAAAAGCTATACATTTTTCTTATCCAGTTAACCTTAAGTATCTCATCCTTAGATTATTCAATTTTCCAGGCAATTACGGTTCATGTGATTGATACAAACAATAACCCGCCAACTTTCCTCCTGCCGCCGTCTGATGAGTTTGTTTTCACCATTGCTGCGCCAATGCCACCAGGGTACGACATAACTAGCTGCTTAGACTTAATTGTGAGAGATATCGATCTCACGACTGAAAAAATCATCTTTGAAATCGAAGACAACCCATATTTTGAAATTGAGAAAGAAATTTATGCAAATCCTTCTACTCCTAAAGAGTTTAAAGCAATACTAAGAACAAAGATGTTCATAAGGAGTTTTCCGGAGGAAGTAAAATTAACCATAAGTGCCACGGTAAGCTTATTATTTTATATTTCGAATTTCATATTATGCATTCTCAACTAATCTTGAACCAGATTAATGCTATCAAACAAATATTACAATCCAAATGTTCAACACATGATAATTGTTTTTCTTATACGATTTAAATGTAAAAATTATAACCAGCGAAATGTGAGTGTACTATTAGATACACCTCTGCCTAACCATTCGGGTATTCCAGGCGTGATGTTATGTCATGTCATACAGTGTGTTTGGTTAACGGCTACCGATACTATAAATACTCCTTACCCCATGAATGGAAGCCATCTTTTTTAGTCGGGTACCTGCGACATTGTGGAGTCTATGCGCTGAGCTGTCTCACCGCATAGAGTCCACAATGTCACACAATTTGTGTAGAGTTGTTTTGATATAATTTTTTAGGTCAAATACTTTTGATTCACCATAAAAACGAATGCATCATTTGGAGGTCAATATGGCAGTATTTTTTTAATTTTTCTTTTTATTTAGAATGGGCTTGCTCTTGATCTCAATCTTGACCTAAGGGCAGAGATGAGGTCGACGATAGAACGAGCTTACCCAGAAGAAGCCTATTTACTCGCGACTTAAATAGATTGGGGTTTTATGAACTTGGGAAAACCGACGCAGGCAGGGAGTTCCACTCCTTGGCTGTGCGCATAATAAAGGACTTAGCAAAGCGCTTCGTTCGAATGTGTGGAATATCTACTAGTTATGGGTGATAACCTGCAGTACGCCTAGTCTCCCGATGGAAGAAGGGAGACGGTGGAATCTGCCCGTGGAGCTTCTGCGCACACTCTTCGAAGTACAGTCTGTAGAAGACCGACAGACATGCGACTTTGCGGCGGTGGGCCAGGCTATGTAGCTTGGCAACCAGCTTATCGTCACCAATTAGCCTCCTGGCTCTGCGCTCTACAGAGTCAAGTGTGGCAAGTTGGTATTTGGCTGAGCCATCCTAAAGGTGACAGCAATACTTCATGCCGGACCGGATTTGAGCTTTATATAATATTAAAAGCTGGCCAGGCGGCTTGAAGTACCGCTTAACCTTGTTTAGGATACCCAGCTTTTTGCCGCAGTTGTACAGACGCACTTCGGAATAGTGTTGCCCAAATGCAAGACCAAGACGAGACCTTAGCCAGTCTTGGTCTTGGTCTTGTGTCAATACACCTGGTCTTGGTCTTGATCTTGGTATTGCGCTCTCAGTCTTGGTCTAGGTCTTGCAAAAAGAGTCTCGCAAGTCTTGCGAGACTCTACTACTTAGACTAGACTAAACGGAAAACGGACGAAACGTCGGGCTTTAAAGGTAAAATTCGCGATAAATACCCGTTTATATATGTTTTATAATGTAGACTAGACTACTTGCAAATACCTGTTGGCCTATTGCTATTCATTAAACACGTTAGTTTAGATCTTAGAACAACGTAACAGAGTAGGTACTTATTAAGCTTAAATTGACATAGGCATAGTGAACCACCAAATTAATAAAATTAACTTGACAATAATTAAAAAAAAGACGCAATTTAGTACTAAGGCGTAATTACTAACTCTACTAAAATATCAGCTTTAATGATTAAACCTACACCTACTAACCTATACCTTTAATGATTTTCTGTACGTGTTTAGTGGTTGACTATCCTAAACTCTTCACAAACAGCTAGCGGCTAAAATAATTATCTTAATAATAATGTAAACTTTGAAACATAAGTAGGTACCTACATAATGTTTACCAACCTACTAACTTTAGATCTGCACATTAGACATAAACAAGCACAATATAATACTCCCTACAAGGTATGAAATGAACTTTGTCAGAAAGTTATGCTAGGTACATTTTTATCACATGGGAACATATTTGTGAGTAACACGCTACCAACTTAATAAATAGTCGAAATATAATAATCAATACAATACCTTTTAGTGTTATGACGATACGGTTTTGACACTGGGGAACGTCTATCAAAATTAGGATTGAAACCAAATCCCTACTTAATAACGCCCAAATCTCAGTTTGACTTAACTGCGAGACGCAAGAGTCTTGCAGGCTTAGTCTTATTCTTGCTCAAATCTTGCAGGGTTCAGTCTTGGTCTTGCTACAATAAGTCGGTCTTGGTCTTGCAAAAATGCAAGAACAAGACCAAGACCGATTTTGGGCAACACTACTCCGTAAAGTAGGGGCCAGATCAAACGGACTCCTTTTGGCGGTCAACAGACACACTTGCGTTTTGGTGGCGTTGAAATCAACCAGATTCTCGTCACCCCACTTGGAGAGAAGACTTAATGCTGAATTCGTGCGCTCTACCATGGCCTCTCTCAATGAGTGTACTTCATGAACGTGATTTTGCGCTAGATGTATAACTTTCCATGACAGTGCTGTCACCTGCGTACCCAACAATACCAGGAACAAGGAGGTCATTGATGTGCAGCAGGAAAAGTGTCGCGGAGAGAACAGACCCCTGAGGAACTCCGGCATGGATAGCCATAAGGTCAGAGGAGCAGCCATCAATGACCAATCGGAATCAGTAGAATACAAAATATAAAAAAAAACTGGCCAAGTGCAAGACGGACTTGCACATGAAGGGTTCCGTACTATCGTAGTTGGGAAGCCCCCTTTAATTTGTATTATTTCTTGTCAAACCGGCAACAGATAAACATATTTAGTGATAAGTTTGTTTTACATAGTGTTTGTATCAATGACAAAGTTATATTTGCGGTTTTTTTAATGTGCAATATCTCAAAAACTATTTACTATATATCGTTCAAATTAATTTTCAAATGATTGACTTTATATATATATAGAAAAATGGTTTTAAGAACCTCAATGTTATTTTTGAAGACTTATTTAAAGACACGAATAGGTTTGATGAAAAAAATGTTTTTTAGTTTCAGTTCTATGTATGGGGAGACCCTCCTTAGTCTTTAGTCCCCCCCAGAAAAAAGGCAGCGTGTTGGTTTAAGTGTAAAAATATTGCAGACAGAGTGACTTCCGCTTTAGAAATAGTATGAAAGCAAAGATGAAATTAAATTCCTTACGTACATTTCTTTTTTGCCAGGACTCTGATCGAACAGGTGATGACCCGAGAACTAAGCAAACGACAATAAGATTTCTTGGAAATACCGATTTTGTGCTCCCCGAAGAGCCGGTGTTCTCCGAGACGTTTTACCTGGCTGACTACACAGATGACAATCGAGTTGTCCTAACTAAACCGATTACTCTACAAAGTGGTTATGACAAACTTGTGCAGTTTAATATCAGAGGGGGTAACTATAAACACTAAGTTATACGCTATATTAGTAAAGGTTCCAAAGTAAATTAACAAGAATTTATAGTTTGTAATAATTTAGCTAAGTAGAGGGATACATAATGCTTCTGACCAATTAAATGCATCATGACCAGTAAAATTACACGGAAATGGTTTCCTTGGTAACAGCCACATTAAAAACAAAGTACAATGAAATTCCGACTTGAAAAACGTAGACGGCCATTTTCCTTAAAATTTAATTTTTAAACTTCACAGGGTGGTTAGAAAATTTTAGGCTTGTAGAAGATGAGGACAATAAGATATCAATCCATGTTGTCGAGCCGCTAGCAGCTGACGATCTCATGGAAACCAACATTCACCTTATAGTGGCAGCAGACCGAGAGCTCACTAGCGGAGCTTCGACAACTGTCGTACTGCGGTTACCTGAAGGTGAACTGTGACTTTTGCACTTTTACGTATTTTACAAATCACATAAAATTATTAATTGTCCCTCAGTATCACATATATAATGTTCCCAGTATCTACATCGGTTTATGCAGCACATCAGCAGATAGCCGACGTAGATTTTGCTTATATTTTGTTATTTTATTTAAGAGATGCTTCATTATCAATAATTATAAAGTCCAAATTGTCCCTTGTTTCCGATACCGGTGGGCTACCAATTTTTATATGTTTTTATAAATATTTTTTTATGAGTATGCTAAGGTGGTTCGGTCATGTGGACAGGATGAATGAAAGTCGATTAACAAAAGGTATTTACAAGGCAGATGTGAGTGGCAACGCAGGGAGAGGACACCCTAGAAAGACACACTGATCTTATTGGTGCTGTTCTTCAGAATGGACAGGTGCGTAGTACTCATAACCGGCGTGCGTGTATGACCAGATGTATGAATGTGGACGAGGCAAAAGGAGTATGTAAGGATCGTAGCAAGTGGCTTCTGTGGTTTCTGCCTACCCCCATGGGAAAAGGGTGTGAGTTTATGTATGTATGTAATATTTTATAGCGCATAAATTTTGTTAGTCGTAAGAGATAAAGGACGAACATTCCAGCTTCGGCGGGGCCGAAACTTTCGGCTGTATTGTGGCCGAAACCGAAACTGGTCGAAACCGAAACCGAAATTTCGGTCGGTCACCAGTTTTAATTCTTTGTCCATCAAAATTACCACGATAATTAGTACTAACTCATGAAATTATCAAAAAAACAATTTTTTTCAGTGGCGCCTCTGGAATTTGAAAGAGCTCACTATGAAGGAACGATTGAGGACAAAAACCTGCGCGTCACACAGCTGATTTTAAGTCAAGGGTACCGAGATGCGCCTGTATCTGCCACTGTTATAAATGGTAAATTGAACATTCGTATAGGTAATATTTCCTAGGCATTATTTAAGAAAAATCTAATCGAGTTAAAAAAAAACACAAATCGAGTGATTTGTAAATGTTACAATGAGTGGTCGAAGTAAGTCCGTTTTAGTGTAATTATTTGCTCCACGAGCAAATTTTATCCATGGACCGATACCCTGGCCCATTGGCGGTTATTTTGATAAATATGTACGCGTTAAGATTTTGTGTTTAGGTTTTAAGTACCTGTTTGCCGTCGACTTGTGCCGAAAATTTGAAACGGTTATGGGTATGGCTACTGCGCTGTTATGTGATATGGCACAAGCCCGCCACACTATTCCCAAACCACTGTAACTCCTGTTAGCCAGAATCAACAGTGGCGACCACAAGAAAAGCGCCGAGACAATTAAGCTCGACGAAGTTCCAGGGAAACGATTTAACTGTCTTGGATCCCGCAACGAAAATAATCAGAAAAGAATAGCGGAGGAGTAGGAAAAACATAATTTCCACTTCCCTCCATATCAGCAGGAGACAGAACAGAACAAGGCCAATAGGCACACAGGGACGTATACAACTGGGATAGGCCCAGTTGCCTAGCACCACGGATATTATTGTCATTAATATTACTGGGTCCTAAGTTGTGAGCTGTTATATTTGATTCCAATAATAGGTATGACAAAAATGCTTGAACGCACGGAAATTTGTTCTAGTTTCTACAAGGTCCGTATAGTAAATAACTCCGGATGTAACCCGTACACTATTTAACATAATATTACGTTCATTCTGCCAAAGACTACACTCCCATAAAATGTGATGTGCAGATTGTTCAAATTCGCAGTCAGATGTAGAACATTGACAAAAAGGCGAGTCAACAAGCTTGAAGGAAAATAATTTACTCTTAAAGTTACCATGACCTGTGAGAAATTGGGCAACACAGTGATCCACCTCCAGCCATGTCCTGGCCAGCCGCTCACGAACGGATGGAAAGAACTGATGGAGGTGTCGGCCTTTGATAGAATTATCCCACCTACATTGCCATTCAGACAAAAGTATGTGAAAATGGTAGTTGTCCTCTAAAGCCTTCTTAATCAATCATTGTTTTCCAGAACATTCATCATACTTCAGTGCTGTCGTCGAAGGCAATACAGTCACACTATCAATGACATCAATAGACGAAAGCATTATAATGGAGAATAACTTAATAAATCTCGAGATATTAGCCACCAGTGGCCGCAGCTCTGCGACGACTATCGTCAGTCTCGAGATAATAAAGGACGACAACGTTACACCGGTCTTTAATAAGCCCATATATACAGGATCGTATAGCCCTGCTGGTTTAATCCTTGATGAAATCGTATTAGTTCAGGGGCATGTTGGAGTTGATGCAACAGTCTTGATTGGAGGTAATTATTAATATTCACGTAAAGAATTCTCTTCCAATTTTGAAGCTTCGACAACATTTGCACCCATTTGCTCGAAATAGTGTTTTTTAACAATAGGTTTAAAAGGTAACTTAACACATTTGTTTAGAAGAAGAAGTCAATAAATACTTCAGACCGGTGCTAGTCGGAGCTACAGTGAGGATAGAGATTGTTGAAACCATTCCACCAGAAATATATAACAGAGAACGCATAGTGGTGTCCTTAGAAGTCAGGAAACCGAGAACAGTGGGTGCTAGTGCTACAATCATCATCAATTTACCAACAGGTAATTATTACAATTTTATTATTTCTATTTTAGTAAGCCCGTATTGTCCCATTCCTCGGCAAATCGTCAATATTATTTATTTTAATACAATTATCGTAAATGGTACTTTCTAAATGGTACTACATAATATGTCGATTAATATTCAAAGTCAGTAACGGACTAATATACATCATAATATTATCTTAATTGACACAAAATTATTTTACTTCAAGTACTAATTCAGAAACCAGCAACAAGTAGATAGATTCAGGTGAAGATCTGAAACTGGCCTTCTGAGATAGCTATTAAAACTCTTCAATAATAGATATTAAGCAAATCTGTCGTGATTGTTGCAATCACCTAGGTATGATTTTTTTTCTAGATTTCAAAATGCTTTGTTGTACGTACCGTAAAACGGTGTGAATAGAAACGCAGGGGTGAATCGAAACAACAATAAGAGACGGATTTTAACGTTGAATTAATAATATGATATGTGGTCAAAAACGTACCTAAATTATAAAGTAAAATTAACCGTATAAAAAAATTGTATTTGTTGGTAACATAACCAATTTAATTCAATGCTAAAATCCCTTTCAAACTTTTGTCTCTATTCACCCCTGCATTTCTATTCACCCCTACGTTTCTATTCACCCCGTTTTACCCGGTGCCTTTCTTTCGCCATTTATGTTTAGTTAACATTTTTAACCGACTTCAAAAAGGAGAAGGTTCTCAATTCGTCGGAATCTTTTTTAATTGGGGATAAGTCTATTGCCCTGTCATGTATTGAAAAGAAATAAAGCCATGACATGTTTGTATTGTTAACAAGTTAAAATTTATACCTAAAAACTTTTCAGCTTTTATTATTGCTGGGGTATTTTCGTCGTTGGCTGATATTCCAGTAGTTATTGCAAGAAGTTCACACCAAACCACTGTTAGGTTGCATCGTTTCAAACTACCAGGAGGCCAGAATTATAAAGTAGTAGTATCTTCATTGTATACTGCATGATATTAGTATTCGATTATGAGATTCCTACAACATACAATACCATACCACCTTCATGTTTCTGGCCTCCTGGAAGTTTGTGAGACTTTACTATAATTGTTTCTTATCACCTATTTGCCCTTCTAATTTCTATTACATAATCTTCGAGTGTAAACTTGCACCGTAACCTGAGGCTATTGTGGCGTTTTATCCCACATAAATGCAAAGTTAAGTTAAACAAGAATAACTTAACCCTGTCTTTGCTGTCGGGTTAAAACTGATAGTATAAAGATAGGTAAAAAGTTAACAAACATGATCACCTACTCTGCATGTTCATCGTTGCTATGATTCTCAAAATGTTATAGTTTGTTATGCTGTCTTATGGTTAGCATTTAATCAGTCTTTCACGAAGTAGATAATTACCATGTTCGGACAAGGGAATGTACTCAGTAATATCTGAGATAAGCTTGATAAATGCCAAGATCGAAATATTTTTTGATAATTTTACTTAATAAACGTGAGTAATATGCTTATCACCGTACTTAGTTATACTAACAACGATGATGACTTTAATAAAAATGTTTTTGTTGACTTAAAGAAAAACATATAGTAGTTTATGCACAAAACTACAATTTACCGAACTATAGAAACTATTGTTAGTGCTTTCTTTTGTAAGACAAATCATCAAATGACTCCACCCTCTCTGGGCGGAGCAGAAAGAAGTATCAGACTTTTATTGATTTTACTGCCCATTGTGTTCCGGGGCCGCGGAATTCCTTTCGATCAACCAGCAGCCCCGGCAGGCGTCGGCCCTTGCAGACCCCTTCCATGTTGCTGACATGTTTTTGAGGCGCGCGTGTAAAACAAACGCGCCATCAACACGGGCTCTCGTCATAAGACGGACGGACGGTGAGCTAGCCCATTACTCACCGTCCACAGGCCCGCGCCTACGGTGGCCGGAAGCCATCACGTGGTCCACGACGCCCGTAGCGTCTCCCGCAGTGGCTGGGACGAGAGGTTCTCTCAATCTCACGTTCCACCAGCTCCATCGCTAGCGTGACTAGCTTCGCAGAAGGAGGTGACGGCATCCCATTCCCTCCCGCTCCGGAAGTTGAATTGAACCCGTGTCGGACGCAAGAGGTCGCCACCGACATCAAGGTTCCTCAAATTTTTCTTTTCTTAATTAATTGGCTACTTGACTACTCTTAAAAATTCACGAAAATGTTATATTATTTCAAAGAACTAACAGAAATAACACGATGTGTGAAAAAAATCGAAATGTGTGCTATGTGTCCCACACATAGTAGAATTGAAACTTCAACGGACAAGTGGACAAATGGATCGCAACGGGCAAGTGGAGAAACGAATCGCAACAAAATTTAATGTAGAATATTTGTGCCCTTTACTCTATACAGTTTAAACATCTTAGAAGATATCGCAATGTAAAAATATCCGCGCGACAAAAGCGCGGTTAGTGGGGATTCTGGCCTGCGGGGGCTCCGAAGAAATTCAAATTCAAAATATTTACTGCACCATAATGTTTACAAGGTACAAGGTGTTACTGTATATTTAACAGTAAGAGATACCTATAGTAATTCACACTTTAATATAATCTAAACTAATATTATAAACATTTCGTGTTTATAATATTAGTTTAGATTATATTAAAGTGATATAAGATTTTTTGTTTGTTACGATTTAACTCAATTTATGTTGACATGATTTGTTACAAGCTGTATTATGTGACGCAGACGAAGTTGCATGGGTCAGCTAGTATTATATATATTATATCAAAGAAAGAAAAAAAAAAGTAAAGCAAGCCTATTGCCACCAACCGGTGTAATTGGGAGCAAGCCCAGTGCCATTCTCATTAAATGATGTCTCAAAAAGGAATATTTTTTCCCATTTTTGCAACATTTTTTATTTATGCTCCGCTTCTATTGGTCGTAGCGTGATTTTATATAGCCTATAGCCTTCCTCGATACATGGACTATCCAACACCAGAAAAAATATTTAGTTCCAGCTAGTAGTTCCTGAGATATCTCTTTTTTCGCTTTTTTGTGACAAAAAATCCTAATATGGGTAATCCTAAAAATGCGTTATGGGCTATAAAGAAGTTTCCCTTCAAAAGAAATAAAATCAATCAGAAAATGGCTTAGTTTTAACTGATTTTAAATGACATGTTAGACAAAGACAGCGTTATAGTAAACGTGACGTCATATTTCATACCACCATAATTATTATATAGTAACGTCACGGTTACGTAGACACAAATGGCCGTTTCGCGTGACAATGACAGTAAGTCCCCCCACCAAAAACTTCTAAGCATGTAACTACTCCATTTTTTATCGGTTTTATTATGTTTTTCACACATCGTGTTATTTCTGTTAGTTCTTTGAAATAACATAACCTTTTCGTGAATTTTTAACAGTACTCAAATAACCAACTGTTGATGACGTACTCGCTTCTACTAAGGCCTTAAAAAATATGCCCCCACCCTCTAATATCTGATGTACGAGGAGAAAAATCGTAGGTTTGTAGAAGGTAAAAAAAAACTTTAACGAAAATTGGTATGACTAGGTTGGTTTGATATTTAGCTTTTGAGATAAATGGGACTTGGCCGGTTTTTTATAAAATTGTATTCATTTTTTAAGCCCCCACTTGGCTTACTTAAACCTATTATGGGCTGCTACTGTTGCTAGCGTATCTTTCCTTAACCTTTTTTCTTTCACCAATTACAGCTAGAGAATTGCAGTTTGGAGCATCCACTTACAGAGGAAGTTTGCAAAATAATGAGTTAACTCTTGATCCAATTCCATTAACGGTTGGTTATGACAATACCGTGACATTTGCTATTAATGGAGGTGAGTAGTTTACTGCGAATGCACGTAATATCTGGTTGTTTTCATGAGATTTATTGCTTTATATTATATTCAACTGAGAAAAACGTTTGTTTTAAAAATCCATAAGTCCTAACATGTCTAACGTTTAATTGGTTTTTAGAATACGCAGAATACTTCCGCGTAACGAATGATCAAAATCTGGCCATTATAGTTCTGGATAGAGAACTTCCCAATGGGGTTATATTAGACAACAATATCGTAATCTTAAGTCTCGCTGCATCTGGTCTTAATGCTGTCACGACTACCACAAATGTGCTTCTGGATATAATAAAGGATGACACGACGACACCTGTATTCAGTCGTAATATTTACTACGGTACATACATGGGCCCATCGAACTTCAATATAGAAAACATTAACTTGGCACAAGGATCTGCTGGCGTAACTTTCAGACTCGATGGAGGTAAGTTATTAACACATAAGTATGTAACAAGATGCTTTTTCAAAATCTTTATTGCTTTTTAAAACAAAAATCTAATACCTAAAATCATCTTTTTACAGACCATGCTCAATACTTCCACTATAGAATTGAAGGTGACAATGTAGTGGTTTTTCCACGGTCCACTATCCCTGAAGACGTTATTTTTAACGAGAAGGTTTTGGTGTTCAACATTTTAGCAATGAAAGCTCTGACTGTTGGAGCGAGCGCAACTATTTCAATTAGATTCCCGTCAGGTTAGTAAGCTAAATACTATATGATTGCAATCAACTCCACAAAAGTTTTAGTATTATGGAACATTGCATAGCAACACGTCGATTTATAGCATGTTTTCTTTACCTATACATTGACGCCCAAATAAACGGAACGGAACGATAGGAATATTCTTACGAGTATCAATAACCTACGGAAAGAAAAAGGTAATTAACAACAGATACCTTCTTGAAACGATCAAACGACACGCGTCGTCTACATAGAAATATCTTCAAAAACTTTATATCTGGGACAAATACGTAAGTACGTGTTTTTAGATTGATCAAATTAACCCTAGAGTGGGCGCGTCTTTTTTCCGAACCTCAGTGGGCGCGTGGGGAGAATTTTGCCGCCCCTTTTCAATGACAGTTTTAAGTAAGAATAAAGCAATTAAATTTATTTATTTTCTCAGTATTTAAGTGAAACACAAATAAGTAATGATGAATATTTTTTGGAAATCAATCTGACGTACTAATGTATTAAAATTATACTCATTCCAAATTACAGCTTTCTAGTACTAAGAGTCTTTGAGATATAGTGCGGACGGACGGACAGACAGACCGACATGGCAAACTAGAGTTCCATATTTATTGACTAGCAAACTCTAAAAATCATCTTTCGGAGGCAGGAAGGTAGGGAGGTTAATCAATTTAGTCCACATATTTTGATGAGCAACTACGAAACTCTACATTATGCGTGGTTCGACACGCACTTGGCCGGGTTTCATATTTCTGTAGTTGTACACGGCAAAGACAAAAGTCCATACAAGCACGCAATGGTAAACTAGTGCAAAGCGCAGCAGGATATAACTAAAATGACGTCCAATAAAATAGAACTTGATTTATTGGCAGATATATTTTACCCTCATCATTCTCCTACCCTTATCCCAATTTATTTGGGGTCGCGCACCATGTCATTTTCTTCTATACTTCTCTACTATATGTTATCTCAGCAGTCACCTCCATTCTACCCATATTATTCTTCACACAGTCCACCCATCACTGATTTCATTCTTTCATGATGATCTAATAGAGGAAGAAGTACCCTCTAATCATAATATAGCCATTTACATTCATACCCACTTTTCTCATTCCTCCGCATCGATTAACACACAACTTATCAGTCACCGGCGCCACTTTTTCATACTTCAAGAAGAAGTCTCGTATGACCTCTATCTTTATTTAATTCATTCGCGTTACACCATATATCCCCCTTAGCATTCTCATCTTCATCATCAACCTATAATGTTCCCACTGCAGGGACTCAGGCCTCCTCTCTAGTAGAGGGATGGGCTATAACCCACCACGCAGGCCCAGTGCGGGTTGGTAGATGTCACACGTCTTAGATTTTTTTATTTTTTTGGTTCTAAGACATGCCAGTTTCCTCACGATGTTTCCTTAACCGTTTTGAGAGCAGCGGTGATAAAATAAATTATTCGAAGTAATGCCCCTGCCTGGGATCGAAACAACAACTTCCTGTTCGAAAATTGGGGCCACCACCACTGACTCCTATCTACAGGCGTCATGCCATGTCGTGTGATTGTCTTTCATTCATCCTCTTTGTGGCCCAACATTATGATCCATCCAAGACAGCAGGTCAGGCAAGACAGGCATTGTTCTCATGACCCCGCCAATACAATGTTCATTCTGTGCTTGTTTATTTCGCCATCGCTTTGAACGAATGAGTCAAGATACTAAAAGTCGGAGCAAACTTTGTAAGAGCGCGCCATCTATCGCTTTGTTTCTAGAACTGAAGAGACCGCCGTAATCGCAGAATATGTATTCAGTTTAACTTCTGTCGATTTTCAAGCTAAGATTCTACACCTTCTAATGCCATTTCTCCAATATGCTCTAAATCTCACGTTCATCTATATCAACAAGAACATTTTAGCATACACCATAGTGCCTCTTCGCAGTATTTTATTATTTTTGATCGTATTTAACCTAATTACTTAAAATTTAAGCAAACAACCTATTTTTATTAATAAAAAAACATAATCAAAGGCGTTACTAAAACATCAACATAATATTTTGTTTTAGACTTAACAGATAGCGTCATTATGGGATTTTCGCAAAGTACTTATACCGGAACTATAGGAAACAGTGGTCTAACAGCCGACAGCATTGTACTCAGCTCTGGGTATGCACCTGGTACTGAATTTATACTGACTGGAGGTATGTTTCTTATTATACCAAACAAACTACTGATTCTCAACAAAAATTTGCCTTGCATATCAATGTGACTATGTTTTTATCATCTTTGTATGATTTCAGAGTACGCGAATTATTTCAGAGCGACACCCGATAACCACGTTGTGTCGCTATCGGTTCTCAATACTCTGCCGATTGAGGCGACTGAAAACACATTTATACTGTTGGAGATAGAAGCCAGAAGAGAAAGAGCTATATCCGTTTGGACAAGTGTAGTCATAGAAGTTGTTAGAGAGGAAATTATTGCTCCAGTATTTGCGCAAGCGTATTACAGGGGTGCTTATAATGTTGAAACGGGATTGCAGTTTACCCAAATAATTTCCTTATTACACGGCTACGACGACACGGTGTCCTTTGACTTGGACGGAGGTAATCTTCGAACAAATTATTCGCCAAAAGTTGTAGTTTACATTAAACGTCCGTATAGTATTTTAAATAACACATTTTTTCAGAATTCCATACGTACTTCAGCTTGGTTCCGAGGGACAGTAATTCATACAGCATAGTTGCTCCGGTAACCATATCAGATGAGGTACTACATGCAAACAGCCAGTTTCTATTCACCGTCGTCGCTACGAAGCCCGGAGCGTATGCTGCACGTTCGGCTGTTTCCATCGAAATTGAAAAAAGTAAGTGCCGCTATAAGACACAATTAAGTACTTGACAATAAAACGGACAGTAATAATTTGCCGCCACAAATCAAACGGAACAAATCCGTCGCCCAGACCTAAGGTACCTAACCTTAGGTCTAGGCGATGGATTTGTAAAAAAAAAACGGAATAAAAAATATGGTGTTCAATTCTAGCTTTAACATATATGGTCATACGACACTAATTCACTATGCATGTGTGTCTGTATGTAACCATAATGGTCTTCTAAACGTCGAAGCGGATTTTAATGCGATTTCCAACACAACTTATAGAATTTGTTTCGGAGACGTTACGTTACGGTTACGTTATGTCATCATCATCATCTTCACCCTATTAATGTTCTCACTGCTGGGACACAGACCTCCTCTCTTTGAGACCGAATAGGCTATCATCTACCTCGAGGGCCCAGTGCGGATTGGTAGATGTCTTCGATTTTTTGGCTCTAGGACATGCCTAGGACGTTTCCTCACGATGTTTTCCTTCACCGTTTTTGAGAGCAGTGATGATAAAATAAATTACACAAAGTAATGCGCCTGACTGGGTTCGACCCCACGTCTTACTGTTCGTTAATCGGGGCCCCCACCACTGGGTCACCGCTGCTCTTGTGTAACACTAACATATTAATTAGTACATGGGACGTGATGTTTAACTGAAATTCACGTGAAATATCTATTTGTTTTAGATGAAGTCATATTAAGTTTTGAGCAGAGTACCTACACTGGAACTATAGGAAGCAGTGGTCTAACGGCCGATAGCATTGTGCTCAGCTCAGGGTATGCACCCGGTACTCAATTTATACTGACTGGAGGTATGTATCTTCCTATACCAAACAAGCCCCTGATTCTCAACAAAATTTTGCCTTGCATAATCAATGTGACTACATATGTTTTTATCCTCTGTTTATGATTTCAGAGTACGCGAATTATTTCAGAGCGACACCCGATAACCACGTTGTGTCGCTATCGGTTCTCAATACTCTGCCGATTGAGGCGACTGAAAACGCATTTATACTGTTGGAGATAGAAGCCAGAAGACAAAGAGCTATATCCGTTTGGACAAGTGTAGTCATAGAAGTTGTTAGAGAGCAAATTATTGCTCCAGTATTTGCGCAAGCGTATTACAGGGGTGCTTATAATGCTGAATCGGGATTGCAATTTACCCAACTAATTTCCTTATCACACGGCTATGACGACACGGTGTCCTTTGACTTGGACGGAGGTAATCTTCGAACAAATTATTCGCCAAAAGTTGTAGTTTACATTAAACGTCCGTATAGTATTTTAACTTACACGTTTTTTCAGAATTTCATTCGCTCTTCAGCTTGGTTCCGAGGGACAGTAATTCATATAGCATAGTTGCTCCGGTAACCATATCAGATGAGATACTACAAGCAAACAGCCAGTTTCTATTCACCGTCGTCGCTACGAAGTCCGGAGCGTATGCTGCACGTTCGGCTGTTTCCATCGAAATTGAAAAAAGTAAGTGCCGCTATAAGACACAATTAACTACTTGACAATAAAACGGACAGTAAAAATTGGCCGCCACAAATCAAACGGAATAGGTAGGTACCTTAGGTCTAGGCGATGGATTTGTACAAAAAAAAACGTAATACAAAATATGGTGTCCAATTCTAGCCTTAACACATACGGTCATACGTCACTAATTCACTATGCATGTGTGTCTGTATGTAACCATAATGGTCTTCTAAACGTCGAAGCGGATTTTAATGCGATTTCTAACACAACTTATAGAATTTGTTTCGAAGACGTTACGTTACGGTTACGTTATGTCATCATCATCAATCTTCACCCTATTAATGTTCTCACTGCTGGGACACAGACCTCCTCTCTTTGAGACCGAATAGGCTATCATCTACCTCGAGGGCCCAGTGCGGATTGGTAGATGTCTTCGATTTTTTGGCTCTAGGACATGCCTAGGACGTTTCCTCACGATGTTTTCCTTCACCGTTTTTGAGAGCAGTGATGATAAAATAAATTACACAAAGTAATGCGCCTGACTGGGTTCGACCCCACGTCTTACTGTTCGTTAATCGGGGCCCCCACCACTGGGTTACCGCTGCTCTTGTGTAACACTAACATGTATTAATTAGTACATAGGACGTGATGTTTAACTGAAATTCACGTGAAATATCTATTTGTTTTAGATGAAGTCATATTAAGTTTTGAGCAGAGTACCTACACTGGAACTATAGGAAGCAGTGGTCTAACGGCCGATAGCATTGTGCTCAGCTCAGGGTATGCACCCGGTACTCAATTTATACTGACTGGAGGTATGTATCTTCCTATACCAAACAAGCCCCTGATTCTCAACAAAATTTTGCCTTGCATAATCAATGTGACTACATATGTTTTTATCCTCTGTTTATGATTTCAGAGTACGCGAATTATTTCAGAGCGACACCCGATAACCACGTTGTGTCGCTATCGGTTCTCAATACTCTGCCGATTGAGGCGACTGAAAACGCATTTATACTGTTGGAGATAGAAGCCAGAAGACAAAGAGCTATATCCGTTTGGACAAGTGTAGTCATAGAAGTTGTTAGAGAGCAAATTATTGCTCCAGTATTTGCGCAAGCGTATTACAGGGGTGCTTATAATGCTGAATCGGGATTGCAATTTACCCAACTAATTTCCTTATCACACGGCTATGACGACACGGTGTCCTTTGACTTGGACGGAGGTAATCTTCGAACAAATTATTCGCCAAAAGTTGTAGTTTACATTAAACGTCCGTATAGTATTTTAACTTACACGTTTTTTCAGAATTTCATTCGCTCTTCAGCTTGGTTCCGAGGGACAGTAATTCATATAGCATAGTTGCTCCGGTAACCATATCAGATGAGATACTACAAGCAAACAGCCAGTTTCTATTCACCGTCGTCGCTACGAAGCCCGGAGCGTATGCTGCACGTTCGGCTGTCTCCATCGAAATTGAAAAAAGTAAGTGCCGCTATAAGACACAATTAACTACTTGACAATAAAACGGACAGTAAAAATTGGCCGCCACAAATCAAACGGAATAGGTAGGTACCTTAGGTCTAGGCGATGGATTTGTACAAAAAAAAACGTAATACAAAATATGGTGTCCAATTCTAGCTTTAACACATACGGTCATACGTCACTAATTCACTATGCATGTGTGTCTGTATGTAACCATAATGGTCTTCTAAACGTCGAAGCGGATTTTAATGCGATTTCTAACACAACTTATAGAATTTGTTTCGAAGACGTTACGTTACGGTTACGTTATGTCATCATCATCATCTTCACCCTATTAATGTTCTCACTGCTGGGACACAGACCTCCTCTCTTTGAGACCGAATAGGCTATCATCTACCTCGAGGGCCCAGTGCGGATTGGTAGATGTCTTCGATTTTTTGGCTCTAGGACAAGCCTAGGACGTTTCCTCACGATGTTTTCCTTCACCGTTTTTGAGAGCAGTGATGATAAAATAAATTACACAAAGTAATGCGCCTGACTGGGTTCGACTCCACGTCTTACTGTTCGTTAATCGGGGCCCCCACCACTGGGTTACCGCTGCTCTTGTGTAACACTAACATGTATTAATTAGTACATAGGACGTGATGTTTAACTGAAATTCACGTGAAATATCTATTTGTTTTAGATGAAGTCATATTAAGTTTTGAGCAGAGTACCTACACTGGAACTATAGGAAGCAGTGGTCTAACGGCCGATAGCATTGTGCTCAGCTCAGGGTATGCACCCGGTACTCAATTTATACTGACTGGAGGTATGTATCTTAATATACCAAACAAGCCCCTGATTCTCAACAAAATTTTGCCTTGCATAATCAATGTGACTACATATGTTTTTATCCTCTGTTTATGATTTCAGAGTACGCGAATTATTTCAGAGCGACACCCGATAACCACGTTGTGTCGCTATCGGTTCTCAATACTCTGCCGATTGAGGCGACTGAAAACGCATTTATACTGTTGGAGATAGAAGCCAGAAGACAAAGAGCTATATCCGTTTGGACAAGTGTAGTCATAGAAGTTGTTAGAGAGCAAATTATTGCTCCAGTATTTGCGCAAGCGTATTACAGGGGTGCTTATAATGCTGAATCGGGATTGCAATTTACCCAACTAATTTCCTTATCACACGGCTATGACGACACGGTGTCCTTTGACTTGGACGGAGGTAATCTTCGAACAAATTATTCGCCAAAAGTTGTAGTTTACATTAAACGTCCGTAGAGTATTTTAACTTACACGTTTTTTCAGAATTTCATTCGCTCTTCAGCTTGGTTCCGAGGGACAGTAATTCATATAGCATAGTTGCTCCGGTAACCATATCAGATGAGATACTACAAGCAAACAGCCAGTTTCTATTCACCGTCGTCGCTACGAAGTCCGGAGCGTATGCTGCACGTTCGGCTGTTTCCATCGAAATTGAAAAAGGTAAGTGCCGCTATGAACTATAATACAATTAAGTACTTCACAGTAAACGGACACGAATAATTTGAAGCCACATATCAAATGGAATAGGTAGTTCTAGGCGACGAATTTCTATTGAAATAAAAACGTCACATCAAGTGGTGGCGCGCCTTACACCAAATACTTGCGTGGAAATATAATGTAATTTTTGCGTTTATCCCAGACGCAGGGAGCTGGTTGGTTTGATTAGTGGACTGTATTGTTGCGGGGATTGAAAAGTACGTAAATAAGTAGTCTGACCTTGCAAATGCGACACGAATTAGGACGACGAACTTGTGACCTTGGACAAAGGATCTGGCAGGAAACATGCAGCACCACTGACCTGTAAATTCGCCGTCTCCAAGATCTATCCTCCGCGTCGGTCGGCAGAGAGGTCGAGTCCTTGCTGGATTCAGGGCGGCACACGAGGGGGCGCGCACAGATGCCTTTCACCACATGAACACGCACTTTCCGTAGTGTTTTAGACAATAGTTCGCAATTATGCACTAGCGGCAATTCGCCACCGTAAGTTAAGAATAAATTAATAAGGGAGCATGTTCTTAGCAACGCTACTCTCGTTCAAGTGGCCGAGAGTCTTCACACAGTCACCATCGGCGGTGACAAGGACAGCGATGGTCCAGGTGTGCATGTGGGAAAAGGATGGGATGCGGTAGGATAGTGAAGCATTTTGCAAGTCATTTTTACTTCTACCCTACAATGAAAATTATGAACGAATACGAAATCCAACATCCCCCCAGCCTTGAAGAATCCCTTTAAAAAAAGGTTTGAAAAGCAAGAAAATCGCTATATTCAGCAACTTCTACTATAACTAATACAACTAGAGCGGGTAAATGTAATGAAATTTCTAAACTAAACTTATCTAACGTAAGCTAATTAATACTTATGAGCGAAAATATGTATATAAATATATTGACTATTGAGTCGGAAGTGGGCATAACCGCCCTACTGGTCGTTTATAACTACCGGTCTTAGTTTTTACTTCCGCTACGCGAACAACACCATCCTTACCAGGGTATACGTTGGTAACAATTCCTAATGGCCACTGCAAGGGTGGAGCGTTATCTACATTTAACAACACTACGGTACCGACTGTGATCGGGTTACACGGAGTATTCCATTTCTCGCGTTGTTGCAAATTATGTAAATATTCCGACTTAAATCGTTTCCAATATGATTGAACTATCGAATCCATTAAGGAGAAACGAGACAACAGATCTGGGGCCGTATTTTTGAATCAATAGAATTCCAAATCGTGTACGAAATCGCAGAATTCGTATGAGAATCCCTAAAATCGCTATTTTTGAATATTCATACCCGTGAATTTTGCAACGAGTGGTCCGACCCACTCGTTTTCGATATTCTACCAGTAGAAATGAGAATGACACTGACAAGTGAAGATTTGTTGACAGATACGTTACGTTGACTTTATCTAACCTATAAATCAGTGTTTTCTTTCGCCTTTCGCGATGGTTAGCCTCGAGGAGTATATCCTGATGAATTACATCAGCGACAGAAAAAAATATGTAAATACTAGAGAAAAAAATATCGAAATCCCAATGACAGCCGTCAGACAATGACATTATAACTTTTTAATTTACGTTCCGTTCCACCGTAACTCATTACCGGTTTTTAAAATCAACGAGTTATGGCTTTCCGGTTTTTATTTTTCTGCGTGAAATGAAAAATGTTATAAGATTCGAGTTTTAGGGCAACACTAATTTCTATTACTTCAAAAATACGTAAAATTTGGAGCAATAGAAATTCATTTCGTATACGTTTTGCTTTCGTGCATGAATTTAAGATTCACTTCGAGTGATTCAAAAATACGGCCCCTGTTCGTTCTTCGGATAAGTCGGCCGCGGGCAAACATTCTAGCGGAGTAGTAGATAGAAAATGCGCGGGAGTAAGTGCTAATGGTTCTGATGGGTCAGAGCTCAAAACATAAAGAGTACGGCTATTTAGCACTGCCTCAATTTGATTAAGAATGGTTGACATCTCCTCAAAGGTGAGGACTTGATTGCCGATTGTACGAAATAAAAGCGACTTGGTGCTCTTAACGTTCGCTTCCCATATCCCTCCGAAGTGACTTGCTGTAGGAGGGTTCATTCGCCTTGCCAGGCGAGCCGCGGAACGCGCTGAGGAGGGGTGCCGCATTGATCGGAGGGTGCTCTCTTCGTCGTCTTCCGGCGGTGAGCCAGAAACCGGTACTGAGCCCAATACCGGTGGTGAGCCGGAGACCGGGGGTGGCTCCGATTGTGAGCGCATGGCCGAGTTTGCGGAGGTCGTGAGGACCTCAATCCGCGACGTGGCTTTGAAGAGGACGCATGCGTCCAAAAGCAAAGCCATTAGCGAGGCCTCGACCTCCATTTTGGCGGCAGCGGAGGCGCTGTGTGGTAGGCCTCCCTTGGACGAAGTGTCCACATTGCGGGCGGAGGTCTCCCGCCTGGCGGCCGACATGGATTCTCTCCAAAGGGAGAATGAGAGGCTCCAAGCTGACCTGGCCGGGCTCCGTAGAGCAGGCCCCAAGGAGTTGCCACAGGAGGGGCTCGGACGCGGGCAAAGCCAGCCCCCAGCTGTCGATGACCAGGTCCTGAACCTGGTTCGGCAGGAGCTGGCTGCCCTCCACGCACGGTGTTCCGTCGTGGAAGGCATTGTCCTGCGCCCCTCTCTGGGAGGTAAAAAATCTTATGCGGGCGCTACGGCCGGCGACCCCAAGGCGGGGCCGTCCAGCCGGCCCGACAGCGGGGCTGCGAAGCCTCCTGGAAAGCCGGCTCCGGTGAACACAGCACCAGCGCCGGCGAATAAGACGGCGGCCCCTAAGAAGGGCAAGGAGGCACCCCCCCAGAAGGGTAAGGCGCCTGCCCAGGAAAAGGGCAAAGCGCCTGCCCAGAAAAAGAGCAAGGCGCCTGCCCAGAAACAGGGCAAGGCGGCAGCGGCGAAGGTGACAGCGCCAGAGGCGGGCCTGCCACCCCCACCTCCCCCACCCCCAGAGCCTCCCGCGGCCGAAGACGGTTGGCGGGTGGCTGGGGAGAAGCGGAAGGGGCGAAAAGCGGCCCAAAAGGCTAGGCGGGCAAAGCGCAAGCGACGGCATAAGGCGCGTAGCGTCGCGGCGAGGCTGCGTGCCCCGAAGACCGCGGCTGTAGTCATTACACTACAGCCGGACGCGGTAAAGAGGGGCATGTCTTACCGCGATGCGCTCGCACAAGCCAAAGCGATGGTGGATCTCGGGGAGCTCGGGATCACCGGGGGCCTCCGGCTTCGAGTCACCGCGACAGGGGCTCGAATGCTGGAGATTCCCGGAGAATCCAGCGCCTCGACCGCAGACGCTCTGGCAGAAAAGCTAAGAGCGTCCTTAAAGGCGGACGAGGTCCGAGTGTCCAGGCCCGTCAAGTGCGCGAATCTGCGCATCCTAGGGCTGGACGACTCGGTCTCCGAGGAGGAGGTGTTGGCTGCCGTCACCGCGGCCGGAGGGTGCTCTGTCAAGCAGGTCAAGGCGGGCACCCTACGCCCGGACCGCGAGGGCATGCTGACTGTAACGGTTAGCTGCCCGGTGACGGCGGCGAAGACAATAGCGGAGGGCCACACTCTGAAGGTGGGATGGTCTAGGGCGCAGGTCAAGCTCCTGGAGCCCAGACCTTTGAGGTGCTACCGGTGCCACGTGGGGCAGCACGTTGGGTGCCGATGCACCTCGGAGATGGACCGCAGCGAACTTTGTTTCCGCTGCGGTCAGCCCGGTCACCAAGCCGCGGCTTGCCTGGCCACGCCGCACTGCGACGCATGTGCGGCGGCTGGGAAGCCGGCCGAGCACCGGGCAGGGAGCAAGGCCTGCGCTCCACCCGCCAAGGCCAGGGCTAAGGGAAGGCCCTCCGCCACCACCCCCACCGTCGCCAACGCCGCAGCCGCCGCCGCCGCCGCCGCCGCTGCTGCCGCCACTGCCACCACCGCAACTCCCGCTGTGGTGAGGCCACAGGAGGCCCCGGAGGGGGCTGAAATGGACTGCCATTAATGGCCCCATTAAGCTTCCTCCAGGCGAATATCAACCACTGCGCCTGCGCTCAGGATCTGTTGCTCCAGAGTATGGCGCAGTGGTCGATAAACATCGCCGTGGTCGCTGAGCCCTATTTTGTCCCACCCAGGGCAGACTGGGTGGAGGACCTTAGTGGCTCAGTGGCCATTATTGCGTCGGCCGCCGCCGGCACCCCAGCCCTTGAGACGGTTAGGAAGGGTCAGGGGTGCGTAGCAGCACGGTTCGGGGAGATCGTAGTAGCGGGAGTCTACTTCTCTCCGAGCCGAACTCTCGCCGAGTTCCAAAACTCCCTCAGGGAGTTAAGTGTCGTCATCGGAGGCTATTCCCTACCCGTACTTGTGCTCGGGGACTTCAATGCCAAGAGTTTGGCTTGGGGTTCTCGTTACACGGATGTGCGGGGTGGGATGGTCGAGTGCTGGGCTCTGGAAACAGGCCTGGACATCCTGAACCGGGGTTCTGTACCCACGTGTGTGCGGATGCGGGGCGAGTCGGTGGTGGACATTTCGTTCGCCAGCCCTGCTCTGTCACAGCGTGTCGTCGACTGGCGCGTCATGGAGGGGGTGGAGACCTATTCCGACCACCGGTATATCCGGTTTGAGGTCTCTGCCCAGTCCTCAAGTGCGCCGGTCCCACAGACCCCGAGTGGTCCGCGTTGGGCGCTGAAGCAGCTGGACCGGGAGCTCCTCCTGGAAGCCTCGATCGTGCGGGCCTGGGTGTCATCACCGGTCAGGCCCGCCGACGTCAACAACGAGGCGGGTTGGTTCCAGCAGGCCATGTCTGATATATGCGACATGGCAATGCCCCGAGTCCGGCCAGGAAGCGCCCGGCGTCAGGTGTACTGGTGGTCGCGAGAGCTGTCGCACCTGCGTGAGCAGTGTGTGGCGGCGCGGCGCCGGTACGCCAGGCATCGCAGGCTCCGCATTCGTCCTCCGAATGCGGAAGCCACTGAGGCGGAGCTGTATGAAGGGTACAGAGCGGCGAAGACCGCCCTCCTCGAGGCTCGTAAGCGGGCCAAAGATCAGGCCCGCGAGGAGATGCTGGAGACTCTCAACAGAGATCCGTGGGGGCGCCCGTACAAGGCGGTGCGGAATCAACTCCGCACCCGGGCCCCCCCGCTGACGCAGAGTCTCCGGCCTGAGCTCGTGGAGGACGTGGTGAGCGCTCTGTTCCCTTCGCGAGGGGAGCATCCTCCCCCGCCAATGGCTCCGCCACCTGCGGTGCCGGAAGCGGACCAATCAGGATCCGATGACGACATTCCGGAGGTGACTGGGGTAGACCTGAGAGTGGCGGTACGGAGGCTTAAGGCCAAAAATACCGCCCCGGGACCCGACGGCTTGCCTGGCAAAGCCTGGGTCCTGGCCTCAGAGGCTCTTGGGCCCCGACTGGAGGGGTTCTTAAGCGCGTGCATGGAAAGAGGCCAGTTTCCGCTTCGTTGGAAGACGGGGAAGCTGGTCCTCATCCAGAAGCCGGGGCGCCCGGCGGACTCGCCGTCCGCATACCGGCCCATTGTGCTGCTCGACGAGGTGGGCAAGCTCTTTGAAAGAGTAATTGCAAACCGCCTCGCCGAGCACCTTGAGGGGATGGGTCCGGATCTTGCGGAACACCAGTTTGGTTTCCGCAAGAGGCGCTCGACGGTGGACGCCATCGCGCGCGTGAGAGCCCTCACGACGGGGGTTGCGGTCTCTCGGGGCGGTGTGGTCTTGGCGGTGTCTCTCGACATCGCCAACGCCTTCAACACCATGCCCTGGAGCTGCATTAGGGAGGCACTCCGGTATCACCGGGTGCCGGCCTACCTTCGTCGTGTAGTCGGGGACTACTTGACAGACAGGGCTGTCATCTACCCCGGTCAAGACGGAGAATGGAACCGGCGAGAGATGTCGTGCGGTGTTCCACAGGGATCGGTTCTGGGGCCGCCCCTGTGGAACATCGGTTACGACTGGGTGCTGCGTGCCGACCTTCCTAGCGGCGTCAGCGTCGTCTGCTACGCTGACGACACGCTGGTGCTGGCACAGGGGGGGTCGCACGAGGCGGCGGCCGACAATATGACACGCGGGGTTGCGATAGTCGTTGAGAGGATCTGGGTCTCGAAGTGGCACTTCACAAGTCCGAAGCAATGTGCTTCTATGGGCGTGGGAATGTGCCACCGTCGGGATCGCAGCTAACGGTGGGAGGGGTTCCCATCGGCGTCGAGTGTACTTTGAAGTACCTAGGACTCGTCCTCGACAGCCGGTGGAACTTCGTGGAGCATTTCCGACGTTTGGCTCCCAGACTGGAGCGGGCGGCGGCTGCCTTCAGGTGGCTCCTGCCCAATCTGGGGGGGCCAAACGCCTCCTGCCGGAGGCTCTATGCGGGGATCGTGCGGTCCATGGCCCTTTACGGGGCCCCGGTGTGGGCGAGTGCTTTGAGGAAGCGGGCCGCCCACTACCTGAACGCGCCCCAAAAGGTGATGGCCGTAAGGCTAGTCCGTGGGTACCGCACGATCTCCCGCGAGGCGGCGAACCTCCTTGCCGGATTGCCGCCGTGGGATCTAGAGGCGATAGTCCTCGCGCGCCTGCATGAATGGCGCGCTGAGGCGCTGCACCGGGGGGTCACTCCGTTGCCGCGGCAAGTTGCTGCGCAGCGGACAGACCTCCGGTGCGATCTCATGGCGGCATGGAGACAGCGACTGTCGCAACCCCGTGCAGGGCACGCCACGATAGTGGCGGTAAGTCCCCTCTTTGAGGAGTGGCTGGAGAGGCGCCACGGCGCCCTCACCTTCCGTCTGACGCAGGTACTCACCGGACACGGTTGTTTCGGGAGGTACCTGCACCGAATCAGGCGGGAGGAAACGCCCGGTTGTCACCATTGTGAGGATCGGCCGGAGGACACGGTGGAGCACACCGTGGAGGTGTGTCCCGCTTGGGCGGAGCCCCGCCGTGTTCTCGTAGCGGCGATCGGCGGCGGCGACCTCTCGCGTCCGGCCCTGGTGCAAGCCATGGTCCGGGGCGAGGAGGAATGGGACGCCGTCGCCTCCTTCTGCGAAGCAGTGATGCTAGCGAAGGAGGTGGCGGAACGTGAGAGGGAGAGAACCTCTCGTCCCAGCCGCCGCGGGAGGCGCTCCGGGCGTCGGGGGCCACGTGATGGCTTCCGGCCACCGTAGACGCGGGCCTGTGGACGGTGAGTGATGGGTAAGCTCGCCGTCCGTCCGTCTTATGACGACAACAGGCCGTGTCGACGGCGCGTTCGTGTTCCACGCGCGCCTCAAAGAGATGTCAGCAACATGGAAGGGGCCCGCAAGGGCCGACGCCTGTCGAGGCTGCGGGTTGTCCGCAAGGGATACCGAGGCCTCGACATGAAGGGCGAAGAAGGAACATGGGTGGTTTTTAGTCAGTAGAAGTCTGACACTCCCTTTCGCTCTGCCCAAGAGCGGGAGGGGTTATTTGATGATTTCCCACCCCCCAAAAAAAAAAAAAAAAAAAAAAAAGGGTTCATTCGCCACGTGATACGGTTCTTCGCGAGTTCATGACTAAAACTTTGATAGTAATCAGCGGTCTGTAAAAACTCATGAAGTTCATTAAAATATTTTTTAGAAGCGACAAAATTAGTCCCGTTATCACTATATAAGAAATTACAAGGACCTCTTCGCGATATGAATCGTTTAAATGCATCGATAAACGAAGCAGAAGTTAAGTTAGATACTAATTCGATATGCACCGCTTTTGTTACGAGACAAATAAAAATACAAATATAAGCTTTTACACTTCGTACGCCCCGTTTGCGGTAAGGAGTAATATATAAAGCGGCCCTGCGTAATCGACGCCCGTATGTAAAAATGCCTTGCATTGCTCTAATCTACATTTAGGCAGATCAGCCATAGGCGGAAACGTAGGCTTAGGATTAACTCGAAAACAATCATTGCATTTATGTATGTACTGTCGAACCACACGTCTAGCGGAAATAATCCAATATTTGGATCTTAATATCGAAATTAATAACTGCGGCCCGGCGTGACAATTGTCGCGGTGATAAAATTCAATTAATAATTTAACAATATGTCCTTGTCCGGGAAGTAAAATCGGATGTTTAGAAGAATATTCTAGTGTCGAATTCGATAAGCGACCTCCGACACGTAAAAGTCCGTTACATGACATTTTGTTTGTTTGATTTCGTTTTGTTTGCCACCGACTTCAGAAGCTGCTTTTTCTTGTGAAGTTTATTTTTCACTTTTTTGTGTTTTTCACTTTTTTGTGTTTTTGAAGTCGGTTTTATTTTTTGCAAAAAAGTTTTTTATTTTTCCATTTTTAGTTGTTCCCAAACAAATAATAGGTTTTATTTATCCCCAATAAATGGAACATTACATAATATCTTACTGTCCAAATCTGGGTGTACACATCTGCGTACCCCCTCAGATGTTGTATAAACAATAAACATCCAAGCGATTGCAGCAATCACGACAGATTTGCCGTCTATTTTTGAAGAGTTCTATTGTATATCTCCGAAGATCAGGATCAGATCTTCACCAAATTTAAATGGGACCACCTCAGGAGTATACTCTTTCAAATAAAAAAAGAATTTTGAGAATCGGTTCACAAATGGAGGAGAAATCAGGTAACATACATTAAAAAAAAAAAAAAAAAATACATACACACGAACATATAACCTCCTCCTTTTTTGAAGTCGGTTAAAAATTGAAACAATTTCCGTAACTTGGCCGAACATGGTTGACCTTTAGAAATATTCTTAATGTCTTCGGAAAAGTATTTAGACTGGATCGCGCGAATTATTTCCAATTCAGCTGTATTTAAATCTTCAGCGGTGATTGTATCGTTTTGCGGCAATTTTTTTATAAATCGAAGCGAAAAAACAGTAGCTTCCAGCAGCTTTTCCCAAGTGGAACACTCTGAAGCTAATTTTAAAAGCGGATTTTCATTATCTGTGACTTTAGTCACGTGCGAAACGGTTTTTTCTTCCGGTAATGAAGACCGGTTGGGTAAAAATCGCTGAATAGGCCAGTCTTGTCTAGGCAAGGATAGCCAGGATGGACCCTTAAACCATAGCTCATGTTGAATGAGCTGCGAAGGCGTGAGCCCACGAGATACACAGTCTGCGGGGTTATGTAAGCCAGCGATATGATATAAGTTTTCAGGTGAAATATTTTCCTGAATTTGAGAAATGCGGTTGGCAATATAAGTGTTAAATCTGTGTGGCGAAGCAACAGACCAACAGAGTGCTACTTCCGAGTCCGAGAAAGCATAAATATTTTCGATTTTATGTCTCTTAGATAAAGTGTCATAAACGGTTTTAAGAAGTCGCGACATTAAAAGTATTCCGTTTAATTCCAAGCGTGCGACAGTGATTTTAGGTTTAGCGGATGCAACACGCGATTTGGAGCACACGAGTGAAGTAATAGGCGATTGATCGCCATTTACGACGTGCAAATAAATTACACAGCCGTATGCGGATTCACTCGCATCTGAAAATGCGACTAAGGAAACCATAGAACCGATTTCTATACCTAGATGTCGTGGAAATGATAAATTAGATATATGCGGTAATTCTATTAAGTATTGTTGCCATATTTTAACAATGCGAGAAGGGTGTATATCGTCCCAATCGAGATTTAAAAGCCAGAGTTCTTTAATGATTAATTTAGCGAAAAGAATTATAGGGCCGACGAGTCCTAAGACATCCTACAACCGAGCGGTAGCGGATAAAATGGCGCGTTTAGTACAAACAGGTGGGGGACTTGATATTTCGAAAATAAAGGTATCCTGAGCGGGTAACCAACGCAAACCTAATATCTTAAATGTATTTCCATCGTCGAAGGAAATGCATTCAGATTGACGGTGCGACTCGGGAATATGTTCGAGCAATTCCAGCGAGTTTGAGGTCCATTTAACTAAATCAAACCCGCCAGTTTTGAAGATCTGGATCAGATCGGTAGCTGTCTTGACTGCTTCCTCGAGAGAAGAAGTAGATGAAGCTACGTCATCCATATAAATGTCCCTTTCTAATACGGCTGCCGCAGTTGGCCAGTTATGCCGTTCATCGCTAGCGAGTTGACGTAGCGTGCGGAGCGCCAAAAATGGTGAAGATCGACGCTCAAATGTGACTCGAGTGAACTCAAAAACCTCGAGCGGGTCGGTTTCTGAAAATCTATATAAGATTCGTTGATATTTGCGGTGCGGAGCATTCGTATAGATGCATAAATACATATATTTCACATCTGCACAAAAGGCAATGTAATAAACACGAACATTCAAAAGTATTTGAAATATATCAGCCTGTAGGTTGCAAGTTTGCAACCCGTATATAGGACATCATTTAGTGATAAGCCTGTATCGGTCTTGGCGCTGCCATCCAGCACAGGACGAACCTTGGTTGTCGCCTTGTCGTTGCGAATTACAGGATGGTGCGGTAGATAAAATCCTGGAGCGGCTAATGCCTCAGGTGCGGTGCGGGATAGTATACCTTTATTTAGGTAATCACGAATAACATCGTCATATTTTAATTTTAAACTTGGATCCTTAGAAAATTTCTTTTCTAAAAGTAGAAAGCGTTTTTTAGCCGTAGTATAAGAATTGCCTAGATTATTTGGGTCTTCTTTAAAAGGAAGATCAACTGAATAACTGCCGTCGGAGTTACGAACAGTGGTAGAAGTATAAATATTTTCACACTGCTGATCGTCGGGACTTAAAAATGACTGCGAAGGTAATTCCTCGACTGCCCAAAATCTTTCGACAATCTGGTGTAGCGAGTCAGAAGTAAAAGCACACAATGTGCGGGTAGCGGGTTGCGGAGAAATAATAGGAGCGTCACCTAAAATTAGGTAACCTAATGTCGTTTCAAGGGCAGAGGGCATACCATCATATGAGCTTTTAATTTGATCAGAAAGTAAAATTTCACAATAAAGTTTAACACCTAAAAGTATATCTATAGTTCCCGGTTGCGAAAACTCGTCATCAGCGAGAGGTAAGTTCCGAATAAATTCAATAGACGCGGTATCAACACAGGTGTCCGGCAACTGTGACGTAATCTGTCCTACTACCATCGGCCTTATAGAATATTCGCACTTATTATTAAAGCGAGACGTGAATTTAATTGAAGTAACACCGAGAATTTTTTGTGAAGCTCCTCCAATGCCTTGAACTTCCGAATAGCGGGTTTGGGTATAAATGGGAAGCGATAGTCGCTTACAACAAGATGCGGAAATATAATCACTTTGAGAGCCAGGATCCACTAGACATCTCAAAAAGTGAGTGCGGTTTAAAGAATCGACAAACTTTACTTTTGCGGTCCCTAACAACGTAGTCGTTTGATAACGAGCTGCTCGATCGTACGAAACTGTACAGACCGATGCATTATTTACAATAGCTGTAGGGTCATTAGTAGAAGCGGCGAGCGAATGAGTCATTGCGGACTCTGCATGACTGCTGGCCGGGGTAGGGCGCGGCGCGTCATGAGCGGTAGCGGGAATAGGATTAGCGGTGTTGGACACTACGGAGCCAACGTTACAATTTGTTTTATCATTTTGAGTTGAATTAAAATGTAATAAGGTGTGGTATCGCTTTGAACAATGAGAACAAGTATGTTTCGAAGTACAAGAAAAAGTCTTGTGTTTTATACTTAAACAATTGTTACAGAAATTATTAAGTTTTATAAAATTATATCTTTCTCGCGGGGTTAATTTAGTAAACGATGAACAAGAATATAAATGTTCATGTTGTTTATCATTGCATAAAGCGCATTTATCGCTTACACTTGGACCACTCCCTATGTCTGTATTCACAAAAGACTTGGACGGTTTAGGGATGTGCTTAGTTTGACGCTGCTGTTTAGACTGAGAATGATTATTATCTATCGATTTACTAAGGTTCGTAGAACGAGACAAAACTTTACTTTGTTCCTTTATGAATTCAATTAAATTATGGTAAGAAGGTATTTTATCTTTACGATAGGTAATTTCAAATAATTTAATTGTGTCAGCGTCTAACTTTTGCAGAGCCAAATGCAAGAAAATAAATTCGGTTAAATCATTAAGCTTTAATTGCTTATGAGCTGCTACAGATGAATCAAAATTATTTATAAATGAATCTAGCCCATCAGAACTAGCTATGGATAGCGGTTTAAACTGTAACAATTGGTTTAAATAAGCGGATGCGAGTGAGCGAGGATCGTCATACTTTTGCACAAGTGCCTCCCAAATAATAATATAATTTTCTGCGGTTGGAGCCAGCCCTGCGCAGACGCACGACGCCTGCCCAGTTAATTTACCCACTAAGTAAAATACTTTTTCACTATTAGTGAGCGATGCGTTATCGTGTATCATGCTTTTAAATTGTTGATAAAACAATGGCCATTTCTTGACATTACCGTCAAATGACATCAAATCAATGGGCGGAAGGCGAGAATTAGATTTTTGTAATGAAGGCTGATGTTCAGGTTCAGGACACACAGGTTTGTTATCGAGTAAAACCTGTTTTATAAAACAAAACATTTCTTCAAACGTTAACCAGGAATCATATTCGACCTCGGAATCGGGGTTCAACTGTAAATTTAATACATTATAGGAATCTAAAACTTGTTGATAATCATCACGCAATGTATCAATATTTGAAGCACTAGAACAAAACGACTTAAAATATTGTCGATCATCATTTTGTTTTGTGTGCAAGTTCGAAAATATTTTCTACGCGTTTGTAAATAACATCACGTTTGACTACGTATAATGACAACTGGTTTTTATTAGTAGGTACTCGTAGTGTCGAAGAACAGATCTGCATCACTACTCTTTCTCTTAGGCTTAACCATTGTGAATAAATAACTGTACCTAAATAGTATAGCGGCGATAAGTACGTAACACGAATATGTAAACAAAGTATTTATAAGCGGTTATAACGTAAAAACGATTAATTTTAGTAGCGAAAATAAATAGAATTAAGTATTGCGGGTGCGGGTGAGTGATAATTAATATCAAAAGAACTGGTATGCGAACGAGCGCTTACGAAGCGAGCCGAAGTTTACCGAACAATTACGAACAAGTTATTTAAAACACGATCCTATTGGAAACGATATAAAATGGCGGACTACAAAAATGGAATGAATTTGGAAAGAAATAACTTTTACGTTGTGTTGTACTATGCAATGCGGGTAAAAAGGGAAATAAAGGGAAATAGTTTGTCGGTGCGGGAAAATACAAAGAATAAACGACAATCTATTTAATTACGTAGTACAGTGACTGTTTAGTTATAACTGACCATGCGGTTTGAATTTAGAGTCCGGTTCGAAGTGACCAAAAATAATGGTGGCGCCTTACACCAAATACTTGCGTGGAAATATAATGTAATTTTTGCGTTTATCCCAGACGCAGGGAGCTGGTTGGTTTGATTAGTGGACTGTATTGTTGCGGGGATTGAAAAGTACGTAAATAAGTAGTCTGACCTTGCAAATGCGACACGAATTAGGACGACGAACTTGTGACCTTGGACAAAGGATCTGGCAGGAAACATGCAGCACCACTGACCTGTAAATTCGCCGTCTCCAAGATCTATCCTCCGCGTCGGTCGGCAGAGAGGTCGAGTCCTTGCTGGATTCAGGGCGGCACACGAGGGGGCGCGCACAGATGCCTTTCACCACATGAACACGCACTTTCCGTAGTGTTTTAGACAATAGTTCGCAATTATGCACTAGCGGCAATTCGCCACCGTAAGTTAAGAATAAATTAATAAGGGAGCATGTTCTTAGCAACGCTACTCTCGTTCAAGTGGCCGAGAGTCTTCACACAGTCACCATCGGCGGTGACAAGGACAGCGATGGTCCAGGTGTGCATGTGGGAAAAGGATGGGATGCGGTAGGATAGTGAAGCATTTTGCAAGTCATTTTTACTTCTACCCTACAATGAAAATTATGAACGAATACGATATCCAACATCAAGTCTGGTTTAATTTAGTTGTTTAGCTTTCGGGCATGACTTTCCATTTTAATATTAGAACAGTTTCTCTGTTTTATACTTGTATATAAGACGTCACTTTCCGTGTATGCCTATGTACCTACGATATTCTTCTATACTGCGTAAATGATTCTTAAGTAATTTTCAACACAATTTGTGTCGGAGGCTGTCTGCTAGGTTTAACAAATAACATGAAATGTCACTCAATTTTTTAAATGTTAAGCTGACGTTTTGCTTCTATTCACGTGAAACATCTATCTGTTTTAGATTTAACGGATCGCGTCATTTTGGAATTCGCGCAGAGTACCTACACTGGAACTATAGGAAGCAGTGGTCTAACGGCCGATAGCATTGTGCTCAGCTCAGGGTATGCACCCGGTACTGAATTTATACTGACTGGAGGTATGTATCTTCCTATACCAAACAAGCCCCTGATTCTCAACAAAATTTTGCCTTGCATAATCAATGTGACTACATATGTTTTTATCCTCTGTTTATGATTTCAGAGTACGCGAATTATTTCAGAGCGACACCCGATAGCCACGTTGTGTCGCTATCGGTTCTCAATACTCTGCCGATTGAGGCGACTGAAAACGCATTTATACTGTTGGAGATAGAAGCCAGAAGACAAAGAGCTATATCCGTTTGGACAAGTGTAGTCATAGAAGTTGTTAGAGAGCAAATTATTGCTCCAGTATTCGCGCAAGCGTATTACAGGGGAGCTTATAATGCTGAATCGGGATTGCAATTTACCCAACTAATTTCCTTATCACACGGCTATGACGACACGGTGTCCTTTGAATTGGACGGAGGTAATCTTCGAACAAATTATTCGCCAAAAGTTGTAGTTTATATTAAACGTCCGTATAGTGTTTTAACTTACACGTTTTTTCAGAATTTCATTCGCTCTTCAGCTTGGTTACGAGGGACAGTAATTCATATAGCATAGTTGCTCCGGTAACCATATCAGATGAGATACTACAAGCAAACAGCCAGTTTCTATTCACCGTCGTCGCTACGAAGTCCGGAGCGTATGCTGCACGTTCGGCTGTTTCCATCGAAATTGAAAAAGGTAAGTGCCGCTATGAACTACAATTAAGTTCTTCACAGTAAACGGACACGAATAATTTGAAGCCACATATCAAATGGAATAGGTAGTTCTAGGCGACGAATTTCTATTGAAATAAAAACGTCACATCAAGTCTGGTTTAATTTAGTTGTTTAGCTTTCGGGGGTGCCTTTCCATTTTAATATTAGAACAGTTTCTCTCTTTTATACTTGTATATAACACGTCAATTTCGGTGTATGCCTATGTACCTACGATATTCTTCTATACTGCGTAAATGATTCTAAAGCGATTTTCAACACAATTTGTGTCGGAGGCTGTCTGCTAGGTTTAACAAATAACATGAAATGTCACTCAATTTTTTAAATGTTAAGGTGACGTTTTGCTTCTATTCACGTGAAACATCTATCTGTTTTAGATTTAACGGATCGCGTCATTTTGGAATTCGCGCAGAGTACCTACACTGGAACTATAGGAAGCAGTGGTCTAACGGCCGATAGCATTGTGCTCAGCTCAGGGTATGCACCCGGTACTGAATTTATACTGACTGGAGGTATGTATCTTCCTATACCAAACAAGCCCCTGATTCTCAACAAAATTTTGCCTTGCATAATCAATGTGACTACATATGTTTTTATCCTCTGTTTATGATTTCAGAGTACGCGAATTATTTCAGAGCGACACCCGATAGCCACGTTGTGTCGCTATCGGTTCTCAATACTCTGCCGATTGAGGCGACTGAAAACGCATTTATACTGTTGGAGATAGAAGCCAGAAGACAAAGAGCTATATCCGTTTGGACAAGTGTAGTCATAGAAGTTGTTAGAGAGCAAATTATTGCTCCAGTATTTGCGCAAGCGTATTACAGGGGAGCTTATAATGCTGAATCGGGATTGCAATTTACCCAACTAATTTCCTTATCACACGGCTATGACGACACGGTGTCCTTTGACTTGGACGGAGGTAATCTTCGAACAAATTATTCGCCAAAAGTTGTAGTTTACATTAAACGTCCGTATAGTGTTTTAACTTACACGTTTTTTCAGAATTTCATTCGCTCTTCAGCTTGGTTCCGAGGGACAGTAATTCATATAGCATAGTTGCTCCGGTAACCATATCAGATGAGGTACTACAAGCAAACAGCCAGTTTCTATTCACCGTCGTCGCTACGAAGCCCGGAGCGTATGCTGCACGTTCGGCTGTCTCCATCGAAATTGAAAAAGGTAAGTGCCGCTATGAACTACAATTAAGTTCTTCACAGTAAACGGACACGAATAATTTGAAGCCACATATCAAATGGAATAGGTAGTTCTAGGCGACGAATTTCTATTGAAATAAAAACGTCACATCAAGTCTGGTTTAATTTAGTTGTTTAGCTTTCGGGGGTGCCTTTCCATTTTAATATTAGAACAGTTTCTCTCTTTTATACTTGTATATAACACGTCAATTTCGGTGTATGCCTATGTACCTACGATATTCTTCTATACTGCGTAAATGATTCTAAAGCGATTTTCAACACAATTGGTGTCGGAGGCTGTCTGCTAGGTTTAACAAATAACATGAAATGTCACTCAATTTTTTAAATGTTAAGGTGACGTTTTGCTTCTATTCACGTGAAACATCTATCTGTTTTAGATTTAACGGATCGCGTCATTTTGGAATTCGCGCAGAGTACCTACACTGGAACTATAGGAAGCAGTGGTCTAACGGCCGATAGCATTGTGCTCAGCTCAGGGTATGCACCCGGTACTGAATTTATACTGACTGGAGGTATGTATCTTCCTATACCAAACAAGCCCCTGATTCTCAACAAAATTTTGCCTTGCATAATCAATGTGACTACATATGTTTTTATCCTCTGTTTATGATTTCAGAGTACGCGAATTATTTCAGAGCGACACCCGATAGCCACGTTGTGTCGCTATCGGTTCTCAATACTCTGCCGATTGAGGCGACTGAAAACGCATTTATACTGTTGGAGATAGAAGCCAGAAGACAAAGAGCTATATCCGTTTGGACAAGTGTAGTCATAGAAGTTGTTAGAGAGCAAATTATTGCTCCAGTATTTGCGCAAGCGTATTACAGGGGAGCTTATAATGCTGAATCGGGATTGCAATTTACCCAACTAATTTCCTTATCACACGGCTATGACGACACGGTGTCCTTTGACTTGGACGGAGGTAATCTTCGAACAAATTATTCGCCAAAAGTTGTAGTTTACATTAAACGTCCGTATAGTGTTTTAACTTACACGTTTTTTCAGAATTTCATTCGCTCTTCAGCTTGGTTCCGAGGGACAGTAATTCATATAGCATAGTTGCTCCGGTAACCATATCAGATGAGGTACTACAAGCAAACAGCCAGTTTCTATTCACCGTCGTCGCTACGAAGCCCGGAGCGTATGCTGCACGTTCGGCTGTCTCCATCGAAATTGAAAAAGGTAAGTGCCGCTATGAACTACAATTAAGTTCTTCACAGTAAACGGACACGAATAATTTGAAGCCACATATCAAATGGAATAGGTAGTTCTAGGCGACGAATTTCTATTGAAATAAAAACGTCACATCAAGTCTGGTTTAATTTAGTTGTTTAGCTTTCGGGGGTGCCTTTCCATTTTAATATTAGAACAGTTTCTCTCTTTTATACTTGTATATAACACGTCAATTTCGGTGTATGCCTATGTACCTACGATATTCTTCTATACTGCGTAAATGATTCTAAAGCGATTTTCAACACAATTTGTGTCGGAGGCTGTCTGCTAGGTTTAACAAATAACATGAAATGTCACTCAATTTTTTAAATGTTAAGGTGACGTTTTGCTTCTATTCACGTGAAACATCTATCTGTTTTAGATTTAACGGATCGCGTCATTTTGGAATTCGCGCAGAGTACCTACACTGGAACTATAGGAAGCAGTGGTCTAACGGCCGATAGCATTGTGCTCAGCTCAGGGTATGCACCCGGTACTGAATTTATACTGACTGGAGGTATGTATCTTCCTATACCAAACAAGCCCCTGATTCTCAACAAAATTTTGCCTTGCATAATCAATGTGACTACATATGTTTTTATCCTCTGTTTATGATTTCAGAGTACGCGAATTATTTCAGAGCGACACCCGATAGCCACGTTGTGTCGCTATCGGTTCTCAATACTCTGCCGATTGAGGCGACTGAAAACGCATTTATACTGTTGGAGATAGAAGCCAGAAGACAAAGAGCTATATCCGTTTGGACAAGTGTAGTCATAGAAGTTGTTAGAGAGCAAATTATTGCTCCAGTATTTGCGCAAGCGTATTACAGGGGAGCTTATAATGCTGAATCGGGATTGCAATTTACCCAACTAATTTCCTTATCACACGGCTATGACGACACGGTGTCCTTTGACTTGGACGGAGGTAATCTTCGAACAAATTATTCGCCAAAAGTTGTAGTTTACATTAAACGTCCGTATAGTGTTTTAACTTACACGTTTTTTCAGAATTTCATTCGCTCTTCAGCTTGGTTCCGAGGGACAGTAATTCATATAGCATAGTTGCTCCGGTAACCATATCAGATGAGGTACTACAAGCAAACAGCCAGTTTCTATTCACCGTCGTCGCTACGAAGCCCGGAGCGTATGCTGCACGTTCGGCTGTCTCCATCGAAATTGAAAAAGGTAAGTGCCGCTATGAACTACAATTAAGTTCTTCACAGTAAACGGACACGAATAATTTGAAGCCACATATCAAATGGAATAGGTAGTTCTAGGCGACGAATTTCTATTGAAATAAAAACGTCACATCAAGTCTGGTTTAATTTAGTTGTTTAGCTTTCGGGGGTGCCTTTCCATTTTAATATTAGAACAGTTTCTCTCTTTTATACTTGTATATAACACGTCAATTTCGGTGTATGCCTATGTACCTACGATATTCTTCTATACTGCGTAAATGATTCTAAAGCGATTTTCAACACAATTTGTGTCGGAGGCTGTCTGCTAGGTTTAACAAATAACATGAAATGTCACTCAATTTTTTAAATGTTAAGGTGACGTTTTGCTTCTATTCACGTGAAACATCTATCTGTTTTAGATTTAACGGATCGCGTCATTTTGGAATTCGCGCAGAGTACCTACACTGGAACTATAGGAAGCAGTGGTCTAACGGCCGATAGCATTGTGCTCAGCTCAGGGTATGCACCCGGTACTGAATTTATACTGACTGGAGGTATGTATCTTCCTATACCAAACAAGCCCCTGATTCTCAACAAAATTTTGCCTTGCATAATCAATGTGACTACATATGTTTTTATCCTCTGTTTATGATTTCAGAGTACGCGAATTATTTCAGAGCGACACCCGATAGCCACGTTGTGTCGCTATCGGTTCTCAATACTCTGCCGATTGAGGCGACTGAAAACGCATTTATACTGTTGGAGATAGAAGCCAGAAGACAAAGAGCTATATCCGTTTGGACAAGTGTAGTCATAGAAGTTGTTAGAGAGCAAATTATTGCTCCAGTATTTGCGCAAGCGTATTACAGGGGAGCTTATAATGCTGAATCGGGATTGCAATTTACCCAACTAATTTCCTTATCACACGGCTATGACGACACGGTGTCCTTTGACTTGGACGGAGGTAATCTTCGAACAAATTATTCGCCAAAAGTTGTAGTTTACATTAAACGTCCGTATAGTGTTTTAACTTACACGTTTTTTCAGAATTTCATTCGCTCTTCAGCTTGGTTCCGAGGGACAGTAATTCATATAGCATAGTTGCTCCGGTAACCATATCAGATGAGGTACTACAAGCAAACAGCCAGTTTCTATTCACCGTCGTCGCTACGAAGCCCGGAGCGTATGCTGCACGTTCGGCTGTCTCCATCGAAATTGAAAAAGGTAAGTGCCGCTATGAACTACAATTAAGTTCTTCACAGTAAACGGACACGAATAATTTGAAGCCACATATCAAATGGAATAGGTAGTTCTAGGCGACGAATTTCTATTGAAATAAAAACGTCACATCAAGTCTGGTTTAATTTAGTTGTTTAGCTTTCGGGGGTGCCTTTCCATTTTAATATTAGAACAGTTTCTCTCTTTTATACTTGTATATAACACGTCAATTTCGGTGTATGCCTATGTACCTACGATATTCTTCTATACTGCGTAAATGATTCTAAAGCGATTTTCAACACAATTTGTGTCGGAGGCTGTCTGCTAGGTTTAACAAATAACATGAAATGTCACTCAATTTTTTAAATGTTAAGGTGACGTTTTGCTTCTATTCACGTGAAACATCTATCTGTTTTAGATTTAACGGATCGCGTCATTTTGGAATTCGCGCAGAGTACCTACACTGGAACTATAGGAAGCAGTGGTCTAACGGCCGATAGCATTGTGCTCAGCTCAGGGTATGCACCCGGTACTGAATTTATACTGACTGGAGGTATGTATCTTCCTATACCAAACAAGCCCCTGATTCTCAACAAAATTTTGCCTTGCATAATCAATGTGACTACATATGTTTTTATCCGCTGTTTATGATTTCAGAGTACGCGAATTATTTCAGAGCGACACCCGATAGCCACGTTGTGTCGCTATCGGTTCTCAATACTCTGCCGATTGAGGCGACTGAAAACGCATTTATACTGTTGGAGATAGAAGCCAGAAGACAAAGAGCTATATCCGTTTGGACAAGTGTAGTCATAGAAGTTGTTAGAGAGCAAATTATTGCTCCAGTATTTGCGCAAGCGTATTACAGGGGAGCTTATAATGCTGAATCGGGATTGCAATTTACCCAACTAATTTCCTTATCACACGGCTATGACGACACGGTGTCCTTTGACTTGGACGGAGGTAATCTTCGAACAAATTATTCGCCAAAAGTTGTAGTTTACATTAAACGTCCGTATAGTGTTTTAACTTACACGTTTTTTCAGAATTTCATTCGCTCTTCAGCTTGGTTCCGAGGGACAGTAATTCATATAGCATAGTTGCTCCGGTAACCATATCAGATGAGGTACTACAAGCAAACAGCCAGTTTCTATTCACCGTCGTCGCTACGAAGCCCGGAGCGTATGCTGCACGTTCGGCTGTCTCCATCGAAATTGAAAAAGGTAAGTGCCGCTATGAACTACAATTAAGTTCTTCACAGTAAACGGACACGAATAATTTGAAGCCACATATCAAATGGAATAGGTAGTTCTAGGCGACGAATTTCTATTGAAATAAAAACGTCACATCAAGTCTGGTTTAATTTAGTTGTTTAGCTTTCGGGGGTGCCTTTCCATTTTAATATTAGAACAGTTTCTCTCTTTTATACTTGTATATAACACGTCAATTTCGGTGTATGCCTATGTACCTACGATATTCTTCTATACTGCGTAAATGATTCTAAAGCGATTTTCAACACAATTTGTGTCGGAGGCTGTCTGCTAGGTTTAACAAATAACATGAAATGTCACTCAATTTTTTAAATGTTAAGGTGACGTTTTGCTTCTATTCACGTGAAACATCTATCTGTTTTAGATTTAACGGATCGCGTCATTTTGGAATTCGCGCAGAGTACCTACACTGGAACTATAGGAAGCAGTGGTCTAACGGCCGATAGCATTGTGCTCAGCTCAGGGTATGCACCCGGTACTGAATTTATACTGACTGGAGGTATGTATCTTCCTATACCAAACAAGCCCCTGATTCTCAACAAAATTTTGCCTTGCATAATCAATGTGACTACATATGTTTTTATCCTCTGTTTATGATTTCAGAGTACGCGAATTATTTCAGAGCGACACCCGATAGCCACGTTGTGTCGCTATCGGTTCTCAATACTCTGCCGATTGAGGCGACTGAAAACGCATTTATACTGTTGGAGATAGAAGCCAGAAGACAAAGAGCTATATCCGTTTGGACAAGTGTAGTCATAGAAGTTGTTAGAGAGCAAATTATTGCTCCAGTATTTGCGCAAGCGTATTACAGGGGAGCTTATAATGCTGAATCGGGATTGCAATTTACCCAACTAATTTCCTTATCACACGGCTATGACGACACGGTGTCCTTTGACTTGGACGGAGGTAATCTTCGAACAAATTATTCGCCAAAAGTTGTAGTTTACATTAAACGTCCGTATAGTGTTTTAACTTACACGTTTTTTCAGAATTTCATTCGCTCTTCAGCTTGGTTCCGAGGGACAGTAATTCATATAGCATAGTTGCTCCGGTAACCATATCAGATGAGGTACTACAAGCAAACAGCCAGTTTCTATTCACCGTCGTCGCTACGAAGCCCGGAGCGTATGCTGCACGTTCGGCTGTCTCCATCGAAATTGAAAAAGGTAAGTGCCGCTATGAACTACAATTAAGTTCTTCACAGTAAACGGACACGAATAATTTGAAGCCACATATCAAATGGAATAGGTAGTTCTAGGCGACGAATTTCTATTGAAATAAAAACGTCACATCAAGTCTGGTTTAATTTAGTTGTTTAGCTTTCGGGGGTGCCTTTCCATTTTAATATTAGAACAGTTTCTCTCTTTTATACTTGTATATAACACGTCAATTTCGGTGTATGCCTATGTACCTACGATATTCTTCTATACTGCGTAAATGATTCTAAAGCGATTTTCAACACAATTTGTGTCGGAGGCTGTCTGCTAGGTTTAACAAATAACATGAAATGTCACTCAATTTTTTAAATGTTAAGGTGACGTTTTGCTTCTATTCACGTGAAACATCTATCTGTTTTAGATTTAACGGATCGCGTCATTTTGGAATTCGCGCAGAGTACCTACACTGGAACTATAGGAAGCAGTGGTCTAACGGCCGATAGCATTGTGCTCAGCTCAGGGTATGCACCCGGTACTGAATTTATACTGACTGGAGGTATGTATCTTCCTATACCAAACAAGCCCCTGATTCTCAACAAAATTTTGCCTTGCATAATCAATGTGACTACATATGTTTTTATCCTCTGTTTATGATTTCAGAGTACGCGAATTATTTCAGAGCGACACCCGATAGCCACGTTGTGTCGCTATCGGTTCTCAATACTCTGCCGATTGAGGCGACTGAAAACGCATTTATACTGTTGGAGATAGAAGCCAGAAGACAAAGAGCTATATCCGTTTGGACAAGTGTAGTCATAGAAGTTGTTAGAGAGCAAATTATTGCTCCAGTATTTGCGCAAGCGTATTACAGGGGAGCTTATAATGCTGAATCGGGATTGCAATTTACCCAACTAATTTCCTTATCACACGGCTATGACGACACGGTGTCCTTTGACTTGGACGGAGGTAATCTTCGAACAAATTATTCGCCAAAAGTTGTAGTTTACATTAAACGTCCGTATAGTGTTTTAACTTACACGTTTTTTCAGAATTTCATTCGCTCTTCAGCTTGGTTCCGAGGGACAGTAATTCATATAGCATAGTTGCTCCGGTAACCATATCAGATGAGGTACTACAAGCAAACAGCCAGTTTCTATTCACCGTCGTCGCTACGAAGCCCGGAGCGTATGCTGCACGTTCGGCTGTCTCCATCGAAATTGAAAAAGGTAAGTGCCGCTATGAACTACAATTAAGTTCTTCACAGTAAACGGACACGAATAATTTGAAGCCACATATCAAATGGAATAGGTAGTTCTAGGCGACGAATTTCTATTGAAATAAAAACGTCACATCAAGTCTGGTTTAATTTAGTTGTTTAGCTTTCGGGGGTGCCTTTCCATTTTAATATTAGAACAGTTTCTCTCTTTTATACTTGTATATAACACGTCAATTTCGGTGTATGCCTATGTACCTACGATATTCTTCTATACTGCGTAAATGATTCTAAAGCGATTTTCAACACAATTTGTGTCGGAGGCTGTCTGCTAGGTTTAACAAATAACATGAAATGTCACTCAATTTTTTAAATGTTAAGGTGACGTTTTGCTTCTATTCACGTGAAACATCTATCTGTTTTAGATTTAACGGATCGCGTCATTTTGGAATTCGCGCAGAGTACCTACACTGGAACTATAGGAAGCAGTGGTCTAACGGCCGATAGCATTGTGCTCAGCTCAGGGTATGCACCCGGTACTGAATTTATACTGACTGGAGGTATGTATCTTCCTATACCAAACAAGCCCCTGATTCTCAACAAAATTTTGCCTTGCATAATCAATGTGACTACATATGTTTTTATCCTCTGTTTATGATTTCAGAGTACGCGAATTATTTCAGAGCGACACCCGATAGCCACGTTGTGTCGCTATCGGTTCTCAATACTCTGCCGATTGAGGCGACTGAAAACGCATTTATACTGTTGGAGATAGAAGCCAGAAGACAAAGAGCTATATCCGTTTGGACAAGTGTAGTCATAGAAGTTGTTAGAGAGCAAATTATTGCTCCAGTATTTGCGCAAGCGTATTACAGGGGAGCTTATAATGCTGAATCGGGATTGCAATTTACCCAACTAATTTCCTTATCACACGGCTATGACGACACGGTGTCCTTTGACTTGGACGGAGGTAATCTTCGAACAAATTATTCGCCAAAAGTTGTAGTTTACATTAAACGTCCGTATAGTGTTTTAACTTACACGTTTTTTCAGAATTTCATTCGCTCTTCAGCTTGGTTCCGAGGGACAGTAATTCATATAGCATAGTTGCTCCGGTAACCATATCAGATGAGGTACTACAAGCAAACAGCCAGTTTCTATTCACCGTCGTCGCTACGAAGCCCGGAGCGTATGCTGCACGTTCGGCTGTCTCCATCGAAATTGAAAAAGGTAAGTGCCGCTATGAACTACAATTAAGTTCTTCACAGTAAACGGACACGAATAATTTGAAGCCACATATCAAATGGAATAGGTAGTTCTAGGCGACGAATTTCTATTGAAATAAAAACGTCACATCAAGTCTGGTTTAATTTAGTTGTTTAGCTTTCGGGGGTGCCTTTCCATTTTAATATTAGAACAGTTTCTCTCTTTTATACTTGTATATAACACGTCAATTTCGGTGTATGCCTATGTACCTACGATATTCTTCTATACTGCGTAAATGATTCTAAAGCGATTTTCAACACAATTGGTGTCGGAGGCTGTCTGCTAGGTTTAACAAATAACATGAAATGTCACTCAATTTTTTAAATGTTAAGGTGACGTTTTGCTTCTATTCACGTGAAACATCTATCTGTTTTAGATTTAACGGATCGCGTCATTTTGGAATTCGCGCAGAGTACCTACACTGGAACTATAGGAAGCAGTGGTCTAACGGCCGATAGCATTGTGCTCAGCTCAGGGTATGCACCCGGTACTGAATTTATACTGACTGGAGGTATGTATCTTCCTATACCAAACAAGCCCCTGATTCTCAACAAAATTTTGCCTTGCATAATCAATGTGACTACATATGTTTTTATCCTCTGTTTATGATTTCAGAGTACGCGAATTATTTCAGAGCGACACCCGATAGCCACGTTGTGTCGCTATCGGTTCTCAATACTCTGCCGATTGAGGCGACTGAAAACGCATTTATACTGTTGGAGATAGAAGCCAGAAGACAAAGAGCTATATCCGTTTGGACAAGTGTAGTCATAGAAGTTGTTAGAGAGCAAATTATTGCTCCAGTATTTGCGCAAGCGTATTACAGGGGAGCTTATAATGCTGAATCGGGATTGCAATTTACCCAACTAATTTCCTTATCACACGGCTATGACGACACGGTGTCCTTTGACTTGGACGGAGGTAATCTTCGAACAAATTATTCGCCAAAAGTTGTAGTTTACATTAAACGTCCGTATAGTGTTTTAACTTACACGTTTTTTCAGAATTTCATTCGCTCTTCAGCTTGGTTCCGAGGGACAGTAATTCATATAGCATAGTTGCTCCGGTAACCATATCAGATGAGGTACTACAAGCAAACAGCCAGTTTCTATTCACCGTCGTCGCTACGAAGCCCGGAGCGTATGCTGCACGTTCGGCTGTCTCCATCGAAATTGAAAAAGGTAAGTGCCGCTATGAACTACAATTAAGTTCTTCACAGTAAACGGACACGAATAATTTGAAGCCACATATCAAATGGAATAGGTAGTTCTAGGCGACGAATTTCTATTGAAATAAAAACGTCACATCAAGTCTGGTTTAATTTAGTTGTTTAGCTTTCGGGGGTGCCTTTCCATTTTAATATTAGAACAGTTTCTCTCTTTTATACTTGTATATAACACGTCAATTTCGGTGTATGCCTATGTACCTACGATATTCTTCTATACTGCGTAAATGATTCTAAAGCGATTTTCAACACAATTTGTGTCGGAGGCTGTCTGCTAGGTTTAACAAATAACATGAAATGTCACTCAATTTTTTAAATGTTAAGGTGACGTTTTGCTTCTATTCACGTGAAACATCTATCTGTTTTAGATTTAACGGATCGCGTCATTTTGGAATTCGCGCAGAGTACCTACACTGGAACTATAGGAAGCAGTGGTCTAACGGCCGATAGCATTGTGCTCAGCTCAGGGTATGCACCCGGTACTGAATTTATACTGACTGGAGGTATGTATCTTCCTATACCAAACAAGCCCCTGATTCTCAACAAAATTTTGCCTTGCATAATCAATGTGACTACATATGTTTTTATCCTCTGTTTATGATTTCAGAGTACGCGAATTATTTCAGAGCGACACCCGATAGCCACGTTGTGTCGCTATCGGTTCTCAATACTCTGCCGATTGAGGCGACTGAAAACGCATTTATACTGTTGGAGATAGAAGCCAGAAGACAAAGAGCTATATCCGTTTGGACAAGTGTAGTCATAGAAGTTGTTAGAGAGCAAATTATTGCTCCAGTATTTGCGCAAGCGTATTACAGGGGAGCTTATAATGCTGAATCGGGATTGCAATTTACCCAACTAATTTCCTTATCACACGGCTATGACGACACGGTGTCCTTTGACTTGGACGGAGGTAATCTTCGAACAAATTATTCGCCAAAAGTTGTAGTTTACATTAAACGTCCGTATAGTGTTTTAACTTACACGTTTTTTCAGAATTTCATTCGCTCTTCAGCTTGGTTCCGAGGGACAGTAATTCATATAGCATAGTTGCTCCGGTAACCATATCAGATGAGGTACTACAAGCAAACAGCCAGTTTCTATTCACCGTCGTCGCTACGAAGCCCGGAGCGTATGCTGCACGTTCGGCTGTCTCCATCGAAATTGAAAAAGGTAAGTGCCGCTATGAACTACAATTAAGTTCTTCACAGTAAACGGACACGAATAATTTGAAGCCACATATCAAATGGAATAGGTAGTTCTAGGCGACGAATTTCTATTGAAATAAAAACGTCACATCAAGTCTGGTTTAATTTAGTTGTTTAGCTTTCGGGGGTGCCTTTCCATTTTAATATTAGAACAGTTTCTCTCTTTTATACTTGTATATAACACGTCAATTTCGGTGTATGCCTATGTACCTACGATATTCTTCTATACTGCGTAAATGATTCTAAAGCGATTTTCAACACAATTTGTGTCGGAGGCTGTCTGCTAGGTTTAACAAATAACATGAAATGTCACTCAATTTTTTAAATGTTAAGGTGACGTTTTGCTTCTATTCACGTGAAACATCTATCTGTTTTAGATTTAACGGATCGCGTCATTTTGGAATTCGCGCAGAGTACCTACACTGGAACTATAGGAAGCAGTGGTCTAACGGCCGATAGCATTGTGCTCAGCTCAGGGTATGCACCCGGTACTGAATTTATACTGACTGGAGGTATGTATCTTCCTATACCAAACAAGCCCCTGATTCTCAACAAAATTTTGCCTTGCATAATCAATGTGACTACATATGTTTTTATCCTCTGTTTATGATTTCAGAGTACGCGAATTATTTCAGAGCGACACCCGATAGCCACGTTGTGTCGCTATCGGTTCTCAATACTCTGCCGATTGAGGCGACTGAAAACGCATTTATACTGTTGGAGATAGAAGCCAGAAGACAAAGAGCTATATCCGTTTGGACAAGTGTAGTCATAGAAGTTGTTAGAGAGCAAATTATTGCTCCAGTATTTGCGCAAGCGTATTACAGGGGAGCTTATAATGCTGAATCGGGATTGCAATTTACCCAACTAATTTCCTTATCACACGGCTATGACGACACGGTGTCCTTTGACTTGGACGGAGGTAATCTTCGAACAAATTATTCGCCAAAAGTTGTAGTTTACATTAAACGTCCGTATAGTGTTTTAACTTACACGTTTTTTCAGAATTTCATTCGCTCTTCAGCTTGGTTCCGAGGGACAGTAATTCATATAGCATAGTTGCTCCGGTAACCATATCAGATGAGGTACTACAAGCAAACAGCCAGTTTCTATTCACCGTCGTCGCTACGAAGCCCGGAGCGTATGCTGCACGTTCGGCTGTCTCCATCGAAATTGAAAAAGGTAAGTGCCGCTATGAACTACAATTAAGTTCTTCACAGTAAACGGACACGAATAATTTGAAGCCACATATCAAATGGAATAGGTAGTTCTAGGCGACGAATTTCTATTGAAATAAAAACGTCACATCAAGTCTGGTTTAATTTAGTTGTTTAGCTTTCGGGGGTGCCTTTCCATTTTAATATTAGAACAGTTTCTCTCTTTTATACTTGTATATAAGACGTCACTTTCCGTGTATGCCTATGTACCTACGATATTCTTCTCTATACTGCGTAAATGATTCTTAAGTAATTTTCAACACAATTTGTGTCGGAGGCTGTCTGCTAGGTTTAACAAATAACATGAAATGTCACTCAATTTTTTAAATGTTAAGGTGACGTTTTGCTTCTATTCACGTGAAACATCTATCTGTTTTAGATTTAACGGATCGCGTCATTTTGGAATTCGCGCAGAGTACCTACACTGGAACTATAGGAAGCAGTGGTCTAACGGCCGATAGCATTGTGCTCAGCTCAGGGTATGCACCCGGTACTCAATTTATACTGACTGGAGGTATGTATCTTCCTATACCAAACAAGCCCCTGATTCTCAACAAAATTTTGCCTTGCATAATCAATGTGACTACATAATATGTTTTTATCCTCTGTTTATGATTTCAGAGTACGCGAATTATTTCAGAGCGACACCCGATAACCACGTTGTGTCACTATCGGTTCTCAATACTCTGCCGATTGAGGCGACTGAAAACGCATTTATACTGTTGGAGATAGAAGCCAGAAGACAAAGAGCTATATCCGTTTGGACAAGTGTAGTCATAGAAGTTGTTAGAGAGCAAACTATTCCTCCAGTATTTGCGCAAGCGTATTACAGGGGGGCTTATAATGCTGAATCGGGATTGCAATTTACCCAACTAATTTCCTTATCACACGGCTATGACGACACGGTGTCCTTTGACTTGGACGGAGGTAATCTTCTAACAAATAATTTGCCAAAAGTTGTAGTTTACATTAAACGTCCGTATAGTATTTTAACTTACACGTTTTTCAGAATATCATTCGCTCTTCACTTTGGTTCCGAGGGACAGTAATTCATATAGCATAGTTGCTCCGATGCCCATATCAGATGAGGTACTACAAGCAAACAACCAGTTTCTATTCAACGTCGTCGCTACGAAGCCCGGAGCGTATGCTGCACGTTCGGCTGTTTTTATAGAAGTTGAAAAAGGTAAGTGCCGCTATGAGCCACAATTAAGTTCTTGACATGGATTGAATGGAATTGGTACTTACCTTAGTTCTTGGTGACGAATTTCTATTGAAATAAAAACGGAATATATAGTGTGGTGTCTGATTCCAGCTTAATTTTGTTGTTTTACTTTCCGGATTGATATTTTAATCAGTCTGGGGATACGGCAGTGCCCCCAATAAAGCAGCACTGCCGTACCATCCTTTTCTCGAAAGAGTTCAGGCCCTTTTTAACCTCCTATAACTTCGTTGTGGACAAAACTAGAAGCCTGAATTTTCAGTTATCAATGAGACATTGTATAAACACGGTATATTTCAAATTTCAGTTAATTTGAAAGAGTAGTTTAACTAGTCAAAGTTTCTTAATTTTGACTAGTTAAACTCATCACATTGGCCATTGCGATGGCGATTAGCCATTAGAATGGCCTGTTTGACATTGGCAAATGCGAAGCGATGGCCATTTATTTAAATAAATTGACTGACTTGGTATTACATGGATCCTACTACTTTTTACGGTAGAAGAACTGAGTTGCGCGACTTCCCGTCGGGGCTGCGGGTTGTTCGCAAGAGATACCGCGGCCTCGACATGAAGGGCTAAGAAGGAACATATGTGGTTTTTAGTCAGTAGAAGTCTGACGCTCCCGGGATTTCGCTCTGCCCAAGAGCGGGAGGGGTTATTTGATGATTTTCCACCCGGAAAAAAAAAAAAAGTTACTCGACTTGGCTTTTCTTACAAATTTTGGTTTTAGTAGAATAAATATAATTATTGGAACAGTTTCTTTGTTTTATACCTTTATATAACACGTCACTTTCCGTGTATGTCTATGGAACGACGGTGGTCTTCTTAGCTGCGTGAAGGATTCTTACGTGTTTTTCAACATAATTTGTGTTGCACTGCCTCGTGATGGCTGGATATGTTGAACTGGTCATGTGGTCCTGGGATCGATTCCCAGGTTGTACAAAGGGATCTTTGGATATTTTTCATCAGAAATTTCTTAGAAGCAGTTACGGAGTCTGAATTTGTGCCCGATTTATGACAATACACCCGACCCCTATTACATGGAACTTAAACATAACTTGCGTAATGTGGGTGTCCTAATGGAGGGTAGAGGTATCTATCTTCCTTTCTATTCGACACTAACAGGCGTGATGTTATGTAATGTTGCATCGTAGGTTTGTTGTGTTGCTCGCCACATGTCAAATAGAAGAGGTAATCGAAAACGAAGGAGTCAAGATCACCAATAAATAACACGCTCGATGCGTATGTTACATTACACCTCGTATCGTTGGTCAGTACCTTAAGTACAGGACACTAAAGTAGTGTCCCCAATTCACCTGGGTGATATTTGTTTCACTCAGGTGAATAAAATTGTGTCCTACTAGTTTAATGTTAGTTATAGCGAATAATCGGTGGAGTACTTTGGGAACAAAATAAAAATATTTTTAATTAATAATAATTCCTTGGGAGTGAATGTATAAAATTCTTATTTTCTTTAAAGTATGGACAAGGAGTTCTTTGGAGTACTTTCTTTTAACCCAAACAAACGTGGTTTTATACTACGATGTACACAAAAGTGTCTAATTTAATTTCCACCAGATTTACCATCCGTGACATTCTCCCCGGAGTCGTACTTGCTGTCTGTGGATATGGCGCAGACTGGTGTCGTGGGACGTGTCTCGGCGACTGCTGACAACGGAGAGGTGGTCATGTTTTCACTCGGAATGGACGATGGTAAGTAATGTGGTCCTTAGCGATGGCGTTAATGGTGGTAGATGGAGTTGTGTAGTGCCCAGCACAAATAAGGTGGCTGTCAGGTTCACATAAAAATCTATCGTATCCTGCATGCCTCTCCACAAAGATAGAAATAGCTTTTCTTCTCTTACGTCATAAGAAACCATGTATGATAACGTAAAAAAATATCGGTGACGTCCAAGTATGTGGGGTGGTGTAGTGTCAGGCGCTCCCTCACCGTGGGCAACCACTTTAATGTAACAGTTCAGATTCACTTGGTTTTAAACGAAATCGAATATCTATTTAATCTAATCGGATCTAATACCTTAAAATAAGCAACTCTTGTATTTATGTATATATACACTTCCCATCGGAAAAATCGAAACACTTCCGTTTTTATGGTTTCTGTCCTAATGTAACTCACAAAAGTTTTCATTCCATGAAAAAAATCACATGATTGTATAGCTGGCAGTTTGACCATTACAATGATAAGCAAAAATTCTAAATTCGAAATTAGAATTTCATTTGTTTATCCTATAACTAAAATGATTCACTATTTTGTGACAAATGTGTGTCTAAGTTGGAGTACATTTCACCTTTGAAAACTAAAAATTAGCGCTTGTCTCAAAAGTTTTTGTTCTTTATTTGTTTACTGTGACTTTGGGACGTCTGAAAAGGTTTTTTTTTTCAAAACATATGTATACTTCGCCTGCAGAAGCCGCCCAAGTGGTGGCATTGCTGGATTCTGGACTGTTGTGGCTGAAAGATTGCATCTAAGCCTGTTGTTTGTTCATAGAGTCTATAAACGCTATCGGGAGACTGGTTTGTTCACGCGCCGTTCAGGATCTGGCAGGAATCGTGTCACTTCTGAGCGAGATGATCGATTTATCGTAACAACTTCTTTACGAAATCGACGCCTTAATGCTTTTCAACTGCAGCAGCAGCTTCATGTTGTACGTAGGGTGACTGCAAGTGACTCTACAATAAGAAGAAGTTTGAAAGAACGTGGACTGGTACCGCACAAGCCAGCAAATGGGCCAAAATTAACTGCAAACCATTGAGGAGCGCGCCTTAACTTTGCACGTGAGCACCTAAATCGGTCATAGTTCCAGTGGAACAAAGTCCTCTTCTCTGATGAGTGTAAAATTATGCTGTATGGTAACGACGAAAGGAACAAGGTCTACAGAAGAGATGGAGAAAGCTTTACACAATGCTGCATTGAAGAAAAGGTCAGCTATGGTGGCGGTTCGTGGACGGTTTGGGGAGGAATCAGCACCGACGGTAAGACAGAGCTTGTCTTTGTGTCTGGCCCACGTCTGCCTGCACTAAACAGTCATCGGTACATCGAACAGTGTCTTGAGCCAGCTGCAAAATGCAATCCAAGAGGAACGGAATGGACTGTCACAACATTTAATCGTGACTCTCATACGATCGATGAAGGAAGCAGTAATAAGAGCTCGGGGGGGGGGGAATACAAGTTATTAAATAAACGTTTCTTAGCTTTTTTTTTCTTTACGTGTGTTGTTTTATCAATTTCCTTTATACTGGGTAAAAATGACTTGTTAAACAAAATAAGAAACCTATGAAAATTTAATTTGAATTTAGAACATTAACATTAGGATTTGAAAACCTCATATTATTCACGACATTTAACATCATCATCATCTTCCTGCCCTTATCCCATTCTATTTGTGGTCGGCGCAACACGTTTTCTTTTTCCATTCTTCCCTGTTAGACGTCACAGTAGCATTTACTCCTTTCTCTTTCGTATCATTCCTCAAACAATCCATCCATCTTTTCTTCGACCTTCCTCTCCCTTTCCATCCATCAACATTTGACATATATTCACATTTAATATACACATTTTTCTGATAATCCTTACAATACATAAACTTGCAAGGTGTTTCGATTTTTCTGATGAGAAGTGAATCTCGGAAACAGCTCCAACGATTTTTATGAAATTTAGTATACAGGGGTTTCGAGGGCAATAAATCGATCGAATGAAACCTAGCTAGTTTCATTTTTAGAAACGGCACCAAAATAAAATCCAGTTATTACACTATGAGATGAGAACACACCTGTATGCAGCGAGTTTCATGTCGACTAATTTTATAGCTTTATCCTAACACACATAATGAGTATTTTGTATTTTCAGAAAATTATTGTCAAAAATAAATATTTATTTTTCTTAAATGTTTTGTAAAATTTATATGTCCGTAAGGATTGAGGAGCCACATCAGATTTTAATTTTTTTTTTAATTTAGCGACCAATTTCACTATGAGTTATAGAATGAATGAATATTGGCTGATGTGTCCGTTTCGATTGCTCGGCCACATTGTCGTAAAATTAAAACGACTACGTCAACATTACGAAGGAATTTGTAGAACACTAACAGTGCAAACCGCAAATTCGTAGATATAATATTCAGAAAGTTATAAAGGTTTAACCATGGCCGCGCGGTTGAAACGTGGAGGACCGCGCGGCCACGGAGTTCTATCAAACGGAGCTTAGTAGAGGTTCCATTCTTCTTGTTAACCACTGATACGATTTCGAAGAAAATGTAGACATACTGTATAAAGCCCTCATGTTTGGACTTCACGACCTACAGCACTTTAAACCTATAGTACAAGTTAGAAGTAGGGTGACTAAGATTTAATGTGCGTCAATCAGACATTTCCGAAAGCCTCGTTCTTACGTGCATATTATTTCATCATCATTTCAGCCGAAAGACGTCCACTGCTAGACATAGGCCTCAGGCATATTATTTATTATGAGGGAATAAGGTTTGGGTGGAGAAAGTCAGAAACGCAAAAGAATGGTAAATTGGATAAAGAAGTACCTACATGTCAAAATGTTAACACCGTATTGGTATAAATACTGGTTTTAACATTTTGCTACAGAAATTACTCATTTAATCATAGGACTCCTTTATATTTCTCTGTATTAAGTAAGCAACATCATAAAATTTGTTTTTAATTAGGGATAATGCCTTTTTCATCAAATAGTCACTCAAGGAACCTTCATGAACTGAGAGGGTTGTATTGGTGACTTTAATCATTATTATTCAGTAAAGTGTGGGTGTTCTATTAAGTACACCTCTGCCTAACCCTTCGGGGATTACAGGCGTGATGTTATGTTATGTTATGTTATGTTTATTCAGTAAAGTCACTTTTTTTTTTTAAACTTTGCCCCACACTAGGAATTTCTCCTGTGTCGTGGGTGTGTTTACAAACATGCAACGGCATGACATGTTACGGTCGCAAATCTTATTTTATTTAACATACAACCTGACGTGACACTGACCGGAAAATTGCAAAATACGTAAGAAAATTGGAATTTCACGGGCTACCTTGTCACATAAATCATCAAATCCACTCTTGGGCAGAGCGGAATGGAGTGTCAGACTTCTACTGACTAAAAACCACGCATGTTCCTTCTTAGCCCTTGTGCCGAGGCCGCGGTATCTGTGTCACATCAACCTTAAAACAGAGTTTTGAATCATTGTATTAAGGTTCATTTTTATATATAGGTAACTTCATTTATTATTTGAGAGCAAACCTAACTCGCTCAGTATGAAGAACGGACCCTCAGACAGTATAGAAACTCAAATTAATGTCACAATGTAATGAAAATAAATTTATTTTTTTGAAAAAAATACTTTTGAATAGAGGCGTTTATTATTTTACAACATCATCATCTGCCTAGCCTTTTTCCCAAGTATTTTGGGGTCGACTTCTAGTCGAACCGGATGCAGCTAAATATCGGTATTTTACATAGAGTGACTGCCTATCTGACCTCCACAACCCAGTTAATACTGGGTAATACGATACCTTTTGGTAAGACTGGTTGACAGACTTTCAGGTCACTGACTACCTGTAACGACTGTCAAAGATCTATATAATATGGCAGCCGGGACCAACAGCTTAACGTGCTTTCCGAGGCACGGAGGAAACTCGGTACCTACCTATGTAATGGGTGGTCACCCATCCACAGACCAACCTAGGCAAGAGCGGCTTAACCTAAAGATCGACCTGAGTGGCAAATATTATTAAGACACGAGCCGTATTTTACAACAAATAGTGGTAAATTGGCTTTAGCGATAATCGACGCTTTACAATTTTAAGAAGTAGTTATTTTATAATGACATCTTAAATCTGATTGAGCATAGTGTGAGAAGGAATCGAATTGAAATCTGATAAACATTTTGAAAAAGAAGAACTGGAAAAAGAAGTGTGGGTCGTCCAGCGCCGTGACAGGCAGACGACATAGTTGCCATCAGAGGAAAAACCTAGATGAACCACGAGCACTACACAATCCATGATTAACCATTTATCACTGCACTGAAAAAGACGCGCAAGTGAGTGATGCTGGGGCGCGAACGCACTCGGATACCACCATTTAAGATTAGACAGTCATTAACCTTTCGTGTGCCACCGGAAAGTAGATCCACGCAAGGCACAATGGCTTTTTAATCCTTTCTACAAAATATTTTTTCTATATAATATCTATAAATCTTGGTCACCCTACTTCTAACTTGGATTTAGCATTTATGTGCTGTAGGTCGTGAAGTCCAAACATTAGAGCTATAAGCATAGAGTCTACATTTTCTTCGAAATCGTATTAGTGATTAGGAAAAAGAATGGTATCTCTACTAAGTTTCGTTTAAAAGAACTACGTGGCCGCGCGGTCCTCCGCGTTTCAACCGCGCGGCCATAACTTCTAAGTACTGTAGGTCGTGAATTACAAACATTAGGCCTTTATTTATACTATCTACATTTTCTTCGAAATCGTATCAGCGGTTGACAAGAAGAATGGAACCTCTACTAAGCTCCGTTTGATAAAACTCCGTGGCCGCGCGGTCCTCCACGTTTCAACCGCGCGGCCATGGTTAAACCTTTATAACTTTCTGAATATTATATCTACGAATTTGCGGTTTGCACTGTTAGTGTTTTACAAATTCCTTCGTAATGTTGACGTAGTCATTTTAATTCTACGACAATGTGGCCGAGCAATCGAAACGGACACTTGGCTGATCAGTGCTTTTACGAATTATATTTTAGAATCGTAATCATCATAACAGAACATCTCATCTTTTGGTCTAAGATAGTGACATTTGTAGTGGCCTGTGCTAGTTTCGATAATTGCAGGAACAAATTCTAAAGCACCTATTAATTTATATGTTTTATTCGAAAACATTACAAATTCTGGTATTTCTCTCACTCTAAACTTTTCACAACCATTCAGTTCATATGACGATACACAGGTTGGTTGTTACAAAACGTACAGTTGGTTTTTTCTTCAGCGATTAACGTTGTATTTTCTAAACCTTGGATGCCAAAAACTGAGATTAAATCTTCTGAGTATGTGTTTAATATTTCTTGGAAACGTCTGCCTTGAATAAAAGCCATGCTCAACAAATAAATGACCGAATCATAGCAACAAATAACCAAATCGTAGGTACGATAGATATAACCTGTTATGAAAACATAAATTTAATAAATGACTTATCCTGGTTTCATTAATACGAGTATAATATGGTCACCCTTCACACTGAATTTACAAGAAAACAGTTAAGTATTGTTTTTTGAGAATCCAAAATATATACATTGCTGAACTGTGCAGATATATTTAGCAGACATTTCTGCTAAATGTTAGTATCTCTGGCTTTAGATTCCGTTAAGATCTCAGGTGGCTACAGTCAAAAATATATAATTAGAACGCCAGGATTGAGGAGCCAAAGAAAATGCGTACTTCTACAAAATTTACTCTGTTTTACTATTTTATTTCTATACTGCAAAAACAAATACAGCACCTGCTAAATGATCATTATGTCGAATATATAAATTGATCGCTCACATCCAATGGAAATTCACCTCTTGAGTGTAGATTGAGGAGCCATACTAAAAGTATTGTATTTTCTTTCATTTTAGCGCTACAGAAGTTAAATTTTTAGACGGTAATACGCACAATTGCTGCCAAATGATGCGAAATTTTCAAAAATATTCATCTATTACTTAACGAGTTCCAGGTTGCTCCTCAATTCAGACGTTTAGATTGAGGAGCCACTTTTGCATTAAATATTTATTTATTTATTTAAACGCACACACACACTATCATTACAGGCTAACCTAATACAACAGTGTAGTTATAGTTGAATTTTACAAAATGAGACTTACAATTAACAATCTAGACTAAATGTTAACAACCTAAACATCAATAAGAAACATAATACTTAACAATCTAAACTAAATTTACAAAATACGGCCCGTGTGAATTCACTCAGAGTGCAATTGAAGCAGTCAATTTGTTGTGACACCATATTGAGTACACGCAGCGCGCGCGTCAGCGGCGCGTGCAGCAGCAGGTTTGTGCGAGCGGGCGGCACCCACAGCAGCGGCGCGGCGGCGGCCGCCTCCCTCGCCCCACGTACCCATCAGGTACACACAACCCAACCGTCCTTAGAACGCCTGGGTTGTGTATTTTACCACGATATAACTAGTGATATACCTATTTTGCTGCTAAATCTAGAATTCGTGCTGCAAAATCAGCTACATTCCTGCTAAATAATGGTGAGATCAGATTTAAAACATCTGATGTGGCTCCTCAATCCTTACGAACATAAATTTAAAACTAGCTTACAAGTTCCTGTAGCCTAAATTACGAGTACATTGTAAGTACTAAGTATGTTTATTTAATTTTAAGTTTTTATTTTATTGCATTCTAAATGAAGTAATCGAAAAATATTTGAAACCTTTTTATTTGTAAAACCACAATGATTCAAATAAATCTTGAATAGTGCGCCTTAAATTCTTTAAAAAAAATATTTGGCGCCAAGCGCAGCACGATAAGCAAGAATGCATAAAATAATATGTTAGAAGTTAAATCTTAGAACATGCCTCTCGAGTATAAATAAAATGTTAGAATACGAAAGTGACCAAGAACGGTACATAATACATATTTAAATGTGTTTTCCAAAAGAATGCGATCGTTTACCTACGAAGTTTTTAAAGTAAAAATAATACAAATAAAGTATATTGTTGCAGCGCATCTTCAGACTCGTCTTTCTATAAACAATGAAGGTGAACTGTATTTGTCCGCTCCGGCTGACAGTGGAGTCTACAATGTCCAAGTTATTGCCACGACAGCTATTACACAAGCGACGGGAACAGCTTCGGTATGAATTAATCTGTACATAGTTGAAATACATTCTATTAAGGAATTTGAACTTTTTTGTATGGAAGCTGGCACATCGACCCACCGCCATTTTGATTTTTTTTCGTAATCGCGGCCCACGATGAAAGTGGTATGTATGGATAGAAGACACATAGACAAAAAAAAGTGTCATGTAGCATGGTACCCCAAAGTGTCACGTTATCGAGATATTTGAAGGTAAAGATCGACATAATATGAATACAATGACCACATAAAAAATAGACCGTTTACGTGTCTATAGGCGTTGATTAATATTATTACTGTTTATTGAAAGAGAGTAGGTACATTACATACATAGGAGCACGAGAAAACCATTCTTTGCCATAACAAAGCGTTTCATTGCGATGCGAAGCGATTTTCCCGTGCGTAATAATCAACCTGGGAACTATTATTTGGATTCAATTTAACGCCTATATACGTAATAATGCTATTTTTTTTTTTTTTAACGTGACACTTTGGGGTACCGTGTTACTGGAATTTTTTTGTTCGGCTATATGTCCTCTATCCATACATACCACTTTCATCGTGAGCCGTGATTTCGAAAAAAAAACAAAATGCCGGGCAGGTTGATATGCCACATCGGTTCTATCCCCTTTACTGGCCCTTTAAGTTTCAATAAATTACTTTTAAAACCTACAGCATTATTATCAAGTTTTAATTTGTTTTTGCAGGTACATTTAACAGTACAGTCAGTCACGGTATGTGACGACAAGGGTATCGTCATGCCCCCGCTGGTTATTTTGGAGAGAGATGAGGAATCGTCTCACAGTAACCTAGTTGTACTTGACTCTACGCAACATGCTGGCTGCCACTTCACCTTAACGAACCGCTGGCCCACTGACCAACCTTGGCTATACGTCAACGAATTCGGACTGCACACAATCGCCATCGATAGAGAACACCCATCCATAGCATTTATGGCGCAGTCACAAGTCCAAGTGGAACTTATATTACATTGCCGAAGTGATATTGGTGGCGCCATCCGTGAAAAACGCTCAGAAACAACTGCACGACTTGGTCCCTACGACTATGGTTCAAATAAATGGATTCTTACAGACACGATTCCGTACAACTCGAGACGCAGCATAGTGAATCTCATAGTAAACGACATCAACGACAACGATCCCATATTCGTCGGTAAAGAACACGAGCCAATTGTCGTTGGATACCCCACCAATGAGCTCGAGGAGAGGATATTACCCCGTTCTTTGGCGGAGTTAAAGGTAGAGTTGCATTATGCAAATGCTTTGTATATCTCAAACAGTCGCTTGCACGTCGTTCCCAAGTTGTAACATAAAAAAAAGAAAAATGTGTGTATTTGGCATTAATAACACCTAAGAAAATAACCAAAATTAAATACATGACGCAAATAACAACATAAACATGATTAAACTCCGGAAAATGAAAAAAATCGGGCTTTGAGTATAGAACCGACGAGCTTACCTGACTGATTCATTGCTGCCAAACTCAACGTTAATAGCCGCTTACTGAATTAGCGCGCAGCCGCGCGAGGCACCCTCGGGCGTATGCCGCACGACACGATTTTTCATTGTTTTCCTCGGGCGAGGCACGACCTGCCCGACCGCATGAATTTTAGTATAGGAGGTAATGTGTATATACGGATGAAGTACCTTTTTCGAAGATCCGGCAATTGAGTGCAAGAAATCTTAGGATTTCTTTGATGGGCGTTATCTCCATGCACTATAAATGGGTGTAAATTTTTCAAACATCCATTGATGCCGAAAATGTTGAAAGCATGACGATACTCATTAACAGACTCACAGTTCATTTTTTTATCGTGTAGTAGGTATAGGTAAGAATCATTACAGCAAATCACGCGTAGGTACAGCATAATCAGTACACAACTATTAAGGCCTTAGAACTGAAGAGTGAAAGTTTGCATCCACCATGAAACCGGCACGAATGGAGTAGGATGGGCCTCACTGCTGTCAGGCACGAAACCTATAGCAATATGATCTTTGTTGGGTGGCCGATAACTGCTTCTCGAAAATAGCTGTGGAACTTATTTACCTAATATAAGTATGGCGACCTATACGGGAGCCTTGTGTCTTCAGCACCATGAATCAAGTTTGAGTCATTTACATAGGTCTAGGTTTGTTTAGTCATATCTGGCTAACAAAACAGCGGAATTTCGTAAACCATAAGTGCCTGTTTTGAACACTCTAACAGTAATTTACAACGAGATATTTACGCGAAAAATATCTATTACCTACTACAAAACCTAAACTTTTAACAATATATTTCTATGCTTTTCAAAACAGGCAACCGATGCGGACATTGGAGTTAATGCAGCATTGAGGTACGGAAGTAGTGAAAGCGTGTTGGCTGTCGCCCCGACAACTGGGTTTGTGCACGTGCGCACTGGTGCGCGACTGACGCACGACCAGACCCTCATCGTCACCGCCACTGATGAAAATGGACAAGGACGTACGGGAAATATTCGACTTCTGGTAATTACAAAATACAAAAACATTTATTTCATCTCATAACACTGTCATACATAAACGGAGGCAATCCCAGTAAGCTACAATAGTACTTGTGTCGGGGCTGTCTCTCTTTCCTTAAGTGGTATCTTAACAATGATATAATAATAATGAAGTTAACATGAAAAACTAAATAAAGTAATATAGCAGCTCTTGCTGTCGGGGGAATTAGAGTTAGTAGCTAGCGTGTGCCTAGCCTGATCAGAATGTTTTCTGTTTCGTCGTAGGTTAGAGATATCAACCAATCACCTATTGTTTTTTTCACAGTCGTATAACAGCAGAGGATATGTCACACTTCAGGTTCAGCTTATTGTAGATGTAGGTGGATTGTGTGAAATATTGGCGGCATATTGGTTATTTATCATGTATATACTGTTTTAAAATAGTAGACTTCTATAAATTTTGCATCTAGTGCTTACCTGATGATTTCGTGTAGTGTCAAATAACCTGAAGTTATTATAATGTTTCTATTTCCAGGTAAAACTGCTAGACTTGAACCAAATAGCTGTAGTAACAATAAGAGATGCCTTCCTAGACGATGAAACGACTGTTTTGACTCAATTGAGTGATGCCGTCGGATATGAAGTTAAGGCTTTGAGGTCAGTCGTCATATCGGATGACATAGATGGAGACGTTTCCAGGAATAAACGTGATTCCGGCACTCCTAGAGCTTCACTACAAGTTTATGTCTATGGACTTAATGAGAGAGAACCCGTCGCTGTGGATCGCCTTGCTGCGTAAGCATTTTAGGAATATTCGATAGAAGATGACATTTTCTGTGCAATAAACAACATATTCATTAAAATAATTTATTTTTCAGAGATATAAGTGCTAATGCCGCTATAGCGAGTGTTTTAAGTACTATACCACTAGAAGATCATCTGCAAGATATTAACATTTTAGAGCCTCAAATTGGCTTGTTAGTGGCTACAATTATACTCAGCGTACTACTTTTTGCTGTTATCGTGCTAGTAGCCATTTGGTTCGTCCTTAGATGGTAAGTGATGGTTATACAAATGAGCTATAACCTAATCTGCGTAACCTATAAAATGGAAAACTGATTTATATTCATACTTCTAGGAGGAAGAACAGAAACTACGATGAATTTAATGATGCAAACAGCTTATCATCAAGAAATGCATCACTAGGCGAGCTACCAAAGCCCGAAGTTGAGAGACCGCGTCTAAACATCGAAGATCTGAAAAGAAGCGAAAAGAGATTGCAAGAAATGTTGCAAGCTCCTATTGAAAAAGTTACAGTAGAACCAACGCCGAAGAAAACTGAGACTCCTGTCGAAGCTGTACTTGATTTACCTTTAATTGAACCCAGCGTATCCACAAGCGCACCAATAGTCATTCAATCAATAGACAAACTGAAAGATGCCGAAGAGTCCTCGGATGACGAATTTGGGGAAGTTAGCGCAAAGCCAAGGAAATCCGTAGTGACGTTCAATGAAAACGTTGAAAAAATCATCCACGTAGAAGATAACGCAGACGACGACGGCGATGATGACGACGTCAGCATCAACGCTAACGTTGACGCTTCCAATTCTGGATATGAAATTTACAGATTGTAAATAATGAAAGATAAAGATAAAATTCTCAAACTAATTTAATGTACAGAAACTACTTGTATATTTTAACTAATTCTAAGTCATCAACTCATTTTTTTACAAAAATATATTTTATTCATTTTTTAATTATGTAATTGTTTTATTTTTGTATAAAAGATGTAGGGCCGTTAAACATGCACACATAGGTACCTAACGTACCTATTGAAATGGTTGCTTTCTGAATCTACTACTTCCACAGCTTTATACATACTTATACCAATCAAATCTAAGTGAAAACACATTTTTAAAAACACAGGCATCATCATTAATTGCAGACAAAATCGTCTATAGGCACGGGAAGGTTATTAGTTAGCAAAATTTTGCTTATAACTAACATTTATGATAAAAAATGTAATCGAAAGAAACTAGCCACCAGTCTACCCCTAACACAGTAGGCTCATCGGTGTCGTGACACTTGAGGGTCAGTGAACCTCAGTAGCAGAACAACCTATTCTCCAATCATCCTTAGGACGCTATTCTGGCCCCCACGTACTTGTCGCACCTCTTTTTAGGCTTTCGTACCCAAAGGGTAAAAACAGACCCTATTACTAAGGCTTCGCTGCCCGTCCGTCTGTAGGTCCATCTGTCTGTCACTGAAGTAGTAAGGCTGTATCACAAGAACCGCCATAGCTAGACAGTTGAAATTTACACAAATTATGTATTTCTGTTGCTGCTTTAACAACATACTAAAAACAAAATAAAATAAATATTGAAGGTGGGCTCCCATACAACAAACGCATTTTTTGCCCTTTTTTCCTCGATATCAATAATAATGGCAACAGGTAGGCACTTGAAATATTTACAAAATACTCAGTTGTATTTTTACCGTAATAATCCTACTAACGTTATAAATGCGAAAGTTTGTGAGGATGGATGGATGCATGGATGGATGTTTGTTACTCTTTCACGCAAAAACTACTGAACGGATGTGGATGAAATTTAGAACACAGATAGTTTATAACCTGGATTAAAATAAAATAAATACTCGTATATATATTTTTTTTAATTTTTTTTAATGAATATAAAAAACGGCAAAAAAAGCATGTCTGTTGTCCCATACAACAGATATGATTTTTTTGCCGTTTTTATAGATAATGGTACGGAACCCTTCATGAGCGAGTCCGACTCGCACTTGGCCGGTTTTTTTTTTTGTAGGATTGGAAATCATCAAATGATTCCTCCCGCTTTAGGCAGAGCGGTAGGGAGTGTCAGACTTCTACTGACTTTAAAACCACCCATGTTCCTTCTTAGCCCTTTGTGTCGAGGCCACGCATAATTACGTAGAAGTCACTTATGCTAGCGTCAGCAAACATCGAGCCAGCGGCGTGCGGATCTCCGGTAGATCCTGATCTCGTGCCGGATGCTCTGCAGTAGGGATGTTACGGAACCGACTCCGATTTCAATAGATTGATTCGATTCAAGATTCTTTAGTACCTAGCATGAAATATGGACCTAAAACTAAAAGGTTTAAAGATATTACATCTCCGGTTCCGACTTCGGCTCCAACACTTTAAAATCGGCGGTCGAAGCATATCAGATAGCAGCGGCAGAGCATGGCGGACGCGGTCAACGTGTACGAACAGGATTACGCATGTCGAGCAATTAAAGAAGCTCACTTAATTTTGTTGCACTAATATAATAGTATTTTATTTTACTAGGCCCACCCTCACTAACTCACTTCTCTTCTGCCACCATCTCGGGCTCGGGCTCCGCCTCCGACTCCGATTCTGGTTTTGACTCCGACAAACCAAATTTAAAAACTCCGATTCCGACTTCAGTTCCGCTAAAACCACCTCCGTAACATACCATACACTGCAGTATTGGAAGAGCCGAACTCTAAAGTAGTACCTACATGTTTTAGTAAAACTAAAACTTGTATTATTTAGCAAAGACGATACACAGCATCTGTAAGAGAGGGCTTTGTATACTTTCCGTTAGTTGTCAGTCAATATACAGTGTGTTAGGTTAAACGAAAGACATGTTGAAGGAAGGAGTGTATTCAGTATTCGATCTCGTCCCAAATATCTAAAAAAAAAAATATTCTCCATTGTCCTACGCCAGTCTAAAATTTGCAAGGAAAATGGATTACCTAGAAGCCATTGACCCGCGCACATTTTCTGTGATAAGCGCAAGGTTTGCGAGACTTTTCTGTGTTTTTTTTTTTTTTTTTTGGGGGGTGGGAAATCATCAAATAACCCCTCCCGCTCTTGGGCAGAGCAAAAGGGAGTGTCCGACTTCTACTGCCTAAAAACCACCCATGTTCCTTCTTCGCCCTTCATGTCGAGGCCGCGGTATCCCTTGCGGACAACCCGCAGCCTCGACAGGCGTCGGCCCTTGCGGGCCCCTTCCATGTTGCTGACATCTCTTTGAGGCGCGCGTGGAACACGAACGCGCCGTCGACACGGCCTGTCGTCGTCATTAGACGGACGGACGGCGAGCTTACCCATCACTCACCGTCCACAGGCCCGCGTCTACGGTGGCCGGAAGCCATCACGAGGCCCCCGACGCCCGGATCGCCTCCCGCGGCGGCTGGGACGAGAGGTTCTCTCCCTCTCACGTTCCGCCACCTCCTTCGCTAGCATCACTGCTTCGCAGAAGGAGGCGACGGCGTCCCATTCCTCCTCGCCCCGGACCATGGCTTGCACCAGGGCCGGACGCGAGAGGTCGCCGCCGCCGATCGCCGCTACGAGAACACGGCGGGGCTCCGCCCAAGCGGGACACACCTTCACGGTGTGCTCCACCGTGTCCTCCGGCCGATCCTCACAATGGTGACAACCGGGCGTTTCCTCCCGCCTTATTCGGTGCAGGTACCTCCCGAAACAACCGTGTTCGGTGAGTACCTGCGTCTGACGGAAGGTGAGGGCGCCGTGGCGCCTCTCCAGCCACTCCTCAAAGAGGGGACTTACCGCCACTATCGTGGTGTACCCTGTCAGTACGTGCCTCGCCCGAGGAAAACAATAAAAAATGAAAATTATCGTGTCGCGCGGCATACGCCCGAGGCTGCCTCGCGGGGCTGCGTGCTCAGTCAGTACAGTATGCTCCTAATAGGATAATTGACATATTTTTTTCTTTTTTCACGTAAACAAAAATGATACAGTCTTTCGAAAACTCGTGTCACTTCACATTGCAGTACATTTTTACTGGTCACTGGTGACGTCAAAAGCCCCACTCATGATCGTTGACGCGTTTTGTCTTCCAATTTTTAATAATTTGATAACAAAAAAACACGTATCCAATATTTGCGATAATCTAACTGACGGACTAAACAAATTTTTATTTTTTTGTCAGGAAACATCCCTATTATTTTCACATACGTTTGGCTAACCTTATATCAACAATGTTAGTATCGGTTCCCTGTGTAACCGAATAGGGTTGAATACCGGTATTTTACAGAAAACTATTGCCTATTTTACCTTCACAACCCAATTAGTACTGGGTAATGCAATAGCCTTGGTAAAGCTAGTTGTCAGATTTTCGGGCCAAATGACGAACACGAATAACCAGGACAAACAAAAGTCAACACAAAAGAAAGTCGCCCATCCACGAACCCACCTTGGTAAGCGCGGCTTAACATTCAAAATCGAAACATGCTGTTGTTATTTCTTACCCAGGAGTTCCTTTATTATTTTTTTTACTCCTATATTTTTATCTTTCAGACGTTAATCGTCAGATATTGTAATCGTCATCAAATTCATTGATGCTTATCAACACAAAATTCTTTGTGGCGTTTTTTGGGTATCAGACGTATGTAGATACCTTGATAATTTAGGTATATTCCGGGTGTTTTAGTGCTCAACATTATTGTTGTTTATTTGCTTTGTGCCATTAAATGTTTGATATTAGTCTTTGACACATGTTGTGTTCACGTTCCTATCCGGTATTATAAGTGAGTTATTGTGTATGTGAAAAAAAATACAAAAAGTTCAAAATAACAGTACAAAAGGTGTAAATTACGCCATTCTCTAAAGCTTGGTGTGATTGTATCCATGCAAATAAAACCAAAGTAAATATAACAATGGGGCAATGTAATCATTGGAGACATCATATTATTTTCTTTTCACTTTTTTTTACGGCCTGTTTTTGCTACAGTCACGGTAAGAAAAATATTTAAATTAACTCACGGTACTGAAATATAATATGTCTTTTAATTTGGCCTTCATCCACCCCTTTATATATTTCTCAGCATGCCTGATAGAAGGTGCTACCACAGGAGACACCATGCATGTAAGCGTCTACGACACATTCATGGGCAGTTTTTTGCAAATTCAGACAAAGGTTGTTCAGGGTAAGCATTTATTTTTATTAAAGTCGCATTTTATTGTTGAGGTGTTTATTATGTCTGCTACATTTCATAATATATGTAAGTTTATACTCACAATATTGAGGGGTGTACAATTGTATTTAAAAACATGTCAACTTTTGGATTTTTTCTTTACTTATGCTGTTATACCTTAAGACTTGCCAATGGACAATGGACAAATTTCCATAAAATCATTTCATCACGTAAGCGAGAATTTCGGAATCCGCGGCTGCTAGAAAAAACCCAATTTGTAAACAATTGGAAAAATCCACCCATGTTCTTTCTTAGCCCTTTATGTCGAGGCCGCGGTATCTCTTGCGAACAACCCGCAACCCCAACGGGAGTGTTTTTGGCCTGCAGTATTTGCACAGTTAGTTTGTTCATGATGTTTTGGTAATAATGTAAAAAATATGTCAGCTCCGATACATTATGGAAATAATTGTTGAAAAAATAAAATGTATGTCTCATTGTGTTCTTTTAATGAAATGCTATTCATTAGTGACCGCAGACTTAGTTAATTATGACACTTTTACCCAAAACGGTTCTACAGATAGACAGACCGACAGACGAACATTAAAGTGATCCTATAAGAGTTCCGTTTTCTGGTTTTGAGATAGAACAATTTTTCAAAAAGCAGGTTTTCCAAATTAATAAAAATAATAACAGTGACATGAATCACGAGTTGAGAGAGTATTAATTTATTTAAAAAATATATATCACCTTTGATTTTTATAATATAATTGCTTATTCATTTTATTCTGCACTACGTTTACATATATAGTACCTACTGTTTCAGAAAATTATTCTTTAAAATGTTCCTTACTCTTCAATAACTTGTTAGTTACGAGTAATATCTAACAAGTTTTTATTAGAAAACCTACTTTGAATCTTTGAGTAGTGTTAATCCACTTTTAATACTGACTGTGCACAACATTTTATTTTCGATACAAATCTTTATTTCAGGTATTATAAGCTTCGATGTAGGTGGCGTGACAAATAATAGAAAGTATCTTGGTGGCGACATCGTCGATTCTCGATTCGAGATGTTTACGACTGCACTCTTCGAGCAGTATGAAGAACACGAGGTTTTACCAAATATGACAGTTTCTGTGATATTCAGATGTACAGACAGCAATAGTGTTCCGCCTCAAGTAAGTTCATTTATTTACGGGTTCTTACATTGTAAGAGCTCAGTTCAGTGATTACTACTGGAATCATTAAAGCTTTAAATACTTTCCTCTCACGTAAATTAGAATCTTATACGTCCGGAAGCCATTCCAGAAAGTATCGATCCCCAGATTTAATGGAATACCCCATCTTTTCGAAATTTCTATCATAATTTTGCTTTTGGTTAGACATACTCGTATCAGAACGCAAAAGCTATACATTTTCCTTATCCAGTTAACCTCAAGTATCTCGTCCTTATTCTTTTTTCCAGGCAATTACTGTTCATGTGATTGATACAAACAATAACCCGCCAACTTTCCTCCTGCCGCCGTCTGATGAGTTTGTTTTCACCATTGCTGCGCCAATGCCACCAGGGTACGAGATAACTAGCTGCTTAGACTTAATTGTGAGAGATATCGATCTCACGACTGACAAAATCATCTTTGAAATCGAAGACAACCAATTTTTTGAAATTGAAAAAGAAATTTATGCTAACCCCTCTACACCTAAAGAGTTTAAAGCAATACTAAGAACAAAGGCATTCATAAGGAATTTTCCGGAGGAATTAAAATTAACCATACGGGCTACGGTAAGCTGACTATTTTTAAACGTCGTAATAACGTCAAATTGCTTGTCACTAAAAAAGAGATAAATATAAATGTTGATGGATGGAGAGGGAGAGGAAGACCAAAAAGAAAATGGATGGATTGTGTGACCAACTAATCTTAAATAAGCTAAATACCATTAAATAGATAAGTATCTTAACACTAATCAAATAAAATCACTTTTTGTTTACGATTTAAATGTAAATATACCTAAATGATATAGTATCTACTAGTAGGGACTGGCTCATGTTTATTTATAAAGCCAATTTGACTTTGCGATATAGGTAAGGTGAAATTGAATGGATCATACGCAAGTAAACTCACTAGAATTAGGTTAACCAAAATGAAAACCTAATATAATATCATGAATATCGTTGATAATATATTTTCTAAATTACACTGGATCGTATATTTCATTTTCGTCAGGACTCTGATAAAACACAAGATAAAGCAAGAAATAAGACAACAATTGTAAGATTTCTTGGAAATACCGATTTCGTGCTCCCCGAAGAGCCGGTGTTCTCCGAGACGTTTTACCTCGCCGACTACACAGATGACAAACGAGTGGTTCTAACTCAACCGATTACTCTACAAAGTGGCTATGACAAGCTTGTGCAGTTTAATATCAGAGGAGGTAACTATATAAACACTAAGTTATACGCTATATTAATTAAGGCCCCATAATAAATCAAAAAGAACGTCTTGTTTGTAATAATTTAGGTACCTAAACGGAGGGATACATCATGTTTCCAACCTATTAAGTGCATCATGATCAGTAAAAGTACACGTAAATGGTTTCCATGATAACACCCAAATTACAAACAAGTATTTACAAATGAAATCCCGCTTTTTCTTTATTCTGCTTCTTCTTATCGTGGGGACAGTAAGGTCTCACGATCCTACACACCCTAACCGCCAGAGACAGCAGTCACAGACAGGTGCCAGAGATCCTAAACCGCCTCAAGCCGCTTTTCTTTATTTGGTGACTTAAGAAACCTAGACGGTATTTGTTTTAATTTAAATTTGGAACTCCACAGGGTGGTTAAAACATTTTAAGCTTGTAGAAGATGAGGAAAATAAGGTATCAATTCATGTCGTCAAGCAGCTAGCAGCTGACGATCTCACGGAAACCAACATTCACCTTATAGTGACAGCAGACCGAGAGCTCACGAGCGGAGCTTCGACAACTGTCGTACTGCGGTTACGAGGTGAGTATGTCAATTTTGTATCACTTCCAAATAGTAAACACTAGAATTTTGATAACAAAGTAGATATGGTCAATACATACAGTAAGGATTTATGTGCATTTTCATAAAACATTACGCTCCCGGTTGATTCTAATGCTCTGATTTACCTTTTACCATCAGAATCACAAAAAAAATCCTCTGAGTAGGTACCAACTCATGAAACTTACTAAAAACCATATTTTTCAGTGGCACCTCTAGAATTTGAAAGAGCTCATTATGAAGGAAAGATTGAGGACAATAATGTGCACCTCAAAGAGCTGATTTTTTTAAGTCAAGGGTACGAGGATGCGTCTGTATCTGCCGCTGTTATAAATGGTAAATTGAACATTCATAATTATAGGTAAAATTTAAAGGATCAAGATATTAAAAATCTACAAAGACAGTAATTTGTTAATATTTCAACGAGTGATCTAAGTATATCCGTTTTACTCTATTAATTATTCGCTTTGAGACAAAGTGGTTCATCCACATATTGTTCATGGAGCCCAAAAGTGCACACGCTAGGAGCAGTTTAACGCCCTCGGCAAATAACCGCCAGTGTTTGATAAATATTTACTCGTTTCTTAGTAGCGCCGACAGTTTGCCATTCAAAGCTTTCTTATACAAACATTGTTTTCCAGGACCCTCATCATACTTCAGTGCAAACGTCGAAGGAAATACAGTCACGCTATCAATGAAATCATTAGACGAAAGCATTATAATGGAGAATAGCTTCCTATATCTCGAGATATCAGCCACCAATGGCCGCAGTTCCGCGACGACTATTGTCACCCTCGTGATCATAAAGGACGACAACGTAACACCGGTCTTCAATAAGCCCATATATACAGGCTCGTATGGCCCTGCTGGTTTAACCCTTGATCGAATTGTACTAGTTCAGGGTCATGATGAAATTTCTGCAGTAGATTTGTATGGAGGTAATTAATATTTTCGTTATGAATTCTCCTCTGATTTTTAAGCGCTGATCTTATTACTCAAATTGTCATAAGCTGCTTTTATTGGGATATCTTATTCATGTACGTTGTCATATTCCGTTATAACTCATTTCCACTACTATCCTACACACACTTGTGTTTTATTTCTATTGGTTTAAAAGATAAACTAAAACATTTGTTCGTTTTCTTGTAGAAGGCAAAAAATACTTCAGACCGGGTCTAAACGGAAATACAGTGACGATAGAGGTTGTTGGCCCTATTTCACCAGAAATATATAGCAGAGAACGCATAGTGTTGTCTTTAGAAATCATGAAACCGAGAACAGTGGGCGCTACGGCTGCAATTATCATTAATTTTCCTGGAGGTAAGTAATAAGTAGAATGTTATGCGGTCAGTAATAAAAAACGATCAATAGTGTCGTTGCCTTATTGATCAAAATGAACTATTGTGTTAATCGACTTTAATTTGTCGGCGACTGTTGTACTATTTTTATTATAAGATGGTTCTAAATTTACAGAGTAATAAGTAACTTATTCTGTAGGCATATCGCTGTTTTGTTTATTATCATGTAGACATGCAAATGCATTGTGAGTTGTCTTATATGAAGTAGGTAATTACCATATTTTACAAGGGAATTTACCCAGTTATATCTAAGATAAGACTGGTTTTGGCTTGATAAAGCTACATTTTTTTAATCAATATTTAAAGTGAGTAATCTATTTATTATCGTACATATTCAAAACAATGATGATGTCATTAATATATTCGTTGTTTACTGATATATTTTTGTTTTGTTTCATGGATGATAAATAAAACATCTTAGGTCAATTGTCATCTAAAAGTCAATCATCTAAAAGTTAACTTTGATGATGTTTCTGGCTTGCTTTGCAAGTTAGATGCATCTAGAGTGGCATCCAAATTTCTTGTACGATGTGACCCAACCTATCACGATTCTCATCAAGAAATCTGTGCATACGTCTTGTGTCGTACCCCAACTTAATTACATTTACGTTTATAACTCCTACTCACAAAAAACGACTCAAACGGAAATAGCTAGAATAGCACTCTCCAAAATACATTTAATTCCTTCGAACATGGTTTTTAAAGGGAAGTTTTACCATTACCAACTTAATTTTTAGAAATTCAAATTCAAAATATTTACTGCACCATAATGTTTACAAGTATAAAATTATAATGTTTGGTTAAACGCGCTAATCTCAGGTTAAAATTGACAAAATATTTTTATGTTGGGTAGATTTATCGAGGAAGGTTACAAGCTATATTATGTGACGCAAACGAAGTTCCGCGGGTCAGCTAGTGCGTTAATTTAATCACAATTGCGCTTCAGGATGATTTAAGTCCCTGCCAGGGCTGTGAGACTGTTCGAAAGAGATACCGCAGCCCCGGAACACAAAAGGCTAAGAAGGAACATGGGTGGGTTTTAGTCAGTACAAGCCTTTTTTTTTGGGTGGGTGGGAAATCATTAAATAACCCCTCCCGCTCTTGGGCAGAGCGGAAGGGAGTGTACGACTTCTATTGACTAAAACCACCCATGTTCCTTCTTAGCCTTTGCACCGAGGCCGCGGTATCTCTTTCGAACAACCCGCAGCCCTGACGAGCGTCAGTACAAGCCTGACACTCCCTTCCGCTCCGCCCAGAGCGGGACCCCGGACATTTGATGATTTTCCATCCACAAAAGATGTACAAATCCACAAGTATTTTAATAATACTGGGTAGTCAAATTTTTCGATGCATGTCTTACTCATTGCAGATTTTGTTATTACCACTATGATGTGATGTTAGACCTGTGACTTAACGCGGTAGGTCCTGATAAATGAGATCAAGTAAGATCTGTCTATCTATTTTTAACCGACTTCAAAAAAGGAGGAGGTTATATGTTCGTGTGTATGTATTTTTTTTTTTTTTTTTTTATTATTTTGGATAAATAAAACCTATTATTTGTTTGGGAACAACTAAAAACGGAAAAATAAAAAACTTTTTGGCAAAAAATAAAACCGACTTCAAAAACACCAAAAAGTGAAAAATAAACTTCTGAAGAAAAATCAGCTTCTGAAGTCGGTGGCAAAAAAACGAAATCAAACAAACAAATGTCACCGACTTCAGAACCTGACTTTTCTTCAGAAGTTTATTTTTCACTTTTTGGTGTTTTTGAAGTCGGTTTTATTTTTTGCCAAAAAGTTTTTTATTTTTCCGTTTTTAGTTGTTCCCAAACAAATAATAGGTTTTATTTATCCCCAATAAATGGAACATTACATAATATCTTACTGTCCAAATCTGGGTGTACACATCTGCGTACACCCTCAGATCATACAGGCGTGATGTTACGTCATGATGTTGTATAAACAATAAACATCCAAGCGATTGCAGCAATCACGACAGATTTGCCGTCTATTTTTGAAGAGTTCTATTGTATATCTCCGAAGATCAGGATCAGATCTTCACCAAATTTAAATGGGACCACCTCAGGAGTATACTCTTTCAAATAAAAAAAGAATTTTGAGAATCGGTTCACAAATGGAGGAGAAATCAGGTAACATACATAAAAAAAAAAAAAAAAAAATACATACACACGAACATATAACCTCCTCCTTTTTTGAAGTCGGTTAAAAATAGATAGACAGATCTTACTTGATCTCATTTATCAGGACCTACCGCGTTAAGTCACAGGTCTAACATCACATCATAGTGGTAATAACAAAATCTGCAATGAGTAAGACATGCATCGAAAAATTTGACTACCCAGTATTATTAAAATACTTGTGGATTTGTACATCTTTTGTGGATGGAAAATCATCAAATGTCCGGGGTCCCGCTCTGGGCGGAGCGGAAGGGAGTGTCAGGCTTGTACTGACGCTCGTCAGGGCTGCGGGTTGTTCGAAAGAGATACCGCGGCCTCGGTGCAAAGGCTAAGAAGGAACATGGGTGGTTTTAGTCAATAGAAGTCGTACACTCCCTTCCGCTCTGCCCAAGAGCGGGAGGGGTTATTTAATGATTTCCCACCCACCCAAAAAAAAAGGCTTGTACTGACTAAAACCCACCCATGTTCCTTCTTAGCCTTTTGTGTTCCGGGGCTGCGGTATCTCTTTCGAACAGTCTCACAGCCCTGGCAGGGACTTAAATCATCCTGAAGCGCAATTGTGATTAAATTAACGCACTAGCTGACCCGCGGAACTTCGTTTGCGTCACATAATATAGCTTGTAACCTTCCTCGATAAATCTACCCAACATAAAAATATTTTGTCAATTTTAACCTGAGATTAGCGCGTTTAACCAAACATTATAATTTTATACTTGTAAACATTATGGTGCAGTAAATATTTTGAATTTGAATTTCTAAAAATTAAGTTGGTAATGGTAAAACTTCCCTTTAAAAACCATGTTCGAAGGAATTAAATGTATTTTGGAGAGTGCTATTCTAGCTATTTCCGTTTGAGTCGTTTTTTGTGAGTAGGAGTTATAAACGTAAATGTAATTAAGTTGGGGTACGACACAAGACGTATGCACAGATTTCTTGATGAGAATCGTGATAGGTTGGGTCACATCGTACAAGAAATTTGGATGCCACTCTAGATGCATCTAACTTGCAAAGCAAGCCAGAAACATCATCAAAGTTAACTTTTAGATGATTGACTTTTAGATGACAATTGACCTAAGATGTTTTATTTATCATCCATGAAACAAAACAAAAATATATCAGTAAACAACGAATATATTAATGACATCATCATTGTTTTGAATATGTACGATAATAAATAGATTACTCACTTTAAATATTGATTAAAAAAATGTAGCTTTATCAAGCCAAAACCAGTCTTATCTTAGATATAACTGGGTAAATTCCCTTGTAAAATATGGTAATTACCTACTTCATATAAGACAACTCACAATGCATTTGCATGTCTACATGATAATAAACAAAACAGCGATATGCCTACAGAATAAGTTACTTATTACTCTGTAAATTTAGAACCATCTTATAATAAAAATAGTACAACAGTCGCCGACAAATTAAAGTCGATTAACACAACAGTTCATTTTGATCAATAAGGTAACGACACTATTGATCGTTTTTTATTACTGACCGCATAACATTCTACTTATTACTTACCTCCAGGAAAATTAATGATAATTGCAGCCGTAGCGCCCACTGTTCTCGGTTTCATGATTTCTAAATACAACACTATGCGTTCTCTGCTATATATTTCTGGTGAAATAGGGCCAACAACCTCTATCGTCACTGTATTTCCGTTTAGACCCGGTCTGAAGTATTTTTTGCCTTCTACAAGAAAACGAACAAATGTTTTAGTTTATCTTTTAAACCAATAGAAATAAAACACAAGTGTGTGTAGGATAGTTGTGGAAATGAGTTATAACGGAATATGACAACGTACATGAATAAGATATCCCAATAAAAGCAGCTTATGACAATTTGAGTATTAAGATCAGCGCTTAAAAATCAGAGGAGAATTCATATATTCACGAAAATATTAATTACCTCCATACAAATCTACTGCAGAAATTTCGTCATGACCCTGAACTAGTACAATTCGATCCAGGGTTAAACCAGCAGGGCCATACGAGCCTGTATATATGGGCTTATTGAAGACCGGTGTTACGTTGTCGTCCTTTATGATCACGAGGGTGACAATAGTCGTCGCGGAACTGCGGCCATTGGTGGCTGATATCTCGAGATATAGGAAGCTATTCTCCATTATAATGCTTTCGTCTAATGATTTCATTGATAGCGTGACTGTATTTCCTTCGACGTTTGCACTGAAGTATGATGAGGGTCCTGGAAAACAATGTTTGTATAAGAAAGCTTTGAATGGCAAACTGTCGGCGCTACTAAGAAACGAGTAAATATATTTATCAAACACTGGCGGTTATTTGCCGAGGGCGTTAAACTGCTCCTAGCGTGTGCACTTTTGGGCTCCATGAACAATATGTGGAAGAACCACTTTGTCTCAAAGCGAATAATTAATAGAGTAAAACGGATATACTTAGATCACTCGTTGAAATATTAACAAATTACTGTCTTTGTAGATTTTTAATATCTTGATCAGGGTACCTTTAAATTTTACCTATAATTATGAATGTTCAATTTACCATTTATAACAGCGGCAGATACAGGCGCATCCTCGTACCCTTGACTTAAAAAAATCAGCTCTTTGAGGTGCACATTATTGTCCTCAATCTTTCCTTCATAATGAGCTCTTTCAAATTCTAGAGGCGCCACTGAAAAATATGGTTTTTAGTAAGTTTCATAAGTTGGTACCTACTCGGAGGATTTTTTTTGTGATTCTGATGGTAAAAGGTAAATCAGAGCATTAGTATCAACCGGGAGCGTAATGTTTTATGAAAATGCACATAAATCCTTACTGTATGTATTGACCATAAAAGTGAAAAATAAACTTCTGAAGAAAAATCAGCTTCTGAAGTCGGTGGCAAAAAAACGAAATCAAACAAACAAATGTCACCGACTTCAGAACCTGACTTTTCTTCAGAAGTTTATTTTTGAAGTCGGTTTTATTTTTTGCCAAAAAGTTTTTATTTTCACCTATCCTATCAGACGTTCATTCCGACCGACATAGTCGGCCAAAATTAACTTATTTTCATTTTGTGAGTTTGTTGGAAGAAACAAACAGACTTCCGAAAGGGGAAATTTAATAGAAATGTAGATAAGTGAATAATATCCCAACAAACTTTCATCCGCTATTTAATTTCCTTAGGAGTTGAATTTAGTAAAAAAATATTCTAAAACCTTCCTCAAGAACCACTATCCATTAGTGAAAACAGCGTGAAAATCGGTGCAGTACTTTATGAGTTTATCGCGAACAGACAGACCGACAGACAGGCAGACGCGGCGGAGGACTTTGTTGTATAATTATGTAATGATGATTATTGTTTTATTTATAAGTAGTTATACAACCTTTCACTGACCGTTTAAATGTAAGATACGTAAGAATTCGATTTTGCGGATTACGCTTTCACCTTAAGTTAAGAGTAGAAAGAAATAATACCAAAGTTCTAAAAAAATAACATGTAATTTGTTTTTTGTGTGTCCCTGCAGATTTACAAACTGGAGATGATGTATCGTTTGGCAGAGCTCTCTACGGAGGAGTGGTTGATCAGGATCAGATCCGACATGACGCGATCACAATAACTGGCTACGATGGCACAAATGTGGAGATAATCGGGCGTAAGTGTCACTCACGTAATTTTAAGAAAAACTCTTTTTTTATATTAGTGGGGCATTCGTAAATAATGTTAAAATACCAATTTTTTTAAACACTGCTCCACACTAGGAATTTCTCCTGTATCGTGGGTGCGTTCACACACATTTCAACTCACATACACAAATACCTAGACTCGGAACAACTATCTGTAGGTCAAACAAATATTTGTTCCGTGCGGGGATCGAACCCGCGACACGCACCGCAGCAGTCCTTGCTTGAGCCACTGCGCCAACCGTGCCGTCAAAAATCACACGTCAACGTCGACATTTGGTTTATTATATTAATACAAATAGGTCACTTATTCGTTTTAGTTATTTATAATGGCACGCTGAAAACGCTTTTATGTATAGGTTCAAAAGTCTTGTTTTGATTTAAATCCCTTAAATTCATTACGTATTGTTTGTACCAAGAAGCAAGACAAGACGGATAATTAATCTAAAATTCTTTACACTGTAGGTAGAGATAACGCTAAGATTCCAAAGTATTGATACCATCGTGACAAAGCAATGCCGAAAATAACAGGTTGATAACATTATCCTTGTAAATAAACAAAAGAAAGTTGATTATCAATTTGTTCAATGTTTTTCGAGGCAATGGTAGTTTCTTTTCATGGTAGGTCATCTATGATCCTTAACATATCTGTTGAAAAATATTGCAAACACGTTTTCTGATGAAATTAAGTTAACTCTAACTTTGATGTTTAATTTATAAAAAGTTAAAAAACATTTTTTTTAGCTTAAGGAACATGAAACTGGTGTGCTGTATATTATTTGGTCCTCACTACAGATTTATCAAGTATAAATAGGTCACTCGAAATAATGTACACACAGTTATCTTTTTCGTACTGAAAGACAGTGTGTGCGTTTTCAATACGAACACTTAACAGGTTGTCAATTAAAATCGGTGAAGACACACAGTTGTCGCAACTTTTAATAGTCTTGACATTACTCTCTCAGGCCAGCAGTTCGTAATATATTTTTTGAGATTGCTTCAAATATATTTAATTCGGTAAACAGATGAGTAAAAACAACTGTCTAAAGTGTGAACTTATTCAATAATAAATACTTTTTTTCAGAATACGCAACCGTGTTCGAGAGCAGCGTGTCGGATGGAGAGGTGACGGTGCAGATGAAGGAGTCACAGACCCTGCCCGCTGACATAACTCACCTGGCCCTTGAACTGCATGCAGCTAGTGCCAGATCTGTACTGCTTCTAAACGTCTTAGAGTCAGGTACTTAAACTTACTGTTACGCAAATCCCATTTATTCAATCTGGACTGACTTTGTGAGAGACGATTTGGTTAGAAAGCGGGTGACTTAACAGATGACGACTAATTTGCTTAGAAGAATGATCATTGTTTCCTAACCAACGCTGCAACTGAAGGATAGACTATTCCAGATTAATAGCTTACATTTGAACGCTATTATTGATATGAGATTATAAAGCCAAGCGAGGGGAACATTTAATGGCATCGGAACGCGACGAGCGAATTGTGAGGAGGTTCCTGTCTCTGGAGCCCTAACCACCGGTAGCTTGGACCCTGCTCCCGATACCGGCAGACTACTATTTTTATATTTTTAAATGTTTTACTATATCTAATTTTAAGAAATATTTAAAAATGTATTTAATGTGTAGAAATAACGAATAAATAATAATAATATGTTTGATAATACAAGCGAGGCAAACATATTCAATCGCACCAGAGTGTAATATTAAGTTTACATCCTGTCTGCCAAAAACAATTTGTTACCTAGAAATATTATGTCTGCGATAACTTAAAAAAAACTACATGCAAGCAATATCTAAGGATTACCATCAAATTTAAAATTGCTTCAGCCAGTAAGACTCTTAGCAAAACTATTGTTTAATAAAATGAGCTTTTATGCCAGAAAGATTTTGAGAACAAAGAAATACCAGTAATATCGATGTGCCAGAAAATAACATGTAACTGGTTTTATGTGTTTCCTTGCAGATTCGCAAACTGAAGATGATGTATCGTTTGGCAGAGTTCTCTACAGAGGAGTGGTTGATCAGGATCAGATCCGACATGACGCGATCACAATAACTGGCTACGATGGAACAAATGTGGAAATAATCGGACGTAAGTGGCACTCGCATAATTTTAATGAAAACCTCATTTTTATGTTCGTGGTCTATTTGTAGGTGTTAATTAGGTCAACTCTAACTTTCATGTTTCATTTTAAAATATATTATTATGAAAAAGTACAAAAACATTTTTTCAAGTACAAAATATCCGGAACAATAAACTATTGTGTTGTTTATTTTTTCTAGTGTAGTTCGGTAGCGTTATCCGAGATCTCAGACTATCACATATTTATATTTTTTTCAGAATACGCAACCATGTTCAAGAGCAGCGTGTCGGGTGGAGAGGTGACGGTGCAGGTGAAGGAGTCACAGACCCTGCCCGCTGACATAACTCACCTGGCCCTGGAACTGCATGCAGCTGGTGCCAGGACTGTGCTTCTTCTAAACGTCTTAGTGTCAGGTACTTAAACTTACTGTTACGCAAATCCCATTTATTCAATCTGGACTGACTTTGTGAGAGACGATTTGGCTAGAAAGCGGGTGACTGATGGTATCCTAACCAACGCTGCACCTGAAGGATAGACTATTCCAGATTAATAGCTTACATTTGAACGCTATTATTGATATGAGATTATAAAGCCAAGCGAGGGGAACATTTAATGGCATCGGAACGCGACGAGTGAATTGTGAGGAGGTTCCTGTCTCTGGAGCCCTAACCACCGGTAGCTTGGACCCTGCTCCCGATACCGGCAGACTACTATTTTTATATTTTTAAATGTTTTACTATATCTAATTTTAAGAAATATTTAAAAATGTATTTAATGTGTAGAAATAACGAATAAATAATAATAATATGTTTGATAATACAAGCGAGGCAAACATATTCAATCGCACCAGAGTGTAATATTAAGTTTACATCCTGTCTGCCAAAAACAATTTGTTACCTAGAAATATTATGTCTGCGATAACTTAAAAAAAACTACATGCAAGCAATATCTAAGGATTACCATCAAATTTAAAATTGCTTCAGCCAGTAAGACTCTTAGCAAAACTATTGTTTAATAAAATGAGCTTTTATGCCAGAAAGATTTTGAGAACAAAGAAATACCAGTAATATCGATGTGCCAGAAAATAACATGTAACTGGTTTTATGTGTTTCCTTGCAGATTCGCAAACTGAAGATGATGTATCGTTTGGCAGAGTTCTCTACAGAGGAGTGGTTGATCAGGATCAGATCCGACATGACGCGATCACAATAACTGGCTACGATGGAACAAATGTGGAAATAATCGGACGTAAGTGGCACTCGCATAATTTTAATGAAAACCTCATTTTTATGTTCGTGGTCTATTTGTAGGTGTTAATTAGGTCAACTCTAACTTTCATGTTTCATTTTAAAATATATTATTATGAAAAAGTACAAAAACATTTTTTCAAGTACAAAATATCCGGAACAATAAACTATTGTGTTGTTTATTTTTTCTAGTGTAGTTCGGTAGCGTTATCCGAGATCTCAGACTATCACATATTTATATTTTTTTCAGAATACGCAACCATGTTCAAGAGCAGCGTGTCGGGTGGAGAGGTGACGGTGCAGGTGAAGGAGTCACAGACCCTGCCCGCTGACATAACTCACCTGGCCCTGGAACTGCATGCAGCTGGTGCCAGGACTGTGCTTCTTCTAAACGTCTTAGTGTCAGGTACTTAAACTTACTGTTACGCAAATCCCATTTATTCAATCTGGACTGACTTTGTGAGAGACGATTTGGCTAGAAAGCGGGTGACTGATGGTATCCTAACCAACGCTGCACCTGAAGGATAGACTATTCCAGATTAATAGCTTACATTTGAACGCTATTATTGATATGAGATTATAAAGCCAAGCGAGGGGAACATTTAATGGCATCGGAACGCGACGAGTGAATTGTGAGGAGGTTCCTGTCTCTGGAGCCCTAACCACCGGTAGCTTGGACCCTGCTCCCGATACCGGCAGACTACTATTTTTATATTTTTAAATGTTTTACTATATCTAATTTTAAGAAATATTTAAAAATGTATTTAATGTGTAGAAATAACGAATAAATAATAATAATATGTTTGATAATACAAGCGAGGCAAACATATTCAATCGCACCAGAGTGTAATATTAAGTTTACATCCTGTCTGCCAAAAACAATTTGTTACCTAGAAATATTATGTCTGCGATAACTTAAAAAAAACTACATGCAAGCAATATCTAAGGATTACCATCAAATTTAAAATTGCTTCAGCCAGTAAGACTCTTAGCAAAACTATTGTTTAATAAAATGAGCTTTTATGCCAGAAAGATTTTGAGAACAAAGAAATACCAGTAATATCGATGTGCCAGAAAATAACATGTAACTGGTTTTATGTGTTTCCTTGCAGATTCGCAAACTGAAGATGATGTATCGTTTGGCAGAGTTCTCTACAGAGGAGTGGTTGATCAGGATCAGATCCGACATGACGCGATCACAATAACTGGCTACGATGGAACAAATGTGGAAATAATCGGACGTAAGTGGCACTCGCATAATTTTAATGAAAACCTCATTTTTATGTTCGTGGTCTATTTGTAGGTGTTAATTAGGTCAACTCTAACTTTCATGTTTCATTTTAAAATATATTATTATGAAAAAGTACAAAAACATTTTTTCAAGTACAAAATATCCGGAACAATAAACTATTGTGTTGTTTATTTTTTCTAGTGTAGTTCGGTAGCGTTATCCGAGATCTCAGACTATCACATATTTATATTTTTTTCAGAATACGCAACCCTGTTCAAGAGCAGCGTGTCGGGTGGAGAGGTGACGGTGCAGGTGAAGGAGTCACAGACCCTGCCCGCTGACATAACTCACCTGGCCCTGGAACTGCATGCAGCTGGTGCCAGGACTGTGCTTCTTCTAAACGTCTTAGTGTCAGGTACTTAAACTTACTGTTACGCAAATCCCATTTATTCAATCTGGACTGACTTTGTGAGAGACGATTTGGCTAGAAAGCGGGTGACTGATGGTATCCTAACCAACGCTGCACCTGAAGGATAGACTATTCCAGATTAATAGCTTACATTTGAACGCTATTATTGATATGAGATTATAAAGCCAAGCGAGGGGAACATTTAATGGCATCGAAACGCGTGGAGCGCATTGTAAGGAGGTTCCTATCTCTGGAGCCCTAACCACCGGTAGCTTGGACCCTGTTCCCGATACCGGCGGACCACTATTTTTATTTTTATTTATTTTTATTATATCTAATTTTAAAAAATATTTAAAAATGTATTTAACGTGTAGAAATAACGAATAAATAATAATAATATGTTTGATAATACAAGCGAAGCAATATTCAATGGCGCCAGAGTGTAATATTCAGTTTGCATCCTGTCTGCCAAAAACAATTTGGTACCTAGAGATATGTCTGCGATAACGTAAAAAAACTACATGCAAGCAATATCTAAGGATTACCATCAAATTTAAAATTGCTTAAGCCAGTAAAACTCTTAGCAAAACTATTCTTTAATAAAATGAGCTTTTATGCCAGAAAGATTTTGAGAACAAAGAAATACCAGTAATACCGATGTACCAGAAAATAACATGTAACTGGTTTTATATGTTTCCTTGCAGATTCGCAAACTGAAGATGATGTATCGTTTAGCAGAATTCTCTACAGAGGAGTGGTAGATCAGGGTCAGATCCGACACGATGCGATCACAGTAACGGGCTACGATGGAGCAACTGTGGAGCTAATAGGACGTAAGTGGCACTCGCATAATTTTAACGAAAACCTCATTTCTATATTCGTGGTCCATTTGTAGATGTTAATTAGGTCAACTCTAACTTTCATGTTTCATTTTAAAATACATTATTATGAAAAGTTCAAAAACATTGTTTTAAGTACAAAGCATCCTGAACAATAAACTATTGTGTTGTTTAGTTTTTCTTGTTGGTCGGTGGCGTTTGGTGGGATCTTAGACTATTACCTACATATTATTATTTTCAGAATACGCAAGCATATTCAAGAGTAGCGTGTCGGATGGAGAGGTGACGGTGCAAGTGAAGGAGTCACAGACCATGCCCGCTGACATAACTCACCTGGCTCTTGAACTGCATGCAGCTAGTGCCAGGACTGTATTGCTTCTCAACGTCTTAGAGTCAGGTACTTGATCTTACTATAACGCAAGTGAAAAAGCTGACGTTTACACGCCTATTCGATATGAAGACTATGGGAACACCCGAATACTCCGAAATATTTAATACCGAATTTCATGTCGATTTTCGATTTTACTGAAAGTCGTAATGCAATTGTTATAATGTCCTAAGAATCAAGAACCCGATGAGATGTCTGTCCACAAATCGCGAACCTTACGCGTCCGAAGTCGCGAGTAACAGCTAGTATAATCTATAAGCATAATAATAATATAATAACTTGTAATAATATGATTCATAAGACAAGCAAGGCAAAAATATTCAATGGTACCAGAACGTAATATTTTTGCGTCCTATCTGCGGAAAATAATTTGATACCTGGATAAAACTCCTACATGCAAGCAATATCTAAGGATTACCATCAATTTCAATATTGCGTAGGTCAGTAAAACTCTAAGCAAAACTATTCATAAAAAAGTGATTTAGCTAGAAACATTTTAAAGTGTTTTACGTTCGGTAGTTTAACCTTAACTTTAGAGTAGAAAGAAATACCAGTAATACCAAAGTTCTAGAAAATAACATGTAACTAGTTTTTTGTGTGTCCCTGCAGATTCGCAAATTGGAGATGCTGTATCGTTTAGCAGAGTTATCTACAGAGGAGTGGTAGATCAGGATCAGATCCGACACGATGCGATCACAGTAACGGGCTACGATGGAGCAACTGTGGAGCTAATAGGACGTAAGTGGCACTCGCATAATTTTAATGAAAACCTCATTTTTATATTCCTGGTCCATTTGTAGATGTTAATTAGGTCAACTCTAACTTTCATGTTTCATTTTAAAATACATTAATATGTAAAGTTCAAAAAATGTTTTTTAGTACAAAGCATCCTGAACAATAAACTTACGTGCTGTTTATTTTTTTTAGTGTAGTTCGGTAGCGTTATCCGGGATCTCAGACTATCACATATTTATATTTTTTTCAGAATACGCAAGCATATTCAAGAGTAGCGTGTCGGATGGAGAGGTGACGGTGCAGGTGAAGGAGTCACAGACCCTGCCCGCTGACATAACCCACCTGGCTCTTGAACTGCATGCAGCTAGTGCCAGGACTGTATTGCTTCTCAACGTCTTAGAGTCAGGTACTTGATCTTACTATAACGCTAGTGAAAAAGCTGACGTTTACACGCCTATTCGATATGAAGACTATGGGAACACCCGAATACTCCGAAATATTTAATACCAAATTTCATGTCGATTTTCGATTTTACTGAAAGTCGTAATGCAATTGTTATAATGTCCTAAGAATCAAGAACCCGATGAGATGTCTGTCCACAAATCGCGAACCTTACGCGTCCGAAGTCGCGAGTAACAGCTAGTATAATCTTTAAGCATAATAATAATTTAATAACTTGTAATAATATGATTCATAAGACAAGCAAGGCAAACATATTCAATGGTACCAGAACGTAATACACACATCAAAAGTGTCTAGGGATCAAGCATTTTTATGCGGATTTCTTGAGATTGAGATGTGGCTTTGTAATAAATTTATGATTTTATAAATTTATATGGATCCTTTTTGGTGCATTTCATAATTTGAATCAGGAACTGTGAATCAAATTCGAGTAAAAGATGAAAATCAGCTGTCAATATTTTCCCTATAAAAACATACAACGCATTGAAGACATTATTAGTGCTATTGTTTCCCTACTACTGATTAAAACCAACGTTATTATGGAGCGGCGACGTCATTTAAGCAGGGAAGAAATGCTCAGAGCCGTGGGAATGATAGAAGCTGGTTCCCGGCAACGTACTGTGGCTTTAGCTCTGAATACAAGTCAGAGTGTTATCAGTCGACTTTGGACACGTTACCGAAGCACTGGTACCGTGGCTGAGCGCCATGGAGGACGGTATCGCTGCACCACACGGAGACAAGACCGATACATTCAAATCTTAACTCGAAGAGCTCCAACAATAACCGCCATGATGTTAGCCGTGAGGCTTCATCACTCTTCAGGGAACTTAATTAGCGACCAAACAGTCAGAAACCGCTTGCATGAAGTGAACCTTCATTCCCGAAGACCGCTACGGGTACCACCTATAGCAATGCACAATCGTAGGATTCGATATCAATGGGCTCTTGAACACAGAAATTGGGCAGAAGAACAATGGCGTTTCGTGTGCTTTTCTGATGAGTCTCGTTTTGGTATGAGACCGGATACAAGACGTATACGACACTGGAGAACCCCTGGACGCCAACAGCGATTAAAATCCTGCCAGGAAGTCCATCCTTATAGTGGTGGAACCATTATGGTATGGGCGGGTATTTGGATCGGCGGAAGAACTGAGTTGATTTGGATCAGAGGCAACCTCAACGCTCAAATTTATGCTGAGACGATTGTATCAGACGTCATCGTTCCTCTACAAGTGCAAATCGGTCCCTTATTTCAGTTAATGCATGATAATGCACGACCGCACACCGCAAGAGTTGTAAGACAGACTCTCGCCGCAGCTAACATCAATGTCCTGCCCTGGCCTGCTCAGTCGCCAGACTTGAACCCGATTGAGCATGCATGGGATATGCTACAGAGAAGAGCTCTGCCGAATATGGAGGGTATCCAGTCGCAAGAAGACCTTTTTTGTTGTTGCAACGAACATGGGCGGCCATTCCACAGCGTGATTTGGATGAACTCATTTTGAGTATGCCAAACCGATGTTCTTGTGTTGTTAGTGTTCGCGGTAGAAACACGGATTATTAATTGTTTAAGTTACCCAATAAAATTTTAAAGAAAACTGTTATTTCAGTCTTTTTTCGAACTTTAATGTTAGTGGTTCAAATGTCAAAAATCCCTTTATTAGGAAAATGGCAAATTTCTTTATTAATGCAAAGGTGACTTGGTTTATCGTTACTGTGACAAACGAAAACACTTTATTTGATGAATCCTTAAAGAAAATTTTAATTAATATCAATCAGGAGAAAAGTTATTGCAAAAATATATGTTGATCCTTAGACACTTTTGATGTGTGTATTTTTGCGTCCTATCTGCGGAAAATAATTTGATACCTGGATAAAACTCCTACATGCAAGCAATATCTAAGGATTACCATCAATTTTAATATTGCGTAGGTCAGTAAAACTCTAAGCAAAACGATTCATAAAAAAGTGATTTAGCTAGAAACATTTTAAAGTGTTTTCCGTTCGGTAGTTTAACCTTAACTTTAGAGTAGCAAGAAATACCAGTAATACCAAAGTTCTAGAAAATAACATGTAACTAGTTTTTTGTGTGTCCCTGCAGATTCGCAAATTGGAGATGATGTATCGTTTAGCAGAGTTCTCTACAGAGGAGTGGTAGATCAGGATCAGATCCGACACGATGCGATCACAGTAACGGGCTACGATGGAGCAACTGTGGAGCTAATAGGACGTAAGTGGCACTCGCATAATTTTAATGAAAACCTCATTTTTATATTCCTGGTCCATTTGTAGATGTTAATTAGGTCAACTCTAACTTTCATGTTTCATTTTAAAATACATTAATATGTAAAGTTCAAAAAATGTTTTTTAGTACAAAGCATCCTGAACAATAAACTTACGTGCTGTTTATTTTTTTTAGTGTAGTTCGGTAGCGTTATCCGGGATCTCAGACTATCACATATTTATATTTTTTTCAGAATACGCAAGCATATTCAAGAGTAGCGTGTCGGATGGAGAGGTGACGGTGCAGGTGAAGGAGTCACAGACCCTGCCCGCTGACATAACCCACCTGGCTCTTGAACTGCATGCAGCTAGTGCCAGGACTGTATTGCTTCTCAACGTCTTAGAGTCAGGTACTTGATCTTACTATAACGCTAGTGAAAAAGCTGACGTTTACACGCCTATTCGATATGAAGACTATGGGAACACCCGAATACTCCGAAATATTTAATACCGAATTTCATGTCGATTTTCGATTTTACTGAAAGTCGTAATGCAATTGTTATAATGTCCTAAGAATCAAGAACCCGATGAGATGTCTGTCCACAAATCGCGAACCTTACGCGTCCGAAGTCGCGAGTAACAGCTAGTATAATCTATAAGCATAATAATAATATAATAACTTGTAATAATATGATTCATAAGACAAGCAAGGCAAACATATTCAATGGTACCAGAACGTAATATTTTTGCGTCCTATCTGCGGAAAATAATTTGATACCTGGAAAAAACTCCTACATGCAAGCAATATCTAAGGATTACCATCAATTTCAATATTGCGTAGGTCAGTAAAACTCTAAGCAAAACTATTCATAAAAAAGTGATTTAGCTAGAAACATTTTAAAGTGTTTTACGTTCGGTAGTTTAACCTTAACTTTAGAGTAGAAAGAAATACCAGTAATACCAAAGTTCTAGAAAATAACATGTAACTAGTTTTTTGTGTGTCCCTGCAGATTCTCAAATTGGAGATGATGTATCGTTTAGCAGAGTTCTCTACAGAGGAGTGGTAGATCAGGATCAGATCCGACACGATGCGATCACAGTAACGGGCTACGATGGAGCAACTGTGGAGCTAATAGGACGTAAGTGGCACTCGCATAATTTTAATGAAAACCTCATTTTTATATTCCTAGTCCATTTGTAGATGTTAATTAGGTCAACTCTAACTTTCATGTTTCATTTTAAAATACATTAATATGTAAAGTTCAAAAAATGTTTTTTAGTACAAAGCATCCTGAACAATAAACTTACGTGCTGTTTATTTTTTTTAGTGTAGTTCGGTAGCGTTATCCGGGATCTCAGACTATCACATATTTATATTTTTTTCAGAATACGCAAGCATATTCAAGAGTAGCGTGTCGGATGGAGAGGTGACGGTGCAGGTGAAGGAGTCACAGACCCTGCCCGCTGACATAACCCACCTGGCTCTTGAACTGCATGCAGCTAGTGCCAGGACTGTATTGCTTCTCAACGTCTTAGAGTCAGGTACTTGATCTTACTATAACGCTAGTGAAAAAGCTGACGTTTACACGCCTATTCGATATGAAGACTATGGGAACACCCGAATACTCCGAAATATTTAATACCGAATTTCATGTCGATTTTCGATTTTACTGAAAGTCGTAATGCAATTGTTATAATGTCCTAAGAATCAAGAACCCGATGAGATGTCTGTCCACAAATCGCGAACCTTACGCGTCCGAAGTCGCGAGTAACAGCTAGTATAATCTTTAAGCATAATAATAATATAATAACTTGTAATAATATGATTCATAAGACAAGCAAGGCAAACATATTCAATGGTACCAGAACGTAATATTTTTGCGTCCTATCTGCGGAAAATAATTTGATACCTGGATAAAACTCCTACATGCAAGCAATATCTAAGGATTACCATCAATTTTAATATTGCGTAGGTCAGTAAAACTCTAAGCAAAACTATTCATAAAAAAGTGATTTAGCTAGAAACATTTTAAAGTGTTTTCCGTTCGGTAGTTTAACCTTAACTTTAGAGTAGCAAGAAATACCAGTAATACCAAAGTTCTAGAAAATAACATGTAACTAGTTTTTTGTGTATCCCTGCAGATTCGCAAATCGGAGATGATGTATCGTTTAACAGAGTTCTCTACAGAGGAGTGGTAGATCAGGATCAGGTCCGACATGATGCGATCAAAGTAACTGGCTACGATGGAGCAACTGTGGAGCTAATAGGACGTAAGTGGCACTCGTATAATTTTAATGAAAACCTCATTTTTATATTTGTGGTCCATTCGTAGATAGTCCGGTCAAAGAGGTTTGAACTTTTTTGTATGGAAGCTGGCATATCGACCCACCGCCATTTTGATTTTTTTATAAATCACGGCCCACGATAAAATTGGTATGTATGAGTGGATGACGTAGAGGACACCTAGACGAACAAAAAATGTCACGTAATATGGTACCTCAAAGTGTCACGTTATCGAGATACATATTTGAAGGTAAAGATCGAGATAAAAGAACAATGACCAAAATAGACTTTTTACGTGTCTATAGGCGTTGATTATTATTATTACTGTTTAATAAAGAGAGTAGGTAAAAATTACTCGGGGTCTTGACATTTTTATAGACTAACTAGCGACCCGCCCCGGCTTCGCACGGGTGCAATGCTGATACTAAATTAAATACACTACAGAAAAACTGAACGAACTGAACTGAACGTTGTATATAAAAACATAGCGGCCCGCTCCGACTTTGCACGGGCATAAAATATATATGCCTATGTCACTCAATGAAAACATGATTAAAATCGATCCAGTATTTTTGATTCATTCATTACTGCCCTTATCCTGCACGCATTAAATTTGGAGTAAAACAATTCCTCTTTCCCTATACTTACTATGAAGATTTCCTGCTATCTTTGGAATATCTAAATTCATACAATTTTTATTACATTACACATTTTTACTTATTTACTTTTTACATTTTTACCTAGGTATTTATTTTATTTTTACAACAATTAATATATTACAGGATGTCTTTATACACAACGTTCACAGCTTTCTTGTCATTAGACAATACAAACATGTTTTCTCTTGAGGTTACTCTTGAAAGAGCGACATACAGTTGGCCATGTGAAAAACAGTCAACGCTCAAATCTAAGCCTGCAACGTTGAAGGTTTGACCTTGCGATTTATTAATGGTCATTGCAAAAGATGTCTTTACCGGAAACTGTAAACGTTTAAATTGGAAGGGTAAATCCGATGGTATCAGAGGGATTCGGGGAATCAATACACCGACCGGTACCGCCCGCCGCAAACGCAAATTTTAAATTTGTAATATCTCCGAAAATATTTGTTTAATTTACATGCTGTAAGGAACCATATTGATCTATATTAATTGCACACTGTATTTAAGGTACTTAATTCGATAAGGATTAATGTCGTATTGCTTAAAATAGCTTCGTAAATAAGCCATTTTTTCACGTAAAAAGTAAACAATAAAAATGGTTAATGTGGGTTATCCCTAAAATATAAACATATACCATCGCGGATTTTTTTGTAGACCTTTTTATGGTGTACAATACTGTAGTACATTAATTTGATCTAACTCGTAGGGTTTAGGCAGCGTTTTTGCTAAATTGCTAAATAAGCCCAAAAAAATAGGTTAATTTACGACATCACGTTAGAAACCTCTAAAATTAGCAATGTTGCCTTAGTATATGATGCATGTATTATACATATAAACCTTCCTCTTGAATCACTCTATCTATTGGAAAAAACCGCGTCAAAATCCGTTGCGTAGTTTTAAAGATTTAAGCGCACATAGGGATATAGGGACAGAAAAGGCGACTTTGTTTTATACTATGTAGTGATAGTGATGTAGTGATAAACTAAATATTTTTAAAGACTACAATTTTGATCAAATCTGATCTACAATTTTGTCTCGGTTAATTTTATGATAAAACTTACCGTTTTGCTAAAAATCGCGATAAATCCGTTTTTGTGACCTTTGACGCCGAGTACTTTTTTTTCCAGGGGTCGGATCGATGAGATATTTTTACATATCATTGATAATGGTGTTTTGAACATTCCTACCAATTTTCAACTGGGTGGGAATTAATATAACCTCGGATCTCTAAATTGACCGGACTATAGATGTTAATTAGGTCAACTCTTAATTTCATGTTTCATTTTAAATAAATTATTTTGAAAAAGATCAGAAACATTTTTTCAAGTACAAAGCATCCGAAACAATAAACTATAGTGTTGTTTATTTTTTCTAGGGTAGTTCGGTGACGTTAGGCGGGATCTTAGACTATCACATGTTTATATTTTTTTTCAGAATACGCTAGCATGTTCAGGAGCAGCGTGTCGGATGGAGAGGTGACGGTGCAGATGAAGGAGTCACAGACCCTGCCCGCTGACATAACTCACCTGGCCCTTGAACTGCATGCAGCTAGTGCCAGGACTGTGCTGCTTCTCAACGTCTTAGAGTCAGGTACCTAAACTTGCTGTTACGCAAAACCCACTTATTCTGTCGTAAAAGTAAACTCAAAGAAATCATGGATTGACTTTGTGATAGACGATTTGGCTAGAAAGCGGGTGATTTAACAAATGACGACTAATTTGGTTAGGATAAGGACAGGAGAATGATCATGGTCACCTAATTGATGCGAGAGGTTCAAAGGTAAAATGACACACGGTGGCACCAGGAATTTAGCATATTCATAAACGAAACATTAACAAAACTGATACTGTATTGGACTATTAATAAACACGTATAAAACTTATTTTATAATAACTAATAATAATCAACAGATATTTATAGCTCAAGGTTTGCCAACGTGCAATAGAGCTTAGAGGGCAAAGGCCCAGCTGTGGGATAACACAGGCTAACAGTAACAGTAACGGATATTTTTCAAATATTTTTCTAGTCCAAGACAAAAGGTCGATATGACACTTGACTTCTTTATTTTTATCTCAGATTTTTATGTTCATAGTATCACATTGCTCACAAAAAGTTTTCACTCTAACATTCCTAACCTACCCTGCAACTGAAGTACTCGTAAGAGCTGTAATTATTGATTTATCTTTGCATTTGTAATAGATAAACTATTCCAGATACTTTACACGATTATTTGATCTGAGATTATAAAGCCAAGCGGAGCAAACATTGAATGGCATCGGAGCGTAATATTAAATTTGCATCCCATCTGCGGAAAACAATTTGGTACCTAGACATATGTCTGCGATAAGATAAAAATCCTACATGCAAGCAATATCTAAGGATTACCATCAATTAAATAACGCAATATTAAATTCATAAAAAAGTGTTCACAGCTTGAAAGATTTTGAAGTGTGTTTCGTTCGGTAGTTTAACCTTAACTTAAGAGTAGAAAGAAATACCAGTAATACCGAAGTTCTAGAAAATAACATGTAACTAGTTTTTTTGTGTGTCCCTGCAGATTCGCAAATTGGAGATGCTGTATCGTTTGGCAGAGTTCTCTACGGAGGAGTGGTAGATCAGGATCAGATCCGACATGACACGATCACAATAACTGGCTACCATGGAACAAATGTGGAGATAATCGGACGTAAGTGGCACTCGCATAATTTTAATGAAAACCTCATTTTTATATTCGTGGTCCATTTGTAGATGTTTATTAGGTCAACTTTAACTTTCATGTTTCATTTTAAAATATATTTTTACGAAAAACTTCAAAAACATTTTTTTAAGTACAAAGCATCCGGAATAAGAAACTATAATGTTGTTTATTTTTTCTAGTGTACTTCGGTGGCGTTAGGCGAGATCTTAGACTATACTTTTTTTTTTTTTTTTAAACGTTGCCCCACACTAGGAATTTCTCCTGTATCGTGGGTGCGTTCACAAACATTTAAACTCACATACACAAATACCCAGACCCGGAACAACTATCTGTAGGTCATACAAATATTTGTTCCGTGCGGGGATCGAACCCACGACACGCAGCGCAGCAGTCCATTGCTTAAACCACTGCGCCAACCGTGCCGCACATGTACATGTGCGCGTGTGTACATGTTTATATTTTTTTCAGAATACGCGAGCATGTTCAAGAGCAGCGTATTTGAAGGACAGGTGGCGGTGCAGGTGAAGGAGTCACTGATCCTGCCCGCTGACATAAACCAACTGGCCCTTGAACTACATGCAGCTAGTGCCAGGACTGTGCTGCTTCTCAACGTCTATGAGTCAGGTACTTAAACTTACTGCAACGCAAAGTCCATTCATTTAGCCATGAGAGTAAACCCAAAAAAATCATGGATTGACTTTGTGAAAGAAGATTTGGCTAGAAAGTGGGTGGCGGGTGGAAGAAAACCGATGACTACTAATTTAGTTCAAGGTACACAACGCATTGAGAGTCCGCAACGACACGGCTATCGGTTTCTATCGTCATCGTCATCATTTCGAAAGACGTCCACTACTGGACCTCCGCCAAGTATCACCACACTAACCGGTACCGTGCGTCACGCATCTAGCGAATACTCGCAACCTTAACCAGGTCATAGATCCACTAGTGGGAGGCCTTCTAACGCGACTTATTGCGGTTCGTGGTTGCTATTCCAGAACATTCCATCTGTTCTGCGGGCAATGTGCCCTGCCCACTGCCACTTAAATTTGGCAATTATTCGTGCTACGACGGTAACTTTGATTCTCTCCCAGACGTCTTCATTTCTGGTTCGATCGCGCAAAGAAACTACAAGCACAACCCTCTCCATTACCCTTTGGGTGACTTTGAACTTTCTGATGAGGCCCCGTTTCGGTCCCGTATGTAGGTAATCACTGGCAACGTACACTTTCGTCTTGTCGGTGAGTTGGATGAGAAGATACCGCGTAACTTCCCGAACGCTAACTAGCCGAGTTGGATTCGACGAATGACGTCTTTCTCGAAGTTAGACTTACATAACTGGACCGTTAAACTAATTTAATTTCCACTAGATTTACCATCCGTGACATTCTCCCCGGAGTCGTACTTGCTGTCTGTGGATATGGCGCAGACTGGTGTCGTGGGACGCGTCTCGGCGACTGCTGACAACGGAGAGGTGGTCACCTTCTCAATCGGGACATACGATAGTAAGTACTGTGGTCCTTAGCGAAGGCACTAGGAGTTGCTCGAAGCCTGGCGCAAGTTCGGTGACTATATATCGGCTACGGATAGAAAACTATGCTATCCTTCATGCTTTCCCACAAAGAGACGATCACTATTTCTTCTCATACGTTATGAAAAACCATTTATGTTTTTGTAACAATGTTTCGAGTACTTCAAAGAATGTGATACTCAGAGACAGTACTTGTATAAGTATAAGGGTCTTAAGATCTTTTTATTCCAAATCCATGACATTGTATGTTTAACTTTGCATTCTGCTCCCAAGACCTTGAATAACTTCCAAAAATACAAAAGTTGGCATGAAATGCTGTAACAAAAAAAATGCTTCGTTGTTGTGTACATATTATATTATAAGTTGTGGGCAAGATCAAACTTCACAAAATCTGTTTTGCATTTGAATAAACTTGCTGTCTGAATGGTAAAAGACAGAAGTTGTTTGTAATATTTCTACATTGTTATTCAGCCCGAGGAGCTCCCTTAGCAGATTTATTACATTTAGTGAAAAATGTTTTTCTTCAAGATTTACGCGGGAGAAATCTCGGCCACATTCATTAACCAGGTTTAAAGTATTACGCTCAAGGTGCAGTCTTACCGACCGAAGTCTTGCCAAACTTTGACGACCTAGAGGCATAGACTTAGTTTTTTTTTATTTTTAAATACATTTTATGAACTTCACAGGTCAATATTTGCTGTAATGAGGTAGTAAGACTAATGTAGGAAACATAATTTAGTCCTATTCTATTTTTTTCTGGATTTTCAATGTAATACCTAGAGTCACAACATAATTGCACTCTGTCTAGATATTAAATTAAATCTTTAAGTACTTCAGTAGCCTTTTGCGTAATATAGTAGATAATAGTTAGTAGAAATGTAGGAATAGTAAACAAATAAATTTCTCGAATATTCTTTAACGGTCAACTCATCAAGAAATACAAAGACATATCATCTAGTTGTTTAGTTTAATTGTAAGTTTTAAACTGAGTTCTTTCAGTTGTTTATCATTCCCAAACGTTAAATTTCGGCGCGCCTTAAAGTCTTCAAAAGCAATTTTATTTTGAAAGTAATTGTTGTTCTTTAGTAGGCGCCAAGATAAAGTTGATCTCTCCTTCACTACGCAACACGACACAATATGCACAAAAGTTTGAATTTAAATCTCAGAAAATAACTATCTAGTAGAGATCAATCTTACATGGGGAAAATAGACATAGATATTACATGTTTTCTTAAAGAAAGCCAATGGAAACGCGATCTAACGTGTAAGTAATATAAAATTCTTAAATTGTTGCAGCGCATCTTCAGACTCGTCTTTCTATAAACAATGAAGGTGAACTGTATTTGTCCGCTCCGGCTGACAGTGGAGTCTACAATTTCCAAGTTATTGCCACGACAGCTATTACACAAGCGACGGGAACAGCTTCGGTATGAATTAGTTTATACATATTTGAACAAATTATAATAATTTATTGACCCTATAAGATTTAATAAATTACTTTTAAAACCTAGAGCATTATTATCAAGTCTAAATTTGTTTTTGCAGGTACATTTAACAGTACAATCAGTCACGGTATGTGACGACAAGGGTATCGTCATGCCCCCGCTGGTTATTTTAGAGAGAGATGAGGAATCATCTCACAGTAACCTAGTTGTTCTTGACTCTACGCAACATGCTGGCTGCCACTTCACCTTAACGAACCGCTGGCCCACTGACCAACCTTGGCTATACGTCAACGAATTCGGACTGCACACAATCGCCATCGATAGAGAACACCCATCTATAGCCTTTATGGCGCAGTCACAAGTCCAAGTGGAACTTATATTACATTGCCGAAGTGATACTGATGGCGCCATCCGTGAAAAACGATCAGAAACAACTGCACGACTCGGTCCCTACGACTACGGTTCAAATAAATGGATTCTTACAGACACGATTCCGTACAACTCGAGACGCAGCATAGTGAATCTCATAGTAAACGACATCAACGACAACGATCCTATATTCGTCGGTAAAGAACACGAGCCAATTGTCGTTGGATACCCCACCAATGAGCTCGAGGAGAGGATATTACCCCGTTCTTTGGCGGAGTTAAAGGTAGAGTTGCATTATGCAAATGCTTTGAATATCTCCAACATGAACATCGTAAACTCTGTGCCTCGCATTTATATTTTATTTTAAGTTCCCACGTTGTAACATGATTCACGTCGGGAAAGAGTTTTATCTTTGAATATAAAACCGACTGTCTTACCTGACTGACTCATTGCCGCCAATCCCAATGTTATTAATGACGAGGGTGTTTTGTATTTCAAGCGTTTATTGTAAGATTTTAATTAACCCGCACTCTAATAGCAAAAACTATGAGTAATTTATTATATTTCAACATAAGGCAGAAACTGCAAGATAGCAAATTCCTTTACTTCCTTAGAATATATTACAAGGTCAGTATCGGCCCCGTCGGGGCTGCGAGTCTGTTCGCAAGAGATACCGGGGCCTCGACATAAAGGGATAAGAAGGAACATGGGTGGTTTTTAGTCAGTAGAAGTCTGACACTCCCTTCCGCTCTGCAGAGCGGGAGGGGTTTTATTTGATGATTTCCCACTCAAAAAAAAACAGTATATTATATACATTCAATATTCTTTACACCTCTATCTTAGCTTTCGGAGGTCACAGGCATGGTTCCGTTATGTTATATTACAAGTTCAGATATACAAGAAATTATTGAACAAATGAAAGACCAGTAATGCTGCTTATAGGTAAATGAACGGATCTGATTTCGATATACAAAAGCTTATCGTACGTCATTTACATTGCCCACGGCTGGTACCAAACAACCGTACGTAATAAAATTCGATAAGCTTTTCCAAAACACTAGTAAGCGCAAAGAACATCATAATATTGTATTAAATATATAGTAAAGCAGCAGCAAAAGTCGTTAAGACCGATGAGGGAAATTTATATAGTCCTCCCTATCAACTTCGAGACGACTCTTAAATTAACTTATACAATTTTCTGTCGTGAGCTTGGATATTGTTAGACTGAATTTAGTATTGAATACACAGTTACAAGTAGAGCAGCAAAGAATGGCATTTTTCTTTTAAAAAATCGAGTCGTTTATCTTCAAAATATTGTATATTTTATGGATAGTGGAGCGCCAAGATGAATTATGTGAATTTGAACCGAGCATCTCATCATCCGAATCTGAACACGTCCTTATAGCGGACATTTTGGCCACTATGCTTCCGTTTACCATCGGCCACCTCCGAACAGAATAGAAATTTGGGCAAACGGTTCTTGCGAAACGGTATGCGAAGGACATGCCTCACCACCTGAGTTAGCGCTGCACAAGCAGAGCCTCTATGCCAAACATTTCGGAATGGTGCACAACCAATGTATTAGGGACACGGTCCTGCCGTTTAATGTGACTGATACACTGAGTTTGCTTTATTTACATACATAATGAACTAGGCAAATTACAGAAACATTTGCTCAGTCGTAAAGGCCTGTGTCGAACACTGAAACGGTAATTTTATTATTAACGACCAACCTAAACTTTTTACAATGATTATATTCCTATGCTTTTCAAAACAGGCAACCGACGCGGACATTGGAGTTAATGCAGCATTGAGGTACGGGAGTAGTGAAAGCGTGTTGGCTGTCGCCCCGACAACTGGGTTTGTGCACGTGCGCACTGGTGCGCGACTGACGCACGACCAGACCCTCATCGTCACCGCCACTGATGAAAATGGACAAGGACGTTCGGGAAATGTTCGACTTCTGGTAATTATAATAACATGCTATTTGTTTCTATATACAGGGTGTAAATCGTCCATTCACGAAGACGATATTCGCATTCTCTACATAAAAAAAAGTAAGTGGTGTGGAAAAAAATCACAGTTAAAAATATGGCACGGACTTTCTCCATGGTAACGCATTGATATCATCAGAAGAGCAATTTAAAAAGGATAGCATATATAAGAAAATTGAGGTGAAATAGTGTTCGGTACTCATGCCCAACCAGACAATCTATTTTAAATATAAATAATGTGATGCGTGGCAATTTTCGAAATAAGAATAAACAAGTTGTCACCAAATATGCCCAGGGCCTTCAACTTGTACGGATTTGGTCAAACATCGGTTAATTTGATAAACTAATAAAATCCTTGTATTTTTTTAGTGAAGACTAACCAAATATTCAGAATTTATACTCTGAATATTATGCTACTCTTAATTAATAGAAGTCTTATGGCTTCTATTCAATAAGAAACACGCTTCGTTATTGACACAATTTGACACCATAACGCGCATGGTAGAAGTTTTTACAATGTTCTATGAACGATCCATCGTCACAAATAAATGGCCTTAACACCATAACATTTATAAGATTGATTGACTGGTCAACACTATCATTATCGCTATTCCTCAAAAATTATAAGGTTCCTGCTTTAAAAAAATACCGCAAAACTGTCTGCCTTGCCAAATCGTGTTTATTACTTCCTATGCTAATATAAAAAACAGACTTTGCTGTATGTACTAGGTGAGTTTAATTAGCCATTAAAGTTCATCATTTGTTTAACTAACAGAAAAAGAAGTCGTTATAACTACTAACTATAGTCGGTTGTTTATCTCTAATGTATCGTGTCCTTAAGTTTGAACTAACTTTACAAAACAAATCAGTTTCTTCATTCCACCATCTCATAAACCAATCTTAAAGAGAAGACAGTGATATTCTAAGTTAATTGGATCGGCTACAATTTGTTTATTATTTATTGCGCCTGATAAATCTACTCCAGTAACGAATCAATGTTATATTGCGCCACCAAAAAAACTTGCTCGGGGCAACAGAACTTACCGGATGGGACAACATCCTGCTAATGAGTTCAAACGCACTGCATGCAATAAAGAAACAACTTATTCATCAAAGTTACTTCATAAACTACAACACATTAAAATTATGATAATTTAATCAACGGAATAACAACACAAGCTAAACTAAAAATCTTTATTTAAAATTAAACTTTAATTTAATTTAAATACAAGCAAACTGGTTTAAGCAGTGCGTTAACCTGATAATTCCACGTACTGTCATATAACCTGAAGTCATGATAATGTTTCTATTTCCAGGTAAAACTGTTAGACTTGAACCAAATAGCTGTAGTAACAATAAGAGATGCCTTCCTAGACGATGAAACGACTGTTTTGACTCAGTTGAGTGATGCCGTCGGATATGAAGTTAAGGCTTTGAGGTCAGTCGTCATATCAGATGACATAGATGGAGACGTTTCCAGGAATAAACGTGATTCCGGCACTCCTAGAGCTTCACTACAAGTTTATGTCTATGGACTTAATGAGGGAGAACCCGTCACTGTGGATCGCCTTGCCGCGTAAGCATTTTAGGAATACATAATTATATGATAGAAGATGATATTTACTGTGCAATAAACAACAACTTTCATTCAAATATTTTCTTTTCCAGAGATATAAGTGCTAATGCCGCTATAGCGGGTGTTGTAAGTACTATCCCACTTGAAGATCATCTACAAGATGTGAACATGATAGATCCTCAAATTGGCTTGTTAGTGGCTACGATAATCCTCAGCGTACTACTCTTTGCTGTTATCGTGCTAGTAGTCATTTGGTTTTTCCTTAGATGGTAAGTGACAGTTATTTAAATGAGCTATTACCTAATATGCCTGTCCTATTAAATAGAAAACTGATTCATACCGTTATTTCTAGGAGGAAGAACAAAAACTACGATGAATTTAATGATGAAAACAGCTTAAATTCAAGAAATGCATCACTAGGTGAGCTACCAAAACCTGAAGCTGAAAAACCACGTCTTAACATCGATGATCTGAGAAGAAGCGAAAAAAGACTGCAAGAAATGTTGCAAGCTCCTACTGAAACCGTTACAGTAGAAAACGATCCAAAGCAAAGGGAGGCCCCTGTCGAAGCCATACTTGATTTGCCTATAATCGAACCCAGCGCACCTGTAGTCATCCAGTCAATGGACAAACTGAAAGATGCTGAGGAGTTCTCGGATGACGAATTTGGAGAAGTAAGCGCGAAGCCAAGAAAATCTGTAGTGACGTTCAATGAGAACGTTGAGAAGATCATCCACATCGAAGATAACGCAGACGACGCCGGTGATGATGACGACGTCAGCATCAATGCTGACGTTGACGCCTCGAATTCCGGATATGTTTACAGGTTCTAAATAATGAATACTACAGATGCAAAGCTAAATTGTTTTTTTTTTATTATATTATGTTTCAAATCATATAAATGTTTTATTTGCAAAAGACCAATATATTTTTTCGTAAAATATAGCTGTAGGTTGCCCTTTAAAGATATTGAGCAGATATCCATATTATTGCATATACACGTACCATTTTAATTGTTTCGTTTCTGAATCAACTAATTTACTAACTGTAAACCTACCAAAAATGTACACATTTACTGAAGCAGTAAGCATAATCACATAATACTCTCAGAGCTAGGTACTAAATAGCAGCTAGGTGCTTAATTTAGTTATGGACATTGTCACATAACTAAATTAAGTAAAAAGCATTGTTCCGTTTTCGGTATTAGATGCTATCAAGCATGCCATATTAAATTGTCTAAGGTTTATGTTACACTAAATACGGTGACAGGATAAGTAACACCACACTGCACTCCAAATAGTCCAGAAAACAGATTGCCAAGGAAGCTCATAAAGCTGCACGCATGCATCATCATCATCTTCCTGCCCTTATACCATTCTATTTGGGGTTGGCGCAACACGTTTAAAAAAAGCTGCTTCCATTGTTCCCTGTTAGACGTCAAGGAGGCATTTACTCCTTTCTCATTCATATCATTCTTCACACAATCCATCAATCGTTTCTTTGGCCTCTTAAATGGTACCATTCAAACCATGCCTGCCCTATGCACGCAGTAAGTAGGTGCGAATATCGCAAGACTCGAGAAAACTAAACGGTAGCGGGGTAGCGGCAGATCAAGGAGAAGATTTTTTTTTTTTTTTTTTTTTTTACAACTATCACACAACGCCATCTAGTCCCAAGCTAAGCAGAGCTTGTGTTTTGGGTACTAGACAACTGATAAACATACTTATATATTTCTAAATACATACATATTATAGATAAATTACACCCAGACACAGAACAAATGATCGTGCTCATCACACAAACATTTGTCCTGGGTGGGAATCGAACCCACGACCTCCGGCATAGCAGTTAGGGTCACTAACCACTAGACCAACAGGCCAGTCAAGATGGTGGAACGCCTCTCTTGAATTTTTGAGAACGCAGCATTAAAAGAAATGGAAGGAAACGGGAAAGCCTTCGGGCTAGGAGCAGAATGCAGCAGGATAACAGAAGGTTCATAGCTTCGTGGGTATCGACGGATATAAAAAAAATGTTAACAATTTTAAAATAAAATGTGGATACGACTACCGAAACTAAATTTCTTGCCAAACGCTAGCATAAATAAATTGCGTTGGGCGTCTCTTTTAACGGTTTTAAATACGTTCACATCTATAGATTGTTATTCTGTCATGTTTAATTTATAGTCTGTGTGACTGTATAGGCCATAGTCTAATTTATGTAGAGCTCGTTTATTCTAAAAGTAGCAGTGCTCACTAAAATTAACCTCTATGGGTATAGATATAAACTGTTGTTGAAACATTAGGAACTTTTCTTTTATCGAACGACTTTTACCAGTCCACTATAGAAGCGACAAACGTGTAGCAATATTATGACTAAGCTCGTATTTACAGTTATCCTCCGGCTTACCGTTTTTTAATGTTGCCTACCTATAGGATTTTAATATTCAAGTCGCAGTTTGAGATAGAATCTGTGACATTTTCGAACACGGATGATAAAACAAAGCAGGCGTATCAAGCAGTGCTCCATCAATGTTGACGTCTCCAAAACGGATCGTAATAATGATGTTATCACTCATTGACTGTACAGTGTAGTATACATAAACTTTCTACTACATAGTTGGTACAAAAATAATTTGGTGAAAATTAGAGTTTAAAAAGTCGTTTTAAACTACTACTTTCTGCGATCTATCATTTTGACCTTAGACTCACTGAAATTACTTTCAAGGTACCGTCCCTTTTTTTTTTTGAGGGGTGTGAAATCATCAAATAACCCCTCCCGCTCTGGGCAGAGCGAAAGGGAGTGTCAGACTTCTACTGACTAAAAACCACCCATGTTCCTTCTTAGCCCTTGCGCCGAGGCCGCGGTATCTCTTTCGAACAACCCGCAGCCCCCACGGGAAGGTACCGTACCTCAAAAGGAAGTCTGTCACAGTCACTTTGCTCCGAATCTAATGGACCGATTAAGTTGGAATTATGAACGACAACGACCTTATGACTGCATCAGCGAGTGGAGTCCGCATAGCTGAATTTTGGGCCAAAACGATTTGATCGTATAGAAATTTGCCATCGACACGCTAAGAAGAAGAAGTTGGAATTTGGTACACATATGTATTTCTATGACCCCAATAGGGACATATAACGTAAATAAATGAATTTTAAATATAGGGGTTACTTTTGGGGACACTTTTTTTAAGTTTTGTAAACTGTACCGTATGATATATCAAATGAAAAGGCTTATTGTGAGGATCACAATTTTTTTTAAATTATTTTAAGATAAACACTTTTTATTATATGTAAGTAAATAGAGTCACTTCTTAAAGTAACATTGCTCTAATTTGAATTACTAATGCCTACTTCCTCATCTTTATCAAAGATTAATATAATGTTTTGAATCCATTATCTCAGAAAACTAATTATATATCAGTCCTACATAGCACGAAATCCCTTCACCTACGCATATATTTTCTCTCGACCTGCTGTAAAATTCCACGATTGGAGAAAGTTATAAAGGTCCTGAACCTGTCTAAATAAATAATTCAAACTAAAAGGACGGAGCTTTCATGAACAGAAAATTGCCTCCTCCTGTATTGAATATTCGTAAGCTTTGTGCTAACGAACAAACTAACATTCCTGTATCAGAACGCAGAAATGTTGACAAACAATTAGGTAAGTACTTTGTTTTCATCGCACAACACGTGAAAATCAGTCCAAAAAACTGTAATTCATAATATTAACAGGGCACATACTATGCTGTTACCTACCTTAAGTAAATGTGAATTCCCCATTTACGATGACAAACACGTTGAACCGCGGTACCTACCAGTAAATAATGAGTTTACTCAATTTTTTCCGCTAACATTTTTCACAAGCACGACAAGAAATCGAGTAGATTTTGATTCATATGGATTTTATCACAGAACAGATAAAAGTTCCAAAAAAATTTTCAAGATTCATCATAATTATAAATAAATTGTATTTAACAATAAAATATGAATACAAATCCGTGAACTTTTGAACAACAACAAATTATGTTTATGTCAACAATTATTATGATGAACGCTATTATTAATTATTAAAAATATATAAAAGGCAAACTGACTAAGGATCAACGCACAAGCCAAACCCTTTTTTTTTTTTTTTTTTGGGGTTGGGAAATCATCAAATATCCCCTCCCGCTCTTGGGCAGAGCGAAAGGGAGTGTCAGACTTCTACTGACTAAAAACCACCCATGTTCCTTCTTCGCCCTTCATGTCGAGGCCTCGGTATCCCTTGCGGACAACCCGCAGCCTCGACAGGCGTCGGCCCTTGCGGGCCCCTTCCATGTTGCTGACATCTCTTTGAGGCGCGCGTGGAACACGAACGCGCCGTCGACACGGCCTGTCGTCGTCATAAGACGGACGGACGGCGAGCTTACCCATCACTCACCGTCCACAGGCCCGCGTCTACGGTGGCCGGAAGCCATCACGTGGCCCCCGACGCCCGGAGCGCCTCCCGCGGCGGCTGGGACGAGAGGTTCTCTCCCTCTCACGTTCCGCCACCTCCTTCGCTAGCATCACTGCTTCGCAGAAGGAGGCGACGGCGTCCCATTCCTCCTCGCCCCGGACCATGGCTTGCACCAGGGCCGGACGCGAGAGGTCGCCGCCGCCGATCGCCGCTACGAGACCACGGCGGGGCTCCGCCCAAGCGGGACACACCTCCACAGTGTGCTCCACCGTGTCCTCCGGCCGATCCTCGCAATGGTGGCATCCGGGCGTTTCCTCCCGCCTGATTCGGTGCAGGTACCTCCCGAAACAACCGTGTCCGGTGAGTACCTGCGTCAGACGGAAGGTGAGGGCGCCGTGGCGCCTCTCCAGCCACTCCTCAAAGAGGGGACTTACCGCCACTATCGTGGCGTGCCCACAAGCCAAACCCTTAGGTCTACAAACTTAAAATTTCGCACACGTATTTCTCTTACGACGTATGCGTCCACTAAGGAAAGATTTTTCAAAATTCAACCCCCAAGGGGGTGAAATAGGGGATAAAAGTTGGATGAAAAATCGTAATTTTTGATATTTGCGAAATACACGCGGGTGAAGCTGCGGGCAAAAAGTCAAAAACTAGTTAAAAATAAATATTGCAAGTATTTAACAAACATTCTGTTCACGAGTACCTAGTACACTCCCTTCCCAGTGTTTACGATTCAAATCTCATTCAGCAGCTGATATAGCGTGTTCAAGCGACAGCTTCTGTGATAGGAGGAAAGTTACAATCAGATGCCAGGGACGTGTCTTGAGTACCGAGCTAGTGTAATGCTAACACTCTTATACTGGATGCACTTCGAGATTGTAGAAACTGACATGGAGTGTCACTAACTTGTTTAACGCAATCATATGAGAATGTTTGCAATTTTCAGTAAATCATCAAGAAGTGATTGATATCCTAGTGATGTGACCGTCGGACTGCCAAGTCATGATGTCATTAGACATCTCAAGTTCGAACCTAAGACACGCACCTCTGATTTTTCTGATTCATGTGTGTTTTGTATGATTATCACTTGCTGTGGTGAAGGAAAACATCATGATGAAACCAGCGTGCCTGCGAGATATTCTCTAGATATTCTGAACGGCGGCATGCAAAGCCAAGTCAGAGGCCCATGGGTTGCATAAATATTCTAAGACCAGGTTAGGCACGAACCACACGATACAGAACGAAGAAATAAATCATCAACATCGCCTACGCAAGATGGACCTGTTCGTTTGATTAAATAGTAGAACCAGAATCTCAATATAAAATACGTATTTTCTGCCCTACCTATTAACATTATCATTGACCAGCCTTTCTACCTAATTCTATTCAAAATTATTTGGACTCTAAAAAAGTTTGTTGTATTTTCGTTAACGTTTATACAAAACCTACTGTCCACTTCCCAGTATAAAAATAATTTCTATTTTATAAGAAGCAGATGTATGTACAATCAAAAGCAATGATGATGATGTAGGTATACACTTCGCAAAATTCAGAAGCGATTTTCTTGGGAAATGAAGGTTTTCACTTTGAGATAAGAGCTATATAATAGGCTTCCGAAACACTGTGTTCGTGAAAACGATGAGATGAGATGAACGTTCAATATTCATCGGTGTATCGGTAGTATGCATCGGTGTAGGATGAAATCACTTATAAGTTGCAGTTCATAGCTCGCGATTGTATGCCGTTCATACAAACTGGTTCCTTATCTTAGGTATATTTAAGTACGATAGTTCTCTCTAACATAAAACTAATAAAACGGTACTTCCGAAAATAGTAAGAGCAAGTTCGAGGATTTATGATTTATAAACTATTTTTAAAGATCTTCGAACTCTTGTCGCCGCAATAAATTAACATTTATAAACAGTTTTAGTGAAATAACAGTTTCAAAATCGAGTTAATAAAATAATCTATTTAGTGTAATTAATTAGTGGTAATTTTAAACTGATAAATTCAATTTTAGAAATATTTTTGTAGTTATTGGAAAGGAAATTCATTTTGAAATCCTCTAGGTATCTTGGCAATAGCTTATGGACTGCATTTATTTCATTTTAATCTATCGGTGCACAACAAACAGTGAAAAAAATAAATAAATTTAGTAATTTAATTAAATGAATTAAATTACTAAATTTTTTTATGTGCTCAGCTGTTACTTAATAGGTACTTAGCTAGGTTAGGAATATCAACCGACGGCACGCTCAAGCAGTTGACTGCTGCGCTACGTGTCGCGGGTTCGATCCCTGCATGAAACAAATATTTGTATGGCGTACAGATAGTTGTTTCGGGTCTGCTTTTTTTTGTGTATGTGTAACATTTGTGCCAGTGGATGCTTAAATATTAAATGAGTTATGGAGGTAATTTAAGTAAATTTATAAACTGAAAAAAAGTATTTAAAAAAGCAGCTCTGTGAATACTTTTGAACTTTTATCCCCAATACCGTAACTAGGGGGTTCCCAGGTATGGCATAGAACAAAATAGGCATTTTCTACCAATTCACCTTAAGGTGATGCTGAGAAAAATAGTGGTAGGTGTATATCTGAAAATAATTAAAATAAAATGAAGACACGAATCTGTAGTCTGAAAACGGATCTAGGTTCCAATTTACAAACATATCGTTAACATACCAGACTTTGTTTACTATTCAAAATCCTACCGAGGAATCACCGAGCATGTGATAATTGTATAAAGTACCTACCACATGATGTACAACCAAGGTTACAGTAAGTAAATAAATGTCTCTCAACTCAGTAGTTCCGTTTCGTTATTGTTGAGAAAATCCCAACGATTGAATGTAGAATCCCTAGTTGGTATGTCTATTAGTGCACCTCTCTGTACGTACTCGCAAATTAGTAAGCGCGAGACCGACTTCCTTTTAAGGACATTCTAATGTGTTAATTTTATGGAACATTCCAAAATAATTTTATTTAACATTGTGATGTTAATAAAATTTTATAATTTTTCCAAAACAAAATAATCATTGCGTAAGCAATTTACAATACGTTACATTCATTATATAATAAGTACATAAATACATCGTCAAAAATAATACTTTCGGCAAAAATCGTCGGACCGATAGACTTTTGGTAAAATAAAATTATAAATACTTTATTATTTTGCAACTTTTTATAATATTATAAATGTCATAACACTCATAACTTTAACACTGCAATAATACTTTCATTGTTCGGTGCTAAAAGGCAGCCAATGTGTGTATGAAAGGAAACCGTAAGGAATTTTTACGAGATCTCTCTACAAGGAAAAATATGCAAATCAAATGTCTCTTAGTATTCATTATTTTGTTTACAAGTGTTTCAAAAGAATGTCCATTTATTATAAAACAGTGTCAGATTAGATGCCCTGATAGTAAGTTTAACAAACTTTTAGGTGTTGGATAGATATTTCCAAAAGTACGGTTGCTTTTTTCCGAAAAAAGTCCTTTTTTATCTAGTACAAGGATCCTTTAACCTCGTCAAAGATTTCATTTTATGCAGGTGATAATAAATAATGGTTACATGGTGTGATTCGGCGTGGTGGCTTTCGGGATGACGTATTGCACTCGTAGTTTAGTTTTATGAATTGTTCTTCTGACATTCAAAAGTACCTTGAAATAAATGCTTTGACTTTGACTTTGACTTTGATGAGATTTTATTTTGCTAGTTATATCGATACAGTTGACAATACACTAAATAATAACTTTGGTTCATGTGAACGCTTTCAAACAAAAACAAGGCTGAAATTAACAAGAATGAGGAAGTCTTAGTGAAAAGAGCGATGATCCCGCGAGAGAAAACGACTAAGGTACTAAGTAGGAAGCATCTGTGTTTCAATTACACAAGATTGCTATCGAAGTAACGACCACAACAGGGAACAACAAAAATAAAAGACGGTGCATTTGTTTATTCGCGAATGACGTAATCGTTAGAGATATCTCAGAGGACCTCATTATTAGGACCATACGGAAATTATCATAAACATTTTTGGTGTTTCGGCATTTAATAGAAATTTAATAGACACCATTTGTCTCTCGACGGCATAAGGTGTGGTTTGTTGATAAACTGACATCAATAGACAAAATTAGCAACACTTACACGTCGTCTCTTGTCGTGTTTTGGCTAAAAAATATTGTATACTTAATTTTCCTGTCATTTATTATCCAGTGTGTATAAACAGCAAACCATTTACAAGTTTAACTGACAGGATACGCAAGTTCAATGCAACAATTCTAGATTTTTACCGTTAGCATCCAAATGTTTTATAGCATAAACATCTACATCTGACATTCATAGGTATTTCTAAGTCATTTAAATTATGTTACACATTCAATTTAAGAAGAAATTAACATTTCTCTTACTAAAAGAAACCACGAATGTGCCTGAATTTGTACATTCGTCAACTTTACGTAATATTAATGAAAAACCTGAAAATTTATGAAAGCACTGTCACATGATGATACCTATCTATATGTTTTGTGATATCTGACAGCTTCAGAAATTACGAAGCTTTTTAAAGGATGAATTAAATTACGTACCTATAATATGAAAATAAAATATCTTATATGTAATTAACTTGTTAAATAATTCGAAACCAATTATTTTAATAAGCGTAGATAACTGTACCAAGGTCACTATCCAGTAATAAAATTAAAATAATAGCTTAGAACAGTTTGTAAAAAGTGACGAATAATTTACATTTTATAAGGAACCGTTAAATGGACCGTAACAGGTTGATTAGGGCAACACCAAAATGTAAAACAGTTTTAGCAATAAAAATAAAAAAACTAGGAGCAAATCCACAGTAGCATAATCGTATAAAATTTCTATTACTATATTAGTAAACCGTAACTCTACTACCAACGAAATAGAGAAAAGCAAGACCTATTTTCATTTAATTTATGTCTGTAGCCTAGCTGCTAAGATATTTATGGATGATAAGACTATCTTTACATCTATTTTCAGGGTTACCTACTGATCAAAGGGTGGCAAAGAAGACTGAACAAACGGCCACGATTCTAACATCATTAATATTCCTAGTTATTTGAATGAGCTTTTAAGAAAATATTAGCCTTTCGACCTCCAATTAATTAAATTAGCAGTCTTATTTTAAACTCAATAACTGTTAACAGCATATCTACGGCAAGTACGACTTTTTTTTCCAAAATTACAGTTAGTGTATTTATAGCTTAGTTTTAGATACTTGTACCTACGTCAGGCTTTAATCTTAAATCTACATACAGGATTCCATATAGCCTACATAATGTGAGAAGACGACCTAAGTCGTGTTTTTTTACCTGTTAGATAAAAATCTTGTCGCGGTTAAAACTGTTAACGGTCCACATCCTGGAGTTTGTGGTTTCGTGATGAAAAATTAAAGTCTAAAATACCACTATTATGAGCATTGAAAGTCATAAATAAGGGAATCATAACAAAATTTCCGCAAAGAATTTACAATGCAAAATAGTCGAATGTAGGTGGATACCCTCTTTGTCACATGTTAGGTCATTCACCCCCATAATCAACCGGTGAACACTCGAAGAACATTTAATTCTATCATATAAATCGATCGCCAAACTATTAAAGACCCGCTCACAACGGAACTGAAACGTGAATAAGATCGACTTTATGATCGCATAACAATTCAGATAAAAATAATAGATAATATACGACTATGGGTTTAGCTTAAGCATTGACTGTTAAAGATTAAGTATTATTTGTTTCAGAATGACTTCCTGTTGACATCATACAAAATTGGACTAACAAAGAAGGTATTTTGAGTCCAACTACATGACCATTTATATTGAAGATAAATACTAACTTTATTGGTAATATTAACCACATCATTTATTTGAAAATCAAATTATTGGATAACGTATCTTTGCCGTTGGTATTGTATGGTATTGTGACCGAAAAAACGTCACCGTGAACAACAGTTTATAAGCAGTCTCCTCATTAATCACATTGACTTCAGGATTAAGTTTACATTGCTGTGTTTGGTGTTAATGACCCTTAAAACTTTTATATAATTGTTTTTTTTATGAGTTGACACTGTTGAGTCATGTCCCAGTGTAGAAATTTGCAAGTAGGCATAATTGAATAACGGTCCTACTAACACAGGAAAGGTAAACAAAGCATAAGAAATTAATGAGCCTTGTCAATCTTATGAATCTTCAAAGTTTGGAAGAACCAACAACTTTAGGTACTTGCATAATCATTGCGTGAGTGATTAATCTTTAATCACATCAAGATAAACGTCTCAAGTCCCACATCAAAGAATCCATCAGCCAGTAGCTTCTGAATGACAAAAGTCTTTATGTCAATTAAAACTTTATACACGATAAGTCTAAATTACAGTGATCATGCATAAATTAAACACGTTTCTGATTAATAAATAAAGCGTTAACGAAACGGAATAAATGAGCCGAAAAAAGAGGCAATCGCGAATTGATTTTATTTTGACATGCACGCGAACCGACCGTCTCTTGGTGCATCCATTTGTTTATCACACGAAATAATAAGCTTCCGCCTTTTTATTTCGTGTAGTCAATATTGATATTTTAAAGTACATATTATCTTGTCTTTCTTAGGTAACATAGGTACCTATTAACTTGTAAAAGCCGAAAATTAACCAAATCAGTATTTTTGTTTTATAATTAACTAGTTTTTGTGCGTGGCTTCGCCCGCATGCTACCTGGATACAAAATAGCCTATGTCCACAGGAAATATTGTACCTTTCAAGTATTTTTTTTTTCAAATGAGTGCGGCGGTTCTGGAAATTGCTCTCTGCATACACAGAACTGACACTCTCTTTGTCTATCATTTTATTGAGTTAACAAAATATGATAATTTTATTAGTAGTCTTTCTGAGGCACAGCAACTAAGTATTTTTTTAATAAATTTCATAGGTCCAACCTTTAAGAGCATTGTGTGTCTGTTTCATTCTTGATTTTGCTGTTTTTGGGATTATCCCTTGTAGTATTGAAATGTTAGGCAGCATTTTATTTAAGTAATGTGACCGTAAAACTCGGTTTGATTTTATTCTTTTGAACGTCAAATAATAAACAATAAATTAGTTTAAAGATATGGCATGCAGTTTCATTAACATGAACTGCAGTGGTCAATCTGAAAATCTCTTAACCTTTGACAGACCCAGGTTGGCTTTGTAGAAATAATCTAGACAAATAGGGTATCATCTACTATTTCTGTCTATCATAGGACACACTTCATCTTATTTCTTGCCCGACATTTACAACCATATGCACATTCCAGGTTTTGTAGGTACAAGGCGTATGACAGAGTTGTCCACTTGCCCAAGTAACAACTTACCTACTGCAGCCTTTGAGTTGTACTCAAAACCTACACCTGCCGAGTTGCTTTATTAAATGCTTTATTACTTACCTTATTAAATCATAAACCACTAAGTTATTCATACATAATCATGTTGCAATAATAAAATTTGTTACAACAAAATCGATAATAGTTCACTTCCTATATCAATCAAACAATTATTACAAAAAGTCGAAACAAAAGCTTGAATCTTTATTGCGTTGACGCACGCTTACGATGGACGATACTCAGAATTTAAGGGACGATTTGAAAAGAACTTACAAATTCTTTCATTTCCCCTATCGCGGGATTGTGACAGGCTTGCACTTAGGATATAGGTACTTAGGATATAATAAATTCAAGTTTCGATTTAATACATAAACAAGTGATTTTAAATAGTACTGTTACAGTGAGCAACCGGTAACGATACAATGTGTAACATGGCCTTATTACGTAATGTTTAAAATCGAATTTTGGATTGCTACATTACAAGTAAGTGCTCCAGTTAGGGGGTGCCTAAAATAACTGTAATATTAGCTGTTACGCAAAGTGATGCACGCAGACATGGTCCTTCAGGTGTCATTCGAATGTTATCAAGCAATTTCCGACATAACTAGGCAAGTTAACTACTGCTTTTTTTTGGCGGCTGTAAAATCGTCAAATAACCCTTCCCGCTCTTGGGCAGATCGAAAGGGAGTGTCAGACTTCTACTGACTAAAAACCACCCCTGTTCCTTCTTAGCCCTTTACGTCGAGGCCGCGGTATCTCTTGCGAACAACCCGCAGCCCCGACGGGAAGTTAACTACTGCTACATCTCGTCTTGTATCAAATACATTATTCATAAAATTTACGTCCCGTAGAAGACATCGTGTATATTTCAAACTTTAAATGCACAAACTTTTTAATGGGTTCTGCGAGTCAGTAGATTGGTTCCCTGTTTCGAGAAACATCTGGAGTTAATCACAACTTTTTGCACCATTATATGTATTATCTGCAATTCTATTTGCTTTGCCGATATCAGAGACATTGTACAGTTACTACTTCCTCCACCTACGTTTTTCTGTTCATGCACCCAGTAGTAGGTACCTAGGTGTACCAAATCCTCAAAGCTCATTTTTAGTTTACATAAATTAAATAACTGAGCGAATTTATTCCGAATCGAGGTGAGGTGTCAAACATTTATGTACCTACGGCATCTTTCATAGAAGTATGGACTTAAAGCAAAGATATATTGACTTTAAAGTAATTCTAATTAAAATTGTTTGAGATAACTTCCGTCGAAGAGGAGAGAAAATTAAAGTGCTATAGTATTCCCTTTACCTGACAACTTATACATCTTCACAGTTTAATCAAAATCCTGAGAATTGACAACAGATTTACTGATCAGAGACTTAATAAAATAAGGCCATACCTTGGGGAAATCTCAGAAAAAGGATCACCAATAACTTAATAAAACAGCAACACTTGGGTCATATATTACATTGTCAGACTTGCGGAAAATAATAATAAAATTCTTTGTGTATGTTCAGCGACAATGTGATACAGGTGTCCCGAACAAACAGATAATTTGTGTCTGTAACGGTACATACAGCACATTCCTCATTCTTTACCTCAACACCAAGAATACAGTCATACAGTGCGTGTAGGCAAACAAACATCAACTACTGTATACCACCTACTTTGCTCACAACTGTTTGTCCGTGTGTCCTTAAAACGTTGTTTGTTTTTAAATGTTGCAAAAAACAAAGAAGTTCTCAAAATCTAGCACACTAATGTAGGATAATGTAGACCTAGAATGTAAAAGTATTGCCCTCGTAAATAAAAAGTATTAGATTCAGTTTCGATTTCGATCTACGTTTAAATACGTTCTATGAATAACAATGTAACTTTCGACTTAAGAACCTTTATCGAAGGAATACAAATATTTGGGGGCAGAATAGATAAGTACCAAATTATAACGATTTCTAAAGCAAGCTTGGTGATACAAGGTTAAAAATAAAAGGCATCGAGCAGTTTGATAAGTAAATAAGACCCTAATTTTGATCACTCAGCTTGATAATATTAATGAGAGGACGGTGCATTCAACGTAGCAATTTCTTTGTAAAAATAACAGAATAATGGGAAGCAAACAAGATAGCTTTGTTTTTGTTTTTATTATTGACGTAAGATCTCGTCCGCATTTAAATTGAAAACTTCTTAAGAGGAGGGCGGATCTGATGGGAGGCCAACGACCCACAGACTCGAGAGGAAAAAATCTTCCATTTATCGAATCTTGAAATTCTCGTCCTCTGACTTCGAAGAATGGACGATGGACCCAAATTTACCGCGTGTTTTTCACGAATATACCGCTACCTCGTTGTTGGGTCCAAAATAAATGTTACGCTACATTACGCACGCTTTATAAGGACATTATTTTTAAGAATGGTATGACTGGGTTGTATTGAAAAGAAATGCTCACATTCATATCGAATCTTGTCTCAGAATGTCCCTTTTGAGAATCCTTACCTAAGTGAGAAAATAAACAATACGTTGGCTGTTAAGTAATATACTTGCGTGCAAACATTATAGTGAATCTTAACACCACATTTTTTTTTTGGTGGGTGGGAATTCATCAAAATAACTGAGCTCTGGAACGGGAGCTCTGGGCGGAGCGGTAGGGAGTGTCAGATTTATAGTGACTAAAAACCACCCATGTTCTTTTTTGGCCCTTTCTGCCGCGGTATCTCTTTCGAACAACCCGCAGCCGTAAAATTCACTTTCGTTCACGTCTTGTCTTGTAATTAAATTAAGCGTACAAAATACATATTTCTTTAAATCAAATTATAACCATCTAACCTGTGTCTCTATCACTGCGAAGTTTAGATTCCTTTTATTAGAAAACTAGACGGTTACACCCACATTCATCTCGAAGGTAAGATAAGCAAGCAACCTAACCAGAATGTTCCACAGAATTTATAGTCGCCGACCACCTCTGTGGTTTAAAATGTCCATGACTACACGGGATCTACGGGAGCGTAGACCGTTGCTACGCGGCTACGAAATCCAGAGTTAGATCAAATAGCTACGTAACCCCGTAGCTCTAATTATTTTACTTACTACAATGTTTGCTACGCACCTATGATATCTATTGTATTGCGAAAAAATTCTTACACTTTTTATTTTAGTATACAACGTACAATTCATGAATATTCTAGGAGGATATTTTTTTTATGTGCCATTTTTATTATTCTTGCTTTACATGGGTATTTTGGATGAAATAAAACACAATTTATTTTATTTTTTTATTTTAATGTGTTAATCTTGAGTTTTTCAAGTAAGTAGTACTTACTTAAAAATATAGTCGTTTAACTGTTCTAGCAGAAAGTTGAGTTTTTGAAAACGTTATCAGACAACTTTGAATCGAGGACGCTAATAATTTTCTAGCACACACCATACAAAGGTTGATCAATCGACACGTAACACAAAGACGGGCTGTTTATAGGATGAGTAAATAATTCAATATATAATAATATTTTTTATTTGGCTAGTTTTTCCAGGTTTTTTTTTGTTCAAGAGACATAAAAAGGACGGCATAATTTTGTTTTCCTGTTCTCACTGCCCCATATAAAAAGTTTCACTTGTAAATACAATAAAACTTTTGCAATAACACACACATTAGTTGAGCCAGAGCACTCGCAAACATACGGATGCAATCTTAAAGATAAATATTATACAAGGACTGCTCAACAAGTCATAGGTAAACGATCACATGTCATATGCATAGTAATAAGCATTACGCATTCTTTGATAATTACAATCGTTTTGAATAGCTGTCATAATTACTTGACCACTGGTTACTGAAGTCATAATATGGTGACGGAATGAAGTAATATTCAATGACTTACAGCAAATCCGGATAAATAGTATAAATAAGGAGTTACGTGTATAGTTTATCAACTTTTTTATTATTAAAACTAATATTTTAAACTAGCTCTGCCACGCTACATTCGACCCCGTGAAATTATTATAAAAATATTGCTTCCAATTAGAATCAAATTTTGTTAGAATGTTTTAATTTTCTTGCACGGAACCCTCATCCTTTTTTTTAAAATAAAAGTTGCTTAAGTTACTCATTATAACATCAGCTATCTACCAGTCCCATCAAAATAGGTTCAGCCGTTTTGGAGATTAGCCGAAACAAACCGACAGACAGACAGACAGGCCGTCAGACAGACAAAATAAAAAATGTTATGAGTACCGTAATACTTTTAAATTCATTCAGTATAAACTGTTATTTAAAAACACAAACAGTCACTTCAATTTTATTTATTTGTATAGATGCAAGACCGTCTGTTTGGCAGTTAGCTGTTCACGCCCTAATAATGAACCGATCCTTGTTTTATATATAGATTTTCTGGAACCTAGTGGACTTTGACTGCGTTCTCTTTTTGATGTTTCTACATTAAAAAAAAACAATATAATTCAAATAACATGCAGTCGAAGTCGCGGGAAACAGCCCGTTAGTGTTGAATAAAAAAAAAACATACAAACGGGCAATGCCCAAAGTGGAAACAATGATATGACTCAGCTTTTTACCTCGTAAAGGCTGTACCACTCTGCAACTTTTCCCAGGGCTGTCAAATTAACGCAAGTACGTTGCACCATCACCCTCCATGTCAGTCCTGAGGAATTGACGTGCAATCAAAGGAGAAATAAAACCTGTATGAAATTCAATGAACGTTGCAGAACTTTTCGATCAATACAACCGCCCGAACTGTAGAAAATAATAATTATGTGCATATTGTATTACGTGATCAGTAAGGAATTTCTTCGAATCAGCGATGGATTTGAATCGGAATTTAAGCTCGTCACAAAGTAATAAGTAAAGAAATAATAGGAACAGCTTTTTTGTTCAATTTTATATTTCAGGGTTATTTCAAGTAAAATCTTTACGATTTCTGCCTGGTTACGTACATTTAACAGACACTAGATTAGATCTGTGAAGTAATAACTATTATCATTGTATCATCACGCCTGTAATACCTGTAGCCACTTATGTATATGTCCCATGTCCCCAAGCTTTTCGCGGCAACCGCACGAATCCAGACTCCGTTGCTGCTAATGAGAAATTCCTACAGAAAAACGACAGCAATAACAGTTTGCCCGATCCTGTAATTGACATTGATCCTGTGATGTCACGATTGCGACGACTAGACCAACGAGACACTAAAATATTTAATAGATAATATGGAGAAAATAATGGATTTAAATAATGTTACGTGTATTAAACTCCACACATCATGTGTATTATAACATCGTAATACACAAATTCAAGACAAACTTAAAAAGAAAAAACCTAAAACAAGGAAAGCACCTAAGCTGCGTAGAAATTATGCATTTGTTGCCAAAGTTTCTAAGAAAATGTTGGCGGTGTCAGATGTTAACCGCAACTTGACATCAGCAGGGCATAAAATAAAAACCGCACGTAATATTTTAACTCCAGTAAATTCATGATACCTGAATTTAACCGGAAATTCAAACATGTTCAGATAAAATAACATTGTATGGGATACTAAATAATTAAAATGTATCTTATAAAGCTTTTATTCGGCAACACACAAAACGATACCTACATCATTTTATATCTTGATAGATGAAGATGCAATTATACTTTGATTCCCATCAGATGATTAGCTAAAGGATGTTATTAAAATGTCAGAGTATATTTTTATGATATGTACATGTTGTAGAGCTAAATAGTAACAGTTAAGCGGTTGTTAAAATATGTATTAATTTATGCGTCCGCGCCGGCGGGCGGCACGACCGCGTTATGTTCGCACTGCTCAAGTTCAATAGACCGATTCATTATAACGATGCCAAATAAACTAATTTCACCAAGAATTCATTAACGACAATATCTATCTGTGTCGCATCTACGTCACTAATCTGGAAAATATTATGACTAGAATTAAATAGAAAAGCGCTACATCAAGCTTTTGTTATTGTTAGGAAATAGCAACTTTTGAGGAAAAACAAGAAACAAACGTAGGTACCTACATTTTACATATTATTAGGTATATTACATTCCTGAGTTATTTATCTTAATACCATAACTTTACTAAAACTTTAAAGAGCTTTCATGCAAAAGTACGGTGACAAGTAAAATCTAAGTTATTTATTATAGCATTACTAAGTTCGTGGGAATTTATATGTTCTCTTATCGTGTGGTGCTCAAATTAAAGCAAACCGACTAAAGAGGCCTCTGGCATTCCCTGATGGGCCGAAGCAACAATTTTAATTAACTTCTTTCTATGCTATAACACGACAGACAAATGTTTTTATACCTTAACGTCTCACATGATATGTGCCAACGCTACAAGAATTTTAAATGTCTTATTTAACTAGCTGAGAAGCGAACATAGTCATAATATACTTGAAGAATATCATAAAAATAAAACAGAAGCTTTTATAATTTACCTTCGTCCAGGATTTATTTAATCTATGCAATAAATCAGTGTAATGGAAAGTTACAGAAGGGATTAATAATAAATTAATTAGGGCGATAAGAGATTTACGTTTCTACTTAGTTTAAAATATGGTAAAAGGACATATATTCCCGCCACAGGCCCGCACACAGACGTGACGTTATCACGCGTGTCGCCAACAGCACGCACACTAGAGACTCGCCGGAGGCTTTATCGCCGAAATACACCCACACATGAACACGAGACTACACCTATATGCCAAATACGTTGCGGTATTCGACGTTAACGTAAGAGGTAATATAAGAGGCGCATCTTCGAGTTTGCACATTTTAGTTTTAAAAGCCGGCCGTTGGAGAGCGGGTCATGTTAGCGAATTTTAGCAAAATACATGCTTAATTTGCGCCTTATAGGCTTTTCTTTGTGTTGTCGGGACTGAGGTTGTGTCGGGCAGCCTGCGCCTCAAGGTCGTTGCCAGGCCTATAGGGCCGATCCCGTGCCATGGGGCCGGGAACTCTCTTCTATTTCTTGGTAAGTTTTATTTAATAATTTGTCAATAGATAAAATAGGTACCGGAATGTATTAAATATTTTATAATTCATGGTTTTATGAATATTTATTTCAAAACAGTAGACATATTTATTGAATGGATGTTATTTTTTTCCATTGATTTTTCTAAATGTTAATAGATGTTAGAATATTGATTTTATAAGTTGTGAATAGCGAGATTCCTAATTTTATTATCAACTTCTGTTTTACTTTTTCTTCTTTAAAAGCTACCTTTTTTCTAGTGTTTCACAACTTTTAATAGTAATACAAAAGTGTGTTTTTAATGTGTGTATTCGGTTACCTAATATTATGTCCTATTCTCTGAATGTTTGGCAACTAAATATTATTCATAAAATATCTTTCGCAATACGTTTTAAGTTGACCTGGCTGTGTCATTAGGGGACAAATCAAAAAGAAATCGAAGGCATTTATTTTGACATTCATGAATGAAAAGCTCATTCATGAATGTTCCCGAATGTTCCAATTTCATTAATTAAAACAGGCTCTTTAAATGCTAATGTTTTCAGTTAATTAGTCTGTCTACCCTTTGATCTAGCCGCCACCGTTGCGCACAACTACAACTGGCTGAAGTTATAATTATTACTGACAATGTTGCGTTTACTGTTAGCTACTAAATTAAGGCTAAGTAAGTTGGTTGTTTCAAAACACTGTTATTCTATTATTATCATTATAATCTTAAGCTTGTATGTCAATGTAATCTTCAGAATTACTAATTCCCGCCCACAATGACAGCGACGCCTGATCTAAATTTGAATCACACTTGGAAAGTATCACTGAATAAAGTTATTAAACTAAACATTTAAGTTAAGTACTGTAAGAAGTAGTAACATATTTTGTTCGTAAAGTAATCTATAAATGAACAGAAGTTAAAATATGTTCACACTTTATCTCAATGCGGGATGACAATTCAGACGTTTACGAGCTTGTTTTACGTGACTGACGTACTAATAAACTCCGATTCAATAACTTATCGCGCCTCGATAAAGCCTACCTTGAATTCCAACTGGTTTATGGAAACAGAAAACAAGACCGTAACCTAATTCAAACACGTTTCTTTAATAGGTCAACCATTACCAAAGTTGTACTAGATTATCTATTAAAAGTATTTAACTTACTTTAAAAGTATTTAAGTAACCTTAACTTTAAAAAATTGTACCTTTTAAAATCAATAAAATAAAGAAATTAAACGTAAATCTTGTCCTTGAACTTTTCGTGCGCAAATTTTATTACTGTGTGCATATTATATGACACATATTGCTAATAAATTAAACATTATGTGTACAAGCTTCACCATCTACGACAAATATATTCAAATCAGGAGAAAAAAAAACAAAACCAACTTAGTATAATTAAGTTGCAAAACCAAGTCCACTTTGACCCTTTTATCACTAACTTTATGAATAGTAAAGTGATGTAACGAATCAAAATTATGTAAGTTATTTTTGCTAAATCAAAAATGACGAAAACGCACAGTGACAAATGTTAAATTGATTGTATTTAGAAAGTTGTCAATTGAACGGGTCATACAAAGTTCAATCACGATTTTGTATCTTGTCACTAATGATGATATCTTTTATATCGTGGCTCACGAAGACGTACATAAAGCGTGTTTAAAGATGAGCAATCACCTTATCTTTCAATCTCCATGTTTCTTAATAAGCAAAATTAATTTGTAGCCCTTTATTAGTCACAATGGTACCTAATGAAGTTCTTGGAAATGGCTCACTTCCATCCAAAACTTAACAAACCAGTTACTATAATTTAGATAAAGCTTCAACCCACGTTGCTCTAAAATGATAATATCCAAACATTTGAACAAGTTTCTGAAAAAATACATAAAATATATCATCTCTGACATAAATTCGTTATTTGAATCAGATTTTTTACCTACAAAACAAATAGATCATGTATGACGGATCTTTATTAATTAGAACCTTTTAAAGTTCTAGGAAATGACCCGAAGACTGACCTCTACAACCCAGTCAGTACAAGATAATACAATACCCCTCGGTAAGACTGGTTGTCAGACTTTCGGCCCACTGACCTTCGGAGGAGTGTAATGAGTGGTCACCCATCTACAGACCAACCTTGGCATGCACGGCTTAACTTCAAGATCGACTCGATCGGCTGTTTTTATTTTGCCACGAGCACAACAAACATTAATTTTAAAAGACACCCGCGAAAACCTAAAAAAACAAATTCAGATCCGTCGTAAATTCGTTTCCTCGCGTTTTCAAAATGATCAATATTAATGAAAATGATCATAGGGCGGAAAACATTTCTAACGCACTTTTCTTGAACTCAAGCAGAATCTCCCAATAAATGAATCAAATCTATTAAGTGAGTAGTACCTGGTACTATTACAGATAGTACATCAGATTAGTGTGAACCATTTGAATTTTTATAAAACCATTTGAATAAAACGATAGCTTCTGTATTGCAATCATTCATCTGGTTGGTTTGAATTGTATCTGCCATCTACATTAGTGTCGTATTTTTCTTTAAGTCTACGATTACAGTGGGAACATCATCGATCAGAGTGACATTTTAATATAATAAAGAGTAGAGTTGAACGCTCTCTGTTGGCAGAAACAGAGCAATAGAGCCTCGATGACATCAGCTTTATTCACGAATTAGGGATGTTTCGTCCCACGCGTCGTTTATTATTATGAACCATAAATTGAATTTTTTCGTGCGGATATCGCGCGAGCAAAATCAATTGAAGGCCGTTGAAATTGCAATACGTTTAATTGTTCAATAGACGACTTGCCAAATACATCGATTATTGTGGCAGTTCTTTTATTCAACAAACAAACATTATTAATCCCAGGGCAATAAATTAAGATGCATGAAACAATTAAAACACAAACTGCAATTGCATTTCAATCAAATTCAAATGTAAAACGCTCAATTACAAATCATAAACTACACCGGAATTTAATTAGAATTTCGCGCAAAAACAGGGAATTTTCTTTTTAACGGTAAAAGCTCATCATCATCATTCTCTTGCGCTTATCCCAATTCATTTGGGGTCGGTGCAGCATGTCTTCTTCTGCCATGCTACTCTATCACCTACTCGTCAACCCAACTGACACCTCCTTGCTTGCCATATCATTCTTTACAAAGTCCATACATTCTTTCATAGGTCTTCCTCTACTCTTATACGCATCCACATTCATACTCAAATATTGCCCACGACATTTTCCTAGCTTTTACTAACAAAGTAAATAAATGAAGTGAAGCTTTGAAAAGACGCAAATGTTAAATGTGCTTCGTTTGTTAAAATAGTGTGCTGTAAACCATTTTTACTGGCTTGGTTTACTCTCCTTAATTAGCTGTCATTTCACAATAAAATAAAGATCAATATTTGAACTGGTAAACCCCAAGCAGTATTAATTTAGCATAGTCTTCACGGCTGAATTGTATTCAGTGGCATTCAACCGTAATTCGTGAATAGATTACAAGACAAAAGTGGAAAGAACTGGGTTGGTTTTTTGACATGGTGTGTACCGGCAGACATCGTTATGTTAAATGTTACAACGCATTGTTTGGTTTACATAACAAATGATTGGATAGCGGAGCGTGTCGTCGGTACCACGCGACAATGGCACTCCGTTACAGATCTGTGAGTGTCGACGTCGTCAGTGACGTGCATCGTGCACTGTCTGACTCACTGTCTACACTTGTCTCGTCTCCAGTCACTAAGCACTTCTCATGCTCTCGCTTGATGTTCTTAATTTCCGCTTCCTCGACGACCGAGTGCCCACGACCCCTCGCTTCGTGCGGAAACGCTTGACCCTAAAATATAGATATAATAATTCACTTTGACATTTACCTCTTGTGACTTCCGATACATAAGAACTTTTTTCAATAAAATCTATTAATAATAAGAAGTAGAATGTTAATTATGTCTCCTAAATCCAGCGAGAACCAGTCGCCCACATCATGGCGCGACGATGAACGTTTTTGTAAAACCTGTGTTAAACAGTTTTTTTGTACGAGACATGGATATAAGAGAAACCCCACAAATACAGTTTTGGGAGGGACGGCCGCGTTAAGTTTCCTACTTGGTTTACGTGAGAAGGTTAACGACTCACTCGGGATCTTATAACAGGACATTGACATTGTTTTATCGCGAGGAACTACAGATGGGCGGTCTGATACCGGCTGAAGGAGATCTGTCCCCTCCATTGTCATGTCAATCATATCGTCAAAAACTTTTGGCAGGATTTAAAAAGCCCCGTTTACCACTGGACACTTACATCGTGATATCATTAACACATAAACTTGTTATTTTTTACCGCCGACGTCAATATTATGCACGACAAGTAAATCGCAAGCTCATGCCATGTCTTGATTTATAATCGGATTACAATTCAATATGAGAAAAAATAACAGTGAACATAATACTATTGTTATTGAAATTGTTATGAACGTTGCGGCATTTCTTTTTCACCATTTAATAGTCTGATTGTGTACTTTCATAAAGATACCTCCCAGACCTTCGACATTTTGCAAGCATGAAAGCTCATGTATTCAGACTTTGATATATAGACGCTATTTTTATTATAAATATCCGGTTGTTTGTCTATGTACCGAGTTATAGACATATGATGTCATATAAACATATATTTAAATACACATTTATTTATATTATCAACTCAAAGGTCATCAAATGAAGATCTTTTTAAATTATGGGAGGTCGCAACGCAGCCTTCAAAACCAGCCTTTATACTTGTGAAAGTGTGATAAAATCTATTTTTATAATAAACAATCAAATGAATGTTATCGTTACCAAAATACCCTCATAATAAGCTAAATATTCCACGTAAATGAGATCACGCTTTGGGCAAAGTTATTTTAAATTGGACCCTAATAAAACAAGAATCCGTCACTGGCATTAAATTACCATATTAGGAATGCGTAATGTGAGTCATCTCTACTTTTAAACTCTTCGCATATAGAGATACCGGTTGTTTGGATCAGTATTAAATAGTGAAGTAATGTCGTTTGTACAGGAGGATACAAATAGTTTAAAGGTTGAGGATGTTTGCTAGTCAGGTCGCAGGCCGACTGCCGACATGACGTAAGACTCCTTGCTGATGCGACCACAGCGGCCTTTCGAAAATATCAATCTCTGAAGGTTTAGGCTGTCTAACTCAAGCACTTGCTAACAGTCTGACAGGTACATTAACTCGATAAATGATGCTTAACATGTTTGAAAATGATTATGCTTCTCCAAATACAAAATATTATATTCTATTGTACATGGTTTTACTGTCATCAATCACGAGGGTTTTCTAACAGAAACGATCAAATCACACCTTTATTATATACCACTTACCCCATTTACTTAGACCTTTTAGAGTATGTTTTAGCCATGACGCATTAGCATATGCTAAAAATCACATCACTATAGGCTCCTTGTTTAGAATTTTATCACAATAATTGTCTACATAAGTACGTTGTGGCTAGGTACTACATTTAATTTACAAATAAATACCTTTACCCTTTAGGAACATATTGAAAACCTATATCAAGGCTTTTAATGTACTATCAGCAGTCTTACGGTTTGGCTTAAGAGTTATTTTCAGGGTACCTAATATATTTATTATTTATTTATTTATGTGCACACTAAATACCAAAAAGGACATATAACACAACAATACAATGAGACATAAAATAATACAACAATTCAAACATTCAACATAATGCGTTATTTGACGCTTTTTTGGTTATTATTAAATTAGATTCTCGTAATTATAATTTATTAATATATTTAATTTTACATATATTTTTGATTTTATATTTGTTCTAATGGTCATGTCTGTTTCGTTTTTGAAGACTTTATATAAAAAAATCTTTATTTGTCTGGAACCTACTTTAAAAATCATTTAGTCATCCTTCTCTGTCTCAAGAGTATTATTAAAGGACACACTTATACATCACACACACAAACACACGTCACTCCACGCATGCACACACATTTCGGTTCCACCACATTCATCATCACTACTCTTGTCTCTACTCTGAAAATCAAGTAGGTACCACAACTTACTGCCTAGTTTTTGACACAGTAGCAACAACACAAACTTAACTAGATTTTGATAATATTTTAAGCCACTTGTAACCTCTCTTGTGTACGTGTTTAATATACCCGGATAATTAAACATTATGAATATGGTTATATTATTATTTTCCTTTTTCTTGAAAAGTTTGAAGTCCGAAGACAATTGAGAGGATCCATTTTAAGAATGATTTAATCACTTCCGGGTCCCCTTAAATTTATTAAGCAACTAAAGTTTTATGATACCCAAACAAAGCTTTCAAATTAAACTCTAGAATACTGACCTTCAACGACGAAGGCAAAATATTAATGACAGAAGTTAAAATAAAAGTGAATCTCTTAATCAAACAAATGAAAGAGAATAATAATATAAACGTATTCCGAGGTCACTTAACTAAATATAATATTTATATTTAATTTAAAATGTACATCTGTTTTGCAATATCAACAAAACGCAACAGGTCTTTTTCATTTACATCAAAACTGCACGCACCACACTGGAACGTAATAAAAATAAACATATTTGTAGGCTTGAAAAAGCTTTAACTCAAGAGACGATAGTTATCGCTACGAAAATGTTTGACATTTCTCGCATGTTACGTACGCATGATAATACTAAAACTGAAGATGTTCATCTTCAGTTTACTATTTTATTTTACCTTATAATACGTTCGTATTATCGGGTATAATAGGCGCAGTTGGGCAACTTTTTCTAGTTCTCACGCCACGCACAGACATTTATGTCAGACGATCGCAAAGTGGTTTTCTTTGCCCCATTCACCCAGCGTTACTGGGTCGGATTGTGCTAGACTAGACAACAATGTTAGGAAAATTGGACTAATCTAGCCGAAGTGTGCTCGCCATCGATCTGTGTAACGTCGCAAGCCTTATCGTGATCCCGCAGATGAAGCAATCACGTCCAATTCTCACGACACCACTCCGGCAAAACACGCTGTTTGACCGTTATTATGAAATTCTAATTGTCCTCTTAATGAACAAATCAAGTATAATGCGTAGAGCAGGCATACAAGGTTAAGATCGCTTTACATGCCTACATATTAATTAACAAACACGATTATAAATATGGTTAACCATAGTATTATCATAGGTAATACTGCTAGAAATCTTGCTAGATTAATATCGATCAATTCATAAACAAAGATGCCCTTTATTTTTTAAATAATGTTCAATAACTGTTGAAAATATAAATAATGACTCGTCGTGAAATGTCAGATTAAAAATCTCTTTTGTTGATGACTTCATAATTAAAGTTCAAAGAACAAAAACAACATAAGGAGACCACGAATGACCTCTCTGATCAATGACGACATCGGCACCGATTTGATGGACGATAAAATGTTTGATTTAACCTGTGGTGCAAGTTTGTGTCATGGGAAAATGTAGGTTACATATTTTATAATACAAAGTTATGACAAGTATCAAAATATAATATCAAAAGTGGTCAATAGCAAAGGTTAAAAGAGTCCAACCACTTTCACTGTTAGTCACGGAGTAAGTAAATAAGCTCGGAGTGCTTTGGGTGCCCCGTGCCGGATGCAAGCGACCTTCGCCAGTTTGCAGTCTTACTTAGCGCTTAGATTAGAAGCGAGCGTCGGAGAGTGTGTGACATAACCCGCTGGCGTCACCCAACCACACCTTGACATACATACTGGTTAACGTATACTGATCGAAAATCCATTTATGATTCAGGGGAATGTTTTGTCTAATTATAAAGTTCACAAGTAAGTATTAATAAATGTATAAACGCATCTGGTCGTCATCTGCATCTTATTCACCTTGGCTCAAAATTGAGATTTTAATCTAATTTGCCTTGATTTAAAATTGATACAATAAATTAATGTTTTTAATAAACAATAATATATTTTACTACTTCCTGAACTCTATATTACAATTAGAATTCTCGGACATAAATCACATATCGAGAATTGTAATTGGCTCTGGCACTTTATTTACCAGTGCTCATTTAACCACTGCCAGCGTTTCTATGAAGGGTTTCAGAAACTTAATGAGTGGCAAAAAGCCAAGTTAATTACACTTTGACTTAAAATACCGGGTATATTTTGTATCCTAATACGGTAACATGGAATGTCCTCGAATAACAAGTACCACCGACCTAGACGAATATACTCTAACACAAATGTTGACATTTGAACTATAGCCTTTTACACTCCCACTAAACTGCTAAAAAATATTACAAACTACCAAAACTACACGTTGATTAATGGCACTCCTTTTTGATTCAATGTTTTAGAAGACTCTTAAAATACAAGTTTTTCGATACATGATAATATGCTATGACAATTCAAAGGGTCCTTTTTTTGTTTTTTTTTTGGCGGGTGGAAAATCATCAAATAACCCCTCCCGCTTTTGGGCAGAGCGAAAAGGAGTGTCAGACTTCTACTGACTAAAAACCACCCATGTTTCTTCTTAGCCCTTAATTTCGAGGCCGCGGTATCTCTTGCGAACAACCCACAGCCCCGACGGGATTCAGAGGGTCCTCACAATACATTTTGCTCTCGCCACCAATATTTCACAACATTTTTGCAGCTTCGAATTATGTCGAGGATCGTGTGCAATAAAGTATGGAAATCCTTAACAGCCAGACAGAGTACACTGAAGGGCTATTGACGAAATAAAACAATAAAACTCGTTACGTAAAAGATTAAATCGCGATTCATGCAGAGATATTTTATCGTTCCAATGGGATTTGTACAAAATGTGACAATACAGTATCGGATGGCGACAAGGTATGCTATGTAGGAGCATCATAAGGTATTGTAATTAGTAATTCCACTTGCACAATCTTTGACGAGTACTACTTAGCAACATTATACTAGGAACGATGCTTAAAATAATGGCGATGTTTAATGCCACGTCGAGGTAGAGAATCATATTAGATATTTGCATTTATGAACTGCTTCAAGTTGCAATTAAATAAATATTTAACGGCAATGAGCAAGGGCACACGTGCCAAAGAGATCCGCTTGGAAATAAAACCTGAGTAACCGCTGAGCTATAAAGATGTAGGGATACCGCGACGTGTTTACGGTGAAACATTTCATACCTGCATACATTACCAACTTACCTACAGCAATAATAGTGCAGATTACAGCTTAATACATATAATACATAGAAATGACGTAACTCTTATGTATGAAATGAAACATACCCAAGGAAACAAGACTGATGCCGCTGACGAAAAACAAAATATACTTCATGTCGAAGCATAATTCTTTTTAAAAATGCGTAAAATAGGCCGAGGTCTTCACGAAAGACTTGACTTAAAACCTTTTATCGATTTTGGATAAACCGAAAGTACATTAATCTCAAAGTTTTAAAAGTAAATGAAAACAATTATACGGCGGGCGGCGACACTTAAAGCAGAAGTAACAAACCGTTACATCGACAAGTCCAGGGACCCCCCCCCCTTCCCCCACTTAAACTTTGTTAAACATTCTGTGACTCCAAATTCTAATAATGATAAACTGTAGTTTGAGTTCAGTAACTTGACAAATGACTATGAACTCGTAAATTTAATCGCTCCACTCTAGACCACGTGCCGCCATTCAGAGGATCAGCAGTAACTTTAGGTTTCTGTGTCAACTCCATTGTTTGGCGGTTTTTTTCTTTAACAAGTCGACGTGACTCGCGAATCCTTTTTAAATGCTTACACGTTTATGTCCCAGATCAAAAAACAATTTGTTTCTGATGCTTGTCTCGCCGGTACGTGAGATTGGAACATAAGGCGACAGTTTTGGGGGTTACGGTCACGGACATTGACGGACATTGCAAAAGTTTGAACCAGACGTGTTCAGCCTTACAATGGAATGATTTTATACAAAGCCCAAACGTTAACTGAATACTTCTTTTACTTTGACCGACTTGATCGTTATCTGTGATCAGATTTGTTTACGAAAATAGAATTGACACAAAAACAAAACCATTTCCATCTACTTCTACCGACCGACCGAGTTGAGTCATAGGGTGAAACTCAATCAAACATCATCGGTATTTTGTTCTTGCGACGAAATTGGCTTATCATTCTTCAATATTCCCTTCACGCAAAATCTGTAAATATTACACTTAACTGCAAATTTGCGAATGTGTAATAGGTTTCTACCTACATCATGCAAAGTTTGTTGTATGTTTCGTAACCCGATCAATAAATGTGTTCATAAAATTACCATAACAACTCTAATGTACGCCTGATAGGGTAACCTTTACTTTAATACTTCGATTTATACAATAGGTACTCACGTAATGAGCCTGATGCGTCAAGTGAGGCTCAATTCCCCATCATGTGTTTCTATTATCAATAAAACTTGTTGAGCATTTGGTATTTACGATGTACTCAGCAGAGTGGCTCCTTGACAGTTTTGCAATGCATTGCCTTGCCTTGCGACTCATGTTAAATCAAGGAGCAAACAATAATGTTTTCAGATACTTAGGTCCCCTGTTTTTTCACACCTTGCTCACGCGTCTTAAGAATTTTTGAGGTGTTAAAACCTCAAAGTAAGTGAGGTCACGTATCCTTGATCATCTGACCCCAAATTAAAGGACAAAGGTACTAAAGAGAAAGGTTTTATACGATATGATGAAATCAATAGTTTTGCAAATATTCTAGTGCTAAACATTCTGCCGAATAAAATGTCTAAGTAGGTAAATAGATTGAAAAGTGTGAGATGACATCGCAGTGTCTGTAGACAATAATATTTGTGAACGATTGCGCATAGTGCCTCGCCTAATAGTTTTATTGTGCAACCTGACGGCGCCGGCGCAGTTCGTCAATATGACCTAAACATCTGTGAGACTGATATCACTCAACTGATCCTACATAGTTAGTCGATTGAACAACCATAATATGCACCATTAATTGCTTCACTATTGTAAAATTCGAAAATTCATAGTACACTCTATTGTTTTTAAAAAAACAATCCTCCAAATTGCGTACAATCACAATACGAAGGATGTTGAAAGAAATGCATCATCCGTTGCTTTACACATATACGTTTGAAAAGTTTATCTGCTCGGCAACCTATATGAATTTCGTTGAATTGGCAAAATTTAAGACCCTTGCTCTTTTGAATGTTTCTTCCATTTTTCAAAAAGAAATAACTGTTAATTTGTCAGAGGTACACCCACATTTCGACAATTATGTTTAAGTTCCATGTATAGGGAGCGAGGCTGTTGCCATTAACCTGCGAGAATCCATACTCCCTGAGAAATTTCTGATGGAAAACCCAATAGTAAAATCAAATCAAATCTTGATCCACTCTCAGTTGCCATAATTTGGGAATTCAACCATCGCTTTCTATTTCAATTAAATTAGGTATCCATATATACCAGTTTTGTTAATTAATATCGTCAACAAATTATAATTGGAATTAATATAGTATAGGTACAGTCGACCGCACTGTGGAATAATGTTTGTCTTTAATCGTAAAGGCTTAAATCCTACGTAACACATAACCTCACTTCTGTCATTCCACGGATTGTTAGTAAGAGTAGTCAAGGGTGGATCCAGGGGGGGGCACGGAGGCAAGTGCCCCCCCCCCCCCCCCCAGACGGTTATGGAGTTTCCACCACAGTACCATACTTATAGACAAATCGAGTTGGAATCGAATTGATAAAACAAAAAGCACGCCTCCAATATTTTTCGATAATCTAACTGAGGGACTAAAAAGAATCATATTTTTTTAGTCAGGAAACATCCCTATTATTAGACTTTTTAAAATATATGAATAAAGTAATAAAAAGGACATGAGTGAAACTCTTGCCCGTTTCTGGCTGGGATAGGATTTTTTCTTTGGTGTTTAAGTAAAGAAAAAAATCGTGGATCCACCCTTGAGTCGTAAATACACCCACATTGCGCCAGTTATATTTGAGCCCCAAGTAATAGGGGGCGAGCCTATTTCCATAAACTTACATTTTTGTAGGCACTAAACTTCACCTTAGTAGTCGAGCTCTAGGTACTTCACCTTCGTCAAGCAAGATTGTTGTGTTAACGGCAAAATTCTGGGCATTCCAGAGTTTTCTTTGAATCATGCTGTATAATTTGATGCTAAAATCGTAGAAAATTTACTTACTGCCGCACTCAGAGAGCTTTAATGATTATTTAGGCCATCACTTAGTTACTTAGTCACTTAGTTTTGACAGTTTTGTCATACAAAAGTATGTCAAATCTTTACTAAGTGACGACTTAAGTAATCATTAAATATCTCTGAGTACTGCAGTTAAAATATGAATTTATAAACGCTGCTTAAGTTATATTTATCTACCTATGCAATTCATTTCAATATAGTTTTAGAATTTGGAAACTCAGAATTTCCCCACATTCCGGACTTGTCCGGAAAATTTCGAAAGTATAGGCAAGCCTAGTTTTACAAGCTATTTTTATTATATTACTAGCTTGCGCCAGCCGCTTCGCCCGCATGGAGTTCAATAATTGCCCACGGGATCATACTACCGGGATAAAAGTATCCTATGTATTAATCCAGGTTATAAACTATCTGTGTTCTAAATTTCATCCACATCCTTTCAGTAGTTTTTGCGTGAAAGAGTAACAAACCTCCATCCATCCATACATCCTCACAAACTTTCGCATTTATAATATTACATATATATGAGTAGGATTATAATGCAGATACTAAGGATAACTAAGTACTGATGATATTTTGATAGTCTCAACATTTAGTAACACTGGGTACACTGGCTAATTACCTCAATTTTCCTAATTAGTCACTAGACTACACGACACCGGCCGGTTTAATGCAAATTACTGGGATAGGGAAATAGTACTTAACAATGAACTAATTAAAATCTATTTATGGTCAGCGTCCAAAAAGACAAACCCCTCGTAATTGCTTTATCAGTTATCACTCAAATCTTGCATTTTCCTTACACGTCATAAATTCAATTACATTCATAATCCACTATAATTACTTGTTATTTATATCTATGACAGTGACAGTAGGTTCCTTTAGTTGTTGATTAAACCTCTAATTTTGCAGTACACTGGTCTTTATTCACATTGCCAATTAGTTTATGTCAGAGGTGAATATAACTGTGAAAAGACAAGCGAAGTTTTATTTTAATGAAACTTGACGAATTTTCGTAAAAAGCAGTCGGTTAATTACTAACTACTACTCATTCTACATACTATGCATACATACATACTACATACTATAGGTCGGTCAAATAAGCAACATAGCTGTTATATATAAATTAAGCTGACTTTTGTTGTGTTTATTTAAAATTCCATAATATAGCCTATAAAGCAAGATAATTAAATACAAACGAGTTAACCCGGTCTAATTCGGTAAACAAATCCTTTTGACAGCCTTTTGAAGCAAGCAATTAGAAAAGTAATTACAGAGAGATAAAGATATATATTTATGTGGAATAGATTAAATTAGGTTTAAGGTGAATATTATGTTAAATGAATACTAAAGTTAAAAGCTTTACAAGTTAATGACAGCGTGATGCTGACAAGAGGGAATGGAAGGATAAAAAGTGTTGTGCACACTTCAATAATAAATTAATGTTCTGTTTTCTTTGTTCCCAGGCCGCGCTGGCATTAATACAAGCCAGCAGGGTTACTCCAAAGAAAGAACCACCAAAAAAAGATGATGCCAAAGCAGAGGCAGAGGCAAGAGAGGCTCGACAGTACACTCCTTACCAGGGACAGATAGACAACGAAGTGGTCGTGGACATCGAAGACGATGAGAAGAAACAGTATTATGAAACTAACTACGACACAAGTAAGTACAGTTTTCTAAAACACAACACCCTGCCTGAATATTTCGAAGAGGTATGCGGGAGATGGTTCAAATTTCGAGAATTATGTTTATTTCCCATGTAATAAAAGCCATGATTATTGCCATCAAATGACCACAAATGCAGGCTCCAAGCTGCTATTGAAAAATCCAAAAGGGAACGATGATATCACCTAGCTGGGAATCGAACTCGCTTAGTAGGTGCGCTCGCGACCACCACACCAAAGAAGCATCCGATTTACAGAGTATCAACACGGGTTAGTAGATTCACGAGACCACATTACAAATTAGTCTGATATCGGTGTCAAACCGGTATTTTTCTTTAAATGTGTGTGTTGTAATAGGTACAACTTGTTAGGTATGTCTCGATTCCATATTATGTCATTGTGGAGTGACCGGCTCTTTCCGTCCCTGAGCACCGCTCAACATACATGCGAACTCTGTAGGTGCTATCTATCATCCTCCGATTCAAAAATCCCATTCAGACCAGAAACACATAAATACCTATCTCAGTTTTGAAGAAGACTGATTGATCTTTTCGCTAATTCTTGTTCTTTACAAAGAATTTTAATTAAGGCTACGGGAATAAAAAGGTTCTTGTATTATGAATGAGAAAAAGGAAACGTTTTTGACTTTTTGGTGTTTTGAAATCAGTTCACGTAGGGCGTGTTTTACACTGTCTGGATAGGACCTTCTATCTATCAAAAATAGTGAGGTATATATATATTTACCACCACACCCTAATAGGTACTTAATTTCAAGCACTGTGACCAACTTGTCACATACCTAGATATCTACCACAACCGCAAATCGTAACTTTTCGTGCGTAAAACATCAAGCAGGTTGCCTACTTCCGAAGTTGTAAGTAGTTGCCTAAGTGCGTATTCTCTAACAAGTCTTAGTCCAAACTGTAAAAGCAAAGTAACAAGTACTTAACGAGTCGATCCGCGTATGTATTTTATTACATGCTACCTTTGAGAAAACTCTCTACTCAAACACACTCAAGATTATGTTTCACCAGGTAATAAGGTAGCCATACGTTTAAGGTTTAACCTGCCTTCACGGAAAATTCGAACTTAAACTGAAAATTATTTTATCAAAGTCACTACACTATAAAATCCAAAATGTAAATTAATTAAATTCTGATCATTGTCAAAATCAAATATTAATGTGTTGATTTTATATTAATGGGCTTAAAATAAATGCTTAAAATATTGCATACACCAGACAACACTGTAGAATTAGATACCGCCTACTCGTTCAATTTAATGGAGAGTCCCAGGTGGTCAGCACACTCGTGACTTAATTGTGGTCGGGATTCGTATTGTGAATTTTAATGAGACAGCTTGAAATGGATAAGAATTCCCACACAGGTACCTGCTAAACATACCGACATGACCACACTAAGACAAATAAATTCTGCCAGGAAATATACCAATTCCGTTTTATTTTATAGTTCGGGACTGAATCAAACCCGTTTTGCAACTCTTAGGCATATTTTTGCGGACGAACAGTTTTATAGCAACCTTATTGATATTATGCAAATGTACCGTTTCGTCTCGAATTATATGTTAGGTATCTGTGATACCAATATCATGACTGAAGCATGAACTAAGAAAAGGTAAAAACCAAATTCTCGTTACATACGAAATTAAAAATTTAATGAAATTCTTTAGATTATATATAATAGATTTATATATTATTTATATAGAATAGATTTATGAAATCCAAGATAAATTTTCCGTAAAAATGACGCTAATAAACGTGTGTCGAAGTCAAAGTCAAAGCACTTATTTCAATTAAACCATTACCAGGTACTTTTGAATGTCAGAAGAACAATTCATAAAACTAAAATGCGAGTGCAATACGTCATCCCGAAAGCCACCACGCCGAATCACACGCCGCCGAATGCCCGCAACAACGAACACTGCGAGCACGAAAGCACGCAGCGAATCGAATCTAGAATATGGCCATATAATGTTACTAACACGAAGGAAGACATAATTACAAATAACGCCCATTTGTCACGTATGATACTTGTTGTCGAGTGACAGTCGCTGTTGTAATCATTCCTCGTGAGACACGTTTACTGTAACTTTCGTATTAATCTAGACACGTTTTATTACTAAAAAGATGATTCTACGTTATCCGTCTCACTTGTTGTGTTTTATGATGACAACTCAAGGACCACAACCATATATAAATGTTTACATATCAGCTTATTCTTAAATCATTGTCATTCGTGACAGTATGGAAATAGGAACCTTCTAAACTATCGAAGACTACTTATAAACAAACTGTTACAGTAGAAAGATAGAGAAACTTATTATAAGTTTTACCTATTCTAAAACTTGCGAAACCGGTAACGAAATATTACATTGATATGATATATGCTGAGCTACTGCTGTGATTAACTTATTACGTTAATTCCGTGTATTAGTTGGCAAATAAAATTAAAATACTTCCTGAATAGTTTGGCACAAAATTGATAAAGTTATTATCCAATTTGACATAGATTTACGATGTTGATTTTCCGTGGTTCTTGATTGATTGTTTTTTTAATATTTGAAGACATAACGATCTATTCTTTAAAACTGTAAACTTCTTGATTCGCTCAGACTATAACAAAACTAGCTAGTTTCCCGTTTTTAGTAATAAACTTTGCGATTTATCAAAGTGGCGCCGCCTGTTGAGACAAATGTTCTAAATTCGTCACATCCCTACATTCGCGGAAAAATTGTGTAACACAAAAAAAATTGTCGCAATATTTTATCGCAATCCGCGAAATATTCGCGTTGGAATGTTTGTTGCCCAGTTTAGACGGACAGGTTTTAGACGCAGCATCATGGCTGTGGCTAATTTTATATCTTATATCATTTCGTCTAAACCGGTTTTTATCTTTGATCCAGGTGCATACGGATTCGGTTATGACGTTGGTCCGAACGGGCAGTTCCATCACGAGAACCGTGGTCCGGACGGCGTCACCTACGGTTGCTATGGTTACTTGGACCCGGACAACTTCCTCCGCGCTACTCACTACGTAGCTGACAGCCATGGCTACAGAGTAGTGGAGCCTGAGAAACCAGTCGAAGTCTTCCCTGACGATAAATACGAATACGATGAAGCGTAAGTGGATACAAATAGGACCTTCATAACAATATTGCACAATGCCGATAACTTTGTTGGTTGCACTCTCATTTGTTTAACGATGATCTGATGTCACATTTATTCTGAGCTATGATGCAAAGTGGTTTTTTTTACAAAATGATACAATTGTGTTCTTTTGTATCAAGTTTGGTATTATTATTTGCAATGAACCAATAACCAATAATAAAATAAGCCATCAAAATAACGAAAACTAAATAACATAATTCATTTTCAGAACCGGTCAAGCGGCAAATACTGTGCCAGGACAAACCATTCCGTGGAAGAAACTATACTTCCCCAAAGGTTGTGGTCGTACTCCCGGTGGAGTGCCAGCCAAGCCTTTGCCGAAGCCGACACCGAAACCCCCTCGTCCCACCGACAGCAGTGGCGAAACATCCAACGTCAAACCCGTACAACAAGGTAAGAACATAAAAAATCCTTAGCTTTCGTTAAAACTACGGTCGGCAATGGCTAACAAACTATTTACAAACACGAGTATTGCACAGTTCTGATGATGAAGAAATTCTATATTTACATGCAAGTTTAGTAAGGAATTTTGAATTGTGTTAGCCAAATTATACTGTGAACTGTATCACAGAAACTGGATAAAGTGCTTACCACAGTAACATTGTGTTCCGATTTAGTTATAAAATAACTACCTAAAATAACTGTATGGCTCTTTTCTGAATAAAATGAGAAAAAGTGTCCTTTTAGTACAAATGCGCTTAGTATTGAGACTGATCAAAATTTATTTCCTATCTTTTCAGGACCCAATGGAGGCTCATGTAAGTATTTTACAATTTATTTTGAACAAAAAATGTTTCTTGAAATCCTGTCACGTAAATGGTTTCTGGGGGATTTTCTTACTCTAACGCTCTGAGATTTTCTTATGAAAAGTCAGCCTTTTATATGCTTGACGCTTCGTGTCAACATAAGCATTATACCAATCCACCACCTAGCCTTTTGCAGTTCATTGCTGGAAACAGGCCTCTCCCAAGTTGCACGACATCCTATCCTTTATCACCCGTATCCAGTCCGACTCAGTCAGCTGTACCAATACGATTTCATTCCAGAAGTCGTTTGCACTTGACCTAAGGTTTCGTTTTCCTTATTTTTTTTTTGTTTTATTTCCAGGGCAAGGCCAGCCAGGCAAGCCCGGTACTCCCGGTAAACCAGGAACTCCTGGTACTCCAGGAACCCCAGGAACGGCCGGCACACCCGGATCACCAGGCACGCCAGGCGGACCAGGTGAATATCAATCATAAATCAAACAGTCTAGTTTAACAATGTCTGTTAACATTATTCAATTCCAGACAGTTAAGTCGTTTCTCCAGTCTTACCAAGGGTTGTCATCAAACACCAGTCACCACTCCAAGTGCCTTATGAATGCCTAAGAGCCACTATGGGGATGATTCAATGCTATGGAAAGACGAGCTTGACAAGTTCAACTTTCAGCGGAACAATAAATACTTTTCCCCATAACTCTTCATCCGTTATCTCTTCACGTACAGTTGTACCTCGCAAATGACTTTGAAACAGACACCCTCTGGATTAGACAGGAAAACACTAGAATATTTATTTTATCATCAGGACAATTTCAGAATAAGTTTCCAACAGTTAAGTACTATAAGTATTCTAATATTGTCTTGGTAACAGGTGGTCCAGGCGGCCCCGGCGGCCCATCAGGCGGCTACTACCCTGGCAGCGGCGGCACCCAAGGCACCCCAGGCAAACCCGGATCTCCAGGCACTTCAGGTACACCCGGTAGCCCCGGTACCCCAGGTACACCCGGATACCCTGGCACGGCTGGCACCCCTGGCTACTACCCAGGTAAGACGTGACTAATGCTCATTAACACAATATAACAGCTGTAATCACCACGATGTTAGGAGATAGTACTTATGGTACACCCACTTCGCCGGTTCTGTAAAAGTTTCATGTAATAGGGGGCGAGCTTAGTGACATCATCTGAGCACAAATCCAAACTGAGAAATTCCTGATGGTCTGATAACATACTCAATAACACTTTGCCCGACCTGGAAATTGAACCCAGGACCTCATGCTCAGCAGAAACGGTAGCGACTACTTTATAGTCATGTAAAATTAGGCTTCATTTCCACAAAAAGGTCCAGAATTTAATGCAGAATTAGAATAAAAGCCGAGTGAAATATTGTTACATAACATTAAAATTTGCCAAACACGGATTTTCGCAAAGTAACAGAGAGAGATTCCTTAACTTGACGAAAAGGTTCCATTGACAAGCCTAAGCAAGTAACAACCTTAACCAAGCTTAAGCAAGTGACAAACGTAAGCAATACTACAAAATTTTATTCGGTTCAGTGTTTGGGTTCATTTTAGTTGCTCGCTCATTCGAAGCGCGGAAAATTAATACATGCTCCTTTTTTTATATCTCTTTGGCCCATTCTCAAAATTGGTTCATCGAAGTCCGTATTTCCTTGTTCGAAGTATTTTACAGTTTAATTTTGTGACGATTCAGTGCCATACAATTTCATATCAATATACATTAAAACATGTTTTTAACGATTAAAAAAGCGCCTGCAACATTTTTAATGCAATTTAACGAATCGCTGCTTTATCGCTAACCCATCCATTTGTCCTAACTCTTTCAGGCACCGGAGAATATTACCCAGGACAACCTACAGGACCAGGTACGTTATCAACTACTAATCCACTTTCATGACATCAAGTTCACTTCCGAGAAGCTGAGCTAAATTCAAATAGAGTATATTTTGGGTGATTATAAAGTACTAAAGAATAAAACGGCTGTCACGCTAAACCGTAGGTACAGTTTATAAATAAGTGTGTCACCTTGCTCACTGTTAAAATGATCAAAAGTTCAATAGATGTACATTATTGACATCTTAATAGATTTTTTTATTGCTCAATTCCAAAAATTTGTGTAACTTTTTATACATATTATATGGGTCTTATCTTGACCTGAGGACAAAGATAAGGTCGACAATGGAACGAGCTAACCCGCGACTTACCTAGAGTGGGGTCATATTGCAGTCATACTTTTCTTTTTTGGCCAAACATTTTGGCGTAGTTCCATAAATCAAACTACGTCCATCAATCAGTGTGCTTTTCATGTAAAACGGTAACGTTAGAACGCACTACGAACGCCGAATCGCCTGTTTAAAATAGAAAATTTAATATTCTAGAACGTCTACACGGTGCTATGCCTCTGTGAAAGGATAATTATTCTATACAGGATGGTGCCGACAATTTATACGACAATAAATTAAACCACTGGTAGTTCTACTTCATAGGAACATTTTTAAACTATCAAATAAATGCTAACACCGTCGTGGTGACGACGAAACGACAATAAACTACCTAAATTTCTTTGCCAAATTCGTTTGTTACATTGTATTTCCATACGAATATCGGTGCAAATTATTCCTAAGGTTAGTAAGCCAATATTTGTTTATAAATTGTAATGTATTTCGTTTACAGTTTTATGCTACTTAGTTTTTTTTTTTTTAAGCTATTGCATAGCTTCTATCGCGGGCCTTGAGCGTGGGGACCGAATCCAGAAATTCCGTAACGAAAAAAAAAAAAAAAAACCTAACGAATTGACACTTGACAATTTCTTGAAATCAAAAATTGTGAGTTGCCTGTATTTAATTTTATTATTCAGTCAAAAACTTCCTCAAAGAATTTCTGTGAGCGTGTTAATTAATTTTATAAGCGTAAGATAAGATACTATTAATAGAAATTATCAATAAATTACATTATTTGAGCAAACATATTAATAAAAATAAATTAAATTATATAAATCAAATGTAACCTTCATAGCTCTAACCACTAAGAAAAACTATGACACAAAATAAAAGAAAAAGTAAATGACATCTTGACAACTGACGTAATGTCAGATGAAAAGTAAACATTGAAAAATTATTAGCTTTAATATTTTAAAACAGCAAAATCAAAGTTAATAAATCGAATAAGATCGATTATAAGGCTGCCAACAAAAATAGTTGTCGCCAAGGCGCGACATGAGACGTAAAAGGACATTTTATAAAAGATGAGGATGATTAGTAAAAGTGTAAGTATAAATACTATATTTAAATACTGCATTAATAAAATAAATAAATAATTATAATTGCATAAGTTGATAAAAAATGCTATGCAATAGCTTTACCGCGGCAGTCTCCGAGTGCCACACGTCTTTTTTTTCATGAATTTTATTTTGCTGTTAAGATTTATTTGATAGTTTAATAATGTTCCTATGAACTAGAACTATCAGTGGTTTCATTTATTGTCGAAGGTCGGCACCACCCTGTATATTTCGCATCCAAATTGGATCCAATCCAATTCTGTTGACTGATTAAAAACTACCAGTGCACATTCTGAAAGGAAAAAAAGAAACGACATTCTTATTAACTTAAGAAATCAAAAACAGCAGAATAATATTTTTATCAAGATAATAATAGTTCGTAGTGCATTCTAATCAGGTAGCTTATGTGCTAACAGTTACTGTGACTTACCATAAAGCAGCTTATTAACCTTGTGTGTCTAACCAATCACCGTGTGGCTTTAGGAGGACCATTAGGTCCTGATGGCTCATATAATGGGCCCGGTGGATATTATCCGGGCTATCCAGGAACCCCTGGCACTCCCGGCTCGCCAGGCACTCCAGGAGGACCCGGCGGCCCCGGCGGACCAGGTAATTATAACCAAAATCAGAATGGTCACATTGTTAGTACTGTCATAAGATCGCCAATGGCCTGAAGCAGACACCACTGCTGGCCGGTAAGTTTCTAAGAAAAGATGAAAAAAGAGTCAGAAAATGATTGGTTGATTGTTTTAATTTTAGGAGGTCCAGGAAGCCCAGGTGGTCCAGGAGGCCCTGGTGGTCCAAACGGCCCTGGCGGTCCCGGAGGCCCCAGTGGTCCTAACGGCCCTGGCGGTCCTGCTACAGATGGTTACTACCCAGGACAACCCGGCATCCCAGGCAGGCCAGGATCACCAGGCACTCCAGGAGGACCAGGAGGCCCGGGAGGACCCGGCGGTCCAGGTGGCTCTGGCGGCCCTAATGGCCCCGGAGGACCCGGAGGCCCAGGAGGTCCCAACGGACCCAATGGACCTTCCACTGGTTACTACCCAGGACAACCCGGAACTCCAGGCACCCCAGGCTACCCAGGAACACCCGGCACACCAGGAGGACCAGGCGGTCCCGGAGGACCCGGAGGCCCAGGAGGTCCAAACGGTCCCGATGGACCTCCCACAGGTTACTACCCAGGACAACCCGGAACTCCAGGCACCCCAGGCTACCCAGGAACACCCGGCACACCAGGAGGACCAGGCGGTCCCGGAGGACCCGGAGGCCCAGGAGGTCCAAACGGTCCCGATGGACCTTCCACAGGTTACTACCCAGGACAACCCGGAACTCCAGGCACCCCAGGCTACCCAGGAACACCCGGCACCCCAGGAGGACCAGGCGGTCCCGGAGGACCCGGAGGCCCAGGAGGTCCAAACGGTCCCGATGGACCTTCCACTGGTTACTACCCAGGACAACCCGGAACTCCAGGCACCCCAGGCTACCCAGGAACACCCGGCACCCCAGGAGGACCAGGCGGTCCCGGAGGACCCGGAGGCCCAGGTGGTCCCAATGGTCCCGATGGACCTTCCACTGGTTACTACCCAGGACAACCCGGAACTCCAGGCACCCCAGGCTACCCAGGAACACCCGGCACCCCAGGAGGACCAGGCGGTCCCGGAGGACCCGGAGGCCCAGGAGGTCCAAACGGTCCCGATGGACCTTCCACTGGTTACTACCCAGGACAACCCGGAACTCCAGGCACCCCAGGCTACCCAGGAACACCCGGCACCCCAGGAGGACCAGGCGGTCCCGGAGGACCCGGAGGCCCAGGAGGTCCAAACGGTCCCGATGGACCTTCCACTGGTTACTACCCAGGACAACCCGGAACTCCAGGCACCCCAGGCTACCCAGGAACACCCGGCACCCCAGGAGGTCCAGGCGGTCCCGGAGGACCCGGAGGCCCAGGAGGTCCCAATGGTCCCGATGGACCTTCCACTGGTTACTACCCAGGACAACCCGGAACTCCAGGCACCCCAGGCTACCCAGGAACACCCGGCACCCCAGGAGGACCAGGCGGTCCCGGAGGACCCGGAGGCCCAGGAGGTCCAAACGGTCCCGATGGACCTTCCACTGGTTACTACCCAGGACAACCCGGAACTCCAGGCACCCCAGGCTACCCAGGAACACCAGGCACACCAGGAGGACCAGGTGGTCCCGGAGTACCCGGAGGCCCAGGAGGTCCCAATGGTCCGGATGGACCTTCCACTGGTTACTACCCAGGACAACCCGGAACTCCAGGCACCCCAGGCTACCCAGGAACACCCGCCACCCCAGGAGGACCAGGCGGTCCCGGAGGACCTGGAGGCCCCAGCGGTCCAGGTGGGCCTAACGGGCCCTCTACTGGCGGTTACTATCCAGGGAAACCAGGAAGCCCAGGTACTCCAGGAACCCCAGGATATCCAGGTACACCCGGCGGACCGGGAGGACCAGGCGGCCCAGGTTTGTCTCTTTTTTTTTCAATCCTATTAATAATAAAATTCTCAAACTGTAGCCGATCACAAGGAAACTAGGTAAGTACCGAATTACAGTAACGCCAATTTAAGTGTGTGCGCAGACACGTGTACACTTCCTTTATCCACGTACACTCGCAAATTATGATAAAACGGCAATTCTACACGACCGGAGAAAGAACAGGCGCAGAACCCAGAGTGTTACGTGCTTTCCGAGACACGATAGTGACATACCACCAATTGCTTAACTCCGTGCTGCCTCTGAGAAATTCCTAATGCAGAAATCGGTGAACATTTACCCCGATCGGAATCATTCCACAATGTATTTATTTAAATGCGTACGTTTCATTAAACAATAAAAATGAAAGTCACGTCCCAAACATTTGATAATAATAAACAAACTTCGATTATTCCATTCTTTGATTTCCACTTTTATCCACTTTAGACTTCCGTATGAATAAAATATATAATTTCCAACAAAGCATTTATTTAATTAGCTTCTACTTTTGTAGGAGGCCCAGGAGGTCCCCCAGGCCCATCCGGACCCTCCACTGGCGGTAACTACCCAGGACAACCCGGCACCCCAGGCACCCCAGGCTACCCAGGATCACCCGGCACCCCAGGAGGACCAGGCGGTCCCGGAGGACCCGGTGGACCAGGAGGACCAGGAGGACCAGGTACTTTCTAAAATTTAATTTATTAAAATACGTAGAATTCAATATGTGATGAATCGCATGTATGTGACTAAATATTATAACGAGGCATTTTACAGTCAGTCAGTCATACATCAATGATAAGTTAAAGTAATGATAACCATTTTACTTTTGACAGCTTTCATGACGTAGTGACCTGTATCTCCTTCGCCTCCTCCTTTCTTTCTTTCTAGTATTTCGAAACGTTTCTCTTATTTTGCGACTATTAAATTACTTTTGTTGTTCTTCCAGATTCCCAAACGGGACAGCCAATACGTCCGGGACAACCCGGTTATCCGGGCCAATCAGGACAGCCAGGTAAACCAGGACAACCGGGTTACCCAGGCCAACCGGGTCAACCTGGCAAACCTGGACAGCCAGGCTACCCAGGAGCAGAGGGACAACCCGGTCAACCAGGCCAGCCAGGATACCCTGGAATAGAAGGACAACCAGGCCAGCCAGGATACCCAGGACAACCAGGTCAACCTGGCAAACCAGGACAGCCAGGATACCCAGCACAACCTGGTCAGCCAGGATACCCTGGAACAGAAGGACAACCCGGTCAACCCGGACAGCCAGGATATCCAGGACAGCCAGGCAAGCCAGGACAACCAGGATACCCTGGTACCGAAGGACAACCCGGCCAACCTGGTGGACCAGGACACCCAGGCCAACCAGGATACCCAGGACAACCTGGCCAGCCAGGATACCCAGGAATCCCTGGAAAGCCCGGAAAACCAGGATACCCTGGCACTGAAGGACAACCCGGCCAACCCGGCGGACCAGGACAACCAGGCCGGCCAGGATACCCAGGACAACCTGGTAAGCCCGGTCAACCAGGATACCCTGGCACTGAAGGACAACCCGGCCAACCCGGTGGACCAGGACAACCAGGCCAACCAGGTTACCCAGGACAACCAGGAAAGCCAGGACAACCAGGTCAACCTGGTACACCAGGACAACCAGGATACCCTGGCACCGAAGGACAACCCGGCCAACCTGGCCAGCCAGGATACCCAGGACAACCTGGAAAACCCGGACAACCAGGATACCCTGGCACTGAAGGACAACCCGGCCAACCCGGTGGACCAGGACAACCAGGCCAACCAGGATACCCAGGACAACCTGGTAAGCCCGGTCAACCAGGATATCCTGGAACTGAAGGACAACCTGGTAAGCCCGGTCAACCAGGATACCCAGGCACTGAAGGACAACCCGGCCAACCTGGCGGACCAGGACAGCCAGGACAACCTGGCCAACCAGGATACCCAGGACAACCTGGTAAGCCCGGTCAACCAGGATACCCAGGCACTGAAGGACAACCCGGCCAACCTGGCGGACCAGGACAGCCAGGACAACCTGGCCAACCAGGATACCCAGGACAACCTGGTAAGCCCGGTCAACCAGGATACCCTGGAACTGAAGGACAACCCGGCGGACCAGGACAACCAGGCCAGCCAGGATACCCAGGACAACCAGGCCAGCCAGGATACCCAGGACAACCTGGTAAGCCCGGTCAACCAGGATATCCTGGAACTGAAGGACAACCCGGCCAACCCGGCGGACCAGGACAACCAGGCCAGCCAGGATACCCAGGACAACCTGGTAAGCCCGGTCAACCAGGATACCCAGGCACTGAAGGACAACCCGGCCAACCTGGCGGACCAGGACAGCCAGGACAACCTGGGCAACCAGGATACCCAGGACAACCTGGTAAGCCCGGTCAACCAGGATACCCAGGCACTGAAGGACAACCCGGCCAACCCGGCGGACCAGGACAACCAGGCCAGCCAGGATACCCAGGACAACCTGTTAAGCCCGGTCAACCAGGATATCCTGGAACTGAAGGACAACCCGGCCAACCCGGCGGACCAGGACAACCAGGCCAGCCAGGATACCCAGGACAACCAGGCCAGCCAGGATACCCAGGACAACCTGGTAAGCCCGGTCAACCAGGATATCCTGGAACTGAAGGACAGCCCGGCCAACCCGGCGGACCAGGACAACCAGGCCGGCCAGGATACCCAGGACAACCTGGTAAGCCCGGTCAACCAGGGTACCCAGGCACTGAAGGACAACCCGGCCAACCTGGCGGACCAGGACAGCCAGGACAACCTGGCCAACCAGGATACCCAGGACAACCTGGTAAGCCCGGTCAACCAGGATACCCAGGCACTGAAGGACAACCCGGCCAACCTGGCGGACCAGGACAGCCAGGACAACCTGGCCAACCAGGATACCCAGGACAACCTGGTAAGCCCGGTCAACCAGGATACCCTGGAACTGAAGGACAACCCGGCCAACCTGGCGGACCAGGACAACCCGGCCAACCTGGCGGACCAGGATACCCAGGACAACCAGGCCAGCCAGGATACCCAGGACAACCTGGTAAGCCCGGTCAATCAGGATATCCTGGAACTGAAGGACAACCCGGCCAACCCGGTGGACCAGGACAACCAGGCCAGCCAGGATACCCAGGACAACCTGGTAAGCCCGGTCAACCAGGATACCCTGGAACTGAAGGACAACCCGGCCAACCCGGCGGACCAGGACAACCAGGCCAGCCAGGATACCCAGGACAACCAGGCCAGCCAGGATACCCAGGACAACCTGGTAAGCCCGGTCAACCAGGATATCCTGGAACTGAAGGACAACCCGGCCAACCCGGTGGACCAGGACAACCAGGCCAGCCAGGATACCCAGGACAACCTGGTAAGCCCGGTCAACCAGGATACCCAGGCACTGAAGGACAACCCGGCCAACCTGGCGGACCAGGACAGCCAGGACAACCTGGGCAACCAGGATACCCAGGACAACCTGGTAAGCCCGGTCAACCAGGATACCCTGGAACTGAAGGACAACCCGGCCAACCCGGCGGACCAGGACAACCAGGCCAGCCAGGATACCCAGGACAACCAGGCCAGCCAGGATACCCAGGACAACCTGGTAAGCCCGGTCAACCAGGATATCCTGGAACCGAAGGACAACCCGGCCAACCCGGTGGACCAGGACAACCAGGCCAGCCAGGATACCCAGGACAACCAGGCCAGCCAGGATACCCAGGACAACCTGGTAAGCCCGGTCAACCAGGATATCCTGGAACTGAAGGACAACCCGGCCAACCCGGTGGACCAGGACAACCAGGCCAGCCAGGATACCCAGGACAACCTGGTAAGCCCGGTCAACCAGGATACCCAGGCACTGAAGGACAACCCGGCCAACCTGGCGGACCAGGACAGCCAGGACAACCTGGGCAACCAGGATACCCAGGACAACCTGGTAAGCCCGGTCAACCAGGATACCCTGGAACTGAAGGACAACCCGGCCAACCCGGCGGACCAGGACAACCAGGCCAGCCAGGATACCCAGGACAACCAGGCCAGCCAGGATACCCAGGACAACCTGGTAAGCCCGGTCAACCAGGATATCCTGGAACCGAAGGACAACCCGGCCAACCCGGTGGACCAGGACAACCAGGCCAGCCAGGATACCCAGGACAACCTGGTAAGCCCGGTCAACCAGGATACCCAGGCACTGAAGGACAACCCGGCCAACCCGGCGGACCAGGACAACCAGGCCAGCCAGGATACCCAGGACAACCAGGCCAGCCAGGATACCCAGGACAACCTGGTAAGCCCGGTCAACCAGGATATCCTGGAACCGAAGGACAACCCGGCCAACCCGGTGGACCAGGACAACCAGGCCAGCCAGGATACCCAGGACAACCTGGTAAGCCCGGTCAACCAGGATATCCTGGAACTGAAGGACAGCCCGGCCAACCCGGCGGACCAGGACAACCAGGCCGGCCAGGATACCCAGGACAACCTGGTAAGCCCGGTCAACCAGGATACCCAGGCACTGAAGGACAACCCGGCCAACCTGGCGGACCAGGACAGCCAGGACAACCTGGCCAACCAGGATACCCAGGACAACCTGGTAAGCCCGGTCAACCAGGATACCCAGGCACTGAAGGACAACCTGGCAGACCAGGACAACCAGGCAAGCCAGGATACCCAGGACAACCAGGATACCCAGGGCAGCTAGTACCAGACAGTCAACACGGTGGACCTGGACAGCCAGGTAAATCTCATTTACAGTACACAAATCATTTTAATCCAATGAGTATTCGGGTCAGAACCATTCTTAAGCTTTCTGTTCAAATACGTTTTTCCAAACATTACAATAAAAGACAAATCCGATGTCTGGCGTCTACAGTATCTCATCACTATGAAATCGTCGCTTTTGCGGCTAAATATTTCAACTGGGCGGTTTTATTTCAGGTAAACCAGGACAACCCGGATACCCAGGCCAGCCTGGCCAACCCGGCACACCCGGACAACCAGGATTTCCAGGGCAACCAGGTAAAACTTACTTAAAATCATCATTTTCCTGCTCGTATACCAAATTATTTGGGACCCTATTTATTTGCTTGTCTTCTTAGTTCTTCTCTCATACTCTCCATTACTTGTCATATTGTTTGTCACCTCTCTGTCGCGCTGTATACCCATAGGACTAGATAGACCGCCGTAATCATAGAACATGTATTTGGTTTAAGTTCGGCTATTGTAATTTTTCTAGACAATTATAAACAACATGCATTAGGGTACCTCTTTCTGTATATACGTCGTCAGAGTATCCATAACCCAAAGAAACTTCAGAACTACGAATATTAGCATAGCTGTCATTAGCTGTCGTTAATAACACTTAAGTAATGACGTTATATCTGCGTCTGATATTATCACTATGTTAACGCTCCTTGACAGCTACAGATGTACATATATATTAACATGGCTGGATTTTATTAAGGTGAACCAGGACAGCCCGGACAACCCGGATACCCAGGACAACCAGGGAAACCAGGACAACCCGGATATCCAGGCCAAGAAGGAGGACCAGGACAGCTCGGACAACCCGGATACCCAGGACAACCAGGCAAACCAGGACAACCCGGTTACCCAGGACAGCCAGGCCAACCTGGCCAAGAAGGAGGACCAGGACAGCCCGGACAACCCGGATACCCAGGACAACCAGGAAAACCAGGACAAACCGGTTACCCAGGACAACCAGGATACCCAGGACAGCCAGGTACACCAGGCCAGCCAGGACAACCTGGAGAACCTGGCTACCCAGGACAACCAGGCAAACCAGGACAACCCGGATACCCAGGACAGCCAGGCCAACCTGGCCAAGAAGGAGGACCAGGACAGCCCGGATTTCCTGGATACCCAGGACAACCAGGCAAACCAGGACAACCCGGATACCCTGGACAGACAGGTCAACCCGGCCAAGAAGGAGGACCAGGACAGCCTGGACAACCCGGATACCCAGGACAACCAGGCAAACCAGGACAACCCGGATACCCTGGACAGCCAGGTACACCAGGCCAGCCAGGACAGCCCGGAGGACCAGGTTACCCAGGAAAACCTGGACAGCCCGGAGAACCAGGTTACCCAGGACAGCCAGGATACCCAGCCCAACCTGGTAAACCAGGACAGCCAGGACAACCAGGCAAACCAGGACAACCCGGATACCCAGGACAGCCAGGTCAACCAGGTCAACCTGGCCAAGAAGGAGGACCAGGACAACCTGGACAACCCGGAAACCCAGGGCAGCCAGGCCAACCAGGATTCCCAGGACAGCCAGGTAAAACTTACTTGCGATACACAATTAAATTTTTAAGTAATATCAACGTTCAAGAGCGTAGATTTTTAACTTAGGAAGGAATTTTGTTTGAAAGTTTTTATTATTTGAGACAACTCACATCTAATAACACAGTTAGAAGATAATGGACCACGACAAAAACGAGATAACAAAGAAAAGTTAAAACTTAATTTAGCCACTCTCTAAATGGAGCGTAGCAATATTTATTTGAACTCTGACTTCCTTTTGTAGGTCAACCAGGACAGCCTGGAAAACCTGGATACCCAGGACAACCAGGCAAACCTGGACAACCCGGATACCCAGGACAGCAAGGCCAACCTGGCCAAGATGGAGGACCAGGGCAGCCTGGACAACCTGGATACCCAGGACAACCCGGACAGCCAGGCACACCTGGCAAACCAGGCCAGCCAGGACAGCCCGGAGGACCGGGTTACCCAGGAGAACCTGGACAGCCCGGAGAACCAGGCTACCCAGGACAGCCAGGATACCCAGGCCAACCTGGTAAACCAGGACAGCCTGGATACCCCGGACAACCAGGTAACAATAATTATAAATTACTTCTTGAATTTAGGGTTGTATATAGGTACAGCAATCACGTATATAGTCACGCTAGCCGTGGTAGCTTAGCCCACCATTTTATACTCGGACCTATCCGTACCTCGAAATGCACGTGAACTCAAGTCTTTTAAAGAATTTTGACGGTGGAGAATTCAAACCTCCCCAAGTCATAAAAGGAAGGCTACGTGTTAGTGTTATATTGCTCCATGAATTCACGTAAAAATGCGACTGTTTCGCTGTATCTAGTAGTCCAGTCAAATTAGGCAAGAAACTCGGAATTTTAGACATCCAGCTACAAACTCGTTTAAACTTGTATTTAGACACCCAAGTTCGAGGTCACAAAAATCGTTTTTTTTGCAAATATCTCGTTTCCTATGGGTTTTTCGCTGTTTGTATTTATGATCACTATTGTAGATAATCAAATTCCCTACATCTTTTGTTACATTTTTTTAATATTGTCAAAATACAAGTTTATAGCTGAATATCTCAAATGTGAACTTAGTCATTTAACTGGAGTATAGCAAAAATCGATTACTTGAAAACGACTAGAATTAGTCAAATATATACATGTTTTCTGTCTTTATTTGAGATATTCAGCTATAAACAAAAAGATTCGTGTGTTTTACGGCTGCTTCAAGTAAGCCAAGTTTAGCAAGCTGCCGAGCAGAGATAGTGGTCGATGCTGCATACTATGATGACTGGAAATCCGAATTTCAGAATATTCACATGCATTGATCCCCTCTGTTTCTACTCGATACATCAGCGTTATGTTACTTAGTTACTTTTCGTGTGCCCATGTTCTTTTAACCTTGTTTCCGTTCCAAGCACCGTAAATCCAAAAGTCATGTTAAGTTATGTTGTACTGAATCATTACGACATTACTCAAGACACTAACACGAGAAAATATAATCTAATGTTCTGTTCTCTCCCCTTGCTAAGGTGTACCAGGGCAGCCAGGTCAACCCGGATACCCAGGACAACCCGGACAACCAGGCAAACCAGGCCAGCCAGGACAACCAGGAGGACCAGGACAACCAGGTATATTGATTTATAATTTTAAAAAAAAGTTACTTATTACTAACTGAGAAGCATTAGTAATGTTCTCGTAGCGGCGATCGGCGGCGGCGACCTCTCGCGTCCGGCCCTGGTGCAAGCCATGGTCCGGGGCGAGGAGGAATGGGACGCCGTCGCCTCCTTCTGCGAAGCAGTGATGCTAGCGAAGGAGGTGGCGGAACGTGAGAGGGAGAGAACCTCTCGTCCCAGCCGCCGCGGGAGGCGCTCCGGGCGTCGGGGGCCACGTGATGGCTTCCGGCCACCGTAGACGCGGGCCTGTGGACGGTGAGTGATGGGTAAGCTCGCCGTCCGTCCGTCTTATGACGACGACAGGCCGTGTCGACGGCGCGTTCGTGTTCCACGCGCGCCTCAAAGAGATGTCAGCAACATGGAAGGGGCCCGCAAGGGCCGACGCCTGTCGAGGCTGCGGGTTGTCCGCAAGGGATACCGAGGCCTCGACATGAAGGGCGAAGAAGGAACATGGGTGGTTTTTAGTCAGTAGAAGTCTGACACTCCCTTTCGCTCTGCCCAAGACCGGGAGGGGTTACTTGATGATTTCCCACCCCCCAAAAAAAAAAAAAAAAAAAGAAGCATTAGTAAAAAACGCAATTGACTTCGCTACAGGCGGACAATTCATAATTTACACCCATACGTATTATTTGATATTAATAAAATGGATAACTTACATCATTGCAATATTTTTTATGGTCAAACAGGACAACCAGGATATCCAGGGCAACCCGGACAGCCAGGATACCCAGGACAACCTGGTAAACCAGGCCAGCCCGGAGAACCAGGATACCCAGGTCAACCCGGACAGCCAGGCACGCCTGGCAAACCAGGCCAGCCAGGACAACCCGGAGGACCGGGTTACCCAGGACAATCCGGACAGCCAGGATACCCCGGTCAGCCTGGTACGCCAGGCCAGCCCGGAGAACCAGGATATCCAGGTCAACCCGGACAGCCAGGAACGCCTGGCAAACCAGGCCAGCCAGGACAACCCGGAGGACCGGGTTACCCAGGACAACCCGGACAGCCAGGATACCCCGGTCAGCCTGGTACGCCAGGCCAGCCCGGAGAACTAGGATACCCAGGTCAACCCGGACAGCCAGGAACGCCTGGCAAACCAGGCCAGCCAGGACAACCCGGACAGCCAGGATACCCCGGCCAACCTGGTACACCAGGTCAGCCAGGACAGCCCGGCGAACCTGGCTATCCAGGACAACCCGGACAGCCAGGATACCCAGGACAACCAGGCAAACCAGGCCAGCCAGGACAACCAGGAGGACCAGGTCACCCAGGTAAATTCTTATACACAAATATATATAAAGGAACCTATTTAAAAACTAGCTGCACATACCGTAAGGGAAAAGGTAGAAACAAAAAGTTTTCTACATGCGTCAATTTTTTTGTCGTTTCACTATTTATACCTCCATTATTTAATCAATACCTAATATTTATCAAATAAAATGTTGGCTTATTGTTCATTTCTTACTCATGCTCAACTAGTGAATAACTAACATCATTGCAATATTTTTTAAGGTCAAACAGGACAACCAGGACAACCCGGACAACCGGGATACCCAGGCCAACCTGGTAAACCAGGTCAACCAGGACAGCCTGGAGGACCGGGCTACCCAGGACAACCGGGACAGCCAGGATACCCTGGCCAACCTGGTACACCAGGTCAGCCAGGACAGCCAGGTGAACCAGGCTACCCAGGACAACCAGGTACACCTGGCAAGCCAGGCCAGCCAGGACAGCCCGGAGGACCAGGTTACCCAGGACAACCAGGCCAGCCAGGACAGCCCGGAGGACCAGGACACCCAGGTAAATTCCTATACATAAATATATAAAAAGGAACCTATTTAAAAACTAGCTGACAAATACCGTAAGGGAAAAGGTGAAAACAAAAAGTTTTCTACAGTTGTAAAATTGTTTGTCGTTTCACTATTATACCTCCATTATTTAATAAATACCTAATATTTATCAAATAAAAAGTTGGCTTATTGATCATTTCTCACTCATGCTCAACTAGTGAATAACTAATAGCATTGCAATATTTTTTAAGGTCAAACAGGACAACCAGGACAACCCGGACAACCGGGATACCCAGGCCAGCCTGGTAAACCAGGACAACCAGGACAGCCTGGAGGACCGGGCTACCCAGGACAACCGGGACAGCCAGGATACCCTGGCCAACCTGGTACACCAGGTCAGCCAGGACAGCCAGGTGAACCAGGCTACCCAGGACAACCAGGTACACCTGGCAAACCAGGCCAGCCAGGACAGGCCGGAGGACCGGGCTACCCAGGACAACCCGGAGGACCGGGTTACCCAGGACAACCCGGAGAACAAGGCTACCCAGGACAACCCGGACAACCAGGCACGCCTGGCAAACCAGGCCAGCCAGGACAGCCCGGAGGTCCGGGTTACCCAGGACAACCCGGACAGCCAGGATACCCAGGCCAACCTGGTACACCAGGCCAGCCAGGACAACCCGGTGAACCAGGATACCCAGGACAACCCGGACAGCCAGGCACGCCTGGCAAACCGGGCCAGCCAGGACAGCCCGGAGGACCGGGTTACCCAGGACAACCCGGAGAACAAGGCTACCCAGGACAACCCGGACAACCAGGCACCCCTGGCGAACCAGGCCAACCAGGACAACCCGGGGGACCAGGTTACCCAGGACAACCCGGACAACCAGGATATCCCGGCCAACCTGGTAAACCAGGCCAATCTGGACAACCGGGCCAACCAGGACAACCAGGTGGACCAGGATACCCAGGACAGCCCGGACAGTCAGGATACCCAGGACAATACCCAGGTATATTGCATTATTTCAGGAATGTTTTTTATAAAATTACTAGCTGATGCCCGCGGCTTCACCCGCGTGGATGTCGGTCAAATTATATACTAAAACCTTCCTCTTGAATCACTCTATCTATTAAAAAAAACCGCTTCAAAATCCGTTGCGTAGTTTTAAAGATTTAAGCATACATAGGGATATAGGGACAGAGAAAGCGACTTTGTTTTATACTATGTAGTGATGTCTTTCTTTAAATCATCATCATGGTCTGCCTGGCCTTATCCCAACTATGTTGGAGTCGGCAACTTGTATGATCGGATTCCGGTAAATATCAGTAGGTATTTTACATAGAGCGACTGTCTTCATAGTAGGAAAACTGTGTGTGGGTTCTCAGATTTTTGGTCACTGACAACCTGTAAAGAAAAAAAAAGAAAACATATTTATTTAGCACATGCCACAAGTGCACACAACGTGTGACCAACGGCTTAACGTGCTTTCCGAGGCACGGAGGAAACTCGGTATGTAATCTACAGACCAGGCAAGCGCAGCTCAACCTGAAATTTGCCCCGAGCGGCTGTTATTATTTAGTTCAGAATTATTTCTTTAAACCAATTAGTTTAAAAATGAATAGGGTTATGTAGCCTCCTAGTTAAAAAACTTTTTGTAAATAGTGCCTAATGTCGATTTGTCATAAATATTAAATACATTTTAAACAAAAAACAATAATTAATTACAACTGAAACATTAAAGACAATTGTTTTCTGATTATTACAGATTCCGAAGGGTCACCATCGGGCACTGGAGTCCAACCACCTGCTACTGTGCCATCTGGTCAAATGCCGCCATTCCCCATCTACGTCATACCGTACCCATTGCCTATCGTCCCTAGTCCAGCGTCATGCCCCTGCTATCTTTTGAATCCAGGACAGAACAACACGACACAAGGACATCCAGGGCAAGCGCCTCAAGGAACGGCTCCGCCATATTACCAACAAAACCAGCCGCAGTACGCACCATACGGTATCATTGGATTCGTCCCCGTAGTATTTGTACCATACTGCCCAGGAAACGGTTCCGGTATGAACAGCGCTCAACAAAACTTCCCGAATGCAGTCCCTGTGCAATACAACTGCGCACAATGCCAGGCTAACAGAGATATTTACCAATACCTAGGCAGACTTAATAGAGGACGCAGCACAGGCAATGACTACTTAAAAGATCTCAAAGAAATTAAATCTCTTAATGAATTAGACGACCTTCTCAGAAATCAAATCAAACCTTTAGAGAAGAGTATACGCACTATTGCTGCTCATCCACGAATACTTGATGCCACGAACGAAAAGAATGATAAGAAGAAGGATGTAAATAAAAATGAAAACAAGAACGACACTAAAATTGACAAAAAAAATGAAAACAAGAATGAAAACAGAACCAGAAGAGCTAAGGTCAAGAAAAACTAAAAAAAACTAGGGTCGTTGGTTAATGGTTGTATCCCAAGATTTTTTTTTGTAAACTCTTTCGGGTACATACGACTTAGATAATTTTGAGACTGTCTGATAGTACAAATTCTTGGACGGTCTCAAAATTTGGAAGATGACGTAACACACAATATTTATTACCCACAAAATATATACGTCATAATTAATAGGGTTATAGTAAATTGTATGATATTTAAGTATACTAGTATTTTATTATTTCATGATACGCTTCTGTATGTAATATTTACAAATTAAAATTTCCAATTCAATGTTGCCATTTATGTTGTTAATTGAATTTTATCATTAGCGCCATCATTTATGCGAACTGTGAAGAAATAATAAATCATATTTTCAAATAATAATCTTGTTGTTTTAACCAATCCCCTGAGATGCCCCTTCTCCTTAAGTTACACCCAAGCGTGTTATTTTATATATTTAGCTGAAATATACAACATACACCAACAACACACTCATAATAATATCAACTACTCTTAGGTAAAACACAAAAAATGTAAATAATTAATGCAATAATAATAATACAGGCGTATTATAATATAATTGTAGTAGAATATGTATATTCTATAGCATTACACAGCTCTACCATACACAAAATCGAAGTACATAATAAATTCATCATCATCTTCCTGCCCTTATCCCATTCTATTTGGGGTCGGCGCGGCATTTATTCCTTTCTCATTCATATCATTCCTCACACAATCCATCCATCTTTTCTTTGGCCTTCCTCTCCCTCTCCATCCACCAATATTTATATCCATCACTTTTTTAGTCACATGCGTTGCATCCCTCCTCATTACATGACCATACCAAGATAAACGACTTCCTTTCAATTTTTCTGTAACCGGTGCCACTTTCAAACATAATAAATTAAATGACGAATAACCATGTGAAAAATAAGTAAGAAGATAATTCGGATATTTTACCAATTTTCAACCAAATTCACAATACTTTCATAATACTCAGCGTCAACGCTCGCTGCTTAACGTGAAACCGGATCAATGAACAGATTTGGGAATATAATCGCTTTACAATATATTGCCGAATAAAGACCATTTGTATACAGAATCCGCTTATCACACATTTCGCATATATGCATGTAAGTAGTGAATTACGTATCATGCATTGTGTACCACAACAGCCGTGACTCCAATGCGTCGTCACGGGTCACTGCGAGGCTCTAGACATTATCCTACAGCTCACAGGGCTTCCATACAACTCAGAATACATGATCCAACAAGTAAATGTAAAGCTATAGAATCAACTTTCATAGATACCAACTTTTGAATACTTTTTAATAAGATATCTCGTTTGCGATAACTTTCTACGAAAGTTTAAGAATCTCACAATTTCTATAGAAACTAATAATACCGTTTTCAACACCGGATTTGTTATCAAGTTGCCTCATTTTATCAGGGCAGCTTTTTTGACTTGTACAACTGAGCTATTCACAAGGCGCCAATTTATGTCTCCGGTAGATTCGGGAATGAAACACGGTCGTGTGGCGGCATAGTTGTCGCTTAGTGAATACCAAGCTTTACAATGCTAGGCCGTGCCGAGAGAGAATCTTGCGGCCTTGTCCTCAAATCTATTTATCAGCTAATGCAGAACAAAGTGTCTTTTTCATGTTATGGTTGCATCGAGGCTCCGTAGTTAATAAATAGGTGTCAACTTCAAGCAAATGGTAATGAGATCATTGTTGATTTCAAAGTCTTGATGGTGACTATTTGTATAATCATGGTAATGACGATAAATGGATACTATAGTATACTATGCTATAGTAGATGGGTCGGTTCTCTTGTAGATGACTGTACAAAATATGAGTTTAGAGACACGGCTCTAAACTCGTATTTTATGAAGGCACCAGGAACCTGCCAGTATTTCCACAAAATGGTACTTTTCTGTCTACTCTATCTACAAAATATTGTGATCTAAAAAGTATTGTAGATAGAGTAGACCGGACAGTACAGTATTTAATAATGGGGTACCATTATTAAATACTGTATGTCAGCTTTTTGTAAAAGACAGAACTGTCTTTTACAAAACACTGACATAAACCAGGAACATCGCCAAAAATTCAAAGCTAGAAGCCACAACTGAGACATTTTACTGAACAATAAGATCTACTCGTATGATTCCCATTCCCATGCCAAAATTACAAAATGTTCATACCTACATTAAAAAAATTGATGTCGTAAATACGACAATCTTATATTTTTAAGACATGGCCATTACAATATTATGTGAGTCATGACCTTGTCCGAGAGCACCATACTAAATCATCAGCCATACTGTTTTCAACTTTAAACTCACATCGCTACCGTAATTGTCACACAAATTGTACAAAAACGACAATTTTGAGGAATTCATGACAACATTATAATGACTTTTGCAGCGAGTTGAATATTAAAAACTCTAAGTTCCTCGAATGGGTACATACATATGCGGGATGTTTATCAGAATACTCGTAGTTATTAGACTTTTAACCGACTCGTAATAAAACACACGAATCATCATCATAGTAATAGCAGACAGTTAGAGATGCTAAATAAATGCAAATATCACCAAACGTAACCAATAATAGAGATGACTTTGTAAAAATAAATTTGCATTTTCTATTATCTCAGTGCTTGCAAGTTGTTTAGATACGGAGAGATGCTAAGGCTAAAACCATTACACACACACCGTTTTTCGTCATTTTGAAGGAAACGGGTTCAATACCCTACGTTTTCAGACAGATGTTTTTTATACAAAGTATGGTTTACTAAGATACGCTTTTCCACGTCAGAGGTAAATTCACTTACATGAACAATTTGTTTTGCACTTCCGGCAATTACGATAACTGCGGGCTAAATATTTATGCTCAGATTTAAGTTTGTTCTTTGCCTTACGGGCAGTTTCTATTGTGTTCATCCAAATGCGCCAGATTCAGGGAAACAAAAGAAAGTAAGTGTGTCACTTATCACCCTAAGTATACGTGCATAGTTCCTACACGAGTTCAGTTTTGTACGAAATATAAAATCCCACAGTGTGTTTTTATACAACCAGGAAATTAACCTTATAACGCCGATTGCCAGTCAGCAAGATTACAAATGACATAATGGCTCACGTAACTACAAGTTAGTTATAGAGCTTGATAAATGTTTAATTGTACCTAATTGTTGTACCTAACCGACTAAGAACTAAACACGGATGACTAATCCACCATTTCGACACAAATTGTGTCGTGAACTTTATGTCGCACAAGAATACGGTTTTCCCTACTGACAACACTACTTTAAGTACATTATTGTGCAATCCTAATAGGGAAGCAATGGTTACGGTTACACCCGTATTCGTTCTTTTAGCATTGAAAATTAAAACAAGCTTGTTTGTTCTGGCAGAGAGGTAAAGATCATTAGACGCGTTAGCCACCGTCCCACCGTACGCGATGAGCGATAAGCGATTTATGCTAGCAACTAGAAACCAATTGAAGTGAGCGTTTAGTTCGGATATTTTTTTCGCTGGGGTACGAGCGAAATCGAGTGTGGCGGGCGAGTGCAGCGGGCGATTACTTGCCCAGTTGCTTGTTGATATTTGTATGCTCCAAGCGAGAGTCTGGTCTACTCGCCGCAGTCTGTTCTACTCCTTTGAGTCAGTTCTACTCGCAAGCGCCACTTTTCTTCAAAAGCTCTTGTCGTTGCGACAAATCAGTGGAGATGGTTCTTGCTGCCAGTGTGAATAGTCAGCGGTCAGCGATCATCGTCTATCTGTTTTATTGACATGACGTTTCTTGAGCGAGAAAAGAGTCGATCGCTTATCGCTTCCTCGTCGACGGCGGTAGGACAGCAGGAGCCTAACAACCGATCGTACCCACTAAGGCAAATGATGACGAACAGTTAGAAAAAGGTGTGTGTCCAACGAAGGGATGAGTGCAACCTTGGCAACGCGGCCTCCAAGTCAGCTAGTCAAGCGGGACAGTACATCACCTCCCATACACATTTCACTAATCATTTTTGTTAATTACGGTATTTTATGTTTATTTTGTGAGCAAAGTAATCTTTTCGAAAACAACCAGTGTCCGTAAACAATTTTTGGCTTGTTGTTTAGGTACAAACGAGTTATTTATGTAATTATGTTTTATATTGTAGTACCATTTTCATCATTTTGGCCAAGAAAAATAAAAACTGTCAAAGAAATTTTCGGCGAAAATATTTAAACGCAGATATTATAGTCTAATGCACTGTAGAGTTAAACACTGCTCGTTAAATGGATATCAAAATATAGGACAGTCGGACGGTGTCGGGATTGGAAATTCTGCATCTGCATGCCGAGAATTACACAGCTGAGCATGCGAATGCCGAATGACGAAAAGTATTTCCATAATACCAAAATTTTCTCAGATCATTCAAATTGATTGCTAAGAAACTTGTACATTTCCTCAAAATTATGTGCATTTTATATTCATAATGAATTAATGACACAGTATTAAAAAATCCCATCTATAAATTTTACGACGTAAACATTATATATTGCCATTGTCTGTTTCGTGTTCCGATGCGAATAGTCACCTTCAGGGTTAGTCGCAGAGCTTCCGTATATTGTCGAGCATGCAGATTGGGACCACAGCAGTACTCCTGGGAGAATAGAAGTATCATTATTTATTTTTACGATGATTGTATTACGTTTACGTACGTATGCGTCATATTCTTCTTGACAGAAGGACGAGCTGCCTACAAACGGACTCATTACCTCCCCAGTGACCATTGTCAATTACAAGACAAAAACTCCCACGGTTTATAAAGGTTGGAACGTACGCACACGTACACAGAGCGCATCTCCACCTGTAACGTACTACCTGTGTCTGTGATTTACTCTAAACTGTTCGTCAAATTCTAAATAAGTAAAGTTTGTTCCTGAAAATAATTACCACCGTAAGTAGACATTTTAATACATGTTTAAGATCGTTTTGAGGATTTTTCGGAGTGCGTTATCATTTAAAATAATGCGTAGGTAGAAAAATACTGTCCTGAACAATTGAAAATACATCTAAAATTATTGATAGGTACCCGTATAGGTAGGTAGACCGCACTCACAACGTTAAATTATGTTAATACTTAGTGAATGAATTAAAGCAATGCATTATTTACAATGTTTTATTATTGTGAAAATATTGCTTATATGTAAATTTAATATTCAACATAGGTACCTATGTAAACAAATATAGTTCATGCAGTATCGCATCATAGAAACGCTTATGTTCACGTGCAAGCTATTAACTTTTATTTTCTGTTCCATCTTTTCGTTTTATTTTAATATTTGTTATGCGTTGTATGTGTACTGTCTTTTTTTCATTTTTTATGGAGTTCATATATCTGCGACTTTTTTTTTCTTTTTTTCACATTTTAATTCAGCAGTAGTCTCAATAGTTACCAAAATCGTCATTGTTGAACCTACATTCAAACCCAAAATACTATCTTGAAACATCTCTGCCGCTAATCTTTCGAAACCCGAGATTAAAAAATAATCTGTCAGTCAAATTACTTGTAGTAAGCAACTTAATAACTAATCCCCAAATTACAATTTCATATACAATTCAGTGAAAGTTTGCAATTCAAGTGTAAGTTGCTTTTTTTGCAGTGGCCAGTTCACTTTTACTTTGAATCCATTATGCAATTCAATTTACATTACATTTTTGACTCGAGTATTCAATATTACTTAGTGCTAGAAGAAATTATTTATTATTTTATCGTAAAGTCATCATCTGCCTTATCTTTTCCCAACTTTAATGGGGTTGACTACCAGTCTAACCGGATGCAGCTGAATACCAGTACGTTATATGTATATTACATGGACTGCCTATCTGACCTCCACAACTCAGTCAGTATTTTATCGTAAAATAGGTACCTATCTACAAGAAAAACAACGAGATAATACGTAGGTACCTATAGAATTTATATTCGATCAATTTGTATGTCTGACGGTAGATACCTGCTAGGCACCTACTTATATGAATAAATGTTTTTAATGCTTTTGTTGGGCATATATGGATTAGTGTTACTCTTTGTTCTTGCTATGATTTAACTTGCAGCAGTTCCGTACCTACCTATAATACCTTCATGTTTTTACTGAACGAATGTTTTACTGAACTCAGACTTTTTTTCTACGGTGGTTTTTTTAGTTCTACGGTAGTAAGCACGTACCTGTGCTCTAGGTTTAGATGTGGGACTGTCCAATGATAGCCACATTTCGTTTAAGAGTGCTTTTGCATTGCTTGCAATGCGAAACAATACTGCAAAAATTATTGTATCTTGTATGAATAAAGATTGTGTGTATCTAATCTTCGTGATTTCGTAACAATGAGCAGGGATATTCTGGAGTCTAGTGCTTGAGTCACCTAAGTAGGTGAGGTGTACAACTGTACATAGGAGACTCAAACACACATACATTATATACGTACATATAAACCTTCGAATGAATAAATTCTTTACTTCAGTGACGGTTGGAGTCCAGCAGTATCTCCAGGTAGTTAGAACCTACCCTGCCTAATCCTGCACCCCTTTTCACCGTGTCAACCTTGCGAAACCGTGCCGGCAATATTTAATGTGGTTTTTAAGATTAATATAACATAGACAAGACATAGGTACCTTCCCACTGCTGGACACAGGCCACACTGGCCCAGTGCGGATTGGCAGATGTAACAAGTCTTCGAATTTTTGGTTCTAGGACATGCCGGTTTCCTCATGACGTTTTCCATCACCGTTTTTAAGAGCTGTGGTGATAAAATAAATTACACAAAGTAATGCGCCAGTGTAATAAGTAATGAGAGGAGTGGTGGCCCAGTGGTGGCGGGCCCAACTTACAAACAGTAAGTCGTGGGTTCGAACCCAGGCAGACCAAACCTAGATATGGAATCCCTTCCATCTTGTATAGATTATGTCGGTGACCCCACCAACGCTAAAACGGTTATCACGTAGGTATTCAGTACCTACATGATTCTGAACCACCCAGATACCACCTAGACATAACTACTCACATAACACAACGAAGTCCCAATCCGAACTTGAACCTCGACAATGAATAATTGAGTAGGTTATCTAACTACTGTTGAACCTACTCATAAGCGTTGCGTGAGAATAACATAGGTTTAACAACGTGATCATTATTGTTTCGAGGGTCAAAGGTGTTGGCATACTAACAACTTCGCATAGCGCTAATTAAAATACAGCGGAACTTAGGAAGAACGGAACTATTATGTAGGGATGAGCGACTCAATATGAATAGATATCTATGTAGTTGTTACACATAGGATCATGAGGTTTTGTGGCAGATTTCAGGGCTTAAACAATAAGGGTAATTTGTTTTGGTTAAGTCGCGCTGGCCTAAAACGGTCCGTAGAGGAAGACCATCCATTACGTACCAAGTTTCAACCGTACGTCGGAAACCACGCTAAGTCGTTGGTCCGGGCTGCCATTAGTAGGTCGTTGGCAGTCGATAGTGGTAGTCAGTGGCCCGGAAGTTTGGCAGCCAGTCTCACCAATCAGTATCATATAACCAAGCACTAACTGGGTTGGAGGTGAAATAAGTAGTTGCTGCATGTAAAATACTAGTACTTATTTAGCTGTATCACCATAGACTAGAAGTCAACCCTTACATAGTTAAATTGGGAAAAGGCTTAGTGGATGACGAAGAGGTTTCGTAATAAAATATAATTATATGAGATAAAAGGTGCATGCTCATTACAAATATTATATTATATGGATATGTCCCACTTATCATAATTAAACAATTGAAATGTCGTGATGTACGATACGGAAGTGGTTGCTGCTCGAGCGCGAGGTTACGGGTTCGAATACTGACAAGTAACAATGTGACATTAATTGAGCAAGCGTGTTTATACTCAATGATTACCGCTTTTATTATTTTTCTTTTGTTCGTCCCAGTCCTTATACCAAAACAACAAAGCACATGTATCAAAAGGGTGAGCAGTGATGCATCATTGTTTGTACCGCTCGATTTCAGAATTCAGAGACGCCTTTTTTTTTGAGTGGGAAAATCCTCATGGATACCCTCCGACTGGGGCGAGCGGGGGTTATGTTACGGACTCTAACCGACTAAAACCCCACTGTTCGTACCAATACCATGTGTCGGGGGCCCGGGAGATACAAGTACATTCGCGCGCACCCCCGATTGCAACTGGTATCAGCCCACCTTTTTTCCCGGCGGACATCCACGTGCGGCCAGCGACCGCACGTTCTCTATAAAAGCGAACAGAGTCCACTACGCGCCACTTCTATGGGCCTGGCTGGTCGGGCGACATCTCAGCCCTAAGTTTGCCACCCGCAGGCCCCACCATATGATGGCCGGAGATCGTTAAGCGCCCTTTGACGCCGCGCCCGGCTGCCCTTTTGGTGCGGGTAGAGTGAGAGGCACGCTCTTTCCCTCTACGCCGCCTCTTTTGCATGCATCACCTCCTCGCAAAAAAAAGAGACTACATTCCACGCGTTTTCGCGTGTAAGCATAATTATATTGAACCACAGTCGGAAGCGAAAGATTACCCGAACCGAGTGCAGCAACGAGGGCACAGCGCTACTGAGCCCAGGCCGAGCAGTCCACCAGCGTATGCTGTCCTCGTTCCTAGCATATGAAGGTGCGGTGGCTCATAGATTACTATGTTCTGCAGGTTTTAATACTTTTGATTTTCAATATCTATACTAATATTATAAAGAAGTAAAGTTTGTGTGTTTGTATATTTGTTAAATTGTAACGGGTAATCTCGGGATCTACTGAATCGATTTCAAAAATTCTTTCACCGTTGGGAAGCTACACTATCCCCGGGTGACATAGGTTACTTTTTATCCCTGTATTCCCACGGGAACGGGAACTACGCGGGTGAAACCGCGTGACGTCCGCTAGTTAGGAATACAAACTAGGAAGGTATATTTTATTTATTAGGTAGGTACGCAAGAAATTGTATTTCTCACGAGTTCAGATTTCAAGAAATTGATAGTAGGTACTAAACTACCCTGATGTACCTAGCATTTAGAATGTGATAGTAGGCAGGTGAGCATCGCATCGCTCAGACAGCCTTGAACTTCGAAAAATATTATTTCTAATGATTTATATGCTTTTGTCCTCCAGATGACGTCGCGAGTCATTTTTCTTCTGGCTGCAGTACTGTTATTTGAAGTCGCATATGCAGCACCTGCTAACGATGCTTCAGGATCCGTTAAATCAGTCGCTGATTCTCAGCCACTGAACGATGACAAAGAAGACTTGAAAACTGCTGCCAGCAGTGGATGTAAGTGGAAATTTTGTTCATCGATAAAAAAAATATAACCCTCCTGGCGCAGTCGGCCGGCGTTTAAAACTAAATCTAAACAATCAGTAACCGTAGTTACAAAAGTCGGTTAAAAAGTGTAGTACCTATTCTATTCACACAATGCACACTTTTTGCATCAATGATCGCTGCCTCTGCCTGGACAGAAACCGATGGAAATAACGATCTATTTAATTTTTCAGACGGAGCTGATCGGTATTCAGACTGGGGTCGATACCCGAGTGCTCAGGGTCAGGGAGTAACGGGATACGGTTCTATAGACAGCAGATCCAACTACGGAGGATACGGAGGTTACGATAGCCCTTACGGCTACAACGGTTATGATAGTGATCCGAGGTACGGTGGCTACTCTGGCAACTCAGGATATGGAAGTTATGCTGGCAGCGCGGGCTATGGCGGCAGCGCGGGTTACGGCAGCTACGCCGGTAACGCAGGCTACGGCAGTTATGCGGGGAGCCCAGGATATAGTGGATACAAGGGCGGTTACGGAGGGTACGGTGGTTACGCTGGAAATGGTGGCATCAACTCCTACTACGGTTACAATAACCCAGCGTACCAGGGAGCTGGAGCTAATCACTTAGGATATGGCTATTATAATAGGAGACCCGGCTACGGAAACATTTACAACAGTGGTATTACTCCAAGCTTAGTTACCGGCTACAGGGGTTACTCAAAGTGAGTTGAGATATAATTAACATGCAACTATTTATTTTCAGTGTAAGTTACCAAAGTACATCCAAAGTTTATATTGTAAGTAATCATCACAGTTTCGTTACCAACTGTACCTATAACCCACATCCCTAATAAATTATGTACTTTAAATTGTAACACTAGTTTTCTTGACACGACCTTGCCCTTAACAATTATTTCAGTCATTTACTTTAGTTTACAATATTTGTTAGCTACACTTTTATATGTTTATCATTTAGAAAAAAAAGAAGAATGCACAATTTAAAACTTTATTACTAACAATGTGACATACAAGTAATCTTAAAATCATACATGCTATTTCATGTTAAAATCGTAACATACCGTAAAATAAAGACAATTATATTCTAAGCCACTGAACATTAGTTCAAAGTCAGTTTTAATAGCGCGGTGGACAAGAAAATCATGGGCTAGTCAGACCCTGAAACACTTGTTTGTTTTTTCATCGATTTTAATGCTCGTTCACGAAGTTTTTTTTCCAAATCTTCGTTATTCACCTTTCCCTCCTCTTCTTCTTCCTCGGCCTCTTCACTGTCTGAAGAGTCATCCTTCTTCTTAGAAGCTTTCTTATGCTTCTTGTGTTTTTTATGCTTCTTAGAATGCTTCTTATGTTTTTTAGCCTTTTTAGACTTCTTAGGTTCATCACTGTCCGACTCTGAATCAGACTCAGAGACCTTCTTCCTTGCTTTCTTCTTTGACACCTGATCACTGTCTGAAGACGATTCATCTTTCTCACGTTTCTTGGCTTTCTTTTCAGTATCGTCACGTGACTTTGATTTGACTTCCTCTGAATGTTTAGCTTTTACAACTTTCTCTTCTGCCTTTCTACTTTTGCCACCAGCATCTGGTGAAGTGGCACGTTCCTTCGAAGGTTCTATCTTTTTAGATCGTCTAGAATCTTTTTCAGAACTTGTGTCTCGTTTAACAACTTTCTTCTTGGTAGACTTTTCATCAGTTTCAGAACTGTCATCATGTGAATCATCAGTGTTCTCTATTTTCTTTGACTTACTTTGCTTTCCGTCACCCTTCTCTGACTTAGAGTGGTCTACGGAAGTATCTTTGTTACGTTTTTTGGACTTTTTGTCCACATCAGATTCTTCTGGAATGTTCTTTTGCTTAGATTTCGAGCTCTTGACTTTAACTTCTTCTTCCGAGCTTGATTCCGAACTAGATGAACGCGCTCGTTTCTTACGCGATTTCTTTGCCAATTTCTTTTTAGCACTCTTTTTGCTCTTCTTCTTCCTATCATCTTCTGAGTCACTTGACGAACTATCTTCCGAATCACTTTCACTTGAGGAGCTTTCTTTCTTGGGTTTCTTGGTTTTTTTAGAAGAAGTTTTTTCCTTGCGTTTCATTTTGGGCTTGGCCTTGGCTTTGACTTCTTCAGTGCTCTCACTCTCTGATTCCGTTTGTTGCGTTTTGCGTTTTCCCTTCTTTGCTTCTCTCGGCTTAGCTGTTTCTTCTTCGTGATGCTCTTTTATTGAGACTTCATCTCCAGATCTATCGGCCTTCTTGAGTTCAATTTCGTGTTTTCTTAAGAATGGAGATGGAGTACGAGATAAACTCTTTGAAAATTCACGTAACGTCGGAATCGCAATGATATCTTCTTTTTCTTCGTCATCAGATGATGGCGCTGGCTTAGCCTGTTCATCTTTTTGTGGAGCAGGCTTTTCTTTTGCTACAGACGATTCCCTGCTTGAACTAGACACAGCTCGTTCCTTCGACTGCTCGCGCGGCAATGACTTTCGCTCTGACGACTTTTTACGCAGCTTCTCCAAGTTTTCTATAATGTAAAGGCAAAGTGTTAACTTACTGGTTTTTTAAATATTTTTAACATCTATTTAACATTTTCATTCATTATCTGAAGAGTTAATAAGTTTGTTAGATTTTTCGTCTTTGTTTGAATGCACTAAGGTTGTTTACTATTTCATATGACGTTGCAACACTTAAAAGAAAAAAATGGCAAGTTAACCCGAGGAGCACAGTTAGTAGGTTATAAATTAAATCAAGAATTAAACTAACCTTTACGGGGAATAGAGACCGATTTTTCTAATCGTTCTTTGATCAGGTCACTGGATCTTCTGTCACGTGACTTCCTGTCTCGCGATCTTCTTTCCTTAGTGCGGTCCTTGGACTTCCTCTCCCTGTGGTAAGAGTAATCATTATGTATATCAAAGTGGAGCCTTTCAAATCCTTGTTTTTGAATTGACGTTATTTCCAGTTGAACAAATATTAATTCAAAGGAAGTCTATATAAATTTGATTTCAAACTGACTAATGTTATTGAAAATGACTTAAAGTTGAAATTGTAGTGTAATCTAAACTTAATTGTATTAGTTGTCCTTTCTCCTAAACTTCATTAACTGGATAATATTTTAATTTGATTGTGATCGCAGTTTATATGAAACTGACAAATACTATGAAAAAAAGCCAATTTGTGATTACCTAGACCTATCTCTCGAGCGCCTATCCCTGGATCGCCGATCTCTTGAGCGTCGCTCGCGCGAGCCGCGCCCGGAGCGGCGACGGGAACGAGATACGCTCCGCCTGCGGGACCTTGAACGTCGGCGATCAGGAGACCTCATCACACAAACGAACATACATTCAACTCCAAGTCAAGACAAAGTTATTCAGCATAGAAACTACCTCATCTGAGTAAAACACAAAATAAAATTATAATTTTAATTATTACCTCTCCCTAGTCACGCGTCTTCGTGAACGCGAACGCGACCGCCTGCGTCGCTCCAGTGAACGGCGGCGTTCTCGAGACCTAATAAAAAAAAAATGGGAAAAATTACAAAAAAAAAAAGCATTCTGCATTCTTCGGCAAATGTGAACATAGTAAGTGTTCACATTTGACAAAGACAGTATCGATATTTATATGCGCCGCGGTCAATGCAATGTGGTATTAGTAACGAATCAATTTAATCCCCATGAACAAAATTAATTATGAAAGCATCTATTTAAATTAAAATGACAAGGACAGATATTTTTAATTAAAAGTTTATTAGTATTTAGTTTCATTTACTTTAGCAATTGAACAAGTACAATAAATATTCAATAAACAAGTAGTCTTTTGTGTAATCATACCTAATGGTTTATAAACAAAAATACAAAATACAAAATAAACATAACTAGAGGTTGAGAATATGCGATAATTAAGTATCTCCCTGCTTTTTATAAAATAAAAAGTAAGGTAAGGCAAGTTCACCTTTCTCTCCTTTCCCTTTCACGTCGCCTACGTTCTCTTTCTCGCTCCCTCTCGCGTTCCCGTTCTCGCTCCCTGTCGCGGCGCTCCAGCGACCGACGCCGGCTGCTGCGACGACGAGATTTGCTCCTGTATCATTCATAAAAGCCGATTAGTGGATTAATTGCACAAGCACAATTCGTCAACATACATTCCTTGTGCGGCTATACTCACAGTTTCGGACTCGCCGGACGAGCCGAACTCTCGCGCGGTCGCGACCTAGCCGCGTTAAGAACATGAGTAAAGGCTGATTTCATCAACTCAATCGGGTAACCCCGTAAAATATAATACAAGTATAGTTGTTTCGCTTATTTACCTTTCTCTCCGGGAACTGCGGCGGGGGCTGACGCTAGTCGACGAATCGCGGTTTGAGCGATACTGGCGTTTCTTATGTGATGATCTTTTCTTAGCACTGCCACCTATAACAATGGAATCATTTTAATAACGTAGGCATGTATAAGAGAGCTTCTTGTATAATTATGAATCAATAATTAGCCAATATGGGGTCCACAAACAAACAGTGGAGGTAAAAACGTTAACATCAAGAGCGGTTTCAATTATACTTACGTGATGAAACAGACGTGGATCGTCTTTCAGTTGACGCTGAGCGCCTGGCCTTTTCAACTGGTTTTTCATCGGCGGCTTTATCTGCAGTGGACCTGAATAAAGTGTAACGGTTAAAATATCAACTCTCTTACAAACTGACATAACGTAAGGTTTGGTTATGTAATTTGCTAAGAATTTAATTATCTAAGATATCAGGAACTTACTTCGCAGGTGAAGCTGATCGAGACTTGCGCCCATCCTCTTCAATTTTATCTTCTTTGGGGACAATTTCTTTACTCTCGTCCTTGGATGTGTCATTTGATGTGTTATGGTTGACCTCCTCTTTTACCTCTGGCTCTTCTTTCTTCTCCTTCTCTGGAGATTTTCCATTTTCTACCAAGAAATCACATTTCATGTTATGTAGATCATTGAAATGTAGATCTTACGAAAGACATAATTTTGTCAATTTAAATTAACACAAAAATAATAAACTCAGAAGTTCTGAGTATCGATTGTGTGATGTGTGATCAAATTGAAGTACTTAATAGAAATTTTGATGTTCTCAAATTGAAATTGTGTAACACATAATATCAAAAACATAGAAAATTATAAATTCTATAAGCACATGAGGAAACACATACCTTTAGGTTCAGCTGCTTTGATTTCCTCTACATGTGAAGTCTTCGACTGACTGCTTCTCTCGCGACTGCGCCTCCTCGAGCGGCGCGGGCTGCCTCCGTTGCGATGCCTATATAACAGATTAATACATTGAATTATAAGCTCTAATCTAATTCAATAACAACTTTTTTAGTTAGTGAATACTAGAGACTAGCAAAATACATAGCAATTTAAATACCACACGCAACATGGAATTTTTTCATTGTAAAAAATCTTCTCACAAATGAGCAGTCAGCTTACTTTGGTGTACACACATATTTAACATGAAAAGGGGATGCAAGAGATATTACAATTGACACCATAACTATGATAAAAATATGACTCACTTCCTATCAGCGGAACGGTCTCGTGTCCTTGATCGTGAACGTCGCCGCTCCCGGGAACGACGCCGGGACCGCGACCGGGTTCGCGATCTACGACGATCCTTTTCTTTGTCCTTGTCCTTCTGTTGTTCCTCCTTGAGTTATAATTGACATAATACAATTAGTTTTAACATAATTATACGTTAAGATGCTAGATAAGGCCAGTATTGAAAACAGTAGCTATTGTTTCATAGCTTGATAAGTATAAATGGACTGCTTTTTGTTTGATAACATGAACAAGTGATGAAGTAATTTATTTACCATTCTTTTCTTTATCTCTTCTTTCTTCTGTTGTGTGAATGACTCTGGAATACCATTCTCGCTGGCCTGCGCACTCAGCAGTAGATCCCAAAGTTCGCCCATGAAGAGACGCGCATTCTTCCCGTTCAAGAATCCAGTTAAGTTGATCTGCATTTTCTTGGGACAAGGGAACTAGGAGTCGAGGAACAGGATCGGGAAAGAAAAGAGCTTGCATTATTAATCTTCATCAAATTCATTGTTTTACACCCTACCTTTTTGCTGATATATTCTATTCTATTTGTTTCACTTAAAATTTTATCAGTTGCACAAATAAATAAAACAAATGTAAGGAAAAAATAATAATTGAAAAGCCGTTAAGAGTGCCGCAATTTAGTAATTGAAATTAAATTTATCAGCATCGAAATGACTCGGGCAAGGAAGCAAGTGGTATGTACATGTTGTGTCATATTAATTTTCATTAGTGCTGGAGCCGGAACAGCGACAGCGATGACGACGCGCCGGCAGCGAGAAGACGCGGCGTCGCACGCTGGCTGGTGTGAAGCTCTGCTAACGCTGCGCCGCCGGACGACGATGCTGCGCGGGTTTCTTCCGTCTCTCTTCAACCACTTGCACCTGTAAGGGTTTTGCGAACACAACCACATTATGCTGAACGCAAGGCCTAAACACGGGACTTCCATACCTCGAGTCAAATCAATCAATCTCTGAACGGCTTTAACAAATTTGTTATCAATACATTGACTATTTAAATGTCGCAAACAAGGGAATTCCACTGCGATTGATGCTTTACAGTTAGCATGGTTATAGTATTTAATTTCCCCGTAAATACCGATTGAGAATGCTAAGGGCCTCCGAAAGAGCGGAGCCGGCGGGCAGCGGCGGAGAGCTGGCGGCAGCGGGCTGAGGCGGCTTCGACGGCGCACTAACCGGTGTGGACCATAAAAATATCCATACGCAATCAATATACATTTGACATCATACTTCAATTGCAGTCTCTTTTGAACAGTGATAGATCATATAAACTTCTTGGATAAGTATCTATTATTTAATAATTAAGTAAGTAATATAATCTAAAGTCTAACTGTAAAGAAACTGCAATGATTACATTTTGTTATAAATAGAAATACACAATAAAGGAAATAAAGGATAGTCACTCACCTTTTCCTCAAGCTGGTTGTTGACATAGTCAATGACTACATCATCTTCCATCTTGAGTATTTCTGTGATCTTCTGGGTGATCCAAGGTTTCAGCACATCCAGCTTTACCTTGGACATGTCCACCTACATACAACAATTTAATAACATGGGAACTTTCAAATAAAAAGTTTATTTTCAACATGATTTGTTGGAAACATATCATGTTGAAAATAAACTTTTCAAAAGATACTCCAATTACAAGTTATTATGTTTATTCTCATTAGAGCAGTGGTGGCCCAGACTTACAAACAGTAAGTTGTGGGTTTTGACCACAGGCAAGCACATTACTTTGTGTAATTTATTTCATCCCCGTTGCACTCAAATCATCGTGAGGAAACCACCATGTCTTAGAACTAAAAAATTCAAGACATGTGACATAGCTACCAACCCACACTGGGTCCCGAGTGGTGGATTGTAGCACATCCCAACTCACTCAGGACTCTCCTCTCGAGGAGAGTCTCGAGAGGAGGTCTGAGTCCCTGCAGTAGGAACATTATCAGCTGGATGATATTTCATTTCCTTAAATCTTTAATTTTCCAATCAATAAGCCTATAGTTACTGTGATTGTAATTGATTTTATAATATAAATTTTTATTTCACTTATAGAGCTAAAATATTATATTTATTTAGTTCTTATTCAAGTTTTTAATGTGCCTACCTGCTGAGTTAAACAGTCACCGAACTTCATCTGCTTCATCAGTTTCTTCTCCTTGTCACTGAAGCGAGTGTCCTGCTCCGTACTCGTACCCTGAAGCAACATTTGAGGTTATAATTTTAACATTAGGTTTAAGAAACAACAACACAGGTGACCGTGTTTCTACTGGATTTTAAACATAATACCGTATTCCAGTAATATTTGATTACTTTGGTTAATGCGTGACACAGTTCTGGCACATTTACAAAGACCACTTCATCGATTAGGAAAATATGAAATCAATACGTTGTCAACCATCAAGTACCTACTTCGTGTACATTATGGATTGCGATTCCCTGTTTGTGTAGCTCTCGATCGTGATTACTGAAGCTAAACTTCCGAGATATTGTCATAACGGAAAAGCAGGGCGACATTCGCGTTGAACTCGAAATATTCTGCTCATGCCTATTGACTGTGATCGTCATTCAAATATCGCATTCATTTGTCTCAAAATAAACATGCATTTTCTATACGCATCGAACATGCAAATGTAATAAATTTCGTTTGTCTTACCGTATACATCATCATTTTTAAGACGTAAGAATAAAATCAATATATCCCACGATGGAGCCTAGGGTGAAGATCCCCAAGGCGTGAGGACGCCGAAGTCGTCCTCACTCGTATTTCTCTTAAAACACGAAACTACAGTTGCCCGTATTTAGCATATGATGTTTTCTGAAAATATCACAACATAAGAGCATACATATAAGCACAATCCACACAATATTACAAAAAACTGCAAAACGCGAAAATGTGACTAACCGCCATATTGAAATCAAGTCAAGGAAATTTAGCGATGGGCGATTGTGATGTGAATGACATTATTCGAATAATTCGATTGTACAAGTCATTCAAATTATTCGAATAACCTTACAATTCATTCGAATTTGAAAACGAATGAATATTACTAGTTCTTATATTCGAATATCCGTAACTTTATCTAAAAGTAAACTCTATGCTCTGATACAAAATACTCAATTTCGTGTGTCAAATTGAATCATTAAACAATCGAATTCAGAATGAGTGAACTAGCGGTTCAGAACCGCTAGTTTGCTACGAATATCAATTCAAAGTAGACTTTATTGTATGTATAAACAGCCCAATTTTGTATAGCACGGCTAAAGCAAATGAATGAACTAGTATTCATTCGAATATGAAACGAATGAAAAGTAAATAATAATGTATAGCGTTGTCTCGTTCCTTCCGATTCAAATTTCATTATTACTAGTTCTTATATTCGACTATCCGTAACTTTATCTAAAAGTAAACTCTATGCTTTGACAAAAAATGCTCAATTTCGTGTGGCAAATTGAATCATTAAACCATCGAATTCAGAACGAATGAACTAGCGGTTCTCAAATTAGTTACTAGTTGCTACGAATATCAATTCAAAGTAGACTTTATTGTGTGTATAAACAGCCCAATTTTGTATGGCACGGCTAAAGCAAATGAATGAACTAGTAGTTTCATTCGAATTTGAGAACTAGCGATCGATTGTTTTTGCATTCGATTGTTAATATTAGTACTATCAAACCATTCGATTGTTGGAATCAGTAACAATCGCCCATCTTTAAGGAAATTCGAGGAATAGTGAAGCGAAAACCAACTAATAGAAAAATGTGAAGTTAGTAAAATCAGCCTAAAATCCAATGAGTAAGGAAAAATATGGAGCCGCCGCGATATTCTATAGACACATTTGCTTATACAAATATGAGTGAAATAGGATACAGAATGTGAAATATCGTTTTGTTTCGTTCTTTATAAAACAGTAATCGTATTTGATGAAAGAGACAACAATATTTCAGTTGTTGCTCATAATGGCAACATTAGGTGTTACGAGTCACACAATAGTAAGTAGGTGCCGTTTCCGCCATGTTATGCGGCGAGTTTCGTGGTAGTTCTGCTGTCAAATCGTTGTTTACTTTTTGATAAATTGAGATTTGTGACAAAATTACGAGGAGTTTACCTATAAAACTGCATATACTTATTAAAAAACAGCAATTCAATATGCCTGCGTGCTGTATTGTGAAGTGTGGTGCAAGAAAGCAGAAAAATCAACCTCAATTGTCGGTGCACAGGTTAGAAGCCGGTTTTCATGCAATAGTATCTAGGAGTAATACACTTTCGATGAAAAAAATGCTAAGCGATCATTAATTTATTGATATAGTGTTAATGTTTGGGTTTATTTCCGTCCCAGAGACCTTTTTGTTATTTCTTAATTTTATTCGTTTGTTTACAAACATGAATAGTGTTGTACCGTTAAATATCGATCCGAGTGACTGTTCTTGTTAAGCCACGAGCTCCTCTTGCAAAATAAACATCATTCATCATAATGATATTATCACACCAATAAACAGATTTAATAAAAATCATTCTTATTTTATTTTACTCCACCTGTCAGTATGTTAATCATAATAGAAACATAATCGTCTTCCTATTAGAAGAATTTGTTTTTCACTAAGATCTGCATACTATAGTATTTATTGAGATTTATATATACTTACACTTTTACTAATCATCCTCATCTTTCATAAAATGTCCTTTTTACGTCTCATTTCGCGCCTTGGCGACAACTATTTTTGTTGGCAGTCTTATAATCGATCTTATTCGATTTATTAACGTTGTTTTTACTGTTATAAAATATTAAATCTTATAATTTTTCATTGTTTACCTTTCGTGTGACATAACGTCAGTTGTCAATATGTCATTTACTTTTTCTTTTAATTTGTGTCATAGTTTTTCTTAGTGGTTAGAACTATGAAGGTTACATTTGATTTATATAATTTAATTCATTTTTATTAATATATTAGCTCAAATAATGTAATTTATTGATAATTCCTATTTACTGTAACTTATCTCACGCTTATAAAATTAATTAACACGCTCACAGAAATTCTTTGAGGAAGTTTTTGACTGAATAATACAGGCCGTTTTCCGCTGCCGCGCTGCTGCGCTGCAGCGCGCGCGTTTTCCGTTTTGCGTTGGCCGTTGGCCGTTTTTTTACTCAGAATTTTTGATTTCAAGAACTTAAATTCTGGAAAGAATTAAAAGACAATTGGGTGGAAAAAACGGAGAGATGGTTTTATAAAAAGGGATTTCTGAAGGATGCCCTCCAGTTGAGATCTGGTTTTTAAAGAAGAATGAACACGTCTACAAGTTATTATCTGAGTTCTTAAGAAGAACCATCGCGAAGTACCTCCAACGTATCCTCCGGGCCTCCCTAAAGGAGTCGCCCGTGATCCTCGCGACGCGAAGTACCTCCAACGTATCCTCCGGACCTCCCTAAAGGAGTCGCCCGTGATCCTCGCGACGCGAAGTACCTCCAACGTATTCTCCGGGCCTCCCTAAAGGACTTGCCCGTAATCTGCTGGCCAGCCTTCGAGATTTACCTACCCTGGAGCTGTTTTATTCTGTGCAAAGCGTGAGTTAGGAAGGTTCGTGTTTTTATAGATTTATTTGTATTTTTTACCTCTTACCTCTAAATTAAATTCAATTGTTAAATTACTTACCCTCTTTTACTTGTTAGGGGTAAGTAACACGACAGTTTGGCGCCCAACGTAAAATCAAGACTAGATCTCACTCTTTCCCTCCCTAAATTCTAAAAAAAACTTACACAAGCAATTAAATTTGGTATATAATTATTTTTCATCATAATTCATCACTTCATCAATCTTTACTACTTTACTTAATACTAAACATACATTTATACTACACCCCTAAACACATTCCTTTTACCTCTGGTAATTGGCACTCTTTCGGCCTCTTGGATGTGTTTAACCCACTTCTGGGCACTGCCAAGGTTGGAGATTGGATACTTTACGACAGCCGCAGGACAATATCCTGTGGTCGTTTATACAAATCTATATATATTTATGTTATACCTATTACAAATAATTATCATTATATCGGATCCTCTAGTCCTCTTAAACTCTCTTTCTTTAACTCTTGAGTCCTCCTCTTAAACAATTATATTGAACTACGTTTAGTGTCGTGGGCTCTTGAACTTTTATAGATACTGGGTCAATACAAAGTATAGAGACTGTTAGTAGGCTATTTTAGATTCCTCCTTCAGAACTTAACTCTTACTCTTTGTCCCTCCTCAGCCCTCCCTTACCCTCTTAAACTCTTTCACTCTCTTACCCTCTTAAACTCTTTCACTCCCTTACCCTCTTAAACTCTTTCACTCTCTTACCCTCTTAAACTCTTTCACTCCTTTACCCTGTTAAACTCTTTCACTCTCTTACCCTCTTAAACTCTTTCACTCTCTTACCCTCTTAAACTCCTTCACTCCCTTACCCTCTTAAACTCTTTCACTCTCTTACCCTCTTAAACTCTTTCACTCTCTTACCCTCTTAAACTCCTTCACTCCCTTACCCTCTTAAACTCTTTCACTCCCTTACCCTCTTAAACTCTTTCACTCCCTTACCCTCTTAAACTCTTTCACTCCCTTACCCTCTTAAACTCTTTCACTCCCTTACCCTCTTAAACTCTTTCACTCCCTTACCCTCTTAAACTCTTTCACTCTTTTACCCTCTTAAACTCTTTCACTCTTGAGTCCTCACTTTTGAGTTTTCAATACAAAGTATAGACTGCTAGTAGGATATTTTAGAATCCTCCTTCAGAAATTATCTCTTACTCTTTGTCCCTCCTCAGCCCTCCCTTACCCTCTTTTGGAAACTTTATTATTTTTTCTAAATATTTTTTTTTTCATATATACACATGACTCATCCCTTTCTTCTTTCCCTCTTCTAAAATAGAGTTCCTTTTCGGCTAATTAAAACTCTATTTATTTTCTAATTCATTCATCGGTTCTTAAACCATTATAAGATTATTTTTAATCTTGCTTTATATATTACCTAACCTTCGTTTCAACTAACTCTACAAGTTAGTATGACTCTTGTTTCTAACTATTGACTCTAAAAGTTGATAGGAGCTGCCCTTGACGTTTTACTCGGAGCATACCGACTACTATTGCGGGAGCTGCCCTGACGTTAACTCGGAGTTTACCGAGTGCGGTGTTGTTATTTATCAACTAAAGTTGACTAGGAGCGGATTACAACTCCTTTAAAAATAAGCCTTTGTTAAAATTTTTTTTTACTTCATGTTTTTAATGGGTTATAGACGAGAGCGGATTACAACTCCGAAAATAAGCCTTAAAGTTATTACCTTATCAGGTTGCGTAGTGATCATTGAATGTGAATCCTACCTCACCTAACTTCGTAAGATGTCGGTGTATTTGAATGAAGTATGTACGTTTTGTGAATGCTGTTATACTTTAACCTTACAAAATTTTTGTTCTAGACCAAAAATTTTCTCGGGGTCGTTGGGGAAATATAGTATTTATTGAGATTTATATATACTTACACTTTTACTAATCATCCTCATCTTTCATAAAATGTCCTTTTTACGTCTCATTTCGCGCCTTGGCGACAACTATTTTTGTTGGCAGTCTTATAATCGATCTTATTCGATTTATTAACGTTGTTTTTACTGTTTTAAAATATTAAATCTTATAATTTTTCATTGTTTACCTTTCGTGTGACATAACGTCAGTTGTCAATATGTCATTTACTTTTTCTTTTAATTTGTGTCATAGTTTTTCTTAGTGGTTAGAACTATGAAGGTTACATTTGATTTATATAATTTAATTCATTTTTATTAATATATTAGCTCAAATAATGTAATTTATTGATAATTCCTATTTACTGTAACTTATCTCACGCTTATAAAATTAATTAACACGCTCACAGAAATTCTTTGAGGAAGTTTTTGACTGAATAATACAGGCCGTTTTAAATACAGGCAACTCAGAATTTTTGATTTCAAGAACTTAAATTCTGGAAAGAATTAAAAGACAATTGGGTGGAAAAAACGGAGAGATGGTTTTATAAAAAGGGATTTCTGAAGGATGCCCTCCAGTTGAGATCTGGTTTTTAAAGAAGAATGAACACGTCTACAAGTTATTATCTGAGTTCTTAAGAAGAACCATCGCGAAGTACCTCCAACGTATCCTCCGGGCCTCCCTAAAGGAGTCGCCCGTGATCCTCGCGACGCGAAGTACCTCCAACGTATCCTCCGGACCTCCCTAAAGGAGTCGCCCGTGATCCTCGCGACGCGAAGTACCTCCAACGTATTCTCCGGGCCTCCCTAAAGGACTTGCCCGTAATCTGCTGGCCAGCCTTCGAGATTTACCTACCCTGGAGCTGTTTTATTCTGTGCAAAGCGTGAGTTAGGAAGGTTCGTGTTTTTATAGATTTATTTGTATTTTTTACCTCTTACCTCTAAATTAAATTCAATTGTTAAATTACTTACCCTCTTTTACTTGTTAGGGGTAAGTAACACGACAATACCTACCAGAATCTACAGACCTACAGTCCATCGATTACCTGTCGAATGGTTATGGTTTGGTATACTAAACTAACCATTTGACAGTTAATCGATGGACACAATGATAGCCACTAACATTTACAAAGATACGCAATAGCCCTGCAGATATAACTGAAAGCGCAAACGTTGCATTCTTTAATTTTGTTCAGAAAACCACTTTAAATTAATTTTATTCTCAGGTATCAGAAGGAAAGTAAATTTACTCATGGTTTTCTGTTACAACGAACTGTTAATTATAATTCAACCGTGATATCTACTAATACTCGTAATACTATTAAGTAGTACCAGTTTCGATACTCGTTACAGTAATACTATGTTCCATGATTGACACAACCCTAGCAATGGCAGCCATTTTGAGTACCGTTCAAGGTTGTAGGTATGCACCTTTTTTTTGTAGGTATTTCTAGTCCATACTATATATGTCTATGGTAAAATCGTTTATAGTGATGTCACTTAGGTAACTATGAAACTTAAGGAATTAGGTAACTCTTTAGGTTTCTATTTATTTTAGCCACAAATGCCGCCAACCAAAATTCTCAGGCCGGTGTCACACATTAGCCACTCATTCAACGTGTCGATTTAGAAAATTGCATTGGCACCACCGTGCACCGTTGGGACCAAAGAACTTATGCCAACGTTCGTAATCTGTCCACATATTGGCGCTTTGCTCAGCTGTCCTGTTTTACCGCGTGACGATCGATAAATAATGTCATCCTTACCCTGAAAAATACCACTAGCATGGACAAATGAAAAACCAGGCACAGCCAATAATATGGAATTCATCTTGAAAGAACCACAAAAAGAAAAAATATATTTCGATTATTTTTCTGTATTGTGAACATCATCGCGTTGACTTCGACAACGTGTGGACGACTCGGATTGAGAACTAATGAGAACTGACATTATAGTGGTACCTACTGAATTGATTCGAACAACGATTATAAAAATTATGTTCAGTTTAGTGATTTATAACAAGGGATGAGTTACAAGTTTGTAACTATCACTAAAACTTCTCAACAAATTTTTAGTTTACAACCAACGTTTCGTATGTACGAATTTATTTCACAAACAACTTATGAGCTATTTTTATTTTCACTCACTATTTTGGCTCACTTTAAAAACATGCCTTTGGCAAATTCTTCTCTTTATAAATGTTTCACTTGATATATTTTAATCTTTTGGTCAGTTAGATATCCTGATATCCAGCCAGTTGTTGTTATTGTGTTACACTTTTCCAAGTCACGTAACACACTCGAGAAGGAGTGTGTTACGTGACTTAGAAAAGTGTAACACCTAATATCACGTCCCATCATAGCATAAGTGTCGCGTCTGCTCACCGATTGGATCGTACTTATAATACAGTAGGTCATTACTTAGTCCTTTAACGATACGCGAACGCAAGTTTATAAATACGAAACACTTAACAACGAATGCACGCCACCTCAAAAAACTAAACAACGAATGCACGCCACCTCGAAAATCTGAACAACGAATGCACTCTTCCTCGAAAAACTGATCACCGTAGCCATGCGATCTCGAATAACTAAATCTCTAATTCAGCTATTCGAAACACTTAACCACGAATGCACGTTACCTCGAAAAACGTAACGCCATGCCATCAATCGAATCTGAGAATGTAAGTAAAGTGAGTATTACTCTTTTACCTGCCTTTATTACCTGGTACCTGACAACTGGTCACTCTGCCAAGCTAGCAGGTATGCAAACACGCAAAGTACATACTAACACTACTTTATCCCATAAATTTTATTTCAGAGGATCTTTAAAAATCGAACATTTATAAAAATAAATGAATTTGAAGTGTTTAGTTGCAATTTCAAAACAACAGCTTTTTCCTGAATGCATACCAAAAGAATATACACTTGTATATGACTTAAAACAGAATAACAATATTTTAAATTTTTGACGGTCTCTCTGTCTGTTTGTTGTGGCTAATCTCCGAAACGTCTGGACCTATTTTGATGGAACATTAACTGGCAGATAGCTGATGCTATAAAGGGAATTAAACTTCCATACAAATAAATGAGACCCTTGAAATTGTTAACAAAATCTTATTCAAATAAGGAAGTATGGTTTGGAAGGAGAAAGGTGAGGCTTTTGCCCAGCAGTGGGACACAATATAGGCATGAAATAAAACACGCGGACGCAGGTACTGGGCAACAGCTAGTCTTCTACTATTCTGCATTTTTTTTTGCTTGTATCTCACAGGTCGGCCAATGCGGCTGACTTCTGTTTAACCAGACAATCCTGTGGATGCCTTGATGGGCTCCAGCCATGGCGTTAAGACTTATAGACTAAGTGACAGTGCGCTAAGGGTGATTACCCCTGTGGGGTACACCCTGTTTTTTTTGGGGGTGGGAAATCATCAAATAACCCCTCCCGCTTTTGGGCAGAGCGAAAGGGAGTGTCAGACTTCTACTGACTAATGTTCCTTCTTAGCCTTTGTGTCGAGGCCGTGGTATCTCTTTCGAACAACCCGCAGCCCCGATGGGCGTCGGCCCTTGCGGGCCCCCCTTCCATGTTGCTGATATCTCTTTTATCTCTTTGAGGCGTGAGTGGAACACGAACGCGCTGTCGACACGGCCTGTCGTCGTCGTAAGATGGACGGACGCGGGACGGCGAGCTAGCCCATTACTCACCGTCCACAGGCCCGCGTCTACGGTGGCTGGAAGCCGTCACGTGGCCCCCGACGCCCGCAGCGTCTCCCGCGGCGGCTTGGACGCGAGGTTCTCTCCCTCTTACGTTCCGCCACCTCCTTCGCTAGCATTACTGCTTCACAGAATGAGGCGACGGCAACGGCCCATTCCATCTCGCCCCGGACCATGGCTTGCACCAGGTCCGGACGCGAGAGGTCACCGCCGCCGATCGCCGCTACGAGAACACGGTGGGGCTCCGCCCAAGTGGGGCAGACCTTAACGGTGTGCTCCACCATGTCCTCCGACCGATCCTCACAATGGTGGCATCCGGGCGTTTCCTTTCGCCTGATTCGGTGCAGGTACCTCCCGAAACAACCGTGTCCAGTGAGGATCTGCGTCAGACGGAAGGTGAGGGTGCCGTGGCGCCTCTCAAGCCACGTGGGGTACACCCTAAAAAAATAAATAAAGGGGCACAGCATTGTGAGGTGGCACGAGCAAGGATCGGGTGGAGGGGGTGGCTGATATACTGAATGATACTGCAGACAACATTTTTTTTTATAAGGTAGGTAGGTGACGGCTGTCTGTATGCAGAGTAAAATAAAAATAAAGCAGGCTGTCTGTTTATTGTGACCTTTGCCCAGCTACATTTTTCTGTTTACTATTATTTTTGTTTTGGTTTTGGGCTTTGGCGCATTTTGATTTTGTTAATTTATAAATTAATAAAATTAACATGAATTCATTGGATAATATAAACGTAGTGAACAGATAATTTACTGAAGGATTGAATGAGTCTCCTGGCTTCTATTAAGACTTGCTAAAACAGGTTAGTAGAAAAAGGTTATTACTTTGTGGTGATAAGAATTTGAAGCTTCTGAATTTATTGAATTTCTAACTTCTGAAAGTTAATCAACTACATAAATAATCACGTAGGATTCGTAATTTATTTAAAAAATGTTGATAAGAACATTCTAATACAATGTGTTATTCTCAATTTCATATGTTTCATGCTTGATTAATTTGATTGCAGGGACAAAAATAATTTGAAGGTTGTGTGTGTTGTACAACTAGTTGATAAAAATATAGTAAACCAGTACAAATGTCTTTTGAGATGAGAGCATGCGTGCGGTCAATATTTTTTTGCCGGTAAATATCCCATAGTTATAGTTCCCTTAGAGTTTGATTCTTGTAAGTAAGTCTAGTTTGCCAATATAAAACAGAAATTTCATAAAATGAAATAGTAAAGAGTACGAAACAGTTTAATACGCGATACCCTGCATAAACACTAAGTAGACAACAACTTATCTTAGAATCAAAAAGGTTAAAAAGTTTGTATACAAAAGTTTGCTAGTGGTACAAAATACAAGTTGGTAAGTTTAATAACCAAGTATTCTGGTCATTTTATGTATAGCAGCCTTCATTCAGGCTCAGAGCAAATGGACTGCTGAACTGCTCAAAGAAAATGTAAACTTTGTAGTCCAAAGTTCCAAACCAGTGTGCACATAGGTTATTTCAAAAATATTTTTGTTTGGTTTAATATTTACATTTGTACATATTTATATTATGGTACTTTGTAGGATTGTGAATGTACCTACTATTTTATAATATTTTTTTTTTGTTTCTGTGACTCTTTTTGATAATTAGGCATCTATAACCCACTGATAAGGACCCCCTAAGCTACTGTGCTACTTTTAGTTGAACACTCATTATTAGAGTTGCATAAGCTAAAGTTGTTTGTCTTTTATTTGTTACAGATAACATTGAATAATTGATAACAATTGAACTCTGACATTGATGTAAGATATTTACTAGCAACGTCTATGAACTTCACTCTTCAATCATTCTGAATTTGAATATTGTTCTGTTTGTACATCGAGTTCAAGATGTGTATAATACGGTTCTTCTGTTCTGAGGCATTTAGTGCACATAAAACGAAGGAAATCCTTGAGAAGTTGCAATTAGTAGATGTTGATGTATCACAATTATCAACTGAACTATGTTACCATGTGGAACTACGTGACGGCTGTGACTATCTCAACATTAATCAGATTAAAGTTCTGAAGTGGCTGCTCAGTTCTCCACTGCAGCCTCAAGCATTGAGAAACGAAACTGTGTACAAGAATGTTCAAGGATCTCAAATTATTATTGAGATCGGACCCAGGTAAATTTTCCATATTTATTTATATAAGTTCTTCAATAGTGTTTAAAATTGTTGAATATAAGAGTAACTCAAATTAAATGTTACAGGTTTAATTTTTCAACAGCTGACTCAAGTAACTCCGTTCAAATCTGTGAAAGTGTTGGCCTGCGTGATGTCATACGGTTGGAAGTTTCAACGCGGTACCTTATCTCATTCGCAAAGGCTAAGAATATCCCAGAACAGTTACACGAGGCTTTGGCTGCACCATTGCATGACAGGATGACTCAATGTATTTACACTAAGGATAATCTCCCTAGGACTAGTTTCAATGAAGGATTACCAAAGGATCTAGAACCATGGTTTGTGGTACCTCTCCAGAAAGAAGGTCGACCAGCTATGGAGAAAGTTAATCAGAAATTGGGTCAGTGTTTTGAAATTTGCTTCTACAACATGATGTATTTAAATTAAGTTTTTGAGGCAGTGGTAAATGTGAACTATCTCATTATTTCTTACAGGTCTTGCCTTTGACTCTTGGGACATGGACTTTTATATGGACATGTTTGTGAACAAATTGAAGCGTGATCCAACAAGTGTTGAATTATTTGACCTTGCTCAAAGTAATAGTGAACATTCGCGTCATTGGTTCTTCAAGGTAAATTATATTGAAATGTGTTATCACTATTCAACCATTAAAAAAGCTAACAAGATAATAAATGATTTCGTTGTTTTCCATAGGGGAAATTATTATTAGATGGCCAAGAGATAGATGAGTCTCTTATTGACATGGTAGCTTCAACTCAAAAAACATCAAATGATAATAATGTCATTAAATTTGGTGACAATAGCAGGTATGTTGAACATCCACTAGAATTTTCAAAACATGGAAAGCAAAAATATATTGATTTCATTCATTTTTAATTGTAGTGCCATCAAAGGTTTCAAACATACAAAACTGCGGCCATCAAATGTCCGGGATGCATCTCAGATTGTTAAGGAAGTGACCGAGTCTGACATCATATTCACGGCTGAGACTCACAACATGCCAACTGCAGTGGCTCCATTCAGTGGAGCCACTACGGGTACTGGTGGTCGTATCAGAGATGTGCAGGGTGTGGGCCGTGGTGGACACACGGTTGCTGGGACCGCAGGATACAGCGTTGGCAACCTTAATGTACCCGGTTAGTAAATACAACACTGTCAAATACATACTTTTTTTTGTTTGCCTGTATCACATTATTTAACCAATATTTATGTTCTTATTTTCTAGGCTATGAACTACCATGGGAAGAGAAGGGTTGGGAATACCCCAACAACTTTGCAAGCCCTTTGCAAATCATTATTGATGCCAGTAACGGTGCATCCGATTATGGTAACAAGTTTGGAGAGCCATTAATTTCAGGTAACACAATATTATGTGTATTTTTTTCTTCTAAAATAATTCTTTTGAGTTTGTTGGTTCATTTATTTGTTTTGTTTATTGCAGGATTCGTCCAATCATACGGATTGAAGAATGGCGATAATGTAAGAGAGGAATTTGTGAAACCGATCATGTTTAGTGGGGGTATTGGATACATGCCACACAACATGATTAAAAAAAATAAACCAGAAAAAGGTTAGAACTTAAATATCTTTAATTACATTGGAAGATTAACGTAAAAGTAAATATATATTTTCCTGACAGCCTTTCATAACTTGTCTTTCTTTCTATCCTTCAGATCTTTATTATCGATGCGTCGATAGTTTTTATTGCACTCTCTTTTTTCTGTCTACTTTTAATAAATAAATCATTACAGGCATGATGTTGGTGAAGGTCGGTGGTCCAGTGTATCGCATTGGTGTTGGTGGGGGCGCCGCTTCGTCTGTTGCTGTGCAAGGAGGAGACTCCAGGGATCACGCCTTAGATTTTGGGGCAGTGCAGAGAGGTGAGACTAAAAACAAAGGGACCCAAAAAAAAATATAACACCTTCAAATTTTCGATGGAGTATTGCAACCACATAATAAGTAGATTACTTCAAATAGATACCATATGAGTGTGTTCTTAAAGTGAATCAAATTAATACAAAATAGTCTTACAGGTGATGCAGAAATGGGAAATCGTCTCAACAGAGTAGTTCGGGGTTGTCTAGAAGCAGAAATCAACCCCGTGGAATGTATGTACAATGAAAATTGATCCTTGGCTACTTACGAATAAGACAAACATCTTAATCTTCTTGTGTTTTTCGCAGCTATCCATGATCAAGGCGCCGGTGGTAATGGCAATGTTCTCAAAGAGTTGGTGGAACCAGAAGGCGCAGTCGTGTACACCAAAGAGTTCCAGTTAGGAGACCCAACCATCACCACTCTGGAGCTTTGGGGCGCCGAGTACCAGGAAAATGATGCTTTACTTTGCTCTAAAGAAAACAGGCCCATTCTTGAAGGTTTGAACACTATTAATATAAATAAATAATCTAATAAATTATTATCTTCAGCTTAATTTAAATTTAGAAGATGAAAACTTCTATAAAAATAAACTTTTTAACTGTGAATTTGACTTCATCATCACCCAGGTCTAATCTACAAGCTGTTGCTTAATTGTACTCTGCCTCTTTGCAGATATCTGCCGTCGTGAAAGATGCCCTGTATCATTTGTAGGCGAAGTCACCGGAGATGGTTACATGAGTCTTGTGGAAGACTCATACAGCAACAAGTATTTGAACAGAACCGAGAGGCTCAAGCCCGACACTAAGTCTAAGTTGCCGTTTGATCTTCATTTAGAAGCTGTACTAGGTATGTACATCTTTTGATTGCCTTATATTTTAATGGTAGAAGACGTCATTTGATTATGTTTGCCTACGTCCGCATGGACGATTTTCATGCGATGTGTGTTACCATGTGCTGGTTTTCAACTCTCAGAGATTAAGCGCTGAACCTCTAGTACGTGATAAAAAATGTTGCGTGTAATATGTGTTAAAATATCGTTTGTGCAAACATGGGCTTATCATCATCATTCTACTGCCCTTTTTTTTTTTTTTTGGGCTGGGTAATCATTAAAAACCCCTCCCGCTCTGGGCAAACGCGGAAGGGAGTGTCAGACTTTACTGACTAAAAACTACCCATGTTCCTTCTTAGCCTTTGTGCCGAGGCCGCAACGAACAACCCGCAGCCCATCATGCTACTGCTCTTATCCCAATTTATTTGGGGTCGGCGCAGCTTGCCTTCTACTACTTACATACTCTGATCATTCGTCACCTCAGGAGTCACCCTTTTTTTGCAGCCATCCTTCGTTTCTTTGGTTTTTTTTACTAAGCATAACATATCCATACTACGATAACCGATTACAACACTGGGCGAACGTGGGCTTATCCTGTATTAAATTATTTGATCTGTTCTAATTAGGTATGTCATCAGTTGTGTTTATTTTTAAGTAAATATCCCACATGATTATCTTGTATAAGGTCACTTACACTTTTGCGTCATAAATGTACTCATGGAAATCTCGGTATATAGCAACATCCAATATACACATTACATTTACTTGTATCAATACCGATATATAGATAAGAGCGTTAAAATTAAGCATTTACGTCAAACGACAGACAACAATCATCTGTTTTTACGCATTAGTAGGTACCTACAAAAATAATGATCTTATATGTAATAAATAATATAATTAAATAACTTAATACCTAATTGATCTAGAGGTCGCAAGCGACATAGCTGACCATGTGGTGGTGGGTTCGAACCCTTAGTATTCCCTCTTTTTGGGCAAAACGTTAATCACTGGAATATTATCAGTAGTATGATAGCAGTGATAAACTAGTGGTGTGACCGTTCGAACCCAAGACACCTCTGATTTTTCAGCTTCATGTGAATATTACCTATATGAGGAGCTCGTGACTCGTAAAGCTGTGCATGCCTAGGTCGGTCTGTGGATGGATGACCGCCCGACATACCGAGTTTCCTCCGTGCCTCGGAAAGCACGTTAAACTGTTGGTCCCGGCTGCCATATATAGATCTTTGGCAGTCGTTACAGGTAGTCAGGGATCTGAAATTCTGACATCCAGTCTTACCAAATAGTATCGTAATACCTAGTATTAACTGGGTTGTGGAGGTCAGATAGGCAGTCGCTCCATGTAAAATACTGGTATTCAGCTGCATCCGGTTAGACTGGAAGCCGACCCTAACATAGTTGGGAAAAAGGCTAGGCAGATGATGATGTGCATATTGTATAATTATAATTTGCTTCGGTAAGGAAAACATCGTGAGGAAACCAGCATGCCTGAGAAATATTACACGACGGCATATAAATCCAAGTCAAAAGCCATTAGACGGCATAAAACTCTGACAAAACCCACGATGTAGAAGAAAGAAAGTAGGTACCCTATTATGAAAATGTTTTAATATTTCACAATTTTTTTTTTAAACTAGGTAATATGCCGCGGAAGACATTCGACTTGGTCACTGAGAAGAGAACAAAGTTGCCGTTGTCTTTGCCGCAAAATATAACAGTTCATGATGCTCTCAATAGGGTGTTGAGGCTCGTCAATGTTGCTAGCAAGAGATATTTAACCAATAAGGTAGGTTGATTACATTTTTGATCTTCTGTAACACTGAAAATCTTGAAATTAGCCCTAGTTTTCATGTCAGCTTAGTTTATCTTATTTCTCGACTTGTCACGGTTCCTGCAGAGAACCAAAATGCTTTACACTTATTCTGATTCTTGTGTAACTATCTTGAGAAAAGTTGTGTCCTCCTTTCGGGTGATAATATGATCGGATGACCATACTGTGACATTTAAAGATGTAATTTTTTTAACTATATTTATATTACTCAGGTGGACCGTTGCGTCTCAGGCCTAATAGCTCAACAGCAGTGCGTGGGTCCACTGCACACTCCGCTCGCAGACTGCGCCATTATCGCGCTGTCGTACTACGACCTGGTGGGCTCTGCCACGTCCATCGGCACTCAGAACATCAAGGGTCTGGTGGACCCCGCCGCCGGTGCTCGCATGTCGCTTGGAGAAGCTCTTACTAATTTGGTAAGGTTTATTAGATTGTTAGATTTGAAAGGTCATTTCACCCTTTTCCGCCCCAAAGGGGAATGTTGTTGACGTCCGTCGGGGCTGCGGGTTGTTCGCAAAAGATACCGCGGCCTGGACATAAAGGGCTAAGAAAGAACATGGGTGGTTTTTAGTCAGTAGAAGTCTGACACTCCCTTTCGCTCTGCCCAAGAGCGGGAGGGGTTATTTGATGATTTTCCACCCGCCAATAAAATAAAAAAAGGGGAATGTTGATGAAAATGTTTGTGAACGTAACATTTTTGATATACTTACATGAATTTTGAAACTGGATTAACAGATACGATACAAATATCCAGGTTCATAAGGTACTTACTATCTTGGCTCTTTTAGGGAGCAACATCGAAATTAAAAAGGTTCTGTACTACCTAAATTAGCATTTTAGTGTTTCTGTAATTGGGTACTGGACTATTTTTTTTTCACTATTGGTCTGGAAACAGTAAATAAAAAGATAGGCAAATGTAAAAAATAACTATTTTAATATCTTAAAAAATTACTTTTTAAAATGACTTGCTAGACAAAGACAGCGCTATGAAGATGTGCCGTCATAACTCATACCACCATAGTTACGTAGTACAAATGGTCGTTTCGCGCTACAAGGATAGAAAAGCCCCCACTAAAAACTTCTAAAGCGTGTAACTATTCCATTTTTTATCGATTTAATTACTTTTTCAAACATCGTATTATTACTGTTAGTTCGAAGTAACACCCAATTGGCTCAAAACTAGTATTTATCCTAAATGTCATGTTCCCATCAGTTTTACTTACCAATCTCTCAAAACGTCCACCAAATCCAGGTATTTGCGGGCATAAGTGAGCTAGAAGATGTCAAGTGTTCGGGCAACTGGATGTGGGCGGGCAAGACGGGAGCTGAGGGAGGTTCTTTGTTGCTTGCGTGTCGCGCCGTGTGTGACGTCATGGGCAGTATCGGGGTTGCCGTGGACGGTGGGAAGGACTCGCTGTCCATGTGTGCACAGGTCGCCGGGGAGAAAGGTCTGAAATTATTACCAAGTTTTTCAACAAGAAACTCAATGTCTCTTTCATAAAGTTCAAATTTCATTGCTGCTAAATTTTTAAGGGCCTTTCCAGTGCAAGTGCTGACTCAAAAATCAAGTTAGAATACATGACGCTACAGTAGAAAGTTGAATGAAATAAGAATTTACTTAAAATTGTCATTGAAATAGTCACAGTTTGAGGAACTGGAATGAATCATACTCGCCTAGTATGCCCTAATAAAATCAAGAAGCAGAGAACCTGTGTGTATCATGTTTAGGACAAGCTTTTGTCCAGCTGTGGACATCATTTTGCTGAATGATGATACCAAAAATCTAGTTTATTAAACCAATGTTCAGTCCTGACCCTGGTTTATCCTTCAATTTGGATTCTTCATTATTTTAACTTTTGTATTGCAGTGAAATCACCTGGAACATTGGTAGTGTCAACCTACGCACCATGCCCAGATATTACAGTAAAGATCGAACCTGCTCTATTAGAAGAAGGATCGGCTCTTGTCTATGTGCCTGTTAGTCCTGGGAAATACAGGTTTGTTAAACTTTATAGCCTTTATTTATTGTGAAAATCCCCTATAAAATTCAATTGGGATAGTAAAATAATATGTTTGCATCCATTTACATCACATAATATAACATTACGCCTTTAATCGAAGGGATAGGCAGAGGTGTACTCATTAGTACACCCATATTTCGCCAGTTATGTTCAAGTCCCATCTAATAGGGAGCAAGCCTATTGCCATCAACCAGGCATGACCGTTGCAACCATTTATGCTTAGAAAAGGTTGTTCCCATAGAGATACTTACAGTATAGTTCTGTATCCTAACAAATAATAATAAATTATAAATATTAACTAAAAAAATCTAATTAGTCCGTCTGTTCGATTATCGAAAAAAATTGGACACGTATTTTTTCTTTTTTCACGTAAACAAACAATGAAGACGATACAGTGCTTTGAAAACTCGTGTGACGTCATATTCTAAGACATTAGTATGACGTTTTATCTTCGTCAATTTTTATTGATGTGATAAAACAAAAAATACGTACTTATCCAATTTTTTTTCGATAATCTAACAGACGGACTAATTAGAATCATATTTTTTTTTAGTCACTAAACATCCCTATTATTGCAGACTTGGCGGTTCAGCGCTTGCGCAATGTTACAAACAACTCGGTGACAACCCACCAGACCTTGATGACCCCGCTGTTCTTAAATCTTTGTTCAAGGTTACTCAGAAACTATTGAAGGGTATGTTGCGTATACTTGTAGAAGTAGTATATTACATTACCATGAATTAGACAACTCAACCGAATCTCTTCAAAACTTCGCCCATCTACATAACATGACGCCTGTAACCCTTCGGGGTTACCTCTGTCTGACCTCAGACAGAGGAGTTATAATATATTTAATATATATTATATATTTTTTTAAAACGTTGCGCCACACTAGGAATTTCTCCTGTATCGTGGGTGCGTTCACAAACATTTAAACTCACATACACAAATACCCAGACCCGGAACAACTATCTGTAGGTCATACAAATATTTGTTCCGTGCGGGGATCAAATCCGCGACACGCAGCGCAGCAGTCCATTGCTTGAGCCACTGCGCCAGCCGTGCGTTTGAGTTACGTTAAAGACACATGAAGTAGGGCGCAAGCCTTTTGAATTCAATCGGGTAGAAATCTTGACTCCGTGTCTCCGCGTCTGGACCCAATGATCCAACCCAGGACCTCACACTCCACAGTGGGGCTTGCGACCACTTTAATTTCACGACAGCCTTTTTGTTCTCCAGAATGATTTTTAACCAACTGTATCAATTTCAGAGGGTAAGCTGCTATCTGGCCACGATGTTAGTGAAGGAGGTTTTATAACCACAGCCCTAGAAATGGGTATTGCTGGCATTCGTGGTTTGAACATAGATATCAACGTAGAACCGAATGTATCCGAAATTCAAGCCCTCTTCAATGAGGAACTTGGAATCATTCTCGAGGTATCACGCAGTAATGTAGCGTATGTACTCACCAAGTTCAAGAAGAATGGAGTAAATGCCAAACAAATTGGTACCACAGGGAAATATGGAATGAATTCTGAGGTATGGACGTTTTCTTAGTTGTAAATGTACTGTATAAAATCGATTATTTTGACTCATTGTATTTACTATTAAAATTATCTTCAGGTCATAGTAAAAGTCAACGGTAAAAAAGTTCTAGACACAAAGTTAATCAATGTGTTCAGAATGTGGGAAGAAACAAGTTATCAATTGGAATGTTTGCAAGCAAACACTGACTGCGTTCGTCAAGAATGGCAAGGTAATCATCACTACTTTACATATTACAAAACAAAGTCCTCCGGCGCGTCTGTCTGTCTGTCTGTCTGTACGCGATAAACTCAAAAAAGTACTGAACCGAATTTCATGCTGTTTTCGCCAATATATTTTTTCCAAATTTAACCCCTAAGGGAGTTAAATAGGGGATGAAAGTTTGTTGGGGTATTTTTCGACATCCACGCGGACGAAGCCTCAGGCAAAAAGCTTACATTATTTTGAAACAAAGTTTTTATAAATTTTGTATATTTCTGGTGTAAAATAACTAACGATGGTTATAATTCCTCGTAGGACTGGAGAAGCGCAAGGGAGTGACTTACAATGTTACCTTCGACCCTTCGGCGGCTGTCGTTAAGACGAAACCGATAAGAGTAGCCGTACTTCGTGAGGAAGGTAGGAAAATAAATATATTTTTATCACCAAAATGGAGTGACGCACCAAACAAAAATTCCTAAAGGCTTTTTGCGTGAAAAAACGTGAAACGTAATCACGATTTAGGCCAGTTTCTTTCCATTTAGTCTGGTTGATGGTCTGGTGCTTTTCAAGCACTATGTATAATACGAGATTCATATCTTAATTCGAAAAAAAAATGTGTGCACTGGCTTAGAGTGTTACATAATATGATTGTAAATGTATCTTTGTGTCCTGCCACAGTAAGTGGCAGACAAATATTACTAAGAATAAATTTTACAAAAATAATGAATAACGTGCCTAAAGGAAAAATATATAAAAGTGCCAGCAAAAAGACAATTCAGGCCCATATTTAATAAAAACTCTTTTTCTTTTTAGGCACAAATGGTGACAGGGAGATGATTGCGTCCCTAATGATGGCGAACTTCGATGTTTTCGATGTGACAATGAGTGATCTACAAAACAAGAAGATCACTTTGGATGCATTCCAGGGCTTGGTATTCCCTGGTGGCTTCAGTTATGCTGGTAAGCTATATATTTTTTATATAGCGTAAAATTTAAACCAAAAGTTATAGTAAAAAAATCGCACGTAAATTATCACGCGTACGCGCCGTCCTGAAAGCGAGTGTAGCTATAAACGAAACGTTTTCCACGCCACGCCGCGAACGTATCCCTAGCCAGTTATTTATCCGGCTCGCATCGCTATCCCGTTTTATTAGGTTTTACCCGTACTGTGATACGTTTTTTTTTACATCTTTACTGTTTATATAAACCTACCGTGACATTTATTGTCTCTTGTCTAAATCTTTACCTGTCTCACTATAAAGCTAAAAATACCCTTTTTCTTTCACAGATACTTTAGGTTCGGCAAAGGGATGGGCAGCGGGCATTCTATTCTCTGATTCTCTAAGCTCTCAGTTCTCCAATTTCAAGAACAGAAAAGATACATTCTCATTGGGAGTCTGTAATGGATGTCAACTGATGGCCTTACTCGGTTGGGTAGACCCAGAGACCTCAGCTAAGAGCGCTAACAAGACTCAAGTATTCCTAGACCACAATGCTTCGGAAAGGTACAAAAATCTGATTCATTCAAATTGTTTATTTTTTCTTTAACAAGTTTACTACAATTAGTTTGTTATTAAAGCCTTCTTTTGAGCAAACAATGCCTGTATTAGAAGACTCCATTAATACTATTGGTATAACATATTGTTATATTACTGCGCTATCGTATTGTTCAGAATCTGTGGAGTAGCTTCACTGCTGTCAATCAATTGAATTGGGACAATTAATGTTAACATTAACTGAAAAGACTTATACACAATTTTTTTATGCCTGTACATCTCTTCATAAAAACATATTTTTAATGTTTTTATTTGCGTAGTAAGCTGCCAGAATAAAATAAATAAAACGTACTAAGAACCCAAGTAGTACCAACTTCCCGTCGGGGCTGCGGGTTATTTGAAAGAGATACCGCGGCCTCGACACAAAGGGCTAAGAAGGAGCATGGTTGGTTTTTAGTCAGTAGAAGTCTGACACTCCCTACCGCTCTGCCCAGAGCGAGATGAGTCATTTGAACACTTCCCAGCCTCAAAAAAAAGTACATAGTACCAACTTTTACACCTAATTGAATGCCTCTTGCATTCAGTTAGGTGTCACTTATTATAGTGTTGTTGAAAACCAGTATTTTCAGTGATGACAAAAAGGTAACTGATAAACATACAGAATTACTTTTCCATTTCTATTATTAAGTGTGAATTCTTATACTCTAGATTCGAATGTCGCTGGAGCGCAGTGAAGATAACGGAATACAAGTCAGACGTATGGTTCCGCGGCATGGGCGGCAGTGTGCTGGGCGTGTGGGTGGCGCACGGCGAGGGACGGTTCACGGTCAGCCAGCCAGCACTGCTGCAGCGACTGCGGGACAACGGACAGGTCGCCATGCAGTATGTGGACGATAACGGAGCGCCCACCGAGGTCTATCCTATGAACCCTAATGGAAGCCCAGGTAAGAAAATAATAATAATTTTTAGTTCAGAAAAAAAAACACATTTTAAGTTCACATAACAATTTTCTAAATAAAAACTAACATTACAGACAAAGGAGTATCGTTGTTCTCTGTACTAATGAAAATCATTGTATCACAGACTGGTGTCGAATTTATTATGCGCTGGTGCATAATAAATTCGACACCTTCCATAATATGTAATTGTTTTGCCTTCCCGAAACCTCTCCACTAACACTTGATCTGTATGGTATGATATTAAAGTTCAAATTGACTTTAAGTATTATTACGAATCGTTTGTATGGGAGTATAGAAAAGTGTTGTTTTTAGACCTTTTCAGTAAATTTTTATTTTTTTTCTCTACGTAAAAACCATCCTCGTACTTCAAGGAATATTCTAAAAAAAGAATTAGCGAAATCGGTTCAGCTGTTCTAGAGATTTGCGCTTATTTATTTATGAATCATTTATGCGACCCTTTTGGCATTATCAGAATTATTCTCAATCTGTTTTAATGCCAATAAATTTCCTTTCAACAGCTGGTATTGCCGGCGTGAGGTCCGTTGACGGGCGGCACGTGGCCATGATGCCGCACCCGGAGCGCTGCGTGCTGCGCTGGCAGTGCGCGGTGCCTGCGCCCGCACCCGCAGCTGTCGCCAGCCAGGCCTCGCCCTGGACCAGACTCTTCCAAAACGCTTATTCATGGGCTTCACAGCAATAGATTGAGATACAAGACATACAAACTCTTTCATTGAGGAGTTATGTCCAGCATTCCATTTTAACTGCATGTGGATAGGGAACAGCCATTATTTATAGTGTCCGACCGAAACAGGGTTTTTAGCCGAAACTGGAACCCTGGTCCGGCCCTGGTCCCAGTTTTGGCCGAAACCGAACACGAAACTTATTTAAATATGCATAATTGATTTGAAATTGCATGTTTAAATGTCAAATAAATTTTAACACGTTAAGTAATTTTACTAATAATTAATTAATTCATTTTATTAGATACTTTAATTGTATATATTTATATACAATTATTAAAGTATGTAATAAAAATGAATTTATGTTAAATTAACAATTTTACGGCTATCACAAGCAACCAAATTAGCTGAAGTAAGCCGAACGGCAATGTATTCACAATTAGCGAATTTCGGCCGGGCCGATATAATTGACCGAAACCGAAAATATTCGGACTTTCGGTCGGTCACTAATTATTTATAAGTTCACCCTGTTTTTGAAGCTATATGTTTTTAAATAAATAAGAATATTTTTAGGCATCCATAAATAAATGAAATTCCTATTTTTCTCGAATATTGGTAAGTTAGGTTAGCTGAGGTAATAATAATTATAATTTCCCAATGTGAGGTAATAATAATTATAATTTCCCAATGTAAGGTGATAGTAATTAATCTAGATCAAATTCTGTGGGCAAAATAAAATGAGCCCTCACATTGTCTTCCAAGTTACATTCCATCTAATTCATGCATTGTGCCTTTTATATGAAATCTATTTTTATATGACGTGTCATATTTTTTACTATAAATGGAAAAATAAATTTTAAATTAGCAGTTGATTTATTTGTTGGTTAAGTACAAACAAAATAAAATATTTTTATATACCTAATAAATAAATAAATGTTACCTATACAATCACTATATTTATATAAATTTTAGTATTGTTTTTCAATATTAAATTGTTATAAAAACACATGTTTTTAGTTATCATTTTTACTTTTTGCAAATAGTCTATGCCTCTAAATTATAATAAAAACAGGAAACAGTTGTATACACACACACAGTCACAGTTGTAACAGTCAGATTTCATTCACTTATTATATGCTGTATTGATCGTACCAAGTCTTTCCTTCCAGTTCTTTCTAATGCATCACAAAGTACGAAAAACCATCTTTGTGGGTCTGCAATGACATCATATTTTTCCATTAATTTTGTAGCTTTTAAAGCGAATGTTTCGTTTTGAATATCAATATCATGAATTTCGCATTCACGAATTTTTAAATGTATTGCTAGTTGACGCCAAAAACGACCAATTACATTAATTATTTTTTCAAAAATCCTCTGTTTCTTGGATCCCAACGGACTACTGGTAATAAAACTATCTTCTGGCTCTTTCTTATTACTTGGGGTTGTTGCAGCTGTAACATAAAAAAACTATTTTAAATAAAGGTATACAATGTTTCTGGGTGTAGTTGTAGCATTTTTAGAGTTCCGTACTCAAAGGGTAAAACGGGACCCTATTACTAAGACTCCGCTGTCCGTCTGTCACCAGGCTGTATCTCAAGAACCATGATAGACAGTTGAAATTTTCACACATGTCATGATTCATTTTTGCTTAGGCACGTCGGGGTCTCCCGTGGCCCGGGGGCCCCGTATATTTGATACGACAGATACGGCGGTAGCTACGCCCACAGAACAGATAAAAGAGGTTAGAAGGGAAATAGTTCCTGATTTGTATTAGAACGGGTGTCGCCGCTTGTCTCCCACTCTCTATATCCACTACAAGCAAGCGGCTAATACGTACGCGCATTACGCACACAAATAAACCGCACTTACATAAATCGCGAGTTTGCTACTGGTTGTCACACTAGCGCAAACACTGCGTATGACGTACACTCACACACGCTTTAATTTCTCATACATGTTACGGCGACCAAAAGGTCGATAATTTATTTCGATAAAATTACTTTAGTTTTGTAACTTTAAGTTTTGCAATATTTTGCTTTAATTTCAGAACGGGATAGAAATAATGAAAAGGTATTTATTTGTCTCACACAAATACAATATTAAAGATTAAAAAAGTAAAATCAAAAGTAAACATACGAGAAACACTTAAAAATAAGACATACATTCAATTAATTACTACATTTAGTTAGTAGGTATCTATTCAATTCTACCGGTTGCATCTAGCCATAGTGTTCTTGTATCTGCGAAAGTTTGTGAGAATGTATGGATGAATGGATGGATGGATGTTTGTTTGTTATTCTTTCACGCAAAAACTACTAGACCTGTGGATGAAATTTAGAACACAGATAGTTTACAACCTGGATTAACACATAGGATACTTCTTAATCCCGGTAGTATGATCCCGTGGGACAATTATCGAATTCTACGCGGGCGAAGGCGCTGGCACAAGCTAGTACCACAACACACTAATATTATAAAGGCGAAAGTTTGTGAGTGTGTATGTTTGTCACTCTTTCACGCAAAAACTACTTAACGGATTTAGATAAAATTTAGTACACAATAGTTTATAACCTGGATCATTAACACAGGATAGGTATTATCCCGATCTTATCTTCCCGTGGGATCATTTTCGAGTTGTAGCGGGCGAAGCTGCTGGCAACACCTAGTATATATTATTTATAATAATAAATGCGAAAGTTTGTGAGGATGAATGTATGTTTGTTACTCTTTCACGCAAACACTAGCACACAGACAGTTTATAATAACCTGGATTAACACATAGAATACTTTTTATCTCAGTTGTACGATCCCATGGGACAAAAAACTATTCGCGTGCGATGCCGCGGGCAAAAGCTAGTATTTATTATACAGGGTGTAAATCAACCCATCACACAGCCGGTAACCAAGCATTCTGTACATCAAACTAAGTACTACGCAATTTTTTTTGCTGGGAAACGACTTTTTTTTTTCGAGTCAAATATCATATTTTACGGTAAAACTCAATGTAGCACTGTTAAAACATTGTGCTAGTGGATGCTTTAAATAGTAAACGGACCATGGAGGTAATTTAAGTAAAGTTATAACCTGAAAAACTAGTATTTACAAAAACGGCTGTGAAAAATTTGGAACTTTGACCCCTAATATCTCCGTAACTAGGGGTTCCCAGGTATGGTCTAAAACAAAAAAATGATCGCAGTGGTGGGGAGAACAAGTGCCCTTCGTTTGCGTTAAGGGTACTTTTACACCCTGTATAGATATTGACTTTAAAAATAATAATTACTTAAAAATAAAACCAATAGGCACACAAGCTGATAAACGTGTTGAATAGATTATGATGATAACTGTTAGTGTGGTCGAGTAAATATGTAGGTGAAACAGTACTTACACTCATATTCTGCTATTTTCTGCAATACGTCATTCGAGTTGGGGAGTTTCAAAGCAATATTTTTCAGGCAGTCTACATTGTCCTCAGACAACAAGCCTCGTACTTCCAAAACTTTCAACAGCTGTCCAATGCTGTTAATTTGTTCAAACCTTCTCACTGAGTTTATGGTGTCTTTGAAAAACTCTTTTAAGGAACTTAGTGTTTCACTATATCTTTCCAATGAGGTTTCTAAGATGCACTGTTTTAATTGAGAATATTCCAATAAAGCCATTTTAAGGCTGTTATAGTCTCAGAACTTGAAATAGGTATCTACTGCACCCAATAACTGTAGTAGGTAATAACAATGTACGTACTTATATTTTATTTGTTATCAATAAAATATAATATACAAGAAGTAAGGCGTTAGCAAGTAGGTACCTACCTATCTTATTCTGAGAATGATAACGTGTGTGACGCATACCTATCGCTCTCTTTTTCAAACCGTTTAGGGGGAAGAACCAAAGTAAACCGCGAAATTCCAATTGCCTTACGTTTTATGCAATTTGCCGGTCAGTGTCAGGTTGTATGACTTTACAGAGTTAAAATAATTAAATTATTAATTTTATTAAACCCATTAAGTTCATTTTATCCCGACTTTTGTCCCTGACCGAGAAATTAATAAACGTAGGTTTTTTTATTTCGTGGTATAAAATAATATCCTGGTTTTTTTTTAATGTTTTGTTTTTCTTTTCAGCCATAATAATATAGTCACTTAATCCACCATGTATTTCTAGACACTTAATCTACCTCTGGGAGGACCGAATATAAAGAGATTTAAGACAAGTAATAATATTTGAATGTGTAACATAGTAATATCGTGTACCCATACCGCCGCTCCAGACTTACTCCGTCCATGCCCGCTCGATCAAGGCTAAGCGTCCCTCTCCCGGCACCCCGCTTGGGCGCGAGCCGCCGCCGCTCGCGCCGGCAGTCGGCCTAATCCCTTGATAGCGAGTGCGCACGCCCAACTGCGTGGCGCCAATACCTAAACTGTGTACGCGAGCCCTATATACCGCGTTGGGTAGCTGTAAGATATTCTGTAATACCGCATGTTGTGTAAACTTGTGTGCCTGAATCATTATACACCATTATTACCACCTCGTTGCCTCATTTCTCGTGCCCGCCAAAAATATCGCCGTTAGAAATTGCGCCCAACTAGTGGCACGTGCTCCGTCAACGCGAGCACGAACTGAAACCACGCGACTGAGTTCTACCTACTGAAGTGTGCTGCCGTTATTTATCGTCTTGGATTGCCGCCGAGCGCCATCGACGAGAAGATGCCGCCGAAAACACGCCGACGCGCATCCAAGGACAACCACGACGCTTCCAGTAGTGACGAAGAAGACCACGCGGTTGCAAACCCCGCGAGCACGAGCACAGCGGTGACGCCTACACCTACAACAGGTGGTAATACGATCTCCATGACCGAAGAACAACTCACGCGACTATTATCCAACGTGATGCGTAGCGTCATGACGCCGACGCCGAGCCCGCCAACCGGCGAATCAATAGGACCGACTCATCCCACCGCTACACACACTGGAACGCCGACGCTGACCCCGTACAGTAACTTCACCCGGTGCACGGCCCGCTATGACGGAGCTGCACGCGGCGCGGAGACCTTGGAAGCTTTCGTCGAGAGCGTGCTTATATACAAAGAGTGCGCAAACGTGTCCGACGAACATGCGCTTCGAGGTTTGCCTATGTTGCTGACAGGAGAAGCCGCCGTGTGGTGGCAAGGCATCAAATCCACCGTGGAGACCTGGGACGACGCGATACGCCGACTTCGTTTCATGTACGGCGCCCCTCGCCCCGCCCACCGGATCTTTCGAGAAATCTTCGCGCAAGAACAAAGTGTTAGTGATAGTGTCGATTCGTATATATCGCGAGTGCGTGCTAATATGTCGCGAATACCATATAATGTACCGGAAATAATGCAATTAGATATTGTCTACGGCCTTCTGCATCGTAAAATCCGCAAAAGAGTGTCACGCGATAGCGTAAGTAGTGTCGACTGTCTACTCGAGCGAGCAAGGTACATAGAGGAGACGCTGGGCGAAGTAAGTCAATCTCATTCATTAATTCCATCCCGCGATAATAACTCGAACCACTCTCACACGAATAACATTGAAAGTTCTACGAAATCTCGAAATGTAAACAATAACCCTCCGACTGCGAATGTGGTTCAAAATAACCCCTCGCATGCCACACCCAACTCTAGTTCGAATAGTTCTACTGATGCCAATTCGAAACGTGTTAGACCACGCTGCGCTTTTTGTAATAAGTTCGGTCATTCGGTAGATGGGTGTAGGAATAAAACGAAATCAAGTGATAAGGTTGATAACGCGCCATTGTCTTGTTACGGCTGCGGTCAACAAGGGGTAATACGCTCGAAGTGTCCGACGTGTAAAGGTACACCACCTGCCGACAAGGCGAGTTTCCAAAGTGCCGTCACCCATGAGTCTGACCTGTCGCACCCCACGATAAGGATAGGAGTTGCGTCTTTATTAGGTGTCGCAGTGTTAGATACAGGTGCCACCGAGAGTCTCGCTAGCCCGGGATTATATAAAATCCTTCTCAACAGCGGCGTCGCTTTCGCGGAGACGCGCCGTAATCTCAGTCTCGCCGATGGAACTCAGCAGGTACGTGAATTGTTGGTGTGTCATACAAACGTCACAATTCAGAGACGGATCATCCCCACCACTTTCCTAGTGATACCGGGAGCGGATAATAGGACGCTTCTAGGACAGGACTTTATCGCTAGAGCAGGTATAGTTTTAGACCTCCAACGTAACTGTTGGTACTTTCGCGATTTCTCTGGGCAAAAGTATACTTTTGTGCGATCATACAGCCTCGACCTCGATTCTAGCAGTGGCGAAGAATTGATGCGAGCCGATTCCACCAGTGACGAAGAGCTGAAGCGGTTCGATACCACCAGCTTGGCGCTGAGAAAGGAAGAAGGAACGAAGCTGTCTCCGGCCCAGAGAACGCAGCTCAACCAGCTCAAAGTAAGTAGAGCTGAGCGTTTCGCCACCGATGGTCCCCTAACAACTTTTGCCACACATCACATTCGGGTTGACGAGAAGCAGGAGCCGACCGCTTCACCACCCTACAGAATGTCGCAAGGTAAGAGACAGTTGTTAGACGGTGAGCTTGAGAAGCTGCTGCACGCAGATGTTATAGAGGAGTGCGAGTCCCCTTGGGCGGACTACCGAAAACTGAAAGCGGTAACAGAACCAGATCGTTACCCGCTCCCGCGCATAGAAGACGTTCTTCATGCGGCGAAGACGACCAGCTACATGACCACGCTCGAACTCCACTCCGGTTATTTTCAGGTTTGTGTCGCAGAAGAAGATCACGACAAAACTGCTTTTGTGAGTATTAAAGAACTCCTGGTCACAGCTCCCATTCTATGCCAAGCTGATGAATGTAAGCCCTTCTCCCTCCGGACAGATAGCGGTGGCTTCTGTCTTGGCGCAGTTTTGATGCAGGGGGAGGGACCTGACGAAAGACCCATAGAGTACGCCAGCCGTCTACTAGAGCCGGCTGAGCGCAACTACACCACCGACTATAAGGTAGGTGATCTTGTCTTGTTGAAGACGCAAGGGCTGAACGATGTCGGCCCCGGACAGTCTGCCAAATTTATACCTCGTAGAGATGGCCCGTACCGTGTACGAGAAGTCGTAAGTCCCAGTACTTACCTGGTAGAGGGAACTGTCAAAGGTGAGCACATTGGACGTTACCATGTTTCTCATCTGACCCCGTTCATCGGTGATGTGGAGGTTCCGATTAGGAAAAAGCGCAGACGTGGTCGACCTCGTAGATATGATTTCTAGCCCGAACGCGAGGGCGCTTTGTTCGAACTAGAGGGGGAGTGTGTAACATAGTAATATCGTGTACCCATACCGCCGCTCCAGACTTACTCCGTCCATGCCCGCTCGATCAAGGCTAAGCGTCCCTCTCCCGGCACCCCGCTTGGGCGCGAGCCGCCGCCGCTCGCGCCGGCAGTCGGCCTAATCCCTTGATAGCGAGTGCGCACGCCCAACTGCGTGGCGCCAATACCTAAACTGTGTACGCGAGCCCTATATACCGCGTTGGGTAGCTGTAAGATATTCTGTAATACCGCATGTTGTGTAAACTTGTGTGCCTGAATCATTATACACCATTATTACCACCTCGTTGCCTCATTTCTCGTGCCCGCCAAAAATATCGCCGTTAGAAATGTATGTATTTGGCAAAATACTAAAATTTTATAGCACATTTGTCTGTTTTTCATCTAGCTTTTCAGCAAGCCAATAGTTACATATAGGTAAAAGATATTTTTAGACGCGGAGAATTTTAAATAAAAACAAAACGCGGGAAAAAGTCTTTAATATCCTTGTAATTTGGCTTTATTCGACTTTTTTTGCAGTTTACCCCATAAGAATCGTTTAATACAGAGGCGCGCTTTGAGACATTCCATTGGGATTTGGGATTAACTATTACCTAGCTTCGTAGACTGGCAGTAGGACAAAAATGAAACGCATTTTATAGGGAATTGTAGGGATGATAAGTAAATACATAAGACATACCCGAATTGATATTCATTCTTACATATTTTATTATATACTTTTAAATCGGATTTTGTTTACAGTATCAAGTCAGTGTTTTTACTTATTTTGCATAGAACCATTATCCTTTTTCTAAAATAAAACTTATAAGTTACGTTCAGTAGCTTTATAAAATTAGCTTTCTGCTAGTAAAAATCCCGTCAAAAGCGTTACAGCCGTTACGGAGATTAGCAGGAACAAATAGATGGACAGACATAATTATATATTGTTTTAAGTACCGACTATATGATGGTGCCAATAATACGACAATAAATAAATACACCGGTAATACTAGTTCCTAGAATTATTTTAAAACTATCAAATAAATCCTCACATTGAATTAAAAAAAAAAACAAACTAGGTAAATAGCATAAACTGTTAACGAAATGTAACACCATGTTATATCGCTTAATTTCCTGTGACTAAACTACTGGATATATGTATTTGAATGAAGTTTTTTATGTAGACTGAGAACATCATGAGTACTCATGAGCTGGACCTATAGTATAATGCAGTTTAATTTATTATCCTATTGTCGTTATTTATTACCCTGTATACTTTCAAAGGCATTCAGTAAAAACCTGTTATTTTCAAATTACGATCAGACAATTTTTTATTTATTTGTATAGATTCACAAACTACATAAATCAAAATTTGAATAATTTATGTGCCACAATAACTACTTAGTACTTACATAACTTACTAAAATTAGTATTGTTTTTAAAGAAACACATTTTTGATTTCTATCAATGCAACATATCCTTTTAAAATAGGTACATATTTATAAAATGTTCTGTAGCTCTCCGTAGAAGCACAACATAACAGCACCATTATGCGTTCTTAGTACATTACACTACACATTTAATTTATACCATCGATCCGTATAGTCCATATGTGTTAGTCTAAACTTAATTTACTGTTAGTGAATAACAAAATTACAATATATTTAATCAGATATTCATTGCCATAATATCCTGTATGGATCTTACTAGGTCTTTCCTTCGAGTCCTCTCTAATGCATCGCTGAGTACAAAAAACCATCTTTGTGGGTCTGCAATGGTATCATATTTTTCCATTAGTTTTGTAGCCTTTACAGCTAATGTTTTATTTTGAAAATCAATATCATCAATGTCACGTTCACGGATTTTCAAATTCCTTGCAAGATCCCGCCAGAAACTACCAATTTCTGTTGTAATCGTTTCAAAAATCCTCTGTTTCTTTTTTTTACTAAAGGACCCCAAGGGACTGCTGGTAATAAAGCTGTCTTCTGGCTCTTTCTTATGACTTTGGGTTGATGGTGCTGTAATATAAAACAATAATTGATTATTTTCAAAGAATGATAGTACCTATGTAAAAATTGTATTTTAAAGCTGTTTTCAGAAGGTTAAATGTTGGAAAAGTAATACACACACACATCACACTTATATTCCCCAAAGGGTAAGCAGAGGTATACCTAATAGTATACCCACATTTAGTCACATGTAGGGTTGCCATCTTAAAAAAATGGCAACTAGGACAATACTCGTGAAAGCCCCAGATTTTAAGCCCAGAACCCAGACATGTCAACAGGTTTTTTTGAACGTAGTAAAGAGTAAAAAAAAACAGTTGAAAATGTCATAAATCCCCTTTTTATTTATTCTCGGACCTCAAAATTAAATTTAGTTTCTTTTATTATCATTTTGAATGTACCTAACAAAACAGAATAATTTTACAGTTTGTTACTAATTGTTTTATTTTTAAATTATTGTTGATACATTTTTCAACCCGGACTACAAAATATGAAGTCCTCTAACTCTAAACTAGGATAAATCTGGGGAAACCCGGACGGATGGCAACCCTAGTCCCATGTAATATGCCTATTGCCATCAAACAAATCCAAATAGCGTACATGATAAATTCCTAATGGAAAAACCCAATAACACTGCCCTACCTGGGTCTCATACCCAGGACCTTATGTTCAGCAGTTTTACTTGCAACCACTTGAGCAACAAGGAAGTCATAAAATAAAAAGAGGAAGGAAAAGAGTAATGTGATAAAGTATTCAATTAAAAGCATTGGGAATAACTGTTTGTGATTGTAGGTAAAATATTACTTACTGTAATAGTTGCCAAACTCCCTTGGCATGTGGTGGCTCTCATAGTCTGTTATTTTCTGCAATACATCCTTCGAGTTAGGGAGTTTCAAAGCAATATTTTTCAGGCAGTCTACATTGTCCTCAGACAACAAGTCTCGTACTTCCAAAACTTTCAACAGCTGTCCTATGCTGTTAATTTGTTCAAACCTTCTCACTGAGTTTATGGTGTCTTTGAAAAACTCTTTCATGGAACTCAGTATTTCACTATGTCTTTCATTTGTTCCCACTGAAAATACTATGTATTGTTTTAATTGACTGTATTCCGATAAAGTCATTTTATGGCTATTTCAGTCGTATGACGTATCGCAGAACACTACACTCAAGTTAATACAACGTTGTTTATCTTAGGTATTATGTCATAAAGAAAAGTATAACATAGGTAAATTAAAGATAATGCGGTAACTTTGATACTATCTTATTAATTCACGTACACGAGTTTAGTTTTCGTTTCAGACATTAAAACTACACATGAGGATGAGAGAGGGCACAACCGCACAATTTAACAATATTTGTGATCTGTGAAAAATGACAGTGACATAAATAACGTTCCAATTCATTTGAGTGCATAAGTCATTTTATAAAATAACACTCTTTTTTTTGGGGCAGTCGTGTAATAAAGCAAACAACGTTCATTTAACAGAATTCTATGTGATTTAAGCGCTTGTAATATGTATTTTTTTACTTTTTCCTGGATTACTATGAACATGGTTTGTATTAAGGTTTTTAAAACACAAACAAAAAACAGTTTTGTTACTCTGACTGCGTATAAAGAAACTGACGCATCATTTTCGTCATTGAGTTTTGTGTACGAAAAGGGGGTTTCCCTTATTCACATTTTCACATGGAATGTACGCTACGTAGAAAAGCATCATTTTACCATTAGTATTGCACTATTGTTAGTAGCTAATGTGGTTATCGGGTTACGAAATGCATACATGACGACGTCAGTCGTATTCCTATAAATTAGGCAGATAATAATTAAGGTTGTCAAACTTTGATTGATAACATAACTTTAAAGTCATAAAAGAACATGTTCTATAGAGTATTATAAGTTATAATTATCTTAATACTTATATTGAGGCCGACCTGGGAGCGCGGGAGTAGGTACGTTTCTTTCCCAGTTTGGAAATAAATTAGTGTCTGTTGGCCAATTGGTGACGCGCCTACCGGCTAGCTAGGTTTTTTTTTATATTACTTAGAATGAATAGCACTAGAAATACATAATTTTATAGAACTCGAATATCGGGAACTCGAAACAAACAGTAAACATGGTAAATATCCCGTTTTCAGTATAAATAATAGTTTATAGAACTTATATAAATTTTGACACAAGACAATTTTGTTTCTTAGCTCGGAGTTAGAAAGTAGACCGTGTGGTGTGGCACTTGATGCATGCTTTATGCCTAAGTTTTTACATCAAATCTCGGAGTCCGATTTCCGACTACCAAACTATCTAACTAGGTATGTATTTAGACTTTAATTGAGTGAGGGAAGGTTCTCAGTTTTATAACAAGGTTATTATGCATGTAGGTAGACAGGTACCTACTATGCTGTACTATGAACTCATTGCAGGTTACGTAGTCTACATGCCAACCTGACTTCTTCATACAAGCTGGATGCGACACGGACGCTAAAATTTTTTTTAAGTGTTCAGAAAGATTAATGATATACCTACTGAATACGTGGTAACACTAGTAACCGTTTTGGCACATTGTCCCTTCCACCCTAAATTACCGCCTAGAGAATCATGATAACATAGCATAGAACAGATAGAAACCTAATCATCACCAGTAGGTAGGTACCTTAATCTTACCTACTAATAATGGTAGGTAGGTATACCTAAATGATGATGAGACGACCCTATAGCTAACATAAACACTGATTAAGCTTTTACTGTGAAAGGTAGGCAATTTGAGAAAGTCCCTGAAATAAACAAAAATGGTTCAGCTAAAGAGGTCAATCATAGACAAAACAAACGGTAACCGATCCTTCGATATTTATGCGTTTAAAATTTACAGAATGATTTAGTCAGGGGCTGTAGGAAAATAGACGAAAATACTCTCTCCTTTTACTTTTACGATCTAAAACGGAGGTATTGGGCACTAGCACAATAGACAAAAGACAAACAGTCACAGAAACCGAGAGAGTTGACAGTTTAGTGGCTGCAGTACTCTGTGGGCTGCACACATAGGCTGCACACTCACAGCAGCGTTGCCAGATTTTTTTTTACCAAGTCGGGATTACGGAACTTTTTGTAGAAAAAAGCGGGATTCTTTCGTCGAAAGCGGGAGATGGTAAAAAACGTATAATCAGAAGCTTTTAAGGGTCCTCTCTCGAAAATGCTTAAAAACAGCGTGCAGATGAAGCGGTTTTTCACCGGCACTTACAGAGAAATTACATCTGAGAATTTTTTTTAGTAATCTACATGATATGACACGTAATTTGGTTTAGCCACAATTTTTGTATCGGTATCACATAATAAGAAAAAAAATCCACAAAATCACCTCCAAATCGTTGAATGGAACCATTTTACTCCTTCATTTTTTAACAAAATAATATAAAAAAAATATCTACTGCTTTGAAATACAAAGGAAAATAATTTGGTTTTGTTACTTTTTAAAAACATGTATTATTTTAATTATAATAAATGAAAAACGCGTCCGTTTAGAGTCCGTATCTACGACCGAGAGAGGTAGTTTGTATGCACAAGGTCATTGGCGTGAATACAAGCCTTAAATGTATTTATCTTTTTATTTGAGTTCAAATTACGTTTACCTGACAATAGATAGCAAAAATAGCCATAGAAAATGTATTTTAATTAATATGTTATTTTAAATCAGATTCACCCTATCGTTACATAGTTGCGTCTTATTCGTCTTCTGAATAAAAAAAAAACCAAAATCAAAAAAGTTTTATTCTTCAGAAAACTAGTTTGAGCATAATAATATTCTTGGTCCCGTCGAGGCTGCGGGTTGTTCGAAAGAGATACCGCGGCCTCGACACAAAGGGCTAAGAAGGAACATGGGTGGTTTTTAATCAGTAGAAGTCTGACACTCCCTTCTGCGGGAGGAGTCATTTGATGATTTCCCACCCACCAAAAAAGAAAAGGTCTTAACCATGTGTGTATCTGCCAAATTTCACACAAATTTGTTCAGCTGTTTTTGTGTGATTGAGCAGGTAATCAACATACACTTTTATTACCTACTAAGTTATTGCATGCGACTTAATCTTTCGCGTGAAATTGTGAGAGACTGCTATTCCAGAATAAAATCTATGTCTGTGCCAGATTTCATCCAGGCCCGTGCCGCCGTTCTGGTGCGATTCAGTAACAAACATTCATCCATCCAAACGTTCGCATTTATTATAGGTACCTACCTACTAAGTAGTAAAATTAGTAGGATGTTTGGCTAAAATAATAATTTATAATATTTGCACCGACATCATAATTATAAAACCCACACAAACTTGATGGGTTATTTACAAGAACAACCATCAATAATAGTTAAAGTTGTTTGGTAAAATAAATACATAATTAGAAGATGCTTAATGAATCAGAAAGTATTAATAAGGGGCTGCAGCAATAATTTTTGGAAATTCAGAAGACTTTGCATGGAAATACATGTAGCTAATGTTACTTGAATACGAGTAAAACTATAAATTCAAATAATTATCTATTGATTGGATAGTAATGGATATGTTGATATTAATTAGTAAGTAGATAGTAGGTAAATACCTACCTATACAACAAATATTATTTACATACGGAGAGGAAAATATTATTGTCTAAAACTGTATTTGTATGTCGTCATTAACTGAATAGAGTCAATACCAATAATGATAATGACCCGTTTTTGACTACAATTGTGAACTACTTTAGATCATTATATTATTTACTTGTTTCTCGTTATCATCTGTACTTGAGAGACGTTTTGACCCCTCTATCAGTACATAACTGTCGCTTTCGTAAGTCGGACAATAAAATGGTTAAGACATTTTAATTGTTGCACATTTGCTTACAATTAAAAATGTACAGATTTATTAACCGTGGTTTAGTTCCAAAAAATGCATTTGCTTGTCTCCAAAAAGACTTTTCTTACGAAAAGTTACGGAGACATGGTGTTCGTTGTATAACCCAAAGCACAAAGTCAGATAGTTTGTTTCCTGAGCGTGTAGACTTTCCTAGCAGGCATATTGGACCAAGGGATCAAGATGTAGTGACTATGTTGGATTTACTCGGTTACAAAGTAAGTTAATCACAACATTAGAACATCGTTCTTATTCAATTGATCGTTGTTTACTAACTCAAATATTAATTCATATATTCTAGAGCTTAGATAAACTAACAGACGATGCAGTCCCAAAGAAAATTCAACTTCAAGGGCTCATGGACATCAGTGACCCTATCAGTAAGTAACTAAGTACCTACCTTATTAACAATGATTTAAATGTTATATGCGCACATAATCGCTTGCAGTTTGCTAATAGATAAACACGTTTTTCAGGTGAATATGATCTTATTAAAACTGTACAAAAATTATCAGAGAAGAATCAAATATGGCGGTCTTACATAGGTATGGGATATCATAACTGCTGTGTCCCTCATTCCATTATGCGCAATTTGTTCGAGAACCCAGGATGGTTAGTTTTTTTTTAATTATTAAGTTGTTCTGAGAAATGTCCTGTCATTTCTGTAACTCTTGTTTTTCAGATTATCGTATATCGATATCGATATTATATTACTATAATTATGGTCTAAGCGAGACGAGTTAACATAATTTTTGTTTTTCCTTTTACCACCAAGCTGTATTACATTTTTCAAGCGTCTGACTTGATCGATTTCCAGGACAACCCAATACACCCCGTATCAACCAGAAATAGCTCAAGGAAGATTAGAGGGTCTTCTTAACTATCAGACCATGGTAAGTGACCTCACTGGCTTAGATGTCGCCAATGCTTCGTTGTTGGATGAAGGCACTGCTGCTGCCGAAGCGTTATCGCTATGCCACAGGTGAGTCCCACACACGTTATAGTTAATTATTCTGTTACTATCCAACTACGATAAAAGGTCAAGTTACTGTAATATGTTCATTTAATGGCACTTGGCACTTGACAGTATGATACATGTAAGCATGGAAACAATTACCATGCTTACATGTACCTTTCTGTTGCAAAACGCAATGTTTTTGATGATGTTTTGTAAACGATGTTTTGATGGCGCGCAAAAGTATAGATGAGTACAGAAAAAAACAATCACTTTTATTCCACAGACTCAATAAGAGAATGAAATTCGTGGTATCAGAGAGGTTACATCCGCAAACATTGGCTGTAGTCCAAACACGCCTGGACGCCCTCGGTTTAGAGGTTGACGTGGTACCAGATGTTCGGCAAGTGGACTTCGCTCAGAGAGACATATCTGCAGTGTTACTACAGTGTCCGGACACCAGGGGCTTGGTGTATGATTATTCTGGACTAGCCGCTGCTGCTCATGAACACGGCGTGAGTTTTTCAGATTTTTATTGCCTTTTGCATGACGATAGCCTCAACACTGAAACATTATAACTGTTTTTATGTTTACAGACTTTAGTGGTAGTGGCCACGGACTTGCTTGCCCTGGCACTTCTGCGTCCACCAGCAGAATGTGGGGCTGCCCTCGCAGTGGGAACTTCACAACGTTTAGGAGTACCTCTGGGCTACGGAGGACCTCATGCCGGCTTCTTTGCGGCTGAACATCAATTGGTGCGGCTTATGCCCGGCCGTATGGTCGGTGTTACCAGAGACGCTACGGGAAGAGATGCTTACAGGTGCAGTCTGCATTGCAGCGGATTTTAGAATTAGCTGTGTAATACTTGCTCGCCCAAATAAGTTACTTAGGCGACTAGCATACAAATACAACACTTGCATAATTAATAAATAGAACTTTTTTTTGGCAAGTAATCGTTCCATCACACCAGTAAAGTGTTTTTTTTTTAATTTTTCAGGTTAGCACTTCAGACACGAGAGCAGCATATACGAAGAGACAAAGCGACGTCCAACATTTGTACAGCACAAGCACTTTTAGCCAACATGTCCGCTATGTACGCAGTATACCACGGTCCTCAAGGTCTGAGGGACATTGCCACCAGAGTTCATAACGCTACACTAGTACTTGATCATGGTAAGGCAACACAACACAAAACCGTCCGAAGCACAGTGCAATTAAATAATTTCTGAATTATTAACTTCATCAATATTGGGGATTGTCAATCCATATACCTACACCAACGCAACTTAAACATTACCTTATTTCGTACAGTCTCGGTAACATATTCATTTGTAAACTCTCACAAGAAGTTTGAGTGCATTCTGATATTCGACAAAACTATGTTTAAAATATGCTACGAAAAAATACGAATGACACAAAGAAAAGAATTCTTCTTGTTATATTTCAGGAATAAGACAACGTGGCCACAAACAATCCAATGACGTATTCTTCGACACACTGCATGTAGTACCTCTTTCTGAACACGACGCTACTGAGATTAAAGTGCGTGCACAGCAGAAGAAGATTAACTTGAGGTACTTTGATGATGGTGCTGTAGGTGTAGCACTAGATGAGACCACGACCAAGGAGGATGTTAATGACTTGCTGTGGATATTTGACGGCAAGCCTGTTGAAGAAGTAAGTTACGAGGTAGTAGGAGGGAGGTGGTGGGTGGTAGGTGGGAGGTAGTTTACTGTTTGTTTCAGGGTAACTGAAACTGTAACTGAACCTATATAAAAGGTGGATAAAGATAAGCCCCTGAAGCTGAACCCTGATCAATTTCTTAATTATAAGAGGAGCCAACCAGGTAACACACGGCACTGAGTTTAATACCATGCTTGTAGTTTGTAAAAATTCATGGGAAATTCACACTTCACATGTTCCCGTAGAACTCGTTAACAGCCTCAGATACTTGGCATGAGGGTTGCTGTTTTCTCTCTATTTCTCAAAAATCGTCTTGATACTTTCCAGGTAACAAAGACCGGAGACGTAAGAGCCAAAAGCGTGCAGCAGGGTCCATTCAGGAGGACTTCTCCATACCTTACGCATCCCGTATTCAATATGCACCACTCGGAAACGAGGATTGTTCGCTATATGAAGCGCCTTGAGAACAAAGACGTGTCTCTTGTACATTCTATGATACCTTTGGTAAGCTCAATTTAATAATATTTTGTATTTTATGCTTTGTAAAGTATGGTTCACTTTCAATAGAAATAATATCTCTATCGGCTGACCTTTAAGTGTAAGAAAACAAGTATAAATAAGATAAGAACGAAATGTGAACTGTTCGGGGGGTCTTTATCATCAGGTTATTTGCACGTGATTATTTTCCTAATCACAAATGACTGTTGTTTTATTTCAGGGGTCTTGTACGATGAAATTGAACTCTACGACGGAGATGATGCCGTGTTCATTCAAGCACTTCACTGATATTCATCCGTTCGCACCACTAGACCAGTGCAAGGGGTACCATCAGCTGTTTGAAGAGCTAGCTAACGATCTGTGCGCGGTGACAGGATACGACCGTGTCTCTTTCCAACCTAACAGGCAAGTTGATGTTAACTGTCGATCGTTAAATACGAAATAAGAAAATTAGATATACCTATTTATTATTTATTTATTTTAGCTTTCTGGTGACTATGGTTTCTTCTTTTTGTTTGTTTTTATTAGCTGTAAGTCTTCCAAGTACTAAATAAATAAATAAATATGGTCTAAATAAATGTGGCAGGATTGCCTTTTTTTTTTGTTGCGGGATGGAAAATTTTCATCGATGTCCTTCACTGGGGCGAGTGGTCTGTCAGACTCTAACTGACTAAAAACCACCTCGGTGTTCCTTTTCCACACTTACACCGGGGATCACGGATACTAGTGGATGATTGCCTAGTTCAACTTCTGGAAGTAAGACGGATGATCTATGCTCGCTGTATCAGATACAACCTTCACCTTACATGGGAAATAACATAGTTGGATGAAGGCTAGGCAGATGATTACTAATATATCTGAATTTGTTTTCACAGTGGTGCCCAAGGTGAGTACGCTGGTTTACGGACAATAAAGCGCTACCACGAGTTTCGCGGGGACACTAAGCGTAACATCTGCTTGATCCCGGTGAGCGCGCATGGCACCAACCCTGCGTCCGCGCACATGGCTGGTATGCTCGTCTGCGCCATTCGAGTTACGCCCTCTGGCGATATAGATATGGCACATCTTAAAGAAAAGGTACGTGTTTTTAAAAAAAAATACCATCTCAAAAGTATCTATTATATTTTAAAGAATATTCAAATTATAAAAACTGTGTATAGGTACTTAATACGAATAAAAATAATATACAGTGACAACACCCAGACATAAAGGGAAAACGTTAATCGTGAATCGTTAGGTAATCGCCACTGTAAAATTGATGTTCAAATAATTTTGTTTTCAAACTTAAGAGAATGTTCAAATGATGAATACCTGTAATTGGTACCCACATAAGAACCCTAACTTGCATACTTTTATTTTTGAATGTAAAATGTATGTCATGTACAGTTGGCGTATCCATCTATCTATCTATCTATCTATCTATCTATCTATATCTATCTATATCTATATCTACATATATATAAAAATGAAACCCGTTTTCCGTTGTCACGACTTGGCATGAAAACGGCTTGACCGATTTGGCTGATTTTTTTTTTTAAATGTTCGTTGAAGTTCAAGGATGGTTCTTACGGCGAGAAAAATTCGTATAGTGGCCAGAAAAGCCCTAAAAACAGCCCTTTTCTTTTTCCCATACAAACGTTTTCTAACTAAAACGTAAAATCAATTTGAGCTTTAATACCGTACCCATAAAGTTCAAGTGTTAGTGGAGAGGTTCCGGGTAGGCAAAACAATTGAGTGACGTTCAGTTGTTCAGTCAACGAATGACAACTTCAAACAGACCATACGACATTATCACAATAATCACAAATAATTACTGTTTCTTTCCCAATAGAAAAACGATTTTTCAAATGGTGTTTGCGTATAATATAAAAATTAATTGCTGTTCGTTAGTCTCGCTAAAACTCGAGAACGGCTGGACCGATTTGGCTAATTATAGTGTTGAATTATTCGTGGAAGTTCAGAGAAGGTGAGAAATTAGTAGTATGTAGGTAGGTAGGTAATAGGTAGGTGGTAGGTAGTTGGTACGTAGGCAGGTAAAAGGGCATTGTGTTGGAAGAGTAACGCTGGCCACCTAGAGAATAGACTTCAGATTCAAATGTGAAAGCGTGTGTTTGTTCTGTTTGTCACTCGGCAACTATTTTTCCTATGTAAAAATGTCATGTGTAATTTTATAATAATATATTAAATATTTCACTTCTTTCCAACTGTGTTTATCACTCCAATCCACTATAACAACAACAGGTTATGGGCTACATGTGTGAAGTGTAAATATTTTGTAAAAATATTATTATTTTACTTTACTCGAAATATGGATGAGTATACTAATTCGAAAGTTACGATGGAAAAGCTGAAAGGTACCATCAACTATCGCGATTGGGCATTTCAAGTGCAAAATATACTAATATTCGAGGATTTGTGGCAATGTGTTACTGGAAAATCCTCAGGTGAGAACGCTGACAAATTAGCTCGTAGAGAGGAGAAAGCTCGAGCGAGGCTATGTTTGAGTGTTGAAAAATCGTGCTATTCTCACATTGCGCAGCAACAACACATTGCAACGCACGCGGGGTACAGCTATCTAAAAAATGAATTGCTGTTCGTTAGTCTCGCTAAAACTCGAGAACGGCTGAACCGATTTGGCTAATTTTAGTGTTGAAATATTCGTGGAAGTCCAGGGAAGGTTTAAAAGGTGAGAAAGTGGTAGGTAGGTAGGCAGGGTAGTAGGTATAGTAGTAGGTAGGGTAGTAAGTAGGATAGTAGAGTAGGTAGGGTAGTCGGTAGAGTAGTAGGTAGGGTAGTAAGTAGGTAGGGTAGTAGGTAGGTCGGGTAGTAGGTAGATAGGGTAGTAGGTAGGTAGGTAGGGTAGGAGGTAGTAGGTAGGTAGGTAGTTGGTACACAGGCAGGTAGTAGGTAGGAAAAACCGGCCAAGAGCGTGTCGGGCCACGCTCAGTGTAGGGTTCCGTAGATAATAAAATATTATGTAAACGAAGTTAAAAAAAAAATACGGGCAAATGAAACTTGACCTCTGGATTGTATAGGCGCTCATACGATTCAGGGACCAAATTATATTGGTTAACTGCAGTTTCCATCTGTTGTTTCCATCCAAGTTCAAAATAATTTTCCTAGAAAGTCCTTATAAAGTTCTACTTTTCAGATTTTTTTCGTATTTTCTAAACTTATGGTTCAAAAGTTAGAGGGGGGGGGACGCTTTGTTTTTTACTTTTGGAGCGATTATTTCCGAAATTATTGACATTATCAAAAAATGATTTTAGTAAACCCCTATTCATTTTTAAATACCTTTCCAACAATATATCACACATTAGGGTTAAAATTAAAAAAAAAACACTTCCCACTTTACATATAGGGGGGCTACCCTAATAAAACATTTTTTTCCAATTTTTATTTTAGCACTTTGTCGGCGTGATTGATACACATATTGGTCCCAAATTTCAGCTTTCTAGTGCTAACGGTCACAGAGATTAAGCGAGGACGGACAGACAGACAGACAGACAGACATGGCGAAACTATAAGGGTTCCTAGTTGACTACGGAACCCTAAAAAGGGCATTGCAACGCATGCCGGGAACAGCTAGTTTTAAATAAATAAACATTTGAAAAAGCACACTTTCAATTCGTTTCAGGTGGAGGAGCACAGCGACAAAATATCCTGCTTGATGTTGACTTACCCGAGTACGTTCGGCGTGTTCGAGGAGCGTGCCGCGGACGTGTGCGCATTGGTGCACAAACATGGCGGTCAAGTGTACTTAGATGGTGCCAATATGAACGCACAGGTTTGTACGAATTAAATGGAGCCTCCAGTATGACATTATGATGGGAATTTCTCCCAAAAAAGCTTCAGCATCATCCATAGCCCGACTTCACCCATTGTTGGGTATAGGCTTCTCTTTGTCTGATGTGTCAAGCTCTACGTTATTGTGCCAGCCTCATTCGAGATATTCCCGCGATGGCAACAATATCGTCTTCACATCTCGCCGCCGCGCGCTGGACGAGCAATACTTTTCTTTCGAGTCCTTGGACGCCACTCGGTCACAACTTTATTCTACCTGCCATCACCGCGCCTTGCTAGGTGTCCTACCCAACTCTATTTGAGTTCCAAACTTATAAAAGCTTACTCATGATTTGTTAAATTTTAGGTGGGTCTTTGCCGTCCTGGAGACTACGGTAGCGATGTGTCACATTTGAACTTGCACAAAACCTTCTGCATTCCTCACGGCGGAGGAGGCCCGGGCATGGGACCCATTGGAGTGTAAGTATCATTAAAACTACACACATATCTAAAAACATTTTGCTCAGCCTTTGATTTTTTATTTAAACATAATATTCCCGGCTTGCCACTGTTTTGATTCCCGTGTTTTCACATCTAGATTCTTTTAAACGTGAAAATGATTTTCTTGTTTAGGAAAGCTCACCTGGCACCGTTCTTGCCGTCACATCCAGTAATCGATCCTTTAGCCGACTTGGGGGATGCAGCGCATAGTTTCGGCTCCGTGAGCGCTGCACCTTTTGGATCATCAGCTATTCTACCGATTTCTTGGGCTTACATCAAGGTAAGTACACCGCAAAACAATGAGTCTTCTTTGTTTTGAAGTCAAAACTTTTCCATATAAGTTAACAAACAAGACGTTTTATGTAAAAACTTTCTTATTATGTTTTAGATGATGGGTCCCAAAGGATTGAGACGTGCGACCCAGGTGGCCATTCTCAACGCAAACTACATGTCTAAAAGACTTGAAGGTCATTACAAAACCTTGTACAAGGGCGAGAGAGGACTTGTTGCTCACGAGTTCATTATAGACGTGAGGGACTTGAAGAAGACTGCCAATATAGAGCCGGGAGACATCGCTAAGAGGCTTATGGACTTTGGTAAGTTCAAACGCTTTGGCAAAACGAACCAATTAGAATTGTCTTAAATTGTCTCAACGAAATTGTGATAACAACCTACTAGTATTAGTATGTATTTTTAACCGACTTCCAAAAAGGAGTAGTTTATCTATTCGTGTGTATGTATTTTATATAATATGTGATTTTTGGATAATAAAATGAAGTCCATGGGACTTGGAGATGCCTCACCTTATCGGTCGTGTTCTTCAGAAAAGTTCGGTATTCGCATTGCGTGTATGAACGTGGAAACAAACGCAGTTCTGTAGTGCCTACCCCCAAGGGAAAGAAGCGTGACTATGTGTATGTACATGTACATGCGTCTCTGTCTATGGAAATTAAGACCTTAATATAATCGTGTGACGTTGCAGGTTTCCATGCCCCCACGATGTCGTGGCCAGTAGCGGGCACCCTGATGATAGAACCCACCGAATCTGAAGATCTTCAGGAGATGGACCGCTTCTGTGAAGCTCTTATCGCAATTAGAAAGGAAATTAAAGACATCGAAGATGGAACCATGGACAAACGGCTAAATCCTTTGAAGGTACAACATACTGCGGTACTCACAGATATTTAACAAAAAAAAGATTTGACATACTTTTGTATGACAAAACTGTCAAAACCTTTACTAAGTGATGGCCTAAGTAATCAATAAAGCTCTCTGATGAGTTTTGGAAATCATAAAATGACTCCTCTCGCTCTGGGCGGAGCAGAAGGGAGTGGTAGACTACTACTATTATAAATGCGAAAGTTTGTGAGGACGGACGGATGGATGTTTGTTTGTTTGTGAATCCAAATCTGTTAAGTAGTTTTTGTATTAAGACACACATAACATAACATCACGCCTGTAATCCCCGAAGGGTTAGGTAGAGGTATACCTAATAGTACACCAACATTTCGCCAGTTATGTTCAAGTCTCATGTAATAGGGAGCGAGCCTATTGCCATCAACCGGGTACAAATACAGACTCCGTAGCTATTACTGATGGGAAAGCCAATAACACTTTGCCCGACCTGGGAATCGAACCCAGGACCTTATGCTCAGCAGTCGTGCTTGCGACCACTAGACCAACGAGGCAGTCAGTTTTTGTATTAAGAGTAAAGCAAAAACTACGGATTTGGATGAAATTTGAATCACACGTAGTTTATAAACTGAATTAACATGTAGGATACTTTTTATCCCGGTACCTAGTACGATCTCCTGGGACAATTACTGAACACTACGCGGGCGAAGCCGCGGGCGTAATGTAGAAATGTTCATTTGTTTTATTTAAGGAAATGCCTTTGAACTTAAGCACGCGTAGGTAAAGGAAATCGTGACACAAACTTGTATTACAAATGAAGTAGGCAAGTAGGTATATCATCTGGTCAGTAAAACCCGGTCTATAATCATGTACTAAATCTTTAGTTAAAGTTTATACCTCGATGTTCCTTACACTATGTATGAAACATTTTATTTGATGCGGTTTCGTTTGTTATATGTTTACTATTTTCAGATGGCGCCACATACGCAAGCTGAAGTAATCTCTGAAGATTGGAACCGCCCATACACTCGGGAGCAAGCTGCTTTCCCGGCAGTGAGTATAAAGCTTTCATGATATTATGAATAAAAAAAAAACCGTCTGGCTGGTTGGTCTAGTGGTCGCCAGCGTGCATGTGCATGAGATCCTGGGTTCAATTCCCAGGTCGGCCAAACTGTTTTTGGGATTTTCCATCAGGAATTTCTTAGTAGCAGCGACGGAGTATGGATCTGTGCCCAGTTGATGGCAATAGGCTCGCCCCTATTACATGGGACTCAAACATAACTGGCGAAATGTGGGTGTACTAATGTGTACACCTCTGCCTAACCCTTCGGGGATTAATGTCAATTGCCACACTATCAGACTTTTTTTTTAAATACTACAATGAGATGTTTATGTTTCAGCCATTCGTAAAAGGAGAGACAAAAATCTGGCCTACAGTTGGTCGTATCGATGACATGTACGGAGACAAACATCTTGTCTGTACTTGCCCACCGGTGCTCGATGACTTCTAATTTATTTACAAGATATATTTAATTTATGGGACGACATATTAAATATTTGAAAGTCCTCGTTTCCCTCTTTTTTGTATTATTATTGTGTAATGTAGGGTTGTGACAATGAATAAATAAACAGGTTGACCATCTGTCGCATTATGTATATTTTCTCAATACTGTTGTAGAATAAAATATTGTCTTCTAACAACATAATCTTCTTCATTTTGCATATTAATCTATAGCAGTACAAATAAGTAATTGCCGTAAATTATATTGACTTCAAACAGTAATCTATCTACCTTAATGTACAAATATTTTAATATTGCGAAGGATTATTATTTATTTATTACGCATAACATTTAAATTGGATTCAAGGCAACGTGTTTGTTTTGTTACTAGCTCAAATAACTCTGAAATACCAAAGGCTTCACATTACATAACAATATTATTAATTTGTAAACTTCCCGCGTGCATTTTATATTTAGTGAAACTTTCTGTATTTCAAATGTACGTATAATATTTCTAAACTGTAATAATAATAGGGCAAACATTCTCAGCTTCAAAGCTTTAAACCAAAACAAAGACTTAAATATGTAAACTAGTAGCAGACAAGTATGAAATAAAAAAAAATAGACTATAACATAATTAGGTAAAACATAAAACTAGACTCAAACAATAAATTCTATAAATCTGTGTTGAAGTTATCTAGATTCTTATTAAAGCATAAAATATCAGTAAAAAAACATTTTCACGTAATAAAATTGATCTTGAATGATCAAGTCACAAAACAACCTTAGAAATAGTGTCTTTAACTATCGGTACATTCTATTAAATTATTCTTATTTTGGTGGGGAACTGATCACATCTTTAGGGTACATACCCAATCTCACTCCTAACTCTTTAGGCATGCGGAGTACGGGGCGCGTGGGGAAGGGGTGGTACGAGCCTGTCGACGGACTGCGGGGATAGGACAGTGACGACAGCGTGTCCGTCTCGATGAGCGAAGTGATAGCACTGCAAGTATCGTCTGACTCTACTTTAGTTCTATCACTCTTTTCTGAGTAGTCTTTCGGAATAGTGGGAGTTTCTCTGTTCGGAAATATCTTAGGCGATATTGGCGTAGACACCTGGTCCAACGACGTGATTTGACACAGAGTATCACTAGAGTTGGTCTTTGCGCCGGTCGGGGAGTCGTCCTCCGCTGATGCCTCGTACGTGAAACTTATAGAGGAAGTCACAACATGAGCAAAGTCACTAACTTGGCTGTTATCAGTCTTAGATACATTTTCGCAAACTTTCGGTCCTTGGTTAACCGTTTTGCTACAAATATCACTAGCTTTAGACAACACAAAGTCATTATATTTGCTTGAAAATGGATAATTATAATCATCGGATGTGAATCGTTTTTCATACGTCGAAGTATCTTTTTGTTCCGAAGACGGTAAAGTCACTGATGGTTTGGACTCGCCTGAAAAAGAATGTCGAGTCCAGTCCGACGTGGTTGCAGGTTTGAGTTCTTTATTGGATAAGTCACCGTAACTTGATAGATCACTGGTTTTTCTTTGGTAATCGAAATCGAAGTTATCAGTTTTCTCTAAAAAAGTTTTGTGATCACATTTTGCTAAAAATCCTTTGTTTTCCCATCCGTATAAATCGGTCTTATTACCTAAACATTCACTACTTGGACTTTTTGTATTTTTGATAGAAAACTCTTCTTCTCTGGTGGTTGAATTACGAACTTCCAAGGAAAAAGGGTCATCAATAGAAATAGGTCGTATTCGCACGAAATCATTGTTTTCATTTGCCCCTGCATTGACATTTCTTTTTCTATAGCCTATTAACGAATCAGAGGTCGATTCTTTCAGTAAAGGTGATTCAATTAGCTTAGTCTCAACAGTTTTTTCAGGAACCGTTTTGGAGTAAAGATTTCGTTGTTTTTCGAGCACGTTCTCGTCACTTTTCGTGACTTGATATTTACTTACAGGACTCTTAACTTCAGTAATATTTTGTTTGGTTAAGATCCTACTCAAAATTTTTGAATTTTCTTGAATTATCTGTAAAGCTCTTTCACTATTTTTTCGCCCTGTTTGTAAAATGTAATCCTTTGGAGAAAATATGTCTTTTAGTTCTTTGCTTTTTTCAGGCGTTTGCTGTTTTTGAGTGGAATAGAAACCTGTGGTTTCTTTGTAGTCATCGATAATCTTCTTTGCAAAACTATGACTTTGAGGCAATGATGATGCTCTTTCTACTTCTTCCTTGATAAGTTTATCGTTGTGGTTACTTTGTAATGTCAATGAATCTGGCTTTTTCGGTAGCCGTGAGAGTCTTTTGGTGGAACGCCGATTTGGAATATCTACGCTATTTGGATCTGTTACTCGAGCACCAAAGAACTCCGGACTATGTTCAAAGTACTTATCAATTTTTAAAGGTATCGGTGGTTCATCTTCGCTTACTATAATACTTTCAGAACCAGGACTTCCCGGTGGACTTTCAAAGTCAGATACATTTTTATCTGATAAATCTATGTCAGGCACAAAATTTGGATACATCGTGAAGCTATCGATGATATCTGGAGGTCGAGGTAAAGACTCACTTGCTGGAGGCCGTTTAAAGTTTGATTCAAAATCATACTCATACGGGGATTTATGACCTATGCCACAATTACAAGGAGACAAGTCAATAGGACTGAGTTCAGTAAATATATTTGGTGATTTCGTAAAACTTGTAGGCCTTGTTATTTCTCTGCTTGTAGAGTTTTCTTCATATTTTGTTGTATTGAGTCTCTGCAATACTTCATTTCTGTCTGAAGTGATGCGTGGAGAACATGGTGACAGACTTGTAGGATTGAACACAGTGATGTCTTTAGTAAGATTCGGACTGTCTTTCAATTTACTTTCAAATCCATCTATGTAAGTACGTAGCGGCTCCCCCGCTGCAGAATCCAAATAGTCAGAAATACTTTTGATTGGTTTATCAAAAGTGTTTATTTCTGCCTCTTTTTCAGGAGTACGTAATTTAACTGTTTCGGTTTTGGTTTGTGACCGACTAATTTTGGTTTGTTTAAGAGATGGGGAGGATGAAATCTTCTTATTCTTCGAACTATGCTTTTCTTTTTCATCTTCTGGAATTTCTGGGTCAGACTCACTACCACGTTCATTCTCATCACAGAGACTTGTGTCTGTACTTGAAGCACTATGTGATGAGTAAGTAGACGTTTCACTGGAGCTACGAGATCTCACTGTAGCAATCATTCGATTGGCTTCTATTTCAGAAACAATGGTGCCGTCACCAGCCTCGTCTAAGTCAATGGACGCTTTTCTTTCCTTTTGTTTCGTTTTATCTTTCTTAATATCTTTCCATTTAACTGAATTCCGCCTGCTAAGTGTTTTACGACTTTTTTCTTCATTCCAACTGATGGTTTCACTGGAAGGTCGATGTGAAAGGGGTTCTATTTTATCCATTGTTGACGTTTGCCTTGAAGGTGGTACCGCTCCAGGAGGTGGACCAAGTCTTCGTCCTCTAGAACTTACTAGTGCACTTTTGCCCAGGAGTAGGTTGTTTACCGTAAGCGATGTTGGAGAGGTCGATACGCCCACTGAAAATATATTATACTTTGTGTAGAAAATGTATAAAATGCCCATATCAAGTGTTAACAATAAGTCTTTGTGTTTTATACCTGCAGCATGGCGAGCACAAGCTGCAGCTAATATAACATGAGCTTGTCTCTGCCTTTCGCGAAGGCGAGCGTATTGACGTTTCAAGGCCCCAATGTCTAAAGAAAGTCTGTCGCCTGCTGCCAAACGATCTTCACGCCGAGGCACGAACTGAAACCAGTCACCGTATTTTGAATATCCGTGTTGGATAAATTACACATTATCATTTTCAATAGAACAGTTAGTATGATACACAAGCTTACCGTAGTTAATGCCATTTTATTGCCATCGTCACTGGAATCTCCTTCATCTTCTGAATAGAATAGTCGAAGCCCGCGTTTTGTCATTGACTGCACCTGAAATAGGCCATTGACAGTTACTTCATAACTCTTTGACGCTTGACATAACGTTAGCTCGAGAAATATGGTGGTAATAGTCTGCTAAGGCTTTTTTTGTGTTATACTATTTTTCACTTTCAGAGGCTGTGCAAGTCTGCCTTAGGCTTTATGTTTTGAAGCCTCCTTTTTATACCTTTTGTCTATTTTTTGATACTTATTGTTTATGGATTTCTGATTGACTTATTACACTTTTGTTTTCACTACCAAGAACCAGCGATTTATTTATTCGGTAGTTAATATTGGTCCTTTCTACGGAAAAATGGAAACACGTGCTAAACGCGCAAAAGCGGCCGCGCAGTGTGCAGGAGACGGCACCCAAGTTGCGGCGAGGGAGACTGCCCCGACCACGCATCAGAGCGCGGTACCGCCCCCTCAAGCCGCGGCTCCGGCGCCTTCCCGCCCGGCCAGCGCCGCCACCTCACGCTCATCCGCCACCATCGTGGCGCGTCAGCTGGCGGCACAGGCGCAGCACGCGCGCCACTTGGCTGATTTGCAAAAAACTGCAGAGCATAAAGCTCTGGAGCGAGAGCAAAAAGCTCTGGAGCGAGAGCAAAAAGCTCTGGAGCGAGAGCGACAGGTCGCTGAGCTTCAATTACAAGCTGAGCTCGCCGCCATAGAGGCGGACGCCAGCCAGCGCGGCAGCCACGGCATGCGTAGCTGTGCTAGCATTCAAGATTGGGTAAAAAATGTAGTGCCTAATCCCGATGAGCGAGATTTTTTAAGTGCCAACCCACATTTCAGGTACGGCGATACTGCCCAGTGTGAAGCACCGGACATGGGAGCGTCCCACAGCAAAGACGCTGTCGCGACCACACACGCTCTCAACCAAGATCGTAATGAAGATGGAGGAGTGACTCACTTAATCAACTCGCTCGGAATATTAATCAACAAAGTTAACAAGCAAACTCCTACGAAGACTGACTTGCCTACGTTCGACGGCAAGTCCTATTTAGATTGGCTAGCTTTAAAACGTGCGTACGAAAATACAGCTCAAAATGTTTCGGCAACCGATAATTTAGCGAGGCTTTCGCATGCGCTGCGCGGAGCGGCGCGCGATGTAGTGGCAGGCCTGCTGGCGGCGGCGCGCGCCCCCGGTGTGGTGCTCGCTGCGCTCGACGCGCGCTACGGCCGCCCCGAGCTCGTCGTGATGCATGAAGTATCTGTGATACGTGCGCTGCCTAAGGTAAGCTACGATAGCAAAGATATCATTATTTTTGCCAGCCGAGTACAAAACTGTGTGGAAGTAATCCGCCTGTTAAATCAGCCGGACTACTTACGCTCGCCCGAGCTGTTTCAGGCACTGTGGAGCAAGCTGCCACCGCTATTGCGACCACGGTGGTTGGATTACGCTCATTTGTGCGATGGCAGCTTGTCTAAAATCGAAATGTTTGCCAACTTCCTCTCTCGTGAAGCTGACTTGCAGTGTAGGTTCGGCGGTGCCATTGACTGCTCGTTGCCTACTGTAGCACGTCCTAACACTGATAACAGAGGCTTCAGGGATAGGGTGAACGTTGTAGCTGAAACAGATCATCAAAATTGTAGGATTTTAACAGAAAAAATATCTTGTCCGTTGTGTCAACAAAAACATGAATTGAAGTTTTGTGATAGGTTTGTCAAAATGACAATAAATGATCGTTGGCAATTTATTAAGAAAAATAAAATATGTCATAGATGTTTAAAGAAAGGTTGGCACAAAAATAAAACTTCTTGTATTAAAAGAGTGTGTTCAGTAGAAGGTTGTGACATGCGTCACCATGCTTTATTACACGGGTCGAACTTTGAGCGTGCAGTCACAGCGCATGTCGACGTGGAATACGACGCTGAACCATCGACATCCAGCGCGGTCGCACCCCCGACGTGCAGCGCACCGATGCAGTGTAGCGCGCCTGCAGCCTGTGACGAGACCGGCGCGCCATCGTCTGACGATTCGGATCACGATGTCTTGGCTCACGCATCCTCCTTATCAGCCGCGGAACCTGCAGTTCGGCCGTTGTTGAAAATAGTTGGCGTGACCGTTACGGGACCTTCTGGTAGCGTTGATACGTACGCTTTGCTGGACGACGGTTCCACAGGTACTTTTATAGATTCTAAGCTGACGGCTCAAATTGGTTGCATGGGCCAAGAAAAACGCATTCATTTAGACTGTGTCGGTGGTCTAGGTATGGATGTTAAAATTCAGTACGTCGATTTCAGAATAAAAGGCCGTCATTCGAATGAAATTCATTCTGTTAAGCGAGCCAGGTCGATGAGCGGCTTGGGCGCTGCGCGACAGTCAGCGCATCTTGAGAGCGTGCGTAAGTATCCGTACCTGGCAGACATTTCAAATGAATTTTGCTACGAAGACGTTAAGCCCATGCTGATTATAGGCATCGACAACTGGCACTTATCTCTCGCTAAAGCTACGCGCAAAGGAACCAAGACACAACCCGTAGCTATTTTAACTGCTTTAGGTTGGGTTTTGTATGGTTTCGGTTGTAGCAAAACTAAACTGGTCGATGTTATCAACCACACCACGGTTAACGAACCTGATATAGCGAACGATCAGTTGATTCTGGAAGGTCTTATTAGGGAGCAGTTTAAAATTGATTCAATCGGCATCTCTAAACAGGAAGCTCGTAGTGCCGATGACGAACGCGCCGTGCAAGTTCTCGAACGCACCGCGCGCCGTCTGCCCAGTGGCCGCTTTGAAGTAGGCTTATTGTGGAAGGCTGATAAACTGGAAATTCCCGATAGTTACAAGTTAGCTGTGTCTAGGTTCCTTAGTTTAGAAAAGAAAATGGTGAGAGATCCCGACTATGCTGAACGCTACCGTCGGAATATCCATGATATGCTGTCAAAGGGATATGCTGAACCGTGTTTAGCTCCTCCTAACTTGGGGTCTCCGTTGTGGTACCTTCCTCACTTTGGAGTAATTAATGTAAATAAACCTGACAAGTTAAGAACGGTACACGACGCAGCCGCCAAGTCCCACGGTGTGTCATTAAATTCAATGTTATTAACTGGTCCAGACCTTTTGCAACCCCTACTAGGTATTCTCATGCGCTTCCGTGAGGGCAAAGTAGCTCTAACAGCTGACATTCGTGAAATGTTCCCTCAGATCAAAGTAATTGAAAATGATAGGGATGCCCAAAGATTTCTGTGGCGCGACGATCCGAATGAGCCTATACGTACATACCGCATGTCATCCATGATTTTTGGCGCTGCGTCCAGCCCCTTTACTGCTATCCATATCAAAAACAAAAATGCATTAGAGTGGCAGGATACATACCCCGATGCAGCTCGAGTAATTCTACACGATCACTACATGGATGACTGCATCACTAGTTTAGACAACGTTCATGAAGCAGCCAAGCTGGCTGCGGACATTTACACCGTACATTCTCATGCTGGCTTTGAGATGCGAGGCTGGATATCAAACGATCTCATGGCGCTCTCGTTGTTACCAAAAGAGTCCTTGCTAGAGGCGCCCATTGTGAATGACGTAGATTTAGGTCACCTGGCTAGTCATGTCCGCACGCTTGGCCTTATCTGGCAACCCCCCTGTGACGTGATTGGTTTTAATACGGGAGTCCATAAGGGTGTGTTGCCACAGAAGTTCACCAAGCGAGAGCTGTTAGCCCGGGTGATGCGAGTCTATGACCCTCTTGGAATCATTGCGCCAATCGTTGTTCGAGGCCGCATCATGTTTCAAGACGCTTGGCGTAAGGGTTTGGAATGGGATGAGGAGCTCTCTCAAGATGACAACACTGCGTGGAAGTCGTGGTTTCAGGATTTATCCTCTGTTTCTATTTTACGAATTCCACGTCGCTATAATTTGTATGATTTCGAGTTAGCAGGCTGCGAACTTCATGTGTTTTCAGACGCCAGTGAGTCTGCCTTTGCCGCTGTCGCTTATTGGCGGTTTCTGTACGGTAGCGGAGAAGTTAGACTCTCTCTTATATGTAGCAAAGCTCGCGTGTCACCCCTCAAGCCTGTCTCAATTCCCCGTTTAGAGCTCCAAGGTGCTCTGATGGCTGCTCGTCTTGCTACGTCAATTTGCGAAGCCCACCGACTCAAACCGACGAAACGAGTTTTCTGGTGTGACTCAATGACGACCTTAGGTTGGATTCGCAGCGACGCTCGCACTTTTAAGCCTTTCGTGTCTCATAGAGTAGGTGAGATACTGGAGCTAACGGAAGTCAGTGAATGGCGTTGGATTCCGAGTGATTTAAACGTGGCAGATGATGCAACTCGGGTGAAACGTTTTGAGTTAACTCCAGAATCTCGTTGGATCTCAGGTCCTGCCTTCTTGCTCTCCTCGAACTGGCCCACTGAACCCTTGATCGATGTCAGTGGTCTAGGCCGCGAAGAATTTAAACATCATGTTCATCTTATCACTGATACTGACCTGTCCGCACCAGTCTCCGCGGATCCGCTGCGATTCAGCTCATGGTTGCGAATGGTGCGAGCAACAGCAAAAGCGCATCAATTCATTTTTTTACTGCGTATGCGTAGTCTACAAAGACGAGGCGTTGTCGCCATTTTAACTCGTCTTGAAGGAAGTTTATGTACATTTATTCCCTCTTGCACATCCTCTCCTAATGTCCCTAATAACCTCAATGTATCAGCGAGAATAACAGCAAATGATTTACGCCTGGCCGAAACCCACATCTTATGGCAGTCTCAGCTCGATTCCTTTAAAGAAGATTATTTGCGAATAAAGAACCAACAGCCGTTGCCTCGTAATAGCCGCCTGTTCAAGCTGTCGCCATTCATTGATGATGATAATCAGCTGCGAATGTCAAGCCGCATTGTTGCCGCCTCAGCCGTATCAGACGACGTTAAGCGTCCAATAATTTTGTGTGGAAAACACCCGGCAGTCCGTCTTTTGATTCATAGATATCATCAGAAGGCCGCGCATTCACACCTAGATTTGGTAATCAACGAGCTTCACCAGTGTTACTGGATTATTGGACTCAGAAACGCTGCTCGATTCGTAGCCCATACCTGTCAGCTGTGCAAATTGCGCCGTGCTAGACCGTTCCAACCACCTATGGGAAATATGCCAGAAGCTCGCTTAGCTCATCATAAAAGAGCCTTTTCATTCACCGGTCTCGATTATTTTGGGCCCGTTTATGTCACGGTTGGCAGAAGAAAGGAGAAGCGCTACGTAGCCTTATTCACATGCTTGGTCGTCCGCGCCGTACATCTGGATCTGGTGCACAGCTTATCGACTGACTCAGCGATCATGTGCCTACGCCGCTTCGTGTCGCTCCGAGGAACCCCATTGGAGATTTGGTCCGATAACGGCACTGCCTTTGTTGGGGCCAGCCGGGAACTGCGAGAGTTATACGGTGATGCGGTTGAAGAATACGCTGCCAACGAGTCTATAAACTGGCGTTTCATCCCGCCCTCGGCACCATTTATGGGTGGAGCTTGGGAGCGCCTTGTCCGAAGTGTCAAGGGAGCGCTGAAAGTGTCACTCCATGCGCGGACTCCCTCTGATGAGGTACTCAGAACTGTGCTGGCTGAAGCTGAAGCCTTGGTTAATTCACGGCCCCTAACTGTTATTTCACTCGATCCTAATGCTGAAGAAGCACTAACCCCAGCTCACTTTCTCCTAAATGGATCACCAGGACGTCCCGTTCCAGCCACGCTTCAGGAGTCGGACCTCTCGAGCAGAAGTCATTGGCGGAGGGCACTCAGACTAGCCGATCATTTCTGGCAGCGATGGGTTCGAGAATACCTGCCTTCGCTGTCACCCAGAAGGGGTGGAGGCAGCGCGCCGTCAATTGCGGAAGGAGATGTGGTCGTAATATGTGACTCAAATTTACCACGTGGTTCATGGCCCAAAGGCCGAGTCGCGAGGTTGTTCCCCGGCAGATACCAGAGGCAGCGCGCCGTCAATTGCGGAAGGAGATGTGGTCGTAATATGTGACTCAAATTTACCACGTGGTTCATGGCCCAAAGGCCGAGTCGCGAGGTTGTTCCCCGGCAGAGACGGAATAGTACGAGTGGCCGATGTCGCCACTGAGGCCGGCACATTCAGGAGGCCCCTCCAAAAGCTGATTAAGCTGCCCATTTCATAAAAAAGGGGAGAATGTGCAAGTCTGCCTTAGGCTTTATGTTTTGAAGCCTCCTTTTTATACCTTTTGTCTATTTTTTGATACTTATTGTTTATGGATTTCTGATTGACTTATTACACTTTTGTTTTCACTACCAAGAACCAGCGATTTATTTATTCGGTAGTTAATAGAGGCCTTGGTGTCCCTGCCGGGGCTGTGGGTTGTTCGAAACAGATACCGCACCCCGGACACAAAAGGCTACGAAGGAACATGGGTGGTTTTTAGTCAGTAGGTCTGACACTCCCTTCCGCTCCTTCATTCAGTCATTTGATGATATCCCAATCTCCAAAAAAAAGCCTTGGTGTAACTTTTATACCTGTGCTTTTACCACTTTACATCCCGGGACTAGCGATAAGCAGAAGTAAACGTAAACCGTACAGCAGAATGTAAAGGCGGATGATAATTGGGTGCTGAAATAGGCGGGGCTGGTGGTGCCACGCGGTATCGGTGCAGGCTGCGCAGTCGGGGCAGCTCGGGCGCGGAGCCGAACGCCACGACCCTCGCCACGAGTGAATCCCCCGCCTCCCACACGGCTCCCGCGCCTCCTCCCATGCAGCTGTAGAACTCGTCTGCTGAACGGGCCGATAGAATACGACTGAAAAGGAAAAACTACATTTAGATTATTTTTGTATCATAATTATCATCATCTTCCTGCCCTTATCCCATTCTATTAGGGGTCGGCGCAACACGTTATCTTCTTCGATTCTTCCCTGCTAGACGTCACAGTGGAATTTACTCCATTTACTCATTTTTACGGTTGTCGAAAAGTTCCTCCATACTCTAGTATCTATCTACAATGTAGGTAGATGCTAGTGTATGCAGGAAATTTTATTGTCATGATAATCATTATAATCTGCAGCCGGTTTCGACACTAATGGGCTGGGTGGGCATTACTGTAGTCTCCTCTTTTACAAATATCCTTTTCGTACTCTGATCTGTAGGTATGTACAGTACCTATGCAGTACGTATTTTTTCAGCGAATTTATTTTTAAACAGAACTCAAATGCCTTTGGTTAATACATATTTGCGAATCGTAAACTATCCAATCCCTTACTAAAACAAGAATGAGCAATATACATTTTTATCGCTTATCGGTCACATTCGGATATAGATAACATTGATACCAGGAAAGCGAGGGTGGTCCTATGCGATTATGCGTTTCATATCAGTTTCACTCATATCATTAAGAGTTGCACTTATAGTACGTCTATGTTTAATTAAACTTAGAATTTTTTTTCACGGCTGTAGTTCATTAAACATTTATTTTTTGTGAAGTAAAGACAGAAATTGCGTTATTGTTTACACAGATTCCAAGCTGCAGTAGAAGTATTTCTCTCTACTAACCTTGTCTGTTCTATATCGACCTTCATGTGTGTTGAAATACAATATAAATGTAAAAGAGGAACGCATATCAGTTCGGGATTCCCGTGCTGATGATGTCATCCATTCAATCGGAAGAATTTTCCTCATACTTTACAATGGCTAGATTTTATTAAGTAATTTGAATACTTCTTGAATGAAACATATTCACATGAGGCTGAATAAGTTATAAAATAATAGTCTTTTTATCTGAGTTTGAAAGAACTTGTCTTGTTACAGCCAAAATAGAAACGAGTGGATATCGTTGTAATATTACTTATCATATAATATATCTACTGTATTTGAAACTCACTCTTGGAGCATGTCCCAAATAGCCAGTGCAGTTAGAAGCAGCACTTCATTTCCATCTAGTAGGACAAGGTCCCATATCCTCAGCAGAAACTCCCTCGGCAACCAAGTCGCATAAAGTGTAAGGAACCATTGCATAGTAAAAACATCTGGCAAAGGAGGTTCCACACCTCCACCTGTAAAAAATAAAAAAGAGTTATAAAAGTTTTCCATGAAATATTATTTAAATGTTATGTTTACTGCCAGTATTTCAGACGTTCAAAGTCTTAATGAAATAGTTTCTTTTAGTTTTTATTTATTTTTGTTGTTTGCCTTTTCAAAATCTACGAATCAGTCTTAAAAATACACATTAGTGAAAATGCCGTTACCATCAGATACCCTTTGCAAATGGTCCATGTGTTGGGCTAGGCGGGGCAGGCGTAGTCGCAGGAGATCTCTAAACGCTGCCATGTCTGCTGACAAGCCGCGCAGATCGTCCGCGAAGTAGCCCTCAGGGAGAACTGCCTCCACTAGGTATATCATAACCTACAAATCAATAGTTATTATAAATAAAAGCATGAAAGTCAGACCTAAAAAGAAAATTGAGATCAGCATGATTTAGTTCTATACAAGAAGATTTTATAGTCACCATCCAAATTTTTTCTAGGCATTAAGTATCATTCACTAACACCATTTTTGAAAAAAAAACGATACGTAAAATTTTCACATAAAACATTTTCTCGAAAGAATTACCCGCTCTCCGTGAAACGTTAAAACTTTGTGATGTGAAATCTCGATATTTTTGTATTGAGTGATACTAAAAGAAAAAACACGTAGGTATTCAATGATTTTCGCCAATCTATATATATAAAAATGAAACCCGTTTTTCGTTGTCACGACTTGGCATGAAAACGGCTTGACCGATTTGACTGTTTTTTTTTTTAAATGTTCGTTGAAGTTCAAGGATGGTTTTTACGGCGAGAAAAAATCGAATAATGGCCGGAAAAGCCCTAAAAACAGCCCTTTTCTTTTTCCCATACAATCGTTTTCTAACTAAAACGTAAAATCAATTTGAGCTTTAATACCGTACCCATAAAGTTCAAGTGTTAGTGGAGAGGTTCCGGGAAGGCAAAAGAATTGAGTGACGTTCAGTTGTTCAGTCAACGAATGACAACTTCAAACAGACCATACGACATTATCACAATAATCACAAATAATTACTGTTTTTTTCCCAATAGAAAAACGATTTTTCAAATGGTGTTTGCGTATAATATAAAAATTAATTGCTGTTAGTTAGTCGCGCTAAAACTAGAGAACGGCTAGACCAATTTGTCTAATTTTGGTTTTGAAACATTTGTGGCAGTCCAGAGAAGGTGAGAAATTAGTAGTATGTAGGTAGGTAATAGGTAGGTGGTAGGTAGTTGGTACGTAGGCAGGTAAAAGGGCATTGCAACGCACGCGGGGTACAGCTATAAAAATGAATAGCTGTTCGTTAGTCTCGCTAAAACTCGAGAACGGCTGGACCGATTTGGCTAATTATAATGTTGAATTATTCGTGGAAGTCCAGGGAAGGTTTAAAAGGTGAGAAAGTGGTAGGTAGGTAGGCAGGGTAGTAGGTACAGTAGTAGGTAGGGTAGTAAGTAGGATAGTAGAGTAGGTAGGGTAGTCGGTAGAGCAGTAGGTAGGGTAGTAAGTAGGTAGGGTAGTAGGTAGGTCGGGTAGTAGGTAGGTAGGGTAGTAGGCAGGTAGGTAGGGTAGTAGGTAGGTAGGGTAGTAGGTAGGTAGGGTAGTAGGTAGGTAGGGTAGTAGGTAGGTAGGGTAGTAGGTAGGTAGGGTAGTAGGTAGGTAGGGTAGTAGGTAGGTAGGGTAGTAGGTAGGTAGGGTAGTAGGTAGGTAGGGTAGTAGGTAGGTAGGGTAGTAGGTAGGTAGGGTAGTAGGTAGGTAGGTAGGGTAGTAGGTAGGTAGGTAGGGTAGTAGATAGGTAGGGTAGTAGGTAGGTAGGGTAGGAGGTAGTAGGTAGGTAGGTAGTTGGTACACAGGCAGGTAGTAGGTAGGAAAAAGGGCATTGCAACGCATGCCGGGAACAGCTAGTAATTAATATTATCAGAATTTGGACGGTGACGTCCGAAAGACGTCCGAAGGAAAGTACTACCTTGCCCGTCGGGGCTGCGGGTTGTTCGCAAAAGATACCGCGGCCTCGACATGAAGTGCTAAGAAGGAACATGGGTGGTTTTTAGTCAGTAGAAGTCTGACACTCCCTTTCGCTCTGCCCAAGAGCGGAAGGGGTTATTTGATGATTTCCCACCGTACTACTTCATAATTTGCCGTTGCATAGTATTGAGTATAATTTTCTCTGTTATTTCTCGTATGTAAAAACGTGGTATTATATTCAGTACGCGAATCGAAATCTAGGGTTTGATATCTAACTCAGTGCTCTATATAGTTAGCTTTAGTACCTATTGTAATAATATTTACCTTCAGTGAATCCGACTCAGATTTGTCCATAACTTCTAGTATGATGGCAGCTAACATATTGAAACCTTGGCAGTAGCCCACGTCTTTGTTCCATCTAAAATTAAACAATGAGTTCGTTTATCAATCTAAACAGTTCTGCAATATCTTTTCTCAAGTTGAACTTTGGATTATCATATTTTTAAATCAAACTGTAGGTAACTTACGGGATAGTTTCCATGATTATCCTTTATTATGAGCTCCCGATTTAATCACGGAAAACATCCCGCAAGTGTCAGTCAGAATAAGTTTATTTACAAACCGTGATAGATTAAATAAAACAGAGTTCGCATATTTTGAAACAAAAGTCATGCATCTTTTCTATATTTTATAACAATGCAATTTAAAAGATGAAGATATGAAATAATTACCTCGCGTAAGCCAACAACACTCTTCGAAGCATTGCCTGATTTTCCCGTCCCTCTGCCCCGCAGAACAGAGAGCACCCGGTGCGGTGTAAATCCTTGGAAAATATTAAGTTTCAATGAGAAAAATAAATCAACAATCTCTTCTAATCTATTACGAAGAGAAGAATCTAAGAGAGAATCTATTATCGGAATCCCGCAACCTTCTAAGAATATCGTATTTCCAACTTCAGTATTATTTTCTAACAAGGCTTCCGACAACATTCACAAAACCTCCATATTCACATTTCTTTCTTAGGGCTAGACTAGACAGACCAATTTGCTTGATCATACGAGTAGTATGTGAATATTAGATGGATCTACATAATATATGACGGAATATTTAGAGCTTAACGATAGTTGTGCGTGTTTATGTTGTTTTATACTATGAGCAAATTTATCCCTTAAAATATTGACACACGCACTTGGGATTGAAGCGGAGATTGACCACTTTTAGACAGATCTAGATTTGAATGACATCTTACTTTTAATATTTGCGCGCCAAGCTCCGTGTCATCGGGTTGCGCGGTGCCACGGAAACAGCCGCGCTCCGCTGACGGCCAGTCGATGTTCCTCGCCGTCAGGTGACGCTCCGACAGTGTCAGCCATAGCTGGGATAACAATAAATTAAGTTTTATTAAAGAAAGAAGCATCGGTTACATCATCATCAGTCAGCTGAAAGACGTCCTTTGTTACACATAGGCCTCCTTCAAGCATTGTCACCCAAACGTCGGCGCCGGTCCCGAGCTATTCACAAACGGCGGCGGATTCCCGCAACCTTCATCAGATTGTCTGACTCACCGATATACCTACAATAGTTTAAACTACAATCAATGGTGATTGTACCAACCATATACCTAATATCATGGCACTTATAAACAACACAGTTAAAACTAGAAGACGTATTTTTATGCCACCAGATTAACTATACATAGAAACTAATGCAGTACTCGTACAGTAAGAAGTGGGCGTCTGAATGGCGGCATTGCTTGTCAGTAGTGGCCAATCTTCTCATTTACTTCAGAATGTTAAGAAAACAAAGACATTAAAACTGGCATATCATCCATTTTAAATCTAGGTGAACAGGGCACATACCACAAACCGAAATCACCCGAGATAAATCATAAACTGACAACTACTATTATACCATAAATTAAAGTGGAAATGACCGCAGTATTCTCACTTTGTTCGACCGTAATTGTGTGGAGTCGCGGATGAAAGCCACAATGGACTCCGTTACAGTTGTTATGGTCAGTTACAAAGAGCCTATAGATTGCTATCTTTTAACTAAGTCTCAACAACAACCAATGGGTAATCTTTTGATTTATTTTTATTCACTCGTTAAATATGCTTATTTACTGAAAAGTCGAGAATACGTGATCTTGAAAGAGATGTAAATAGGAATGACGTCAAAGCAACCCTTTTTACGTAAGGTTGTGCTACGTGAGTGAGCTCGTCAAACTCCCGCTACTATGATTTCGTGGAAGCAAATAGACAAGGATTTTTAGATATATGCTCCCGCTTCCTATATTATGTATTTATGTATGATAACTTCGTTTCAGTAGGACGAAACGAAGTTATCTACTTGTGTTGACTATTTGGATGAGATTTGGATAGAGATAGTTGGCGTATTCGGGAATTATATTTAGGTAGATACAGAAAGTTCAATAAAAAAACCAAATTCTAAGTGTTACTCGATTAGGATTAAATGTAGTGAAAATGGGTGAAAATTATTTCAGTAGGTTAGGTAGATCGATACTCGGTGACCGAAGCTATATTTATTAATATTAAAAATCTATACTCCCGACAAAACCGTTTAGAATGAGGATGCTTTTACTGAACTGGTGGCTAATCGGCGGGAAAGATACCGTGAAGTGCGGCGTTATGGGATGTTGGTGGTTCGTTGAAAAAGGTTTTAAGACTTTCAGGAGTCATAATCACAGTATTCAACGCTTTTTTTTCTAAATGGAATCTCACAGGGTTACTTTGAGGCTGCCTTCCGCTGTACCTAACGATCCTGTGCGTGCCAAGAGGCCTTCAGCCAGTACATAAAAACTTAGAAACTTAGCCCAGGACCAAAAACTTTTTGGTACAGTTAATTTTAAAAATATGTAACTCATTACCCTTCTCCCAACTAAGTTGGGGTTGGCTTACAGTCGAAACTGCCTATCTGACCAGTTATTTTGACAGATAGTAATGCAAAAACCATCATCATCTGCCTAGCCTTTTCCCAACTATGTTAGGGTTGGTTTCGGTCTAACCGGATGCAGCTGAATACCAGTATTTTACATGGAGCGACTGGAGAGCAAATTATGCCAAAACCATACAGTTAAATATAAAAACAAAGTTAGTAAGTAATTTAATGCCGAGTGCCGAACAGTGTTTCTCGCAGTGTTTATCTTGTTAAGGAGATAAGTAGACAACAAAAACATAGCACGCAAAAGCACAGTTGACAGACAAAACAGTGTATTTTGTTGGTTTGGGTTTTCCCATCAGGGAATTGCGCTTAGTATGCCGAAGGTAGGTCTTGTGCCCGGGTGATGGCAATAAACTCGGCCCCTCTTATTATACATGGGTCTTAAATATAACTGTCAAAATGTGAGTGTACGTGTTTTTAAAAAATGGTTCTTATCACCTTAAGGACTATTTTTGGCCGCACGGTAAACAGATATGGTCAACTGTGCACGGGATCTTGTTTTAATAATAATTAATAAATAATAAAATTGATTAATTTTTTGGCGATGGTACACTCCTGCCAAACCTTGGGATTCTCTTCCTCTGGAGTTACAGGTGTGATGTTTTGTTTGTTGATAAATACGAGTTACCTTTCTGCGGAAGTGCTGGGGCACGCCGGCGGGCAGGCGTGCGACCAGGCGCATCGCATGCAGCCACTCCGCGTAGCCGCCCTCGCCGGGCCCCTCGCCCGTTTTCGGCGTCACGCCGAAACGAGCACCACTTTCGCCTGCTACGTATCAAAAGCCACCTTTAATTAACTAATCAATCAAAAAAAAAAAAAACTCAGCGTTTCGTAGACCACTGCTAGGCAAAGGCCTCTCCCAAGCTGCACTACTACAACTGTCCTGCGTCTTTCGAGTCAAGTCTGTCCGCCTTTTTATTTATTTATTAAATACACCAACCGCAGTACATTTTTATGTTAATTCTTACTGTGTACCACTAAGAATGAACATATAAAATATTATAAAAACCTAGAAGAAAAGCTGAGGTGGCTTTTATACACTTCATTATCAAGCAAGTTACTGAACAGGAATTTCTAAAGGTCCTTTGATTTTGTATGCAGCGGAAATATGATATACACCTACTAATGAATTAATTCCTTTTTTCCGGTACACATTATACACCGCCTTAATCATGAAAATTACCAAACAGCTAGGTCCTTGCAAACACAGCTCTCTAAAATTTAATGTACCTACCTGGATTTTTAGATTTTCATTAAGAATTAAAGAAAGTAAAACAATAACATCAAACGAAGGCATCATCATCTGCCTAGCCTTTTCCCAACTATGTTGGGGTCGGCTTCCAGTCTAACCGGATGCAGCTGAGTACCAGTATTTTATATGGAGCGACTACCTATCTGACCTCCACAACCCAGTTAATACTGGGTAATACGATACCCTTTGGTAAGACTGGTTGTCAGACTTTCAGGTCACTTATAACGACTGCCAAAGATCTATATATGGCCAGCCGGGACCATCAGCTTAACGTGCTTTCCGACGCACGGAGATAACTCGATATGTAATGAGTGGTCACCCATCCACAGACCAACTTAGGCAAGCGCGGTTTAACCTAAAGATCGACCCGAGTGGTAGTTATTACTAAACCACGAGCTCCTCACGATATATAACATCCATTAATAAACTGCTGCTTAAAATAGTTTACTAAAAGCTTAATTTTATAACCTACAAATGTTTACATAGACTCCATAAGTACAACAGAATAAGAATCAAAACATTATTCTCACTTTATATTTATGAAGTCGACACCAAGCAATTTAATTGTACACTTCGTCTCCGTAAACAGTTGTCTAAAGAAATATCTATATTTGGTCAACAATGATGCGATAAATCGTTGAGTACGTATAGGTTAGTTTTGTGTGTCTACATAACATTACTTAACTGTCTACGGAAAACTGTACCGATAACCGCGTAACGCGTTATTGTTTTCATGGAAACCTACACATGCACAATCAGGACTATTTCATAAGTGTCGCCGATGACGGAACCAAACTACACATTTACATAATAATGTAATTTGGTTCAGACAGTAAAGGAGGAGTGTCTAGCCTTAGAACTCTAATTGGTATATCAAAAGAACAAAATAATGAAATAACATTGAGGTGGAATTCGATCATTTAAACGTAGAAACGAATCATCAATCATAGGCATTTGACAGAGATCACAAACGCGGTACTTCAAAGGTTTCCTAAGGATAATTTCTTGATCATAGCTTCTCTACGTTTGAAATAAATGAATGGACGTACCTGAACCGGCCTTCGATGCACCTGCCAAGCTCCTCAGGGAGTTTAGGAGTGCACTCATCTGTCTTGTAAGTGGCACGCATTTGACAATAAACGCATATCTTTATAACTGCACTAAGCACTAAGTTAACGACCTGACGGCTTAAGTCTATGCAGTGGCACTGCAGGCGGATACGGACACGACATCCTGGCGCTAAGATCTAACTTTATCAGCTACTTTAAGGTTAGACACTGATGATTTATAACAGAATTGTGAAAAAATATGAGCCATATCTCGAGAGCATTTGAGACTGCGTAGTCGACCAGCTGATGTGATGTTTACTGGGAAACTCGTGAAACGAAGCGGCGGGGCTTCCAACCTCCTACCACAATACTGAATCTGTCTCAATTTACGGTACTACAAACTGCCTGTATGCTCAGAGGGAAAATATACTCTTGTCATGTTGTTTTGTGACAGTGTTTCGTGGTACACGGCAGTGGGCATGCGCAGTGGGACCCCGGCCGGTTGTCTGTGTGCGTTATGTATCGATTGAGCGCCGCTGTGTACGTCAGTTTCGGAAACTGATAGAAGGGAAAAGCACCCCATACCCAGTAAAGTTAGCTCTGATATGCGTAAATCTATTTTAAGCTCCCATGAATGAAACTGTCGTGATATTGGCTATCCATGAATAAGGTTCATAAATGTTTCATTGTAAATTGTAATTCAGAAAGTATTTATTTCATCTATTGAAGTTGTATGAAGAGCTTTTGGTTAACGCTCCTCTGTGGTTATGATACAATTTGCTAATGAAAATGCACGACCCATTAGCTGTAATATAAAAATTAGATTCTGCGAGTTACGGAGCCGGAGGCCTTTTACGGACATTAAGTGGTAATTAATTTCCATAAATTGACAATAATTTACACGTTTATCGTTTTGATCGTTATGCTATTGATATAGTATCCATTATATCGATGAGGTAACATTGCGAGGCAATTGTGACAGTTTCAGAAACACTGCAACAAGTAGTCTAACAACAAACAACACCGGACATCATTTCTGAATTCGTTCTGTGATAGCTCAAATTCCCCGTATCAAAAACCTTGTTTTTTAAATTAATGGAAAAACATTTTTGCTGCTGATTAAACTTTTTGGAAAGCCTGGTTTTCGGCAAATACTAGGGTTGTGTGAAATATCACGTATTGTATTAGAAACTCCTTGGTGTCGAATGACAACTTACTGATATGTTTTAGCAGCACGGTCATAGCTGCGGAAAGTCGGTTCTGTTGCCGCCTCAGTCGGTCCTGGATACGAACTTTCTTCGCAAGTCGTTCTCCAGCTATTCGAAGTGTCTCTTCCCATTCGGTTTTTTGTTCCCGAAGTTCGATAATGTCTATGAAATAATGAAAATTCAGTTTCAGTTCAGCCCTGAATAATTAATAAATATGACTACATGTACATAAACTAGGTTCAATTTCCAGATAGTAATTGCTGTAATTTACGATCTAATAGGCATAGTCTATTGTTTCGGAACCAAATTAACTTACACATTAAGTTTAACGGAACAAATAATGCTTGATCTAAATAATCCTATCGATTTTTTTCCACAATACTGCCTGGCAGTATTTTGTCGTATTTCATTGTGGGATAATGGCCATCATTTCCGTTAATTTCGGCGTTCCAGTTCATCTATGATTTTTATTGAGTAAGTTTTGTTAGTTTTTCAATAAGATGACAAGGTTCGTTCACAATATGATGCGTAGTTTCAAAAAAAGTAAGTGAACAGTAAAGTAATTAACTGTTATTTTCCAAACGAGTCGAACCATTTCCATTGAGAGAGTTAATTATAATAATAAAGCAAACTGAAAGTTCAGCTATTCTGTGAAAGGTTTCGTACCTAATGATTCCAAAAAGTTGCGTTCAATGGCTTCTGTTTTCTCCCCACAGTTTGACTGACACGAAGTGAACGATGCTGACGTGGATCTAGACATTACACATTCAAATCATAAATTATTACTTCGGATTTATTGACGCGGCTAGAACAAAAACATTTTGCATTTTCTTTGATACTACTTAAAGCACTTTGGCTTTAATCTACTTAGGGCTAATACGCTTTTGCAATAAACGTGTTTACATTTTTATGGATGCTGTTTTTAAAATAATGATGGATTGACGTCAAAAAAGAATAGTGTGTGGGAGTTGGCTGGAAAAACAGTTTTTTTTAAATGGCATTAAGAAATATTTTTGAAAAAAACAATCCGAATCCTAAAAAAAAACATTAGGAAGTCGTTGGCTAGTTTGTTTTATTGACGGAAATATCCATGAACTTATTTAAAAAAAATATATTTACAGCCGAACAAATAAGGAGAGGTTTAACTCTCCTGAAGTTGGTTATCTTGTGGGTGTAAGAATTTATGTACTTACTCTCTTATTGTGAGATCCTTCTTAATTCTTCACTTCAATTTAATCATTACTTATCAAAAAACAAACCATTCGTACACTGTATCAAAATAAAACTACTCTACACGCAGCAAGAGGTTTAGGGCTAATTGATTACGCCAGGGTGTAGGAAGAGGGAGAAAAAGAGCCTGAAAAAAATGTTTTGGAGTAACAATTAATATTTTTGAGATAAAATATGGGACAGTGAAGTCTAGTGGAAAATTCGATATAAAAAATGAGTTATATTTGAGAGTAGTTTTATTTTTTAGTAAGTACCTACATAAATTAGTACACCCCAAAAGAATTTTTCATATTTCTTCAGTGGCTGCTGAAGACGTTTAGTAGTTCTAAAACGGTACTTACACATGACTGCAGTCGATGCCACTATGGCCGCCCCAGTCACGCTGGTTGGAATATAACTCGTCGAGTAAATCTTCAACCAGATCTTTGACATCTCTTTTCTGGATTTGAAAATGTAACAACAAATTAGTCAAGTTTAATTTAGTATTGGTATTGTAAGATTAGAAACGTGATGATTTTTTTTTTGTTTTACATGAAGGTACTCACTGCAGGGCACAGGACTCCCCTTTCTCCATAAACCTCAAGTACAGAGAATGGCAACAACAAATAACATTTATAACATCTATGGCTAATAGGAAAACCTAGTTTTCCAGTATCAGATTAACACTTATGAATTACTTACAAATCTTTGTAGCTTCCACCAACCTCACTGGTACCTAAATGGTTTTATAATATTTTCCACAGAACAGAAAGAACATTCTGTTCTGTGATATTTTCCCTGTCGTTTCCATGCTTGCGATGTATTATTTTTCCATTACCTTTGAATATCAATTGCGTACCTGCGAAGAGTTCTTTATAAACGGTGCGGGCGGTATCGGAGATTGCTTTTTGTTGTTGATCCTCGGTATCCTAATTTTCTTGGTTTTTTTATCTGGGCTTCGTTTTTTATTTTCATTTACTAAATCTGAAAAGTCTAACTCGAACCTTACGACTTTTAGATTTATTGGTTGATGTACACTTATCGTTTGCATTTTATATTTGATTTGTAAATACTTATTGATTATGATTTGTTTATTCTAGTTTATTCGCGGTTTTGTTGTTATTAGATAGCTGTTTGACATTTTTTAATGACAGAGACAAGTAAACAAATATTTGGTTTTTTCAAATACACTTTTAATGTATCTGAAACTTTGTTATCAGCACTTTTTGGTCACAATCGTGTAGTTCCACTAGTATCCACTGAACTGTTTGGTACCTAATTAAATTTTAAACTGTGAGCAGTTATTAGCTGTCGAGTAGTGAGTGACACAGCGGGGTGGGAGGAGGCGCGATACTCACCCACGTTTGTGTCGGCTGGCTCCTGATAGCGGTGATAACGACTAATATATTCATTCGAATGCATGCCCAACGAGCTTAAGGTCAACGGTTATAGGATTTTATCATTAAAATGGGAGTTTTCCATGATCTAATAGCTAAATATCATTTAAAACGGAAAAATGCATATCGGTTTGACGTGCAGTAATCAATCAATCACGTTTTGTTGGAGGGTATGGTAGGGGAATGGTTATAGTTTGGTACAAAAGGGAACCATTTGACAGTTAATCGATGGACACTATGATAGCCACTGACATTTAAAAAGATACGCAATAGCCCTGCATACCAGCCAAAGATATATTGCTTATTAGTACAAGTTTTAATGTTAGAATAAATTAGTAAGATAAATGTTTTTAGTTTCCTTCATCCTTTCCTCATTGTTCCATGAGCACTTTTAGTACAGACATTTCTCTTTACTTTAGTAATCCTAAGTATTCGCTCATTCGAAATGACATGTGTACGTTGAGCTTTATATTTTAAGTATGTGGTCCCGATAAAGCTACTTGTTTCGTGAAGCCCAACTTAATTATTGCACACCAATCCTGGAGTGTCACTATCTAATGACACTTTAACATTGCCCAACGTATTTTTACAATGGATCACCATTATAATGCAATGACTGTACGTTAACGGCAGCAGATGGGGTTCGTGGTTACGACTCCAACTTACGGATGGTAAGTCGTGAGGTCGTAAGTTCGAACTCAGGCAAGCACTTTACTTAGTGTAATATTGTATTTTCACATTCCACAGCACAGGTGTTAAAACGGCGTAGAAAAACTGTGTGAAGGAAGTTGACATGTCCTAGAACCAAAAATGTGAAAACATGGGGTCCGCGAAGTGGGTTATGGCAAAATTATAGCCTAGAGACCCTCTTAAAGAGATCATACTATGGCCCTACACTGGGATTTGGAAGGCTGATCCCACCGTATTGCCTAAAAAAGGCAAAAACTTAACTAGGTATTAGAAAAAAATACCAACAATGCGATTCGTACTTTCATAAAAATAACACAAAATTACCAACCATAACAAAATTATCGATGCCAAGTGGTTTCCAAGGAAAACAAAACTGTCAAGTTGTCACGACAACCAACAGCAACGCCTTTATTTGCGAATCAATTGTCCTGCGATTTGAATCGCTGCTATTTCTCTAAATTCGATATTTCCTTACGATCGACTGTCGTATTTTTTGTCATTTGAACTTTTGAAGAAACAATGAGTGAAGGACAGCCTCAGGGTCCGCCACCAGATTCTCAGCCTGGTTTCTGCTCAGCAACATGCACCGACAAATGGGCTGGTAGAGCACAGATGAAACAGCCCGACCTGAAGACTTCAGATCTGTTTGTGACCTGCAACCTTCCGAAGAGATTCGAACATCCCCGTGAGTTGAAGAATTTTCATTTAAAATAAATCTATCGAAACTTTCAACACATTGAAATATGGATCTTGAGAGGTTTATTTAATACTTCTATAAATAATTATGTATCAATCAACTTTATGTGTGCCTAGTAATAGTATACAAATCTAAACAATAAGTGGCACTATTCGGTTCTAGTCCAGATAAAGTGAATATAACAGGATCATGGAGGCTGTATTAGTATTTAAGTTCTGGACTGGCTCTGTTGGGTTTCACAATTTCATTATAGAATACCGCAACAGTTCTTCAAACTTTTGTATTTATAGATATATCTAAGCAAAGTTTCTTCTTATCTTAGGAAGACACAAATAGCTTTATTATTATACCAAAAGCCTTTAAAACTTTCCTCAAATATAACCTATCGAAAATAATGTAGACCGCGTACCTTACCTTTGAATTAGTTTTAATTAATTCATCAAAAAGTTTCTGTAAACAGGGTCTATGAAATTAAATTTCATTCAGCACTCGATCCGAGTTGGCCAAGTTATTTTCGATATCGTGTTTCTGATAGGTATAAATAAATCTAAATATAATAAATAAGCAAGGAAACTTTTTACAAAGTTTTATTGAAATGGGTAGACCGCAAAAATATGTTTAAGTACAGGTAATGGTTTATTTTTAGAGTTCTGTGTTAAACTGAAAAAACGATGTACCTACAGCAGGTTATCTGAAGCAATATGCCACTTATTAGCCACCGACGGTAAAACGGTTGCCACGTATTTAGTACCTACAACAATGTGAAACCCCTAACATAGATATAGAAACATATCGTCACTTATAAAAAGAAACCAGCTGTTTCCTACAACACGATCAAAATGTATGGAACAACAGATTTTTTTTAAATTCTAAAGAATTCTGTGATTAGAATGATGTGATGTACCACTAGTGTCCCTTTTTTTTTTTTTGGGGGGTGGGAAATCATCAAATAACCCCTCCCGCTCTTGGGCAGAGCGAAAGGGAGTGTCAGACTTCTACTGACTAAAAACCACCTATGTTCCTTCTTAGGCCTTCATGTCGAGGCCGCGGTACCTGCGAACAACCCGCAGCCCCGACGGGACCACTAGTGTCCCTTCACCCTAAAATATTATATAATACTAACGGACCTGCCCGGACAGCAGCGTCAACCAGCCGGGTCCTATTATGTTTTCAAACCATCTATAAACCCATTGAAATATCCCCATAAAGTTTCATCCAAATCGGTCCAGCCGTTTAGGAGAGGTTCAGTGACATACATACGTACATTAGAATTATACACAGGGTGTAAATCAACCCATCACACAGCCGTCAACCAAGCATTCTGTACATCTAACTAAGTACCCCTACGCAAAAATTTTTACTGGGAAACAACTTTTTTTTTTGGGATAAAAATCACATTTTACGGTAAAACTCAATGTAGTAAGTACTGTTTAAACATTGTGCTAGTGGGTGCTTTGAATAGAAAACGTGTCATGGAGGTAATTTAAGTAAAGTTATAACCTGAAAAACTAGTATTTCCAAAAACAGCTGTGAAAAATTTGAAACTTTATAGGGTGTAAAAGTACCCTTAACGCAAACGAAAGGCACTTGTTTTCCCCACCACTGCGATAATTTTTTTGTTCTAGACCATATCTGGGAACCTCCTAGTTACGGAGATATGGATATTGGGTCAAAGTTCCAAATTTTTCACAGCTATTTTTGTATATACTAGTTTTTCAGGTTATAACTTTACTTAAATTAATTAATTACCATAATCCGTTTACTATTCAAAACATCCACTAGAACAATGTTTTAACAGTACTACATTTAATTTTACCGTAAATTGTGATTTTTGACTCAAAAAAAAAAGGCGTTTCCCAGCAATTTTTTTGCGTAGGGCTGACGTGACGGCTGTGTGATGGGTTGATTTACACCCTGTATAAAGATAATATAATGAAACAAACCCAGTGTGGCCCTTTGACCCAATTTTCAGATATATCTATCGTGCAACCACAACTGTTCTTAAACACTTATTGTTCTGTCTGACCCCAGCCATAAAAATCCTCATAGCATACAATTCCATGTCGTGGTAAGCTTTGCAGAGGCCGACTTTCATTTCAGCCTTTTGGTTCTTTGTCCACAATAGCTGCGTCATATTGTCGTCCTCTCTGGGCCAATAAAAACTTTGACTAGCCTTGAGTTCGGAATCTGGGACTCGGTCAGGGACGAAGCGAGCTATGACAATTTCAAACACTAACTCAAAAAACCACAGAATACATACAACAGAATGTTGGCTGTACGTGAAAGGTTAGGTATGCTGGAGATTCTAGTAATTCATACTATTCATATTTTTTCTTAGCTCAAAGGGATTCTGCACAGTCATGCTGATATTCCAAATCAGTACAGACTGACGCCAGCATTCTATTGATAATGCGTTTTGTGGTTATATACTGTCGTACACGTATCGTTACGCATTGTTTCTTCTTTCTGACGTCTATGTTTCGCTCAAGCCTGAAATATTATGACAAATCTCCAGCAAAAATGTTTTTTTTTTAAGGTTTCTGTTTAACGTTTCACAATAGGATATCATTGTAATCTAGCATTCTAACAACAAACACTTAATAGTGTCATTGATCCCGTACTCGTTAAAAAGGCATGCGGGCTTTTACTTTTAATCAATAATGAACAAACGAAAAAGTAGCTTCAGTAACACTCCTTTTCTTTTTTTTAGGATCCATACGTAGAGTCTTTCGACTCTCATTTGAACGTAATGAAAATATATCTAACCGCAACTCGCGGGGGATGAATTTCGAAACCGCAGCACGTGCTAACTTACATAATAGAAGCGAAATGCTTTTTGAATTCCGAATTTAATATTTGAGAGAAAAGTTTTAATAGTTCGTTTCCACTTTCTGATAGTTTAATTTTAAAAATTGTATTTCGAACATTTCAATCACCTTTTAATCTTTTTGTCGGGTAATACCTAAACAATAGCTATAATACGGATTTGTATGACAATGTATGTTTGCAAATTAGTAGGAACATTAAAAATTATTAACGTTACAGATTGGTTTAACGGCTACGGGTGTCAGCTGAGCAGCCAACACCCGTTCTACAGAACATCTTCCAGCGAATACGGGTGGTACCCTCCAGGTAAACAATTTAACTACATTAGACGTAGGTACAAATTTCTTCACTTAATTCGAATTCCCGACCAAGAACGATTAAGGACCGGTGAACATATAAAGCGGAGACGCAATGTCTCGTACACAACCAACTATTATGGTACCACATTGATATTCAATAACTCAACCTATGGAAAAAGGCAATCAGATTTATATACCGAAAATTCAGTCCTTTCGAGGGATATATTAAAAAAAAAAAATCACTAAGATCATAACAGATGTATGTTTTAATTTATAATAAAGACAAGCGTGTCTTAAAATAGATTTTAGTAAACCGGTTGTACCTAGTTGTCGTAGGCGACCAAAGCATGCAGAGAAAAGCTAATTAATATTGATGTTTCGTACTGAAAGGTGTAAAGGGAAAATTATCTTCCGTCTGTTCTACTAGTTTGTCGGTCACAGCCTACTTACATGTATTTTGCTGGTTATTTTAATGACTACGACATAGTTAGGTTCTTGTTTTTTATTTTATGATGGTGAAATAAGGAAAACATCAGATTTTTTTTTCAAAACCTGAAATGAGGCCATTTAAATATTTGTCTTAAAAATTAACCTAATTGTCATCGTTGAAACTCAAATGGAGAAATAACAGACCCCGGACCCTGACAGATACTTCAGTGAGTAGTTATTGTTTAGAGATGTCCGTGGCTGGAGTCGCGTCCTAAACTAGGGTCCGAACTTCTTCAATTACGACAGGTGCTAAAAATCATCGGTTTTTAGTCAAAACTTTGGTCGATTTTAGCCGAAGCGGAAAATATGGTAGAAGGCTGAAGTTTCGATCGGACACTATCCGTGATATACAAACCGTCGTTTTGCAGTTGCATCAAATTCAAGGAGATCATTGTAATCTCTTTTTTCTCAGATTCAAGGTTGGTCCCATAATAAAAGTTGTTTTTAATGATGAGTACAATGACCTTGAATTTGACGCAATAGCAGAACGACAGCTGGTATAATATCTGCAACCGAACCTTTGTTAATCCGGATTTCGTACTCATTCTTCTCGGTTATTTTCTTGTTTCTGTTTCCATTTTAGGCTGGTACACGGTTGCTTCTGAGTATTTCCCGAAAGCTCAAAAGTTTTCGTCTGAATTGGCTCGAGCTGGCATGTATCGGAACTATTCTCTTAATACTGGCTCCGATCATAAGATTTGTTAAATACGGGTAAAATGTATTGAACCGTGTTATTTAAGCACTTTTTTTTGTATTATTCGCTCTTTTCGGCCCGTTGCTGGGGTCGGCTAGATATCTAGAGAAGCTTTAGTGGGCTGCTTTTAAATGTCAATGGTCTAGTAAATATTGCTCGTTCTTGCCTTGTAGGTACAATTTGAACCACCCTGAACTGCGCACTGGCGATGATAGATGGGTATATAACACTTAAACGCAAAAAATAACACTTAATTATTAAGAAATCCTAATTGAATATTATTTAAAGTGAATGGGAAAAGGTAGCCCGCGAAATTCGAATTTTCTTACGTTTTTTGCAATTTCCCGGTCAGTGTCAAGTCGTATGTTAAATAAAAATGTATATTTACTGATTAATAATAATTAAAATCACCAATACAACCGTCTCAATGCATAAAGGTCTCAAGAATGCCGTTTTCGTCAAATAGTCACTCAAGAGACCCATTTTAATTAACATACGACTTGACACTCACCGGGAAATTGCAAAAAACGTAAGAAAATTCGAATTTCACTTTAAATAATATTAAATTAGGATTTCTTAATAATTAATTGTTATTTTTTCCTTTGCGTTACGCCCAAGTAATCTTCCGCATATCCCTTACGTTCTTTCTACACCTTTTCTTCTACACTGCACTCTGTGTTATTTTTCGTACTTTGTGATTGTGCAAATGTGCACACACCTCCAAAGTTTTTTTTTGTTGCGGACCATACTTGCACAAGTTTTTATTTAATGTGTAAGGAATGATATGAAAGAAAAAGGAGTAAATGATATCGTGACGGTTGACATAAGAGAATGAAAAAAAAACATGTTGCACCGACCTCAAGTAACTTGGTCTTGGTTGGCGGGAAGGTGATGATGAGATGATAGGTTAAGCACCTCAATATGAATCTCTTATAGCGTATAAGGTCTTGCCGGTTTGGCTACAATGTATTATAGATTTACCACATAATTATGACTGATGTCGCTCCAGATTTGTACATATAATATCAAGAAATGGGAACTTATACTGTTTAATGGGATACTACAAGGCCACAGAACAGTTCTGATATTGAATCAGCATAGTTCAGTTTTTAAAATGCACGATGTCAAATGGCTGCCTATTGCTTATCAACTAGCACAAGATTGTTTTCATCTATCACAGCTCTGTCTTACTTGCATGGTAGAAGATATGTTTCTATATCTAGGTAGTTTTTCTGCATGAAGAACAAATTATTTAGTCTAGCTTTATACCGCGTGAGAAAATTGCGCAGAAAAAATGTGCAGTAGCATTCTATCAGATCTAAACCAAGCGAGTCTATCGGTAATTTTGTTCCACGCTTACCCCGTGGTGGGAACCCGACCTTAGTTGGGTACTCAAATCATGGTGATTGATAATAATTTGTTTTTATAATAATTGCAGGATATTATTCAGTACCGACTGTGTTCTTCCCCGCCGGACAAAGGTTCACAAATGCCCTGTCAGCTGCGGGCATGTACCGGAACTACAGTCTCAACACCGGGATGGATCAAGGAGGGTACCAGTGAATACAGGAAGCGGCTGATGATATTATGGCACATCGAGTTTAAGTTCGATCAAACCGGTATGGACGGATTCCGGACCAGATGCAGGCACCGGACAATATTTGTCACACTCCGGAAATGGTTGCATATGGTCCTTACCAACTTACTGGTTTGACCGAACCCATAGAAATATAAATCTATGACCGAACCATTAAAGAACATCTTTGTTTATGTTAACCATCGACACTTTGAATCTGACCTCCGTGACAATTTGTTTCCTAAAACTTAATGTGCCATAATGACGCCCTAGTACTTTAATTACATGCTTACAGTAATAACTAGGTAACTAATAAATGTTATGGTGGACTGTGAAAAATCCCCGATTGTATCAAATATGGGCACTTACGCACACGCCCTGCCTCGGTCTGTTTTAACAATAAAGTCTACGGCCACCTTTAACGATCCATCCGAGGATTATTTACTAATTTATTGCGTATTTGTTATGTAATTCTACATAACATAACATAACATCAAAGGGCAAAGGCCTTCCTTCCGTCCTTTCATTTATCTCTGTCTATGGCTTTTTGGGCCATTGAGCCATAGATCCCTCTTCGGTCCAGTTTGTCACGCCATCTCGTTCTGGGTTTACCGCGTCGTTGAAGCTGATGTGCCGCAGATGTAGCCTGCCCATTTCTATTTTAATTTGTTCAATGTTAACTTGTGCAAAATTGGTGCCGTTGGTTTGTCAAGGCGAGGGAAGACCTCAAGTTTAGATCATGAGTAAAAATAGTTTATACCATACCTACTCTAAAAAGCTTATTTTATTCACGCAAAACAGTGAATAAAAAGGCCTTTTATTCACTGTTTTGTTTTTATTCACTATTTTGGTGTTTGAATTTGGAACACAAAAATATATCCGGTCTCTATTTCAATGCTTACACAAACTCTTTGCGCTAAGATTCGAAATTCAAAACTCTTTGGTGCAAATAAATTCTCGAGATTTGATTGGTTGATATTTGCGACAAGGAGTTTGGCATTAGATTAATAAATATTGTTTCACAAGTTGACCACCCTAATGATAATAATAAGAAAATTACGCTTAACTTCAGTCATTGCTCTAATTTTAATGTCCATTTCAATTAATGTAACAATTCTTATTTCTTGATTAAATTTCTATTTTCGCTTAAATTATGTCTTTTCTCGTAGTCATGATATAAAGTATAGTATGCAACTCCTGAATAAAGTACGAATTTATATCGAGGGCCATGAATCACTCGCGTCGTTCAGGATTCTAACAGTTGAATCACTCGCTGCGTTCGTGATTCAATCATTAGAATCCTTCACTTGCTCGTGACTCATCTACGGCCCTCGCTTTAAATCCGTCCTTTATTCACTAGTTGCATAATATACTATTTTCTAAAATATTTTGAAGAATAATCAATTACTCGTAGTACCTATAATTATTATTTAGGCATATTTTTGACATTCATTTCATTAATAAGTATGGTGGAGAGTCGTTGATTTTATTCGCCTTCAATTAAAGTTAGATACTAAAATAAAAGGTCAAATACATGAACAACCTCCTTAAATATTGGTCTTCAAACATAAAAGGTTGCATAAATTAACGACTTTCGTATCTTGGGATTATAATCCATTAATCAAGTTATAATATTATGTTGTTCGTAGTGTACTAGGTTTCGCTCAAATTGATTCAAGTGCTGTTTAATATATTGAATATTAAGTTTTACCTAAAGATTCACTGGCAAACTTCGGGTGTCCCCGGTACTGTTAAATGTATGTAAAAACATATTTATTCGTATTCAATGTTTTCTTGTTTATCGTTGTATTTTGTATTATTTTGTATCTAGTTCACAATAATATTAAAAATACTGGTAGTGAAAAAATCACTATTACCACTGAAAGAGCACAAAGTATTGAAACTTAAAGAACACAAACTATTGCAACTAAAAAAGCACATAGTATGGCAACTAGAATAATACAAACTATTGCAACTAAAGGCGAACCCACATGTAGGTGCACACGCCTACCGTTAAGTTACAAGTCGTAAACCCATTTCGTTGGCGTCGACGCGGGTTCTACGTGGGTCTACGCAGGATCTACGCAGGGTCTACGCAGGGTCTACGCGGGCCTAAGCAGGACCTACGAGGCAAATTACGTAGTTCTGTCAGAGTACATTATATTTTTAAGTCTAGTTTTGATCCTTTACATGAACTTTATATACTAATAGTAAAATTATAACTTCTCATAAAATTGCGTGTAAAAGTGAGGTCATGCTATGCAATTTTTAATAGAATTTATACATGTAAATTTTTAAATAGATTTATGCAACACGCAATAAAAATGCTTTTATATCATTGAATAAAACAAGTATTTATTCTGTTATGCCTTTTTATTTTTATGATTCCGTTTGAAGAGTATGGAAGGGATAGTTTAAATAAAATCGCCAGCATCGGTATTGACTTACCAAAAGAGGTATTTATTATTATTCATATTATATCGATTAACATGCATTCAAATTCCATTAACATATTCCATCCGAACTAGGACATGGATGCCACACTCGATAAAAATATCATTTTATTGCAAACTTCTACAAAAAACCTCTCAGGGTTTAATAACTTTTAACTATAATTAGGATCATATGGAAGTTCCATAAATCCTTTGGTTAATTTTAAATCTGTCAAAGCAGATTATTAACTACTAATGTTGTGACACGCCATGTCCTTTTATTACCTATAGAAGATTAAGTCACGATAGAACGGTAAACAGGTAAGACTCTAGAACCCATGACCGAGGTCGCGTCCCTTACCGTGACCATCTTAAAATGATTATCCATCTCTTCCGTATTGAGTACACATTGTATAACTTGTTAGCAACAACAACAACAGCATTTATATTAATTTGAGTGTTAATATTATATTCTTAACAATTAACAAATATCGAAGTCTTTAAAGGATATAAATAAAATAAATTATAACTAAAATACAAGTAAACGACCGTACTAAAAGAATACATAACACTCACTAAATATAATTCAATTAATATTTTAATTCATATGTATGAAAAAGTCGTAATAATTATCTAATTGCGCTTTTTATAGACACGTAATTAGTTACACGTAGCTACATCGTGGCTATCGATACTAAGGATTCGTGTCAAAATCTAACTACCGGTGCATACTTAGAGAGTAAATTATAGTATATTTACCTAAACGTAACCTAGGTACTACATAGTATGCCCGTACCGCGGCGTTAACAACGAAGGATAGTTATAAAATATGATAAACTAATGTCAACGAACTAAACGCAGGTACCTATTGTTTTGCTCAAACTTAACGCTTGCTCCTGATCCACTGCCTTAACGTAATGAGTTATTTAACTTACATTTGTATACGTACATAACTATTTTCGTTGTAAAATCTACGATAACAAGTGGGCTTGGTTATAATATTATCTGTTTGTTATATAAAAACGCTTAAAATTTACTAATATTTAATTTATGAATGTTCTACGAAAGTGTGATTAGGTAAATTAATATTGAACTACACATTGAAATGTCTACGATTGATTCGCAATAGCTAAAGAATAGTATAACATTGCTATATATTAGTATAAAGTTTTAAACTTGAATATTTATGATAGCACAATGCAAAAGCCAAGATGCACATCGAGTCATTCTGATATGACGTATCATCACACTTCGTTAACATCACCCCCATCGTCTCTCCATACAATCATGAATATGACTTAACATGTTATAAATACATAGATATATGTAAGTAGCATATGCTTAATACAATAGTTCATGAAGAAGTAGCATAAATAATATTGATTTAAGATGCCTACGTGATAAACGAAGCGTGGTTCACACATACGAAGACGTACATAATAATAACAATATATTCTTAACACTATGAAATACAACTAGTAATAAGGTATAATATATATAAAATGTGGATCAATTCTTGCGTTTAACAATATTGTCTTCAATAGCATTGCTCATATCCCAATTGCCAACAATTTTAGATCTAACAGGACGACGGCGTCAAATGATTTAGCCTTTTCAACGTTTACAAAATGCGTTTTTTCCCGAATATTATTAAGATACTTAAACATTACATAGAATGTTATCAATTATTGTTCGATTTCCGGCATCGATGTCTATACTTTCAATAATTTCGAAGTAACGTTACACGTCGTCTTTGCATCCCAATCCTAGTATTGCTTTGAATTATTTGTCTTCCATAACGACTATTAATAGAGAATAGTGTTTAATATAGAAAGCCCATGGTATGCTGGTCTCGTACGAAGGTGCAGTAAGTGTAGAAGGGAGTCGGAGACAGAGAGAAACACTACGACTCGCGAGGCAACGCGCCTCGCGGACACCGAACGGGTTCGATCACAATGCAGCTCAGTTGATTCGTATTTTCATATTTATAATAAACTTATTGTAAAAATCTATAGTTATCATACATTAAACTATGCTTAACATTCTGTTTCTCACAAGGATGCATTCACCATTCAACCGAGAGGGAGGGATGTTTCGTTCAAATAGGTGCAGCTGGCTGGGATTTCCTGTGTTTTAAATCGGCATAAACACATTTGGGTTACAACTTCAGATGCAAATTTTGGACCGGTTGTTTATTTCTTAAATCTTTTGTTTACATGTGTTTATTTCAGTAGATATCGCACTGAACGTTTAGTTTGATCTTTATCTACGGGTTAGTGCTGCGGGCAACAGACGTGTAGTGAATGTATTATGTTGCCATTGTCAAATTTGGCGCATGTCCGCAATTTTGTAAATGCGATCGGGTTGTCGTGTAAGTAAACGTTGTCTATCATTCGTATATTTTTCAGTACATCGTCTATTATCCGAATATTTGGTTGACTTTTTACATGTCGCCGAATATTCCAGCGAATGTCTTGCGTAGATTCTTCATGGTGTCCTCGGCGTCTTCGGTGAGGGCCGCACTGAGCGAGCCCTGGCGTGCGAAGCCCCCGCGGCCGGGGGTGGAGCCGGCGGCAGGCGTGGCGGTGGGCGCCGAGCTGCTCGTGGTACTGGGCGCAGCTGATACCGACGATACCGTGGACGACTGAGATACTGTTGGCAGAAAATTGTACTATCTCAAGAAATGATCTGAAAGGCTGCCACAAGTCTATGAGTTTAATTTGAATCTCATCTGCACTCGGCGACCTTACTTTTCTTGGTGTTGGTGGTAACTTGATGATGGTTCAACGAACGGTAGATGGGTGTTTTGGTCATGAAATAAGAATTTTTAATTGAGAGGCCAATTACTTCACGTTTTTGATGCCTCCATCGCCGTTATCTGTGTGTTATATATCTAACAAAAGTTAGTTTGCCCAACAAAGATAGATATTATTGTAGAGAAATGACAGCTCGTTACAATTTTTAAAATGCCTGCGTCCGGATTTCCGAAGAGCACTGATTGCACGCACTTCTTTTTGTACTAACATATGAAGTCGCATTCAGCCCGTTGATCTCCACTTGTAGTAACAGGCTGTTTTAGACATTGGTCATCATAAACTGTGTATATAGGTCTGAACATGAGAAAGGCTATAAAAAATGGTGTGGCATCTAACCCTGGGAATCACGGCGGGTGAGTGGTGGCGGCGGTGGCTGGGACGGCTCAGCAGGTATCGGCGGCAGCGGGCGGTCGATGCTGGCCGCAGACGCCAGAGGCGCCGGTGGTGGCGCGCTCGGTGGGCCCGGGGCTCCCACTGGGGGCGCGCGCTCTTCTGTCGGTGACCCGGCTGCGGAGCTGCCCGATACAGAGCTCCGGGATGTAGTCTTCGTTATACCGGGACGGCAGACCGCCTGGAAATGTTTAACAAAAAAGTTTAGGTAAACGGTTTAACTCTGGTTAAGCTATCTAAGGGGGTGACTCTGACTAGATATTCTAAAAAAATCCCAAAATTCCTTGTCTTTTATTACTCTGAGATCATAGTGCTCTATCCGGGGAAATACTTACTATGGGGAACTACCGCCAAGAAGCGTTGCTTCTGGTGCCGATATTATTCACATTACATCATCATCATCATTATTATTTTTACATGACTTTCTGCTATGTGCATCTGGATTGAGGGCCCATTTTTTTAAACCTTGCCAAACGAAATAAGACTCATAGGGAAATTACTTAAAAATAGTTAAAACTTAAAGCATAGGGCCACGAATTTCTTAAACGTGAATTAAAAATGTTATGATTAAATAACTTGGGCCCTCAATCCAGACGCGTGCATAAAGTGGCATAGCCTAAATCTCAGTAAGTCCTATCTTTGGGTTCATAATTTTTATTCAGGAATTTAGTTAAGAATTTCTTAAAGATTTTAAGAAATTCCCAAATCTGTAGAATGTGACATTACAGATTTATGGCGGTATTTCTAGGGCCCTCAGTTCAAATGTGTCTGTACTGAGGAATCTGCAAAACATGGATTTATCTGAAGAAATACATAAATGCGACTTTAACATGTTTTACTTAGATACTTAGGTGAACTAGTTAAAAAGAAATAATGACAGAAAAGTTAATTGTTACGTAGTAAATGAAAGTCAAATTTTACTAAAACGTCTGAACTGAGAGCCCAACATTTTCGGGTTTATTGACTAGGCTCAACCTCATAGATTAACGCAAATTAGAATAAGATTTTTAACTATTTTTTAATTAAATTTTAACATATCGTCCGTTCTTCTAAATATCATACTTTAAGAGAAAATTGATTTTCTTCTTTTATGTAAGAGAAAAATTTGTAGGGTGACCATAATGATCATAGTTAGTACCGGTACATTTTCAAGATTGATCTAGAAAAGATCTGACAGTTTAAAATAAAACAATTAAATTAACTAAGCATTATTTAATGATTTTTGTGATTTCGGAAATTGTATCTTAGTTATTAAAAAACTTTTTTGCAAAAAAAAAACCGACTTCAAAAACATAAAAAAATGAGAAACACAAAATCGAAAAATACAAATAAGTGAAAAATTAACTTCTTTAAGAAAAATCATATTTTGTTTGTTTGATTACAATTTTTTGCCACCGACTTTAGACGCTGATTTTTCTTCTGAAGTTTATTTTTTACTTTTTTGTTTTTCACTTTTTGTGTTATTCAATTTTGTGTTTTTTACTTTTTTATGTTTTTGAAGTCGGTTTTTTTGTCCTTTTTTAGTTGTAATATCCTATACCAAACATTTACTATTCATTTAACATTCAAACGTTTCGTTCCCTTCAAAATGTTTGAGTGGAATGGTGCTGATCCATGCGTCATGCTCGTGAACGGGTGCTGTCAGTTGTGACTGGTCACCTCTTAGCTGCCACGGTGAATGATATAATGTACCAAGATTTTGTAACAATATTCTGATTTAAAAGAGTGTCCATGGAGTTTCTTGCCCGTTCTTCTCCATAGAGATCTACGATAGGGAATGGGCAACTACCATTGACTTATATATTACTGCGTAAGGACTGGGCGGACCGCATGTTAAAATGACGCCTCGAACGTGGTCCTAAAACGGTATTTTCCTAAGCCGAAGTGAACTAGTCCACGATCGCCTCTCTTCGGGTGCGGTCGTAAATTTTATTAAAAGCTTTATTTATGTTATTTATACCTCGAAAATACCACGCCGCTTATACAAGGTTACGTTAACGAGCAGACTACACCGATTCTCTGTATGGCGAACGCGTCGAGCAAATGTTCGGACGACCGTATCTTTAGTTTTTATATCAATGGCAACTACAGTACTTTCACAAGTTATTATGCCTTGTGACTGTGACTGTAGCTTAGGAGTGCAATGCGTCGTCCCGGGGGTTGCTGCGTCGGGTTGCGCGTCGCCGGATGTCTGCGGCGGCGAGTGCTGTGGGTGCGGGGGCGCGCGGCGGCTCGTGGCGTGGCGGTGGGTGCGCGGGGCTCTGGGTCGCGAGGTGGCGGTTGCGTGTTGCGGCGTGCATTCGTTGTTCCGTGATTTGGAGTCTCGTGCATTCGTTGTTGCGGTGTGCGTCGCTGCGTGCTTTCGTGCTCGCAGTGTTCGTTGTTGCCGGCATTCGGCGGCGTGTGGTTCGGCGTGGTGGCTTTCGGGATGACGTATTGCACTCGTAGTTTAGTTTTATGAATTGTTCTTCTGACATTCAAAAGTACCAGTAATGGTTTAATTGAAATAAATGCTTTGACTTTGACTTTGAAACTAGAAACCTAACCCTTAACCTTCAAGATTTCCTTATTATTGCTTTCAACTCCTAATCGTTGAGGAGAGTACCTTCCATAATCAGCTCACCTAGATAACCTAAAAGAATACAACCATTTATACGTTCCCATTATATTTTGTTAAAGAATTATCCTCCAACTCCTAACCGTTGAGGAGTTATACCTTCATCAACATGAAGTAATGACTGCTATGTGCGAATACTTGAAAAACTTTAGAAAAAGCACTAAACACGTAATAAGTGCCTATACAATGTGAGGGTTGCCCTCGATTTCTCTGGGGTGCAATCATCAGATCCTGATTTTCTTATCATGGTCAAATTCTTTTTTTGTTGAAAAGGAGATATCCCAAGGGTGGTCCTTGGGATATCTCCTTTTCAACCAAAAAAGAATTTTCTGTATCGGTTCAGGGGTGTTCGAGTAATCGGTGAATATACATAAAAGATTTTTTTTTCTTCTTTCATTTTATGCAAACACTGGTAAAGCTGAATAAATGTTATTTTTTTATTTGCTTTAGGCAACTAGGCCCATACCTTAAGGACAATAAGGACTAACATCACATTATAAAAAATAGTAATACAAATAAAGAAAACAAAATTGTAAACTGTAGGTACATATATAATACGTTTAGCTGCAAATATTACGACTTTTCGACTGCGCTTTACTAAATGTACTGGTACTAACTATGATCATTATGGTCACCCTGCAAATTTTTCCCTTATAAAAAGTAGAAAATCAATTATCTCTTAAAGTATGATATTTAGAAGAACGGACGATTTGTTAAAATTTAATTAAAAAATAGTTAAAAATCTTATTCTAATTTGCGTTAATCTATGAGGTTGAGCCTAGTCAATAAAGCCGAAAATGTTGGGCTCTCGGTTCAGACGTTTTAGTAAAATTTGACTTTCATTTACTACGTAACAATTAACTTTTCTGTCATTATTTCTATAGAACTAATTCACCTAAGTATCTAAGTAAAACATGTTAAAGTCGCATTTATGTATTTCTTCAGATAAATCCATGTTTTGCAGATTCCTCAGTACAGACACATTTGAACTGAGGGCCCTAGAAATATCGCCATAAATCTGTAATGTCACATTCTACAGATTTGGGAATTTCTTAAAATCTTTAAGAAATTATTAACTAAATTCCTGAATAAAAATTATGAACCCAAAGATAGGACTTACTGAGATTTAGGCTATGCCACTTTATGCACGCGTCTGGATTGAGGGCCCAAGTTATTTAATCATAACATTTTTAATTCACGTTTAAGAAATTCGTGGCCCTATGCTTTAAGTTTTAACTATTTTTAAGTAATTTCCCTATGAGTCTTATTTCGTTTGGCAAGGTTTAAAAAAATGGGCCCTCAATCCAGATGCACATCTTTCTGCTTTACCACAACCAAAAACATTACAGGTTTTTGTTCTAAAGAAATGACACACCCACAATATCTAAATTTCTATTACCTGCATACGCTGCAACACCAGTTCAGCAAGATGGCGTCGATCTTCCTCCTGCGAGTCTCCCATGAATGATGTGGCGGAGTCGTTGAGCTCGATGATGTGCTCGCGACCGTCCTTGCCCACCACCAGCTCAAGCGCACATACTTCCAGACCACCGAAAATCTCGCTCACCTGTAATTTATAAACGGAAGATCAGTTAACAGGGTTCAGTCCTTCTAAGCGTGTCGATGGCAATCTAAATTGAATCTTCCCCACACTTTGGCAGCTTTAGTCGCCTCTATCAGAGGAATGCAAGATCGAGTTAATGCTAAAAGTGGGACTTCGACGATTGTTTTGGGTTTGAGTGACAAGTAAAAATAAACAGAAACAGTTCACAGGTCTGGTTGTCGAAAATATAAAGAAAAAGAAAAAATAAATTGTTTGGAAGTATCTTGCTAATTTGCAAATACCAATTAAATTCCCCACTCATTAATTGCTGCACAAAACTTTTAACTTTTCTTTTACTCAGTCGCCTTACTTCCTGCAAGAAACCTGCCTTGTTTTTCATTGACCCCAAGATAAGCGTGGCAATATCAAATGAATTGAAATCATGTGCTAATATTATGCAGTGTTTCATGTCCGAGGATTTATGTAAAATAAATACCAATTAATCAATAAATAGCTAACAAAGAATAAATAAAATAAACTTGTAGTTTCCGCGTGCGAATTAATATAAATTGAAAGTCCGTTCCCGACTGGTTTACAAACGATTCTTATTCAAATTAATGCCTTGTGCCTGCCCTTAGTACTCTTGGCACTCTTCTGAAGTAATATTTTCAAAGTTTCGGGAGATTGTTTCTTTTTTAGATTTCTATCGTTATGTTTTGAAATGTAATAGAAGCTGCCCATCAAATAGACCTAATCAAAAAACGGATAAGCTAGATACGAACCTCGTCAATCCACATCTTGTATCTATCGTTCATGCCGATAGCTTCCAGAATCGCGGATCCTTGATTGGTTTTCCAATTTCCCGATATAGATTTGCGCCTGCAAAATATTTCAGGATTATTTATAGACGGTTGGTACGAACACCAACTGTGATATCACACTTCGCACGTGGTACCATTCTTAAATATATTTTACGTAATTGTGTGTTTGCTAACATTGAGAACGCCTGCAACATTTTGTTTTTAATCAGAATTGCAGACTACTTTGATGTTTCTCGTAGGCGCCAGACTACTGCCGATTAAAAATAGTGTAATGATACTTACATGAAAGCTTTGTAGTTAGTGCCGATTTTTTGTATATGGATGTCGTATTTCGCATCGATGTAAGGCTCCACCGTGCAGTAGGTCCCCAGCATGGCCACGACTCCGGCGATGTCCTAGAATAGTAAACAACATGAGCAGGAACCACAATGAATCACTACAACGTTACTCTTAACTTCTGTTACTCATCCCTTAAATATTTTACCTTATAGTACTTTTCGTAGTACAGGACGGGGATCGTGAGATGCATCCCAATTCATTACGCCATTATTTAAGCGAGAGAGTGATGAGCATCGTTACCTGGAAGTCAGCCACCGCGTCCACTTTCACCTTGGCGACGCCACTGTGCGCGTGCCCTATCTTGATCACCACCGGGAACCTGGCCGCCGTGACCTGCGACAATCATATGCGGCCGTTACGTCATTATCGTGATCACTGAGCGCAGCCGACAGGGAGCCTGATCTCACAAGACCTTTCTGTGATTCCATTGTTTCAGAAAGTATTCAAGCATAAAACCTTTTGCCTACAATATTTTCTCTTGCAGCAATACCTTTACCGTCCAACGGTGTAAGATACAAATCTTGGAAATATTCAAACAATCAATAAGTTACGAAGTATTATTTATATCAATTCCGTGGTCGCTAGATTACTTAACTTACGCGCAAATCTCTCAAGGATCGTTAATTTGATTTATGTCATGATTATTTTACGTTGACATGAATTATCGTTCGATTTGTTTTGGAATAAAGCACATTTCATGGCTTTTGTTGAAATTGGCGAATTTCCCGAATTACGAAAACTGTTTTTGGGAAATTTCCGTGCAGTAAATTCGTGAAAACAAAGCTCTATTTATAAGGGCGTATTGTGTAAGTCATGAATGTAATTATAGGTTTGTTATGTGTAAATCATATGCAATGTGTGCTGTTCGCGTTTCATAACCTTCAGTTAATTTTATGGAGTCGATAATAATCTTAATAGGTTTGGAGCACGGAATGATCATCTATGTAATGTCACCGGTTAGATCATATCGTGTCTGTTAATCCACAGCCGTTATTACGGTGAAAGCCAGCTTTACGAACGAAGTCAAACAAAATAAAAACAAAAAAATATTGTATCCCCAGATGGTCTGGCTGGAAAAATAATTTCCTTTTCAGCGAAACACTATTGTTAAGTTTCCGCGGCAAATATTTTATTTTACCGAAACAACATTTTTCTTAGAAATACAATATTACTTGGAGAATTGTGCGTTATTGCTACCACTAACCCGCTATGCGTAATTGATTTCTGTTCATTTTACTGCCTGCCGAATAAGAAATTGACCTGTCAACGTTTATTACCGTTTCACATTTTATTGTTGAGTGCCTATAAATAGAGTTTATGGAAATTAATATTGGTTATTACTGCTACATTTCTACCTATTTAACAATAATGGATAGGATTGCAATTGTGTGTTAAGTAGGTTGGTGGCACGGGCGTCCACGCAGATCATTAATTCGTTTCCCTCTTATTGATCGCGCGGAGAAGGTAATTGTGCCTCCAAGCATCGTCTTTTGCGATGAAATATAATATATCTTCAATTTTGTTTGTTCATAATTACTCGCTATGATCGTAGATATTGTGATGTTGACAATAAATCATTTAAAGGTCTTAAGGTACGATTTACACGTGATTGGTTTAATTGTTTTAAAAATAAGGAAATAACAGCAAGAGCAGTTATTATTCAAATTGAATAATTATATTAAATGTAATAACTCTGCCCACCCTAGCAGCATAATTCATACTGGCAGATTGGTATAAATTGGCACTTGACACTGCTTCAATACATAATCGTTTTCTATTTCCGTGCAGTTTTGACAAGAGGCAATTAATTTTGCGTATTTTTCATTAAACTGGTAGTTATCGAACGCTACGTATCAGTAGGAGGAGAGACATAGAATAACTTACAATTTAAAATAACGGCTGCAAGTTACAATTACCTATTGTTGTTTTTGCATAGGTTCGGCAATAGTGGTAATAACAATATACCAACTTGTGGTCAGTTGCCTAACTAGAAGTGGTGTTTGTTACTTAGTATCAGCCAAAACCACACATAGAGTTATGTGGAAAGATATATAATTATCTAACATTCATATGTTCAGTTTTGCTCCGGTATAAGAGTTTATGCCGATTTGGCCCACTGCGGTTTTCCACTAATTGAAAGACAACAATGACGCGAGCCACTCATTAAAAGTGGATAGCAAATATTTGATATCGATTATAGCCTAGTAGTTGATAATAAAGTCGTTCATTTTTCGATGTTCTTGAAGCGTTAGGTAAATAGGCTTTATAATTGCGTCAAACGATTGTTAGCCGTCGATGCTTGTTCAATCATTGCGTGAGCTATAATTGTCTCGTGTTCTATGTATATCGTTATCTTAAGAAAGGTCTGCATTTCATCTCGGGATAGTATTAATGTGGTGTCAATCACAGTTAGTGCAGGCGGATGGCGCGCGGGTGATGCGGCGTCGCCGTGGGCGGCTCAGCATCAAGTGTTTGACTGTTCGCTGTTCAACAGCACGCACTTCCTTCTCCGTATCGATGACGCACGTCCTCGAAAGAATTCTCTTGTATAAGACTATTTATGGACCGTCATCGTCACCAACATAGCTTCATAGCATTTACGCATAGTTTAGGGATTCCGCGTTTTGATTGTATATCCGTTCGGTTTATTTGCGTCCCTTAGTCAGAATTTTGTGGCTTTATGCAAATATGGTAATGGAAACATGCGTTGGTACCGTTTTCTTCTGAAAGGCATGTTTGCTTGATGATAGAGCAAATGAATATACGCAATCCATGAGCAATTTTTCTAGTTTTATGTTCTGATTGTATGTCCATTGGTTCTATTTGCATCGTTCGTTTATTCAGACTGTTGTGGTAATAGGTGTTAGGTATCCCAATATAGTAATGAAAACATACTTGAAGCTTTGCAGAATTGTTCTAAAAGGCATATTTACTTGTTCATAACGTAAGTGCATGTCTGTTATAGGTCCATTCTATGAGCTATTTTCATAGATAAGGGGTACATGTTGCGTTAATTGTATGCCTAGTTTACTGTTCACAATATTATCGTCATTCCATTATGTTTCAGTCAGTGTATATTGACTTTATGCAAATATGGTAAAGAAAGCATTGTTTGTTACAGATGAGTCATTTACTGAACGTATTTGCTTGATGATAGCGTAAATAAATATTAATTATATTGTTTTTGACGTCGTTTCAGGAATCTTCCATCGTAAAAGACCTTGTATGTATCCTAGTAATTGAATTCCTTGGCGCTACTGTTGCATGACATTAATTTAAGCGGCATCACTTTATCTGTGAACTATCTGCTGATCAATCTAGCTGATAGTGAAGTGGCAACTGTGGTAGCATTCAATTCAAATATCGGTGTATGCTCACTGACAATAGTTCTTAATGATCATAAACAGGCGAGAAATAATATCGCACGCGCGGTCCCCGATGGTGTATTTATTGTCTGCAAAGGACAAGACAATAATAATTGTCATTTATCACTGTAATTGCCGCCTTTGAAGTTTGATGTTATCTTGCCGCCTTGTATGAATGCGATCATAAATCAATTCTATGTGATCGGTGCTACATCATCGAAATTGAATGGCCGGCTCTGTCATCTGTACCTGTATTCCTGCAATAAATCCGGTAATGGTATCATCGAGATCAATCAGGCAGGACATGCTTTTGAATTTGAACTGACTTGAAGACAATCGAAATTGTTTGTGACCCCGCCTATCTGTACGAAATTGATTAATCATATTATCCTGTAAATCACAAATGTAAGACCTCGCGTTTGTAAGTTCGCGTTTTCTGTGGAGGTAAATAGTGTAACGCGTATCAAAATGTTCGTTCATAGTCTAGCAATTTACGCAATAATTATATGATTTTGATCTGTATTGCCGTGGTTGACCTCACTCAAGGTGAGAGATGTGTTCATCGCCTGTATTACGTTGGCGATCATTATCACTTTAGTGCAGCTTACATTTTCTAATGAACATGTGTAATAGGTGCTAATTAAACAAAAAATACACGGCGCCAGTCGCTGCTTTAAATTCGTGTGCTTTTTACGGCCATTGTGCTGTTATGCAGGATCTGAGTTCATGGTTAAGAACTAAGTGAGATCATGAAGCTGTTTTGATCTTTTCTATATTTATTATTTCTTTATTTAAAGTTCATGCACGAGAGTGGTACATAGGCGGCCTCCCACAAGGCATTCTCTTCCACCAGTCAACCATAGGGTCAAAAAAGGACAGCACTGTGGTAGAGTACAAAAAAAAATAAGGAAAAAATACTTTGCTCTTTGTTATACTTTGTTAACCTGTGTCATTCCACAGTTGGTTACGGTTCCACTGTTCCACGGTTCGTTGTTTGGTTGGTTGGTAGGTTCCATACTTCTCTCCACCAGGATTGTATGCCTGTCAGGTAACTCACATAATATAGCGCCTGTCATCCCCAAAGGTTTAGGCAGTGGTGTACCTAATAGTAGGTACTTAGGTAAACCCACATTTCGCAAGTTATTTGCATGTCTAATATTGAAGACGGCTCGCCTATTTAAAGGAAGGTTCCTAGTTATTGGTAAAAAAAAATAACTATGTATTATAGTAGAAGTACCTAAAGTGGAAAAGTGCAAAACCATTTTAAGTACCTAATAATTTCAATTTCTATGGGGACCTTAAAGTTTACGACGCGACGGAGCTTTTACTGATACACTTATATATTTTCTGTAATAATATTTAGTTCAAAGACTTCCTGTCTTTAAACTAAATATTATTAAAAAAAAAAAACTTATAAAACATTATTATAGCGGTTAAACATAAACGCACATTATTGTCAACCGATAATAACTCATCATCATCTGCACAACTATGTTGGGCTCGGCTTCCAGTCTAACCGGATGCAGCTGAATATCAGTATTTCGGTATGCAATGGGCGGTCACCCATCCACAACCCAACCTAGACAAGCGCGGCTTAACCTAAAGATCGACCCGAGTGGCAGTTATTATTAAGCCACGAGCTTATTATTAAGCACGAACTGATAATAACTATTGTTAAAAAAAACATTATTTAATTATTTATTTATGTTAAAATCCCTAACGAATATTACTCGTAGAAATGCGCAATTGAGTTTGTATTGTATCCCGTCGGGGCTGCGGGTTGTTCGAAAGAGATACCGCGGCCTCGGCGCAAGGTCTAAGAAGGAACATGGGTGGTTTTTAGTCAGTAGAAGTCTGACACTCCCTTTCGCTCTGCCCAAGAGCGGGATGATATTGATATTTAGACTTGATGATATTCCACCCGCCAAAAAAAAAAGTTTGTGTTGTATGATATGAATTGATCGATGACGACGTGCTGTGCTAGGACAACCTGGGTATGAGAATCCTAGATGGAAGATCGTTCCCAGCAAAAGCTAGTCTATAAATGATATCACTATTGTATGGAATGTCGTTTAATTTGAGTAGTTACCTCGGCTCATCGACTCAACAGCTTGTAACTTTGTATTCCTAATTAAAATCGATGGAAATTGTAGTAAATGTTAAGTTAACAGGAAATCCTAAGAGCAATAATTAATAAGACATAGTTCAATTAAACTAAGTATCATTTTCCTGACCTGCCTACATTACTTATGCATTGCGCATTTTATTAACTGGAAAACTTCGATTACTTTATAGGCTAGTTGGGTTTATAAACATTTATTTAATTATTTACCACTAATTATAACAACATTACAGATAGGTACACCAAGATGATGCTATAAGACAGAATAAAAAATTAAATAATATAAAAAAGTAAAATTAAAATTAATTAAACTATAGCTATATCCGTTAAACATGACAAAGTTCATAGTTGCACCCCTTTTCAATTACTATTTTTGGAAATGGACTACTATATCAGGGAATAATCGTTTAAACAATAAATATGGCTTTGAAAGAGAATGTTAATATTTTGATGATGACCACAATGTTTCCACCCCCTTAATGGCACCACTATCCATTGTTCTAAAAAATAACACCATTATTGCATACTTCACATACTTGTTTATCAAATTTCATTTTGTGCAATTAATCAATTAACCATTCTTATTTTTTTTTACCCCACTACGCTTGATTCATGAGATAATGCAATAACATTTGTTTTTAAAGATTTTCAGATATTTTAGTTCTTATTCATAAGTTTAACGTAAGATATTATTGTTACATGGAGAGCAATACGGCCTTGTCATGGAATGCCAACAAAATATGTAGGCAACAAAAATCTAAAATTGTCATAATAGTCAATCGTAAAATATTGATGAGTCATAACTCAAAACGCATTCTGATATTGACGCGAAAGCTATTGGAACGGAAACGAGAGAAACGGGAACGATTGAAGTACCAATAGTGACGGTAATCGGCTTAGATCCCAGATTAATAGGCTCCGTCACCTGCCCGATGCGTCACTGATGCTATAAAAGTGCCTTTACGTGGCTGAAATAAAACGCAAACAATAAACGCGAACTGTAGCTATTAACGTTGCGTTCAAAACTAAACAGCCGTATATAAGTTCACCATTATGACCCTTATTATGTTGGACAATTTCTGGTGATGTCGTAAAACAATCACTTAAGTAAGGAAGGTTATGTAGGGCAACGTTCATAAATTGGATCGACGTTGTGTAAGTAGATTTAACTCTCACTGCTAGTACATAAGTATATCTTGTCCAGATTTCTTGCCTTCCTTACAACTCAAATCTTAATGATTAAATAATCAAACTATAAACATCGACCAATAAAATTATATATTAATTATAAACACATGAATGAATGTTATACACCACCAAAACACCAGACCTTTATCGTCTTCCATTTCGAGATCGAGAAATTTTGAACGTCCTACTTCTTACTTGATTCCTTTTGTTTCCACTACACAAGGATCCATGAAGGTACACACGGAGAAGGAAACATTGCGGCAACTTGTCTCGACCCACATTGATAAGAGATAGCTCGTGTCTACAAACAAGCGTGGTACACGCATCGAGAATTATTGAGCCCTTTGATAAATTGCACGTAATTAACTAGTTGAGTGATGTAAGGCGTTAAGTAGAACTCCGTGTGAAACCAGGTGGCCTCTTTATGTCTCCTTCCGGTGTAGTTTACAACAAAAAAGGTTTCATCATGAGGCCATGTAATAAGACTCCGATGTACGACGAAGTTGGTGATGTATTCCATTTTCAAAATAAATATGCCTAAAACACTGAAAAACAAAAAAGAGCCCTTTCCCAAATTACTCCAGCCAGAAATAACGTTAACCCGATTCACTTTGTAAATCCCTAATGAACGTCATACGCAAATGTGTTGGGAATGTGTGCAAGAATTTTGTACATGTTTAGACATCCAAGTTGAATTACGGCGGCCCTTTTTGTAAAGTAACTACGACACGATGCCGATGATTTGGTTGCAACTGACCTTATCTAACAAAATCTTTCCGCCTGAATTAAATTCTCGTGAAAGGTCTCCGCGATGCTCCAAAGTTTTTATTAACATGGGTCTCTACATTCTATAGAACGTATAATTCATAATACCTAAGTGTTATCAGAAATGTTCACGATGTTACTTTTGATTACTTTTTGGTATTACTTCTGATGACTCAATTTTCACAGTAAAATGCTTCAAAGCGGCAACAAAATTCTCAATTTTACGATTTTGTGGTTGACATACAAAAGATTTTCGTTCCGTTAAAATTAGATTGAGCTCGTACCTATATTCTGAGGTACCTATTTAACTACGTCGTAAATTGCAAAACCTCAAAACAATGATCTTATTTGTTCCATTGTCTTGTGTAAGTTTATCTCATAAGCGCCCGACCTCTGACAATATTATGGGTCGTATTATCTACACTCTAAAGATTGACCTCATATAATCTACCCATAAGTATTCATTTAACATCAACATTAGCACTAGGTAATACAATAGTGGTAAAGTAGAAGCGCCACCTTCTATCCTGGCCGCTTTACCCAAAAATATGCAACCGTGGTTACCTTTTCGTTGCCAGCGATGAGGTATCGGAAGTGGCGAAGTTATGGGTCAACAAAATTCAAAAAATGTCGTGCCAGCTACACGAAGAAGAAGAATAGTAAGATAAAGCCAGGTTTATAAACAGAAGTAGTATGTTATCTTGGAACACAAAGCTTCGATTGTGTTCCAAGATAACGCCAGATCAGTATTCGATCACAATTACGTACTTCCTACCGATTGTTTGCTTTCCCGAGAAGAGTGGCCGACCCTTCTCGGGAAAGCAAACAATCGGTACGTTCTATTGTTTTTTTTCTCAAGATTTTTTATGGTTTATTCTAGAAGCACATGATAGTGTCAATGTTTTGTTGCAATTTGGTACTATAGACTTCCATCAAGAAAGACTGTAACACAGGAAAAGATAGAGCGCATTTTTCTGCGAAGATATTAAGAGCAAAATCGCGTGTGCCGCCAACATTGCACACCCAGTGTTACCTCTTCACGGATAGATTAATGCTGCTGTATTTTAATGATGTATATACATTTTAAAATAATGTGCATTATAATCTAAGAACTCAGTAGACCGTTCTGTAAATCTACTTATTTTATAGATGTCTGCGAGATCAAAGTAAACTAGTAAAGTTTGCAGAGCTGACAACTGAATTTGTTTGCTCGCCTTCCTACAAGTTGCAAGCGCTGTTACTGAATTTAAATTCAAAATCAAGTTTGCATTTCTTCTTTTGCTCATGGATTTTTTAAGAGGCGAAGGAAAGTACAGATAGATTTTCTATCTTTTCGTGTCAGATATTCTATTTTCCATTGAGCTTCGGTAAACTAGTGATAAATTCAAACACAAAACATAAATATAGTAGTGTCTTTTGTTACTTACAGTATTATTAGGTACTGATGATAGAAACGAATTGAAGAGGAAAGTTTTTACACATACATGCAATATCTATAGCCGCTCATACTTTCAAAACCGCCCACACTTCGCACGTTCGTATGATAAGGGCCTTAATCGTCTGTTACATTATTTTATTAAGTGCTGTCAAAGAAAACAGAGAAATAAATCTTTATTAGAACTGACTCAACCCGTACTAAAGCTACCTGTGACTCCTTTTACGGGCATACGCATTAACACAGCTGTTAAAATAATGGCTATCTTAATCATTTATTTATTGATTCTGTGTCCTATAATTATATAATTTCAATATAACGACATAATCATCACGCCCATGTCAAATTTATCACACCAAGCCTTCGGTTTTACTTAATAACTCAATTTTTGCCTCAATGCAGTATAGCGTAGCATGAATTATGTTTCTTGCTGGAATATTAAGCTTATCTACTCAAATAGAGGCCTATCGTATAAGGGAGGTTCACCAACTATATAAGGAAAATCTGCACTGAGTAATAGAACAACTTTCTATAAGCAACTTTTTAATTAAGCTTGTTTCCTTCCTACCCCGCCCAAACTTATTAGTACAATCATTTACTCTGTTTATGTAGAATCGAGAAAATGGTACCTACTTTCCATTACCAGTAAATAAATAGTATTTATATCGAGAGAAACTTACGCAATGCTACCACTTCCAGTAATTCCGGCTCGGGTTTAAATCCTAACGATATTATTACTGAGAAGTATGTCAGGAATTCTGCGTTTCCAAGTAATAATTTTCACACATGGCTCGGTAGAGACAAATATTTACAAGTTACAACGGTGACTATAGCGCATACAGTATAGTTGGGTGTGCATGTGAATAGTGTACCGGCACAGAACATGAACCTGCTGAAGCAGATCGCCACTCGAGCCCATATTGTTTACATTACTCGCATAGCATGGTGATGTCACGAGCGAAACCTAATTCTGATGAATCATGAGCTTTTTACAGGCGATGCACCGATAAGCGCATTGCCGTGCATGTGTGATATCTCAGCGAGTCGGCCGACATCGCCGGACCCACGTGTTGGTGAAGTTATTGATGGCATCAGTGGGCGCATAATAACTGGTCCGACTCAACGCAGCGTTCAGTTACTGATTGTCCGTTACGGGGAGCGCGTGTCGCCTGCGATCACGAGCCGGTGCGCGAGAGCATACACGACACATCCACACTTATTGACACTTACCAATTTGTTTGAACATTGATTTAACAGGGACCAGTGTGTCTTTGGCAGTGTATGTGCTTCTTCATTGGATGAGTTGACCTGATCAGCTGAATCGAAAACCCTACGAGTGCAGGTGCATTTGTTTACATATTTAATTTTGCTGATTTGTTTTTGCTTTCTTCAAGGAAATTATGCTGTATTGTTTTACAATAAACGTTTGTCTCAAGGTGGATGATACAATAATACTAGGTTAGACGTGTTTGGTTGCATTTTGTGTTACAATACTGCAATAACGTATTTAAACAATATTATTTAAATCAAATGCGATATGAGCATAAAATAATTACCTTCAGATAATCGCTCTGTTTTGTGATGCAATGGTGAACTTTATTTTGAGTGATGTATAAGTATGCAGAGTGCACTATATAATAATATGTATATCGATCGTGACAACACTACCTATGAGTGTCGAAATTCGTAGCACATGCATAATTTAATTACCGAAGTATTAATATGTAATGTGTCATATTTCACTTGAAATTCGTTGCACAACAGAAAGGAATGTTTACTTTTAAAATATGCGGTACATACAATCTGTTCCTAATTACACAATTGAACGTATGTGCATTTGAGAGTTGGCACCGTTTCGAGTCTGCAACCTATCATAAAATCATAACATAGTTTATATATAAATTACATATTTACGAGACAAAATGTTAGAGCATAGGTTTACGTCGCGAGCTACATTAATAATCAGCTGCTTGTTCGCGTTATACAAATGTTTCAAGGTTTGTTTACATCCGCAGTTTTAAGACTACAGAAAAATGTGGCCTAGAGATTTAATTTCAATTTAAATTATAATTAATCGTTAACAATCAAATTAAAAATATAACTTTATCATCGTTGTAAGGTGTTTGCACAGTTGTAGTTATATGTATGGTCTATATGTAACTTGTGAAGTACGTGATCCATTTTGTAAACATCGTTAGCGTTTGGTTAGCGTCCTCGACTAGCTACTGAAGTACCGAGTTCTGTACACTACAGGTTAACTACACATGTTTAGAAATCTATACAAACAGGTGATATTCTTAGAATCTGTGTTACATGCTATTATGCGCACTTGATCTGAATGCCATACTGCGCCTTATCAATACAGAGCCTTCAAGATTTATGTATTTTGCTAGTTTTATTATTCAGGATTATATATTTCCTAAATCAGTTTTTTATGGTAATACATAAAACAGTCGAAACGATCTGCGCAGTTGAAACAATATGAGTTAAAATATTTATTTGGTTTAAAAATATTATATTACACATTCGTAGCTTAGCGAAATCTATAAAAGTCATCCAAAAGAATAATGATTCACCTTATTTATTATTTTATAACATTATACAATCGAAGGGAAGCAAGTTCTAAAGTTTATAGTTCCAACTTCTAAAACAGCATCAATATGTTATGAAAGGACATCGTTAACTTCCATATAGAGACTATACTGTCAATAGTAAAACGTAATATTGACATTGATTTCTATGTTAACATAATTTATAAGCGTCGTGAGAAGCCGGAGTTCTATTTATGGCAGTATTAAGTATCTTATAGTGCTCAATTGCAACAATCAGCGGGTTGGGTGCAAACCCGGGGAGCTGGCGATGTAGTGCCTGCCAGCAGGAGGAAGTCTGTCGTTACTCGATTGTAGTGCCAGGACCCACTCTGTCTATTGATTAATTCAAATGATTTTATTGCATAATGGCCATTTGAAGCGAATTGGTTGACTAGGCGTTTAGATCATCGTACTCTGTTTTGGTTGTTCACAATGTTTTGTATCGTTTCCGTCTCGTGGGCCTGATTTAAAAGTACAACAAAAACCAGTTCACATTATTACGCCACTATAAACAACACAATAATATTTCTGTTACATAAGTTTCGATAAATTCATACAGCATTTTATGAGTACCGTAACGTAGCAGCGCGTATAATCCATTGCCACAAATCATGTTTTATTAGAAATTTCCAGAAGGTCTAGTCACAGGGCCCGTCAGGCCGTAACCTCTGCACGTTGACCCTGCTCACGGAAGATGTTAATCATGAGCCCCGCTTCAGGATGTAACGTAATGTAACTCTCTACGACTATGATAGCACCTATAATATTTTATTCCCATAACAATATTAAGGATGGCTACGTGCATAATAATTAGTCATTATAAACAGTAATTCATTGAGCATTTGTCCAACATTATTCATTCACGGTCACACGACGCACGATTAATTGGGATTTAAACATAGAGACGTGTGGTTAATTAATCAAAACATATTTACAATATTGTTATTGTTTAATTCATCAAATTCGTTTAGTATTTTTGCGGTTAGATGACTATGCATAACTTCAGCGAAATATACCTAACAAACAATTTCTGAAAAAGTCTTCAACTTAACACGCTAAAAGGTCATGGTTAAGTGGCTGAAATCGTTAGTGAGATCAAGTTCAATCATAGCCGACATATATGAGTAAACAGTAGCAATCTAAACTAGGTATATTGTTTTCTTCAATTGCAGTTAATAATTTCAATCAAAAGCGGCTGTTACAGTTGAAGCTAAATTCTTGACTGTAAATAATCTTGTAGTTGACAGCGAAGCAAGGTCAATCGCGTATAATATAGTAGCGAGTACCCACATGCCGCCTGCGCTTATTGCACCGTGCACTATTTTAATTGTGGCGGATCGAACATACTTATAACATTGTGCCGTGCCGTATCCAGCTCTGCCTCGTTGACCCAGTGTCGCAGCACACGGGCCAAGTTCAAACACGACTCGTGATTGAGAACCAGCCGACGATTCTTGTCTATGCAATGTTGCAACTAACGTGAAAGCTAGTAAGAGCTTTAAGTGGAAACGATAAGAAAAATGCGCCACGAATTGAATTAGAAGCCAATAAAACTGTTATCTTAATTTAAAATGCCGCGAGCCGTTCTCCTTTATTGATCGAGTTCACTAACGTAAACCCACTAGAAGAAATTGATGTAAATTAAACACAAAACGCCAAATGAATATTCTTGTTATGTTCATGTTAATATTTACGGGACCTGTTTTTGGAATCTGTTTAGGAAAATTTTTCACATAGTGTAGGAAATGTGAACTCTGTGGAGTGTGAGCGCGCGTAGGTGGCCGCGACCGCAAGTGAGCTGTAAGTTCACGTTACATTGCGAAGGAATGAAAACAATGAGCCCATCTATTGAATGCAGGTGACAAAAGCGGTTATGTAGCTAGCTTTTCAACGGTGAACCAACTATACAAACACCTAATAATAAGTATGCGCGGCACAACCCACAGCCGCAGCAAACTGCGACACATAAGTACCATAGCAAGGACAGCAGAAAATTAATGACTGAAGAAACCCAGGAAGAGTTACGTAATGTGAAAGATTGCGAGTGAGTGAAAGCCAAGACGAATGTGAAAATGATTGAAGGTTTATTTTCAAACAAATCTAACGTCAATCTATCTGAGGATTTTCATAAATATTTGAACAGATGCTTTAAACTCTCATCTTAAACATTGGTTATCCATAACAATCACGCAAAATGATTAAAAAATTAAGTGATTGCGTCAGAACTCACAATTTACAGACACCGACTAAAGAGTGTCCATTAGTTTATTACGTGTTGCTAACTGCATGCGCCATTTCAGCAAATTATAATTGCGAATGCCTGTAAATGTCGTCCACATTTCACAAACTGCACGTAAATATGTATGTATGTTACGTGCAGTTGGTGTCATTTTCATGGAAAGAATAGGAATTTATATTGATTGCATTCGGAATTCTTTTATGTGAGTCACTTTCTCACGATAACGTTTCCCTCGGGGGCGCGGGTCATCTCTAGCGTTTATCAGTAGAGACCGACAATTGTCCCGCCCACGTAAGCCGACGATTTATATGTAATCCTGGACGTGAGGCGCCAGTAAATGCACGCTAGACACTTCATTTTTCCGATTTCTTATTCCTTTATTAATCTAATACCGGTTATATCTTCCACTGAGCTTAATCTCACCTGTACATATGGTGAAGTTTCAATATCTTTTAAGTCTAATAGCTTGCTTAAACAGGATGAGTTGCATCAAATGAGATTCCATAAACTTATAAAGCCCAGTAGGAAGAAACAATGTTAGCAAACAGGCTAGAGTGTATTGCTCATAAATACAGGTAAGCAGCATGTATGCTGTTCAGATCGTGATAAGTATTCAATTTATAATATTGTGATATCGCGTACGAAGTGCACGCCCGCCGCGGCCAGTGGTTGGCGCCTCGTCGCGGTAACGGTAATACAAGATGCCTAGCTTAAGCTCACTCCAGACCGTCTCTGACACTTCCCTTATATTCGGATCATCTGATAGTAACGATACTTCTTATATATACCGGGTGGTCCATACCCGACCGATCAAAAAACATTTTAATGCAGGATATGAGGAATTATAGATGAATAAGTCGACGAGATAGATGATAATCAAATGACACTTAGTTGCATTAGTCATTTTGATTTATTCATATCATTTTCCTATTAGGAGTGAAATATATTTTCTACTGCAAGTATGGTAATTACCTGTTCGTTTCTTAGTTTAATGTGTTAAACATTATTATATGTGCATTCCACTTTTCATAAAACTTTGACGAGCTGCATTTTCGAGCATAAATTATGACTTTCGCCGTTGCTTTCATGAAGCGAAATTTTGTTTTTGTTATCATGAAAAGAAAAGAATTTTAATGAGAAGCTCGTGGCTAAATTATAATAGCCACACGGGTAGATCTTTATGGATCCGTCACATACCGAGTTTCCTCCGTGCCTCGGAAAGGACAGTAATCCGGTGGTATCGACTGTCAATAGTAGATCTTTGACAGTCATAACAGGTAGACAGAGACCCCAAAAATATGACAATCTGTCTTACCAAAGGGTATAGTACCCAGAATAAACTGGGTTGTGGAGTTCAAATAGACAGTCACTCCGTGTATAATACTGGGAAGCCGACTTCAACAAAGTAAAAAGGCTAGGCAGTTGAATAGATGATGCAAATAATCTTAATGACAAGAAAACTCTTTCTGCTAGTTATGTTGACAAGTGGTGTGAAACTGAATTAGTTTCGCGTCGCAATCGGAAATATAATCGGTATTTAAGCGACACCAACGGAGGCAGCGCCCGCGCACCAGCACGATCTGTGTTGCACGACTATGTACGTACTCATATAGTATGCATCTTCTTTTATTGCTCTGACCTAATAATCTCACAAGTATACCGTCAATAAAATTAACGGTTTCAATAAACATAAAAACACATAAGTCTCCAACTACAATGCTTCTAGTATTGATTCTACATTAAAAACAAGAAAAGGAAAATCTATTGCAACTTATAATTATAGTTCTCCCGAGGGAAATGTAGCCGTAAGATGCGGGTAGATAATAATTAGCATGGCCCAGCAGAAAGAAGAAACTAGACGACGGCCTTTATAATAGCTTAGTTAGGTTAATTCCAAAACGTAATATGAGCATGAATATTAGAATTGGAATTAACGCTGTATTCTACTTAATATAAACAACGTTTCCTTTAATAATAAGATAACAAACAATGTAGGTACGGTGAGAATAAATATAAGCTTACAAAGAATTTAATGAAACCGTCAAGGGAATCAGTTTGGTAATAAAACGTCAGCTTGTTCGGTGTCGTAATAATAACAAATTCAGGGCAATGAAACTCACGGCACCGAGACAAAAGTTATTAAAACGAATATTGCTTTTACCAACGTATAACAGAACATCAAATTTAATAAAAAAAACTATTAGTTTTATGACGGTCCAACGTGATAGTGAACCTTCACTGATGAGAAAGAAATAAGAAAATTTTGTGAAAACCGTTTCTACAACTTGTACAGGGAACACTGAAATTGTAATGAGTAGTTACGAGAACTCGAAAGTTTTAGCAGCAAATAACAATTCGCAAATACTTGACTAGCAAATTGGTATGAATACTGCGCATTAGAAACTAAACTCAAATACATAATATTACATGAAAGGCTGGCTAAACTCCTCTTAGAAAATATAAACATTATGACCCGACATCGTTCGTTAGAATATGAGTATTCTCGTCAAGATTATTTGATATAACACGAGTGTTAATATCTGCATACATATGTCTAGTAACATCGCAATTTGTCGCCGCCTAGAGGTTGAAATGTTTACATTTAACATTTGCATATCCCTGACGGGTGACGACGTATTCTAGCTAGATAATTATATCTCTATCATCTGTTATTAACTTATTATAGTGCGACATTCAACTGATAAACTTAAAACTCAATGACATTATTGTGTGACCCGGTTCAGCTCAGTAGCCCTTATATAAGGTTATCCGGTAGGTACACACTCCGCTGAAGTAAGCCCTAGCGTGCACTTGCGACATCGCTGATAAAGTCACGAACACGATTCTGAATTTTAATGCCTTAAAATATGTTTAATTACTTTCTGTAATCAGTGACAGAGACGGTTGAAAATAATAATTTAAAATGTAAATTTTATGAAAAATGGTTTTACGCCGTTATTAATTATAAAATGAGGGATATTTTCAGTTACATAGTTTAATTTGGAAACATATTCAAGGGTTTTCTTCGAAATTACCTGCTCCATAGGTCTTGTTGCTGGTGAAGCTTTTTAGACCTGTTAATTTTGTTTTGCGTTTTGGGAAGACTAATTATAATTTGTCAAACAAATAAACAGAGTAAATTCGTGGCCCGTATTATTGTTTTGAATAACATTCCTAATGATGAGATTAATAAGACACTGGTACAGTCATAATGATAACACTGTTACTTAATCTATCCATAAATGGCTCTATGACATGGAAATCACCGCTGGAGAAAATGAAATCATCTCCACAAAGTCATAATTTCCGTGTCAAATCCGGATATTAAATTAAATGCACGTGATTACGTCACGTTAAACATTTCCACGTACTGTGTGTGAGATCTCGGAGATGTTCAATCAAGTGTTTAATTGTAATAGTGCGAGTTGTAGGAACGATGTGGCAATAGGGAATATGCATGTAATTTAAATTTGGTTTAAATATTTTTATTCCGAATGTTCATTGGCAGGACACATAATCTAAACCATTATTTTAGTAATTAATGTCTCTAGAATTATTAAAAATCAAAAATAAAAGTGCAAAATAAGCGAGCGAAATTCAAATTTTTAAAACGCTTCACCATTGGTGAAACGAAACGTGACGTCACACAGTATTTAAACAACTTCGTACTACTTACATTTGTGTGGCATTGTAGGTCTTTGATTATAAAACAAAGTATTATAGTGAGTCTTTTGAATTAATTTCGTGTTTTAGTGTAATTTTAACATCTTAGCGAGTTTAAAAATCATTTAAGACAATGACTGTGGTTTTGTAAAAGCACAATCGGAAAATCTGCCGAGAATAGATGCATTCATGCAGTCGACTTATATTCAATCAAATCCAAATTTTACGTCCGCTGAAGTAAACAAAGTCAAGGGATGAATGTGTCTCTGAAGGGATCTCTCGTTTCTGCTGTGGTATAATTTAGGAACAGAGTTGAATAGTTTTTTTTTTTTGTTTACTTAACAAACAATAGACGAAATTACAAAACTTTGTAAACTGCATAACTACTGCTTGTGTGATTGATTTTCAATTCAAAACTTATTTCTGATTAACTGAAATCTTAATTAAGGTATCGAAATACGTCATACTTACATTAAAGTGATCTTCACAAAAATATGAAGAAGTTGTTGCTGATTTAAATTCTTCTCTTCGCATAACCTTACACCATTTCTTACGTATTTTTGCACCTACCGGGACTCGTAAAAACACTTTATCAGGTGTACTTTTGGTAGTGTTTTTGCATTCAGGTACAACGCGATACTTATAAGTTTACTTTTGAGCTTTTTCCATGGTGAAATAAGTTAAGAACGAGAACAACTGTTAGTAAACAATGGACTGGACTGTCAGTGGCACTACTGTTTGACGTCATCAACAGAGCGCGCGAAAATGGCGGCGTTTAAACAGCCTAGAATTATTCTCTATTTTAATATTTTTTTTTACCTTATTATCATCATTTTTATTCAGTATTTATATTTTTTACCGTGTTAAAACGGTGTAAACAGTGAATTAAAAATATAAAATAAATACATGCATATACCCTATTATAGCTTCGGTTACGGCGAGGTGCATCGGTCACGCTCGGCCGCGGGTACGTGTGGTACGTACCGTACTCACCGTACTGCCTACGACGACGCGGCCAATGTTTGTGGCTCCCAAAATAAACGTGACCGATGACGATTTTGGGAAAGGCGTCATACCAGCCGATAATGTGAGTGCAGCCACATAAATAAACAGTAGCCGTATTAATGACAGACATTTTTCACAGTTGAGCACGATTACTACGGTTCATTAGCTGAATGAATTGAACTTAAGCCGATACTTGTGCGTAATGCGTGACTCACATGTTAATTTTTCGAATGCGTAAGTAACGTTTTGTCCGTACTCATTATTCAAGGATTTGCTAAACATTAAATAATATTTATTATGAATATTTCCGACTCGAGCGTCTCTTAAAAACCACTAATGCTTATTTACATTTATGCTAGCATAACGTAAGTGGTGAGCTCTTGTATCATAAGGCCAAGTATAGATACAAACGAAAACAAATAAAACACAAATGTATTTTGGTTGAAACTACATCGATAAATACGATGCTTTTCCTTGATGTCGACGTTGAATCACGACATTTTTAAATTCTTGTTCCGGAAAATGTTGTACTCTAGACACATAACAGACGAAGTCGATGGTGTGGATAGACACTGGAGGCAGCGCGAGTTCTTTCAATGATGCACCCTGACGTCACCGCTATAAGCAGATGACGGTAAAGGCAAGAATGGCGATACTTTATGTTATTTTATGTGTTTGTACCAAGAGATGTTCGTTACATGTAATCGCCAAGGACAACTGGTCATTAACCATTATTTACATTAACTTTGAGTGTACAGTTCTTCGCACTTTGCAGTCAGGACTTTGACGACGGTGTTAAGCTACAAGTAGTCATATTGTGATGGATGGCTTACATTACCATTATTTATTCAATCACCTCGCCCACGCAAAGGGGTATTTTGTTTCATGCAATATTTTTCTTTGGTATCAGAAAAAAATCTTATGTTTTTTTGTAATACATATTTCCAACACAAAAAATAAATTATCATCAAAACGGAATTTATAACTTTTCGCATTGTTTTTGTAAAACTATTGTTAATGTAAACATCCTGAAAAGTCTCGGGCTGTGAATAACATGATCCAGGTAGTGTAGTCGGTCAAGGTTGAGTGCTGTTTTAGAAACACTTAATTGTTTATACTACTTTGTAGTTTGCTTTCGCCTAACTCCTGGCCAAACTAAAGCATTAATCAGATAAGGGGAGTAAACATCCAGCTCACTCGTATTACATCTTTGGTATGCAGAATTCTTAGTCCATGCGAACAAAATATTTACTCTACGGCCACGCAAACACATACCTCTCGGTACAGAGTAAGCATTCGCATCGCTGTCTTGTAAAATTTTATAGATGTCGTCATCAGATGGTCATTGCTCTAAGTTGAGATTGAATCACAATTGGAATCGTAACGTGTTACGAAACATGTTCAGGGAGCATCGGTGTTTCGGCAGGAACATACCGGGCTTGATGTATCGTTCCGACGCGTTGCGCTATTAATCATCCATTAATATAAACCCGTTGGATTATAGCCAGAGTTAGCGCCGCGTCGCTTTACTATCCCACGTTAGACGGGAAACGCGTGGAACTTCCCATTTATACGTACATATTCCGCATTTTACGAGTAAATAAACTGCAGAGCTGCAGTAGTGAAATTTTTTTACACTACGCGCTATTGTGAAAGTATATACTGTCACAGACAGTAGTCTGAAGAACGCAGACTTATGTATATACTTGAGCTATATACGCGTAATTACACCTGAATGACTGAATTTTATAGATAAAAGACAATTATAAATATGTTTCTCAATAACATTAGTAATACTGCCGTTATTATAGTTAGATTTAATTAAATAGATACAGGGAAGTGTTATCTAAGATAATTATTATCTAGCCTTTGAGTGTTTTTCTTGTAACTGCTTGTCTAAGTGTCTATTGTTATTCAATGAACTGTAATAATTATCTTGATAACCACACGAAGATTAAATTTTAATGTATTTTATTATAAATTAATTTATCGTCACGGTGATGCATTAATGTAATGGATGTTAATTATAATAATCTATGAGTGAATTCAAAGGAGTGAGCGACAATATTATAATACAAAACGTTGTAGAAAATAATTTACGAAATAAGAAATATGTTAATACCAGTATAAAGAATGCGGCTACGTAAACTTACCTATAGTCAATTATCACCTATATTTGTAACCTTGACCTTTAAGGTGAACTAAAAATCCGGGTAGGCACAAAAAGTTGATACAGAACAGCTGTTGGCTTGCAGCCAAAACTTTCTAAAACGGGTTAGCTGCAATGTTTCAATTAAGACCAACTGCCGCGATGAATACTTGCAATAAACGATTTTTAAAAGCTTGTTACTCATGTGTTATCGTTAAGCATCATGTACAATTAGCGGGCATTATTTTTGGTGTTACGTTACGTGCAATTTATTCTTGGCTCACTTTCAAATGCACGGAACTGTACTGCTCTTTTTTTAAAGAGATTAAAACCGGGTGATATTGAATGCGTTTTTAAACCTTTCGTTTTTAAAGTATCTGTCTTACGTAGTACAATAAGTAATGTGGTGAAATTATGAAAACGTTGACGTCATTTACAGGATTACTGTCTTACTTAACGCAATAAACATAGAACTCTATGACTAATCGATGTGAAAAGGTGATGAAACATTTAACCGTCATTCGTAGCGTCGCGTAGCTTGGCGTAGCATAGCGTAGAGTAGACCTACGAAAATCGTAGCGAGTTTTTGAGAGATATTTGTTGACGTATTTTTGTCCTGTAACATTATTTAATTGTGTTAAAGTTAAAGCCACGTTTTATGCCTAACGTAATATTTATGCGAACATTGCGCCAAATATTTTTTAACGCGCATCTCATTTTAATGACCTCTTCATCACGCGTTGGCTCAGCTTGTCAACTTAAATGGTGTCTGTCCAAAAATGTGAACTCATAACTTTGCCTCAGAATAACCTTTTTTGTTCAAAATAATGTTGGAATTTGATACACTTGTTATTTGATATTGAATTTGTTTTTCTGGCAGAAATGATTACAGGAGTTTTGTTTACGTACGTTCGAGGGTTTCGCCACATTATTCACTCGACGTGGAAGAATATCCATTCATCTTAATACAATAAATATTAAAATGTAAACTTTAGGTACCATATCCCACAAATACCTCTTTCAAAAGTATCAGCGTGACTTTCAACATTTACGCAAAATGTTAAATTTTCTTAGGTTTATGTGGGTATACAATAAACACAATACATAGTCATCAAGCCTTAATGACCTGTTGCAAAGGGCAGACACTAAAAATATCTCTATTATGTTCCTTTCGAATGTGTCACGGTTATGAATGGATACATTATAAAGCGCTGTCAGGCGTTGTTTATTAGAAAATGGAAGCAACAGCGTACAACAGTGTTTCCCATACAATAAATTAATAGACAACTAATTAAAACACATGTAAATGTGTTCTTGATTAATTCATGTAGCTAAAGTTGTCGTATTCATGTATAGTTGTCGTAAATGTCGCGTATATATTTTTCATCGGGCGTCAGGTATCGCGACAACTGCCGAGCGCTATAATTAGACCGCGACTCAGATAGCTTATATGCGCATCGACGATGCAAATTCTTGCCCCATTTATTCTGACCAATACACGTGGTTATTATGCCCCGTTTGTAGAACAAGTGGAACACACATCATAATTATTTTATGCACGTCACCAACATACCGATGGTATTAAACAAAGACCTCTTTTCATAATATTAATATTGTCCAGACGTTCTTTCCTGCATTAGCGTCATAATGTTTATAAATAAATAGCAAAATTAAGATAATTTTACGAAATTTAAATATTAATAGTTACAATAACATTGGTGACGTTAAATGCGGTAGTTACTCATGTTGTTTTAGTTGTTTCTGCGAACTATCAGTTTGTTTATGTATTGTTGTCAGTTGATTGCTCCTAAATTGACAGCGCATCAATATTTCAGGTGGGCGAAAGTGTTAGTGACACGAATGGAAATACACCTGCCCAAAATATTTTGGAAGTACTTGTGTTATAGGTACAGTAAAATTCAGGTTTTACTACCCAATAGAAGATAAATGGCACTTTTCAAACACCCACATGGACTGTACTCCTAGGTGGGTATGCAGATAAAGAACACGTTGCGAGTTCGTCGCGTGATCCCACCCAAGTGCCGACACAAAACGATTGAAAATGTACATTTGACGGCACAGTTTTATGACTTATTCAATTGGTAGTTCCGAGAGTACGAAGTGAGAAAGTAAGTATATGTATTCAATCATTTCTTTGGCAAATGCAATGGACCGTAATCACTATGCATAAGAAAAGAGCTTGTCTGCATTCGTCTTATGCGGCAATTTTTAGTACATTGCAAAATGTTTTTGGAAACTTTTAGAGTATAATTTAATTTTCTTTGCAAAGCAAGCCGAAACGATAAAGTATTCGTGCAAGCCGCGGGGCAGGCCCCAACTCGCTTACATTAGAATTTTTAACCAACGTAATCGATTGAACAAAAACGAAATGAAGGGAGTGTGCCAAGCAATAAACTATCCTAAGGTTGGAAGGTTTCTGGTTCAAACTGGAAGGTGGGCAGTAATGGTGGTGTTCGGAGCTAATCACCGTGATTACAATGTGGGCCACCGACGGCGATACCGGCCTTACAGCCGCTAGCCCGCCTGCCAACAGTAATTGCTCTCTCCTTCTACACAATTAAAAACACCCATTCGAAGCTTTAACAGGAAAAAGCTTACATATTTTTCGTCAAAATAACCTACATAATTTTTTTACTTAGACACGAAATAGCTCATGGAAAGAATTATGTGAGACCTTTGCCCAGCAATGTTTCAGCCTATGTTCGAACAGAGAAAAAACTTAATGTCAATACAATTTATTTCCTTAACGCCCGCCGTACGATACGTCCATTCATATGTGATCTCACATTATGTCATGTAAGTTTTCTAACAACATTTATGTCGGAGAAATTCCGGGAAATAACATAAAAGTGTTATCATGTATTTGAACAGTCCAAACAAGCCGACAATGATGTGTACCTACTGAAAGTATTATGTACATAAATCGTGGGAATTACACGTGATGATTAATTTAAATAGTCATTTAAAACAAACAGCGGTTTTATGGTTAACTAGAGTGAATTATAACGTTTTGTTCTTAGAGTCGACCTTGGCCAGACACTTGCGGCTGCGATAAGAGAGGCATGCAGTCTATGATTGTGTCAGCGAGTCACCGGTGCATAAGATTAACACGATAACGAGCCGCCGTGACACGCTAATCAGACTTAATTATATTCATAATGTCACAGTGATGCTATCGCTTGCTAATCTGGTTTCGCAAGAACCAAACTAAAGTCTAAATCTTATATAGTTGCATCCACAACTTTGATTTTCTGACCTTTTCTTGTTGACTTTATAACAACCTTTTACCGGTGAAAACATGTCGTAATAATCACTTGCCAGTATTAATTAAATTACACGTATCGAGGCCAGAGTATGATTATGTTGCATCGAAAAATAAACAACTTTTTATAATATTAATACTGCGGATTATATAGAAGTTGATACTGGCGCGGTTTCCATTAAGTCTACGAAACGATACTATATAAGGATCAACAGAAACTGGGGTAATTGGCCAACGTTCGAGGACGCTGTACTCAATGATGCTATAAATTGAAATGCTTTATCAAATCGCTAATCGACAAATAACAAACGGCTTTATTGTGTTCGGTAATCATGCACACGATGCCTATGAGCTCAAGCTCTATTACTGCGCCGGTCAGCTGATCAATCGACTCATTGCCAGAACTATTTATGTGATAAATGAACCTTTTGTCAATAAAGGATATTAAATCTTATGCCTTTCAAGCATTTAACGCTTGATAAGTAGACCGTATATTACACGTAGTCCTAATGAATAGCTATAAAACTAAATAGTTTTCTATGCAAATATCCTACAACAAAGCTATTTCCAGATGTGTTGGCACAATTCCTCACAGACATGACATGGTATCTGATACGACCAGTCAAAGAGCTGTCACAATAATGTTTGTACATTTCTCGTCTCGTTCACATGTCCATACATAAATAACAAACAGTCTTCCAGATGTAAAGACGTCGTCGTTCCATGTACAACTTTTAAAACCTGTACCAATTATTCACAAAAACAGAAGATTAATAAAACAAAAATTGGAACAGACAGACGGGGTTTGTTTTTATTGTAAAAAAACAAGATAATGGATCGTGGAATAAAGTGAACAGGAATTTGTACGTCAGATTAATAAAAAAATCCATCACTCAATGGACGAAAAGCTTATAGAATTAAATACGAGACCATCTTGAGATATTTATATTTTGTTTAAATTAAACTTAGTTTGTTTTTTCATCAGTTTACCTTTGCAATAATTGGCATTTTCCTTCCTATGTAGGCATGCAATTATATTGACTTATTCAGTGTAAAGCGAGTGTACTGTAGCCATTGTTAGAATTTCGCGTGATTCATATTGCAATCAGTTACTTCAGTTTTCTAGGAACTGTAAATATCGTATGAACGAAACTTGCCGCGCAGATTGCTTAGGTAGATGTCGTTAAACTCCTAGAAAACTTAGTAACGTTATGAATCATAGTTAATCCAATTTTATTATAACGAGAAACAAAAGCGTTCGAATAAGAAAAGGGAATACTAAGAAACCGTCATAACGAATATTTTCCTTGTTAACGGGCTATGCCGAAAATAAGTCATAGCTCGATGGGCGTGATTTCCTCGGCGCCCCCGCGCGCGCAATGCAGTTTACGAGGGTTTACGCGGTTGTCCTTGTCACGCACTACTTGAAATTCTTGAAATATTAGCACACAGGAGGTATGGAGTAGACAAATATAAAATAATACAAATAATTAATTTTCAACCATTTTTTAATATGTAATACGAATTCATTAAGTAATGAAGGTATGATAACAAATTATTATTTCTATTCTTTTTGTGTTCTTATAATAAAAACGTGGTGCATGTATTATCAATATTTTTAACACATTAATTTACTTTTATCTATATTTAATCTACTTTTCAAAAACTCGTCTATTTGTATGCATAATAATATTTGTTCGCAATTTCAGCGTAAACTACTGAACCGATTTTAATACTTAATTCATTCTCTGGTATATTCTAGGAAGCCCAAGACGTATAGATTTAGTGTACAACATAATATTAAGATGTCAATCTTATTAACAGACTTATAACTATAAAATCGAAAAATGACAGAGCTCCACACAACAAATAAAATAAAAACTTTATTTTAAGAAAACCTATTTTAAGAGAACCTATTTTAAACTACATCATCATCATCACCATCATCAGCCTATATAATGTTCCCACTGCTGAGACACAGGCCTCCTTTCTACAATAGGTAATGGGAACGAAATGACAAAAGTATACAATAACACTAAATATTTTAAAAAAAAGCAACATATCAGTAAACTAATTTTATAGAAAGAACATAAATACCACCCCCACCTCTTACCACCAAATAGGCCGATAAATCTTGACCGCCAGCGTTCTTTTTACATGGCGCGACCTTTACCTGTATCAAGCCACCTCAAATATTTTTATTACAAGAATCACCATGATTCTTGTAATAAAAATATTTGAGGTGGCTTCAAATGCATGATAAATGGCAGGGTTCGTAATATCTTGGTGCAGATTTTTTATGTTGTCTGATTGCTGCAGATTTTGTAAGCTATGATTTTTTATGGCGATACATTTATGTACTTTCGTATCTTTAAAATCTTATTTGTTGTTAATATTTTTAAATTATGTTTTCCGAGGTTCCGAGGTGTGAACACTACGAACGATATCATTCCACAGTAATAATTAAAAAGAACAAGCATCGGGATCGGTAACATAATAGGGTGTTTCACCAAAAACATCTAATTAGTTCGTCTGTTAGATTATCGAAAAATATTGGATATATATACTGTATAGTCTTCATCTTTTGTTTACGTGAAAAAAGAAAAAATATGTGTCCATTATTTTTTGGAAATGTATCTGATGGACTAATTTTTTTTTTTGTGAACTACCCTATTATTATTGTGACTGATTTCGTTTTCGGGGACGGTGTCCATACATTTTTGCACATTGTTCTTTCTAAATATATGATTTTTGCAACCAATCTTTTCGACCGTGATTGAGAGATACAGTATTGTCAAGTATTTGTGTATAAGTGGTACTGTCTCCATTAGCTATGATCTTCCATAGATACGAATGCATTTCTATAGACTGTTTAAATCCTTCGGCGATAATAGTGGATTCCATAGCTGTTGAAGATCCGCTATAATTTTTAAAACACTCATGTTGTTTTACTATCTCATTTGCCTTTCCCACTCAAGCACAAATACATCAGTATTTGTTTTTAACTTCCATGAAAAGAACTTTACGAAATCGCCAATAGTGCAGCATAATTAGTTCTGTATGAACGTTTACCGCAACAACCATCTAAGTTTACAAATCTATTATTGGTAACCATCTTTAGTAACCTTTCCTACTTTGTCTGCCGCTTTTTTCTCCCGTTCCCCCGATTTTCTCATCTCTTACCATGCCATCACTTCCCATTCGTCAGATACTACATCTTGTATCTATTTGTACGGTCAGCAACAGAAGTAGCTGGACATTTTGGAAATTTAATTATTTGATGACTGTTATTAATATTATTATTCCGCTGATGTCGGCAGTTTTAGAACCCTGAAAGAAGTATAAATCAACTTGGAAAAATACTATTTATGCCAAGCTCTAGTACTGGGAAGATCTTAATATATCGGTATATTTAAAATTAATGCAAAGCTGACTGACCGAGGATACAAACCCTTAGACCAAGAAACGTTAAATTTCGCACACGTATTTCTCTTATGACGTAAGCATCCACTAAGAAAAGATTTTTCAAAATTCAACTCTCAAGGGGGAAACAGGGAATAAAAGTTTGTAGTATGGAAAATCGTCATTTTTGATATTTCCGACATCCACGTTGGCAAAGCCGCGGGCAAAAGCTAGAAGTAAATAAAATGAGAGAACTCACGTTTTCTTCAACTTCTTTATATTCGTTATCAATATCATGTTGTTGCTTCCTTTTATTTCTGGAATAAAAACCATCAACATTCAAGTGGAGCATAATAACATTCAGATTGTTTTTTATCTTTGATAATTTTTGTTCTACGGCTTTTAGTACAGTCATTTGGTCGAAAAAATAGAGGTTACCTGGAAAGTTTTCCGGGAGTTTTGAAAATTGGTAATTTTATAGATTTTAACGTGCTCTTTCCGAATTTTAACTTTGCCACCTCGTATCTTTGCCGCTCGCGCCGCCATATTGCAAAAATGGCGCCTAAAAGCAGTTTTTTGATAATAACTCCTTTCCGACTCATTTTACAAGAAAAACATATCTATACAAAATAATAGTAGAGAAAATTTCCTACAATTTATGTCATAACCTTTTTTTTCCTTATTTAAAACCAATAGTTTCGGCGTACGAGCGCCGTAAACCATTATACAACTACGCTAAAAAAAAAAAGGGAATATTCTTGTGATCGCAAGTGCGACTACTTTGCTTGATCCTGGGTTAGATTCCCAGGTCGGGTGAAGTGTTATTGCGTTTTTCCATCAGGAATTCTTCAGTAGAGGCCACGGAGTCTGAATTTGTGGCCGGTTGATGGCAATAGGCTCGCCACCTATTACATGGGACTTAAACATAATTGGTGAAATGTGTGTGGGGTGTCCAGTGTTCACAAGGACTGATGTTATGTTACTACATGCGGACGTCTTGGTCCAAGGGGTGCTGGACTATGACCGACATAAAATAAAATAAAAATAGCCTTTATTAACTTACTACTTACGTTAACATTCTCTTTCTTTGAAACACAACAACAAATACAACGACCGACATAAGCTACTGAAAGTCATTTAGGTCGATCCTAAAAGTTCTGCAGAAATGCAAATCACTTTGAATACCATTAGACAGTTGACTATGCTCTCAGGACATCGATTCTATAGTAGAACAAATTGTAACGTTATAAAACAATAGTAGTAAAAGCATAGCCCCTTCCTAAGAAAATCGGTGGTGAACCACGGACAGACGGACACACGACGGCAGTCGGACAAGAGAGTGATCATAAAAGGGTTCCTTTTTTAAGGGATTTTCCCTATTGAGGTACGGAACCCTAAAAAACGCGCTTCTAACTCTACCTCAAGGTGGTGTGGAAACGCGTTATTAGCGCAAACACATTTTAAATTACAATTTGCGGCGCTCGTACGCCGTCACTATTGATTTTACGAAAAACGTTATTAGGACATAAATGTAGGAAATTTTCTCTAGTTTAATTTAATTCTGAACTATTTTTATCGTAAATTGAGTCGGAACGAAGTTATTCTCAAAAAACTATTTTTGAGTGTCATTTTTCCAAAATGGCGGCGCGAGCGGCACAGTTACGAGGTGGCAAAGTGAAATTTCGAAAAGAGCACGTCGAAATCTATAAACTCACCAATTTTCAAAACTCCCGGAAAACTTTCCAGGTAAAACTACCAAATGACTGGACTATTTTAAAAATCACAAAAAAAAATACTCTACTTGTAAGGAAAACTGAAATGATTAATAAACTCCAAATCCATACCTCACTAAAGACCAAAAAAATAATTTCGACTAAACTCACCTCTTTTTGCAATTCAAATGTGACTCCATTCGTTTATGTGCTCTTCACACGCGGTAATAGAAGTTGACGTATTAATGATGTTTTGTTGACATATGTCTAACCTAAAATGATTTATTAGTACATTTTAGCCTGTTTTATTTTTATTTCATAAATATTTTGCTCTAGCAAATAGAATGCTAACCCAATATTACTTTGCGAGGCAAATCTAGGTTGTAGCTGATTATCTAAGTATATGAGCAGAGGTGGCGACTTCGATTGCAGCTAAAAACGTGCTCATAGTTACTGATAAAATAGAAACTATTAATTATTGTACATAATAACATTAAAAATAACATACTTACTTCTTACTCTCTTTCATTTTCTGAGCCCTCACCCTCAGGAACTTCAAACGTTGTACTTTATTTAGTTTTGGTTTCATATTTCTTCACATTTTTATTTATAAACAATTAAATACTCATCACAAATGGAAAACGATACGTTATAGGTACTGTTAAATCTCAAGAATAGTCTTTATATACCTATTCAACACTAATTAAGTAACAATCTACTATCTTTTACGAATAATCAATTATTATAATCACGAAAATCTGATGGCACAGATTTGTAAATGTCATAGGTCCTGCGTCGATGAAGCCCACCGGGCGACTGATCTGACAAGCGAGCGAAAGTGATGCAAATACTTTTGAAACGCAAAAGAAGAGATGGCAATAATGTGCGTCTGCTCGGAATAAAACAACGTATGTGCCAAAAAGAATTTTCTCCATTTTTAACAGAAAATTTAAATAAAATTTTAAATTACTTTCCTGGATACTTGATATAATAATTCTCTATGTTTCAAAGTCAATTCCATTGAATAATTCTTAAGTGTTACACCGTGATTTCTAAGAAAGTAAAAAAATTGATATAACTTTGCAATTTTTTTGTATCGAGAAAAATTCATTGAATCGTGTATTCATTTTCGTCGATACTAGACCAAAGAGTCAAAAACCATTCACCAAAATGTCAAATCCCTATTCTACATACTCAACAAGTTCGTAGACCTAGAAAAACCACATTTTTCTCAATCTATCACCTTAATCCAACTTGACGGGAAATTCGCTTAGTAACTAATTAATACTATCAAGAGCCGTCTGACGAAATTAATGTCCTGAAATGATTACATTTAAAATTCTTAATTGACGAAAAATATTCTAGATATTCGGTGAAAGCGTCAAGGAGATAAAACTTATTTATGGAATAGCGACCGGCTCTTGAGACGTGCTCGTCTGTCAAGAAGTCTTCAGATCTCTCAAAACTTTGTTACTTATTTTTACGTTGTCAAGTCTTAACGACTGTCGGGATCTAGTGAATATAGAGTGCTCAATTTAATTGAAATAACCTGTAAAGTATTTCACTTATAAACTCAGTGACAGACCTTACTTTCTCTGCTTAAAGTCTTTTGATATATGAATTTTTTGGACTTAATTAAATTAATGATTTACATATAAAGAAAGTTTGCTACCACGTTATCGTATGCATCAACAGTAACATTGATCTTAGCACTTGATATGCTAATTAATTTCATTCACACGAAGCATTTATAATATTCTTGTTCATCGTTAAAAGCATCGTAATTAATCCAATTCACAATCAGCAATATCTCATTAATTCAAAATAAATCGGTTGCGTTCGATTTAATAATAAATTAATGCGATTTTGATTAACGACGGCACAGTTCCCTCTGTTAATGAATTGTTTATTTGAAGGGCTCCGTCCCATGAATCATGACAATTGATTCATTAAATAAAATTTAAATATTTAGATCGTCCTATTAGAATTTATGTTTCAATCCCAGTTTCCTCAATGATTGTTCGAATAACTGTTCTCAATAACTAAATTAGGTGTCATGCGACTACGAAATAGGTCGAGGCCGAGTATATTGAGTGACCTAGACGGAGCAGTCTATGCAAATTACAGCACTCGATATAGAAACGCATACTGTTGATTGTTTGGAGCTGGGATTGGGAATGGAGTTATTCCTGGATTATTGTTACGAGCACTGAAACGATCTAGCATTGGGAAATTCTGGTAATTCGACATAATGTTGCTCTGACACGAATTGCGTTACTCATGGCATATAAGGAATTGATTGTACCTAAGTAAGTATGATCATACTTTCGAGTTATACTTCACTACGCTGATTTTTCACATCATCAACAAGTGGATAACTAAGCTGATTAGTTTACAAAAACACGATTCAGTGACTACAAAGTCGCTGAAAAACAGTAGCAATTAAATTACTAAGCATTCTTGTACCCCAAAATCTTTTGGCATGTATCTTTGAGAACAACACAAACACACAACAGGACAACTGAAACTGTAAAACTAATTACAATGGTCAGCGCGTTCTAACACAAATAATCAAGTTTTCTTATGCTGCTAAGTTGTCAACGAACTATATAAACTCTCCAGTTGATCACGTTAGCAATTAGTATTGCATTACACACGTTACGCGCCATAACAGACTGGTCTAACATTCTCACTCCATACCATACCCTGTTTTGGTCTAGGAGAAAGTACAGAATCGATTTTACTAGTGATACCGTTAGGATAGACTAGACTGGTTCATTGTTTACGTCTCGGATACACTTTATTTATAGTTCTGGTAATTGTAAGCAATTTTACGAGCCATGTTATCTGTTTTTAGATTCTACCACAGAGCCCTAAAGCATATAATTTACCGCGAAAGTTAAAGGTTTCTGCGGTAAACACATAGGTAGGAAATGAGTTTACGTTTTGAGTATGGTTCCGCGTACGTACTTTCGATGATTCCGTGTAAGTGGAGACTCTTGCCGTCTTGTTCAGTGAAGAATGTCGTGGAAATCGTGCGAAGTATGTCGTTAGTGTTAGGCAGCGGTGGTGGCGGCTGGCGGCGGCGGCGCGGGCGCCTGACATCTCCATATGAAGGGCCGCTAACTGCACCCGTGTCGAAAGTCGCGCTTCGTTTGTTTAGCACGCAACTAAACGAACATGTTGTAACATTCCAATGTGTACCTAAACCGTCGCAAATTGGTGAAACCGTGTTCAGTATGTTTACAACAACAAAAGATCTGCAGAAGGGAAACTAGCAGTATTGACTTACCGTTGCACATGAGATCCATTTAAATAGTTAAGTGCCACTTTCGACCATAATAAAAACTGAATTAAATTTTATCTGCTGCTGGCAGTTTAAAACACAAACAAAACCAATTGGAACTGCCACCACATTTGCAGCCATCACATTAAGGCAGAATAGCAATAAAAGGCGACGTAAGCACTCGCAGGCACTCACAGGCAGGTCTCGGGAACAAAGGGTAATAAGTCTTGAAATTGACTTTTTGAGAACAGGTGAGGTCGCGTCAATCCCAGGCCTAAAGCATTCACTTTCCTTCGCAACAGCCACGAGCATAAATAAATGACGAAGGCCGAACGCTGTTTTTATATCCGAAGCCCACCTGGTTTTATGTGAGAATGTGTTTTTCCGATTGTTTTTGAACATTCTTTCATAACCTAAACTTCATTTTAAAGACGTGAGCGATCGTAAATCTCAGTTTATGTCAGCACATTTGGAAACTGTTTGGTTCTAATATTAGAAATTATGTAACCAATTCCTGAAAATCAATATTAAATCTATTCATACGAGCTGAATGAGAGCGGTAACATTTTATTTGGGTGAGGTAGACCGTGTATAAAGATTTATAGTCAGTGGCTATAAATATAGTAATTCTTTTATTTGTAATTGAGTATACTTACATTGTACTTAATGTGCATGCGCACTTAAAATACAAGTTGCATTAAATTTAATGCGATACGGATAAGTGTAATGCTCACCAGGGTACATTATCAAGGGATAAATAAAACAAAACAGTGGCTAATGACAACGCTGACATTTACGAGGGTTCACGATTTATCAAGTGTCATGACAATTAGCGTAGATGATCATAAAATTTTATCATTCTGTCACAACTTCACAAGTACGGCCCTAAAAGTATCAATATCCATTATGTTCTGAATAAATGTCATGTGCTCATGTTCTGGATTATCATGCTTTATATGCCACATTTTATTTTGTGTATTGGTACTTAGGCTACCAATACGATTTCAAATACCCTTTTCTATTAAAAGAGGTGATTTACGACAAATATGTGCTATTCGGTCGCTTGACCCTCCATTTGGTGCTTCACCTAATGCCCCTTCTTGACCCCATTTTCAAAGGTTGGGAACGAAATGTTTTACACAAAATATTGTTCATAAATAGTGAAGTGTAATTATTGTCCTCTAGCGGTCTAGTCTAATACGAAACTCGACGAGGATCGGTCTCGTCTACATTGCAGCGACACACTTCGTCACCTCTAACTCAATTTGTCGCCCCGCGATAATTTGTCGATGTCTCTCGCTCGTAACAGCTTTTTGTACCAGCGCCCGTTAACGATCCACGCCGTGTCAATCAAGACACGCCTTTCTTATTTTGATCAATATATTGAATACTCATAAATTCTTTTTTTACTCTACACGTCCTACCTGATGGTTGGTATGCTATGTACTTGTAGCTATGTCGGTATTTCACTTAGGTTATGAAAATGCAAATGAAAAAGGAAGATAATTATGCCTTTGAGCCATCTTGCCATTGTTTCTTGACGTTCATCAGGCATTGTTTCAACGTTAAGCAGGTTTTAAGGATAACTTTAGAGGTCATTTTTCATTTTGAGTGCCTGAGCTTTGAAGTATTTTACATCGGAAGACAAGCATTTCGGTCACTGGTATTTTTTCTGTTTATTCGGCAGGAATTTGGAATTGCATTAGCTGTTAATAGATACTCGTATGCTTACATCATTTTATTAAAAAAATGCTAGCTCATGACAATCATCGCTCCAAACTGAAATACATCACGTACCGACTGCTTGTACAAATATTTGTCCACGCCTTCAATATAAAACCGCAAACATGAAATATTAATATCTAAAGAACGTTATTTATTGAACTATTAATATTAAATGATAATGCTCTACTTGGCACTAACTACACACGCGTACTTCCCGGGTAACCTACAAAGGCGTAATAATTTGTAACACTTGTCCCCCCCCCTCCCCCCACTCGCACACTGAGCTTAACATGTTATTGGTTTGACAGCAACCGGTTTGTTAAATGTTTGATTTACGGCCGAAGACAAACGACACACCACATGTATGTACGTATCTTTTTACGACTGTTTCAGTGACACTCAAGTATTTGTGCATTGAGTTTTACTAAGACTTAATTCCATGCATTGGTTTAATGAAGAGGCTAACGCAATTCGATGTTTGCAACACCTAAGTTGATTATGCACCTATTTCAATATTTTTGTTCGTTATATTTGAAGATTTATGTCATACAAATAACAACTTAGAAGTGCTTTTAGGGTAAACCGACTTTACAGAGAGGTAGAGATTTAGCATAAAGATGAAGAAAATAAATGTCAAACTTCAAGAATTAAAACAATATTGCTGTTAAAAATGGGACTTATCCAGGGCCTAAGTACGGGTTTTATTTTAAAAGCAAAAGTTTAAACCTTGCCAAGATAATCCACTACTTAACACTTTATTTAAAACGGCACTGGAATTGAAATCAGATAACAAAATGGAAAGGATCAAGAATATTCCGTCGAGCAACGCCTCGTAACAAAACTCAAAGTCATGCAGGGATTCCGTTTTTGATCTATTTTTGGTAAAAGGGCAAAGGTAACATACCAGAAAGTCGTTTAATTTGTGCGTGATTGATCACCGATTTGACCGATATTCAGCATTCCTTATCCTTGCAACACATTATTGATGACACCGCATGCTTCTTGTACTCACTTAATCCTACATCATTATTTCTATCGACGGATGAAATCTAATAAATATGATTTATGGTTACTTTGTTCCATGGTTTAAATGGACTTAAAAGTAGTCGATAAAATCTGAATTTTGTAGTAATCGGTCACACAGTCTTTGAATTATTATTAGATTTTATAATTGAACACAAACAACTAAGCCATTTTCCAATATTGAGGGAAATTGTCGTCAAATCCGCAACCAATTCGTAATACTTCCGGCTTACGAAACGAAAATATAAATTGAAATTCTAAAAATATACTTATACTTTTAGTACATTTGGTGTTTGTTTCATTATTTGAAATCGAGAATATGATATTGATATTTCCACAGAGAAAGATCTAGAACTGTAAATTGTCGGGAACTTATAACGGCGCCCGGTGTCTAAGGCCTGAGGTCGATAAGGTTAGCCCAAAGTTTGTGCTTGTACAAATAAACGAACACAATAAATTCCAAGTTCGGAATGCCATAAACAAAGACCTTTGTTTACTTATATAAAGCTATAAATGGATTTATTTCTCAAAACTACATTATCTATTCCTACCGAAATAACGAAGGTGCGTGTTGACTGTTGGCCGTTCAAAGTTTAAACTGAGTAAGTAATTATAAGCAAACATATAGTTTAACTGTATACTTTAACCAACCATTATCCAGTCTATTATTATAATACCCATTTCTGTTTGAATACATTAATAAAAAGGCATGAATTACATCCATTTCCCAAAAGTAGATACCTTTCCAACAAGTAAAAGTTTAGGGTCTGTATATTTCATTACGTACGATCCTCGATGTGAAGTATCCACTTGTGCGTTGTATAAGAATCTGTGATACATTATTCATATAAAATCTAATTCAGCACTTTTCCCGATACTTTCGAAGTAAGTTAAGTATGAGCTTAAATCTTGAACATTTTTCATTTGGTCACGTAAAATTCAGTAATCTCCTAACTTCAGAATGTAATACTAAAACTAAGTAGGTACTTTCCCAAGTTTAATTATCCTTAATGGTCTCTCAAAGCATTGCTCATGTACACATTAGGTAGGTACCTAAGTCATGCGAAGATTATACCTTTACTTTAAATATACCTAGTCACTACCAGGAAAATGCATTTTGTAAGCATGTAATGTAAAAACCATAGGTATGTTAAATAAATGATACATATTTTAATACAATTACAAGTAACATTTATTGGATGACACAGATCGGAATAAATAATTCATAGAGTATATTTTTTCGTTCCATGGGAATTTCACGACTCATAATAATTCTTTGAGCCAGAGAAGTCTGCATAAATAGATAACATTACCATAAACAGGTGACTGCGGACAAAGAAAATATATTTTTACTTATTTCTTATCGTCTGGGAACCGAAGCTCACCCTGAAATACTTCGATTTAATAAGAATAAAAGTATGGTGGCGTATCGCCGCTATGCCCTTCGTCCGTTAGCCGTATCGCCCGCTTTTTGTAGCAGCGCCATGTATTATTCATGGGGTCCTGCCTCACTTGTTCCTGCATTGTCTACGCGTCTGCAATTACGAAATTTATGCGCAAAGCCTTTAGGCAGATCACTGTATTAATTTAGTGCGTGAGTCACCGGTGCCTGGAATTAACCGAGGTTGTCCACTTGTTGAGCTGACTGATGCTGATTTATCGGTCTCACATCGATATTGATCGATGTGTCTGCGAGTATGATTGTAGAGCTAGCAAAAAATATGGGTGAAATGTTGTCTTAAATTACGGTTTATATTTACTATATAATTATACTGATCCGCATCGTAAAACCAGTGAGAACTGTGAGAAGATCTTTTTTATCCATTCATCATCGTTTTTATGAACAGTCATTAAAGTTCACTCCCTAATTAAGCGTATTTATGTTTTGTATGAACAACACGAAAATAGTACTTACGCATTTTCGCCATACCTACTCAAACGCATCAATGAAGTTGTCACTGCGTGTCCAATTAAAAATATCAGTGGGCGTGAGAATCATCGTAGTTCATAGTAAATAACACAGCGATGTGCTAAAAATAATTTTGCATGAATCATGGTCCATTCAGTGGTTATGCGGAGTGACGCAGCTTTATAACTCTTATCGTCGCGATTAACGCAATTTCTACGAAATACATTTAATTGATGTACGAAATTTTGTAATATCATGAATTTTATAATGTTTACATGTGGTAGCGGTAGTGCCGAGACAATGTTTACATGGTCGCTACTAACTTTCACGACATTTACAACGTAACAAAATAACGAATCTGTTTGTGTTGTACTAAAAGCTATGAAAGTAGGTACTAAAAACTTTATTAGGTTAGATCGATATGTTGACAATGAAGCATTACCATTTAGGTAGTAGGTAATATTCGGCGAATTCTCGTATAATGTCAAATTAGCATAACGGTATCGATATGCCACCCCGGGGCGGTATATGATAATGTGGCCGAGGACATACTTTCTGCTTGTCAGTGAAGAATAACGTTTTATTATTTTCGTAATAAACTTTAACTATCGGGCCAGCAAGGCGCCGCCGGTGTTCAAGGTGCAAGGTGTACAATTAAAAGTGAGACTGAGGGAAATCTTTTAAAACAGTGCGAGAGTTTCATGCTTAGGTAGATTCTTCTATAGCGACAGTGCCGACAGCCTTAGGGCTTGTACTGGGTGCAGCTGATGAGTCAGCCAACAATGATAATACGTCTATGGCATAGTCTACGTTCTCAGATTGTCGATTGTTTAAGCTCTACGTCACGGTTATTATATTAATCTCTGTATACCTTTAGTTGCTGGTCATAAAGGTTTGATTAGTAGCAATTACACACACACAGGTACTAGTGTAATTATTTTATATTTATCCTTTACTGCACAATAAAACGAGATCACCTTCTAGTAAAATAATTAAGTACTTAAGCCCCTTAGCAAACAAAGTCTCTGAGAAGTACTTAATATAATACTTTTAAGTGAACGTTGCATACTAACGATCAAGTTGAGGCGTAGAAAGTTTGAGGAAAATTACAGTGGTTATGTATTTTATTAGTCACCGGAAAAATAAATCCAATGCAATGTTTCGAAACTGGGATTTTTGGAGACTCTTTTCGAATAAGCGAGTTACTCACATCGTCAATCTTCTATGTGAAAATGATGAAGTGAAAATTATTCTAAACAAATCCGATCTTGTTCTCCCGGATAGGTGTTTAATGCACGTGTTGCATCGATACCGCGATAATGTGCTCGATCGGGGGCTGGCCGCGAAAGTTAACCTTGAAGCTTTAGTGCAGCGTGAGATTAACGGTGCGCCCGTGCGGCTGCTTTCGCCGGCAAATAGCGTTTATTATAAGAGTACATGCTCATAGCGCGACTCTCCCCGCGTCCCCGGCGACCTACCAGCCTCCAACATAATGCAAACGTGAACATCGCATTATTATAATGACTCACAACATTGTCATAAATATTTTTAGAATGTTTGTAAGCTCTTCACTATGTAGGTAACCAATAGCAATTAGTTAGCTTTTTAATTTAGATCTTTTTATTCTTACTAACCACCTTAACCTACAAACTAAACCACAAACAAGTTCTGTTGAAATTCAATTAAAAATAAAATAAAATTGAATACGCCCCTTAAACAGCAGTGTGGCCAGATTGATAGATTGCGATCAAAGTAGCGTGGATATGCGATATATCTTACCCATATCGATTACGAGATAACAGTATCGGAACAAAAGGAAAAATATATTCACACCGTTTCAACGTGGCAGTATTGTGATCCGACAAAATTGGCGAAAAGATTTATTACGTGTCGCCAACTGGAGATCTCGTCTCATAAATCGATATAATGGTTCGATCAGAACCGATAGGGTGTTATCGAGAGCCGCCATCGATGTACTTTGTCGGATAATGGTTGTGAAAGCTTGGAAGGTGCGTCGGGCAGCGACGAGCCCCAAATTGACTGTAGTGCGGTGAAAAGAGTGACAATGATTGATTTAGACCGATAGATACGTTAATCGCGTAGTGAAACACATGGTGCTGTGGATTGTATTGATGCGCGCAGCAGATGCGTGTGATGTGGTACATGCGCTGCTCTGTATCTAGGGCTAAGTGTTGTTGTATGATGTGTGCACGTGGGCGGTCAAGTTCGCTAGTTCTGTTGTAATACGTTGTTAGAGGCGCGGGGTCAGCGCTCACCGCCTCGCACAGATAGACAAACCGCCCAACTGACTCACGCGGAAACTAATTTTGTTATTATAACAACAGGTTGTTTGCTCACATTTCGCAGTAATTGGCCGTATTGGTTAGTGTATGCGGTCTGAGTGGCGATACACAAATAGTGAATGTTGTATAAATTATGTGGTCAAATGATTCGTCTTCAAACAAGTGTAAACTGTAACAGCATAAGGACGGCTTGAGGATATTCAAAGCGTTGTAAAATCGAGTAGGACGAGTTTATTTTAATATCGTGAAGTGACGTAATAGTGAGTGAACATCAATAAAACATAAAATAATTGTGATTAATACAAAGTTTAAATGTTTAAATTTATCAAAGACTTGCCGTCACAGTTTGATTAACGTGCAGAATTTGTAAATATTAGTATTTCCGGCAATAGCACATCAGTATAATGTGCCAAGTGGGTGCATGCGCGTGCGGCGCCGGCTACAGCGACGGCCGCAGAAAGTCGACATCACCGCTATACGTGAGTTGGCCCCACACCAAAAACACTCATATCCCTTATACGTGACATTACCTCACTGTGAAACTTTGTGAAATTACAATGTTTTAACATTGAAATATACTATTTTAAATTCCAACTTCATACTGTTTAGCTTACGTTTATAAACCAGTAAAGTATATACTATATTTTATTAGCAGTCGTTTACAGGTGTAATTTGTATTTACGATTGAATTCGTGTACAGAGAAATTCAATTAATAAACAAACACGATACGCTCCCTGCACTCGCGCCGCGTGTAGCATCGTGTTTAATAAAATTAGGTCAGAAACTACCGAGCCAATTGCATTTTATTGCCACTGCACTAAACCCACATAACCCAATAACTATAATTGCACTGCTATAAAAAAACATCCATTTACTTGCATGATAAATATAAAGCTCTGTTTCTCCAACGTTATGACTTCGTCCCGAAGCTTTTGTTAAAAATATTGTTTTAATTTTATTTTTCGTGTTAAAGTGCTTAAGTCATTAAGCGTATGCTGAAAAAGTTTATTATCTTAACTGGAGCGTTGATTAAGAGCAAGTGTTTGTTATTTAAACTTTTCCGTGCGTGAAGCGCCGCGGCACACGAATTTCTTCGCCGACTTGAACTGACTCCAGCGTATGATTTCAAAACTTAAAGCTGCAACTTTCCTATGCTATATCTAATAAAAACTATCTAAAATTAACGGTGAACGCAATTAGCCTGTTTTTATAATTAGAATGAAAAATTATTTCGGTCATGTTGCGTCTGTACGTATTTTAAATAAACAACACAGTATTTTCCACGCACGTAACATACTTATTCTATTTTTATTTTATTTGTTGATAACGAGTTTTAATAAGCGCCTCTAGAGGCCATAATGATGCAGATTTGACTTAACCACTTAACATAAATGGGTACTTGATAGTAAAAAGAATAAAAGGTAACAATTTAGCATCCAAATACACCTACGCCACAATTACAGGCCACTTACGGACATACGAACGGTTCAATTCAAAGAAAACGAGCTTTAGGCCATGTTAGCGGTACGCAGGTTTCAAACAAAAAAGTTTACCTTCCAACGTCAGAATGTAGAATTGGTGACAAAAGCTATCAAAGTAATTACATACATCCATTTGGGGTAAGAATGTACTCTTAACAAACTGACGCTTTCTAAATAAAAACATATTTCGCTTTTTATTATCATTTATTTTCAATCTAGTGCTCGTTTTATGTGGGAGTAATCACAAGCGTAATTATTATGAACCTCATGTAAGGATTTATAGTGAACAGTCAGCAGTTTATTATAGACCTATGTTCAGGCTGTTGACGCGATAATTTATTTCATGTGTATGGGTCTGCTACATGAGAATTTGTTAAAACAAACCTTTAATGAAACTTTTCACGTTGTATAAAATACTTCTTTCCTAATACTACAAATTAGTCGTTATATTTTTCATAGCAGTCATCGTTTAGAATGGGTTATAATTTAATTAATCGTATGTACCTACATTTTACAATGTTGCAAGTATGCAGTTCATAGTGTCACTGACACTTGGTAATCTGCCCGGTCTATAATAGAAATGGCCGTGAAAATCAGAGCACTGTAGAAATGCATCCACACGATTTAAACTGAATGAATGAGTTAAACACAGATACAGAAAACTTCATCCTGTTTCTATGTCTATAGTTAAAACCAATTAAACACACATACTATAACGTCACGCCCTGTAATGCCCGAAGGGTTAGGCAGAGGTGTACCTAAAAAGCACAGTCACATTTTGCCAGTTATGTTTACATACCATGCAATTGGGGCCGGGCTTATTGCCATCAACCGAACATTAATCCAGACTCCGTGACTGCTACTGAGAAATTCCTGGTGGAAAAACCCGACAACACTTTGCCCGACCCGGGAATAAAATCAATTAGTGCCAATCTAAATATCATTTCCGTTCCATTGTAACATCCGAATACCTCACAGAGACAATCTCAATACTTTCATTTGTTTAAACATAAATAAGAGAAGTTGTTCGTCAAGTAATTCCAGTTTATGTGGGCTCGTGTGGGCTGACACAGGATCGCTTTCAACATTTTGATGAGAATACATCTTTTATGACGCGAACTAAAACTGTTTTCACATTTAGGGCTCGCGACAACGCGGCATATCAAATTGAAGCGACGAACAAGTTGTATCAAAGGACGTGTATGTGATCACTCACATTTTCCTTTATGAGATGCCCTTTTGAAAGGCGGCGTCGTCAAAAGGCCAACAAATAAAAACACAAAAGTGCAGCGCAACGCGGTCATGGTGATTTGTGTTAAATGATGTCAAACATGTTTGTGTGGCAGTGTCCTGACATGGCCGAGTGTCGGATAATACAGACAATAGTTACTGCATGAGTATGTAACCTAGATCGCATGCCTGTAACATCATAATAGGTGGTCATCAAATGATTAACGGTGAATTTATTTCGGTAAGCATCGTATTAACAATGCAGGCGGCTTTTTATAATTAAGTCGGTTCCGAACAAATGTGAAAGCTTTGAATTCGCATAAACTGTACGAATTCAGCGTCTCATGACTTTATTATCTCCTTTCCTGACGGTCGTCCGGTTTTATAGCCTATATGTTACCGCACGGTTTCGGCTCCCTTTTACTGTGCGAATGTCTTATTCTTACATTTTATTAACTCGTGTTAAATCGAGTTTAATGTAAGCGACAAAATCGAAAAATTCAAATGAATTCTCTTGGTGCTTTTATGACAGTTTTAAATAACTATATATCGGTTTTGAATACTAAAGTTTGAGTATCGATAATAACATAGGTAGATAAGGCACCCTCGATTGTTCTCGTAGCGATTACAAAGTGTAACCGTAAAACCATTGGACACTTGCAATTAATGACGCTTTCCACTAATACATTATTAATAGTAATGCAAGCAGACACCTGGACACCTGGGGTCGCACCTAATTAGTGTCTCTGATGTACCTTTATTAACTGTTATATGCGAATGTAATTGCAAATAGAATATGGAGTATCTACGTTGTTGTTATTTCAAATTGAAAAGGACCGGGACGAAGACAAACTTTTTATTTGGGTTTCAAAATGGCATAGCATTTTGCTCTCTACACTGTGCACATTTATTCAACAATTGTGTTTTCGTTTTGTGCAAGCCCATCCTTTAAGGTTCGAAGTTCTTTATATCGACGACGGGGTTAAAGTCACCACCGAGCTTAGATAAGTATCTCTGAGTTAGAATTGACAATAAACTTCAGCGAGTCGCTTGCTGTGATTATGTATGAAAGGCCAAGTTTACGATAATCAGACTACAAATACACGCAAACACGTTTTTTAAACAAATTATGTAAATATTTCCTCGCAAAATGTATGCATATCTTCCTTTAAGGCGTCGAGAGGCGTGTTAACGTCAATTGAGCAAAAAAATATTTACCTTCATATTGAACACTTAACATTTAACACTTCATTTTATGAACTTTTTTAAAGAATCTTTTTATCGTGTTCATTTGTGGAAATGAATATGCATATTGCACTTAAGGAGGTACTGTCAGCGTCAACACTTCTGACATAAAACTCTCACTTACATTTCAGTGAAATATGATCGTTCGTAAATCAACTTTCAAGGTTTTGAACATGAAACTAGCTGTCCCGCCTAAAGTATTCATAGAATCTTACTTTAAACTGTTTTTCTGTATTGTTTAGAAAATTTATGTACTGTTTGTTTGTTGGTAGGTACTTTGTCCTAACCCCTACGCGAAAGTTACGTTTGCTCATTTTTTTTTCGTTCTCGTCGCGTTCGTTGTATAAAGGTGATGTAGGAACCTTAAAGGATTTATTTGTCCTTTTTACTTAAAGTATAAGAATTAGTTCAACTTTGCGTGACTCAAACCCAAGCAAGTAAGTGCACCGCAGAATGTCCTACACTTTCTGCGGTGCACTTACTTGCTTGGCTTGCTTGGCTGATACCATCATTCACTCCTTACTGTTATCTGTATGATGTATCATTGACTAACATGGTCACCACTATAAGCGATGACTTGAATAATCTTGTAACTTTACAAGATCTTGAACGATACAGCCTTGTGAACTTATAAGAAGTTTTCTTTGAAACAAAACTAAAACTCGATTACAGATTGAGCTTTGATTTGCCTTTGATGTAACCTATTTCTAGCAAAGGATAGCTAGACCTTATATTTATTGACTATGTCTATAATCTTTGACTATGCATACTTGATACTTAAACGAAACCCTTCGCGATGCTATCAAAAGCTGAACTATTCAAACGGACCCTTAATCTTTGCTTCTATTTAACCTTTTAATATATCACGAACACCATCTATCTTATTCATTTATTCTGTTCATTTAATAACAAGAAGAGTCACGTTTCTTATCCGTGATGTATCTGTAATAATGATAATGGATAGCATTTTACATTTTATTGTAATCACGGTAATGAGATTCGGGCAGATACCGCCATTCTTTGATCAAATTACTTTGGCATGACAATGGTTGTAATTCAATTATTTCTGAAGCAAAGCTGTATTTTTAATTCTATTGAAAATCTATATCAAACATTCTCTTTTTAGAAAAGATTAGTTGACGGTGTCCAGACCTCTTGTTAAAATGAATGAATGCGTGATACTTTTTACGTGCAAGAAGAAAACGCATGAAGCTGTCAATAGTCTCGTCGGCACTGACATACAGGTTGTGGAGAAAAAGCCTGACATTTCTACACTGTAACTAATGGGCGGACATAGAAACGTCAAGCGAGCTTTTTCCATCAATTTCGCTGTCAGGCGCGCTGACTGTATAAAATATGTTCCGACTAATTATTATGTTGAGATTTCTTATCCTAATTATATTCATCCGATAAACCTACTTACGATAAGCAGTGACCACGGTGAATAGTAATAGTCCATCGGTACTTGATTTAATATTATTTGCTTATCTTTCCAGTTATGCCATTCATGGGAGAATACAGTTTCATATCATTAGTATTTTATTCGATAAATAAATATTATTAATGGCTAGGTTTTCATCAAAAAACCCACTAATCCAATAAGTCCAATAATAACTTAGGTAAATCCGATATCTAGCAGTTTTTGTTTAGTTACCTTCCTGTTACCAACAATGGTCAAAAACCCCCAATTTGGGAACCAGTACCTAATTCCTATTTTGTTTCCCTTTTTTTCTGAAGCATTTCTAACTAAGGACATTGGGAATAATCAATTGGTAAGATAGGTAGTGCTGAAAATATTGCTGGAAAGCTGTTTCGATATTTGTTAGATAGCTCAGCAACCAGCAACATATGTTTTGCATTTGATTACGTACATACGCCAATAAAACACAACAAATCGCGACCTCATTATTCCGCGACTCGTATAAATATGTTATTAAAGCAAATCTCAGTCATTCGAACGTCAGGTAAACGGCTGAGATGAATAGATCACAGTGTGAAGATTGATTGACATGTTTACGGGTATAATTGAAGTGTCACGAGTCAGCCTGAGGATGGGCCGATGGATTTATATGTTTTGTGTGTTCTTGTGACTGCTGGCGACGTCAACCATAGTCGTTATTCGGTTGGTAATGAACCACGCGTCCTACGGAACGATTGACGACCGGCGCCGGGTTGCGTAACCCGCCTGTATCGAGCGTTCGCAGCGAACGCTAGTATTATTGTAATAGCATTTGCAGAAACATTGTTTTATTTTATATTAGTTTCATGTGGAGATTCGATTATGGTTTGGAATGCTTTGGGTTAGTGTGTAAGAAAAGATAGAATTTCATGCTGCGATTTCGTTTCAAAAGCTTATTTGGATTTAGTTCTAAATAAATGCACCAGTCCACAAATGTGATATTATGACTCCACATTGGTCATTACTTAGAAAATGCAAGGACTCTATATTATATCGTGTTCCCTCAATTATGCGAAATTAGTGCCTCATTCAAGTTATTTTCGCTCAAAAACTGAATGATAAATAATGAATCACCATTAGGTACCAATTTGTTCCAAGTAACGTATTCGTACTAGGGTTGAAAAAAGCCGGAAAGATTCCAGTTTCTTTCCAATGCCGTTGTATTTTTCAATGTAACTTTCGAAAAATTCAAGAACATTGGCCAGTATAAATTTCATATATTTTTCCAATAAAACGGAAATACGGAAAGATTCCCGTTTCTTTCGTATTTTTCCGTTTTTTTTTAATGTAACGTTCAAAAGATTCAAGAACATACATGAAATTTATACAGGCCAATGTTCTTGAATCTTTCGAAAGTTACATTGAAAAATACGGAAAAAAAATACAATTTGGTATTTTCCGGTAAAAAACAAATTTGTAACTTTCGCCATTTTCAACGCTAATCCGTACCTACTATTAAGGTTCACTAACAGAGTAACAGCGCTAACACCAAAGAATCAACATTAATAAAGTATCAACGTTGCACGTGGACATAAAACTTCAAGCTAATAAGTATTCCACGTACTCGCCAACCGATGAAATAAAACTTATTTAATACTCTATTTAACTTGGGCAAACCGCAATTCTGATCACGCGTTGACCGAAAACCGCAGAATGTTGGTAACTCACGGGTCAAACCTACATATTATAAGTTCTATATAAACATTATAAGCAGGTAAATACATGAATTTAATATGTTTCTGTTTGGGAAACTTGATAAATTTACCTTACAATTTCATATTTCAGGGATAATTGAGTGTACCTAATCTACTTATCGTTTTGTGGTGGTACCATGCGATTATTTTAACAATATATTTAGGTACATTCGTATCGTAACTTAATAAAAAATCGAGACAACTGACTTCGTAAAATAATTCAATCAATAAAACTATTTAAGTTTTTATTCAACAAATCACACTTACACAACACTTAGAAAACGATCTAATAAAACACTAGTTCAATTCGTGTAGGTACGGAAACAACAAAATGTACAAGAGGTACCTATGTACAATTTGTACAGTGTACAGCACACGCCACTTAGTCAGCCTCAGGTTCCGTGAAGGGACGTGTTCCAATTTATTTCAACAGATTACCGTTGTTACCGTAACACTAGTTACCTATCCATAAAAACACCTGTCTGTCATGTTCTCGTTTTTATACTCACTGCTAGTTGGTGGTCGAGCAAAAAATCGCACAAAAACGTGTTGATGGTTCTACTAACTATATTGTTAATAGCGATTTAATATAATTATTAGACAGCAATGCAAGCTTGCAATAAACGAAGGTCGTATTAATATTACAAGCTTCTTAGAAAACTCTTTGGCACGGAGACGAGTATTGCACAGTGTACCTCTACCTACCTATTGTTCGAGTGCTTATATCCCCCCAAAGAATGGATAGGGTCAATCGTTGGTTGCCCAAGCCCTAACAAAGCAATGGACATAAACATTATTGGCGTACCAACACTAGAAAACAGACGTTTTACTATGCAATAAACAGCTATGATATGTGATAAATACCGGTACTTAAAGGTTTCCCGCAAGATATGCGTATAGGGAAACGTTTTCATAATAAGGTATATTTCAAAATTGTAACTTAGATACATGTTATTAATACTGATCGCAGTATCGGTCTAAATCATCATATAATCGTAATGAAACTAGCATACCTAGAGGCCCATAAAAAATCATTTACCAGGTTTACACTAACCGCACGATAAAGAAAGAAGATCATATTATGTAAGGAACATAATATACGTGTGTACAATTTGAGGAGTGCTGGTAATTCCAAGATTCCGTTACATTGATAGTGTCACGACTACATCACAAAGAAATTAGCAACTAGTTAGAAAAAAATTATAAAACTAATCGTATCCCAAAATAGGGTATCCTATTGTCGGGCCACACAATCGAAGCTTCTGGCACATGAGAACCAATATAATTTGACTCGAATGCTTTACAAACGTGCTCACAGCGCTCTTTATGTTAGATGCCGTAAACAAGTATAAACACATAATGTCAACATTCACCTCAGGTTTCTCCACGAACCTTGACAAACGAGGCATTGTTGCAGCGGCCCGCGGTCGGAACCACGGGTGCGACTATGGGAATGCACCCATAAAATTTCCGCATTGTGATTTTTATCCGATATCTGTATACAACGCGGGATTATACCGCACTCATCGTAGGGGTACAAAAGGTATGAGCGCCGCTTAAAAACGCAATCGCAGGGATACTGCCGACCGGAGTGCAGCGGCTTATGTGAATTTTATCTCGCGTCTATGTGAGTAGTCTAATTAATTCTGGCTATTATAGAAATATAACAACAGTTAATTTAAACAGTACCATCGAAGTAGGTAAGTACTCTATCCCCAGTGGTTAATTGCAACGCCTAGCGAAAATGAATATAAGCTTAACTAAATTTGCATATAATTTTAATTAACGTATTGATTGACAGGTGCAACCGGTACAGGAAAATATATTGAGAAAATCCAGACGTTAATATTCTTAGCATGTATCGTAGACTTAGCTGTCACATAGAATCACTAATGATTAATTGAATGTTAACTACAATGATTAGAATAACATTAATTATTTCTAAGAAGGTATTAATTAATTTAGTATGGTTACGTCATTTAACCGCAAAGTTTCAATAAAATCCTGTATTTAAGGTATTTCAAGAATTCTCACTGGCTTTTTTAATTATGACGTTTTCTCTCAAAAATATTCGTTGTACAATTTTGACTACGCTACGAAACATACCACGCATAGTTCAGTAATTCAACCTGTTTGTTTCGAAGCAATAAATTCACAACATAATCATACAGTCAAGCTTGTATTTTTATTAAACTTGTATTACTTTTATAGCCATGTAATTTCTATAACGAATCGCCTTTATAAATAAAAGTTGTCATTTTTATTGACCATTTAACGTTAATACATGGGTACGAATAGTTTAATTTGTGTTTCAATTTTAGTATTTTATAACCAAGAAAAATTAATTATTTTTTGTTGAGGTGGATTTAAAGTTTATATCGCGTGATGTAAAGGCAATCAACTCTAGCGCATTTCCGTATTCTGCCGACGAGCCAGCCTCCCACGTAGGGCTCGTAATAGCTGCTTTAGCTCATTGTTCCCGACTAAGCATATTAACGCATATACAACACATTTAAGAATTATTATCTTAATCTTGGACAAACATGTCTGTGTGCGTCAATATCCGACCTATCCTTGTATTTCAGTTTCGAAATGGTAGAATAACATTAACATGTGTCTTGCGTGAGACAATATTTCATTTGAAACGCGTGTAGTAATCCCCTTACAAAAGAATCACAGGGCGTGAGTTAATGTGACCAAAACGGATTAACGTCAACAATTATAAAAGAAACTTCTCGTGTAACAATATCCATGGCGGCAGACACATCGCTCTAGTCTGTCAGCGTCGGATAAGCTTTAACAATCCTCGTACAAAGTAACAAATACAATGAACACGAGGTTATGACATGGCGACGACTACGCGACGTTTAATACTCGTGGATGCAAAAATAGAAGTACGGGAGGTAATAAAAGTTTATCGCTGCGTTATAGAACAACAAAGTATCAATGGAACAAAAACAAGGCTCGGATGTGGGTCACAAGCTCACAAGCATCATCGCGCAGTAGCCCAGACGTGGTTAAGCTAATAAATTATAATGTAACATGGTCCCGCCTCGCCGCGCCCGCGATACAAATTGATGGGCTCCTTCGCAAACGTAATTAATTTAAAGTGTGAAGTCTTATATCACTTATAAGATTAGATTAGATGCTTTCATAAACAGCTTTCTATTTAATTTATTGGAATATCGATCAATAGAATGTAATGAAATGTCATAAGTTGGTTTTATTGATAATCTGTTGCTCGGACTTCGGACCTTAACTGTAATGAACTGATAGTTTCAGGTTTCATTGGAGGCAATGTATTGAAGCATTCCCGAAGGTAATATTAATGCAACGTGAACGTTTGCAATCGACATGATTAGGTACTCGTTACGTCATGACATTGTAATGGAAGAACTACATTACATTTAGTTTTGATGTAGGTGTAGTTATCACTATGACTTCCAACTACAACAAACAGCTAAAGGTTTACAGCATCGTGTTTTACGTAGTCACCTTCAAAATACGAGAGAAAATAAAATAAATTAAAGACAAATAAACAAACATTAACGTCGGCAATATCGAACGCTTGCCAAAGGACACCAAACGGTCACACGGAGTCGTCTGCAAAATATTTCGGATGAAAGAAAACCGTAAATTTTTAATAAACAAAATTAAGGGCCACTTATCAAGTTAAATTTCAATTATACTTATTAAAAGTTGTATGAGTTCCTTTACATCTTGTTTCATGAATGCAGCACGTTGATTACAGCGCAGATTACGTGCGCCAAACTTTGTGGAATTTCGGATCGTTAGTAATGACGGCATAACAAATGAACATCAGCGATGGAAATCATAAACTGTCGTATTGTGTTGTTACTGTCGATCTGATGGTATTCATCATTAAATTTGCGTGATCAATGAGTGATCCGAGACAATGGGATTCTCTGATGTCCTGTATGGAGGTCACGCCTACAACGTGTGTCTTCTCTTTCAGATCATCAGATATAGCATGCTGACGAGGTGGTTGGCGCTGGCGCTGGTGGCCGCGAGCTATCGCGTCGCCGACGCCTGCACGTGCGCGCCCGCGCATCCACAAACACACTTTTGTAACAGCGATTTTGGTAAGTTACTCGACTTTTATGAAATCTGAAGAATACATACACTTCACTCAGTTCTAGCTTCAGATCCGTCTAATCCAAAGAAAAAGTGTTTTGATCGGCTACGAACGCATCGTGTCGGTACTGTACAGCACCATTCAGATCAGTCTGAAGTAAATTAGTCTGTTGAGCATAATCTCTTCTATGGTGGCCTTATTACAATTTCGTGAAAACTAATAACCCTACAACAGACACGAGTAGGACAAAAGGACGCCCTTCAAAATGTAAGCGTATATTGGAGAACTTAATTTAGAAGGTTTTAATTAACTGTTTCGGCTGGATCGTGGTTAATTAACATAGGCTGAAACTTGAGAAATAATTGGAATTTTTGTTTTTCAGTGATCGTTGGAAGAGTACAAAAAACATTTCGAGGCAAAGATTTTTACGACGCGTACAAACTGAAAATTCGAAACACTTACAAAGTGAGTACGGAAACTATTGTCTAACTAGTTAGAACAACGAGATACTTTTATATATATCTGAATTACAATACTTATTTGAATACAATGGTTTGATTGTGGATAAACTTGTTTGGAACTAAATGCTCTATTTGCTCGGTACGCTAAAGAAAATGTTATTATGTTACAGGCGACGCAGAAAGCGAAGGTAGCCCTACAATCCGGCCGTTTATTAACACCATCTCAGGAATCTCTGTGTGGGGTGCAGCTGCAGCCGAGGGAGACCTATGTTATTACAGGTGAATATCCTCTCTACGACATGTACGTAATACGATTTTGATGTAGCTGCGGGATTACGAATGTTCGACTCGATTCAAAGGATAATTCCCTTCACCCACTGCCGGGTTACCTCAACTAAGCTGCGAAGGATCGATATTGCTCCAAAGTAAAATGCTGACAGGGCGCGAGGACGAAGCCCCAGCTCGGCAGGAAACATTCACAATATTTATTGCTGTACGGCGTACGATATTCTTATACAATTCGAACAAATACAATTTCAAACGGGTGTTGCCTGAAAATACTTTTGGAAATTTAAGCTGACAGTAATTGCGTAAAAATCCCAACAAGGCCACAACAGACATTTCGTACAATACCTAACACTTGTCAGCTTCATTAGTATTAGACTTTGTGAAGAGATAAGCATTTGCTGGTATCGCTTAATATAGACATCCAAGACTTTAAGTACATTAAGCAATCGCATTAGCAAACAAACTGGCGCCTATGATTGCGACTGAACAATACTAAATTGGAATGAGTGTTCTTTGAATTGCCTTCAAAAGTTTTAATTTATTTCTGTCAATGTCTGGGTGTCCTTGTAACGTCGTCCTATTTGTTCGAATAATTTATTCATTGAAAAATTGTTCTGATTTTAAGTAGGCTTCACGGATAGAGTTGGTACAGATAAAATAGATTCCAAATGAGATAAATGTAACAAAGGGCTTTTCGAGTAGGTAACCTTCGAAGTACGGTTCTAGAATAAAGAAAGTTCATTTATTACTTCGTTACGAGTCGTCTACCGTGTACGCGGAAGATTTATGAGGACGCGACGTTGACGGGTTATTACCGCACCTACACAAAGAGGTATAAACTACAAATGTATCATAATTCCCCCTTTTCATGTTCCAGGTCGAGTAGTCCATTTGGAAGCTCACGTGCATTTGTGCGGTTTCGTCAGCAAATGGCGTGACGTCACTCCTCGTCAGAGGAAAGGATTCCGTCTCCTCTACAAACAGGGTTGCACTTGCAAAGTAAGTTGTCTTGTATTTAATTTTACTACATATAAGTACTAATTGAGGGTACATAATTGAAGAATTTGTTTTATTTTCCATCGCGTAATGTTGACTTAAACTTGTTAATTTTAGTTAATTAGACATTAATTTTATAGTTCAGTGCTTGTGGCACACCTTATGTTTATGTTGTGTAATTACGGGTTAGCACCGCATGCCCGGTGCTAACCTGTAATTATTTGTTACATTAACATTAGGTTATGAGAAATACTCACTTTAAATATTTACAGTGGAAACAATAATTGTTGGTTGGCAATAAAAGGAAAATAAAAACACATAAAGAAAAAATCCGTATGATTCATGACTTCACAGCTTAAGAACTTTTAATAAACCATAAATGGTTTTGCAACGAAAAATGACTGGAAAACTGAAAAGCACGGAAGCTTTACAAAGTTTCAGTTTGCATAACTACTTGCTAAACCAACTATTAAAAGTTGATTCAAGTTTAAAACTGGAAGCAACGCCAAGAAAGTGTAGTTTGTAGCAGATTGCCACATATCAATAAAAGCACCGAACATGTGCAGAAATATTCGTTTTTCCGTATGCCAATGGGCAAATTTCCTTATTTTCTTCTCAGCTCGTTTTCCGCCACATATTATTCATGAGTAGAACGGATGAATATTTTTCTGAGCAAGGCGTGTTACTTTGCCTACTGCATATTGATATTTCACGGTCACTTAGGTCAGCTCACTTAGGTCAGCTGTATAACTTGTTAATGTCGGTTACATAAACCTGTGCAATAAAATATATAAAGTGAATTTATTATATTCGATATTCCCTTCTAAGGATTACGTAGGTCAGACGGCAATCGATCTGCGCAAAAACTTGATAGCTAGCAGTATCTGTTTTAATGAGGTTAGCTTGCTACGAAAAACGCTACGAGTTTTCGGCGTAGCACTTACGCAGGCTTTTGTTTCGTTATCAGACTACGAGATATGAAGATGATTAATGTGTAGTATGTGGAGATTAATGTGATTGTGATGACAGGTCCACATGAACCGGCGACGGACCAAGTCGCCGAATACCTGCGTGACGGGCTACAACGAGTGCTACGAACGACACGGCATCTGTACACACGACCGCGAACATCGGTGCCGCTGGTCTAGGTAAATATACAATCAGTTTTTGTTATGAACTACAGAATGAAAAATCACTGCAATCTGATCGCGATGTCAAGTACATGATAATAACAAACAACAATAGAAACCGGTGGAATACTCCGGTAAGTCTTTTATATAAGGAGTCTGTATGTGACAGCCTACACGAATACACAAATAGACCAAACACTTATATGTTTTGCCTAACATAGGTACCTAAGTAGCACAAGGAAACAATAACAATCCCACATAATACCTACAACTCTCTAATTAGTACAGTAAACGAATCATAAACAATAAATGGCATAGGCAACCTTGAAGCAAATTACTAATTCGCACTCCGTGAGCCAAACCCGATTACTCATTACAATGAACGATTTTATGCTCCCATTCAGAGCTACTTTATAAACACTCCAGAAATTCCGTAATGCAAAGCAGTTAGGTTTCTCATTCCAAATAATATTAAAATCGAATAAACACCTGCGTTGTCACTGTTCGTTTATAATATGGGGAACGAATTACAGTCGTAAACAGGCGAGCGTTTGATGTTCTACTGCCGCCGGGTGCTGCTAATGTCACTCAACACTAATGTTTATGTTGCAGGGCTCCCGCTCTCACGAGGTGCCTGCAAGCGACGCGCTTCAACAGCACCATGACTTGATTCACCCCTACGATGCACAAGTTCACTCTAAAATGTACCTTTTGAACATCTCATTACGACGTCCTCGTGAAAAATTACAAATTTATTCACACTCATTACTAATCGTACGCTATCACAGCAGCTGATACTAAACCAAACATTAATGTAACACTTGATCCATTCTCGACCTTAACTTATTTAGTTGGATGTTGTGTGTATGAACTTTGACGTTAAATTAGCTCTATTGGCAATGTGACGAATTTATTGGTTGCAAGTTTTCGAAAATTGTTACTCTTGTGATTTTTCTTTTGGACGCTTCTAAATTGTTGTTTTGTCTTCCTAGACAGAAATAGTTGTAATGTTATTTTTGTATTATTTATTTTTAAGTTAATGATTGTAAATTAACTAATTATAGTGATATATAGGTTAAAATAAAGAAATTTAAACGAATCATATGGAGTTTTAATATTTTAGCTTGAGCGTTTCGCCTGGGGACTTCGTCCGGACCGTACCTGATGCCTAATATAAATTGAACGGCAAAGTTGCGCCACTGTGGCATATCTCCTACATTATTCTCGATCATAAACGACAGTGTAGGACAATTTGCATCAAATACAAAACTAAGATGACATCACGTTAATTTTATGGGTAATTTCCATTCGTAACGTAACATATCTATCTAACGTGTCATGGCATAATCTGCCTAGCCTTTTCGGTTCACAGATCTCTGATACATGACATACAAGACTTCTCGACCCCATGAACACCCTCGCCATGTAGTATTTATGCACAAAAGCAGGTATTGCACTTGTTAACAATACTTCAGGTACATAAATCTATGTACTTACCATATCGGTGTGGTTATGATAGTAAGTCTGCTCGATGAGAGGGAAATTCTCCCTCCCGAGACGTCGTTGTAACTGGAGCAGATGACCGAACACCCACGGCCGGTCCTAAACAAACACGATTTATAATAAAAATGGACCCATTTTATATCACAAAAGAAAAATGTCGTAATATAACGTAGGTCGTTGTTAAATTACCTGGAAGTGGTAGATTGAGTTGAGGCTGTTGATGGAGGGCACTCCTCCGAACTTGAGGCCCAGGAGTAGGGCGCGGTGGTCGGACCCCGCGTCACGGACGTTCTGCCTCACCAACACGAAATCCGGTCTAACAGGAACACAGTTGCCTTGATTATTTATCAATTTTGAAAAACAGAAACATGGAACGTAAAAACCAGGTTGTGGAACATTATACAGAAATCGAATTTATTTAAGATATGTTCATCGTCTATGCGAACAACATGGTTAACATAGACGTAACCAAGTTTCTATGTAAAATGGAAATAATATTGTAAGTACAAATGTTTTCCTAGTCGCTAGAGGAAGTAGTTTACAGAGTTTTTGAACAAACTTAGTTATAGGTTGTGTCTATTATTATGTAAATCATAAAGCGCCCACACTTCAATCATACTAAGACAACGCAAACAAAAGTTGTTACAAACTTCCATTTACATTTTATATACAGTTTGAGTCACCGCAGTTTTATCTATAAATAGGATTTGGTTAATGTGTTTGCTTAGCGCGGATTATCTCATCGACCAACTTGTGATACCTTCACAACTCTACCTGGACTAATGAGATTGTTTCGCGAGATAATAAATCTAATTATTAACTCACCATTTGAACTTTAATAATACTCGCAATGTTTCTCCTACTAATTCCTCTGGAATCCATATTTCTCTTAGAATTTAAAATTAGCTTAGTGCTTCTCTTAATTAGGTAAGTAACTTTGCGAAGACTTGTTTCTACAGAGAATGTGGCGAGAAATTACTTTGAAACTACTATGAAAATGAGGGTATTACTTACTTGAAGCACCGAGTGACTTTGGTGCCGCTACGATAAACTGCCATAGATACGTTGGCGCCGTCAGCATTGGCCGTCACAGTCAACTCCTGTCGGGGCAAACGATACAAGTTATAAAACGAATTACTAGTTACTTGTGTAATAAAGGAACGGGTTCGTTTGATTATCCCCTTTAACTTTTTCATCCAAACTTCATCCCTAAACCTGTTGACCCTGTTATATCCTTTAAGAATTACTTTGTGAAGTATCTTGAAGTCTGTATAAAAAACTTTTCTCAATACTTTGTGTAAGTAGTCTCGTGGACCCAATTTGGAAACTGGTTTGATCTGAGCATTGTCTATGTAGGTAGAGTTAAGCCTTTATTATATTATTTTCGGCACTGAATTTCCATAATGGCAACTTGCCATAAAGGTTTCAAACGATAGACCAGAACATGATAATATGTTTTAGGTGCCTTAAACGACGTTATCAAAGTGGCCAAATGTGCAACCAATTCTGCGAAAGCTGCAGTTTATCACTAAGTAGAATAGAACATAATTATTCACCTACGTAGAGTATGAAGGCCTGTTTGTGATACAGGTGTCTAATAAAGACGGTATTAAGAAAGATTTCAGGAGTTTACGAGGGTAAGGTTAAACGTTTGTAATAATTAATAAGTCGAGGTAAGCTCGGCCATACGGTGACGTTAACACGGGCACACTGGCACACGGGCACATGGACAGTGAGCTCTGAATATTACAATAGTTTGTTCTACAACACCTATTTTAAGGCGAGGGTACATAATTGATTGGAATGTTATGAGCGCGTCGTTGCTATCACGACTTTTATTTCATGTTGTTTTTTTAAATAAATTGTGCCCCAATTATTATCCAACTAATTAATTTCATTCGTTCTCGATCTGTTATTTTACAAAGCACTGTTACGACGCTCAAAGTTTAATTAATTGGCCATCAAAAAAGGCTCGTTCTTATAATCCAATTAATTTTAGCAGTTCTAGAACCCTTTCACAGTTCAATAACCCCCGAAAACGTACGAGGCAACCATCTGGCGCCGGCAGCCAATCAATAGTTCTGAATGGAGGCTGCGGATGACAAAAGTGGATGCGGAGAAATAAAATGAGGTTGACGTCTGTCATATTCGTCGAGTATAATATGTAATTTGGACTATAATATGTAATCGAGGTGTAATTGAAATAACTCAAAACCTCAGATATCCTAACCCAAACAAATAAATTGATTGGACAAGTAATTATGTATACTATCATGAATTTAATAAATATCTGTAATTTTTGTAATAAATAAACATCATAATCGTAAACATACAAAGTTAACCTTTGAAAGCATTAAAAAACCGACCAAATCATGTAAAAACACAACATAATCTAGTTGGTTCTTTAATACTTGATCCGATTTTGAAAAAACTTATTTCAGGTTTTCAATTATTTCAATCACCCCTTTCGATAATACGTACATTGTATTTACTCACCCTAAACTCGGCTTGTTCGACGCGGATGTCCCACTCGCCAGGCAGGCGACGTCCACGGAAGTACTTGGACCAGTCGGTGTTCTGGTCATCCACCACCAGCAGCGTCACACATCGGTCCCGGTTGTACCCGCGCCCCACAGACGCCACTGACGTCACACTCCCTAAGAAACCACGTTTTGATGGGCCACTGACCAACGAAGCTCTTCCAACCGACTCGTTTAACAGGTAACCATCGTTACTTGTACAAAAAAGCAGCAACTTACGTAGTGTTATTGCAATTTCGAAATACAGTAAGCTCTTCCGAAAAGTTTAAAGCAATGTCGCTCTAAAATAACCGAAATTCAGCCTCTTAATTCCGAAGGCATATGTTATGAAGATAAAGCGCGGAATTCGAGCCAGCCGAGTGTAAACGCGGGGCCTCTAGGGATGACTGTAAACAAACGTTACCTAATAAATTGGCGCCTTGATCTCTTGCCGCGCCGGTGAGGGATTGTACTCGTTGGAGTAGTGACTCGCGGGACTTGGCCGGGGAGGAAGGCGCGGAAGTACCACGCGATCCTCCCCGCAGGTTCAGCGACAGGTCTCCTCCGCTGTTCGCTGCGGCCGCTATGGATGCCGACGGCGCCGGCGGAGGACCCGACACGCTGGTGATGCTGCCCCCGGTGGCTATATCAAAATAAACAATACTTGGAACATGTTATATATCATATATTAATCTTACTCATGCATAGTTATCCAAGTTTGTAATACTAATACTAATCAAAATTTTAGGTAATCTGTAATCCGGATTAAAAGTTACGTTAAACAAGAAAAGGCTTAGTTAGCAAACTGTTTCTTGTTATTAAACTCTGAGTAAGTTATTGGCTTAAGGGAACTTTGGTCTTACCCTGGGAGGTCGGCCTTTGATTCTGCGGCTTCGGCTGGCTGGTGGTGGCCGGGCGACCGGTGTACGGGTCCACCTCGCCCTCATCACACTCGGACTGCAGGTCTCCCGAGCTGAATCTGCGCAACGCCTCCGCTGAACTACTCGCCCCACGCCACCGCCACGCCGCGCCAACACACAGGGACACGCAGAGGAAGGACAAAACCGACACACACAATGTAGCCACTCATGGTCACCTAACCTTAACAACTTGCCAGCCAACGTGAACACTGCCATTAAAGCTAACATAATCAGAATTAGCTCCTACAGTGCTGACAACTGAGAAGCTTTCTATCTTATTCGTTATCTCATTTAATCGGATACGAACATAACTGTTAAGAAAAATAAAGAATATACAGCTGTAACAATGGTTCTTGTTAAGCAGCAACATCGAATCACGACAATGACATCGAGAGGAAGCGCCATGCACTGAATGCAGGTAATTCAGAACTGTTATTTGTTACAGGACAAGGGTCCCAACAAGTAGCAGCAGTGATATGGTCACATACAATCACAGTCGAGGCTGATGAGTGGTGCTACACGGCATGTAGAGTGGACCGGAGCCGGGGGGGTGGGGAGCGAGCGGCGAGGGGGGAGGGGAGCGGGTCGAGTGCCGACGGGGGTGGAAGCAGCGCGGTGAAGCGGTTCTGGCTTTTTACGGTGTCATAAATTTTGTTTTATCCTTAAATTATAAAACTGAGCTTCATATAAAAATGTGATTTTTTCCCAAATTGTGTTAACAAAGTAAACTATCTATCTTCAGTCTAATCTAAAGAAAAGAAGGCCAGTAGAGAGTACGTAGACTAGATAGAAACAACTACCAATTCAAGTTATTGAAGCCATTTTAATTGTGGCTACCACCATTGTGATACTAAAATAGCCCGTTACTATAACTGGATAAATCATAAAAATCTGACACCTGTTTTACAAAAGGGTACACTTATATCATTCATCACGGGGTAACTGAAAAACTGTAAAAGCTTAAAGTAAATACAAGATTAATCATGCATTACATCGATACAGAAGATTAGATAGGGGACAGATAACATGCGAACTAAGAACATACCTTCGTTTCAGGTAATTAACATTGCTGGTGAAGGAGGTTCGAAAGCTTGAGAAAGACAGGGTTGATGTGGTCGCGGCCTGCGGGCCACAGATCCCAGGGCACCCTGAACGGTCTATTTTGCCGCCTCCTTTCAGAAAAACCAAGCCATTAATAACACTGCAAAAGTATCACAAAGTAGGTTAAAGAATTTATGAAGGCAATCCTGTAAAAAAGAATAAAGAGATGTTTTCTCGTAGTTCAAATGTGTTGGGAGCTACATATATACCGTAATTTTATCACAGAATGTACATGTCGCAATTCCGGCCCGTGACAATGGCAATTCTGAGTTCCGTCGAAAAAACCCAATCACCTTTTTACCCGAGCTAGTGTTACTTGTGAAGCGTCGAACTGGGACAAGGGAATATTATTTTAGATTTTAACTTGAAAACATTTTCATACTCATAACATCACGCCTGATTTTCCCAATGGGCAAGGCAGTTGTGCCTATAGTACACGCACACTTGGATTGGAAAGTTATTTAAAAGAGTTCGTTGTTTGAAAATGTTAACGTCAGGAAAAACCAGAGAATGTCTTAAAATAATTTGGTATTTCCAGAATTCTTTGAACTACTAGTTTCACTGCATATTCCTGTCGGTTTCAGCAAAGGAATTCTAATACCTGCATACCTAGGCAGTGGAGGATATTTGTTACTGTAGTGAAACACATTATACTTAGTTTATAACCACTGCTATTACTGCATAGATTTCGAATGTTCCGCGCTAAACATTATAGCTACAATTAACTGAAGTTTAGCTGGTCGCAAATTATTGAACTTAGAGCTGCTGGTTGCGGTAATTCACGTGTAAGCGTTATTTCTCTCTAGGAAGTAAGAAAATTTCAGATCATGAATCAAATCACTGTTTTACAAAGTACAATTGCGACACAACCTGAAAAATTGTCTTATACCGCCTTCAAACATTTCTCCACTCTGCTCGTTTTAACTTCGTGTCTGTTTGTTTCAAAAGAAGCTAAGTATCATGTAAATGCTCTAAGAGTCTTTACTCTTTAGCATCACAAAAACACACAAGTGGTACAAAGGAGCCGAGTGGGACTTAAGTAGGTGCTACTCTACCCCTTTTAACTCACACGCCCCTAGCATGCAGTCGACGCGAAGTTTGCAGGTTGTTATGCTGAATGAAATGACCAGCCATTTTATTTTATGTTCCAGATGAATAAGCTCAGATTTAATTTATAATAAAGGTAATGTTCGTGAAAGTGATAAAGTTTTTATTACAAATTCCTGGCTTTACATTTTTATAACAATATTGTTGTTCGTAAAAGCTGGGCGTTAGTACACCAAACGGTAAACGCGCTACAGGTACAGCAGCAATAAGTGGCACATTCCACGATTTAACAATGTATAGCAAACACATTTGTAAGGAGAATAGAAGCACACGCTTCTAAGTAAATACCGTAACCAGATTTACTATAAACCCAGAATACTTGATCTACGAAAACACGATTTTCATGGATCCGGAATAGCGGTAGGAACAAGCTTGGGGTAAATGTAAACCGAAGCGTAAAGCCGATTTCCTTTACCGGTGAAACAGCAAATACGACCTAACCCTCCTTTACAAAAAGATCACTTTAGATCTCCCTACATTGATGTTTACGCGACTTATTCTTTTATACAAGAGAGATTTCGTTCTATTCGTAGGTACGATACAAAGTAAATATGTACATAAACTTACCTCGGAATATCTACAAGCAAGTGTCGCGGATGTCAGCTGTGTTAATGGAATAAGCGCGGCTAGGTGAACAGCTGAGCGTGAGGTGGAGGAGGATCTACCTGCCGACAAAACATTTGGAAACATTTCAAATGGATCACGTATTACAGTTTTTTTTTGTTTAGTTGAAAGGGCTCCATTCTCTGATCTTTATATTGCTTTTTTGAACTACAAAACCGCTCTTGAAGCCGTTAAATCTTTCCACCATTCAGAGGATTTTATTCATTCAGAGGTTTGTAGAAGGTGTTTACACCTTATTCGATACCTTCACGAAGCAACCAAGTAAGTAAATTATAACATTTACAACTTGTTTTAAAAAAAAAAACTTGAGAAAAAGTTGGAACTTTGACCCCCATGTCCGTAAGAAGAAGGTTTCCAGGTATGTTCCGGAACAAAAATGATCGCAATGACGGGAGAAAAGGGTTTGATAAGGGTTTTTTACACCCTTTACTAAGGATTTGCTTTTCATTCCAAGAGTATGGTTAAAGGCAACAAAATAAGCAGCATTCTTCATTTAGATCCCCTCAAACCAGAGATCTTTAGCATTGCACAAAGTACATTTTAAAGAAATATAAGCTTGAACACGATGACTGATTGTGGTCACGGGCTGGTATACTAATAGGTATATAGGTTACAAGACACCTAAAAGAAAACCAAATCAAATATCACACGAATACAAAAGATGAACGGAGGAAAATGTTCTCATTAAACAGTAACCTGAAACATTACGAACGGAAAAACATACCAACCTTAGCTTTTTACTTTATCTACAAAGACACAGTCTATTTTTTTATTTTACTCTCTTATCGTTGTTATTCTTACATTTTCTCGTCTTTCGACCGAAAATAATAAAAACGTTAAGAAACGACATTCGGAAAGAATACCTCACGAATTCGTACTAATATAAGTCAGGTTATTAAAGATAAATTATTTTACCACAATTTAACAATATTATTTCAGGTTTTGTATTCATGAAACTCGGGAGAAAACTCTTATTTGACGTGATATTCATGCCGAAAACATGAATACTGTCATAAGATACTGACATACTCGTAACATACAGACTGAATAAGTCAGTGTTATTACTTACCTCTCATAAGAAATAATTACTTACGTGTAAGTTTAATTACTTTTGATAGGTGAGTAATAACACTTATTCACTTCATACACAAAAATGTTCCAGACAAGGTAATAGGGTAGATGACAAAAAAAGTCTAATTAATCCGTCAGATAGATTCTGACGGACTAATTAGACTATTTCCAAAAAAAAATTGGACACATTCTTTTTATTTTTGAATATGCTATTACAATGAAGTGCTTCAAAAATTCGTGTGACGTCACATATCAGTACAATTTTTACCTAAAAGTTCAGTCACAAGCATGATCTTTGACGCGTTTTATCTTCGTCAAATTTTCATTTTTATTATCCTGCACTGTCCCACTGCTGGGCAAAGGCCTCCCCCAATTCCTTCCAAGAGCTCTTTTCCTGTGCCGCCTCGAACCAGCCCAATTTTTAGGGTACCGTAGCTTCTACCATGAATTTTGTTAACATGGAACCTTCATAGTTTCGCCATGTCGGTCTGTCTGTCTTTCCGTCTGTTTGTCTGTCTGTCCGTTCGCACTCAAAGACTCTTAGTACTATAAAGGTATAATTTGGCATGAATATACAAATGAGTTAGGCCGAGAAAATGGTAACATAAAATTTTGATTTTTTTTAAGGTATCTCCAGTACACATTAAAGTCGGGACGATTTTTTTTCTCGCGAAATCCATTGCGTGGTATGTTATTGGAGAGGTCTTTAAAAAAATTGCGAGTTTGCTGAGACACTTTTTTTTTTTGTGAAAAATTTTGTTGGACTCAACTGTGGCTACCTAAACCACCTATAATGGGTTGTGTTTGGGCGTGTGTAAAAATTCATGGTAGTAGCATATATAACGAAAATAACAGAAAAACTATCACAGCTAAGTAGGCTTCACAAGTTTATGAGCCAACTTATAAAATGTACTTGTATAAAATATTTTCCTACACATAATGTATGGGAGCGCAGTTCTTAAAACAGCAAATGTAAGTTTGTTTTATTTTACCAATAAAAATCATCTATCGGAGGCAAGGTGGGGCAACTACGGAACCCTACACTGTGCGCACTTGGCTGGTTTTTAGGGTTCCGTACTCAAAGGGTAAAAACGGGACCCTATTACTAAGACTTCGCTGTCAGTCCGTCTGTCCGTCCGTCCGTCCGTCCTTCCATAAATACTTCAGGGTTAGGGTTAGGTTGGGTAGGTTAACACTATACTTTTATAAGAACAAATACTAAAAACAAAATAAAATAAATACTTTAGGGGGGCTCCCATACAACAGACATGATTTTTATGCCGTTTTTATAGATAATGGTACGGAACCCTTCATGAGCGAGTTGCGGTTTTTTAAATGTGCTATATCTCAAAAACTTTTTACTATATATTGTTTAAACCAATTTTGGTTGAAAGTTTTTATTGTGATCTACAACATATATTTTTTTTAGATTTCTCACTCTCTTAGTTTAAAAGTTAGAGGGGGGGGCACACATTTTACTACTTTGGAAGTGTATATCTTTCAAACGATTGACTTCGAGAAAAAATTATTTTAGGAACCTCGATGTCATTTTTAAGACCTGTCTATAGACACCCCACACGTATAGGTTTGATGGAAAAACCCCCCTTAATCTTTATTTTTTTAAATTTTTGTATGAAAATCGTAAAGCGGTTTACAGAATACGTCTACGCACCTATTTTCAACTGTGTAGTTTTAATAGTTTCCGAATAAAGTGGCTGTGACATACGGACGGACAGACAGACATGACGAATCTATAAGGGTTTCCTTTTTTTGCCATTTGGCTACAGTACCCTAAAAAACACGTATCCAATTTTTTTCGATAATCTAACTGACAATGACGGACTAAACAGAAACATATTTTTTTTTAGTCAGGCGACATCCCTATTCTAGAAGGTAAGATATAACGAAAGTTAAACACAAAAATGTCCTATCATTGTTGTACAAGATATTAGCATGTCCTCCAATTTGTATTTCTGTCATGAACTTGGGTAGGTAATGTTACTCGTGGAATAATTTATTCGTTGGGCTCCGCTGAGGGCCGAAATGTCAACCGTTATCTCCAAGTTTAACGTATCTGATGTTTTGCGTATTCTGCCGCGGATTAAACCATCCCTCTGCGGCGTGCGTGTTAGTTACACGAAAAAGGTAATTAAAGTTTATGTTGTTATCAACACTCCACACTGCCAACATGAACAGATTTGATAGTAACGGTGGTGGACGAAGTGATCCGATAGGCTCTCTGCAAAATCCGTACTGTGTATTTAATTGAAAAAGTTTATGACGTGCGTGTAAACTTCCAAAGCGCATAATTGGATGGCCGAATTATGCTATAACACGGCTTCAAAGAACTTTGATTGAAATGGGTACGTTATGTTTTGATTTGTTGGCTGGTGTATTAGGGACGTTTGCAATGTTCCAAAATACCATTGATTTAGATACATATAGTAATTAGTAGCAATAGAAGTAACACTGCAAACGACTGGAGTAACAATTTTACTAAAGGTTTAAAGTAAACTTGATCAATTTATCCACGATGCAAAGAACTAGAAGTTGGAAGCAAAATGGACGGCATTGCGGGTCCGCACTCTGTAGAAGCTATAACATTTTTTATTGGAGCCTAATGTTACCCTGTATGGGGAATACAAATCGCTAGTTTTCTTTGTTTATTACTCCTACGCTCGTCGTATTTGACACGATATACGACCCATAACGTGGACAATAGCCATGTAGTCAGTCGGGTGGGGTGGCAGCTTGATGGTATCATAGCCAATAATATAACTGACATTGTGCTTTAATGGTAACGTATAAATAGAGTTTCACTTTCTAGTTTAGAGTACCTAATAGTACCTAATAGTACACCCACATTTCGCCAGTTATGTTTAAGTGCAATGTAATAGGGGCCGAGCCTATTGCCATCAATCAGACACATAACCAGACTTTATACTACTGAGAAATTGTAGAAAAACCCAATAACACTTTTCGATCGAACCCAGGTCCTCATGCCTAGCCGTCGCACGTGACCACTAGACCAAGGAGGCAGTTATGACTTTACTATTGATTTAACTTGGTTACAAACGCAAAATAGATGGTAATTGATGTTCAACTATACCAATTTGTGTTTACCTTCCCCGCCTACAATTTAATTGTTTTCAAATACACTTGACTGACTGAAACTACTAATTGGACGCTTTGACTAAACGTTTCACAAGTTTTTAGCACAATATTCGTGCTCTCTCTACTGGTTTTTGTCATTACGCTCAGTCACGTGGGGGGTACTGGCGGGTGGCCAACGCTCATCCCTCCGGCAACCATCGCGACGCCTGTTACGCAACCAACCCACCCCGTAACCTATTATTGGGCCATTCACTTACCTATATTCGGACGTTTCTACTTTCCCCTACATTGAATTTGGAAATTTACAGGTTTTGTTCTCACAGTTTGCTACGGCGTAGCACACACCTAAAATGTAGCCTCAAAATGTTCTACATTGGTAAGGAACATAGTATTTCCTCGAATATAAACGGTAAATTTAAGGGTCGGAAGTCTCTGAGGGACAAAAAACGAGGGGTTTGCAGCTGCTAATGTTAGGGCCATGTTTAGGAGGCGCTACATCAACCGTGACCTCAGGGGGCGCGTTATTACCCTTCAGCTCTACGAATCGTGTTAAATAGCGCGAGTGATAAGTTCAACACAGGTTTTTGTTAAATAAAATAGTGAAGGTTTTCTAACCTTTTGTACTTTGTTGGATTTAAGGATCACCCGATAAAATACACAGTTCATACATTATTATGTATTACATAAATAATTATGTATTGCATAAAAACCTTTAACAATTTTAGATATGAAATAACAGATAAACAGATCTTATTTTACTGCACACCTACAGTCATTATCATTTATCTAATCGCTGGATAAACAACAGATTTTTAATGGAATGTCAATAACATAGAAATATAAAAATATCTATGGTCAATAGTTTTCCGTTGACTGCAAACCATCTATATAAAATATACCTAAATGCTGAGCACGTGCCTTACTATTTGTTCAGTGACTGCAGCAACCACCCAACTGCTAACAATAGGTACAAACTCGCATAGTCTAGAAAGTCTATATTATGTCTCGAGTCTGGATAGTAATTCAAAACTCGGCGAAACTTTCAAGTTATGTAGTGAATTCATGAAAATGAGAAATGTGAAACTGCAAACTATTTCTAAATGCCTGCAATGCGTTATAAACATGATACCGATTAAAAAGAAACTCAGAAAACGCCCCCGGGAGCAAAAAACATATTTGGATTAAATGAAATCAGTTTTATTACAAACGATGGTTGACGGTCACAAGACAGCAGGAAAATAAACAAAAGAAACAATAAAATACTTTTATAAGGAAAAATAAAACAAAAAACTGTCAGCTTTAGCATTCACAAAGTTCACGCCACCATTAATAATGATTTTTAAATTAAGGCACTCCAGTATAAAAGGGTCAGAAATGTTAAAAAGGTTCACCTGGAAAAGGTCTCTAAAAATACGTAAAGGTGGGGCTCCCTCTAAATAACTCTAATTTATTATGATTATTAGGCTCATTTGCATAATCCCGTATGTATGTTTGTACAGCTTGCTATTTTATGTGTAAAATATTCGGTAATAAAAAAATGAAATTCAAACATAAAAAGTGGGAAATAAATGTGTCCGCAAACTATCAAATAATCGCGTATACAAACAGAGACTGCTAGGTAGGGGCTGGCGGGCAGCCAACCCATGACGTGCTAACGTTACGCAAGGATCGATCCTAGGAGCCGGTACCTAATGCTGCCACATTCACAAACAAGCAGCTACGTGATTCAGCATTAAGTTGGAACGCTAACAATAGCTACTACTGTAATACGTACCTCTATTCTACTACAGTTCAAGTACAAAAAACACGAGCGCTTCGTGAAAACATGAAGTTACTCTACTCAGTAACGATATTTCATGCCGACATCAGTATACAAACTGTACTACAGCGCTGTAAGTAATGTTACGTTCGCGTGCACCACTCTTTGCTATTCATAATGTAGCAGGAGTTGCGAGAATCTGTGTCGGTACAAATCTGAACATAATAGGAAACAATTAAAAGTACGTACGAAAGCATTTTATAAGGTAATAAAGCGATCAAGTTCGACAGTTAAACGTGCTCCTAATGCCGTCATTAACGATATAGAAAGCGATGTCTCATGTGGCCGCTGTGGGATATGTTCAAACTAATAAAACGTAACAGCTAGTTGGGCACACTGGGTAATTGCCCACTAAACGCTGTCGATTGCAGACCGATATTTTTCTCGGCTAAATAAAATATACCCTTCGATAAACGCCCCCACTGCAGATTAAAATACCTATCGTCTTTTACTTTCCTTTCAAAGTTCGTAAAATTTAATTAAATAAAATATCACGTCCGAATACCCTTCTAACAGAATAAAGTAATGCATAAAATTGCTTTTTCTCTCCTCCCTGGAGGTAACATAAAATAACTTTCCCTCACTCTATCGTTAATCCTCTGAGGTATTAGCGAGTCCATCGGTTATAACTATGTTATATGCATACTAATATAGTTTTATTCCTAGCTGAATCCCTATTTGCACATGATGCAAATAAATTGTTATCGACCCCAAAAACGTTAGCCATTATTTTTAACGACCCCATTTGATTTATAAAAATAAAAGTTGGCACGGTAACACAGCTTCGTTGTTTTGTAAAAAAACTCGCAAAATAAATTGATAGGAAAGCTCACAAAAACATGAAATCCAACCTCCTTTCGGAGTTTTCCGGAAATTGAAATGTTCATTCAACATTTTCTCGTCTCTTGAGGGTATTTTTCTATAGACAGCGATTTTCTTTCTACAGAATAATCCTCTATGAAAGTATCTCCCCGATTTTATGTCGCGTATTATCAATTTCGTAGTATTGTTAACGCAAAATCAGCTTAATTATAATCTATCTAATGACTATGAAAATCTACGTTATTAGATGTATAATGGTCTTGTTAGGTTTTCCAATCAGTTGGATATGAGGAACATTGACTGTATATATTCTAATAACCGTTCTGATTAATTTTTATACATACATAAATGTATCAACCAAGTAATTAACTAATTAAAAACATACATTTAAAAACATTCAATCATTTTACATGCGATTTTCCATTTTGCAAGTAGTTCAATGTTGCCGACACCGTTAACCTCACTCTAAATGTGTAAATCATTTTCTGTTATTATTAAATATATCGTAAATTACAGTTTTAATTCGTTTAGGCAACAGTTCCGCCCTTCGAGGTCAAAACCCGTCCTATATACCGACTCTAAGTTGACTGTGTCGTAATACTTCCAATCTAGTCGCACATATCTGGAGATTAATGAATTAATTCATGTGTCTAGAGAAGTTTTTAATTTAAATGTTTTCCTTTTTAATAGATATAAATGGTTTTATATGATTACTTACAGATTATAAGGATAAGTCCGATGATGCGTGGAATCCGCTTAAAGAGCACTGGTTGCGCGTGTAACTGTATGAAATGTGGGCCGTTAAGGGTGCCTCCTGAAACACTGAGGAAGATCGGCGGGACGGCGCACGCCATACGAGGTATTGATTTTGGGCGGCAACGTGCCCCCGCCACGCTAGCGACATCTTTACCTGATACAAACATGAAGCACGAACCTTCTGGAGATACCTTCACTCGCCGCTAGATGGCGCTACAACCTTGACCGTAATGTGTAATCCACTGTTATTGTTTACATCCTGCCCGCTATTATGCTTAATTTAAATAACAATAGTGTTTACCATTTCACTGATAAAGTGTAGCGATTACCTCAAATAACCTACTTTAAGCGCCCAGTTCATGTCGGTAACTTGGTAAGTATACTGGCAAACGTAGTAATTTCAGCATAAATCCATATGAATAAGAAGTACCTATGTTTATGTGATTGCGATTTGCGGACTTACTTATTCGTATTATTTGCTTTGTGGCCTCATATAACTGCGTGCGTACAGAATACTACTTATCTAGTTGTACAGACTCCAGATTTGCTAAAGCTATAAACCCACATTGATATTTCTGTTGAAATCAGTGTTCATTTTCTGTGTCAAACAATTTTGCTTTAATAGCTTTTTGGTCTCTTTGATCTAGCTTTGCTGAACATTCCCATGCCAGTCAAAGTGTCATTGAGTTTTTCATTGATGAGCCAAAGTCTGTATGCCCAGAAATTGACAATAGGCTCGACCACTGATACGGGACTTTAGCATAACTGGCATAATGTGCAACAAGCGTAATATTTTGTAAATACGAAATTTATATCTTAACGGTGCGATTTCTGGCGCTCTGTCCCCGTTATAGGCCCTTAAATATCTCCTTACTAAAAAGAATATTCCATGCTAAACGATCATAAGGGTATCATCATCATGATCCTACCCTTATCCCAATTTATTTGGGTTCGGTGCAGCAATTGGGAATATTGCCAATAATAATATCGTTTCACTTTCAGCGGTTATCTTTAATAGCCGACCCCATCTTTACTTACCCAAGTTGCTGTTTTCATAAAAACTAAGTGAAGTCCCTAAAGCATATAAACTATTATTACCATCCTCTTATAATGCACAAAAAAACTAGATCGATAGTGGTAATAATATTAATAGAAACTAAAAAGATCGACCGCAAAAAATAAATAAATCTACGAAAGTGTCGGCGAGCGCGTTGAATTCTAATATGTGTGCTACGCCGCCCGTCTGTTTTCGTAGGTTCGTAGCAATAATATCGGTATAACAATAATTCTCGAAAACAATACTACATTTCTTTCTTTTAGCACTCAGAAACGTGCTAGTTTATGTTTTTACGAGATACATAAAACGTGGTTCAGTTCAACCAAGGTTTTCTGCTTGCCCCGAGTTCGTATGCGAAAGGAAGAAATAAAAAGTTAGGCTGGAGTATTATCGGCGGGATCTGTGTGGTATACCTATATGGTATACCTAGGTTGTTTATGTGTGTGTGTGTGTGTGGTGTGGGTGTGGGCGTGTGTCGTAACGCCTGCCACCGCCAACGCGCGACGCAACGTTGCGTAGCAGCTGTGCGTTCACACTGGAGCTACTTTACTATTATGCGTGGAAGTTTTTTGGTGTATACTATTATTCTTTGTGCTATGATAAACTCTAAGTATATTTGCTGTTGTTACTTTACTTTAACAATTGGTTAAATCACTGCCACTACGCGACTTCGTAGCAATGCAAACTGAACCAGGTAGGGTTCTTCCACGGTTTCACCTATCATCCCAGTTTTCAAAATAGGCATACGGGACCGTTAACGACTGCTATAATTATATGTCTTTGTTGGTTTTCTTAGACTATACAAGAAACGTGACCGTATTATGAGGTCACGTTTGTAGTACAGTCCACAAAAAAGCAATCAAAAACAAATTATTTGTTATTTCCCGATACTCTCTCCTACCAATTGACATATTGAGGATACCTGTGTGTATTTACAAAATGACTAAGACACAATGGCTGTAGCGTCCGGTGTGAACACGGCCGCTCACAGAAAGTAAACTTGGTGAGGCAGTGGCGGCGCAGTGTTGCTCCGAGCGGCGCACAGACCGGTCCGCCATGTCGCGCTGACAGCCCGCGCACCTACTGTCAAACTGACAACTACTCACTGACAACCTGCGACTGACAAGTGAACAATGTGGCCAGTGCTCAGCCTCCTCGCCGGCGCCCTCCTGGCGATCGCGCACGCGCAGGTAACCAAGTGCACATTAACACAAAATACAACGCATTATCATGCATCATGCACATTATTATCAACACCGTCTGCACCTCCAACAACCTGTATCTATTCCCTATACCTTAACTTAACATATCCACGGGTTTTTGTTGTGTTAATAACTAAATGTCGTCATCGCAACACAATAGAATAAGCAAAAAGTGATTAACGGACCTTTGGGCCGGTCTCAAAGTCACTTGGATTCATGTCTTAAAAGTTGTTGCAGCTGGGCGACTAAATATATTTAAGTTTCCTGTACGCCTACAATCCTACAAAGTCCTTGCAAAAGTGTGTGTTATCTCAAGTTATATCATTGGCACAGAACCAGAACTGTACATAAATGTTACCTAATTGGTGTTGACCGACTAACGAAAGTACTTTAAATGCCGAACCATTAGCATAGCCTTGACAAAATTGATAGCCACGAGTTATCTACTAATAAAGTTTACATTGTTTATTTGAAGTTGTTATAAACGTGTACCTAATAGACATTAAATGCAAATGAGATTACATAAAAGAACTGCAAGTTACCTAGATCTCTGTAATTTCATTCCGAGAACTAGTTATTAGATGATTCATTGGCAAAAGAAATAGAAATCAAAGAGACTCATTTGTGCAGTATAATTGAGTTAGTTCATTGCGTTGATAACTGTTGTAATACGATGTTATGTACGTGAACGTAACTCATTGTAACCCACATCTCGCATCAAAGAGTTCGCACCATCGCACTACGTGTTTAATCAAATGCCATAAGCAAATATGGGGCACAATGTATGTATAGTTTATTTATGTAGGTATGTGATGAGGTACTATGTAAATGAGTTAGAGGAAGGTTGATCAGCTGCCGGCTGTATAAATAGCTGCTCAATTTAATACGCCTCTGCTTCAACATTATTGTTTTTATGGCATGCTTGTCGTTATATATTTTATGATGTTCTTCGTCATACGTTTCTTAGAACAGATATTTATCTGTGGTGATGAATGATTAATGTTGAGATGCGGTAGTCTCAGTTGGTACCTAGTCGGTATTATGATTTTGACTTATTGAAGTGTTGCTCTAGCTGACCTACACACTATTAATACAGCAGAGAGTACAAATGCGTAAAACTACCGATCATGTAGCAGATATTGATATATAATGATAACATGCATTCTATAAGTCCATAGAAATAATCTGAATTGATTTGATCCAAGAGACAGTTTGATATCGAGAATCAAAACACAGATAGTCAGTAAGCTGTCGAACGCAGTAAGATAGTGTGTGTTGTTAGGTTACCTAACCACTTCGTAGCCTTATTTCTGAATAACAAGATCAGCCCATAGTGTTCGCTTTCAAAATAAAAAAATCATCCTCCCAAAATGTGCTTGATTGTTTAATTCATAGGTCAGTGAATAATATCTCTTGCGTACAGTTTATTTTAAATAGCATCCTGTATCCAAAATGTCAAACAACAAATGAAAAGCGGAAATGAAGCCCTACATTATCGTTAAATATGTATGTACCTCGTAGGATCTGTACCGGAGTACAGTAATTATATTCATATAGTGTTAATAAAAACCTACCTTATCCTGTAGATAACGCAGAGACTAAAGTAGCGATAATACCGCGAAATGCACCAAGAAAAGCTAATTGAAACTCAAAACTGGGTTTTACTGCTGATTGAAGTATGTGTGCCAACACAGGTCGCGGATAACCGCTAGTCAATTATATTTCGATACTGACTGCTGTATCAAATTACCCATTCTCCAAAGTCCTTAGTTACGGAGCTCTACTCAATTTTCAACCTCAAAACCTCAAACAATCGGTTCTCTTAATAATAGATCATAGTAGTAAACTGCAGGACACCAAGTTACGCCACAATGCTAGTACACAAGTTTTGCATTAAGTAGTAACTGGTCATAACCCAGTTAAACTGATAGTTAACTGAGCACAATACCTTTGGTAACTTTAAGTTTATGTTCCACATGCAATATCGCACCAAGTGTTACTATTTACTTATATTACATAGTACATGATAGTACATTTACGTAATATGTTTCACGACATATCAGTTGCATGATAGCGTGAACAAGGTACTAATGATGACCAACTCACTTCTCAAGCCTACTCCAATTCTCCACTAGATTTATGTTAATCTCAAAGAAACATTACGGAACCATAACTTTAACGTTAGTGTAGCGAATACATACCACAGCCTGGTACATATTTAGAATCCCATAAAATGTGAGAAAAACAATCACGAATAGATGTTTAGCCCTAGGTATCTCGTAAGATACGACAAACATCAATTTTATATTATAGAAAGCAGACACCTACAAATGATATTGATTTGAATTCAATATGTACATTATTTATAAACTATAAATAGATCTATATAATAGATCAGAATGAGAAAAGAAAAATAGGGCGTCAAAAAATTGTCTACATCGTTGTCAATAGGAATTGTGCCTAGTGGCAAAAAAAAAACGGCCAGCCCTCTGGTCACGTGAAAAGTCAACCAACCGCTTGCCGATATCTGTACCTGCAGCCAAATTGAATAAAATAACCTTTATATATATTCTAGGTACACACAAGAACGCATAACGTAAACTTGTAAGTACACATATGCTAAACGAACCCTGCCGACAATTTAGGCCATATTAGGTTCTGCATGGCACGCCAATGCCAGGCGTCTGACGACGCGGGCGCAAGGTCATAGCGGCCTACGCATCCCACGCCTCGACCAATACTTGACGATTAAAGGCTTTTGACTTTTAAATGCTAAGAATTACTGCCCTTTTTTGTGGAAATTAACTGCACCGAGCAAAAAGTGCTCGTTTTTTGAATTTGTGGTAATAGCCGTGTTCTAAATATTTAATCGAGACGGTTTTTTTTTGCTTTAGCAAGTTGGTTTACCTATAATAGTACTAATAACTCGTTAATCTAAGATCATAAACATGATTTTGTCTAAAAATGTAGTGTTATTCATCAAGACTTTTCCATTATATGGCTTAAGCGCAAAGTCTGAAGGTACAAACTCAGTGTCGTAGGCGCTGCATACTAAAACTACGATTGTTCATTCATTCAAGGAAACCAACGGTGAGTCAAATCGCTAATATTGACTCATACGGCGTACATAATACATACCTACATAAATTAATTAAATACTGAATCATTATTTACTTTAAAATACGAAAATAAACAGGTTTTGCAGATGGTAGAGCACTGTAAACCACAACAATAAAAATTGAAGACGTTTAAATTCTGGTTTCTTTAAAAAAAGTGTGGTGTTCATGCATCTTCTTATTACTGCCTTAACGAGGTATCTTATATGAGGTTTTATACCTTAAACCTCAGTCATAATTTAGTGAATCAATCAGTTAAAAAACTTTATAAAACCGACTTCAACAAAAAATAAAACACAAGAAAGGTGAAAAATAAACTTTAGAAGACTTTCTGACGACTTTCTTCTGTTCAAGTTTCTATGTCAATCACTCGCTACCAACCATAAAAATAGGTCAAATCAATGTAATGACTATATTTACTATAGCTCATTTGATCTTGTGGTTTTCACAGACAAACAAAAGCCGAAAATCTTTAAAAGTAGTTCATGTGATTTCTAATGTATTTTAGACAAAGAACATATGATTTTTATAAGAAAGCTTCCACGCCATGATCAATAATGATGTGATCGGCGCGGTTACAGAGACGTCTTAAAGCTTATTCCAGTGTGGAAAAGCGACAGAGCTATACAGATTATCTAGCACCATCTCTTTTCTACACTAGAATAATATTAAAACAATCCAGCTTTAAGAAGTCATGGTTGGCCACCAGGTTGAAAAATAACTTTACAACTTAAAGAAGGATCGAACAAGCTAATAAGTATGCAGCTAACTAACTTCCATTTACTTTTAAGATTATACAGATACATTTAGAAACTGATGTCAAACGCTTTATAAAACAAAATTACAATCAATATTTTCAGTGTACTAGAATTATAAAGATTTTTGCCTGTATACTTATGAGCTTGTTCGACTGTACCACCAAGGAAGATACTTAATATTATAATACGGTATGTATTGTTGCAAGTACTCTATAACTTTTATTATCATTGAAACCGGAAACGATAATATTGTCAGAACTACGATGACTACGTGAGTACTACTATTAAAACCAATGACATTTTGTATATTTTAGTTAAATCATCACAAAAAATCTTTACAGCTAAGATATTTGTGCAACTTAAAAGTATTAAAGCATTTATTCAATTTTGCTAGTTTAGAACTTTTTTTGTTTTCAACATTTTATCTACAAAGCCATCTTGATGATTTCAACAAAAAAAATTGTTAATTTCTGTTAAACAAGGTTTTTATTCCAATTAGAGCTCCCAACGAAATATAAGTAGACAATATCCTCGTAACTACGTATACCTGATTCAGCTAAGTTATAGTGTATTCCGCTGAAGAGTCATTGGTTTCAACGGTAGCAGCAGGATTGGGATTGGCGCTGGAATTCTATGACTTAACCATCTGACAAGGATTGCGAGTATGACTACTCATAAAAAACTATCAGTGGATTCTAAACTAAACAAACAACAACAACAATTTGTTTACATGTTTGTAAACAATTTGTTTACTGACTAAAAAAAATTATTCTAATTAGTCCGTCTGTTAGTTGTAATTATCGAAAAATATTGAATACCTATTTTTTATTTTATCAAATGAATAAAAATTGACGAAGATGAAACGCGTCAAAGATGAGTTTTCAAAGCACTGTATCGTCTTCATTGTTTGTTTACAAGAAAAAATACGTGTCCAATATTTTTGGAAATTTATCTGACGGACTATTTTAATTAGATTTATTTAGTTAACTAATTATGAAAATTCTTGACGAAGCAAAACTCTATTTTCATTTCATGTTAGATTGTTATCCTTTATCTTTCGTATCTGTTTATTAAAACGATCAATTAATATAATCCAGTTTCAATTGTATGCTAATAACCAGTGACGCTAATAGCTGGTTTTATGCTCTCAAATGGAAAAGGAATTATGTACAAGAAATCAACATTTCTGCTATTTGATATCTACTGAGAGGTTTGTAGATTGCGTCCCTTTTATAAAAATCTATCATATATGCTACCTACCCAAATGCCTTTTCATTGATAGGAATTTTCGTCAAGTCGTTGAGCTCCTAGAGTGTCATTGAATTGATTGCCAGGAACACGATTTTTCACAATACGTACACAAGGCAGGTCCACTGTAGTCCATGGCTATATTTATGTTGCATTTAGACACTGATGTCATGAAGTACAAACAACATCGGATATATGTTTACATCGGCTACGTTCAGTAATACATGACATCACATCAGTGTGAACAAATGGGGCATGACTGCGCGCGCGCCGAGCTAGTGCAACGCGCATCGCATATCTATGTGGCACTCAAGGCGATTTGACAATTAACACAGCATTTTTATACGTACGTTACTGGTTTTATGTATGGTGGTTGGTAGGTTTTTTTTATGGTTTGGTTTGGATCGATATATCAGCTGTAACTGTACCTTTGTTGAAAGGTTTGTGATACTTATTTGAGATGAAAAGTATACTTTATTAAAAACGATAGCCTCAAAAAATAACATTATTGTGATTGTAAACTTAAAGAGAACCTTAAATACACTAGAAACAAACTTTGTACTTTAACTTTTCATGGTTTCGTTTAATACTAGCCCCGTAACTGAAAACTCAGCAACTTCAATTAATTGTGACATACTAGTGTATTTTATTTTATTTTGATTCTACTGTGTTTTCAATAACGAGGGCAGAATATCTTTGCAGGTATAACAAAACTAAATCTTAATACCTAAAGCATAAGGACAAAGCCATGCTAGAATCTACTCTTTAGAATCACATCCACCGAGTATTAAGTAGAGCATATACGATCACTATTACGAATACTATTACAAATATTACACAATGAATTGCTTACGTTTTGTAACTGTAACGCCTTGCATGACTGCATGCATTCAGTAGCACACGTGTGAAGTGAAGTATCTCGAAAACTTGTCACTCATTCCTGAACGGGCACAGAACCAAGCACAAATCCAGACTCCCGGCTGTTGCTAAGAAAGTTCTAAAAATAAATAGAAAAACTAAATAATAAATAAATGTCCCTATCTAGGAATCCTACCAAAAACCACATACATGGTGAAATGTGGGTGGGTGTACATAGATGTTTTGATGCATTCCTGAAAGGGAAAACGTCTAATGAGTTGGTTGTTTGTACTGTAAATTACATTACGTTTGCGTGATTGAGACGAGAGGCAACACGCGGCCTCCACGACACGAGTCGAGGTCGCATCTTCCTCTGCTCATTACCTTGTTTAATTTATGCTTGGCTTCATTAATGCTCACTTTAACTAGGTAATGAAACGAAATGATATAATGTTTAAAATTATCAGAGCATTTAACTGTTACATAAACATATTTATTTTCATATCTATCATTTTAGCACTGAGTTGCTGACATAATAACAAGGCTGGTTCCCACGAACTTACTTATTCGCGGTTAATTGTCTGATAGATCTTGTCGAGCATTTTCGGTGAATATGCTATAGTGGGCGCTAAGACATTCGCCACGCATGCGCGGTGCAGGCAACGCTCTGATTGCCCCGTGGGCTGATTGAGCCTCGATAACGGGAACCAACAATGTACAACACATCAATGCACGACACGAGAACGCGCGACATTGGAATCAAAGTGTTTTGAATTCCAATGTCGTACATTGTCATGTCGTGCATTCTCGGCCCGGACCTAGATTGTCCACCCCAGGAATGTACGACATGACAATTGGAATCAAAACAAACAGTGACGTCACACTAAAAAAAGTAAAAAGCCATGTGACAATAGGGACGGGCGATACACAGATTTTGATTGATTATGGATTGATTTTGTTTCATTTGACGTACGGTTGACGGGTTGACGTTCAATCAATTATTATTGTAGTAATCTGTGAATTACTTAGTTTGGTTTGTTTGGAACTTTAAAAACGCAGTTTGGGTTTTCTTGTTGAGTTCTGGTTGTAAGGCACCCTCCTGCAGCTAAATTAGGAAGAGAAAATGGTCCTGATATGAGATGGGAGAAAACAAAAGATAATGAAATACCTAATAATCACATCAGCAACGTGCAAGCGTTTTCAACAAGAAATGATATTTTATTGGTGATCTTTGAGATGTTGCAACATGTTTGGCAAGTAAGTACTTATGCTATTACAAATTACAACATCATTGGTGTACCTAAGTACCTAATAAGGAAGTTTGAATCAGTATAACATCATTCGTTGTTGCGGTGTGCGTCGCTGCGTGCTTTCGTGCTCGCAGTGTTCGTTGTTGCGGGCATTCGGCGGCGTGTGATTCGGCGTGGTGACTTTCGGGATGACGTATTGCACTCGTAGTTTAGTTTTATGAATTGTTCTTCTGACATTCAAAAGTACCTGGTAATGGTTTAATTGAAATAAATGCTTTGACTTTGACATAACAACAATTTCTCCATGAGCAACCAGGGCTCTTAATAAGAACTCCTTACTAAACCACCTCAATAGCATTATTCTCTAAGATTCTTTCCGTAACTTAAAAATCGTCTCAATTATGATACCACAAGATTATCAGTGTGTAAATAAAATTATTACCTATAGCTCTGTGTGTATCTGGTGGCTGTCAGTTTGGTCCCTTTGGCTTTTTTGTGATGTAATTAGTCAATCCTTGTAGGTACTATATATTATGTATGTAGGTCCTTACTATCTGTTAAATAAATACCTATCCACAAAACATTCCTACGTATTACCTACAAACACCAGCTGGCAGCTGTGGAGACAGTGACAAGATCTACAACATAACACATAGCTAAAACATGAATGAATTAAAAATAGCAATAAATAAATAGGTACATACTATATCTATACCTACGTGCTAGCAAAGTCTAGCTATGAAAAAATTTCATCTGTGTTTATTTAATTAAAACTAGGAATTTTGTAGAAGGTAAGTACCTTTAGCTGCCATCATAATAACTTTCTAATTAATCTTATTTATTTTAGATTTTCACTGCGATCGTAAGATGTGCGCGACTCACACTTGATGGAGATAATTATAAAAGCAATGAAATATTTGCCCTGAACATAGTCCATACCACTATTGTGTTGCTGCTTGCTGCTCAAGAGGACCGCAAGCCTGACATAGAATTCCATTACATTATATATTATGGTTTCATCGCAGAAGAAAAGAACACTTTAGTAAAAAGTTAATTGGTTATACCTAGTCAAAGCTGCCCTGAATTACACACCTACATAACTGCTTATGCAAAAGAAATACCTAGGTACTATGAAATAAATTCAAGAATAAGATCAGCAACCAGGACCAAAATAGTAATTGGATAAACTAAATTAAGGGCGCAACCAGAGGTAAGAAGACTAAGTGTGGAGACAGTTAGTATGAAAGTGGCAATGTAAATTATTATCCGGATAGCATTATAGTTACTGCTTAAGAAATGCTATAGCTTATCTCTCTATCTAAAATAATCTAAAAAACCAACTAGGTAATACTTTTATTTTTGATCCATGACAGCTATATAGCCTTCAAAATAGTAGGTACCAACTACTAATTGTTTGTTACATATGTTATTAGTAATTAAAATTAAGAAATAGGTAATTTATATGATGATCATTGTTTTAATATACATTTAATTAAATTAATTATATATTTCATTTCATTGTTTTATTTTTCACTCTTCCTCGTCCGTAGTAGGTACATCCTGCAGGATAGTCCTTTCCCTTGTTCTCCACTCAGATCCCATGACCATACATAAATCATCTCTTGATCTCTATTCATAGCTTGCTTCTTTCCATGATACCTAAAAGTAAAATTAAATAAACAAAAATGCAGTTTCAATATCATCATCATATCAGCCATAGGAAGTCCACTATTGAACATGGGCTTAATAAATATAATAGTCTATACTTATTAAATAAGTAAGAAAGACCAATTTAACCACTAGACCTTGTGGTGCACCTTGGCGGAGGCCTATGTGAAGCAGTAGAGATGAACCATTAGCTATTTTTATTAGATCATCAACAAATTAACAGCCTCCATTGTCTAGTGATCCCAGTGTTTGGCTCGCGATCAGAAGTACTGGGTTCGATTCCCGGTGGGGACACTGTCTCACAAAAATATCTCTTCGGGACTGTTCCAAGTTTAGTTAGGGCATTGCAGGTTAAAATCACCTGCTTTGAGGAGTGGCTAGAGAGGCGCCACGGCGCCCTCACCTTCCGTCTGACGCAGGTACTCACCGGACACGGTTGTTTCGGGAGGTACCTGCACCGAATCAGGCGGGAGGGAACGCCCGGATGTCACCATTGTGAAGATCGGCCGGCACACACCGTGGAGGTGTGTCCGGCTTGGGCGGAGCCCCGCCGTGTTCTCGTAGCGGCGATCGGCGGCGGCGACCTCTCGCGTCCGGCCCTGGTGTAAGCCATGGTCCGGAGCGAGGAGGAATGGGACGCAACCTCTCGTCCCAGCCGCCGTGGGAGGCGCTCCGGGCGTCGGGGGCCACGTGATGGCTTCCGGCCACCGTAGACGCGGGCCTGTGGACGGTGAGACACGGGCTAGCTCGCCGTCCGTCTGTCTTATGACGACGACAGGCCGTGTCAACGGCGCGTTCGTGTTCCACGCGCGCCTCAAAGAGATGTCAGCAACATGGAAGGGACCCGCAAGGGCCGACGCCCGTCGGGGCTGCGGGTTGTTCGCAAGAGATACCGCGGCCTCGACATGAAGGGCTAAGAAGGAACATGGGTGGTTTTAGTCAGTAGAAGTCTGACACTCCCTTTCGCTCTGCCCAAGAGCGGGAGGGGTTATTTGATGATTTCCCACACCCCCAAAAAAAAAAGAAAAGGTTAAAATCACCTGATTGTTTAGAAAGTAAGATGATTCCGTCGCCCGTCGGGGCTGCGGGTGTTCGCAAGAGATACCGCAGCCTCGACATGAAGGAACATGGGTGGTTTTTAGTCAGTAGAAGTCTGACACTCCCTTCCGCTCTGCCCAAGAGCGGGAGGGGTCATTTGATGATTTTCCACCCACCATAAAAAAAAAAGATGATTCCGTGCTTCGGATTCGGAGGACACGTTACTGTCGGTCCTGGTTATTTTCTACGCGACGTACCTAGACGAAACAGAGCCACAGTATTTCCTAGAGTTTAATGCATGTTATTATCTCGCGTACGTTACCCTAGCAGGAAAGTGACTCCTAGAGTAATATGAGTGGAACGAATAATAATTGTATAGTCTGCTGTGAATGTGCACCACATAAAAAATTAGTAGTAATCATCATCTGCCTAGCCTTTTCCCAACTATGTTGGGGTCGGCTTCCAGTCTAACCGGATGCAGCTGAATACCAGTATTTTACATGGAGCGACTGCCTATCTGACCTCCACAACCCAGTTAATACCTACTAGGTAATTTGATACTCTTTGGTAAGACTGTATGTCAGAATTTCAGGTCACTGACTACCTGTAACGACTGCCAAGCAGCCGGGACCAACAGCTTAACGTGCTTTCCGAGGCACGGAGGAAACTCAGTATGTTGGGCGGTCATCCATCCACAGACCAACCTAGGCAAGCACAGCTTTATCTAAAGATCGGCCCGAGTGGCAGTTCTTATTAAGCCACGAGCTCCTCCAAAAAATTAGTAATAGTCTGAATAGCTTTAAGTCTTTGCCACGTTTTCAGTACATACAAAAAACACTAATAGATAACTTCAAACTTGACATTGTCAACAGTTGACACTTGACAGATAAGATTTTTTATTTTGTTGTGAAACTGAAATGTGAATGCTGTGAACTTTTTGTTTGATTGAGTTACTTTTCCTACGATTGTTAGCAAATTTAATTTCTGTCCATTATACGTGCTGCGGATCCGTGCAATGAATCTGTCTGTGTGAGTGTGTGCTAAATGCTTCGTACCGTCATGTACAAACACTACAACAAATAGCCGACACAAATTGTTTGTAAATGTGAAAGAAACGCTAAAAAAGAAGTGGTGCGAGGAGGTAAAATCCGCCCCTAAGACGACCCACTGACCCATGATTTGCCATCATGTAGTAAATATGTAAGTATCCCACATGAAAAGGTTAAGTAGTAGTACAATATTATGAGTTATGTTAATTCGGACATCAATATTTAATTACTGTTTCAGGAAACAAAAACTGTTCCGGGGGAAACATCTAGCTTAAAATCTCTCCTACTGAAACCTATTACGACCTCACAGATGCATACCGAGAACTATTTTACTAAGATGCCTGCTCAGCCTACTGCTACATCATATGTCTCAACACATTCAATAAAAGTAAGATTTATTTATTTATACTATTATTAGTCCAGAACGTTTTTTTGATAAAATATGTTGTTTATTTTAGATTCAGCTTTATAATATTAGTATAGATGTATTATAATATTTATAATGTTTTTTTAATTTTAGATTGATGCTTCTACTCAATGTCACATTGAAATGATAGACCGGAGTACCTCAACTAGAAGGTTAATGCAAAAAACAATGGATTTGCCTTCACTGGCATCTTCGGCATCCTCGGTATCTTGTGAAATTACACCAGTGCCCTCACTTTATGGCTTTACATCTGATACAGAAACCACACTACATCATTAAATAAAGATAACAGTTCCCGAAACCAGATGTTGAAATTTATTGCCAAAGACCCAAAGGCATACTTAGGTTTACCAAAACAATATTATTGGTTGATTAAACACATTGCAACTCAAAGTGTCACAAAAATAAGTGAACTCTAAATCATTATAGTTTTATTTAAAATTAAAATAAATGATCCTGTAAATATAATTTGTGACCAATTCCAGATTTCAAGAGTAACATTTTCACAAGCACTTTATACGAGACTACAAGTTCTAGTAAACTTTTTCCAAAATACAATTTATATACCTACTTTGTTACAAATTAAACAGAATCTTCCATTAGCATTTAAAATTAGATACTCAACTTTATGCATAATATTAGATGCATTTGAAACAGAAATTCATAAACCACATAACCCCATACGTCAAGCACAGACTTGGTCCCAATACAAGAGTGTGCTAACACGGTAAAATATTTGATTGGTAGTACCCTAATGGGTTTGTGTCTTATGTCTCAAAGGGTTATGGTGGTAGAATATCAGATAAAGCTTTAGTACAAAAAAGGGACTTAATTGAATGTTTACCAGACTGTGCAGTCATTATGCCTGATAGGGGTTTCAAAGAAATCGAATCTCATTTAATGGCGAAAGGCAGCTTCTGCGCCCTCCAAGTGTTTATGCCTCCAGTAAACCAACAAAAGAAGAAGTTATTCAAAGTAAAGTTGTGGCTAGTTTAAGGGTGCACATAGAGAGTTTTGATTTCTAAAACCTCATTCTGTAGTCAGCCACAAACATGTTGGATACCTAGACAATGTAGTGCTAATTGCATGTGGTTTAATAAATTTACAAAGTGAAATAATAAAGACTGATTAAGTAACATTATCGTTTTATTTGTAATAAGCACTAAACAGTAAATACAGTTGAATTTACAAGAATCAAACAGTTAGTACAATACCTTATTTTACACCTTATAATATATTATTATTATTATAAACATAATAAGTTTTATGTCTTGGCACTACTAATAATCTTTTTGTATATAAACATTTTCCAAAACATCAACGCTTTATCAATCAGGTCCCTAGTGTATTGAGCGTCGTAATTTAGCCAATACAGGGTAACCTTTTTATTTTCTTCAAATTTTCAGATCATAACATTATTCAATTTGGGCAAGTTTGTGGAGTCGCTGCGTACAAATTGATCCATATTTATCTAATCCAAACAATAGGCAGGCAGTTCCGTAAAGCGTGCAATGGTCGATCAATGTTGCAGTAAGTATTAAAGTCCAACGGGAAAGCAAGTCTGTCGTGTACAAAGAATTATTAACGTAGAGAAAGAGAAATTAAAGCAGCGCGCGATCAACTAGCATTGACACTGACGAGAATGTAAACACTGTATGACAGAATTTTGACAGACTAAAACAGTTTTTTTTTTAAATTTATCTTGAAAAATACGAAGGAAGTAGTCTGTTCTGACTACGTTATGACGGCATTTAGAGGTCAAATGGTTACACAAGTATTATTGTAAAAGCACGATGGGATTGACATCGTCGCAATTGTGCACAAAAATCCCTTAAATAAAGAAGATAAAAAAAAAAGTATTATTGTGAAAATAAACACAATCTTGTGATATAGAGAGCTAAAAATAGAAAAATAAGGCTTAAGACCCTAAAATCTCCAAATGGTTTTGGAATCAGCGTAGGTTAATTTTTACTTGGACATATCGAGATGGCGGAGCCAAAAAGACACTAGCGCGAGACGGTCATGTTTTCTTGACAAACATCGATATGTAGTTGTTTTTCCAGGACCAACTCGCGCCAATGTCATTTTGTCTCTCGCCATCCCGAACATTACTGACCTACAGACGCAGCATAAGACCTACATATTCGCCACGGTTTATAACAAGCCAGCTGGGGGTAGGGGAGACGGGGGGAATTGGAGCCTACTAAGGAAAAAGTTCAATAAAATTTATGGATACTTTAGAAACTTTTTATTAGAAACTAAATCTTACTTATTTGACTATCATTTAATCACAGCGGTAACGTTACATTATCAGGCATTTGGCCACTGATAAACTATAAAGAAAAAAACAGAATCGCTCTCATTACCCGACTTTGCGGGAAATGAGAGCCTATAAATTCCCATATATGTAATAGGAGCTTTTTAATTATTAAATCAGCCTCAAACATTTGTATGTCAGTCTGAAACAATATTCATATCAATTTTAATATAAACGTTACCGTATTACAATTAACTTTAAGTATTCAAGCAAAATCCGCAAATATAATCAACCGGGCTTTCATAGCCAGAACATTCTTTATGTACCCATTTACCGCAATTTCTGCAACGGTACCACATTTCGTTATTTTTTCCTGTACATAGCACACACTCTCTTCATCTGCATATTCAGACTCATCGCAAAGATTCTCAACGTCTTCTTCTTAAGATATGTCAGTTTCATCCTCAAAACGTTTATTTTGTACTCCTTTTACTTTTTCTTTTTTGTTGGTTGTCTTTTTTCGTTTCTTTTCTTTTCCTGCGGTACATTTTCTTTCTTTGTTGCATTTTTTCTCTAAACGTTTCTGAAACAAATTTAAAACATATTACTATGCATATGGGGCAATCGGAGGTACAAAGGGTAATCAGAGCTTAATAAGCTCCGATTACCCAGCTACCACCATTTTGAAATAAAATAAAATTATATACTGAATCTAGCTTGTAACTAAATTATACGCACAGATACTTAAAATTGATAACATTAGCTATAAAAGAAAACAAGTTTGATTGTAACAAACGTATAACTGCAAACATACCTGGCCGATGAAATTTCTTATTGTTAATAAGCATAGGGCAAAAAATCGACAGGCGTCCGTGGTCACACAACACGCGGCACTGGCGAGTCTACCGCGGCAGGGAAACACGATAGCACCGTGCCGATGGCGCCCGAGTGGCAACCGAGTGAATACGAGCTATAGTTTTGTCTCTAGTCGCACCGCTCCAATTACCCTCTGGCTCCCAATACCCTCTGTTCCCCTACAGCGCCGCTTTACAATCTTGTGACTTGAGGTCGATCCCAGCCAAAGTGAATCGAGTTTTTTTTTCGTTTGTTTTTTTATTTCATGCATTTAAAATTTGGTCCCAAAAGTCATAATTTGGGACATGAGGAGCGTAAGCCGAAGGCCATGGCTGACGGGGTATAGGGTGGCAGCTTTTTTTTTTGCTCGTTCCGACCATCTCTTGAGCGTCGACTACGCTTTTTAAACCCATCAATCAACCTCAATAAACAAACAAATTTCAAATATCGCACCCTTACCGGAGCCAAAATGACACTGACGCGAGAAGGCCAAAAACGTTGCAAGATCAATGACTGGTCTTAAAAATACCGACAGTTGTGCACCTGTTTTCAAGTCTCTAAAGTTACTCACCATTCCGTCTCTGTATATTCTTGAAGTAGCTATATTTGTTAGAGCAAACATACATCTTTTTACCGATACCGGACGTTATTAGAATACGTCCGGGATCAGTTAGATCGCAATACAAAAATCTAATGTTTACAGGTAGGTACAAAACAGCTTTATTAATAAAAAGCTTACTATCAAAGGGGCCAGTCATCTATAATAAAATACCTCATACCTACAAAGAATAATCATTTAGCATATTTCTAAAGAGGCTTACATCCTTAATATTATGGATAAATGTTATTATTCTATACAAGATTTTTTGGATGATAAGAGCTTATAATTTTATTTTAATTTATTCTATTATATTTTAATGAATTTTATTTTATTGTTATGAGTCTATGATGTTTTTATTAATTTAGCATATTTTATTTTAAATTTAATTATGCACCCTGTTAATGTATGCAAAATAATCAATTTTAATCAATTATTATTTTGTTAAATTTATGGGAAAGATTGTTGTTATTGATGTTTGGTTTATGATGGGAATGTACAGTCTGTCTATAAAGTCATGAAAATAAATGAGGGCGCTGCGGTCGTGCACCTTGCAACCCTGTATAGTGTGACTAAAGCGATTTTGATACTAGCACATTATTTTGTACTAGAAGCAAACCTGGTTTTAATGAAAACGACGAGTCGCTTTTTTTAAACTGGATAGAAAAGGTAAAGTCGTAAATGCGTAGGTAATCTTTTAAAAAAAAATACAGAATCATAGACAAAGATGCGACCTTCATTATAAATAATATTACCATATTGCTATTACTGTCCCACAGCTGGGCAAAGGCCTCTTCTCAAAAGAGAAGGCTCGAGCATTGATCACCACGCTTGCTCAAGATTTCAGACTTATATTAATTATAAGTCCAGGTTTCCTCACGATATTTTTCTTCCGACCTTCATTAGTTTGCATAAACGATCAGATAGCACAAATCTATGGTCTCGGTCATTCAAATCATCATCATCATCATTTCAGCCGAACGACGTCCACAGCTGGACATAGGCCTCCCCTAAGTGTCGCCACATTGACAGGTCCCGATGGTTCAAATGAAATGAGTAAATAAAAGAAAAATGTTCTTACATATTTTTTATTATATGTTTTAATTTTTTTTTTATTTATGAAAAATATCCCATAACATAATAATTAATCACATTCATCATCTGATTCCAATTATTCTATGTTAAAAAAAGTATTTTCATTGTCAGTTGCGTCACTAATAACGTCTTTACGACTGCTGTCATTGCTACTGCTATCTTCGCTTAGGCGAATGACTAACTCATCTATTTCTTGATATAGGGTTCTTCCTCGTTCATAATATTCGTTTTCAATGTTTGCAACATGACGGCAACAGTTTTTCCATTTTTCTGGTGTAATGCTATCGAAGGCAGACATCACGTGACCCAACATTGTGTTCTGCCATTTTCTGTTTTACTTGATCCCAAATGAGCTATATAGGATTTAAATCGCAGTGATACGGTAGAAGCCGTACCAAATTTGCCATCATTTTAATAGCCTTCATCTACTATACGCCTCACTGTACTCTCAGATTTTCCTGAAAGAAAGATTAAAAAAAACATAATTTATGTAATATCCAACAGTAAATAGGTAGAACTATTTTTATTTCAAACATGTTAAAACTTATTCATATTTAAAATCAGCGGTAAATTTGATCATCTAAAAGTATCAAAAGTTCTGGTCGCACTACAATATGGCCTACTTATATTTGCAATCTAACCTATAAATGCGCAATGTAAACAATCCGTATTTTAGTCTTAGAAACGTATATTATTAAATTTGTAACTTCTGGTAGATAAAAAACAAACAATAACACGATTACATACCTGATAGCTGCTGTTCGAGTATAAATATCATCCAAATTTGATCAAATTTGTCCAGCTTGGTGTTCTAACAAACATCGCTTATACACTTTAAAAATAATTTCCCGAGCTCCACTCCTATTTGTTTTCCTCATATTTAACACGTTTCTTCAAAGTTTTGTCCACGTAGATTTGAAAAGCAATAAAAATGCACTAAATAACGAGTTACAAACAAAACAAGTCGATGACAGCCAATGACATTCGATGTACATTGTACTATGATTTAGTGTTACCCTACTTTTGAATAATGTTAGTTCCTCAAACATTATTTTCATGACTTTATAGACAGACTTTAAATGATTTGTGTCTGTATTTTAATTAATTATTTTATTTGTTTGTCGTAGTTGATTGTATAATTGAATGAATAATAATATTTTCTGTATTTTTTGCATGCCGTAAGGTAGTGTGTTGAAACTGTTTTACAATGTTACCTTCATATCTTGTACACATATTCTTAGCAAAATAAATGATTTCTGTTTTCTGATTTTTCTGACGGTGGTTTTTTTAATAGTTGGCGAACGTAAAATATAAATTATAATATAATATAAATATCGCTGGAGATAACACACATAAAATGGAACGTGTTATAACGGCCAATAGCTGATCGAGTATATCATCTATCCCTATCAATCTATCAATCACGCAATCAATCGTCTTTCGGACAGCACTACCTAGCTCAATTACCTAGTATCCAAGTCCCAAAATTTCGAGTCACCTGATTGGCTAACCAGTCGGCCAATCACGCGATGTCGCCAATTATCATGCTGTACATTCTCGGGTCGGACCAGCAAGGTACACCCCAGCAATTGGCGACATCGCGATGTTTCCAATTCCAGTGTTGTACACTCCTGTGTTGTACGTTCCAGTGTCGTGCATTGCTGGTGTGTGCATTGCTGTGACGTGCATTATAGGGACTCTCGATAACGACGCTCACGGAAGTATCCATTGCCCCAGCGAAGCGCCCCAGCCGCACCACGTTCCGTATATTAAAGCGTAACATCATCCTTTCCATCTATCAAACTCATAATGTTTCGCAATTTCCAGGAAAGCTATTATGAGTTTATTATTATTCATTCTGCTTGAAATCTTTACGAGGATACTCCACAATGGAGTAATTTATTTTTAAAACAGAACCTTGGTGGGTCATAGATGTTTTGTTATCGATATTTGTCAGGAAACATGACAAGACTGTGCTAAAATGTAAATAACACAAGATATCCACGAGATTGGTCACGATTGGCATCTTACGTCACGGCTTGTCCAACTTGTTTCTCGGACAAGCGAACATATCACATTTACAAGCGTGTCTGTGACACATTGTTTTCGTCCGAAATCTTTGAAAAGCGAGGTGTTACAAAAGCCTTGTCTAATTTTGGGACAGTGCGCTGAGGTAGGCATGTATTGAGTATTATTTTTAATAATTTAAAATTTACTTGAAGCGGTCTTTGCCACGAAGGTCATTGAACAAAAAACAAATGAAGGTCTTAGAAGATGTTGTTTTGTCTATGATGTTGTTTAAATCGGGAATTCAACTCTTGCTATGTAAATGTATTTCACATTTTACACAATATAGTATCCTGTGTATTGTCGTAGAACCCAAAAATATATTATCATTAATAATGTTAATATTCAGTCCAGTTCAATAGAATTATAATGCGAACCAAAACTTCATTACTTGGCACAAAGCACATATTTTACTCTGACCTATAAAATGGCAACATCATTAATCGCAGCCAGTCTTTACCATCAATCATACCCGTGTGTTATAGTGTCGAAAGATTCTGAAACAATCACTTACGACAATTTGGCAATGCAGTGGTATTTACATAGAGTTTTTATGCAATTCGTCGTCAAATTGGTATCTTCGGATATGGGGAACGGATGACATAGTCGTTTGTCAAATGACGTGTAATTATTTACACTGATTGGTAGCTACCTGTCACACTGGCTCACACCGGCAATCATCATTGACCACTTCCTACTTACCTAGTGTTGTAGGCTCTAAACAATACTCTTTCCGTGGGAAGTCGCAAATCGGAGTCGTTCTGCCTACTTTGATATCTTTAAGACCCCATTCTGTTAATGATTATTTTATGGGCCGGCCGTAGGTCAACTTACCTTTACTTAGAAACCTCATCATCATCAACCTTTTCGTTATAAATTGTCGTTGTTTTCGAGTTGTCCGGATGCCAAGGGTATTTGGACTAACAGCGAGTAAAGTTACTCTATTTCATCTTTTTCTTGCGATTTCATAATATGTAGATAAAGTACGTAGGTACTTAATCCGCCCAATTGATAGATTGCTAAATAAATTATGCATTCACATTTAGTAACAATTTTGTAACAGTGACTAATCAGTCGAACTAAAGCTACACCTGCATTACCAGTACGTAGGTATATGAATGAGACTTAACTTAAATAGCCTGTGGTTTTCATCCCTGGCCAGGCTTTAGGCTTTTGTTAATCCGTCGACATTTACCTGGGTCACGTACGACAGGACGAATATATTATGGCGTCAGCCATGACGTATAAAAATAAAACACTTCGGCCTAAGCGGGGATAATGAACTGATCCTTCTCCCCACTTCAGCTTAATTGTCTATTGTGTTCCTTGCTATTCCTTCATTATTCCCATTTATTTCTTCCCTTTTCACGGGAAAATGGTGTAAAGCGATTACCGGATTTAAAATTCGGAAAAACTTAAGGATATTGGAAGACCGACTTAGTTTCGGGAAAGCATTTATAGAAAAGGAAATTAAGCCTCCTTCCAAGGGGATCGCGGTTTCAATTACATAAAATCCGGATTTATAAAGATTGCCGGTCCTTGTAAACCTGAACATTTTTACCATCTTGCATTAATGGAGAACACTGAATAATTACTACTCAAAGTTATACTAATGCTAGTGACAAAAAAACAACATCAAGAATTAAGTACCTTTAAACTAAAGTTAAGGTAAATACGAAACCAGAATAAGTCATTAGCACATTGCTCGTACTCACACTGCACTCCAAACAAAGATTACTTAAGAAGAACTTGAGAAAAAAAACCAGAAACGCAATAATGTAAAAATAAATAGTGTGTAAGTTACCTAAGCAGTAAAGCACACCCACTATGCTCTGAGGCTGCAGTGACGTAGTCTCGGCAGATATATTGGGGCCGTCGGAACCGGTCGGCCCACTGTGCATTGCATCAAATATTATACATATGGGAATGAGAACTTCGCAGCCGATACGTATTATATAACTTTGCGTGCCAATTATGTGCGCTACTTTTTTCTTAAATGTTTATGTTCTGACCTTTTAGAAAAGCCTTTTGTAATCGCGGTTATATTTTCTGGAGATAAATAAGGTCAATGATTTTATTTAAAAAAATTATACCACTTTTGCCGAATGATTCAAAAATAACGAAAATAAAGGCCAATTATGTACTTCTTTTTTGTCCTAAAATATTATTATTTAAAACACTGAAGAATTTTTCATGGATTATCGATGAAAAATTCAGGAGCCTCGACCTCGATTATATTACCTTAATAGAGAGAACACTTAGATTTATTCATAACTCAATAACTACTTAATGTCCATTACCGACGTCTTTAATTATCGTAACGGTGGATACGACAAGTCTGCTTCGCAAATATAGTGGTGCTTTTGATAGTCTCTTGAAGAAGTGATCCAGTCATGCGATAACATAACGCCCATCAGCGAAACCTATCAATTTGAAACAAACGGTTCTGTATCTCAAATTTACCACTAATCTGTGAAGTACTCCGGATGTGCGTGACTTTTTGTACTTACTTCCACGCTATTAGAAATAGAAGGTAACATTCAAGTTATTGTAATTATAATTTTGAATACCGAGTGTGCTGACCGTTAAGCAAATAGCGGTGAATCTCCATAAACGGCTACTTCTGCAACACACGCTATTATTATTAGCGTCCATTCTTGTATCATTAGATATAAGATACAATACTCAATTGCCACTAATTACTTCACATTATTTCCGGCCCATATACTCGGAGCTCGTTCATTTGTATGTAACAAATTACTTCCACGTCGATGTGCCAATGGTTAATAAAGTTTATGATGAACAGTTTCAATAAATCATTGCCGAGTTACATAAAGTAGCATTGTAAATGCACCAAAAGCAAACTTGGCAAACAAAACTGAAAATGTAGAATCGCAACGAGGTAAATTGCACTTACGTTAAAGCATATTTTATTAACTCTATTTTGTCTGGGTGTGAACCAATGGTGGATGGTGGAGGATGGTGATGGTACCACCATCCCCTTTACACCCAAATTCATCAAAATGCAATTTGGAAACAGCCGGGCGGCATGCAGCTGAAATCTAATTCTCAGTACGCGTGCCGCCTACGTTCACCAAATTGTTTGTTACTTCGCTCAGCTGGATGTTACGTCAGTCACTACTAATACAATTCACTACAACTACTTCTACAAACATGTTTACACAAGCAGTAACTTATTATTTGTATTTCAGTTCGCAAGCGAAATTGCTTCGATGATAAAAATAACCCATGACCTACTATTGGAACGATTTTATGAAAACACATATTACAAGGGTACTACAAAGATAATCATAAGAATGGTTGCTCAACTTTCAATTGTAACAAAATAAGTTCTAATGATACAATGAATAATAAACTTTTATCATATAACAGTTTACACCCAAGCCTCAGGTTAATACTAAAGTCTGAGGTCAACTATACATGTGAATGTCTCACCAAAGAACATAAAACACTGACCCGATGACCAAATTACGAAAAGCTAATATAAGTGTGATATTGAATGGAAATACGACTGAATGTCCTAACAATCTCAGCGAGTAATGCCGGTGGCGATTGTTGGATTGACTGCAAGTGTAAGATAGTGGCCTTCGAGCTTTCGGCTATTGTGTAGCTTAACGGGTCCTATACAATCATTGTATACATGTAGCTATGGTACTGACTTTGTTTGATATACATTCTCCTGTGATTCTCCAGTCGTTATCACAATTTATATAGCAGTGCTAGTCTAGTATTGTGACCTTCGGATTGCCATCTCATAGGTCTTCGGTTCGGATCCAAGACCAAGACCACTGATTTTTAGAATTCATGTGCATCGTGCGTATTGTATAATTATCATTGGATTCGGTAGAGGAAAACATCGTGAAGAAACCAGCATGCTTAAGAGATATTTCTCGATGGCATGTAAATCCAAGTCAGAAGCCCAAGCGGCATAAAAACTGCCACCTGGTTAGGCAGTAACCACACCGCACACGATAAAGAAGAAGATCACAATTTATTTGAGATCGATGCAACATTGGTAGTGACATTATGAGTAGTGAGTTAGCCATATCATCTTTCATCCGCTCACTTCGTTTGATAATGATGTAATTATTTGAAAATTTCATAGTGGTTTAGGTCTCAAATCCCACCCATACTCGACACAAACAGAACCCGTTGCGCTACCGCTTATTTAATAAAACCATCTTCGGTATTAGAGCCATACGCTAGTAGCCTGTCTAATAAATACTCACCATGGCAAAGTTTAAATCCCATAAATTCTTTGGTGCTTTCAAATAAGGAAATTCACCGTGTATGCAATGGGAAGATAACATGAAATTCCTGGAATACCAAAAACAAAGGTTTGTTGTACGTATGGCTGATTCGTACTTGCGTAGGCTGTAGTATTTAAATATTAAATTCCTAAGACGAAGGAAGACCTTCATAGGTACAATTATAAAGGGTCTGATGCTGGAATGCGGAGTTTGTCTACTGTTCCACTGTGGTTCCAGTAGTAGGGTAATTGAATCTACTTGTGGCTAGCTCATTTATCTCGTACAAATTGCATAATAAATGTGTGATATTAATTACGATGCGTAGCTCGGAGCTGGGTTTAAAATAGGTGGACACCTAAATTCTAGTGGGTCTAGGTAGTGTAGAAGTTGTATTACGAACTTATTGGCAAATAATAAAGTTTTAATTCCCCATTATTGCTAATTGATTGTGGCAACTTCACCGTATTTTTGCTACAAGTTCCTTCACTTGTTTTTGTAACTCTGTCTCATTTTCTACACAACATCAACCACAAAAAGGTTAATAACGCTAAATCAACTTCGAAACCAAGTCTATAAACAAGTCGGGCAGTTATCTTAAAATTCTTTAAATAGGTGCCTTGGCATTGCTCCATTTTAAAAAAGAAAATACAAAAATGACGTAAACATATTCGCTACGAATTCCTTTTATGGAGCACCCGTTTGACCGGCTCCCATGTTGAAAATGTGCCGGAATTTATGATGCGAACACAAAAGATTGCATCATGGAGAACTTCTTGGTAATATTAGGCGGTGCGTATTGTTCCACGGTGTTTTTAAGAAACCCATGTTGCGAAGTGACCTGAGTCCCGGCGGTCACTCGTCCGTTGACCTCGCTAGCCCGACAACATCCACATTGACAATTGCCGACGTTATTTTACGAGAACTATCGGCGCGGCGTCATGAACTGTTCACGATTGCATTATTTCCAATCAAATTTGCATACATTCTTTTATCAGCTCATGAAGACAAATTAGGAGATATAAATGCTAAATAAAGGAAGGCACGTTCTCGAGACTAGAACCAACAGGAAATGAAAAGAGTCGCAGCTGCAGTTATGTAGCCAATTACCGTAATGTACTTCTAATAACCATAAAATGTTTAGTGCAAATTAAGTACCTATCTTACACAATTAACGTTTACGTTTCACGTTATATTATTAAGAAGACGATTAATGAAGAGGGAAAATGTTTCCTCTAAACATTTTCATAGTCTTCGGTTTATATTCATTTTTGTTCTTTCATATCATGAAGCATCATGCAATGACAGAACAAAAATGCCCATTTTGGGTCTACACGAAGTACGGTTCTAGAAACCTTTGCTGTTGAGCATATTGCGTCGACAATAACAATATCTTCTAGAATTCCTTCATGGAATATGTTTCTAAGGAAAAACCAATCAAATCATAGTTTCGTACGACAATGTAACAAAATTGTAATACGATGCACCTAGATAGAGTAACAATAAAGACTATGTAACTTATGAACTTTATAACAAAGAACTTGTTTTAGGATGTTTACTTCAAAAACAGTGAGTAAATCATATTTCAATGTCACAAATATTCATTGCGGTTTTACATGAAATCTTAGGTATTCCAAAATCTTCCTTAACACTTGTTTCGCTTTTTGTCTTAGAGCTCAAGAACATTCCATACAAAAAAAATGTCGCATAAACAACGCAATTTCATGGCAATTCGTTATTACGTCCAATGTATTGGAACGTCCAACTTGTCAAGCAACAATATCAACCAGTTTTTGACCTTGATGGCGATGACTGGTACACTTCATGCCTGTTTTTTGCCAATCAACTAACTATATATTTCTAAACCTATAAATAACCTGGGAGATCTTGAGGCGGATCGTGAGCTCTGCAAACAACAGCAATCAATGCAATCATCCAGAGAAAGCCCTTGGGTCCTCTAAGTTCCTTGTGTTTCCTGCGAATGATAAATGGCTGAGCATCTCTCGAAATGCATAGGAAAATGAGCGTGTTTTCGTTGTAATGTTACAGGCAATTATTTTGCGAGGAAAACAATGCAATGCTGTTGGATACATTAAAAACCGTTTAGAAATCACAGTTGAAACTGTAAAGAAACAAGGAGTTGTAGTGTGATGGAAAACAGCAGTGTAGACAAGGAAAATCAAAGGTCACGCTACGACACACGCAATAATGTGCTTCATGTGACACAATAATCTTATGATATGACAAGACGACAGGTGCAAAAACTGTGACCGCCCTCAAGGTCTGCTCGAAATCAAACGATTGTATAAATGTAGGTATGATTTATGAACATCGATTTTAAATCTAGTAATCTGCACTAGCACAGATAATTCTAGGAAGCTATGAAGTCGGGTCGTGGGGACGCGATCGTGCGCGCGTGTCACCCTGAGGGCCTGAGGGCGCGACCCTTTATGGCCTGTCGGTGTACATGGCCGAGCCGTCATGCGACTTTGCTCACAACTTCCTACATTCTCAAAGATTATTAGATAATTATCCCCCGTATGCAAATAAGATTTTGTAATACATCTCCCCGCAGGTTTATCTCCGACACGCCTCACTTTGCGGGCTAATGTTCTACTATGACCATACTCTATTCATTACCAGTTACATTCTCGCACATAAGACCTCAACTAATACAAAACTTATCGCTAAAGTTTTGTAAGGCATTCAAACAAGACCGAACGTCAGAGGATAACATCTTTATATTTTTCACGCTCGTGCTATTTTCATATCTCTCCATACGTGTGCAGAAATATGGGAATGATAATAAAATTGAACGTACGATCTGTGCCATAACTCTTGTCGTCAGAACAAAAAGTCCGTTTTATAGCATAAAATACGCATAATATTTAAATAAAAAAATTTAATCAGATCAACCGTGATCGATTTGATACAAAGAGCTCCTTTGGGTTTACATTATGTATGACTACCATGTTGCCATTTATAACTGAAAGTCCAATTTGTTTTGTTTTCATGTCCAAGATTGTATTGTTATTTCATTTCTTTTCATAAACGCAGAATAAGATACAAAATTGAACTTATTATAAAAACCAAAGACACGACGACGTGCGACGTTTAGAATGGTTATCATAATTTAACAAAAGACTGCAGCAGAAAGACATTGCCCTATCGCACCATCAGGTTGGCACTCTCGGAGCTCGGCAGCCCTACACCTGGTAAGGCCGCGAACCGTCCACGATACAAAGAGCAGTGATTTGTTGTCGGAGATTTTACATTGTGGTGCCCGTGTCGTAACGGTTTGTTGGTTTATTTGTCGACTATAACGTACCCACGTAGCTATATTTGAGGTCATAATTCGAAATTAACTTGCGCTCTAACATCAAATGTTATTGCAACCTTTGTATTGCCTATTAAAGTAACTGATATTTGAGATTACGTTAAGGTAAAGAAGGTTTCAAAACGGCTCTACGCAGTATGAGAATCATTTCCTGGAGTAATGTCAACTGACTGAGAAGTCTGAAGCTTAACGGTGAAACTATACAACATAATTTTCCCTTTTTTCTGACAATAAGTCAAGCTAATGATGCCACCTATCCTTAGGAGCATGTAGCCATTGTGAACATATAAATCACAGAAACAATGTGAGTCCTACATGCCGATGGATCGCGTGCAGCGCCTTACAAGGCGAGTCTGACGGTAACGATGACTACAGGAAGTCCTTGTATATCGTTCCTTATGAGTAAACCGAACAAGTTATCAGTGATAAATTAAATACACTCAAAGCCTTAATTCTTTACGTCACGTAGGTATAAGAAGTTGTATAATAATTCCATTCATGTTTCTATAATTCACGATCGTGAATAGAATTGTAATCTACTTAATTCTCATTTTATTTAGCGGTAGTAAGGGTTTCCCCATTTGTTGCTTTAATTAAAATGCCATAACATTATTCTAGTTTACTTTTTAGTTATCATAGTTTTAAAATTCCTTTATTTCTTTGTTACAGAATGCAGAAAGCACGGGAGAGTTCTCGCCGGTGGTCACGGCGACATGCAAGACTGGCGTCATGGCGATCAACATACAATTCAACCAGCCATTCAATGGTGTTACACATGCCAGAGAATTCAGGTGAGCATTTATGTTAATACAAGTATTTGTATGTTATTGAGTAGCAACTTTAAACATGCGGCTCGGATAGTTAGTTGTCACTTCATATGGACCAAACTACCAAAGGATCCGACAGTTGTGCGGAGCTCTGTTTTTTTTTTTTTGCAGATGTGCATATTTAGCAAGATTGTTAATTTGATATCAATAAGGCAAAAAATATTACAACCAGAAAAAAAAAATTGCCGAATGCATTCCATGATTTGATACATCTTTTTCTCATTCTCTTTTTTTCGCAAGGCAATGTTAGACGATCAGGGATTAACGCTTAGAACTCGATTTCACTTGAACTGTGTTCATGTCTTCTAATATCTAGGTTCAGCAATATTTCAGACTTAGGTTCAAACTACTTCCGTTATTGAAAATGGAATTGCATTCAGTTTGAAATCGATACTTTGTTGCAGACACTAATCTATATTATTATTTATTGCTTTAACTTTAACGATTTATCGCGCTCCATAAGTGTAAAGGGGATCAGTATGGCTGTTCCATGAATTATGAAAGATTGGTTTCATAGGTATTTTATGGCATACTGCTTTTTCGTTTGAAAGTTATAATAGATGAAAATAAGGTGATTTGCCTTTGCGATGGCATGAATGATAATGGTCTTCTTTAATTTGTAGGCTGATTTAAACACAAGCTTTGTTTCCGTTGCAATTTGTGCCGTCATAAATGCCCACTTCCATTATTTGTATGCTTCTAAACTCAGCGGCTTAGGCATTGTCGGTTAGTGGATGAATTTAAGATTTGTTTTAAGTAGAATACAGAAAAAAATATACATTATTTTAAACGAAATAATAAAGTTTCGCACTTACCTGCACGTTTCAGAACACCGGCGTGTATGGCGCTAGGTAACGGCAGCGAGACGCTGAACTTCGACATCAACCTCATGGCCGCTCAGGGGGCACCAGACTACTGTGGTGTGTTCTGGAACAACGTAAGTGCCATAACCAACTAAAAGTGAAGATATGTAATAAATAAATTGAATGTAAATTCGCGGTGAATTTCACTACTGAAACCGAAGGCGATCAACACATCTTAACCGAGTTAAAGATCTTTTAGCGTGATCATAATTGTTGAAATTACCACATTGTTACCCTACTTGTTTAAATGGAAAATGTTTTATTTCTTACTTCCCATCTCTACAGCTGATTTGGTAAACAAACCATTGCATCATCAATTCACCATTTCATACTTACCTATATTCTTGTTTGACTTCAGATCGAATTAAAAGGTTTGAAAGTAAAATAAGTGGTAGATGATAGGTAAGTATTACTGATATGATTTAATTTCAAACACTAACCTGCTAACAGATAATCAGGAAAACATTTACCTTCACTTACTTATGGAACGATAAATCCCCCGACATTCTTATCGCAACATGACTAACCTATACAGTTCGAAAGCTCCACGCCCATTACCCTGTACTTAGCCAACATTACACATGCATATTTCAGCGCACAGACGAGCGGTCGTTGCCGCTGGCGGTCCGTGTGCACCGAACCTTGGAACTGGCTGATGACAAGTTCTACGTCATCACTTGCGGGAAGGCAGGCTTCAGAAACGCTCGGTACTTACTTTTTGTACATTTTGTAGGTACCTAGATCCGTCTATAAGGAAAATTCTACGCTTATTTATCTTGGGCTAGGTTTCTGAGCAGATGGTATGCGCTTTGTGTTAAATACTTGATATCTAAGTCCGATATTGAGTTCCTTTGGAATTAGAATGAAAACAAAAAAAAAGAAAGATATTATCATCGCTCATTGTGCTGCATTTATATTACTAGGATGTAGTTTATTCATAGTATGTACATTGTACGTTATAAATAACTAATGTCTATGTATTATTGTTATATTTTTACAGAAACGAAACTTCGCTTGTATCGCTGCGAATGTTAGACTCGCAAGGTCGAAAAGTATTGAATGCAGCGTTTGGTCTAGCGTACACGCTTAGAGCCGAAATCAGCAAGCCTGATGGTTAGATCTTTATCATTGTTTCGTAAATTGTTATTCACATTAAGAATGTATTACAACAGAAGCGTAATGCATAATATTTATGATTACAGGAACTCACGGAATACGATTGAAGAATTGTTTTGCTTTTAACATGCGAAATAATACAGCTGATCTTCTGGACAACAGAGGGTAAATATAAAACAACAATTACTGTATTTTGGGAGGACTGTTGTGTATTTTAGTAACAATAACATTAAACATTGGTGGTGTTTACAGATGTCCTGTGAAACAACAGTCGATTGTAGTGCGATCTGAGACGGGTGCGGCCGAGCTCGTGATAGCGTCCATGTTCCGGTTTCCGGACTCCTCGCAAGTCAACTATCAGTGCGACATCGCTATTTGTAAAGGTAAACAATTACTTTGAAAGCTCAACGCATTGACAAAGCATACATAGAATACATACACCCCTCGGCCTTTTTTGCATGAGGTAGGCATAAATTACTTTAGAAAAGGAACACAGACTTTATAAACTGGGATGAATACGAGTAAGTTAACTAATTGAAAATTCATCAACATATTTACTAGAATACGTAACTCAGCAATTAACCCAGCTAAGTACCTACTTGATTACTTTGTATGAAAAATGAGAGCAGTGTCTACGAGCAGCTAGTGTTTCATTGACGTGCGCGAAGAACCCCATAACTAATACTTGGACTGTATAATTTCAGGTCCGTGTTCAGTAATAGATTGCAGTACGGAAGCCCGCTACGAGAAAGGCGACGAGGAAAGCACAGTTACCGCGTCCACGGGAATCTTTGTACTCGATCCCAACGATAATGGAGGTAAATAAAGACTAGAAATAATTTTTGAATGTGTTTCGATAATTAGCTATAAATACGTGAAAAATCGAGCCCATTCTAAATATTTTCATAACATAGGTAGATATATAGGTTTTGAACAAGGGGCAATATTGTAATGCATCAGTATACACAGGTTCTACAGCGCTCACTGACGGTCGACTACTTTTCACCCTTATTGGCCCAGGCCCTGAAAAATAAGGTTGAAAAGTGGTCGACCGGCAGTGAATGCGGTAGTAACTACCTACCCAATATTTAAAAATAACTTTTTTTTACTCTTTTTGTTTATGTATTGAGTAGGTCAGAGTGAGTAAATAAAATAAAAAAACCTACCTACACCTTACCACTTGGTATCACCCTGGTGGTGTCCAAAGTAGAGCCATTTAGTATTGCGTAACAGGGAATGAAGGTGTTTATTTGCAAGAACACGATCAATGTACCTACCTACCTAATCCATGGTTTTGTAACAATATTCTGATGCTAGTCCATAGTTTCTTGCCCGTTCTTCTCCATAGAGATCTACCTACCCACGCTTAGGAATGGCCAACTATGACATGATACATCTGTGACTGGAACTCTAGCTTCTTTTTATTTTTTTATTTGTTTCAACAATTCAAGAGCGCCTGTAACATGGCCTATTTGAAATAAATACTTTGAATTTTAATTGAAACATATTTCAATTTAAATAGGTAGGTACCTACAATATTCCAATATTTACTTCTTCGCTGTTTAAGAACTCAGACAGACATTCAATCAACTGTTTCATTTCACGTTTTGACTACTAGCGAAAGCAACAAAAGATAATTTGACAAGTTCCTGAAGTACCACCGAAAGCTACGCAATTTACCTACTAATAAATCAATGCCACGTAATCTTACACAACTCAGCAGGAAATTATAGGTCAGATAGGAATCAGGGTAATAAAGTTTTGATGACCTTGAACAGTCGAACAACCTAGCTACATTACGTACTAAATCATGTTCGTTATAATAAATAACTTTTTTATCTTGGAAAATCATGATTAATGATGTCGACGACATGCAAAAAAATCATTGTTATTTTTCAAGATGGACAATTATGTCGCGGTTGTTCAGAAAATTAAAGAATTGTTTGTGCACATTAGGTGAGATAGTAGATTTTGTCTGAGTTACTAGTAAACGTGTATTCCAATATTCCATAGATACAATAAAGAATAGCCACTAAAGCAGCACATACATGGATCTTTTGAGCCGTGAGTGGTTCATAATTTCCGCAGACCATAACATAACATCAGTCTGTCTGTAATCCCAGAAAGGTTTGGCAGAGATGTACCTACCTACCTTATAGAAGGTACACAGGTTTAACTCCCATGTAATCGAATGGGGAAGTGGGCATCGAACCCAAGATTCCATGCTCAGCAGTCGTGCTTGCGACCACTAGGCCAGCGAGACAGTTTTAGGCGGCGAAGGCCAAAAGGAGGGTTATTTGAAAAGTCTACACAGCGAGCGTTTTCCTGACGTCAAGTGCTAAAGGAGCCATGTGCAACAGTAAATTGTAGGTAATCTCTTTTATTTTTTCCAGTGGCAGCACTAACATGTGGTGACGGCAGCGTGCGTCCGTTGTGGCTGCTGTACCTCGCCATCGCGCTCGGCGTCATGTTCATCGTGATGCTGCTCGTCAACTGCTTCCTCTGCACCGCCATGACCTGCTCGTGCGCGAGGACCGACGTGAGTTCTAATAAATAATTGAGGACAGTATTTTAATATATGATTTTTTTTAAACGGGAACGTTTTAAATCAATCACATAATCTCAGTTGCGTTTATCCAGAGTATTGCGTCAGTTGAACGTAGACACTGCGTAGAGGCTATACAGAAAGCACTCTTGACAACGCGTAGCGCATCGAAGCATCGCGCGAAGACAAATAGCAAAGACTACACAAAATAATTTGTGTCGTTAATCATAAATTCAAAAAAATGTTCATAAAATTAAAAGTACTGGATCAAACACTGTCAAATTTTTATGGGACCAAATGGCAACTAATACGCATCAAAATATAAAAGAATCACGTAAATCGGATCCTAAATCTCGGCGTAATCAGTGTACATACATAAAAAACATACCGATCGAATTGAGAACCTCCTCCTTTTTGGGAAGTCGGTTAAAAATACATAAATCTATCTATCAATGATGAAGTCCTGGCTGACTGACTCATCAACGCCCAGCCCAAACCGTTGGACCTATAAAGCTGAAATTTTGTACAGAGATTCCCTTTATAATGTAGACAAGGAATAAGGCAGGATTATTTTTTTAAATTAAACCCCAAGTTAATTAAACAGGGAATGAAAGTTGGAAAGTGAAAAGGACTTGTTTGAGGTTTTTGTTATTAACGAAATATTAATATTGGCAGGTGATTGAAAAGGACCCCTCCGTGGTGGAGGACTACGACCCGTACCGGAGCTGGCACGGCAGTCAATACGGAAGCAGGTACCCGTCCTCGACTATTCACTCGGCGAGGTATGTACACTCGGCCTGCTTGCCACACTATGCGGACACTAAATAGGTTCCTGGTATCCAAGTGACTTGGAGGAGGCTTTGCTATTCTGCAATATGCACCATTATGCAGGCTTAATTCCCGCACCAACACTAAATATTTAATTGCATTAATACACATAAGGCGTTCTACACACATGTTCGTATCGAATCTGCATGATTCGATGATACTGGGTATTGTATATGTATTGGGAAAAGACGCTCGACGGAGCTCTAATTGTGGAACAAAGAAAACCAAATACATAGGTACGAGTATGTTCAGTAATAGGGATGTTTCCTGACAAAAAAAAATAAGATTCTGTTTAGTCCGTCTGTGAGATATCGAACAATATTGAATACGTGTTTTGTTTTATCAAATTAATAAGAATTGACGAAACTAAAACCTGTCAAAGATCAAGAGTGGGGGATTGTGAAGTTGTGACGTCACTTTCTGGTAAAAAATGTACCAAACTGTGACGTCACACGACTTTTCGAAGCACTGTATTTTCTTCATTTTTTGTTTACGTGAAAAGAGAAAAAATATGTATCCAATATTTTTTGGCAATCTATCTGACGGACTAGGTAATTAGATTTTTTTTTGTTAACTAGCCTATATTGCTCCGGGTTGGGTTAGTTGTCCACCAAAGTTGGTATTGCCGAATATAACGATTCAATTAGAACACTTGTGTAGCACCCATAACTACAGAATATGCACCTAATATTCACATTTGTATGCACTATTCAATAATACTACTAATATTGTAAATAACCACCGATCAACCATGTACCTATTATATGTTTTATAGGTCAGTTTCGGACAACAGTGACCACTACGCGATAGTGCAATCAAGGCCGGGCAGTCGACATTCCGGCATGCACCGAAATAGGCATTAATCAGGTACATTACGTTCACAATTTCAAATTCCTAGGTTGACGTTTGTTACAATATCTCTTATTCAAAAAGTGGTAAACTGCCCTCGAATGTGACATTTATAAATCTATGAATAAGAGCGTTCTGTCTTCCATCTATCAATGATAAATGAATATCGTAAAATAATCTTAATTATCAGGATGGTAAGCAGTATTTTTTCAGCATACAAAAAAATACTGCTTACCATCCTGGAATGCGGTACCTACAGTTTCAACAAGTACCTATTGGCTGGATACGATGATGTTGAAACGTCACCACAGAATAGTTGGGTACATAAATATACCAACATATATTTCCAATCACTCATCCTAACAACTGTGTGATAACAATTTATTGTGCCTGTTTCCGAAGATAAATGGGTATACTTGTTTAACCTAACTTTTTTCACTAATTACAGAAAATGAAGTGAACTAGATCCTGTGATGCAAGCGGATACAATCACGAGTCCTACAAGCGTTGGTACATAAATCATTATAGTCGATTTATCAAAAGAGGCGTTATGTACGGATACGATCAATAGGTATCTACAGATAACTACACAATCTAACTATATAATTCATAACTTTACAATATTCCTAATGATATTATTTGAATTAAATAATGGTGCTTTGAATCTCAAATAGTAAACAATACACTAGGCAAGCGATGTTACCTTTACGAAAGAAATGCGTTCAACTCTTAATGATGAATTTAACTTGTGCCATTTTTATATGCATGTACCTTATGTGGGTTGTAAGATTGTAGGCAATATTTTATGATTTATTATTAATTATTCCAGTTTGTAGGTATACCTGAATCGATACAACGAATCCGTCCAAATTCATGTGTCAATTATTTAAATTCATTAATTAGAGATGCAGAGTAATAGAATAAATATTTAAGGTCCTAACTGTTAGTGGTTTTTAATCCATGTACATTTAAGATTGTGTTTGTACATTTATCTGTAAAAGTATTGTTAGCATTTACTGTGCTTTTGCGATGCACAACTTTCTGGCTTTGAACTGTCGTGAGATCAATTATTCTACACAAGGAAAACAAAGAATTAACTACCTAAATGTAGGAGACACCATGTGCGAAAATATATATTTTTGTACGACGTAAGTATGAATGAGAGACGGGATCAATATTAATGACACGAACATTTATATCTAGAAATATTTAAGATTTTTCTATCAACAGAAGTGAATACAACTGATTACCTACTGATATATAGGTTAAAATAGTGCTTATTTGACTCGATTCAATCAAATCGGTTACAATCTCTATCAAAACCTTAGCTGTAGATAATAATTTAAAGTTTTAAACGAATACCACATCATCACTGTGAAATAATATTTATAATAATAGTTTGTATATTACCTAAAAGTAATTAGGATTTTAATGAAGTGAATTTTTATTTTTAAGTCAACGATTTTTGTGTGGTTAGAACTCAGAAATGCATATTATATTTTTTGAGCGAGAGTTTTTAGTTTTATGAAATAAAATGTATTAAAAAGAAATGGAAGTGTCTGTGTGAATATACTATAAGTTCCAAACTTACGTAATAAGTGTGTATTTGGGTGTGAAACCAATAAATTCTTTTAACACTATCGATATTGTATGTTTTTATTCATATCCTGTTGAGGTACTAGCATAGCTTAAGTGCTATCAGATAATATGCTTTATAACCCACATTTGTTTCTGTACAGCATCTTAGTATATTTCTTTCAAGATATCGAAATAATGTAAACCGTGTTCACATTTGAATTAAAGGCGTATTTTATACTCTAAATAAAAGTAAATAAATATGGTAGGTATAACATCTGCATGGTAGGTAGGTACTAGATAAATACCACGAAATCACAAAACACTAGATGAATTTTGCACACAGATCATATTTATTGATGTGTCTAACACACGTACGTGAATCCATTTCGATAAAGATTATATCAGTTACATATAATTTATGAATATTTCAATATTTACTATATAATATTTTTAAAGGTACATAATTTAGATTGGTTGCCAAACGTTCTTCTGAATAACTACAATTATAACTATTGGTCTATAATTTTGTTTGATAAGATTACTTTAGGTGCCAACGTCACAATAAATGTCCACTTATTTATACAACAGAATATATGTATATTCAAAAATGCACATAACTTACACACACTTGAAAAGAACTATAAAATTGGACTAGAAAGTTCATGGTCATGTGCAACAATAACTATAAAACATTAAAATACATAAAAATATTTAATTTATTGGTAGGTAATCTTGCATCTTATGGTGCTCAATAAAATAATCCAAAAACAAAAATATAGGTAGGTACACAAATTATTATTCTTATCAATATTATCATTATTATTAAATCGTTCTAAAAACTAAACGTCTTGATATCTTCTAAATCCTAATACAGATCCAACTTTCTATGGCACGACATATAGATATTTTGTGAAGTGAGGTTTAAAAATCGCTGTTTTTGGGCATAAAATTTGTGTAATTAACTCATGTTACGAGCAAAATGTACTTAATAATACAATTACATATCCTAAATTACCCCTTTCAACCTACTTAAAAACTATATACATACATAGATCAAGTAAATATAACAATTATCTGCCTTTCGCCATTTATGTAACTGGTTTTTTTTCAGTGCGGTCTGATGATCATTTATTGTTTTTGTTTTTCTGGTTCCGGTTTCTCTAGCATGGTTTTGGCCACTTGTTCGTAAACAGATCGCTTGTATATCCGTGGCTGACCATCGCGCAGTCCATGTGGGTACGTGTCGAAAGTGGAGTCATAGTCGAACCACCTAGTTCTGGGCTGAAACATAAAGAAAATATTGTAAATACGTTTCTTAGTAGGCAGGAGGAACTTGATGATGATTCTACGGCTACGGCTGACTGTAGGATCCTGTATTCAATTCCATTCGGTAAACAGCAGCCCATTTTGGAATGGCTACGCCCGTTACATAAGGCGAATCTGTAACATAACTGACGCATTGACACCGTTCTAGACTATGCTTCGGCTTGCTTAAATAGTTTTAAATTTATTCATTCGAAAATAGTTAGATGCCAGATAATTATGTAGTTATATCGATAAGTAAGCATAATCATCAAAAGGCATGCTGTTCAACGAAATATTTCCACTGTAGTAACTAATAACGAATGTCAGTTTTGGAACTTTTCTTATTTGAGTCAACAAAGAAACAGCACAAAAGTCCCATAGATGTAATTAAAGTAGATAATTAAGTTACCAGTGTATCCTAACGGGATTTCGAGCATTATCCATACATAAAGAAAGTGATACTGAGCCCTTCGACCAGCTTTACTGGATGTGCTAAAAAAACTGTAAGTACGATTTATATCCTGTAGGGAAAATATACTCGTAACTTAATATGGTGGTAAAATAACCATACATCAATCTGAACATCTGTCGCATGTCTAATCTTTCATCGAAAATATCGATTATTGGCGCAAATTTTAAGGTCAAGCGGATGGCACATAAAGTGATAGTGTTATCAGCGCTCAATGACCGTTAAATAAATATGTTTATATGGAGTACATATCAATATGCGCAATACTGAGAATTTGATGTATTGGCGGCAACGTGCAGCCATGTTTTGTTTGATAACAAACACCAGTCCTACGAAAGCTGTATCAATATAAAGTAACCTTCCTCAAATCTTGATTTGGGATAAAGTCCTCAATATTTTCCTGTTCTTCAAACCCTGCAGTGAATGTTATCACGTGCAACCTTTATGTCGCTACCTTCATCACCGTAGGTCACATTAATTCGACATTCATTTATTTTTGAACGCGTGGGACGATATAATTGCGTAAAGCTTTCGTGTGACGCAGGTGTGTCGTCATAGGGCACACATGTCGCTAGCAATCAGGTTCATTGAATGAACAGGGGGTTAACAGGGTTTTCTTACTTGATAATAAAATGGAAGAGAATAATAATTAATTAATGGTAATGATTGCATGTGGGTGTAAAGCGAATATTTTACTGAATTCGACTGTTTACACAATAATATGTTTTTATTACATTTGTGAAAACAAACAGTAGTTCGTTTAAAAGGTTAAGAAAAGAATTAGGGGCAAGCCTATTGCCATCACCCGGGCACAAATCTAGGCTCTGTGGCTGCTACTGAGAAATTCTAAAAAGTAGGAACAGGTCCAAAAAGGGTTCATAGTCATACAAAACATACCTCCAGTCTAAAATTAAGGATACGAGCAGTGTTCTGGTACTGGCGCACGGTGGCCACGCGGGTCACCGGGTAGTAGCCGGGTTTGCTCGCTGTCACCTGGTAGTGTCCTGGCGTTAGCAGGCGGAAGTAGTCACCGTATGCTCCTAGAATCAAATGACACATGGGTGTTATTATAAATAGTATTGGCTCCTGTAAAGTTTCGGTCAAAACGGTATAGACTAATTGTGGACGCGGCTCCGGATATCAGACACTGGTACTCCAGTATCATCGTGGGGTGTCTTCATCCGGTCTCTCAATAATACTAGGTAGATACTGCTAAATGAAGGTGTCGTATTAGTTCACCATTTCGTTATAATCCTAGTAACTGATCGTTGGCTGTGAACTGACGATATATTGACCAAATGCTATTGAAAACAGCATGTGTGACAGTTCTTTAGATATCTCTCCCATATTTATCTCTTTGGAAAACATACTTATTATAACAGTTCTTCTTACAAATCAAAAAGCTCACTGTCTAGTCAAAGATACTAAAGATAGCAAAACAATGAAGATGTTCCAATCACACAGTGTGATGTCACACACAGTGTGATTGGAACATCTTCATTGTTTTGCTATCTTTTCGTAATTTAAGACCAATCACTACATATATTTTAAATACCAATTACTACATAGATATCTCTTGTTAAAACATCCTGTTGGGACTTCCATACCTATAACATAACACTCGTAACAGTGAAGCAATGACACAATACATTATTACAACACAATATATTAATTCTTACGAAAAGTTGTCACGACACTTTTTGCTATAGTAAGCTATTGTAAGCTGTGCGGCGTCGCATGTTTCTCTGTCTGTCTCTCTCTCTCTTATAGAAAGCAAGCCAGATATTTTCATTTCTACATTTTTTTTTTTTTTTTACATAATAAAAAATAATAACAATAACTTCGTTCCATCCGGGTGTTCCTTGACACCTCTCAAGTTTTTTATAGTATTTTGTAATCAGCCTCAACTAGTACACTAGGTACGTGTTGAGAGAGCGTGGACCAATGTGTGTTATTCGATTATATATTATATAATGCACTTCTTGTTTACTAAACTGAAACGTGCTCGTGTTTTCATAAGATCATTTCCATGTAATAATAATAAATATTGAGATATTGGCCCATAGCACATCGTGTTGACTGACCGTCCCGTTGACGCAGTTTCAACGTAGCATATGCGTTTAACGGACGCCTACACAGCGTACGCTAGATGTGGCAGGTGTCAAACTGTCAAAGTGAGACATCCGCTGGAAATCCTAGCCAACGTCAATTCACTGAGACAAGTAACTAAATGCTAGCGTGCCGACCGATGTACACAATACTATTACCGACCTTCAAATGCCCACTTACGTATTTAATAAATTGTTTGCCAACTTTACACGCATTTCTATTCAAGAAGAGTAATGATGCTCTTTTGTATTCAATCGTATCGTCAACCTATTTTCACGGAGTTACGAAATAAAGTTAATGCGTTGTTGCATGTAATCCGCATACTTTGTTGATATGTACTTCTTAGTTGTTCTCGATAAGGAAATACATAACTGTTCTAATAATCCTATTCGAAAGGGCCAAGCCTTACCTACATAAACACGGTGCACCACATGTAGGTGATAAAATATACTTATATACATTTAGTTGTAATAGCAACAAACTGCGTAAGCGCGTATTGTTTGATAGATAACCTAATTGAATATAGCATTCATTTTTAAATTAATAGCTCAAATAATTAAGTAAAGTATCGTCATTCATCAAGATGTAGAATACGTCTAGTCTACTGTTGTTTCTAGAGAGTACCTACTTAATACCTATTACAGCATCCGCAATGGAATCAAAGATTCGTAATTAATTATTATCAATCAGTTCACAACGTTTATTGAAACGCGTGCCCATCGTTGATCACTTAGGTAGTAACTGGGCACAAACAATTATTTGCCATCCCACTATGATATTGGGGGCGAGAACCAATTTAAATAAATAGACGTAGGTACATAGCGAGACGCGCAACGTAGGGATCGCGAGGAACTAATAAAGTGCAGCGGGCCGTAGAACAAATGATCTCAAATGAGTCAAGACGTCAAGTTGTCAGACTCGCAGCAAGGAAACGCTTAGTTACACCAATCAGTATCAATTACCGAACTGAACGCAAACAATTAATTTCATTGCGCCGGACCAAGAGTTCGTTTATATTCTAGTTGTAATTGTGCTGCATTCTTCTACGCCTGAAAACGGCAATCGCCACAGTTTGAATTGTAACGAGCAACTAATATTGGATGATTTTTCAATGGGTTTTCAGTAGGTACCTAGTTCTTACATGTTTTGTAAAACCCATGTCTTCTTATTAGGTAGGTTGTACTTAAGTATCAACCTTTTATCGACCCGGATATAGCAAAAGAAACAATGTTCATGATGATGTTGCGCAGCATCCGTAGTTTGATTCAACTTTTCTCATCACCTACATTTTTTCAGATGCATTTACCTTTACCTATGTCTTATGTTCCTTCTTTTATTTCGATAAATGAATATTATAAAGAACATGCCCGCGACATTACCGCACATTCGTGCAGATTTGATTAAATACCTATGGATAAATTGCGTGAATATTTTTTCCAATTTAATCAACACAGTTGACACTAATAGAAAATTGTATTCACAAAACGTACAATGTAACTGTAATGATTATAACTCATATTGTGTAGGTAAGGTACGGTTTAACATAAAAAGAACTTACTAAAATTAGACACAGTGCACCTATTTGCCGAAACAGCAGTACGTACAGCAAAAGAAAAAAGATTGTGATTAAGGCGTGGATATACGTGAATTGGCCTTTTTTAGGATACATTAGAACGTTTTTTTCCGCAACCATTACAGGATTTTTTTCCAAAAAAATATTTATTAATCTACACAATCAATACTAGAGCATGACCTCTTGGCTTCAAAAAAAAAAAAAAACTTCATAAATAAATAATTATGCAAAGTAGCCTCTGTTTTTAAACTATCAATCATAGGATCTTTTTATTGCTATCAATATATTATTATTATATAAAGTCAGGCCGAGGGGACCTTCGGCTTATTTTTGCCAATAACTTTTTTGATTATTTATATGGATATTTGTGTAGAATAGATTCCGAATAAAGTGGCTGTGAAATACGTACGGACTGACGAACGGACGTCAATCGACGACATGACGAATCTATAAGGGTTCCGTTTTTTGCTATTCGGCTATGGAACCTTAAAAGGGGATTACATTTGTACGGAAAATCGAAGACCCTGATCTCTCTAAATTCAAACGGAAATCTAATCTTACCTGTGATAACATCATGACGAATTGGTCGCGGCACCGATCCAGTGAAATTAACGACGGATATAATAGCGTTCTGTAAGTAGCCAGAGCCATCGGACACTACTCCTTTGATGCCAGTGTGTGCCTTCCACATGAACGCCAGCAAAGCTTCGCGGTTCCTCTCCCACTCGTTTGCAAGGGCATCTTCAGGAGGATATTTGTCGCAGCCCAGCTCGAGAGTGATTTCGAACGAGTTTGTCGAAAGATAGTTAAAATCTTGCATACCTGGAAAATTCTCATTTTATTATTCTTCTATAGAGTGTGGTTAGGGCCTAACTTACCTAGTGTCAGAGTTTTTATGTCGCCCATGGGCCTCTGATTTGACTGCAATACGTCATTCCGAAAGTTACTACGTCGAATTACACGGGGCCGAATGTTTGCTACAACGAATACTGTGAGTACGAAAGTACGCAGCGACGCATACCGCAACAACGAATGCACGAGACTTCGAATCACAGAACAACGAAAATCGTAACACCGAATCACGTGACCCCGAAATAACGTATCACCGATAGCAAAATTAAACAAAATCAAATAATTTTTACTACTTTTACTATATGCATTGGTTAAATCGCATATTGCACTAAAGGCCCAGCCATATATCCACATTACACGTTTGGTATGGCTAAGCATTTTCACGTGTAGTCGGCAATATTTTCGAAATGGCCCACAAATACTTACCAATAGTACAACCACACATTAAAAGTGGAAAGTCTACTTTCCCGGAAATGTGTGGTATTATATTAAGGTGCTTCTAAAAGGGCTGTCCCGTTTAGAAGCACCATAATATAAATAATGCGTCAATGTAAACAAGTAATGAAAAATATTTAAGGCTGGGTGGACCCGAATTTAAGTTTTTTAAAACAATCTGAGACAAAAAATACAGTGTTTTAAATTTAATAAAAAATATATGTGTTAGTTAAGGATCTTATCTAGTCAAAATCGCATTCAGTTGCAAGACCTGATGAACTTCACTCGATAGAAAAAAATCGCAAAGTTACCCCTTTTTAGATCGTTTTTTCAATATTATGACTATATTACTGATTTTTTACATTTAATTTTTGTACTATAATTAAGAAACTAATTAGTTTAAGACAAATTCGCAGAGTTTGAATTGATAAAATGATTTTCTCAATTACTATGTTTAAATAAGAATTAAAAGCGATCGCGGCGGCTCGGACAGGTCCGTTCAGTCGCGTGTTGGCGCTTATGGACGACGGACCTGTGTCAGTTTGACAACTACGCGCACCATACTATCTCTTTTTGAGAATTTGTTGCTTGTTAGTTATAAATTATAATGGGCAATAAACAACGCAGGCGAAAACAGTCGTGTAAAGCAATAAAAGACACAAATAGAAAGAATGCACTCCAAAGATATGTGAAGAAGTAAGTACCTACGTAAATGTTTTATTTGTATTGTAATGTAATTTGGTCTCAAAATTAATTTTTATTTTACTTCAGTCTCTGATGGGTAAATGTCTAAAACTTACGATCATCGTATATTAGTACCGAGGATCGCTACGATTTTTGATAATTCATATTTTGTCTTTTCGTTCGGTATCCTGCCTGGCGAGTGGCGAGCCACAATATAAACATATCAGTAGTACTAGAGAACGCTAAGATTTTTGATAAAATTAAATCATATTTTGTCTATTTCGATATCTCAACCTGGCGTTTGCTAACGAACAGTAAATTACTATATCTACCTATCAATTTCATCTGTGAAATAGGTACTCCATTTACTTTTTGTTATAGGTTAGTTGGGCAGCCTGAAGAAAGTAACATGAACACTGCCGCACCTACAAATCTGATACCCGAGGATTCAAACGAAAATAGGTATGTAATTATCTTTTTTTTTTATCGTGTGATAAAATCATCAAATGAGTCCTGCCGCTCTGAGTGGAGCGGAAGGAACTGTCAGACTTGTACTAATTAAAATCCACCCTGTTCCTTCGGTTGCCCTTTGCGTTCCAGGGCCACGGTATCCTGGTAAGACATATTCGTGGCCCCGGCAGGCATCCCTATTTGGGCCCCGTCAGTTTGCTGACAGCTCTTTGAGGCGCGCGTGGAACACGACGCGCCGCGGACCCGGGCCTGGTCCTTGATCGGACGGCGAGTTACCCTTTTTTTTTTTTTTTTTTTTGGGGGGTGGGAAATCATCAAATAACCCCTCCCGCTCTTGGGCAGAGCGAAAGGGAGTGTCAGACTTCTACTGACTAAAAACCACCCATGTTCCTTCTTCGCCCTTCATGTCGAGGCCTCGGTATCCCTTGCGGACAACCCGCAGCCTCGACAGGCGTCGGCCCTTGCGGGCCCCTTCCATGTTGCTGACATCTCTTTGAGGCGCGCGTGGAACACGAACGCGCCGTCGACACGGCCTGTCGTCGTCATAAGACGGACGGACGGCGAGCTTACCCATCACTCACCGTCCACAGGCCCGCGTCTACGGTGGCCGGAAGCCATCACGTGGCCCCCGACGCCCGGAGCGCCTCCCGCGGCGGCTACGGCGAGTTACCCTTACTCGCAGTCCGCTAGCCCGCGTCATGTAATTACCATAGATCAAGATTAGGGTTCCGTACCTCAAACGGAAAAAGGAGTCTGTCATTCGGTTGAACGACGTTCGGATAATCGATGCTCTACTGTATTAAAGTCCTGGATACTCATAATGTACATTAACTAACATAATGTGGGTGGATTTTCAGGTACTACATGGATAATGCATCATGTAGAAACACGGCTGATGTATCCAAAACCTCTTTTATTGGATTGGATCCTGTTGATACACAAAAAACTGTAACATTAACGTAAGTACCACATTTTATGTTTTTACCGCATTTTACATACAATGCTTTTACTCGGATGTGTAAGACAAACTTGTAAGACTTACCATATTTCTCTTTTTTAGAGAAACTGAAGACACAGAAGACTCCTTCATCGTAGAAAAAGTACTCAAAGATGAATTCCAACCACGGCTTCAAAGGGTATCCTGACCACCAGCATGCAGCAGAAGCGCATACCTGGTCATCACCCTCAGCCTCATCAGCGACCTTGGCACAGCACACTGCACTTCGGCCGGTCAGCAAGCAGAGACGCACTTCTCTCCTGGTCGACGCAGCAGCCAGCCACTACGCAGCACAGCATCACTCCGACTCACTGGAGCATAATGCAGCATCACCCCGACTCACTGGGGCATCACCGCAGACAGTTCCGACTCACCGAGAACTACGCGGCATCCGATTCCGACTCACTGGAACCTTCCACTGGCCTGGTCTCGGAGGGGAGTGATGTGGCGACAGCGACATCTATCGCAACACATGCGAACTAAATTGGCAATTCCTACATCGCGCTATCAACATTATCCGCGACATTAGCGTATATAGAAAATCCCGACTTACATATGTCGGACACAACACCCGTCTGGTCGGAGGATCCTCCCTTTTCTATGGGGGATGAGGAACTTTACACCCTGTTCCTCATACCCCCCCGAATACATAAATAATAATTTTGACACATTTGGTGATTATCATAATTATGCGTGAGATACAGAGTTGATAATATTATCGTTGTTGTATTAAAAAATATACGATTTTCCATTCAAATATCGAGTTCTTTTTTAATATATTTTTTTTAATTTTTCGTATTTGTTCTTTTAGAGGCAACAGAGATACACATTCTGTGAAAAATTCAATCGTCTACTTATTATAGATCATGAGATACAGACCGCTGACAGACGGACGGACGGACAACGAAGGCTTATTAATAGGGTACCCCCCCGGTTCCCGTTGGTTACCCTTCGGGTACGGAACCCTAAACAAGGTCGACTAAAAAGCTACGATGATCACCCTAATCTGTTCCGTAAATGATAATAATGACGCGATCTTTGCGGCATTGTCGTCCTTGCGTTACCTATTGCATTTGGAACACCCGACCTAGAAACTAAAACATCAATTAATGTTATAAGTATAGTTCAGAGTTTATTCCATTTAAAATATCTACTCAAATTAATTTATTACAAAAAAACGAAAGACTTCGCTATTACTACAAATTATAATAAAACGAGTTTTTAATTAATCAAATCTCTTATTTTAATTTAAAAATAAATCAATAAGACAAGTTGACCTACTGCCTGCTTATCTGTAATGTGACACAGGTGACACTCCTCGCGACGTAAGCGCACGGCTCGCTTTGCGGCAATCGCGGGCAACTCTTGGTAGCGTTAAATGCCTATTTCGCTTGGTCTACCTGCCCTTAATTTTGTTTTACTGTTTTGCTGTCGGTGATACGTTCAATGTTACGTTATTTCGGGGTCACGTGGTTCGGTGTGACGATTTTCGTTGTAACGTGCATTCGTTGTTGCGTGCTTTCGTACTCACAGTATTCGTTGTAGCAAACATTCGGCGCCGTGTAATTCGATGTAGTAACTTTCGGAATGACGTATTGCACTCCTCTGACTTGGCTTTACATGCCTTTAAGAAATAGCTCTCAGGCATGCTGGTTTTCTCATGATTGCATGATGTTTTCCTTCACCGAAGCGAAGTGATAGGTAATTATACAATGCGCACATGAATCCGAAAAATCAGAGGTGGAGGCGTAGCTTGGGTTTCAACTTGAGACCTCTGACTTGCTAGTCTGACTGTCACACGATTAAGCTATCACTGTTTTAGGAAGGCACGATGTATAGATATGCCGTTCTCTGCCTAAATAACCTAGCATCGCTGTATTTTTTTCAAGTAGCAAGTAAATAAGAGCCTGATAACAGCAGGCGCTGGAAGTAACTAGCCATGCTGAACATTGTCGAACGATAATCCACACTCAATAACTAATTTGGAGACGACAATGTAAGTGCTTACGTCAGCACTAATTTCTGGTCTCCGCTCATATTGTTAAATAAACTGACACGCATCGCTAATCGATCTTAACATGTTGTCATACAAAAGCAATCACTCAACGACGCTCGCGTGCGAGTTACAATTGTTATGATTAAAAATTAATGCAGCTAAAATTAGCATTGCTAAGACATCCGTGTTTCATGGTCAACACCAGTTAAATGCCAGAGTATAAAGAAGGTAGGAATAAAGTCAAGTGATCCATTGCTTTATACTTCCTGCTTCTTTTAACTTCCTACGTTATAAAAGGTGTAATTTTTAAAGGGCAAAATGTTGACAATCTCTTTTTCCTGTTACTTAATCGATTAACAACTCGCATAAGTTTAATCGTGCAGTGTGGTTAGTAATTGTTTATATTTTGTGACTAGCTGTTGTTTCCATTTTAAATCGGATTTTGTTACCAATTTCAAGGGTTTTAATTTTTTTTCAATTGTGTTTGAAACACAATTCATTTTTATTAACCATATACTTTTTCCCTCCACAAAAACAAATAAAATTTAAATGCCCTATAAAATTCTATAGAAAAAAAAACAAAATGTTTATTTTTAAAGGGCATCTTTCCATTTTTCCTGATCAAGAGACCCAGTAAGAAAATATTGTCCAATCATTTTCACGCTTTTGTCTACCCACCTCCTTTCAGACTGTACCAAGCAGCTCCGTTAGTGACTCCTCCTTGCTTGCCAAAGTTGTATGTAGCTGATTCATCAGAGCTGGTCGTATGGCAACCGCGACGGGTCGCCGAAGCCATGTCTGCGTGGGCTGAAGCGTACGTCATAGCTAGCTCCCTAGAAATACGCGAAACTCCCATAATTAGACATTCCTGTTTGTATTCTTGCGTTGTTTAGAGTATTTTTACTTTCTCTACAAATAAGTAACTAAAATTCTAGTAACAAATAAATATATTTTTGAGACATCATCTGCCTAGCCTTTTCCCAACTAGGTATGTTGGGGTCGGCTTCCAGTCTAACCGGATGTAGCTGAATACCAGTATTTTACATGGAGCGACTACCTATCTGACCTCCACAACCTAGTTAATACTAGGTAATACGATACTCTTTGGTAAGACTCGATGTCAGAATTACAGGTAACAACCTGTAACGACTTTTTTTTTATTGGGACAAGCCCGCCGCACTATTCCCAAACCACTGTAACTCCTGTTAACCAGAATAACAGTGGCGACCACAAGAAAAGCGCCGAGACAATGAAGCTCGACGAAGTCCCAGAGAAACGATTTAACTGTCTTGGATCCCGCAACGAAATTAATCAGAAAAGAATAGCGGAGGAGTAAGAAAAAACATCATTTCCACTTCCCTCCATATCAGTAGGAACAGAACAAACAGGGACTTATACAACTGGGATAAGCCCAGTTGTCCTGTAACAACTGCCAAAGATCTATTTATGGCAACCAGGACCAACAGCTTAACGTGCTTTCCGAGGCACGGATGAAACTCGGTATGTCGGGCGGTCACCTATCCACAGACCGACCTAGGCTTAGCTTTACCTAAAAATCGACCCGAGTAGCAGTTCTTATTAAGCCATGTGCTCCTCAAATATATTTCTGTACCTTCAGTGAAAAGTGATATAAGTGAAAAATCATAGTTTTGAGTAATTTAAGGTTAAAGATTTAAAAAAATCTCGTTATTTTTCTAACGTTCTAAAATAAAAAACGATATGTGGTACGTGTAGATAATATTATAAAGATTATAAAGAGCTTGGTTTGAATATATTATTTTGCACGGAATTTAAGTAATTAGTAAAAATAGCCAGTTATATCACCGTACACTATAGTTTTCTTTGCTTATTTTTGTGTATTTAAATTTATAATGAAATGAATTATTTTACACATTTATTTACCGTTTTGTGTGAAATGTTATAAAGCTTTTGTTCTGGCATGTTTTGCCTGCAAATAGTTGTTGTGAGAAAAAGTCGTAAAACTAATATGATCATTTTGATAATCAGCAACCTTTTTTCATTGTTTTATTTAAAATTCCTACGTAAATATTCAATTGTACCCCTAAACACCAATGTATTTTTCAAACTAGTAAGTGATTAATGCTGCAAGCTAGAATTTATTGTGATACATTTTGTTTATATCGAAGTGTTTATTGATACAAGTAATAAGTATTTTCAAACGTTTTTGTCACAGAAAGGGTAAAACTATGTTAATATCATAATAAAATAATAACTAAATTAAAAAAAGCGTTTCTTTAATAAAGGATTCTTGAATAAACACTTTTTTATGAATATTACAAGTAGTAGCAAAACAATAAAACATTTTTATAAATCAAACTTAAAACATAACTTTTAGACCTAAGTAGGTATTTATTGTTAATCTGATTATCAGAGTAGGTATCGTTAGTCTTTAAACATATTAAAACAGGCTCAATAAATCAAACAACAGATTTGTTGTAGCACTTCAACTATTCGCTATATAAAACAATATAATTAACATCCTTATAAAAAAACATAACTTTTAAACCTCTTTATTATTAATCTTGAACAGTCTTAAAGCGTATATAATCAGTCTCAAAAAATCAAATAACAGATGTGTTGTACATGTAGCACTTCAACTATTCGCTATACAATACAATATAACATCCTTTTAAAAAAACACAACTTTTAAACCTACTTATCGTAATCTTGAACAGAGATCGAATTAGTCTTAAATCATATGAAATCAGTCTCCAAAAATCAAACAACAATAAAACCACATTTAATAGGGTCCCCGGCCCCCACCACCCTTGCTCGCACAGTTTGAAGAACAAATTGATAAAATGAAGCCAGGAAAAAAGTTAGGCCCACTACCTGATTTTTGTTTTTGAGATAGGTACACCGAAACTGCTATACTGATTTTTTATAAAACCTCGCAAATATAGTATACATGCAATAATTAATGTAATTCATTACAAAATATTTATAAGACGTACAAGCATACGTGCAATGAAACTACACCAGGAAAGAGCAAAGATACCTATGTTTTGATTAAAAGTATTGTTGACATTTGATTAACAACAACGTCTGCCTATCCCTATTATACCTACTGAATACTCAGTTAGCATTTAATAAATAAGAATTAAAATACATTGTTAGGCTACCTATATTATTAATTATCATAATAGTCTGTTTTACGATTAGTAAGTTCGAAAATTAGGTATTCTTTTTATAAATTAACTAGCTGACCCATGCAACTTCGTCTGCGTCACATAATATAGCTTATAACAAATAATGTCAACATAAATTGAGTTAAATCGTAACAAACATAAAATCGAATCTTTCGCCTTTATAATATTAGTTTAGATTATATTAAAGTGTAAATTACTATAGGTATTTCTTACTGTTAAATATACAGTCACACCTTGTACCTTGTAAACAGTAAATATTTTGAATTTTTCCGGAGTCCCCGGAGGCCAGAATCCCCACTAACCTACCGCACCGGACCGAATGACTGCCGCACGCCGCGTGCGGCAGTCATTCGACGCGTGCGGCACGCGTAATTATTTTGTCGCGCGGATATTTTTACATTGCGATATCTTCTAAGATATTTGTTTAAACTGTATAGAGTAAAGGGAACAAATATTCTATATTAAATTTCTGTGCTAGTAAACACATCTATTTAGATATAGATTAATACCATATGGGTTAAATAAGCTTCGCAAAATATCATTATTTTTAACCTAACATTTTAATAGTAAAAAATGGTTACAGTGAGTCAATCTTAAAAGATAGACATATGCTGTCGCGGACTTTTTTTTAGAACTTTTAAAGAGGAACAATTCCTTGATACATGATATTTGCGTAACTTAAACCGTTTTCGCAGCGCTCGCAACGGAAGCTCTCAAAAAGGAATATCTTTTCCCGTTTTTGCAACATTTTTCATTTATTCTCCGCTCCTATTAATCGTAGCGTGATGTTATATAGCCTAAAGCCTTCCTCGATAAATGGACTATCCAACACTAAAAGAATTTTTCAATTCCAACCAGTAGTTCCAGAGTTTACCCCGTTCAAACAAACAAACAAACCAACAAACAAACAAACAAACAAACAAACTCTTCAGCTTTATAATATTAAGTATAGATTAATATTGTTTTAAAATAGGTATTTATAAAATACTGTATAATACGACAATATTATTGAATTCTTAATAAATCAATATAAAATACATGTTCTTTGTAAACATTTAAAAAACAAAATTTTTACATAATTCGTGTAAAATGATACAAGTCTTACCTTACGCATCGTAGCTGCGCGACTTGTATCACTGTGTACTACGTATTTTTTTGCTAATTTAGTTCTAAAACGCAATGCAGTTTTGATTCTACTATATTAGTATCATTATTCACGTGATCATAATAATATGTCCTATTTCCCTTATGTTCTTACTAATAGAATTAATATTAAATTTGTAATCACATCAAAATTGGCTAGGTACATAAATTACGTGTAAATTGTTTGATTAGCAGTTGTATCATTAGTCACATATTTTTATGAAAATAAATTTGTGTTTGTATGGTTCATGTACAAATGTAACACTTTTCACTAGAATGTATTGTTTCAATTTTTTAATGTTTTGTGATAGGATTTCATTTGTATCACTTTGGATTAATTGAAGTAAAAGCTTTCGGTTCGCGTAAGATGTGGTAACTCGAGTCGTATTAAAATACATTTTAGAAATATAAAGATCGGTTCGGAGCACTTTGGTATGAATCAAAAAGTATTATTTTACACAATAATTTCAATAAAAAATTGCTTACTTATATCAATGTACACAAAAAAATCTCATTCATTTTTAATCTTATAACAACGGGGATAAGATAGAAATTAAGTTAATTTTTTTTTAATAAGTTTAATCAGAGAATATAAAAACCGATCTAGGTCGACATGTATCACTTTTCACTGAAGGTACAGATTTGTGAGACATACATAACAATACTCATATTTGAGTATTATTTGACCCATTCAAATATGTAGAATTAAAGAATGTTTGTTTGATACTGATAATGGTTACTATAAATATTCAAAAAGTATCTGTAAAGTGTTACTAATATAAAACCGGACAAGTGTGAGCTGGACTCGCACATGAAGGTTCTGTAGATTATTATTTGTTGTTATAGCGGCAACAGAAATTAACATTCTGAGAAAATTAAACCTGACTACCTATTATGGATCATGAGATACAGCCCCATTGCAGACAGACAGTCAGCGGGAGCTTAGTAGTAGGCTCCCGTTTGTTATCCTTTTTGGGTATGTAACCCTAAAAAAATACTGTCAATAAGTACCTGAATGTATCATCATCAGGGCTAGCAGAATACTCAGAAACCGGCGCACCACTTCGGCTCTCATCATATGGATAGTTAGCCACAAGGTCTCCTCCGTGCATGGCTGCACTCAACACAAATGGTACAGACATGATCCAACGCATAACAGCCCGGGTTTCTGGTTCCAGCTAAAATTTGTAGGAAATTTACATATTTTGATGTACAAGGAGAGGAATACAACTCTTCCAATATGCAATACCCCGTGCCTTAACATAGAAAAACAACAGTCACCATAGGCAGTCTTTTCAAGTAAGCTATTCAATATTAATACAACGAAAATCTCACCGGTGAAGCAAGGCGTGTCACATCTTTCAACAAATGGTTGTTATGGTTGATACCCTGGCGTTCATATTCAAATGTTATGGCATCCAAATCTGGGAAATTCCTATTTAAATCCACCGAATGGTTATTTGTACGCCCAATGAGGTAATCTAGTGTACCCTGTAAACATCAATTCATTATGTTTTCTCAACAACAAAGTTGTTCTTAAAAGATTTGACTAGGAACTAGGTGTTTTGACCACTTACAGTTTCCGTCGATAATTGCCATCCATCTGGATTCATAGATGGTAGTAAGTGAATCCGTGTATTGTGAATAAGATTACGGATTCGTTTGTCATGACTAATGTATTGATCACAAAGATAATGGGCTAAGCCCAGAAGCAATTCACGTCCCAGAACCTCATTTCCATGTATATTTCCAACATATTTCACTTCAGGTATATCTGTTTAAAAATACATAAATGGAGGTATTACTAAACATATCTATTATAGAGCACAACACAAAATAAGGAGTCACCATATTGATATTTTTACTTACAAGGCTGATGAAATCCAGGTGAGTCTGCAAACTCAATAACATACAGTGGAACACCATTTACTGATGGTTCAGACAAAGCGTAAACTCTCGTGATATTAGGACATCTTGCGTGAACTTCTTCTAACACCACGGGTAGTTGCTCATTATTATGGTGTCTCCAAACAAACTCAGCTGACGTCGAAATTAAGAAAGCGAGGCACAAAAACAGATAAGACGCCATTCCACTTTTTAATTAGAAATTGTACACTTTTTAATTAGATATTAACTGAACCTTATTTCCGTAAATGAACGAAACACACGACTGCACGTCTAGCTGCCGAAACAATTAGACAAGTATCGTCGTATCGATCGATTTTCCCGCCAGCACGCACACAACCATCCAATTCTGTGACGCAAATCCACCACACTCAGTAGAGAGGAGCAAAAATCATCGACTAAAATGACTTTTTATTGTATTATTACTAACGGCATAGAGTTTGAGATTGATTCTGATTGTAGAAGAAATAGCCCTAGAGTTGGCAAAGCTGAACTTACCTCTTGGCCGAAGTACATGGGCCATAAGACCAGTTACTACCAGAAACTAATTCATTCGCCAACAGCCGCCATTGAACTAAAATGGTTATAGCTTCATATAATTAAGATCAACAAAAATACTTTTATTTAAGTTTTATTAGGTCAAATTTTATGCAAATGTACAGGAAACGCTCTAGGGACGCCCCGCTCATAATTTGGGACAAAAATTATGCAATTTAAAAAATCATACATATTTTTACTTGCATGAATATTTTAGTTTTCTTTTTATATTTGGTAATGACATTGGTCGGTATACATATAATGCCCCTTTCGGATCTGACAGGGTTTTAACATGTTGTATAATATTATATTTGTCGTAAGCTGGATGACTCAAGAGACACCTACCCGGCCTAGCCGCGCGGCCGTGCCTCATGAGCGAGACCTGAGCCACGCGGCCTAACAGAAACGTATAGCGACGTCACCACATAGGCCGAGCGGCTTCGTGAGTCCGAGCCGCGCGCCTAACAGGACCGTTTCGGGTGGCATTAGTGGGGACGCGAATTTACAGTATTTCTATTGGATACACTGACATAAAACAACAAAAAGGTGGTAATAGTAACACCAAAGAGTATAAAAAAAGGTTTTATGCATCGTGAAAAGCATGCTTGTTTGCTACTAGGTAGTATGCTCATTTCTAGCATGCTATCTGAGTGTGTTTGCTCTCACAGACTCAAAGGCATACTTTTTTTTAATACGTCAGAGTGACATTTTCTTAAACCGCGTCCCCACTAGGGCCGCTCGGCTCCGTGAGATCGAGCCGCGCATCCATGCCTCGTAAGTGTGGACGTGAGTGAGGCTGAGCTGCGTGGCCTAACAGGAACATTAAGCGGCGTCTCCACTTACACCGCGCGGCTCCGTGAGGCCGACCCGCGTGCCTAACAGGAACGTTTCAGGTGACGTTAGTGGGGACGCGGCTTTACAGTTTTTTATTGTATACACTGACAAAAAACAACAAAAACATATAAATTAGTAAAACCAAAGAATATAAAAAAGAGGTTTTATGCGTCGTGCTAATTAGCACGAAAAATAGACCGGCTTGCGATTAGGTAGCATGCTTATTCACAAGCATGCTCTTTTCGTATACACATGCTACTTGTATGCTACTAAGTGACAGCTGCTCGAAACTAGCACGATTTTGTGCTACTACGTAGCATGTGTATTCCAGCCTTATTAAGGTTAGATTAGTTCAGAATGATTATAGGTAGGTATTATATTGTATTTTATGTATTGTATTGTACTGGCCTACAACCTACAACCATTTTGGCGCCGGGGATTTTAGACCTGATTGTAAGTAGGTGTGTCTTACATGGTGATATCAAAAAAATGTTGCCTACCCGTTTTATTCTCTAGTTCCTGAGATAAAGAAAATACACTTTTCAAAAAAAAATAACAACGTGTTGCACTCCGGGATTGCCGGCAGAAGTGAAAACTTGAACATTATGGAATGTTGAATATTTTGGAATGGTTAGAGAATATATAATTTTGCACGAATTGCTTTACTTATCAGTAGAATATTCATTTATTGCGCTATCGTACACAAACATAGAATAGAAATAACAGTCTGTGTACACAAACATGACAATTTATATTACATACAAAATTTAACACTTCAGAACTATTACAATAATTTTAAATTAAACAGTTTATCTGTCAGAAAAATCAACTGGACTTTTAATTTTTTTGACATTTGACACTCACGCACATTCGCCCAAGCGCTCTGCGTGGTCTTACGATCAGGGCCCCGAGTCTGCTATTCAATAGTGTCAGAATGGTCTATCAGTGATCTCATAATTGTTGATTTTGACAAGTTTGGTGTTGTGTAAATCAACAATTACCCATGGAATTCTTGCAACGAGCTGGGCCCCGAGTCTACTATTCAATAGTGTCAGAATGGTCTATCAGTGATCTCATAATTGTTGATTTTGACAAGTTTGGTGTTGTCAAAATCAACAATTATGAGATCACTGATAGACCATTCTGACACTATTGAATAGCAGACTCGGGGCCCAGGTCACGTGTCCTCCTGACGCAAGTTTAACAGTTTTTAACCACCTCAAAAAAAGTGCACACCGCTGGCTAAAGAAGTTTTCACTTCAAAAATATATTTTATTGGCATTAAACATCAAGAAATTGACGGCACGGTTAGCGCAGTGGCTGAGCGATTGGACTGCTGCGCTGCGTGTCGCGGGTTCGATCCCCGCACGGAACAAATATTTGTATGGCCTACAGATAGTTGTTCCGGGTTTGAGTATTTGTGTATGTGAGTTTAAATGTTTGTGAACGCACCCACGATACAGGAGAAATTCCTAGTGAGGGGCAACGTTTTGAAAAAAAAAATTGTTTTCGAGTGATTTTGTCAAATGAAACTGACTTGGACAATCTTTCATGATTCCCCAGCAATAGTCGACCATCATAATATGGGTATCCCACCTTCCTTGGTATCTATTCTACATCGTTCTTATGTCTTGGTGGAAGCATGGGGAATGTTTCCACCTTTTTTCTTTCTTTTGCTTTCTTTTTGTTTTACATAAGAACACATTGATGTTGTTCTTCGCTTAGATCTCAATTGTGTTGGAATTGATCTAGTGAGAAAGTATAATTTTATACTTATAAGTACAGCCATAAATCTTTGAATCGATTCAGCATTTCCTCTACTCATTCAATTCAGTTTTCAGCCTTATGATTTCCAAGGAAATTTTGTGCAACTACTACGAAAGATTTCCACGCAAGTCATTCCACATCAATCATAGAAACCTCAAAATTAGCGGTGTCTTTCATTAATTACCTGAATGTAGTTTTTCAAAAAATACTTAAACCAGGAAAGAGCATTGAGTCACTTTGTATAGACAAGTGGCGTCATTTTTTTTTTCAGCGGCCACTTTTAATTTTCATGTGTCATTTTGTTGTGCTGTGTTAAATACCTACACATATATGTTCAATTATTTTTGTCCTAAGTAATTTCTAAGGTGAGATATTTGCGTTTGAAGATTATAAAAATGTCGTCACTATGTACTTCAATTACTGTACTGTGTAAAGAAATCTTAGTTATTTTTTTAGAAGGTTGATATTAGAGCTGGCTTATTAATAACTGCCACTCGGGTCGATCTTTAGATTAAGCCATACTTGCCTAGGTTGGTCTGTGGATGGGTGACCACCCATTACATACCGAGTTTTCTCCGTGCCTTGGAAAGCACGTTAAGGTGAATGCTCCAACTAGCCCGCGAAATTCAATTTTTTTTACGTTTTTTGCAATTTGCAGGTCAGTGTTAGTTTGTATGTTGATTAGAATATTAATTGCGGCTGTAAGACGTATGTAGTTACAGAAATATAATCATCAAAATCATCAATACAAGCCTCCAAGTTCATAAAGGTGCAGGAACTTGAAAAAGTCAATTTTGCACCTTTATGAACTTGGAAGCATTTCGCGGGGTGGTTGGAGCATTCACCTTAAGCTGTTGGTCCCGGCAGCCATATATAGATCTTTGGCAGTCGTTACAGGTAGTCAGTGACCTGAAAGTCTGACAACCAGTCTTACGAAAGGGTATCGTATTAGCCAGTATTAACTGGATCGTGGAGGTCAGATAGGCAGTCGCTCCATGTAAAATACTGGTATTCAGCTGCATCCCATAAGTTTTCTTTTTTAATTTTTTTGTCAATTTGTTTTGTCCTGTGTGAAACTAATAAATATTTTCTTTCTTTCTTTCTCTTTTATCCAGTTAGACTGGAAGACGACCCCAACATAGTTGGGAAAAGGCTAGGCATATGATGATATTATTATTATAGCTGGCTTTACTGTTTTAAACTTGTGCTGGCGGAGTCAGATTATTTTGATATCTGCTCGACCCAAGTATCATATTACATTTGACATTACATGCGAACAGCAGTTAAGGCTCTGTTTCCCAATAATACATGAGCAATAGTGGCCCAATATTGCATCCAGCCCTTGTGTAGCTCTTTCTACGAGAATGTACGCGTAGCAAAATGTCCGTCTAGCTAGAATCTAGCTAGATGCTAGATGAATGCCCAATACGAGTCCCGCCAACACGATTCAGACTTCGCCAGCAACAAATGCAAAATGCACTGTTAATTACATTCATGGCGTTTTACATCCAAATCGTAAAAATATAAGAGTCTAATAAGGTATGATGGGTCAGTCACAATAAGCAAACGATCAAAATGTTCAAGGAAATGCCAAGTCTTTATAATGCATCGGCCCATAGACAACAGACATCGAGCCATGCAATCTACGTACATATTTGTTTTTGTTTTTAATCGTTGGCCTGCACTAGGAATTTCTCTGAGTATAATAACTTCTTCAATTTTAATTAGCAATACAAAACCAAATATCTCCTTTCAGATTAGATTTAGAGAAATGCATCCATAATAACTTTGGATCCCTTTATTCTGTTCTTTCAAAATATCCAAGTTTCATTACTGGCCGCGCAACTTTAAAACGACGCCAAGTTTACTCAAACCCCTTTCTGTAAAATAAACTGAAAACATTGACCATTTCTTCATTAACCCTAATTTTATATGCAATTGCCGAAGAATGTTTTTTTTCTTGAAATGGGTTGATTACTAACATTTCTTTCCCCAACAACAAGAATATCTCCCACAACACAAGCCAATTTTTTTGAGCCCAATGACATTATTTGACTCGACTGTCCCAGAGACAAATAAAGCATGGGTATTTTTTATAACAACTCTGTTGACCCAATAATAAATTAACCATCTGATCAAGTCGATGCAGTCACCCAGTTATGTTCAATATATTTTTGCTAATTCATTTCAAATAAATCAATTTATGTATAGGTTTTAATGTAACAATGACAGCCTACGGAAAGAATTAAAAAAAAAAAACAAAATGAGGGTAAACTTAAAATGTCTATAATGTCAATAAATATTTTAAGTTATCTATTTTATCGGATACAGACATAAAGAGAGCTGCACGAAAAAAAAATTGTATGCTTTTGTGTTATAGGTACTTAATGTTAGCACTGCTATGTATTGGATAGTTTCTACTCGTACTATATCTTATTCAAATGCACGAACTCATTCTTCGTTCTACGGTGATACACATATAACTCTCCAACAAAAAATGCTGTGGACACCATTAGTCCGATTGCGTATACGATGAAGACACCCTGAAACATGATAACAACGTTACGTAGCCTATAATATCAATCTGTCCTAATGTTTCGCCAGTGCAAACGCTTGGTTAGGTCTAGAATTTAAAATAGTTTAAGATAATAGTTTAAGGTTTAAAATAGTTTTGGATTATTTACTCTTTACGTTTCTGGGTATCTTATGTAGCTGTTACCTACCACAACATTGTCGGGATTCAAAGGCTTCGTAGTACCGACATCATTCTTACTTCTCGATAGTCTTACTTCAACTTGTACTTTGTAATTCAAGTGCTTGAGCGCCACCTGTAATTAAACATATTCTGTAATAGGTCATTATCCATTAATTATTTATTAACCCGTGGTAATAATGCGATCGATCGATGCAATGACGTTCAAGGACCAAAACGAACGAATTTATTAGATACCTACCTACTAGCTGTTGACCGCGACTTCGTTCACGTTATAATTTTAATGTGTATATGCGAGAAAAAAAAGACAGCCTGTCCTTCCCAAGGATATAATCTGTCTCCTTGCCAAATATCATTACGATCCAATCAGCCGTTTAGTCGTAAAAAGGTGACCAGCAAAACAGAGTTACGTTCGCATATTATTCCGATTTATAACGCACCATAAATATTACATTGTTCTTTACAAATAATGTCATATTTTTTTATGCAGCGAGACGCCTAGCTGATAAAATACATAGAGACCTTCGATCTTTTTCGCTACCCGACCCCCAGAAGGAGTAATTATTTTGTACTGCTTAAAACAAATAAGCAAGAGGTGGAACATTTAGGGTGGGTTGCACCATATTACTATAACGATAACCAAACCGTAACGAGCCATCAAATTATACTTTTTTAATGCTTTTATGGCTTGTTACGGTTTGGTTATCGTTATAGTAATACGGTGCAACCCACCCTAAATCCTTTCACTTAAGAGTGATTGTGCAGTTTTCTAAAACGACATACCTAGAAACGTTATTGTACCTCTACTGACTGAATGTTTTCAACCAGTGTCTCTAGTGTCTTCCCTAACTGGTTCAAAAAGGCAATTCTTCGCCCCATTTTTAATCTGGAGATCGTGACCGTGTCGAAAACTACAGGTATCAGTTCTGCCTGCGATGTCCAAGATACTGGAAAAGATAATAAATACAAGGCCTGGTCGCATTTTTAGAGGCACAAAATCTACTGTCGATTAACCAATTTGGCTTTCGAAAAAATCTAACCACTGCTGATGCTGTTCACAAACTGGTTAATCATATAGCTCAGAAACTTGACAACGGTAAGAAATGTGTTGCTTTGTTCCTGGACCTCGCGAAAGCATTCGACACGGTCTCGATTCCCTTCTTAAGAATTGGATACACCGACATACCGAGTTTCCTCCGTGCCTCGGAAAGCACGTTAAGCTGTTGGTCCCGGCTGCCATACATAGATCTTTGGCAGTCGTCACAGGTAGTCAGTGACCTGAAAGTCTGACAACCAGTCTTGCCAAAGGGTATCGTATTACCTAGTATTAACTGGGTTGTGGAGGTCAGATAGGCAGTCGCTCCATGTAAAACACTGGTATTCAGCTGCATCCGGTTAGACTGGAAGCCGACCCCTGGTGACCTGTATTACAGGTGTTACATAGGCACCAGCGATCCACAACCAAAAATCGTTGGTTACTGCTTGTGTATAAATATTGTTTGTATTTTTTGGCTTGTAGTGAGAAATAAACACATTTTATTACTATTTAAAACCGACTAAACTTTACTATTCATACTGTGTTTCCATAATCATGTAGGTAGGTACTGAAACGACGCTTACAATTTCACGAAATCTCTTTAGTCACACCGTGTGTTTTTCGAACCTGAGTTTCCCAAGCCAGCAACAGTCCAGATTGGTGCAGGCGCCCCACCAGTTGGTTGACTTTCTCCGTGTATGGGGAGCTCTTCCTCATCATAACTACACACTGCTCGAAGTAAAAATCTTCCAGCATCAGCATCATATCCAGGACAGCTTCTTGAGTGATGTACTCGCCTATAGCGAAGTTACCTACAGTCATTTGTATTATGTCAGTAAATATAATACTACTTCGTTATTTATTTTATAAGCACCTTATACTCGTAGAAACATCACTTTTTAACCGACTTCAAAAAAGGAGGAGGTTCTATGTTCGTGTGTATGTATTTTTTTTTTTTTTTGTATGTTACCTGGTTTCTCCTCCATTTGTGAACCGATTCTCAAAATTCTTTTTTTATTTGAAAGAGTATACTCCTGAGGTGGTCCCATTTAAATTTGGTGAAGATCTGATCCTGATCTTCGGAGATATACAATAGAACTCTTCAAAAATAGACGGCAAATCTGTCGTGATTGCTGCAATCGCTTGGATGTTTATTGTTTATACAACATCATGACGTAACATCACGCCTGTATGATCTGAGGGGGTACGCAGATGTGTACACCCAGATTTGAACAGTAAGATATTATGTAATGTTCCATTTATTGGGGATAAATAAAACCTATTATTTGTTTGGGAACAACTAAAAATGGAAAAATAAAAAAACTTTTTTGCAAAAAATAAAACCGACTTCGACTTCGACTCCGAGTCGGTGACTTTTGTTTGTTTTATATTCAGTTTTTTTGTCACCGACTTCAGAAGCTAAAGTTATTTTTCACTTTTTTGTGTTTTTGAAGTCGGTTTTGTAACATGAGATCAACAATCCAATAAGTATAAATTGGGATATTTTATTTTCGTCTTATTGTCACGCACGACCTTAACGGTGAAAGCTAAACGGACTTGACCCAAACATTAATCCTTTCTCTCACAGATATTTCGATTAGTAAATTGAACTTGTACTATTATTTACCTGCTGGTAACTTCTCAATGCTATAAGCCATATTTCGAGTGAAACTTTTTTCTTTTAATACATCGAAAGAATAAATGCGAAATTGTCCCACTAACTGTTTGATCAGAGGCTGGAATGTAATAATTGGTTTATATAAAAAGTCATTTCCAAAGCATTCAGAATCACCGTCTTAATTTGGTTTAATTTAAATATTATTTGTTTATTTCATCATCATCATCAGCCTATAATGTTCCCACTGCAGGGACACAGGCCTCCTTTCTAAGAGAGGGATGAGTTATCATAATCCACCACGTGGGCCCAGTGCGGGTTGGTAGATGCCACATGTCGTCGAATTTTTGGTTCTAAGACATGCCGGTTTCCTCACGATGTTTTCCTTCACCGTTTTGAGAGCAGTGGTGATGTAATAAATTACACAAAGTACCTAATGCGCCTGCCTGGCGAACCCACGACTTACTGTTCGTAATTAGGGGCCGCCACCACTGGGCCACCGCTGCTCCTTTATTTATTTAGTAGCTTTCAAAACACAAACGCAAGCTACGCTACACTCTGTAAGGCGGTATTGATACCATTTTCTACCAGTCAACGTTCAGTCGTTTTCAATCATCATCATTATTGCAGAAATTCTCCTTCAGCCTAACCCTTCAGAAAATAAGGTTTATTAGTGTGGTGTATCGGTTTGTTATCCTTACTTCGGTAGCCACTTGTAGCGAAAATATCCACGCATCATGTGTGGCGCCCCATTCCATTTTTCGATCCACTATATCTTGTGCTGTATCGATAGACGACTCGTATTTGGGCACAGTAAACGTGGAGGCCAGACCAGCTCCGTAAGCGCAGCTCAGAATCAAGCCCGCTATCAGCAACCAACCGGTTACACTTCTCATCTTCCATAAACGACTAGTAGTGTTCTCGTATTGGGACTGAAATATTTTTAATATCGAATTACTTAATTACGTAGGTATAGAATTCACCTATACCATGAATAAATATGTTTTAAAAACCCTGTCCTATCCGAAAGGGAAAGGTCATACCATTGACAATACCAAATTATATAATCACTTGAATATATGCGTGATATGTCATGTATGAAAAGAGCTTCTTCGAGCGACGTACGACTATCTACTCACTAGACGTCCGGCGCTTACTAAGCATCAAGCAATCCAGCTTTATGCGCAGTCTCGATCAACATCGAACTTGAACGTAAAATCGATTCGATTGTGATCGACGATTTTCATAAAGCTGTGTACTTTTGTTTTAAAAGTTGATAGAACGCTGTTACGCTACGTTAAACATTTGCATCGCAAACAAATGCGTCGACATTAACTTGCAGTTGTACCGCATAAAACGTTTGTACAGATATATAAAGTACCTATACTTAGATTTAGGTACCTACTGCCATACCGTATCGTACAAATAGTCCAACAGCTATTATTATAATACTGTAGCTAACCTTAACTCATAGGGATATTAATATTTCCATTTCGAAAAACACCATCTAAAAATACAAGGTGTATTTAAACATTTTAGAATCAGATGCATATTCTAGTGGCAACAAAGCAATGACATTGCTTGTCTTTGTTTAAAATATGCTTAGATGGTACCTAACATGTTACCTACTTGTCCGATCATCATTCCAAAGGTTTTAAGAAAGGGGTACGAAGTTGTAGCACATCCTTGTGCCGTCAAAATTCCAGTTGACGCATAAATGTAAGTTAATGCTACAGCAATCCACATATACCAAGTGAACGGCATCAGAGGCATCTCCCAACTTGATAATAATCTGGAAACCCAATCAGGAGAACATTAACTTCCACATAATAATAATAATGTGTTGATGAAGTAGTTTTGAATGGAAGGAACTTCGTCTTCCTTATCTCTAATCTTACCTTGGTGCTGGAGCTATGCAAGTGATAGCAGTTCTTACACCAGCTACTGAAAAATCCATCACACGCCATTCTTCATACCAAGAATAGAGGGCAGCTGAAAATCAATTTGTTGTATGAGACATGACATATTAAGTCTTGAAAACTTATACCTAGTGTTAACTTTACTTACATATTCCCACTTCTGCGCGATCTTCTACGACGCTTCCAATAACTCCGATCCCACCAGTTTCGTTCGGAAAGATTTCTCCCCATTGATCTTCATCCTCTCTTACGATTTCAATAGTGCAGTTTATCCATCTGTTTAAAATAGAGTACTGTGTAAGGGACAGCACTCCGTAGACTGGTGACCTAAGTATATCATATCATACTAAGGCGACTGGTACAAGAAATTATTTCAGGAACGTTATGGGAATCCAATAAATTAGATTTGTTTTATTTCCTCATAGAAATGTATTGTTACCGTGACAAAAAGCAAATATCGAACGGCAAGCGCGAGGATAAGTTACATGAACTCTGTAGCTAGGCAAAAAGTGAACAGCTAATTTCACGCGGCATTCGTTAGATTATTTCAACACCCACTTTTGGCTTTTATATTTTAGCCGTATTATGTATTTACAGAAATGGAGTGCTGCGTACAGAGAATGTAATTTTACATTGAAATACTGAAAACTTTTCGGAGAAAAATTCCGGTGGAATATGATTCAAAATTAGGAGCTGAATGCACCCAGGCGGAGAGCAGCAGCTGTCCCTTACACACTGTATAATACGTCTATTAACTATAATTATAATTTGGCCGATCCGCTTTCTTCAACTCCATTTCTTACCTGCAAAGTTCATCGACTATCCTAATCTCCACACCATCTCTTCCTGAAGGTTCAATTGCAGGGTCTAAATCCAATAACACGTAAGGTTTATAAGTAAAGCAAGACACCTTTAACGTTTTCCCATATAAATTAGTCATATCGTGAGGAAATAGATTTGCTTTTTTTTCAAACTCTTGTGAACAAGAATCCCAACGATCCAGGAATTTAGGCCGGTTGGTATCTTCATCTGGACCAACGAACTGATGGGTTATTAAATCGAAACTTTTGCAGTCTGAGTTATTACTTGCAACGTTTTCAATCATCAACATATTTGCAACATACGTGCTTTCTATCATCGAAAACACCAATGAAGGACGGTCCATATCATCGTCTTCGTTGTATACCTCATCGTACGGCAAGAAAATAATCTTCCTGTCACTTCTTCTTACTTTTCCTGTATGAACAACTGTATCTAAAGCTGTCATAAACTTTTGTGGGTTTTGCATACGCACTATGTAATCGGAACACCCCATTTCAGACACATTATATACCTGCTTCACCAGATCTTCTTCATTTGGGATTAAAGAAATGAAACTTATGGGCATGGAGAATGACCATGGTAAATCGGAAATAATCGTAACGCAGTATGCTGAATCTAAGTACTGTGTAATAATGGTATTTATAAGTAACTCTAAAGGCAATAACGTCGATGATATTGGGAAGAGCATCTTGGGCCCAGACCTAGTTCAGAATGACGATAATAATAATTGCTAATCGGACTCGAGCCTGTTAAATGCTAGGTAACCACAAACCTAGCTTATTTAAATATTTTAGGATTCCCTGAATGACAGAGCGAAACACAAAAACGATTCTATGAAATGTTTTTTAATTAGTTACTACTTCAGTAACGGTAGTGCCAGTGCTGACTACTAAATTAAATGCCGAATTGAAATATTAATTATGCGAACGTTCACTAAGTTCACCCTAATTATATTTTACGGTGAACGTTATTAATAATTATTCGATTGTCTTCAATATTCTCTTTGCTACTTGCATGTTTTTTTAGATGGCACATAGATAAGCATACAAATCAATATTCATAACGTAAAATAATTACCGCCTGTTATCTACGAAGGGTTAGGCAGAGGAGCACCTAATAGTACACACCCTCATTTCTTCAGTTATGTTTACGTGAAACGAGCCTATTGCAATCAACAGAGCATGAATCCTAACCAATCTACTTTTATTTAATTTATTCAATAAGTTGTTTTACTTCCAATGGGACCTACACATAACAACTCTTACGGCTTTACAAAGCAAATCTCAATTGTATTAAAAAAATATTGTGCAGAACCCACAGCTATTGTTTTATCGACATCGCAAACATTAAAACAAATACTTGAAAACTGTTTATAATGAAACCGATCACTTAAATATTCTGAAAGAGCATTTCGTTATACGAGGGCTATTTACCATCGTCAGTTTTATTTACTATCATATACCATCATAAACGGTTTCAAGGGAAATTTATGGTAATTGGAGTCGTAACAAAGAGGTTTTTATATGATACATTACCTATACTTAAAGCTCCTGCAGTGTCAACATAGACTAAAACGTAGGCTGACAAATGGCCTGAAGATTAAACAAAATAAAATGAATGAAGATGACTTTGTGTTTTGTCGGCTGCACTGAACAGAAACCACTAAAGCTAATGGATATTTTGTTATTGTTGTGCGACAAGACACACGCGGTTAGCGCCACCTTTGATTTAAGAACGTGTAAGCTGTCTTGATACTTGATCTCTTGAGTTCAAAATATGTATATAATGTCGATGGATGCTTGGTCTTGAACAATACCCTAATTATCACCAAACAGTTTTGATTAAAATTGTAACAGAATAAATAGGTATTTTTATGAGGTCCAACTTACTTAATAAAAAGGTTACACTATTTAAGTATAAAAGCAAAGCAAAATAACCGAACAAGTGCAGGTACTACCGGGGGTAAAATATAGCTTCGTAAACCGAACAGTGGAAATTATAATAAACATTCAGCAAATAACAGAACTGCAATTTTACGAGTAGTTACTGTTAGACCACGCTGTGTGTGTTATTTAATATTTAAACAGATACGTCATCAAACGTAACATCAGCTAATCAAAATATTGACTGAAAGGTATTCATGGTAAATGTCTTGCCCCTGATCATGATAATATATTTCTTTTCAATGCCAAACTAGGCAAGGTTTCAAGAATTGTGAGCATAAAAAATACAGTGACGGCGGCAGGTAGTCTCCACCCCTAGTATTTTTTAGATACTTCATAGAACGTATTGACAAAGGTATTTTGCTTTATTAAATGTCGCTTGCAAGGTACTTTTTATCATAAAGGTCGTATACTTTTAACCGACTTCAAAAAGGAGGAGGTCGAATCTTTTTTTTTATGTATTTTCCCCGATTACTTGAAGATGGATCAGTCAAGATCTGATGATGGGATCCTGGAGAAATAGAGGGATCTCTTCAAATTTTATAGGCACTCTTAAAGCGATTTGGATAGTTTTTGGAAGAGTACTTTCTCGGAGTGGTCCCATTTCAATTTGGTGAAGATCTAATGAAGAACTTCGAAGATGGGCAACGGAACTCCTCAATAAATGATGGCAAATGGACTGGGATTGCTGAAATCTCATGTCTGTCTATTATTTACACCAGTTCATAACATAACATCACGCCGGTACGCTTTAAAGGGGTAAGCACATGTGAGCCACTAAAAAGTAAAATACTTTTTAATTAATAATAAAACCGACTTCAACAACAAAAAAAGTGAAAAATAAACTTTAGAAGCAAAAATCTGATTCTGAAGTCGGTGGCAAAAAACTGAAATCAAACAAAAGTCACCGACATCAGAAGCAGATTTTTGCTTCTAAAGTTTATTTTTCACTTTTTTGTTATATTTTTTCCAATGTACATTTATTCATTTTCTTTGTATATCATTTTTTTTTATTACACTTTGCTTATTTAATGATATTAAGTATGCAGGATGAAGACTGTTTGGTCGAAGCACAAAGTGTGTGTGGTCGGGAGCTTCCTTGCGGCCGACGGCTAATTAAGGAACTCCCGAAAAAACTGACTACTTCACACGCACCGACTGCAGTTACTAAAAATATGAATCACACATTCACACCACAACTTCAGAACTAAACATTTTCTTTCTATAATGAGGATTAAATTATGTATTGTATCAACAAGTACTACATACTTATAAATGCGGAAGTAAGTACCTACTTACATACAATCTATGTACATTTTCATTTTATATTTCAATAAAATAAATGCCAAGTAGGTATTAAATTGTTTGTGTAAAAATGAACTGAAATTCTGAACGTGCTATACATTTATTTTAATATAAAGCGCTCCGTGACTGCTACGGTGCTACGGCGTAGGACCTCTTAGATTTCGAATAAATAATATTTAGTATTAACCGAATTCATATCATTCATTTGAATAAAAACATTCGTATTTGTGAACTTAATTGATGGCAACGGATTTTCACCGGAATATCAATAGATATTGATCATGATCATGATAACATCTATGGGCGTCATCACAATGTCATCTGCCTAACCTTTTCCAACTATATTGGGGTCGGCTTCTAACCGGATGCAGCTGAATACTAGTATTTAACATGAAGTGACTGCCTATCTAACCTGCACAACTCAGTTGTACTAGGATGTCAGACTTTCGGGCCACTGACTACCTGTAACGACTGTCAACGATCTACAAATGACAACCGAGACCAATAGCTGGCGAGCATTTAAGTATATGATTTACTCGTACTTCGTATTGATTGGCATTCAAGTTCGGATCAATGCGACAAAATTTTCTTAATGAATGAAGGTCGTATGTTGCTGCGTTTTGTAGCTACAGGGCTAAATCAGGTTTAAGTCTGTAAAAAAAAATCGGTACTAAATCATTTGCTCGTGTCTACCTCTGGGGTTAATAGTCCATACCATTTTGATAACGAAGAAAATGTATGAGGCAGACATCCAGGGCCCTGCATTATCACAGGAGGTAGATGTAAAAATGTAAAAAAAGCTCTACTAAATCATTTGCTCGTAGCTTTAATTAGGTCCATTTATTAGAACATTCTGTTTACAAAAAAAAAATTGGCAGACTATTTACTTACTGACTTTAACCATTACAGCTCGAAGTCTGCAAATCTGAGGAAAAGCGGGTATTACGATTAATGAATGTTATTATTCGTAGTATTTTTTTTTTGTTTTCAATTTCTTATTGACCTGCCAATATGACATGAATTCCGATAAAAAATCATGTTAAAGTAAAAAAATGAAATAAATTTAATAGAAATTTAAAAAGTGTCGCCATCGTCGCTATCGTCGGAAGTACATCCGTCCGTCCGTCCAACTCGATCGATGACTGATATATCGGCGGTTTTAGTTATGTTATCTTCTTCATCTGAAAAATACACAACGTATTTAAATTTCGTATAGAAATTCCAAAAGATGAATGAAAATGATTTTTTTTTAATTTGTACATGATCCATCTTCGAGACCCTTTTTTTTTGGGGTGGGTAATCATCAAATAACCCCTCCCGCTCTTGAGCAGAGCGGAAGGGAGTGTCAGATTTCTACTGACTAAAACCACCCATGTTCCTTCTTAGCTCTTGCGCCGAGGCCGCGGTATCTCTTTCGAACAACCCGCAGCCCCGACGGGCCCCGCAGCCCCGACGGGCATCTTCGAGACCCTCAATTTTTCAGCAATAGCGTCGCTGAAAAGTCGGGGCAGTTGTTCTTCTCTGAACCAGAGAAAATCGAGAGCATCGTCTTTTTGTACCCAGTCACAATCAGTCGGGTTCATATCACCGACAGGATCTTTTTGATATGCATTTAGCCAAATTTTTGAAATATATACAGTTCTCAAAAGATGTTCTTTCAGTTCTGTGCGACATGGGGGCTTTGAAGCGTCGAAATTGCGGAGCGATAGTTTGAATGACGAGTTGGCGTTCGCGACGTCGAAGAAAACGTATAGTCCCTCGTTAACTTTTTTATGTTATATAAACGACATACGAATTCTTCCAAAATTTCGAAAGCGGAGTCACAAGCATCGGTATTCGTATTTCCGATAGCGATAAGGGTTTTTTGAAATGTCTCAAATTAAATGTTTTAGAATTCAAATGGTCTGCTTTCGGAATATTAGTGGCCTGGGTGTCTGCCTAATTTATGTTATAAGCAATATGAACAACGGTCAAAGAGGCAGACACGAGCAAATGATATAGCACATTTTTTTTGTCAACATTTCTGAAACACTGTTAATTGAAAATGCAACGCTACGATGGTGGCAGATTATTTTTCTGCGGTTGTTCACAGGGTTTTTGAACGAACACTGCAGGTCTTCCAAGCGTGCATTTAATATATTATGCATATATTTTTTTAAATTATATAAACATCTTTAAAAATTCATAACTTCAAAAGTCAGAGTCCTAGATGTCTGCCTTTTCGATTTTTTTCATTTTGACAAGGTTTCTAAACATCAGCCTTAGTAGTATACCTTTTTTTAAACATTTTTAAGGGGTGTCAATTGACAATGCAGCGTTACCTTGGTGGCAGACGCGGTTCTTAATATTTGTTGTCGTATAATTGTCGCTATTAATAAAGTCTGCCACATGAGCCAAACATATAGATTTTTTGCTCGCCAGCTCCCTAGCTACAGTGACTTAACGTACTTTCCAAAGCACGGATGAAACCTTTTTTTTTTTTTTGGCTGTTGGAAAATCATCAAATAACCCCTCCCGCTCTTGAGCAGAGCGAAAGGGAGAGTCAGACTTCTACTGACTAAAAACCACCCATGTTCCTTCTTAGCCCTTTATGTCGAGGCCGCAGTATCTCTTGCAAACAACCCGCAGCCCCGAAGAGGCGGATAAAACCTCGATATGAAATTGGCGATCACCCATCCAAAGACCAACAACCTAGGCAAGCGTCGCTAGACCTGAAGATTACGAGATATTGAAGCATTATTAAATGTAGAGCCATTTTCCCAATGAAAAAGTATATACAGTACCAACCATTCTTTATTATTATAGCCTAGGGTTCTAAGACACGCAATAAATTATATTTTCCCAAATTTATGCTCGTATGTCATTCAAACGTAAGCAAAGTCATTAATGCCTTATGCTTCACCCGGTCAGTAACATTGTAATGTGATGGAAAATTTATTCACTGTTCTTTACTTTTCTATTTTACAATAGTCCCTGTACTGTAGGATTGAAATGATCAAGACGCATAATTATTTTAACTAAGGTATAGAGCTTAGGGCACGTCACGATAGTGGCGATAAGTCCCCTCTTGGAGGAGTGGCTGGAGAGCAGCCACGGCGCCCTCACCTTCCGCCTGTCGCAGGTCCTCACCGGACACTGTTGTATCGAGAGGTACCTGCGGGAGAAAACTCCCGGATGCTTCCTCAAAATTTGCGGAAGACTCATACAAACTTCCATCCCCTAGTTTAGTATTTTTTTAATAGCTTAACAACTGCTGTGATGGGCACCTCAGATTTACTAGATCGAGTTGCTGAATTTTCCTCATTATACAATCATTGCAACTTTTTTCCTAGTTTGTTTATCAAACAGGAAATGAAAAAACTATTTTCATTCACAGAAAGTACCCACATGTAATATTGTTTGTGTATGTGTATCCCTCGCTCCCTTCGGAAGCCCTAACCTCAAAATAGTGCCCGGGACGTAAGGCACTGCTCTATCCAGTTTTTCATAAAACTTTTGCATAAATTATACATCAACGGGGTAAAGCAGATTTTGCAGTATAATCTGCTATGAAACAACTTTCCCAATATTAATTTTGAAAAATAAAATCTGAGTTAAAGTGAAAACAAAAACATTTTCGCTCTCCTCTCTCAGTTAATGATAAACTGGCTTGAACATGCTCTAATGTTTGTACCTTTTTTCACAAAATAACAAACGCAAAATGAGCTTATGAGCGGGGTCGTATTGAATGCGGGCTGTAATATTTTAAGCTTAATTTCGGTGGATGAAGATCTAAAATGCAATGTGGTAAAATTAGATGTATAATATCACAAATCCCTAAATTCGTGTCCATAATGTGCAGGTTGTATAAACAGTAACATTAGCCGGTGCGGTGACAAGCGCCAGAGTGCTGCCCTGACGCGTAACACGATACATCTGTGTGTTATTTTGTTGACTTTTTTCAACATCTGTTTAATCGAAAAGTTTTTGAGTGAAAATAAAAAGTGAGTCAGTAACCGCAACCTTTATTTCTGCATAATTACGTTTAAAACAAACATTTTAAAGACCATAACTTAAGCAAGAATACTAATACTTAATTAATCCTTCTTTCTAAGCTTGGCGCTAGATATTTCGATGGCCTGCAGCCAATGTTTGATCTCCTCAGGGCACTCAGGTTTTTTATCAGCTCCGGGAATACCTTGGAACAGCCTGTCTGCCTCCACATTGATGAGGTTCTGTCGTGACATTACTACGGCACGAACGAAGCCGTCGTTTAACGTGATGAACTTCTGTTCAATAAACAGTGTTTTGTCTTCCCAAAATACCAGCTGAAACAATTAAAACAGGTTTAAGGGCCGTGTCTATAGATTAACTTGTGCAGCCGGAACATACCTACAGTCACTGGACAATTTACACGAATTGCCTAAGCAGACGTAGATTATCCATTATTACTTGAACTGAGAGTCAGTTCTATCTTAAGCAGTTCAACAGCTGTTCCTGGCAACTATAAAATAAGTGGTAGACGTGAATCCGCCAGGCGAAGTGCCGAGCTGCGCTAGACCAGTCGACCAGTGAAACTGTTTTTCCGCAGTACTGAGGCCTACACCAAAGCGGAGAGGAGCGGAGACGAGACGAAATGTGCGAAAATCGGCAAATCACATTAGTTAAAATTGACATATGGTCTTTCGCCCTTCCTGTGATTGGTCGTATTTGGCACATCTCCTCTCCGATCTGCTCGTTTCCGCTTAGGTGGATACCAAGCGTTGGCGACTGCTAAACCCTAATCGTTCTTGTGTTTTCCAATGAATAGAAGATCGTAGTTCGTTAAGTAGTCACAGCTGGAAGCCATCAGCTATAACTGCGTTAGGTTCCTCTTAAGAGTTTTCCTGTGTAAAACCCTGAATCTGAACAGACAACACAGAGTATACCAAAACATTGTGTTTTAATGCAGGAACATTTCCGTAGATATGTTTAGAATGACTGCTAATAACTGTATAATGCAACTCAATTAAGGTGATAGATTGAGAAAAATGTGGTTTTTCTAGGTCTACGAACTTGTTGAGTATGTAGAATAGGGATTTGACATTTTGGTGAATGGTTTTTGACTCTTTGGTCTAGTATCGACGAAAATGAATACACGATTCAATGAATTTTTCTCGATACAAAAAAATTGCAAAGTTATATCAATTTTTTTACTTTCTTAGAAATCACGGTGTAACACTTAAGAATTATTCAATGGAATTGACTTTGAAACATAGAGAATTATTATATCAAGTATCCAGGAAAGTAATTTAAAATTTTATTTAAATTTTCTGTTAAAAATGGAGAAAATTCTTTTTGGCACATACGTTGTTTTATTCCGAGCAGACGCACATTATTGCCATCTCTTCTTTTGCGTTTCAAAAGTATTTGCATCACTTTCGCTCGCTTGTCAGATCAGTCGCCCGGTGGGCTTCATCGACGCAGGACCTATGACATTTTTTTACAAATCTGTGCCATCAGATTTTCGTGATTATAATAATTGATTATTCGTAAAAGATAGTAGATTGTTACTTAATTAGTGTTGAATAGGTATATAAAGACTATTCTTGAGATTTAACAGTACCTATAACGTATCGTTTTCCATTTGTGATGAGTATTTAATTGTTTATAAATAAAAATGTGAAGAAATATGAAACCAAAACTAAATAAAGTACAACGTTTGAAGTTCCTGAGGGTGAGGGCTCAGAAAATGAAAGAGAGTAAGAAGTAAGTATGTTATTTTTAATGTTATTATGTACAATAATTAATAGTTTCTATTTTATCAGTAACTATGAGCACGTTTTTAGCTGCAATCGAAGTCGCCACCTCCGCTCATATACTTAGATAATCAGCTACAACCTATATTTGCCTCGCAAAGTAATATTGGGTTAGCATTCTATTTGCTAGAGCAAAATATTTATGAAATAAAAATAAAACAGGCTAAAATGTACTAATAAATCATTTTAGGTTAGACATATGTCAACAAAACATCATTAATACGTCAACTTCTATTACCGCGTGTGAAGAGCACATAAACGAATGGAGTCACATTTGAATTGCAAAAAGAGGTGAGTTTAGTCGAAATTATTTTTTTGGTCTTTAGTGAGGTATGGATTTGGAGTTTATTAATCATTTCAGTTTTCCTTACAAGTAGAGTAATTTTTTTTGTGATTTTTAAAATAGTCCAGTCATTTGGTAGTTTTACCTGGAAAGTTTTCCGGGAGTTTTGAAAATTGGTGAGTTTATAGATTTCGACGTGCTCTTTTCGAAATTTCACTTTGCCACCTCGTAACTGTGCCGCTCGCGCCGCCATTTTGGAAAAATGACACTCAAAAATAGCTTTTTTGAGAATAACTTCGTTCCGACTCAATTTACGATAAAAATAGTTCAGAATTAAATTAAACTAGAGAAAATTTCCTACATTTATGTCCTAATAACGTTTTTCGTAAAATCAATAGTGACGGCGTACGAGCGCCGCAAATTGTAATTTAAAATGTGTTTGCGCTAATAACGCGTTTCCACACCACCTTGAGGTAGAGTTAGAAGCGCGTTTTTTAGGGTTCCGTACCTCAATAGGGAAAATCCCTTAAAAAAGGAACCCTTTTATGATCACTCTCTTGTCCGACTGCCGTCGTGTGTCCGTCTGTCCGTGGTTCACCACCGATTTTCTTAGGAAGGGGCTATGCTTTTACTACTATTGTTTTATAACGTTACAATTTGTTCTACTATAGAATAGATGTCCTGAGAGCATAGTCAACTGTCTAATGGTATTCAAAGTGATTTGCATTTCTGCAGAACTTTTAGGAACGACCTAAATGACTTTCAGTAGCTTATGTCGGTCGTTGTATTTGTTGTTGTGTTTCAAAGAAAGAGAATGTTAACGTAAGTAGTAAGTTAATAAAGGCTATTTTTATTTTATTTTATGTCGGTCATAGTCCAGCACCCCCTGGACCAAGACGTCCGCATGTAGTAACATAAGATCACTCCTTGTGAACACTGGACACCCCACACACATTTCACCAATTATGTTTAAGTCCCATGTAATAGGTGGCGAGCCTATTGCCATCAACCGGCCACAAATTCAGACTCCGTGGCCTCTACTGAAGAATTCCTGATGGAAAACCGCAATAACACTTCACCCGACCTGGGAATCTAACCCAGGATCAAGCAAAGTAGTCGCACTTGCGATCACAAGAATATTCCTTTTTTTTTTAGCGTAGTTGTATAATGGTTTACGGCGCTCGTACGCCGAAACTATTGGTTTTAAATAAGGAAAAAAAAGGTTATGACATAAATTGTAGGAAATTTTCTCTACTATTATTTTGTATAGATATGTTTTTCTTGTAAAATGCGTCGGAAAGGAGTTATTATCAAAAAACTGCTTTTAGGCGCCATTTTTGCAATATGGCGGCGCGAGCGGCAAAGATACGAGGTGGCAAAGATAAAATTCGGAAAGAGCACGTCAAAATCTATAAAATTACCAATTTTCAAAACTCCCGGAAAACTTTCCAGGTAACCTCTATTTTTTCGACCAAATGACTGTACTAAAAGCCGTAGAACAAAAATTATCAAAGATAAAAAACAATCTGAATGTTATTATGCTCCACTTGAATGTTGATGGTTTTTATTCCAGAAATAAAAGGAAGCAACAACATGATATTGATAACGAATATAAAGAAGTTGAAGAAAACGTGAGTTCTCTCATTTTATTTACTTCTAGCTTTTGCCCGCGGCTTTGCCAACGTGGATGTCGGAAATATCAAAAATGACGATTTTCCATACTACAAACTTTTATTCCCTGTTTCCCCCTTGAGAGTTGAATTTAGAAAAATCTTTTCTTAGTGGATGCTTACGTCATAAGAGAAATACGTGTGCGAAATTTAACGTTTCTTGGTCTAAGGGTTTGTATCCTCGGTCAGTCAGCTTTGCATTAATTTTATATATACAGATATATTAAGATCTTCCCTGTACTAGAGCTTGGCATAAATAGTATTTTTCCAAGTTGATTTATACTTCTTTCAGGGTTCTAAAACTGCCGACATCAGCGGAATAATAATATTAATAACAGTCATCAAATAATTAAATTTCCAAAATGTCCAGCTACTTCTGTTGCTGACCGTACAAATAGATACAAGATGTAGTATCTGACGAATGGGAAGTGATGGCATGGTAAGAGATGAGAAAATCGAGGGAACGGGAGAAAAAAGCGGCAGACAAAGTAGGAAAGGTTACTAAAGATGGTTACCAATAATAGATTTGTAAACTTAGATGGTTGTTGCGGTAAACGTTCATACAGAACTAATTATGCTGCACTATTGGCGATTTCGTAAAGTTATTTTCATGGAAGTTAAAAACAAATACTGATGTATTTGTGCTTGAGTGGGAAAGGCAAATGAGATAGTAAAACAACATGAGTGTTTTAAAAATTATAGCGGATCTTCAACAGCTATGGAATCCACTATTATCGCCGAAGGATTTAAACAGTCTATAGAAATGCATTCGTATCTATGGAAGATCATAGCTAATGGAGACAGTACCACTTATACACAAATACTTGACAATACTGTATCTCTCAATCACGGTCGAAAAGATTGGTTGCAAAAATCATATATTTAGAAAGAACAATGTGCAAAAATGTATGGACACCGTCCCCGAAAACGAAATCAGTCACAATAATAATAGGGTAGTTCACAAAAAAAAAAAAATTTGTCCATCAGATACATTTCCAAAAAATAATGGACACATATTTTTTCTTTTTTCACGTAAACAAAAGATGAAGACTATACAGTATACAGTGCTTCGAAAAGTCGTGTGAAGTCACAAACTTAGTACTTTTTACCCTGAAAGTGACGCCCCTCATAGTCTTTGACACGTCTTAGTTTCGTAAATTTTGATTAATTTGATAAAACAAAAAACACGTATCCAATATTTTTCGATAATCTAACAGACGAACTAATTAGATGTTTTTGGTGAAACACCCTATTATGTTACCGATCCCGATGCTTGTTTTTTTAATTATTACTGTGGAATGATATCGTTCGTAGTGTTCACACCTCGGAACCTCGGAAAACATAATTTAAAAATATTAACAACAAATAAGATTTTAAAGATACGAAAGTACATAAATGTATCGCCATAAAAAATCATGGCTTACAAAATCTGCAGCAATCAGACAACATAAAAAATCTGCACCAAGATATTACGAACCCTGCCATTTATCATGCATTTGAAGCCACCTCAAATATTTTTATTACAAGAATCATGGTGATTCTTGTAATAAAAATATTTGAGGTGGCTTGATACAGGTAAAGGTCGCGCCATGTAAAAAGAACGCTGGCGGTCAAGATTTATCGGCCTATTTGGTGGTAAGAGGTGGGGGTGGTATTTATGTTCTTTCTATAAAATTAGTTTACTGATATGTTGCTTTTTTTTTAAATATTTTGTGTTATTGTATACTTTTGTCATTTCGTTCCCATTACCTATTGTAGAAAGGAGGCCTGTGTCTCAGCAGTGGGAACATTATATAGGCTGATGATGGTGATGATGATGATGTAGTTTAAAATAGGTTCTCTTAAAATAGGTTTTTTTAAAATAAAGTTTTTATTTTATTTGTTGTGTGGAGCTCTGTCATTTTTCGATTTTATAGTTATAAGTCTGTTAATAAGATTGACATCTTAATATTATGTTGTACACTAAAACTATACGTCTTGGGCTTCCTAGAATATACCAGAGAATGAATTAAGTATTAAAATCGGTTCAGTAGTTTACGCTGAAATTGCGAACAAATATTATTATGCATACAAATAGACGAGTTTTTGAAAAGTAGATTAAATATAGATAAAAGTAAATTAATGTGTTAAAAATATTGATAATACATGCACCACGTTTTTATTATAAGAACACAAAAAGAATAGAAATAATAATTTGTTAACATACCTTCATTACTTAATGAATTCGTATTACATATTAAAAAATGGTTGAAAATTAATTATTTGTATTATTTTATATTTGTCTACTCCATACCTCCTGTGTGCTAATATTTCAAGAATTTCAAGTAGTGCGTGACAAGGACAACCGCGTAAACCCTCGTAAACTGCATTGCGCGCGCGGGGGCGCCGAGGAAATCACGCCCATCGAGCTATGACTTATTTTCGGCATAGCCCGTTAACTTAATGCGTTTATTTCACTTTAATTCTCTGGGAATCGAATTTTCCAGGATACGTCATAGTCTCGCCTCATATAATTAACATGTAAAAAGCCTGCAGAACGAACTTTGATCTCAAACAAACTCACCTTAGTCTCAACCTTATAAGCAGTGAATATGGGGATAGTTCTCCTGTAGCGAATGCTAGAAGCGCCTTGCAGAGCATGCCCGTCGACCGCCTTGATATTCTTGTACATTCCGGTGCGGTCGTAGAAATGGAATCTGGCGAAATCTAACTCTCGAACATAACGAGCATTGTTCATGTGTCTGAGGAAGATGTCCACATCTTGCGTCGTACAGAAACCTGAAATAGAAAACAGTTAGATATGTTAAACTGACCGTACCTAATGAAGGTATCAGGTAAGGTATTCTTGATTGAAACTATTTTTATGAAATCGAAGGCGAGCTATGTTTTTAGACCCCTTCGGTTAATGTTTTTTAACAAAAGCATATTGAATCAGCGACACAGTCCCAGCAGTAATGCGAAGTATGAAATACAGAAACAAGTTGACACTGAAATATGAAAATGCTTTGACGGTAAGTATGGAAAACCCTGTGCAGTTTTGCAATGATTTCCCTCATAAGTACATAGGTAAAGATATATACTTATTACGTAAAGATACATAAACTTGTTTTTGTGTTTTCATAAAAACGAAAATGATTTGAATGGAAACTTTTCTGTGCGTAGTTATGTTGGCTTAGGATATAAATGCTAAATAGCTTTGTCATACATATTTAAAGACAACAACTAGGTAGGTACTTAGTATGTATTTTGGTAGGTATTCATTAATTTTAAAACTATTTTTTTTATCTTACTGCATTAAAATAACTTAAGATTGTAGTCTTAAGTATGTAGCTACCACACATTAAATAAACATGAAATAATGATCAAACAAAATAGTCACGTAGGTAGTAATTGCATTTCATTAGATGTTGTACATAAATTAAAATCACTAACTTACCATAAATTGTGGTCGTTTCATTAATACCGCATTTCTTTTGGAACAACCTGCCAATTCCTATGGTGAAAGCTATCCTTAAGAAGTAGTTAACATCCCAGAATACGTAAGCAAGAGCTATGAGTGACACTATAATACAGTACATCGTTAATTATTGTAAATTTAAACTAACTATTTATAAAATTTCGATAAACAAAAAGAGACCGTAGGGTCTCACTAAATGCTGAAACCAAACTAACTTCAATATAAAAGTATTATGTATTCGTATTCCTATGGAAATGTTCGTGGCCAAACATAACGTTATTATGACAAAGACAACAATATGTACCTGTTTAAAAATAACGCTGTCTTTGTTTTACGTACTGCTTGCTGCTAAGTCAAAGAGAGACAGCGCATCACTTCAATTATGCTGATCGGTTGTTGAGCAACTTGAACATCGTGTGTAAAGTAGAGACTACAATTCAAGTTCAAGAGTGAAAGTGGTTATCTCAGTCACTGACCATTGCAACAGCGCAGTGAAGTTAGCTGCATTATTTGGATCTGCTATGCTGCCCAAGTGCCCATATCCCAGAAAGGAACATTGACACTAACAGACACACTCTTTAAAAATATGATAGCAAGTAGGTAAGTACCAATCACTTATGCAAAGAACTTGTTGCTCAGACTAAATAATAAGAAAAATATGACTAACAATTTAAATAAGCCGCCTAGCGCATCCAGTCTATGAGATTTTAAGATAACTATAATAATATGTAAAGTACTAGTAACTAACTAATTAACACGAAAACGCTAACTATGACGTATGCCGCACCGCCGATACCTGTGTCACTAGTTTTATAATAATTATCTGATGAAGTTAGTAATAATAGTTACCTATTGCACAACAAGGGTCTATTCTTGGTCTTGTCTTAACTAAAAGCAAATGCACAAAAAAACTATATTTATTTGCTAGATTTCACATCCTTCTTTAACTTTAAACTGCTAATCTCCATGCTCCGAAGCCAGTGTTCGATGTACTCGGGGCAAGTAGGCTGAACTTGCGATCCAGGGAGACCTGAGAGTAGTGCATCTGTAGAGTCTTCATTTCTACCCAAGGCGTGCTGGCGAGATAATAGCAAGGATCGAACTTTGCCGTCGTGTAAAGTAATCACTTCATGTTCCAAAAATAGGGAGCGGTCATCCCAGTAAACCAGCTGAAAATATAATGAATTGTCATTTGTTTTAAAATATCTTGAATGTTCAACTAATATCATCAACTAATATTTTTTGCGTCATCTTAATTTAATTTATATTCGAAACATAGTTTTGACTTCAACAAAAGCATATGAGAGCAATTTAAACGACTTATCACAACACTCACTAATAGAAAGGAACATGTTCATATATTACAGTGTACGTAAATCTTTACCTTGGTATTAATTTTATAAAGTCCAAACAGAGGCACCGGAGTATCAGTTAGTGTGAGAGTGCATCCTTGTAAAGACTTAATGCCAAGCTCCCCACTTCTGCGATAGATACCGGTTCTCTCATAAAAGTGATATCTTGCGAAATCGAGATCCCGAAGTAGCCTGGCTATTCGAATGTGTCTGAAGCTTGTGTCGCAATCTTGAAACGTACAAATACCTGAAAAATTGATGTATTACTTGGTATTGTAAGTCAACTGGTCGATATGTGTAGAAAAAAAGTATTTAATATCAAACAAAACTGTCACTTCATTCATTATCAGTACAGTATTAAGTATATCGGCCAAAAGATGTCCGGTGCTGGACCCACAAGCATCACCAACAACCTTCGGGTGTCTCTGACAATCAGAATTTTTATTTGTTTTACAAGCCAGCAAGAACATAGTCAACTAGTAGGAAAAGACACCGTGTTACTAATACCCTATGCCAGAGTACCCTACATACATACGAGTAAGTATGTACAATGTAATGTATGTATAAATATGACATGTACAATAATTAACATGCTCCATCGTCATCTTGCTGCCTTACTTGGAGTCGAGGCAACACGATTTCTTCTTCCATGCTCCTCTGTCAACTGTCACGCTATGATGTACTCCTTGTTCTTTCATATCGTTCCTCCCACATGTAATCCATCCATCATAATAACGTGCTACAACTCACCGTATATCGTAGTAGTTTCGTCCAAAGAATATTTGCGTTGATACAACCGACCAGTCAGAACAGAGATGAGCGTCCTCGTCAGGTAATTGATATCACAGACTACGTTTAAAAATATAAAAAGTAATACAACGTACACAAACATTTTACTACAAAAGATTTTTATATTGTAGCTGCCTGGGCGCAGTTTTTTGAGCGGTGGAACAGTGGAGTCATTGTATGTTAAATAGCTGACGGCTACTCGTCTTGACCTTTTGAATACAGACAGTACGAATTTGATTGTTTGCTACAGAAATAAGATCGCTTTGAAGGCAGTTCCTCTCTGTAATATAATGAAGGAAATGGAACTCATAGGATTTCAATCTATTCTTGTAAACAGTTCTTCAATCAATCAACAAACTGGGCCTATCACAGATCTTCAATAGACAGAACTCTCCCAAGTTGTGCCACTACATCCGGTTCACCACTTTGTATAATCCACGTACAGACTGTCCAAAGCGCCCTTCCTGTCGAATGTTAGAACTTCTGGTCCAAAAATCATCAGCCAGACAGCAACATCCGGCCCACCATCACTTCATCTTGCCAACTCCCAAGGTATGTGTGTCAGTGTCATAAGTATATAACAAATTTTTATAATAGCCAAATCTAGTTCTTTATGAATAAGTGTACACTTAAGTGTCAATGAGTTAGGTGCATAATTAAAATTATGTTAATGATATAAAACAATTAGCAGCACGCTGATATTATGACATTCACGATTCTTTGTTGTTTGTTCTTAAATTTTACGTCTCGTCGTGTAAATGAGAATTTTATTTAATTTCAGGAGTATTCAAATACTAAATAAACTATTATTTTAAATTCACTCTAAAATGTGTTCCTGCTGTGTTTAGTTTCGATTTTATTTTCCCATATGTCTATGTTTATAATAACTAGTCTAAGTATCTACAGTAAATCACACTATTTTCTAAATAAATAGCGTTCACTACAACAATGTAGACCAATTATTTCGTGTCTCTCAATCTTTATTTGTAGGACTGTCACGAATTTGTAACTGACATCAAAAATTGCCGCTGCACGCTGGCTAGAAGGCGAGGTGCCATTTGGGGCCCCTAATGCCACCTCGCATTGTTTGATTTAGTACTATGGAGTTCTATCCACTTGCTTTGCTTTCGGGATTTTGATTTCTTCAGTACATCTACTCGCAGTCTAAGTATTTTTTTACCCGACTGCGGCGAAGCCCAAAAGGAGGGTTATTCACTACTAGCAAGGTGAGTACAAAAGTAAAACAAGAGTGTTTAACTATACAATTTAATAAGTAATAACAACAGCCCTTTAAACAAAAGTAGATAATAAGTATAAAGCTTAGGTACATACAAATTCTTTGGCGTTAAATATTGTAGCACTTTCGACAAGAAATAATAAATAATGGCTACGCTAAAGATGCAAGTATTGATGATGTAATATTCTAATGATGGTTGCACTGCCTGCAGTCGGGGGAGCAAGGGTTGCACGAAGGCGGTGGGGCATGTGGATGCTGCAGGGGTAGAAGTAGTGGGCCCGATAGCGCAGGGAGAGCCGGCATCGGTATGAGCCAATCAGAGCCACACACCCTGCCCATGACCAATGCTGGCAATATTGGAGCGCGAGGCCCCACCGGACGGAATGCTGACCACCTTGCCTCTACTTCCTCAGAACTGGACACGGAAGCCTCGTAACCACTGCTCGAGCTGAGTCCTGGTATTTTGTCTCGTTGATCCTGTAAAACGATCTTCCATTGTAAAAATGCCAAACGCTACATAACTTCATAATTCTCCCTTAAAAGTTAAGTCAGTAATATAGGTATTATATATCAATTTATGTGCATTCACGGGGATATATTGGAAGATGTCGTCAACTATCTTAACTACCCACTTATGAAATACCTGTAAAAGAAGACCATAGTTATGACGGTACGTCAGTAAACATGATCTACGTACTCGTGTAGCGTTGAAATGCTCGACAGCTCGCAGCAGATCGTGGTTGCAGCGCCTCAGCACCAGCTCTAGCACGGAGCGCTTCTTGCCGGGGAACAGCTTGCGTAGCATCTCCAGAGCAGCGGTGCTCACCGCGTTCTCACTCTCTGAACCTTCTTCGCCCACCCTGAAATATCAGAATGAGATTATTTTTGAAGATTGTTATGATACTTTAGCCACAAATAAGGCAGAGGAGATGCTAAGCCAATCCGACTTGACCAAAACATAAATACTGCTTATGTTATCGTGAAGCAAAACTAACCTTAATGATGCGGATGCTGAAGAGTTTCCTGCAGAATCTGGAGAAACGGTGCAACAGTCAGGCATAGAGTCACTCGTCTCGCTGTCGATGTGGATGGGCTGTTGAGCAAATATGGCGGTACAGACAGGACACAAAAGTTAATATCATTAATGATGGAGCTTAAGCATCTCAAACTATAAAAGGAAAATAAAAAGATGGCATATAGATACTTTAACTTAAAATTGGCCAACTGCGGCAAGGAATAGAATACTTAAGAAAAAAAATTACGACTACTAAAATTCGAAATCGGAGTGTTCTTTTCCTTACAGTTTGGTCATCTGCGACAGAATCGGGCTCCGGTCCAGGACTTGGGCAAGGACCGGTGACTCTCATCCCATATATCCGCCCCGGAGGAAGCGAGTCTAGAGCTGTTCCGCTTTCTACGGAAGCCAAGTGTAAGGCTATCTTATCTTCTGCAGCTTGCTGTCGTTTTAATGCCACCTGATAACAAAATAGATATAAAGACTGGTGGCATTGAATTCGTTTCCCTGTCTTTTGAAATAATTAAGCTTGCAACTAAATAAAATTTGGGGTACATAGACACTAGACACCTATTTTGTACACTTGATTAGATCTAACTGATAAAGCAAACACGGATAGAAAAACAACAGTAACAGAAGTAGAAGGGAGGAATGATAAATAGATCGCCAGGAAATGTAATACTGTCAAATTAATTTAGCGGAAAATCAATGACAAACACTTGGTGTTTATATTTGTTGTGCGCGACCACCCCAGGGACCGCGCCGGCCGAGAGGCGACCCGGGCGCCACTAGCCCGGGGGCTACCTCGGTTTCATTGCTAACGTAAACAGAACTCGATCTCTGACAAATCAAATAAAACGCTGACTGGAATTTATATGAGCCCTATTGTTTTTGGTTAAATCTCAATAGTACTGAGAAGAAAAAGTGAAAAAAGACGATAATGCTATCTTAACAAAATCAGTTTCAGAAAACATTTAACTGCCGCACTCAAAGAAGTTTAACGATTACTTAGGCCATCACTTAGTAAAGATTTTGACACTTTAGTGAAGGTTTTGTATGTCAAATCTTTACTAAGTGACGGCTTAAGTAATCATTAAATATCTCTGAGTACCTACGGCAGTTAGAGGTATAACATAGGTGAATAGGGACAGGATATTGGATGTAGCAGTAGGGTGGAGTTCTCGTTGAACTTTCAGGCCGAAAAGGTTATATTCTCTATATTTCAGGCAGACAGTGCCGTTCAAACACTTCGCCAATATGATTTTCTGGCAGATTGGATAATTACAGCCAATAATAGGCATATAGACAATCTGGACAACAAACCTTAAAAACAAAGTTCATTAATGCGAATCTAATATACCTACATCACAGCTGCACCATCTCGAGTATGATTAATCGAACCGCATTTATCCCAGATTTGAGATGCAAGTGGTGGGACATCGACAGCGATGCATTACTGAGTAAACCGATCGATGGTTCATCCGGCGTCTACAGTAAACACGTGCCACTTGTTTAAATAAACCGAGACGCTGCATTAGCTGGTCTCGATTTCACTACATTAAAACACATTAACTCCTCTAAATTGCGTGTTATTTCTGTACTAAATAAGGTATTAGTGAGGAATTTCCTTGTAGCTTTGGATCGATTCATATTTTGTTTGTTAGTAATACTCGAATCTTTAGTAGTCTAAAGATTTTATGTTTTTTTTAATGTATCAGACTTGTCCTTTTGAGTAGGTACTGTTTGGCCGTCAAATAAAACAAATGAACGAATTTTTTTTGCAGTGCTAATAAGAATTTATAGGAGACGCTGATGCTGTAGTAGAAACAAAATAAACGAAAGGCTATGATAGGATATATTTTTGATGATTTCTATGGCGTGATCTCAACAAAACGAAACTAAGAAAAGAAATATAGGTAACACTATGCAAATTATTGTAAAGAAATAGGTACATGTTGATGTATGACTATTCTTAGTAGAGTATGAACGTGCATCTATACAAATAAATAAAATTGAAGTGTCTGTTTATAATATCAAAAAAATTAACAGCTTTTTACTGAATGCTTAAGAAAGTAAGTACGGTACAGTAAGTACCCCACATTTTTTTTTGTCTAGGTTTGTTCCGGCTAATCTCCAAAAGAGCAGGGTCGATTTTGCCGGGACCGGGGTACGTCGGACGTCGGAAATATGCTAAAATCCCTTGAAATTGGTAGCAAAATACGATCCAAATGGGTGTTTTTGTATAATAACTTCACGCGAACGAAGGTCACAGCTCGCAGGGCACAGCTAGTTCCCCACGGACCACATTACTTTGATTCTTAAACTTTTAAAGACCGACGGCAAAGTAAATTGATAATTTTCCTTAGACACTGATGTATGATGTTAAGGGAAAACATTAACCGTATTTAGTTGAGTATAATTAAATTCTTACAGATGTTTACTATGTAGGTTTTGCTATCGCTAATGTAGATATGACCATAGATGGATTATCCAGGGAAACTAGATACGTGCTTAGGGGCGCGAGGATACAAAAGGGCGCGCGTGGAAATTTTTAAACGAAGACATGATGACGTTCAGAGGCATTCGGAGCGGAAGGGAGTGTCAGACTTCTCTTGAGAAAACCCACCCATGTTCCTTCTTATTAGCCCTTTGTGTTCCAGGTCCGCGGTATTTGATTCGTCTCGCAGCCCCCCAAGCGGAGCAGATCTCCACCGTGTCCTCCGACCGTCCTCGCAATGAAAACATCCGGGTGTTTCCTTCCGCCGGTTTGGTGCAGGTACCTCCCGAAACAACCGTGTCCGGTGAGAGCCTGCGTTAGGCGGAAGGTGAGGGCGCCGTGGCACCTCTCCAGCCAGTCCTCAAAAAGAAGATTTATCGCCATGAGATCGCCCCGGAGGTCCGCCGCAGCAGCGGTTTCATGCAGGCGCGTGAGAACTATCCTGAGCCTCCAGATACCATGGCCCCGTAAAAGGGCCACGGACCTCACGATCCCCACGTAGAGCCTCCGGCAGGAGGCGTTTGGACCCTCTAGGTTGGGAAAGATGCAAATAGAGGGGCGCTGTAGACACTTAATCCGCCTCTGGCTATGAGTACGGAACAGAAGCAACAGTACGTACCAAGGTCCCAAGCTGCAGTAGATCCAATAGGAAAGCTTCTAGGACGAATCCTATGTGCACTTGTTCCAGTGATAGTGGTGTAGACTATATCATACCAGAACCCTATCCTATCTACTCATACGGAAGTAGTATCACGAATAATACCTTCTTACCCTAAAGATACTCAAAGATAGTACTCATAATAGGTATTCAATCCATCATTACAGTCTTAGGTACTTACAAGAATCAAAATCAATTTGTTTGGTCTCGAATTTGGTGATTTCTTTCGACTATGTATATTAATTTTAATTTATAGTAGGTATCATCATTTTTTTCACCAATAGGAATGTCTCCTGACTAAAAAAACGTATGATTCTTTTTAGTCCGCCTCGCGTCTGTTGGATTATCGAAAAATATTGGATACGTGTTTTTTATTTTAGCAAATTAATTAAAGTTGACGAAAATAAAACGTATCAAAGATCATAAGGGGGTCTTGTGACGTCACTTTCTGGTACAAAATGTACCAAACAACTGTAATGTAGCGAAGCACTGTATCGTCTTCATTTTTTGTTTACGTGAAAAAAGAAAAAATATGTGTCCAATATTTTTTGGAAATCCACCTGACGGACTAATTCGATTTTTTTAGCCAACTACCCTATGGTAACATTTTAGGTAAGAATATCTAGCTCCAAATGTGTTTGTTATGTTAAATAAAAAGCAATTCTAAACTTCCCTAGGCTAGGTCCCATGTGCTACGTAGCCACACATTTCAGTAAATAGGTTACAGGAATAAGGTTCTGCAGAAGCACGATTATTTTTCCAGCCTTATGAAAAACTAAGTATTTAAGATTTAAGGAATAAAAAATATAACGTGTAGGTATACCTTTATACATACCTGAGCGGCCATAATCCGTTGCCTCTCCTTGATCAAACCGCACTTGGGGCACTGGCAGAGTCGGTAGGCACAAGCTTTCTTGTGGCCTCTTAGACTTGAGATCAGGCCATGGTTTCGACACCGTGCACACTTTGGGACCCGAGCACGGCCACTATTCATCATTGGAACCACTCAATGTTGTGTCTATCAAAAGCTATTGTATGACGTCGCAACGTAACTGTAATGGTAACATTTTTTTTAAGTATAAATAGATCCTTACTGCAGTATGTAGCTCACAATAAGTATATTCAGTTGGTACTACTCACGTTACAAAGGAAAAAAATGTATCAAATGAAACGATATCGTGTAAAGCCAAACTTCACTGATCTGTGTATTAAAATCTTCGGTCCTCAAAAACAAGGTATCATAGCACTGTTTCACAAAATTAACTGAACACAATCCGCCGAGCAAAGCCGCCCGCCCATATAACACTCCGCCCTGAAACTAATATCGTTAAGAAAACTAGACGTCGAGATGATAGATGCATGTGAAATTGGGAGGAGTAGCAACTGACTGTATCTGAGATGAGGTACACAGGAACATAAACTCCACCGTCTTAGGAACAAGTGTCAAGTTAGTAATTCTTTTTGTATCGACGTCGCAACATCCCGCTCTTCCCGAACCGCCCTACTCCACAGATCGACCAATGGGAACGTGGTCTGGTTAGGATTGGTTACAAACTTAGAAAAACATCGGAAGCTGATCCTTTATGATTGTGTTTCATTTAAACAAGCAACAGTATAAATGTTATAATGTAGTGTGCGAACTTTTCAGAATTTATTCAGTGAAAACGTACCGTAACAAGAATCTATATCTTCTATCTATACATATAATAAATCTGTAGAGAAATCGTTTTTGTACATCGAAAATATTTAAAAAAAAAATTGTCAGGGTATTAAAGTATAACCAACAGAACACATTTCCAGCATTTTTGGAATTTTTGTCTGTTTGTCTGTTTATCTGTTTGTCTGTTTGTCTGTTTCGATGACTAAGCATCACGTCAAATTTACGAAACGAATGTAGGTAACTTTTATACATTAATATTGTGCGTAACTTGGGCTATTACTTAGTCTTTGTTTCATCGTAATCGGTGCTCTCTATCAAAAGATATATGAATTTATAGTTTTCAAGAAGAACTTATCGTTATGGTCAAGAATGAGACAAGCAACGACATCTATTGAACGAATATGGTACTTATTACTAAATGCCTTCACAAGATAACTTTAAAAAAGTTATGATAGCAAAAGGTATGTAGATATAAGTCTAAATGACGCTGCTTCCAAAATCTACATAGCCTAAACCGTGTGTGTTTGATCGCTCTTTTTTAGCAGTTTATCTTCGTCTTTGACAGATGGCGTTATTCATTTGATGTCATTTTCTGAACCGCGGTGATAGTACCTAAACATACACACATTATGTTTCGTGAATAGTCAACAAATAAAAATTTACCAATTACACAGTATTAAAATACTATTTTTTTTTAAACTAAATTAAAATTAGATAAAACCCAAGACATATTTTTTTTTGTACCGTGTGGGAATCGAACCTGCGACACGCAGTGCTACTGTTAATCGTCCAGCCATTGCGCCAACCATGTCGTCATATAGATGTGGTGTGTTGTTAGCCCTATGTGTCGAGGCCGCGGTATCTCTTTCGAACAACCCGCAGCCCCAACAGGCGTCGGTCCTTGGGGGCCCCTTCAATGTTGCTGACATCTCTTTGAGACGCGCGTGGAACACGAACGCGCCTCCATCGTCATAGAACGGACGAACGATTAACTAGCCCGTTACTCACCGTTCACAGGCCCGCGCCTACGGTGGCCGGAAGCCATCACGTGGCCCCCGATGCCCGGAGCGTCTGCAGCGGCGGCTGAGACGAGAGGTTGTCTCCCTCTCACGTTCCGCCACCTCTTTCGCTAGCATTACTGCTTCGCAGAAGGAGGTGGCGGCCATTTCAGATTCGATGTCCCAGATTCGGTACAGGTACCCTCTCGAAACACCCTCTAATCCTCCCTTTTTTTTGTGGTTCGTAAATTATCAAATGACTCATCCCGCTCTGGGCGGAGCGGAAGAAAGTGTCAGACTTCTACTGACTAAAAACCACCTACGTTCCTTCTTAGCCCTTTGTGTTTCGGGGCCATGGTATCTCTTGCGGACAACCCTCAGCCCCGGCAGACGTCCCTTTGGGGCCCCTTAATTGTTGCTGACATATCTTTGAGGCGCGCGTGGAACACGAACGCGCCAACGACAATCTGTCTGCCTGTCAACTATAATGTACCTGTTTCAAATTTCTTCAAGATCCGTTCGGCCGTTCTGACGTGGCTGATTAACAAACACCCATCCATCTAAACTTTAGTATGAGACATAGTCAGTACTTTGCATTACTCTCTTCTTATTTTCTACAGCGTCAGTAAGTTAACGCAGGGCAATGATTAAATGTACTTTTATCTAAGCGACGCATTTCAGTTTCCGACAAGCACGCGAACGAAGTCGCGGGCACAGCTAGTACCTAATAAAAGTGCTATGAGTTCATAGCTTAGCTAGGTATACATACACGGAGATAAATACTTCGAAGTATCTATGTACCTACTATTTATATATAGATTTTAGTTGTGATGTGAATTTTTAGGGTTCCGTAGTCAACAAGGAACCCTGTTTCGCCATGTCCGTCTGTCTGTCTGTCCGCACTACCTATAGCTCAAGACTCTCTCATGCAAGCTGTTATTTGGCGTGAATATACAAATGAGTTACTCCGACAAAGTGGTAAAATAAAATTTTGTAAATTACTATTTTTAGGGTATATCCACTACACATTAAAGTGGGGATGTTTCTTTTTTCTCACGAAGTCCATTGTGTGGGATGTCGTTGGATAGGTCTTTAAAAAATATTGCGAGTTTGCTCAAACAGTTTTTCGATTGAGGGATTCGTTTGTGAAATATTAAGCTTTAAAGTGCAATTTTTTGTTAGACTCAAGTGTGGCTACCTAAACCACCAATACCTACGGGTTATGTTTGGGCGTGTGAAAAAAATCGTGGTAGCAGCATATAATTATATTATAACATTTGCAACCCTCGCTAAAATTCTGCCTACCACTTCGGGAATAACAGACGTGATGTTATGTTTTAAACTATGCCAAAAGGAAGGGCTTTTTCTACAATGGTCAGTGGGTCGTCTTAGGGGTGGATAATATTACGCCTGTAGGTACCTATTCCCCGAGGTTAGGCCGAGGTGTACACACGGCTATACATCAAGCTATATATTTCCAGTTTACGCTGAACTCGCACTGTACAGAAATCCTATACAATGCGAGACCAGCTTATACTGGAAATGTATAGCTTGATGTGTAGCCGCCTAATGGTACATCCAGATTTCGCTAGTTATGTTTAAATCCCATATAATAGGCGGAGTGCGACCTTGTTGCCATCAAACGGACACAAATCGGGGCTCCAAGGCTGCTACAGAAAAATTACAGATGGAAAATCCATGTAATAGTTAAAACAGCAAAAATCATATCACGCCCGGGTGTCATCTGCGAGGATCGCCCGGAGGACACGGTGCATACGGTAGATGTCTGCCCTACTTGGAGGAGCACCGCCGTGTCATCGTCGAGGCGATTGCCGGCGATGACCTCTCGCGTCCGACCCTGGTTCAAACCATGGTCCGGAGCGAGGAGGCATGGGAAGCGGACACCTCCTTCCTGCTTCTGTAAAGTAGTAATGCTAGCGAAGGGGGAGGCCGAACGCGTGATAGAGAGGGCGCCGGGAGCTCAGTCAGCACAGTAGATGGGGCCCACTAGGGCCAGTGCCTGCTTGGGTTGCGGTATTTGTTTGAAACAGTTACCGCGGCCCCGGAGCGCAAAAGGCAGAAGGAACACAGATGGGTTTTAGTTAGTAAAAGTCTGCAACTCCCTTCTGCACCGCCCAGAGCGGGAGGAGTCATTTGATGATTTCCCATCATTAAAAAAAGGACTGTATTAGTAGATACAGTATACTAAGTTCATTGTATATGTTTGAAAAAGTTATAGCCGTGTCCACCACCACCAGTACTGTGTACCAGTGGCTACAGTGAATTATTTTAATAATGATTCCCACTGGCCACCCCTCGGGGACAGTGGGAATTATTTTTAAAAGTTGTGACATTGTCCACCCGGGGTGGACATGCAGGGAGTGGACAGTGGTATAAATCAAAGCTTAATTAAGACCACTAAAGACAAATGAGGCAGTCAAAGCTCAATATAATTCATTCATGCATGATTTGGGTGTTAGATACATCATTTCATTGAAATGAAAAATTTATGCCCTGCCATACAACATAAGAAATTGACAAAAAACCATTTAGAGTGCGAGTGGTGAGTGTGTTTTTATTTACTGTAGTGATTGTTTGTGCATCACATAATATTATTGATTATTGGGTATGTGGATTGTGTTATTTCAGAGAGGTATTTAATCAATCAAACAAAATCAGTGCACTACTTATTATCTTTAATATCTGAAACAATTTCACTTATCAAATGCATAATAAGAAAATACAACTAACATAGGACAATAGAGGATATTTCCTATGATAGCCTAAATACACGTAAAGCAGTTATACAATTTTCCTAGTCAAATTGAAAACTTACACATAGTAAAATTCACTATTGCAAAACTAATATACATTTTACTAGTACCATTGTTTGCTTATTGTTTTACTTTGTTTCACAATGTTTATGAAACAAAGAGTCAGTATCATTTAGAACTTTTCTTCTTCTCATGCTGTTTAGCTGCTTTTTTCTTCATTATTTGCAGCCTCTTATCAGCAGAAATAATGTTGATGCTTGGAGTCACAACTTTCGAGGGTGAAGACGATGATGAACTGCTTGAGGATATCTTCACTGGTGTTGTGGAACCAGATATATTGGATGGTGACTTGGGACCAGCTGAAGTCTTAATGTAAGCACCAGTAATCCCTTGTGATGTCAAACAAGTGGCACACTGCCAGCCAGGTGTAATGTCATTGTCACTGATAGCTGGTTTGTGGCAATCCTGAAAATAATTTTAAACAAGTTAATAATTTGAATCATTTAGAATTACCACATAATGACTACATAGGCACATTAGCCTAAATGGTTCATGTTTTAAATGAAGACAACAGATTGATCATTAACATAATATCATTAGGCATGTTTTCAGTGTATTTTTTGTCCAGTTGATCTTCTTTACAGTGTACAAAAAGTGATATTTAATAATTTAAACAGAAATTGATATCAAGAAGTGACCTACCCCGCTATAGCTTCATGAAGGGGAAGAGATAGCATTTTGGAAACTAATGTAATTTGTTCTTGAGTACCAGAAATTCCACAAAGCTGTAGAATCAATTACAGTAGAACCATTAAGGGAGATATAACAAGAAGAAGAAATATTTTCACCTGGTGATACAGAGCACGACATGCATCACATTCCACTAAGCGGTTGCCAACTTGAACTGAAATCTGTCTGCAGACAGCACAAGTCAAATCTTCTTCCAACAAATCAAGAGACAAGTCTCCATCCATAACAGAGCCATCGTCGTTTTCACGCTCCGGTATTTGCAGTTGCTGTGGACTTTGTTGAGGCAACGCTATAGTGGCAGGTTTATTTGAAGACTTATCTGTCTTGTGCTTAGATCTAGGAGATTCCAACTTTTCCTCAGCCAAGTACTTCTTCGGCAAAACGTTACCAAGGGTTTTAGAACTTCCATAACCACTCTGACGAATGTGTTCGTCTAAAGTAAGCCGTAGTTGTTCAGTAGAATCGGATGCGCTTGAATGTAAATATTTGAGGCACAGCTTTATTGAAGGGTCAAAATCTATAGAAGACATTGCTAACTTAGTTCAGGTTATGCGGATAGCTGAATGCTAAAAAATAGAAATTAAAGTCATTAATTAATTCACAGTCATGTTCATCATTTGAAAACCATCTCAACACGCTATCGCTATATTATTTTCTATTTTGCTTGAAATTTGACATTGACGTTTGAATTACTTTTTCCATAGGGACCACAGACAGATAATTTCTAAATAATACGACTTAGATTTTTAGTCTGTCCCCTTGCTGTCTTCCCCCCCTAACCCGAGCGAGACACGCTTCCCACAGGTCGCAGGTAGTGCCTTTAGCTGACTTTAGCATAGAGTTTTATAAGTTTGCTATGTTGTAGGCATTAAAAAGGCATCAACCAGAAAACCAAACTCTCCCAGGTTGAACCGCGAGATGACATTTACAAAAATTTCGTAAACACCGTACTACGTAAGTAATGTATTCAAAACTTATGTTTGCAAGTAACGGCATCACTAATTTTCTGTATTTTATCTGTGTTTACACAATGACATGTTTGTGTCAACAGTTAACACTGTCAGTGTCAAACTGTCAATGAAATCAACATTATTTTTAAATTGTGTTGATGACGGAATTTTATATTATTTCATTATTTATATTGTGAAGAATCCTGTCGGTTTGTAGAAATGAATTTCCAGTTAATAGCTCTCGTTTTGTTAGGGTTTTTCAGCATCTGTAGAAGCGATATAGAAGCTGGACCAGACCCTTGGAACTACGAAAATAAGCAAGTACCAGATAAATCACATGAAGCAGAATTACCTCCAGATCTTAGAACACCTTTAAAGAAAGAAAGACAAACAGAAAGTAAATTCGTCTATGGAGAATGGTGGTTTAAAAGATTACTTGCGATAATGCTAAAAAGCGGCCAATTTAAGGTTAATAATGCATGTTAATACTTATAAATTTTATAATGTAAACATTTCTCTAAACTATTTAGTTTTAATTCGTACATGCCATTATTTTTACTAATTCCCAAAAACGGTATTGTAAAAGACCTGTGTAAAATAAAGTACCTATACTATTCACTATTTAAAACATGGTTACTGAAGAATTTTAACGGTGCCATGTCTTTATGTTTTGGTTCTCCTTACTCATTTAATCAAAAACTTAAACAAGTTTGAAACAGACGATGAAAGGAAAAATAGAATAAAAACTCACAGAAAAGATCTTCCTACTATTCTGCAGGCAAAGCTCAATGTTGTCAAACATTCCTCACATTCAATCTGTTTAACAAATTACCAGCAGAATTACAGAATATTCAGAATGTGAACATGTTCAAAAATAAGCTCTAGGCTTTGTTAATGAAGCAAGAATGTTATTCTATTGACAAATTTTGTAATGACAAAAGTTTTAAAAATAGTACTTAGATTAAATAACTGTATCAATATTCTTTGACTTGTTAAAGATTTTGCTTCTTTTTTTACTAAATATTTCGTATTTTTTTCTTGACCTGAAATGTACTCTGTGTAGCATTTTGCTGGGGACTATGTTCTGTATTAATATGAGTATGACTGTAAAGTTAGTTTTAATTTGGATAGACATTCTAACTTTGGATAGGTGTGGAATGAGGTTACTTACTTATTTATTTTTATTGTAATTGTTTATGTTGCTTTTTTTGTGTACCTACTGTGCAAATATTTCGGCACAAATGTATTTTTGTTATGAAATAAATAACTAGAACTTGAACTACTACATTCCAAATTGCAAAAGATATCAATCTTTAAAGTTTTCCCATATTTTTACTTTTACTGCCTTCCCATATTTCTGCTTTTTATTTTTACATAAGGATCTCTTCATGTAGAATGCATTTTACTTCGTGTTTATATTCCTAATGTTTCACCAGAAACTTGTAATTTTTTTTCTCAGTTTCTATGTTTTTTTGCAATGGTTATTTCAAAAATACACTAAAAAGTGTTTGTACTGCCAAACAAATTGCTAGTATAAACATGTCTCCAATGCTCCATGCTTACAATAGTTCCCTGTTATTTTCTAAAAATGAAACTAATTACATTTTAAAATTATTTTTGTATAAAATTACAGAAAAGTGAAGATGGCACTGTTGATATATCACTACAAATGAGGTTTGATGCTGACAGATGGGATGTATTAGACAAGTGTTTGAAATCAGAGTCTACATTGTCTGATGATAAATTCAGACGTACTGTGGGATATGTTGAAGACTCCATTTACAAGCCAACCATTACTGAACAAATTGTTTTAGCATGGAGTGATTACATTCAAGTTTATCTTGTAGAATATAAGGTAACAGTATACAATATTTTATGCCTGTTTGGATTGAGAAACCACTTCACGATTTTAAAAGAAAAGTCACCTCCTCATTTAGTAAGAAAGTAGACCAAATCTTAAAATTTGTCATAAAATATATCCAAAGTTATATCAATGTAAGAGTGGCTCCTCAATCCAAATGGCTTGAGGAGCCACCTGAAATACGAAAAGTATTTAATGAAAATTTTGTATCATTTAGTTGTAATTGTGTATAGTCCCTACTAAAAATTTGAGTCCAGTACTGCAAGAATATACAATACTTTTAATGTGGCTCCTCAATCTATTTATACACAAAAATGTAAATTTCCATGAAAGTAATTGGTCAATTTATATTCCACTCCATAAACATTTAGTAGTAGTTGTGTATGAATTTGTAGCATATAGAAAAAGTAGTAAAACTGAGTGAATTACTGAGTAAAAAAACGCATTAAAGTTCTGCACAACAAATAATTGATTGTATCTACCAGAGTTCACAACGGAATCAATCAATCATTTATTTTGTCAATAATCAGAGACACTAACATTTAGTATAAATGTCTACTAAATACATATTATTATGTACAAATCAACATTGTATAAATATTTGGTATCTGAAAAACAAATTACTCTTAGATATTAAGAATTCATTATTAAGTGTGACCATGTTGTGTGTGTACCTGGGACAAACTACATTTTTCTACAAAATTGGAAACCTCCTCCTTTTTTGAGGTCGGTTATAAATTACATAAAGGGGTTTGAACTTTTTTGTATGGAAGCTGGCATATCGACCCACCGCCACTTTATCTTTTTTTAGAAATGACGGCCCACGATGAAATTGGTATGTATGGGTAGAGAACACCTAGACGAACAAAATATGTTACTTAACATGGTACCCCAAAGTGTCACGTTATCGAGATATTTGAAGGTAAAGATTGACATTGACTACATAAAAAATAGACCTTTTACGTGTCTATAGGCGTTGATTATTATTAGTACTGTTTATTGAAAGAGAGTAGGTACCTACATAACATACTATAGGGAGCACGAGAAAACTATACTTTGACATAACATAGCGTTTCATTGTGATGCGAAGCGATTTTCTTGTGCGCTTAATAATAATTAAGCTGGGAACGATTACTTGGATACAATTAACGCCTAATAAGTCTATTTTTAATGATTGCTGTTAAACTCATTTGTCGATTTTAACCTTCAAATATATCGGTATATATGTCCTCTATCCATACATACCACTTAAATCGAGGGCCGCAATTTCGAAAAAAAAACAAAATGGCGGGCGGTTTGATATGCCACATCGGTTCTATCCCCTTTGTGTTTCTATAAGCCATAAAACAAAGATTTTCTTTTTAAATAATGTTTATGGTCACTTTTTTTTGGGGTGTGGCAAAACCATCAAATGACTCCTCCCGCTCTGGGCAGAGCGGTAGGGAGTGTCTGACTTCTACTGACCAAAAACCACCCATGTTCCTTCTTAGCCCTTTGTGTCGAGGCCGCGATATCCCTTTCGAACCACCCGCAGCCCCGACGGGAGTCATGGTTACCCCTTCAAGACAATTTGGTAGGAAATCAAAAATAGGTAGCTAAAAACATCATAGATATTTATGCACTTTTTATGGCAGGATTATTACATTTAGTAGAAATTTATACAAAATATAAATGGTTTTTGTTCCAAATTTCGTCACAAATAAGAAGATTGGAGGCAAAAGTATGGTTGGGGAAAAAGTCTTTCGCATTATAGTATGTATGAACTTGTAATAAAATCTCTTTGGCTATACTATTTGTATCTGGCTGGTTTTGGTATCATTGAAAGTTTAAATTTTAAAGAACATAATTCCAAATTCAAATTAGGAAAATGTGTGATTTTCATTTGTTTTTCGTACCGTCAAGATGAGTGAATCTAATGAAGAAATTCGATACATTTTAAAATTTTACTACAAAAAAGGTAAAAATGCAACGCAAGCCGCGAAAAAAATTTGCGATGTTTATGGACCTAGTGCAGTGTCTGTGAGAGTAGCACAAATTTGGTTTAAGCGTTTTCAATCCGGAAATTTTGATGTCAAAGATGCACGTCGCTCTGGTCGCCTGTTGCTGTTACGGATAAAATGGATGCCATTTTTTAAAAAGTGGAGCAAGATCGGCATATCAGTAGTTACGACGTAGGTGAAGAACTGGGAATTGACCACAAAACAGACATTTGGATACCTCACGAGCTCACTGAAAGAAACCTAATGAACCGTGTACTCATTTTTGAAGAAGCTGATAACTGGTGATGAAAAGTGGATCACGTACGACAAGAACGTGCGAAAAAGGTCGTGGTCAAAGGTCGGTCAGACTTCACAGACTGTGGCGAAACCCGGGTTAACTCGCAACAAGGTGATGCTGTGTGTGTGGTGGGATTGGAAGGGCATTATTCATTATGAGCTATTACCACCAGGCAGGACCATCGATTCTGAACTCTACTGCGAACAACTGATGAGATTAAAGCAAGAAGTTGAGAGAAAGCGGCCGGAATTAATCAACAGAAGGGGTGTGGTTTTTCATCATGATAACGCTAGACCTCACACATCTTAAGCCACTCAGCAGAAATTAAGAGAGTTTGGCTGGGAGGTGTTAATGCATCCGCCGTATAGTCCTGACCTTGCACCTTCAGATTTCCACCTGTTTCGGTCTCTTCAGAATTCTTTAGGCAGTGTCAGGTTAACATCACGAGAGGACTGCCAAAACCACTTAATTGTCGCGGTATTTTGACCAGAAGTCCCAAAATGTCTATAGCAATGGGATCATGTCCCTACCTACAAGATGGCCGAACAAAATGGTACCTACATACTATAGTTAAATGTAAATAAACTATATTAAAAAATGTTTTGAAGTTTCTTAAAAAAAGCGAAGAAACTTTTTCCCCAACCTATTATTTACCAAAGCATCTTAATTTGAGAAGCCACATTCACTCATTTTTGATTACTGACTCTCCTTTCAAACCTAATATAGGTACTACTACTAATTATTAATTAAACTTGGCCCCTTACTGGGAATTTCTCCTGTATCGTGGGTACGTTCACAAACATTGAAACTCACATACAGACCCGAAACAACTATCTGTAGGTCATACAAATATTTGTTCCGTGCGGGGAACGAACCCGCAACACGCAGCGCAGCAGTCTATTGCTTGAGCCACTGCCACTGCGTCTCCCAATAGAATTACTGCTTCTTAGAAAAATTACGAGTCGTATGTGTATGATCTAAGGAGCCACATTATAATGTACGGTAACTTTTACACTGTTGGCAGTGTAAAAGTTACCGTACATTATAATGTGGCTCAGATTTTGTTTACTAACTACTTCTCAAATGCTACTAAATCATACCAAATTATGATAAAAATTCATCCACGAGTTCATATAACTTTTGAAGTATTATACTACAAAATCGAGGATCGCAGCTACAACATTTTTAAACCTACTTGTATATTAGAATTTAATTTCATTACGATAGGTATGGCACCTCAATCCTTGCGGACTTCATATTTTTCTTACCTTTATAATGAACTATCTTTATCTTGCAGGTAAAGATTGGTAAATAAATATTTACGTATTTTTTGTGCATTGAAAACATGGACGATTTCAAAATTTTCAAATCTATAAAATCGTAATTATTAAATTAATACTTTAAAAATGATAAACTTTTCAGATGTACATCACTTTACTGCTTGGTTTATTTGGAGCTGGTGGAGTAATAATTTGGCTATGGAGACACATATCTCACAAGCATATTGTCATCATTATATTTGCCTTATTATATATTTATGAAGGTTTTATATCTTACAAAGTGAGTATCCCTGAAATAGCAAAAAAAAACATTAGTCAGCTATAAAGTACCACCCTGTTTTACCACTGCCTGATTTTTAATGATTCTAAAATAGAATTGGGTATTATGTTATAAAAGTATTATAGAATGCCCCCGAACTGCCCGATGGTCGAGAGGTTTAGGCATTTGCCTTGTGACCGGGTGGTCGTGGATTCGATTCCCACGGGAAGCATACTTTGTAAAGTTGTTTTCAGTTTGGCTAGGACATTGCAGGCTTGACTCACCTGATTGTCTGATAAAAAGATGATTTCGTGCTTCGGAAGGCACGAATTATCAGTGGTCCCGGGCGCCAAATGGCGGTCGTCAAACCATGTCAGAGGCCCTTGAGGCGGTTTAGAAAGTCTGACACTAGAGTGTGTGGGGTCGTTAGACCTTACTACCCACACGATAAGAAGAAGATAGAATGCATTTTTATTTATCAAGATAGGTAAAAGACCTATTTATTTGTTTAATTAGATACTTGCGGCACTTACAGTTTGCACCAAAGCATGCAACAAGCCCACATAACATAACACAACACTAACTCAAAATTGACACTCATTCACTGTACTTATTGAAAATACATAAACTAAAGCATTAGGTTCAAGAAGGATTTGAAATATTCGACAGTTTATAACGGGTAGCGGGTGTGGGTAGCTGGCGTCTGTACATGGTACAATTTACTTTTTCAGGAAGCTGAACAACAGGAGTTTGACAAATTTGTTTCAGCTATTAATACTTGCAAATGGTTTTTCTGGACATCAGAGTGCACAGTTCCACCACCGGACCCACTTTTATTCTTGAAGCACATGAACCCATTAAAAATTGCCATCAGGATGTTTACGTCTTTGATATCTGAACCAGTTATTGCTATTAACTCGACTATAAAGATAATTCTTCATGGTGTCACTGGTAAGAGAAATTCGTTTTATAGATACTAAACTACCATAAAAGCCAGTTATGTTTAAGTCGCTTGTAATAGGAGGCGGTGCCTATTGCCATCAATCGGGCACGAATCCTAACTCCGTGGCTGATATTGAGACATTTACAACACACATAACATAACATCACGCCTGTAATCCCCGAAGGGTAAGGCTATTGAGGCATTTCTGATGGAAAAACCCAATAACACTTGTCTGACCTGGGAATCGAACCCAGGACCTCATGTACAGCAGTCGCCACACCACTAAACTACCAACCACCACCACTAGACCAACGAGGCAGTTTGCCATTTGTGCTTTTTTTTATTAAACGTTACCCACACTAGGAATTTCTCTTGTATCGTGGGTGCGTTTACAAATATTAAAACTCACATGTACAAACAGACCCGGAAGAACTAACTGTAATACCCAAACCCGAAACAATCAGTAAACATGGTAAATATCCCGTTTTCAGTATAAATAACTATCTGTAAGTCATACAAATATTTGTTCCGTGCGGGGATCGAACCCGCAACACGCAATACAGCAGACCATTGAGCTACTGCGCCAACCATGCCGTCAAGTTAAAGAAGATTCTGGTGAAAATCACTACATCTTCGTCCACTATGTTCATATTTGTTTTTCATATTTCTGTTCATCGCTAATTAATTTAATTGTCTTTTCCAGATGGATTATGGTTCCCCTTCGACAAGATTGTTTATGGGTTTTCAATCCTGGTCGTTAATATTTCTTTGATATATCTGCTGGTCATGGTTGTGTTCAATTTTATATTTAATATTCCATTCAAATTAAATTTCCTTGGCGTTGTGAGTATTGGTGTTCAACAAAATAGAAGATCAATGCTGTCCACAAATAGAAATGACCAACCTGCACAAGTTGGAGCTGACGTAGACAGAATAGGTGGTGATAGATTGGATAAACTTTTAAATATTTGTTCACTAGCTTTAACAACTGGTAATAACGCTCAAAATAGAACTAATTCACGATTGACTAGTAATGTCAGTCGTCCAAGTTTACCTAGATCAGCTAGCACTGGACGGTTACCTAATTCTTCGTCAGACAATAATAATGAACAACTGGCTATCAACTACAACATTAGAAGGAGGCAGTATCTTGGAGGTGGCGATTTTTGACAATGAATAACTACATGTTATTAAACTGTCCCTAAATAACTAGATAAAAACTAAAATTGAACTGGCCTGCCAACTAAATATCAACCTTGAATCATTTGAAATAAAGACGAAAAGAAATTAATCTCCGAGAGAGCCTCAAAGCAGCCAGAAGTATTAATTTCAGCATTTTTTGTTCAGTCACATGTCGCTCAAAGTAAAACACTGAGCTTTTATATCGCTTCACTTCATCGCACACACATTTACACTGGATATGAATTTCAAAAACAAGTGAAACTGAAAATAGTGTAATAAAAACAAAGTATGGGACGCCACCGTACACATCCTTTCGCATCGACCGTTCCGAACGTGTTACAAAACTGCTCTTATCAAATCAAATCGCTAGGACATCTTTAGCCAGGACAAACCGTCGATCAATGTGTCGGGAGCAGTGACAATGGTCAAGTCCAGAGTTGCCCCACACTAGGAATTTCTGTAGTATCGTGGGTGCGTCTACAAACATTTGAAAAAAAAAACATGTACAAACAGACCCGGAAGAACTAACTATAGGGGCCATACAAATAGTTGCTCCGTGCGGGAATCGAACCCGCGACACGCAGCGCAGCCGTCAAGCGCTCAACCACTGCGCCACGTAATAACGCCATGATAATCGTTAAACAAGTTTTGTTTTATTGTAATGGATACTCGACTGTGATAATAATTATGTGTAATGTTATATTTAGTTATTAATTAACCAGACAGAATGTTTGTTTTTAAACAATAAAATGTCTCCTTTGTAACTGAATTTGATTGAGGCTGGAGTTGAAAATAACTCATTAGTTTAAAGTTTAAAAGTTAGTTGTTTAAACTTTAAACAACTAACTTTTAATATGGAACTAATCAAGAATTTAACAGCTCTTTTTCATTTCGCGGTTCCACGTTTGGCAGTGGTAAGGAGTTATTTTAATTTTGTATAAATAAGTAAAATTATGATTCAGGTTTTAATATTTTTTGTACCTATAATTAATGCTCTTATAATGCTTCTCTTTATGTACTTATAGACAGATACAGACAGAACTGAAAAATCCTCGCGCAAGTCCTAGCCTCTTCTCCTCTCAGTTGTGAGCATGCCCTTGGCGACGCTTAGGGTTCGTTCACACCGACCGGCTCGGAGAGGTGAACAGATTTTTAATCACGTCTAAAACAGAGTTTTGAATCATTGTAATAAGATTACATGTCACTTCTTTTGTTCTTGAGAGAAATTTGTTCTTTTATTCTTGAGCGTAGTGACATGTCAAAATAAATCTTATTACCATGGTTCAAAACTCTGTTTTAAACGTGATAAAAATCTGCTCTTCTCTCGAGCCGGTCGGTGTGAACGGACCCTTCATGTCCACGTCGATTCATACAATTTTCTACTTAAAACGCTTTTCGGATTTTTTTGTTGTCTGAATTGACCCTATTGATGTTTCCGAAATTATGCAGCATAGAACGGGCTAAACTGTTTCAAGTCGGGATGATCCTGATTCCGACTAGGCGGGATTAGAAGCAGCACTAAAAGTCAATGCCAATTCTTTCTACACCTTTACCCAGATGATTTTCCTTATGGCCTTGGCGCGACGGCGCAGATTGACGTTTTGAAATCATTCATCTATACAGGGTATAAACGAACCCTACACGAAGCCGTCAACCAAGCATTATGTACATCAAACTAAGTACCGGGTAGGTACTACGCAAAAACGCTTGTTTGCTTAAAAATTTGGAACTTAGACCCCCTATTTCCGTAATTAGAGGGGTTCCGCCGAGGTGTTGGTCTATAACAAAATAAAACCGGCCAAGAGCGTGTCGGGCCACGCTCAGTGTAGGGTTCCGTAGATAATAAAATATTATGTAAACGAAGTTAAAAAAAAAATACGGGCAAATGAAACTTGACCTCTGGATTGTATAGGCGCTCATACGATTCAGGGTCCAAATTATATTGGTTAACTGCAGTTTCCATCTGTTGTTTCCATCCAAGTTCAAAATAATTTTCCTAGAAAGTCCTTATAAAGTTCTAGTTTTCAGATTTTTTTCGTATTTTCTAAACTTATGGTTCAAAAGTTAGAGGGGGGGGGACGCTTTGTTTTTTACTTTTGGAGCGATTATTTCCGAAATTATTGACATTATCAAAAAATGATTTTAGTAAACCCCTATTCATTTTTAAATACCTTTCCAACAATATATCACACATTAGGGTTAAAATTAAAAAAAAAAACACTTCCCACTTTACATATAGGGGGGCTACCCTAATAAAACATTTTTTTCCAATTTTTATTTTAGCACTTTGTCGGCGTGATTGATACACATATTGGTCCCAAATTTCAGCTTTCTAGTGCTAACGGTCACAGAGATTAAGCGAGGACGGACAGACAGACAGACATGGCGAAACTATAAGGGTTCCTAGTTGACTACGGAACCCTAAAAATGATCGCAGTGACGGGGAGAACAATTGCCTTTCGGCTTCGTTAAGGGTACTTTTACACCCATTATTATAGATGAATGATTTTCTTATAGATTCTATAAGATTGATAGAATAAGAAGACTCTTTGTGAACCATACAAATTACAGTTAAATATTTTTATTTTAAAATACAACTATCGATATTCCATGTTTTCGTGGTATTGCTATGTTATAGTCGTTGGATTTGTACCTAATTACGTGTCTATTTTAAGAAATAAAAACCAGTAAATAATATTTTTACAAGTATTTTAATTTTCGTGATGCCTTAGTGAGAAGTGTCACAAACAAGATCAATTTAAAATATTTTAATACATAATTGGAAACAAATAAGCATAAATAATTCTTACGGTATTAACCCTTCGAGGATGTGGAGGGGTCATTCTGACCCTGTCAATTTTTAATCGTGTGTAGTTTTTTATTCTGCGATCGAAGAGTTTTGAACGTCACAATAGCTATTGCTAAGGGACCGGCGCGCGCGCCCCGCACCCCTGTTCAGTTGGCCGCCGCCTGCGAACGGGAGCAACACGTGCGTGCAGTCAAATAGGGTAAATATGACCCCGCGACAACCGCGATGTAACATTTTTATGTAAGGTTTCAATTTTATTTTTTACTAAATATTATTATAATTTTAGGTTTTTTCGTACACAATGAATAGCCAGGAGCTTGAGGATGATCGCATACGTCTTGTTTTAATGCAGTCTGACAGTGAAGATGACTTCTTGTTATCCATTCTGCCAGGGTTGTGCTGCAATCACAGACAATAATGATTTGTAATTCATAATTTGATGATAAGACTGTAAGTGCAACTAATTGACCTCTACGTACGAGTATGTACCAAATTAAAAGTTAATCGTCTAAGAAGTTAGTTATTTTTTGTTGTTTTTAGTGTAAGTTTAGAAAGTTTATGCAAAAGTTGATTATTTTGTAGTACTTTGTTAAAAGTGATTTAATTATATTATTTTGTACTCTTATCTGCGTTTTATTTCGATAAAACCGTAAAAATAACATGTAATATAAATAATATAGATTAATATTTGGTACATTAATATAAATTTAGGTATTTTAAACCCAATTATATACAGGGTCAATAAGACCCTCCACAACCTCCACGTTACTATTTTCACCACATCCTCGCCGGGTTAAGGAGATTTGAAGCAAATTCTAATCTTGATTTGAAATAAACGCTTACACCTACACTGCTATTGGTCAACAAACATTCGCAACCTCAGTATATATAACATTAAAAAAGAAACAATATATGTAATTATGTACAATACAACAAGAACATACGACTCCCAACAAGGTGATCAGAGAATGCACTGACTCAATGTTTGTCAATACAGTCTCTAACCTTCCCGATCCAACTAGGCGCTCCTATCCGACTACCCTAATACTTAATGTCACCCAAAGTACATACTTGTATGCAACTTCAACTGATGGACAATGAAAAAAAGCACACTAGCTTTTGCTAGGAAATCGTCAAGTGTCTGTTGTTTGCGATTGAAACTATAATAAATATCAGGAAACTTAAGCAATAAGTTATCTAGGTACATAGTCATTATTTCTAGTAAATTTGGATTTCTAGGCTTTCTAGAGATATAATCGGTTAGATTACAAAAGGGATGCTGATAATTATCCTATTACCTAACTTCCTATATTATTATTGCCGTGACATACATTGGGCACCATTTTTGAAGAGTATAAGGAAAAGAGCAGACAAAGATAGCAATCTCATATGAAACGTAATGTTTATGTTTGAATGCAGTAAATATAATGTAGAAATTTGTATCAAAAAATCTATAATAGATGTTAAGTCATCCTAATTAAAAGCATGTGCTATATTATAATGCAACTCGGAGCTTAAAATTAATGTACCACCGAGCCTTCTGAAAAGTTAATGGTTGAAACTATTACTTATTATATTGACCATGACCACTCAATGTACCTTTACAATATAAAACTTTATTTTTGATTATGCTATGTTGATCCTTCGTTGATTACAGAATTTCTCTAAAATCTAGCTACCAGTACTACAATTCCTAAATCCGTACTAATTACAATTAATTTTAAGTCGATTAATTAGAAAAGAGAGGACGAGAGAATAGAAATGATTGCTTGGATAGCCAGCAGATAAATACAAAATGTTAGACGCCGCACTGGCACTATGATACCATGAAATAGACATGCCAAAATTAAAGGTGGTTTCCTGAACGGATATTGTAAGTTGAGCTCATACACGAAAAGTGTTAACTGAGGATTGGCAAAGGGCCCGCGGCAAAGTGGTATCCATCGTTTTTTCCACAAGGTCTCACCAACAAGCTATAATGCTACAACTTACGGCTGTTGATGTAACTCTACTAACTACTCACTCTAATCTAGTCCAACCTGAGATTGCATTCAGAAAGCTGTCAATTTAAAACATTGCATGTAATGGAGAATCTATATATTTGACTAATTTACCTACACAGAGACTGTTAGCGTCACCGTTATATGCATTACACATTTTTTTACTTGAGCTCATGACTGATGGCTTCATGGATGGATGTAAAGATATAGATAATATTCCTATCACACAGTTTATAGGATAGCCTGTGTTTTAAACAAAAAATACCCCTATTTTGTGAAAGTGTAGGTAACACATTTTATTACAGAAGTAATAAAATAGAAGACTAGCAATCCTTATATATATATCGGCGATAATATAGAAGACAGAGGGGTATGCCGATAAGTGCTATATTTTTTAAGAAATTATGCAGTTATTGGTAAAGTTTATGAGACAATAACGCTAATTTAAGGTAATCAAGTGTAAAGGAAATACCAAGAGTACAAAAAATAGATACACCTACTACACTGTTAACTTACGTCAATCAACACGAAACAACTTTGGTCCAGCTATAACAATTCAGTGTTTAACAATTTTTATCTCTATAAATACAATATTTTATAGATTCTGCCAATAAGCAAATATTCGTAATTAAAACGTGCAAATACATTATCAACTTATGTGCATAATATTGAAATGTCTTTAGAAATACATATATTCAAACAATAAAATATTAATAATAATCCTAAACAGTACTGATATAGAAACAATCACATCCTCAATTTCTTTTCTTAGTAATTTTGTGAACTTACAGTACAATGTATAATTATATTGTTGCCCTGCTGACCAATCAAATGTGACCGAGCTTTTATGTACATAAATCAAAAAGTATGGAATGAAAAACATAACATTAACATCATAGGATACAAATAAACTGCTAAGATCAGTATGCGAATGATACGGCTACAAGCCGAAACGGGGCCACATATTCTTCAATCCGTTTGGAATTAGCAAGCAGTGAATATGAGGAGTGTCTCTGGCGTTGTTCACCCGATTGATAGCACAACCCGATATAAATATTATTATGAGTAACAAACGATGATTGGACCCAGGTGTAGCTTCGCTTAAGGCTCGAGCCGTATTCCACTAGCATTTCAGCCACCGTACATCTTGATTGCATACAGATACTTCAATATAATATGTTATTCGTACAATAATAATCGACTAGATACTTATATATCATGGACAAATCTATATAACTGGATATGTGAGTGATATTAAATAAAGTGCATTATATAACTAGCGACAGCTACATTTAAATATTATGTCTAGATAAATATTTAACCGTGAACATTGTCCATCTATAACAAATAATATTTAACCTATAAAATCTAAAATAAATGTGGTTCAAATCGATAATGTCATCGCGAGATCAATCTTTGATGATACTACAGAAAGTTTCTAAGTAATAGATTGTCGAATATTTTTAATACAGTGCTTATTCTATTTATTTAATGTAATGTGTTGTTGTTGAAGCAAAAAAGGCAATGACCAAAATTGAAGCCTTCTTATTTTTCGCGGCTACTAACGAAACTACATTTATTTATTTATCTATTAATAGTACACCTGTACACTTACATTACAACAAGTTGGTGCAAACATAAACTCATTAGAGTTTTACCGTGCACCAAAATCATAGACGACATAATTCATACAACAATAAAATAAGATAAGATAAGGAACACAACAAAAATAACAGCGAGGGTATGCAGCTAAATATAATTAGCTGCAGGCTGCTACCTTACAAACCAGCGAACATCGGTGACCAACTGCCCGTCCATAGAAACAAAAAGTTGTGGAGGAATGTGATTTCGCTTGATACATATTGTTCCAAAAAAAAATGTGTTACTAATAATATTCAGATATTATTGTTATTTAGATCTGAATTAATATTTTGTAAGAAATGTTGCTTTAGTTTGTATTTAATGTTCATACCGTTGACTGTTCGTCCGGACCGAGTTAAATCAGTTTATCCATGCTGATGTTAACGACAGCTCATCAGAGCTAAATCTTAGTATTAGTTTTTCGATAAAGCTTTGGCCGAAGTCAGGAATCGAACCTGTTATTTTTACGAAAACAGCACCCTGTATTATTATACTAATCCACATTAGCCGCGAAAAAATAAAAAGGCACCATTGATCCATACATTTTTGTTCTTTCATCTAATCTAATCTAGCAAAATTGTCTCTAACAAAACATATTTGATTCACATAATTTTATTTTTACATTACTCATACAATTTTGTTCCTTTATTTACTCGTAAAATTTTGTAATTTTGACTTCATGGAGGCCGCGGTTATAATGGGCTCTATGAATAAGGGTGATTTTTTGGCGACATACTTTACTTAGATTCGGATTCATACTTTGACTCTTTGCATAACGTACATAATAGTGTTAAGCCACCGTTACTTTCGTGTCACAAAATTTTAAAACTATGTGTATAATCAAATCCATGTTCCGGTTCTAAAACCACAAACGCTGTTTAGTGTAATTTAATAAAACCATGATTATCATGTAACTGCTACTTTTTGGCACTGAAACAACTTCCCTAATGACATTATCTTTTATAATAATAATACCAAATAAGTCTAATATAATATTCAATTCTAGGTCTATACCAATCATGCCATCACATTCAACCATTCCCTAAATAATGGTTGGAACAGATAACATTGACTTTTGAATAACAAATAAAATATGTCCTTGAAATTATTGTTATTTAAAACACTGAAACATATTTCAACCTTTCCTTCCCATGTCACTTTAATTTATTAACGTCATGTTGGTAATAAAAAGAACAAGACATATCAATATACTAAAATGTTACGCAATGTAATGCTTGACACATTGTGAATGAATTTCATACGCAAAATTGTTTTCATATAACAGATCAGTATTGTATAATTCATTAACAGTAAGTCCTAAAAGACTTCATTTCGTTGTATTTCACACTAACAATATATGGAATATTTCTCATTTCTTGTCATGTCAGTCATTATTAAATTATTAGTAACTAACAATTAGCAAAATATTTAGGTTTGACTTCTAAGCTCCATTACAATCGGAACTAATATTGTTCAAAAGGCATTGTAGTTACTATACTATGCTATCGCTTTTAAATGTGATACTGGCAATACTTATATTCTAAATTTGGTAAATAAATCGGCTGGGACATGGATTTAATGACTAGGATCAAAATGACTAGGAATTATTGTTATACAATTGGTGGGATTATATATTATTGGAGTTTTTTGATATATTACATAACCCGACATTTGTCTCTTCCACTGGCAGATGCTTCTCCACCGTCTTTTACAACTTTATCTTTCTTTTTTTTCCCTTTTCCGTCTACTTGAAGTGACACATTTCTGTTTTTCTCCATATTTAATAGTTCCTGTAATAGTTTAATTAATATTAATAATATTAATAAGCTCATGAAAGCCTTTGTAGAGTATTTAGTAGGTTATAAGAATCATTTCAGTAAGTAACCTCTGCACTGCCATCAACAACTAACAAAATATAAATACTGTTGTGCCAGAGGAAAATATAGTTCAGCAATAATCTACTGAAATGTTTAACAAAATTAAGAAAAATATATACCTGAAAAAGTTGGGTAACATTGTGGTTTGTTTTAGCTGATGTTTCCATGAATGAGATGCCCCATTCTTGAGCTTGGGCTTGGCCTTCTGATGCTGAAACTTCCCGTATCTCTGGACTTTCATCACATTTGTTACCTGCCAGCATCACTGGTATATTTGGAAGCTCTGTGCCTTTTATTTCCTTTATTGTTTGCCATATTGGCTTCAGTTCTTCTAATGATTGTCGACTGCTCACGGAGTACACCAAAATAAATGCATGTCCCTATAAATAAAAAGTAGAGTAAATTAAATTTTAATAACATTGGCTTTATACCTAAAATCTTTTGGTAAGAATAATCTAGTTAAGGATCACAAACACATAGTCCACAATACATTAAGTGCCAACATTTATGTCTGTAAGGATCCACGTAAATGTTGGCTGTTCCAATAAGAACAAAAAAAATATCTATACTAATATTATAAACTAGCCGACCCACGCAACTTCGTCCGCGTCACATAATATAGCTTATAACCTTTCTCGATAAATCGACTATCCAAAATAATAAATTGAGTTAAATCGTACTCGTAACAAATAAAACATCTTACCTTTCCTCTATATAATACCTATTAGTTTAGATTGGCTTCGATTATATTATTAAAGTAACAATTACTATAGGTATCTCTTACTGTTTAATATACAGTAACACCTTGTACTTGTAAACATTATGGTGCAGTAAATATTTTGAATTTGAATTTTTCCCCCTGGAGCCCCCAGAATCCCCACGTACCTACCGCACCGGACTGAATGACTACCACGCGCTTAATTATTTTGTCGCCCGTAAATTTTTACATTGCGATATCTTCTTAGATATTTGTTTAAACTGTATAGAGTAAAAGGCACAATTATTCTATATTAAATTTCCGTGCTAACAAACACATTTATATAGATATAGATTAATACCATATGGGTTAAATAAGCTTCGCAATATATCATTATTTTTAATCAAGCATTTAATTATTAAAAAATGGTTACAGTGAGTCAATCTTAAAAGATAAACATATGCTATCGCGGACTTTTTTTTAGAACTTTTAAAGGGGAACAATTTCTTCATACATAGTATTTACGTAACTTAAACCGTTTTCGCAGCGCACGCAACGGAAGCTCTCAAAAAGGAAAATCTTTTCCCGTTTTTGCAACATTTTTTATTTATGCTCCGCTCCTATTGATCGTAGCGTGATGTTATATAGCCTATAGCCTTCCTCGATAAATGGACTATCCAACACTAAAAGAATTTTTAAATTCCAACCAGTAGTTCCAGAGTTTACCCTGTTCAAACAAACAAACAAACAAACAAACAAACAAACAAACTCTTCAGCTTTATAATATTAGTATAGATCTGAAGAGTTTGTTTGTTTGTTTGAACGCGGTAAACTCAGGGATTACTGGTTGGAATAGAAAAACTCTTTTTGTGTTGGATAGTCCATTTATCGAGGAAGGCTTTAGGCTATATAACATCACGCTACGACCAATAGGAGCGGAGCATAAATGAAAAATGTTGCAAAAACGGGAAAAGATATTCCTTTTTGAGAGCTTCCGTTGCGTGTGCTGCGAAAACAGTTTAAGGGGAACACAGCAGTGGATGACTTTGACGATTTGACCTCTGTACTGGCTTTTGTTTATTTTTCGGCCCCTACCGGCAAACGACTGTACTACAGAAAAACGTACCAAAGAACAGAAATGTGTCGCAGAGTGGTCATCGTATTTGCCTAACATATTTTGTTTCTCTTGGAGTACCTACATCATAATGTATGAATAAAATATTTAATAATAAATTATACACTTTGACTAATGAAGTAATAACCTAGCTTTCATTAGTTATTTCACTGAGCACAGGTACTCCTACGATACATTCTTAAGGTCTGATAAAGACCAGGTAACTGCTTATCGCTTCTCAGTCACGGAAATAGTCAGAATGCTCCAGCTTTCAGCTAACTGAGCACGAATGCTACTACATGATACATTTTGAAGGTCTGACGATGACCACCTAAGTGCTTATCGGTTCTCAGTGACTGATGTAGTTAGAATGACCTAGCTTTCAAATTTTATCTATCTGAGCACGTATTCTACTACATGATACATTATGAAGGTCTGATGATGACCAGCTAAGTGATTATCGGTTCTCAGTGACGGATATAGTTAGAAAGCTCCAGCTGTCAGCTTTTATCTTATTGAGCACGGATGCTACTACATGATACATTTTGAAGGTCTGATGATGACCAGCTAAGTGCTAAATGGTTCTCAGTGACGGATATAGCTAGAATGACCTAGCTTTCAGATTTTATCTTATTGAGCACGGATGCTACTACATGATACATTTTTAAGGGCTGATGATGACCAGCTAAGTGCTTATCGGTTCACAGTGGCGGATATAGCTAGAATGACCACCATCAGGTAAATGGCACCATCAGTCTCCAAGGCCTCTTCGAGCTCTTTCAAATGAGTCCACACACGACGGTTCTACGTGGTGCCATCAATGAGATCCTATACTTACCTTCGGAGTCTACCATCAGGTAGCTAGTATCATCAGTCTCCAAGGCCTCCTCGAGCTCTTTCAAATAAGTCCAAACACGATGGTTCTACTCAGTGCCGTCAATGAGATCCTATACCCACCTTCGGAGTCCACAATTAGGTACGAGACATCATCAGTAATCCAGATCTCCATCTTCCATCAAACGAAATTCTCAAGACAAAATAATTAAAACGATAAAACAATTAACACTATTAAAACAATAACATACGTTACATAACATCGCGCCTGTAATCCCCAAAGGGTTAGGCAGAGGTGTACCTAATAGTAGGCGTGATGTTATGATAAGGATGTTATTATTTTAATGATTTTAATTGTTTTATCGCTTTTAGCGATAAAACAATTGTAGCAAAAAACAATTGTAGTCGTTCTTGTAGCACGGATGCTACTACATGATACATTTTGAAGGTCTGATGATAACCAGCTAAGTGCTTATCGGTTCTCAGTGACGAACGTAGTTAGCATGACCTAGATTTAAAATTTTATCGATTTGAGCACGGATGCTACTACATATTACATTCTAAAGGTCTGATGATGACCAGCTAAGTGCTAATTGGTTCTCAGTGACGGATATAGCTAGAATTACCTAGCTTTCAAATTTTATCGATCTGAGCACGGATACTACTACATGATACATTTTGAAGGTCTGATGATGATCAGCTAAGTGCTTATCGGTTCTCAGTGACGGATGTAGTTAGAATGACTTAGCTTTCAGATTTTATCTTATTGAGCACGGGTGCTACTACATGATACATTTTGAAGGTCTGATGATGATCAGCTAAGTGCTTATCGGTTCTCAGTGACGGATGTAGTTAGAATGACTTAGCTTTCAGATTTTATCTTATTGAGCACGGATGCTACTACATGATACATTTTGAAGGTCTGATGATGACCAGCTAAGTGCTTATCGGTTCACAGTGACGGATATAGATAGAATGACCACCATCAGGTAAATGGCACCATCAGTCTCCAAGGCCTCCTCGAGCTCTTTCAAATGAGTCCAAACACGATGGTTCTACGCAGCGCTGTCAATGAGATCCTGTACCCACCATCAAAGTCCACCGTCGAGTAAATGGCATCATCAGTCTCTAAGGCCCCCTCGAGCTCTTTCAAATGAGTCCAAACACGACGATTCTACGCAGTGCCGTCAATGAGGTCCTTTACTTACCTTTGGAGTCCACCATCAGGTAAATGACATTATCAGTCTCCAAGGCGTCCTCGAGGTCTCAACACCATTAAAATAATAAGATACATAACATAACATCACGCCTACTATTAGGTACACCTCTGCCTAACCCTTCGGGGATTACAGGCGTGATGTTATGTAATGTATGTTATTATTTTAATGGTGTTAATTGTTTTATCGCTTTTAATTATTTTGTCTTGAGAATTTCGTTTGATGGAAGATGAAGATCTGGATGACTGATGATGTCTCGTACCTGATGGTAAACTCCGAAGGTGGATATAGGATCTCATTGACGGCACTGAGTAGAACCATCGTGTTTGGACTCATTTGAAAGAGCTTGAGGGGGCCTTGGAGACTGATGATACCAGCTACCTGATGGTAGACTCCGAAGGTGGGTATAGGATCTCATTGACGGTACTGAGTAGAACCGTCGTGTGTGGACTCATTTGAAAGAGCTCGAAGAGGCCTTGGAGACTAATGGTGACATTTACCTGATGGTGGTCATTCTAGCTATATCCGTTACTGTGAACCGATAAGCACTTAGCTGGTCATCATCAGACCTTCAAAATGTATCATGTAGTAGCATCCGTGCTCAATAAGATAAAATCTGAAAGCTAGGTCATTCTAACTACATCCGTCACTGAGAACCGATAAGCACTTAGCTGATCATCATCAGACCTTCAAAATGTATCATGTAGTAGCATCCGTGCTCAGATCGATAAAATTTGAAAGCTAGGTCATTCTAGCTATATCCGTCACTGAGAACCAATTAGCACTTAGCTGGTCATCATCAGACCTTCAAAATGTATCATGTAGTAGCATCCGTGCTCAATAAGATAAAATCTGAAAGCTAGGTCATTCTAACTACATCCGTCACTGAGAACCGATAAGCACTTAGCTGATCATCATCAGACCTTCAAAATGTATCATGTAGTAGCATCCGTGCTCAGATCGATAAAATTTGAAAGCTAGGTCATTCTAGCTATATCCGTCACTGAGAACCAATTAGCACTTAGCTGGTCATCATCAGACCTTCAGAATGTATTATGTAGTAGCATCCGTGCTCAGATCGATAAAATTTTAAAGCTAGGTCATGCTAATTGCGTTCGTCACTGAGAACCGATAAGCACTTAGCTGGTTATCATCAGACCTTCAAAATGTATCATGTAGTAGCATCCGTGCTACAAGAACGACTACAATTGTTTTTTGCTACAATTGTTTTAACGCTAAAAGCGATAAAACAATTAAAATCATTAAAATAATAACATACATAACATAACATCACGCCTACTATTAGGTACACCTCTGCCTAACCCTTTGGGGATTACAGGCGCGATGTTATGTAATGTATGTTATTGTTTTAATGGTGTTAATTGTTTTATCGTTTTAATTATTTTGTCTTGAGAATTTCGTTTGATGGAAGATGAAGATCTGGATGACTGATGATGTCTCGTACCTGATGGTGGACTCCGAAGGTGAGTATAGGATCTCATTGATGGCACCACGTAGAACCGTCGTGTGTGGACTTATTCGAAAGAGCTCGAAGTGGCCTTGGAGACTGATGGTGCCATTTACCTGGTGGTGGTCATTCTAGCTATATCCGTCACTGTTAACCGATAAGCACTTAGCTGGTCATCATCAGACCTTAAAAATGTATCATGTAGTAGCATCCGTGCTCAATAAGATAAAATCTGAAAGCTAGGTCATTTTAACTACATCCGTTACTGAAAACCGATAAGCACTTAGGTGATCATCATCAGACCTTCAAAATGTATCATGTAGTAGCATCCGTGCTCAGATCGATAAAATTTGAAAGCCAGGTCATTCTAGCTATATCCGTCACTGAGAACCAATTAGCACTTAGCTGGTCATCATCAGACCTTCAAAATGTATCATGTAGTAGCATCCGTGCTCAATAAGATAAAATCTGAAAGCTAGGTCATTCTAACTACATCCGTCACTGAGAATCAGTTAGCACTTAGCTGATCATCATCAAACCTTTAAAATGTATCATGTAGTAGCATCCGTGCTCAATAAGATAAAATCTGAAAGCTAGGTCATTCTAACTACATCCGTCACTGAGAACCAGTTAGCACTTAGCTGATCATCATCAAACCTTCAAAATGTATCATGTAGTAGCATCCGTGCTCAATGAGATAAAAGCTGAAAGTTGGAGCATTCTGACTATTTCCGTGACTGAGAACCGATATGCAGTTACCTGGTCTTCATCAGACCTTCAAAATGTATCATGTAGTATGAGAGACCATCATTAGGTACGAGACATCATCAGTCATCTAGATCTCCATCTTCCATCAAACGAAAATCTCAAGACAAAATAGTTAGATAACATAACATCACGCCTGTAATCCCCGAAGGGTTAGGCAGAGGTGTACCTAATAGTACACCCACATTTCGCCAGTTATGTTTAAGTCCCATATAATAGGGGCGAGCCTATTGCCATCAACCGGGCACAAATCCAGACTTCGTGGCTGCTACTTATAATTTCTTGATGGAAAAACCCAATAACACTTTGCCCGACCCGGGAATCGAACCTAGGACCTCATGCTCAGCATCATGCTTACGACCACTAGACCAACGAGGCAGTCCAAAATTAAAATAATATCATAGATATATCTATATACCAAAATATCTACTAAGAAATGTAGATAATTTACCAATAGTTTTGGAGAGCTCGGCCACGCGTCACTTTACGTTTATTAGGCATAGTCAGCTTAGTCTATGATAGGTGCAAACAACAAATCGAAATTACAAACTACTTTAAATATATTTACAAACTTATTTTCTGTTCTTATTTTACGAAATATTGATAACTATACAATTTACAATATGTTTTAATTCAGAAAACATTAGAAACGTGAGCTTTTGAATTTTATTTGTGAAGTAATGACATGCAGTCCACCCGTGACAACAGTCATCGAGACACTGGCGCAGCGCGTTCCAAGTATGCGCGACGGGTCTCGCGCCGCATTTGCCTCAAAATGTCGGGAATTAATTTATTTTTTTAAAATTTTATTACAAATCAGAGAAAATAAACAATACGGATTGATAAATACATCACTACGTATTTTTGGGTATAAAATTCATACCGAACCATTCAGCCGTTACAGAGACAAAATTCGATTTAGGTTAAGACATACTACGATTTTTTATTAAATAATGTGAAGGTTTATTAAAATTTTAAACAATACGAATTATTTGTGATGACTTTAAGTATAACATATATTTTTTATATGGAAATCGTACGGAAGGATTCCTCAACAAATTTCTTTAAACATACGTCGTTTTTGGGATTTGACCATTGCAACGGCCTTAAGTTACGCAAATATCATGTATCAAGGAATTGTTCCTCTTTAAAAGTTCTAAAAAAAAGTCCGCGATCTTCCTATCCTATCTTTTAAGATTGACTCACTGTAACCATTTTTTACTATTAAAATGTTAGGTTAAAAAGAATGATATTTTCCGAAGCTTATTTAACCCATTTGGTATTAATCTTTAACTAAATAAATGTGTTTATTAGCACAGAAATTTAATGTAGTATATTTCTGTACCTTCAGTGAAAAGTGATACATGTCGACCTAGATCGGTTTTTATATTCTCTGATTAAACTTATTAAAAAAAAATTAACTTAATTTCTATCTTATCCCCGTTGTTATAAGATTAAAAATGAATGAGATTTTTTTGTGTACATTGATATAAGTAAGCAATTTTTTATTGAAATTATTGTGTAAAATAATACTTTTTGATTCATACCAAAGTGCTCCGAACCGATCTTTATATTTCTAAAATGTATTTTAATACGACTCGAGTTACCACATCTTACGCGAACCGAAAGCTTTTACTTCAATTAATCCAAAGTGATACAAATGAAATCCTATCACAAAACATTAAAAAATTGAAACAATACATTCTAGTGAAAAGTGTTACATTTGTACATGAACCATACAAACACAAATTTATTTTCATAAAAATATGTGACTAATGATACAACTGCTAATCAAACAATTTACACGTAATTTATGTACCTAGCCAATTTTGATGTGATTACAAATTTAATATTAATTCTATTAGTAAGAACATAAGGGAAATAGGACATATTATTATGATCACGTGAATAATGATACTAATATAGTAGAATCAAAACTGCATTGCGTTTTAGAACTAAATTAGCAAAAAAATACGTAGTACACAGTGATACAAGTCGCGCAGCTACGATGCGTAAGGTAAGACTTGTATCATTTTACACGAATTAAGTAAAAATTTTGTTTTTTAAATGTTTACAAAGAACATGTATTTTATATTGATTTATTAAGAATTCAATAATATTGTCGTATTATACAGTATTTTATAAATACCTATTTTAAAACAATATTAATTAATTTATAAAAAGAATACCTAATTTTCGAACTTACTAATCGTAAAACAAACTATAATGATAATTAATAATATAGGTAGCCTAACAATGTATTTTAATTCTTATTTATTAAATGCTAACTGAGTATTCAGTAGGTATAATAGGGATAGGCAGACGTTGTTGTTAATCAAATGTCAACAATACTTTTAATCAAAACATAGGTATCTTTGCTCTTTCCTGGTGTAGTTTCATTGCTCGTATGCTTGTACGTCTTATAAATATTTTGTAATGAATTACATTAATTATTGCATGTATGTATACTATATTTGCGAGGTTTTATAAAAAATCACTATAGCAGTTTCGGTGTACCTATCTCAAAAACAAAAATCAGGTAGTGGGCCTAACTTTTTTCCTGGCTTCATTTTATCAATTTGTTCTTCAAACTGTGCGAGCAAGGGTGGTGGGGGCCGGGGACCCTATTAAATGAGGTTTTATTGTTGTTTGATTTTTGGAGACTGATTTCATACGATTTAAGACTAATTCGATCTCTGTTCAAGATTAACGATAAGTAGGTTTAAAAGTTGTGTTTTTTTAAAAGGATGTTATATTGTATTGTATAGCGAATAGTTGAAGTGCTACATGTACAACACATCTGTTATTTGATTTTTTGAGACTGATTAAATACGCTTTAAGACTGTTCAAGATTAATAATAAAGAGGTTTAAAAGTTATGTTTTTTTATAAGGATGTTAATTATATTGTTTTATATAGCGAATAGTTGAAGTGCTACAAAAAATCTGTTGTTTGATTTATTGAGCCTGTTTTAATATGTTTAAAGACTAACGATACCTACTCTGATAATCAGATTAACAATAAATACCTACTTAGGTCTAAAAGTTATGTTTTAAGTTTGATTTATAAAAATGTTTTATTGTTTTGCTACTACTTGTAATATTCATAAAAAAGTGTTTATTCAAGAGTTCTTTATTAAAGAAACGCTTTTTTTAATTTAGTTATTATTTTATTATGATATTAACATAGTTTTACTCTTTCTGTGACAAAAACGTTTGAAAATACTTATTACTTGTATCAATAAACACTTCGATGTAAACAAAACGTATCACAATAAATTCTAGCTTGTAGCATTAATCACTTACTAGTTTGAAAAATACATTGGTGTTTAGGGGTACAATTGAATATTTACGTAGGAATTTTAAATAAAACAATGAAAAAAGGTTGCTGATTATCAAAATGATCATATTAGTTTTACGACTTTTTCTCACAACAACTATTTGCAGGCAAAACATGCCAAAACACAAGCTTTATAACATTTCACACAAAACGGTAACTAAATGTGTAAAATAATTCATTTCATTATAAATTTAAATACACAAAAATAAGCAAAGAAAACTATAGTGTACGGTGATATAACTGGCTATTTTTACTAATTACTTAAATTCCGTGCAAAATAATATATTCAAACCAAGCTCTTTATAATCTTTATAATATTATCTACACGTACCACATATCGTTTTTTATTTTAGAACGTTAGAAAAATAACGAGATTTTTTTAAATCTTTAACCTTAAATTACTCAAAACTATGATTTTTCACTTATATCACTTTTCACTGAAGGTACAGATTTGTGCCCTTTACTCTATACAGTTTAAACAAATATCTTAGAAGATATCGCAATGTAAAAATATCCGCGCGACAAAATAATTACGCGTGCGGCAGTCAATCGGTCCGGTGCGGTAGGTTAGTGGGGATTCTGGCCTCCGGGGACTCCGGAGAAATTCAAATTCAAAATAATTACTGCACCATAATGTTTACAAGTACAAGGTGTTACTGTACATATATTAAACAGTAAGAGATACCTATAGTAATTGTTACTTTAATAATATAATCGAAGCCAATCTAAACTAATAGGTACCTATTATAAAGAGGAAAGGTAAGATTTTTAGTTTGTTACGAGTACGATTTAACTCAATTTAATATGTTGGATAGTCCATCTATCGAGAAAGGTTATAAGCTATATTATGTGACGCGGACGAAGTTGCGTGGGTCAGCTAGTAAGCTATATTATGTAACGCAGACGAAGTTGGATGGGTCTGCTAGTTCTAAAATAAAGTGGAAAAAAAGTGGTTGATTGCCATTTCTCTTATTGATCACACAACACAAGGCAATGTTGTTTTATTTTATTTACAAGCATTCATCCTGAATCTAGAGTATTCTGGACTGAAGCAAAAATCCCTACACTAGCTACAGAGCTCTGGGAAAATTCTCATTTTCATTTGGTTAAATATTATTTATTTATTTAAACTTCATGCACAAACGTGATACATAGGCGGACTTAATGCCACAAGGCATTCTCTACCAGTCAACCTTAGGGTCAAATAGGACAGCACTGTGGTAGAGTACAAATATAAATAAATTAGGAGAATATTATTTTGTTAACATAAATCAATATACCTACATAAATGGTACATACTAATACATATATATTAAGATGGAATTAAATAAACTAATATATATTATAATACATACAAATAATTCAAAAACGAGAAACCAAACAATAATTACCATGACCACCACACGAGTAAGAGTGATTCAGTCCGATTTTAAAAAGTGCTTCCGCACAGTTCTTTTGAAAGCCATTTTGCTTTCCGCCCTTTTAATGCCAAGGGGTAGCGCGTTCCAGAGTTTTATGGCTGACACAGCGTAAGAAGATGACATGAAACCAGTACGGTGTGAGGGAATTTCAAGGAGTAGATTATCAGAAGCTCGAAGATTACGACAGTGCGAACTGCCCAACACTTTGAAATATTTGAAATATAGTTTTACCTTGCTAATTGATAGCCTCTGCATTGCAGGAAATTGATGTGATCCAGTTGTGTCGGTTATTTGTAATGTACATATTGTCTTGTTGCTGCTTATAACCTGGAAAGAAGAAACACTTTATTATTATAGAGTCAATCAACAGCATCATTTGAGGAATTTTCTTTATGATTTGTTTGGGAGAAGTTACTGTGTCAGTTACCTTGTGTTAACGGGGGGTTAAGTTGCTCGCGTCCGTAGCTTTTACCATCTTCTCCTAGCAAGACCCACCCTACACGTGACCCCTGAGTGGTGCTAAATGAGCAACAACGCCGAGCAACAGGCGGCGGTTGAGTAACCTGTCTCCAAGCTTCCACAAGCCTAGAGGGACTAAATCCCCTCTGAAAGCGTGGATATGATGCCTTGGGGAAGCACCATGATTACACTCCCAACCCTTTAATATGAAAATGTCGAATAAAGAGATTTTGATATTGTGCGACCCGGCTGAACCCCGGGAGCTCACAGGTACCCGGGCATGTGAGTGTGAAATTGACCTCCCCTCCACCCTCGGGCTTCGGTAGGCCCCTGTGCCGGTAAATACTACTGGCAGCAAAACAAAAGTATTTGTGCAACAAGCATTCCACCCCAGACTGTTTATAGCAAGACTGAGATCCAATTCAGTGGGAAGCAGCATGTGTAATAGCCCACACCCAGCAAACTACAAAGGTTTTCAAGTTTATACAGAGATTCTAACTAGAAGGAAAACAAAATTCACAGATATAGTATCACACCCATATACATCACATTTTAACCATCAAGATAAAGAGCCTAAACAGAACTATCTCAAAGACCAAAGATCCTATGCTGAAACCCTACAAGGAGAGATACGAGACAGCACCTCAACAGAAAAGAATCCATAAGTTCAAATCACAACACAAAACCAGACAATAGAACAATTACTATTAAAACAAAATGAAAAATTCGAAATTGTCCTACAACAAATGGGTTCTCTGATGAGCCTCACAGCTAAACTTGTTGACAAGTTATCAAAAAAATTACCACCGTACGCATAGCAACTTGGAGCGTAAATGGGCTTGCCCCAAATAACTACACTAATACAGAGGGCTTGCTGGGTCACCTGAAATCAACCAATGTCAACTATCAGCTAGAAATAAAATCTGCACTGTTAGAAAAGAGACAACTACGCAGCCAAACACTACAGAAGACCCCAGGTTGCAAACCCTCCTTTGAAGCATGATTCCGGCTAGGCAAGAACCCCACAAGAGAAAGCAACAGTATTCGCAGAACACCTCTCCAAAGTTTTGAATTTGATAAAAAAAGTGGAACTAATCCTTAAACAAGATTATCAAATTAATTGGCCACCGAAACCCGTAACTGCACAAGAGGTCTGGAGAGTGTCAGTGAGACTCAAAGATAAAAAAAAGTGGCAGGATATGACTTAGTTACAAAGGAAGGCATAAAATAAGTACCTAAGAAAGCATTTATCTTCTTGACTATACTATATAATGGGATCCTGAGAGTGCAATACTTTCCAAAATTGTGGAAAGTACCTATCGCAAATTACGGTCAGTGGGTCGTCTTATGGGCGGATTTAGGGGGGGGTGGTATATAAAGATGGCAAACCACCCAATGAAGTCAGTTCATACAGACCTATAATATTAAGCTTACTCCAGCTTACTCCTAATAATATCAAAGATCTTCGAAAACCTATTAATACGAAGAATACTCCCTCTCCTGGAAGAATGGCTGGCCATGGCTGCTACTGAGAAATTCCTGATGGTAAAACCCAATATACTTCAACTGGGGACATGGAATCAACAGACATTTAGCTTGTTTGTATCAATTATTATACTGTACTGTATACAAAGTGGTACTTCTCTTTTTGTCAGGATATTGGCATAATTTGAATCAGATAGAATAATATACAGAAATGATAAAATACAACACACAATCAAACTTACAAGAGAAAGATAAATGATTTGCTGATGTGATATGTTCTACAATATCTGTAAAATTTTATGAATTCTTCCAATACACAAACTAATCAGCTTGTTTCTTATTCTCATACAATACTCGTAGATACCGTGTATACAATCAAATACGTAAAACTATTGAACATAAATAATATTACCTGTCTATAGGTATCCTCGATGGTAGGTATGTAAGATTCCCTGAATGTTCCCTTTACAAAACGAAGCACTAGAGAACTTTTGCCAACACCACCCGCACCAAAAACTACAACACGATAATCATTACTTTGCTCCGGCATTACTTAGTTTTAGCAATAGAATATCCTTTGAAATCAATTCAAAATGCCAAATACTGTATGGGGTGCTGTAACAAGTCTATAGCATCTTGCATCCAACAATAATGTTTCCGGATTAAATTTTATTCACTCCAGCATGTAGCAATGCTCCCATGCTAATTTCTCATCTTTTCATAGAATTATTATAATTTCCTGGTTTGGATTTACAACGCCCCAATGCAAAAATGCAATCCAACCAACACAAATTATTCCATAGCACTCAGTCAGACACAGATTAACAACTTTTTGTCAAGATGACAGATCCAAGTTAGAGTGCAAAACTGCAAATGAAATCAATCAAGATCATAGTCACCCTTTTTTTTTTTGGCGGGTGGAAAATAATTAAATAACCCCTCCTGCTCTTGGGCAGAGCGAAAGGGAGTGTCAGACTTCTACTGACTAAAAACCATCCATGTTCCTTCTTAGCCCTTCATGTCGAGGCCACGGTATCTCTTGCGAACAACCCGCAGCCCGACGGGCGTCGGCCCTTGCGGGCCCCTTCCATATTGCTGACATCTCTATGAGGAGCGCGTGGAATACGAACGCGCCGTCGACACGGCCTGTCGTCATCATAAGACGGACGGACGGCGAGCTAGCCCATCACTCACCGTCCACAGGCCCGCGTCTACGGTGGCCGGAAGCCATCACGTGGCCCCCGACGCCCGGAGCGCCTCCCGCGGCGGCTGGGTCGAGAGGTTCTCTCCCTCTCACGTTCCGCCACTTCCTTCGCTAGCATTAGTTACTTTACGCCCTCGACATACGGTCGAAATTATAATGGCAATTATGCCGCCGACGCTCGCCGCGCTGACCAGTAGGTAACTTCAAGAATGTACTCGACTTTTGTAGGTACTTTACAGTTATTAGCGAGGTTTCCTGAAGATTCTAGATGACCGTCGTAACAGTATGTACTCGTTGCTGGAAGTGTAATATAATTATATAAATTATGTGCCACTTTTGTCTGCTAAAAAGCCCAAGTGTCTTTCTTTTTGAATAGAGGCCATTAATAAAATGTTCCATTATGATGAATGAGACAAAGTAGCCCTTAGTATTCGAATTTTCTTACATTTATTGCAATTTACCGATACGTACAATTTATTGATCGGTAAATTGCAATAAATGTAACATACAACCTGACACTGCTCACGTCCCACACATCAACAACCTCGCGAGCCAGATATTTATCTTTCTCTACTTTCATGAGGTTCTCATCATACGGGACCGTTATATTAACAAGGCTGCACAGAGTTGGCCGGATGGCCTAACTGTGTGCAGACATAACTGATAAGATCATCGCTCCAAGGTGGATACCTTGGATCGATGATCTTGGCATGGTAGCTGGCTGGTACTGTAGGCTGCTACTTCCCTGAGAACAAAAAGAGAGGCACAGAAACGAGCTCTGAACTATCATAGTCAGATTGATGAATGCAACACGTTGGACTGAATTTAGGCTGCGTGTATGTAAATCTGCGCAGAATATTACTAGACACTCGACTAAAAAATTAAACGATTGCAAACCTCTTTAATTTCTGGTTTGCTGGCTCGTAGTTATATATACATACCGAAATGACATTCGTATCGTAAAAAAAATTACAAATGGCTTCCGTTTTTAACTTACGCCTATCGTAATCCTCTGTTGGTATGGTTTTTTAATAAGGTTCGATAGTTTTTTCTTATTTCCATTGTTTCTTTAGTTTCCAGTATTGTAAAACGTTTTGCATGTAGATTTACAAATTGATCTTAACTAATTTGACCTTCGCCAACTACGTGCCGGTAACTTTCGTATCTCAGTATTAGACTTAATTATTTAGACTTATTTTAAAGTAAATTTTATCGGATTGTGCATAACTGATGAACGTTTAGTAATTTTGGATCTTAATTAAAAGTATAATATGTGATAAGTTACCTGATTGTCAAAACTATCGACCTACTGCTTACCGTCATAAATATTTTTTCTCTTCCAGGCTACTATCCTGACGAACGTGTTCGATCGATTAAATACATCGTTTATTTGAAGCAATGGGTATACAAGACCTTCAAACGTTTTTAGAAAACGAGGGTGTTGGAGTTGATTTATTCCGAATAGCTAGAAATCATGCCGGCGGGTTCCGCTTGGTTCTCGACGCGGAAGGATGTTTAGATCGCTTATACGGAGGATACTTCTCAGGTCAGTGTTAATACACTAAAAGTATATTCTCTCCCCATTGCTTTACTATCGAAAAAATCCTAAATGCTTAAAATTTATCACTTGATGAAATTTTCCTGAAATCTAGTACTATGTAAATGTTCCCCAGTTGGATTATAAATTGGTTAAAACAGTTCTTACATTTCAATGCGAAAAGAAGTTATCAAATCACAAATCATTACAGATTGGGCATGTGGAGGCCAGTGGGCACGCTGTGTCCAGTTTTTGACTACACTTGCCCAGGCTCTTGCTGAACATCAAGTTGCTTTATGTGTGTGTTTCAATGGTGCACATCCTACTCCACCTGCATTCCCGCAGCATTGGATACAAACCCAAGCTACATATCGCCAGAGGGTCAACTCTGTAAGTGTTCAATCTGCTCAATTGTAATACAATACTTATAAGATTTACTCCCATTAATAGTTAAATTAGTTAATACCTAAAGTGTGATGTACACCCTTTGCGTAAAGCACACTAGGTATTACCTAAAGTGTGCTCTAAGCCCCTTTGAGCCCAGAGGTATGGATTTAATAAACACTCACTGACAAGTAAAACTAATGGTAGTTTTCAAATAAACTTAACCAAATCAATCAACAAATCATAAACAATCAAAAGTTTGTTTGTTTGTTTTTTTCAATCATATGTTATCTATAATCCTAACTTATAATAAAATTATAGAAAATAGAAACAGACAATAAATATTGATGGATGCAGAGGGAGTGGAAGGCCAAAGAAAAGATGGATGGATTGTGTGAGGAATGATATGAATGAGAAAGGAATAAATGCCACCTTGACGTGTAACAGGGAAGAATGGAAGAAGAAAACGTGTTGCGACGACCCCAAATAGAATGGGATAAGGGCAGGAAGATGAAGAGAAACAGACAATAAATTGTAGTTTGTCACAGAGAGGTATACCAAAAAAAAACTGGCATGTAGGGTTTTGTATCATTGTAGTAGGATTTTTTATTATTTTATTTATTATTTATTGTTATAATGGCAACAGAAATACACATTTTGAGATAATATGTTTGTTTTTCATAGTGATTGTTTGTATGAATGACAAAGTTATATTTGTGGTTTTTCAAGTGTGCTATATCTCAAAAACTACTAACTATATCTCATTCAAACCAATTTTGCTTAAAAGTTTTCATTGCGTATACAGCACTATATTTTTACCTATCTATAGTGTAACGAGTCTTTTAAGCCTGTTACATACTATTGAATTCTTTGCTTTGATTTGTAGGCTCTGGTTGGTGTTGCCTTATGAAAATTCATTTTTTGGTTGACTTGGATTCGTGAAGTGGTCACACTGAGTTTTATTTTCGATGCTGTCAAATTGACTTTGACATTTCTTGCTTTTCGACCTACAGCCTGGAATCAATGGAGTGATTTTTGAGCGCTCCATTAAAATCTCAAAATATAACTTGAGATGGGCGGCATCTAGTCCCTAATTATGTGGTAGCCGATTGCCCTTGTCATGATCCTAATTGGATAGCCTTTATTTTTTAAGGTAAGCGAATTCTTTGTGATTTCGGTCCGTTCCGCGTTGTCATGGCTATTTTGATAGCAGACGCTAATAGTTTCCGATATTTAATTGTTTCAGGATCTTTTATCTTCATTTGATAATTATTTGCTTGGATTAATTCATCTACTGATGACCACATTTTGATTTTTGGAAGAAACGGTGAGTTTAATTGTATTTGTTCGTAACGACTCCTGCGTCGAATCGCCATTTTTTATCCGCTAACGATTATTCATGTTTGTTTTCAGCCACAAGGCGTTTTTTTTCCATATTACTTAAATTTTTGAACGCACGCCCCTACCAAAATGCAAAATCTTGGACCGCCGTTGGCAATCTCGGCGAATATCACCAAGATGCTCTTGGATAATCCATCAGGTTCCTAATTTAGTCGACGGAGTTTGGTATGGTTTATGATACATAACTTCAATTTATTTTAAAAAAGTGCAATAATGACAGGTCTTATAATAACAACGATGTCATCTTAATTTTACACATTAGAGCTGTTAATTTTAGAAAGGAATTTTCAAACCAGTAGCCTTCGGGTAATAAAGTCGTTCTTACTTTTCATGATCGATTTTTATTGATGCCTTCCCGCTTGAAGATTAAAAGTCTCAAGCTCCCGCAGGTAAGTCTATCCTTGGCATAGTTTTGTGTGTACTCCAGGCGCCCGAATTTTCACTTTTACTTATTTATATTTGGAGCACACCCCACAGTTTAATTTCATTCATCTCACACACTCTTTTTTTTATTATTACAATTGTCGCTCAGCGAACAGGGACTTGAAGTAGGTTTGTCTGGTACCTATATACTGTCATTATTGCACAATTATTAAATAACTTATGAGTCTATTGTTTGCATTAGTTTGTTCTACATTGTTACTTTAATAACTTTGTGTTTATTTTAATTTTTGACTCATAAGTAGTACTTAACCTAATTTGGTGAATCTTTGTAAACAATATTTGGTGTTTACTTATTGATAATTTTGTTTATTGACCTGTTTGTTTTAATAACATGTTTTTTTCTTAGCAAAACCAACAGAAATGTATAGCATTGACCGTGTTTTGTTGTTCTCAACAGTAAAGTTATTTTAAAAACTAAGTTTAACTTTTAAAGAAAATAATTTAATCTAATTGTAAGTACAATATTGTACATTTAATTTATCTAGATTTAAGCTGCTTGTAAGTGATTATTGCACTTTTAAAACGATAAAATTAACTTAGTAATTTTTCATGGGAATACCACATTGACTTCAATACTTAACCTCAAACTTGAGAATTTATTTTCAAACTTTTAACTTTTTGAAATTTAGTTTTTGCTTTTCGTTTGCTATTCGCCTTGCTGTTTGTTAGTCATGGACAAGGGAGTTCAGTTTCCGCCGCTTCAGGATTCGGGTGATGTCGATACCTGTACTGCTGTTGATGCTGATGCTATTGAGAAAGTCCATGAGATGGTTAATGCCACAGATGTTAACAATCCCTTTGACTCAAGAATCGCTCACTCTTCTTCGGCTCTTACAGCTCAAGCGTTGCCTTCATTTAACTCCTTGAATGCGCTTGTGAATGAAAATATTCGAAAAAACTTTCCTCCTTTCACTAAATTGCCTGACTTGAAGAAAAGTAGAATAGTTTATAGCGGTAAATCTTGTGTTCGGGAATTTATTACTCAAATAGAAGAATATTTTCTTTATAAAAATTTCAATGAAAACCTCCTTGTGGGTTCTTTTTCAGATTTGCTTGATGGCATAGCACTTAAATGGTTTAGATCTATACGACTTCGTATTCCTTCTTGGCATGCACTTAAGCTAGCGCTTTTAAAACGCTTTGATAAGCCTGACTTTGATTATTTCTTAGAGAATGAGCTCCGCACCAGAAAACAGAAACCGTCTGAGTCGCTTCCTGATTTCATCACTGAAATTTCTGATATGGCCAGTCGCCTTTCAGAACCTTTGTTTGACCAAACTTTAATTAATGCCATAAAACACAATATGTTACCTGTTTATACACCTTTTTTGTTTCTTAGGCAGATTGATTCAATTGAACAATTTTTAGAACTTGCAAAAGAACTGGAAGTTGTTGTAGACAGAAAACCCAACAAAGAGTCAGTTAAACCTTCAGTAAAAGTAAATGCAGTTTCTAATGATTTAACTTGTCTGAAATGTAAAAAACCCGGACACTCATATAAAAATTGTAAGTCCATACCGGGTATTGTTTGTTTTAAGTGTCATAAGGCAGGGGTCACTTCTAAGACTTGTGACGTTTGTAATTCGGCTGTTAAAGACTCGCAAGAGCCAAAAAACTGATTCGGTTGCATCGAGCCCACGTTTTTGAGAAAACTTCGAGTGTCTCGATGTGTAAAAAAACAATTAGAAGTCACAAGCCGGAGGATGTTACTCGTGATAAAGATTTTTCAGGCTGGTTGGATTATTTAAAGACCTTTTTTAACATTTATCGTTCAGCTCCTATTCTTTTTACAAAACAAAGTGATGCTAGACCCTTTTTAGAATTTAAAGTTGGAAATCAAATTTTTTCAGGTTTGTTGGACAGCGGTTCCACTAAATGTGTTTTAGGCTCAAATATTCACGAACAATTTTTGCAGTCAGGTTATAAAATTAGACCTTCTTGTGGTTCTGCTTCTATAGCAGATGGCACCTCTCGGAGAATTATTGGTGCCATGGATTTGCCAGTAACTTGTGATAATATCACTAAGATAATAGAATTTTTAATTATTCCTTCTTTTGATCCACCCATCATTTTAGGTTTTGACTTTTGGATTAAATTTAAAATTGCTAGAGACTTGTGGAAAAACATTACACTTGTTAAAGATAGTCAAAATAATAAAATACAAGTTTGTTCTGTTACTCCTATTTCTGAACTTTCTCCTTCAGAGAAACAGAAATTAAATAGCACTATTGCTTTGTTTGAAGACATTTCTTATGAGAAAAGAGGTTTGGGACTCACTCATTTAGTTGAACATAAAATTAACGTTACTAGTGAACCTTTTAAACAAAGATATTGGCCTTTGAGTCCTGCTAAACAAAAAGAACTTTTTGATGAAGTAGAAGTTTTACTAAAAGAAGGCATTATTCAACCCTCTAAGTCTCCTTGGTGTTCACCTGTTTTGGCGGTGGAAAAGAAAGATGGAGGTACTAGATTGTGTTTAGATTCAAGACGATTAAATTCTGTTACTATTAAAGATTCTTATCCCCTTCCTTATACTTCTAGAATATTAGATAACCTTAGAGGTGCCAAGTATATTAGTACAATAGATCTTTCTAAAGCTTTTTTGCAAATTGCACTTGAGAAATCCTCCCGTGAGAAAACTGCTTTTGTGGTTCCTGGAAAAGGTCTGTACGAGTTTGTTCGCATGCCATTCGGTCTCACAAATGCACCGGCTGAGTTGCAGAGACTAGTAGATAAACTTTTTGGTCCAGAGTATGATAATTCTGTATTTTGTTATTTAGACGATTTAATTTGTATAAATTCTGACTTTAATGGCCATATTGAACAATTAAATAAAATTTATAATATATTAAGAGAGGCAGGATTAACCGTAAATTTAAAGAAATGTAACTTTTGCAAAGATAGACTTCGCTATCTTGGTTTTATCGTTGACAGTAATGGTTTGCATACTGATCCTTCTAAATTAGAGACAATAGAAAATTTTCCTCGTCCAGAATCGGTAAAACAACTTCGAAGTTTCCTTGGTTTATGTTCCTATTATCGTAGATTCATTTGCAAATTTGCTGATATTGCTTCTCCTTTAACTAAAATGACTGCAGGTAGTAAAAATTCTAAAAAGTCACTTACTTGGAATGACGAAGCTGAAAATGCATTCCAAGAATTAAAAAATTCGTTAGTAACTTCTCCCGTCTTGCAATGTCCCAATTTTGAAAAACCTTTCTTTTTACATTGCGACGCTAGTTCTGTGGGCATTGGTAGTGTTTTGAGTCAAGAGGATGAGAAGGGAGATCAACATCCCATTGCTTTTTATTCTAGGTCACTTAATAAATGTGAAAGAAATTACAGTACCACTGAACGTGAATTATTAGCTATTTTAGATTCCATAGAACATTTTAGACCTTATATTGAAGGAATGAAGTTTACAGTTGTCACTGACCACGCTTGTTTGAAATGGCTTTTAGGTCTCAGTAATCCTAGTGGACGTTTGGCTCGTTGGGCTGCTAGAATTTCTCAATTTACATTCGATATTATTCATAAAAAAGGTTCATTACATTTAGTTCCAGATGCTTTATCTCGCATAGAAGTCGCCGCTATAAACGCTCAGGACAGTTTAGTCTTACCTGACGATGAAATTACTGACCCTTGGTATAGAAAAATATTTATCCATTGTCAAAAATCTCCTAGAAAGTATAAGAATTTTAGAGTTGAAAATAATACTTTATATAAATTTTGTAGAAATAAATATAATCCTCACAGTCTTTTAGACTGGAAGATTGTTATACCCAAAGAGCATATTTTAGATACTATTAGATCAAATCACGATGATGTGAATTCTGGACACTTAGGAATACATAAAACTTTAAAGAAATTAAAACAGCATTATTTTTGGAAGGGAATGTTTAATGATATTCATCAATACATTTTGTCTTGCGATACCTGTAAAGCTTATAAACATACTACATCTCCACCTTTTGGTATTATGATTAATCCTAAAAAAGTTGATCGTCCCATGCTTATGCTCTCAGTTGATATCATAGGAATTCTACCTAAAACTTATTCTGGTCATAGATACATACTTTCGGTTGTAGACGTTTTTACTAAATATTGCTGGTTCTTTCCAATGATCAATGCTACCACTAGAGTAATTTGTAAACATTTTGAAAAAGAAATATTTCTCAAATTTGGTTGTCCAAAAATAGTAGTTTGTGACAATGGAACTCAATTTACTTCAAAACATTTTGTAGATTTTTTGAAAGGTTTTAATATAACCAAAATATTTTATAATACTTTGTATACACCTCAAAATAACCCTGTTGAGAGATATAATAAAACGGTCGAAACCTGCATATCGTGTTTTGTTAAAGATGATCATAGGACTTGGTCAAGTTTTTTGCCCAATGTTCAATTAGCTTTAAATAATAGTGTAAACATTGCTACTGAGTTTACTCCTAACTTTCTGATGTTTGGTAGGGAGCTTATTCTTGATGCGTCATTACATCACTTTAGTAGTTCTGTTGATAACTTATCTCAACTAGAAATTTCAAATAGGAATGCTTATGCAGTTTCTCTTAATTCACTTAGTGATATTTTTGTTAAAGTTCAAGCTTACTTGTTAAAGGGGTATAAGCGAAATGCCGCTTATTATAATAAAGGTCGGAAAGTCATTTCTTTTGGTGTGGGTGATATGGTGTGGAGAAGAAGTTTTGTTCAATCTCATGCTCCAGCATATTTTTCAGCTATGCTTGCACCTAAGTTTGTAAAGTGTAAAATAACTGAAAAGGTTTCGGATAACGTTTATGTTTTGAAAGATTTAAATAAAGGTTCAGTGGGACGTTATCATGTTAAAGATATTATTAAATTTTAATTTGGTTTCCAAGTGTTAGTCTTGATTTTGATAAATTCTGTTTGAAGGTCACTTTTGACAGTGTGATGTACGTGTGGATGGATGATAGGTTATCAGCAGTTTGAAAGATGTATGTTAGGTAACTTCTTATAAATTTATTGAATTTGAATTCTTAACATTCTAAAAATAAAACTTAGGCCATTTTTGTTAATTAAATACAATTTTTTTCCACACTAAATGTTTTTCACACCGAAGGATCTTATTTTATGTTTTGTTCGTTTTTGTTGGATTGTATAAGATCTTATTTTTTTAAGGGTAACCTTTTATAGGGTCATTCTGTAACCTTTGTTACAAAATGCCTTATTATTTTTTGAATCTTGGTGTAACTTTTGACCTTGATTTCGACTCTTTTTTCCATTGTGCTCGGAAAGTCGGTGGTGTTGTGCCGATCACAATGTGGGATTTCGGCCCCGGCCATATTTTTTCCTTTTTCCATTGTGTTGGACATTGTTGTTCCAATCACAATGCGGGATTTTTTTTTGACTTTCGTCATTCTTTTTTCTTTGCGTTCGGAAGTTCGGTGGTGATGTGCCGATCGCATTGTGAAACCTTGGCTTTCGCCTTTTCGTTATTGAGATTTCTCATTGGAGATCTCAATGATTCTTTGTGTTTGTCTGTGTTTGGGAGATTGGTAGTGTTGAGCCAGTCACAGCAACATTCTTTTACAGCTATTGTGCTCGGGAATTCGGTGGTGATGAGCCGATCACAGTACGCTTTCCTTTGTTTCGTTGCAGGTTGTGCCTGTAACAATATTTTAAATAAGGTCTTTCAGCTTTATTTAAAAACTTTTGTTTGGAGTTTCAAATTTTTTTGGATTGTTGGATACGGAGTTAGTCAGTGGCAAAAGAGCCTAACTGCACTCATAGAGATGGTAGAGTTGGAAGCAGTTGACATAGTAGTCAGTGGCAATAGAGCCTAACTGCACTCAAAGTTGTACTGTTCCAAGTGGTTTGAAATTTTTAGTCAGTGGCTATAGTGCCTAACTGCACTAAAAATTGTAGTTTGTATTGGTAAATTGTTCGAATTCGTTTGAAATTTGTAGTCAGTGGCTATAGTGCCTAACTGCACTGTTTTGGAGTTTAGAAGCGCTAAGAGATTTCTCTCTTCGTTTCATTTAACTAGTTTTTATAACTTATATTTTTTCCTGTTTTTCACAGATTTCATTTTTGACTTTTTGTCATTTGCATGTTTTTACTTTTATTAAATTCTTGAGACCTTGTCGTTTGACATGTTCAGAATTCATTTACACTTCGAATCTTTTATGATTCTTTTCTTTTTTTGGATTTAGAAAGTTGTTAAGACTGGTCTATTGTGTTGAAGATTTCTTTCTAATAAAAGAAAGTTCCTTTCTTTTATTTTCGGGGAGGGATGTAATGTAACGAGTCTTTTAAGCCTGTTACATACTATTGAATTCTTTGCTTTGATTTGTAGGCTCTGGTTGGTGTTGCCTTATGAAAATTCATTTTTTGGTTGACTTGGATTCGTGAAGTGGTCACACTGAGTTTTATTTTCGATGCTGTCAAATTGACTTTGACATTTCTTGCTTTTCGACCTACAGCCTGGAATCAATGGAGTGATTTTTGAGCGCTCCATTAAAATCTCAAAATATAACTTGAGATGGGCGGCATCTAGTCCCTAATTATGTGGTAGCCGATTGCCCTTGTCATGATCCTAATTGGATAGCCTTTATTTTTTAAGGTAAGCGAATTCTTTGTGATTTCGGTCCGTTCCGCGTTGTCATGGCTATTTTGATAGCAGACGCTAATAGTTTCCGATATTTAATTGTTTCAGGATCTTTTATCTTCATTTGATAATTATTTGCTTGGATTAATTCATCTACTGATGACCACATTTTGATTTTTGGAAGAAACGGTGAGTTTAATTGTATTTGTTCGTAACGACTCCTGCGTCGAATCGCCATTTTTTATCCGCTAACGATTATTCATGTTTGTTTTCAGCCACAAGGCGTTTTTTTTCCATATTACTTAAATTTTTGAACGCACGCCCCTACCAAAATGCAAAATCTTGGACCGCCGTTGGCAATCTCGGCGAATATCACCAAGATGCTCTTGGATAATCCATCAGGTTCCTAATTTAGTCGACGGAGTTTGGTATGGTTTATGATACATAACTTCAATTTATTTTAAAAAAGTGCAATAATGACAGGTCTTATAATAACAACGATGTCATCTTAATTTTACACATTAGAGCTGTTAATTTTAGAAAGGAATTTTCAAACCAGTAGCCTTCGGGTAATAAAGTCGTTCTTACTTTTCATGATCGATTTTTATTGATGCCTTCCCGCTTGAAGATTAAAAGTCTCAAGCTCCCGCAGGTAAGTCTATCCTTGGCATAGTTTTGTGTGTACTCCAGGCGCCCGAATTTTCACTTTTACTTATTTATATTTGGAGCACACCCCACAGTTTAATTTCATTCATCTCACACACTCTTTTTTTTATTATTACAATAGACACCTCACACAAATAGGTTTCATGAAAATTTTTATTTACTTTCAGTTCCATGTATGGGGACCCCTTTATCTTATATTTTTTAAATTTTTGTACATAAATCATAAAGCATTTCACTGAATACATCTACTTACCAAGTTTCAACTGTGTAGTCTTAATAGTTTCCGAATAAAATAGCTGTGATATACGGAGAGACAGACAGACATGACGAATCTCTAAGGGTTACGTTTTTGTCATTCGGCTACGAAACCCTAAAAAGGGCTAAAATCAATCTAAGGAGGCAAAATAAAGTGAAAATATTTAAATGAAAAATATCCCTGGATTGATAAACTTAAAAATTTTCTGGAAAGATTTGCTGTATTGATAAACTTAAAAATTCTCCGCATTTTCAAATCTATGTTTTATGCTTTTGTATAAATAATCTATAAATGTAACATGCCAAAGAAATGTTTATTAAAAAAACCTAAAATTGGGAGTACAGTTTGTATGAAAGATCTTTGTTCACTTATACTAAAAAAACATGGTACAATCACTTCTTTAGAAGAGTTGCTGTAATAAACCAAAACAGCCCTTTAAAATGGGTCTTGGTTTTCCTGCCGAAATGCAGAAATACCAAAGGTTAAGTGGGTGAAGGGGTTTTTTGAGGCTCATCATGGGTTATTTACTGATACTTGATACCAGCTATTGTTTAATACAGGTTATAATCAGTAGCTATTTAGAAAAGAAAATAAAGTGTTGAAAGTTGAGGGACACGCCACGCTTCATACAAAAATCTGCCACCCCATTTAGGCCCACCTTCGAAACAGCCAGCAGCCAGCTGTTGGGCAGCTTTAGTCTACTCTAGTCTCACCACATTATGACATAAGTATGTCAGGCTGAGGTGAAGCTTGTACCAGTGACTTGCACTGTATGCAACATATGGCAACTACAATAGATCCCACCCTTACATCATGAAGAATATTATGAATTAGGGAAAGCCAAGCTTATAAGTGTGTATGAAAGTACTGCCACTAGCTTCTACCCATGTAACCACCCCTTAACATCTGTCTAGTATTGGGCATGCAATCGTAATTCAATTTTCACCTATTAGGCATATCATATCTCTCTCTGAATTAAGACATTGTCATGTTTTTAAGAAAATGAAACAGGATTTTCTCTTATTGGGCTAACAATTAATTCTCAGCTAGTCTTAAAATTTTATACAGGTGCTGCGCCACATTGTAACAAAGGGAACTCCTCCTCCTAAAGTGTGGTGGGTACCACCAATGGGTCTACATTCCTGCCTCAGAACAGCACTAAGATATCTAAACATCCCAATAGTAAGTAGAAAACTCGAGAACTTTAAATGCAAATGCTATTAAACTATTCAATTTATACAAAAAACAATGTAATTGCTTTTCAATAGATGGTATCTTCTGATGACCATTGTCAAGAAGTTGTTGGTCTTTGCCGGGAGAAGACATATGCTGGTCTTGTTGGCTGCTCTGGAGAGTACCTAGTATTTCAACCTCCAAGATACTTTAGCTCTTCACAACTGAAGCTTACATACAGGGTAAGATCCAAAAGTTTGTTTGATGCCAAAAATAAATGCTGCTGGTTGCAGTGCTGCCAGAGAATGATTGTTAAGTTTTTATTTCTAACATGAAAATACAAATTTTGACTGGATACAATTTTAATGTTATTAAGTATGTGTTCATTGCAGTCATCACTGGAAACAAAAGAGTACATGGTGCATGAGCTGCCACAAGTGTTAGAGGTACCACAAGACCGACTGTGCCTTATGGCCGCCTTACTTGGTGGGACTATCCTCTCCGAGCTATGTTTAGTTGATTTCCATAAACGTGTGGGAATCACACAAAAGAAGGTGCGCAATTATTTGAACACTGCATTATACATATTACATTATAATTTTGCATGTATGGAAAATCTAAGGTGATTTTTTTTTGACGATATGCCTGTTTCCACTAACCATGGTGGCCACATTCTAAAAAGTCATGGAAAAGTTAGGGGAGCTCAAGGTGGTCAGTGAAATACGAGGCACAACCTGAAATTCCGAAAAAAAATTAAATACGTCCCAAAAATTGTAAAATAAAGGATATAATGAATTGAAGCCCACTCCCGGCCAGCCCTATCTAATTTAAAAAAAATTGATTGTTAAAACCTATATGCAAAATAAACATAATTTATCATTTATTTATCAAAAATGAAGTTTATAACCAGTGTAAAATATTTTCAGCAGCAGGTCCCTCCAGAAGGTTTAGTAAAAGCCATTTGTCAATATGTCCGAGAATTGCCTTCATCTGATGTAGATGCTGCATGCATTGATGTATTTGGTGACCTTAATGATCTTCGATCTGCCAAACTGAAACAAGCTGTACAATATTACTTGAATGGGACTAAAGATGGATTTTTGAAGTACAGAACTGCATCTGGTGAGACAATATTAATTTCGTTTGGCATGTTTGCTTCATCGGTTTTAAAAATTAACAATATAATGACATTTATTATTTCAGGCCGTCGTCCTAAGAGTAACAAAAAAAATCAAAGATCTGATGTTAGCCCACAGGCAACTCCATCCGACTTAGACACAACTAAACTGGCAGCTGAATCGTCTGAACACGAGGTTTATATTTTATTTTAACAAGTATAAAATTGCTATAGTCATCCACGCCTTTTACATCGTCATCAATACCATTGGCATCCATTGGCAAATCGTCAGATATTTTTGCATGATTACTAGTTCTAAATTTAAATAACTATTGTCTAAGTGCAAGTGACCTATTTTTTAATCAGTTGTTTTTATTCGCCCTATCCCTTTTTGTATTTTTATGTCCCTTTTGTTATTTACACTAAGCACTTCAGATAGTTAGAAAAACTGCAAATTCAATAAATTGCAGCAAAAAGGCTTGGACGACTACAAATTGGCAACAGCAAATGCATCAATTAACGCCGACTTTAGCATGGAAGACAAATCTTCTGAGATACAGCAAGGACTTGCGGCGGTATCGTTGGACTCCGGTGTTGCCTTGGACGCGGCCGCAGCCAAGCAGCAAACTCTTCCTCTGGCTGATAACAATGAAAAACCACAATCTGCTCCTAAAGAGGTCTGAAATATGTTTATGCGAGTTCTAGACTCTTTTAGGTTTTATAAATGTAAATATAGTTGTATTTACATTTATCAATGCTAAAAAGAGTCATGTGTTTAAGTTAAGCTTTGATTGGTGTGAAATGATCATGAATCATTTTCCTTTTTAACCGACTTCAAAAAAGGAGGAGGTTATAATATGTTCGTGTGTATGTATTTTTTTTTTTTTTTTTTTAAGTTTCCCTCAGCTTGTCAAGTGTACATTAAAACAGCAATAACGTCCTTTGATGAACCTTTCGCTCCTCTAAGCTGATGTTAGTGTGTATGGTTCCATACGAGAGGTGGAAGCTGCTTGACACTTAATTTATTTAATAAAATAATATGGTAGGTAGCACGTACATAAATATTTGTTGTATGTTTATAGGGGCGCCCGAATTTGAAGCAGGTATCAAACGAAGACAATTGCCCCCCGGCTCCTGCTGAAGTATTACGTACATGTGCCGAGCGCCACGCGCGCGGTCTCATGCACCCTCAGATGTTGTCGATCCTGACACATCGTCAAGTAACCTTACCGGTGCTTATGGAGGATGATAATCACCGCGAAATACCGTCGATACATCATTTCTTTAGACCTATCAGACAAAATGTGTATGCAATTTTGTATAACATGCATCATCACCGCTTTATGGCACAAAAAGCCAAAGGTAACCTACTGATTTATAACATTGTATACTGAAACCTATAACATTTATGGTTGACGGTGCTTGTTTTTTTTTTTTAGAGGAAGGCTCAAGTTCTGTGAATATCGATCGCCCTTGTACTGTTCAAATATCCGAATGGATATATTCCCGCGTGAACCCTGGGAAGAATCCTGAAACTGTGCCGGGAATCGTTTTAGAATGGCCTGTACCAACAGTGCAAAGGCTTTGGTTCGGGTGAGCTTATATCTTTAGGTATTTTGCTCATCATTAGTCTACTTTTGTTTATGGACAGACCTGCAAAGATACTGAATGTAATTAATATTATGTAACATAAATTAAAAAGATATTCTAAACCTTTTTCCTACATTGCAACTCCTTACTATTGCAAAGGAATAAATGTTATTTTTTATTCGACTTGTTACAGAACTGCCCAAGATGATAAATGTCGCCGTATGAGAGCATTCCTCTCTTGCTTGCGCTCCGATACTCCATTGATGTTAAATACGTCCTACGTGCCGCAACATTTGCTTATTTTAGCTACTGTCTTAAGGTGAGACGATGCACTTTTACCGTCAATATTTCTTTATTTAACCAATATTCATCATACAACTAAGCAAGTAACTTATTGCTAACATCGTAATATCGGAGATGTCCGTAGGCGTCTGTCAACTCTATTCACGTCGCACAAGCCCTATTTTGATCTTTATAGCATTGAGCATTCCGGTGGAAATTAGCTTGTGCAACCTGTGTATCTGTTACCGGCCAAATCCGATTTCAGGCTGCAACTAGTTGGTCCTAGGTCAAACCGTTTTATAGTGTCAGGATACACAAACCCAAACCAAGCAATTACACTGCACCGAACCCGGTTGTAGCGTTCGCCGGCCGCTCGCTACGCTTGCTCGGCTGGCCCGTTGTTGATCACAGTTCTAACCTAACCTCTATGATCGTTTCTTTGTGATAAGACTTAGTTTGGCCTGAAATCAGGTACAGATGGTAACATATCCATGAGGTCACGCACTCTGGGAAGCTTTTTTTGGAACACCAATGTTAGTTTAGGTCTTTCTATAGTTCTGCCCTTTAGAACCTCCACACCAGTATATTTTCAATTTATTAAGTGAGACTTTCTCATGTAAGAACAGTTTAAAACTATTTTTCACCTTGATCAACAACTTACAGATTTATAATGACATCTCAAATTCAAATTTTGAGGCGCCAGGAGTTGGATGCATTTTTAGCTACAGCTTTCTCAAATGATCTCATGAATGCACTTCATTTGCAAGAAATGACCGTAAGTGTGAAAAGTGTCAGTAACGTTCTATAATTTTATACCTCATGGCCGGCAAACATAAAAGCGTTGTGACGTCATTTCACGAATATAGGCGTCGTCATTCGGAAAAGTGGCTTGGGAATGTCATGAAGATTTTAGCCCTGTGACATCACAGCGCAGTTATGTGTCGGCACTTATTGATCACCACTATAATGTGAAGCGAATAATGTAATAAATATTGTAGGTGAACGGTATAAACTCTCGTGGCGTGCAACTGGGTGCACTAGTGATGGCGGGCGCGGAGGCGGCGCTGCTAGCCAACGATGCGTGCGGCGCGCCCGTGCCGTGGCTGGTGGCGGCGCCGTGGCTGTACTTCGACGGCAAGCTGCTGCAGCGCAACCTGCACCGCGCCAACCACTGCAAGCACCTCGCTCAGCTCTGCGATAACCATCTGGATACGGTAGTCAAGGTCAGTCACCTGGCTACACGAAAATCTTCGTCTTTAACAGTCATTTATTTTAATGCAGATCATGTTGAAAACATTGTAATGACAAACAAGCAAATGACTCAGGGGCGGGTGCAGTAATTTATTGGTCATGATTAGTATTCTTTATTTTGTTTTTAAAAGCTTATACATAGCTTGCAATGTTTGTAATATGTATGTAAGTATGTTCGGGCGGATTCTTGCACCTCAATTTTGAAGCAGATATCTTCAACCGATTGAGGTGAGATTTTGCACCCATATGGGTATCACGGAACAATGCAATATTATGGTGAGATAGAGCTGACCTGATGATGGAGCAGGAAGGTGGCCATAAAAACTCTATTATAAAACGACATAACCCCATCGAATTTGGGTTCATATGATTCGTCTTAACGAGTATATGGTCTTTAGATAGTATCCAGGATCTGATGATGAAGCTCGGAGCTGGCCATAGAAACTCCGTCATAAAACGACCTAACCCCACCGAGTCTGGGTTTGTTTGATTCGTCTTGACGAGTATTTGGTCTTTAGATAGTATCCAGGGTCTGATGATGGAACTCGAAGGTGGCCATAGGAACTCCGTTATAAAACGACTTAACCCCATCGAGTTTGGGCTCGAATGATTCGTCTTGACGAGTATTTGGTCTTTAGATAGTATCCAGGGTCTGATGATGGAACCCGAAGGTGGCCATAGGAACTCCGTTATAAAACGACATAACCCCCCGTCGAGTTTTGGCTCGAATGATTCGTCTTGATGAGCATTTGGTCTTTAGATAGTATACAGGGTCTGATAATGGAGCTCAAAGGTGACCATAAGGACGCTGTAATGAAACGACGCAACCTCATTGAGTTTGAACTCTACGATTCGACTTGACAAGCACGTTGTCTCTAAATTATATCTAGGGTCTGATGATGGAGCTGGAAAGTGGCCAAAGGAATTCCGTAATAAAACGACGTAACCCTATCGAGTTAGGGCTCGTTTGATTCGTCTTGATAAGTACTTTGGTCTTAAAAATATCCGTATGGAACCCCGTCAGATTTAGGAAAATAAGTTGATTCCATTTGTTACGAATGTGAATTCTATTTGATTAGATGGATGACCCAATGCCAATGCGATCTGAGCATTCGTCATATCGCTAACGTTGCGCCACAGATTACCCGGGCGTGCCCTGTTGTACTGAAGCCCTTATCCTCCTAGAATGAACTTCTGGGAGGATGGACCGTTTATATCCTATACTCGTGGGAACAACATGATTAAAAATCATGCCATCTAACTTACAATGTACGAAACTATGTTTGTTCGGGTGTAATCTTACGGTTCAATTTTTGAAGCAGATGTTAACTTCAACCGATGGAGCTGAAGTTTTGTGTAAACGTTTAGTTTGAATGACAATGCACGATTAGCGTTTTTAGTGGCGCATTCCTCCAAACACCCAAGTCCAGTTAAGGCCGTGCCAAGGACTGAGTGACATCAGGGCGTAAAATGATGTCGTGAACGTATCGCCTCAGGGCACCGGGATGAACTCTGTTGTATAGCTCTTACACTTTTTTTATTATTATTTTGTTATGGTGGGTGGAAAATCATCAAATAACTCCTCCCGCTCTTGGGCAGAGCGAAAGGTAGTGTCAGACTTCTACTGACTAAAAACCACCCATGTTCCTTCTTAGCCCTTCATGTCGAGGCCGCGGTATCTCTTGCGAACAACCCGCAGCCCCGACGGGTAGCTCTTACCCTTAACCAAGCTCTGGGAGGGTCGACAAATATTTCTTTAGTGTCAAGTATACGTGACCTTAAGAAGGGTAAAATCATTAGAAGGTCTCCTTATTGAAGAGCAAGACTGTTCGAAATTAACCGGCAAATGACCTTGCAGCAATTAATGAGATTACCAGACTGAGAAACCCGCCCAGCGATAACTAAAAACAAGCTTTTATACCATACCTACTCTAAAAAGCTTATTTTATTCACGCAAAACAGTGAATAAAAAGGCCTTTTATTCACTGTTTTGTTTTTATTCACTATTTTGGTGTTTGAATTTGGAACACAAAAATATATCCGGTCTCTATTTCAATGCTTACACAAACTCCTTGCGCTAAAATTCGAAATTCAAAACTCTTTGGTGCAAATAAATTCTCGAGATTTGATTGGTCGATATTTGCGACAAGGAGTTTGGCATTAGATTAATAAATATTGTTTCACAAGTTGACCACCCTAATGATAATAATAAGAAAATTACGCTTAATTTCAGTCATTGCTCTAATTTTAATGTCCATTTCAATTAATGTAACAATTCTTATTTCTTGATTAAATTTCTATTTTCGCTTAAATTATGTCTTTTCTCGTAGTCATGATATAAAGTATAGTATGCAACTCCTGAATAAAGTACGAATTTATATCGAGGGCCATGAATCACTCGCGTCGTTCAGGATTCTAACAGTTGAATCACTCGCTGCGTTCGTGATTCAATCATTAGAATCCTTCACTTGCTCGGGACTCATCTACGGCCCTCGCTTTAAATCCGTCCTTTATTCACTAGTTGCATAATATACTATTATTTCAATGCGCTAAAAACAATAAAATAAACTTTTCCTTTAAAACTTTAACTATCAACATAAAACGTCATCACACAATTTAAATGAAATAAAAGCTTGTCGCGAGATTTACCTATGTAGATAAACAAGTAAATGTGAAAACTATGTGTATTTTAACCGACTTCAAAAAAGGAGGAGGTTATATGTTCGTTGTATGTTTTTTTTTTTTTTTTTATGTATGTTACCTGGTTTCTCCTCCATTTGTGAACCGATTCTCAAAATTCTTTTTTATTTGAAAGAGTATACTCCTGAGGTGGTCCCATTTAAATTTGGTGAAGATCTGATCCTGATCTTCGGAGATATACAATAGAACTCTTCAAAAATAGACGGCAAATCTGTCGTGATTGCTGCAATCGCTTGGATGTTTATTGTTTAAACAACATCATGACGTAACATCACGCCTGTATGATCTGAGGGGGTACGCAGATGTGTACACCCAGATTTGGACAGTAAGATATTATGTAATGTTCCATTTATTGGGGATAAATAAAACCTATTATTTGTTTGGGAACAACTAAAAATGGAAAAATAAAAAACTTTTTTGCAAAAAATAAAACCGACTTCAAAAACACAAAAAAGTGAAAAACACAAAAAAGTGAAAAATAAACTTCACAAGAAAAAGCAGCTTCTGAAGTCGGTGGCAAAGAAAACGAAATCAAACAAACAAAATGTCACCGACTTCAGAAGCTGCTTTTTCTTGTGAAGTTTATTTTTCACTTTTTTGTGTTTTTCACTTTTTTGTGTTTTTGAAGTCGGTTTTATTTTTTGCAAAAAAGTTTTTTATTTAATTTTAAAATCCTTAAATCTTAATAAAACAAGTACTTAAATCTCGCGACAAGTTTTTATATCATATTATGAATTGTGTGATGAAGTTTTAAGTTGATAGTTAAAGTTTTAGAGGAAAAGTTTATTTTATTCTTTTTAGCGCATTAAAATAAAGGCTTGTTTTTAAAAAACTTTTTTACTTTAAATTTATTTTTTTAATTAGAATTCTGTTTATGATTTGACATTTATTGTAGAGTCTAATTTTAATATTGATTGTGTTTTTAATTTTTGATTTTAATTTTGACATTGATTTTAATTTTGTTTTTGAGTCTGATTTTAATATTGATTATGATTTTAATTTTTTAATATTGATTATTATTTTTTATTTTAATTTTGATATTGATTTTTAGTTTGTTTTTGAGATAAATAGTTTTGTTTTTCATTGTGGGGTATGAATTATATTAAGTATGGATTCTGTTATCTGAAATAAAGAAATATTATATTTATTATTATTGTGCCAAAGCTAAGCACACAGTAATTAATTCAAATTAAACCAACATAGTCTAGAATGATTAAGGACCGTAAAAGAACCTTTTTGGTAAACTGGGTTAATTATTATTTTGCATATAGGTATTTCAGATAGGTACCTCGTTTTTCTCCGGTGACTTGGTGGTTTTACTATATGTTTAAATCATGTTGATGTTTCGCCTAGATTTTATAGAAAATTGCCCATGGTTCTTTTCCAAAACCTTTATAGGGACGCGTGGATGAAGTGGTAAAAACGATGTAAATGCAAAAGCTGGTTCTGGTAAAAAACTAGTAATTTATGATCCTGTCAGTGATGCAAGAATTCGTTCGTGTGCGTATACAGGTGGAGCGCATGCGTAAAGCGATCCTGGAGGGCCTGGAGGTAGAGTTCGCGATGCCGCCGCTGCCGCTAGTGGCGGGCGTCGTTGGCGGCCCGCTTGGTGGATGGACGCGCGGGCGTGGTCGCGGCGCGCGTCTCGAGATCGCCGGCGTTGTGGTGGGCCAGTGGGGTGGCGGCAGCTACCCAACGCGCACGCCACGCTACCCGCAGGTAAGTCTCTTCTACATGCGATATTTGTTCATTAGGAATTTCGTACGTGGTCGACAACCCTAACCCTCCGAAGAAAACAGGCAATATTTTTTTTATAAAGAGATGGGAAGGGGAGGGAGGGAAACTGTTAAACGTGTCGTATAACTCGTTGCAGGTGAGCTACGTGGGCTATACGCCGCCTCCCCGCAACGCGTACGGCGGGCGTGGCTGGCGCGGGGCGCGCGGCCCTAGGGGGCGTGGACGCGGCCGCGGGGCCGGGGCAGCGCCGCCCCCGGGCCGCACCGCCCGCCGGTCTCGCCGCGAACAGGACGAGCCAGCCAAGCCCGCTACTCTCACTGTTAACGGGTAAGATATTAAGCAAATAATTACCTAATGGTATACATCAGCCCCAAAAAGATGTAAACACGAACATATATTCTATTGCATAATTTTCTGCGTTACAATGTAAAGCTACGAACATAGTTAACAATTTATTTCACCAAAACCTCATACAGACCGGATACATAATAATAAACACTCTCATGATCAAAACTAGGCACAGACTGATAATTTCATACTATTGCAACAAGTGACTTGTTTCGAAAACTTCGTTTGCTAAAGGAACAAAAACTTTATTTTCTGTTCTTTTCATTTCATGAGTGTCATTTGTTGGTTTCTTAGCCTTTAAAGGTCACTCACCGGGAGCATTCGCGTATTAAAACAATGAAAGCATTGTGTTACAATACCGCACCGCGCCAGCGATTGACTGGATGATCAAGGAGCATTCGGTTAAACTGTAAACGTGCGTTCGTGCGTGATATCGATTCATGTATCGACATTTTCAGTTGTAATGATCAGTTTTTCGCAAACTGCTGTACTGTTATAAATAATGTTAGCAATACCAGTTCAGTGATGTTACGAACGTTAATGCTCCCATGCAGTGAGTAACTACCATAAACAAACTTGCACAAAATTGTTGCGGAAACATGCGCGTGACGAAATCATAAAATGATTAATCTCCATTGGTCTTTCAGGAAGACTGTGAGACCTGAGGATGTGCGCCAGCAAGGAGAGGGCATCCCACACGTAGAGCCCTCTGCCCCCGACACCGATGGTGATGGTTAGTATCACTTTTTCCCGCAGGACATGCTGCACAATGCACATACCAGAATTTGCTGATTGCTTTTGAATCACGCCGATATGACAAATTAACAGTTGAATATATTCAGTGAAGTTCCGTATGGTGTCGGACGCAAAGAATAGCACCATCCCATATCTTCCCGTGGGTGTCGTAAGAGGCGACTAAGGGACTTACCAGAGAATGGGCAGCAGCGTTCATAACAACCATACTGCGATCGCCAACCCGCCTGCCAAGCGTGGCGATTATGGCAAATTTCCCCCTTCTGGGGGAGGCCTATGTCCAACAGTGGACATCTTATGGCTGAAATGATGATATTCAGTGAAGAGACCTGAGCTAAAACACTGGTTGATTACCTTATGTATTCACTTTACTATATATAGAAAAAAGTTACGACATAATTATCCAAAAAAAAACGTTTATAGGTGCCGCCCAGCCTCAAAAAATTAAGACTGTTAAAAATGCCAAGAAGAATATGGGCAAAGGAAAGAAAAAGAGCTCTAGCCAGAAGTCTGATCCTGCTCAAACGGTGGAACCTAATGGCCAACTCGATAAGACTAAGGTGACTGCAGAGTAAATTACAGCAACCGCACAATGACGACAACTAAATTACGGAATTTACAGACCGAGCTTTCCTACTCAATTTCTTTTTTTTGTCCTCATGACAAGTTAAGGTGACAGCCAGACTTATTTAATATGGTGATATATTTTAGGTGGCGGAGCAATGCCACAATTCTGAAAAGGAACACATTGGTCAAGGTGATGCACCAGTTTCAAACTAAAGTATTCATTTCTTAAGGTAACTTCGTTATTGTTTAATTTTTATTTAGTATTGATTGATTTGAAATCAACTTAGTTTAGTTTTTTTGTGGCTTGTGTTTTAATAGTTCAGTAATATTAATTTAATTTTTTGAGGAAAGCTTGCTATACCTATAAGTCATACAGGAAAAAATGCTAATAACATTTTTGCAATACATAACGGTTTCAAATCGTATCGGTAAATAACATACATAATACACAATCAAAATACATAATGTGTTTAAACACTTCTTGGGAAAATACGTCGGAATGCGTTTATTTTAGCACGTATTTGTGAGGTTGCATAATAATATATTCCTAAATGGAATAAAAACTAAATCTATTTTCGAGATTTGGTTAAGGCTTGGATGGTGAATATCCACCTTTTAAAAAGTATACGTGCCTGAAGATCTAAAAGACTTCCCTATTTTGAGACTGATTTTGTATTACTTTAATTGACACAATAAGTGTCCAATTAATAATATTATTAAAGACAAGTGACATAAATATTGAGGCCCATTTTATGCCCCAATACACCCTAATAAGACAAATATGGCTCGATTATTTTGTATTTTACTATAATGAGACCTATAAATACTGATGTAAACTGAAAAACAAGATCTATATTTCTAGAGAAATAATGTGACCAAAGGGATTAGGTTCTATTAACTGAGGTAGAAAATATCTCTTAGAGTAATGAATAAGGACCGAAGAGCACCCATTATTTGACAAGTGATATTTAAAATATTTATATATTACTAAATTGACCTGTTGATTGTTAAGTCATGTTTTATTAAAAAGTGAGATGACATAGTACTTAGTATGTTTTATTTTTAAGCATATGAAGTACTAAGTCAATATTATTTATTTACACATAGTATATTTACAATTTACCAAATCATAATTTTTTACTTTTAAGATGGTTTGGTCTATGAAATCTCTTGAAAAATTGTTTAAAACTTATCAAGGAATATTCTAAAATTTCAATATAAAAGCTGTAGCTGTTCACATATTTCCATCACTATTAGAAATAAATTTCAAAAACCTTGTAGTTGATTACATAGACTAAACCAAAATACTTTCAGACTTGTTTTTGGGATCTCTTGAGCCATTGTTTAGGCGTTATTGATGTGTGTGTGAGTGTTGTTAAAATAAAACATGTCTGAACTACCTTTATATAAGACGATCTCTGCAGTGAATATAAAGGTACAACAGGCTATATCAATGTGGGAACTGTGATTACAAAATGTTAATTATTAAATGTTCCAGTCAAGGACGAAACTCTAGGAAATGGAACTACTATTGTTAGTATAAAAGTGCATTTATTGAATGATATGTGGTGCTTATAAATTTGTGGGACTGCCTGAAACGAGTCTGAAACATATAGATTTAAGTCTAACGATAAACGTTTATTAAAACTGAACGAGCATTCGCATTTTGATACTTCCTCGTAATATAGGGTATTATTTCGATAGGAAATCGTAGATTTGTTATTAGTGATATATTTATATGCATTTTTGGGAATTTCAATACTGCGAATGTTCTTCAATTTATATGTATTTTTGTAAATTTGTTATATTGTTATACTTAAATTTAGCTGGAATGAGAAACATGGATATAAGGACAGTCTTACTAAATGACTCGAATGGTGGAATAACTGTCGCAATTGGTTACTTAAATTTACATTCCATTCAGATCTTTCCAACGGTAATTGCACAGTTCACGCCAGTCGGGAATGGAACTAAATGAAGACTTTACAATTTTGAACGCTTTAAACCCTGGCCAGAACTAAACACTAAATATGTTGCCACAATAACATATAAATAATAATTGAATGAATTGATGAATCAACTCATGATCAGAACTTGGGTGCTGTGCACACATGCAGCAGCCACTAGGCTGTTCCAAGACACAAAATGCAAATCAAAGTAATTGCCTCTGACTTCGTAACGTCGCCACAAGGTGGCAGGGGCGCTGGACCGTCGTCCGCCGCCCTGCAGCTCGAGCGTTCAACTTGCATGTGAACGCTCACATTGCAAAGTATTCGCAAGCTGTCGCCCAGAGCGATATGCACTTTATATTATACATTTAAACATTTATATAATTATTGCTTGCTTATTAAATAGACACCATGTTAGCGTTTAGAATTTTAACTTCAATGTATTTTGATTTGTTTAAGAATTATGTATAACAATGGTAAAAGCATGTGAAAAGTAATAATCGTATAATACGGGAGATAATGTTTGCTGTTTATAATGTTAAATGTCACCACAGAAGGTTAATTTTTTAAATGTTACCGAAACTTTATAAATTGAATTGTTAAGATAACTTCGTTATTCTCCATTTTCATGCTATAAATTATCACATACATTTTAAAACTAGTTGTTGAAAGGAGGAAGTAGATTTTATTTATCTCTTTTAAATCCATTATTCACTATAGTTTTAGATTATTCTCAACAATATAATAACTTTTACTATCTACATTAATAAATTTTGTTTGGTGACAATGGTCATGATTATCAACATATAATAATCAAAATATATTAGAATACTTGTCATGTTAACATACATTTTTCGTAATTGAAGTAGCAAACGTGGAACCGTGGCTTTTTGAAAACACTTATAACTTAGAACCTACGTACGTAAACCCGCATTGTGAAGTTTTAAAATTGTTCATTTTTAGTCAATGAACATAAAAAAAATTGGATGAAATTTAAATTGTAAAGAGTTGTATTTGTCTTCAAATAAAACGTTCCATTATTATACCAAGATATTTTATTTCATTCCTTTAATTGTAACCTTTTATGCACTTCAGTGATGGTGGTTTCTTCTAAATTAGCGATATGATTAATGACTACTTGGGCTGCATCCTTTATATCGTTGTATTGATGAAGCAGCCTCACTTGGACATATTTTTTCTCACTAAGCATTTGATCAAGTGCAGTTTCCGCCTCGATCAGTTTGTTATAACTTTCTTTCATGCTTCTGGACATTGCTCAAATAACTGTTCCTGTTGAATAATAAGATTGGTCCAATATAAAGGTATTTCCAAAATTAAACATTTTTAGGTACAAATTTATACTATATTTATTGATAATCATAATATATGTCATATCTCGTGTTTCAAGCTCCTACCAATTAGTAGTTTCGTAGATTCGTAACAAATCAAAAAAGCGAAAAAACCGACTTAAAAAAAATGTGAAAAACAAAAAAGTGAAAAATAAACTTCAGAAGAAAAATTAGCTTCAGAAGTCGGTGACATTTGTTTATTTGCGTTCGATTTTTTGCCACCGACTTCAGAAGCAAATTTTTCTTCTGAAGTTTATTTTTCATTTTTTTGTGTTTTTCGATTTTGTTTTTCACATTTTTTTTAAGTCGGTTTTTTTTGCAAAAAAGTTTTTTTATTTTTCCATTTTTAGTTGTACATAATATTCTACACAAATATTTACTATGCATTTAACATTCAACCAAGAAACCTAACCCTTCCAGATCCTCATATTCAAAGTCAATGTCAAAGTCAAAGTCAAAGTTTAGAAAAATTTTAGAAAAAGCACGAAACACGTAAATACAATTTTAGGGTTGCCCTCGATTTCTCTGGGATGCCATCATCAGATCCTGATTTTCTTATCATGGTACTCACCCTTGGGATATCTCCTTTTCAACAAAAAAAAGAATTTTCTATATCGGTTCAGGCATCTTCGAGTAAGCGGTGAATATACATAAAAAAAAGATTCCGACGAAATAAAAACCTCTTTTTTTAAAGTCGGTTAATGAGATTTACCTTCTATCATCAGGTTAACCTAATAGCCTGAAAGAATACAACTATCGGTCCACAAATAAGTATAATTTTGAAGGAATTTTCTTTTAACTCCTAACTATTGAGGAGTTATACCTTCCATCGTCAGCGCATCCACATGAGATTATGATTATCAGACGCAAATACTTGAACAGCTTCAGAAAATATATGGAAAACGTTAGGTATGCCTACAAAATTTGAGGGTTGCCCTCAATTTCTCAGGGATCCCATCATCAGATCCTGACTTGGTGACAATGGGACCACTTCTATCGAACACAAAAAGAATTTTCAAAATCGGTCCACTATTGACAGAGATGTGCGCGGACATACATAAAAAAAAATACATACACACGAATAGAGAACCTCCTCCTTTTTGGAAGTCGGTTAAAAAAGGAACTATAATCGTACCTTCGTGATTATTATTTTATCAGATCTTTTATCAAATAGTTTAAAATGTTGTGGATTCTGCGGCTGCCCCACTATAGAGTAAGATCCCAGGGCCACCAGACGTCACGTATTTTCTGACGAACGAAATGTGGCCGATTGCGTAGTGTTAGTATGTACTAAGAACTCATGCCTACCCGCTAGCTTGGTTAGACGGCCAATTTTCAGGTATCAGGTAATCAAGGTACATAAAAATATTACGCACCTCACGTAAATTTTCAAAGCTGATTTTTACGTATATTTTAGGCAATATCCTTAAAAATAAGTCGCCAATACTCCCAGACACTTTCCGTCGGCCGAATTGCTTTGCAGACGCTATAAAGCTCCCAAAATCATTACGAATTTCACGTAAATTCTGATGCTCCATTTTTATATATGTCCACCAGACAACTATTTTAAAACCTCTTACAAAAAGACAGACCGATCCAAGGGGCCAATGATCCCCTAAATTCAATTTTAATACCTCTGTGGGTAAGAGTGCGAGGGCAATATCCACGCGCATGAGACTGAGTGAGACATGCATTAGGATATATTGACTTCTCTGTCTCTCTATCTCTCTCTTACAGTAAACTCATATCAATTACATACATACATACATGCTCATTTGGCTACCATAATTCTTGATTTTTTTTTGTCTTTTTAAAGCCATTCCGAGCATAATGTGTTTTGATGTTTTTATATTTTTCCATTGAAAATACCGTAGACGACGTCTTCGCAGAATGGCTTGACTTGACGGATACACTTAGGATTATTTTTACGTTTTCGATTATTACCGGCTATCAAAGTGAAGTAAAACTGCTGTAGATCTTGTGGCACAGATATGTCTCCTTCCTCCAAATTTTTTCTTTTCAGCTTGCAAGACTGATTTTCTCAATAATAAAGCGGCTTTAAGTAAAATATCATCATCTTTTAGACTTTCAAATAATTGCTCATCAATAGCAACTAAATGTTTCGGTGCTAGTATTTTTTTATTCTGAATAGTAAAAAAAAATATTTCTTTACCGAATTGTTTTTTAATTTTGGATTCTAAAATGTGTGGTTTGAAGTCCCCTCCAACTTTTTTACCATTATTTTCTTCACTTTCTTCTAATAATCCTATACAATGTAACATGATCCTTTTTGTATTATATTTTCTTCGATAAAGGAACATTTATTTCACCAAAAGCAGCTTGATGTTGACGAAGATCGTGCCAATCAGATTTAGGGTTTTTTTTTGTTTGATGAGACTTCATAACAGAAATTCAATTGACAGATTTTATGATAATACCTATATTTTGGGATGGGAATAATTTACAATTTTATCAATAAACTCCGTATGATTTTCATTTTATTCTTAGAGGAAATTAGAGGCAATCTTTTAGACTTGTTCTTTTTAGTTTTTTGGTCACAGTATATACAAGACTGTTTTGAGTATTACTTACATCAGTATCGACCTCAATATTACTGCCAGAAAGTAAATCAATATTTTCCAGGTGCTCAATATCTTTTACATTTGAAGAAACCGGTTCAACTAACTCAGGTAAAATAGATGGGCTAGGTATTGTTAGAGGGTCAGGTATAAGAGTGATTGTTGAATTAAAATCTTGAGAAGTAGATGCTTCTGGCTCAATACTTCGTATGTCGAATTCAGTAGTGCTGCCAGATACTGAGTCAACTGTAAGAGAGAGATAGAGAGACAGAGAAGTCAATATATCCTAATACATGTCTCACTCAGTCTCATGCGCGTGGATAATGCCCTCGCACTCTTACCCACAGAGGTATTAAAATTGAATTTAGGGGATGATTGGCCCCTTGGATCGGTCTGTCTTTTTGTAAGAGGTTTTAAAATAGTTGTCTGGTGGACATATATAAAAATGGAGCATCAGAATTTACGTGAAGTTCGTAATTATTTTGGGAGCTTTAAAGCGTCTGCAAAGCAATTCGGCCGACGGAAAGTGTCTGGGAGTATTGGCGACTTATTTTTAAGGATATTGCCTAAAATATACGTAAAAATCAGCTTTGAGAATTTACGTGAGGTACGTAATATTTTTATGTACCTTGATTACCTGATACCTGAAAATTGGCCGTCTAACCAAGCTAGCGGGTAGGCATGCGTTCTTAGTACATACTAACACTACGCAATCGGCCACATTTCGTTCGTCAGAAAATACGTGACGTCTGGCGGCCCTGGGATCTTGGACTACTAGGGGTGGCACTTCAGAGTTAGTGTTGGTACCTATATTATTTATAATAAGTTCCGAATGTGCGTGTGGATTGAGAGATCTTTTCGAAAAACTCTTCCAATCCCAACCAAATTATAAGAGGATTTAGGAAATAATTGTGAAAACTTCATGGTAAGGTATAAAATTTGTGAAACCTAAATAAAGAAAGTTAGAACTAATTAACTGGATCTCTCAATCTGGACAACTGTTTTCCGAGCTCCATCTAAAGAGCCCAAATAATCTTGTTTGTAATTTCTTGAAAAGGTTTAGGTAACAAAAAAAAGTATGTACATAAGGAAATTGATTTTATTCAAGATCATTGATGTCAACTGGTTCACTGACGCCCATAGCACAAGCTAGCATGCTATTTATATGTCTGCCTTCTTCAGCTTTGAAAACATATCCACTTGATTTATCCACTAATTTTCTAATATTAAGTAAACTCTCTGCTTTACATAAATTAACCAATTGAAAAGTAACTAAACCATAATCTTCAATTATGGACACAAAGGCACTGTTCAATTTCTTGTATTTACTTGTAAATGCATCAGTGTCTAGACTGTCCAGCAAATAATTCAAATCAAGCACTTCTGTATAGAAATCTATCCCAAACTGCAACTTATCCATATGTTTTTTTAATAAATCAGCCTTTGTTAATAAATTGATATGAGGTAACCCAATTTTTAACATAGCATTTAGTGACAACATTAGAGCTGCAATAAATTTTCCAGCATCAGAACAATGGTGTGAATCCACTAAGTGCACAACACATAATTGTATGTTTCCATTATTAGCAAGCTCAGAAAATATGTTGCTCAAACTTATATGATGACAGTACAATTCTACTTGTCCTGGTAAATCAAATATAAAATTTGTATAATTGTCGCCCTGGATTTGATTCAGCAGCCAATCGATGTTTTTCTCTAAAAACTCCATACAGTACAGCAGCGCTCCATTAGGACCAAGATTGTGTTGATCCATCACTTCTTCAAGAGCAATTAATTGTCTGATGTCAATATCTGGTTTGTACGACGTTATATTATCATTGGCTGGATCTAGATTGATGACTACAACATTTCTTCCCAATTTTCGCAACAGTTCTGCCATTTTGCAACAGTAAGTTGTTTTACCAGCTCCTGGAGGTCCCAAAACCAGTTGACCATAATATTTATGTACAGACTTAAATCTTTTAGCACTTATTGCAGACATTTTAAGATTCTGCTGCTTTGCTTCTTAAATCTAATATTATGTCTTTACAGGCTTTGATTGTTTCAACGTCATATGATTTTAGATTTATAAAAATACAAAGCGGCTTTGTAATTTTTATTGCTTCTGCCAAGTATCTCGCTGCAACTTGCTGCTCTTCTCCTGAAGCACCAAAAATAACTTTTGTTGTATAAATGTCATTAGTACCTAAAGGACTATGAACTTGATCTTTTTGTATCATTAACATGCTTCCGATCTTCTGATACTGCGATACAATAAGCATTATTTTATCAGAATACTCAGCATAGACTATTTCTGTATGAACATCATCTATATCTGCAGCTATGGATTTGAACAACTGCTGATCACTTTCATTTGGTATTTGTTTTATAGTTAAACTTTTCATAATATCTAGAAGTTCCATATTCACAGATATCTAAAAGAGAAAAGTTAATTGAATCTCTAGTAATTATTCTGTTTAATAAATAAATTAAATTGATTTTCAAGGTTCTTATAATAAGCATGCAAAAAAATTTAGATTAACTTAGGTTGTAATATACTTATGAAAAAACTCAAGTGAAGGATTATTTCAGAAGAAAAATAGTAAATGATTGTTTTAATGAACATAATTATACTCAGCATTAATTGGCTAATAATTATGTCTGAAATAATCAGCATGTAAATGATTCAAAATTTCAGAATAGCCATGGCTAACAATAAAATTAATCAACACTGAATCACTAGCTGTTGAAGACTGCAGCATTGTTTAAAACTATGCAACAGATTAGATACCATGTTTATTTAGATTATTTTATTCTATAAATTTTGTGACATGATTGATAAACATACCGTTCTAAAGTCTGGATGTTTCGTCCACTAGTAAAATCGTACAACATAAACTTGAAATGACAATTTATGGCTCTTATGAGCTGAGCAAGCTATTTAGCAGACTATTTTTTAACTGGTACTGGGACGAGCTGAATACCGGTATATTACTATAACAAATCATTCTTTATTATGAACACAATGATAGATAACATTACTGCATGAGAGATAACATTACTTGTCGTCGCTTTGAAGCCCGTTCTGTCAGCTTTAATTATTGTTTGTTTGCAGTTGCACATTTACGTACCTTCCGACTCTGCTTTCTGATGTATTCTTCGGGTCGTTTATGTTATTGGCAATGAACTAAAGATCTAAATCATGTAACCCGCCGGCAGATTTTAGGGTTATTTTAATTAAAGTGAGTAGTGAGTCCTTGCTTGAGAATTTGAGATTTTGTTGTCAGCTTAAAATAGAACATACATAATAGATGTCATGACAATGACACTTGAATTGGTATCATGACATGGCAGACGATAGTTGGTTGGCTTAGTCGATTTATCATGCCTAGCATCGCTAGATTTAGAAAGACCCTGTTGCGAGCACGGTCCATGCCTTGTAACAATGGATGGACCGTTTCTTACTATGTCATGCTTCTTTAATGAATAATATTCGTATTTTAACCGACCAACAACTTCCAAAAAGGAAGAGGTTTTACAATTGTGTATGTTATTGAAGTGAAAACTTATTTAGCGGCGGCGTTGTGAACTTTTTTTGAGATGGGTAAAAACTGTAAATATGTACATACTCGCGTCAGGAGGATATGTCACGTGACCTGATCGTAAGACAACATAGGGCGCTTGCCCGAATGTGTGTGTCAAATGTCAAAAAAATGAAATGTCAAGTTGTTTTCTGAGAGATAAACTTTTTAATCACATCACATCACACTAATATTATAAAAGTGAAAGTTTGTCTGTGAGTGTGTATGTTTGTTACTCTTTCACGCGAAAAATACTGAACTGATTTGGATAAAATTTGGTACATAGATAGTTTATAACCTGGATTAACACGTAGGATACTTGAGGAGCTCGTGGCTTAATTAGAACTGCCACTCGGGTCGATCTTTAGGTAAAGCTGTGCTTGCCTAGGTCGGTCCGTGGATGGGTACCCGCCCGACATACCGAGTTTCCTCCGTGCCTCGAAAAGCACGTTATGTGGTTGGTCCCGGCTGCCATATAGATCTTTGGCAGTCGTTACATACATACCAAAGGGTATCGTATAACCTAGTACTAAATGGGTTGTGGAGGTCAGATAGGCAGTCGCTCCATGTAAAATACTGGTCCGCTGTCTAGGTCTAGCTGCATCCGGTTAGACTGGAAGCCGACCCTAACATAGTTGGGAAAAGGCTAGGCAGATGATTAACACATAGGATACTTTTTATCCCGGTAGTATGATCCCGTAGGACAATTATCGAACCGCACGCGGGCGAAGCCGCTGGCACAAGCTAGTATAGAATAATGTAATAGTTCTGAAGTGTTAATTTTTTTTATGTAATTTACATTGTCATGTTTGTGTACGATAGTGCAATTCTGTGCAATGAATGTGTACGATAGTGCAATGAATGAACATTGTACTGATAAATAAAGCAATTATTGCGAAATTATTCCCTAACCATTCCAAAATATTCGAAAATGCACAACGTTAATGTTCAAGTTTTCACTTCTGCCGGCACTCCCGGAGTGCAACCCGTTGATTTTTTTAATGTATGTTCACCGATATCCGTCAATGGGGTCTACACTGCCATTTTATCACTATCGCTTTAATTTCTCATACATGTTACGGCGACCAAAAGGTCGATAATTTATGTCGATAAAATTACTTTAGTTTTGTAACTTTAAGTTTTGCAATATTTTGCTTTAATTTCGGAACGGGATAGAAAGAATGAAAAGGTATTTATTTGTCTCACACAGATACAAAATTAAAGATTAAAAAGTAAAATCAAAAGTAAACATACGAGAAACACTTAAAAATAAGACATACATTCAATTAATTACTACATTTAGTTAGTAGGTATCTATTCAATTCTACCTCTAGCCATAGTGTTCTTGTATCTGGAACTGTTGGAAACCTAAAAACAAAACTTTGTTGTGTTATGTTTCCATTATAAATGACTAACCTCAAAACAAATTTTAGACGAAAACCAAAATTAATAACCCACAATAAACAATAATTGACAGTAATAAACGAAGTTATTTAATCATATTCATAATAATATCATTTGAATACATTCACACATACTAAATATCGACATTGTTTACAACTTGGTACAACACAATCGAAATGCATAGATTTTGCAGAACTCAAGCTTTGGCTCGTCGTACGCGACGTTCGCAGTGAACGAAATACATCGCGCAATCGCCCACGCAGTACAAGATGGTACCCACGTATTGCAAGCAATGTACGTAATTTTTTAACTGCTTGCGACAGTATCATTTTTTCTACCATCTACATAATACTATTGTAATAATTACAAATATTACTTGTATTTTAAGGTATTTGGACTTACCGGTGATAAGAAATCCCTTCTCGAGGCACACTACACACCCTGGCTTCTTCGGCCGACACATTATAATAGCGCAAGATGGCATAATTCTTTTTTTTCGCGGAGCTTCGTACGCTGTCACAATATGAGCGCGATTGCGCCGGTAAATCAAATTTTGTCGACATTTGAGCGTTTGCGACATATGAGCGGCGCGCCTGCCCCGCCCACAAGGCCCTTCTAACCTCTTTTATCTGTTCTGTGGTCGGAATGGCCATTGAAAACCGTCAGTTCAATACCTACATTTTATAAACTAAAATTCAGTAATTTTTTAATTTTCTCGTAAAATGCCTCTCTGTGCTGTACCAGGAATACAAACCATTATGTAAATTATGGGCCGCACGAAAGTATCAAACAAAATATACCTGTTTCATTGGCAATAATATTAAATTATTTACTAGCTGATGCCCGCGGCTTTGCCCGCGTCAAATTATAAACTAAAACCTACTCTATCCGTTGGTAAAAACAGCATGAAAATCGGTTCAGTGATTTTTGAGTTTATCGCGAACAAACAGACAGACAGACGCGGTGGAGGACTTTGTTTTATAATATGTAGTGAGATGTTTTATCTGTCAATGTAATTTTGAATATTATGTTGTTTGATAATCTTCGGCAACATGGTGGAGCTACTAACATCGTGGTAAGGTTCTGTAGCAGGAACGTCAATTGCTTGGCTTTTAGAAGTGTACACTAGACACAATGCTTCCTTAGAACATGAAGTGCAGATACACCCCGACAATCATTTCGTTGAACATCTCGCAACAAGCAATAATCTTCAGAAGAATCACGTAGCAGCTGTTGGCAATATGTTGAAAGCTGAGACGCAAAGCTACGCACTAGGACCTGAATGCAAGAACTCGAGGTTTAAATGTGAAAAGAGGGCATTTATTATAGGGGGTAGACAATGTAGTGGATTAGCCACACGTCTTTACAAATCTCGATTTTACAACCCTTATAATTATTATCGCTTCCTGTCAATTGTCAAGCCAAACGCTTCTACAGAACAAATCTTGACTTGTGTCAAACTGTTTGACATTACCCCCGACGACAAACTAATTATATCTGTAGGACAACATGATTACAATACTCTTAAAATGGTGACAGAGCTGTGTTTGTTTCTAAAAACGATAAATTGTCCTGTAATTATTTTAGGTGTGAGTAAAAACATCTGCTATAAAGATTCTAAAATGAATGAAATGTTACATCTTATCTGTAGACAGGGTAAAGAATGTTCATTTATCGCAAAATATGACACGATTTCATCGCTATGCTATCAAATAAACTCGGTGTTAGATCAGTTAGACTATAACAAAACATTTTTATCACATGGTTCTAAGTTTCGAAAAGAAAATACGATTGGTACAAAAAACCAGAGTACACAAACGGATTACTCATTTCTTAAACAATATCAGAAGGACGCTTCTCACGTTAAGGGCACCATAGGCTGTGGGGAAGACGAAACCTTTTTTCGTTCCTAAAACTGATCATGGAAATCACGTAGTTTTTCATCAGAATATTGCTGGTGCTATTAATAAATCCGATGATATTGAAATGGCACTAAACATACTTCGAGACAAACAATGTAAGGTTGACTTTAAATGTCTAACTGAAACATTTATTAAATCGGGAGATGAAGAAAACATGACTTTAAAATCTTATAAATTAGTGAGTTACTACTCGAGAAAAGATCAGAGACGTGGCGGTGTTTGCATACTAATAAGGCAAGACGTTGACTACGAAAGTATAAAATGGTTAGATAATATTGCTCTTGAAAAACATTTTGAAATATGTGGTGTCCGATTACAAAAATATGGCATTAATTTATTTTGTGTGTATAGAACGCCAAATTCTGACGTAAATATATTTCTTAGGAAGCTACAAATAGTGCTAAATAGGATACATGACAAAAATAATAAATATAATAATATAATATGTGGTGACTTTAATATTGACATTTTAATTGACACTAAAACCAAAAATGAATTTATCGAAATTTTATACAATTATAATCTGACATTTCATATAAATAAACCTACTCGACAAAAAACATGTATTGACAATATAATTAGTGATATAAAAGATGCGAAGGGAGAGGTACACGAATTGGGACTGTCTGACCACAACACGGGGCAAACTTTGTCAATAAAAACAAATGCAAAAAATCTTGTTAAACAACATTGGTTTGTATATAAAAGAGACCTATGTAGGGATAATCTGCAAAAGTTTAATTATTATCTAAGTAATATGTCTTTTCTTTCTTTGCAGAAACGGACGTAAACAAAGCATTTTCATTGTTCCATGATGATATTTGTCTCTTTTTTAATCTTTGCTTCCCACTGATAAAAGTTAAAATGAACCAAAACTCGACAAACCCAAAATGGATTACAAAAGGCTTGAAAAAGTCTTTTGTAACAAAACGAAAATTACAAAACGAGTATTACAAGAATAAAAGTGGACAAAACAAACTAAAATACACTACATATTGTAAAATATTAAGGAAATGTGTTGCCAATATACAAAGCAGTAAAAATAAACAAACTATAGAAAAAGCTAAAAACAAATGTAAAGCCACATGGAAAATAGTAAATGAACGACTAAAACAAAACAGTGCAACCAATGAAATTAAGGGTATTTCAGATGGAAAATGCATTTTGGACAAAGGAGATGACATTGCATCATATTTCAATAACTTTTTCATAAACATCTCTAAACCAAAATCCACCGAGCAGCCAAAAAAACAACCAAAAAAGGGAAGAAGGTTAGCAAACTCCATCTATCTTGAACCAGTCGATAATTTGGACGTTTATAAAATAACAATGGAGCTACGAAATACGAATTCGGCCGGGTATGATGGTATTACAACTCGAATATTAAAAGATAACATATCTGCGAAACTTAAGCCATTGACCTATTTAATAAATCTATCCATGGAAAACGGAACCTTTCCTGAAGCCCTAAAATTTTCCGTCGTAAAACCACTTCATAAAAAGAGTTCGAAAACAGAAGCGGGGAATTACAGACCAATTACTTTGGTACCGATCTTCTCCAAGATATTTGAAAAAGTAATGTGTGTTAGGCTTATAAATTTTTTTGAAAGAAATGATGTCTTATGTAAACAACAAAACGGTTTTATTAAAAATAAATCCACTACATTGGCATGTTTTAATTTAATAACGGAAATTCTCAGGTCAGTAGACAAAAAAGAAATACCTATAGCTGTGTTTCTAGACATGACTAAAGCATTTGATATGGTATGCCATGATAAATTATTAAATAAATTAGAACAGTACGGTATAAGAGGCCCTGCATTAAATTGGTTTGAAAGTTATTTAAGAGGGCGAAAACAGTGCACAGAGATTAAAAAAATGCATCGAGACACTAACACCCAGGTAACCTATAGGTCCCCTTACTTAGTGAATCACTTTGGCGTACCGCAAGGAACTGTGCTGGCCCCAGTATTATTTATAGCATACATAAATTAATTGCCAGAATCAACGGATCAGTACACTGTACTATTCGCAGATGATACCACTGTACTTACTAGAGAAGTTACTATTGAACGGTCGATAAACGTCACCAATGAAGCTCTAAAGAGTATACATGACTGGTTAAGTGAAAATAATTTAGAAATAAATACAGATAAAACTAAATTCATGAGATATTTGACATATAATAATAAATTAAATAAAAAAGACACTACTGACTTGCCAATAAAATATAATAATAATATCATTGAAGAAGTTACTGAAATAAAATTTCTAGGAATAAATATTGATAGTTATTGTAACTGGAAATCTCATGTAGATTTAGTTTGTAAAAAAATAAATAAATTTGTTTACGCACTTCGCAAAATAAAAAAAATAACAAGTAAAGAAACAGCATTAATGGTATACCACAGCCATGTATGTTCGGTACTGAGGTATGGTATAATAATTTGGGGAAACTCTACAGACGTTCAGAGAGCTTTTATAGCCCAAAAAAAATGCTTAAGATCGATCTTTGGTCTCAAATGGACTGATTCGTGTCGACCGGTATTCACCGAAAAACGTTTGCTAACACTTCCATCTATATACATTTTTGAAATTAGTAAATTTGTTAGAAACAATATATTACTCTTTGAGCAGGATGAGAAGGCCCAATTTAAGAGAAAAGTAGTCCAAAAACCTCTGATTGTTCCTCGAAACAGATTGAGGCTATGTGACAGTAACTGCTACACAATGGCGGTAAAAATTTATAATTATCTACCAGTAAAAATAAGAAAAATGAATAACTTAGAATTTAACAGAACTTTAAACAATTGGCTTTGTGACAGATGTTTTTATTCAATAGACGACTATTTAAATTTTAAACAGACATGAACATGATGCATAACTTGATACATTTTGACATGATAATTTTTTACTTATTATTTACATATTGACATTAAGTATCTAAAATCTAATCAACAAATTGATGAACTGTCTTGACTGTGAAATACTCTAATAAATTAAGCTAATATATTTTATAATGTAATTTGCCTAACTAATATTAACGCAGCAAGACCATAAATTTTATTTTATTATTATGATTAAGATGTTTGTGACTACTGCAATTAATGTATTTGTATTTATATGTTATTGTTATGCATGTACCTACCAGAAACATTTGCACGACTGATGAGTCGAATATAGTGAGACTAAAATTATTTTACCATCTTATTATGTATGTACCTATATTCTGGCAAATAAATTAATTTCATTTCATTTTATTTCATTTCATTTCAATAGCAATTGGTAACAAGAGCAAGAGTATGTGCTTCATTTTTGTTTAAATTCATTTAGAATATTGACGGGTATACACATAACATAACGGGTATGCACAGTGAACTATTTGTGTTACAATAATAACTCACAATGCATTATTTGTGCAACAGTATCGTTTTTGGAACGAAGTTCCTTATCGCGCGTTGCGAAAGGGGCTAGACGGAAAAAATTAAGACTAAAAGTTGTAATGACATTGCTATAGTTGTAGCCTTGCGGCGTGCGCGTGTTTCTCTGTCTGTCTCTCTCTCTCTCATAGAAAGCAAGCCAGTTATTTTCGTTTCGTCTTTCTATTTCGCATTGAACAGTGCGGGGTCGCGACGATTATTTTTGTTGAGGGTCTACAGGTTTTTTATACAAAGTAAATAATAAAAATAAACTTCGTTTCATCCGGGTGTCCCTTGACACCTCTCAAGTTTTTTCTTCTAGAAATTACCACCGATCTCTCTCCATGTCCTGTAGTCCTGTAAAGTCAAGCTTGATGTGATTCAAGGGAAGTATGAAGAGTTTCTCTATACTGTAGTTGTTTTTGCATCGTTTGATGAAATAGGATGCAAGTCTCTGCGTGTGATTGTCAAACCCTCGTAGTGTGCTATAAATGTTTACTTCGCCTCCTGCAATAAGCGGAAGGATTATTTTGTCGTCGATTTTTGCTTGCTATTTCCATAGCTTATTCTACTACGATTTTAGCCCACTGTGCGCAGCCCTAATTCTGTACATTGACAACTTTCAATTTTCTCTTTAATCTGGTAACATTATCAAACTTGTCTGACAGTTTTGTTTTCTCTTGGCTTGTCAAATTGTGACAAGATGGTACTGTATAGCTTTTATATTTTAAAAATCTAAATTAATCTCGTAAATAAGATAACATTTCCATCAATTTTTGAAATAATCACTTGTGAATTGACTATGTAGTAATAAAATTACGCATATTAGTGATCATCTGATGGGTTTCCAAACATAACCTGTAAATATTGATTTCAGACGAAGGGTACTTCGAGCTTTGGTAAGCGTCGTAACAAGACACACACCTTGTGCAGAAGGTGTGGCAGGTCTTCGTACCACATCCAAAAATCTAAATGTGCACAGTGCGGATACCCCGCAGCTAAGCTGCGTTCCTGTAAGTACACATTTATTATACCGCCCTTCCTAGTTCTAGTGTTGTGTGAAACAATATAGAATAACACATCGATTAAAAATGATTATTGAATATATACTTATGGTAATAACCATTCATTATTTAATAGTAAACATTGTTATTGTACCCACATGTATGTCTGATACGTATGAGGCTTTATCTGACTTTAGTTAGGTACTGCTGCATCCAAAACTTATGATTTGTCATTTACATATAATATGTTTAACCTATGATATGTACATATTTATAGAGAAAAAAAGCAAGGGTCTCATTGTTACCCCTTGTGACTGACCTGCATAAAATTCTAACTTAATATTTGCCTTCTTTCCATATACATTTTTAAGTAGACTGCCTTACTTACTGCCTGACCAATGAAAATGTGTTAGAATTCATATTTTGGAACTAAGAACGTGAATTGAAACCTCAAATAATTTTATTATATTGTTGTGTGTTCATTGCCAACATAGTCTCAAGTAGGTAAGTCATATTGTTGCTTAATCTGAAACCAACTACACATATTTGGGGAAAGGCTTGGTTATTGACAATCCTACTCTGATTGAAGAAATATTTCCTATTTAGAATGTTTCTTTGTAAAATGTAGGTACACTAATTTGAAATCTGATCATGATAAATGTCTTATTAACATTTGTTTGATCATGTAAACTCATACATTTCGTCATTATACAAATCTCACAAGTTGTCAGTTATTGGGCTTTTAGTATAAGCCATGATTAACTCTACTGAAAACCAGCACCGGTTTGAGGGCCAGTGTTGACTTGGTTGGTAGGCCAAGAAATAGATACTGATTATTTGGTATTGAGTTTCCATTACATACTGAGATTCCTCCATGCCTCAGAAAGCATGTGAAACCATTGGCCCTGACTGTCATTTGAAGATCTTTGACACAAATTACAGGTATCCAGTACCAAAAGTCTGACCAGAATCCAGTCTTACCAAGCAGTATCATATCGTGGAATTGAACTATCAACGACGATATTACACACTAATTAGGTTGGCCAGGTTAGATAGGCAGTCGCTCCATGTAAAATATTAGTATTCATCTGCATCTGGTAAGACTGTAAGCCATCCTAAACATGTTGGGCAAAGGCTATGTTAAAACGTTTTGTATGGAATCGCCGCACACGTGTGGCGTCCATTCGCGACGCGCCATCGGTGGCGGCCGCTCGTTAAAAACGCCGCAACTCTCCACTCGTACGCTGCCGTTGGCCCCCTCACCTGCCTATTAATTTGGCAACTAGTTTAAGAATTTTCGTAAAAATATATGGAGCAGTGTTTAAGCCAAACGGTAACATGTTAAACTCATCTCTCAGTAGTATTTTAAATCTCTATACACCAATCACTATGATAACAGCAAACATAATATTTACAAGAACATTAATGCTAATTTCCAAATTTTATTGTTTACAGACCACTGGTCAGTGAAGGCTAAGCGCAGGAAGACCACCGGAACTGGCCGCATGCGTCACCTGAAGATTGTGAGGAGGCGTTTCCGCAATGGCTTCAAGGAGGGCAAACCCACACCCAAGAAAGCTGTAGCCTCGTCGTAAACTTAGTGCTAAACTAATAAAAAAACACATCCATTTCCATCTTTTATTTACTTAGAACTATGTATTCAATTTCCAAATCATGTCATAATCTTGCTGTACACATATAAACAGTGTGTTATATGCACGGGTTAGTGTCTATTCTGTCACGGGCACATTGAAACACGGCCATGCACGTGTCATCGCACACAAAGGTTTCTACAGGGTGTAAATCAACCCATCACACAGCTGTCAACCAAGCATTCTGTACATCAAACTAAGTACCCCTATGCAAAAATTTTTGCTGGGAAACACTTTTTTTGGGGTCAAGAATCACTTTTTACGCTCAAAACTCAATGTAGCACTCTTAAAACATTTTGCTAGTGGATGCTTTGAATAGTAAACGGGTCATGGAGGTAATTTAAGTAAAGTTATAAAATGAAAAACTCGTACATATTTACAAAAACAGCTGTGAAAAATTTTGAACTTTGACCCCAATATCTCCGTAACTAGGGGGTTCCCAGGTATGGTCTAGCACAAAAAAATGATCGAAGTGGTGGGGAGAACAAGTGCCCTTTGTTTGCATTAAGGGTACTTTTACACCCTTTATAGCAATCAATATTTTTAACGCTCATTCAAATATCAATATAAACTAGTAAAAAAAAATCGCATTATGTACCTACTAAGCATTAACTTATTTATATGGGATTGGAACTAATGTACTGATATTTGTTTGTGCGGCAATGTCCGTGTATGTATGTTATTTTATTAAATGATCTGGTACATCTGAAGATATAGTGTCCCTGACTCTGGCAAGGCCACCATCAGGGATCTTAATTTTAAAAATTTGTCCAAAATTGTCTTTAATCGTCAATAAGACGCAATTTGTCGCCGAGCCACAGATTTAAGCGGGTCTTAGTTTAGGAGATATAATGAGTTCAATGTGTCCCTGACTCTGGCAGGGCCACCATCAGGGATCTTAATTTTAATAACAAAAATGTTGTCCCTAATTTGTCGCTCACTGGTTCAAAAGATATAAGGGTTTATAGGTGGCCCTGCTGGAGAGTCTCCCCAGCAGGGCCAAATTTATATCTCAAAATATAGGGCACCTAGCAAAGATCTGTTTTCTCCTATATTTTGTCGCAAATTTGACACCAAATATCAGAATTTGACGGTCACTGGTTCAAAAGATATAAAGGTTTATAGGTGGCCCTGCCGGAGAGTGTCTCCCCAGCAGGGCCACATTTATATCTCAAAAACTAGGGCACCTAGCGAAGACGTGTTTTCTCCTATATTTTGTCCCCAATTTGTCCAAATTTGACACCAAGATTAAATTAGATTAGAGATTTAATCGGGTCTTAGTTTAGGAGATTTATTGAGTTCAATTAGTAAGGTATAGTCCAAGAGCTAGATCAAAGATTTCACGAAAAATTGCCAAGGATAATTGTTTCTATTAATATGTGTAATATACTTCTAGTTTTATCGGTCTAAAGTCCTTAGAAATGTCCCAGAGAGATAAATTCTCAATTAAATACATGTTTTTATGTTTTAAATTACAAAATCAGAGTAGCTTAAACTTCTGTAAAAACATTAAACCTTGTTCTTGGGCTTTTTGGTGTCAAGATGTACAGTCGCGTGCAACTGCTTTACCAGTTTACAATGTTAACCTAATTTACGTTATAATAATAAAAAAATATCGTTCCCTTAGTTAAATGTTTAAACACTACACCTACTTAAACCTTGAAAACATTGTCAATTGCAATCAAATTTTATTTTATAAAAATGAATTTCTAAAAAGTTTGTTTGATGTGTGTGTACTTTGTGAGGTGATTGTGAGTGTTATGTTGTGGGTATGGATAGGTTGAGTTTTGATTTTATCTTAGTTTAGGTTATAATAATAAAACTTCTGTTGTCGAAATATAAAATGTAGGTAATCTGTCTATTATGTGTTGAACAAATTTCTGTATTTTTTTCTGTCCGTGTTTGGGTCATAGAAATGCATATAATGTGTACCAAAATTTAACTTTAGATTCGGAGCAAATTGGCTGTGACAGACAGACAGACACACGAGTGAACCCTAATTAAGTTACAATCATAAGCACTGAAGCACCTAAGTAGTGTTTTTTTTTATTTAGCTATCCTAATTGCAGCCAAATAATAAAGGTAATAATATGGCCATCGACGGACTACATTGGTAGGTAGCGGCTGGGTATTGATATCTAAGGACGCACACACAAACACGCTAGTGACGTGAAAAATCAAGGTAGGTAACTTACATATTAATATGCACTCATACGCCGTCCTCTTTTAAAACACACTCAAATTATCCTATCCACCACCTTGTTCAATGCACTTAAACGCCCGCATTCGTAATAGTAATTTATTTTTTTTACGCAAAATAACCTCGCTGCAGTCCCGGTGGATGACTAAAGAAAACATCCCTTTTTTTTTTTTTGGGGGGTGGGAAATCATCAAATAACCCCTCCTCTCTTGGGCAGAGCGAAAGGGAGTGTCAGACTTCTACTGACTAAAAACCACCCATGTTCCTTCTTAGCCCTTCATGTCGAGGCCGCGGTATCCCTTGCGAACAACCCGCAGCCTCGACAGGCGTGGGCCCTTGCGGGCCCCTTCCATGTTGCTGACATCTCTTTGAGGCGCGCGTGGAACACGAACGCGCCGTCGACACGGCCTGTCGTCGTCATAAGACGGACGGACGGCGAGCTTACCCATCACTCACCGTCCACAGGCCCGCGTCTACGGTGGCCGGAAGCCATCACGTGGCCCCCGACGCCCGGAGCGCATCCCGCGGCGGCTGGGACGAGAGGTTCTCTCCCTCTCACGTTCCGCCGCCTCCTTCGCTAGCATCACTGCTTCGCAGAAGGAGGCGACGGCGTCCCATTCCTCCTCGCCCCGGACCATGGCCTGCACCAGGGCCGGACGCGAGAGGTCGCCGCCGCCGATCGCCGCTACGAGAACACGGCGGGGCTCCGCCCAAGCGGGACACACCTTCACAGTGTGCTCCACCGTGTCCTCCGGCCGATCCTCGCAATGGTGGCATCCGGGCGTTTCCTCCCGCCTGATTCGGTGCAGGTACCTCCCGAAACAACCGTGTCCGGTGAGTACCTGCGTCAGACGGAAGGTGAGGGCGCCGTGGCGCCTCTCCAGCCACTCCTCAAAGAGGGGACTTACCGCCACTATCGTGGCGTGCCCAAGAAAACATCCCTTTAGAGCAAGTTTATTTATTTACATAGTTGCGAACGCCCGACGCGCCGCACACAGGGGAATTTTGCCCAAAAGTTGGCTAATATTCCATGATCAAGTCTATTTGCGACTGTAGATTATTTTTTAGTTTCTCTAAAATTAATAGTTTATAATAAAACAAAACTAAAAATACTTTAAAATGAAGCCTTATTATTAGTTAATTGACAACAATAAGAATATAATGTTTAATTCATAATTTCTGGTTATTTTAGGAGATTTATGACAACTGTAGGATAGGATTTTACGGTAGGTCTTTGTGGTAGTTTTCTGAGACTCGTAATATGAATTGATAGAAATATTGCATAGTTTTTTTTATGAAAAAATTTAAAATAAGATTAAGAAATATCGAAAAACTTTTACGATATTTCTTAATATCTTTGGTCATATTTTATTGGGCCTCTTCTGACGAAAGACCTATGGGAACAGTACTGCATTTTGGATGATAATTTGCCCATGAATGAATATCCTGTGAATGGTAGTCGGAAGAACGTAAAGAGAAACCTAAAAGTTATCTGCGACTAATTAGAATGCGCGCTGTGCCGCGCGCGCCGGCTGAGTTGCAGCAGGTGAATCCCTTTTTCTATCTCGCCCTTTTCCTCGTATTTTTGTATTTGCGGAATACCTAGAGATAACAATACTCGAGTTCGTAACTATTCATAGTAAGTTCCAGTTTAATTAAACTGGCTGACTTTAACTTACGTGACGGGCAACTCGTTCTAAGTAGTTCGTCTGTACGAAAGGCGCCAGGCGTCCATCTCTTTCTTACTTACCGTAAATGAAACGGAGCGCAGCGATCAATCTGCCACCGACTTGGTGGTAAGTTTGTTAGATAAATAATTACACATATTTATTGTAGATTTGTTTATAGGCAATTAAAACAGCTTTCCTTTGGTGGGTTGAAATTATAGAATAAGTTTATATTTATTTAATTCGAAACAAATATTCCTACATAAGACGTCATAGATAGATACTGTCTAGAAACTACATGAAGTATTGAAGTATTTGTACTTGCCTGTACCACTGTATGCAGAAATTTAATTCTTTTAAATCTTTTTAATTACACAACCGACTAAATCTGTAACTTGGTGTTAAATTTGGACAAATTGGGGACAAAATATAGGAGAAAACAGATCTTCGCTAGGTGCCCTAGTTTTTGAGATAGGAATGTGGCCCTGCTGGGGAGACTCTCTCCAGCAGGGCCACCTATAAACTCTTATATCTTTTGAACCAGTGAGCGACAAATTCTGATGTTTGGGGACAAATTAGCGACAAAATTTTTGTGTTATTAAAATTAAGATCCATGATGGTGGCCCTGCCAGAGTCAGGGACACAAGTTCAATTAGTAAGGTATAGTCCAAGAGCTAGATGAAATACACAGAATGATAATGATAATCATATAAATTATGAACTATATTGCCTGCTCTGGGTATTTTTTTGAGCATCTTCCAAGGACGACATTCTTAAACTAGTAGTTCAGAAACTTGAAGCATGGTACTTATCAGATGCAAGGAAGTAGGTAGCGAAAATTGTATGAGCCTGTGCTCCTTATGTTCAGACGGCAGCACATCAAACTACTAGGTATTATCTCAATTTTTTAGGTTCAAGGTTGATTGGAAACCCGTCGAGGCTGCGGGTTGTTCGAAAGAGATACCGCGGCCTCTGCACAATGGCTAAGAAGGAACATGGGTGGTTTTTAGTCGGTAGAAGTCTGACACTCCCTACCCCGCTCTGCCCAGAGAGCGGGAGGAGTCATTTGATGATTTCCCAACTCCCAAATACAAAAAAAATTCCCGTAAGGATTGAGGAGCCACATCACAAAAATGCGGAAATAATGCATAATACGGAATAAAATTTGTATATAAAGTAAAAATTGACTACAGATTCCGAAACCATTTTCAGATTTTAGGTTCCGAACCTTAATATTTAGCGCATTAATCCAATAATAAACTCACAAAATATCTACCACAACAAACGCACCTTGATGACATCGACAAACGACAACATGGCCGATCTGTTAAATTTAGTTCCACAATTGTCCGCGGGACTTCTTTCGTGAAATGGACTTTACCTACAGTCACTTTTGGTGCTGCTTTTAGATCTTTTGGTGCTTTTAAAATGACATTGACAGGGGGCGGTGTTGGTGCACAATTTATATTCTTCAAGAAATTCCTTGTTATTTCTGGCCGTTTGGCCACAGAGTACATTAGACTATATTGAAATAGAGACCAATCTTGTGCTGTGAAACAGGGTCACTTGCGTTCGTGAAGAAACTAGCGCCATCTGATATTTCTATTTAGAACTACACCTTTGGTAAGGGTGGATGGATACCTACATTTATAGCTATGCAGATATATTTATTTTTATTAGTACTTTAATAGTGTTGATTTCAAGGATTGATAAATGAAATACAATTTAGGAAATCATGTTTTTATTATCAAATTAAAGTTTTAACATTGTATGGCTAGAGGAGTGGATACATATCGACGCTGGAAAGCGATTTTGTCGTATCTCGAAAAATGACTTTTTCTTTTTACTGCATCATTCAAACCAGAAAAAAATACTGCGTCGGACGGTCTGATTAACGTTTTCCTACGATGTTTTTTTTTTATGATACGACGTTGACTTTTTCCAAACTTTTTTCACAAAAGATACTTCAAAATGCTGTAAATACCATAAATCAACTATTTTTAAATGATACATAGATACAACAAAAACGCTATAAGTATTTTTTTTCGCAGTCAAGATACACGGTCCTCGTTTGTATGCTACGAAACACTTACAGCAGTATGTACTTGTCACAAAATAATGTTCTACTGAGATACAGCAATTTCGCCGCCTGATTATTTTATACTAGCTAGAGATACTACAATTCTATCGCTCGGATTTTGAATGTGCTTTAGACTTAAGACTTTTTATTCTACCCATTTTATCATAAATATTATCCATAAATCATTTATAATAGAGTTTAAAATTGCACAAAATTATAATTACGCTAAAGAAGCATACCCCCACCCCCGTGTCTTCCCTTGGATACACCGTTTCCCGATCGTATCGCAGTCGATGCGCGAGCGCGCAAGCAAGAAAGCGAGTACGTAGTCTGCAAAATTCGGGTGTGTTTACGTGTTCAACTGAAGTGAATCCCAAGTAAGTCATGGTATTTAACTATTTTAATTACTTTATGTTAATGATAAATTGATTCTAGTCATTTCATTTTTGAACATAGGTACAATATAACTAGTAGTTTGCTCCGAACTGGGATCTCGCGATGTTTCGTTTTGTAGTACCTACAGTAATGAGATAATAGGGAGCTAAGCTAATTAGCTTCCTTCACACTTAGTTCTTGTTATCCGGGACCGACTGGCTTATCGTGCCTTGCGTACCACGGATATAAAAGATAACCAAAGCACTTCTTATTTTATTACACTCGCAAATTGCCGGTTATCTCTAAACCTAACCTAATTTAAAACAATTATTTTAGAAAATAAATTATCCTAATAAGTATTCCTATTAAATCAACAATCGATTGAGACGTAAGATCAGAACTATCTGTCCTGTTTTCACGTCTCACGATATCTCAAGTTTGTTTTCGTGTTTCATGACTTTGTTTGCATACCCTACTATTTTAATGTAACTGCCCCGTTGGTCTCGTGGTCGCAAGCACGTCTGCTGAGCTTGGGGTCCTAGGTTCGATTCCCGGTCGCGAATTATTATTATTATTAGTAACAGCCTGGAGTTTGGAAGTCAGCGGTGTGATACCCCCGTAGCTCGGAAAGCACGTTAAGCCGTTGGTACTGCGCCTGATCTCTTTCCGGTCGCGTCGGATTGCCGCCCCAACGGAGTATGAGAGTCAGGGAAGAGGGGGTGAACCTGTGTCTGCGCGCACACTTGTGCACTATAATGCTATCTCCCACGAGTCACGACGAAGGCTAGTCATCGTTGAGATTGGCCACCGTGGCTGAAATGCGGTATGAAGGACTTAATTTTTTTTAATTACTCATTTTTTTTCAAAAAGTGGAAGGAGGGAAGGGAGGCCTTTGCCCTGCAGTGGGACAGTATGGGCTCATAATAATAACAATAATAATTTTGTTTTTATTTTATTTTTCAGTTATTAATTTCATCTAAGATCGAATGATCGCTTACCTAGTATCGTGAAGACTTAAAGATGGCGAAACGTCGACAATGGAAGTATGAGTTAAAGCCACAGCGAGACACTTGCGAAGACGATGAAAAGAAGAAACGTAAGATTGAAATCATCAGTGATATCACCTATAAACACGGAAAAACAATTCAATCAGAGAGGTACATTGGCGAAGACGCAGGTACGAGTTCCAAATATTATTTCCCAGAACCGTCTTCATTATCGACGACTCCTCGTTACTTAAAATCAGCAGTAGTAGGAGATGTTAAAGATCTCACACCCACTTTTCGGAAACCAAAATATTACATGTCTGAGACGAAGCGGATAATTGATAACATTCCTTCGACGCATTTCGTACCTGATAATGATGATAATTTAATACAAGATGCTGAACGTACCATAATAAATGATGATATTAGCGAAAATGACTTGGAAAATATTGCCCGGATCGTTCAGCCTATCTTGACCACAAGTACAATAGCTGAAATTGAAACGACTGAAAACTTACAGAATCGTTATGAAGTTTTAGTAACTTGTGAATCTGATCATAGTTTGGAAAGTCCAGAAACGTCTCAGAATTTAACGGAAAAATCCAACCACAGTGACGAACCACACCAAATCAGTAAATATAATCGAAAATGTAAAAAAAAACTACACTTTGACAAAATCTACCTAGATTTTATTGAAGAAGAGGATGCTGACACGTTATTATTGAACGAAGCATTTCCATCAGAAGATTCTAGTGTATCATTTAGCGAAGATGAAACATCTGATGATTCGATATCGAGTAAAAAAGGAATAAAAAAATCAAAAAAGCAAACAAAGAACTCAAAACGAAGGATTGCTAAAAATACTGAAAAAAAAAATTACAGTAATAAATCTGAAACAAAGGAAAAAAATACAGAACAAGAAGTTTTAAAGACCAGACCAAAAAAAAAATTGTGTATTAAAAATGATAACAAAATGAAACGAATTTTAGGGCAATCCTATACCAATGAAAAAGGAGAAGATGTTCCATCGAAAACTATGAAACCTAACCCTTGTGAAGATGTTATTTGTAAACGGAATTGTGGAGAAATAACTGAAGAAAGACGCCAACGGCTTTTTACTTATTACTCTGGAACCTTGGTAGCTCACAACGCCAGAAAGACTGGATCTCACAATGTGCAATAAAAAAGGATGTAAAATGTTATACGACAGATAAAGGCGAATCATCAAGAAGAAATTACTCATACGCGTATTATATAAATGAAGACGATGGAAGGAGACAAGTGTGTCAAAAATTTTTAATAAACACGCTTGATATAACGCAAAGGCTTCTGTTATACACACTAAACAACGCAGTTGAGGCATTTGCAAAATTAGACGACAGAAAAAAAAACGGCGGTGGCAATAAAACTAAAGAAGAAGTAATAAGTCATGCCAAGCAATTTTTAACATCTTTGCCTCTTGTACCCTCGCATTACTGCAGAAAAGATTCAACTCGCCTTTATTTACCTGATGATTTAAAAAACATTTCTAATTTGTATCGTATTTATACAAAAGATTGTGCTGATAATGGTGTAAACAAAATGTCGTTCAAAGTTTTTTCAAATTGGTTAAAGACTAATTACAATATAGGATTTCACGTCCCTAAAAAAGACAAGTGTATGACCTGTATGATACAGACTTATGATGTCAAAAATGAAGAAGAACTATCTAACTTTGAAGACCACTTGAGAGAAAAAAATTAGTCCTATAAAAGATTTCAGTGCCACGAGAAACTGAATGCTATAGATCCAAGTGTGATATGTGCAAGTTTTGATATGCAAAAGGTATTAAATACACCGCACGGTGAAAATATGGCCCTGTATTACTTAAGGAAAATAGCCGTATATAATATGACAGTTTATGAAAGCAATACTCAGGCAGGCTACTGCAATTTGTGGACAGAGGTTGACGCTCATCGCGGAGCCAATGAAATTTCCACTTGCGTGTTTAAATACCTTCAAGAGGTAGATGAACGTCAGAAAGTAAAAACTGTACTGTTGTATTCAGATTCATGTTATGGTCAAAACAAAAATAAAACGATGTTGAGTATGTTAAGATATTTTCTATCCAAATCCAAAAACATAGATGTGATTCAAATGAATTACTTAATACCCGGGCACACTTTTATGCCTGTGGACAGCATGCATGCCACTATTGAACGTGCTGTAAAAAAGACTACTATATGGGCACCGTCTCAATGGCCGATAGTCGTCGAGATGGCGCGAAGAAATCCTGCTCCCTATAGAGTCTCTGTTTTGGAAGGTCAAGACTTTATGGGATTTGAAGACATTTTGAATAGCACTTTTAAGAAGAATCAAAAACTACAGATTTCTAAATTATGTATTGCAACATTCAAAAAGTCAAATTCTGACAAAATGTTTATTAAATATTCTATGCTACCAGATGCTGAAGCTACAGAGGTTAAATTATGTAGTTTGAATGGTTCCGAACCGAAATGTTGCCTATATTCTGCAAAACTACCAGTATCGTTGCAAAAATACAACGATTTAAAAAAACTTGTCGATAAGAACATAATACCCAGAACATACGCCAAAGAATACTTATGTCTCAAACGCGACAAAAAAGTACAAGATGTTTTAAATTACACTGATGAAGAGGATAAAGATCAGTAAAGACTGCAGGAAACTGAAATTACAGTTAAAATTTTTATTGGTGTTTTATAATAACAATAATAAGTTTAATAAAACCTGTAATAATTGTTTATTAACTTTAATAGTTTCATTTTGTTTTGTTAATATTTTTCAATTGATTGTTTTTTTATTGATTTTAAATAATTATAGGATGAAACTTGTACACGTAATTAAAAAAAAATAGGTTTTTTTTAAATAATTTGCATTATATTTGTTTGATAATTCGTCCAAAATATCGCTCAAGATATTTCTTATAGTTGACAATGTCGCCCTCAGTAGACATTATTTCTTTCTAATTCGGAGACTGATTGATTTTTTATTTGAATACGTAATGATTGTTACTAGGTCAAACATTATTTCCAAAATAACATTGCTAAATAAATTTACAGCATGTTTAATTAAACATAATTTTTGTTTTATTTATATTTAACACAAAAGTTAAAGATGTACTCCTAAAAAGTATATTAGGTACAACGAAATGCAAGGACTTACACATTTACTTCATTTTAGATACATCATAACCGTTGCCTAAAATTTTAAAGCTATTTCGTTGTGCCTTATGTTACAACTACCAACATACAGCAATATTGCTGCTTCAAATTGAAATTCCAATTGCTGTAACTAATATAAAACACATGTTAGACTAACTTTAGAATGCTATTATTATTGCAATCTGATAAATTTCAATATAGGCAATATGTGTTCCAAAAATGACCACTCTGATTCAGCTAATTTACGAGTTATGAATTTTTGAAATAGTTTTTTGGCTCTGGTGTAAAGTTCAAATTTTCGAGATACTACAAGATTGCTTTCTTGCGTCGATATGTATTGCTAGCTTGGCTGTTACCAGCTTAGTATCTGTCTGATACCTCATCATTTTTTAAACGACTCCTAAAAAAGGACGTGGTTATGGTATTCCACTCGCATTTTTCTTTCATGTTTTTGCACCGATTTCTCCGTCGTGAACATGGGTGGTTTTTAGTCAGTAGGAACATGGGTGGTTTTTAGTCAGTACAAGTCTGACACTCCCTTTCGCTCTGCCCATGAGAGAAGAAGCTCGCTCCAAAAATATTAATACATTCACAAAGTATCGGGAATGGATGATTTGTTTATGATTCCAAATTCAAATTTTTGTTTTTTTTTGTTGTTGTTAGATTGGCACAACTGTTTTCCATTTTGGCGCGGCGTTTGAGTTGCATCTGTTACTGCCGTACTCAGAGAGCTTTAATGATTACTTAGGCCATCACTTAGTAAAGGTTTTGACAGTTTTGTCATACAAAAGTATGTCAAATCGTTACTAAGTGACCGCCTAAGTAATCATTAAATATCTCCCGCTTTTCGGCAGAGTGAAAGGGAGTGTCAGACTTCTACTGACTAAAAACCACCCGTGTTCCTTCTTAGCCCTTCGTGTCGAGGCCGCGGTATCTGCGAACAACCCGCAGCCCAGGCGTCGGCCCTTGCGGGCCCCTTCCATGTTGCTGACATCTCTTTGAGGCGCGCGTGGAACACGAACGCGCCGTCGACACAGCCTGTCGTCGTCATAAGACGGACGGACGGCGAGCTTACCCATCACTCACCGTCCACAGGCCCGCGTCTACGGTGGCCGGAAGCCATCACGTGGCCCCCGACGCCCGGAGCGCCTCCCGCGGCGGCTGGGACGAGAGGTTCTCTCCCTCTCACGTTCCGCCGCCTCCTTCGCTAGCATCACTGCTTCGCAGAAGGAGGCGACGGCGTCCTATTCCTCCTCGCCCCGGACCATGGCTTGCACCAGGGCTGGGCGCAAGAGGTCGCCACCGCCGATCGCCGCTACGAGAACACGGCGTGGCTCTGCCCAAGCGGGACACACCTCCACGGTGTGCTCCACCGTGTCCTCCGGCCGATCCTCACAATGGTGACATCCGGGCGTTTCCTCCTGCCTGATTCGGTGCAGATACCTCCCGAAACAACCGTGTCCGGTGAGTACCTGCGTCAGACGGAAGGTGAGGGCGCCGTGGCGCCCCCTAGCCACTCCTCAAAGAGGGGAGTTACCGCCACTATCGTGGCGTGCCCTTAATGAGTTATACCTTCCATCATCATCAGTGAATCCACATGATATTATGATGACCACACGCAAATACTTGAACAGGTTTAAAAATATACGGAAAACGTCATAAGTGCCTATAAAGTTTGAGGGTTGCCCTCGATTTCCTTGGGATCCCATCATCAGATCCTGACTTGGTGTCAATGGGACCATCTCGGGTCTACATGATACCCCGAAAGAATACAATTATCGCTTCATAAGTGAGTATAAATAAGAAAGAATTTTCTTTCAACTCCTAACCGTTGAGGAGTTGAACCTTCCAACATCATTAGCGAATCCACATGATATTATGATGACCACACGCAAATACTTGAACAGCTTTAGAAAATATATGAAAAACACCACATGTGCTTATAAAATTTGAGGGTTGCCCTCGATTTCCATGGAATCCCATCATCAGATCCTGATTTGGTGACAATGGGATCACCTCGGGAGTATACCTTTTCGAACACAAAAACAATATTGAAAATCGGTTCATTAATAACAGAGATATCCGATAAAAAACGTACAAAAAAAAAATCATACAGACGAATTGAGCGCCTATAAAATTTGAGGGTTACCTTCGATTTCTCTGGGATCCCATCATCAGATCCTGACTTGGTGACACAGAGGCCACCACGAGAGTATATTCTTTCGCATATCAAAAGAATTTTGAAAATCGGTCCACAATTGACGGAGATATCGGTTAAACAAATTAAAAAAAAAAAAAATCTCGTAAATTCTCCGTCGAAAAGAACATTGAAAAAAGAAAGAATTCGAAAAGAATAATTATTGCAGAATGTTCTCGATCGGAGAACATTACTGTACACTTAGTACAGTATCGTTTCTGAAGGAGCATACTTTGAAGGTGATAAAATAAATTTGGATGAATAACAAACATTAATTTGTGTACCTACCTATTATTGATCTTTTCCCGTTACTTTCTTGACAGAGCAGTATATCACTAACACTACATAGTATAAAACAAAGTCGCTTTCTCTGTCCCTATATCCCTATGTATGCTTAAATCTTTAAAACTACGAAACGGATTTTGAAGCGGTTTTTTTTAATAGATACAGTGATTCAAGAGGAAGGTTTTAGTATATAATTTGACCGACATCTACGCGGGCGAAGCCGCGGGCATCAGCTAGTAACTTATATAAATTTTCCTGTCCCGTGGAATTTTCCTTCTTCGAATAGGTATGAAGATGATGTGCTAACAAATACCATCGAGCAACCAATTCACCAGATATGGCTCCAGCCGACTTCTTTCTTTTTCCTAAACTCAAATTACCACTTCGTGGCACCCGTTTTCAATCGGAGTTAATTTAAAAAAAATCTAATTAACAAAATAGTAAATTTTAATTATTATTTTTTGCATAACTTTATTAAGTACCTCAACGAGAAGAGCTCCACGAAGCGGAAAGATTTTAGACCAATTATTGAAACTTTTATGCCGTTATTTATAAAAACAGAGATTGGAAAATAATTAGTTAATTAACAATAGTGTAACTTTTTGAAAAATCGCACAGAAGGTAGTTAATGCCCGCTCTTGGGCAGAGCGAAAGGGAGTGTCAGACTTCGACTGACTAAAAACCACCCATGTTCCTTCTTAGCCCTTCATGTCGAGGCCGCGGTATCTCTTGCCAACAACCCGCAGCCCCGACGGGAGGGTAGTTAGCTTGGGGCAGTTTTCAACAATAGACAGAGTGATTCAAGAGAAAGGTTTATATATGTAGCACATTGCACCCGTGCAAAGCCGGGGCGGATCGCTAGTAAAAAAATGAAATAAAAAAATACAATTCTTAATCGGTGAATAACTTTTTTCCTTTTTTCTGAACCGTGTGAATAGTGGAAAAAAAACTTGCCAAGTGTGAGTCGGACTAGCACATGAAGGGTTCTGTACCATCGTAGTAGGGAAGCCCCCTTTCATTTGTATTATTTGTTGTTACAAGCGGCAACAGAAATACACATTTTGTGATAAGTTTGTTTTTCATAGTGTTTGTATGAATGACAAAGTTATATTTGCGTTTTTTTAAATGACATTTAAAAAAACGCAAATGTAACTTTGTCATTATATCTCAAAAACTGCTAACTATATCTACTTCAAACAAATTTTGGTTGTAAGTTTTCATTGCGATCTACAGCATATATTTTTGTTAGATTTTTCACTCTCTTGATTAAAAGTTAGAGGGGGTGCCCCAGAAAGAAGAAGAAGTAGGTTCCATGAAAAAAAAATTATATCTTTTCTATCTTTATCGGGGAATAACTATTTTCTCCCATTATTCACACATTTACTGCCATATAATAAAATGATATATTTTTACCCTCTTTCATCACTACATAGTATAAAACAAAGTCGCTTTCTCTGTCCCTATATCCCTATGTATGCTTAAATCTTTAAAACTACGCAACGGATTTTGAAGCGGTTTTTTTTAATAGATAGAGAGATTCGAGAGGAAGGTTTTAGTATATAATTGAACCGACATCCACGCGGGTGAAGCCGCGGGCATCAGCTAGTTTGATATATAAGAGAATGTGTTACAAAGGAAGGGACGGGGTCCATACAAATTTGCCCATTGTTCTTTAGTCATCTATTATAACCATTTTAAATGTATTTTAAAATAAAACAGAATCATAAGAAATTGTTTTCGTAATCAGTTGAAAATTTTTAGAGAGTCGGTCGGTTCGTCGGTTGATCGCGGCGTGCGTGTGTCGCGGATGGCCCAAAAATTTTTTTTTTTAAACCAGGACTACAAATGAAGCCCCGCCCGGACGCTACCCAGACGCCCTCTAAACTAGGACAAATCCGGGGAAACCCGGACGTATGGTAACCCTAGATATATCCTACTTATCTTTGGTTACAAAGGTTGAGCCTTCATCACAGCGGCTAAAACTAGGTCTAGCCACACACCGGGTGGTTAAACTTAGGTGTATCCTATTTATCATCGCGCGGCTAGAACTAGGTTTTCAGTGCAGTTAAACATATTGGTTTTGTTTGAGATTCTTATCTTACGTTTGACTAATGCTCAAGCTCACTTTTTCGTGACTTGTAAACGCGCTACTTTCTGACAAGACAAAAGACTTCGTATTGCCATTGCCACATTGCTGCCCGACGACATGACTGTGACGGTGGCTCGTCCGGTTTCATTCGCGCGGATACGAACGATAACTGTAGTAATTTCAGTTATTTTGCCTCTGGCTTGGTACCTATAGCTGTTCTTTTTGTTACAACAGGTATTTGCTGTTGGGTTACTTCCATTGACACCACACACACACATCTACATTATTAGTCGCGTGAAATATGATGATTAGCTTTCGTTTAGCCGCAGCACGCGAAATTCGAATTTTCTTAGGTATTTCGTCTTAGGTTAAATAAATAGGACTCACGGCAATAACAAATGTTTATTTACTGAGTAATAATGATTAAAACCAATACAACCGTCTCAGTTCATAAAGGTCTCTTGCTCTTGAGTGACTATTTGATGAAAACGGCATTCTTGAGACCTTTACCGGCAAATTACAAAATCGTAAGAAAATTCGAATTACACGGGCTATCTTGTGTCGCATCAACCCTCGGCTTGTGGGGTTGTTTAGATAGGTTTTCTTTTCTCTGTTTATCTGTTTGCTACATTTTAAAACGCATAAGTAGGCAAAATTCAATAAAAACAATATATCAAAATTGTCGAGCTTCATTGTCTCGGCGCTTTTCTTGTGGTCGCCACTGTTGATTCTGGCTAACAGGAGTTACAGTGGTTTGGGAATAGTGTGGCGGGCTTGTCCCATACAAAAAAAAATATCAAAATACAGAAAAATATTTTTATTTTCTATAAACATTGTGTAGGTACATAATTACCTTAACATTTTTATTAAATAAAACTTAATAATAGCAATTTAATCGATATGGGTCTCTATTATAAATACATTCTATCTAATGACTGTACATATATTGTATAAGTAGTATCGAAAAAACATTCAACTTTTGTAAAAATACAATTACATACTTGTTTAATATCTAGTCACATGTACAATAAAGTAATTATGTGTTAGTCAATAGATTTTTTTTTCATCTGAATTATGATATGAAAGACCTAGGCACTATAGGTACTTTGTTTATTAGGCACTATATTCTTTTCAACGATACCTACCTACCTACTCCAAAACAAAAAAATAATACCACATAGCATAATACAAATAAATAGGTTTGGCAAATTGGCAAGGCTGATTACATAGAATTAGAGCTTTGATGCCCACATTTACCAAAACCCGGTACCTAACCACATTTCTTTTAATTACAGTAATGATGAACGAATAAATGATACCACCGAGATTGTCTAGGTACATAGGTACTTTTCGGTAAATTAGGATAAATATCTTTTTTTGACATTGATGAAGATAATCTCGATGATACTATGATAATATCTCTTCCTAGAAAAAAAAACATTTTTACTTATTTAGTCACAAAACAGGTCTCGCAATGAATGGTAATGCTTCTCTTTATTTTACTCTCTAACTTCCTACTTAATGAATGACTCGTTCATTAATATCTTTGCTATTTGAAGATAACGTTATTACTAGGTATCTACTATGTCATTTTAATGACAGCACCTAGATATTTTTACAATAGATACGACTGTGTCTTTATAACTGACTACATTAACATTTAACATACATTTAAAACTCACGCTTTTTTAAGGGGGTAACCAGATTTTACTGAACGCCAGCTATCAAGTAAAAAAAAATGTAAAATGTTTTTATTTGGAACATTAACAGATTGGCACTATAACAAAGAAAACGATGATAGCTACAAAAGTTTATAACTGTGTCGCAGCTATCAACGCCCATTTAAACAAGAGGACAATTATTGTTCCAGACTTAAGCTATACAAAGTTTATATTAAAAAAATAATAATAATAAAAAAAGATTTTTTTTTTTTTGGGTAAATCTTAATAGAAAAAGAGGGGGTGTGAGTTGGAGTGTGTGTAAAAGTGAGGGTTTGTGTGGGGTGTGGGGGTGTATGTGTATGTGTGTGTGTGTTTTGGTGTGTGTCAGTGTATGTGTTAGCTAAGTTTCCACAATACCTTCAGTTGCATCATACGACAATGATTTCAACCACTCGGTCAGCTTTCTTCTTAAAAGATTACGGGGTACATGGTAGATATTCAACGTCTTATTTATGATGTTATAGAGCCGGGAGCTGATAAACCTAAAATGTCGTCTAGCTACTGCTATTCTACAGGGAAGATTTTTACACACTCTGTCAGCGAGGCGTTTTGCAGTACTGTACGTTGGGTCGTAGGTTATCTGTTTATGTTTTCTGAGTACTGTCTGCAATATGAAGAGCTGCCTAACTGTGAGGACCTTGCAAAGTGCATAGAGGTCAGATGTAGGAAAACGGATTGGTTTTTTTGAAAGGACCTTTAGAACGGCCCTCTGAGCCCTTTCTAGTCGTAGCAAAGAAGTTTTGTGCGCTCCACCCCACGCGGACACGCAATATCCAAGGACTGACTGACCGAGAGCAAGGTAGACTGTTATCAGGCATTTGAAGTCAGCAGCACCTCTAAGTTTTTTAAATACGTATATTAGTCTACGCACACGCTTTACTGAGGAGTCGATCTGCTTTTTCCATTTCAGTAGATTGTCAATGATAACTCCAAGATATTTTATGCTATCAGTTCGTTCAATGGATAAACAGTCGCAGGTAGTAGTATCAGTTAGTGTGCAAGCGTGAGCTCTGATATTGTGGGAACTGGGGGGCTGACTTAAAATGCCTGGGGTAAAGGGAATGAACTTGGTTTTAGTAACATTAAGAGTGAGGAGGTTTGCATTTAACCAATTCAAGACCACACTAAGAGCCATCTCCGCTTTATTGAAGGTGTCGGACCAGTCCTTGCCATGAATTATAAGCGCTGTGTCATCAGCATATGTGATGATTTTACAGTTAACAGGAGATAGTTGGCAGAGTTCATTCACATAAATGAGGAAGAGGGTGGGTCCAAGGACACTGCCCTGGGGGACACCGAAAGTGACCATCTCCTCAGTGCTAGTGTAGTCTTCAATTTTTACCACCTGCTTGCGGCCCGTCAGGTAGCTGCGGAAGGTATCGTTGGTGATACCGCGAATTCCAATACTCTCTAGCTTAGAAAGTAGTATGGGGACAGAAACGGTATCAAAAGCTTTGGATAAATCCAAGAAAATGCCAACAGTTTTTTGTTTGTTGTTTAGATGACAAATGATTGAATCTGTAAGCTCCACAACTGCGTCATCCGTAGATTTTCCAGCTCTGAAGCCAAACTGGTTTGAGGCTAAGATATTGTTTTTTGTTAAAAAGTTGATTAGTCTAATGTTAATAATTTTTTCAAAGATTTTGGACAATGTAGTAAGGACTGATATAGGTCTATAGTTAGAGACACCGCTCCTGTCCCCAGCCTTGAAAATGGGATGAACTATCGCGGTTTTAAATACATCCGGAAATACACCCGCGGAAAGACACAAGTTGAAGATATGTACTAAAATGGGGATGATAGCGTGTCTAGTAGCCTTAACAACAGACGCCGAGATGCCGTCACACCCAACAGCACATTTATCTTTTAGATTTATGACAAGTTTTTCCACTTCGTTATAGTCCACGTCATACAGGACCATTGAACCGGGTTGGGACGGTTTGACAGAACTCAGTGCTATAGGTACAGGTTGTGTAGCTGTGTTGGCAGTGGAAGGAGAAGGTTGTTGAATTTTAGAGGCTAGATTTCTGCCAACGCTCGCGAAGTATCGATTGACCTCGTTAACTGATTTGGAGGGATCGTCACAGCATTTAAGCAGGTCCGAGGGAGGTTGTTTGTTGCCCTGATTCAGGTTCGCTACTTGCGTGATGAGTCGCCATGTCGCTTTTGGGTTATTCCTGGCCTTTTGAAACTCGGCAGTTTCGTGGTCTTGCTTTAGTTTTTTGAGTAGATTATTGCAGTAATTTCGATAGCGGTGAAAGACTAGTTTGTGTGACTCATTTTTAGGATTTTTCAGAAAAGTCCTTGACAGTTTATCCCTGTGACGTATACATCTCAATAGGCCAGGAGTAATCCAGGGTTTTTTAATACGCAGTCTGCTAGGAATAACTGAAGTGTGTGTGTGCGATTTTATTGAGGTAGACAGAAGAGAGACGAGAAGTTCAGCGGCTAGGTTTGGGTTATTACATTGCAAAATTGGGGATTGCTGTATTTTCCATGTCATTTATAATCTCAGGGATGTCGATTTTTGATATTATTTTTTTAGGTGTATTAGCCGTGGTATTTGGGTTGCAGAAAAGAAGTACAGGAAAATGGTCTGTTATAGGGCAGTCAAGTACCAAGGTAGAGGCAGTGAGGGAAGATTTCAGCAGGACATGGTCGAGACAATTTGCGAGTCTGGTTGGGAAGGTATGTGCCGGAAGCATTGCGTGTGATGCCGCGGTATTTAAATATTCATCAGCATTTGAGTCGAGACTGCTGGGCACGATATTTATATTTATGTCTCCAAGTGCCTACTGACTTATAACTTAGTTATTATAATACAGGAAAAGATTATAATATCTGAGCTATAGTAAGCTTTCTTTGGCAGATAAATTATATTCATAAGTCTGCAGCACTCGTTGCCTCGCATTAGCTTTTATTTTGAAAATACTTTGGTTGGTACTTTAAGACAAAAATGTAACTACTTAGCTGGTACTCAATAAAAATATGGCTACCCCAATCGATAACCTATCTTTGTACATAATTTTGTACCCAAAATTGCCTTGTTTCTACTCGAATAATTATAACTCTGACTATAATAAACATTGTTAGAAATATACAGCACAGGCTAATTGAACTAATTAATGCTGAATAATTTAATTTCAATTTAATGCGTCCAACGAAAATAGATTTCTTTTAGGGCAGTAGCAAGATAATAAAGCAAAACAATAAATCATCTAAAAGTTAAAACCAAACAACGGACTAAATATGGTTAATACTAATTTCATTTGCAATTATATTACAATCATAATTAATATACACCTAGGTTTTATTAGAACATTAATTTCAGTTGGTACGTGCACGTCAATTTTATATTTATACGCCTTGTATTATGTCATTTACTTTATGATAATCAACGCTGATAAATTATTATTAGTGAGAAAAATGCACCACGTGAACGCGTGATGTGGATAGCGCAGCGCAGCGGGACTGTGGGACTAATAAAAGTAGTGAATGTTTATTTTGGTTTTACTTGGTCGCAACTTTTAACTATTTCAATAACAGACCGGTTTCATTCATGTTACTCCGTTCCAAGAATAACCAAAGATTAAAAATCAAAGTACTAAAAGTATAAAATCTAATAATATCAGAACCACAGTCTACCAAAACATAAAATCTTTTGATACAAACGAGTAGAACGAAACAGAAGCGGGTATAGTAAAGTTTAATATTTAAGTTGAACGCATGCAGCTACCCGAAAGTAGGTCGCTTACCGTTTTGCCACGAGTCTAAAATTATTAGTTTATTATCATAAAGACAGCTTTATCTACATTAAAAACTTTCGTGTTACCTAATCTAAATAAATGTAAGTTTCTAGCTGAGTCTACCAGATCTAGCGTCAGTAATAACACCCCATAATTCAATGATGAACTCGTCTGTGAATCCAAATTCTTGTAAGTCACTATTGTCGATGGCGTCTGCTAGTTGCATAGAGTTGGCTTTCCCTTCGGCAAGATCCCACATCTGCGATGCTAGCTCAGCATCGTTGATGCCCATGAACGATTCCAATAAGCTGTTGATTTTCTCGATACCCGCTTTCGATTTATCGTCGTGCTGGAAAATTAATAAAAATCAATTAAATTATCGTCAATTTCTGTTTGCCATATCGATAAGGATGAATATTGTGAATTTGTCATACTAACTTATAGTTAGTAGGTACAAAAATAATTTCATATCAATAATATACAGATTTATAAAATGGAGCCATTTATGCAATACTTCATAGATGTGTGTAGGTACCTATATTGTTTAGGTACCTATTTTTCAATTAAATTCCAATTCTATTGTTAACTAGTTACATCATCTTTGATTCCGTATAACTTGCGAACGTGATTTCAAGATGACGGAATCCGTTCTTGCTATGAATCTAATACTGACACGTTTAAGTATTTGATAGATTTCTTTTTGATACAACTATGCCTCCTACATTAGTAATTCTCAATATTTGGCCATGCTGCGTTAGTCACGAATTTGCGACAGCCTCGAGCGTTTTATTATAAAAGCTGGCAATTAAAAAATGTCCTTTCTGTCGATGTCAAGGTACTTAGTATTTCTGTTGTGTTTTATGCTCTACATTTTAATTTTGTAGTCTGATTCATAATAACAACGGACCACTAAATAGGAAATAGGTAACAACAGAAATAACTACCTTTAACTGCTGGTACCTGACATGTATTGGAATTATAAACAGTGATTAATGGTGCTACTTTATGATTACCAATGTGTTTGATGATCTGTGCAACGCATGCGTTCAAGTGTTTTTGGTTTTCGTAGTAGGTCAATGATAACTTACATCATTTTCTATTGTAGCCTGACCGTTGGCCTTAAACCGCAATGTTTCTTTGCCGGAACCATAATTTTGTTTTCTTCCAGATTTTGCACCTCCTGTCTTGGGCCCTATACTTCCGAATCCACTTTTAAGGGGTTCTACCAATCGAATCGTAAAAGTAGTTCCCTTTGGAATATCTTTTAATATCTTAGCAACTTCATAATGTCTTTTGCCGACCATATTTTCTCCATCCAGCTTCTCAATGTGGTCTCCAACCTGAATTAAAAGTGAACAAGTTTAATACTACAATCGGTCATTTCCGGTGAATTTCTTAACAAGGCCAACGACCACACTCTGCCAGCATCTTTATGAAATCTCGCTTATTACGCAAGATAGGTACCTAACGGACGTCCAGTTAGTATTGCGATAAAAACTGAGCTTCCATATCGCAGTAGGATAACGCCCACTATTGACACCATACCACCACAGTAATAGTGTGATAAGCTCCATGTTTTTTAATTCTAAATCAAAAAGTATTTTATTCATGCATTATTCATTTTTATCGTGTACGGTAAATAGGTCAATTATTTAAACCATAAACAACAGATCAGGTAGGTACGAGACTATTTTTAACTCTACCCGAATGTGATTACAAATCGGATGGCAGCTTTATGAGTAAACGGCGAAGTATACCAGCTGAATAATACACGATTAATTGAGGACGGGATACTAGCGCTTTATGAACTAACATGTAGCTACATATTTCATTATATACTAATCAATTTTTCTGGGCCAAGTCTTAATTGATAACCGCGTGTTATCTAAATCACTGGGTAGTAATTTCCCCCAACTTTTGCATAATGTTAATGTGTTTAGATAAAAATTTACTTCATGATCTAAATAACTTGGGGTGACTTTGGCTCCACTAGTTCGATCTATCAAGATAGAGTGGGTAGCTCTTGCCGAATATATTACACCTACGTTAAACGCACTATTATGTATAATTTTTCGAAGATTAGCCATCACCAAATCGGAAAAAAACCTGTTGTTTTTTTCAAGACAGAAAATAGCACAAACTATGCCAATCGAAATGTTCTCGTGCAATTCCAGAAACATATAACCCATTACACACATACAACACATTAACAAGGGTTTAGGGGTTACAAGACCCCGTCGGGGCTGCGGGTTGTGCCGTCGGGGCTGCGGGTTGTGCCGTCGGGGCTGCGGGTTGTGCCGTCGGGGCTGCGGGTTGTTCGAAAGAGGTACCGCGGCCTCGGCGCAAGGGCTGAGAAGGAACATGGGTGGTTTTTAGTCAGAAGAAGTCTGACACTCCCTTTCGCTCTGCCCAGAGTGGGAGGGGTTATTTGATGATTTCCCACCCCCCAAAAAAAAAGTGGGTACAAGACATCCAATTTTTAGTTACTTTATGCTTTACTTAAAATGCTTTGGTTAGGGTTACCCATTAATCGGTTAACCCTTTGTCGAACGACCTACCTAACTTTTTAGTGGGATTGAACGTAATTTTATAAACCCGTTACATTATAAACTCTTCGTTAGTTTTTAGGTGCCTGGAAAATATCTCGTTCATGATTTGTGTGTGGTGATGGGGTGTAAGAAGGAGGACAGAATCTGACCCTGACAATAGATAAGGCATTCTCTAAAAAACGATTTATCACGGAACGACCAATTCTAACATTCAAAAAGTTGTTTCTAGAAATTTATTAAGTCATTTGTGGTGTATCATACCCAGGCTTGGTTATAGTCAAAAAAATATCATTATCTATGTTAAAGATATGAACTTGAAGATTTATAATAATCATCGCATTCCAATGTTTCCTGATTACATTATTAGTGAATTACCTCTATTTAAAATCCTATGAATAACCCTGGTTTGGTTTTGGGCTTGGCAAACATTTGATCATTGCAAGCATATTAAAAATATGCTTAATTATCTACAAAACCTAGCATGTTATCTAAAATATGTTTTTTATCGTACCTCGATGTGTGTTATATTGGCTACAATAGAGCCATCCTTTATCCTTTTTATAAAAGCGTATCCAGCGCCATTATCTGTAATTGTTAATCCCAAAGCATCTTCAGTTTTAACTATTTCGATTTCTTTAGGACGTCCTTTTCTGTGTGCAAATATGAAGTCTTCTAATCCTATTTGTCCACCAAGTAGTTTCTTCATATCCACTTTGTGAGTATTCAGCGTGCAAAAGAGAATCTGAAACCAAAGAAGTACTCGGTTAGCTATAATGTTATAATGGACATAGCACTATATTGGTAATATTATAATACCACTAACCTAATTAACCACGCCCACCTTAGGTGCGTGACTGAAAGCTATTTTTCTTTCGAGCCTATTAATCTCTAATGGTACCTTGGATTTGTTACATTTAACATTCTTTAGAGGGCAATGTAAACCATTGTATTGATTGTATCTGGCTATAATTAAATATAACAAGCATGCATTTTAAATAACAAACTAACTTCGAAACGGCCATATTGTGTTGATAAAACTACGTAAAACGAACTTCTCCCAATTCAATTATACTATTATCCTAAAGTTTATTAAATTAACTATCGAATATGTTTGCTGTTATCAGGAATCACTTATCAGATTGTAGATATAGCGGAGTGGTAAACTGTGTTTGGGCTTTAGAGAAGAATGTAGTATCTAGTCCTAATTTAAGAATAACCTTAAATAATATTTGTTTTACATATTAGCAAAACTCACTACTGATTGAATTGCGACAGTGTAAGTGCGAAATGTTTGCATGACAAGGCATGCGTTGCAGGTATGACCGAGCTCCGGTCCTTGACCCACGTGTAGTAGGCCATCGCACAGGCACACATACGGCGGCGAAGCGTATCTGCAGTCACTTGCCGCGTTTATATCAACGAGAGACTGCGCCCCTGGGCTGATCCACTTCCTGGCTGCTCAGCCGTGCGTACATCCGCACACTGTGACATTTTCATACTTACCTACATAGTTACACAGATTTATCTTTACTAAACATTTCACATATTGTCATTGCTGCAAAACGTGAAAAGTTGAAGAGAATATTTTTCCTGACAAATTATTTGTTCGTTAGTTATTACCAAACTACCAAGTTAGTACCAGCTAAACCGTATAGCTATGATGATGGCTTGACTGATAAATTATTACCTTTTCATGTATATTCAGAACCAGAATTACAAAAACTATTGTTTTAGTTAGGCCATGAACCTACTCGGACGAATAATAACATTTTAGTCCCATGTTCAACAATACAGGCGCCTTGCGGGCGACAGATATTATAATGAATCGGTGATGCACTATCTAAGATAAGATAGAAGAATGTCTAACTTTGTTTTCCCTGTCACGTTCGCGTTATTTCTACAAGCTAAGCTACATATTACCTAAGAAACTTTTAGCACGGTAATATTATCATTTTAGTTGCCGCTTTCGTTTTAGCACCATAAATCAGTTTTTTTCAAAACCTAGGTAGGCGTGTCATGTTTTGGGAGTCATTAGTAAAATATATATATCTGCTATAGGATCCAAGATTTTAAACTGACATGGTCACTAAAACTATTACTTATACTGAACTCGGAACAATAATTAAACATGGTAAATATCCCGTTTTCAGTATAAATAATAGGGTCTACTATATCTACTTAAAATCTAACATACTTTCTACAGTTTGCCGAGTAAATTACAAAAATTAAGTGCTTGTCCGGTACTCTTTACTTTACATAACCACCTACCTACTTATAATGCAAAGGTATGTGTATACTACCGCTTACAGTCTGACTAAAATGGTGTAAACTATATTATCTTCATTCTCACGACTAGGCCTTGACAACGAATAAGCCTTGAGCATTTTCACAAGCCGTGAAATATCAGCAAAATTAGCGTCCGTGCCATTTTCGATGTTGACCTTTAAGTCGTGAACCAAACGGTCGTTGGACCAAGTCGGCAAGATATTTTAATAGATAACATAATCAGCAATATCATAACATTGATTATCTACAAGAATTTGTAGAAAGTATAAGGTCGTTAAAGGTGATTTTATATGTAAATTTGTAATGACAGTTAGACCTACATTAGCAAATCGAATAATAATAGGTTACGACATAAGTCATTTGTCTAATGTTCATTAAATTATTCGAGCGCGCATTAGCGATGTTCGATGTTAATAACGATGTTCTAAATATATATGCACAAGTCTGTAATTTCTGCCTCAATAGGATAACAACTGCTAAGAGACGACGAAACTTAAATAAAGGGGTAACCCTTCTAAAATCGATTTCTGGGGTTAACGCTTGTATTTTGTAGAAAAGTGTTTACCCATACAAAATGTAACATGCTACTTACGAAACAAAATTAAATAAAACTATCGCTCATGCAGTCATGATTGACAAATGGCTTTAATTAAACGCACATGGAAGGTAGATACTTTCTTTTAAATCATCGATTAAATTAAATCTTATCGATCAAGGTAAATGCTTCTAACTAATTCATTTGATTCTGACCTTCCGATTCACCTGTTTACTGATAAATGAAAAAACAAAACAACTAGGTACCTAAGTAGGTACCTACAGTATATGATAGTATCAAAAGTTAAAATTGTGTCATTCACTTGGCTGGTACACAAAGCAAACGTATTAGGTATACATCACGCACACAAGCTATTGAGTTAACACTTTGCATGTGTGAAGTCATAGTTATGCCACACAAACGCTAAATAAAGCGAGCGAGCTCGGTTTTTATTAGTGTGCGTGCGGCACATCTATAATACCATAAGTATACCAATATATAGTAATCATTCATTTGACAATGAATCAGATGTAATATTTCGCAAGTGTAACTATAGCAATCTTGGCACAATAGTTATCACCTTTAGTTACCGAACGAGGAGGCGTAAGATCAAACCTCGGGTGCGGCTTTTCTTTTTGTATTCATTATTTTTAACCGAATTCATGTTAAAACATTATTTAAAGTAGAATCTATAACGATTCAATCCTGTTCATGGATGAGTTATGAAGTTTGCAACGTTTGAGAACCACGGCACTCTCAGTCCATTTTATTTTGGCTGCTTATAAACTAACTACCGACAATTTGAAAATAATATTGTTTTCGAACACCTTCATTTATAAAAAATGAGCATTCTTAGTGGTCAATCTATGATTATTTGCATTACTTAGTCTATTGCTAGCACAGAATTACTCTAAATATATTCGTTTGTAATTTATTTCTGTGCATCCAAACATGCATCATTTAATAACATTAAAAAAGATAGAAATCGTTGTTTTGCATGAGCAAAACGTATCTATAAGTGATTGCAAGGCGCTTAATGATACCGGTAAGTAACAGATACTATACCTACTTCAACTTAACTAACTCATCTCACCTTTCTGTTTACCTAGGAATAAATAAAATTAACGTAACCTTAGTGCATTAACCATTGTTATAGTATTAGCCCATTTTTGTTTGCTAATGTTTATTTGAACTACTAAAAGTATTTTAACTTGTATTATATTATACGTATATGATTATTGAAGATAAATAATATTATTTTTGTTTATATATAAGTACTAGCTGTTCCCGGCATGCGTTGCAATGCCTTTTTTCCTACCAACAACCTGCCTGTGTACCTACTAACTCCTACCCTACCTACCTACCTACTACCCTACCTACCTACTACCCGACCTACCTACTACCCTACCAACTACCCTACCTACTCTATTATCCTACTTACTACCCTACCTACTACTCTACCTACTACCCTGCCTACCTACCTACCACTTTCTCACCTTTTAAACCTTCCCTGGACTTCCACGAATAATTCAACACTATAATTAGCCAAATCGGTCCAGCCGTTCTCGAGTTTTAGCGAGACTAACGAACAGCTATTAATTTTTATATAATATAGCTGTACCCCGCGTGCGTTGCAATGCCCTTTTACCTGCCTACGTACCAACTACCTACCACCTACCTATTACCTACCTACCTACATATTACTAATTTCTCACCTTCTCTGGACTGCCACAAATGTTTCAAAACCAAAATTAGACAAATCGGTCTAGCCGTTCTCTAGTTTTAACGCGACTAACTAACAGCAATTAATTTTTATATTATACGCAAACACCATTTGAAAAATCGTTTTTCTATTGGGAAAGAAACAGTAATTATTTGTGATTATTGTGATAATGTCGTATGGTCTGTTTGAAGTTGTCATTCGTTGACCAAACAACTGAACGTCACTCAATTGTTTTGCCTTCCCGGAACCTCTCCACTAACACTTGAACTTTATAGTACGGTATTAAAGCTCAAATTGATTTGACGTTTTAGTTAGAAAACGTTTGTATGGGAAAAAGAAAAGGGCTGTTTTTAGGGCTTTTCCGGCCATTATTCGAATTTTTCTCGCCGTAAAAACCATCCTTGAACTTCAACGAACATTTAAAAAAAAAAATCAGCCAAATCGGTCAAGCCGTTTTCATGCCAAGTCGTGACAACGGAAAACGGGTTTCATTTTTATATATATAGATAGATGTATGTATCATACTCGTAGTTTATATATAGGTTTATATACTTACCTATATATAAACCAAATTAATATTATTTTATCATTTATTATATAGGTATACATATAGGTATGTAAATTAAGTGCATTAACCATTGTTATATTAGCCCATTTTTGTTTGCTCATGTTTATTTAAACCATATCTAAAAGTATTTTAACTTGTATAATACGTATATGATTATTGAAAATAAATAATATTAATTTGGTTTATATATAAGTATGTATGTATCATAGTTTATATATAGGTTTATATACTTACCTATATATAAACCAAATTAATATTATTTTGTCATTTATTATATAGGTATACATTTAGGTATGTAAATTAAGTGCATTAACCATTGTTATAAGAGCCCCTTTTTTGTTTGCTAATATAAATATTTAAAAGTATTTTAGCTTGTATAAATGTATATGTATATAATTATTGTAGGCATATAAATAATATTAATTAGGTATATATGAATGCATAAATATAATTTTATATTTTTAAGCATAATGTATATATTATTATTTATTATGTAATAACTATTATGATAAGTATTTTAGCAGTAGTATGTATTTTAAATACTGTTTTGTTTTGTATTCACAGAGAAGAACCGTGCAGTTATGGGTCCGCCGATATGCAGATTCTGGAGACGTGGAAAATCTTCGACATGCTCCAAAACCAAAGCGAATACGTCAGCTCGACACCATGACATCGTGGCAAGGCACAGAGCTAATTCATTTTTGCCAAACTGCGTCACAGCTTTAGCACACGATGTGTGCTTGCAAACGGTGAGAAATCACCTGCGTTCTGCTGATTTACGCTGCAGCAAGCCAGCACGGAAGATATTACTGTCCACTGCGCATCGATAAAGCCGACTATAGTTCGCTAGGTCATATTTTAATTTTGATTGGAAGAACAACGTGGTGATTTTTAGCGACGAAAAAACATTTAAGTCGGATAAGGATGGGCGTAAAATATTATGGACAAAAGGTGGTGAAAGGTATAATGAATGTAACCTTCTGGCTTGTAGGACTAGTGGCATTGGCGTTGGATGCGGGTATTGGGGTTGGATGTCAAACGATTATGAACCTTATTGTTATATTCATAATGTTCATGTTTGTGTGAACAAATGTAAAACTTAGCAATATTTTTATTATTTGTTATACCTACATCTTGCTGTATTCCTCTGTCTTAAAGAACAATTCGTATTATTAAAAGTCTGGTGAAGTGATGTTATTGTTATGCAGATAGAAGTTGCCATAATTTCTTACTATCTAACATGTTGATTCACTTCCCGTCTAATTTTATTTTCGATTCAATTTAGACACCACCAACCTACTTTAACAAATTATTTACGTCCATCCTTAACCAACAAAAAAATTGTCTAACTAATAAATAAACATAAAACAAATGATTTTATTGTTTTATTTAATTACCTTTCTACTTTTTTGCTTGAGTGACTGTATTGGAGACAAACAAAAAAATTTTAAAAAACAAAAAGTAAAAAACAGAAATCTAAAATCCTCAGTGAGGATCGAACTCACGGGCATCAAGCGTGGATTAGATGATATCGCACGCTTACACCACTCTGCCACGGATGGTTTGTCTAATGCGTAAAAAATGTTGGTCATATTCCTTCACTGTGAACCAGTTTAATGAATGTTTACTCACACAATATGAATGGCAATTACCGATGTGTGCGTGATGTAAAGTCGGCCGGCGCGTAGCGGTAGGCCGGTTTTGAGTTATACGCACATAACGCACACTAATAAAAACAGAGCTCGCTCGTTTTACTTAGTGTGTGTGCCTATAACTATGACTTCACCCACACATGCAAGATGTATACTTAATACGTTGGCCCACTGTACGAAGTCACATCATAGACAGAGGATACCTCTCGAATGACGAGTCTTTAATTTAATTTTGTTTTGAACACAGATTTAGTGGCCCGGTAGATACCTAAGTACCTACCTGACTACCAAATATTAATAGTCACCCAATAAACTGATTGATATCATAATAACATTGACTCACAGTCTCAAACAACAGAAATAACATGCAGAAACAGTGCTGATTCCTATATCAACAACGCCCTATATTGTGCGTGGTCCGCCATGCGGACGAACGATAACGACATCCCACGCATTGGACTACGCGAGAAAAAGAAAATCGGGGATGATTTTTTTTTCGTCGACGACTTTAATGTGTACCTACTGCAATACTGGTACTACCCAAAAAAAAATGTTCAATATTTTACTTTAGCACTTTGTCGGCGTAACTCATTGGAATATTCATGCCAAATAACAGCTTTCTAGTTTTTGAGATATAGTGCGGAGGACGGACAGACAGACGGACAGTATGGCGAAACTATAAAGGTTCCATATTGACTACGGAACCCTAAAACTGGGGAGAGGATTGGCATAACTATTGCATCATAATTATTGTTTTTACGTCTGTTTTTATATCCATGAGGTAGGTATTGTGATCATACCAGACATACTGAACATCATTCTGAAGTTCTGAACTGAGTAGGTACCAGTTCAGAAATGACAATCTCAGCCAAGTTGTGAAACTGACTGAATACATTTTAAAGCTGCCTGTAGCTAGCAGTTTTAGACATTTTTATGCCTGCGCTTGATGATGACAAGCCAGTGAGGATTGTGAGGAGGTACCTACCTACCTAACCTTACAAGGTCTTTAAGTAACCTTGATCTGACAAATAAAATAGATTCCTAATTTCTGAAGTCAGTTCCAGTGCCGGACTGGGATCTGTTCTGTGCTGGGACCCGAAACCGGCCCGGGCATTTTAGAGACAGTCGGCCCTCTACTTTCAACTCTTGTTTTTTTTTTTTTTGGCGGGTGGAAAATCATCAAATAACCCCTCTCGCTCTTGGGCGGAGCGAAAGGGACACTTCTACTGACAGGGACACTTCTACTGACTAAAAACCACCCATGTTTCTTCTTAGCCCTTCATGTCGAGGCCGCGGTATCTCTTGCGAACAACCCGTAAAAAATCGATACAGAAAATCGATGCAGAAAGAAAACGTACTTACACAAATTTTGAATCAACCAAAGAAAACAGGCTGAAATGCTAGACAGCCAAGATTGTAGAAGTAGTACCTACTAGGCCGCCAGAGCGAGCGAAGCGATCTCGAAATTTTTTTGACACTGTGCCCTGCACCTATAGAATTGTTTCGACTTATTGGAGTTACTTTGTCGACTTCGACAATGAAAGTTTACTAGTTACGGCTGCCGCTGAAGTTCTTCTAAGAATCTAAAATCCTTGATATAATATAACTAGAAGTAAAAAAACCCAAGAACTAGAACTCTAAGAGCGAGCGAAGCGAGCTCGCAAAATTTACCCCTTATACAAGTGTTACTTTGTCGACAAACAAAGTCAAGATTCAAGAGGTAGCCCGCAAGAACAAGCGTAGTGAGCTTGAATTTTTTTTGGCACCGTGCCCTGTTGGGCTATTGCGTATCTTTTTAAAATTAAATGTCAGTGGCTATCATAGTGTCCATCGATTAACTGTCAAATGGTTATGGTTTGGTACAAAATGGCAAAAAAAAAAATGGAAATGGTGCCAGTACAATGTCCACATGTTCTATTTTTTGCAACCTTTTCTTTGCAAGATAAAATTCCCTATTATGACCACGGGTAATCGGGCCTCTAATTAGTTCAGCCTCTGTCTATACCGGCCGATCATGAAAAACTCCAATAGAAGTCCAAGACAATCCAGAGGAACAAAAAATGAGCCCTAATGTGAAACATCTTCTCGCAGGGTTCAAGGTACGAACCGGGCGCGTTGGTTTAAAGAAAATGTGTAAGTTTCTAGCGGCAGTAAGAATTCTCAGAGGCTCATTTTGTAGCCTCCAAAATATTTTAGTTTTAGAGTGATTCTTATGTACCTACGCTACAATTACGAACGACGGTTACAATTGCGTCGTACTTACTAACTTATTCTTTTTTTTTTAAATTAGCAAAAGAAAGTCGGCCGCTAACCGGCCACACCTTCGGGCATTTGCCCGATTTGCCCTACGGCCAGTCCGGGCCCTGGTCAGTTCTGATTTAAAATCGATTCTAGTTGTTTTATTTACAAATGATGATTTTACAACAATTACTGAACGTCGATTCTAGAAAACAGAAATATTATCAAACAATAACATGACTCAGGATGTGCGATGACTTCAACCTTGTTTTCCTTATCCTTTGTTTCCTTCCTACATATTATATGGAATTTGCGTTTGTTTGTTTGCTCTGCTTTTACATTGAGTATTGATCTGATCATCGTAATACCGTACAGCTATAATAACAAGCGCAAACATCTAGGAACTGTTGTTGGCAATAGTGGAGTCCTCAAGGGCGTTCGAGAATACCTATGTATTAATAATAGGAGAATTCCGCCGAGCTGTGCAGCGTTTGAGAAGCGTCGTCGAGTCTTCTTGTCGCGTATTAACCAGAATCTGAAGACTGAGATCTACAATCAGTGTGTCCTGCCTGTTATGATTGTGAGTTACAGGGCCGAAACGTGAACACTCACGGTACAGTTAGTCCATAAATTCAAGGTCGCCCAGCGAGTTATGCTCGGAGCCTCTCTGACGGATCAAATCTAGAACTAGGTGATCCGACAGAGAACCAAATTTGTCGACATAGGTAGTTCACAGAATATGTAAGCTAAAGTGGCAATGGGCCGGCCATATTAGCCGTAGAACCAATGACCGTTGACATAGACATGTTCCGGAGTGGAGATGGCGACGCGGCTAGCGTAAGGTGGGTACCCCTTTTTTTTTTTTTGGGAATGGGAAATCATCAAATAACCCCTCCCGCTCTTGGGCAGAGCGAAAGGGAGTGTCAGACTTCTACTGACTAAAAACCACCCATGTTCCTTCTTAGCCCTTCATGTCGAGGCCGCGGTATCCCTTGCGAACAACCCGCAGCCTCGACAGGCGTCGGCCCTTGCGGGCCCCTTCCATGTTGCTGACATCTCTTTGAGGCGCGCGTGGAACACGAACGCGCCGTCGACACGGCCTGTCGTCGTCATAAGACGGACGGACGGCGAGCTTACCCATCACTCACCGTCCACAGGCCCGCGTCTACGGTGGCCGGAAGCCATCACGTGGCCCCCGATCCCCGGAGCGCCTCCCGCGGCGGCTGGGACGAGAGGTTCTCTCCCTCTCACGTTCCGCCACCTCCTTCGCTAGCATCACTGCTTCGCAGAAGGAGGCGACGGCGTCCCATTCCTCCTCGCCCCGGACCATGGCTTGCACCAGGGCCGGCCGCTACGAGGACACGGCGGGGCTCCGCCCAAGCGGGACACACCTCCACGGTGTGCTCCACCGTGTCCTCCGGCCGATCCTCGCAATGGTGGCATCCGGGCGTTTCCTCCCGCCTGATTCGGTGCAGGTACCTCCCGAAACAACCGAGTCCGGTGAGTACCTGCGTCAGACGGAAGGTGAGGGCGCCGTGGCGCCTCTCCAGCCACTCCTCAAAGAGGGGACTTAGAGCCACTATTGTGGCGTGCCCTAAGGTGGGTCACCCTCAGGCGACATGTAGGATGTAGGTGGTCGGTAGAGCGACGATCTACACAAGGTGGCTAGACTGGCTGATAGCAACTGGATGAGTGTTGTCGAGAATAGAGTAAAGTGGCATGCGGTTGAATAGGCCTGGGCCTGGCCTTCTCCAGCAGTGGACTGCAGCTGTAGGCTCATGATCATGATAGTTATATATAGGTACCTGATAACGAACTAGTTACGATACTAACTAGCCTAACTGCCTTTCTTACCCGGCTAGTGGCGTAGCTAGCTTTAAATGCATTATTATTTCATTTATGCAAAAAACTTCCATCTTAGGGAGAGGAGGCCTGTATCTCAGCCTGATTATAATGTGAGTTTGTACGTAATGTCTGTATGCAAAAAGTAATATTACTAATACAATGTTTAGTTAGTCAACCTATACATGGATAATATTACATAATTATGTAAATGATCCGCGGTAGCCGCGGTCCCTCCTGAGTCTCGAGCCTTAACACTAGTCTAGGGACTATAATAAATTATAGGTAGGTTGGGTACTGTGCATTTTTATCGTATCCTAAAAGCCCTATCGCCTTTGCACGCGATTTATGATAAGTGTAGTTGTAGTACTTATTTATCGTAAGATAAACCATGAACTCGTCTCATAAATGTTAGAAAGGGCTTTTTCCCGCACTAAGTACTATGTGAAATTGTGAACTATAACATTTATTATGTACGACTCGTACAATATACCTATAATTATAGGAAACCTCACACTCATTAAGTAGTATTAGGTACGTATGCGTGTACTATCTGTACCTAGTCATGACAACAGTTACTAATGGCAATACCACCAGAGTGTTACAAGCATTCGGAATAACCAATACAAATTAGTGTCCCAGATGCGGAAATCGAACCCGGAGCTTGACGCGCGCTACTCTTTGCTCGCTCTTTCAACCACTGCGCTATTAAAGCCTTAATTGATGACAATGATGACCGAAAGCTAATTTTAAATAAATCTTTCATAATGTTGTGCTACTGATTGTGACACCTTAGAAAGAAGCTAGGTACTTATTTGAATATCAATGACGCATTCTTTATGGCATATTATGTGCTCTTATCAGTGCGCTACGTACTTAGCGGTTGTCCATGAAATGCTTGTGAAGGCAAATGTATGTGCCTTCTTTTAATGTTCTGTTGTGTAGGTAGATACCTACATTTAATTATCCTTATTTATATAAAAAATAAAACGATATTAATGATGATAAGTAAAGTAAGTGATAATAATTCAGTCCGTATTAAAAGTGAGTCCCTCATAAAGACTGCGATTCAGCAGTCACCACAACCGCAGTTCCAGGTATTCCATTCATCCAACCAACAATGACTCAGAAACTTGTTCATGAGGAATGTTGCTCTTCCAATACAAGTTTTTAAACTAATTACTCACCGACACGACAGCTTATTAGGAAACAATGAGTCTTACCTCGTCTGGTGGAAAGTCGTAACATTCTGCTATCTTTTGATAAAGCTCCTTGACGTTAGAAAATCCAGAGATGAGGCCGAGGGGGCTGCCGTGTGCCTGTTGACAGTGGAACACCAACTGTGACTTCTGTGATCCATTGTTGTTATCCACTCCGTTGGCCTGCTGGTGAGGGTCCTCGGTGGGAGGCTGTGGCACTGGTGGCGGCGTGTATTTAGGAGCCTTCTTCTTAAACAACGACATAGTAAAAGAGCACTACGTAACGGTATTAAGTTTTCCTTTAGCGAGAACGTCAGTGCGCACACATTCTCTAACCGTGCACAATATAATTTTAATCACTACACAGTCGCTTATCTTGAGAGAACTTTAAAATATATCGTCGCGTCATAGCACATGATAATGTTATCACCCAATAACGATATTGGGTTAGATTATGCGATGTTTAATCGAGAGTACACTGGAGACGGGCTGCGACGCGGAGTGCGCTCTGCCGACAATCGAACGACTGACTGCCGTGACGGTGAGTTGCCTGGCCTGCTCAATGCTATGACGGCCACGAAAACACGGTGCGCGCCCGCGCCTCCCCCGTACCGTTGGCGCCTCTACGTCATCAGATGATTCTATTACAAAAGCAAAGTGTCTTTATTAACTTAAACCTGACTGGGAATACAAGCAGCTGGCGCAAGTCCGTTTCTTTACTTTCATTTTTTACAAAAGTACCTACGATCTATATCGGAGCGTCGGAGGTAGGTACCTATTTTAGTTAAGTAGGTAAATACCCATAAATACCTATTAGGTAGGTTGAAACTTTTTTTGTCATTTTAAGTAGTCACCTAGTTCTTTATTAGAATATGATTTAATAGAAATGAACAAGTGCCATTCAATTATTCAAACTGTCAAACTTCGCGCATTGAAACGGGTTCGCAGTCGGGATGATAGTAATTTGTACTAATCAATCAATGACAATAAAATTTTACGAGCTACTTAAATCTGTTTGGTAATAATAAAAGTGGGTAAGGGGTACTGACACCAGCACATAAAACTACCCGAAACTGACAAATTTACCCAATCAACCTTGAACCTAACACTTCAGCAATAACGTTGAAAATCGATTTAAGAAATTTGTCAGATTACCTGTATGTAGTTGGTTGATATGTTAATGTCTGTACATACCTAGGTACTTGAAAAATTGGATTGACAATATTGTTATTAATTAATTCACTATAGGCTTGAAGGGTTTCTCAATTTTACGGAACTACCGTGCGAACTTACTCTATCATTATTAAAAATAAAATAAAATGATCTGAGTATAATGAACTAATGACTGTCACACAAACTGAAATACACCAGACATACTTAAACCAAACGTTGCCACATATTGACGGACGTTGAAAATTATAGGGGTTCCGTTTCAACCGACAGGGGACAGACCACAAAAATATAAATTAAGCTGCTAAACAGTTAATGATATAACAGTTAATTTAAAAATATTTGTTGGAAATGCCAAGAGTCACTTTTTGAGTTTACCTTAATGATATTTTAATCAAAATCTGACACTAACCCGCAAATTGCAAAAACGTAAACAAATTTGAATTTCGCGGGCTATCCTGGTGCTTCCGCCTTGCCGCATGCCAAAGCCATAGAGTGCCAAAGCCCAGGGTGCTCAATCTTAGTACAAAAAACTGGGGACAGAATGGGGTACAATGATACAAAATCACGAAGTATGTGTAGTCCCTGTACTGAATGAGTTTAAGTGTGTTTTTTTAATTTTGTCGGATTATAATCGCTCAATTTATACCAAATACAAATAAGAGATGGCAGCTCTATAGCTCCGGTAGCTCATTACAAATATTTTAAACTGACTTATTGTTTATTTTAACCAAAGAATAGCATCATTATCATAAATTTGAATTGCATTAAACTCACAGAATTATTTGCACTAACGTACATTGGGGTGTTGGTAGAGTATTCTTGATGGTTTTAATTACTAATAAACTGGTAACCCTTATACAAATGTATTTTTTCTCAGCAATTTTTCATAATTCAATTTTAACTAAATATTTGGTTCAGTTGAGGTTCTAATGTAAATATATTTTCTCTGTAGTGTATGTAATATTATATTTGTGTAAATTTTTCCTGATTTCTGGTAAGTTATTGTAAATATTTATATAGTCCAAGAATATTCCCGGGTCGTATGAACGACCCGCCTGTATCAGATGTGGGGGATTTAGGTCCTGGCTTAAGTCCCCCTGTAAGTAATTATGTTACCATAGCAACCAATTTAGATATGAGTGGTATGGACACTGATGGGTCTGTAGCCACAGCAAGTGGAAGGGAAACTGATGCGTCGACCTCTGGTAAAGTCAGTGCTTCACGTAAGAGGCGTTCACACAAACACAAAACAGTATGTAAACACTGTAATAAAACGAAACGCAGTAGACAGGGAGTGATCCCTGAGGGAACCACTTCTTACACTGACTGTACATGTATTCCCAGCACAGATGTTAATTTAAAATCTGACCTTATAATAAATAACAATACCGTACCGTCAGTTCCACATTCTCAACCCTCTGAAATTTCAGTTTCCCAAACTTTGCAGTTGGAGCCAACTGCAATACAAATTAACCAACCAGTCGGTGTAGGTAGAAAGGAGTACCAGGCCTCTGATACAGGGCCATACATAGTTCATGTACAGCGTATTACCAGTACTGAAAACAGTGGCACCATTCTTCACCCTATTGCATTTGGAAATTTCCTTAAAAATAACAAATTCCAGAATATAGTTCCTGGCAGTGTCAAAAGAATTGGTAGGAATAAGTGTGTTGTAGCTTTTACAAACCCTATGGCTGCTAACATATTTATTAATAGTAATTTATTGCCTCTGAACAAATTTAAAGCATTTCTACCCACTTTTAACGTCACTCGTATGGGCTTGGTCCGGGGTATCCCATCTGAATGGAGTGTGGAAGAAGTTAAAGAAAATATATCAACTCCCTTAGGTACTGGTGAAATATTGAAAGTTAGACGCCTAAATTACAAAGTTCAAGTGAATGGGTCATATACATGGAAACCATCTCAAACTGTTGTAATAACATTTGATGGTCAAGCTCTTCCTAAAAGAATTTATGTATGCTATAATGCACTACCTGTTGAGACTTATGTGTATCCCACCATACAATGTTTCCGCTGTTGCCGTTATGGCCACACTAAAAATCAATGCAGATCAGCTGCCCCTAGATGCTATAAATGTGGACAAAATCACTTAGGTGAAACTTGTTTAGTAGAGGAGGATTCTGCATCTTGTGTTAATTGTTCTGGATTTCACTATGCTACAGACAAGACTTGCCCTGAGTTCCAGAGGCAAAAAAACATTAAACATACTATGGCTCATTCCTGTGTTTCCTATGAGGAAGCAAGCAAAATACACCCAGCCACCTCAAAATCCTATGCTAATGTTCTCACTACTGTTACATCTCATGATTCTCACACCAATAATAATTCATACTTGAGTTCACAACCTATACCATCAACTTCTTCATCATACAAAAAGACAGTCTTTCTTAAACCCCGCGCTCCCCCCAAGTCAGCACAAGGTTATGACAGAGCAGTTCATAACGCCCTTCTTAGGGAGTTTCAACCCCCATCTTTGGCAAATGGGTGTGCTTTGTCTAAGGAATCCGATATGAAACTGCAACAGAACGAGAATGAGCAGGTTGTTGATGTTATTATAAACCTTATCAAAATGTTATTATGTAAAAATACATCTTTTGAACCGTACGACGTGGAGCGCTTATGTAGTTTATTACTAAACAAAAACCAAAAAGATGGACACAATAATTCAACGGAACTGCTCGAAAAGTTCACAACAACACCGAAAAGACCCCCTAGATTAAAGTATAGACTCGGAAATGCAGACTGGAATAAATTTAAAACGCTTGTCGATGCTAAAGTTGCTGAGCTCCCGCAAATTACTCAGGGTGGAGAAATTGATTGCTCAACAGCTTTAGCGATGTGCCTAGTAGAAGTAGCAGACCAAGTTTTCCCTCTTAAAAAAAATCCTTCCGATAAAATTCCTATGCCCCCATGGTGGGACTCTTCGTGTGCTGATGCAGTTAGGAAACGAAAGGAAGCTGAAAAAAAATATGCTGAGGACATGTCAGATGAAAATTTGGACGGCCTTAGAGATATTATTAATGATACACGGATTTTTCTCAGAGATAAGAAAGTCCAGGGGTGGAGGTCATTCTGTATGTCTTTATCACCCAGCACATGCCCGTCAGAAGTTTGGCGCAGTATTAAAAGATTTAGAAAAGCCTTTAGTGATACTCCTTCCTTCACACAATTACCTCTATCTCTTAGTAATAGTTTTCTTGACAAATTAGCTCCAGCATCAGTTCCAGAGTATGATCAAATTTACCCTAATTCTACTTTGTTAAATATTGATAATCATTCATCTTTGAACGCTCCCTTTTCATTGGTCGAATTGAAAGGGGTATTAACATGCTTAAAAGACTCGGCCCCAGGAGAAGACGGTATTCCGTATTCGTTTTTCTCACATTGTAGTGATAATACATTATCATACTATCTACAAATTATTAATTCTGTTTTGGTTTCTGGAAATATTCCGGAATCCTGGCGTTCCCAAGAAATCTTACCGATCCTCAAACCAAATAAAAATTCAAATGATATTCTATCATACCGGCCTATTGCGCTATCTTCGGTTCTTACCAAAATTGCAGAGCACCTAGTTAAAAATCGTTTAGAGTGGTTTATAGAAAGCAATCAATTATTAGCAGGCAGTCAGTTTGGGTTTCGTAAAGGAAAAAGCACAATGGACAGTTTAAGTGTATTTACCACTGACATTCGCATAGCCTTTTCAAAAAACGAATCGGTTGTTGGCGCATTTCTAGATATAACAAGCGCGTATGATAATGTACTTATATCTGTCCTTAAACGCAAGCTAATTAATTTAAACGTCCCTACTTTGATTATACGGTTTATCAGTTTATCAGTTAGATTTATTTCTCTTTTTTGCGGTGACAGGAAAAAAACGAGGACAGTGTTCAAAGGCCTTCCACAGGGATCAGTATTGTCACCTTTGCTTTATAATATTTATTCTTATGATTTAGAATCTTCTCTACAAGAATCTGCTCATGTTTTACAATACGCTGATGATCTTCTAATCTATACTACTCACAATGATATCTCAGATGCATGTAATGCTTTGACCGCCTCACTAAGTCTTTTACAGCAATGGTTACAAATTAATGGGTTAAGTCTTTCAATAGAAAAAAGTACTGTAGTAGTTTTTACAAGAAAACGTAATATTCCTTCCCCAACCGTTACTTATAATAGCATAAGCCTTCCTGCGAAAAATCATGTTAAGTTTCTAGGATTGATTTTAGATAAAAAACTTTCTGGCAAACAACATTTTGACTTTGTAGTTGAAAAATGCGAACGTCAACTGAATGCTATGCGGTGTCTTTCTGGAGTATGGTGGGGGGCACATCCTTTTAGTCTAAAACTGTTTTATAATGCAATAATCCGAAGCATACTTGATTACGGAACATTCCTTCTTGAAGATGGTAACAAAAAGGGTCTTAAAAAGTTAGATAGCATACAGTCGAAAGCTCTTCGAATAATTTCTGGAGCCATGAAATCAAGCCCGTTAAATGCCTTACAGATAGAAGTAGGAGATCCTCCACTCCACCTGAGAAGGCAATATCTATCAGACCGATTTTTATTTAAATCGATGCAGTTTTCTAACCATTTGCTTCATTCAAAATTATTAAAACTTGATAACCTTATTCAGATGTCATCCTATTGGCGGCACAAAGATATTCCGTGTTTAGTTAAAAGTCTCAGGAAGTTTAATTCTATACCAGCGAGAGTACATAGGTCACCTACTCTTCCTTTATTTGAGTGCAAAACATTTGAACCCTTACTTGTTTCCCCTGTAGTGCATTATGATTTCGGGATAGAAAAAAGTGATGTAGGAGCCAACATAAAATTTAATGCTGCCGTCGGTGAAAACTGGATAGACTGTCATTATATCTTTACGGACTCATCAAAGACCCGGTCTAGTTGTGTGGGAGTAGGTATATTTCATTCTCAATATAAAATTATTCAGATGGTAAAACTTCCTCCTGAAACATCAGTTTTCACTGGAGAATGCTTTGGTTTGTTCAAGGCATTAGAGTACGTTTTAATTGCTAAACTTAAAAATGCTCTCATATTATGTGACTCTAAAAGTGCGTTACAAACTATCGAAAAGTTTACATTTAAAATGAAACCCTATTACCCCATTGTATTTGACATAAGAAAACAGTTACACAAATGTATATTGAGAAACTACACGGTACAGTTTGCTTGGATTCCAAGTCACTCCGGAATCCAAGGAAACGAAAGAGCTGATCAATTAGCCAAACAAGCTGTGCAGAATGGTGACACATTCCCTTATAAAAATTTCTGTCATGATCTTGTCAGCCTCCCTAAAGATTATCTTCGACATTCCTGGGAACTTCTTTGGAGTGAGAGCTCTCAAGTCAAGGGCAAGATTTATGCCCCAATTCAGCCCTCAGTCCCAGTCAAACCATGGTTTTTTAAAATGAAAGGCTCTAAACTAATCACAAGCATGATAATTCGCATGAGGCTTGGCCACGTTTGTACTCCTTTCCACCTTGCTAAGTTGCATATTGTGGATAGTAATCTTTGCGAGTGTGGAGATGATGTTGGTACTTTAGATCACATATTCTTCTCCTGTTCCCGTTATGATCGATCATCCTTTCTCCGTTCTCTTGTTTCCCAAAATGTTTCCCTTCCTACTTGTGTTTCTTGTATAATAATGAATCCCATTGAATATTTTAACTTGATATCTGCATTTTTGTTAAAAAATGATATAAAGATTTAGTTTGTGTATGTTTATTTTCATAATATATTTTTCCTAAAGAATAAAATACTTCCTTTCCTGAACCTTAAAAAAATCCTTTTCCTCTCCGATATTTTCCTTTAAAAATATTTCCCTACCTTTTATTACCCGAAATTGGCACAAAGATATAACTAGTGCCACACTACAAATAATTAATAACTATGTAAAATAATAAAACAAAAGAACAGGCTGCATGGGCTAGATCCCTTTGCCTTCCCAAAAGGGAAAAGAAGATAAAAAAAAAAAAAAAAAAAAAAAAAAATCTGACGCGTGCGCCGGTTTTGTCTAAGTACTTTTTTATTCTTTCTGTGTTATTTTGTGTATTTGTTGTTGTTTAGTGAAAACTCCTCCGGCAAATCCCTACCTGTGACCAGAAAGGATTTGTGAGTGATTGTGTCACAACCGTCACAACTGAGATAGGACTCCAGTGTTGTGATAACTGCAACAAAATTGTAATTTTCGAAATAATATAATAATAATAACGAAGAACACGTATTTTAATCACCTCACTCAGGGGGTTTTATCTAACGTTTGCATATTTCGCGCCAAACAAGAATATCAGGATTCAGGATGGGTGTGTACGAGTATTAAAAATAAGTTATACGTACGTAGGTATATACCTACCTATATAGTATTATTATGTAGCAAATATTTCTTGTCTTAAATGCCTACGAGCCCCTTGTTGACCTCGAGATAGTGAAACAAACAACTGCTAAATCTCATCAGTCAGTCTCTATATCTCCATTATCGTGGTTGGTAACACAACGGTTGCACAATAAAAAAAACAACTTGTCACATCTGAATAAAAATAGGTAGGCAGGTACATAGGCACTTTCTACTTTTTATGTACTTACCACGATAAACAAGTACATAAATAGGTAGTATTCGCGTGTTCCTGAACTTGAATTTGAATTTGTAAAATCCTATACATACAAAATATTAAGAATTAATTAAGTTGAGTGAACGGAACGTGTTTTTGAACGTGACATCGGCTGTTTTTCTAATTAGATTTTTAACAGTGATAATTAAATGTTTATGTGGTTGATAAGGATAACATAAGTTTTATCAAGTGTAATTATTATTTTAGAGCTAACACCATGGCTGCGACAGTGTTAGGACGGTTTTTTGTGATAAAATCGCATGGTTATTCAAACAAAAAAGTTTACACCATCGCAAAGGTATGAATAAGTACCTACTATATTATTTTAATTTTGATTTATATCTATATATCACAGTAAAGTAATATCATACGAAAAACTCGTTTTGCAGATATTTTCTTGCGCCAGCTATAGCACAGTAGTTCGCACAAACAAAATCTATGAGAACGCTAAGGAAGCTGTTAGTGACATACAGGATGGTTCCAAACTCTTGGTCGGTGGCTTCGGACTTTGTGGGATTCCAGAAAATCTCATAGTAGCTGTAAACAACAAACGTGTTTCTGGCCTTACTGTGGTTTCCAACAATGCAGGTTGAATTAATTTAAATAATCTTTTATTAATTAATTAGTATTCCACTGTCAATTTAATTGTAGGTATGCTGTAATGCTAACATAGATGTTTTCTTGTCATAATTAGTATTTTATTTTGTTTTCAGGAGTGGAAGACTTTGGTCTTGGCATTTTATTAAAGAGTAAACAAGTGAAAAGAATGATCTCATCATATGTCGGTGAGAATGCTGAATTTGAGAGACAATTTCTGAGCGGAGAACTAGAGGTTTGTACCGTCTTAAATTACATAACTACTGTGTAAAAATGCCTGGGTCAGTAACAACGAAATTTCTCAATGATTCCAGGTTGAACTAACTCCACAAGGCACTCTAGCTGAACGCATCCGAGCAGGCGGTGCCGGGATACCTGCATTCTTCACACCAACTGGTTATGGCACTTTGATACATGAAGGTGGATCCCCAATTAAATATACTAAAGATGGAAAGGTAAGTTTTTTACTATAATATTATAAATAATCAAACATAATTTTCATATATTATATTAGTTAAATGATTGACTACATATAAACATTTTTGAAATTTTAGGTTGACATCCCAAGTGCAGCCAGACATGAACAACAGTTCCATGGAAAGAACTATATCATGGAAGAAGCAATTACTGGTGACTTCGCACTTGTCAAAGCATGGAAAGCAGACAGACATGGCAACTTGATATTCAGGAAGAGTGCTCGGAACTTCAACCCAGCAATGTGCAGAGCTGCTAGAATCACCATTGCTGAAGTAGAAGAAATTGTAGATGAAATAGACCCTGATTTTGTACATGTCCCATCAATATTTGTACACAGACTTATCAAAGGGGAAAGTTATGAAAAGCGAATTGAAAGAAGGACAATTAGCAAGCCTGTCCAACAAGGGAAGGGATCAGACTCCACGAGGGAGAGGATTATTAGAAGAGCTGCTTTGGAATTCAAGAATGGAATGTATGCTAACCTTGGAATTGGTAAGGTTTTTCATAAAAATGTAAGGCCAAGCAGTGCACTGTTTAAAATTCCTCGTACCAGAACAGTTTTTTTTAAGTTACCAAAAACATGTACAAATATATCTTTTCAGGTATGCCCATGTTGGCAAGTAATTACATACCTGAGAATGTTAAGGTACTCCTCCAGTCAGAAAACGGTATACTTGGTCTGGGTCCTTTCCCAACAGAAGAAAATGTGGATGCTGATCTTATTAACGCTGGCAAAGAAACTGTGACTGTACTACCAGGTAGGTGATTTCAAATTAGAATGGTTTTGTTTAGGACTAAGACGGGCCACTGGTTGTTGGTTTTGTATAAATAAATAAACTTACTTTATTTTTTATTTTCCAGGTTCATCATTCTTTTCATCGGATGACAGTTTTGGCATGATTCGTGGAGGTCACATTAACTTGACTATTCTTGGTGCAATGCAGGTTTCTCGTTATGGAGATTTAGCTAACTGGATGATTCCTGTAAGTATTGGTACTTACAACAAATGCAAAATCTAGTAAGTATGGATATAACCTAGACTTGAGTAATAGGTATCAGATTATTGTATTTACTTTTTAAATTTTAGGGTAAAATGGTAAAAGGTATGGGTGGAGCAATGGACTTAGTATCTGCACCAAGAACCAAGGTTGTTGTAACTATGGAACACACCGCTAAGAACGGAAGTCATAAAATACTGCCAGAGTGCACACTGCCACTGACTGGAAAAAATTGTGTGGACATGATTATAACAGAAAAGGTAATTTAACGCTTAGCAATAAATATAATATATACTTACTAACTTAAAAAAAATACTAAAATAATAAATACAAAAGTAATGTAAATTGACGGCACGGTTGGCGCAGCGGCTCAAGCAGTTGACAGCTGTGCCGGTGTGACGGGTTCGATCCCCGCACGGAACAAATATATGTATGACCTACAGATAGTTGTTTCGGGTCTGGGTATTTGTGTATGTGAGTTTAAATGTTTGTGAACGCATCCACGATACAGGAGAAATTCCTAGCGTAAAGTTTAAAAAAAAAAGTTTTTGCGTTATTGTGACTGAACTGATTTAGAAATCTGAATAAGTCTCAGGACTTAGTATAGAAGGTTTGTCATGGTATGTTCTCATGGATTTTTTTCTGCCCTCTATGTGCATGAGGCTACGGCCAAAAGCTAGTATTATCCATAATACCTCCCCTTTGATATTAATAACAAGATAAATATCTTTCTCTTTTCAGTGTGTGTTTGAAGTTGACAAAGAAAAGGGATTAACATTGACTGAACTTGCTGATGGAGTAACGGTAGAAGATGTCTTAGTAAGCACAGGCTGTGAAATCAATGTTGCCGAGAAAATTAAGAAAATGGGTGATGTCACTCAACCGGAGAAGGATTCTGAATAAGTTTTGTCAAGTACTTAACTAAAAATTTTTTTGAATGCGTTTAAAGTGCCTTATTATTGTAAAAGTTAGGTATTATGTAATATGCAATGCTATTATTAAGGAATCTTGCCAATATACAATGCTTTTATACTTGTAATAATACTTATAAAAATGAATAATATACTGTTTTTTTCGATATTAAGGCTATAAGAGAACCTATGCAGCTGCACAACGTTATTGCATTATTTGAAGTGAATGTCATACAATAACATATATATTTTATTACTTAACGCACAACTGCATAAATATTTTTGAAATATGGGGTATTTATTTTAATCAAAATTAAGACGGGTGTTTGGGAGATGTATTTTTGTATCTATTTTTCGGATTTACGGTTTTCTCGTTTATTTTAACATTCCGATTGAATATTATTTTTGTTATGTTGTATTTTGTTTTATTGTATTCTAGTCCCTAATTAAGTTTTATTAACTCCATTTTCAATCTCTTTCATTCCTTATATAACAGTGATAACAGAAACTGAAAATTTAGAATATGATTTTTCATAATTATACACAATTTAAATATTGTTTTATTTCGTTGAGTTTAAATATACGTATGTATAACGTTAAATCTTGAGTGTTATTCCACATTAATTAACCCTTTGAACGCCAGAGTCTAAACGCATGGTTTACCCCTTTCTGTCAGTAACCGCTACGATTTTCTGTAAAAATAACGTTTTTGGAACGAAGTTCCTTATCGCGCGTTGTGAAAGGGGGCTAGACGGAAAAAATTCTTACGAAAAGTTGTCACGACACTTTTTGCTATAGTAAGCTATTGTAAGCTGTGCGGCGTCGCATGTTTCTCTGTCTGTCTCTCTCTCTCTCTTATAGAAAGCAAGCCAGATATTTTCATTTCTACATTTCTTTTTTTTTTTTTTTTACATAATTAAAAATAATAACAATAACTTCGTTCCATCCGGGTGTTCCTTGACACCTCTCAAGTTTTTTTTTTTTTGGATATGGGAAATCATCAAATTAATGACTCCTCCCGCTCTGGGCAGAGCTCTAGGGAGTGTCAGACTTCTACTGACTAAAAACCAACCATGTTCGCGATCCCATCCTCCATCCATCAATATTTATATCCATCACTTTTTTAGTCACATGCGTTTCATCCCTCCTCATTACATGACCATACCAAGATAGAAGCTAGACCCATCATACTTCCTGTTAAATGAGGGGAAATGGGAGGGACATAGGTGTGCAGTTATGCAAGAGCGGGAAGTAAGAATGTATGTTCCGAGTTAACCCTGTAGTGATACTGGTGATACACACAAACAAACTTATCTACGACTATCAAAATCATTAGCAACCTCATATTAGCTCATTTCCGTTTATGTGAAACAGTTTTGATTACAATCTTGGTCTATGATGTCACCAAATATGCCAAAAATATGCTAATGACAGCAGTGTCAAGTTTAAATGGATGGTTTCGTTTTTTTTCGGTGATAAACATACACAAGTACATAGACTATATAAACGTTTAATAGGTATAGGTTTACTTGGTTTCTACAGGTATATGTTGGTTTTAAGATATAGTTTATCCTTTTATTATAATGAAAAATCTAAACAATGTCACGGCCCCTTATCACCCCCTGCTGGTGTGGGAATCCTGCTTCTTGTGGCTTCTTTCTATGTTTTCTATACTATGGTCTCTACTCCTATTCTTTTGTGAGTATACAATACCTATTACACACTAATAGAACGTCTCTTATCAATCGAGTTCGATAGGTACGTGTCTGGGTTGGGCGAGTCTAAATCAAAAGTCATTTTATTCAAACTAGGCTGATAATCAGCACTTTTTGAACGTCAAATTCGTCGAATTGTTGTGTTGTTCCATTAGGGTTGAACCTATCTAGGAGCAAGGAATCGCACTTTCCCATGCGGGTGGGCAGGCAACGGCAGGCATGCCATTGCAGCATCGACGATGCGGTCGCTCTGAGTCTCGCTCCAGCAAATGGCAGTTTCGAGCAACAGAAAATGATAGGAGCATAGAAAAGTGTGGTTGCGTGCTGCTTGAGATGAGGTGCAACCCTTATGCAGTTATTATTATCAGTAGCCGCCCGGAGTTTGTAACTTTGTACCTATGCTGGAGAAACGAAATAAGCTCACCGCTTACTACTTGGGACTTACCTAGGTACCTACATACAGACCAGGCCGACCCCGGTTTGGTATGATGTACCGAATACATAGGCGTTTAAGTGCGTCGATATCCCTTCCACCCTCTACAGACCTACTTATTACATTTTCAGGGATTACTGGTACCTAAATGGGTGCTGTGTTACTCGTACCCTAAGATATTGAAATATTTATTTTATCCAAAGTATCTAGGTAGGTAGGTACATCTACGGCGCCGGTTAACTGGTGTGGGTGAAGGAACTTCTATTCAGGAAGTCTTCAGGAATCACTGGCAATGATGATGTTTTGCTAAGACAGGACGATGAGTGATAGTCTCCAAATCCTCATGTCGGTAATAAACTGCTTTTTCCAGGTGTAGGTGATATTTTAGTGCTAACAGGGACAGACATAATTAACGCGATCGTTTTGCTCTCCGGAATTATCATGCTGCCAACGAATGTGCACATACTGTGCTCAATATCTCATGGCAAGAAGATTGAGTGAGTATGCTTGTAGCAGTTTTTAGTCAAACTTTTCCCCTCTATGAATTTCTTCTGCATTGCGGAGGCGTACCAACAAACATAAAACTCACCTATGCAAAGATCCAGACCCGGCCCTTTCCTATCCTATTACACCTGTTGGTCATACAAGTATTTGTTTCGCGCAGGAATCGAATCAGCGACATAAAGCGCATCAGCCAATCGCTAAGCTACCCACAATATAGTAAAACCGACACGAGTACGTTCGGCGCAGTGGGTCAAGCAGTTGACTGCTGCGCTACGCACACATAAAAAAATGCGATTGTTATTAACAAAATAAGAAAAAAAATAAAGGTATTTAGTTTTTTTGTTAATAATTTAAAAAATAATGATTTTTAAGAAATTTTGAAAAAAGATCCGAAAAGAGGAGGAAACCGATCAAAAAGGCCCGACTCCCGGAACTCTATCTCTATTTTCTATTCTATTTATAAACAAAAACGACCTCGCGGAGCCCTATTTTCAGCGTTATTTTTTTTTTAAATAATAAAGATAGGGTTCCGGGAGTCGGGACTTTTTTATTGGCAAATTTCCTCCTCTTTCAGGATCTTTTCTTAAAATTTCTTAAAAATCATTATTTTTGAAATTATTCACAAAAAACTAAATACTTATTATACCTTTATTTATTTTGTTAACAATAGCAATTATTTATTTGCAAAGAAACCCTTAAAAATAATTTTCTAGCCGCTATTCCGAATCGAATGAGGTATCGCAAAAATTTTTAGGAGCTTTTACTTCTATTTAACACGTTTTTGAACTTGTTGACTAGACTATTAAAGAACATTTTATTGTTGTGCTGGCTGGTGGCGCGTGTTCATACAACAAAGAGATTCATAATTTATTTACAGTTACAAGTCAAAGGTGGTCTGCTGCCCAATGTGGTTATGCGTCATGTGGATTGTACTTATAAACTTATTGGGAGTAGGGTGCTGTATCCATAAGATGTACTGTGGCAAAGTTGGAACAATTGAAAGAGTAAGCAGGCCTATGAAACATTACCGGAGCGTTCCAAAATTCAAACATTTTGTCGATAACCTACAGTGGTCTTTGAAGTGTTGTGGGGTACGCTCATCAAACTATTTTTTTAAAGTGTTTAAGGCTTTATTAAAAAATCACAATTAATAGTTCCGTTCTAATTTTTCAGCTCCATTCGTATCAAGATTGGTTTCAGCGCGATTGGTATGATAAAAAACGTGATTACGAGTGGGATCCTAATGTAATTAGACGGAATGGGCATAAAAGGCAGGACATAGAAGTAACTGACAGCGTTCCATTGAGGTTCAATTTATTACTACATTATTTCAGTGATAATGGTACCTACTTAGATAAAATACAACGACTAAGTAATAAAATCGATCAAAAAATGGCTTAGTTATTATAACTGATTTTAATTAAATGACGTGCTAGACAAAGACAGCGCTACAGAAATGTTACGTCATATTCCATACCGCCATAGTTACGTAGTACAAATGGTCGTTTCGCGCGACAAGGATAGAATGTGCCCCCACCAAAAACTTCTAAAGCATGTACCTAGCTAGTGTAGCTACTATATTTTTTTATCGATTTTATTTATGTTTTCACACATCGTGTTATGTATTTCTGTTAGTTCTTTGAAATAACATAACATATTCATGATTTTTTAACAGTAGTCAAAATATAGCCAATTGACAATGGTCAACTTGATCGATACGATAGGACCATCTAATACGACCCATTTTTAATTTTAAGGTTTATTCCGGATTTTACATATTGGCTGAATGTATGTAGGTAATATTTTGACTGTCTCGTTGGTATAAGTAGCTACTACGATTGTTACCACGAGGCCCATGGTACGATTCCTAGGTCAGGCAAAGTATTACTGGGTTTGGGTAAGCCACGAAGTCTGTATTTGTGCCCGGTTTAATTAAAGCAATAGGTTCGCTCCCTATTATAATATTATGGGACTTCAACTGGCGAAATGCGGGTTAACTAGTACCTACACCTCTAGGAAACCCTTCAGGGATAACAGGCGTGGTGTTATGTTATTTTGATTCTGTCGTGTCAACCATTGTCAATGCTGGACGGTGATCCACTACAGAAGGATTAAAAAATATAATTATATATATATATGTAAAAGGTACCTACACATTGATATAAAAACTAAAGATACGGTCGTCCGAACATTTGCTCGACGCGTTCGCCATACAGAGAATCGGTGTAGTCTGCTCGTTAATATAACCTTGTATAAGCGGCGTGGTATTTTCGAGGTTTATAGAACATAAATAAAGCTTTTAATAAAATTTACGACAGCACCCGAAGAGAGCCGATCGTGGACTAGTTCAGTTCGGCTTAGGAAAGACCATATTGGGACCACGTTCGAGGCGTCATTTGAACATGCCGTCCGCCCAGTCCTTACGCAGTAATATATAAGTCAATGTACCTACAGTAACCATTGCAGTTTGCAGTATTTAGGTAGGTACCTACCTACCTAGCTGCCAGGGTAGGTTAGGGTGCTCAGCTACCAGGGTGACGTAGGTACCTACCTACGCACCCTGGCAGCTCATGGAGGTAGGTACCGCTGAAACTTATTGTCAATTGTTGTAACTCTCTTAGCTGCTGTAAAAGCGGTTCATGCATATCAAATTATCTACTGGAACTGGGAACTCACTATATTCACACTCAAGGATGTGGAAATTTGCTGCATCGCATTATAATGGCATCTATGATAGCGCACCTTGTTTTGTTCTTGACTATTATTTTCCTGGAGGTGAGTTGTTTAATTAATTCCGTCTTGTCTTGACGTTTTTGTAAGTACAGTCAGCAGCATCAATATGTATACCTACACTTAGCAACGTTCAGAATAAATTTTCGCTTACTGTATTGATATTAATATTTTGGAACTCATATTATCAGAAAGTTGGTCAAAGTGGGTGGGTGGATCGTGAGAGTCGCGGGCAACCGGTGGATGCAAACGGCAGGTTGCCGTTCGTTATGGCGTTCTATGGGGGAGGCCTTTGTCCAGCAGTGGACGTCTTATGGCTGATGATGTGATGTGATGTGAGGTCATAAATATCTCAAAGTTGCAATCTTTTTCACGAGGCATTCGCGTTTGAACTTTGCCAATGGTATACATAATATTGCTCGTGACTGTACACAGGCTGTTCCTATATTGTTTTTCGTTAGAAGTACTCGTACGTATGTATTTGATGTAGGTACTAAAAAATACGGAAGTAGGTACCTACCTACACACGAGCAGGTACCTACTGTACGTATAGATATTCAATTTTCTACCATTACCAGGGTTCTGTAGTCAACAAGGAACCCTTATAGTTTCGCCATGTCCGTCTGTCTGTCCGCACTATTGCTCAAAGACTCTTAGTAGGTACTAGAAAGCTGTAATTTGGCATGAATATACATGATGAATTGATAGAGTTACGCCGACAAAGTGGTAAAATAAAATCTCGTAATTTTTTTTAAGAAAAAAAAATCAGCAATCAAGTGTAGGTAATACAAAGTAGGGATGATTTTGAGTGGGAAGTCGTTGTATAGGTACCACTTAAAAAGATTACGAGTTTTTAAAATACTTTTTCGATTAAGGGATTCGTTTGTGAAATAATAAGCGCGACTAGGTAGCCCGCGAAATTCGAATTTTCTTACGTTTTTTTTTTTTTTGCAATTTGCCGGTCAGTGTCAAGTCGTATGTTAAATAAAACAGGATCGCGGCAGTTAACAACAATTAATGTCTATTTACTTAGTAATAGTGATTAAAATCACCAATACAACCGTCTCAGTTCATTTAAGTCACAAGAATGCCTTTTTCATCAAATATTGTCACTCAAGTCAACTTTTGAACTCATTGTTTCTTCTTTAACCAACAGCTTTCAATTCTAAAGCTAATATATCATAAACCAAATAAAGATCAGAACACCAAAAAAAAGTGCGACATAAATGTTAGACATTTAATGTCCACGAACGATCGTTTTGCTGCCTCCAGCAACTCTTTAGAAATGAACCCTGACGATTCTGATTATGAAAATGAAGTTCATCTTAGAGAAATACAATTATCGGAACCCGATCCCGCTAATCCAGTTCGTCGATCCAGGTAATTAATAGTCGTTTCCACACACAAATAAAAATCGGTGCATAAGTGATTATCCATTCATTACGATTTTATGAGTTATATTGGAACATGGGTGGTTTTTAGTCAGTAGAAGTATGACACTCCCTTCCGCTGTTCCCACCCTCCCCCCCAAAAAAAGGCGAGGATATACGTGAATTGGTCTAATTTAGGATACATTAGAACCTTTTTTTTCTGCAACCATCACCGGATTTTTCTCAAAAAAATGTATATTAAACTACACAATGTAGAGCATGTCCTCTTCGCTTCAAAAAAAAAAAAAATTAAACATCATAAATAAATATGCAAAGTAGCGTCTGTTTTTCAATCTAACTACCATTTTTCTCCTAGACTATCAATCATAGGATCTTTTTGTTGCCATCAATATTATATAAAGTCATGATTACATGTGAACATTTTTAGGAGACCTCTCTCCAGCTTCTCTTCTCCAAGGGTTTCCCAAAACACCCCCAAGTCTGTTCCGCGATTATTTATAGTTTGGTACTAGACGCTTCGGTTTTGCCACAATTTTGTTTTTTTTTTTTTTCAGAATGGCAGTACACAGTCGTGTTAATGTCGATGATGAAGATTCTGAAAGCCCTTGGGATACAAAGAAATAGGAGGATTACAATAAATAAAGTTTTTTTTGTAATTATCTTAGATCTTGCAATCAGTCAGTTGTCATATTCAGAAGATTATGAGCGGATGTGACATCCTCCTTATGAATAATTATATTGGCTTAGGTAACGCCGCCGAGATTCAAGGATCTACACTGTTTCAGGTGATTTAGGATGGCTCATACTTCACTGTTGGTAAGCTCAGGTATTTGAGTACCTACTTCACTGTTTTTATTGAACCAGGGTGCAATTCTAATTTGCGTAAGGAAGTTCTGAACTATTTGATTAATATTTATGTTGGAATCGCAGCAGGCTCCCCATAACTGAATCTCAGCCAGACTGGTTTTATAACAGCCATGTAAATTAGGAGCTTGTTGCCTAGTGTCAGTTTAATTTAATTATTAAAAATAATGGTAGATTTTGATAAATAAAAAAAACTGAAATTAAATATTATTATAATATGCATCTTTTATTCATCAGTTTACTTTAGCTTGATAGATCCGTCAGCGAGTGAATGATAGACCTCTTGCTACACGTGGTCCACCATGCATAGAATCTACCTACCACGGGCGCGGTCTTATTAACGGTAGACCTATATACATAAGAACTGGATACCTACTGTTCTTATGTACCAAAAGTTATCGTGTTATTACCCAGTATTAAGTGGGTTGTGGTGGCCAGATACACAGTCACTCCATGTAAAATACTGATATTCAGCTGCATCCGGTAATCCGATTAGACTGGAAGCCAACCCCAACATAGTTTGGGAAAGGCTAGGCAGATGATGATGACTAGTTCTGAAGACATCAATAAATTCAACATACACACAAGTTTAATAATTTTATGTCTATATTCGATGAGATTGTTGTCTTTTAAATAGGTAATGTATATAAGAATAAATAAAATAGGAGAAATATAAACAGTCTGTACCACAGAATAATCTAGTACATATACGTACTGTGATAAAAGACTACTTGCCAATCTATAAGCGGGGAAAAAGTAGTCTCTATTTGTCTATGATTATTTGTCACATTATTTTACTCTAGGGATGGCCAAATGAAATAATATATCGATATTTATCTTATCAACATAAAAAAACGACATAGTGTAAGTTTCTGCATGATTATTCATACATATTCTCGAAATATTCACAATTCCTACAAAATTATTAGACTTAAGCTTGAAGATATAAGTATTTTATTAATGCTCGAGCTTGTGTGTTACCAACTATTTTATAAATTATAATAACGATCTTCATATACCTCCCGTATTTGCTGCAATAAATGAATTGAATTAAACACTTAGGTATAATTATGTATTTTTAGTAAACAGTAAGATTATAGACAAAACAAGAGAAAATGATGATAGAACTAATAGTAAACGATGCACGTGAAGCAAGCAATGAGTATCTACCGAGTGTGGCGATTGAACTGTCCTAGAGTGATTATTACGCCTTTAAGGTAAATTGCCAAAAAACGTAAGAAAATTTGATTTTCGCGGTGTACTTTAAATTGATACGAATTCGATACACTAAAATAAATATTGAGTTGTCGCGATAAAAAAAATATCGACGATACACATCGAAGATTATATGGAAAAATGTCGATATTTTTTGCTAAACTCTATTTCATTCTGACAGACTGTACTTCGTACTGCTGAATTAATTGTACTTGACAGTTTCAGTTAGACACTGACAGTTAGTCTACATTCTCTCGTAGATTGTCGCATTGATTTTGTGTTTTGAATTTAATAAGCTAAGGTATTTCTTGATTTGTCATGTAAAAAATTATGTACCTATCTCAAAACTACATTCTGATCACAAAATTACTTGCTTCAATTCATGTTTTTTGTAATACAACCAATTCACAACATAACCTCATTAATTTCAGCACACAATGGTATTCCTGACAGTTGCTAACTGGATCCGTTCCCGTGGTCCTGATGAATTATGGAGAAAAAGAAGAGTATTTAGGCTTGCTGCGCATTATATTGGTCGTCGCAGAAACTGTTACTCAGTAGCAGTGCGTAATGTCCACAGGGCGTTAGTTTACTCAACTAAAGCTCGGAAGTTGAAGAAAGAAGACATGATTGATCTCTGGTCGACAAGAATTACTGCTGCTTGTGAACAACATAACATATCACCATTTGTGTTAAAAGAAGGCTTGGAGAGAGCTAACATTATGTTGGATCGTAAATCTTTATCAGATTTAGCCTGCTGGGAACCCCGGACATTTGAATGTTTGGCTGCAGTAGCCAAAGAGAAGCTAAACCTTGATGGTGTGATTGACACTGTTGACAAACAGTATCCTACAGGAGTAAATCTAAAACTTAAAGATGTTATGCTAGAGGCTTGGTTAAAAGAAAAAAAACAATAACTTAGTTCAAAATTACAACTACCTATTAACTAGTTATTTTATTTTAGTTCCACATTAGTTCTGTAAATAATAAATATTGTTTTAATCAGAATAATGCATTTGATTGACTAGTTTCCTAATTCCTTTTTCAGTTTCTTAGTTAATTCATTTTGTTTTTCTAATATGTACAGGTTTTCTATCTTGCGCCTTTGTTGCCTTTCAACATCCTTTATCACACCTTCATGCATTTTTTCCCTGAAACAAAAGTACAATTAATCTATCGTTTGTTAGAGGAAGTGGGGAACAAGTCATTGTGTGTGTCTAAGATCTACTACAGTGCTGTCCTATTTGACCCTTAGGTTGACTGGTAGAGAATGCCTTGTGGCATTAAGTCCGCCTATATACCACGTTTGTGCATGAAGTTTAAATAAATAAATAAGATACACAAATATTTCCTGACCATCTATTTCTGCTGAGGACCTCATGGGGACAGAAGCAGAGGGAGACCAATATATTGAACTAATACTACCAATATATTCCACATGACATTACTGTGGAATAATAAAGGCTTTTCTGTTTATTTATATTTTTGCTGTTTTCAGGGTTCCTCCCAATGACACTCCCAACCCAAGAGTATTTATAAATTTAGAGTCTACAACACTATTACTGTTAGCTTGTGTCATCCCACTGCAGGGCAAAGGCTGTGACTATGGAGCACTGGTTGTTGGTTCCGTCCAGCTCGTCACACCATCTCCTGAGAGGTCTACCACAACGCCTTCTTCAGGACTCCACAACATAGTTATTTTAGCCCACATCTTGTCGGGCACTATTTTATAGTACTATTAATTGTTTTTATGTACAGGCATTTCAAGTCTAACGATGGGTTTGGTAATCCTTTAATCTTCTGAAGATAAGCTATTAAAATATATGAAAATACTGACAATATGACTTGTTTACCACCACATTGCTCCACATAAATTGTCCTTATAATGATAGATGATAGATTACCGATCCGATTGTTGCTTAATGTGAACATACGATACAGTTCCAATCGTTCCGGACAGAGAAAGCATCAAAACTAATTTTGAGGTTGGTGAAGACATTTTCACTTATTTATTGTACTTGTGCTTGTTTGAAAAGATATCAATCCACATTGCAAAAGCAGATATTTATCAATCTATTTCAGTTTCAACTAGCAGAAGCACAGTCCCATACTAATAAACTCTTTCTTTGGCACAGTCATTCGTGAATCTTGACAGGTTGACAGCATCTGTCAGAGTTTGATGTAAATACGTTTTCAGACAGACAAAATATTCGTTGAGAAATTAATTTTATTCTTTGAGAAGTAGTTTTCAGAATAATAATCAGTCGGTCGATGTGATTCGGTTTTGGTCGAAACGTTGAGGCGAAAAATTTTGGATATGGGCTCTCGTACTATCAAGGTCCTGCAGCGCAATACGCGAACGCACCGAGTTGCAGAACATTTTTTACTGCACAAAATGTTCGCAAATAGATGTGGAGCACAACAGTTCGCGCACAATTTTTGGTGGAATCTCACCTTTATTAACTGGCGAGATGTGGGTACACCTCTTCTTAACCATTCGGGGATTACATAAAGGCGATTCTCGATGACGTTCACGGAAAGAGCGCACATGCTTCACATTTTGCGAAGTATGTAGTGTAACTTTGAATGATAAACTGAGGCATGAGCAGTCATGAGCTTAGGTAAAGTCCATTTCACGAAAGAAGTCCCGCAGACGCAGTGCTGTATGTCGCGCGACATAATGTTGTTTTACAACTTTTGGCATCGTAAATAAACCTTATAACGCACTAATCCAATAATAAACTCACAAAATATCTACCACAACAAACGCACCTTGATAACATCGACAAACGTCAACATGGCCGATCTGTTAAATTTAGTTCCACAATTGTCCGCGGGACTTCTTTCGTGAAATGGACTTTATACGAGAATGTTGCGGTTTAATATGTAGGTAGTGACAAAAAATTAAAAGAGTAGGTATGCTTAGAACACTTAGATGGTTTGGTCCTGTGGAGAGGAAGAGTGAAAGGCGACCAACAAAAGGTAGGTACAAGGCAGATGTGAATGACTACGCCACGGTTTCACCACGCATATCCGCCGGGAGGGGAAGCTCTAGAAAGACATAAACTGACCTTATTGGTGAGGTTTTTCGGAAAGGACAGGCAACTGGCCTCGCAACTGGCGTGCGTGTATGAATGGGGACTAGGCAAAAGGAGTAGGTACCTATGTAAGGATCGTACCAGGTGGTGTACAGTGGTTTCTGCCTACCCCTATGGGAAAAGGGCGTTAGTTTATGTATATAGGTACCTATGCATGTAGGTATGAAGGGGCACATTTCAATGCTTGTCTTGTCCTAGGTGCCATTTCCTCTAGACAGGTCCGCCACTGGCTGTGGATGACAGAGTTCGATAAAACTCAGCATCAATTTATTACTGGTATAATGTTAAGCTTTGTTGATACTCATTACTTATCACCTAATACATATTTACCTAATATTTTTCAGTTTTACTGTTTGTTCTATAGTGAAGACGTGGGTCCGATGTCCAGCTGTCCAGTATCAGGATATAAAATTAACTAAAAAAAAAGAAAAATAAAGAAACAAGTAAAAATTATGTTTTTATTTTAGAATTTGTGCTGATTTCTTTGATGTAAAGATAACGTAGCAATTAATAGATATTGTGTGTTTTTTTCAGCTGGAATCAGACGCCCTACCCTAGATTTTTTAACATGGTAGGTATATAAGGTTTCCTATTATGTATTTAAACTATTTAACTATAAGAACATTTGTACAGTTAGCTTAAGATAGTCTCTCCCTAGATACAAATCTTAAACACGGAACCAATTTCATTAAGGTATGCTGTTAAAATAAGTTGTACTAATATCTTTGTTATCAGTTAACTCTAAGGCATTGATTACATTTCATTTTTAATGATTAGTAGATAGATAATTACTTAGTTTTTTTTACTGAAACAAATTATTTAAAATGATAGGTACCTATGTAGGTACCTAAATGTAAAAATATTTTTTCTGGTCTCTGAAGTTGGTCCCTGTCACAAATTGTTTCCTAAAATCAATAGCTAGGTGTAGGCAGATCTTGCATCCGACAATTTCTTAGGTAAGGCATATCAGCATTGTTCCATACAAAACTGTTACACTGAGGCATATTTACCTACATTACAAGTGTGGAATCAGCGCTGATACAGGCTTCCTTGCATATTTTTTTCGATATACTAAATCGAACATCGAACTTATAAAAATATAAATACAAAACTTATATAAGTATTTACAACAGTTTTTACTACTTTCTAACTATATTTCAAGAACTTTGAGTATTCAAATATACAAAGTTATGTTCAGTCAGTTACTTACTGAGATTATTGTAACAATATAAATATCTGAATATAACAGAGTTAGAAGTATGTACAAGATTAAGTAAATTTAATAATGTCTACTATTTACAACATTATAATAGGTACCTATGTAATTGGAGATTCTATAACCAGCATTTTCAGATTTCGTTATCTGTGGATGGGCGCGCAATTCGAAATTCAAATAAATTTTATTCGAAAGTCGTGATAATTTAATTTCAAATTCAGTTTTTAGATAGTTTTTTGTTTTTGTGACATTGTGGTAGTTTTTGGCGCCTTGAATATGAGTTCTAACGTGGAAATACCGCTGCGCAAACAACACGAAACATTAACGTCGTGTACGGGCCTAACATTGCTTGCATAAACACGGTCCATTATTAGTTCAGTCGTTTTAAATCTGGAAATTTTGACTTGAAGTACGAGCCTCGCGGCCGGCTGATAACCATTGTCGACAACGACGAATTGAAGGCGATAGTGGAAGCGGATCCGACTCAATCTAGTCGGCTGAGCTTGCTGCGGGCCTTGGCGTTAGTGTCAAAACAACATTGAAGTACTTGCGTCAAATCGGAAAGATAAAAAAGCTAGATAAGTGGGTGCAGCCACACGAACAAAGCGACCAACAGCGAGATTTACGCGTCGAAGCATGCATAGCACTACTGAATCGGCATAGAAACAAGGGAATTCTTAATCGAATTGTAACCTGCGATGAAAAGTGGATCCTGTACGACAACCGTAAGCGTTCGTCTCAGTGGGTGGACCCGGGGGTAAAGCACCTAATCAGTGCGTTAAAAAAAGATTACTCATAGGAAGTCTGTCTGGTGGACCAGTACACCACAGCTTCTTACCGAATGGCACAACAACAGTGACGGCAGATGTCTATTGCCAAGAATTGTAAACAATGATGGAGAAGCTCGCAATTCAACTACCAAGACTAGTAAATCGCTCTTCCAAATTGCTTCTCCACGACAACCCGTGAGCTCACACTTCACGACAGACCATCGCAAAGCTACAAGAGTGACAGCTGGAAGCTCTCCGTCACCCACCGTACTCACCGTACTTTGCCCTAACAGATTTCTACTTTTTTCAAAAGCCCGTCGGGGCTGCGGGTTGTTCGCAAGAGATACCGCAGCCTCGACATAAAGGGCTAAGAAGCAACATGGGTGGGGAGTGTCAGTAGAAGTCTGACACTCCCTTTCGCTCTGCCCAAGAGCGGGAGGGGTTATTTGATGATTGTCCACCCGCCAAAAAAAAAAAGGCAGTACAAAACGCTTTCGCTGACTTCATCGCCTCCCGTCCGACAGACTTCTACAGTAACGGGATAAACAAACTGCCATCAAAATGGCAAAATTGTATAGATAATTACCAAAACTTTAATAAGTATTTTAAAATTATCAAATCTCCAATTTCATAGGTCATATTTATATAGTTGAGTATTTAATAAACAGTTAAGCTGTCGTAGTTTACAGCTTAAAATGTAGCTCGTGTTATTCTAAGTCTAATAAAACCACAAGTGTTCATAATTTAAATAAACGCAGCTAAATGTTCACCCTGTAACAACTTCACGCTTGAAAAGTTTCACTGATTCCATTACGATGAATGTTTCCATTTCGTTACTTTATCCACTTTTCATTTCAAAGCTTTCTCTCGGAGTCTATGTAAATAGACTACAATAAAGTCTATAGTGGAATGCCTACGTATTATTTATGGCACCAGCTACCTGCCGCAGTTGTCATAGAAACTGGCAGAGCCCCGGTTAGGGATTTCAGCAAACTCGCGCTTCGGCGTGCACAACTTCGTGCTGAAATCAACGTTACGTTTCCTGCAACATGGAAAAGTATGAAGAAATATTAGAATAGGAAACATGTACGTACACGTACATGATGCCTTGAGCATCAATAATTAAAGCAACTTTTGAAATTGATTTTCTGTTACTGTGTTGATTAACGTGTTACGTTTTCATGAACACATTGCAATTGCATTTTGGAAGCTATAGTTATTTTTACAAGATAATTGCGTTTGAATTTTTCTAAGTGTAAACGTATTTTTGCTCGTCACTGTAGGTGCTCTTTACCAAATTAACCAACACTGTCCTGTATTGAATGCTGGGTTCAGGTTAATATCTGTTCTGTCGGGGCTGCGGGTTGTTCGCAAGAGATACCGCGGCCTCGACATGAAGGGCTAAGAAGGAACATGGGTGGTTTTTAGTCAGTAGAAGTCTGACACTCCCTTTCGCTCTGCCCAAGAGCTGGAGGGGTTATTTGATGATTTTTCACCCGCCAAAAAAAAAAAGGTTAATATCTGTTCAAATAAAAAAAACGTGATTAACATGCTAACCCTCTGCTTGGCAGTTCCATTTGGTCGACGAGAACCGACTTGACGTACAGTCGATCATTACACCACAGTATACAAAGGGATCGCGGCTCCAGTACATTCATGTCATACTCCCACGATAACTCCACCTGAAAATGATAAAAAAGTCTAATTCCACTTTTAATAGGCATTAGCCCCTAAAGCCCTTAATTAAAGGCCCTAGACCCTAAAGCTCTAGTAAGTCCCTAATTAAATTTTCACAAAGTCTAAAAATGTTTTCGACACTGTGCAAGCAAGGGCCCAAGTTAAGTACATCGGCGTAACTTCGTGTAGATTAGATGGGAGTTTGTTTAATATTTCTAAAGGTACATCCATATCGAAGTTAGTTTTTTTGGAAGAATAGGTTCGCCCCCTATTACATGGGACTTAAACATAACTGGCGAAATGTGGGTGTACTATTAGGTACACCTCTGCCTAACCCTTCGGGGATTACAGGCGTGATGTTACGTTATGTTTTTTGGAACAACGTTTATATTGTGTGAGAGCACGTGCTGCTGAAAAAAAAACTTCGGTGTGGTACAATGAACATTCGGGAATGCTTCAAAATGTTCTTAGATAGTTTGAAACAAAGATTACCTTTCTAACTTTCCCGCCTAAGTCCATGGGGTGCGTGACTACTATAGTGTAGGTAGTGCCATGTTCCAGTCTGAAATAAAAAAATGCAGGGTGATTTAATTAAATTCAAACATGAAAATTAAATTAGAATTATTTGCTTTAAGTCGTAGAGTTGCTTACTTCACGTAGTTATTTGGTGTTAGGTCCATTCCTCGAATTACGCCTCTGTCTGACAGCAAACTTACTTTTAGGAAGCCCTGGTAATTAGGAACGGGATTATTTTAGATAAACCTTTTTAAACAACTTGACACTAATGCTGTCGCTATAAAATTATTATGTTCTTTAGGAGCTTTACGATGAAATAGTAATTATAGTTATTTATTTATTTAAACACCCACACTATCATTACATGCTAACCTAATTCAACAGTGTAGTTATAGTTAAAGTTTACAAAATGAGACTTAAATTGAATCAATCAATGTACCTGCACCCACGATTCTGCTCCTTTGGGATTTGCTAGTTGGATAGTCACCCGGTAGTGTCGTTCTGAAAAAAAAAACATAATCTTTTATAAAATAAAGTCAAATAAATGTACGTGGTTACACAAGCCATTTATCAAATATCTACAATATAACGCAAAAGCAAAAGGAACTGGGTTTAATATTCAAAAGATCAGCTTTTATAAAAATTAAAAAGTAGAGGGTGGGAAAGTACTACCACCTACCATTTTTTGTAAACTTGTGACGAACCTTGGTCTTATTGGTATTGCCATACAAAAGGAGCTGGTTTGCATAATTTCAAAACTGAAGTTACCAGTTCTAGGCTCTTAGGAAATCCATAAGCAAATGTCATATGACTAAACCACATTCTAATTTGGTAAGTATTGTGTTGTAACGTGAGGTTGAAAGTAATCAACCACACGCTGTGATTAGGGAGAAAGGAACCTCATTTGAGATGTTGAAATGAGTAGTTTACCCAGGGGTCAGCCCCATGTAGTCGTGATGTACCTTTGCAAATGAACATCCATTGCACAATAACTTGAATGTCCAAAGCATACATTCGTCATGAATTCAAATATCAGCCTACAAAAAACCCTTAATCACTTATGACTGCTTTGTTGTAGGTAGACATTTAGACACTAGCTTCTACCTGCAGCTTCCCTCGTGTAGTGGTCGAAAATTGCCCAAGAATTCCTAATTTCACTAGGGAATACTGTAGCTATAACCATTAGTGAAAGATTTTCGGAATCAGATCAGAAATTAAATATGCAAGCATACAAACTTTACCTCTTTACAAAATGAGTGTAGATAAGTATTATGTATTTTATACAATGTGTAAACAATTTTTTTTTGGGGTGAAAATTCATGTTCTATGGCATAACTAACACATTCAAAACATTGTGCGGAAGGATGCTTCATCATAGCAAACGGGTCATAGAGGTAATTAAACTAAAGTCTCAAGATAAAAAAAAAATCGCAATGAGAAGGACACGTCCCTTTCGGTTTCGTTGAGTGTATTTTTAAGCCCTTTAGACAATAAACAATTACGTTGCTTTCAAATACAATACTAACGACAATACGGGAGATCCTTCCCCGTGCTGAGGTAGTACTTGGCTCCGATCGTGTCGTGCTCTTCAGACGGAAACACTTCATTCTCCGACTGATTGTTCTTGTCCGTTATTAAACCGGGAGAGCTGTCTGCGTGGAATCTACGAAATCATTAAAAGTGAAATTGTAACATAATAATATATCATACCTATATTCTCCAAAGGTTAAGACAGATAGTACCTAATCACCAGTTATACATCAGTAACGTAAATAGGGACGAGGCTATTTGTTACCTGCCAAAATTCCTAATGGAAAATCTCAACAAGACATTGCCCGATCTGGGAATCGATGCCAGGACCTCATGCCCAGCAGCCGCACTTGTGACAACTAAGCCAACGAGGTAAAGAAGATCTTCCATTGAAAGATACAGACTTGAATAAAAATAAGAACATACCCCATAATTGCACAGCCGTGCCCGCAATGAAAACACTTTCCTGTCTGAAAATGCTGATATGACGGGCACTGGTGTCCTGAAAATGTTAACAACTTTAACTCTGATGTGGTCCAGATTCAAACATATTAATGCATAATGAATTTTTACGTACCTTAATAAAGTAAGAAGAAGAATATTCAAGCTAAACAAATTTCCTTACCTATATAAGAACACTTTCCATTGATAGATTCTGTGAAAAGTTTAATGGCTCGGACGTGGTTGCAGGCCACAAGGACCCTTGAAGCCTCTTCGAGTCCTTGCTTCACGAGTGTCAGCGGAACGAGAGGTCCTTCAGTGAGGTCACACCCTGGCTGCTCCTTCCCGTTGTTCGGATAGAAATCCAAATGGCCCACGGGTTGTGACATTCCATATCCTGCCATAAACACAAAATCTGTCGCACGCGTGAAATAAACCGTCGATTAATTAGTTACCATGTCACGCGATATATAAATACTCAAATATACTATACAAATGAATGATGAAAACGAACAGCTAATAAGCGTATGGTACATATTTACATAAAATAAATAGATATAACATATATAAATAAGGGTTAGTATTATGATTAGATGGTAAAGCGACGAAGCTTAATCTTGTTAACAACAAACGTCATATTATTACGTGTTGCACAAATGTACATGAATACGATAGTGCGTGTGGATTATAAGAAGCATACGTGCAGTATCACTAATGTACACAGAGTTACGTCCAAGGCATTACCTAAAAGGAAAATGCTCTTTCCGTCAGTATGTATGACGTCGACGAGTTGCGCGTCTGTCGGGTCTAGTCGTACATGCGTCGGCATTCCTTGGAAGTACGGCTCGGCTGGATCCAGTCCTGTAATTCTTCCTAAGCCCTATGGAACGAGAGGCTGAATCAAAGAAAATATGAAAACGATATACGTAACATCATGTAACGTACGATTTACTAAAGAATGTTACAGTTGTTTGCACTTACCTGTATTCTTTCGCCCGCGTAACCTGCTGTGTGGGCTCCTAGGGAGTGGCCTATAATGTGGACATCTAACGGATCTACGCCGTGCTCTTTCTGTAATGTTATGTATATTTGATATAAAACCTATTATTTGTATAAACTACTTACATTGTATGATTATGATGTTCCACATTTACCTGTAAAGTGTTGATGAAGTGTGCTACCTCCAGTCCTACTAGCCTAGTGTTGGCTGTAGCTTGTGTGTACAGTGGTAGACTCCCACCGGCCCAGTCTACTATGATAACATTGAAATCACCTGCTTTCACAAGCTCATCTTTCATTTCACTGACCTGAATGACAAAATATTAGGGTTAACTTACTGCATGTTCAATTTATAATTATATAAAACGATTATTTATTATGGTTTCTAGACATATTAGGGATATAACCACCTACCCAGTTAGAGAGTGGTGTATCGATGAATCCGTGAATAATAATCTTTGTAAGTCTCTTTGAATTGAAATTAGACTTCGCTATTGTTTTGTTCACGTTCACGTTTAACAATTGACCATCAGTCGGGTTCTTCTTTGTGTATAAAATGAACCTGAAATTGAAATTTCTCTGTAGTCGTGTGACAAAAGATTGGTTTAGGTGAAATCTTTGCAGTATCGTGACGAAAAATTTGCGGCGATTTGTGACGAACTGTCTACCGTTTCTTTACCTGTCTGTACTAACAATTGAATAGAAGTACCAGTTCATGACAGCTATACATTATTATGATGACTATTCGTGATTGGATGAATGGGGCATTATAGATTACCTAGTATTGATGACAACTCTCGGTAGCGGGAAAACATTGAAAGGCCTGTGAATGAGGTGGTACCAGCTTCTTGTGATGTTCAGGCATCCTAGCTCGTCATAGCATCTGGTTTCATTTTCAACTGAAATGATAAAAATAGTCAAGTAAACAATCGGAAAGAATTTTTGTCGAGTATTTTATCTACTTATATATTGTTATGATGTATTTTTCACAGATTTGAAAACAACAAATCAACATACATGGTAACCAGGGAATGTTGACCTCTATTCGGTCCGAACGCGCCCAGTTGAAGGGGTCCAGGATGCCAGCGAAGGCTGGCTGCAAGCCGAGGAGAATGCACCACAGCATGACGCGAAGGTGTCTGTCAGTCAAGTAAAGCCGTCGCATGCTCTGAGGATCTGGAAATAAAGATTATCATAAGTTAAAGATTTAAACTGGACCGGTAAGAAGAATGGTCGGAATGAATTTCAAGCTTTTGTAAACACCGTTATGATTTCGCTTTTGACATTTTTTTATAACTCTGAGCATATTTACTCTTAAACTAGTATTGAAATCAAGGTTAGTTAAATTTTGCATGAATGATAAATATTGGTTGGGTTTTGAGAAGAATTGCGTTTTGCTACCTACACAGTCATGCCGTTACTATTACGCACGTACATAATAAATTAATGAATATAGCCTAGTAACTGACATGGTAATGATCACCATGCTATGAGTATCTAGTATATCTTTACGTAGTACGTACCCACTCTATTATTAGTGTGCTACCTACGATGGTAGTTAACGTGATGATCCCATCGATGACTAATACATCTACACGATCGCGGATGCTATTTACTATTAAATTATTCTCTTTGTCACTATTTGCTTGATTTGAGATGCGGGAATTTGAATTGCGAACAACTGCGTAACTACACGAAGTGTTGGTTCCTTAAGCCAATAAATATGAGTAGGTTGAAGGACTGAATTATTTCACTTTTTATACCTTCACAAAGACTAGCTATTGCCCGTGGTTCTGCTCGCGTTATAGTCAGAAATTACCCCATGTGGAAGTCGTGCTTTAAGCTAGCCCATAATGTAAAAAAATTCGAAATCGGATCAGTATTTCTGAGGATTACCTCTACATTCCAACGTACAAACTTTACCTTATCATCATTCTCCTGCCCTTATCCCAATACATTTGTGGTCGGCGCAGTATGTCTTTTTTCATACTTCTCTGTTTGCAGTCATCTCATGAGACACCTCCTTTCTTGTCATGTCATTCTTAACACAGTCCATTCATCGTTTATTTGGTCTTCCTCTACTCTTATACCCATCCAGATTCATACTCAAAACCTTTCTAACGACATTTTCCTCATTTCTCGGTATCACATGCCCATACCACGACAACCGATTTCCATACTACACACATCAACACCGTCTAGGGATATTTTGTATAAAGTTCTTAAACTCAAAAAATACTGGCCACTTTTAAATTCTTTTGAAGAAAATTTATTTTGTAAGCCTTTTTGAACGATTCTAAATTTGAATTTGAAAAAAATACATTAAAAACAAAAGATTAACGCGGCATAATGGTAGCGAAGTCGGAAGGTTTCGTTTACATACAGTAGTTTGTTATAACAAGTTATCGGTTAATTCCGAATTAATGTTATTGTGTGCATCATGCAGCGCCATTTAACTAGAGAAGAAATGTTAAGGGCAGTAGGTATGCTCCAAGCTGGGGCTACTTAACGGAGTATTGCTGAGGAGTTTGGAACAAGACAAAACGTGATATCAAGGTTATGGTCACGTTATCGTGCTACTGGTGAAGTGGCTGAAAGACACCCAGGCGGGAAGCGCATAACCACTCAACGACAAGACCGATTTTTGCAAGTTGCCGCGTGAAGACAACCAAATGTTACGGCCATGCAGTTGGTTCAGAGGCTCCAGTCAGAGCACCAGTTGCTTGTGACGACGACTAGAGTGGGCTCGTGAACATTTGCTCTGGGAAGAAAACCAGTGGTCTGTAGTGCTGTTTACCGATGAGGCCCGGTTCGGTTTCCATCCCGATACACGTAGAGTGCGTGTTTGGCGAGTTCCTGGTCGTGAGAGCCGTCTGCAACATCCTCAGGAAGTCCATTCATACCACGGCGGGACAATTATGGTTTGGGCGGGAATTTGTGTTGGTGGAAGAACAGACCTCGTTTGGATCAGAAACACCATGACGGCTGAAAAATACCGTAACGAGGTGCTAGTACCAATAATCTACCCCCACCGACTACAAATGGGCCAAGAATTCACGCTCATGCACGATAACGCCCGTCCGCACACAGCGAGAGTGGTGACGAGCTGGTTGCAGGAGTACGACGTATCGGTCTTAGGCTGGCCCGCTCAATCGCCTGACCTAAACCCCATAGAACACGCGTGGGACATGCTCCAAAGAAGGGCTTTGAGGAATTTCCCTGCAAACGTTGCGATGGAAGAGCAACTTTTTTTGCATCTTAGCCGGACCTGGGACAATATACCGCAGCAAGACTTAAGCATGAAAAACCGTTGCAGGACCGTTATTAACGTCTTGGGTGGTTTTACTGACTACTGATTTTTCACAGAACTGTTAAAAACAAATTATTTTTTCCTTATTTGTAATTTTTTTTTGAGAAACACATTCGTTGTTAGTTTTACCATTATTTCATGTTTTTTCTTTATTTGAATAAAAATTTGTTTACGCAAAAAAACATTGTTTTCTTTTATTCTGGAGTGTAGTCTGATAAATGGGCTTTATAAAAATACATACTAATTTATAATACATTATTAATTAGTTATTATTGCTATTTTTAATACATTTTGAGTAAATTGAGTAAATCCAAAATATCCCTAGACAGTGTTGATGTGTGTACTTTTAAGTCACCGGCGTCACTGGCTAGATTTAGATATATAGCAAAGAGCCTATATCATGCGTATATCCCTTCACAAAGCAGAGATAACAAGCAAATGGAAAGTAAAGTATATTCAAAGTAGTTCGTGTCGTGATCCCTGTGTTAGTAATTTACAGTCATGCTCAGATCGCGGGTTCTGATTGGCTTCCCTTGCTTGGGCTCACGGTTGCCTTCCTTGCCTTGGGTACGCGGAAGACATCCCCCCTTACTTCTTATGCAATGGGTGGTGTGAGCGGTGGTGTTACGATGTAATGTGTTAACACAAGAGAGGGTAGGATTTATGTTGTTAACGTTTGTTCATATTTTCTGTATTGCTTCATTGAGCGGGGATGATATATTAACTTGGCTATGTTGTAATATGTCAGGAAAGCGGCTATTTATGGTGGAACAGTTTAATTTTGTTCTAGTAATTATCCTAATGTATTTCAAATAAGTGTTCGTTTTGTGATAAACTTAATTATAATATTTTGCGTAGCAAATTGAAACTTGTAACGTTACATTGAAAGCACCTAATTCACTTAAGTAGGTAGTATTATGTACCTACATGCACGGAAGAAAAATAATTTTAAATTAACCGACATCAAAAAAAGAGGAGGTTCTATGTTCGGTTGTATGTATTTTTTAGGGTTCCGTACCTCAAAAGGTAAAAACGGAACCCTTATAGGATCACTTTGTTGTCCGTCTGTCTGTCTGTCTGTCTGTCTGTCAAGACCTTTTTTCTCAGGAACGCGTGGAGGTATCAAGCTGAAATTCATATCAAATACTCAAGTCTATGGTCTCTTGGAGCTGTGAAAAAATCAAACTTCTAAGTCAACGCGATCAAAAGATACTCCCATTTATGCCGCAAATTTTCGACACTCGCAAGGGAATCAAAACCTACAGGGTACTTCCCGTGAACTCAGAATCTTGAAATTTGGTATGAAGCAACGTCTTATAGCAGAGATATAGGAAAAATTGCGAAAAGTATACATTTTTAGTTATATCATATAATAATAGTATATTATGCAACGAGTGAATAAAGGACGGATTTAAAGCGAGGGCCGTAGATGAGTCACGAGCAAGTGAAGGATTCTAATGTTTGAATCACGAACGCAGCGAGTGATTCAACTGTTAGAATCCTGAACGACGCGAGTGATTCATGGCCCTCGATATAAATTCGTACTTTATTCAGGAGTTGCATACTATACTTTATATCATGACTACGAGAAAAGACATAATTTAAGCGAAAATTGAAATTTAATCAAGAAATAAGAATTGTTACATTAATTGAAATGGACATTAAAATTAGAGCAATGACTGAAATTAAGCGTAATTTTCTTATTATTATCATTAGGGTGGTCAACTTGTGAAACAATATTTATTAATCTAATGCCAAACTCCTTGTCGCAAATATCGACCAATCAAATCTCGAAAATTTATTTGCACCAAAGAGTTTTGAATTTCGAATCTTAGCGCAAGGAGTTTGTGTAAGCATTGAAATAGAGACCGGATATATTTTTGTGTTCCAAATTCAAACACCAAAATAGTGAATAAAAACAAAACAGTGAATAAAAGGCCTTTTTATTCACTGTTTTGCGTGAATAAAATAAGCTTTTTAGAGTAGGTATGGTATAAAAATATTTTTAATAATTTTAAACTTACTACCCCTTTCCTCATGAACGCGTAGTGGTATTATATTGAAATTCATATCAAATACTCAAATCTATATTACCTTTAAGCTGTAACAAAATCAAACTTCTATGTCAACGCAATCAAAAGAAACAGGAATTAAAACCGCATATTTTGAAACTCGCCACTACTCGCAAGGGAATCAAAACCTACAGGGTACCTCCCGTGAACTCAGAATCTTGAAATTTGGTACGAAGCAACGTCTTATAACACAGATAAAGGAAAAATTGCGAAAAGCATAAATTTTTAGTTACATCATATAATAAAAATATTTTTAATAATTTTAAACTTATTACCCCTTTACTCATGAACGCGTAGTGGTATTATATTGAAATTCTTAACAAATACTCAAGTCTATAATATCTTTAAGCTGTAACAAAATCAAACTTCTACGTCAACGCAATCAAAAGATACAGCAATTAAAGCCGCATATTTTGAAACTCGCAACTACTCGCAAGGGAATCAAAACCTAAAGGATACTTCCAGACGACCTGGAATCTTGAAATTTGGCATGAAGCAACGTTATAAAGTACACATATAGGAAAAATTCCGAAAATCTTAAATTTTTAGTTACATCACATAGTATATTTTTTTTAATAATCATCAACTTACTAGCTGACCCAGCAAATAATTAGTGGACCCAAGTGGCTGTGACTGTGGAGCAGGACCAGCATTAAGCCAAGCTTTTTTATCAAGGATATAATCCTCTAATTTATAATATGCTTGTCTACATAGTGTGCGTTTTATGCATGTTTTAAATTTTGTCTCGTTCAGTTGTAGAATCCGCAGTGGTATTTTATTATAAAATTTTACACAATTCCCCATAAAAGAATTTCGTACCTTAGCCAATCTAAACCGAGATTGATCCAAATTGTGCCTATTTCTAGTATTAAAATTATGTCTATCACTTCTCTTCTTAAAGAGATGAAGATTTTTCCGAACATACATAATGTTTTCATATATGTATTGACAAGGTACCGTCAGCTTTCCACATTGTTATGTTATCGATTTCATTTAGCAATAAAAATACCATAACTTTTACTTATATACCTACAGGTTTGTACGGAACCCTCGGTGCGCGAGTCTGACTCGCACTTGGCCGGTTTTTTATGTATGTTCATTGATATTACCAGCAATTATAATTGGATTTTTTAAGAATAATTTCTAGTAGAGCCGCTTCATAAACATTCTATATAGTTGCAAGATATTTGATACTTAATTTAAATCTAAGTTAAATCAATGTTAGCTCCTAGTTTATATTATGTACGGTTTAAACAGGCACAAGCACTTTGAAATATTGACATTACTTCAAAGTCAAGTGAAGATATATTCATGCATCTGTTACATTTCGAAGTAACCTATATTTTCATTGTCCAAGGCGACATACGTTATTAATGTAAAGGTCTATTACGAAAGTATTCATATTCACGAATTCACTACACGCGCTGCTGCCCGTAATCGTATCGCTAATATATGCGAGGAGAATCTGAGTGCCTAATGATTGCCAATAACAATGATAATAGCATTCAATTGGATACGGAGTATTTTTTTATTGTGGAGAGACTTATCTGAGATGCCCATTATTTATTTATATTATAGGTTCACCAACAGCTTTTGTGTGATATATATACAGGTTAATAGTCTCCGATATAGTCGCCAATTACTGGTTAACCAGCATTAACAAAAAAAGGTGATAACATAAAAAAATTAAATCTAAAATTAAAACAAGTTCTCAAGGCTCTAGAAATTAAGTACAACAGTAAACTCCTCACATTTAAGAGTTTACGAGATATAACGTACAAACGTAGAAAGAAAATCGGTATTATTATTTTACTAACATTATATAAGATAGAACACGCGATGTTGGTAACGTCCCCTTGTTTAAGAGTCACAGATTAGTCTGCCTAATACATAACATCACGCCTGTAATTCCCGAAGGGTAAGGCAGAGGTGCCTTATCTAATAAGTACACTACATTTCGCCAGTTATGTTTAAGTCCCATGTAATAGGGGGCGAGCCTATTGCCAACAACCGAGCACAAATTCAGACTCCATGGTTGCACTTTGGCCGACCTGGGAATATAACCTAAGACCTCATGCACAGCAGTCGCGCTTGCGACCACTAGACCAACGAGGTGGTGGTCTGCCTATCTGCAAATTTGTGTTTAGCCTCAAGCTTCTATTCATCTTCCATAGTTAGTGCTAGAGTAAAGTGATCTTGGAGCATTAAACAATAGGGATGTTTCCTGACTAAAACAAAAAATTGATTCTGTTTAGTACGTCAGTCATATTATCGAAAAAAATTGGATACGTATTTTTTTGTTTTATCAAATTAATAAAAAATGTCGAAGATAAAACGCGTCAAAGATCATGACTGTCCCTTTCCGGTAAAAAATGTACTGCAATGTGACGTCACACGAGTTTTTGAAGCACTAGAACGTCTTCATTTTTTGTTTACGTGAAAAAAGTAAAATTATTTGTCCTATATTTTTTTAAATCTATCCGACGGAGTAATCACATTCTTTTTGTCAACTACCCTAATGCTTCAATTTTAAGATATGCACCCACCACTGTTTGTCTTTACATCACCCCCAGGTTGACTGGCACTAAGTCCGCCTTCGTAGTATGTGCTTTAGTTTAAGTATTAAATAAATACACACGACGATGGGTAGAAGTTTCAAAGAGAATCTCTACGATACCTTGGTCGAGACAAGAATATTTTCTTATCAATTAAAATTGCATACAGAGAGAATAAGTACATAGAAACTATAAGAATCACATACTTTTTCCAGCTTTGCTTATTGGCTGGGTTTTGTTTTATTTTATTTTGTATTCTTTTCTAATTATTTTGTATTATTTCATTCTATTTTGTATTATTTTATAAAGTTTTAGTCTCAATTGGACTAATTAAGGGATGTAGCGAGTCAACCCCAACATAAGTATTTTTAATTACTTACAGGGGCTGTCTCAACTCATGTATAGCGTGTAACTTTTGAGATGGACAATAAAACATTTCATTTTATTTTTATGCAGAGAAGCAATGTTTAGCAGAGACGAGCTATAAACTAAGCAGGTAGAGCTCTGATGCAGAGATGAAAGAGCTCGATGAAATTCGCGTTCCACAGTGCCATTTTTTATTTAAATAATAACACTATTAACTTAAATTCTGTTGAATCAAAGCAAATGTGTGCACTTCCAGGACATTCCGACGGTTACTTCAGGCTTCGGTAGGTTATGCTTTATTATGTGAAATTATTTCAATGTTAAATACGTTACATCAGTGTGAAGTAACCTCAACATGTATTATTTAATAAGTTTATAAAAATAAATAGACATTGAACCACTAACAGCCTATTACATCTATTGAATAAGGCAAGTAGAATGTATTGTAAGTAATTGTATAATCCAAATACCTTCATGATATAATTAGATGGGACATTTCACTTTCACTCTTCATTTGAACAAGAATTGGAGCTGATTGCGTTGTCAGATAAACAACCGGAAGACTACAAGCAACTCATCAAATGATTCGTTGAAAAAAACCGAACCGCCATCGCGTTACAAATAAAATAAGGCACTTCCCTCGGCGGTCTGCGCAGGCGCCGTTCGCGCGGAAGTAGCCCCTCGCCGGTGATGCAATGCAGCGCGAACGCATTGTACCTTAACCTGCTAACTCTGATATAACTGTTAATGTCAGTGTGTTCGACTTATGGTAACTTTATGTAAGCCGATGGGACTATGAAAGGTCTCCTCCCAACACATGACAAGCTATGATTTATTATTTTCCTTCACTACTTCGTGCTTGCAATCCAAGAATGGCAAAAATCACTTCACATAATGTAAATACAAGGCAAATTAATACCCATACTCGTCAATTCTTCAAAAATGATATTATATCATGTTTGCATCATGTAATGTTGTAATTGTATAATATTTTTGCAATTGTCAATGCTTGTATTACATGGTACACAAATATCGGACGACGACCTTCTTCTGCTGTCGGTTTCTTGTTGACCTACATTCAGTGTTGTTGATTGTTGTGGTCAATGTTTTAACGAAGCGAATGCAGCACCCATAACCGCCAGTTTAAAGTTTTTAAATTATGACATTTTTTTACTTTTTCTGTGATAAATGCTCATATTTTATGGAAATGGTAACTCGTGCGGAAAACTTGCGTTACCTTACTTACGCACTATGTTTTTGTAAAAAAAATTGGGTCAAAAGCTTGCTTGAGTTTTGTTTAACACATAATATCACGCTACGCAAAGGTAAGGCAGAGATTTCCTACCTAATAATACACCCATATATCACCAGTTACCACCTTCAACCGAACACAAATCCAAACTCCGTGGCTATTACTGAGAAATTCGTAATGGAAAATTCCAACAACAATTTGCCTGACCTGGGAATCGAACCGCATTCAGAAGCTGTTTTTTTGTTACTTAAGTAAACAATGTATTTTATTTATGTTGTAAAGATAATCTCTGTATACAAACATGGCATAATCTAGGAAATACGTACGTAACACTTGATTGATCTCAAATCTGTAGATTATACGCTCTCCGGTCGGTTGCAACAGATGTTACAATTCGCCGTGAGACTGTCTTGCAACTCTTTACTCGTCGTTGCGAATAGCTTTCGAGAAGACTATTGAGACAGAATGTATACGTGAGTGAACTATCGTCGTTCTCATATCGTTTACAAGTTCTGTTACGCCAGTGGCCGCTTATTTGGGACACGAAACAGTGCAAGCTACGTTCGGTTTGCATATCGAATTCCGCAGTTGCATTGTAACTGATTTCTGTTAAATTATTGCAGCCATTCTATTAACTTGTTGCAAACGCAACGTTGCAAAATCGTTCATCATCGTTAGAAGATATTTTTCTATAGCTAAGTATATAATTTTGCACTCATGCATTAATTTTTAATTGCATGATGATTGTACATTACATGCCACAATTAGTACATCCAAGGGAAATGGATAGTCATGTCGCTGTAATCAGTGGTCCAGTCACCCATAATTATTAATTATACGCTTTAGCAACCGTCCGAGTTGATATGACATCGTTTTGTGTACGTGACTCCAAGTTATACATGTATTAAGTCACGCAAGTTTGTGGTTACCGATTACCAAGCCTTAGGTTAAAGGTGTACACACCCCAATAGTGTACCTTATACCGGTTAGTACGGTCAGCAGCAGAAGTAGCTTAACATTTCGGAATTTTATTTATTTGATGTACAGGACACCAGTTATTATTTTTAATGTTTCAGAACATTATTCTTGAAAATATTCCTTAGTCTTGAATAACTTGATTTTCAACTTTATTGCTAAAGTATTAGGTTGATTGTGAAAATTTTACAATTCCGGGTAGGTTGATATGCTGGCGTCTGTATAGATTGTTAGTTTCGACAAACAAAGTTCTAGAATTATAGAGAAATCAAAGTGCCTTAACCGCAGAATATTTGAAAGAGCCCTTTAGTAAGCCACAACGTTTTTTCCTATGGAAATTGAGTTGAGAAATCTGTTGAACGAAGTAAACATAACCTTGACATAAGAATGTTTCGACAGTTACATAAAAGTTCGGAATGGACAACAGAATCTGTCAATTGTTACTCATCGTAAAGCTCAACACATTGACGCAACAACTACACATAAAATACAAATACGTAGGTATCAGTTATGTTATTGGTTATATCTGCACGATCAAAATAAATAATTAAAGTTTATATTGTAAGGACAAATCTTCGCGACCTCGGAATTTATTTTAAGCATCAGGAAATTAATTATTTAACCAGGCTTTTAGGTGAACATTTAATTTGTGTATCAGAGATAGTATGTACGTAATAATCTTTTTAATACGGAACAAATCTGATTTTGAATTAAAAATTGAATTAGACTGACCATCGCTTGAGAATATAGACCAGAGCTAAATACACTTATCTCATGAACATTATTCGCTCATAAACCACTATCGCGACTACATAAGCAATTGTAACTTTGTGCAATAAAGTGTACATTGTATACCTAAGAAGTAATGTCTGTTGGATTTTGTACAGTCTGGTAAACATACGATACACGATACGATGCTGATGATGTGGTATACGATGCTTAAATACTCAACCAGTTGGTGAACAAACAAAGTGAAGCAATGCAGAGCTGAGAAACAAGATATCTATTTTTGGCGGCGCTTCGCCAGCACTTTAAATGATTGCGAATATGCGCGTTTTACACTGATCATTAATAGCACAGTAATTAAATCAAAATCTGTGTTGCTTATTAATTTATTATATTTTGGGCATTCGAATTCTATTAGTTTCCACGAGTGGCGAATCGTTAATACGCTTCATTATCCGATTGCGGCAGAAGGAGGGTTATTTTAGAATAGTGGTATGTAACTTGCAGTAACGCAACGCTAATTGACTAGTTTTTTGCCGTTTTGATACAAGATAGCAGTATGGGGACTGAAAAATTATAGAGTTGGGCAAAGGTATACTTTTTTGCGCTAATAGGTACACAAGTTAAGTATGCAAAGTTTGAATATGACGACATTTCTTTGCGACTGTTCACTGCACCGTGAAGACAATGGCAAGTACTTCCATTACATACGTGCAAATGCTGCAATAATGTAAACGTATAAATTCATAGTAATGTATAATTGCTCATAGATTACGTACGAGACATTACCAGTCTCGTACGATTGCCGCATTGACCCGATTCCCTCGAAAACTCTTGGGTTTAATAATCATCTTATTACAAATCTGTTTTCATCTCTTTTATTTATGTACAAACTTGGATGTAAAATTGTGAAATTGAAAGGCTTGACCGTCGTGACTATGTATGTTTATGTCAATACCTGATCATCGGGGCCTTCGACCTGTGCTTCAACTAACCTTTTCAATTTCAACGGGGACATACCGTGAGTACTTACCAATTATAGTGATATGTATTTACATAGACAGTTTTGATTATCTATTATAAATGTAGGTCAATTTACTTATCATTCTTTCTAGGCATAGTTTGTATTAGTACGAATCATGTACGAATATTGTAACGTGGATAACATCTAAATGATGTGACCTAGCGGAGTAAGGTTTTGCACTAAGCAGATACTACACCGGAGATCTTCATAGCCTTATTATTTTATTATGTCACATAATCATGGTTTGTTTTAATAACCTTGTACATGGTCAGTAAATAACTATTCCAAGTTATTCTCGTATCGGTACATAATGACGAGAAAGCAATAAATGAATATGCGTCCACTTGACGCAGTAATGATATAGCTGCGTTCAAATTGAAATGATTTAAAAACTAGTTCTCGTGGCCACAGCTCTAAGATAACAAACCATAACATCGTACCTATCCTCCCCAAATGGTTAGGTAGAGGTTTACCTAGTAATACATCTACATTTCGCCGGTGATGTTTCAGTCGAATCGCATGTAATAGGGACGACCTTACTGCCATCAACCGGGCGTATATCCAGAATCTGTGGCTGCTACAGAGAAATTCCTGGTGAAAATATTAAAAAAACTTTACCTGGGAATCAAAGTCAGAATCTCATGCTCAGCAGTTGCACCTGCGAACTCTAGACCAATGAGGAAAAGTCACGACTATATTGACATTCCCCGAACAAGGATATTCTCGACACTTGCATACAAGACGAGTCGTTGACATCACACGCTACTTTGTTTACACGCATTGAGGAAATGCCGTGCTCTGCATTGTAAATGTATCGATTTAAATAACGCTTTTCTTCGCAATCGATTTAAAAGTAATTGTTTTATTTGCTTTTTTAAAAGCTCACGTACTTATAGTATCTTTTTTGGCAATCGTTTACTTAAAATTACGGATATGAAGAAAATGGCTACAAAAATAGAATGTCTTGACCATGTTCACTTAATTTTTATTGAACAGAGAACCTCGTACAACTTCCAGCTACAGTTCACAAATTATCACATTCACTTGATTTCACAATTATTGTTGTTACAGTAACGAAAGAGAAATAAACGGCCTTGCCGAAAACAATCATAACACAATATTGATAAGAAATCAACATAAATGTTCCCATAAAAATAAGTGTTGGTAATATTTCGTAGCGGTTTGGTGTCGGAGTAGCGGTTACGCTCGCGTTAATAGAAGACATCAACGCATTCTGAAATCGTTTGGCGTAGCAAGTTTACATGCTAACTCAATTCAAATGTAACGGTAATGTTCTAGAATTAGAACTGTTTACTTTCATTACCTGTATTTTAAATATGTTTAATTTATATTTTTTTTACTTTAGTGGTATTTTTTTGTTAATCTCCTAAATAGATCATCGTCTGCCTAGCCTTTTCTGAACTATGTTGGGGTCGGCCCCTGACTACCTGTAACGAGTGTCAAAGATCTAAAGATGACGAGATCTGAACAGACAACATTACGAAATTGATATGAACCTGCATACTGTTAGCTCAGTAATTAATTAAATATAAGTCTTAGTACAGTTAGGTCACAGATAGTTTCCAAAAACAAAACCAACGTGTAAACACTGTTACAAACTAAATCTAAAAAGTTCAAATCAATTCGCAGAAACAAAACAAAACAGCAATACTTACTCAATGTATATTATATAGTAAACCAACATGTACACAATCACACTGTATGAAAAGAGATTGGCATACCGAAGTTGTATCATCACTACATAGTATAAAACAAAGTCACGGTCGCTGTCTGTCCGTCTCTATGTATGCTTAAATCTTTAAAACTACGCAACGGATTTTGAAGCGGTTTTTTTAATAGATAGAGTGATTCAAGAGGAAGGTTTTAATATATAACTTGACCGACATCCACGCGAGTGAAGCCGCGGCCATCAGCTAGTTATCAATAATATTTATTGCTACCTATGCTAACATCACTATCACTACATATTATAAAATAAAGTCCTCCGCTGCGTCTGTCTGTCTGTTTGCGATAAACTCAAAAACAACTGCACCGATTTTCATGCTGTTATCACCAATGGATAGCATGGTTCTCGAGGAAGGTTTTAGTATACAATTTGACCGGCATTACACAAGTAGAAATTATGTTTTTCTTACTCCTCCGCTAATCGATCGCGCGCCCGTTTTATCGATTTCGCAATTTTCATTCTTTATGAATGTTAAGTGTAATTATTGAGAATTAATATGACTGTAATCTAATAATTTTGTATCCAGCAAATTGCAGTGCCCTTACAGGGTGCATGTTAATACTGTGCCATGAAATTTTAATGAATGCAACTAACCAGTGTTGTACATGTAAGCATATATAAATAAATATTCTTTTCTGATTAATTTCGTTGCGGGATCCAAGACATTAAATCGTTTCTATGGGACTTCCTCGGGCTTCATTGTCTCGGCGCTTTTCTTGTGGTCGCCACCGTTGATTCTGGCTAACAGGAGTACCTACCTATGCTAACATCACTATCACTACATATTTTATAATAAAGTCCTCCGCTGCGTCTGTCTGTCTGTTTGCGATAAACTCAAAAACAACTGCACCGATTTTCATGCTGTTATCACCAATGGATAGCATGGTTCTCGAGGAAGGTTTTAGTATACAATTTGACCGGCATTACACAAGTAGAAATTATGTTTTTCTTACTCCTCCGCTAATCGATCGCGCGCGCGTTTTATCGATTTCGCAATTTTCATTCTTTATGAATGTTAAGTGTAATTATTGAGAATTAATATGACTGTAATCTAATAATTTTGTATCCAGCAAATTGCAGTGCCCTTACAGGGTGCATGTTAATACTGTGCCATGAAATTTTAATGAATGCAACTAACCAGTGTTGTACATGTAAGCATATATAAATAAATATTCTTTTCTGATTAATTTCGTTGCGGGATCCAAGACATTAAATCGTTTCTATGGGACTTCCTCGGGCTTCATTGTCTCGGCGCTTTTCTTGTGGTCGCCACCGTTGATTCTGGCTAACAGGAGTTACAGTGGTTTGGGAACAGTGTGGCGGGCTTGTACAATTAAAAAAAAAAAAAGCGAAGCGGAAGCGGTTCTGGGTTATCGGTCGGGCAGTACTTTTTTTAGGCATTTCTCAGATGAGTAGCAACCAGCGGTAGCAGTAATTGTGCCCGCTTGATGGCAATAGACTCGTCCCTATTACAAGGGACTTAAACACAACCGGCTAAATGTGTGTGTACTATTAGGTACACCTCTACCTAACCCTTTGGAGATTATAGGCGTGCCGTTATGTTACTATTCGTACAGCTCACGATTGGCACACGAGTGCGAAGGAGATGGTGTAACGGCGAAGGGGCAAGACTGAGTGCACCGATACTTTCTCCTCTTGCACTTGTCAATGCGGTCACTGTCACTTTTGTATATAGCACGAAAGTTTGACCGCACGTACTTATATGTTCTTTTTTTAATTTTGTTGATAATCTGTGGTTTCACAAATGAGTTCGAATACCTTCCGTTTAACAACCTTCGTTTAATCGGTCCTTTCTTTTCAGTAGAAAACGGAGCAGGTTTTGTTTGTTATTGTACGATTTTACCATAGCAGTGTTGTAAAACAGTTAAATTCTTAACTACATGGTAAGTATATTTTTTTTATACTTCAAGCTTTTAAAAAAAATATAAGATAAGTCGGTATAATATAAGTTAATAATTGTCTGTGGGATTCTCTTTTGTCTTAAGCTATATTCATATTCAGTATGCCATATCTTCCCGTGGGTGTCGTAAGAGGCGACTAAGGGACTTACCAGAGCATGGGCGGCAGCGTTCTCTGTGCCTTCGTAACAACCATACTGCGATCGCTAACCCGCCTGCCAAGCGTGGCGATTATGGCAAATCCCCCCCTTCTGGGGGAGGCCTATGTCCAGCAGTGGACGTCGTAAGGCTGAAATGATGATGATCATATTAGTATTGTCCAGCAATAGAAACCTTGAACTGTCAATGCGTTTTGTTTCAGTTACGTTTATCTCTGTTCCCGTGCACTCCACATAAGACCTGCGTACACGCAGCTGAAATAGTAATACTATTCAAACACGCTTTGAATGCAAAGTAGCAGGAAAAACCAGTACAACAAATCAATGTTTTGGTGCTCTACCGTTCTATTGAAATATTTTGTAGTCAGCTTAATGTGTGTGATGAATTACGTAAATATTACACTACCAGGGCTGTACTTGTTGATGTAGGAGTGAGGTCAGGTCATAGTAACTCGAGATGGAATGGAACGCCTTCGCCTCCAACGTGAGAGGGAGAGAACCTCTCGTCCCAGCCGCCGCGGGAGACGATACGGGCGTCGGGGGGCCACGTGACGGCTTCCGGCCACCGTAGACGAGGGCCTGTGGACGGTGAGTAATGGGCTAGCTCGCCGTCCGTCCGTCTTATGACGACGACAGGCCGTGTCGACGGCGCGTTCGTATTCCACGCGCGCCTCAAAGAGATGTCAGCAACATGGAAGGGGCTTGCAAGAGATACCGCGGCCTCGACATAAAGGGCTAAGAAAGAACATGGGTGGTTTTTAGTCAGTAGAAGTTTGACACTCCCTTTCGCTCTGCCCAAGAGCGGGAGGGGTTATTTGATGACTCCCCACCCACCAAAAAAAGGTCATAGTAACACGGCGACGAAAGCGTCACTAAAAATCTGGGTGTGGATGTGGACCTACGTCACAAACTGTGATTCATCTCCTATCGTTCTCTTTTTGCTCCATAACATGCAGTAAGACTGTCCTTTTGCACTAACACAGAAGTCGGAAGACGAAGAAGTTTACAAATAATTGTGCCAGCGAAAGCGACATAATGAAAATGAAGTTAAAGATATCAAGTTTTCCTAATTTTCTTTTGACCGGGCTCATAAATGTGTCTATTTTGACGCCGTCTACAATAAAATCGAATGCACCGTATTTTTTGTGAGTCACCTTGAACTGCTTTAATTAAGATATGGGTACTATCACCTGCCCCTCTTTAATCTATGCGATGCACAGTCATAGTGACGTGACAATTTCGTGAAGGTTCAACTGCTGCAACTTTATTTATGATCAAATAAGAGTATGTGGAGCAGCGGTCAAAGTCACGCGAATTGTTATGTAATACATTTTGATGATGTACTCATTTATTATGTTCATTGACGTCATAATATTACATTTATTTTTGTTATATTCGGTTATTTATGAGAGTAACACAATGTAAATGTATGTTCAAATACCTAACATAAATAAATTCTTCTTGATAGGTACATATTACGTCAAAACAATTTAAAACCTACTTAATACAAATGTAAGTTTTCTACTTTTTAGATTTTAAATGCCGTATGTAGTGTATGTTTACTTTTTTGTGTAAATACTTGTTTGTTTTATGTAAGATATCATTATACTGAGCATACAAACGGCTATTAGATGCATTGTCTGCATAAATTATTGTATTACTTGGAAGTTATGTGCAGATTTCGCTTTACTTTTTAAACCATTCGCGAAGTAGTGCATGTGTTTTCCCATGACGGTTTTAACGCTGCATACTGATGCGTTAATAACTCGCGAAATAATAATTAATTGAGGATGAACATTAACACTCGCACTCGTAGGATTGTTTCCCAACACTAGTTTACTAGTGTGACGTAATTTAAAAGTCTATAATCGGAAATAAGCTATATTTCATGAAGATAATGTGGTTTATGCGAGAAAATTGCTAATGGTTGATGAGTTTAAGACGACTTTCTAATAGGTCATAGGACCTCATATGTTATTTAAATTGATTATGATTAAATCTTATGACGTGTTTGTATGGATGCTAAATAACATATATTTTATATTAGTTGAATCTAGTTATTGAAATATTATATAATGCTGCAGATACAATAAATTAGCCACCATAACGCAGCCGGTGCTTAGCGACAACTTACTTTCTCCGCACGATTTGGCAGTTTCGCATTATAATTATTCCTCGTTATGCTAGCTTGTAAGATAACAAGGTAGGTATGTTCATAACAGACTTGACTCCGATGAAGAATTAAAGATAATGTTATTGAATAATAAGAAACGTTGAACATAATAATGACCACAAATTAAGACGAAAAAAAAAAAACCATAACAAAACGCCTGTGACAAGCGTTATGTATTGTTGTACCCGAAAGGTATTGGTTGAGATCATGTTGAGACATACCTAATAGTACACTTACATTTCACCAGTGCAGTAATAGGGGGCGAGCCTATTGTTCCGAAACAGGCACAAATTGTGACTCCTTGGCTGCTACCGAGAAATTACTGATGAAAAAGCCCTATGCCAGACCTGGGAATCGTTTCAGCACTACATGCTTAGCAGTTGAGCTGACGGTCACTATACCAGAGGCAGATAAAGAACCATTTTAAATTTCACTCCATTCCATTATTTTTTTTGACGGCACGGTTAGCGCAGTGGCTAAGCGATTGGACTGCTGCCCTGCGTGTCGCGGGTTCGATCCCCGCACGGAACAAATATTTGTATGGCCTGCAGATAGTTGTTTCGGGTTTGGGTATTTGTGTATGTGACTTTATATGTTTGTGAACGCACCCGCGATACAGGAGAAAATCCTAGTTTGGGGCAACGTTTTTTAAAAAAAACAATCGTGTAAAAATACAGTGTCTCTAACCCTAATCATTTCCTACTCCTGCAATAGCGTATTGTTAACTTACCTATCGTGTGTTCAGTTTGAAACATAGAAGCAGCAGTTTACTAAGCTGCACCTATAAGGTGCGCTTTGTGTTAAGATAATGTGCATATTTGCTCACAATTAGTTGGCACATGTTCGCCTTCAAATGCCTCTGTGCTGCACACGGAACACCTGTTAGCCACTCTAAAAGCTAAATAAAGTACCGTGGAAAATGTGAGAAACTACTTTAACGAAGATCAGGCAGTTATGGATTGGACATGCTGATTAATTATATTCTATTACCTAACCTAATCGGTATTTTGATTTGATTGTTAAGTTCTTATATACCTGTCTATCATTATTATCTGCTTAGCTTTTTCACAACTGTGTTGGTGTAGGTTTCCAGTCCATCCGGTAACGAATGTAGCTGAATACCAGTATTTTAGCGCATTGGAGCGGCGGCCTATATGACCTCCACAACCCAGTTAGTTCTGGGTAATACGATAGTCTTTGGAAAGACTGGTTGTCACAAGCACAACTACCTAACGACTGCTAATGATGTATGTGACAGTCGAGACCAACATTTAGCTTGCTGTCCGAGGCACGGTATTTAATGGGTGGTCACCCATCCACGGACGAATCTAAGGAAGCACGGCTTAACCTAAAGATCGACCCAAGCGGCAGTTATTAGTAAACTACGAGATCCTCTATTAAATACACCTTCTATTCAGATATTAATTTGCATCTGTGATTCTAAACGCCAAACAGAACCTCAGGACCCCTCGATAATATTATATTGTAACGATTCGAAAACTGAGTAAACAAGCTTAGTTTATTTAGCTGCGCTTAGTGTGTTAACCCCGAGAAATCAATCAGTGCTCGAGACTCAAGTGATTTTGGAATTGGGGTCATGATTTAATAGGGACAGGCTTCGTTCTCGTTGAGAAGACGTGTTTAGTAATGAGGTCACAGGTGCAGAGAAAGCTTCCATCGGTGCAGTGAGCAGTAATTACAATAAAGTGTGGAAGTATGTTCGATCTTCGATCCCTTCCAACAATCTTCCTATAATACTCACGGGGTGAGTAACCTCATAAGGAGAATGTTGGCCCAGAAAGTATTAGATCTATGGATGGATTGTGTGAGAAATGCTATACGGTATTGAAAGAAAAAGGATTAATCAATTAACTTTTTAATTATAATTTTAGTTCAGTAAATTGTAGTTTATAAACATTGTACATAAAAATATTACAAGAAAAAGGGGCAAATGATAGCGTGAAAGTTGACAGATGGGAATGGAAGAAAGAAACGTAATGCGCCGACACCAAGTAACATGGGACAAGGGCAGGAAGAAGAAGAAAGAAGAAGAAAGATCTATAGTTACATTATTTTATGTAACGGTTTTAAAATCGTGTTAAATCAAAATCAAAACATTTATTTCAAGTAAGCCAGTTACAGGCACTTTTGAATAGTCGAACAAATACAAAATAAAATAAGCTACAGTCCCAGTCACAAGGCATAATAACTGTGAGTGTACTGTAGTTGCCCATTCCCTAGCGTAGATCTCTATGGAGAAGAACGGGCAAGAAACTCCATGGACACTCTAAATAAAAATATTGTAATTATGTGTCACGGGCATTGACCTGACCGAAATGTTTAGTTGACCGTCGCATCGCCTCCGACTGACTCCTCATACTGGATGAACACAAAGATCGCAATATTGACAATTGAATGAATAATCACTTAATCGTTCACCTTCTCAACATGCTAATGACTGCAGCATTCGCTCATAATTAGCATTATTATTGTATTGATAGCCAAATTATTGATCAATTATTCAAATTAGATCTGCTTAAATATGTATGCGTTCATTGTTAGGTAATATACCTAATTTATGTTTATGAATTAGAAATGATTTCTGTTTTAATAGTATTTACCATGATAATTCAAATATTTTCATAATAATGTGTTAAATGACAAGAATAATCCTCGTTTTACACAGTAGTTAGTAGATTACGAACATCAGCTGTTATATAAGTTTTTAAACTGACATGGTCACTGACACCACTAGTAATATAATATTGAAAACGGGATGTTTCCGTTTGCAGTATTAATAGTAGTGTCAGCTCTTATGTTATCTCTTGGTATTCGAATAAATAATTATTTTTATGCAATTCTAGGTAATGTGAAATAGGCCTAAGATAGGTTTTTGCTAAAGGCTGTTGTCAATGTAATTTAAATACTTCATAAAGAACCGGGCATGAGAAAAGTATCTGTACTTTTCTCTACTAACTATACCTTTACCTACCCACTTAGTCCTGTATTCTTTGAGCATCGCATTCCCTCTCTCCCGTCCTAGGATATCACTGCTTCTGACTTTAGTAAATGAGGTTTTATTGTAGATTTATTAGCTGATTATATCCCTTACTGTGTTACGTAGTCTATGCTATACCTACTTTCCAAACACGTAATAGTTTACTGGACTTTTCAACACTGAAAATATTTAATCGAGTAAAAGTAACTTCGACATTTTATAAACGCTAGTTGTTATGGAAGTTGTTTTAAAATAATTTGACTAAATCGTATTATAACATTTCTAAAAAATTTTTTTTTTGAGTACACTATATAAACGCACCTACTTACTTTTAAATTATTATACATATTATGTGTGGGAACCATAAGCATGGAATTTTTAAAAAATAAAGTGTGTGAACCAAAATATAAAATAGGCCATAATGATCTAATCTATTGTTTTACACTGTCAACTGAGACTAGAAACTACTGCAAACCATTAATCTTCTTTCTTACTGATAGGATTAAGTTGAAGGCATTAAAAACCTGCTCCAGTAATCTTGAATAGAGAAAGTATGGGACTGTTCTCACAGTGCCTACTTCATTACATCTTATTTATTACATAAACACCCATGGATGAGAAGATTTTCATTAGAGATTGTGTTTTTCAATTAAGAAATTAACTCAATACTTACAGCTGTTATGATTTTGATAGACTTATGTAATAATATTTTTTTCTGAGGTATTTTTACGGCTAAGTTAAATACTAGCTAACTTCTCTTTGCAAAGCTAAGTTCCATGTTTGAATCGAAGCGTGATTGAAAATTTCATTTAACAGCAGAATGGTGATAATATTAAGTAAATGGCGTAGTAGAAATACTTGTAATAATAAACGGCGTACATCGAGGACCTGCGGGGTGCATCGATGCAATGGCGGACCTCAAAGTAGCATTAATTAAACATTCCCAGTGACGTAATATTTATTGAATCAATTAAAAAATTTTTTTTAACGTGGATAATTAAAATCGAATTATTGAACATCGGTCAAATAAATTCATCATCATCATTATCCTGCCCTTATCCCAATTTATTTGGGGTCGGCGCAACATGTCTTGTCTTCCATACTTCCCTATTTCTTGTCATCGCAGCAGTCACCTCCTTTCTATTCATGACTTAAATAAAAAAATATAAAAAATAAAAATAACAGTTTACGGTGATTAGATTATTTGCTGACTGGTATTTTCCCATATAGGTAGTATTGATGAATTTAATTTTATAATTCCTGTAGCAACCGTGTACTGTTTTTTTTTCACATAGCAAGAAGTACTGCTTGGGCAGCGCCGACAATGGTGAACCAATATATTGTTAGTCCTACTTGTATACAAAATAAGACAAAGAGTAAGGAATACACTAAAACATGACACCGTGTACAAGTCAGGTACCTTTACGCACACTACACACTTTATATTACATCACATACCATGAGTAATATTGGAGACAGGTAGTAGGCTCTCTTGGGCAATGGTTTCTTTTCCTCCCAGCTGATTGAATATCGTTCAAAATAAAAAAGACGTGGAAGTGCGCCGGCATGCGGTATTACTTCCTCTTCGTGGGTGGTGCGTAATTATATCTATTGTTGATTTCTATAAAAGCAATCTCAAGTGCAATCATTGAAAGAATCGTTGTTCGAAGACAAGCTGTGACTACAACGTCCATCTACTATTTGACCAGTAATGATAATTATAAGTACAGAATGCTTTATTAAAACACAGTGTTATTCCTGTGAAAGTTGGCTTACCAGATAGTTATTAATATGAAAGCCTATGAGACGAATTAGACTCTCTCAAATAAATAATTAAAGCTTGTATTAAGGTGACCGAGTATAACGTAACAGTCAATTGTACGGAAAAAGCTCCGGTTATTCGAGTCTTATATTTCTAGTTTTGCTCGTCCACCTAGATAGCTATTAGTTTTTTTCAATTAAATAATTTAGCACGATTTATAAGGTAGATAGTGATTGATTGATGGACTATCCGCCATCGGTGTGAATTACTTGTTATTGTATATACACACACAGTATTTACTTGTTCCATTTATTTAGATCACTATATTCCTTATTCTTTTCAGTCTTATTATTTTCATTCGTAACTATGATTCATAAATTCATTTTGTTTTTACACTCACATAGCCACTAATATCATTATTAACAATTGTAAGGGGATATTTACCATGTTTACTATATGTTTCGACCTCGTGGCTTAATAAGAACTGCCACTCGGGTCGATCTTTAGGTAAAGCTGTGCTTGTCTAGGGCGGTCTGTGGATGGGTGACCGCCCTGACATACCGAGTTTCCTCCGTGCCTCGGAAAGCACGTTAAGGTGTTGGTCTCGGCTGCCATATATAGATCTTTGGCAGTCGTTACAGGTAGTGAGTGACCTGAAATTCTGACATCCAGTCTTACCAAAGAATATCGTATTACCTAGTATTATCTGGGTTGTGGAGGTTAGATAGGCTAGGATAGATATAAGGATGGTAAATATCTCGTTACAAATGTTAATAATAATTCATTTTGTTATTTGCAATAGTAATATTATTTACAAAAATGTGTTTTGACAAAAACTCTGAAATCCAAACTTAGAGAACTTTACTGCAAGACTCACCGTTTTATTAAACTTTTACTGAAGAGAAATTTATCCATTAATTTAATAGATTTCCTTGGATAATGTTATTTTAATTTGTTCGACATTACGCTGTATTTGCATTGGCAACGGGATATCCTCATGATGGTATACAAACTACCGCATAAAAATGAAAGTGGAAGTCCGGAAAATACCGTAAATGAAAATTAAATTGATATTCAAAGACACTGTTTATATTAAAACCTTTTTAATTGCAATTCTGTTCACTCTAGTATTAATAGAGAATTCTTAAAGAAACTTTAAACATTAGAATTGGAAAACATATATAATATACAAAGACTAGCTTATGCCCGCGGCTTTGCCCGCGTGGAGTTCGTTAACTGTCCCACGGGATCATATTACCGGGATTAGATATCCTATACGTTAATTCAGATTATTAACTATCAGAGTGCTAAATTTCATCATAGTAACAAAGATTCATCCATCCATCCTCACAAACTTTCGCATTTATAATATTAATAACTTGATAAATAAATGAAAAGCTTACTGCCTATTTGAGAAGATAGATGTCGAAACGTACTTAAAGTGTATTTAAAAGATAAAATTAATTGGTGAACTGCCCACCCGTTAAGTAGCGCGAGAGGCTGGCTGTAAGTGCATAAGAAAGCACAGAATGCACCGACCTTATTGGCCGGCCGCTTGCGCATCTGTCACTAGAATAGTAAGCCACGAGGTCACACGTACCGAACTTTATGGAAAACAGGTAAACCGGCGAGATAAAAAGTATGCCTAGTGGCTTTCTTTCATCACGTCCAGGTAACGGCACTGGTTTAATGAAAACGTGCCGATGAATCTGGTTCGGAGGCAGCTTTATCTCGAGTTTGGAGTTTGGGTCATTGTTAACAGTTTAGTTCTTTTTTTTGTGACTGGGAAATCATTAAATGAGCCCTTCCGCTCTGGACGGAGCGAAAAGGAGTGTCAGACTTGTACTCACTAAAACAAACGCATGTTCCTTCATAGCCCCTTGTGTTGTGGGATCTCTATCGCACAGTCCGGCCACCGGCAGCCCCCCTTCGAACAGTCCCGCAGCCCAACTATAGTCCTGGTATTTTCAAGAAGAAAATATATCGTAGTACCTAATACTAACTGGGGTGTGAGTCACTCCGGTTAGACTCCGCACTCGGTTAGACTGGAAGCCGACCCCAACTTGGTAAAGGCTAGGCAGATAATGATTTTCAGGATGATTTCATCGTAATTATGTGATTGATTTGTAGTGTAAGTTCATATGCCAAGGATTTATTTTGTGTGATATAGAATGGAAAGGATTTTTTATCAATTAAAATGATATTCTAAATTCCCGTCTGCAGAACAATGACAATGGTAGTAATCACGAAATATATTTCTTTAAAATTGCAGACAGGCAGTAGACAATATTAATTGTACAACTAACTCGACGAAACAATACAAATTATACATACAAGTTTGATTAATTACGCTCTTGTTAAAAGCAAAGCGTATACATAATTAGAAATAAAGGAAGTTAGATAAGCCATTTTTAGACATCGAATGCATGTAACTAAATCATACGAAAAATTCAACTAGAACTATAATTACTACTAGTAAAATGCAACAAGTTGTGTGAAACATAGTATTTTAATTATGAGTGGTAATTATATGATTTTGTGGGTAAAAAAAACACTTAATATGAATGACAACATTGTCTCCACTCTTGTTATGACAAAAAGCTTTCCAAAACTACTTACAAATTATTTCATAGTCTCATCTGTTGTTAACAAATTAGTTAAAAACAGACGTGTATTCACAACAATACACGCCATTTGCATGTTTACGACACTTCGCTGGGAATTTTCTTTTTCTAGATGTTTTATTAAACAGACGGTTCTGTGGAAAGAAATTAGCTGTGGTGAAAGATACACTGTGAGGAGTAGGTACCAAGCTGTTACGTAATTAGCACATGTCAAAGAATGGCTGTAAGTTGATACATTGTGATAGTAATAGTTGTGTTGGCGTGGGAGGTAATGAATGCAGCTCTGATGCTGTTGTACAGGACTGGGTCAGTTGGCAGTCAGCGAAAGTATTTGTTTTCTCTTGAGAGTCGGTCTGGTTTAGCTTCTCCAGCGGCGACCGTATAGAATTTCTTTTTCCACTAGCACGATGAAAGTTATTAGAAAATTGATTACCTATAGCTTTCAGGTTGGAGGTGAGGATTCACTACGTTAGTCGGAAATTAAAGAAAACTTGCCATTTCAATCACGTCGCGAATAAGGAAAATAAGTAAATCATTAAGAATTACCTCCGGTATGCAGTGAAACTTATAACAATAATAATAAATGTTGAGCATACTCGTATAATCTTTAAAGAGGTAAACGTGATATGAACACAAAATAAGGTGCTTATGACACGAAGTAGACATATATGCATTTTTTATTCCACAGAGAATTGCTTGCTTTACTTATTCATGCGCTTTTAATACGCTTAACGCATTACACTTTAGCGTTACTAAATGCCAGTGCAACTTTCATAAATGTAAGAGAGCTGCAGAAAGCAGCAGGTTATCTTATCATTGTGTAGTTTCAAGCTGTGCGAGTACTAAGGCAGTACGTGTTGTAGTATTGTTTCTGCTGCACTGATTCCAATAGAACTTAGCATGATTCATAACGCAATTGCAGTATTTGCAGATAACAGGGTACACAGAGTATTAGAAAAGAATGTTGGAACCAGGAACGTTGATCATTGTGTAAACAGTGCGGTAGTATGAAACGATTGGCATGCAATAGGCGTTCGAGCTGAAACCCCGATCATTGCTATGCGCGACGTGGTCTGATAAGCCAAATAATTTATCAAGACATCTACAAACGTGTCTATGAGCAGACATTGTCACATTGTATGGGAATTTAATTTACGGCTTAAGCTAAAATGTTTTCTGCTAAGGCGTCAAGCGATCGAGATTTTGCACAGCCGACCAGTTACTTTACTATAATAGCTGGGCACTTCTAGTAATGCAGGTTTTGCTACGTTGGAGGGGTTAACAAGAACATCAGTAATGTTGACCACTCGTCGCTCGTATTCTTTGATTTGTTTATTTACATCAACTTTAATGTCAAGGAAGGAAGTCAGGAAGGACCTTACTCTTTAGTGGTAGTTACGATAAGGTAGACACTATTACCGTTTACCTTAATTTATAATCATAGAGCAAGAAATTTCCATCTTAAGGAAGCACTCGTTAATAGTTATGTGTACGACCGTCAGTCTGATTTAACTTTACTTAGACGACAATGTCAAAGATTGATCTTAGATTACAGAAAACTTTACCAACGGGCTGTCAAGTTCATGACGAGACCTGAGGACATACATCATATCTCAACTAAATTATTTTAGAACGTTTTTTTTTGTTCAGCCCACGCTGTCCCACTGCTGGCCAAAGGCCTCCCCCATGGCTATCCATGTCTGTTTGCTAATTGGCTTCTCCGTCCCATCTGTTAAGAATGAGTCCAGATCGTTACGCCAGCGTTTCTTGGGCCTGCCTCGTTTACGACGGTCTAGATAAAACGCAAGTATATCTTTGTGAAAAACCGACTATGCAATCATTATGTGCGAGGTATCGAAACTGTTTATCTTAAAAATCATTCACTTACAAGTCCAAAAGGCCGTATACACAAAACATTTGCTATTCAAATATGTCAAATGTCAAGTTAAAATTCTGAAGTTGCGTGAATATATTCGAGAAAAACATCGAACGTGAAGCTAAGCCAGTAGTTCAAGGCAATGTTTTGACAACGATGCCAAAACCGTCACAAATAAGAAGTTTAAGTATGTTAAGAATACAGTATGTTAGTTTTAAACGAGGGACATATTGAAACCCGCGATTGGGCATGCTTACATGAAACTAATAAAAATATGAACAAACAAAACACTAAAAAATTACAGACAGAACCTCAACAAATATTTCGGAAAAGTCTCGCAACCCTGGCGCTTATCAACGAAAATGTGCGCGGGTCAATGACTTTTAGGTATAATCCATTTTTCCTTCATATTTTAAAACAGGCGTAGTACAATGGCGAAAAAGAAACGTCTAATAAAGTGTGATCTGAAGGGCGTACTAGGCCATGGCACAATCCGTTAAAATTAGGGTTATAGTTTTTTTACATATTTGGGACGAGAATCAAATACTGAATGCCTCCCTCCAATAAGTCCCACGTTTAACCTAACACACTGTATAACCACAATTTTCCGGACACAACGCATTATCTATATGTACTTATGTTGTTATAAGAAAATTGTCTCTTGATGCAACAACAAGGAAACAGCTGCAATGCGTCGCTGTATAGGTTATTATGAGACACAATAGTTTGGGAGCATCGGACTAGAACTCGAACGTAACACTTATGAGTGTTATGTCACGTTATATTAAGGTCGTTGGTAATGCCCCGGCATTAGGCCGCGCTTTTCGAGGTCTCACGAGAAAAAGAGTCTCGATTAATGTCTTTTTAAATAATTCGTAATGGAAGACCAATTTCGCAGGCTATTGTTTGGTTTGATTGTTATGTAATGTGTCAGCACGTGGTTAGATCAGTTTTAAAGATTTGTGTGTACCTTAGTATTTAGTATGCTATTGTGTATTGGCACCTTGACTTTGGATTAGAATAATTTAAATGCCAGTTTGTGGTTTATTCAAAATTGATCAAAAATGCTTAGTTATAAAGAGCTTTAAAGAATTTGTTGTTAACTCAACCTGTCTAAAAAGGAAATCATAGTGTTGAAAAACAGATTTGTGATCTTATATACAATAAGAGCCATTACCATTGGCTTCAAAACGAGTAATGATTAGGATACGAGTTACGATTACAAACTTAGTACACTTGTACTTAGTACAAACCCGTGTCCAATCGTGCACGGTGCAAGCCACAAGAAACATCGTGTCACTTTTGTTATGGTGTCGGCTAATGCAAAGAACGTGACACAGAGAAGGTTACAATTTAAGAAAAATGTAAATAGTCCGATAGCCTCGTTCTAATATTTGCTTTTATACTTTATAATAAGGCTGAAATGATGTGACATTCAAAAAATGTATTTGTTATCTATCAAATTGATTAACAACTACTTGCGTAATATTTTGGAAATGGCCCGATAATCGGTGTTAATAATCGAGTTATTCAAATCTTTAGTCAGGAAAGGCGTTGCTGATAATCGTAAAATTAACTGTAAAGTTATAATTAACGTTGTTATATAAATGGCAGACAGTAGTCGATTGTCGAGCGGATAGTAAAACTATAATGTGATATTGTTTACACCACGGTATGATCGGCATGTCGCGATTAGTGCAACACTATGGTACCTGCCAATATCTGCGTAAATTAAAGTAGCAGATTAATGGTCGTTTGCCAGGTCAAACTGACCCAAGGCAATGCACTTATTATGTAGGTGAACGACATTTTTGTTAAAAGTCAATCCTTGAAGCCATCTTAACTTAATCTATTCGTATTTTTTCAACGAAAACGGTTTGATTGCCTTGGCATAGTTCAATCAACCGTTTGGTGTCTACTTAATCTAGTCATAGATTAAGTAGACACCAAAAATAGATATGCGTTTCATTCACGTAGCTATGTCGCAATATATTTTAGTCAATATTTTACGATATTGCCTCATTAGTGTACCTAGTGGTCGCGACAAGCGACTGCTGAGTATGGGGTTCGATTCACGGGTCAGAAAAAGTGTTATTGGATTTTTTAATTAGGAATTTCAGAGTAGAAGCCACGGACTCTGTTTTTTGTGCCCGGTTGAATGGCATGCCTCCTATTACATGAGATTGGGCTCTATCTAACCCTTCGGGGATTAAAGGCGTGACGTTATGTTTTGTTATGTTTTACGGTCAGTACTGTCCTTGTCTTAGTGATAATTTGAATTAAACGCTCTATGAATCAAACACGAGTCACGCTGAGGATAATTGCGGGTAGAGTCATACAATATTGCGATCAAAACTCATTTGTTTTCATTCTTAGTCAAATGACTAAGAATGAAAACAAATGAGTTTTGATCGCAATATTGTATTACTGATTTATAAACAACGAACATTGTTTGCAAAACAATTTAGTAATAGAGATAGTAACGAGCTGCAGCTGAATGGAAAATAAGGTGAAAATCATCGGGAAATTTCAAACTGGCCTGAAAGTCTTACAACCAGTATTACTAAGGGGTACCGTATTATCCCAGGTTGCCCTGGGTTGTGGACGACAGAGAGGCAGTCGCTCTATGTGAAATACTGGTATACAGCTGTATCCAGTTAGACAGTAAGCCAACTCCAATATAGTTGGGAAAAGGCTCGGCAGATTACATTGTAAAATTCTAGACTAGACTTTCCATGAGTATAATATACAATAGACTTATCTGATTAAGATAGAATGGGTGACATCCTTATTAGCTACTTTATATCGTTCAATCTTCCAGTTTATATTGTGTGGAAATTGATTGGCATGTCATAGAGGAAGAGACATCACTTTTTAGTCACATCACGTTTAGTTTTGCATTACAAACGCTACGATGATCGCTGATTGATTCAGTTTATAAACTAGAAGTCATATATCATTTTATATTGACACAAAGGAAAGTTTCTCTTTGTGTAACGTTACAGTTGTTTGAAAATATTCGCAGCAAGTCTTAGCTTGTACGTTTATGGAAGTAACGTGATATAAGTGTTTGACAACTGTATCGGAACTGTTACGGGTAACAGTTGTTATCATCCGGCAGTTATTATGTTGTTGGCTGCTAAGTAATATTTAAGTTTGACCGTAATGGCTATGTAACGTGCCGTAATGAGTCGGTAAGATCATAGATTATAAGACACGTAACTTGCTGGTAATCGATACTTGAGTAGTTAACACAGGTATTTACTTTTGGAATATCGATAATTTAGTTTAGTTTAATAACTTATATTTTTCTGTATTATTTGGAGACTGTTCAGTTTCAGTTCAGAAACTGCATGTGTTTAGAATTGAGTACACTGTGTGGTTTGACTATGTCGCGTTTTGTCCTTTTGCTACGCCAATTGTTGTGAAAGACAGTTGTAATCGAACCGAGTAACCCGGTTTTATCTTACACGGCTGTGTTCGTCTAATGCCGTAATGCAGAAGCGGAGTATTAAAACGCAGGGACGTAATGTTCTGCAACCGTTGTGCAACTCATTTTACATATTCACCTACTGCACTGCACAGCTGCCGTATCAAACGATACCGTTGTGCAATTTACTATGAACTTTCACACTTCACCAACTCTTCCTGGGGACCAATATTGACAAAATCACCCATTAAAATGTTATTAAAACCGCATTAGGTATAAATCGCAAGCAACAGACAAAAACTATTTAATACCAGTAACTAGTACTTACTGTTATGTTATGTTACAACAACCCATCCATCATTATAATACTATGATATTATCATCATGCAAAGTTCATCCTGAAACTCGACGAGTGCGCTTGACTACCGCTTCCTTCTAATTTATTACCAGCTTGAATTGATTCGGATCAGCAGACACATTAATTTCATAATACCTATGCGGAAAACAGCAATCACTGAATTTCTAGAGCTTGAACCAAAAATTGCCACAGAGTTTAGCATAAATTATCTAGTCTTAACTAAAGGTTAACAACGCACAGGTCGTATTATCAAATTCGCCAGCTTTATATTCGATGAAACTCAGGAAGCTAATAGTGCTAATAAGCATTAAGTGTAATCAATTATGTTCACAGCTTTCTAATAACAGTTCGTTGGTTGTATCTTCCAATGATTGACTGAGAACATTAATAACAGGCTGTTGTAGTTTCCTGTCATTCAGCTTCCAATGAATGGACGATGAGAAAATTTGTGATAAAATGTGATGAAGACATTTATGCAGCGGCACACGTAACAAACGCATCGCTCGCGTGTGAAATGTCGCATTGATTAAATCACATGCTTACCACCAACTAAGTAGGTACGATGTATTTTAATTATAGCATTTTCTGTATTTTCGAAGGTTCTAGTGAATTAGAAAGCGATGCGTTTTGCAAGCGGCTGGACGATGCGGGCCCAACGCGCGCCGGCATCGTCAGCTACTTGCTTAATGCAACGCACGTGCTTTGCGTGCGGGGCACACACACCCAAGGCTTCACGACAACAAATATTGAGTAACCGCCGCCCGTGATAACGATCTATTGATATATTCAATTAACTGCAATCATGCACATCTGGAAGCTAATCCTTGCCTACCTGTTGCCAGATTGTCAAGCATTAATCGTTGCTGATATAGGCTTACAGGCTCTATCAAATGATATTCATTTTAATGAGGAAATGGAGAACAGGTATATCATTAAATAGATCTGTAAACTATCACCGACGATATCTGAAATTAAAGTAGTTCTACGTTCAATTTCAGATCTTGATTGGATACAAAGTATAGAAAGTTGTTATTATGTTTATATTGACTCGTATTTAGAGGAGAATGTGATAAGAATTGAGTAACTTAAGATGCATGTTCTCAATTTAAGTAAAGCAAAGACCACTTCTTTCAGTGTATGTCGTAAAGAAGGCTGAGAGATTATAACAAGGGAGATGATGGGCAACAATCACTTGTGTAACGATTCCATTGTATTGTGATCGTATGGTCCCCTGCCAAGCGTAGCGAATCTTTGTGGCGATTTTGTAAGATTTTTCAGCCACATCGAAGTAGGTGGATTTCTTTCTTTTTAATTAAAAAACGAAATAAAACGTTATAAACAATACTTAGGCATAATTATGTTACAATATTATCTTTGGGTTTTTTTTAAATTTGTATTTGAAGGCATAATTATTTTTGTTCTATTCTGGTGAATTTCTTTACAAGAGCAAACTATTGCTTTTTGTGCTTTTCGTAGCAGACTTCTCCCTATGTTTGTTTGTCTAGTGGTCGTAACCGCGACTGCTGAGCATGAGTGGGTTTGATGCCGAGTCAGGTTGATGGCAATAGGCTCGCACCCTATTACATGGAACTTAAAGATAACTGGCGAAATGTGGATAAACTATTAGGTTAATCTATCGGGGATTACAGGCGTTATGTTAGATATTATGTTATGTTAATTGAAGGTCGCCCAAGTTATACCGCGACCTCGACATGAAGGGCTAAGAAGGAACATGGGTGGTTTTTAGTCAGTAGAAGTCTGACACTCCCTTTCGCTCTGCCCAAGAGCGGGAGGGGTTATTTGATGATTTCCCATCCCCAAAAAAAAAAGATCGCCCAAGTTTGATAAAGTACATCGTGTGTTTTGTTTGGCTTCCAGCCCACAACTCCTGTCCCCAGTATCATCAAGTTGGAACTCTAGTTATAACTACTAGAGTTCCAACTTGACGATGAGGTAGATACTGTTTGGTTGTATTTCTTCAAATCAATAAATAATTTATATTCAGCAGTCAAAACTATTTTGAATTTAAATAAGTAATTTATATAGAAAATGCTTCTAAGTATTATGATTTCAGTTCAGTCTGAAAAATTAAAAAGTGAAGTTCCTTAAAATAAATTGATGTAAGTTTCTGCAAAGCTTTTCTTTAAATATCAGTAACGTATCTGATAATCTTCAGGTGCCTCACAGTACCTACTATCTATCGTTTTGCTGTTTAGAAAGATAGTAAACAATGCAACAAGCATCTATGTAGCATATAGGGTTGTCAGATCGATGAATTTATCGCCGGTGAAAATTCCGGACTTTTAATTTACTTACTGTGGTACTCAGAGATATTTAATGATTACTTAAGCCGTCACTCAGTAAAGATTTGACATACTTTTGTATGACAAAACTGTCAAAACCTTTACTAAGTGATGGCCTAAGTAATCATTAAAGCTCTCTGAGTGTGGCAGTTAAACAGTTTAATTTACTTAACTATGTTTTATTATGACTACGATTTAATTGCGACTGTTTTGTTAGTCTAGTGGTCACAATCGCGACTGCTGAGCATACAGTCCCGAGTACGATTCCCAGGGTGGGCAAATTGTGATTGAGTTTTTCCGTAAGAAATTTCGTAGTAGCAGCCACTGCGTCTGGATTTGTGCCCGGTTGATATACACAGTTACACACCACTGCCCAATCCTTCGTGGATTACAGTGTAATGTTTTATTGTTTCATTAAATTATATAGTATGGCAACCCTAACGTGGCACCAGTAGGTATTACGGTAGACGCGGCCATTAACCTTGTTTTATCGTGGCATACAAATTCCTTGTGTTTACTATTCGCAGAATTTTAGAAGAACTCGAAACGGTTTCCAAATAAGGAAAATAAATTATTTTGCTATTTTGTTAATTACTTATTATTTATGTTACGCTTCATATTTTAAATGCCGTGAATTCGGTTCTTCAGGCTCTTTCACACCTAAGCATACGCCCCCTTGCTGGACGAGCCAGCCTACGCCACTGAGCCTCCTAATTCCTCATATAATAAAAATTCGACCCAGTCTGCCTAGCCCCCATGAATGACGCCCTAAGTCGGGGTTCGAACCCCACAGCAGGTGCCCTTAGTGAGCGGTTACTTAGTTTGTAAGCTCTAGCAGTGGGCCTTTAAATTTTTTTTTTGTTTGGCGGGTGGAAAATCATCAAATAACCCCTCCCGCTCTTGGGCAGAGCGGAAGGGAGTGTCAGACTTCTACTGGCTAAAAACCACCCATGTTCCTTCTTAGCCCTTCATGTCGAGGCCGCGGTATCTCTTGCGAACAACCAGCAGCCTGGCAGTGGGCCTCAAATTCAAAGAAACCAGTGACTTTTACAAATCGTATCGTTCGTTCGTATCGTTTCTTTACAAAATTGAATCTTGACTTTTCACATTACAGGCGAATTCTCCTTTTTGTAGGTAGGGCCTCCCGCAGTTCTACTCGATAAGTTTGCAAAACTGCTCAACCAGACTATCCTGTGGCGACCTCAAGTGAATTTAGGGCGCAAGGGCTAAGAAGGAACATGGGTGGTTTTTAGTCAGTAGAAGTCTGACACTCCCTTCCGCTCTGCCCATGAGCGGGACGGGTTATTTGATGATTTCGCAAACTAGGTAACCGATTAATTTGTAATGCTCGGTTTTCTTCACTCACTGATGTAATGCTCGAGTCAGAACTGTTATAAAATATTACAGGGGAATGCCGCTGGTGAGGGAGCACCTTTAGGTAACTAATGAGACTTCGGAAGCCTTATCAAAATAAAGAAAACTCTTCGCTAAGTAACAACAGTCGCTTGGGCCGTGCTTGCTTAGGTTGGTCCGTGGATGGGTGACCACCCATTGTATCCCGTGTTTTCTCCGTGCATTGGAAAGCCGTTGCTGTTAGTCCCAAATGTCAGTTGTAGATCTTTGACAGTCGTTACAGGTAGTCAGGGTTCTTCTTGTATTACCCAGTACTAACTGGGCTCTGGAGGTCAGATAGGCAGTCACTCGACGAAAAATACTGGTATTCAGCTGAACTCAGCAAGACTGGTAGCTGACCCCAACATAGTTGGGAAAAGGCTAGGTAGATGATGATGTTAGGATTTTTTTTACTCAGAACTAAATGATAAGAGATCAGATGTGATGTTTTGATAAAAACAAGTTCTAAGTAGTGATAAGAAGTTCGCATGATAAATGGTAAACAGCTTTTTGCAACGAGACCGATAATGAAGAATGGCGGGTTAACGTAATGATAGTTTTGAGTGATTACGTAGGAACTTGGAAATTGATTGCGGTTCGCATTCAGGCGTAGATCGTTTTTTCATGATTAGCTGTATTGGTTACGAACTCGGAAACAGTTCCTCGGAATTATAGGTTCGTTCGTGAGTATCTCTTGACATAACGTCGTCGTCAGTGACGCCTGCGCCGCCTGCGATGTTGTTTTTTATTTATTTTGACATTGGACTCGAAATCTGGTTTCATTTTCTTCACATTGTGCCCTTTATTTCTTACTTCCGAAACTTTATTTAAAGAACACAAGTTGACACTGGTTTTTTTGGTTTTAATTAAATCTGTGGCAAGTGGATCAACTCCCTGGTCCTGAAGTCTTAAGTTCTTAAACTTTAAAATAAAACGTGGTTTGGTTTGATATAAATAATTGAGATATATCTTGAAGAAATTACTGTACATTTTATTATGAGTATGAGCTTGAGCATAATTTCAATATGTTTTATGTTTAACGTTGGCAGGTCCGGAAAAGTACAATTTCAATGAAAGTTTTAATAGGTCGCCAGTCTGTTCTAATTAAACAGTAATTGTCAGTTATGTGTAATTTTATTTGTGTCATTTATGTGTTCATTATTTATATTTACAAACAAATTCACTTTTGTTTTTAAAGTTAATTTTGCAACGAATAATTTATGGCTGTAACATCGAGAACTCGTTACGAATTTCACGTTTAGGTGCGCGGTACACATACGCGGAATAATGAATATGTGTAATAACTGAACAGTGAACCTATTATTTACTTAAAAAAACCATACGTTTTTCATAATTACAGCGACTATAAAATAAGTATAGACATATTCTCGCTCACCCAGGATCCTGCAATTAGTTTGTTTGTCGGTAGCTCCCAGATTTTCCGCTTTCCTCTACTGTTTGTTACACTGCTGAAAACTGTCGTGTGTACACACGAGGCTCACATAAACAACCACGGGATGAGACTGACAAACGCCCGTTACTTAACGTCGGTCGTTGGTCGTTTTACGTGCTTTATATAACAATTTACTTGTAGTTACACTTTGAATGGGAATGGCTTTAAATGGAATCACGTAATTTCGGAGCGTTTCCGAGTGTTGTAATACAGGCGAACGTACGCGCGTGCGCGGTTCGGGAAAGTGCTTTGTGGACTGCCTTGCGGGTACGGGCGCGCGCGCTGCCAGACCGGCTGCAGACGCCGCACCACTTTCATTGTACCTAGTGTGCAACCTGACGAACTGCGAGAAGTCACTTCAGGCAAAGATAAGCCTTTACTAGCGCCTTTATTTCGTAGGAGTAAGAGCGTGTTTTGCTGTTCGAAATTAACGTACAGTTTTGACCGTACATATCGTCATATATATTGTTGATTGATGGCTATATAATATTTCAAGACCGTAAAATAGTTTGATAGCGATCTCTAGTATTGCTTTGCAACTGTTAACGCTTAAGTGCATCGATAGTCAGGGAGACAGGTGAAATGAAATGGCTTTGAATAAGAAAGTCTTTTATGTTTAGATTTCAAACAGCTAGGTTTATGTTGTAGTCGCGCCTGTCAGATTTTTATGTAGTAGAGATTTTCAAAGTGAAAATTGATTGATTCTCCTTTTAGATGTAAGCTTTTAGTACCTAGTGGTTTTCACAAGCGTCTCTTTTCTAAATAGCATCACGCCTGTTGTCCTTGGTGGGCTAAGCAGAGGTGTACCTAATGGTACACCCACATTCCACCAGTTATGTTTAAGTCTCATGTAATAGGGGGCGACCCTATTGGCATCAACCGACCACAATTCCAGACTCCGAGGCTACTACTGATAAATTCCTCATGGAAAAACCCAATTACACTTTGCTGTACCCGAGAATCGAACCTAGGACTTAGCTCCATCCAGTCCATTTTCTATAATTCCCAAGAACTTCGAGATGTCATGTCGTAGACAATGGTTACCTTAATGGTCACTTCTAATACGCTACGACGTTTCCGACAAACAGTTTTGAGCACCCATACTCATAAATATTATGATAGGTTAATTACCTCTATTTTTAGAGTTCCGTACCCAATGGGTAAAAACGGGAACCTATTACTAAGACCAGGCTGTATCTCAAGAACCGCGATAGCTAGGCAGTTAAAACTAAAAAAAAAAAAAAAAAACAATAATAACAAATAAAAAACAAAAAAAAATATTTAAGGGGGGCTCCCATACAACGCGATTTTTATAGATATACGGAACCCTTCGTGCGCGAGTCTGACTCGCACTTGGCCGATTTTTGTTTTTGGTATGCTAGCATCAATCAGAGCGGATATATAAACTAAGAACGATAGTCGTCGTAGCCTTGACACAGTGGGTCAAGAAGAATGGGGTTGCTGTAACGTTTTGGGCAGTTAATTGCGATAATTACATCATTATCATTATAATCAAAGGTAATGAGATGGTGCTCATCATTTAAATGTAAACTGCTAAAGTAGTAAGTTTAACAGTCCATGAAGTTTTAATTTAATTTTGTCGATTTGTTACAAGTAGTTTCCACCGACGTGTTCAGTGTTATCGGTATTGATACCGTTATTGATTACACCCATATTTCATATTGACTCTGTGACTCATCTATACATTTGTGTCCAGTTTCCAGTGTTCACTGAAACATTCGGTTTTCCCTTAAATGTGTTAAGAGGAAAGTTATTTCAATCAGAGTATTTTAAAGTATATACCTGTTTGGAAGTACTAAACATTTAACCATAATTGAGGGATTTTCCCATCCTGTCGAGGCTGCGGGTCCTGTCGAGGCTGCGGGTTGTCCGCAAGGGATACCGAGGCCTCGACATGAAGGGCGAAGAAGGAACATGGGTGGTTTTTAGTCAGTAGAAGTCTGACACTCCCTTTCGCTCTGCCCAAGAGCGGGAGGGGTTATTTGATGATTTCCCACCCCCCAAAAAAAAAAAAAGGGATTTTCCCATCATTTAGGCACGTTATTTCGATGATATTCCGAAAATGTGCACGATTGTAGGAAAAAAAATAGGATAATCAAGAGGAAAATATAAATATAGGATATAAATGTAGGATAAATGAAATTAAATTGTAACTTTTAATAATAACAACTTATAATAATCATTTTGAAATAAGGAAGTACCTAATTAGTTTGTGGTGACGGTGTCATCTGTGTGACCTAACCATCAATTGCAATATCAATTAAAAAAATCTAGATTAGCTACGTATTTCTTTAACCAAATGAACTTTCCTAACAACAAGAGTTCCAGACTCTTTACATACCTCTCTAGTTTAATGTTTGTAAATAGGTCCATTGTTCAGCTTCGTTTGATTTTAACAGCTGAAACTCTACGACCAACGAGAAGGTGATAGATAAGTAATCTCAATCCACCAACATCAAAGTTTTTTCATCATCTTAATAAGAAAGAATGTTGGTGGATATTTGCATAGAGAGGCCGCCAGTTGTTTGGAAGCAGGGTTGATTGCTATCTATACATTTTTTCCACTATATGTAACCCTAACCAAGAACCTTCTGGTGTATTAGCTCTAGATCCAGAATCGTTTTACTTCCTGGAGTCATCTAGACGAGGACCAACTAGCATTGTCAACACTTTCATTCGAAAGTATTGTATTGGAAAACCAACCAGCGCCATTCCCTCTCATAGAGAGTAGGCCTGTGTCCCAGCAGTGGAAACATTATATTAATAGGGTAGTTAACAAAAAAATCGAATTAGTCCGTCAGATAGATTTGAAAAAAAAATTTGGACACGTATTTTTTCTTTTTTCACGTAAACAATGAAGACGATACAGTGCTTTGAAAACTCGTGTGACGTCTTTTTTTTTTACCGGTGACTGAAGTCACAGCCCCACACTCAAATCTTTCACGCGTTCTATCTTCGTCAATTTTTATTGATTTGATAAAACAAAAAATACGTATCCAATATTTTTCGATAATCTAACAGACGGACTAATTAGTATCATATATTTTTTAGTTAGTAAACATCCCTATTGTAAAACCTTTGCAAAGTTGGAGGGTATAAGGTAAAAGGTAAAAGATTGGGTAGGGTCCTCTGGGCTCTGGGTCTGGGTCCGTAGCTAGTGGGTACCTAACTACGTATATATAGCAAAAACTAAGTACTTGTATAACTAATTCAGCCTCTTAGCCGTTGCCACATCTTTTTCGTAAGATGTTAAATATAACGTACGTTCCAAATATATTTCGTAAAGCTCAACCAGGTTATTCCTCTCTATCTATTCTGCAATACATAGGTATACCGTAGACGTAATTATTATTATGCAAAGAAGACGCGAGATTCACTCGCCAAACTACGCGATCACACGCGATGCAGTTGGTTTAACACTTCCAGTATTTTTGCTATAAATGCCAGTGTTTGTTATATAATATAAGACGTACCTTCTACATATTGCTACAGCTATTATCTGTCTAGCCCAACCAGTTTGCACGCAATGTCCAATAATTTTGTTGCAACAATCAGACAAATGGCGCCAAGTCTGCAGTAAAAAGTTGCAAAATTTTTGGTTAGGTCACTCTTTCAGATCACGCTCTTTTATGTTGCCAGTTACTGTCTCAATCAAATATTAATATACGAATGAATTCATAATTTACGTTCAGTTACGAAGTTATATCAGAACTTCACCTAAGTATTATTGCAAATGTTTTATGAAAATATTAGAATCCAAAATTTGTTAATAAAATGTAGGTACCTATTAATGTAAGCCATATCAGCAATTTGATCAAAGAATTACCTACTTATTTCGTCGCCTCGTTGGTCTAATGGCCACAAGCGCAACTGCTGAGCATGAGGTTCTGGGTTCGATTTCTTGGTCGGGCAAAGTGGGGGTATTGGGTTCTCCATCAGAAATTTCTGAGTTGCAGCCACGAAGTCTGGATATGTGCCCTGTTAATGGCAATAGGCTTGCCCTCTATTACATTATATGGAACTGGAACAAAACTGGCGGAATATGGGTAGGTATACTAGGTATTTGGTACACCACTGCGGTACCTAACCCTTCGGGGATTACAGGCGTGTGGTTATGTTATGTAATTACCTATGATAATTATGTACTCTGGTTTCTTTATCTATAGGTACCTCATCTAACTATCAATTTAACTTTCTCCTGTTTTATTTGTAAGCTGCTTATTAATACAACCTAACAATTACTTACATTGAAATGCATGCTCGTAATTATAGGACTTACACTTACTTATACTCAGTGGTAAATATAGGCATGTCTAAATTGCTGTTAAAATATCATAATACTTGTTATTACATGATATAACTACTGATGATAATGCTAATTACGTGCCTTATTTAAAACAATTACGTAGGTGCGAACTGCCAAATATGGCTCTTAGGCGCAAACGTCGCGTGATTAAATCATGTTATAAAGACAGTGGTGTTGTGGTGAAAAGTCTAATGTTCGCTATTATTTATACCCATAAGTACCTATTTGTCATTCCAAACAAAGAAATCAAAACAAACTTATTAGATACGATACAGATGTTTGTCACGGGAGACTCAATTTTCATTTATTGTCACCAGAAAAACTGAAAGTCACTCTGAAATTGCAATTGTTTATTGGAATAATTGAATTGAAATGCAAAAATATATCAACATGGTCTTAAAAAGTGTAGATATACAATAATTGGATTCTATCTGAACTAGGGATAAACCTGTATCTCAGGTAACTCACTCAAGTGCTTGTACCTTATCCTACCCCCCTATTATCTAAAATTCCTTAAACAAATACTTAGGAGCTAGTAAATAGCCTATCTGGTAATACCAATACCATTGAACCCACTTATTGTTATTTTTTATCAATATCAAGTCACTTATTGACATTAGGCTGATTATCAGCACTTATTGATCGTCAATAATATAATAAACATGAGACATTCAGTGTTATATCTAAGATGACGAAATGGCAGAACAAACTCCCCATCACTTTTACTCCAGCTTTACTTGTGTATAAGCTTAACTGTGGCAGTAGGTTAACATTTTTAAGAGTAGGTAGTAAAATAACTTCATCAGTAACTAACTACTTAGTTAGCCCCTTTGTCCATAAACGTATTTAACTAAAATGGTGTTACAGTCTAATGGCCTCTCACTCCATATGCACGAAAACGACAAGGACACATGATAACGTAATTTTTTAATGTTCATGTCCAATCATAACTATAAAGCTCTATTAGTTATCACTTTGACCGCATAGTTTACAGGCTCCTTCGTTTTTAAACTAGGTCTTTTCTCACAAGTTAGTAGAGACAGATGCGCAGCAACAGTTATATAAGTTAAGTGCTATGATTACAGCACCTGCCTACAATTTGCGTTCCATTTTGGATCTTTGATTTATCTAGACACTAATATGCATATGTAATTGATACCTGTAGTCAATTAAGAATAAAAGAACCGTCGTTTTTTGCAGTGCGAGTTGAATTCCAGTAAATTTGGCTAGCTTTTGTAACAGATAAAGTGTTGGCTTTATGTAATCGCAATTTAGCAGTCCATAGAACTCTTCTTTGAAGAAGGTAGCTGTAGTGTATCAATAAATACCGACATGCCTTACTGGTGGGCGAGCAGTGGTGGGGGTGCGGTCGAGTAGTCGTTGCACAGACCGCGCACTCTCTACTGGTCGGCCGTGCGAGTAAGACGTGCGCGTGGAAACCAAACTGTGTTGTTTTACTGAATTCACTACGTACCTAACAACCTAATAGTGACCTGTACAGTAGCCTAATCTTCGTATACAGTTTGCTTCTAGAGAGAACTTTTACCTACCTACTTGCATCAAGACGGTAAGTGCAAAGATATACGTAAATATAATAACGGACAAAAATATTTTATACTAATTAGGTAGGTTCTTATTTAATTACATAAGCACTGATTTTTCTGTAAAAAGTGTTAGGTTTGTTAGGTACTTTACCTGTATGAAATTATTAGGGTGGTAGGTACTGGTAGGTACCTAGCCACCTACCTAGGTACACACTAACATACCACATAATTATGTAGAGATGTAGGTAGGTATGCTATGAAACATAAAATATAAGCAGCAAAAAAAAAATTTTTTTCGAATAATAAACAGTTGTGTGCTTAGAAAATACTTAATCTTACGTCTACTTAAAACTTTCGGGTACCTAATTATTTCAATGGGGTGTAATAATCTAGACTTCGTGTGTTTAAACTTCGAACATTAGAAACTGTTCTAGGAAGAAATTTTCGTTGATTAATGGTTATTACGAGTGGTCAGGTCACAGTAATCCTTATTATTATATTAATAGATGGTCTGTTAGTAACAGATTCCTTGCCTGGCACGTAACTCGAAAGTTTTGTATTGCCTAGATATTTTTCTATAGCGAATTACGTACGTCCCCAAAAAAAACTATCGAAACTCAGATATTATGGCGCTTTTAAGATATACATAATTGTATGCATTTTAAAGTTTTTTGTATGCTTACTGACGCTTTACGTAGAAAACTGTCGCTTTTGTCATTCTGTTTCTTATTATTGCAGTGTGTATAAAAAGAACGCTGACAGCCCAGTCAAACATGATAATGTTTTTTCAATTTCAGCCTATTCTAAAGTACCAAGTAACTAGTAAAGTGCCTATTAGGATTCTACGATATGACAATTACACTTATAATACAATCACAGTAACGTAGACTTCAGGACGCGACTACATAAACTTGCGCAACCATAATATTCACTACACTCAGCGGTCTTTTAACGTGACGGGACTTGCTCATTTGGCGTTTTTTTTTAAATTTAAATCAAGACTAGTTACTAAGTTAGGCTTCCGTGGCAAGAAAAAGATGGTGATAGAAGATGATTTATGGTCAACATCATCATTTCAGCCAAAAGACGTCCACTGCTGGACATAGACCTCCCCCAGGTGTCGCCACATTGACCGGTCCCGTGCATCTCGCATCCAGCAGGTCCCCGCAACCTTCATCAGGTCATCGGTCCACCTAGTGGGAGGCCTTCCAACGCAACATCTTCCGGTCCGCGTTTGCCACTTTAGAACTTTTCGAAACTTTGAGAAAATCACGAGATGAGCTTGACTCTTACCTGACAGAACAGCCCGCTATAGCAGTGAAGAAGATTGTGGAATCAAAATCATAAACATCAAGCCTGCAATCCACGAAGAATTAGACAGAGGTGTACCTAATACTACACCACATTTCGCCAGTTATGTTAAGGTCCCATGTAATGACAATAGGTTCACCCCCTAGGCGAATCTATTGTCAACAAGCGGGCAACACAAACTGCATATAACATAGTCAAACTACATGGCTGCTGAGAGATTCCTGATGAAAAAACCAATAAACACGTTGCACGTCCCGAACCAAGGAGCTCTTGGTCAGAGGGCGCACTTGCGACTAGACCAACGAGGAACGGAAAGTCAAAATCGAAAGTAATATAACACTTTGAATATAGGTACTTCTTTCCGGAAATAGGAGAGGGAGGAATGGGAGTCCTCTAGTCACCAGTAGAACAGTACTGCTTGGATCGGCGAAGAAAATCGATCCCAGGACCTTATGCTCAGCAGTCGCGCTTGCGTCCACTAGACTAACGACTCGGTATCAAGAGGTACCTACTTATCTACACTCATTTTAGGTCTACGTTCCTAAATTAAGTATAGGTAGGTAAGAGGTTGTACGGTCAGCAACAGAAGGAAGTAGCTTAACACTGCTCAAAGTTTCAAAGCAGGTAGTCAGTATTCATCGTTACTAACAAGTTATTGAAGAGTAAGGAATATTTTAAGGAATAATCTTCTGAAACATTAAAAATAATAGCTGGAGTCCTGTACATCAAATAAATAAATATCTGAAATGCTAGGCTAAGTGTTTGTTGCTGACGGTACATAAAACAAAACCAACAGTTCTTCAACGTTACTGCTAGACATCTATCGGGTTAGTCGGCGACACCGATGTTTGACGTGAAAAGTTTAATTAATTAGTTAGGTAACTCGACTACGTAGATTAATGCATTTCTTGTCACACTAAGGCATTTTCCAGCTGCTTACCGTTGTAACAACTGACTTGTTAATCACGTTCTATATAGGTAGGAACCGAACTACGTATGTAAGAACTTAATAAGTATAAGGATAAAAATGCTTGCTTGAATATAGCAATGAATAAGAAAAGTGCTCATAAGTTAACTATATTTATGACTACGAGAAGAAAAAAAAAACATGCTAGGAGCGTGCGTTTTCAACGTTATTCTTCCTGCGCTATGCTGAACGCTAGTACGGTAAGCTAGTTCGCACTTGACGAACTGTTAATTTTAAAAAGCAAGAAATAGTTGTTCTCAGGCCCAAACTCTGTTGCTATAATTTATCTACTCGTGTCAATTTGACGAAAGTCTTCTTCGTGTTGTATCGATTTATTTCCATATCACCTACCTACAGATTGGTTTCAGAAGGTGGCCATGTTTATTGCAGCGGCAGACTCGCTAGGTCGTCAAAATGCAGGTAACGTCAACATGGGACACTCCAGTAGCGGGGCATTTAATCTGGAGCGCCGCTCTCGCACTCGATGGAGGAACCAATAATATCCCATTTTACCAGGTTATGTTTGCATGCGCAATCGATTCAGGGTTTTGCAAATAAGCCACTTTAGTTCATTGCCGAGAGCCTGGTGTTTTTGGGGGCTTCAAGTCGTGAGGTTGTGGACATCTCTCTTGCCATAACTTACTTCGTGTTCGTACCTTTAGGTGGCCTGAGTGGAGGGATGTCGGGAATCGAAGTGAATTGTACATAGACAAGATCCACTTTATAAATATAGAGGAATATGTACCAGTTTCTTTAGATACATCACCGGTGAGCAACTAAAATTGAGTAGAGAATCTGAAATCGAGTTGTTTATTTGGCCGGAGGCTTTTGCCGGCTGTGTGAACAATCAGCGACATGTGACCGACAATCCTTTGTACGTTTCATGAGAAAATGCAGTGGGATAGTTGCTTCTCTTGAGTGTCAAAAAATAAAAAAAGCAAACTATACGTAAAAAGGTTTATTTGTATACTTGTACTTTCAGCCAAGCGTAATCATATTATCTGTGGTCTCGGCGTGTAGCTGGTGGTTGCTCGAGGTGGACGGCGCAACCTCGTGGTGCGGTCCCACGAGACAGTACTGCAGGTTACAGCCCATGTCTACCGTGGCTCCGGTGTACACCACGCAGTCTTGGAGGACACAACTGAGGACAAGGGACATTTATAAAAACAATGTAGCTTTTTTGGTATTTCCAAACATAAACTTATGTTTTTTTCCCATGTGGGTTAGCCTAAACCACAGAACACCACATGCTACGCTCTTTACATACATAGGTACTCCTAGGTCATTTAATGTATCCTCTAAACTTTAGAGGATACATTAAATACCAAGGTTTTAGAGTCACTTAGTAAAGTTTTGACATACTTTTGTATGACAAAACTGTCAAAACCTTTACTAAGCGATGGCCTAAGTAATCATTCAATCTCTCTGAGTACGGCAGTAAAGCATGGTATAGTTTGAGTGCTCTTTATTCCACCTATTGATAGTACAACCAATAAATGTCACTCAAAACTTTGACAATCTTCGATATAAATGACGAATAATGTTTGCTGTGCAAATTATACTGGCAGAAATAATGGCGGTAATTCCTCAGTAGAGAATATTATTCAAACAGATCTACATACAAGAGCACGTTACAGTCAACAGTAGTGCAAATTTAATATTTGCTTATAGTTAAGTGAGGTCACAATTATTTTACGTTTTGTATGTAAATATTACAACTGATTTACGACCGTTTTATAAGGGTGGGTTGCACCATATTACTATAACGATAACCAAACCGTAACAAGCCATAAAAGCATTAAAAAAGTATAATTTGATGGCTTGTTACGGTTTGGTTATCGTTATAGTAATATGGTGCAACCCACCCTAAGTCTCGTATAATTTACCAAGCACGCTACTATCGCCATCTAGTTTTAAATTCGTGAACTAGGTAGGTTGTGTTGTGATGAAGGGGAAGACCCATTTTAACTTTTAATAAATGTGACGAAATCATAAACAAATATTTATGTATGATTTCATGACATTTAATGTTGATTCATCATCTGAATGCCTTTTGAAAACAATGTTGGGAACTATGTTGAAGTATTCAGCTGCATTTGGTTAGGGTGGATCCAATTGCATTCTAACTGGATGCAGCTGAATATATTGTGTATCTTACATGGTGCGACTGCCTATGTAAGTTCTCTCCTAATAATACGATACCTCTTGGCAAGATTATCGGGCCACTGACTACCTGTGCCAATTGCCAAATACCTACAAAATAATGACAGCCAGGACCAGTGCCTTAATATTCTTTCCGAGGGTCGGAGGAAACTCCAGATCTATGGGTTCACCCATCAAAATCAAGTCATTTATAGAACTAGGCTGATAATCAGCACTTTTCGAACGTCAAAATTTACTTTACTTATTTACAAGAGTCCCCCAAAACATGCACCCTGCGACACTTCCTAGTGTTTCAGCTGGAAAGAAGAAGTGGCGGAACAAACTCCCCAGCAACACATCTGTCTGTATGTTAGGTTAGAAGAATCCACAGACCAACCTAGATAAATGTGGCTTATCATTGTAAATGGGCTTGTGGGCAAGCTCCTTTTTATTACACGACTGCCCCAAAAAAAGAGTGTTATGTTTTAGTCTTATCTAATGATATTAATAATTAAAAATATAGCTTACCCTTCTTTAATAGTCACATTGTTCATCAATATACAGTTGCTCAATCTAACTTTGTTCTCAACTGTACAATTGGCACCAATGAATGTATTTTTGATAGAAGTCTTCTCACTGACAACACTTTTCTCTCCGACTGTACTGGACTCATCTATTTGCTTTGTTTTGACTTCACTGTCTGGGTGGAATCTATCAGTTATGGGCATCCCAGTCAATTCTTCCCATTTTGACAATATCTGGAATATTAATAAAAATTATATTGAGACCTAATTACCTGTATTAAAATTAATCTTGATATTATTAATTTTAAAGTAAGACAGAGAATCATTGAATGAAATCCTGTACTACTTAATTGTAATTAATGTCGTTCTGTTGCTGTACTACAAGAAAGGTATAAGAGTAGAGGAAGACCAAAGAAACAATGGATGGACTGCATTAAGAATGATTTACCAAAAAAGGTGTCTGATGAGTTGACGAGTAATAGACAAGTATGGAAGAAGAAGGCATGCTGTACCAGCCCCAAATGAATTGGGATAAGGGTAAGAGAATGATGTCTACAATATCCAAACCTATAGAGGGATTACCTTTTATATCATGTAATGTAAGGCCAAAATTCTTAATAATATGGTGTAGATTTCCTACCTTATTATTTGATAGGTAAAAAGATGAAAGTGTATTGACTCTTATACCAAATGTGTTCTTGCTAGGTATATGGGCATAGCACCTCAACAGGTCATTGTAGAAGACTCCTTTACTTCCTAGTTTATGATCATTGTATGCCGTGAGTTCTCTTATTTTGCTCTCATAACCATTCTCTACAGCAAAGTCAAATATATCTTTTGTGACTTCTATATTTTTCTCTGAAGTGCCCTTGTTCTTCTCTGCTGGGTTTTTAGGCTTTGACAATTGTTTCTTCACAATGTGAGGTATTAGTTCCCCCTTGATAGATGTGAACTTGTCAGTCTCTACAAGATAGTCCATGACCCACTGCTTCATCACATACACATGGGCGTCTAAAAGTCGGCTATACATACTTATAGCATCAAATTTCTTCACTAGCATTCTCGGTATTGTTACATTCTCCTCAAAGTCACTGGCGCTGGCCAGGAAGACGAGTCTTTGTGTTTCTTTGTCTATGCAAACAAGATCCCTGTCTGGTTTATTCTTAGTTTTTGGTCCCGGGAGTTCAATCCACTCTTCTGGGCCATTGTTGAAGAATAAAGTTGTGAGTGCGGCATCATACTTTCTATGAACATTCAGTACTTCATTGAGATTGATGTTAGTGATGAGATCCCCAGAGATGACCAGTAGGTCAGTGGTCACTCTGCTACTGATATGTTTCAGTGAGTTTGCAGTGCCCCAGTCCTCATCTGAAGGGATTACTATTAATTCATATTTGATTTTTAAAGGACATTTTTCTAGAGCATTCAAAATGTTAGACTTATCTTCATCCAGTACAACCACAAGAGTTTCTGAAAAAAAAATACGATAATATTATTACTTATTCATTGAAATCTTGAACTTCAATGAAATGTTACTAGCTTATTGAACAGACAATAAACAATGAAGGGATTAAAAAAACAGGATATTCGGTCAGTGGGTCGTCTTAGTGGCGGATTGTTTAAGTTCAGTAATCTTTTGACCCACCTGTAAATAAATAAAACTAAAACGTACCTTGGAACCCAATTTTCTCAAGCAAGTTCAAAGAGTACCACAGCACTGGGTATGGCCCAACGGGTAAGAGACACTTGGAGACTGAACCACCTACATCAGGCAACCGGGAGCCTCTCCCTGCAGCCAACACAACAGCTTGAAATTCAAGTATTTTATGCATTGTAACACACGTTCAATCTTGCTGAAAATTAAGTATTACACCACTTAGTAAATTATTATTACACCACTTAGTACATTATTATTAAACCACTTAGTACATTATTATTTTAACTTAGATATAGACAATTGTTGAATGAATTTACCTTTAAGTGTAAACGTAAATTTAAATCAAAATAATTCTCGTACAGTTTTCATCATACATAACCCCACAAAATTCCGTAATTCCATTGCAATTTACGTCAGAAGAAAACGTCAGAATTGACAATGACGTTGACACTTTCTGTGACGTACCTACACAGATAAAACTAATTATGTAAAGTCCATTTCACGAAAGAAGTCCCGCAGACGCAGCGCTGTATGTCGCGCGACATAATGTTGTTTCACAACTTTTGGCATCGTAAATAAACCTTATAACGCACTAATCCAATAATAAACTCACAAAATATCTACCACAACAAACGCACATTGATAACATCGACAAACGACAACATGGCCGATCTGTTAAATTTAGTTCCACAATTGTCCGCGGGACTTCTTTCGTGAAATGGACTTTATCGGTAAATTAAGGTGAATGCGACAAGGTGGCCGGCATAATTCGAATTTTCTTACTTTTTTCAATTTACCGTTCAGCATCAAGTTGTATAAAGTAGGATTCGCGACCGTAACAAATGTAACTTTACTGAGTAAGGCTCAGTCGCAAAATGTCTCTTTCGCAAAATGTCGGTCTAGGATTTTTTTTGCTAGGTTTATAAAAAAGGTTTTCCGATTTCATAAGTGTGTCACAGTGTCTCGAGGCGAATGTCTATGACCAGTTTGTGTTGCCAATGAATACTTACCTATTTATTTGCCTTATTCAGAGACTGAAACGAGGATGCTTTTAATGGGCCTCATCCTAAGGTTTTTTTTTTATTTAAATCTCTTTGTTGTGTATAGTTAACATTAAATAAGAAATCGGAAACATAACATCACGCCTGTAATCCCCCAAGGCTTAGGCAGAGGAGTATCTAATAGTACACCCACATTTCGCCAGTTATGTTTAAGTCCCATGTAATAGGGGGCGAGCCTATTGTCATCAACCGGGCACAAATCTAGACTCGAAAAAAAACAACTCGAAAAAAATCGAAAAATCGAAAAAACCGAAATCGGAAAATAACAACTTTTTAACTTTTTTTGGAAAATCAATACAAAGCGAAGCCATGTTATACGGGAAATGCACACCTTGACGTGTAGCCGCTGTGTGTACTGTATTACTATAAGAATGACGATACAAGTGGGTCATACTCAACGTACTTACTTATTATAGTAATTAATTAGTTTATCGTGCTGAATATTCTTCTTGAATAAACATCTAGGTTCTCCAAGGAGTTGGTAAAATGTGTTAATATTTTGTTATGACGACACGTACGAAAACTAAAAGTGAACTATACCTACTAAAAAATAAAAAATAAAGTTAGCATGACATATTTCGTGCGGGCGGAGTCAAAGAAATACCCCAGGCTTCATCAATGCTATCAATTGGAGCTGTTGAGAAGATAAAAAGTATGTTATTGTAGTTTGAAACTTTGAAGTATGATGTAGTTACCTACAAGATACTACTACTACTATTTTAATATTCTACCATACTATTTATTACTATACTACATAATGCTATGCTATGACCTATGCGTGTTCGTTTTATTCTAATTGCCACGTGGCAAAACTCGGAACTAACACTGAATGTTTTCCAACAGTTCAGTTGGGTAAACTAAAATCGATGTTAGTTGTGTAAAATATAAAAAGAGAGAGCGATAAGAAATTAAAATAAAGTTTCGGTTGTTTTTTTTTTGCAAAAAGTTGTAGTAGCTTAGATACTACACTAATGCTTGTCATGACTCATTTTTACACTGTAATAGGGTAGGGTAGTTGACAAAAAAAATCGAATTAGTCCGTCAGATAGATTTCCAAAAAATCATATTTTTTTTAGTCAGTCAACTACCACTATTTGAAGTTATTAAGGTGGAAGCGCTAAATTCAAATTTTCTTACGTTTTTTGCAATTTGCAGGTCAGTGTGATTAAAATATGATTCGCACACGTAATGTATGTATTTTATAGAGATATAATTTCATTAAATTTATGAATCAATCCTCTTAAGTTGATTTAATTCCATTGAGTGACTATTTGATGAAAAAGGCATTCAAGGAGGTTGAATGAACTGAGAGGGTTGTATTCTTCCCGGTCGGGGCTGCGGGTTGTTCGAAAGAGATACCGCGGCCTCGACACAAAGGGCTAAGAAGGAACATGGGTGGTTTATAGTCAGTAGAAGTCTGACACTCCCTACCGTTCTGCCCAGGGCGGGAGGAGTCATTTGATGATTTCCCACCCCCCACAAAATAGGGTTGTATTGGTCGACGGCATGGTTGGCGCAGTAGCTCAAGCAACGGACTGCTGCGCTGCGTGTCGCAGGCTCGATCCCCGCACGGAACAAATATTTGTATGAACTACAGATAGTTGTTCCGGGTCTGGATGTTTGTGTATGTGAGTTTAAATGTTTGTGAACGCACCCACGATACAGGAGAAATTCCTAGTGTGGGGCAACGTTTTAAATTTTAATCGTTATTACTCAGTAAAGTCACATTTGTTACGGTTGCGATTCCTATTTTATTTAACATACAACCTAACACTGACCGGATAGATGTAAGAAACGTAACAAAACGTTGAATTTCGCGGGTTACCCTATACCTAGCGCTTTCACCTTAATACTACGTTAGCCAATAAGGCTTTTAAAAAATTAAAAAATAAAGCAAATGTTCTGCTGATACAAGGCGATACTTTATTGAATGCTAATGCTAATGTAATTTAAGATAGAAGTTGGATAATCAGTTAAGCATCGAATATTTAAAATCCAATTTTTGCAAGCGGTCATTACTACCTACCTTCATTTAAAGCCTCCTGTTCGGGAACTGGTGGGGGTATATTGCATGGTAAGCATGGTACTTGTTTGGTTTGCTCATCCACCATATATGACTAGAAGATAAATTATTTTTGTAAATGAAGTTTATCACAGTGGGCCCTATCAGAATACCAGCGCTGCGGTATTTGTTTTTTCATCTATCGCAGCACCATGCTGAGATAGGAGCCTTTTTGGCCTCGCACAGGTCTTTTTTTATTATTATTTAGTTTTAGATTCTTTTTTTATTATTTTTGTAGTTCCTGTGCTTGTCCAAATAAATATTTTTCTTTCTTTCTTTCTTTCTTTATACATAGGTAATAATAATGTACCTATTCAAGTGAAAATGCTTGTCGGTTGTCGTGGTACGGGCATGTAATGCGGAGGAATGAGGAAAATGTCGTGATAAAAGCTCTGAGTATAAAATGTGAATGGGTATAAGAGTACCTAGAGAAAGACCAAAGAAACGATGGATGAACTGTGTTAAGAACGATATGGCAAGAAAGGAGGTGTCATGAAATATCATGAGATGCTGCGCTGACTCCAAATAAATTGGGATAAAGGCAAGATACTGATGAATGATGACAAGCGAACGAAGCGCTTTGCTAAGTCCTTTATTATGCGCACAGCCAAGGAGTGGAACTCCCTGCTTGCGTCGGTTTTCCCGAGTTCATATAACCCCAATCTATTTAAGTCGCGAGTAAATAGGCTTATTCTGGGTAAGCTCGTTCCATCGTCGACCTCGTCTTTGCCCTTAGGGTAAGATTGAGGTCAAGAGCAAGCCCAGTCCAAATATAAAAAAAAAAAGCGAAAATGTTCCAACCTTTCCATCAGTCCCAGTTGCAGTATTAAGTGTTCTATTGGCTGGCTGAACAACCAGGCCTGGTAGAGTCCGGTTTAATCCGTCAGTTAACACAGTATGTGAACCGCCGCAGTACCGTTTACATATATGAGATCTGTTAAATATATCAATGTCAAATAAAACATACTATTACTACAAAACCATTATTCATTTCATTGTGTTATTTACCTCGGGTCCCTTGGGTGTGGTATAGGCATATCAGGATAACAAACTCTAGAGTCTCCACCTCCTTTGGTTTGTGATTCTCCTTCAGCCCCTTCCGTTGGTTCTCTGCCCGAAGGAAATTTTGGCAGGGCTGGTACCTTGTTCGGTTCTTCTAAGTCCATGTATGCTGGACTACCACAAGATAGACATGAAGTGTCTCTGAATACTTTCTTGTTGACCATCGCACTTTTTGGCTCCCCAACAATGTCTGCTATAATTTGCATTCGGGACTTTATTCTGTTAAGATGTAGGTTGATATCGTCTCTCAATGTTTGTACTTGAATCAGATCCCCTTTTTCGTTAAGCACTTTAACCAATTCATCTATGGCTTTCTGAAAGGATACTAAGATTGATGAAGAGTACCGAGGTAGGTATAATGACACTAAAAAGGATTTTAAGACGTAGATTAAGACTGTCTCATTGGGCCTAAGGACACAAGTCGCTAAGCATGAGTCCCGGGTTTATTTCTATTAGAAAGGGGAATGCCATAAAGCAGGCTGTAGCTGCGTCATTTCCATTTTTACAAATAAATCTTTTTAAAATTAATATTTCACATATATTTATTTCAGCAGGGGCTACTACCACAGGAACACCGCTGCTGAAATAAATATATGTGAAATATTAATTTTTAAAAAGTTTTATTTGTAAAAATGGAAATGACGCAGCTACAACCAAAACTATTAGAACCCACTTACACCTACAGCACAATAATTGGAATATTAAAAGTTCGATTAAACTGTCATCGAATTTATAAATTATTTTTATTTACTTAAGCTGGACGACCACTTCTATATTGTTTTTTTCAATGATTCAGTCGAGACGCAAGAACAATCGAACTATCACATTCATTTGGACATTGCTTTTTCTCAGTAGCAACTACGAAGTTTGAACATAGGCTCGCCCCTATTCCATTGGACTAAAATATAGGACGAAGTTATAAACAAGCTTGCTCGTGATGTGGCTGAAGTCGTTTAGCAAGCGAATACGAAAACTAACCTGCCAGACATGCTCCTGATTGTTAAATTTATCATATGCGGCGCCAATTCGTTTTTCAAAGTCACCTCGTACAGCTTCAAATTGTTGCAAGGCAACTAGCCCGTTGAGCTCCGCGATACCAGCCTTGTCGCGTAGAGCGTCGGCTACTTCTTCTCGGTCCGCCTTTGTATCCCTCAGCATTTCTATCTCTTTCCATAAATTCTGGCGAAGAAGACTAATATCTATACCTTATTTACATTAATATAAAAAAAATCATAAAACTTGTAAGTTTGGATTTAGGGAGTAATTTATAGAATTGTAGCGGCACTACATAAAGTAAGGGATCAAGAACTTGCCCGTCGGGGCTGCGGGTTGTTTGAAAGAGATACCGCGGCCTCGACACAAAGGGCTAAGAAGGAACATGGGTGGTTTGTAGTCAATAGAAGTCTGACACTCCCTGCTGCTCTGCCCAGAGCGGGAGGAGGCATTTGATAATTACCCACACTCCAAAAAAAGGGATCAAGAACTTTACACCCTGACTCATACCCCTATATGTATACTGATCAGATTCCAAAAACTCTATCACACTATACAGGGTGAAATTTTGAGAATAGACAGAAGCTACCTTAATCGTTACAGCAACCGGAAAATAAGCCTAAAATAATAAACCACGATTTTTTGAGGAGTTTGATCTACATTCATAGATTTTGGAAAAACTGGTCACTTAGCTATCAAAATGCCACAACGGTTAAGCTAGTTGCCCTTACTACCTCATCTCCAAATCCCACCCTGTATAATGGGAAGTTTGATTATCCCCGAGCCGTTAGCCGTTACCACGGCATAATTTCTGACCATAACGTGAGTGAAGCTGCGAGCAATAACTAGTGTTAATTATACATAACGGAGAGGTAACAAGAATGTTATTTTTGGGCAAACCTTCCTCCTTATACAACTTCAGAAAACAAGAAATAATACCACGAACAAATAGCGTAGACCTTCTTTAATCATTTCACAAACTTTATAGAATCACATCACAATAATCAATAATCACGATAGAAAAATGGATGGAGGTTGTAAGGTCGTCCGCTCACGCGCACGTTCTCAGGCAGACTGTCCGCACCGTTGTCGCCCACCCCACTTTTACTTGCCAACAATGACATCACTACCGCCATCTTGTAACAAATGTTGCAAGTTTCTTAAATCTACGACTCCCGCTGCGACACGGCCGTCCTGCGCCTCACACGTCCCCGTGTGGCTCATCTGAAATAGAAAGTTCTGTGTACATTACTTTGTTTCGGCCATGCCTGACCAGGATTGGTCAGCTTAACCATGACATCGCTTTACCAGCGGCATCGCTTAACCAGCGGCATCACTTAACCAGCGGCATCACTTAACCAGCGGCATCGCTTAACCAGCGGCATCACTTAACCAGCGGCATCGCTTAACCAGCGGCATCACTTAACCAGCGGCATCACTTAACCAGCGGCATCACTTAACCAGTGGCATCGCTTAACCAGCGGCATCACTTAACCAGTGGCATCGCTTAACCAGCGGCATCACTTAACCCGCGGCATCGCTTAACCAGTGATTACACTACTAACGCTTAACCAGCGATAGTCAACATAACTCGCCTAGCCAGAGATAGCGTAATGGTAAAAGTAAAAGATTTACGACTCCAAAGATTAAACAGGTTCATTCATTAGTCTCATCATCATTAATTTCCATTGGAACATTAGAATCAGGCATTTTTCTAAGGCGGTCGTGAGCATATCTTTAGAGTGCTCATAATCCTTGCAAACTAATATTTTGAGAGGAACCAACTTGCAGAAGTCAGTACTTGCAAAACAACGTGCCTGATCTACAATTACTCACGTCGGCGCGCCAAACAAGATCAAACATTTTTTTTTAAAGCACGAATAGGACTAGCTCTATTAATTGGATCGGAATCAATGGCAATGGAAATCTCTCAGGTATTATCGTTCAATTCGCGACAATCAACGCACATGCGGTCGCTGCCTTCCTTCGTCTTCACCAGAAGATTAGGGCTGGCAAAAGGTGACGAGCTCCGGTGGATCACATTAAAGGAGAGCTGGTCTTCAATTTCATTGCGTACTACCTGTCTTTCCTGGGGACTCAACGGATAAGGACAACGATAAACCGTTTTATTGGGATCTTTGAGTCATATTTCCATAGGGTCAGTATTTGCAGGAGAGCTAGGTGTTGTTCCAATAATAAAGTTGTTTGAGAATTGACTTAAAATTAAAGTTAGTCTTGCTTTGATATCCGGAGAAACGTCGGTATCAATGACATTTTTAACTGCACCTGACTCTACATTTAAAATGGTACGTAATTCGACACTCGACTCTACATTCGACTCTACACTCGGCTCAACTCTACATTCGACTCTACACTCGGCTCAACTCTACACTCGGCTCAACTCTACATTCGACTCTACACTCGGCTCAACTCTACATTCGACTCTACACTCGGCTCAACTCTACACTCGACTCTACACTTACGGTATTCACATCCGGTAAATTTTTCGAAAAGTTTAAAGTTTAACATGACGTCTAGAAGACGTCATGTTAATTACCGAGTCATAAATCAAAATTTCACGTCCAATCACTATGTCATGTTGTCAGGTAAAACATGAAAAACAATATCCAAACTAATGTTACCAATATCAAGTGTGATTCGGCGTGGTGGCTTTCGGGATGACGTATTGCACTCGTAGTTTAGTTTTATGAATTGTTCTCCTGACATTCAAAAGTACCTGGTAATGGTTTAATTGAAATAAATGCTTTGACTTTGACTTTGACTTTTTGACAACATTAGCTAAAATGTTCAGGTTATTATAGTTTGACCTATACCCGTCGTAGTAACGACACTATAATTACGCTCACTATTAAATTACACAAAATATAATCTCTCATTAATGAACACTACGCTCCAGAGTCATAACAAAATGAAAAGAACTCACCGAGGTGTTCTAGACGTCCCATTGGTGTACTGACTGCGCAGATTTCAACACGCCGCCGTTCTACCGGCTTGCTAGTTGGACTAGCAGCGGTCGTCGTTGCTTCTGTACTGGCACCCCGAGGGCATCTTGATGCTTTGTGTCCGATGACGTTCCGACAGTTGTAACGTAATTATGATCTCTGTTGTTGTAAGTTTCGAAGTGGTTGCAAGTTTATTTGCTTCTCCGTGAGGCACACACAGAAATATGGCGGCCCACTCTCCCACAATGCGCACATTTAACCGGGGTCAACATCAGCTTGCGTTGCTTTGGACCAGGGTTGTCACTGTTGTAGTCACTATTCAGCACCGTTCTTTTTAAGTAGGATAGTGCCTTCAATTCCTGCTGCATTTTTGATTTTATTGCTCTAATATCATTTTCCATTCACTATTGTTCAACGTGGGCTGTAGTACAGAACGTGGATCACATCCCACTTCTGATAACGGAGAGGTAACAAGAATGTTATTTTTGGGCAAACCTTCCTCCTTATACAACTTCAGAAAACAAGAAATAATACCACGAACAAATAGCGTAGACCTTCTTTAATCATTTCACAAACTTTATAGAATCACATCACAATAATCAATAATCACGATAGAAAAATGGATGGAGGTTGTAAGGTCGTCCGCTCACGCGCACGTTCTCAGGCAGACTGTCCGCACCGTTGTCGCCCACCCCACTTTTACTTGCCAACAATGACATCACTACCGCCATCTTGTAACAAATGTTGCAAGTTTCTTAAATCTACGACTCCCGCTGCGACATACATAATATTATACTAAGAAAGTGTTCCTACAATATACTAACTTCGAGATCATATGCTGTTGAATTTTGAGAATCCCTTAATTCTTTTTGTCGGAACGCCATAACGTCTAATTCCGCTTGAAGATTCTTGAAATTCAAATGCAGCTCAGCAACCGCTGTAATTGATAAAAAAATGTTTTTCTTAAAATAGTTAAAGTATTTTGTTATTTTAATGTAATTAGTAGTATGTAGTTATGTTAATGTATGTGTTAAGGAATAAAATAAATAAAATTAAATAAATGAATTTAATGTGGCTCAATTATTTACCTTCGACATCGCCATTAGAATTTGCTAACAATTCAGATATAGATTCTACACCAATTTCCAAATCATGCTGCATTTGCGTCAATTGTTCTTGATAAGTCGTCATCTAAAACCGAAAGAGAACGCCGAATTGTGAATTGAAAATACCTATATAATTTCAGGTTAGCAGTATCATCACCATTCGAAACCTTGCTTGCTCCAGCTAGGGAATGCAATCCGGACTATCCGTAATCCGAAAAATCCGGATATCCGCACCGTTTAATTCGACTTTCAAATCGGGATCCCATTTACGAATCCGGATGTTCTGAATAATAAGAAATTGTAACTCGGGGGCCACATTATCGCGTGAAAATTCGTGTTATATCGCAGGAACAATGTTTTGTATTCACAATCCGCATTAATTCTCCAACTCACACGCCGATGAAGTATTTTATAAACCATCTAAGACAGATTAGAAGAAGTATTTTGCAGAACTGTGGAAAACCGTATTAATCGTATAGAAGTGTCTGTTGAATCACATGAAATTACATCCAGAGAACAAGAGTCTTCCAAAGATTTGATTTTCCTGTGTTTTTTTTATTATTATTCCATGTAGGTACTGTACACAAATATATGAATCATCATAGTAATAAACTAATAGGGGTACATTTTTTTATTTTCATAAAAAATCCGCATTGGACCAAAAATTCGTTCTTAAAAATCTGGATTTTAAAACAGGACGGATTTTTATTCCCTAGCTCCAGTTACTGCTATTCCTATACGCCTCCTTCCTCTAGTACCATATCTACTTTCCTGGTTTGCGCTAGTCTCAACTCTCAACCAGGTCTTACCAATTTAACTTATTTGATCTGCATAAAGAGCATTTTACCTGACAAGACAGGCCAGTGTCGAGTGCATTTACTTGATCTGCATATTGTTTAACTGCGTTTTCCAACTCATTCATACGCGATGCAACCATTGTCGCACGATCGAGTTTTGATTCTGTAAATCAGATTTAATACTACTTTGGTTAGTTTGATATGGCTGGACAAAACAAATTGAAAAGAAATACTTACTTAGACAGGTACAAACACTTTTGGATCTACATAGAAAAAATCTGAGCGTGACAAACCAAGTAGGTACAAAAAAAGAATTACCTAGATTCACTGAAATGCGGTACGCATTTTCGGCGGTTTTGGTCGTACGTGTTGTTTCGGCTTTCAGTTTTTTTAACAACTCTTCATACAATTGCTTAGTTGCTTTCCTGAAACACAAATTAATTTGATCGTGGTCTGAATTTTATTAAAAAAATTAAAAAAAGTTAACGCTGTGGCAGTTCTACTTACTAATTCATAAAAAAAATAAAGTTACGACTTGCGGACGATTAACTGTACAGTCGGCCGCAAAGATGTATGTCGGCAATCTATCTAATCCGGTTTACTATAGTACCTGTATCTAGGCATTCTGTAGAATGCCTAAACTACTACAAAGCAAAGTTTGAAATAAAATTTATTAGTGTCTATGCGGTAAATTTTAGAATATCAATGATAATTATTATGCTCTGCCACTAAAATATACACGGACAATAATGAGTTCCATTATATTGTATGAATATTACTATGTAGCTACAGTACCTACAGTTAAGTACCCAATGTGTAAGATGTTTTGTGGCTACAATCTATGGCATCAAGATTGTAGGCGATGTGATGCATTCTTATAGGTGTTTACATCTTTTAGAGGCTGACTGTACCAGTACTGTTGGCTGCGCAGTACAAAACTTCTAAAAACATTTCAGAAAAAGAAGGATCTATGCGTAGGTATCAATATAAAACAGTAACTTACTTTAATTCTTTCAAACTAACGTAAACGCTATCTGATTCTTCATCGGACAGTTCTTCTTCATTCTGTGCATCGTTGGATGTTGCAGTTTTAGAAGCTTTTTCCAAGGTGGAAACGGTGGGGAACTCTGAACCAAGACTTTTACTGCTTATAGCAGCACCACCAATGCCAGAGGGTGCAGTTCCGGTTTCAAATATTCGGCTAATTCCATCAAACTCTGCACTGCTGGGAGCAACGCCTGCATCCAAGCCTCCTTGGCCCTGCCCAATTCCGACAGGACTTATAAAAGTTATCTTCCTTGCCTGCGTTTAAATATAAATGTTACTCAAATGAAAGGATTTAATATGCGACGGCACGGTTGTCGCAGTGGCTGAGCGATTGAACTGCTGCGCTGCGTGTCGCAGGTTCGATCCCTGCACGGAACAAATTATTTGTATGGCCTACAGATAGTTGTTTCGGGTCTGGGTGTGTTTGTGTATGTGAGTTTAAATATTTGTAAACGCACCCACGATACAGGAGAAACTCCTGTGGGGCAACGTTTTTGTAATATTTTTTTATTAAAGTCTAGTTAGGTACACATAGATAACATTTTTTACTTACGCCTGGTGTTTGTGCCGCTAATTCAGTGACCATTGAAATCATTTGACCAAGAGCTTTTTCTGTGGCTTCAAGCCGAGCAGAGAGCTGTAATGCTGCCATAGCGTCAGTTAAGGAAGCACCTTTCCGAAGTTCTTCCATAAGCTCTGCATGCTCTGGAAATCCAGGGATGCCAATAGGTAGGAACTTTTTTTCTAGCGCGCGGACTGCATCCGCTACTTCTCTAAATTGTTCTTGTGTCACCACGGATATACTAGGTGTGCGTTGTTGTCCAGATTCTGCTTTTTAAAATACAGAATTTAAAATTTTAACTAGATTAAATGGTACAAATAATTTGTATTGCGTCGTCAAACTTTACCTCCTGATCTTGATGCTTTACTAGGCACTTTTTTAACTGTAATAAATAATTTAATAAGTAATTTGATTCTTTCCATAGCTTTTTAAGTAAAATATTAAACGGATCATACCAACAAGTAATGTTTCATATTGTTTTTCTGCAAATAAAATAATCGTTAGTTCACTTTGAGTTAGGTAATACCTAATTTATAGAGACTGCAAGGCTTTCATAAATGCATATAATTATACTCACGAATCGAAGTAATTGAGGCCATTGGCGTTGGTGATTGCTTGGGTTCTTCGAAAGAATTAGCTCTCTAGAATTACGTGAACTAAGTTTAAAAAAAGGTACAAAAATGAATACTGTTATAAATGCTGTTAGTAAATTGTGTGGTGAAAAGTGTTTATAGTAAGTGAGGACTGAAACCGCTTGAAGCTTCTGGGTGCCACCATATTTCATGCTGAACTGGTATTAATTTAAGTTTCCCAGTTAGCTGAAGGCAATGGTAATCATTGCTTTGCAGGTGTGTTGGTAGGGCGTGAATCTCGGAATCTCGGAGTGCAAGTTCCGATATTACAATTCTAATATTAGATCACTCAGTATCGGAATTGTAAAATCGGAACTTGCGTAAAAGCTACTAAATATTAAGTATAATAGTTATGGAATTTTGTAGTTTCTAAATGTCATGGCCAAATTCATTTAAAACATGTATTATGTCATGAATTTGTTGATTCTTTACTAATCAATATAGGAAACTTAAAATAAAAATTATTAGACGGTCGCTATTCCATCTAACAATATATATTTTAAGTTATGTGATTTATTCAATACGTACATTAAAACAATAAATTTTTGAACCAAATTAAGGAACACGATTCAACAATGTTTTTATTGCACTCCATCCAAATTCATACCGAAAATTCGATTTAAAATTTGTTCATTACTTACCACAACTCCAAACAAAAAACAGGTAAAAACAGCTTCATTGCTAGAAAAAAATATGAAAGAAAGCACAACGAAAAAAAAATGATTTTCTTATACGATGAACTTTATTGCACCTGGTAAATAATACGAAGCTCTCTCTCCCTCTGCTGCTCCAAGATGCTTAGGATATCAGGGTTACTGTATGGCTGAAGAATACATGCACTCATTTCATTATGCTGTCAATTTCTTAATAAACAATACAGGTAACTCTAACTAAAAGCAAACCAATACAGTTACCTTTTGTCCGCTGATCATCTGATCAGCTGTTCTATCCGAGGATGTGGTTTTATCAGGAGAACTCTGATCAGTTGTTGTCTTACCCGTTGAGGACTTTATGTCAGTAGAAGTCTTATCAGTTGATGTAGTCGTTTTATCAGTGGTGGTCGTTTGACCACTGGAAGTTGTTTTTTTATCAGTGGAAGATGATTTTTCATTGGACGTTTTATCAGTAGAAGTTGCATCAGTAGGAGTTTTGTCTAAACCACTAGATGGTTGACCTGTCTTCTTTGCTTTAGGTCCAGTGCGAGCGCCAGTGCCACCACCTCCACCGGCGCCACCCGGTTTTGCCCCAGCCGCACCAGCCTGTTTAGACTTCTTCCCTTTCTTTTGATCTGCATGTATTTTGACTTCAGTTATACTTAGGGTAGTGGAGGGGGGTATTGGAAGAAAAGGACCCAATTCAACTTCTACACGTCTCTCTAATACTCTCAATTGTCTAGCGATAAGTAAGAGTACTGTTTGCACTAGTTTAAAATTCACAGTGTTATCCTATAACAAGAGACACGTTTTATTATATTATATGTATACCTACATACTAAGACATACTTTTGATTTTTGTATGTTTGAATTATTTACCTCGAAATCGCCGAAAGCGTATTCAATCAGTTCTTTAACATTCATAATATCAGCTGTTGGAGCATCTTTAGTCGACATGATTTAATCAATTACAAAGTAAATAAATAGCTAAATAAATTGAATTACAAAATTATTTAAATTGATTTTAATATTTCAATCTACTCTGAAATCGATCCAGTTGGTTTTACTGTGACAGAAAATATATAATAATATTACAGAAATAAAAAATAAAAATGTCATTCAAACCTCCTTTCTAAAAGCTTTTATTGTTGTATTAATTTGTTCAAATCAATTTTCAGGACAAATCTATCAAACTCAGATTGATTTCCAAAAAATATTGGACACGTATTTTTTCTTTTTTATGTAAACAAACGATGAAGACGATACAGTGCTTTGAAAACTCGTGTGACGTCATATTCTAAGACATTAGTATGACATTTTTTACCGGTGAGTGACGTCACGACCCCCACTCAAATCTTTGACGCGTTTTATCTTCGTCAATTTTGATTGATTTGATAAAACAAAAAATACGTATCCAATATTTTTCGATAATCTAACAGACGGACTAATTAGAATCATATTTTTTATAGTCAGTAAACATCCCTATTAGAACAAAAATGTGAACGCATTCAGTATTATGACAGCTCGTTCTAAAGTCCACCGCGGCCTGGCAGAAGGTCTCAGCTGTTGCAGGGGGTTACATTGAGGTATTAGTACGTAGTTCATTATACCCAGTGAACGAAAATAAACAAGGAAGCATTCCTAGTTCACAAAAATGCCCCAACGTAGATTGCGCCGCGGTAGGCGGGGCTTACCGATTGCGCCGCTCACGCTTATAGTTCGTCCGCAGTAAGCAACAGCGGCGGTCGACTTATTTAACGGTTTTTGCGTGTTAAATATTTTAAAATGCCTTCCTGTGCAGTGAAGTGGTGTATAAATAAATCAGATTTGCATAAAAAGAATGCTGGAATTAGTTTTCATGTGTAAGTACACCGCTATTTATTATATTTCTATTATTTTAAAAATGAAGTCTGTTTGAATTATGTCACGCGGAGTCTATGGGGATGATGTTATGCCAACAAACAATTTACTTTTCTACCTGACATTAATGACAAATTTTATTTTATTAAGTATTTTGTTTACAATCTAATAGACAATAGGTACTGTAACTTTTTTTCTATGGGGACGGCATTATGCAAAACATTCTAACCTATTGAAGGTTTATAAAAGTTTTTTTAATAGCATGGAATCCTCCATCCTAGCCTGTGAATGGACCCCAAGTAAAAAGACAAGGATATGCTCGGTTCATTTTAGAAATGACGATTTTAATGTGACGTAAAAAGGATTTCCGAGCCACGTAACGTAGGTAATAGTCAAATGTCAAAATATAAAATATGTTTGTACGCACATAAACACACAAATCTTTTAAAAAAATATTTTTATGTTATTTCACAATTTAATACGAAATAATACGTAAAAAACTGATTTTAATTTATAGATACCTAAATTGTCAATAATAATAAATAAAAAATAGAACACACATTTTTCTATTTACCTTATAATTTTACCCTACCTATTACTGCCTAAATACTGATCTATTTACAAATCTTATATCAATTGTTGCCATACAGTTCATTCAACATAATCATGTTTTATCATAATTCTATAGTTAAAAAATACCATCAATATCACGATTAATTATTTGCGTCGCACCTTATTACATAAAACATCCCGGGCGACGAATGGTGGACGCAGTGGCGTCGTAGAAATGTCTTTAGCGGCCCATACGTTACACGATAATTGTAACCCAAACAGTCAGAAAATAAGGTCCATTTTTAACTGTGCATCCAGAGTAGTAATAATATTGTTTGTGTGATTTCGCGAATCAGTGACAGGGTTTCGATGTGTGAGTTACTTTGGGATTTTGTGTCAAGATGCGCGCTTAGTTTCCTTGAAGTACTGCTTCCATGTTTATTTTCGTTCACTGATTATACCTCAATTTCGTACTGGATTTATTTCGAACTGAACGAACAGTGCCAAAACCTCAGGGCCACAACGTTGACAGTTATCTCCTTGTCTTTTCACATAGATTCTACGGATCTCAACACTTCACCCACTCGCAGAATAATTGCTCGAGAAGCAATCAAGCTGCGTGAATGAATGCAGCACGTTTAGCCGCACTGAAGCCATAGTGGAAGGTATAGTATGATGCTTTCTGTAGATAGATCCTTATAAAGAACAAAATAAATGTTATAGTTAACACTAGCTTTTACCCGCGGCTTCATCCGCGTGAAAATGTTGATTTTCTATTCATACTTTCATCCCCTATTTTACCCCCTTGGGGTCGAAGAATGAAAAATTCTTCCTTAGTGCATCCTCTAAGGAAGGATTTTGCCTACGTCACCTACGTGTGCGAAATTTTATATTTCTAGCCCTAAGGCCTGGGGGGATCCCGTCGGGGCTGCGGTTTCGGCCGTCTACGAAACCGTAGTTTCGTAACTGGTTTCGATGAAAGAATGATTTGTCCTTGTGCGTAACTAGTTTCGATGGAGGAATTATTTGTCTTTGTACGAAACCACGGTTATGTACCATGGTTACGTACGAAGAATTTACTGTCAAGGTTTCGATGAAGGAATGATTTGTCCTTGTACATAACTGAATTCGATTGAGGTATTATTTTGGTGATTGAGGTAGTTCAGTAGACGCGTTCGCTGTCTACTGAACCGACCTTCATCTTGTAATGATTGAAACTTACCTAAAATAAAAAATCTAATTCATTTGTATTTTTTTAAATACATAATAATATTTTATACTATACTAGCTGATGCCCGCGGCTTTACCCGCGTGGATTTCGGTCAAATTATATACTAAAACCTTCCTCTTGAATCATTCTATCTATTAAAAAAAACCGCTTCAAAATCCGTTGCGTAGTTTTAAAGATTTAAGCATACATAGGGATATAGGGACAGAGAAAGCGACTTGTAGTGATTTAATAACTAAAATAGAAATTCTGACTGAACAAAAATAAGTAAGTCTATATTAAAATAAATAAAAAATCGAATTCTAAGGCACAAAAGGCTAAAAAGGAACATGGGTGATTTTTAGTCAGTAGAAGTCTGACACTCCCTTCCGCTCTGCCCAGAGCGTGAGGGTTTATTTGATGATTTCCCACCCAAAAAAAAAATACAACAAACTGTAAGGAAAATAAAACGGAAGAGAGAGAGAGAAAGGGATAATACACAACTCTATGTAGAGGCACTAGCGCACTGATCGACAACCCAGAGCCACACAGCTTTCTTTGAAGTAGACCGACAACACTAACGGGGCACGGCCGCTGGGCTCGGTCTCAAGAAACCGCACGGCCCTAGTGGGAACGTGGAATATACTCTGTCGAATAATAAAAGAATTTTGAAAATCGGTTCACAAATGACAGAGTTATGATCTTATTACTCATACACAAGTATGAGGTAGTTTTAGTATGAGTTAGTAATAAGATCATAACTAAGAAGCTCCTATATAAGATCATAACTAGGCCTCTCTGATTGGTCTGGCTGCTTCCAATTTTTTTTTTACACTGAAATGTGATTTCTCGCCCCAAAAAAAAATGTCGTTTCCCAGCAATAATTTTTGAGTTAGTTTGATATTCCAAATGCTTGGTTGACGGTTTCGTAAAGGGTTGGTTTACACCCTGTATAATTTTTGGGAAATTTGCAGATTGACATTTGCGGCTGTGGGATATTGGACCAATTATGACTTAAATCGCTAGTTTCGCTAAAAGAATTATTATTCCTTGTTCGTAACTAGTAAAATTTCATATTTTTGCAAAAATTCCTTGTACGTAACTGTAGTTTCATACAAAGACAAATAATTCCTCCATCGAAACTAGTTACGTACAAGGACAAATCATTCCTTCTTCGAAACCAGTTACGAAACTACGGTTTCGTAGACGGCCGAAGCCGGGCTGCGGGTCCCGTCGGGGCTGCGGGTTGTTCGCAAGAGATACCGCGGCCTCGACAGGAAGGGTTAAGAAGGAACATGGGTGGTTTTTAGTCAGAATATAGAAGTCTGACACTCCCTTTCGCTCTGCCCAAGAGCGGGAGGGATTATTCGATGATTTTACACCCGCCAAAAAAAAAAAAAAAGGCCTAATATATAATAATAATGGCAATTTTTATGCCATTTCACCTTGTACGGTAGGACTCAACGTAAAGCTTTTGGAAATTTATGCTGGTGAATGCTTAGAATTGCACAGGGGCCAAAGAGATATTTAAAAATAATCATGACGTGGAAAACAAATACCTTTACGTTTCGGAAAAGGCCTTTTTTACCAATTATTATATTTAAATGACTTCGGTACAGAGCTTTCTCGCTCGAAATCCAGTGCGCTATAGGTAAACCAAAAGGTACGGGTACTACAATCAGGTTAATATATCCCGTGGTAGAGCAGTGTTATCACCAGGTTATGTCATTATGAGTTCTTCAGTAGTGGCCCGTCTACTGCAACAGAACTGCAGCTGAATTTGGGTATGCCATTATGTAACCTATGTATGATTGTCTAAGTATGATTATCCCGAGTTTATATTCTTGCTTCTAGGAGTGGACTGTAGGTAATAATAATGTAGTCACTAGTCATTCCTTCTTATCGTTAAAATTGATTGGGGAAAATTAAATAAAAAGCTATAGAAACATCAAGTATATTTTACGATATTTACAAGGTTTCCTTCATAAATATCCATAGGTACTTATAAAAAGACATGAAAAATTTAAAAATATTATGATATCAAAAAATCAAAACTCGTACATATTTACAATGTTTATAATAATTAGAACATAATATAAATACTAAAGCTCCCTCCGAACTGGTATCACAAACGAAACATTTGTGTTTTAAAGTTTGAATAGCTTGAAGTCGGTTTAAAATTAAATTAGATGACAATGGATTTTGTGAACCAAGCAGAAGTTATATGATCTATTGGTCATTTTCACCACCTATTCGGAGGGAGCTTAAAAACGACTTTTTTATAAGGACACAAAACTTTCAAGACTACAAATTCTCAATTTTGATTTATTTTCCAAACAAATCTTTTCACTTAGTGACTGTAATAGTGCGCCTGAAAAATTGTTATAAATTTTCTACCTATCTAAATATGTAACTAGGCATTTATCTATTTATCGTATAAAGTGAGCTAATTTAATTAGGCACGAGTCCGACAGTGAGTAGAGCGCGAGAGGGCGCAGGCGGGCGCGGGCGCCTCGAGGAGCGGCGGGGGCGGCGGCGAGGCGGCGGGGGGCGCCCGGGAGGCGTGACTAGAGGTTGTCTGCAGCGCAGACGCCGACGTCGGCTTGGGCTGTTCGATGTTACCAACATTCGTTTTGTGATCTCTGTGAGTCTTCTCCTCAACTAAACCGTTCTTCGACAGTCTATCGTGTTTCTTATACTTGTTCAGCTCGTGAGGCACTAGCACTGCGAGTGGTGGCGCTGGTGGATTGTAGGCGTGGGGCTCGTAGTTGTCGTCGACGTAGTCGTTGGGGTTCCACGCGGCGGTCGTGGTCGCCAGCGACGCCTCGCTGGCCGCGATCCTGATGGTCGTCGCTCGAGACGTCACTGGCGACGTTGTGATTGTCGTTTTTTCCGGAAATAATTCGGATGCCACAGTGGCTGTGGACGGAACTGTAAATACATTTCTATTTTTATTAGACCTAGTTTTTCGTCGTTTTTGTAGTTTTGGCACATCGAGAAAGAATGGATCAAATATAAGATCAGATTCTTTATAGTCATCGTAGTTTATCGGCACTATAGGTTTCACCGCGCTCACAACGTTACCAACTGTATAGTTTAGTCTTTTGCCATTGCTATCACTGACCGACGCACTAGCGGTAACAATGACTCGCGGAGGGCTTTTTAATTTGATCTGTGGTTTTTCTGTCACATTTGGCGGAGCGACAGATCGTGCTGATAGCGAAGATTCGGTCCCAGGTACCGCATCATCACTTCGTTTGCGGTCATAGTAGTAAGGATTGAAAGGCAAAGGTCGTTGAGGCAATGATTGAGGATAATTCTGAGGTCTACTTTGCTTGACAGATGTTTCGTGGCGCTCGGAGGGTAGAGATGTAGGTCCGGGACGTAATAATTGATCCCGTGGGTCAAGCGTCGTTGGCCGGAAGGGTGCTGGTTGTCGTTGTACAAAAGGAGCAGGTCGCTGGGGCGTTGGCCTCGGAGCTGTTCTAGACGACTCATACTGGAAGTGGTCGAACTGCTGCGGCGGCGCGTGCGTTATGTAAACTCCATCGGCGGGCCGAAAACTTTGACGCTGAAAGGAGATGGCTTCAGAACCTGGTCCTCGATGACGGTATATAAATTCTTGTGGGGAGAGTAAGGAAGGGTCTAGTGTTGGTAAGGCTAGCGCAGAGGGCGCGGATGGGGCAGAAGGTCCGGACGGAGCGGATAGACCGGACGGGGCTGAGGGGGCGGATGGGGCAGAGGGAGGATATGAAGGTGACGGGGGAGACAGTGAGGATAGAATGGGGGAGGGTGACGAAATGTGATGAGGTATTGGAGACGGGTAACGAGAAGATGTCGAAGGCAATATCGTTGTGGTTGGTCGTGCTGTAGTTGTTGTAGTCGTAGTGGTGGTTGTTGTTGTCGTTGTGGTGGTTGGTTGCGTTGTCGTCGTCGACGGATGACGTGCGTAATCTTCGTAGTCACTGTCTTCGTCTTCTTGGTACTCTGTAATCATAATAATTAAGTATTACTATTAATAAGCACTGGTTTGGTGTTCTAACTAGTGAGTAGGATACCGAGTGGAGGGAGGAATGTTTAATGAAGTGTTTTTTTACATTCTTTAAAAACTTTCAAGAGGAGCTCGTAGCTAAATACTAACTGCCACTCAGGTTGAGTCGCGCTTGCAGTGGCCCGAAAGTCTGACAAGCAGTCTTAGCTGTTAGCCAAGAAAATAGTAACCGGATTCTGGAGGCAGTCGTGCCATGTAAAATAATAGTATTGAACTGCATCAGGTTCGACGGGAAGTCGACCCCAACATAGTTGGAAAAGACTGATGATGATTTTTGCTAAACTTTTAAAATATATTATTCAAACAGATTTCCTATGGTCTAAAGATCTAGCAGCGCGTACCTTCAGTAAGTTCCTCATTATCTGAAAATGGTAATGGCAGGTGTGTGGGTTTCGTTTGTTGGATTTTTGGCTCATCTCTTTTTATATCCTGAATAGGATCTTCCGTTGAGTCTGTAGCGTCTGTCGAATGCCCCTGTGTTTTATCTTGTGATGTCGTTGAACTATCATCTATTGACGGGTCAGCTTCTTGGTTTGGTTTAGTATGTTGTTGTGACTGCTCAGTTGGTTGTGCTTGAGGTTTCTGTTGGTCTGGCTGTATGATGGGTGGCAAAGTGCTGCCATATAACTCTAAATTTAAACCGTAGAACTTTTCAGACTTTGTACAATCTACTTCGTCGACTCTCTCACACACTCTTGTCTCCTGAAATGAGAAATTATGTTTGTTTATTTGTTCTAGACTCTCAGCATGCCTTTATTAAAAATAAAAGTAATCTAGTGGATTTTATGGTTGCCAATCTTATAAAGTGGATTTCCATGCAGTAAGTGTATAATCACTACATATTATAAAACAAAGTTCTCCGCCGCGTCTGTCTGTCTGTCTGTTCGCAATGAACTTAAAAACTACTGCTCCGATTGCCATGCTGTTTTCACCAATGGATAGAGTGGTTCTCGAGGAAGGTTTTAATATTATTTTTTCTAAATTCAACCCCTAAGCGAGTCAAATAGGGAATAAAAGTTTGTTAAGATATTATTCGACATACACGCGGGCGAAGCGGCGGGCAAAAGCTAGTAACAGATATTGGTAAAAGCAAGACTGCATCTAAGCCACACTTCTTTAGAAACTAACACTAGAAACTAAAACTCTCATGGACGTTGCTGCATGCAAGGACATTACTGTCATTACACGGCTAACTGCTGCACTCAGAGAGCTTTAATGATTACTTAGGCCATCACTAAGTAAAGGTTTTGACAGTTTTGTCATACAAAAGTATGTCAAATCTTTACTAAGTGATGGCTTAAGTAATCATTAAAGCTCTCTGAGTGCAGCAGCTAGCCGTTAGACTATATCGTGGGACCATACTTTGACAACATGTCTCTTGCCCTTATCCCAATTTATTTGGATTCGGCGCAATATTTCTTCTTCCATACTTCTCTATTACTCGTCATTTTATCAAACACCTCTTTTCTTGCTATATCATTCTTTACATAGTCCATTCATCGTTTATTTGGCCTACCTCTACTCTTATACACCTCTACATTCATACTGAAAACTTACTTCACGACATTTTCCTCTTTCCATACCACGACAACCGATTACCACATAGTTTGACAACATGTAAAAAAGTTAAATTAGTGGCAAACCATCCAAAAATTAACAATTATAATTAACTGAACAATCCACGTACGTTATTAACTGACCTGATCAAAGACGGTGCCATTGAGGCAAAGGAACTTGATGTCCATGGGCTCTTCATTCTGGCCCACTGTGCACACGTGGAACATCTGGCACGAGGTCTCCAGGTCCGCGTAGTACCCGCCAATAACCTTGCCCGTGCACGTGAAGTTCGTTTCGGGCAAGTTGTCAAAGTCCAAGTACTGAAAATTAAAAAAAAGAACGACGTGAGCAAAAAGTTTTTGGGCCAACTTCTGTGTGTTGGCAACAATGGAGTGAGTTCAAGAATGATTGACTGAAGTTTTTTGTGCAGTTCTGATACATAATTGACTTTATTGTTAATAAAATATAGATTTTTATTAAACTTGTCTACGTGCATTTTTATAATTTAATTGATACAATCATTTGCTAAGGTTTCAGTTTTTTTGAAAAGGTTTCATTTTATTGTTCAATATACTCACACCTGGTTGAATTGACCTGGATATTCGAAACTCGTTCTGGAATATGAATATCAGCAACCACAGCCAAACTGAAACCGAAACAACATCCAATATTATCATTTATTCCTGTACATATTCATAAGCATGATTATCAGATCATGAGATTCATCATTCGTGAAAGGTGAGTGTTCCTATATACCTCTTTATATCTTATGTTCACTTCTCAACATACCTACATCATCTATCAATCTAGCTCATCTGTTCGTGGTATTGCGGACAGAAATATCGTAATGTATACAAGGGCACAAGGGTGCCCAACGAGCGCCCAACCTATTCATATAACCGTTTCTTAATAACATAACATTACGCCTGTAATCCCGGAAGGGTTACGCAGGGGTGTATCTAATAGTACTCCCACATTCCGCCAGTTATTTTTAATTTTCATGTAATAAGGGGCGAGCTGATTGCCATCAATGGGGCACGAATCCAGACTCCGTAGCTGCTACTGAGAAATTGCAGATGGGAAAACAAATGTCAATTTTTTAGATCCGGGGGTCGAACCCGGGACTTTATGCTCAGCCGTCGCAATTGCAACCACTAGCTAGACCAACGACAAATAAATCTTAAATCAAATTAAAATAAATGCCAAATCGGAATTAAAACTTAAAATGTCAATGGAGCGTTGAATGAGCCAGTCCAATATAATAATTAACCTTTAACAGTTTATAGTAAGAACTTTAGTCGTGATAAATGAACGAGAATTATGATAAGTAAAAGTTAAATTAACATATCTTGAAGGTATCTTCACTAGAAACTAAGTACTGTCTTAGAATATTGAGCAGTGAGCTTGATTTCTACAACATTGCTGTAGAACGCAGAAAACGAGTCGGCCATAAAAGTCGCAACTTAAATGCTTTACGCTCATGACTGTTCTGTGAACATGGGAAGCTTAGGGAAAATTACTGTTATAATATAACTTGAGCGAGAAGAGAAGTCCTTTGGTCTCTTGGATTATTTTCTACTAATTATTATGACACTATCACCGTTTAAGTTTTCAAACAAATGTTTATAATCTATCAATTCCAATTCGTCAAATTGTGAACAATTTTCAGGATGCTTTAAAACCTGTTCGGGTGTTTGTGTTAATTTGAATTAGTTTTTTTTTTGTACTATGGTCCTAGTTTATCATTTGTAACTTCAAATCCAAAAGTCTACAGTTATATGAAATATGATGTGTTACTCAACATTGTATGCCTGGAGGCTTTGCTTTAATTTTTTATTATTGGCTAGTTGACATGTGATAATAATTTAATTAATATTTTTTTTTTTTAAACTAACACCCTATAAAAAACGGATTCTTTTGGCCTAACAGAAATATGTGTGGAAAGATGTGTTCCGCTGTCTCTTCTTCCCAACTAAAACATTAAGAAAGTGCGAAGGGCGCGTGGGGGAGTGTCTCCTGTAAACATTGACTTTCAAAAAGTGCTGATATCAGCCCAATTTGAATGAGGATTACTTTTTATTTTGTTCGATTTTATCACCCTTACAATTATGATAGGCGGTTCATAATTGTAAGGGTGACGGCGGTGCAGAACACGTGAAGTACAACCGAACAGCGCAAGGTGCAAGGTGGCAAGAAATTTTGATAATAGTTTACAATTTGTCGGTTTACAATGGATAGATTATAAACTATCGAAAATTGATTTGTGTCAAATTGTAAATGGTTGGTTGCAGTTCACAAGTTTTACTTACGGTGTTCTTAATTATACGGTGTCATTTACAAAACAAGCTATGAGAGGGCTCGTTTAGATAATTCCTGCGAAATTTTCTATCAAGCATACGCCATATTAATGATTTAGTTTCCTCTGTTCACTGATACTATATAAAATCAATGTCCTCTCAAAAGTAATATAACTCTAATAAAATGTCTGGTTTAATTAATTAAAAAAGCGAACCTTGTAAGGCAGAGGCGGTGCGCACGACAAGCGCGCCGCCGCCTGAGATCCGAGCCTGCCGCCGCATCTGAAATCAACAGGAAATAAGTCTATTAATACGGGGAAATATACACACAGCAAAGGTGCAGCACGAGATCAAACGGTGCTGGACAACATCGCGAGGAAAAAAATTCAAAGACATCTGTAGATAACAGATGTCTTTGAATTTTTCGTTACCCAACCCACACTGGGCCCGCGTGATTATTATAGCATTTTCAACCAAGTCACTCTCATAGTCCGACAAGTATGAGGTATCGCAAGTACAACTGCCTAATAACAACACTGTTATGTCTGGATGACGAAAGGTAGTATCATAGCGGGCGTCGGTATCTTTTGGAAAACTGAACGAACTGACGAACTCTTGTATTTTTCTGATCTGGAATGAATGACTTATGGCTTTTCCTAAAAAATTAGCCGCCAAACTGTCAATTGCTGACAATTGTAACAAGCAATCTATTTTAGCAATAAAGATGTAGTCAAAAACATTTTGGGATGTAAACTGCCGGAAAACGTATGCCAATCCTGTTACGGCGCTCCCTCATCGAGAGTCTATGATGTAACAGTTCAGATTTACTTGTTTCTGTACAGAATCGAATCTTAGATGCATTTAAGATTGAGGCAAATAGGTACTCCTTTATTTTTTTTCTGCATAGCATCTGACAGGGTAAGCTATTGGGCCCGCTTCTGCTCCCTCAAGCATTTTCCATAGTCCGGACTATGGGTAATGCTGGAGCGCCTTTACGCAACACGTTTTAAGTGATACTTGTCTAGGCCTTCAAGTTCAACTGTACGGTCGAATTAAAAACAAACAAGTCTACTTTTAGACCCACCGTAAGAAAATCTAATTACTGGATTGTTGGCATATTAGCCAATCCAGAAGTCTGTTAACGGAAATCAATGTTTTCTCCTTGTACATAAGCAGAGGTGTAAACAAAACAAAACAGACAATAGGTAGGTCGCGGTGTTCGCACGCATCTACGGAACAATTGCGTTGCGACACCCACAATTAGGCATCCACAGTGAGTTGTTCCGATATGCCTCATCTGAAATTACATCATTTTATAATTACTTACTTCGATGCATAACAATGATCTAGTTTTACATTTTTTTTCTTGGGTATTGAGCATCTTTTATCGAGCATTGGCGACTCGTAAAATAATCACATACTCCGATAAAATTTGGTGACATCTCAACCATGTCTTTGGAATGATAAATGCTTTGGTTTATTTAACTACCTATTCCTATATATCAGTCTAAAACGATGATGATATTTACACCCACATCCTGTTCAAATAGACCCTGACTTTGAAAAGGTCATTGGAAGAAATCAATTATTCAAAGAGACAAAGAAATAAGTACCTAGTGAACTGAACTCATTCTGAAATATTTAAATCGATTTTAACTAACATGTTATCAAAACATATTAATTTCCGGGTTTTGACAAGCTTGTTGTAGGTAGGTACTGTGCTCATAACATTTATATCGATAAGAAAATGTGACATGGACATAAAAAATGTTATTAAAATGTCAAGGTCTTCCAATTGTCAATGTTAAAGAAAACATGTTTAGGAATGTGACATAATTTATGGAGATCATCTATGTATAGCAGAGGTGGAAGATTACCACAAAATATAGGTAACGTTGGGAGATTTTATAATGACCAAAAATTTTAACTAGAGATTTCATGAGCTAAGTTAATTGTAACTAAAACTTTTATAGCCAAGAACGTGAGATCTGACAGCTCATTTGTTTGGTATTACATGAGCGCCTTTCTACTCCAAATAATTATACTCGTACCTCTGCGCTTAATATACCAAACGTGCACGTTGATCGAACATAATAGAAAGTATGTCCGACATTTATTAATCCCTTTTTACTAATAAAACCATTAACAAGGCGATTATTGTGATGTAACGCCCATTTAATTCGTAGCAAACCGATACGTTTATGTAGAACAAAGTATGGGTATCGAGACTGCGTGCTTTTGAACCAACGATATACTAAATAATCGTTACGAAACCCGATTATGAAATAAATAAACTCGATTCGGATGATATCATTCGGAATCTAGATCCAATAACTCTTTTATTGTTGGTCACATTACTAAGAATTTGATTGGGAATTTTAATTTTTTTTTATATCTGTTGCGAGTTTTAGCAATCAACGTATAAACCACTGAGGTATTTTACCTGTAACGAATACACTATTGTGAGAACGTTAAGTTTTGGTAGTTGAGGTTAATGGTTCTTGTGTTACGTTAATAATGTTAAATAGAGCAAAGTTAATTAGTCAGCCTAGAATAACGATGACTTTTAGTTGTAGGTAACATTATTGTATGAATAATTCTGCCCTTTGAAACGATTATAGGAATTTGAAGCGAACTAGAATATTACTATGAATAGTTGTTCTATCGGAATCATAATCTTAGTATTTACGTCGTAGAAATCACCGCGTCATCAAGAATCAGTCTATTCCTATAATAAAAGTACTGAACAAAACCAGTGATTTTCTCACTGTTGTCTGCGACATATAATAGCTAGCGTTGAACGTTATTCGATATCGTGAAAGCTGTTGCAATGGGCAGTTGTGTCAGATTGTCCTAGGGCGTGGTTTCCTTGATGTAAGCAGTAAGTCCGTCGGCCGGTGGACCGGCACGAAACTGGAGCACAGTGAGCGACACAAACGCTAAGGCAATGTGTAGGTGACTTTGCGAGTTTAAGACATAACTGTGAATAGAACGTTTGTAAACTAAACACGTAACCACCGCCTCCAAATAAGGAAAATTGTGCTGAAAAAATATTTCTGTGTAGGTTTCATTTTCTGTTGCCTAAATTATTTCATAACATTCTACCTCCATGACCTTTTTTCTATTTTCATACAATCATTATTCAGCCCTTCAAACACCTCTTTTGAAAAATAAAAGCAATAAGTTTTTCAGAATTTAAATTGCTTTACATCTGTGCCTCACCTAGAACGAGTCGCGACAATATTTTCACAAAATCATATCTCACAGACAGTCTAGAAATCTGTCTACAAAACCTGTTTTATAAACTCGTAAAGTATGCTTGACAGATGTTATGTGTTCCTAATGGCGATGTAATGGTTAAACCGGAAGCAAAATTAGGCTTATAACCATTATGATCCAAGCACGAGGTGTTTAGTAATGATAGCAATTTGACATTTCGTAATATGATACCATTAATTAAATTGTAAGGGAATGTGTATGGACGCAAGCACTTGGTGCCGCGGAAAGGAACTTGTACTCGTAATATGCTTTACGATTTTGCGTAATGCCATGAAATGTGACTATTTAGTGTGCTTGTAGCAGTTGCTGTTATTTCCTTTTACGACAATATACGGCCTAAATGCGAACACAGCACCCCCGAGCCATACGCAAATTACGGTTGAATTTTATTGCCGATAAAGTGCAGAACAGTGGCACAATATTGCACTTTAAAGTACAAAGAAATTGCGTAAATGTTAAGGAAAGTGTGTTCATATCATAAGCATACTGATTTATGGTTGAGTGGCGAATATAAATTGACAAGCGTATGATATGTAGCCGAATTCAACAGGATGAACCAATGACTTCTGCTAAATGATTGATATTTATTGTTTATAGGATCCACAAGATGAATGGTCGCATGTGCAGCAATAAACGCCTAGATACTAATTCACCTAGCTCTTTTTGAATTTTTCCTATCACAAAGATCAACAGGAGCTACACATGCACAATGTGAGCACAACAAAAAGGTGATTTGCTTCACGGCGCCACCAAGATTCTTCCTAGACTATTCCATGTCTCTAACGGAAATCAGGAAGCGTCTACCATCATAACATAACATTACGCAAGGCAAGAATGATATATGACGAGAACTTTTATTAAAACAATTGAAGCAAATTGCTGATTGTTTATCTATACGTATTATCGTGAGTACAATTAAAGAAACAATCTGTTGAAAAGATATAATGGCTTTTATTATTGTTAAACGCAGTTGAGATCGTATAGTAATTAATATGAACTTGTAATTGTTGTGTCCGTGACTGTACTAATCATATATACATAGTATTCTAACTTTAAAAGTATCAAGTGGAACGTACACCCCGCTTGCAAAGGTCACTAAAAAGTCTACTATTACTTTTCGAATAGAATCTTGAATATAAGATAAGGGTAAAGTTATCGGGAGGATTCTACTGTTGATTCTGTACGAATAAGACGTAATAATAATGTCAGTAGCAGTACAAAGTCTGGGTTTGCGACCAGTTGATGACAATGCGTTATATCAATGTTACATGGAACTTGAGATATTATGGCTGGCTAACTGTGACACCAACCAGCATGTTCCCTTGTGTTGAAAACAGACGCGATGTTATGTTATGATAATGCCACTGTTTCACTTCTAGCCAATAGACGAAGACGTCATATATTTTCAGTCAGACCCTTGTGACCATGTAATGTTTATTCTTCACGGTTGAATGTTTGCAATAGCCTTAATAGCTATTGTCCTCGGTAAAGTAGATAATTGAAAACATGTTGTGGTGTCTTTATAACGTTAAATTGTACTGTGGTCAAATTATAATGATTTCAACCACGAGGGGTATTGCAGTTTGTGGTCGGTTTCTCGTCGGATGTCGGAAGTTTCAATAGGTACAGTCTGTACCCAGCATTATCTGACCCCTATTCTTACACCACTTGCCATCTACTTCTTTATACGAGGGGTCCGATATTGCTGGTCACTGACTGTACTTATACACAAACTGGTAGACTACCTAGGATGTTACTACTTGTAAAGTGTTTTCATTGGCTTCTAAAAAGTTTACTTGGAGCTTACAGTTGTATACAATATTTAGATTTATTGGTCATGCGTTGATTGTCTTTTTTGCCATTTTTTATGCACGTCATGTATCTGCGACGAAAAAAATACTGTTTCTTTCTTATTCAAAAGCTTAGTGTAAGAGACTCCGTATTAAGCCCAATGCATAATTATACATTATGAATATGAATACATTAAGATAATTTTAATATTTCAATTACTATCACCTGTAGTAAATTGCTTATATAATAACTAACAATAACGAATGTACACTAGCTTCTACTTAAGGTATTGCGTGCACAATGGTATCTAACAAATAATTGAAATTATTATAGATCGGCAGATTATAAATGAACTATTAATTAAAAACACTTTCTTTTGCAATCAGAATTAATAATTCACATGATAAAAGTATCAAACGCTTCGAACAAGGAAGCGGTGGTTCATTATACGAATAAGGCGTAATTAGGCAATTACGGCTATTGTTCTGTTAATTAATTCGATTCAAACCGACACCTAAGTATAGCTTGTCAACATTTTGATATCGTTACTCTACTTACGTATATATCGGGATCAGATTATTGCAATACCATATCTTTTATGTAACTTTATTGCCGTCGGAAACAAATTGATAATCGTTTCTTAACACTCGTACAATTTATAAATCGAGACGTGACTACGTCCTTAATGTATCCATTTCTATTGACATTCATGCCAAAGTGCGGACTATCACCGCTATGTCAACTAGTGTGGATAATTTGACTTGCAAGAGTTCAAAATACCGTGAGCTTCACTAAAGCGGGAACAAATTAGAATTTTAACGGTATATCGTGCTAAACGTAGAGTTGTTTTTGATACCGAAAAACCAAGACATACGATATACCTACAGTAGCTGATTTAATTTCGTCGGTGACACTTTAGATACGAATCAAAACAACCTTACGGATATTTTGAAAGAGAATTCCACCGTGAAGGTCGTATCCCACATCTAGTTTATCGTCGATCATTTGATTAGCAATTTAGCTTTATTTAAATGGATGTGACCGAGATTGATTAACGGGCGTCTATTGGTCGTGACTTAATCTCGCAAGTTTGCACAATGCCCTACGTCTATTAGTAATGGTATTATGTATTACGTGGAGATACAACAAAAAGCTACGCATGAACGGTGCGCCTATGTAACGGGCCCGACTGCCCGAGTCGGCCGCACTCCGTTATGTCATCAAGTATGTTGAGAGCAGCGTCCGACGATCCGACGGCCCGAAGCACCTGGTAGCCGACATAATGGCGGTCACTACACTACTTCAGACTACACGCACCACGCTTCATCAATTACTCAGTTACGGTACTCGATAGACCCAATTAATATTCAGTTCGGACATTTATGAGAAATATATGATCTATAATAACAAGTTGTTCGTCTTCAATTGACTTACCTACATAATCAGTCTAACCGCAATCGTGTATAAACTTTTTAGTCATAAACCCACAAACAGGTATAGTATCCTCGTGGATTGAGATGTCACGTATCGCCTTTCTCGTAACAAATGACGCCTAACAAGTACTGACGATCGGTGACGGCGGTCACTCACGAAACCACTCTGGAGTGCGATTCACTAAGGCAAAACATCTTTACAACCAAGAAATCATCGTTGAAACATCTGATGAAAACATTTCCGTATTCTTTAGTTAAAACTGCGCGATCGTAGCGCCTCAACGATGTCGACGGCGCGACGTAGAACTAAAATATGGTTCCGAATGTATGAAAAACGGTATTCAGGAACACAAATCATCCTCGCCTTCGACGACAACGGCCCCTTCGCCTTCGATTTTAACTGTCAAACCGTTAGGCTTGTAAATTGTGGATGTTTCCTTGGTTGTAGACAATCAAAATGTAAGTAAAAAAAGTATTTTTTTTAATTTAAATGCTTAGTATTGTTTTGTTTATTGTACTTTAATTCCTGAAACCTATATGGAGCCTATATGCCTATTTTTAATGTTTTAGATGGCAGTTCGTCTTTCCTGTATGATTTTTTCGTTGGAAGAAGCTAAGCGTCAAGATAATTTAGAAAAAAGACGTCAGGCACATGTGATTCGTATTATGGATCTTCTTACTATTGATATAAACTATATTAAGATATTCAGGTTGACTGAAGAGCTAATTAAACAATTGGAAGAAGATATTTCCCCATTTTTAGCAAAGGCGAAACGTCGAGGAGGAATTAGCAACCTAACCAAGGTATTACTATTAGATCAATATTATAATATAAATCACCATAGGCACAAAAATGTCTGAAACTTACTCTTATTCCAGGTTTTATGCACTCTCGCATTTTTAGCTAGTGGAAGTTACCAAAAAATATTATGTGAGAATGAAAGAACCTATATCTCGCAAGCATCTGCCTCGAGGGCTATAAGAACCGTAGTAGATGCCATCAACCACCCAGTTATTATTAATACCTAAGTACCTAATACGATTTCCTCAAAATACAAACAAACTGTAGAAAAGAGTTTTTTTATTATTTCATTAAACTTATTGTAGGGATAGGAACGTATCTGTTTCAAACCATATTTTAATCTTTTATTTTTGCCTTTTAAGATAAATGATCCAGACTTAAATATGCATGTGGATGTAACTTTTGGAGGTGCAACACATGACAGCTTTATATGTAATAATTCAGTCATAAAAATGCATTTGGAGCAGCTAAATAATACAGGAGAAACAGTGTATTGCTTGGTATGTATTTTAAAATGTTTCTTTACTTTTACCATCAAAAATTGAACCTGTTTACGCAGGTATTTAAATATTAATAATAAAATAAATTTGATTATTTTAAAATTAAATTAAATTCCTATTTAATTTATTTCAGGGTACTCCGGCTTAACTCATGATGGTTCCATGTAACAACCCTGAGCATGGATCAAGGGAAGAATACTATAATGATCTGCATGCAACTGCAAGAAATACTGCAGAACGAACCATTGGCATCTTTAAAGACCGTATTAGGTGCCTTTTGGTTCATCGTGTTCTTCACTATGATGGTGGGAAAAATTATTAAAGCTTGTTGTGTGTAACATAACATTTGCAATCAAGCCGGAGTTTCTCCAGTAGAATTACCAGCTCATTTACAGAGACAAGAAGGGAGGGTGATCCAGTCACTACAAGGAAGCCAGAACTCTATCAGTGATTTGGATAGTGGACGTCTTGCTAGAGGTCGTCTAATGAATAGACTGAGGCGTGGACAAAATAGTTAATAATAGAAGTAAATACTAAGATAGACTTAAGATATTACTAATTCAGGTTATAAGACAGTTTGTTAAATAAAAATTATAGCGTATGTTAAATAGTAATGTATATTGTTCATCTTAAAATATAAGTGGATGTTTTTTTAAATGTTGTTTTTTATAATGTTTTACTTGAAGATAAAATTAATATAGTCTAACAAAATAGTATGTACCTAGTAAAAGTCTTAATATAATTAATTAATAAATAAAACAATCTTTTAGCATACATTTTATTTTTATTTATTTATTAAATCTCGAATTGCACTACTTATTCTATATAGAGCCTGAGCCATAGCCCGATAGCCCTCTACTTGTCGACTAATTGCTTGGGCAATCAAAAGTTCTGCTTGTGCTCGACGTTCTTCGATGGCTATGAAACGCTCTGTGATGCTATTTCAGAGCGGTGTTGTGACGAAGGTAACCTTCTCAATAGTCGCCGGCGCGCTGCAGATTGACGCGGCGATACTGGTGAATGCGTCGGCGACCCCGTAATGTCTCTCTATGCACACGCTGAGTAGGAGCTGCAATTAACATTTTGTACTTATTAAAGTTATTCTTATCTTATTATATTAGCCCATGGTGTCCCACTGCAGGGCAAAGGCCTCCCTTCCTTCTTTCCTAGGCCCATAGCCAACCAAAAGTTATTCTTATCTTATTATATTAGCCCATGGTGTCCCACTGCAGGGCAAAGGGCTCCCTTGCTTCTTTCCTAGGCCCATATCCAACCATGGTTTGCTTTCCAAAAAGCTTACTAGCTTTTCTAGCTGATTAAACGAAGGAGCTGCGTTGCGAGACACTAAAAGATAAATAATTTTCATATTTTGGTTACATAGATAGTAGTTACAGAAACTGTGCTGTATATTTAAATAGAAATGTTAATGTGTACTTACTTTCGATAGATGTGGAACCAAACTAAAATACAGAACAAGTAGAACGCCATTGGGTTGGGGTGCAGAGTTTTTTTTAAAGTCCACTTAGCCACTCAAAACTACTTGGAACTTTGGAATTTCGAATTTTGATAAAAAAACTAATCAAGTTAAGATGAAGTTGTTTGTTTTGAAACACATAACCTACAATTACAAATGTCAAAGATTTGGAATTGTTTTATTGCTATAATCCAAAATAAATATTTTCTAAGTCGAAAATGATATAATTAATTAAATATTTGTCGCATAATAAATATAACGGGTTTTAAACATACATTTTGTGCATTTGTATTAATTTAAAATGACGAAATAACTTAAAAATAGGTTAGTCGAGATTTTCTCGATTATAACTCGAGATTAAACAGCAACACTGTAAACATCGTACTCATCATCGTTGTTCGGCAGATCGTCGACGAGCATAGGTAGCTTAGCGAATACGGTTTTTATCAACGTTGTTTTTAAAAGCGATCTTTACGATGAAACATCAGAGAACTCGTCGTTGTTAACATCTATGATGAGTCTGTTAGTGAATCGCATTGCTGATTCTGACCCACAAGATCCTTTCAATATGATAATGTTACATCAATATATCGTTTCGTATTTGGACCCGATAAACACAATGATATTCAGGAAGATAATCGTGACGGGAAAAATACGATAAAATAATAATTGCATAAGAATAAGAGTGGCTTTTGATCGACGATATGTTTTGACCACATTGGCATGTCAAAACCGTCTCATTGGTCCAGTTTTGAGGGTATGACAATTGGGGTCGCGTAATATTACGACACGATAAGTTTAAATAAGGAATAAGCATGAATAAGTCAGTCAGGTCTTAGATTGAGAATGCGATAGTGACAAAAGCACAAACAATGGGTAGCCTACTCAACAAAGACAATTAAGTTAATAATTGTGACCTATGTCGACACGCGTGGCGAATATTACCTGTGCCGTATTAGGACCGTTTAACTACCGGTTGTGTACTTAATCCCGGGGCAGATTCACGACGCGATTATCCTTATCAATTACAGAGACGCGTTCGCGCCTACACAATTTGTATGCTCAATTGTTGTACGTTTATGGAAGTAAAATATTTTTATTTTTAACTCATCTTAAATCACATCTGTTGAAGTTACGAAACGTGGCTGGTGAAAGAGTAAGCATGCAACTGTATCAGGGCACGTGCAAAAGCTCTCTACGTACCTGGCTGGTTTAGTGTAGTTGAGATACTGTTTGTAAAATAATATGGAACGAGAACGTCTGTCCTATTATGGTTGGTGACAATACTAAACACGTGTCGCGATTGTTTATATACTTATACCAGTACTAGACAGTTGGGCCTCCAGTGCTGATTGACAGTGACTCACTTGCTACGCACTATCCTCATATGCACAGGATATGGAACAATTTATGTTTAACCAAGGCTAAGTAGCTACTGAGAAATGTTTTTTTGATAAGTAGGTACTCATGTTTATTGTTACGCAAGATACTGTAAGTACATCTCATGAAAATTAACTATTCATAACAAGCAGACGTGGAAATGAAAGTAGAACAGCATGCCTTACATATTCCTGCATTTATAATTTCCCTAAGATTGCGAACTATGAATGTACTGGCGATAAGTAGTTAAGATACTACCTGTAATTAATATTGTTGACTAAACACGGATTGAATGACTTGTGACGAAACTGAGAGTACTGAGATAGGAAAAACGCTATTCACAGGACTGAATCGTATTGTAGGAAAAAGGTGATTGTCTAAGAGTCAACTAGCAGAGGTCGTTGTCCGCCAACGACTTGGCAAATAGTGCGTATCCTGGATGACTGGTTGATTACATGGAAGAATGCGGGATGAAGGTCGGAGAAACACGCGAACGAGACGGGATGAGAGACGGTGTGTGGGTATTGAGAGTTAAGGCTACGACCACACTGATGTGCGATAGCAAACGGTTCCACCTTTATCAAACTCAAAACGTTTCTGGCACTTTTTAATCCCCTTTCCCCGTAAGAGCTCCAAGGTTTTGATCTCTCTCCATCAAAAATGAGAAAACCAGTAAACAATATAGCGGAAACATGACTTTTTGTAATAATTCAGAAGTATATGGATAATAAAATACCTACGTTTTGCCTTTGATTAAGTGTTTCATAACATAACTTGACTGAAAGAATTTTTATTATTATTTAAAAAAATGTTTTATCACATTAGTGTAAAAACTACCTGCAGTATTTAATTTTCTAGTTGTTTCATTGTTCATTTAAAAAGTAAAGAACGCCAACCGTGTGCACTAAGCTCGTCTCCATTGTGCCGCCTCCGTCGCATTCCTCGACGTTTCCTCTGTCATTCACCAGTTTTTTGTTTGTTTATTCCTCAATTTACAATGATGGATAAAATCTTCATTGAATAATTGCAGTCAAGTCGTCATTATATTGTTTTATTTTTCTGATGACAAATAGCGAGATGGAAAACGAATGAGAGTGCAAGCGAACGTTTATACTCTCATAATTAAATGTCAACTGTTGCAGTCAGTTTTACCTCACCGCTGCTCGGATCATCTTCGCGCATAATTTACAATTATTATACTTAATATACTTAGTTGTTTCGTACATGTTCCACTGCTGGCATTTAGATTCTAGTAGCAGTTTCGACAGAAAAGTTCCCATGCGTCCGCTTACGGTTATATAATAATTTAGAAGAAGACCGCGTCAGACATTTGACCTCACCGAGCAATACCGAGACGTGGTGCACTTAGACGCGTATGTCCCTGCATTACTGTCTAGCTTTATGGAATAGCACACTGTCTGCGACATATTTGTTTATCTCTTCTAAATCTATGTAAACATTTTTGAATTAAGTGAGGCTAAAGACGTCGTAAATAGTTCTCGAGATTTAAATTGGGCGACAGGTCTTCATTATGTCGCACCTTTTATGGATAACGATATTTTTATCTGTCCCAGATTTATGGCACGTAGATGGCGTGGCGACTCTAAGCCTTATTCTCATTTATTTTAACAATAAACTAAATGTTTTTAATATTATCTTTAAATGTTAATAGTGTTATTTCTTTGATGTAATCTGGCAAATGAATTATATCTATCAGCGCGGTAAATCCAGCGAAGGATTAAAATAAAGAATGTTGCCTAATTTAAGATGTATTCATCTTAACTAGTAACCTACTGGCTACTGTATAGCTGTCATCGTATATTTTATTAATTCTCGAAATCATTATAATGAGGTGGAATCATAGAAATTGTTTTGAATTTCGCCATAACATGTGGAGAGAAGTTCGCGGTTTTTACGTAACTCACATATTCCTTCGTCGGGTTTGTTCAAGTTTTGTCCCAAGGATTGTTGTTTTGCTCTATTTCTTAAAAACATTTTTGTGTTATTGCAAGTTCTGGTGTACAAAGTGGTAAGAGGATCACAAAACTATTTGTTTTTTTTTGTGGCTGCTTCTTTATGACGTATATTGTGTAATCTCTTCATCCTTCTTATATTCTTAAAATCGTTTTCTCTCGTTCTCAGTTTGTTCATTTTCTTGTCTGAGTATTCTGAATTAAGTATTACACTTAAGTCGTAAATCTGAATAGCTATCGACAGTTTTCTAAAAACTCCGTATAAGTTCGTATGACATATGTGTGAAGTGAACACATGAATGTAACATAGAAAGTCACATGTTTTTTTTATACCGATGGATATTTCAGAAATACACATTCAAATTCAGTTAGCATTTGATTTTCATATTTTTTCGGCGTGTTGTCAATGAATTATTAATAATGTTTCGCAATACTAGTGCAATAAAGCCCTGGCAGTTATTTGTGAATTAGTTACAAACTGTGTCTGTATACCGCGGCAGATTTATAACTACACTAGGTAGTAATTAAAAGTTTTGTCATTCAATCCTCCGCATGATGTTCTCCTCAGCGGAAATCGTTCCCATGACCTTTTGTTTCGTGGCCATACGCTAATCTTTTTTATTTACGATTCAGCCACTTGCCTTCGGTATACGTACCTACATTGTATGTAGGTACTTGTTAAATATCATTTATTGCGCTTTTGTAAATAGGTCGAACAGCTGTTAATTTGTGTTTCAAATTAGATAAATGATGGTATATGATTTAATATCCTTTTTGCTAACAATTTTGTTTGCAGAAATTAAGATTATTTAATTAAAATGATATGTTAAATGTGACTTAAATCGATCGAAATCTAATAGGTTTAACGCCCTTCAAGTAACCTAAGAACATTGGCCTGGCGAGGTCTTTATAATTTAGACAGTTTATTAGATCACAACCGCAGACAACAAATATCTGTTGAAAAACATTTTATCATTAATGTATCTAGCGCTATAATTTACTTGTTTGATATTCTGTTGGCAGGTTAAGTCGTCAGTATCTAATAAGTAATAACTTTGTACACTAAATTAATTTATTTGCTGTGGAAGGGGAGGTCACCTATGTCACGGAGAATTTCTCAATAAATCTATAAAGTTATCATTTCATGTCGATCTGTTAGTGTAAGAAATTCGTGTACACAACTACTCTGCTGATTGTCATTTTGCGCAATTTCTAACAGATTCACGCAAATTATTATCGTAATTGAAGAGAATACAAGAATTAACAGGGCTCAGAGAGATTTTTAGGTCATAGTAAATATTATAACCTATATGCTCGCGTGAGTTACAATTTTACAAAGCAAGGGCACACGCTTAGTAATTATGAAAGGTAACACAGTTTCACGCTTTATTGAAATAAAAGAAAAACATATCACCGACAGAATGGGACTGTCGCGCACGTACAAAAACTCAGAATGCAATAAAAAGACGTAATATGATATAATTAATGTTGTACAATTTGTGTTGTAGGAAACTTCACGGGCGAGCAAACAGCGCGCGCACGCTACGTGATGGTAGACCCACCACGACTTCCGCGCGCAGTGAGAGCGAAGTCAGCGTACACGATCTCATCGACAAGGGATGACGCGCAAATTGCTGCAACATGCCTCGCATTGCCATCCTCGCATGCAACCAAAACGTGAATGAGTGCACACATGAAAGGGAAACTAAACATTACTGTATCTGACTCATGATAGATCTTTTTCATTTCGTTGTAACTTAAATGGCAATTCAAGATGGGTATCATATTACAAGAGTTTCCTCACTTAAAGCATGTCGATTCAGGAAGGACCCGCTAGTTATGTATTTGGCAAACACATTTGGCACACAGAAAACGTGTAATGGAAAACAATAATGACATAAAATGTGCGTACGAAAAGCGGAAAATGTTCAAATTAAAGGGAAATTATTATCCTATTACATCGGAAAAGTATGAAACTGTTCAGAAAATGTTCAAGTCCGGGCGTTTTTCCTGTATTTATTGTAACGTAAGTATATAAATATAGCTAATTTATAACATGGGTGGTACGGTCGGTTTGTCAAATCTCAAGAGACAATGTGTGACGATATGTGGGGCGTGGCTTGTTTGTCGGTGGCGGCGTCACACAAACAATGGAGAAAGCAGAGCATCAATCGAAATCATCATCTACTTGAGAACATAGACACAACAAACATGAGTGTGGAAGACAGACAGTGTAATCACTCTCATTGTTATTTCAAATTCGGTTTCTAATTGTAACCGCGAACAAATATAGGTTTATAATTGTATCGGTTGGTTCCTGATCGTAACCAGTCATTTGCCTATTATTAACGCAGTAATTAGATGAACGTGTAGTTAGTTCGATATGTAAAGGCCGTTAACGTTTGGAAAAACTCGCTTGCTCCATTTGGTGAACGAAATGTGAAAACTTTAATTAGGTGAAATTGAACTTGGATTTAATTTAGTATGTTACTTTTTATCATGTGGGCAGTTTTTGGCCTGCATGTGTAATAACACCAATACTTTAAACAGTAATGATACCGCACTTTTTCTAAGAAAATAGCTTACCGCCTACATATGTATATTCACGCTTGAAGCCGTATTTCAAATGTGATAATTTCCCAAGAGGCTTTAATCAAATTGAGAACGAAATCTTAATCCAACAATTCACACCATAAAAACCCGTGACTTAGCTTTATATCCAACCAATAAACAACCAATTCCACTAAGTAATTATTCAAGCGCCCACAGTCACAACATGGGGTGTACTGAAGCGGCGAAAGGCCCACATCGAATAAACCTTCAGCTGTACTACCCATAAAATGACAATAAAACTTGAATCGTGAAATAAAGCGCTTTCATATGTACATCAATGGAATTCCTATGATTCATTCATCGGATGCGGAGTTCGAATAGTGGGTGGTGTGTACGCGCGCATCGACTGCAAATCACTGCGGCTTTCCAAGGGCGCAGTATTCTATGTCTTATTGTAACCTTCAAGGTCGTTTTACATCATGTGTATACGAAGATTGACAGATAAATTGTCTATGTGTAGATGGATGGGCCCGTCAAGTGTGAAGATGAAGATTACTCATGTACACGCTAATCTATGTACAATGGTAAGTGTTAATTGAAAAATCTGATGTTTGTTAATTTATTAGGTAATTTTATGGTTAGGAGACGGCTAAGACACGAAGTTATTGGCTTTAAATAGATAAGTTATCAACGTACACCTGCCTAGCCTTTTCTCAAAATATGTTGGGGTCCGCTTACAGTCCAACTACTGCCGATCTGACCCCAAACAATCCAACTGGGTAATACGATAGCCTATAGCCTTCGTAAGACGTTTTGTCAGTCCAGGCTACGAGCGCTACGAGTACCTGGTTAAAAGCTAAAAAGTCTGACAACAAGACGCTACAAGGAAACGACTGTCAAAGACACATGACAGCCGGGACCAACGGCTTGACTTGCTTAATTGACAACTCTTTTGGTCACCCATCCAAAGACCAACCTAGGTTTAGCACTGCTTAAATATGGAGATAGATCATTTCCGCTGTTATCATGTAGTCACGAGCCACATAAGTTTTAAACAAAAACAACGAATATTTAAAGGTTTAAGCATATCACAGCATTGTGGTTCTCAAGGAGCTAGAATTTACAAAGGGTAGAGCACAAAATCTAGGTTTCCCGAGCTTTATCTTCACTCGAGCGCTGTTTGATCCTATACGGATTTACGAGGTTCCTACGGTAATCTAGTATAGTCTGGTACTTATGTTAAAGACGCCACAGGGACTTCTCTGTGGTCACGAATTTTTGTTACATTTTGTACCTAATTACTTACTGTTGATTTTGTCTTCAAAATCGTAGAATGTGAGGATGACAAAGGCCGTTAACTACATTATTGAGTGAAACCCATGACAAACTGGCCTTGAATTGCCGTAATTTGGCGATGATTCTTCGTCATCTGCCTAACCTATTCCCAACCATGTTGGGGTCGACTAGTCCAGTCTTTCCGGGTTCAGTGGGATACCAGTTTTTTACAAGTTTGGGTGAGGACCCAACATTTTCAATAGTGGCTGGTAATCTTCATTGTTGGGCCTGGACCTTTTCAGGCCTACCTGTGGGCTTTAAATACCGAAGACTAATCTGCTGGCACGCCCGCTACAGCAGGGCGTCGTGGCGTGCACGTGACGTCGCCGTCGCGGTGTCGCGGGCGCAGCATTGCGCAACAAACAACGCACTCAACCCGCTTTTACTCGCCGCTCGTTTACATGGAACGCGTCAATTACGTAAAATTGTATCAAAAATTGTATTCACGTACCAACTACCACCGGTATGTGCTCGCAACGAATCGCTGCCAATGTTGCCACATCTCTCGATAGAAATTCTGATAAAATGATTGTTATTTAATTAGCAGTTCACAATATCCGATACAAGTGCAGATATAGGTTGTGAAATTGTACATCGCATTGTAAATATGCGTAGAGGTCTAATAATTATAGAGTAACACAGCCCGTCATTAAAACAATAATAACATGTTCTGTTAGTAATAATGATACATCTTAGAATTGCGTAACATTCCTTTTAGGTTGGCGTAACGATAGGGAACTATCACACGAGTATCAGGTATCGATACTTGTGTAAGCCCTAAATTCCTGAAATGTGTGTGTGATTCATGCTACACGGGTGGTAAACGGACTATACACGAACTGTCAATCAAGTATTTCTGTACATCAAATTAAGTAAACTCTACACAAAAAAGTATTGCTTCGAAATAACTTTTTTTTTGTGGTGAGTGTGGTGAAAATCGCGTTTTACGGTAGAACTCAATAAAGCGCAATCAAAACATTTTGCTAAATAGTACAGGGATCGTAGAAGTATTTAAAGTAAACTAACATTTATATCAAACCTTACGGAAAAGTTGGCACGTTAACCCCCATTATCTTCGTAAATAGAAGGTTCCTTGGAAGGTATGAATTAGAACAAGAATATGATCACATTGACGACGAGAACAAGTGCCATTCAGATTCGTTTAAGATATTTTTTTCACACATTTTTTTTCACTAATGTCTAAGTCTGTATACTATTTCTGATTACCCTACAAAGCAACAAGTTGACATATCTTATTGGTTCTAAACAAGTGAAAAGCGTTTTTTCAAAGTATTTGCTCTACTAGATCTGTTCGGATATCGCAAGTCTACTTATGCAAGACAAAGCCACTTTTACTTTCATCGTGACGCGAATGAGAAATAAAAACAAACGTTTTTCTCACAACAACGTAGTTTTAAACGAAATAACATAGTTATAAAACTGTTAGTTAAACCTCTACTCGACACTGCATAGATTGACATTGGCCCTGATATTTGAACCGTAGTTTAGTGATCGATTATGTCTCGTGTCGCGACTTGCAGCCATGGTAATTAGGTAGTCGTTAGGGCTCGCATGGTGATAATTTTAACTTAAGTGTGTGTGACGTCACTTGGTTGTCGCAGCTGGTTATCACAACACAACCCACTTGACTGCCTCATAAGGGTTTGTTGTACAAGGCTCTTTAAAATTCACGTCGGGATCATTTTAATGGAAATGGAATATACGACTGCAGAACGAAAAGCGTGAATAATTTGAGAGGAAAATTAAGTCAAACGAAATTAACTGTTTAGTAAATAAGTTACAAGTCGTTATTTAGGGGATGTTTCACAAATTGAATAGAATGACTGCGTTCATTCATTATCAATCAAATACATAAGAATAAAGGGTCATTATTAAATGCGTTAATAAAAAATATTGCAATTAAAACAATACAAAATAAAATCATAAGACGGCCATTAATAAAGAAAAATCTATACAAAAATAAATATTAAATCAATCAATATTTCTCATAACAGGCATCAATTAAACATATTAGGTAAACGATCATTTCTTCAATAGAACAAACAGAGCTCGGTCGTCGGCGCTTCGCCCTTGACATTTCGTTACACTTCTCCGGTCGCGGCATAGACAACAGACCTTTAACTAAATGCCTTCTTCATCTTTTAAACGAATACATTTCAACTTAAATGTTTGCTAATTATTCACGCTCGAAAATATAATTCTTTTTTCATTATGTTCTTTTGATGACAGGCAGATAATAGCGGTTAGGTCTCTGTTTGACCTGTTGTGTCTAGATTTTTTGCTTCGTGCACCTAAGAGCCAGTCTGAGCGAACGGGTTTTGGTGCAGCTTTATGATGCAGCAAGGTTTCTAGATAAAAACTAGATAGTAATGTTGTAAGCTTTTAGTTTTTGATCTAAATAAGGTCTGTAACAAATCAACGTGTTGTAGCCACGTTTTATGGGCACAGCATGAAATTAACATTTTAGACTTCAAGGTTATTGGAAAGTGTAAGAATGCAACGTTTCTTCCAAAAAGATTCGGATCGCGAAACAAAGTTGAATGTTAGGAAACATTTCAATTTACTTGAACTCCCGCTTTTTCGAAACAGTTATTAAAAATGTCTTTCATAATAAGCCTTAAGTGCAAAGTAGGTTCATGTACATTTTATTATCTCGTTAACCCTCAGTAACCGTCCTCCGCTTTATATATACTTTTCAGTCTCTGTAAACTGCAACACTATTTTGAATAGTGATGATATGAATTCTCATCAATCTATGTTGCGTAGTATACGCGGTGTATGTCTACGCCTTTTCTACACTTCGCATACGTGGAGTTTACGCATTATCTTCGCAACGTCTAAGCAGCGACAACGTTTTCGTATTCGAATAAAATACACTCCTTTTTATGGAATTTCTATAACCTGTCTGGAGTTTATTCATAAATGCTGGTTCAAGTTAGGAGACTTTGAAACATCAAGAAATGTATGGTTAATCAGTCACTAAGCGTATAAGAGATTTGAAAGAGACCTTTACTCAGCATTGGGTGCCCATCAGAGGTTCAAGGAGAAGATGAATAAACCTGCACCATACTGAAAGTAAACGTACGTACGGAGACGTTCTATATTATTCTCTGTAAGTTTTCCTAAAAAAATAAAATAATATAAATTCTCAGGAACGACTAATAAAGTGATATAATACACGTGCTTTGTCCATACAGATTTAATAGTGTAATATTAAGGACAACAGTGCTGTACCGGTATGTGAGTTCCGGTAGCCGCGGGTACAATCGAGAACACAAGGTCGGCGCCACTCGCGGTGTTTGGTAGGCTGTCAATCACTACTCACACGTTTGCGTTTGAACAACGAACAACGTAGCGTGGCGTTTGTTGAACGACGTGTTTCATCTGTTTGTTACCTTTGTACTTATGGATGTTGTTTGGGATTAACAGAGCTTTAGCTCTATGGTTTTTCAATACTGCAAATGGGGGAATCGTGGCAATCACTTTGCAGTGTTTTTGCAGCGACTTTCAACAACATTGATGATAACTGTTCTGTAGCTTTAAATCCATCAATTCTATACAGTTTTGTCTTTTTCGTTATAATTACCGCTGTTAGAAACATAAGACGTACATAACTGGCGAAATGTGGGTGTATTATTATTAGGCGTGATGTTATATCATTATGTTATCGCTGATAGAATGTCACTCTGTCTTGGCCTTCAGGTGATAATAAACATGACACACACTATTATGGCTTCAAAATAAAATAATAGATTATGCATCTGTGAGATGAAACTGTGTCTTACTTTACAGTTGCTATTTTAAATGTTACAACGTATGTATACGGGGTAGTTACATAACATATGAACTTTAATGTCGCGTTATGGCGTTACATCAACCCCTATTACCCTAAGTAGAAATTAATCCGGAAAGTTACAGAGTTTCCGACAACCCTTTGGCTCCAAACCGGCTTTTGAAAGTCAAATCAATTTAACTGTTGTCTAAGGACATGTGAAGTGATTTGATTGACTTTTGTTATCTCAGGCACCAGTCACAGGTAGCATGAAGAATTGAGGACCTATTAAGACTGTGCGATGTTTGTTATGCGATTTTAAATCAAAATACAGCATAATCCTAATCCTCGAGCATTTAGTGTGCGACAAGAATAATAAGTATCACCTACAGTGTGAATTAAGTCTTAAAACAATTTTTTTATTTAAAACGTTTTTAATAATATTAACACCGTTTCAATTTTCGCCAAGTTTCACACGGTCCTTCTAGGGCCTCTGAATTGATTAGAGACTTGTTCATGTTCCGGCTTTCAGTAACCACTGTTGCGTTGTCAAAATAAAATAAACTAATGTTTAATATAATAATATATCAATAGTGTCCGTAAAATAAACATCACTTACGATCGAAATGTTTCTAAGTATTTTTGTTAAGTGATCTAGATGCAACTTGTTATTAAATGCAGTTATTTCCTTACTGATAGTTCAATATGCATTGGGACTAAAGGAATGCACCGTATGCGTCAATGCGTACATTAATAAACAATTGTGTAATAGGAAAATGTTTTATTTATCATATTTTTCATGTAACAGGTCGGTAAATAAGTCTACGAAGTTGTGTCTTGGTGTTTGTTGATGCGTTGCCAACCATTGAGATGAATGTAAAATGTCTTAAATGCAAGGAACAAGAGGTTTACACAGTTTATGCTATTTAGCAATAAATACAAGGAGATTGATTCGTAATTGGGTGCATTTCTTGAAATTGGGGCCTAATTTGCAAGAAGTTTGATCGAGATAACTTGGGGTTCAAACTGGGCCGTCTACAAATCGAACGAATTCTTTTGGAAAATTTTCTTCACTGTCATTTGCTGATTATGAGAAATCCACGACGTTTAGGGCTATAATACCTTACCTATTGACTAACATTTTCTCATAAACTAGAAACTCTGCTGCTAGTAGAAGTAAGGTTTGTATGAAAGCGACATGGTAAAGAAATATATAATCATTTCTTTATGCTTAACACCATACATCATCATCTACCTAGCCTTTTCCCACCTTTTGTTGGGGTCGGCTTCCAGCCTAATCGGATGCAGCTGAGTACCAGTATTTTACAAAGAGCAACTGCGTATCTGACCTCCACAACCCAGTAAGCACTGGGTAATACGATACCCTTTGGTAAGACTGTGTGTGCGACTGGTGTTTAACACCATACAATTAAGTCAATATAGCAAGCAAATGTTGCGTAAATAAAAATTAATCATAAAAACGTTGTTAAACCACATAAATAGAAAGAAAATCGCGATTGTTTGCCACATAATCCTACGTTTTTTGTCCTTACAAAAAATGATTGTTTACAATTTGTTTCGCTGTTGCCACACATAATATGCGTAAAGATATATTTATGTTCCAATTACGGTTTATTTGTTTGAACTTGTACAAAACAGTACTAACGATGTTGGTTTTCATAAGCATAGTGATTAGTCCTTCTGTTTTCGCAAGAGTAGCGACATTTGAGTGTCTTTCCACTGCTGTGAAAATAAATTGTCAGATTGGCGGTCAGTTCAAATGAAATGTAGATCATAAGAGGTACTATTAAAACAAGCGAAAGACTTTTTCTTTAATTTTTCCAATTGTAGATGTGCAATAACAGATATAAAGGGACATTTGATTGATCGATTGAGACAGTTTTGTGATGTGGTTGATCCAGATTCATGTAAGTTGAAAGCGCCAGGGTACCTCGCAAAATTCAAATTTTAAATGAACTCAAGAGGGTTGTACTCGTGATTTTAATGATTATAATTTTGTAAATATATACGTATTACGGCTACGAATCATATTTGAATCAATATACAATCTAACACTGGCCGAAAATCCAAACCAAACTGGCCGAAAGTTTGAATGTCGTGGGGTACCCTGGCACTTCCACCTTAAACGATCGTGTATCGCAAAAACTCACTTATCCGCACTTTCAGCGTACAGTGAAAGCACTAAGGTAAGTGTGTAAGTAAGCCGAAAGCCTTGTACTAATTACCTACAGCAATATCTGGTTATACGACAGGTGCTAAGTAAAACAACTTAGCCGGACATAAACTAAGATAATTTTTAAGATAAACAATTCCATTTTATTTATGATCTCAACTTAATTATGCTGACAGACCATTTATTAGGCGGTAAACAAAATTTAATTACATTGTGCATTTCGTTACATTTAATTTTAGTGTCCACTTTCATACTAAACATTTTAATAAACGTTCAACAACGGTAATAACATTACGCAAGTTGCTCTTCTGATGGTAATTAATAGAGTAGGAAATTACTATTTCGGATAGTTTTGTGAAAGTTTAGTACCTAGTGTTGTTACCTGGATATTTGTTTGGCGGTGTTCGTCGGAGTTAGAAGTAAAAAACGTAGTTTTTATTTGTAGCAGAGTTTGTCATAACGACTTTTGAAACGATCACGGTGTGGTTTTAGACGAGCGCGTTGGTTTTGGAAGCGGAACAAATTGACAATCGAATTACGGATTCCTGCGACGGCGCCGCTATTTTACAAACATTACATTCTGACTGTAAAGTAGGTCGTGACAATATGGTTTTGAATGTCTGATGTTACCATTCGCGAGAGTCATTAGCGATCATTCGTACAGCGCCGACCATGATTGATGACTTTGATGAGTATCGATCGAAATAATATCGCAATCACTTGCAATAGAATAGAATTATTGTTTTGTAAAGTTGTATGAACATTTAATAAGTTCAAACGAAGCGTAACTGTGAGGCGGTTACAAAATATTAAATCAGCACTTGCTGCGAACGAAAATCATTTAAAATCGATATTTTATAGCTAGCGATTGGTATTGTTGTAAGTAGTATCTACCGATGCAGCTTACTCAGATACTGTAGCGATAGAATAGTTAACGTAATTACCAACATTCGTGTCTTACATCATATATTATCTATACTTGGTTATATACTAAAAAACTAAGCAATTAAGCTCATAACAAGCTGTAGTTTGTTAGCAGTAAGAAGCCTATTAAGTGGATATTCTATCTACAATGTGTGCTTAATACGTGACACGTAAAGGGGCCAATGAGCAGCTTCATACCATAATAATATAATATTGTATTGGATACGGGTTTATAATATAACAAAACGTAACGCGTTGTGTTGTGACATTTCAACGATTCAATTCTCTGTGAGTGGAAGTAAGGCCGCCTGTTGTGGTGCAGCATCTTTGCGGGGTATCATGGCGTCTGCAAACGCGTGCAATGACTCCGCTTTAATTAATTGCCCACATGACGGACGCTCGCGTTGCAGACCATTTACAGTGGAATGGTTCTTATCACAAGACTTAGTAAATGAAGCTAATTTTAGATCGGCGACGGCGCGACCGGCACGTTGACCTATCAACTTGCAACTGAGCTATTCACTTGTAATACCTATTCGATTGTAATGCAATAAGATGTCGAACGCTATTGCAGTTTCAGTATTATTATTTCCTGCTTCGCTTGAAACATATTTTGAAACTCTGTTATAATGAATCGGTTAAAAGCGTCCACTCGTAAGAAATACTTGATATCGCTGAGCGCTGCAGTCGCATAAAAAACGTGACAAACTACGAATTTGTAAGCGCAGTTCGGTGCGGCGAACTCTCTCTAGATGTAATATCAATTTGTTGGGTGGCCTTGGCACACTAACGTATTAGAGTTTCTCTTGACAAAATGGGGGCAGAACGTTTTGTTTGTGACTTAAGATGACAGCATGAATCGTCCGGGAAATCCTAGTTGCAGTGTCGCGTCGCGTCAACGTAATGTTTCATCGAGTCACTCATTAAACCGTCTGTGCGAAGTTTGTCGCAATGTCTGCTCACCTAGAACAGTTTGTTTACAATGCTCCTTTGAACGGCTGTGGTTTGTCAATATAACTTGCTAAAACAAATGGGCGGGTGTGTGCTTATTTGGTGACTGACGGTATAAGTATGGCGTAATTTGTTAGCAAGTTGATATCAGAATCAAAGTACTATATCTAAAATACTTGCTTGTAAACTTAGACGGATACTGACACATTAATTGAGTGTTGCTATTATAACAATGGTTTGGCTCTCAGCGAATAAAACCAATAACATGTGACTTTCATAATCCTAGCCTCATTTCTATTTGATAGATAGATATATGTGGTTGCCTCAGCTTTGTGGGACAAAAAGCGCAATGAGGCCGTGTGGCTAGTTGGAGAAAACTTGATAGCAAGCCACTATTATGTGAATAGACATTACTTCTATACTATGAACAGTCCACTGTCAGGTATAACTGCATGGCTGCGGGTAGTTCACAGAGATACCGGGGCCTCGACATAAAGGGCTAAGAAGGAATATGGGTGGTTTTTAGTCAGTAGAAGTCTGACACTCCCTTTCGCTCTGCCCAAGAGCGGGAGAGGTTATTTGAGGATTTCCCAACCCCGAATAAAAAAAAGGTATAACTGCATAAGGATGGACGGTAAACACGAAACTCTTTTACATATGAACGCTTGGACCACGACAAAAAGGAACTGCGATTAGGTTGAAAGGTTTACTACCTTCGTCAAGATTAATCTAAGTCATAGTCAACTCTACGATAGTCGTCGGCTACAGATAAGAAAAAACAATTTAGGGCTTATTGAATACTGCATGAACATGATAAAGTATGCCTTTGTACTTGGTGAAAATATAAAAGCTGTTGAATATTTTTATTTAATTTATTTATGTTACTTAATGTGTAAGAGTGGGACATAGGCGGAGTAAATGCAAAAAGGCATTCTCTACAAGCCAACCTTTGGGTTTTGGCTTGGAGTTATATCCGTATAATGCGTGTCTGAGTAACGCCGCTGACGTTATTTTAAACCTACAGAGCCCAAAGACTATGATGATACTGTCGACAAAATCAAGAAGATGTAGTGCTGCTTACCTCAGTATAACACAAAGCGCAATGATGCCGTGTGGCTAGTCGGAGGCCACTCGAGAGCTCGCCCGCATGGTGGTGGTCTTCACGTCATAGTACGCCTGCGCGACACCGATACTCCCGGCGAATCATGTCCTGGAACAAAATGTACTATGATAACATCACGCCTGTAAGGCAGAGGTGTAGGTACCTAATGGAACACCCAGATTTCACCAATTATGTTAAGTCTCGTATTATAGGGGGCGAGCCTATTCCCATAAACGGGCATGAATCCAGATTCTGTGGCTACTACTGAGAAATTCCTGATGAAAAACCCAATTACACTTTACCCAACCCGGCAATAGAACACAGGACTACATGCTCAGCAGTCGCTTGCGACCATTAGACCAACGAGGCAGTCTACTATGATAAAATTAATAGATAAGTGCTTCAGTTTACATTATAAGGTATCGTATTAGCCAGTAACGGTGTTGTGGGGATCAGCTAGTCAGTCACTCCAAGGATCTGCATCAGGTTAGATTGTAATCCGATTTCATCATAGTTGGGAAAAGGCTAAGCAGATGTTGACGAGGACTTCAGAGTACATAAGAGTAAAAGGACCCGATCCTCCAGTCCTTGGAGCTCTATGCAAATCTTGAAGCCGTAACAATAGCTTAGGACGAACATATTATCTAGCGCTAAGCCAGGGCATAAAATGCGCGACCAACTTACGATCCTCATTACCGACTGAGCATAAAACAGAAGAAGATTGATCACACCGAACGTGTTTTGTGATTTACTTGACATCGGAAAATGTTCGAAAATATTCATAATTTGAATGCGAAGGAATTAGAAAAAGGTTTCCCAGATTTCGGAATCAAAAACAAATGATTCAGGCTGACACAAATAAAAAAAAAGTGAAATACTAGTTTCAGTTTCCTGGTTCAAAAGTTACATGTCTTGTTATGACGATCTAGAAATTATGATAACCTCTCAGTAGAATACTGCCCAAAGAAATTCTGTTTGCAGATTTTTAAATCAGTAGTACATATTGATGTTATTGTGGAGAATTCATACAAATTTAACATTCAAATAGTGTAAAAACACACTAAAAGCAACAAAGGAGCTGCAACCGAAAATGGTTGGAAGATTTTTAATCTTTGTTAATTTTATATCGAAACTCTAGTATTGGAAAACCGTAAAACCGAATTGCCTTTACAATGTGCGCATGGACCAGGTTCGGTTATTTATTTTTTATAAATAAAGGTACCCAAAAGTTGTATTGAAAGGAAACTAGTTCTACGGGGCAGTCACCCTACGACCGTGAGCCGTAGTGAACGAAACGTCGGAAAATTAATAATAGTTGCACGGAGAACAAGTTTTTCTTCTTGAAAATTATTATTGACGTAAACGTTGATATACCCTTTTAGTATTTTACAAAAACCGGCCAAGAGCGTGTCGGGCCACGCTCAGTGTAGGGTTCCGTAGATAATAAAATATTATGTAAACGAAGTTAAAAAAAAATACGGGCAAATGAAACTTGACCTCTGGATTGTATAGGCGCTCATACGATTCAGGGACCAAATTATATTGGTTAACTGCAGTTTCCATCTGTTGTTTCCATCCAAGTTCAAAATAATTTTCCTAGAAAGTCCTTATAAAGTTCTACTTTTCAGATTTTTTTCGTATTTTCTAAACTTATGGTTCAAAAGTTAGAGGGGGGGGGACGCTTTGTTTTTTACTTTTGGAGCGATTATTTCCGAAATTATTGACATTATCAAAAAATGATTTTAGTAAACCCCTATTCATTTTTAAATACCTTTCCAACAATATATCACACATTAGGGTTAAAATTAAAAAAAAAAACACTTCCCACTTTACATATAGGGGGGCTACCCTAATAAAACATTTTTTTCCAATTTTTATTTTAGCACTTTGTCGGCGTGATTGATACACATATTGGTCCCAAATTTCAGCTTTCTAGTGCTAACGGTCACAGAGATTAAGCGAGGACGGACAGACAGACAGACAGACATGGCGAAACTATAAGGGTTCCTAGTTGACTACGGAACCCTAAAAAGCAGTAAAATTTAAGCGATGCATTTACGAACTATGAGGAATTTCGCGATGCGGATGTTATTTTGTTTTGTCACTGCCATGCAAATGTTTCTGCATGGTGATCTTACGTGCAACGTATGTATTGTATATTGTATTTTGATAACCACCAGTATTAACTGGGTTGTGGAGGTCAGAGAGGCAGTCGCTTCATGTAAAATATTTTTATTCAGCTGCATCCGGTTGGACTGGAAGCTAACCCCAACATAGTTCCAACTATGTAGTTCCAAAAGGCTAGGCAGATGATGAGTACTTTCCAAATCATTTATTTTATAAATTAAAGCTGACAGGTATTCTGCAAGTAAGCTGTTGTTGTCCGGTATTAGCACCGCAGTTGGGTGTGCTTAGAGAAACTCCGTGAAAAGAATACTTAAGCACCGTTCTCTGGACAGTCAGTCCCTCCAATAACCATATTAGATTGTAAATATTTTCTCCACAGGAGCTATTCTCGTATAACTCATGGCGACTCGAGATAAGATTGTCGCTATGGTTCCTTGTCGTCACCCGTACAGGGCACGAGCAGAGAGCACCGTCATCAGAGTGCAGGTCTGTGTAGTTAGACCGGTTGTTTTATTCGTATCGAAAAACTAAATAATATTTAATTTTGCAATTTATTTTCTAATTTAATACCATATTGCATGATTTTCAAATATTTTTGTAGGACCTAATAATTAATTGTAATCCTTAGTTGGACTTGCACACCATATTTGTACGCTTCCTGGCATAACATAGCGCTCTGTTCATCAAACATAAGACCTGTACTTTTTTACCTATGTTAACAAATAAATTATGATTTGGTTTGAAATCGTCCTTATCAAAATCTGGTTAGACTGTAAGCCGGCCACAACATAGTTGGGAAAAGGCATGATGATGTCGATCTTCTATGCAAGTGCTTTGTTTCACTTATTCGAGAAAAGGAATACTAGGCTATAGGCTAGATTTTTAATGGAGTTTGGTTTTGCCTTTTTTTTGGTGGGTGGGAAATCATCAAATGACTCCTCCCGCTCTGGGCGGAGTGGTAAGGAGTGTCAGACTTCCACTGACTAAAAACCACCCACGATCCTTCTTAGCCCTCCCCCGCGGTATCTCTTTCGAACAACCTGCAGCCCGTTTGGCTTTGCCCTAGTTTATTTATTAGCTCATTTTTGGCATTTATGTGTTCATTTAGTGAATGTCAATGCTGATGTTGTGCTGATCCACATAATTAAATGAATATTTATTACCACGACATTAATCTAACCAATCTTGATTAAATTAATCATGCTCCGACGACTCAAACGCATTTAAAACATATAATTATAATTGATGTAGGTTAGTAATTAGTTGAACCAAATAGTATAAGGTAGGTAGTGATGTATCTATTGAACTAATGACTTGAATGCCATTTTAATCAGAGTCACTTGTGGCTGATGATTCCGATTTAAATGTCAATTAAATATAACATCGGAATGCATCGATGATAATAAATCGATGTTGGAATGCAACGAGAAATCGATAGGTTTGAATTGGAATTGATAATCACGGGTCAAGTCGTGCCGGTGACGCTACGGTATGGTGCTTCGAGCTGCTACGCCAATGTTGCGTCCAATTAGCATAACTTTTTATGAAGTAGACACTTAATTATTGATCGTAATGTTTAGTTGTTTTGTTAATTACTTACTAGCTGAAAATATTTCACTTGACAAGTTTGGTATTTTGATTGTTTTTATTAAATCATTTTATTTTCATAATCAAGCAAGTTTGCATTAAAAGTTTAGTACTAAGAAAAATATGTAATTATTTTAATTTGCATAGGTAAGTAGTAAGGATCACAATCTTTTGAAGGCATTTGGTGCACCTGCGTTCAATTAAGCGCCTTCATTTTTTATTACTAGTCAGTAGCTCAATAATTGACTACTGATAGCTATTTATAGCACAATCATGACGTCTTTGTAGGTCAAGCAATCGTTACTATGGCCTCAATGGGGGTCACTTGTCGAGACTACAATGTTGAACCTGTCAAACCTATTCACTGATTGTTGCTTATTATCTGATGACTTTTACATAACTCGGAATCATTATAAATTATACCTCTAATGTTGACGGTGACAGCGGACAATGGCAATCAGATATGCCTGCCGCTTGTGAGTACCAGATGGTAATATTCTAAACGAATAGACATCGTACTATTCTATCTTAAATAAACGACGTTTGAGACGATGAAATCCTTTCAAAGGTCACACGACTTACGTAATATAGGTCTGCTTAGCCGAGTTTTTGGCAGGCGTAGGGAAAATGCCAAATAGTCTGAATATCTATGGGGACAAATAATTTGCAGAAATCAGGTTTTTCTTAATGGGCGATGGCGAAAGAGGTTGGGTCATCTCATTAAGGTGATTGAGAATGTTAAAGTTGATAACTGGTCGAATGCCATCCGACCGGTTGGGTTAATGTCGGCTGTGCCCGCGTACACGCACGAAACTTGATACAAAGTTGCTAACTAAATTATTCTTTTTGTCCTTTAAATTAGTTTCTAGGCGACTGAGTGGCTGGTAACGAGTGGGCGGCAGATAACGTGAAAGTCGTCAATGTGTCAATAGGTAAGCACAGACAACTCAACGAGGTCGTAATTAATAGATTTAAATCTAACACATATAGGATCATTGACACTAGAGATAGACAAATGGAAGTGAGACTATTTTCTGGGTGACCAGACTATTGTCCGGTGATACAAAAAGCCGGAGTTTCAAGGCATGCCGCGGGGTCGAGCGCCGCACGCCCCGGCCTTGCCTGCCAAATAACAACCAATCATAGACTGCAATAATTGTTCACCCACCGTGAGCAGCTAATAGACAATAAGTAAACATCACTAGGAAAGTTATCTCGGCTCGTTTAACCACGCGGGGTGCCGCAGACATGCCATAGACGGCTATAGATAACATGTCTCAATCACAATGGCAAAAAGTGTTAAGGTAGCTAATGAACTATTGTTCGAAATAATTCAATACGCACTCGACATAACTGGGGCACATTGTTTTAATTAGTCGTATTTTATTTTTGTTAATGATATGTTATCGTGTTAATGAGGACACCAACCGAGAGATGGTCATTATAGACAGGTTTTTGAAGTTCCGAAATGTTTTGTTAACTAATAAGATTGACCATAAGTAAATCGAATTGTTTGTGGTTACCTTGCACTGGGTTCCAAGATTTGGTCGGTAGTTGAAGTGGATTATGTGCAAGCTTAACGATTGCTAACACTAGGTATGTGTGCACTCCATTAGCGAAACGAATCGTAATTCATGTTATTTGCACGTTTCATCCTCATTGTTGAGCCTTCAAACCTTGACGAAACAAGATTAAGGCTATTCTTTGCACAATTCGGTAGGTGCGTTACAATCATCGAGTTTCCGCATTTCAAAATCAAACAATAGCTTTTTCGACGTGTAAGTAACACAAGCCACGGCTAAAATGTATTCAAACGGGTTTTATGGATATCGAATTTGTCGTTAGCTTATTCGATCGGTATGTGCAGTAATTATTTTTGCAGTTTTCCTGGTGCGATAATTTCCTTTGGAGGAATTCCTACACCGGCGTTGGCGCCGTTTTCACTTAAATACGGCTTCGTTAGTCGCTGCACGCATTGCTTAATCGTCATCGTTTTATTGAACAATACATTACGCTGAGCACACACACACTAACGTGATGTCACGAGTCGTAACGTACACCTACCCTATGTAATACTTGCTACAGTAAAATGTGAATGCCAAATAAATGAAGCACTGGAAACGTTTTTCGTGTATGAATGAAAATTAATGGTACAAAGGAAAAGTTGCTAAATCATTTTATTCATCCCAAAAATATTAGATCCTAATAAGAAAAGTTACAGGCAGAAACTATGCATGTTACAGTGCATACCAAAGAACTTTAATATTTATTTAGAACCAATACAGAGTGCTTCAATAGCAGTCCTAGTAGTCTCTTACACTCAACAGAAAAAAGTAAAAAAGTAGTGACATCGTAACACAAGATGACATACCACTTTGAATATAGTATGCGCGAACATCTGTCGTAAATACCGGACTTAATTATTGAACTAGACATACAATGGACGCAGAATGCTGGCCGTGGGAAAGAAGCTGACATTTAGCGGAGAGCGAGACCGAACATCTTCGGTTACCTAACGACGCAGAGACACCTCGTAAGGGCACACCAATCATTAATATACTTAATGGTTTTACATTTACTAAGTTCTGTGCCATAGATCTTTTTTTTTTTTTTTTTTTTTAAAAACGTTGCCCCACACTAGGAATTTCTCCTGTATCGTGGGTGCGTTTACAAACATTTAAACTCACATACACAAACCAAACACCCAGACCCGAAACAACTATCGGTAGGCCATACAAATATTTGTTCCGTGCGGGGATCGAACCCGCGACACGGAGCGCAGCAGTCCAATCGCTGAGCCACTGCGCCAACCGTGCCGTCAAATCTGCTCAGGACTTGATATTAGGTACTTGTACAAGAGCCAAGTACTTAATATCAAATGTAACAAAAGATACTGCAGTCACTGTCATTTGTTATTTTCATGTTTAACAAATTGAACAGCTAGTTTCCGAACAATACCGTTTCCTTACAAGCGTCCAACTATTTGTTCTCCAGAATATTGCTTGGAAACTTTGTCGATTTATTTTACTTTTCGTAACTAATATACAATACAGAGTAAAATGATTTAAGATCGTAAATAACATGTATTTACAAGTAAACGACAGTAAAGTTGACTGGTAAAATAACAATCACTGGTATTCACTAATTCGGTAGCTTGTTTGACGACGTTGTACACGATTGTTTGAATGGCAACTTGGTGCGTTTACAAAGTAGGTCTCGGTAAAACAGTGGCTCGTCTCCCCAGCTGTATTGTCACGGTCACGTCAAGATAATGTCAAATTTAATTTGTAATAGTTGAAAATATTTTGGCTAGTGAAGTTACAAAATGCGTAAAGTTAACAACTTGTGCGGCAGTTTGTAATGCTTCACGTGGCTTGCGAAACGTCGACCGTCCGTTGATGGAATGTGCTTGATATGTGCTAAGTAATATCGTACTTTATGTAAATAGAAAGGTAAACCATTAAGAAGTTTTTGATGCTCATTCAATGAATTTGGTATCTACGTCACATTTGACGTCACTTTAGAAGAGTTATTTAAATTAGATAGAGCTGAAGAAGATGAATGAATGGTAAAATGTGTTAGTGTGGTAGAGTGTGTTGTGTTCATGCTTAACTCGTTATTCAATACGATTAAAGACCAAGATATTCCGATTTTCGGCATTCGGTTTGACTAGAACCCGACCCCATCATCAAATCATTCGGCTATTTCTGAATTTATTGTTATTTAGTAAAGTATATCTATGTTAAAGATAAAATATATTTATTTATGAGAAATACTAGTTCCTAGAAGACTTTGCAATGGAATACTTAACATTGGCCGTCGATAGCTCCTCTAAAGGAATAAAATGTGTTTAACAGGCATTATGCACGCCACGGAATTTTATTAATTAAGTTTCTAGTATCTTGGGCGTGTGCTTGAACATGAATGATACATGTATAAGGAATCAGATAATTAATGGAATAAATGGATTTATATTGAGATAACAGAAGAAACGATGTCCATCGTTTCTTCGTGTGGAAGATAAGAGCCATGGGAGCATATTTCACACAGTCTATCCAATACTTCTTATTGTAGAATTTTCACCGTTCTGGTTAGAAAGGGCGATCAAGGTTAATGTATAAGAATAAGATAAGTAAGGAAAAAGAAGATATGGTTGAACCTCAAATAATTGAGACAATGGCAGGAGAATGATGTTGGTCATATTGAAATTACAGAAAAGATTTACTTACAATGCTATTTTACTTCTTATGGAGAATCGGATTCAGCTGCATCCGGTTAGACTGCAGCCGACCGCAACATAGTTGGGAAAAGGCTAGGCAGATGACGATGAAGAGATTCGTAGATTTACTTTCAACTGCAACTTTGCAACATCACAAGATTGAGTTAACATATTGTAATCGACAACAGTTACAAGTTCATTAAAATAACCAATGATGTCGAAGCAAAGGAAATTGTACAAAGTTACTAAAAACAATTTCTTAACGCAAAATCGCAATTAAAATTCTTCGATCTTCTTGCGTATAAAACAGCAGTCGTGATTCATTTGTCTCTATTTTTTTGTTGTTACTACGTTTGAGTAACCACTACAAAATTCACTGGAGATCTAACTTGGAGGCTTAATCAATTAATTTTTATTAAAGTTGACCGGAACTGTATACGTTTCAGATATGGTGTTGTGTAAAATCCGTTGCAAAACGTAAACATGATCAGTAAATTACTAGCTTCGGCGCAATTACGCTGGCACGCAACAGTTTTCTGTACATTTGCTACACCCCGCCTTGATTCGTTATTATTTCATTATGTTTTTATGAAACTTCTTGTAGTTCGCTAAAATGGTTATGTACTAATTGCAGTTTTGTTCGTTACGGTTTTTCTGATAAGCAGTTATATTATTGTTCGATTATTCCGCACCAAAAGCGTGAAGGCGTGGTGGGGTGGGTGGTGGAGGTAGGGGGGGGGAGGATTTGATCATATGTTTTTGAAGCTAGCCAAATAGTGGGTTAATCGGGTTTGGATCGATTCTCTCGTTTTGCGAAACAACTATCCACCTGTGCGACAACCAAATTTAGCCTATAGCTATTTATTTTGTCTTCATCATTTTTAAAGGTCGTCGTGAATCGTCTCTACAAAGGTCAAGTATTTAAAAAGTTATTCATTCAGTCACATAAAATTACTTATTCATCGAATTAAATGCTCACAAACAATAAATTGAGCGGACAGGTCTCCCAGGTCTTGTTTAGTGCTTTAAGACAAAAAACATGGCTGACTAAATGACACAGACAATGCAGTAAGTTTTAAAAATAGTCATCAGGTCTGTGTTGCCGCCTGCTACGAATTTCACTTGGAACTAGTCACGACTTCTTTCAACTTCTGTTGGCCACTGAATTTTTACTTTTTGTGACACCTGGCGGAAGCTTACCGTCACGATACAGCTATTAAATCCGGCAGTCTATTATTGCGTCAAGTTGAATAACATTTTAGCTACGCCTACCTGTACTGAGCCGGTACGGACACGGACGTTTATTGTACATTATCACTGACTTGTTCAAGTTTCGAGTGCCACTTGGCTTCATTTCGGATCCCGCAGAATCAAGACACGTCAATCAGCTGCCAGTTAAAATTTGCTTTGCTCTATCAAAACTTTCAACTGCGTAATCCTCAAACGTTCTTATTTTAACAACGAAATGCCACAATAAGATCCCCTTTAATGTTGCATTGTGCAGTTTCGTTTTATAGGTGCTGAGAATATCAGGCGATCGGCTGCGAGGTGCAGCGGAAGGCGAATGAGTAGATATGCCAAGAATTCCGATGTGTAAAGTTTAAATGGAGGAACAATAGAGCTGTGGTGGGTCGCGTGAATACCGCGGTGTTACAGTATGGAATGCGGTGCTATTTTGAAAGGGGCACGTGCAAGGTCAAAGGTGCAACCAGCACCGACAGACAGTTGTGTCAAGCAAGATATCCGTTCTAATACGTCTACGTTAATCATTCTCTTGCAACAACAATTGCTAACACTTGCCCACAATATCGCCGATAATTTATTTGTTTTATTGCAGTAAATCACCCCGGCTACGATCGACTTTATCGACACTCGTAATTATGTTGTTATTTATAACTTAGCTCGTAATGGTGGTGCGTTCGGGCTATTATTAGATTTTTGTCAAGAAGGCTATTTGCAGACGAGTGGTAATAGATTAGTTGGTTTGTAAATGTTATTGTAATTGGACTTATTGTAGCAGTTGATGATAGAAAGTTAAGAATGGGAATAAAGAACGCAATCGTGACTGACGACGATGGCGATAACTTATCACGCGGACACTCGAACAATTAGCTGCCTGCGCCTGCGCAACACTTGCTATAGTGCGCGCGGATCATGGCGCATGACGTATGCAAAGAGTGCAATACTCAAGGCACATCTTAGACACCATACAAGTGAGCTTTATACTCGAGCCAGATGAAGAATTTTCATTAAAGTTACTTTACGAAACCGTGTTAGGAGAGATATCACTCTATCGTGAAATGTTTTTTTATTTTTCTGGGCATTTGAGAATAAAAGTAGAGATAAACCTTTTTTATTACAGTATGTAAGAGATACATTAAGAAGAAGTTAGCGACCTTAGAGGTCAGACCCCGCGATATCTTTCTTTATTTGTGGGTGGGCACGGCTAACAACGCGTGTTTGCAAAAAAATGTGACGTAAAAACTATGTCGGCGCCAAAATTGCGAAACGTTCACTTTCACTAGTTATTTATATAAAGTTACTTTACCCCTAAAAACGAGGTACGTTTATATAGTGACCATTGAATAAATTATATCCATTTTCGTTCTATGGTGCTAAACTTAGACTGTAATGAAGAGTAAAAGTTATGCATGCGACGCAGGAGGCAGCGAGTTTGCAAATAAAGCGAAACTGCGAATGGTGGTGATTAACTAAAATGGACTTATTTGTAACGACATTGGTTTTCAATTACAATGGCGTGTGTGGAGGTGGCATGCGGTGCGGCGTCACCGCTGGAGTATTTACACACGGGTGTGGGTCGTCGACCCGCGCATCTCCGCCGTCGCGTGAGCACCCGCCCCGTGATTACTTATCGCCCGTTATTAATAGCAAATAACTATAATTCCATTAATTGTACGCACTACACACTACTGCTCCTATATCACAGTAACATTCAGTCAAATACCTCATCATCTGCGTAGCCTTTTCCCTATGTTGGGGTCGGCTTCCAGTCTAACCGGATGCAGCTGAATACCAGTATTTTGCATGGAGCGACTACCTATCTGACCTCCACAACCCAATTAATACTGGGTAATAAGATACCCTTTGGTAAGCCTCAGTCAAATACCTATTGCTTTTATTATAAAAAGAAAACACTACTCTAGCGAACAGATTGAACATTTCATCGCTGCCAATCAATGTTTTCCTGAAAGTCAGTCTAGTTATTAGTGTGGTACAGATACACAGAAAGTGTACCGAAGCGTTGATGCATGAGGGAATGTTAAAACAATAACAATTAGTTTTTACTACTAGAAATGACAGTGGAGACAAGATAGGTAGCAATTCCTCGTGGTTTCATTTCTTGCAGTGTAATTACAGCAAACCGCTCTGGCTGAGTGTTGTGCCATCAAAAATAGGACAGCAATTCTCGAGCAGAAGCAACTCTTTAATAGAGGATCTTTGTAATCTCTGGTTTTAGTGCGCAATCTCGATCTATGATCTGTTTTGATAACACGTTACAGTAATCAACCGCATTGTTAGAAAATGAGTGCTTTGCATAAGATTACGTGTTATTTTTCAGACGAATTATGTAAAATAATTTTATGATCCCAGAACACGTTAAGTCTAACTAATAAAGCGGACAAATGTTATTCTGTTTTGGTTGTTTAGCTTTGCTAGAGTTTTACGCCTTCCTCGATATTGACGAAACCAAAACTAGGAAGTTCTTAGACGATGTCAATAAATGGAGAGTGGACGATATAAAATAAAACATCATTTTATTTCTGGTTTTTCCCGTTTCGGCCTGGAGGCTGTATTTCATACGCGCACTTTTTAAATTTTCAGTCATATTTTTGACCCATTTACCAGTAATTGAATAAAAGGGCCAAGGCTTACATCTACATCACTGCTCAAAAACGGGTTGTGGTGTTAAATAGGTCGTCTCTGAGTGCGGTGGCACGTACTTGCACCGTGCACGTAACGTTGCAGTTGCTTCACCATGCGCTTGCGTCAGCGGGCACGCGGCGCGGGCGCAGCGCCGGCGCAGTGCGGGGTGTCTTCCGCGACCCGACGACCTTCACGACTCACCAAACTAAGCACGAACTATCAAATCTTCATCTTTCGGCTATGAGAAAGATTTCTGTGTTGTCAGATCACAATCGTAACGAACAAATTACATGAGGATACAGAGAGAGTTGGTGCAGTCAACTGAAATTATTATACGCTGATTTTTTTGTCTTGTTCTTTAAGTTTTCCGGACGACGATACACAGATTATTACAAAAAAAAACTTGTTAAATTTTGATTACTTTGATTAACTTTATGCAGTAATTAATTGAACCATCAATAGGAAATTAAATTATCAACTTAATGAGTGCCTTTAATTAAAATACTTTTAATCAAAAAAATAGGCACGCCATTTTAAGACAAAAAGTTCGGAAAGCAATTTATGATTACAAAAAAGTGAAGGCCGGGATGAGTCAAAGTCATCACTTGTTTGATACATTAGAGAGCCGGGCCGAGGTCGCTGGTCGGCAGTCGTCGGCAGCGGTCGGCAATGGTCGGCGTGTTGGCCGCATGCTAAACACCTGTCGAAACACCTCGTTATCCAATGTTGCTGACAGAAAACACATATTGCACTACTACTGGACGAGAGACGTATTGTCGTGTTACGTACAAGAATTGATTGTGTTGTACCATATTGTATTGTGTTTAGATGCAATAACAATGCTTGTTTATGACCTGACTGAGTAACTTAATAAAATGTTGTTACTGATTTATTATTGTATTAATCGTTTGTTCTGGCATCAGCTTTCAGTTATTACAGACAGTGTTATCAAGGTTGTTTTTTGGAATTTACAGGTAAAATAATTCCAAGATTTCTGTACGCGTTAGGGTCGTGGAAAGTGTTCAGTGAAGCGGGACGCGGGTGCGCGCATTTATTAGTTACGCCACCACTTAGAGGTCACCGCTACCTGACTAGATTGATTGCTTTAATTTCAATTAGTTTATTATTGCTCTTTCAACTTTACGACGATTAAGAATCATCGATATCAATTTAAGTACCAAACCGACCGGTCCAATTTGCGAACGGCAGTTCACAACGAATTTCCTCACATCGAAGTTAATGCAATTTCATAAGATATTTAGAGCTTTAATGTTTTGAAACGCTCCAGTTGCTAACTTGAGATCAATCACAGTCTATTTGCTTTTATCGACAATTTAATGTTTCATTTGAAACGACTCATACATACTCAGCATTTCAGAACGTGAATGCAAGACTTTAAATGCGAGCAATATTGTTTTATGATTTCGAAGGATCTTGTGAATGCAAATAGTGAGGAATGTGGGTATTGCGTATAAAATCTAAATGTTTTGTTCTGCTACGTGACCGGACTGCCAAACGGCGGAGTGGCAGACATTACCATCTTTGAACACCAATTATAAGTAACATTGATCGGTGGTAATCACTGTGTTTATCTACGCGGATGCATTCAACAAGGAAATGTTAGAGGTAGAAACAATCTAGAAAAATCTTAATAATTCAGACTAAGCTTTTATAACTTATAATGGAACGATTTTATATTATCTAAAAGGGAAAACGATTCAAAAAACGGAGTAGTTAAATGTAGCGTCACTGTATCCTAATGCATTGCAAATCAGTAGGGGAAAGCAAAATAATGGAGCAAGTACGTATAGATATTCGTGAGTGAAATATGCATTAGGCGATTATGGTCCTCCTCGATGTTTTGTGAACATTAACACTAAAGAAGAATTGCAATATCTTAAAGATATTGCAATATAAAAGAAGGATTGCAATATCTTAAAGATATTGCAATCCTTCTAGTGGGTGTATTAATAGCAGTGTATCACGAAAGAGTTTCAGTTGTTTTCAAGTTCAAGTATCATTGCCATTGAGATCATTGGGTCATCAACTTGAAGATTGCTTGTTGCCTTTGATTAGTAGGTCATCTCTCATAATGTTGATTAGGTTGTAATTTGTAAAACAAAATAACAACGGCAAAATGACATTACTTGAGATCATCATCTGCCTAGCCTTTTCCGACTGTGTTCGGCTTGCAGTTATTTTTTTTAAACATTACCCCACAGTAGGAATTTCTCCTGTATCGTGGGTGCGTTCACAAACATGATGGACAAGTTTTTTTTTCCTTTTTTTAAACGTCGCCCCACACTAGGAATATCTCCTGTATCGTGGTTGCGTTCACAAACCTTTAAAGTCACATACACAAATACCCAGACCCGAAACAACTATCTGTAGGCCATACAAATATTTGTTCCGTGTGGAAATCGAACCCGCGACATGTAGCGCAGCAGTCAACTGCTTGAACCACTGCGCCAACCGTGCCGTCAAGATATAAAGTCACATTACACAAATACCCTGGATGCAGCTGATTACTAGTATTTTACATGAAGCGACTGTCTTTCTGACCTCGACAATCTAGTTAGTACATAAGAAATACGATACCTCTTGGTAAGACTAGTTGTCAGACTTTCGGGACACTGACTACTTGTAACGTCTGTCATAGGTCTACAAATGACAGGCGAGACTAACTTAACGTGCTTTCCGAGGCACGGAGGAAACTCGGTATTTAGTGGGTGGTCACGCATCTACAGATCAACTTAGGCAAGCTCGGCTTAAGCTGATGATCGAATCTGAACGACTGTTATTATTTAACTATGAGCTTCTCAGTAATGACATCACTTGAGATGACATTTAAAAACCGACCATATTGAATGCAGCTTCCAGAAACAGGGAGTTGATCTGTTCTCTTGTCTAGTCTTGGCTGTAGAGTTATTTTCAGCCCAACATAAACACTCTAGGCAAGTGAAGATGACACTAGAGATTGTCTCATATTTCTAAATGTCTGACAAGTTAATTTAATTTTTTCAAGAGCGGTCAAATCTTAGCCTTGTGCATCTCACATAGAGCTGTTTTTGTTTACTCAACCAATGTGAGCTAAGTTTTAAGTAAATAAATGATCATAAGCTTGAAAAATTGCACAAACATTATGATATGCATAATTTCACGGCAAAAATGTGGATAAATTCGTTGACACAAATGCATCGTGATTGATACGTAACCCTTGCATGCCTTGCAGTGATAACTTCGCAAGGTAACATAACTTGATGAATGCAAAATGGTTTTTATGAATATCTAAGTTGGAAGCCGTTGTCACTGGTAGAGCAAACATTATTAGGTAACAAATATCAATAGAAAACGTAATGGTTATTTATATAGAACCAGTTACCACAATCAGTTTCCAAGAAGTATCGTGGAAACTTGATTTACCGGGTAGGCATTGTAAAGTAAGGCTTTGGTATTTTAGATGAGGCTAACAAAGTTAGAACAAGACGTTTTGTTCCAAATCTGTCACTATTTACTTCGCTATTTGTAAACTGTTCTATATACATCGAGTGTCTCAGAAGTAAGTACGCGACACGTGTCTCGAAGAAGTTTGAAACCAGTTCTATGATCCGATTGCAAGTTGATTTAATCACTCGCTCACCGACTGGCCGGGTGACCACATAGCAGGCACTGGCGGGAAACGCACGACCACTTTCATCACCTCATTAATAATATATAAGATTATCGTTCAACAAGGCACTACATAAATATACGGGTGTACAAATACACGAATAGTTATGTGAAGGAAAAATGTTCGTAAGTAATAAACGGAACTAAAGATAAAACTTAGGTAGAAGGTTGCAATAAAATACCAAACAAATAAAAAAAAATACTTACGTTCAAGTGAGCGTAACATCCAATATTGCCGGCAAGTACAACAACTACAAAATATTCAAATTCTCATTAACGTTATTGAACTTTTGCAACGATATAATATAATCACGAAAGTTTTAGCAAATCACATCAAGTTATCCAATAGGAAGCACCGAAAATATTTGAACGCGACACGTAGCGGAAAACTTTTTATAGTCTACAAACTGTCACTGACGTTGGTTTCGATTTCGGAAAAGTAAAAGAGCGATAATGTGTGCGCGCGGCTGGAGTTGGCAAAACTGACGTACGCAGCGCGCAAGCGCCGCCAAGGTATTGTTAAAAGTTACTTTTACTTGCGAGACTTGCGGCGTGCTTGCGCCTGCGCCTCTAGCCGCGCGGCCGCGCCACTCAGGGACCTTGCGACCGTCGCGCCACCCGTTTCACTCTTTACATGACCACGAAAGAGAAAAACAGAGGTCTCTCTCCTCCTCTCTGATACACCATTTGGAAAATTTATATTTGCTGTACGCCTAGGAATACATAAGAATATTTGTGCAAGATTAAATTATTGCTATGCAAAGTAATGGTCACGGTTCATTGAAATTTTAGGTGAGTATTGCCTTATTTCCTTGCGTGGCGGGGCAGTGGAATGAACGGAAAAGTGATGATTACCAGGGCGTCAAACACCGTAATTGTTGCATGGAATTTATTAATTACTGTGAAGCAGACCTAACAACCAATAGAATTTTCATTTAACGTTTATTTATACGGTTAATATTTGCATTCATAGTGATGCAGATATTATCATTAGCTTTAGAGACTAGACTGATCTCATTTGCATGCGTGAGCAATGTCACGTGAATTAAAATATCAACATCGAGTGAATGACAAACCTTGATCTGAAAGGTGTCTGTTACCAACCATTTGAATTATCTATTTGTTACGTAAAATCGTAAAAAAGAAAACAAATCCGAAACGTGTGAACGTTTTGAAAAAAAAAAACAACACTTTAGGGTAGGAAAACGTGTGTTCCATTTAATAATAAATATTATACCAGAATTTGTGACGCGTACAAACGCGTTCGTTTTATACGTAATCCAATAGGTATACAAACTATTATTTAAATTGGAACAGCTGTGCGTGATTCTACTGTGTCGCAAATATAATACGGGGAAAAATCACGTGAAAAAATCACGTGAAAAATTTGAAAAAGCTTTCAAATAATTCGGGTCGAATACGAGGAACAAGATACAAGATTGCATTTAACATTCTACGATACCGAACAGGCGTGAGTGTGTAATGAATAAGTCAAAGTGCATTATCGTTGACACATTTACCTCCTGGCGAGGTTAATCAAATGAGTTAGCTAATAAGTTGTGTTTAGAGCCAAAATGCTAAGGAATTGGTGTTGCAACCTATGCTCAAGGGTTTTCATCAATCGTATTGTCTATATGGTGATGGAGTGGAGAGTCTGACGCGGTCGTGCCTACCGCGGCCTCGTACGAAACCAAATTATCTGATACAGTTGATCCGCCCGCATTGATTAACAAGCCCACTAGATATATGAGCCTGATTTGAAATTTCACTAAACACCTACCGCTTTATACGTGACCAGAACTTTTGATCTACTTTCGCAATTGATCGTCCTAAATAAAATGTTTGAAAGCAAGTGCGATCTGATAAAGGAATGTCATACGTTGAGATTGGCGCCTAGAGATCGAACAGGATATCAAGGTAGGTGACTATTAATAAATCCGTTCGGTGCTATGTTGTTTAGTTGCTAACATTTGTCATTAGCAGTACCTATGATTAGTATGAATGGCACAAAAAATATTGAGTTTCATAAAGTCATGTGAAGAATTGCCGTCGCCGATCACGATGTAAAAGAAAAATGCAGGATATTTTCATTGGCCATTAATAACATCAATTTTCATATCATAATCCTTGATTTAAGGGAGTGTACCATATATTTATGTATTGCATGTGCTGCAGCTGTTCTAATAGAAAATGTATCTTTAAATCTAAAAGTATTTCCGAAATGGGAAGTTTCACAGCCGCCGAGCGATCGTGACACAGGTACATAAATAAAACATTATGTACGGCAATCGTAGTTCAAGTACTACTTTATCACTGCTACCCCACTTATCTACTTGAAGATTATAAGCCTGAAATTATGTATGAATATAGACGAGAATGATATTACGGCGTGATAATGTATAGAACCACTCGAGCTAAGAGCTTGTCAAGAAAACTGGTCCAATGTATACTTAGAGCATTTCTACAGTGACATCGCTGACAGCTCACAAGGGTCGCCTCTTGAATATGATCTCGCCTTTGGAACGTTCGGATATTGAATCCGGCGATGTGATTGGTCAGTGATTTATATATCATTCGTAGCTGTCAACGAACTGCGGGGTATGGCGAAATTGGTTAAAAGCTGCTAGACTGAAATAATGGTTACGTTGAGTTTTGTTAAAGATGTCTGAGAGTTTTCTTTCGAGGATTTTTCTCGCGACTTCGTTCCCATGGAAATGTGTTTAAAGAAATTGTTTGTTTTAATGAAATAGGAAAGTTAAGATTATACGTGGTAACTTCTGTATTTGTGCCCTTGACTTATAGAAGTATAGTATTGGGTGGCATAAAACTGTGACATTAAGTTAGACACTAACCACACGATAAAGACGGAAAAAAAGAAATCTCGTTAACAAAACAGTAAAATATTGCAACCAGCACCCTTACTAAGTTATGAAATAACTTGTATCATACATACTTCAGTTTCACGAAACATTTGTCATCGAAAATATTTGTGGTATTGAGATTTCTCAATTTTAAAAATTTAATTCACGGTCGTAAACCTTGTTAAAATAAAAGTAGGTAAGCAGCCAAGCCTGGTAGCAACAGTGGCAACTGACATACAAAATTAAGTTTTCATTCCCCGTCCACTGGAGACTGTTACGAGCAGCAGCCGTTCAATGGGCTTCCTGTCTGCTGCCAGTTTTTATGTGACTTACACCTTCCTGATTGTTATATAGGTATCACTTATTATGCCTCTAATTATGGTTTCGTAAGTGGAAATGGCTATCGATTTAACTAATAACTGGAAACTTTTGAGAATATTGTTGCAGTTTCTAGCGTAGAAAAGTTTCTAAAAGGCTGGGAAGATGATGTTCTTCCCAGTCTTTTCCCAACTAACACGAGTTTGCATTCCAGTCTAACCAGATGTAGCTGAATAGTGAGTTCCAGTATTTTATGGAGCGACTACCAATCTGATATTCACTATTACCTTGCCTTGGGTAACACGATACTCCTTGGTAAGCTGACTTGGTTGCCAGACTTTCAGGGTTGTGACTACTCGTAACGAATGTTTTCAAGATATGGATATTTTTGTGAATGGCATCTCCCAGTTCAACCTAGAAGGTTGTCTGCATAACCGGGTATACTGTGGGTGTCTTGAGTATATTATTGAGGCCTCCAGACAGGTCAAAAAAACTTACAAAATAAGCGCGTACACGCAAAGTACACCCCATGTTTGAGCATATTTAAATTCGAATATTTAGCGTTGTGGTCTTAGTTCGTGAGGAAGTCCACACGTTAATCATAAATTCCGCCGGTGTGTGGCGCCATGGTAGGGTAGGTTGCGCCACCTGTCAAGCGCGGCACGAACTACCGCCGAGCGCCGCGCCGCCGCGCCGCCGCCGTGACGAGGTGCAACCAAGTGCCAAGCATTTACCGCGGGAACTGACATTCTATTGAATACGTGTATGAGAAATAGGTGTAATGATACCTACTTTGGTTTTTCCCAATAATGTGGCCTAATAAATATTTGTGCGTAGAAAGAAGTGTCGACCGATTGTTGGCTTACGGAGATGGGTTGAGTATTATGCATGCACGCGTATATAGTAACTCTTTCTTTATAAATTATGTGCACTTGTGGCTTGTACCAAATAAACATTTTTTCTTTCTTTCCAATTGATCTGAGATTAATGATGTTAAAGGAATAGGAGTAAATGATAGAGCCGATCACAAATAATATGGGACAAGGACAAGAAGATGACGAGTAATCGAACTAAGAACATTTTATAATTAATAACTTAATTATTTTGAAGAACCTCCATATTAATTTGATACAAAGATTACTTCGGGATCATAAAGAAAATCAGATCTAGTAACGTGCGGAAGACAATCTATTCGATTAAAGTCCTTCACCATTACGTATGGAATGCTCTTACAATGGCTTTCATAATTACAATGAATTACAAACTCACGTTTTAAATAGCAACCAGATAATTAATAAGTCTGCAACATTATTATTATCTATAACGACTGCATTATAAGACAAATCAGTTTCGTTCATTGCCGAGTCGATCACGGTCATTAAGAAAGTCGAAACATATTTATGGTACGTTATTTTGATAACGTCATACGATGTGGCAATATACCACGTTAGTGCCGGGGCACACGATGCGTTGCGGCACCGCACCGCAAAGATTTCGACGAATCGCCTTCAATTTGACGGGTCGTGTGGGGCGCCGCAACGCATTGTGTGCCCCGGCACTAACAGTGAGGCCACACAATTCGTTAAAGGTGCGGTACCGCAGCGTCTTCCTTCCTAGATACAAATTACTATGCCATGTCACACGATGCGTTGCGGCGCCTCGTCGCACCGCAACGCACCGTGTGGCCTCACTCTTAGTCAGTGTTCCTGACATTTTGTTAGATCAGCCGAAGTTTGGACATAAAAGCTTTAGTCATAGACAAACTCATGACACGTAAAAGGTCAATGTTATATGGTTCCACCTACATCAATGCTATATTTAGTTATTTTTAAATATCTAATAGGAAACATAGACAATGCACGGAAACATGGCAGAAATTAATATTTTTAGCCGTAAGGGACAATGGTCATTCATCTTTAGTTCTGCTTATTGAAAATATATTGCTTAATAGAATTTGAAACCAAGCTATTATTACTATTTACTTTTGGAGGTGAACCGACGAAACAAAATGTGGTTCTTTCGTTTGACCCGAAGGATAATCAATTATATTCTACTAAGGCGGAACATATTATAACTAAGTATGTCTCTATATGTCAATGTGTCACTGTTGTAAAATATATTATTAATATTGCTTGTAATAAATCTAAAACTTGACAATATTTTTCTGACGCATCTTCCTAATTAGTTTTATTTCAAAGTTTTTTTGGTAATATTTTGAATACCATAACATATGTTTATAACATATATTTTGATTGCTGTGTCTTGTCTAAAGTCCCAACTTGACCAATTAATTGCAATTTTTCTCAGTAATTATTTTGTCGAAAAAAAAACTGTCGGAAATTAAAAAAAGAACTGCCGCTATCTGCAAAAGTTAAGTAAATGGAATGGACTGTTTTTTTAATAAAAAAAAATTTTTCTATGTGAGTATTCAGAATGATGTGCCGAATACGTGGTAACTGTTTATGCGTCGTTGTCCCTTCCACCGTATATTTAATTGTATGCCATAAAACCATAAGTTTATGAATACAAAACGGTTACCTATAGAAATCTAACAGCGAATGTCATAATATCCTATTACATTTTTCTCCGCAGGAAAGTAGTTACAAGATAAATATGGTAATGCATGAATATATTTGGGTAATTGAATTAAATTGATACTTACGTACAATAGATAGCTGTAATAAATATCTGTCAACTAATAAATCAATAGACCTTGCACCTATTAAGGCACACTTAAGTAGATTTGCTTTAAGTGGGTGGATTTTAAGTAAGAATTAAATCGGTCAAGTGCGAGTCAACCTCACGAAGTAGTTCGTATAGGTATAGTTATTGATATAGTGTTAGTTGCTTAATGAGTCATAATACACGTAACTTTACTGACATATCGTTATAAGAAATGGGGAAACATCAATCTTTGCCTTTTAGCTATCTGACAACACTTGATTTGAAGACATTTTGTTACTGTACTTATGTTCGTTTAGGTACCTATAAGAGTAGAAGTGATTGTTCTAAATAGTAATTTTGGATTGTTCATAAATTAGGTAGTTTTTTAAGTCAATAAAAAGAGACTTTGGCCGTAGGCGTTTCGTAGACCCCTCTACGAACGAGGTCTACGAGAATGTTAAAGATGAAAGATTTCCAAATTGTTATAATTTTTTTTTCAATCTTCTAAATGATTTTAGTGTTTTAGTAGTCATAAGCATTCTATGTTAACCAAAACACTGGAAGCTGGAACAAAAAATAGTAGGAATTTACTCTTGAGATGCGACGTCGGCAACCACTAAGAAAAGATTTTTATAATCCCTTTGGGAACGTAAAAAACATAATAGGGTACTTTTGACATGAACGAAAATGAGGAGCACTTCACTACTTTATTTACATAAAATATACTGTATTTAGATATAACAAACCATATAACTTGACGAAAAATATAAACATTGTAGTTCTGCTTCGAACATCAAATGAGAAAAATTTATAATATAGAAACTAGTACATGCAAAGACTGCTCATATTGCGTTTGATTCTAGTTTTGAAATGGAATACTAAGAACTAAAACTGCTACTGTTTAAAATGTGCATATATTGTATGTTCTGATATAAACTACCGACACAAGGCTTCTCTCATTCCGATAAGATCAGTATTACGAATTCATCCATATTCCATTTAGTTCAGAATATTTTAGGCAAGTTATTTCGTTTTTAGGGTTCCGTACCTCAAAAGGTAAAAACGGAACCCTTATAGGATCACTTTGTTGTCCGTCTGTCTGTCTGTCTGTCTGTCTGTCTGTCTGTCAAGACCTTTTTTCTCAGGAACGCGTGGAGGTATCAAGCTGAAATTCATATCAAATACTCAAGTCTATGGTCTCTTGGAGCTGTGAAAAAATCAAACTTCTAAGTCAACGCGATCAAAAGATACTCCCGTTTATGCCGCAAATTTTCGACACTCGCAAGGGAATCAAAACCTACAGGGTACTTCCCGTGAACTCAGAATCTTGAAATTTGGTATGAAGCAACGTCTTATAGCAGAGATATAGGAAAAATTGCGAAAAGTATACATTTTTAGTTATATCATATAATAAAAATATTTTTAATAATTTTAAACTTACTACCCCTTTCCTCATGAACGCGTAGTGGTATTATATTGAAATTCATATCAAATACTCAAATCTATAATACCTTTAAGCTGTAACAAAATCAAACTTCTATGTCAACGCAATCAAAAGAAACAGGAATTAAAACCGCATATTTTGAAACTCGCCACTACTCGCAAGGGAATCAAAACCTACAGGGTACTTCCCGTGAACTCAGAATCTTGAAATTTGGTACGAAGCAACGTCTTATAACACAGATAAAGGAAAAATTGCGAAAAGCATAAATTTTTAGTTACATCATATAATAAAAATATTTTTAATAATTTTAAACTTATTACCCCTTTACTCATGAACGCGTAGTGGTATTATATTGAAATTCTTAACAAATACTCAAGTCTATAATATCTTTAAGCTGTAACAAAATCAAACTTCTACGTCAACGCAATCAAAAGATACAGCAATTAAAGCCGCATATTTTGAAACTCGCAACTACTCGCAAGGGAATCAAAACCTAAAGGATACTTCCAGACGACCTGGAATCTTGAAATTTGGCATGAAGCAACGTTATAAAGTACACATATAGGAAAAATTCCGAAAATCTTAAATTTTTAGTTACATCACATAGTATATTTTTTTAATAATCATAAACTTACTAGCTGACCCAGCAAACGTTGTTCAGCGATTAAAAAAAAAAAACAGATGTTGGCCGATTCTCAGACCTACCCGATATGCACACAAAATTTCATGCAAATCGGTTCAGCCGTTTCGGAGGAGTTTGGAAACAAACACCGCAACACGAGAATTTTATATATTAGACTTGCTGACCCAGAAAACGTTGTTATGCGATTAACAAAAAAAAATAAAAAAATAGATTTTGGCCGATTCTCAGACCTACCCGATATGCACACAAAATTTCATGCAAATTGGTTCAGCCATTTCGGAGGAGTTTGGAAACAAACTTACTTATATACCTACAGGTTTGTACGGAACCCTCGGTGCGCGAGTCTGACTCGCACTTGGCCGGTTTTTTTGTGTAAGAAACCCAACACATACCTAATACCTACTAAAAGGAAGAATCGAACTCAATTCGTTTCGAGACAAGTCATTGTCAGAGAGCAGATTTTGGCGTCAGTCCAGAATGAAAGATGAGAATGTGTAAAAATATGAAAGGGAAAAGAAAGGGAGGAAAAAAATATATAAGATGAAATATTACACATGACAGTGGGTTTTATGAAAAGATTTCCCGCAAAAAATGCCAATGCAGTGCTCCCAAACGTATTGTTCGGAGATAGTGATGTGTTCTTTATGTAGTTAGTAAACTAATCAGTATAATCATATGCTATTAATTCTAACGACAAGGCTCATCTCTGTCGTTGCAGAATATTGCCCCGGGGAAGGCAATCTGAGCATTCGGAGCAATAAATCGAGCTATTAAAAATTAAAAATTGCAACAGTACAGTGATTATTGTAATTGGCTGTGCATATTATTAACCGTTCGCGATAATTGAATAGCTATGCAGTCCGGTATCAATTATTTTGCTTGATAAACTACCTATGAATTTTGTTTGTTTTGCGTTGAAAAGGTATAATTAAACTATAGAGCTAATTAGCATAGATTACAATTTTATGGTTGGTTTATTTTTATATTTTTAAGAGGTAATAAAGGCTAGCTTAATATTCCTTTGACGGTGTAACTTTAATAGGTCATTAAATCATTTGTGTGTATACAGGTTATACATTAAAAGGATAAACATTGAAAAAAATAGGTTGGCTTAGTTTAATAAGTCAAAAGTACATATTTTGCCGTACGCAAAATACGCGTTGTGGGCGTAAAGTTGCGGACACCAACCCGTTATACAATACAAGTCAAAATTAGCCCCAACACCAACCACTGACTCGTATCCTATGTAGAATCATCATCATCGTTCATAGCCCGACTGGTGGGTATAGACTTTTTTCCTTGTGCCAAGCTTAACATTCTAGTGCCAGCCTATATGTAGAACAAAATAATTATATTAAATTGTACTATCTCAAAAGTTACATCATTTCAGCCATTAGACGTCCACTGCTGGACTCGCCACGCTTGGCAGGCGGGTTGGCGATCGCAGTGTGGTTGTTACGAAGGCACAGAGAACGCTGCTGCCCATTCTCTGGTATGTCCCTTAGTCGCCTACTTTTACGACATTCACGGAAAGATATGGGATGGTGCTATTCTTTACGTCCAACACCATACGGAACCTCAAAAGTATAGAACAAACTAAATAGTATGTTGATCAGTAGACTAACAAAAAAAACCGGCCAAGTGCGAGTCAGACTCGCGCACCGAGGGTTCCGTACAAACCTGTAGGTATATAAGTAAAAGTTATGGTATTGCTAAATGAAATCCATAACATAACAATGTGGAAAGCTGACGGTACCTTGTCAATTCGGAATTTTTCCTATATGTGTACTTTATAACGTTGCTTCATGCCAAATTTCAAGATTCCAGGTCGTCTGGAAGTATCCTTTAGGTTTTGATTCCCTTGCGAGTAGTTGCGAGTTTCAAAATATGCGGCTTTAATTGCTGTATCTTTTGATTGCGTTGACGTAGAAGTTTGATTTTGTTACAGCTTAAAGATATTATAGACTTGAGTATTTGTTAAGAATTTCAATATAATACCACTACGCGTTCATGAGTAAAGGGGTAATAAGTTTAAAATTATTAAAAATATTTTTATTATATGATGTAACTAAAAATTTATGCTTTTCGCAATTTTTCCTTTATCTGTGTTATAAGACGTTGCTTCGTACCAAATTTCAAGATTCTGAGTTCACGGGAAGTACCCTGTAGGTTTTGATTCCCTTGCGAGTAGTGGCGAGTTTCAAAATATGCGGTTTTAATTCCTGTTTCTTTTGATTGCGTTGACATAGAAGTTTGATTTTGTTACAGCTTAAAGGTATTATAGATTTGAGTATTTGATATGAATTTCAATATAATACCACTACGCGTTCATGAGGAAAGGGGTAGTAAGTTTAAAATTATTAAAAACATTTTTATTATATGATATAACTAAAAATGTATACTTTTCGCAATTTTTCCTATATCTCTGCTATAAGACGTTGCTTCATACCAAATTTCAAGATTCTGAGTTCACGGGAAGTACCCTGTAGGTTTTGATTCCCTTGCGAGTGTCGAAAATTTGCGGCATAAACGGGAGTATCTTTTGATCGCGTTGACTTAGAAGTTTGATTTTTTCACAGCTCCAAGAGACCATAGACTTGAGTATTTGATATGAATTTCAGCTTGATACCTCCACGCGTTCCTGAGAAAAAAGGTCTTGACAGACAGACAGACGGACAACAAAGTGATCCTATAAGGGTTCCGTTTTTACCTTTTGAGGTACGGAACCCTAAAAACATAAATGTGATAACAAACATACAAAAAAAAAACATACAGACGTATTGAAAACCTCCTTTTTGGAAGTCGGTTAAAGAAAGATACAAACCACTTGCAGCTTTAGTTTGCAGGCCAATTTTGTGATATTGACCTGCGAACCAGACTTGCATCGATGTGGCCCACTAAAGCCCGATTGAAAATATATTAAAGTCCAAAGGCCATACATCGAATTTTCACCGCTACTACATCACGAGCAAGTCAGTATTTCTAAAACCTCGATAGCCTGAACGTTCCGTAGTCTATAGATGCCAGACTGAAAGTGAAAACATTGGCTGTATCGGGTCAATATTAATTTTCCTGGGAAACGAAAACTCAGCTCAGAACTGCAGCTGTTTGAAGACTTTTGTTGACAAATTGAGACTGTTTTAATAAATAATACGTTATAATTGCGTCGTTGGTCAAGTGTATAATTTTTCATCAGGAATTTCTGAGTAGCTATCCATGGAGTCTGGATTGGTGTCCAGTTGATGGCACCAGGCTCGCCCCCTGAGACATAAACAGATCTGTTTATGTCTCAAGAATATGTGTGTTGGCAGATATAACATTTCTTCGATTTTTTGGTTCTAGGTCACGATTTTCTCACGATGTTTTCCAACTCCGATTTGAAAGCGGTGGTCATGAAACATATTCCACAAAGTAATCCGTCTGCCGGGGTTCGAACCAACGGGCCAACACTTCTCTGTGTTTCTAAATCCTTCAGAAATACTCATAAACTATCATTTTCGTGCGATGAGTAATAAGCTCTTTTGTACTCGTCTGTTACATTCCCAACTAAGAGAATGTTGACCTATGAATGTTTCCAAAAATATTTAGCATGTTTTAATATCAAGGCGTGCATATAAAACGTCACTTTACATATTCTTGTTTCGATGCAAAACATGTAAAACTCTTACTAAGTTTTAAATCCATTTTCACCTCAGCACCTCAAACAAGCAGGTTTTGCTGTTTACAGACAGTGAGCAAAATTCGATTTTGCTGCGAGCGTGAGACAAAGTAACTTTTTAATTTTTTTTTTAATACCGAGAACTGTGCAGGACTTCTCACAAAATTCGAAAGATTTCAACTTTGTTTTGTTCTGTCACTTTCACTTTGATACGAAACAAGCGAGAGATAGAAACAAGTCGATTCGAAATTAGATTTTCAAATTCCATATTTATTATAGGCCTAAAAAAGAAACAAACAATAAAACGTTCGGATACCGATATTGTAAATCGATAACCGTAATATTGTAAATCACGTGATGAAATGAAAAATTGTTATATTTCGAATAATCGAATTATATTTTTTATATTTAAATCAAGATGAAGAATGTTGAAGAAAAAAATACGAAGTTTATCATGTAGGTATCTACTTATTTATTAATAGATTTAACAATTTCTAATATTGAGACAGAATACCGCGAGTGTAGTTTCAGAACGAATTTAAAAAAAAAAGCGGGATTCAAATTTTTATTGTTTTATTCTCTGTTACGCTAGCTATAAAGTACAATAAAATTTGGATAATAAAGTAGTAATAATAAATAAATATGAGTGAGTCCAGTGACGAACTCTGCTATTTAACACCCGAAGAATTGAAGAATAATGTAAAAATTGCTGAATTAAGTTTCCTGCCTGAAAAATCTCCCGAAAAATATCTGAAAGCATACCATGTCTTCAAAGAATGGAGACTTACAAAAGGCACAAGCAGTTTTTCGGAGACGGTGTTGCTATCATATTTTTTAGATTTATCACAGACGAGGCGATCATCTACAATGTGGAGTATTTACTCAATGTGGAAAGCTACTTTAAAAACAAAACATAACGTGCATATTGAAACATACGCAAAACTCGTATCTTTTCTAAAAAGAATGTCAGTTGGGCATAAGGCTAATTTTATTGAATTGGTACCTCTACCTACAATGTTAATTATTTTGATTCACAATAAATAGTTATTTCAATCTATTCCTGTTTATTATTTTATCTCTTAAAGTGTTCTCGCTGCTGAAGTGAAAAGTAATGTGTGTTACACGAGAGCAAAGTTTTTTTGCGTCTCGTGCCTTTGAATCCCTCGCCACACTCAGGATTCAACTTTAGAATCACTCGCTACGCTCGTGATTCAACTATAGAATCCTTCGCTTACTCGGGATTCAAAATCAACACTCGCAGCAAAAACCCACTTTGCTCTCTTGTTGCACAAATAACTATTCTTGCTTCCGACAAATACTAAAACCACTTTTTTTTTACTTCGGGATTTAAATTGTTAAAAATCATCATTCAAAACCATAACCACAGACAAAATCAATTCCAAATCATTAAGAAAATCTTTATAAATTGGCTACCTATATGTTTTTTTCAAACAAAGCCATGACATTGTTTTTTATTTTATTTTCTACAACAGAGCGTGGCTAATTTTTATTTCATGTTGTAGTCAAAATCACATGTTGCAATCATCTAAGAAACAGCTAGATACTAATTGATTATTATTTTTTACTCTTATGTAATGTAAAATGAACTTGTTTAAAAAACTTTATTGTTAATCGAGAAGGTCCTAAATTCCGTCGTTGAAAAGAAAGAAAGAAAAGGTATTTATTAGTCACCCGTCGCGGCTGTGGGTTGTTCGAAAGTGATACCGCGGCCTCGGTATAAGGGCTAAGAAGGAACATGGGTGGTTTTAAGTAAGTAGAAGTCTGACACTCCCTACCGCTCTGACTAGAGGAGGAGTAATTTGATGATTTGTGATTTGATAATTGAAAGGTATTAATTAGTCTCACACAGAACAAAACAGAATTGATAACAGAACAACAATAACACAAAAAATAAACATTAGAAAATCTCTGCTGAAGCTCTGTAGATTGTCAGAAGCTTATTAATTGTTCATTGAGTGGCAGTTCAATGGAAAACACTTTCAGAAACAGCTCGAAATTAGTAATGCCATATTGTTAAAAAATATAAAACTGTGAGAACTAGGACTGAACTGTGTTGACAGGTTGTCAAGCAACCTTTTACAATTTTGACAACTAAGTCAATAATAAATATCTACGTATCTTAGACGATTTTTACGACAGCTTTAAGTGGTCGAAACATCCCACGCTTTTCTTTTATCAACAAATTAGCGTTGAATCGTAAAAATAGTTTTAACGAACTTTTTCAATAGTTCACTGGTATTAGTTGCATGAATATTCATAACCACGAGCTGCTAAATAATGAAGTGATTATGTATTCTCTATGGCCGTTTGTCACATAAATATTAACATAATTATTACTAAATCTTGATAATATAAATGCTGCAAGAAAGTGGTTTTACAGATACCGCTAGTATTTTAATGTGTTTGAGGGTCAATATAATATAATTAGATCTAATAATATATCTTATACCTTTAATGCATCTCATAATATACCTTTGATGATTATTCTTAGAATTATTTCACAAATCCGTATTTGAAATGATTCCTGGAACAGTATTCTGTGAGTGATATTGGCATTTGGCTGTAACCGGAGCCGAATCGAACAACACGAGATCCGTCGAATACCTATCTTATGTACATGTAGTGAACGGCAAGGTCGTGGGGGTATAAGTTTCTTTCCAATTTTATACACACGTATAATCTCAGTTATGTATGTGTTAATAGTGACGTTAATAAATATTTTAGAAACAGGTATTCTCTTATTACATGCCAGCTCTATGGGGCGTGATCGAAATCGATTGTTTATAGCGTGTTGTGTTTTTTTGTTTTTGTAAATGTCGTTGTGACATTGGAATTATATATTTCATAACATCCACAACATCAATCTGCGGCTATTAATTACCGATGCTATAATTATATAAAACTGGGACTTAAATAAACGACGCATTATCAAAGTATTCGTATATTAATAACATTAATCACGCTTGGGTCCCCAACGGGTTAAGCAGAACTAAATGAGAGCTAAAACACTCCAAAGCCTCGCTCGGCATAAATCAGGCGAGTTAAAAGTCGATAAAACACAGACTACTTTGGCATGTAAATGCGCGCTGCAAGAAATTACGGTCTTAATTTAATGTCCAGTCAGCAAAATGATTTGTAGAACTAAAAGGCACTCAGACCGTGAATATCCCCTTTTTTGAGATAATGAAATTTAGCATTATACTTGAAAATTCCTCCCTTCTCAAAACTTCGTGGCCGTGACATTGAATTAATGGGACACATTTTTAATTCGGAATTATTATTCGTACCTTTCTTCTCCAACTCTGAGACAGTATTGAATAAGGGTCAAATAAAGTTCGAATTGTCAGACTAAATATCAGACTTTAAAATTAGATTTCTTAAGCTTTTTTAGCTATACACCGAGTTTTGATAAAAACTACATTTTATGATGAAGATAGGAATCTATCGTTAAGTCTACAAAAATATCTCCACAATAAAGTAACAGCGAAATCTTGTAGACTAAACTAACGCCATCTGTAGTCATAACTTGCAATTAATTACTTTCCTTGGTTCGTGGTTTTACCCACAACACTAGCTCACAAGATCTTTGTACTCGCTAAATGTAGAGGACGTGTCGTTCGATTCATGGCAGTAACTAGCGTTCGCAACGTGATTGGAATTGGTTTAAAAAAGAAGATTTTGTTTAAAAAACGCTGTTGTTTGTCACATGTAGAGCGGGTTTGATTGGAGCAAAAAGAGTTGCTACACATCAGTTTTGTATAGGTTGTATGTATATCAGCGTGCGCAAGTTTTTTTTAACATTGGGAAATCATCAAATGACTCCTCCCGTTCTGTGCGGAACAGAAGGGAGTGTCAGACTATTACTGACCAAAACTCATCCGTGTTCCTTCAGTGCCGCGGTATCTTTTCGATCAAATTAACAAAACCATGTCAGGCACTGGTCTTAGTGGACCCCGTCTAGTGTGTGTATGACTACTATATTAATAAGCTGTGGTTATGTACATAGTGGATGAAAGTTTCACAATCATGTAAAGTTATAGAGGCAGTTATTATTTTTAATAACTGTTAGTACAAGTTTTGTTTGCCTTAACATGGACTCGGCTACATAGACGTGAAACTCATGAAATATACGTAAACGTTTCGTACATTCAGCGGTAACACGGATGGAATATATAAAGTAACGATTTCACTGCTTCAACTAATGCGTTGTTAATAATTCATGTGATTACCTGATTAGGTTTGAGTAATCAGACTAAAGTTTGATGGTATTACTGCTATGCTCTAGTTATTATAATGGGAATAGGAAGTAGTTCTAGAAAATCTAGCAATAATAGATTCATTCTTGGTATTGAAGGTGGTTCTGAAACTCAGGCCGGGTATTACTTTCTAGGAATTTCACAGTAGTAGTTCTGAGTCTGGATATGCGTATGGTATATTTCATGGAATTTAAAACACAACTGAAATAATGTGTGTTTCCTATAAGTATCCCGAGAATTGCAAACGAGATGTTCTATAATAAATGTCTTCCTCTTTTTTTGAGAATTCATAAAGTTGGTTTGAGTTCAGTTTGTACATAAATCACAAACTACAAACGGATTTAAAATATGTACAAGTTTCGAAATGGGAAAAGAATTACTGGGTGTCAAAAATTTCTTAAAGTCTTCTTTTTCTTTGACAAAGAATAATGATCGCTTTTTATAATAAAATGATTTATTTGCACTCAAATGAAAGTAACAGTTGGTATTATAACACGCGTTATTATTTTAAAGAACACTAAAACCAGAAACCAGTAAATATGCGACCTTGCAATGTCGATGAAACGGAGTTGCGGTAAAAAATGTTGTTGCGTGTGCGCACCAATTACGTTGTTTAGTTTTAGTGTTCATGCACTTAATCCAATGTTGTTCGAAGGGTCAGGCAGAGGTGTACCCATTAGTACATTATTTATTTCGCCAGCTATGTTTAAATGCCATTTTATAGGGGGCGAGCATATTGCCATCACCTAGGCACGAGATCCAAACTCCGTAACTGTTATTGAGAAATTCGTAATGGAAAATCCCAATAGACTTTGCCCGATCTGGGAATCGAACGCAGGACCTCATGCACAGCAGTCGGACTAAAAAACCTGAAAAACTGGTACCTATAAACTTGAATAATCTACAGCTTCATATCAGTGACGTGTTGTTGTTAAATTAATTTAAGTGAATCGAATTGTTCATTTTATTTTTGTCTATATCAAATTTTTGCATTTAGATAGGAAAGTTTTTTCAACTTGTTGTATAAATACCGAATGTTTCTCAGTTTAACGTTTTGTTTTGCTTTGCTTTTCTTAAAGTGTTTCGTTTTGCGATTTAGCGCTTGGCACGTGTATCGACTACGTGCTAATGGTGAAACTAAAGAAAATAATAAACCTAAAAGAAAATGAGAGAAATTTGAGACGGATAAATTAAAATTTATTTGTTTATGTACACACAAAATACTTAATAGGACATTAAATTAAGATAGAAGAGCACAAAGGTACTGCTTACTTCAAAATAAATTACTTGATTTGGAGATTCGTAGTATTTACAAATTAAAATTCAAACGAAGGCCATGATATTATAGTACCCCGTACTATTTACAACTGATTTCAACAGAGGACTGTTAGTACAGCTTCCACAATATATGAGGAGCTACCAAACTTCCAGAAACTCACGAGCAATATTTGTTATAATTTATTTACTGAAACCTTGCCTAGAGCACGTTACATTAAATAATACATTACATATAAGGTAAGCCGCGACGCGTGAAGTTTAGTAAACAATACTACAGTATTCCGACATACATAATGTAAGAACAGGCGAAAAGCCAGCAATTCTTATAGTAAATAGACTGGAACTTCCTGATCGATCATCTGAAGGTATCAAGTTCGACGGAGGAATTCCATATTAAAGTTTTACGAGGTGCATTCACACTCACTATCAAAGACGTATACGTATCCTCCCGAATGGTGGGTCAGTGACTTTATTGTATGACAGTAAGGTTGAAAATACACCTGACTTGCATGCCTCGTCTTCCCAGTTTTGTGTTAAACGTTCTTCAGGTTTATTTTCTCTTTTTCACGGAAGGTATGGGATGGCTGTAGGCTGTCTTCATCTCGGTAAACGTTTCTTGCCCTAAAGTTATCAGGGACTTAATAGACCGTAAAGGCCGTCGGGTACTGCGGCTTAATATATCTTTGAAGTCATACGTAGGGACTGGAATTATAGTCAGGTAGGTATTTACGACGAGAATATAGGATCATTTGTTGTACAGTAAGCAGCACCAATATGAATACACTTAGCAAAGTTTAGAAGCAATTTTCGCCTACTGTATTGATTTCAATTTCATGTTACGTGACGAAACTAGTATTTTGGAACCCATATTATCATAGTAATATCATCATCCAAGTGTATACATATTGTTGCTCGTGACTGTACCTTATGTCCTTATGTCCTTGTGGTATACCTTTGTCCTTCATTTTAGCAATGGAAAATTCATGCGTGAATCTAGATGCCATTTACCTGAAGTTCTAGTTAAGTTGCCTTGGAGACGTTCGCATAGTTTATAGTAACTTGGTAGGCCTTATTGTTTGCCTTAAAATATTTGCTGCTTAAGATGTTCCAGTGCCTTAAACCAAACTTTTAACGCCTTCTAAAATTTAAATTTTGGCTGTTCCAATCATTCTTTAAAACCAAATTCGTCTCTGAAATTCACAACAAATGATAATATTATCAAAAGTCATCTAAAAACGGTTTCTTATTAAGTATAAAAGGTTACAGACTTACCAAAGCGTGTTATGATTATGATAAGATCAACAGAAAATGGCCGCGAAACTCGGCGTTAGATTTTTTCGCACACCACAAGCAGGTAGCTGGAACCAAATTGTCGAGGATTTCATTTCATTTCACGGATACCTTCCGTTTCATGAAATTTTAATCAGCACACTCTGTGTATCTCCTGGATTATTAAAGGTAAGTATACAGACACATGTCAACTAAGATGAAAATAGATGAATTTTGATAACAATATGTTTAGTGCTTACCTACCTACTGACTGCCTTATTGGTCTAGTGGTCGCAAGCCCGACTCCTGAGCATCAGGTCCTGGGTTCGATTCCCGGGTCGGGCAAAGTATTATTGGGTATTTCTCAGTAGCAACCATTTATGATGATTTGTTCCCGGATGATGGCAATAGGGTCGCCCTCTTTTACATGGGACTTAAAAATAACTGGTAAAATATTAACTGGCCGAGCTGTACTATTTGGTAGGTACAGTTCTACTTATATTTTCAGGGATTACAGCCGTGATGTTATGTTATGTTAAATTATCGATAGAAGAAAAGCTAGTGGAAATAGGTATTTTTCCTCGCCGCACTGAGTAAAATAAATTATTTTTACACCAATTGGAGCGTGACAAAACCGATTGGAGGCGAAGTTTGGTAATTATCGAGTTTAATCACTTTCTGTCGGAGTTGTGGGTTGATGCCAAAGCGAACTAGTATAATGAAAGCTTAACAATAGCACGATTATAGGTGCACTGCAGGGATGTTATGGATATGAAATTTCGGATCTGGATACGGATACGGATATACCTACCTAAATTGAAAGGGAATCGAATGTTGTGGTATGGACATGTGATGAGGAGGGACGAATCGCATGTGATTAAAAAGGTGATGGATATAAATTTTGATGGATGGAGAGGGAGAAGAAGGCCAAGAAAATATGGATGGATTGTGTGAGGAATGATATGAAAGAGAAAGGAGTAAATGCCACCGTGACGTCTAACAGGGAAGAATTGAAAAAGCAAACGTGTTGCGTCGACCCCAAATTCCCATTCTGGGATAAGGCCAGGAAGATGATCGGATGATTTCGGATTATCTGATAATGTCGGATAATTTCAGTTATGAGTATAAGAATCTTCTAACACAATCTGATGACTGACAGCTTGGCCGGGCAAAACAAACACAGTGTTACCAACTCTCAACAATATTTATCTCTAAAACTAAAATCAAAAATCCCTAAACTACCGTCAATTACTTGTAAAAATACATCATCTGCCTAGCCTTTTCCCAACTATGTTGGGGTCGGCTTCCAGTCTAACCGGATGCAGCTGAGTACTAGTATTTTACATGGAGCTACTGCCTATCTGATTTCCACAACCCAGTTAATACTGGGTAATACGATACCCTTTGTTAAGACTGGTTGTCAGACTTTCAGGTCACTGACTACCTGTAACGACTGCCAAAGATCTATATATGGCAGCCGGGACCAACAGTTTAACGTGCTTTCCGAGGCACGGAGGGAACTCGGTATATAACGGGCAGTCACCTATTCACAGACCAACCTAGGCAAGCGGAGCTTAACCTAACGGTCAACCCGAGAAGCCAAGAGCTCCTCCTACTTGTAAAAATTATAGATAATTATTTAGACTCCGCCTTTATCCGAAACTATCCCAAACTTTTTAATCGGTTTTGGTTAAGGATACAGTTTTTTTTTCGGATATACGATAGTTTCGGGTACGGTTACGGAGCTCCATAGCATCCCTGATGCACTGAGTCAATCCGATGGCAAATGGATTCATGTCGGACGCCTCTCGCTAATAATCACACGACCACAAACGCATAGTTTATACTAGCCCTACTGCGTACTGTGTGAGCGAATTTATTTCAGTTAATCTTGTTTTCATAGTTGCCTATAAACAGCTTTGGGCAGCGGCAGCGGCAATAAAGGCCTTTATTTTTTCCGGAATAGTTTCGGAATAAAATTATTCTTTCGGAAAGGCTTTTTTCACATGTTGTTTTTACGTAGAAAAAAGTAAGCATACCTATTCATCATGATTTTCAAGTTTCTGGAAGTGTAATTCACACACGTGGAATTTTTTCGGAAAAGCTGACAGCCTGCGATGCACTATCTTTGAACAGTTCGATCCAGGCAGCGCTAAAGTGGAGCAGAGTTATTAGTTTTGACAACACTAATGTAAAGTCAAGAAAGTTATACTTAACATAGAGTGGTTCCGGTTCTGGTGATTTTATAGGAAAAGTGGAGTAGTGTGTCATTTTTAAAATCGTTGAAAAGTGTAGAGTCTAAAGGTGGAAGGTTATGCCTTTAGCATTAAAAAATATTTAATTAGATTTTCCTATAAAATTATTTAGTTTGTGTGGAAATCAGCGGTTCGACAAATATACGTTTGGTACACCAACAGTGGAACATACTAAGAATAATTATGAAACTATAAGAAGAAGAGTTGATATTTAAGGATAATTATAGGTATACGCAGCATTCTCCACAAAAGAACAACAACACAATGTCCTCAAATCTTAATAATACAATATACATTTTACCTAAAATTAAACGAAATTATACTAAAGATATTTTCCAGAGTGTTCTTAAAATGTTACTCCTTTTCCAGTTTGGTACATTTTTTTGTAGATCTTTAACCAAATCTTAATAAAACTCCTTCAAAACACTTCTGTCTGCATTCCAGCAGAGCTATCATCTGACAAGAAGTTCCTGACGAGACAAATATTAATTTTGCAACGCAATTATAAGTTAAAGTAATTGTACTGTCACGATGTACGACCCATTATGAAAATTAGCAATTCGTATGTCACTTTGTTTGGAACTACGAGTAACTGCTCAAATTACTGACAGAACATTTACCTAAATTGAATAGATAACTAGGAATTTATGTGATTACTCGTACACCGAACAAACGTCTTTTATATCAACGTTCTTTATGTGACACCCCGTAATGGGAAGTTCGGTATTTTTAGATTTCAGCCAGAAATTGTGCGATAAAAGTGTTGTGAAAGATTCTTTTGTGTAAACACAAACTTAATGGAAACTGTTCGACAAATAATAAACACTTTTTGGCGTTTGCTTTATTTCCCCGAATTGTAAAGAGATAGTTTCGTTTCGTTATTTACAGCAACTGTTTTGTTTTTGGGCAAAAAATATACTTTTTTGGAGCACAAATACGATCTCGATACTCATTTGCCGAAGGCTTGATTTTGTTGATTCCGATTCGAGTTTATTATGTATATAAATGACTAAGGCTACAATTGGTATAACAAATTTATGTAACATTTATTCAACTAAAAAGCTTATTAACATTTTAAAACGTTGAAAGAATTCATTAACCCAAAAACAAAATATAATATCCAACATAATTCCAGGAAGCGCGTTTTACAACGAATTAATTATCCTTCTCTTTTTCTGACCAAAGAACGTGGGATTATTTATATTTAATTTCAGTATCTAACCGCCGCAGACTGCTTTACGACTTTGTTCCTTCGCCATTCTTGGCGGGGAAATTAAAGCAATAAAAAAGTTTGGCTAGCCATGGAGATTTCAACTAATCAAATACTGGCCAGCTTAAATAAAAAAACCGTTAAGTGCCTTCTCAATGAAATATTTAGGTGCGGTCAATCCGAGTGGACTGGCTGCAAATCCTGATGGATAGTAGACTTTGCAAGATATTCACTATCTGTCGAAACCTGTGTTCGCAGTTCTGTCCAGAGCCCAGTCCGCTCCATATGACAGCACGCCTACTCTCATACTTTTATTTATAAATATTTACAAGCGCAAAGGTAACAATTCTTCTTGCTTATGAGTAAATTATGCGTAGCTCGTGACTGGGTTATGATGTTTTCTACAAGGAAATAAAGACATTTTCTGTTGCTGAGCAAATGAAAGGCATATAAAACTAATGGAGCATGTTTTATATCCTTTTTATTCGTGCTAGTTCTAAGCTCTATGCTTTTCTTAAGGCTTTACGAAAAAAGAAGTGCACAACACAAGCGATTTAACGATTTGGTTGCTGGTACCTGTATTAAAGATTTTGTTTTTCTTTTCGTTTATTATACAGGGTGGCGACGACAATACGACAGTAAATTATTAAACTGCGTATTCCTCATGACGTTCTAAGTATGAATACAAAAATTAAATCGAATGTATCCAGTATTTTAGTCACAGGGCATTGGTTTTCATTTTCAGCATTCTGTACATGATATCACTGACAGGTTAACCACCCCCGCATAAGTATAAACAGATGTTCACAACTCGCCACTTATAAATGTAAAACCTTTGCCAGATTCGTTTTTCCAGATGCAAATTAGTGCAAATTATACTTTGGGAAAGTGAAACAATATTTATAAATACGAGTAGTGTTCTATTTCATTCACTGTTTGATGCGTTTTGGTTTGTTTGAATAAATACTTTTTTAATTAGGTACGATATCAAGATTTATATTTTGATAGTTTAAAAATATTCCTGTGAAATAGTAATACCAGTATTTTCATTTATTGCCGCCACCACCTCCACCACCTTGTATAAGGGTATGATCAGCAGTTCAGCCATACCAAAAATTCCTATACAATTACGTATGAATAACTTTTTTCCAATAAAACTTTTGAAGCTTCACATGATAGCTTGATAAAGTTTGTGGAAAATATTTTGCTTTGTGTCTCTGTTTATCTAGAAGTAGAAAATTATCTGCGGAAATAGTTTAAAATTACATTAATACTGTCTATAATATTAAATAAACATTTGTGAAAGTCGATTCCTTATCACGAAAATTCAGCTAGTTTTCTTTTAACATAATTAAAGTCGCATGGAAGCAATTTATTAGAATGTAGAAACTACATGAATTGTTTCATAGTAGTGTTTGAGTCGCGGGAGCGGGTAGTGAGTGTGGGCCCCTGAGTGTGCGATTCGTGCGAAACGGGGTGTCGGGGCTGAGCTCTGTCGGGCGGCAGTGTGGCGGATCGCGCGTGACGTCAGCGTCCGGGCGCGGGTATGGACGCGCAGGCGCCAGGCATCCCCCCCGCCCCGCCCGCCCGCACCCCGCCCACACCCTCGCCCGCCACTTCTCGGGCGGCGTGCGACACCTGCACCCGCTCGCCCGCCCACCACAACTTTCGCCTACCCGCGTCGATGCAATAAAATAAACTTTCCGTTAAATGTGCGTGTGGCAATTTATCAGACTTGGACTGAAATTACTTTTCAGTGACTTTCTCGCTACTTCTGTGTTTTGTTAAAAGTTCGGATGTTAAAAGTTCAGGTAAGTTATTTTGCCTAGTTAGAAATAAATCATTTTTAATTTATTTACGCCATTAATCATTCTATTAAAAATATGAAATAATTAGAAAAACAATCGGGTTTACCTAACATTTTATTTCGCTGAAGAGAAATTCACGTAATTTTCTCTACACACGACCCGTCTAGATCTAAACTAGAGCTAGGCAATTTTCGCTCCTTTTTTTTCTGAAAATGCGTTCACATGCACAACAGCGGGAAAATTGTCTCGCATAGATTAACTAACGGTTATTGGGTCCCGATGCCAAGTGCATGGAGTGCGGTGGTTGCGTAACCGGCAGCGCTGAGATGAAATCCGCGACCCCAGCACTGATCTTGTCAACACACGCGATATTACGTACTAAAGGAAAATTATCTTCGATAAAACTTTTACAGGAACAGCGAAATTTTCCGTAACCATGCGGGTACTTAAGTATTGAAGTTCTTCCTACGATATTGGTGTTAGTTTTGGCGTAGCTATGTAAAATGGAAGTTGGCATCGTATTCCCGCCGTGAGAACCGTTTCTGTGCCAATTTCTGGGATCCCTATTAGTGGAAGAGATATAACAGACAACAGTACTATTGTGTATGGGAACAAGTTAAGCCATTAGAGATAATGGTGCGGAACAAGTACAAAGACATTGGAATTCCGATGTTGAGTGCCATTTTGATTTCATTTCGACTTAATCCGTATTTCGCGTGATAATCCCTACTGATTTTGGTCAATACACTTTCGATTGTGCTATTTAGATATTACTTTTATCATTAAGTCCTATTATTAGGCAATTCTGGGATAGGTCAATCATTGTAATGTGGGATTATTGATTTGAGGGTTTTAAGGGTCTGTGTCTATTTCAATTACGATTGTAAGTTTTGACACATGTTTTTACAAAGACCACGAAGACTGACACAGGTTTAGTACTCAGTCAGTATCTTTTTCGCTGAATCTGAGTTCTTTGAAGCATTAATAGCATTTGAGGTAAGATGGCGCTCTTGAATTGTCTGGTTTTAATCTCATTGTAACCTGAAATGTCGACATGAAATATGGTGTTTATTGGCCATTATTTCATTGGGCATTATTGTAACATAATCCTCCTCCTTGAAGGGGTTAGGCAGAGGTGTACCTAACAAGTAGGTACACCCACATTTCGCCAGTTATGTTTAAGCCCCACGTAATAGTGGGCGAGCCTATTGCCTATGACCGGGTATTAACGTAATCATTATACGTCGTATAATAATATATATATATATCTGCGTAAACATAGACATGGACAAGAAGTAGCAGAAAAGCTTATTGTGTTTGGTCTGGCAGGTACCAACATAAAAACATTTTATAACCTGTGAACAACGGTACTTATAACCTGCCATTAAATATATATTACGATTTCAAGCAGGGGTTTTGCACACTCAGTAAATAACATAGCTCAGCACATATGAGGGTGTGTAAGCGAAATCTTTCTCTCTTTTTGTGTAACCTGCTTTTTTAATACCTACGATTTAATTTATGAGTGTTGAAGGTGTTTTGAGGGTCGTGCCCTCGTGGCTAAGTAATAATAGCCAGGTTAAGCCGCGGTTGTCCAGGTTGGTCTGTAGTTTGGATTTCATTACATACCGAGTTTTCTCTGTACCTCAGAAAATACGGTAAGATGTTGGTCTCAGCTATCACTTGTAGAACTTTAACAGTCCTTGCAGGTAGCCAGTTGTTCGAAAGTCTGACAACCAAGGTATCGTGTTACCCAGTAGCTACTAACTGGGTTGTGGAGATCAGATAGGCAGTCGTCCCATGTAAAATACTGGTATTCAGCTGCATCCAATTTTTTGCAAAAGATGAAATTCCTACTCGATGACGCGTTGAAATGTTTTAGCACCACTCACTTATAACTCGATGAAAATTGACATAAATAGACTTTAGCGTCACAGGAAACGAAAGAAATGAGAGAAATGTTTTTACTTTATTCTGAAATAAAATAAAAAGAACTCGATTTTACGATACTCAATACTCGCAGTCTCGCATGCTTACGTTTTATTACGGGAAATGACTGATAGACGTTAAAGGCGATGGTACTTGTCAAGAAACATCGCTGATAACTTTATCAAGATAATTTCATCCGACATGGCTGACAGTAATTTCAAGGGGGAAGAACCTTCTGTATAGAATGACAAATTCGTATACAAATTAAGAAGTTAAATAATTCCTCCAGAGCATTTCAATGGACCATGCCTATCAAATTACGATATCAATTTCACATCTCGGGCCCACAGAGGAAATTTTGAGACATGTGTTAATTAACAGTAATCAAGGCATTCGTACATTAATATGAACCCCTTTTGGGACGTGATTTCATTGTTCGTTATAATTTTATAACAAAAGGACTGCGTACAAAATGAAAACTATTTGAGTGCTTTCACATCTGTATTAACTCTTTTAGCGACAATGGATACTATTCAAATAAGATTCGTATTTTTTCGCTTCCCGCATACTAGTGGATTGTTCACGTACTAGTAATCCTTGTTTTGTTACGAGATTATTTCAAAACAGAGTTTTCCAGTCTTCGCAATTAACTTAGTTTAGCATGTTTTACGTATGACTGAACAGTGTCCCGAAGTGCTAAGCGGGAGACAGTTCTGCATCGTCTCAAGTTAGGTCTAAGTGTTGGTAATTTTAGTAGATGTGAAGCTGTTATCCAATTATTCCGACGATTCTAGACATAATAGAGAAGACGTTTATTGGTTTAATACAGTGCTGGGCTTTTTCACTGATCATCTGCCTAGCTTTTTCTCAACTATGTTGGGGTCAGGTTCTAGCTGAATACCAGTATTTTAAATGCAGCTACTGCCTGACTGAGTAATATGATACGCCTTGATAAGACTGGTCGTCAGAATTTCAGGTCACTGACTACCTGTTACGACTGTCAAAGATTTTCAAATGGCAGTGGGTACTAACGGCTTAACATGCTTTACGAGGCATGGAGGAGACTCGATATCTGATAGGTGGTCACCCATTCACGGGTCCACCTAGGCAAGCGCGGCTTAACCTGAAGAACGCCCCGACAGGCTATTATGACAGGGTATTACAGTAATACGAGTAAAATTATTACTCACTCATCATCTGGCTAGCCTATTCCCAACTATTTTAGGGTCGGCTTCCAGTCTAACCGGATGCAGCTGAATATCAGTATTTTACATTGAGCAACTGCCTATCTGACTTCCACAGCCCAATTAATACTAGGTAATACGATACTCTTTGGTAAGACTGGATGTCAGAATTTCAGGTCACTGATTACCTGTAATGACTGCCAAAGATCTATTTATGGCAGCCGGGACCAACAGCTTAAAGTGCTTTCCGAGGCACGGAGGAAACTAGGTATGTCGAGCGGTCACCCATCACAGAACGACTTAGGCAAACACAGCTTTATCTAAAGATCGACCCGAGTGGCAGTTCTCATTAAGCCACGAGCTACTCAATACTCATACTATTACTCACTATTAGGTTTTAATCGGAAACACGTCTGGCGGTATTTAAACAAACCCCACTCACGCGGTACGTTGTGGACAAACACACTGACCAAATGTGTACTTGACTGAATCCTATTTGTGTACCAAGGCCGCTTACAGATCCATTCTTGCTTGTATTTGTTGCCCCTATTTCATGTGTAACCATCCAGCCGTGACCAAACACCTCTTAACCATACCGAGTTTCTTTATTACATCCTGGAATTTCCAACCGCATTCGTTAAGAAATGTTCATGTCATACTTTTCTTCATTTTTATTATTCTTGTTTATGCCCGTACTAATAGGGGCCGTAAACACTTTCATAGTTACTCTAAAAAGGCTTTCACGTTGATATATAATAATAGTAGCTTGAATCGTGTCATAATTCTGCTGGGAAGTTGCTACAATCATAAAATTTCCTGCAAGGAGGTTATTCAAAACTAGTTGTTCTTATCGTTCGTAAGGCAATTTCGTTGCAATTTGTTCTTTGTGAGTTTTAATTAAGTTTATTTAAATGAGCTATTTGAAGTCCCCCTTTTGTAGTATAATTTTCTCAACATCTCTAAGGTCGAGTTCTATAAACGTTACTTGAGTTAATCACGTGCTAAGTAACGTTTATAAATTTTGACCTTAATGATTCTATTTACGTGGTGGGCCATCAGACGCAGTAATTAAAGAAAATGTAATCGCGACTTTTATCGTGATGAGTTTTTCTAAAAGTTTTGACATTAATGTTTGTTGGTTTCGTTTTGCAGTGTTCAAGTTTTTTGGCACCGTTCTGTTGGAAGCTTTTGATTCATTCCGTCCCGTACTTATCCATTTTTATACGTCTGCTCGCATTAGCTTCTAAGTTAATTTCGTTCTTGTTTTAATGTACTGTTACGCAATCGTTTTTATTCTCTATTTTGTTATTGATTTGAGTTCAGGGCTTTTCAAAAAATGGTATTCTGGGCTCAAAAATATCCTGGACTAAATATTAAGACAGCAACTGGTTAACTAAGGTTCTCTTTGAAATATAAGTACTCAGCTGGAATCGAAGGCAAGGCAATGTTCTTGTTAATACGAAAAACAATATGTCTTGTTAATAATAACTACTGAGTAAAATTACAATCAGAAGGAAAATATTCCTATATTATACAAAATTCCAGGATTTACTTTGTCATAAATATTACTACGTGTTTATTAAATTATAGATTTTTTTAAAATAAAGCCACTATTGTAACAAGCACCTTATAACCTATTTTCTTCTTATAAAATTGTACCAATTGTAATAATACAGGAGATGACAAAAGTACCTTCTCGGTTTATTCTTCAAAAATCAAATGTAAATTAGCACTTTGTGATTAAAGCCTTAAAATGGTGAGTAATAAAAAGACGCTCGAAGCGTTAAGCTTGAAGGAGGCTCGGGTGCTAATTGCTACCATAGATATAAAAAATACTTTTAATAATGTCTGTGTGGAAGTGAAACTAGATGAAACTCTTTGTTTGTTGTCATTATTTTGTATTTACCGCAAACGTTGAGTTTGGCCGACCAACTGACAAAATCTGTTCTAGGACTTTGTCAGTTCGTCGGTCTAAGTAATGTGCCTGTGTACCCTCTCTTGAAACGCAGTAAATATTATATCTAGATAATTAATTAAATCCATTCTGATTAAAACATCTTCTAATATTCAAAATAATTTATATTTACAGTACTGGTGCAAACAAGTATTTGATAATCATTTTATAGAAACCACATTCATAATGTGGTTTAAGTTACCAGAGGATTGGTAGTATGAAACAGCGTATTCCTGGTGAGTGATTAAAACCGTTCAACCACCTGCTAGTTCCTGGTATTATTGCATGTACCTGAATATTTTACTAAATATGCATCCATGCAAAATATTGTAAATTAAATTTTCTCGGAACCGATGTTGTTTAAAAATCCAACTAATATTTTACTGCAATTCGATATTGGCACTGGAATCTCTTTGCTGATTCCAGTATGGTTATTAATGGAAATTTAAGATTTCTTTTCTATTTTGACTTTCGTGGTAAGGAATATCTAACGAGTTTAAAAAAGGCACCTTATGCATATTGATGAGTCAAGTTATAATTTGAATTTATTGTTGACATAGTCTGTTATTACAGTTAAAAGCTTTGAAAAATGGCAGGTCCTTGGGTTCTTGTCTTTATGAAGTTATTTCAAACTGTCAACTAACATTTTAGTGGTCTAAACGTACTTGTAGTTTACTTCGTCCCGGGCGAATTGAGTTGAAACAAAGCAATTCCGTAGTGACGTCATTTCCACAGTTTTGTCTTCTTTAATCTGATGTAAAGTTTCATAATGTAGACCCCATTCATTTATCTGCAGTCGCTGTGGTTTATTTGTTAGATGAGGGACTTGGAATACAATTTAGTGCACCTGTAGTTAGTGGAGAAATTTGTCATTTCAGGAGTTTATTGTGGGATAGTATTTCCCTTCTGTATCAATTGTGTACTTTTATATTATGTCAGATAATTATTGTAAATCAAAAGAGATTACTAAATAAATTAGCAGTTACCTTATAAAACGCTAAGACTAATAACTCAACAGCAAACTTATTTAAATTACATTAAACAACTGATAGAGGTATCAGAAACCTCTATCACTCAGATGAAACATAAACCACCTTTGAAAACGCCGCCTGAATTTGCTAATGTCGTCTGATATTTTCAGAGCTCTTAATACCGTGTTATTTATCCGGGCAGTGCGCCCCACAGGGTCATATAATATTTTAGTCAAAGTCCGTGACACCCGGCGTAGAAGGGATCGTTTGTAACGGCACTCGCGGTCATTATCTCATTTCATTTATACTCCACGAACAATGCTAGCTAGACGTCTGAAACAGGCCGTTCTCTGAATTAATATTAATGATCATAGTTCCAACGTAGTGTAACTACATGACTCTCATTTGCGAACACTCAGCCGCAACAGAAATGGCGTAGCGACAGAACAATAAAACAAATCTAATTCATATTAAAACTCTTTTGGTATAAGGAAAAGACTCCTAAGAATTAACGCAGACAGTCGACCAGGCCTCAGATATTTTTTCATTAATTTGGAGAAGGAAAAGTTTTCGGGAAATTAAAATACTCTCAGATCCTGTGGATGAGTAAGTGCTTGGAGTTGTACGGCAATACGCGATATTACAATAATTTATTAAAGTTGACAAGTGTCAAAGTCCACAAATTAATTTATTTATCAGTTAATATTGTGTTTGATACATTACATTACAGAATAATATAGCTACTTCTAAGAGTTCAGTAATTAGGGGTGTACGACAACACACATTTACCTAACCCTTCTAGAAGTGGAGAGGAAGACGGTCAAGAAATAAATTACTAAGCGAGACCGAGTAATAACGAGTATGTGTGTAGTTGGCAACAAGAAGTCTCGTTGACCAAGTCCAAAGTAGGTAGATTTATGTGAATCTACCGAGTTATGGGTGGCCGGTGTTTGTGTGCAAATAGCCCGTTTTGTAAGAGCCGTGAAAGCGAAACGTCTCGCCAAGTGGTTCTGTTAAGATTTCCACGCGGTTGAAGGGTAGTTAGCTGTAACTACTCACCGCTGCGCTGGGACCACCTGCGTTGCAATGAATGCACTCTGCATGCGAACACAGAATTCCCTCGTGGCCTCGCTGCTTAATTAATGTCTTCATCCGCGCTACCAACAGTTTACGTAAATTGTTTCTACTTACGTATCTTGTTCCTTGGTGGCATGTGTTAACTATTAACTAGAACTAAGTAGACCAATACAACTCTGTGACACTGATTCGCTCTAAGCTTAGTAAAATAAACTCAAAAAAATCGTAAGCAAAATGAAGTGTCTGTTAGCTTAGTGTGGAGCCGAGAACGCCTACAAAGATTCCACAAAAGCTAAGCGGATAATTAAAATTAAAAATACACTGCAAAAGTAATTTAAGGCGCTTATTTTAAAACGAAAACGTACTTTGTTAACAAACACTTGAGCTGTGGAGTGACGTAGGTCGATATGAGTTAAAAGCTTCAGGCGCTTAGGAGCGCGCCCTACGAAAGTTTTCGTATTTTCGCTCGACTTGCGCAGTTATGTACGTGTTGGTGTACCTAGCATATTATATTATACACACAGTGACTCAAACGACTGAAACGAATGACGTTGTATTTACCAGTAACTTTATAAACTTCCACTTACTTATTTTTCTTTACAGCCAAGCAGGGACTGAAATTGCTACCCATACTTGTTCGACCCGAGATATCTTTTTTCTCGACGGTAAAACGGGATTGACGCCACGAATACGAAGTGTTAATTCCCGTTTAAAAATTCAGGGCAGGTAGCACTGTATGAAAAGGTTTCATTATTAATTGTATTATGGACGTAGGGGCGGTTAATCAGTTTGTTAATGATACAGATTAAGGTTTTAAAGCAGCTATATTTTAACAAATTTTTAAAAGGTTTAGAGAGGTGTTGAGGGATACCTTTATAAAAAAAGATTTCCTTAGTTGCCACTACGTACTTGCATTCATTTTTAGCTTAGTTATTTCTTTTCCACGAGGTTTTCTAACTTACTTTATCTTACATTTTTCCCCACTGCGGCGGGGAGCAGAAGCAAGCTAATGTTCTGTCCCGAGTGACCTGATTTTAATCTGATAAAAACGAATAAACAAGACAAAAGAGAAAATAGTTAGCATTTAAAGAGCGAGAAACGGTTGCAACGACTTTGTGATTTATGACAAAGGCACGTTGTATTGTTTTCCAACAATGTACCTAGTTTATCTTGTATGAAGTCGTAAGCGTTTTATAGTGACTTTATAAGTTTGTATGCTCACTAAACTAAACGTTTACGTCCACCGCAATGACGGTCCATTTGCAAGGTACAAGTTGGTACAAACAGTTACGTTACGACTAATTGTTAGTGGCTAACAGGTAGGCATGCTCCATCGCCGTTACGGGATCATTTGGCTCACGGTAACAGTTATATAACTTACGGCATTCAAATCCCTATTCAGTTAGAGGAGCACGTAAATTGCAGCCTACATCTGCACGGTATAATCGTACGTAGTACCTAGGTAATAAGTTTTAGCTACTAGAAAACCACTTAAGATACGTAATTATTGGAAGTCTCCTTCTGAAGGAACGTTATAAGAATAACTTATGCTGGGATCAAATACTAGCATGGTGGTAATCATTTGAAGGATAATAAGACGAGCCAACGACCAGTGGCCCATATAAGCCTTGAGTCGAAGGAATCGAACGTCATGGGGCCTTTGCCCAGCAGTGGGATAATGTGGGCTTACAGTACTAGCATATCATTACATTTATTTATTTTCAGGCGACTTTGGCCCATAGATAAATACCATACAGACTAACATACATATAATCACAAAAGTAAATTTATCTAAAGCCACTTGTTTAAGCTATTTCAACCTTGATGCATCCCAAAACCTGAAATTAAACGCACAGTAATAAAGATAAACATGAAAGAAATTGGTAAGCAATCAAACGGAGATTATTTTTGTTAACAGTAAAATGTAAAGTACCATAACAGAATAAAAGGTTCTTAAATAAAATTATGCTTCAAGAGTGTCCGGAGTAAGCCAACGAAATGTAACAACGAAGTGGATTTGGATGAAACAAAAGGACTTTGAGAAAGGAATAAGACCCTCAGATTAATGATCAGAACCTGCTGCTTCGCGATTATCCCAAAGTGATGTATAACGATTTGTTGTAAAATGTACCATCACTCGTTTGGAAAACGTAAACAGAGGTTTTATTGCAAAATAATTACAAACACATTAATTAAGTGTTCTTATTTATTTGCAATGAAATATCAATAAAGTGATTTCATATTTGTATTTCATATAACTTATAATTTGTTTATCGTTAAAAGCACCATTGAAAAAACAATTAAAACACAAAATGTTTAATTCCTGTTATGGTCATGTTTCAATAAATTGTACTTATTCACAATAAGTATGTACATTTTATTCACAACTAGCTGATGCCCGCGGCTTCACCCGTGGATGTCGGTCAAATTATATTCTAAAACCTTCCTCTGGAATCCCTCTATCTATTAAATAAAACCGCATCAAAATCCGTTGCGTAGTTTTAAAGATTTAAACATACATAGGGATATAGGGACAGAGAAAGCGACTTTGTTTTATACTATGTAGTGATCACAATAAGTATATAAATTTTATTCACAATAAGTATGTACATTTTTACTACACTTATAGTAGGTTTGTCAATTCTTTTTGTTCAGTGATTCATGTTTATAGGTTTTGAGACAACTGTTAAGATGTCAAAATACAAGTGTATACGAGTTTATAGCTGGCTATCTCAAATTTCGAGATGACTGGTCGATTAAATAATATTTCTGTGAAAGAAATATCCGACGGCACGGTTGGAGCAGTGGCTAAGCGATTGGACTGCTGCGCTGCGTGTCGCGGGTTCGATCCCCGTACGGAATAAATATTTGTATGGCCTGCAGATAGTTGTTTCGGGTCTGGGTATTTGTGTATGAGACTTTATATGTTTGTGAACGCACCCACGGTACAGGAGAAATTCCTAGTGTGGGACAATGTTTAAAAAATAAAAAAAATACCCGATTGAAAACATGGCATTGATCAGATTTCAATATAAAATGAATTGATCATAATGATTGAATGATTGATTGAAGTGATGACTATTGTTAACAAATATTAAATACTAGCTGTTCCCGGCATGCGTTGCAATGCCCTTTTTCCTACCTACTACCTGCCTGTGTACCAACTACCTACCTACCTACTACCGACTACCCTACCTACCTACTACCCTACCTACCTACTACCCTACCTACCTACTACCTTACCTACCGACTACCCTACCTACCTACTACCCTACCTACCTACCTACTGCCCTACCTACCTACCTACTACCCTACCTACCTACTACCCGACCTACCTACTACCCTACCTACTTACTACCCTACTTACTACTCTACCGACTACCCTACCTACTCTACTATCCTACTTACTACCCTACCTACTACCCTACCTACTACCCTACCTACTACTCTACCTACTACTCTACCTACTACCCTGCCTACCTACCTACCTACCACTTTCTCACCTTTTAAACCTTCCCTGGACTGCCACAAATGTTTCAAAACCAAAATTAGACAAATCGGTCTAGCCGTTCTCTAGTTTTAGCGCGACTAACTAACAGCAATTAATTTTTATATTATAGGCAAACACCATTTGAAAAATCGTTTTTCTATTGGGAAAGAAACAGTAAATATTTGTGATTATTGTGATAATGTCGTATGGTCCGTTTGAAGTTGTCATTCGTTGACTGAACAACTGAACGTCACTCAATTGTTTTGCCTTCCCGGAATCTCTCCACTAACACTTGAACTTTATAGATACGGTATTAACCTCTTGAACGTCCGCTAACATTGCTTGAATGTCTTATGATCCACCGGGTGATCATAAGGACGCTCGAAGACTTAAAGCTCAAATTGCTTTTACGTTTTAGTTAGAAAACGTTTGTATGGGAAAAAGAAAAGGGCTGTTTTTAGGGCTTTTCCGGCCATTATTCGAATTTTTCTCGCCGTAAAAACCATCCTTGAACTTCAACGAACATTTAAAAAAAAAAAACAGCCAAATCGGTTAAGCCGTTTTCATGCCAAGTCGTGACAACGGAAAACGGGTTTCATTTTTATATATATAGATTCGGTCAATAGATTGATTTTCCATTTAATTTGTTTGTACGTTTTTGAAAATTCCTCGACACTCTTTTATGGTAGTCAGTCACCTGGCGTTTTCCCCAAACTATGTTGGGGTCGGCTTCCAGTCATGTACTATATATACATGGAGCAACTGCTTAACTGAACTACGCAACCCAGTTTGTTCGACTTTCTGCCTTCTGACTAACGACTACCAAAGATCTACAAATGGCAGCCATGATCAAAAGTTTAATGTGTCCGAGGGACGGAGGTAACTCGGTATTTAATGAATGGTCACCCAAAGACTGACCTAGGCAAGCACTGCTATACCTTGGACATCGACCAAGGGAGCTGTTATTCCCGTCGGGGCTGCGGGTTGTTCGAAAGAGATACCGCGGCGTCGGCGCAATGGCTAAGAAGGAACATGGGTGGTTTTTAGTCAGTAGAAGTCTGACACTCCCTTCCGCTCTGCCCAAGAGCGGGAGGGGTTATATGATGATTTTCCACCCGCCCAAAAAAAAGGAAGCTGTTTTTATTTAGCCACTCCCCGCTCGTTTTCACTCTTTTATGGAAAATTCGAGTATGATTATTTTCGTTCAAGTTTGATATTTATGTAAGGAGAAGTTTGAAAGTAGCAACTGTCGCCCAAAAGTTGTGTGAGAAGCGGTTGTCATGGTATGGGCAAGTGATGCGGAAGAATGAGGGACATGTCGAGAGGAAAGTTTTGAGTATGAATTTGGATGGGTGTAAGTATAGGGGAAGACCGTGAAGACCGAAGGAACTTTTCAAGGATTGTGTGAAAGATGTAATGGCAGAAAAGGTGATTAGTAGATAGATTTAATAAATGTGTATACTGAGACTACAGCCTTTTATCCGTACTTAGCTTCTTGATTGGGCCCAGATGACAGCTAACTAGGATAATAAATAGCTCTGCTAGGGTTGCGTAATTTGTTCGAAAGGATGAATGATGATTCGAAAGGTGGAACGCAAAAGGCCTTAGGAAGAACACGATTCAGTTTTGGTCATTAAGAGCACTAGGAAACATTTGATGCCGCGGCCTCAACATGAAGAGCTAAGAAGGAACATGGGTGGTTTTTAGTCAGTAGAAGCTCTTGTGTCGAGTGTCAGAACACTCGACACAAGAGCGGTAGGGGTTATTCGATGATTTTCCACCCGCCAAAAAAAAAAAGGAAACATTTGGTGATTTCCCATGTTTAAAATAAAAAGGCTTGCCACCTACATGGGACTTAATCATAACTGGTGAATGTGGGGGACTCATAACCCCTTGGGGATTTCAGACAATGACTTTATTAATTTGCATTATATTATAATGTGGGTTAAGTAGGTATAGACATCACAACCCCAAAAGGACATCTTTAGACTAAGGCTTACCGTTTACTAATTTATATTGCAATTACATCATAGTCCTAATTATTCTCCTTTAGCAAACATTGCTGTATAAACAGATCCCTAATCTTTGGTTCTTACGAATTAATTTAATCCATAATGTTTTGGTGTTTGAATTGGAAAGATATTATTTTTTTGGTAAACAAATCCAAAAGAAAACGTTATAATATATAATATTGTGCTAATTGATTTTTCTTAGATAGAACAAGTAAGACTATACGTACCTAAGTTTTCAGTAGATCATCATCGTCTGCCTAGCCTTTTCTCAACTATGTTGCGGTCGCGTCCAGTCTAACTGGATGGAGCAGGATATCAGTATTTCACATGGAGCGATTGACTATCTGGCCTCCACAATCCAGTTTGTATTGATTTATAAGATACCAAATACTAATTGAACTCGTTCATGACTGATTTTTGGAAAAGAATGGGAAAGCCTTTACCCAGCAGTAGGACATAAAAAATGGTACTCCTTGGTAAGACTGGTTGTTAGACTTTTAGCCCACTAACTACCTGTAACAACATTTAGTAAGTTTTCAGTAGATACATACGTAATTTAAGTTTCACATAACTAACTCCAAAATTTCGGATACGTTTGTTATAATTCATGAAGATGTTTTAAAATTCGACAAGCTGTAAGTTACGCGGGTACGGAGCTCTTATCTAAAAGGAAATTTTGCTTGAGTCAACTTTGCCGGTGTTGATTTGAAAGATTAAGGGCAGGTAGACCAAGCGAAATAGGCATTTAACGCTACCAAGAGTTGCCCGCGATTGCCGCAAAGCGAGCCGTGCGCTTACGTCGCGAGGAGTGTCACCTGTGTCACATTACAGATAAGCAGGCAGTAGGTCAACTTGTCTTATTGATTTATTTTTAAATTAAAATAAGAGATTTGATTAATTAAAAACACGTTTTATTATAATTTGTAGTAACAGCGAAGTCTTTCGTTTTTTTTGTAATAAATTAATTTGAGTAGATATTTTAAATGGAATAAACTCTGAACTTTTACCTATTACATTAATTGATGTTTTAGTTTCTAGGTCGGGTGTTCCAAATGCAATAGGTAACGCAAGGACGACAATGCCGCAAAGATCGCGTCATTATTATCATTTACGGAACAGATTAGGGTGGTCGTAGCTTTTTAGTCGACCTTGTTTAGGGTTCCGTACCCGAAGGGTAACCAACGGGAACCGGGGGGGTACCCTATTAATAAGCCTTCGTTGTCCGTCCGTCCGTCTGTCAGCGGTCTGTATCTCATGATCTATAATAAGTAGACGATTGAATTTTTCACAGAATGTGTATCTCTGTTGCCTCTAAAAGAACAAATACGAAAAATTAAAAAAAAAATATTAAAAAAGAACTCGATATTTGAATGGAAAATCGTATATTTTTTAATACAACAACGATAATATTATCAACTCTGTATCTCACGCATATGATAATCACCAAATGTGTCAAAATTATTATTCATGTATTCGGGGGGGTATGAGGAACAGGGTGTAAAGTTCCTCATCCCCCATAGAAAAGGGAGGATCCTCCGACCAGACTGGATAATGTTGATAGCGCGATGTAGGAATTGCCAATTTAGTTCGCATGTGTTGCGATAGATGTCGCTGTCGCCACATCACTCCCCTCCGAGACCGGAGGTCGATAGCAGACTGAGTCTTGATGCTTGCCAGGCCAGTGGAAGGTTCCAGTGAGTCGGAACCGGATGCCGCGTAGTTCTCGGTGAGTCGGAACTGTCTGCGGTGATGCCCCAGTGAGTCGGGGTGATGCTGCATTATGCTCCAGTGAGTCGGAGTGATGCTGTGCTGCGTAGTGGCTGGCTGCTGCGTCGACCAGGAGAGAAGTGCTGTGCCAAGGTCGCTGATGAGGCTGAGGGTGATGACCAGGTATGCGCTTCTGCTGCATGCTGGTGGTCAGGATACCCTTTGAAGCCGTGGTTGGAATTCATCTTTGAGTACTTTTTCTACGATGAAGGAGTCTTCTGTGTCTTCAGTTTCTCTAAAAAAGAGAAATATGGTAAGTCTTACAAGTTTGTCTTACACATCCGAGTAAAAGCATTGTATGTAAAATGCGGTAAAAACATAAAATGTGTTACTTACGTTAATGTTACAGTTTTTTGTGTATCAACAGGATCCAATCCAATAAAAGAGGTTTTGGATACATCAGCCGTGTTTCTACATGATGCATTATCCATGTAGTACCTGAAAACCCATCCACATTATGTTAGTTAATGTACATTATGAGTATCCAGGACTTTAATACAGTAGAGCATCGATTATCCGAACGTCGTTCAACCGAATGACAGACTCCTTTTTCCGTTTGAGGTACGGAACCCTAATCTTGATCTATGGTAATTACATGACGCGGGCTAGCGGACTGCGAGTAAGGGTAACTCGCCGTCCGATCAAGGACCAAGCCCGGGTCCGCGGCGCGTCGTGTTCCACGCGCGCCTAAAAGAGCTGTCAGCAAACTGACGGGGCCCAAATAGGGATGCCTGCCGGGGCCACGAATATGTCTTACCAGGATACCGTGGCCCTGGAACGCAAAGGGCAACCGAAGGAACAGGGTGGATTTTAATTAGTACAAGTCTGACAGTCCCTTCCGCTCCACTCAGAGCGGCAGGACTCATTTGATGATTTTACCACACGATAAAAAAAAAGATAATTACATACCTATTTTCGTTTGAATCCTCAGGTATCAGATTTGTTGCTGCGGCAGTGTTCATGTTAGTTTCTTCAGGCTGCCCAACTAACCTATAACAAAAAGTAAATGGAGTACCTATTTCACAGATGAAATTGATAGGTAGATATAGTAATTTACTGTTCGTTAGCAAACGCCAGGTTGAGATATCGAAATAGACAAAATATGATTTAATTTTATCAAAAATCTTAGCGTTCTCTAGTAGTACTGATATTTTTATATTGTGGCTCGCCACTCGCCAGGCAGGATACCGAACGAAAAGACAAAATATGAATTATCAAAAATCGTAGCGATCCTCGGTACTAATATTCATAAACTATAGTACGATGATCGTAAGTTTTAGACATTTACCAATCAGAGACTGAAGTAAAATAAAAAATAATTTTGAGACCAAATTACATTACAATACAAATAAAACATTTACGTAGGTACTTACTTCTTCACATATCTTTGGAGTGCATTCTTTCTATTTGTGTCTTTTATTGCTTTACACGACTTTTTTCGCCTGCGTTGTTTATTGCCCATTATAATTTATAACTAACAAGCAACAAATTCTCAAAAAGAGATGCGGTGCGCGTAGTTGTCAAACTGACACAGGTCCGTCGTCCATAAGCGCCAACACGCGACTGAACGGACCTGTCCGAGCCGCCGCGATCGCTTTTAATTCTTATTTAAACATAGTAATTGAGAAAATCATTTTATCAATTCAAACTCTGCGAATTTGTCTTAAACTAATTAGTTTCTTAATTATAGTACAAAAATTAAATGTAAAAAATCAGTAATATAGTCATAATATTGAAAAAACGATCTAAAAAGGGGTAACTTTGCGATTTTTTTCTATCGAGTGAAGTTCATCAGGTCTTGCAACTGAATGCGATTTTGACTAGATAAGATCCTTAACTAATACATATATTTTTTATTAAATTTAAAACACTGTATTTTTTGTCTCAGATTGTTTTAAAAAACTTAAATTCGGGTCCACCCAGCCTTAATGCGCCTTGTCTTTATAAGTCATGGATCTTTGTGAAACTTACATAATTTCCTTAGTCAGTTGTAGAAACTTGGGACGGTGGAATTAGGTGGTCGGAATTTAACGAAATATTGCACTGGTTATGTCGTTTTAACTGTGAACTAGACATAAGTTCACCCCCTAATATATGAGCCTTCAAAATAAATGGCGAAATTTTGGGTGTACCATTAGGTATGCCTCTGCCTAACCCTTTAGGGTTATAAGGGTGATGATAATTAAGGTTATATAATACTTACGTTAATGCTAACAAGAAACCTGCTAGAGCTCTGTGGTTGTAGACAATTTCTCCTTTGAGTGATTTATTACTCTCAATATTTCCTTAATTGTCGTCTTCCTGCATTTTAAAGTTCTTATAAATTAATGCCGACGCAAACTTGCAGATATTTCGGTATCATAAAAGCCCTAATTTATTAAATTCTAGAAGCCATCCTCAGCCACATTTTTATAAAGTAATAAAATCGAATGTCGAACGATATCGACGGAGTAAATTACTGGAGCCTTTTATAATTAATTCAGTTTCAGATAGCTGTAATTATCGTTACAAAGTTTTCGGGGCACCCCAATTCAGTAACACACTTTTCTACCACAATACCAAGGATTTTGAGATAATCCGTTTATTGCTTCATGTTTTTCGGAAATTCAGGAGAATTATACGAAGATTGTCGAAACGAATAGTATTGAGAATATGAGTGAAAATTTTAGCCTGCATCATCCCACTATTGGCAAAGGCTCACCATGACTTCCAGTTGTTTTAATCCAAGGCCAATATTTACCACTGATCCAGATCTTCTTTGTCTCCTTCCCTCCATCTTCTATGAGGTCTGCCGCGACACCTTATGGCTGTGTCAGGCTCCAGAAAGTGGCTATTTTAGCCCACAGCTCATACGGCAGATGTAGCCACTCCAGTCATATTTAAGCTTAGCGGCTTTATGCGCAACATCAGTAATTTGTAAACCTTAAAAATCGAAAATCATTGTTTTAATTAAGTAAGCTCGACTGTTTATAAAGACGACAAAATAAACAAAACAATAAGTATTGTTTGTTAAACGGGTTAGCTGCTGCGTCTAAAAATATGTCTTTAGTGATTGAGTTTTCAAAATCCATGTTTGTAATTTTCATAAACTGTCAAAATATCCAATTGCAGACTATAGACGTGTTCAAAAACAACAACTATTTTCAACATACGCTATAATTAAACAAATAATATTCTGTAATATCAGTATTCACGTAGAATGCATTACAGAAGGCTTTCATAAATTAAATTTTAGATAGCTGCCTTTAACACGAACCGCGAGAATTTACATCGGACGGTATCGTTAATTACAGATTACACTTTTTATTTATATCTAGCTTTTGGTGCGGCTTTAAATTTCCTGATTAGGGACTATTTATTGGAGAGAGATTGGTGGGACATGGCCTTTGTAATTCATGTGTTTTCAGTATTTTAAAAAGTAATTGGTATATTAATTTTGATCATTGGCTTGAGAAGTTAAAAGCAAACAACACAATATTTTTTGGTGACTGACTAAAAAAGAAATGTCAACTATCGTAAAACCGGGTGAATAGAAACTCAGGGGTGAATTGAGACAGAACCTTGAGAGGGATTATAGCGTTGAATGAATGTGATATGTGGCAAAAATGGTTTCTATATAATTAAGTAAAATTAAATGAATAAAATAGAGTACTTGCTGGTAACATATCGTATTAATTCAATGTTAAAACCCCTTTCAAAGTTTTGTTTCGATTCACCCCTGCGTTTTTATTCTCCCCGTTTTAACCGGTATTTTTGAAAGAATCAATGTAAGAAATCCTATTTTAAACGTTTATTATGGACGCCTAGAGACGAACGTCTAGAATTTCCAATAGTTCGTAAGCTACATCCGAACGTTCATTTTCTAACGAGTTGAAGGCTTTAAGTCAAAGAAAGCTTTAACAAAAGAAGCTTTTAAAGTAAGGAATAGTTGCGACAACAGATTTCAATTATATTGTACTAGGTTTCTTCCGTAGCATCTTCTCTTCGTTGTCGATAGTTATCCCAATAGCATACTACGAGTATCTAGACAATAGCGTAGTGTTCATAGCTCAGGTCAGTTTAATTTTCGAAGCCGTTCAAGCGTTAAAAGGGAACAGACAGACGGAAGGTCCGACAATCAATCTGATTTTATTATAATATTTATTTATTATTTAATAATAAAGGTAGCGAGCCTCACAAGTCGGGATCCATAATATATGCCATGAAAACAAAATTACTGTGTTTCCAACCAGTGTTCACTAGACCCAAATCGAGAGCTTTCAAAACTTGCTTGATTGGATGTGAATTGAAGGGCCTGCGGGTTTCATAAACAAAAGATCTACAGGTAAAATAAATGTGGATATTATCATGCAATGTGGCTTTATTTAATTTTGGAATAAATCAACAATACTTACAAAAAACTAACTTAAACTTTGTTGTGTGCATTGCATTGTACCGTATTTGATTTGTCGAGTTTTAACCCTCGTGCTACAACTTTCCATAACCTTATTTGGCCAATTGTTAAGATTGAACAACAAAACAAAATTATTTGCTCATAAAAAGGGCAAATTAAGTAACTCAGACTGTAGCAAGGGTCAAATAATTAGACATTGAGTGTATAATAAAGCGAAAATAATAAGGCGAAGTAGCACCACTAATTGCTATACACCATTTAACACTAAACTTATATAACATTTACGTTGTAACTAGTCCTGACTTTAATTTACATTTATATAACATCACTCTGTCTTTGTCGTATTTGACGATTGATAGAAAGATAACGATTTTTTTTGTCGATAGCGATAGCTATTTCAATTAATAGAAGAGAGACGGAGAAAAGGAAAGGGACACGTGGATATTTAACATGTCTCATATAAATGTTTCGTCAATGTGAACTCACAAATACAGTATCAGAACTGCTTCTAATATACTGTACTCGGAATTTGAAACAAGGAAATAGAAGCAAGAATAGAACAGATCAAAAACAGGAATAAAACCGGTGCTACTCTACAGAACAAACCTTGAAAAATTATGATGAAGTACATTCTTGCAGCTCCACATTTTTTATTAAAGGTGCTTCACCCTCTGACCCAAGATCTTTGACAAAGACCCCTCATTCTGTCCTAGCGGCCTACTGCGGCTTAATTTAATGTTAATGTATGATACGAATAGCGGACGTAGGTATAAAGCTATAAAACAAATAGGTCAGACTTTTGGAGGGGACGGACGAAAACAGTTCCGTAACAAAAAGCAAAATGTAATTCTCCGCTTTGATTCTTATCAGGCGATGTTACATCTTTTTTTGCTTTATAAACGAGCTTTTTTTTAAGATGTATTTTTGGAAACGTGTCGGCGGGGATAAATAAATTTGGGAAATTCAATTATATTTTAAGATAGGACAGGACGATGAAGAGGATGATTATGAACGTGGACGAGGTAAAAGGAGTATTTAAGTATCGTAGCAGGTGGCGTTATGTGGTTTCTGCCTACCCCTAGGGAAAAAGGCATCAGTTTATGTATTTACGTATGTTGTATATGTAACAAGATGAAATGGTGCCAGAGCGTCTTGATGTAAATTTATTTTACCCTAGATTCCGTACATGATTCTAGATCCAAAAATATATTTTTTTTTGTCGGTAGTAAAAAAATTAAAACTCAATAATTTTGTGCAGATATTATTTAATTTTTTTTAAACAGCATCCCTCTCCTATTCTTCCAGTGTAGTGAACTCGTCAGTGTGGGTGAATGTTGTCTTCGTTAGAACGTTTTCCTTTATCGTGTTCTCTTGTGGGTGATCTTACAAAAACAAATCCCACTCATAAGCATCCAGTTTCATATAAAATTTTCTGATATTTTTGCGACAGCCGCACCCGCCGCGGGCAAACCACGGCCCACGGCGAAACGCCAAGCTGACCCCTTACGACCGACGACGTGTCAATTTAGGAATCAAACCAATTCCGAAGGAAACCCAATTCGATTAAGGATCAGTAGGCTATCTATTATAATCTAATGTAACATGAGGATTGTTCTAAAGCCGGAACAGCCATAATTAATTGAGTTGAATCAGTGCAACAATGCCCAAGTTGGTAGTTGATTGCCCACAAGTTCTAGTAACAACCAAGTACTAGCGGACTACAATTTCCTTGAAACAAGTTTTGGATAGAAACATACTATATTAATAGACTGATAGATATCTATAATATCAATCATAACTAAGCTTAATTCCCATGACAATTTAGTAAGTTTGTAGGATCAAAATTCCTTCAATTGAAAAGGTATTTAGATTAATAAGATTAACTTTCCTGAAAAAGTGGACAAAGAGAAATAAAAGGAAATAAGTAAATACTTAAATATTTTTCTTGCCTCATCTTTTCCTTGTAGGGCAAATTTTGCCATTGAACCGAAAATGTTTTCGTTCTTTGATCTTAAATCGGCAGGATTTCGAGTTATTGTTAACATAACGTGAAATAAATTGTCGTAGATCTATATCTAATGTTTTTGTAAGTGACCTAATCGGATATTTTTAGAAAAAATATTACGTAAATCAATTTGCTTGCTATTATTTATAAATCTGAACTAAACGTTGTGACGTCTTGACGTCACAACGAGCGAGCGGTTCCTTGCGACTTGTCGCAAGGAACCGCTCGCTTAATGTCACCTAAGAAAGTTTTCGCCTGAAATAATTATAATCATCTGTTATACTCTGTCAGTTCCCGTCGACTCTGATCCTTTATTATAATTAAAGTCATCAATCCTAGACTTTTTTCCGTAAGATAAGTAAGCCCCTGTTCCATTAGACTCAAAAATACAATATCTCTTGCATTTTTTTTTGCTAGAGGATTATGACCACTTAAATGAATAAACATTTATTAAAAACAGACAGACACACAGGCGAGAGAGAAAAATATTGTTATTCGTTAAAATAAGTACCGCATATTCTTTCGCATGCATTCAGTATAAAACTGTTATTTTGAAATTACAAACAGACACTTTTAATTAAGTTCCGAAAAACGGAATTCATGTATTGTACATGTAAAATTGTGAATGTTCATCTTAACCATAACAAACCCTAAGTACAAAATAATACGAATATTTAGCAGAAATATAATAGAACACGTTTAAAAATACACATGTTCTGGTTTGATCCTACTAGATTCTCTGTAATATTATGCTCATATTACGCTCAAACGATATAACGTAGGTAAAGTGGAAAAAGATGTCAGGTGTAATAAAAGCCTAGAAGATCCCTGCGTCCGTTTTCACATCCCTAATCACACGTAATGTGGCATCAAACCTATTCAAATGTAGTATAATAAAATCTATGTGTAATAAAAGTTTTTCCAGTACTGCATAAGTCTACGTCGAGGCTCGGGCGCCGTATTCAACTCGCACCATAAGCCGAACTTGATTGGACGATTCCGAATGCATCGAACTGAGTTTTCACTTCGTCTCGTAGTACTTGGGAGTCTAGAAATTTCCAGAATTCTATTTCCAATCCGTTCAGCACCGTATTTGGGAACTTACCGGGATTTTACTATAAACTATTTGCTATTGTCAGTTTGGAGCAAAAACACTTTTCGTGTTTTTGTGCCAGAGAATAGCTTTTGTAGCCCATTAGTTTCTGTGGATACAAATTGCAGCAGTGAACTATGATTTATGTAGTTTAAAGTTACCTTAATTATAACTAATGGTTGTTTTTTCTAAATAGGTTTTCAGTGTGCCATTCACAACTTGTAAAAAGTTGCACAAAGTGAGTAGGTACAATAACTTTACCGTCGCTGTAAATGTTTACTGTATTTGAATTAAGAAGCAGTTCTTCGTTAATGTTTCATAAAGTATAAAGAATGATAAGCTTGATTCATTAAAGCTACCTGTCTAATAAGTTCAGAGAAAACTAACATTTGAAGAATAGGAAATAACCGCATTTAAAGCAAATAAATCATTCTTATTCTTACAAACGCATTTGAAAATAGTGGAACTCCAATCATAAATGCCTAGTTCAGATCCGACTTCATATGTCGGTCGGCGTTCCGGAATCCAATCATCAGCCATCGAACCCTTTCCCTGCTACGTGGGGTCAGTTTTTGCTCGACTCCCGTCGGAATTTAATCTCTTTAAAATATGAAATGGATTCTGTGGCTACGTCAAATAATACCGGCTATCAAGCTATAATGTTCGAAGCTAAGACCCGCTTATATCATTCTACTTATCAAAGCCATTTTATTTTAGAGCGGCCGTTATGAGCAGTATCAAAATAATTGTTTTTATGGTTATGGCTCTAAAAGGACATAGAGAATAGGCGGGGGCGTGGATGTAATTGTTTTAATTATATTTTATGTGTGCTCATAATCACTTATTATGGTTTGGATTACATTTATAGTGTGTTCTAAAAGTAGTTTTTGTTGTTTGATGTGTTTATTAATTGTTTAGTTAATTAGGGATATAAGCCCGTCGATCCTTCACAGTTAGATGTATTTATACGTTTAGTTTGTGCGTGTAGATGGAGGTTTTCCATCATTAGACTCGGCTCTGATCAAGCCGAGGTGCGATAAGTGTGTGTCAACAGGGATTAAGAGGGGTGATTAATTGCTTCCTTTGCTCTTTGCAGGAAATACTTGTGCTTATTTATATATTTGTTGCTGGGGTTATTTATTGAGTGGTAAATAAACAAGCAGCGTATTGTTATTAAAGCTTAAGTGACAAGTTATTATTACATAACTGTCAGCCCGAAAATACAGTATAAACCAAAAAAAGATGCATTGTTTTTGTCGACGTTTTACAAGTGCCCATGAAGGCCTATGTGAAATAAAATATTTTGATTTTGAATGCATTAGCCATATACTTCAGACATTATATTTACTTAAAACCCACAAGTACCGCTTGTTCATCATTTTACTTTCCCAAGCCGTCTGTAGTTTCATATCAAGTTTTGTTGTTTTCATGTAAAATAATGTATCGGAATATTGTGAACTGCATTTTAATCTACTTGGTGTTTCTAAGATTTTCAGGTAAGTTTCATATTTACTTATTCGTACAATATCGAACACAAGAGCACACCTGACTGAATAGTTTTGTTTGCGTTCACACAGATTTTTAAGCATTAATATTTTGACAAATTGTGTGGGAGAAATACTTGGTCATGCTGCTTCAACCTCAGGGAAATTAGGATAAAGGTAGGAGAATTTACTGTAGAGCTTGTGGTTAATAAATAACAGTCTCACAGGTTGAGATTAAGCAGTTCTTATCAAAGTCGAGGCACGAAAGGGTATACCAAGCTTCCTCTGTGTCTCAAAAAGCACGTTCAGCTGTTGTTCCCGGCTATCCTTTGGTAGATGTTTAGCTGTCGTTACAGGTTGTCAGTGGATCGAAAATATGAAAAGCAGTCTTACCAACAAGTCATATTACTATTAATCATATTACTCAGGAACTGGGTTGTGGAGGTCAAATAGGCAGTAAATCTATTGAAAATACTGGTACTTATTTAGGTGCATCCAATTAAACGAAAACCGTCCCCAATCTTGTTGGGAAAGGCTGGGCAGATGATGATGGATGCCTTCCATCATCATTTGGATTATGATTTGTTTATGGACATGGTGTTTATTCTAGTTATTGTGCTGATAAGTTAGAGGTTTGAGCGTTAATTCAGTCTAATAGACAGTTTGGCTCGGTCTGCATAAAGCTCCTGAAAGCTTTCTGTACGTAGAATTGCAACGTTCTTGCTGTCACTCAAACCCTCGGGGGATGTTTCCATGCATATTTGGATCTGTAGCTGGTAAGTGGCCAAGTGCAACTTAGATTGTTAGTTTTCTCACGAGACTTATAAAATATGCCTATTGTGTGTGTTTGTTTGTGAAAATGGGAACTTTACCTAATTCTTAAGGTAAGGATTTTTTTTTAATGGTTTCTGTTAATCTTTTAATAATTTACAATACATCAAAGTCACATTCTCTATTATTAAGATAAATAAGATTAGATTTAAATGGCAAAAATAATTATATTTTTTTACCACTTCAAAGTACGTAACATAAATTTAAACAATATTTTTTAATATTAGCCAGTTGCTAGTTCATAGTGTGCCCTCAAAAAGGTTCGCAATTTCCCTTTTCAAAGGATCGAGGAGTTTCTATTATGTGGGTCTATAAAGTGGCCGGAAATGTAAAGATAATAATATTACTAGCTCTCTCACTTATGCTAAGGGCACGATTTGCGTTACATACTCGCGAGATGTGGGCTATTTTATTAAAACTAATGGGTGGATAGATTCAGACAGGCAACTAGGCAGATAAATCTACGAATTTTGGTCATAGATTGGCGTCGTGGCTACTTAAGATTCTTGTAAATGCGTTGGATAATCCGTGCTGTATGTATCCAGTCTTTAACTTATAATAGCATTAAGAGGACGGAGAGAACTGTTTTTTTCATCAACATTAATTATCTTTTCAAGTGGTATGTTTAATAACTCATTCAGTGATTTTAAATACCTACTTAAAAAAAAAAAAAAAATAATGTGTTGAAACATAGGTAGTATTTTTCGCTAACCATGTAACAGATAACCATAGATGGATGGAGTAGGTAGATAGATTTTTCGTGCTTGTATCATAAATGCACACAGAAAGAATAACATGGATAAGCCATTTTTCCGGTAAGGAATAATTTAATACGTATTTGTTTCTCTCCTCTCCCGCTAAAACATTTTTGTAAAATTGCGCCTTTCACAAGCTCTGAAACACTATTTGAGCAATGTGTTCTTCAGTTTTTCCTAGATGATTTTTACTATCATAAATTTTTCTTTAATGTTTCCGTGATAAATGGAAACCTTAAAGATCGCCTAGTGAACCATGACGCAGATATATTGAAGCGATAGGTTCTACCGATTCCTTTATGTGACACACGGGTCTAAGCTATTAGTCTTCTGCTGGTAGGCTGAACAAATGACTAGGCCAACCTATTTCATTTTTATCGAATGGTAAATTGAGAAAATAAATGGGTGTCCGGTCCGTAGATAGATTCTATTTCGAGAGATATGAAATGATTTTCCGGACGAGTATGAAAGTTCTGTATATAAAAAATATATACGAAAATCGATTGATGTTGGCAAACAAAATCCGAAATAAAGGTTTGGGATTCGTCGCAGTCGCGACAAAAGAAAGAGACACACATCAGCAATGAATTCTGAAAAGTAGCTGTAATGCATTGAGGATGGCGATATGACGTCACCTGTCTTTCCGTTCAACTTGAATTATTGGCGCAGCGTGTATCGAGACTCATTCATTCAGCCACGATGACTGGCACTTGAATAATGTTTGTTCTTTTGTTTCTACCGCCAGAGAAACCGTTCACACTGAACGTCTGTCGCTTCGTTGTTGACAGCTAAATGGACGAAATTTGATATTTTGTGTGACATGTGTTCGATTCTCTCCCCACAATGCGTTTGTTTGCTGAAACAATAGTTAGTACAGTATTGAACGCGTTAATTTGGATAGTTTAGGGTGTAATTGCGTTATAACTGTTTGATTATGATAGAGGTGTTGATGGATCATTAATGATTAGGAAAATGTTATTGGAATAGCAGAAATAAACTAATTATTTTTAGTTGGATTGTATTTTAAACTTGTTTTTGGACTGAAGTTGAACTATAATTAATAATAATTAGTAAGTTTACCTAAAATAATGACAGATACGCCATACAGTGACTGCCAAAAAATTCTCAAGTAGGTAGGTACACATCTTGTTGATCTGAACTTAGCGGTAAGCAAGTTAACACATTTATCAAACAACTTGGAGTATTGGGTTACTTGTTAGTGCCTATCTATACTTATCTACTTACACTTATGTATATATACAGACTACAGAGCAACTTCAAATTTAGTGAGCGATTGTACTCCTACTGCCTACAAATTCGAGTTAGTGAATATATGTACGTAGGTCCTACATTATGTATTTTCACTAACTCCAGAGCTATCCAGTGATACGGATTACAATATCGAAAGGCAAAACTTCTTTTTTTTCTTTCGTTGAAAATACTATGGCTACGTAAAAAAATGGCCAGTACAGGTTACAAATAGGATAAAAAATTTGAACTGGAACTTTTTCGCGCAATATTTTTGGACCAATAATTTCGCTCAGAGGAGTGCCATAAATCAGAACAGAGTAAGCTCCTGATAAAATCGATACCCCAAGTCGAAAAGGATTCGCGAGTAAAATACCGAATAACGAGAAAGTATTTCCGAACATAAATATCTCCGCCGCGATTTGTGTCGTTTAGCATTCGATCATTACTACAAGACAAGATATATCGTGGTCTCTGTATTTGTCTGTTTGTGCACGTACTTAAAATAAACTGCCATTCTTCTTTGATATTAAAACCGAATATAAGTTTTCGATAGATTCAATAATAAAATGTAATAGTGAGTTTCGCGAAGTGGCTGGAAGTTAAACTGTTTTCGTACAATTCTCGGGCTGCCCGATAACTTCCGGAATGACAGGAGAACCCAATATCTATTTTAATTTAGGTGCTTCTATTTTTAGATCTGTTTTCCAGTAACTAACCAAGTTCTTGGATTTTAATTTCCTGTTCAGGTGACTTTAAGTTTTCTCCGTAGAAATCGTATGATTTATGAATGGAGACTTAATCCAGTAGTGTTGTGACAGGTCACTCCAGGGCGCACATTTTATTAAATGTAAGATTTATCTGGGTTCCGAGGATTCAGCTTTTGAGCTCAGAAACTGTCACAGTCACACAACGGTGAGCTTACATTGGCTACACAACGTCAGACCTAACACATATTCTCAGTCACCGGAAAGCTCTGCACCTTGTTCTCATCCAAAATAAGAATGTCCGTGGACTTATTCGTTAGTCTGCAACTCTAGAACTAATTTAAAGTTAGAACTAAAACTATCGAGGGAATAAAACTTTTCTGCAAAATAAACGTGGAAGAACTTTGAATTTGGGTCGCATTATACAACATTACTCGACCCTTACTCATCACGAAAATAAATGGAAGATACATTTAATATGAACAAAGGCAAATAATATTTTTCCTTATCAAGTAGTTGTGCTTCCATAGCAACAGTGTTCGGGTAAGAGGGTCGTTGTAATACAAAGATAGAGATATTACTCGGAGCAATCCCAATAAAGCAAAAGATCAGGGTTATGTTTCAGGTCAGGGAATGTAAACAATTAAATCCTTGGGGCGAGTGCTTACTCCGGCTGCTACCCGTGTAATCTCTCAAACGAACAGAGACATCGCCCTACAGTGGTTTGCGTGATGTAGCAACTTTTGTGGACGATATTTAATGTATTTTGCGACCACTGCAAACTAAAATCATAGTAATAGAATTAGAAATCAGTTTTTTCCGGAACATGTTATATAATGTAGCAAAAACAGGTAAAAGAAGTCTTGAAATCGTTTATAATGTGAGGTAGATTTCGCACAATACGATACTGGAGCACAATTTCCGTACCTAACCCACCTAGGCAACACATTATGATACTCACACTATTATAATTCTTCTCACTCCGCTTTTGTGTTTCGCGCAAAAAGATAAGCTCAGCTTATCCTGTGTTTTCCTTCGCTGTCTGATCTGAACGTAGATAGAAGTCCTCTTTAATGTTATTCCGGTTTTATTACTAGGGTCCGATTTCGTCTGAAGTCATCTTTGCAATCTCCATTTTCCTCTTTCGAAAACTAAAGGAAACTATGTTCAAAGCTGTACGGCATTAGTCCCGTCAGACGGGTCTACGTCTTCTCGACGCGACGGTTGAAAAGGGTCAATTGTTAAAGGATCACCTGTTTGGCTTAAACCCTGATAGTTCTTGATTTATAGCCGAAAATTTTCGGATATACGGTGACAAACGATATGGGTGAAATTGCTTTGTAAGGTTTTGGATTTTTAATTGTAACCGTTTAGGTTGTATTTTTTCGTGGTCATTATTATCCGAGTAGCCTTTTCCCAACTATGTTGGGGTCGGCTTCTAGTCTAACCGGATCCAGCTGAGTACCAGTATTCTACATAGAGCGACTGCTTATCTGACCTCCACAACCCAGTTAAAACGATACCCTTTGGTAAGACGTACGACTGTCAAAAATCTGAAATTAACAACCGGTGCCACTGGTCTAACGACAGGTGGTTTTCGAGGCAGGGACGAAATTCGGTATGTAATGGGTGGTCATGCATCCACGAACCAACCTAGGCAAATGCAGCTGGGTCGTTGGCTGTTAATATTTAGCCATTTCCTAGTAAGCTCCTAAACAGCTCCAAGAAAATTTTTGACCTGTAATTTTTCATGATTATCCTCATTAAATATCCGTTATCGACAACATAATGTACCCCAGTGGCCGTTTGCCGGTAGGCATTACTTATTTATAAAGGGTGAATCAAAAGCTATCGCTCCCATGCGTCATATTAAAAAGCGATTTGCAAGATATTCCTAAAGTGCAAAAAATTCGGAGCGAAGGCACGGAGTGAAACTTTTTACTGTCACGTTAATGGGAATGCAAAGTTGGGATCCATGTACTGACACGGTGCTTAGATGTCAAACTTAGTAATGTTTTTCTCAGCCATACCATTTCTTTTAGGATCGTATGTAGACTGGTTCAATAAAATCTGGGTCTGGGTCCCTGAGACGCAATATCTAAGTCAGAGTACATACGTCACGTTTTGGAACGAAGTTCTTTATCGCACGTTATCATTCTGATTTGTTTGCGGGCTGAAGGGCTAGACTGAAAAATGTGTAACAATGAAAAGCGACACATAAAGTCGCCATTGTTTTGCAGTGATTGATTTTTGATGCACTTCCCGTTTACCTAGGAAAATAAAAGTTCTTTCAATCGATTCAGCTTACCATCAATTTTGAGAATATACAAAAATATTTTATAGTTTTATCGTTTTTTTCTATCATCTTTATCCCTTAATAGAATTATTGTTGCCTACTAATCGTTATATTTTAATTAGCCACCGACTGGTATTACAGAAACAAACTTTACCCACGCTTGTACCCCCGGGGGTTTACGGAAATCTATCGGGTTACTGCTCCTTGTTAGTTCTAGTAATAATAATAAACAAGCATTTATATAAAGCTTTTTAATTTTGTTTTGTATTAATAATGCATGTTTTTTGCTCCCCTCTTATTATATGGGACTAAAAATATACACCTATGTGCATTAGTAGGTGTAACTCTGTCTAACCCTTTTTTTTTTTTTTGGCTTGTGGAAAATCATTGAATAACCCCTCCCGCTCTTGGGCAGAGCGAAAGGGAGTGTCAGACTTCTACATTCTGACTTCAAAAATTATTTACATTTATCAATTAAATAATCATTAATTGAATAGCTTACCTAACTGAATCGGCTTTTCGTATAATCCATACCACTATTAGCAGTAGTCAAATCCTCGTGGAAATATAATTTAATTGATTAAGCTTGATAAAATAATTTAAATGTTAATCAGTATTAATTTCACATCTCTTGTTTTCCTTTCACGATTTCAAACGAAAATCACAATTATATTGCAATGAAAATTATTTGAGCCGCGATGAGTTACTAATTTGCATTTTAAAACCGATGTCAATAAATTGGAAAGAGCGAGAGATGTATCGTGTTATTAATTATTATCATCGGGTAAAGATGGCGGACATAAAATAAAAGACGGGAAGCATAATTACGTAGCCGTGCATAAAAGCGAGTTCTAAATGAAATTAATGAATGGCTCGGACTTTAATTTAAGAAGATGTTAACATTTTGACTACCTGTTAAATGTTTTCAAAGGAATGTTTATTATTCCGCTTTTTTCCGCTAATATTGACATCAGAAAACTGCCCGTTGGTCTCGTGGTCGCAAGCATGCCTGCAGAGCGAGGGTTCCTGAGTTCGATTCCCGGGCCGGGTAAAAATTGCTATTTGGTTTTTTTTTATTACAAAATTTCGCAGTAGACCAGAGTATGGAAATTGGTACAGAGAGTGCACCTGTGTCTGCGCACACACTTGTTCACTATAATATCTCCCGCGCCGATAGTCAATTTCCGCTAAGATTGGCCGCCATGACGAAAAACGGTCAGTAGAACTACACAACGAAAAATCTATACTTTTTTCTAATGGCTTCAGGCACAGCTATCTTCTGTACAAACAATCGTCTTCACTCGCAACAAAAACCGTTACTTTCCCGTAGCCTTCACAACACCGTATTATTTGTCCAATGGCCACAATCAGCGAATGTTTACTTGTACCTGCGAGAAAAATGTTTGTCCGTAGCGTACAGAGCGGTGAGAAAACAAACATGAAATTAATTCCAACATGTCGACTACGCCATGTTTGTTATACTGTATCGCAGCTTACACGTGCTGTACACACAATGGAGTATACACAACTAATGAAAAATTAATCTAATCTTTAAACATCAGTTCTTCTTGCAAAGTTTCTGAAAAAGTTGGGATAGGCGTTCTGAATACCAATGCTTCTAAGTTAAGACCCTCTAGGTACCTAGAGCCTCTTGGCTCTAGGCACCTAGAGCCAAGAGTGACCTCTTGGGAAAGGTAGGCGTGATTCTGAAAAACCTTTTAGACTGTGGTCATAATCTGTTTTGATGACGCTGCGTTTAAAACTTAAGTTTTATCTATTGCTAATCTGGTATTCTCTTTAGAATACAAACGTTTTTTAAGCTTTGACTAGTAACTGTTCATCTGTTTGTTCATCTTATTGTGCCCTCAGCACATGTGGCACGTGCCGCTATGGCATAGTGGGTACGAGATGTGTCAATATCAGAATCCTTGTTATCCCGGAAGGTAGAAATTCGTGATGATACATATGGGTCTCCAATATTTTTATCATTCGATAACACCCGGCAGTTAGAACCCGGAGGTTCCCATTTATCGTAGTCCGTTCTCCGATCAAAAAGGGATTTGCTTTGTAAGTACCGTTTAGGTGGCGCAGGTATTGTAACTATATTTGTTGATACAACAGTTTCAAAATGTTAAAGAGTTTGATAATCAAATATTCTACTTATGTAACAGATATTTGAACATTCTAAAGCATAGTTACAAAGCAAAGATTAAAGTGAATCCTGTGTTACCCATTCCGGCACTGCGCGTCCATAAATCTAATTACATGACGCGTCTTTCCCAACTTGCTCTGCAGTACACAACAAAATATTCCATGCAACCTAATCACATTTACATCTTTAATCTGCCACTCCTCGAGTGACGTGGGGAAACGCTATCATTTAGCTTAAGTACTGGTAAAAGCGGCTCGTGTCGCACAAAGTATAATTAATATTATAATTCTGCGTAGGTTTCAGAAACGATTCTGCTACGATCATTAATAAGAGCTGATAGTATTATATTTTATTTGTCAATTAATGAAGGGTGTTTTATTATGTCGATTTATGTGGCATAAAATAAAATTCCATCACCGTCACAGGCGCCACACTTGACATAAATCATGTTTCAATAGCTCGCACTCGGCTCGGATTTGTTTGCTTAGTGCTGTTAATTTGGCAGTATTCTCTTGGACGATCATTAGTAATGACAACGGTATTAATTACATGCTTTGTTTTCGATTGAAGCGGGTTTGCGACAGCGAGAGAATCTATTTTAGCGCAAGACGCAAAAACGTCGGTCTGACTGTTCGGTAAATTGATTCTATGTACGAATAGTTTTGTTTGTTAATTTGTTGTAAATGCCGCTGGATTGTATATACATAATGTTTTTGGAAATTGCAGAGCGAGCAAGTTAAGCTCATGCATAAATCATGTTCGCCACACGTACCTACTTGTAGATGCACAACTATTTCCACTAGCCTTACTATAATTACTCCACTTAACGTAGACATGCAAATTCATATTCCCCGTTCCGAAGTTAGCAAGATTGTTCGATATATAAGTTGGTATCATTACGGTTAACATTTAATGATACATGATGTCGGCAGCTGGTAATAACAGTTACTTCGATCTTTAAGTTATAAATGTCAACGCCCCTAGTAATAGGTTTGGGTCCATTTGCGTCATTCAGACAGTAAAGAGCGCAATTTTAAGATCCTGCGATTCCCAATATTATTGAGTCGGTCCCATTTACTGTAATGATGTCGCTAAAAAATTTATGGACCATGTAATTTTACTTTGAGGCTACCTCCTTTATGTCGATATATATAGATGAAAAACGCTGTTACATTTATAGGTATATAAGTACCTAATACTTTTGGGTTGCCAGTTTGTAAATAGTAACTAAGTTCCTTTCTTGGAAGTTAAACTAAAAAGGCCAATTCTCCAATATTAAAATATTTATAAACTTTTCGATATTAATACGTAATGCTGGAAAATTCCCTAGAAAAAGCGAAGTGTTATTCTACGTAACCATGTCAACTCGCTTGGCTGACGACGGGTAAACTTTGAGGAGTGCCCCAAAGGAAATACCTATTCGTCAAAATATTTACGAAGCCAACAGACGTGAACATCGGAAACCTTGTTTATCTATCTAACCAATATATCCATTACTTTTTTATTCGTTCTAGAAAACTTTCTTGTTTCATCCAATAATTACCTTTTTGATTGATTTCAGTGCAACATAGATCAATCATAAAGTTTACGGATATTTTTGAATTTTATGACAAATCTTCCTCCATTTTTTCTTTACTTTTCTCTTGATATATTTGTCCGTACTAAACCAACATGTCCTTAAATTGCCAACCGTAATATCTGGACAATAAATTACAAGTCTGGGCTACAATAAAATAGGTACAATGTAGACATACGAGGCGAAAGGTCCCTCGTATTGTATCTAGGCGATGAAAAAGGAATATCGTGAAAAGGTTGGAAATGAGTGCGTTGCCGCTTTCGGTCGGGAAGTAACAATTTTTGACCCACATATTTCACTCGTCCCCTTTCTGTACAAGTTTAAACGAAGTCATTCTATGCCACCAGGGATTACGAACATTTTTTAAATGGTTTAAACTTCGCTAGATAGTGAAGTTAATTTGGATTTCCTGTTTTAAAAAAATAAATGACAGTACATGGATATTTTAACGTATGAACGCATGCACGTGTAGCAATGGAATCATACTTTTGTATGTTTTAAAGTTACCGCTGTGTCCATTTTGCATTTTAGTTTTTAGTAAAATCCGTAGCTCGTTTCATCGTTTGAAGCTTTACATACGACGTACAACAACGACATATTGTATTCAAAGTTTGATCATCAATCACGCTGAAGATATTCAGTTTTATATTAAATACGAGAGTAGGTCGGTGGAAGGAGAGAATTTCCATAAGGTGAAAGTGGTGCGCATAAAATCATCTGGGTTGAAGGTTCGTCGGCGTTAGTGGTAGTGTCCCTCGAGGCAGCGAATGGGAGTCTTCATATTCATGTGGAATAGAGATCCCTCCCACAATAGTGATTTATTTTGATAGATGCTTCGTTCTTGCCGAGTTTCCTCCAGACTTTCGACGGCTCATCTCGTTTTAATTTGAATAAGGGGAACATCAATTGGCTGAGATACAAAACTTTTCTGAGTTAACATCTATGTAAGACATTTTGCGAAGAATTATAGGTATTATGTATGACATTTTTCTTTTTTTTGAACACTTGAAAATAAATATTTTTCATCTAGATCCGCGCCGTTGCTATAACTAGAGTTGGTCAGAAAATGTGTTCACTAAAAGAATAGACAAATATTTTTGACATTTGAGTGGGACGCAGAGCCTATGATGTTTCCCGTGGGGCTATAAACAGACGGGTTCACAACCATGATAAAATCGAGATTGCTTTGAAAACGTGACACGATTTATTTGACGGTTGAGCGAAGGCTAAACGACGGAAACAAATGCATTTGTTTCAAGTTCAAGTGAGTGGTGAAGAGCTACATTGTGGTGACTGTCTTCGCTATATTGACGCTGTCGGGTAACTTTATAGCAAAGCGTGAAAGGTAGTGAATGTATATTTAATTTTATCTTTTGAGTTAAAGGGAAAGTATTAGTTAACAATTTCTTATACTGAAAAAACTTTGAAAGTAGAACACCCTTGTGAAAAAGATCTACCTTTCCGCAAAGGTTTTCTTTTTGTTAAGTTTAGTGTATATTAATTCTTAAACCAACAATGTTAACTGAGACATAATGTTGCATTTGTAGCTATATTTACTATATGTACCACCTTTGTTTAAAATATTCATAAACATTTGCACAGTACCTACTACTTCGCCTTCCCCTTTCGCAACAAACTGCAGATCATTTCCTTCAGGACGGAGTAAATGTGAGAACTCCTTCCCTTCCGTTACCCAAAAATTGTTCCTTTGTTATTTTGCATATTTTACATTTGATAAGCGTTGTACCGAAAAATAACATAACCCTAAAGAAGGATACAGTTTATTGTAACAACCCGATGTATGTTTATTTTGCGGTAAAAATATTTCGAACCGTAAAAAAGGTTTTGGTGTTATAGCCTCCTGAAATGTACAGAAAATACATGTTCAAATTATGTTTGGGCAAGGGATTTCTATTTATTGTCCATACTTGCATAAATCTCTATCAAAACGAATAACTTTTGATTAATTTAAGAGCTCTCGACGAAAATGTATTACTGTTAAACGTTCGTTGGTTAGATTTCCCATTAAGTTTTGTATGTAATTTGTACTTGACGATAATTTGTTGCGACTTACTCGGGAAACTTGGCAGAGGGCGTGGAAATGTAACTTATTCACAGATTAGAGCCGTTCACGAACAAGCTTTATAGAAAATGTTTACTCTCAACAAGGAGAATACACTCTTCTGCCCTGATAATTGTAAATGCAGTAATCGTCATTTTTGCAATTTTCACTTTTTTGCTAAAATGACACCTCAAGGGGCTTTGGGCTTAGTAATACTGTCGTGTTCACAAGTCTAGATGGTAGAAGAAAATGCAGTAATGCGCATTTTATCCAAAAGAAATAATAAAGTAAAAAAAAAATTACATCAATACAAAGTTTGATAATTTTCTTATTTTTCTGGTTTGCTTAAGAAAATATATAACTTAGACTTGTTGTGTATATATCACAAAACACGTTTACCGCGTATATCTCGGAACCGTTTATCAGGGCAGTCCTATTTCACGAGGCAATTTATGAAAACCTAGAAAGAAAGCTTAATAAGAAAAAAATAAACAAATAAGAAAACAATAGTAGCAAATAAGCAATCATAAAAGTAGGTAGCAAAAAATACATGTAAGTACCGAAAATATTTGGCCAAGTAGGTTAAAGTACTAACAGAGTTATAAATCATCGTAGCCACAAAGCATCAATGAGGCGTACAATGAAAAAGCCGCAGAAATGGCCACCGGGTAATATCGTAGTTTTGTATGAACAGCGGTCAGTTTTGTAAATGTTTTCAAGCGCTCAAGCTTGACTGTGCCCTGCCTACTTGTCCGTTTAATGATGTCACGAAAAAATGGGTTTTCAAAAAACATTTTTGTTCAACAGAACAAAGTGAAAACTCGGCTTTTTTAATAGCGAAATAAACATTCATCCTTTGAAAGGACCTGTCAAGTACGACCTGAGGCATAAATTACAGATGATTAAAAAAACAAAAATAAATATATTCATACTAAGTTTGTAGTACACAAGACGTGTTTACAAAATGGACACTTTTTAACCGACTTCAAAAAAGGAGGAGGTTAAATGTTCGTGTGTATGTATTTTTTTTTTTTTTTTTTTATATATGTTACCTGATTTCTCCTCCATTTGTGAACCGATTCTCAAAATTCTTTTTTTATTTGAAAGAGTATACTCCTGAGGTGGTCCCATTTAAATTTGGTGAAGATCTGATCCTGATCTTCGGAGATATACAATAGAACTCTTCAAAAATAGACGGTAAATCTGTCGTGATTGCTGCAATCGCTTGGATGTTTATTGTTTATACAACATCATGACGTAACATCACGCCTGTATGATCTGAGGGGGTACGCAGATGTGTACACCCAGATTTGGACAGTAAGATATTATGTAATGTTCCATTTATTGGGGATAAATAAAACCTATTATTTGTTTGGGAACAACTAAAAATGGAAAAATAAAAAACTTTTTTGCAAAAAATAAAACCGACTTCAAAAACACAAAAAAGTGAAAAACACAAAAACACAAAAAAGTGAAAAATAAACTTCACAAGAAAAAGCAGCTTCTGAAGTCGGTGGCAAAGAAAACGAAATCAAACAAACAAAATGTCACCGACTTCAGAAGCTGCTTTTTCTTGTGAAGTTTATTTTTCACTTTTTTGTGTTTTTGTGTTTTTCACTTTTTTGTGTTTTTGAAGTCGGTTTTATTTTTTGCAAAAAAGTTTTTTGTTTGTTTTGAATGAATAGTATTTATCATTTGTTGTTTCCTTTTGTTTGTTCGTCAATTCAAGAAAATCTAAGTTAAGCACGTTTAGTTAGCAGTCTGAGCTTACGTTAGACTACTGAGAGCGCTGGTTTTAATTAATTCGGAGCTAGGATAAATATGAAATACTGAACTTAAAGATTAATTTGTACCCTTGTTTCTAACCTCTGTCGCTTGTGAATGTATGTTTTGTTATTTTGTTTTGAAGTCCTCTGATGTGGTGACTTAAGCCTAAAACTAGAAGAAGATTTATTCCCGTTATTGGAAAACTACGCCCGAAAATGAACAAGTATTTTTTGTTAGTATTTCTTTTACCTAGGCATTTCATGTCTCGTAAGAACCGAATTTTATTAATCAAATCCTCGGAGATTTATACGTTACAGATAGACAAACATAAACCTTGTCTCGTGAAAAACATTTCTACTTTCCTCATTGACAGGACCCCAAAAGTGTGCAAACTTTTACGTTGTATACAAATATCAAAGCATATCTTTGGAATACTTTACCTTTTTTATTTCGACGGTTTGTTTAGTTGAATAAAATTGTTAAAAAGGTGAAAACTTTGAAGAAAGAATACAGCGTTAAATATTTAAGCAGATTGTTTGTCTGCCTCGTTGGTTTAGTGGTCGCAAGCGCGACTGCTGAGCATGTGGTCCTGGGTTAGATTCCCGGGTCGGGCCAAGTATTATTGGCTTTTCCATCAGGAATTTATCAGTAACAGCTACGGAGTCTGGATTTGTGCCCGGTCGATGGTAATAGGCTCGCCACCTATTACATGGGGACTTAAACATAACTGGCGAAATGTGGGCGTACTATTACGTACACCTCTGCCTAACCCTTTGGGGATTGCAGGCGTGATGTTATGTTATTGTTTGTGGATAATCTAATATAGTCATGTAATAACATGAGGAAATCACAGACCATTCTCAAAATCGAGCAACCATGTATTGTCTTAATCGAAGACATAGATGTCCTTATAAAAGAAATAAAACGAATGTTCGTTGCCATAAAATAAATACTTTCAAATAAAGCTAAAGCAGATCAGAGCATCTGTAGTGGGTGTTGGTGTATCTTATCAAGGGATCGTGAATCTAGCGAGAACGTGACTAGACGGTTGTACTACACTGCTTAGCTTCAAAAATCCATAGAGAGCCGATTGCAGTGTTTATACGAAAGAAAAAACGCGTGTGGGGGAGAATTATTATAATAGGAATATTTAGAACTATTGCTTAGTATTCACGAGGAATAACAATAAAATGAGGCTTTTATTAAGTTGCGGCCAAGTGAACTAAATAAATCACAAAATTGAGAGTAATGCGGGTTTCTGTAGTAAAAGTAAGTTCTAGATCAATTTACGGTATCTAAGGTTTTTTTGTTAACAACATACACTGTTAATAAGTGAAAGAATCGCAATATTTTACGCCTTAATTATTTTTCATTATCTGGCTTGTGTATAATTTACGTGGTTTTTTGGTTTTTCATGAAACATGGAAGTGAAATATAGCCTACAGTGAGGTAGTTTTAAACGGGCTCAATGTAGGCTTTGTGTTTTCGGAAATGTGAAAGAAAAATGATTTAATAAACTTGGCCGAAAAGCCATATAAGTGGGGTACTAGTAGCTGGGACGAATTGGCAGTGATTCATTATAACATTACTCAAAAGAGTGAATGGAAAAACAAAAGACTATGAAAAGTCTTTCCTAGTTCTGACTGCCCATTGTGTTCAGTAGCGAATGTAAGTGTCACCCAAAACAAATAGTCCCGGAACTATTCGGTGAAATGAAAAAAAAAACAGGGTGGGTCACCCTTTATTGCTAGTGGAGAAATTCTTTTGACGAGACTTTGCTCAGGCGATGTCGTGCCTCATGTCCGGACAAGCGTTCTTATTATCTTTGAGGCATCGGGTCCCAGTAAACGAGTGGTTGGCGCCGCCTCATATCGTAGGACATACAGTCAACAAAATATATGTGATAGGTAGGTAGTCAAATCACACGAGAAGCAATTTTTTTTTTGCAGTAACTATGACTAATTTCTACATAGGGCGAGAAATTTATTTGGGGCCTGCATAACAAACTGTTTTAATAACAATTATCGAACCAAATACGACAAAGGCGTATGAAATGGCGTCAAAAATCCTCGACCGTAAACCTCCACACTATACTGACAACTCTCAAACAGTCTATGAAAAAAAAAAACAGTCAACTTTTTGAAATGAGAAGTAGTAGGCTTCGGTCGTAAAAAGTAATGGCTAGTCTCTGGTCTGGGAAAAACACATTACTAATATAAGTGAAAGACTTAGTTTGTACTACTCTCTATTCCAGCAGTGTGATGGTGTTTGTAAGTTTACAACTTCGTCAAGTTCAATGCCCTCTTTATTTTTAGCTTTTTACGATAGACAGTGACGACAATGTACCAAATGGTGTATTTGTTTAGTTTCCCTTCAGTTCTTTAGGTTTACACTTGTAAGAAAAAGCTTTTAGATAGGTTTTCTATTAGTAGGTTTCTTTCGTAAAAAGATTACCAATAATTCCTGTAAATAGTATTTAATTGAACAACATTTTCCTGCAATATTAAACATATTCAATGCAGGTTTTATATCAATAATAATTTATCTTATCGAGTGATTTCCAATAATTTCAGTAAATAGCAATGCGAGCATGAACGCGGCTTAGCGGTCTCGTTGAAAACTGTACGCAAACAATGAAACACTAAAAACATCCTTCAGTACAATATTTTAAATTCAATTTTTGAAATACGATATTTTAAAGGCGGTTTTCAGAAATAATTCCATTAATTGAACCCAATAGTTGTTTTTTACATATTTTCACTGAACGAAAAGCACCCAGCGGTACAAGGTAAGCCCGGTTTAGCCAGAAGTGGCTGAAATAATATAGGTTCATAAATAAACGATAATACGACAGCCATATTTTACATCTCGGTTCGTATAGCTTAATATCATAAACCCACAGAATACTGTTGTGATGAGGTCGAAGCCGCGGAATAAATTGGCATTTATGTGAGAAGTGCACCCTTTTATGGTGGTGCGCAGTGTAAATGAATTGCGTTTACAGGAACTGCTATTGATCGGAAAATAAATAAAAGAAGAAGCATTTTATTTTTGGGTGGGAAATCGTCAAATTACTCCTGCTACTCTGGGCAGAGCGATAGGGAGTGTTAGACTTCTACTGACTAAAAACTACCCATGTTCCTTATTAGCCCTTTGTGTCGAGGCCACGGTATCTCTTTCGAACAACCCGCAGCCCCGAAGAAGCCTTAAAATTTAAAAGTGTACCTTGCGTTTCCTAACTTACCAGTACTGTGTGAAACTAGAATCTTACCGTGTATAAGATCGAATTTCTCAACGGGAAGTCGTCGCACAGAATATACAATACTTCATGTCACTTTAGAAAGATGAATGAAATAAAATCCCTTCTTATTGCCAACTTCCGTTATTTATTGAAGTCCGGTAAAAATATTCATGCTTCTAGGCACATTGGTTTAGGCTACCGTGTTCAGTCAGTGAACGAAATTAAGTTTTTTTTAAGTAGATGGTTACTTTACATATATATTTTAAAAATATGGATATAAAATACTGGTGCTCAGCTGCATTCGGTTAGCTAGGAAGTCGACCCCAATGTACTTTGGGAAAAAGACTAGACAGGTGATGATGACGTTTCAAAAAATAGCTTCATGAAGACACGAATAATTTCGGAGTAGATGGACAAACCAGTGGCCAACTTGATTAGGAGTCAGCCCGCTAGCAACGTAGCTGATTAGCCTCAATCCACACGAGTTATGAGACAATAGCTCGTATAGACATGCCAGAAATAACATCAGTGTGATATTTAATATATACGGTTCCCTAAAGATAGAGAAGATACATTTACTTTTAGTTTAAGTTTGTCATTCTTGTGAAGAGATTCGTCACCGTAGACTACATATTTATGAGTAAGTCTGCGACCTAGATATAATGACAGTCTATCAGCGACAACAATGATGAGGGAGTCAAAATTGTAAGCTTATGCCAATGATAAGCTATCGGATTGACACACGGTGTCAATCCGCGAAAGCGTTAAACACTTCCCTGAGTCCCCAGGCAAGTTACGAGAAGCTCTCTTTATGTCTTGCCACGAAAAGTTACATTGAAAATAGGTAAGAGACCAATTATTGTCTAAGTTCAAAGACATAATAAAATTGATATCGGTTTTGTTCATCGCAGAGACGGCTAGACGCTACAAAGTGCCTTTACGATTCACCGCACATTATCATATAAGTATACATAAATGGGCAAGTATTTATAGGTATAGAAAGTATGTTGTTATTTAAAAGGCTGTTTCCTCGACTTTTCGCCTCGGGTAGTTCATACAATACGGTTCTCTAATCAAGTTACTTTCAGTTACAAGACCAGTACCGTATTTCGTTAAACAGATCGGACAAAGAGGCTTAAGACTATTTATGGTTATTGCGAAATTTGTTCAACGTAGCTTACTGTTTTTATAGAAAAGAGAACTTCGTGGATTAGGATACAGGCGAAGTGCGTAAGGTAGTAAGTTACTATGAGAAAGGAACAACAAAAGGGTACAAGGAATGATTACAGGATTATGGAAACGATTCGGGGAACACAACGAATGCACTCGAAAAATTTAAATAGTTGCTTTAAAGCCGCGTTCAATTTTGATGATTGAAATTTGATTGAAGTATATCCATTTATTTCACGAATCGAATTCAATGGAATTCCAAACATTATTCATTTTGAAACTGATAAATCGGACATGTTGAAGTTCAGCTGAAATGGACATAAAGGAGAGCAGGTAAAATAATACAAACCGTATAATATGTAAATGTGAAAACATGGACCGTGTAACGAGTTGTAGGGATGCAAGGAACACCTAAAATGTACCATTTGTACCTCATCTAACGGTTATGAATACAAAGCAACAACTTTATTTTTAAAATTCATTTATCTTGCCAGCCGGAAGTCTGTTGGACGTCCCTATAGACGGGACAATTTGGGACGGCCACGCTTGGAGGGACGCTCTTACACAAAACAAAATACTGAGAGGCAGAAGGCAAGGGGCTGAAAAAAAATACAAAGAGTAAAAACAGGGATTTTCACGCACACGCGTGTCGTACGCGTGTGCGTGCTCTCTAATACCACTGTTAGACACACGATGGTTTGTGTGGTATTTTGATGTCTTTTAAAATTACTTTAAAAGTGTGTTATTGAATAATAAAAGTTAAATAAAAAAATAAAAACCGAAACCAGACTCTGCGCTCTATTGTACCGAATAAATGGTTCACCCTAATGAACGTTTTTTGTTTCACTCCGCGTTCACTTTTACCCTTTTTGTGATGAGAAATATTCATGATTCATTCAAAGAGCCATGTTATGATCTTTGAGATAAAGACGACCAATAAAAGACAGAAACTGTGCGTGACGCGTGTCTATGTGTGCAGCCATGAGCACTAATATGTATACACGCAGTAACTTTGAAAAGTGATTTTCTCCTTCTGCATTGATTGTTATCTTATGTCGTTACGGAGTTACGGACATAGCATTTTCAAATCATACTATTATAAAATAGTTCCTATCTCGTAGAGAAAATCGGGTTTGAATTTTACTACGTGTATACATGCTAGTGTTCGTGACTGTACATACGTTTTTCTTTATTGTATGGCAGCTTCGTCTGCTGGTCTGGGTCTTCTGCGACTATCTACTATGTGGCTCCACGATGTTAATACAGGTTCACAGGTGAATGGTGCTTGTTTTCTCTTGGAGTAATTTGTTAACAGGATATTGCAAGCGAAAATGAAGCCTCGGTTGATGAATTAAATTTTAAAATACTTCTTAAGACAAGAACACGCAAAAACACATTTAGGCTATGAACGTACTCCTGTCGGGGCTGCGGGTCCCGTCGGGGCTGCGGGTTGTTCGCAGATATCGTGGCCTCGACATGAAGGGCTAAGAAGGAACATGGGTGGTTTTTAGTCAGTAGAAGTCTGACACTCCCTTTCGCTCTGCCCAAGAGCGGGAGGGGTCATTTGATGATTTTCCACCCAACATAAAAAAAAAGGCTATGAACGTACTAATAGGTGGCTTGGATAGCGCTTAGAGGCACGCTAGCTATCAGTGCGTTCGAACCCTTAAAAGATTTTTATTTTGTCAAAGTATTTTAAGGGTTAAAATGATCGGCGGCGACCTCTCGCATCTGGCCCTGGTGCAAGTCATGGTCCGGGGCGAGAGGGAATGGGACGCCGTCGCCTCCTTCTGCGAAGCAGTGATGCTATAACTAAGGAGGTGGCGGAGCTTGAGAGGAAGAGAACCTCTCGTCCCAGCCTCCGCGAAAGACGCTCCGGGTGTCGGGGGCCACGAGATGGCTTCCGGCCACCGTAGACGCGAGCCTGTGGACGGTGAGTAATGGGCTAGCTCACCGTCCGTCCGTCTTATGACGACGACAAGCCGTTTCGACGGCGCGTTCGTGTTCCACGCGCGCCTCATAGAGATGTCAGCAACATGGAAGGGGCCTGCAGGGGCCAACGCCCGTCGGGGCTGCGGGTTGTTCGAAAGAGATACCACGGCTTCGGCACAAGGGCTAAGAAGGAACATGGTGGGGTTTTTAATCAGTAGAAGTCTGACACTCCCTTCTGCTCTGCCAAAGAGTGGGAGGGGTTATCTAATGATTTCTCACCCCCCCCCCAAAAAAAAAGATTAAAAATGATAGCAATCATAATTTTATTTAAAATAAGTGAGGTTTTGTAACCACGTTTCGGTAAACTTTATAATTATCACAATTCGAAAATATGAAAGTACAGAATATCGTACTAAACGCCATTTAATGAACAGAATAACAGGTAAAAATTAAAATATTTATAATTTAAAGGCACGATACGATATTTGCTACTTGCTTGGAGCGAAAGCGGCTTAAAACAGAGCCTTCGTGCTACAGCACTCCTGAAAATCCATTAACGCGAAGAGTTTTCTAAAACAAACTATTTATAGCGCAAAGAGTTTTCAAAACAACTTCTATTTATATATCTGTAGTATTTTATCGGTATATAGCAACAGTAACTTGACTTGCAGAGTTTGCTACAAACAACCAGCTATAAAAAATCCTTTTTAACATATTTGTTCGAACACTACTACTATTCCAATTTTACTATGCCAATTATGGAACTTGCCTTTTTTAAAGAAGGTATTTTCAATATTTAGACATTGTGTTTATCACTGAATTCTGTCAATCAATTAAATGAAAGCAATATCGATTGCGGGTGATTGAGAAAAGGTTTTTTTACAACAGTTGTTTGGAATCCCAAATAAGGACAATTTTCTTTCTTTCTTATACCAAAAAAAAAACTCTTACGATACAAGTGGCAATATTTTTAAGATAAACCACGGGATTACGGATTTATTGGACCGTTACGTAAAAAAAAGCTGAAACCACGAACTGTCGGTAAAGTTTGATTTATTCCTACTTATGGGATAACTTTGCATTCGCGGCCTGTGTGTGTGTCGCCGCCTCTGAATAATAGCTTTTATGTCTAAAAGGAAAATGTTCTACGGGATTGAATCCAATCCTAGTTGATCAATAGTCTGTTATCAGTAAATCTCAATCATTATAGTAAGTGCTTTTTACATCATCACATCATGACGTCTGTAATCCTGGAAGGGTTAGGCACACCCTCATTTCTCCAGTTATATTTAAGTTCCTGTATTAGGGGGTGAGCTAACCAGGACTACGCCCATCAGGGCTGCGGGTTGTTCGAAAGAGATACCGCGGCCTCGGCACAAGGGCTAAGAAGGAACATGACATGGGTGGTTTTTAGTCAGTAGAAGTCTGACACTCCCTTCCGCTCTGCCCAAGAGCTGATGATTTTTCACCAGCCAATCAATTGGGTACAAATACAGAATCCGTGGCTGCTGGTACACTTTGCCAGACCCGGGAATTGAACCCAGCACCATACTCAGCGGTCACACTTGCGACCACTGAGCAACGAGACAGTCTTTTACAAGCTTTTATTTAATTTGCAATGTTAGTGTGATGTTTGTTTACGTATCTGAATTTTAAAACCGTTATCCTCGACCGATTAAGCCGTGACGCGTTAGCTAAGTGACGTGATGACGTCCATACAGTAATGTTATTCTAAATCCAATATGGCGGACTCCTAAAGATGGTGGACTAGTATATATTTTTTTGCATTTCCATGATATTATGGGTCTCAATTAAAAAGGTTTGCTGGATGGAAAACGAAACCAGCGAAAATTTAAAATAAGTTGGTAAAAATAATTTGCAAAAATAAGTTTTGCTTAAATTAAACCAACCAACAAGTTTATACAATCCATATGAAGCATATGAACTGTAATTCTTGCGAATTTTAAATTTATGTTTATTATTAATTTAACTAACCAATTTTCTTTGTTTTGGATTAAACAGAAAATTGTTGCATTTTAATATCTACATATTATCAAATTATATCAGCAATGCATTTTCCAACTTTATTCTACAAAATTCCTCTAAAAACCACGACTTTATATACAGCATGTACAGCAACAGAATTTCAAACATTTTTCACATGATTTTTCTTCTCTGGCCTTCATATTTCCACTGAGGCTTCATTTTACCAGCCTTTGACAAGACCAGCGGAATGAAACAATTATGTATTCGTCCCATGCGGAACTTATTATTTTTAAATAATGGCCGCTCTGTAATGAATGAATCATTTCAACTTTGTTTAATTAAAAAGTCTTGAATTCTGACGCTTTTTAATAAGATTCAAAGCCGTTGTGAAATTAATTAGTGGATTTATTTTAACATTTTTTAAACTGACCTAGCTGGGGTACATAGGTAGTCAGTGGCCCGTAAGTCTGACAACCAGTATTACCAAGGGTGTCATATTACCCTGTTCTAACTGGGCTGAGGAGGTCAGATAGGCTGTCACTCCATGTACAATACAGGTACTCAGTTACATCCGGTTAGATTGGAAGCCGACCCCAACATACTTAAAAAAAGGCTAAGTTGATGATGATCAACTGGGCTAACTGAAAGAAAACTAGTGAAAGTAATTTGACTTCTAAACGTTTTAAATGTTTCCCAGGATTTTATTGATCCCTTCTACATGTTAGTTTTATCCTTATTAGCCAGTTGGCTGGATTCCAACTAATTAGTTCCAAGCCATTACCCGAACAGTACTCCTTCGGCGGAAGTATCGTTAAAAATGTTAAGCTGATTCATACACAACTTAATAATGTTGAGTGTTGAGTCGAAATCTGCTTGAGGCAATAATGTAACTGAGTACAGTACTTCACCGAATAAACAAACACGTTCGCCTTTTCCTTTAAAATTATTTCTTTGAACTCGGTGCCGAATATGAAATTGTGACGCGTACGTGAAATCGTATTGGTATAATAATGGATTATTAAAATATCGAATCATAAACGTGGGAATAATTTTAATTTGGCTTTATGTGATCAATTAGAGAGTTGTTTGAAGCAGGTAGTAATATAAAAAATATAAGCATGGTTGAGATGGATATAGGTCCATATACATATTACGTTTATATAGTTAAAAACATGTGTTGAATAAAACAAATGCGATAAGCGTACAAGACTCATGCGATACTCATGTACTCATAAAATATTTAAATTGAATTCAACAAGCTAGTCTAAAATCGTAACATCCTATTTTTTGGCTTCTTCCTCTTTGTACAGTCGTAGAAACTTAAGCCTTATTATTAAATGTAAAGTTGTCATAACGAGGAACTTTTCTGCGACTATAAAAATGATTGCTCTTGTTACAAGCATTTGCGGCTCTCTGGACAAGCATAATCTGTTTAACTTGAAGATTTTGTTTTGTAAAAGAAATTGAATTTGCACGTTATTCAAAGAAATAGCTTCAGGTTCCATACTTCAGATCAATAATATGCTAGGCTTTTGTTGAGCTATTGTTGAAGCACTAACATAAGAATAATGCTTGGCTATTGTTAAAGTCTACGTTGAAAATATACGTCACACATTGTAAGTAAATTCTTTGTGTATAAAACATCTGTATCAAGTTTCCTATGAGTCTTACCAAAAGCAGAAAAAAAGTGTATCGAACTTTGTCAACTCGAAACAACTTTTAACTATTATATTGTGTTGTCGAGGAAAAAAACTTTTAATGGCGGATTTCTCTGATATGACTATTCTTGGTGTGTATTATCGAGTATAGCTTTATCTACTTTAGTAATGTTCTTACATACTTTCCACAGAAATGTGTAAAGGTGTAAACATAACCCATTTACCTTACTGATCCTATAAACGAAAGAGTTTCCATAAAAATGTTCTGCCAAAGTACAAAGGCGAAAGGCAAAGACATATCTTACTGTACCTGAGCTGGAATATACTTTTATCATTCCCTTTGCCTCGGGTCCACTGTATCGTGTAATAAGAACCTGGAGCTTTAGAGCTTCTCGTCTGGACCATATGTTTTCGATCTAGTATTTTCTGTGTGTCTTGGAGTACAGGCTTGCCTGCTACGTGACTTCGCCGAGATTGCGACAATGTTCTCACTATAATTCGTCTAGTTCCAAACCCATACATGTTTATTCACCAACTTTGGAATGCTGATTATTTTATCATTCTCTTCTCCTTTATCACATACACACGCGTGTATAATAAATCGTAACGGAGTAGGTCCGTAATTTATGGATGCGTTTAATTTTACTCCTGCGTTGGGCGGTTTTTTGTTTTGTGATCTGTTGCAAGCAATATTATTGAATTATCGTGCACTCCAAACTGAGAATCCGGTTATAATAATCGCTTTATTGTTAAGACTGTACATTTACTGGTATCTAGGGTGCAAGAGGCGGTGATTATTTAGATTGTTCCAGCGAGTTAGACAAACATAGTTTTGTATAAGTTTTTTTTTTCAATGAAGTTTCCAGACTTTTCTATTCATTCCTTCTATTTTCTTATTTATTTTTTAATATATAAAAATTAATAGAAAAGGTTAACTGTGTCCAGCCAATTCAAACGTATTCCACTGTTTTCTCACTGAAAATAAAACATGATCATTTTCTTTGTCTCAATTTTTTTGAGGTCGGTGCAGTATTTTTTCTTATTCCATACTTCTCTATTTGTCTAAAGGGATTAAGGTACATACTAGTAAAAGTAGTCTCCTTACACACACACACACATACTGCACACCTACATTCAAACAACGTTCATACAGTCCACTCATTTAAATATTGAAGGTGTAAGTTCAGTGCGAAATAAATGTCCTTTAAGTAAAGACGTTCATCGAGTTTTTATTTCACCAAACAAATAGATATAGACCTTAGTGCCCTAAACATATGGTCCATATCGAGCCGGATTTATCGAGTCACATCGGGCGATCGTCGTCACTGTGAGAACAAAAGCATTCCTGAGCGGATTATCTTGCTACCATCGAGCGTTATAATAAGAAGTCATTAGCAGAATAATCATTCAAAATTTATATCTATTTTGTTTGGATTTGGAGTTTCAACGTTTTTAAACACTATTGTGCACAATGGAGGGGCTTCTAGCCTATCAAAAAGAAATACTGGAGAACTTGAGGAAAGCGGAGAAAAACTATAAAAAGACACCCAAAGATCGGATCAAAAAACCTTATATAGAAACCAGATTGGACAATTTGGAGCAGTTATGGACAGTTTTCAAAGATGGACACAAGCAAATCACAGGCAAGGCGACCCAAAAGGAAAGGCAGGATACGTATTTTACTGAGGATATTTATGAGGAGTTTGAAGAAGCATAATTATGTATCCTACAAGACTTCATTGAAGGAAGCCCTGCAGCCCTATCTTGCGTCATCGAGTGGAACCTGTGGAACCTCGTCCGTAAATCCGAAATCCAGTGCTGGACACGTGGTTAGTGAGTGCGAGGTTAAGTTACCGCGAGTGCAATTGCCTACGTTTAGTGGTAAATATGTGGAGTGGCAAACGTTCTATGATATGTTTCATTCACTTGTTCATACCAATAATAATTTAACTCCGGTGCAAAAATTGCATTATCTTAAAAGCAACTTGTCAGGTGAACCGGAATGTTTGTTACGACATTATTCTACAACAAATGACAATTACGAAGAAGCTTGGAAACAGTTATTGAAACGTTACGATAATAAGCGTTTTAATTGTAATGCACTTATGAGATTGTTGTTTACACAAAAACCAGTTACGAGTGAATCTGCAAGTGCCATTAGACAATTATTAGATACTACCGCAACTTGTTTACAATCTTTACGTAGTATGGGAATTAGTACTGAGCGAATTAATGATGTGTTTGTTATTTATTTAGTGGTTTCTAAATTAGATCCTGAATCCGTAAAGCAGTGGGAATATCAGTTAGGTATACTAAGTGACGAATTACCAACATGGTCTCAATTATCTGAGTTTCTAGAATCAAAGTTTAGGTCGTTGGAAATGATAGATATTAATAAGGTACGTACCAACACTAATACAAAGTCAAAGTCTTTTCATGGGTCTGTTGATAATAATAAGAGTAATTCTAACGTAACTACCAAATGTAATAAGTGTAAAGGGGAACACTACTTACACCATTGCAAGGAATTTAGTCAACTAAGTGTCAAAGATAGGCAAGATTATGTTCAAAAAAATAACTTGTGTTTTAATTGTTTCTCTCCATCTCATCCAGTTATGAAATGTCGTAATTCAGTGAGTTGTAAGCGATGTGGCAGGAGGCATCATTCATTATTACATTTTGAAAAGGAGGTGAGCAGCAAGAGTGAGGATGTCTCTGTGCAGAGTGAGTCAGACAAAACCGTGAGTACTATTTCAACTAATTTTTCGAGTAAAGGATTAGAACCGAGTCAAGTTTTGTTAGCAACTGTGTCTGTTTGGGCCTACAATGATCACGGTTACAGACAACAGTTGAGAGGATTGTTGGATCAAGGCTCGCAGGCATCTTTTATTAGTGAATCAGTAGTTCAATTACTTGGACTTTCTCGTAAACATGTTAGTGGTACGGTTTCCGGTATAGGCGGTGGTAGCCACACGAGTGTAAAGCACATGGTTTCTCTCCGAGTAGTATCACGTTATGACCCTGAAGCATCCATCCAAGTAAATGCATATGTATTGGGATCAGTTACGTCATTACTACCTTCAACCGAGTTACACACACCTGATTGGTTACATTTAGATAAAATACCACTAGCTGATCCAGGTTATGCCACACCAAGTAAAATTGATATTCTTCTTGGAGCAGAAGTTTACAGTGAGATTTTATTGGATGGTATTGTACGTCACAATAAAATATTGGCACAAAACACTACCTTAGGTTGGGTACTATCAGGGAGGGTGTCACAAAACTCAACTTCTGCTGTTAATAGGATAATCACCATGCATTTACACTTAAGTGGAGAAGAGCTACTTAAGAAATTCTGGGAAATGGAAAATGAGCCCAATTTGATACAGAAAAGGATGACAGAAACAGAGCAACGATGTGAAGAATTTTATGACAGGACAACTACCCGAGATGAAGAAGGAAGATTTATTGTTAAACTACCTTTTGACAAAGAAGAACCAGAGTGTCAATATGGAAACTCAGTCCTTGTTGCTATAAAACGATATGAGTTTTTGGAGAAGAGACTGCAGAGAAATCCTACTTTAAAAGAAGAATATCACAAGGTTTTGCAAGAATATCTTTCTATGAATCACATGACACCAATAAAAAAGGAAGACATAGACAATCCCAAGGCGGTTTATCTTCCACACCATGCGGTAGTTAGGGAGGATAAGGACACAACCAAATTCCGAGTAGTTTTCGATGGTTCATGCAAAGGTCTTAACAATTTTTCGCTGAATGATAATCTCATGGTGGGTCCCAAGTTACAACAGGATTTGAGACACATCCTTATGCGATGGAGAAGTCATAGGATCTGCATAGTGGCAGATATTATCAAGATGTTCAGAATGGTGAAGGTTAGCTCTGAGGATACAGACTATCAAAGAATTGTATGGAGGCAACAAATAGACGAGCCATTAATACATTTTAAATTATTGCGAGTGACCTTTGGTACTGCGTCTGCTCCATATTTGGCTGTAAAAACCCTTCAAAGGTTAGCTGATGAAGAACATGCAAAATTTCCGGTAGCCTCAACAATATCTAAGAAGGACTATTATATGGATGACCTTTTGACTGGCTGTGACACTCTACCAGAGGCCATACATATCTATAGTGAGATGAACAAATTGATGAACACTGGCGGTTTAGAACTTCAAAAATGGAGTAGCAATAATCAAGACTTACTGACACACATAGAAGGGAACAGCCACAGTAGCAATGATTCCTTAAAATTAAAGACAACTACTGTCGTGAAGGTACTTGGCTTGAAATGGCATAGAAATATAGATTGTTTTCAGTACACTCTTGATTTACCAGACTTGAAGCAACCTATCACTAAACGGCAAGTATTATCGGATGTAGCCCGGCTGTATGACCCGTTAGGATGGATTGCCCCAGTGATAATCACAGCAAAAATATTCATCCAAACACTTTGGAAGTCGAAGCTTGATTGGGATGATGTACTGAGTGCAGAGTTAACAAGCGAATGGTTACAATTTAGAACAAGTTTAATACATGTTGAAAAAATCAACATACCACGATGGTATCACTTCAGTCCAAGGTCAAAGGTCGAACTGCATGCATTTGCTGATGCTTCTAAATTAGCGTATGGTGCTGCTGTATACATTCGTGTTATAAATAATGACAACGAAATTTGTGTGAGTTTGGTATCAGCAAAAAGCAAGGTTGCCCCTATTGAGAAGGAGATATCTATCCCAAGACTGGAGTTGTGCGGTGCAGTTCTAGCAGCAAAGTTAATATTCGAGGTGTCACAAATAATGAACATACCAAAGGAAAACTTATATGCGTGGTCCGATTCTACAATAGTTCTAGCCTGGCTGAGAGGAGGGTCCAGCCGCTGGACTACTTTTGTTAGCAATCGGGTGTCGGAAATTCTCAATATTTTAGAATACGATCAATGGAGGCATGTTGCAACTGAATCGAATCCTGCTGATTGTGTTTCAAGAGGCATAACTACACAAGATTTACTTGAACATTCCCTATGGTGGGCGGGACCCTCTTGGCTTTCACAATCAACTGCAGAGTTAAATAATAGCTGTAATGATAATATTGAGGATACTCATGAAGAAGAAAGACATACATCTTTAACTGTTTTACCTGTATTGAACACTGAATTTTTTTGGACTATGTTTTCTTCACTGTCTAAAACTTTAAAAGCCATATCTTATTGGAGAAGAGTTTTACAGAATTTAAGATTACCAAAAGAGAAACAAAAATTATATTCGAACATAATTACACCTGCAGAACTAAATATGAGTTTAGTTATATGCATCAAACAGGTTCAAGAAGAGCATTTTAGTAGAGAAATAGAGCAGTTAAAGATGAAGAAGTTCGTCCCCAAAAAAAGTAGACTCCGCACACTTTATCCCATTTTTGATGAAAATGGAATACTAAGAGTTGGTGGTCGTATTGATGAGTCAGAAGTCATATATGATACAAAGCATCCTATACTTATGCCTGCTAAGAGTCATCTTACCAACCTCATAATTAGTGATGCTCATATCAAGACCTTTCACGGAGGACCACAAGCTATGTTGTGCTATTTAAAAACTAAATATTGGATATTGCGAGCAAAGGAGGTCGTTAAAAGTCACTATAGAGCGTGTGTTAAGTGCTTGAGACATTCTAAGTCTAAAAGCAATCAACTGATGGGTCAAATTCCAGAACATAGGTTGAAACCTACCCGACCTTTTAAATCATCTGGTTGTGATTACATGGGGCCTATTAGTGTGAGATTTTCTCCTGGAAGAGGAGCTAAGTCCTACAAGGGATATATTTGTTTATTTATTTGCCTGGTTACTCGTGCCATCCATTTGGAAGTGGTAACTGATCTATCGTCAAAGGCTTTCATTGCAGCATTCAAGCGTTTCACAGCACGACGAGGTCACTGTCAAGACTTATTTAGTGACAATGGCACTAACTTTGTTGGTGCCAACAAACAACTTCGTGAAATGTTTGATCGAGCTAAATCCACTGTGCCGCGTGAAATTGAAGAATTGTTGAGTTTGGAGAGCACAACATGGCATTTTATACCCCCACACGCACCTAATTTCGGAGGTCTCTGGGAGGCCGGTGTACGTAGTGTTAAAACACATTTATATAAGGTGATCGGAAATAGCACACTTACCTATGAGGAGTTGACTACTGTTTTATCACAGATCGAGGCTTGCCTCAACTCCCGACCAATTACAGTAATGAGTGATGATCCTAACGAACCTCAAGCTTTAACACCTGGTCATTTTCTTATAGGTGAGCCATTAATAAGTATTCCCGATGAAGATAATTCAAATCATAATGTTGTAGGTCTGGATAGATGGAGATTGACACAAAAAATGGTTAATAATTTTTGGAAACGATGGTATAGGGAGTATTTGGTTAACCTTAACCAACGATATAAATGGAACACTCAAAAATCTGAACCTGAAATTGGTGATATAGTAATTTTAAGAGACGATAATATCCCACCTGCTAAATGGATTTTAGGAAAAATAACAAAAAAATACTTAGGGCCTGACAATATTGCACGGGTTGTATCTGTTAAATGCAAGAATGGCGAATTTAAACGTCCCATTAGTAAATTATGTATTTTACCTAAGTGAATTGTTTGTTTCCTTCCTATTGTATTGTTTGTTTATCCGTAACGTTCTAAGGTATCAGTGTCTACGTACCAATTTTCAAGTAACTTTATAACCTGATAAAATAAGACGAATAGATATTAAGTTTACATCATACTATCTTCTATTATTACAAGGCTAATCATGTCATGTTTTCATAACCATAATTTGTGTTAATTTGTAGCTTTATATTTTTTACATTCACCCCCACCGGTTAGTTTATCATATTCAAAAATTAGGAATCGCAAATATTTGCTTAGCATGTTTAGATGTATAAAACTTTATTAAACAATTATTACCTAATTGAATTGTCATGTATCATCACGGTGGGCGGTTATGTCTTCTTCAATTTTATTGCTATTAGAAATGATAACGTTTATGTCATTACATAAGTATAGCATTTAAGTACCTACTAGCATTTTCCATATAATTATATAGTTACACATAAGTTCACAATGTACACTTTATCTAGGATATGGATTTGGTTTTTTTCGAATGTATACTTTATTTATACTCAACTGTTTATATGGTTTATTAAAGTACTGCGTCCTTTGGTGGGCGGTATGTCTAAAGGGATTAAGGTACATACTAGTAAAAGTAGTCTCCTTACACACACACACACATACTGCACACCTACATTCAAACAACGTTCATACAGTCCACTCATTTAAATATTGAAGGTGTAAGTTCAGTGCGAAATAAATGTCCTTTAAGTAAAGACGTTCATCGAGTTTTTATTTCACCAAACAAATAGATATAGACCTTAGTGCCCTAAACACTATTTAATAATTTATAGAAGAAATCGAAACATAGAGGCATAGTAGGGGTGACAAGGGAATACGTTTGTATGACCTGACTGGTCGTTGCTGTATAGTTTTTCTTCTAAAGATTGCACGCAGCTTTTCACACGAATACACGTACTTACACACTAATAAACTGTCGGCTCGTATCGTTTTTTCTCTTCGGTCGTTGAACCCTTAAGGCATAAATTCCTGGTAAACCCTTGGGACGACACGAAAACACCCTTTATAAATTACAAACTCTTTTTCAAGCCTTTTTGATGATCGTAAAAATATCGAGTTGATAAACAAAAAGCGTGTGATGAACGGCGGTGTAGTAAAATGCCAATGACGTTAGGCGCTGAGTGGCACGGCCGGTAGCTTATGTGCCGTTTAACCTACATAGAGAAAAATAAAAATATCTCAGGCCTTTAGTATCCACTAAAGTCTACCCTCTTTCACTCATAATTATTATTACGTTTCAAAGGGGTAGACAGCAGCTACAAAATGCTACATTCTACGACCCTAATTCTTTTATGCATACCATTTTTTTCTCCGATAAACATTTTTAATAACCATTCCTAACGTTTGAAAGGACTAAAGAAATTGTCACACTTTTTTTCCTGAATCTGCAAAAAATATGATTTTATTACAATTCTGCTTTTAAAAAGGGAAAAGGTAAATGTAATTTTTTAACGACGTCAAATGAAATCAACCTTTCCTAGCTCCCACTTAAGTGTTTCCAATTCTCAGCGCGAAGCTTTCAGGCAAGTCACATTCAGCCTCTGTTTTATATTCATGTAACGACAGCAAAACAATAAATTCGCATTTGTATGTTTGTAATTTGTCACGTAGGTACCTACTGTTGTACTAAGTCGTTATAATTCTATTGTTGAGTTTACCGCGAGTTCGCGACAAAGAAAGTAAAAGCTATCATAAATCAGTCTACATTGTCGGTTGGATTAAATCGATCAGAGCAAAGAGCGAAGTATAATTGTATGGAGGCACAAGAACTGTGTACTACGAAGGAATAGAAAGGCTTTATTCTGCCGACCGTTATCTCAAAGTTGTTAAAGACAGATTTCGTTAATGAGTTTTTGTTAGCCTTTCCCAGATGTTGGTTATCAAAATCACTAGGCGTTATCTGTCGGGATTTAACAGAATAAAGCTTATCACGTTCTTTTGTTATGCGTACATTATTCAAAGAGCTTTTAATGACTTTAATTTGTAGTCGCTTCTAACATGCTATATCAATAGATATTTGTTATTTTAACATGAATAACTCGGATAGTAGAAAACTTCCATAAGGGTTTCGAAGAAGCCAATGCGGAACGTAAGTTAAAATCAATTTATACATGCTTCTTCAGAAACTCATATTATGGGTGGATTTTAACTCAGCAGGTAGAGATAAAAGTGTGTATGGTTTCTAACGTAAATTATCTTTATCTTGCAACATAATCATTAAAGTTCTTTGTAAAGCCAGCTATTAATTATTATTAACATTATAAATGTACAGAATTTAGTTAGAGACCTCTTAAAAACAAGAAAATATTCTGAACCAATGTGCGTATTTTTTCTTTTCTAAATCATGGCGATTTTATTCATCACAGCGGCACATAAAAGACAGTGGCAACAAAAAACTTCGATCAGATATGTCGGTATAAGAGGCTTCTAGCGGTTGTTTGATTAATGAACATAAGTTCGAGAGCCGATACTTGAATATAGCTGAAAGAGTTTTTAGGTCGCGAACATTCTTAAAGCTGAGGCCAACAAATGCCGTCGCTTGTTTTTAGTATACTAACTACATCAAGTCTGTGAATAAGTATACTCATATCACAAAGAACGCCTAGAAAGACATACACTGACCTTATTGGTGAGGTACTTCAGAAAGGGCAGGTATGTACGGTAGTACTCGCAACCAACGTGCCTCTATTACCAAAGGGTCTAAAATTGCAACTTTAGCAGATCATAATATAAATTGCATTCATCATCTGCCTAGCCTTTTCCCAACTATGTTAGGGTCGGCTTCCAGTCTAATAACCGGATACAGCCGAATACCAGTATTTTACATGGAGCGACTGCCTATCTGACCTTCACAACCCAGTTAATACTAGGTAATACGATACTCTTTGGTAAGACTGGATGACAGAATTTCAGGTCACTGACTACCTGTAACGACAGCCAAAGATAAGATATGGCAGCCGGGACCAACAGCTTAACGTGCTTTCCGAGGCACGGAGGAAACTCTGTATGTCTGGCGGTCACCCATCCACAGACCGACTTAGGCAAGCACAGCTTTACCTGAAGATCGACCCGAGTGGCAGTTCTTATTAAGCCACGAGCTCCTATCATAATATAAATTGCGTTAAAAAGCGTAAAATGGACTTTTCCTATGAGTAACTGCGTCTGTGAACATTTTACGAATTCTATCGCAATTCATTGCATTTTCCTATGATGATCTATTTTCGTAAATCGTCACAGACGGAGTTACTATTATGAAAGGTCCATTTTACTCAATCTGTGGTTTCCGCCGAACTATAATATTTTCGTCATTTTAAAGCCATCAACACAGAGTGTACATAAGTAAAGTAGGTATTTGATTTTCCGTATCAGTTCATAGTACTCGATAAACTCGATAAAATGACAAATATTTTATTTTCAGTATAAAAGTAATCGCCATATATTCGCAATAAAAATCTTATCAACAAAATCAAACGATTCAGCGGTGTAATTTTTATGGGGCTGTAAAGACAGCGGACCTTTTTCGCGAATAAACAGCTAAACTCTGCGAATCCAGTTTCGTTAGGGTGGAGTGCTTATGTACAAGTAGGTACCGCTTATTTATCTATCTGTACATTCCTCTGAACGGTTTTATCTGTCACGTGATATTTTCAACCTTATTTGGTTGGATTAATTAATATCATCATTTATTCTTGGTACTGAGATCTTTTTATCAGGTTTAATTCATTGATTTTGGGCAAGACAGTTAGTCTGAGACTTGATTTAGGTCCCCAATATTCTCAAGGTCAAATGGTCCCTCTCGTATTTGGTCGCGTAGGGATTGTCTAAGAGGACGAAATGCCGAATAATCTCGACTACTAATAGATTGCCCGTACCCAAATCACATGGGTAAGATAAGTTAGATTAATTACAATCTTAAGTGAGAGGCAAGAAGTTACAGTTTTATCTAAATAATGTTTGACAATTTAATGTCTAGTACCTACAGTCTTCTAATTAGGTTTTGTCTAGTTGATTTTTCTAGAGATTCTACGTTGAAATATTTTTTAAGGAAAATTCATGAATATATTGCTACTTTTCAACTTTATTGGCTCTCGTCTGATGAGACTGAATATTTCAGCAACCCAATTTCATGTCACAGCTGTATTTCGTTGAAATAGTTTTGTGTTCAAGTCTTGTCAGAGGTATACGCAGTATAGTTAAGTAGTTATGTTTGTTTGAGGAAGTAGTGGGTAAAAAACTTTTTTTTACACACAAATACAAAATCATATTGTAGATTGTAGATATCAGATCGGGTTGTGGAGGTCAGATATTCAGTCACGCCAGTCACTCCATGTAAAATGTTGGTATTCAGCTGCATCCGGTTAGAAGCCGACCCCAAAATAGTTGAAAAGGCAAGAAAATAGGTAGGAAAAGGCTAGGCAGATTTTGAACAATCACTTAGATAATTTATTTCAGAAGGTTTATGAATATGAAAAATAAAGTAATACACAAAGCTACATGTTTTGTCGAGTCGTAAAAACTGTGTAAAGCGGGGTGGCTCGCTATCGTTATGTATTAATTTACCTTTTACAAGATAACTTTAAAAGTTAACGTTTACAGAACGCAAACAATCACTGAATTTAGATTTCCTCATTTGAATCGATCATTTCGGCAGACCAATGGAATTTGTTCATTGCGCTCCTTTTATATTAGCATTCGGAACGAGACCGCGGTTTGAATCCGATTCGGTAATGACTAGGTAAACGATACCGGTGTCGGTTTCTTGAGATTTTTTTAGGTCATTAGATTTAAGCTTTCTTTGTATACTTTGACGAACTTATAAGCAAAAATAACATAAATTATATTTTTTTGCAAATAGGTTTATAGATCTGGGTGTGTTTCGGAACTACTCGAAAAAAAAACAGCCAAACCAAACTCAGAGGTAATTTTAAGGTCCAGACATAATCTTGGTCAACTCTCATAAGGGCTATACAGATTAATGTCAAATATGAACTTTCGTAGAAAGAACCACATAGCTTTGAGTGGAGCTGTCTACTCATAGGATTTGTTAGTTATCGTGTAGCTCGACTTATATCTCATATAGATATATACACAAAATTACACCTATGAATATGACGGCAAAAACTACAGTACGCTCACTGCAAAGATCCTTACATTTCTTCTGCTTTGCCTACGTTCACACAATATTATGATACACGCATGCTGAAACTTCTTCAAAATGAATAAGGCGGCATAAAATGAAGTTAAGCGGGTTGTCTTTTCATAAGACGAGCCTCTTGTGAATTCAGAATCTTACTTGGATGAGGGTTCTGGTCAGAGGTTGTTGGTAACACTCAAGTTTTATTAACAATTCTAGTTTTTGACCTGTATGACTTGTGAAATATAACACCATCGTCGAATTAACACAGCAAAGTTGAAATGATCTATATGGAATGTATACCTACATTCATTTTTAGGTAGATAACTTTTAAGGTGAATTTAATTCATAGTAAGGGCAATTCTGCTTTAGATTTCTGCAGAAATCCAGTCTAAAAATTAACATGAATCTACAGCAACTTATTTTTAATAGCTGTGAAATATTCATGTGGCGGGAGAGCGCTAAAATACTAAATTAACATAAAACTTAATTGCGTGCACCTCGTTACTTTTTTACACTTGTTTCATCAAGTTTGAAATGTTGTTGCTACTGAACCTTGCTTGATTTATGTTCAGCCAGCCTCACCTCAAAATTCATTCTGAAAATATAGACTTTTATTTTTTTAGGTCAACCTAAGTGCTTTGCTCAGAATATACTTTTCAGGGCTCAGAGATGAATCTCGCTCTATCTACTTCTGATCGTGACAGAGACAAATGTTTTAGTAAATTGTATTTTTATACGCAAAAATGTTTTAACATTAATCTTAATTTTTGCTTGATGCATTATTTTTAACATTATTAACACGAAGATAACGAACAAAGAAATTGAGGGGAAAAGAGTTATTTTGTGTCGAGTTTCCTTGAGCAAAAGAAATAAACATTTATTTTTCGCGAAGGCCTACTTCTTTTATTATCCAAGAGAGTAAGTAGATTAACTCGATTTATTAGGTATGTGATGTTTGGGGAGCGAATTATAAATCCTGGCTATTAAAAACGTGAAGACAGCATCAGAATTAACTGCTTTTCTCCTCGTAAAGTTGTGGGAATAAATTCCCTCACACGACATTGTTAAGTCCTGCTTTGATCGTGTGTAAGTTTGAATTTATACTACGTGGAACTTCACACTTACTTTGAAGAATAGCACTTATAAAACTTTGGGTATAGAATAAAGTGATTTTGCGGGCATGTGAGAGTGTATCGATATATTTTATTAATCACCTTCTGTGTAGGGGTGCTATGGCTGTATAAACATTTACGATATGGATATTGCAGAAATATTCAGTTCACTGTGAAAACGAACAATACTCGGGCTCGTAAGCTGTAGAGCTTATGGGTAACGTTCGCTCCTCTCTCCATCCAATACGTTAGCACTGAGCTGTTGAGTAGCCGATATCTATAAATATTGTACTTGGCAATGATAAAAGAAACAAAAAGTCACAGACCTGCGTAGACGTGGTAAGAGTTTTATGTAGAAAATCGTCATCTATCTAACTTTTTACCAACGATAGGGTCGGCTTCTAGTTTTACAGGATGCAGGTAAATACTATAAAATTTTACACCTAGCTACTCGCTAAATCGGTCTGATCTGTATGATGTAAAACGTATTATCATCAAAAATACCGTTACGCATTACGAATTACTCAATCATTTTTACACTGGTAGCCAAACAAGCATAAATATAAGTACCTACCTACCTCCACGGATTAAGAGGAGGACAGTAATAAAGAACAAGAAAATGGTCAATTCTCTGGCCTGACGTATGAGAGACAATATCCGTACAAGGCCAAATGATAAAAGAAATTCGTCCCCGGAAAGCTCGGCCTTTAAATTGAAAAGGCCTATAGCCAATAGTAAGCTGGGATTGAAACCAAGATTATGAGAAAAGTATGTGGTATTTTTTTCTGCTTCAATGATGTCTGAAATTTTTATACTCGGGTTTCTTGTAAAGTTTGAATATTTTTTTGTGGATTTTATTGAGGGTGTTATTTCGTGAGTGTTATTTACCATTTAAATGTTAAGAATTTGTAAGCCCGGAAGCGTAGATATTATATAAAATCCATTTCAGCTACCTGGAAAATAATCATCAAAATTGACAACAAAATCACAGTAAGTAATGTCATCTATTTGCCACACAAATGAAAATAAACAAACAATTGCGTTCTAAATCAACAAAAACCAAAACGTACAAACATAATTGCCAAAATACCCCAAGTTACACGAAAAACAAGCAACTTTTCGAGCCAACTAAATCAATAACAAGCTCTCTAAGTTGCCTGCAACTAAAACATTGGATAATGTAAATTAGTTTAGCGCCTCAAGCCGTATCGGGTTGCTATTCCGTCAGACGGCGGACCTCGAGTAACCGAGGTACCTCTACGACTTTTTACCCGGATCCTGTTCAAAGTTTCTTAGTCGGGTAGGTAAATAGTTAATTCAGTCTACTTCTATTTCATAAGTAGGTGCTCGTGTAAACTTATCGTTCGCTAAAAAACTTTTACATTTAAAATGCTTGTTTGAATTTCTTTGAGCAGTCTTTGACTGTATTGTAAAACAGGCTTTCTCCTGAGGTCTCAGAGGACTATGGCTAACGGTGACTACCCTTGGTTCTTGGAACACCTTTTGTAAATACACTAAGTGAATAACTAAGGTTATATCTGCGGTACCATAGCTGTGTTAATATATAGCTACGTGTCAATATCATCTGCCTCATCGTCATCTGCCTAGCTCTTTCCCAATTACATTGGGGTTGGCTTCCAGTCTAGCCGGATGCAGCTGAATACCAGTATTTACATGGAGCGACTGCCTATCTGACCTCCACAACCCAATTAATACTGGACAATACGATACCCTTTGGTAAGACTGGTTGTCAGACTTTCAGGTCACTGACTACCTACGGTTGCCAAAGATCAATTATATATGGCAGCCGGGACCAGCGGTTTAACGTGCTTTACCTATTTTAAAATATTATTTCTATTGAAGGAGATGACCATTAATGGAGACTGGTAGAGAACGTCCAAGGAGTTAAATCCGTTTATGAGCAGACGCCAACACATCGAGCTTCTATAATCGGATAAATTCCTTTAATAGATTTTCAATTTTATAGCTGAAGTATTAGGTTCGAGGTTGATTTGGCTGATGGTTTCGGGTAGCTTGTTGTGCTGGCAGTGTTTTAAGTTTTTCTTCAAAAAGTTTAATAAATAACAGGGGGTCTAAAATGTCCACTTTAGCACATCATAATATGAATTGCGAAAAAGTCGTAAAATGGATAACTTATAATAGTAACTGCGTCTGTGACTATTTTACAATTACTACATTTTTTTTCAATTACTAAAGTGATCGATCGATCTGCTAAAGTAGCTATCTTAGACTCCCAGAGTCGCTTTGTTTATCACTCCACGATATTAAAACAAACCTAGTATATTTGTGAGAACTGTTAAATAAATGTCGTTTATTAACACGCGGATTATCTACTCTGTTCCGCGTACGTGAACGCTTCCTCATAAGATTAATTAATGCATCCTATGCCCCGAAGCTGTAGGGTGTATGAATACTGCTAACTACGCCCTCATTATACCAGTTATGTTTAAACTTCCGTGTAGGGAACGCAGTACTTACTAGATGAGTCTTTAATATAGTATGATAGATTAAACGAGGGACTTATGAGGGAGGGTATTCAGTATTCGATTCTCGTCCCAAATATGTAAAAAAACTATAACCTTAATTTGTGACGTAATTGTGCCCGTACGTAAATGTGCTCCAGATCTCACTTTATTAGACGTTTCTTTTTTGCCATTGTCCTACGCCAGATTCAAAATATAAACGGAACATGGATTATACCTAAAAGTCATTGACCCGCGCACATTTTCTGTGATAAGCGCATGGGTTGCGAGACTTTTCCGAAATATTTGTTATGGTTCTGTCTGTTTTTTATCAGTGTTTTGTTTTGTTCATCTTTTAAATATATATAACTCAAAGGTGACTGACTGACTGACATAGTGATCTATCAACGCACAGCCCAAACCACTGGACGGATCGGGCTGAAATTTGGCATGCAGGTAGATGTTATGACGTAAGCATCCGCTAAGAAAGGATTTTGATCAATTCTACCCCCAAGGGGATAAAATAGGGGATGAAAGTTTGTATGAAACTTTGTCAATTTTAAACAGATCGGGCTGAGACTTTGCATGCATAAAGCTATTATGACGTAGGCATCCCCTAAGAAAGGATTTTGATAAATTCCACACCTAAGGGGATGAAATAGGGGATGAAAGTTTGTATAAATCTTCTTAGATTTTCGACTGATGGAACTGAAATTAAAGATTGGAGTTACTATGATGAAGACGTCCGCTTAAATAGGATTTTGATAAATTCAACCCCCATGGGGATAAAATAAAGGATGATGGAGGATGTAAATATATTAGTTTGAACCTATCAGTACCTAATGGAACGAATAAATTAAGACGAACAAAATAATTTTTAGTTCTAAATGTTGAAAATAGATGGCGTTAGTAGTATTTTTAAAAAAGAAAGAAAAGTATTTATCACACAGGACAAAACAAATCAAATGGTTGAATTAACAATAAAACTTAAGATACTTTTTATTCCGGTACAATTATACCGTGGGACAATTATCGACCTCCACGCGGGCAAAGCCGCGGGCAAAAGCTAGTATTTGTATATATTAGTACGAGTATCTTGTAAGCATGCCCAAGCATGCAATTGCATTGCGGGTTTCAATATGTCCATCCCTTTATTTTTTTTGTGTGGTGGTAAATTATCAAATTTAATTTCAATCAAATCATCAAATATCCCGCTCTGGGCAGAGCGAATGGGAGTGTCAGACTTCTACTGACTAAAAACCCCCCCTTGTTCTTTCTTAGCCCTTTGTGTCAAGGCCGCGGTATATCTTTCGAACAACCCGCAGCCCCGGCGGGCGTCGTTGCTGACATCTCTTTGAGGCGCGCGTGAAATACGAACGCGCCGTAGACACGGCCTGTTGTCGTTATAAGACGGACGGACGGCGAGCTAGGCTGTTACTCATCGTCCAAAGGCCCGCGTCTACGGTGACCGGGAGCCATCACGTGGCGCCTGACGCCCGGAGCTAGCAGCTAGCTAGCAGAACTAGTGGATCGTATCGCTATCTAAAAATGATAAAAGAAAATCCATATTATTATATCGTCTTTAAGCTCCATGTAACCGAGAACAAATCCAGATTCCGTGGTTGCTACTGAGATATTCCGGATACAAAAACTCAATTACACTTTCCAGCAATACTTGTATATTCTACATATATGTTGAAATACTACTATTTGCTCGAATGAAGACCAACAAATCGATGTTCTCGCTACACATCGACTGAGAACTAATTCTGTTATTGGCACATTGGCGATGTATCCCAGCGCTCTTTCAATTCCGCTGGGAGTACTGTGTGTGCTGGCTAAGATTATTTTTGCTGATTTTATGGCTTGGGTTATAATTAAACTGAAGAAGAACGATTTAAATTTGATTAAAAAATCTATTAATCTGTTCCCAACCATTTTAGTGGCTAAGTTTTTAAACTGACATGTTCAGTAACACTTGAAACGGGATATTCCAGTATTACCGGATGCAACTAAATACCAATATTTTACATGGAGCGACTGCCTATCTGACCTCTACAACCCAAGCCCGTAGGAAACCTTGTTGCATATTAGTCTTTAATAAGACCACCTATTATACTCATAAAATCAAGTATACGAAAATCCACGTTAGCCACATTCTTGATTGTGTGAAACTTAATTCGATAATCCCCTTTTGAAGCCAAAGTATAACCACTTCAAAGATAAACTCCCGAAGCTTAAGAATGTTCGTTATCATGGTCTTGTTTACATCAACGATTTCACAAATCGTTAAAATTTCACGTCACACGGGTAATGTGGCACGTGGCTCCCAAATTACAGAGATTAAGGGCATATTCCACCGCCCTGCGTGAGGTAACGATGTTATACTTTTACATCACACTTAAGTTCTAACGCGTTAGCAAATTGTGTATGGAGGTTGGTTTTGATTTTAGAAGTAAATAGGAATTTGAATTTAATTATATAAGTCGTTAATAAGCTATACGGAAGACTGAAGAGCTTATATGCAAAAATAGTGTTAGATTCGCTTTTTATTGAGCAACACGCATCATAAAGCTAAGTGATTTCAACCAAGACGAAATAACATAAATATTAATATGGATATTGATCCCATCATGTATCCATACGAACGTTCTCCCAAAGTGCCTTTACAGCTTATAAATACGTACTCAGTGATAATGGATTTTCCAACTTCAAAGAAAATCTGGTCGTCTTGGAAAAACAGTCTTGCAATTCAACCGTGGTACACAATGCAAAATGCATTCGAAGCTCCATTTGTCTGGCTGCACACATCAATTGATTTTTAAAGTGAGAATAAATTGGCCAATCTTCGTTGGCGCTTTTTTCGATGGCGAACGTATATATAATGCGCTTTTTAATGGAGCCATTTTGGTCGAATTTTGGAGTCGCAACTGAAATTTGTTTTAGATCAATGGATGGAATGGATCAATGGATGTTCAATATTAAATCTAAAATCCACATATCAGTAGATTATCAGTAGAGCTATCCAGGTTGCTACGTACTGGTCGGACAAAATTTGAGTTGTCGAATCGAAAAGAAGAAGAAGTAGAACCTAATAAATGTTTTTGCTAATGACGTTGATTATTAATGAATGTTTATTAATAAATACGTGTGTTATTAATAAATATTTTTCTAAAGATGCCCGATATCGACGATATCATTTCTCGTTCTATTTATTATTTTTCAAACAAGGTTTCAAAGTAAACGTTTCGCTTAATGCTCTATTTCCCCTCAAGACGTTAACAACGTGTGTGCAACGAGTTTATCTTCGGTAATCACCTTCGAACCTTGTATCGACATATATGTAAGATGTAAACAATCGATACTGAACGCGGGGTGAAAATCGAATACACACTTGATTGGTCTTATTTTATTCAGGAGGATTCGAAATGTACGTACGTGTGTATTAGCACACCGCTAATCTATTAGAAAGGTTTGCATAATTCCATATTATTAAAAGGCATTCAGTTCTCTATATACACTTCTGGACACATCTATTGGCCCACCTTAGAGTTTAGGTTTCGATGGCCGATGATTGCTAGATTGAACAAAAACTGTTAATGCAGTTTTAAACCTGATACATTTTACCATCTTTTTCGATCGTATTGTTTTAAATTTAAATTCAGAATACCATACGACATGGAGCTACGCCTAACAAGTCGGATATGCGCCTTGTTAAAGGCAATTGATTTTTGAATAAAAAACATGTTTTATCAAATAAAGGTTTACTTTAATAACGCGTGTTGCCTCCATGGGCATCTACCACAGCTCTCATACGATAAGGCATAGAGTTTATCAACCGCTCTATGAAATTTTGAGGGATCATCTCCCATTCCTCTTCCATGGCAGTTTTCAACTCCTGCATCGTCTGGGCAACTGGCTGACGAGCCCTAACACGTCTTGTTAGCTCGTCCCACATGTGCTCAATGGGGTTCATGTCTGGGCTTCTGGCTGGCCAGTTCATAACTGTGATGTTCACATCCCGAAGATATTCCCTGACGATGCCGGCCGCATGGGCTCTTGCATTATCATGCATAAAAAGGAAATTTGGGCCCTCATAGTCCGCGTATGGTATCACGTGAGGTTCTAAGCACTCACGAATGTACCTTTCAGCATTTAATGTTGGCAGCCGTGGTCCTGTAACAACCTCAAGTTGAGTTTTGCCGCTCGCGGATATACCGCCCCAGACAGTCCATGAGCCACCGCCATAAGCAACCCTCTCTTCAAAGCAGCATTGTGCGAAACGCTCTCCCTTACGTCGGTAGACCTTCTTCCTTCCATCATTGCCATGTAACACAATTTAGGACTCATCAGAAAAGAGTACACGGCTCCAATCTTGCTGTGTCCAATTTAAATGACTGCGTGCGAAATGAAGGCGCGCTGTTCGGTGGGCTCGCGTTAGTTTGGGCCCATTAGCTGGCTTGTGTGGTACCATATCGCGTTCTTTTAACCTTCTCCGAACAGTTCGAGCGCTCACAGATACTCCGTGGAAGTCGCGAAGTTGGTTTTGTATCTCAATGGAGGTATGGTGACGATTTCTCAAGCTGGTCGTCACGATGAATCGATCCTGCCTTTCAGTTGTGACCCGAGATCGTGGCCTTCCTTGGCGACGAACAAAGCCGCCAGTCTCTAGGTACCTCCGATAAACATTTCGGACCGCAGATCGACTTAAATTAAGTTGAGCACTCACGTTTCTTTGGCTGTGTCCGGCCTGAATAAGTGCAACAGCTTGGGCGGCGACTTCATGTGAAGTATCCATAGATTATTGATAGAACCTCACCTTAATGTTAAGAATAAGTAATGTTTGTTGCAAAACCAAAGATATCAATCACTTTTTCAAGAATTAAATCCAAGTAAACCAATAAAACCAAGTTTTCTTAGTATTCGATTGTTTGATATCAACAAACAGGCTCCAAATTGTCTTTTGTTTCTTTAAATTCTGTGTTCGAAATTCAAAAAAAGACTATTGAATGAAATTGTGAATGTGCCAGGTTCAAAACTGCATACAAACTTTTTGCTCGACCTAATATAAAATTTTAGCTAGGACCAAACGAAACTGAAAATACAAGGTGGGCCAATAGATGTGTCCAGAAGTGTATATGTCATTGATTCTCTTTGATATTAGCTAATTGTGTCTGTTTGTGATAGTGAAATTGTTGTTGCGGATTTGGGATTAGTATAGAGTTTTATTAGCGATTTAATAAAGTGGAATTATTTGTGCGGTTTACTTCAGGTTGGACATAATTTACTGTGCTATTCCTCTGCGTTAAAGTACATAATATCAAGACAAAAAATAACTCTCCTCTCAAGTCTATAAAGCTTGTAATATGTAATATGAAAATCCTCTTACCCGCGGTTAATGAAGGTAGACGATTAGCAGAAGTTTTGACTAGTTTACAATAAAATTAGAACTCTAATAATATTTGCAAATAGTTGCAAATGAGTATTCCAACTCAGCCTGTACAGATAAGTCAAGATTAAGGGATTTGTGTTCGTAAAATGGGTATTTGCCAACTTGCCACGTAAATAACAGTGTTTTGTAAAACATAGTGAAACTACCCTACTCAGCAATCGTGACAAAGAGAACAAATAATGGCCGGTTGTAATTTTACTTTGGCAGAGAGTAAACATGAGCTCTCTGTGGGCCGGGCATAGGTAATGATTCTGCGGAATTACGTACACGTGTTACATAACTAGTACATAACATATAATATTACAGTAGGTACCCAGCAACTATTACGTACCGATGAAAAATTTTTTTGTATATTTTTTTGCGTGTTTTTTTTTTCTCGTTTTCTTGCTTTCTCCTTTCTTAATTTTCTTCTTTTTGCTTTTTTTGTACAGTGTACTTGATACTAAACTGAACCAAAACTATAGTTGCTGCCAGAGATGTCAATAGCGGTCATTGACCCACCGACTTTTAATTCGTCATCTATCGTGATCTTCAAATTTTTTTCTAATGGAAAACGAAACATGGTTCATGTGTTTAGGTTTGTACGAAGAGATATTAGGGAAAGGGCAATGACCGCTATTGACATCTTAACTGGCAGCAACTATAAGTAATGTACCATGTATTTATCAGAATCTTTAAACCTGCCTTGTTATGTACCACCGTTACGTTACGTTGAAAAAATATTCCTTTCATCAATATTTAATGTACATTATTTGCTCATTACCATGTGAAAATGGCCAGCATTGATAAATATTATTACCAATCGAAATACATTACTTTCACAAAGTTTAATTCACTGAAAGCGCATGGACCATTTGATAGTTAAATAAATAATTAATGTAACTATAAAACGTGCTAATTACCAGTAGGTATCTACATCATAATATGCCCAGGCATTTTTCATTAGTAATATTACTTTTCCTAGGTAGAAGCCTTTTTTTTTTGGCGGGTGGAAAATCATCAAATAACCCCCGTAATCATCTCTTGGGCAGAGCGGAATGGGAGTGTCAGACTTCTACTGACTAAAAACCACCCATGTTCCTTCTTAGCCCTTCATGTCGAGGCCGCGGTATCTCTTGCAAGCAATCCGCAGCCCCGATGGGCACCCGCAGCCCAACGGGCACCCGCAGCGCCGACGGGCTAGGTAGATGCCTTATCCCAACTATATTGAGGTCGGCTTCTAGTTGTACTGGATGCAACTGAATATCAGTAGTATACATGGAGCGACTACTTGACTGGTTGACAGAATATTGGACCACTGACTTATAGTCGAATATAAACAATTGACAGTCAACCAACTGCTAAACATGCTTTCCAAGATAAGGAGATTTGATATGTAATGGATCACCCATCCATAGACCGGCCTTGGCAAGTGCTGCGTATCCTTGAACATCGATTCTAATTTATCCACGTGCAACAGTGTGTATATACAGTACTGATAGTTATTTAATATATAATATTATTATACGAAAGATAGTAAGCAAAGATAAGAGAAACACGGTTCTGTACTCCAATTGCCCTGGGGCACGCTGGCGGCGGCTTTGTACTAACTGGAATTATTTTTTTATTTACTTACGAACATACTTTTGAATTATATAACAGTTTATAGTGCCTTGGGCGTAAATACGGGTAAAAATCACTGCGACTGAATCTGTTACTAAGTGTTTGATGATTACAGTCAATAAAACCAAAAAACCTACCGCACAAGCCTTGGAAGGCTGACGGATGAAGGGACCCAATCCAACAATGGGTACTTCTGAACTTAAATGATGATGATGATGATGAAGAACCAAAACTACTCCAGTAAAAGTTGTGAAGAACGCAAGATTAGCTTTAGAATAGAATAGAATTTACTTTTATTTATTGTACACCAATTTCGAAACGCGACTGTTTTACAATATTGTTAATTTTATAGTTACAATGGTGGTCTTATTCCTGATAGCGATATCTATCAGACCACCTTTTTATAGACTTTACATGGACAAATACTACACATTTTTTAAATAATACAAGTAAAAGTTAGTAAGTTTCTTTTGTTAAGGAGGATGATTAAATTATTCTCCATTGTTTACATGATTCGGTAAACAAATAAGGAAGGATGTTATGAAAATTAGGGAATTAGAGCAGGGATTTCTTTTTGAAGAAAATCTTATTATTTTCTTTATTCATTTTCTCACAAATTATTTTAATTTATATACATATATAAAAGGCAAAGCTGACTGACTGAGGATCAACGCACAGGCCAAACCCTTAGGGCTAGAAACTTAAAATTTCGTCCACGTATTCCTCTTATGACGTAGTGTCGTGTTACTTACCCCTAACAAGTAAAAGAGGGTAAGTAATTTAACAATTGAATTTAATAAAAAGATAAAGGGTAGAAAATACAGTGATATAAAGAGATAAGGGGTAAAAAATATAGTGATTATTTAGATGATGGTTAATAATCTTGAACAGTATGGAGTCACTGCCCAATCCTGCTCATTCAGACAGTAAATATATAAAGCTGTTCATCAACAATCCTCTGTCCATAAAGTATTGTTTCAGCTCATAATATATTATTTGCACCGATGCACGATGACCTGGTGAAGGTTGCGGGGACCCCGGGCGCTGGATACGAGACGCAAGTACGGGACCGGTCAATGTGGCGACACCTGGGGGAGGCCTATGTCCAGCAGTGGACGTCTTTTGGCAGAAATGATGACGATGATATTATTTGTTATAATATACATGTATCGATCTCTTAACGTTTCATAAATAAATTGTTTTGATTGAAAACAAATTAAAGCAACACCAGACAATAACCTGTGAACCCACGCAAATTAATTAAGGTAGCATTAATCTTTTCAATTGCTTATTCATTAAACAACCGAACATATAATATGAATATTTTTAGAGTTGTGTCTTTAAATGTTTTATTATTTTTGAATATCTACAAATATGAAGTCATGATTCTTTTGTCGTGAGGTGGACTACAGTATGCCCATTGCTACGATCCACTCATCATCATCATCCACAGCCTGACTTCACCCACTGTTATGTATAGACGTCTCTTTGCTTGTACCAAGCTCAGCTCAGCTCTCTCTCGTGCCAGTCTCATGTAGGATATTCCCGCAATGGCAACAATGTCGTCTATTTCTCCGCCGGACGAACATCACTTCTCTGTCCATTCCTTGGACTCAATTTGGTCACAGCTTTACTCCACCTGCCATCACAGCGCCTTGCTAGGTGTCCTGCCCAACTCTATTTGAGTTCCATAACGCGATTTCCAATATTGATTCACTCACTCCTTATACTCCTTTTGTTTCGTCCACTTTCATGCACGTCTGATGCGTGAGCTACTACTATATTCAAATGAGAGAGCTTGAGACATAACCACTAAAATGTATTATTTAATTGTTACAAGAAAAAAAATATTTTGAACCACCGTGGACCAAAACACAAGAAAAGAAAAATCATTAAATCATAAGAGCTCACCGTGTAGGTAATCTCTAAAATGTATTTCTTGCCAGTAATTATTTAGCGAGTAGTTTATGTGCTACGCACGTATGGCAAAAATGCCTTTTATTACGACGAGCTTCTGAATTATGGGCTCTATCTGTATGAACCAGCTTCTGTTTACACTTGATTGTGAGACCGTATGTTTGTGTTTGTATTACTAACCAGATACTATAACTCATACTTTCCTCTTTTTTATTATGATTGATGACTATTATGACACATATCACATTTTTTTTATTTTCCCGCTTATTATACAAATATATGTATGTAGGTGCTTATAATCTTTGTTTTTTTTCGCTGATGGGATATCTAACGATGACGGCTCTTATAAAAAAAACAATAATCAAATACGAAATCTGTTCGTATATTCATGTTATACTTTTAACTTAATTAATAATAAGCTAAGAGCTTTCCCTATTCCCTACAAAGTTTTTTAAACACATGTGTTAAGTTTGGGTTAGTGAGTTTCCATCTATACTAATATTTAATTAAATCAAAATACTGTTTAGTTGATCAAGAAGTGATACAGGTATTTTTAGTAAAATTAGAGTTGTTAAACATAATGCTACATCTCAAATAATCATCTTCATATATCATAAATGAAGTGTTGTAAAATGAACACAGAATGGAAGCTCACGAATTCGCGGGAAACTCTATAAAGGAGAGAATCCCAAACCCGAAAAGGTACAGTTTAAAATTATCCGGGAAGCTGCTCCATTTTGACACGCTTTAACGGTTGAACTTTTGGCCTTTCTCTCCGCTCACAGACGTATTGAAACACGGAGATATTGCAAATATTTCACATATTTTGTGTTTCGAAGTATTGCTATTTTGTGTTGAAATAGACGTTGGATAAAACAAAACTGATTCCGGATTTCAGTCTCAGTCAGTAATACCACGAAAACTCAACATTTGCACTAACATGCAAATGTATATTATGTACCTATTAATATGGAATATTCTATGGAATACTGTGTTGAATTTCGTGGTAAGAGTATAGGGTTAGGTATAAATGTTCCTATACTGTTAAATACCGGTACAGTCATAGGTACTTTCGGAGGTTTACTGCCTGGCTATACGAAGATAACCATACAACCGTAGTACGTTCAAAGATAAAACTAGTGATGTAGTCGGCATGTATGTAGGTACATCATAGGTAGGTATGTTAAGCTCATAGCGGTTGGCATTCCACTAAATGAGTAGCTTCCGAGTACACTTCAGTGATATTATATAGGATTGTTTTAATTATACGTAAGCTGCTCAGATATGCGTCGTCATTAACCCGTGGCCTCGAAAGCGGTAGTTCGACGCGACAAAGTAGCATTGAGCCACTTGTCTCAAGCACCGCCACTTTTGAATATGCATGATGTGCCTCCAGCCTAACGGGCGCCCATATAGATCTACTCAAGCGGAACCCGTTACTAACTCACGAATAACTGAAAATGAAAACCAACAAGAACAAAGAGCAGTGTATTGCTCAAAGTGAAATTAATCCTTTAGTCCGATCTGTATGTGCCACCCACATTTATCTATGATGAATATGTAACGGCCTCTGTGGAACGTTTTACATTCATCAATATACAGTTAGTGTGTGTGCGTAACGATTAGTTGGCAACTGAAGTTGTTTATTTGTTGGATCTAACATAAGCCTGCACTGAATAAACATTAATTGAAAATTGGTGTATTTTTTGCGTAACTTACTGGCCGGTATGAAACTTAAACTCAGATTAGCTCGTTTTAAAGTGTGTTTTACGCTAAAGCGACTATAAACAGTTTTGGCCGTTAAGAATTCAGCTCGCTTCAGTGTCGACCTTCAATTTGCAGGCACGTCGCGGGATAGAGAAACTAGGGCAACTCGGCTCGTAAGAATTATACAGATAAACGTCTTCATTCTTGTTGATGACCAAACTCAATTCAGTCGGATTTCTTCTTCCATATAAAAGCATCTGGGATTTATTCTCTCGCACTGGAATGTCTGGTGGTTTGTGCTCCTGGGACAAAAGCAATTTTCGTTAAGAGGCTATTTTGGGGCTTGCAGCGGGAGTTTGGCGAGCTTCTCTCTATTTATTCGGTCATACAATTCAGTAGTTCATACTTACTAGCATTTTAGCAAAATGAAAAACACTATCAACGAAATTGTAACATCATTAAGCAAATTGCTGCACGGTTTCTTTTGAGGCTAGTTTAGAATTTAAAAGTAGCCGCTGAACACCGCAAGCACTGTAACAAAACAATGCAAAACAGCAAAAGTTTTCTCTAATTAAATACAACTTCGCAACTGGCCCATTTGTTCTAATTAACAACTTTTAATTTTATAATCTGGAAAACAAACTTTCATTTTCGTTCTTGGAAAATCCAATAAAGTTCCGTGGTGTGCTGAAACACAATCGCTCGGGATTCCCGCGGTATAGTCAAAGCACGTTTTTTTCTTTCTTTAAGGATGCGCGTGTCATGTGCCACAATACCTCTGCTCGTGACGCGCCTAGCCAACTCTTTCATTGTTTCAATATTCGCGTATTTTTCACAAAATACTGCAACTTCGCTTCTGTTCTCGAATGAAATCCTCTATTTATCTTAAATGTGATTGGAAATATATTTCTTTTTGTATCCGAACCATGTTGCCATTATCCCGCCAGAATAACGAAACGGTAAGAAAAGGGACGTACAAGTTGTTCAAGTCCTTTTCTGTGATGTAAGCTTTCTCCGCCGATTGTTTGACCGTCGTATTCCGTCACAAACGCGATTGAATAACAAAGAAAACACGAAACATTTTCGCAATTTAAATATTCGATTGTTTTCGGAAAAGAGCAGTGTTTAATCGTGCATTTTATTAAACAACTAGCTGTTCCCGGCATGCGTTGCAATGCCCTTTTTCTTACCTACTACCTGCCTACGTACGAACTACCTACCTACCTACTACCTCCTACCCTACCTCTTACCCTACCTCCTACCCTACCTACCTACTACGTCCTACCCTACCTCCTACCCTACCTCCTACCCTACCTCCTACCCTACCTCCTACCCTACCTCCTACCCTACCTCCTACCCTACCTCCTACCCTACCTACCTACTACCTGCCTACGTACCAACTACCCTACCTACCCCCTACCCTACATACCTACTACCCTACCTACCTACTATCCTACCTTAAAACCACCAAATATAATAACAGTGCCTGAACTTTCGAGACATAGACAATAGCTCAAAGAGTATATAACCACTACGTATGAATAGCTTATCAAGAAAAATCATAGACAACCTATAAAAAGACATTTACACTTTTGTTAACCTGTAGAATAAATCTTGGGTATTATTTTCGGAAATTAAAAATTAAATAATTAATAAATAATTTACACAAATTAATGTCTAAAACAAACAACAGTACCTGAACTTTCGAGACATTTTACAAAAAATAAATTTCTGAACGCACACATGAATAGTTGTTACAGTATTTGACAGGATTGGACAACAAATGTTTGACATGTAATAAACAAATCAGCATTTATTGAAATGATTAAGTATTCATTACACATATCGAGTTTTCATTGTTTTTAAGATGTATTATGCTATTCGGGGCGGAGACAAATCCAAGGAATCAATAACCACGAAAATTGGTTCAGCAGATCTCGAGTTATAAGTGTTGTAACAAACCCGTCTTTGTTTTATATATATAGATAGAAGCTTTATAATTATGAACTAATTTGTGAATTGCACGTTGTGCATTGAGTATTATTCATCATAACTGCCTATATTATTTTCACCTCAAAAAATTTCAATTAATAAAGGTACCTGTGTAAAAACGTTGATCGAAGTAATTTAATACACGCCTACATATTTTTGATCGTCTCTTCACGTAACACCAGAAGGCAGGACTACTTTTTGGTCAAAGAACCAGCATTGCTATCTAACGTGGCAATGCTGCCAGCTTTCTGGGCACTTAAGTCCTGTAATTCTTCCCCTTTTGATACTTGTACATATTTTATTATCATTATAGATATGTAAATTATATGTAAGTACATTATAATGCTTCTATCAAATATAACGAATACTATCTCATCTAGCGTCTAGAAAGTCACATTTTACATTTATAGAGTGTACTTCTTGCTTTTTAAATTCATACAAAAAGTTCTGTAGTATTTAAACTATATTTTACTTTTCAAATACGACTCCTTAACATGAAAAGCACATAATATTATACAACTTATACATGCACATGGACTCAGTTAAGTTTCAATACATTTTATTGTGAATTCTGGCGACTTCAACAGAGTCAGATATGTTTGCAGCAGTAATTATTTAAATAAATAAATGGTGCCTATAGCCGGGTATAAAATATTTATACGGAATTATCGTCAGTATTCAACGAGCCGGATAATCTTCTTCTCCTTATTTCCATAATCACGCCGGGTGCGATATTCAACTCACTCGACTAAATAATCTCGACTCTTAATTCTGACGTAACAGATAGTGTGTATTAAGTCTGCTGTCTTATATCTGTAAAATCTTAAGTGCTCATTTAACTGAGTATTCTATCTACTTGATGGCTAGACGCAGATTTTAGGAAAACTTGCATTTTAGTGCAATTGTTATAAGCTTGGTCTAACTTTCGAAATATGTAACTTTATGAGCTTACACAAGCCTCCGCTGTCCGTCCGTCCGTCCGTCCGCCTGTCTGTCATCGGTCTGTTTCTCATGATCCGTAATAGATAGACAGTTGGTATTTATACACACAATGTGTATTTCTGTTGCCGCAGTATCCTCGAGTTTCTTTGTCATATTGCTAGTCAACTTCTAGTATTTATTATTGATATAAGATTGAACGTTTTTCAGCAGATTACTGTTAGATAAACTGTTATTGGTAATATTATTATTTAACTATAGCAATTCATTAGGCACCTAACCCGGAGCCTAGTTTTAAGTCCGGTTAGTGGCAATAGGCTCGACCCCTGTTACGTAGGTCTTACTCGTAATGGGCAAACGTGATCTCAAACTACCTCTTTGTGACAACCAGACCTATAGTTACGTCGTGGCGTCGGTAAATACTTTGCTGAATTGTTATTTCGAAGGCCTATACGGTAAGTACTCTTTAAAGTTAAACATTATATTTACAAATCCATATTCTAATATACTAATATTACCAAGAATAAAACTTTGTCAGTTTGTAGGGGTAATCTTCGGAAATAATGACCAGAATCCGAAAATTCTTTGGTTGGTTGTCTGTTCGCGATAAACTCAAAAATTCTTACACCAATTCCCATGCTGTTCTCACAAATGGATAGAATGATAGTCGAGGAAGGTTTTGGTATATAATTTGACCGACATTCACGCCGGCAATAGCCGCTCGTAAAATTATAATAAAATGAAAAAATAAACGAAACTAACTCCGTTTGTTGTGGATCTGTCTGTCTAACTAACTAAACTTAACTTCATGTTATAACTGCTGAACATGGTGCAATTTGGCACACATTAGTGCTTTTATCCTTCTAAATACTACGTCCCCGTGGTGCAATTTTAACTATCCCGAAATCCGTTGGCAAAAGCGAAAATAATAATAAATACACGCTAATAGGTACAACTACATGAACAACGAACTAGGATTACTGAGGGGCAGGATCAATCCATAAATCACTTTTTGATAACATCGTTATTTTCCGTTTCACATATCAAACTCAACAAAGCTATATTACATTTGTTAAACAATCGGAATGTCACTAATAATTTGAAATCTACGGTCAACAGAAAAAAAATATTTGGACTGCATTCAATAAAGGATATACATCGTATAATATCGTCTTAATTTTTTTGATAATTTTACAAATAGCCAACACATTCGCAATTTATTGAGTTAAAAAGTTATCTAGCTTTGATTATTGCTTGCTCCAGGCAAAAAAGTCACTTTCTAAACACAGAATTGTTTTGTCGATTGTACCAGAATATCCATGCATGAAATTTAATACATGCGGTGGTGCGGTGTGATTTTTTCCGTGCCAGGTACATTCAACCCTTTGAATGATCGTAAATAATTATGAACATTCCATTCTAATTGAACTTTTCCTGATACAATTGGTGTCACGTATCAATTTTGGTAACTTTTTCGGGAAAACTGTTTCTGACTGATGTCTGTTTGTCGTGTGTTCAGAAACTATAAGCCACGATTTTCTAGTGAAAAACTTGAATACCTGTTAAATATTTACCATTTAGACTTCAGATAGCAAAGACATAGTGTTTTCAAATTGTTGTCTATGATATTGCCAAGTAAAATAATTGGTGACTGTACAAGGAGTTAAAAAAATATCCGACAGTCAGTGGGCTTCAAAAGCCCACGCAATTTTGAATGAACTAAATAAAAAATGCCGTGGTGGTAATGAAATGGTGATGTTGTATTTTCGTATTTTTTAGAGAATTTAATAAAATACAGTACAAAGATTACTATTCCACTACAAATCAAATACTTGAAATTACAATGCAGAACAGTGGTTGCAGTCTGAAATGAGATTGAATCAGAAATCGTGAAGCCGTTCTACCAATACTGTGTAAAAATGTAACAATAACAGTAGCTATTTGTTGAAAACAGCAAACAAGAGTTCAGACATTATGCAGATAGGTCGAAGCAACTATAAACAGATCAAATAAATTCGTTGGTGTAGTTTCGGACGCAACGGCCGACATTAATCCGTTTATTTCACTGACATCGTTTTATTTTTTTAATTTGTGCGTGGAACACAATTTTTGCTAGCCCTTCCCGTAGGTATAGCCGTGTTGTCGAGTTACACAAGCCATTACGGGAGGGTCTTAATGGAACGACACCCGAAACGAGAAGGTCCGTTGTCGTAAATTGACGTTCTGCCACCGACTTCCTATGCTTTCAATCTTGGGATAAACATTCGTACCCACCGAAATTCCGGTTTTGTTTTACTTAACCATGTACTTGTACTTGCACAGCGACCCATTTATTCAACCCAACAATATAAGAAGTAAAAGCAATATTGATTTATTTCTTCAATATTTTATAAAGCTTTTGTTCGCGAAGAGTTTGGCAGGAAAGTTGGATTTTCAATGAAAAGTATTTGTCGGAATATCAGGTTACAAAATTAATTAATTTGGATTTTGGAAAGCCGGGAGTTAAAATTTTCTATAATTTTATGGAAACGTTGCGTAGAAAAAGAAACTAGTTTGTTGTGTGGACATTTCTAATAGTAATTAATTACGAAAAGTGCTCTGCTTCGCTTTTATTATACAAGTAAGTCGTAATAAGTTGCTCTGATAAATAAAGCACCAAGTTTTCTTCATTTATTTCAATATTAAATATCAAAGTAGCAAGTCAGATTTGATTTCCTCTTTTCTTGAACTGTCTTTATTTTTAGTAACAAACTTGGCCCTATCTGGAACGATATCAAGGGAAACTTCATTTGAGCTGTAATATTTGTCGTGGCACGGAATAACTTAGACAGTTTAGCATAGTTTCAAAGAAGATTCACGAGATTTAAAATTCAGATGAGATCGTAATACCTAGGTATATTGTATGGATGTTCCGCAATCTACGAACAAGTTTACTTTGTATTGAAAATGTTCTGCGTGAAGCATACCCGCCGCGAGCGTCACTCGTTCCAGTTCTCTTCTTCTTTCTTTAATTCTCCTTTTACAAAAATGAACTCAAGCACTGAGGAAAATTAAACATTTTTGTAACGCGATTCTTTTCTCACGGCGATTTACAAAATAAAGGGGCAATACAATTATTTAATCGGGCAAAGAGCGGAAGCGCCGTTCATTTCAAATCAACTGAAGATAATTCTCCGGAGACATTCCTTCTAATTCATTCCGGCTACCTGTTTCAAACTCTTGAAGCTCACAAAACTTTTTAGTACAGATTGTCAGATACCGTGATACTTAATTTAGATAAATGTAACCGTTTTGTCCCTATAAAAACCTTTGTTAAAACTTTATCAACTTTATTTGAGTTGCTACTAACCCAATATAATAAGATGAAATTTCATCCCAAACTTTAGTTTAAATATTTAGTTAGTAATAGGGACAATATCCATCACAACAAAGCCCCGAGTCAACTAGTATTAAAAGGTTATTTTCGAACGAAACCAGGGTGTATTATAATGTTAATCTGATGGCTTTTTACTAGGGAACCTATTTCAATAAAATTATACGTTACTAGCGGGGAGGCTACACATTCAACAACATTTGCATTGATATTGGGTCGAATGAACGTACCCTTTGTAGTGGGCAAGCGTGCTCATTGAAATCACACGAGCTTGCGGCAAGCGTCGGCTGCCTTACAGGTATTCATCGATAGCCCATAACACGCCACTGTTCATTATGAAAGCTTTGCATGGTTACAAGCTGGTAGTCTAATATTCTGTAATTTTCTTCTCCTTCTATTGTCACAGCATCAGATGTTCCATTTGCTCGATGTGTCTTTGTTTTGAGAGTGCAAGGTACAATGAGTGAGTGAGGAACTAAATTCTGCAGAGCTGTACTATCTGTCAATGCAAAGCTGTAAGTATGATATAGGTGCTTTTACTTTAGGGGCATCATTTTCATAATAAATATAGGTCTGTCTCCAGACATGATTGTTGTCATTTAATAATTTCAAACATTCCGTAATTTTTAAGTGTGTTATGGAATCTTATGACAATACTCTATATCTTTTTGTTGACGTTGTACCACATCTTTTCTTTTTATACCATCAAAATTGATTTAACAAGGTACTTTAAAATCTCTTAACGACCTTCCAAGTCAAGTACATAATAAAGTAATGGTTCGTCTTTTAAAACACTTGACTCTATTTTTGTACAAGTGTCAATTTAACCGTAAATCAAATCTTCAAGAGTGCTTCTGATAAATCTACAGTTAAGAGACACTGTTATTTTATGTAAGTACCTACTTTCATTTAACGGATTGGTTTAAACATTTTTTTTTGTAATACTACAAATGAATACATTTAAATACAAAATAATTTAACTACGTAGCACGTTTGCTGCAATAAGTTCATGAGCGTTATTCGGCGCAAAAATAAATAGACTAGAAAGTGAAATAAATTGTAGCGCGTGAACTACAGAGTGGTCCACTAGTCACAAATAAACATGTTTCCACCATTACAAATTGTCTACTGAACTGCACCCGCTGGTGAAAATAGAGGGAACACAATCTGACCTTTCAAACGGTCTTAAAGTGGCTGCTTTGCATACAAAGCACATTTTTACAGCTGTCGTTATCATAGGCCCATACCGGTCGGTATAACCTACCGACCGGCTCCCTCGGCGAGACTTGTATTCACGAGCGATGGGCTAGTGAAGTTCTCTGTAACGACTACGATTTATTTGATGTACAATGTTTTTGTAGTGGCAGACCCCTTGGGAGCGAAGGGACTACGTTTGCGTCTACCCACGTCCCGTTATAACAGGGGCAATATTGATTGTCACTTGTCCCATAGAGAACTTACAGATTTGTCTCGAGGGACATGTCTATTTCTTCTCAAATTGTTAGTTATCCGGGATAATGTTTATAAGTGTTTAGGAAGAAACCGTTTTCTTTAGGGTTGATTTTCAACAGCATTGACTTACCCCTTAGGCACTGAAATAACCAATAAGACGAGTCAAAGACTAAGATAACATTTATGAGGCTGTGACACCGCCCTCTGTGATCATGGTAGGTACTTCGACAGCGATGAAGACTGTCTCCGAGGAAATCGAAGCTTCTTTTCTTAAATTGCTCTCGAGGCAATTCCCAAAAGATTCGAATGTTGTCATCAGCTCCGGCTTACGTTTCGTTTACACGGAGGTATTGGATAATACCGAGCTCTTATTTAAACTCAGTTAAATTGTATGATAAATTGGGACACATACACAAGTAGCATTATTTCATAATCAATAGACAAATAACCTACCTTCGATTTATGTCATGCCACAGCTCTAAAATCTGCAATGTGCATGCATTGTGTTAGCTATGGATTGATTACTCGGATAAGTCTAACTAAGTACATAAACAAGTAAGAATCATTAAACTCTGTTTACCAGCAACAGGTAGACCACTAAAAGCACTAATGAAATCACTACAGTTAATACAGTTTCAGTTCATCTGTTTATGTCGCCAATACGTCAACTCGTAACGCTATTGCTTTATCGTCTAGCGAGTAATCGAATCATCAGTCTCTGAGGTTTCGTTCCACTGGCTGAAACGTATTCCTGAGCTACGTGTACATTCCAGTTCATTGTTCCCACCATGCATGATAAGTCACAAATTGAATATCAACATTCTTTTTTGGCTAAGTTATTTTGGCCGTACGTCATGGTATATTTTGTTTATGAGATTTATTATCCGGCCTACTAGTGATGGATGACTTTTGGCTGACGTCATACTACAACTTTTAACTTTCCCTTAGTTGTTTTTAGGGTAACTATGCTACAGCTACTTTGTTTGTAATGTATATCGTCGGTCGGATGACTTATACGGGGCAGCTAGGGGCTACATAAGTGCTGGCCTTCCATTTAATCACGGGTCAGACTAATAGCATAGCCGCTCAGATTGAAGATGCCGCTCTCAACTAAAGTAGGTTTTAATTAATGAAACCAACTTTAGTTTCGCAAGCATAGCACGTAATACATGCACGTTCGTTAGTGGCACATAAAAAACATCATATTCAAGTAGTTTTAGTATGTAATATGCAAATTATAAGCTCAAACGTTATGTCTCTGCACGCGAGTAAATTAACGCAATTTAAAGTAAAATTTCGCTCGTTTAATGTCGACGAGGACGTCTATAATTTACTACAAGTTTACAAACTGGAAGCAGAGCTCATACCACATTTAGTTTGCACTACGTACGGTACACTGTCACAGAAGTTTTGTCTGAACCTGCCGTACATTACTCATAAACCCAATGCTGTGTAAAAACTAGATCTAAATTCTTCTGTAAGTGCAAGGTAAGGCAAACTGGGAAATCTCTTGGAGTGAATTTAAGACGTTCGGTGAGTCAAAATATATCGAGCGTGAAAATGTGTTTCCTCAGCAAAGTGATCTCTTTGGCTTTCGTCGCGAGTGTCATACTTATAGTCGTTGGCGTAAGTAAAGGTGCCATTTGACATTATGGGCAATTTGCATGGTAAAAAAACGAAAAATTATCTCGTTGGATATAAGTAATGCCACCACAGCTGTCTTTCTTAATTCCATTCGGAATGAGCGGGCCGCTGGTACACGTCCAATTACAGCGAGCCGAGCTGGGCGCTCGACGATACCTCGAGGCTTATTATAACATGAAAGTGCCGTCGGTTTAAGTTATAAAGACTCGTCAAATAGTCACCACTGAGAAATCAAAAGCCGTGTAATAACGAATTTATAAAACCATTCTTTATTCCAACAAGTATCCTCATTTCAATGTTTTGTGAAATTAAATAGAAGCTTATACAGTATGTATGAAAGTTATTATTCCGTACAAAAAGAGAATTTCGATTCATCTTCAAGAAACGTTATTATACGAGATAACTTTGTAGGTCTGGAACTGAATACTCGTGGACGGATATTTAATTAGATGAATACCGAAGAGTTTCGAAATGCCGCGGGTAACGAATAAAAAGTGGCAGTGTGGGAGTCGAGCTCTGCGTTTAAAAATTACAAAGCTGATATTTTTTAATGTTTTCTAACCAAGGACATAGTTAAAATATGCTGTTTCCTTTTTTTCATGACAATATTATTCGAAAAGTGTCAACCCACTTCCATCGTTGAATATTCAAATAGCTACCCATTGGGATTGTGATGGCCAGACAAACCGGGAGTGTGCCTGTGTGATCGATAAATAACAAACACGTACTAGCATTTTACCAGTTCGCAAAGGAGAAAGGCATCTGCTTTACAAAGAACTAGCTGATGCCCGCGGCTTCACCCGCGTGGATGTCGATCAAATTATATACTAAAACCTTCCTTTTGAATAACTCAATCTATTAAAAAAAAACCGCTTCAAAATCCGTTGCGTAGTTTTAAAGATTTAAGCATACATAGGGACGGACAGACAGCGACAGCGATTTTGTTTTATACTAATATATGTAATGATCAAGAATTCAATTTTTCAATTCGTTGCTCCTATCAGGTTGACGCAGCCATAAAGTTAGAGCTATGAAACACATTGCGGACGAATAATATTTCATGTTGAATGTGTGTCTGTGTAGCAAATTTTCTAAAGTATGTTGTCCGTGCAACAGTATACATACAGTGCAAATTAGAGTGAAACTGTGAGTTAAATTTTGTGGTACCTGCCAGCCCGGAGATACTGGAGGACTACTGCATTCATTAACAACTCTTGCTTCACCCTACTCAGTTCCTAATGAATTAGAACGCTAGAGGTATTTATCAGCCCGTTAATGTAACAAAGTTTTCCCCTTTCATTATTTCAACGACAGATCTCAGTCAGCAGAAAATAAGTCTTTCAAAAACTCAAAGCCTTTGATAAATCAATGCGCCGCCGTAGAAGTTGGCTGGCGACTGCAGTACCCGTATCTTTACTCTATTTTGGACCGTTATAATCAGACCTATTAGTTGTCAGGTTTAATACCCGGATCGTGTATCAAAATATCTTCACTGATATTATACAGATAGGTGGATTTTTATCGTCTCGCTCCGAAATTGTTTTCAAAACACCCACGGGAACGAAGGTATATGTGCCGTGACACAATATTAGGGTACTTAGCAAACTGCAAACTCTTTCCTGCCCCACCTAGATAACCAATAATCAATCAATCTGGTGTTCTAATAGTTATAGTATTAGAAGCCATATTGCCTGTGATACAGGGTTTACCCTAGTACAGGCATAGAACTTTTTTGTACCTACATTATTTCTAAGATCTATATTGTATATTACCAATTTTAATTTTGAATAAAATTTATTATTATCAATAAAGACTTCCTAACCAACTTCCTGCTCTGAATTGCATTAGTTGTGTGAACTGAGCTTAACTTGTTAGCAATCACTTACTAAGTTCGGATTAAAACTAAGTCTAGCTGACCGAAGCCGACGTGGCCTCATAATGTGACCGCAAGTGATTAGCAATTAATTAAACCTACATCCTACTCAAACCTTAACTGAAACCGCGTACAAATTATAGGTTTATAGTAGCTACTTATCTCAAAGGAAAATTCGATTAATGAATAAAAAGCTTTCATAAATGGAGAAAATATAGAAGGGAAATTAGAATTCGTTCATTCAATTCAAATATTGAAGTAAGAGATGCTCTCCATCTCTGTGAGTGGGAAGATTCCTCTAAACAAATCTTTGCTATCTCGAGACTTGCCGTTATTTTTGTGGAAAGTTTTTTAAATTAAGATGATGTGTAACTGAATGCTAATCTATTTTAAATTGAAGCTTGCTCACATTGTCATTGTACTGTTGAAGTTTTCGTACTTTGAGAATGTATACCAGGATATTCCCAAATATAATGGCGTCGGCTTCCAGTCAAACCGAATGCAACAGAAACCAGTATGTATGTATTAAATACTGGTATTGGTACTGACTGACCTCCACAACCCAGTAACTGGGTAAAGTATTAGTATTAGTAATCATCGCACACTAACTATTCGCTAGTTATGTTATGTCCCATGTAATAGGGAGCGAGCCCATTTGCCAGTAACCGGGCACACATCCAGACTCCATGGCTGCTATTGAGAAATTCTTGATGAAAAACCCAATAACATTTTGCCCGACCTGGGAATCGAACCCAGGACACAGCTGTCACACTTGCTACCACTAGATCAACGAGGTAGTATAGCTATACTCCCGTCGCGGCTGCGGGTTGTTCCGAAAGAGATACCGCGGCCTCGAGACAAAGGGCTAAGAATGAACATGGGTGGTTTTTAGTTTTCGAGTCATTTGATGATTTACCAGCCACCAAAAAAAAAAATTTACTATACAGTAGGTACACTCCTATACAGTACCTAAAATATCTTCTCTTTTTTTTTGGCTTGTGGAAAATAATTGGGCAGACCGAAAGGGGGTGTGAGACTTCTACTGACTAAAAATCACCCATGTTCCTTCTTAGGCCTTTATGTCGAGGCCGCGGTATCTCTTGCGAACAACCCACAGCCCCGACGGGTACCTAAAATATCTCGAACATCATTTTATATACCTATCTACCTGTATAATGCTAAGACGCACCGATAGTTAAGTAGTACATAGTTTATATACTCGTACATAGTTTCAATTAGTAACATTGCGAAGACGTCGTTTGACGAGGGTGTGTTTTGAATCCAAATCAACACTTCACACGGTCTTGACATTTAATCCTAGGGATTTAACTTTGTGCTAACTTAATCATATTATCATCTATTCAGGGGGAAATATATAGAAGCTTATTATTTATTGCATGTAGGTATATAATTGTTTGGAGTGATTTGAATTTTGTTTGATTAAAGTGTAATGTTTTAGTTTCGGTCAAATCTGGCTAATCTACCCATCTGGCTAGGACCAAGCCAAAAACAGTGAATATCGCTTGACATTCAAATAAATTATGCATTGAGTTTTTGATTGGTCATTATTTGAATACGTCGCCTCCGTACAAACTTGGGAAACTTTAAGCATAAATGTATTTTCTACACAAAATTCTGTTTTTGTAACTTTATTTGTTTTTGGGTTTTCCCCTTAGATAATTCCGATATTACAGAGTACCTTCATTACATAGTATTCTGTCAGTATTGACCGAACTGTAATTCAAAAACCATGAACGACAAAAAATCTCCATCTACGCTTCGAAATTCTCCATACGTACTCAAATGATGTTTTCATCAGTACTGACAGAATACTAATTCCCATAAAACAAGCTAGATGAAAAAAAAATCACGGAATATTAAGTAAGCCCCAGCCGGCTATAGTATATAGCTTTTATTAATAGTTTATGATCTCTAATATCCATAACTATGAAATCGTGGCATCGTAGAGTATTTATGGGAACATAAAACTAATTATGTTTATAGGCCCTTAGTGCAAGTTGCGTAATACTAATAACCTTATTTGATATTAACGAGAGCGTACTTCATGTCTGCCACCCTGGTTTAGTGGTTGCTGGTGGTTCAGTTACGGAATCTGGAGTTATGCTCGTTTATTGGGCATAGACCTATATATAGCCCCTATATATGGGCCAAAACCCATTTCCTCTCATAGAGAGGAGGCCTGTGTCCCAGCAGTGGGAAAATTATAGGCAGATGATAATGACTGGCAATAGAGGCGCCCTCTGTTACATGAGACGTACCTATACATAACTGGCGTAATTTGCGTGTCCTGCAATGCCCGTACACTCACTATCAAATTATATAAGTATACTGCTCCACTAAGTATCGCCCAAAATAATTAATGAGACCGTTAACTGAACACGGTATTTCGTGAAAATAAATAGGTTATGTCACGTCAAGACCGCGCTAAATTCGCCCGAGAATGAGGTTACTATATCTATCCGAATTTTGTTTGGACATGTCCAAATTATTGACCCTTATTGAGTCTCGAGTTTGTCCGGTCTAGTGAATTGTCTGTAATTTTCTAACTTTAAAAAAAAGTAGATAGTTAAATGGGTTCTAAACATTAAATAAGGTTTAAATGTGAAATAATAATAATAGGTACCAGCCTGTCACTTTACTGCACGCCTAAGGGAGCTGGGGGTTGTTCGAAAGAGATATCGTCTCGGCCTGAACACAAAGGGCTAAGAAGGAACATGGGTGGTTTTTAGTCAGTAGAAGTCTGACACTCTGTACCGCTTGGCCCAGAGACGGAGGAGTCATTTCATGAAAAAAAAGGCACACATAAGAGCTATGACCTTTAATCACCACGATTATTAAGTCTATTTATTAGTCACTAGCGGACGTCCCGTTCCCGTAGGAATACAGGGGTAAAAAGCCTAGCTAGCCTATGTCACCAGCGGATAGTGTAGCTTCCCAACGGTGAAAGAATTTTTGAAATGGGTCCAGTAGTTTCGGAGCCTATTCGTCACAAACAAACAAATCTTTCCTCTTTATAATATTAGTGTAGATAATGTTTTCAGTGGTTTTCAGTGGAATGGCGACCCTTTTCTTTTAAATCTTATCAAATCTTATTAGAAATTAATTATGGAAAATAGTATGGATAAATCCCTGTCGGAAACGGATGTCACCTTAGTGGGGAAAGGTTTCTCAACACCCCCCAACTACGTCTTTCAACGTGCAGGGAAGAGGTGCAGAGAGGATATGGAAGACTCAATCGGTCAACAGTTAGAAGATTTTAAAGAGGAAATGAGGAAAATGATGTCTTTATTCTCAGAAAAGCACGGAAATGACATACAAAATATTAACTACACCCTAAAAGAAATACAGCAGTCTAATAACAACATACAGAGCTCTATTACCTACCTTACCGCGCAAAATGAGGACCTCACTAAGAAACTCATGAAACTGGAAAGCAAAGCCATAGAAGACAAGAAACTCATCGCCACTTTAGAGAACAAGATTGAGGATCTGCAAATGGGAGGACGGAAATCGAATTTTGTTGTCAAAAACGTACCAAGAAAAAGTCATGAAACCAAAGAGGACCTCCTAGAAATGATTATGTGCCTGTCTCAAAACTTAAGTTGCAATATGAATAAGCATGACATAAGAGACATCTACAGGGTGCGTGGGAAAAACCCTGAACAACAAAATAGCCCTATTATCGTGGAAACAGCCTCCACTATCTTGAAGACCGAGATTCTGAAGATGGGTAAGGCTTATAACTTAAAAAACCAAACTAAACTTCGATGTAAACACCTTGGATTCAAGACTCAAGAAGACACCCTAATCTTCCTGTCGGAGCATTTAACCCCTAAAGGATCTCGACTGTATTTCCTTGCCCGAGACCTGATTAAATCAGGGGCCTACAAGTTCTGTTGGACTGCCTATGGGAAGGTGTACATAAAAAGGGATGAACAAGCGAAATCTATAGTCGTTTCTTCTGAGGAACAGGTACATCAACTCTTAGTGAAAGCATGACTAACGATATGTCGTACTTCGTGTTCTACCGGTTCACTCAATCTTATGTCAATACTAATGTTAACTCTTAACTTAAACCTTTTATTTTATGCATTTTCTGTATTTTTTTCATTTGTCACTATTTGTCTGAACTTAATTTACGCTGTTACACATACCAACACTGCCATGTTTCATCACTTTTACTACTCACACACTCGCCGCAATATATATACCACTTATCATAACTACACACTCACAAACATTCATCTAAAACTTATAAGTATGTGCTCAATCATCAAGCTGTGTCACCTATTGCAATTTACTCATAACTATCAAACACTTCTCGAAAAAACATATATTCGACTTCCTAGACTCTAAATGGATGACGCACTATCAGCTGTAACCGAAATCGATAATATTGAAATTGCCCGCACAGTCGAATGCAGGATCTCAGAGCTTAGTAGACACATACATATTAAAAAAAATGACCTAACCATTATTTCACAAAATATAAGGAGCATTTATCGTAATTTTGACGACTTGATGCTCAACTTATCAACGATTACTGAAACAGACATTATTATATTGACTGAATGTAGATTAAGTGCCAGCAAACCCATTCCGCAACTGAACAATTATGAGGCTTTCTTTACTAATCGGCAGCTGAATCAAAATGACGGGGTAGTAATATATGTAAAGCAGTACTTAAAACCTAGGGTTGAGGAAATCTCGTTATCACAAGCGTCCTGTCTTCAACTTGATGTCCTAAATAACACGGTGTTTTGTATTTACCGCTCCCCCTCCAACACAAACACTGATAACTTCATAGAGTCCCTTAACACTCACTTACACAAATTAAAATCAAACAAAAGCATAATCCTAGCGGGAGATTTGAATATAAACATTAAACCTAAAGAAACGGAGTCGTCACATGACCATAAAAACAGGAATGGTTATCTCAATATGCTGTCGTTGCATGGAATTCTTCCTGGGCATACGCTACCAACTAGAGATAGTAACTGCTTGGATCATTTCATGCTAAAAATTAATAACAAAAAGATATCGGCATTTATTGCGATACTCCATACCTCTATCACTGACCATTTCACTACATTCTTATCCCTGTCTAAAGTTAAATACACACGTAAACCAAAAAAAACCACTACTGTTATCGACTTTGATGCAGCTCTGAAAGATTTGCAACAAAAAAATCTAGCTGAATTATTATACTGTAACGATCCTAACCTCCTGATTGAACTTCTTATAAATCAACTCACAGATACCTTAAAAAACAATACTACAACCCGCAATTTATCTACTAGTAAACAGATTATTAAACCGTGGATTACCAAAGGCATACTGCGCTGCATAAGAAATCGCAATAAATTACATAAACATCATAAATCCGACCCACATAATGACATTTTAAAAATAACTTACACTAGATATAGGAATTACTGTAATAATTTAATAAAAAAACTTAAACGCAAATATGAAAGGGAACTTTTAGCAAACTCTGTTACTAATAATAAAATGCTTTGGAAAAATATAAAAAACATCACTTATTCTAACAAATCTTACAATAACAACTCTGAACTCCTAAATATTAAGTCATCTCCTCTTGAATCGGTAAACTTCATAAACGAACATTTCGCTAACGTTGGTAAACAGTTGGCTCTGAACATTACATCCAATAATAATCACCCTAAAATTCGTCATACCACTCAAATTCCACAATGTAATAGTTTTGTCCTCCTAGATACTGACCCCAACGAAATTGATCGAATACTAATGGCCCTAAAGTCTGATAGTGCCCCCGGATGGGACAATATTCCGACTAAACTTTTAAAACATGTACGACAGGAAGTTGTCCCTATAATATCCCATCTCGCAAACCTTTGCTTCCAAACCGGTATCTTCCCAAACCAACTGAAGCAATCCATTATTACTCCTATTTATAAGGGGGGGGACAGAGACGACGTGAACAACTATAGGCCTATATCTGTTCTACCTGCCATTTCGAAAATTCTGGAAAAATTAATTAACATTAGATTAACCAATTATCTTACAAAATTTAATTTACTCTCCAACTCACAGTTTGGGTTTAGACAGGGTTTATCCACTGAGGATGCAGTCACAGCATTGAGTTCTCTAGTAACTGAACAACTTGACTCTGGTAATAAATGCTTGACTGTTTTCCTAGACCTAAAAAAGGCTTTTGATACCGTCTCTGTCCCTGTCCTTATCAGTAAACTTGAAAAAGCTGGCATAAGAGATACTCCACTAAAATTACTCGAACATTATCTCACATCTAGGAAGCAAAGGGTTAAGGTGGGAGAAATGATTAGTGGAGATGCTGAGGTCACATACGGTGTCCCCCAGGGCAGCGTACTCGGTCCGACATTATTTCTCGTGTATTTAAATGATCTTTGCAACATGCACATTAATGGTGCTAAAATTTTCTCCTATGCTGATGACACCGCTATCGTTTTCTCTGGGACCTCTTGGCAGGATGTTAAACTCAAATCTGAAATGGGAATGGCGCAAGTAGCCAAATGGCTAAATAATAACCTACTGTCGTTAAATACCTCCAAAACAAACTACATATGTTTTAGCATTAACAAAAATAGTCAACCTAGTGAGGATCTTAATCTTAAAATACATACATGTGGAGATGCAAAAAACAGAAACTGTAGTTGTTCAAGCATTAAAAAAGAAACACACACCAAGTATCTTGGCGTAATTGTTGACCAGCGACTATCGTGGTTTCAGCATCTTGAACAAGTTGCCAACAGAGTTAGAAGATTGAGTTGGATTTTTAAAACACTCCGGCATATCGTACCCAAAGATTTTACCAGTATTCGAGACCCCCCAAGAAATGTTCTAAACGAGATTTACAGCGCGTTGGTTCAGTCGGTCTTGCTATACTGCATCCCTATCTGGGGAGGTGCAGTCAAAACAAATTTTATATATATCGAGCGAGCCCAACGAGCACTGATAAAGATCATGCTCTTTAAAACGAAAAGATACCCCACCGAGATCTTGTACAAAATGAGTGATCTTCTTTCCGTAAGAAAGCTTTACATTGTCCAAACAGTCATCAAAAAACATAAAACCCTACCTTTTGATCCAGTGTTTTTGCAGAAAAGAAGGGCTGACATTGTTGCACAAATTCCACGAACTCAAACTATATTTGCCACCAGGCAATTTAGTAAAAGGTCAGCTAAACTTTATAACAAGTTAAACAAAAAAATTGAGCTATACAATAAAACAAGTTTTGAATGTAAAAAAATCTTAACCAATTATATTAAAACACTTACCTATGATGACACAGAGGCACTTCTAGAGCATATATACTAACAAATACACCACCACGCCATATACACTCTCACACTCACGCGCACCCACAACCCTCACCTATACACCTGCATCCACGCTCACACACACACATACACACACACATACACACACACACGCGCTTACACACACACCCACTCACACTACAATCCATACTCGAGATATACTCTCAACACCCACCGTTCTCATTATAATTTTTTAGTTTTAAGTGTATAAATTGTAATTCAATTCTAGCATTAGTACATGTAATTATTGCTATGTTATGGAAGAGAGGAGTCTCCTAACACAGGCATTATTTGCTTAAATGGAGGCTCCAAACACTATCAATTATGTAAACTGAAGCATTAATAAACTTATTATTATTATTATTATTATTATTATTATTATCGTTGTTTTCTTTTGACTTTCGATAGGATTTTTCAAATATCGAAATGGTAACCTCATTGAGCCAAATAAGGAACGGGCCGACGAAAAAGTGTAATAATGCCGAACATAAAATAAATAAAATAAATTAATTAATGTATACTAGCTGTAAGCAAGATTAAAGCATCGCTGCTGTTATTTAAACCGAGGACCCCTGTAAGTGGATAACGGCACTGTTACTGACTGCCTGTTATAGAACGGAAGGAGAGTTTAATTAACCAGAAATGTTCGATTTTACTTTGTATTTTGTATTTTTTAGTTTAAATAGGGATGTTTCCTGGCTAAAAAAATATGATTATGTTTATTCCGTCAGCTAGATTATCGAAAAATATTGAATACGTGTTTTTTGTTTTATCAAATTAATAAAAAATTACGAATAAAAAACGCGTCAAAGATCATTAGTGGGGGCTTGTGACGTCACTTTCTGGTAAGAAATGTCATGCTGTCACACGAGTTTTCAAAGTATTATTAAATATTATTCAGTACCATCCTTAACCTATTTAGTTAAACCTTTTGACTTTCGGGGCCCGCTCTTGTCCCGCACCACTTGTACTTATAACAAGGTATAACTAGAATCAACCATTTGACCGCAGCGAAGCTTCCCGAACTTGTAGCCGCGTAGCCACTTGCTACGAAATTCCCCGTAGCACTGCTACGCAAATGTTAATATTGATTAAACCTAATTTGTAATTACAATGTTCTCGTTACAGTCATTACCATACAAATAGATGTCCTCATTTTGTTACAGATACGCAAATGAACCGAGTACCAGGGATCGCGGAACGGAGAAATATAAAATCTTATTATGATTTACCGTCCATAACAATTCTGAACCATAAACAGTAAAATTCATCGGGCAGTGTTATAGAACTGTAAATAACTGTTGTAAATACCAAGTGCAGTAAATGTTGGGGTGGGTGACTGTGTGTGGTGGGACGGTCGCTTGAGGGTGGATGGTGTTGGTGGGGGGTGTGGTATGGCGTGGCGGTGCGGGGGGCGGGGGGGGCGTGGGCTGCGGTGAGGCTCGCGATGCGCGGGCGCCGGTGGGCGGCGTGCGTGGCGTGGTATGCGTGGTGCGCGTGCGCAGTGCTGGCGGCGGCGGGCGAGCTGCGCGTGCTGCAGGCGGACGCGCGCACCGCGTTCTACGTGGGCATCGCCGCGCCGCGCTCGGCCGCCGACGCGGTGCGGGCTTTCAACCGCTCGCTCGCTGACCTGTCTCACACGTATCTGGCCGGCGACTACCCGCTGCATCTGCGCAACATCACGCTGCTGCCACTGTACATCGAGCTGCCAGAAGATGAAAGGTAAGTGTGGCTCCGCTATGTGTTTTTAAGTGTTAAGCACCTTTTTTTTTGTCGTGGGTGGTAAATCATCAAATGACCCCTCCCTCCCGCTCTGGGCGAAATGGAAGGGAGTGTCAGATGTCTAGTGACTTAAACCCACCCTTGTTCCTTCTTACCTTTTTGTCTTCCGGGGTTGCAGTATGTCTTTCGAACAGTCTCGCAGCCCCAAAAGTGTTGATCACCTAACTGACTGTTACTGTTAGATTACTGATCCGGTAATTGTTTGTATCTTTCATTTCAAATTTTCAAGCCAATGCATTTAAATCGAATGCAGTCTAAGTCGTCAAATCTCTTCGAACAGCTAACGCTTTTGAGATTCCTTGTTCGATGCTCTACATCCCGAGTTGGCGGATTGTTCCAATCCCCTAGAACATGTCCGATAAATGGAAATAGGCTCGCTCGCCACCCATCACATTGTAACGACTAACTAGGCTGTGTAGTGTGGGTGTTAGAAACTTTGATCAAACCGCTTAGGGATTAAAGCATAGCTGAACCTTCCATACTGATTGAGCTTAAAATAAAAGCTGTAATAAATTGAGTAAGACTTGACTTGAGGTATCAAGGTTGACACCGGCAAAATTACATTATCAGTGTCAAATGGGGCATCGAATAGGGTGAGAAACGCTGCGAACCTTTGGGCAGGGGTTCGATCCCCAATTAATAATCGAAATGGATGAAAAATGTATATAATTCAATTTTCTTTTCAGGAATAGGTATTAATTGCCAGTTATAATTCGGGTTCCCGAGGCCGGACAAAAGCCAATTAAATTGTGAAAGGCTCTCGCCCTATCTTATGGGGTCTTTGAATTAACGGTACATATAATAAATAGCATAGTCTTTTAGTGTGATTAAATCATATTATTATCATGACACTTCGTATAGGAACCACAGGCTGACAGTCTACAGCCAGAAATCTGTTTTAGAAGTATGAATTTCTTTTTCGTAACTTTCACTACTGCAATTAAGATATATATATATAACCAACAATTACTTTGGTTGTAATTTACAGGTTTTCCTCTAGGACATTGTTTAGTTTCAGAATCTACCCGCAAAGTAAATATTTGCTACAATATCTTTGCCTCAGCCTTTGATATCCCGTATTTTATACCAATCATCGAATCAGAACAAACTACAAAGACAGAATTTAAAGGCTCTGTCCAAACAGAATCCGTATCATGGAAGTCAATTGATCAAAACGAATTTCGAGGATTGTGGCTCAATAAAATGTAGTCAATGGCATGAAGCAGCCGTCAATTTATCTCCGCAATATAAACCGACTTGAGCCGTCAAACAAAACTATTCACAAGTTTCGATTTCAAACAAACCCGATACGCGTCTTGTTCGGGCAAGCACTTTATGGATATTGTTCGAGTTGTTTCGATTTGATCGGGACGCGTTGAAGCGCCGCGACGGACCGCAATAGTTTCGCAGTCGGATGCGGCTTTTACAAGGCACCAATATTAGCTTGGATGTTACATTTTCCAACCGATAGAAGACTTGGTGGATGAGTGACAACTTTTATTGCGGTTGCTGCAATTTTCAGTGGTATTCACACAAATTGACGCCAGGAAACTCCTACGGGGTTAGACAGAAGTGTAGCTAATAGTACACACCAGTTTCGGCAGTTATGGTTAATTTGCATGTAGGGTGCGCCTATTGCCATCAACTGGACACAAGAAGTCTAGACACAGTGGCGGCTACTGAGGAATACCTGATGGAAAACCCCAAAAACAATTAGCCCAAAAATCCAGAACCCAATGCTCAGCCAACGTCGCCAACGGCATTAAAGCAGATGTTTCAAAATGTATGGAACCCCGGCCAGGTCTATGTACAGCATACTAAAAATGGGGAAACACAATTAAAACAGTTTTCAATCATACAATTACTTTAAATTGGCTTTTTTTAAAGTAAAGCACAAGAATTTTCACTTGAACACACAACAAAAACCCGCCATGGCGGTAAACTGTCATTTTGATTGAATATTGACGTTTGACATTGTCTATTTCTGTCATATTTTATATACTAACTCGAATTCGCACGTGGAACTCAAAAGCGTTCCGAGAGAGATTACCTCGAAAGTGGATGTCATCTCTTTCTGATAGGGTGTCCAATATATTTTTACTTATATTTGGAACAGTTATTGTGTCATATATAATTTCTAGCACCCGCCCTACCAGCGGTAGCAGTTTAGTAACTGTTCGAGGTTATCTCGCTCTAGCAACAACAAATCATAAAACGCATAATACTTCATTTTTTTAAATTTTAAATGGGCCTTCTACTTTACTAATTACAGGAAATGTTATTTTCGTTACAGGGGTTTTGTAATGTACATATAAACTAAATTAATTGCGAGAAAAAACAAAATAAAGAGAAGAAAAGAAACAATTACGACTTTAATTAGAGTTTCCTGTGCATTGTTACTTCGGCTAACTAAAGTCACATGCAGCCTTAGAAACGCTAGCTTTTCTTTAAACAATACAGCACGTTTTAATATCTTATACTATTATTAGACAAAGTGAAATTATCTTAGATTAAAATGAAATAAATACTTTCTATTAATTTTGGTCAAAGTATTTGTGGCAGAAAAAACACAAAAAAGATATAATTTGGAAATTTATACAAAATTCTGTATTGGTAACTAATGCATCATCATCAATATCTCCCCTGCCCATATCCCGATTTAAATGGGGTAGTATATCTTCTTCTTTCATACTACTCAATTGGTTATTCGACTACTGTTAAAAATTCACGAAAATTTTATGTTATTTCAAAGAACTAACAGAAATAACACGATGTGTGAAAAAAGTAATAATATCGATAATAAAAGAATGGAGCTGCTTTAGAAGTTTTTGGTGAGGGCACTTTCTATCCTTGTCGCGCGAAACGGCCATTTGTACTATGTAACCGTGACTTAAAATAAGACGTCACGTTTCTATAGCGCTGTCTTTGTCTAACACGTCATTTAAAATCAGTTAAAACTAAGCCATGTTCTGATCGATTTTATTACTTTTTTCACACATCGTGTTACTTCTATTAGTAATAATAACATAACAATTTCGTGAATTTTTAACAGTTTTTCATCAGCAATATCATCCTTCACAAATTTACAAATAATTCAACATAAATGAAATGCCTACAGTTTGTTGGTTAAGACGCAAATGCTTCAGTCCCTAGCGCACCTCAACCAATTAGAATTCAAGTGGAATGCAATGGCGCTCATGGTTATTCTACGCGATAATAACCTACACGATGAGAGCTTGTGTTGCGAATAACATTTCGGTATATTTGTTACTTAGATTAAATTCTAGATACAATAAATGGGGTATTTATTATTTGCTAGAATTAACTAACTATGTACATTAATTAAAAACTAATAAATAAACTAACAATAAACTATAAAAGGGCATCAAAAAACTGCTCCTCAACGCTGTCAGCCGGTAATGATACAATTATATTTTCATCATCATGATCCAAGGCCAGCGGTCATCCATTGCTGATCACTGGTCTTTTCCGCGATGTTTTTTTTTCAATCCATCTTGTAGATTCTTGCGGCCTTCACCAAGTCATCAAGTCCAAATAAAGTTATAGTTACCTACATAATTTTCGACAATATATTTAATGGAACAAAAAAGAAAATAAAGCTAGTTTTTAGCGCTCGCCTACAATCTGTTGAGGTAGAAAAGGTTACGAAGTTCAATATTTATTTATTATTTGATCTTTCGAATAGCTTCCTCCTTGTACCGTGGGTGTAAGGTAAGAACATGTTTTAACGTTTATGAGCCACAAAAATCACAACACAAGAAATCATAACTTCCCATAGCTATGATGGGGCACTCTATATTCCACTAAACTTAATAATGTGTTGAGGCACAATTGAATTGCTACGCAGTAGATCTACAGTACGTATTACGTAGCGTGGCTACGCTTCGTAGCACCTTCTGTCTACGCCATTCAAAATAAGTAGGTACGTTAATGTTCTGAAAACCATATCCCCGGGTAATCTGAATCTGAATGTATGTTATTTGTTGGTAATATTTATAACTTATCTTGGCAAGTTGGTTACCACGCGAAAACTATAGGGAAATACCGCAGCGTATTACCATAAAGTAATATTTTATGATACGATGTTCCGATATTAAACCTTCGGTTCTACCCACGCTTTATCGTAATGACTTTATTGAGGATAACATTTTGAACATGTAAATATAAATACATGTATGTATTATGGGCACGTGCCCACATCAGCAAGTCTGGTAGCGTATAATGTTTGGTCTTAAAATCTTTCTCGTAAAAATTCGTTTCTGCTAGCAAACATATAAATAGTTTTTTGCATTCAATATTTGAAAGCAGTCAAAAGATACTCATTTAAAATTGTCTACAGATACATGAAACGTTAATACATCGGACCCCATCATGATCCTTTGAATATTTTTTTCCCCAAATTCAAATAACAAAAACACCACCTAGCCAGTCCTGACAGCTGCTGAAAAATCTAATAAATTATGCTTATTACCATGCATATTAATACCCGGTAATAAACTGAAATCTCCATCCACTGGAAAAATTCTTAAAATACATACGAAAGGAAATTAACTATAATTTGCACTGGACGTACATTCCGTAATGAGAAATATTATACAGGACGTTTAATTAATTATATTTTTTCTAGGTTTTGATTTGACTTGATTTGATTTGATTCTTCTAGAGAAAGGAAGTGATTCACAAACATATTCATAAAGGACATATTATTCTGCTAATTAGTTACCTAGCCTTTTTTTTGGAGAGTTGAAAATTATCAAATGACTCCTCCTGCTCCTGGGCGGAGTGGAACGGAGTGTCAGACTTCTGCTGACTAAAAACCACCCATGTTCCTTCTTAGTCCTTTGTGTCCGGGGTTGCGGTATCTCTTTCGTACAACCCGCAGCCCCGGTAGTTACCTAGCCTTCTCCCAACTTTATCAGGGGTGACTTCAGCTAAACCAGCTGCAGCTGTCTTCCAGTATTTTATGTGGAGAGACTGCAAATTTGACTTCCACAACCCAGTTAGAGGTTAACATGATACCCCTAGGCCCCCAAGCATGACTGGTTGTCAGATTTTCAGGTTCCTGACTGCTGTTTCCCGACTGTAACTCTCCAAGCCGAAGCTTAAAGTGTTTTCCGAAGCAAAGAGGAAACTCATCCAAAGACTGACCGCTGCAAGCGTTGCTTAACATCTGCGTGAGTACATGTACACTCGTGTGGCTTTACTAATTTTCTTTATGTACCGTAAAACGGGGTGTATAGAAACACAGGGGTGAATGGAACACTCTTTGAGAGGGGTATTAACGTTGCATTAATTATGGTATGTGCCAAAAAGGTATCTTAATTATTAAGTAAATTAAATAGACTACGAGTACTTGTTGGTAACATATCAAATTGATTCAATGCTAAAATCCCTTTCAAACTTCTGTTTCTATTCACCCCTGCGTTTCTATTTACCCCACTTTACCCGGTACTGTAGAGTAATTCGTAATACCAACGGCTGCACGTTCAGTGTCCGGTCTTTGCAATTCAGAAATGTATAATTATGTTTTACTTAGAATGTAATCGAAATCAATGAGTCCCAGACATGAACAGCTGACTTTTATTTGATTGGAGATCTATCTGTGGGTGACAGTAGGTAGGTACTAATGATTATGAATATTTTTACTACGGGACTTATTGAAATTTCTATAGTACATGATTATTAACAACTAATATTCTCAATTTTAAAGTAATAATGAGTTTTTCTACCAGGAATTTTATACCACGGAATCTGGATTTGTGCCCGGTTGATGGCAATAGGCTCGCCCCCTATTACATGGGACTTAAACACAACTGACGAAATGTGGGTACTATTAGGTACACCTCTGCCTAACCTTTCGGGTGGGTAGTGGTTTGGGAATAGAATGGCGAGGTTGTCCCAATAAAAAAGAATAACCCTTCGGGGATTACAGGCGTGATGTTATGACCATGATGATGTATTTAGTCCAGTCATTTTAGGTTTCATCTGGGGAACAATTGCTAGTGGGCTGAATTTTTGTACACACCTTTATTTCGGTGATATTATGAAGATGTGAAAAATCGACATCGATATCGTGCCGGCTAAAAAAGTTACAAAGGTCAAAAGGTCACGAAAATCAGTTTTTTTGCAAATATTTCGCAACCTATTGCTCGGAGGTCAATAGAGGTCATAATAAAAATTGTTCCTCATAAAATTATCTATAAAAAATGTCTCTTATAGTTTTTATGTAAAATTAACGGTTTTCGGATTAAAGCGCTGAGAAAGAGGCTACATTATGACGATGCACTCGTTTACTCACCACCGTCGAGGTAGAATGTGAGGTGCGTTTTTTTTCAAAGTTTCTCTTATAGGCATAATTTACGAAATATAATAAAAGGTTTTTTTTTATTCAAGAGTAAATAATTTTATATTAAAATTTTTAAAAATACAAAAAAAAAAAATTATAGGGTATAACATTTTTTTTTAAAAACTACAAGAGACATTTTTTGTAGATAATTTTATGAGGAACAATTTTTATTATGACCTCTATTGACCTCCGAGCAATAGGTTGCGAAATATTTGCAAAAAACTGTTTTTCGTGACCTTTTGACCTTTGTAACTTTTTTAGCCGACACGATATCGATGTCGATTTTTCACATCTTCATAATATAACCGAAATAAAGGTGTATACAAAAATTCAGCTCACTAGCAATTTTTTCCCAGATTGGGGTTTAAAGTGCCTAAAATGACTGGACTAATTCTCAATTTTGAAATAATCTATTTATGTTTTGGTTTTTAACTTCGATACAATTTGTTAGAAGTTACTTTCACCGATATTATTTCACGTAACAGTTGGCATCCAATTGTTTGAATACTAAAATGAAATGTTGTTCAGCTGTTGGCTTAGTCCGGTGTTATGTGTCAAAGCTATTGCGGCTATAAAATTACCTTGTTGAACAACGGCCTCGTGTTGTTTTTTTCGTGTTTCAAACGAACCATTTTTCTGTGAGTAGTTATTTAATTACACTTAAATTGGCGTCCAAAGACTGGGGATCTCTTACCAGCCAATGTAGGTTGCCCGGCGTGGCAGCGAGATGGGTATTTACCCATATAGTTGCCACCGAGGGAAAATTGATGAAGCTGAAACAAGCGGCCTACGTCTGGGTATAGACCCCCCACTGCTGAATGTGCCCACTGTGGGTGAATTCATCATCATCATCATCATTTCAGCCCGGAATCACCCACTGTTGGGTATAGGCCTCCCCTTTTTTTGTCACCCCTATCTGTTCTGTGCATCCCTCATCCATCCGTTTCCCGCGCTCCTGAGAATATCGTCGACCCAACGCGCTTTTGGACCAATGACAAAAAACAAAATCGTGTCCGTAAAAGTATGTGCTACCAAATTACAGTGCTAAATTCCTGAGATTTGGTACCAAATTAATATAAAATGGCTGATGCTAATATGTACTACGTAATATAATTAGGTATTGAAGAGAAGGAAGTTATAGTTCAAAGATGCTCCATTATAATAACTATTAAATTATAACATTGTTACATTTTATAAGTTGAGTCGCAGATGAAATTACAAAATTATATCACTTTAGCAAATTCAAACCAAAATGTTTCGTTCTATTCACTCTTTCACAAAGAGATTGGTTGTTTTATTATGTCAACATATTCACATTATTTACATAATTATTCAAATGTCTGTTTGGATTTATTATCTTTCTCTGGTCGCAGTAAAACTGTTTAAATTGATATTGTGATAAAGTTATTACTACAACTTTATTCATAAAAGCGAATTCCACAAAATAAAAATTAGTGAAAGCAAAGTGAAAATTGAAATTAAAATACCTAAGTATAAACTGGCAGTAAGCTTTTAATAGCCTTCATATTTCTATACTTATAAAAGCTGTTTGTTACTATCATCATAATTATAAACCTTAATTTCGCATTGGAAATTGCTAGTTAAGTTATTATTATTACAGAACAAGCAAAGATGATTTATTGTATATCATTCAATAGTGTAGCAGGGTTAAGTTTTTACCTTAGTAATTTACGTTTTTTCACTGTAACAGCTAAAACTAGGACGTTCATTAAAAGAACAAAGATAGGTGTTTATTATCAACGCATGACGGCTTTTCGTGAAAAAACAATAAAAATATAGCATTGGGAAAACATTTTATTAAAACGCAGAATATCATTTTAGTACTGTATAATAAAATAAAGATTACAATGCAATGTACCATAAACCTTTCATGATAGGAACTTACGAAAACATTAAAAAGAAAAAACAACACCAATATACCAATATTTTTAAATTAAGAAGAGATCGGGTTTATTTGTTTTCACGGTAAAACCAGGACTTGTTATTGTGATGTGTCCTGAAATATAGCCTCAAGAGCATTAAAAAAGAAAAAAATGTGTTGTCGCAAAGTGAATTGGGGTCTAGTTTACTTGTTACTGTTTATTCAGTTCGGATAGCGAATATTTTGAGGTCTTCTGCGTCCGAATCAAACACTATGCCACAATGTTTTCCAAACTTTTTGTAGGGGATATGGTACAAGCATTCCATGCCCGCTTTTTCAGCTGCTCTTTGTGCCTTTGCACTTGTAAATATTCCGCCTGTTGCACGGAAGCCCAGGTTCTTAGAAACGTGTATCCTGAAAATTAAAGTGATACGGGATTTTGCTAAATTAAAACGACTTTACTAGGTTAATCGTAGTCTGGAATATATACAGTTATATTCAGTACAGTTGCCCTCAAACGGATTGCATTTCGTAGATACTGACATCGGAATGCAGTTGCGGTTTGCTGCCCCTCCCAAAGCCGGCACGAGTGCACAGTTCGCAAATTGTTCGGGACATATTTTTGTTAACTTGCAACTTTGTCGCTTTCGCCCCAACGGTTCGACGAAACTTGATCAATGTATTCCATGTTATATTTTGCTGACAAGTTTTCCACAACCCTACATTTTTCCAATTTAGCTTAGATGCTCCACTAGGCGGGATATGAGGGCGTAGATTACCTCGTAGACCTTAATAGAGTTACTAAGGTCCTTTAGAAATGTCGACCTCGCCGCGGCTACCTGACGTGAGTCGGGCCGTAATTACGGGTACAGTGTATAGGCTGGCCAATGGGCAGTTTTGAGAGGATTAAGGTATCATTTACCTGGCCTGAAGCAATTCCACTGCGATGCCCAGCCCTCGGTATTCGGGTGCGACAGACAGACCTGCTCCCATGAGGTACGTTTTCACGTTGTATTTATCATAAATCGCTGTCACTTTCATGGCCTCCGCGAACATTCGCAGGGATAATAAACCCGCTTTAGACTTGGGCTGTAAAGTAATAGCGTTGTACATTATGTATAATGTTGTTTGCAAGATGATAATAGCAACGCGTATTTATTGCGGATTTAAAAATAAAATGCAGCGATAAAAAAAGATTTCAATTCCGTGATAAAGTTCTGGTTTTTTAAAAGTACAGTATCCATTAGTTTCAAGATAAACCATCTGAATAATGTGATGAGCGGATGGGTGAAAACTAGGTCGCTTTTTGAATACGTATTAGCAAGAGAATGAATGGAAATGGATCAAGAGACACACGGTAATAATAAAAGACAAAAAAACAACAAAAAGCTTTACAGTTTCCGTAATAACGTGCATTTTGAAAACTCTCGCACGGTAGTTTAAAAAAAGAATTAAAGGTGGTTTGAAACCGTGTAATAATAGGGAGAGCTGTTAGACAACCGTTATTACCAGCCTGTGTTCGACGAAGCGTCCCTTTTCCTGCGGTAAGCACATGTTCACAGCGACGAGTGTGCGTCCCGAGCCGTCTCCTTCGGCGAGGAAGCACGCTACGCTCATTTTCTGCCTAATGATCGATGTCAGCAGCACGCGGTATTCTTGTACAGCGTCTAAATCCTGCGCTGTGCCTGTCAGTTAGATTAGTACAAGATTAATTATTCACAACCTATAAGTATCTTCGCTTTCAAATTTACAAGTAGCTCCTCCTAACTTTACATGACCCAATTCGTCTTCACGCTTTCACAAAAATAAATATGATTACAGGGCTCATTTCAATGCCACTGATATTCGTAATCGCGTTTACTAATCTAATTCCATGAATGAACATTTACTTTGTCGACATTATTTAGATTATGAAACTTTTTCTTTGAAGTCGAAGTCGAACTTGGTAATCTACAAAATTGATCTGTTGTGATTTTAATAGGTCGCTTCAGTCTGTAGATTTGGACGATGTTTTGCCGGTCGGTGATAGAATTAATTTAGTCATTCTTATGGCGTTACACAAAGTTTAAAATTCAGAGTTCGGACGATGAGAAAACTTCCAAGAAGGGTGCTTAATGACACCACATTTAAGGTTTTTCTCGGCCTCGAGATAATTGGGCGTCGGCCTGGGTCGTACTACTGCTAATGACTTGGGTATTTTTTGCGTAAGAAAGTGTGTGCTAACACGAGACGAGATTTTCGTAATTGCAAAAAATATCTACTTATTTACGACACAAAGAGATTGAACACGTTCTCTCGGTTTTTGTGGAATCGAATCAAATTGTGCGAACTCACCAGCAGATTTCCACCACACATCTTCTCGGATGTAGTTGCCAAGCATAAACTCAACTGCAGTACTCCACATACTTTCTGGTATATCTTCTATTTCGAATTTCAGCATTCTACCGTCTTGAACTATTCGTTCAAAATTACTCCACACGTTAGGATACCCATGGGTAGACATTGCTTTATATCGCAAGAGCAAAGCGTGGAGCCTGAGACGCTTTTAAAGTTTTAAATTTAAAACGACTTCTGTGGCACTGAACGACTGGATTGAGACTGAGCTGTACTTACGATGCGGCCCTTTTGGTTACTATAGTACGAAGTGATACAAGGTCTGACGCGTTATTGGATAACAATATAAACAGGGTGATAAAAATGTATCAACATTTTTCTTGAAGTCTTTTCTCCGAGAAACATACGTTGTGTGATACAAAATGTAATAATTTGTCATTACGTTATCTCAAAACAATGTTAATCCTGTCATAGATTGACCTTTTACATAAATGATTAGGAATATTCCAATCTGGGAGACTACATTAAAGACCGTTTGAAACAGGCTGTATGTAGTTACTAATGCAAATAGGTCAATGCGGCGTTGTGATCCGTGTAAATGATACTTGTAGAACTAATTGTGGTCATAATTGAGTTGTAGGCACACTTGACTACTTGCATCAAAAATTCACGGTACATATTGTACGCCGAGAATAACGTCAAGTAGAATGTCACGGCAAGTGGTGGCTTACACAATGTTGTTGGCATTATTATGAAGTAGTTACTCGTATGCTACAGCCGCGCTACAACCCTTCTTTGTTTGTTAACCTCCATAGTTTAAGTTGGAATAGTTAAGTGACAAACCCTGCTGAAATTAATGAATGTTACAAGTACAAGAACAGCGATTTAAACAGCGTCACATGTTTTGAATACGTGCTTGTTATATATAATGTGCTTCTTTAATCTATTTCACAGCGAGGGTGTGCTTCATAATAATGATCCAAAATGTGATTTAACGTACGATTTATCTTCAGCCTGTCTAGACATATTAAATTTTATGAAACTTACCTATCTTTTCACAAAGTGTTCTATATTAATGTTATATTGTTTCATTCGCTTTTATTGGAATAACTAGCACTTTGCCCGCGGCTTCGCCCGCAAAAAGTGTGAGAGCTCGGCTAATATGTACGATATAAAAAAAATTTATAGAGGTGAAACTCGTGGCTAGATAATAACAGCCGTCTGGATCAATCTTCTGATTAAGCCGCGCTTTCCTAGGTTGGTCTGTGGATGGGTGACCACTCATTGCATGTCACGCTAAGCCGTTGGTCCCGGCTGTCATTTGAAGGTCTCTGACAGTCGTAGTCAGTGGCCCGAAAGTCTATATACGGTAGTTCCTCCATAAAAAACGTAAAATTATAATTTATAGCCTGTATGTAGCACTAAGTAATAATGTAGCTTACAATCAGAAAAAAAATAGAATTGAATCATTCGTTCCAAAAAAAATTATCTTTATACTTGTATAATATTACCATAGATAAATATTTTTTACACAATCATGTAGTAGTTAAAAGTTTCGGTTTATCGTAGGGAAAACTCGAGGTATAATATCTTAAATCTTGGTGTAATATAAAACATGAGGCATATATTATACATTAAATTCTGATACAAGCTCATCCGTCCCTAGAGATATATTAAACTTAAGTTGTGTCACCTGCCACCTTAGAAATGAATTACTGGCTTAGCGCAGAGTATCAGACACTCAGCACAATGATTGGCACAGGATTATGTACTCCTGCTTACAGCGCTCGGAATTTAGTGTGAAGACATTGTTCGTAATACATTTATTTATGAGCACGTACACTTTTTAAAGTATAACAAATAACTTTTGGAATGACTGTTCAAAAATAGAACACAGTTAACTCGATGTGTTTTTTTTTCATACATCATTCCCTCTGACAAATGAGGTTTTATTCGATTTATTCAACCCGTAACAGAGACAGCCTCAAAAAGTTCGATATTTTTTCGTAGGCGGGTTTAAAAAAGTACTTCATGAAAGGTGACCCCTAGACGTAGCTCTGTTATTAAACTGTTCGCAATTTTGTGATTAATTTTGCTCTGAAAAAAGAAGAGTAATGAGGTTTCTAAAATAACCTCTCAGAGTATTCACTAGTAAACTTTTAAGGTTTATCTGCAATTATTTAGGCTTTTGTATAGCACACGCCATTTAGATTAATATTAAGATAATCTGTAAAATATTATGATACAGAGTCTAAACAAATGTTCCATTCTATGTGGGTAAATATTTTTTCACAGGAACGATTTTTTATCATTCATAGCAGAAGCACGAACTCAAATATTTTTATTTGTATTAAAAGGCATTGATTCTTCTTTTGTACCGTCAAAAGCTCGGAATTGGTGAAATGTTGTACTAAGCTATTCATACAATTCAGTATCGTTCAATTGAATATTCAAATTATTATTCGTGGAATTTTATTGGACGCAAGTATTCCATTATTGGTATTAAAATTAACGATATGAATGAAACGTTTATCTGTAAATTGATTGAAAATTTTAATCAGAGCGGAAAGGGTTTTAATTCGATCGATTTTGAGAGGAGGTATTTTCAAATCGTTTTATTTTTTATTGTTAGGTTTTTAATACGGGAGACAAGTGAAACACATGACAGCTATAGACACACTGATCTATTTGCTGTTGGACACAGCGCAGGCGCAGCCACACACAGTCACACACATGGACACAGTTAGCCCACGTACACCACAGTCATCAACGAAATATTAGGTCCTTTTTTTGGGGGGGTGGGAAATCATCAAATAACCCCTCCTCTTGGGCAGAGCGAAAGGGAGTGTCAGACTTCTACTGACTAAAAACCACCTATGTTCCTTCTTAGCCCTTCATGTCGAGGCCGCGGTATCCCTTGCGAGCAACCCGCAGGCTCGACAGGGAAATATTAGGTCCTTACTTAAGAAATTAGCTTTTTGCGAAGGGAGAAATTTATAGTATTTTTTTTTGTAAAATATATTTAATTAATCAAAGTATGCACCGTTGTTATCTATGCACTTTTGCCATCTCATATAGTTCATTGATCCCTTTACTAAAAAACCATGGGGGCGAGAATCAATAAACTCTTTGAAAGCGGTTTGGACTGCCGCATCGGAGTTGAATTTTTTTCCCTGTAAGAGGTTTTCCAAATTCCGGAAAAAATGGTAATCTGTTGGCTCCAATTGTAGCTCATCTAACGAGCGATTGACCAATCTCGGTTGTTTAGCAGCTAGTTCGTCCTTCATGGTTTACAGTTGCTGACAATAGATATCTGCCGTAATAGTTTGGTCAGATTTTAGAAAGATGTAGTGAACGATACCGGTGCTAGTCCACCAAACACTCACAAGTAAGTTTTTCTGAGCCAATTTTCGTTTAGGGCACGATTTGGCTGGGTCTCCAGGGTTCTGCCATTGCGACGAGCGCTTCCGATTATTGTACCTACAGTATCCACTTTTCATCACAAGTAATGATTCGATTTAAAATTCCTTCGTTATTGTGTCGGTTGAGCAAAGAAATACAGCAGTCAAAGCGTGTTTGCAAGTTCGATTCACTCAATTCATGAGGTACCCATCGTTCAAGTTTTTTTACTTTCCCAATTTGCTTCAAGTGGATTAATACAGTTGATCACTTACCCCGAAACCTGCAGCTATCTCTGAAGTGCTTTGTGATGGATCAACTTCCACAATAGCCTTTAATTCTTCATTTTCCACGTTGGTCTCCGGCCGTCCACGGGATTGGTTCTGAAGGTCAAAATTTCCAGAACGAAAACGTTGAAACCAAAAACGTACCGTGCTTTCTTTTGCGACACCAGCGCCGTACACATCATTAATCCTTCCAGCTGTTTCTGCAGCACTGGTGCCACGGTAGAACTCGTACTCGTAAATATTTCATGTTTTCCATTGTGACTGTTTTCAAAACTCAAATGCCAGCTAAATGAATTTATAAATTTTAATTTGGAGTTCTTAACCAAAGAGGAGATATTTTTGATCAAAATGGTCAGTATGAAAAACGATAATTTCATTTGTAAGGACCTGACATTATATGCTATCACCTCTGTAGTTGCGTCCACATCGAGCTTTATTTTTTGTAAAGCATACAACATCATAACTTTTAGTAAAGTTTGCGGCTTTTGCCCATAACTTTTTATTATCCGTTGTTGCCTCCTTGCAAACATTACTGCACAAAGAGTAAGTTTGGTGCACGCTTTCTTGCCGTCGCGGTTTTAAATGTGGAAGGTTTTTGAGAATTCTTCTTGTTTTTTTTTTGTGTTCTAGAATGCAGGTGTAAAGAATCTGGATCACTCCAGCGTGTGGCTAGAGTCTTATCGGAAGCACCGTATTCACACTGAGTGTCGTAAGGGTCTTGTCCCCGAATGAATCGGGATAAAGGCAAGAGAATGATAATGCCGGAAGGGTCTTATAAGGCTGCGCAGCAAGGGTAAGGGTGGGCAGGCTGGTTTGACATCTTTCGGAGAGTTCATACATTACATCCTTTGCATGCACGCACGGGCCACTCATACGCCTCGTTCACGCGTTTCGTCTGCTCTGGCCTTTGATCCCTCTTTTTGCCAAATCGTGTTTGCAGAGACCCTTGTAAGGATTGCAACCGGGAAACCCAGATTCGGCAATCCGGCCGGATGTGGTCGTATTGGAAAAGACGCCGCAATCCTTATACCCCTTTTTTTGGTGGTTGGGAAATCCGCAAATTACTCCTCCCGCTCTGGGCCAGACTGGGACTGGAATTGTCAGACTTCTACTGACTGAGAATCACCCATATTCCTTCATGGGCCCCTGCAAACGGCGCATTTTAAACGCGCAGATGACGTGCGTTTCAGGAATGCGCCTCGTCTGCGCGGTCTACGCGGTGGGAAATCATCAAATGCTCCTCCCGCTCTGGGCAGAGCGGTAGGGAGTCTCAGACTTCTACTGACTAAAAAACACCCATGATCCTTCTTAGCCCTGTGTGTCGAGGCCGCGGTATCTCTTTCGAACAACCCGCAGCAATTCCTATACCCTTGCTAACGTTTATGTTTGTTCTCAGGTTCGGTGTTCGAGTGCTGGAGCGAACATGCTCGGCGCTCGACGGGCGGCGGGTGGCGGCCCTGCTGGTTTGCGGGGGAGGCAGCGCGGCCGCAGCGGTGGTGACAGCGGCTGTCCGCGCAGGCGTCCCCGTGCTGCGTGCCTCGCCCACTCACGCACATCTCTCCTATGCCATCGCCAACGTGAGTAAAAGAAAAAAAAAAATGTCGCAGAAACATGACGAGCATACAAAGAGACACCCAAAAAAAGCAATCCACGTACAGAAACACATATACATGCATTTTCATTTATTGACGAAAAGTAGTTACATTGTAAAACCATCATCCGCCTAGCCTTTGACCAACTACGTATGCCAATAATGAGAAATAAAAAGCTTTATCCGGAGGGAAAAATGTCCTCTTGGTAGTCCTCACTAGAGGTGAGAATTGCTATGTAGAATGCATAGGGCATTCTTACTTTCTAAATTATTTTTGTTATACTCATAATTATGGGAAGGTCGAATCCTTCACGAGAAACTGGTAAACTTGGAAACTTGGAAGGAGTGGAGGGACTCCCATATCCAGGATTGCGATAGCACGGACCAATATCACCCTGAGAATTTATAGTATTTACTTTAACATGTAACAGTCTTATGAAGGAGTATCCTAATATATTATCCAATACTAAACGGGTTGTGAAGGTCAAATAGGCAGTCGCTCCATTTAAAATACAGGTATTCAGCTGAATCCGATTAGACTAAAAGCTGATCCAGCTTTTCTCACCTCTAGTGAGGACTACCAAGAGGACATTTTTCCCTCCGGATAAAGCTTTTTATTTCTCATTATTGGCATAAAATTCGAATGAACTTATTATGATAAGAATATTGTATATACAAGAGAGAAAAACTCCAATTCTTCTTACTTAGTGAAATGTTCGAAGAATATCTCGCTAAACTATCGTGAATCTAGAATTTATTTACCCTAAATTAGTTACCTGTCGTAAATATTCTGAAAACAGTTTTCCTCCCCCACATAATTCAACTTCAAACAGTTCTTTGATCTTTGCTACACGATCTATCACCTTTTTCACGACAGCTGAAATACCATGAAATTGTATTTTTAATAAAGGGATTATAAAGATAAAGGGACTGTTGGCTTGAGTCATTTGTTAACATTTTGCGCCCCCACAACAACAAATTGCCCGGAGGGGTACTTCTGTAATTGCCTCGCTCCACGGGGGAATTAGTTATTAGTATCGTAAACAGTACTGACCGAACAATATTCCGCCACTGGTATTACTTTTTAAAACCGCTGGGACGTATTTGGTAGTTTTATCAGTTTCAACTGAACGAAATAAGTTGGATGACCGGATTAATCATTATTAGCGACTTACATAGCCAAAAAGCGGATTCAACCGTTAAATATGTGTATAGTTGAGCATTTCAGTTACACATCAGTGTAATTAGTCTAATAGCGGAAAAAAGAGGTTCGTAATTCAATGCCTAGTTGCATATTTGCCGATTTTAATTCAAAAATACAAAAAAAACTTACCTGTGATTTATATAAAAAAAAAACTTGAGAGGTGTCAAGGGACACCCGGATGGAACGAAGTTCCTAAGCATTTATTATTATAAAAAAAAATATATATTATTACCATTATATTATCATATATTTATTATTATTATTATTTATTTATTCCCTTTATTAACTTTTTAACAAATTTTGTACATTTTTAAACATTTATTTATTATTATTATTTATTTATTTATTATTATTTATTATTCCTTATTATTTTTCAAACTAATTTTATTATTTATTATGTACAAAAAACCTGTATACACTCAACAAAAATAATCGTCGCGACACACTGTTCAATGCGAAATATAGCAAAAAGTGTCGTTACAACTTTTGGTCTTAATTTTTTCCGTCTAGCCCCCTTTCGCAACGCGCGATAATGAACTTCGTTCCAATAAAGATCCTATGACTTATTCGAGGCCGTATAGTAACACCGAAAAATACGTAAATTGCAACTTCTTTTCAGCTACACTAAAACAAAAGTTGTTGTTAAGTAGATTGTCCCGACCAAAGTAGGTACACTCGTATCTTTTAAACCGCGATGGCAGTGACGTGTGACAGTTGATGGCAAACGTGCCTCCATGCACGGCGCCTTCTTATTTACTCTGAGAAATGGAATCTACTACGTCAGCTTCAAGACTTTTAACTAAGGCGTCGCTGTCTGGGGAAAATGTTTTGTAAGTAAATAATGGAGTTCGTGTAAGAACCTTTTTTGGGTATTTAAAACTAAATTTAATATTATACAACTGTTAACTTACTATACTGTTTTCTTCTTCTTCTTCTTAAGAATGCAATTCAATAAATAATATATTCAGCGTAAACTATAGACGAGGAGACTATCGATGATAGTCAGCCCCTATTCTAAAAAGTTTACGATGCCATTACTCGACTGGGGTTTATATGGAATCACATAATAAATCCTTTCGTTCTGTCTGAAACTGACTCTGGACTAAATTCAAGATAAATAACATGCGATAAAACAAATATTGTACGGTTGTATCATAAAAAACACGGGTTTTTGTCGGTGTCGTCGGTTAGTAAGTAGACTGCCAACGGTTCCATTTATGCAGAGCTATTAATCGTCCTTGCTATGATAAAGTCGGGAATAGCCAACCAGCCAGTGAAATAATGCGTCTACGTGACGACCGCACCGACTGACGGTGTGCGCGACACGTCCCGACATTATTTATAGGATATGCTGATGACATTATTAGATATCTCTCTCCTTACCTTTTCTTTGAACTCCTAGGGACCGTCCAAGCTTCGCAAATGAACCTTAGTTTTCAACATAAATCTTTTGTATCTCAATATTCACAGGACCACCTTTTTCGTGTAAATCGCGAAATTTTTTTCATCATTTTAACCTGCGTTTTTCAACAATGAGTTTATAAGTCTAACAAAAGTTCCTTTTGTCTTTACAAAAAATGTTCTTTAAAACGGTGTGCTTGTAAAATGAATGCAAGACCGCATATTACCATTGTTGGTTTGAAAAAAATTTGTTCATTCGCGATTGTGAGAGAAAGTAACTTGCAAATTCAAAGTTGCTGTTTAAAATGCTCTGACAGCGTACGCAAATTAGTTCGCCATCGTCGCTTAAGCTGTGTGTGGACGTGGGTTTATGCAGAAATCCCTGAAGTTGACGTTTCGAGCTTGCGGAATCCAGTTATTCTCTCACGGACAGGAATGCCCATATTGTCAACTTAGTGACTAACTTCTAATGTGACTCACTACGGGTTCGGGTATACAAAAGTAGATAATTATTGTTATGTTGTATTATTACGTGTATAGTTCCTTTAATAGGATACCTAAGCATGATTAATTGGATTATAATTAGCTTTGACATGTTGATGATTGTCATAAGCAGGCGAGAGTTCGTAGTGTGTACATTAATTAAGATACTCCTGGAACATTTAATTATAATAAATATCATAATTACTAACGGTTTTGCTAAATGCATATCGAAAACAGATGTTACTATAATATATTTAGGATCTAAATTTTGTAGCTTGCTCTGTTTAAATAAAGAAAATTCCGCTGAAGGTATTATCTATAAAGACTACAACAATTCCGAATAAGAACAAACAGTGTGAGAAGTAGTAAAACCTCGCCAGTGTCTTAAAACACAAATAAAGATACGTGCGAGTTTGTCACATGTGGAGCAAATCAGATTTTTATGAGGTGCATAATATTCCTGATGTGGGGACATATATTTCCGTCGTTTTGTTGGAAAACTTTTTTGCGAGAGGTGAGATATTCCTCGCAATATCCCGCATTCGAGCCGCGCAGGACGGGTGTCGCGGTAAATTATGGCCATTTATTACCCACTTTCGTGCCGATTACGACTCGACGTAGACTAATAACAACCTCAAAAAGCATGGCATGATTAGGATATTACCACTCAAATACAAATTATAGAGATTATGGTCAAATCCTGACGACATTAAGTGTACACAATTAAGTGTGATGAGGGTCGGGGTACGAACGTTTAAATTAAGTGAATTGTTATAGTAATGCAGCTTCTTGTGTAAACTTACGTAAACTTGTTTTATTCACAGGAACTGCTTCCACTAGAGATTCGACTGGAAATCACTGCCCGTGAAACTTTACATGCACTCAGGTAAAGTTCTATTCAAAATAAATAATAAAAAAAACATTTTTATGGAATTTTATGAAAGTTTGTTCCCTTTTTTTTCTCAGAGCAACATTGCTGCACACCCACTGGCACTCCTTTACTTTGCTAGCAGAAGAAGATATTTATACCACGCTATCCCTACGGAAAGACTTGTCTTCAATAATAACTGCTCCGCCTTTAGATCCGAAATGGCTATCGCTTCCAAAAAAGTTCTCCCGCCACGTTCTTTTCAGGTAATTAAATTGATTCTGAATGGAATTCTTGTTAAAAGTTTCCGAACGCTTTAAATTGTTATGGCTTGTAACTATTGGCTATCGAACATCAATAAAACTTTATTGGTGGGTATTACGAGAGCGTGAGCAACAATAGTAGTCCAATTTATTTTGTGTGTGCAGGCGGCTAGCTGAGATATCAAGGCTGACCCGTGGCGTCGTTGTCTTGATATGTGATGTCAATTACGCAAAGCTCGTTATGGATGAGGCCAAACGTCTTAACATGCTCGAAGGAAACTTTTTCTGGCTCTGGCTAGATGCTTCAAAAGATGTTGATATCTTCCACACTATAAGTAACAGGACCCTTTATACCGAAGATAACGAAGATTTAGAAAGCTTAAAGGATAATGATGAAGCACTAGTATACGAACGCTTTGACCGCAGCAAACGAGGCGATGCTGACAATAATACACTAGAAGATCAAAAAGACCCCGACACTTTTAACAAAACTGATGAAAAAGTAGAAGAAAATTTTATCAGCGATGAATTTTATGTAAAAAATAGTTCTGTAAATTCAAAATTTCGTCGTTTAAATCGAAATTTAAATATTTCAGAAGCACACAGTGTAAACAACAAATTATTATATTTAAATTTTAGTAAATCGTATGTTAGGAATCGCAATATTAGTTCGAGAAGTATGAGAAATTATAATGTAAATAACAAAGGCGTTGAAACTTCTAAAATCGAAAACAATTCAATTGCGAAGGGAATGCCCTTTCATGATAGGAATAATAGTAGACGTAATAGTTATAGGGAAATGAAAAATGAATCATTTAATAAATATGTAAATAGCATAGATGTAGATGATGTGAATGTAGCTATAAATGTAATGTCCGGACGAGTTGATATAAATAGTAATGATGATATTAGAAAAATAAAAGATAGAATAGATTTATCAAGTGATATTAGTGATTTCATAATGAATCCCAAGGTGCATGCGTCTTCGGTGCATAATTTTAAAGACAAAACTGAAAAAAGAAGTAAAAAACATTCGAAGAAGGATGATGTATTAGAAAAAGAAAGAGAAAAATATAAAGATAATATAACTGTGATCTTCAAAAGCCTTCCTGTTGGACTATTAGCTCTGCATCCGCAGCCCGTGAAAATAGGTAAGTCACAAAAACCAGGAAATTTAAATTACCTGATATAAATATTCATTAACTTTTCAGTTTAACAGCCTTTTATTGATTAGTCTTACACGCTGAACTGAAATTCAAAAATAAACCTAGCAATTGTTGGTAAAAAATCATTGAAATGTAGTACGTAATTCTTTGAACCGAACGTCGCATCCTGTATTCGATTCCTAGTAAGTTTTAACTTTAGATTGATCTCAATACGACCAAAGTTTTGTGCTTGAAATGCTACACCGGACTCAACTGAATGGTCCATTAAATTAACGTAGTTTTGTACAAAGGACACTAGGAACATAAAAGGCTTAGTGTGAAAGCTTGACAATACGTGACGTTATTGGACGACTATGTCGAGTTCTTGTTGTGGCTTACTGTGATTCGTGGATTGAGTCGAGCGTGAAAATTCTGTCTGCCGTCTTTTACTTACACATTTTCAACGGACATTGACCTCTGTCTGAAACATGATTTAAGGATCAACTTTTAGAAACAAAGTTCAATGTTTTGCTCAAAATTTTAGATTTTACCTTTTATGACAAAATCACTTCTAAATTAACCAAATCTATATCAAGTTTCCAACGCGGAAAGAAATTGAGTAAACCTATTACTTTTTTTGTTTATTTATGGAGTATTCGCGTACTGTTTTTAAAGTCGTTCAACAATATTAAGTAAGTTTAACAACGACATGACACAATGTATAAATACAATATATAGGAATGTACATACCCAGTCGACTTATCGAAAAACGGTTAGGTACCAGGAAAGTATTAACTTTAACAGGCTATTTTATTTGTGGGTGCCTACACTAGGACTATCCAAAATTTTCGACCTCGAGGACTCTGTGCAAACTAGGGGGGAGGACAAATACCTCAATTTTGTCTGACCTTTTTCAGTTATTTCACTTAAACTAAGTACATTTTTGAACATTTTATCACTTAATTATTATTTTTTCCATTTTATTTTTCTTAATTAAATTTTTTTCCATGTGCAGATCGAGTGTTTATACGTGCAGCAGTGCGCATGATAGTCGGTGCCCTTCGTCGAGTGCTACGCGCTTGCGACGCATGGTCTGCGCAGGCGCAGTTTTTGAGCGATGCTACTGCATCCTGCTGGGAAGAAACGAGCGATGCTTCTGCTGACTTTTCTACAGAATTTGTAAGGTAATCTATATTTAGGAGTCACTGTTAATGTAATAATAAGGTTTATTGCCCTAAGGATAAGGGCGAATTTGACATTGATATTAAAAATTCAACAGTAATTCTGTCTGTATTTCATGCCTTAACGGCTGAATGATTTCCGATGAATATATACGTACAGACCTGGTTTGGTATATATACTGTGCGTCCTGTAGAATATTATCCGTAATCAGCACGAGTGAAACGCGGTTAATACCTACTACCTTAAAAGCCGGTTTAAATTCGCCGATTGATGCAGGTACTTAATTGTTTCGAGAATCAATTATTTACTTCACTAATTATTGTTCGATATATTGTACTGACTACAGCAGTGGCGCAGCGTTCATTGATAGTGAATTTAATCTATACTACACTTGGGAGCAAATAAATCGAGCCACTTCCTTTTTCACGCATTATGGTAATTATTTTTGGTATTATGGAACGCATCGATTCGAAACATATATCGCCTAAAAGGGTATTTAATAACCTTTACAAAGAGGGTAGTTAGTTGTCAAAATTTCATTTTTTTTTTATTTAAATTAAAGTTTAAAGGGTAGAATAAAATTATCGCATTTAATTTGCTTATGACATTTTTATTGTACTCTGTTAAGAAAAGATTAAATTTGAGGTTTTTGTTAATCATACCCATATTACTTGTTATTGTTGTCTTTATCTGTGTCTGTGTAATCAAAATAACCTGATAAAATGGATACTACACCGACGGAAGCTGCCCAAGTTGTAGCTTTACTTGAGGTTGGACACGGACAACGTGAAGTGGCACGCAGACTTCATTTGAGTCGTTCAAAGGTACAGCGGGTATACCGCAGGTATCTGGAGACTGGTGCTTTTGTTCGGCGACCTGGAACTGGCCGACCACGGGCAACAACAGAACGTGACGACCGCTTTATTGCAACCAATTCGTTGCGCGACCGTGGACTTAATGCTGTTCAGCTACAGCAAGCGTTACGTGACGTTCGAGGAGTCTCAATCAGTAGGTGGACAGTGAGACGAAGACTAAAAGAACGAAATTTAACATCACACAAACCAGCAACTGGCCCAAAATTGACTGTAGCTCATCGCCGATCTCGCTTGGAGTTTGCTCGAGAACACATTAATTGGACGTTAGAAGACTGGAGGTCAGTTTTGTTTTCTGACGAGTCAAGAATCTGTCTTTTTAGCAATGACGGGAGAAACCGAGTGTATAGACGTCCTGGTGAAAGATTTGCCCAATGTTGCATTCGAGAAACTGTGAGTTTTGGTGGTGGTTCTTGTATGGTGTGGGGAGGAATTTCTCTAGACGGAAAAACGGAACTTGTCTTCGTCGACCCCGCCAACGATGGCAGTGGTAGACGTGGATTAACAGCTGACCGATACATAACTGACATTCTTAAAAACCACGTAATGCCGTATGCTGGTTTTGTCGGAGAAAATTTCTTCTTTATGCATGACAATGCGAGACCTCATACCGCGCAGATCGTTACGGAATACTTGTCTGCGATCGGGATTCAACAAATGGTATGGCCAGCACGAAGTCCCGATTTGAACCCGATCGAACACCTATGGGACGAGCTAAAACGGAGAGTCCGAGCCAGGGTTCCCGCTGTTTCATCCATTCCCGAGCTTAAAGTCGCTGTGCTTGAAGAGTGGGAGAACATACCACAATATGTCATCGTAACGCTGATCAGATCGATGACTAATAGGCTACAAGAATGTATCAGGGCACGGGGGGGTAATACCAGTTATTAAGAATATTTTTTTTGCAATAATTTTGTTTTTTATTGTTTTTATGGACTGTTTTAGCCCTACTAAATTTTCTATCAAAATTACCATTTTTCTTGCAGAGCCAATAATTTATCATTCAATAAGGTTATTATTCAACTAGCTGACCCACGCAACTTCGTCTGCATCACATAATATAGCTTTTAGCCTTTCTCAATAAACCGACTATTCAACATATTAACTTGAATTAAATCGTACTCGTATCAAACAAAAAAATTTACCTTTCCTCTTTATAATACCTATTAGCTTAGATTTTCTTCGATTATATTATTAAAGTGACAATTACAAAAGGTATCTCTTACTGTAAAATATACAGTAATCCATTGTACTTGTAAACATTATGGTGAAGTAAATATTTTGAATTTGAATTTCTCCGGAGCCCCCGGAGACCAGAATCCCCACTTACCTACCGCACCGGACCGAATGACTGCCGCGCTCGTAATTATTTTGTCGCGCGGATATTTTGATATTGCGATATCTTCTAAGATAATTGTTTAAACTGTATAGAGTAAAGGGCCCAAATATTCTATATTAAATTTCCGTGCTAACAAACATATTTATTTAGATATAGATTAATATCATATGGGTTAAATAAGCATCGCAAAATATCATTCTTTTTAATCTAACATTTTAATAGTAAAAAATGGTTACAGTGAGTCAATCTTAAAAGATATATATATGCTGTCGCGGACTTTTTTTTAGAACATTTAAAGAGAAACAATTTTTTCATACATGATATTTTCCTAACTTAAACCGTTTTCGCAGCGCACGCAACGGAAGCTCTCAAAAAGGAATACCTTTTCCCGTTTTTGCAACATTTTTTATTTATGCTCCGCACCTATTGGACTTAGCGTGATGTTATATAGCCTAAAGCCTTCCTCGATAAATGGACTATCCAACACTAAAAGAGTTTTTCAATTCCAACCAGTAGTTCCAGAGTTTACCGCGTTCAAACAAACAAACAAACAAACAAACAAACAAACAAACAAACTCTTCAGCTTTATAATATTAGTATAGATAATTTACCCTCATTGTAAAGGTTATTAACTAAACTTTTAGGCGATATATAGTTCGAATTGATACGTTCCATATTACCAAAAATATTTACCATTTTACGTGAAAAAAGGTAGTGGCTCGATTTATTTGCTCCCAAGTGTATATATAATATTATAAAGCTGAAGAGTTTGTTTGTTTGTTTGTTTGTTTGTTTGTTTGAACGCGGTAAACTCAGGGACTACTGGTTGGAATAGAAAAACTATTTTTATGTTGGATAGTCCGTTTATCGAGGAAGGCTTTAGGCTATATAACATCACGCTACGACCAATAGGAGCGGAGCATAAATGAAAAATGTTGCAAAAACGGGAAAAGATATTCCTTTTTGAGAGCTTCTGTTGCGTGCGCTGCAAAACCGGTTTAAGTTACGCAAATATCATGTATTAAGGAATTGTTCCTCTTTAAAAGTTCTAAAAAAAAAAAAAGTCCGCGACAGCATATGTCTATCTTTTAAGATTGACTCACTGTAACCATTTTTTACTATTAAAATGTTAGGTTAAAAATAATGATATTTTGCGAAGCTTATTTAACCCATATGGTATTAATCTATATCTAAATAAATGTGTTTGTTAGCACAGAAATTTAATATAGAATATTTGTGCCCTTTACTCTATAAAGTTTAAACAAATATCTTAGAAGATATCGCAATGTAAAAATATCCTCGCGACAAAATAATTACACGCGCGGCAGTCATTCGGTCCGGTGCGGTAGGTTAGTGGGGATTCTGGCCTGCGGGGCTCCGGAGAAATTCAAATTCAAAATATTTACTGCACCATAATGTTTACTAGGCTAGGTACAAGGTGTTACTGTATATTTAACAGTAAGAGATACCTATAGTAATTAGTAGTACTTTAATATAATCTAAACTAATATTATAAAGAGTACAGATATCATTTTTTGTTTGTTACGATTTAACTCAATTTATGTTGACATGATTTGTTAAAAGCTTTATTATGTGACGCAGACGAAGTTGCTTGGGTCAGCTAGTACTCTATAATACTCAGTCAGAACAGTCCAGGATACTTTTCATTTATACAAATGAATAAAACTGAAGTGTATGTTCGTAACTTTAAAATAATAGCTTTTTGCTGAATGCATAGATATATAATAAATTATGATAATTACTTAATTTTTTTTTTTTTCGCTTGTCTGTCTGTTTCCGGCTAACATCCAAAAAGGTAAGATCGTTTTTGACGGGACGTTTACTTGCAGATAGCTGCTGTTATAGGGAGTAACATAAGCTTATTTTACCAATCAATAAAAAAAAATAGAATTTGAATCCAAATTCAAACAGGGAAGTAAAATTTTTATAATAATAATAATAATTGGACACGGACGAAGGTCGCGGGGCACAGCTTTAATAATAAAACCAATGTTCCTGTCAGATTGAAATTATACTGACACGGAAACCAATTTCCATAATGACTATTAAAAACTGGAAATTTTCATCGGCGCCCAATAAAATAGATAATGGTGGCGAAATTATTCAGCAGAAATATCTTTTGTCAACTTCTGAACTTTGCGCTAAGTTATAAAGCTGCTAATGACCTCGATTTAAGTTGAGCAAGAACCTTGAGGATATCGGGAGCAGCGGCGGCGGTGAGTGATGGCTGCTCACACCATGACGGATCCTTCCTATCGCTGGCGCCTTATTAAAATATTAATTTTGATAACGTTGAACGCCTGAGGTTGTGACCCGCAAATTAATGGATGTCGATTCTTTTGTGCTCGCAATTATGTGGGAGGTAAGAGAAGGTTACAATAGCGCCGTTGTTATCAGGAATCATGGTGATATCGAGAAACCTGATGTGGTTTGTTTCCCTTATTCATCTGCCTTGCCTATTCCAACTTTATTGGGGTCGGCTTCTAGTCTTACCGAATGCGGCTAAATACCAGGATTTTACATGGAGCGACTGCTTATCTTAGCTCCACAATGTACCCAGTTAAACAAAATTTGCCACTTCATCTAAGTGGAGGATAAAAAAAAGACAAACTCAAAAGTCTCAAAGTAAGTAGAAACAATCTTAGCCGCGCAGAAAAACAGTAAGTTGTGTTTCCAAAGAGTAGGTTGAGGCCAGTAATAGAATCAATATCACAATTAACACGCTAACAACGCTCAGTGTTGAGCACAAACTTAATACTCTATCAATAAACATTAACTTAACCAACGACTTAATTAACCGTTAAACCAAAACAAATAGCAAATTAGTACTGAATGTGAACGTAGGTAAATAAAATTAGAATTCATTGTGAACGCTTAAAGGAAACAATTAAGTCGTTTTACAGTTATTAAGTCTCCCCTTTCTGGGGGAGGCCATGTCCAGCAGTGGACGTCTTATGGCTGAAATGATGATGATGATGACAGTTATTAAGTATTGAGACATTCAAGCAACGAATGATAATAGAAGGGTAACAAGCGCGGAACATCACCATAAAAGTAAATTGACTAGCGGGTCCAAGAACGAGGCGAGATTACTTTTATAGTGTCTCTATCTTAAAGAGCAGCAGGGTTTATATCGGTGGCCGCATTACGCTACATAAAGCCTTATCTAGTAGATATCGTTGGTCACCCGCAGTAACCTACACCATTCGTTTCGTGTAACGTAATCCGATTCTTGGCATTGTTACATGAATGTTCACCACTTCCGTCGTGTGAGTTTAGATCTTAAATCATTTAGTTAAGGCGTGCAGTAGGTTCTTTTATTAGATTATCATTAAATCCTAGTCAGGTTATTTTTTTTATTCTGAAAATATAGTAAAGCTAACTAAATACACTTGTTTCAAATTTTCAATCATATCTACCCGCTTTTTCGAAAACTAATTCTCACTAGATCCATCGATTTATCACGAATCTGGGCAAAGGATCTTCTAAGAAAAAGAAATCTCCTTCTAAGAAAAAAAATCTCAGTAGATCCACTTATTTCGATGATGGATCTAATGAGAAAACAAATTCCCAATAGATCCATCATGGATCTACTGAGAATGTTCCGGTTTTTCGGGATTTCCCAAAAAAATACGAAGTTCGCCATCACATTTTTAATGATTCCTGTGTGTGACCTGACTTCTTCACAGCTTTTATATCATCATAATCATCTTCCTGGCCTTGTTCCAGTCTACTTAGGGTCGGCACTACACGTTTTCTTCTTCCATTCTTCCCTGTCAGACGTCACGGCATCAAATACTTTTTCTTCTATCATATGCGCATAGTTATGCCAATATTTTTTATTGTTATACAAATGAAAAACTTATAATATTCATACAGAAAACATGTTTGTAATAAAAAAAAGATAATCACGCCTGGCTTTATGTAAAGCTCAGTTGTTTTTTTTTTCAATAAACCGGAGTTTACCGCATTCCACTTGATGCCAAATGGGAGCACTAGCTCCACAATAGGTTAGGATACGCTTGAAATACGCTCGGAAAAAATCTTGGCATATTCCAATCGTACTACTTTTATTTTGTTTTACTCCAGTTTACCTCCAACTCCATTAATTTCTTTAATCAAGTTCTGATTAAAGAGATCTAGAATCTATTCATTTTTCTGCAAAATCTATTTGCAGAGAGAAAAAGAGAGTTCCAATTACCTTTTGATTAAAGTTTATGAGAGTTAAGAAAGTATCAAGTCAATTAAATGCGGGGTTGATAGTAAACTGTTTAAGTTTATTTATTGCTTCGTTGTGCGGTCCGTCGCGTTGCGCCGCATTACCACCTGACAGTGACGAGGGTGTTACGGCCACCAAATTGCGCAGACACCTCACGGAGTTTATGGTGCCTCTTAAATAGAACAGTCGTGTAGCCGGACAACTACTCGGGTCCAGCACATTTTTGGATCCATCTCAATTAACATATCACCCACCCCAACACATGTTTGACCTTTAGACCCAAAAGATGGGTATTCCATGGTGTTTAGCAATAGTTTCTAACATATTTCATTCTAATTCGGTTTTAGTTTGTGACCCTAACTTAACCTCAAGGGACCCTGACAATTTACACGGGTAACGGATGTCAGACGATACTCTACTACATGTGCTTCCTTTGCAAAATTTTAATTAGCTTAGCTACAAGTATTTTCCACTGATTTCTCATTAGTTTAATTTTCATATAAACATTCTTTTTCTTCTTTACATGTGTAAATTGTGTTAGAACAGTATGTAGCCTGCTGCACAGCTCTAACATTTGCAGATATAAACATTAACAGATTTTCTGGAAAACTGAACAGCTTAACAAAGGAACAAAAGAAATAAATGCGAAATTCATGCAGGTTGGTACGCACAAAAAATGTAATCCTGAATCACGCTACACGGTACACGTAGCGTGTGAAAAACGCGTAAAAACAAAACAGTGGTGCGTGACATGTCACGTTCACGTCATATCAGTAGCCTTCATATTTCAATTCAAAAGAAAAATATATGAAACTGCAAACACGTTCGAAGTGTCGCCGTTCCCACAAGCTCCCGCTGGATCCAATATGTGCTGAGGTCAGAGAGTTACAGCAATTTCCAAAACATGTCTCTTCGGGGCCCGGGAAGGCCACTCAGAGAATCAATGGGGTACAATATTTTACTTGCTTTCCAACTTCATTTATCAATGAACTTGGAACTTTGTGCGGTTGAAACTTTAGATTGCGCTGTTCAGTTAGTTTAGACTGTCACTTCATCGTCCAGTTTCACTTTGTTTATTAATTTGAATTCACAGACGCTTTGAATAATAATTGGTTACTTAGTTTCTTTCGTAACGGGGGAAAGGTAACGTTTTATTTACCAAAAAGTTATGAATTTTTACTTTTTATCATTATTCTGTTTTTTTGATGTTTCGAATTTTACTGATTCGCGCATTTGTGATGTTTACCTAAAAGTAATTGTTGCGCTGTTATTCATTTTGAAGAATTTGTTATGCCACTATAATCAGTATGACCAATTGCTGGTGAACCTGATATAAGAGAGAAATAAAAGTAACATTCTGGAATCTGTGGTAACACTATTCAGCCATAACCATCGCTTACCATCCAATGATAACTCATAGTAGCTAGAAAAATTAGATAAAAAAGGAATACTAATCACTGTCATTGCCAATCAAGGCAACAATCCTATAATTGACCTCGTAAGTACGCCAACAAAATAAGACAGACACGTATTTCGATATATACCCCTACCTTAACAAAATTCTTCGAAATAGAATGGAAGGAATTGGTTCTAATTTAGCTCTTACGTGATTCGACTGCAAAACGAATGATGTAAACTCTTGGTACGGATTTCGTTAGGAAGGACCTACGTCGCATTTAATTTAGAATGTTGAGATTCGTCGATTTGTCGAACTGAGAACTAGATTTACTGGAAAACCAAAACACAATTCGATTTTCACTTCTGATTTTCGCTTGCTACTGATAGCAGGTCATTGGAGCTCGTGGCTAAAGAATAACAGCCGCTCAGATCATACTTCAGGTAAAGCCGCGCTTGCCTAGGTTGGTCTGTGGATGGGTGCTTATGACCCATTAACTACCGAGTTTCCTCCGTATTTCGGAAAGCACGTTGAAAGAAAGAAAGAAACAAAAAAGAAAACAAGAGGAATACTTAAAAAATAAAACAGAATTAAAAATAAGTCCCGTACGAGGCCAAAAGGCCACTATCTCAGCATGGTGCTGCAATATTTGCATTTGCTGTCATTTTTAGATTTTTTACAGTCGTTAGAGTTAGTCAATGGTCCAAAAGACTGACAACCAGTCTTAACAGGTTCTGGAGGTCAGATAGACAGTCGCTTCATGTAAAATACTGGTAGCTGCACCCGATTTAAATGGAGCCGATTTCAACATAGTTGAGAAAAGTCTAAGCAGATTTCTTTTGCAATGTACAATAAATAAATTGCACTAATGCACAACCAGCGTGGGTCGCTAGTTAAAAGCCAAAAGGGTAGTTTTTAAAACACTGTAAACAATTTGATGTTGTTAACGCTTAAAATGTAAACACAAAAATGAACGAAAATATGTAAAAGCAGAGTTTATTAAAATCAGTGCATGTTAGTAAGATAAAGTACGAACCGTTTTCGCATATTTTCATCATAAATATTAAATAATGGCCACTATTATGAAACAATTTAGTAGAATATTGCTACATTTGAATTTTTAGCGGTGGGTATTACCTAAAATTGATTTGCACCCTTGTTTTTATTACTGGGATAAGCTTAACTCAGTGAACCCACTCGCCCTTCTAATATAAACTATCAGCACGTACCGTTTGTTATTGGTAAGGAAGACGTTAGGATTACTTATCTTTAAGGGTCAGATCCCAGCACCCATATTATTCAACTTGTACAAAATAAGTGTGCAAATATATCTAGTTCGTTTCCTAAAATATTAGTTATATTAAATACTGAAAATACCCACGGATGAAAAAAAAATATTTTGGCAACTCCATTTGTTGCTGAAAAGTTTGTAAGTAATCGCAAAAATGAGTTTCCACAAACAATTAATTTAACACTTTTATTTCTATAATACAGTACCATACAATGACTTAACATCACAACTCTAATTCTGGAACGATTAGGCATTTTGCCACTTATGCTTTTTAAATCCCTTGTAATATATAGAGGGTGAACATATTACCATAAACCGTACAGAGATTCAGACTGGATGAGAAATTCGTGCGTTACTTTGATGGAAAAGCCCCTAAATACGTTGGCCGACCCGGGAATCGATACCAAGATCCCATACTTAGCAGTCACGCTTGTGACTACTAGACCAATGAGGCAGAATCCCAATATTGACAAAATAGACTACCTGCCTTAAATGGGGTCATGTATCTAGGTGAGACATTCAAGGACCCCCGCTCTTGACCCCCTAATACTGGCGTTGTAAGGCACACGCTCCGAGGAACGTTATTCAATAAAATACGTGATCGGCATCCGATCTTAACCCTGTTCAGAGATTGCCGTAATGTATCCAGAAGAAGCGCGTAAATGCTCGGGATCCACCAAATGATAAATGAAGCTTGTATCGAATCAATTCTCTTCTTTTTTCAAATCACGAGTTTGCCATGATACTGATGAGTGTTTTTGTTCGGAATATCACCGCCATTTTGGATGTTTATTATCATGTTCGTTTTGCTATAGCCGTTTGTGAACGTTTTATTTGGACAAGGATATCAAATAAATAAACCTTTTTGAGGCACACGTATAAATTTCTTCGAATCTAGGCATTTAAGGTTAGCTCTGAATAGTATTTTCATATAATTTACCTTGATTGTAAGAATCATTGTATACCGTGTATTACTTCAATATAATTTCATTGGTTAAAAGAAAAAGTCCTGTACACAAATTGTGAACTCTTTTCTAAAATTACTTTAGAACAAACAAACAAGACTGAAAGTAAGTATTTTATTTAAAACTCTCCCGCGTACATTTCAAAGTAGGTACTTTTAAAACTTTGCCATCGTTAGTATTGTTTTCTGGGCGGCCAGCATCTAGTAAAAAATGTATCTTTTAGCGGCAAGTTTGTACCCCGTTTTTATTTTTTCACTCCACGTGGAATCACCGAGTTACTTTAGAACTTGAGAAAATAAAGGATAGCTCCTGAGATAGTTTGCTCTCTCACTACGACAAGTGACTAATAGCATTGCCTTCATTCACCGGCGCCTAAATTAGTTCGTGCTTTCTTCCAAATTGAAGCTAAATAGCTCACATTCCGTCTGCCTAAGTGGTAGGTAATATTAAAATCCCTGAACTCATAAAACATTCCTTTTCTGTTAGGAACTTTGGATTTAAAAAAGTAATTTCACTTGATGTTTGTAATACGATATTATTAAATAAAATACGAGTATTTTGATGAAAATGGAAACTGTCCGGAACACCAATTCGTTAAATTAAATCCTTCAAATACGGAGTTAACCAAATAATTAGACTGCGCACAACTGTTATATTAATTAGTGTTTCCGGACAGCGCAGTCATTAAGGTTAATCCGCCTACTTTGCGCCAATACATCGCTGTCGACTCTATTGATTTATTATGGTAAAAAATTTGCAACATTGCGGAAACGCGTTTTAACTGAAAAATTCTTACTATTGTATCTCACATAATAAATCTTATCCATTTGTCTAACCAGACATCTAAAATTAACACGATTGAATGAGAGTTACACAGTAAGTATTACTTATAATATTTTTGGGTAAAATCCAACTCGATCACATTATCATAAATCGGTCGGAACTGCACGGCAGCGAGTTTTGGCAGCCGGCCAGGCTTTGCAGGCTGACTCGACGAAATGATCGCCATCTATTGACATGACTTGACGCAGATAGTTCCCTTTTTAGTTCATTCAGAAATTAGGGCAACTAAATAGGTCAGGTCACTAGTGAGTACAGTTTTACGCACTCTCGGCTTAGCGGCCATTACAATGCTTCCTTGTCCGCAATCATTTGCTTTTTTATTACACATGTCTTGACAACTTAACCTTTTCTTGGTAGATAGCAAACTTCCATTATTGTCTATAAGTTTTATTATAGCCTGCCTACTGGCGCTCATTTGTTCGACTCGATAAAATTAAACTATGTAAACAAACAATGTCTTTACCAACAAATGTCGAAAAAAGACAACGTTGATCAGCTTCCAATACCTTGACAATATTGACTGAAGAAAGTATTAAGTATTAGATAAATAATGCCTTTAATTTTAAACTTTTTCCGAAACAAAGTTCTTAGGCTTGTTCCGGAAAATCCCTTTGGTTTTACGCACAAGGAATAATAATGGTTCGTAGACATCTGCTGCTTCGGCTTTGGGAATCTCGTGTTTTGAGCCGGCTGGCTGGGGAGACGTCGACGGGACGTTTGCCCTTAGTCCAAATCCCCGGATTAGAGATGAGTGAAACTTTCAACAGCCTTTGACGGCGGACGTTAAACGTTTGTAATATCTTAGACGAAAAATGTGACCCTTGTTGGCATAATATAATTGCTACATGTAATTTATTTTGATTGGCAATTTACCCTTTTTTAATATCTTATAAATAATATGCATGCGAAATTATGTCACGAAATTGTGATGCGTCAGAGAAGCGTAAAATGAGTGACAACGATTACAAACCGTGGCATGTTTAAGCGGCGGGTGGCTTTCACAGGAAGCTTACTTTATACACAAACATTTTTTATTACTTTCAGCGATGTGTGTAATTTTCGTCACCATATTTACATCTATGTCTCTTCCGTATCAAAATGAAGAAATAGCAAATTCGACTGCCTCTTTCAATTCATTGTATAACCCACATAACTAAATATTTATCCCTTTAAATGGTACTATCAAAAGGCGTTCCTGAGTGGGCAATTTTGAGAAGAATTATGTTTAAAATAGAGCATTAAAATATCGAAACACTCGTGTAGGCAGTGTTATTTTATCATTTTGTGCGGTTCGGGCCGGTTCGGGTCGAATACGGGTATCGGCGGGCCGACGCGGATATTGCATGTTCACACCCATTTCCTCGGCTGAGGGCAGAAAACCACACAATTTTGTTACTTAACTAGTTCCATAGATATATATATATATATGAAAACAAATTTCGAAGCTCGCGTTTAAGCTCTGGGAATTAAAGGAAAATATTGTGTCAACCTTTTGTGATGGATGGTTTAAGGAATTCACCCGTGATCTATGTTTTCTTAACCTTCGTTTTTTACAGAGTACCTAACTACTATTACATAATAATCAATTTTGTATCTCTGCATTTCCAGAAAATCCTATGTTTTTTACATATCCCGTAAGAAATTGTATGATACTAAAATTAATTCAACTTATAAAGGCATCAACGCGTAAATTATTCCCATCACCGCATTTGATATGAAATTAATAAATACAGCGCTATCAATAGCAGGATATTGCTACTGTTAGTTTTAATCTGAGCTGCCATACTCCACTTATTGTGAAATGCCCGATATCAAGCGCTTATTACTTTATTATTTTATCTTTGGCAAAATGTTTGTTTTACTGAAATAGGGCGAGTGTTATTAAATCTATTATAATCTTTATTCGAGGTTGTTTTGACTTCGTTTCATGTCGGTTTCAAAGTATTTTGCAACATAATACCACCGTTTTATAAATAAGCCCTTAATTATTGTCGATTCTTTGGCTCACGACAATAAATCCTTTATACTCCAAGCAATATAGTATTTTAATATTAAAAAAAAAATCTGTGCTGAGGATTACGCTGTGCTTATTAGTATGAAAATACAATTTGTTTAAAAATCTGTATCTATAATCTCGTCGTTAAAAGCTGTTACCTACCCTGGCTTCACTTGACCTATTTCCATATTCTGCACCGAACATCGTAAAATAAATTTTAGTGCGCAGTCAAATAGATATTCCCCGATGATTTATTTTTAAGAGTCTTTAACATTATTGGTAATTAATTTATATTGTTCACAGAGAGACGCGGATATCTGCAGCGGCGGTACTTGCCGGCAGTACGGACCAATCCGAGCGATCTCTGACGGCTTCATTTGCTCTTCTAAACTTGGTACCTTCAGGAATTGAAGGGGAAAATATGTGGAGACAAGTGGGACGTGTGCTCGGTCGTAGCGTGAGGTTACATACGATCGTGTGGCCAGGAGGAAGGCTGGTAGCTCACGGACAGTCCGACGGTGCCCGCACAATATTCCGCATCGTCACGGCACTCGCTCCCCCTTTTGTCATGGAAGGCGAGCTCGACGAGGATGGCCAATGTCTCCGGGGCCTTCTATGTCACCGACCACAAACGTCCGACCGAGATAATCTAACCCTCGCGTTCAATGAATTGGAAAGGGAAAGCGATCAAGATGATTTTTTCTTCCCCACGTCGAAACCCGTATTCACCAAAATGGAAACGCATTGTTGTTACGGACTTGCAATGGATCTTCTAGAAAACATAGCTCAAGAACTAGAATTTGATTTTCATTTATATATCGTAGAGGACGGATTATACGGATCCAGAAAACTTATCAAACCGTTTCACCGAATATTTGAATATAAAACGGTAGCGAGCGAATATGCCCCGATAAATTATCAGAGTTATCGTTCACAATACCGTAACGGTTACAAATCACTGGAGGAGGACGCAGAAGAAACGCCATACCTATTTGATATTGAGCCAGATGAAAGCGTTGAAAAATGGAATGGTATTATTGGGGATTTAGTGTCCGGGGCCGCTCATATGTCATTTGCAGCTCTGAGTGTTTCCGCAGCCAGAGCAGAAGTCATAGACTACAGTCAACCTTACTTTTTCAGCGGAGTGTCAATATTAGCAGCACCAAATCAAAGGCCAGATATACCGCTGCTTGCATTCCTCCTTCCTTTTTCACCAGAGCTATGGATCGCAATATTCACATCTCTAAATGTAACTGCTATAGCTGTGGCCATTTACGAATGGCTGTCACCTTTTGGCTTAAACCCTTGGGGACGACAAAGATCAAAGAACTTTAGCATTTCCAGTGCTCTGTGGGTTATGTGGGGACTTTTATGTGGACATTTGGTGGCATTTAAAGCCCCTAAGAGTTGGCCTAATAAGTTTCTGATAAACGTTTGGGGTGGGTTTTCTGTGATATTCGTCGCAAGTTACACTGCTAACATAGCTGCTCTGATTGCTGGATTGTTTTTCCACAATGCTGTTGATGACTACCAGGGTCGGAGTAATGTAAGTGAATAAATGTGAGTGTAGTATAAATTCGGTGTCTGCAAGATTTCTTATAGCTATAATTATATTGTAGTGGCTGTCTCTACGAGTGGGGACGTCCAGGTCGTCGGTGTCTGAGTACTACGTTCAACGAAATAATCCGCAGCTGGCGCAACAAATGCGTCGTTACGCCCTTCAAGATGTTGAAGAAGGCATTCAGCGTCTGAGGTAAGGTATTATACGAACCTTTTCTATAGACGCAGGCGGGTATAATAAAGTTCGTGCGTCTGGCTTCTAAATTATAATTTAACTCAGCTCAAGTTATAAGTTCAGACATAAGATACGCATATAAAATTGCCGAGTTGCTACTTTAAACTTATTACGGTGAAGTTTAATACTTTGTATTTGTAGTTGTAGGATACTGATAGCAATCTTCGTGTGGTCTTAATAACTAGCTGAATATTAAATATTATACATCTATTCTCACTTTGTTTGTTGAAGCGTTTGTGAATTAGCTGAATTGTTCAGGACGTGTAAACGGCCACCGATGGACAGGGCCGAGCACTTTAATGAACAGACAATGGGGAAAATCCACAATTACCACCTTTGACATGGGTTGGTGATTGCTGCTTGTGGATATTATCGAAACTCTGGAGAACATCAGTTACTTAAACACGATTTAGGAAAACCGGTTTCATGTTGTAGTTATTACTGCGTAATACAAACTGTCAATATCACATGCGGTCAGTCAGATTGCCAATCTATTGACGTTCTATTGTGCAGTCGGGAGTCAGACCGCAAAAATCAATTAATCTGAAATGCATATGAAACAAGCCTTATCAGTAATCATTATTAATTCTATTGTAACACTTCAGAAGTAATTAGCTCAATAAATTGCTTTTAACTCAAATCGTAACATTAATTTTAATGAAAGGAATCCGAATATCGATAGGGGACTCGGTAATTTGATTCAAAAAACGCTTTGAATTTTATTATCTCGTAAAAGTTTCAAGCCCGCAGGACTCCGATCGCCACTTAATACCTTTTAGTACATTTGTTTTATAGTCAGATTTAGTACCCGCTTTCGCATTTCACCAATTAAGCTATAAACTGTCACCAGTCACAACAAAGGGACTCGTTTTAAGACCGGAAAAGCCCGAACTTTGTCAACTAAAAGCAGAGAGTGGATGCAATGTGTCACGTGAGGTACTTTGTTGTTAGATATTTTGTACCTTATTCAGACGTCGGATTAAGTTAACATTACTCTGAAAAGTATCTGTTCTTATTGTACTACTTTTTATAGCCGTGACAGGCATTATATTTTATTATTCCACTCTGAGTTTTAGGGACCCGCTCGCTTACAGGTTAACGCTTCGCGTTCATGAGACGGGTGCTTGTTTACTTTGTAAATATTTCCATTGCCTCTGAAAATGTTATGAGCAGTGTCGGTTCCAAATCATGTTGCTGTAAAAACCTAAAAATATTGCTCTCATTTTGTTGCAGGAACGGTACTTTAGATCTTTTAATAGCTGACTCTCCAGTCTTAGACTATTACCGGGCCACCGACCACGGTTGCAAGCTGCAACGTATTGGTGATCATGCTCTGGCTGAAGATGCATATGCTATCGGTATGGCGAAAGGATTTCCTTTAAAGGTAGGAACACTAACACATCGATCCATCATTTTCAGCACTTACGTTATGGCTTTGTAGGTAAAATATTACACAGAGTTAATGTGCCCTAAATTAGGCGGAGTGTGACTAAGCAGCGTTTCTGAAGAAATGTAGCGTAGATTTACATGAATTGGTGGACTTTAGGCGTCCTGAGTGGTGGGGGCAACTCCGGATCTTTGCACGAAAGATTGATGGATGACGCACACGAACTCCTAATGGTGTGATCGATAGTCGGGTGTCATGTAGCTCCAGCTCCACCGATTATACGTCATTTTATCTTGACGTTGTTCTATATACCCCTAAGGTTTATCCGAATCAGTGACATAAATCAACGGATCCGAAAGCGAGTTTTTGTATCGAGCCATGACACGCTTTGAGATTTTTCCTTTATTTTTGACGCTTTGTTATACAGAAAAATCGACGCAGATGTGACGCTATTGTTTTTTTTTGTAATCGGTCGGGCGCGGTTCAATTGTTTGGACAGTTACAAATATGTCCACTTGTATAAAATTTACATTTTGCAACTCCTGTGTCCGATTTTTTAAATCAATTTCGTTCTTTTTTGTTTCAGGACAGCATATCCGCTGTGATAGCTAAGTATTCATCCAACGGATACATGGATATTCTAACAGAGAAGTGGTACGGCGGCTTGCCTTGTTTCAAACTCAGCCCAGACTATGGAATTCAACCAAAGCCACTCGGTAAGTTTGACGTTAAAGAGATAGTTTCACTTGTTCCAAGTACTTTTCAGTTATACAGACAGAAGCCATTATGTTTGAAAGTGCCTAATTGGTGAAACAAGCTTTGTTTGTTTCGGGTTCATGAATATTTGCGTGTTACTTTGTAAAATCAAGTCTGTAGATGTTACGAGAATCTTGTTAGTGCCACGATTTGGGAGGAGCAGTGTGTTTTACTATTTTAATGTGTATTCGTAGCGTTTACGTAGTCGGTTTTCTCGTCTCTGGCGGAAATTTCATTAGAATTTATCGCCACCCCCACGTTAATCCGACCCCTCAACGTCGGGCTCTGAAGGGAGAGGTATTACCACCAGGCGACCTAAAAGATTAAACATGGGATTTATCGTTGGAAAAAATTGAGCTGACACCGACAGTGTGTTTATCTCTTATTTGGGATAAACTCTCGAAGGCGCGATTAAACGTAAAGTGACACGAGGGAGTTGGGTTATGTTATGAATTTTTACCGTCCTTTTTTTGGCAACATAGCTGTTCAATTCTAATTTCCGTGATCTTGGAAAATATTACGTACTTTTACTTAACTACGCACTATAAACTTTTAAATTATCTTCATTAGGCATAAAATAACAGAATACTATCAGTATAAGGTAAACTCTGTTGTGCGAGCCAAGTGATCTGCTATCTCGTAGCACATCTCAGAAAGCTATAAAACTTCGCGGTTCGCTATGGTTGTTCGCAACGGAGCCTTTAGGTATTCAAGTTTTCGTATCTATATTTGATATTGTTAAAGTTTCTACACAAAATTTAACGTAATATCTACGAATTCTCCTCACAATTCCAACAAATACCTAAGAGTGATAAAATTTCTAAAATCCTAAAGGAAAAGTTTGTTACACAATATTTTACGTACAGAGGAACGTTGATCGTAAATAATTTAGTGAATGTAACATGTGTTTGGTACAGTTGTTTTGTCGTTATTCCATATTCACTTGGCAGATTTTTGGATAGATTAATATATACTCAAGTTTTAGACAAATGAAAAACTGCATATTGATCTATGAAGTAACTTGGTAAAAAATTAAATACGAATTTTAACTGACTTTGAAAAATATAGCCAAATTTGGAACCTACTCCGGTTCCAGTTGTATTTTTTATCTTTGTTACCTCATAACTCCGTCATTTGTGAACTGATTGGAAAAGATCTATTTTATGAGAAAAAAAATACTCTACGATTGGTTCCATAAAAATCAGTTCAGTAGTTTGGTTCATGATGGTACTTAATAGTTTCTATTCACCGGGTAAAACAAAAAAAAACTTTTTGCAAAAATACAACCGGATTCTAATAATAAATCACTAAAAAAGTCTTTAATAACTTTACTTTACATTAAAATTAAATTGTTGTAATACAATTAGAGGGGGTCGGCACTGCTACTTCTTACAGCACGTCACCCACTTGATTGTCCGAGATTTCAAATGATCTGCCCACTTTCTGAAATTTGTTACAATGTCTGTTTTTATATTTATAAAAAATATTATTATTACTTTCGGCAATCGGTAGCAATAAAATCAATCAAAGGCAAAAAGTGTTTTATATAAATAAAAATATATCGTTGTTTTTCTAGACTCTAGAGTGCAAATAACGTCTGTTATTAAATCAAAACCTTCCTCATTATGAAAGATCGATCGATTTAACAAGCCCCCTCGGACATGGTACAAATTGCCAATCTGATAGATTAGGTAATGGAACCCATACATCGTGGCAAGAACGAAATCAACTTCGAAATAATTCATCCATAATAGATCAATTCTTTGATAAGATCTGAGAGGAAAAATGGAAGAAATAAATCTCGTAATGAATTTTGATAAAATCTTTTTAATGTTCTAATAGGATCTGATAATTTCTCTGCTTAATTGACTGTGTAATTTTTCGTTGCTCCTTTTAAGAATCGTATTAGAGCATCGATGAATGATTCATTTACCCATTGGTAAACATAGCATGGTACCACCCTACAAGGTGTAAAGGACAGCCCTCTGTGGACTGATGGGGTGAATTCAGTATATTATCATTGACCGGTACAGGAAATTATTTCAGGAACGTTATTGAAATCCAATAAATATGTTTTGTACCTGTTACGCGATGTATCGTTACCGCGGCAAAACGCACGTAGCGAACAGCAAGCGTCCTAATAAAAGCAGCACAAAAGGATTTCAGGAGTTTTGCGAAATCAAAAAAGCATTGAAAGTGTCCAAAGAAAAAATGGTATAACAATAATAAAATAAGGTTACTTCCAGAGGAATTGCAAACGTTATATAAAACAAGTTCGAAAAGTTATAAGTGTAAATCAAAACTCTTTTTTACACAAAACTTCTCCTAAAAAATGTATGTATGTACTACCTATGAATCATCAAAAATTAAGTTCTATAATGTAGATAATTTAGTATAGTGAGTAAATTTTGTTAAAGTTTAAAATAGATTATTTAGTATAGTAAGTTTTTTGTTGTATTACAGTTTATACGAACGGCTCGCCAGCACACAGATAAGCCCCGAGAGGCTTTCGATGTGTGGCTAAAATAAAGATTGTAAATTAATAAGTTCTTTAGACATTAAATAAATTAAAAAAAAAACTTAGGTCCCTTCATGAAAACAGGGGAGATATATAATTTTATTTATGGAGTACATTAAATACAAACATTTTCCTAAAGATCACTGAAAACGTTCGACCTTGACGAAATTAATATGGAAGTAACAGAGAGTAATTTAGTAGCCCGGAGCATTCCACTGATAAAATGTCTGTTTTAAATTATAATTTCGAGCTAAACTTTAGCTGTTTTCGTGTTTAATTAAATAAGAAACAGTTTTTAGACTTTCGAAGTACAAACAATCATAATAAAATAAATTCCTGATGTATTTAACTGGCAGTTTTAATGAAGATTATTTATTTATTTGAAAGAGATGGCGTGACGAGCTGGACTCTCATCAACAGGATTAGGCCCAAACAGCCAATGACAGGGATAAATGCAAATTATAAGTAGTAAATAAACGAATTGACTAAATTCTCTTACAAGAATTTCGTGAACTTCTTGAATTGTTAGTTTCTAAAATAACTTTAAACATACTTTGAATTTGAAAATGTGAAATTAGGTAGGTCGGGCAACACCACTCGTTTAACTTTACCCAATTAACTACTAATTTGTTAAGGTGAAACTATCGAGGTCTAATCAATATGAAAATTAGTCCACAAAAATGAAGCTGACATTATTCCTCCTTATAGTCTAAGAGCCGGTGGAGATCGACCTTCACCAATTTGATAACCAGATGAGACGTATTTTTTTATCAAATATAATTTATAAACAAATATGCCTATGATAAACTTGCCTATCAAAAAGTACTCGCAGCTATTTTTAATTTAATTAATTTTAATCAATTTTCTTTCACCACCTGGACTCTTCTTCTCAATTTTATCTCAACTCATAGTTTTTAACACACAGAATATGCCTAGGTACGCTTGCCTACTTATTTCTGTCTCTGGCTACCTGGCAAGCAGATGTGAACAGGTAAGTCAATAAATACGTCGGTAACTACACCGATATGCTAACCAATCGAAATTGATATCAAAGGTTAGATTTTTTTTGTATTTTTTTTAAAGTATTTGTGGCAAATATTATTGACTACTTTCCTGACAAAAAAAATACGATTCTGTTTACTGCGCCAGTTAGATTATCGAATAATATTGGACACGTGTTTTTTAATTTATCAAATTAATAAAAAATTACGAAGATAAAACGTGCAAAAGATCATGAGGGACATGGTTGGGTTTTGGGGTTTTCCATCTAGAGTTCCTCATCTCATCAGGGCCCAGATTCATTAAAATCTAAATCTGTGCCCCGTTGGGTGGCAGTAGGCTCAGCTCCTATTACACGTGATTTAGACTGGCGAAATGTGGGTGATTAATGTTATGTAATGTGAAATATCATCTCAATCACGTTTTTTCTTGAAAAAGCCATTAAAAAAAATAATTCATTGACTGCTAATATTGTAGCTGTGAATGCAACATTAGACGAAAACAATTTAGCAGTGTCGAGTATTGATGCACGGGAATATTGTATAAACGTCTGATTTAAAATAATAAAAATAATGTTTGTCCAAAGGTGTGGCAGCTGTCGCAGGGGTATTCATCCTGCTGGGGGTCGGAATGATCGTGGGATGTCTGATATTGGCGCTGGAGCATTTGTTTTATAAATACACCCTGCCCGTTCTACGACACCAGCCCAAAGGAACGATATGGAGGAGTAGGAATATTATGTTTTTTAGTCAGGTGAGTTATTGCTGTGATCTTTGTTTACATTACTAATGTAGAAAAAACCCCGACCCGTGAGGGTATTGTTAAGTATCGAGATGATCGTATTCCTTTTTGGATAACAAGTAAAATAACCGGCCCAGTGCAAGTCAGACACACAGGTAGCAGCAACCAATATTTTAAATACTTTATTAAATATATTATTAATAATTTATTGATATATTATAAAGTTACTGATGCAGTTTGTGTAAAGTACTATATCTCAAAAACTGAATTATCAGGGGAACTAGTTTCAGGTTTTGTGTTATTTCAATTCCACTTTGTATGATTTGAGAGTTTGAGAATCAACACTGGGTTTTCGGGCGGATCAGTTCAACTAATAATAATAATAACTATTCGTATTTACAAACGTCTTTTTCAAGTATCGAAAAATTCACGTCTTTTTCAAAGTTTCACGAGAGAAAAATATTACCTACAGCAGTATATTTCTTTAAAATGATGAATTCATAAGATCCTTAAAAAAAATAAAGTTTTTAGGGCTTGTTATTAGTAACTAAGCTAGGAATGTCATGTTATCACATTAAAAGGAATTGCAACTGAACAGAGTTGAAACCGAAGCGCATGGTTACCTAATGAATGGCGAAACTTCTCTGTCATTAAAGCTATCCAGGATATTCACGGGATGTTATTTGGATAACTATATAGGGATTGAATGAGAAAATCGCTTCAACTTAGTCCTACCTTAAATATTATCCAGGGAACTTTTTCACGCAATAATCGTATGGCAATAAATCTCAATTACCCACACGAAACTAGTTCTTAAATAAGGCTCATTTATTCCAAGAACTACACAGTAATACTGTTACTAGCAGCGTGAAATAAATAAGTAGCCTTTCTGTGAAACTTGAGCACAAACAGTGCCATAACGTTGTAGGTACGTCGTTCTTAAGTACGTAAAATGTTTGTAATAATGTTGCTGTTAATGTTACAACCTAAAATAATCCTCTTAACTAAACTGTAGGTAATGTGTAGAGCTGTGTAAGTCAAAGGCTATCGCATCGTTGTAAGTTCGCCGTGGGTGCGCTCTACACTCTGAGGGTACTTTGTTTGCCCTACTCAAACGTGAAGCCATCATAGCTTCTTCTAGGATTACGTCGACCACGTCACTGATCAGAACGGCTTTTAACACTAAATGAGCGCTTCTCTTTGCCGCATTGTCTTACAGAGCCGTATCTTCTTACACCTATTGTTGTCTGTGTTTCTTTTGTCTTTTTTCACGCGATGCATGCTCTTGTGTTTCAGAAACTGTACAGATTCATAAACTGCGTGGAACTTGTCTCACCTCATCATGCCGCCCGAGAACTTGTCAATACTATCCGTCAAGGACATTTTACTTCCCTATTCCAGAAAAGTGTCAAAAGGGTAATTGCTTTTCAAGTTATATACAGCTATAAATTATATTTTGAGTTGGTCAGATTACGATAGGAATGAACATTTGTTTCAGAAGGAACACGAACAGCGTAGACGTCGAAAAAGTAAAGCACAACTCTATGAAATGATTCAAGCAATTAGAAGGTAACGAGATTTTTTGATCTTTTAAATTATATTTTGCATTATATTACCTAGTTTGAGTCTCTCAACAAAGCTGTTGTTTCCAACAGAGTTCAGCAGCGTGATCACTCATTAGGTTCTATTAAAGAACAGGAACCCGTAGAAACAGAAACTGAGGCATCGGCGTCAGAAGTAACAGAGAGTAAGTTTTTATCTCCGTCCCCCGATGTGTCCAATCGTTCACCACGGCCTGGACCAGGGAGATCCCCTCGACAGCTGCGGTCACCGAGAGGCCGAAGAAAAAGATGCAGCCTTGCAGGACTCAATGTAAGGCGATTTAGCACCGACTCAGTCCTTAACGCAGACTCAGTCTCTAATATCTATGAACGCACAAGTCATAATATAGGAAGAAGACTTAGTCGAGATGTTCTAAACAGCTCTCCTCCCGATATAAATACTCGTCTTCGAACACCATCGCCGATGGTCCGCCGAGCAGAAGGATCTTCCACTCGTTCTTATCAAGATGTTTCAGAGAGATCTGACAACTTCCTCAGTCCCGACTGTCCTACGTCACGAGCTAGCGTCGAGATTTTAGTTTCTCAAGACGATTCTGACTTGCCACCAGCACCACCATACCCGAGGGTTCCTCCCGTGGGAGCTAGGTCAGAATTGTCATTATTATCGGAAGAGGAACTAATAAGATTATGGCGTAGTTCAGAACGAGAGGTAAGAGAAGCATTGTTGGGAGCACTTCAAGAAAAGAGGGCTAATTTAGATCCTAAACAAGATCCGGGATGAACAGAAGGCTATAATCCGTATTGGGAAAGGAATAGGTCTGTTCAGAATCACTTTTCATGTCTCATTGCCGCTCGGCGAGGGAGCGATAAGGAGTATCGACCAGAATACGCCCGTAGTGGTTGAGTTAGTGCCTTTTTTACATTGTTTGATGCGGACACGTCTCACAGGCGTTAGTTAGTGAATCGGTGTTCATTTCAGTGTCTTGATATTATTATTACATTTGGAAGGCTGCCTTACTTTACATTTAATTGCTTCTTCAATATTGGATCTGCGTCAAACAATTTAAATAATGGTACTCGGTAAGTAAGTTAGGTACGGAGATGTTGACGTCCAGTAAATTGATATAAGCTTTTTATAGGCGTATTAATAATGTATGAGTAAATCCGTAGAATTGATATTACTGATCGTATATGTTATAAATGTGAAAAAATATAAAATAGCTATGACCAGACAGATTTAAAGTGCTTTAACCATATAGTCTAGATCGTGATAGATATTTCATTTAATGACATTATTGTATTTAGTAAAATGTTAGAGATATATATCAAAGCATTTCAGATATCAAGATTTTTCGTGGTAACGGGAATTTGTTTAGTCATAGAAAATTGTAATTTCTGGACGCTGAATGGTACAACAACACTAGAATGATGAGTAAAACCAATTAGAAAATAAATAAACGTTCTTAATTTTTATTACTTATTAGCAAAGACAATGATGGAATTCAATGCAAAGGAGACTTTATACTGTATTAGGTAAAACAAACTTTTATGAGGGAAATTGGGCTGCATCTGGATAATGAAAGCAAATTAATTTGGTAAGGGAACGACAAGAAACCAGTAATGGATGATAAAGGATAGTACGGTCTGAAAGTAAGTATCTACAATATGATACAAATATAATTGCGATTGCTGATCGGAATTCCTCTGTTCATACAATTTGATGAGTTTATAAAAGATAAGAATAACTTTATCCACCTTCTTTTATGTCAAAGGCTGCTCTAATTTTATATATTTCCCGGTCCTGATGTCAATTTATGAAATGTCTTTCATTTATGTATGTAATTCGACTAGGTCGGAATATCGTTCAATCCATCTTTTAGCGGCAACGTAATATATTAGGACACTTTGATAAATGATTATCGCGTATCAACATCGTCTCTTTAAAGCGTTGCTTTAAGAACAAGCCTTGTAAAGCGATCGGTGAAAGTAAACGGAGCAAACGATGTGGCTAACCATGATCGTGGCCAAATGAGGCTTTGCGGTTTCCTTGTACCCTGTTTAAATACCATCTAATTTGTTTAAAGCATCCCCTTTACGTTATCAATGTTAACTATACCTTAATCTCTAAATTATTAATTACTAACGAAACTATATTTTATAGTTAGGAACTTAAATAAATGAACATACTGCCAAACATCGGATTAGGTGTTAATATTAGAGTTCACTTCTTCCTAGAGTTGCACCCTAGTAGCCTTTAGTTTAGAATTTTCTCTCTCTATTCATACCCACACATATTCGTATGTGTATTATATTTATCCTGTCCTTTGTCTTATATCTTTCATTAATATTCCCTACTTGATAAGTCTAACAAATTAAACTGAAGATATAAGCAATATTTTCAGAATAGATTTTTATACTTACTCTAGGGTAATATTTATTTTATGATTCAGTTTTCTGTTGTGATTGTATCTATCATTCCTTAATTGCACAAATGCCTGTTGCTGGGTAGCCACGTAATGGATCATCAACACTTAATGAGTCGTGATAAAATTCATCCACATTCCATTCTCTCTTTCTGTAGAGTGAATATTTTGTGACTGCGTTAAATAACGCGTCGCGTAAAACAATTTGGCCAACTATCTAAACACCCGGTATTTTGTGAAATTCTGTTTATTTTGCAACTCCGTTATGTTAACATTCACATTATGCCACTAACGATAATGGAATATTATTTTTATTCATTTGTTTGTTCTAAAACACTTATAAATTAGCTAGGTGCTTTCGTTACCAAACAAAACTCGAAATTGCATGTCTACTAATTTATGAGCATAATCAAATCAATTCGTGTATTTTCGTCGTCATAACATTAGCCCCTTACTACACTACTAAGATACCTACTCACAAATCGCTTTTGCCTTTTACTATTAGCCTAGTTCTTTTCTGTATCTGCCCCCATATTCACAAACGCTTCGATTCGATAAGTCGTAAGTCTATCTTTTTTTTGACATTACGATAGTGAGCGAGATAGTCATAAGACTTTTCGCATCGAAATCGAATCAAAACGTTTTTCTAAATACGGGGCCTATACTCTTTCAATTTTCTTTCTACTTTTCTAATGTTCGGCAAAACAACGAAACATTAATTTGCAGATACTTTATCACCTATTCCAATTCGGACCAACATAATTCTTTGAAATAAATTTAATGGATTAAATCTATTGGATGTGAGTCATCTAGTGATATATGAAGTCTTATGCATTTCTCTCTCTAAATAGTAGGTAAAGTGTAATGTTAAAGTAAAAATAAAATGATTTTAAGCATTGGTAGGTAAGATAATGTTTTGTAAAAAGACGGAGGGGCATGCTCTTTCAAATTATTTAAATAAGTAGGTACAAGAAAAAATGATAAAAGCAAATGAATAATCTTAGTGAATACAATTTGGTTAAAGGTTTATTATGTCCGTCGCCAATGATATCCTTTATTTGAGTGTTATGCCTTTTATTGCTTGAATATTATGCTTGATTAAGGAAAAAAAGAGGACATTATAGTGTTATTAACACTTATAAATGGCAATCATTAGCAACGTATCAACTGTAAAAACAAATATTTATTTGTCATGTTTATTACAATATTAGGCATGGGCTCATTATGTGAGGTCGTTAAACATTATTAGATAGATACAAATTGATTAATTTGTTTTTATTTATACAAATGCTTATTATGACAAAGGTTTTATCCTTTTAGGTTTAGAATGATTTTAAGGTGGTGATTGACTGGCGTAGTTATAAATTATTTTTAATTATAATAAAATACCCTTCGGTTTGTGGAGAGATCCATTTATAAATACATTTTTAAAGTTAACGAAAGTCACCAAAACTTGCATCCAAAAGTGTATCTAACGGTTTTTTATTGCCTACTAGACTCTTAAAAAATTGATGAACTGCGATGCCGGACGTCTGAAACACAGTTTAAAAAGTCACTAAGTTCGCCATTTTGAAAATCCATAAGTCAAGACTTCGGCGTCATATCAGCCATCACAAGTCAACGTCGTTGGATTGTATCTGCTGACTGATATCAATCGTGTTGCTGTCAAGTCGTTTTGACGCGCGTCAAAACTACATTTGCACTGCATTGGTTTCAAAAGAATATTCGACCTCAAATAGAAACGATGATAAATTATTATGGTGATAGATTTTCTTTGAAACATTTTTCCGATCTTCGTTTGTTTTCTGCTATATAAATTAAACTTGGCCTATAACACGCAATGGCATTTTGGAGTAATTTTGACGGTCGTATTGAGAGGAATATGCAATAATACTTGGCGTATCTCGGGATAAGCTAAATTGTCTTGGAAGCCGCTACCAATTTAATCAAAACAAAGCAAAGAGAATGGAAAACGTAACGACTCCATTTTCCTCCTTCGAAAAGCGGGAGACAAAATGAACGATAATATTTTTCATAAATATCACTACTATTATCTCAAATTACTACAATACGAAGCTGAAAATAAAATTCAATACAATTTTTTTACTAGCAGCTTTCAGGAATTCACTTATTCCACATGAAATCGAGTACCGGGACGAAATAATATCACAATCCGAGTATAATGAACTGTAGGAAGGCATCCGGGTAATTTTCAATTTAAACCGAGTAATTCCCAGCTAAACGACCCGAAAGCTTCTTGAAACGAACAAAATTAAATAACTGGAGTCAGTCACCACCTTTATTTTATTTGTTGTACTTAATTATAAAGACGAGACGCCAATTTAATATTAGAGATTAAATTGTATAATTATCCAATATTTTATCTGTATATTAATGTAAATATATGAATGACTTAATAGGTATTACAATTAAAATTAATGTGTACTTGGGGCAGATATTCGTTAATAGGACAGTGATGACAGAAATATTAAAAAATATAAGAAATTATTGAAACACTTTTGCTCATGTGTTTGTATTCATGTGTGATTATATTCAACTGTTAGGAATTGATAATTAAACCGTAGTAAGAACATAAATCGTGTAGATGTGAATAATATGAATGTTCTTAAAAGAGCAAGTTTACATAATAAATTCTTAAAATATGTTAGTAGATTGTAAGGAAATGATTACTGTCCTATTAATACACAAAATGACGATTATATACTTAGTTGAGAAAAATAAAATATTTGTGCCAACATTGTTTGTTTTATTTGAGTACCGACGACTTTTTTATTTTTCCTAGGGTACCAGAGCCGATAGAAAAACTAATAATATTGTCTACTTGAGACGTAAGTACGGGATCTGCTGTTATATCACCTTTATATCTGTGATAACTGATAAGGCACTGAAACAACACGATTGCAATCAATGCATCAACAGAGGGATGTCGTGGTCAATTCGCTTGACATATCCAATATATTAGCCGTATTGACGTCACTCCTGGGACGAGGAAACATTGATGGATTTAACAACGGTTGGATTACACCATATTAACATCTTTGACAGTCGTTACAGGACTACAGGTACTTAGTTACCCGGAATTCTGACAACCAGTCTTACCAATGAGTTTCGTATTAACCATTACTAAAGAAGAATAATGACGGCACGGTTGGCGGAGTGGTTGAGGTGATTGACTGCTGCGTTTCGTGTCGCGGGTTCGAATCCCGCACGGAGAAAACAACAGATAGTTGTTCCGGGTCTGGATGTTTGTGTATGTGAATTTAAATGTTTGTAAATGCACCACCAAGGCAAGTTTAAAAAATTAAAAAATTGCTTCTACCGTGTTATTTACCAATTCCTTTTTTATTGTCAGACGCACGCAGTCTGTGGCTTTTTTTTTTGGCGGGTGGAAAATCATCAAATAACCCCTCTCGCTCTTGGGTAGAACGAAAGGGAGTGTCACACTTCTACTGACTAAAAACCACCCATGTTCCTTCTTAGCCCGTCGAGGCCGCGGTATCTTTAGCGAACAACCCGCAGCCCCGACGGGGCAGTCTGTGGCTTTATGTAAAACTCTAGTAATCAGCTGTATCTGGTTTGAATAGAAGCCGACTACAACATAGTTGAGAAAGGGTTAGTCAGATGATGATGATGTACAGCATATTTAAGCTTTTTCTTTCATATTTACATTGACGTAATGATACCACGACGTGGACGGCTGAAGGAGGTGTATGGAAGTAAAATCGTGTTGTGCCGACCCGAAGTAAAATGGGATATGGGTAGGAAGACGATAAGGAAGAGTTAGGACACACCTAATGGATCCTTAGGCGTATTCGTCGTCATCCTAAACTACGTTCGCATGTGCGATAGGGATGAGTTTCTTGCCCGTTCTTCTCCATAGAGATCTACGCTAGGGAATGGGCAACTACAGTACTTTCACAAGTTATTATGCCTTGTGACTGTGACTGTAGCTTAGGAGTGCAATGCGTCGTCCCGGGGGTTACTGCGTCGGGTTGCGCGTCGCCAGATGTCTGCGGCGGCGAGTGCTGTGGGTGCGGGGTGCGCGGCGGCTCGTGCCGTGGCGGTGGGTGCGCGGGGCTCCGGGTCGCGGGGTGGCGGTTGCGCGTTGCGGCGTGCATTCGTTGTTCCGTGATTTGGAGTCTCGTGCATTCGTTGTTGCGGTGTGCGTCGCTGCGTGCTTTCGTGCTCGCAGTGTTCGTTGTTGCGGGCATTCGGCGGCGTGTGGTTCGGCGTGGTGGCTTTCGGGATGACGTATTGCACTCGTAGTTTAGTTTTATGAATTGTTCTTCTGACATTCAGAAGTACCAGTAATGGTTTAATTGAAATAAATGCTTTGACTTTGACTTTGACTTTGATGCATTCAAGCAAAATATTTTAGAATTGATACAAAAGCAACTAGTTAGACTGCATCAACCAGCAAAATGCTGGTGGTTTCTTACCACAGCTTAGGTAAAGCAAGTTAAATGGATTATAATTATATTCTTGTTTGGATAGATTAGTTACCGATGCAGTTTGTGCATAAAAGCTGAAGACGAACGTATGGTTTAAAACACTTGAGCGCTGTTATTTAATTAACTATACAAAAGATTCTACACTATGGACTAGGACACTATCAAGTAGGTACCACATAAGTAATATACACCTCGAAAAAATAATATGTAAAATTGATAAAATAATGGTGACTTTTTTGGAGACTAGTGTCTCAATCATCCCCCCCTTCTGGGGGAGGTCTATGTCCAGCAGTGGACGTCGTATGGCTGAAATGATCATGATCTGTCAGCATCTGTACATGGGACTAAGGTATGACTATCTACAGGAACAAAAACGATAATCCCAGCACCTAGCTATTTAATCATGTTCAATATTAAGGTTCGTCCTTCGGTACCACTGAATTGAATTCAGTGGTACCTAAGGACGTACCTTACCTACATTATGATTATTTATGCAAAAAAAACCTTAAAATATACGGTGTCGATTAGTATTTAATCATCCAAGCCACTATAACTTCAAGACCTAATCGCTAATAATTATAAAGATTGATAAAAAATAACAACAGCCTGTTGTAAAAAATGAAGCTACCTGTATTATCGATGCAATCAACAAAATCAATGAACGCATTACAAATAAAACGACGCGACCGGTATTGCAAAACAACAATGTATTTAACATTTTAGTTTAGTCGCCTCTAAGCCGTAGTCGACGTCTGAGCACAAGTGAGAACAAATGCACGAACAGATAATAAAAAGAAAAAAATCATAATGAAAATCTTCTTTGTGATAGTGGCACTATGTTCTGTACAAATTGTGACATCAACTTTGTGTTATTGGAACACTGGCTGCCCATACAATTTTTTCTCGAATAAAACCCCTTATAATTTGGTTAGGGGTGACATCAGGGATTCTCTAGTCAAATTAACAGGTAAGACAAAACATTTATTTACTTTCACTATCTCAAGAATATATAAATAATCATACTATCTATCTCTTTTTTTTTTGCGGGTGGATAATCATCAAATAACGGTCCCGCTCTTGGGCAGAGCTAAACTGACTAAAAACCGCCCATGTTCCTTCTTAGCCCTTTATGTCGAGGCCGCGGTATCTCTTGCGAACAACCCGCAGCCCCGACGTGAGTACTGTCTATCTATCTTCAAGGCCAGCTTCATCTATGTAGTACCTACCTAACGGCCCTGATTTATTGATTAAGTACTCAAATAACCTTGAACTTAATAAATACATAATTATACTTATATCCGTTGTTTTTCTACACAGAACAAAGTCTGTATACCTAATTAATTTTATTTAAAACTGGTTTCAATATTAACAAAAATCCTAAACTATCAAAAAGTGTCTTTATTCTATTTAGAAGTCTCACTATTATCATAAATACATAAAAGTTATCATACTTTCGTTACATTACATAACAAATCTAAACATGCTGCATATAAACTCACGCCTTTGCCCCGTTGAGGAGTCAGCAGAACAGCCATACCTCCTTACATTACCTACTTCTTTTGCAAATTATGAAAAAAAATAGCTAAAATCTTTTCAAAAACGTAACGTATAATATGAAATAGAATGGATTTTGAACACAGTTTTTAATATAGGTACAGTCCGCACAAGATGCTAAGCAACATTGCCATTTTCAAAATGTCATCAATTTTGTGAATGAACTTTATTTTGGGTTACGGAGGTCAAAGGCCAATGACCCCTTGATACTTGTTAAGCAGAATATTACAATAATGTCAGCCATTTACTGTCCCACTGCTGGGCAAAGGCCTCTCCTCATACAGTGAAAGCTACCGCATTCACTAACCGCGATTGCCTGAGACAGGTTTCAGACTTTCAAGTAGGTACAGGTTTCCTCACAATGTATTCTTTCACCGATGTCAGTGAAATAAATGAATAAAATTATGAATTGAAAAAGACAAAAGAAGCAATACTTGCCCAGATTTGAACCCATAAACTCATGCAAGAGAGGCGAAATCATGACGAGATCACAAGGTCACAGTGATAACCTCGTTAACACGGCTCTTTAAAGAACTATAACCAAAATACAAGAGCACCACACAACATCATTTTACATCGTAGTTGTTTATATTTTTGGATAGTTGTCAAATATAATTGAATTAAGACGTCCTTTGTTACCATCATCATCACATCAACTCAACTCAGAACACGTCTACCACAACAATCATAGGTTCATCGGCTACTAGGGCCCGCCCATTGCCTCTTCAGCTTGCTTATTTCGTGACCTATGTAGTGGACCACATTTGTTCCCGTACGGATCAAATTCGATAATCTCTAAACAACAAGTTTTTTGCAATGTCATGTCTTTTGAATTCAGTTTTATTTCACAAAAACTACATAACATTCCAGGTTGTGAACCAGTCAGCATTTGGGGGCTGGTCAGACATGGTCAAAGGTATCCTGGTATAGAATTCGGGAAATTCATGAAAGCAGCGTTGGTAGTAAAAGATTACGTCGTATCTAGCTACGAACGAGGTAACAGTTCGCTTTGCGCTCAAGATGTGGAAAATTTGCGTAACTGGCAAGTTAATACAGAAATGTTTGATAAACCTTTCCAACTTACCAAAGAAGGCTATGAAGAATCTAAAGGGATTGGCCGAAGACTGAAACAGGCTTTCCCAAAATTATTGGCAAATCTTGACAAAAATGATTATAAGTTTCGCCCTGCACCAGGGGCCTGGATGGGAGATAGTGCCAAGGCCTTTGTTAATGGTCTTTACGATAAGGATCTAACTGTAGAACCACCCAGGACTGACTATGACGTATTGTCGGTGAGTGTTTTAATTTCCATTTATAAGTAGCGTTTCGGCCAAATTTTCTCTCGAGTGCCAAAAAAGGACTTGGTCAAATGCATTAATTAAGAATAAGTATTATAACAGTAAGATAATAACGAGTTTTAAATTTTTCAGCCCTATGACACATGCAATAAATATATCGATGTGAAGAAAGATCCAAAAACGTTCGCAGAAGCGAATAAATATCTGAGTTCTGCCGATTTTCTTGCTGTAAGGCAACTATTTCTTTTTTATTAAACAATTATATTATCACTAGAACTCCACGTTAAAAAAATATATTTTATTTTCAGTCAAGGGACAGAATCCAAAGACGTCTTGGAATTGATTACCCGTTAACAGATACTAATATCACGGCTCTGTGGGACTTGTGCCGTTACACTTCATCGGGGCTTACTAGCACTCTCAGTCCATGGTGCGCGCTGTTTACGACCGAAGATTTGAAAGTGTTGGAGTATATCGCTGACTTGAGACATTACTACAGAAGTGGCTACGGAACACCCATAAATGAGCTATTTGGGCAGATTACTTTGACCGAGTTGCTCAAAAGTTTTCAGGATATCAAAAGCGGCAAAGGAAAAAAGATTACAACTTATGTTTCTCATGCTACTATGATGGACATGATATATACAGCCCTTAAATTATACAAAGACGATGACCCCTTAACTGGCTCACTGAGAAATCCTGAACGGATGTGGAGAAGTAGCAAACTAGCAGTATTTTCCGCCAATCTAATGGTTGTCCTAAACAAGTTAGTATCGGTAGAAGTTTTATTTCTCTGTTGGTCGCAGTTCTGTAACAGAAAAAACAAAGTTAATTTAGTTCAAACCTCAAAGACATTCACAATTGATTCGTTTAGAAAGTTTTGGTTTAGATTGCGCTGTCTTTTGGAAGCGTGTGCAAACGTCTTGGTCCAGAACAAGCTCTCTACCTATTTCATCATAGTCTGTTAAGGTGGACGCGCCAGGGTAGCCCACGAATGGAGATAGAACCGATGTGGCATATCAACCTGTCCGCCATTTTGATTTTGTTTCGAAATCGCGGCCCACGACGAAAGTGATATGGATGGATAGAGGCTATATAGACGAACAAAAAATGTCCAGTAACACGGTAATCCAAAAGTGTCACGTTAGAGAGATATTTGAAGGTAAAGATCGACAAATGAGTACAACGACATTCATTAAAATAGACTTATTACGTGTATAGGCGTTAAATTGTATCCAAATAATCGTTTATTATTATGCGCACGAGAAAATCGCTTTGCATCGCAATGAAACGCTATGTTATGCTAAAGAATAGTTTTCTCGTGCTCCTAGTAGTATGTAATGTTATACTTTCTTTCAATAAACAGTAATAATAATAATCAATGCCTATAGACACGTAAAGGGTATATTTTTTATGTGGTCTTTGTACTCATATGTCGATCTTTACCTTTAAATATCTCGATAACGTGACACTTTTGGGGTTACATGACATTTTTTGTTCGTCTAGGTGTCCTCTACCCATACCGACATTCCAATTTCATCGTGGGCTGTGATTTCTAAAAAAAATCAAAATGGCGGTGGGTCGATATGCCAGCTTCCATACAAAAAAGTTCAAACCCTTTAATTTTTCTTATGTTTTTTGCAATGTTCAGATCAGTGTAAGGTTGTATATTCAATAAAATATGAAAAATATCGCAAAAATTTGAAATTTGCGGACTGCCTTGGCGCTTACGTCCTAACCCAACAAATATTGTATAAGCGTGGTCAAGCGCAACTGCTGTGCATGAGGTCTTATGTAGTATTATATCCGACGGTTCGATTCCCAGATAAATTGATATTAGGTTTTTTCATCGGGAATTTCTTAGGAACAGTTACGCCGTCTGGATTTATGCCTGATTGATGACAAAAGGCTCGCCCCCTATTACATGAGACTTAAACATTAGTGGTGAATTGTGCGTGTACTAATAGGTACACCTCTGCCTAACCCTTCTAGGATTACACGCGTGATGTTATGTTACAATCACGTAATAATTACAGGCAGTTTAGTTTCACGCTGATCTTCGTAGCAGTTAGGGTGCAAACTTGGCAACAGTAAACTTAGTTTTAACTAGAGCGATGTCATCAGTGTGAAGACCACGTTTAAGTTCTTATAACTTTCCTGCTTATTATTTTGAGTGAAGTGCGGCAAACTTCCTGTCGGGGCTGCGGATTGTTTGAAAGAGATACCGCGGCCTCGGCGCAAAGGCTAAGAAGGAACATGGGTGATTTTTAGTCAGTAGAAGTCTGACACTCCCTTCCGCTCTGCTAAAAAAAAAAAGTATGGTACACTTTATTAACTAGAAGCAGTGGTGGCCCAGTGGTAGTGGCCAACGCTGCTGACTTACGAACAATAAGTCGTGGGTTCGAATCCAGGCAGGCGGATTACTTTGTGTAATTTATTTCATCACCACTGCTCTCAAAACGGTAAAGGGAAACATCGTGAGGATACCAGTATGTCTTAGAACCAGAAAAGACATGTGACATCTACCAACCCGCGCTGGGCTCGCGTGGTGAATTATAGCCCATCCCTCTCCTAGAGTGGAGGCCTGAGTCTATGCCGTAGGAACATTATAGGCTTATGATGCCTTCATTTATTTTTATTTTTTTTTATTTTTATTCAAGTGGAACAACAAACAGCTGTAATATAAAGCATTGAAATCATACATATACAAATGTTATTGACAATATTACAGCCCACAACGCTGTTCACAGATTAATAACGATTTGTTAACACTTTTCCTGCATCAAGGGATGGTTTTAACCTGGGTCACGGGCTAAGCATTGCCATCCCTATAACGTGGCAATGCCGCCATCCTCTTGGGCACACATACCAATCCACAGTGCATAATAGCACAATCAACATTATAATGTTGCACCACGCACGCCCAGTGCCTGTTGGTACATACCTTCCAATACTTGGTTCTAGGACATACCGGTATCCTCACGGTGTTTTCCTTCACCGTTTTGTGAGCAGAGCTTCACCGTTTTGTCAGACAGTGATGTCCAATAATTTTAATTTGTAACATTTTTGTATATTATTTCAGGTGCAACAAGGGTGCCGACAACTACAATGTTGTGTTTTACTTGAACGAGGAACCATTACAGTCAATTTGCAAAGAAGGAGTATGTACTTGGGGAGAATTCGAAGATATGCTGTCGCCATTCCTGAATACAACTACCAACTTTTGTGGATAATTACATATTTGTGATAGATAGTTTCAGTATGCAAATGATACCTAGATAATTTTATACATTTCATTCATCATGTTTAAGTTTAAGTTTGAAATATTGACGTCTGTTTAAATCTATTTTCACTTGTTAAAAATATCAATATTTTATTTTGAAAAATCTTTCGTAATTAAAATATTTTTGAGGATACGTTACTTAATAAATTAATGAGTAAGTGTACAGCCTACTATTTCTAATCTGGATCGACGATAAGGTTATTTCTTTTCTGTAAAAAATATTTAACAAAAAATAAAACCGACTTCAACAAAAAATAAAACAAAAATGTGAAAAATAAACTTTACAACAGAAATAAGTTTCTGAAGTCGGTGACTTTTGTTTGTTTTATTTAATTTGCCACCGACTTCAGAAACTTAATTTTTCATTCTTTTTTATTCATGGGACCACCTGGGAAGTAGGTACCTATACCCTTTCAAACAAAACAAAAAAAAAACTAAATAGGTCCAGCCATCTTCGAGTAATCGGGGAACATACATAAAAAAAAAAAAGTTCCGACGAATTGAGAATCTCCTCCTCTTGGAAGTCGGTTCAAAATCAATTCACCCTTTTCAGAGTTTTCCTACATCTCTCGTAAAATTGAACCAAGAAAAGGATGAGAAAAGTTGAGTTGAACTCACAAAGCCGTAGTAGCAAACAATATTTATAACACTCATTCATAAATAATAGGCCAATTTACAGTCAACAGCAAATCGAAATTGATTTTTCATAGTATTTTAATGAAAAACAAAGTTCTACCATCCAATTTTCTTTAAAAGTTCTTTATACGTTCTACAAAACAATTTTTTTTCAGATTCCCCCCCCCCCCTCATACTTTTCTAAGTATGACCCTCTGGGTAGAGGACAGCTTTCACGGCATTAGAAATGAATGTTGCATCAACTATTGATTTAAAAAATATATTTAAGTTTTTCGCTTGGTACGGAAAAAAAATGCCAAAATTATGAAACGTTTGTATACTCTGAGCCTGAGGTACGTAGCCATAGGTTTCTTTCCACAAAACTTGACATTGTAACGTCTATAAATATCAGGCAGCAATGCCAAGTTTCGCGATCAGCTAGTAAACTGCAGTTACCGAGCTTGCGGCGGGCTGTCCACCAGGCTAACTATCTGCTTATGACGAGCTGATATCTTGCTTATGAAGGGTTATCGTCACTATCACTCGCGGGGTGAGGAAGACCTACTAGGATCCCGTCAACCTCCTGCGCGTGAAGGCTACTCCGCGCTGTTCCTAGCCTTCACGCGCAGGAGTACGACGGGATAGCGACGACGGGACGCGTCGCCTAGCAAATTCGGTAAGGTAGTACCTACGCCTGATGTCCCGATCAGTTTACGTGACGTTGTCTCATTTGTTTATTTATGCTTTATTAATGGTCCTGACCCTTACTCCTTTTTTATTTAATGTTAGCTGAGATAGCCGTTGCGCGGGATATATTATAATGCACAAGTGTCTGCTTTTATACTTCAACCTACTTCATTATCATCATCATCAGCCTGAAATGTTCCCACTGCAGGGACTTAGGACTTCTCTCTAGGAGAAGGATGGGGTTAATCCACCGCGCAGGCCCAGTGCGGGTTGGTAGATGTCACATGTTTTCGATTTTTTTGGTTCTAAGACAGGACTTCCTCACGATGTTTTCCTTCGCCGTTTTGAGAGCAATCTACTTGAAATATCACAGTTTAGAATCGATTTTATCACTAGCAAATATCAGCATAACCAGTAGTACCACGTAACCTTTTAAACCAAAAATAAAGTAGATTTTTTGACTCTATTGTAAAAAAGAGGTCACTGATGCAGTTTAAAAACAAAACTGAAGATTAACGTATGGGTCCATTATGTTTTATTTTTGTGTGTGGAAATTCGTATTATGACCTCTTCTTGGGACCCAGACCCACGGAGGAGTTTGTCAGACTTTGATCTAAACTACATCTTGTTCTTCATCTTATAATCGTTTTATTAATTGACCTCTATCACGCCTGATGTTAAGGTTAAATGATGGAAGGGGCGTGCCCAGAAGATGCCTTTCAATTTTTCTTTGAAGGCAAACGTTAGGGGTTACGGACGGTACGTTCGTAGACGGACGATTTAAACTTTGGTGGAAACACAGAATGCAGTGAGTTCATCTACCTTAGACCGGGGTGATGGAGCACTTACTCAGAACGTCACGTTTCACCGGCCATATGTCGACACGTGTGACTTTCATGTGGACCCTGTCAAAAGTTGATGTCACCTCAATGCATTACAAATAAAATGTCGTAACCGGTATTTGCAAAGTGACTCTGTTTCAAAATATTCTAGTTTAGTCATCTCTAGGACCTAGTCCGAGCACTATAGTTCTAGAATAAATAAAACAAATATCATAATGAAAATCTTGTTGGTGATAGTAGTACTATGTTCGATACAAATTGTGACATCAACTTTCTGCTATTGGAATACTGGCTGTCCATACAAATATTTCTCGGATAAGACTGCTTACAACGCAGTTAGGGGTGATATAAGGGATTCTTTGGTCAAGCTAACTGGTAAGTGGAAACATTTATATTATAGGCCTGAAATACTGTCAAACATTCTTATAAAGGCTAATGTCATAATAGGGTAATTAACAAAAAAATCTAATTAGTCCGTCAGATAGATTACCAAAAAATATTGAACACGTATTTTTTCATTTTTCACGTAAACAAACAATGAAGACGACACAGTGCTTTGAAAACTCGTTAGACGTCATATTCTAAGACATTTGTATGACATTTTTAACGGTAAGTGACGTCACAAACCCCCACTCAAATCTTTGACGCGTTTTATCGTCGTCAATTTTATTGATTTGATAAAACAAAAAATACGTAACCAATATTTTTAGATAATCTAACAGACGGACTAATTAGAATCATATTTTTTTTTGTCAGGAAACATCCCTATTAACTGACTGCCTCGTTGGTCTAGTCGTAGCAAGCGCGATTGCTGAGCATCAGGTTCTAGGTTCCCAGGGATTCCCGGGTCGGGTGTTATGGGGTTTTTCCATCTGGGATTTCTCAGTACCAGCCACGGAGTCTGGATTTGTTGCCCGGTCAATGGCAATAGGTTCGCCCCCTATTACATGTGACTTAAACATAACTGGGTGAACACCTTTGCCTACCCCTTCGAGGATTACAGGCGTGATGTTATGTTTATGTTATCATAATAAAACAAAAACTTTCCACTGCTGGGACACGCGACTCCTGTCTGTAAAAGGTAATGAGCAGCGATTCACAACTCAGACCTTGTGTGGGTTGGTGAATGTTATTCAAATCCAATCGTTCTGATTTTTGGTTCTGAGATAAATGAGAAAATATTTTTAAATGTTTTGAGAGCATTCGTGACAAAATAAATTGAACAAATTGTCTACCCGAGTTCGAACTTACGTACTCCTATAACTGTAATACTCTTGAGTCAACTCTCGTGAATCTTGTTACCCAGATAATTGAGGTGTCTAGGATTTACATAGAGGTCGTCAACGGGGACTACCCGTAAACTTATGGGGCTCAGGCCCCCTAGACAAAATCCCTTTTCTGTAAGCGTTAACGCCAACGGAAAGATCAAATTGTATTGAGTTGACATTAGCTTTACAGATGACATCACGTGATATCTCTAAAGCTAATGTCAACTCCATACACAGAAAACTGACTCCAACATAACAGAATAAGCAGAACCATGACGAAGAAAGGATACGGCATTCTTTTACCTATCACCTCCAAATCAAGGTCGTATTCACCTTGTAATAGTTCTGATCTATTTCTTAATATTAGAAAATACCCTTGAACTTTAAAAAAGTCACAAATGTGGACGATGTTCGCGTAAACAGAACAAACTAAAAGCTAACAAACAACTTTATTTACAATAAAAAGTCTTAAACATGCTAATAAATACAAAAAAATCATAAACTATAAAGGAGAACGCTAGTGTTAGTGGTTAAAAACAGTATGGGTTATGAAGATAAAAGGTCACTGACTTCAACTTAATCAGGAGAAGCAAACAATGACCTTTCGTGATAATCATAACCTGTGAACCAACTATTTTGTGCTGCGGATTTCAAGCAATGTATGCTGTGGGCCATTACCTTATGTAGTGGTCAAGAGAAAAAGACAAAGAAAGACCCAGGTTGATTTGTAAGAACGATAATATCATTATTTTACTTATTAATTTTGATATTCATTGCTGTTCCGGTGGATGCAAAAGGCTGTCGTTCGTTATTCCTTGGTCCAGCAGTGGGCATCTTATAGCTTTTTTTTTTTTTTTCTTTTTGGGGGGTGGGAAATCATCAAATAACCCCTCCCGCTCTTGGGCAGAGCGAAAGGGAGTGTCAGACTTCTACTGACTAAAAACCACCCATGTTCCTTCTTAGCCCTTCATGTCGAGGCCGCGGTATCTGCAAACAACCCGCAGCCCCGACAGGCAACATCTTATGGCTGAGGATGATTGCCGATTCGTACTGCATTCGTTTTCAACCCTAAGAAAGGTGTTATGTTCAGAAGTAAAGTATAGTTATGAGCATCTCTTATTGTACGGAAAATCCATACAAAACGAGGCTGTGCCTAAGCTTAGATGACTGATTTTTATGCACGGCCTCTTAAATGGGATATGTACAGGTTGATGTGACGCCGTATATACACGCATGAAAGTGCCGTGTGAACGGCCATTTATTGTTATAAAAATATACACACGAATAGAGAAAATCCGCCATTTTGGAAGTCGGTTATGACTCATTGCTACCATAATTTTCGTGCATACTTTAGCCAGGCCCCGAACATTGGACGATGACGCGACAGGCACGTCATGGACACCTGCGTGAAGGATGACCTAGCACGTAGCGCGTCATTGGCCCCCTGTGATGTTTTATGCGTATTTCTCCGTTATCTTGCGTCGATCTGCTAAAAGAAAAGTTCTTTGTGTGCTTCGATTCCTAATTGTTGATGTTCAAAGGAAATATGGCATCACAAGGTAGGATTTGCTTATTTCATTAAAATGTTATAGAGGTCGTAAACATTTTTGTAAATTTACTTGTAGTAGTAGGTCATTTGACAACACTTTTGGCGCAGTGGCTGAGCGATTAGACTGCTGTGCTGCGTGTCGCGGGTCCGATCCCCGCACGGAAAAAACATTTGTATGACCTACAGATAGTTGTTCCGAGTCTGGGTGTTTGTGTATGTGAGTTTAAATGTTTGTAAACGCACCCACGGTACAGGAGAAATTCCTAGTGGGGCAACGTTTTCTTAAAAAAAAATGTTTGTATTAATTATTTGCAGATCAGCAAGGAGACGATTTTTTTCCGAAATGTAGTCAGGCATTATTCACTGATTAAGATAACAATAAAGAAAACGTTTTTTTTTTCCTGAAACTAGTCAATCGATTTTGCATATTTCAAAGAAGCTTAAATTGGGGCACATTTTACCACTTTGGAAGTATCAGTCTATCTTCCAAACGATTGGCTTTGACAAAAATAGGTTTTAGGAACCTATATACCTATCTATAAACACCCCGCACGTACAGGTGTGATATTCTTTTTTAATTCCATGTGTGAAGAGCCTCTTAATCTTATATATTTCTTATTTTTGTATAACAATCGCAAAGCGGTTCACAGAATACATCTACCTTCTAAGTGACAACTGTATATAGTCCTAATAGTTTGGGAACAAAGTGGCTGTGACATAGACATACAGACTGATATGACTTTTTTTGCCATTCTGCTACGGAACAATAATAAAAGTATTTAAATTTATATAATACTAGCTGTTCCCGGCATGCGTTGCAATGCCCTTTTTCCTACCTAATACCTGCCTGTGTACCAACTACCTACCTACCTACTACCTCCTACCCTACCTACCTACCTACTACCCTACCTACCTACTACCCTACCTACTACCCTACCTACCTACTACCCTACCTACCTACTACCCGACCTACCTACTACCCTACCTACTTACTACTCTACCGATTACCCTGGCTACCTACCTACCACTTTCTCACCTGTTAAACCTTCCCTGGACTTCCACGAATAATTCAACACTATAATTAGCCAAATCGGTCCAGCCGTTCTCGAGTTTTAGCGAGACTAACGAACAGCTATTCATTTTTATATAATACTAGCTGACCCACACAACTTCGTCTGCGTCACATAATATAGCTTATAACCTTTCTCGATAAATCGACTATCCAACATATTAAATTGAGTTAAATCGTACTCGTAACAAACAAAAAATCTTACCTTTCCTCTTTATATTTATTTATTTATATTTATTTTACTATAGGTATCTCTTACTGTTTAATATACAGTAACACCTTGTACTAAACATTATGGTGCAGTAAATATTTTAAATTTGAATTTCTCCGGAGCCCCCAGAGGCCAGAATCCCCACGTACCTACCGCACCGGACCGAATGACTGCCACGCGCTTAATTATTTTGTCGCCCGTATATTTTTACATTGCGATATCTTCTAAGATATTTGTTTAAACTGTATAGAGTAAAAGGCACAAATATTCTATATTAAATTTCCGTGCTAACAAATACATTTATATAGATATAGATTAATACCATATGGGTTAAATAAGCTTCGCAAAATATCATTATTTTTAACATAACATTTAATTATTAAAAAATGGTTACAGTGAGTCAATCTTAAAAGATAAACATATGCTGTCGCGGACTTTTTTTTAGAACTTTTAAAGAAGAACAACTCCTTCATACATGATATTTACGTAACTTAAACCGTTTTCGCAGCGCACGCAACGGAAGCTCTCAAAAAGAAATATCTTTTCCCGTTTTTGCAACATTTTTCATTTATGCTCCGCTCCTTTTGATTGTAGCGTGATGTTATATAGCCTAAAGCCTTCCTCGATAAATGGACTATCCAACACTAAAAGAATTTTTCAATTCCAACCAGTAGTTCCAGAGTTTACCCCGTTCAAACAAACAAACAAACAAACAAACAAACAAACTCTTCAGCTTTATAATATTAGTATAGATATAGCTGTACCCCGCGTGCGTTGCAATGCCCTTTTACCTGCCTACGTACCAACTACCTACCACCTACCTATTACCTACCTACCTACATACTACTAATTTCTCACCTTCTCTGGACTGCCACAAATGTTTCAAAACCAAAATTAGACAAATCGGTCTAGCCGTTCTCTAGTTTTAGCGCGACTAACTAACAGCAATTAATGTTTATATTATACGCAAACACCATTTGAAAAATGTTTTTTCTATTGGGAAAGAAACAGTAATTATTTGTGATTATTGTAATAATGTCGTATTATATGGTCTATTTGAAGTTGTCATTCGTTGACTGAACAACTGAACGTCACTCAATTGTTTTGCCTTCCCGGAACGTCTCCACTAACACTTGAACTTTATAGTACGCAACAACGTAACATTAAAGCTCAAATTGATTTTACGTTTTAGTTAGAAAACGTTTGTATGGGAAAAAGAAAAGGGCTGTTTTTAGGGCTTTTCCGGCCATTATTCGAATTTTTCTCGCCGTAAAAATAAATCCTTGAACTTCAACGAACATTTAAAAAAAAAATCAGCCAAATCGGTCAAGCTGTTTTCATGCTATGTCGTGACAACGGAAAACGGGTTTCATTTTTATATATATAGATAGATTACGACATAATATACAGGCAACCGTTTCCACGTCGGTGTTCCTTCCACCCCGTATATTATTATGTTTGCAAACTGTTTCCAAAGGTTTGCTATCCCTGACTTATAAAATATATATTCTAAATAAATGGCACAGGGTATAATCAACTTCAATGTTTAATTTAGGATAAAAAGTGGTAGTTCTCTTTATTTCAATCTTTTTAAATCTGTTTTTAAGTTATTTCGATGTGACGCGCCAGGTGCGTCATGGGCCTTTTTTTTTTTTTTTTTTGGGGGGTGGGAAATCATCAAATAACCCCTCCCGCTCTTGGGCAGAGCGAAAGGGAGTGTCAGACTTCTACTGACTAAAAACCACCCATGTTCCTTCTTCGCCCTTCATGTCGAGGCCGCGGTATCCCTTGCGGACAACCCGCAGCCTCGACAGGCGTCGGCCCTTGCGGGCCCCTTCCATGTGGCTGACATCTCTTTGAGTGCGTCATGGGCCTCCCGTGGAATTTGAAAGAATCGATGAATCGGTTAACAGTTAAATATTAAAATACAAAATGAGTAAATAGTATGTGGAATTTTATATGATGTAGCTTCTAGCAGTTTTTAAATGAATTCAACATACCTTTTTTAGACTGTCAAATGGATATTAGGAATTTATAATGGACACTGGTCCACCACCACCCTCAAATTTATAAATGGAGCCCGTTACAACTTGGGTATCAGGCCCCATTTACGAGTTTGCAGGTCATTTGTGTTCGATTCCAGCTAGTCCATTTGTGTAACTTATTTTACGTATGAACAATTGTTAGATAAAAATCACAAATGCTTGCACGATTTAGTTTTAAATATCGATTTTGATAAAAATCATTTGATTTGTTCTAGGATGTGAGCCAGTCAGCATTTGGGGATTCCTTAGACATGGTCAAACATATCCTGGTCTAAAGTACGATACGTTTGGACAGCACATGAAAGCAGCAGTAGGCTTTAAAAATTACATCCTAGATAGCTACGAAAGAGGGAACTGCTCACTTTGCGCTCAAGATGTGGAAAATTTAGGTAACTGGCAAGTTAATAATGAGCTGTTCCGTGATACTACTCAACTTACCAAAGAAGGTTATCAAGAATCTGAAGGTGTTGGCCGAAGACTAAAACAGGCTTTCCCGAAATTATTGGCAAAACTTGACAAAAATGACTATCAGATTCGCCCCGCGGTTGGTGCCTGGAATGCTGATAGTGCCAAGGCTTTTGCTGATGGTGTGTATGATAGGCAATTAACTGTGCAAGCGGCTAGGACTGACTTAGACATATTATCTGTGAGTATTGTTTTATCGTTTCACGACCACTTAGACCTACCTCGCTGGTCTAGCGAGGTCCTGGGTTTGATTCCCGGGTCGAACAAAGTTTTATTTTGTTTTTTCAAAAGCAGCCTGTCTGTAAAACTTGTGTGAAAGTCTTCACACACCCGTTTAGCTGGTAGAGGGACACTTTAAAGCTTAATACTTTGAAAACTAATCCCTAAATCGAAAAAGTATTTAAAGAAAACTCACAAAATTTTGTTAAGACCTATCCAACGACATCTCGCACTATGGGCCACGCGAGAAAAAAAACAACCCCACTTTACGTGTACAATATTTTACCGCTTCGGCGGCGTAACGAATGTGCATATTCATGACAAAGTACAGCTTTCTAGTTTTAAGAGTTTTTGAGTTAAACTATGGACAGACAGACGGGCAGACATGACGAAACTATAAGCTTACCTTGTTGACTATGGAACCCTAAGAAACGGGCAAAATGTGGGTGTATTATTACGTACACGACTGCCTAACCCTCCGGGGATTATTTATATATATATACTTCGAAATCATTACCACGACTTTATTTTCTTTCAGCCCTTCACCACGTGCAAGAAATATAATGATTTGAAGGAAGACCCAAAAACGTTTGCGGAATCAGAAAAATATATGAGATCTTCGGATTATCTTGCTGTAAGATATGCAACCAAATTTCTGCAAATAAATCATATATTTTCATAGAAGTGTTACTTTTATCATTTTGTTTTTATTTTCAGTCAAAGGACAGAATTCAAAGACGTCTTGGAATTGATTACCTGCTAACAGATACTAATATCACGGCTCTCTGGGACTTGTGTCGTTACACTTCATCGGGGCTTACTGGTAGGCTCAGTCCCTGGTGCGCACTGTTTACGACCGAAGATTTGAAAGTGTTGGAGTATATAGCTGACTTGAAACATTACTACGGCAGTGGTTACGGAACACCCCTAAGCGAGCTATTTGGCCAGATTACCTTGTCCGATTTACTCAGAAATTTTCTGGAAGTCAAAAGTGGTAAAGGAAAAAAGATTACAACTTATATATCTCGTGGTATTATGATGGACATGGTGTATACAGCGCTTAAATTATGCAAAGACAGTATCCCCTTAACTGGCTCAAAGAGGAAGCACGATCGGCAGTGGAGAACTAGCAAAATAGCAGCACATTCCTCCAATCTAATAGTTGTTCTGAACAAGTTAGTATCAGTTGATCTTTTATTTTTGTATCGGTCGCATCAGAAAGAATAGGAGCAAAAGTTGTTTCGCGACGCTTGAAAGTATTGGATTGGTTTGTTCAGAAAGTTTTTGTTTTTTTTTTCCAAACAATTGGGTTTTTTTTTGTTTTTTTTTTTGGCGGGTGGAAAATCATCAAATAACCCCTCTTGGGCAGAGCGAAAGGGAGTGTCAGACTTCTACTGACTAAAAACCACCCATGTTCCTTCTTAGCCCTTCATGTCGAGGCCGCGGTATCTCTTGAGAAAAACTCGCAGCCACGACGGGACCCGCAGCCCCGACGGGAACCCGCAGCCCCGACGGGAAAGAGTTGGGCTACAATCGCATTAGATCGCAAAAAATAGGAAGAAGAAAGAGGACTGCACCGCAGTGGGACAATCATCATCTTCCTGCCATTATAGGTACCATGTTATTAAGGGTCGGCACAACACGTTTTTTTCTTCCATTCTGCCCTGTCAGTCGTCATGCTATCATTTATTCAAAATAGGTTCTATGACCACTAATTACACGCCTGCTTAACCGATTACAGGCCTGTTGTTATGTTATGTAAAGTGCTTGCATTAAATTCTTTTTTATGTCGTTGCAGGTGCAACAAGGGAACCACCAGCGACTACAATGTGGTTTTTTACCTCAATGAAGAACCATTACAGTCAATTTGCAAAGAAGGAGTTTGCACTTGGAGAGAATTTGAAGATAAGCTGTCGCCATTCCTGAATACAAATACTGTAGATTTTTGTGGATAGTTATTTATTTTTAGTGGGTAATTTTAAGCATTACACTTATAAAATTACTAGCTGACCCACGCAACTTCGTCTGCATCACATAATATAGCTTTTAGCCTTTCTCAATAAACCGACTATTCAACATATTAACTTGAATTAAATCGTACTCGTACCAAACAAAAAATTTTACTTTTCCTCTTTATAATACCTATTAGTTTAGATTTTCTTCGATTATATTATTAAAGTGACAATTACAATAGGTATATCTTACTGTTAAATATACAGTAATTCATTGTACTTGTAAACATTATGGTGCAGTAAATATTTTGAATCTGAATTTCTCCGGAGCCCCCAGAGACCAGAATCCCCACTTACCTACCGCACCGGACCGAATGACTGCCGCGCTCGTAATTATTTTGTCGCGCGGATATTTTGATATTGCGATATCTTCTAAGATAATTGTTTAAACTGTATAGAGTAAAGGGCCCAAATATTCTATATTAAATTTCCGTGCTAACAAACATATTTATTTAGATATAGATTAATATCGTATGGGTTAAATAAGCATCGCAAAATATCATTCTTTTTAATCTAACATTTTAATAGTAAAAAATGGTTACAGATAGTTAATCTTAAAAGATATATATATGCTGTCGCGGACTTTTTTTTAGAACATTTAAAGAGGAACAATTCTTTAATACATGATATTTTCCTAACTTAAACCGTTTTCGCAGCGCACGCAACGGAAGCTCTCAAAAGGGAATACCTTTTCCCGTTTTTGCAACATTTTTCATTTATGCTCCGCTCCTATTGGACTTAGCGTGATGTTATATAGCCTAAAGCCTTCCTCGATAAATGGACTATCCAACACTATAGGAGTTTTTCAAATTCCAACCAGTAGTTCCAGAGTTTACCCCGTTCAAACAAACAAACAAACAAACAAACTCTTCAGCTTTATAATATTAGTATAGATTTATGTGAAGCAAGTAAGCTTAATGTTGCCTGTTTTATACCTTATACGTGTTAAGTACATAAATGCATTTTTTAAATTATATATATTTTTTAATTTTTATTTTGATTGCTACTTATGATTTTGATTGTTGATTTTATTCTTAATTCTAATTTTGACTGTTAATTTTGATTAAGATTTGGTTTTAATTTTGTATTTAATTGTAATTTTGATTTTAATATTGATTGATATTAATATTGATTCTAATTTTAATTAAGATATTAGGTAATAAATTTAATTGTAATCTTTGGGAAATAAAAGGGGTTAAATAATAATAATAATTTTTAATCCTTTCTAAGTAAGGTATTTTTGAGGACACAAGATGTCATGTCAATAAATCATTTAATGAGTTCTGTTTTTTTTCTATTCTGAACCAAATTCGCGTTTGGCGGGTGGAAAATCTTCAAATAACCCCTCCCACTCTTGGGCAGATCGAAAGGGAGTGTCAGACTTCTACTGACTAAAAACCACCCATGTTCCTTCTTAGCCCTTCATGTCGAGGCCGCGGTATCTCTTGCGAACAACCCGCAACCCTGACGGGGAGCATGTGGTCTTGGATTCGATTCCCGGATTGGTCCAAGTGCTATTGAGTTTTTCCATCAGCAATATATCAGTCAGCCGCGGAGTCTGGAATTGTGCCCGTTAAATGGCTATCGGCCCCTTTTACATTGTATACAAGCGTGATGTTATGTTACAAACAATAAAATTAAAATAAAAAAGTTTATGCTTGCAAAAAACTAAAATACTGCCCCACCGAATAAACGTGTATCAGAAAAAAAAAACCTTTTTAAACTCAAAACTTCAATAACGCTCATTTCATTGCAAGTAGGTATAAAATAATGTATTACCAAATTAGAGGTATAAAAATAAACTATAGACTTGGATAGTTACTTTTTTTTAAACATCAACAATTTTCAGGAAAATCATGAAAAACTATTTAATTTTTTTACTCTTGTGTTTGAATGACTAGTTCACAGTAATATATCATTATACGTTTGTTTGTGTAATATTACACAACGAATAAAACGTACTGTAATGTGTACTATTATTCTCCGTAAATCAAGTTAACCCAGCTATAACTATTTACACGCTTGTTTACAGTACATTGTTCTGCTGTATGATTGGAGGAAGACGTTACCTAAATTCGAAAACAATCACAAATCTTCTCAAACGTCTATAGGTTTTAACATGTTTATTCTTGTGTACTTGGCGAGTCAAAAAGTCATCATCTGCCTAGCCTTTTCCCAACTATGTTAGGGTCGGCTTCCAGTCTAACCGGATGCAGCTGAGTACCAGTATTTTACATGGAGCGACTCAAAAAGTATGTAATAAAAAACTTTTTGGCAATTTTTTTTTCTTTTTGGTTTTTTATTTTTCCATTTTTAGTTGTTCCCAAACAAATAATAGGTTTTATTTATCCTCAATAAATGGAACATTACATAATATCTTACTGTCCAAATCTGGGTGTACACATCTGCGTACCCCCTCAGATCATACAGGCGTGATGTTACGTCATGATGTTGTATAAACAATAAACATCCAAGCGATTGCAGCAATCACGACAGATTTGCCGTCTATTTTTGAAGAGTTCTATTGTATATCTCCGAAGATCAGGATCAGATCTTCACCAAATTTAAATGGGACCACCTCAGGAGTATATTCTTTCAAATAAAAAAAGAATTTTGAGAATCGGTTCACAAATGGAGGAGAAATCAGGTAACATACATAAAAAAAAATTAAAAAATAATACATACACACGAACATAGAACCTCCTCCTTTTTTGAAGTCGGTTAAAAAGTATAAACTATTATTCCTATATTAATAAAATAATTATTTCCCTAGAATAAAGAAATTCACTATTATAATAGGCGTGTTTTGAGTCTAGGCAAAATAAACTAAAGATGTAAAAAAAAAAACGTGTAAGAGCTCCTGCACGTTTATTCGGTGGGGCCATCGAATTTATTTAACAACTCCTCTACGCTGTCATATTAATTATTATTATGCCAACGGGGCTGACGGCATTGACACGTTGAATATAAATATTTTGCCTTAGGTCAAGATACCAACCCAGCCCTTGGGTCACGGGAAGCGTCAAGTGTTTAGATATTATGTTGTAATCTCAGTTTATTATTGCTTGAGTTGAATGACATTGATGATTAGAAACATATCTCAACACATGTGTTTATGTAATTAACAGTACAGTCAGCATCAGAAGCAGATTAACACTATTTTAAGTTTCAAAGCTGGTTTTTTTATATAAACTTGTCAGATATTACTCGTTACTAAGAAGTTATTGAAGAGTAAGGAATATTTTAATAAAATATTCTCTTCTGCAATATTCAAAATAATAGCTGGAGTCCTGTACCACAAATAATGAAAATTTCGAAATGTTAAGCTAATTTTGTCATTTCTGTGACCCTAGGTTTGAGGTTAATCTTGTCATCATAATAATAATTATAATAAGGAGATAACAAACAATAACCACAACTACTACTTGACTACCACTACTAGAGTGTGTCTGTGTTTCATGTAGCATTTTATTTTCCTTGTGGTAATTAATTATGAAGTTAATATCAATAGTGCTAAGTTGTTTTTTCGCAAAACATGTGGTGAGCTTAGATTGTTTTTGGAACAATGTAAACAATTACAAGTATTTCGCAACTAAAACTCCATACGATTTTTTGAGAGGTGATATACGGGATTCGGTTGTAAATCATCAAGGTAGGTTTGAAAATGGATCTGTAACTCATTTCTCTTTGTCTTTGTTCATTGCCAATAATATAAACAAAGTTGAATTGAAAATAGCCCTTACTTGCACAAGCTTTTTAAAGTCTCTGATGCCAATGTAGGTAATAAATTCTTTGAAATAAAATCATATCACTCAATCACCTTCTAGCAATTAGAATCCTATAGTTTTCTAATACCGCCTGCTGGTCGAGTGTTCCCAAGCACGACTACTGAGCATAAGATACTGGGTTCGGTTTTCAGGTCGGACAGTGTTATTGGGTTTTTCCACCAGGAATTTCTCAGTAGCAGCCATGAAGCATAGTTTTATGCCTAGCTGGAGGCAATAGGCACGCCCCCTATTAAATGTGGCTTGAACATAACTAGTCTGCGGGTGTACTTGTTAGCTACACCTCTGCCTAACCTTTCGGGAATTACAGGCGTGATTCTAGCTGTTGATGTAGTTTTCTATTGTTTGTGTTTTTATTTGTCTGCAGGGTGTGAACCAGTTAGCATTTGGGCACTTATTAGACATGGCCAAAGAAATCCTGGTACAGAGTTCCAAACACAAATGAGGGCAGCTTTAGTTATAAAAGATTACATTTTATCTAGCTACGAAAAAGGTAAAAGCTTTCTTTGTGCCCAAGATGTCGAAAATTTACGCAATTGGACATTTAATATGGATATCTTCGATAAACCTAGCGCACTCACTAAAGAGGGATATCAAGAAACGAAAGATATAGCCAGAAGACTGAAGCAGGCTTTCCCAAAATTATTGGGAAAACTTGAAAACGACAGTTACTTGATTCGTCCAGCTCGTGGTCATTGGATTGAAGAGAGTACCAGGACTTTTATTGAAGCCTTTTCTGATAAACAATTGACTGTACAACCACCTGGAATTGAGTTTGACTTATTAGCTGTAAGTTTGTTTTAAAAGGAAAGTTTACTGTGTGGAATCAATTACACAACGGGGTCCAGAATACAAGCTAGGCTGCCAGGCCTAGTTTGGAGCCAACGTAAATACTATACAAGGTGCAGTTTTCCATCCGTGTCAAAATTTAAGGGAATGTCGAAAAATACGTAAATAAACAATTTTAATTACGGTACATTTTAATGACCCATGCGCCGTGGTTTATGGAATAATACATTTTCAAATAAACGTTTGCTTAGGTTTGTGTGTTTGTGAAAGTGCGGTTGAGGGCGAGAATCAGACGAGGCGCGTTTTAACTCGGGGTTTTCCCACTTACCGATTTCCACTTACAAGGAAAAAGGAGACCTACCCATTTTATTATTGATTCGGGTCGAGAATCATTAATACGCATTAATTAAAACGCGAATTCAAAACGACAGCTTTTACTATCAGCACCTTATATACCTTTTATCCTTATGAAGACAAACTCAAAATTATTTATTTACAGAGGTACAAAAGATGGTAAAATAATATGTAGTGCAATGATACATATCGCTATAAAGTTGGCATGCAAACATTAATGAATATTAAGATGCTTATTTATAAACACATTAACTGTGAAACAGTAAATTAGATAACTAAGTACGTTTCTAACTGCGGTACTCAGAGATATTTAATGATTACTTAAGCCGTCATTAAGAAAAGATTTGACATACTTTTGTATGAAAAAACTGTCAAAACCTTTACTAAGTGATGGCCTAAGTAATAATTAAAGCTCTCTGAGTGCGGCAATAAGTGTAATATTTTCAGCACAAAACAAGTGTTTGCTGTTAAACACTAGAAAACAAACAAACAAAAAAATTGTTGACACAAAAAAAGCAAAGATAATGTAATATAAAATATTTTTCAAATATACGACCACAACATCATATTATAATAATTATAATTAAGGTAACTCTATATTGCATTCCGGTAATGGTAGGTTTTTTTTAAAAAAAAACGATGCCCACACTAGGATTTTCTCCGGTATCGTGGGTGCGTTTACAAACATTTAAACTCACATACACAGACACCAAGACCCGAAACAACTATCTGTAGGCCATACAAATATTTGTTCCTTACGGAGATCGAACCCGCGACACGCAACGCAACAGTTCAATCGCTCAGCCACTGCGCCAACCGTTTCGTTACAGTTTTAAGAAATTCTGCTACGGAATGAAATTTCATATATTTTTTTAAATCATTTATAACTTATCAACGATTATCGCTTTTTATTGCACCATTAACAAATAGAACTAATCGTTTACTGGTTTTTAATTTCAGCCCTACACAGAGTGTAGTAAATATATCGATGTCAAGAAAAATGAGGCAACGTATGCAGAATCGAATAAATATCGGAATACTTCAGAATTTCTTACTGTAAGATAGTTTTTCCTATAACACATCACTTATACAATCTTTTAATTTGCATTAATGTTTAAATAAAAATCCGCAGACATGATGAGTTTTGACAAATAAACATGGGATTTTAATTTCAATTGTGACATTGATTGATTGTGTTCTTGTGTCTAATTTTCTTTTTATTTAATGTGATTTTAAATTGGTATGGATTTTGATATATCTGAATAAAGAAATATTATTATTATAAAGAAAAAAAGACAAAACTGTTTTTTTCAACATCCGTCGAGTTTTGCTATTTTATTTAGTTTGAGACTAGAATTATTGTAATTGCTATTTATATAATTTCGTTTTCGTTTCAGTCAAAAGCAAGGATCCAAAGACGTCTTGGAATCGATTACCCTTTAACAGTTTCAAACATTACGGCTTTGTACGACTGGTGCCGATACACTTCATCGGGCCTTACTAACACACTCAGTCCATGGTGTGCTCTGTTTACGAACGAAGATTTGGAAATTCAGGAGTATATCGCTGACGTCAGGCAATACTATAGATGTGGTTTTGGGACTCCAATAAACAAGTTATTTGGTCAGATTACTTTGACTGACTTACTGAAAAGTATGCAGGATGCAAAAAGTGGGAATGGAAAGAAGATAACTGCTAATTTTACTCATGCTACTTTAATAAAAATGGTTTATACAGCCCTTAACCTATTCAAGGATGATCCTCCCTTAGCTAGCTTACCTAGAAATCCCGATCGGAAGGGGAGGAGTAGCATCCTAACAGGATTTTCTGCCAATCTTATAACCGTACTTAACAAGTTAGTATCAATTGGTGTTCTATTTCAATCATCTCCGGGGCCTTCTCTACAATCGACGTTTCCAGCTCTAGCTTCGTTCGGAAAAAAGTCAATGGAGAGTACAAGAAAACGCTACTTGGCTACGCTAATTTTTAACATAATAGGGTAGTTAACAAAAAAAAATCTAATTAGTCCTTCAGATAGATTTCCAAAAAAATATTTGACACGTATTTTTTCTTTTTTCACGTAAACGAACAATGAAGACGATACAGTGCTTTGAAAACTCGTGTGACGTCATATTCTAAGACATTAGTATGACATTTTTTAGCGGTCATTGACGTCACAAACCCCCACACAAATATTTGACGCGTTTTATCTTTGTCAATTTTTATAGATTTGATAAAACAAAAAAAAATACGTATTCAATATTTTTCGATAATTTATGAGACGGACTAATTAGAATCATATTTTTTTTAGTCAGGAAACATCCCTATTATATACCAACGACTAACCATCCAGTCTGACCACGTCCTGCTTGCTCCACGCAGACGACCTTCCCCTATGTACACAAGCCAGCTTTGGGTAGATCGCGGTCTGCTTGTCAGAAGCTCTTGTTGACTTAGTCACGAACTAGCTTACTAATACACTCAAACCTAATTCGTGCGTTTTTACCTGCAGAATAAACACAGGCTACTAACTTTACGTCGTTTGAAGAAGAACTTCTGCTCCAGATTCTATAACTGGACGAAGAAAACTGTCGTTATTTTGAGACTTTTCTTTGGTTTTAGCAATCTGATATAGACAGATTGCGGCTGGTACACTAAGCACTGTCAGATATATCAAATATACTGACAGACACAACACATTATCTGTCGAGTTCGGTGCAGTCCGGAGCTGCGTCTATATAATTTGCCCGCACTACTTCTTAGATCAGCGGTGGCCCAATGGTGACAGCCCCGACTTGCTAGCAGTAAGTCGTGGGTTCAAACCCAGGCAGGCACGGAACAGGAGGAGTGGGAACATTATAGGCTGATGATGATGACTTCTTAGCGCAGTCCGATAAAATTCACACTACAGACTAACGTCACACCACTTATTGATTACGTGACGCTTACATTTCTGAATATGACCTACACTTCATCAATGATCCTGTTCTAACTTATATTGTTGTTTCAGGTGCGGTAACGGAACCGACGACTATAACATTTCATTTTACATGAATGAAGAACCATTACATTCGATTTGCAATGGAGGAGTCTGTACTTGGCAAGAATTTGAAGATAAACTCTTGCCATTCCTGAAAACAAATTTAACTGATTTCTGTAATTAGTTATTTTATTAATAAACACGTATGGTACTTTTATATTCAAAATTACATAGATTTATGTATATGGGTTTAATTATTGATTAATGAGATAATATGTATTGATCAAATAAGTACTTAAAATAAAACTGTCACAATGACGATGCGATATACAGAGTGGTGCCGACAATGCGACAATAAATGAAACCGCTGGTAGTTCTAGTTCATAGGAACATTTTCAAACTACCAAATAAATCCTAACACCGTTGTGGTGCCGACGATACGACAATAACCTACCTAAATATCTTTGCCAAATTCGTTTGTTACATTTTATTTCCACACGTTAATCAGTGCAAATTATTCCTAAGGTTAGTAAACCAATATTTGTTTGTAAATTGTAATGTATTTCGTTTACAGTTTTATGCTACTTAGTTTTATTGTTTTTTTTCAATTTTTTTATTTTGGTGTTTAAATTTATTTGATAGTTTAATAATGTTCCTATGAACTAGAACTACCAGTGGTTTCATTTATTGTCGTATTGTCGGCACCACCCTGTATTAATAAATAAAAATCAACAAAAGTTTCTCTCCCTCTCATAATCTGACCCCTCTTTCGATAGCATGACTGTTTCGCAAAAGGAAGCGAAGGCGTCCCATTCCCTCTCGCAACGGACCATGGCCTGAACCAGGCCCGGTCGCCAAAGGTCGCCGCTGCCAATCGCCACTATGAGAACACGGCGGGGAGCAGACTTCCACGGTATGCTCCACCGTGTCCTCTGACCGATTCTCGCAATTTTTAGGCGGCATTTCCTGCCGCCTTATTCGGTGCAGGTACCTCCAGAAACACGATCCACACGTAGAGCCTCCGGCAGGAGGAGTTTGCCCCCTCCCCCCCCTCTCGGATTGGGCAAGACCCGCTTGAAGGCAGCCCCGGTTCGTTCCAGTCTGAGAGCCAAACGTCGGAAGTGCTCCACGAAGTTCCATTGGCTGTCGAGTATGAGTCCCAAGTACTTCTAAGTCGATTCGACGCCAATTGAGACCCTACCGTTAGTTGGAATCCCAACGGTGGCGCATTTTGAGCCTTATGAAAGCACATGGCCTCGTTCTTGAGCAATGCCACCTCGAGACCCAACTGCAGATCCATTCCACGACTATCGTAACACCGCGTGTTTTATTCTCAGCCGCACCAGCGTGTCCTCAATGTAGCAAACCACGCTGATAGATGACGGAGGTCAGCGCACAGCAACCAGTCGTAATCGATGTTCCACTTTGAAATACCACACAGATCTCACCGGTTCCATTCTTCGCCGTGACCGGGGTAGATGACAGCCCTGTCTGTCAGATAATCCCCGACCACACGACGAAGGCAGGCCCGGCACGGCAAGGCTGTCTGCAATCGCTCTTGCAAAAAGCTTGCCCACCTCGTCGAGCAGTACAATGGGCCGGTATGCGGACGGAGAGTCTGCAGGGCGCCCCGGCTTCCGAATGAGGACCAGCTCCCCCGTCTCTTAACGAAGCGGGAACTGGCCTCTTTCCAGGACTGCGCTTTAGAACCCCGCCAGTCGGGGCTCAAGAGCCTCTGAGGCCAGGACCCAGGCTTTGCCAGACAAGCCATCGGGTCCCGGAGGGGTAATTTTGGCCATCCCATCATAAGGAAGTAATATTTTTATAATATTAACAAGCATATCTAAATAAATTATAGTTGAAGTATATTTTATTTAATGACAAACATTAACTATAATCTTGATCAGCGTAACATTGCTATTCATAGTAAATTAATCCATAATGATCAATTCGTGTCAAGTTGTTGTTGGTAATAAAATTACGTCTTGATTTATTTTTAGGAAACCAGTTTCTATTTACCAAATTTAATATTATCAGTCATAGGTCTCGAGTTGTAACCAAAGTCGGGCCTTGTATAATGCCTTGCCTTTTCCTTATATGCGCGTATGGTATAATTATTACTTGTTTCGGTGAAACAAAACATTGTGAGGAAAGCATCAGAATGGCGGAGAGATATTTCTCGACGGATTGTAAAGCCAAGTCAGATTCCCATGGGTGGCATAAAAACTGGCACCAGGTTAGGCGCTAACCACACGAAACAAAAGAAGAATTTCATATATGTTTCGATTTTGTATTATATTATTTTTCGTGTGTGAGGTTTGTTCCTCGCTGGTTCATCAGAATTTAATTTATGTTTTTAGCCCAGAACTTCGCCACTTAAAATGGGTTTGGGACTCAGAGGGCAGGATAGGATGTTGTTTTACGAACCCTAACAAGGCAGTTTGATAGCAAATACACTATGGGTGGTTCAATTCTGTCATTAACTGTAGAAAAAGGAGATAAATTGGTCATAATGTTCTTCCTCTTCTTCTTCGTATCACTTCCAATATTTATATTTTATTTATTTATTTAAACTTCATGTACAAAAGTGGTACATAGGCGGACTTAATGCCACAAGGCATTCTCTACCTATTTGGTCAACCTTTCCTTTGTTATTTTGTTAGCACAACTACGCCACTTCTTTGCCATCATCCGTGGCAGCACACGTCTGCTGCCATTTCACTTTGCCTGCATATCGCAAAATATGCATCCTATCATGTCCACGTAGCTCACACATTGAAATTTAGATAGATATACCTATATTCATTTATACTTATTTATTACTGAATACGAGTGAAAAACAGCACCCTGTCCTTGAAGTTGGTAGTCGGGCAAATAAAAACCGATATACTGTCTGTAGATGTAAAAACCTGTTTTAATTGCATAAACTTAAATATATCGGTACGTGTTGTGGAGTGACTTGATGAATAATTTCCTGGAAATCAATAGTTTTGGTTATTTTAGAGAAAACGTACTAGTTTTAGCAAGCGCTGGGCTGCGCGTCTCGCGTATTTTGTAGTACAAGTCTGGCATAATTTCCCCTTTTTGGTCGCTCCGGTGTTTTGTAGGAATTCATCAGATGTGGTATACTATCAGAAATGTTATCTTGGACATGAAAATACTGTACCTAGAGGATCAGACGAATACGAATTAAGATTATATGTTAAAAAACCTGTCTGTGTGTTTTTAGTTCCGGCAGATAAGATTATTATTTAAATACTGTGATAGTTATTAGTTTATATTCTAGCTTATTACGACGATCAGTGTCAATGATGAGTGTGGTGTGTGCTTTATAGTGATTAACTGAGAGGTGTTATTCATCTAAATTTAAATTTGAACTTCCATGAATAAATGAGAATGAGGTTTTTAATTTTTATAACAATGCTCATTAGCTTGAAGCCAGTGCTCATTAGCTGTGCTTTTAGGATAAAAAATGTTACGACTCTGGACTGCTATTGGAGCACTGAATGTAAATACAAATATTTCTCAAGTAAAACTCCGTATGAAACTGTTAGAGGTGATTTAAGAGATTCGATCTTTAAAGATAATGGTAAGTGTCAGAACTAGTCACTCTATTTATAACAAACACTATATTAAAGCAGAATTGTGTCTATTTCTTTGAATGCTCGAGCAACGAGTTGCTCTATCTGCGCTGACTAAGGTTTCTCGTAGAGATTTTATTGGTTTTTTATTGATTTTATTTGATTTGATGACTCTTCATTAAATCGCTTATTAATGATGGTTCATTTTTATTATTCAATAAATACTTTATTACAGTACACAATTCAAACATTTGAATCCGAATTTTTAAATTGATGATGGGACATACCTAATGTTTGAAGTAAAAAAAAAACAAGTTTTGGAGACCATATCATAATATAAGATTTCATGAAACATACCCTAGTATCTAGGGCCTATATCATCTGATTAAAAAACAAGATTGCTACCGTTCGCGGGGTGTTGGGTTAGGAGTCTTTATAACCCCCTTTGACCTTAAAAAAACGTTTTTTTTTTAGAATGCGAACCAATCAGCTCTTGGACTATTATGAGGCACGGCAAAAAGAACCCAGGAACAAAATTCTTACAAGAGATAAAGGTGGTTCTGGATTTTAAGGACCATATAGTTTCAAGTTACGACAATGGAAACAGTTTGCTATGTGCTCAAGATATAGATAACTTTAGAGAATGGGAAATTGATGCGAGTTTTATTAATGAGCCAAATAAAATTATGAACGAAGGTTACCAGGAAATGTTTAGTATTGGCAGGAGATTTAAAGAGGCTTTACCAGAGCTATACAATGACCTCCACGAGGGAGAGTATTCATTTCGTCCAACGTTCGGTCCACGTGGTGAGGTCTCCGCAGAAGCTTTAATTGAAGGACTGGGATATAAAGATTTGTTTATAGAGCAAGCTAAAACCAATGTCAGCGTCGCTAATGTAAGTTTCTACGTTCATGCTCTGTAATGTTGTTATTTTTTGCAAATAGATAACTTTAAAATACCTTTTGTATAACTTTAGTGGCATTTGCTATATGTTTTGTTATCTGTTGTTGGCCACTCACACTTGCAAAATGTTTATCCACAAAAAATAATTTCAGTGTGCATGCAACTTAACAATAAATTGTATTATATCGGCACAATAGACGCAGTACTATTTTATTGACTAACCTTTTAAATAACTAGCAAAAAAGCACATAGATACCAAATGAATTAATTCCTCAACCAAAGTACCTATATGTACAACCTTAAAACTAATTAATCGATAACTTGTTTGCAGCCCTATGGAGCGTGTCGATCATATCTAAAAGAAATTTATGGAAATCCAGATACTTACAAAAAGTCACTTGATTTTATGAACAATCCAGAATATGTACAGGTAAATAATAACTTTATAATCAAATCTTAATCTTACTTTTAATGATTCTTAACTATTATGTTTCTAGATGAAAGAGAGGATTGACAGGAGATTAGGCCTTAATTTCTCTTTGACGAACAAACATATTATAGCAATCTACGATTTGTGTCGATACACTACGGAAGGAGTCGGCAATAAATACAGTCCCTGGTGCGCTGTGTTCTCTGAGGAGGACCTGAAGATCATCGAATATGTCGGAGATTTGGAACATTACTATAGAAGTGGTTATGGAGCAGAAAAGTACAGCAGAACATTCGCTCAGATAACGTTATCAGATTTATTCATAAACCTAGAAAAAGCCAAGAACGGGCAAGGCAAGAAAACTATCGTGTACTTTACCCATTCTTCAATGATGGACATGGTCCTGATTCCTTTCAATCTTTATAAGGATGCTAACCTACTTATGGCGGATCATAGAGATTTAAATAGAAAATGGAGGTCCACATTTTTATCTACTTTTGGCGTGAACTTGGTTGCAGTTCTGAACAGGTTTGTAAAATTGGTCATTTATCATCATGGCAAGTACTTAGCGCTGTCAAATGTTTATTTACAATTTTTTCATATAATCAATAAATGAAAAAAAATATAGGTATCCGATTTATACTGTCAAATAGTAGTAATAATCAAAATCGAAATCGCCCTGTGACGATGACAGGTCGTGTCGACGGCGCGTTCGTGTTCCATGTGCGCCTCGAAGAGATGTCAGCAACATTGTAGGCCACAAAGGCCGACGCCTGTCGGGGCTGCAGGTTGTTCGAAAGAGATACCGTGGCCTAGGACACAGAGGGCTAAGAAGGAAAATGGGTGGTTTTTAGGCAGTAGATGTCTGATTTCTTAACGTCCAAAAAAAAAATTCGTATACACCGTGAAATCGAAATCGTTGTTTTCCCGAAGCGAAATGGTTTTGTCTTGGTAATACAATCGTTTTATAAACAAATAAAATATTAGAAACCAAAAATGGCAAATTAACCATTGTGAAAAACAAAACTCGAAAGCTACGACGAACCAATAGTAGGGTACCTCTCGATACCTAAGTTAGGCGCAAGCCGGGTGCCTACCGGCCGCGCGGCCGTTGACCCGCGTACTTTTCAATCAGCTGATAATTTATTCTAGATAATAATAAGCTTTAGCCCTACAAGTTATTAAAATTTTCCCTTCATATTTTTACGTGCGAGTCGAGTACTACCTACAAGTTACGTTTAGTGTTACTATTGATTCTCACGTTTTCGAGTTGATGAATATTTTTTTAAATTATTTTAGAACAGAAACATCCTTATTTTTTACTTTTACTCCATGCTTCGAAAGTAATCCTTATGGCAAGTTGTTCAGCCGCGGGAAAACAACTATTTAAATTTCACGGTGTATACCATTATTATACCTAATAAAATATTTTTGGTCCATTTCAGATGTACATTTCTTGATAGAGACTACACCTATCAAATCTCATTATATCGGAATGAGAGACCGTTTTTAGAACTGTGCGATGACGGAGTCTGTTCGTGGCAAGAGTTCGAAGACATGTTCAAACCATTCTTGAATGCAACTTTAGATATTTGTAAATAAAGTTTAAAGAAAAGCATTTCTGTGCCTAGTTTCTTTACGATTTTGTTTTTTTTTAACTTTATACATGTAATATTGTTATCTCTTATTTTATTTAAATCTCGCGTTTGAATCTAATAATAAATATTTTTTTACGCACTATTGTGTTACTTTTTTCAAAAAACCAACATTGTAGTTGGTCACCCACTGAAAAGAAATGCCTCGAATAGGTAAAAACTAAAGAAGAATATAAGCAAACCGACTGCCTCGTTGGTCTATTGGTCGCAACCGCGACTGCTGAGCATGATTTCCTGGGCTCGATTTCCGGGTCGGGTAAAATGTCATTGGATTTTACCATCAAGAATTTCTCTCTTTTTTTAGCAGCCACGCAGTCTGGATTTGTGCCCGATTGATGGCTATAAACTTGCTCTTTATTACATGGCACTCAAACATAACTGGTGAAATATGGTCCTACACCTCTGCCTAACCCTTCAGCAATTACAGGCGTGAAGTTGTTATAAAAATCAACATAATTTACACAGACTTACTACGGTACTCAGAGATATTTAATGATTACTTAAGCCGTCATTTAGAAAGGTTTGACATATTTTTGTATGACAAAACTGATGAAACTGATGGCCTAAGTAATAATTAAAGCTCTCTGAGTGCGGCAGTTAAAGTTGATATTCGTTAAGATGACTTAATTCATGAAGATGACGTGATCGTAAAAATGGAGTAGGTATGTGAGGATTGTGTCAGGCGGTGTTCTGTACTTCCTTGGAAAATTGCGTATTACATTGAAATACCCTTTTTAACACAATACATTTTTAATCAAAATATAAGACTTCATACCTAATCCTAAACAATAATTTCCTCCCGCCTGATTCGGTGCAGGGTCTCCCGAAATAACTGTGTCCGATGAGGACCTGCGTCAGACGGAAGGTGAGGGCACCGTGGCGCATCTCCAGCCACTCCTTAAAGAGGGAACTTATCGCCACTGTCGTGGCGTGCCCTGCACGGGGTTGCGACAGTCGCTTATTTTTGCATACAAAATTATGGAACTTCAATAATGTCCTTAATATATTAAGCTATTATCTATCATATCAAGGTAATTAATTGCATGTAAATAATGCGGAAACAATCTTTAAGATTAAAATAATATCCTTCCTCGTGAATACGTAAGTATATTAATAATAATAATAATAATGATTGAGGATAATACATCTCACAACATTCATTCTTCATCACACACACACACGCTACATTGATTTGGCATGCGCCCGTTAATGTAGCTTAAACTAGCCAATGAGCTATGAAACAGAACATGTTTACCAAAAATAATAATAATAAGTTTATTATGTAAAGAAAGAATACAGTTCATACAATATCGGTGAGCCACAAACTAAGCATAGCTTGTATCTTGTGGCTCGGGAGTGCGAATTTCACAAGTTTAAAGTTGTTACATCAACTAAGGACATACAAAGTAATAATAAACAATTACAGGTTAAGAAATTAGAACATAAGAGAGCTTCTGTAATGTGCTCTGAAATCAAAGTAAAAAATAAAAATAAAATAAAACAATTTTTGCGTAAATTGGCTTGTTTTATGGTGTGTGGTGTGTCTGTGTGTATGTTTGTGCGTGTTTGTGTGTGAATTTGTGTGGGTGTGTGTGAGTATAAGGTTATTGTGCAAGTGTCATACCAAGGCTTCGGTATCGTCGTATGACAATTTTAGTAGTGCTGATCTTAATATTTTTTTAAACGTGAAGGTTGTGCAATCTTGTAGGTCGCAGATTTTAATTACTTTATTATAGGTGTTAGGAAAGGAAAACATTGTACAACGTCTAGCTAGGTCCGATCTGGTATTTGGTATAGGTACTCTAAATACCCGCTTGTTTAATAAGCTTTTGTATTCTGGCAGTTTTCTTACTGCTGCATGATACTTAACCGATGCTTGCAGTATGAATATTTGACGTACCCTAAGAACTTCAAACTCCCGGTAGATAAGGTCTGTGGGGAATCTAAATTGTTTTTTTAGTGCAACCTTAATTAATGCTCGTTGTGCCCTCTCTAGACCAATGAATGTGGTTTTACCAGCCCGTCCCCATATACAGATGCAGTACTGCATAATTGACTGGCAAAGTGCATAATATTATATAAGTAAATTAAAAACAAGAAACGATCTCGCACTTTGACTAAATTTTTCATGCTATTTAGCACGTGTTTTGCTAAACGTTATTCATTATCACTCAAACTTCAAGTAAAAGACAGAGACGGAACACCTCTTAGTCAAAGTTACTCTAAAGTAACTTTAAATAGATCCGGATTTTAGATTCTCTCTTCATATTTGGTTCAGATACAGCCTCTTTACATCATAATGAATATTTAAAACCTAATAATATTTACTGCCTAATGATAATTATATTCATAATAGATTTTAAGTAAGAAGATAAGTTACGATATAATAAATCGTGTTTATTTATCGTACGAGGCTCAATGTTGAGTGTAGTGTTTTGCAATAATCTTTCCTTGTGACTATTAACATGAAGTTTTTAATACCAACAGTGTTTGTTTTTTTTTATTTCGTAAAAAATGTGTTCACCTTAGATTGCTATTGGAATACTGACTGCAAATACAAATATTTTGCAAGTAAAACTCCATATGAAATTGTTAGAGGCGATATAAGGGATTCGATCGTAAAACTGGAAGGTAAGTTGGTTTTCATTCGAAGATCGTTCTGACATATTTTGCCACCTTTATTTCTCCGGAATATTTCTGAAAGCGGAGCGGGCTCATTCTAATATATGTGTGACTTGCTTCCATGAAACTGTGAAATTATTTGGCAGATATTTAAAAAAATCACTGATTTCTGTCTTGCGTGGTAGTAAAAAACTTGACATCTTCGTTTTTGTAACTAAATCTAATGAAAATATTTTCGACCTCGTCCATATTTTTAAACTCTCTTATTCTTAAACAGGATGTGAAGCAGTCAGTGTCTGGTCCATTTTGAGGCATGGAAAAAGAAATCCCAGTGAGGCGTTCGGACAAGGCATAAATGACATACTTAAAAAAAAAGACTATATAGTAACAAGTTACGAAATTGGAAATAGTTCGTTGTGTGCGCAAGATATAGAAAATATAAAATATTGGGATTTTAACAGGGTTATGTTGGAACAACCAAATATAATCTCTAATGAAGGGTATTTAGAGTTGTTGCGTATCAGCAACAGGATAAAGGAGACATTCCCAGAGTTGCTGAACAATCTTCAAGATAAAGATTACTTGTTCCTTCCAGGATTTGGCACTCGTTTTGAAGAGAGTGCTAAAGCTTTCATTGAAGGTCTTAATAACGGAAACTTGACTATAGCCAAGGACACAAATGATTATTGGATTGTAGCAGTAAGTTAAAGTTAGTGTGATAAAAGAAAAATATGTTTTAAGTCAGTGGGTCGTCTTAGGGGCGATATAAATTAATTGCGTTATTTTGTACGTAATAATAAATTTATATTTTCAGCCCTATTCAACATGTGGAAAATATCAAGTGGAAGTGAGGCGAAATCCTGATGTTTATCATGAAGAAATGGAATATATGAAAACTGTGGACTACTTAAATGTGAGTTTTTAATAACTGCCTGGTTTCGGTATGTTACCATCCCGGATTATTTGTAGTATATCAGTTAGTTATGTTGTTCCACTACCACTTCACTTACATAACAGTATGCTTGCTGCACATGCTTGTTTTCATGATTTGAGAATTGATATCCAGACTTCCTTTAACGCCAATCCGTCAAATTAATTATCTACCTTGCTTTTCCCCAACCGTTGGGGTCGGCTACCAGTCTTACTATGGTGCAGCTGATTACCATTGTTTGACCTAGAGCCGCCGCTCCATACGCGACAGCGTATCTGACGTCCACAACCCAGTTAATACTGGGTAATACGATACCCCTTGATGAGACTGGTCGTCAAATTTTCAGGTCACTGACTACCTGTCACAACTTTCAAACATCTACAAATGACAGCCCGGACCAACAGTTTAACTAAATTTCCGAGACACGGAGAAAAAAAAATACGATTAAAATTTGTATTAATTTTCAGATGAAAGAAAGGATTGAAAGAAGATTGGGCCTCAATATAACTTTGTCGAACAAAAATATCACGGCTGTCTACGACTTATGTCGCTATTCCTGGAACGGTATCACCAACACACAAAGTCCTTGGTGTGCTGTCTTCTCAGCCGAAGACCTGCAAGTTCTAGAATACGTTGACGACCTAAGACATTACTATAGAAACAGCTATGGAGTACCAGAGTTTAGCAAATTGCTTGGGCAGATGCCTTTAGCCGATTTGCTTAAAAACTTTGAACAAGTGAAGAACGGAAATGGAAAGAAAATTGTGTCATATTTCACTCATGCTACGATGATGGATATGATATTAGTCGTGCTTAATCTTTATAAGGACGCGAACCCACTTGTGGGAGCTTATAGAGATGTAAATAGAAAATGGAGGACTTCGTTCCTATCCACGTTTGCGAGTAACATGATTGCTGTATTAAACAGGTATGTTGAAAGGACTTAGGTATTAACCTAAGCTTATTATTATAATCGCAGGATAATTAGTGCACTGACAGGTCTTCAAATGTGACCTTCACGTTATCCTGTTAGGTTCTAATGTATCGTCTTTTTATGAGTTCTACATTGTATAGGTACTGGTTGAGTAATTATCCGATTGTTTTTTTGGAACAACGAAAAGCAAGGTCTTTCAAATAAGACTGACTGAATTTTAGCATATTTAATACATTCTATCACAGACGAGGAGTTCGTGGCTTAATAATACCAGCCGCTTGGGGTCGATCTTCAGGATAAGCAATGCTTGCCTAGGCTGTTCCGTGGATGGTTGGCCACTCATTACATACCATGCTCCGTGCCTCAGAAAGCACGTTATACCGTTGGTCCCGGCTCTAATTTGTAGATCTGTAACAGTTGGTACATGTAGTTAGGTGCCGGAAATTCTGCCAACTAGTCTTACCAGAGATATGATATTACCCAGTACTAACTGGGTTGAAGAGCTCAGATAAGCAGTCGCTCCATGTAAAATACAGGTATTCAGCTGCATCCGGTTAGACTGAAACATGGTTGGAAAAGGCTAGGCAGATAATTAATATATTTTACCACAATCACCGTTACACAAAACGGTATATTAATATGTTTATCTCTGTACGTGTACATAAATAATAATCTAAATTTTCACTTACAGATGCAGTAATGGAGAGGGCAACTATAATTATAAAGTCGCATTTTATTGGAATGAAAAGCCGCTATTAGATATGTGCAATGGTGGAGTCTGTTCGTGGCAAGAGTTTCAGGACACTTTCAAACCGTTCTTGAACGCAACAAAAAAGTACACAGACTTCTGCGAATTTCAATGGACTGCTATAGATTAATTAGTTAAGTTAATTAATAATATAATTGTATTAATAACTCTGTGATTTATATTTTTAGATATTTTTATGGGTAGGTTAGGTTGTTGAATAAAATAGCTAATAGTAAACTTAAAACTGTGTGTGTATTGCACAAAGCGTCTTTCTGAAAGTCTATACATTCAGAAATACACTTTGTGCAATGTAATGTGCCCGTAACTACATCAAGTTTATATTATAGAAAGCGATAGTGAACTCGAAGGAACAGCTGTGACACGCAGACACTAAATAAAATACTGGGAGTCAGGATCCTCATACAAAGTAGTGGCAGGGAAGCAGGCCATCAGAAGCAGGTCCGGGTCGACAGCGCGTTGTGTTCCTAGCGCGCCTCAAAGAGTTGTCACTATATTAGACGAAGCCCCCCGCTAGGGGCAGGGCCTGCCAGGGTTGCGGAATTTGATCGAAAGAGTCACCGCGACTCTGGAACGCAATGAGCTATGGAATGAACACGAATGGGTTTTAATCAGTAAGACTCTGACACTCCCTTCTGTTTTGCCCACCGTGAGAGGAACCATGTGATGATGTCCCTTTCTTATAAACCACTTTCACCATAACTTCCCATAGCAAATATGCAGACCTTTTGTAGGTATATAATTATTAGAGCCATTATTAGGGCCTTAGCTCACCAAGTCAACACACCACAGAGTTGTTACCCTTTTTCCCTATAAAATTATTTTACTCTCTGAGTAAGGGTTTCTGTTGCCAAATGATTTCCAAGTTGAGTGCAACCTCATTTAATTTTCTTCTTTCACTAGTAAAGGAGACTATTTCACTTAGTTGGTTAAGTTATAACATAGTAGAAGTCGTAAAGTGATGCATTCTAAGAAATGCATTCAATTTAACCGAGCATTTGCCCCGTAGGTACATTCCACAAAATCCTAATAACTTAAGTTTGTTTAAGCACTTAGCGAGGCTCGCCTAACGAATCCCGAGAGCGTGGGGTTGAATATCGTCTCAGTGGATTGCTACCGGTGTGGGTCCCATACGTACAATACAAACAAAACTGAACACTTTTCACGCGTATGTAAGGTTCAATTTTGCCCAACATGTAAATAATACACCGTCTTCCAAATTTTGGCAACTTAATTCGTTTAACATATTTAAAAGTTTTGAGAGAGCGTGGATTTATTTACAAACACGGCACGTCTTTTTTGCCATCACGATATGATGTATTTTATGGGCTTAATTAATTTGGTTCGTTTTGGGGTCCTTTATTAGATCATGCGGTGAGATTGCATGTTGGAAATGACTTCCTTTCATTAAGGTTTAACTCGGCTATTTCATTTCAGATATCTTGAAAACTTTCTCAGTAAAAGTCAGTTTTTATCTAATATATGGGCATTATGGTGGAAATTTTCTTGATGGTATTAAAGTTAGTGTTAGATTTTCAAGGGTTGGATTTATGTTCTTAGTCCAGCTATGTAAAGTCATGTAAATGATAAAGATCGCTGCACTACAACAATAAATAGCGGTACTATGTTAGCCTGACACTTAGAAGTACCGTGATAATTTGTTGCCTTAATAGACTCGTAGCACCACACGCTGCGAGGGAGACAAGAAGGGAACGACGACACAGTACCCTATACTATAATGGGGATAGTTCAGTTCCGTAATTGCAAAACCATTTCGAGGAATAAGGCCTGTTTATGTAGGGCACGCCACAATAGTGGCGGTAAGTCCCCTCTTTGAGGAGTGGCTGGAGAGGCGCCACGGCGCCCTCACCTTCCGTCTGACACAGGTACTCACCGGACACGGTTGTTTCGGGAGGTACCTGCACCGAATCAGGCGGGAGAAAACGCCCGGATGCCACCATTGCGAGGATCACACACCGTGGAGGTGTGTCCCGCTTGGGCGGAGCCCCGCCGTGTCCTCGTAGCGGCGATCGGCGGCGGCGACCTCTCGCGTCCGGCCCTGGTGCAAACCATGGTCCGGGGCGAGGAGGAATGGGATGCCGTCGCCTCCTTCTGCGAAGCAGTGATGCTAGCGAAGGAGGTGGCGGAACGTGAGAGGGAGAGAACCTCTCGTCCCAGCCGCCGCGGGAGGCGCTCCAGGCGTCGGGGGCCACGTGATGGCTTCCGGCCATCGTAGACGCGGGCCTGTGGACGGTGAGTGATGGGTAAGCTTGCCGTCCGTCCGTCTCATGACAACGACAGGCCGTGTCGACGGCGCGTTCGTGTTCCACGTGCGCCTCAAAGAGATGTCAGCAACATGGAAGGGGCCCGCAAGGGCCGACGCCCGTCGGGGCTGCGGGTTGTTCGCAGATACCGTGACCTCGACATGAAGATCCCTTCAGAAGGAAAATGGGTAGTTTTTAGTCAGTAGAAGTCTGACACTCCCTTTCGCTCTGCCCAAGAGCGGGAGGGGTCTTTTGATGATTTTCCACCCACCATAAAAAAAGGCCTCTTTATGTCGTTAAAAGTTAAGAAACTCTATATTCATTTATATTATAAATGTGGTTAACCTTTAACAGACTGTCAATGACGATAACTTAAGAAGAAATATATCGTGAAATACGCTTAAACCTGCGATCGGATATTATGGAAATCGCAATCGCGTGCTAACCGCCAGCCTTTTTTTTTGGGAAGTTTGAAAATCATCAAACAACCCCTCCCGCTCTTGGAAAGAGTGAAAGGGAGTGTCAGCCTTCTACTGACTAAAATGCACCCATGTTCCTTCTTAGCCCTTCATGTCCAGGCCGCGGTATCTCTTGCGAACAACCCGCAGCCCCGACGGCCTATCATTATGTTTAACTCCCATCATGTAATAAGGTATATTGCCATCAATCGGGCACAAATCCAGACTCCATTACTGAGAAACTCCTGATGGTAAAACCCAGTATCACTTTGTCTGACACGGAAATCTAACCCAGATCCTTATGCCCAGCAGTCCCCCGCTTGTGTCCACTAGATCATTGGAAGAATAGGTAGGGTATGAATTTTTAATCAAATCCATTTTGCCCGTTTGAGACATTGTATGCCTATCATATGGACATTCAGATTTTTTTACGATATTGTTTGATTTGGCGATCGGTTTTATTCGGAATCGCTCGTAACATCCTCAAAGGGATGTTTGTAGGCGTCGAAATAATAGATGTCATTCACATTCAAGATCATTTCACAAAATATTGCTACACTTATCAAAGAAGATATGATTTACATAAAACTTAAATGTCGCTCGTCCCGTTGGCCTTTGACAAATTATTTATCTTTATTCCACGCGTGTAGTAATCATCCAAGGTCGCCTTTATTCAATAAACTTGTTAGTATTTATAGGCATTTTGCTTTTTTATTAATAAATTGAAACGTCTAGATGTATCTCGCTACCCTTTACATGAACTTGTGTATCACAAGTTTATTGTACGCTTTTTAGATGTTTTCCTACGCAGTCTTCAATAACGGTCAATGACACTTCGTTTATTTATAATACACCAAACGATTTGGTAAAGTTTTATTTTTAGTACATTTCAATAAAATTATTTTCGTTAAAACTCTTGAAAATAAATCCTGTAGCTCGATACTTAGGTAAGTAATAAAAAGATATACTCCTGTCGAGTCTGTAAAAGAAAGAATATTTTAAGGGTTTTTAGGGTTCAATACAGTAAAGGTGAAAATAAAAAGTTTATGACGCGATTTACTTTTCTTTTTATTTTTAAGTTAGAAGGTAGCGGGTTGTAGGTACTAAAATGGAAATATAAAAAATAAACTATCAATATGGCTCAAATGGAAAGAAAACAGTAACATTGTAGAGAAAATCAGAGTTTTTATGAAAACTGAACACTGTTTTGTTTTAGTACAAGCGAGAACCATCGAGACGTAATACATACACACATGAATTCACCACTTTTTCCATGAGGTTAGGTAGAAAGTATTTTTAAGTTCGTTCACTTTTACACATCTGATTGCGAATCCTACGCACCTGACCTTCCAGAAGTACGTCACTATTAAGGTAAATTTATGACATACCATAATAACGGTGCAAAATAATTGATAGACGGAACCCCATTTAAAGTGGAAAATAAAGTGGCTTTCAGTTGTCCATTCATAGTCCGGTCCTTCCTCGAGATCTTGAAAGGCTCTTCAATGAAGAGCTGTGTCGGCAACTTTGGTTCTGCTATCAACTTCATTAGTCCGTATACTGTCTTGACGAAAACGTAAACAAACATTGACCCTTTATTATTTTAGTCAAGTTGGTTTAAATATAGTACAATTGAAGCACAAACACATTACATTTACATCCGAATGATTGAAAGGAATTAGGACCTATTCGTATTATGATAGAAATATCGTTTCTAAAAGTTTTGCATTTGGCAGGTTCAAGAAAGTTGAATATAACGAAGCACAATGCTGGTGAGTAAAGCGATTGATTCTGATTTAATGTTTGTTTTTTTCTCGTTCTCATCTGCTATCAATCATGTGTCAGTGTGGAAAGAGGCATAACATTTTTACAAAATGGAGACCAGTGCCCAAATTCTACTTAATCATGCAGCACAATATTAGCTTTCTTAAGTTTCTTTATAATGATTTGGCATCAATAGTGACCGTGAAAGCGGGCTTTAAGAGTTGGTTAATCTGTTCTTGTATACCCTAGATAGCGCTCTGCTTCTTCTAGGATCGTTGGGATTTCCAGGTGCTCATGGATTTTTAAATAAGTCGTAAAATAACCTTTTTTTTTTGGCGTCTGGAATATCATCAAATTCGCCGCTCTTGGGCAGAGCGAAAGGGAGTGTCAGACTTCTACTGAATAAAAACCACTCATGTTCCTTCTTAGCCCTTTATGTCGAGGCCACGGTATCTCTTGCGAACAACCTTATATCATAATTTATCACATCATCATCATCTTATGTATAATTATCTCTTATATCATGAAAATGCCATTTTGAATATCTTGGGGAGAATGAGAAAAATTCTCTATTTAAACATTAAGGAAAAATATATGGCGAACTCAAGCAGGAAACAGAATAACAATTGACAAACATGTCATACACTACCTATAACATGGATAGCTTACACATTTCCAATCCACTTAAGTACTAGAAAATAAACCAACGGAGTCAAAGCTATCTATTTCAGAGAAAAAGAAAGCCCGCGTAGCATCTATGCATCAAGTAGTAATTCCGCCCCACTTTAAAAGACATTCATTTAAGTGAGACTCGTCTATTTCTACACAGGATATCCGATTCCGTTGTTGTATGTGTTTGTTTTCCTTGAACGATCTTTTATATTAAACTAGGTTAAACAAGGCAAGTATAGAATTAAGTGTAGGTGTTGGTCTGCAACGACTTCCGACTTTCCCCCTTGTTTGTTAGTATAATAATGGTAAAATCATAACACGAAGGATTAGGCAAAAGTGTACCTATCTAATATGTAAAGCAAAGTTCAAAATGGCTTTTCTCGTGAAATAACGATTTCTACTTTAGGCTAAGACCTATTTCGTAATAGTAGAGCTTCTAAAATATTATACCATGAAAGTGGAAACGTTTAACGTTAATAGTAGTTAAAAATCACAAGCATTTTGTGCCAGCTCTGTTCAAAGCCCATAACGAGTGAAATGTAGTAACAGATACACTGCGACCTCTACTTTATCTGCCACTTTCCATTAATTTTTAATCAGCAAGTACAAGAGTGTTACATAAACGGATTTAATACCACAAGGTAGGTTTGCGTCCCGTCGGGGCTGCGGGTTGTTCGCAAGAGATACCGCGGCCTCGACATGAAAGGCTAAGAAGGAACATGGGTGGTTTTTAGTCAGTAGAAGTCTGACACTCCCTTCCGCTCTGCCCAAGAGCGGGAGGGGTTCTTTGATGATTTTCCACCCACCATAAAAAAAGGTAGGTTTGCGTATTCTGATTATGGAAATCCTGTGACCGGCCATTGATGTCAAGAAATCAACATACGCAAACTTACCCATTATGCCTATTCATTTTTATCACAGTTAAATCTTAGATAGATGCCAACTTAAATTATAGACATAAGTGAAGTACAGCAAATTTATTGAATATGGACTTAAACCTTACAATTACAGACTAGTTTATGCTAGTATGCAAAGGATGATGAAAATGTTTTGTATTATCCTTACAAAATAATTTTTCAGTACTTTTTCAATTCATGACATGACACTTCAAAATTATTAATTCAACAGTTCTACCAACCCTGTGGTCCAAACAGTCGTGACGATACATACGTATACGTAACGCCAAAGAAGGCTTTATCTTAACGTTTGGCCAGTGTCCAAACCGAAGCACGTGATAGGTCATGGATTGTGCCCACACAGCGGTGGACACATCGGCTAAATGTCACGTCTGCCACACATAATGACCTTGGGTTTTAAGACAATGTGGTCCTCTCAGATATGTATATCGTCTTAGAGAACTAATCTAAGGCTCGCCTGCACCATACATTCAGAGCTAAACGCGTTTAAAGTATCGTTCCATTTCTGTCGTTCGTTTGAAGCTAGCTAATTATGAATGTTTAAAATTCGTTTTGCTTTCAACACACATTTTTTAAATTAGTTTTCAAGGTTGTCATAGAAATGAGATCGTTAGTAATAAAATATAAAACAGCAGCATTTTTATGTCTTTATTAACATGGCAAAAACAATAAATAAATATTATTATAAATTCCCTTTATTTATTTTTGAACAAATTTAAGACATTTTGAAATATTTCTTACAACAATAAAAATAAACCATTTAAAAATATAAAAAAAATTACTAAATATTATTATTAACAAAACAAAGCAGCATATTTTATCGAACACAAAGAAAACCTTTTACAAAGTCATACATTTACATAAACTAAGCTAACAAAATGGTAGATAAAGGTTTTTCCTCGCCTCCTAGGATCCCTCCACACTGTTGATGAGCTGCTACACTTCCATCGATAAAGGCATACCTAGAACCTCTAAAAGTCCCACCACTGGGACCTAGGCCTCCTTTCTATGAGACGGAATGGACTTTAACTGACCACGCAGAGTTCGTGTTAGTAGATGTCATCACATGTCTTCAAACTCTTGTTTCTTAGACATGGTCATTTTCACGATTTTTTCACGATGATCTACCTTAATAGAGAAGTTGAGATGAAATAATTATCAGGCGTATGCTCCTAAGGTTCTAGTACGAACATCGCACCCACCTCCTACAAGACGTTAGTACCACTGCTCACCACAGAAAACCTTAACTTAATTGTTATAACTCATTGTTCGCCTAATGGCAGCATTGAGTTTCAATATACCTACATAACTGGCAGCCCAGTTATTGCTATTATTGGGCAGAGTTCCAAATGTTCCAGCCACGGCCACTCCGAAGAATTCTCTAACAGATAACCCACATTACACGTGACCCGGAGACTAAACTTCATTTGAAGATATGGTTTGAAGGTAGCATCAAATTGGAAAGACAATAGAATATATTTACATTCATACCTTGTTTTAAAACTTTGTTTTGTAGGAAAAATCCTAGAGGCAAATGCAAAGCCATTGCCACCAACCATAATTTTACCGTTTTAAAAATTATAGCGTAACAATGTTTATCCTACATGTATATTGCATACGTAAAATTTGTCTATCGATGCTCAACTCAATAAAACCCATTCAATGAATAGTGGACCTAATACTCTTCTGTATTTGAAAGAGTCCAGTCTTCTGGACTCTTTTGGGGGATAGTTGCCATATTTGGCAACTATCCCCCTAAAACAAACAGAATACAGCTAACATAACGGCTATAATCACCAAAAAGTATTTCAGGGGTGGACTTAAGGCTCCTCTCTCGAAAAAGCTTAAAAACAGCGTGCAGATGAAGCAGTTTTTCACCGGCACTTACAGAGAAATTACATTTAAGAAAAATTGTTAGTAATCTACATGATATGACACGTAATTTGGTTTAGCCATAATTTTTGTATCGGTATCACATAATAAGAAAAAAAATAAACAAAACCACCTCCAAATCGTTGAATGGAACCATTTTACTCCTTCATTTTTTAACAAAATAATATAAAAAAAATATCTACTGCTTTGAAATACAAAGGAAAATAATTTGGTTTTGTTACTTTTTAAAAACATGTATTATTTTAATTATAATAAATGTAAAATGCGTCCGTTTAAAGTCCGTATCAACGACCGAGAGGGGTAGTTTGTATGCACAAGGTCATTGGCGTGAACACAAGCATTAATAGTACTCCGCAATCCGCCAGTTAAGTTTAGGTACCACGCAATATATAGTGAGCCTTTACTGGCCGCAGATGCATTCTAAAATGTTAGACTCAGTTGTCATGACAACGATATTCTTGACCTCTTTGACAAGACACACCTTGGAAACTCCAATCATGGGCGTTTATGACAATTATCAAGCAATAGCAGTCATGTGTCTAATGGGGTGGATTTAGGGCGTGCCGAGCTTGACCTAAACTGGGTTATCCACTAAGAATACCAGTAATAGTCTCTATAAGAAATACAACCGACATTGCTATCCCAAAAAGGTTTAAATTGATCAATTTAGTAAGATCCTAAATAAAATTGAATACCATACGTCGCCGAGTTCAATAAACTGATTGTAACCTTCCTCAATGGCGAAACATTCCGTACCTATTCATTTAATTGGTATTAATATAAAATAGACTTTTATTACATGTCGTAAAATGTTATTCGGACCATTTTATATTTTTCTGTGCAAATAACCAGTTCTTCTTCTTCTTTAAAATATACATACAGATACATCCTTGTCATTTTTGTCATATCCATCCTGTAGTTTTGGCCACAGTAGGTAGTTCTACAGTTATTTATTAGTGCCTAACATACCACAGACATACATACCAAATTACATTTGGTTCTACAATTTGTGGGGAAGCACTCGATGCATACCTTTTCGTGCAATGAAACATGTCTTCAGGTAAACCATTCATGCTGTATCAGTTGCATGAACGATCCGACACTTTATCAGCCCCATGAAAGAACGATCCATTCGCAACACATTTGCGCATGACATTTTCAACTCAACATATTCCTCGCTAGAGAGATTACTTGAAATAAATCAGATAAGCGGCTGAATGCACGAATTTTCTTTCAACTCCCAAATCAAAATGTAAGCAATATGTTCGGAAGTATAAACTTAAAGCCATGGCTTTGGAATGATTTAATATGAACTTATATCGCACTCAATATAAGACCGAAGCAAATCCTTTAAGGACCTACAAACAAGTCTGACGCGAAAAAGCGAGACTTCGCGATTCTAGTATATTTAGATACTATAAAATCGCGTTTCGCATTTCTCTTAAATATATTTCACGAAGTCGCGTCGCAAAGTGGCAACGCGCCTCTTTGGGTGTCGGAATCAACGTCGGTTGTAGGTAAACAGTTTGTGTATTTAGGACGACCCTTTTTATACAGGAATATCTTAAATCAATGATTTCGGCAGATATAAATAAGTGTCTCCGTGTTTCCTGGCAAAGAATTGACGTGACGACATGATTTTATTGGCATAAAAAATGCATGAAACTTATAAGAGATCAAGCAGGTTTCCGGATATCTGATTTCCTTAAGGGTTATACATTGAATTAAATATTAATAATATTTGTCTTGTTAAGGATTCCACTTTCTATATAAAGAGATATCGCAATTTGGTGAAGTATTCATGCTTTGTTCTGAGTTTCAGGATCGATACAGGTCAGTGACCGATTATCGGAAGTGATTCTTCCTAGAATTCAGTCCGCGCCGTAAATTTCTGTGTTGTTTTCCTGGTTCTAGCGGCTATAAACCTGATAATTATACCCACTTGTAAACCTTTCTAAATTCTTAGAACCTAAAACTTGAAGTACAAGTTGGCCAATAACAATTTTTTTGCCACGGTTTAATACATAGAACTTAAAATTGCTAGATATTGTTAATATAGACAGCTAAAGGTACCGTGAAGATACGTATTTGGATTTTTAAACAAAGAAATGACCGCAGGCAGGTGAAATTTATCGACGCTTGAGAAGAAAATCTGCTATAAGTTTCTCTCGTAGATCCTTGTACAGAGCAACACAAATTGGTATCTATTATAATAATATAATATAGGTAAGGTTTCCTGCAGGCAGTCTAGGCAACAATGAACACTTCAGTGTTCAGAGGACTAACGTACGGCTCTTCCCCGAACGTCGACTAAAGCTACGTTTTGAATCAACTGTATGGGATATTCGCCGAACTTGAAGTAACTTACTCTAACATGTGGTCTACATATCTACCAATGTGCAGACGTTTATTCATTGAGAATGTCTATAGTATACGCCTTAATATAAATTACATTAGTTTTGTTCTCAGTCGGTTCAAAATTAGGCGATGAGTTTGGTACTTTCATTAGGGTCCATCAGCTCTTATAATGTGCAAGCAACAGGACAGGCAAGACACAATATCAACTATCCCATCGTTTGTGGGGCAACACCACATTTACACTCCAGAGTAGAGTCACCTATGAAGCTCCACCTGAACAGGTTTGATATTACCTGACGAATTGACGTAGTTTATTCTGCACAAGAATAAAGTATTTCACAATTTTACAGTTTTTTCTCACTGTATGTAATCTATGTAGCTGAATTTACTATTGTAAAGAACTTGCCATTTGAAACTAATAATATCTTATTACCACCGACGTAGGAACTTAAATAGGCTACAGCATAAATTTCATAAAATTTAACCATATCTAAATATGTAGCAGAAAGCATACATTCCCCTAATACATTTGGTCATTAGCATCGGGTATCGGGTAACAAACAAGCCGAAAGATGCATGAGGCTCGGATAAAATTTACATTTACATGAAGAATTACTTAGCATAACACGGACTCACATTTTTTGTTTGTCATCGATGCTAATGCTTTTTCATATCGAACAACCACGAATGAGAAAAAAAAATTATACGAAAAATCACGTGTCACTTTATTGTTGTCACCTTTACAAGTTACAAGCGACTGATATAAAGATCTCCCAACTTTATGGAAGGAATCCGGGGTGTCGCACAAAATGAGATAAAAAAGAAAAATGGCGAGAAAAGCCTGTTCCGCGTAGAATGCACGGTGTAAACTTAGTTCGAAACTTAGTGATAAAACGTAATAATACCCGCGCGTGACATATTTCAACTTAGAAGTCCAATTGTCAGAAGATAAAAGTTTTCTTAACGTTGTTTCAGCGTTTTTCACGAAATAAAATGGGGAGTGAAGTTGATGCGAACAATGAGGATAAAAATGTGTTTATTTCTAAACCTGTTTACAGTATTACGAATGTATGTATAAATAGAATCGTAAAACGTACGCGCGATGTATAGCTGAGCTTTGAGTGACATTTCACTGATTAGCTGGCTTCCCTTGTCACACAATCACTAAGTGAAGGCTGGTTGACAAAAACAGAGCGGTAGGTAATTTATGAAATTGGGTTTTTCACGCACGGGTTTGTGGGCGTCGTTGGCCGTCATAAGATTATTTTTACTCGCGGCTTTGATAAAAATAAGTTGTGTATAACGGGATAGTAAAACATGACACATTTCATTTTGCATTTTCTTTGTATCAAAGTCATTTCATATCTGGCATTCTTGTTATTTTTAACAGCAGATTGCCTATTATGCCACGAAAAAATAGGTTCTGCCTAAGTTATACAGATCTAGAAACAGAGATAGGATTCGTTGTAATTATCACTGATCGCGCTCAAGTTGTAAGTTTCAAGTATCTGAGGGATTTGGCTCGTTAAACTAATGACGAGCAATCAGATACGCACTGTAGTCATTATAATTACGCACATCTGTGAACTTTAACAATGATCAATTCGTGTTTCCGTTTCCGAGATTACTTATAAGCACAGTTAGTCTATTCATAGAAGCGTTACCAATGAACGGATTTGGATTTGATAAGGTTTGGCTTAAAATAGACCATGTTAGGACAAAATAGACATTTGTTCCACTAAAACGTTTCTGTGATAATCTGAGTCATGGTGGCCTCGTGCAAAAGTTAGTCAAATTAAATAGTTGCAGCAAGATGGACTTACTCGTAGGTCCCCCTTAATATGGACCGTATTCAGATGTTCAGCAATTTGATAACGTTGTGACAATCTCTCATTTCAAGCCTCTTGCAGGCTATCAACAACGTTGATATTTCAGCCTGAAATATGAACACTAACGAGACGTATGGTATACGTATTAATCTGGAACTGTCTCCTTCGACGATTGCACTAGTATTGGCAAGGTTTAGCTGCTTATGGTTGAGGTGTGGTGAGGAGTTACTACGTGTATAATAAGGTTGCAATTCATTATACCATTGTATGAGAAATAATACGACTGCGATTAAATGTACACTTTTCGTACCCAATACTTTTTTAAATAATTTATTCGATTATATTCTAATTAGACTGGAAACCAAACCCACATAGATTGGAAACGTTTAGCCAGATGTCGATAATAGAGAATGTTTTTGGTTCCCCCAAAATAGGTAAGCATATTCACGAAAGTCGATTTTAAAATGGAATTAACGGCCACGCGCAAGTATACAAAATAGTAGAGAGTGAAAACATTTTAAACAAAGAATACTTCTCACCAACTAGCGAGTTTTGAACAAAGGAAAATCCAAATTTTTCCACGGAGAACAGTAACATTTTTAATCCAAATATATTCGTTCTTTGACCTTTGTAAAGGAATATAGTTAACAATGCTTTACATAGGTAGTACCTATAGAGGAATAAAATATTCTTGTTCTATCTATAAACAGGGTAGCGGATATGTCTCCGTTTACGATTCTGAATGTCATGTCGTATCCATAAAAAAATGTCCTTTATCGAACTAGTTTTTGTTTGTTATTTTTCACAAAAAAAAATTGAAACAATGGTAGACCACATTGTTAAACATAAAATGGATTTTGAATATCAAATATTTTATTATGTAGTTTAATTTTTTTGTTCTATTTTATTTACACACGAAGAGCACACACAAAAACGCATTGATTTTGCACACACACAAAATATCGAGACATTAATGATTCTACCCACTACACTATGGCATACCATGACCAAGCTACCAACGTGTTGGTCAGTGTCAAAACGGTCTAGTGGGCATAATCTCAATGTTTTCAATACAAAGACAACACACATGGATGGACACACACAACAACACACATGACACACACACACACACACACACACATGTACACACACATGTTCTAGTAGGTAAAGTAGTCCTTGCCGTATTTTTCCGTGGATGATACTTTCATAGACTGTCATGATATTGTATTAGAAGCGTTTAAGTGTCACCTAGACTAACTGAAGACGAGGATTAGTTTAACTTTAGACTAGATAACTTTACGACTTTAGTACAAATAATATAATATAACATCACGCCTTGTGATCCCCGAAGGGTAAGGCAGAGGTGTACTTTACAATTACCGTCACATTTTGTCACTTAATATGTTGTAACGTACCGACAAGTAGATGACAAAATAATTCTACATTACTTCAACCACAATACCATACAAAGTTCCTAGTTCAAACATCAAGATTTGGGTCCCTTACAATGTTCGCAGAGCAATCATTAGTGGCTGAGCGTAACCTAGTACAAACTACAGCGATTGTACATAGTTTTGCGGGTGTTATGTAAATAAGATCACAGTGCGTAGGTAGAGGGGTTGCCAGCCCTCTTTTGTCTAGCTCTATTGATCCCGGTTTTTGTCAGGGAGATCTGATAGTACGACTAATATACGGTGACCTTTTCCTCAGATGACTTTTCAAATGTAATGTTTGTTTTATTTTTCTTTGTTGGGCTGAGTTTTTTGTTTTGTTGTTTATTTGTAATTATAGGATTCAGAAGGATTTCGGTAGTACAAATGTGTTTATTTGAAAATAATATCTACTTATACGTACAAAAGAGCCTGGAGCCTGGTTTCCTGCTATGGAAATAGCAAAAATGTATTGATTAAACAACATGACATGACGCCTGTACTTTCCCGAAGGGTTATACAGATAATATGTACTTAATGAATGAATGAATGAATGTATCAATAAATGAATGAATGGGACACCACATTTTGCCAGCTATGTTTATGACCCATCTAATAGGTGGCAAGGCTATTGGCATCAACCGGGCACAAATCCAGACTCTGTGGCTGCTACTGAGAAATATCTAATAACCAAAATGTACCTAAAAGCTAATGCCAAACTGGTAAAGAAATACGAAAGGTTTTGAAAGTGATAGCCACTACCACCTATAAATTGGATATAAATTGTCCAGAACATCTTTCAAATCGACTATACAACTAGACCAGAATTTCATAGTCACGCGTCGTGTATAAAAGTTATGCTTTCATAAACTTGTACTGTAGACTTTTATCGCTTTCTTGTGCTTGTAAAGTAACTTATAAAGCAGACGTGGGACATGTGGGAACAATATGGTTCTGCGATGGTATCTCTGAGACCCGTAGCGGAACAATCCCAGAGGGGTTTGAAGATTTTGAACTCCAGTCTACCGTGAACTCACGTCTTCAGAAAAGCGATTATATCGTCCAATTAGGTTCTTATTCAAAGCCATGTCAATTTTTTTTGCGGTTGCTTTAACAACAATGTTTTGCAATATAAAAGGATTTAAAGGTTGGGGTTCAACGTCGATGTCTGTTGATTCGTATAAGCGAAGGGTTGCGGGTAACCTTATGAAAGGAAAATTTAGCTTATTTAGAAGGGTCAAACTCAGTTGTTGTGTTTTACGTTTCAATAATTATTTGTAGAATTTGAACGTTATTGTTGCTCGTAGAATATTAGATCCGATTCGATTGCTTTTAAGGAAAATGTATAAAGGCATAATTTAATTTTCTCATATCAATTGTATTTTCATAAATAAATATTCCTATCCTTGTTCTATGTTATGGTGTTTTATTTTTTCTTCTTTAAATATATTTTTTTGTACAATAAAATTATTTGTATTCAAAGTTATTGTTTCTGATAGAGCATAAGATCCAGTTCGAATTGTTTTTAAGGAATTTGAATGAAGGCTTAATTTTATTTTTCACATAATATATTCTCATAAAATTCTTCGTTAAGGTCCAATTTTTTGCTTTTTCTTTTTATGTCATTTTGATTAAACACTAGTTAAAAAGATTTAGTTTAAAAAAAGAGAACACCTCCATTAACTCCATTCTAAGCCATGTTACAATAATTCTTCTCAACGTTGCCACAAAACAATAGCGTCGTATTCTTTTCTTAATGAAAACGTCAGGGTGATTTATACAGGAGCCCTACGTCTAGCCTACAATATCTTTGATATATCCACACATAGGCAGAAAGCCTACTTAACTACTGTAGCGCTCGCTGAGTAAGATTAATTGACGAGCATTATGTCTTACGTTCTTCTACACTAATTTGGACGAAAAGGGAAAATCTCCGCGTTAGCAAAAAGTTGACGATCGAAAAGGGTTTGGTTCTGTTTTTGCTTGATCATTGATTTTATTATTATGTAGTTCATCTTACTCGTCAGAATGCCTTTGCATCAAATAGTCACTCAAGAGACATACAGGGTGGTGCCGACGATACGGCAATAAATGAAACTACTGGTAGTTCTAGTTCATAGGAACAGTTTTAAACTATCTAATAAATCCTAACACCGTCGTGGTGCCGACGATACGACACTAACCTACCTAAATATCTTTGCCAAATTCGTTTGTTACATTTTATTTCCACACGATAATCGGTGCAAATTAGTCCTAAGGTTAGTAAACCAATATTTGTTTGTAAATTGCAATGTATTTCGTTTACAGTTTTATGGTACTTAGTTTTATTGTTTTTTTTAAATTTTTTTATTTTGGTGTTAAGATTTATTTGATAGTTTAATAATGTTCCTATGAACTAGAACTACCAGTGGTTTCATTTATTGTCGTATTGTCGGCACCACCCTGTTTATGAACTGAGACTTTTAATCATTATTACTTAGTAAATAGACATTTGTTACTGCCGCGAATCTTATTTTATTTAATATACGACTTGACACTGACCGGCGAATTTCGCAGGCTACCTTGTCGCATTCACCTTAAACATTCACGAACAATGTAAATACAGCCTTATGACCAATGACATTAGTCTTTCCTTCTTTATCTTAGTGTGTTTAGTACCTAACGTGGTGACAGAGATTTATGCCGTCTTTGGGCCTCTGTCTCGGGCTGCTGGTTGTTCTTAAGAGATACCGAGGCCTCGACATATAAGGCTAAGAAGGAACATTCGTTTTTAGTCAGTAGAAGTCTGACACTCCCTTTCACTCTGTCCAAGAGCGGAAGGGGTTATTTGATGATTTCCCAACCCCAAAAAAAGGGCCTCTGTCTTAGCTTTTCATACCGTCGAGAAATATCTCAGGCAAGGTGGTTTATTTACGATGTTATATACAATACGCACATTACTTTAAAAAATCAGTAAAGGGTGTATTCGGTTCGAACTCTAGACCTATGACTCGGCAGTCCGACGGTCACTCCACTAGATTGATCAGTGCTTACACTTTAAGACTTAAGTGAAAGAATTTTCGGCATCGAATCATTAGTCCGAATATCATCCCTACCTAACAAACATACATCATCATCGTCTGCATAGCCTTTTCCCAGTTATGTTAGGGTCAGCTTCCAGTCTAACTGGATGCAGCTGAATACCAGTATTTTACATGGAGCGACTGCCTATCTGACCTCCACAACCCAGTTAATACTAGGTAATACAATACTCTTTGGTAAGACTGGTTGTCAGAATATATGGCATCCAGGACCAACAGCTTAACGTGCTTTCCGAGGCACGGAGGAAACTCGGTATGTCGGGCACCCATCCACAGATCGACCTAGGCAAGCACAGCTATTTACCTAAAGATCGACCCGAGCAGTTCTTATTAAGCCACGAGCTCCTCCTAACAAACATACATACTTTACATTTTTATAATATTTGTATTAGTAATGTATGTAGCCTTTTGCCAATATCGTGGTCGTATACGTGATAGGCAGTAAGATAGTGGTTAACCAGCAAAGCATATGGCAACCTCACCCATCATGTAATATGTGCTCTATAATGTAGGATATTAACCGTCTTTAATCTCAGTCTCAAATATGGAATCAGTTCATGTAGTCCGCATAATCACTAAAGCCCATTTGCACCACTAATTACTAAATGCGTTAACCGTTAAATATAAAACACAATTATAATTAAATACAGTTCAAAAGATTGGCACAAACTGAAAGTTAGTGATTATTGAATATTGGTGATTATTGGTGGAAAGCAAACGTGCTTAAGTTTCTACTGCTAAATTAAATAAATATAAAATCAAAGTGTTTGCATTTATCTGCTTTATTATGTTACAGTACTAATTACTCTGTAAACGTAGTAGCCATCCGCCCGTAGACGGCTACTTTTTTTTTACTTATACTACGCTCAGCTACGCTGGCGTGACGATCTGGACTCATTCTCAACGGATTGGACGGAGAAGGCAGATTGTAAAAAAACTTGGAAAGCCATGGGGGAGGCCTTTGCCCAGCAGTGGGACAGTGTAGGCTGAAGAAAAAAAAAAAAAAAAAACTACGCTCAGATTTTTTAATTTATTAATGTAGGTGATAAAGAGATGCTACACTTTTATATTATTATGCGTTCTATCTTTTACCATTTGGCGAATAAAGCGTACAGTTAGGAAATAATAATTATGTCTGGAGGCCCACTAGTGTGAAAACCAGCAGGATTGAAGTACGTAACACATTTCTGTACCAATACACTTGTGTGGCTGAGGAACTTTCGAGAGCTAAACAATAGACTCTCTGGATTTTGCTGGCCGGAACAGTTTCACGGAAGTCGAGTGCTTAAGCTGCTTCGAATGGTGTTCCATTTTTTTACATGGAACTAAATTAAACATGCTTTTCTGTGTGATACAAATTTATATTTTCGATATATTATTAAATAAAACCATATTTTATCGTTTCACATTCGCGGTAGATTTTCCTTTCGTACAAAACGACACGACAGATTTCAGGAAAGACTGCCTTTTTTTAATATATTATATAACTAGTTAATGCCCGCGGCTTCGCCCGCGTGAATGTCGATCAAATTATATACTAAAACCTTCCTCTTGAATCACTCTATATATTTAAAAATATATACTACGAGTATGTAGTGATGATTCTACTGTACGTGTGTTTGTCACTGAACTCCTCCTAAACGGCTGGACCGATTTGGATGATTTTTTTTGTGTATGTTCCAGTGGATTAAAGAATGATTTAAATTCACAAATGAACCCGGTAGGTGGCGCTGCTGTCCGGGCAGGATGACGTTTGGCAGGTCCGCTTGTACCGTTATAAAAATCATAATAACTACAATACATCACTCTCTTGTGCTTGTCGCTTAGTTTGTAACTTTTTTGCTCTAACTGGAGGTCTTAGGTACACTCAAGGCACTCACAGAATAGTCCGGTTTAGCAGACTACAACTTCCTGGGTTGTCTGCCTTTTTATTCTACACTTTTAAGTCATCATCTTCTTTGTCGTGTTAGTTAGAAAGTGGGTTTTCTAACCATATGGTTAGAAAATCAATCATCTTTCCAACAATCAATCCATACAAAATCTATCCAACAAAAATATGAAGACGAAAATATTATAATACGTTAGTAGGAATACAACCTATCTACGTTATCCGAAGCTTCAAGCTAGCACATCTGCGAAGACTAGAGCTAAAATATTCTGATAATGTAACCTCGACAAGTTGTTGTGACTATGAGGCGAGCGTTTAGGAGCGTTAGTCGCACCTCGGGTTATGTGCCCCACACACTTCGCATACTAACGCAAGGAAACCCAGTAACTTAGACGGATGAACTTACATTCCATGGCTCTATGACTATAAAAGTAATAGTATAAGAGCTTCTTTTGTATGTTTTTACTTACATATAGTTTTTGTTGTCCGTGGTTGTACTTGATAACATAAACGTTATGTACTATCGAAAAAAGAGCAGCTCGTGGCTACAAATACAAAAAATGTTCTACTTTATTAAATAAATTAGAGAAGACTGTGCCACTGCAATTTGTTTCCGTGGGGTTGATAAATCTCCGGGTAAGCAACGGTCATTCACTAGATGGGTCTCCTCGATCTTTGACCAAAGGGCTATTAAATCCCCGTCGGGGCTGCGGGTTGTTAGAAAGAGATACCCCGCCTCGACTTAAAGGACTAAGAAAGAACGTGGGTGATTTTTAGTCAGTAGAAGTCTGACACTCCCTACCGCTCTGCCCAGAGCAGGAGGAGTCATTTGATGATTTCCAACCCTTCAAAAAAAAGAGCCTATTAACAGTAATACTAATAACGCAGGAAGTTTAGTAATTCCAGTCAAAATAATTGTTAATTTAGGCAAAATGTTAATTTTGAAATTAAACGTAAATTCTAATTCTTTCTAACTAATATTGTAAACGTGAAAGGGCATTGATGTTTGACTCGCGTTAATAACTTAACGGATTTCATAGAATCTTGATTCAGATGGGTCATGACGGTTTAATTAAGATTAAAGATTTAGAAGTTAATTAAGAAAAAGTTAATTCTTTGTTGGAAGTCTCCATCAGATGGTATCCAACCTCATCGAAGCTACGAGTAATCCTAGTATTAAAACAAAAGCAGACAAAAAAACAATGTCACTTTGATTTAATAGATAAAGTCACACTTTTAAAGAATTTATAACTTAAAAATAATAATTTATCACCGTTTCCAGAAACGAAACAAAACTAAGTTAGGCACTAAGTTAACCTTAAACAGAAAGCTTTATTAAAAGAAGGCTAAGTTAAGACGGTTGACACAAGCTTAATCTTACTTAACTTTTAAAATGTCTGAATAGTAACGCCATCTGTTACGATTTCACTGAATCTCAGAGACCATTGGATGCCTGTGTTGATGTGATTCATAGAGCGTCTTCAATGAAATATAACTTAGCTGACATAAATCTTACATTATTACGGAAGCTGGCGTTGTACTAAACTGAAATGGTTCTTTCAGAAACAGAACATTTTTACTTAGTAAGTAATAAAGCTGTGGGCCCGCGGTAGCTGGGACGAGAGGTTCTGCCCTCTCACGTTCCGCCACCTCCTTCGCTAGCATCACTGCTTCGCAGAAGGAGGTGACGGCGTCCCATTCCTCCTCGCCCCGGACCATGGCTTCAACCAGGGCCGGACGCGAGAGGTCGCCGCCACCGATCGCCGCCGCCGATCGCCGCTACGAAAACAAGTTGGTGTCACCTCCTGTCCTTATTCCAATGTACCTAGAGTCGACGCAGCATGTCAACTCTTCCATACTTCTCTCTATTACTTGTCATCTCAACAGTCACCTACTTTGTAGCCATATCTGACAATTACACATGGCTGCATAATTATGAACCGTATATTATCTGTCGCGGTCGTTTGTTTCCGAACACCAGTCTTATAAATTCACACAGATATGTACAGCAGATAATTAATTGTATACGTAAATATAAATAAAACTAAGGATTAACTACAAACAAAACAACGTAGTAAATTTCAGTATAAAAAGGATGAATTAAACTGAGTTCCGTAAGTAAAGGTTGGCTTCATGACAAACACTGATGAAATACAGACTTCCTGTTGTTGATAATAGGGTTCAAAGTAAATAGTTAAAAGTACGCTTTTGATTAATTATGACGTCGTTGATTATCGTAATGTAGCCTTGACACCATCGATCGTGTGTCCCACTTCAAATAGTGCTGGAGAAGTTTTTTTACTATCGTACTAAACATTATTATATCGTTTTACGACTTTCATTCTCCTTTTAGTATAATAAGGGAGTAGTACGTAAGTAATACATTACAAGTTTTATGTAGGTTAAGGCTAGTCATCGGAAAAGATTGGATATTAAATATACAGTGATGTAAAAACATGAAAAACAGTCTTCACAGCAAAATAAATCCTCTAGGTAGAAAGAAAAACAAACAAATAATATTTTATAATATATATTTTATTCGTGAATCTTTACATGGGTGTATCTTTAAATAATTCCTTTATTTAACACACAACAATAATTATAACATACATTTACATACAGCTAATTGATTATAATTTCAGATTTGTGAGCCAACATTTTGGAATGAGATGAAAACATCAAATGCGTAATATGCACATCCAGTCGAGTCATACGTCTGTGTATTAGAAAACAAGTATAAAACAGTGGTCACTACGCAAAATGCTAAACATATGCTACTAAAGCCTGTCACTACGATATGCCTTTCCGCGCCCTACAGGGCTCACACACACTGCTAGTTATACATTTATACTTCTACGTACACCTTCCAGTATATTATTATATATTCATTAGACATGGGACACTTCCTCACACAAGTATACTTTGTTACTAATATTTGGGATATTTGAGTTCTGTAGCAGAATAATCATTTTCATAATAACAATAAATACATTTCCTTATTATCAGGTCTGTATTCTGGAACGATTCATCATAAGACTTTTGATAGTTTGTTATTTCGATATAAAGTTACAGGTTTAAACCGGGCAGTTCAACAGTCATCAATTCATCATTACTTCATTTAGTAAAAAATGCAATTTTCTAATACTGACGCTTTATGTGTGTTATTTCAAATACTAGACAACATCAATAGCATAGTGCGCTTCCCATGTCCTAGACAGCTATTAAACACTCCTCTTTTATAACACAATTCTATATCAAGTGACGTTGGGTCCATAGGATGCTCTTAATTGATTATGTCAAATTGACTTTTTATATTCATTTTATATAGACCGCTAGTTTCATACTATTTTAAGTATAAAGTCAAGGTTATTGTAAAGAAAGCCTCCCAATAAGAATATCTAAGTATATTGCAAGTAAGTAAACGCAGCATGAGCGAAGGTAAGCTTCCTATGAAGTCTAGGGACAAATTCCATCAAAATATTACGATCATCAAGGTAGGAGTCACTTAATGGTACAATACAATTGTATTTTCCGATATAATAATATTCATATTTAATAAATTTGGCGTCATAAGTATTTTTTTCATAAACTTGTAAACTTTTTGTTATAGGTGGGACTTTACGTTCCGAAGAAACGATGAAGACGATTCACTGTTTAGGATTTAGGTAATATTGTAATAAAATTGTGTACGTATATAGTTTATATTCCATCGAGCAGATGTCGATACGTTATATCTTAACTAATTTACCTAATTATAAGATTCTAAAAAAATAATGTGCTCATGTTCCAACAGAATTTGATATAAATTGTATTGTCTATGTCGTCTACAGATATTATATAGATATAGTGTCGCCGATACATAGCAGACCCTATGAATATTTTTAAAACTTTCTCATTTACGTCGGTACGTATACGCTACCCGAGTGGTGCGAACAAACTATAACTGTAAAATGTACCTTACTTACCTAAACATAGTGATTGAAATAAACACCTATCGTTATATATTAACATAGCATAGGAGGTAACAAGAATACAAACAGATTTATATGTAGGTAGATATAATACTATACAATTATTTATTTATACATTTTGGTAAACGTATTTACAAACACTTTAGGTAATAGATTATACCTGATTTAGTCGAATTTTCATATTCAGGCCAAGGGGTATCGAAGCATACATGAAGTTATATACCGAAGATAACATTAACTTCAATATTACGCCAAAGTATAACAACGAACATTGATCAATGAATCTACTAATAAGTAACAATTCTATTTATTTTAGTGTATTTGCGATACATCCACACAGAGAGAACGAAGCATTGTAAAGGCGGAAAACATGCACCTACGCACGAAACGCAACCACCAAACATATTACACGATATATATTTTAATTTTAACTAAACATATTTGCGCCTTCTGAACTTTTTTTGTAAATAAATGGTAAAATCTGTCTTTGGTCCAAATGGTAACATTACACTTTGGGATATCTTTTTTTAAACACATAATCGCGCGTAATAATACTCGGATATCACTAAAAAGTTTAATCCTTATCAAAATATCTCGTTGTAAATCTTGAATACTATAAATAATATCTAAATGACGTAACGTAAATAAACAGATGTAACACATTTACGACTAAAATTAATTTATGTAACGAATCCACGACACAAATCCATTAAAGATAAAATTTAACAGCTATAAGAAGTATCAGATCCCTACTCCAGCTCGCAATACGTAGATAGCTAACACCTATAGATTTAATAATACTAATACATATTTTTATTGTTACACATGTTTTAACAATTATTCAATTTTGTTACTTAAATTAAAATTTATGCTTGAAACCGTAACAAGTTACTAAAGAGTACAATTTATAAAAACTCATAAATGTTTTCTGATTGAGATACTTTTGTAAGTATACTCGGGGTTCGCCGTTTTATTATAGTAAACTACTAATTAAGATTATTATAACAAATAACGAAAGTCATATGAGAAGAAAATAAACCTGCGAACAGACAATTGCTAAAATCATACCTAATTACTTTTGAAAGAAACGACCCCGTTACAAAGATGAAAATAATTGTCTAGAACGTAAAAGGAATAAAAAGTGCTACTCCGTCCCGGTTCGGACATTAACAGTTACAGTTGGTGGTGGAGCTGCCTTGCGCCGGTTCTGTGAGACGCTGGCCACGAGCGCCACCCGCCAACATGGCTGGTTCAGAATCCAGGCTCTCCGACATTTTATCGCAGATTATGTCCACCAGTCGCTCGAATACAGTCTGTAAAGAGGAAAAAGATAAGAGTCAGTGCTTAGCTGTTCATCCAAATTCCTAACTTGCTTTACTGTCTTTTTTCAGCTGAAAACGGAAGCTGTACTAAAATACAAGAAATCAAAATATGTCAGAAATAAAATGTTTAAATACTTAATCGTCCTAAGCTTTGTCAAGATATATTTCGCCTAGTTTTCTTTAACTCATTCGTGATTAAGAGGGTGTAGCCAGCGACGTGACTATGGGCCAAGAAAAGGGAAGCTCATAAGGCAAGTAGATTTTTCAGAAACCCTAAAATCAATGCGAGTAGTAAGTTATAAGTGAAAGCCAAGCTTATATGATAATACCGCCACTATAAGCAGCAGACGCTAGTACAATACGTTTGTCAAGCACGTTAATAACAAAAAGTAGGTCTTTACCTAAGATACAACACATTTGTCCTTATCAGTTTCTTGTACTTGATGGTATTGCATGGAGCTTGAGGAGAAAAAAATCGATTTTGACGATGGCACTGCGTCTCAAATAAATTTTATTCTTGAAAATGTCTGGTTGATTTTATAAAATGTAAATAGTCAAGGTTGCCTTTTCATTCTACAGTACGATCCTTTAGGCAGTTAAGGTTGTGCAAGGTTCTTTTAAAGCGTAGCCTTAATCGGAGCTAAAACCGCCATCTTGGTTTTTAATAGAGTTCCCCAGTTTTTTTTTTATCCCTAACGTTCAAAACGTTCAAACGTGGAAGGAAACATGCAGCATTACACACATCAACCAACTTATTTAAGCAGGTGGTACACATACCTAAAATAAATGTATCAACCAAGTTTGACAATTGATCTATTTTTTGCTTGACAAGCAAAAATTAAATAAAGAAATGTACCCTGTAGGTACTTAAATATTAAGATGAACATGGATGGTTTTTAGTCAGTAGAAGTCTGACACTCCCTACCGCTCTGCCCGGAGCAAGAGGAGTCATTTGATGATTTCCCAAAAAAAAAAACTATTAGGAAAACCGCCGCCTAACGACGACGTGACGTTATGTTCTATTGTTACCTCCATGACCCGTTTTGCTATAAAAAGCATCCATCAGCACAATGTTTTGAGTGATTTATGTTGACTTTTACCATAAAACCTGATTTTTCAGCCCAAAAAATGGCCGTTTCCCAGCAATATTTTTTGCGTAGGTTACTTAGTTTGATGTACGTATCGCTTTGTTGACGGTTTCGTGAAGGGTTCGTTTACACCCCTTTTTTTGTAGATGGGAAATCATCAAATCCCCTCCCACTCTGGGTGGAGCGGTAGGGAATGTCAGACTTCTACTGACTAAAACCTACCCATCTTCCTTCTTAGCCTTTTGTGTTCCGGGGCCGCGGTATCTGTTCTTTTACACACTGTAAAATAAATGATGTTTAGCAATACCTTGACGTAGATGTTCTCCTTGGCACTGGTCTCATAGAACTCGACACCGAGCTGCTCAGCCAGCTGTAGGCCACGCTCAGTGCTGACCACACGTTCCTCTTCCATATCGCACTTATTGCCCACCAGAATCACCTGCGCGTTGTCCCACGAATACGTCTTGATTTGTGTCACCCTGGAAAAGAAAGAAAAAAATATTCAAACTTAAAGCATTAATTTCAATTAGACCATTAATACATGCACTTTTGAATGGCAGGAAAACGAAGACAGCGCAGCTACAGTCACTAGGTATATTGACTTGTGAAAGTACTTTAGTTGCCCATTCTAAACCGTAGATCTCTATGGAGAAAAAGAGTATTGAAGTATCAACACGTTGGTGGTAAAACTAGGTCCAATGGGTCCTCATTTATATTTCTAAATTAAAAGGCAAAAAATGAACTTAAACTTCTTTAACAACATCACCTGACCAGCCATTTCCCAACTAGCTTCTAGTGTAACCGTATGTAATGGAATACCAGTATTAAATATGGTGCGACTGCCTATCTGACCACTGGCCAACGGCTTAACGCGCTTTACGAGACATGGATGAAACTCGGTATGTGATAGGTAGCGGCATAACATAAAGGGCCGAGCGGCTGTTATTAGTTAGCCACAAGTACCTCCTAGAAATTACGGTTTCCCATTATATTCCAGATTTCCAAATGTGAATATTTTTTTCAATGGCAAGTTATTATGACGCCTTTTCATTAAAATATTACCAAACCATCAATCTTCCGATAATTCATCGTCAAAATCTACAATAATAGAGTCAACGATCGACCTTTCCAACATAATTGCTTTATGAAACTAAGCTGAGTGTTCTAAAATTGAAGAATGTACTTATTAGAATTGGTCTTTGAAATCTTTGGATGTTTAAAGAGTTTTTAATTAAGCACCTACCTATAAGAAGCCATAAACACAGGAATTCTAGTTAGTACAAAATGATTGTATGAGCCGATCTCAACACAAAAAGGGGCAACGTCAACACGTGTCATAACTTGATCCTGCGGAAATTGAGGAAAATCCGGAGACATCATATTTTCTTTATGACCAACTTATTATTATAGAATCCATAAAACCGATAACAGTATATTATAAGTAACGTCTTCTATTGTTATAATAACGATGTTATTTTGGGAGAGAAACTGTACTACAACTAAAGTGTTTCCGCTTGATTCTATTATCATTCTATCATTTACAAACACGTACGCACATATCCTCGAAACTATTTAATCTTACATCTTCTCTACTAATTTAATCTTTGCATTATTCTCTGTCGAATCATATACTTACAATAAATCAATAATCATTAAATTAATCGTTAATTTATTTAATCATAAATATTTATTTATCTTGACATTAAAAAATATAGGCGCTGGTTCACATAATTATGAATAACCTTATCAAAAGTGTCTGAAACGGGAAGGTCGTGTGACAGGTACTGATTGACTCTCCGGGTTAGGTATAACATTTTATTTATTTTAAATAAATGATAGCCGTTAATGATTCTTACGTTAAATTAAAAATTATGTTAGGATATTAAAAGTTATCATCATCATCAATAATTTCAGCCGAAAGACGTCCACTGCTGGACTTAGGCCACCCCTAAGTGTCGCCACATTGACCAGTCCCGTGCGTCTCGCATTCTACGGATACCCGCAACCTGGTGGGAGGCCTTCCAACGCATTATAAAAATATTAAAAGTAGGACTACTATATGTTACACCTCGCTACATTTCCAATTTCTCTCTAATCACCAGTACATCGCCTGTTACAACATATTTTGGGACTATCTCCTCGATTTTTAGAATTGTTTTTTTTTTTTTTTCGTGGAACTGCTACGATCCTTCTACAATTTAGACAACCATGACTCACCAATCTTGGACGCTGTTGAAACTCTCCTCATTGGTTATGTCGTACATTAGGATGAAGCCCATGGCGCCTCTGTAGTAAGCTGTGGTGATCGTACGGTAGCGTTCCTGTCCTGCAGTATCCTGTAATGGAGAGAACGTACATAGATTAGGCACAAGTACGCATGAGTAAAATCATATAAACATTAGCTTAAAAGAACGTTCTGTTTCTATAAACTTTTTGAAAATGACAGACAGAATGTTCATCATCATCTACCTTTTCCCAGCTATGTTGAAGTCGTCGAAGTTAAACGATATCCCCAGGTAAGACTGCAACTAGTCTTACCGCTCGAAAGTCCCGGTAAGACTGGTTGCAGTCTTACCGGGACTGACTACAAATGACAGCCGCAACCAACGACTTAACTTGCTTTCCGAGACTCGGAGAAAACACAGACAGAATGATTTTTTAATATATTTAGGGGTAAACTTATTTAATGATTTAAGGTGCCATGCGAGTAGGCGTGAAAACTTGATGGTATTACTAAAGAAGAATCAGGAAGTCTTGTGCATTCTTCTTCTTGTGATTATGACATACATTTTGATAAAACTATTGTAGGTGTGTACTATTAATATACTGTAAACTTTTTGAAGATGTGGAAACGTTAGATCTTTGACTTTCAATATAGCCCTAACTAGAAGGTTCTCAGGTATGATACAGAACAAAAAATCGCGGTATCGACCTGACTGAAACACACCATTGCAACGACCACTAATTGCGCCATATCGTTTTCAACTTGGCCAGTTTATTCGAATGAGAAACCCCTAAACGATTAGCAATAATGGCTTCACCGTTTAATCTCAACCAAACAATTACTGTCCGCAATTATTTAGTGATTTAGGAAACACAATACCATTTGTATATTCACAATTCAGAGTAATAACAGCAATCAGTTTTAAAACCAGCATAATATAACATCACGCTTGTAATCCCCGAAGGGTTAGGCAGAGTTGTACCCTGACTGCCTCGTTGTGTGAGGAATTTCTCAGTAGCGCAGCCACGTAGTTTATATTCAAGCCCGGTTGATAGCCATAGGCTCACCCCATTTTACATGGAACTTAAATATAACTGGCGAAATGTAGGTGTACTTTCGAAACCAATGCCATGTAAATCAATTCATATCATAAAATATGTATTTTAGTGTCAGTACATTAGTAATATTAAGCCTTTCAGTAAAGGCTCAATATTACTAATGTACTGACACTGCTTCAGACATAACAATGTTTTATCGCGTCCCGTCTTACGCAGTATCGCAAAATTACCGAGTGCCTTTATTTCATCATGACCTTCTCCGGAAAAAGGCGTTCGGTAAGATGTGATTACCGACATGTCTGAAGTGATTCAGGACGCGAGGGTTATCTGACATGAAGAATAATTCTTCTTGTCAGACAACCCTCGCGTCGTAAATAATAATAATTATTATTTACTTGAACAGTCTCGAGTGTGTCTATGTACCAACACTTGTTACAACTATCATATTGGATTTTTTTTTAACTGTATCGATTGCAACCTAATTTAATGTAAAATACTGGTATTCAGCTGCATCCGATTAGACTGGAAGCCGACCCTAACATAGTTGGGAATAGGCTAGGCAGATGATGATGATTGCAACCTAAAAGAAACAAAGAGACAAAAGGTTTTATTGGACAAACGAACGGTTTTATTGGAACATATATTTCTAACATATATTGAATCTCAAAGTAAAATAAAAAAGAAAATTGCTATTGAATTTGGTAAAACATTAGGGCTCATGAATTCGTTCCTAGAAACTAAAGCTTGTCTTTTGTATCTCGTTCTCGATTTTTACAATCGATAGCTTGATTGAAGCGAGTTAGCCTGTCATCATGTAGCTGAAAATTACCAGGAGTGCTATTTGGTCACAAAATCGAATTCAATTTCAGACTGAGAGTATGTATGTATAGGGGGAATTATATACTTGTTTGAGATTGGTTTGATTCGGCATAGCTGGGCGGCAAGATACAGCGTGTCTCAAAAAAATGTGAAGATTATAAGGTAGAGATACAGATTAGATTATACAGACCACCAAATTGAACTCGATTCATTTCACCAACATTGTTTACTTTAAATACTAGCCTTAAATCCCATGAAGAAAGATCTTTAGTTTGATGATACTATATCCTTAAATATGACCACTAAAATAGCAACCCATAATAGTTACCTACTACTCTTCACAATAGGTGTCTGAACATCAGGATTGCCATATTTTTGGCTCCTAGGCACGCCCGTGGCTGTATACATTTGACTTTGGCACCCGGCCTGAGCGGAATCAGGCCATCTATGAGGGGAAAGAGGAGGCCTGTGTCCTAGCATTGGGAACATTGTAGGCTGATTATAAAGGTCATTAACCCCTATCTATAAAGGATGTAAAAATACACAAAACGGAGCAGAAAGATAATTGTTCTGCCCGTCACTGCGATAATTTGTTGCTATTTCGTAGCTAGGGGGTTCCCAGGTTGTCTTGTCTAGTCTCGAGATATTAGGGGTTTAAGTTCCCAATTTTTCAAAGCAGTTTTTTTAATACTACTTATTCAGGTTGTAACTTTACTTAAATAACCTCCATGACCCGTTTACTATTCAAAGCACCCACTAGCACAATGTTTTAAGAGTGAAACATTGAGTTTTACCGTAAAACGTGATTGAAACGTGTAGGGGTAATTAGTTTAATTTACATAATGCTTGATTGACGGCTTAGTGAAGGGATCGTTTACACCCTGCATAAAACTCAGCTGTTAATTATTAATGACATATAAGCTTGAACACGTTTCAACTTCTGGTGTTTCAGTGTCCTCTTTAAGCCGGGAAATGAAAGGGAGGGGAGAGTAATTAGTAATGATCCTCTTTAAGGGGCAGGAGCCAATTGAGGAAAACGGCTCAATGTGGCTCACGGCTCAATGTGGCTCGTCGGCGGTAGACATTTTCCTTTTAACCGTTTTATACTGTTTATGATGTTACTCTTTTGATCTTTCTGTTCTCGAAAGTGAGTACACGTCAGATGCGTACGTTAATTAATCGCGGTTTGTCGTTAAAAGGCTTTTACCACGCTATTAACGCCGGATAATAATTTAATTTGTTATCATTCAAACTGGCTTATTATCTGGAAATGCTTAAAATAGTACATAAAATGTAGATTTCTTTAGTTGTTTGTGGGTACAAACAAGAAAAGTGATACATACATTGTATAAAAACTTCTTTTTATCTGCTGCTTTGATACGCAAATATTTTTATTCATTTCGTTTATTCATACCAACAATGAGTAAAAATAGAAGCAATCTAATTTTTTTACTATCCTAACGTAAAACCTGATAAACACAAAAAATAAGTTCACAGTGTTCGTTAAACTATTTTATCTGAAATATTTAATCAATTCGACGTAATTAAGTCAACAATTTATTGATTAACCTACTTTGATTTAATTAACAACCTGTCATTTCTACCTATAACTGTCCATGATATGTACATACCAGTCGGTACCCAGCATTTCCTGACCCTTCTTCTCACACCACTTGCTCTCTTCTTCTTAATACGAGGGGTCAGGTAAAGCTGGGTATTGACTGTATATATGCTGTTAAATGTCAAACCGTTGGTATATGCGGGCTTTGTTTAAAACCAACTGCTAAAGGGCGATTTCACCACTGAAGTTTAATGCGATCAAAAAAAATGTTTATTGTGTCTCAAACTGTTACATTTACAAATGTAAATGAAGCAACTCCAGTATGTAATTAATATGTATAATACTTGTGTTGGGGTATCAAAATATCAAAACCGTGTTCAAGAGCTGTCATTATCCATGCGATGATAATGACGTAGTGCTCTTGAACGCAGTTTTGATTGTCATGAAGTCCAGTTTTATTTGCGAAATTCGTATTTAGTAAGCTGTGGGAAAGACAGTACCGACCGCCACCCGACTTCTTGAAATCTGAGAAATATCTGCCACCTGGCGGGAATCACAGGTAGTTACGTACCTAGGTAACATGCTGCAATTACGACTTGGCAAATTGCAAGCTTAGAGACCTTGTCTGACACAGAAATATGTGAGTGCGGTGCTGTTCAAAACGTGACCCAATCACTGGAATGCCAGTGTCTATACGAGTACAGCTACACTTTCAAGGACCCAATGATTTATAGACGTGGCCACTTACTGGGCCCGACCTTTCTGCAGCATATATCAGAATAGTGTGATTGGATTTAAAAATGTGCTACAGACCATCAAATAAAACTATTTTCTTCATGGGGCAAAAATCGTTAGCACAAAAAAACTACTGGTCTCTGACGTGTTTGGGTCGAGTAGGTATTGAAATTTTCGACTCGGGGGAAACTCGGTATGTAACGGGTAGTCACCCATCCACAGACCAACAAAATCAAAATATTTATTTCAAGTAGGCCAGTTACAGGCACTTTTGAATAGTCGAACAAATACAAAATAAAAAAAGCTACAGTCCCATTTACAAGGCATAACTGTAAGTGTACTGAACAACCAAGGCTAACACGACTTTACCTGAAGATCGACCCGAGGTTCTGGTGTTATTTAGACACAAACTCTTAAAAAATCTAACCAAACCTTTCTAGAGTGTAGTTCCACACTATATATTGTTACTGTCTGACTTGAGAAAAGGTAACTGAACTAAACTAAACTAACTACTAATAAGTAAAAGTTCACTCACCCATATCTGTAGTTTGACGCGTTTATCGTGGCGAAAGACAGTCTTCACCTTGAAGTCGATGCCGACAGTGGACACGAAGGCAGAAGTGAATGAGTCGTCCGCGTAACGGAACAAGAAGCTGAAATAACGTTGGCAGGCATAACGTTAGTAAGCTAGTAGTAATAGTCATTAAATATTCAGGGCCGTAATTAGTGAAAGAATAAAATATGAGTGTGGGAGTTTCTGGAATGTTCACTTCATGTCAAATGTAAGCATAAAACTGATTGTGCCTTTTAATAGCTAGAATGAAGCTTTCTGCAACTGTTTCTGTATAGATTCTCATGAATCAGTTGTGTCACACCCTTTAAGTAAACAAATAAAATAGTACAAACAACAACAAAACTCGGCGATATTGCTTAGTAATAACATAATATAGTATTACTGTAAAGATACTAGGTATATCTTTGTTGGACAACTCTTTCTGTTCAATATCTTGAAAAGAATGTCAAAACACATCAATTTAATTTACGTTCCTTTTAAAACGCGAAAGTAATTACTAACAAACTCATAAAAGTGACCTTAAAGTCTTTACAGTTCCGCCATATTTTAAAAAACTTTCGCGTCCGATAAGCAGGCCCGTACTTTGCAGGAACGGCCCAACGAGTGGTATAAAAACGTGACGTAGCTATAAATATATGTCTTTATATAGGTACCGCTTAAACAATAGACAACCCTCCAAGTGATACTGGCAGGGAACAAAATAATGGCTATTTAAAACCATTACTTTGTTTGGAAATCGGGTATTTTTAGAAGATTTGGACTTGTTTCGTTGTACATTTAATTGAAAAAAAAGGTTCACAATTAAATGCCGAAACGAACAAGTCCAAAATAGAAACAATGTAGGAGTAGATTACGTAAATCTCTCACTGAAATAATTTAGAAACAACAGTTGAAACAGAAAGAATAATAACGAAAATGTTATGAACATTTTTTGTTGATAGGTACCTAAGTGGCAAGTTGGATATTTAATGCTTATCTTTGTTTATATCATTGAACACTGATTTTGTATTAAGCTTCTGAAGGGTCAGCTAAGTTAGACTACATTCATGCTACAAGTTTCATGCTCCAACTGCATTTTAAAGGACGAAAGAAGTACATTCATAAGAACTCTACTCTGTCTTACACTAAGAATAAGAAAATAAGTTACCTAGTCTTTCCTACTGAACTGTTTCCTATGATGAGCAGCTTGAACATGTAGTCGAAATTCTGATCCGCCGCATCCTTCTGCCATTTTGCTTCTCCAGTCATCTGTTGTACAAAACATTCGGTTTATTTCAAGTGTAACGTCCTCATATCGATTAAAACTACAATTATTTAATACTACATCGACCTCATCTTCTACTTCAATACTATTGTTATTCGAATGTTCGTGAATAGTCTCCATTATAACACAATTTAATAAAAACGTCTATTGTCACCACTAACACGGCCACATCGCTTTAATGCACTAACAAATATATCGCAACTGCAAAACACGATACGTTTCCCATACAAAGTATTGATTAGCAAAAATCGACTTTGCTACAATAGGTACTAACACGCAAGTAAGCCCACATTAGCTTAACATCGTTCCGAGTCATCGAAAAGTCTTATCAGTAATTTCCATGAAATGCAAAATCAAACTTAATATCGTTTGCAATACCGTTTGTTTTAGTTTGATCTTGACTATTAAATTATTCAAAGCCGGGAAACAAAAATGACTCTTAGATAATGCCACCGTATCGTCACATCCTACCGATAGGGCAATTTTAGTGTGTCCTAGACACAGACATAAAAGATAAGCATAATACAGAAATGGCAATGTATTGTGGTAATTAGTCAATAAATACAAAAATATATATACAACACGTAACTTCTAGCTTAATCGTTTTAAATTCTTAACTCATGGATTTCAAGTGATTTCTCAATTGCTGACTGGGCCAATTAGCGCTGTAGGAAATCAGGCCGTGAGGGAACAAACCACAAATAAAAAACCGACCACAAAGTAGAATGCAGGCTATCCGACAGAGGATAGACGGTAGCTGATTAAACAAAGTTCAATTTTCAAGCTCTGCAAGGAACTCGAAAAAGACTTTAGAAAATTCACCCTCTGAAGAGAGTGAGAATATATATAATTCAAGGATGTTCAGCTCGGTTACGCCGACCAATGTCGTGTGAAGCTGTAATATCCAAATAAGTGCTCTATTCGAGTCGGCTTTGGCGTCAACCGGCCTAGCTATATCGAGATGATTTCATCTACGTCTATTAACTCCCCGTTATGACATCAATAGGATGACGCGTGGGTGGTCCTTTGTACGCTCTTCAATTAAAGCCTTCTTGTCCTAGAAAAGTCAACACGACATAATTTTCAAAGGGACTTTTCTAAGAACAGACTGGGACCAGTAGATACATTCTACGTCACACCTGTGATCCCCGAAGTGTTAGGCAGAGAGTGGCTTAATAGTACCTACATTTGGCCTGGTATGTTATAAGGCTCATGTAATAGGGCGCAAATCTAATGCCATCCACCGGGAAAAAATTCAGTCTCTGTCATTGACTTATATATTACTGCGTAAGGACTGGGCGGACCGCATGTTACAATGACGCCTCGAACTTGGTCCTAAAACGGTCTTTCCGAAGCCGAAGTGAACTAGTCCACGATCGGCTTTCTTCGGGTGAGGTCGTAAATTTTATTAAAAGCTTTATTTATGTTCTTTATACCTCGAAAATACCACGTCGCTTATACAAGGTTACGTTAACGAGCAGACTACACCGCGCGATTCTCTGTATGGCGAACGCGTCGAGCAAATGTTTGGACGACCGTATCTTTAGTTTTTATATCAGTAGTCTCTGTGGCTACTACTGAGAAATTCCTGATGGAGGAACCCATTAGCACTTGACCCGACCCGGGAATCGAACCACGAACTCATGCTCAGCAGTCGCGATTGCGACCAACTAGACCAACGAGGCAGCTACATCCTATATTCATAAAATTACACTAATATAAGAGCCATCTTATAAAACCCATAGACTATGTAATTGCTAGGTCACCTACTTTCGCAGTTATACGCAGAACATTTTCCAACTGACAGGAAGCGCCTGGAAAATCTAGTCAATAACGAATATCTCGAATAATCTAGAACGAATTTCCTCTAGCATACTTCAACGAGATTACATCACATTCTAAATTGAAAGTTGCAGCAGCAACGTGAAGGTATACCAATCTGTAGCAAGACTAGTATATAGGCAGCCACAGATATTTTATTCACAGCTTTTACTTCGCGGTGGGTAGCATAAATTCATGATGTGTTAATACCGTTTGTAGCCACTTACGGTAGTAAAGTGCCGAGTATATTTTTATGTCCGTGTATGTAGGTAGGTATTAATAGTCATCGTGTGAATCTTAGGAAAAACCCACCCTTATTTCAATCGTGGGTGTCCCCTTCACAGGTGACTATAATCGCGTTAAGAGGTGGGTTTTCCCGAAGGAAAAGTATCCATAATTCTATATCCTTCTATCCAACTGTTTTCTGCGTCATCATCGAGATTATATCCCACCTCCCACTACAGAATCTGACTTTTAATTTAGACGTTTCGAAGACAAATGAATTATTACAAACGAGTTAAACTTACTATGAAAATAAACTAGTGTGATATAGATGTGATATTATGGTAGGTAATAAAAAAGGCTTTATAATACTAAATAAGGATTTCAGTAGAATGAGTGGAAGATGCTGCACCGAGCAACACGAAGTTCTAAAATAAGAGCAGACTAATTAGAAAACTTACGAAACTAGCAGTATAATTTTATACTTTAAGATGAGGAAAAGATTTCCTCTAAGTAAAAGTATCGAGAAGAAACTTAAACGATGCTAAGAGTATAGAAAGATGAAACGAAGGATGGACAAGTAAAAGATGCGATGACTAAACAGGGATCAGCATTTGCTTAGCCTTTACAGGTAGTCAGTGACCTGAAAGTCTAACAACCAGTCTTACCAAAGGGTTGGGTTCCAGTCTAACGGGATGCAACTGAATACCTGTATTTTACATGGAACGACTGCCTATCTACCTCCACAACCCAGTTAGTACAGAGTAATATGATACCCCCAGATGAGACTAGCTGTCCTACTGGTTATTATAATATACAGGGTGGTGCGGACGATACGACAATAACCTACCTAAATTTCTTTGCCAAATTCGTTCGTTACATTTTATTTCCACACGTCAATCGGTGCAAATTATTCCTAAGGTTAGTAAACCAATATTTATTTGTAAATTGTTTTATATTTTGTTTACAATTTTATGCTATTTCGTTTTTTTTATTTCGGTGTTACTATATAATTGATAGTTTAAAAATGTTCCTATGAACTGGAACTACCAGTGGTTTCATTTATTGCCGTATTGTCGGCACCAGCTCCGACAGGAGGATGCTAAACAGACTTTAAATAAATTGATACAGGGGCAGCAGAATGAATTATAAATGATGATACTTTGAATTAGTCGAAGGATACTAAGGTTAGACATTACGGATCAAATTGTCAGAAATACTTTAACATGAATTTTAAATGTGACTTGGGATGACCGAGCTTGGGTACAAGCTTTCGCATGGGAGGAATCGGCGTCCGGAAATGTCTAGTATTACTCGGTTCACGGCACAATGTAATTAATCAGGAGTATCCTGGCTTCTACACTGATTCATTTTGTTGAGCCGTACTTCTCCGAGGCTATCGATGCTTGGAAACTGGCTTAGCCAAATACTGAAGAGCCATCCATTTTCTCGGAGACGGTGGGACGAGCCACTCTGCATAGTAGTTCAGAACAATGCAATGAACTGGTCTGGTGCTACTGCTGATCTTGTGTGAATTTATCAACAGCCTCGACACCACGGCTTGTCATGCAGCCGGCTTGCGAGCCGTTTTGAGACACGCGAATGTAAACGACATCATCCAACGAGCTCTTGTCATCATCGCGTTCCAGTTGTTTTAGAACCTAATCGCTTTGTACGCGACGATGGCAAAAGACTGGACACATGACATGTGTTTGATTCCATAGAAGAAAGGTAGGCCACAATATTTGTCGAAGCGCTTGGGGCGTCCTATCTTCCTAGCTCATCGTTCTGTGCTGGCGCTGCCGCTGCGGCTGCTGAGTACCTCAAGTGGCAAAAATATAGTAGCCTCATTGTGGACTATATTTGTAAGCCGTTTGGGGTTGAAATTCTAGAACCGTGGGGGGTCGAGTGCTCACACCCTTTTCAACGAAATTTCAAAACGCTTGACACTTCCCGTGCCACAAGGGTTTTTACCTTGGTGGCCAGAGGTTAAGCGCTGCCCTACAACGTGGCTGCGGCGTCAGTCTCTTGAGAATATTACCAATTGACAACATTGAAGAGGAGTTTTTGACGCCATTCTATAGTTTTTTTTTTTAAGGTTGTTTTAATTTTTAATTGTTTGTAATATAAGTATAATTAACATGATAATGTATTGATTTGTATTAGTTTATTATTGTATTTCTAAATTAATTTTGTGTATTTTATATATGGGCCTTCGTTGCCTGAAATTAAAGTCATACATAAATAAATGAGAACCTACTTTGTCCTTGGGAATAAGTAAAACGCGATTGCTATTCGATCTTCAATAAGATTAAATAAATGAGGGTCCTTGGCAGCTTCCTATTCCTAGTAACATCCGCTAGTTAACCTTTAATATTACTTGGCTCAAGGAACAACGCCTATAAATATCTTAATGACCCATTTTCCTTAGTGACCGAACAACTTGCTAAGAAACTTACTCGTAGAGGTAAAATTTGAATAATACGTTCTAATTCTGATGTAAAAAATTAGTTCAGAAGTACGGTTGGCTGGTTTCTCTAGATGCATTGTTCTTTAAAATAACCGTAAATATATAGAAAATCTTTGAGTATTGAGAAGCTGTAACTGGATATAAAAGCACCTACTTTGGCTCTAAGAATTGGTATATAAGGGTACTAAATTCAATCAATCTACTTCGTTAGAGGCGACGAACAGAATTTGAGTCCTATAAATTTACATGATGAGAATAACAGCGAATAAATTATGCCACAGATAAACAAAATAAATTGCGTTTAGTAAGTAGACTTACAAACCTAAACCCTTACGTGCTTGTTTGCGTAAAGGAAGTCCCTGGGGATGATTTGATTCAAAAGAACATCAACCTAGTGGCTTGTATTTACCTTGTTTATAAGTTGTACACGTTAGATATTATATATCTCTGTATAACAATAGGTTGAAATAGTATAAAACGAAGGTCTCACCTGCTCTGGTAAACCACAACGATGCAATAGCAGCAATCAATAAAATACATAAAAACCGTTGGCAATGGTACAGATTGCGGGGTGATAACAATAAAAAGCATAACAGATATCAATAGGTACGCACCTTTTATCAGTCTTCGTATATCAACCCGTGTAAGGGACGTCAGGGGCGCCTATCACTATTATTTTTATCGGTCGAACGACTCCGAGCTACTTCACAGGACACGTCGATGTAGCTATCTCTTTTTACATTCACACCACGCAACAACAGCGGGTGCAACTTATTCTTTTATCGATTTTTCTCCGCTGTTTCCCAGACTATGCAACACTCGTTTGTATTTCTAAAACAATATGAACAAACACCTTCAACCACAGTGCCACCAGGTTTGTCGATTTGAAACATACAAAATCGATAATTCGTTAATGTTATTTCGTAACTCACTGTTTTAATCGTCGACACTATCGTGAACTGAACGTGCGCTCCTCCTTGCGTTTCATTAACTTTGTAACTGTACGTTTAGAAGTCCTTTTTTTCCACTCAATTGTTTAAAAAAGTAACCCCTAATATAGGGATGTGCTGTGTTTCGCGCTCACAGCTGTTACGAGCTCCCTCTTCTATTGAAATGGGAATGGGATAGAAAGCCAAGATGGCGGACGGGTGCGCGCGCAACCTGCCCGCGCAGCCTGTCAAAACTCTACACACAAACAAATCTGTCTTTATTGCCGACGAATCTGAAATATGAAACACAATTTAATATACTTATATAACACAAGGCGTTTATGATTATTATGATAAGATAAAAACTTTTCACCCCCTTGTTGTCAAGTTTAATTGAATTTAGGAAATCTTGGGGTTTTGCTCGTGAATAAATCAAATCGCGAGGGAGGTAGCGCTCCAGAATATTGCTTGTATTACGTGTTACAAATACAAGCAAAAACGTTGTAGGTACTTTACATAAGCACAAAGCTGTCCACGGGATGTTCCCAAGCTATTTTTGGATCACAAGCCTCCCAGTCTTGACAGTTATTCGATTTATCTCCACTTTTCTCATAAGTTTATGTAAAGAGACGCGTCAAGACAAGGATACTTTTTACGATATTTACATATTTTGTACAGCGAAGAAATAACGAAATTCTTTGGACTTTGTGTTGTAATGTAATTTTGCAAATACTTGAAGAGATGCTTTAAAATAAAAGTGAATCATAATGCAAGGCTTGGGAGAGAATATTCTGTCGAAGAACCCTTGCAAAGATCCTTGACCCCTGCGTGACCCAATTACCTACATCGACGCTCATACATTGATCATGTACTTCGGGTATTTGCTCGTTTCTAAAGTCTTGTAAGATAATTTTATACTGTTCGTACCTACCCGTAAAGTTTTGTTACATTAATTATAACATTGGAAAACTTTTGTACGAATATTTGAGTAAAATGTGAAACTGATTGTTTAGTCCACAGTTTAAAATAATTCTTTTAGGTCAAACGTTTTATCTACTTGCTGTTCACCACGACACCGCAGCTTGAAACTGAGAAAACTTTATCAAACGCTCATCCTACCTTATATCACTCGCTAGTGACCCGCCCTTACTTTGCACGGTTGATTACTTTGCAACGTGACAAAACATAGAAACTTACTTTTTATTTACTAAAGAGTTTTGAAAAATATTTTTTATAAAGTTGAGCAAACTAACAACATACATTTTTTTTATCAAAAAATAATTAAAGAAACTAACAACAAACTATAAAAGAGCATCAAAAAACTCCTTTAAGAGACTGGCGGCGTTGCCACGTTGTATGGCACCACTTAGCCTCTGGCCAAGGTAAAGCCCTTGGGTCACGGGAAGCGTCAACGAGGGTGTACCTTAAACACGCTGTGAGCACTCGGACATAAAATATTATTTTATGTGACCACTATACACAAAAACTGTACAGTTTACATTTTCTTAATGGTGATAAAATCCATTGTGATATATTTTAGTAGTAGTACGCGGTCACATAGACTAACTCGAAAACAACATATTAATATGTACATCATCATCTGCTACCCTTTTCCTAACTATGTTGGGGTCGGCTTCCAGTCTAAACGGATGCAGCTGAATACCCATATAACATGGAGTGACCGCCTATCTGACCTCCATAACCCAGTTAATACTAGGTAATACGATAGTTGGCGAGAATATTGCCATCAAGCCAGACTCCATAAATTTCAGCATCTGCATTTATTAAAAACATCGTTCAGGATGACGCAAAAAGTAAGGAAATATAATGCTCCACTCTTCAGGAACAATTTAAATCGTAACACAAAATCGCCTCACTACCTATTTACCTCCTTAACCCTTTTCTTATGACGTCATGTGACAGCGACAGACTGCGAAGGAAATAAACCGGCAGCATCCATTTGTAAGCTTGTATTGTCATGATGTAACCAACAACCCTCGATATTTGGTCGTGTTATATTGAGTCTTTTTGGTTGTTTACGTGAGGATTACATTTTGTTTGAAAGGGTATAGCGAAGGAATCACTGTTCCATTGAATCTGTAAGATACTGTATTTTTTTTTGTTAGCCTGAACTGTCCCACTCCTGGGAAAAGGTTTCACTCTTCCACTTTTCTCGATGTTGCGTCTCGTCTCACCTATTAACGACTAAGCCATCCAATTCTCCTCGTTCTGATGCGATCCCGTATAGCTGTCTCAGGGCTGCAGTTTTGTGATATACGGGTTCAAAAATTGTTTACTACTTATTTCAAAGAATTCAATAATGGTTAGCTTTGACCAAAGACATTAAAGCATACTTAGATACGATAAACGGGATGGGAACCAAAATTATGAACTGCTTGCTAGAGCAACACTGGTCGTCGCAAAATTGGATGTTTTATTTCAAGGCGTCACTGAGACGTAAGATCAAGTTACGTAGTCTGATATTTCTCTTAATATTACCATAAACCTCTTTGGCTTAGGGCCAAAGAGAACACATACCATTTGAAAATACCACATTGAAATCATTTTTACTTAGACCATCGCAAAAGAATCCAATGTTCGCCAAAAAACGAGCCTTTGTCTTCCACCCTTCAGGTAGGTACTTCTAAAAACATAAAAAGACTAGAGACCCTCATGTAATCGCTTCCGTATAAAGGAAATAATTTACTCAGAAGTCTTTTGAGACATTCAAGTATTTACGAGCGATAGACGGGACAAGACGAAGAGAATCTTTATGCTTAACTGGTGACTACTTTGTAACAAGTCGGTCTGTAGTGGCATTCGCACAATTAAGATATCATATTTATGATAGTCTGTAAGCTATATACTTGTGGGCTAAGGTTGGCTAAAAATAAATGAATATTATGTTATACGCAATGAGATAATGCAGGCTGGCTAACAGTATCAATATGTTACGAGTAAACGCCCGTCGGTTAAAAAGAAAAAATCGTATGTCAATATTCCCAATGTACGCTCTATAACTCTTATAAATCTTTTTGGATAGTCCAGTTTACGGGTATGTACTATGCGCAGTTCTATATTGTTATTTAAAAATATTTTTATGACTATTTGAAAACTGAACATGGACCAGTTTACTTGTTGTCATAGTCATCACAAATCTACTAGAAAATGTTCAACTTGAACATAATGATACAATTAAGAACGACGGACAAACTCGTAGGTATGTGGGTAGCTGGAACAATCAATTCATTCAATTACAAATCCTGAACACAAAATATGTTCTAATGAAACATTCCAATGAAAACATCTGAAAACCGCTTAACACGCCTGTAACTTATCTGGCATTTGTATGTTTATGTTTTAGGTTAACATTTTTTTTACATCATGGTGCTATTAAATTCACATTAACTCCAGCGAATATTATATTGTAATAATTTACTAACTTGACTAAGAAAAGTCGTAGGTACCTAAGCGGGCATTCCCAAAGTCATTATACCATTCGTTTTTCGAACTTGTTATGCCATCTGTGATGAATTTTTAAAATTACGTAGGTACTGGGGCATTCACATAAATAGAGCAATGAAAATTTTCGAACATGATATGCCATCTGTGAAGAATTCAAAGAATTAATTGGGTTACGAAAATGTAGCTTCGTAGCACATCCGCGTAGCGGTCGTCTACGAGACTATGCTCACTACGCCGCCGGAGTGCTTCTGCATTCTGTTCATAGATGGTGGTTATTATAAATTGAATTCGACGAGGGGCTTTTATCTTTTGTGGCGTTGTCGACTCCCGAGTTGACTAAGGTTCGGGAGTTCGATTATCGGGTAAAGCAAAAGTTTCAATGCATGATTAGTAATACTTTTAAGTTTCTTTTTTAACCGATTTCTAAAAGGAGGAGGTGTATGAGTGGTGTGAGGTTCGGCTGTATGTATTTTTTTATATATGTATTTTTGTCAATTATGGACAGATTTACGAGAGTATTTTTATTCGGTAGAAGAAGCAGAAGTCCAATATAAATCGTATTAACTTTGCTTGGGTATTTTATGAGTTTTACTTCTATAATAATTGTATTTTTTACCCGGCTGCGGCGAAGCCCAAAAGCAGGGTGATGTGTTTGACCCTTATGTGTGTATGTTCCCTCTCGTTTCTTTGTTGGAACGAAGTTCCTTATCGCGCGTTGTGAAAGGGGACTAGACGGAAAAAATTCTTACGAAAAGTTGTCACGACACTTTTTGCTATAGTAAGCTATTGTAAGCTGTGCGGCGTCGCATGTTTCTCTGTCTGTCTCTCTCTCTCTTATAGAAAGCAAGCCAGATATTTTCATTTCTACATTTCTTTTTTTTTTTTTTTTACGTAATAAAAAATAATAACAATAACTTCGTTCCATCCGGGTGTTCATTGACACCTCTCAAGTTTTTTCCCTCATAATCATAACTTATACATGGATAAACGTTTTAGGATAAAATATACGTCATTAAATTGGTCTTGGTGGCGCTAGTGTTATTGGCTACATTAAAATATTAAAACAAAGAAAAATGGTGCATTTCGGGTGACATATCGTGGACTTTGTTTTTTCATTACAATCAAATACGGTATCAAAATGAAGAGTTTTAAAAGGAGATTTCAAAAAATGTATACAACTTATATATTTAAACTTTTTCCCCAACCTATTATTATGTTTAGAAGAAATTTAATTGGACAAATCGTATAATCACCTGCGAAGTATTGTACGTGGTTAACTAAAAAGCTGGAAATTAGTTAAACACCTAAAAAACCCGACCGAAAAATCTGAAAATCTAAAAACAAAAGAAAACATTTAAAATTAAACGAAACCTTGTTTAATTTATAATGTGCCTGTTTTTCTTCGTCATGTTGATTTCCTAATATGAAATGAACACATAACAAGAATTTGTGAGGAATGTTTCAATCAAAAAAGATTAAATAAAAAATAACCTACTTCCAAAAAAAAAACATTAAGAAGCGGAATATAACTTTAATTTCGGAATTCAATGATAAAAAAAGTTGATGAAACAAACCAGGCACCGATTTCCGAAAGTAAAGTTATTTCCCGCTTTTTAGGGTTCCGTAGACAATATGGAACCCTTACAGTTTCGCCATGTCCGTCTGTCTGTCTGTACGTCTGTCCGTCCGTCCGCACTATATCTCAAAGACTCTTAGTACTAGAAAGCCGTAATTTGGCATCTTTTTTTTTTAAACTTTGCCCTACTCTAGGAATTTCTCCTGTATCGTGGGTGCGTTCACAAACATTTAAACTCACATACACAAACACGTTTCCCTATTCATTTGCATAAAATTTTAAGACCTAATATAACTTGGAATACTGTTGTTTCTCCTAATGATATTTTCCCATAACATTATTTTATGCATAATCAGCTAACGCATATTTTTTTAGGCATAATTTCTTTAATCATAATAATGATTAAGCATAACATTCAAAGCATCAATTTATTTACGCATAATGATATAAAAAACATATTTTCTACAGGCATAACAAAGAAGCATAATAATGAACTCCTAAAATGTTAGCCACTGCATGCAGCATGCTGCATTTTTGCAGTAGGCATGGTTTCTGTCACGGTCCTGGCGCTGCGGGGCTCCGGTGGTCCCATGCGAGCTTATCGTCGCAGGTTTTAGGGCTCACCACCGCAGCTTCGGCTTGCTGCTCGGCTCCGCCGGCCGGTTTACTAAAATTTCAACGAAACGCCATTGACAAATTTTTATTTTACAACCAACGTTTCGTATACTATTTATTAATTATATTATTTATTAAAAACAACTTATTCCGCAAATGTGTTATTTTAAAAACACTCGTTTTACCAACATTTCTTTGGCAAAAAATTCTTTTTACAAATGCATCAGATGATGTTTAATCATTTATACATTTTTCATTTAGATTCATTGGGATAAATTACGTTTCTACTAAATATCATTGAATTACAATACATTTCGAAACCAGTCACAAAGTGATCATGACGGTATTCTTTTGCATAACTTTATTTAACTACCTCCCTTAAACTATTGTCGACCGTCTAGGGTTTGTGTTTCCGTCAGCAGGGGCTCCTATTTCTGTCTACAGGGTTTAAAGGAACCAAACTAACCGAACCTCGGGGTGCCCCTGACGTCGACCGTCTAGGGTTAGGGTTTCTGTCAGCATCTGTGTTTGGGGGGTTCGTGCTTATATTATGTCAATTTGTGTAATGTTTTTATTCCAAACGTTATTTATGGAAGCAAATTAAAAAATAATGAATTATTTGTCAAATAAAAATGATTTTGCAAAGTGAAATATTTGGTAAAAGTGTTGTTGTAGAATGATGAAATGACAAATAATGTTTTTGCCAATCGTTGCTTGTCAAGTAAGAATTAATTTTTGGTGAACTGACTGTAATAAATATTTTCCTATACATAATACATACGAGTACGGTAGCGGAGGTCTCAAAACTGCAAATGTAAGTTTGTTTTATTTTTACAATAAAAATCATCGTTTGGAGGTAGGTAGGTAAGTAAGTTCACATATTTTGTTGGGCTACTACGGAACCCTTGTGCGTGGTCCGACATGCACTTGGCCGGTTTTTTATATCATTGTAAGTCGGTTGTTTTTTTTTAGTTTTAAAAATATATCAGAAATGCGTTCAGCACAAAATCCATTGATGATAAACGCTAACTTATAAATATAGCGATGTTTTAAATACATCTATTGACTTATTGTGCAAGTGGGCTAGTGGAAACATCGTTGAAGGAAAATCTGTAATGTACTGACACACTGAGTGAGCAAGCGTGGTAATTAATGCTCTTCCTTCTCGGTATGAAGGTGCCATTACTCTAACGTAGGGCATTTACATGGGGTATTTTATAATAATCTCAGAGCGTTGGAGAAAATAATAACGACGTAATTATGTCTTAGACACAAAATTATAGGGTTTATTTTTGCCAAGAATATTTAAATGCTGTGCCCAGATTTTCCCCCCAATAATTATTCTATTAGTACAAGACGAGTAAACACCTAGTAATACAAGTTGTTTGTGAAATTGACCTTTGAATGTCGTCAAATATATCTGGTTTTTGTCGCGTCGGCGCGCGCGTCGAGCGACGCGGCCGCGGAAATGTCGCGGACGAGAATAGACGGCACGTCGACAGCTGTGACGTCACTTCACGACACGTCAACTCTTGCGCATATACACAATTTTTCAGACATCTTCCTTCCGAAAATTATTTTGGAATACCACATCACTTCATTGCAATTTATGCCGAATAAACTCTCCCATTTGTAGGCGATCATGAACTAAATTAGTTTTATGACAGGTGTTATAAAACTGAATTATTCCTTTATTTTTGGTGAATGTAATGTTTATGAAACTGTTGCTTTGAGCACGATGTTCCAGTGATGCATTATTGATGTGAGCTGCTCTTATTACAAAAGTTGTTTTTTTGTAAGCTATAGTGGGTTAACAATTAAAGTAAGTAAAAACTCGTGTAACTTTTTATTTTTCCTTAAAGTTTTTGATGAAGATTGCTTCAATACATATCTCGAAGATGCGAAGTGATATTAGGTTGAACTGATATTTAAGACCTTGGCACTTGGCCCTGTATATTAGTGTTAGTTATAATTTGTCTATGTCTGCAACAATAGGCAGTCTTAAGCACATTTAGATTATCATTGGTTTACTTACTCCTCGTAAACAAAGCATTATCAAGAATCATTTAACTCTGCCTTATAATAAATATGGCTTATGATTCAAGGCGCAAATCGTGGACGTTTGCGATACAGCCGCCAAATTAAAATAGGCAGACCACATTTGCCGCATGTCACATCAAAATTGCAGCATGTCCTATTCTTCCATACTTGTGTATTACCTGTCATCTCATCAGTCCCCTCTTTCTGGTCATATTATCCTTCACACAGATCATCCATCGCTTCTGTGGTGTTTTCTACTCTTATCCACATACACGAATCTTTCCTTACGATATTTTCCTCATTCCTCCGTGTCACATACTCATTCGAAAGCCAACCGATTCCCACACAACCTTTCAGTCACCGCTCCACTTACAAACATCCTCTGATATGCTTACACCTGTAATAACAACCCTTTATATTGAATACATTATATTTTCTGGTTATATAGTGAGATTTCATACATATATTGTCTGATTTAATCAGGCTAATGAGTTGTACGAAGTATTGGCGATAGAACAAAAATACAGCGACGACCTTTTGAAATTGCACGTAGTATGCGTGTCGGTAGTCGGAGGAGTCGGTTGAGCGGAGTGCATGTCAGCCAGGGTTGTCGGGCCAGGGCGCACGAGAGCACGGGAGCACGGGACACGCGCGCTCCGCCAGTCCGTCGTCGACCAGCGCGCCCGTCGCCCGCCGCGCCCGCCGCGCTCGCTCGCGCCGTCAACCCATGGACTACGATCGACCAAGCGAACTCACTCTTTATTTTATCATCACCTCCTTAGCACCCTCCGAAACCCATCGAACGAATCCTACGAGCTTAAAATGACAATGAAAAGTCACTTACCAGAACTTTTGTCGACTTACCAAAACTCTTAGTGATCGTCATTACCCGCTAAAAACCCGCTTCAAAGTTGTTTTATTATTCAAAAATGCTTCTCAGAGTAAAACTATATCGGAACCTATTTATACACAAGAAACGACTGAAATTTTCTGATTGCAACCTTTGAAAAGTTTACACACGGTTTATGAACTATTTACACTGTTTTACAAATAGTTTTGAACATTTATTTTTATCCTTCGTAAAACTACCCCTAGAACATTAAGCAACTATGACCAAAGACATTTAAATAAACATATTATATTAGTGTGTGCGTTTTAAATTTCTTAATTAGTGTTGAAAGACAAACAATTAAGTGTGTTATCAATAGATTAGTTTTACTGTAAGACTAATTAGTGGGTGTGTTAGTGTATTTGTAAAATATAATCATCGTATACTACAGTTAATCATAATTAAATTGGTAAGTATTTTATCTGATCTTGTAGATATAAGTACACCTGAATTTATTTTACAGTCTGGAAACGTACAAAATCCCCACTATTTTACGAGCAGGTATTCAATTCAAGCATTTAACTGGACGAAGTGCAGTCAAACAAGTGGCAGTTACCATTGAAATTAAACTTTTAATTACAGTGCTCAGGCATTGCATATACAGTTCAACATTAACGTAACACTACTCTTACACAAGCTTATTCTACGGAAGTTGAAAAATTTACAATTGTATCTTAAAATAAAGTTGTTTTCAGGCGAGTGCCAGTACTCATGCTATTTTTTTAATAATGAGGACACATACAAACTCTTTGAACTGAAAGTGAAACCAGGTCGTAGAGATTTATTCAAAACTAATTTTGACAATGTTTTTGAGTACTCGTATATAAAGAGGATTATGTGTTGTAACCAAGCGTGGTACATAACTCGTAAGTAGGTGTTTTATATAGTGATCGTAATACCTATCTAGCCGTCTTGTGCCAAGTCCAATGACATCGTGGTATATTTATAAAATAATTTTGTAATGCCAAACGCCTTCTGTGGCTTTAAAAGAGTACGTGGTACACTAATTTACGTGATTTTTATACTAAAGAGTTTCTATGAAATAAATACATTATTAATTAAAACCGCCGTGGTAATTTAATTCATATACATTGAAAAAGGGAACGAATGGATGTTCATTTCCTTTTCATGTTCTACGTTTCACGTCCATTACGAAAATTACAAGTATTTCAATCGGTAGTAAAAGCTGTATACTCTATTAAATTCGCGAACCGATGAATTCAGCCGTTTTATAAATAAATCGGTGGCAACAAGCTGAATTGATAACAATAGCCAAATAGTTGGGTAGGTTAGACTACAGGGCGACTGACATTCGTTTCAATGCTTTATGGGAAGGTATTGAAACTAAATAGCGCGTAGCATTGAAATGTTAACATACTTTTAAATGATTTCAAATGGTCATATTATAGCAAAATGAATATAGTTTAAACATTGGATCATCGTTAACTATTATAATAGGGATGTTTACTGACTAAAAAAATATGATTCTAATTAGTCCGTCTGTTAGATTATCGAAAAATATTGGATACGTATTTTTTGTTCTATCAAATCAATAAAAATTGACGAAGATAAAACGCGTCAAAGATTTGAGTGAGGGGTTGTGACGTCATTCACCGGAAAAAGATGTCATACTAATGTCTTAAAATATGACGTTACACGAGTTTTCAAAGCACTGTATCGTCTTCATTGTTTGTTTACGTGAAAAAAGAAAAAATACGTGTCAAATATTTTTTGGAAATCTTTCTGACGGACTAATTAGATTTTTTTGGTTAACTTATATTGTAATAGATTAGAATATTCCTTATTATATATACCATACAAGTTATCATTTGCCTAGTCTTTTCCCAACTTTATTAGGGTAGGCTTCGAGTATCGAGGATGCAGCTGAATACCAGTATTTTACATGGAGCGCCTGCTTTTCTAACCTCCACAATGCAGTCAGCATTGGGTAATACGGTACTCCTTGGTAAGACTGGTTTTGATCGGTCTTATGGTTACAGGAACAGGGAGAGACTTCAGGTAGTCTATGGTGTATACAATGTGATTACAGAAAAGTGTTCCATTTTAAAATTAAAATTTGTAATTATTTTCAGCCCATAATGTAGGTGTACTAATGGGTAAACCATTCCTTTGGGGATTACAGGCGTGATGTTATCTTATGTAATTTTTTTTCCAAAATCTTTTTAGTAATATAAAGCTTCTGATTATAAAAATGTAGGTTAATTCCCACTATTACCTTCAAGAGGTAGCGCCAGGGCCTAATATTTTGATGCTAACTTGCAAATTACAAAAAACGTAAGCAAATTTGAATTTCGTCTTAATAAAAAACGCAGAGAAAAACAAAACCAGTTTATCGTTTAAAAATGAAAGCAAGCATACACAGTTGAATAAAGTTCTCCAGTCTAAAACGGTCTATATAATTTTACGTTAATATACCATTTTATGTCTGAAACTTTATTCATTAGAGACATAGTTCAATCTGAAGCTGCGATTCAGTCTAACAACTTGTGCCATCTGTTTATGTTTACAGTCAAAGTCATTAAAATACTTTATGTGACTTTTGATTCTGTTTAGCTCATTAATGAATCAGATTAACATTTTTAAACAAATTAAGACAATTAATTTAATTTATTTATTAATTAACATAATTCATTATTTATTGATTAACATAAATTATATAAAATTAATTATGTTTAAAAATGTTTGTGTAAAAATGGGCTCAAAATTCTAAATTATATTTTTTTGTTTCAATTAGACTATTACAGGCACTAATGAATACCTACCAAAAACCAAAAAAAAAACGAAGCTGCAGTCGCGATCACAAAGCGAAATTTCTTATAAAAGTATTACAGTTGCCCATCCCAAAGTGTAGATTTCTATGATTTCTAATAACAATACTTATGTACTTTTATTTAAAACTTTTAAGAGTTTTAAAATTAACAGCATAAAAGATAGTTTGATACCAAACTTTAGTGAACCATGAAGTTATGTCAGACAGTGAAATTTCGCCAAAGTAATGAATTATCTCATTAAACAGTTAACAGATATTTTGCAGACTGACCAGAAATTTGATTTATCGTATCTATATTTTAAAATTCTATCTAGACCGGAAACACGTAATAATCATCAATTTCTCATAACAGTTGTTTTGAAAAATATTAATGTGATATTTATTTTTAAACAGACTTGTGTTAAAATTGTATAAAAAATATAATGTTCCAATTAGACGTTCTCGGATAGCGAGCGAGTAATGAGCCTCATTTCTTTCGCTAACCTTCATTCACATTGTTTGAAAAAGGACAATTTCTATGGGCCTACAAAAAAGAGAAACATTTTTTTGAAAATGCTTCAAAGAATAACTCAAAGTTGCTTATTAGTGTTGTTTTTAGAAGCACAATTCATGAAAGACAAACAATAATCATATAAAAAACCGTTTTTTACGACTGGCACAAAATTGCTTCTTCCCCCGTTTTAAATTACGCTTACATCAGCCATCTTAATACGCAAACTCAATTTTATAAATTTGTGCGTCTTCAAGATTAGGTTTTCCTAGATGTGAGACTGATCAAACCTGGTTTTCGGAGCAATCAATACGTAGCGTACGATCGTAATATTAATTAAAAATATTTTCAGATACAGCTACCACTGTTTGCCTCTGCATCACCCAAAGGTTGGCTGGTAGAAAATGCCAACGGTATTAAGTCAGCCTCTGTACGTTGCTTAAAGGGTTAAATAAATAAAGAGGTCTCTGTTATGTCCAAAATACTCTTTAGTGTATGAGTTTTCATCTCTAAAGCTAGCATTAAGTGTTTCTACTTTGTATGGGAATCATGAAACGTATTGAATGTTAAAAAAAGATCTTTAGAAGACTTGAAATTAAAAATGCCGAAGCATTCCATGAACTATCTCGATAAATCCTTTAACTATCCAGGGCATTTAAGAATGCATTGAATACAACCGATCCTTTGAAAAGAATATAAAGTTCGCTATTTATTTCTTAAAGTGCCTTTAGGTATCACGCACGAGAGGCCATTCCTAAGTAATATTGAATGGATTCCGCATTGAATATAATATAACTGATGCATTGTAAAAGAATGTTATTATATGGTGCTCTATTTATTTCATAAAGTGTCTTTACATACCACACGTAGGTTTCACACGTGTGGCGATTCTTACATATAAGTCCAGCACACCATGAGCAGTCGCCTTCAAGTGCATTCTGAAATGGCCCAGATTTTAACTGAGGCCTGATTTAAATTCTTCCTGTCCATACAAACAAGATTTTCTAAATTAAGGTTCAGTTAAACCTGTTCTGAAAAATTGCGGACGCCGTTTTGGATATGGACACCTCCACACAAAAACTTATTGAAATATGTGTCAATGGTTGGTATCCGCAGCTGGTCCACACTTTGTCCTTACCTATTACACTGAACTTATACGACCAAATTCCATGTCTAATATTTTTGCATGAAAAAAATATTGCTCCATAAACATTTCTGTCTCACCCATGACGGTCGTAAAGAGGCATGAAGGATGTTAAGAGGCATACTGAATACATCCGCTTATTATTTTATATCAAAATATAACGCGATATGTAGACAGAAAACTAACGAATGGTATTGTTGTTAAAGAACACAAAACCAATACCTTTTAGTTATGCGGAACTTGGCAATAGGCCGGCGAGAGCTATTTAAAATACTGTCACACATAGAAGTCCTAAATAAACACACAATCAAACTACTATTGAACATTCGCTTCGGTATCTAATCTTGCAACACAAGTGTTGGGTCGATACTTTGAACTAATTCCAGAAATAACCAGAATAGTCGCCTATCCGGAGTCTCTATTTAACACATATGACCGGGATACACCTGTGAATGGACGTCTTTAACGGTTCAGTTTGGTCTGTTCGCAGTTACTTTCAATTTAGTCCAATTTGGAAGTTGTCTGGATAGTTTCCAGACTGCTATTTTTGCCTTGATGGTCTGTGTGGTTTTCATACTGGACTGGAAATGGAAAAGAAACAATGTAAGTTAGTTTTATGCAACAGCGCGCGTTGAAAAGCTAACTGAGATAAATGAGCTAAGTATTTTTGTAGAGAGCTTGTAAGCTAGCCGTGTTTGGCCAGTCGAGAGCACCATAACGTAAATATCTTGAGTTTTGTTCAGTTCTTAGTATGAAGAAAAAGTTTCCCCCGAGGCTCGAACGATCAGACGGCAATATCTCCGACTTTAATCAGAAACTCGTTACATCGTGGCTAGTGAAACTAATCGGGACTATTCCAAAGAGACGTACGATGAAAACGGTTCAATAAAGAAGATGGTGCCCATGTGCGGTTGGGAAATATAAGTAAGTAGATTGTGAATGTTCCTTAGAGAAGCTCGAATTGCTTTTCGCTGTGAAAAGGAATGAAGACGGTTCCCGATGTTACTGGTAACTACAATAAATTATCCTAACTACCGTCAAATGAGTCTGGAAATGAACCACTTGCCTTTAGTAACGACTTAAATACGTTCATCAACTGGCTAGCCTTTTCCCAACATTGAGGTCGACTTCCAGTCTACCCAGATGTAGCTGAATTCCAGTATTTCACATGGAGCGACTGCCTATCTTAACTCCACAACCCAATTAGTATTGATACCCGTTGGTAAGACTGGTTGTCAAAATTTCGGTCCTGTAACGACCGTCAAAGATCTTGAAATGACAGCCGGTCCAACGGTTTATCATGTTTACCGACGTACGGAGGAAACTCGGTTTATAATGGGTGGTCAGCCATCCACGGACCAACTTATGAAAGCGTGGAATATCCTGAAGATTGACGAATTATTTAGCCACGACGTCCTCCTCTTATTATTTAGTCACATCAACTTAAATACATGGTGAACCAAACTTTATTATTATATAAAGCTTTACCAACAGTGTAATGTTGGGTGCGGTTTGCGGTTTCAATGTGGGTGGCGAACTTTCCTCACTTATTAAAATGAACCATTTTAAATCCGCGGTCAAAGCGTGGCTGGGTTTATGCTCTTAATGGTATAGAGACTATGTCAGTAATAAAACGGATTGTTAGACAGTTTATTATTTCAATAGTGAAGTTCTGAAGTCAGCTAATGGTGAGAGGGGTTCCAATCGGCGTCGAGTCGACTTTGAAGTGCCTAGGGCTCGTCTTAGACAGCCGGTGAAACTACATGGATCACTTCCGACGTTTGGCTCGCAGACTGGAACGGCTTTGGGCTGCCTTCAGGTGGCTCTTGCCCAGTCTGGGGGGGCCAAACGCCTCTTGCTGGAGGCTCTATGCAGGGATCGTGCGGTTCTAGCCCTTTACGGGGCCCCGATGTGTCTCTGGTTCAAGCCACTGTTCGGGGCAAGAGGGAATGGGACGCTGTCGCCTCCTTCTGCGAAACAGTGATGCTAGCAAAAGAGGTGGCGTAACGTGAGAGGTGGCGGTCGACGGCGCGTTCGTGTTCCACGCGCGCCTCAAATTATGTCAGCAACATTGCAGGGGAACCCGCAAGGGCCGACGCCTACCGGGGCTGCGTGAAGATAAGAAAAGATGGATGTTTTGTGTGAGGAACAGCCACATAATGCAGTAAAATATCGCCCGTTTAGAAGTACCTTTTACAACAGCACTTTCCTCCCTAAAAATTCCTGCGTATCTATAAATAGAAAGCAGTTTTTAGAATTCATATAAAAACAACTGAAAGCTACGTAAACGGTCGTGAATTCAAAACTACACCGAGCACCGAAAAGTTGACTCCACAAACAAAAAACAAAAAAAGAACGCCAACGTCAAACGTGAAAAATTTAATTTGGAAAACGTCACGATATTATAGCTAGGTAGTATACCTCGTTTTTCCACCTTGACTTAATTGCAGTGTGTTCAGTGCTCAATCAATCGTTTGTGAAGGTAGACAAAGACAGGTGATGCTACTTAGAGTAGTTCCCGAAGCTCTCGACTTTGGAATGCATTATTAACGTGTAGAATTTGTCTTTGTTTTCCTTCGTGGCTTTAAAGTTGGTTCGATAACTTTGTGGAACTGTTCCTGTGACACGTATGTAGGTCACCATTTTTGTAAAATAAAACCAGAAGAATTTGGTACTTTTTACCGCGGAATACATTGAACAATACACATACATAACATCACGCCTGTAATCCCCGAAGGGTTAAGCAGAGGTGTACCCATTAGTACACCCACATTTCGCCAGTTAAGTTTAAGTTATAGGGAGCGAGCCTATTGCCAGACTCCGTTTCTGCTACTTAAAAATTGCTGATGGAAAAACCCAATAACCCTATGCCCAATCTAGTATTTCAACCCAGGACCTCATGGACAGCAGTCGCGCTTGCGACCACAAGTCCAACGAGGCAGTCAAAAAATACGGGAACAATTTTGTATTCTTTTACCTCGAAATGCATCGAATGATAGTTGTTGTTGTAAGTGCTTTCACGGTGTTTTTAGGATTCTTGAAAACACTTAGTAGTAATAATTCAAAGTGCGTAAGCTTTTGAGTAGCGAAAGTAAGTCCCTGAAAGTTCTTTACCAATACTAATGTTTTCATAAAGTAAGCTACTTGTTCTTATTTTTTTATTTATCTTAAAAAACTAGTCAAAAGTTTTGCTAATATTTGTATTAAACTTATAATTTTATTGTTATCATTGACAAATTGATTTCGGTATCAGTATTAAAAAAGACAAAAACCATGTTTTCTTAATATTAACGTTGTAGTATCGAAAGTACTTAATTCTGTTCATTGAAATGATCTAAAATCAGATGCTGAAAGTTTCAGTTGAATGGAACTTTGTAACAGGGTCTTAACTTTAATGTTCACCCGTAGATTCACAACACAACACAATTCTAGTTCGTAATAAGTTCTTGTAAATAAACATTACTTGTTATTACTTATGTAGCAAGAATTGCGTCAATTATTTTTCTGCTTGAATGGTAAACTATAACTAGTTTCTGTGTGCATAATCCAGCCGATACCGTTCCTACAGCTGAGACGATGTTATTTTTCACTGCTTCGTCATTCATTCATCATCATCATATCAGCCCAGAATCACTCACTGCTAGGTATCAGGCCTCTCCTTTTCTCTGCCACAGTTCCGGATTCTGTGCGCCACTTATCCTGGTGTTTCCCGCGACTTTATCGATATATTCGACCCAACGAGCTTTAAGACGGCCCTAGTTTGGTTTGGTGACGAAAATTTTGTGATCACTAAGTAGTGGTGAAATACATTATCACCGTACTTGTCCAGATTAGAAATCACGACCTCGACCTAGACTGCGACATTTTAAAAGTCAGGGCTCAATGGGCAGTTATGTTGAAGTTTTGGTATCAATTTGGTTCCAAGTGCAATTGTGGCCCTTTTTATACTTTTAGGGTACCGCTGTGGGGAACTTTACAGAAGCTATGCTAAGATTTAGTTCAATAATAGATTGTTAGATTTCACACAGTTTTCATATGAGCGCCCACTATATATACACAATGAGCTTACTGTAATTTAAAATAAAACAAGCTGTAATTAAAATAGGAGCTGATATAATAATCAGTCGACCAGGTACTTTATAATTAAACAAAAACATTTTCGATAAAATCGTTTATGAAAGTTGAGCTTTCCGTCTGAAAATAAATAATTAAACGTGATGAGCTGCCCGTGGTTCGGAAATAATGTTCGATAAATTGTTTATGTTTAGCCACTCCGCGAGACCAAATATCGATAATGCGATACATCAATAATACGATTAACGGTTCTACCAGAGAAATAAGTTTATAAGAATATTTTTTATTTATAACCAAAAACGAAGTCGATTGGTATGTAGTCATATTTCAGAAATTCAAGATATAAGTCCTATTCAGACGGAAAATAAAGTGGTTGATTATATTGGTGAATTTTAACTTGAACCATGATGCATTAAATCTTATTTTTTTTCCGCCTATACTGTATCGTTAGCTTAAAATACACAGAACGTTTAACGGCTTTGAGTTTCCTTTAAGGTGTATCACACAAGTTCTGGAATTTGCAGCGCTACTCACTTTTGTTATTTTAGGGCAGAAATCACCCCATCCAGTGCAGTCAACAACATATAGATTACTTAGCACTTAGTCAATGCGCCTTTCATGAAACAACTTTATAACCCTTAGTTAAGACTACCTTGTTGGTCTAGTGGTCGCAATCGCGACTGCTGAGCTGAGATAAGGTCTTCGATTCCATTCCCAGATCGTGGAAATTCCCGTCGGGGCTGCGGGTTGTTCGCAAGAGATACCGCGGGGTGGACATGAAGGGCTAAGGGAACATGGGTGGTTGTTAGTCAGTAGAAGTCTGACACTCACTTTCGCTCTGCCCAAGAGCGGGAGGGGTTATTTGATGATTTCCCACCCCCCAAAAAAAAAAGTCGTGCAAATTGTTATTGGGGTTTTCCTGCAGGAATTTTTTAGTAGTAGCCTCGGAGTATGGATTTGTGCTCGGTTGATGGCAATAGGCTCGCCCCCTCAGTTTATGTCTACTGAACTAGAACTAAGAAATAAAATGTGGGTGTAGATACTATTACGTACACCTCTGCCTAACCTTTTGACGCTAGGATAATTATGTCGTGACATTAAAAAAATCTGATGTGAGAAAAATTGCTTTAATTTTTCTTATTACGATTGCATAGAGTGCACATTTGCTCAACCATAGTAGGTACATACAATACAGGTATACGGTTGGTAGTAATAAGCTTATCGCGTCAGCACTCGAGATTCTTCGTGTCATAGCTGTCTCATATATTTTCACGTACATCTTAAAATGTTACAAACACACGAAGTGCATCACCTGTGCTCATAATATTTCGTCTTATGACTGCTGTAAGCACCGAGGCTTGTGCTAGGCTGAAATAACAAGCGAAATGGGGAACAAAGTAGAAGAAACACGTGTTCCTTTATTTTTTCCTTTAGGTAGCGACCCACGACAGCTTCGCAAGGTTTTTACGACTTAAAAACAAAACAATAGCCCACGTGTGTAATAGATAATAATCCTAAATAATATTATAAATGCGAAAGTAAGTTTGCTTGTTACCTTTTTACGCCCAAACCACTGAACCGATCATTCTGAAATTGCACATAGGGATAGGTACGTTCTCAGGTGTACAGAAACGAACATAGAGTACTTTTTTTTTTCTCTTTTTTTTTGGCGGGTGGAAAATCATCAAATAAATAATAAATCAGCTGTTGGGCAGAGCGGAAGGGAGTGTCAGACTTCTACTGACTAAAAACTACCCATGTTCCTTCTTAGCCCTTGCGCCGAGAGTAGATATAGATAGATAGAGTACCTTTCATTCCAAAAAAAGTACTGTTCCCGAGGAAAACGACAATAACGTTCTTATATTTCGAATCGTAATTGAGTAAGTAATATTTTATAGAAACTTTCGTAGTATTTTTTAATAATAAATTCATGCGGTCTTAGAAAAATTATATAGAAATACAATTCTGAAATTAATTCCATAAATAAAAACCTAGGTACCTACACCTAAACCCTTAGTGAAGATTAAAAGAACAAAACGGCCCATCAGACAGAAACGAAAAACAACTATAATTTATAATACGTGTTGATTTAACAAGCATTTCAGTCTTAACTTCGGTTTAATATTACTTACATCACTTAAGCGACTGCTGAAGAGGTATATAATTAGACTTAATTATATACCTGTTCTATTTTTAACATGTCCCCACAAAGTAATTAATTAAACCTAAAACCTTCTATTTAATAAATCCTTGTTCTATTCTTGTGATGAACATTTTGAAATTCCCGTATTAATTATTACAGTCTAGTTGGGGATACGTCAAAGGATAGTAGAAATATATCAAATACTAGCTGTTCCCGGCATGCGTTGCAATGCCCTTTTTCCTACCTACTACCTGCCTGTGTACCAACTACCTACCTACCTACTACCGTACCTACCTACTACCCTACCTACCTACTACCCTACCTACCTACCTACTACCCTACCTACCTACCTACTACCCTACCTACCTACCTACTACCCTACCTACCTACCTACTACCCTACCTACCTACCTACTACCCTACCTACCTACTACCCGACCTACCTACTACCCTACCTACTACTCTACCGACTACCCTACCTACTCTACTATCCTACTTACTACCCTACCTACTACTCTACCTACTACCCTTCCTACCTACCTACCACTTTCTCACCTTTTAAACCTTCCCTGGACTTCCACAAATAATTTAACACTATAATTAGCCAAATCGGTCCAGCCGTTCTCGAGTTTTAGCGAGACTAACGAACAGCTATTCATTTTTATATTATACGCAAACACCATTTGAAAAATCATTTTTCTATTGGGAAAGAAACAGTAATTATTTGTGATTATTGTGATAATGTCGTATGGTCTGTTTGAAGTTGTCATTCGTTGACTGAACAACTGAACGTCACTCAATTGTTTTGCCTTCCCGGAACCTCTCCACTAACACTTGAACTTTATAGTACGGTATTAAAGCTCAAATTGATTTGACGTTTTAGTTACAAAACGTTTGTATGGGAAAAAGAAAAGGGCTGTTTTTAGGGCTTTTCCGGCCATTATTCGAATTTTTCTCGCCGTAAAAACCATCCTTGAACTTCAACGAACATTTAAAAAAAAAATCTGCCAAATCGGTCAAGCCGTTTTCATGCCAAGTCGTGACAACGAAAAACGGGTTTCATTTTTATATATATAGATTAAAGTAAAACCTGGAATTAGTATCCAGCCTTTGAGGTGCCTGTATTGTATTTAGTTCACAGCACATTAATACTAAGGAAACGTTTATTCATAAACTGTGAAATGTGTTTGTGTTTTCACTAACTCGTGAAAACTAACAGCGAATCCAATTAAAGGGTTCCGTAATAATATTTATAGAAACAGAACCTTGCCATACCAATTAGTGTTGGAACAATAGTAACATAATTGCATACTGCTATTAAAACATGGTCTAAGTTTAACATCTAATATTGAACTCGTTATAATCGAAACCTGTCTAAACAGAATGTCTATTCGATTAACTCTAGTCACGAAATGTCTATCGTTGAACTAATAATTATGATACAATTAGGTTGCTTGATAAGTTACATATTGGTCATTGATTGAACTGACTATTCGTCGGTATTAAGTATACAATTTAGTCAATCACTGCGGCAGTGCTTGTAGGTACAACAAATGTTTTAGTGTTCGTTGTGATGAGCAGTAACGAACTAGGTTTGTTAGATATACTTAGTATTTTCAATAGAAAAATCTATCTGATTAAAACGACAGAAAAAGTTTCTACACAATACTGCCTAAAAAAAATAGAAGCTCATGATCTCTGCGCAAAATAAAATGTGTTAAACACTTAACGCCGCTGTTCTTTTTGGTGAAATTGAGAACGCACGGCTTGATAGTTGAGCTCGAACCGAACTGAATATTGCATGTGTCGCAGTAAAATGCTGTCTTGAGGAATGTACGGCTGCACCGTACTTCCTCTCAGTGGGAATATGAATTTGAAATGAAAATATGAATATTAACACGGTAATTTCACTTGTTCCTCATGTAACATTCGGGTCTCTACGTGAACTCGCTTTTACGAGAAGAAGGCTTTGTAGACTTGTCGAACATATTATGCACCTAAGAACTTGTTCTTTACCCTCTTGTATAAGTGTTTGACAAAAATGTATCAACATCATCTGCCTAGCCTTTTTTCAATTACATTTTTTTTTTTAAACATTGCCCCACACTAAGAATGTCTCCTGTATCGTGGGTGCATTTACAAACATTTAAACTCACATACACAAACACACCCAGACCCGAAACAATTATCTGTAGGCCATACAAATATTTGTACCGTGCGGGGATCGAAGACGCGACACGCAGCGCAGTAGTCCAATCGCTCAGCCACTGCGCGAACCATGCCGTCAAACATTGAAGTCGACTTCTAGTCTTACCGGTTCCAGCTGAATATCAGTGTTTATCAAACGTGTTAATGCCACGTCAACGCTACATATAGGTATGATTCGATGTAAACTACTACAAAATGGCCCACGTATTTGACAAGCCTAGCTTTTTCCAACTACAAATAGTTGAAAAAGCTAAGCCTGTCGGCTTCCGTCCAATCTTTCCGGATTCGGTGGAATACTAACGTTTTACATAGACTGACTAAGACAAAGTGTTTCCACGCGTTTTCACAAAAATGTGCACGGTTTCGGTCTTTCTCGGTTATTGCCCCCGTTTATCAGTCACCAAAAAAAACCGACTTCAAAAACACAATCATCATTCATCATTCTCTTGCCCTTATCCCAACTTTCACACAACTTTTCAGTCACCGGCGCCACTTTCAGACTTCCTCTTATGTACTCATTCCTTATTTTATCCATTCGCGTAACACCGCACATCCCCCTAAGCATTCTCATCTCAGCCACATGCAAATGCCTTTCATTCATCCCTTTTGTGGCCCAACATTCTGATCCATACAAGACAGCAGGTCTAACCATTGTTTTATAAATCTTCCCCTTTAGTTTAAGGGGAAAGCGGGAGTCGCAGATTGTTCCCGTGACCTGCCGCCATTTCATCCATCCCGTGTTAATTCTGTGCTTAACACTACGGTCTATTAGTGTATTATACTAGTGAACCGAGATACCGAAAGTCGGAGCAGACCGGAAGAAACGCGCCATCTAGCGCTATGAGTTCAGGGCTGGAGAGACCGCCGAAATCGCAGAACATGTATTCGGTTTTAGTTCTACTGATTTTCAAGCCTACATTCTCCAGCCTCTGTTGCCACTTCTCCAATCTACTCTGGATCTCAGGTCCATCTTTACCGACAAGAACAATGTCGTCGGCAAAAAGCATGCACCAGGGTGCCTCTTCCTGCATGTCCGATGTCAAAGCATCCATAATCAACAGGAAGAGGTACGGACTCAAAGCCGACCCTTGGTGCAAGCCTACAGCCACATTGAACTCGTCGGTGTTGCCAACAGCTGACCGGACGTAGGTACAAGATTGTCTGTACATCGCACGAATTAACTCTACATACTTCCCAGGTATACCTTTCTCTTTTAAAGCCCACCACAACACATCCCGAGGTACCCTATCATACGCTTTCTCCAGATCAATAAACACCATGTGCAAGTTCTTGTGTGCACGTCTGTATTTCTCGCACAATTGGCGGAGTGCAAAAGTGGCGTCCATTGTTCCTCGACCTGGCATAAACCCAAACTGATTTTAAGTTATCTCACTTTCCTCTCGCAATCTTTTCTCTATTACTTTCTCCCATACTTTCATACTATGTGACATGAGCTTTATTCCCCGATAGTTGTTGCAGTCCTGCACATCCCCTTTATTCTTAAAGATGGGCACCAGCGAACTATTGCACCATTCTTGTGGGATCGCTACTTCACACAACAACTTATTGAGAAATAAAGTCAGCCACATACATCCATCTCCTTTTAAACACTTCCATACTTCTACTGGTATTTCATCAGGGCCCAAGGCCTTTCCATTTTTCATACTCTGCACTGCCTTCCTCACTTCATCCATGCTAATTTCCCTTACCAAACCCATGTTTACTTGTACCTCTTTAAGCACACCGCTCCATTCATTCTTAAAAAAACACAAAAAAGTGAAAAATAAACTTCACAAGAAAAGGCAGCTTATGAAGTCGGTGACATTTTGTTTGTTTTTTGCCTCCTCCTTGGGGAAGTCGGTTAAAAAAAGACATAATGTGGAAGCAATCGTCCCACCGACATCTGCAGAACCACTGATATCGGCAGCGGAAATGAGCTGCGTGAAGCAATTCCAGCGATCTTTCACTGACAGACGTGTCTTTGACGAGGGCATCATACCTTTATCATAATTCCGGAGTGGTTCTTGTGGAGTCCATGCGTGATGAAAATGGCTTATGAGTGGTACCCTTCAAATCTCAATAAGATCTTTATCATTAATAAATTTATCTTTAACACAGATTATAGCTCACCCCTTGATAGGTAGTTGCTCTTTATGTAATTATCTACCTACACGCCCAATACGCGCTTTGGACGTGGTGTTACGGACACCAGCCGTTATACAACAGAATAATCTGTGACAATACCTAACTACACTTTGAGGGATGGTCACATCTCTTTCAAAAACTTTGCATTGCACCCTCGCAAAGCAGAGGTGAGTCGTCGTTAGTATTTTGCAAAGCAGGATAACTTTCTTCTACACACTTGTGACAGAGAATCAATATAAAAAAAACACGATGTTCTCTAATGAGCAGTTTCACCCTTTGTATCTGGTGCACTGAAACAAATATCCTTCCTATATAATACAAAAAAGCAGTAATACATTTTTATCCTTATAAATACGCTAATACGATTGTATTTAATAGTGGCACACTTACCCAATGTCGTAAATGAGATCATAAGCCGAAGGATGAGCCGCATCGCCTCGCCTCCTAATATCTACGATCACTAATCCTCGACGCTATTACAGCAACACCTATATGACCGTTTGTTGTGGTATGCTACGTGCGAAACTATTATTATGTATTTGATGGGTGTGGAGGTGGGTAGGTACTATTAATATAAGCTCACATGCAGAGGCTGCCATGTATTTAATAGTCTGCAAACGGGAACTTACGAGTAGGACACAAGTAGAATGCATACAAAAGTAATTGAGTTTTGAGCGGACACGGTTAAATGGTTATCTACATTGATTTGATGAACGCTTGATTTTATTTAATTTCTGAAATTTTTTGTCAAAAAAATTTCAAAAACAACTGATTTCTTTATCCTTAGATAACAACTATCTGAAGTTTTAAAATCGGTCAAAACCACGTTTCTTTATAAACGTAGGTACGTTTATAAAGAAATTATGAGTTACTAGCAGGTTATTTCTTACACACGTTAGCGTGGTTGTAGATTTGTGGTAAATACTGTGCTTATAAATCGGTAATAAATACATTTATAAAATGCATAACGTGTTTCTAATGTTTCATAACAGCAGCCTCCGGGATCAACTTCATAAACTAACGAAATGATCCTTATTAGTGACCTGTAGAGTAAAAAAGACATAAAAGGCTTAGGCAGTAATTCAATTCCAGCCTCATAAAACGGGACGAAAGAGTTTCATGCTAACGTTGCCCGCTCTCTGTTAACTCTAAATTAAACCCTTTTATACTATAAAATAGTCGTATTACTTGGAGCTGCATTCTTTTTTGTAACGAATCTTTTGCTGATCGGGATGATATGAGTTGATTAAATTTAATCCATTAATATTTCCACTTGACTTGCTAGTTTTCTCAGATTGTCACTTGATTCACTCTTAAGATAAAATGCTAAAGGCAAACTGTACGTATTATTACAGGTTTAGGGTTACATAGATTTTGGATATTCAATCAGATCGTTACATGAATAAATTAGAATAACATTTTCTTAGTAGTTCTTAGTTTGAGTAAACTCATTTATCAGCTAAACGAAACATCCGACGTGAATCGTAATAAAAATACAAAGAAAATGCTTACAGCAAAGCTCAAAGAAGCGGACGGAAGATCGCAAATAGAACAGTTTTAACTAAAAACCCGAGATAATTTCACTAGTTATTTTAATGTAATCCTAGTGTCAATCCGGAAGACAGACAATCATCTGGCGCTTAGAGATTTTAAAGGTCGTCGCTTGAGGAAACCGCTGAGCGGCCAAGAGTACGTCATGAACAGCTGAGCGTCAAGCCCGGCCGCAGGTGGGCCGCCACACTTATATTTAGCCAATGAGTCGTTGTGCGTTCATTGTCACCAACACGAGCCAAGGCCCAACTCCAAATTGTTGGCCCATCCGACACAGCACACACTAAATTAGCATTACGTAATTTTGGCATTTAGCGTCACGATAATTGTTATTCCCTTTTTTTCGGGCGAAGAAAGTGTACGGAATTTTTCGCCGAGATGATAATAAGATGATTTACTGGGGCAATAGTTTTGTAGTTTATTATACGGTTTTATTTTCAAGCTGTTACACTGTGTCTATTTCTAGTCTCGTCAATGTTGGATGACTGAGTAAAATAATTTATAATAATTATAGCACATGCGTTACTTAACCTGTACCAATAGATCACTGTGACACTGGGTTATGATCTAGCAATTTTATGAAGCGTCTTACAAAATGGAAAAAATTGTAACACAATTGGGCAAATGGGGCACATTCCAAGAAATTAGATCAATGTTATAAAGCATGCTTCTTGATAACAAATTTCCGAAAAGTCATGATTTTATTATGTCACGTGAAGTGTAAAAATAAACTCTATGCTCATCTTTTTGTACTTCTGAGTAACTATAATTAGATGTCTGAGTAGACTTACCTATATTTACAGTACTCTTGTTAGTCACAACATCATATAAACTACCATGCTGCTTTCACAGTAACTTTTGTAACTACGTAATGTATTTATTTGTCGAAATGATTTAACAAAATCCGATATGATGCAATAAAATAAGCATAGCATAATCAGCCATAATGTCCCCCACTGCTGGGACTCCAGGCCTCCGCTCTTTGAGAGGTAATAGAATAGAATAGAATATATTTATTTTCAGGTAACAAAGACCCATAGATAAATACCTTAACCTAAATATACATACTAATAATACAGTTTGTGTTAGTAAATATAAACTTAAAACTATATTAGTATCACTTCACTTGTGCACTATGTCACTGAGCGTTCATGTGGCACTTGCCCGCGGAAGCGACGGAACACCACCCCCTGCGGCCAAAAGTCCTCTTCCATGACGAGGTGCAGATAACATGTCGGTACTCGCACCACAAACGCCTTAAAGTTGACGTTGCGGCGCGACTCGAGCAACTGTACTCTCGCCACGTACTTGGTCTTCTGGCGCACGTACTCCACGATGTCCTCCGCCGTAGTGGTGTAGTGTAGGCGGGAGATATACACCGGAGTGTTCGGCTTCGCGGCACGACACGCGCGCGGCGCGGTAATGGGCTAGTAATCCACCACGCGGAACCCAGTGCGGGTTGGAAGATGGTACATGTCTTCGAATTTTTTGTTCTAGGAAATTAAATAAGAGTACAGTAAAAATAATTAATTTACTGAAACCCAACACACGTCCCGCTGACAACGGTAAAGTTAACCAAGAACATACTTTTGAACAAGCGCTGTTTGAAACTTTGTTAAGGAATACCGCAGATGATCCATCGCGAATAAGTGTAAATTATCTATGACTTTAATCATCAACTCTTACATAAATAACAACGGCATACAATACATAAACAACTGACAGAAAAGCACCATTCAGTGTAACAAAACGCCATCGGGAAAATTCGTCCTCGATTCTCCTTCATCCAAATAGGAAATTCTTTGCCATTCTCTTTTTGCACCACGTAATGATGAATGACCTAGGTACTACCGAGTTCACTGTCAGTCTGCCACTTTTTACTCTTATGGTCTAAGTAATAAGGTCGAAAAGTGGTTGACTTTCAGCAAACTTGTGAGTACATCGTTATGATGCGTCTTTGCAACATAGTCGGTTTTAAAGCTTGGCGGTATTAGCACGAAGCCTTAGTGTTTATACACTTTATTCGGAGCAACCGGTGAGTCTGTTTACAGTCCTGCCGACCATAAATTGCTCATCAATGTAGTTCTTGGCACTGAAAAGTCTATTCCCCAGAAGATAGAATTATTCGGCAGTAGCTCAATTACATTGCAACTCGTTTAACCGGGGTAGTTTAGAAAAACTACAGTTTTTGACTGTATAAGTGGGGACGTGTACTTATAGCAATTTTCGTCAATAATGTGAAAGGTGGATGGATGAATCAAGGGATTTCAACCAACCGGGCATAAATCTAGACTCCTAGCTGCTACTGAGATCCCCTGATAGAAAAACCCAATAACACTTTTCTTGATAAGTCGAGCAAATTGCATTTACCTTCAAGGAATTAAAACCAAGTTCAAACTCTGAGTAGTTAGGTACTAGACTAATGAAGCAGTTTTTTTTTTAAGCAGTTCGTTAAGTTTAGCTCTTGCTTTACGAAAATATGGCATCCGCTTTAAGCTAATGTCCAACCGCAATGGTGCTGAGTTCCGCAAAGCGGCTTCAATTCAATCAAGTAGGGAATATACAAGCTAAATCAATTTATGTCGTCCTAAGTAAGAGCGGTTTAAATCACAGCGACTATACACTTAAATGGCATGGCTGACGTAGGTAGTAGTTTAGCTAGTTTATAGATGTAAGTCTGTGTTTTGTTGTTAAGAGTCAATGAACTCCTTACCGTGTGATAAAGCTGTGTGTCACAATAACAAAAAAATGCTGGAAACGGATTTTGTTTTGGTCTATTGGTAGCAAGTGCGACTACTGAGCATGAGGACAATTCGATTCTCAGGTTGGGCATAGAGTCACTGGGTTTTTCCCTCTTGAATTTTTAAGTATCAGCCACGTAGTTTGAATTTGTACCCGGTTGACGGCAATATACTCGCCCCCTGTTACATGGTGCGGTCAGCAACAAAAGTAGCATAACATTTCGAAATTTTAATTATTTGATGTACAGGACTCCAGCTATTATTTTTAATGTTTCAGAAGATTATTCTTTTAAATATTCTTTACTCTTCAATAACTTGTTAGTAACGAGTAATGTCTAACATTTTTTTATTATAAAACCTGGTTTGAAACTTTAAGTAGTGTTAACCTACTTCTGTTGCTGACCGTACTAAAACATAACTGGTCAAATGTGGGTGTATATAAGGTACACCTCTGCCTAACCTAGTGTTATGATGTTAATTTTGTTTAAAGATTATATTTTGAATGGGTCGGAATCATGAATCCACGGTAAACGATCGTGCCACAATATCCCTTAAACCGTCTATTTATAGAAATCACAGGTTCGTTGTCTCTCAAGTTATTTCAGTTGGCCGCCGATTAATAGGTATAATGAGACAATATAAAAATCCCACACGATTTTTCGCACGTGACGATTGTTTGTTCAATTATTTCTAGATCAATTAGAAGTTATGGGACTTTTATTAACAATTTTTGTGTCTCTTACAAATTAATTAATTTATTTATCAAACATTAATGAATTCTTGGAGGTTGTAGGTAGTCTAGTACTCCTTTGGCATTCCTATTAAGGTTCAGATTACTGTCTTTATCTCGCTTTGCGAAGTATCTTTTGATATCTTTTGCAAGTAGGTGGTAGTAATTGGAAAGATTATTTGATCTCCTTTCAGATCATTTCCACCTAGGTCTTCATTTGTATACGCATGATTTGACTTACACGTGCCTTCCAGATTCTATTTTTATATCTTTGTTGTGCTGGTATTGTAAATCCCTGTAATAATGATGACATTAGTTCAGGTTTCCAACTTTTGTACTAAGAAATAATTTATTTATATCATTGATTTTATATCGTAAGCTCTTAAGTTAAAAATAACTTGTAAGTATAGCTATTATGTCGTTATACATGTCATATGCATTCATCATCATCATCTGGCAATCCTCTTCCCAACTATTTTGTAATTGGGTTTCAGTCTAACCGGAGCAGCTGAGTTACTGTATTTTACATGGAGTAACTGCCTTTCTGACTAAAGCCTTATTAGTACAGGATAATATGAAACCCATTGATAAGACTGGTTGTCAAACTTTCGGACTACTGACTACCTTAAACGAATGTCAAAGATCAACAAATAACCCAGTTGAGATATTATGGATGGTCACCTATCCACAGTCCAACCCTGGCAAGCGCTGCTTTACCTTAAAGATTAACCAGTGCTGCTTTTATAATTCAGCCACGAAATTCTAACCTATGCATCCCTTGGTTGATTAGTTACAGGAACATTGTTAGAACTAGCCAAAACTAAAAACCACAAAACTCTGATTTCAAAAAGATAAGGTGAACGAACGACCTTATAAACAGGCATACCTTACTGTTTATACTAACTTAATTAAGTTCGTAACAAAACAGTAACGAGGTGTCGAGGCCGTTTCAGATAATTCATAACTCCTGGTGAATGAATGAATGAGTTTTCCGCAACAATCGGTCATTACTGAACGTTATTGCAGCACATAATGTTGCCAGCCGTAAATAAAGTCGTTTGTACAAACAATGCGACCAATCTACTGAATTGGATCGATAGCCTTTGATAATATGTAAATTATGTTTTTGCAAATTGAAATGAAACAGTGGAGGTCGTCCAGGTAAATGGAGTGTTGGTGTAAATCGATTCAATTTTATTAGTCGTAGGGTAAATAGTGTGTAAACAATGCCTATAAGTTTAGGTTGTATTTAATTCTTTACGTTTCATAATCGGTATTCAAGAAATATATATTTTTTAAAGTTAATTTTGTTTCCATAAAATGTCAGACTTTTGTATGTTCCATTTGCATTGGGACCTACAATCAGGCCTTATCGAATTGCCAAAGATACGTACCGTAGGACTGAAATAAAATTCATTACTTATGTTTAAAGAGTTTTGAAGAATCTTACAAGATTAAAAGGCAGTAAACAGGAAACCGAACAAAAATCGGTAAGGTTCTATGTTAAAGTTTGTTCTGTGTGTTTATGCTAATCTAAGGATTGGTGTCAAAAATATCTAAGTATTTTAGCTGAAACCGCTCGATATCTTTCGTACCTCACAGCTATGCTGCAAAAACACTTTTTGAATTCAACTTGCAAAAAAACACAAAGGTTAAAAAGTTAAAATGTCTATTAAAGTAATTACAAGTCGTACCTTTTTCTAAAAGGCTGACAGAATCAATTAAAAATTACCGAGTCTCGGATAAAGAAAGAAATTAAAAAGCTATTCTCTCTAACTTTACTTGGAGACGACAATCAATGCCCTTTAAATACCACTGTTTTATTCAGGTTTAAAGAGCGCTTTGTAGTCAAGCTCTCATTTACACAGGAACAAAAAATGTATACATTTCATTATAAAAGCAACTATTTACTTTTAAGAGTTTGCCCATTCATCAATAATTGTTTTGGTAAATAAGCACTCAGGACAAAATTATTACGATAGCGTTAATTAGGCTTGATTATATACTCGTAAAAGCATATTACCATATGAAAAACTTACCGGTATACTAGTGACGTCAATACGTATTTTCATGTTGTTCTAATGAAAATAATACACACATTTGATGACCGTTCCCACAGCGTGAGATTTTTAGTGATTTTCATTTAAAATGACACTATTTCGGCAGCAAAATCAGACAAACCTTTTCATGAAAGCTTCGCACCCCGAAAATATCTTTGCGGAGCTTCCCTTCAGCCTCAGCAACACGTAATAACACGTCAACGTTTTCACAATATTTCTGTAAAGTGAAAAATGCTATATTTTCAGCAAGCGAGAGTAGGACGCGATCTCGCGAAGATCCCGTGATACGGACGCATCTCCTCATGTCCTCCTTTCGCAAGTAATATTATTAAATTTAGAGGGTTCGTTTAAGTGTTCCACAGCACGCGATGCCCCCATTTTAAACTCGGTCCTCAGCTTAAATGCCAGTGTTTACATTTTCGGACACTTGTTTAGACTTCGCTTAATGTAAGGGGAATTTAGGCTCACGGCTGTTATTTATGTGTGTTTAAATACTCGTGAACAAAGTTCCCTTTCAGGTGTAAGTAAAAACTTGTGGTTTCTCAGCTTTTGGATTGTTGTTGTGGTTTTGAAGATTTACGGAAACAATTCTGAAGCCACACGCGTGAGACTTTGTCACATACATCATGCTATACGACTATACCTACATACTGTAGCGTTCCGTTACATGAATCCTCCTTTTTTTGTTTTAAAAAATATTAGTAATTGGACCTTCCTTTTATTTATTTTTCTACTTGGCGTCATGATTTTTTAAAATATGAATAAAAGTAAAAATTTGTGACATCCCTTGCCAATTTGTTTTGTCATTCGCCTGTGAGATACGAACTGATGATCGTTATAAAGTTAATTTGATTGATTATTTAAAATTTTGTCCGAGTGAAATCTATTTTGTCCTGATTTATCTATCAGTGTTATATTTTTCTACCTGTGATCCTGTTTTGGAAAATTTCCTATTTTTATCTTCTCTGGTATGTATTTATCTCGTGTATTTTTGATCGTTGATTCCCTATTTACCTTCTGTTACTGGTTTGTGTTCATTAGTCTTATCATATTTTTTATTTTTGCTTTAGGTACTAACCAGTCACAGAGGGCTATTTGGCCCTCTTCCGTTACCCCGAAGTCCTACCCGACTTTGTATGTACTTCATCAAGGTTTGCTGAGATTTTCACCTTTTTTTGATCTTGAAGAGTCGTCTCCACTTTTTATGGAGCGTCATCTAAATATTTCTTTCTACGTGTGAGAAAACTCCAACGAATAACGCCTGTTTTGGGTCCTGATCCTACTTTTAACTTAACATATAGTGATACCAACGGCGCATGAAATTTATCATGAGAAAAGATCTGAAAGCTTCAAAGGATTTCGTCTAATAATTTTAGTTAATATTAAGTCTAGGTTAAATTATAAATTTTATTGTTGTTGAATTAAAGAAACTGTGTTAAATTTTACATTAAAAATCAATCATACCTCGGATGAAGCTTCAGCCAAGAGTCACATAATTAAAAAATATAATTATCTCACAGCGAATCTCTTTTTAAAATTTTAATCTCAATAATTATAATAATTTTAAGTTATTTTTTTATCTACTTTATTTTTAAGGTTCTCAATATTATATATTTTATCTAATTAAATTTTTCTTGTGGTGATTTCTACTTTTATTTAAAAAACACTACAGTTTGGCGCCCGAAGAAAAATACGGTAAGTGCATATTATAAACCACTTATACCGATAACTTAAATATTTTTTTTTTTTTGTTGTTTTATGTGTGATGCTCATGTTTGAGCAAATTTAATCTCTTATCTTTTTCCAGTTCCATCTGTTTCAGAAGAACATAGATTGCTCATCGTAAAAATAGTACTCTCAAGAGAACTCGAAAAGTTATACAGACCAAACATTGAAAGTCGCTACTGCAGATTTGTTTCATGACAAATGTATTGTAAAATGCTTGAATTTTAATAACTCTGTAACCATATTGAATTTTAATCTTTTATTTCCTCCCAAATTATATTTTATCCTGTTTATCATTTATTTCCCATAGCTAGCGGTATTTAAAACATGTAGTCTTTGAATGGTCTGATGTAAGTGTGTTTAGCCGGCGTGAAAAAGGTAAGCGAATTTTTGGAAGGCAGATTTTTATGCTTGAATCTAGATATTTCAGGTTCAATTATTCTGTTTCCTTATTTCTTGTCTTGTTTTTTTTAGGACAGTCCCATTTCCAGACATAGTTTGAAAGGCCGTTCAGTTTCTTTTGAGTTATTTCTTCGTCATTTTTATCTTATTTTTCCCATAGATCTTTATTTCACTAAATGATTCTCCTAGATTCAATCTATATTTTTAGTTTTGGTGATATTCTTATTCTATAACACCAAAATTATATAAACTTAAACGTAAACAAAATTCCTTATTTTAAAACTATTAAAATATTCATTTTCGACTATATTCTTGAAGTTCATCTTGTTATTGTCGTTGCTAGGTAACAATATTTTTGCGGAATTTTATCTTGGTGGCAGAATTAAGAACTAATAACAATTTACTCTTCCAAATAGGTCGTTTGATGTTTAATTGGATAATTTTTTATAGGTTTCAAAGCTTTTTGAAGTTTGACGTTATAGTTACGCTTATTATTTTTACAGGATTGGTTGTATTTTTTTTCCTTTTCATTAGGATAATTTTTTTTTTTGTTGTTGCTTGATTTGTATACTTCCGTCACTATGGATGATCAAGAGTTACCTATTGTCGAAACTCCAACCCGAAGCGCTATCATATCAAGACCTCCACCAATTCCTGCACCAATTCTTCCACAAATCCCTCCACCAATTCCTCCTAGGAATCCTTCTTCAACAAATATTTTGTCATCAGCTAGATCTGAGATTTTTCCTCAACGCTTTGAAAAAATATATTCCTTGTCCAAATGGAAAATTGATTTTTCTGGCAATAGTTGCGTACGCGAATTTTTTGTTGATATTGATGAACGTAAATATGCCGATGGTGTTTCGGATCAATACTTAATGAGACGATTCCATGAAGTTTTATCGGGTGCGGCATTAAAATATTTCCGGTTAATTCGTTTCGATGGTATTACCTATGCTGAATTAAAAGATTTATTCTTTAAAGCTTTTGCACCAACCGATTTGGAATTTAAGACAGAATTTGAAGTTCGCAACTTAAAACAGAAGGCTGATCAATCAGTCAGAGATTTCGTCATCCAAGTTTCTTATCTGAATGATAGACTTGCTGATCCTATTAATGAATCAAAATTGATCGAAATTATAACACATAATATGCAGCAAAAATACTTTCCGTGTCTTTCCATCCATAGGTTTAAGAATATTAACGATCTCATGTGTACCGCTTCTCATTTCGAAAGTTATTTACCACATTGTACTAAGGCGGTATCATCGGTTAATAATCAAGCTCAACATTGTCCTAAATGTAATCAGTTGGGTCATTCATATCGCGACTGTCCAAATTTTCCTGGTTTGATGTGTTTTAAATGTCGTACTCCTGGTATGATGACACGCGATTGTTTAAAATGTAATCCAAAAAAATGCATAGATAACCGGCGGCACGCATTTCGTACAGTGTCACCGGTGATAGTTTCAGATACACAAGATAACAGACCATTTATTGAGATATGGTTGGGAGACCGTTGGGTTAAAGCCTTATTAGATTCAGGTGCTCAGATGTCTATAATTAACCACGATTTTGTTAAAAATTTAGGAATAACGATTGATGCGAATATTAACGTTAATGTTATTTCCGCTAACAATTCACCTATAGATATTTTGGGAACTGTGAATTTTCCAGTTCTGTTTAATAATGCGACCTTTATGCATGAGTTTTTAGTTGCACGTTGTTGTACTTCTACAGTCATTTTAGGAATTGATTTTTGGAAGAAGTTCGGCTTGACATCTCTTTTTAGTCAAGCTTTTAATAAAAATATCGATGGTAATATGTATTTATCGTCAATTAACAATGGTTCCATTCAATTTCATAATGAAAATAATGCTCGATATGTTCATCCTCGTAATATATTATCTGATAGTCAGGAAAATAGTCTTCAACTGGCAATTAAGGAGTTTGATGATATTTCTTCCGAGAGGGTTGGTCTTGGAAAGACTACTTGGCTATCTCATAAAATAAATACAGTTGGACAGCCTGTTAGACAGAGATATTATCCTCTTTCACCTGTTAAATTAAAAATTCTTAATGATGAGATCGATAAAATGTTAAAGATCGGTGTTATTCGTCCATCTCGATCACCATGGGCAAGTCCAGTTGTGATGGTAACAAAGAAAGATGGTTCCGTACGTTTTTGCGTGGATAGTAGAAAACTTAATAGTGTTACGATCCGCGATTCTTATCCTCTTCCTAGGATACAAGATATTCTTGATAATCTTCGCGGAGCAAGATATATAACTTCGCTTGATTTTAGTAGTGCATTTTGGCAAATACCTTTGGCTGATGACGATAGTTGTCAGAAAACAGCTTTTATTGTTCCTCAACGTGGTTTATTTGAATTTGTTAGGATGCCGTTCGGTCTTACGAATGCTGCTTCAGAAATGCAACGTTTAACTGACATGATTGTAAATTTTGAATTTACTTCAACTAGCGATGATTGTGTCTTCGGATATGTGGATGATTTGATCTTGGTCTCTAAAGATTTTCATAGTCATCTCGCACTCCTCAGAAAGGTACGTAATCGTCTAAAGGAAGCTGGTTTATCCATCAATCTAAAGAAATGTGAGTTTTGTAAAAGTGAATTAAAGTATTTGGGTTATATTGTGAATGAGAAAGGTCTTCAGACCGATCCTAATAAACTCGAATCAATTAGAGATTTTCCTACTCCCACTACAGCCAAGTCGTTGCGTGGTTTCATAGGAATGTGTTCATATTATAGACGTTTTGTAGATGGTTTTTCTTCTATAATAGCTCCTCTTACAGCTCTTTTAGGAAAAAGGAAAGGACGTGATCCGATCAATTGGGATCAATCCGCTGATTGTGCTTTTAACAAACTAAAATCGGCTTTAGTTAATACCCCCGTTATGGCTTGTCCAGATTTTTCCAAACCATTTATTTTACAGTGTGATGCTTCTGCTGTTGGATTAGGATCTGTTCTGTCACAAAAAATAAATAATGTAGAACATCCTATTGCCTATTATTCCCGCTTGTTTTCAAAAGCGGAACGTAATTATAGTACTACTGAACGCGAACTCCTTGCTATTCTCGATTCTATCAAGCATTTTCGTTGTTATTTAGATGGAATGAAGTTTACTGTTGTGACAGATCATATGGCTTTGAAGTGGCTTCTTACATTAAATAATCCTTCTGGTCGTTTAGCTCGTTGGGCTACTATTATTTCACAATATACATTTGACATAGTTCACCGTAAAGGTTCACAACATATTGTTCCCGATGCTTTATCGAGGATTTATGAGAGTGCCATAACTTTTGATCTGGGTCCGGAAAATACCAATGATAGATGGTATAAGAAGGTCTATTTTGGTGCTCGTGATACACCTCAAATGTTTCCAGCTTACACCATTCATAACGGCGTTCTTATGAGACGCATGCCTATTTCTAGTCCATTATCTTCTGATCCTTTGCGCGTAGTTTTACCTAAAGAAAAAGTTCCTTCTGCAGTTTGGGAAATTCATAATAATTTTCCTTCTATACATCCTGGTGTTTCAAAATCATATTATAAGATCAAAGAACTATACTATTGGCCAAACATGTTTCGTGATGTAACTGAAATATTGAAACGATGTGAGGTATGTAAAGCCTATAAAATAGCAAACACTCAACCTCGTGGTCAAATGATTTACCCTAAAGATGTATCATTACCATTACAAATTATTTCAATTGATATTGTCGGACCTTTGCCTGTCGCTTATTATGGTTATAAATATATTTTATCCATGGTGGATGTATTTACCAAATATGTTTGGCTTGTTCCACTAAAAAAAGTAGATACCAATTCGGTAACCAAAGCTATGGAATCAGAAATATTTTTTAATTTCGGCGTTCCACGTACAATTCTTTGTGATAATGCTTCTGTTTTTCGTAGTAACCGATTTTTAAACTTCCTTAGGACTTTCCATATCGATTCTCCAACCTATACGCCGTATTATACTCCTCAAGCTAATACCGTTGAGCGATATAACCAAAGTGTTATTACTTGTTTAAGTATATTAGTTGGTGATAATCAAAGGAACTGGGCTAAGATGTTACCTAAGGTCAAACTGTATCTCAATTCATGTGTTAACCTAGCTACTAATTTTACACCAAATTTCCTTATGTTTGGTAGAGAGGTTTCCGTGGATCCATCTCATGCTTATAGACAGACTCGAAGTGTAAATTTAGCTGAAAGTCGGTCTCATCATGCGTCAAATCTTACCTCTCTTGCTGAAATTTATGCGAAAGTGTCTGATAACCTTTCTTTAGCTTTTCTTCGTAATTCTAATGCATATAATTCAAAACGTTCTGCTATTACTTTCAACATCGGTGACACTGTATGGAGGCGTAATTTTACCAGGTCTTCTGGAACGGATTATTTCTCTGGAAAACTAGCTCCTCGTTTTGTCAAGTGTCAGGTAGTTAGGGTAATATCAAGGACTACTTATATTCTTCAAGATTGTGATTCAGTACACTCTGGATTATATCATATAAAAGATATATTAAAATAATTAACTCACTAATTTCAGGGTCGTTTATAGTTTATGGGATTTAGATTATAATTTATTCTAATTGTCTCAAATATAATTAATTGTCTTAAAATTTAACTTCTGTTATTAGGTTAATTTATTGTTTAATTAGTTGTTAGTTAATTACTTGTTATCTTCTAATGTTAGGTTAATTTAGTCATTGGTTAGTTAATTAATATTTAATTAAATTCTTCTTTATTCTTAGATATTCTTAATTTATCTATTATTTCTTCTTTTCTTTATTCATAAATCGTCACTTAAGACTTTTAATTTTTTTTGACCACCTAACGTTTCCACTAGGGTTGTCATCTTAAACTTTCTCGTAAGGGTTGTTTACTACTTGTTTTGTTATCTTAATGGGGGATAACGAACTTTTGTTGGAAAAAGGGTACTGTAGCGTTCCGTTACATGAATCCTCCTTTTTTTTGTTTTAAAAAATATTAGTAATTGGACCTTCCTTTTATTTATTTTTCTACTTGGCGTCATGATTTTTTAAAATATGAATAAAAGTAAAAATTTGTGACATCCCTTGCCAATTTGTTTTGTCATTCGCCTGTGAGATACGAACTGATGATCGTTATAAAGTTAATTTGATTGATTATTTAAAATTTTGTCCGAGTGAAATCTATTTTGTCCTGATTTATCTATCAGTGTTATATTTTTCTACCTGTGATCCTGTTTTGGAAAATTTCCTATTTTTATCTTCTCTGGTATGTATTTATCTCGTGTATTTTTGATCGTTGATTCCCTATTTACCTTCTGTTACTGGTTTGTGTTCATTAGTCTTATCATATTTTTTATTTTTGCTTTAGGTACTAACCAGTCACAGAGGGCTATTTGGCCCTCTTCCGTTACCCCGAAGTCCTACCCGACTTTGTATGTACTTCATCAAGGTTTGCTGAGATTTTCACCTTTTTTTGATCTTGAAGAGTCGTCTCCACTTTTTATGGAGCGTCATCTAAATATTTCTTTCTACGTGTGAGAAAACTCCAACGAATAACGCCTGTTTTGGGTCCTGATCCTACTTTTAACTTAACATATAGTGATACCAACGGCGCATGAAATTTATCATGAGAAAAGATCTGAAAGCTTCAAAGGATTTCGTCTAATAATTTTAGTTAATATTAAGTCTAGGTTAAATTATAAATTTTATTGTTGTTGAATTAAAGAAACTGTGTTAAATTTTACATTAAAAATCAATCATACCTCGGATGAAGCTTCAGCCAAGAGTCACATAATTAAAAAATATAATTATCTCACAGCGAATCTCTTTTTAAAATTTTAATCTCAATAATTATAATAATTTTAAGTTATTTTTTTATCTACTTTATTTTTAAGGTTCTCAATATTATATATTTTATCTAATTAAATTTTTCTTGTGGTGATTTCTACTTTTATTTAAAAAACACTACAATACGCTTTAATGAATTCTTTACTTTTATTATGGCCAATCATAGCGACGACTTGTTAGATTTAAGCTCAAACAGTCTGAGTAGCCATGCTGACATAATGCTTTATGCTATTTTTTCTGTAGCGTAATAAAACTTCCACTGCTTCAACATAACAGAGTTCCAACAAAATGGTATCACAAAACAAAGAACTTACTTTGTGAAGTAATGTTTTTAAATTAAAACAGAAGGTGGGAAGTGAGGCCGTGAGCAAGAGAAATTAAAAACAACTTATGTAATGCATTTAGTGGATGCAAGTTGAAATAATGTTATCTCTGATGTTTCACATCATTTCTCGCTATTTTTTTGTTTGATCGCTATATTTTTTTTATTATTCTGCTGTTCTTATCATCATCATCATTTTAGCCCGGCTGATTGTTGGGTATAGGTGTCCCCATTCTTCTGCCACTCTTCTTTGTACTGTAAATCCCTTATCCATCCGTTTCCTGATGAATCTTAGCGTTATCATTAACCCAGCATACATCTGGACGGCCCTGGTTTCAAAAGCTCAACCTTGGCCACCATTCGGTCAAAACTTTACTCGATCGGCCATCTCCGCGTCTAGCCACATATCCTGCACAACTGCTGTTTTTATATTGCCTTCTGAAGGCGATTGTGTTATTTACTTAACAAGTTATGTAACAGTACATTATGGTACAAGTGTGTAATGTTGGTGATTACCGCTGAGGCGCCATTGAGACCCGAGCCGTAACTCACTTGTGAATAATAGTAATGAAAAAGTCACACTTTGATAACAGGTGTCATTATGTGCCTAATTGCGGTGAAATTAGAGCCATTTCATGAGCAAGTGTGTTCAAAACCTTTTTATCAATCAAAAAGAACTTGCACTTAGCAGTTTTATAGCCAGCTGAAAAATAGAGAAGTATGTGTAAGGAAGACATGCTACGCCAACGCCAAATAAATTGGGATAACTGCAGAAACACGATGATGATGACCATGAGTAGGTGCTTGCTGAATATATAGGTTTTTGAATTCTCATACGCTATTTAATATAAGATTTTTCAAGAGGATGTGGGAGTACTATTTAGGTACACCTCTGCCTAACCCCTTTAAGGATAACAGACCTGATGTTATGGTAAATCTCAGGAGATACGTTTCGCCTCGTAGTTCCGTGCAAATTCATAAAGCAGGGTTTATAATACTAGTTTTATTAATCTACTACCTTCGAAGGAATTTCATTACTCTACTTTACCTCTAGTTTGTAAATTGAAAGAATTCTGTTTAATTTAAAGGAAGGTAATATTTCAATTAAAAATATAAACGGAACACAAAGGCTTGCACGTTCTTAATGAAATTTAATATGAGAACTAAAATAAACAACTTAATTGCTCTCTCATTTCTAACCTCATATTATTTTACAACAAATAATTACATTTCACAAACACAGATACCTCATTATTTTCTCAATGCAACAAACAATTATTATATTTTTTGTGTTTGTTAGAGTAACTATAACTTTCAGAGAAAAATAGAAATATAATTATTTTTAATTACAACATGAAAAATAAAATAAAAGCTCGTTACAAAAACATCGCGTAGGTTTACAGACATCTACAAATAGAACGTTGTTTTGACCTTAAATGATGAGGCTAATAAATCTGGCTAAAGTAACGGAATTGTTTGTCAACAATGGCTTGGATGGTATCGTTCGCACTCACTTTACACCGTTATCGCTCAAATGCGTATATTTCAGAGTTGAATTAATGTGTTGGTTGAGTTTACAATTATATTTTAATACGACTTGAAATTATAACAAGCATTTGGCAAACACGCTTTTTTATGGTTGAAGTAATTACTATCGACTATTTAAATAATTTTCTACAAAAATGAACATACACCACTCATAGACATAATTCATCATCATCATCATCATTCTCCTGCCCTTATCCCAATTTATTTGGGGTCGGCGCAACGTATCTTCTTCTTCCATACTTCCCTATTTCTTATAATTAAGTAGGTAAAATATCACGGGTATCAAAAACGTGATTTTAAAAATGAAAATGTAAGTGCTTTGTTGTGAAAACTTTAACCCTCGCCACGTGTTTTCTTACCCCTTTTTCCAGAAACAGGGGTAAAGTAAAACTTCGTGTCGAACACAGTAACCACCTTACGTAATTTCTTATTAATGAGTGGTACGCGTGCTCTGGGATTTTTTATCTCGGACGCATTCAGGCCGGGTCGGCTGACGATGCCCGACGTCGGAGAACATGGCACCGCCCGACCGTGTACAATGTCACTTGATTATTCACACATTTCACTCAACTTATAATGTATTCCGAATTCACAAGGACCCATAGTTGGATTTGTTTCAGAAGTTTCAATACAGCTCCTGAGTTAAAAGTTCGACGCCAACGGTCAATTGTTTTCACAGTCCCTTGTTTTACGTTCGACAACTGAATACAATCAAAACTTGCTCTTTCATAATGAGGTGCTATAAATCTGAAGTGCCGAATACGTCTTTAAACAGGGCCGGGTAACATTTTTGAAAAGGACTTTGGCCCAATAAGCGAGGGACATAATTAGCTATTCAAAGCTGCTAAAGCAATTTCAAATTGTGTTTCAGTTCTGTTTAACTTTGTCATTTTTGTAATTCGGTGTTCAAAATGATGTTCGTATCAAAGCTTTATAGACAGCTAATATCAAAATATCAAACGCGACTACTCATTTTCTGGTTTTATGAGATCGACTGGCTCTTGGCACGTTTTTTCCTGCTCATAAAACATCAAAGTTCTCGATAAATGACTTACGGATAGTGTTTAATAGATTGACGGGTGTTAATTTAATGTTGCTCGTACATAAATGCATTTTGAAAGCGGGATAGGCTATCCCGCTTTCAAAATGCATGGCTATGAAGTAGACTTAGGGCACGTTATGATCACCGAATCAGGCGGGAGGAAACGCCCGGATGCCACCATTGCGAGGATCGGCCGGAGGACACGGTGGAGCACACTGTGGAGGTGTGTCCCGCTTGGGCGGAGCCCCGCCGTGTTCTCGTAGCGGCGATCGGCGGCGGCGACCTCTCGCGTCCGGCCCTGGTGCAAGCCATGGTCCGGGGCGAGGAGGAATGGGACGCCGTCGCCTCCTTCTGCGAAGCAGTGATGCTAGCGAAGGAGGTGGCGGAACGTGAGAGGGAGAGAACCTCTCGTCCCAGCCGCCGCGGGAGGCGCTCCGGGCGTCGGGGGCCACGTGATGGCTTCCGGCCACCGTAGACGCGGGCCTGTGGACGGTGAGTGATGGGTAAGCTCGCCGTCCGTCCGTCTTATGACGACGACAGGCCGTGTCGACGGCGCGTTCGTGTTCCACGCGCGCCTCAAAGAGATGTCAGCAACATGGAAGGGGCCCGCAAGGGCCGACGCCTGTCGAGGCTGCGGGTTGTTCGCAAGGGATACCGCGGCCTCGACATGAAGGGCGAAGAAGGAACATGGGTGGTTTTTAGTCAGTAGAAGTCTGACACTCCCTTTCGCTCTGCCCAAGAGCGGGAGGGGTTATTTGATGATTTCCCACCCCCCAAAAAAAAAAAAAAAAGGGCACGTTATGATATTCATGCTGTATCCTTCTACCATAATTTCTTTAAACAAACATACATAACAAATCGCCTTCTAATTATCGAAGTGTTGGGCAGAGGTGTATCTAGCAATGACACCCGTATTTCGCTAATAATAATTTAAGTCCCATGTAAGAAGGGCTCTTGGCTGCTACTGAGAAATTCCTAATGAAAAACCCAATTAAACTTTATCCTACCCAAGAATCGATACCATGGACCTCATGCTCTAAAGTCTTTGCGATTAGAAACGAGGTAGTAGACAAACATGATTCGGTTATTTTTTATTTACTGTGCTGAGGAATTTTTTCACGTTGTATACAAAGGAAATTAATTTTGCACGTTTTATAAAAAAAGACACGGTGCCGGAAATTGTTATGAACAGGGTATTTCTCACCGTGAGAACAAACGACCGACAGACCCATGTTCATTGAGAAATATAAACGATTCGCTTTGATGTTCCTATTTAAATCCACGAAGACATTTTCCATTAATAATAAAAAACTGAAGTATACATACATTAAATTTGCATACTTCTTCTTATATTACTCAGATTATGTCTGACCAGTACATAGCAACCTCTTTTATTTTGTTTTTTTGGTTTGGAAATCATCAAATGACTCCTCCCGCTCTGGGCAGAGCGGTAGGGAGTGTCACACTTCTACTGACTAAAAATCACCCATGTTCCTTCTTAGCCCTTTGTGTCGAGGCCGAGGTATCTTTTTCAAGCAACCCGCAGCCCCGACGGCCTATATAGATTCATTCGAGTCCTGGAGAGTGCAGTTACTTGAGCTCAACGGGCAAGAGAGGAGGTGTGGCATATCCTGTGTTGGGGCTCCACACTCGCATTGTATTCAAGCTGGGTCGATTATATACATTCTTATCTTCGTTAACATATACTGATATAAAAGAACTTTTAGTAGGTAAAAAGGCTATCTACTACACTACTCTAAAAATCAATCGACGAATAACAATTTGACAGCACTTTGATCCCTTGGTTACCTAAGTTAGATAAGGGCCTTTTTGAGTACATTACCTTTTTCATCATATCCCTGTATGGAACACCGCATCGGTCCTAGTCAATTCACTGAAAAAATGTTATCCTCAATCAGTATCCGTAATTGTTTCTACAAAGAAAACCTATTGAACTTTTCCCATCTCTAATTAAAGTACAAAAAAGATTTCCTTTTGAACATTTATGAGAGTCTTCATGTTTAAGTACAATTTTTTACTGTTAACAATTTGATATCCGTCGTCGGTTTAATAAAAACATGAAAATGACTGTTTACGACTTCTGTCTTTATGAATTTCTTACTTCCGTGCATTGTAAAGCGGTGATAGCATAATGTGTGACCGTCGTCGAACTGTCAAGTCTTCTCAAATTCGAGCATAAGAGCTCACGTCTGATTTTTAAGATTCATCGTATAGCATAATAGAGTAGTTGACAAAAAAAAACTAATTAGTACGTCAGATAGATTTCCAAAAAATATTGGACACGTATTTTTTCTTATTACACGTAAACAATAAATGAACACGATACAATGCTTCGAAAAGTTGCGCGACGTCACAGTCTGGTACATTTTTTACCAGAAAGTGACGTCACAATCTTTGACGCGTTTTATTTTCGTCAATTTCTATTAATTTGATATAACAAAAAACACATATCCAATATTTCTCGATAATCTAAAAGACGGACTAAACAGAATCATATTTTTTTAGTCAGTCAACTACCCTATTATCACTTGCTTCAGTGTAGCAAAACATTGCGAGGAAACCAAAAATGCCTGAAAGATATCTCTCGACGGCATGTATAGTGAAGTCAGAGGCTCATTGGCGGCATATACTCTGACACCAGGTTAGCCACTACTACACGATTAAGAAGAAGATTTTTTTAGCAAATATCGGCTCACATATCAGCATACACGTTATGGTATAAGAAAGGCATAGATGCCTTTCTTATATATTGGATTTGATTTTAAGAATCCAATTTCCAATTTCTCCTGAAAAGGAAATAGAGTTAAATATTTTTTATTGTTCCCATTACAGCACCACGTCATAATATTGATTGGTGCTCTAATGGGAATACTTTTGGTGCTCTAAGCATAGGTGCTCTAAAAATAGGTGCTCAGATGGGAATACCTACCTTGATTTAAAGCTTCTATTTCATCGAACAATTAATCTTTTTGTCAGTTTCTTTGAGGTGGTCACATCATTGAAATAATTATGTTGATTAGCCGACGGCCCATAACGCCACACTTGGTAATATATTCATAGATTCTGTTGAAAGTTCCCATAAAGGAATAAATAATAATCCCATATATAACGAAGGTGTCAATGAATATGTTCTAAGGGAAAGGTATACCTGAAGGTTAACCACGAAACCGCAACCTCGAACGATTCAACGCGTACCTTACCTTCGCCGCAGTTCAAATCCCTGTTAATTTTGGTGTTGGCGATCAGCGTAGCGTATAATACCTTGTTACACTACACATACAAAGCTGGTTGCCTCGTTGCCTTAGTCTAAATCATAACAACAATACTAGACAGCCAATAGATTTATTGAATATGATAGGAATGTGACAGGGTTCTATTCATAGAATCAATTAGTGCAACAACAGCTTAATCGAATACTTCGGCTACTCGGAATTTCTGGCGTCTATAATCTAAATTGGCGATCGCAATTTGTTTATTTAGTACGGTATTGAAAGCGTACACATGTGACTGGTTGCCGTAAACGATAACGTATGAATGTGACGGTTCCTATTTAAAGAATCGTTTAGCGAACAAATAAAGCTCATAATTGCTCGTACTTTCTCGTTTTACAAACGCTTCTGTCTGGATTCTTAGAATCTGTAGTCGAGGTTCCTCTGGCACGGATAGATAATGAGTTGCCAAAATAGCGGGAAGATCGCGATGCGTGTGACACACATTTTGTTAGGCGGCCAAGAACGGTCCCAAATGTCGGTCAAGTTTGGTACAAGTTTAATTGGTGTGCTGTAAACATTATAATATTAACAACATTATGAATACGTGTCGTCATACGGTGTAAACAACAACTTACGCAAATGTGGTCGCATAAGCATAATACTGTTTCATTATAACGCGTCAAAAATGTCTTACATTCCGACGCAGTTGGTCCCACAAGAGTAACCATACCATGATTGATAGAACCAAAATGCGATAAAATATTCCCGTGTATTTTGCTCAGCTATTTGTACGCATAAATGTAAACATCGTACAACGAGTAAATATCAGAATATTCGCGAACTTTTTTGTTCCAGGAAAATATACAAATTACACAAACTACAGCTACCACCAGTAAACCAAAACCACTAGCATTATGGTAACAGCATTATTATTTAGTATTCTGCGGTAACAAGTAACGTTTCCTGCATTGTTGCTTAACATGCATCGCACAAGTTCACATTATGAATAAATAACATGAAAAAGGATTATTAAGAGTTCCTTGTTAAATTGCTTCAAGCGCTTTAAAGCCTTAAAGGTTTAAGTCACCTTGTATGGCTGCAGCGATGCGTACGCACTATAACCAATCAATGTATACCAAACCAGCCGGGGCTGCGGGTTGTTCGAAAGAGATAGCTCGGCCCTGGGCATAAAGGGCTTAGAAGGAACATGGGTGGTTTTTAGTCAGTAGAAGTTTGACACTCCCTTACACTCCGCCCAGAGCGGGAAGAGTCATTTGACGACTTCACACTCTTAAAAAAAAAGATATACAAAACCAGTATTATGCGGATATCTCATTGTACGGAAAATCTATGCAAAGCGAGGCCTAGCTATAATGTAAATGTGTAGGTTATTGTATCGCTGTGTGTACATTAATAACATTTCGACGCCTAAAGAGGAACATCTACTTATCTTCACACGGAAATACGAATCGAGTCGAGGAAATGGGCTCCTATAGTGTTCGCAAACGATAGATTGCCAATTTCAGTGCACCATTCCCATTCTTGAATACCCGTATTACTGCTAAATGTAGCTTTAACAATTGGATCTACTTGTACTACATTTTTTTTGGGGATTAGGAAATTATCAAATGATTCCTCCCGCTCGGGGCAGAGCAGTAGGGAGTGTCAGACTTCTACTGACTAAAAACCACCCATGTTCCTTCTTAGCCTATACGCCGAGGCAGCGGTATCTCTTTCGAACAACCCGCAGCCCGACGGGCTACTTGTTCTACTTTTTTTTTTATGGTGGCTGGAAAATCATCAAATAACCCCTCCCGCTCTTGGGCAGAGCGAAAGGGAGTGTCAGACTTCTACTGACTAACAACCACCCATATTCCTTCTTAGCCCTACGTGCCGAGGCCGCAGTATCTCTTCCGAATAACCCGCAGCCCCGACGGGCTACTTGTTCTACTTGGAATGTATTCAACGTTTGCCATGGTTTTGTACCGTTAAGTAGTGCTGTAAACACATTATACTTGGGAATTTTGGTACTTACAGCACTTACAACTTGAGTTATCTCTCCTATTATTCTTTTCACACGCATGACTTTAATAAATAAGGGTAATTTTTCAAATAGAGTTAACAAACATTCATTACGGTCGAAGGGTGCTGGCAGACAGCGAGTCTCATCGGTATTACTGACCGTCATATAAATTTTCATTAGCGAAGCGCGCTGGGAATTCCTTCATTCGTAATAAACACACCGTACGTGGGCATATTTTTCCACTCTTAGGAATGTACCCCCTTGGGGGAGTAAATTGAGGTAAGTTGAACCTGAATGTTTATCTAACACTCTTGATGCATTGTTTACAACAATGTTTTTTTTTGTGTTGTTTTGTTTAGTATCTCGTGTACATTGATAGATTATGAGTAAGAAGTAAACGCACTTGTGTTTACTCATTCATAATCAGCTTATAATATTCCCAATGCTGGGACACAGGCCTCATCTCTATGAAAGGGAATTTGCTATAATCAACCATACGTCCTGTGCGGGTTGGTAGGTCACTTATCTTCGAATTTTCAGTTCTAAGATATTCGTCACGATGTTTTATTACACCGTTTTGAGAGCAGTGGTGAATAAATAAATTTCACAAAGTAATACGCCTATCTAGGTTCGAACCCACGACTTACTGCTCGTAAGTCAAGACCACCATCACTGGACCACCGCTGCTCTGTTTACTCATAACATTTTTTGTCAGACAATTTTTATACTTGTAATTACAATTTGAGAATCAAGGTAGAAACTATGGCAGTTAGAATTACGTTCGAACCTCGTAGCGGTTTGGCGTAGCTCGTAGCAGCTACGGCGTAGAGGCAGCGTTGAGGTAGCGTAAATTCGAAGCCTGATATTGACGTGCAATAGGAAAAAATGTAATTGCGCATTGAATACATTATCTGGATTGAATGGACACTGTCACAATACCTTTGTTGATAATTGAGCATAACACAATGAGGTTCTAGTTAGGATTTTTTTTTTTTTTTTTTTAAAAACATTGCCCCACACTGGGAATTTCTCCTGTATCGTGGGTGCGTTCACAAACATTTAAACTCACATACACAAACACACCCAGACCCGAAACAACTATCTGTAGGCCATACAAATATTTGTTCCGTGCGGGGATCGAACCCGCGACACGCAGCGCAGCAGTCCAATCGCTCAGCCACTGCGCCAACCGTGCCGTCGTGCGTAGGATTGATCTAATGTCAGACTTGTTAGTATATAAACATAACATAATAGAACACCCACATTTCGCCAGTTATGTTTAAGACCCGTGTAATATGGGGTGCGCCTATTGCCATCAACCGGGCACAAATTAGGCTACTACTGTGAAATTCCTGATGCAAAAACCCAGTAACATTACTTATGTGGTTAGGTTAGTTACAGTTTAAATAAAAGGAATTGTGTATTTCAACGACTCTGCACGAATACACAAAATACTTATGAAATAAATATTAATACTCGTATAATATTTCGGTAATTTCAACAACATTTCATATTAGTGGTCTCTGAATATCTATATAAATAGATTGATATTATGATGATGCTCGGACATTTATCCTGTAATCCTGAGTGGTTTCTGATTTCAGTGGAAATTCGATTCATATTTCTGATTTAATCGGCTCTTCAATACAAATAGATGGTAAATAAAATATTTACATTATTTTATTCTTTGAAACCCTGAAACAGAATAGATAAACGTTTAAAGTATTATAATTTTCCGAGAACAATTTACTGCAATGATATGCTAATCCAAAATATTATAAATTAATACCAGTTCATTTCAGCTTTCCCCGTACATTATAACTATTGCCAGAATGTTGATATGAACATTCTCAAATCTTGGAATACTCAGCTTTTCATTTTCAAAATTTTCCTTCCAAATCGTGGAGTTATTTACGCCTGTCGTCCAATACTGTACATGCCAGATACTTCAAAGTATTTCAGCCTTTAAGGATTCAACGCCAGACACGAATACATATTTTTAGTATGTTGTAGCCTTTGAAACGTATTCCTGAAGGAAATAACGAACTTCTGCCAATTCGTGCGACGAAAATGCTAGTGCGAACCGAAATTTGAATATCTTTTTACATTTTGCAACTTACATGTCGTTAGAAAAATTGCTACGTGTAAGTGAACTACACTTATTTATAATGGTGTTGCGAGTTGAATGATGGTGCATATAGCAGAATAAACTTTGGTATTTCTTGACGTACCATCAGCTCTAATCAGCTAAGCGCACGTTTTTTATTTTATATTTAGATTATTCTGTCCTACTGCTGGGTAAAGACCTCTCCCGGTGTTATTCTTTCACTGGCCAATCAGTCAGGAACGAGGCCAAATTGTTAGCGTTTCTAGGGCCTGCCTCGGTAACGACGACCGTCTTCAAATGACTGGAAATGAAACCCGCTCAGTCCCATTTCAACCTCGCAGTCTGATCGCCAACATTGGCAATGCTTGTCTTGGAGCGTATTATAGGGTATACTTACCTTTTTTTCTTTTTTTGGCGGGTCGAAAATCATCGAATAACTCCTCCCGCTCTTGGGCAGAGCGAAAGGGAGTGTCAGACTTTTACTGACTATAAACCACCCATGTTCCTTCTTAGCCCATTATGTCGAGGCCGCGGTATCTCTTGCGAACAACCCGGAGCTCTACGAACAACCCGCAGCCCGGAGTATACTTACCTTAATGATGAATACGTAACAAAAATTTAAATTACAAACTTTGTCATACAATAATTCATTGTATATTAGGTAAGACTATTAGTGGGTTAAAACATTTTACGTGCGAATTCGCCTGTATTTCATAGAATCTCAATACTTCTAAAACATTAAACGGACACAAAGAGGGCTGTAAACCTTAACGTATTAGATGCATATTCTGGTGTATAATCTAACTGTCAGGCATAAAGCAAACCCAGTTATAATCCACAGTTAAATGGATACTGACCTACATGAAAGGTCAGCTTTACTCTTAGTCTCCCAAATCTACATTAACTATGCTTGTTCTCTTGCACTAAGCTTAATCAAACATAATATAAACAGGTTAATGTCGTAAATGAGGCTAATTAGGTTATATACGATTTTGGGGCGATAGTATAAAAGAAAAAAAAATGAGGTGCTCCGACAGAGGACCAGAGTCGACATAGCTCACAAAATAAGTCAGCTGAAGTGGCAGTGGGCCGGCCATATTAGCCGCAGAACCGATGACCGTTGCAGTAGACGTGTTCTTGAGTGGAGACCGCGAATCGGCAAGCGTAAGGTGGGACGCCCTCAGACTCGGTGGAGCGATCATCTTCGCAGGGTGGCTGGTAACAACTGGATGAGAGTTGCCCAAAATCGAGTTGAGAGGTGCAAGATTAAAGAGGCTTTTATCCAGCAGTGGATTGCAATAGGCTGATGATGATGATGAGTATGAAAGGGCTCCAATTGAATTTCACATTACCTGTGGTGTGGAGGTAAGTCACTTCATATAAAATACTTGTATTGAATTCCTTCCGGTAAGACTGGAAGCTGACACCAACATTACATTGTTGGGAAAAGTCTAGACAAATGGTGACCCTCAACGGGTCAGTTTATCAAATTAAGTATTCACAGCTCTGCAACTGCAAAATCCATGTTGACCTGGAAATTAAACCATGGGAAGTAAATTGTTGATGTTTTAATTGGTCTCTTTTTTGTAGAAAAGCGATGATTTATTATTTTCATGTCGATACAGAAAGGAAAAACGACAAACAAGGCTTATCAAACGCAATTTATTGTTTGTTACGAAGGGCTCAATTTGGTGTCTCAGTTATTTTTGTCCAGCAAAAGTCTTCACACTGAGAGAAATAAATGTCCTTTTTATTTTTGTTTGTCGAAAACAAATCTCTTTATGTACACAGTATCAGCAGCCGTTAACAATAAGTACCTCAAACCTTGAATGTAAAAAGTTTAGTTAGGTAAATGTAAATAGACAACCGTAATAAAATTGAGAGCCGTATAAACGTAGACTGTTTAAAATTGGCCAGTATTAAAATACACGGAAAACTTTTTTAATAACATTCACAAATAATTACTTTGGCAAGATTGATAAGAAAACCTAAAAATTCAATTTAAAGTTGGGCAATAATAATTATCCAAATTATTTGTAAAATATTACTCACAATAATCAAGTCTATTTAACTAATAAAATGTAAAGAAAGGTGAATTTTCGCAGAATTTTATGGCAGCAATAAAGATGTTTAATGCCTTTATAACGGAATACTGAGATATTAATAGTCATACATACGTTATTTACGCTGACACGTCACTATTTATTGGCTGTGATATCTTCTCAGTTTCGGGATTGTCAATAAGTTACCTATGTTGTAGAGCCGTGTGCTTTTATATCGTTGTAAACCTGATTGATTACATCCTAAATCAATATAGAATAACGTAAGTTTTATTAATCTCAAGATCGTTACGTAAAATATAGAATTTTAGACGTGAGTAAAAGATCTTGATCGCAATAAATTTTCGACTTATACACCCGTATTTTTAGTGGCGACTCAAGTCCATTGTTAAACTTGGGTCAACTATCGTTGTCATGATAATAGGGAGACATCGCCCACCAAATCAATAGGGTAGGTAACTAAAAAAATCTAATTAGTCTGTCAGATAGATTTCCAAAAAATATTGGACACATATTTTTTCTTTTTTCACGTAAGCAAACAATGAAGACGATACAGTGCTTTGAAAACTCGTGTGACGTCATATTCTAAGACATTAGTATGACATTATTTACCGGTGAGTGACCTCACGAACTCCCCCCCACTCAAATCTTCGACGCGTTTTATCTTCGTAAATTTTTATTGATTTGATAAAACAAAAAATACGTATCCAATATTTTTCGATAATCGAACAGACAGACTAATTAAAATCATTTTTTTTTAGTCGATAAACATCCCTATTCTAAAATTCATCATTAACCTCTAATGTTTCCACTGCCGCAGGGACTCAGGTCTCCTCTAGGAGAGGGACCGGCTATAATAATTCACCACATAATTCTAAAATTGCTTGGCCGCAATTGACGGATCTTCGAAAAAGGTACTTCCTCCGTATAAGTAGCTACGTTACCTCGACGCCCGTCGGGGCTGCGGGTTGTTCGCAAGAGATACCGCGGCCTCGACATGAAGGGCTAAGAAGGAACATGGGTGGTTTTTAGTCAGTAGAAGTCTGACACTCCCTTCCGCTCTGCCCAAGAGCGGGAGGGGTTATTTGATGATTTTCCACCCACCATAAAAAAAAAATCGTCAAGTCCACGACTGAAAATACCGGTGTTAGTCATCGACGTATTAACGGTGACACATTTTGAGCAACGAAAAAGGGGGCAGAGTTATTCCTAAAAGATGAAGAAAAGCTGTTTTATTTTGTGAGATATATACGAAATGAATTTATGTAACCTGCGAGCCTACATTTCAAGTTAGAAGAGATGCATTTTTCATGTGAAGACACACTCAAACGTGTAGTGTTTCCCGAAATTCGACCCTGAGGGACGTAAAAGGGTTAAATGTGTTTCTATAAAACTCGTACAGCCTTCGGTCACTTTTAAAAAGAAATCAAATATTAACAAGTTAGGAGCTGAATTCGTAAAAATATCAAGGGACAAATACTCATACATTCGCTTTTATAGCTAAGATGGTCATTTATATTTTACTTTATTTTTTTACTATGTTTTTTCTACGGGGTTCTTTGAGTGGACAAATAAAATAACTCTTCCCTTGCAGTCGAGTAAAAACAAACCAATTCCATGTTTATTTACTTACGTCAGCTCTGCGCTTTTTGTGTCTGTAAAATAAAATGTTAGTTTACGATTCGAAACTAGTGCTGAGAGCCTGAAACATTTACGCTCGTTTCTGTAACGTATATTATTTTAGTAGCTAGTAAGTGGGTGTAAATTATGTAAAGTAACTTTATTAGTATTCAGAATGTGTATGCATATTTATTAAACCCGTGTATAATATACTTTTGTATCAAAGAAAACCTCAGTCTTTTGACGTTCACGTTTTCAAAATATAGGATAAACTTAAAGGTATTTCAGACAAATTTATCGTGGTGTTAACATAATATCTTCTAGTGTAAAATTTGTAGAATTAAATATGGTATTTGAGAAAACGATAGTCCCGGAAAACAAAGTTATACAAACAAAGACAAACCATCGCTAGAAATACACCTGACTTTTGTTTTTCTACCGACTTTTAATAAACAGTTTTGTTTAAATCTTTGTAATCAGTTTTAAAATCTTCACGAACCAAAACTCGAAAAGATTCACTTCGTACACAATTCAGCCATCAGCAGATTAGAAAACACAATGACCATTTTCTCGCTTCCCTGATATATGAAGCTGCTTACTTCCGCTTCCCTTTGATAGCTCAAACAGTTAGATAGACATTCGTTACAGACTAGAAATTCGAAAAAGATTATTGTAAAATTAAATCCTACTACTGCTTCTTGCGATGTAGCCAAGTAGAGAACAGGCATCTAGGTAGTACATAATATTACAGAATATTTTTATTATTATATACGAAAGGACCGGATCTAAGAAAATGTTGGAATTGGTACAGCATATGTACACTATCCACCAATTCAGTATCTTATAGATGCATCAAATGCCGCAACAGTTCTAGAAAATTACTCAATTGTAGCTTACGGGAATATCGTCCTCCATTATTAATTATTCTGAGCTACCAATATTCAGTCATTCCGCGATAATGGCGCTTGAAACAGTGGTGCAATATCGGTAGCTCAGAATATTCGATAGTCACGGAAGATATCCCTTAAAAGTGACAATGTAAGTTTAGTTGTAAACCGTGAAAGCGAAACAGTGTTTGAAATGACTCAATGTTTTCATGTTTCAAATATTTCCTCTCTATAATTAACTTCGATATAGATACATTACTCATAAGGCGATTCTTATACGACACAGCTTGTCCGCGCAGAGTGGGTTCGGGTGGAGCGGGTTCGGTAGACGGAGTAGTAAATGTTCCGCGTGGAGATGCGGTGAGCCACGATCGTCCGCCTGTCGGGGCTGCGGGTTGTAATAAAGAGATATTGCGGCCTTGGACATAAAGGGCTAAGAAGGAACATGGGAGGTTTTTAGTCAGTAGAAGTCTGACACTCCCTTCCGCTCATTTCATGATTTCCCACCCGAGATCCAGCGGTATCATGTGATAAATGCCTAAGAATCTGTGTCAAGCACTAGTTCTCAAGTGCCCCATTAGAAGGCACTAAATCATTGTATTCCACTCTGCTGTACGTACTAACGTAAATCTGATCCCCACAAGGTGGAAGCAACAACCCAGAAAGTAAACATGAGGATCATAAAATAAGACGTTAAATGGTTTCACATTTGATTTGATTTATTAACCGCTGCTGAGATTGTTACGTTGATTTAAGATTGACTTTTATTAACATAGCGCAGTATGTGAAACTGAAATCGTTCGCAGTTTTTCATGGGCTGAACAAATTACTGTCAGTGAAGCCTTCTTACTAACCATATTATCCATTTAAAAAAAAAACTAGCTACTGCTCGTGGTGTCGGTTCCGTTATGCACGTAAATGATTCCATGGGAAAGTTTTAAATGTAGCCTATGACACTTGGGGATCATGAAGCTACCCGTTATTGAAGAATTTTCGTAATCGTATCAGTAGTTCCGAAAATTACCCATACATACAAACATATTTTATCTCTTTAATATAAGTAGAAATAGATAAAATAGGTCGAGCACCTCAGCTCAAATAACCTTAGGGTACCTTATTAAAACATGCAATTTTATGTCGCATAATCGCATTCAAAATTGGCCTTAAGGGCAGGTAGACCAAGCGAAATAGGCATTTAACGCTACCAAGAGTTGCCCGCGATTGCCGCAAAGCGAGCCGTGCGCTGACGTCGCGAGGAGTGTCACCTGTGTCACATTACAGATAAGCAGGCAGTAGGTCAACTTGTCTTATTGATTTATTTTTAAACTAGCTGACCCGTGCCCACTTCGTTGGGCATAATGTTAATAATCCTTTTTTAGTACAGAGTGTTATGTTTTAATTTCTAACTGCCAAAAGGAGGGTTATACGTAGGTATAGTTTGTATTTGCATGCTAATACAAAATTCGAAAGTACATAACTCTGTCCGAAAGAAAAAACATTTTCTGCGGGATTTGCGATAAACGAATTCCATGAGGACCAAGTAGCGGGAAAAGTTAGTTTGGTTATGGTAATTTTAATTGTTCAAAACTTCTCTGTAAACTATATTGGATGTAATGTTATCATTTGGTAGCGAAATATATTGTCTATCAGGAGTTCCAACCAGAGATAAGCCAACATATAACTGCCCATGGGAAAAACACGGCTTTCTCAGGCTAATGCCCACCAGAGAGAATGTTTGACCTTGGGACTTGTTAATAGTGAGGGCAAAAGAGATCTTCACTGGAAACTGTAGCCTTTTAAACGGTATGGGCAAATCAGTGGGAATCATGGGTATCCGCGGAATATAAGCCAGTTGTCCCACTGCTGGCCCTGTGAGAATGGTCGCCACGATTGTATTGTCCCGTAACTCTTTTGTAAGCAGCCTTGTCCCATTACACATGTTGGGGGGGCTCAAGTTTCTTAATAGCATGATAGGAATGCCAACTTTTAACACAAGGTCGTGAGGAGGTAAGCCAGAAGGGTTCAAAGAATTTAAAAATTCTTGGGGATAGTGCACTGTATCCTCAATATTACACACCGTATCAATAGACTTATAGTGTCTGACCTGACCGGGAATTTTCTCTAAAATAATTCAAACCATCCGGATTTATCGGTTCATCCCAGGGTTGCATTTAAAAATTAAATTATCTGTACTAATATTAAAAAAACTACTTTTTATAACTTAAATATAAAAGTTAGACATATGCTGTCGTTGACTTTTTTGTAGGCATTTTCAAGCTCCACATCTTTTCTCTAGAACTCAAAAATATATCTTTCATAGTTAAGGCAGCGTTCGTAAGAAACGCTTTCATTCGACCGTTTTTTCTCCGATTCACTTTGCAAAACGGACTACCACGTAAAAGCCTTTTTATTTTTCGGTTTTTTATATAACCTATGACACTCAGCAATAATGTGGCTTTCTATTGGTGAAAGAATTTTTAAAATCGGTTCAGTAGATCCCGAGATTACCCCTTACAATTTAACAAATATACAAACACACAAACTTTACTTCTTTATAATATTAGTATAGATTAAAATAAGAGATTTGATTAATTAAAAACTCGTTTTATTATAATTTGTAGTAATAGCGAAGTCTTTCGTTTTTTTGTAATAAATTAATTTGAGTAGATATTTTAAATGGAATAAACTCTGAACTATACTTATTACATTAATTGATGTTTTAGTTTCTAGGTCGGGTGTTCCAAATGCAATAGGTAACGCAAGGACGACAATGCCGCAAAGATCGCGTCATTATTATCATTTACGGAACAGATTAGGGTGATCATCGTAGCTTTTTAGTCGACCTTGTTTAGGGTTCCGTACCCGAAGGGTAACCAACGGGAACCGGGGACCCTATTAATAAGCCTTCGTTGTCCGTCCGTCCGTCTGTCAGCGGTCTGTATCTCATGATCTATAATAAGTAGACGATTGAATTTTTCACAGAATGTGTATCTCTGTTGCCTCTAAAAGAACAAATACGAAAAATTAAAAAAAAATATTAAAAAAGAACTCGATATTTGAATGGAAAATCGTATATTTTTTAATACAACAACGATAATATTATCAACTCTGTATCTCACGCATATGATAATCACCAAATGTGTCAAAATTATTATTCATGTATTCGGGGGGGTATGAGGAACAGGGTGTAAAGTTCCTCATCCCCCATAGAAAAGGGAGGATCCTCCGACCAGACGGGTGTTGTGTCCGACATATGTAAGTCGGGATTTTCTATATAGGCTAATGTCGCGGATAATGTTGATAGCGCGATGTAGGAATTGCCAATTTAGTTCGCATGTGTTGCGATAGATGTCGCTGTCGCCACATCACTCCCCTCCGAGACCGGAGGTCGATAGCAGACTGAGTCTTGATGCTTGCCAGGCCAGTGGAAGGTTCCAGTGAGTCGGAAACGGATGCCGCGTAGTTCTCGGTGAGTCGGAACTGTCTGCGGTGATGCTCCAGTGAGTCGGGGTGATGCTGCATTATGCTCCAGTGAGTCGGAGTGATGCTGTGCTGCGTAGTGGCTGGCTGCTGCGTCGACCAGGAGAGAAGTGCGTCTCTGCTTGCTGACCGGCCGAAGTGCAGTGTGCTGTGCCAAGGTCGCTGATGAGGCTGAGGGTGATGACCAGGTATGCGCTTCTGCTGCATGCTGGTGGTCAGGATACCCTTTGAAGCCGTGGTTGGAATTCATCTTTGAGTACTTTTTCTACGATGAAGGAGTCTTCTGTGTCTTCGGTTTCTCTAAAAAAGAGAAATATGGTAAGTCTTACAAGTTTGTCTTACACATCCGAGTAAAAGCTAGTATGTAAAATGCAGTAAAAACATAAAATATGGTACTTACGTTAATGTTACAGGTTTTTGTGTATCAACAGAATCCAATCCAATAAAAGAGGTTTTGGATACATCAGCCGTGTTTCTACATGATGCATTATCCATGTAGTACCTGAAAACCCACCCACATTATGTTAGTTCATGTACATTATGAGTATCCAGGACTTTAATACAGTAGAGCATCGATTATCCGAACGTCGTTCAACCGAATGACAGACTCCTTTTTCCGTTTGAGGTACGGAACCCTAATCTTGATCTATGGTAATTACATGACGCGGGCTAGCGGACTGCGAGTAAGGGTAACTCGCCGTCCGATCAAGGACCAAGCCCGGGTCCGCGGCGCGTCGTGTTCCACGCGCGCCTCAAAGAGCTGTCAGCAAACTGACGGGGCCCAAATAGGGATGCCTGCCGGGGCCACGAATATGTCTTACCAGGATGCCGTGGCCCTGGAACGCAAAGGGCAACCGAAGGAACAGGGTGGATTTTAATTAGTACAAGTCTGACAGTCCCTTCCGCTCCACTCAGAGCGGCAGGACTCATTTGATGATTTTACCACACGATAAAAAAAAGATAATTACATACCTATTTTCGTTTGAATCCTCAGGTATCAGATTTGTTGCTGCGGCAGTGTTCATGTTAGTTTCTTCAGGCTGCCCAACTAACCTATAACAAAAAGTAAATGGAGTACCTATTTCACAGATGAAATTGATAGGTAGATATAGTAATTTACTGTTCGTTAGCAAACGCCAGGTTGAGATATCGAAATAGACAAAATATGATTTAATTTTATCAAAAATCTTAGCGTTCTCTAGTAGTACTGATATTTTTATATTGTGGCTCGCCACTCGCCAGGCAGGATACCGAACGAAAAGACAAAATATGAATTATCAAAAATCGTAGCGATCCTCGGTACTAATATTCATAAACTATAGTACGATGATCGTAAGTTTTAGACATTTACCAATCAGAGACTGAAGTAAAATAAAAATTAATTTTGAGACCAAATTACATTACAATACAAATAAAACATTTACGTAGGTACTTACTTCTTCACATATCTTTGGAGTGCATTCTTTCTATTTGTGTCTTTTATTGCTTTACACGACTTTTTTCGCCTGCGTTGTTTATTGCCCATTATAATTTATAACTAACAAGCAACAAATTCTCAAAAAGAGATAGTATGGTGCGCGTAGTTGTCAAACTGACACAGGTCCGTCGTCCATAAGCGCCAACACGCGACTGAACGGACCTGTCCGAGCCGCCGCGATCGCTTTTAATTCTTATTTAAACATAGTAATTGAGAAAATCATTTTATCAATTCAAACTCTGCGAATTTGTCTTAAACTAATTAGTTTCTTAATTATAGTACAAAAATTAAATGTAAAAAATCAGTAATATAGTCATAATATTGAAAAAACGATCTAAAAAGGGGTAACTTTGCGATTTTTTTCTATCGAGTGAAGTTCATCAGGTCTTGCAACTGAATGCGATTTTGACTAGATAAGATCCTTAACTAATACATATATTTTTTATTAAATTTAAAACACTGTATTTTTTGTCTCAGATTGTTTTAAAAAACTTAAATTCGGGTCCACCCAGCCTTAAAGATCAAAAACGTAATATTAAAATATGAATTTATATACCCACACTCTATAGCACTGTCATTTACAGCTATATTAAAGTCACAAAAGTGACGCTTCGTTTACGTTTTATACTCCACATAAAGTTAACAGCTGTGTGTCAGTGGGTAAATGTGCCTCGTTAATGTCCTGAATATTGACATTTTATTTACCTTACCGGCTGATCATGTTGTAAACACATTTTGTATAGAACATTTTTACTGATTACCTCGTTGGTCGGGATCCTGTATTTTATCTACGGGTCTGGCAAAGTATTATTGTAAAATGTATGTAAAGTTTTTTCATAAGAATTTTCTCAGTACCAGCCATGGAGTCTAGATTTGTGCCCGGTTGATGGCAATAGGCACACTACATGGAATTTAAATATAATTGGTCAAATGTGGGTGCACTATTAGGTACACCTCTGCCAAAACCTTAGGGGATTATAGGCTGTTATGGTATTATGTTATTTAAACTGATAGTTATACAATTATACAGGCTGACTATGACTATGTTTTTGCCTCAGCGTGTGCACAAGTATTTGTGCTATAAAATGTATTTCCTGCGTGGATGACTAGTTACCGCTGAGATTGGCCGCCACAACCAATGATGGCCAGGAGGCATATTATTATCTCTATCTTTGACTGAATCATTGCAATCTTCCAGGAAAAAATAATCTTACCTAACTGTGAGATTCGAAAATATATTTATAAGTAAAAACTAAATGGAAAGTTATGAATCATGTCACTTTTTTTTTGCGTTTCTAAAAATTCTTTCAATACCTGAAAAACTGCTAATGTATTCAAAATCCGCTTGTATGAGTGTAGGGATTTTTAGGTGGAATCCAGTGACCGTTATAACTCCATTAGCCACGTTTATATTATTTCAGTTCCCTTTCAAACAAACCCGAACAATAAAAAAGAAAGGAAAAATACGCAAATATGTAGATTTCGCTGCAGCTCTATCTTTGTTAGATGAATAATAATAAATAATATGAATAATGTGGAGCAAATCATTCGATTCTATAAAATGGACTCGTTTAAGCAATATTTTAGAAAACAAAAGGGAACATAATATCACGCCTGTAATCCCCAAAGGGTTAGGCAGGTGTACTAATTAGAACACTCATATTTTGCCAATTATGTTTTAAGCCCCACGAAATAGTGGGGCGAACCTATTGCCATCTACCGGCACAAATCCAGACTCCATGGCTGCTTCTGAGATATTCCTGTTGAAAAAACCCAATACGCTTTGCCCGACCCGGGGGTCGAACCCAGAACCCAATGCTCAATAGTAGCGCTTGTGACTACTCGGTTAACGAAGCAGTTAAAAGGTAATATATGCGATTAGGTGTTAAAATCACGTCCGCGGACTATGAAGCCGTATATAGACAATCCGGACAAGTATTAGAAGTCTGAGTACCTACACAATCAGGCTAAACCTAGCTATCCTATTTTCGTAGAATGATTTAATGCGCTTACGACATTGTTCCCATGTAAAATATGACGCATATATTTTATGAGAAAAGGGATTTGCTAGTCAAGATGCATCATCGTATCTGCCCCACAAAGGATTCTAGGTATTAAAGGATAACGCTCTTGTGGTAGCAATTTTCTAATATAATTGAGTGGGTACCATGTATGATCATTACATTTTCAAAGGCTTTAATATAGGTACGTACTTCATACTAAATATTAACGTAAACTGTAATCAATCAATAGTGCGGGCTATTGATTGATTACAGAAAGGAACTTCCCTAGGTTTCTAGTTATTTGTTTGTTAATCTTATGGCCTAAGATTCTGTAATATCTCCGCTTGGAAAAGGAAGTGTCCTTTGACTTCTGTAACATAGGTCGATCACCTGCCACAGGAGTCAGGGACTTCACGCAATTTTGTATCCACTTTCTTTGTGTAATATAGATTTTTGATTATTTTTCTTTCCGGTTTTAATATTCTTTGTCACCAAACTATTTATTTTAATAAACCATATAATATAACCATACAACACGCATATAATCCCCGAAAGGTCGGGCAGAGGTGTATGGTGTGTTTATTCATTCACTGATAAAACCGACATTAATAAACTGAACATCTACCGAAACTAACGTTTTCGTCAACTTTTTAAATAATTTTGTACAAAAAATTGCCTTATCAACGCAATAATAAACTTCCTTATGTTTGCCTACTTAACTACCTAATCAAAAGAAAATTTTATTACCAAATATCACGGACTCAAAGAAACATTCATTTTAATTATATTGGCCACTCGGAGCGCAAGACCTGTGTGTACATAATTATTATAAAAAGTGTTTTCTTCACTCTCTAATATTTTACATAAATAAACGTAATTATTTAATAGACGTTTATGATTAAAGAGACTTGATCTTAAACAACTTTTTTTGCTAATTATCTTAAAGGATCGCTGGTTCGCTGGTTCATCATCATCCTCATTTCAGCGGAAAGATGTCCACTGCTGGATATAGTCCTCGCCTAATTGTAAGCACATTGACCGGTTCTGTGCGTTTCGCCAGGTGATCGGACCTAGAAGGAAGCCTTCCAACGCAACGTCATCCAGTTCGCGGTCACTCCAGAACTTTTCGGCCCCATCGGCCACCCAAAATCTACTGACAATTTACTAATGATATTTATTTCATCAACACTACTCTTTAAACAAAGTGGTAAACGAAAACATCGTGTCTAGAATCAATAAATACCAACATTTGAGTAAAGCCTTTATTAATTAAACTAATTAAAAACCAAAACATCTAAAGATCTGGTCTTCAGTGTATTCCCATTGCAGTCATGCAAACTTTATGAACAGATGAAGATGAACTTCAAAGCTCGAAACAACTCCTCGACTACTAAGAGTCGACGAATACAAGTCCAAGATTTAGATTACACTTAGTAGTTGGACTTACAGCTTGTCCTGTATTCAATGTAGTAATTAATTAAGTTTTATCTTAAAAATAAAGGTTATTTTATTTATTACTAGCTGATGCCCGCACCTTCATCCGTGGGGATGACGGTCAAATTATATACTAAAACACATGAAAATCGGTGTAGTAGCTTTTGAGTTAATCGCGAACAGATAGACAGACAGACGCGGCGGAGGACTTTATTTTATAATATGTAGTAATTTATTTGAAAGATTCAAATGAATAATAAATAAAATAGCCTTTATTTACTCTGACCTCAATACAACAATAAGTAGTAATATTAACTTAAAACTAATAATATGTAATAACATTTTCTAAAAACTGTCACTGTAATCAGCTACCAGGGCAGGGTGTCTTGCTACATAGGGCTCCTCTATTTCTGGCCACTTATTCCTGTCCAGAGCAATTCTTCGCCAACCTTTTAGCAGATCATCATCTCATCTTTTCATCTGTCTTCAAATTAATAATACCCATATTCAACTCCTAATAAACAGAAAAGAGTACTATGATACCATTAAAGTATCAACCGCATAACGCAATCGAAAGAAAATGAAGAAAATTTTATCAGTGTTGTAAAATATCACTGAAGCTTGTGTCGTTACACTTACAATCCGATTAACATTGCAGTTCACTTTTTCAAATCACATAAAGCTACCAGAGACAAAGCGTTTATCTTCCATCGCCAAAGAAGAATTTATAGCCGCGTCAGCCATTGTGATAACGAAGCAGCAACATAATTGTGTGTTCTGCCGGGAGCTATGCAAATCGGGAAACACATTACAAATGCAATCGAACTTTCGATTCTCGTATCGGAAACCGATGTCCTGTAGGGTATGAGGTGCACCTCGCAATAACCTGTTTTCTCCACCAATGACACCTCACACTTAGGGACTTCGCCCACCGCGATCTTTTGCAGCGTTTGAAACGCAAAACGCTTGATACAGTCGCAATGCTGTCACTGGTCACCACTGCAACTCCTGAAAGCCAGAATCAACAGTGGCAACTACCAGAAAAGCGCTGAGACAATAAAGCTCGACGAAATCCTAGAGAAACAATTTAACTGTCTTGGATCCACCACGATGATGTCCCGTTTTGGTTACGATACTGCCTTGATGCATCACGCACCCTCCGAATTCAACTCTTCGTTCCCACAACTTTTTCAGAAACAATCGCTCGTATGAATTGGTTTCATCTCGCGTTGGAAATGCGACGAACGCGCGATAGCTGCAGTCCAAAAGCGCGTTTAAGAAACGCGGTACAAAAAGTCGTCATAGGCGAAAGGCCTTAGTTACCTACTTTATTCGCCATACGATGTTCACGTGTTTTCTAGGTTAATTTAATACCAGGCGTCCCTGCATTTTCCATTATGTCAGAAATAATTTATAGAGTGGCGCTAAAATTGTTCCCTCGGCAGCTTAAAATAAAAAGTGTAAAACAATGTCCGCTATGATTACATTCCATCATTTCGTTCAAACAACCTACTAAGGAGGTTCCCATTTCTTTCGGTAAATAAATATCTTATTACCTATTGATGAGGGGTTGTTTTTTCTAGAATATTTTACTGGGAAAAATGAAAGTTTATAGAATCAACTTTATGTCTACCTAAGTCTTGAATTTTACTAAAGTTTGGATGTCAGACGACAAGATTACCTGCAATTCTGAGGGATCGTGGTCAGTAATCGAAGACCAATCTAATAAATAACAAAAAAAAAAAAAAAAAATACTTGGTCCCCTGTTCATTTTGATTAACAAAGCATTTTAAACAGTTTCAAGCTTGTTGTACAGCTATGGATTATATTATTGTTGACCAGATAAGATTTCTGAGTATTGTTACATAAAGAGGTATACATATATATTTATAATTATATATTTCAAAGTTTCTTTGAATCTCAGAGTCTACCTCAAGCCCATTGCTTCTCGTTTTTAGACACAAGTAAAGAATAAAATAATATGCAAAAATATCACATCATACAAATACGAGTAAATTGGTTTTGCTAACATCTTAACAAGATTGGCTGCCTAGCTTTCCGTGTAGGTGTTAAATATTTTGTCGCCAGTTAAGGCTCTTTAGTGCACCCTATCCATCAGCATTAGGCACGCTTGACGCCTAAGATGCCGCTGACATTTAAGAGCACTCTACCAACGATCACAAATACTTACACGATCAATCTCGCATTACACGACACTAATCAGCATCTAGAACACACGACGCACATGAACATGACATTTTAATGGCTTCCTTATTTACAAATTAAATTATATGTAAGTACATTTAGTTTAGTCACGAGGTCCTGTTTTCGATTCTCAAGCGAGGTAACGTGTTTTAGGATTTTTTCATATGGAATTTCTAAGTAGCAACCACGGAGTTTGGATTTGTATACGATTGATGGCAATAGGATCGGTCCCTTATAATAAAGGGACATAAACGTGAATAATGTAAGCGTGGTGTTGTAGCAATATTTTTGATTTAAAAGAGTGTCCATGGAGATTTTTGCTTATTTTTCTCCATAAATATTTCTCTTTGGAAGGGGCAACTACAGTACTTCTACAAGTTATTATGCCATAAGTAAAGACCATAGTTTTGTTATTTTTTGGTTTTTGACATTGAAAAATGCCTAAAATGGTCTCATTAGAAGTGGAACTTACGAGCGCACTATAAAGTACACCTCTGTCTAACTTTTCTAGAATAAGAGGCGTGAAATTACGTTTAGTTACGGTACCGGCATTAATATAAACTACTTCCTCTACGCACCTTTACAAAAACGCTCATGTGACATACGGCCTTGTCGTTCTGAAAAATAACATCCGCTGCAACCCAATTCAAGGGCTTGGTATAAGAATACCGATTTATTTTGGTCCTAATGTCGGCCATTTAGATCATTAACGAAAGATAAAGTAATTATTTTTGTGTCGTGTGAACTAGAGAATATATTTCTGTGATATTTTATGAACTGTTCGTTTTATAAATCAACTTTTCATCTTAAATGTCAGAGTCAATTATTGATGAAAATGAAAACGTTAAATTGTAAATCAATTATACGAGTAATTTTTATTAGATACTCTAATCAGCTACATCAAAAAGGTTTTAAGAAGGAGATATATCTTATAGGATTCCGAAATATCCCCGACCTATTTTATCAAATGTCATTTCTCTGACACTTTCACGAAGATCAAACCCGCGATAAAAATAAAGATATTCTAAATTAAAAATGTTTTTTCGAGGGCTTCCCCCGCATATTACATCATTTTCGTTTTCGTTACCTATCATATTAGAAGTAGGCGTTTTTTAGGGAAATAAATAAGCAATGAATGAGCGTAATCGAAATAAAAATATTTCAGTTAGTAACCACTGAATATTTTTTTTAATGTGTGTTTTTATAACTGTCTTAACATAACACTATGCCTGTTATCCCCGAATGGTCAGGCTGAGGTGTACTTATAAGTATTCCAACAATTCACCAGATAATAATATGTTTAATTCCCATGTAATAGGGGGCAAGCCTTTTGACATCAACCGTTCATAAATCCAGACTCCGTGGCTACTACTGAGGAATTCCTGATGGGAAAACACAATAACACTTTGCCTGATCAGGGAATTAACCCCAGGACCACAAACACAGCAGTCGCAGCAGTGAGAAGAGCTGCAATAATGCTAAAATTCTATTTAAAATCATGTTTAGCATAAAGATGCTAACTAAGTTTATTTTGCTTTTAGTTTTAGTACTTTAGCCAGGTGCTGCGGAAAATGTTAATTAGCGTTATCCAGATTATATTGTATTCGTGGAAACCTGCTATGAATGTAAAAACAGTTTATACATAGAGTTCAGATAGACGCTACAGGCAATTTACCTTTATACATGAGTGTAAATAATATTAGTCATGTAATTTTCGTAACAAAATAGAAACTTCTGATCAAAATCAAAAGCCATTTATTAAAATTAGACCGCATGAATCAGCACTTTTTGAACGTCTTTTACAAGAGACAGTCCTTCAAAACAAACACATTTCGACACTTTCTAGTGTATTAGCTGTTATGTTGAACACTTGACTCTCTTGTTACATAATAATTTTAGACAGAATGATTACAAAATTATCTTCTAATAAACTTTCAGGAAGCAATATGTAAAAACAATATAAAGCCCAAAGTCTCAGTTCAGTCTCCATATTATTCAAACCTTGGCTAATAAAACCGTTTTACAAATAAAATCTTAGCTTGGAGCTAAGTATTAAAGATGGTGTCACGTTGAACCCTCCCGGTCTCCATAATGAGATGCCGGGACGTCTCCGCGGAGGCATGCACCGTTCATATCATAAAAACGTAAGGGTACCACTCTATCTTCGTTTTACTTAGGTTCTCTCACTTAGAGGTCAAAAACCACAATTGAGCCTTAATACTACTTTTACGGCAAATTTAAACTAAGCACATGATCAAAATCCACGACAATGATGATGACACTAGCACTTGAACGAAGTTTAGATGTGTTGATCGCTGTCACATCCATTGGTGAAATAAAACATAATTATTTCTGTAAATAGGTTTTACAAAATACTTTTACATGTCGCATTACGTTGTATTTTTCAACTAGATAGAGTCGGTGTTTCGTACCAGACTACTCTGAGAAAAACCAGCCAAAAAAAACTCAGAGGCCACTGTCTCTTTTAAAGTCCAGACATCGGTCATGTCACATCACAAGTTCTATGCAAATTAGTGAAGAAGAAAGAACCACACAGATTTGAGTGGACCTGTCAAGTCAGTGCAAGCATTTGTCAGTATGCATGTAGCTCGACCCATAGCCTAAGGAGCTCAACGACACGACGAACATTACCAAAGAAAGGACATTTGAATAGGCCACCTAAAGCACTGTCAGACAACCATTTAACCTGCAGGGCTATTGCGTATCTTTTTAAATGTCAGTGGCTATCATAGTGTCCATCGATTAACTGTCAGTTTGGTACAAAATGGAACCATTTGACAGTTAATCCATGGATACTATGATAGCCACTGACATTTAAAAAGATACGCAATAGCCCTGCTGGTCGTTAATTTTGAGGTAAGTTTTTCAGCCGATTGTTTAAAGTGGGAAAGCTTTTTCCATCGTCCCACGATTCAATTGTAGGACTGAATTTGCTCACGTGTGTGCTGTGAATTTGAATATTTTCCATTTTAGCTTCGCTAAAAGCGCACCGTGTGTTTGTTTAAAAACCACATGTGTACCTATCAACTCTCAAACAAGCTGCCTACAGTAAATATTTATAATGTAATTAATTGTAATTATAAAGCCTTTGACTGCCTCGTTCTAGTGGTCTCATAGCGAACTGCTGAGCATGAGGTCCTGGTTTCGATTCCCGTGTTATTGGGCTAGGTAGCAGCCACGGATTTAGAATTTGTGCCCGACTTAAATAATAACGGGCGAAATGTGCATGTACTTGTTAGGTACACCTCTGCCTAACCCTTCGGGTATTACAGGGCGTGATATTATTATGTAATTCAAAGCGAAAAGCCAGATAATTATTTAAACGGTATTATGTTTAACTACTTTATTTATATAAAGTTTAATTACGAAAATAATACGTAATTGTCCTGCTTATAAGTAAGACAAACAGCTTTGATAAATATCCAGTCTTTATCAAACAAAAACCATACTAAATTACGCCTTAAGAACAAAATAATACGTGTACAATTTATCTAAAAGTTTATTCTGTTTTTGCTTAAAATTCCTCTCGGTTCAATAAGCGCCCCAAACTTTTGCAATAGAGAAGTTTTTCCAGGGACTTTTAGTTCGGTACTCGAATTTTTCGCAATACTAATGAGGAAAGGGTGCTCTCGTGACCGCGAGTCTCCATTGTGTTGTAACACTCGACCTTTTGAACCGCAACTGGATACCGCACCACTAGTGCATTTTTTGCTTCGTCAACAATATTCACACAGAATTCTACATCGAAAATTGTAACTCTCACTCCGTTATACAGTGTGTTTTGAAAAATTGACATTGCTTTGTCCTGAAGTGAGAGGGAAAACCTCTAAGGGATGTTAAGTGTCTCTGCGTTTAGTCAAGTGTTTTCCTTTTTACACGACTGCTCCAAAAAAAGAGTGTTATGTTTTTAACGTTCATGTATGTATGTTTGTTTGTGATTTTCTTTTTACTGATATTTCTTTTTCGTAACACCAATCTTATTCATTTATTTATTTATTTGAACTTCATGTACAAAAGTAGTACATAGGCGGACTTAATGCCACAAGGCATTCTCTACCAGTCAACCTTTGGGTCAAATAGGACAGCACTGTGGTAGAGTACAAAAAAATAAGGATAAAACCATTTTGTAAACATAATACATAAATAGGTGCATACCAGTACATAATAATATATATACAGATAGAATTAAATAAACTAATAGATATTTTAATACATTCAGTAAAAAAAAAACGAGAAACCTTATAATAATTAGGTACCTACTAAGACTAGTGACTTGATTGAGATCAATTCAGTCCGATTTCAAAAAGTATTTCCGAACTTTCCTTTTGAAAGTCAACTTGGCTTGGCTTCTTCGTTTAGAAATAAACCTCAATACTGACAACGTAAAGTGACGACATAATTTATTTTTCTTTTCGTGCACACTTCCGAAAGATTTGGATGACGATCATTGAACACTCTCAATGATTTCTTATTTACTTTCCTTTCTTTGTTGTTTGCTAAAACACTGAATCTGTTTTCCCATGTAAAATTTCGAAATTCTTTATTCTCTTTTTTTTTTCTTTGTATAGATCATCATTTGTCTAGCATTTTCCCAACTATGTTGGGGTCGGCTTCCAGACTAGCCTATTTAACCTCCACAACCCAGTTAGTACTGGGTAATAAGATACGACTAAGTAAGACCGGTTTTCGGACTTTCGGACTACCTGTAACGACTGTCAAATATATACATATGACAGCCGGGCTTTAAATGCTTTTTAAAAACTTGGTATGCAATAGGTGGTCACCCATCCAGAAATCAACCAAGACAAGCGTGGCTTAACCTGAAGAACGACCCGAGTGACTGTTGTTACTTAGCCACAAGCTCCCCACTCCCACTCAAACCGTCTAAATTCATTCATCTCTTTGTATAGATGGAAACTCCAAATCCGTTTGCTTACATTCACACAATGACCTACTTCGATCCGCATCTGAAATTTTAATTTCGTGCGGTCAAAGATTTTATTTCGGAACCGAGTTTATTTCGATTCCTGACTCAAAATAAAAGTTTATTTCAGTATAATATGACATTTATATTGGAATGTTCTTCAGGAAATGCCTAACTTACTCGTTTATCTATATCTATCTATTCTATCTATCTATACATATAATAAATCTGTAGAGAAATCGTTTTTGTACATCGAAAATATTTAAAAACAAAATTGTCAGGGTATTAAAGTATAACCAACAGAACACATTTCCAGCATTTTTGGAATTTTTGTCTGTTTGTCTGTTTATCTGTTTGTCTGTTTCGATGACTAAGCATCACGTCAAATTTACGAAACGAATGTAGGTAACTTTTATACATAAATATTGTGCGTAACTTGGGCTATTACTTAGTCTTTGTTTCATCGTAATCGGTGCTCTCTATCAAAAGATATATGAATTTTATAGTTTTCAAGAAGAACTTATCGTTATGGTCAAGAATGAGACAAGCAACGACATCTATTGAACGAATATGGCACTTATTACTAAATGCCTTCACAAGATAACTTTAAAAAAGTTATGATAGCAAAAGGTACGTAGATATAAGTCTAAATGACGCTGCTTTCAAAATCTACATAGCCTAAAACTTATAGTGTTTGATCGTTCTTTTTTAGCAGTTATCTTCGTCTTCGACAGATGGCGTTATTCATTTGATGTCATTTTCTGAACCGCGATGATAGTAAACATACACACATTATGTTTCGTGAATAGTCAACAAATAAAAATTTACCAATTACACAGTATTAAAATACTATTTTTTTTTAAACTAAATTAAAATTAGATAAAACCCACGACATATTTTTTTATGTACCGTGTGGGAATTGAACCTGCGACACGCAGTGCTACTGTTAATCGTCCAGCCATTGCGCCAACCATGTCGTCATATAGATGTGGTGTGTTGTTAGCCCTATGTGTCGAGGCCGCGGTATCTCTTTCGAACAACCCGCAGCCCCAACGGGCGTCGGTCCTTGGGGGCCCCTTCAATGTTGCTGACATCTCTTTGAGACGCGCGTGGAACACGAACGCGCCTCCCGTTACTCACCGTTCACAGGCCCGCGCCTACGGTGGCCGGAAGTCATCACGTGGCCCCCGATGCCCGGAGCGTCTCCCGCGGCGGCTGGGACGAGAGGTTGTCTCCCTCTCACGTTCCGCCACCTCTTTCGCTAGCATTACTGCTTCGCAGAAGGAGGTGGCGGCCATTTCAGATTCGATGTCCCAGATTCGGTACAGGTACCCTCTCGAAAGACCCTCTAATCCCCCCTTTTTTTTGTGGTTCGTAAATTATCAAATGACTCATCCCGCTCTGGGCGGAGCGGAAAAAAGTGTCAGACTTCTACTGACTAAAAACCACCCACGTTCCTTAGCCTTTTGTGTTTCGGGGCCATGGTATCTCTTGCGGACAACCCTCAGCCCCGGCAGACGTCCCTTTGGGGCCCCTTAATTGTTGCTGGCATATCTTTGAGGCGCGCGTGGAACACGAACGCGCCAACGACAATCTGTCTGCCTGTCGACTATAATGTACCTGTTTCAAATTTCTTCAAGATCCGTTCGGCCGTTCTGACGTGGTTGATTAACAAACACCCATCCATCTAAACTTTAGTATGAGACATAGTCAGTACTTTGCATTACTCTCTTCTTATTTTCTACAGCGTCAGTAAGTTATCGCAGGGCAATGATTAAATGTACTTTTATCTAAGCGACGCATTTTAGAGTCCGACAAGCACGCGAACGAAGTCGCGGGCACAGCTAGTTTCTAATATGACGTTATGAGAAGACTCGTAGGTATATAATGTCCCTATCATCTTTGTAGCTTTGTGAAAGGTTTTGCAGTTGCTTCTGTCTCGGAATGACACTGTAAATGGTTACGTTTAATTTATAAAATTTGTATTTATTAATTAAGTGTTTATTTCGGTTAAAAACCACATTATATGTAAGTAACCAAAAAAAACTTAGAAATTATGTTAGTATGCGTATATACCTTTTATTTGTCATTTTTTGCTGGTTTTAGGCGCCGGGTCAACGTTACCCGTATTGTATTTAACCTTTCGTATGCCGTGTAATGAGACACAATTAAAAAGCCATTGTGTCTCGTGTAGATCTACGTTCGATCGATACGAAAGGTTAAACCACATGAACTAAATATTCTGTACCACACTTCAGAAACTCATCAAATTATATTCCAAACATTTGACATAATCTTATAATTAAATGTCAAAAGTTTCTTTAGAAAGTTTTGTTCGACATAATTTGAACCGAACTACGAGTACGCTCAGTATAATACAAGTTCCATAACCATTCCTTAAAAGGAAAATAAAGTTTTCTAAGTAATTATTAATGAAACTTGAAATATTGTTTATTAATGAATTTGTAATTAATACTTGGACAATGAACTTGAAATTGGTTTGGATTATTTGTTGTTGTATTAATGTTTTATATTACATTGAAACACAATGAGTGAAACCAAAATATATAGTGAATTTACGTGTTTGACATAATTAAGTTTTACTTGAAAAATTTCTTTACTACCTACACAGGAGCTCCTGACTAAAGAAGAGCTCAAGCCTCAATAATAACAGCGGCACGGGTCTACCTTCTACCGGTTGGTCCGTGGATGGGTCCCCACCCATTACATAGGTAACGAGTTTCCTTCATACCATACGAAAGCACGTCAAGTTGTTGGTCCCGACTGTCAATTGTAGATCTTTGACAGTTGTTAAGTAGTCAATAGCTCGAAAGTTTGACAACTAATCTTATCAAGGACTATAGTATTATCCAGTACTATACAGGGTGTAAATGAACCCATCACACAGCCGTCAACCAAGCATTCTGTACATCAAACTAAGTACCCCTATGTAGCACTGTTAAATCATTGTGCTAGTGGATGCTTTGAATAGTGAACGGGTCATGGAGGTAATTTAAGTAAAGTTAAAACCTGAAAAACTAGTATTGACAAAAACAGCTGTGAAAAATTTGGAGTTTTGACCCCCAATATCTCCGTAACTAGAAGGTTCCCAGGTATGGTCTAGAACAAAAAAATGATCGCAGTGGCAGGGAGAACAAGTGCCCTTCGTTTGCGTTAAGGTTACTTTTACACCCTATATACTGAGTTGTGGAGGTTAAATAGGCAGTTAGTTGCTCGATGCAATATACTGGTATTCAACTGCATCCGTTTAGGATAGGCTAGGAAGATGATGATGACTGTATAAATTACTGACTAGAAAGGAGATAAAATCCTATTTCCTGTCCATTTCTTTACTCCAAAAAAACAAGGGGAATAAAGTTGTAAGCAATCCATTAATGGACCTTGAAATGTTCGCAACTTTAGCCAATGAGTACAGGCGTTATTACAACAAAATATTTCTACTAAACTAATTTATTTCGAAACAAGACAGACATATTTTCGCACGTGTGTTTCATGGTTTCGGTACTCACTAAATATTACGTTATTGTGAAGTATGATTTTGCTGTACCCACGTAAATTCAAACAAAAAAATCTCACCCATGAAATACGTAGAAAGACGTCAGTTAGTGACGTCAAATGACGTCAATATGATAGCACCTGATATTAGTTTCATAACTCTTACATTCTTATCTGAATGTATTTTGTGCGAACTTTATAAAATAATGTAGGACAGGCAAATGAATTTCAAACAGTTTTTTAAGTTGGAGTTCATTTTCCCGGGATAAAAACCAATTTATTTCTCGGACCGTCTGAAAGAAGTTCTAGAAACCTACTTACAAAGAACACTGTCACGTGCAAATAAAAACTCAACATTTCAACCGATGCATTTTTCACAAAATTTAGAACCAAGGTTACGTAGTAATCTGATCTAGCGAGTTATTTAAAAAAACAACAATTATAAATAGCGGTATATTGTATCCGCTATTCAGTTTTCGCAAAAACGTCTCGTAGGCAATCCGCCAAGCCATTCGTTGAACCCTGTTTACGAATCTTTATTTACGTGGCGTTTTGCTAACAAAACTCAAGCCGCCATTAAAATGCTGCTAACAGTGTAAGTCTCATATAAATCTCGTACGTCTAATTGCTTTACGTGATCTGCAACGAAATGGGTCAATTAACGGTTGAGTTGTATCTAGTATAGAATTGTGTAGTAATTAATACTGTTGTACTGATGAGCGGTTGATATTGACGAATACATAACTTGTAGTTTGACAAAATAAAACTAAATATCCAACAGTAATTACAACTAAATAAGGAACAAAATACAATGTAAATGACCTACTAATTGAAAGAAAAAACGTGAAAACTTTCTCGACAGAAACACATTGACAAATCCATTAACAACAAATAATTAATTGCACCCACCAAACATTTCAAGTGAAAACGCCTTTTCTTCGACATTTACACTAAAGTTTTCAACAAAAACCTCCATGTTTAAAATTTAAATAAAAAGTCCTAGATCTACATACATAGTCTGACCTCATTAAAATGTGTGGTTACAAAGCAGTCCCTTATTAGCGTGAGCAAAGGAAAATTTAAATGAATCTGTGGAGAATCGCCACGTTCGTGAAAAATTTTAGAGAGGTCCTCCACTTTGCTCCCCCTCGCCTATTGTGGTGATACTTGACCCGTTTGTCTAAGTTTCCGCCTAGTTTACACTTTAGCTAAACTATACTTGTAGCTACATTTTAGATACTCCGTTGTTTAGTGAGAAAACTTTCGTTCATTAGGAACACGTCACTCATAAATGATTATGATTAAAGTAAGCTTTGACATGATCTTTTGTCAGAATAATTAGCGAATTTAGTTCGGTTTATTGTTGTAAAAGGATTCATGAAATTACGTTCTCCATTTAGCGATTTACATAATTATAATGGATCTCTGTGGTGTGGAGATTTCGAGTAAGAAATATTATATAGCATCTATTCAGTAACTATAGTGCATACTGTGCATACATAATTTAAACAACGGTAAAATTTGTTAAAAGAAATTATAATGTAGAAAGACACAAGAAACATTTTAAGTATTGCTAATGACACTCGCAGAGTATGTAGCTTCCCTTTAGTGAATGAGTTTTCAGGAACAGATCGGTAGTCCCGACAATATCCCTCCCTATATACAAAATTACAAACAAAGACGACGACGGCACGACAACGACACACGGCACGACGCGACGACACGGTTGGCGCAGTGGCTAAGCGATTGGACTGCTGCGCTGCGTGTCGCGGGTTCGATCCCCGCACGGAACAAATATTTGTATGGCCTGCAGATAGTTGTTTCGGGTCTGGGTATTTGTGTATGTGACTTTATATGTTTGTAAACGCACCCACGATACAGGAGAAATTCCTAGTGTGGGGCAACGTTTTTATTAAAAAAAAAAAAAACTTACCTCTTCATAATATTAGTATAGATACATTCATAATATTATATAGTAACCATGTGTATGTAGGTTGCCAAGTATTTTATAACTGCAAAATATTTGGAGTGTAAACATTTTCATGTATTTATTTAAGGTTCACCAACAGTTGTTACAGAAAAAACCATCCAAAACATTCATTCCAAATTCATTTAACGGAATACCTTTCATTGCTGAAAATATTAATTATGTTGATATTTCTGCTCTACAAATAAATTGGATGTTATTCAAAATATTATTTAATTTCCAAATAAAATACATTTTTTTTTTAAATGTTGCCCCACACTAGGAATTTCTCCTGTATCGTGGGTGCCTTTACAAACATTTAAACTCACATACACAAATATATACCCAGACCCGGAACAACTATCTGTACTTACCAAACACAATTTATATTTATAGTACAGTCTTGCTAAACTGATCACAATTTACCTGTGTCGTTTCCTGCACTTACTCGTATGTATGGATGCGTGTCAGCATATGCCAGACCTGCGTGTACAAACACTATTTGTGTTTTTGTTCTATTTGCTACAAACATGAGTACGAAACAAAATGATCCTGCAGCGACTATATTTTCCAAACATTTTCCTCTTTTCTTTCACAACAAACATGACTTTTGTTCTCCAGGTAATAAGCATTACTTTTTGTTTCTCTAGGTTGAAGATTCATTGTACGGAATTGGCAGACATAACACGAAGAAACCCTCCTACCCTACCTACTATGGCTCAAGATCCCTTCCATAAAACATTCCTTAATCGTTCTTCAACTTACATTGTAGTACGCAAAAGGCAACTTAACATTTAAAAACATTCCAATCGACGTAAACTTTGTAAGTTATTCCTGTGTAAAATCCGGTTCTAACTGGGAATAAAAGACCGTACAGAGATACTTGCCACTAGATCTTAGTAGTAGCTCAATCGACGCGCGTAAACCTCTTCGGAGGGCGCGAGGGGCCTGCGCGATGCGGTCTCGCCAGGGATGTACGTAATATATCCTGCGGACGAAGTAGTTTCCCTGACATACCGCTCGCAATCGCTGCCTCGGCCACGGCAGCGGCCTACGCTTGACTTGATCTTCGGGCCGCCGCCGCGAGCGCCGTTCAGCTCGCTACCCCCGCCCCACACCCCAACCCTCAATAAACCCAGCGATAAAACCCACCTCAAAACGGCGCCTCCGGAGCCTCCAGAGCGCGCGCCGGCATCGCCGACGCCGTCGCTCGAGCGCCCTAAGCTGCGCGAGCGCACTAAAGCAAAGCTACTCAAGAAGCTCGGCCGCCATGAGGACAATGAATTTGGCAAAATTGTTAGAACCCCCGCTCCCGATGAATTCGAACTGCCCGCTCCCCTTCCTACTCCAGCGTTCTCCAGAAAGAACATTTTCGACCGCGACTTCGATGCACTGTTCGAAGTTGCGAACTCACCGCAGTTTGGTGCACACATCCGAGTCACGACTCCGGAACCGGATCGCCGGTCGGACCTGTCGGCCGCGCACTTCCCAACACTCACAGCTTCCACGCTGAGCCTCCTCCCACCGCGGCCCCAGTCCGAGCCGAGCTCGCCAGCCACCTCGGCTCGCACCTCTACGCCTTCGACGCCAACACCACAACGTTCGTCAACTGAAGGTTCAGAATGAGAGTGCGGTTTGAGTTTGAGAACGCGTGATCATCCGACTAACCCGATTCGTCACATTAATTTAGCATGATTACTTGGCGAAATAACAGCATTAATGCTTCACTAGGCACGTATCACGCCCATGGGGTTTTACATAACTGTGTGAGGGTTGTTGAATTGATTAATAAATGACTTTCAGAAACTTGCATGTAATTTAACGCCAAGTTTACTGTTTTTCACAGGTCCGAATTCTAAGTCGAAGAAAGTTAGTTTCTTCCGTAAGCTGAGTCGAGCGAGAGAGCAGCCGACGCTGCCGCGTGCTTCCAACATGCAGCAGCAACCGTCTGTCGAGATGGCGCTGCGAGAGCTTACACATCCTACACACAATGAACAGCTCAAAAACCAACAGCAAGTCACATTTAAACTGGTCAAAACAGGTGAGTGAATAACAATTGTAATTCGTTAAATTCTGTGCTCTTTAGTAATACAATTGTGGATAAACACGAAACAGCGAAATACGTAAAACATTTCACTGTTCCGCAGTGAAATGCTCTCAGACAATTCATTTACGATCTGTTAATTGAATTTCCCTGCAGCAGCCGTCAGTTAGTCTGACTTGACATTGGGATATGTTGAATACATATTGGATTATTCCCGTGCAACGTGGACTAGATAATACCGTATGTGTCGAGCTGAATAATACATGTTCTGACCTCAGCGTTGATATGATGCATATATGATTACCTATTAAATGTATTTTGATAAAGTCTTCGTGGCAGCAGTAAGTCATAAAGTTGCCATATCGTGGAAGAGGGGAATGACCAGTTTATGTAAGTACCTACTTCGCGCTCAGCAAGTCGCCATTCGTATCATCAATAAAATATTCAGAACCGTTAACCTAAAGCCTAAAATTTCGGACGTCAAGTTTTGGTATATAATGTTTTTGGTACCGATTTCATGAAAAGTATTTTCATAAAATACATCAAAGTTGTATAAATATACATAAAATAAACAGATTAAAATACTTCTAAACATAAAATAATGTCTCACGGATTGTATATTGTAGACAACGCGCGGTTTAGGATAAACACAAATAATAATAGATAACCATAATATTACAAAACAATACAATGAAGAGCTAAAATCTTTCACGAATTACTCACAAATTGTTCACTGGCACTATTCTATTCGATTAAATCGTGATATACGTAAAACGATCAAGTCTGAACGTAACTTAAGAGGGAACAGGGCAGAAAAATAGGTATTTTAACAAACGTTTGCAGTCGCGCTGCGTCATGCCTGCCCCCGTACAGTGTGATAGGTCCGCAGTTCAGGCATATTTTTTTACGAGATCGACGTTGCGTATTGCACTTCTTCTTCCTCAAAAACTGAGCGAATCCCATTATTTTTGACATTAAAATTGAATTTCCCATCGACTGACTTTTGTTAAAACTTTTCGAATTTTTATGGTAGTCCTATAAAATGGGGTATATTTGTAATTTTTGAGTGTCATAGTTCCTTTACTAATTAGTTTGCTGAAAAAATGGAAATTACAAGGACGCGTCTACAAAAAAAGATTGCTATAGAGATATTTATTCAGGCAGAAAAAAGGGGCATACATATATAATATGTTTGTGGACAGTTCGCAGCCCGTTTTCCCTCTTAAAGCAGTCTGCAATGAAAGTAGTTACGCACTTAGCAGTTTGAACTCGTTTCTTTTTACTTCGCACTTCGGAGTGGAACAATAGTCAGTATTTCACGAACCACGTATGCCACACAAAGGCAGGCCTATTATTTGAGTTCTCCCGTATAGCCGTCAAACTAGAATCATTCGCTGGCTTACTCTCTTTGTGTAGTTTTTTCGGCGGGTTTCGTATTACTGCATGGTTCAAGCCCTCGGGTGGCAGGTGACATCAAACCAAGGCCTCAGAGTTTCCGACGCGTTATTTTGACTAAAGACTTTCGTGAAAAGTCGAAACGTGAAAGTTTTGTAAAACAACGTGGGATAGGAACAATGTTTCTAAATTATAGTTTGAGTTAACATTGTGTTAATGGTACGAATAATGACTAAGTTTTAATTATTTTCTAAGTTATTATGATTTATTTTGAAAGCTTAATTACTTGCAAAATACTTAAAGATAATTAAGCAGGAAGGAAAGTCTTTGATTCTGTCCTGTTTCTGAAGGCTTGCCGAGAAGTACGTTTAAGCTTCCGGAGAGAGAGTTCGTGCCCTGAGTTCGAAATGCGCTAACGATAAATAAACGCCGGTAAACGTTTGCCACGTTAATGGAGACGTTTCGTAAATACCGGGCTGATGAGTAAGTATTTCCATAAATCAAAAAGGAAATCAAAGAAAATTATGTTAAGTACCGCCTACCCGGGTGTTAATCGGTTTCTGGAAACCGACTTTCACGCAGACTAAAAACAATAATACCGAAGCATTTATAAAACTCCACGTGCCAAGTAATATTAGAAGAGACCTAATAATTATTTGTTTTAGGGAAAACGTAACTCTGAAAATATTGATTCGATTACAAACAATCATTCACTGCTAAACAGCTACACAATTACTTTTAATTCCACGTAGGGAAATCACGGGCAGAAGCTAGTATGCAATATATAGAGCCGCAAACTGTACCGAGTCGGCATTATTCATTTTACGGGCTGAATACGGTCGTCTCAATTCGCTGGTCGACTCTCGTTGCTCGGTCTAGCAATGCAATTTGTAGGTTGGCCGCAGTGGTTTCGACGCGGGATTACCTCCGTTACTACAAAGAGCAAAACACTTTGTTACACTACCGCTTTTTGGGACCTATTTCCTGTTTGATGATGCCATCCATTCATAGGAATAAAAGGATCTGCGGTGATGTTACACAGAGTGCTTTATCTTACACGAGGTGAAAAATTGTATGGGGTTACAGAAAACCGTCTTCTATAACCACTTATTTCTGGGTTATTTGTACACGTCAACTATCAAAACATTTGAGATAAAGCTACCCAAATACACCACATTACATGCACATGGTTTACTAAGAAAATTATATCCGCAAGAAGTAAAACGAAAAGGATTTTCGTTCCCACACAAAATTTCTGCGAGCGCCGTTTGCAAATCATATTAACAATCAAGCAGCCCCACTTGTTACTTTTACTATCACATCCTCCCCCGGCTAGCACACACTCAACCTTATATTGCTATCTTATATTGCTAATATATAAATTTCTAGAAGTTTAAGAGCCCCATAAATAACTGACACAGCGAACCTGCCTCCGTAAATTAGGATGTACGTACAATCTCTTGCAATTAAATTTTACAACAAGAATTTATTATTTTTCTGATCCACTTCTTGATCCGTTTAAGTAACTACTTAAACGGATCAAGACAGAGACACAGAGAGGCCTAATAAATGTGTGGTAAAAGTTTACTTTGTTGAAAACTGTTGTCGAATGAATCCCGGGACACAAAAGTTGGAACATGTATTTGACCTCTGTAACCTCTGTGTCTACCACAACTTTCCATTTGTAGTAGTTATACGTAAGTGAATAGAGAAATTAGGAGACAACTTTCCTAAAGTAAAACAAAAGATAATTAACCCAGGGATGATCCACGGAGGAGTACCGAGATATGATATCGTATCACGGGAATTGTGTGTCCAAAACCGTAATGTCATTCTATTTGAAATATGAGATATAAACCATTTTACTAAAACAAAACGAACATTGCAAATGCTGTTCTTTGAAAACAAACTGGTTTGTCATTTCAACACACAAAGCACCAGGACTTATTCATCTGAATTTTGATATGTCCAACCGACTGATTACATACAATGAGGAAGCGAAAAAGCGCTGAATACATTAACAAATGTAGCGGTCCAAAAAAGCAGATACAGATTGCAGCTGGAGGTATAACTGGTTTAAAATCCGCTGAATGCGCTTTATTTCAACAAGATTATGTTGGAATGTGTGCACTGAAAACTGGGAACAAGGGATTCCATTGTTATAATGAAAATTTTCGAAATTCTGACGATTGGTGTTCCAGTTAATTTATAATACAGTTTGCCATAACGCGGGAACGACAGAATAGCTGTGCTATTTTAACATACTCGTACACAAACATTTTCCGTGGAACGTTACATAGGTAAATGGAGTCGGGCATGCCTTAATAATGCAGTACTCAGCCGCCGCGAACTAGTAATAAAGTTGCCAGTTTAGCATCGCGGTTGAATAATGAATTGCAAACTGTGGAATAAACCTATTTTTAATTAGAGCTTTACTTGCAAACTTTAGTAAATACTGGCTTGGAAGGCTATCGGAAAAGTTTGGTTCTATCGATCAAGTGAAACTGTAATCCTTTAACGATCGTATTGGTTTACTTGACGTGTACTTTGATAGTCAACTTTTATATAGCTCGAAAGTAATAACACGTCAAAAACAGATCTATGCCCCTTCGATTGTCATGCTGTTTCCAGCAATGGATAGAGTGGTTCTCGAGAAAGGTTTTAGTGTATTTATTTTTTTTAAATTTAACCCCTAAGGGAGTTAAATAGGCCCGTCGGGGCTGCGAGTGGTTCGCAAGAGATACCGCGGCCTCGACATGAAGGGCTAAGAAGGAATGGGTGGTTTTTAGTCAGTAGAAGTCTGACACTCCCTTTCGCTCTGCCCAAGATGGGAGGGGTTATTTGATGTTTTTCCACCCGCCCAAAAAAAAAGGGAGTTAAATAGGGGATGAAAGTTTGTTGGAATATTTTTCGACATCCACGCGGGCGAAGCCGCTGCCAAAAGCTAGTCCTTTATAACTGAATATTAAAATAGTGGCACGACTCACGTGTCTCGATACTTCGGTAGCGTTGACAACTTAGTTTGCAGAAACTTTCATGAGTCAAAACGGTTAAAGCTCCCCTAAATCCAATCATCATCTGCATAGCCTTTTCCCAACGGTGTTGGGGTCTGTTTCGGTCTAATCAGATGCAGCTGAACACTAGTTTTTCATATGGAGCGACGGTCTTTCTAACTTCCACAACACAGTTAGTACAGATTTTCAGGCCACTGAATACCTATTAAGACCTTCAAAGATCTACAAATGACTACCGGGACCTACGGCTTAGCGTGCTCTTCGAGGCACGGAGGAAACTCGTTATGAATCACGGGGGATGGGATTACCCATCCATAGACCAATCTAGGCAATCGTGGTTTAGCCCGAAGATCGATCCGAGCGATTATTATCTAGGTCCTGCCCTTAATCAAATCAAAATATTTTATTTCACAAACCATGTCAGAAGCCCTTTTTTTTGGAGTGTGAGAAATCATCAAATGTCTCCTCCCGCTCTGAGCAGAGCGGTAGGGAGTGTCAGACTTCTACTGACTAAAAACTACCCATGATCCTTCTTAGCCCTTTTAGTCGAGGCCGCGGTATCTCTTTCAAACAACCCGCAGCCCCGACGGGATGTCAGAGGCCCTTTTTTGTTTTTTTTTTGGCGGGTGTAAATTCATCAAATAACCCCTCCCGCTCTTGGGCAGAGCGAAAGGGAGTGTCAGACTTCTACTGACTAAAAACCACCCATGTTCCTTCTTAGCCCTTCATGTCGAGGCCGCGGTATCTCTTGCGAACAACCCGCAGCCCCGACGGGCGTCGGCCCTTGCGAGCCCTTTCCATGTTGCTGACATCTCTTTGACACGGCCTGTCGTCCTCATAAGACGGACGGACGGCGAGCTAGCCCATCACTCACCGTCCACAGGCCCGCGTCTACGGTGGCCGGAAGCCATCACGTGGCCCCCAACGCCCAGAACGCTTCCCGCGGCGGCTGGGACGAGAGGTTCTCTCCCTCTCACGTTCCGCCACTTCCTTCGCTAGCATCGCTGCTTCGCAGAAGAAGGCTAATGTCAGAGGCCCTTGAGGCGGTTTAGGAACTCTGACACTGAGTGTATGGGGTCCTTACTGCCTACACGATATCAAGAAGAAGAATTTCACATAACAGGTCGAAACAGTTGAACCGTTTTACCTATAAAGCCAGGTTTTATACATACCCACCTAAATACAAAAAGCTTCCTATATGGTTTTGATCAGGGGGTAATGTATCGTAATTGATGGGGAAGTAAACGTTATCTAGCTGATATGATAATGATGATGAATGAACCGTAATGAACTTTTAATCGAGCAAACTTTCATCAAAATATTGTTTTGATATGCGACCACGTTTCTACGCTTTAATAATAACCACATTTTTTCCACTTTGCACGTGTTTTATTAATTATCAGTTTATACAAACGAAATTTATTACCATCTGAGTGAATATAGTGGATTATTATTAAATTTTTGATAGTTAAGTAAGCTATTGGGGTTTAAAATAGCCTTCAAAACTGGCTATACTAAAATGCACTTTGCGTAGTTATTGGCAATTTTTTTCAAAATAATTTTAACCACCAGGTGGTTACCCTCTCCAAAACATATTTTTGTATGCAGAAGACTGGGCAAGAAACTACCTTAGTTAATTTGATTCATAATAACAAAGGTATTAAGGTAGAACGTTTTATAACACCCTCCTTATTTATCGACTATGTCATGTGGAAGTAGGCCAGTATGGTTCAGGACACAAACCAACCATTTTATGAACCGTGCATAAAAGAGAACACACTCGTGTGTTCTCCTTTATGCACGGTTCATTCTCTTTATGTATTTTTAATTGTGCACACATGGCTTTAGCATGACTATTCTGAAAAACAATTAAGTTTTTTTATGACAACTAGAAATACATATTATTGTAGTCTACAAGCTAGATTGTGTTTCAGAATCTATTTTAGCATAGTATTTTGTAGTAATGTTTTACATTTTTGAACGCTAAAAAAGCTTGCGTTTTGATGTGAAGCGATGACGTGGCCTAGCGTAGAGCATGCTTGCCTAGAAGAAACCGATCCACTCAAACTTGAATAGATCTAGATTATAATGACCACGAAACAGAGAAGCTGGTAGTGAATACCACAGACTGACGGTCGCACAATAGATGTGGAAGCAATGGAAGCATAGCGCTTTGTTCGGGTTCGTGGAACTTCAACCATACAACGCTGCACGCGCTGCAACGTTTCACCGTATCTCGGCTCGTCCGATTATAGAATTGGGTTGGGGTAATTCCACTATGTAATTCCAAAGCACATACATTCGTTTTTTGTTACCCTATCTAGTGTGCCAATGCACTAGAATACATTTTTCACCCTTCTATCCTTTCAAACCAGCAGCCAGTGCAGCCTGTACAGTGGTGTGTGTGTGCCTCTGCTGTGTGGCTGTGTGTGTGCTGTGCAGTCTGTAGCCATGTTTGTTCTGCACACAAGATCTGATTTTCGCCACTGTCTACTTCAACTGTGATGTCTTGCATCAGGTATCCAGTGAGTGATAATCAATGTAAATCAATACGGCTTAAAAATATTGGCTGGCAATGTCGCATGATGGCCATAGGAAAAAATGCATGCTTGGCGATTACTTTCATTAGAATTGCCTAGATTCTTACGTTTTTTTTGTTCTGAAAAGTCAACTCTATTTTTAACCACAACACCACAATATCAGCAGTAGGTATCACAAATTCGTGTAACCCACTCAGTTGTAACTGACAGCTAGCTCATGTGGTTACCCCTCATACGCATACGTCACAACATGTCTTTGTATGGTAATCCTTATACAGGTTGTGTTTATTGTACGCGCTTTGTTAACGTCTCGGTTTACAGTCAGTGCGAAGATGTGGTTGACACCTCCTCACGTTCAGACTTCTAAGTAAGTTCAAGTAGGAGTGAAAGAGACAGCACTAGGATTATCAGCAAATCTCACACCTTTGTGATAATTACTCGCTGGTATTAGATGGGAATACAATTATATCCGAGCCCCAAATCGTTCGAAGTTTCAATCTGAATTTCTAAGTGTGATTGCTATAAGTACTTCCCACTTTCTCTCGTTAAGGAAATGTTGGCAGATTAATTAATAGGTACGCACCACATTTAATTACGAATCGAAAGTTTCGACAGATGGTGAATTAAGCTCACAAAGAGACGAATTACCAAATTGAAAAGGAAAATGCCATTAATTTAAAGCTTATTGAGTGGGTATGATGTGATGCGTTTTAATCAATTATAACACCAACCAACATTAATTTCTTTTAACAGAGCTGAACGTCAATTAATAAGATAATTTCTAGGACAAAAATAATTTTAGAAAATGTGTCGGTGTTCGACCAGCACGTTTTTCTAGACGCTATGTGCGTCTAGAAAAACGTTCTGGTCACGATGCATCATGCCTTTGAACAACGTCAACGTTGTGACTGCCGGACATACGATACGAGGGGATAAACATCCATCACGCTTATATCTACCACGGGTAACCTGCAGGAACGTACCTAAGCGGAATGACGAGATTAAAAGCTCATGTTGACATAACCGAACACGATGTTTGAGCTAGATCTGATTCCTCAGAACATGTCCACGTAAATTGTAAGCACCTGTCGTGAGGGTCTTAGTTCAGACCCTTTCTACCAGCTATAATGATGGTGGAAAAGTTATAAATATACTAGAATATAGCAATAACTTGTATGTGTGGTATAAATAAAACTTTTGATTCCCTTGTAAAATGCCAAAATATACGAAAACAATGTGACATAAACGATCATATTTCTTTTGATAGTGTTGATTTACAAGTTAGATTTTTTAATACTGAAAGAGACCGTTTGATATAAACAACTTGATATATCTATTTCTAGGAGTTGATAGGCAGACAGGCAGATACACGGACAACAATGAATTCAAATAAAAATTCGCCTTATTTAGACTAAATAAGCTTCAAATTAAGTGCGTCTTGAGCAGACGTTATACTTGTGCCTTTATTCCAAAGGTACAGGAAGAAATATCAAGGAGTAGAGGCCAAAGGCGCAACCACTGCGTCGCACCACATCCGCCTAATTTATGAAGGCCTTTAGTGTAAATGAGACCCGTATCTCTGCGGTTACCCGCTTCCTTGGTATGGATAATTGAGCTTTTAAATTTAGAACAGGTCTTTGTCTATACTGCACAAGAGCTGCCAAAGAGGTATCTTAATGCTTGCGCTATTGATTCAAGTGGTTGGGAGAGGCTCGCTCTGCACAAGTCGTCTTGGCGCTCCACTATTTACAAAAATTTAAAATCGTTCGAAAAACAGCGAGTCGAAACACTGGACGAGAAACGCCAAATACGTAAAGAGAGACTTAAGCCCTCCTACACCTACACCTGTAACTCTGCCGGTCAACTCTACTGCTTTAACTGTGACCGGGTATTTAAAAGCAAATTCGGTCTGGCCAGCCATTTAAGGGCACACGCTAGGAAATAGCTTGTAAGGGTCGCCGTTACCGAAATCGGTATATATGTCCAAACTGAATAGGTATTCGCGTAAATATTATGACAATTCATTCTCAGGAATAATTTCAAACAGCATACATACATAACAGCATGTCTGATAATCCAGAAGGTTTAGGCAGAGGTTTACCTAATTTTCCATGTAATGCCTATTACCATCAACTGAGCACAAATCCAGACTACGTGGCCGCTACTGAGAAATTCCTGATGGAAAAACGCAATAACCATTTTCATTTTTAGGACCTCATGCACACAAACTCAAACAAACCAAACCATGAAATAATCTGTAATCATGAAAGCAATTATACAAATGGGTCATCATTATCGTCATGTTGTTGATTATAGTAGGACACTTATATACTGTAACGGTACGGTAGGTACGGTATTTCAGGATCGATTATTACAACATAACAGGGAAATGTAAAAACTCACCGTAATATAATAATAGAATTACAGTGCTCCTTCCGTTTAATGAAAGCCTAAAAGAAATCTGTTGCCAAATCTCATGCAGAGAGTAGTCAGACTTCTACTGACTAAAAACCACCCATGTTCCTTCTTAGCCCTTGTGCCGAGGCGACGGGATCTCTTTCGAACAAGTCACAGCCCCGACGGGGCACCAATGATCCCTCATGTGAGTTGTGATAACTTGAAATTTGAGGTGAACAAAGCAAGGTATGGCATAGTCTCTACTAGGTTTAAACGAACCTTTACGAAGTCATCCAATGACTTCGTAAAGGTTCGTTTTTATTACATTAAACTAAGTAATATTCTGCAGAAACGAATTTAGTTTTTGATGTGAAATATCAAAAACTAAATTCGTTGAGGGCTATCGAGCCCTCAACGTAACCCACACAAAACATAGTGCTGTTAAGTGCAATCAATAGCACAAGAATCATAGAAGTATTTAAATTAAAGTTATTTAAAACTTGTTTTTATAAAGTACGGTAAAGTACAAAAAAATAAAGCACAATGACGACAGTAACAAAGTGCCTCTCTGCTGAAAAAAATAGTTTTTTGTTGTGGGTGTTTTTACATCCGTTACGAGTGTCTATGAGTATAAATATGTATTTTGGTAAATATGAGCCTCCTTGGTCAAAAGTAACTATTTTTTTAATAGCCTACTTTGTTCCACTTCTGGGCAAAAGCCTTTTTTTTTTGGGGGGTGGAAAATCATCAAATCTTGGGCAGAGCGGAAGGGTGTGTCAGACTTCTACTGACTAAAAACCACCCATGTTCCTTCTCAGCCCTTGCGCCGAGGCCGCGGTATCTCTTTCGACCAACCCGCAGCCCCGACTGGACCCGCAGCCCCGACCTTTCACTCTTTCCACTTCTCGCGAACACGCGCGTCCTCCTTCCAATTTTGAAAAAAAAAGTAACTTATTTTAAACTTAATTGACTGCAATGTAGTCTTCACGTTTTGCAGACCTCTCTTCACTAGCGGATATCGCTTTCTAGGGAAGAGGTCTGCGTCTAACCGAAGGTTTATTAGTTTTTGACCTGAAGTCGATAAATCTCACGTGATAGAACGTATTCCTGTTGCCACGTAAGATAAGTGGTAGATATTAAACTCCTTTGTACTGTTGTTATCTGCTACAAGTACCGATGAGATTTTGGCTTACGATAAACCATTATAACAAATAGAAACTAAGCACGATTTTATTACAAGCAACTAGTATTTCATCATCATCATCTGCCCAACCTTTACCCAACTATGTTGGAGGTGGCTTCCAGTCTGACTAGATGCAGCTTAATATAGTCCTCCATACCGATTTCGGTAACGGCGACCCTTACAAGCTATTTCCTAGCGTGTGCCCTTAAATGGCTGGCCAGACCGAATTTGCTTTTAAACACCCGGTCACAGCTAAAGCAGTAGAGTTGACCGGAAGAGTTGTACGTATAGGTGTAGGAGGGCTTAGGTTTCACTTTACGTACTTGGCGCTTTTCGTTCAGTATTTGAAATCAAGCGACAATCAATCTTACCAAAGGCTATCGTATTACCCAGTAGTAAGTGGGATACGTAGTCGCTCCATGTAAAATACTGGTTTTCAGCTGCATCCGTATAGACTAAAAACCGACTCCAACAAAGTTGTGAAAAGGCCAGGCAGATGATGATGACTGCATATCTGACCTCCACAACCCAGTTAGTACAGGATAATTATGATACCCTTTTGGTAAGACTGGTTGTCAGACATTTCGACACTGACTACCTGTTACGACTATCATATATTAGATCTATAAATGCCAGCCGGGACCAACGGGTTAACGTAACAAGTAAACAGAATTTATCAAGAAGAATTTTACATAACATAACATAACATCACGCCTGTAATCCCCGAAGGTTTAGGCACAGGTGTACCTAATAGTGTACCCACATTTCGTAAGTTATGTTTTTAAGTCCCATGTAATTGGGGGTCCTGAGGTCCTGGGTTCGATTCCCGGGTCGGGCAAAAAGTTATTGGCTTTTTCCATCAGGAATTTATCAGTAACAGCTACGGAGTCTGGACTTGTGCCCGGTTGATGGCAATAGGCTCGCCCCCTATTACATGGGACTTAAACATAACTGACGAAATTTGGGTGTACTATTAGGTACACCTCTGCCTAACCCTTCGGGGATTACAGGCGTGATGTTATGTTATGTAATAGAGGGCGAGCCTGTTGCCATATACTGGGAACAAATATTGGTGAATTTCTGATTGTAAAATCCAATAACACTTTGCCCGACCCGGGAATCGAACCCAGGACCTCATGCTCAGCAGTCACGCTTACGACCACCAGACTTACATCCAAGTTAAAGTCTTATTCTTAAGGTGAATGCTCCAACCACCCCGCGAAATTCAAATTTTCTTAGGTTTTTTGCAATTTGCAGGTCAGTGTTAGTTTGTATGTTGATTAGAATATTAATTGCGGCTGTAAGACGTATGTACTTACAGAATTATAATCATCAAAATCATCAATACAAGCCTCCAAGTTCATAAAGGTGCAAACATGACTTTTTCAAGTGCCTGCACCTTTATGAACTTGGAGGCTTGTATTGATGATTTTGATGATTATATTTCAGTAACTACATACGTCTTACAGCCGCAAATAATATTCTAATCAACATACAAACTAACACTGACCTGTAAATTGCAAAAAACGTAAAAAAAATTGAATTTCGCGGGCTAGTTGGAGCATTCACCTTAACGAATACATTATTCTTGACTGCACTTGTTAAGGCTCCCAAAACCGCGTTTATTTGTCTTTTCGTTGCCTAGTTTAAATTAACTTAAGTAGGTATGCTCGAGCGAATGCCGACTTCGCTCTGACCTACTTTGTAAACTGTTGAATTTTGTCTTTCATAAAACCCATAGGAAATATTATTAGAGGTGAGTTAGACCATTTGAACTGTATTTGTTATAGTGACATTAGACTACCTTTGACTGCCTCGTTGGTCTAGTGGTCGTAAGCGCGACTGCTGAGCATGAGGTCCTGGGTTCGATTCCCGGGTCGGGCAAAATTTTATTGGATTTTTCCATCCAGAATTTATCAGTAACGGCCACGGAATCTGGATTTGTGCCCGGTTGATGGCAATTGCCCTCCCCCCCTATTACATGGTACTAAAACATAACTGGCGAAATGTGGGTGTACTATTAGGTACACCTCTGCCTAACCCTTCGGGGATTACAGGCGTGATGTTATGTTATGTTAACATTAGACTAATCATCACAGAACAGATAAAAGAGGTTTTATCTGTTCTGTGCTAATCATCTACTTAGCCTTTTTCCATATTTTATGTTTTGGGGTCGATTTCAGTCTAACCGGTTGCAGCTGAATACCAGAATTTTATATGAAGCGACTGTTTATCCAACTTTGTTCTGGGTAATTTGATAGCCCTTGGAAAGATTAATTGTCAGAGTTTCGGGCCGCTGACTACTTAACCCATTTATAACGACCGATCGTTATAAAGATCAAAAATATACGTGAGGAATACCCTCAATTTAAAAATAATAACAAGCGGATAACTGTTGCTTATTGTATACCAATCGACGCAATGATTCTTTGACAGTGCTTTGGTGCATACAAAACTATCTTATGATCATAATTTTGAAATGCTTTTGTGTTTTAGATCGTATTAGCGTAATTTACTTTCACTATGTCTTCAAAACGGCAAGTGTTTACAAATTATGTTGTGATTGAAATTTATTTTATGCACGTTTTTTAAAAATTTATACCCTGTCTGACAAAACTATGAATTACAATTTGATTTTGTCATATCTTTTATATAAAACAATTGATATTATATTTGATGATCGTTTTAACGATCGGTCGTAATTTGGGGATGTATTTCTAACTATCAGACCCAGGAATAGCAAACCATTGTCTCTCAATGAAATCGTTGACGAATTGGAACAATTAGATGATAATGCCTCATTTTCAAGAAATATAACTATTTTACCACCTGATAACGCGAAAGCTGATGTCACAGCTGAAAATTCTGGTGATGAGGAGTTACTAAGTCTGAACAATCTTCCAGGTTTGATTTAGATGTCATATAATCTTTACGTTAGTTTCTCATGTCAGTTGTTATATTTTTTTTCTATCTAGGTTCTCAGATAAGAGCACCTGCTGAGATAGAATACATGTGTTCCGAAAGTGACGAGGACAGTGTACCCTTGTCTTCTTTAGCAAACAGAAGTCGAACTACCGAAGAACCCCTAATTGTGGAAGGTCATCAACCTAAACCATCTACATCTAATTCAGGTCCAGTTATTAGCAACACGTCAGCCGTTCCTTTTGTTGATCCAACCGTACCAAAAAAATCAAAGTTAGACTTATAGAAATCAGCATAATGCTCACGACCGGCCACAATTGCAAGAAAACTACGGGCCAAGACGTCACCACCAAACACTCCCATGTAATATATTTGACTGTATGTTTGATGACTCTGTTATCGAATTATTGGTTAAATATACAAATATTTACGCGATTCAAGAGAACAAAGTGTGTAATGTGACAACGAGTGAAATGTAGTATTTCCTTGCTATACTTCTGTACAGTGGATATATCGTAGTTCCTCGAAGATACATATACGCAACCAGCCATGGAGATAGCTACGCTCGAAGTTTCTTTGTGCGATAAAATCCGAAATGAGGAAATTCGCCGAAGAACCAGGGTCACCGGCATAGCTCTCAGAATATCCAAGTTGAAGTGGCAATGGGCAGGTCACATCGCTCGAAGAACCGACAACCGATGGGGAAGAAAGGTTCTTGGCGATCAAGAATCGGAAGACGCAGCGTTGGTAGGCCTCTCACCAGGTGGACCGACGACATCGTGAGAGTCGCGGGCAACCAGTGGATGCAAACGGCAGGCTGTTGTTCGTTATGGCGTTCTATTGGGAGGCCTTTGTCCAGCAGTGGACGTCTTATGGATGATGATGATGACATGTACTGGGAGAAATCATCAGACACACACATTTACATTTATCATGACTCATGACTATGAGTGTGAGAACAATGCTCAGATAACTACCTACTGAAAGTGGCTTTCCAAAGCTGAGACCGCTTTTCAATATCCTGAACGAAATATTCCTGAATATGGCTCCTTTAGAAGAAATGTACAGCATAGATGAAGCTATGGTACCGTATTATGGAGGACACAGCTGTAAACAAAAGTTCTAAGTCTACGACGACTAGATTGGGATACGTACTATGGTTTGTTCCGTACCAAGGCCATGCAGCAATTATTTCACCAGCTTCAGTAAAATTCATTTGAACCCCAAAACATGTTTTGTTACTTACCATACTCCTAAAAAGACTTATTTGTGAATTAACTTTTTTTATTTAGATAATAAAGCCTTTTTCATAGTAATATCTGTGTATCTTTAATTTAAAATAGGATACAATCGATAAAGTGGTAGTTATATGAGCGGTAACCTACCCGCCTATTACTACTGATCGTTAAAACGATCCGCATTTTCCGAGCTTTCCTGAAAACTTAGTTTTTTTTTGGTATTTTTCCATGTTTACCATATGTATCAAGGTAACAATACTAAAAAAGTTCTGGGATCCGAGCTAAAAAAAAGTTTCAGTAACATCTGGGTTAACGACTGTCAAATATATCTAGAAATGGCAGCCGGGACCAACAGCTTAACGTGCTTTTTGAGACTCGAAAACTTGGAAACTCGGTGTGGGTCCATCCACGGAACAAGTTAGACAAGAGCGGCTTAACCAAAAGATCGACCCAAATGGCCGTTATTATTCAGAAGTATTCCTTTCTAGTAGGTACATGCGACTGACTTTAACTCAATTTTGTATTTAATACTTTCTAAAATATTAAAAAAATACAATATTGAAATATAGGACTAGCAATGAATTTCAGTAAGTGAATAAAGGTAACAAAATTGCAAAAACAATTTAACGTGACATTATCTACCTAAATTCACCGCCATTCAGCATCAGCCTCCTCGCCACCTTTGGTTTGATGATGGCAGAGTGAGTAGAAAATTTGTAAAGCTAGCTTTAAGACTTCGGAATCACCAAATTGTATTGCTTGTAACAAAATTGAGGACGTACAACATTTGCTGATGGAATGTTTTAGAAATAAGAAAGAGAGAGAATAATTGGAAAGAGAGCATTCCTTGAACATATTGGACATAGGTTTAATTCAAACAATTTTGTCAAGTCCCTAATCGAATTTAGCAAAACAACTCTGTAGTTTGGCTGTAGTGAATAGGTACCTAATTACTGTTATTGTATTTTATATTTTGCAGTATTCCATTTAGTGTATGGTAAATAGTTTAAGACTTAAGATATAATGGGGTTGACGTATCCTTGTGGATAAAAAACCCCTTATAATAATAAAGAAAAAAATAAATATATAAACAAACAATATTTTACTACAGTTTTTCTGCAAATATTTTGCCCCTGTCATAATAAACCGTATGTGTTAACGAGAATAAAGATCTATGTTCTTTAAATTCAGATGTTAAATAACAATGAAATGAGAAAAATTAAATTGAAAGCGGAGGTACATGTACTACCGAGCGAACAAAATAAATAACGAAATATTTTTATAAACATGTACGTATTTATTCAAATTTGGACTACCCAAGTGCCTCCTCACATTGGATGGCAAGACACTAAGCCCATAAATCCTACAATAATTGGATTTCATGATAGAATTTTGCGAACACGCTTGACGATGTTTAGAATTTCGTACATATAATATTTTGTTAGCACACATTGACTACAGCAACACACGTTCCCTACATCAAATATTTTCCCAAAAAGATTTTGCTTGTAATTTTAATGCTCTTTATTTTATAGATAAATTTGTGACCTTTCAATATCATTTATTACTATTTGTAGCATCGAAGTGGGTGTAAGTATTGGCTTCTATTTGTGGGTGAACCAATAATGATTGAAACCGATACCTTTTTCCCATATTATGAATTGTATAGATTCTCAAAGTTAGGCTTCAAAACTCATCTTATAATCATGAAGCTTCGTCCAGTCTAACTGAAACGGACGGATTCCAACGAGGAAATCTAATTACTACGATGACATTGGAGCGAGAACTATACGAGTTCCAATCCTATCATAATCTGGCAGAAGTACTCCAGGATTAAGCACGCTCCACCATCCATAATTCTCTTAAATTAATTCTCCCAACAATGCATTCAGGTTCCTTTTTAAAATTAATTTTTCACTCTACAACGTAACTACATTAGCGTTTTAAAACTGCACTGTTGTAGCACGAAAATGATGTGGTTTACGTAAGCACGTAATTAGTTTTCATGAAAAAAAATAAGAACGTATGCATTTCCAGTACGCGTAGATAATTTAAAATGGCACGAAGCCAACATCTTTTATCAACATTAGATATTTAATACTCTTTAATTTTACACGTTTTTCGTGTAGAAATTGAGGTGGAGGGAGTGATCATTAAGCGGACTCCACCGATTAAAACCACGCGGCGTCCGTTCACGGTTAGTAGGTAAGGCAAATCCGGGATCACCGTTGGAACGGACCAATGCGGATATTTAATACTAGAAAGCCTCAGTTGTATTAATAAAGGCTACAAAAGTATTAAATATCTCATGCATTCCCTTGGGGTAATATCCCGTGTAATAAGTGAACCCCTAGTCAAAGTATTCTATTCAATTCCACATCGTATTTTATATTAGAAAACAACAGATAATCAAGATCCATTAGGCTCGGTTAAAACATTTAACCTAAATGTCCACTTTGTGTCTAACCTTTTATCTAGGTTGGGCCGATTCCACAATAACGTTATTTTCTTGTGACCACTATCTCCGCGACTTTTGTGAAATAGAAAGGCTTTTTCAAAACATTTTAACGGTTTATACTGCGACCATGTTTACAAGAGACTTAAAATCGAAAATATAATCGCTGCGAAAATAAAGATCAAATAAACTGCTTTTGATTGTGTTAAGTTAGTAGGATCACCAGCATTATTTGTAACTTAAACATTACGCTTGCCAAACTTGTAATTGAGTCGTTTGGGACTCCCCGAGTGTGATATTTTTAAAGCAAGATTAATTAAAAAGAAAGTATTTTTACTAATCAATTAAAAGTTAGAATGGAGTTTTGGTGGTGTTCTTAAAAGCTCCAAATGTGTTCATTCTGATCAGTTAGAATTACAAAAGAATATAACCATTTCAACAAGTGCATTTGCATAAAAACACGTTGCAAACAGTTCTACAAAATATTGAATTATCTTTTCTTAGCGTTGATAATTATTTTATTCCCATTTGTGTGAACCCTTGCTTCTATTACGTGCCACAACATTAATTAACGTTATATGTATCCACATCTAAAACATTAAGCAAATGGATTCCTTTCGTGTGACCATTAAATCCATGCATTATATAAATAACGACCCTTTTTCCAACCTACCATTCTCACTCTGATTACACTTGTGGTTAAACCAAATAAAAGCTCCGCAAAATGAAAATATTCAGGAAAATGAAGGAACACATATTGTTGTTTTGCCATAGAATGAAACATACTTGTAAAAATCTCACTGTTCATGGACCCAGTTATCTTGTGCGTAAAGATGTGCACTTTGTGTACAGATTTATATACTTCGTGATTTATATTCACGTGTGGATCATCGCCGTGGCCACGATACGCAAGTACTACGATCATTACCAGGAGAACACCATACGGTTCACGACGCGCACTGATTACCTCGACTGGAATACCACATTTGCGTCAGTCACCGTCTGCGAGATTGCCAACATCGAAAAACTTTGGACCGTCAGTAAGCTGTTCGACATTCGGAACGGAGAAAAGTATGATCGTTTTCTCGCTGAAATAATATTCTTCGGTGGAACATGCTATAGTTGCACATCAATGTGCCAAAATACAACTTTGTGTTCACGTGATTATACTGAAATTGTAGCGAAATTTCGTACATCCTGTGAGTACCTATTTAAATCATGTAAGTGGAATGGCATAGAGATTAATTGTTGTAAATATTTCAAACCACTGCAAACAGAGTTTGGGAGATGTTTTACGATTAACAACAAGCACGCCGGTGGAAATGACAAAATGTTTTCCACGTCCGCTCTCGCAAAAAATCCAGAGGCGGGCGTTCTCGAAATAACTGTATCACAAGATTACGAGTCATTCATTCATTCACCCGAGGACATACCCTTTTGGAATATGGAATATGATCGTAGAATAAGGACGCTATACGGAGCTGAAGCCACACTGAGGTTTTCAATTATGGATGTGGTGAACGAGCCGGAAGTACATTTAATCGCCCCCGAGGTACGCCAGTGTAGATTCCCGAACGAGGTCCCAGAGAGCTACATTGCTTTCCAACAATACAGCTACTCCGTGTGCATTATTCAATGTCGCATCGAAGCTCAACTGGAGCGATGTAACTGTACACATCACTTGTCTCCGGTCCAATACAAAGATCGATATTGCGGCTTGGAGGGATTAAAGTGTTTGACGAAACACTACCAAACACTAAGAAAGCTGCAAGTTCCGGGCACGAACGAGACGGGCTTGAATTGCAATTGTTTGCCTTCATGTACGGAGCCGGATTACAATGTGGTGTCGAGGAAATTGCTGGAGCCTGAAAAGGAATTAAAAGTTAAGCCTGCCAGGTTTATCCTGAACAACCGGCCGTATCAGCGGGTGATGCGGCAGGTCGCGCGTACTACGCTGGACTTAGTCGTCGCCATAGGGAACTGCTTTGGGCTTTGTTTTGGTGGATCTTTGCTATCAATCGTTGAAATAATTTACTATCTGTGTTTTAAGAGGTGGAAGTTTGCGTAAAAACCATAAAATTAGTGGCATCATTTTACGTGTGTAACTTATTGCACCTGAAAAGTAGAAAAGGCCGTCGTAAACTCAAAAGCACATTTCGAACTCTCAAGTAGGTATGTCAATAAGGCGTTTATGCACTTCGCTTTTCTCAAACAGATGTAAACACGTGTGAAGGATTGAATTTGCTAAAGGAATTTATCGAAGCCAGCTGCTAGCACCTCCCAGCTAAGTCCATTCGTCCGAAACTCGGCACAGACAAAGTCGGTAAATAAGTTTCATCAAAGAAGAAGTTCGACGTTCCCACTAATATTAGCAACAGAAATAGTTTATGGATGATGTTTGTTATTAGTTTTTCTATCTTGTTGTTTGGAAGTTACTACCAGCTGTTATAGTAACTGTCCTTTAGGGTGTAATCATGTTTTCGCGTCCCAAATTGCCTATGTAGAGGATTTGTGTGCTTTAATAATATCCAAATGTAGGTAAATCCGGTCGGCGGACAGCCCGGAAATGGTAGGATTTATTGGTATCTTGGGTGTTACGGTTGTTTATTTAGATATGTGATTTCAAAGGGAAAGGTTGTTACGAGTTCCCTTTAACCAGATGGAAAATTGTTAACCAATATTATCTTAACTTATAAATGGTATTTCATTTTTAAGAAAAGTCATCTGTTTTTATTTCTAGATTTATAGTTTTACTAGATAATCCTTAGGGCCTGCTTCGCCAAGTAGTATTAGATTCCCGTTACATACTTACCAGATAATTTCATATAGATTCTGTTCCAGTTTTTAATTAATTCAGTTAGTAGTGGCTGATCAAACATCGTAAAATAGGCCCCTAACACCATAAACAATGTTATTTTTAAATTAATTAGAAAAGAATGAGAACAATGAACATCCTTAAACAGAACAAAAGACATTGAATAGGTACCTTCTTAAAAACAAAGATAGACCAAAAAGCAAAACATGGTTAAAATTCTGAGGATTTGGTTTTCCATTTTCCGGTTGTTTATCACTTTGTCAGAATCATAAATTGTCGTAATCACAAAACAATACAGTTACATTTTGGAACAAAAATTACAGAAACAATTGAATTTATATAATAGAAATATTGCATGTAATTTGACGTTGTATTGTCGCCGCAGCGCCGCAGTGACGGAGCGTAGACGCTTGATTAGCGTATAGAAAGTGACGTCATGTCGGCAGCAATAGCGTTGCATAAACGCAGCGTATACGTTCGATGATCACCACGCTGTTCGTAAAGAATACTGACGTTTTAATTAATTAACCTATTATTAATATTACTTTTAATTTTAGTAAATAAATAACTTTCGTATTTTATTTAAAATTTCTATGGTAACTGTAACAATACTGTGTCCATTTATAGATCATGATTTTATCCCAACAAACACCGCTAAAGAAGATTTAAAATTATATTAAAAACGAGATTAAAAAAGATATTTACTGAAATGTTGAGTGAGCAATGAAATGCCATCAACATTTCAATTCCCAAGTAGATTTAATTAGACTGATATAAAATCCGGGAGATTACACAATATCATCCGGGGAAATCGTGATTAAGTTTGGTTAGACCTGACAAACAAGAAAAGGGTGAAATAACTGTGGACTTGAAATATTACATGATTACCAGAGATCAGGATAATCATCATAATTACATAACATAATTTTTTGGAGGTGGGAAATCATGAAATGACTCCTCCCGCTCCGGGCAGAGCGGTAGGGGGTGTCAGACTTCTACTGACTAAAAACCACCCATGTTTCTTCTTAGCTCTTGTGCCGAGGCCGTGGTATCTCTTCCGAACAACCCGCAGCCCCGACGGCCACTTACGTTTAAGTCCTATGTAATAGGGGGCGAGAATATTGCCATAAACCGGGCAAAGACCCGACCCGGGAATCGAACGCAGGTCCTCATGCTCAGTAGTCACACTGGCGATCACTCGACCAACGAGGCTGTCTCAGATAAGTAGATTGTTTGCCTAAACTTCAAAGAATTGAAAAACATGTATAATAAATACCTTTTTTTTTTTTTTTTGGGGGGTGGGAAATCATCAAATAACCCCTCCCGCTCTTGGGCAGAGCGAAAGGGAGTGTCAAACTTCTACTGACTAAAAAGTAGAAGTCTGACACTCCCTTTCGCTCTGCCCGCCGCCCTTCATGTCAAGGCCGCGGTATCCCTTGCCAACAACCCGCAACCTCGACAGGTGTCGGCCCTTGCGGGCCCCTTCCATGTTGCTGACATCTCTTTGAGGCACGCGTGGAACACGAACGCGCCGTCGACACGGCCTGTCGTCGTCATAAGACGGACGGACGGCGAGCTTACCCATCACTCACCGTCCACAGGCCCGCGTCTACGGTGGCCGGAAGCCGTGGCGCCTCTCCAGCCACTCCTCAAAGAGGGGACTTACCGCCACTATCGTGGCGTGCCCTAACATGTATAATACCTTCCTCCAAAACCTAAGTTTTTTTTTAAATTCGTAATAAAACTGTTGACATATATAAGTATCTTTGTATGTAATGTGTAGAGGTTTTTTCAAATGTGACTTAATTGTAAGGCATTAAGGTAAATATCCTATATCGATCTCTGTTCATAACATACTTCGCTTTATACAAATGTGAATAAAACAACATGGATTTTCAATGAAAAATTGTAAATATGAGTGAGCTACATGTTCAGTAAACTCTTTGTTCGATTAAAACCTATATGCACTCTCAGGAAAATACAACGAATTCATTTCACCATTTTCTCCCATTCATTCGCTGACAATATGTCTCTGAAACAAAAGCCTGGCTTGAATAATCCAGTGATAATTTTTTTCATATTTCTTTGGCTCCATTTGAATTCAGAATCCAATGGATATATCGGCCAACGTAGTTTCCAATTTCCATCCGTTGTACCGAAAGTTTTTGCTCTCGTAACAAATTTTCTACACAATACGCGAAGGGTCAATTTTGTCGCTACGATTTCTTACTTCAGACCCTCAATTTTTTGTGACGGACATCTGAATAACGAAGTATTGAACGAATAAGTTTGAGCTAAGTAATATCAGATTCGAACTTATCTTTCAAATTGAATTATGTACGAAGTTTTATACAGGTTTAGTAAACTATTTGTTTCAATCATTGGTGGTTACTGAGATGTTTGAAATGATTAGATTACAAGTTGGAGCAATAACAATGTAGACACTTGGGAAAGTTCAAACAAAAATAATAATTATTGCAATTTTGAGATCTGACCTACTTTATGATAATGTATGGGTTCCAAAATTTTAGGTTTGTTATGTAACTTGAAAATTAAATTATTAGAGTATGCGAAAATTGCTTATAAACGTTGCTTCATTATTCATATTGGTACTACTGACTGTTATACACTGAGCTAAAAATGCTATAGGTCTTACCGAAAATATTCGTGCGAGGAAGTTGTTAGAGCTTTAGCTGTACCTGGCATCATGTGCAACATTGATGTGTCTCATCACTCCCGTCTTAGTGAAATGAAACATTTAAAACTGTCCCTGTCACTTTTCATCGGTATCACTGCACAATGACATAATTATAAAACATAGGACTCCGTCGCGTCTGTCTGTCTGTTCGCGATAAACTCAAAAACGACTGCACCTGTTTTCATGTTGTTTTCACCCATGCATAGAGTGGTACTCGAGGAAGGTTTTAGTATATACACCGACATCCACGCGGGCGAAGCCGCGGGCATCAGCTTGTCTCCGATATAATGAAGGGCTAGAATGTAGTTACGTTATATATATTCAGGCAGGCAGGGTAGCATCCCAGGTGGACTATCCATTCTCTACATCTTTTGCAGGTCGTGACAAAATGCAATTCCATCTCCGTGCAGCATCTAGAGTTGACTCTTCGTAAAAATTGCGATCTCAGATCAAATTCTTCTGAAAGTTCTATTGACTAGCGTTTTCTTGAAGGTCCTAAAATATTTTACGGTTTCTGTGACAACTGCTGACAAAGCCTTTAAAAAGTTGGAACTAACTTTCTGAATTGTGTATGCTGTACGTTCTGCGCCTGGAGTCTTTAATGTAGAATAATATTTTGTTTGTCGGCACGGTTGGCGCAGTAACTCAACCAGTTGACTGCTGCGCTACGTGCCGCGGGTTCGATCCCCGCATGGAACAAATATTTGTATGGCCTACAGATAGTTGTTTCGGGTATTTGTGTATGTGAGTTTAAATTTTTGTAAACGCACCTACGATACAGGATAAATTCCTAGTGTGGGGAACGATTAAAAAAAATGAAACATCAAACATTTCTCAAGACTGAAACTTTTTATATTCATTCACTGTGACTTTTTTGTCCGGTCACACACATCTGCTGAAAATGTAAAGATTGAATTAAATGAACTATCGACATACGAATCCGAAAAACAATTTTCTGTCAAACTACCTGTCAACCTATAAATCTATCGTAACGATATAACTTTTGGAGATGAATACACGTAAATCGTCTGTCACAAAATATAATTATTTATTTACAGTCAAAGTAAATCCTTGATTACGAAAACCGACTTTGCTGCAACGAAATAAAGACTGCCAATATCAAATTGTGTTGTCATAAACATGCTGGTTTAAGACCACAGTGACTTTTGGTGTAAACTCTATCACATGAATCTGCCATCTTCGTTGACCCTTATTATGCGAAAGGTCTCTGGTCACCCACCCGGATTGGTCGAATATGATCTTTAACACACTTAAACAATTACCAAACTTCACAACTATTTGCTTGAATAACCTGAACGTTAAATATCAGTCAGTGCCCAGCATAATCTGACCCCTCGTTTGAAGAAGAAGAACGCAAGTGTTGTGAGGCGAGGAGTCAGGTAATGCTGGGTAAAGAATGTACCAAGTACTAAATTGGAGGGTCGCCTAATGTAATAGGAGGTCTCCTATCTACTTGGACCGACAGTTTAACAGCCTATCATAATTGAAACAATTTATCTTAATTACGTACTGAAAGCTGAAAACATCGCCGAAATATTAAAACTTTGCTCCTCTGTAGCATCTGCTAATGTAGTTAAAAGTTAAATTATGCTTTTACGCTGTGGGCCAAGGACACCTTCAAATTACGATGTTGTATGCGTATAGTATACTTTCCTGGGTATGTATGTAGGTAAATAATAATTTGCACAGGTAAAATTCGTAACCTTCACAATTTCCAACCTGAAAATTACCTATAATTTAGATCCCTTAGAAGCAAAATACTACCTATTTTACGAACTATAATTACCAGGTAGGTGAAAATCGTTCGGTTTCCGAAGTATTTCGCTTTGTATTCATTCTTCGACCTTTAAACACAATTTAATTTGCTAACAAATCAAAGATTTCATAATGAATGAATTGTTATTTTCAAACTTGATGAGGGTTTCATTTTATAATGTTCCGTTTCAAAATACCTGCTGATCTTTCGACTTATTCTTAGGATTTGATTGTTGGCGTATTTGTATATACATTTTGTCACAGAATCCAGCTTCAGTTTCGTACTAACTGTAGTTTAGTAAAGTCTGAAAATTAATCGAGTTTCCTTCCAACAATTCAGCCAGCAATTTAAATTGTAAACGCTGCAAAACGATGAAATAGACTCCTTTGGAAACTACACTTTGATATTGTTGTTGCTGTTCTGTTGTAAGTTGTTAGATGCTCGAATTCAATCGGTAAAATAATTAGAATATAATTATACGGTGTTAGTTAAAAGGCGTCACAAAATGTACTTGTAAAAAATTAAATACATTTTACTATTTGAATTCAGTATACCTATACGTAATTTTTAAACTCAAAATATATCAAAAATATCTTCAAATATTAAAAGGGGAAAATAGTTACAGGGCGTTAAAAAAATCGCCCACGTTTGCTGTCAATAAGAAAAGTCCCCAAAAAGCTGTCACGTTGGACGGCAATGCTGATTCTTTGGCCGAAAAACAGTATGTTAATCAAAACTAAGATTTTAAGAGATAGTGATCTTGCCATACTTGAATAATGTACTTAAAGAAGTTACAAAACTTTTTCTTCGGTTAACTATAGAGTCTAGACGCATTGTGTTCTATTATTAAAACTACAGGTCGGACAAAAATAGACTGCATTGTCCAACTTTATACTTAGAATAAAGCATAAAAAATAAACAGTTCACGATAAACTGGGAAAACTCTGATTAAAAAAATGCAATCAACTGACTCACCCTATTTACTGTCAGGTTAACCTTTAACGGCATAATGTATTACCTTATTAAATAGTCTTGCGGCGTCAGATTAATTTTACGTCCAAATTGTCTAAACAAGCGGAGTGATTGACCTTAGAGCGTAATCACACAGATGCCTGACGGGTGTACTATTAAAGAGGTGAGAACCTTTTGGCAGCTTAAGTACTCGCAAAGTTAGGCCAACAAACGCTTGAACCCCGTTGTGCGTCGTCAAAATCTTGCATACCCGCACTTATAACCAACAGCAAAAAAACACACCAGCGAAGCACTCTACACACCAAACGTGACACATGTCATCGTGAAAGTGACTGCTCTTTGTGCCTATTGGCCTTGTTTGTCCTGCTGATACGGAGGGAAGTGGAAATTATGTTATTCCTACTACTTCGCTATTGTTTTCTAATGAATTTCCATGCGATTTTCAAGACAGTTAAATTGTTTCTCTGTTGAACACTTGGTGGAGCTTCATTGCATCGACGCTTGTGTCGTGGTTGCCACTGTTGTTTCTGGCTTGTAGGAGTTGCAGTGGTTTGGGAATAGTACGGCAGGTTATTTCCAAGTAACAAAAAAAATGCCACCGGCATGGCTTCGGAATGACGAACGTGCAACGAGTGCAATGACCGCTCGCTTCGCTGAAAATACGCTCACAATTCGTCAGTGTGAAAAGGCCCTATCCGTCTGCTCCGACTTATGAACTCTATTATTCAGGTTTTACCTCCCATCTGTTTCGTGGTTCACTTTACAGAAGACATTGTCGGTTTACTCGAGATCCCTTTGTGAATTGTTTTAATATTCACACTAGGACAGCTGACGGGAATCGAATTGTTTCCAACGGAAAGAAATGTATTTTAACAGCTTGTTTTATAGCGGTATTGTATCTACATATTTGTTTTTTACTGATGTTTGTTTACGCTATTTTTTGTCAGTCTTTTAAAAATTCATGAATGCTTACTATGCTTACTTGTTTCATTTTTGACGGGCATAGGTACCGCTACACTCGCGCACACATCAGTTTTTGAAACTAGCACTTTAATTTAAAATGTAGTTGATCTCATTGTACCGGTAGCTCATAAAAACGAGATTTGATATAATGAAAATGTGCAGTTTGATATGTCACCGTATGTGTAAATTTCAAACATTTTGCTATTATCTGCAAGCAAAATATATAAAGAACCTCAACCTTTTTATTTCACAACTAGTATATAGCAAACCAAATAACCACTCAGCATAATACCTTCTCAACTCCAATTAGGCGATATAATTCGAAACTAGAATCCGTCCGTAATAGTTTTGAAATGCATATACCAAGCTCCATTTCGATAGAAATTTCATTATTAGTTTCAAATACTAGTTACTCTACATACAATTGTGTTTTGAAATGAAAACGATAGATATTATAGATATTGGGGATGAAATCAATTCCTGGCTATTGCATTATAGAGCAAATCACGGCTTTATGCCATCAAGCAAAAACATCAGAGAGAGATCGCTTTCAAACAATATCGAGTTTAGTAGAACTACCACCATAAACTCTTCGCCTCTTTATTTAGTTACTAGGTTTTCGCGTATACGACGGAAAATATCCCAAGGGATACAAGTGGGATAAAAGTATCCTATGTACTAACCCAGTCGAAGGCATGGTCCACCTGTATACCACATCTGAAGCCCTCGTACTAATATCAACTGACGCTCAGCGGTCATTAAAATTGACAATAAAAGCACGTGAAGGACCTCTTTTATTTAATTGTTTTTAGCGTGGGAAATCAACAAATGACTCCTCCCGCTCTGGGCGAAGCGGAAAGGAGTGTCTGACTTTTTAGTGTAAAAGCACACAATTTGTTCCTTCTTAGAGCCTTTTGTGTCCGGGGCCGCGGTATCTCTTTCAAACAACCCGCAGCCCAGTGAAGGACCTCCTTCACTACAACCGTACCTCCTGGTAGCAGCTAGTCGGTGGTCCGAAAGTCTAACAACCAGTCTTACCAAAAAGTATCGTATTACCTAGTACTAACTGGGTTGTGGAGGTCAGATAGGCATTCGCTCTATGTAATATACTGGATTAGACTGGAAGTAAAGGCCAACACAGTTGGGAAAAGGCTAGGCAGATGATGATAAAAGATTAATATCGATTTTTGAATAATACTAGGTAAATAACCACTGATCTTATTGGTGCCGTTTTTCAGAAAGGACAGGTGCGTAGTACTTGTAACCGGCGTGCGTGGATGACCAGATGTATGAATGTGGACGAAGCAAAAGGAGTATGTAAAGATCGTAGCAAGTGGCGTTCTGTGGTTTCTGCCTATCCCCGTGGGAAAAAGGCCTGAGTTTATGTATGTATGTAAATAACCTCTTCGTATACCTCGTTAGGTAATAATGTTATGTATTATCTCAGTTTACAAGCACTTTGTCTAATCAATTGATTAATCATTTTCTCAGTACTGTAATATGAGTACTGGTAAATTGATGTATTAGGTAATTAATTATTATAACCCCGTCAGAGCAGATAATTTGGTTCATGTAATTATTATCCTAAGCCTTCGTTCAATTAATAATTATAAATCATAGAACATACATAGTGAAGTTGCGTTTAATGTTTTATTTTGATCTACTTTTTGCTTTGGAAATTATAAGGCGGAAAATGAGAAACATCATCACCATCTTCAGCCTATAGTGTTCACTGCTGAGACACAGGCCTCCTGTCTATGAGAGGGAATGGGCTATAATCCACCACGCGGGCCCGTTGCGGAATGTCACATGTCTTCGAATTTTGGTTCTTGGACATGCCTGTTTCCTCACGATGTTTTAGAATAGAATAGAATACATTTATTTTCAGGTAACAAAGACCCATAGACAAATACCTTAACCTAAATATACATACTAATAACATTTGTGTTAGTATAAATAACTAAAAACTATGTTAGTATCACTTCACTTCACTTGCACAATACTTAGTGCGATTTAGTCCTTTATCGTTTTTAAGAGCAGTGGTGATGAAATAAATTACACAAAGTAATGCCTAAGTTTGAACCCACGACTTGCTGCTAGTAAGTTGGGGCCACCACCACTATGCCACCGCTCCTCTCTAGATAGTTTGGGACATTCATAAAATCCGACTGTCGTTAATTGAATTTATTTGTTTACGAGTTCCGTAGGCACCAATGGATAAATCTTGAATCCGAAAATTCTTCCAGTTTCTATGCATGACTTTATATTTAAAAAGTTTGTTTGACCGTTCTCTCCTTCGTAGAATATTCAGAATCGAAAGACTTTGGTTGGTGACGGCCGAGCGTCTCAAAAGTTGGGACTAACTTTTAACTTTATTTTTATGCCGTCCTAACTGGAGTTTCAGTTTTCGCACAGTCCCGAAGATGTAATGGGAACCACGGGTAATATTTGTTTATTTTGTGATTAAAACACCACATTATTTTTCAGTAAAAGAATACGGTTTGTCGATTTTCTTGAATATTATTATGTATGCCACTCCAAATATGTCAAGAATGTGTACGAAAAGAAATATATTCTTTAGAAACGAGTGATCATTTTCGCTTTAGGCAGCTAAGCCCAAAAATAAACCGTACTTGACAAAAAAAGGTTCAATTCACTGCATTGGAATATTGATCTCACCGTTGTAACATTTTGACGTTTTACCATATTTTGTACATAATTCATGAAAACGTCTCTTTCATAACAGCGAAAAATGTTCACTCATATTCAATTTGCTGAATATGATTTAACATAACATAATATAACATCACGCCTGTAGTCCTTGAAGGGTTTTGCAGAGGTGTACCTAATAGTACACCCATATTTCACCAGCTATGTTTAGGTCCCATGTAATAAGGGGCGAACTTTTTGCCAGACTCCGTGAATAATATACGTCAACATATTTTTTTCAAAATCTATTAACTTTGGTAGAAGGTTAAACGCTATCTTCCAAAGCGGTTAAGTAAATTACCCGAGTTGCTGTGCAAGTGAAGTAAGGTTTAATAAGAGCTCAGATAGCTACTAAGTATCTACCGGGTTAATAGAAAAGCTGTTTACGACTACGAAGCGGCGGAATGAGGCGATCGTATTTCTTTGAAAGAATCTCGCGAGTGTAATCCCGCTGCGGTAATAAATCATTAAGTTTTGTAATGTATTTTCAATGAATGATTGGATATAGATGACCCTTTTTAACCAACCTCCGAAAAGGAGGAGGTTATCAATTCGTCTGTATGTTTTTTTTTTTTTGTATGTTTGTTATCGCATATCTCCGTCATTAATGAACCGATTTTCAAAATTATTTTTGTGTTCAAAAAGGTATACCCCCGAGGATGGTGACAATGTGACCACCCATTGTCACCAAATCAGGATCTGATGATGGGATCCCAGGGAAATCGAGGGATACCCTCAAATTTTATAGGCACATAATGATGTTTTTCATATATTTTCTAAAGCTGTTTAAGTATTTGCGTCTGACCATCATTATATCATGTGAATTCGCTGATGATGATGGAAGGTACAACTCCTCAACGGTTAGGAGTTGGAGCATAATTCTTTAGTAAAATATTATGGGGACGTATATATGGTTGTAATCTTTTAGATAGAAGCTGCTTTCTCTTGTGAAGTATATTTTTCACTTTTTTGTGTTTTTCGTTTTTATGTTTTTCACTTTTATGTGTTTTTGAAGTCGGTTTTTTTTTTTAGTCTACTCGTCTTATAGAAACCAGAATGAGCTGGTAATAGGTACAGATACCAGCACAATTAGCTTGCCGAAACTGTATAATTTTCCCAATGTATCCTGAACCTAATAATGCTTTAGTGATAAAGTTGAAAATGCGTCTGTACATAGTGAAAGTAATTTACGATTGCCATTTTCAGTGTTTTTCAGTGTCGGTGAAGTGAAACCAAACGAAATTCTACCTGCATACCGCTCACTGGCCTGAAAGTAATCAAATTAGGTTTAACATAAGTATACCTGCGTAACTTTAAAGGGGTAGATTAGCACCGGTCGCTACGTGTTGCCAAAATACTGTTTTATGAAATAATAATTGCGTTAGCAAGAGATTCGTAGTGTAAGGGAAAATTGTCGTTTTATAAAATAAACTAACTTGTGCCAGCGGCTTCGCCCGCGTGGAGTTCGGTAATTGTGCCACAGGATCATACTACCGGTAAAAGAAGTATCCTATGTGTTAATCCAGGTTATAAACTATCTGTTTTCTAAATTTCATCCAATTCATCCGTAACAAACATCCATCCATCCTCACAAACTTTCGCATTTATAATATTAGTAGGAAGTAGTATAGGATAGGAAGGATAGATATATTTAATGCAAAATAAAAACATAACTTTATAGAAAAAATAAAATGATTTAACAAGTTTTATGTTGACTCCGTTTTATGTCGTTTTCATGCAAAGCTAGAGGCACATGTCTTCGTGTTTCAAAATTGTTGGGTAAAGTTCATATTCCTCAGATATGCACAATTTTACTAGTACATAGAGAAAATTGTCTGAAATAGGAAGGTAGATGAATGCAAGTAAAGAGATCTAGTTATTTAATCCTCAGAAAAACGTTTTAATATATGCTTTCTCAAACGAAACTCGAAGACACGCATACGGCAGAGAAGATTAAAGTTTTCAGATCGAACAACGGAAAACTAGACGAACGAAATGCCTGCGTATCTCGTGATCCCGCTTATTTCGCCGACAAAACTTTAAAGCGAGCACACTAAGAACATAGCACAGGTACTTAACATTAAGGGAAAGTTCACTTCCAAACTTATACATGTTGCTTCTCGTGGTAAAGTAAAGTGCTAAATTTACCCCCTGGGTGAGCTCGTAATGAACCGATGTATTGTACCTTCCTGAACATTACAGCCTTTTAAACTTATAATGAGTTCTAAAATCACGTGTATTGGGTGTATGTTTCAAGTATAAGTTTTCGATAACATGATCTCAAAGTTTGAAGAACAAGTGTTTAACTTCATGTGGGATTATCTTTATGGCGTCGTGTGTACATGAGGGAAGTTTTTGTTTGCCTTTGCTCATTGGGTCAAAATTGATGTTACGTGAAATACTAAGAATTGTTCTTGTTGTTACAAAAGTTAGACAACACACTGGTAGGTTTAAGTTGCATCACGTGAAACCATGGTTATTCATGAAATAAAAATATTTACGCTGATTTGGTGTTCCTAGTTTAGATATCTAGTACATTTTGATACAAGTGCGGAACGTTTGTTATTGCATTCGAGGCGGAATGAAACCCGAGCCGTAGGGCGAGGTGTTTATGGGGTCGAGAAGTGTAATAACAAATTCCCACGTGTATCAAACGACGTTTTTCAATACACTTTCGGAGAAATAAACGAATAAAACGATAAGTATTTTTGTCATTTTTTTTAGGATTTTTAGGATTTATGATTTAATTAGCTTTTTTTCCGCGGTTTGATTTCACCAGGTTGAAGGAGAAGCAAAGGTATGAAGCCGCTAAACAGCCTCACGGGAAAAATATAAAATGCAAATATTTTTTTCATTAAGAACACAAATAAATGTTAATTTGTTCATAAAAGTAAAAATTTGTTTAAAATAATCATGTTTTTTATAGTATTCTTTTTATAAACACAATATAATTATTCAAAAAATATTTACGCTGTAAAGACGCAAATCAAAATGACGAGTTTAAAAAAAAACACCGCCGACTATACAGAGTGGTGCCGACAATAAGCCAATAAATGAAACCACTGGTAGTTCTAGTTCATAGGAACACTATTAAACTATCAAATAAATCTTAACACCAAAATAAAAAAAATGAAAAAATACAATAAAACTAAGTAGCATAAAACTGTAAACGAAATACATTACAAGTTACAAACAAATATTGGTTTACTAACCTTAGGAATAATTTGCACCGATTAACGTGTGGAAATAAAATGTAACAAACGAATTTGGCAAAGACATTTAGGTAGGTTATTGTCGTATCGTCGGCACCATGACGGTGTTAGGATTTATTTGATAGTTTAAAAATGTTCCTATGAACTAGAACTACCAGTGGTTTCATTTATTGTTGTATGGTCGGCACCATCCTGTAAATTATAGTCGGTGGTGATTTTTTTTTAAATTTCTTTTGTATTAATCGATTTGGACTTAGTATAAGGTACTTATATCTCTCTATCTTGGTATCTGTGGTAATTTACTTTCCCGCCCTTGGTTGCGTTTTATAAAAAAAAAACGTACGCGTGCGAAATACATTGCATGTCGAACCCAATCGTAAAAAGAGATTAACCTAAAAGCATTTTCATTAAATTTGAGACGATCGTAATTTTTTTTTAAATCTCAGAAAAATAAAGAAAGCGAAGCCACAAGGCGTAATAACTTGTCGAAGTACTCTTGTTACCCATTCCAGGCCGTAGAGGCGTTAGAGATCTCCGAGGAAAAGAAAGGCCATGAAACTTCATGATCACTATCTCGTGATGACTCCCACTAGTCACGGCGAGGTAGTAGCACGCTTTAAAAAATAGTAGTACAGTCGAACAAGTTAATAAGTACCTATACAGGTAGAAATTTTTATAATTCTAGTACACTGAAAATATTTATTGTAATTTAGTTTTATGAAGTGTTTCGCATTAAGACTGATATTTAATGTGTATAAGCGTAAAATTTAAAAATATTTAATTTAATAATAATAATTTGTAATATTATGAATACAAGATATTTGCACGCCACGAGAAATGGCAGACATGTCGTGAGCCACTATTTATTTATTATCTTGCATGCATGTCATCATCTACCTAACCTTTTCCCAACTATGTTAGGGTCGGTTTCCAGTCTAACCGGATGCAGCTGAATACCAGTATTTTACATGGAGCGACTGCCTATCTGACCTCCACAGCCCAGTTAATACTAGGTAATATTATCTTGCATGCATGTATTATTTTAATTCTGTATGTAAACACATGTTTAAGCAAATAAAATTTCTTATTCTTATTCTTAAGCGACTGATGTCAAGCGCTGTTTCGTGTGGCATCTGTCTCTAAATGTATCTGTATAATCTTAAAAGTAAATGCAAGTTACCTGGCTGTATACTTATTAGCTTATTTATACTTGGTGGGAGGGAGTTCGTCCGACATGATCATATAACCCTCTACCTTTTTCTCACAAACAAATGATTTCATTCTCAAAAGTTTGATATTTTGTATCTCACCACAGAAGGCTTTTCGAAGCACTTCTACTCATTTTCATATTTATATAGGAATGTACTTGTTCCAGTGGCTGACTTCACGACGCAGCTGTCCCAGCTATACGAGCATCACTCCTCGGAGCTGCAGGTCCTCGTCGCCAGCTTCCGCAAGAGAAGCAGTGAGCTGAGGAAGGAAAGGTAAGCGTAGATAATGAGTTATAGGAAACCAAGACATCAAGAACCAAAGATTTTCTGAAGACAATTGTGACTTTGTGCACACAAAATATAACTCTACAACAATTTCGAAACTTAACGTTTTTGTAATCAAAAGTCATTTATTCAAACACGTCTGTTTTTTTTTAATTAACTTTACATTAGTACATACACACAAATCTTGTAACTTATCATTCTGTAATATCTCCACTTGGGAGATATCACTAGCTCCTTTAACATAGGTCTATCAACCATCACAGGAGTCAGAGACTTCACACAATTTTGTAACCACTTCCTTGTGTAATAAATATTATTGATTTATTAATTAACGACAGCTCTAAAAAAACTTGTACAAATGGCGCATGGCGGTACAAACTCACCTGTATCGCATCTGTCTGTTAAGTTAAAATACCGTTTGATTGACGTAATAGGTACTATAAGTTAGGTAGCTAGGTACTCAGAAATGTGCAGATGCATTCCGGCAAAAAGCAATCTGTGACGTACTCGAAAAACGATGGGATAGCATACAGGACGACCGCTTTCAATTCGTGCCTTTTTACAATCCAAAAACTGCACAGAAAACACTGAAAACTAGATCAGCTTAGAATAAAGCGACTAACCCTATTGGGCTTCGTTTGAAAAATTGGTTTATACTGTATCCGGATAAATGTACGTAGAGTGAAATGATAAGCTTTTTGATAGAATCCGATAAACCAGTTTGTATTAAATCCAGTTAACTTCAACATATAGAGCATACTAGCTTGTGCCAGCGGCTTCCCCCGCGTGGAGTTCGATAATTGTCACACGGGATCATACTACCGGGATAAAAAGTATCCAGTGTTAAGTCAGGTTATAAACTATCTGTGTTCTATCCACATCAGTTTAGTTGTTTTTGCGTGAAAGAGTAACAAACATCCATCCATCCATACATCCTCACAAACTGTCGCATTTATAATATCAGTAGGATTAAATACAAAATAAAGTATAACAACAAATACTCTAAACTTAAAATATTTCAATAAAACCACAAACAAATCTTAATAAATATTCGAAATGGCAAAACACGAGGTAACTTTTCTCGATTAATATATTAGCAGAAACGGTACTGGAAAATCCTCCCATCATCGTCGATTCGATTTGCAAATGGACGACGTCGCGCGATAATTTATTCGTCAAATTTGAAATCAAAATTGCATTTCAATAAATTCGATCAGTGCCTGTACTTACTCAATAACAGTTTGCTAATTTCTGCTAGAAATTATACTGACTACATAGTATATTTATATGTTACAGCCAAAACGGTTAATCGGTCAAAACCACTTTTGACTTGTGTCAGTCAAAACCCTTATTAGGGTTAAACGCGTTTTCTCTATTAAAATATGTTAGCCATAACCTGTGGTTATATAAAAGGTCACAAACCAAATCCAACAACCTAATAAGTTTCCTAATGACCTTTAGGATATTTTAATTTATCGATGAAATAAAACAGATACCACTTAATAGGGTTGTTAATGAAGGTGAGTTATAATTTTAATTGTTATGACCGGTCAAAAGTCGTTTTGACTGTGACAAATTATACGTTCTTATACCCTCTTGTCATCATGTTCTGGGAATATGTCTGCCAAGCGTAATATTTCCTTTAATGGTTAATAATAGCCATCAGTCTAGTACTGAATAACTGAGCAATGGCCATTCACTAGTTATAATGATGTATGTCCATTTCCTGAAACAGACATTGAGGGAACCACGTTTAATTGGTATAGCTAGGCTACGTTCGTAATTATGGACAGAATTTGCACAGAAACTATAAACTTGTACAGCCTATACGTAGTAAATTGAATGAACACAATCAAATTGACAGATTTTATGTATTGTCAACTTTTATGATTGAGGTGCTTTTAGTTGAAAGTTTGGAAACAAAAGTTTTTTTACCAGCGCATAGAAAGACGAAAAAAATCTAGTTTTTGAGGGGAAAAATATGAGAGAAAATTACAACCTTGTTTTGGTTTTTTATACAAATTCTTTTTGAATGGTGCTTCATTACCCTAACCTTGTTTACCTAAAAATCCTGGGATTACACAGTTGCATTTTACCAGTATTCCTTTACTCAAGGGTTAATAACATTAAGTGTGTAATTAAATGAAGGCCTAGATAAATTAAAGCCATATTTACTCAGAGGTCCGACATAACTCTGCCAGGGACGTCATTGAGGTACTTACGGCGATACAGTAAGCTATACATTTCTAGTGTAACGTGGGCTTGCTTTGTATAGAGTCCCTGTAGAATGAGAGATCCGTATAAATTGGTTTCGTATAGTTTGATTGGTCTTCGTGCGTACCTGACCCGAGCTCGTAAATATACGATACAAGTAAAGAAAAATGTTGCCATCTTGATAATGTGATACCTAAATTCCGTGCAAAGATTAGATCTTTAGCTTTTTCGCCATTTCCTTTTTGTATGGCTGAAAGCAGAAAAAGATTTTCTTTTAAATAAATAATTGAACTAGCTTACATTTTGGCTAGATCTAAGTTCTGATTCAAACACCTAATTTCCGTTATTTAAATAAATACTTTAAATCAAGTTGTCTTTTGCTAGACCCACTATGAGATGGACCATAGATAAATACGTTGGCCTATTTTTGATCAACAAAATAAATGAAGGAAACATAATTAACAAGTTTTTACTTATTCAGTTTTCCCCAACGAGTTAGAATATGGGCAGAACTCCAAACTGCACTCACACACTCATAATTGACAATGAATGGGGCAATAACTTATAAAACTAATCAGTTACGACCATTAGTCCAGTATCTATGAGGACGTACTACATATCGACTATTGGCTCTCACAAAAGGCCGCTCACACACTCTTATTACGAACGTTACATTGAGGTACATTAGTCTATAAGCTACCTAAAGGTAATCAATTCGTTTGGAGTGGGCCTTTGTATCTCAATGGTTCGTAAGGGTGATCGATCAAAAATATTCAATCAAAGTATATTTTTCGATCTCAGGCATGTAAACAGATGAGGTATCTCATAAAACTACAGTACGTAACAATTATTTGAACAAAAATACCATCAAAATAATGTTTATGGAAGCTTCACGTATTTGCACCACATAATAAGTTTTTCAATCCTGACATGATCGAACAGCTCGAACTAAGCAACACCTGACATTTTTCGGTTATAGGTTATTCATCCCCTTTTTCCTTTTACATTATATGCATACATAATTTTCCACCTCCATCATTGGAGAATCGACGTATGGAAATCCTTAGCGTGACAGGCAGATAGACAAAAGCTAAAACCTTACGCATACAAAGAACTTTTTGATCTCCGTACCTTTGCCAACCTTTTTGTATTATCGTTTGCTGTCACAACATAATATTTTGTATGACTGTCGATAATATGGGTATCAGAAACATTTACATAATTATTTCTAGGTTAAATATTGGTATGTATTTTGTGAATTCGTTATCTTTGACATTGATATACGCACATTTAGAGACATAAGGAGCGAAACAAATGAACGTTAGACATAAAGTTCTTGAATTTCAACCAACATTCACTGATTTTCTTGACATCTTTTGTGTTAAAAAGTGGTACGTTAGGCAAAAATGTGCCATATTTATTTTATACTAACGACCCCCGGCTTTTCATATGAGAGATTGACAAAAAAAAAAACTTTTTTTTAATTACGTACACAATAAAAAACAAATCAGACAAATTTGGCCGTGCCGTCATCAATAATGCACAATAGTACACGTTACATTAATGTATATTATTAAAAATACTTACGTTCCAACGATTCTTAAGTAATTCTTTCCAGCATACCTGCTTTTCATATTTTTAATACTGTGCAGAAAACAACACCATATCAGAATATTATTCAGTGAAAGATATAAATATTATAACATGTTTCTCACAGCTATTTCGCTCCAATAAGTTGAAGTAATAAGCTCGTCCGTAGGTGCCTTGTCAGCGCATCTGCGTTTCCATCTCGCAACAGTTGCCTACACTAGTTACGTATTCTCTACCTGTCTATGTTTCTTACATATAACTTTCACTTGTACTCGTACGAACAGGATAATTTTCACTATATATTGAAGGAATTCCACTAAGAAAACAAGGTGTTTTGAGATTCATAAATTAGATCAAATACACTATGTAATAAGAAAAAAGTACAGACAACTAAGCACCACAATTTTTTTAAAGAAATATATTTTCTTAGCAAGCCAAAAACAACATTAAATATGCATTGCATTGTTAGCACAAAAGTTTTTTCCATCACCCTAACAATTGAATAAAATAAAACTCGTTTTGTTACCCGACCTCAACTGAATAAGGAAAACGTTTTGTTATAATTGCGTTTAACAACGTTCCTTTATTTACAAACATTTAAATAAAAACGCGATGTAAAAAAATAATCATAAAATTCCTTCAAAGGAATTTTAATACCAGCTTACTTTTTCAGAGACTAAACGAACTTTTTAACTTCAAGCTCTCATGAAAAACGTATCACGAAATAAAATAAAAAAGTAACAAATTCACATGGTTCAAGTTTCCACAACGAAATATTTACGAATACCTTTGGTACGACGTGCCAAGCCTTTGTGAATCACAAATGGCGGCAGTAAATCAACTCATAATTTATTCAGCAGTGACGAATCGTGAGCCGACGTCTATCGGAGTCGACTGCCTTCAAACAAGTCCTTCATTAATTGAAACGAGACAATCCAATTATTCTCAAGAAATCAAATCCGAAGGCACTTAACTCTGCCATTACAGGCAAATAAAAAAAAGCTCGATTCTATCTGCTTGATGCAGTGGGAGACTGTTGAGGGAAGTTACTCGTTAGCCACGAAGATAAAATAAATCCCAGAGGGGTTGATGTAGTAAAATGAACTTTATAGACATTGTTTTGTGTATTCCAATGTCCATTTTCTTTATCTTCGAGTGGGCTTTCTGTTGCAGTATAATTTATTGCCAGTTGTTAAAACAATCGGTTTCGAAACATGTGATTTCTTTTAACACAATTTTTTGTAAAAAAACATGTAAAACGGAACTCGAAATTATAATATAACTTAGCATCACGTCGGTAATCCTCAAAAGGTTAGGGAGAGGTGTACCTAATAGTACCAACGGGCGACCCTATTGCCACCAACCGGGCACAAATCCTGACTTCGGGGGTGCTATTAAAACATTGCTGATGTAATAAGCCAATAATAATTTTCCCAACTCAGGAATCGAACCTAGGACCTCATGCTTACCAGTCGTGATTGCAACCACTAGACCAACGAGGCAGGCGAGCTCAAATTATCTTCTTATAAAATATTCATGTAAGCGATGAAGTACTTGCTGTAAAACGGACTTCCATTAAGATCAGGAACGTTTTTCCGTAACCCTCCAAGGAGGCCGTCTAATCATCTGGTGTCCTTAATTCGAACGCCCAAAAAAGGTTTTATCGCGCGGCTCAACTGGAGCCTCGTATATCTATTTATGAGTAGTAATAGGAACATACGTGGTTGTGAGACTTGCCCACCATTTTTATGTACTTGTCCCAATAAAATTTACTTACTGTGTCCCTAGAGGTCGTCCCAAACTGTCCAGAAATACAGCGAACATCTCTATTCTTTGAAAACTTTCAGGTGTAACTTTAGTGATGATAAATTTTCTAAAAGTAATTTTGGAGATAACTCTTCAAGTTCGTGCTGAATCGTTGTTTCTTGACAGTTGTAGATAAAACCGCCGGCGTCTTGTTATGAGATCTGGGTGATTTTAATGAGTGAAAAGCGATATCGCAGGACAAGAAAATAATAAATTCCATTTCGTTATTTTTCTCTGACGAGTTTATGAAACAATTTAGTCATCGGAAACTTCCAAAATATTATTTTCATCCTAAATAAAAACGGTTTGAATAGAGTTTTTAATTTTTATCGTAGCTTATCTTAAAAATAGTTTCATACTTTATTTTCCTAAATTCAAGGAGGACGTGACTCAATTAGGCTTAGGTACCTAAAGTGTCCTTGTGAAGTAACACTAGGCACCTAAGGGAATAGCTGCTACCAGGCTGCGTGTAAGTTCGCTCACACTGAACTAATTAATACCAAAACATACATAAGTGCCTACATGGTAGTACATTTGTCAATGCCATGCTAGTGGTCCCCTAAGGTAACGTTTAAATTTGTATTGGAGACCTAACAACTTGTTCATATAGTAGGTCAAATTAATAACCTTAAAACGGTAATTAATGTAAGGTTAGGCTGAAGCGAATAATAAACATATTATACTGAATTGCATCTTAAAAAAATCAATCCACATCGTCATCTGCTTACTAAAACTTGCTTGAAAACTCGTGTGACGTCATATTCTAAGACATTAGTATGACATTTTTTACCGGTGAGTGACGTCACAACCCCCCACTCAAATCTTAGACGCGTTTTATCTTCGTCATTTTTTATTTATTTGATAAAATAAAAAATACGTATCCAATATTTTTCGATAATCTAACAGACGGACTAATTAGAATCATATTTTTTTAGTCAGTAAACATCCCTATTCACAAACTTAGAATTTTTGAATATCAGGATCAAACACGACATATTCCCAATCAGCTTTTAATATTGCAAGCGCTATAAACAAAATACCAAAATGGCGTCAAACACGCGACAGTTTCAAAACTATTGTAAGCACATGTCATGTTGTTGTAATAAAGAACTATAATAGCTTTGCTGTGACTTTTGAGCAGAAGTATTCAAATACTGCGAGCTTTGTCCCAAAAGCTAGCCCATATTTTATTCAACGCTAGGTGGCGCCAGCAATCAGAATAAGGGAACACACACACAGACAAAAGAAAATTATTTAAAAAATTCAAAGTGCTGTACGTCGTGTAGTTCTAGGCAATTCACTTCCTTTTGTTGGAAACTAAGTCTGTGCGTTTTACATAAGCTAGATATTGTAATTTTGTGTGCCCTTAGCGTGTATAGTCGCTTAACCTAGCTTGAGCCCTTACACTCATGGGGCTGCGGGTAGTTCGAAAGAGATACCGCGGCCCCGGACAAAAAGGGCTAAGAAGGAAGATGGGTGGTTTTTAGTCAGTAGAAGTCTGGCAGTCCCTTCCGCTCCGCCCAGACCGAGAGGAGTCACAAAACAAAAAAAAAGGCCTTACACTCAAGGCACCCACAGAATAGTCTAAGTCTCTTCTTTCACAGAACAGGTTAAGCAGACGAGAACCTCCTAGGTTGAACTGCGAGATGCCATTCCTAAATAAAAAACAATAAAGAATAAGAAGATTTGCGAACTACGTTCAGCAGTGATTTGCTCTTTTATTCAATACAGAAACAACAGAAATTTTACTATGCTATACTTGAACCGAGCTGAATAAGTAATTGCACCATTCATCATTCATCATTTCAGCCATAAAACGTCCACTGCTGTACATAGGCCTCCCCCAGAAGGAGGGGATTTGCCATAATCGCGACGCTTGGCGGGCGGGTAGGCGATCGCAGTATGGTTGTTACGAAGGCACACATAACGCTGCTGCCCATTCTCTGATAAGTTCCTTAGTCGCCCCTTATCTTCCCGTGGGTGTCGACCCACGGGAAGATCAGTCAGTGTCAGTCTGACAGACTGACAGACTGACAGACAGACAGACAGACTGACTGACAGACTGACGGATAGACTGACAGAAAGACTGACAGACAGACTGTCATAACAGTATCAAACTGCCCATTTACACAACGTGTCTTTAGTTGGGGTCAAAAAAAGTTAATCTTAAAATACCGTCAATAAAATATGTACAAAAGATAATAATATCATCAAAATAAATCTGTCAAAACAACCCCAGGATGGATTTAAAAAATATTTAGTGTAATGACATAGAATAATGTCAGGAACCCAACGCAGGTACTCCCATTCCTGGGCAGCATTTGGACCAAAGTTGAGCAATCTTCTTTAAACATTATAAGTAAATATGCCAAGTAGCCTCTGTTTTTGTAACTAACTACCATTTTTCTTCTAAACTGAATTTTGCAATTGAATTTTTAATTTTTTTGAAGCAAAGAGGACAGGCTCTAGATTGTGTAGAGTTATATATTTCTTTTTGAAAAAAAACCGGTGAAGGTTGCGGAAAAAAAGGTTCTAATGTATCCAAAAAAAGGCCAATTCGCGTATATCCACGCCTTAAGTTAAATATTCCGAGACTTACTTCAATGCTTTTGAAAATAAGTACTCATTTATTCAGTGTTCATAACAAGGCGTTTTCAGGGTAAGGTTGCCTTCTCAAAACTGTTTAATTAATTAAATACACACCAAAAATCGCAATACATACCAGAACAATTCCCGAAAGTACATATTTGTGGGGATCATAAATAATTGCCCCATTTATTATCTAAGGAGACTGCTTTCGATTAATATTGTGGTCACATAACCAATCAATGGGTGACTACGCCTTTTTGACGAAGGCAAACTCTTCAGATTTCTGACTTATGTTTTCAGAAATTGGTCTCAAGACTCAATAGGCTTTTACTGATTATAATTGCGTTTATATATTGGTGTCAATCTTCGCACCAGGCAGCGAGCACTTAATTGAATTTCTGTAAATATAATACTATGGTCCTATAGATTTGATTTTCGGGTAGGAGTAAGAGGCCAAATATTGAAACTTCAGTTGCCGGCCAGATTTCGAGGGTCCTTACTGGAAAACAGGCCTAATTAAATATATGCGGTCGTAATTTAATATCGCACTAATTGCCGTAGAAGGAACCTTAGTAGTGATGATGAAAAACCAAAGGTCGTTCCCAAGATTCGCTTCCATAAACCTGATAAGGACATACAAAAAATAAATATTCATGACCTTTAAACATTTTATGATATCAAAATAATGTGCATTATACCAGAATTAAGTAAAAAGGGTTGATCTAAATATGCCTGTATTTTTATGAAAAGAGGCAACCACCCTTAATAACTTCGATTGACGCAATCCTAGGAAAAGCGCTATCATTTTCTTGTTGAATTATGAAACGTTATTACTTCAACGTTTCATAATTCAATCAACCATTGCACGAACAATTCTGGATCATTTGTCATAATTCTGCTAATAACCGCGCATAACAATGATACATTTGTAATCAAGAATTCGTTTCTCGTCAGCCATCGGGCTATTTTCATCGCTTTTTGTCGCCTTGTTAGACCCAACACGTTTTCTCATTTCTTAAACATTTTATGTATGAGGAAAGTATAGCTTTTTTGCCCTTACACTGAGCGGCGCCGATACAAAATGTATTAGAACCTTTTTATACTTTTAGCATCAGGATTTAAAGATTACAGTGTACAGCAGAAACCGTCCTTTAACCTTTTCCACAATTGAATTTTATATCGTTTGCGGTTTCGTGGTTTGGAAGCCTTATTTTAAAAATATTAAGTACTTAGAGTGCTGATGTTCTAAAATAACTTTTATCTTCTCCACTCTATAGTTTGTGCTTCTGTGTCGGAATCGGAATTAATTGTTGCTAGCACAGATATAGATACCTAGATAATGCAAGTGCACGTTCCAATTCGGCCTAAGTATTTAATACATAATGGGGTTACTGTGGTAGCAATCTAATTTGTTTAAAACTACAAAGTTACACCGTTACAACTCAAGAACTTAATTCTAGACATTTAAAAAACAAAAACGTAGTCTATTTTCTTATAACTTGTTTGTATAGTTACAAAATAGCGCTTATGACATCATAGTAGGTAGTCAAAAATGGCAAGCAAACAGATCCTGCTAGTCTAGGTACCAAAACATATGAAACAAACTAGCATACGTATATTCACTTTCATGTAGGTATATCCTGATGTCCATGAAAAAAATCGCTTCTATTGGATAATATCAAATAAAACCCGTTCCTGGAAAAAGAATACATGATGGAATGTTCTTTTTCAATGAATATGGACATCCCAATTCCATTCAAATTCAGGATTTTTCATATTCGTTTCAACGCGTTTCACATGATTTTTTTACAGGATTTAAAAATGCACAAGAGAATACCCGATGCTCTCTATTACAATAAAATGGGTTCGTATTTTCATATCGTATCTTAAATATTCATAGATAGAACGCCACTTTAAGACCTAAAGTACCTGTATGCACTATGTGTTATTAGAAGGCTGGTGGGCCAACTAAACCCTGTACCTAAGCTTCGTCACGACTTCACAACATAGTAATCTCACAAGTCTCTAGCAACGCAAACCTACCTATTTGTTTACAGTTTATGAAAAGAAAACACTCTTTACATAACCTCACGCCTGTAGTCCCCAAAAGGGTAGGCCAGTAAAGTTTTAAGACCCATGTAACAGGGGCGATCTTGTTGCCATCAACCGGGCACAAATTCAGACTCTGTGGCTGCAACTGAGAAATTCCGGATGGAAAAACTCTATTTCGCTTTGCTTGAACCGGGAATCGAACCTGGGACCTAATGGTCAGCAGTCAGAATTGCGGCCACTCGACCAAAGAAGCAGTCACTCCTTTACATTTTTTTATAAAGAGGCATGTCTATTTGCAAAAAAGTTTGGAACGGGTTGAACTATGTATTTATTCCCTTCCAGGATTATATCGAAACTTCTCGTCGGGGCTGCGGGTTGTTCGCAAGAGTTATCGCGGCCCCGACATGAAGGGCTAAGAAGGAACATGGGTGGTTTTTAGTCAGTAGAAGTTTGACGCTCCCTTTCGCTCTGCCCAAGAGCGGGTTATTTGATGATTTTCCACCCGCCCAAAAAAAAAAAAGGATTATATCGAAATATGAACAAGCTTGGAATGGCTTTTCAATTTCACATCAAGAATAAAATAATAATAATACAAAACGACTCCTAGAAAGTGCAATGACAACGTTTAATGTTGACTTATTAAATAGCAAAGAGAAAATAGTAGAAGTACTGATAACAGAGAGCCTCTGTTATTTACAAACGCGTAACTGAAAGTAAATAGAAAATATTTCAACTTCAACTTGTTTCATACGTCATAGTTTCAAACGTTTAGATTAAAAACCACATGAATTGAGCTGTCTGTCAACGTCAGCTTTCTAACATGGCAACATTTGTTCGCAGAGCATACGTTTTTTTTATTCACTAGTCAAAAGCAAAATAAATAAAAGGTTTACAGATACTCCTATGCGGGATTTTAATTCTATGTCATCTTGAAAGTTTTAATAAAACTCAAATTAAGAAAAAAAGATAGGGCAAGTATTTAATAGACTCGCACAGGAAAAATCAATCAAACAAAATGAAATAAAAAGAGGCAAGATAAAAACTTACATTGATTTATTTCTGTATAAGGCCAAAACCATGCTGAGATATCTCATCTCAGCATGATGCTATATCATTTAAAAATATACTATACACACACGTACAGTCCTATCAGAATGTTAATCTGACCATGCATCATTTCGGTCCCCAAGTGATGAAACAGAAACGCAAATGAAACAAAAAGACAGTAAGCCAAACAAATTCTGTTTAACAAATCTCTGCAAATCACCCTTTAATCTGCACTTAGAAATAAAATAAACATTTAAATGTAGCACGTCTTATGAACATCCACAAATTCGAGCAAACCTAATTACAACAAGAGAATACCGTTTCTAATTTGTATAATAAGATTCCCTTGTGCTTAAACGATTTTAATATTGTCCCTTATTAAATTGGAATGCTGCCTTATAATATTTGCTCTCTAAAATATTTCCATACCTCGCGAGTTTATTGGTCGGAAGCGCTACTGCTGAGTACAAGGCACTGGGTTTGATGCCCAGGCCGGGCAAAGTGTTATTAGGTTTTTCCATCACTAATTTCTGATTAGCAGCCATGGAGTCTGCATACAGTGCCCGATAAATGCCAATACCCTTCCTTTCTATGGGACTGAAAAATAAATGGCTATACGCGGGTGTAGGTTGGTGCATACACTCGTGTGTCGCCATTTATTTTTTGCAGATTTTTTTACTATTGGGTGCCCTGTAATCCACGAAGAGTAAGGCAGTGGTAAATCTAACAGTACACCCACATTTCGCCAGTTATGTTTAAGTCCCATGGAAACGTGGCTGTTACTGAGAAATTCTTGAGAGAAAAACCCAATAACACTTTTGACCGACCTGGGAATCAAACTCAGGTCCTCAGTCACTCTTGCGATCACCAGACCAATGAGGCAGTCCTTCGGAGATTAAAGGCGTAGAAAACTTTCTACGTGCAATGTCACTCGTAATTTTACACGTGTGTGTACTAACCCGGGTTTTGAAGCGTTCGGTCTTTACATAGTTCAGCGATTTGTTCACTTTCATGATACAGCTCATTGAAGCGTGTAGACGCCCGAGATTCTCGGGTTATAATTTTATATTTATTTCATGCATTTGTGTTTGTTATTATTTTATATAACTAATTGTAAAATGTAGTAGCTTATTGATTATTTAACGTTACCTGAATTAAAAATAAAGGTGCAAACATGTTTTAATATTATTACATGAAAATTGGACAAGTTCAAGGAGAAAGAAAAGAAAGAATGAAAACGGGCTACTTAAATATGCCATTTTGTGTACACATACCTGTTAGAGCGTATTGTAGCGTTCCGTTACATGAATCCTCCTTTTTTGTTTTAAAAAAATATTAGTAATTGGACCTTCCTTTTATTTATTTTTCTACTTGGCGTCATGATTTTTTAAAATAAGAATAAAAGTAAAAATTTGTGACATCCCTTGCCAATTTGTTTTGTCATTCGCCTGTGAGATACGAACTGATGATCGTTATAAAGTTAATTTGATTGATTATTTAAAATTTTGTCCGAGTGAAATCTATTTTGTCCTGATTTATCTATCAGTGTTATATTTTTCTACCTGTGATCCTGTTTTGGAAAATTTCCTATTTTTATCTTCTCTGGTATGTATTTATCTCGTGTATTTTTGATCGTTGATGCCCTATTTACCTTCTGTTACTGGTTTGTGTTCATTAGTCTTATCATATTTTTTATTTTTGCTTTAGGTACTAACCAGTCACAGAGGGCTATTTGGCCCTCTTCCGTTACCCCGAAGTCCTACCCGACTTAGTATGTACTTCATCAAGGTTTGCTGAGATTTTCACCTTTTTTTGATCTTGAAGAGTCGTCTCCACTTTTTATGGAGCGTCATCTAAATATTTCTTTCTACGTGTGAGAAAACTCCAGCGAATAACGCCTGTTTTGGGTCCTGAGCCCACTTTTTGTGGAGCGTAATCTAAAGATTTGCTTTTCTACGTGTGAGAAAACTCCAGCGAATTGCGCCTATCTTGGGTCCTGATCCTACTTTTAACTTTACATAATAATATAGTGATACCAACGGCGCATGAAATTTATCATGATAAAAGATCTGAAAGCTTCAAAGGATTTCGTCTAATAATTTTAGTTAATATTAAGTCTAGGTTAAATTATAAATTTTATTGTTGTTGAATTAAAGAAACTGTGTTAAATTTTACATTAAAAATCAATCATACCTCGGATGAAGCTTCAGCCAAGAGTCACATAATTAAAAAATATAATTATCTCACAGCGAATCTCTTTTTAAAATTTTAATCTCAATAATTATATAATTTTAAGTTAATTTTTTATCTACTTTATTTTTAAGGTTCTCAATATTATATATTTTATCTAATTAAATTTTTCTTGTGGTGATTTCTACTTTTATTTTAAAAACACTACAGTTTGATATTTACTGTAGCGTTCCGTTACATGAATCCTCCTTTTTTGTTTTAAAAAAATATTAGTAATTGGACCTTCCTTTTATTTATTTTTCTACTTGGCGTCATGATTTTTTAAAATAAGAATAAAAGTAAAAATTTGTGACATCCCTTGCCAATTTGTTTTGTCATTCGCCTGTGAGATACGAACTGATGATCGTTATAAAGTTAATTTGATTGATTATTTAAAATTTTGTCCGAGTGAAATCTATTTTGTCCTGATTTATCTATCAGTGTTATATTTTTCTACCTGTGATCCTGTTTTGGAAAATTTCCTATTTTTATCTTCTCTGGTATGTATTTATCTCGTGTATTTTTGATCGTTGATTCCCTATTTACCTTCTGTTACTGGTTTGTGTTCATTAGTCTTATCATATTTTTTATTTTTGCTTTAGGTACTAACCAGTCACAGAGGGCTATTTGGCCCTCTTCCGTTACCCCGAAGTCCTACCCGACTTAGTATGTACTTCATCAAGGTTTGCTGAGATTTTCACCTTTTTTTGATCTTGAAGAGTCGTCTCCACTTTTTATGGAGCGTCATCTAAATATTTCTTTCTACGTGTGAGAAAACTCCAGCGAATAACGCCTGTTTTGGGTCCTGAGCCCACTTTTTGTGGAGCGTAATCTAAAGATTTGCTTTTCTACGTGTGAGAAAACTCCAGCGAATTGCGCCTATCTTGGGTCCTGATCCTACTTTTAACTTTACATAATAATATAGTGATACCAACGGCGCATGAAATTTATCATGATAAAAGATCTGAAAGCTTCAAAGGATTTCGTCTAATAATTTTAGTTAATATTAAGTCTAGGTTAAATTATAAATTTTATTGTTGTTGAATTAAAGAAACTGTGTTAAATTTTACATTAAAAATCAATCATACCTCGGATGAAGCTTCAGCCAAGAGTCACATAATTAAAAAATATAATTATCTCACAGCGAATCTCTTTTTAAAATTTTAATCTCAATAATTATATAATTTTAAGTTAATTTTTTATCTACTTTATTTTTAAGGTTCTCAATATTATATATTTTATCTAATTAAATTTTTCTTGTGGTGATTTCTACTTTTATTTTAAAAACACTACAGTATGCATTGTTGCAATTCGCAAAGGAAAACTTGAAACCACGCCACAGATTGAACGGCATTTTACAATTTTATAAAGGAAATTCGCATTCATGTCCCACAGCATTAATGGTGCATGCCGTTTATTACAATCGGATGCTGTAGCACTCGATCGCGATGCGATTATTTAAGAACCGTGAACGTTATTCTTAGCGTAATGGCTTCCTAAACATGATGGCTTATAAACTACAAAATGACAATAAACCACGTCGTTTTGTCACCCATATTAAAGCCCGTCATCATAATTTTTTGCCATCATTCCATTATTTTTGGGGTCGACACAGCAAGTCTTCTTCTTCCATACTCCTCTACAAGGGTGGATCCACGATATTTTTCTGGGGGGGCCCATGGGGCAGGCCGGCAAAAAAATCTGTTAAAAAAAAATTGCTAAAAAAACACTAATAAAATCGTCTACAATAACTTTACTTTCGGAAGTCGGTGGCAATAAAAGTCAATGAAACAAACAAAGTCACCGACATTTTATTTGTAAGTATGCACTGTGATGGGAACTTTATAACCGTCTGCGACTCTATAACCCCCTGAATCCGCCCTTGCTCCTCTATAAGCCATCTTTCTATCTAACCATATCATTGGTCACACAGACCATCCATCGTTTCTTTCATCTTCCTCTAGGTTATCAAGACCTTTGTGATATTTTATAATATAAAGCTCTCATTAATTCCTCTCTATTCTCTCCAAGGCTCCGTCTCTCATCGATCGTAACATTCCAACACATACTAGGTGCCAATAACCAGCCACCTCTTAAGATTTAACCCTGCACAAGTGCATCGCCTTGGGGCACCTTTGAACTTTACCAGGCCGTGACTTGCCTCCCTTAGTTGAATTTTAAGCGGCAAACTACCCCGATAAATGCTTAACTTAGGATATCGAGCGCGCTACGTAAAGAATATACAATGAGAAACTGTGTGTTCTTTTGTAGCAAGTTTTGTTGGTATTGAAAAGGTTTCACAGTAAAAGTAATAATGTATTATTTAACGTGCATGCCAAATTATACGGTAGCAACAATTCAGCATTTAATTTTAGGGTTAGAAAGAGGTCATGACAATGTAAGCCGTAAATCGATGTGCAAATATTACCTTTAGTACCTACAATGTTACAAAAACCGCCGAATAATGGTTAAATATGAACCCTATTGTTCTATTCTCTGTGAAGGTATTCAGACGTATGGGGTCGCCGACTTGTGTTCTGCATTATGGATGAGGTCAAAGCCTAAATTCGAATATGGTCGCAGTGCGGGTTCTAAACCAAATCCAATTGGTTTTTCTGTTTCTATTATCATGACAATTAGTCACAAATCGAACAAAAGGTAAACGATAGTAGACTGTCATGTATTAGACAGGGTCTTCAATGTTCCGCTGCTTGTTTAATAAAAGATATCGAAAGCAACAAAAACTTTGCTCAATTTATTAATTCAATAAACAGACAGAAAACATGTAGCAGAATCCTTAGAGTACCAGCTTAACCACTGACAAGAAAGAATTACAACGATCTATCTAGAAAGTACTTACCCAACTTTTCCCTAGATACACGCCACGTGGAAAAACGCCACATTATTGCCAGCTATTTGATAAAAGACAGTCATTCCTAATTGTGTTGGCATATATTGTATATCGTAACTAATTAACTAGACTTGTGAAACTATTTATAATGCTAGTTTTTAAGACTTAAATGCATGTCAGAATGCGTATAATTCCATAATGTAATAAACTCTTCATTCACGACTTATTCCGCAATGATTTCGTATGTCGACAACAGTGCAGTCTACCCGTTCAAACTTCAGGTCCAAAGAGTGCATAAGTCTTAAAAACAACAAAATTGTTCAAGCTGATTAGGAGAAAATTTAAGAACACACGCACAGCGGAATTACTTCCTACGCTGTTTCAAAATCCAAAATAGCAGTGACATTGGAAGAATACTAAGACGATTTATCCTCTTTCCTTAGGAAGATTCTCAACAAATCTCTTCGGAGGTTTTCCCGTAGGTACTCATTTGGGTTTTTCCTTCTACAACAGTTTTTCTTGAACTGTAATCCAGTTATCTTTCATGAAAATTACAATTTTCGTTTGCCACTAATTTAATTTGGAGACTCGTCTTCGTTTTGTTTTTCTACCAAAAGAAATGGAGCAATTGTATTTTGGGTAAAAAAACTTATGGAGCGGTGAATTTCGCATCGCACCCGTATGAAAATTAGAATGAAGCCCACATGAAAAGTAGAAAGGTGTCTCCATGTAGAATTAATTTTGCATCTGAAGTTGCACAGAGTCTGTGATCTAAAACCACATTAGTTGCTTGTTTTTAAACAGTGTTAAATAAATTATTATATATTTTCTTAATTACTGGGCGTCTTACCGCATGCGAAAGAGCACTGGGAGACCAATGGCTACATGAAATGAATAAAAATAAATTGAGTTATTAGAGCGTACTCGACCCTATAATTACTGACGTAAAACACACATTACCCATACCATTTCCGCGATTCTTTCCCCAACCCATTCAACTGTAATAAAGGTTAAATCCCGGCCGTGATAATTAGGTACGTTTCGACAGCTGTTCAGAGCATCAGTCGTGCGTATATTTTATGTACTACATCATCGAAAGGTTCACTTTGAAGTCTCATTTGAATACACCCTTGGAAAAATAAATGTCGATTATGCCTCGGTAATACGTTTTTACCGGATACACATTGACTTTGATTTTTTGCTCGCTTTAATTCCAATAAATCATAGAATTCTTGTGACATAGACACATTACTCAAGATTTAAATTGCCTGAATGCTTCAGTCTACAAGGTTTTTTCATTCACGCATAAAGGAATTCTTTATAGGTTCCTAAAAAAAACACAAAATTAGTTTTATCTTGGTTCATATTTTAAGAACCAAACAATCCGCATCTCTTAAATAATATTAATCTTCTCTATTTCAATCAACAAAAGATTTTCAGAATCTGATTAATGGTGAAACATAATTCTTTCTTTTCAACATTTACCCAGATATTTAAAACAAAAAAACATAGAACATCTGTATTCTGCAGAATGTATGACATCATTAACACTCAGAAGAAGGTACAATCGCTTTCGATAATTTCAGCTGTTTCAGTGTCTAGTTAATAAATCACTAGAGTAAGCGATGTGGAGCAAGCACGTCATTTCTAAAGAAGGGCTTACACGGGCATTTTTTGGTAATAATTGTCTGACAACAGTTGCTAAAGGTACCTATTAGAATTTACTGGACCAATCATCATCATCATCACTACATAGTATAAAACAAAGTCGCTTTCTCTGTCCCCATATCCCTATGTATGCTTAAATCTTTAAAACTACGCAACGGATTTTGAAGCGGTTTTTTTTAATAGATAGAGTGATTCAAGAGGAAGGTTTTAGTATATAATTTGACCAACATCCACGCGAGTGAAGCCGCGGGCATCAGCTAGTAAAGCATAATTGATAAAAATCTTTAATACTGCAGCCTAGCCACTACTAATTGCTTCATAAATTCTGAATTGCCAATTAATTGCTTATGCTATTAAGTAAATTGCTCTATATGTAATAACATGTGGTACTAGCAAAACATTACTCTTCTTCTTTATCGTGTGGTTAAGTGCTCCTGGTTCCCGAGTTTTTAAGCCGCCTACGAGCCTTCTGCCTGCTTTACATGCCATCGAGAAATATCTTTCAGGCATGCTGTTTTCCTCACAATGTTTTCCCTCACGATAGCAAGAGATATTATACTATTACAATCCGCACCTGAAAAATCAGAGGATCAAATTACTACTTTATAACGTCGTAGTAAATTACCAATATTGCCCAGAGTTACCAACATAAAAGATTCCGTGTAAGCGTACCTTTATAGACGTTCTCGTAGAGTGCCGGCACCACACGCCCGTCATAATTAACCTTGTCTACGGAACGCTCTTGATCTTGACAGTACACTCGCCATAGCGATAAATTAATAAAACCACTAGAAGAGCCATTTTTATTTGTGAAACTTTTGTAGATTTTCTTCAAAATGTTTGCCAGTTTACTTTGTTTTAGTACGAAGGTATATTATATTTGTATGTCGGAACTGGGGAATAGACACGTGGAACCAGTAATGTTAGGATTACCTTTTATTGATTGAAACTTTTGTTTCAGTCGGGGCATAGCAAGGTTAGAAGGTGTTAGAACATGACTGTCACAATCACATTTTTCTACAATTAATTCAAAATGCACTGGCAATTTTCTAAAGCAACAATACAACAATTTGTCGTCACCACACATCATTCTGTTTTTTGAAATACAATACATTGAAATATGTATTATATTGCAGATAAAATAAATACGCACAAACTTATTTTCCCAACACCTTCTAGTACCGAATTTAATGGCAGAATGATTGCGTACCCATGTGACATCGCTAATACGATTGGCTTTAGTATTACGATACGGGGACGAACACCAGCCGTTGGCATCGTCCCAGATTGAGACCAGATGACAGACGAACGGGCATTCATGCATTGTAAACTGTTCGCGACATTGAATAGTTAAGCTTTATTTACCTAGATACTATTTGGGTACCGTGATCAGTGATCAGACTTTCAGGCCGCGCCCTGATGTGCCGCGAGTATTATTGTTTTGCTGAATATACCACCTGTAAGACCTGTTTGGCTTAGCTCAAAAAATGTAGACGCAACACGAAAATAATTCAGTGACACTTTGCCGATAGGTACTTTCCAAATAAAGGACGAATATGAGTATAACACAGATGCCAACACATCAAACTTCTGAAAAGTGTCTAATTTCTTTGCAAGATTTTCTATTTTATCACCAAAGTATTAGGTTCAAGGTTGATTGAAAAAATTCAACCATTTCGGGTAGTTCGATGAACTGGCGTCTGTAAACTTCGGTTTAGCTTATTTGAACAACAAATAATGCCGAATTGAATGAAACGAACAAGTGGGAAGCGTCACTTATCCAGGGCCGCCTACATTTCACAAAGCCCTTCCTATTAGTCACTTTTCTTTACACGGATTGCAGACTCAGTGAGGAAGGAGCATGAATTCACCGTTCAAATAAATGGCGGTTTAAAAATTCCGTAATAACTTTTACAAAGTATGTTTTGACATGTTGTATAAGCATTCTGTTTTAATTGTAGATTCAGTGAGTCTGATGCGGAACAAACGTCTTTAGTATGTTTGAATAATAGCAGCAGCTATTTGTATATCGAGGACAAAGCGAAGAATGTTATATGAGCACTATGCTGTGTGAGTGATAATTGATATTTTCATTTATTGTTTGGCTACTAAGCACTTCAATTTTCACTCATCACAATCTCTTAAACATAATTTATTACTCTGGTTTCGCCGAAAGACAAGACAGAGGTTTATACACATCTAGGTACATTTATGTTTAAATCCTATGCATTATCGGGCGAGCTTATAGCCATCAAACGGGCAAAATCCAGACTCTGTCTTCTACTGAGAAATTTCAGGTGAAAACATAAAATTACGCTTTATTTGGGAATTGAAACTGGGACCCCACTGCCAGCTGTAAGCCTTGACACCACTAAACCTAAGAGGCAGACCAGACAATTTCTCAAACTATAAAGGTTAAATAAAAACTTTATATAACGTTGATCCGTCGTCGTAACAACTCGTAGATATAGGTACGCTAAAAATATTTTCAGAAATTCCCTAAGGTGGTTTTGTATTTGAACGGAGCGACATACGCCAGCCAGTAGGTTAATATCGTAATTCTTGTTTGGATGGCCCATAAGTAAGTTTGTTTAAGAGGCCTAAAACAGCAAACATATGGGACGTACATTTTCTTAAGGTGAAGCTCAACATGACACCAAATGGTACCATGCGATGTCACGCACGCCAATAACGTATCGAGTTTAAATATCGAATTAGACGGGTCGGTAACTCTATGCCATAAGTATGATGATGATATGGCGGTAAGCTCAGACGCCAGTACATCAAGATACTACAATCCGTTGATTTTTTTTAATAGAATTCTATCTTTATCGCTGAAGTATTAGGTTCAAAGTTGATTTGAAAAATTTTGACGACTGACAAATAGACGTTTTATTTCAATATTCAGGTCAAATAGGTAGTCGTGTAAAATACTGGTATTCAGCTAAGTCCGTTTCACCTGGAATCCAAGGCACCAGAACATAGTTAGGAAAACGCTAATAATGTGATTTCAAAATTCTTCAAAGTCTTTTATAAATGTCAATAACGTAATGTCAATAAAGTTTTCTTCAATATTGTATTGGCTACATTTATGATATATATTTACGAGTGATGTGGGACAAGACGAAGAAAATCTTAATCCAAAACTTGTTACTACTTTGTAACAAAGCGGTCTGTATAAGCCCAAAATCGAAAATGTGCACTTTCGCTAGTATAGTCAAACTGTTTGCGACATAACCGAGCGTGTGTTGCAAGTCGCATCCATATAGCTCTCAGTAGTTTCAATTTTTTATGAAAAAATACAACCCACTAAAGCACACCTGTTAAAATCAAAACTGATTAGTTCCAAAGATTTTAGACAGTTTTGTCTTGGTTTAACAAAAATAAACAGCATATTTTATAAAACAGGAAATTACTCGATAATTGCTTTTACCAATTTCAGCTTTTCGAGAAATATCAGCTACGGATCGAAATAATTAATCTCCCAAATGTCAGTCACGCAATTAATTATAACTGGTACAAGTACAACAAAAGCGGATATCACGAAACAAGGTATTATCAAGTTGGAAATTGAAGCTTAAAATGATTTGATAGTAATTGTTTTGTACTTTGTGACAAGCCTAACATTGAGTCCTATTAACTAAAAGGGATGCCCAGAAGAACTTAATCAATAAAACTAATTTTCTGGATTAAAATGTGATTGACTGGCCCTAGTAAGTTATAAAAAGAATACCTAGTCACAAGATAGTAAAAGCCATTTTGTGTAATGATCTGCAAAAACAAAACACGGAAACACGAAATTCGGCAAAAACGAAAAATCAAAATGAACTAGTCTTCCTTCTAGGTCCGTTTGCGCATCAAATCTTTGAAAATTGTTCAAGGAATTTAAAATAGTGCTCTAATTCAATCTATTATTTCAAGTTGACACAGACAGGACGACGTTTTTAATGTATTTAATACAAAATGTATCCCAGGGAAGACAACTGCCTCGTTTGTCTTGCGGGTGCAAGTGCGACTGCTGTGCATAAGTTCCTGAGTTCGATTCCTAGATGGGGCAAGTTTTTGGTTTAGTTCATCAGGGATTTCTCAGTAACAACCACGGTGTCTGGATTTGTGCCCGTCCTATATTGAATGGGACTAAACATAACTGGCGAAATGTAGGCATACTAATGGGAGCTTGTCTCTGCTTAAACTTTTTTTTTTTTTTGTTCACGAGAGGTCGCCACCGCCGATCGTCGATGCTTAACCCTTCGGGCGTGATATTATGTTATAAATCCCAGTGATGCTTGTTACTAGCCAAAGACATTCAAATATTACTAGGTCTTAAATCTCTTTGTTACTAGCTGACCTTACAGTTATCTTAGGATGGGTTAGTATATTTCTTACAGCTCTACCTAGAAATAATAGATGCTACAACAAAGAGGTTATTCGTCCCCAGGGCAGCGTAATAGCCAAGTTTTGGGAAATATTCAAACTTTACACTCATTAAGATCAATTCGTAAAATGTGAAGTTTTTGAAGTTTGTCCGCAACAGTGTTCTTCAGTAATTACTTAACTTTTAAACTTTGCTTTGTATTACTGAATACTAAGTGAGTTGAGACAAAATAAATACCTCACCATTGTGTGTAAAAAATATAATTAAAGGCTCATAAAGCCCAGAATATGTCTTTCAAATTCTTTTGCTAACAATTTGTTTCAATTATCCCAAAATATATTGTTCAAAAAACATATAGACACATTTTAATGTTTCAAATGCATGACGTGGGAGTAATAGACAGTAGACACACCCACATTCTTCATGTTATGTATCTAGTATTTATTTTCCATCAACTGTAAGACCAACATAAACGTCGCAGACCTGTTGCTTTTTTTTCTTGTTTTCAAATAAATTGGAAATTACGAAACACGCACAGTGTCTAGAGGACGTCGTGCAAATAAATAAATACACAACAAAACACTCCGCACAATTTATTTAAATGACATTGAACGGCAAAATGTAAAAGAAATAAGAAGATTCTTTGATGTAGAAGTGTTAGATAATTATTACAGGAGTAAGTGGAAGCAGAATTGGATAATTTATTTTTTTTGTCTATATCAACAATTGTTTTTCAACGCTAGAAAGACTTAAGCTGTGGCAAGATAGTGCTTCACTACCCAATATATTTGTTTAACATGCTGAAAATCTTCCACCTGAATTTGAGTTGCTATCTGGAAAAGTTCAAATGGATTTTAATAGATAAACACGTGTGATCCTGAATATTCTTTCAGATATTTTAATATTTTTTCTGGTACATAATTGGATGATTTATTTCTACCTCAAACATAAAAACTCTTTTTATTATTTTTATAGTAGGACCAGCAATTCATTTTGTAAGCAGCAGAAACACGACTTCAATGGAGACAAACAAGCAATAAAAGCAAAGTCGCAAACACAATGCGCGCAGAATAATAGTGTCACAAAGGTGGTCGTTGCTTTGAGGGATTTAAAGAACAAAAACGACATTGTATTTGTATTACTTTTTTCATAGTCTTTGTGAGTGACGAATGCGAGGCAATACGAAACTATTAAAACTGTTGAACTATGCAGTTCTTTAAATATTGTAGGTAAAAGCATGCACAAATCAGCAAGGTCAGTAAAATGAGCATTTAAAGACTCAAATGAACCTTAATAATAGTAGACAAGAAATAATTCAGCGAGATTTTGTTAACTAAATCTCAGTTTGATGAAAATTGAAATATCAAACCTGACGTTACAATAAACACAATACTTTTTTATTCCTGTAGTTTCGACTCAAATGCACTAACCGTGGTTACAACACAATAACATTATTCACACCGAACTTTTCTAACTTCATCGCGTAGCTCTCGTAGAACGCTGAAAGAGGGATCTTTCAGTCAACGTTACGTGAACAAAGGATAGTCTTTTGTTTAAAAAATGCACAACTTTATGTACAGTCCTTTCATGGTTATTTTTTTACCTCTGTTTTTACAATGCAGCGACCTTCAATTGTCGTTGACGAACGACTTACCTAAATTATGTCGGAGACAAAAAAGGACTATAGTATCAGTATTCTTTTAATACATTCCCATGTTGGTCACAGTAAAGAAAACCTGCTAAGGTGGAGATTCATAAATCACTCTGCCCTAGAGTGTAAGCGTGGTGCTGTTCCACAAACGATGGGGCATTTAATATTGTGTCTTGCGTGTCCTGCATGTCCTGTTGTTTGTTTAAAACTGATAGACGCTACCAAAAGCGCCAAACTGGTACCTCAGTTCTAGGCCGACACAATTTAGACTGCCATCGGCACGCTAAGAAGAAGTGCCGCGTTTATCTATATAAGGGTATCCTGTAATGTATCGTGAATCCTGTAGTGACTGCGATAGACATTATGTCAACGTCGTAAGCTTCGCCTTTTATTTATATCTAAAGTATTTCCATTTATTATTCACGTACGAAGTCTACTGTGAACTTATTCTGATTTAGCTCTTTGGATTCAGCAGCGAAGTTTACAAATGCCTAACAATTTAAGGATCTGAATATCAGGATTTAGGTAAAATGTAAACGAATGTTGGTGTACTAATGGGTACACCTGGGCCCGGGCTCATCCCAGTTGTATACGTCCCTGTGTGCCTATTGGCTTTGTTCTGTTCTGTCTCCTGCTGATATGGAGGGAAGTGGAAATTATGTTTTTCTAACTCCTCCGCTATTCTTTTCTGATTAATTTGGTTGCGGGATCCAAGATAGTTAAATCGTTTCTCTGGGACTTCGTCGGGCTTCATTGTCTCGGAGCTTTTCTTGTGGTCGCCACTGTTGATTCTGGTTTACAGGAGTTACAGTGGTTTGGGAATAGTGTGGCGGGGTTGTCCCATTTAATGGGTACACCTCTGCCTATCCTCAACCTGCAACCTGTAAACCAACGGTTTTGGTTGGTTTACAGGTTGCTTTCGAAACTGCTGTACAGGAGGCGCTGGGATGTTGAAATTCGATTTTTCCATCAGGAATTTCTCAGTAACAGCCGCGAAATCTGAATTTGTGGCCGTTTGTATAAAATATGTCCCGGGCTTCAAACCAGAGGGTTTTATTCGCAATACTAGGGGTATTGCTTATACGACCCTCTGGCTTGAAGCCCGCGATGTCATATTACCTGGTCAAAGTAATTGAATTACTATCAGATAGGCAGTCAGGGATTGGGGATTCGAAGTGCGAATAGAAATTGGTCCGGTAAACCTAATCTTCTTTAAAAAAAAAACTAAATATGCCAGAAGAACCTTTTTTGCTAACACCCTTGGGAAGATATTAAGAAATATTATTAATATAACTAACTATCCTTGGACACTTTTTACTACACACGCGACCAATATTCACCGAGATTTCGCGTTTAAAGAAACCCAAAAACGAAGAGAAACTTTTAGCCGTTTACTGCTATAAAATTCTATTTCATAAGCAATATTTTCCTTTATAACACGCTGAGGGATAAAAATAAATTCAGTTTGTGAAATTGATTTTTTTTTCTCACTAGAGGTTATCCTTAACTTTGACGGTGGCAATTTCAAAAGTCCTAAGGGACACATAAATCCATTGTCCAATGTAACTGCTTCGTTGGTCGAGTGGTTGCATGCGCGACTGCTGACCACGACGTCCTAGGTACGATTCCTAGGTTGGATAAAGTGTTTTGGGTTTGGGTTTGGATTGAGTTTTTCCAACAGGAATTTCTCAGTAAGCAGCCACGGATTCTGAATTTGTGGCCGGTTGGTGGCAATAGGCGGGCAGAGCCCATTGCCATCAACCGAGCACAAATCCAGTATTTCATGGGACTTCAAAACATAACCGGCGAAATGTGGGTGTACTATTAGATTAACCTCTGCCTAACCTTTCGGGAATGTCCAATTTTCACCGTCGATATTTGTCAGTTAATGACATTTAGCGTAGAGCGTCGATAGTCGAGAGATACTCAATACTCATATACCTCAGATAATCCCGTATACCTGACAGTGATAGCTGTGGACTGTTGGCGCCGGATAAAGGCTCTCATCTCATTATATCGGACAAGCGAACAACAGTACCCACTCTAAATAATTAGTGAAATCTCTCCTAATGAATTTCAGGCCGGAGTTGAAATAATTTACATTTTATCATGCAAACAACTCAGTTTATTTCTAGAATTATTTTCTTCTAAATAGGAACTAATCTTAATAGAAATAGCGTTGGATTATTTTTGCTTGTTGTCACTGAAACAAAGGGAATAGGAAAACAGATCGTGTTTAGCTCAACATTAATTATATTTTACTAATAACTACGCTAAAAAAAAGCCTGGTATACCTGTTTTTAATTAATTCTACAAAAGATATGTTTATTTCTAGAATTACACAAACAGTATAATTAGAATTCACGGAATCATCGTACTAATTTTAAATTTACGATACCTTGCTTTTTTAATTAACTTAAATGTGTAAAAAGGACCATTTTCCTAAACCCGTAACATGGAATCTGCTATCGAAAATACACCTGAAAGAAAAAACAACGTAATCGTAATAACATTGTTAAAAGGGTCTCCTGAAAATTGATTTGACTAAGTGCCGATTTCTTTCAGTAAGTCAAGGGATATTTGAGCTCGGTAGGATAGAATGAGGCTTTTGGGCTCCCACATAAAGGCCTCGTTACAGGATGTAATACATTATAAAATTATTCAGAGTGCGAACTGGGGTACAAGAATCAAAGAGAAATGGGATAAAACATTTTCTTTTAAAGAATGAGTCCTTTTTAGACTAAGTCAAATGGATCTGATTTCTGCGATTCTTTTTCACCTTTTTTTATTCGTAGTATTAATGCGTCATTATTCTTAACTCAGGACACGCGGATAAGAGCAAGTAATACAAAAACAATACCAATATATTTATTTTCAGGTTACAAAGACACATAGAAAAATACCTTAACCTAAATATACATACCAATAACATTTTCGTTAGTAGAAGCAACTTAAAACTATGTTAGCAACACTTTATGTGCACGGGGTTTTGTGCGTTCTTGTGGAATTTGTCCGCGGAAGCGACGGCACACCACATCCGATCCAATCTAATATCTACAAGCTTTAGTTACCGACGCAGCAAGTTCGACACCTATTGTACAAGTTTTGGTCATTAGTTGGACGGAAATGGTATCGTTAACACCAAACTGTCAAAATCGAGTAAGTCTTTGTTGAATGACCTGCAATTAAGTGCCAAAAACGGGGGTAAGAATTGGCTTTCTGTTACGTTATTTAGGTACTATTTGGGTTTTGTACCCATTAAATATAATTTATCACGTCGTGTAATAAATAAGTAAGATTTTGTAGATTTTAAGTTTTCTCTTAAAAACCGAATAATTTTTAAAATACTTTTTTAATGTTAAAAATATTTTGAACAGCCTCTTTGGTCTAGTGGTGCTATGTATGAGGTCCTGGGTTCAATTTTCAGGTCGAGAAAATTGTTATTGGGTTTTTTCATCTGAAATTTCTCAGTGGCAGCCATGGAGTTTGGATTTGTGTTTGTACGATGGCATAGCCTCGCCCTCTATGACATGGGATATATATAATTAGCGCGAATTATATACTTAACTATATATAATGCGGGAGCACTATACTGTATACCTATACCTATGGCTATCCCTTTGGGGATTACAGGCGTGATGTTATATAAATATTTCCTCAAAAGTCGTTTAAAACAAGCGACAATACAGGAAAGTTTCCTGGCATACCGACGACCAGTGCAATTTGAAAAGTAGATGGAAAACTATTTGCCTACTTGAAACCGTATGAACAGCAGCACTTTTAAGACACGGAATGAAAAGTAGAAGTACTTTGAAGGCATTTAATTGCATCATTTAGCAACGTCATTTGCTGAAAAGGTAATTGCGTAAGTGCATCTCATAATTGCATTTTATCTAGAGCTTTGCTTTAAATTCGGTTGACTACAGCTTAGAAACAGGAACGCATGTTATCCAAGTACTTGGTAAACTTATCTGGTACATTTGACTACCCAATGCTGAGTGTAAGTCTCTTTGAATCCCGTCGGGGCTGCGGGTTGTTCGCAAGAGATACCGCGGCCACGACTTGAAGGGCTAAGAAGGAACATGCCTGGGTTTTTGTCAGTAGAAGTTTGACACTTTTCGCTCTACCCAAGAGCGGGACCCCTCCCGCTCTTAGGTAGAGCGAAAAGTGTAAAAAAAAATTTGAGGTTTTGTATTTTGGCTAAACGTTTTTCCGGTCACGTTATTGTATCGTATCGTTACATTTTTTTGTCTAAATAATTAAGCTTTATTATATGGGCCTCGATTTTAAACTAACATTTTTATTACTTTTATTATGGTTACATTTTGGTTTGAAATTGTCGAGATAAGAACAATCAATTTTTATTTTGGAGCACGGTCCAAAATTTTAATATTATTTCATAAATGTCTAACCGTTATGTGTATAAGCCCACTTAAAAACACCATTTAACGTAGGATACTTAAAAAATAACGAAATTCACTTATATAACCCTCGTTAATAATAAAACCCTCATATAAAAGGGCCAAATAAACTAACTTTTTATTTCGTTATCAGTGACAAAGTATCTGGGAATAATTTCGGTTATCTGATGTGGTGTCAGTCAGTGTGCTGCGGGTCGAAAGATGTTACTTTCTCTCGGGACACATTCATTTCGGTTGGGGAAAACAGAAAAAGAAACCTTTTAAATACCTATCTACGTTAATTTAAGCCAACAGCGTTATTTATGTGGATCGACGAAGATTTTTTACGAGACAATTCTTAATAGGGCTTTTAATACATTCAAATAACGTTACTGGAAAGTTTTGTGTTATTAGGTACACCTCTGCCTAACCCTTCGTGATTACAGGTGTGATATTTGTTATGTTTATTTAAATAAAACAAATCTGTTATACTTTTCCTTCCTACCTCTAATCTCTTCAATAGCTCTTTAGATCCAAACTCGATTTATACTTGCACAAAGTATCCCACAAGACTTTACATAAACAACATTTAAGCGGTAGATACGAGTAGTGGTGTGACAAAGCATTATTTGTTCCGCGTACTAGGTGCTCCGTGTTCCACAAATACCTGTTGCAAAAGGAACATTGTATCGATTCTTGTATAAATAGTATTGTGGGAACTAGACAGCTGTTTAATACCGCTTAATTTACTGCCGATACTGCTCCATTACGTTGATTTATTTAAGGCTACATCGGTATGAGACTTACATAAGTGTAGCATGTTATGATGATAAAAATAACCATGGCTGATGGGAATAGCTTATTACTTATTAGGTCGTCGAACTTAAACTAACCAACCAATTATAACTTAACTTTCGGAATAACTCATTTACTTTTACCAGACAATATGTCTTTTGGGGATATTACCAGTTGACTGTGTTAAGGAGGAGTTTTTTAAAGCCAAATTTTAGTATATATTGATGTTGTCCTCCTCTAATATATTCAGTAGATATTTACGTTATCCCCCCATGTCTCTGATACTTAAATATTTTTTCAAAAATAGTAACACAACCCACGTGATGAATCCCTGAAAATATTCACACATAAACTTTACGAGGATGCTTGAATAGATTCGAACACACATAGATAGATACTTACTCTAATTATTGATGTGTATATAATGTACCGATTGCATTTTCATCACTTGCTGGGTTGAAAGAAAACCTCATGTGGAAACCAGCGAGCCTTTTTTTATTTTTTGACGGGTGGAAAATCATCAAATAACCGCTCTTGGGCAGAGCGAAAGGGAGTGTCAGACTTCTACTGACTAAAAAACACCCATGTTCCTTCTTCCCTTCATGTCGAGGCCGCGGTATCTCTTGCGAACAACCCGCAGCCGTGAGAGATTTTTCTAGACGGCTTGTCTTGCTTTTGTGCCATGGGCGGCATAAAAACTTTGACACCAGGTTAGGTACTAATAAGACTTCAATCATTTCCATTTTTAGGGTTCCGTAGTCAACTAGGAACCCTTATAGTTTCGCCATGTCTGTCTGTCTGTCCGTCCTCGCTTAATCTCTGTGACCGTTAGCACTAGAAAGCTGAAATTTGGGACCAATATGTGTATCAATCACGCCGACAAAGTGCTAAAATAAAAATTGGAAAAAAATGTTTTATTAGGGTAGCCCCCCTATATGTAAAGTGGGAAGTGTTTTTTTTTTTAATTTTAACCCTAATGTGTGATATATTGTTGGAAAGGTATTTAAAAATGAATAGGGGTTTACTAAAATCATTTTTTGATAATGTCAATAATTTCGGAAATAATCGCTCCAAAAGTAAAAAACAAAGCGTCCCCCCCCCTCTAACTTTTGAACCATAAGTTTAGAAAATACGAAAAAAATCTGAAAAGTAGAACTTTATAAGGACTTTCTAGGAAAATTATTTTGAACTTGGATGGAAACAACAGATGGAAACTGCAGTTAACCAATATAATTTGGTCCCTGAATCGTATGAGCGCCTATACAATCCAGAGGTCAAGTTTCATTTGCCCGTATTTTTTTTTTAACTTCGTTTACATAATATTTTATTATCTACGGAACCCTACACTGAGCGTGGCCCGACACGCTCTTGGCCGGTTTTTAAAATCATTGTTAAGTAAATTGATCACTTGAAACGATAATGTCAACAGCCGATTAAAAAGATAATTATGTCATTCATAAACACCACTACAACATTAGCAGCCCCCGTAGGTCAGTACCTAAAGTGTCCAAAACGAGTCATCAAGTTGATAATGTCAAAACCATTATTCAAGTCAGATAAATTGGTTATCAGCATAGATATAGATAGACATATTGCTGTTTGCCGACGACATTGTTCTTGTCGGTGAAGATGGACCTGAGATCCAGAGCAGATTGGAGAAATGGCAACAGAAGCTGGAGAATGTTGGCCTGAAAATCAGCAGAAGTAAAACCGAATACATGTTTTGCGATTTCGGCGGTCTCTCCAGTTCTGGAGCCATAGCGCTAGATGGCGTGCTTCTTCCAGTTTGCTCCGACTTTCGGTATCTCGGTTCTCTCGTGCAAAGCGATGGCGAAATAGATCGTAGTGTCAAGCATAGAATTAGCACTGGATGGATGAAATGGCGGCAGGTCACGGGAACAATTTGCGACTCCCGCATTCCCCTTAAACTCAAGGGGAAGATTTATAAAACCATGGTTAGACCTGCTGTCGTATATGGATCAGAATGTTGGGCCACAAAAGGGATAAATGAAAGGCAATTGCATGTGGCTGAGATGAGAATGCTAAGGGGGATGTGTGGTGTGACGCGAATGGATAAAATAAGGAATGAGTACATAAGAGGAAGTCTGAAAGTGGCGCCGGTAAATGAAAAGTTTTGTGGTAATCGATTGTCGTGGTATGGACATGTGATGCGAAGGAATGAAGAAAATGTTGTGAGAAAAATGTTGAGTATGAATGTAGATGGCTATAAGAGTAGAGGAAGACCAAAGAAACGATGGATGGACTGTGTGAAGGATGATATGGCTAGAAAGGAGGTGACTGCTGACATGACGAGAAATAGAGAAGTATGGAAGAAGAAGACATGTTGCGCCGACCCCAAATAAATGGGGATAAGGGCAGGAGAATGATGATATAGATAGACATATATAAATATAGATAGACCTAGATAACGCAAGTATCTGTATGAAAACCAATCAAATTGATTCAAAGACCGCGTTCGGCGTCCCCTTCGCCCCAATCCCCAACTTGCAACAGCACCGACGTCCAACTAGCGCTATACACCGATGCAGACTGAGCGCGAAAGTGGCCACTTACGATTTTTGTACGTAAACTAGCACGCGAAGTAGTTGCTCTTGCGTTATCTAGGTCTATCTGTATCTGTGGTTATCACAGTGTAATTGTATAACGATTACCAATCTAGTCAATGTCACTGTCAATCATTACCATGCTCTTTCAATGTTTGACAGATTTTAGATATGCACAACTTTGTAGACTAAACTAATCTATTTGTAAACCAGACCAAACTGGAAAACAAAAGCTAGACATGTTCGAACTTTGAATTTGAACTATGTATATTAAAGCTGCTCGTATTGCTTACCTATCAATAACAGTGTAAGGTTTTGTATAAACTGTATCAACACAACCAAAACTTTCTTTAGACAGCCTATGGCTATTTAAAAACAATAATGGTTTGCACGATCCGAGGAGCTCGTGGCTAAATAATAGCGGCTGGGGTTGATCTTTAGGTAAAGCGGCCTTGCCTAGGTTGCTCAGTGGATAGATGTCCAGTATTTTACATAGAGCAACCCATATCCTTAATATTATATCTTAATACGATACCCCTTGGTAAGACTGATCTTGAACTTTTGGGCCACTTAAAACTTGTAACGACAGACAAATATCTTCAAATAACAGCACACCTGACGCCACGGTTGGCGCAGTGGCTAAGCGATTGGACTGCTGCGCTGCGTGTCGCGGGTTCGATTCCCGCACGGAACAAATATTTGTATGACCTGCAGATAGTTGTTTCGGGTCTGGGTATTTGTGTATGTGACTTTATATGTTTGTGAACGCACCCACGATACAGGAGAAATTCCTAGTGTGGGGCAACGTTATAAAAAAAAAAAAAAAAACCTGCTTGCATTTGGGCTTTACCTGCTTTCAGTATTGTAAATGGGTCACCCCCTTTTACATGAGTCTTAAACATAACTGGTGAAATGTGGGTGTACTATGTATTAAGTACATTTCTGCCTAATACTTCGGCTATCAACATTTTTTTAATAACTACAAAGCTTGACCCGTGATAGTCGTCTATCTACTACAATATATTGAAATCTGGTGGATAACTATTTCGAAATCTGGTGTGTGCACCGCCTAACCAATTCATGTACAGTCGAACCAGCTCATAAAAAAAAGGCAGAAATCTTTATAATTCTATTGCACTGAAAATACTGATTTCAATTTTGTTTTATAAAGTGTTTCGCATTAAGCGTTTGACATCAGTATCTAAATGTATCTATATAATCTTTTAAGTAAATACTTGTACTTATTAGCTTGTTCGACTTGTGGCGACAGCGACATCTATCGCAACACATGCGAACTAAATTGGCAAATCCTACATCGCGCTATCAACTTTATCCGCGACATTAGCCTATATAGAAAATCCCGACTTACATATGTCGGGCAGTTAGCTCACCAGACACAACACCCGTCTGGTCGGAGGATCCTCCCTTTTCTATGGGGGATGAGGAACTTTACACCTGTTCCTCATAATCCCAAAGGCTGTACCTATCAATACCAGGGTTACACAAACTAACTGAGTTATACAGCCTTTCAAAGTCGTAGCATGTATTCGCGTGTGAGTGTCCGGTTCTAGAGTAACGATTGATTGGATCTATACGTATAGGCCGCCTCAGTACATTGCATTGTGTCCATTATGTTAATAACGGGTTAATTCCAGTTCAGAGCTTCATTACCATTGTGTAAACTAGTAGGATTAAATTTTAATCATTTAGAACACTCACAGATTTCTAATTAAACTTTTTTTTTTTTATAAATGGGTTATTTATATTCCCGCTCTTGGGCAGAGCGAAAGGGAGTGTCAGACTTCTACTAACTAAAAACCACCCATGTTTACTTCTTAGCCCTGCATGTCGAGGTCTCGGTATCTCTTGCAAACAACCCGCGGCCCCGACTAATTAAACCTCTTTTTTTTTGGCGGGTGGAAAATCATCAAATAACCCCTCCCGCTCTTGGGCACAGCGAAAGGGATTGTCAGACTTCTTCTGACTAAAAACCACCCATGTTCCTTCTTAGCCCTTGCGTCGAGGACGCGGTATCTCTTTCGAACAACCCGCAGCCCCGACGGGACTCGCAGCCCATTTTAAAATTGCAAAAGAAAAGCAAGAAAAACAAGAATAGGGAATACATGGGCAAATAAACAGGTTAGGTAGGTACATAAAATAATATCTGATTTTTGAAAGTCACTAGAAACCAAACACTTATAAAACAGTTTAACCCGTTAATAACAACCTAGCCAAGTTAACAGGGCCACAGCCGTTGAGAACTTAATAAGACCAATTAATTATGGCCGCTTGACGTAATATGGCCGGCGACTAGCCATTTCCACCTCACTACAAACACTGAACTGGATATTTGACTTGCTAAAGTGAACCTGGACATCTAAAACAGGCTATTAAATTCCGTACCCTTTTATAACGTTGGGTTCATTGCCTTAATATCTCTTCGTACGAACCAAAACAAATGAACCATGTATCGTTTTAAATTAGAATGAATGATGATGATGATGATTTGAGGTCGGCGCAGCATGTCTTCCTCTTCCATACTTCTCTATTTTTCGTCATCTCATGAGACATCTCCTTTATTACCATATCATTCTTAACACAGTCCCTACATCGTTTCTTTGGTCTTCCTCTACTCGTATATCCTTCCACATTCATAATCAAAACCTTCCTCACGACATTTTCCTCATTCCTCCGCATCACATGCCCATGATTCAACAACCGATTTCCACACAACTTTTCAGTCACCGGCGCCACCTTCAGACTTCCTCTTATGTACTCTTTTCTTATTTTATCCATTCGCGTAACACCGCATATCCCCCTAAGCATTCTCATCTCAGCCACATGTAAATGCCTTTCATTCATCCCTTTTGTGGCCCAACATTCTGATTCATACAAGACAGCAGGTCTAACCATTGTTTTATAAATTTTTCCCTTTAGTTTAAGGGGAAAGCGGGAGTCGCAGATTGTTTCCGTGACCTGCCACCATTTCATCCATCCCATGTTAATTATGTCCTTAACACTAAATACATATATATCTTAACTGGCAGGAACTACAGTCAACATCTGATTAGCCTTTTGCTAATTATGTTGGGGTCGGCTTCCAGTCTAACCGAATGCAGCTGAATACCAGTATTTTATGGAGGGACTGCCTATCTGACGATATCCCATGGTAAGACTGATTGTCAGACTTTCGGGCTACCTGTGACGACTGTCAAAGATTTACAAATGACAGCCGGACCAACGGTTTTACGAGCTCCGAGACACGGAGGAAACTTTGTATGTAATGGCTAGTCACCCTTCCACGAACTTACCTAGGCAAGCGCGGCTTAACCTAAAGACTGATCCGCGCGGCTGTGGTGTATTAAGCCAACAATTTCTCGTAAGAATAATAACTGTAATCATTCTGAAATAATGGTCATAGTCATCCAAGTTATCCCTTTTAGAAAGGGAGGCAGGAACGTCTTGAAACTTACTTAATTAAAGCCGTTCATTAATGATCTATTGTGTTCTCGTCCACGGTAAAGTTAGCGCCTTCTGATGAAGAAATGCGTCTGAACTTTTTTCAGTGCCATTGTTGGGAACAACTTGTCTGTTTGAGGGTTTTCATTATTGAAGAAGACTTCGTTTTATTAGTTACCTGAAGCCTTGTGTATTCCTGTCTATGAGTTGTAAGAGCGACTGCTGAGCACTTCGTCAAGTTGCAAAAACCGTGCGACACTATAAATTTTAACTCTATTTTTCTACACTATTTCCAAACTACTGCAGCTACTAAAAAACCAAAATCAACAGTGGGGACCACCAGAAAAGAGCCGAAACAATGAAGCTCGACGAAGTCCCAGAGAAATTATTTAACTGTCTTAGATCCCGCAATGAAATAAATCAGAAAAGAATAGTAGAGGAGTAGGAAAAACATAATTTCGACTTCTAACTGAAACTTTAACTTAATACAGTGTTTACGTGCTGGAAAGTAGTTTATCAAAATATTTCGTCAGTACATTAAATCTTAAATTAATTATTTAAATATGCACCTTAAATAAACACCAATACAAAACGAAAATAACATTATGCCGTTGTACTGAAATAGCGACACTAAAATACGTTTCCTAAATTGATTTCATATTCCGTATCCTCGCGGGAGATAAGATCTGTGATTCTCTCTGGTGACTTAACAGCAGGTAAATGCCTACAGTCACAGCTCGCTTCTACATCGGAAGTCTATAAATAAGACTTGAGGTAACATAACATCCCGTCGGGGCTGCGGGTTGTTCGCAAGAGATACCGCGGCCTCGACATGAAGGGCTAAGAAGGAACATGGGTGGTTTTTAGGCAGTAGAAGTCTGACACTCCCTTCCGCTCTGCCCAAGAGCGGGAGGGGTTATTTGATGATTTTCCACTCGCCAAAAAAATATATAACATAGCATCACGCTTGTAACTCCAGAAGGGTAAGGCACAGGTGTACCTATTTGGTGTAGGTTACATTAATTATTGATTAAAATAAGTTATTAATTTCAGTCCAATGGTATTTGTGGAATGTACCATGTTCGGTAGGACTGGAAGCTGACCCGAACATGGTTAGGAAAAGCCTAGGGAGATGATGATGGTACTAGTGGAAGGTGCTTACTCTTAAAAAATATAGTATTCAAATTACATAACATCACGCCTGTAATCCCCGACGGGTTAGGCAGAGGTGTACCTAATAGTACACCCAAATTTCGCCAGTTATCTTTAAGTCCCATGTAATAGGGGGCGAGCCTATTGCCATCAACCGGGCACAAATCCAGACTCCGTGGCTGTTACTGATAAATTCCTGATGGAAAAAGCCAATAACACTTCGCCCGACCCGGGAATCGAACCCAGGACCTCATTTTCAGCAGTCAAATTACGTTGACTAATAAACATATATCACTCTTACCCAATTTTTCTTCTGTTCCTAAAACATTTCATTAAACTCTTATTTACAAAGTATTTTCTATTTTCTTTATCGCTGAAAGCAGTCTATCCCTATGCCCCACATGTGTAAGACGAATTGTCTATATCAATCTGCTATCTTATTTACTTTCCGGGCGGGAGTGATTGTATGTCTCGGGAGACCAAACAACTTTGATAGCTGTTTGTGCTCGTAAAGTATAGAACTATAATAAATACAGATATAGCTTTTCGAAGAAAATGAAGTAAAGCATGTACCTAGTTAAATTGTTGATGAAATATTTTCATTTGGAGGGAGGTGGGTTGATTTATTGAATTGTATGATACCAAGGCGGGACGTTTCGTTAAGGCTGCTCTCTCGAAAAATCTTAAAAATAGCGTGCAGATGAAGCAGCTTTTCACACCGGCACTTACAGAGAAATTACATCTGAGAAAAATTGTTAGTATTCTTCGAAGTTCACCCTCGGACTCCTTAATTTCAAATTAAATGAACAGTTCGCTTAACACTCTAAACGAAATAGACAACACAAATATTGCTCAGGCTTTTCACTGCGATATTGAAGATCTGTCTAAAAATATACAAGTACAAAAAAGAGACTGCAAAATATTTTGCCAAAATATACGTAGTATCTATAAAAACATAGACGATCTGCTACTAACTCTGTCTTGTCTAAAATTCGAGCCGGATATTTTGATTCTAACTGAATGTCAACTTAATACTATTAAACCTATTCCTAATATTCCGAACTTCTCAGCATTCCAAACTACAAATCACTTAAATAAAAATGATGGAGTAGTTGTTTATGTCACTAAAAACATTTCAGTGAATGTCAAAGAAATTAAATTAACTCATGCCTCTGCTTTAGAGATTAAACTTGATAATAATAATATTATACTGGGTGTATATCGATCCCCCTCAAATTCTAATGCGGACATGTTTATTAACTCACTTGACACGTATTTGGACACCAGAAAATCTTATAGTTGCATTGCCTTAGGTGGTGATATAAATATAAATCTTGTACCAACTCCATCTGAGCAGGCCCAAGAGAGAAACAATAGACAAAACTATATTGCAATGTTAACTATGCATGGATTGATGGCAGGTCACACTTTTCCTACTAGACTAAACAACTGCTTGGATCACTTTATGATAAAACTTAATAAGGAAAAATCATCTGCTCATATTGCCGTCTTTAATACTACTGTTACTGATCATTCTCTATTATTTCTAAACTTAGCTAAAATCACACTAAAAAATAAAATTCGTAAATCAAAAATAACTACCGATTTCAATATGGCACTTAAATCCTTAGTAGATAAAAATCTTGGGGAACTCTTGTTTTCAAATGACCCTGACCATGTAGTTAAACATTTGATTGATAAAATTTCGGAAACATTACGAGAAAATACTGTCACGACTACTATACCCAAAAGTCAACGTTCTATAAAACCCTGGATAACCCCCGGCATATTAAAATGTATTAGGAACAGAAACCAAATGCAAAAGAAATTAAGAAATGATCCACATAATGACATATTAAAAATTACTTACAAAAGATATCGAAATTATTGCAATATATTAATAAAAAAACTGAAGCGTAAATACGAGATGGAACGGTTAGCAAAGTCTACCACAAATAGTAAAAAACTTTGGTCAAGTATTAAAAATATAACGCATATGAAGCAATCTAACACGGATAATACTAAACTTTTGGAAGTAATGGAGTCGCCAATTGAAGCAGTTGATCATGTTAATGACTATTTTGCAGGAATTGGTAAACAACTCGCAGAGAAAATTTTGCCAGTTACCGGATTAGACGTTACAGCTGACTTGGGAGCAGATAATACTCAATTGACATCATTTGCCCTCTTGGACACAGATCTAGACGAAGTACACTATATACTGATGAATTTAAAATCTGACAGTGCTCCTGGATGGGACAACATTCCAACAAGTTTTCTTAAACTAGCTAAGTGCGAAGTTCTTCCAATTATTGTTCACCTAGCGAACTTGTGCTTTAAAAAAGGTATCTTCCCTAAACTCTTAAAAATATCTACTATTACACCTGTGTACAAGAATGGGCCCAAAGATGATGTTAGCAACTACAGGCCTATATCTGTATTACCTGCTATATCAAAAATATTAGAGAAACTATTAAATAAACGATTACTAGACTTCCTTAATAAATATAAAATATTATCTGAAACACAGTACGGATTTAGGCAAGGTAAATCAACTGAAGATGCAGTAACCGCTATAACATCCCTCATTACTGAAAGCCTTGATCGTGGAAAAAAATGCCTAACAGTCTTTCTCGATCTAAAAAAGGCTTTCGACACAGTCTCTGTTCCCATTCTCGTACGCAAACTAGAATACATAGGAATAAGAGGTACACCCCTGGAATTGTTCAAAACCTATCTAACACACCGAACGCAAAAGGTTAGAATTAGTCTGCATACAAGCAGAGACACTAATATCAGTTTCGGTGTACCACAGGGGAGCGTCCTCGGGCCCACCTTGTTTCTAATCTATATCAATGGCCTATGTGGCTTGGAGGCAGGTGGGGCTCGGGTCTTCTCCTATGCCGATGACACTGCGCTGGTATTTACAGGGGAAAACTGGGATTCTGTGCGGAAGAGCACCGAAGTGGGATTGTCTCGAGTTGATTCCTGGCTAAGAACGAATTTACTTACGCTAAATAACCAGAAGACTATCTATATGTGTTTCTCTCTTAGTAATAGAACTCAGCCTGACACTAATTTCAATGTTAAAGTACACCAATGTTACAATGTCCAAGGTACTAATTGTGCTTGCCCGACCATTCAAAAAGTAGAGAAAACGAAATACCTGGGTATTCTACTTGATCAGCGACTCTCTTGGCATAATCACGTTGAATTAGTTAGTGACCGTTTAAGAAAATTAGTCTGGATTTTCAAAGTATTAAGACACGTTGCATCAGAAAATTTAATTAAACAAATATACACTGCCTTAGCCCAATCTGTTCTAACGTATTGCATTCCTATCTGGGGGGGTGCCTCTAAAACAAAATTCCTAGATGTGGAAAGATCACAACGTGCCCTTCTCAAAACTATATACTTTAAACCGTATCGTTATTCTACACACGAGCTCTACAAATTATCAGACCTCTTAACTGTAAGAAAGTTGTATATTCTTATTTCTACCCTGAAAATGCACAAAACAACAATATTTGTTCCAAATATTCTTAGGAGAAGAAGGAGACACAGTTGTATACCTGTGGTTAGATTCCGTACTGCATTCGCAAGGCGACAATATGTTGCTCAAACTAAGAAAAGAAAACCTTGACTATTTGGCTAAAGACCCTTACATATGAAGAAACAGAGGCTCTTCTACATCCGGATACATAATAAAACACCTATCAGAAGCTTGCTTTAGCTTAATACTGAAAATGTATGCTTTTGGATTCACCTTCCTTCCACACACACACACACACCCACAACTACACACACATACACTTACACACACATACACACGCACATATACACACACGCACAACATACACACTCACGAACTCATAAATTTCCCATGTTTATGTTTTTTTTTTTTTTTTATTATTATTATTTTTTTATTATTATATTCCACCCTAAGTTTCCTTTGTATCTTGTTATTTTTGTTTTTTTTAAATGTTTTTACATATTTCATTCATTTATTAACAGGCTATGTAAAATGTTTGCACATAACTATAGAAGAGGGAGGTCTTCTGTTACAGGTATTTTTCATACCTAAAAGGAGGCCTCTACAATGTATTTGTTGAAACCTGTTGATTATGAAATAAAACTTATTATTATTATTATTATTATTATTCTACATGATATGACACGTAATTTGGTTTAGCCATAATTTTTCTATCGGTATCACATAATAAGAAAAAAAATCCACAAAATCACCTCCAAATCGTTGATTTGAACTATTTTATTCCTTTATTTTTTAACAAAACAATATAAAAAAAATATCTACTGGTTTGCAATACAAAGGAAAATAATTTGGTTTTGTTACTTTTTAAAAACATGCATTATTTTAATTATAATAAATTAAAATTCGTCCGTTTGAAGTCCGTGTCTACGATCGAGAGGGGTAGTTGGCTATGGACAAGGTCATTGGCGTGATTACAAGCCTTAAGATCTAGTACCGTTGGTTTTGCGTGAACGATGTTGTAAGTTTTCCGAATATAATGAAGGTCATCTTTTTAATAGAACAATTTTTCTTCATGTTTATTAAAGGGATATTTTTAAATGCATATATCTGTTTAATTTTTCAACATACTAGGTAACTCCATTAATTATCTGAATGCACACCAGAAAAATGAATCCTGTGCAAAAAAAACAATTGATTAGCTAAACATGTCCTACAAAAATAACTAAAAAAAGCACACAAAACGAGATGACCTTTTTTATCGAATTCAAACCAAAAATATGATTCGTACATCGAAAAAATACGAATTGTTTATCAAAAATTCTAACTTGCACTCTAAATCGTTCAGGTGAGGTTAGGTTGTGTTAGATTTTTGTTTGCTTATCTTGAGTACATAATTATTATTTTTTTGGGAAGGTTATGTTAGGTTACATTGTTAACAGTTCAGTAAAACAGTTCTGCAAATACCATTAAACAATATATTTAATTTGATTTATTTAGTGTGCATAATTTGTGTGCAAGTCAGTATTTTTGATTTAACTTTGTAATATTTTGTTCGAAAACGGGGAATATTCAGATACCGATTTAAATACATGCCTTTATTTAAACTGACACGTAGGTGTCTGTAATAGGTCTTAAGCAAACAATTAGTATGATAAACTGTAAAGTACTTAAGTTTGTACATTAGCATCTTGAATCTCCGTCATAAATATTGCAGATATTCAGGTATTTTACATCTCTTAGAGAACTGTTCAGAAGCTTATAATAATTGATTAAGCCTGACGGATTGAAAGAGCATAGAAATGGAGGTCAGCCGCACAAAACGAATTCTCACTTTATTCCAAACCAAAACCCTCGAGCATTTTGCTGTAATATAAACTTAATTCAAAGCACGTTAAATACCATAATACAAAATTGATACCTCAGACCCTCCTTGTTTAGAACGGAGGTTTCAAAATTACTTGATAGTTTAAAGTTGTTTCTAAAGAAACCTTAGTTTAGTTTAGTTTAGTTTAACTGGGCTTTTGTCCGCACTTAGCCTCTTGATTGGGCCATTGTGCGTGTCGTTCAAAGAATACCTACTCCAACCAACATAGGTCGTCCCAGAATTTTAGCAGCCTTCCCAGACTGCTGCAGGCTTCTGGGAGAGTTAATGGGGATCGTAGAGTTTGTGCCCGGTGATCTGCCACGCTCCTGCACTCTAGGAGTACGTGCCGTGGCGTTTCTTCCGCCTCCATGCATCCTCTGCACAATGGGCTATCTGTTACACCTATGTTGTGTAGATGTTTGTTTAAGGAACAGTGACCCGTTAAAATTCCTATGATTTTACGGATTTTGTCCCTTTTAAGTTTGATGAGATTGCGAGTAAACTTCATTGATGCCGCCGGAACTGCATCTTTTGTTTGCCTGCATCCTTCACTGTTTCTCCATTCGGTGAGGTGTTTTTCTGTGGTTCTTAAACGCAGCCATGATTTTATTTGGGCCTGAGGTATGGGCAGTAGTGGTTCCGGTCCAAATACTGTATCCCCTGAGCCTCTCTTGGCCAGCTCATCCGCTGCGTCGTTACCCAGCGAGTTGCTGTGTCCTTTAATCCATTGCAGGGTTACACTGTTCGTGGTTGCAATGGATTGGAGTGCATTGTGGCATTCCAGTATTAGGACAGAAGTAATTGTGTTGTTTTTTAGGGCTTGAAGCACCGATGCACTGTCGGAGATGATCTTTATTTTAAAATCTCTGACGTCTCTGGCTGCAACTGCTTGTGCCGCTCTGGTGATACCGATACATTCGGCTTGGAAGATTGTGTTTAATTTATCTAGGGTATTTGATATAGAGATGTTGAGATCATTCGAGAAGACGCCGGCTCCTGTACCATATGAGGTCTTGGACCCGTCCGTATATATCCTAACTTCATTGATGCCAGAGCTATCTTCTGCTTCCGCAGTGAGTTGGAAGTCGTAACTTCTATCGAACACATGTTGACATAAAGCTTTATCCATGGGCGCCTCAAGGAGTGGTATTTCCTTCAGAATCCCCTGCAAAACTTTTGAGTGTGTTGTTTCTGTATTTACTTTCCATAGTCCGTTTGATCTTAGTCTTAAGGCGGTTGCCTGAGCGTCCTCCTTTATGACCAGATCCAGAGGTCTTAAATTCAAAAGATACTCTAACGCTGCTGATGGAGTTGTTCTCATGCATCCAGTAGCTGCTACACTAGCTAAGCGTTGCAGACTCTGGAGTTTCGTTTTCACAGTGATCAGCTGAGTTCTGGGCCACCATACAACTGATCCGTAGGTAATAGAAGGTCTAATGACTGACGTGTATAGCCAGAGTGTAATCTTTGGGTTAAGACCCCATCTCTTACCAACTAGTCTTCTACACTGATTAAAAGCTATACAGGCCTTCTTTGTTTTAGCCTCTAAGTGACTCGCCCAGTTCAATTTGTTATCAAGAATTATGCCCAGATATTTCACTTGCGTTGATAGGGAGAGTCTGGTGTTGAAAAGCTTTGGTAGTTCTAATTCTGGTAACTTCCTTTTGTTGGTAAAAAGGATAAGTTCTGTTTTCTTGGGATTTACTGAAAGTTCGTGTTCTTCACACCAATCTTCTACTATCTGCAGTGCAGAGCGCATCACTTTGCACAGCATATCTTCAGCATTCCCGTTTATCAGTATAGCAAGGTCGTCTGCATAACCAATAGTAGTGTATCCTCTGTCATTCAGTTTCTTTATGAGGCTGTCCACTACTATGTTCCAGAGAAGTGGAGATAGAACGCCTCCTTGGGGACATCCTCTTACTACCTTGGCTCTTGTGGTAGTATTCCCCACTATCCGAACCGCCCTTTTGCTAACTAATTTAGTGATCCAGTTTTTTATAACCGGTTTTACACAAAATTTTTGCAGGGCGTGGTTAATGCTGTTGTGTATGGTTTTATCAAAAGCCCCTTCAATGTCTATGAAGGCCGCAAGTGTTGAGTTTTTATTGGTTATAGCCGTTTCTATTTTGTGCACTACCATGTGTAGTGCCGACTCTGTTGATCTGCCTTTCCTGTACGCATGTTGTTGGGGATGCAGTGGTTTGCTTTTTAGAGCTCCATCCCTTAAGTGTCGATCTACCAATCTTTCTAGTGTTTTCAGAAGAAAAGATGTTAGACTGATAGGCCTGAAAGATTTGGCGTGTGTGTAGTCCTCTTTTCCTGGTTTAGGTAGGAAGACTACTTTTGCCTCTCTCCAAAGTACGGGGATATAGTTGAAAGCTATACAGGCCCGGTAGATTGGTATTAGGTGCTTGGTTACCTGTTTTAGTTGCCATTGTAATAGGGCCGGGAATATCCCGTCCAGCCCTGCGGATTTGAAAGGCTTGAAGCTCGTTACAGCCCATTCTATTCTCTCCGCAGTTACTAGCTTGTTGGCCACATCCCATTCGCTGGTTGTTGGTGTGTTGTGGTGTTCAGTAGGCCACTCTGAGTCGGATGTGATTTGGCATCCGGGAAAATGGGTCTCCAGCAGTACTATTCTGGTTTCCTCGTCCGAGGTTGTGTAGGTACCGTCGTCCTTTTTAAGAGACCCCAAAAGGTTGAGGTCGCCTTTAGTAAGGACTTTCTTAATTCTTCCGGCTTGGTTTGTTGAGTTTATACTACTACAGAAGTTACGCCAGGACTCTGTCCTTCGGTGCCTGATCCGTTTTTTGTAGTGTTTCTGCGCTGTTTTATACTTGTCCCAGTCCTCGGTGGTCCTGGAATTTTTCGCTTGGTTGAAGAGTTTCCTAAGGCTCTTGCGCAATCTCTCTAGTTCTGGCCCCCACCATGAGGTCTTGTCAGGGCTTTTAGGAATTACAATCGGACATGCCAGTTCGTAACCGCTCAAAAGAGTGTCGGTTAGGAACTGTACGCCGCGTTCTATGTTGTCTGTACTAAGTAATACATCAGATGTTCGTGCATCACTGAGTGCATCGGTAGTTAATTTGGTATACCTTGTTATATCTGTTTTTCGGGGGTTACGATATGGAACAGGGTTTGTTATGTTATGGCGCAGGTTGAAACACACACGGCGGTGATCTGCGAAAGATGGTTCGCTCGACACGTGCCATTTCTCGATAAGATTTGCCGCCGCATGTGTAGCTAGGGTAATATCTATAATAGTTTGGTACCTAGAGCTTACAAAAGTGGGTTCCGCACCTATATTCATAATGTTTAGGTTTGTTTGGAATAAAAATTCGGTTAGTAACTCACCCCTTCTGTTTGCAACCTTACTTCCCCATAGCGGATGATGTGCATTGCAGTCAGCCGAGATGATGAGTTCCCAGTTCGCTGCCTCACAGTGCCGCACCAGTTCGACGAGTTCACTTGGTGGAACGTCACCGTCGCTCGGCATATACACTGAGGCTAGGACCAGGATGGTTTGTGTTTCTGTCACCAGTTTCACAGCAGTGAGATCTCTGGAACAGAATTGGTTAAGCAGTGTGGCTGCTATGGTTTTAGGAATATAAATACAGGTTCTCGGTTTGTCAACTACTGTGTTCAGCAGTAACTTACCACCGATGTTGTTTAGACCGCAGATTCTATTTTTTCTTATCCAGGGTTCCTGGATAAGGGCGACGGTCTTGTTGTTTGCCTCCAGCACTCTGCGTAAAGTCGCCGCCGCTATTTGTTTATGCTGGAGGTTCGTCTGTATTACATTTAAGGTAGAGCTAAGGGCTGCACAGGACATCTTCGTCGCTGGTGAGCCCGTCGCTCTGCGACGACGAGTTCAGGTCTCCCTCGCTCGTACCCTGTCGGGGAGCCGAGGTAGACGGCGTTGAGGCTGTTGCCCCACTCGTCGCTGCTGGTTCTGCTTCAGCCTTAGTCGCCTCGTCCGACGTGAAGAAGCGGATGTACCCACTTCCCGACATGTGTGCTACACGTCGGTCACGGTCGAGGATGACCTGCTTTTGGTCTTCGGGGATGCCCAGGATCAGGTGGACCACCTTCTCCTTGGATCCTGGTTCCTGGACTTTGTCATCCACCGACATGTCGTACAGCTGCCAGGAGTCAACTTTGTACCATGGGTTCTGGGCGCAAAGGACCTTGTGCAGTGTGGCAGCCTCCGTGATACGGGTGTGGATGAGGAGCCCTGCCTTGAGCTTCTTTTTCATCTCCGACTGTCTAATGACGGCCAGACTGGTATTGGGAATAGGTGATGGGATGGTTTTTACTGACCTTTCCAGCCAGCTGAGAGCGTTTGCGTCCTCACACCACATCGCTAGGACCCCGTCCATAAGGAAAGGGTGACCGCGGAAAGATGGGGCCGACATGCTCGGAGACTGCGGAGACAGAACGGCTTGCAGAATGCTATCATCAATAGCCTCCCGCAGCTGCTCCGCCTGGTTGGTCGAGAGGTCCCTTGGTGGAACGGTAATAACTGCTACCATCAGATGCGATTGTGTCGCATCCGCGTAACTTACCGTTCGCTTCGCTCCGGTTTTCGCGCGTTTGGCATCCCCTCTTGGAGTCTGGGTTTCATCAAGGCGAGGACGCTTCGAAGAAGCGCGCCCGTCCAGACTTACCCCTTCCCCAGACTGTTCCTTTTCAGGAGCAGTGGGAGCCGCCGCAGCTGTCCGCCGTCCGCGATGACCACGATGACCTCTCGGTCTGCGCCTCTTTGTCTGCTGACCAGATGGTGGTGGTGGTAGTGGGTTCTGGGACTCCGTCCCCTTGGGTGCCGTTGCCGGTTCCTTCGGGTTGGACTGTGTAGGCTCGCGCTGCGTTTCCGTAGCTGCAGTCACCGTCACAGGAGGAGCGGGTTTAGGGTGGGGTAAGGGTTGGGGTTTTGGAGCTTTCCCTCCCGCGCGCCAGTTGTGGCGACTACGTTCAGGTAGGCCCCTCTGCCCTTTGGTAGTTTCTTGTTGCACGCGCGAGCTCCTTTTGCAGGGTCGCTTATGTGCGGCAACTAAAGAAACCTTGTACCACTTTTATTTCTGGGTACGGGTCTATAATCATTACTATTAGTTACCTTCTTGAGTTTGACGAGTATCTAAAATGACTGCCTGTATACAATCCTGAACTGTGACGCTACAGTAATGGAAATTCAGGTATAAACTTCCACTCAGGAATATTAATCCAGGGATTTATAGATTTTAATAGATTACGATATGTAAAAATAAGTTGGGAAAAGGATTTTTTGCCTCCGTTTATTTAGGTTATAAACGAACAATGAAGTAAATAATAATAGTCTGTTAAAAACAGACACAATAAATAAAGAGCATGTTTATATATTACACCGACAATTCTCTTTTGTAACAAAAACCAACAAAAACTAATTTCAGTGATAAAATCTTTGATATGACGTCTCTCACAAGGTCAGGCTAGTTGGTCCGGATACTTCGCGAAAATCAAATAAGCGCTCTTCAAAGTAAATTATATTTCGCTTTTCACCGTTGGCGAACGTTTGGTCAACTTGTACGTTTCAGTATTTCATTTCACACTAAGGATCTCTGAAGCTCTGCAGTAGTACGAGTATATTAATATATTATATTTTCCGGGAATTAGTGCATTGTTTTATTTCGTTATTAAAATGGATTACTCGTAAAAACATTCGATACCTTCCATTCGTTTCCATTCACCATTTCGCGCTAAAATAGCTTTTGTTTTTGTAAAACCTATATTAATATTCATTAATCTGTGTGTGTTTTTCCAGAAAAACTGGTTTGATCTACCATTTTTTTCTCGTAAAAATACAGAGAAAGGCATACAATAATTGCGACAAGTATATTGTTATTGCCTTTTACATACTTTTCCCGGTACTACTTGACTAAAGACAAATAGCAATACTTCTTATATGACAAAAAGAACATTTAATTTGAATAAATTAATGTTCTTTTTGTACAAATCTTTTGTCCGCATAATAAGACTTAATTAACAACATATAATATGAGGATACACACATACACACACTCCCCTGTTCCATCATACACGAGAATTGCTGCCATCAGGTTTGAAAATTACATGGAGCACATAGTTAATAACTTTTAGTTCATTCGCCATTTTCGCATCGGTTAAGGTAGCATTTCATTGACACTAGGGTGTACCTGATAAGTTTACTTTTCGGGTAAAACGGAGCGTGTATAATGCTGCAAAATGCTGCAGGTACTATATCTACAAGCTTAGTAATCCAATAACATAAGATAATAAACTGTTACCATATTCTATTAAATATAGGAAAAAGTGTTTTTACGGAGGCAAGCCTGAACCTCAAGAAAATTATGTTACGTACGATTTAATTCATCTACTTGCACAATTTTTTGAGTGCAACTCAGTACGTCCTTCCTTTCCGTAAACCATGATGTTTTGCCCCAAACAAAAGTTCTTTCACAGCTATAATTTTTGCATAGAGTTATAAACTTTGATGTACGTAATGCTTAAGTTGACGTTTTTGTGAAGGATCTGTTTACACCTTTTGTATAAGGTGTAAGCACAACGAGCTATTACGCAATATATTTGTACATTATTAAAATTTATTAACGTACATTAGTATTACATTATCTTTAATAATGTGGTTTCCCAATGATTTTCTACTATGCAACTTGATTGAACTTGAAGTTCTTCATGATTGTTACGCAATTACCCAGCTGATGACACAAAACATCCTGATCCATAATTCAAGCGACACTGCAAAGCAACCACGGCACTAGATCAATAACGAGCTATGTAAACGATTTCACGGTGATATGAATATTTGTCCTACGTTCTACCGTACGGCAGACACGACATATCACCGAGTTCAATGACCGACGTTGTTTTTAAACTTAGTTTAATATCGATTTGTGTCAACGGCCAGTACCGGTACTTACAACAATTAATAAAACTGTCATAGAATTTGAGGTAGGATAATAGATAATTTTTTTTTTTTGTGAATCGATTTTTATTATAATAACAGAGTTTTTAGATTGAGAGATTTTTGAATTGTAATGGTTTTAATTTTATCTTTTTGGGTGTAACCGTTTACGGTTTTTATCATGATAATCATTCTTCTGCCCTTATCCCTATTTATTTAAGGTCTGTGTAGCATGCCTTCTTTTTTCTTACTTCTCTATTACGGTTACTAATTTATGAATAACGAAATAAGACAATATTTTTTTACTACCCATTTGAACTACAAGGTATCTACAATTATACAGATAACTAGCGGATTGCCCGCATCAAATTATTTACTAAAATATTACTCGAGAAAAAAAACAGCATGAAAATCGGTGCAGTAGTTTTTGAGTTTATCGCGAACAGACAGACAGACGCGGCGGAGGACTTTGTCTTATAATATTATATTTAGTGATGTACAGCCTGCTTGCCTAAATTATAGCGACGTAGGCACCCAATGACAGAATAAATTAAATTATTCTATTAGATAAAAAGGCTCATACCAATTTGCCATCAAAGAAGCTCAGTCGTTAGACGCATCCCTGTCATCAAAATAAATCTTTCAAACCCGAGACTACGTACCTTAATTACATTTACAGTGTGAAATATTTAGCTAGAGTTTAGTAATGCAATCTGAAATATGAGATTTTCTTTTTCAATTTACAATTTTTTTCATTAAAACTGAAAACTGGATATTTACCATGTTATTGTTTACTATTGTTTTGGGGTCCCAATATTTCTGAGCTGTTGCAAGAACGATGATCACGGATAAACTGAAGTTATTGCGGGTGCGTGGTTACCCTGTATTTTGTTAGTTTTTTGTTTTTCAGTGTTAATGATAATGTTAGCGACCAAGTCTGTTTAAAAACTATTTATTTTATTCAATAATCCTTTTTTAATAAAGTGAGAATACTGAATTAAATAAAATATACTCAAAATTATGTCTGTACGTTTATATAAACGTAAACAAAACACAAATCGGATAGGTCACGAATGGAGCCTGAATAGATTTAAAAGTTAGTACTTTTCGTCCATATTTGTACCCAACCCATCTCCTTTATCAATCATGTGGGGTTCTGACAGTGCGACAGTTGTTTATTGTTCTTGTAGTTTTGAAGCAACACTCTTTACTACAGTTCTCAAAAAGTGATATATCTAGAAGACGAACTGTCATTACTAATATTAATCGACCCTCTTTCAGACATATATACGTAAACAATTATTTTTGCTTCTTGGGACCGTACCTATATATTAAAATAAACGATGCTCTAGATATATACCCGCTAAATAAAAAAAATGTGTAAAAGTGAACTCTTTAAATATATAGGAAAACTTACATATGAAGATACAGAAAATTTATTAAAGATATTGAAATAGCAAGCTTTTATCACACCCTCTCACACTCTTTCACACACTTTCGCACTCTACTCACCGAGAGGTTAACACTCTACACACTTTTTCGGTTTGTTTTAGTATTAAATTTATTCCTGTCTAAAGATATACTCCTAATATTTTTATGTATTTATAAGCCAGTAATGTAATGGTCACTTTAAGGAAGAGCGCTGATGTCTGAGATACAGATATTTTTATCTAGTTCAGACACAGATGCCTTCAACATAAAATTAAGAAAATAAGAAATGGTACTATATATCTGTATAAATGTAACTTTTGTTGGTGTCAAATAAATTATTATTATTATTATTATTATTAATAATAGAATACATTTTGCCGTCCGTACCATGTTTTACAGTTTTGTACCGGCAAAGAATAGTGCTAACAAATTCGAGTGCAGAACAAAGACTTATTTGTTGAATGTATTAGAAACAGGTGCAAAAATATTGAATTTTGTTGTTACCGACCACCTAGAAGACCACTAGAAGAGCGAAGTCACTACAAGCATATCCTCGCTTACAAGGTGACCACCACACTTGGTGAACTTTATGTAATTGAAATAAACATAATTATTATTATTAGACTTTAAAGGCCCACCAACAAAACCACTGAGGAAACGAAATGCGAGAAGTTTCCCTTCCAATTATTCACAAAACTACAATTCCATTTCACATAAAATCATTTCACCGCTAACCGAATTTGTAAAATCAAATATGAATTCAACAAAAATCAAACTAGAATTTTATTGTTACCGAGCTTTTACGGCAAAGATTTTAGTATTATCAGAAGCTCTTTGTGGTAGTTTCGCCCGAAGCCATCGCCAGTCGCCTAGTTCCTGCGGAAATGGGACGTGAGACGTAATCTTACGCTTTTTAAGAACCACCAGTCTCGTTTTCCTTTATAAATTGCAGGGCTCAACACTACAGGCTTTACTATGACTCTAAACGTACTTACAGTCTGACCTTTGAGTCAAAGCGCACGTTTGAGTTTTATTTGAAATACAATTTATGTATGCGTCGTTATAGGGAACAGACGGAAAGTGCTGTCGGTGACTGAAAAGCTTGACCGTTCTTATAAGTTTATGAAGATAGAGATTTTCAACTACGTTATACATAATGGGGATGTTTACTGACTAAAGAAAATATGATTCTAATTAGTCCGTCTGTTAGATAATCGAAAAATATTTTTTTCGATGCGTATTTTTTATTTTATCAAATCAATAAAAATTGACGAAGATAAAACGCGTCAAAGATTTGAGTGGAGGGTTGTGACGTCACTCACCGGTAAAAACGTCATACTAATGTCTTAGAATATGACGTCACACGAGTTTTCAAAGTACTGTATCGTCTTCATTGTTTGTTTACGTGAAAAAAGAAAAAATACGTGTCCAATATTTTGTGGAAATCTATCTGACGGACTAATTAGATTTTTTTAGTTAACTACCCCGTTGGTGTAGATACAGATTGTTGTAGATTGACACATAAGTAGTTTAGAGCGATAAAGGTCGAAAGTGATTTTTTGGTTTCTTCATAAGATACCTTTAATAAATCCTAAGCCAGATTGGGCAAACATGACCTGCCCTTCGCCGATAGGAGCCCGGGCCGACCACTTTTTTTAAGTCTTGCACTCTACTACAACTTGATACGTTTACGTCTATACAACCAATCTTACTAAGGAGTATCATAATTGTGCAGGTCAGATAGGCAGTCGCTCCATGTAAAATACTGGTATTCAGCTGCATCCAGTTAGATTAGAAGCCGAACCCAACATAGTTGGGAAAAGACTTGGGAGCTGATGATAGGCCCAAAGAGATGTTCGCTTCCTACGGATGTTATTTGTATATGCCCTAGGCCAGATTAGGCATGGGCGAAGAAAGGCTTCAAGTCAAGCTTCTCCCTTTTCCATAACACCCTATTCTTTGTCGATTGCACCCCAGGCCGGCTATATTTTTAAGTGATTTCGATCTAAGTAGCTGGCCGTTAGCCCGTTACGCTTACCGGTTCGCGGTCTAAAATCAAGGGTCGTTTGCTCCCCGTCGGGGCTGCGGGTTGTTCGCAAGAGATACCGCGGCCTCGACATGAAGAGCTAAGAAGAAACATGGGTGGTTTTTAGTCAGTAGAAGTCTGACACTCCCTTTCGCTCTGCCCAAGAGCGGGAGGGGTTATTTGATGATTTTCCACCCGCCAAAAAAACAAAAAAAATGGTCTTTTGCTCCATAGGCCATTGGTCTTTTGACAAACCACAGTCGTTTTAGTGACTGCCCCACAGTCGTTATAGTCAGACTATTAGGATTAAACATTCATAACTCTATTCAGGTGAGCTAGATTCACCAAAGTAGTTAGTATCCAAGTTGACAGAGGAAGTTGAAGTGTCCAAAATTGCTCTCAGTCGTAGCTGCATGCATAATTGAGGTTAGACGGTACAACTTCGCATATATATACTAAGATTTGGCTTAGGATTAGGTTTGGTTTTTTCTTTTTGATTTGGTTTTTTTTTTATTTGGATTTTTTCAGTTTAACGAAGTACATCGTAACGTAGGTGCTATATGTAAAGGATTAACAATTTATGTATGGTATACTTTATACCTTCATAGATTCGAATGTTACCTTGTTTGTCTATCCGTCTGTTTGTCGTCTGTCTGATACATTTTCACGCCACGAACATTTAGGTTTTCGACGTTTGCAACTCAGAAAGACCATAGCCTGGGGTAGACATAGGATACTTTTAATCTCGTTCCCTTGGAATAAACCAATCTACAAGCGGGCAAAGCCGTATAAAAAAATTGTCGTATAAAAGAGTGACCATAAAATATTAAGATAGCTGTAAACACCGTATAAGGTGTAGCATTTATACGTGTTGAGTCATGAAGCTGAACAACTTTCATTTACTTGTTAGAACAAAAGTTTTTCAATTTCATTTCGTTCGTGACAAGGCATCATACAGGCGACAGGTAGACAGATAGACAAACGGAGTAACTTTTGAATTTAAAATACTAGTATCACACATACACACTTTTTTTATCGTATTATCCAGTACTAACTGGGTTGTGAACTCATGGGGGGAGGCCTTTGCCTTTTTATCCCAGCAGTGGGATTACACAGGCTAACAACACAGGGGTACAGAGTAACTGGGTTGTGAACTTCAGATAAGAAGTCGCATCCATGTAAAATACTGATATTCAGCTGCATCCGGTTAGAGTGGAAGCCAACCCCAGCATAGTTGGCAAAAGGCAAGACAGGCGATGATGAGTATAATGACTTTCGTCTAAAACAACAGCTACTTTTCATTTTAATCCACCTGTTTTAACCAACAAAATTATTTACGGAAATTCAAAACAAGTTCAAAAATGTTATTTCACGGCGTATTTTTTAATTTTCCATGAGTAACAACTGGGATATAATTCTTAATCCCTAATTAAGTCACCCTTCCGTGTAAAGGGTTTCATGTGGTGTGAGGGCGTGCGCGAGTCGTTGCAGTAATTATACAGCGCCTACAAATGGAACTTTGCTGTAAATAATTATGGCACGTTGAGATTCAGAAAAAGTTCAGGATTTGCCTCTCATAACTAGATATTTGAAAAGGTAGAGTAAACACATAACATGTGGATATTACCGTCATATAAAATCCTGGAATGATGTTTAAGGACGCGTTTACAAATCTGACTAAAACTTTAAAAAATAAGTAGTTTTCGGTTGCTGTTGCGGCAAAATGAAACAAAACCAAATGCAACCAATAATTACCACATATAGATTACTTCTTCATCTTCAAATGGTATTAGCTGTTTTTTCGAAAATGTTGGTTTATGATACTGTAAAAAAATATTTCCGGTGCCTCTCCACACAAAATTAACGATATCGTGTTGAGTTTAGGATCAGTTTTCTTCTATTTAATAACATAAATTTATATATTTAAAAATATTTTATGTAAGAATATATGTTCAACTCGAAATGGTATTAAAAAAAATATCAAAATGTTACTTACAATCCAACTCAGAAAAAAAATAAAATCGCATCTATATTTTCTACAAATTTTGCTTAATCGCGTGAATCTTATAGGCTTGAGTTACGGGTTATTTTACTTGTCACTGTCTTGATTTATTACACAAAAATTTTATAATTTAATATTAGTCTGCGCTCGGCCGCCGTCGTGGGTGGACCCTGTGTCGTTTTTTGCTGGATCTCGTGTTGAAAAAGATAGCTCTACGAACACAAAATATTTGTAGTAGTAAGACTCAAAAATTAAAATTGAACCGCGAGAATTCGTAAACGCGTCCTTAAGTGCCGAAATAAACCTTTAAATGAGAAGGAAGTATGTTTCTAGATTAATATTATAAAGCAGAAGATTTTGTTTGTTTGGTTGAACGCACTTATCTCAGGAACTACTGGTAGGAATTGAAAAATTATTTTCGTGTTCACGCGGACGAAGTCGCGGGTAAAAGCTATTTATCTATAATACACTCCATCTACTCCGATCTCTGCTCATAACTGTGTGAACGAAATGTAGTTCTTAAAGCGCACAAAATGGATGTAGGCAACAACAACAACAATGGATGTAGGTAACAAACCTGATTGTACGTAGGTATGGTCACGACCAGTATATGAAATGAAACCTATAATCTACGCTAGGTTCCAACACGACAATTGATAGTACAGTAATTAAGGCCGGACTAATCATTCTTGTTCATGAATAATTAAAAAGTGGGTACTACCTACTTTTTACACGACCTATTTAATTAATTATGTATAATTTCATTGAATAATAACTACTGCTCTGGCTTCAAAACAAAAATAAATTGCATGTAACTAAAGTTGCAAACATCCTTAAAAAAACAATAGCTGAAATAAAACATCATCTACTAATTAGTAATTATCTGAGCATATTTATTTCAACGCAGCGATAAATTACTAAAAGAATATAAAAGAAGCAGAGAGTCCTCTTTGTCTGATTTGATGGGGTAAATCGCGGTCAAACCAATGGGTTACCCTAATAATTCAATGAATACAAGACTTTAGAACCTAATATAATATTCATGATCAAACCTTTTCAGTAATTTATAACCTTACTGTAGTGTTGGCTTCAATAGTTAGGTCTCGTTTGCTTAGGGTTGCTCGTTTGCTTACCATGTAGAAGTTAGTTCAAAAAAATTGTTTGGATTGCAATTAATAACAATACTATATTGCCATATAATAACAACACATACTCGTACAATACACTATATTTTTGACCGCCTCCGGTCCTGTTTTCGATTCTCGGGTCGGGAAATGCTATTGGATTTTTCAGGATTTTCTCCGTTGGAGCCACGGAGTCTGGATGTGTGCCAGGTTCGTGACAATAGACTCGCCCTCTATTACGAGGGATTAAAAAAAAACAACTTGTGTGTATACTATTAGGGACACCTCTGCCTAACACTTCGGGGAATACACGCGTGATGTTATATTATTGCATTATATTCAGTACCGGTAATATATTAGCTGTTCAATTGTTTAACCTCTGTCAAAAGTACAGCATATGTATGGCTTTTTGATAGTGTCTTTAAACTAGACATGCGATGGTTTAAAAGTTACAAAATCCAGTCTCTCTGTATTAATTACAATACAGCACTGTAACCAACTCTTTCACGTAATAAAAATATCGTTCACAACAAAATAAAATGTTATGAATATGTAAATATTGGTTTCCGGCCACGATCGCTACTTTAACATGAAAGGAAAGTTATTGATACAGTGAGAATTCATCCATTATTTTATATAACTCACTTAAAAAGCGATTTTTACTAGGAATTTTAAAGTTTGGAGCATATTGTCAGTTTTTTACTGTATCAATACTAAGCATGGAATTTCTAGATTTTAATTTGCCTCGTTAGTCGAGTGGTCGCAGGCGCGCCGGCGGCATGTGGTTCTTTGTTCGATTCCGTAACTGGCGAAGTCTGGGTGTAATCATCTGCCTAAATCTTCGCGGATTACAGGCGTGATGTTATGTTATGACATTAGGGATCTATTAACAGACTAATGAACCTAGATATATAATTAGGTAGTTCTTTCACCTCTTCCCAATCACTCTCTAAAAGCGTATAACTTAAAAATCACCGACCCCATTACGTGTTGCTCTTCCTTAAAAGAAAACACTCGCCGAAATTACCTCACGGTTTTAAAAGGAGCTCCTTTAAAAGAGGTCAAAACCTTCAAGATTCATATTTCAGCATGCACACCCATGCCTCGGAATGGGGTTAATTAGTGTAGCATATAATATGTAGATAGATCACAAGCATAGCGCTATCAGGCGGCGCACACGTCCGCACATGCTTAATTGGATGACTCCTCCATAAGTGATACTAGGGGGTACGTAGTTTAGGCACTAGACGAGGCAGCCTCGACGTCGCGAAGCCTCTCCGAAACTACCGCTCTCATGTAATTATGCGGAAAGCTTTACTACTTTACAATTCACTATGCAAGAATACTGGAGAACACCGAATATTATGATATAATCTTATTAGAGAATTTTCAAAGGATACTGCTCGTTTTTCACAAACCCTTGAACCCCATTTTCATATTGCAAAAAATACAACGCTTACCCTGCCTCAAATCCCTAGATGCCGCTATAAATATGAAGCTAATATCTTTACAGAAACATTATGTCAGCTTTGAACCACAGGGGCCTTACTGAAACCTGCTTTATTTTTCGTAAATGTAATAAGTTTTCGTATAACAATATGGACGTGAAAATAAACACGCAATTTACTTTTAGAACTTACACGAATGTTGTTGGTGTAATTTTTCACACAAACACGACAAAATTGAGTTCATGAAACTGAAGTAATTAAAAGCTGGCTACGTGTAACAATGCTGTTCCTTTGAAATATTAATTGAAGCTCGTACGTTAACCTATAAATTAGCAATGCAATGCCCATCCAAATTATAAATACAGTACCAAGATTTTTGAGATTTTTCATAGCATAAAATACATCTTATCATTCTGTAGCGTTTACCAGAGAGATGTGGACCAACAAAAAATACGAAAAACATTTGGGTCAAAGGCATTGATGTTTTGTACTGGACAAATGATTTTATTTTCGCGATTCTGATGATAACCCCATGGAGTAAGTGATTTACTAATTTGTTCTGAATAACTACCTGAAACTTTGAAGTATATAAAAATATCAAAACTTTGCAAATAAAACAAAAAAGTAGTTGAGTGTAAATATTGATCGTCAAAATGAAAAATTCGTAGGCACCTTTACAAAGCTCAATTTCAGGCGAAGTGGAGTTAAACCATTTTTGCACAAGTAACCCCGTAATTTGTTGGGCAACTGCTGAAAAGTTTTAAATTTCGTCAAACCCCTCTGAAACGGAGAATAGATATTAATTTATGAATAGTAGCAAGTTGCGCGTACCGAATTGTGTTAATTACTGAATAAATTATGGAAATATTCGATGACATCATAGCTCCATTTTCATGAACTTTGGGCCATTTAATGTGCCAATTCTATTACAAATGTTCAACTAAACGATGCTAATGTCATTTTAATGGAATACCTACATTTACTTTTGATAACATATTTTTATAATAATAATTTTGAAATACATGAGAAACCGCATAATGGGAGCATAAAATAAAATATGATTTGCCTTCAATACAGTGAAATTCCGTATCAATATGATGCCGCAGTCAGCTCAAGAAAATAGATGACAAACCCCATTTGCATAGCGGAATACATTTTAGATTTAAAACTTTTAATACAATGCCTAGCGAATGCATTAAAATCCGTGATAGCAAAAGTAGTGTTTGATTTAACGTAATTCTTTTTTAAAACGATTAAATACCAAGACGTAGTTAACCAGATAGATATTCTAATTTCAAATTATAGAAATAATCCTGAAATTAAACCAATTAGGAAAATTATAACGAAACGCTTTAGCGTATCAGCCAGGTTTATGTTCGAATTTTAAGCGTCGGGGAAAATTTAAAAATATCTACACCAAAAACGTGTGAATACTCAATGATATAAAAACTAAAGATACGGTCGTCCGAACATTTGCTCGACGCGTTCTCCATACAGAGAATTGGTGTAGTCTGCTCGTTAACATAACCTTATATAAGCGGCGAGGCATTTCCGAGGTATAAAGAACATAAATAAAGCTTTTAATAAAATTTACGACCGCACTCGAAGAGAGCCGATCGTGGACTAGTTCACTTCGGCTTAGGAAAGACCTTATTGGGACCACGTTTGTGGCGTCATTTTAACATGCCGTCCGCCCAGTCCTATACGCAGTAATATATAAGTCAATGGTAATACTCTTTATTTAAAAAAATACTAGGTTATGATTGGAAGTTATCCTGAGGAAACATCTATACTAATATTATAAAGCTGAAGAGTTTGTTTGTTTGTTTGTTTGTTTGTTTGTTTGTTTGTTTGAACGCGGTAAACTCTGGGACTACTGGTTGGAATTGAAAAACTCTTTTTGTGTTGGATAGTCCATTTATCGAGGAAGGCTTTAGGCTATATAACATCACGCTACGACCAATAGGAGCGGAGCATAAATGAAAAATGTTGCAAAAACGGGAAAAGATATTCCTTTTTGAGTGCTTCCGTTGCGTGCGCTGCGAAAACGGTTTAAGTTACGCAAATATCATGTATCAAGGAATTGTTCCTCTTTAAAAGTTCTAAAAAAAAGTCCGCGATAGCATATGTCTATCTTTTAAGATTGACTCACTGTAACCATTTTTTACTATTAAAATGTTAAGTTAAAAAGAATGATATTTTGCGAAGCTTATTTAACCCATATGGTATTAATCTATATCTAAATAAATATGTTTATTAGCACAGAAATTTAATATAGAATATTTGTGCCCTTTACTCTATACAGTTTGAACAAATATCTTAGAAGATATCGCAATGTAAAAATATCCGCGCGACAAAATAATTACGCGTGCGGCAGTCATTCGGTCCGGTGCGGTAGGTTAGTGGGAATTCTGGCCTCCGGGGACTCTGGAGAAATTCAAATTCAAAATATTTACTGTTTACAAGGTACAAGGTGTTACTGTACATTTAACAGTAAGAGATACCTATAGTAATTCACACTTTAATATAATCTAAACTAATATTATAAAGAGGAAAGATACGAGTTTTTGTTTGTTACGATTTAACTCAATTTATGTTGACATGATTTGTTATGAGCTATATTATGTGACGCAGACGAAGTTGCATGGGTCAGCTAGTTAAAAATATCCTACGTCCTAATGCAGGCCATAGATTACATTTGTGCCAAATTTTATTATTTGTTCAGCCATTAAAGCCTGAAAGGAAATATGCAGGTAGACAGAGTTACTTTTAAAACTTATTCATTACTTAAAACTTAATTGATTTTTTATTTAAAATTTCAAACACAAAGCTTCAATAATTAACAGTAGTAAAATACTGTTAATTGTTAAAGCCAGCAGCCTTGGTTTGACAGCAGTCCCCTCGTCTATAAATACTTACAAACTGTGATGACCAATTAATCTGTCAACAGTTGAGATCACAGCAATTTTCCCTTTGACGGCTCAATGTAAATTGTATCATTCTCTTTAATTGATATTAGAATGGTATACTTTAATAATAGAGTCCGTTTTCGGTCGAATGGATAAATAGAACACTAGAATGGCGGTTACCCAGTGGTGGCGGTCCCGACTTACGAACAGTAAATCGTGGGTTCGGACCCAGGCAGGCGCATTACTTTGTGTAATTTATTTCATCACCGCTGCTCTCAAGACAGTGAAGGAAAACATCGTGAGGAAATCGACATGTCTTAGAACCAAAAAATTCGAAGACATATGACATGACACACCCGAGAATCGAACCCGGGACCCAAGCTCAGAAACCCCGGAATACCACCGCGTGATATGAAGTATACAAACAAGCTGTAATTATTAAACAACTGTTTAAATATGCAAGCGCAACGTTTCATTCGATTTGACACCTGACAAAATAGTGTATGATGAGGTTGTAATCATTAATTAATTAATTACTGTTCATTAGAGTATGTGGTCTGGAAATATGATATATGGTTGATACTAAATAGTGAATGAATTGACTAAGCAAATTAAACATGTCATTGGACTAACAAAGTTTTCAGTAAATAATAGAGATATATACCTAGTTTTACATAATTTACAAACTATTAACATACTTTAAAATAATAATAAAATCCTACCCTATGTGTTTTTGGCTAAGGGGTTCGTGTGCCTAGTCTTTCGGAATATCGTGAAGCGATGGTTCGGCTTTCCACGTGACCGGCTGGTCATTTTGACCAAAGAATCAGCATTGCCATGCAACATGGGAATATTGCTAGACTTCTGAGAACTTTTCCCAGCAGACAATTGTTGGTCGCCCTGCCTACTAAATTGACACTATTATTGAGAAAAATAAATATACACATACATACATACATAAACTCACGCCCTTTTCCCATGGGGGTAGGCAGAAACCACAGAACGCCACTTGCTACGATCAAAAAAAAAAAAAAAAAAAAAAAATATATATATATTTCTGATAAATAAAATATTTAAAATGCACAGCAAAGAAAAACCCATTAAATGAGTTAACCAAATTTGTCCATTCGCGGCAATATTTTTACTCCGAAAAACCATCAATCAAGTATAAAACCATTCCGTTAAATAAACGACGCGAGCTTCGAATTTCCAATATTATGATCGAATTTTAATTGGTAAAAAATCTTACACCGCACCGGTAACTAGAGTTGGGGAAAATGTAGAATGCTTGAAGAAAATGGTTATCTTAGACTTTTAGTCAATAATTTCACTACCAACTTATAAAAACGACGGATTTTTTACTCTTCTGTTTTAATGCAAAATAATACTCCTGTTCATAAATTATGAAGATTTGCACAAATTAAGTTACACCGTTATTTTCTTTAAGTCCAATCTCGGACCCCGACCCCTAAAAAACAATTGTTTATTGGTGTCTACTCGACCCCTTTTTTTTTTTTTTTTTGGGTGGGAAATAAAAATCAAAATCAATCAAAAAATCAAATCCACTCGACCCCTCAGACTGAGAAAATTTATTTAAAGTTTTTTTAATTTATTTTACTAAGCGTTTACCATATTTACTTATAAAATATTTCAAAGCTGTAGTGTTGGGAAAATTTATTAAAAAGCGATACAAAGTTAATGTTGACATCGACCTCACCACAGTAGAGTAAGCTTGCTCGCTCCGCTCTCCACTCTGTCAGTTGTGGCGAAACTCCATTAAGATACTGAACTCAAATACATTTAGCTCTCATTTAATACTACATATCGTATTTTACAAGCCAAATTCAGTACGTACTGAAACAAATGTTTCGTGAAAAGTGACATTGACAGGTCAATACGCCGCCATTTTTAACATTTGCGCGGGAATAGATTTCACATCAGCATTGTTTCCTGTTAAAACAAACAGATACCTACAGATTATTTCCTTAACATCTAGGTGTTTGAAAATATGTGAGAAATATTATTTATTTACCTTTCAAAATGAGTACCGTCGTTATTGATATGATATTATCTGATTCTGTGAGTTTTGGTCCTAAACAAACACTCATGGCCACATTCGAATGTTCAATCCATTTACGAATATTTGCGTGGACCGATCTGTTAACTGATTGTGTTATAACATAAACGCAATTACTCGGTAGAAAATATTATTTTCACTTAGTGTTTTTAATAACAGGAGGAGCTCGTGGCTTAATAAGAACTGCCACTCGGGTCGATCTTTACGTAAAGCTGTGCTTGCCTAGGTTGGTCTGTGGATGGGTGACCGCCCAACATACGGGGTTTCCTTAGTGTCTCGGAAAGCACGTTAGTAATTGGGAAAAGGCTAGGCAGATGATGATGATGTATTTAATAACATTTTAGTACTTTCACCTAATATTCTTTGTTCACAAAGAACCCAAGAGCCCGATTTTCGAAGCTTTTGTCATTCGAATGCTAAACTTTTCTACAGGTACTTATTTTTTTACGCGGCAGAAAAACATTCCTTTAGAAATTCAAAGGTAACCGCTTTGTACTAATAATGTTAAAGCATTTTAATTTATAAACGTCACGAACAATTTTTTCAGATATAAAACTTTTCTTTTCTAAATAAAAGCAGAAGTACAATTGTTAAATTAAATGAATATTTAAAATACTTTATTAAAGCAAAACCATTTATAAACATGAAACTGTAACTATAAGCATGTCTGACATTACTTCTTGGGTCCAATTGCGGGGTTTGAAAGTTCAATTTCGTCGGCAGTTAGGAAATAGGACTTAATTTAGTTTCTCGACGTATATTCTCGACATGCCCTTTTAGCGGTAGACGTCGGTGATTAGTTTCAGGGGCTCCTAACCGACATGTCGTCCTCTGAACCCTGTAGCTGTCAAACGTTGATAGACGACTTTCATACTACTTGGAAATCGAGAAGCGTGATCCCTGCTAATAGCTCGCTAATGGAAGAGCTGTAGTTAACAGGTAACTAAACCTAACAAATGTTTGTTTAAACAACAAATAAAAAACAAACTTTAAACAACCTGGAGAGCTGAGGTGCAGTAAAGTTTAATCAGATTGACACTAATTTGTTTCAAAGCGTTTCCAAGTGAAAGAACTGTCACTTTGTTTTAAATGTAAGCGTTTCTGAAGTTCTAAAAGAAATTAAGACTCTTTTCTCCAGGTGAATAATAAAAAACCTCTTATAACTATTGAACAAATCCTTTAACGGTATGAATATTCAAAGAGAGGAAACGCTGCAATACTACACAGACTGATAGATTTTTTTAAAGGACATTGAAAATTAAGTTCTATTTACGTCAGTCAAACGGTCGAGAGTGTAAAAAAGTGGACCTCCGTCTAAATGATGGACAGTAGAGAAGACAAATGGCCATTAAAGTGTTCCTAGGAGTAAGTAGATAAAATGGTTTGCGAAACAACTACTAGCTGGCAGTTAAGCGTAAACTTTATGACATGTAGTGAAACACTAGAGTAAATTGGAATTTAATATTTACGCAAGTTGTTTATTATTAAACCTTTGTCGGAAAGTGGATTATAACATCTAAGAATGTTTAATAGAATACATAATTAGATGTTTAATATTTTATTGTTTACTGTACTGTTTGTACTTTACAACGTTCCTAAGTTGTGAGCTGTTATATTTGATTCCAATAATAGGTATTACAAAAACGCTTGATCGCACGGAAAGTTCTAGTTTCTACAAGGTCCGTATAGTAAATAACTCCGGATGTAACCTGTACAATATTTAATTAGTGTATAGAGTATCGGTGATCGATGGTATGGCAAGAGAGAAGTATTCTGATAAGATGATGGCCTGCATCGCATCACCCCAAACGAATTGAGATAAGAGCAAGAGAATGATGATGATATTGAACATTTTCGTCTTTTCTTATTAAAATTGTTCTTCCATACATTTTAACATTTCTTTTTATAACCTTCGAAAAGTTTCAACACTGGCGAAGTTTAAATCTTGTATGTACTGAATTTAACAACAGTGAAAATGCTAGTTTGTCATTTAGTAGGTTACGGGGTAAAACAAGCCTACAATTATAACCCAACCTAAGCTTCACTCATCATCTTCCTGCCCTTATCCCATTCTATTTGGGGTCGGCGCAACACGTTTTCTTCTTCCATTCTTCCCTGTTTACACTTCAAGGTGGCATTTACTCCTTTCTCATTCATATAAATCACCTAACCTAAGCTTCACTATAAATCACTCATATCTCTTCACTTAAATCGGGACAAATACCAGCGCAAATATGAGAAAAGCAAATCCAATTATGTAAGCAAGTGTACTCAAGAAGAATTTACAATTCACGTTAACAGATTAGCAGTTGTTTTCTTTTCTCAGTAGGAACCCGAAGCGACAAGAGACTTAACTGTTGTTCATGTCAACACAAGCAGTGTTTTTCGTAGGAAAATAATGTTGTTCAGGGAAATGTGTGCTCAGTGAAGTACGAATCAAAGCTGTTTGTAAGATTTCTGTTGCGTAGCTCATGTTACTTTTAAAGAGGACCATTGTATGGTATAAATAACTAAGTAGATAAGTTTTAAGACAATTTTATGTTATGCACGGCGACTGAAGCTATACAAAACCAATTTATACGAATCTCTTATTTTACTAGAAATCTATTCAAAGTCAGGCCATGTTATACTGGAAACGTGTAGCTAGATATGTCACCGTGTGTACTAACTTTTTCCCGAAGATACTGTCGCATGGTTTTCCGGAATTATCAAACGGGAAAAGACCTAGATTCTATTATCTCATCCAGCTCAAGTGATACCAGTGTGTCAAGTTAACTCTGCCGTAATGGCAGGAAAAGGTGAAATGGCAGATCAACAGACAATCAGACACACTTATTTTTTCGCATTTAGTCTTTTTTTTTTTGTAGGGTTGGAAATCATTAAATGACTCCCGCTCTGGGCGGAGCAGAAGGGAGTGTCAGACTTCTACGGACTAAAAACCACCCATGTTCTTTGTTAGCCCTTTGTGTCCGGGGCCGCGGAATCTCTCACGAACAACCCGCAGCCCCAGCGCGCATTTAGTCACCTTAAAACTTGTGGAACCCTAAAAATGGTTCTTCTTCTTCGTGTCGATGATTGATTTGATTGGCTTCCCATTGTTATCAAATTAAATTTATTACGACCAGAACTCAGCAATTTGGACGAAAATAAAATAAAGGTTTAGGTCCATAGAATCTATGAACTGTCTGAGCCCTTTCCGCAAACATTTGTCAACGTTTATTTGTTAATGACACTTCGCTTCTATAAGAGGATAAAACAGAATTTTGGTTAGCCAAGCGGTAAATGGGTTTTTGAAATTCGGAATCCACTTATTGTGGAAAGCCGTATTTAAAACCTAATTTTCTTATTTTTATTAATTTCATTTTTATGATTGTTTTACTGAGTTTTCTTACTGCCTCTATCTGTGAACAAATTATGTAAACGACATTTCCTAAATGATTTAACATCAAATCTTGATTGTTGGGACAAAAAATGTAAAGGAATTCTCAAGCAATTTGTCAAATCAACAAATATTTACATTTCCATTCATCAATAGACACGGAAAGGCATTGAAGCTGACTAAGGAATAACACTACGGCCCTGAAGAAGCGGCCTTTGGAGGGGTTCAAGCAACAAAACATAATTGAAACTAATCTATGCGATGCTTTGCTTTTTCCAATAATTCCAAGTGTTGAGCCGGGTTCACAATATCCACTCCAGCACGTCTGTGACTGACTGAGGACCCTCCATGTCGTGTCGTTATCCGCTGTGTCATGTAAACCAAGCTTGAAAAAATTATCCAAAGCAAAATAAAAGGCGAAGTTAGGTCAACTGTACAGTGGAACTTTTCGACGAAGTTGTGTTTTTATTTGCCTGATTTTTCTTTGCAAATGTCATGTTTTGCATTTTAAGTTCTAGTTTCCTGTGAAGTTTACGAGTACAGTTTTCATTTCATTCTAGTTCTCATTTTGGCTTAGTTTTATCTAATAAAATTCTTGGTGTGGGTGATTAGATACATAGGTAAATTAAATAGACTACACTACTACAGTACGCCACTAAATAACTGGCAAAATCTGGGTACTTTAAGTACACCTCTGCCTAATGCTTCGGCGATTACAACCTTGATGTTATGTTATTAAATAGAGAAAATAATTAGAGTAGATATTAGTTACTAGCAAGATAAAGAATACCTGACTTGTTATGCTTTATATTTTTACTAGCTGAGGCCCGCGGCTTAGGGCACGCCACATTAGTGGCGGTAAGTCCCCTCTTTGAGGAGTTGCTTGAGACTTGAGAGGCGCCACGGCGCCCTCACCTTCCGTCTGGCGCAGGTACTCACCGGACACGGTTGTTTCGGGAGGTACCTGCACCGAATCAGGCGGGAGGAAACGCCCGGATGCCACCATTGCGAGGATCGGCCGGAGGACACGGTGGAGCACACCGTGGAGGTGTGTCCCGCTTGGGCAGAGCCCCGCCGTGTTCTCGTAGCGGCGATCGGCGGCGGCGACCTCTCGCGTCCGGCCCTGGTGCAAGCCATGGTCCGGGGCGAGGAGGAATGGGACGCCATCGCCTCCTTCTGCGAAGCAGTGATGCTAGCGAAGGAGGTGGCGGAACGTGAGAGGGAGAGAACCTCTCGTCCCAGCCGCCGCGGGAGGCGCTCCGGGCGTCGGGGGCCACGTGATGGCTTCCGGTCACCGTAGACGCGGGCCTGTGGACGGTGAGTGATGGGTAAGCTCGCCGTCCGTCCGTCTTATGACTACGACAGGCCGTGTCGACGGCGCGTTCGTGTTCCACGCGCGCCTCAAAGGGATGTCAGCAACATAGAAGGGGCCCGCAAGGGCCGACGCCCGTCGGGGCTGCGGGTTGTTCGAGATACCGTGGCGTCGACATGAAGGGCTAAGAAAGAACATGGGTGGTTTTTAGTCAGTAGAAGTCTGACACTCTCTTTCGCTCTGCCTAAGAGCGGGAGGGGTTATTCGATGATTTTCCACCCACCAAAAAAAAAATCCTTCTTAGCCCTTTATGCCGAGGCCGCGCTATCTCTTACGAACAATCCGCAGCACCCTTTCAACCCCTGACAACCCTTTTTCGCACTGAAAAGTAGCCTATGTCCTTTCTCAGGCTCTAGACTATCTGTGTACCAAATTTCATTACAATCGGTTCAGTAGTTTTGGTGTGAAAGCGCAACAGACAGTTCGGACAGACAGACAGTAGAGTTACTTTCACATTTATAATATTAGTAAGGATTTATAAAAACCAAATCGTATTAACCCCAATCATATTCAAATAAAATAATATTCAATAATCCTTCAATATGCGATGAAACAAAGGCCTTTAATCTCCAACGTCCCAGTGGCGAGCTTTTACCTAGGCTCGACCTAATTTGGTGAATTTGAAATTCAAATTAAAACTATGTAATTGCTGAGCTCGTTCACAAAGTGGAAAACGTTTCAGAGTATGTTTTATTTTATTAACTAATACTAATATTAAGGTTTCGATTGAGGTAGTATTAACTTTTTTGTTTTGGATGATGGGAAATCATCAAAAGACTCTTCCCGCTCTGGGCAGAGCGGTAGGGTGTATAAAACTTCTATTGACTAAAAACCACCCATGTTTCTTCTTAACCCTTGTGCCGAGGTCGCGGTATCTCTTTCGAACAACCCGCAGCCCCGACGGGAGGTAACAATCTTCTTGAGTTGCTTTTAAAACAGAAACTATGAATCTATGTTAATCTCCACTAGATTAACATAGATTCATATTTTTTGGTGGATGTAAGATAGACTGCAGTGCATGAGGTCCTGGGTTCGACTCCCAGATCGGGTTAAGTATTATTGGGTTTTTCCATCAGGAATTTTTCAGTAAGAATGGAATTGTGCTCGGTTGATAGCAATTGGATCGCCCCCTTAACAGGGGATATATACATAGGACTTGAACATATATATTTTTTTTATTGGAGAAATTAATTTGTACAAATGGGTACTTCTCTACCGAAGCCTAATCGGTATTAGAGACGTAACGTTACGCTATGTGATGTTATTTTCATTTATTAATTCAACTTTCAAGTGCTGTTGTGAAAAAATCGTTCCAAAGTTATTTTTAGCAAACAATAAAAACATTGGCACACATTTTCAGATAAAGGGTAATACCCAATGATAAAAAACGTGTTATATCAATATTTTTGCATCAAATAAGTGCCCTAAATCGTGCATATCAAAAGCCTGTGACCCGGTTTCCCGCGCAATGGCGGCTATCTCCCTACTTACAACTCAGAACACGCCAGAAAAGAAGTCGCTGCACTTATTGACTATCGGATATTGATAAAAGTTTTACATTGTGAAACCGCCTTTATTTTGAACTTTTGAATTGCGAAGGAACGTTCGCTAGGTTGCCCATTGTGTTTTTGTGTGTCCTAGAAAATTATACAAAGTGTTTTTCAGCCTACAGTATTGGATTTTAGGATAGAATGAGCTATAATATTTTAATACAAATTAATGTTAATTATATTCATGTTCTCGCAAATATTTCTTATAGGTAGGTACACCTTTTGTTTAGCTTAATTTACAGAAAGCTTTATAATATTCGTAGTTTGTACCACAATCTAAAACCAATTAGTCCCTTGTCATTAAGAACGACAGTCCTGAAAGATATGATTTTGTTTGCGTGTAGTTTGAAGAAAATTAAATCATTATTGGTATGTTGTGTAGGGGATGAGTACCTACTCAACCTACAAAAATCAATTGAAACGGAGCGGGTTCAATTGATTTTATTAGTATTTTCGAAGATGTCGAAATGAAGTCATTTTGAAACATGAAAATTACTTCGAGATCAAGAACTCTATGAATGTCTCCTTTAAATCTGTTCGTGACAAGTTTAGACTCATTAACCTTCATCGTAATCTTTGACAAAATATTTAAATGTCAAACTGCTTCCTTCAGCAATAAACAATAAACCTAAAACCACCAAAACAAATGACAGACAGATAGGTCAATTTGTCATTTCAATAATAAGTTTCAGAATTAATTCATAACATCGCTTCAAGTTTAATTTCACTAAAATCATTAATTGTTTTAAGTCGGAAAGAGCAAAAGGTTTCGATAAAACAAACACTGTATGAAACAATAATACACTAGTGAAGTTGTGGGAACATTAAATTGGAAGCTTTTAACCTTATTGATGTTTCATTTTGCAGGCGGGAAACTGTTTCATACACACACATACATACATCTGCATGGTGAAATAATTATCATGCATCTGTTCTATAATTTTATAAATGTTAAAGTCACTCTGTTTGTTTGTTACCTTTTTACGACTAAACAGCTGATTGGATAGTAATGAAATTTGACTAAGAGATAGATTATATCCTGGGGAAGGACACAGGCTAACTTTTTTTTCTTACATACACATCAAAGTTTACACGCTAACAAAGTCGCTGGCAACAGCTAGGGTTGTATTAAAACAAAGTGATTTTGACATTAGAATGACTGAATATCAAATTCTTTGTACCTACATCATTTTTCTGCCCTTTTTTTTGGGGTTTGGGAAATCATCAAATACACGCTCTTTGGCTGAGCGAAAGGGAGTGTCAGACGTCTACTGACTAAAAACCACCCATGTTCCTTCTTAGCCCTTTATGTCGAGGCCGCGGTATCTCTTGCGAACAACCCGCAGCCCCGACGGGATCATTTCCCTGCCCTTGTCTCATTCTATTTGAAGTCGGCGCAACACCTGTTCTTCTTCCAATCTCCGTGTCAAACGTCACGGCATCATTTACTTCTTTCTCTTTCGTATCAATCTTCACACAATCCATCCACCTTTTTTGGCCTTTCTCTCCCTGACCATACATCAACATTACTATCCATCACTTTTAGTCAAATTCTTTGTAAATTTTGTTAAAATATCGGAAATGATTATATCTTTAAACTTTATTGCCGTCATTAAAAAACAGCGTTGAGTTTCCAATTAGTAAGCTCTTGATAGGTTTCCGTGCTTTTTCGCTCTCGCGGCAAATGACGTCACAGTTCACTACACAATTCGACCTACTGCATGCACTTCCATATGGACAATTTTATTACTACCGCTGACAGCTAAAGTGGTTCAAGCTCGGAGCAAATTGTGATAGATTTTTATTTGTGTAAAAGCTTGGTAACTAAACCGTATGGAACTGTTGTTTTATTAGAATAGATATAACTTTTATTAAAAGAATATGTAGTGACAAAAACTGAAAAGAGTATGCTAAGGTGGTTCGGTCACGTGGAGAGGATGAATGAAAGTCGATTAACAAAAGGTATTTACAAGGCGTGAGTGGTAGTGCCGGAAGGGGACGCCCTAGAAAGACATTCACAGATCTTATTGGTGCCGTTCTTCAGAAAGGACAGGTGCGTAGTACTCGTAACCGGCGTGCGTGTATGACCAGATGTATGAATGTGGACGAGGCAAAAGGAGTATTTAAGGATCGTAGCAAATGGCGTTCTGTGGTTCCTGCCTACCCCTATGGGAGGGGTTATTCGATGATTTTCCAACCGCCAAAAAAAAAAAAGGTTAGGGAATTTAACCACACGATAAAGAATCAGAATAAGCATTAGACCCATAGTGGTATTTTGTGTCGATGGAGTGGCTGATGATCCTTCCTGAAAAAACGAACACAGATGTGGCATCAGTCAAACACACTACAAATACAAAACAAAACAATCTGCTGATATCAACGGAACAAATAAAAACATTAACAAATTAACCGTCAAGTCCGAAATGGTACACAACAATAAATTACTTGTCAATATTGCACAATAGGATTAGAACAATGATCTAGTTTCGTAATCCACCGATATGCGAGCCAACTACATAACGTAACACATAACATCACGCCTGTAATCCTCGGAGGGTTAGGCAGAGGCGTACCTAATAGTAGACATCGCCAGATATGTTTAAGTCCCATGTAATAGGGTGTAAGCCTCTTGCCACCACCGGGCTACTGAGAAATTTCTGATGGAAAAACCCAATTACACTTTAGCCAACCTGGGAATCGAGCCCAGGACCTCACGCTCGGCAGTCACACTTGCGACCACTATGCCAACTGACCCGTTGGAACTGCGGGTCCTGTCGGGGCTGCGGGTTGTTCGCAAGAGATACCGCGGCCTCGACATGAAGGGCTAAGAAGGAACATAGGTGGTTTTAGTCAGTAGACTCCCTTTCGCTCAGCCCAACAGCGGGAGGGGTTATTTGATGATTTTCCACCCGCCAAAAAAAAAAAAAGGCAGCCAACTGAATTCCGTAATATAGCACACGACGCGCGACGTCTCCAATAAGATCGATGACATGCTGGGTAGATAGGTACAACAGTACCTATGGTACGATGAGCTATGGGAAGTAAATTACTTTGTCACCCAATGATAGATCACTATTGATCTTCACAGTCAGGAATACGGACGTAATTCTAATGGCGAACTAATTTTGTGAACCAATACTGCGGGCCTATTTTGAACGTCACTTCTAAACTCAAAAAGGTGTCGAGGTGTGAATCCACGATGATTAATGATGTCAATTTTAAAACAAATGAGTTCGATTTCGATTCGTGTACAGTTCCAAAAGCGCTACTGAGAACTCATTGGTTTATGAACCTTATCGGTACGGAGAAAAGGGATTTAGGCTTTCAACCTCTAGAAAAGCTATTTGACAGAACGTCAGCTGGAGTTACAAGGAAATTGCTAACATGATAAGAGTAACACAGAGTGGAGTAAATGGATGTCTGAGGCTAAATAATTTGCATCAGTCTACCTATGCTTTTAGACGGATTAGGTCCCTGTCAAAGGCTTATCTGATGGGGAAAATGGGAACAAGGTGCCGCAATATCATTCGTTCCTGCATTTGTAGTCAAATAGACTAGTTTGACATCAATTTTCATGACGTGCATACGTAGTTCACCATTCCAATGAATTGTGAACTACGTATGCACGTCGACCGATGAACCGATATATTATATATTCAGTTTATGCGCATCTCTCATTCTACGGGAAATCTACACAATGCCATGTTATACTGGAAAATAGCTTGATATGTACTTACCGCATCTTTTTTTATAATCATACATCAGTCTATATGATTTTTTCAAAGTTATGCCAAGATCGAGATATTTGGAAGAAGAAAAGGGAGGCCTTTACCCAGTAATTAAACACTAGGAAACCAAACAAACTATAAACTATCAAATTCTGAAGAACATAACTATCGACAACAGTGTTGTTGTACAGCATACAAGACACATGATCTTCTCGAATTCCGCTGCAGGAAACGCTCAATAACCTTGCTTGGCAGACGCATTCGTGACCGATATTTCCCAGACAAGAGGGCGCCATCGCCTCTTGATCTATTAAAGTGAATTTCGCCGACGAATTAGCACATTTAAATCATGACTAACAAACCTTGAACGCAGTTAAAATAGTTTTACCATGTGCTACACGCGTTTGGATTTATTGATTTTGTGTGGTTAGGGTCTAACCTAGTGTCAGGGTTTATATGCCGATCATGACTTGGCTTTACATCCTGAAATATCTCTCAGACATGCTTGTTTCCTCACGATGCTTTTCTTCACCGAAGTAAGTGCTAATCATACAATACACACATGAATCCGAAAAATCAGAGATGCGCGTCTTGGTTTCGAACTTCTGACATGGGTCAGATTAATCTTGGCAGTCCGACTGCCAGAACATACTGTTCACAGTTTTTTCATTGGTGAAATTCGCCTGTAGGTATTCATATAGTTTCTCTATTCTAAACTCAATTCTTCTTTTACAGAGCAACATGTCCATCATCACTCTTCCACACGTGGGAGACGTTACTCCAGGAGGTGGAAGCTGACGTGCTAGGGTTCAACAACGCCGCCCAGTCGCTGGAGAGGCTGGTTTCAACACCACTCATAGAGAAGACCTTCCACATGAAGGTGCAGGCTCGCAAGCTGTTCGCACATCGGGAGGGATGCGAAGTCGTCCTCGGGAAGGCTGACGACCAACTGAACAAGGTAGCTATTTTGTGATCTTAGTTTGTTTTTTTAAGGATTACCCAGGCATTTATAGGAAAGGTGTGCGTGCGTAGGGTCATTTGGTTTTAAAATAAACTTTCTAAAGTCATTACTTTTTAAGTGTTTGCTATTCAAATTATATACCGTTTTCTTTAAGTAGGTGGAAACATAGTAAGAAGGCGAATCATAAAGTGGCTCATTTCAAAAACAAACAAACAACAATAAACTGCAGCCCTTCGAACAACTCATAACAATATTTTACGAACTTTCAACAAAGTCACGTTTAGGCACTCAAACAATTTATGTATTGATGTGGGTCTACTAGATAAAACTACTGACCTAATTTGATAGACTCTATACAAATTTTGCCGGTAATTGAAAAGGCAAACTTAGCAAGTCACGCTAATAATTAATTAATTAATTAATATAACACCAGCATAGTAACACCTCGTAGCCCCGAGGCGTAGGCAGACAGGGCAGGAATGAGAACACGGAGTTCCCACGAGCTTTTGAGGCCGTAAAAGCCCCTAACCTGATAATGTATAGTGCTTTTAGGGAACTATCGCCTCTTATCGGCCGCAAATTTTGAACAAAACATTTTTAATAGAACAACATTGAAGTACGGAGTGTTATTAGCTTTAATTTTTGCTACATCGAAATCACAATTAGAAACACAGTGTGATGAATGCATAGATCAAGAGTGTACTTTATTGCACATCAAAAATGATACACAGTATTACACAGCACTTAACATAATCCAACATCATCCATGCCAAATGTTACAGAACCATGCTGAGATAGTGGCCTTTTGGCTTCGTACGGGACTAATTTTAATTTAATTTATATAAGTATGTCCTAATTTTAAGTGTTTCTCTTATGTTTACTTTTTTAATTTTTGTGTGAAACGAATAAATACTTTTATACCATACCTACTCTAAAAAGCTTATTTTATTCACGCAAAACAGTGAATAAAAAGGCCTTTTATTCACTGTTTTGTTTTTATTCACTATTTTGGCGTTTGAATTTGGAACACAAAAATATATCCGGTCTCTATTTTAATGCTTACACAAACTCCTTGCGCTAAGATTCGAAATTCAAAACTCTTTGGTGCAAATAAATTCTCGAGATTTGATTGGTCGATATTTGCGACAAGGAGTTTGGCATTAGATTAATAAATATTGTTTCACAAGTTGACCACCCTAATGATAATAATAAGAAAATTACGCTTAATTTCAGTCATTGCTCTAATTTTAATGTCCATTTCAATTAATGTAACAATTCTTATTTCTTGATTAAATTTCTATTTTCGCTTAAATTATGTCTTTTTTCGTAGTCATGATATAAAGTATAGTATGCAACTCTTGAATAAAGTACGAATTTATATCGAGGGCCATGAATCACTCGCGTCGTTCAGGATTCTAACAGTTGAATCACTCGCTGCGTTCGTGATTCAATCATTAGAATCCTTCACTTGCTCGTGACTCATCTACGGCCCTCGCTTTAAATCCGTCCTTTATTCACTAGTTGCATAATATACTATTTTCACCTCAGCACCTCAAACAAGCAGGTTTTGCTGTTTACAGACAGTGAGCAAAATTCGATTTTGCTGCGAGCGTGAGACAAAGTAACTTTTTAATTATTTTTTTTAATACCGAGAGATGTGCAGGTCCTGTGTACTCACAAAATTCGAAAGATTTCAACTTCGTTTTATTCTGTCACTTTCACTTCGATACGAAAAAAGCGAGAGACAGCAACAAGTCGATTCGAAATTTGATTTTCAAATTCCATATTTAATAGGCCTAAAAAATAAACAAACAATAAAACGCTTGGATACCGATTTTGTAAAACGATAACCGTATTATTGTAAATCACGTGATGAAATGAAAAATTGTTATATTTCGAATAATCGAATTATATTTTTTATATTTAAATCAAGATGAAGAATGTTGAAGAAAAAAATACGAAATTTATCATGTAGGTATATACTTATTTATTTAAAGTTTTAACAATTTTTAATATTGAGACAGAATACCGCGAGTGTAGTTTCAGATCGAATTTAAAAAAAAAACAGCGGGATTAAATTTTTTATTGTTCTCTGATGCTAGCTACAAAGTACAATAAAATTTGGATAATAAAGTAATAATAATAAATAAATACGAGTGAGTCCAGTGACGAAGTCTGCTATTTAACACCCGAAGAATTGAAGAATAATGTAAAAAATGCAGAATTAAGTTTCCTGCCTGAAAAATCTCGCGAAAAATATCTGAAAGCATACCATGTCTTCAATGAATGGAGACTTACAAAAGGGCGCAAGCAGTTTTTCGGAGATGGTGTTGCTGTCATATTTTTTAGATTTGTCACAGACGAGACGAGGCGATCATCTACAATGTGGAGTATTTACTCAATGTTGAAAGCTATTCTAAAAACAAAACATAACGTGCATATTGAAACATACGCAAAACTCGTATCTTTTCTAAAAAGAATGTCAGTTGGGCATAAGGCTAATTTTATTGAATTGGTACCTCTACCTACAATGTTAATTATTTTGATTCACAATAAATAGTTATTTCAATCTATTCCTGTTTATTATTTTATCTCCTAAAGTGTTCTCGCTGCTGAAGTGAAAAGTAATGTGTGTTACACGAGAGCAAAGTTTTTTGCATCTCGTGCCTTTGAATCCCTCGCTACACTCAGGATTCAACTTTAGAATCACTCGCTACGCTCGTGATTCAACTATAGAATCCTTCGCTTACTCGGGATTCAAAATCAACACTCGCAGCAAAAACCCACTTTGCTCTCTTGTTGCACAATAGTTATTTGTGCAACAAGAGAGCAAAGTGGGTTTTTGCTGCGAGTGTTGATTTTGAATCCCGAGTAAGCGAAGGATTCTATAGTTGAATCACGAGCGTAGCGAGTGATTCTAAAGTTGAATCCTGAGTGTGGCGAGGGATTCAAAGGCACGAGATGCAAAAAAACTTTGCTCTCGTGTAACACACATTACTTTTCACTTCAGCAGCGAGAACACTTTAGGAGATAAAATAATAAACAGGAATAGATTGAAATAACTATTTATTGTGAATCAAAATAATTAACATTGTAGGTAGAGGTACCAATTCAATAAAATTAGCCTTATGGGCATAAGGCTAATTTTATTGAATTAAACTGACATTCTTTTTAGAAAAGATACGAGTTTTGCGTAAGTTTCAATATGCACGTTAAGTTTTGTTTTTAAAGTAGCTTTCCACATTGAGTAAAGACTCCACATTGTAGATGATCGCCTCGTCTGTGATAAATCTAAAAAATATGATAGCAACACCGTCTCCGAAAAACTGCTTGCGCCTTTTGTAAGTCTCCATTCTTTGAAGACATGGTATGCTTTCAGATATTTTTCGCGAGATTTTTCAGGCAGGAAACTTAATTCTGCATTTTTTACATTATTCTTCAATTCTTCGGGTGTTAAATAGCAGACTTCGTCACTGGACTCACTCATATTTATTTATTATTACTACTTTATTATCCAAATTTTATTGTACTTTGTAGCTAGCGTAACAGAGAATAAAACAATAAAAATTTGAATCCCACTTTTTTTTTTAATTCGTTCTGAAACTACACTCGCGGTATTCTGTCTCAATATTAAAAATTGTTAAAACTATAAAAGTAGATACCTACATGATAAACTTCGTATTTTTTTCTTCAACATTCTTCATCTTGATTTAAATATAAAAAATATAATTCGATTATTCGAAATATAACAATTTTTCATTTCATCACGTGATTTACAATATTACGGTTATCGATTTACAATATCGGTATCCGAACGTTTTATTGTTTGTTTCTTTTTTAGGCCTATAATAAATAAATGGAATTTGAAAATCTAATTTCGAATCGACTTGTTTCTATCTCTCGCTTGTTTCGTATCAAAGTGAAAGTGACAGAACAAAACGAAGTTGAAATCTTTCGAATTTTGTGAGTAGACCTGCACAGTTCTCGGTATTAAAAAAAAAAAATTAAAAAGTTACTTTGTCTCACGCTCGCAGCAAAATCGAATTTTGCTCACTGTCTGTAAACAGCAAAACCTGCTTGTTTGAGGTGCTGAGGTGAAAATAACTATTCTTTCTTCTTTCATTCCTGGAATTCCCGATGGGTTATGTAGCGGTCTACACCCACATATCAGCACTTTTACATCATTTTTAAATCTATGGGTACAATGGTGGTCTTCCCGCTGCTGATCGCTGATTTTAATGTGGCAGCAATATGCGATATGATAATATTATGTGACGTCCAGGAGTTAAAGGAACCCAAAGCAACAGAATATTTCCACATACGTTAAAATGCCAAAATAGATTACGATTACTCTAATACTACGATTACTTACTGGTAAACGACGCCTACCTCAACACAGATTCCACAGATTAATCCTAAACGCCGAAATGTGCGCAAAAAAATATAAAAAGGCCATTCACGTGACAGAACATTGATTTTATCTTAGCCTCTAAAAACTATAGCGTGGAAACAGTACCGAATCTATCCGGAAATACCAAAAGAAATTGGATTTAAGCATCCATCCAATCCCAAAGAGAAGTGTGAGTGTTCAAATCTATTTGATGCTCCCAAAAGGACACCGAGATGTGTTGAAACGAGATTACTTGGTCCCTTTAGGTCATTTTGGAGGACTAATTTCTTCAAATATCCAAGAAAACTGAGACCTCGGTCTAGAATGTACGGTTTACATAACGGGGAACATTTTAGTAAAACTGCTCCATCTAATCCACTTATTTCTTCATGTTTTTTAAAAGTGTGACGATCCTGTAGACTTACAAAGAAAACTCATACTGTAAGTGCCTATAAATAATTCATGACTGAATGTTCCGTGCACAACTAACCTCTAAATAATGCATTTGAATATCTTTGAGATCGAGACGAGGTGCTATTAATGTTTTATAACTTTAACTTTTAACTCAAACGTTGGTGACTACGATATCTCCTCAGAATATGGTGACTTAACATCTGTTCCCAAGCTACGTTCCCAATTTACGATCGAATATTTTCTAGAACATCAACTAATGTTGTCGAAACGACAGTCAAACACGTAATGGGACATAAAATCAAAGCTAAACTCTTTACATAATTTGATGTCGGTAAACCGCGCGCTTCCACCATTTTCTCATTTTATTTTTCCATTCGATAAGTACACAAATAATCACGAGTGATTTGATTTTTTTTTTTTGAGTACTTAATGTCTATTCTCGGCTTTACAAATTAACAATTTTAATGTCATTTGTTTTGTGCTTTCGCCCTCTTGGGTAATTTAAACTTAGTGAACGACTGGATTTAATATTTGCAACTCTTTAACTTTCAACCACAATGTAGGTTTAACTTGAGCTCCATCATTAGCAGAAGTTCGCGCCTCATTGTTCAATATAGAGATGCACCCATTCTCGTTTTAATTTATTCCGCTAGCGACAATCGCTTTTATATGGCATTTTTTTTTTTTTTTTTGGGGGGTGGGAAATCATCAAATAACCCCTCCCGCTCTTGGGCAGAGCGAGAGGGAGTGTCAGACTTCTACTGACTAAAAACCACCCATGTTCCTTCTTCGCCCTTCATGTCGAGGCCTCGGTATCCCTTGCGGACATCCCGCAGCCTCGACAGGCGTCGGCCCTTGTGGGCCCCTTCCGTGTTGCTGACATCTCTTTGAGGCGCGCGTGGAACACGAACGCGCCGGCGACACGGCCTGTTGTCGTCATAAGACGGACGGACGGCGAGCTTACCCATCACTCACCGTCCACAGGCCCGCGTCTACGGTGGCCGGAAGCCATCACGTGGCCCCCGACGCCCGGAGCGCCTCCCGCGGCGGCTGGGACGAGAGGTTCTCTCCCTCTCACGTTCCGCCACCTCCTTCGCTAGCATCACTGCTTCGCAGAAGGAGGCGAGGGCGTCCCATTCCTCCTCGCCCCGGACCATGGCTTGCGCCAGGGCCGGACGCGAGAGGTCGCCGCCGCCGATCGCCGCTACGAGAACACGGCGGGGCTCCGCCCAAGCGGGACACACCTCCACGGTGTGCTCCACCGTGTCCTCCGGCCGATCCTCACAATGGTGACAACCGGGCGTTTCCTCCCGCCTGATTCGGTGCAGGTACCTCCCGAAACAACCGTGTCCGGTGAGTACCTGCGTCAGACGGAAGGTGAGGGCGCCGTGGCGCCTCTCCAGCCACTCCTCAAAGAGGGGACTTACCGCCACTATCGTGGCGTGCCCTCTTTTATATGGCCTCGTTCCGACAGCATAAACCAACAAAAAAACTTCGATCACTCTATCGCATCGCATAGTCGTCTATTCAGGTGGGGCTATGCAAAAATCGCCATCGGGAAATTAATTGCGATCGCATGTGATCTTTATACGCTTCGCCGGGAGCACACAGGAAGCCAATCACCCGTGTGGTGGGACGACCCGCTATAGATTGTCGAGTATCGATAAAATTGATCGCTGCACTAAAAGATACCTACATGTGTACCTATACGTATTTCGCTCCACATTTTCCGTCCAAAATTCAATACAGTAAATCCGCTGAGGGATTAAGTAAGTCCATAAATAGAACAAAGCTACGCTTGTTACAATTTTACGGAGCAAAACTAATTTTAAGTGTCATAAATACACAAATAGAGGCACAATGTCGGTATTATTGAGTGGCCGTTTTAAAACAACTGAGGCATTGTTTATTTCCGTGAGAGAATGAAAAGTGTAGCCAAAAACTTTCGTAGCGAACATTGATGTAATACGACATTCGCGTACGACTATACGACGCCATTGTGAACATTTTGATATGACAACATACAATAAGGGGCTTAGGTTCACAATACACAAGTGAAACAATCAGTTAATGAAAGTAGAAAATGTATGCTTTCATAAGTTGTAAATTTGTTGCTTGGAAAATACTGATTCAAGAATGAACACAACCAAAGCAAAACTACCAACCAATATTGAAAGAAGCAGATTGCTGTTGTGATTTTCAGTTCCGTATACGACGGAATGCAACATGCTGTGCCGTTTCATATGTAAATACCTGAACTGAAGATTGTTTGCCTTACGCCCGATGTAGCAACCAACAACATCGAACTAGTTCTACTTATAGTCTTTTACAAAAACCTGATGAAATCTTTGACCAGTTCTGCAAACAAATCTCAAGTTAGCAGTTCTGATTCGTGGAAATAACAGAAATAATAATAATAGCAGCCAGTTAAATAATTTTACTGAAATCACAACACGAGTCTTTTGAAACTATTTGGTCTGTAAATATTTGCCTCATAAGATACCAAATTAGTTATATTTCATAGCTAAAAATGTAGATATAATAAATAATATGAGCACAAGATATTACCTACAATGTTGTAAGGAGCATAAATTAAAAACATTTCTTAATTAACTTAAAATATAGGTAAGAGACTGTTAATTAATTATCTGTGCGAATACCTGTGGGCAAAAAACTAAGCTCACTCGTACTCTAGAGTAATTCATAATTTTCCCTAAGCATTCATTTTATTGCTGGGAGCAATATTCATTAGCTACTTTATATTACATCAATAGCAAAATGGCCCTACCTCCTCGACTCGTTGGACTTGTCATAGTCATGAGGTCTAGGACCTATGAACCACCTATGGCCTAGGAATGACGTTCGGAAGAACTGCCATTAAGTTTCTACATCAGGAATTTCTCACTATCACGGTTGATGGCAATAGGCTTGCTCTCTCGATTACAATATCGTTTACTACTCCTCCGCTTTTCTTTTCTGATTAATTTCGTTGTGGAACTCAATACAGTATAAATGTTTCTCTGGGACTTCGTCGAGCTTCATTGTCTCTTTGTTTTTGTGGTAGTCGCCACTTTTGATTCTGGCTTTTAGGAGTTGCAGTTTGGGAATAGTGTGGGGGGTTAGTGCTCTCATATAACATCACCCTGTGGGGATTACAAGCATGTCAATACATAAAACTATAAAGCATTGACCCACATACCGTATTGTCCTAAATTGCCGGTTTCGGCCGTCTAAGAAACCGTAGTTTGATTGAGGTATTATTTTGGCGATTGAGGTAGTTCAGTAGACGTGTTTGCTGTCTACTGAACCTGACCTTCATCTTGTAATAAAATAAATAAAAAATGAAATTCATATATATTTTTTTAAAAAGGTACCTACATAATAATATGATATAATATACTTAATAACTATAACAGAAATTCTGACTGAACAAAAATAAGTAAGTCTATATTAAAATAAATTAAAAATCGAATTCTAAGACACAAAGGGCTAAGAAGGAACATGGGTGGATTTTAGTCAGTAGAAGTCTGACCCTCCCTTCTGCTCGGCCCAGAGCGGGAAGAGTTATTTGATGATTTCCCACTCCAAAAAAAGAACACAACAAGCCAGGAAAATAAAACAAAAGAGAGAGAGAGATAATACACAACTCTATGTAGAGGCACTAGCGCACTGATCGACAACCCAGAGCTACACAGCTTTCTTTGAAGTAGACCGACAACCGTCCCACACTCACGGGGCACGGCCGTGTGGCTCGGTCTCAGGAATCCGCGCGGCCCTAGTTGGAACGCGGAATATACTCTTTCGAATAATAAAATAATTTTGAAAATCGGTTCACAAATGACAGAGTTATGATCTTATATTACTCATACACAAGTATGAGTAATAAGATCATAACTAAGAAGCTCCTATCATAACTAGGCCTCTCCGATTGGTCTGGCTGGTTTCAATATTTTTCTTAACACTAAAATGTGATTTTTCGCCCAAAAAAAATGTCGTTTCCCAGCAATAATTTTTGAGTAGGGGTACTTAGTTTGATATTCCAAATGCTTGGATGACGGCTTCGTAAAGGGTTGGTTTACAGTTACACCCTGTATATTTTTTGGGAAATTTGCAGATTGACATTTGCGGCTATGGGATCTTGGACCAATCATGACATAAATCGCTAGTTTCGATAAAATAATTATTATTCCTTGTTCGTAACTAGTAAAATTTCATATTTTTGCAAAAATTCCTTGTACGTAACCGTGGTTTCGTACAAAGACAAATAATTCTTCCATCGAAACTACACACATCAAAAGTGTCTAGGGATCAAGCATTTTTATGCGGATTTCTTGAGATTGAGATGTGGCTTTGTAATAAATTTATGATTTTATAAATTTATATGGATCCTTTTTGGTGCATTTCATAATTTGAATCAGGAACTGTGAATCAAATTCGAGTAAAAGATGAAAATCAGCTGTCAATATTTTCCCTATAAAAACATACAACGCAATGAAGACATTATTAGTGCTACTGTTTCCCTACTACTGATTAAAACCAACGTTATTATGGAGCGGCGACGTCATTTAAGCAGGGAAGAAATGCTCAGAGCCGTGGGAATGATAGAAGCTGGTTCCCGGCAACGTACTGTGGCTTTAGCTCTGAATACAAGTCAGAGTGTTATCAGTCGACTTTGGACACGTTACCGAAGCACTGGTACCGTGGCTGAGCGCCATGGAGGACGGTATCGCTGCACCACACGGAGACAAGACCGATACATTCAAATCTTAACTCGAAGAGCTCCAACAATAACCGCCATGATGTTAGCCGTGAGGCTTCATCACTCTTCAGGGAACTTAATTAGCGACCAAACAGTCAGAAACCGCTTGCATGAAGTGAACCTTCATTCCCGAAGACCGCTACGGGTACCACCTATAGCAATGCACAATCGTAGGATTCGATATCAATGGGCTCTTGAACACAGAAATTGGGCAGAAGAACAATGGCGTTTCGTGTGCTTTTCTGATGAGTCTCGTTTTGGTATGAGACCGGATACAAGACGTATACGACACTGGAGAACCCCTGGACGCCAACAGCGATTAAAATCCTGCCAGGAAGTCCATCCTTATAGTGGTGGAACCATCATGGTATGGGCGGGTATTTGGATCGGCGGAAGAACTGAGTTGATTTGGATCAGAGGCAACCTCAACGCTCAAATTTATACTGAGACGATTGTATCAGACGTCATCGTTCCTCTACAAGTGCAAATCGGTCCCTTATTTCAGTTAATGCATGATAATGCACGACCGCACACCGCAAGAGTTGTAAGACAGACTCTCGCCGCAGCTAACATCAATGTCCTGCCCTGGCCTGCTCAGTCGCCAGACTTGAACCCGATTGAGCATGCATGGGATATGCTACAGAGAAGAGCTCTGCCGAATATGGAGGGTATCCAGTCGCAAGAAGACCTTTTTTTGTTGTTGCAACGAACATGGGCGGCCATTCCACAGCGTGATTTGGATGAACTCATTTTGAGTATGCCAAACCGATGTTCTTGTGTTGTTAGTGTTCGCGGTAGAAACACGGATTATTAATTGTTTAAGTTACCCAATAAAATTTTAAAGAAAACTGTTATTTCAGTCTTTTTTTCGAACTTTAATGTTAGTGGTTCAAATGTCAAAAATCCCTTTAATAGGAAAATGGCAAATTTCTTTATTAATGCAAAGGTGACTTGGTTTATCGTTACTGTGACAAACGAAAACACTTTATTTGATGAATCCTTAAAGAAAATTTTAATTAATATCAATCAGGAGAAAAGTTATTGCAAAAATATATGTTGATCCCTAGACACTTTTGATGTGTGTAGTTACGTACAAGGACAAATCATTCCTTCTTCGAAACCAGTTACAAAACTACGGTTTCGTAGACGGCCGAAGCCAAATTGCCAATATAAAACGTAAGACAATGCAAGTGCAGTTACATAAAAGAGGAAGGTACATAAAATTGCTCGTTTCTGCGACTACTTAAACCACTTAGGCCGTAGAATATTCATCGTAGATTGCTTCCAATCATTTGCATCGTTTATGAAAATAGTTGGTAATGCAGTTTAATGTTTTATTGTAGTAATGGGTCGAGCAAAAACTTCTTTTTTTATTAATTTGGACGCAACAGGGCCCCGAGTCTGCTATTCAATAGTGTCAGAATGGTCTATCATTGATCTCATAATTGTTGATTTTGACAAGTTTGGTGTTGTCAAAATCAACAATTATGAGATCAATGATAGACCATTCTGACACTATTGAATAGCAGACTCGGGGCCCAGGACGCTTGGTCACAATCGGTTAGCATCGATTGCGTTCAAGCGTCGTTTCGTCAGCGATCACCGTTTATTCTTCTTATTGTTGTTGCTAACTATAATGGTAGTAATATACAACGTTGCGACGTCGAACCGCAAAAATCGGAAACTTTTCGAAGAGTTTCTGAAGAAAATGTCCGATAATTTGTGTTGCGATGTCCGTCACACAGGTTTACGTATCCGGTTCCTATTGTTGTAGTGTCACTCGTGGCTAAGTGGATGACCGGACTAATACTTGAACACGATTTGCTGAATTCTCGACTTAACTATTTATCAGGGGTAAGGATAAAGGCGGTTCCATACCGGAGCATTCCCCTGTTCAAGAATTACATCAGTGAGTGAGAATAGCCAAATATTATAATGTGCCACCCGTAATGATACAATTTGTAAAATATACTTTTTTATACAAAATCGAATCGTGGATAGTTGGATTACGGGCGAATGGTCCCTCCACCGGGACCGTCTAGGAGTATTCGTAACGTAACACTCAAAATTGAATCTTGGATTGTTACTAGGACATGTACCCAGCGTTGCCTTGAAAGAACTAGGTATGTAGACTCAGGTTCAGACCTATACGTGGTTCTTTCAACGTATTTGTAGAACCACGTGTATGCCCTAAATGCATTGATACATTACGGTCCAATAGTTCGATAAAGGAAAGGGAGAGACCCTTTATAGGATTTATAACCTATCGCCACAGAGACAAAATACAACGTCACGTTCATGTCTCTTGCGACATTTCTCCACCTAAAAATATAACAAAAAAATTTCTTCCCAAATTCCAGAGTCGTGCAGACTACAGAGGGGCCTTCCTGACCTACTGCAACAACCCAACTCCAGCCGCCTTGGCCACTTACTATGACTCTCACAACACCTACGTGCAACAGCTGACAGCCACCAACGCCATGCTGGACCAGTACCATAAGCATACACTGCCGACCATACTGCAGGTAAGCAATGACAAGCAAACAGCGTTCAGGGCTTATCATATTTACATACTTAATTATAAGATTAATATATGATATGATTATTTGTTAAAAGAAACGATGGATCAACTATGTTAAGAATGATAAGGTAAGATAGGAGGTATCTTATGAGATGACAAGAAACAGAAAAGTATGGAAGAAGAAGACATGCTACGCCGACCACAAATGAATTGGGATAAGGGCAAGAGAATGATGATGATTATTTGTTAGATTAATGTTACCTTAAATCGCTTGAAACACAGGATCACCTAGTTTAGACACAGATTATGAATGAAACATAACATCATAACATCACGCCTATAATCCCCGAAGGGTTAGGCAGAGATGTACCTAATAGTACACCCACATTTCGCCAGTTATGTTATGAATGAACTTGATATAAATTTAAGAAAAACTGTATTTAACGTTATACATTATAGTAATGGATCAAATAAAAATAAAATATGTACATTAAAATCAATAACTGTAGGTAACAGAAGGAAAGCGATTACCTAAATAAATGACTTGTCATCCGGATAGTTTATTTGTTTAAGTACAGGAAATCCAACAGTTAAAAATAACGCAGATTATCACGGATCAAAACAGAAAAATAATGGAAGTTAGAGGATTAATTTTATTTTACTCAGGAATAGTTGACTTTGATTTTAATCAGGATAATACTTCGTTCTTATTTTTGTCCAAAGCCAATCAAACTTGCATAATTAGTTACTAAAATATACGGTTACCATGAAATTTTTAGTCAGACTTTCACAGTGATTATCATCAGCTATATAAGCATACAGGGCCAGGGCTCAGTGTTCGCTGACAAACACGGTTAGTCTAACCTCTCCGGCTATACGCTTCTCGACGTGATAAGCCATATCCATCTAGGAACAGCCAAAAATGAAGAATGATAGGCAAACGAACACCCTTTTAACTTTCATTAAATCATAACTTACTTGTCTAAAACTACTTAATTTGAACAAATCTTTTGAATCTTTCAAAGCTTTTCTAGACGAGGAGGCAGACATTTTCTAGGGCTAGGCCCTTGAGTATGCAAACATATTGGGGTTATATAAAATAAACACTACTTAGTTGTTTTCGGGTAAACATGTTACGTCTGTCCAAAGTACTGGTCCTATATTTAATGTTTCATTTTTGTTTGCGAAAGATTTCCAAGCTCTTGTGTAACACATTTCATCTATGATCTCTAAGTATTTTGGTTACCCAATACTTTTAAATAAATAGTTTTACAAATTATTGTTGTTATGAAACATAATGTTAACCATTAGATAATATCTTAAACAGAAAATCATACTTCAATGAAAATCGAAAATTCGGTCCTTTATAAGGGCATAAACTGAAATATCATTTCCTGAAATAACGAAGCAGTAAATATGGCTAACGCTTCACGGCCAATAGAAGCAATAATATTTTATACATTTTACAGCAGGATACAGCCATTTTATAACGTCGTAAACATTTCAATCACTTAGCGTATTACTAAGTATTTAAGTAATAGAGCTAATACATTTTAATAAAGCATAAATATAAGTATGTACTGACGTAATAAGTTTAGGTCCAACCAATTTTATTAATGGGTAACTTCAATCACAGCGCTCAATAATACCTACGATGTAGGAAGGCACTCAATACAAGTTCCGGAACTCGAATGAAAACTATACCTATAATATAAGTGCTGTTCCCATCCAAGTTTACCTTGCGGGAATCTTCGGGACGAAACAAAACACCACTAGTCAAACTACGGCCGAAGTTTCGGACTCGAACTTCTAATCCTGTTCGAAATACGAAAATCTGTGGTATCACAAAATTGTCTTATGAAATTGAAAAAGAACTAGGTCGAATCCCAAGACAATTGGTATTGACATGTGACAGCGAATGGGTCGGTATTCGTACGTAAAGTCCATTTCACGAAAGAAGTCCCGCGGACAATTATTATTGTGGAACTAAATTTAACAGATCGGCCATGTTGTCGTTTGTCGATGTTATCAAGGTGCGTTTGTTGTGGTAGATATTTTGTGAGTTTATTATTGGATTAGTGCGTTATAAGGTTTATTTACGATGCCAAAAGTTGTGAAACAACATTATGTCGCGCGACATACAGCGCTGCGTCTGCGGGACTTCTTTCGTGAAATGGACTTTAGATTGAATTTGCGGCGTTTGACAGCCCTGTAAGGCACCCGCAGAGTTGGAGCTTCGGGCTCTAAACTGACTCCACTAACTCCTGCTTTAATTAAAGTGAAGGTCACGTAGATTCAGGAGTCAGCAGTCGATTTTATTGTTGAATAAATTAAGTTATTTCTTGAACGTGTTGTAAAGTAAAACAGCAGCACAAAAAGTATTAAAACAGAGCGAGATAGCGTCAACTTTTTCGATCTCTGAAATCCTGGTCACTCGAAGAAATCAATTACGTACCTAATCGTGTTACTTGTCTGTTTATTTATTTACCGTTTCTATTTTATTTCAGGAATTGGAAGAGATACTGACCGAGGTGACCGCGACAGTCAGTGAAGCCATTTGTCAAGAAGGAGAAATTGTTACGGATAAGGTAAGTACCTACTACTTTTTTTTTGATAGATCGATTGCAACGAAAAAAAGTTCTAAGGGAAAGTAAATTCTTGTTGAAAACGATGTTTCTTAACTTTTTCGTCGGTCGTCACAATTGTGTAACTTTCTTTTTAATAACTTTTACATAATGAGGAAAATGTAGGAGCAGTATAAATTTAAGTGTGAAGTAAGAGGGTCTCATACTTTGCGGTAACGGAGTTTAAAACGAACCGGATATAATTCTTTGAAACATATACATGTAGGAGGTAGTTATTATTCTATGATTATGCGCACATTACCAAATTACCCTTTTTATAGCCCTAACGATAACCCGAATCACCCAAAATATTCCAGAACTTTAGTAAATGCTCCGTCATGTCAAAATGACAGTTTGAGAGTCATCCATCTTGTGTCCGTATTAGTTGCTTCTCCAAGTCGGCCTGCCTGATGAAGTTAGACAGTTATTATATGGATCCATTAGATAACTTCCGAAGATAAAGTGGATTGGCCTGTATCTTTTATCCCTCAAGGGGGAGAGCGGTCGTAAGGAAACTCTTGAGATTTAAGAGATTAAAGGTTATGGCGTATAAAGTAGTGATAGTTTGTTGGATTGTGTTACCGTCTAAAATATTTATGTTTGAGGATTTGTGCTGAAAGTTATCCTGTGGAGAGGTTTCATTGTATATGACAGTAGTTTAAATGCGGCTGAAACAAATCGAACCGTACTCGCTCAACATATATCGATACTTAGAGGCTGCAAAGTATCAAATGGTTTATTATACTGTTGCATGTTGATATAATTTATTTACGTTTACTTAGTTACTTGTTTGCCTACTCCCTCTGATCGAGAGGAGACCAGCGTCCTGCAGTGCGAACATTATAGACTGATTATGCTTACGCTCCAGTGGGTATTTATAAGATACACATCCACTAAGGAGATAAAAGGAAGCATGTAATTTTCAAAAGCACAACCTTTATTAATCGTAACAAAGAATATAAACGTCTGTTAGATCGAGCTCATTGTTGTTGCTAACAGGCACTTCTTATTCAAATAAGGCAATTAAAATATCCTGTTTACACAATACGGCACTGATATTATATCAGGATTTGCACAACAGTTGTTTCCGACTTGCAAATTATTCGTGTGCTCAGCTGCCTAACTTTTGATCTTTGTTAGTTGGGATCCGATATCCGAAAATACATTTAGTAGATGTAGTTTATGTACTGCGTCTTGTATATAACGTTGGCTGTTACGGAATTTATGCCTGTCCTTTACAGAGTTCTTTTATATTCACATAAATAAATGTATGGCTTTCGATCTGAGGGTCGTAAATCACGCTGGAGATATGACTTATAGTTTTCCATTTCCATGAATGAAATGGTCCTTGTCTAAATGACGTTTGTCGTTAGGAAAAAGTAAAAACAACATCTGTGTAAACTGCCATAGTCAATGGTTTAGTAATATGCGTATAAAAAGAAGGAAATTTTCGATCTTGCCTTAAAAAATAATGCTGTTTTTACATCTTAAAAGCGACTGTAATCAGTCATGATAAATAAAGCAATTGTCCTATTTTTGATAACAGGCAGTCTGTTATGCCGAATAAGAATAGTTTCTTTAGAAATCGTACGGAACCATCAAAATGGGCACGACAATGAAACTGCAATGCGTTCCATAAAAGCTTTTACAGGAACACAATGTCTTTCTACGACCCAGATAGCACTGAGTAGCTTGTATCAGTCGCGGGGTTCCATTCCTTGTGTATCTTCTAATGTTTCGGGAAATTATATCACTAACATCTATGTTTTAAATAAAGTAATAATACTTACAAAAATGAAACAGTGTAAAAAATAAGGCTTCCATTTTGACCGTGTAGTTGATTACACTTTTGTAGGAAACCGCAGACTTTTATTTTGTATTACCAAAGAAATATTTCTGTGTACAGTGTGTCAGAATGATGTACTGAATACGAGGTAACAGCTTGAGGTCCCTTCCTCTCTGTATAGAAACAATCATACTTACGAAAAGTATTTACAGAAACATTATCTGCAAATATTACACTTACACATTTTTGTCTTCAACAGAGCAACAACCAACTCCGTCGCTACGAGTCACTATGCGCGCAGGCCCGTGCAGTCTCCAGCACAGCAGATCTAGCGCATCTAGCAAGAACCCTGCTCACTGCCACACCCGCCATGCGACCACCTAGGAGGGTCTTCCTACCACCGTACCCGCCAGACGTCGATGATCCACCCCTGGATGTTCCGGCGGTAATGTTTGAATAAATAAACTGTAAGGGAAATGACGAGGGTTGAGGTTCCCTGTCAAAAGTGAAATTGATCTCAGTGTTTTGGAAATTGTTTTATCGTAGGAGTCATCTTTTGCACGCTGTTCCGATTTGATGGTAGGTCAGATATAATATTTATGTTACAAAGATTTCTTTTCATAGGTATGAATCCCAAAGAGTCCGTTGAATATACATGTTTTTTTTAACCAAGAGTGCTTTGTGGTTAAGTAGTAACGGCCACATGGTACATTGGATGGGTGATATAGGTACATATCGAGATACTGCCGTTTCTCGGCCACCACGCTGATCCTGGGTGTCATTCAAATATCTTTATGGATGTTCACAAGTGTACATGTACAGTCATCAGCGCCTATACAGGGTGTGAACGAACCCTTCACGTATCCGTCAACCAAGCATTCTGTACATCAAACTAAGTACGGAGATATTGGGGGTCAAAGTTCCAAATTGTTCACAGCTGTTTTTGTAAATACTAGTATTTCAGGTTTTAACTTTACTTAAATTACCTCCATGACCCGTTTACTATTCAAAGCATCCACTAGCACAATGTTTTAACAGTGCTACATTGAGTTTTACCGTAAAATGTGATTTTTGACCCAAAAAAAAAAGTCGTTTCCCAGCAAAATTTTTTGCGTAGGGGTACTTAGTTCGATGTACAGAATGCTTGGTTGACGGCTGTGTGATGGGTTGATTAACACCCTGTATGCACTGAGCAACGTTTAGTAGCACTTTTCACCTTCCACATTGATTACATTTTCATATTCCGTAACGAAACTAATATTTTGGAACGCATATTATCATAAAGTACTTACCTATACTCATTTCAAATTCGCGTTTTGGTCTTTGCCAAGTGCACATATTATTTCCTTTTAAATAACTATGACAGGGTGCAAAATTTCAAGTTACGTAGTCGGGTAGCACTTAATAAAACGTAACATTCAACGATTCAAATAGTTTTGTTCGTCCATGACGTCCAAGTACCCAGCAATAACAAGTCTTAGTGCCATTATTTATTTATCGTTTCTAAACCGAACTTGCTATGGCGAGGGATTACTTCAAATTGCTTAGGGGATTAAACGTCCAACTTTGAAACGGACGCGATTAAATTATAATCCCATCTTTGTTTTAATTCACTAAATTGATATCGAGTCGATTTTGTTGGCAATTAATTCGATTGAGGTAACATGTTAGACGGTTTTATGGGTTTTATTTACTTACAAGTATTTATCTACACTAATATTATAAAGAGGAAAGATTTGTTTGTTTGTTTGTAACGAATAGGCTCCGAAACTACTGGACCGATTTTAAAAATTCTTTCACCTTTGGGAAGCTACACTATTCCCGGGTGACATAGGCTACTTTTTATCCCTGTATTCCCACGGGAACTACGCGGGTGAAACCGCGTGACGTCCGCTAGTTAAATATAAATGACTACCGAGTACGGCCAATCAATTCCGAGAAAAGGTTCAAATGTTTTTACTTTTATTCTAAAGAATAGTTTTTAACTTATTAGTTGCTGAGGTGTAAAGTGTCTACAGTTGGTAGACTTCGATTTTATGAAAAAAAATATTGTCCTAGAGCCATTATTCAGGAAGAAAAGAGGCGAATATACTTGTATGGAGAATCACAGCCCCCGTTCTCTTTATACCCCCAATCTGTTCTCTGGATTTCACCTGCACAATCGCACATAGAATATTATGCATCTACGTAGGTACCTACATATCTAGTCGATACTGTTTCGCAGCCAACTTGTTTAGATTAATGAGGTCGTTTCCTTATTAAGAACTTACCGGGACCATCCCTGAAGACTTACAGAAAGGACCTCACCTAATATTGTTTGTACTTTGTAGGAGTTGTCGGGTAAATTAGCGTTGTTCGTAGAACAAATAGGTACTAGTTATAATAAAATTATGTAGTACCTAGGACGCCTAGTTCTAGGTCATTGAAGATTTATAGTGTCTGTTGTTAAACAGACACTATAAATATTATTGTTATTACCAACAGGGGAAAGTTTATAGGTCGATGCGACAAGGTAGCCCGACAAATTCGAATTTTCTTACGTTTTTTTTGCAATTTGCCGCTCAGTGTCAAGTCGTATGTTAAATAAAATAGGATTCGCGGCAGTAACTAATGTCTATTTATTGAATAATAATGATTAAAAAAAAAAAAAAGTTCATAAAGGTCTCAGGAACGCCGTTTACATCAAATAGTCACTCACGAGACCTTTATGAACTGAGACGGTTGTATTGGTGATTTTAATCATTATTACTCCGTAAATAAACATTAGTTATTGCCGCGAATCACACCTTAAGGCAAATATTTTCTTATTCTGAGACTTGAGACTAGTTTCGTCTTTTATTGTTTTTTTTACCTGTTTGTACTTGGCTTCTAGACTTACCGGATGCACCTGAATACCAGTGTTTTACATGGAGCGACTGCCTATCTGACCTCAGTTAATACTAGTTGATACGGTACCCCTTGGTAGCACTGGTTGTAAGATTTTTGGGTCACTGTCTACTTGTAACGACTTTGAAAGACCTACAAATGACAACCAGGACTTTATATAATATTTGTTTAAAATTATTATTGTCGTTAGGTATAATGAAATTATGACAATCGCAACGTATTTTAGACCATAGTTGCGATTATCATTATTTATAAACTTTATATCGATAAAGGAAAAAAAAGGAAAGGTACGAATCGTTATCTTTTTTCAAATGTTTTACTTCTCAACAGAGAACTCGCCACCTTTACGATACGTGAGTATCGTAATCGAAAAAGGATCTATTGGCGAATTAGGCAGGTAAGCATCACTACTTACCTATATAAATCGCTAATGGATCCTTTTTCTAACAGCTGATACATTAGTTTAATCTAGACTAATCTTAAGCAATCCCTTGAGCCTTATCCTACGAAATACATCGACACACCTGCATATCTACAGTAATTGTGTTAATGAAAGGGAATCGAACATCCCGCCATTATGTGTAATTAAGATAGATTACCGGTGATGGTGCATACGACACAGAGCTTATCGTATTCAGATATGCGGGTATTCTGAGATGTCTATTGTTCGGCTAGCTTAATTGATATGTGGTGGATTGTCATACAAGGCCTTGTCATTGTGATTATGATGAATGCATACATATAGGTCTCGAATTGGAACCCAAGACACGTGACTCTCGCGATTTTTTAAAATTTATATGCGTATTGTATAATTATCACATGCTTCGGTGAAAAAAAAACATCGTGAGGAAACCATGCATATGCCTAATTTTTCGGCGGCTGCTTTGCGGCGGTCAGGCATTTAATTGCTTAAAAGGACACTTCTATCACTAGTAAGTAGTACAAACTTGGTAAAGAAATAAACTATTTGTATTTTGTAAAGCCAAATCAGAGGCTCATGGGAGGTATAAAAACTCGAGACCAGGTTAGACACTAACTATATCTAATGATAGGTACTTACCTTAACGCCCGAGTCTACATCAGTATCTGTCTATATTTCCATATACTTGTATATTACCTACATGCCTACATTCAAATGTCGAATTCAAGTGTGTCGGTTAGGCTTCGGTTAACCACACTAATGACCTCTTAACCAAAATAGCCATAGCAAGGCAATTTCTTACTAATTAATGCAAGAGACCTTAATAAGCGATCAGAGGTTTATCCGAATACTCCGGGAACTTCTCCACAACCGTCGTTTCCGGGTCCATCTTCTTTCAGATAAAAGTCGTTGGAGGGCACAAAAGAACGGCCTGCCCCAAGGTAGTGTCTTGGCACCGCTCCTATTTAATATATATACCAACGACCAACCGTCCAGCCCGAACACGTCCCGCTTCCTCTATGCAGACGACCTTGCCCTCACATCCCAAGCCACCACCTTTGAGGAGTTAGAGGTCCACTTATCAGGTGCTCTTGATGAATTAGGTGCATACTATATCGCTAATTCACTCAAACCAAATCCGAGCAAAACACAGTCTTGCATTTTTCACCTTCGAAACAGAGAGGCTGGGCGCAGACTTAACATCGTCTGGGGTGGAGTGTCTATTGAGCACAGTGATTTTCCAAAATATCTTGGGGTTTCTCTGGACAGATCATTGACCTTCAGCAAAAACTGCTATAACATCAAGCAGAAGGTGCACACCCGTAACAATCTCTTACGGCGACTAGTCTCTTCAAGGTGGGGTGCTTCGCCTCATGTTTTGCGGACTACAGCGCTGGCGCTATCTTTTTCAGCTGGTGAATTTGCGTGCCCCGTGTGGAGCCGCTCAGCCCATGCAAAGTCGGTGGATACAGCTCTAAACGAAACGTGCCGGATCATCACTGGTTGTCCTCAACCGACCCCGGTACAGATGCTGTACCCACTGGCAGGGATAGCGCCGCCTGACGTTCGCAGAACAGTGGCAAGTTCTGGCGAAAGAGCCAAAATGGCTTCAGACACAGGACACCCATTACACCTAAACAGCCTTGTATCGCAAAGGCTGAAAAGCCGAAACAGCTTTCTGAAGTGTGTCACCCCACTCACTGGCGAGCGGTCTACGGAAAGATTGAAGCTGTGGCAAGGTAGTGCATCCTTACCTTGCCCATTTGTTCCACCTGCTGAACATCTCCCACCTGGACAAGAGTGGCCGTGGCTGACCTGGAAGTCTTTAAACAGGCTCCGGACCCAGGTTGGTCGCAGCAAAGAAAACTTGCTGAGGTGGGGACACATAAATGACTCCACTGGAGTGTAAATGTGGTGTTATTCCTCAAACAATGGGGCACTTAATATCGTGCCCTGCCTGTCCTGCTAGTTGTTAACTACAGGAACTGATGGACGCTACCGAAAGCGCCAAACTAGTGGCTCAATTCTGGGCCAACAGAATTTAGATTGCCATCGACACGCTAAGAAGAAGAATGCAAGAGAAAACGACAATTAGTGCCGACGTCATTTGCACGTAGGGTCTACCTTTTATGGTATTTTATTTTGCATAGCAGTTGATGGCATAAACGTCATTTTGCCAAAAATCATTTGGCGTACACTCATTTATGATAAATTAAAAACGCATAATTTTGTAAGTCAGAATCATCTTTGAGCAAAAACTTCATGTCCAGAATCATTAAAAAGTAGAACCATCATAATTGCCGAAAGTTCACAATCAGAATCCTCTTTTGGCATACATTTCATTTCATACATACGTGCAACATGCAGCAGGCATGGTTTCTGTCACGGCTCCAGCGCTGCACCCCTCCGCGCCTACGCGGGCTTAAATTACACTCTCGGGGTAGGGCAGAAGAGACTACGTGGAGTCGGTTTTGCAGCGATTCGTTTCTGTCACTAACTTTTGTAGCACAAGGTATTAACTTTTAATTTTAAATTCCGAAAAGATGCAAAATTTTAACTTTGCCAAAGGTAATTATACCACACAAAATTCTGCCATCTTAACATTCGGCCAAACGATAATTCTATTAAACATTTTTTTGGCTTAAACACATTCGTTAATTTAAAGAAGAATATGCCAAGTGTGTTATGCCAAATAAATTTCGGAGCATCAAGTTTCTGCCAAATGAAAGATGGTTACCCTTGCACGTATTGTATAGGCAGGCTTTTGTTAGTACAAATGCTGTTACGATAAATATTAACATGGGAATACATGAGGCAAGGCTCACTGGCAGTCTGGCACCTTATCCTACAATCTAAGTGGGTAGATCAAAACAACGCAATTTTCTTTGATAAGACCATAATTTATTCAAATAAAAACTGAAAGAATGGAAATCATAATCGACCTCAGTATTCCTTTGTTCCTTTCTTGTTTAATTTTATCAAGAACTGTTGGCATAATTGATTGCTTACTTACATTTTAATAGATTCCGTGCGGCAGGGGCGATGAAATAAAAACGAGGTATTACGCATGAAGCTAGGAAGTAGAGACCGCTTCTTCTGATGACTGCGTCTGTCGACTTATATTGGCCATCCTGCTGAAGATCTCCTGGCTAAACAACACCCTTCCTTTTTTTGGAGGGTGTGAAATCATTAAATGACTCATTCCGCTCTGGGCAGAGTGGTAAAAAGTGTCAGACTTCGCCTGACCAAAAACCACCCATGTTCCTTCTTAGCACTTTGTGTCGAGGCCGCGGTATCTCTTTCGAACAACCCGCAGCCATGTTGCTCACATTAATTCTTTGAGACCCGCGTGGAACACGAACGCGCCGTCGACACGGCCGCGGCGGCCTGTCGTCGTCATAAGACGGACAGACTCTGACAACAGCCTCGCGAATCGTTCTTCATCGTCGCACCGAGTTTCGTCATTTGTCGATCCTTGTCTGTCGTTACTGGTAGTTAGTGGCCCAAAAGTCTAGCTGTTATCCAGCATTGTTATATATTGATATCGTCAACTATCCTGATATCAATATGTTAAGATTTCATAAAAATTTCAACCTGGTAAAACCAGGTACTTACCTTGACAAAACTAGGGCATTACCGACTCGCAGAAGTCTAGTTTTGATATCCACCACATCTCTAATTGCCTCAAGACAAGAAACACATTTATTGATACAGCTGAAGATAATAAGTAGTCATGCTTGATCGTTTCTTTTTCTTTTTAACAGGAATGCATGCCGCCTATACTTCGTGGTGAGATCCTCCTTGACCGGATGGGGCCACAAGCGCGGGTCAACTACGAGCAGCTGAAGAAAGATGCACTAGAACTAGAATTACAGATAAAACAGCTACAAGTTAGTTAAAATACCAATTTTGGTGTAACTTTTCGTAGAGAATTATTGAAATTCACAGTGGCCATTAATTACTTCCAGTTTAGTTCTCTAAATGTTTTACAACGATAATACTGCAACTATCACGGCAATCAAGATATCGAAAAGATTTATACTTTTTTGTTGTCAGGCAGTAAAATATTGATAAATAACACTTTTCGATATTTTTATTACCGTGGTAGTTACAGTATTATCGTTGTAAAACATTGAGAGAAGCAAACTGGATGTAATTAATGACCACTGTTTATTTCAATCATTATATTTATCAGGGGCACTACGACTCGGTGACCAGCCGTTCTGACATCAGAATGAAACGGTCACCCGTAAAATGTTTTTTTCTTCAAGAATACGATGGAAACAATTGTTTGAGAGTAGGAAGCAAAAGGAAGCAATTATTAGCCATAAATTCAACTTTAAATACGCCTAGTGAAGTAGTGACCGTTCATCCTGACGGACACAATATAACATGGCCTCGCTTTGTATAGGTCTTTGTACGTAGGTACCTAAAACTATTTAACTGGAAGAAAAAGCTTCACCTGCACTAATCACATACAATTTAGTTAGATAACTCTATATGTACTAAGGTGCTAATTTTACATTTCTTTTCAGGAAAGCCTCGATGCGCTAGGTCGTCATCAAACCAGGGGTATTGAAAGTAATCTTTACAACAAAGTTAACGAAATACAGGTAAGATAGTGTATTTTATTAAAAATGAAAACAGACAACCTTCAAAGGAGCAGTAGGTATTCCATTTCAGAAAAAAGAATTGAACTAATAGTTTTGTCGATAAAACGATAGATAGAAAAGAGCAGTTAAAAATTGGCGATGTGTAAATATTTTTTCGTTTACTTTGATCTAACAACTAATGAAATAAAAAGGGCAAAAGCCACCGGAAAAACCCCTCTAACTGTATCAAAGTTGAAAAACGTAAGGGAAAACCTGCAAAAGTGAAGTCGCCCGTAAATTTTTGGAGCGAAAACAAAATCGGCCTGATTTCGACATCATTAAAATTTCACGCTCAGCCTGGTATTGAAGAATAAGCTAAGCACAATGGAACTTCAAGTGGCAATACTTTACAGGTGCTGCTTACCTACACTAAATTGCCTAGTTAATTAATTAGTAACTAAAACGTAGGTAGGTACGTAAAATTAATTTGTTATAAAATAGTAGATATTTCCTCAACTAAGTAAGTCTTATGTATGTTCCTAAAAATATTGGTAGACAAATGATTGATGATAGGTATGCATACACCATACCTAGTACATTACTACGCATAGGAAATTATCTACAGATCCAGTTTATATTCGGATGTTCGTTGCTATAAGAAATTATGATCTACTAAAAACTGGGAAAAAGTTTGCGTTTCTTCCAGTAGTGACATCTATTTAGCGTTTTAGAAGTTAAACAGCGACATCTATCGCGAATGAAACGCGTTTTGATGAGCGATACGATGTATACTAACTTCCTACCTACGAGCATATTGAAACTGATAATAGATGTCGTCGTATTTATATCTGCGGGAGCTTTTTTACTTTTTTGCTTTCAAATGAATGCAAGGAGTTTGATAATTTAAAGTGTAACCTTCGTAACTGAAAATAATCAAACAAGAGAAAAAACACGAGTAATAAGAACATTTTTCAAATTTTATTTACATGATTGTTTTTTTTTTAATTAAATATCGTTAGATTGTTTTTTGTGGGAATTCTTTTGTAAATTCTGATTTTTGTTCTAACTTCACTTCTTGAGATATTTTCAAGGAATTGATTTTTTCTAACTCATATTTTTACATAACAGGAGGACATGTCTGTGAAGAAATACGACTACAGAGCAACACAATTGCATCTTGCAGCCGTTAGAGCTCAGGTTAGTTGAATTTGATCGCATTATAAAAGGCCAATAAAATTATCTACGTCCAGAAATACTTACACAGGTACATTTGGATAATATTCTACGAAGTGTGTTGGCGGAACATTGAATTTTATTAAATAACCACTTATTTTGATGCCTGCTACAATAGTAGACTGGTAGGTACGCAGTGTACGCACCGAGGGATTAAAACTTGTGTTTTTTTGAATCTCGAACATCGCGAGGAGTGAAGGATTTTTTTAAGCTCGCCCAAGACGAACACACTTTTACCCCAAGGAGCAAAATCAGCAAGGAAACAAAAACTAATTTATTTTTTTTGTGTCAATAGCGAAATCTTAGAGGAATGAAATCCTTTTTTTAGGAAGGTGGGAAATCGTCAAATTACTCTTCCCGCTGGGCAGAGCGGTAGGGAGTGTCAGACTTCTACTGACTAAAAACCACCCATGTCCCTTCTTAGCCCTTTGTGACGAAGCCGCGAGAAATCCTTAGAGAAAGTTACAACACTAATAAATTAAAGTAAAATTAAGTACCTACTTAATAAAGACACATTTTGTAACCTAATTTGTAATAATTACTTACCCTTATTAAACCGATTGCATGGTGTCGTGCCGGGGTTCAGTAGGTACGCAATACGAAGTAAAAACTAATACACAAAATTACCAATTTAAGAGCCCATACTACCTTAGCATGATCCTTCGTTATGGCGAAAATACTGCAGCAATAATTTTAAAATAAATGTATGGTAAAGTTGAGGATTAATGCTAAGTACTAAGTTTGACGAAAACGATTCCACGATTCTTGATAGAAAAAAAAAATCAAAGTTACCTCATGGCTAGATGGCGCTACAGACGCACGAGATGAAAATATTTGAATGACAAATGTCCCAATGCCCGCTCTATACCTATCTTAAATCTCTTTGTTAGCTGCCTTTGTACGTCGTACCTATGTACGCAGAAAAAAATAGGATCTAAATCAGATAGGTACTGTAGGTGTAGGTACCTACATAATGCCGACAACATGACACGCAGGGTTGCGGTTGTCGTTGAGAGGATCCGGCAGCTGGGTTTCGAGGTGGCACTTCACAAGTCGGAGGCAATGTGCTTCCTGGGACGCGGGCATGTGCTGCGAATATGATGGGAGGGGTTCCAATCGGCGTCGAGTCGACTTTGAAGTACCTATACTCGTCCTCGACAGCCAGTCGAACTTCGTGGAGCAATTCCGACATTTGGCTCCCAGACTGGAGCGGGCCAGGGCTGCCTTTAGGTGGCTCTTGCCCAATCTGGGGGGGCCAAACGCCTACTGCCGGTGGCCCTTTACGGGGCCCCGATGTGGGCGCGTTCTTTGGGGAAACGAGCCGCCCACTACCTGAACGCGCCCCAAGCCCCAAGCAAGACCCAAAAGCCGTCAGGTTAGTCCGGGGGTACCGCACGATGTGCCGAGAGGCGGCGAACCTCCTTGCCGGATTTCTGCCATGGGGTCTGGAGGCGATAGTACTCGCGCACCTGCATAAATGGCGCGCGAAGGTGCTACACCAAATTGCCGCTCAGCGGTCAGACCTCCGGTGCGATCTCATGGCGACATGGAAAGAGTGACTGTCGCAACCCCGTGCAGGGCACGCCACGACAGTGGCGGTAAGTCCCCTCTTTGAGGAGTGGCTGGAGAGGTGCCATGGCGCCCTCATCTTCCATCTGAAGCAGGTCCTCACTGGACACGGTTGTTTCGGGAGGTACCTGCACCGAAACAGGCAGCAGGAAACGCCCGGATGCTACAACTGCGAGAATCGGCCGGAGGACACAGTGGAGCACACCGTGGAGGTCAGGATTTAATAACTCCGGATGTAACCCGTACACTATTTAACATAGTATTACGTTCATTCTGCCAAAGACTACACTCCCATAAAATGTGATGTGCAGATTGTAGAACATTGACAAAAAGGCGAGTCAACAAGCTTGAAGGAAAATAATTTACTCTTAAAGTTACCATGACCTGTGAGGAACTGGGGAACACAGTGATCCACCTCCAGCCACGTCCTGGCCAGCCGCTCACGAACGGATGGAAAGAACTGATGAAGGTGTCGGCCTTTGATGGAATTATCCCACTTATATTGCCATTCAGACGAAAGTTCCTCCCATACGTCAACCTGTGGCTTAAGTATTCCAGCTATTTTAGCACGGTCACGTTGCGTTAAAAAGTCTGCGTCCGCGGTCTTTCGTGCGCAATATAGTACATTGAAGCACGGCGTTGCACTTCAAGATCGACTGGAAGTACCCTTGCCAGTACCGGTAAGGCTTCAGTACTAACCGTCCTATATACGCTTTACACAAGAAAATTAAGGCCAGCCATTGGCTTTGAAGCAATTTACGTCGTACCGCTCGAGGCCCTATCAGCCCAAACTGGTGCCCCGTAGCACATACACCCCAAATAGGTAGCCCCATAGATCGTCTTTAGAGTTAAAAAAGACAAATCCCACGTAGATTTGGATATTCTCGTTAAGGCATAAAAGTTCTTTTTAGCTTTTTCACCGACGGTTTTTATGTGTTCAATAAATGAAAAATTCCTCTTTAAGACAAACCCAAGGTAGCACACGGACTTCTTCTTTTTCACGGGAAAATTATATAAAAGAAGTTGATAAGTTTTGTGTGGTGCAAAGGTCAGACGGTTACGATCGCCCCACTGGGATATTAATTTTAAGCAAGTATCAGCCAAATTTTCGAGTCCAGCCCGAGTACTTGACTGAATGAGCAGCAGGCCGTCGTCTGCCTAACCGTTTAATGAACAGCCGCATAGAAGTGTAATCGCGAGGAATTCATCGAAGCCTACGTTCCATACATTCGGACCCATAACCGAACCCTGAGCAGTGACGAATCAAGCAAGCGCGGGGCCCGTAGCAAATTCTATCGCGGGGCCCTTGATATACCAGAGAGGGTACAACCGACGGTATGAGCAAAGCGAATTCGAAACTAGTAGTATTGCGCCTGGGGTAGGTCGCGGTCCCAGCCAACGATATGCCCCCCTCCCCATATCGTTATCGTCACATAATCATGGCACTGGGTTTACCCTGATAAAGGCAGTTTGAGGAGAGGTGTCAACCAATGATTTTTTTAACAGTATTAGGAACCACTTCTGAAAAACAAAAGTTAACTTTATTTTCAGAATTATTTTCAGTTTCCCGGAAACAACTTGTTATAGGTTTCGACTTTGTTTGTGTCGGTTCGCGCTAGGAGTTATTTTGTCGACTAGTAGCCTACCAATTGTAGCGAGCTCGTAAAATTTAAGCAGTATATCGGGTAGGTTTATATTTTGTTTTGACCATTCATACAGGAGTTATTTAAATACTTAGAAAGCCAATGTAAAAATACTAAGAAGCAAGACAATGCGAGATCGAGCGAAGCGAACTCGTAAATTTTTGCGCACTTTCTTGGATACATTAGATTATTTTCATTCATTCATACATGAATGAATGAAAGATACAATTTAAACATCCTGAATCGAACCATTTTAATTTTGCTACCACACTGAGTGTCGCGTTAGGATGTTCACAGACGTGATAAAAACACGTGATCACGTCAGACGTTTTGTAAAGTCAATCCAATTTTTTTACTTGCAAGCGTCTTTTTCTAATACCTTCTTGTGAGTTAATCTTATGAAATTCACTCAAAAAATTTGATAAAAGAAAATGAAATCAAATGTTTGAATACGCGGGGCCCCCTTTAGCAAGGGGCCCGTAGCAATTGCTACTCCTGCTACGTGGTGAATCCGCCACTGACCCTGTGGACATCCCATGGTAAGGGACTTTGAAATAGAATGATGTCCTAGTGGATATTTTTAGTCAGTAGAAGTCTGACACTCCCTTTCACTCTGCCCAGAGCGGGAGAGGTTAATTGATGATTTCCCACCCCCCCAAAAAAAAAGGTACCTACATAATCTGTACTCTACTTAACAAATATCTCGGTACAAAATGTACATTATGTATTTCTAAAATTGCAAAAATTTTAAAACTGGTTACAGCCCACTAAATGCTCCGACTTGAAGAATAATGAAAAGCCTAAATCTTCAACATCTTTCGAAGTTTACGAGCAAATTTTTCAGAACCCAAGTTAGAACACGTAAAAGATAATGAATGATGGGGCGCCGAATGGGGCGCGAATAACGGAATGCATACGAAACGACCAAGACAAAGCGTTCCCATTAAAGTTAATGGACAACATTTTACTTTTCTGGTACGCGACCCGTGTAGACGACTACCTGATAAGCTGACTAAACCATTCATAGGAATCCCTCTAGTGCGCACGCCTAGCTCTCTCGGCTATAAGCACATGCGAGAAGACGTTCGCAATTCAAATCAATACATTCAAATGTTCCCGCGGTTGCGAAAAAAACTAAAGAACTTGTACAAAAAACAATAAATGCTATAAATCTGAGAACCGGGAAAAATTGTAAAAGAGTAGGTAAGTGTTTTTTTTTTCATTTAGCTGAAATTATTTGAACTTTCTTTTTATTGTTTGTAACTAGTTACTTTTGTAGCATTGTTTGTTTTCTCTGCATACCTACGTGAGCACTTTATTAAAGCTTAATGTTTTGTAGACAACCGCGTTGCCGCATTGCGCACAGCCTCCCACTCGGTCCGAGAGCAGATCTCGTAGACCGTCATAACCTCCCAATTCGCGTCGCGTGAAACCTCGGGTTTAACAACATAGCGCTTTATTTCGCTGCTATTGGACATTTGAATAATTGGTGACATTAGTGTTGTACTAAAATCGTTAACCACGGATTATACTAAACGTAAACTGAAGTTCCGTGAAAGAATGGGGTGGATTTCCATGAAAAATCATATGGTGAGCAAAATATTTTATTGAAACAGCTGTATGATACTCAAATAATTTTGTAGTAAATTGATGCTCGGAATTTGATACTTTTCATTTATTATTAGGGTCAACTCTGCAAAAACAGACACCTACAGACATGAAACCTATTCATTTCAAAAGCTGTGTGCTCAGCGCAGCTTTTGTACACTATTGACATAACGTCCCCTATTCTAGGCGGCCAGCTAGCTGCTAAAGCAAACAGTTAGGCATCATGGGTACATTAAAATACAGGTTAGGCACACTGTTAGGGCATAGAAGATATTATTGCTTCTATTATAAAGTAAATTCCCGTTAAAAGTTTAGTACTACATATAGTATCATTAGGTACCGGTATTTAATTTGCATGTAGGCCTACTTATATAAAAAAAATACGTAGATACCTACTAAGGAGGTAAGGCTAACTTTATGTGAACCACAAACAAAAGGTCAATTTTATCAATTCTATTAAAAACCTAATAACTGCGACCTTATTATGTCATAACAATCACCGACCTACTTAATAATTATTATCTTATTTACTTCTGTATTTTATTATGTTTTAATATTTCCAACCTAAACTTAACAAACAGAGCATTTTTTATGATATTATTATGTATTGCATTACACCTCCGATGCTCAAGAGCTGTTAGAGAGAGACTCCGAATCACGGAATATTTTGATAGATTGTAGCGAAAATGTGAAAGCGTTTTATCAAAATTCTCAAAATATTTTTACATATTATATACTTTTGATAATGTTGTACATTTATTATCTTTGATAGAAAATAATTGTTCCTGAAAAATTGTTTTACACAACATTGATTCATTTGGATTTTCCACTTTCTGAACGCTCCTATAGTTTTCCCGCGCGCGTCTTCTATGCCTCTAGCGGATAATTTTGGAAACACTTTGCGTCATGAACACTCCAAATCGTGCGTGTCGTGTTTGTATTCGTGGCTAATATTTATTTATTTTTGACTCTTGGAACCAATACAGTGAGTGAATATTTGGTGACTAATAATGAAACCTAATAGTGGTAAGTTTTATTTAATAAAATATTATGATTATGTAATAGTTATTGCCTATCAAATGCTAATGATGACGAGACATTAATCTAAACAAAACAATGATTTAGCTAACATAGTAACAATGGTTACTAATAATATACTTCAGTGGAGTATGGTTTACACTAAATTTAACTATGACTTCATAGAATTATACGATTTTGTTAAAATAAATAGGTCTCATAACCTCAAAATATTATTATCTTCGATTTACTCTATAATGGTTCCTGTTTGGTGTAAATAACGCTTCTATTTAACACGTCATGTGTAAATATTCTCTAGATTATTTATGTTATTGACATTACTGTCACGATAACAGGTTTATTTACGCGATATGGTTAACCAATGTTTAGGCGGGAAAGCACTACGCGAAATATCTGAACCTCGAACAAAATTCTCCTGATACAGTTTGAGTTAATTCATATTGAAGCCGTTAGTTCAGTTAAATGTAACATTTTACTTAATCATCTTGTTTTGTCTCATTCCAGGTGCTAATACGGACTGTTCATAATCTAGTACTGATACTAAATAATCATATCATCAAGACAATGAAACCCGTATCTGTAGATAAGTCGTCATCTAAGAAAAATGGTTACCAATCAGATGATGACAATGTAAGGTACAAGTTAAACACCAATTTCTTCAACAATGTTGGTAAATCACCCAAACTTAAGAAGATAGAAGTGAAAGAAGAAGATGACAATATTCGCTATAAATTTCCTACAGTTTTAAACAAACCAAAGCCTGCTGAACAGAAACCTAAACCTAAACAGAAAATCAAGGTAAATTTCTGGAGCAACAAACAATCAGTGAGCCGACTTCATAATTCTGAATCAACCAAGCAGAAGACAAACCGTAGACATACAGTAGGAGCTACGACTGAAGACAGAACTGCTACTAAACCAAAAAACTCTGTGAAAGTAAGAAAACGGGTATCATTCCTGCCGTCCCCCATATTTTCTGAAAATCATGTACCCATGGTGACAGTGCCCGATGATTTAACTATACATTTAAATGAAGAAGAAGCTAATGATCTGGCTGAAGATTTGAACCTGGCATTTGTTAACAGTGGCAGTAGTATTGATAAAGCTGATCATTCACTTAAAAGAAAAGCTAAAAATGGAAACCTGAACAACCCTCGGGAGGCTAAACATAAACGGAGTTTAGAGGGTGAAACAAGAAATCATGGTAATGAGAATGAGCTGGAATTTTTCTCTAAGTATGTTGTTCAGAAGCTGAGAAGAATGGAAACAAATCAACGTATTTACTCTGAAAATTTAATTAATACTGTCCTTATGTTAGGTCAGCTTGGTACATTGAATGGTAAATCAAAGATAGCGGAATCATAATATTTTAATAAAGCATTTGTTTATTAGTTAAATGAAGTTAATAGTTTAGCATAATATTGTTTGATAATAATAATTTATCTAAATATCAAGGACCAGACTCCACAAAGACACCAATCATACTTAAGTACAATAGATATTTTCTCTATTTTTCTTCTAATTTATGGTGCTTGAGTGTTTTCTCCATAGAGGTCACTCATACTAAAACTTGTTTTACTTAAATATTTTCATAAAAAGTACAATAATTGCAGTTGTTATGTACAGAATGTTAATTCAATCAAGTTATTGGTACATTATTATACTTAGTGTCAGTAGTCAGAATGTTTTGTGCAAAAGTTTGAAACTGTGAGATGTAGTTAACTTTGCTATTTTTGTTGGTACTTTATATAGTGTATGTATCATTGTTACCACTTTGTTTATCACTTTCATGTTTCCCTCCATATCTTAAGCTATTTTTGTTAATGGCATATCAATTAACTAATAGCCAATGAATTATAATTATGTTATTCAACATAAAATGGTCATAATAGATTCATAGAAGTGATTCGGTCATTATTAAACTCATTTTTCTTATACACTCACAATGCCATTGTATGTTTAAGGTATACACAACAATGTTGACTTTATAATACTTTGATATGAATGGGGTATTATGGACATTCACAAGCAATAAAATGTATACACACGGCAACTTTAGAAAGTTATTTTCTACTTATTATTTTCATTAATGTTTTATGTTGTTACAAACATAGTGTTTTGGAATCCACACTTACAAATTAGGTCTCTGATTTTGTTTATTGCATACATTTCATTGCTTGTTACTGTACGCTGAAAAAGTAAATAAGGATAAAATAAAGTTGATAACTTAACATAAATTATTTACACAGGCTATGCATATGTCTGGTGTTATTTAACTTTTACAAAAACAGTTAGGAATAACTTATTAAGACTAGAAAGGCTAAGGTTATTAAATTTGTCTTCATTAAAATCTATATTTTGTTAGTTTCATACATATCACTTTGCCAATTGTGTCTGTGATGATGGTAAATAAAATGTCCGCACAAATGTTTTAGAGCATAAAATCTTTATGATGAAATCTTGGCAAATTGTTGGTGTTATTTTGGCATATTAAATTTTTACATACATGTATTTATTGATTGTTGTATATTTAAAGGGACTAGTAGAAGAGTTATGAATTGTCTTTTGACTTGAACATATTTCTCTCAATTTTTGAGAACTAAGGTGTAATTTTCTGCCTTAAACTACTAATAAAGTATTCATAGTCATAACTTTATTGTTTAATTTATTGTAGGCCATTAACCAAATCACCTGTAAATTCATGACATGGAGTTGATATTTTATATACCTTGTCAGCTACATTAATGGATGACTAAATGAATCCAATGATATGAATTTGTCTCCATTTGTCCCGGAAGATGGCAAAATGCTTGCCCCCTACCTATGACTTAAACATAACTGGGGGAATGCAGTGCACTAGGTACAAAGGTACAACTCTGCCTAACCCTTCGGGGATTACAGGCGTGATGTTCAGTTGATGTTTTATTTTTTTTTAATGGGACAAGGCCGCCACACAAGACTTCCCAAACCACTGTAACTCCTGTTAACCAAAGTCAACAGTGGCGACCATAAGAAAAGCCCCGAGACATTGAAGCTCGACGAAGTCCCAGAGAAACGATTTAACTGTCTTGGATCCCGCAACCAAATTAATCAGAAAAGAATAGCGGAGGAGTAAGAAAAACATAATTTCCATTTCCAAGTTAATGTTTGTGCCCCCCCGATCCAAGGGTCGGGCTCAGCCAAAGACTATAAAGCCACAATACTCTATGGGCTCAGCATAGCGGAGTGGCTGAATCAGCCTCTAAATAATGATACACCCAATCCCTTTGCTACCCTCACACGAAGATGAGGCTCGTATCCCACAGGGACGCCCAGTTTATAAGTCATTTGCCCCTGGCCGGAGGCCTTACACTCATGGCACCCCACTTCCATTTATCTACTCATGTGACCCCACGGCCCACTGGATCAGCCTCATAGGTTGACCTGCAAGATGCTATTAAAAAATAGAATAGAATATTTAATTGCATAAAAGATGGTACAATATATATACCTGTCGGAGGAGACGCTATTCTTCATGATGATGACGATAAGACAGGATGGATATCTCAAAATAACACTACAACGGTTCTTCAGTACAACGGTCTACATTGGTAATCACACCTCGGTTACAAAATAATAACGGATGCTCATGACAAACGATCAAATCAACCACATGGAATGCAGTGAGGTTAGTAGGAAACACGACCACAACCAACCGCAGCGCCGTCCGCCACCGAAGCCCTGCCGCTGGCTCCGACCCTCTAAATTGACGAGCGCTTCTGTCATTCATCACCTGACAGTTGTCGTTGTTAATCGTGCCAGAACTAAACACACCCAAGCACAACTAAAGAGGTTGAACTTAACGACAATAGTTGCTTGACATTCCAGTAGTTCTGATTCTATCCACGTTCAGAGACTGCAGTCTCCGACACGGCCAGAACTGACAATCACACGTCCTCGTGTGGTGGTGATATGGTACCTGTACCAACGAGAACACAAACTTAAACTAGACTGTCGACTCGGCCTACCTGACCAAGATTAATGTCTCTGTCAACAGAGTCGTAAAATCATGAAAGTAAATCCAATTCAAAGGTCCAATCGCATTAATTCAAAACAATCAAAAACTCGCGTCGTACTGTGTATAAGCAAACAAAGCAATACTACACTAATTGCACACACTCTTGTAACCCAGCTGCCCCAGGCAGCTTATTCTAGTGACACTGTCACCCGGGGTTGACCAAGCCCAAATTCACAGTCTAGTGGCACGTGCCACCCAGGGCTGACCAAGCCCTTAACACAAAGTCTAGTGACACCTGTCACCCTAGGTTGACCAAACCCAAACATACAGTCTAGTGGCACATGCCACCCTGGGCTGACCAAACCCTTAACACACGGTCTAGTGACACATGCCACCCAGGGTTGACCAAGCCCTTAACACACACAGTCTAGTGACACATGCCACCCAGGGTTGACCAAACCCAAGCACACAGTCTAGTGACCCATGTCACCCAGGGCTAACCAGGCCCAAACACTAACAATCTAGTGGCATATGTCACCCAGGGCTGACCAGGCCCGAAAACTCACAGTCTAGTGGCATATGTCACCCTGGGCCAACCAAGCCCTTCATAAAGTCTCCATGACTTCCTGGTGACTCCAAGTCGACCAAACATTATAGTCTCTACGAGACCCTGGCCCCCGCCACAACGTCTTCCTCCGCTCACCGCCACTGACCAGCTTCGAACTGCAGCTACAGATATTACGACAAGACGTGCAGTGCGGCCAAATAGTTACAAGTGTGCATACAACCAAATAAAAGAGATTTCATTTGTCTTCATTGCTCTCGCTAATAAGATCTAGCTCAGAGGGAACTTCACTTTGAGGCATTTTTCGAATGCGGTCATAAGCGTACTTGTACGTTCTATTCCCTGTCAGTGATTTTAAAACATAGCGATCATTTCCAAGTGACTCTACAACTTTGAAAGGACCTTTAAATTTGGGTACTTATTTGGTTTGGTTTGGTTTCTCTCCTTCTCAATCTCAAATCAATCTCAAATCACCAACTCTGAAATTAACCACTTTGGCTTTATTTTTGTACGAAGTCAACTCTTTGTTGACAAAGCAATGACCTTGGTCAGCGATAATAGTGCAAACAAAATAGAGCAACACTGGAACTCAATGCTTTAATAGTGCAGGCTCCATTTAAACGTAGACTATGATACAATAAGACAAACTTCGTAAACGCGTCTATGAAAACTATTACATTCACGTAATTTTTCTCACTCAACTTTCCTGAGTAATCAACATGCACCGGGTGCCATAGGATATTCACTTTTGAGATTGGATGCAACTCAGCTTGCACCAGACCGGAAGAAGACTTTGAGACACTACATCTAATACAATTTTCCACGAACTTTGTGACATATTTGGACATGACTTATATGCTCGAACCAATAACTTTCATAGAGCTTCTCCAAACTCTTTTCCCAACCAAGATGCATGAGAGCTTCATGAACATGATTCACCGACCAACGAAAAGCTCACGGTATAATAAAAGAACGGAACTTTACGAAGTATAACACACCTTTACGTAACTCGTAAGTTTTCACTACTTCCACTGAAAGCTAGCAGTTTTTGAACTTAGAGACAAAGTCCTGAATTTCTGAGTCTTGGAACTGTTCAGCCAAAAGCCAATTTTCAGATAGAATCGCGATCTCTTCACGCCTTTCCTCTGTCTTTTGGATGAGAGCTTTAACGGGAGTCTTGTTAGGCTCAGCAAAATGGTTTCGTGACAATAAGTCAACATGACTTAAATGCCTACACTGTCGATACTCAATGTCGAAATCGAAAGTCTGAAGGAAAGCCCACCAACCAGCGTGGACTCTCAGTGTCATGTCCACTTTGTTACGTAAAGCCTCCAGGGAGTTACAGTTCGTAGCAACAGTAAAACAATAACCTTGTAGGTAATGTCGAAAGTGATTCTCAGCGTTCACGACTGCTAGAGTTACCAATTCGTAAGAATGGTACTTTGACTTCGGTCGTGGTTCGCCTGCTGAAATAATTGACAACGTACAATTTACCATCGAGATCGAACTTTGGAAAGTATCACCATAACCCTCAGCGTTTGCGTCAGTATGAAGTTCGATTGGAAGCTCTGGACAGGTTTACTCGTTATAATCGAAATCACACGGTCAGACTACTTCTTGCTCAGTTTTCCATTCAAACTTTTTACTGTTGATGAGAATGAACCATGGAGCATTTGAACACGTCTTATTCTTGACAAATCTGTCAAGATCTGAACTTAGATTCGCCACAGCAGACCCATCCCCCATTGAACACCACTTAAACACCAAATCCACAAAGTACTCTTGAGCTGAATGAGACGAAATACAAAACATGCATCAAACGCACACTATGCAAGCAAGTACATCACAAGCCGAACGATTACATCGCCGGTAAAAACGCTTGGTTCAATGTCAGTAGCGCTCCACAAGGACAAGGGGGCCCAAATTGATAGCACGAAATAGGCAGAAGAAAGAAGAAGATTGAACAACCATCCCCGCAATGCATAAACTCAAACTCTCCCGTATTATACACTCACACAGCCGATATTGTATGAGCACCATGTACCAGAAACACATCCTTCCCCAGAATCCCATATCAACTTTAATTTGACTTGTATACGCCCCGGCGACCGGGCGCGTTATGCTCTTGAACGGGCACCGTCAGCTGCGACCGGCCACCTCCCAGCTGCCACGACCCGCTCGAATCATTACTCTATTCTTTGAATTGTCGCTCCCGACTTCACCATGGACACTTCCATCGTGCAAAATAAACCATCTCAACATGAATAATGCAACCAAGGTTCCGCAACAACACTCTGATCCAAAAGAGCACCCATAGAGCCTCCTGCCCATTCCTCTCCACAGAGCATTTTGAAGATTCCAAAAAAAAGCCTGCCTTTGTGAACGCCTCAAGAACTTCCTGCAACCGGGTCAGACTTTCCTCTTATCACGTGACCGAATGAAACTATGAACATGACCAAGTTCACCTAGCGCTTTAGACACGGCACGCTGAAATACGCTCGGAGCGTTACGAAGACCAGACATCATCGCTAGTACTGCCAGTGAGAGGTAACGAATGCAGTAGTCATACAATCTTCACTGCTGGGACTCTGATAAAAGCCACTCACGCAATCAAGTAACACGTAATAGTTAACACCTGACAATCGAGCAATCGCCCATCAACGACAGAGGGAATCGATCAGACACTATGTTAAGATTTAGTTATAGTAGTCTTTACATATACGCTTGTCTCCGTCCTTCTTAACACCCAATAAAATAAATGATGTTAGCTCTCAATATCTCGCCAACTTTCTCGCGTACAATTTCTGTTCACCTTACCGTACGAGCTGGATTCACTAATCAGTTGTTTAATTCACCAGTAGGACTCATTCAACTCAGCGGTAAACCATCGATAAAAGTTTTCGAAAACTCACTCAGAAGAGACGTCGAACAGTGTTTTATTTTCGTTTGTAATATCAGAATCAACATTGTAAAATAATCAAATAAAGGAAGTAATTCGGAACAATTTACATTTTGAACTGACGAAATAAGTAGTGTAGATTCAGTTAAATGTACCGTATAGCCAAATGGCCAAAAGTCGCGTGCGATCATAACATCGTATTTCAAATAGTCGTCAGGTAGTACGTAAAATAAAATCGTCATTTCGTTATTTATTATCAATCACAACAACGCTAAGAATTTGTTCAGTGCTATAAATAAACATTCGAGTTATTATCGATACCAATTACTTGCACGGTTGAAAGTGAACGTTTGCCCGAGTATTTAGAAGCTTCACGGTTTAACAACAGAACACTCTGCGCCAGAATCAAACAACATGAGTACGACTCACCGGATTGTTGTAGCTGTCCAAGAACGCCGCAAACTTCACAGCTGTCCGTCCACACGTCGGTCTTTTTGCAATACTTACCCAATATCAATGAGTTTTGTTGTGTACCCAATAATGGATTTGATTGGGTACCCTTAAAGCGTTTCACGTCTGTAATAGCGTGATGATCTTCCATGTGCTTTCGTTTCAATTAGATCAATGACTTCAATGAATTGGCTTGATGACTTTTCTCTTGCAGCTACTTATTCCGATCAAGAATCTCAGTGGTGTGACGATGTATTCGCGTATCACATTGAGATGTATGGGCACAATACCGTTATTTGTTCTGCATGCGATACTTGTGACAACCAGGTCGACGCGATACCTTTCAGCGCCTTGCTTAGGGCAATGATTAGGGCTCCGCCTTTCAATGGCTGCTCGGTCAAACATTTGTCGACAGTTGAGCACCAAGCACGTGGATATGGTTCTATCCCACACTTCTGATGTCGGAGGAGACGCTATTCTTCATGATGATGACGATAAGACAGGATGGATATCTCAAAATAACACTACAACGGTTCTTCAGTACAACGGTCTACATTGGTAATCACACCTCGGTTACAAAATAATAACGGATGCTCATGACAAACGATCAAATCAACCACATGGAATGCAGTGAGGTTAGTAGGAAACACGACCACAACCAACCGCAGCGCCGTCCGCCATCGAAGCCCTGCCGCTGGCTCCGACTCTCTCAATTGACGAGCGCTTCTGTCATTCATCACCTGACAGTTGTCGTTGTTAATCGTGCCAGAACTAAACACACCCAAGCACAACTAAAGAGGTTGAACTTAACGACAATAGTTGCTTGACATTCCAGTAGTTCTGATTCTATCCACGTTCAGAGACTGCAGTCTCCGACATACCTATATAACGTTTGTGAGCTAATGCGACAAACGTTGAAGTTGTTATATTTTATGTTACAAGTGTCACGATCAGATTTGTCTTTCAAAAATATGGCGTAAGCACTAGGTTTATAAACCGATATGTGTTGCGTAGGCATACTAGGATATTTTTGAGTTTGTTTATATATATATACCTTATAGGTACAATATTGATGAACCAACCATTGAATTTCTATAGAAATAGCATTAGACCGAAGATCGAAGATGGTGATACCTATCCAATTTTAATAAATCAAAAATCTATCCAGCCGAAGCACCTTTGGGGGGTATGAGGAACAGGGTGTAAAGTTCGTCATCCCCCATAGAAAAGGGAGGATCCTCCGACCAGACGGGTGTTGTGTCTGGTGGGCTAACTGCCCGACATATGTACGTCGGGATTTTCTATATAGGCTAATGTCGCGGATAATGTTGATAGCGCGATGTAGGAATTGCCAATTTAGTTAAAACTCAAATCAAGCAGAAAACGTCAACCAGCAAATTTTATTTCCTTATCACGTACGGGCTGCAATGAACACCGATCGAAGTAAAATAATGTTCGAACTAAAGCCGTAAAAAGTAACATACTTACTTAGATGTCGTGTTGCTATACATATAGGTGGCCAGTTTTTTGGCTCTCATTCTCATCTCAACATAAGCTGCATTCAATCATCAGGCTGATAGATTTTCGTTCAAGTTCCATATAGTAGAGTACGCCTTTATAGCTTTTAACCGGGTACCTATTCATTCAACTTCTGATGGATGATACGAAAACACCCAACCCCATCCCACCCGGGATTTGAATCCAATACCTCTACCTTGAGTCTGATTCTCAGAATCCTGGCCGGCCAGACAGTGTGCAGGGGCTCAGCAGTCGTGTAAAAGCGAAAGGTCACTGACTCACTTACTTACTCATCACGAAATCTCGAAAACCGCTGAACGTATAAACATGATTTTTAGCAGGGAGGTAGTTCATAGTTAGTAGACGTCCGCTAAGAACGGGTTTTGCAACAGGGCCGGATTAGGGAGGTCTAAGGGCATTCGCAAGTTTGTATAAAAGTCCTTAATTTTTTTGTGCTACGAATTTGAATTTTCGCAGGGACGTAGTTTGTGGTTAGTCGGAGTTTGATATGAACGGATTTTGGGAATGTGCGTGTGTATTGAGAGATCTTTTCGAAAAACTTCCAATCCCAACCAAATTATAAGAGGATTTAGGAAATAATTGTGAAAACTTCATGGTAAGGTAAAAAAATTGTGAAACCTAAACAAAGAAAGTTAGAACTCATTAACTGGATCTCTCAATCTGGACAACTGAAAAAAAAGCCATAACGCGTATCCAAGAATATACTGCCTATGTGTTTATAATTTGCATTTTAATTAATTGTGAAGGATTTGTGAAAGCTGCTAAACAAAATTTCGATTTGTGTCAAAGCCACGTTTAAGATTTATAACGGTTTTATATGGATCACTCAGTGTGGACAATTTTCAATTGAGTGATCTTGTAAAACACGACCTAATACTGAAAAAGTATGAATAATTATCATGTTCAATCCTTGAGGAAAACGTTGAGTAGGGTGACAATATCGCCGGTCGGAATCATTACCGGTACAATTCAAATTATGATGCACTTTAAACGTAGACATTAGCTAAGAAAGAATTTTGTGACAACCTGGACTAAGGGTTCCGCAAGTTTATATGAAATTCTTGGCTTTTTGTCTCTGAAAATTGGTAGAGAGGTAGAATATAGTTAAAACATGTCAGGTAGGAACAGATTTTACGACAGGGCCGGTTTCAGGGAATATAATCGCTTCGACTGTATTCGATTTGACAAGGTAGGTACATCCAAAAGCAGTCACATACACGTCAAAATTTTGCACGCGAACGAAGTCGCGGACAACAGCTAGTACCTACCTACATAAATGGCACCATTTCAAATAGGAATATATTAATTAGTAGTACTTAAGTAAGTATATAGGTATTGTTCTGTCTGGCAGCGTTCGACTTACATAAGTCACTATTAAGTGTGTGGTTTCAGGCATGGATAATGCTTTGTAGATAAGGTTACCTGACAATGGTTCTGTACTTAAGTAGACCAATGAAGACAAATGTTTAGATAATTACTGTCAGTAAAGGAACATTTCAAAAACTATGCAATTTCTGTCACCATTTTCGAAGAGATGACAATAATTATTGTTTCAAATTCTTAAAAAATCTTCTCTATATTTAACTATAGGTATACCGTCTGGATACTTTTCCACCTTATAAATATAGAATCTATAGATGACTGTGTTTTCAACTTTGACAGTTGCGTCTGGTACTTACCTACGTTTGTAAATTCGTAAAACTGTCTGGACCGCCATGTCACTCCAATGCAGTTTCTTTTAATTTGTTAGTTTTTAAATTAAAAGTTACCAATCTAAAGGGCCGGTAGATTTTACCACATACTTTACCCGGTTTTTAGCTTTTTCATGGCATTTGGTGCAGTCTATACCTAATTACCTATGAGTGGAATGTTGAACAGCAACGACCAAATGGCCCCTGCACCTGTGGAAGTACCCAGAGGGTTTTTCAGCAAGCATATTCAGTATGAAAACTTGATACAGACTCAGGTAGGGCGATATAAAATTGTATCAGATATGAGGCCTACGCTTAGGGGCCCACTTAAAGTTTTAAACAAGGCCAAAATCTAAAAACGTGATGTTCAGTAACGTTATTTTTATAATTTCATGTTCTGTCATGAACCCTAAACGCCTTTAACAGGCAAGACTTGCCGAAGATATTATGGACTTTCTCTAACTAAATCTAACGAATCCTTTCATCTCTTGCTACCTACTCCACTATTAAGTTTTCATGCTAGCTAAAAATTCTTTGAGGTTTCCTCCCACTAGGTAAATCCTATGTACCACCTATGCACGTGTAACGTAGCATTTCTTTTCTTCATTTTTGTCATCACGCCTCGCGCCTTGGAAATCAGTTCTACCAGGTAGGTGAATAGACTGTGTTTTTAACGCTTGCTTCTACGGCTGATCATACTACAAGTGCAATCTATTCAACGGTATTATAATTATTGTCCTTCGGGAAAGAACTCTTACCTACATTTGTTAATGAGATGTTTATTTTGATTCTTGCTACAAATTAGTATGGAAAACTTATCTTCTTTAACGTCACTATCTATCTACCCCCTGAGCCATTGGTTTCATTTAAATTCCGCATAAATGAAAGTCTAATTAGGCTGTATAGTTCGTCTATACCTCTAGACATCTTAGGATTGCGTGTTGTTTGCAAACGGTTGCCGGGATACGTCGGATCGCCTCCACGCGACATCCGGCGCCCAGCCCCCAGTCACTCCGCGCCCGCCCTAACTAGCGGGCGCGATACTCGGTCGCGTTGGCACTCTAAGTTTCTAACAATCTCGCCTGGATACAACTATCCTCTTCTTTTTATTATTTTTGTGTGGGAAAAGAAGTCCTCCTTTACTTCCAATGCATTCCGATTACTGAAAAAAAAACTCATTATATTTTCAAAAACTTTTGGATCAACTTATAAGAAAAATATTTATACACTGTTTTTACAAGCTTTTCCGAGAAGATGAAATACGTTTTCATGAATACAAACTAAATAAAACCTACCAAAATAAATAAACGAAAGATTCATTAAAAAAATATATATATTAGTTCATTAAAATTATATTTTTTATTAATTAAAAATGGATATCATTCATCGGTTACACTACTTAGTGCTATCGCAGAAATCTGATCTGATGACGATGGACCGTGATCAAAGGATGCGAGTGCGGAGGCAGTCCAGCCTCCCTGAATACAGCAAAGCTAACAGGACTCGTCAGCGGTTGGAACAAGCTTATTTCAATGATGTGAGTGTTTTACTGGATCTACCTTCGTAGATAATGTTCTTAGCAATTAAATAGGTATTGGCCAGCTCTCTGGTCTTAATAAATCTTAATAAACAGTGGGTAGATAGGCAATTTTAGATTGTACCATAGATAGTTAATAACGTTCTTCTCGTTTGTTTTAAAGAAATGTTCATTTTGTACGGGGCTCTATAAATACCTGTTTATTCTTAGTCCTAATGAGCAGTAATAATTTTCCTGCGCTTATCCCGTGATTAGTGATTAGCTATAAGATGTAAGTAGATAGTTTTGTGCCACTTCATCTGTGTTATAAATTACTTATAATAATGTTAAGGGGTCACTTACTAAGTAACTAGTTGTGTATGATTTTTTAAGGGCCGTTAATACACGGCCATATTTAAAATGTTGGTACATAATACGCTCGTAGACCATTGAAGAGTTACGTTACTAGAATTATCTTCTGGTTTTAGTCCTGGTAAGTGAGTAGGTATAGTTTGAACATGTAGATCTAAAGATGGTCTTTTACCACCTCATCGATTGAGTAAATTAATAGAGTAGCTCATTCTGTAAGGCCCTCGTATTTTTTTTAAATCGACTTTTAAAAGGAGGCGGTTATCAATTCATCAAAATTGTTTTTCTTTTTTTGTGTGTATTTTCAGCGATATCTTCGCCAATTGTAAACTGATTTCGATGAATCTCTTTTTATTTGCAAGAATATTGTGTTTTCAGTATCTGTAGACTCGTACACCTCATCATTTATTGTAGTTTAATGTCGTGTTACTAGAAAGGACTGAGTTTTGGTTAACAACAGGTAGACAGGTAGGTACCTACGTCACCTCATCTGTTGAATTTTTGGGTCACTGTTATGCTATTTATGTAGTTAGTGCTAACATAATAATATAGGTAAAGGTTGTTAGCAACAATGTGATCATTGACATGTACCTATTGTCTTCTTTATTTAATCTTTGTCCGTTGTGAGTTTCCAGTCTGGAAATTGTAGTAAGTAAGCAGTTTTCATAGTTCCATAGTTTGATAGTAGGTGTTAATTTTCTCTTCCGTGGGTTCTGATACTGAAATCTGTGAAAAAGCATTAACTGACCAAGTATTAACTGACTCCTTCGTTGGTGTAGTAGTCTTAAACGTAGCTACTGAGCATGAGGTCCTGGGTTCGATTCCCGGGTCGGATAAATTGTTATTGCGTTTTTCCTTCTGGAATTTCCCAATAGCAGCCTAGATGTCTGGATTTGTGCCTTGTGATGTTAATAGGCTCGCCCTCTGTTACATGGGGCTTAAAACATAACCGTCGAAATGTGGGTGCAATGGAATATTAGGTAGGTACATGAGTACACGTTTGCCTAACCCTTCGGGGATTACAGGCTTACAGGCGTGATGTTGTGTGTTGTTTGTGTCCCCAAGTAAATTTTTATTAAAAAAAAATGTTTTGATGCTTATTGTTTTGCTGAAGGCTTTGGAAGGTAGACAAAGATTGAGTATGGCATGGTGCCCCATTAGCGATACTCAACCGTTCGTGGTCTACTTGCCTAAGTGCCCTACTTAATCCTGCATTCTGATGTTAAAGTAGGCGATATTTTACAAACAAAAACTGATTCCCTAGAAAGCCTTCATCCTGTCACGATCAAAGTGATATTCCAGTTCCCCATGGGAGCCACAACCTCTCATAAATGTAAATTATGAAGTACCTACCGCCCGATCTATCTCACCGTGTCTGTAAATATTTTTCACCTCTGAAAGGTGACAGGTTATCATTTGAGATAAGCTACCGATAGTTTTTGGCATCGTATTTAGTGTTGTTTATGGCATTTTGTTAGTAGGTATCGTTTAATATTGCTATTGGATAAGATAAAGTTATTTATCGGAAAATTTGTCAGGTACATCTGTTACCTCTCTTTAGTAGTTACCTGATGGCTATTTGAGTAGTTTTGGGTTCGTCATTACAGTATTCAAACTGGAGAAAAATCACATTGAATGTAGGTACCTACAGACAGACCTACGGTACCCTATTAGGAAAATATCTCCGAAAAACAACGACAGTGAAAGACACCCACTTTAAAAACTCCAAGGTAAAGGAGTAGATTCTGGAGCCGGCTTGAATAAAAGAGGATATAAAGGGTATGGTAGATAACTCGGTTCACGTCATCGTCCATCCGCCGCGATAAGGCGCTTTATGGTCCCGGCCTTTATTTGAACTTGACACGATTCTTCTCTATCTTGATGCAGTTAAACTTTCAAAGACACAAACGTGCCTTTGTTGACTACTACTTTACGGCTACGCTTTAAAATTCTAGGTCGAGAAACGTCTAGTTTAAAATAAATAAATAGGTACACGGTGAAAATTCAATTCAATGGTAAAATAAACAGACTTCTAACTGTATCCATGAATTCAGTTCTTCGTTATAGACCCCCAGGTCGGGTGGTTAATTACTTATTATTTATAAAATCATTTATGATAGACATAGTTAAAAATTTGCTCTTTGAAATGTGATACTTACACAGCTAAAATGTATTAAACAATATCAATCATAGCTCAATCATACCTCAGCTCTCCTGCCAGTGTACCAAGTTAGCAATTATTTAGTACAGCTGGCCTGATAAATGAACCTTTACGAAATCGTCTCATGGGTGATAGAACAGCTAAATTATTGTTTTTAAAATATAATCTGCCCCTAATGAAATTCGATTATTAAAGTTTGTTGTTGATTTGATTGTGTATATTATATATATACATTGTATAACCTTAAATAAATATAAATCGATGATTAAAATCATACCTTGATATTTCTTTTTTTGCTCCTTCTCAACATTCGCACTTGCATTCGCATTCGCACATTCACCTTTCAAATACTCGCATTCGCATTCGCATTCGCGAATGTCTAAAATATGACATTCGTAACATTTCTGCTTCAGACCCCTCATGGATTTTTCCCCACAAATAGGGTAGTTAACAAATAAAATCTAATTTGTCCGTCAGATAGATTTCCAAAAAATATTGGACACGTATTTTTTCTTTTTTCACGTAAACAAACAATGAAGACGATACAGGGCTTTGAAATCTCGTGTGACGTCATTTTCTAAGACATTAGTATGAAATTTTTGCCGGTGACTGACGTCACAACCCCCCACTCAAATCTTTGACTCGTTTTATTTTCGTACGTTTTATTGATTTGATAAAACAAAAAATACGTATCTAATATTTTTCGATAATCTAACAGACGGACTAATTAGAATCATAATTTTTTTAGTCAGTAAAGATCCCTATTGCCATTTATTGCGAACCATTTCAAACTTCAGCCACTTTCAGAGTTTTCCAACTGAAAAATCCAATAGCAACACATTGCTCGGTCTGGAAATCAATCTTACACTTTAATATTAGTAGAACAACGCGGCAGCTGAACAAAAATCACATCTGAAAAATAATGGATCACGCAATTGTTTTCGGCCAGTGAACGCACGACACCGTGTTCGCACCGCATGACTAATAACGTGATGCTTTTAGTGTTTCAAAGTCAAAGGGCTAATGTTTTGTGCGCAACTTAATCGATTCAAAACTTTTATACAGCCCTACCCACTTTTTTTTTTTGTGTGGTGGGAAATCATCAAATAGCGAGTGTCAGACTTCTACTGACTAAAAACCACCCATGTTCCTTCTTAGCCATTTGTGTCGAGGCCGCGGTATCTCTTTCGAACAACCCGCAGCCCCGACGGGAGGCCTACCTACTTCAAATCGACAATTTGGCGATAATAAATACCGCTAGACAACCTCCAAGAATCTGGAACAGTATTTACCTAAATTATCATATTGTTATTTAGAACTTCAGTCAACTTTTATTTAAGTTTCAATGAATTTTCAATGACCTACAAGTTGTTTTTGCCAATTGACTTCCTTTCCTTTTGTAAAATTTATTTTTCTGATGGTTCTTATCTTACAGTCGCAACCTTGAAGGTCTAGTATTGACTTTAGTTGTCTCTAGTTCACTAACACAGGTTAATTAGCTAGAAAATCGATACACCCTACCATATTAATTACAGGTTCTGATTTAGCTAGCATACACTGCCTTCAGATGTGCTTTCAGGCTAACACGTAGACTTAATCCTGTCATTTTCGTACATACTTTAACCCGATCCTGTCATTTTGGGATCTTAATGAAAATTATATTTCAAATTAAAATTACACTCATTCATGCATTATGTTAACATAGTAGGTACTAACTACAGTTTATAAAATCTTGTTAAATTAAACTTGCAATTATTTGATTTCACTGAATACAAATTTTCACAAAAGAAACTGCTATTTTGGTACGGAAACGTTATTTATTCAAATGTTGCAGGTCTAATACATAAATACATAATTCAGTCTGTCGACAGGACCGACGTTTACAAATTAAAGCCAAAATTTAAAATTTCTCTGCAAAAAGTTGAGAAAGGCTTGAAGAATGAAAGGGATGGAAATTAGTTAATTTGCATGACATAGTGCGCGTAAAACTGTGAGGCCTATGGTACATAATACTGGTATGAAATTCATTCACAAGGAAGCCTTTAACCTTCAGTTTTTTTTACTTGAATATTTCTTGGTTGCGAAGGTCAGATAGAAGCAGTCGCTTTAGATGCATCTGGTTCAACTGGCAACCGACCCTATCGGCCATAGCTGGGAAAAAGCAGACGAGAGAAAATATCTCTAAAAAAATGGTTGTTGGAGAATGTCAAGTTAAAGTACCATTGTAGGAAGTAGGCACGTAACTCGATCATTGACTTCTGTTTAAATGGCACTCTTTACTGCCTATATGCTCTACCCCACGAGGGACTTTGTCTAAGTGGGTAAGTAGGTACTTACCAGACGAACAATATACCTACTTACGATTAATATAATTTGATCCTCGTCGTGTTTAAGCACATTATCAGTATATTACTTACAATTATAGATTCCTAAACGAACCCAAATATTGAATAGAAGATAATGTTTAAATACGGCATCATCATATTCATCATCAATGACAGAACGTTAAAAAGTATTTTTATAGTTTACTTATTAGGTAAATTAATTTATTTGTTGATGGATGAAGAGGGAGATGAAATCCAAAAAAGAAGGATGGATTGTGTGAGGAATGACATGAAAGAGAAAGGAGTTAATGATTTCTTGGCGTCTGACGAAGAAATCTTAAAAAGAAAACGTGTTGCACCGACCTCAAGTAGAATGGGAATTTAATTCAGTTTTTAAAAAACATCAATAGCCTAATTCCACATCGTCGTTAAAAAATATGTGCTTTTGTGGTATGTATATCTTATTTGCCCAAATAAGCCAGATAGAGTTGCAAAGAGCATAAAAAAGGTAGAGTATCAAAGCTATACCTACATTTACATAGATACCTATGTAACAACTTCACTCCGCATCTCTTACAAAAGAAATCCCTGAAAGCTACAAAAAGTGTTTCGAAATAAAAGAAAAGAAAAATCTTTTGAATACCTACCGGTTGGCCGTTTTTCTTAGCGGGGCCTACCATCATTAGGTAAACGAAACACTTATGAAAATCCCTCGCTATATGTAATAAGACTGCCTATTTCGAAGTCAAGGACCTGCTTCTCGACCTTTCGATGAAGACATACAATTTTATACTTTGTTTCGATGATCGAAAATATTTGGATTGTTTAAGAAATGCTCAAGTTATTGTTATTTTATGACGTAGGTTTACACGTGTACAGTCGCAAAGTTCAAACGTGAATTTCTCGTGAAATAACGCTTGCATCTTTGAGATATGAGTTACTTTATGATAATATGAGTTCCAAAATATTTGTTTCGTTACGTAACATGAAAGTGAAATCAAAACAGTAGGCGAAACTTGCTTCTAAACGTTGCCAAGTGTATCCATATTGGTACGGCGGACTGTACGCGATAAATCTACACATGTTGTATCTTCTATCGATGGATGGATAAAATAAAAAGTCAGCCTTTGCTTGTAATTTTCTGAGTTATAAAGCCTTATCGGATTTTTAAGTTTATAGAAGTCCCTTCTGTAAACCGTTAAGAGATCAGCTATTAAACACTGGCTCCTCTCTAAAAGTTAAAAAAAATATTTTAGTAAGTATTAGAAAATGAAATACTAGGTAGGTACTACTACTAACTATTATTTTGCAATGAACGACAATCACGCAATTTATCAGAGACGGGATCATGTTCAACGAACTAGTTAGTATCGATAACACTAACACGTGTAGAGAACAGAAACATAGAAACCAATACATATCTCACTTGACGACCAAATCAAACATTTTATTATTCGATTGATTCTTTGAGAAAATAATAACTATACATAACAAAGTGGGTTCACTTCGACAAAACAGGAAAAATAAAGTAGGTAATATTTTGCGTGACTCTTTTTGCAAATCGGTCTACGGAGCAAGAATTCATTACTTTGCGAAGCTAAAATTTTCTGCTCCCTATCATTTGATGATTGATCGAAAGTGGGTTTACTTGTATATTAAAAATGGAGTAGATTCTTAGGCTCCATTAAATGACTAAAATGCTAGCCCGGTTATAAAACAATATTTTGCAAAGGTTAGAAGGATTTGCCGATATGTCAATTACTTACTTATAATATAATAACATAATATCTTCGCATACTTCATTGTAATACGATATTCGTTTGTTTTATGTTAAAAATGCTAAGAAGGATAGAACTTTCTGGAAAGTTAACTTTACCCGCATCGTACCAGAGTTTTTAGAGATGGAAACATTGTTATTCTCCTCGTGTCGAAGACGTTCTTTACTTATTACTTCCCTTTGAATAATGTTTGGTAGAATTGAAGAATTTTCTGACGGCGTCTACGAGGAAAAGTCTCTGGGTAAAAGTTTATTTACTAAAGAAAATAATTAAAACTATGTCCCACTTAAACTAATCATAATAATTATCCACATTAATGCGACAGTAACTCTGTCTGTCGCGCTTTCACGTCAAAACTACTGAACCGATTTAAATTAAATTTAGTACACAGATAGCCTGGTCGGGCAAAGTGTTATTGGATTTTTCTATCATGAATTTCTAAGTAGCAGTCACGGAGCGGATTTGTACCCGGTTAACGGCAATAGGCTCGCCCCTATTACGTAAACTTTTACTATTGACGAAATTTTTGTAGGTAAACTTAAACTCGTTGTTCGTCTTGGTTTTAATATGAATCTTTTTTTAAACTCTTGTTAAAGACACTATAGATATCCTGTATTAGAAACAGAATTGGGGTGAAGAAGCAACAAAATTCATAAAAGCGCCCTAGCAAACTGTAAAACACTTTTCAAGGAAACAGACTCATAGAATAGTACAAAGCCATGTAAGTGTATAAATAATTCGATAAATAACTTGATACGACAGTAGAATAGCGGAAAAATGGTTGGCAAGCATTGTTGGCTTAGTCTAGCTATATAAATCCTGCCATGTGAAAAGCTATACATCAAGATAATAAATGGAATAAAACCTACTACCTTCTATTTTTTGGCAAAATATTTACTTTCATGAGAAATAAATAAGCAAGAATTCGAGAACTCAAAGATTTTGAAGATTTTCCATCTCATTGTCGGTTGAAAACGCTTAGTAAGATTGTGATCGCGAGGAAAATGTCCTGAGAAAAGTTTTGAGCATTGATAAATGTGACTCAGGGCTCTAGAGATAGAAGTGGTGACTCTACTTCTTGACCTGCCTGCCTATCTTTCATGAATTACAGCTGTTGCTGGCGACCTTCGTTTGTGTGAAATTAGTATAAAAAGTATTACTTCCCTTTTCCGAATTTGAATCGGATTTTGTTACACATTTCAAGAGTTTTAATTTTTTTCAAGGAACACGTATTAATTTTCTAAAATATTAGTAACTAATAACATCGGCTATCTGCCAGTAGAAGTAAGATTACCCGGAACAAACAGACAATAATTAAAAAAAAAAAATTACTGAAAGTACCGTAAGCAATCAGTAAAAAGCTGTTAATCTGAAGTTACAAACAGACACTTCAATTTTATTTACCTATTTGTTGGATTTGGTACACGTGGAAAATTCTTATCATTCAGCACAATAGTTGGTAGCCAGCAAGGTATGTTGGTACCTACATAAGTTAGTTCATAATGGCTTCTCTCGACTAACAAGCAAACTGACGTAGGTATAGAGCTATGTCCATCTTGTATGTTCCTGAATTCCGTTCTCGTGGACAAGTCTGGTCAATCAATTATGTCAATCGACACTGCAGCGAGCCAATAGAGCAGATTCTACAGATACCTACATAGTTTGCCGGCAACATCTTGATTCTAGATATTGGTTAAGGTTAAAATTATTTAATCTTAAAAATAAAAACTAATAGAGTTATATGTTTTTAGTATGTAGGGTCATACTAAAAACATATAACTCTATTAGTTTTTATTTTTAAGATTAAATAATTTTTATCTATGGTCCATAGTTGCCTGAAAGTAAAGCGTAATCGTTATATGTATTATATTTTAAAATGAACTTAAACTTATCTCGTATTTTATTTTATTACTATTTATCAAGATGCGAAAGCTTGTGTAGATGGATGGATGTTTGTTACTCTACCACTCAAAAACTACGGAACGGATTTTGGTAACACTTTACAGCAACAAACCTTATACATCAAAATTATATATTATTATACGTAGGTATATCCTACTTCCTACTAATATGATAAATGCGAAAGTTTGTGAGGATGTATGGATGGATGTTTGATACTCTTTCACGCAAAAACTACTGAACGAATGCGGATGAAAAGAACACAAATAGTTTATAACCTGGATCAACATAAAAAAAAATTATCCAAATCCGTTCAGTAGTTTTTGCGTGAAAAAGTAACAAACATACACACAAACTTTCGCCTTTATAATATTAGTGTGATTCAATGTTCACAGGCGGAAATAACACACTTCGTATCATTTACATAGAAGGTCCTTTGGATAATATATTTCACCCTCTCCAGGAGGAATTCTTACATAAGGCAAGGCTTTCTTATTAAACGATCACCTGGAAAAGGCACTTACCGCCGCGTGAGACTTGACAGCGATGTATAATATTCCTAGTTAAACATTATTAGATAAAAACGGTGACATACGATCTGGTTCCATTAACTTGTCCGTGGAATCATTTACTTTCAATATAATTTTATCGATAACTGGAATTATACTGAACCTGTTTCGAATTTAATAAACCTCCGCAGTTCTAACCTAACCTAACCCAACCACTGAAAGTTAATCACCTGTAAGTAACAGCGGGGGTCAAAGTGGAGGAGGGAAACCCGTGAAACGTGGAAGAATATGGAGGAGCATGGGGCAAACTTCAGAAACCGATGTCTGAAGAATAAAATTTTCTTATTTTCTTACTTTAGGTAACAAAGTAAATAAAGGCTGCAATAGTTATTGCAGTCCAACACTAATCAAAAACCTCATCAAGCTGCGTCACAACACCCAAACCTTTCCTTAACAGGACATATTTTCTCTTGCCAACAGAGAGAGCTGTTCGCGGCGAAAGCAGACAGCGGCTCCGCAGCAGTCGATCGTAAACTCTCTTCATCATCAGCAGGAAGCATGAAAAATAAGTGGCTAAAGGCTTTCCGAAGCCTTAAGCCCCCAAGTGCCCCTCCACCCCTAACAGCACCCCCAGACAAGTAAGATAAAACTTTTTAATCCTTTAACCAAAAAAACATTGATTAATTAAACACAAAATTTCATAAATAAAAGCATGGAAATTCAATTGCCATCACAGGTTACAATTTTGCTGTATGTATCATCAAAATGGATGCTGAAACTGAATTAATGTGTTGTGGTGTTGAATACATAATAGGTAATTTGTAGTACACAGCTGTAATTATATTTTTGCTCAGTATTCGTACTAAATGAGACTCGACAGTATTATAAAGGTTATCGTTTTACATCTACGTCAAAATTCATTGAGGTAACTATACAGCTATACTAATAATTCTCGAATCGAATCAATAAATAATGAATAAGTATTTTTTTTATTACCCGACTGTGGCAAAGCCCAAAAGGAGGGTTATTAATTTATTCGATTCTCGCCCTATAACCGCGCTTTGAAACAGACCCAAATGTTTATTCGATAATTTGTTATCTAAAAAAACCCCTAAACTACGGCGCGGGAGCCATTGTGAAATACTATTCAATTTCATATAACTAAAAACTGCGTGTGATAAATAATTATTGACTACTTACTATTACTGTAATTGAAATTGATTATTTAACTCTTATAATTATGACTTAATCTCCTGAATTTCACAACACAAAACATGGGGTAGCCCATGTAGAAAAGTAATACCGTATAACGCGTCAAATAAAGAACTTCCTCTCTTTCTTGTTTGATAAAGTTTGTTTTAAGAAGAAAGTACTTTTAGAAAGCACTTGGAATGGTGTGACTGCGAGAGGAAATTATGCCACCGAGCAATAACCGAGGCCAGGAAATAACAGTTCGTAATGACTTACACACACGAGCTCCGTGTCTATCTTAATTAGGATTTTAATAGGTTCAATTTATGATTAAATTATAACTGTGTATGTACCTACTAAAATTAATTTTAACGGATTTAGGGTGAAAGGTTTTAATATTCATTAAAACAAACTATAAAAACAATTTGTTGTTAATCTTTGAGTGAATGAAAAAGGGGAAGGTTTTACAGGTGTCCAGACTTTATTACTCTCTAAACTTCATAACTTGACGCGTTACGATAAACATAATTCAATGAAGTCGAGAGCAGCCCTCCAATATCCTTATTTAGCAAACTCGCCGGGGCAAGTTCCATTAAACACGGCCATGTACGCCGAAATTGAACCAGATAGATTTAAATCTACAAGGCTCTCTCTCCATACGTGGTCAAACTTTCAGTTGGAAAATGTAGGAAACACTCAGACGATCCAGTGTCACGTTTGTCAGAGAAATCAGATTACAATTATTGATCACACGCATTATGTAATAGCCTTATGTCTCGTTGCAAACAAGATTACCAACGCAACTATCCGCTTTACAATGTAAGGCTTCCAAATATACTTAACAAAGCTAATTATTTTATTATTTTGAAAGAGAAATGAAAAACTGTTACGGCTCTAGATGATTAAGCGTAAATGAAAAACCTACCCACATGATGTTGTAGCTGTCAACTTTGTTAATTAATGTTTTCAGGTGGGAACGATTGAAAATATAGTAACTATTTGTTCCTGTCAAGAATGTGAAAATCCTTCAAAATCAAAATCAAAATCAAAAGTCATTTATTCAAACTAGGCTGATAATCAGCACTTTTCGAACGTCAAAATTTACTTTACTTTACTTTACTCATTTACAAGTGACAGTCCCCCAAAACGCCCACCCTTCGACACTTCCTAGTGTTTTTTGCTGGAAAGAAGAAGTGGCGGAACAAACTCCCCAGCAACACATCTGTCTGTTTGGTTAGAAGAACCAGACTCGATACAATAGAAAGGTGTAACTTAATATTACGATTGATTACAGACACAAGTCAAAAATAAAAATGTATATAATAATAAAAACATAAAAAAGACATAACATGTCAGTAAACTAATTTTAGAGAAAGAACATAAATAACAAACAAACAAACATTGTCTTGTGTTCAACTCAGCGACCAACTATTCCTATCATTTAAGTAGTCGTTAATGGAATAGTAAGCTTTGAAACAAAGATTAGATTTTACTTTGGCTTTAAATGCATTAAATGGCAAGTCTAGAAAAGAAGATGGCAATTTGTTATAAAATGTTATACCGAGCCCTACGAATGAATTATGAACTTTGTGAAGCCGGTGAAAAGGAGCGCGTAGTTTATGCTTATTTCTAGTGTTAAAATTGTGAATATCACTGTTTTTAGTGTACAGGTGAATATTTTGTCTAATATATAAAATGTTGGCAAAGATGAACTGAGAAGCAACCGTGAGAATACCAATCTCTTTAAAAATATCTCTAAGAGAAACTCGGGCACCCAGCTGATAAATTGCACGAACCGCTCGCTTCTGCAGAACAAATATATTTTGAATATCAGCAGCTTTGCCCCACAGCAGAATACCGTAGGACATAACGCTGTGAAAATAACTAAAGTAGACTAACCGTGCTGTATCAACGTCAGTGAATTGTCTTACTTTTCTGACGGCGTATGCGGCCGAACTTAGCCTTCCCGCTAGGCTTGATATGTGTAAACCCCATTGTAATTTTGAATCTACTGTTATGCCCAGAAATACAGCAGAGTCGGCAGTTTCCAGCTCTTGATTGGCGAGGATAATATTGGGACCTAGATTTCTAACATTGGGTAAAGCGAACTTAATTATTTTAGTTTTCTTAGCATTAAGAACAAGGTTATTTGTTGTGAACCAATCCGTGACCATTGACAGCGTGCTGTTTACGTCGTCAAAATCGTGTCTATTCCTATCTACTTTAAAGATAAGAGAGGTATCATCTGCAAATAGCACAACGTCACAAAAACCTTTTAAATAATATGGTAGGTCATTAATATAAACCAAGAATAAAAAAGGACCCAGTATTGAACCTTGAGGTACACCAAGCCGAACCGGTAGTCCGGAAGATTTGGCGCCATTTACGTCTACACATTGGAATCTATTTTGTAAATACGAATCTATCACATTTAGTACTAAACATTCTTATAACTTCAGTAATTAGTACTAAACATAATTATTAAAAATGGTTGTTAGACCGCTATATAATTATTTCAGATTTATGGAGGTAGAGAAAAATAGAGGCTCGATATTTTAATTAGGTAAATAAATAGCATTTGAGTTTGAAAAGAACAAAAACATATAATTTCAACTAGCTACTATGTACAATCTGAATATTTTATAGAATCTGGTTCTTCTAACCTAACAGACAGATGTTTTGCTGGAGAGTTTGTTCCGCCACCTCTTCTTCCCAGCTAAAACACTTGGGAGTGTCGAAGGATGGCGTTTTAGGGGACTGTGACGATTGATCGTCAAATCATTTATTCAAATTAGGCGGATAATCAGTTTTTTTTTTAAATAGTTGATTTTGAGCTGTATTTTTATAATAATACGTTAACAGCGAATGACAGCGATATCTAGTAAAAGTGTAAATAAACAAGATAATTCAAGCGAAACACTAAATCTTTAACGAGGGTGTTGAGTGTTCACACAAACTGTAAGAAATGCCGCTGCTGGGGATATTTCGAGCGCTCTATACAAATAATGGAACTCAAGATAACGAGATGCACACAATAGTCGCAGAACTACGACTAGGCTGTTGACACAATATATAAGGAGTGCTACTTCAACGAATATCGTTCTTATTTTCTCACTTCAATTTTCTTGTGTTCACAAGTTTGAATTTTTGCTGTCGACTGAATATGCGCGACGTCGTTTTCATTTTATTCACTGGCTGTAAATTGCTGAAACAAATACACAATATAGAAATATTTTCTCAAGTTTCAACACGCTGCGTTTTAAATAACATATGCGCCAACAATTAGATATTGTTCTTAATGCTTATGTCGCACAACACCAAATGTTTTATAAGATTTATATATTTTGTTGTACGTTTCACATCCATTTTGAAGCTGATTTTCAAAAATTTATCATGCCTCGTGTCTAGTGACGGCCAATGCGTTGAGTGTAAGTCATTTAATTACATCGAAACACATATAAAACTGTGAGTAACCTAATTACAACTGTAGTAATTGAATCACTTACACATTCTAACTGTAATCTGTGAGGATCTATTATAATAATAATCATCGAAGATAATATCAGAAACCTTTGTTAAATACCATTTGTTATCAAACGCATCGCTATCTCACAGGTTTCTGCACTAATTGTATTTGATCACGTTTATTTCGTGTTTTGTTCATCTTGGTGTTTCTCTCTTTTTGCATCAATAAAGAAAAAATCAAATGTACCACGCGGTGTCGACGGTAATGGCAATGAGGTAACTGTGCCCCGTAGGTGTGAGCCTATGTTTGTAAATGTTTCATTTTATCCAGATATTGGAACTATACCGCTCATCCTTTGACACGTAGAACCAATCCTGAACAGCATGTGTTTATGTATTATTTATGCTTGTCTACACTGACACACAATATATATGTTAGCGATAACTTTTCACCAGCTTTTAGATTAAACAATACACACTTCTGCCAAGTAATGCGCTTGGAATCCTTCAGTTGTAAGTTGTACTCAATCCTTTCGGCTTTGAATTCAGTTCGCAATAAATAAAAATCAGTGTGCTTGCTTTGTTTTCAGTCTGATTCAATGTTAATTGATAACCTAATCTATGGTGTAGGCAGTTCGTGTTTGGAACAAACCTCAAGGCGAAGGCTGGCTATTACCCAACAGTTCATTTGGTGTTGTACCGGTGTCGGCAGGGGACTGATTACCAACCACCTCGCAGACTAATCCACGAACTGTCTCCCCTTGACCTTCAACGTCATCGGTCGATATTCGTGACGTACAAATATTATAAAGTGTCAGAGCCTACAATATCAAATTAATAAATTGTCATTGTTTTGTTCAGTACCTTAAGGTACGTTGCTAAATTACTAGAAAAACCTCTTTACTGCTTAAATGATAAGATAGAAAATTCTCTAAGTCTATCATCTGTCCTATTAGAAACAGTAAGCATGTAGAAAAGCTAAAATCTGTGTTTGAATTTGAGACTGAATCTTTAGCTGACTTGATACTGTCTTCTGAAATGTACAATAATATTCGAACATTAGTGTGTAAATATGGACTGTTTTCTAGGCGGAATGGAGCGGCTAGAGACGCAATGCGCGGCGGAGATTCCGAGGCACATAACTTTCAAGAATACACGTACAAGAAAATAACGCCTTGCGATGTCTGCTCACAAGTTCTTAGAGGTAAGAAGTAAAATATTATAAGAGAAAATGCTAACGAGCATTTTCATTCGTTTTCAGAAGAACAATATTGTATACCAACAGAATTCTCTTTCGTACGAGTATGTAGAGTAAGCCTTCATTACATTTTAGGCTCGTTCATTAACAAAGTAGGGCAGGAGCTTATTTTACTACACTTATTTTATGTTATAAAAATGCTAAAACAATCCCACTAATTAAAAGCAGGTTGTACAGCAAACGGTTGTGTGTATCCCCTAGGGAAGTAAGAACGACACGCCTTACCACAAAACAGTTTTGTTTTTTCACTAGCCATATAGCCTAGCCTAATGATGGCAGGACTATATTATTATACGTAGGTTCACTGTATGAGGTTACTGCCATATTGCTAATTGTTTTTTATTGGATTTATAAATTGAATCGATAAACTATAGTGAATGTGGACCCAATTACGAGAAAGCAAAGCCATTAGTGCGACACGTGATTCTTGTTTTCAATATATAGATTTATAGAGGAAAATTGAATGGAAATACGTTGTTTAGTAAACACAAAACAAGGCATTTTCCTTCCATTTTTCACAGGTTTGCACGTCCGCTATTTTGATTATAAAATTATCTGGCAAAAGTTAGGCAAGCCAAATACTTCAAAACATAACTACATAGTTATGAAAAACCTGCTAAATCTGTTGGAAACGTGAAGATTTTGTCTCATAAAATACTTGTCTGTATTGATGCCAGCCGTTTATTGATACAGGTTTTATGTGTGGCTAATAAAATCAAAGTTGTACTAATTGTGCCATCCGTGAATAAGTTCTTACTTGAATAGCTTAGTTATATCTCGAAAACGTGACGCTTTAGAAGATATTGTCTCATACAAATCTTGTTTGTACCTACTCATTTCAGCTGTTCACTTTGTTCCTTTACTATTTACCGGTTTACCACAAAATATTTTAAAATATTTCTGTTGAGGTTTACAATCGTAACAAGGCTGGGGGAGCTTAGAACGACTTGGACATTCACAATAATTGGGATATAAATCCATTGAATATCCCCAAAAGCTCTGAGTTTGTCACTGACACAGTACAACAATGAGTTCTTCAAGTTTACAGTTATTATGTGCCACAATATCGTTAAATCTGAATAAAGGTTTTATTATGTAGGCACACGCCTTGTTTGCCAGACAGGTGTTTCTGAAATTGGAAAAGGTATCTCTATCTTTGCAAGTGTTTCTGAACACGTTATATTCGCACAGTGTTTTGTTCGAATTTGCCAAGTTTATTGAAATAAGGTACATTTTTGTTTACTTGAAAGCGTGGATTGTGAGACCTTCGTTTTTACTGTTCTAGGGTATACCCTAGAACAGTAAACAAAAATGGAGTGATCCTTTACTTCTAAGCTGAAGTTGCCATGTACTTTTTCTATTTCTCAAATCGATGACTCAATTTTTTTCCAACCATCACGTAGTAACATGAACAGCTCTGTTACTTCATGCAATTGTCTTAGAAATCAATGACATCATCATCATCATCATTTCAGCCATAGAACGTCCACTGCTGGACATAGGCCTCCCGCAGAAGCAGGGGGGGATTTGCCATAATCGCCACGCTTAGCAGGCGGGTTGGCGATCGCAGTATGGTTATTACGAAGGCACAGAGAACGCTGCTGCCCGTTCTCTGGTAAGTCCCATAGTCGCCTCTTACGACACCCACGCTTCTGACACATAGTAATAATGTGTCACTGAAATTATTTGAGAAGATCTCAAATCCAGATCTTATATCTTATGTGCTCACATGATATTTGAAATAATGCGAATTCAGAATCGACATTAAATTTGTATTTATCAAGGGCAATCCCTTCAAAGCCTGCGGCCCACTTTCTTTTTATACGTCTTCAAGTCATAATGGATTTGATAAAATTCCTTCGTTAAACCTTGGTGTTCTCAAGCTTGTTTTTCAACTTACCATTTAACAAGATAATATTGTAAGAAATAACTGTGACAAAGTGACAACAACATGAACGTTAGAAGAATCAATATTATTTTCGGTGTGCGGCGTCCTTGGATAGGTCTATAAACAATGTGTCAGACTTGACAATGTTTTTACTTTATTACCAGTGCTTTGCAAGTTCGTGATTGCGAAATAAATTGCCTCAATTTTCAGTCTCATGACATTGAATATTGAATCAGTATGAGTAAGCAGTTCTGTTTCAGCGAAACTATAACTGCCTTCCATGACTCAATCGGGGAGAAAGGGAGAAAGGTACAAGAATGTGACTATACGTAACTGGGGACTGATTGATGTTGATTGCATTTTCGCGTGGGGATTCTTTCTTTAAACTTTTCTTTCTTTAGTATTTTATTTTCTTCGTTACAGGTGAATTATTGTTTAAAACAAGGCTTAAATTAACATTTGTCTTTGAATAACCTACGCATTTATTTTGACAAATTCATTATCTGCCTAGCCTTTTCCCAACTATGTCGGGGTCGGCTTCCAGTCTAACCGAATGCAGCTGAATACCAGTATTTTACATAGAGCAACTGCCTATCTGACCTCCACAACCCAGTTAATACTAGGTAATACGATACTCTTTGGTAAGACTGGATGTCAGAATTTCAGGTCACTGACTAATTACTATTTCATTATTCAGGTTGTTTTCAAGCCCTTTACTGGATTCTACCGTGTCTGTGTCGTCCTCTCATTTCTTTATTAGATCAGTCAAGAGCTTATTCCGTCTCAGAGATTACGTTTTGTTATCAATCTGCAAGTAGATGTTAATCTATTCCACCCGATAAAATCTATCGCGCGGTAACTCCACAAACAGCCTGAGTACGAGGAAGTTATACAATGTTCAAATGTATGCTTATGCCTTAGGGTGCAAAGTAACAATGTACACCAGATTTGTGTGTATGTTATGCCAGTATAATAATGTTATGTCCTGAGGTGTTGGGTGCATATCAGTTCGTAATCGTGTAATTCATCGTTCCTTACATCCTTACTAAGAAGTTTCAACGTAGTTTCAAGGGAACGTTTCTTTAAAGGGTTATTGGTGTAAATACATACTTTCAGTAGTTAGGAGGCTGTTGTATTATATGGTAGAACTGTTGGAAGATAAACAGTCATATAGGTGGATGATTTTCAAGTTCAGATTTACGGGTAAGGCCTGGTGATGTCTTTCGCAGACCAAGGAAGAATGGCAAAAAATATCATGTCAAACAGCATTTATAGTCTAGTTTTGTGACCGTCGTCGGACTGCCAACGACACGGTTGACTTAGCGGCGGCGGCGTTGCGATTCGACTGCTGCGCTGCGTGTCGCGGTTTCGATCCCCGCACGGAACAAATATTTGTATGGCCTACAGATCGTTGTTTCGGGTCTGGATGTTTGTGTATGTGAGTTTAAATGTTTGTAAACGCACCCACGACACAGGAGAAATTCTTAGTGTGGGGAAACGTTTAAAAAAAAAAGTCGTAAGGATATGTTGATATTTTCGGATTCATGTGCGTATTTCCTAGTTATCACATGCTTCGGTGAAGGAAAACGTGTTGAGGAAACCAGCATGCCTTAGAGGTATTTCTCGACAGTATGTAAAGCCAAGTCAGAGGCCCATGGGTGGCATGAAACTCTGACACCAAGTTAGACCACATCCCCTCGGGGCTGCGGGTTGTTCGCAAGAGATACCGCGGCCTCGACATGAAGGGCTAAGAAGGAACATGGGTGGTTTTTAGTCAGTAGCAGTCTGACAGATCTTTCGCTCTACCCAAGAGCGGGAGGGGTTATTCGATGATTTTCCACCCGCCCAAAAAAAAGGCACAGACCACATGATAAAGAAAACTGGGTAGAGCAAGGATAAGAATAATGATAATGTTCACTGCTCACTTGACTACAAAAGTTGTAAGTATTGTCTAGTCGGGATGATTATTTTATTACGCTTATTAGGTACTTGGGTATTATAGAACATGTAATATAATAAACTTTATTTTTTTATTTGGGGGTTGGGAAATCATCAAATAACCCCTCCCGCTCTTGGGCAGAGCGGAAGGGAGTGTCAGACTTCTACTGACTAAAAACCACCCATGTTCCTTCTTAGCCCTTGCGCCGAGGCCACGGTATCTCTTTCGAACAACCCGCAGCCCCGACGGGTAATATAATAACCTTAATACATATTTGATTAAGAGGTTAACGATCAACCCACGTAAACTGGTCCCAGTTATATATATACCTATCTATATAGTGCGCACAGAGTGGCGTGTTGTTTACGATTAGGTAATCAGGGGTGGAAAATCAGAAGTAACTTTGATTAAAGCCACCGTGCGTGCCGCAATTTTCTTGTAAAAGCTACAAACTTTTATAACAGTTCCAGGAAACAAGGCGTTTGATTGATATCGCAAATATTTTTGTTAGAAGAAATATTATTCTCTGATAACTAATTACAGGGTAAAAACTTATTGTTTTGGGTCAAAGTAATTTCAGTGTCTTATTGTGAAAGTCGGAATGGTTTTGGCTAGAACAATATTTACCATCCCACTGAGATTTGAACTTCAGCAAGTTTAACTTTTATCTTTAAGTCTTGTTTTTCCCAAGTTTGTTTATTAAATTTACCCCAAAATAAGTTTGTGGCTGACCTTAATATTATCATTTTTAGGGCCCCACACTCTTCCATCCAAAAATCCATGCAAATCATATCCTAGTCTGTTTGGCTGTCTTTCACATCGTCACTGTATATTTTAGCCGTAACTGGCTAGTCTTGCCAGTAAGTTGTATTTTGACTGAATTATTTTATAGAAGAAAATATTTTATGCAATAAATAAAGTACTGCCGTACTTTACTGCTGTTGACTGCCTCCTGGGTCTAGTAGCACTGCTGGGCCGACCCCAGAATCGAACCTACACGTTCCGACTCTGGGGTCAAGGTAAGTAGTATTGGGTGGGAAACCCAATACTACTTACCTTCACCATCAGGAATTTCTCCATAGCAGCCCCGGAGTCTGAATTTGTGCCCGGTTAATGGCTACATTGATGGCCCTCTATTACATGGGTCTGAAACATAACTGGCGAAATGTGGGTGTTCATTAAGGTGCACCTTTGCCTAACCCTACCGGGGTTACAGTCGTTATGTTATGTTTGCATGGTCCTTTGGCCTCAAAAATAAGGCGAACTGAAATTATTTTGATAGTAGGGAACCCTTACTAGCATGCACAAGGCCTACTTGTTGTACTAACCATTTTCTGTTGTACCTATAGACATACAATTTTCTGCCTCAAAAAGTCCAGCCTTTCATTTTGCCATTCACTCAACCCTAAACCCGTACACCCTTCCGTTTTCACATTTTTTGGGTCACTGGCTACTTAGATAAGTTAGGCGTAGCAAGTTTAACTAACCTATATAATTTGATTGATGTACAGTATAGGAACTTAGTTTATTTTTTGGTGTGTTGTTGTTTTAAGTTGGTAATCCTCAAATGACTCCTCCCACCCTGGGCAGAGCAGAAGGGAGTGTCAGACTGGAAAAAACCACCCATGTTCCTTCTTAGCCCTTTGTGTTCCGGGGCCGCGATATCTCTTTCGAACAACCCGCAGCCCCGGCAGGCGTCGGCTCTTGCCATGTTGCTGACATCTCTTTGAGGCACGCGTAAAACACGGACGCGCCGTCGCGCGGTCTGTCGTCTTAAGACGGACGGACCGTGACCTAGCCCATTACTCACCGTACACAGGCCCAGTAATAGAGGAGCTGACAATCTGTTCGTGTTTAAACTTTGTTCGTACCTCATTGAGAGGGCGTGCTTGCCATCCATCACTTACTTTCCTTCGTTCACAACATGTTTACTTTGTAAATTATTCGAAAAGTATGGCTGGGGAATTATGGGCTTTAAACACGAAGGCTGGAAAGTTTGGAAAAGTTTTGATTTAGTCGTTGCAGTGGAAGTGAGCTTACCACACAATTAGAATGCAATGAACATTCTGCACGTCACATGGAGTGTGGCCTTTGGCAGAATGAACGCAATATTATGTTGGATGGTGTATAGGTGACATCTGGAGTTATTTACTAACTATACGGACCTTTACTAACTATAGACAATATTCGTGCGTTCAAGCGTTTTTACACGACTCCCCAAAAAGAGTGTTATGTTTTTTGCGGAATACGGAAATCAAATATCGCTCACAGCTTAACAGTACCTAACCCAATAATATTAATGATAATATTAGGGGTTGCTAGGCTGTTTTCTGCGCTTATCCCAGTTGTATACATCCCATTGTGCCTATTGGCCTTGTTTTGCTCTGTCTTCTGCTGTTATGAAGGGAAGGAAGTGGATTATACTCGTATTTTTCCTATGCCTCCGATATTCTTTTCTGATTAATTTATTTGCGGGATCCAAGATAGTTAAATTGTTTTTCTGGGACTTTACTGGTGATCGCCACGGTTGATTCTAGCATTCAGGAGTCGAAGTACTTCGGGAATAGTGTTTCGGGCTTATCCCAATATTTTTTTTAATGCAAGTACGAAGTCAATAAATATAAAAAGGATAGGTCTGACTTACCTACTTACTAACTCATCAACGTCCAACCTCACTCGCTAAAAATTCGACACGGGTTATCCTAAGTCACTGTCAAAGTGTAAGTGCTTCACACAAAACCTTAACACATTCTCTGTGTCTTCACTACTTAGCTACTTGTGACCGCGATGTTAGCAAAACAAGGATCATTAAAACTCCTACTTTCAAGAGACGCGGTTTTCGACACCGTACTATCACAACATAATATGTACCTACTGAAAAAAAGTATATGGCTATAAGAATAGAGGACGTCCAAAGAAACGATGAATGAATTGGTGAAGGCTGATATGGCTGGATAGGAGGTGACTGCTGAGATGACGAGTAATAGGGAAGTATAGAAGAAGAATATATGCTGCACCGACCTCAAATTAATTGGGATAAGGGCAGGAGAGAGATGACTCTCACATCATGGACTGTGTCGTGTAGTAGTACTTATCTGTCAGTATCCAGTGTCCTCAGTTTGTCCTTACTTTGTTTTGATGTTGAACAAGAGCATTCTAACATTTTGTGTTCTTTTGTTTGTACAGGACATACACGCCAAGGACTGCGATGTCGAGTATGTAAGCTGAACGTGCACACCGATTGCATGCCACAGGTCGGCAGGTGTCAGACCAAGTCCCGACTGCTACGCAGGCAAAAGAGTACCTCAGAAATAGAGTCCCACAGGATACTAGAAACAGCCTTCGACGACGAAAGTAAGTTTTGTTTTCAGCTCTCAGTTTTGTTACAGAGTAACATTTTTGGCAAAACTAAGATCAAAGAAATTAATATTGAACTGCTTACTAATCATGCCATAATATATTTTGAAGTAATGTCATCATAAACAGTCAAATAATGAAGAATTCTAACGGAAGACGAATTATAAAACTTTTGATACATGTCACATTTACTCCTTACCTAATAGACCATTGCTTTCAGAAGTTATGGTAAGTTCTGTTAAGGTGTTTGAATTTTGAAATTTTGATTCAGAACAACTTCAATAATTGAAACAGTTGACAAATTACCTTAATAATGACAATGATATTGGAATGTTCATTTAAACACAGTGTTATGAATAGATGAATGAACCACTTTGAAAGTGAGAATATAACTACACAGCCTCATCGAGCTTGCAAAAACACACAAAGATCATATTCACGTAAAGCTATGAACACAGTCGGAAGCTAACCTCACGTTGTCCAGGGGTACAGGACGGGTGGCTGCCGGGACAGAGACTCACCAAGATCTCGTTCAAGGGAGTCGAATTCGATGATGATTTCGATAGCTACTGTGACTCGGGTACGGTATCAGACAGGAGTGACCCCTGTGCACCCTCCCGAAGCCGAGCGCTCGATATGACTAACAACACTCAACGATCCTCTGCCCAACTACAAATACTGTACATAAACGGTTAACCTACTAACAAGCGAGTTCCAGACATGATACGCCACCTCGCACACCATAACAGTTCGAGTATCACTAAAATGTCGTTGTATCGCGAACCTGAATCTAATCGCCTTTCGCTCGATGCTCAGAGGAGGAAGTGGATCAGACCTACCAAGTTCTGAAGCGGGCCAACGAAATTGGGAAGCCAGGCGGCGGCGGGGAAGCGCGTGGGGGCCCGGTAGTGCGCGTGTCGGCCCCTGAGGAGACGCCGCCGCCGCGATCGCCGGCGCGGCCCTCCGCCGGGCTGGCCGTCACGCAGCAGCCCGTCTCCTCTAGCTCAGGTCTGGCGCCGCACCCGAGCTCGCTCGCTTCTCCGCTCGAGTCGCGCCGTAGGCCGGGGGCCGTCCGCGTCGCACCTAGACGCGGCGGCCGGCGGCAGCTTCACTCAAATTCACTCGTTTTCAGTAGTGTCGAGTTGTTTTTTGCACGCATTGTATAGTCGCGGGCGCAGGGCGGGGGCGGGGTGCGGTCGGTACTGACGCTGCTTGTCGGTAGGCGGGGCGACGCGGCCCGACGGCGGGGTGCGGCGGAAGCTGTTCGCCGGTGTCAAGAGTTTGTCCATGTGGGGCTCGCGGTCGCACCGCGGCTCGCCGCAGCACCGGTCCATTTCCCTGCCAGAAAGTACGCGCCCACGGCTGCCGTAGCGCAACGCTCCCTCAGTCTCACAGCTTTGTTTGTCCCGTCTTCTGGGTCACTACGGTGTCACATTTACGTTGTGTGTTCAGTATTTTATGTTATTCTTTTTATTTCGCGATTGCAGTGTTAGCTTAGAAAATAGGATTAAACAATAGTCAAAGCTCGGCAAGCACCCTAGATGCTTTATCCTGTCCCTGCAGGGTTCATCTACCTTTCCTGAACAGGCATTTAATAGACGATCTTTGACCCAATGACATACTCGATCCGACCATTTTCCCTTTGTTTTCCTACTATTTTGTTTTTATTTGTGTTTTTATATAATTTATGTTATATGTTGCTTTTATTTATTTTGTTTTGTCCGCACGTTGTCTTTACAGAGACGGAGGTGACGACCACGAGACCTTTCGGACAGCCCCTATGTTTAGTTAACGAAAACGGCGATCCACCGCCTTCGATTCTCAAGTCCACACCGAGCGTCCGCAAGAAATGATTAGCGGCATAGCAACCCCAAGGGATCGAGACAATGATCATTTCGCCTCGTAGGCAAGAGCACTGACTCAGCGCGGCAGTTTGGCATGTCCTCTATAACCGCTTCTCGGATGTCTTTGTTATAACTACCCCGAAGCGCCCCGCGTACTGTGATATATATAATTATATTGTTACTGTTACAATAAATGACAAAAACTAGCTTCCTTTTCTCTGATTTACCCTCGAGCACTCTCTTTTACTCTTGATTCGGAGTCGTCTGTACATTATCTGCGAGTGCGTTTTGATGTAAGTGGTGCATGGCTTAAGGCGGCGTGCCGATGATTGCATGCGTTAAAACATCGGCGGTACACACTTGACACGAAGCCTCTCTTCTCTTACTGCACTCACGAACTGTCACTTGCCTTTCATGATTAGAAATCCACTTCTATCGTTTCACGATGTATCAAGCTCACGTTAACCCGTAACTAACACGCCGAGCAAACATCACAGAACACGCAACTCTTTACTGACCCCACCTAACCGCTAATTGACTGAGGTTTCGTTTGTTTTCGCTTTCTTTAGGATTTACCCAGCGTTTGATTTTAGATTTGCGCAAGGCATCCCCCGCAGAGGAATAAGTAGAATTAGTATTGAAATAATTATAGACTGGCTCCTGTTTACTTGTCCACACAGGTTCAATGAAGAACTCCAAGAGTGCCCAAATGTTGAGGCAAGCAGACCGCACCAGTCCCTTACCTGGTACCAATATTGACATCGTATATAAGCGAATCCCCGTAGATTATTTCCACGTTGTTGGTTACGACAAACGTTGCATCGATGAGCATTTTGACAACAAACCTCATTCATCACGATGCCGCATTTCTGTTACTATCTGAAAGCTGCTGATGACAAGCTGTATCTGATAATAGATTAAAGAGCCACTAGTTGTCACTCAAGTATAAGCGTCACAACCAAAGAGTAGCTTTCACAATAGTAGTCTCTACTTACAACTCTGTTTGTAGCTGTTAGGTTTTACTATGCTCTTACTTTTTTGCATCTCTATTCTTCTCTTATTCTAACTTTACTTTTGTTCGCACTGCTTACGCACATTGAATTTTTAGATTGGTTTTATTTTATATTACTATAGTTTGCCTGTATTCTCGTACTGTTGTAAACTTACATATAACTAAGACCTTATCCGCAGTCTCCACGAAGTTTCTTTGTTTGACTTGCAACCTTGCCATCTAAAGTCGGAGAGTGATTCACGAATGCATGAAGTTTGAAGTTGGAGATTGTGAATAAAGCAGTCTTAGTAATATCAACATGCTGTACAAAGCCATTAAAATTCAAGAAACTTAAATACTTGCCCCACAAAACGAAATTTGTTATCGTTTCACCTATTAAGCTAGACTTACATTATAATACTATACTTACAATTTAATTGAAGCCCTTTTGTCCTTACATACAAAATTCATGAACAGTTACAATTCATTACAATTAGACACAAGGTTATTCAAAAGAAATCATAACAAATGCATGGTGTGGGTGAGTAGTAGGCTGTAAGCTCATACTGCATCAATTTTATAGCGCCGCATTCTCCGAGACGACAAAAGTTGAACCTTAGGATGAAGAGTTTGTCGCTGGATTCGCCGGAGTGTGGTGAGCTGAGACGGCGGCCTGCGCGCGACCAGCCTGCACAGACTGGCAGCCGCGTGCTATGTACGACCTGACAGTAATACATACGCCTGGGTCCAAATAACCTCACGCTTCTATTTATCGCTTTTCAGGAGGCGTTCACTTGACCTCATTCAACTGTCCTAAGTAGAGAAGCCGTGTTTCTAGAGCGAACTTTTTTAACGAGGAGTGAGTTCTTTTGCCGTGTGTCATGTGATCATGGCTCCACACAATTTTAACAAACTGCAGATAGAAACGTAAATGATTCTGTCTGACAATAGGGACAGTTGGGTAGATTAATTGGATGTCTCCTTTGCGCAAAGAGCTCCGCTTTGACGCGATCACTTCAGAGTCGCTATACAACCTCCGTGACGAAAGAGGCTTATAATTTGGCTGACTTTTTTGGTTCTTTGGACTCTGGTAGGTAATTGATGTCAAGCTGTGTTGTAAGCACAAGCAATGTTCACCTACAATGTCTATCCCTCCGGCTTAGCTTGTGTGTGTTAGAACTTTGGTAGGTACCCTCTCGTTATTTATTCTGTCTAGACATTCTTGCAGTATTCGACGTCGTTCTGAAAAGAAAAAATAACTGCTGTCTGTGGATTTCTCGCCTCCTACGTCTTTCTGATATCTGCTACGACGTGAGCAGAATTCCCAAGTAATATTGGTATTTAAAGAACGATATTCACAACCGAAAATGTTTTCGTCTATTGTTAAGAAAAATCACCTTAATATAAAATCAATGTTTCATTAAAATGACCTATTAGATTATTGTACCACAATCAAAGAGGTAAGTAATGTCTTCAGCATGCCACTTATGATTTTGTTTTATTTTTTCTAGGTAACTGCAGAGCAGTTTGCATGAGGCATGGCTTTAATAGAATAAATAACTACTCGGTTCATAGTTATACACGTTCATGTACGTTATTATTTTATTTTGAATTGTAACCAAACAGAAAACAATGTGTGTAACAGTAAAAATGTACTGTGATACAAAAAATTGTTGGAAAAAATAAAACAAGAGAGCTTTTATGAAGTATCCAATAACAAGCGAATGGCTGTTTGTTGTCAAAGATAATAGATAACATAATACCCTGTACAAAGATCGCATATTCATTAGTAGTCTTATCGATTTACTGATACAACATTGTTTTTCAGCGTTATTTAATAGATAAGTAGCCTTAATCTAATAAGTCACTTCAGTCTTTATGACCCTTGTAACATTGTGACGAACTCTGTACGTTTATGTGCGTATCTACCTATCTATAAATAACAACTACTTATATTTTACTGGATTTTTAATTAATATCACAATGTAACCAGCTACCGCAAGGCAAGTGATCACCTCTGAAGATTAATCTTCTTATAAAGTTGCCGTACGCAATGCAAATTGTCTAACCCGATCTCAATTCGAAGACAATATCATTTTGGACAGGGCTACCTTTTATAACCAATGATTTATTCGTGAACTGGACCAAAAAACTCATTTGAATACGAAACGTTACAATGTCACAGCATTTCTTTTAATGCGAAGGAATCGATCAGAAAATAGGTCCACGTTATAAATGGATGTCTTTAGTTCAATGGGATTCGCTGACACTAACGCTATTTGTCAAAAGCACTGGCCAACTGTGAAAAATGATTATATTTAAATTCGTAAATTAGGTCGGGTCTGAAGCTCTGAATTCTGACTCGTCGCGTGCCGACGAAAACCTTTTTCCTTTGTCAAAAGCTAGGGTAATTATTATTAACAACCAGTTTCGTTTTTGTGTTATAAACTAATCTAAGAAGGATTACAAAGTTCTGAAAAGTAATTAAAAGATGATTATGTTCTTAAATATTTGTTCACGGTTGGCTAATGTCAATGTCCTTTGTTGTGCTAATAAGTCAAGTTGTGTGTATGCAAACTATATCAGTATTTGACGATGTGCAGCGCCCTCATCGCCGGTGCACAGCCGAAGGATGCTGACTGCGCGGATTGGAAGGATGAGCAGCGTGGAACTGCCCGATGAGCCGGATAAGAGCCTGTCCTCCAACAGTGCCAGCCCGTGCCCTTCGCCCGTTAAGCAGATGAGCGTAAGTATTTCTATAGTCAATTGTACTTTTCCGTGTTGAAAAATTCTCGTAATACTATAATTAGCACTTAAAACTGGATATTTACCATGTTGATTACTTGTTTCCACTTCCCGATATTTCGGTACTGTTGCAAACGCCATGACCACGGCACTCCGTGATGATAGTGTTAATGATCATGCCAGTTTTGTCCTTAATACAGGAAGGCGGAGGTTTATCATAACATCACACTAATATTATAAAGGCAAAAGTTTGTGAGTGTGTATGTTTGTTACTCTTTCACGCGAAAACTACTGAACGGATTTGGATACAATTTGGTACACATATAGTTTATAACCTAGATTAACACATGGGATTGTTTTTATTCCGATTGTATCTTCCCGTAGGATAATTTTGGAGTTGTAGCGGGCGAAGCCCCTGACAACAGCTACTGTCGAATATTTTCTGACTCCGGTCGCAAATTCTATCTATGAAATTTAAGTTAGACCTACATAAGTTATCTTAGTTGTCCACTGTATTATAAGTTAATTAACTGCAATATGCAGTTATCATGGATCACTTATATTAGTTACTAGCTGTTCCCGGCATGCGTTGCAATGCCCTTTTTCCTACCTACTACCTGCCTGTGTACCAACTACCTACCTACCTACTACCTCCTACCCTACCTACCTACTACCCTACCTACCTACTACCCTACCTACCTACTATCCTACCTACCTACCTACTACCCTACCTACCTACCTACTACCCGACCTACCTACTACCCGACCTACCTACTACCCTACCTACTACTCTACCGACTACCCTACCTACTCTACTATCCTACTTACTACCCTACCTACTACTCTACCTACTACCCTGCCTACCTACCTAAAACTTTCTCACCTTTTAAACCTTCCCTGGACTCCCACGAATAATTCAACACTATAATTAGCCAAATCGGTCCAGCCGTTCTCGAGTTTTAGCGAGACTAACGAACAGCTATTCATTTTTATATAATATAGCTGTACCCCGCGTGCGTTGCAATGCCCTTTTACCTGGTTACGTACCAACTACCTACCACCTACCTATTACCTACCTACTTACATACTACTAATTTCTCACCTTCTCTGGACTGCCACAAATGTTTCAAAACCAAAATTAGACAAATCGGTCTACCCGTTCTCTAGTTCTAGCGCGACTAACTAACAGCAATTAATTTTTATATTATACGCAAACACCATTTGAAAAATCGTTTTTCTATTGGGAAAGAAACAGTAAATATTTGTGATTATTGTGATAATGTCGTATGGTCCGTTTGAAGTTGTCATTCGTTGACTGAACAACTGAACGTCACTCAATTGTTTTGCCTTCCCGGAACCTCTCCACTAACACTTGAACTTTATGGGTACGGTATTAAAGCTCAAATTGATTTTACGTTTTAGTTAGAAAACGTTTGTATGGGAAAAAGAAAAGGGCTGTTTTTAGGGCTTTTCCGGCCATTATTCGAATTTTTCTCGCCGTAAGAACCATCCTTAAACTTCAACGAACATTTAAAAAAAAAAATCAGCCAAATCGGTCAAGCCGTTTTCATGCCAAGTCGTGACAACGGAAAACGGGTTTCATTTTTATATATATAGACTTATTAGGTGAGAAGAAATTGACATAGCTAAGGACGATTGAATAGAATATCTTATAACATAGGTTATAATGAATGTTATTATAATCACACACATAGTCATAATACTTTTTGCACCAAGTTCAATGAACCAGCTTTTCTCACGAAAACTACAAGTCTGCGACCCTTTCCTAATGGTATCTTTATTTTGCGACATTTCTTTGTCATCCTCAGAATACAATAACAACCTTCGAATCTACCTAATTCCTTACAATTCCTGATTCGGAAAATGGCACACACGTACTTTTCTTGCTAGCCACACCTCGGATACGGGAATCGATTATATGTTGAGCTAGCAACCGGGAACCTTGCATAGGAACACAAACAACTGCCCCGAGTGGCTTCTACGAGCTTTTGTTTTGTTTTCACTGCTCATATGTAGGTAGGACTGCGAACGAGAACTCGTGTTCCATAATTAATGGAGGCAAACACTTTTTTACCAACCTATCAATGTAGAAATAAAAGACCAGAGAGCATAGAATACACATAGTGTATATCATATATAAAGAAAATAATCTGAAAGCTAAGTTCATCATCAACAGTATCAACATCATCTGCCTAACCTTTTCTTAAATATGTTTAGGTCGGCTTTCAATCTAACCGGATGCAGCCTATCGAGCCTATCTGACCTTAACAACCCAGTAACTGTAATAATACTCCTTCGTAGGACTGGTTGTCAGACTTTCCAACTTTGGACTACTCGTAATTACTTTCAACGATCTACAATGACACCAACAGTTTAACAGGAAACTCGGTATGTGTTGATAAAAAAAAAAATTAAAACTTTTTATTTCAAAAACATTTTATTAATTTTGGTTATTCACACATCGCCTAATCTTAATTCTGAAAGATTATGTGCGAGCGAGGCGTCTCACTTGTTTACATAACAATATATTTAGTTCCACTAAAAACATTACAAAACATTTAGTAGTAGTTATAAATTCAAGATTAAATTATTTATTTATTTGTGAAAGATTTGGAGGGACTTTGTATTGATCCACTGTGAGGTAATATTTAATTATTCGTTTTATTTGCAAAGTTGTCTTTGATTTTAATTTATGTGATGGTCACCCATCCACGGACTAACCTCAGCAAGTACGGCCTAACCTCGAACGTGCGGCTATTATTATTTAGCCACCAGCTCCCCAATCTGTAAGATAAGTTAATAGCCGCAATTTAAGCGGTGGAAAACAAGCCAGCTTCCCGAACACGATATCGGGGTAAACAACCAAGTACTACACATAAACAAGATAACATTTTATTACCATCTAAAGCTGTAAAATTCCTGAAATAGATGCGAAAGGAAATGTTTACGGTTGACATGTAGGGAAAATCGAACTGTTAGTACCTAGGAGATTTATCTCCCGGTTTTATACGTCTCGGTTCATCGTACTTTCTGAGACAATGCTAAAATGCTCGCATAGATTCTAAAGCATTATTTTTCCAATCCACTAGTGTAATAAATGCGCTCGCTATTCATGAATTTCCAGTGAGAAAACGCTTGAATTTTATGTAAAGAAAATCTTCTATTTTATGCAAGTGGTTATTTGTCGACAATTGTAGCATTGCGCATATTCTTTGAATATGCAGTAGACAAACGTAGAGTAATTTTTAAAGCAAATATGAAAAATGTAGTTATGATTGCAGAATATAGAGACGGTTTTATTTACGAGGCCTTGAACGCTTCATGAATAGTTTATAAAGACATAAGTATGGGTATGTATGAAGTGAGGAGGGATGAAACGCATGTGACTAAAAAAGTGATGGATATTAATGTTGATGGATGGAGAGGGAGAGGAAGGCCAAAGAAAATATGAATGGAAGAAGAAAAAGTTGTTGCGCCATCCCCAAGTAAAATGGTACAAGGGCAGGAAGATGATGCCATGAGCTATTCTATTCTTCGTAGTACTTATCACAGTGTGCCTATAATAAATATCACACATCAATGTTCTCTTGCCCTTATCCCATTTTAATATGGGGTTTGCGCAGCATGTCTTCTTATGCCATACTTCTCTATTACTCATGATCTCATCCGATCTTAAACCTTTCGTGTTCACATTGTTTTCACACAGTCCATCCATCGTTTCTTTGGTCTTCTCTAAACATATAGGTACATATTCAAAACTTTCATCACGAAATTTTACTGATCATCATAATTACGACACACCGATAAATATCACTCGTAACTTTTTATAACTAACGGTTATTCGACATCAAGGTTAAAAACATACAAGTTCCTTCATGCTTATTGATAAAATCGAGAAATTTGACTATGAAGGCCTCTATTCCTTTATAGGCTCAATTTTGTAACTTTCAGAACACGAGACTAAACTCATGAATAATGATCACTAACATTGGCTAATAATAACAGCCAGTTGGGTCGGGGCCGTGGATGGGTGACGACTGACGAACCATTACATACTGAGTTTCCTCCGTACCTCGGAAAGCACGTAAAGCCGTTCGTGCTCGCTGTCAATTGTAGATTTCAGTCAGTAGTTTGAAAGTCTGACAACCAGTCTTACCAAGTCTTTACCGATATCGTCTTATCTAGTTCTAACCGGGTTGTGGAGGTCAGATAGGCATTCGCTCCATGTAAAATACCGGTATTCAGCTGCATGCAGTTAGACTGGAAGCCGTCCCTAATAGAGTTGGAAAAAGGCTAGGCAGTTGATGTTGATGAACCAAATTTCTGGTAACCGTTTCTTTATTTTTTCCTCAGAAGCACCAGCGTCTTCTACCAACGAACCTGTACGTGGTGCTATACAACTTCAAGTCTCGTCATGCCGACGAGCTTGACCTTAAGGCCGGCTACAAGGTCACCGTGATCGACACCTCGGACCCTGATTGGTGGAAGGGTAAATGTCTAGGCAAGATTGGATACTTTCCTTCCAAGTACTGCACCAAGCTGCAAGCTGGTGAAAGGGCACTGCAAGTCACGCATAATCTTCAGGTAATTTAGAATCTAAGTACTTTAATTTTCTTTTCTCTCACAGAGATTTTTCATCGTTTAGACTTCGGACAGAACTTTACTGGGCTGGGTGTAAAGGGCCACTCATCAAGGAAATTATTCATTGCTAATTAAAAAATAATCTCCCGTTCCATTCATTTTGACTGTGTAGGTTTACTCTTGCAGTAAACAGTTGACCTGTAAATAACAATGTAAAAAAACTAGATTTAGAAGTTAAATGTAACCCAATTCCCGGTTTTCGATTAAACACCGATATTATAGATAATGCATGCTAAGTGACGTCATTATATAATATCCAATATGACAGACCCTCGAAGATGGCGGACTAAAAAAAAGGAGAAAGAGAAAAGAGAGAGACTAAGACGTAATTTTTTTGTAAAAATTACGTCACTCTAGAGCATGTTGTTCTTTTTTTAACTGTAATATTATTTCATTACCGATAAAAAGTATATGGTACTATACATACATAAAATCATGTCTTTTTCTCATGAGGATAGGCAGAAACCACTGAACGCCACTTGCTACGATCCTCACATATGTCCCTGCTCACAACCTATATTAAAAGCCTTGGTTCAAGTAATTGTTGACAATTAAAACACTTAAGGACCGCTCAGAAATAGAACACGCGCGCCGACTCTTAGAGCACTAGCGTAGCTTTCTTTTCAGTACCTAGATATACTCTCAATAGTTTTAAGTGTCGTACCACCTGCACATAGTGCTTAGATTTGAACAGCACTTAAGGATCTGATTTATATCTACCTTCACGTGTCTAGTCACGAGCAATGAAATGTAAACACTTAGCGATTTTTAACCGGTTTCAAAAAGGAGGAGGTTATCACATACAATAACGGGTTATAGTACTATGACATAAAACTTATTTCGTTATAGTCATCATAATCATCTTCCTGCCCTAGTCCCAATCTACTTGGGGTGGGTGCAACATGTTCTCTTCTTCCATTCTCCCTCCATTCTTCTTCCATTCTGAAGTCACGGCACCATTTACGCTTCACTCTCTTTCAGTATGGATTCCAAAATACTAGGTTCGTAATCCAGAACACTGGATTTGTAATAGTATGGGTTCCAAAACATCAATACAGTTCGAAGGAGAAAATCGTTTTTTTAATTATGCTCAGCGTTTACAATTCATTACTCGTCACTGTACAGCCAGTGTACACTCTTCAAACTTCTGATCCCAAAATGACTCTTTGTAAAATTGGCCTAAGAAGGCTTTTCATAATTAAACATTTAACACAAGAAGACCCTGGCTATTACCTTAAACAAGACATAAGTACGAATTCAAGTAATAATTTATTCAAGTCGACTCTATTGTATGTATTGTTCTGTCTCTGTGGTGAGCGGAAGTCCGAGCGATGAAAACTCAAGGTTATTGTTGGTGCATTGTTAGCAGCCAACAGTTATATAACGTTCTTGACAGCTGCAGTGAATAAATAATGCTACTTCGACTACCTAACCAACACGTCAGACGTTATTTCAATTAGAGTTTATTTCTCGATGTCCGAATGGCCATTTGACGTTCTAAAATGAAGTCGATTAAAAAAATGTTACACAAATTATATGACGTAGTTTCAGGGCTGTCTTCAACAAAGGGTTAAACACAGGTATATAGTAGCTCACACATTCACACTCACATCACACCACTCACATATTTCCAGCTATACTGGCAAGAAATTTCGATTTATTGATGCTTTTAAAACACCACATGCCTAACTGCTGGGAATCGAAAGAATATCTCGCTCAGCAGTCGTGCTTGTAACCACTAAACCAGCGTGTGGTTCTATCACAAATTAAAGCAGTGAAAAAAGTTATAAGTGCCCGTTATGAACACTTCTTTCTAACCCTTTTTTTTGCGGGTGCGCCGAGGCCGCGGTATCTCTTTCGAACAACCCGCAGCCCCGACGAGTTCTTTCTAACTGTTCGGGGATTAGAGCCGTGATATGTTATGTTATATACTCAAGCAGTCGTCTTTTTTTTGGCACATTACCAATATGCACTGCGTCCGTATACGACGCAGTATATTATTATTGCTCACTAACCACGGCAACCCCCTTTGGATTGTCGTGGTTCAATTTCTCTTTCATCTTTGAAATTCGACTCACGAACAGTAAGTCGGGGGTTCGAACCCAGGCAGGCGCATTACTTTGTGTAATTTATTTTATCACCACTGCTCTCGAAAACGGTAAATGAAAACATCGTGAGAAAACTGGCAAGACTTGTGACATCTACCAATCCGCACTGGGCCCGCCTGTGTCCCAGCAGTGGAAACATTAATAGGGTGATGATGATGATTGTTTAGTTATAAACAGTGAAAGCTTAAAGCAGTATTTCATCATCATCTTCTTGCCCTTGATCCATTCACTTGGGGTATCCGCAAAACGTTAGCAGTCTTCACTTTAAAAAATCCGTAACAATGTAATCCGCAGGTATCAGACGGCGAATGCGGCATGATGTTACTCCGCGACCAGATCGTGATCCAAGTCGGCGAGGAGGTGGACGGCATGATGCTGATCCGCTCCGGTGACAACCGCCAGGCCGTGTGTCCGGTGAAATTTCTCCAGGAAGTGTGACGCTTCAAGCTGCCCTATTTCGATTTTATGCGAGTAAGTTTCACATAATGTAATCCACAATGGGCTATGTGGAGGTGTTATGTTTAAGTCCCATGTTATAGGGGGCCGCATGTAATAGGAATGAAGAGCAGTGGTGGCCCAGTGGTGGCGGCCCCGACTTACGAACTGTGAGTTGTGGGTTCGAACCCTGTCTGGCGCGTTACTTTGTGTAATTTATTTCATCACCACTGGTCTCAAAACGGTGTAGAAAAACATCGTGACGCAAAAAAGACATCTGAACTAAAAAATTCCATCTACCAAACCGCACTGGGCCCGCGTGATGGATTATAGCCCATCCCTCTCCTAGAGAGGATGCTTGAGTCCCAGCAGTGGGAACATTATAGGCTGATGATGATGATAAATAGGGGGCAAGCTTATTGCCATCAAAAGGCCACAAATCCAGACTCAGTGGCTGCTACAGAGAAATCCCTGATAAAAAAACATAACAACATTTTGCCCGGCCGGGCCGTGATTTCTGGTCCGATTTAATGATGATTCTGTTTTCATTAGATCCCGCATAATTTGTATTAACTTTGCTTTAGTTCTTTATGAGTTATTCTCTTTAATGTGTATTTTTTCTACTTCGTCTTTTCGGATGATGTTCTAGTTACAATGTTGATACTTTACAATTAAAATAGGGTAGTTGACAAAAAAAAATCTAATTAGTTCGTCAGATAGATTTCCAAAAAATAATGGACACATTTTTTTCATTTTTCACGTAAAAAATAAATGAAAACGATACAGTCACAGTTTGGTACCTTTTTTACCAGAAAGTGACGTCACCAGCCCCCACTCACGATCTTTTAGACGTTTTAGTTTCGTCAATTTTTATTATTTTTTTAATAAAAAATACGTATCCAATATTTTTCGATAATCTAACAGACGGACTAAACAGAATCATATTTTTTTAGTCAGTCAACACTTAACAAGGATTTGTGTGAGCGTAGTTTATCTTTAGTTGTGGTAGCGTACAGGGTTTTAATGTGTGACAGTAAAACCCTTTGCTGGTTTGTCATAAATACCTATATACCAACCTATAGCTAGGCTATTACGGTATAATTTGACTGCATTTCCATCATATCAACCAAAACATTTATTCCATTTTAAAACTGCAGTTTACATTAATGACAGAACATGAGCCAATTTGAATACATTATGACGTTTCAGGAATGACGCACTTTCACTGCGTAGTTTTGTAAACGTTTTAGCGTAAGTTTTGTGACAAGCAAAACAACATGCCATATTACTCCAATATATATATATTATTATATTATTATTATTATTGTTATTATTTATTTACTCCATATTCCAGTTTAGACCTTGAAGGCAAACCCCTTCATACTTATAGTATAGCCTGATAAAACACTTTCCCACAACAAGTGGCAATTACAAAAGTGTAGGTAATTAAAATACCGATATAGGAACATGTAAAGCCTTCATGAGTACGTACTCGTGTTACTAACAAGTACTTACGGCTACAAAGCTTACTGTAATATCGTTCACGTGTCTCGCACCAATAGCGACTAACTTAATTGGATTAAGTTTAGGCTTTGGGTGAGCCATGTCGATACACCGATTGGCTACGATAATAATGTAGCATTCGGAAGTCACTCAGTCTCAGAAACTGGAGATCACAACAACAATTTAGATCTACGTAAACAGTTTGAAATTAAAATTATACCAATAATAATTATACAAATTATATCAATTTGTATTAACATAATTATAATAAACTGTTTCAGAAACGCGGCTCCCTCTCTGATCAAACGATACCAATACGCTCTATACCAACAACAGCCCGAAGTGCACCAGTGACGCCATGCGACAGCGAAACGTCTACGTGGTCGGACCGGAATCGTAGCAAAACCGGCTACGATTTACCTTCGGGCTCCGGAGCAGGATACGCCAGTAGCTACGGCGACTACGAGAACGAGAAATCGAGCTACAACTACGAGAAATCGGGCTACGATGCAAGCTACGAAGCTTCGACTTCTACGGCGTCGGGGTCGCAAACAAAAGACAATTACGAATCTGGGGCATATGCAAAAAGTTACGAAGCGAGTGGATACGACCGCGAAGGCTCGTATAGGACTTACGAAGGGTCTACAGGGTACGATAAGGGGAATGCGAATGAGTCGGATTTCAAGCACAGTTATGAGCCGGAGGGGGGGTGGTGGTGGCGGGGGGCGCGGCGCGCGTCGTGCCGGCGCTGCGGCGCGGGCTCGGGCGCGCGGCCGCTGCGCTTGGCGCCGTGCGCGGGCGCGCCCGTGCAGCCGCTGCGCCTGGCGCCGTGCGCGGGCGCGCCCGTGCAGCCGCCGCAGCCGCGCGCGCGCCGCGCACACTCGCGCGACCGACCGTTGCTTTTCGTTAAGCAACTCTTTTTGTAATTTTTTATATATCTATGTATATTTCGCCAATATGTGTGTGTCCTTTCAGTTTCATTAGTATACGTTTGTAATTTTTATATTCATTACTTTGGCTTCAAAATTGCCTTTGAATTTTACAATTAAGTATATGTGATTTTGATACATTAAGTACTTGACATACGTTTATTTATACGAGTTAGGGCCTATTTCACGATGTACGAGTAGCCACTACTTATCGAATAAATAAAACAATGGAACAGATATTGTATGAAATGATCATACATATTGTAAAATAACAGGTACTTAATCTACTAAAACTCTACCTGTATACTTATTAGCTTGTTCGACTGTACATGGTGAAAGAAGTCCTTAATGTTTTGTTTTGAGCTGATCGGGCTAAGGCAACAATGACTAGGTTTAAGAACACGGCCTACGGTGACATATTACTTTTGGTGGTTTTCTTAATCTCCCAATTTACATGATTTTATAATATTATATAATTATATATTATACACATTATAATAGGTCCATTTACGAAAATTACTTGGCTACATATCATTTTTCGAACAATGTGATTAAAACTTAAATTAATTTAATTGAAATATAAATATGTACTATTGTATAAAATAAGACTTATGAAGAATATGAAGCGTGATCTACAAACGGTTAATACTTTGCTGATTAATTATGTTGTGTAAAAATTAAATTGAAATGGTTCCCAATGCTTAAAGCTGGAGGTAATAGACACGGAGTAAGAGAAAATAGTTATGAGAGAATATTGGTAGGTAGTGAAGAAATAGTAAAATAAAATATAAATTAGTGTATCAAAGTAAATATTAGTACCGCACGTTGTTTAAGTTAAAAATATCATTAGTTACGCAGGAATGTTTAGTTTAGACGTTAGCCTTACATTGTAATTTGAAGTAACCGATGGTATTGCTAATAAGATACACTTATGAAGTGGGATAGTACCCACTAGTTCTTTAGGAAGTACATACAGCGACACATCAAGCTCTACATCTCCAGTATAACATGGGCTCGCTTTGTATAGATTTCCTGTACAATGAGAGATCCGTAAAAACTGTTTTTGTATAGGTTGATTGGTCGTCGTCCGTACATACGGCATTTAACTGTTACATAAAAAGCTGTTCTCTATCGTCATCATTCCGTCTCAGGGCAATGTCCGAATCCTTCCATTAAACAGTTATTTCTATATAGCTTAATTTGAGATATTCGCCAAGATATTGCTCAGTCAATTTTCTCCTTATCTTCAATAAGACATCCTAAAACTGATTCTAAATACTGGTATTTTTGCTGAAAATTGTTTTTTTTGTACTTCTACGCTTGACCAATAAGTGGGTAGGTCTACCCCATCAACGCTGTTTAGTTTTAGCTTTTTCCAAGATATACTTATTACTTACATATTTTGCTACACCAACTAAGATTTAATATTTCATTTACTCTAGAAAATGTTAAACCTAGAACTATTTCTTGGATAGGTAAATCTTGATAAACCTTAATCATTGTGTCAACTTCACACACTGTTAATTATAATATATCCAAGTGGCCTTTATTTTCCATACCTAAAGATCAAAGATGGCTAGATACATTCCCTGATTGCTGAAGAGCTAGCAATCCTAGAGCTAACCATACCTTAATATTAATTTAATTGATATCAATAATAACAACAAAAATTCTAAATATAGGTAGTATCAGAATAATATCAAATTCGTAGGAGAAATAAATATAATTATTAATGTAGAATATATAATTGAGGCGCTGCGTACCAAATAATTTCATTAGTTTTACGACGTCAATGCATATTTAATTTATGAAACACGGAGTAAATAGTTTAGATACATAAATAATTTGCAAGCAAATGTTTATGACCTAAGTACCATAATAATATATAATCATTAAATTTCACTTAGTGTTTTTTTACAGTAGGTATACTCTATAATATACAGATATTTATATAATTTCGAGCTCGAACTAGTTCAGACAGTTTCGTTCGAGGTCGAAACTCGATTAAACGGGTATGTCAATGATATCGTAAAAATTAGTTGCCTAAATAATAAATTTATTTTTTATTTATATTCCATATATTTAATAGTAGATCAACCGAAATATATAATCATTATTTACTTTTTTATTTGGTGACACTATTTGTATCTTTTATCTAAGTAATTGTCCCATAAAACGGGCTTCGTAGATAATTTGCAATAGTTTAAGTATCTCTCACAGCATGAACAGCTGAATTAATCAGACAGCCAATTAGTTTATATAATGAAGTGACGTTTTATTACCTTGACATAACTATATAATAATATGTAATTAGTTATGATTTATTTGTTCATTAATTGTCTTAGCTGTCTTATAGCCTGTTGTATCAGGACAAACAAAAAATAACTATACCTAGTCAGTCATACTTATTAGTATTATTATTTTTTGTATCCATTACTGTCGATTTAGTCTTAGATGAATTAAAATAGGACATAAAACGATATTTAGAAACGCATTAAAGTGTTGACTATTCATTTATTTTTTTCATAATATTTAGATTCAATTGAAAATACCTACATATTTATGAAAACTATTTTTCCTAACCTGACATTATAGATTTTTCCTATACTCCTTATATTTGCCACTCAAAAATTATATTTACAATATTCTCTATTTCTAATTTCTTGATAAAAAAGATAAACTATTTATTTCCCAGATTTCCAAAGAAATTCATCATGAAAAAATATCCTAAATTATATCGATAACTTTATGAATGTTAACGCATTATTTTAGTTAACACGTTAAGCCGTCCCCTGAAGTTTTAAGAATATATACGTATATGAATATATAGAATATATACATGATACCAAATTATGATAAGAGGCACATAACATAGATAGCTTAGTACGTAAAACGTAACGTAGGAATGAGCGTTGAGAGTTAATATCAGATTTACTGATTTAGTGGCGATTCGTACTAGCTGCTCGGTATACTAGAATGAGAGTTCATCTTTAATGGTGGCAACACATCCACACTGCACTGATTTACACCCAATACAACAAAATGACGCGACCTGCCGTTCTAGTTGACTTTCTATCTTTTACATGTGTACAATACAATGCACGCATATAGCATACAATTATCTTGCAGGCTATCTTGACATCAGAAACTATTTTAACAAACACCAGCACATCGAGCTACCCAAACGTGTCTTCGAATTTACCCAATAAACCTCGAACCCAATACTTTGGCGATAAAGTTAAAAATCTATTAAGGAAATTTAAGATATTTTTGTCTTGATGTGCTTGGCGTCTATACCTGTTACAGGCATGAGAACTTGTGGTTTAAGTCGCCACAACTATTAAACAATAGTTTTTTTGTGGGACGCGGAAGGCGATAGCAATTATTTGAGAACAATTTAGTGGTAAATGTTCGACCTTGTTGGAACCACCAGTAAAAGGTAAAATAACCTTGTGAGACGATAACTTTTTGTTAAAAAAGTCGGGTTAAGAGAAATTTTAAACATTGTTTTCAGCTTTCGCGGTTAAAAACTAAACTGATACTGTCACTTACGGGATTTCTTCCGTCAGTATACATTATTATGAGCTCTCGATATTTAGTCATCCCGCGAACATAACCCTTGCAAAGACGTCGAAATAGTTACGGACAACCACGGAAGATATCCCGTAAGTTACGTACAAGTTGAGAAGTTTTAAGTTCAGTTTCGCATAATTTAAAGTACCTACTTTATTCTTTTACATTTTTCAAAGTGGGCTATTTATTATTTTAGCTGTAGATAAAAATGAGTTAGGTTTCATGCAGACGTTTTGCATAAAATGCTCTAGTCTTATTTATATTATTTTTGTCTTATTAAAAAAAGCTTTATAAAAGTTTATTTATTAAAAATGAAAATGACATAGATGTTATATTGTGATCCGATACAAGAACCTGAATTTTTGAACGGAATAGAGATTACTTACGGAAAATGTTAAAACTGAAATAGGCACTAAACAAAATAGAGTAAAAACGAAATAGAGATTTCGTGTAAAATCTATAAAAATAAATCAAGATGAATGATGCATACTACCGAATGGACTCCATATTCTAAATACCGTACATGTTCATGTGTCATGTTATGTCTTAAAACAGGAATCCATTTTTTATTTGTTAAAATATGTATCCATTATCTTTCCCCTCCTCACTCCATTTTTCCTGCTAAAACATCCTTTGAATACAATCATTAATAATAATAATATATATAATTTGTACTTATGCTGCAAACTTCGGACAGAAAGTTAACATTACCTTACAAAAAATCATGGATGCACGTTATTAAGTTGGTTATAAATCGTCAATTTCTGATGAAGTCCTTAATAATCCTTCGGATACCCAAAAATACTGGTGACCTAGAAGTTAAAAATACTGGTGAACCAGTAGTAAAAATACTGGTGACCTAGTAGTAAAAATACTGGTGACCTAGTAGTAAAAATACTGGTGATCTAGTAGTAAAAATACTGGTTACCTAGTAGTAAAAAACTGGTGACCTAGTAGTAAAAATACTGGTGAACTAGTAGCAAAAATACTGGTAAACTAGTAGTAAAAATACTGGTGAACTAGTAGTAAAAATACTGGTGACTTGTAGTAAAAATACTGGTGACCTAGTAGTAAAAACTAAGGTTATAGTTATATTTTACAGATTGAAAAGATTAATTATTTACCTTATTATGGACTATATACGGAAGTTTATCTAGTATCCGTTTAGACTCATTTGTAGGCGTAGCAAAGTGCTACGGAGTGTAACTATCCACTAGTGTAGTTACGAGTAGATGTTCGTGCTAAATGTTTTAAGATATCAAACACTTAGATGGTGTTCCATTAAGAGGGTGCATACTGAAAGTTGACAATGTCGTCGCATAAATCTGACGAATATTGCTCTGTTTTCATCAATTTACCTATTGGAAAAAAAATGTGTATTATAGTGTTTACTAAAATATTGACTATGAATATTTAGTTTAAGAGTTTTTTCTATATTAAAAGGGCCCACTCTTGACTTCGATTTTGTCCTGTAAATAGAAGGTGTAAAAAATACCCCTAAAAAAATAAACAACACCCAAATCTGCGGTTTCATTGCAATTCATAACGGAAACTGTGATGCAACATAGAGCTATAAATATAATACTGATACAAATCAGTATTATATTGTGTGTGTTTTTTTTATAATTATTATTTGCCAAAATAATCAATTTAGCAAAATATTTGACAAACAATAATTTGCGACATTTTGAACTTTTAGAATGTACAGCCTTTTACTTACATGTTATAATACCTTTATCCAAATAAATATTCGTTATTTAAGTATAATAAAAATAATAAAAAACACTTACGAAAAACGGAACCAAATTATTAAATATTACGTATTAGTATATAGGCCCTAGATACCTGCGGAACGAATCCCAAGTGAGGTGTTTGTAATATAATTAAATGGATATTTTAGTGATATATAAATGATGATATATTACGTTATAATTGATGTTTCGGTCTGTCTCTAACTATGAAGTATAACAACTACTTGCAAAATCGTGATTTCATGCTCGTTTGGCATTTTTTGTGAGTAGAGCATTAGTTCGAGGAACTATTGAATTGGAAGCGCTACGGTAATCCGCGAAGTTATTATATTTTACTTTTAATTTGCAATTTGTAGTCTTTGACAGGCTGTATGTTGAACTAAATATGATTCGTGACCGTAACAAATATGACTTTACTGAGTTATAATCATAAAAATCATCTATACAAACCTGTAAGTTAATTTCATACCATTGAATGACTTTTTCATGAATATAGGCTATCCTAGCGCTTCCACCTTAAGCTTGGCTTTTTTTCTAAAGAAAATAAGACCTTATTTACGGTGTACCTTCGAACTATTTTCTTGAATCTTCCACAGAATATTTACCCTATATAAATATTTAATAAACTCTATTTAATCAATACAAATAAATGAAGTTTTTGAAATTATATTGATAAGATTGTATTCAATTGTTTCAAATAAATTTGTAATATTCCCTAAAATATTTAATTATGTAATTATAATATTCTAATTTAATCCCAATGCAATTTAAGTGTGAAGACTGAAAATATCAAATTGTTGTAAAGGTTTTTGGACGGAGTAATTATACTTGTAGTTAGAAATGGCCACACTTAAATGTTAATCGTGAACACGAATTATCCAATGAGCTATTATTGTAAGTTACACCGACCTAGGTTTAGCTGACATGCAGTTTAATGTCAGGTGGCCTACGATGACGTCTTAAAGCAGGATTGCTTCCAGTGTGAAAAAGAGATGGCGCTAGACACCCTGTATAGCTCTGTCGTTTCCTACACTGGAATAAGATTAAAAAATTGACGTCATGGTAACCCCACTGTTGTCACCAACACCAGGCATAACCAAAGTCAATGCCTAAATAAAAGCACTGTTATTCTCGACATCAGAAGCATAAGGTCAAAGGAGAGTGATCAACTGACCACCCATTACTTACCGAATTTCCTGCGTGCCCTAGGACTTAACGTGTTTTCTAAGGCGCGGAGGAAATTCCCGGCTGCCATTTGTAGAATTTTGTCTGACGTTACAGATAGTCAGTGGCACGAAGGTTTGACAATCAGTATTACCAATGGGTATCGCTAAACCTAGTACCTACTTACCTGGTTGTGGAGGTCAGGTATGCAGTCGCTCCATGTAAATAAATAATAATAAAATACTGGCATTCAGCTGAATCCGGTGAGACTAGAAGCCGACCCCAATACAAGAAACCACTTCTGATGTCGAGAATTAGGTGTCTTAATTTAAATTCAGCGCCGAATAACTTCCATACCTGCAGTGTTTGGGCATTAATTTAGGTAGTGCCTAGTGTAAGAGAAAACAGGCATCCTGTGACTTATCGTTTAGTTGAGGCAAAGACCTATTCGTAAAGAGAATGATTGTTTAGTAAAAGTAATTGTCGCTTTTTTCTGTTTATGATCCGTTTATTTAATTCCGAAGTTTATTGAGAATGTTGTGTTAGAAATAAAGATTGTGTCTTGAATGTGTAGTTTTTTTTAAACGTAGATAGTTCAGATACTTACTTTATTATGTATGATTTCTTTAAAATGAATTTAACAAAAATTACAATTTTGTATATTATTCTAACGGTTAGAAGAACATACAAAATTATAATTTTCGTTCGGTTAGAATCTAACCGAAAAGACATACTTATCTGAAAAACGTTAGCCTATTTCAAACCCATTTCAGGTCCCGCCAACGGCCAACGTACCTATCGTTAACCCCTCCTACCGTAAAACTATTCATCGAACAACAAGCAAGGTTGTTCTGCATTTATCACAAGTAACACAACGCAAAATGATTTCGCCCTAAATACTTAAATGCGTGCTCTAATTGAAAACATCCCAATAATCTAATTACACAATGTCATCTAGTGTCAGGAATTTGAATAAACAAATTACAGTGAATGTGCCTAGAGTTGTCGCTAGATGGCGTTAGCTGTGTTGTAAACGTTTCAAACTATGCGTTGGGTTTTACAACACATACTAGTGATGAGAGATACAAAGAGAGCCGTCGACAGATGCACAGCTGTTTATCAGCGGCCAATTAATAGACCACTACATAAAAAGTAAGCTTGTATAAAAGCATTTTTATGCAACAGTTAGGTACGTGCCTCGTTTTTGGTTGCCCTCCATACTAATAAGAAATGTAATTTCTTACGTCATGGTCGAGAAATTCCATAATCTTAAATTATAAATTCCAACGAAAGTATCGAACCGAAACAGTGTGTTATGCTACATGCGCAGGCCGGCATGGCGGCAAGTCGCTGCCGACCCTACTCCTCGCCTCCACGCCATGTGTCGATAACCCTGCAGCAGACGCGGCTTACCAACATCACGCCTGCGCCGGTGACGTCTCCCAGCGGCGGCACTAACCTGGCCGCATTCCAAAGAATTCGCGAACGCGCCACGACACTTTCTTATTCTGTCTTAGATCCCAAAAAACTCTGAAATAAAGACTTATTGGTAAATTATAACAAAGGACAACGTTACTAAACGTTCTATGTCGCCTATATAAGTAAAATGTTATATAATGAACATGAGGGGAATAAAGTCTGTACTGCTCCAGTGTGCCGCCTCTCGGCCGTTTAACATTCTTTCACATAGATGGCAGCAGTGAAAATATTTGACATTCCTTGAATTCCAATCGCAGTGGGCTCGGCTCAAATGTCAAACGCGACTATTTCGTCAACAGAGTCGTGGCGCGATAGTTGGATTTTATGAAATAACAACAAATACTTATACACAGTGCGTTTGACGGACAATGGATAATAAACGATAGAAGTCAGTATATTTTTTTGCGTCGCAGAGGTAACCAGCGTGTCGTGTTAATCTTACGAATGTGTTCAGAGTTTGTTCCGATTTCAATACTTGCCTATTGATTTTTGTTCTTCGCCGGTTCTGTAACATTGTCATGAAGGTTTCAGTTGTTTAGAACGCTATCAACTTAACAAACTTTATCGTTACGTCGTGCTCATTGATTTAAAATATAAAATATTGTGTGAAACAACATTTCCCTTGGTCTCATTGAAGAACATCGTGGGAAAAACATACATTGTGTAAGTACCCACACTGTTTATTTGTTATTTTTAATAGTGTAGAATGAAAAAAAATAAGTAGAAATTATTTGTGTGTAAAAATAACGTAGTTTTCGCAGATCTTAAATAATATCTCGACTTGTTTACATTAGTAGGCAGTGTTCACAGAATATTTGAAGTAAGTTATGTGGACATGGCAACCTCAATTTAACTTAATTGAACCTGAATGCTGCCTGCTTTGTAAACAAATAAAATGCAGATAACAATTGAGTAGCTATGTTTATTAGTGCTTATGCGACAAATCGGCAGGGCTATGCTTACATTGGTTATCATACAACATGATCCACCATCATCTAAGTGGCTATTTAACGCTGCCTGCTATGTTATAAGTAATGTAATGACTAGTTACCTACCGGTTTGATTTGCGAGCGCGCCATGCAAAAAATTTCGCCGCTATACGGAGCGAAGGCAACAAGGTATTCAGCGAAGCTACATGGTATGGAATCTCGCGAACATAATAGTGTGGAATGCGACCGTACGCGGCCGTACAAACGCTCTATTCCCACACAAGCGCATGTAGCGGCCGTACTTCGTGATAAGAGCACGATAAACGTCGCCCGATTAGCCAATGTTGACGGTGACCCCGTACGGATTCCGTCAATTGTATTAGAACTACAAAACCAAGCAGACTCGACGCTAGACTTTTTAAATTGCTCTCGAATTTATCATAGTGTGAGTAATCGTTCCGGCTGAATATGACTGTATACCAAATCAATTTCCCTAACAGACCATGTGACGAGACAGTCAAATATTTACATTGACGATTGCCTGGAACTGAACACACAAAGAATAACGTATCCAGGAAAACTTACATTGCAAAAGATAACTGTCTGTAAATACATGTAACACATTTAACAGTTTCAAAGTTCAGTTATCCTAATTAGACAGAAGAGACTGCAAGACAAATTAACATAGTTGGCGTAATTGAATACCTAGTCAAAATTGCTAACGGTATTTTTACGCGTAATGATTCCAAACTCGGAGTAGCAGCGTTACAATTTGGGAGCGGCGATAATACACGAGGGGGGCTCGGCAACCCTACAATAGTAACATCTGCCGGTATCCCGGCCCCAAGCCACGTGCGCTCCAACACAGCAGGGGTAGCGACCGTCGTAAAAGAATACGCCTCACCCCAAATGCGGGCCAACCGACAAAGGAATACTTATTAAAACCGTCCATACATAACTCTAACCCCTAGTGTTAAGGCATAGTTTCAAAAGTTTTACGTTAAAACTGAAATAGATTATTATTTTTAACATTTGGAATGTCAAGGTTCGGCTACCATGTGGTTTACGTTTTGAAACTGGCAGGTGATAACAATTTAGGTTGTATTAATTGGCATTGCCTCCTCGCATTGTAACTTGTTGCTTTCAGCCACTATGTGTATTTCACGATATGTATAACATATTAATTGGTTTTCAACATGGATTACGAAAAATCTAATGATTTTTTGGGCGTCATCACACTTCTGATATAAGTAACAGTAGAATCGAATGTACTAAGTAGCTGCAATAGTCAATAAATAACACAATATCATTTTGTATTTCATTTACGTTCTCTTTATTTAAATGTTGTCTTTAATTGTTTTCTGTCTAGCCTCAGTGTTATTTATTATTTACTATAAAAGGTTAAATATTCTAGATAATAATTCTCCGCAGATGTTGTACAGCTGCTGTAATAAAAGTAAACACAGTCATCCTTATTTCTTTATAGACTTAAGTCTGATCACATTGTAATTAGAACTATGTACTATTAATTGTCTGTAGGCTTACAAATATTTGTGATATTATCACCCTAATTTATCGCAATTAATTTGGGGTCGACATAGCATGTCTTCCTCCATACATCTTATTAGTCACTCCTGATTTAGCCATATCATCTTCAAGAAAATCCATTCATCGTCTTTTTGGTATACTAAATCTATCCATGCCCTTGCTAATAGTTGCACTTTAATCAATATACGTATAATTTGTACCCTAACAAATTACAACCTCACTTATACCGGAATATAATTTGGTTTTCCTCGAATAGTACTTGATTTTATGCGACGCTTTCTATCAATTCTTCAAATTCTTCTTGACCACAATGTTATTGGGAATGTTAATGATATCTAAGCATTCCATGAATTTGTGTTTTTACTTTCATACATTACAAATTATAATGTATCCAGTTCTGATTCACTTAATGCAAGTAATGCTTCAAGAATTCAAGCTTGGGATTAACATTTTTACCGAGAACATTATGTCCAAGTAACTATTTAATGGAATTTACATGTCAAATTCCATTACAACTGCCATGTTTCGTTGACTGGGTTCGTGACCATCTGACTATGTGTCGAATGATCTATTCGACGTGTGTATACCGACATACCAACACTGACCGTACTCGTGACTCCGCCTCCGGCCAGAAAAATTCTATTGTGGTTAATGTACCAAATTCCTCATCATTAACGTAGTCATCGCATCACTCGTCATTCCAATGTCTTGTTTACCCTTCCCTTCTTCCACACCTCTCAACCTTATTCGAGAATAACAGCACGCTACGTTACTTTTAAATGTAATGTCATTATTTTCACATTCCAGGAATCTAACCTCCATTTAGATTCGTTAGTGGCATTTGTTTATGAATTATATTCAGTACTCGCTACTCAGGGAATGCGCGTCTTCGCTTCATTCGCTTTATTGTATCTTTAGTATCATTAATTACAGTCGGTTTAGTGCTTTTTATTATATTGCTACTGACTCTCAGGTATTCAGTTAATTAAGCGATGACATTGTTGTATATTTGTTTTGGTTGGCATGACCGTCACAAAAATATGTTGCTTGGTATGCAGATTTAACTATGCGAATCTCGTTTATTATTAACACAAAATTTTGGTCTGCGTTGTCCAATAATACGCAACGTTCCTAGGTTGGCCAAATTATAATTAAAATTATGTTGATAGTTCTGAAATCTGTTCCAAAATATGCGACTCATCAATCATTATACTAATTATAGAAATTAAGTCACACGCGGTCGCGGATACCTCGTTAATCATTATGGCGCACTTCTAAACAAAAATACATTATAAAAGGTGTAATAATGTTCTGATGCTTCCATTGCATCCAAATAGATGGTCTTTGCCATAAGCTTATTAAGTTGAAGCTCATTGGCGTTGATGTGATTGTTGTAGAAGTCACCTATTACTTGTTCATGGTAAAACTAGTAGGTAAGTCGTAGATAAGTACCACATAAATCCATTAAGTACATTCGTGCGCATTAAAACAACCAATTATACTGTTGATTTTATCTTTATCTTTAGTTGTAGTTCCGATGATTGTTTACTAGTTTCTTGCTAGTGCCACTTGAGTTTTCCTTGATATCTGTAGAACTCATCGATTCTTAAAAGTTATGATAAATAGATAGGTTCTTGGAACTTATTGTTGAGGTTTGTAGTATTGTAATCGCGCTTCATTCAATTTACTAATTACTCGTAGGTTTATCACCTTACCTCGATATTTATTTCCACTGTTGCAAACAACTGGTACTTATCAAAGCTTATAGGTTCGTTGTTGTTCGATTCATTAAACACATTAATCACACTCATCTATCACTAATTTGATCTATGGTCCTGAAGACATGACACTGTCTTCTTCAGATCTTTAATAGCATTCAGCTCAAGTTGACACTCCCTTTCCAGCCATATCATCTTCGCCACAATCCATTCATGGTTTCTTTTTCTTCTTCAACTTTTATACCCATCCACATTCACATACATCACATGTACATTTATAACCCGTGCAAAAAACCAGTGGTTGCAAGTTAATTAAAGATGAAGTAGGTACTAATATTTTGGCGTAGCGTTAGTGTCTGATCTGCGATACAGTGGTCCATTGGCTTCGTTCCCGGCGCGGTCGCGGTATGCGGCCGATTGCCACGTTTCACAACTCTTTGTTTGATCATCTGATTCCTCCCTCTTATTTACGTGGTGTTCGTACGACTCGGCGCACGTCTGTCCACCGTCTAGCCGTTTACGTGCCGTGAGGAATTTCCGCCGCTTTGGTATTCGCATGCCTTTATGACTTTTAGTCTGCAATATTTAATTCCAAGCCAAACAGCTTTTCGCTGCCAGACATGAATTCCTTCAAATATTTAGACTAAATGAATTATGTCTCGACATCTCGTTTCTGAACCAAAATATCTTTGGATGTTATTGGTTTGTCATTTGTTATGATAACGTATAATTTCCATGTAAGCTGTCAAATGACTGTCGTTATAGTTTCAAGCATTGATATGGGTGTGACATGGCATGATCGATCTATAAAAAAGACTTAACTAACTATGTGTTCTTTATTGCATCAGGTAAAATGGAGAAGGTGGAATCAGCACTGGACGTTTTATCACGCGCTGCAACGATGGTGCAACCGTGTCCCGCGTACCCTGCCAGCGATTCAGACAGCTTCGGTAAATATTTATTTGCAATGTTTTTTATCCGTTTATCGAGTTCCAAAGGGACAGTTTTTCACTGGGTTTTAGCTCTTCTCTCTTAAGGCATGCTTTCATAAATTACTAAACGCTAAATAACGAGGACAAAAGAGTTATAGGAATGCGAAGCGGTTGATTTACACTAACGATGACGCTACAAACGAACGAAAATAGTTGTCACTTAATAAAAAGCAAGCAAAACAAAATTGATAAAAGTTGATAAAGTACCCGCTGAATATCGACTGCCTACCGAGATGGCACGCGGCCTTGTAGGCGGGTCGCATTCCAGATTCCACCTGACATTGTTTAATAGACAACCAACGAGAACGTCGCGTGCTACTCGCTCTATAACAGAAGGAATCTATAGCTCCTCACACATTATATTCATTTATTTTTAGAAACTTGTACAGTTCAACCGGCTCGTTTGACTGCATGTCGGTTTTTGATCTGCAAAATCCATTTTAATAATCATCAATGCTTTCCATGATCTGTGTCGTTCAACTCGGTTCAACTCTACCGAATAGCAAACAATTCGAGTTTTTGTCGGAACTGTTGCTTCAAGCGGATTCGGACCGACAATCGTTTCACAAAGGATACTATTGTTTATCTACTTGGACTGGTTTCGCGATGAAAGGCTTCATTGACGATTAAACCTCGCTTCCTCGCCGATGACCGTCTGAATATGACGGTCACGCCGACCAATTTTTCTTGGTTACTCGAGCGTCACATCCGGGTTAAATGTGGATAATTCAGATTTCGCATACATTGGTCGTAATTATTATGAAGTCGTGAACGATTAACCATTAATAAGCCTTTCTCTCTAAGAATAACTTATCAATGGAGTTATACCCGCTGAGAAAGCAGAGCTTTCTGTGAGCCATCGCGAGAATAAACCTTGGCGACGTGAAACGCGTCCCGCGCGAATTTCGCCGACCCACAATCGGGCAGCCCATCCGGCTTGCCTTGCATCCCTCTGGCAAATAACCGCATACCGATAACAACATAGTTACCTTACTTGGATATTTCAAACGTCCAACATCCTGAGAAGCTCATTAGTACCTGTACCTACACCCGGTAATTATGTTCGATCCATTAACCAATCGAACAATTCATTGAAATTGGTACTCAAAAATGAAACAGCCATTAACGTTCGTATTTAAAACATTATCATTCAAGTATTGTTAACATTATCTTGTAGACAATTAGTCTGAGGAATTTCTTAGATAAAAAATGTGTAATTTTAATTCCACTTAGCGATGCAGATTTGATACGCGTACCTATCTAATCAAAATTCGTTCACGCAATTTAAGTGATGTGTTCTTGTTTATTGAGTGTTTACAAACAATGGTCGGATCGCGGATAATTATGCAACGCGATGACAGAGGCGCGGGCGCACGCGGCTTGGCGCTCACTTTCGTTGGTCTGCGTGCGCGGCCCGTGCGTGCGCCCCGGCCGCCCGGCCACCACCAGCACCAGAGAAAGCGTTCAGGAATTTGGTCCGACCATGCTCTCTACCGACCAACAAATTGGCACGGCGCGTGCTTTAGGGCTGCCTCGTCAACTACGACCACGATGCGCCCGCGCAACGCTCATGTAAAGCGCACCTTACAAAAAGGTAGATGGTATCATATTGTTTCATAAGATCAACGAAATATTTATAATAATATTTTGGGTATCTAACCCAAAGCCTATGCAGCCGTCAGAAGCTTAGGAGTTAGGCAACAATTGAGTATGGCCACATCACTTCAAGTTTACTTAGTTAGAGTATTCAAATAATTACATAATGTACGCCAATACTTAAAACTACGAATATTTTAGCGCTCGGAAATCTAGTCGGTTATCAATTTATCATATCAATCGCACATTACTTTGTGTATGTAGTTTTACAGCTCTCTAGAAATGCAATACCTGGCATTCTATCACATGTATCGAATTGAAATAGGTTTTATTGCGAAAGATATTGGGGTGAATGTGGCATGAACGAGTATATCCGGAACGCAGAGGCGGCGTGTTACGGTTTCGAAAAGAATGCTGAATGTAGGTTGCGCTGCGGACTACAGTTACGAGCATTCTTAGGACGGTATGCAATCACTGATCACTATTGTTGTAAGTACAAATATTATTTTCGGACATCGTAAATTAAAGTTTTGCATAGTTGTTTACGTCCGCCCGATAGCACTTCGGACTTGCGAAGTGCGAACAACAAAACAATAAATAACGACGATTAGTATCTTCGTTGTATACTATGATACCTCATACTGATGCTCAATTAAAATATGAAAGCTTTTATAGTTAATAAATTCCAAGAGTTAGTGGTTGGAAAAAATGTGAGTGCGTGTTACAGTGACACCTGAGGCGGGTGGACTCGGCACGCGCTGAGCGCTGAAGGAATCCAGATAGCAATGAAGTCATCATGTACAGTAGAATTTCTAATGGCAACGGATTCCATTTCGTTGGCAGCGAAGCGAGAGTGCAGCTATTCCAGCTATTCGGGCCGTCTCGCATATTGTTACAATGATCTAATACAGGCTGCTAACTAGACGACAATGATATTTCTACAGTCTTTTTTGTAAAAGATCATATAATTCTAGTAACGTAGCATGTATATGAAAGGAATATTTCGAAAATATCATACACAAAATAGCTGGTACGCTAAACTGACCTGTTTGTCTGACATTGAACGCGAATTGATATTTTATGACGCTTCGGTTGGAGACACTTTATTGTAATATTCATTCGTGAATCGTGATGGACGTCAACAGAGGAAAGAAGACTACACAGATTTATAAACAAATGAAATTACTATTAACATGGAAATCACTTCTAAATATTTAAACCCAATTATTAGTAAACTATCCGTGGCTTCGGATAGAGAAAAATAATGGTACCTTGGTAAACTCTACATCAGTTATGCACGTATTCTTGTGTATATTAACGAATTTAAGAGCTGCATTAACCGTGATGCCCATTACCGATTCGTTCCGCGATTCCTGCGACATGACTTGATACTCGCATCGACTCGTACTTATTAATAAGTAAGGAATGTTAATAGCCTTCGGAGGCGTTTGATTTTTCACTTGACCTCTCTTAGAGTCATGATAACGTGTCTTCGAATACTTGAATGTTTACGCCATCAGGAATGCACAGTTTGTACTCGTTGTAGATAATAAAATTCTCAATAAACAGTAAGTAGACAGACACTAAACATGCATGGATTCCAGACAACGCCCGTGGCCGCGGTGATGCAACGTGCAACGTCGTGACGCCGCGCCGTAGCAACGTCATTTTTTACACCAAATACTCATTTTTTAAGTGCCATGGGCGATAATAAATCGTAGAAAGTTCTTTGGAATGATTAATCTAGTGACTTTGCCCGATTATCTGAGACGTTTATGAATTGAGACGTTTTTCTCTGCCCCATTAAGCGTTATGATAATCCGTTTTTTTATCCGAATTCCATTCGTATGCGTGGTTGGACGTTGTATGAAACATTAGGCCAACATTTGAATCCACATAAGGGATCTCCTTATAGTTGCGATTGAATTGATCGAAGCATGTCAGGGCTACCACGTATACTCATGTACGTGGTGCTATGTTATGTTATGTAATAATAAGTTCACCGCATACATAGCGGGGTTGGGGGACTACCTGCCCGACTGGACGCGACTGCCTCTTGCCACGAATTCTAAATATTTTGCAACTTTGTTATGGTTGGGGCTGTGTGCTCTCATTATTATTCTTTCTGTCACATAAATACCTTTGGTTAAGAGTCAAAAATAAATCAAGGATGTAGGTAAAATATTATTTTTTTTCCTTGTTCATCCCAAAAATATCAGGGCGATAATAAACATGTGTTTCGAATAATTTGTTATCAATATTTCCTGTTTTGTGCCCCATAACTGGTCATACTCAATCAATAATAAGTCTACCTACATACAAGTATAACAGAGTTTTTCATAGAGGAAAATCATAATGCATTCGTGTTTTGTCGATTCACCCAAATTCCATTGCACGCTTTACTTTTATAACCACTGAAAATTACTACACTATTAATTGCTGAATCTCCTTGAATTGTAAATTAACACTTCACTTAAAGAAAATTGCATGCTCGCTGCGTAAGCTATGGGAAAGCTTTCCAACAAATCGTTAACGCTCGTTAAAGGGAGAAGCTTTTATAAAATAATAATACAAATGTTTTAGACTGGATCGTTACAATATTAATAACATGTTTTCGAAAATAATAATGAGAATCTGACGATTTTTATTTATGTATGATATACATATATAACTATGTAAGTATGTATGATGATATTCTAAGAGAATTAAATTAGAAATCGCGCTTCTCAGCTTATTCGAGGATTATTCCATCTTGATCCAAGGCTTTGCAAAACATTGGATTATTTCTGTCAGTTCATAAACTACATAGGTACTTCCTATTTTGGTAGCTATAAACTAAAGTATCTACCTACGTATTAGACTTGCCGGATATCATTCAGTAGGCATGTAATTAAAAATAGGTTACATTTTAAATAAATTAGCATTATCTGCCACAAGAATTTTGACAAAATGAGAGAGATCAATGATTCAGTTCGTATTGACTCCATTTCCTATAAAAATTCATAAAACATGGTATACAATAGGGTACGTATTTGAATATCGAAGATTAAAATACCTACGCTTAAAATATCGATGTTCAAAACATCGAAAATGGAAATATCGAACGACCATAAAACCGAAACATAAAATATCGAAAGTTCATATTATCGAATGGTTAAATAACCTACGTCCAATACATCTAAAATCTAAATATCTACAAAAGTTACATCGAAATACAGATTATCGAATGTCCTAAATATCATAAGTACAAACTATCGAACGTCCTAAATATCGATGGGTACATATATTATTTGAACATCGAAAATTAATTTGGATGTAATTAGTATGAGAGGAAAAAGGTTGCTTCTGCAACGTCTCCGGCGCTACGGGAAGTGCAACCCCGTCGCCCTTGCGTAACAAAGGATAGGCACCCATGTTCACCTCCGCATCTTCGGCTTGCTGGTCGCCTCCGGCGACCAGCCTCAGCCGCTACGGCTCCCACGGGTGCCTATGCTTTGTTACAGCGAGCGTGGGTTGCCCTCCCTTCGCGCCTCCGGATTTTTATATACACTCTAGGGGTAACAGCCAAAAGACTACGTAAATTCGGGGTACCCTTATTCGGTTTTGGAACAATTTCGACCTATTTTATCCATGAAAGTCAGTGTCCAGTGTACAAGCATAGGTCAATCGCGAAGGTATTATTTAGGTCTTTAAATTAAAATATATTTTTGAAAGTCAATATGTTATGCTACTAAAGTTAGTGACAGAAACGTATCGCTGCAAAATCGACTCCACGTAGTCTTGTATGCCCTACCCCTAGAGTGTAATTTAGAATCGCGTAGGCGCGGAGGGGCGCGGCAGCCCGCAAGCTGAGGTGCAGGTGGTTTGAACGCCCGCCGCCGCAGCTGAGGCTGGCCGGCGAAGACGGCCAACAAGCCGAAGCTGCGGTGGTGAGCGTTTAGATCATCTGCGACGTTAAGCTCGCGTGGGACTGCCGGAGCCCTGCAGCGCCGGAGCCGTGACAGAAACCATGCTTGCTTGCATGTTGCATGTGTGCTGCAAGCTTGTTTGCTAGATGGTAATCAGTTACTAGGTGGGTTACAAAAAAAACAAGGAAAACCTCATGTAATGTAGGTACTTTAATTATTTTTACATAATAAAAACCCAAAATAAAACACATTTATATGCAAATGTACAATATAATCACTGCGATCATTTTTTTGTTCTAGACCATACCTGGGAACCCCCTAGTTAAGGAGATATTGGGGGTCAAAGTTACAAATTTTTCCCCAAAAAAAAAAACGTTTCCTAGCAAAAATTTTTGCATAGGGGTACTTAGTTTGATGTACAGAATGCTTGGTTAACGGCTGTGTGATGGGTTGATTTACACCCTGTATACATTTTTTTCGGTATTTTAACTAGTAGGTATTTTGAACGTAGATATTATGAACTTAGGCATAATGTCATTCGATATTTTGAATCATTCGAAATTTTAATCATTCGGAATTTTAATTTTCGATGTTTTAAGCGTAGGTATAACAATTTTCGACATTTTGATACAATCGATATTTAAATTTTCGATGTTTTGAACATCGATATTTTAAGCGTAGGTATTTTAATCTTCGATATTCAAATACGTACCCATACAATAAAATGGTAAACATAGTATGAAAAGTTTTTGTATCCATAAATTATTTCCACAATATAATTTACTTTAAATTATCCACTTTTGTAATTTAATCGTTAATAATCTTGAATTTAATATGTACTTTCAGAAACGACAAAATAAACAAAAAACTTTTCCGACTATTTCCCTCAATTTCATTCCTCGATACGCGCGCTGCTTCCAACTGTCATCCATTATCATAGAAACTCCATGGTAGTCGTAGTAACTACTGCAAAACAACATCAAACAATGATTTGAACCACGTAACAGCAATTGATGTGCAGTTAGTCGGCTTTTTTATCCTCTGTCGCACAATTAGCAGAGTTGACGTTCCATTGTATTGTCAGTGAGTCTGTAATCATGGTAGGTATGCGTGGTACTCACTCTGACAGATCATTCAGGCTTCCATATAAAAATTACAACTACCAGCTACCTTGGACGGCGACATTGTTAATTATTGTTAAATTTTAATGCTAACCCTGATCAATGGACCTTACTCGTACAAAGATGATACTACTACATAATATACTTATACCATATCTGTTTAGGTACTTAACTAAAGGTAAACAAAAAAAAATCACGTGACTTAGGGATGCTAAACCTTTTATTACAACAAGTATTTCTTGTGTTCTAATTAAACAAATTTTATTTAAAATCGTTCATTTGTCACAAGCACAAATGCCTCAATCTTACCAGATCCTATTCATCCCGAACAACAACGAAAACGAGAACAACCCGCAGCCCCGACGGGCATCGGCCCTTGCGGGCCCCTTCCATGTTGCTGACATCTCTTTGAGGCGCGCGTGGAACACGAACGCGCCGTCGACACGGCCTGTCGTCGTCATAAGACGGACGGACGGCGAGCTAGAGATGACTCTGCCCTGGAGTGTAAATGTGGTATTTCCCCACAAACTATAGGGCACTTGATATCGTGTCCAGCCAGTCCTGTTACTTGCACTGGGGGAGCTGATGGGGGCTACTGAAAGTGCTAAATTTGTCGCTAAATTTTGAGCCGACACAATTTAAATTGTCATCGACACGCTAAGAAGGATAACATAGAGTCATAGACACAAGTCTTGCTCATATAGATAAATTCGGTAGTAAAAATGAGGTTAGTTAATTGATTAGGCAATTTCACGTCATCTGAATATTAATGAGTCTAATCTCTGTTTAATTTCAGATGACATTAACTGCATTCTAAACAATAAACAATAACAAATGCCTGCCTAACGTCATTGCATAATTGCTTTTTAATAATATTTGATCACTTGATTGATGTCATTTGAATGTTTGAATTTTTGGCAGACTTTTCCATGTTACGGCAATTTATTTGATTGGTTTCCATATGTGGAAGGCATAATTTATTGGATTCTTCTCTGAAAACCCAATCTTTGCCTTCAGGATCCTTATCAATTCGTGCTATCTAATATTTCAGCTACTGTAACTTTCACCCAACGTACTTCAACCCGAAAACCATCTATGAGCGATGGTTTTCGGGTTAAGTATGGGTACTGGGTAGCCCTAGCCCTAGCTTCCAGAAATAACTGACTATCTATTTATCTTTTGAATTGTAGGCAATCCATAATAAACCTTTTCTCATTAAATTAAACACAAAGTTTCATACATACTTGATGTACTCGGAAGGTCACGGACGAAATGTTCGTTACGCAACCAAGCACAGTCGACCGTCATGCTCCGGCTGAAACCCCAGGGTGGCTACGTTAATTACTACCTACCTAGCACTTACACTACTCATGTTTTATTAATACATTACTGTTACTAAACTAATCTCCAGTAATCTCGGCTTGAAATTAATAATAATGTTGGCAGGCATGACATTTGCCACTAATTATTTTTAAGAGTACAATTCTACTGGTCGTACCTCATAGCCTTCTCTGCTTCCTACTGACTGACTTCGACTGTAAAATTATTGAATGATTTTGTAATTACTTTTTTGCGCACCGATCCTTCCTTCATGCTGTCAAGGTTGATCTTGCTACTGAAACTTTTTATTTCTTTGTAGTGTTTAGTGCGAACATTAGCTACGTGTACAAAGTACTAATGCCTTATTTTTTTTGTACCCGTTTTTTATTTTTCCCTCATTATCTTATTGTTGTTTAGGTATATGCTTCTTGAATTCACATAAGTCTTGGCATGATTCGAAGTTCTGTTTGCTTCGTAAGGAAAACCTAGCAATGAATAAGTAAATTATTAACATTCAAGCATTCCTTTTGCATTGCGTCAAGCAGTCAAGTTTTTATTCGGGCTCACGAAGTCAATGTATTCTTCCGTAGTACCAACATTTTCTATGATTTTATTATAATATTTAATTGTGTTTTCTGTTGAAAAGTCATGATTATTTATGAAATTCCTGTCAGTTATGTGCAAAAGAGGTTACCTAACTTGCAAATCTTGGCTTATTAACTCCCGTATGAACTTGAAAGAAACTTGTAGAAGGGAAGCGTTTATAATAGTAATTTGACAGCAGCTGTACATTACAACCCGTTTCACTGCCATATGCATACAATATCGCTTATCAGTCGATGAGTACAATGAGTAGGTACACGAAAACCGTTTCCCACTTTTTTTAGCCCTACTATCGACAGTGCCTCCATCTTTTTGAAACTATTCGAACTACATGTCCGAAGGCATGTTTCAACTTGCCCATACAGCCTGTTAGTACTTTCCGTGAAACTAGATGGCGCTTACCCGAAATGTGGTTTCAGGTAGTATTTTTGATACGCGACAGAGGGCGCTACTCGTTTCAGAGTAACGTGCTATTGATTTTTTGTGTGTATTAGGGTTGGTTAGATAGAACCGCCTTATTACATATGCAAGACTTGATTTATACAACGGCAATAACCTTAAATTTATTCAGTGTGAAATAAAAGAAATATTTTCCCAGATGTTGGTGAGAATTTTCCATTTAACATTTTACCTACCTTATAGTCTCTACGTGTAGATTGACGTTCGCACATTCATCCCTTGATCTTTGTTAGACAAGTTGATAAGTTCTTGGCATTTTACAGCCTGATTACCGATTCAAATCTGACTTCTCGTGAACATCTAAAAACGTGCGCATTAATTAACCACTTAAAAACCTGCGAATTCTTTAAAAGCAGCAATCCGCAACGAATGCAAGAGTCACGATTTGAATTCAATTACAATTGAATATACACGTAATGGGTTATCGAAATGCGTAATAAGAACGCAATGTTAAAGAATGCAGTTAGTTACTAGGACATATAACGACTGCAGAAATGTGGCAACGAATATTAATTGAAACCTTATGTCATCTAAGTTAATGTGCCAATTAGATTATATTATTATATTTATTTAAAATTTTATTTAAAAACCAAGAAAGAGCTAAATGCAATGCAATGTTGTATACAGGACAACAAAAAAAATTTTACGTAAGTACCTACGAGTACCTATTGCTATTTTGCGTCGATTTATCTTCCACCATGTTACAGCATTTTTCTCCATGGTATTTATGTACTTACCTATTTCTTGATTTTTAAATAATCTAATTGACACACTAGCTTACCAAATAATGTATGTAAGCAGAAACCTATTCAGAAATACACTGGCAAGTTTATGTGGTTTAAGAACACATCAAAATAACAGACAGACAATTATACTAACCAGCAAACGATGATAATAAAACAGTTATGCTAATTACCTACAGCTTCAATTGATAGGGACATAAAATAAATTCTAATTACCGCCACTTGAGTTTATAGCTAACATGCTATCACGCCAGTAATCCCCAAACGGTTAGGGAGAGGTCTAGGTACCTACCTAGTACAGTTTACATCTAATACATAAATAGTGCACTACAACATTTCCTCAGTTATTTTGAAAACCGGACACAAATCTAAAGTCTGTGACTGCCACTGAGATATTCTCCTGTCAAATCCCAATACACTTTCGAATCCAACCCAGGATGCCACGCTAAGCAGTGTATTTCTTGCGAGAACAATATCAACTAGGACATCAGCTGCCTAGCCTTTTCCCAACCATGTTGGAGTCAGCTTCTAGTCTTACCGGATGATGCTGAATACCAGCACTTTACGTGGAGCGACTGCTTATCTGACCTCCATAACCTAGTTAGTACATGATCCTACGATATCCCTTGGTAGGACTGATTATCAAACTTTCAGGTCACTGACAATCTGTAACGACTGACAAAAATCTGCAAAAGACAGCCGTAACCAACGGTTTAACGTTATTTCCGAGGCACGGAAGAAACTCTGTTTGTAATGGGAGGTCACCCATCCACAGACCAACCTAGGCAAGGCTTAACCTTTTTTTTTTTGATGTTGGGAAATCATCAGTGTGTGTCAGACTTCTACTGACTAAAAACCACCCATGTTCTTTCTTAGCTCTTTATGTCGAGGCCGCGGTATCTCTTGCGAACAACCCGCAGCCCCGACGGGGTGGCAAGGCTTAACCTGAAAATTGATCCGAGGCGGCTGGTGATATTTAGACACGACCCCCTCAAACCCCCCAAACTCAGCAGTATATTGCTAACGACCACAATAGGTACTAACGAGTCAGTTAATAGTTAAAGCTATAAAACTGCACCTACCAATCATACTTAACACTATAAACAAGTCTGTCTATATCGGAATGCGGAATGATTGGTAGCGCTTCCCGTACTTTCGCTGTACACATCCGCCTCCCCAACTACAGTATCAGCCTTAACTTCGTGTGTTATGTAAACAAATCATTCGACACATCTTTACAACCGTCTTCAGACAATAAGCCATGTTTTGTAAACACCCTTTAATATCATGTTGTGTGTTATGTCAGCTACCTAGCCTCTGTTTTGACTAGCCGAATTATTGGGCGCCTACTTCATGAGCTGGTCACTGGCATTGTTATAATCTGATTTGTGTAAAGAAGGTTTGAGGAATGCTAAACTGGCTATTGAATTATTTGGGGGTTATATCATCTGTGTAGTTTATTATTAAAACACATTCCGTTGTGGTACTCAATTATTACTCCATCATAGGTAAGGGTAAGCATGAGGAAAACGCCAATCCTGGTAAATAATAAAACATTTAAATTCAAAAATTGGGCGACGATTTTGAAACTTAAAAAAAAAAATCAAAAGTCATTTATTCAAACATGGCTGATAATCAGCACTTTTCGAACGTCAAAATTTACTTTACTTTACTTATTTACAAGTGACAGACCCCCAAAACAAAAACAACACCCTTCGACACTTCCTAGTGTTTTTGCTGGAAAGAAGAAGTGGCGGAACAAACTCCCCAGCAACACATCTGTCTGTTTCACATCAGAAGAACCAGACTCGATACAATAGAAAGGTGTAAGTTAATATTGCGAATCAGTTGTAGTGAGTGTTAAAGTTTGTGTTTTATTAACTATACAACCTTTTTAAACACTCATGACAGCAATTCTGGGTACTACTGCCCTCACTGACGGTCGATCACTTTCAAGTTATTTTTTAGTTTACAAAGTAATCGGAACCAGAGTACGGTAGCACCTACCTACTGAAAACAAGAGAGTGGTTCCTTTTGGACACGGACTATTGAAATCACAACCAAAGCTATGTAAATAGTAAAAATTATTGATAGATAACTAAGAAAACGAAGCAACATCATTGGACAATACGATTTAATTTTCCTTGAGCCCAACTCTGAACACACTGGTTTTCGGATCGCCAAGCTTCCGTTTAAATATGTAAATGCTTTACTACAGACACTATAATACTCATAATATAAATAATTTAATTCCCGGCTACCGAATCTTCGTGTTGTAAAATATGCCTCCAAGGTGCGCGCGCGCTTCCTCGATAAACGAAATATCTAAATGCCTCTTATGCATAATATAACAAGTTGATGGTTCTGCCTCAAGACACGGACGCTGCTACTGACTCCATACAAACGAAAACAAGATTTTAAATAAAATTAAATAATTTCAAAGGAAGGCTTTCCGGCTTCTGTCGGTAGCGATTTGCTGCACGGAGAGTGGTTCTTTTTTGTTAGTTGTATACTTAAATAAATGAATAATATATACATATTTGTATTTAGATATGTTTTGTTTTATCAGTAAATGCACAAAAATAGTCTTTTAACTATGTATTTGGTAAATTTTTTTCAGGCATGAATATTTCACAATTTGAATTCCTTTAGGTCTAGGATTAGTAAATCGACTCCTAACAAAATTATCCACAGCAGAAAGCTAATTTACAAACTACAAAATAATTAACATTTTCCTCATTTATCAGCAAGTTGTAATCACAAATTGCTAAGGCATGCGGAACTGACGCCTTTAGCCAGTTAATAGTTATACATACATAAATGTACTTAGGGAAGCACAAGCGGGGGCATGTAGCAACGCGGAATCACTGATGTTTTCATGTAATAGGTATGCGTGATTACATGAATATGAATCCGATAACAAATTATGCAAATGTCTCACACGTAGTCGAATATGTGGATTATTTTCGTAGCAGCTTATGAGTGGCATTTTGTTTATTTGGAATCATTCGCATTTTTTAGCTGCTTACTTGATTTTCGACGTTCCGATGATTGACCTATAATGTTTTTGTTGGTGTTGAGTAATCTTGTTTGGTGAATAAATTAATTTACTCTTTGTTTTTCTTGGCCGTCAAAAGGGCTTTCCATTATAACGTGTATGCTCTGCTATTGATATCCTATGAGTGTTGCTTCGTTAGGTTTCGCATAAGTAACATGATTTGTCCCCTGCTTGTCTTACAAATTAATTCACCTTTGACATGCGTAGCGGGTAGCTCTAAGCTCGCAAATTTGACTAGCGCTCCAACCTTAGGTATAGCTCTCACAGTAATTGGATTGCGGAGGTCAGGTAGCAGTCATTCGGTGTATGAACTTGTAACACTCGAAGGTCACCGGTGCGTAGTTGCAAAAAGGCTCTATTCAGGTCTACACTGATTGAAATTCCTTCGGGTACTTAGCTGCCCACTTAAGTAGCATGAGTTTCTCAAATTCAACGATAGGCCTACTTAGTAGGGAACCGCCGTCAATTCCCCTCAGCAGGCATTAAATCATCTCAGCACAAAGTAGAAGTATTATTACGCGAACGTAGTCACTTAACCTTTGCTCAAAAGGGACCCCCGAATACTTCAAACGAATATTTATGTACGTGCAGAATTTTACGATCCCGCAGATGTACCCTGCCATCTTCGTACCCTCTTTTTTAAATGATCGATATGCGTGCAAATAAGCAGGGCCTTAAGCAGAGCATTATACCGCAGGAGAACGGATGGGCGCCCCAGGCGTCTTCATCGCGCATGCGCCCACCGAATTACACCTCTCTCCCTACCGAAATATTATCCCGTTTATATTGAAAACAACACGCAAATTGCTGCTAATTTAAACTTAATATTTTATATCCGTTTCGTCGATGAAAAAATGATTTGATGCGTTTCCGTTAAAGTCTTTTCGCTCCCTTTTAGCGCCCGTTATGGTTATTACGGGATCAGATAAGTATGATCGTGAGGTAATTCTTTATGAGAAAGTAATAGCAAGTTTGCAAAGGCCGTATGACGCTGTTTCTAGTACTTGCTACTGTAAAAATAGACATGAATGACTAGTGGCTTTCATTGCTATTTATTTAGTGTCAAGGAGCTTCACTGCGATGTGTGGAAAGGCCAGATAAAATGTTAACTAATTGCAAAAAAGAACAAACCTGCGTTAAGGAGTCGGAATTAATAGTGTTTGAAATAAGGTGCAAAAACAAAGGAGGCTATAATTATTATTTTCGTAAAGAATATTTGTAACGAGCTCTACTATCATCATGGTCTTGCGCTTCATCACCATCATCATCATCAGCCTATAATGTTCCCACTGCAGGGACTCAAGCCTCCTCTCTAGGAAAGGAATGGGCTATAATCCAGCACGCGTGCCCAGTGCGGGTTGGTAGATGTGACATGTCTTCGAATTTTTAGTTTCTAAGACATGCCGATTTCCTCACGATATTTTCCTTCACGGTTTTGAGAGCAGTGGTGATGAAATAAATTACACAAAGTAATGCGCCTGCCTGAGTTCGAACCTACGACTCACTGTTCGTAAGTCGTGGCCGCCACAACTGGGCCACCACTGCTCTCCTCTTGCGCTTACCCTAATTCATTTGGGTTCGGCGCAGCATGTCTTCTACTTCATTCGTCATCTCATCAGACACCTCCATTCTTGCCATATCATCCTTTATACAGTCAATCCAACGTTAACTTAGTTTTCCTCTACTCTTATTCTATTACCCATCCTACCGAGCTATTCTACTTAGTAGGGCAATATATTATATAATGTTGTATGTAACTCATACTAAATATTTAAATATTCCTACCGAATGCAATGTTTGTGGTATCAATAGATGGTACCAATGATTGTTTTGAACCTGGTATTCCATAGATCCACCATAGAACCGCCATTCCTCTCAAGATACTTAAATTCAGCCATTTGCAGTAAATTACTTTAACAGTTTCCGTAGTACCTTCCCTGTGATATCAATTTATTTTACCAACTCTTCACCATCCGTTCCATCAATACTTGACCAGCAGCGTGACACAGAAATCGAATCCCGAGCAACAATGACCGACAAATGATCCGCTTCACTGGAGCCAAGTCACAACTAAAACGAAGAAAAAATAACATTTAGGTACTACTTGACAATTACACCTGCCCAATAGACGTTTTTGTAGTATATGAAACTTGATTAGGTTTATCAAAAAACGTTTGTATACAACTGGAGTAGTAGCAACTTTCTTATCGGTTCTGAGACCCTCAGGCTTAGCCTTAAGAGTGTGTTTCCAAAACTATGGATGGCTATTTGGCTTCTATAATACGCATAATCAACCCATAATGTTCCATCCAGCTTATAATGAAGCCTCCTCTCTTTGAGAAGAAATGAGCTAATAACCACCTGGCGGGCTCGGTGCAGGTTGGTCATATGGGATAAAACAGAACTCTCGAATCTACACTGAATCTGGGGCCTTCACCAAAGCAGCAAAAAAGACTACCAAAATGTTACTTTACTCTTGGTTAATTCGGGCTGTGAATAACAGCAACTAATCCTCAGATTCTTTGTACACGTTACAATGCGACAAGACCACGTGGCCGATCGCCAACCAAATGGACAGACTCCATCAAATCTGTCACCAAGATCCCTACGGCAGAATGCCCTCGCCATGCGGCCAATAGAGACCGGTGGACCCCCTATGACCACGACCACACTGTAAAGAGTGAACAATTAAGAAGAAGAGAATTCTGTAATGATAATGGCACTGCTTTAAACTTTACTGTACATACCATTATACCAGCTCCGTATGTTGCCTCACACAGCCGGCGCTTTTGTCATCGTTCATTAGTTAACAAAATGTGAGATGGGTCATGGTTTGTAATTCAATACTTACCATATTAAAGCCTGAACCGTCTATAGAACTTCACCAAGTCGAATTTGTTACTGCTTCGGTCGACTTGACTTTGTCAACTCCATTTAGGACTCTTCTTTCATCAGCTAAGGGATCATTATTAGGAGCATTGTTCGTGGGTGTTCCTAATTGTTTATCTTTATTTTTGCCGGCTTTGTAAAACCCTCAAATCTTTACATAGTATAAAACGAAGTCGCTCCCACTGTTAGTACGGTTAGATCTTTTAAACTGCGCAACGGATTTTAATACAGCTTTTACCAATAAATATAGTGATTCAAGAGGAAGGTTCAGGTGCAGGGTAAATTAAACAATTATCTTTAATCTCATATATTATGAGCCCGTTATCCCCGTAGATCAATGAGGGCTCTTTATAAAGACTAAAACTAAACCTATTAATTTTATCCAGCTAATCCATATAAGTTTATAAACGTCATCTGCTAAGGCCTGAGGTTAAACCTTGCGTAAACCTTTAGTTAATGAACTCGTTTATCTAACCTTACAGGCGTAATATTATCTAGCTGGATTTATTGATAAATTCACATAAACATCATAAATAATACTTGTCTTAATCGTGGTTATAAGTCCCTTATGTTATTGTAGGACAAAATCCGAGTATCTCAGTTGGAACGTTTTACTCACATAAGTTATTCAGAGGAAAATAATTGTTTTCTCTGATCATCGTCTCTAATAGCCGTGTTAATTCCCTTATTAATTTACCATTTCTATTGGGCGAAATCCTCAGACATAATTAAAGCACGGCGCCAAAGTCTACCTGGCGGTGTACCTTTGCCCGCCGCTCTATTAGACAATAAAAAAGTTAATGCCTATACGGGCCTGCAGAGATGCGGCAACTTCTCACAGTCCCCCACCCTTGCCCCTCCCCGCACACCGACAACAAAAATAAAACACAACCTTCCAAGGATACAACCACCGTAATTTTAATTTCAACATAACAACATAAAATTGGCAAGCAAAATTCAACACTGCCACTTAAGACACAACGCTCAATTTCTTTGGTTAGCGTACAGCTCCTGTACCATGTTAAAGCACAAACTAATCAAAGCTTTAGTGTCTTAAGAATACAGTTCAGTATTGCAAGGAAGTTAAGCAAATAAGGTTGTAGGCGCAAAGGCAGGGAGAAGAGTAAAGGGGGTTCATTAATCCCCGCGCCCTGCGCGCACGCACTTTCATGAATGGACCGAACAGGTTGATGTGTTTCAACTACAGGGTGATTCTTAAAAGTTCCGTAATTTAAACAGTAATTAATTAGAAGACTTAACTTCTTATCTCAATTTTTAAATTCAAAAATAACATGTGAGAGATCAAAAGATGAAATTTGAATTTTGTTTATTCGAATATATCACGTAGGCACATTTCAATGCATTTATTCGTGCCGAGTAACGGAGATAATAAGGTCACTGATCATAATTACAAAACAATATTTTGTGTGACATCGCGAAGTCTTCACTGACTTCCAAATTGTGTGATGTCATCAGTTCCTTTGTGTGCAGATAGTGGGCACAGATGACCGTATTTGCTCTCAATTCTTTCACCTTTGCCTCTGGTGACAATCGTCGTAGTGTTGTCAAAATCATCTGACCGATCTGATCTGGTTTTTAACATTTTATGACTTCATCAATATTTTGATAATTAGTGTGTCTTCAAATTTGGCTTGCGTGGTTAAAAGCTCTCTTTTGTCATCTTCCCATGTTTTAGTATATAAAGCTTTATCTTTGAGTGGGCTGTCCGCAGTAATGTTGGCTTGCGTGCTATGTGGCCAAACAGGTCGTTCCACTAACATCCTGTGCATGGAAGGTTCGAAGGAAGCGCCGCAACGTCCGGCCGCGTGGATGTAGCGTGATGCTCTTTTTCCTTTTCGGTTTGTTTTTTGTTCATCTCATTTATTTATTCCAATGTAATCTCTTCCAGTTCATTTTTTATTCAGTCGGCCTTCAGTGTTACCTGTGCCGGGACGCCAAAGCCTTGTCTATATTATCGTCTTAGCACATTTGCTAAAGGAACGTTTTGACTAAAATTTTCGGTGTTGTGTTTGTTTCTGCGAATATTAGTGACATTTGTTACGGTTCTTGTTGTGATTTTGTGGACATGTGACTAGTGTCAGTTGAAATCTAGTGCTGATCTAGTGTGTTGTGATGATGGAACTACCGCACTATCTACTTCTCTTGGCTCGGACTTCGCTGAGTAACTTGAATCTCCTCTCGATGGAACCTCCACAATCGCCTAAGTTTAATATGCCTCTTTGGCAGCCGTGGGTTGCATCTCCACAGAAAGGTACCTAACATTTATTTGTTTGCTTTTATTTACGGATTGTTTTGGGTTGCAATTACAAATTGTTGTTTGACAGCTTGTCTTGAAAGCTTCCTAGTAGACAATTTAATTTAACCCACCATTCCACCCACCACCACCATTACCACCACCTACCAATTTTTTTTCCACCATTATTTTTTCCATTTAATGTAACCCTAGGTTCTAGCACCGACATTAATCAGGTATAATTTCCAATTTGTGAAATTTATTTGCAGCTTCTGTTACCTAAACACGTATCCGGTTCTAATATACGAGTAGTATCGGATTGTTAACTAGTGAGCAAAGGCCTGAAACCAAATACCAATTAACTTCGTACGAAGGAAAGCTACGGTCTGAAATTGGACCTAATGATCCGTCCTCGACGGCGCCCAATTATTTTACTCTTATTGCCTAGGTTACTCGTGTTTCTTTAGTATTAAGGTTACGTTATATGGACTCGTATTTTCTGAGATAGGTGTAACTTCCAAAAACATCAGTAGATTAATGTTACTATTATTTATAATGATTAATGTTATCATTAACAGTCCTATAGTTCTGTTAATTGTTTGCATTGTTAAAATCTATCTTGCCTTTCAAGACAAGATCCCTAGTTCAAGGGTCAAGACATCCTTTCATATTTTTCTTTCCTATAGATGGATCAGTTTTACTCATGGACCATTTATTTTCAGAAACCCCGAGTACTGCATCCAGCGGCGAGTCGGAAGGTGACCGCACTCTGTCTCCAGAAACACCGCGCGCGCAGCCCAAGGAACTCACCGGCAAATGGCGCAGGGAGAGACGGAACACGCGCCTGCCTGATTATAGACCTAGGTAAGCTAACATTGTAATTAAATTTCCTGGTTTTACTTTGTTTAGAAAAATCCTTTTTGTTGTGACACAATCTTAGAAGTAGTCTCAAAAATTGATTTGCGTCTTATTTAAAATTAGGCACATATTTGGAAATACCTGTCGTACCTATAGTAAGAATTATTTGAAATATTAATAGCACGAATTACTAGGTTCTTGAAACCGAACTTTTAACGTTTAAAATTCCGGAAGCTTGTTGATTCTTTCTAAAATTACTAAGTAATTTCACGTCTTAAAACAGTAGCCGTTTCGGACGACATTCCAGTGGAACACAAAAATAAAACAGATTGCATCTTCCGATTTAATTTCCATAAATTAATTTTGTTTCCAGGGAGAACGGCAAGATGGCGCTACGGTCGCAGTCGTTCAACGAGCGGCGCAGCGTGGCGTCTGTTACGCGCGCGCAGCCCCACAGCGACGGGGAACTGTCCGATGAGACCGATGAGGGACCCGCCAACTTAGCAATCAACGGAAAACGTAAGAGTTGTGTAATTCAAGTTATAGGTCCTTACCGTAGGATATGGTAGTATCTGAAGAAAGTTTGTCTGTAAGTCGGCTTAGGTTCCAAAATAATGAATTGTATTATCGTATTCGAGACTTTGCAAACGCCCAGGGAATCGCTCCGAATGAATAGCCCTTTGAGGAGATTGAAAATCGCAGAAGTTCTAGGAAAAACCTTTAATTTGTTTACCGTAATGAAAAAAATCTGAATTGCTTCCAAACCAATCCCATTTCGATCGTGTCCTTCACAACGATTGCGGAATCAAACAATAGCTCGGTTCCACGGCCGCGGAAGTTTATTTAACGAAAAATAAATTTAATAGGAATTGCTTAGTAAACAATTTTGCTAGCTAAACAAGCAAGACGTTATTCAACAACCTTGATTGGATTTCCGAACAAGTTTGGATAAATGTGAAACTAAGCCAAGGACGTGATAGAGCCACGAGACGAAGCCAATATAAAACTTCTTAGCAAATCCGATTCCCTACAAATCCTAACTAATGAAATTTGCCGTCCTAATCTCTTCAAAAACGTGTATAATAATACCGAGTATTAGGTTTGTTGTTCGTCTTTGATATCCATAATTCAGTGTAAGGCGCGGCGAAATCAAGTTACGTGCGAATCCGGGCGGTTGGCAATCTCACATAAGTATATTTACTAGTCGACTCCTTTGAAATATAACGTAGTTAGGTATAAGTACAAAAAGCAGACCTTCCTTTAATAGATAAACCGTCTTAAGTGCTTAGTCCTACCTTCTTTCAAGAATTACTTTATTGTGTTCTATTATGGATGGTAGTTGGGAGTTTCTATTTTGATTGGCGTAGGAACTAAGATGGTGGAATCCCTTGAGGTTTGCTCAACGTAGGATTAACAAAGTGAGACAGTTCCAACTAAGAATTATGTATTCAGACATAATTGGACCGATATTGGATTTTGGAAGATTAACGTAGATCCTGAGTAGTTATTCTTTTGTGTGCGTTATTTCTGCCTTGCTGGTTTAGTGCTGAGCATGAGTCCCTTTTTTGTTTTGAGGGGGTGGGAAATCATCAAACAACCCCTCCCGCTCTTGGGCAGAGCGAAAGGGAGTGTCAGACTTCTACTGACTAAAAACCACCCATGTTCTTTCGTAGCCCTTCATGTCGAGGCCGCGGTATCTCTTGCGAGCAACCCGCAGCCCCGACGGTACCCGCAGCTATAGGCTCGCCACATACTACGTAGAATTTAAACATAGCTGGGGGTGTACTAATAGGTGTACCAGAGGTGCGAAAAGTCTTTGGGGATTACAGCCGTGATGTTAATTTTATCACAAAGGTATTATATTTATCGATATTACAAAGATAGACACGTAGGCACTAGGTATTTATTCAGCTAAAGGTATAGTTCCCCGAAATACTGTGTTTATCAAAGTAATTGTGAATGACAGATAAGCTCACAATTGACGCATTTAGGCTTGTTGCTAATCGCTCAGATATTTATGGTATTCAGTGTGATTTCCGCTTGCTGTGTGATGATGAATTCATTAAACATATATATTGTGCACAATGCATTTAATTACCTTGATTACACAAATAACACGAAGAAAATTTGTTTTGGCATTGTGATGGAGGCATTCTTTTTGTAAAATGGCGTCAAGTATCACTAGGTTTATCTGTTATTGGGTCCTCGATATAAAGGCTTATCTGTTATTGGGTCCTCGATATAAAGGCTTACCAAGCAGTTTCAGTATTCCCATAAAAGACTCAACCCTTCTATTTTATTGTTGTGACATCTTCTGTTTGTACTGTTCCCTTTGCTGCTCCTAGTTCGTCACGGTTTCTTGACCATTAGGTACTTCGTTCTCTATTTTTTGGATAAGATGTTTCTTTTTCAAGAGGAGGGAGTGGGAGGAGGGCGAGAATTAGTGAGAGAGAGAGGGTGATACGTATCGTAACACCCTCTCTCTCTCACTAATTCTCGCTCTGTACTTACTAACTGGGGGATAGGCAGTCGCTCCATGTGAAATATTGGTACCTATTCAGCTGTATTCAGTTTGACTAAGAATCGACCCCAACATAGATGGGAAAAAGCTAGGTAGATGATGATCCTACACTTTTATAGCGAAAACGATTGGTTATCGCTCGTAAGTCCGGGAACATAAGTAGCTCAAATTATATACTAAAACCTTCCTCTTGAATCACTCTATCAAAACTAAAAAAAACCGCATCAAAATCCGTTGCGTAGTTTTAAAGATTTAAGCATAGGTACATAGGGATCTAAGGACAGAGAAAGCGACTTTGTTTTATACTATGTAGTGATACCGTATACTAAATTTGTCTTATCCTTGTTGCAGGAGCGCCCCCAGAGTACCCAGGTGGCAAACACGAGGCACCGATAGACATGCGCTTGCGATCCCGACCGGCGCCTCCACCCTATGTGAGGCCCTCAGTCATCACCAAGAGCAATGATACGCCGCCTGGTAAGCACTCCTAAACCTAAAATAATTCAGGAACTTCAAAAACGTTACACCTACGCCATTTTGATTCTACCTATCACACGAATTAATTTTAAGAAACTTTTACTGTTACTTACGGGATATCTTTCGGTAGTTATCATTATTATGAGCTCCCGGTATAAGTACTTATAAGTTTAGTTATAAACCGTAAACCCGTTTCACTTTAAGATTATCATAAACCACGGCCATTCATTTTGAATTTCTGTAGTATCACGATGATAGGAAACTCAACATTTTTCTTCATACATATACCTAAGTACAAACAAAAGGCAAAAAACACAATGGTAATAAATGCATTTTCTCCACCAGGTTCAATGTCGATGTGCGACCCCGTCATCGATGAACATTTCCGGCGCTCATTGGGTGACGATTACATGAACTTATTTAAGAAAAACAATCCAGAAATTCCGCAGCCAACACCTAAACCAAACATGAAAGACCGCGCCAGCAGCCCCATACAGTTCAAAACTGAAGAGCTCCCGAAACCAGCGAAAATAATTGCTATGGAAGTCGATGACGCAAGTATGTCAGTAGACGATCACTTTGCAAAGGCTTTAGGTGACACCTGGAGGCAAATACAGACATCAAGGTTAAAAGATAACGAAAAAGTACAGCCAGCGAGCAAAGGTGGCGTCGACGACCACTTCAGTAAAGCCCTCGGCGAGACGTGGAAACAAATTCAATCGTCCAAACTGAACTTAGACACGGATAGCGAGAAACCTAAAGATCAAACGACGAAAATTATTTCAAGGAGCGGAGTGGTAATATAATAACGGTTGTTAAGCCGCTGGGTGGTTCGGTTTACGGCCTTGTAAAATTTACGAGGCATTTTCATGATACTAACTGGAGTATCAATAAATTCCCACTTGTTTTACATAAAGAAAGCTATTATTTTGATAATGGGTACGGCGCGTGTGCCAGTTCTGATGGTGCCTTCACACCTGGGTCCTACCTAAAGATTTATTCCAACATATTTTTGTTACACGGCATATTTATTTAGAACATGGTTGCTAGCTTTTTGGCACTCGCCACTGTTTATCGTAAAATGTTTTCAGTGTTTCAGATAACAAATGTCAATAACACGTTATAGCAGATAATATAAAATTGTTAGGAGCAATGTTAACAGTAGAGAGATAAGAAAGTTACTCGCAGGTTGAAAGCACCTTTATGTTTAATAAAACCGAGATCCATGACAATTCTGTTACCTTAGGTTTTGGGTAATATTTTTGTATTGTTATTTAATTGTAAATGATATATAAATAGTCAATTAGTCACCAGTTACACATTGTAAGTTATTACCTCAATATGAGCGCTTTTGCACAATTCACTAATAGGTTAAGTAATAATGTTGCAAATAATAGTCATTGTATGGTTGGGAGCGACAGTATGAATATTTATGAAAGGAGATATTTTAGATATGTTTGACTAACTGTGTTTCATTTCAACATTAAATGTTCCTCGTGTAAAATGTGTGTACGTGCAAGTAAAACTTCGGATGTAACGAAATGCCCATCGAAATTTTACGTCAGATGTTGCGTCAAAGTGTAAAAAATACTTTATTTTGATATTTGATTAAGTACTGTGCGAGTATGTGTATATCGAGCTAAGTTTTAAGGAACACGGAAAAATAATCTATAAAGCTTACTGGGAAAAATAATAGAAACATGTTTTTAACTTTGTCTTGTTTCGCTTACATCGGCATTGCCGACAATTACAGCCGATTCTAATAAAAATAAAATTCTAATGAAATTATTGGAAAATATATTTTATATGAAATACGTTTTTTGTTCGGGTTTTTTGTTTGACTGGGCAGTGCAGCCCTAATTAAGTTAGTGTGATTATTATTTTTCTCACCAAGCTTCTTTTATTTTAATATGTCGAGGGGCAGCTGGCTGTCTCCTTGTGTCCTACGACTTAGTAATATAAATATACTTCGGTTTGATGTATGTAAATAACGTTTTCCTATTTATGCACTGTAATTTAAGTATAATGTCGTTAAAGACGAGCAAATACACATAGCCTTTAAAATTATGCGTTTTTATTTTGTTTATTTCTCCAAGTAACACTACTTCATAAACCCTGAAGTTTCAACTCGATATTTTATTTCTTTTAAATTTGAAATGGTGCAAAAGTTATAATGCCTTCATCAAAAAAGCTCTTAACACAGATAAAAGTCTGTAATCGTACAAAGCAGAACTTCCTTAAGACTCTTCACAAACAACAACAAAATAACGAGTACTGATTGACATGTTAGCTCACGTCACGATAAGAATATCAGCCTATTATTGCAAATGTTCTCACAATATTTACTTGTACATTACGAGTTTTCTTGTGGTACTTACCTACAACAAGGAACGATTGTTTTAAAACTTTCTGACACCAAAAAGCAACTGCCTAAGATACTTACAAATAATACTTATCGCAGAGGTACCAAGTGTCTATTAAAATATCCCGATAAATCCGAAATCTCGCTCAAAGTTGCGGAATCTTACCTTAAGTACTTCCAAAGTATTAAGCCATCACCGAACGGCTCATTCGTAAAAGATTACACATAAAGAAGAGATAAAAATGTCAGAAAGATGGCATTTACTTAATTCGCCAATTAAGAAATTAGCATTTAAGAAATTAATATCCAATTAAAATAAAAAACTTCAGCTTATGCTTCAAGACCTAAGCGATACAAGCCTTGAGGTTAGACTGAAGATGAATATGTCGAAGACCAAAGTTATGTCCAACGGAACACCTAACATAATAAAAGTAGACGGGGAGACAATACAACATGTACAGGAATACCTTTACTTGGGCCAAGTAGTCTCTTTCCAGGCAAGGCGAGACAAAGAAGTCGCAAGACGAACAGAAAACGCCTGGAAGAGCTACTGGTCCATGAAAGAACTGTTTAAAGGTAAGTTGCCTATAGCACTGAAAAGGAGACTTATGGACATGTGTATTCTTCCCGTCTTGACCTATGGTGCACAGACTTGGTCTTTGACTAACATCCAGAAGTCCAAACTCAAGGTTTGCCAACGACCAATGGAGCGCAGTATACTAGGTGTTAAATTAACGGATCGTGTTCGAAACACAATGCTGCGTTCCAAAACAAAAATAGCTGACGTGGTCCAAAAGGCTGCTCAACTCAAATGGGACTGGGCAGGACATGTCTGCCGCATGCCGGACAAACTGTGGGCCAAAATAGCAGGAAACTGGTGCCCTGACACAGTGAGACGGGGTCGCGGCAGGCCACGAAGGAGATGGCGGGATGAACTAGATCGGTTTCGTCAAAACTGGAAGAAGGACGCGCGGGTTCGCGAAAAGTGGAAAGAGTGGAGAGAGGCCTTTGCCCTGGAGTGGGACAGAGCAGGCTAGCAAAAAAAAAATTAAAAATAAATAAAGATTACGAGCTTTTAAACACATTTTTTTCATAACATCACGCCTGTAATCCCCGAAGCGTTAGGCAGAGGTTTACTCATTAGCACGTGCCCACACTTTATCAGTTACATTTATTTCCTATGTAGTAAGGGGCGAGCCTATTGCCATCAACCGGGCGCAAATCCAGACTCCGTGGCAGCTATCGAGAAATTCGTGATGAAGAACCCCAATAACACTTTACCCGACCCGGGAATCGATCTAGGACCTCATGCAGCACAGCGGTCGAGCTTGCGACCACTACACCAACGAGCCAGTCGAGAAATTAATATGAATTTAAAATGATAAAGAAATAAAAATTACCAGCTTTTAGTCAAAATTAAGGCTTATTAAGATAAGTAACATTATAGGTACTTACTCAAAAGCCCAAAAAAAAACACGCAATTATAAGTCCCCTTTTATTTCTCCTTTCCTTTTAACAACAGCTAATTTTCTAAAAGAAACTGTCTTAAAGAGTAACTGTCCTTCTTAAAGTGGGAGTTCTAATTCAGTTACACGAATTAACATAATTGCAGCCAACAAGATAGACAAGGGAAAATAAATGGAATTTTACTTGAAGTCATGGTCTCAAATTCTGAAGTAAACAGTGTCTTGTGGTTTGCCAGCATTTTCTTAATGATGACAAGGTACCCTTTGACAAAAAAAGACCATTATGTTGTCTGTGTGTCCGTCTGTCAAAGCCAATTTTCTCTAATTCTCCGAATCAAATGGACATATTAAGTTGAAATTTGGTACACATATGTATTTCTATGACCCAAACACGGACGTACCTATAACGTAAATAAATGAATTTCACATCATTATCATTTTTGGGGTGCTAAACAGTTTTTTTACGTTTTGCAATCTGTACCGTCTGATATATCAAATGAAAAGGCCTATTGTGAGGAATTTTAAGATAAACACTTTTAAAGATATTTAAGAAAATAGATGAAATTTTACCATTCCTCTAAAAAGTTCTAAAAAAAGTCCGTAATAGTGTGTCTGTATCTTTTGAGATTGACTCACTAAACATTTTTTTTTTTTTCTAAAGTTATGCATCATTTGCAAAGGTGTTTTTATTAACATGGTATTATACAAATCCTTATCAAAATAGATAAGTTATACATCACAAGTATAGTACATATAATTTAATTTAAATGAATATCTTAGCAGATTTCACAGATTTAAAATAACTCCGCAGACAAAGTTGCGCGGGTCAGCTAGCAGTTACGAGTACTTATACATATTTATGAAGTGTAATTTAAGACCATTCATGTCATTATGCTTACCTACCTAAATATAGGTTTTCAGTTGAAAGGTGTTCACGAGTGTACTGAAACTGCACATGGAGAGTATGCCAATACTAATCTATATGCTAATTGTGATAGTAATGGTAAAGCATATATTATTATGATATGCATGTATTTTAGAGCGTAAATAGCCACAACAGAAGGCCTATTTTCAGTTCTGCGGGCTGGAAGAATGTGTTGATGATTTATTTAGAATCACGAGCCTAAAAATAGATTATGCATAGGTTTATCCAAACTTAAGTACTCAAAACATGTTAGTTCCTCTTTTCAGGAATCTAACAATGCACACTGCATGAGCCATAAAAGTTTCTAACTTAATTTATGTATAAATTCATCAAGAACTAAGAAGGAGCTGTTCTAGAAAATGTTTTGCGCATAAATATACCAAGTTAGTCGACCTACTTCACACTGCCTAGCAAAATCCGAATTCGTTTGTATAATCTAGCGAAAAAACCTTACTTAAGTAGAGAATTTATTAAAATTACCTTCTTTATACCAATTTACTGTATGACTTTGCCGCCGGTTACGAAAGCAAATTGTAAGTTAAATTCCTGAAAAAGATAAGGCGGCAAGTGTGTATTTAAGGTGACCCCATTAGAACGTAAATCGTAGGTTAATTTGATGAAAAAAGTACACGTAATACATGTTTTATTCATTACTTTTCCTCAACCACCTGGGGATATTATAATTTGTGTTTTAGTAAACAAAACACACCCACAGTATAAATGAGTCTATATAGCTTCTTATATGATTTATTTGCTTTTTGTACGTTACTAGGTCATCATTTTTTGTTTACGAAGGTTGGTCACAGCATTAATTTAAGAAAAATCTTAACATGAGTCTGTATTCCTTCAACAAGAGATATTTATAACGAACTTTTAATGATAGGTTTTGGTGGAACATAAAAATGAAGTAAAACTTTAGACGACACGGTTGGCGCAGTGGCTGAGCAATTGGACAGCTGCGCTGTGTGTCGCGGGTTCGATCCCGCACGGAACAAATATTTGTATGATCTACAGATAATTGTTTCGGGTCTGGGTGTTTGGTTGCGTATGTGAGTTTAAATATTTGTGAACGCACCCACGATACAGGAGAAATTCCTAGTTTTTTTTTTTTAAACTACATAACACCAGTCAAATTAGAATTACAAATAAAATAATAATAATATAAAGAAGTAAACAATATGGTAGATGTCAGAATGAGAATAAACCAATCATTTTCAGTAGACAGAACTAAACTAAACAAAAAATATTTCAGCATTAAAGTAAAAAAAACAATATCTGGCTAGCGTTTGCTCAACTGTGTCGGGTTTGGCTTTCAGTCTTACTGGATGCAGCAACGTGGGTACCTACCAGTATTATTTACATGGAGCGACTGCCTTTTGATTTCCACAACCCAGTTAGTACTCGGTAGTACGATACCCCTTTCTTTTTTTTTTGGGGGGGTGGGAAATCATCAAATAACCCCTCCCGCTCTTGGGCAGAGCGAAAGAGAGTGTCAGACTTCTACTGACTAAAAACCACCCATGTTCCTTCTTAGCCCCTCATGCCGGGGCCGCGGTATCTCTTACCCGCAGCTCCGACGGGAAAAGAGTAAAGCTATACCTAACATTAAAACTTGTATTAAAACAAGAACAAACCTCTAGAACAAAATATGATCGCAATGACGCGGAGAACCAGTGACTTTCGACTTCGTTAAGGATACTTTTACTCCGATTATATCCTCGGAAAACCCAACGGAAGCCGCCTTTACATTCTGAAAACCATTCAATTTTAGGCCCACCACCCTTTTTTTTTGGGGGGTGGGAAATCATCAAATGACTTCTCCCGCTCTGCCCAGAGCGGTAGGGAGTGTCAGACTTCTACTGACCAAAAACTACACATGTTCCTTCCACCACCCTTGATAAGCACAAAGCAAAACTACCTGCCGGTACTATTAATTAAGGAGGTGTGTTCCACATGAATTCACCTTCCTACTACAAGAGTACCTACTTCATACAGCTAGACATAATAAATCACGCCCGCTCATTACGGGCGTATATGCTAATAACGTAAATTAGAGCCTAACGGAACTGTCAAGTGGCATTATTCGCTAACTACATCATACATGTGTTATGTGATTAAGTTATGAAATTTAAATATGAATATTAAATATCCCTGAGTTATGTACTTTATTTCGTAGTAGACTAATCTTGCGTAACACTGAGGATCGCAGTTATTCTGGACAAAACACACATTTTAAGGTGCATCTTCTGGACCTGTTTTTTGGGCAACAAAAATTGTTGCAAACTAATGTTGCAATTGTTATATACAGGCTGTACATCAACCCATCACAGCCGTCAACCAAGTATTCTGTACATCAAACTAAGTACCCCTACGCAAAAATTTTTGCTGGGAATGTGAAAATGGAGGTAATTTAAGTGAAGTTATAACCTGAAAAAGTAGTATTTACAAAAACAGCTGAGAAAAATTTGGAACTTTGACCCCCAATATCTCCGTAAGTAGGAGGTTCCCAGGTACGTATAGTCTAGAACAAAAAAATGATCGCAGTGGTGGTAAGAAAAAGTGCCCTCGTTTGCGTTAAGGGTACTTTTACACCCTATATTATGTGGGTATGAGTTTATTATGAGGAGCTCGTGACTTAATAAGAACTGCCACTCGGGTCGATCTTTAGGTAAAGCTGTGCTTGCCTAGGTCGGTCTGTAGATGGGTGACTGCCCGTCATACCGAGTTTCCTCCGTGCCTCGGAAAGTACGTTAAGCTGTTGGTCCCGGCTGCCATATTTAGATCTTTGGCAGTCGTTACAGGTAGTCAGTGACCTGAAAGTCTGACAACCAGTCTTCCCAAAGGGTATCGTATTACCTAGTATTAACTGGGTTGTGGAGGTCCGATAGGCAGTCGCTCCATGTAAAATACTGGTATTCAGCTGCATCCGGTTAGACTGGAAGCCGACCCCAACATAGTTGGGAAAAGGCTAGGCAGATGATGATGATTATGTGGGTATGAGTGACGATTTTTCCAAAAAATACGAACTTCAATAAAAAATTTCATCCCCTAGGTACTTATTAAAGGGACCTTCGTTAGTAAAGGACCTCTTTCTTTCTAGTGGTTTAGGCTGTATGTTATCCGTCACGAATAAAGTAGATAACATACTTTTTTTTTTCTATCTTTATCATGTGGTTAGTGCCTGCCTAACCTGGTGACAGAGTTTTTATGCCGACCATGGACCTCTGACTTGGGTTTACATACCGTCGAGAAATACCTTTCAGGCATGATAATTTCCTCACTTTGTTTGCTTTTATCAAAGTAAGTGACAATTTACAATACGGACATGAATACGAAAAATCAGAGGAAGCGTGTCTTGGGTTCGAACTCGAAACCAATGAAAGAAAGAGAAAGAAAAAGTATTTATTGGTTTCACACAGGCCAAAACAAATTGACAAAAAAATTAAAGATTAAAAAAGTAAACAAATGAGAAATACTTAAAATTAGGACATACATACATTACATTTAAATTAGTCCCGTACGAAGCCAAAAGGCCACTATCTCAGCGTGGTGCAGTAACATCTCTAAGACATATGTCACAGCGCTGGTATTCTGATAGGGCCCAAACTTTTTTTTAAATTAACTGCCTAGATATGATAGATAAAATTATACCCGAACTGAATTATAGTTCAGTAATAGACCAATCTGAACACAGGTCAGAAACTGCTACCCTCATTTAATAGCGGTCTACCTCTACTATCTACATATCCACTAAACCCAATTTACCTAAAGAGCAAACACTAATCTATTCGAGATGTGGCGATTATGTGATTATTGTCTCGATTGTCTAACGTAACATGTCATTAATCATGGAACCCGGCCCTAATCCTTCATTACCGAACATGGCCGGGATGATTCTTCAATTTTAACATTAAGAGCCGGTTTCACCACTGAACTGAACTCGATCAGCACAATTAAATCTGCGTTCAAGAGCTCTCAATGACAGCATTGCTACAGTGACGTGCCTATGGGCCAACAGTATGGTAAGCCCGTAAGGCAACTGGAAATCCTGGGGAGAGGCGTTTGCCCAGCAGTGGGATTATACAGGCTAACAGTATTAGTATAAGGCAAGCAAACTGTTCCGAAACCTTAACATCATGAAGAGTTCTTGGCAAGTTTTCAGCTTGGTACAAAAGTACCGCCACTTATAATATTGATACCCCTTTTTTTTTTTTTTGGGGGGTGGGAAATCATCAAATAACCCCTCCCGCTCTTGGGCAGAGCGAAAGGGAGTGTCAGACTTCTACTGACTAAAAACCACCCATGTTCCTTCTTAGCTCTTCATGTCGAGGCCGCGGTATCCCTTGCGAACAACCCGCAGCCTCGACAGGATATTGATACCCCTAAAACGCGTTTAAGATGTGCTGAGCGCGTTCAGTACCGTTGGTGATACTCCGCGAAAGGTTTAATTATAAACGCTAATTAAAATTAAGTAATGTTCAACGCCTACTTAACCACATATTGTGTTTTGAAGTTTAGGTAAACGTTACTTTATATACGTTGTATAAAGGTTTGCTTTCATCTAGAGGACAATAACATTAATTTGTTAATTGACTCTGTTCTTTTCTCATCGTTGTTTGACCACAATGTTCGTTTCAGGATTCTTTATTTACATCAAATATGGTACATTATGGTCTTACAAATAAAAATGTTTCACATATATTTAGCTTTTTCATTCAACTTGCAAACTTAAAATTAAATACCTAGTCCAATGTTCTCATAATTTAGGTACAAGTTTTACAAAACATTTTAGAAAACTGAAATATTAATATTATTATGCTAACGTTGGCGTTTATGTGGTTAAAATAATAATAATGTAATGGTTAATTTTCATTTTCAAGATCCTGAAAATCTACCAAAGCGTCATCTGACCTTTTGAAACACACAAACTCAGCAACACAACAGATTACTAAAAAGACAACCGACGCAGTTGCGTAAAGAAACCCTATTCCTAATATACGATGTAAATGTCATGTTAAAGGAAAACGGTATCTAAGGTAAAAGGTGAAGCCTTGTTCAATATGTTTCCAATATCGTAGCGTTTGTATCACAATCGTACAAGTGCGGTATGAATGTCGTACAGGAAACTACACGACGATATATATGTCTGGTGACTGAAACTTGACAGTTGAGAATCAATCTTATGAAATATTGGGTATATAGGATGTAGGTACTTACCTACTACTTGCGAAATGTTTCAGGAAAATTGTGATAAGTAACTTTGAATAGAGACAGATGATGGGTGTAAGATGTATTGACAGTAATGACAATTTGACGCGAGACAAGCAATGATTTTGGTTTGTGTATCCTGGTTATTCTTCTAGGTAGAGTTAAATATATTTTTTCCTTTAGAATAATTTACTAAATTGTATTCTGGGTTAAGCTTCCCACTGTACCTACATAGCTATATTATTGTAATTTGTATGTATACATTTTTGTGTGCAATAAAGAATAAGGATAACTTTTTTTGTTAACAGTATATAAGGTTGCATGTTGTAGCCTAGTGGGTATACGAATAAAACTACAGTATCGATTTTCAATACAGTACATCGTTTATTCAAGGTAAAAATAGCAACAAAATAATGCTCTATCACGCAATATCTAGATAGTACAAGGTAAAATAATTATCAGTGCCTTCTTCGATGAATCTGTAAAGTAATCTGTTAAAGTCAACATAACATAAACGAAAAAAACAAATTAATTCCGAAGAGAGCAAAAAATATACGATTTTCCGTTTCCAATCTTCATCTTATTTGATGAAAATCCACATTCGAGCACTGAATTCGAATGGTGCTAGAAATTGAGAACACTCTACCCACACACTCGAATACAGTTGTCAAATTATGGATTTATCCGTCTTCTTTCTTCACGGAATATTCTTCTCCAGTCTTCTCTCCACCGTCAAAATCTGCGTTAGTGTAAGAGCTATCGATCTTTTGCAGGTAAACGTGTACGGCTCCTTCAAGAGTCATACTCCTTCTGAATTATACGGAGAAGAAATGGGGAAACCGACTCATGGGGTGCGGTGCTTACATACAAAAGTCTGTGATTATAATTACAGTATGTAATGTATTGGTCGCATTTTCCTGTTACGAAATGTCGAGTTTCTGAAAAAAGGTTTAATTTGAATGTTTAAAAATATCGATAGCTCGTAGAATCTTGTTTTGGATTCCTTCTTCTTGGCTCGTTCCTGCAGACAAAATAATTATATATTATTTTACTATATCAAACTTATTAGCTATAATTACTTTTCAATCAATTTCAAACCGAGCTGACACAGCAGGTTTATAAGCAAGTAACTCAAAGTTAACGAGCTACTATAATAACATTATTTTAGAAAATGTCGCAAAACTAATATCCGGAGGCGGAAACTATTTCTTGATTGGAGATTACAGTCATGCCTACCATGTGCTATGTACCGTAGATTGTAGAACAACCCACCCTGGCTCGCCAATATTAAGAAACAGCCATGCAGGAAAGAATTCACTTGGCTACAGAGGTTGAACAAAGTTTGTACCGAGTTAATTTTGCAAAATATATTACTTTTGTGTCGTTTGACTTTTATATTCTGGTCTTTCAATCAAAATTATTGAAGTTAAAACTTATGATTTTTTAACTAAAAGCCATGCTTCATACACTTGAATAGTATTTTTAATATTTTTCAGGAACAAAGTTCAGCGTAATTATAATGAATACATCGTTTCCTCAAGGTGAGTTATATAAAAACCGTAATTGGAACTAGCCCATGAATAATAGAGATACTTTTCCTGGAAAGGAGTCGTGATACCGGTGAATAGCTATAAAAAGAGACATGCCGAGCCACGTGCCACATCGCATCTGATTGCTATTGACATTTGACACGAGGCGTTCTCAGAGGGCCACGCTGAACGCTTTCATTATTTACGTGTAGTGTACCTGTCCGGCGAGGTATCGATCGCGCGGTCCCGTCCCACACCCCACCCCGCACCCCCGCCAACGCCACATCCCCTCACAACTGACTAAATATGAAAATAATTGGTTCACGTGTGCCTAATATGATTATGACACGGAGTGGAGCTGAACGTGAATGCTTCACAGTCCAGTTAAAATTTCATTAGGTTATTAGTTCAATCAAAGGACCAATTTCTAGGCGACATTATAATTAGTTGGATTTTAACGTACATAAAACTGTTTAGGTATATTTATCACTTGATTTAGCTTCTTTCGATATCACCGAGGCGCCAAACACGCGATTCGCCCACGATTAATTTCGTATCAGAATTGAGTTTTGAGTGTCGCACGACGAATTGGGTCAATATTATGACGCGAGCAGTTCGATCATGATGAAGCCTTATTTCTCAATTTCAGCGATGAACTCATGAATAAATGCCGCACTTAGAAAACGATGAATTGAGTATGCATTAAAAATCTCTTAATCAGTTTACCCTCTGTCCTGAATTTTTAAAATAAGGTCAATGTAGAACGAAGTAGAAATTGATTATTCATGAGCATTTTAAATTTAAAAGAGGTACGATTTCAAAAACCGTTGGGGTAGGTAGCGAGGCTATTTATAAAACGCATGGCGTAGGACGTAGGTACACACCCACTCGGGGCTAAGTCTAAAATAGGTAGAGTCACTAAACGTGATCCGCTACTCGATGAGTGGTACAATCCCTGTTTATGTATTCAGGGCCGAAACGCGAAAGACTGTTTTGCTTTCTTTTCATTGTAGAACTTTCATTAAATTTTCCCTTCTTCATTTAGGTCCGTAGGTACCTAAGTATTTTGCCGGCACTTTACCCTGGGGTAGATATTTATAATAAAGGAAACACGAAGTTAAGAAAATGAGTGAATAAAGTAAGAGCAATTAGCGGGAGTCGCTCTTTGCGTTTAGTTTTCTCACGATTTCGATATCTATTGTTGCGTCTCGTGTGAATTTTGTTAGTATCGCGGACTGTAGAATACCTTCAACACGTCAAGCACGTGCATGCTAGATAAATTCTCGCTATATTATGGGGGGTTGTCGTGATAAAACCAACTAGATGAACGGTGCTTTACTTGACGGTTGTACTTTCATATTCCGTACACAAAAGTCTCAAGTTATCTGCGGTAAGTAATTTTGAGATATAAACTAATTTATTCACTTTGTTATAAATTAGTTTATATAACCTAAGCCTGATTTTTCTTATTCGCCTTTTCACTGTTTTAACTTTCATCACTCGCGGATTTAGATAGAACTGTGAGATAATCCTAGTGTTGCTTGTTCGCTGTTGTGATGATACTGATGCTGCTTGTCCAGGGATAGTTATTTAAAGCGTGGAGATGTTCCGCGCCAGAGGTCCAGGACAATTAGGTGGGCGCTCGGCGTCGCGAGCTACCGGCCTGCATACAAAGCCTGTAAGGGGATACTTCCTCTAACAAAGGTTTCAGTCGGTTCTTGGGACGTTCTAGTCCGACGCTAACATGAATAGAGAGACCCTCCACAATAACCACACTAGAACCGTCTTGTTATTCGATTGTATCTCAAAAATGTTTCCAAGAAAATTCGTTGATCTGTGTGAGTCAATGTCTCATGTTCTAAGGCCATTTTTTTATCATCGTTATTCTCTTGCCCTTGTCCTAATTCATTTGGGGTCGGCGCAGCATGTCTTCCTCTTCCATACTTCTCTGTTTTTCGTCATCTCATGAGACACCAGGAGGTGTCTCATTCTTACCATTTCATTCTTAACGCAGTTTCTTTATATTCTACGTAATCATTTTTAATTAGAAGAAAAACAATTACCATCACATGCGCGTAGAAGGCTACATGGTAGGTCCAAGTAATTAATTCTTGATTGACGAGTCACAGAGGCAGTTGTTATTTAGTGTCCTCCGTCTAATGGAGATACAACACTGTTGGGAATCATTGTACTGAGCCTGTTTATTATACCTACGAGCATTAACACTCACAGTAACGACCCAAGGTATTTGAGAAAAGCCTTAATCAATTACTTATAACACTTGGTAGATTTATCAAGCATTTGGGATTAGATAGACCTCCAAAGGCTCAAGAACTTTCATAATTTATTATCAGAGTTTCATTACTATTGGTTATCATCTACGCATTGAAAACGTAAAAGTTTACCCTTTAATGTAGCTTAAATTTAAATTGCTGTAAAGTTAAAACAAATAAATAGAAAGGACGATGGTACCCCATTGTGGGCGGCCCATGGAGGCGCCAGGCTTTGTCATTTGATGCTACAGATCGCGTTGCGTTGGGATCTACCGTTATGAATAGAAATTGTGAGGCATCATATTTTCTATTAGCGTCGAGTTAATATTCTTGTTTCTTTCTTGGAAGTATCGTACATAAGGTGAAAGGGTAACTAAACTTAATCAGCTGTCACGTTTACATCTACGACTTCAAACACAGATGTTGATCCCAACCCCTGAGCTTTTACTGAAACTGACTTTGTAATCAAAAAGGCTGGATTAATTTTGGAAAGGTTTCCACCATGACCGCTAGAGGCGTTCCTCGAGGGTATGTTTAAAACATTGCTATCTTGTGGGGTCACAACGAACACGACCCTTTATTGAACAAGATTAAGAAATTCTGCAGTTGGGGTCGCAAAATGTTTGTGAAACATTTTTCTTCTATCTCTATACCTACTTGTTTGTTCTTAAAATGTGTAGTTATCTTTTATCACAACACATTTTGTATGAATAATTATGGTTACACGGTACATATGTATCTCACTTATCACGTATAGCACTATCATGAGTAACCAAAGCAATAGCATTATTCTGCACCCTCACGATGGATAAGTTTGAAACATTAATGAGATATAGTGACTCTGTTAGTACACTCGTAGATGCAAAAGACGTAGTTTCCTCTTTAATGGAAATTGCCATTTACGCTAAATACAATATCAACTCAGCAGATACTGAAGAGAGGATGTAACATTTATAGCTTCTGAAGTAGCCAAGAACGATAAGCGAGTGCACAAACAGGTGCCAAGAACGTACACCTGGCGAACAAATAAATAAATTAAAAGTTACTTCGAAAGAAATAAGTATACTATTCAGTCACCCAAGACTGGCGGAATTGTAGGAAATACGACATTCATATAGCTGTAAATACAGTGGAATATAGGTCGCTGAAGCTCCACCAAGTTGAATGGCTATTTAATAAAGTAAGTGTACGTCCAAGTCGGGGAAAGTGGGTGGGCTGTTGAAGGGGGCTGAAGTTATTCCGCGATACAGTCAAGATATAAAATGTTCTCATTTCGCGACGGCGGCGACGGACGGTTAAAGTACTGCATTAAAAGTTGAAACTAACGTATAGGTAGTGTTGCTAGCACACTCTAATACTGCCTAAGACCTATAACATAATTGAGATAGCAACCATAAAACTGTGTGTTTTATGGTTGCTATCTCAATTTTACCACGAAATTATACTTATTTCCGTCCTATAGGAAAAAACCAAACGCGTACAGAACTATTATCGTTATATTTTATTTGCTTTTCACCACAAGCTATTTCAGCGTTACCATTTATTTGTAAAGAGTCAGTCAATCACCCGTCTGCCATTAGTATAAAGTACCGACGCGTGTACGATGATTGCGAAGAAACAAACATTTCATATTATACTCGGATATGTAGAACATAATTCAATTTTGTAAAATGTTACATACAATCTCGCCGCACCGTAATCAGACATAGAACTTTACAATTCCTGGTGATTTCTAAAGCCTTAAGGCGAAATAATATTTTGGAATCACCTTGTTACCTAACTACAATGTACATACTTGTTGATAATAAAACACAAAGTTCTACTAACATAACATCAAATACTTCCAGCAGCCGAAATAAAAGGTCAGGCGAACTTCCGAAAAGTTTGAAAGGTTGTTCCATGAAAATCATTACGAAACACAGCCTTCTTAGGAAAGAGCTTAATTTCGGTCGTCAGGCGAATATCCATACGTCAAACAGATATAGGCAATGTGAGCCCACACAAGCTCTAGGGAAGTCTTTGTAAAATCTCGATGGGTAAATGAATCTGACTAAAGTGGGGACAAAGAGCGGGAACAATGGGACCCTTCGTAAATATCTTTTATTATCTGTCTTGCTTCCGCATCCTCGGCCGTGCTCGAAAGCCTGCTTGCAATGTTTGCCGACTTTTACCGCTTAGCGTTGCTTGGCTGAATCCTTCAACCAGTCTTGATCGAGTAAGCAGTTACCCGTTAATAATAAGATTATCCCGAAATATGGTTTAATCTTTCTCATGATTCCGAAGTAGGAGTTACGAAGACTACAAAATAGCCGAGGAATCTTCAGATAGTTAGAGACATTTTGGACCCAAAAGTTAGTAATGAAAGCGCACCATTTGGAAGACCCGAATGCTTCAGATCCCTACATTATTCTCTAAATAACCATTTATTGGAACATATCTACAAACGGAGCGAGCCAAGCGGCGTAGTAAATATAAATTCAGTATATTGCAGTTCCAACATTTATTTGGCAAAAAATATTACAATATACGAGTTTCATTTTGGCTCAGTTTTAAGTTAACAAAAAAACAATACAACTGTAGACATCTTTTATATACAAGACTTTCTAAGAAAAGAATATGTGCCTAGCTAAATGGAAAACTACGATTGCAAAAGGCATTTTATATTTGGAAAGCGGGTGATATTTGTAGAGTACTTTTGGGTGCTCTGTATTGACAGGGGTTAATCTGTATTGACAGGCAACTTGCAGTTTCAGGGTGAACGTCGACATGGCAAACAGCGAAACTAGCGACCTGTAAACACAAAGCGGTAAGCTACTCATGCCTGCTTCGTTTAGCACTGCCTGGAGCGTATGACGATACACGGACATCTTGTTAATGCACTTTGTGTACTATTATACACCTTGATGGCAATTACTATGCTTCGTTTCAATTATCAGTGCAAATAGGTTTTTACAAACACTTTTACATGTATTTTTTTTTTAAACTAAATTTTTCGTACCTGACTCTCTGAGACGAGACAGCCGAAATCAAACTCAGAGGACTCTTAAGGTGCAGACATTATCTTATTCAACTTACATGAGGACTATGTAGATTAATGTCTGAGATGGTCTTTTGAAGAAAGAAGCACAAATTTGAGGAGACTTGTGCAGTCAGTGCAAGCATTGTGTAGTTCGAAGAGCTGAACGACATGGGTGGCGATGGCGACTCTATCGTTTTTCCAGTTCCTATGTATTCCCGACACTATTCTAAAATTACTCAACAGTTAAGCTACTCACATTTTAATCATTGTTCAGGATAAAACAACTCGTGTGTATGTGTTTTGTGTTATTACATAATGTCACAGGTTACAGGGGCTTGCGTGTTACAGTCGACTCGAATACAAAATGTCTGCCATAACAGTTATCACCCTTTGTACATTTTTTACTGGGGTATAAAGTTTTAATAATTATGTTTAGTTATAATTTCTATTCATATTCATATTCATTTATTTGCAATCCACAAGGTAAAGCATGGTGTTAACAAAAAAGGCTTAGAGCTAAGAGCCATTGTAGACCCTGTCAGGGCACAGCAAAATTAATTTTTACATGCTAAAATTTAAAATATTGGATCCGAATAATTTGTTAATCATAAAGAAATATAAATGTCAAAATACATAAAAGTCAGTAGTTAAAAAGTCAGTCGTACACAGTAACACAGTCAATAATTAAAATTAAATTATACAAGAAAAACAAAATAATTATTTAAAATTCACAAAACAATAACAAACAATTAACAAGCAAAAATTTTCTATTATTTGGTAGGCAGGTTGGTATTTCCTATAATTCAATTAAATAGTTTTGGCGATAAATTTCTATCATTCAAGTACTCGTTAACATTATAGTAACTTTTGTTTAATAGAAATAATTTTAATTTGTTAATAAATATGTTGTCTTTATTTATACTTCTTATTTCCTCAGGTAGCTTATTATATATTTTTATCGACATGACATATGTACTTGAGGAATGCATTTTTAATCGGGATGTAGGAATGTTTAATCTATTTTTATGTCTTAGAGTAATTTTATTTTGAATGTCTTCTCTTTTTGTGTAGAAATTCGGGTATTTACGTACAAATTTACAGATCTCAAAGATGTAGAGGCACGGTAGGGTTAAAATTTTTTGTTCCTGGAAGTGAGGCTTACAGCTATCCGTTTGTTCAATATTTACTAGTATCCTAATTAGCTTTTTTTGAAGGGTAAATAGTGTGGGAGAGTCTGTACTGTTTCCCCATAATATGACACCGTATTTAAGCCATGCATAGGCATACGCGTAATATGCTACCAACGCAGTTTTTATGTCTGTAGTTTTTTTGATTTCCCGAAGGGCGTATGAGAATTTTGATAATTTTGCTTGTACTTTCTGGATATGCGACTTCCAATTTATGTGTGTGTCTATGTCTAATCCTAATAGGGTGAATTTATTAACTGTTTCTAACTTGTAATTTTTAAAACTAAATTTTGTATTTATAGGTTTTTTTTGTCTTGGGTGGAAGGTCAATATTTTAGTCTTATCATAGTTTATTTCTAGGTTATGTTCCATCATCCAATGGGTTGTAGCGTCAAGGATTGAATTTAATTTATCATTAAGGTTGAGATCAGTTTCAGATGAAGCAAGAATAGATATATCATCTGCAAATAAAACACAAGGTTCACTGATATGCTTCGGGAGGTCATTGATGTAAACTAAGAATAGGAAACAGCCTATTACACTACCTTGTGGGATTGAAGCGTTTATTGGTATTGTTTCAGATCGGAACAGTTCTATTTCATGAGTTTTTTGGTTAAAATATTCCAATTCCACCACTTGCTCTCTGTGTTGTAAGTACGACGCAAACCATTCATGACATTTACCACGGATCCCTATGCTATATAATTTGTTTAGTAAGATGTCGAATTGTACTCTATCGTAAGCTTTCGTCATATCCAGCAGTAATCCTATTGCATATTTTTTGGAGTTAATAATATCGAGGGCTTCTTGAATGTATTTATAGACGGCGAGGGTTGTGGATCGGTTTTTTCTAAAGCCATTCTGACAGTCATTAAATATTTTATATTTTTCACAAAAAGCGTAGACACGGTTGCACATGGCTTTTTCAAATAATTTTGATGCAGTTGGTAGGAGAGCGATTGGGCGGTAGTTATTTGGGTCGGTTTTTTCATTTTTCTTATGTATTGGCTTTACAAGGGCCTTTTTCAAGAAATTGGGAAAAGAACCTTCCTCGAAGGATTGATTAATTAGTTTGTAGAAAGGAAGAGTTAACTCGTCTGCACATTGCCTCAGTAATGTAGGTGGAAGTTCATCAACGCCATAGCTTGACTTATTTTTTAAGTTTTTTATTAATGCATTCACCTCGTAGGGATCTATTGGGCTCAGAAAGATGGAATTCTCCGTTTTAGACATAGGTGTTTCTTTTCGTTTATTGTCAGATGAGCTTGTACTAGTTTTCCCAATAGAAGCAAAGAAGTTATTGAAGATGTTAGCTATCTCTTTGGGCTCTGAAGTTATATTATTATTGTTTATTTTTATAGTTATATTCTGTTTTTCGCGTCTAATATTTTTGTTTGTCCGTTCATTTATTATACCCCACATTGTTTTTACTCTATTGTTTGATTTCATCATTTTGTGTTTATAATATTGTTTTTTTGCTGTCACTACAGTTTTCTTTAATATTTTTTCATACTTCTTGTAGTATTTTGTTAATATAGGGTTTTTAGTTTTGGTAATAAGTATTTTCAATAGTCTTTTATTTTTGCAACAGGTTTTTATACCTTTTGAGAGCCAATATTTATTATAATTTGTTTTTAATTTGTACTTTTGTAATGGGATACATTGGTTTAGGATGCCAATTAGGATTTCGTTAAAAGCTTCATAATTTTCATTAATATTCCTTTCAGTCATTATGATGTCGTTCCAATTTATTTCGTGCAATTTTGATTTGAATTTTAAAATATTTGTATTGGTGAATCGCCTTTTTGTTGTGTGCCAAATTATTTTCTTTGTTTGCTTGGGTAACATTAAATGTAAAATTGTGCTATTGTGATCGGAAAAGCCTAACTCTTCTACCGTTGTGTACATATCTTTATGTGTGAAGTTTGTGAATATGAGATCTAAACATGTTTTTGTTGTAGGTGTTATGCGTGTCGGGTTTTTTATATGCTGTGTGAGTCTAAATTCCTGCATTAGATTTAAGAATTGGTTCGATTTTACATTTCCAGGCATGATATTTATATTAAAATCGCCTCCTATAATAACATTAAGCGTAGAGTATTTCATGTTTACATATCTTAGAATTTTTTGTATTTGTTGATAAAACATTTCTTCTTGTCTTTTGTTCCAATACATGGTTATAATTAACAAATTTTCTTTAGGTAGTTCTGTAGCACATACCTCTAGAACATATTCTATGGACATGTCTGAAATGTCGTTTCTCTGGATGCAGTCTATATGGTCCTGAAGTAGGATACAGACTCCTCCTCCTGTTCGAGTGCTGCGGCAGTAAGATGCTGCGAATTTATATCCACTAAATTTTATAATGTCTAACTTTTCTTCCGTAAGCCAGGTCTCTGAGATTCCAAGTACTTTGTATGTTGATTTTTTTGTAATGAACGCTTCAAGAATGTCCTGTTTATTATAAAGACTTTTTAGAAGATTCTACATGACCGCATGCGTACCTACCCAGTAAGGTTACTTAAGTAGTTAGCAAAATTAAATATAAGGGAAATGGTAGATACCTAAATACTTCCCAAATCGAACGTTGACCCCGTCTAACTCGTGGATTAGATATATGCGCACATTAACTAACTTAGCTACTTTCCAAGTAGGACTTTTCTTTGGCTTCGCTGCCTGAACTAAAGTACTGACACGCTCTTCTACTTTTGATTGATATGTAGATATTCTTGACACTTGGGCTGGAAAAGTTATTGCTCCAGAAACTTAGATAACATTATTATCACATCGATAATGTCGATATCTCTCTCTCAAACCGATAGAAGACGGAGTAGACAGAAGCCTCAATGTACTTTTTTGATTATAAACCTTAACGACGACGGTCTGTCACAATATAGCGAATAGAATGAAGATTCAGGCTCCAAGATAATGGATATAAATTGAAAAACGTTAGATTATTCTCGCCCAGGTGATTCTGCGTTGGAAGTAATTGAATTTTACGTCAACGCGACACATTTACTGAATAAAAGCAGCTATTTTTAACATGGAAGTATGAAAACAGCCGAACGGAACATAAGCGGGAATAATGGGACAATGTAAACAAAATAAACATAACAGAAAGGTATAATGGCCGCTTCTAACGTATGATACACGCCTACCCTTTATCGACTTGTCCACACGACACCAACCAGTGTGTGACCTAATAAAGTAACCGGCTGAAACACAGCGACAAATATTAATTTACCTGCATTAAACTGACACTACCCGCTGACGTTGCTTGAAGTGAGTCACGATTACGTCACAAGTGCTCAGCGTTCGAAAAAAACGGCGGCCCGCCGCGCGCCATACGGCCGGGCTCATAAATTATTTTTTTGTTTACGTTTTATAAACAAAGGACGCTTCGAGTAATGTTTTTGTTCAAGCCTATGAATGACTCTTTCAAGTGGTGTCAAGTGTTTGTTAGTATTTCGTTTCAAATTTATTATACTTAGCGATAAACATTGACTGTAGTTGAAAAAAACAATATGTGGTGAATAAAAATAATATTTATATAATAAAGTAAATCGGTAACACATATATTTTATGGCTTCTAAAGTTGGAACGGTTCTATTTACGTACGATAAAATAAAAATAAACATACTTGACAGTATAAAAATATTTATTTACATTTTTTCAAGTAACTAAGCCAACCGCCATTTTTGTTTGTTTACATTAAAATTTTTTCAAGGTTAGCTTGAACAAAACATGTAATCTTGAATTATATTTACTATTTTTGCATATGTTTTGACTGAAAACTATTGTCGAGTAAATATTCAATGCAATAACTATTACTTTGGTTACAGAACTGGTCTTACAATTTTATTACGAAAGCATTCTGACAAAATTCTAAAACCGTTACAAGCACACGTAAAAATCACTCAGAATTTGAAAAATACTTACCTTCAGGTTAAAATCCGGTTGCACACACATAATCACATATATAATTAACCATATAATTAGTAGTTTATTCAAAACTACTCACTTAAAACCAATAAATTAATCGAAAATAGTCTGGAGCTATTTCTATCGCGCGCGAGTTTCAACGACTGACTTTTGACATTTTTTTTTTTAATTTAAAATGAATTTATATGAACTTTTGTTGTATTTTTAGCATGAAGAATTTTAGAACGAATCGAGTAGAAAAGAGAAAAAGGATTATAACTTCATATAATAGAATGGGATAGATATATTATGACGAGTAATGATGACAAAACGAAAAAGGGACAATAGTCACTTAGGAGCACGCAACGGTTTTACGAAATAGGGACAAAAGTCACTTGGAATCACGCAAGGGGCTACAGCCGCTGCATTACGAACTATTCCAAGCTCAAAATATTTCTTAAAAAAACCTTATTATATTTCTGACTAGGAAATAAGTGCAAAAGAAGAACGCGGCACTCTATTTAACTGAAACTTTTCGCTTCACGGTTCACGACTTTAGTGCAATTTAAGCTTTCATAACAGAAACGTTTGTGAAAGTTCTTTCTGAAAGTCAGCATCGGCCTCAGAGGAGCCGTTACATGTTCACATAAAATGCTACAAAGAGTGTCGATTACAGAAATAAGTTTTACGTGAAAGAAACCTTTCAAGAAATCGTTTCTTTTAAATTAGTAGCTAGTTAGGTACTGATATTGTCGATAGAGCACGGACACTCTAAGCTTAATTACCTCTAAGTGTCGCCGGCGTCAAATTGCCGTGAGACTACGGCCATTACGCGACAAGTTTTTAACCTAATGAAAAAGAATTGGTATATGGTTGACTTAGGTTTGCGAATGATGCTTTCTTAGCCGGTTGAGTATTTTGAAGTAATAGTCGCGTAAGTTAGAGAGACAGCGTAGCATATTGGCACAGATCCAAGTAGAATGTCAAGAGAGAAAATTGACGCAACTAAGCGGGGGATCGCCATCATTATACTGGAATAGTCGCTAACCGGATTCTTCTTTCTGCGACAACCCTTTTTGCCCTTATTTCTTCTTGCACTGTAGATATTTTTTAAGGTATCAATTTATATTATTAGAGCAGCTTCTTCTAGCAGTGGGATGATAGGCTCACAACTAGTCTTACCAAAGGGTATCATATTACTCTGGGTTGTTGTGGTCTGATAGGCAGTTGATTCATGTAAAATACTGGTATTGAGCTATATCCGGTTAAACTGGAAGTTGACCCCAACTTTATTGGGAAAAGGCTACGCAGATTATAATAATACCCAGCAGTGTGATGCAGGCTTACAGTATCAGCAACTTTATTTTAGTCAGAATAGAGTTGAAAATTTACAGGGACGCTACTAAATTCTCTGTTCATATTGTTTGTTTTTGCATTTTTCAATAAGTACCAATACATGTTTTTTGCAAGGTTTACTCGTACGATCGATAAGAAAAACAGGCGGCGGACCCCGGGATGTATTTTGTTCGGTCTAGTGCGCTGTACCTACACTTCGATAACGTTATTTATTTAGGAACTTCCTCGGTAGCCCCCACAACACGTCGTAGGTCGCCGACACAAAAAATACCTATACCTTGTATTCAACTATCTTTTGTCTAGACTACTTGGAGATAATATGTTCACTTCAAGCTAGTAAATTGGACCAAGATCTTGTTTAAAAGCAAAGTCTGATCATACAAAAAAATTGGTAACGAAAATGAACGAGGAGGAAAATCATCTAGTAAATTAATTGGAAATTTAATTGTGTCCTCAAGATTGCTTGATCAATATCCAGTAACTATCCATATTTTTTACGGAATATGTTTTCGTACCAAAAGATTTTAAAATTCATTTTTTGTACTTAACGGTCATTCAGAGTGTCGAAGGCATAGAGAGTTTGAGTAAGGTCGCTGAAATGTCAAAAAGACGACGCGTATAAAATGATGGAAAAGTTTTAGAAATGTTAGGCGAGCTATTGCGAAACATAAAAAGAGAACCCTATAGAGACCGAAATAATTTCGTCGCTGAATTCCCTCTTCCTTCACCGCGAGCTTTTCAGTAAAGTTAAATACATTTTAAATGTCCCTAAGCAATGAAATATTCATACATTTCCGACAGACCCTTTAGACAGGCAGTGTCAAAACCGAGTTCATTTATTTTATCATTCCCTCAAACTAAACCTCGTCAAATAAATCAATAATAACGAAGTTCGCTCACGTAAACAGTTAACACAATAATTGCGAGTGAAATTGCCTACCGAATTGAGTAAGTATTTCTACTTAACCGTTTACTGGAAACCAAATTGTCTTGAAGTATTAGAATATGCAAATGGCGCCCTTGGCCCTTGAATAAAAGTTTTGGTAAAGAAAAGTTGAACGGGAGAATAGCGCGCACATAATGAAAGTTTTAGGGTGCCAATCCGAAAGTCTACTATCTGTGATTTTGAATATAATCATGGCCATTCCGGCCAATAATAGTTGAATGTTGCTAGCACTGAAAGATAAAATAATACGCCTAACGACTGACAATTCACGCTAATCTCCGGTCAGACCGCAACGCCCTCCAGAGCTGTGGCTACTTTTTATATCTCGCTCTAACACTGCGTCATTTTATAACTCTGGCTCGCTCTTATCTCTAGAATTCTGAAATGTCGATCTCGATCGTCTGTCTGAAGTACTTCTAAAGCCACGAGATAGCGTTCCTGTTTCAACAATGCTTATGTTCAAGGAATTGGTAGAAACAACAAAAAGTTTTTTTATTTTCGCAATGAAAGCGAAAATGTTAATAGGTTTGACTTTAAAGAAAAATAAATGATTTTCATCAAAGTATCAAAGCTTTTCAACAAGTCCCCTACACAGCTTCCTATCGACAAAGTAAAAAATAAAATCGAAGCCACAAATGAAGCTCGATTTTTTCACCCGCTATTTTTCCTTTCAGTAATAAATAAAATTACGGTGGCACGACTCATTAGATTTAGAAAAGAAACATTTTTACGATTCGGCGGCGGTACTGTTACGTAAGGGTTTTCGAAAGTTTACCTTTGACAAACCGCAAACACAAGTATGTTTTACCGCGTTCCTCCGCTAACAAAGTTACTGTCCGACGATAAGTAGGCACGAGTACGTACGTACAGCCTTAATTAAACAAACAATGGTACTCACTACTGCATTTCACAGAGACATTAGCATTTTAATTATAATTATGAACGTATCTCACTGTACAAAGTAACTTTCATTCTTCAGCCAGTTCTTCAACAAGTTTCTTAATTCACTGAATGTGGAGAAGATTACTTTGATATCTGTCTGTGCTTGTTCGTATGAGAAATAAAGAAAACTGATTTATGTAATTCGTTTTCAGGATAGTAGTGACGATGAAAAACAGCACAAATCAGAAATTCTGTGGACTAAATATAGATAAGTACAACAAAGAACAATCATATTTTAATATTGTGGCAAACCTAAAAACGCAATTGGATAGATAGACAATGAAATTAATTTCATATCTACCCGCATCAGCGAGCACTTAAATGAACAGTGAATATCGATAATTACCGACGTTATACTGGCCGGCCTACTTATTACTCTTGTTAGCAACCTAATTGACATTTACGCCCGTTCGGAACTTCATTTATTACCCAGTATTTTATTGTGGAACTTTACCAAAAACTACTTACCCAAGTCCTCCGACTGCCGAGCTTACGAGATCTGAGAAGTTCATGCGACGCCATTTTATAAAACTTGTGAGAGGCCGATACAAAACTTTCCTTGATTACAATCGACTTGTTATTTTTACGATGAGAACTATAAGCTTGTGTAGCACTGAATAGGTATATTTTACCTTTGGAAAAACAAGCAACAAAAGCAACATACAATTTTGGGTAGAAGCTTGGCTAAAGGTTACGGTAGATATGGTAATATTGCAAATTGCAGTATAAATTAAGGAGGAACGGAGCGAGTGCGTCTACTCCCCAGTTCAGAGCGGAAATTTGTAAATATTTGATGTCGTTAAACTTTCACACTTCGACCACGTTCTCACCTCGTGTCGACGGCTGCGAAATGGTCCAACATCAATTCATAACTAAACACGAAGCTTGTTTGACTCACAAATTCAGGAATTCCACGAATTCTTGCAAAAGCAATCTGTAGAGTAACGGAATTGTTACAGTACGTATGAAAGCGAAATAAGTCTGCAATTTTGTAGTACCTTTACAGCATGCAGGGATTCGTTCTTGTTTGCTTACGTTGATTTTTATTACTAAAATCCTACATATTATTACACCTATTCTCATTGCAAACAGTGAATTTAAACATAGTAAAGTAGGTAATCAGGCCAACAATTTGTAGCAATAGTTAAATAATAATTTGCTCTCAAACCCCACTGTTCTGCCAATGACAGATTTGACGAGGGCGAATAAAGGGGCTGATGATGGCGAGCTGAAGGACGAAGGTGTAACTGACGTCACTAAAACTAAAATAAGTTTCATGAACGTTGGTAAATTCTACAGTGTAATTAAATGATTATGTTATACAAATAGAAGAGCAGCGGTTTAGTTTTGGTAAAAAAAATATAAGATTCAACTTTTCGCCTTAAATAGGCAACTTTAAAAAAAAATTGAGTTACGTAGGGATTTAGTTCGATATAAAATTGGATTCTGATTTTGATTTTGCGCCGACCCCATGTGATAAGGGCAAGAGAATGACGATGATGACTAATGATGAGTAAGTTGGATTCTAATTTACCTATGCAACCTAACGTTATTTTATATTCATTATTAAAACGTTGCAGATGCAATGATGTGAACATTCTGCACAGTCCTCACTGCACTTTATAATATATCTGATTCGATAGTACATATTGATAACATGAGCTTTTCAATAAAGGGAACATTTTAATAGTGCCTGTAAGTGATTTTATATGGCAGATAAAAAAATACATAAAGCAAACACACATTTACAGGTTTAATTTCACAGTAGATTGCGCAATGTAGCCGATCAATGTTAAAGACCACGTTAAAATAAATGTTATGGAGGACCAACAAACACAATTCCAATTACGCGTTCAAAAACTTTTGTTTTTGTTTGGTTGGAGTATTCTATTTAAATACGTGTACGACGTTTACGTGACGTTTTACGTGTAAAAGTAAAATATGGGAAATTAAGCTACTGATAAATCCATTATACCCCACATTTCATGATTTATTCATTTTGATAGCTAGCTCCGATTACTAAAACTGAAATCAGAAATAGTCATTACGTAGATAAAATCCGACAAATTGATTTGAAAGCGCTTATTTTATATTACATAATAGCTCCTACTATTTTCCCCGCTATTTAAATCTTTGGTCGAACTGTTCCTTTACAAAATAATAAGCAATGCTCTATGTTATGTTTGTAGTCTCACAAAATAGAAACTAATTAGATAACTTCACGGACTGAAATACTAGATAGCTAAACTTTGCTAGTTATCAAACTTTTGTAATTGCAGTTGTTCAATGGTGTATACAGAGGCACCTACTACCTAAAGACAAACCATTATTTGATCTATTTGAACAGAGATCGCTTGCTATTAATAATTTCGATGATACTTCTCTAGTCTCGAGATAGCGTTTCAGAAGGCTTTGACAGCGTCCGTGAGTTTCGATAAAATTGCCAGCTTAAAAATTTTGCGCCACAAATATAATATTTTCGAATATTTTATGATCATGTTCAGAAAAGTGAGTCGAAAAGCCAATTTCTCTATGAACTCTTGGCACCTGTCGATGGATTGGACCTTTAAACATCGATTAAGTAGACACTAATCTGCACTAAAGGCCACAGGGCTAATCAAACTCGTGTAGGCGATTTATTTGTGCTGTGACATTTATTTTATAAATACGCTTCGTACGAGACCTAATGGAAGATAGTTAAAAAAAAAATAGCCTTTAGGTGTATGGCTACTGCTATACCTCTGAAAGATTCCAGTTTAATTTGTTTCTTAATGAACCGCACTTTGTTTTCATCTATGTTGTTCTAGGCTCAAGAGACTGAGTCCTCTTTTAAGACTGAAACAGCATGAATAAGAATATTTTATGCCTCTGAAATACTGCAGCGAAACGACTTTGTACCAATAAAGTTGATATGCGAAGTAGCCCGTACGTAGCCCGTTCACCCGTTGGTTACATCTACGTGTTCTTGAAACGCCCTTGGTGAATGTTGAACCGCAACACCTAGCCTACCTACTCAATTTAATAATGAAATTATTATCAGGATACAAATTTATCCAATATTTATGCAAGGCAAGGTTATATCTCACTAAAGTTTACGTACGTACTAACATAAAACATTGTCTTATTCGTATTTTATATGCACGTGCTTTTACGACAAAGGTATAACCTTACTGTAAATATAATGTTACTATATTTTCAGTACAAACACACAAAGAAAAGAGGAGCTTTTAACAGTAGAAAACACGAGTAGGTACCTTAGCAAAGTTGATCAGAGCTCCTTCCTTCTCCGTATGAAAATTAAATTAGGTACTGACGGTGCTACACTGAAAGGAAAACACATCTAGAACTCGCTTAGAACTCTTCATCATGAGAGCATAATGTTTGATAAGTAAACAAGATTTTCAAAGCTGAACTTCATACCAAGATAGCGTTATATTTACTTGAGCTTAATTGGTAAGCTCACAAATATAATTTGTTCGTCATATACAGTTTCCCTCGATAACTTGAGCAAATTTTTCTCATCAGGGTCTTAGAGCAGCTTTCTTTATTTGTAGTTATACTTGTGTGTTTTCCCAAGAGAAATTGCGTAGGTAGAAAGAAGAGCAAATTGAAGATAATAAGACGAAAATATGGCGGTTGTTATTCTGTATGCTTCCGTTTCTTTATCAGGAGCTCCTACAAAGAAAGTTTTACCTAAATCGACGTTGCTTTAGATACTTACTTGTTTCTAAACGCCTTCTTATCCCCACTTAACTATAATTTTCTTAATTATAAAATAACATTAAAAAAACGGCCCTCAATAAACAAATATCCTTGTTCCACGGCATAAAAAACGGCCCTTAATAAATAAATATCCTTGTTCCAAGGCATAATTCATTAAAAATTTCTTGTTAGATCTAAAGAATACTTATTACTGAAGTTTCTTAATTAATTTACTTAACAGAATCCGAAGGACAAAAACTTCAAAAGATTGGCGGTGTATCGACAATGCCAAGCGAAAAAAAATACCTGCTTAATAAAAAGTAAGTACAAAGCTATTTTGTTACATAGACGTTAAATATTTATATTTTGCGATAACTTGAGTTATACTTGAGGTAAGTATAAAGAAGGCTGTCATAATAAATAAAATTATGTCTAGATAATAAACGGAGCTGGGTTTGGTCCCTAAAGGAAAGTAGATACAATCGGGCGTCGCGTCTCGTTTTAATTTGACCAACTCCATTTCGGCGCACCTTTGTAGTGGAAATTGTGACACAAGCATAACTAGATATTTATGGCAGTGACCTTGTAGAAGATAGTGTTTAGCCATGAAGCAGTAATTGTTTATAGTGGGAGTACGAGTTAGTTGCTCCTGGCTAATTGGCTACTAAGTAACTGGGTGTTAAGTAACATGCGGCTACTGCGCAGATCGATTGTTCTACTACATGACAGACATCTAACTGAGGCCATGCTTTAAATGGGCGATAACTCTTTCAACATCGACACCCTTCCTATAAAAGAAACCATGTTGCTAAGGAATTCGGACTCAGTGGAAAATAAGCTGCGAAGTTTTATTTAAAGTATTCCAGTGTTATCCACAGCCCAGTCTATCTTGAAGCCGTCGCTACACGAAGCGCAGTATTGTAGGCTAGACGAAGTGTGACTACGAGTGGAAATGATAATTATATTGGTGGAACGAGGCATCTCTCGTTCTCAGCAGCGCCCGGGCAACAATAGAGCTCATCCACCCCTAAAGCGTTGGTTCTATTCTCGGCGGGGTTGTCATTGACCCAGTTCTGTGAGGCAGACAGGCGCCGAGTTGCAACTCGCTTCTGCTAAATTAATACTAATAAAGGTAAATGGCTTAATGCAAACAGTGGTATCAGCCGGCGCGGCGCCACGCTCATGCCTGATGCACAAATTCCGTTTACCGCACGTTTTATCTCATTAATGTATGGCATAAGCCTTAGTTGGATTATTTTATGTTGCAAAAACTCTAAATGAAGTTACGGTTTTAGCGAGAGAAATGTTTGAAACATTCGGGTCTTTTTTTGTCCGCGCGAGCCAGAATCGCTCATGCCGTTGTAGAAAGATTTGTAATTCAGAAAAATTGGTAGCAGGGCTGAATGCCCAAAGACCAGTATCCATTGGGGCGCAAAATGGCCTTAAATTACGAATTCATTAAAGCACACAACGACAGAGTCCGCAACTCATTAGAGACACAACATAAATATTTGAAAAATAGACAATTACAAAATCGAAACTTAAACATGTACTCGTATCTAAAAGAGTGTAGATTCAAATAAAAACAAGTTAGCGGCACCCTACATAGCGGTCAGCGGAGTCTGAAAAATGCGAAGAATACAAGCAATAAAATCTTCTATGATATAAAATTTACCCAGAGCATTCTGTAGAAAATAAAGAATGCGCCGTACAAATGTTGTAGTTTATTTTCTTTCCACGTTGATTCAAGCTTCAATAAACCTTAAAGAGTATCATTTCCTGAAGGAAACGTGTTGCTTTGTGTTTATGTTACTGACAATTTATTGGCTACAATAAGAGTAATGAGTACTTTGTCGATTCTTTTAAGAGTTTCGCAATAAACATCCGCTTTCATTGCTGATTAAAGACCTGTTGGTACTATTTCATTATCAGGCTTTTCCTGATTCCCGCTTAATCCTACGAGTATTCTTTACTTACACATAAAATCATTTAGTGATTGACTGACTACCAAATATAGATGTACATACATAGTTTAGAAGTTGCTGTGGTTTGGGAATAGTGTGGCGAGCTTGACTGCCAAATAATGTTCATGTTAAATCATTGCAGATACAAGAAACAGCTATTCGGAAAGATTTGTACCAAATAGGACGCGTGTCATCATCGACGTTCTGGCCTCCTGGGGGTCTAAAATGGCCACTTTAGCAGATCATAATATGAATTGCGTTAAAAAGCGTAAAATGGACCATCCACGGTCACAGACGCAGTTACTATTATGGAAGGTCTATTTTACGCTTTCTGCTAAAGTGGGCATTTTAGACCTCCTGCTCTTTTCCAATTCCATTTGGGGTCGGCATGAAGACGATGGCGCATATACGAGAGAATATTAAAAACAATTTTTTGAAACATACTCCCTGAGCTGCTCAAAAACGGATTCAATTTTGTATACGAATGAACCCACTGGCATAGTTCTAGTGTGGCCTAGTGTAAGTCTGCAGTCGTTACGTTGGACTATTTTTACATTTAATTCAATTAATCAAGATTTCATTACAATTTTATGTAGGATCCCAGTATAAATTACATAAATGAAAGCTATTAGCAGTCCGAGTATCAGGTAAGTGAGTCACCTAATGATACGATATGTGTTTGATCAGTTAATTACCTATGCTGTTTTATGGATAACGTTGTTCGTGACGGATATTTACTTTATACGATTGCTGAATATTATACCTACTCTAATTTTATCTGTCGCAAATAAAAATGGCGTTACTTATTTTTTATCGGTATTATTTCTTTCAGTAATTCGATTTCCTACTTATTTTACTGAAGATTTTCCTTTTTTTTTTCAATATAAATAAATCATTTATAAAGTCTTGTCATTGGTATCACGATAATTGTAGAAAAACCTTGACTTCGGGTCGTAACCTAACAATGACTTACCAATGCCATAAATCTTTTTATACTGAGGTTAGTTACAAGTACTGTTGAGGATTTGATAAAAGAAGAAATATGAAATGGAACGGGGTCAAAGAAGAATTTATAACAAGAAATTCTTCTTTGCCCCGTTCCCTTTAGACCCCGAAAAATACAATCATATTTTTTTGTCTTTATCGTGTTTAGGTGTTATCATTTCTGCGAGTTCCGCTAGCTAATTAAATTTGACCTCAATTGGACCTCATCTATGTATGTTAATGCAGTTATAGGCCATCAAATAAAACATCATTTTGTATGGGACTGTCACGCGAAAACAATGGACAACATTTCAATGCCTACTCGACCCAAATGTATGCGTCAGCCGACTTTTTGATTAAATTGATTTAAAGATCACCAATAGAAGATATAATCGGCATGACAGTTGACAAAGTAAAACGCCCTTAAAACTCTCCTAAAGTTACGAAATCTAAATTAATTCAGACAGCACATTTTTTTCCTCAAAGCTACTTTGACATTCCCAAGACATGAAAGAACGACAATAAGAACAAAAGAATCCGCAAGTACACTTATGTGTGAGTAGTTATAACATGGTTCATTTTTATGTGCTACTTCAGCCAAAGGGAGCGGGCTATTTGGCGAAAAAAACAGATCTGTTTTTATACGAAAACTCAACGCTGAAAACATATTATTACCCTTGTGAAACTGTGGTTAGGTTTGTTCCAAGTTATTCTATTAATTTAGATGTACGTTTGTTCAATTTTAATTAAGAATACGCCGTTTAAATCATCAGAACTCGATATCAAAACTGAAACTTTAGATGAATCGACAGTATTGGGGATTACTCGAACTTTCGCGCTCGTAAACACGTTCCAATTATAAATAGGATCCTATCAAACATTCGAAATCCATCAATAAAGTAAATAACATCCGTTCGCGATCGTTCCGGCAAAATATGAACGACTAAATGAGTGTTTTCGATTTCACTTAAAACGAAAACGGAAAATAATTCTTTTATAAGGGTTCAACTCAATTACACTCCAGAAACTAGAAGAGCCTCTGTTTCTTTTTTCAACCCGAAGTCGTCGACGTTAAAAAGGAAAAAGCGAGCCCAATTTTTTCTAATTTCTTCATGAAAATGTACTGAGGCACTGTAGGTGTAGCTACTCGTATAAGAGCTGAACATTTTGAAACTGGTTTCAGCAACTTAAATGAAAGCGAATGTTTATTTTTCATTTTATTTTATTTTAGTCTATATTGTCCCACTGCTAGGCAAAGGTTTCCCCCATGGCCTTCCACTGTTGTCTCGGTTTGTGTATATTCTGTTGAAGTTGAAGAAATGTAGTTATTTAAACAATATCTTACTCTAAATTACGACGTAGCCATAATCTATCAAGCATTCAAGCGCTTTGTTCGATAAATCAACTTCCATAATGAGCACCAGATAATAATAGATATTAACTAGGCAGGTCACGTGGTGGTGAACTACATTGCAAAGGCTGGGTGTTCCTTGTTATTAAATAACTTTTATCGACCTACGCCCCGCCGCTTTGCGTACTCACTAGCGACCAAGCCCCAACCGGGGAACTTATTACAAGAAAAGATCTACAAACAAGCCATATCAGAGGAAAATGAAATCATAATAGAATTGCAATTGGTTGCTGAATAAATGTTGATATGCTTTTTTGTGGATTGATACAAAATCTTATTTATTGGTTATCGGAATGAACCTTCACAAATGGATGTTGGATGTCATTTTTACCCGACTTACCCGGGATTTACTTATAGTGTTTTTCGTAGATATATTATTATTATGTTGTCTGCTCTATTGGGACTTCGTAACTCCTAAATGGATGAACTGATTTGGATAAATTATACGTCGCGTCGTTAGATACGTCTTGGTGACAAACAAAAATTTTATATTTTAGGTGCTATATTGTGGACTTCGTTTTTATCTCTATCGCATCTTGCCGAGTGATCAAAATGAAAGGTTTTAAAAGATTACAAAAATAATTATGTGTATTTAACTTACTTATACGTTTAAAAGTCGGAACTTTTATTTAATTTAAAGTATGCTTATTTTTTGCTTTTCAGTCTCGTTTTTAGTTATTTCAAATCTTTTTAAATGGTGAATTGTTATAGCTCAGATTTCAGAAAATCTATTTGAATTTCTAACGATAATTCTCAACAATAGTTCACGTAGCCCGTCAAGGATTATTCAGCAACAAAACAATATTCCTGGTACATTTGATACACAAACTAAATATGTCCCTTGTTGCCGAAGCCCTTAAGTTCAACAAACGCTTGATACGTTACACTTGGCATGATTGCTTAGCTTTTACGATCGGCTACAGACGTAATATTGATCTGCACTTTATGGTGTCTTAAATATAAGCACCGAAACCTCTTATTGTTACCATATAGGTAACATAAACATATATGTAGCTACTGTACCTATTATATAAGCTGCTATGAATAGTTGCAAGCTCGACTACTGTGCATGAGTTCCTGGCTTCGATTTCCAGGTCCTGCAAAGTGTTATTAGGTTATTCCATTAAGAATTTCTCAGTAGCAGCCACGGAGTCTAGAATCATGGTTGATGGCAATAGGCTCGCCCTCTATTACATGGGACTTTGAAAATAACTAAAGAAATGTGGGTATACTAATGGGTAGTGGTATATCTGCCTAACCATTCGGGAATTACCAGGCGAGATGTAATATATGTTATGTATTACATAAGGAGAAAAAACAAATAATCTCGGCTACTAACGCTACATTTTACGAGCTATTATTATGCTACTGAAACCTTAGGAAAATGAAAACATAATGTTGAAAAATTACTTAACATTTAATTTAGAACTTAGTACATTTATGGTGTATAACACGCGAGTTTACTTGCTAATATTTAACTCAGAATTTATAAACACGGTCTGCATATTAGATACAGTTTTAAATAAAATCAGAAAGGGTTATAGAAACACTAGCTTATGGCCGAGGCTTCAGCCGCGTGGAGTACGATAACTGTCTCACGGGATCATAGGTATTAATGATAGGTTATAATCTACCTGTACGCAAAATTTTATTCAAATCCGTTCAGTAGTTTTTGCGTGAAAAAGTTAAAAAATTCAATCCATACTCATAAACATTCGCATTTATAATATTCGTAGGATTATATGAATGCATTCCATGTTCTAAAATTTCATTTTGAAACTAAACTGAAGCTCTAAAACATACTTGAATCAAAGAAAATCGATGTTAAACAGCCGTTCTCAAACACAAGGAATCAAAGATCGGCTTGATGGAGGTATTTGATCGGCGCGATTAAGCAATCATTGGCTCGGGTTTAAGTCAAATTGGTGGTGTTTTACAAATATACCTACGTATACTATCTATTTCCCAGCATCTTCCTCATTCAAAGGCCTTCGGAAAACGATTAAGTTGGTTTGGAAAAAGAAGGTTTTCTTTTTTCAAATAAACGAAGTAATAAAATCGGGTTTCGTTTGGTAAGGGACATGAATTTATATAATCTGTCAATATTTTAGACTTTTTATTCGCCGGGAATTCTCAGATACTGAAACAACGAGTAATAGTATACAAGTTACACTTGGCAGAATTCAAACACGAATTTCTCGAGACAATAACAATTGCAACTTTGAGCTATGATATTTTATAATAATATGGGCTCCAAAATATGGGTTAAATTACGTTACGTAACATGAAAATGAAATCAATGCAGCAGCCAAAAATTGCTTCTAAACGTTGATAAGTTTATATAATATATATTATTATATACGTGCTAGTGACTGTACGTGCTTTGTATTATAATTTGGTGTTATTAAAGTGGTCTCGGTCGTAAGATGAAGAGGTCAGCAGTTGGCGTCACGCTGTCTGCGACCCTAACATTCGACACCAACTACATAAACCAACTCACGACATTCCAGACTCAGTATTACACATTCGCAGGGCACTGACGTATTTCATACTATGTTAAAGCTAGACTCATAAATGTGGTGTATTAGTTTTGCGTGGAACGAATGAACTCTGAGACAGCTAAGATAAGTCGCATAGTCGCTCTTCTGACATTAATCGGATACTGAACGGTCTTTGGCAACGTGTATATTTTTCTTAATAAATAAATATACAGTCGAAATCTCAGTAGATTTACTCACGAAGTAACGTACATTTTGCATTAGGTATGAAGATGTATGGGGATCCCATGTTTAGTTAATGCGACACTCACTTTTATTTGCTTAGAGGAGACGAAATAAGAAAAGCTGGTTGGAAATACGTGAATACCAAAAATTCAACACCCTGATCTTTCTTTTGAGGCTAAAGTGAACATGATCTCGTGGAGAGGACGGAATCTCCAATATTAAACGCAATTCCGCTTCTATCCTCCATAGAGGTCCCTCTGCGGGTCAACGCACCCCTAGAGCGGTCCTTCGTTTCAAATTTCCCTTTGAGATTATAATCACTTCGTGTGGAACTCGCTGATTGCCGGTTTTTCGTCATTTTTACAAGAGTATCCTATGTCTTTTTAGAAACATAGATTAAAGCTGCTTTTATAATAACTACATTACGAGAAAATCTACATTAAAGAGACGCCAACTAAGCCCAGCAAAGCCTTTAAAAGCAAAATAAAAATAATTAAAATGATACGTGTACGTCTAAGCTCTTTGGAAGGGGTAGGCACTGAGGAGGTAAAAGCCTCCACATTGGTAGATAAGGCACGCACGGACGGCACTGCGAATTTCATCACGACCCTCCTTGTTTGCGTCTTTATTTACTTGGAAAATAAAAACAGTGTTGCAGCACGTTCGCTTTTTTATAATAATCCTATAGAAGTAAACTTAATAAAATAACATGGCCGAAGGTTTTTCACGATTCTCATTTCATCAGAATGTTTTTTCATATAGGCCTACATGGACACTTATAAAACGAATTATAGAAACGAAGCTTCAAGAAAGTTAAGTTGATAAAAGTCTTATACGATGCCTCGTCTTTCTTCGACTCAAATTCTAAATCCAAACTTTTTTACAAACCTTTTTATCCAGCCTTCAAATAACGTCTTTCGTAAAACGCTGTGTATCGTTGCCGGAGGGTTCGACCCGCGAAGCCGGGATTGACATTAATTTTAACTTTGAGCAAAATGTGAAGAGGCATTGATCACATTACCGTTTATATTCGCTTCGGAACCAATGAATGTGATGTAAAGCGTTATAAAAAATATTATATAAAACGTATTCACGTCCCCATTGGCTCCTGTAACTCGTTTAAAATAAGGATTAATGTCAGCTAAGCCGGATCGTTAAAACGTAGAGCGCAGACGGCGGAACCAAAATGCTCCGCAAAACTTTAATTTACTAAGTATGTATATTGTTTCAATGATGCTAAAACCAAGGCTTAATCTTCGCCTTTATCTATCCCAACTCATTTCTTATAACAATATGTATCGCTACTGTAGATATAAAAGAATATATCTTTCTTACACATAAACTTATTCAGAATATAAACTTTATGAAGGTCTGTCGCAAATAAAACAATAAATCCCGAGGCCCGTCTGGAATATCGTGAACGATTTGTATATGGGACAATAACGTGAACGAGGAATTCCTCAATATAAAAGAAACTGGATCTAGATTTTTACGAATCCAAAGACATTTCGATAATAGAATTTCTTTCGTATGCTTATTGGGATTCAATATTGTCGACAATACATGCCAATTTCTTTAGATTTAATAAGGCAAACAAGTTCTGGTTCCTATGAATCAATCTCAATAGATTGTGCCTTTACATGAGTAATAGGAGACATCATAAATAGGTGTGCGAACCTCGTCCCAAAACCTGCAATAGACCGCAATCTACGTAAAATTATGTCGCATTTACATAATTCTACTAAATTAGTGGGTTCAAACAGAACGAGAGGTAACTGATTGTTCTACGAGATTTTATTTGGCTGAATTTCCTTAAAATATTCACGACGTAGCAAGTAACAGCTTGTAATATCCAGCAGAAGATAGATAGTACTAGACATACTGATAAGGTTTTTGTAAAGAATAGAATCTTTTATATTCAATCAAATAAAATTAGGTCTCGGAGAGGATTTTTACTTATTTTTAAGAATATGCTACGCAAACAGAACCATGGAAACAATAGATGAATAATTCAAACACAAATCTGTTGGTAAGATCCGCATGCGGAGCTAGTGGAACGTCTGCTGTTCCGAGCCGTTTTATCGTATTCGGATTTTGATCACGTAAAGGGAAACTTTCAATTTTATTCCTATCTTCATTATTAAAGCTTTGTGGTAATTTTCGACAAACGTACTGGAATACTGAAAACGAGAGTTGATCAATTTTCAAAGACGATCGTCCATTTTGTTTTATTCGGTAGTCGTTATCGTGAAATCAACTGCTGTGTAGTTTGCAATAATAAGCAAGGGATTGTGTGTAACCGGAGTCACAGCAGTATCCGATGTCGACCAACCGCCCTACGCATACAACTGTGTTTCATATACTAACACAACTATAGAATATCAAATATCCAATATATTGTGGAAATACAGAAATGGGCTCAACATAAATCTGCCTAGACCAAAGGCTGGCGTAAGTTTCTCGTAGGCGTGAAATATGATATAATTGGAACATCTTATATGACACTAGTGAATGAAATTACAAACTAAGTTCTTGCCAATTTTTGGAATGCTAGATTTCTTTGAGAATCACAAGCATAAACTATTCACGCTATTCAAAACGTTTCTTTCATGTGATGCCGTTAAACTCATGATACAAACATAGCAAACATCTTATCTAGGAATTAGCATTTATATTGAACCAGCCTCGTCCTGCAACTGTATGTCATGCCATATCTATGTGACATGAGTTATCCTGGTTGTATTCCTGGTTTAACAACTTGGAAGCCCGCAATAATAACATGCGTGTGTGTTAAAATTTTGAATAGCAACTTCCATTATGGTCTCGATAAAATATGTAAATGTGTTGCTGTTGGCATCAGGCGTAGATATAAAACAAAGATGTAAAGATATTCTATGTGATATAAATGTATATAGATCCGAGGTATTCTTCATGGGCTTAGAATGCCGGTTAGGTACACAGCGCGGGTCATGACGTCAGCATGGCAGACGTTGGCCGCTCTACCCCACGACACAATATAAATATGGACAGTACGGAAACTACCTACAAACGCTCGAAACCGCACACTCACACAAATCATCGACGGGGCACTTGGCAAGTCTTCGCAGTGCGCTCAGTTGTGCGTGCCGCGCCGAGACGAGTGGTCAGTTGGTCACGTATAAGTTCATATCTCCCGATATTTTTTTAAATGCAACGAACGTATTGCGCGGTATACGGCTGTGTCAACTCGGCTTTATCAGCAGAAAAAAGTATTTTTAATCGACTTCCAAAAAGAGGGAGGTTCTGAATTCGTCGGTTTGGTTTTGTTTTTGTATCATATTTGTTTCCGCATAACTCCCTCATTTATGAACCGAATTGAAAAAAAAAAAATTTAATCGAAAAAGTATACTCCCGAGATGGTCCCACTGTTACCATGTCTGGATCTGAATCTTAACGAAATCGAGGGCAACCATCAAATTTTATAGGCACGTATTACGTGTTTCGTATTTTTTCTAATGCTATTTAAGTATTTACATCTGGCAGTCATTACCTCATGTTGATGAGCTGATGATGGAAGGAATAACTCCTTAACGGTTAGGAGTTGGAGGATAATTCTTAAATAAAATCTTATGGGGTTGTATTCTTTCAGGTTATCTAGGTGAGCTGATTGTGGAAGGTACAAATGTTATGTTGACAGAATAAAAATGTTATGTTGAGAAGTTATCTAGGGACTTCAGCAACCGTGCATAAAAGGGACAACCCTATGGCTTCAATGGAGCGTAGGTAGTTATCGCATCAACTAGGCTTAGTTTCGCTACTGTCCATATTTATACTGTGCCCACGATCACGCGGCTTCCGCACACAATGTGCTATACGCACACAGCTACAAGTTATCTACACGTCTCGCTAAGCTTGCCGCCGTCCGCACGGTTTCCGTTTTCCACATGGTTTCAGCGGTCAGCTTTTACAAACACACTTGTGTAAGGCCCTGCGGCGGCGTGTCCCTTGGTTTTCATGTCAACGCTCACCATCGTAATACCATGAACGGTGGCAAAATTAGTTCCGATCTACACTGCATTGTTGCTACAAGATATATAGCAATAAACATCATTAGGTGAAGTTATTATATCAATCAAATACCCACAAATCTAACCCTTTTTTTTTTTTTTTTTTTTTGGGGGGTGGGAAATCATCAAATAACCCCTCCCGCTCTTGGGCAGAGCGAAAGGGAGTGTCAGACTTCTACTGACTAAAAACCACCCATGTTCCTTCTTCGCCCTTCATGTCGAGGCCTCGGTATCCCTTGCGGACAACCCGCAGCCTCGACAGGCGTCGGCCCTTGCGGGCCCCTTCCAACAAATCTAACCCTCATCTAACGACCAGTACAGTCGGCCTGAAACGTGATTGGGTTACATAAATGTTGCCCAGTTACACAGAACATTTCAGAAAGCCGATATGAAAATACATAGGCACATGACTGCCTAAGGTATATTTGTGCACGGATTAGGTACCTAAGTGAATTAGGCGAATGATGGATAGTTTCGGAAAGTCGAACTCTAACAAATATTATGATAGTGAATATTTTTACGGTGTACTAAAGTTACCTACCTGTTACCCATAAAATATTTTATTGATCTAAATGGATTTAACCACCCCATTTTAAAAATGCATAGAATCTATATGCCTTTTGCAAATTTTACATGTTCATGGCATGCAAGAATACTCTTTTTCTATAAGACTATTTTTAAGCCACAGGCCAAACTAAGGGTTGAACCTAAAAAAACAAGTTTTCCCAACATAGGACACACAAATATTACATAACTATCCATCCCAGTCTATTCTTAGATCGATAGGGCCGGCCTCCTAGGTAAACAAGTTTCCTAAAACCTACAGTACTATAATATTCAAAGGTTTGTTATCGACCGAAGTTGCCAAGAAAAATACTACGTATGTTTTCCAGAACTTGCAGACTGGATTTACATAGTAAAAGACAAACACCGCATTTATCAAGAATTTTCCTTTATGAATATATATTTTTCAACACGTCTTCTGTGGGTTAACGCCCAAGTAGGTATGCCTTAAAATATTCCAGTCGACTTGCATTACCTCGGCTGCATAATTAACTTGAGCCTTGTTTATAGCCTCATTAATTTAAATTAATTATTGTAGTAGGTAGTAGAATAGAAACGCTAAAACATGAATAAATTCCTGAAACTATACTTTTTATAAGTGCTTCAAGAGACATGTCTTTAAATGATTAATTACGAGTACCTTTACAATCATTTATTTTCCATACAGTGTCTGTATGGTAAAAGAAAAAGGCAATTATTTCTTTACCAAACGTTTTACTATTAAACTGATTATTCATCTATTGAAGCATTATAGACGTATGTATTTGTCAACATGATCTTAACTTATTGCATTCATTTTCGTTATTGCTCTTATCAGGCAAGGCTATTAGAATCAACCTCATTTAGGCCTACTTTTCACGTATGAAAAATTGCAGCGTGTTAGTCTCTTGCCCCTGTAAGTCACCATTGGGCAGGTAATAAATAAATTAAAATAACTTTCGAGTTGATATAAGCTTTGATGAGAATAAAATAAGTAAGGAACCCCAAAAACACAAAGTTTGCTTTTATATTTACAAAGCTCTTTTACATCGCCTGTACTGCTTGCCATGCTTTTATTTGGCGAAACAATTTTGGCGTCATGAGTTCATTGACCTGTTACAAGCGAGCTTATAAAATTTCGTTGTATTTGCTTTGTCCTGTTAGTAGGTACTAGGTAGTATTTTATCGCCAACTAAGTATACACGATAGGCCTAGTTTTCAACTTCATTTATGACTACATTAAAACACAAATACCGCCCAGTAGTAAACAGCAGCCCAATTTTCGTGTACATAGTCGGATCATAACCATCTAATTCAACGTTATTTTCAAAAGTGTAGAGTCTGTACAAAATGTAGCCAAGTTACACAAACCAAACTGTGGAACTCTTGCGAAGAACTTTAACGTAAATCATTTATGACTTCAAATCCAACCGAAATATTATGCCAAACGTTGTTACAATAAATCATAATTAATTTATCCAATGACATAACAGAAAGTATCCCTGAAATGCATATGGACTAAGGGTATATCAGAATAAAAGTAATATGATGATGTTCGTGAACTTACCAAATTCTCCTCATACAGATTAGCGCGTGACCCGACTCCCGCCAAATTGAAGCGATCACCGAATACACAGAACGCATTTCACGGATAGCGAAGTAGTCCACGATCGATAATACTTGTTCACTACAAAGGCGTGCGGGCGCTGCACGCGGCACGCCGTGCGTCCTACGCTCCTACCACACATATTATTCTCAAGTTATTATTTTACACGCACGTCCACTCATGAGAAAAGCAACTTGAGACGACCGCAGCGTTCGAAACCTTAATACTTCCCTTCGCTGCAAATATTAGGTGACAGAATCGAAGACGGAGCCAATCGAATACCTTCGAGCGAATAATTTGCACAGCTCCGAACCCAAGATAGCAACATTCTTCAACTAAGATTTCCGACCACAATCTAAGCTAAGAATTTACACTAATATCTTCGAAATTGTCAAAGTTTTCAAAAGTAACGGCACAGAGATACGAAAACTTCGTAACGCGTCTAGCGAATACCAAAATAATATGAACAATATGGGGACAGGAACCGGAGTCGCGTAATAATAAGAGTGCTTGCGTGGGGATGGTACGGAGGGTGCATTGTGCACCGGCGAATTTTGGAAGGGCCCGTTCCGAAAGCCCTTGTTTGCTCCCCCCTGCACTTGCGCAAGATGCGAACCAGTTTTGATTTTTGTGAATCAACTCGTGGAGTTAGCCCGTTCACAAGGGGGGTCTTTCATCCCAATTTGCCGTTAGAGACCGGTGTCGAACTTTTGTCAAACAACGTACGTGGCTAATAATAATATGCGTATAATCGAAACTCGAAACTAATTTTAAGATCTTATCAGAAATCATGTAAAAAGTCACACAAAAGCGACCCAAATTTTAATAATATTAACACACTATAGAACAGGAACGAAGATAATACTTTTCTGATCTGCTTGAAATTCATGAATCACATTGAATTAATTCAGCCAGATGCGAATACGACTAGGTAATATTAGATTATGTTCATGATAAAACTCCAAATACGAAACTAGCTTGTGTAAATTTTTTTTCAGTATTCTGTCAATCTGATACGAATAAATAAAATTGATGGTCTGTTCGTAAATTCAAAATAACAGCTTTTTACTGAATGCATATGAAATTATATACGGTAGGTAGTTACGTTGAAAAACATATATATCTTTCTGTTTGTTACTGCTAATCTCCGAAACGGCTGGATCGGTTTTGACAGGATTTTTAATAACAGATAGCAAAAGTTATACGCAGTGACTTAGTAACAGAAAAAAATAAGGAGTCCGCGCAAGACAAATAAAACTCTTGATAAAAATTTCAAAATTGTTACTTATCTAACAAAATCCAATTAATCCAACACAAACCATATATATTCCACTAAAATACCCAACTGATAACCGAGCCTCACGGTTTTACTTTTAAACTCCTAATATGTAGGTACTACAAATAAAACCTTTGTAATAAAAATTAAAAGGGTTTATTATCAGGGGTCCATAGTCCCAACATTCCCGTCAATTTATAAAACATACTTGCTATACAATCCTGATGTAAAGGGCCCGGCCCTGATACACGAAGGATCATTGTAGGGACGTCATAAAAGACAGAAGCTATTGAATATTTAAAATGTTGACCGATTCACTGTGAATCTTAACCGACCACTACTGCTGAATAACGAATTTCCAACACCCAGTTTATGTTTTGAACTAAATCAAGCACTACCTCATTTACTGCGGTACTCAGAGATATTTAATGATTACTTAAGCCGTTACTTAGTAAAGATTTGACATACTTTTGTATAACAAAACTGTCAAAACCTTTGCTAAGTGATGACCTAAGCAATCATTAAAGCTCTCTGAGTGCGGCAGTTGGTAGTACAGTCATTTGGTCGAAAAAATAGAGGTTACCTGGAAAGTTTTCCGGGAGTTTTTAAAATTGGTAATTTTATAGATTTTGACGTGCTCTTTCCGAATTTTAACTTTGCCACCTCGTATCTTTGCCGCTCGCGCCGCCATATTGCAAAAATGGCGCCTAAAAGCAGTTTTATGATAATAACTCCTTTCCGACGCATTTTACAAGAAAATCATATCTATACAAAATAATAGTAGAGAAAATTTCCTACAATTTATGTCATAACCTTTTTTTTTCCTAAAACCAATAGTTTCGGCGTACGAGCGCCGTAAACCATTATACAACTACGCTATAAAAAAAAAAGGGAATATTCTTGTGATCGCAAGTGCGACTACTTTGCTTGATCCTGGGTTAGATTCCCAGGTCGGGCGAAGTGTTATTGCATTTTTCCATCAGGAATTCCTCAGTAGAGGCCACGGAGTCTGAATTTGTGGCCGGTTGATGGCAATAGGCTCGCCACCTATTACATGGGACTTAAACATAATTGGTGAAATGTGTGTGGGGTGTCCAGTGTTCACAAGGAGTGATGTTATGTTACTACATGCGGACGTCTTGGTCCAGGGGGTGCTGGACTATGACCGACATAAAATAAAATAAAAATAGCCTTTATTAACTTACAACTTACGTTAACATTCTCTTTCTTTGAAACACAACAACAAATACAACGACCGACATAAGCTACTGAAAGTCATTTAGGTCGTTCCTAAAAGTTCTGCAGAAATGCAAATCACTTTAAATACCATTAGACAGTTAACTATGCTCTCAGGACATCTATTCTATAGTAGAACAAATTGTAATGTTATAAAACAATAGTAGAAAAAGCATAGCCCCTTCCTAAGAAAACCGGTGGTGAACCACGGACAGACGGACACACGACGGCAGTCGGACAAGAGAGTGATCATATAAGGGTTCCTTTTTTAAGGGATTTTCCCTATTGAGGTACGGAACCCTAAAAAACGCGCTTCTAACTCTACCTCAAGGTGGTGTGGTGTGGAAACGCGTTATTAGCGCAAACACGTGTTTTGTCGATATCATTAGATACTTTTAGTAAGAAGACGTAATAAACAAGACTATTTGACATCTACCGAGATTTCGTGATATCCGTAGGGATTTCGAGAAATCCCTGATATCCTCATTTCCCTGCGACATATACATTTATATACCTATGGTTAAATTGAAAACCCTCCTCCTTTTTTGAAGTCGTTTAAAAATTAAACTAAGAGCCGAATACTCTTAAAAAACTTATTTGATATAAATAATCATTATTATTAATCGGATTCTATTGTAAGGACTACATATACGCGGCGACCTCTCGCGTCCGGCCCTGGTGCAAGCCATGGTCCGGGGCGAGGAGGAATGGGACGCCGTCGCCTCCTTCTGCGAAGCAGTGATGCTAGCGAAGGAGGTGGCGGAACGTGAGAGGGAGAGAACCTCTCGTCCCAGCCGCCGCGGGAGGCGATCCGGGCGTCGGGGGCCACGTGATGGCTTCCGGCCACCGTAGACGCGGGCCTGTGGACGGTGAGTGATGGGTAAGCTCGCCGTCCGTCCGTCTTATGACGACAACAGGCCGTGTCGACGGCGCGTTCGTGTTCCACGCGCGCCTCAAAGAGATGTCAGCAACATGGAAGGGGCCCGCAAGGGCCAACGCCTGTCGAGGCTGCGGGTTGTTCGCAAGGGATACCGCGGCCTCGACATGAAGGGCGAAGAAGGAACATGGGTGGTTTTTAGTCAGTAGAAGTCTGACACTCCCTTTCGCTCTGCCCAAGAGCGGGAGGGGTTATTTGATGATTTCCCACCCCCCAAAAAACAAAAAAGAAAGGACTACATATACAAATTTTAATAATATCGCAATTCTAAGGACCTCCGAGTAGCCACTGATGCCACGATAGGCGCGGGCGTGGCTATCTACCGCATGTATTTTATGTTTTAGATTCGATATCTAACATAAAGAAGATCAGTCTATGAACTGATGATCGCTACAAACAACGATGGACAACTACAAATATTTAGCTCTGTGAATCCCGAAAATTCTTTCGAGCCATGATTCTATTATGTTAACTGTTTTGCAATCCCAAAATAGATGTGATGACAATAAAGTCAAACAGCGATGAAACATGAGCTAACACACGTAATATTTTAATGGCTGATCGATTGATCGACGTGCGGGGTAATGATTGATTATACTTTTTCAAGAACTTAGTTTATACACACTGCTACACAATCTATGACGGATTACCTACCAATTATTTTAATTTTCCTTTGTTAACTAATAAAATTGAAGAATTTGTAGTTTGGTTCAATGTCCACAAAACTTTAATTATAAGTACATACGTATCATTTTGAAAGAATTTTCTTTTCAACTCCTAACCGTTGAGGAGTTGTTCCTTCCATCAACAGCGCATTCACATAAGATTATGATTATCAGACGCAAATACTTGAACAGCTTTATAAATTAATGGAAAACGTAATAATTGCCTATAAAATTTGAGGGTTGCCCTCGATTTCCCTGGGATCCCATCATCAGATCCTGACTTGGTGACAATGGGACCACCTCGGGATTATATTCTTTCGAATACAAAAAGAAAGTAGAAAGTCGGTCTACAATTGACGGAAATATCGGTGAACATACATAAAAAAAATACATACACACGAATAGAGAACTTCCTTCTTTTGGGAAGTCGGTTGAAAAGAGAAGTCCTGTCTGACCGACTCAACAACGCCCAACCCAAACTAAATTTTAACTAAATTTTTGCACAGAGGTTCCCTTTATAATGTAGACAAGGAATGATATATAATGATGAAATTCAACCTCTAAGGGAGTTAAATAGGGGATGGAAGTTTGGATGGAAAATCGTCATTATAGGCGGGTGCAGCCGCGGGTAAAAGCTAGTCTTTATATAAATGTAGTTTTTACACAAGAAGACTGTCTGTGAATAAGATTGTATGTAGTCCCTGATTTGGTCCCAGGTTGTCGAAAAAAGCATATGAATCTACGATTTTATACAAAAAATAGGATAGTAAATGGTGGCGTTTTTAGATAATATTCACATTTGACAAATATGTTTTAGCAGTTAGAGGAGGATAAAATTGTATCAACAACCCGTCAATATAAAACAATACCAGTAGAATATATAATTTGATTTCTTCCTTAATTTTTATTGTGCTTGCCACGACTAGTCGCGACCGTTCGATCTGGGTTTTATACTATTTCCTTGAAATCTTTGTATTAAAACAAACGAGAAATGAATCGAACCAGCTCAAAACAGCACTTGGGAAAGCAAAACCTGAGACAGTTCTAGGAGTACTTGTTATTTAACAATTAGCTAGACATCTGCCGCTAGGGCGTTCCACGATAGTGGCGGTAAGTCCCCTCTTTGAGGAGTTGCATGAGACTTGAGAGGCGCCACGGCGCCCTCACCTTCCGTCTGACGCACTCCTCACCGGACACGGTTGTTTCGAGAGGAACCTCCACCGAATCAGGCGGGAGGAAACGCCCGGATGCTACCATGGTGAGGATCGGCCGGAGGACACGGTGGAGCACACCGTGGAGGCCTGCCCCGCTTGGGTGGAGCCCCAGCAATCAGCGGCGGCGACCTCTCGCGTCCGGCCCTGGTGCAGGCCATGGTCCGGGGCGAGAGGGAATGGGACGCCGTCGCCTCCTTCTGCGAAGCAGCGATGCGAAGGAGGTGGCGGAACGTGAGAGGGAGAGAACCTCTCGTCCCAGCCGCGGAAGACGCTCCGGGCGTCGGGGGCCACGTGATGGCTTCCGGCCACCGTAGGCGCGGGCAACAGAAAATCTCACAACCTCAAATATTCTTCTTGATAAAACACAAAATGAAAATATTACTTATCGCTGTTTAGAAATCTAATATTTCGAACATACTTCGATTGCTCTTTGATGAAGACTAAACTTAAATCCCTTCTGAAATAATTTTCTAGCTCTAAGTATACCTATTGAAAACTTAACCTATTAGAGCCATGATTGTAGTTAAACAGTTTTTGTCTCACTGATCTCGTACACACATTCTCTCATATTAAAATGAATGACAGCTCAAGCGACGCAAGTTAGGATGCTATTTTCTTTGTTTTGCAAAACTGATTTGTCCACTTTTTGGGCTTTATCGCATTCGGCTTCATAGGTCCCCAAAAAATTGATACAGGGCCCTACTAGGACTTGCTACACCACTGTCCTTATCTAAATTCATTTAGGGTCGGCGCAGCATGTCTTCTTCTTCGATACTTGTCTATTACTAGTCATCTCATCAGACACCACCTTCCTTACCATATCATCATTTAAACAGTCAATCGACAATTTCTTTGTCCTTCCTCGACTCTTATAGATACCCATCCACATTCATAAATTATCTTGCGGAATAATAGCTCTAAATTAGTCTTATTAATGGTGAACACCGCAACAAAATCCAGAGTATATTTCATAAGATCTAAGCGATCACACAAACGGGAGATGACATAGTTTTTTTACACAATTAAAACCTACATAGATAACGATTTACTTAGATATGCAGAGAACATAATAACTAATAATAAGGTAACCTATATATATTACACCCTATGGATATAATTTAACAGCACAAACAGCGAAATGACAAAATGTTACTTTAAAAATATCTATGTGATTAAATAATAACATCAGAAAATGTAATTATGTTTAATGTTTTTACTAATTCAATTAATTAAATGAATATTACACAATTCTAAGGTATTTGGTAAATTCTCCGGTGAATACTATACCTATTACTCATGACATAAAAGACATCGAATTAATACCGTGCGTGCGCAAACGTTTCCAAAAACAGTCACCTACATTGCACAAAAGTTACCTACTTGAATATTATTACCGACACTGTTTGTTCAAATCATACACCGAAACGATGACATAATTTATCCTCTCATTGACAATATTCAGTAAAGCCTATTACCCTTTTTTTTTTGTCGGGTGGAAAATCATCAAGTAACGCTCTTGGGCAGAGCGAAAGGGAATGTCAGACTTCTACTGACTAAAAACCACCCATGTTCCTTCTTAGCCCTTTATGTCGAGGCCGCGGTATCTCTTGCGAACAACCCGCAGCCCCGACGGGATGGTATTACCCCTTGCTCATCCTTTTCTTAGTCATTAATTGGGTCTCTAAATGATACAATGTATTGCATTATTATAACACTCAAGCAGTTTAATTATTATTTATGTAGTTCCCGAACGAATAATTAGTTCTATCTAGTTTCCACAAGATGACGCAGACTACAATTTCATCGGTTCTCTTTGGTTTGGCGTTGCGCTAGTATATCGATTTTACGAACAACACTCAGTATTGGCACAAGGAAAAATGTTTGGAAGGAAAACCATTTTATCGCAAGAATCTGAGGTGTTTTTCTGAATCATTGGTAGCCATTAAGTTTCTAATGAACAGGCACGTCCGTAAATACACTTCCCATTAATAGAAATACTACTTTGAAAATATTGATAACGTGTTATTTTAAGTGAACCGTCATGGCAACACACAAATGTCTATGAATTTGACCCCGAAGCTCGTGTCCGGAGCAGAAGGAGAGTGTGGTGTAGGGCCAGGCCCTTCGTATTTGATCTTCATCTTGTCGAATATTGTGTAAAATGGGCACATAATAGGTAAATAAGATATTTTTATACGCATTTCGCGAGCGTTTTCTCCTTCTATTCGGATAACGTTCTTAATTTGTTCCATTTAAAATACATCGCGAGACATACCGTGTACGAGTTCGTAACGCTAAGAATATCGTACAAAGTCGCGTAATGATAATTTTATTAGTATAAAAAATAATATCAGTGATATATTTAAACCATTTGTGACTGTGTTCGGGATTTCTCTCGTGATCGGTGTAGATATTTTTAATTCGTTACATTATAATGTCGTCGGGATTTTGGTGAATGTGTTGAGACAATGGTGTATCGATTATTTTGCGCTAACTAAATGTCATCCCGGTGCCGTAGTGTTAATATTAGAAGTCTATGTTTGTGACCACGATTACTATTGTCTAGGCATCTACGCGTTTTATATTAAGCATGCAGAACTTCAATTTAGCTTGAGTGACCAAAATAGTGCCGACGTTTTTCATTCGGATAAATTCATCCGCTCCTTGACAATATCTATTTTCTGACTATTTCGTGAGTGGAATAAGAACAGCAAGATATAACAGAAAATATAAATAGCGCTTATAGTTCATAATGTAACTATCGAGTCATGGGTTTATAAAACATTTGATATTTTGGAAAGCATAACTGCACAAAAAATGAACATCATATCGATATACGAAGCTTATTTTCTACATGATGCACTTAAGACGTATAGTTGTATAGATAGACTTTATGTGTTTGTACCAACACAACATTTTATTTGTTTTCGTCGTGTAAAATACAGTTTAAAAACTGCCACTATGAAACTTTAATCCCGAAAAATATTTATTTGTGTATTATCTTATTAGTAAAAGCATAGTCTTGTCCGTTGTCAATTTTTGACATCTTTTGATATAATCCAATTATAGAACTACGCAATCATGACATGACATTAAAATAAAACTAGTTTCTTTCAATACCACTCACGTATCTTTTTTTTTGTTCCAGTTACATACTCAGATATCGAAGTTCGTGCTCAAAGTTTGCGCAGTAAGTTCACGATTACAACCTGGTGAAGTAAGTACTGTGTTAAAAATGTCTAATCCAAACCGTGATGGTGTGAGTACGCGATTTTCCGATAATTATGATCTAAAAGAAGAATTAGGAAAAGGAGCATTTTCAATCGTACGTCGTGCTGTGCAAAAATCAACTGGATATGAATTTGCGGCCAAAATTATAAATACTAAAAAGCTCTCAGCCAGAGACTTTCAAAAGTTGGAGAGAGAGGCGCGAATTTGCCGAAAACTTCAGCATCCCAATATCGTAAGACTTCATGATTCTATCCAAGAGGAACATTTTCACTACCTGGTATTTGATTTAGTAACAGGCGGTGAATTGTTTGAAGACATTGTTGCCAGAGAATTTTACTCTGAAGCTGATGCATCGCACTGTATACAACAAATTCTTGAATCTGTACACCATTGTCACCATAATGGAGTTGTGCATAGAGACTTAAAACCAGAAAATCTTTTACTAGCCAGTAAAGCTAAAGGCGCTGCTGTTAAACTTGCTGATTTTGGATTAGCCATTGAAGTTCAAGGCGACCAACAAGCGTGGTTTGGTTTTGCCGGTACTCCTGGCTATTTATCACCTGAAGTACTTAAAAAGGAACCGTATGGTAAGCCTGTAGATATCTGGGCGTGCGGTGTGATCTTATACATTTTGCTTGTTGGTTATCCTCCATTTTGGGATGAAGATCAGCATCGGCTGTATGGGCAAATTAAAGCTGGTGCTTATGATTACCCATCTCCAGAATGGGATACGGTGACACCTGAAGCGAAAAGCCTCATCAACCAGATGTTAACTGTAAACCCAAGCAAGAGAATAACGGCTTCCGAAGCCCTCAAACACCCATGGATTTGCCACCGCGAGCGTGTTGCATCTGTTATGCACAGGCAGGAGACCGTGGACTGCTTGAAGAAATTCAATGCTCGGCGCAAACTGAAGGGTGCCATCCTGACAACTATGCTTGCTACACGCAATTTCTCAGGAAAATCTATGGTGAACAAGAAAGGAGATGGGTCTCAAGTAAAAGAGTCGACCGACAGCAGCACAACGTTGGAAGATGATGATCTGGACAAGGATAAGAAGGGCGTAGATAGAGCATGTACTGTAATTTCCAAGGAGCATGATGAGGATGCCCTAACGAAAGCTGATTCGTTTGGAAAAGCTCGTGGCGACAGCAACGCTTCTTTGCGCCGAGCAGAAGTAATCAAAGTTACCGAAGTGCTCATAGACGCAATCAACAACGGTGATTACGACACCTATTCCAAATTATGTGACCCTAACTTGACGGCGTTTGATCCTGATGCGCTAGGAAATCTCGTGGAAGGCGTCGAATTTCATAAGTTCTTCATTGATAACACGCCGACACACGTGAAAACCAATACTACGATCTTAAATCCTAGAGTGCATCTGCTCGGTGATGATGTAGCTGTAATCGCATACGTGTGCGTAAGGCACAGCGTGGACGCCGAAGGCCGACGGGCCTCACACCAGTCGCAAGAGACACGCATATGGCACAAACGCCACAACAAGTGGACGGCAATACATTTCCATCGCTCCTAACTAGTCCCTTCTACAACCCACTTCTGTACGGTAGAAGATAAAGGTCTCGCAAATCAGATTATCTATAACGGTGATGCCCTTGCAGCAATTGTAACTTTTCAAAGTATTGAATGAGACCACGAAACTACGATCCTCTTCTTCGTACAATATAAAATTTATTATCCAATTCTGCTATAAAAACTTACACGAATTTTATTAGAATTCTTTGTAATCCAAAAAATTAAGTTAATTACTTATAGGTAAATGTTATTGACACCGGTGTAAGCGATTCGGAAGTTAATTCTTATCCGTTAAAGTCACTTAATAAAAATTTACGATGTGGCTAAATGTGATACCGTTAAATTCAATGCTTTGTGCTAGTTATAGTAGAGTGTACAAACAATCTGATCTCTGACAAAATCGAAGATATGTCAACGAATATCAAGGCAAAGTGTTGATTATCAACATAGCTAATGAAATCTCAACATAACAACAGATCTGATACTAATGAATCTATATTATAAGTAAATCAGCAAAAAAATTCAAGATTTAGAATATTTAGCACATTTCTCAGTAAGTCTCTCTACATTTTTAACTATGAATGTTTTGTCGTGCTTAAAAATGGTGTTCTATTTGTTATCAAATACCTAGTTATAAGATTTAAGTAACTAATAAAAAATCATGCAGTTATTGGCACTATGCACTTAGAGTTATCTGAACAGTGAGGACGTAGTTTAATAAAATTAACTTTCATCTATGTATTTGTAGAATACCTCAATTGCATTACATTTTCTTCAACTACTTAGAGCCTCGTGTATGTATTAGCTAGTGCAGCATCAATGTGCGTATTATATTTTAAGTGGATTATATCAATTTCGTCAATTTTAGATTTTAATGTTAATGACATTATTCTGCTTTTGGCTTTACTCACCTGGGCATTAGTGGGAAATGATGATTCATTTTAATACCTACCTACTACCTACCATTTTAATTGAGCTGAACTCATTGTTTGCTGTGTTGGTTCTGTACCTGATTATCAAAACAAATCGTACTTGAGATAGCTTAGAATTTTAAAGTGATAACTGTGCAAGAGAATGGTCTGCTTGTTGGTATTTGTATGAACTAAGAGGAGCTTTGTCAACAGTGATATTAATGTAATAAATGTAAAGTGTTTTTTGCACAGTTTCACTTATGAAATGTGCTTTAAATATTGGATCTATAACTGTAAGTCTGCAGTAAATTCAGTATTTCCTATAAATATAATTAGATATAACATTTAACCACGTTTTTTACAATTTTGTAATATATTTTAGTATAGTTAGCAAAACTTAATTTACAAACATCAAAAGGAGTTGGAATTGTAATATTAAATGCATAATAAAAAAAATATCTACATTGTTAATCAACTTTTCATGTTGGTATTTTCACTGTATACAGAGTACATAGTTGTGCCATTATCATTGAAATTAGTGCCAATAACTGTAAAAACTAAAAATGTATTCTAGTCTTTATTGTTACCTACGCATATTTAGTAATTAATCAACATTTTAAAATTAATTTTGAACATATATATTTACAAACATAGGTACATAAACTTACATTGTGTACATAGAGATATTGATTTGCACATTGCATGTTTAAAAGTGTCGTCTTCGTCATTAGATAAATAAAATATTTTCATTGAAAATATTTAATGAGGGTTTGTTATCTAGATCATGTTGAATTTATTTAATAATTTACTTCTAAATAGTGGCTCTCCATTAATGTTAAATAAAAGACTAGAACTCGCTCACGGAGCTTGCCGGACCCCTGAAGGCATAGATAGATATATATAACTAGAAACATCTGTTATGCTAATCCGTTGTTGGAAAATAGCGTTACATAGGCATAACACAGCTCGTTAGTATTATTAAATTCAGTCTGTAAACATCACAGTAGGTATGTAATTTTAATGTTTTTATTACTAAGTTATAATTATAAAATTTTATTTTTCATATGTTATACAGTAGCCCAAACAGCTAATGTATTGTAAATTCGCTTTATGTTACCTTTGTATAATGTATAACTATGGCTGAGAGTTTGCATTGGGTCTATATATATAAATCCCTTTTCCCAATAAAATCTTATGGGTATTTACCTACTAATAATATATTATATGTATACATTTTGAAAGTATTAATATTCATAATGTTTCAAATCAAACACCAACATTAATACTGGTATTAAATTATCTAATATTTTATTAAATAGATAAATATGTTACATGACTTTCAATGAAATACAATATTTACTATTGAACTGTTAAATTTTTGTCAGAATTTAATCAAATACTAAATGTAAAAATGTGATGTATATAATATATACCTACCTAATTCAGTATGATGCACAAATCTATCATCATGATTGTATCTTCCAGAATATTTCACAAATCTCTTGAGAACAAGAATATTTTAAGTACTTATGTATACTTTTAGTCTTCCCTGGACATGAGTCCAAACACCAAATTAAAGGGATACCTACACAAGGCTACTATCAGCTTAAATTCAATAGTTTAACTTTTTCAAAAATTTAATCTGCTCTCCGCAAATTGTTAATAATGCACATTTACCTGTTTGCATGCATTTATCTCACTGGCTTGTACATTTAGGAGGGCTTTTAAAATGACATTTAACTTTTTCCATTGGCTGCTTTTTATTATGTACATTTACAATACTTATAATAAATATATTAATAATAAATTATTTTACCTTAAAAATGTACTTAAACTTTACCATTACATGTGACCATTTGTGCCACCGCCCCAGTGGTATGGTGGCTTAACACAATGTGCTATCACAAGATGCCTGTGAGGCTAGATACAAATGGTTCCATGACATTAAAATTATATACATAATATGGGTGCATTGCAATAGGGGTACATTTTTAAAATATACTAGAATAAAATCGTTTTTGTGTCATAATTTTCAATTAATAATTACTTGTGTAGTAAAATTGCTGGTAATCCTCAATAGATTAACATTTATCTATATTCAGCTAGAATTGTGTTTAATGTTTTAAAGCCAAACATAATTAATATTGCGATGTTAATATTTGTAAGGCTATATCAGCATTAACTTAAAATCATTATTAGGGTGTTGAATAAGTGAATATGAACAATGTGTTTAGTCGAAATTCCAATCAAATTGCACCCTTGCCTAGGTATGTGGTTGAGATTATTTTATAATATGTTTTAAAGTTAGAAATATTACTTACCAAAGTAACATACTTTAATGCACCACAAATTTAATTTAGGATTTGCTCTGTTTCATTATGAAGGCTAAGTTCGTTGTAGAATAATATCCAAATGTGGAGTATAGGTGTATTAAAGAATTGTCAGTAAATTTGTATTCAACATAATTTCTTGGACCTCTGCATTGCCGATTATCATGTAAAATTCTCTAAAATAAAGTTCTTTTGATCTACAATAACATGTGGTGTTTTCTTTAACATTTTACGCTGCTTACCTGCTTTTACATCTACAGTATTATCTATTGAATAATAAAACAACGCTAATGACCCTGTACTCAATTTATTTACATAACACTACATTTATTCAATATATACTTTACATATAAATATCACACAATACTACTTAACTACTTAACACTATACAGTGCAGCTGTCATTGTTCACAAAACTACGAACATACCTCAAACAATACTCAGATACTTCATCTTAGAGTGAACACCTTTACAGCCATCAATGGTCACATTGAAGTTCTTCAAGATGTCCTCTAGTTCTTTTTGACTAAGTGTTCTGTCACCCAATTCCTGTTTAATACATTCCTTTAGATGTGTTTCAGTCAGAGGTTTAAATTCCACCAACCTCTTTAATGCCTCTATCTCAGCAAAATTGTCCAGTAGTCTTGCATGAAATGACTCATCACAATTTTTGATAAATTCTTTGGTTGACTCATAACAATTGTAAATTAGTATCACAATAATCTGTTTCCCTAAGTCTTTACTTTTCTCTGTAAGTTCTTTGATTTGTTTCTTGATATGCATATCATCTACAGTCAAATCATCCACTATTATTAATGCAGTCTTACACATAGTCAGTCCATACATAAAATCTGTTGAGAATGTAGTTGTGAAACTAGGCATGGTGTAATGATACACATTTGAGCAAGGACCTGTAGTTTGTAACAGAATAGAGGAGGCAAAAGTTTTTCCCACACCAGTCCCTCCAGTGAAGAGTAAAAGTTTACTTCTTTCTTCTAGTTCTAATGTCTGCATAATCCTGTTGACTGTGTCTGACTGACCAAATAGTTTAATTGACAGTGTGTTTCTTAATTCTTCAATGTTGAATTCGTCAAAGCACTTTAAACTATAGATATGGAGTGCAAATATTGACATTAAGATAATTACACCTATGGATAGTGTCTGAAGTACTGCATTATTATAACTTTTTGTTGGCTTCTGCATGTTGATGTGAAATTTCTTTACAACAGACTGACCTTCTGGTGGTGTATTACCGTTGGTTAGTTTAGCTTCTTCAGTAGGATCCACTTTTTCAATCTTAATAAAAGTCTTCATGGGAAAAGAATCATTGAAAGAAATATCCATTTCTCTAACGGAATGACCACTAGTATCAATGTCCATTGGTTCATAGCTTAAGTTATGATTCTCCATCATATCATAATACATCTAGGCACTCCCAGTTACCAACATAACCTCTGCACTACTCTGCAGTGATTAGTGCAAAGAATCACTATCGCAAAACATCGATAAGTTTTAAGTTTTTGAAGAAATATGATTTTCGAATTTAACCACCACAAAGATTTATGACATTGACAGTAATGACAGTCAGTGGCAGTGACAGACTGATAGCTGATGAGCCAAACTTCCAATGTTGCCTCACATGGCGTTTTCAATATTTATTTTCATCATCACACTCACAGAACAACAGGGCTATTGCGTATCTTTTTAAATGTCAGTGGCTATCATAGTTTCCATCAGTCACTATCAATTGGCTAAGGTTTGGTACAAAATAGAACCATTTGACAGTTAATCGATGGACCCTATGCTAGCCACTGACATTTAAAAAGATACGCAATAGCCCTGCAGAGCACACTGCTCCTCTCATCACTACCATACATATTACTCACAAGCTATAATAATATATTTATGGTAAAAATTATAATAAAAAATGGCTATCCATGCCATAGAAAAGTTAAGCCGCCATCTTATTTTTGCATGCAATATCACAACATGCTTATAAACGGCGCTCTTATTGCCCTTTAAGCATTAAGAAATCAATATAATGGTACTCTGTGGTGCATGCAGCCATGCAGGAACCTAAGGTTTAGATTGCATTAAGATAATAAACAAAAATGTAAGAAACTAATATTCTGAGCCAAAATTGATATTTTTTTTCAATAATCGACTAGAGTCCCAACTTTGTACTGATTGGACATCTCTACTCCATTCAGACAGGAGAGGTCATTGTACCAAACCTGTCACGAAACAGTATCCATCAACAAAAATAACGTTAATTTCGAAATGGGTGATAAAAATGATCTAAATGATGGCCAAAATAATATTTACAAATCAACGCCTCCGTCAACAAATAGAAGAGTACGAAATCCTTTTGATAAAGCACTGATTGACAAGTTACACAAGCCAATATGCAGGTGAGTACGCTTTCGTTTTTCACACTGTCGAGTTTGAAATCGTGGGGATAAAATGTGAATTTTATTTTATTTTTTCGTTAGTCCGGGTATGTGCAAGATATACAAGAAAAAGAACACTGGATGTTTCCGCTGGGATATTGACCAGGCGTGTACCCTGGTCCCTGCAGACATTGTGGCGTGCAACAGTCAGTTCGAGCCTACGCCCGATCCAGCTTTGGAAAAAATTGCAGAAGAGGCTACCGACAGGTAATCACCAATTTCTTGCTAGTTAATTATCACTATAATAATCTCACGAATATCAGAGCTATGAGAGAATTTTCTAATGCATTTTGCTATAGTATCCTTTACAATACTGGAGCTGGAACAGAATAATGATCTAATTTCCTATAATTTTGTTTCTGCATTCATACAACATTGTGACCCAGTTTAACCTTTCATGTCGGATTGTAGATCCACGCGGAACACAATGGCTTTTTAATTGTGTCTATATTCTCGTTTTCTTGGCACACAATGAGTTAAGCAAAATATACAACCATATAAAAAAACAGGGAATAGAATCGCTCAATGGTAATTCATTCAAACTTAATATTTCAAAGCTTATAGAGGGAGTTGCCCTAAAATGTTGTGAAGAAGAACCCAATAGAATTTGTTTTTCATTTAGTTTCCTCAAAAATGTCTGTAGAAATGAAGACAGTCAGAAATGACACTAAAGATCTCTCAATTTGATTGGAGAAAATAATAAATATTGTAGCATTGTGAATTATTCAACTGATAAAAAAGAACTTGCAGTTTTTATAAGTATTATGTCTCTGGACTTGACTCCTAAAGACCCATTGCAGTGACTTCAAAACCCTACACACACACTTAAGTTTTTCTGAATATTTTCCAGATACTTCTCACAAGAAATGGTCATGCCCAGTCCATTGATAGAAACTTCCAAAAAAGTGAAGCCGCTGCTTCAAACATCTGTTGAAACCAGTGTCCACATTGATAGTATAATTAAAGAAAAAATTGTGGTTACAAAAGAAGGTAAGTTTTTAATTGAAACAACATGTTATTTTTTCTGTTCTATGCTTTGATCAAGAACTCTGATTGAAGGTAATGTTTTAATTAAAACCATTTGCTTTGATTCTAATTAATTGTAGATTTTATTCATGCTGATTGAGAATCGTAACTATGTTCAGGCATAAAACAGAGCTGATCAATATTTCACCAGTTTTGTTGTGAGTTTCTTATAATTAAAAAAAAAGAAAGAAAGAAAAATATTTATTTGGACAAGCACAGGAACTACAAAAATAATAAAAAAAGAATCAAAATTAAGGAATTAGGAATTAAGGGGCCTTTACCCAGCATTAATCTAGGCTCAGAACTAAAATAACATTGCAAATATTGATTAATTGAATATAATAAAAAGTTTATTTAGTAATCAACAGGTTTAACAGATACATTGTAGAGACCTTCTTTTAAGTATGGAAATACCTGTAACAGAAGATACAAGGCCTGTTAATAATTAAAAGCATGTTTGTATGGTCTTATATGACTGAATAAGTGAATGTTTACATTAACTTTACAAACAAACTAAGTAATAATTATGTAGAACACTATAAAACCATTTGTACTTACTACTATATTATGCCCAAGGTGGAAACTAGACTAGAAAGAAAGGGTTGGTGTTTACAAACAGAGCAGTGAATGAGAAACATAATTATTATGATAATGTGTTAATAATTATGCGTATTATGTCCTTTTGCAGCGAATATTAACTTTGTTTGACTATTCTATGTAGTTGCCCCATTTACTTCTATTACCTAACTAATAACTACTAATGTAGGTAAAATACAATTTTATTGTTAGTTACTTAAGTTGGGTACTTATTTCATTTCAACTTTGCCATCCAGTTTGTCTGTTACCTTATCACATCTAAAGGGTTTAATGAAATTTCGCATATAGATATCAGTGGTGTGACTGGGCAACAATACAGCAAGCCCAAAACCAAGCAGACTGTTCAGAAACCCTAACATCTTGGAGAGTAGTAGGTTATAATTTCAACCCATGCTTTTAGGCTTGCATGACAGCACCATCACTAATAAATAGGCCATGACATGGGTTAAAACATACTATTTTAACACAGTAGTCCTTTGGGATAATTTCTGACCTCCATCTGGACAAAACCATAGAAATACTCTTGTAACTGATATCTTAAATGTAAAGTCATTTCATTTATTATATTTTTTCCAAAACTAAGGTATGGTCAACAGCTGTTGTGTGACACCAAAATTTTAGTTTCAGCACAAACAGTTCTCACTCTGCCACCAGAACTGCCTCCAGAGCTTGAACTTCTGCTTCAGCCATTTTGTACCTTTACACAGGTAAATTTTAACATCTCTAGGTTCATTCAGTTTTACGGCACATAGTCATTCAGATACCATCATAACAGGCAGGGAGAAAAGTTGAGTAAGTATTCATTTTACAGATACTTCTTCTTCTTAATTTCTTATCGTGTGGGCAGTAAGGTCTAACAACCCCACACACCCTAGTGTCAGAGTTTCTATACCGCCTCAAGGGCCTCTGACATGGTTTGACGACCGACATTTGGCGGCTAGGAACACCGGGTTATACGTGCCTTCCGAAGCACGGAATCATCTACATCACAGATACCGATTTATTTACATTATTGATGTTTGTAAGCAGGACTATGAATCAATATACATATTTGAAATGTCTTAGTACTGAATTCATGCTGAGTTTTCACATTATGAAAACAAAGATTCATTTAATCTATCAGAAAGAATCAGATTATTTAACTTATAAGATAAATAACTTTAAAAATCGGTTTATAATCAGTAAAAAAAATACTTACTGAATCATTGCCCTATCCAGTAACATCCTAAAATGTACTCTAAAGAGTCAAATCATCAGTCTTCAATACATGATAAAAAGTGAAAAATCATTGTTCATGGTTGCCTCAATGTTGTGCAGCAGTAGTCTAGTGGAGTGTCCATCGGACTAGCAAGTCATATGCCTTTTAATTTTTTGCCGGGTGGAAAATCATCAAATAACCCCTCCCGCTCTTGGGCAGAGCGAAAGAGAGTGTCAGACTTCTACTGACGTCGAGGCCGCGGTATCTCTTGCGAACAACCCGCAGCCCCGATGGGAAGTCATATGCCTTGTGTTCGAACCCAAAGCACGCACTTTGGATTTTTCGGGTTCATGTTTGTATTGTATAATTATATTATCACTTGCTTCGGTGAAGGAAAACATCGTGAGGACAGCAGATGCCTGACAGATATTACTCGACGGCATGTAAAGTTAAGTTAGAGGCCCGTGGGTGAAAAACTCTGACACTAGGTCAGGCAGTCACAACACGTTAAAGAAGAAGAATGTAGTGCTCGCAAATAGGGATGTTTACTGACTTTAAGAATTATGATTTTAATTTGTCCGTCTGTTAGATTATCGAAAAGTATTGGATACGTATTTTTCGTTTTATCAAATCAATAAAAAATTACGAAGATAAATCGCGTCAAAGATTTGAGTGGGTTCAAATCTGGTAATGACGTCACTTACCGGTATAAAATGTCATACTAATGTCTTAGAATATGACGTCACACGAGTTTTCAAAGCACTGTATCGTCTTCATTGTTTGTTTACGTGAAAAAAGAAAAAATACGTGTCCAATATTTTTTGGAAATCTATCTGACGGACTAATTAGATTTTTTTAGTTAACTACCCTATTATTGAGGTTCTTCATCATTATCATCTTCATATAATATCACCATCGTCAATCATTGAGGTCGTGTGGCAATAGGTTCCTTTCTGTCATATTCTTATTTCTGTTTACAGGAACAAAACATGTCAGGTGAGTACGAGATCACGGCCAATGGGTCTCTACGTCGGAAGCTGTTCTTCTTCGAAGAGCACAGTGATATGGAGCACTATGATTCGGAGCAGACTGATGATGAGATCCATGTGGATCAACGACCTCCTTCCAGTTATGAGGCTCACACTCCTGTAATATTCAGTCCTGATCTTGTGAGTATAATAAAATGTAACATATTGTTAGTGATTTGTTAGGAGAAATTCCTAGTGAGGGGCAACTTGCCTCTTGATTCAACTACAAAAAATTGGTTTTCAATATCTGCTTTCCTGATGTGTTGTTCTACCATAAATGGATGTATGCAGGCTCAGAAATTATATTATTGCGGTACTTGTACTTCCTTGTTCAGCACTTCATTAGACCACAAGTTACAAAGGGGTTTGAATTTTTTTTGTATGGAAGCTGGCATATCAACCTGGCCGCCATTTTGTTTTTTTTTTCGAAATCGCTGCCCACGATGAAAGTGGTATGTATAGACAAAAAATATCATGTAACATGGTACCCCAAAGTGTCACGTTATCGAGATATTTGAAGGTAAAGATCGACATATGAGTACAATGACCACATAAACGCCGATATACAAGTAAAAATCGGTAAAAGGTCTATTACCGATTTTTACTTGTATATCGGCGTTGATTACTATTATTACCGTTTATTGAAAGAGAGTACCTACATTACATACTACTAGAAACACGACAAAACTATTCTTTGACATAACATAGCGTTTCATTGCGACGCGAAGCGATTTTCTCGTGCGTATAATAATAATCAACCTGGGAACAATAATTTGGATTCAATTTAACGCCTATACACGTAATAAGTCTATCTTTAATGAGTGTCGTTGTACTTATTCGTCGATCTTTACCTTCAAATATCTCGGTAACATGAAACTTGGGGTACCGTGTTACTGGACATTTTTTGTTTGTCTATAGTCTATAGGTATGTCCTCTATCCATACATGATACCACTTTCGATTGCACTTGCGATTTCGAAAAAAAATCAAAATGGTGGGCAGGTTGATATGCCACATCGGTTCTATTCCCTTTGGTATTTGAAAGAACTTACGCGATTTTTTATTAAAAAAAATTATGTAACCTATTTTGTCTGTGATACAATAAGTTGTATGGGCATTAACAATACACTTTTGTCTGTAATCTTAACTTCTATTTAGAAAATTGGTTTTGTGATGAAAAAATATTTAAGAAAATACACATTTATAGGTATAAATGTGTATTTTCTTAAATATTTTTTATTTATTTATTATAATTTGATGTATTCTTTTTCACACCCTTAGAGCCGAGACTGCATAACAAAAGGCATGAAGCGTACCTTCGGCACCCCTCTCAAGAAGGGGCTGAGCAGTAACAGTAAGCCTTGCTATCGTAACAAGATCCTGGATGTGGTTGACTTTGGGGAGCCGTGCTTCAGTCCCATAGAGTTCCGAACACCGCGCCGAACGGGATTGGTGCAGGCTCAGGGGTCGGCTACTTCGTCTTCCTTGGCTTCCATCTCACCGGTTCTGAAAACTATGTCTAGTGATGAAGAGGTAATGTATTTTATTTGAATTCAGTATGTACATTTACAAACTCATTATCATTAAATCAAAATCAAAAGTCATTTATTCAAATTAGGCTGATAATCAGCACTTTTCGAACGTCAAATTCTACAAGAGACAGTTCCTCAAAACGCCCGCCATTCGACACTTTCTAGTTTTTTAGCTGGGAAGAAGTGGCGGAATAAACTTCCCAGCAACACATTTGTCTGTTAGGTAACAAGGGATCACCATGTTTACTGTTTGTTTTGAACACACACTCAAACAAAATTAACTGGGAGTGTCTGTTGTGACTGTGTGTGTGTGTACACATAGTAAATATCCCGTTTTCAGTGTTAATGCTGATGTTAGTGACCATGTCAGTTTAGAAACTAGATTTACAAACTTCCTTCCGCCTTCTGGGCACTTTTCCTGTTGACAGTGATGTGGACGAATTTTTGATGTTCTTTAATTCGTTTCCCCTTTTAATACTTTTATATTGTTTTTATTAGACGATAATGTATTTAATTTAGATTTAATATTCAAACTAGATTTTATGTTAGGACATCTGATTTTAAAATTGGTTTAGTACTGCGAGACTAACAAAAATAATAACAAATAATTACCTAATTATACATTATTTTGTATGTATGTATGCAAAATAATGTAGGTTAAATAAAATAAGTGATATTTAACTTATCAGCATAATATCACAAACTACTCGATTTGTTTACATTCATGACACTGTATTTATAAAAAAAAAATGAAAGTCAGCAACAAAACTAAACCATTTTGTTTTCTTTTTATTAGAAAAACAACTTTACGTCACCCGAATCCGAAGCAATGGCGACCTGCCTAGATTGTATTGAAGCAGAACCGAAAAGCGAGAAGAAGGGCCCTTGCTTCTGTAAACTAACTCCGAACAAAATAAAACGAAGCGCGTCACTCAAGGAGTCCCCGCATAAGAACAGGAAGAGTTCCTTCTCATTCTCTGAGAAACGTAGTCTTAGCATGTCGAGTCTGCATCGAAGTCGCTCGGTACAGAAGTTAGATTTCAGTATGGACATGAGTGTTGATGGATCCATCCATAACCATTCACAAGGTATTTTTTTTTCAATTTTTTTTTTACATTAGCATTAGTTATTAACTAGCTCGTTGGTCGACTGATTGCAAGCGCGACTACTGAGCATGAGGCCTTGGATTCGATTCCCGGGTCGGCAGGCAAACTGGTTTTTCCATCAGGAATCTCACAGAAGCAGCCCCTTGGTCTGGATTTGTGCCCGGTTGATGGCAATAAACTCGCAACATAACTGGCCAAATGTGGGTGTACTATTAGGTACGCTATAGCCTAATCCTGCGGGGTTTGCACGGATGATGTTATGTACGTTATGTTTTTACATTAGCTAAATTTTGATGAACAATAAATTAAATGTTTCTCATTTATTTCAGCTGATTCAGAGTCTAGTTCGCCACAAAGGAAAGAAGCAGCTTGGTCACTCGTAGAAGAATCCAGCATCCATCATTTAGTTAAAGTAGAGACGGCGAAATGCCCACCAACTGACATACAGTCATCAACTAAAATTCATAGCATTAACGTTGACATCGACGACACGCCTATCAAAGGCAAATCCAGAAGCAGTATACGCACTCATGAAATTAGTAAAATTCGAGCACCTATGCTTTTGAGCCCGCTCCACATGTCACTAGATGATAGCTTAGATAATCCCCTCAGCTTGGAGGATAAAAAGATAGACTTTAACAAAGTTGATCTCAAATTATTGACTGAAAACATATCTCAATTTGACTATACTGCCAGCAACGTGACCAAAGTGGGTGGTGATAGCTCAACTAGTTTTAAGAGAGTAGATAGTGGATTTAATGAGAACACATTCTATGCAAACGCTTCTAGTTACTATGAAAGTGCCATAAAACCGTCAGAACTGACCGTGACCAACGTATCAAAGACTAATAATAAGAATGCTTTGAAAGAGATCTCTAATATAACTTGGATGAGAGTTGATAGTGGATTTAAAGATGAAACTTCTTCGGACGGTACGCAGTTTTATCCCGCAAACGAGAACTCGGTGAAGAAATTCACGAGCTTCCATTTTTCCGAAGCAAAGTTGGAGGACAAAGAGAACTTGGCTACTGAGGACTTGTTCCTAGTTCAGTCCACCAACAAAAGTGAAACCATGTCGATGTCTGATATCTTCACCGACGATATGGCGTTCAACTGCAATTTCTCATCAACTCCATCGAAAAATAAGTCACGGAAAGTTCTTTCGTAATTTAATAGTTAATTGTAAGCTTTTTTTGTAACAATATGAATTTATATGCATTTACAAAGCTAGATATTTAATTACTAGACTGTTTTTGACTTTGCTCCATTATTGTGGATGATTTATAGAATTATTATGAATTGATTTTGTAGGAGATACGACTAAGGAGTAATATTTTTGCATGAATTCTTATTTTTGTGACTTTTGAGATGACGTTTGTTTACTTGGGTCAAGTAAAATTATTAAATAAAGTTTCAAGACTGAAATGATAAACATAATATGTGTATTTTCCTTGGCTTGATTGATTTGTATGTAATAATATCTCACGAGGAATTGCGCGTTGTACGTACAAGTGTCCATCACGAGTCCGTACTATTTGTCTTCTGACCTCTTCAATTAATAGGCAACAATATCTGCCAAGATAATGTTGACTATTTTAATTTTAGCTCTGGTGTATCCTTCAATAGATTGCGTGCAATTAACTACATAGTTATTTTTGTAATGTTAATGTTTACTGAATAGTTAATTTCGTTAATTAGAGGGCATTATTATCAATACGACCGCTCCAAAGTCCGTGTTTTGTTTACTCTTATTTTTAATGTTATTTTATCTTATTTCTTGTATCCTGCGGTGTTTTTTTAGCATAATTGGCTTATCACCTCCTAATTAAATGTGGATTTTGAATAAATTGGGATCGAAATTTGTTGGTGGAGAATGCATAATTTTGAATTCGTTGTTTATTTATGAAGAGATCCATATCGCAGTAGCTCCAAAGCTCCTACGCCAGATAGCGAAGGTGATAATTCACTAATGGAGTCAATTATCCTTATTTACAAATCAGTAAATTAAAGCTCATCTTAATGTGCATTAATAAAGTGGAGTGCTGCATACAATAGTAGCTATTACTACACGTATACACACAGCCGTCGAGACTGTTCGTGCGTCAATCGTTTTTAACAAATAACTGAACGATAACGTTGTAACCTCTGTTATCGCCGTATCCCGGAACGTCTGCGAACCACGAGCGCTGGGGATACGTTAGGTAACAACGGACACTGTGCGGTGCATTTACTACTCTCTATATAAACCACCGTTCTGCTCCATACATGTCATTTCATATTACACTTTGATGGTGACAATTAGCAACATCGTTTTGTAAACTACTGCTCGGACAGATCATATTTCACGTCGCTCGGACATTGATAACGTACGCAGTGACGTATGCACGTGCGGTGCGGTTCAACGAGACTGATTGAAAAAACTTTTTATATATTTCTGTGAGTTATTGTTCACGGTCACCAAAATGTATAACAAGACTAGTGCGACGCTGATGTTGCAGACGATTATGGTGTTAATGGATAAACAGAACTCGACCGATGTCACCAACTTCCCGGGTTCTTTTGGCGGTTTGTTGTTTTGCTTACTACTAGTTTAGTTAGTTACTTTCTAGATGATTATACTTCATACACCAGCTTTTAAAATGTTCTTGTCATTCTTGAAGTTTTATTGTACTTTGCACCCACATACGTGTACTGATATGCTTCCTAGCACTTGTAACTAACGGAAAAATCTCTATATACCTATTAATCTTTAAACTGTATGTCTACTCTTTCCTCTTTTTGCATGTAAAACTCTGTTTTCATATAAATACTATGTGATACTGTTGTAAAAATATTATCGTATCCGGTGTAAAAGGGCATGTGCGCGCAAATTTGAAACTATTCAATTACGCTGATAACTTCTAATTGCTTTATACAATTAACAATTTATTCATTGTTTTCTATCGTTTGTGTTTTTTCGATTCTTTTCGTGTGACTTTCTGATTCCTGTATTGTTTTAAGTTTTGATTTTAATAAAGGATTCAAAATATCTAAATGATTTGTTTGTTTTAAAGATGACGCGGAGTTGGAGCGTTGCTACGGCATTTACGGCTGCTTCTCAAAGGCGTATCCGTGGACGGAACACCGGCCTAATAACTATTTTCCTGTATCACCCGAAGCTATGGCTGTACGGTGAGTGGTCACTTTTTTAAATCGCCGATAGAGCTAGAGGCCAAAATGTGGGCAAAAACAACATAAAGTTTCTCCTGATCTGCCAATGTTTTAGACCTTCAGCGTCACCAATACTGCTTGCTCCACGTGATTACTTCTCCTCCTCCTGAATAAACAGTAGGTCATGTCATAATCAGCCTATAAGTTTACGACTGCTGGGACACATGCATATCTGATATCAGGGAGTATGCTATATTCCACCAACAGTAACAGCCAACGTAAGTGGATTTCACATTTCTTCGTAGTTTTGGTGTATTGCACATAGCAAGTCCCGCTGTCCCCATCAATGGGACTTCAATGAAGTTTGGTTCTAGTTCAGGCCGGTTTCCTCACGATGTTTTTCTTACCTGTGTAGTCCTTGCCGTCGGCTAGTAGGACTGATTGTCTAGGGGCGCATTCTCGATGTACATTTCAGTATTGCTACTTTGATTGCACCTGTCTGTCCTTAAGGTTGATGCTCCAAGGTAGCCCGCCGAAATTCAAATTTTCTGAGGTTTTTTTGCAGTTTGCCGGTAAGTGTCAGGTTGTATGTTAAATAAAATAGGATTCGCGACAGTAACAAATGCGCCTTTACTAAGCAATAATGATTAAAATCACAAATACAACGCTCTCAGTTCATAGAACTTCCATAAATGATTTTTTCATCAAATAGTCACTCAAGGAAGTTTAATGAACTGAGAGGGTTGTTCTGGTGATTTAAATCATTATTAATCAGTAAAGTTACATTTATTACGGTCGCGAATCCTATTTTATTTAACATACAACCTGGCACTGACCTGCATCATAAACATAGCACCACAACCACACCTATAATTCCCGAAGGGTTATGCAAAGGTACGCACACATTTTGCTAGTTTGTTAATACCATGTATGACAGGTAGAATTTTATCAGTAGCAGCCACGGTGTCTGGATTTGTGGCCGGTTAATGATAGTAATAGCCATCTATTACTTCGTGCTTCAACACATAACTGGCGAAATGTAAACCTAATCCTTCGGGGATTACAGGCGTGATGTTATGTGTATGAAACGTCTCTAAGGCCGAACACAAATCCAGACTACGGAATGGTACTGAAGCAATTCTGATGGGAAACCCGAAAACATTTAGCCCCACCTATAAAATCCAACTTAGGACCCTCTTCGTAGTTAGAGCTTGCTACCATAATAGTAACGAGGCAGTCAAGACCAGAAGGTCCAATTGTCTATCAATAGAGGCTATAAATGGGCTAATTGGTAACATCTCACTAAGCGCATAACTCTCACCAGCTATGGCAATTAGCTAATTGCTATTGCAGATAAATATTATGCGCTTGGTTTCATAAACCTATAAGTACAGGGTGGTGCCGACAAAAAATGAAACCACCGGTAGTTCTAGTCCATAGAAACATTATTAAACTATCAAATAAATGTTAACACCAAAATAAAAAAAATGAATAAAAAAAACAATAAAACTAAGTAGCATAAAACTGTAAACGAAATACATTACAATTTACAAACAAATATTGGTTTACTAACCTTAGGAATAATTTACACCGATTAACGTGTAGAAATAAAATGTAACAAACGAATTTGGCAAAGAAATTTAGTTAGGTTATTGTCGTATCGTCGGCACCACGACGGTGTTAGGATTTATTTGATAGTTTAAAAATGTTCCTATGAACTAGAACTACCAGTGGTTTCATTTATTGTCGTATTGTCGGCACCACCCTGTATATTCTCCTTTTAAAAATATCACTCGACCAATAAACTCCTTCATTTTGCCTCTTTTTGCGAAAGGTGATTAGACGCGCATTAAAGGCTGCTTCGTTGATAGTCTGAAATTGCCACTGTAAAATACCAACAGAATACTTTTAGCTTATAAATATGACTTGCTGTGTGAAATGTGTGTGAAGATACTCCAAATATCTACCTAAACATTTTGTTTAATACAGATATTATGTATTCGCCACTTTGCGATTATTCCAGAAAAGTGTTACAGAATGTGCCTTCACAGTTTTTTGGGTGGTGGTAAATCATCAAATGACTCCTCCCGCTCTGGACAGAGCGGTAGGGAGTGTCAGACTTCTACTGACTAAAAACCACCCATGTTCCTTCTTAGCCCTTTGTGCCGGCCGAGGCCGCGCGGCGGTATCTCTTTCGAACAACCTGCAGCCTCGTTTGCACTTGGGTTGCGTAAGAATATCGATAACATTCTTATTTGGGTTCGTAATATCCACGGGTATCCTAGCTCTAGCTACCCCTAGCTCTTTCCGGAGCTTTTGCAAAAAAGCAATTTGACACAAGTTTTAATTGGCCTTTATCTTGCAAATAATTTACCTACGTATATGTACCTACACTATGTGCTTATTAAAACTACCAAAATGTGTAAATAAAGATTACATGTTTCTAGATCTGTCCGGAAAGAAGGTTACTTAATTAGGTACGAGTCAATATTGACTGTTGTTATATTCGTAGGTACCGGGAACTCGTGGAATGTAATCAGTGTTCATTATCTTAATAATGAAGGGGAAATATCTGAATGTGTGCCGTCATGGGTTTCCACAGGGAACAATGACTCATATTGATACTGTTAGAGGACACATAGGTACTGAATAAATATAGTTTTATTTTTCTTCATAAGTCGTTTCCCCACGCTAGGAATTTCTCCAGTGTTGTGCGTTTACAAATATTTAAACTCACATACACAAACCAAACATCCAGACCCGAAAGAACTAGCTGTAGGCCATACAAATTCATGTCCCGTGCGGGGATCGAACCCGCGACACGCAGCGCAGCAGTCCAATCGGTCAAATCCAATCACCCACTGCGCCAACCGTGCCGTCAAATACTTCTGAATTATTTTATCAAATTACTTTTGAGCTTTTTGTTTAAATTATATCGACTGATTTTACCGATACAGTCCCCTCTTGTTTGCTCAAACTTTCGTTATGCCGCAGAAGCGGTTCCCTAATGGTAAAGTCATCGCTCAGACTTTAACCCCAAAGTCCCTCGAAGTCTGTACTTAGTGTAGGTACTTAATTCATTTCATCACCACTGCTTTTAATTTTTTTTTTGTGGAAACCGGCTTGTTCTAGAATCAACCATGAGGAGACCATGTGTTGTCCTCCGATCCGCACAGAGCCCGCATTCTGGGTCACGATCCCTTCCCTCTAAAGAGAGGCCTGCATCCCACCATTGACTACATTAGTTAATCACATATAAGGTAATCTGCAAATTAATTGGCTTGGGATAATCCTATGTACTTTGCCATCACCTTTCTGACCGTAAGCTATTAAAAACGTAATATTATAGTAATATAAACTAAAGGTCAGATTGCAGCCGTAGACCTCCAAAGATTCCAAGAAATTATGTCACTTAATCCAAATGATAAGAGTTGTTTATCCTTTGCAGAAGCGTGCATCGAGTCTAGAGGCCTCATTAGTAATATATAAATTGGTATACAAGATCCGCTTCGTTATTTACTATCTTATTTGTATGTACAAGTCTCGGAGCGATAAGGCCGGGGGCTCGTCCGTGACATCAATCAATCATGAGCAGAGACAAAACAAATGTTTACGTCCCATAATTGCATAGTGACGTTCGTATTGATATCGACTATTTTAAACAATGCGTTTTTATTTTTGTTGCAATGTACTAATGTGGCACTTTTATCTGGTGCATTGTTTATTCGAGGTCTATTGACCTTTGAACGTTGGACGTGGAGTCGTGGACTATTCATTAATTATAATTTTATTGATAACGTTCGCGTTGGGTCAGTTCTCACATTAATTTGTAAAATGTAAGAGTTTTTGAGAAAAAAAGCTTTTATGAGTTCAAGTCGTCTTTATAATTTCGTTTCGTAAACTCATTACAACTTGCCCAGTGGCGAATTTTAATACGGTCCCAATAACGGTAAATTGTTCCCTCTTTCGAAGACTATGATGCCTGCAGAATTAGACCATAGGTAGCTGGCGAAGTTGCGCTAAATTGGCTTGAACCAAACCATCTTAACTTACGAACAAGTGACACATAAATGAAAGCTCACACAACACACAATTCTATGTTCAATTTATGTTTTTGATACAGTTTTCCCGCATTCACGAGGAGAAATCGCAAGATACCTGTCTTGTTTGAAGCAGATAATAAGCAACAAGTAGCAAATGCAAATCTCGATCCTAGAGGACCATTCTACTTTATATCTCACGGTTTCCTCGAAGGTGGACACAAAATATGGGTAAGAATCGTTCAAATCTCCACATATATTTTTTTTAAAGAGTACATCAACCGAAACTCAAATTTTCCCAATCAACCTTTAACTTAATGCGTTATCAATAAAGTTGAAAATCTAAGCACTTGATGTGCTGGCGTCTGTACAATGATTAGAGAGAAAATAATAAATAAGTACCGTACTTACTTAAAAAAAAAATACCTATCAAAACTGTTGCAAAAAAGACTTGTTGTTGTCAATTTTGTTATTGTTATCGAAGCTTGTTTCCCGTGATTCTCTTATCTTCCATTTGCACTCAAGAATAAAATAAGACTCCGGGTTATTCTGCACACGCTAATTATATGAGTAGGTAGTCATATAATTAGCGTGTGCAGAAAAACCCGGAGTGGTACTATTCTTGTTACGACTTCTTGAAACGACTGCGAACCGGATGACGTTGCGTTGAAAGACTTCCCAGTAGGTGGACCGATGCCCTGGTGAAGGTTGCGGGGATCCGCTAGATGCGAGACGTATGGGACCGGACAATGTGGCGACACTTGGGGGACGCTTATGTCCAGCAGTGAACGTATTTCGGTTGAAATAATGATGATAATAAAATTATAAACTTTACGCAGATTCAAAATATGGCGAATGCTCTTCTAAATCTACAAGGTAACGAAGCTGCGACTGTGATCGTAGTGGACTGGCGAGGTGGGTCTCAACCTCCTTACGGACAAGCTGTGGCCAATATCAGGCTTATTGGCGTCATGACTGCGCATCTGATACACAATATTTATGTAAGTATACTAAAACGGTACCAAATCAAAATATTTTATTTCACATAGGCCTACGTCGACGTCACTTATAAAACGGCGAGAAAAGATTCACGGTTGCGACGGTTGGGGTTAGTCTTTTCCTATGGAAACTATGGGGTTCGGAAACCATATTTTCACAATATTTTCATGTTACAGCATTAGGACTTAGCTATGGGGGGACAACGTAATACGACAATAAGTCGTAGGGTACTCAACAACAAAAATAGCTTACATTGTATCTGGAGCAAGAGTTTTTGCAAATGACTCGATTGCCTACACTTAGTCGTTAGCTTGTATTCTCTTTAGCTGCGAATATAAAATTTGGCGTCGGGTATCTCAATTCGGTAGGTACCCGAAACGATGAAGCCACACGACATTGTCCGTAGACAGGAGTACTCGCACCGTTCGTTGACACTTGGTCGTTCGCCCGAATTCCATAGGCATTTGAATTCGAATGAACGACCAAAAGTAATACCGCCAGGTCTCTAATTTTTTTCCTATTAGCCTGAACTTTCTCGCTCTTGGACAAAGGCTTCTCCCCGTTCCTTCCACTTTTCTCGGCGTTGCGCCTCTTCTCGCCAATTAACAAGGCGCTCCGCCATCTTCTCCTAGTTCAGTCGCGCCGCGGTGTAGCTGTCTCAGGGCTCCAGTTTTATGATGTGCGGGCCTAACCAAAGCCTAAATAAAGCCTCTGGTGTGATCTAAAAATAAAAATACAATTTTTGTAGTTTTGGTATTTATACTTGGACATTTCCTATAGGACAAATAAGAAATTTAACTCATACAATGTGTACCTACAATTATTTTTCTCTATTACAGGAGGCATTGGGGTTGCAGAATATAGACAACTTCCACTTCATTGGCCACTCTTTGGGAGCTCATTTAGGCGGATACTGCGGACATTCATTACAAAAGGTAAGAGTTACGCCACCATAACCAAAAACGGTTTGGTGAAACCGGCACGGACAGATTGCTGACCTGCTGCGGACACCGGACACGGACAGATACTTTAATGCACTATCTATCAAAGTCCAGACCGCGGAGTCCACTCTCAAAACTTGATACCGCAGTTTCGGCCAAAGTTACGGGCGTTCTCGTATCACTTGAGCCTCCTCTACACATCGACAGATGCGTCTGCAGATGTCATCGCCGGATGCGGCCGCCGACGTGTAGACGGGGTGTTTTGCTGGTCAACCTAAAAAAATATTTTAATAACACGATAGGACAGTTGTACGGTCACGACCACCTAGACATGTACCCTTACCAAGATTCGAGAATGATTTTCTCGTGGAATAATGATTGCAACTGTGATGAAATAATAATTTTATAAATGTTCCAAAATAGTGCGTTCGTAACTACCTAAAATTACAATCAAACAGTGCGAGATCGTGACTGTACGTAGTCCCAATATATTTTTTACTCATAAGTCCTAAAATAATAGAGAATACGGTACATTTCGGTGTCTCGCACTACTATCGTTGATGAACTTGAGAAAAAGAGTGGACCCCCAAAGCCGCGTTCAAAGTTATTTTGTGATATGTTTTTTTTTCAGTTAATTTTGATTGTAATATCATTTTGTTTCAGAGGTTCTACTTGAAATTGGGAAGGATAACAGGCTTGGACCCTGCAGCTCCTTACTTTAGTGAGACAGTAACTCTAGTACGTCTCGACCGCTCAGACGCTAAATATGTGGACATCATTCACAGTAACGCAATACCGCTGTATATGTCAGGTAAATAAGCTTGCTCCTTTTTAGGGTTCCGTACCCAAAGGGTAAAAACGGGACTCTAATACTAAAACTTCGCTGTCTGTCTGTCCGTGTCCGCGTTAGCTAGACAGTTAAAATTATGTATTCCTGTTGCCGCTATAACAACAAGTACTAAAAACAAAATAAAAAAATATTTAAGGGGGCTTCCATACAACAAACGCGATTTTTATAGATAATGGCACGGGACCCTTTTTTTTTGGCGGTTGGAAAATCATCACCTCTCGCTTTTGGGCAGAGCGAAAACCACCCATGTTCCTTCTTAACCCTTGCGCCGAGGCCGCGGTATCTCTTGATGGTACGGGACCCTTCGTGCGCGAATCCGACTCGCACTTGGCCGGTTTTTTTTTATTAGGCGTACCGTTTGAGCTATGAATACGAAAATATTTTGATTATTCACGATGTTCTGTTTTGTGGGACAGGCAACGTGGCTTGGTAGATGTGTTTCTGAAACAAAAAATAACAAAATTTGTACAATCGGACAACCCATGGTCTGAGTTCGTTCTGTAGACGATGAAATGACTTATGTGAGATCATAAAGAATATTAAATGAGGTGAAGAAACTACATGAAAAGATGTTTAAATAATTACGATACGGCATTTTGTTATGAGGTCAATTAGAAAACAGTCTTAATTTATATTACCTATAGGTATTAATATCACATATCTTGATTTACAGGTTTCGGTATATCCGAGGCGATTGGCCACGTTGACTTTTATCCTAACGGAGGTTCACAACAGCCCGGCTGCAAGCAAGGAAGTTCTCCGAACGGTGGGTCAACCGACCTGTCCTACCAACAAGTGGTCAAGTATGTAGGGTGCAACCATGAGAGGAGTTACGAGTACTTTATCGAAAGTGTGAACCCCACTTGTCCCTTCCTAGCTGTGCAGTGCGAGTCTTATGATGTGAGTATTCTCTTTTTAGGGTTCCGTAACTAAAACGGAAAAAACGGAACTCTTATAGGATCACTCGTGTGTCTGTCTGTCGGACCATTCCCCCCCCCCCCTTATTTCCGAAAAAACAGCCTAAAATTTTGAAAATAACACAGAAATTTAGTTAAACACTTAAAGATTAAAGGTAAACCTATAAGAGGTCTATCTATGGCGCTAAAATAATATGGAAAATCTCTCAATATCTACTACAATGGTACGGAACCCTTCATCAACAAGTCCGACTTACACTAGACCAGTTTTCTGTCCGACAAGTAAGATTATTCAACTCAGGTGGAGCTTGTGGATAAATATTGATAGCCTCTCAGGTCGATCTTCAGGGTAAACCGCGCTTGCCTGGGTTGGCCCGTGAATGGGTGACCACTCATTACATACCAAGTTTCCTCCGTTAAGCACGTTTTAAGCTACTGGTCTCGGGTGTCAATACAAACCAGTCTTACCAAGGCGTATTGTATTACCCAGTACTAACTGGGTTGTGAAGTCAGATAGGCAGTTGAGCCATGTAAAGCATTGGTATTCTGCATCCGGTTAGATTGGAAGCCGACCCCAACGTAGTTGGAAAAAGGCTAGGCAGATGAAGATCATTTAACTCACTGTTAGACATAGGCCTCTCCCAAACTGCATTTGTACCAAGGTGGTCCCTGGTGTAAATAGACAGCAGTGGTCAAAACCATATTTTTAAAAGGATGTTTCATATGTTTGTGTTCCAAATGTGAAAGTGGCAAAGTCAAACTTTACCCAAAGCTAATAAGTTCATTGAAAAGTTACATTTAGCGTGCATTTGTTGGAGGACGCTTTATTGTTTAGATATCAAGGGGGGTCAATTCCCGTCGGGGCTGCGGGTTGTTCGCCAGAGATACCGCGGCCTCGACATGAAGGGCTAAGAAGGAACATGGGTGGTGTTTAGTCAGTAGAAGTCTGACACTCTCTGTCGCTCTGCCCAAGAGCAGGAGGGGTTATTTGATGATTTTCCACACCGAAAAAAAAACCTCCACCTTGCACCTGCACCTTGGGTTGCAACCCCACAAACATGGATTTAACTTTAAACTGACCCCACTTTTTTTTTTTCATTTACAATCGCTACCTAAACAGAAAAGCGAAACCCACAAAGGTTCGCTTATTTATTCGATTTTTCTTATGAATAGTTCAGTCGTTACTGTTTGATACTATGAAACCACTGTCGAGGCCAATAGATCAGATAAAATACGAAATACGCCTTATTTCTTTTTATCTTAATTAATGCAAAAAACATTGTTATGTCACGTTGTGGTTTGACGTCACGTTTTGTTTTGGGTAAGCCGGATATCGGTTTACAATTTAATTATTAAATTGTGCAATAAAAACATTGTTTGAGATAAGATTAAAGAGGCTCGCCCCCTATTACATTGTTTTTTATATAACTGGCGAAATCTGGAATACATCCACTTCTGCTTATTCTTTGGGGAATAAATACAAGTTAAATATCATCATCATCATCAGCCTATAATGTTCCCACTGCAGGGACTCAGGCCTCCTCTCTAGGAGAGGGATGGGGTATAAACCACCACGCGAGCCCAGTGCAGGTTAGTAGCTGTGTCTTCGAATTTTTTAGTTCTAAGACATGTTTTCTCACGATGTGACTGCCTGACTTCGAACCCATGCATGACTTACTGATTGTAAGTCGGGGCCGCCACCACTGGGCCACCGCTGCAGTACAAATATGCTATGTAGAAATTAAAGTTTTTAAAGCTGTTTTTACATTTCTTCATTACATAACGCCTGTAATCCCCGAAGTCTTAGGCAGAGGTGTACCTGATAGTAGCCACATTTCGCCAGTTATGTTTAAGGTCCATGGAATCGGATGCCAAGACTATTAACTCCAGGCTCCATGGTTGCTAGTGAGAATTTCCTAATGGAAAAACCCAATAATGGTTCCTGGCCTTGGGAATCTAACCCAGGACCTCATACTTGCGACTACTAGACCAACTAGGCATTTATCCATTAGGTTGCTTATATTCAATGATTTACCTACCTCTACTTAAAGTTCTGTCACCAGTACAATAAAACATTTTTTCCAGGCCTTCATTGCAGGCAACTGTACAAGCTGTGACAAGCATCACTATTGCATACCGATGGGCTACCACTCATACAATAAATACAAGCTGTTACAAGCTGGCGGGCTCGTCGATACCAACTCGAATATAGCGCTGTATGCTCTGACGGGCAATTCTAAGCCTTATTGCAGTAAGTAGTTTTCTTGTTATGTAATGTTCGCTGATTGACAAGGAGATCTCAGTTTGACAACTGACGATCTGAAATCATATCATTATTCTCCTTCCCAATTAATTTCGGGTCAGTGCAGCATGTATTCTTCCATACTTCTCTATTACTTGCCATCTCATCAGGTATCTCCTTTCTTGCCATAGGGTCAAATAGAACTTTGAATAGGCTCGCTTCCTATCACATGAATTTTACACACGACTGATCTGAATCTTTTTGATTTGTCTGATTTTTCGGTAACAATTCGCGTGATGTTATGTATCGTACTGTAGATTGCCTTTGACCCATTTTTTTTTTGGTGCGTGGGAAATCATCAAATAACCCGCTCTTGGGCAGAGCAGAAGGGAGTGTCAGACTTCCACTGACTAAAAACCACCCATGTTCCTTCTTAGCCCTTGTGCCGAGGCTGCAGTATCTCTTTCGAAAAACCCGCAGCCCCGACGGGCGTTGGCCCTTGCGGGCTCCTTCCATGTTGCTGACATCTCTTTAATTGCCTTTGACCCCTCATTCGTCCTTTAACACTTCCTTTTAGATCTTTGTTAACGATTTCTCCTGTTGTTCACTTGGCTACACATTAGTACACATCATATAACATAGCCTCGCTTTGTAAAGGTTTCCCGCTTTTATTGGTTATCGTATATTCAAACAATTTTCTTATTTTACGTTACAGGGGTACATTACGAAGTGGTAGTGAAAGTGGCAAACACGTCAGCGAGCATCACTCACGGCCCGGAATCAGGAAAGCTATCGATAACACTTGTAGACAGAAACAACAATAAGAGCGATCACATGTTCTTGGAAGAAGAGCAGTAAGTTATAAAAATATCTCATCATTATCATCATTCAAATTCAAATATCTCAAGAAGTCGGGTTGTAACCCGACTTCACCCACTGCTGGGTATAGGCCTCTCTTTGCTTGAGGAGAGACACCACCCCACGTAGGTACTTTTCCAACACTTCTTTTTGCATTACTTGGACGCCACTCCACTCCGTCACATGTCTGTATGGAATATCTCAGATACTGAGACTGTCCCGTTGGTCTCTTGGTTGCAAGCGCGACTGCTGAACGTGGGGTCCTTGGTTCGATTCCTGGTATGATGAACGTGGTTTCCGAAGCACTACTGTGCCTCGGAAACCACGTTAAACTGTTTGTCTTGCGCCTGATTTCTCTCCGGTCGTGTCTGATTGCCGTCGAACTAAAGGGGACAGAACTAAAGGAACAGAACAGAGAGTGCACTTTCTTATCTCACACACTCTTGCACTTTCTTGTTTGCTGCGCCGATGACAAATCTCCGCTGTGATCGAAAACGGTCAGGAAGACTACAATGTCCCAGCTAGCAGTGATTCCCCTGTATGTATAATATTGTAGGTACAAGTGGTTTGACTCTGTAACCACAAACCTTACTAGCTGGTGTTTTATAGCCATTCCATTAACTCCGCCGTAACATTCGGCGGTGAGGGATCTGCGATTGGCTTAAGCGAGAACAAGGGCTGCTATTCTCCATACAATCGCACTCTACAAGGGCAGGCATGACGCAGCTCGAAGGCAATAGTGTCTTCAAATACCTACCGCGCACGTCCTGTTCCCTTTTAAATAACAAACATAAATACCTAGTCGTCGGTAGTTCCGCATTTATAAAAAAATCGTATCTTATCCTTTTCGGGTCATTTAATTTTTGAGATAAACTTGATAACCATAATGATGTTTATAATTATAAAACAATTGAAGTGTGTAAAACTATTTAATTTTATAATCATGTTTTGCGCAATGAAAACAAATTATGCGTAGGTCGTTTAGGGTTCCAAAATAATACGGAACCCTTATAAGATCACTTCGATTTCGAGTTGGGGCAATATTCAAGTTAATATCAGATACGGTGCCTGTTAGAAAACTCATGCTTCTTAGTCAACGCAATAATAATATATATGGCCGTTTATGTGCTTACTCGCAAGTAAATCAAAACTTACTGTATACTTTCCACAAATAAAGGAAAATGTTTGAAAATACATAGTTATTTTGTGGTTATATTTACATTGTTAATATTTATCGTAGTTTTGTTTTTGTACCGAATACGAAATGCGTCAACAATTGAAGGAAAACAATGATTGTAATACGCACCTGTTTACTGTACATATTGGTTATTTAAAACAATAGATGATATTAAACTTACAGTGACAAAACACAAGTAAAAATTATACAAACTTCTCGTTTTGGTTCGTACAATCATAAAATTAGGTCCTTACATATGAAATTGGCGTTTCGTACGGGAGGAATATAAAGTAATTTTTTTTTGTAAAATATATTTAATAATTTAAAGTATGCACCGTTGTTATCTATGCACTTTTGCCACCTCATAGAAAGTTCATTGATCCTTCTATTGAAAAAAACTATGGGGGGCGAGAATCAATAAACTCTTTGAAGGCGGTTTGGACTGCCACATCGGAGTTAAATTTTTTTCCTTGTAAGAAGTTGTCCAAATTCCGGAAAAAATGGTAATCTGTTGGAACAGATGAGATGACAGTCCAAACCCGGACCGGACCTTGCTCCAGCAAGGTCCGGGGAATACGGTGGATGTCGCAGACATTCCTATTGTAGCTCATCTAACTTAGAGGTTATTTGTTGTGCAGTGTGTGGTCTTGCGTTGTCGTGAAGCAGAAGTGGCCTAGAGCGAATGACCAATCTCGGTTGGTTAGCAGCTAGTTCTTCCTTCATGGTTTGCAGTTGCTGACAATAGATATGTGCCGTAATCGTTTGTCCAGATTTTAAAAAGCTGTAGTGAACGACACCGGCGCTAGTCCATTAAACACTCACAAGTAACTTTTTCTGAGTCAATTTTCGTTTAGGGCAGGATTTGGCTGGGTCTCCAGGGTTCAGCCATTGTGACGAGCGCTTCCGATTATTGTACAGTATCCACTTTTCATCACAAGTAATGATTCGATTTAAAATCCCTTCATTATTGTGTCGGTTGAGCAAAGTAACACAACAGTCGACGCGTGTTTGCAAGTTCGATTCACTCAATTCATGAGGCACCCATCGTTCAAGTTTTTTTACTTTCCCGATTTGCTTTTCAAAATCATCAAATAACCCCTCCCGCTCTTGGGCAGAGCGAAAGGGAGTGTCAGACTTCTACTGACTAAAAACCACCCATGTTCCTTCTTAACCCTTGCGCCAAGGCCGCTGTATCTCTTTGGAACAACCCGCAGCCCCGACGGGACCCGATTTGCTTCAAGTGGATTAATACAGTTTTATGATTTTATCACTTACCCCGAAGCCTGCAGCTATCTCTGAAGTGCTTTGTGATGGATTAGCTTCCACAATAGCCTTTAATTCTTTATTTACCACTTTGATCTCCGGCCGTCCACGGGGTTGGTTCTGAAGGTCGAAATTTCCAGAACGAAAACGTTGAAACCAAAAACGTACCGTGCTTTCTTTTGCGAGACCAGCGCCGTACACATCATTAATCCTTCGAGCTGTTTCTGCAGCACTGATGCCACGGTAGAACTCGTACTCGTAAATATACCGTTATTTCATGTTTTCCATTGTGCGGTAATAAGCGACGCAAAAGAAAAAAATAATGAGGAAATGTTTTTTCCTCATTATTTTTTTCTTTTGAAATGAATGGCTGTTTTCAAAACTCAAATGTACCAGATAAATGAATTCTTAAATTTCAATTTGGAATTGTTAACCAAAGACAAAACGCTAATTTCATATGTAAGGACCTAATCATTGATATAAAAACTAAAGATACGGTCGTCCGAACATTTGCTCGACGCGTTCGCCAAACAGAGAATTTGTGTAGTCTGCTCGTTAACGTAACCTTGTACAAGCGGCGTGGCATTTTCGAGGTTTATAGAACATAAATAAAGCTTTTAATAAAATTTACGACCGCACCCGAAGAGAGCCGATCGTGGACTAGTTCACTTCGGCTTAGGAAAGACCTTATTGGGACCACGTTTGTCGCGTCATTTTAACATGCCGTCCGCCCAGTCCTTACGCAGTAATATATAAGTCAATGGACCTAATAATAATAATGTACCCTAACGAATATCGGCCACGGCAGCCAATATCAACGGCGAATAGCCTTGTACGTAGGAGATATTATAGTACAAAAGTGTGTCTGCAAAATACAGGTGCACGATTTTACCCTTTACTCTCATAGTTTGAGGGAACGGCAATCTGACAAGACCGCGGGCACACAGTAACGGCTTTACTTGCTTTTAGCGGCACGGGGGTTCACCCAACTTCCAAACCCCGGTCTGCTGCTGAGTCCGTATGTAAAACCCTAATAACACTTTGGCCAATCGGGAATCTAAACCAAGAAACCGCACTTAGCAGTCGCGCTTGGAACTACGAGACCAATCGATCAGTTACTTTTTGTTTTGTTCCGGGGTGGAAAGTCCGAATAGGTGTCCTATGGCGATTCGGGCGAGTGGAGGGGTCTTTCAGACTCTGTCTCAAACGGCCTCGGTGATTCCTTCTCCTTGCTCGATCGACCAACACCTAAAGCTAGCCTAACTTTTAAAATATGTATTTTTTTTCTTTTACAGAAAGTTCTACAAACCCGGAGTGTTGGAGACCAAAATGGTAGCAGTGAAAGACACCGGCCACCCGCCTATTTTTGTAATCGTCGAGTGGAAGTATGAGACGAATCTGTTCAACCCGATGACTTGGAGGTTGCTGAAGAGTCCCAGCATTTATGTCGAGTTCATGAAGTTATCATCGATTGAATATAATACTGAGTAAGTGTTATTATTTTAGTGACTTTTTTTTTGTTCTTTCGATAGCACCGTTGTGTAACAGTGTCCTGGTTCTTTAAATCATTGCGTGTACAGTTCGTTTCATATAGGATTAGGATTGGCCTCGACCCATATTGTGACGTCATAGCTGTCAAATCGAATAAGTTAGGTAAAAAGTGTCAACAAAAAACATACGTTTCAAAATAGTTAATTTTTTTGCCAAAAAAATATAAGATGGGCTTTTTTAGCTTAGTCGACTGATATAAAATTACTGTTACCGTTAGTCAGTGTCATCCCACTGCTGGGCAAAAGCCTCTCCTCAAAACAAATGTTAAAATTGCTTTCTATAATTTGTATTCTGTTTTATTTTTCAGCATCACGGTGTGCCCAAAGCGAAATAAGCCGGTCGTCGCCCACCTGCCTACAATTATGAAACCAAAATATTGTAAATTTAGAAAATAACTAAATAATCCATATAATTCGGACAATGCACTTAAAACAATGCAAATCGTCTACAAAAAAGTATTCTTTTAGTATTTTAATGTTTACTGTTATTCTAGTAAGTATAAACTATGTAAGGATATTCAAATAAGGTGCTAAAGTTATTTTATGTTATAGCAGCTGTACATAGGAAATAGGTTATATTTTTGTAAAATTAATTTAGTGTAAATAAAATATATTATATGTTATTCGCAATTATATTTTTTTTCTTTGAATGCATCTCTGAAATATATAACATACCACGGAGTGCTTTGGTTTAAATTAGCCATGAAAGACTATAGAAAACTCTGTTCCGGGGCCCAGAACTGTAAAACAAAGCGAATGTGATTTTGTTATATGAAAACTTACCCGAAATCACAACATTATTTGATTGATAGTAAATGGTGGTGAAGTGGTCTTAAGATTTTGATTACATTACATACTTTATTTCAACCGATGGAGAAGGCCTTTTGGAGGGGGGGGGGGGATCATCAAATGACTCCTCCCGCTCTGGGCAAAGCGGTAGGGAGTGTCAGACTTTACTGACTAAAAACCACCCATGTTCCTTCTTAGCCCTTTGTGCCTCTTTTTTTCTCTTTCTTTTGTATCTCTTTCGAATAACCCGCAGCCCCGACGGGCTTCGGCCCTTGCGGCCCCCTTCCGTTGTTGCTAACATCTCTTTGAGGCGCGCGTGGAACACGAACGCGCCGTCTACACGACCTGTCGGCGTCATTAGACGGACGGATGGTGAGCTAGCCCATTACTCACCGTCCACAGGCCCGCGCCTATGGTGGCCGGAAGCCATCACGTGGCCCCCGACCGCGACGCCCGGAGCGTCTTTCGCGGCGGTTGGCACGAGAGGTTCTCTCCCTCTCACGTTCCGCCACCTCCTTCGCTAGCATCACTGCTTCGCAGAAGGAGGCGACGGCGTCCCATTCCCTCTCGCCCCGGACCTTGGCTTGCACCAGGGCCGGACGTGAGAGGTCGCCGCCGCCGATCGCCGCTACGAGGACACGGCGGGGCTCCGCCCAGGAGAAGAAGGCCTAAGAGTGTTTTTCGGAAAGCATAATCAGGTTCTTCTTTTCGAGTGGGCAGTAAGGCCTAACCCCTAGTGTCAGAGTTTCTAAACCGACCCAAGGGCCTGACATGGTTTGACGACAGACATTTGGCGGCCGGGACCACCGGCTTATACGTGCCATCCATAAATAAGGTGACATCCGATGCACAGAATCATCTTTTTATCAGACAATCAGCCAAACTGGAAATAACTTTACAAAGTATGCTTCCCGTGGGAATCGAACCTTGAAAACTCGATAGCTGAGAATGATTAAGGGCGCCCGCTAAAACTAGCACCGGTAACCCAGTGGTGGCAACGCATTACTAAAACGGTGAAGGAAAACATCGTGAGGAAACCGGTTTGCCCTAGAAACAAAAGAAAATTCGAAGACTTCCGTCATCTACCACCCCACAATGGGTCCGTGTGTTGGAATAGCCCATTCCCTCTCATAGAAAGAAGGCCTGTGTTCCAGCATTATGAACATTATAGGCTAATTGTTGGTTTAGTTATATTATGGTTGCTCTATCCGTCACGTGTAACATTAATGGTTGGTATCAACGTGCGGTCAACCTGGATTTACCTACCGCTGGGCTTTTTGTTAGGTTTATAAAATAATCAGTTATTGTTGTTTTGGCTTCGGCAATAATGACGCATGTATGGGAGGCATCAAAATACCGCGGTTAAGAATTCATATACACTTGGGAGCAAATAAATCGAGCCACTACCTTTTTTCACGTAAAATGGTAAATATTTTTGGTAATATGGAACGTATCAATTCGAACTATATATCGCCTAAAAGTTTAGTTAATAACCTTTACAATGAGGTTAAATTATTGAATAATAACCTTATTGAATGATAAATTATTGGCTCTGCAAGAAAAATGGTAATTTTGATAGAAAATTTAGTAGGGCTAAAACAGTCCATAAAAACAATAAAAAACAAAATTATTGCAAAAAAAATATTCTTAATAACTGGTATTACCCCCCCGTGCCCTGATACATTCTTGTAGCCTATTAGTCATCGATCTGATCAGCGTTACGATGACATATTGTGGTATGTTCTCCCACTCTTCAAGCACAGCGACTTTAAGCTCGGGAATGGATGAAACAGCGGGAACCCTGGCTCGGACTCTCCGTTTTAGCTCGTCCCATAGGTGTTCGATCGGGTTCAAATCGGGACTTCGTGCTGGCCATACCATTTGTTGAATCCCGATCGCAGACAAGTATTCCGTAACGATCTGCGCGGTATGAGGTCTCGCATTGTCATGCATAAACAAGAAATTTTCTCCGACAAAACCAGCATACGGCATTACGTGGTTTTCAAGAATGTCAGTTATGTATCGGTCAGCTGTTAATCCACGTCTACCACTGCCATCGTTGGCGGGGTCGACGAAGACAAGTTCCGTTTTTCCGTCTAGAGAAATTCCTCCCCACACCATACAAGAACCACCACCAAAACTCACAGTTTCTCGAATGCAACATTGGGCAAATCTTTCACCAGGACGTCTATACACTCGGTTTCTCCCGTCATTGCTAAAAAGACAGATTCTTGACTCGTCAGAAAACAAAACTGACCTCCAGTCTTCTAACGTCCAATTAATGTGTTTTCGAGCAAACTCCAAGCGAGATCGGCGATGAGCTACAGTCAATTTTGGGCCAGTTGCTGGTTTGTGTGATGTTAAATTTCGTTCTTTTAGTCTTCGTCTCACTGTCCACCTACTGATTGAGACTCCTCGAACGTCACGTAACGCTTGCTGTAGCTGAACAGCATTAAGTCCACGGTCGCGCAACGAATTGGTTGCAATAAAGCGGTCGTCACGTTCTGTTGTTGCCCGTGGTCGGCCAGTTCCAGGTCGCCGAACAAAAGCACCAGTCTCCAGATACCTGCGGTATACCCGCTGTACCTTTGAACGACTCAAATGAAGTCTGCGTGCCACTTCACGTTGTCCGTGTCCAACCTCAAGTAAAGCTACAACTTGGGCAGCTTCCGTCGGTGTAGTATCCATTTTATCAGGTTATTTTGATTACACAGACACAGATAAAGACAACAATAACAAGTAATATGGGTATGATTAACAAAAACCTCAAATTTAATCTTTTCTTAACAGAGTACAATAAAAATGTCATAAGCAAATTAAATGCGATAATTTTATTCTACCCTTTAAACTTTAATTTAAATAAAAAAAAAAATGAAATTTTGACAACTAACTACCCTCTTTGTAAAGGTTATTAAATACCCTTTTAGGCGATATATGTTTCGAATCGATGCGTTCCATAATACCAAAAATAATTACCATAATGCGTGAAAAAGGAAGTGGCTCGATTTATTTGCTCCCAAGTGTATATATATTAACCTGGCACCGTAGTCGTTTTTATTCCTTGAAAGAGTGCTCGAAGCAGTCGTTCTATTTTGTGATGAATATAGTTTAAAATAAAAATGAAGTCCAATAATCGTTTGTTGCCTTTTTTAGTTTTTGTGACATTATTTGTAATTGGTGAAGCTTGGGGTACGGGTTCCAAACCTTGGGGGTAAGTGAATTTAGCATTAAATATTTTTAAAGGTATAAATTAATTACTGCCTTAGTAGTCTAGTGGTCGCAAGCGCTACTACTGAGTATCAGGTCTGGGTTTCGATTCCAGGACAAAGACAAGGCATACCATTTTTCCATCTGGGAATCTCAGTACAGCACGAAGTTTGAATTTGTGCTCGACCGATGGCAATAGGCTTGCCTCCTTTTGCACAGGACTTAAACACAACTGGCGAAAGGTAGGTGTCCTACTGGGTAGGTACACCTATGCCTGACCCAAATTCCAGTAGATCTTTTTGACGATATTATATCAAGCTCAGAGCGAAGACAGCTTTGTCATTCCAACCAGGAGTCACCTTCTTCCATCTAGTGAAACTTCAACTTTGTATCAAACTCCGTCCGCTGCCTCTGCTGGGCATCATCGTACTCGATCGACGAGTAATGACTTTCCTTCTTTTAGAACACGGCAACAGAACAACGCTGGAGATGGGCTTCATCAAACACAAAGAACTCCTGCATCTCCAAGCACCAGTTCTACGCGCGTGCCTAATCATCCCGCAACAACTACACATTCTGCGATTCAAACATCAAGCGCAAGTGTTGAAAAGTGTGTGGACGATAAATCTCCTGCCGAAAGCTGCTTCGACTACTTTACATTGGCCATGCTTTGGTCTCCAGGTTATGCGTACAAGCAATCATTAAGGGGTCATCGTGGTAATGAAAAAAAAACCGCGTCATGGGTCATTCACGGCCTATGGCCATCCATGTATTCCAAGGATGCTATAATACCTCCGCGATGTAACCGAACTGATATACATTACAACACACATCGATTCAATGAAAACAAATTGCGGCAAAACTTGGAACATTCTTGGTATTCGGTACTACAGTCTGGTTTTAACACCAATGATAAATTTTGGGAGCATGAATTCAAAAAACATGGGAACTGCTCTACTCGTTCGACGGCTATCAGGAATGCTTATGGCTACTTTAGCAAAACGTACGAACTGTTCCACAATTTGCAGATTGGCACTATATTATCCAATGCACGGTATAGATCTGGCACCACCGCTCCGTTAAAAACTATTATCAAAATTATAGAAGACAATGTTCACGCGAAAGTCAAAGTAGATTTTGCTACCGATGCCACGAGAAAAACCGCAGTAAGTATGATCTTAATTAAATATCTCTAAAGCATCATTTCTGTTTGTTCGTGTCTCGACTACGGGTCGAGATTACGGCGTGGCAATGGGTGCGAGGAATCCCCGGAAGAGATCCGGCTACCTACCCCAAGAAATACCAACGAGTTGGCCTGGTGAAATGTGGCGATACTTGGGGGAGGTCTATATCCAGCTGTGGACGTCTTTCTGCTGAAATGATATGATTATCATTTTTTTTAGGGTTCTATAGCTGAATGGCAAAAAAACGGAACCCTATAGGAAACTATTAAGACTACACAGTTGAAACTTGGAAGGTTTATGCCGTTTATGTAATATGTATTCTGTGAACCGCTTTACGATTTTTATACAAAATTAAAAAGATAATCATTAAGGAATCATACATGGAACTGAAACTGTAAAAAATCGTCATACCTATTTGTGTGTCTATAGATAGGTCTATGACATGCAGGTTTCAACAACAATTTTTTATGGTAAAATTTGTGTCCGTCCCTTTAACTTATAAATTATGAGATTGAAAATTCTAATAAAAAATGAATGCTTTAAATCGCAATGAAAACTTATACTTAACCAAAATTGGTTTGAACGAGATATAGATAGCAGTTTTTGAGATATTAAAGCACACTTTTATTTATTCATACCTATTGTATTAATTGCTATGTATTATATTTTCAGGATAATCAATACAGTAACTACTTGGCGGAAGTGTTTGTTTGCTACAATACTGGATTGACAGCAGTTATCGACTGTCCGAATTCAAGCAGGCCTGATTACGTATTAAATAAACAAGTCATATACTTGGGACAGATAATAATGCCTGAGAGGAACAAGAATACGGGTGGCGCGTCGTCGAGACGTGGGCGTGCAAAGCGCGCCGCATCTAGCTTTTCTTTAAGAACAAATGTGACTCTTGCCAACTAGAGTGCCGTCACGAGCGAGGTCGAGCGAGGACATCCCTAGTTTAGCATTTTGTTTATTTTTTTGTCCTCGCCGCGAAGAGGATTCTCTTGAATAGAAAATCATAACGTTTGCTTTGATAAGTACCTATAAGAATTGTAATTTAATTAATTTGTATACTTTCTTTAACTTCATTTTACCCTACTAATAAAAAAGGCACTTACCCACTTTTTAACCCCATACCAAAAGCTTTTTTATTTGATACCTACTTTACAACAATTCCTCTATCTTCGAAATTTAATTACCTTGTTTATTATTACATTTGAGTTTGATAGCTTATAATAATAGTGCTTGCTTTTCAGAAAACCACTACAACTATAAAAATGATAAGTTTTGGCCCTAAGACATAGCATTTTTCAAGGCTTTTTAAACCCAGATACCTTTAGAATCTATCGCCTTCCACGTGTAAGGCCCAAGACCCGCAAGGGCCGACGCAAGGGGCTGCGGGTTGTTCGCAGGAGATACCGCGGCCTCGACATGAAGGGCCAAGAAGGAACATGGGCGGGTTTTCATGCCCTTTCGCTCTGCCCAAGAGTGGGAGGGGTTATTTGATGATTTTCCACCCGCCTAAAAAAAAAGGCTTAAGACGTTTTAGCTCTAATAACTTTTAATTTTAAGTCGATTTCTCAAGATCCTTTCAACTAACTCTACTAAGTAGTCGACTTGACTAGGATTGCAACACTAGTAGTTATCTGTTTGACACTTCGCTGACACTTCAGTGACATAACGTTACGGATGTTGATGCTGTTGTGTTATTGAATTCTTAATCATAATTCGACTCAATACGTAACACATAATATTTCGTTATATCATCACAGTCCGCCATCATAACCATATTGTAACTGCACTTTGTGCTTATCAGTCTGCAGCATGGGCGACAATCGGAAGAAGAAAAAGTTTTACTTTCGTAAACGCAGAAACAAATATTTCTTGGAACCCGGCTTCAGGGGCTTCTTCTGCACGTGTAACTTTAGAGAGAAAGACTGCGTGAAAGAAGTTTACAATCTGCTGAACGAGTATGCTGGGAAGCTGTATCCGGACCTCGGGCTGGAGCAGCAGTCGGCGATACCGGAGGCCGCCGCGCCGGAAGACAGGTCAGACAGTGAGTCCGAGGACGAGACTGACATCGGAGACATGCTCAGGCGAGAAGTGGATTCCTTGAAAAAAGATTCTCAGAAGTCTCTAAGGCATAAAAGATTCCAGGTGGTGGAAACTGGTGCATCCAACTGCATTTTTGTCAAAACAAATTTACCTAGTCCAGAAGAGCTGACCACGGCCATAATCAAAGATTTAGTGACAACGAGGCTCTCAAAGACGCGGCATGTGTTACGTCTGCTTCCAATCATGGCAACCTGTAAGGCCAATTTACCAGACATAATGGAGTGTGCCGGCAAGCTTTTTGATAAATATTTCCTGAAACAGTCATCCTCATTTGCCATCATCTTCAACAAGCGCTTCAACAGCAGTGTCTGCAGAGACTTGATCATCAAGGAGCTAGCTGAGATGGTTGTTCTGAAGAATGCCAACAACAAAGCTGATTTGAAGAATCCTGGACTCTGTATAATAGTGGAAATTATAAAGGGTATTTGCTTATTAAGCATTGTGGACAATTACTTTACGTTTAAGAAATATAACTTGAATGAGCTGTCTAAAGACGAAGCATCAAATGATTCCGAGGGTACTCAAGCCAAGAAGTTTAAGGGCAACTTGGCCACTCCAGCTGAAGAGAACAATGACACTGAAGTCATCAACTTAGACGTGACTTAGTTAATTTAAATGCTATTGTAATACTGTTACTCAGGTTAACAATAAGCTGACCATTAATGTTAAGTCTTTATCTTATATTTCTACTCTACTTAATGTATTTGTAGTCCTATTAAATTTCTAGGTTGTACCTAGAACTTCGATACCAACTCTTATACCAAAATTTGTCTTATACCTAAATTTTTTCATAAATTATTATAAACCCATATTAAATATACATGTGAAGTATTGTTTGGTTTCTTTAACAATGTGTTCTTACTCATTCATGATAGGTAGGTGTTTTTATTGTCGGTTACGTAAAATAAATGAGTCGAGGTCGTGGTTATGTAACTGGGCGTATAACGTGCTGTTAAGCAATTTTATGAGACCTACATAGTAGGTACTGTCGTTACATAATCAACAAGCGACAGGCTGGCGAGAGGCTAGCCGGGCGGGAAGGCGCGCGGCATGTGCGCGCCGACAAGGCGACAACACGTGTTTCAAAAAGTCGAACTTTTTGAAACGATACATAGGTACTGCACTCACTTTAAAAGTGGCAAACATTATTTAATTCAGCTTTTTTATCACCATCTTATCTAATCTTGTCGTATTCGAAATTAATAAATAACGGTAAAGGTTGGAACTAACGAGTTGTTTTGATGACACATCGTCTGTCCCGAGTCCCACTCCTCAAGTCCAGCCGCTTTACGTAATTTAGGCCATCTGCAATAGATGTCTCTTATTGATAAAAGTTTTGTTTGCAACTAGCACCTTAATGACATTATAAAATATCACTTTATTTGAATATATGATAACAAGGCATTTTTAAGACTGGGAATAAGTACCTAGCTCTGCTAATTTTAATTATTTTAAATCAAATTGTTGCTACTAGATGTCGCTACTTGTAAAACACGTAGGTACATAGTTTTAAAAAAGCTCCATGGACTATTTTACTTACTTAGTTTTATCAAAGTTCTTTTTACCTGTCCAATGATCTGTGGAAAATGACAAGTCTAGTAAGTTTAAATATGTAAATGGTTGAAATAAGTAGGTAGGTCTGTACCTAACTGTAATAATGCATATTTTGAGCCTGTACCGCAAAAAATATGACCTATTAATTTGATTTTGATTTTCTTTATCACATGATTTAAACAGATTCTACTAAATACGCTTAAGTTTACTTAGGTGCAAAGTTTAAGTAGGTAGGGCGGTCACTCATGGGTCTAATGATTAGATTCTTATCGGTCAGTGACCTTCATTCAGTCCGGATTGGGCGACCCAAAATCCGAAACTTGGTTTCCGGAGCAAACGACCGATCTCCAAGGTAAGTAAATAGAACGTAGAATTAGATAACACAAACACCGAAAAACTGACTTATTTTAGGATTGTTAACATTGGGGCACTGGGCCACCGCTCCTCCTACTGTGTGTAAATAGCAAATTGCACCGTAGCAAATACCATCAAAACAGTCATAGTGTACCTATAACGCGATAACTTTAAAAGTATTTGAGTAAATAACCGAACCAAAACTGACAGAAATGTAATTAATTCGGCGTGAAATGAATGACTTTCCGTCTAAAAACGAAAGGAGGATTTAAGTCCAGAACGGGCTATCTATTCTCCCGTGTGAGTTGAACAATCCTTTCACAGTTATGTTACCTCGAAGTTTGCATCACTTTTCGAATTAAAATGATCCTTATTCTCATAGCGATAAAGTTGCGGTTAGGGTGCAACTGTAACAACGGCTAACTGACCACTCTGATAAAATTACAGTGCTCTTTCTTGTTGTGAAGTTATGGTTGCTTTTGGAATGCAGTAGTCGGAGGTAAAGACTGAAAGGATTGTATTGAGTGCGCTAATCTAATGGGCTATTTTGCACTATTACCCACCTATCTGAACCCAATACGTTATTTGCGTTACGTGACTTATACAGAATGGATGTTCCTTGCACTTTATAATGGGATGGAACTTTCCTCTTCCATGCGGGAAATACTTAGAAACTTTTGCTTTGCTTACGTGATGCAGGTAGCATTATAAAGTGGCGAGAATTTTGCAGTTTTACTTGTGTTTCGTTACGTTATATCTCATCATCAGGATAGGTAAGCGAGTACCTAAATACTTACATCGTTGACCTGACTGACAACAGTCAAGATTTCATTAAAAGACTTTCTTCTCCCAGCGAATGCCTGGCTGAATGACTTTTGGAACGAAGTTCTTATCGCGCGTTGTGAAAGGGGGCTAGACGGAAAAAATTATTACGAAAAGTTGTCACGACACTTTTTGCTATAGTAAGCTATTGTAAGCTGTGCGGCGTCGCATGTTTCTCTGTCTGTCTCTCTCTCTCTTATAGAAAGCAAGCCAGATATTCTCATTTCTACATTTTTTATTTATTTACTAGCTGTGCCCGCGACTTCGTTCGCGTGCTTGTCGGAAACTAAAATGCGTCGCTTAGATAAAAGTACATTTAATCATTGCCCTGCGTTAACTTACTGACGCTGTAGAAAATAAGAAGAGAGTAATGAAAATGCAAAATTGCTAATCATTTAATCGAAATTCTTCACAATTGTATCGCGCTTAGTACTACCACTACGATCATACCGATAAAAAATAGAACCCTAAAGCCGTGGATGACTATTGGCTTGTTGCGCTGTATTCACAACCGAAATGACATGCAAGAACGGAGATTGCGACTGGATCCGTTCAATGAGGTTCTAAAAATAACCTACAAAAGGTACCGCAACTATTGTAACTTTATCATCAAAAAACAAAAACGGCAATACGATAGAGACCAACTTACTAAAGCAAACAAAAATCCTAAAAAAACGTGGGAAATCATCAACAACATCACACAGCGAAAACTCAAAAAAACAAATAGCTTGGATCTCCTAGAACTATCCAATACCCCACAGAGCTCAATTAACAAGGTAAATAACTTCTTCTCTAGCATAGGAAAGCTTCTAGCAGATAGTATTACACCACCTTTAGCTTTCCCAGTCAATAATTATGTCCCTAAGCCATCCTCATCTGACTATACATCGACCTCTTCTTTTGTTTTACTCGACACAGACCCTTGCGAAGTCCATACTACTCTAATGAGCCTAAAACCAGATAGTGCCCCTGGTTGGGACAACATTCCAGTTAAATTTCTCAAAGCTGCACACGAGTGCATTGTCCCAATCTTGAGTTATTTGACAAATCTATGCTTTGAGCGGGGAGTCTTCCCGGATGCTTTGAAGGTGGTCCTAATAACGCCGGTGTACAAGTCTTAGTGTGGAGACACCTCAGACCCGTCAAACTATAGGCCAATTTCAGTACTGCCATCCATCTCAAAAATCTTAGAAAGGATCCTAAACTCACGCTTAATAAATTACCTCTCTAAGCAAAACATTCTGTCACCTTCTCAGTTTGGATTTCGGCAGGGAAGGTCTACAGAGGACGCGGTCTTGTCGCTAACCTCTATGATAGTCGACAAAGTGGATAGGGGCAGCAAATGTCTTTTTAGTTCTAGTTTTCCTTGACCTCAAAAAGGCCTTTGACACAGTATCTGTCCCCATACTTTTGCACAGACTTGAAAACATCGGCATTAGGGGACCCCCTCTCGAACTCTTAAAATCCTACCTGATGAATCGAAGACAAACTGTGAAAATAGGGGAGTACACTAGCACAGAAGAAACGATTACTTACGGCGTCGGGCAGGGAAGTGTCCTTGGACCAACACTGTTCCTGATTTATATCAATAGCCTTTGTAACATGAGTATTGACGGGGGTCGTATTTTCTCATACGCGGACGATACCGCCATAGTCTTTGCTGAAAAAACTTGGGAGGATGTTAAAAAGTCAGCTGAAACCGGCCTGTCAAGGATTGCTGATTGGCTCAATCGTAACCTACTCACTTTGAATGCATCTAAGTCCAACTACATATGCTTCACCAAGTATACACACACTCAACCACCACTGAAATTCCAAATTAAAATCCACTACTGTGGAAACCCCTCTATCTCCGACTGCTCGTGTACAAAGATTGACAGGTTGCAGTACAAAAAATACCTGGGCATAATGATAGACCAGCGCTTGTCCTGGCACATGCATACTGAACTGATCATGAAACGGGTTAGGAGATTAATATGGACCTTTAAAACACTGCGACACGTTGCCTCAAAGAATCTCTTGCAGCAGGTCTACGTATCATTGGCCCAATCAATTCTTACATACTGTTTGCCATGCTGGGGTGGAACGACAAAAAATAAATTTTTGGAACTTGAGAGGGCGCAGAGATCTCTTCTTAAGGTTATGCTTTTCAAACCCTATAGATTCCCAACACAAACCCTTTACCTAACCTCCGGCCTTCTGTCTGTAAGAAAACTCTATTTACTCCATCTAATCTTGAGGAAGCACAAATCCCTTCCGTATGCTACGAGGCCAAATACGAGTAGCAGAAGAAGCTACCTGGTCGCTCCAAATGTCCCAGTAAGATCTGTGTTTGCTAAGAGGCAGTATGAAAGATAATCTTCCCACTTGTATAACCTGCTGAATAAAGAGCTAAACATCTATCCTATGAAGCTCCGAGACTGTAAACTAGCTGTAACTGATTGGCTTACGAATAAATCCTACGACGACATTGAGACTTTGGTATCATCGCTTCCATAATCTGTGCTGTAGCTAACAGAACCACAGTAACAAAATCGATAGTGGAGGAAGCTGCTTCTGGCTTCTTCCGATCCCAAGACATAGTCGCAGGGCTAACCTAAACCTAAACTTAAACGAAAATAACTCATAATACACATGGCACACACACACTGCTACACATTCACCCTCACACACACACACACACAACCACTCAACACACACTCACATACATCACACAAGTGCGCTACTCTTCGTATTTTTGTATATTTTCTAGTTTCTTAGTTTCTCAATTGCATACATTGTTTAATATTAAGTGGAAGTGCGGAGTCATCTAACACAAGCATCTCCTTGCTTAAAAGATGACCTCCAAATCGTGTTTGTTAAACTCTATGTAATTGAAATAAACATTTTATTTATTTTTATGCAAAGTACTGACTATGTCTCATACTAAAGTTTAGATGGATGGGTGTTTGTTAATCAACCACGTCAGAACGGCCGAACGGATCTTGAAGAAATTTGAAACAGGTACATTATAGTCGACAGGCAGACAGATTGTCGTTGGCGCGTTCGTGTTCCACGCGCGCCTCAAAGATATGTCAGCAACAATTAAGGGGCCCCAAAGGGACGTCTGCCGGGGCTGAGGGTTGTCCGCAAAAGATACCATGGCCCCGAAACACAAAGGGCTAAGAAGGAACGTGGGTGGTTTTTAGTCAGTAGAAGTCTGACACTTTCTTCCGCTCCGCCCAGAGCGGGATGAGTCATTTGATAATTTACGAACCACAAAAAAAAAGGGGGGATTAGAGGGTGTTTCGAGAGGGTACCTGTACCGAATCTGGGACATCGAATCTGAAATGGCCGCCACCTCCTTCTGCGAAGCAGTAATGCTAGCGAAAGAGGTGGCGGAACGTGAGAGGGAGACGCTCCGGGCATCGGGGGCCACGTGATGGCTTCCGGCCACCATAGGCGCGGGCCTGTGAACGGTGAGTAACGGGCTAGTTAATCGTTCGTCCGTCCTATGACGATGGAGGCGCGTTCGTGTTCCACGCGCGTCTCAAAGAGATGTCAGCAACATTGAAGGGGCCCCCAAGGACCGACGCCCGTTGGGGCTGCGGGTTGTTCGAAAGAGATACCGCGGCCTCGACACATAGTGCTAACAACACACCACATCTATATGACGACATGGTTGGCGCAATGGCTGGACGATTAACAGTAGCACTGCGTGTCGCAGGTTCGATTCCCACACGGTACAAAAAAAAATATGTCTTGGGTTTTATCTAATTTTAATTTAGTTTAAAAAAAATAGTATTTTAATACTGTGTAAATTTTATTTGTTGACTATTCACGAAACATAATGTGTGTATGTTTACTATCACCGCGGTTCAGAAAATGACATCAAATGAATAACGCCATCTGTCGAAGACGAAGATAAACTGCTAAAAAAGAGCGATCAAACACTATAAGGTTTAGGCTATGTAGATTTTGAAAGCAGCGCCATTTAGACTTATATCTACGTACCTTTTGCTATCATAACTTTTTTAAAGTTATCTTGTGAAGGCATTTATTTTTAGTAATAAGTACCATATTCGTTCAATAGATGTCGTTGCTTGTCTCATTCTTGACCATAACGATAAGTTCTTCTTGAAAACTATAAATTCATATATCTTTTGATAGAGAGCACCGATTACGATGAAACAAAAACTAAGTAATAGCCCAAGTTACGCACAATATTTATGTATAAAAGTTACCTACATTCGTTTCGTAAATTTGACGTGATGCTTAGTCATCGAAACAGACAAACAGACAAAAATTTCAAAAATGCTGGAAATGTGTTCTGTTGGTTATACTTTAATACCCTGACAATTTTTTTTAAAAATATTTTCGATGTACAAAAACGATTTCTCTACAGATTTATTATATGTATAGATAGAAGATAGATATAGAAGAAGATATTTTCGATGTACAAAAACGATTTCTCTACAGATTTTTATATGTATAGATTTTTTTTTAATTTTTTTTTTTTTAATTCTTGGGTAGCACAAAATCCGTTGGTCCACGTTCATCTGAAATTATTGGTAACCGACATAAGACGCCGGTGGACATCTGAAATTTTACACCAGAAGTAGCTGCGGAAAAGAAATTTAGGAGCATTTTTTGGTCGTGTCATCGGCACTCACCGGCGCTGGCACGACAGTTTTAAATTTTCAGGGCCCAAAGTTTTGCCACTTTCACGATGTCTTTGGTGGTAGTGCTAAGGTCAGTTTGACTGCACGTTTAAGGGCATAGAGGTCAGGATAGGAGTGACTTTGGAGGTGGAATATAGTTTACACAGCTCAGTATTAGGGCCCTGCAGTCATTTGTGTGTTGTTGTAGTGTTGAAGAGTCTAAAACAGTGAAGAGTTTCCATAAAAATCACATCCACGTGTGGCGTGCTAGGTAGCTATCGATTCATTGTGCGGGTTAATCTACGATTATTCAGTCTTGTAGGTACTTTATTTACACATACCAACTACTAATTACTTACTTGTGTAATCGTAATTAACATTCAGCAGCTTAGCTCCGTAATGAATTTCCTTCGTTGAGAAACGCTCACAACCCTATTTTGGTGGCTAATTTTGTAACACTAAATAAGAAAGACTGATGTTTAGCATTCTGTTCAGTTTCGGTATCCAAAAAGCGTTAGGTTCAGTAAATAGAATTAGCTAGATGTCTATGGCCGGTTGCTAGAAGTCTTTGATCCCTATCTGTGGGGTTACCATGACGTCTGAAAGCAGTATTGTTTTATTGTCATTACAGTGTGGGTAAACTGTTGGTCCCGGCCGCCATATATAGATCTTTGGCAGTTGTTACAGGTGTCAGTGACCTGAAAGTCTGACAACCAGTCTTACCAAAGGGTATAGCATTACCCAGTATTAACTGGTTTGAGGAGGTCAGATAGGCAGTCACTCCATGTAAAATACTGGTATTCAGCTGCATCCGGTTAGACTGGAAGCTGACCCAAACATAGTTGGGAAAAGGCTAGGCAGATGATGATGACAGTGTGGGAAAGCGACGGAGCTATGTAAGATATCTAGCTATCTCTTTTCCACACTGGAATAATATTAAAACAATACTGCTTCAAGAAGTCATGATAGACCACCTGTTTGGTCCAATGGACCGCCCTTCAATTTAAGGGTAGATTTTTTTAATTTAAAAGTGCAATGACTGAGTTACACTCCATCAGTAATTGTTTGTTAGAGTGACCAATTAAAAGTTCCAAGGGCCCCCGCAATTGGAATTGAGCCAAATACTTCTGTAATAAATTGCTGTCCGTGATAAGAATACTCTAACAATATAATTTGTTCTTTCATAGTGTGCGGGCATGAAAAACTTTAGGTTGCGGGAGGTAATGAATTCCTGATGTAGAACCACAGTAAAAAGACCGACCGTAATGGATTGATACCTACCTAACTTTCTTTTTACTCGGCGGGAATCCGCGTTTATCTTAAGAATGAATTGCATGAATGAAAATGTTAGTCTGGAAGATAAATAAGACGCCATGGTTTTCAAAGGTATTTAATTAATTGTCATTAGTCTTATCTACAAGGTAAACTTCTGTTTTAATAGTCTGATTGTTGCAGCCTGATTCATGCCAAGCTTCTTTCGTAAATAAATAAGTTGTCGTTATATTATCTAGTGTTTTTGTATTCCAAGTGTCATAATAATTCAGATGAAGAGAACTCTTATACTATAAATAGGTTCTAAGCTGATTGACTGATCAGCTCAGATACTAGCGAGCAATCAATTCTGCCTATTGCATTATCTGCTGACTGACATGTTGTACTTTGTACTTTGAACAACAGACAAACTTTACCTTCAGGTAACGGTACTGTGGTACCACTGGTGTGGATCAGTTACCTTCAGAACGCATTGTTAGTTTTCACAACAAAATACAAAACAAAAATGCCCTCGAGCGAAGACGGAAGCAGTAGTCGTTCCATAAAAATGTAATTATAGCCAGTTGAGCATACCTAAGTCAGTGACCCATGCCATCGCGTCGAAGATATTCTCACTTACATTCGAGATGAGTCTAATTCGAATCATGCGGCAGTGGACATCAGCTAATGACATCCCCTGACGGTCGTTAAGGCCGGCTCTTCGTTTTATTTTTTCCCTTGAGTGACTAAGTCAGCGCGTTTCCTTTTTCAACGGTTTCGCTTCCACGAAACTAGTGAAAATTTTGAGCAATAAAATGATTTTTATGAACTATTTTGTTGATGGCAGATAATTTAGAGCGTTGCATTGCAAGTTTCCTTGCAATTGAATTGCATAGTGTGGGTTTGTTTTAAGAAGGTACGGGATCAGCTTATACATAAAATTGATGTTATTATTAATGTATTGTATAACTAAGCTGGTGTCCACAACTCCACGTCCAAAGCGCGTATTTTGCGTACGGATCATCTGTAGAAGAATCAATTAAAATTAATCTAACTGAATCACCAAATCTCTTACCACTAACATAGATCTTAGGTACTTATTCACAAACCCATAAGGACCTTGTTGTTCGAACTCTCGGTTCACTAGATTAGTCGTTCATTTCCGTGAAGTGAGTGCAGAATACACGCTAGTCTAAATTTTAAGCTCCTTAGCACGACAACGTAAGAGGGTAATGTTCCTTTCTCCGATTCCTACATGCAGCGAAGTAAATCTTGCACCCGCCAGATCCACCTTCTCTTCACAAGTATTGCATTTCACTTTGATGTAGCCGAGCACCTCCGCGACGATGTGTTCACAACGTCGTTAAGGCAAAAGCAACAGTATCGTGAGAATTGTTACAGGGGATTGCTTTGAAACGGATAAGAAGCTAGTCAGAGTTCCTGAAACACTTACCGATATAGAACAGTACCTATCCAAATATAATTCGTCTTTGTTAAGCTGTCTTACAGCCTTGAAGTAATACTATGTAGATCAAGTTTTGGTCTTACACGGTGTAACAACGACGGAGCGATCGCCTGATCTCCTTTTAAGCGCAAGAGGGAAGTACTAAGTTACCTATTAGGTTTCTCAGTTCTTATTTTTGTACATTGTCTCCCATTCGTCGTACCTATAGAGTAATTCCATAATCGTCTCTTACGATATCCAAAGGACGAGATCCAATTTCCGTCTTTAGGCACGGACTAGTGTTCACACGGGATAAGGAAATCGGATCTCGAAACAGGGAGTGCTTTTGGCGATATCTTTGATTTTTTGTAGGTAAGACGTTTTGTGAAAATATCTTTCAATGGCTCCGGATCCGAAGGTTCGAGAGGGAGGGGGATCCATTTTTTGTAACCACACAAAAAATGTATCTCTAAGAACTCGATTTGGTTCATTCAGTAGGGAGAGAGTTTCCCTCCAGTGTATGAGCTAAACTTAAGCTTGCGCCCGGTCTGGCAGCGTTGGAATAACAAGCACAAAACGGACACCGGCAAATCCAACCCAAGTCCCGGATTTGTAACAAAGTACGGCTTATTCCGCTCACTTCTACATAATATGGCCGAAACACTTGGAGCGCAGATGCTTGCTGCAGATTTTCAATGTGGTTTCAATTTCTTAGCGTCGTCTTTTCCTAGATTTGTGTGAGGTAAATAACGTACGTACGATGTAGGTTAAACATGTCAGACACTCGAACATTTTGCTGGAGTAAATTTTGTTTGCGCTTTGGCGTGCACCTACCTTGCTTTTTAATTAGATTATGTGTGTTAGCACATACCGTGCTTCAGCAAATATTAGGTAATGTTGATACCAAATTTGATACTTTACGAGTCCACTTGAGGATGTGTGCCGACTTTACAGTTATTTTGTTGTGTCATTTCACTAAAATTGTGAAAATGCTAACAACAGCATGTGCTCTGTTTATTTTTAATTTCCCAAATTGTTCCCAAAAATTGCGCGCGAAATGTTCAACAAAATATGTGAACACTTATGCATACAATTACATGCACAGCGTGCGTAGTTGTGAACCATTTGCCGTCACTCGGGGAAAAATTAAAAACGCTTTTCAGTAATAACCATGTACCACAATAGGCTGGCTGTGAAGCACGTGCAATTTTTCACTATAAAAGTAATATTACCCAATTCAGCGGCTTTACATCGTGACAGCCGGCCGCCAATTACCAGCCGGCAATTTGTCGTGTCAGGCGGACAGCGACGCGGCGAGCGGCAACATGACACCATCAGGAGGACACCTCTCCACACAGTTACACGATCATGATCCACCGCGATGCCGAAATAAACCGGACTGGACTGTTTGAATTACTTTGTATGTACAGGTTGTTTAATTACTGTTGAAACTAGTTATCTAAACTCCGTTTCGGTCTGAGTGGGATCAGAGACTAGTTGGAAAAGTTGCTATACATTTATTGTTTTTTTCAGAACATAGATTTTTTTTTAACGTCTGGGTTATCAAGTTACGGCTGTTCGTAGTCTGGGATCCACTGTTATACCTGTCAGATTTTGTTAGTTCTGACTTGATTATTATTAAATAATAATAATCGTTCGAACGAACGAAACGTAACGAACGTAACGATCTGTAAGCTATAAATGAATTTGAATCTATTGTGCGCATCAAAACCGCAGTGTAATTTTGTGCATTGGGGTTTATTTTGTTTTGACATGGCTGAAATTGTTCGTAAAAATGTAGAGCACTCGTTTCATGCTTTTGTTTTATATATTTAGCCTTTATCACCTAGGGTAATAAATTATTATTAATGACTAGCTAGCGGTTGCCCAATACCTTCGTCCACGATAAATTATTATGAGAATATGACTGCACTGTGTGAATCGGGTTTTGTTAAAAGTTTCGGGGGGGGGTTTCGGGTTTTAATTTGTTTTAAAAGGAAACCTAATTGTTTTTCTAAATTAAAAGTAGCGTAAGTTACTCTTCATAACATCAGCTATTAGGGTTTAAGCAGTGCCGAAGAATGTCAGAAGTAAAATAGGTTTCTACTCTAAGAAGAAAAATGCGATTTTAGTACATAAATATACTGCTTAATTCTTGTAATCCTAACACAGCAGTCGCTCTAAAAAAAGGGATAATATAAATCTGTTCCCAATTGGCGAAGATATAGCTGAAAATACACAAAATGATACCCTCCTGATAACTTCATGCTTTTGGAAGTCGGTTAAAATAATAAATGACATTCTTTTAATAGGGAATCTTTAAGCATTTCATACAAAAATTGTCACAAAAGATTTGAGGAGAGTTACAAAAGAAAAACTTACTCCGACCACTCTGCTTGAAACTCGAAGTTTTTATAAGAATGTTATCGTTATGAAGTTACACAGGACTTTTCTGGAACTTATTCTAGATTTATATTATGATTTTCGCCTAAGTAGCTTAGTAATTATATTCTTTTAGGAAGTGTCGTGTACTAAATGATGCATTGGGGGATGAAATAAATAACAAGGGGCAATATATTTATTTAGAATTATGTGGTCTATCTACCAACCAACGCGAGGGTGGCCGCAGGGCCTGAATGTGGTGTTCTAAATATGGTGTGGCCGTCGGACCGCCAAGTCATTGGTCTCGAGTGCGAACCCAAGGTACGCCAACCACTAATTTCTTCATGACTGATTCGGATTCATGTGCGCATTGTATATTAATTATCACTTTGGAGCTAACCACACGATAAAGATGCCTTTAATTATTTGTTTTCAGATACCTAAGCAAAATCTGGATTATTCATAATTATTAGAGGTTTTTTAGAAATAAAGATATCGCACTGACTGCTTATAATATACTGCTTGGAATATAAGCTTGAAATTGTGCAAAAGAGTTAAAGTAAGGATTCCTATAGTAAGGAATCATTTCTGAGAAGTTTGTATTTGCCATTTTTGCAGTTGAGAAATTCCAAAGGGAACGTGGCTTGCTTTACTATATTTTCCAACTACTTCTTTAAAATCAGAGCCATTCAATCCGTAGCTTAAAAAATATTAAACCGATAAACTTCTCGTGACTAAGGCTAAGTGTTGCCATACAACGTGGCAATGCCGCCAGTCTTTTGGACACATTACCGGCTGACAGCGTTGAGGAGCAGTTTTTTGATGCCCTCTTATAGCTTATTGTTTGTTTATTTAATAGTTTTTAATTAATGTATACAGTTATAAAAAAGTAGCTTAAGAAACAATCACTCGATATTAGTCACGCAGTTAACTTCAACCTCAACAAAAATTCCATATCTGTCGACAAAATATTAAAAATAAATAAATAAGGACTTTATTCAATACAGAGTAGTGTTCACTGTCCAGTAGACAGTGGGTGGTCCCCCTTCATCAATATCCGCTCAGCCCGCGGGTTATTTTGACATCGCTTTTGTCAGATGCCTTAGAATTACATTCAAGTCATCCCCAGACATATTATAACTCACATAAAAATGTTATTAGCTGGGTTATGGGACTATAAGTAGATAATAAAGATTTATTTGAGCTCATTATATGTATTGCTTTTGATATTATTGCATAGTAAGTACCATTAAGTAAAAATCAGATATAATAGTGTACACTGCTACATTGTAGGTCTAGTGGTAACAAGCGCGACAGCTGAGTATAAGGTCCTGGGTTCGATTCCCGAGTCGGGCAAAGTGTTATTGGGTTTTTTCACCAGGAATTTCTCAGTAGCAGCCATGGTGTCATTGTGCCCGATTAATGACAATAGGCCAGCAGGCCTATGTCCAGCAGTGGACGTCTTATGGCTGAAATGATGATGATGAATGACAATGGTCGCCACCTATTACATGATACTTAAACATAACTAGGGAAATCTCTGCCTTAACCTGCGGAGATTACAGGCGTGATGTTATGTATGTTAGAAAGCTACGTTACTGACTTACTAAAATAAACCGAATGGTAAGCTAATACAATACAAACTCAGCACATTTCAAGTTTAATTTTACATGAGCAAACTATTATTTTATAAACAAAACGAAGAATTATTTAGCTTACTAAAATATTTACACGCTTAATTATAAAATATATTTCAGTTAAAACCCCGCGGTGTTTGTTGGTATCAAGTATGAAAGTAAACAAACCGCACTTGCTCGACTTGCTTCCTCCAAGAACACAAGACGAAAACATTTGCGGGTAGTTCCGGGATGCGTTTGAAGGCTCATAAATGTGACTTGAAGTAGCGCTGTAAGACTGCGTACATACGAAATTCTTGTGCACGTTTTTTTCAGTGTGAAGGTTAGGTTAGACCACAGAGTTTAAGACCTTTAAGATTGGGTACTGTTGAATATTATGTGTAATGCTAATGCAAAGCGAATCTCTAGTCTTAGTTGACTCACACGCATCACAAAGTCCATAGATTAGCTTTATAGGCTGTCGTTTTAATAAAATGGGCCATTTTTTTTTTGTGGGTGGGAAATGTTCAAATGACTTCTCCCGCTCTGGGCGGGGCGGAAAAGAGTTTCAGACTTCTACTGACTAAAAACCACCCATGTTCCTTCTTAGCCCTTTGTGTCCGGGGTATTTCTTTCAAACAACACGCAGCCCCGACAGGATAAAATGGGTACTTAGGTAATGTTTTTTTTCTTCTACATTGAAATCGTTATGGCTGAAAACCACCCGTGTTAAAACGCAGCCCGTATGATTCTCGCGCTATAACCGCGATTTCACACACAGACAAACAAACGCAAATATTATTCGATAAATTACTTATTCCCGTAACCACAGCCCGGGTGTTATTCTGAAATACAGTTAATTTTTTATCAACTCAAAAAACCGGCGTATATTAATTATTAGTTTTTTAGGGTTCCGTACCTCAAAAGGAAAAAATGGAACCCTTATAGGATCACTCGTGTGTCTGTCTGTGTGTCCGTCTGTCACAGCTGCTCTGAATCATAACAATCATAATGGACCGGTTACGTTGAAAGGGGTTTGAACTTTTTTGTATGGAAGCTGGCCATATTGACCACCGCCATTTTGATTTGTTTTCGAAATCGCAGCCCACGGTGACAGTGGTATGTATGGATAGAGGACACCTAGACGAACAAAAAATGTCATGTAACATGGTACCTACCCCAAAGTGTCACGAAGTCTATGGTGCTAAAATAACATGAAAAATCTCTCAATATCTACTACAGTTGTACAGAACACTTCATGTGCAAGTTCGACTTGAACTTGGCCAGTTTTTTTTATTTGACGAGGAGGCAAAGCTGCACTTGGTACCGAAACTTTTCTGCAGTCTTCGGGTCACGTCGATGATTGTGACGATACATTGTCGTAAACGTTTTTAGTGTGCCATTGCCCTGCAAAACGTGCAGTAAAGGTCTGTGTGAATTACCGGTAACACTTTAGTGACCGACTTAAAGAGAGTGTGTTATTTCAAAGTGATGACCTGTGATAATGTTTAATTGTGCAGGACAAAAATGTTGCGGTACAAGTTAACGAATTTACTTTGTTGGATGTCAGACCACAAGTCGCACACTCCGAACTTTGTTTTGTTGGTCTCCTGGTACCTATATGTTTAGTTGGTGGCTATTGTAGAAACTAGACAGCTAACAACGTGGAAACGGATAGAGTAAATCCTAGCCATCCTAGTAATATTCTAAGTACGTAAGTTTGAGAGAATGTGTGGATGTATGGATTGGTTGTTACTCATAAACGCAAAAACTACTGACAGAATTTGCATGACATTTATTACACAGATAGTTATTTTGTGATGCCATGGACCATGGTGACAACTCGCGTTGGCTTATGTGACGATTCTCCACTTACTAGGTTACACTAAAATCCCAAATTATATAACGCTATAATGGTGCAAAACTGAACTCGACATTAATCACGAAAGCCTTAAAATATTTAAAAAGATATTATTCCAGTACTTTCACGGTAATTACTGAATCACTACATACTCGTATTATAAAACAAAGTCCTCCGTCGCGTCTGTCTGTCTGTCTGTTCGCGATTAACCCAAAAACTACTGCACCGATTTCACCATTGGATAGAGTGGTTCTCGAGGAAGGTTTTAGTATATAATTTGACCGACATCACGTGGGTGAAGCCGCGGGCATCAGCTAGTGATATATAAATTTATATTTCGATGTTAATCATAATTCCAATAATTATTGAATTTGATTTCACTGTAATCTGAATATTTAAATCTCATGATAATTTGATTGTATGTATTCCTAATTTTAATTTCTATTCAATTATGTATTTAGAGCATGTACCCAATATCTATATCTATATCTATACATATAATAAATCTGTAGAAAAATCTTTTTTGTACATCGAAAATATTTAAAAAAAAAATTGTCAGGGTATTAAAGTATAACCAACAGAACACATTTCCAGCATTTTTGGAATTTTTGTCTGTTTGTCTGTTTATCTGTTTGTCTGTTTGTCTGTTTCGATGACTAAGCATCACGTCAAATTTACGAAACAAATGTAGATAACTTTTATACATAAATATTGTGCGTAACTTGGGCTATTACTTAGTCTTTGTTTCATCGTAATCGGTGCTCTCTATCAAAAGATATATGCATTTATAGTTTTCAAGAAGAACTTATCATTATGGTCAAGAATGAGACAAGCAACGACATCTATTGAACGAATATGGTACTTATTAATAAATGCCTTCACAAGATAACTTTAAATAAGTAATGATAGCAAAAGGTACGTAGATATTAGTCTAAATGACGCTGTTTTCAAAATCTACATAGCCTAAACCCTATAGTGTGTTTGATCGCTCTTTTTTAGCAGTTTATCTTCGTCTTCGACAGATGGCGTTATTCATTTGATGTCATTTTCTAAACCGCGGTGTTATTAAATAAACATATGTTTCATGAATAGTCAACAAATAAAGATTTACCAATTACACAGTATAAAAATACTATTTTTTTTAAACTAAATTAAAATTGGATAAAACCCACGGCATATTTTGTTTGTACCGTGTGGGAATCGAACCTGCGACACGCAGTGCTACTGTTAATCGTCCAGCCACTGCACCAAACATGTCTTTATATAGATGTGGTGTGTTGTTAGCCCTATGTGTCGAGGCCGCGGTATTTCTTTCGAACAACCCGCAGCCCCGACGGGCGTCGGTCCTTGGGAGCCCCTTCAATGTTGCTGATATCCCTTTGAGACGCGCGTGGAACACGTACGCGCCTCCATCGTCATAGGACTGACGAACGATTAACTAGCCCGTTACTCACCGTTCACAGGCCCGCGCCTACGGTGGCCGGAAGCCATCACGTGGCCCCCGATGCCCGGAGCGTCTCCCGCGGCGGCTGGGAAGAGGGGTTGTGTCCCTCTTACGTTCACCTCTTTCGCTAGCATTACTGCTTCGCAGAAGGAGGTGACGGCGTTCCATTTCAGATTCGATGTCCCAGACTCGGTACAGGTACCTCTCGAAACAGACTCTAATCCTCCCTTTTTTGTGGTTCATAAATTATCAAATGACTCATCCCGCTCTGGGCGGAGCGAAAGAAAGTGTCAGACTTCTACTGACTAAAAACCACCCACGTTTCTTCTTAGCTCTTTGTGTTTCGGGGCCGTGGTATCTCTTGCGGACAACCGTCAGCCCCGGCAGACGACGGCAGCAACAATTAAGGGGCCCCAAAGGACCCCTTAATTGTTGCTGACATATCTTTGAGGCGCGCGTGGAACACGAACGCGCCAACGACAGTACCTGTCGACTATAATGTACCTGTTTCAAATTTCTTCAAGATCCGTTCGGCCGTTCTGGTTGATTAACCAACACCCATCCATCTAAACTTTAGTATTAGACATAGTCAGTACTTTGCATTACCCTCTTCTTATTTTCTACAGCGGCAGTAAGTTAACGCAGGGCAATGATTTAACGTACTTTTATCTAAGCGACGCATTTTAGTTTCCGACAAGCACGCGAACGAAGTCGCGGGCACAGCTAGTTGTGTAATATGTGGTTACCAGTAGTAGATCATAGAGTGTGCGTTACAGGACTATGCATTCTGTACTTGTTTTAATAATGTAAAACATAAATTTTAATCCAACTCCTTGACAAAACAAAAAAAAAATATAATAATAACATTCTTCAAAACACTGTAAGGCTTTGATTTGACTCTTTGGCATCGCGCTTTCAACAATTTAATATTTAGAGAATCTGGCGCCTTGCAGCTCTGATATATTGACATAATCAATAACCCTGTCTGCTGGAGCAATTCTAGGAAAACTTGGTTTTGTTACTTAGGGTTTCTAGGCCGATTAGGGTTGTGTTCGCTTTGATATCAATTTTGTGGTTCAAAGTTGATGACTTTAGTGCCTACGTTTTATCGGTAATTTTGATTGCTGTAATCTCATTGGATTTTTTATACGTTATTAATTATTGAGATTTAAATTCATGTTGTATGCTCGTTTGTACCTCTATGAAAAATACTAGTATTTAGTTGTTATTTTAATACATAATCCTGCCTCTGTGCCGGTTTCAAGGAATAGGTTCTTATGATATTTCATAACCCATACCAGAAACGAATCTAACAATGTCCTTTTGTAAGTTTTCGAATTTTTTTAGGTCTTGAGTGAAAACACAAAACATGATCACTACGAGTACATATTATAAAACAAAATCCTCCGCCGCCGATAAGAAATTAATATTTTAATGTCTTTGGTTCGCGATAAACTCAAAAACTACTGCTCCGATTTTCATGCTGTTCTCACCAATGGGTAGAGTGGTTCTTGAGGAAGGTTTTAGTATATAATTTGACCGACATCCACGCGGGCAAAGTCGCAGGCATTAACTAATGATAAATAAGTTATCTTCTCACACAGAATTATATTATTTACCGTTGAACCTTCTACCTGGAATCGTAACTAAATAAATTAAGTGCTAGGAAGATTGAACATCTGACCTTTGCCTAAAGCCCGTCTGAGTTTACTTGGGCAGTCTAGATAAGAATAAAAGGTAAGAAAACATTTACGAACAAATTACTCTGGGTGGAATTTGTTTTAAACGCTTGAGTGACAATGATTACTTGAACATTTATGTTTTACCTGAAAATCTTTTTTATTAGATAACTGTGGGGACTGCCTCGTTGATCTAGTTGTGCGCGTCTGCTGTGCATGGGGTTCTTGGTTCGATTCTCAGGTCGGACAAAGTGTCATTGGGTTTCCCCACGAGGAATTTCTCAGTAGCAGACACGGACGCTGAATTTGTACCTGGTTGATGGCATTAGTCTCGCTCCTATTACATGGGACTTAAATGTAATCGGTGAAATGTCGGTGTACTAATGAGTACAACTCTACCTTACCCCTCGGGGATTACAGTCGTGATCTGCTGTTATGGACGAGCGGTGTCTCTTGTATGAATCGCAGTCGCAGTACATCTGTCGCACGTGCATATAATTTTACATATAATTTTCACCCATGTTCCTTCTTAGCCCTTTATGTCGAGGCCGCGGTATCTCTTGCGAACAACCCGCAGCCCCGACGGGGTGCAATGTCAGCTTAGGTCTCTCATGAGAAACAAAAAAAAAAACATACAGACGAATTGAGAACCTCCTCCTTTTTATAAGTCTGTTAAAAGTTACTCAATACTCAATACTTTATTGCATTCCACATGTAGTACTTAGGTGGTAAACTTAAAATTAGATCACATGGACCCTGTCGGGCACAGCAAAATAAGTGAGTTAAAAATGGCTTGAATGATATTCTACGAAAATGACGTTTCGAGAAAGTGATTTTATGCGAAAATAACGTTGTGCAAAAATGACGTTACTCGAAAATGACGTTTTGCGAAAGTGACTTCAAGCAATAGTTACCAAATTTTTCACGATAGCTTTTGCGAAATTGACGTTCTGTGTAAAGATCAGTCGTGGGCGAAAGCCTTTATAGCGGTTACATAACGATGCGGATGTACATATGTAACAAAAGTGCTTGCGATTATGACGCGGAAGTTAGGAGTCGCTTAAAAGTTTAACGAGTCGTCGTTTCAACGGGACGTTTTGTTTATGGACGATATGAGACCTCGCAGATTTAATCTGAAACATGCTGTTACATGATACATGCCATTTGCGCTACATAGTGAATCATTATATTTTGACTTTACAGGTAGTCAGAACCTGCTGCGCTGCGGGTTGTTCGAAATAGATACCGCGGCCCCGGGCACAAAGGGCTAAGTAGGAACATGGGTGGTTTTTAGTCAGTAGAAGTTTGACACTCCCTTCTGCTCCACCCAGAGCGGGAGAAGTCGTTTGAAGAACGCACAGCCTTAAAAAAAAAAGAAGCGTTTGGCACTTTCAGTAACGTCCATCATTTTACTAAAATACTGATATTCAGATGCATCTAGTTAGACTGAAAGCCGACTTCAACATAATGGAAAAAACTCTAGGCATGATGAGTTAATAAATTATGAACACATTATTTCTAAAAGAATTTCCATTATCAGCTTCTGCTTTAGGTATTGTAGGAATAAAGAAGTAATTTTGTATTGTAGCTTAGGAGATCTTTTCACTAAAAACCAATTTATAACTCATCAAAAAATTGTTACATTATTTATCTGAATAGAGGTCAGGTCTTTTAAAAGTATAGGGCAATGTCCTATAAAATAAAGAAGAAAATTTCAAACACAATACAGACGAGATACAATGTAAAATAATATTTTTTGTGAACATAATGGTCTAAAATGGTATGTCGCTGCTAGTGATACTGTTAACCCCTTCAAAAGCAAGAAGCGTAAATTAAACGAAACCAAGCAAACATTTGATATAGGTAAAGTTTATGTAGTCTTCGGGTTAAGTTACAAATTAGGAGATGGGCCGTTGACCCTCCAATGACTTCAGAAACGGCCAGAACTAGGATGGATTACACCCCAATTAGTTACTAACTTACTACATATAACAAGAGTATGTATATGAAGACTTGTACGAAAATTTACTGCGTACTTAACACGCGTAATAACTACAGGCTGTGTTCAAATATGTAATTAAGGGACTGCTTGAAAGTTTATGTTAAATTAACTCGTGCTCCGACCGATACTTGATGTTCATTAAGTTTCATGTTTTAAATGAATCACGCGGCAAATGATAGCATGACGAGAATTTTATTTGTCATGCTTTCATTTGCCGCGTAAGTAGATTAAATGGCATTTAATGTTTGCGTTGAACGGAGAAGAGGCATGTGTTCTTACATTCGAAACAGCCGTATAAAGTAGAATGCTGTTTTCAGTAAGTTTAATAATAATTTTAGCATACATGATTTATTTGCAGTAGTAACCTATAGGCACCGCCGCCCGTACCACGGTACGTCCTGTAAGCCCCAGTTCGCAAATAAAAGCCCCGGCTACACATAAAAAAATCTCAGCTTTTAGTTTTAATGCTTAAACGAGGGAAATTTCCTACTTACATGGCTGGTTGAAACCTTTCAGCAATGCCGCGAACATTCATTACATACTTAATTTTAAGCAAGATCTTGTGCTTTAAAAGTAAAGCGCTTTATTTATGTTTCGTGTTTTCATCCCAGCTTAATGCGATTCAGATTTTGGAAAAAGAATAAAGATGCTTTTACTTCTCAGCTAGGAAAGGGTAATTCTTTTGTTTATTTATTTTGTGTCTTATCATTAAAGGTGGGCCTAATGATGACCATCATAGTAGCGAGTCTGAAGTGGTGGTGGGCAGAACACTTGGCTAGACGTGGTGATGGTTGGTGGAGTAATTCCCCCACTGAATGATTACTGAGACATGGTTGAAGGCTAGACCTGGTGGAGACTCGCGCCCACCAGGTAAGAATCGGAGAGGTGTATCTCAGCAGAGGGAAACAAGGCTCGAATGATGATAACGCTGATGATTATGACATGAGAAATCCTTCCTCCGCAATCCCATCCTTCATCATAAACAGGCACCCGAGATACCTTTGTTTGTGTCGATGTTTCCTCATACATAGATGAAGTTTATTATGTTACTGAAAATATAGATCCATTTTCACAAGAATGTGATGGTGAAATTGAATCTAACGACAAAATGGACAATGTTTTTTCGGGCATCGCCGCGGGGTGCCACAAGCCGTTCACAACTTTCATATTATGGGCTTGGTGCGGTTCTATCAATGTCTGAAATATAGGGTTGTTGGTAAAATAGAGCAAGCTTTTTATTGCCGTTCCAAATAGCAATATTTGGGTTTAATAAGTTTTTTTAAAAGAATGCCTGAAAGACGAAGTTCTTTTTCGGGGTCTCGTAATTTATTGTGTTTTCGAACCTATATTTTCCTAAATTTTACAGAGTAAAGTGGTTGATTGCCTTTCGTTTCAACCAAAGCGGCAAGTCAACTACATAACATTAACAAAAGAACTTCATGCAATAATTACACATAGCATTACTTTTATTTTTGTTCTGGGGTGGAAAATCCTCCTGGATGTCCTCCGTCCTGGGGTGAGCGAAGGGGTCAGTCAGACTCTAACTGACTGAGACCACCCCGGTGTTCCCTTCCCACAGTCGCGCCGGGGATCATAGGAACTAGTGCGCCTTCCACGATATCTCTGACACAAGCATTATTGCTACAACATACTAAATATTGTATTCTCCATCGACAATGTTGCTAGCAACACAAGTTGTCTATATAATATTAATAGTCTGAATTCATAAAGGTGTACAACGTGTTTCCAATCTACATTGTAACAGATAAGTTCTAATCCCATAATTGATTTTGCTTTATTTGCATACGTTATACCTAACATAGATAATCTAATTGGCTCAACAGATAAAACTTATACGCTTTACCCAGATTAAATCGAGGCTGGACTATTCATAGATTACTGAGCTCACAATCTCATTGCCAAGGATTCTCAGGAACAAGCCAAGTGGAAAAGACTCTGTAGAAAAGCGGAATGTAGAAAGTGTTTCGGAGATTATATACCTTATTCAATGGAAACATATACATAACATCACACCTGTAATCCCCGTAGGGTTTGGCAGAAGTATACCAAACGGTACCTACACCCACATTTCCCCAGTTATAACTAAGTCTCATGTCTTTTACATGGGGCGAGCTTATTGCCATCAACGAGGCACAAATCCAGACCCCGTGGCTGCTACTGAGGAATTTCTGATTGAAAAACCCAATAACACTTTGCCTGACCTCAGGAATAATGGAACCCAGGACCGAATGCTCAGCAGTTGCGATTGCGACCACTAGACAGAAGCAGTCCTACCTATAGGTAAGACTAGGGTAGGGTATACAGACCTACCGGCACATGTTTTTTTGGAGAATGTGAAATCATCAAATGACTCCTCCCGCTCTGGGTGGAGCCCAGAGTGTCATAATTCTAGTGACTAAAAACCACCCATGTTCCTTCTTAGCCCTTCATGTCGAGGGCGCGGTATCTTTTGCGAACAACCCGCAGCCCCGACGGGCGTCGGCCCTTGCAGGCTCCTTCCATGTTGCTGACATCTCTTTGAGGCGCGCGTGGAACACGAACGCGCCGTCGACACGGCCTGTCGTCGTCATAGGACGGACGGACGGCGAGCTAGCCCATCACTCACCGTCCACAGGCCCGCGTCTACGGTGGCCGGAAGCCATCACGTGGCCCCCGACGCCCGAAGCGCCTCCCGCACACCTACTTACCTAACGACACATTTTTTTTTGGAGAATGTGAAATCATCAAATGGCTACTCCCGCTCTGGGTGGAGCCCAGTCTTCTACTGACCAAACACCACCCATGTCCCTCCTTAGCCTTTGTGTCGAGGCCGCGGTATCTCTTTCGAACAACCCGCAGCCTCGACGAGCCAACCGACATCTTATTCATGGAAAAACCAGTGTACATAAACATAATACTATTCATTTACGAAGCGTAAGCTTCTATAATGATTGAAGCCAGAGGCATCATCTTATAACCAGTTTTCAGAAAAGCAAACAAACAACTTTCCGCGTTCTTGTTTGTTTTCATTCAGTTCTTGTTTTCTTGAATAAGGTATGTTTACGGTTAAACAGCCCACTTCGGGATTTCTCATACAGAGGGGATCGCACATGACGACCAAGCAAGCTATTGAAAACCAGTTTATGCAGATCTGTCATTGTACGGGAAATCTATACAAAGCGAGGCAATGTTTTACTGGATGAATAGGTTGATGTGATGAGGAACTACTGCAATCTGTCAAACCTTAATAGATTTTTAACTTTATCGCAGTATTAGGTTCAAGGTTGATTAACATTCTCCGGTAGCTTGATTTGTGCTGGCGTCTGTCTGTTAATTTACGTTAATTTTCACTGCATTAGTCAATTTTAGTGGTCGACCTTTGGGTTTAGAATTCCTGCGTTATTTGAAAAGCCATAAACCAGACCAGGATATGCCTTCATAGTTTAGTATGTTATAGGTACATACGTTAAACTCTACATAGTATACTGGGTATGCGTACCAATAGTACTGCTTCTGTTTCGACTCATTATTGGAATTACTGATTTTTTGAATGGCCGTCCCGATACCGATTCTTCTCCATAGGAGTCGCCCAACTTAAACCGTGCACCCTTTGTCGACGTTTTATAAGTGTCCATGTAAATTATGTAAATTAAAATATATTGATTTTTATGAAATTTGTATGAGACCAAGCGGAAAGTAGGTAAGTATATCATTTCATATAATAAAAACAATTTGTCAAGTCGGATCATAAAAAAATTAACACGAAATGAGAACCCCCTCCTTTTTTGAAAGCGGTTAAAAACATAAGAAACTCCCTCTCTTCCACTAAACATCCTGTCGCAAACATTCATAACTGAACTTGCGCTTTAATGTGCTCGATAAGTTCAAAAACACACCGATAGGAAGGTTATTCACGACATCCGTGCAGGTTCCGTTTCCCTTTTCGTCGGGTAGCACGCTCGTGTGTCTCCGACTTGAATTTCCTTTGATTTACTAAACACTTTGATGATATTTTTTCTATTAGATATGAACAAAGACCATAGTCTTAGTGAAGACAAAGAAACGATATCGAGTTCCACATCACTTATTTAAATATGTTTATTATGAATATTTTATGTGACTCTTTCAGATCAATTTCATTTTGAAATACAATCTTGATGTACGAAAATGGAGAGCAGCGTGGCCCAGTGGTGTCAGTCCTAACTAATGAGCAGTAAATCGTGGGTTCGAAACCAGGCATTACTTAATGTAATTAATTTTATTCACACCACTGCTCAAAACGGTGGTGGTGGAAAACATGTTGAGGAAACCGGTATGGCCTAAAATCAAAAAAATCGTAGACATGTGACATCTACCAACCCGCACTGTGCCTGTGCGGTGGATTATTAGCCCATTCCCTCTCATAGAGAGGAGGCCTATGTCCCAGCAGTGGGAACAATATAGGCAGATTAATGGGAAAAATTGTGGACGTGTTCGGTAGCTACATGAAACAGTACAAAAAACACTTGCACAAATATGTTTGATAAAACTTTTATTCCTACTTATCTCAGTGCTATTAGTAAACCCCTATAAAATACCGACCTGCCTCTCCCGTATTTTTATACACCTTAATATATATTTTTTACTACCAAACATCTCTCTGTACACTTTTCATCCCGATAAGGATGGGCAAAGCGTGAAATTTTACGCGTCCAAAAGTATTATAAGTAATCTGTGTCGTTGTTTATGCGGTAGTATGGTAATCTCACGGGAAGCGATAAATAAGGGCCGTATTCAGGAACGTCAGAACTTGCAGCCTCTCTTTCTCTTTGTTTGAAAGTTTCGTGCTTTGTTATAATTGAACGACGGAAAACTACGCACGGAGAGGAATGCGTTATCGGACGCGGGGTCGAGACGACTTGCTGGAAAGTTGTGCTGGGATTCTGACTTCCAATTCCTTTTCTGTCTTGGAAAATCATGTATAACATAACATAACATCATGCCGGTAATCCCCGAAGGATAAGGCTGTACCTTATTATAACCATACTAGCGGACGTCACGCGGTTTCACCCGCGTAGTTCCCGTTCCCGTGGGAATACAGGGATAAAAAGTAGCCTATGTCACCCGGGGATAGTGTAACTTCCCAACGGTGAAAGAATTTTTGAAATCGGTTCAGTAGATCCCGAGATTACCCCTTACAATTTAACAAATATACAAACACACAAACTTTACTTCTTTATAATATTAGTATAGAAGTATTGATACCACATTTCGCCAGTTATCTTTAAGTTCCATGTATAAAGGCCACAATCCTATTGCCAAAATCAAGACTTCGTGGCTGCTACTGAGTTTCAATGGCAAAACCCAATAACACTTTGCCTGACCCGGGAGTCGAATCCAGGATCTCATGTTCAGTAGTCACCTATAAGGCAGTAAATCGTTTATAAGAATGCAAAATATTATATTAAAAATCTGCGAAACGATAATGATTTCTACGTAATTAAAATAAAGAGCACTGAACAATCTCCGCAGCTAACCTTTAACCTTCAGTCTCCTTTTCGTCAGTTAGCTCTCAACAGGAATCACATTATTCCAGCCACTCGTGTAATTTTAATGAGCGCCTGTGAACTATTAGCCGGTTCGAGTGGGCCGCATGAAGAGGAGCCGATGACATCAGAAGAGGGCGTGATGAACGCGCGCCGCGGAGATGTCGATAGCGCAGGTTCGTTCTCAAGAGCCGTCCTTACCACGCCGTGTTATGATGGCCCCGTTTACACCACGTGCCAAGCGAACCCGCTACATGCTTTCAACGCTTTCCTACACGTAATGACGTCAGAAACTCACAATTCCTCATAGAAAAACTTTCCAGCGCACATATCGCAAGGCGTGAAGTTTTTGTCCGTTTTAAAAATATCCGTTACGTTTGAAATGCGAGCTTCACGTAAGCGCTTTAACTTTTTTACTAACTTTATTTCTGCATGAATTTATACAAAAGCCAGACGCAGCGATAATGTCTTCCATTTGTTAAAAGACGAGAATTACAACCGCGACGACAGAAAAGAATAAAAGGGTTGTCTTTGTTGATAGCAAGAGGAATACATTTTATGCAACCGCTCGAGCGGTGCGCGTACCTTTCTATCGTATAATAACCCTATTGTACCGTCTGTCGGATTTTATGCAATTTGAAATATATTTGCTGAAGGAGTTCTTGCAGTCAAGGCAAGCGTCTTGTTCCTGTCGCGTAGCGTGCTTCGAAAATGCATCGGTATTGAAAATAACTACGAACAACATCACTGTTATTGTGAGAATGGACTGTATTTATTAAACTATTAAAGAAAGGCGCTTTTTCAAATGGTAGTATTTTTTACTGACTTTCTTATGCTAGAACAAAACCAAATCTAAATCTGACTTAAAACAATAAAAATCAATAGACAAAAAGGATATCAAAAAACATATAAAATACATACAAGAAGGTGCGTTATGCACATGCTCCCCTTTCAAAGTAAAGGAACGACCTTCTTAAGTGGCCTACGAAGTATGCCTCCCTTAGTAGCAATATCTACTACCCGTGTGACGCCGTCTTTACCCGGATAGGTAGCGGTTATACGGCCTTTAGGCCAGAATCCTCGTGGTAACGTACCATCAGCTACCACTACCATGTCACCAATAGCTATTAATGGGGATGTTCCAATTGCTTTTCTAGGAGAAAGGGTAGGCAGGTACTCTACGACCCATCTGTTCCAAAAATGGTCGGCCATACGCACTGCTCTTTTCCATCCTGCTCTGCTGCAGACATCACTGTCAGTTAATTCTGCTGGAATAGGGCGTCCTGAAGAGTATCCCAGAAGAAAGTGATTTGGAGTGAGCGCTTCAGGGTGTTGAGGGTCATTTGCGACGTGCGTCAAAGGTCTAGAATTGACTAATGCTTCGGCTTCACATAGAAGGGTACAAAGTATTTCATCGGTCGGGCTCCTTACGTTATTCCCGAGGGTCACTTTTAGAGCTGTCTTCACTGATTTTATGAGTCTTTCCCAAGCTCCTCCCATGAAAGGTGCTGATGGGGGAATGAATCGCCACTTGATCATTTCACTTGCAGCGAAGTTTGGGACGGCTTCCTCGTATAGGGTTCTGAGTTCTCTATTTGCGCCGACAAAGGATGTGCCGTTGTCAGAGTGGATTTCAGTAGGTGTTCCACGTCGAGCTATAAATCTTCTTAGGGCCATTATTGCAGCGTCTGATGATAATGAGTGGACAACTTCCAGGTGGATAGCTCGAACCGTTAAACAAGTAAATAAGCCAACCCAGCGCTTTTCCGTTCTTCGCCCAATCTTCACGGTGATGGGGCCAAAATAGTCTAAGCCCACAAATGAAAATGGTCTACAGTGATGAGCTAGTCTGGCCGCAGGAAGGTCGCCGATGGGCGGTTGAAACGCGACGCTTCGACGGACCTTGCAAAACTGGCAATTGAAGGCTACCGAACGTACGGTGCTCCTAAGGCTCAATATCCAATACTTTTGCCGTAGTTCGTTTACGATCATCTCTGTGCATGCATGAGCCGCCTTTCGATGGTAGTCTAGCACGAGAAGTCGGACAGCAGGATGTTTTCCGTCAAGCAGAATAGGAGACTTGACAGCTTCTGGTACCTCTTTGACAGCGGATATTCTACTAGATAACCGTAAAATATTCTCATTATCAATAATAGCGGATAATTTAAATAACTTTTTACGGCGTGACACGGGTAAATTGTTCCGGATGGATCTGATTTCCTCCGAGAATGAATCTATCTGACTCTTACGAAAAACATGAATCATTGCTAAGTGTAAATCATCAGAAGTCAGCGTACGAGACAGAAAACCGCGTCCACTGTTAACGTTTGGGGTTGGTGGCAAATTAAAAGTGAGTATGAGGTTTTGAACTTTATTACTGAAATCGACACAAACATTTTTCTTACGTAATGAATGAAGTCGCAGTAATGATAAGTACCGGTGAGCGTAAGCAGTAGCTCTGATTAGGCGAGACCACGAACTAAAACGTCGTGCGTTCGCAGATAATGAATGATCATCGTTTGCTATAATGTTGATGACATGAGTATGAGTTTCATGAGTAGTTCTGATTGTCATAACAGGCTCTTCAGGCCAGTCTGAGGTCAATAAAAAATCGGGTCCCTTTATCCAACGGGACTCTGGAGTAAGAGGACCACGACCCAAACGTGTTGCGTCGTCAGCGACGTTGAGGCTGGTGGGGACCCACCGCCACTCTCGGACATCAGTGAGTTCTATTATCTCACCCACTCGATGAGCTATGAAAGGTTTGTAGGTGCGTGCATCGTTTCGAAGCCAACCCAAAACGTTCATTGAATCGCACCAAAATATGCGTTTGTAAGGTTTTAATCTAACTGCATCTACGATGGAACTAGCTAGACGAGCAGCTATTAATGCAGCTTGTAATTCTAATCTAGGAATACTACATGGCTTCAAAGGGGTGACCCGTGATTTGCTAGACACAAGCGCGAGCTGCACATCTCCATTCAAATAAAGAAAACGCCAGTATGCTACAGCAGTATATGCTTGTGCGCTTGCGTCTGCAAAGACATGCAGTTCAAGTTGACTGGGCTCCATCCCCCGTGGATTGTAACAACGAGGAATTTTGAGCTGTGTCGTTAAAATCAAATCTTGGAACCAATCATTCCATGTCTTGATTTCAGAACAGGGAAACTGAGTGTCCCAATCCAGATTCATTCGCCAGACATTTTGAAATAAAATTCGACCGCGAATTACAACGGGAGCAAGGATACCCAGTGGGTCAAATACTTTCATTATTAATGAAAGTACTTTACGTTTTGTAAGTGGGATAGGTAAAATAGCTTCTTCACTTTTACCTGGAGTATTAAAACTTAAAAGATCAGTAGTTGGATGCCAATATAGCCCTAAAGCTCGTGTAAAAGAAGTAAGATTAGCAAGACTGACGTTTAATTCACACACTGTCTCAGATATAAGACTTTTAGGTAAAAGTTTAAGTGCTGAAGGGTCATTAGATACCCACCCACGCATTTCAAGTCCAGCACGCGCGTGAATTTTTACTATATCAGCAGCCAAACTAGCTGCTATGTCACTGGAAGACACAGAGCTAATATAATCGTCCATATACGTATCATGGACAATAGCATGCGCTGCTTGAGGAAAATGATCCTTGACTTCCAGTGCATTTTTATTTTTCATATAAAGAGCAGTAAATGGACTAGATACTGCACCGAAGATCATGGAAGACATCCTATAGGTTTGAATGGGTTCAGTAGGACTGTCTCGCCACAAAAACTTTTGTGCATCCCGGTCCTGTTCAATTATTTTAAACCTAGGAAACATTTCCTTTATATCCGCGGTCATAGCTACTTTGCCCTCCCGAAAACGAAGCAAAATGTCATACAGAGACTGTAATAAATCTGGCCCTGTTAACAAAAGTGAATTTAGGCTGACGCCATGAGTTTTCGCAGCAGCATCGTGAACGACACGAAGCTTTGCGGGTTTATTTGGGTTTATTACTCCAAAGTGTGGAAGATACCAACACACGGAATCAGGAGAATGCTCTATTTGACACTTTTCAGCATAATCTTTGTTAATCATCTCATGAATATTTAACTTGTAGCGCTCAGCATAAACTGGATCTCGCAACATTTTCTTTTCCAAACTTAAGAAACGGGACAAGGCAAGTGGGTAGCTATTTGGAACAACAGGGCTATCAGATTTCCACAAAAGACCTACTTCAAACCTACCACATGGCAAACGATTGGCAGTACGGTCTAAAATCTGAACAGCACGTAGGTTGTCAGCACTATGCGGTGTCTTTTTAGAAATACCTATTGAGTCTAACTTGTATTGTTCTTTTATCATGTTTTCCAGTAATTGGTTTTGATTATTATTAACATGTTCTTCGAAAAGGTGATTCAGTAGTTCGACGGGTCTCGTCCTGCTACTACTAAAACCAAACAATACCCAGCCTAAGGCAGTTTTAATAGCGACTGGTTGTGACTTGGAACCTTTGCGTACGGCTTGAGGTATAGTGAGATGCCAATTATCAATACCGATTATAACCTTGGGCTGAACATTGTCATAACAAAGAACAGATTTTAATTCAGAAAGAAACGGATAATCATTAACAGTTAGAGGGGAGACAGACTGCTTAGCTAATTGTAAAGATTTTAGAGACCGTGCTCGATTGACGCGATGCATTTTGTTGACGTGGTGGCCTTTGACGTTAAAATCAACATATTCTACTTGGGTGTCCTTTGATAAGCCACCAACGCATCTCAAATGAGTTTCCACTACAGGGCCCCTAGCTCCTATCCGCGCCGCGAGATCTGCATCTATAAAAGTTGCAGTAGATCCGTCGTCCAATAGGGCGTAAGTGTCCTCGCTACCAGTCGGACCTGACACCGTGACAGGAACGACTTTCAGGAGAGGTCTATTGGAGGTGGCCGAACTATTAGCATGCGCAATAAATTCAGTTACTTCTACATTGGAAGATTTATCTGAGTCCGCAAGTTCAGGACAGGTAGGGGAGGCCGAGTCTTCGTGATCGTCCTCGCTTTCTACTACATAAGCAATGTGTAGTAGCTTATGATGTGCGGAGCGGCATTTTTTTTCATTACAAACCTCTTTTTTAATATTACAATTTTTATAGTTATGTGAACCTCTTTGCAGACATTTGTGGCATAACTTTTTATCTTTGACAAATTGCCATCTATCACTGACAGACAATGACTTGAAGGTGCTACATTGGCATATGTCATGACTTTTGCTGCAAAAACAACAAAAAATTTTATCGTCAGAAACGAGCTTCTTATTTAATTTTTCATGAGTTTTAGCGAAAGAAGGGCGCGGATTTGAAGAAGAAGAAGAATCGTCAGCCTGTACTACATGAACTTTATCACCCCTTTTCACATAGTTGATTGGCTCGGTGATTAGACCAAACTTGAGCTGCAAATCTACCTCTCGAATTAGAAACCGGGCCAGGAGCTCGAGTTTGGTACAATCTCCTTGCTGTGAAAAATATGTTGATGCATAGTCTGCCCAGCGTGTCCGTAACAGAGGCGTGATTTTACTCAAAACAGACTGAAAAATCTCTGGCGACTCCAAATAGGAACTTTGGTTAAGAAGCCTCATTACCTCGGCCGAGTTACGAACGCGACAAGCAAACTTATGTAGATCGCTACCGTCATTATTTATCTTTGGTAACGCACGAAGGGTATTGACTTCCTGTAAAACGATGTGTTCAGGCCTAGCGAACCTAACCGCTAAAGCTTCCATCACCTCAGAAGGATTGCGTGCTGACACTAGCAGCACCGCAACAGCTTCACGAGCTGCTCCTTTAAGCGCATAATTGATGCGCGCTAAATTATCTGAAGTTGAATACTCTAACTTCGTATTTTCGTATGTTTTATTAAAAGTTAACCAGTCTAAAGCTTTACCGTCAAACACAGGGAGGCGTCCGTCCCAAAATTTAGGTCTGGATACATTTCTGCTTGACAATGACGCAATTGCTTGGGCTAGTTGAGCTATATCTGAAGATGGAGTGCAATTATTATTATTAGTAGATAACGTGGCTGGTTTTAGCGCAATAGGCTGTGTGGTGCTGTTGTCTGCTAGACAGGAATCATTATTATTAGGTACCTGTTGAGGTACCAAGGCAACCCCCGGACGCTGTACAAAATTGACCGTAGGTCTTTTAACAGAAGAATCTGCAATGACGTCCAGTGGTTCCTTTGTTACATCAACCTGAATAGAGTCAACACACTTATTTAACCATTTATGGATCTCCCTGTTGGAAGTATGGCTTGAACGACGTGATCTACTACGCACACTACCTCCTTCCATCACTGCGGCAAGTTCAGCTTGCTTGCGTAGTTCTAAAGCTGTCCGCTCCAATTCCATCGCAGCACGCTCCCGTTCTACAACTGAACGTTCTAACTTGGCTATTCTTAGGGCATAGTCTGCCTCTATATTTAAGGTACGGCTCCTTACCGTACCCGAAGAACCTGAAACAGAAGTAGTAGTAGCGCTGGGCTGCTCAGCGGTTTCTACGACCGCAGTCGGTGCGGTGACAGGAGGGTTTCCGTCCTCGACAGTCGAAGCACCCTGCACCGCATTCGTATTATCGGTTTTTTTTCCCGATCTTGTTTCTACCATTTTATTTAAGGTAGAAGGACCAATATGTTATTGTGAGAATGGACTGTATTTATTAAACTATTAAAGAAAGGCGCTTTTTCAAATGGTAGTATTTTTTACTGACTTTCTTATGCTAGAACAAAACCAAATCTAAATCTGACTTAAAACAATAAAAATCAATAGACAAAAAGGATATCAAAAAACATATAAAATACATACAAGAAGGTGCGTTATGCACAATCACTGTACCTAAACTGCCTCCGGTAAACATCTATAGAAATCATAAAACAAAAATTAAATTTTAACTGGATGTCAATGAAGTAAATCGCGATGATTAGGATCACGTTTTCAGAGTATTTATTATTCACTCGCTGTGCCCTGTGCCCTTCGTCCGCTTGAAAATATTATAAAAAATATTACTTCACTATTACAATCGGATAATCGGATGTACACCTATCAGAAGCGATCTGCCAGTAAAAGTCTCGTGAAAATCGGTGCAGCCGGTCAGGAAATAAGCCGAAACAAACAGACAGACAAAATGTTAAAAAATGTTTTTTTTTATAAGTACCTATCGTACCAATATACTAAAAGCAGTTATTTTGAAATTACAAACAGATACTTCAATTTTATTTATTTTATCATCATCAGCCTATTATGTTGTCCGGCCTCCTCTCTAGGAGAGGGATGGGCTATAATCCACCACGCGGACCCAGTGCCAGTCACACGTTTGAACAATATTTTGACAAATGCACTCTTTCGTTGTATAAATTGTCTTGCAATGATCTATGTAACTTGTGATTCAAAACTACTCGTATTAATTGCTTTTATTGTGTTAGCGTAAAATTATAATTGTTGCATGCCTTTTGGTAAAATATGGCTGAACCTGCCTCTCATTTGTTTATATCACCATGTACTGTACCCATATTTGCAAAATAAACACTTACTTACTTACTTACTCACGTCTTCGAATTGTTTGGTTCTAAGACATGCCGGTTTCCTCACGATGTATTCCTTCACCGTTTTGACAGTAGCGGTATTGAAACAAATTACACCAAGTAATGTGCCTGCCTGGGTTCGAACCTACGACTATTCGTAAGTCGGGGCCGCCACCGCTGGGCCACCGCTGCTCCCTGTTTCAGTTTATTTATTTGTAAAGATGTATTTGTATAGATAGCTGATTGAAAAATCCTTTCCGTAATCACCTTCCGTGGGGAACAGAGCCAAAGCCGTCATATTTATTATATTGCAGAGCCAGTTTCTGCATAAAACATCTTTTGTTATAAAATCCACTGATTAACTTTGACATCAAGTAGCTACCTAACTGTGGTACTCAGAGATATTTAATGATTATTTAAGCCGTCACTTAGTAAAGATTTGACATACTTTTGTATGACAAAACTGTCAAAACCTTTCCTTAGTGACGGCCTAAGTAATCATTAAAACTCTCTGAGTGTGGCAGTAAGCTAATGATGTTACAACTTGGTGTATAAACTAAAGGTTGCGCAGCCGTAGTCATAAGCTGTAAAGACTTAATATTCCTCGAAAGGGATCTGCCCTTTATTCCCTTATAATATTATCTCGTAGCATACATAAATAATTCATAAAAGAATAGGATTTTCATATTATTTCACTTTGCTTCTCCGTGGAGAGTTTCGGCGCGTTTATACACCTCACCGAAATGACACCGGAATGGCTGTGAGCTGTGAGTCAGGGCAGTTAAATGAATTATGATATTCTTAACGAAATTAATGTCGTAAAAGTGTTCTTATTTTGTTTATCGTGTCACCGTACCTTTTTGGGGTTGGGTGGCAATTTACAAAGGATTTTTTCACGAGGAAATTCTTACCTTTTGTGGAGTTTTAGAATTTGTAGACAGATAGAGTCACTTTGAGAAAGTAATTAAATATTTATAGTAAGTAGACAAAGTGTCTGTACAACAGACACTGTTTTGTCTACTCGGTAGATACCTACGTACTTTGGAAATACTTGGAAACTAAGCAATTAGTTTCTGAACTGATGTTTGTTTAAATTTTCAATAAAATATTCTTAATTATCGTCACCGTGGTACCGTCTCAATTGCGCTTGTTACCTTGTGGAACTTATGGGCTTTGCCTGAACGAAATAGGTAATCGACTCAGATATAAAGATTACCTTGTTGGTCTAGTGGTCGCAAGTGCGACTGCTTTGCCTGACGTCCTGGGTTCGATTCTCAGGTCGGGCAAAGTGTTATTGGGTTTTTCTATAAGGGATTTCTCAGTAGCAGCCACGGAATCTAGATATGCGCCTGATTGCAACAGGCTCGCCATATATTACATGGGATGCAACATAAGTGGCGAAATGTGGATGCACTAATGGGTACATCTCTGCATAATCGTAGATATTATGTAAGAATAATGTTCCCAACTTCCTCTATTTGGTTCATCAAACCAAATGATTTAATAAAACATTGCTTTAACTTTTTATTGTAAAAGAAAAGATGTCACGAGAAAATATTTATTGCTTTAGTGGAAAATTCACTTGCAATGTGAATATTTTTCTTCGGGACAGGTAGCCAGTTAGTTTTCATTCTTAGTCAGTTCTTTATTATTGCAGGTAACATTAAATTATGCTTCGAGTTTTCGTGACCTCAGTGCTGCAAGTATTTTTAATAATAATAACTCTTGAAAAGTATTTTCGTCAAAATGTCGGAGCTGTATTTATACGGCATTCAGTTATTTTTATTTTTATAAAAATAATGCCTTTTCCAAATTCTCTCGCTTTGTCTGAAAGCTAGACAAACTATTTTTTTGTCAAAAAATAATTGTGTGAATGTAATTGTGGTGAATTTTTGCTCTGTGATCTTTCAGTCGTTATGAAACGATCCTGTTGACTTACGTTTTTAAGATTTATTTCTTTCATCACACAATACAACATTACGAACATGTCATGACTGTGATCCCCGAAGGGTTAGGCAGAGGTAAAGTCCATTTCACGAAAGAAGTCCCGCGGACAATTGTGGAACTAAATTTAACAGATCGGCCATGTTGTCGTTTGTCGATGTTATCAAGGTGCGTTTGTTGTGGTAGATATTTTGTGAGTTTATTATTGGATTAGTGCGTTATAAGGTTTATTTACGATGCCAAAAGTTGTGAAACAACATTATGTCACGCGACATACAGCGCTGCGTCTGCGGGACTTCTTTCGTGAAATGGACTTTACCCTAAATTCGTACCACTTTTCGCCAGTTATATTAAAGTCCCATGTAAATATGGAGAGCAGTGGTGACCCAGTGGTGGCGACCCCGACTTACGAACAGTAAGTCGTGAGTCGAACCCAGACAGCTGTTAATTTATTTCATCACCACTGCTTTCAAAAACGGTGAAGGAAAACATCGTGAGGAAACCGGCATGTCCTAGAACCAAAGTTCGAAGACTTGTGACATCTACTAATCCGCACAGGGCCCGCGTGGTAGATTATAGCCCATTGCCCCTGGAGGCCTGTGTCCCAGCAGTGGGAACATTAATAGGCTGTTGATGATGATGATGATGAAATATGGCCATCAAACGGGCATAAATCCAAACTCCGTGGCTGCTACTGAGAAATTGCCTATGGAAAAACCTTGTAAAACTTTATCCAACACGGGAATCGAACCCAGTAGGCTCATGTTTTTCATTGTTAGTTTCGTAATGAACTTATTCAGCATCCGTGACATTTTAATAACACCTAGTTCAGAACATATTAGTTTATTAATACGATTACACGTGTGTCACTCTCTTGTTCAACGGTTTACGCGACGCCGACGATTTCAAGTTGACTACGAATTGGATTACCGAACAAAATCAGCTTGTCATACGCAAACAACGTGCTTCCTGTGTCGTAATAGTCCGCTCAGCGATTCAACAGTCTGCTGTTGAACAAATACACGCTGTAACTACTCTCCACCTCAAACAAGTTTTAATCGATTCTCCTGCAAAACCCAAATTTAAGAGATCAAATAACTTTTAGGAATTCAAAACTCCAAAGCATTTTTTTAATAAAACCATTACGGGCACGTTTAAAAGTCAAAAACTGGCCAACTGCAAGTCGGACTTTCACATGAAGGGTTCCGTACCATCGTCGCAGGGCAACAGAATAATATATTTTGTGATAAGTTTGTCTTGTCTTTGTTTGTTTGTGTGTTTGTATGAATGACAAAGTTATATTTGCGGTTTTTTAAATGTGCTATATCTCAAAAACTAATTACTACATATCATTCAAACTAATTTTGGTTGAAAGTTTTTGTTGCGATCTACAGCATATATTTTTTTTAAATTTTTCACTCTCTTACTTTAAAAGTTAGAGGGGGGAGGGCACATATTTTACCACTTTGGAAGTGTCTATCTTTTAAAATATTTACTTTGGGAAAAAATGGTTTTAGAGACCTCATTGTCATTTTTAAAGACCTGTATAAAGGGTGTAAAAGTACCCTTAACGCAAACGAAGGGCATTTGTTCTCCCCACCACTGCGATCATTTTTTTATTCTAGACCATACCTGGGAACCTCCTAGTTGCGGAGATATTGGGGGTCAAAGTTCCAAATTTTTCACAGCTGTTTTTGTAAATACTAGTATTTCAGGTTTTAACTTTACTTAAATTTCCTCCATGACCCGTTTACTATTCAAAGCATCCACTAGCACAATGTTTTAAGAGTGCTACTTTGAGTTTTACCGTAAAATGTGATTTTTGACCCCAAAAAAAAAAAGTCATTTCCCAGCAAAAATTTTTGCGTAGGGATACTTGGTTTGATGTACAGAATGCTTGGTTTTCGGATGCGTGAAGGGTTCGTTTACACCCTGTATAGATACCCCACACGAATAGGTTTCATGAAAAAAGTTGTTTTTAGTTTCAGTTCGATGTATGGGGAGACTCCCCTTAATCTTTTTTTTTATTTTGGTATAAAAATCATAAAGCGGTTTACAGAATACATCTACCTACCATGTTTCAACTGTGTCGTCTTAATAATTTCCGAATAAAGAGGCTGTGACATACGTACGGACAGACAGACAGACATGACGAATCTATAAGGGTACCGTTTTTTGCCATTCGGCTAAGGAACTCTAAAAAGCGAAGCCATAGTCACAAAGTATAATAACTTGTCAAAGTTGGTAGCGTAGTTGCAAATTTCAAAGCGTAGATTTCTACTACTATTTATGTATTTATTAAAACAGTTACGCGTGCAGCAAGTCAATATACATACGCTAACTTAAAAAATGTATGCAATAATTATGCATAGCTTTATGGAAAAGAATAGGCAAGAAACTCCATGGACACTCTTTTAAATCAAAAATATGTAGCGCTCGGCTCGAAGTCTTACCGGATGCATCTGAATACCAGTATTTACATGGAGCGACTGCCTATCTGAACCTAATACCTTCACACCTTTCAGTCTAACCGGATGAAGCTGAATATATGAAACCAGTATTTGAACATGCGGTGACTGCCTATTTGAGCTCCACAACCCAGTTAACACCGGGTAATACGATACCCCTAAGACTGACCTACGGGACTTAAATAAATAATATTGATTTCTGTAAAATAAGTACCTACTAACTTTCATTTTTTTTTTAAAGGTAGGCTTCCCTTCAAGAAAAAGTCAATTCGATACGAATCAGTAATTTCCAAAGCTATTAACGCCAATCTTCGCGTCCTATCAATATCACAAGACGTTGATGAAACGACCAATAATAATAATTGTTATCAAACCGAACCGCATTTCTCATCAAAGTTCATTACAGTACTGAAGCTTGTATCAAAAGGATTTAATTCAAATAAGCTTTTCATCTGAACATTTTATGAGCCCCAGGGACTGCCTTACCACGGATTAAACTCGTGATATTTAACTTAACGAAATTCTAGTTTGAGTGCCTGTGAATAGAAGACTGAATACGTTTTTAGAAATTAAATGAACGCGGATATTGTAAAGGCGGATTAGCGGCGTCGGCTTTATAATATTAGCTTTAAAATAATCATTTCGCTTGAGAAGCAATTAATTCATCTTCTGCCTAGCCTTTTCGCAACTATGTAGCGGTCGGCTCGAAGTCTCACTGGATACACCTGAATACCAGTATTTTACATGGAGCGACTACCTATCTACCTCTACAACCCTGTAAGTATAGTACTGGGTAATACGATACCTTTTGGTAAGACTGGTTGTCAGACTTTTGGGCCACTGGCTACCTGTAACGACTGTCACAGATCTACAAATGACAGTCGGGACTTCATGTACTTTCCAAGGTACGAAGGAGATTTGGTAACCCGGTAATGAGTGTTCACCCATCCACGGGCCAACTTAGGCAAGCGCTGCTCAACCCGAGCGGCTGTTTAGTATGAAGCCAAGAGTTCCTTTTTTTTTGGGGTGTGGGTAATCATCAAATGACTCCGTCACCCATCCACGGGCCAACCTAGGCTGCTTAACCCGAGCGGCTGTTTAGTATGTGGCCAAGAGCTCCTTTTTTTTTTTTTGGGGTGGGTAATCATCAAATGACTCCTCCCGCTCAGAGCCGGGCAGAGCAGTAGAGAGTGTCAGACTTCTACTGACTAAAAACCACCCATGTTCCTTCTTAGCCTTTGTGGCGAGGACGCGGTATCTCTTTCGAACATCCCGCAGCCCAGACAACACGAACGCGCCGTCGACACGGCCTGTCGTCGTCATAAGACGGACGGACGGCGAGCTAACCCATTACTCACCGTCCACAGGTCCGCGTCTACGATGGCCGGGAGTCATCTCGTGGCCCCCGACGCCCGAAGCGTTTCCCGCGGCGGCTGGGACTAGAGGTTCTCAGCCAAGAGTTCCTTGAGAGGCAATTAATTACTGAACCAAAAACTTTAAAAAGTGTTGTTGATGGGTTGAGTGCACAAAATAAAGATCCTCTTCGTGAATACAACAAAGTGAGCCGGTTGTCAAACTCGTTCGTCTAATTAGGTTTTTGTTTACGTCCGCTTCGAATAGACAACATTGAATGGAACTGGCTCCATTTTGTTTCACTGGCTAAAGAGTAAATTTAATTAAGTCAAAAGGGCTCTTGAGTTTTTTTCAATCTGTAAGGCTGGCCAATTAAAAAGTTGCCGAGACTTGTACCAGGATAGCGACAACCGGAGGAGAGTACTTTAACTTACTCAGTGCAACTCTGGGGCTACATTAACGGTGCTTACTACCTAACTAAATAAATTATTGCAGGACCACTCTTTAAAACTTCAAATTTCGGGCTTTAAGGCTTACTTGACTACCAATTAATGTTACTTTTTAGAAATATTATAAATTATTGTTAAACATCAGCAAGCAAATGAATAAAAATTTGGGAAGGAGAAGAAAACAGGATGCCTTACTACAAAATAAAGAAAAAATCATCATCATCATTATCTCGCCCTTATCCCAATTCATTTGGGGTCGGTGTATCATGTGTTTTTTTCTCATACATCTCTAATACTCGTCATCTCATGAGACACCTCCTTTCTTGCCATGTCATTGTTTACACAGTCCATCCATCGTTTATTTCACCTTCTTCTACTCTTATACCAATCCACATGCATACTCAACTTTTCTCACGACATTTGCGTCATTCCTCCGCATCATATGCTCTTACCACGACAACCGATTATTACACAACTTTTCAGTCACTACAAAATATTCAAAATAAGAAGACCAGGTATAAAATTCAACCGTTTTTACCCTGTTTATTGGCCCTAACATTATCCTCGAAGAAAACCCACAAATGACTAGTACAATGCAATGTTAAACACCAACATTTATCAACCGTTTTTCTCAAGTAGGTACTTAATCAAAACCATTCATTAACCGATCGCTTCGCAATTGTTACCCAAATACATTCCAAGTATGAACAGTACCTCTCCCCTCGTAGAAGTCCGATAGAGAGACGCCAAATCGTCTTACGGCTCGCTTCGTGGAAGAGGATTTTTAAATATTTATAAAACCGTTTTCACAAACGTTGAGCTGTTTGTTCTATTTGGAAAATTCTTGAATTGCAAGCGCGAGCTATTTACCTATAGCTTACCCGCTGCCGTTCTTACACCTCATCTTTAGTAATCCTCGTTTTAGTGGATTGTTATGCTGAATATTCGCCGCCGGGTTATGTTGTTATTGTTATTGCAGTAACGTTGCTGGTGCTGTTTCTATGAGTAAACAAAGATAATTAAAACTAGAGAAGAAGCGTATTATAAATGGTTCTGTTTGGTACTTTTCATTAAATTGGACGCGAAGAAGCATCAAAATCAATATTCCCATCTCAGTGAACGGATGCTGGAAGGGTGAATTTATTTTATTGCATCGTCTAAAGGTGCTTAATCGAGGAACCGTTAATTTATGTGCACCGTTACGAAAGAGCAGAAAAGATCGCTTTTCCTGAGGATGTGCGGAGCTCGGACGAGTACATATTAGTATTCCGATTGAATAATTAAGTAGAGACACAGGATCGACGCAAGCATCCATTATTTCCAATATGCCGCACATAAATACCTACTTACATGGGATCGCGTACTCGTCTGCATTTTATTGCCATATCTTTGTAAACACCAGACCTAATTTTGTGGATGAGTGCTTATCATACGAACCAGCGTTCTCACAAAAAAGGAAAATAAAACTGCAAAGAACGAGCCAATTGTTTTTGATTTATAGACTAGTTTCACAAAGAGATGTTCTATTTAGATGCGGAGAGGGGTGACCCGATGTTACAACACAACGAAATGTAACTGATTCAGCAGTAAATGTTACTCGTATCAATTCTGATCTGCCCCACAAAGAATGCCAACTTACTAATGGAAAAGTTTTTCTAATGAATTGAGAAAAATGCGGCCCTGTCGAATACTGATGTAATGGTCCCAGCTTTAATTAGGTAAGTAGAAAATAATGATCGGATACTCTAACTCGTATTTATGACTAGACAAATCAGTTACTTACGATACGTTGTCGGAGAAAAACTATTATTTAAGATACTGCGTAGATCTTAGTAACTTTCTAGGAGTATTTCATTAATTCGCTTTGGTTCGCCATGCCGATAAATCGCCCGGAACGACGTTAGAAGCTATAAAGTAATTATGTTCATGGGGAAGGCAATCGCTTTATGACTAAGTTTCCTAGACATCGCATTGTTTACATCATTTGAATATATGAAGAAAATGATACCGATGAAACTTAACTGGTTCTCAATACTAATAGAACCATGATCTGAAAAAGAAGAAAGAAGAAAACAATAAATGACAATAGTTGTGGAGACTTGTGGGTATCGTAAAACAGCAAAAACAACTTTCGATCTGCGCCAATCTTTAGGACACATCCACATCCTGTCATTGATTAAAATAACTATTGATGACCAGTTGATGGCAATAGGATCGCCTCTTATTATATGGGACTTAAACAACAAAAACGAAATATGGGTGTTTAACCTTTAGGGTTTGAAACAACAGTTTCATTGCAAAAAAAAAAAACAATATGAAACGTCTAAACCTGGCACACAAGCATCTATATGTCCAAAAATATATAGGTAAGCGTAGTAAACAGCCAAAACTTCGGACAACGGGGCGGACGTTGCGTAGTAAATAAAACGATACTTAAATAAAATGAATTCCTTCCTCAATGTGACACTATGACTGGCATCATTATTCTCAGCAACTTTGCCACGCGTGTGAAGCGAAAAATAAGTGTCGTAATAGTAATTTGTCACGATCCTCCCTCCTCACTAGGCATTCTTTGCCGCCTTTATACAGGTAGTTTATGTTAATGTAATATATAGGACCAACCTACAGATATAGATAACTAAAGTATAAAAAAGAAAAAGTTTTTATTTTGAAAAAAAAAACAGACAACAGCAAGAGCAACTAGTTCACGTGCCACTTTGCGTGCCCGACTTAAGTATTTTATACTTAATAAAGTTACTGTCGCAGCAAGCTATTTTAAGGGTTGTGTACCTCAAAAGGAAAAAGCGGAACCCTTATAAGATCACTTTGTTGTGCATCTGTCCGTCTGGCTGGCTGTCTGTCAAGACCCTTTTTCTCAGGAACGCGTGGAGGTATCAAGCTGAAATTTATATTAAATACTCAGTCTACTGTCCCTTAAAGCTGTGAAAAAACCAAACTTGTAAGCCAATGCAATCAGAAGATACAGCCATTTATGCAGCAAATTTTCGACACTCGCAAGGGAATCAAAACCTACAGGGTATGTACTTCCCGTAAACTCAGAATCTTGAAATTTGGTTCGAAGCAACGTCTTATAGCACATATAAAGGAAAAATTGCGAAAACTGTAAATTATTAGTTACATCATATAATAAAAATATTATGATGTAACTAAAAATGATAATGATATCATTTGTTTGTACAGAACCCTCAGTACGCGAGTCCGACTCGTACTTGGCTGTTTTTTTTTTAAAACAAACAACGTTACAGCTCAAAAACTTAACACTAGACATTAAAAAAACAAAAACGTAGACGTAACGTTAACGTAACGTAACGTAAACGTATTTTGTATTGTAACTAAATAGTGCTTATGACAATATCAGAGTAGGAAGTCAAAAAGTGGCACGCTTGGTTTTCATACAAATCGTGACAGTTGCGTTATCGAGGTATATCTATATTTGTGACATTATACATATATAAACTTCCAAAAAAACAACCGTTATATGTATTAGTAAAGCTTATCCTGAAAACACGCTAGATTTTTCGAGGGAGCGAGCGATTTAACTAGGTAAACCTCGGGTTAAGGAAAACTTATTTAAGGGGGTAAATATGTGTAACCAACGTCCAGTTTCAGGACGTTACCGAACTAATATAGTGGTGGTTACCCGATATGAAAATGTAAAGTTCCAATGACCGGTCGGTAACGAGGGCAACATCGAAAAGGATCGAGATTAAAGCTTGCAGACGTTAATAAAAGTAATTTAGTAGGGAGACGCGTCAAGATGGAATTTTTATTGCGTAAGCATTCCACTCCGGACTAACAGATGAAGACATATTATCCCCGAAGCCAAGCTACCCTTGAAGTGATTACAATGTTACCCCTGATGCGAGGTTAACAGCGGCTACAGATAATTAATAACGGTATAGTGGGAAAGCCTATTCTTTTATTTTACCTTAATTAATATCTCGGTTTCTCGGAACTCTATTGTTGAATGGCTACCGTGCCCAAAAGGTAGACCTAATCATAAAAACTATTCACTACATTTTCTTCTAAGAATTATTATTAAAGTTAAAAATTTAAATATAAAAGTTCACAACGGAAATATAACTAAATATTTTGACGAAGTACATGGCTTTTATAATTGAAATATGACATGAAAAGTGCTAATGCCTAGTTAAATGAACCAATTAATCAAATGAGCAATCTGGAATGATGTGTTAATTGATTATTTATAGGTAAAATAAATAATTTGATAAAACAGATGGTTTGTATTTGGATCACGTTTTACCACTCCCGTATCGTGCGAATATTATTTCAACATTTTACCAGTGTGAGTGACAACGCAATAGCAATCTTTAACAAGCGACAATAAAGGTCACTTTAATTTTGATAGTGATGTAAAATCAGAGGTACTTAAATTAATAATATCGAAAGCACTGTAAGCCAATTAAAACTTACTGTTCTCTTTCATGACCAGAGATCGGAATAGCTAGAGTTTATTTGACGAAACTTTAAGTCTTAGGAAATAAGTAACATGTGGATAATACTGCTGTATAATTTTCCGGAAGATGTTTAACACGCTTTTATTAGAGTAGAATACGGAATGTCGACGCACAAAATATCGATGAATGCTAATACGATGCTACAACATTGCGATGGACGTTACTGCGAAAGACCGTCTCTGCGAAGCCACTCACTTCGATGCACGTTACAGCGATAGATCTTCATTGCGATACTACTTGACTTCGATGCACGTTACCGCGAAAGGTTTTCACTGCGATGCTACATTTTTTTTTTGGAGTGTGGGAAATCATCAAATTTTAATGACTCCTCCCGCTCTGGGCAGAGCGGTAGGGAGTGTCAGACTTCTACTGACGAAAAACCACGCATGTTCCTTCTTAGCCCTTTGTGTCGAGGCCGCGGTATCTCTTTTGAATAACCCGCAGCCCCGACGGGCGGCGGTTCTTGCGGGTCCCTTCCAAGTTGCTGACATCTCTTTGAGGCCCGTGCGCGGCCTGTCGTCGTCATAAGACGGACGGATGGCTTGCTAACCCATTAATCACCGTCCACAGGCCCGTGCCTACGGTAGCCGGAAGCCAACACGTGGCCCCCGACGCCTGAAGCGTCTCCCGCGGCGGCTGGGACGAGAGGTTATTAGCAAATTATTAGCTTCGCCTGTAACTATGTAAAAAAAAATCTTAGATGTCAATCAGTACCACTTCCCGGATTCCGATTGACCTGAAATTTTAAATACATGTTTAGTTTGGATGACTATTTACATGATTAGTTTAGATGTAATTTTTTTTTCATTTCTGAATGAAAATCTATTATAGCGGACTCCCAATTATGACAGATTACACTACATTCCGATTATTTCCGATACAATATGGGTACCAAATGAAAGGTCCCTAAGGCAGAACGTATTTAAAAACGCGCCGAGGACGATGCCAATTTTTTGCGTTTTTACAGATTCAAACGCGCGTCTGAAACGCGTTCGAAACTCGTTTGAAGCGCGTACAAAGGGTCGGCTTGCGATCGCTGTATCTACGTGTATACGCGCAGAGGACGCGCGTTTCACGATCGCCCCGTGTGTTTAGGTTAAAAGGTTGCGTTCAATTTTCTTTCTCCACAACCCAGTTAATACTAGGTTATACGATACTCTCTTTGGTAAGACTGGATGTCAGACTTTCAGGTCACTGACTACCTGTAACGACTGCCAAAGATCTATAAAGGGTGTAAAGGTACCCTTAACGCAAACAAGGGGCACTTGTTCTCCCTACCACTGCGATATTTTTTTGTTCTAGACCATACCTGGGAACCCACTAGTTACGGAGATATTGGAGGTCAAGGTTTCTAAATTTTTCACAGCTGTTTTCGTAAATGCTAGTTTTTCAGGTTTTAACTTTACTTAAATTACCTCCATGACCCGTTTATTATTCAAAGCATCCACAAGCACAATGTTTTAAGTGCGCTACATTGAGTTTTACCGTAAAATGTGATTTTCGACCCACAAAAAAAAAGTCGTTTCCCAGCAAAAAAATTTGCGTGGCCACGTACTGAGTTTGATGTACAGAATGCTTGTTTGACGGCTGTGTGATGGGTTGATTTACACCCTGTATAAGGCAGCCGGGACCAACAGCTTAACGTGCTTTCCGAGCAACCTAGGCAAGCATAGCTTTACCTAAACACAAAGATTTAGGTTATAGTTATAGGTTCATTTTAAATAAATATAAGTATATAAAAATTATGTATTAAATAATATAAATCAATTTAATCATAATATTAAATCGTAATATTTTATTAAGTCCCGAATAAACCTGTTAGATTAGAAGGACATCCTTATATTAATTTCTGAAGTTTAGGCAAAAATACTGTATGTCTACTACTACCTGTTGTAACTAGTAGTACATTCCTATGTCGATCTCTGTTTATATAAAGTTTTTAATTCAGTGACACAACCAAAACAGCAGATTTGATAACAGAAATATCAAACTCATTCAACAAACACGTGTCTGAGCACTCAAAATGCGGATAAAAGTGAGCACCACAGATATAGATATATCTAGATAACGCAAGTATCACGATCCGTATGAAAACCAAAAGTGGCAATTTTTGACTGCCTTCTATGACGTCATAACTCAAACTCAAAACGATACTTTTTATTTTTTAAATGTCTAGGTTTAGGGTTTTAAACAAATAACTTGCTGCGACAGTAACCTCGTTAAGTATAAAATACTTAGCTTTATTAGTTTTTTTTTGCTTAAAAATAATCTAATTAGTCCGTCAGAAGATTTCCAAAGAATATTGGATTTCTATCTGTATCACATTTTTTTCTTTTTACACATAAACAAAAAAATAAGACGATACAGTGTGCAGTGGTTCGAAAACTTGTGTGACGTCACATTGGAGTACATTTTTGACCGGAAAGTGACGTACCACTCATGATCTTTGAAGCGTTTTAACTTGGACATTTTTTATTAATTTGATAAAACAAAAAACACATATCCAATATTTTTCGATAACCTAACTGACGGACTAAACAGAATCTTAATTTTAGTCCGTTAACATCCCTATTATCTAGGTCTGTGGTGAACACCTACATACATATTAAGAACTACTACACCCGTTTTAGCCCGTGCGTAGGCGGAGATGTGGGTAAAACCCGGAATCACAATTAATCTACTTACTTACTCATATTTTTAGAACCTTAGAAAAACACCAAATTATTATTATATTCTTGGTATATTTTTTTGCGTTTCGGATAGCTAAGTCTATCGAGTTTGTGTAGGTAGGTACCTATTTGTTTCGCGTTTATGACATTAGGTAGGCACACTAATTTATTTGGTAATGCAGACCCATGCGGCTGCTAGAATCGTGTCCGTGCTAATCTTATTATCTTGTTTAATATTCACGTTGTAATTCTCTACTTGCCTGACCTTCCCGGACATCAGGTCGATAGGATAGGAAGATCCTATGCTTGTCCCATATTGTTGGAGGTCAGCGCAACACGTTTGTCACTCACATCTAGTTAGTCACGCTATCATGTAAATGATAGCTTCCTTTTTCTCATACAATATTCATCACGTTTTTTGTTGTGGTTTTTTGTGTATTGATTCATTGTTAAAATAATGGAATGTCGTATAATTACCCATGTATTATATTTATTGATAAGTTATACTAAGTATTTCTTTAAGGAATCTTAGATATTATTATGTATAAGCACTAGAGTGAGTTACCTGAGATACAGGTTTATTCCTAGTTCAAGTAGAATCCAATAAACTGTATACTTACCTATAGCTGTTAAGGCCATATTGTAAATATTTTTGTAAATCAATTTTTTCAATAGGTAAACAATTTCAATTTTGTTTTCAATCTATCTTTACTTTGGTCTTCCTTTCTCTCTCTATCCACCAACATTTAGAATCACCACTCTTTTAGTCACATGCGATTCATCCCTTTTCATCATAATAGATGTTCATGTCCATAACAATCCGGACTTTCCAACTTTTCTGCAACTGACGCAACTTTCAAACTTCCTCTAATATACCGATTTCTTACTTTATCCATTATTTTACTATTGCAGCTTGTGAATATGTTATGTTTAATCAGCTCATAATTAATGTCTCCACTATTGGGACTTTTCTGTATTTGAGAGTGTGGACGTGGGGTGAGGGTGTGCACTATAGATATAACAAACAAGGTGTGCATCACGCGAATCCTGTGCGGGTGGGATGAGATTTAATAAAGATTTTTAAGTCCTCGTACTCTTAAAAAAATGTAGGTATTCATATTTTCATTAGTTATGTTTCACATTAGTTAGTTATGTTCGAACTCGTACCGTAGGTAGTAATTTATGTATTAGTATTTTTTCTTTTATAAAACTTGAATAGAAGATTACGCAACGTGAGGAAAGGTTAGAAAAACAGCAACAAAACAAAAAAGAAACAACTTTTGTTTAAGCTTGTTCCCTTAGCCAGCAACATCACGTGCTGTTATGCAACGTTGCCAAACGTGCCAAGCGTCACGTGTTGCGCGACAATTTTGTTGCCGGTAGTACAAACTTTTTTTTTATGAATTTGAGAATTCATCAAATGACTCCTCCCGCTCTGGGTAGAGCGGTAGGGAGTGTCAGACTTCTGCTGACTAAAAATCACCCATGTTCCTTCTTAGCCTTTTGTGTCGAGGCAGCGGCATCTCTTTCGAACAACAGCTCCGACGGGAATCGCAGCCCCGACGGGGCAGTGCACACTTGGCTTTACAATTATATAAGCAACTTTGTGACTTACTTAAGGAGGCCTAGCAGATATTACATTCTGTAGGTAAGCGATTTTGGAAATGCGCAGTTTCTTGGCGCCTCAGCCTACCTCTTGTAGCAGTTTTATTTAAATACTTAAGTGTGGGCGAGAGGTGGAGCTATATTACGTTTTATATAGCTCCGTCTCTCTCTTACACTGAAGTGACACTAAAGTAATACTACACTCTTACTGCCGCACTCAGAGAGTTTTAATGATTACTTAGGCCATCACTTAGTAAAGGTTTTGACAGTTTTGTCATATAAAACTATGTCAAATCTTTACTTAGTGCAACCCTAGGCTCACTGATCGATGGATTGATATGACAAGACCTAAAGCTTCTGAAGATTGAATCACATGATATTTTCAAGATATTTCTTTGTGCAGAAGTGTGCTCGTGTACTCACGAATTTTCAATACCCGGGTAGAGTATTGAAAATTCTTGAGCGCTCCCTATAAGGGGTAAAAGTTTGCTAGCAAATGAAGTCACAAGCACATAGTCAGATTACAGGCCGCTACTGTACCTACTGGTAATGAGGGATAGTCATCTTTATTTAATTTACTCAAATCCAGACTCATATTTACTCGACTAATTAATTAACTAAGAACAAAACGGGTATTTAATCTTTATTAGTAACATAATTAGTGTAGGTAATAATCATACTCTAGAGATAACAAAGACTCATCATGAAAATGACTGAACAAATAACACGTAGCACGTAGCTGAATAAACTCGGCATGCATTTGATGTATTCGTGTCGGTTCCATTTGAAGTGATTCTGATTAATATTTGCAAATATATCTATTTGCTGCAGTATTGATGGACGGGGCCAAATGATTACGAATATACGATACAGTTGAGGTCATCATTTTACGTTGAGCTTTTAATATTTCAATGCTATGGGTCAATTATTAGGATTAACTTAGTAACTCGAATTGACCATTTCAAACTTTTTTATCTGGTTATAAGTATCTACCTATTACCTAACTAAATAGTTGCGGTTTTGATTATAATTATTAAACTGAAACCGTCTAAAGTTTACGAAGTGATTAGTTTGCACGCTGTAAGAAACACGACGGTTAAAAACTTTAAACATTGCATAATTTTCGCCGATGGCGGACTAACGTATAACTTTGTTTATAGCCCTCTCGAAGGTTCATTTACGACGTCTTGAGCTACCCAACCGTATGATTACGTTACATACAAGACAAAGCGAACCGACAAACCTGAAATTTCCCGAATATAATCCGAAACATTCCCTATTCTGCGCATCACTGTTGCAGAAAAACAAAGCACAGCTGATAAAATATTCAAGCCATACATTACGAGATTGATGATCCGAGACACAAAATTATAAACAGGAGGAGAAACATCGCGAGAGTGCGGTTGACTTCATACCCTCATTGAGGTAATCTTGTGGGAAATCAAGGCAACCGCGACCGAGCAATTTGTTATTTCTCCGACAAAACCGAGCGAATGAGACCCCACAATTGTCATGATTGCCCGCAGATCTTGTCTTAGGCCGCAGCTCACAACGTTGTGGTTGGAATACTGATGTACATTATATATTATGCTGTAGATATAGATGAAAACCGGCGCTAAATGGTCACATATGATAGAATCAGTCGATGTAGTCATAGGAATGACTGTGCAATACTGGGACGTCAGCGAATGATAATAATATGATGAGAACATTATTGGATATCGGAAGCAACACAGAGACAATCGGGCTACATTTGCGTTATGCGGCCAATGCTTGTTGAACTGAATGTAGTGAATGCCTAATAATATTCACAGAATGGGTATGATTAGGTTTGATGCTATATTGGGCATCTGTTACCGTCCTCGTCGTGTTCATTGTTGAGTGTTTACTCAATTATAGTAAAGGTTTGCTCATTTCCTGATTTTGACTCTCAATGAGTTTAATAATATTTGCGGATCAGGTGCGCATGGCACCAACCACCTGGATGCAAGCAAACAAGTCAAACAATTCCTGCTGCTGAACATAGGGCACTGGGTGCGATTCCCAGGGCGATTTCCATTAGAAACTCCCGCCTGGAAACTAAATTTGTGTTCGGTTTATGTTTTATGGGTTTGTTTCTTGATGATTATGGGACTTCAAAATAACTATCGCATTGTGGGCGTACGTAGGTACTATGACCCATGCCTAATCCTGCTACAGGCGTGGCTGTAAAAGATGGTGAAGAGAACTGATGTATTTTAGGCCTCCATCAATCTCTAGGAAAAAAACAAACAATAAAAAATGTTTCATAAAAAACATGTTGCAGGCAAAACAAACTTTTTGTTGTTGACGTCAGTCGATTGGCGGGCCATCGGAAAGCATTTACATCACAAGTCCTGGATCGACGTGTTGCAATCATGGCCAACAATGAACGAATATGAATATTTTATTTGAACGACCAATTGGCTGTCCTGTCGTGCAAACATTTGATATTCACTGTGAATACGAAAGGTTTGCTTATTAATTGGATTGTCGTACCACGTACAGTCCAACGACGGAAAATCGGCCGATGTGAATTGCTCTTAATTCGTTGCCCAGCTTCCGATAAAATATTGGACCGCATCGCAAACGGGATATGAATAATAAACAAAATATTAAGCTGCGGATTAACGTGGCTAGTTTATAACGTAATGGAATTATGCTATTAGGCCTGGAATCATTTGTATTAACCTCCAAAAGGATTTATTAAAGAGCCGTGCCCTCTGTGATAGCTGATACATCGAACGAGATTATGCGGTCGAAATATTTTCACTTTACCTCTGTTCTATTTTTATCAGGAAACCTTATATAACTTCTTCGGTGAAACATCCTTTTCCCCGTCATAATATCCAAATTATGGCATCTACGCGTTTAATGAAGTCAGGGGAGCATAATATTGCCAGCACAAATAACCTTTGCGACTAAAAACATTGTCAATGCAAAAAAGTTAATTTATTTATGCAAATAAAATCAAATTCGACGCGACGAAACACTGGGGGAGATGGCTCCTTAGAGATTTACGGCATATTACGAACACCTAGACACCATGATGGTACCTACCGTGAATTTAATTACGTTTACATTAAATTACTATACAGGGAGTTCTATGTATAACTTCCTCATCTTATTATTTACATAGTTCCCTCGGTATAGTGTTCACAAGCGTTTATGGTGAAGATTTGGGTATGATTCCCAGATCAGGCAGTGTTATTAGCTTTTTGTATCAGTAGAAGCCACACTGTCAGACTATGTTCCCGGTTGATGGCTATAGGTTTGCTCTCTATTACACAGGACTTATACATACTCGTAACTGGCAAAATGTGGGTGCATTATTAGATCGACCTCTGCGTAACCCATCGGGGACAAGACGCCTTGATGTTATGTTATAAATAGTTAAATATTCACTCTAGATGTGATCTTCGGAATTTCACCTAGTATATTTGCCTTATAAACTAATAAGTTAAGAGTGCAAAGTTAGTTTAGCTTTAGGTACAAAAGCAATACGTCACCTCACGAAATCAGTTTTAGTTAGTAGTAACTTCGTAAAACAAAGTGCTGCTGCGTCCCCTGTCATATTTTGACAGATTAGGTCGACCCTTTTAATCAGTACTATCAGATGATTTACTTAGTATGAAAATTCATTTCTAATCCCACATTAAGTCTTTTCAGATGTTTTCACTATAAAATAACAAAGATTTTAAAGTTATAAATGATGTGCTGAACACAAAGAAAGTAATGTTCACTACTTCGCAAAAGTCACTGAAAAGGTTTTGTTCAGCTCTTGTATTTTATAACAAGAATAGTCTGTATAACGATTAAAATTGTGTGCTTAACACGAGGATGAGAATCTCTCATAGCTTCAGGGTAATCGATGTAACAAGATATTAAACTTGCTTGTTCTCTAGAAATACTGCTCTAAAACAAAGGAGGTAAACTCAAGTTTCATAAATCTTTAACAGTTACAATTAGTAAGAAACCACGTTATAATAACAAGTCATTCAAATTCCAACGTCAATGTTCGAAACACTGAACAATCTACAACAAACTCATAAAAGTTTTTAATGATAGCCGACGGCATCTGGAACCTTACATTTTAAATGACGCTGCTCCGAAATTATAGAAACAAATTATTTTTAATTTTCATTTTAGTTTCAACTTAGAAACAAATTATCGTGCCTATTAGAGTGAGTGAGCATTTAAGTTTTTAATAAAATAATGCTTAATGTAATGTAAACAGTTGTTTCCATTACTCCAAAGATGCAAGATGTGTGAAATTAAAATTCATTCAGATTCATAATTCTACATCTAGTCTTTGTTTCAGAGTAGCTCGCCCTTGTTTCTCTTTGTTATTAATTGCGCACATAAGATAATAATACGCTGTGATTATCATAGTTTCACAAACAACCCATATAAATAAAGAAATATACATTTTAAACTTGGCATTTGATCGTATAGTTACACTTTCTAACGTTGGCATGATCTCAGAATCTTTTGAATAACAACAAACTTGGATGTTATTGCCATAAATGCTATCGGAGCAAATCCTTGTATACTTAGGTTTTCATATACAATTCTATGTGTTGTATTTGAGCATCGCTTTACGTATAATATGCGGGGATGGTTGCTATTTCATTGAGCAACAATGGATGCTCGTTCAAACGTAGTTGTACAAGCGAGGTCGTAACACTCGACCTGTATCTACTTACTGCTAACTGAAATAATCTATTTTCATTCTCCAAAATGATATATCTACTTGTAAATAAATTCGCACATGTTTTTTTTAAAACTAACAAAGAATTTTATTTGATAAAATCCTTGCACTTCCACTTTACTGGAGGCATTTTTCATTACATTCATATAACTGCTCACAGAAGGTTTTACTAAATGTAAATACATACACATGTGTGAAAGGTCCGCGGAGAAGGGTCACTTTTACTGTTTTTTTACGCAAAACACAATAAATGTATTCAAATTAGAGAGTTCGGTGTGACCACAACGAGAAAAGAATCGCAGTCGTTTCCAAGTGATCTTTGTAACGAGGGTCGGCAGATCCCTCCGTAATTGTTATCCATAATAGTTGGGTCGCTTCCGCCGCCCAAAGTCTGCCGCTGACGTAAACATTCACCGCCAAACAGATGAATTGAGGTGAATTGTAAACCTCGCTGCGGATGTACCAGCGATCTTCACAGATACTTGTTAATTGAACACAGTAGCGAGTTACGAGCTACCTAAACGGGGATACGACCTGTATTATTGAAAATCGTAAATTGTGACCATGAAATCGAAGTAATTCGAAAAGTTTATAGGGCCCTTACGCGTGAGAGCTATGGGAAGGTCAAATAATGTCGAAGGGTTGGATAACGTGGCTCAAAGTTTTAATTAAACAGCAACATCTGCGAGCCTCGTTACACGACAATTATTGTTACGAGAACACACAAACACATTATTCGGGAAACGATAGTTTGTATTTACTGTCGCAGTTGTTGTTCTAAGTGAACTTCGGAAGCACAGCTTTCACAATATATATTTGAGGTAAATTATATATATCTATATATATATAAAAGGAGAAAAACCTAGGAATCTCTTCTACGTGCCTCATTTGTAATTTGTAGACTTACCTCGAATACGCCTAAATCCCTTCTTAACTAATTTATAGATGTTATATTCAGCCTTATTTTACTTTAGGAGCAGGTAATTTTTTGTGTACTTAACAGCAACTTAGCAAAACCGAAATGCGGAAAAATTAATTTGTAGCGGACGGTTTAATAATAAAACATATTTGTAGCAAAATCTTGGCGAAATTCATCGAGATTAAAATAAATTAACATAGCGATCCGAATAGAATGATTAAATAAAGCCATTAGTAGTGGTTTGAATTACAGAATGTTTGAAGTTAATAGCAGGCTTCCTGTGGCGCTGTAGAGACAGGCAATGCCCGCTAGGTGCGCCTTAGTTCTGCTTTACATAGTGCGGAGCAAGTCTCTGTGAGAATCGCAACAATTTTCCGGAACATTTCCGAGCGGGCTAACGAACGGAAACGCAGGGGACGCGGCCAATTGGCGGATAAATGCACCTCAATTACTGTATTGCGGCAACATTTTTCCTCCTAATGTCCTTTTTGGCTTTAGCGATGAAAACTTTTTATTTATTTTTTCGCTTCCTAAATGGAGACCGCTGCGGTAAAAATGGAAGGTAATATTATAAACTAAGTAAATGTTTCTTCCTTAAACGTTTTGTGAATGTGTGGTAATAACGTCGTTTCCTCTTTGAATTGGGAAGCTGTGCGACCAAACGGATGATTTGATGAGGATATTCGTTACTCGTGTTTTCGAACATTTCAATACACATCAAGACATTTGCGAAAGCGTTCCGTATTTTCAGTTTTAGCACGGAACTCTAAAGGAAATCATATGTCCAATACGGCGTTTATATTGATATAAAGTAGGCACGTATTATGCGCTCGGTTTCCAGCAATACTTCACTAACAGAAGCGTACGTTACCTAACCCGGGAACTAAATGATCGCGCCATTTCAGCAGTCCAAAGCCAGGGAAACATCTTATTTCTCTCAGTAGCTTGACTTGAAAAATACGAGAGGAATGTGCGCGCATTAGGTGCGGTCGTTACTTAGGTCCTCGAGTAGTGCGGGTTCGAGTCCGGGTCGAGCGTGCGGTGACTAATGGCTGTGGTGCGGTAAAATATGTTGCACGTAAGTGTGCGACATAACATGTAACCAGCTGTTCGTAAACTGGACGCGTTTCTCGACTTCATGCTCCAACTTAATGTTGATGTATTGTGGGACTTACCTCTGCTTCTGCTTACACGCCTACTACTGTTACACCTGCTGCTTGATGATATACCTGCTGCTTCGGGTTAACTTTAGACAGATAGCAATGCAGTATAACCATAAAACAAAGGAAGGTCATTCGACTGGACAAGCGGCTGCGAATTCTTATTGACTACTCCTACGAACGGTTATCATAAGCATGACCAGCCTATATTATTATGTTCCCACTGCTGGGACACCAGTCTCCTCTGTATGAGATGGGAATGGTCCACTACATGAACCTAATCAGGTTTAACGAATGTCACGTGTGTCTGATCAAATCAACCAAAACGAAATAGGCTATCGAATTTTTTCGTTTGGCTTTTGTAGCAAAAAGTAAAAAATTTCCGCCCATGTGTCACTGTTACCATGCTGACATAAGGCCTTTTTGGCCTCGTACAGGTTCAATTTCGTTTGACTTTTTTTATATAATTTCATTTTATTGTTAATTTAATCATTTTTTGTCACGTACGAGACAAGTAAATACATTTTCTTTCTTTACTGTCTTTGTTTCTCATCCCAAGTCATCCCGAGAAACAGTAGTATTTTCTTTGTCAGTAAATACTTACGCAATTACGCTCACATTCTATCAAATTACCTAGACCCGTCTGTGTCTGTGCACCTATTTTCTCTTATAATATAAAATAGACATGATAGACTTTTTATTCAGCTAGGTTTTATTATACGAAAAGTTTTCCTTGGCAAAGGCAAGTTTTCAAATAATGAGGATGGTTTCAAGTGATAAAGACTCGCACATTGTCACGGTCTCTCGAGCGAACCTAAATGAAGTCTAGTGTAAGTTTATACGTATGTACTAAAAAAAACATTAAAAGATATTGTATATTTTTACGTAAATATAATAAAAGTTCAGAACTGCAGAAGAAATGCTGCATGTAGAATTTGGTATGGGTAATAGTGCCATGAAAAAAAAAAAAAATTATTTAAATTAGTAAATATATTAAACAATTCAGTACGTTTATGTTTTAATGTCCATTTCATGTTTTGTTTAACCTATGCTTAAATTTCAAACAAATATAATTAATTTTACAGGTACTTGTTTACCTTCTTCCAATTTTAACGTTAGTATCTTGACCTGAATTTTTGCTATAAATAAAATATTATATCTAAGCCGGGGAGATGATGCGTACCTACCTGAGTACCTTGCTTCATCAGGCACCGTTCTTTATCCATATAAGATTGTGCTTAAGTGAACCAGCGCCTGTATTTTCTGATGTCGAGATAAATAAAGAGAACCAACGTCGTAATCGTGAAAAAATACTCAGTTGATTATTTTTTCACCACTACCTTAGACTATTTCAATTTCATAATTATCACCATTGATATAAAAACTAAAGATACGGTCGTCCGAACATTTGCTCGACGCGTTCGCCATACAGAGAATCGGTGTAGTCTGCCGTGGTATTTTCGAGGTATAAAGAACATAATTAAAGCTTTTAATAAAATTTACGACCGCACCTGAAGAGAGCCGATCGTGGACTAGTTCACTTCGGCTTAAGAAATACCATTTTAGGGCCACGTTCGAGGCGTCATTTTTACATGCGGTCCGCCCAGTTCTTACGCAGTAATATGTAAGTCAATGATTATCACCTAGCCTTTTCTCGTCTATGTTAAGGTCGGCTTCCAATGTTATCAGATGCAGCTGAAAACCAGCTTCGCTAACTTTTTTTTCTAATATTCAAAACTGCCTGTAATGTTTTCATTGAAATAATTGTTTTCAGTTTATTCAATCAACTACTTAATTTAAAAACAATAAACCTGTCATATTTTGAATGAAGGAACCGTTTGTGCTCCCATTAACCCTCGCTCGAGCAATCCCTGTAAGCAGAATTGAACCTGCTGGCTTCTAGCCAGAAAACGGAATAAAAATCATTATAATTTCATTACATATATGAGCTTTTTCATGCGTCCTTTTGAAAATAAACGCAGCTAGAATCTTGATGCTACTGTTTCCGTATATTTTTAATTAACACCCTTATAATTAATTGGACCACAGTTTGAAAATTAAATTGTATTTCAACGTACCTATTTCATAATTCATTGATCTCATTAAAGTTAATTATGAAGCGTCTGTTACAATTATTATAATTGACTGATATTATAGAATATAAATAAGAATTCTCCCGTCATTGTTATGTTACCTGTGGCTTTCAGTTATACCGTTTCATTTTTATTTCAGGAAGGAAAATAAAAGAGCCGGAATTACGCCTAATGTCCCTTTAGAATGTTCATTCGGAGACAAATAAGTTGAAATAATCTCAGCGAGGGTAGGTAGGTAACACAGGTCGCTTGCGGCTCGCGGGCCCGACTCATTATTCTTTCGCCCACCCCCGTCTAAGTGACTCCACTGCCGTTCTCACTTCCTTCCCTTCTCAGGAAATAATTTCAATTTAAGGCTTTCATTGAAATAATATTCATGTAACTTTTCTTTAAGTCTTACGGCTCACTGCTAAATGTGAATGTTTACAGCGAGTATCTAGTGAACCGTGCTCTGTAGGTGTTTAAAACTCTCCCATTGTGAACTGCTCTAACAATAAAGATATAAGTACAGTGAAAATGTAGAGTGGGTATATTGCAAGCAAACTTTGGTAGGAATCGGGGACGCGCGAGATATTTATGACTTCCTCTGAGCTCCCAGAGGCTCTCGGGGTTCAAAAGCTAATAAAACGATGTCACATAATGCAAAATTTTATTTAAATCTAGGACAAATTTTGACTTTGGGATAATCCTTCTAAATTCTAGGAGGCTACAGGATATAAATTGATATATTTTAAAACGCAACTAAATAATTTAAAAGTACGTGTCGAATGAATAAAAATAGAAATAACAAAGTATCTACATTTTTCGTTCCATTTGTTGACACCAATTCGTGTATAGTATAAACCTACGTATAGGGGCTGCATATAGCTGCAGTAGAATGTTTTGAAGCCTTCTGCCGAAATGATTTCATGGCATTGGTCCAGGACTGAAACGAGTGACGTGATAGAGGTTAAAGCTACGTCCGACGGCAGGTACACAATGTAATGAGATTTATTTACAGGTTAAAGAGGTTTTCAAAATGTTTTTGTTGAAAAATGAACTCAGTATTCTGTCAAGGAATTGAAATAGCGGTTTTCTATTCTAATATTATAAAGATGTAGAATTTGTTTGTATTTTCGTCAATTTTTATGTAGGGGGTAATCTCCGGAAATGAAGAACCAATTCTAAAAGATATTACACTGAAAAAGAGATACATTATTTGTGGGTACTATAGGCTATAAATGATATTTATACCATGCATGCCAAGGTATCACAATTTTTGCGGACGAAGTCACGGGCTAATATGGTATAAAATGTATTAATAAATTGAATAGCATTTGTTTTCTAGAGCTAACACAGTGAGTTAGGTCAGTAAGGTGTGCCGGGGTCTAGGAAGTGGGCTGCGCGGCGGTGCCACCACCTCGTTTAGATAAACCCACCGACTACACCACCAACCATTTTCACACGACTTCAAACGTAATTTAAAATGTCCCAGGTTGCGGAATAACCTATACGTAGGGTGTATTAATGTGTGTTCTTTTTATTTTGCCAACTGAATTTATTGTTACTACTATAGATATTTCTAGACGTGCTCGCTTTTATAAACTTTTAATCAAAACCATTCATCACGTACAGCTTTATTGCTCTTTTTTGTTTTACTGTTTTTCAATTTTAGAGCTACGTTCTCTGTAATTTTTAGTATCATGAGCGCTTAAATAAATACTTTTATGGGTTTTCTTTGAGTAACAAAAATAATTTACGTCTATTTTCGTAAAATTAGGGGATGTAGCTAGTTCTGATTTCGCATATAATTCTGTCGAGATTGCAGATTCTCCAATGCTAGTTTTAAAATTCTCGATCAGCGTGAAAAAATCTATCGTTGCACCGTTAATGAGTTAATTAATAAAATTAACTCATAAAACGCTCGCCTCATCACGGCTCAGCGTCCGTTATTGAGCTGGCTCGTTGAAACCATTATCCAGCAGAGTCAATATTGGGATCTAGATGTGAATATTAAATTACTGACGTGTTCCGGACACGGCGGTTCCACACGGAATATCGACGTTCGAAGTCCAATATCAGCGTCGTGAAGGCTCAATAACGTTTTACATTCAGCCGTGGAGAGCGGTAAGTGCGCCAATACGTAGCGGGAGATAAGAAATGTTACCGACAATCGCGCCGCCTCAGAACCCATTGTACGTAATATTCGCGGCTTGTATGAAATTCATATCGAGGATACGACGCGGTGACGACGATCGACCGAATTATTCAAGGGCAACAACGCCAATAATTCATATTCTATTTTGCAAATAGTACCTCTCTATCCAAAGCGAAGGTATAACCGTAAACCGATTTGGGTTTCCGATGGGCCCGCCGCGGTCGGTGTTAGAAAAGATTAATTTTGTGTTTGTCTATGAATATTTATTGCGGGTAACCGAAGCCTGGAATATCCGGGTTCAGGATATGACCCTGGAGTTCAATGTTCAGACGTATGCCTCAGTTTCCTGTTACGCTGAAAATGCATTTGAGTTTGACCCAAAAAGCTTTTTAAATCTCGCGATTTCACGTATCGTATACCGAATAAGATCAACTTTACTGGAATGTAAGGTAATATGGCTCTGGGTTTCGACGTAGGCTTTAATTTCAGTGAACTCGACAGGTACATAATTATGTTTAGTTGAACATGACTACATTGTCATCATTTTAATATTAAATACTCCTTTCAGAAAACAAAATTATTGGTAGCTAAAATCTACATCATTATCTTGCCCTTGTCCCACTAAATAGCTAAAACTAATCTTTTAATATTACACCCAATATCAAGATAACCTTTACTTATGCAAATTATTCTCTCGAAGTGCTCGGATGATGCAATTTCATGGACAATATCAAGCCGAACTTGCAGCATTCTGGCGCTAACTACTGATCGGATCACGATAATCTTTGACACGCTAGCTGTTAGTTTAAATCCTTTTTTGATGCCCGTTAGGAGTGACGTGTCGACATCAAAGGTTCGGATTGGTAACTAGAGATTATGTTTGTTTACAAGAGCCTTTGTATAGCGAGCGTGATGAGTGATCTTGTAAACTGTAGTGGGTGATAGTAACTATGTAAATTGTTCTAATTTATTGGAATTTATAGCTCTCCTATTACCTACTTAACATATTTTGTAAAGTGTGTTGTTGGTGATCTGATAAATTGTGGAATTTTTTTCAGAAAACTGAACTTCAAAGAGATTTCAACGTCCATTTTTTATAATGATGTTTGAATTAAATAAAAGAGACAGTTTATTGGATCAACTGGGTTGGAAAATGTTTTTCCTGGCAGACATCAAACATCACAAACGATGCTAGCTCGTGTTCGCTCAAGCAGCATCGTCCATATTCTTTACTTCAAGAACACTGTGCAATATTTTCACATTAAATTGTTGCAGAATAGAGCACCTGCTATGAAAGTACGTGGCTTATTCTGCAATAATTATATCTATAGGTACTGAAGTCACGTAAAAAACCTTTTCCGTGGTACATTTATTATGTTTGCCATAATTGAAACGAAGTGAAGCGTGTATAAAATATGCGTGACTCTGTATAGGTAGTAACCGACCGTGAATTAGTAAAAGGAGAGACCACTTTGGATGTTTCTCAGGCGAACTTCAACCTACCGTGTGATTAAACGATGACTTGTGGTTTGAGTTGCCTACTTATTTTGCTGCGGAGTTGAGGTACTTACGGAACCCGTATTAAGTAACTAAGATAAAGAGTGGCTTCATTTGTTTTATCATTTTGGGGTACGAAGTAGAGTTACTTTTCGGTAACGCCCTTGCCCGCGTATAGGTTTGAAATTATCCCATGGGGATTACCGGAATGATAGTATCCCACGTTATTTTACCTTAGGTATATATTTATTATTATATACATTTTTATTATTGATTTGTGTCGGTAGTCAATCGTAATATTAACCTTCACCTTTCTATTGTATCGAGTCTGGTTCTTCTAACCAAACAGACAGATGTTGCTGGGGAGTTTGTTCCGCCACTTCTTCTTTCCAGCAAAAACACTAGGAAGTGTCGAAGGGTGGGCGTTTTGGGGGACTGTCACTTGTAAATAAGTAAAGTAAAGTTTTTGACGTTCGAAAAGTGCTGATTATCAGCCTAGTTTGAATAAATGACTTTTGATTTTGATAACTATACACTACTAACTGCAAGCGCACCAAGGCTGACTGCAAGCGGAGTTCACGTAGCTGAATTTTGGTAGAAATATAATTAATGAAAATTTGCACGATAATAAGATGGTCTACGTAAGTGTCATTGTGAGATTAATTGTAATACACAGACAGAGACAGAGTTATTTTATTTGAGTTTTTATAAATGTTAGCTGATATGGAAGTATGGGTGGTAATTCTTCTACATAGAATTGGTATTTATCGAATCGCCTCGTTATTCACTCGGTACTTGTGAAGACATGCTAGTCTCTTTGAATTCTTGTTATCATAAGTGTCTATTCTATTTCAAGATTCCCATTCTTGTCTGCCATCTTCCTTTGCTCATTTCTCAGCTCTGCGAGTGCTGCGTTGGGGTATTATTTTATTTAGTTTTGAATCAGTCAGTGACAGCGTTGTTTTTTGTAAATGTGTTAAAGGCAAGGAATAAGTTTCTACAAGTTTTCCTTTTACCTAGAGAGGTTACGACCTAACAGAGTTAGTAGATCAAACATTGTCTCAATCATTGTATTCTAGTCAAGCGAAACTCACGGCTTGGTAGAGAAAAAAATGGAGACATTACACCTGTAATGTTCCAAAGGTTAGGCAGATAATATACCTATAGGTTACCGGTAATGTTTAATCAGTAAATAAATAGGTTTACAAAACTAGTACGAGAATATCACATGGTCACAAATGATTTTTTTTTAAATTTTTTAATTGGCCTGAAAACGTCGTAATGCATTATTATCCGATATAATCTTCGATATCGATATTTTACCTTTTTTTTTTGTATTATGGCTGAATTTGTATGCATCATGGCCAGTACTATAGGTACTTTCCCGCGATCAATCTCGCGATAGCACTGGGCCACTGGCAATAGATTAGAGGTTTCAACACAGACACTTAATCGAGTGTCAGTCGTGGTGGACAGTTGACACTAGACACTCGATGAATCAACGTCGCCTCTCTACTTTATGACCTGACTGACAGGTGGCGTGCCGACGCCCTTGTCCCCAATCTGACTGTACCACCCCACCGCTGGTACTTCAGTTTTTGTGACAAACCTGTAGAGTGTGGAATTCTTCATAGTGTTTATTGATTGTGTGACAGCCACGCCAAAAATAGTAGGTTTCGGTATAAATGGAGAAAGTTGCACTGTCATCTTGTGAAGGAAATTATTTTTAACTTTAATATTATTTATATAAAATCTCCATGTATTGCCTATGGTTACAATGGAGATTTTGACGTTGTCGCATTGTCTTAGAAAATATATTTTATGTTAGAGCTTAAACAAACATAGTATTATTGTGAAGGAGGGAATGATCAACTTTAAATGACGTTTCTTTGTTTACAGGTGTATAATAATAATAATTAATTTAAAATGTACGTGAATAATTATATACTGTAATGTAACAATAAAAATCTTTGTTTACAGAGCAACACAAATGTTATCATTTCTTCATAATTAAAGATATATAGTCTTATATTTACTATTTGAAGTAAAGACTTTCTACGTCGATAGGAAATCGCCAATTAATGCGTTACATCCTTATTATCCCACAAAAACAACATCTTCGTACCTGTTAAAACTGACACATCATCTTTCAAAAAACCTAAAACATCGACCACGCACATTTAAAAATAATTTCGGTTTAGCCCGTAATAGCTCCCAACCTTGAATTCCTGCCTTTATAATCTCCGGCCTGCCCCAGGGCTTTCATTCTGTAATTGAAAACACTTGTGAATGTTGTAAATTGACAATTGTATGATTGACAGCGGTTCGGTGCTGACGGTGGGTCATATCAAAGGTATACGGCTAATGTAGGATCGTGCTAGACAACTTGATAAATGCTAAATTCGGTCGAAAGGTACTTCTATACTATACACAAATAAATAAAATTGAAATGTCTGTTTGTTATATTAAAATAACAGCTCTTTACTCAATGCATACGAAAGTAAGTAGGTACGGTACTTATAACGAAACCACATTTTGTAATTTTTTTCTTGTCTGTGTTTGTTCCGGCTAATCTCTAAAATGGCAGGACCAGCAGGACAGAATTTTGATGGGATTTTCACTGAAAATAGCTGATGTTATAAGGTCGAACATAAGCTACTTTTATTTTAGTTAAATCTATAGGTTTTCGTTCAAAAAAATTAAAACGTTTGATATTGTTGACGAAATCCGATTCAAATCCGAAGGAAAGTAATTTTATTTCTTATAATTTCGCGCGAACGAAGGTCGCGGGGCACAACTAGTTTATACATAAGGATAAAATTCGATGTATAGGACGTATGCAACATACAATTTGACGTTTGGATGAAGTACCTGTACAATCTATAGAATGGACACATGATGGACACTAACCCTGTTTCTGAGAGCCTATTGATTAAACCTATTATCAAATCTCGTGTTATACGGTCAGTTGTTATGGTTTCACTAATATAAACAGGTATACGAAATTTTACTTATAGTGTGATTTACGTAACATCACGCCTGTTAAAACCCTTAGGGTTAGGCACATCTGTACCCGTTACTACACCCTAATTTTGTAAATTATGTTTTATGTAATAAGGGGCGAGCTTATTGCCATCAACTGGGCGCAAATAAAGACTCCGTGGCTGCTACCGAGATATTCCTGGTGGAAAAAACCCAATAACACTTTGCCTAACCTCGGAATTAAACCCAGGACCTCATGCATAGCAGTCGCGCTTGCCACCACTAGACCAACGAGGCAGTCAATGGTTTATTAGAAAATAACTCTGAAATGTTTAATTCTTGCGTGTCTCGCACATTTCTACAAGTTTATGGTCGAATTGTTTTACAACCGAAGCCATTTAAGTTAAATGCAGTACTTCTCTAATTGATGGATTAAGATGAACTTTGTTTTGTCTCCGTCTCTAAAATACAATAAAAGCAAGAGACGAAATACTAATCCCACCTACATTAGGGCGGGGATAAAAGGATTCTGTGAATAGCCCACGATTTAAGAGCATTTACTTTAGCAAGAAAAATATATATCTGACGACAACAAATTGAATTTATCAATGTGAAACGGGCAAATGTTATTAAATATAGATCACTGTTCTTTACTAAATTAATATTACATAATTGATTGGTACATATTGATTTAAACAGAACTGAACCCTAAACTTAATTAATGTTTTGGTCTAGGAGATATAATTTACAAATCCGTATCTCACAAACCCTTACCGAGCGAAATGTAAGTTATATTCGGCTCATGAAAAGCCTTTTGTTGTATGGGACATTCCACTCCGTCAATCAGAGTCACGAGCACCAAAGTAATCAAAGTTTATAACGAGTTACATAATTATTAAATCCCGCGTATAATTCTAGTTCCTCCCTCATTTTGAACGTCAGCTGAGATATAAAATGCATTTATTCAGTCTAAGTTCGTGACCTAAAAACAAGAAGTTAACTGGATTAATGTTACCCAAAAACTTTGTAATTAATGATTCGCTAATCTTTACGAAGGCTGACATGCGGATAAAAGTTTTGGCCCTGCAGAAAACTCTTCAAATTCTACGACAAACTTTCGGAATCAAAGTACACATGCAGCGAAAATGGGTCGTACAATCGATATTAATTTATAGCTTAGAAATATCCTGGGATTGCTTATAGACCCCGCCACTAATGACTCGGTCCCTTCTCCGACTATCTAAATTAGAAATTCGATATTTTCATAAGATAGTGTGTTAATTTGGTAACTGTTTATATCGAGCGGAAACGTGGCTGTAGTTTGCAATAACTATCAAAACTATGAGAATGAGCAAGTAGCCGTGGAGCCGTGGAGACGGCGAGAGGAGGCAGTTCGACGTCAGACAAGGTACGCGACAGCCGACCAACTCCCAACTACAAGTAAAGCGCTTTAGCGGCAGATTAAGATATACATCTAATAGATAGAGCGGTTAGCTAGATCAGATTATGAACTTGACAAATGACATGGATAACAGCTAAGATATCTGCGCCGATGTGGTTGCTGGGTTTACGGGGGTCGGTATCGATTTAATACGGGCTCAGAGGCGTTATTTATTATTAATCAATGCTTCCAAATTTGTAATTAAGCATCGTTTGAACATTTATTTTCTGCTTATTGACATGTTCGCTCTTCAAGTACGCTTTTTAATAAATCTGCGGTCTTTGAAAGTTGTGAGAACTAAATTACTGATATTTTTACTTCGGTCCGCTGCCGCCTAAGCGAGCAACCTTTGTCACAAGTTCCGCGGCACAGTTCTGCAAGTGTTTGAGATAACAAGTGCGCGGGTGACAAGAGTCCTCGCAACTTGTGCCCGATGCTCACAACTTTCCCCGCAAATGCACCTTAACTAGTGTTGTCTTAGGTAGGAGCAATCTGAATGTTCACTAAGTAAACTGTTACGACGCTCGCGTAAAAAAAGTTTTTTAGGTTCGTTTTATGGGTGTACTATCAGGTGCACCTCAGCCTTTCCCTTTGGGAATTACAGGCGTGATGTTGCGTTGTTGGAGTAAAATGAGTTAATAATGATTAAACAAAAAGTGGTTTTTGAATTTCGATTAATTAAAAGTCCAATTACGAAACCATTTACAGTGTGCAACTGAAACATATTCTGCAGAAAGTAATTTAAAATTATCGTCAAGATTTAAATGCTACAAATTGGCATTTTAATCGATTTCCAAAAGGAGGAGGTTATCAATTTGTCTGTTATTTTTGTGTATGATATCTTCGCCAAGGTGAAAAGATTTCGATGAACTTTTTATTTGAACGAATTATATTGTTCTGCAGTGGTCCCATTATTTTGGTGAAATTCTGATCCTGATCTTCGTAAATATACAATGGAATTCTTCAATAATAGACAGCAAATCAGTTGTGATTGCTGCAATCGTTTGAATGTTTGTAGTTTGCACAATATCATAACATGCCATAACGCCTCTTTGCTCTGATGGGGTGCGCAGATGTATATAGTAATCCCACTTTCGAGAGTTAGGTATGTTTAGTCCTGTCTTATGTGGATATGTATATTATTACATTTAGATACGGTTTAGGTAGGTTGGTTTGGTTGGTACCTAATGGTTATCATTGCCTCAACAGGTTGGGTCGGGCGTTCACAAAATATCACTTCCTGGCAGAGACTGATGATGATAAAGCAATAGCAGTAAGTTTAATTTTACTGACCGGTTTCCTTAGGCTTTACTGTGTGCAAATAAAACATATCGAATTTTCACAAAATTTTAAAAACTTAAATCTAGGTTCTATCTATTTACAAAATAAACAAATAACTTCTGAATATTTCGAGGATTTGTACGGCGTATTCTCGAGCTGAGCAGCGGTGCACGTTTGCTGAAGGAGCGTAGTTTTGAAGTCTGCAAGATAACAGATGCGAGCCTCTCCCCTCGACTTGGAGTCGTGAACTGCCCTCCGCCCGCTTCTTGAGAAACGCTTACCGACTATGCCAGTCCCACTTGAATTATCTCTATTCACTATTTCTCTTTTGAATTGTTTAAATTGCGCTCTAGTGGTGAGGTATGAATGTGAGGCGCCTTTTTGAGGCGTCTTGTACAGTTATTGGACGTCTCGCTAATTGGGTGTTTCAGCTTTTAGTTTTTTTCATTTTGCTGCAACTTCAAGCTTTACTTAGCTTTCTTTTCTTTGTATCGTCTGGGAAATATGATTAACGGACCGATGACGACGGAAGTGTGCCTACGATTTGTACGGTAAGGTATCTATAACACATCTATGGAACTTGTAATATTACTCTTATAACGATCTCAGTTATGTTCATAATTGAACAAAACCCAGGTTCTTTTCTGGTTTTCCTATCAACATAAATAATTACCTTATTCCTGGCCATATGTATTGATATTTACGCAGTCATAACTTCACTACGAAATGTCATCAATCCAATCCTTACAATCACGCTACCCGACAAGCAACACAAACATATTCACTCACAGTGATCGATTTCGTTTCATATAAAGCTGGCATACGGTTAGGGGTCGTAAAGGTATCTAATTAATAGGCCGCGCGTTGTCCTACGTGAATAGTTTTCGTTTGAACGAATGGCAATGATAGTCTCGCGGGCTGCCCTTTGTACAGTTGGCGGGCTCGTTAGTCGTGCCACTTCAAAGCCACGCACAAAGGACGCCGCGCCGCCCACTACCCACCTGTACCTTTATTGTTCTTTATCTCTATTTACCGATAGTCACGACTAACATGAGTTTACTCTAGCTATTTGAAACGAATCCCTATTTAACCTCCGCCTATTGTGACGTTATCAATTTGGTGTGGAAGCTTTGTAAGTGATATTATTGTTGCTGGATACTTTATGTTGTGGTTTTTAGGGTTTCGTATCGAGAGGGTGCGAACGAATTTCGGAGATCAATTTTGTGATCTTTGTTTAGTACAATAGAAGATATAATGGACAGTATTGTCCAGCTGTATTGTGTTGCCTGATCCTAACAGTTCAGTTACTGGGTTACCATGGCTGTAGAGGTCAGATAGTGAGACTCGCTCGATGTAGGATACTGCAATTCAGCTGCATACCACAAGACTGAAAGCTGACCCAAACATTGTTGAAAAATATAAGGCTGATGATAACTTTATGAATACTCCAATTCGTTTGATAACCATTGCTCCTTTAGTAACTTGCAAGTAGAAATAATAATTATATGTTTTATAATCTAGTCACGTACCCCTAGATAAACAACGAATTCCGAACAAAGGTTGCACTGCACACTGCTATAATTAAGCGAAAATGAACTAGTTAACGAGGTACGAAACCCTCAGTGCGTGAATACGACTCGCACTTCGCCGGTTGTATTTACGAAGGCGAGCAGCCATATGCAAATGAGAAAGCAATTTTGTGAATTATTTTCGGTAATTCCATGAAAAGATTTAAGTACCTGCCGACAAATTTTCGGTAATGCGAGTATACATATAAGCAGGCTATATACTTATTAGTAAAGTATATATCTTTGTTATAATTAAAATGTATACAGGCTGTAGTTTGGCGTTCTCGTCAAATTCAAGGAGGTAATGATTCTCGACCCGAATCAATAATAAAATGAATATGTATTTTTATTTTCTTGGTATGTGTTAGCGCTCCGTGTGAAAATCAGACGGGCCGCATCTTATGCGGCCCGTCTGATTTTTAACGGGTTAAACCACGGCGTGGAATTCTGAAATACTGTTAAATTTTTAACAACCATGCAGAAAACAGCGTATTTCAAATTATTGACCTGCTACCATAATTTCAATAGTTATGTATCTATATGTCTTTTATGACAATCTTTTGAATGTGCAAAACTACACCTTGTCTGCTTTAGTTTGCTTTTTGTGGGAAAATACGGAAATAAAATAAAAATCTAAATAAAATACCTACTGCAAGGAAGTAAAGTAATTTTATTGTTTTACATCTGAAACTTTCAGCCCCATGCATATAATACTAGTTTAAAATAAAATCAAGACTCGAAAGAAGGACTACATTTGTCACACCATTAAAAACTGCCGCTACCTATAATAACTTACAAGTTTGGCACAACAAAAAGGTGCCAAAAAGTGAAATGAGGCAGCCTCATTAAAAGTTTAAAGGAACCTACTCTAGGAGAAAAAACAATTTTTTTATATAAAACTAGACGAACTAGGTACTTCGTAGCTTAAGGTTTAGATGCAGTTATTATATCATCATGGTGCTTTTCCCAGCTATGTTGGAGTCGGCTTCCAGTCTTACCGGATCCGGGTGAATACCAATATTTTTACTTGTAACGACTGCCTACCTGACCTGCACAACTCAGTTATTATCGGGTAATATGGCAATATCGATATCGTTTGGTCATACTAGTTGTCAGACTTTCGGCCCACGGACCAGTGGAGTTATTGTAATTACATATAAACTAACGTTTTTTGTAACCGAAAGCATTCATTCCCTTTTCATAAGCATCAAACCATTATGAGTAAAAACATCCAGGAGATTTGTGGTAGTTCTAACATGTTAATTTACATCAGTTAACATGCTGATGGCCATTTTCAATACGTCAGGATGACTAAATAAAAAAACCATCATGATTCTCATATTAGTTTTTCAGGGATTTACTATTTCCGCTATTGAAATTTATAGTAAATCCGTAAAATATTTTTATAAACACGAAGTGATCGTTTGAAATAGTTTTTGGACAGTTTTGATTTATAAACACTTGTAATCCAAACTAAACCCTAATCTTTTGTCGTATTTGGTCAATATTTTTATTCGCCTATTTTGTTGATTAATTAATTCAAACTTTTGTGACTAACAAAAGAAATATACAAAAATGTACGCGTGATTCAAAAAGACTTTAATAAAATATGTATTCCATTCACCATTGCCTGTGTAGTATTGTACTCCATATGGAATATACCTACCTATATAGGTATAAGGTAGGTAGGTCGCCCGTCGGGGCTGCGGGTCCCGTCGGGGCTGCGGGTCCCGTCGGGGCTGCGGGTCCCGTCGGGGCTGCGGGTCCCGTCGGGGCTGCGGGTCCCGTTGGGGCTGCGGATTGTTCGAAAGAAATACCGCGGCCTCGGCGCAAGGGCTAAGAAGAAACATGGGTGGTTTTTAGAATAAAATCATGTCATGGGTAGTTTTAATTGGGTGCTTACCCATTCAGAGACCAACCTGTCTCTGAATGGGTTAGCACCCAATTCATACCCAGTTTACTCTGTGCTTTCTGAGGCTGTCATTTGAGATCTTTGACAGTCGTAATAGGTAGTCAATGGTCCGAAAGTCTGCAAACCAGTAGTACCAAGGAGTATCATATTACCCAGTTCTAACGGGGATGTGCATCCATGCAGTCGTTCAATGTAAAATACTGGTGTTCAGCTGCCCGATCTACTGGAAGCCAACCCCAACAAAGTCGGGAAAAGGCTAGACAGATGATGATGAGGTCTGAATCGATAGTGCACATAATCTTGCCCCAAAATTATTGAGCGTTATTTTGTTAAATTATGTAAGAGTTGGTAATAATTTTATGAATGCATGTGGAGAAAAAATGGTTTATTTTTTTAGATTAGTTGTTGCTGTGTTATTATATTTAATAAAAATTACTTTCTTTTCTTGAACAAAGATTTCTTGTAATTATTTAACAAGTCTTGGTTTATCATTAGTTGTAATAAATCAGCTTTAGCAACTCAGCGTTCATTGACGTTCGTTGATGAATATTGAACGTTTTTACTAGGAACTTATATACCGTAGCTTTGGTATAAGTATCTATTATTTCCAAGGCAATTATGATCAGAGTCTCGTTTTACTTACAGATAGCTTTATGAGTATGGGCGTGTGTTGAATAGCGTGAGTCACCTACAATTACTTATATCTGTACTAATTTTATGGCCACAGTCGAACTGATGATTGATATTATGCTGAAATCTTACATACATGTAGAAATATATTTTCTGGTTGAAGTTGGACATTACTTACCATAGAAACAATCCTTGCATCGTAGTGTCTTGGAGTTTCTTGCCCGTTCTTCTCCATAGAGATCTACGCTAGGGAATTGCCAACTACGGTACACTCACAGTTATTATGCCTTGTGACTGGGACTGTAACTTATTTTATTTTGTACTAGCTGATGCCCGCGGCTTTACCCGCGTAGATGTCGGTTATCGTGTCTAAAAGTAATCCTAACATTTTCGACACCTCCAACACATATAATTATATTTTAGCCAATGCATTAAAAAAAATTACAAATTATATACTAAAACCTTCCTCGAGAACCACTCTATACATTAGTGAAAACAGCATGGTCATCGGTGCAGTCATTTTTGAGTTCATCGAGAACGGACAGACAGACGCAGTGCAGGACTTTGCTATATAATATGTAGTGATAGTGATTTGTTCGACTATTCAAAAGTGCCTTTAACTGGCCTACTTGAAATAAATGTTTTGATTTTCATTTTCCAGCGCTCGGAAAATGAAAAAATAATAAGTTTATATTAGATATAATTGGGGCGTGATGTGCAAAGGACATTCTTGCAGGAAAATCATGGACAAGGCTAGCACAAGAGCGTGCAGTTAGACACAAGGAAAAAGAGGTCTATATCTAGCAGTGGGTAAAGTCGGGCTGTGGATAATGATGAAAAACTAGCTTTAAAAATAACATCGTCGACTAAGCTTATCTGTCAAAAAATATCATGAATTTATGATACTATGAAGAAGCTAAAACTTAAAAATACAGACCCAAAATACCTCGTGTCGCTCTCGATATCTAATATAACGATGACGCGGCGACGTATCGATACCCTGTCGTTTACTGCCTTAGGATGTGGATAAAAGGCAACTCGTGTGAAATTACATTAAATCAGTGACAAATTGACGTAGCTGCTGCGAGCGGCCGGACGGACATGACGGAATTATAGGGGTTCCCGACATCACACAATTATAGTGTCCGCGAAACCCTAAAACGAGGAAACATTTTATACAGTTAAAGCGAGGGTCGTTTATTACAAGATTTTTGTCGTGCGCTCCGCCGCAATCAAACATTTCATTTACATAGAAAAATGAAACTTTTATTCTGAAATGCGTTACAAGAGATGAGGATTCATAAATTCACGATATTAAAGCCGTTAAAATTTATAAAAATTCAAATGCGTATTCCAATGACGTCATAAAAGATTTTCCGTCTATGTTTTGGTCCTATTTGTGTGAATATAACAAAGGATTCCCCTTTTCATTCGAATTTTTATTACCTCAGAGTTACATTCGCAATAAGTTTACGTGGTTTTGTATTTGAACGTATGTGCAGTAGATATTAGAGGTAGGTATTTATTTGTAAAGGTGTGTAATCTAGTTCAATCCTGTTCGCTAAAACAGATACAGCTGCTACCTAAGAGGAGCAGAATAAGGTATGAGAGGAACAAGGACGGATGTGGGGCATGTAGCATGTGTGAGGGAGATGGCTGGAGGTAATCCTCACCGACACAACTCACCGCCAGACTTAGGAAATGAAAGCCAACCGAACTCAAATTCATTAATGTTATCGTGTTTGCCATTCTAACACTTGCAGAGGTATGAGAGCTGCAGATAACTAGCGCAAAACTAAAACTGTTTGGAGCCAATTCCAACTTGTTGTTGGCACTTTATTTATTATTTACTTCATCATCTGTTTCCCATTGCGCTAGTTTAATATTTAGTTAATTAAATCTACGATTAAAGTTATAAACTCTCGTTGTCCGTCTGTCTGACTCGAGCTTAAGCATTTATATAAATCTCGATTTATTTGAGTACGTCCAGTGTAATTTATTACTTCTGAAATTAAGATTCTTGTTCTAGAATTCCCGAAGCTTATTTTATGTTGTATTTTCGTATTTCTTCTTATATTCTCGTTCGGTGGTCGCATTAATGTGTCCATAATTAACTACGATCTCTGGTTAATTGACTGTAAGTACACGAAAGACCTAAATTAATTAGTTCAATCTAGGATTGAGCACATGAACGTAATTGGGTGGCCATTGTACCAAGTAGCTATATTAGTATAGGCATCGGTGGACATTGTTATGATTAAGTAGGTAATATATTTAATACGAGAAAAGGGGATATATTTCTTTGTATAAAAATGGTATATATTTTAAAATGTAATTATTTATAATAAATATACGAGTAAAATCATTGAATTCTGGGTTTTGGAGGTCAAATTGGCAGTCGCTATATGTAAAATACAGCTGCATCCGGTAAGACGGAAAGCCAACCTCAACGTAGTTGGGAAAAGGCCGGGTAGATGATGATGATGATGATCTGAGATGTTTAGGCCTCTTATTTATTATATAAGTTAGTGGCATGGATCGCCACTTGTTTACTTGTATTCTGCAGTACTTATAAAATACAAACACATAATTTCAAAATGTGACTGTTTATTCTCTTGTCGCTAGTATTAAAAAGGCAGGATAACATCGACCTTACTTCCATAACATAAAATGAAGCACTTTTTACAGCCCTTTTCTGAAAATATTATATGAACCACATTGCTTGGACAGTTCTGACGTATAGTCCTTTATCTTTGCATGTTTATATTTATGTCACTGGCCAGTTTGCGAACACAGAAATATTTTCATAATTTGGAATAATTTGACATTCGTTTGTTTAAAGTGGAACCCTTTTGTCAAGTGGTCTGTGGATTCATTCATTCTGTGTTATAATGAGTCGTATTATTTTATAGCTAGAGCTTACTTTGTGCCTCAACGATTGAAATAGAAATAGTTTAAATAGTAGTTTAGCTTAAATAGTACGCCCATTTTTGCCAGTTATGTTGTTTAGGTTTCATGTAATAGAGGTGAGCCTTTTTTTTTTTAATTGGGACAAGCCCGCCACACTATTCCCAAACCACTGTAACTCCTGTTAGCCAGAATCAACAGTGGCGACCACAAGAAAAGCGCCGAGACAATGAAGCTCGACGAAGTCCCAGGGAAACGATTTAACTGTCTTGGATCCCGCAACGAAATTAATCAGAAAAGAATAGCGGAGGAGTAGGAAAAACATAATTTCCACTTCCCTCCATATCAGCAGGAGACAGAACAGAAGTGAGCCTATTGTCATCAACTGGGCACTAATTCGGACTATGTGGCTGCTACTGAGAAATTCTTGATAAGAAAATCCGATAACAATTTGCCCGACCCGCGAATCGAACCACAATAGTATCATAAATCGAATATTTACATAGCTCCAGATCCATTAACATGGATGCAAACTAAATCTAAGTAAACCTCTGATCGAGAGCTCCACATTCTGAAAGCCTAGGTTATACAAACACATTTCTCAAGCTTAGCTAAACCGAATGTGCCGTGGAGTGCTTTATCAACATACATTCAAAACTTTGCCACGACTTGGAACATTGAATTTAAAATATACTAAAGTGCGCAGATGTCATATTTTTCTAATATGTATTTTACGAAAAATGAACTTCAGTAAGGAGACTTTATTTACGCAGCCTGTGTGACGATAGAGGGAATATATAAATGTACTTTTACGTTTAGATGTTTGCTTCAGTGAGGTCTAGATAGTTAAGATAGGAGAGGGAAACACATTTACCTACTTAGTTACTTACTGGAAAGGGTATTGAGTTTTTTTGACTGTGGTGTTCCGTCCAATGTCAGAAAAGTCGAGCACATTATACGAAACAATCTTCGTAATTATTTTTTGTGAGAATATCCTCGCGGGAAACAGCAGAAATATTGAGAGGAACTGTGACAATGTCACTAACAATGCAGATACTCAACAACAACAAAAATGTTGTCAAATTCCATGAATGATTTGCTTCACTTCTGTAGAAAAGAAAAAATGAGAAGATTTCATAAAGTGATTGAACAGGAGTAATAATAATAAAAGTTTATTTAGAAACAATAACACGAGACATAAAAGACAGTTAAAACGATGGAAGCTGCAAAAGTATAAACTGTAGCGCAGCTTCCAACGCCCTTTTCCAGTACAGACAAAAAGTATTTAATATTATAATTTAGTATTTAAATTTAAACAATTAATGAATGCAAACAGAAATGAGATTAAAATTAAAATAAAATTAAAATAAGATTAATAATTAAAATTCAATTCAATTCAACACGATTAAAGTAAACAGCATATTATGATTTAGAGTATCCATTTTGTACATATTATTATACTAATGATATAACAAACAACGATTAGATTACGCAAATCGCGTATATATTAAAGAGACTAGTGCAACTCAGTTATATAATTCTGTTATTGTTTGAGACAAGCAAAATCTTAAAACGTTATGAAAACCGAAATTTACAAAGAATGCTACGAAACAGGATGAATGTAATCAGTGATTTCTATAACTTTTATTATCTTGTAAAAACAACCATTTAACCGACATATTTAAAAATTCGTTGAACAATTTTGCGTCATCGAAAATAACAGAACAGTTACATATGCGGTAGCTACGGCGTAGCGTGTAGCTGACGTCACCGCTACGAGCTACGCGGTTGTAGCAGATTCCGGAACTGCTACGCATGGATTCAATTATGAAGTACGGTCGGCAATAAACACATCGGGATTTTCGAATACCGCAGAAAAAAGTTCCCTATAGGTTACAGATTAAAGTTAGTGATGGTTATTTTATAGTTTACGTGTGTATTATGCATTCATGTAATTGTTAAGCAACTCTGTACACTTAAAAGAATAATATTACAATCTGTTTTTTTTTTCAGAAAGAAGCCAGTGTGTGTGTTAATTTTTTATTATTGATTTCTTGTCCTGTGTGAGACCAATAAATATCTTTCTTTCAATTAAAATAATGACGCTGCTGTACGTTTCCCATTTCAGTGCAAAAACACACTTGAAGAGAGAACAACGTGGGGTTATTGAAGCTAAATACCGGGTGCAAAAGACAGCTATCGAACCTGGAACTTACTTTTTGATAATTATGATATATTTTTTTGTACTGAACCATATCTGAGAATCTTTTGGCTACGATTTTTTTCAATTCCACGAATACTTGTTTTTTGCGTGCGTTACATACGCGCTACTGTAAACAGCGATTTCACAAACCGAATATCAAAGTCGTTTTCCCATAATGGTTTCTGCAGCATGGTACTCGATTTGATACATGTGGGCTCTGTGATGGGTCCTTTTACACCCTGAGTATCTGAATTATCACAATTCCAAGAAACAATCAAATTGATGCTGGTTCGCTGTAACCGTAATTCATGGAACAGTCAATATTAGACCCAGTGGCGAGGTCTTTGATCTACGAGTATTTTAATTTGTTATAATTATAAGGTTTACCTATAATTGTTCACAGTGATTTTTTTTTTTATCAGCCTATATTGTCCCACTGCTGGGCAAAAGCCTCCCCCATAGCCTTCCACTCTTCTCTCTGTGTGGTTTTCCTCGTCCAATTCGTCATAAACGCTTCTAGGTCGTCACGCCAGCGTTTCCTAGGCCTCCCTCGGCGACGACGCCCGTCTTCTGGCACCCACTGGGTGACGACTCTAGCCCATCGGTTCTGATCCATCCTACAGACATGGCCCGCCCAATTCCACTTCAAGCCAGCAGTTTTATTTGCCACATCAGCGATTCCAGTTTTTAAGCGTATTGTGGTATTACGTATTCTGTCGCTGAGCTTTATACCCAATACGCTTCGTTCCATCGCCCTTTGTCAAACCTTGAGTTTGGACTTTTGTGACTCGGTCAGAGACCAAGTTTGAGCACCGTCGGTTAGGATGGGCAGAATACACATGTCGATGAGTTCACAGTGATTACAATGACAAAATGCATTCTTTACATTCATCTTATAGGTAAACACCACATGCGTATAATAATAAATTCTTAAAATTAAGTAACTTACCAACTAGGAAATAAGTGCTAATATTCAATTAATTTCAATTAAAATTAAAAATAATGAAAAACAGAAAAAAATATAAATAAAAACATGATAAAATTGATAAACAAATCATCATCATCTACGCATCTACATCTGCCCGTGTCTCATGTTACTTGGGGTCGGCGGAACACGTTTTTTTCTTGCATTTTCTTCTGTCACCCGACACGCTATCATTTACTCCCTTTCACACAGACAGACAGTTTTGGCTAGCTTGATACGCTGGCAGTTGTACTATCATCGTAACACAGTCGACGTCAATTCCAATGAATGAATTACGTATTTGATAAAAATGTTGCTTACACAAATATCGAATACCTCTAAACGAGCAATTCTTGTATATACTCGTATAATCTGAATCTCGGAAACGGTTTCAAAAAGAAAGAAAGAAAAAAGATTCGATTTTTTTCGATTTTGCTTTTTTTTTAACGATTTTTATGAAAATTTGTATGCAGCATTTCAGGGGCGATAAATCGATCTTGCTTGGTTTCATAACAAAAAAAAACCGAGCGAAGCTCGGTCATCCAGGTACTTTCTTTTTAAAAAAGGTGCATTTCTCAGTCCACAATAGGTACTTATTGAACCTTCACTGAAGAGTTAAGCGTTTGCTAGTATTATGTTCTAGTAACAAATTAACCGTTGTTTTGCTCTAGCAATAGTGCTGTGCTCTGAGTATTTAGATTTAGGTCAAGTTACCTACCTGGGTGAAGAGACTAGTGCGAGGCGTTTACGGTACAGCTCCGTCAAATCTAGTAAAGATAATATAATCCTGTAGTCAGAACGCGTCTGATGAAGGCGCGGCTGAAAGCTTTCCTAAGATTTTTACGGCGTAGTCTACTAAAGCAAGGTATTTATTCATTCACAAAATTCTTGAAATCAAATACTTGGCTCAAACGTTATTATGTTCAGACTCTCTACATAGGTATAGCCTGACATGGCAACGTTCCTGTTAGTTTATTTAATCGTTAGTTTTCTCTAATCGTAAACGGATTTATTTGTATTTATTAGAGAAAACCAACAATAACTTCTAAATAAACTAACAAGAATGTTGCCATGTCAAGCTATACATAGGTATTTATTAGGTAAATGTTTAAGAAAGAAAAGGAAATAACGAAACAAAATGTTTTGATATTAAAAAAAACAGAATACAGTTGTACAAAAAAACAGTCTCACGAGTATTACAATAGCACTTTTATATACAAACACTAAAACAAACACATTGCAGTTAAAATTGATCGGATACAAAAGCCGGCACTCCGGGGATTCACGCAATAGTAATTTTATTGCAATCGTCTCGAATATTCCTTTCATTTCGAGAAAACGTAATAGAATTGAAGTAGGTACTGCATTATAAAATATTTTGCACTCATTTAGATTCATCTCGATAGAAAGAACGCTTTGAGAGGAAATTTCGAGCGTTTTCAATTTTCCCGAGAAGCATGCAGAACCCTCGGCGGATATAAACTTACTTATCAAGTGAGATCACATCTCACATCTCACACACGTTTTATGATGCTGTGCAGCGAAAAGATCGATGTTTCTACGCTCGTTCTGAAAATGTGTTGGCTTCGTCTTAATCCCAGTTTTACCTGGACTAATGCCAGCGACCGTTTGTTAAAGAAATTGTTTGTGCGCTTTACCAGGTGCACCGGTTCTTTAACTCTTCGCACGACTAGTTTTACGTTGTTATCGTTTCATGTTCACCTATATAGATTTTTACAATCTATGTTCAAATAAAATAATAATTATAGTCACACACTACCACATTATTTATTAAAAACCCTGTAACAATCAATAAATAAGCTTAATAAGTTGTGTTTACTGTTTAAATTTTAAATTATTATAATTATAAAATAAAAATGTATGTTAATTGACAGGCATCATTATTATTGTAAGTTGTATGGCGTAGGCCTCTCCCAGCTTTATCCACTTATCTCTGTCTAGTTGTTCTCTCCAATCTGGTTCACATCTTTCCTTGAAAAAGTCCTCCCATCAATTTGTCTACCTCTACTCCTTTGTTCAATGTTCAAATTATTAGAATTTAATTTATTATTTAAACACTATGCTAGTGTTGAACCACTCCACTAGTCACAGTTACGTCAACGGCTTCAATTGGACATGGCTAAGCTATTGAATTCGGGCAACCAGGCGGAACTATGCGTGGATAGCTCAGGTACTGATTGTTCCTAGTAAATGTTTCAACTATTGTGGAATTTGTGAATTGTGTGAGTAATTAAAGACTGTTTGTATGGGTGGATTTATATTACTACCAATCATGAAGTGGAAATAATGTTTTCTTGCTGCTCCGCTATACTTTTCATATTAATTTTCTTTCGGGATCCATGACCCCTATAATGTTTCTCTTGGACTTTGTCGAGTTTCATTGTTCCGGCGCTGTTCTGTAGTCACTACTGTTGATTCTGGCTTTCAGGAGTTGCAGTGGTTTGGGAATAGTATGGCGGTCTTGTAACAAATAAAAAATAAATACTAAGAAAATCTTAGGTCGTCCCTCGTAGTATAACACCATTTTATTTCACCACAGTTTATGTTAATGTCTTTTACAATACTCACGAGGTCTAACAATGGTTGAAAACATTAAAGTTAAGTTATTTTTTATTGTAGCATGCCACAATAACAATGAACTTAAATCAAGTTATATTTTAAAGTCGTAAATCGCGATGACAGTCTGCGGCTATTAAAAGTTGTTTGTATTTTATAATGAAACTCGGTGAGTTAATTACATTAATCTTAATTAGATCAATTTTGATCAACGTTAAACAAAAAGTATCCTAAAACAAAATTAATATATCAAACTGTCTGTGTGATCAGGATTTGTTTCGTGAAAGGTCGAGTCATGATGAACCCGTCGGGTCCCGTTTATTTTCTTTCTAAGGCGACTTTCATGTCGCCCTAAAAATCTTTGTTGAATTTCTTTCTATTTTATTTTCTTTACAAATCATTGTTTACAAATGTTTGAAAATGCTGAAATTTCTTCACATAACATCACGCCTGTAATCCCCAAAGGGTTAGGCAAAGGTGTACCTAATAGTACATCCACATTTCACCGGTTATGTTTAAGTCTCATGTAATAGGAAGCGAGCCTATTGCCATCAACCGGGCACAAATTCAGACTCCGTGGCTGGTAATGAGAAATTCCTTTAGAGCTTCCGTTTTACTGGTTGAGATTGAAGAAAAAATTCACGGAAACATTTCAATATATAAGTTTCAAAGCTATAAGGTTTGAGGAAGGGGTATTCCACGAAGGAGTATCGAGGGCGAAAGAATAATGTTGTTCAACAAAATACGTTTCTTTCAGTTCAAGCTCTCAGAGTGTTCAAGGGTTCATCGGACTGTGGCTTATACAAACTCAGTTATACGAATGAGTTCGTCTCGTTATTCTAACTAGTGTTCTTAGTAAATGATACATGTTGATGAAAGATGGGGATACAAGTAGATGTTGATTAACAAATTAGGTGCTTCCCGCTGAGTAGTATACACAATGCAAACGAAGAGAAACGGAAATTATTGGATAATAACATGTACTCTAATGGAGTTGAACGACATTATAAAACATTATCATTATACATAAATTGGTCCTACAAGTAAATAAAAATAAACACAATAATTAAATTACAAATTCCTAATCGGCACTGGAACAGCAACATGTCTGCCACAGCAGTGCCGCATATAAGGGCAGTCCAGCCTGTCGCCAATCATTGCAAGGATAGCATTGGGGCTGGCCCGCATCCGACGCACCAGGGACGCGCACCCCTTACGCTTCGTAGTGTGGAAACAATCAGTGCGCGCTATCGCGAACATCCCTGATGCGCTACAGAAACGGGGCAGCCCCAACACCACCCGGAACGCGTTGTTGAACTGGACACGGACGGCACTGTATGCCCTTTCACTATAGTCAACCCACAGGCTACACGTGTATAGAGATGTGCAGTACGCTCTAAAAAGCGTTATCTTCACACCTGCAGTACACCGCGAAAACCTGCGGGCTATCATGTTAGCTCGCACTGACAGTCCCCTCCGCTCCCGGTCCATGTCAACATGGTCCCTAAGGTCCCGATCTATTGGAACACCACCACCACCACCACTTTGCTCATTGCTCTTTGCCCACCGGGATCATACCACTGGGATAAAATTTATTCTATTTGTTAATCGTTCAATAGTTTTTTCGTGAAAGAGGGCTCCAGTTTTCTTTAATAATTGTTCCTTGGTATTTTCTGAGCAAGTTTAGAGAAACGTGCTCAGAGTTCCTCTAAGTCTCGTTTTGTTCTATTTACTACTGCAAATCTCAGTAATTATAATGTCAGTCAGAAAAAAAACCTTGAATTAGAGTGATAAAAATCCGGCTGGAGACTCGAACTCTCATCTTTAGTTTTATAGACGCTCTCCTTAACCTCTATACATAAATTGACAAGTTTTCACAAATTACAATACAAGTTGTTCCAGTGAGATGTACTTCGTGTAGTAAGTACTCCGAAGCTGCCTAAACAAGGGAGGCGAGATGCGGATCCCTGCAGTGCTATCTCTCTTCACATTAACATATCTTACTTAACCACCACGAAGAACGAAAATATATATTAACTATGTACATCTTAGAAATGCTAATATTTTAACTTCCATAACGAGGTACGTTTCAAAAGCTTATGGAGTTGAAAACATTTTCTGAATGCTGAAATACTTTTTAGAGCGTTTTCTTTTCCAAATTGTTAATTAAAATGTTTTAACCGTTTCACGTAATAGGTTCTTTGGAATTCAGATTTCTGAGTGAAAAGTCAAATGTTGTTTTTTTTTTCTGAATGCCATTATGCCGACTTAGGGCCGGTTTTTCAATCGCCAGTTAACTTTTATCTGACGAATTAGATTGTCACTATGACAGTTTTTGGATAGAGAATCTGTCAAACATCACATTTATTCCTCAGGTAAAAGTTAACTGGCGATTGAAAAACCGGCCCTTAGCAATTTATCACATAGATATTCGGATTTCGATTTAGTCGCGTTGTAAGTAACGTTATTCCTACGTATAGTACAGTCACGAGCAAAAATCATATGTTTGCACTTGGCAAAGTCCAAACGCGATTTTTTCCCGAAATAACGATTGCAACTTTGATGTATGAACTACTTTCTAATAAAATGAGTTCCCAAATATTAATTTCGTTACGTAACATAAAATTACATGAAAATTGCTACTAAACGGTGATAAGTGTATACATATTGGTGCCTGACTGTACCTACACGTTCGACGTCACGACAAGAATTGATAAGTAGATACACGTCTGGTATATTGTGGCCTTTTTTTTTATGGTGGGTGGAAAATCATCAAATAACCCCTCCCGCTCTTGGGCAGAGCGGAAGGGAGTGTCAGACTTCTACTGACTAAAAACCACCCATGTTCCTTCTTAGCCCTTCATGTCGAGGCCGCGGTATCTCTTGCGAACAACCCGCAGCCCCGACGGGGTATATTGTGGCCTCATCGGGAATCTGACTAGCTTAATATTATACAGAGTACTTCGGAAATGTGTGGTCATATTTAAGGCAGTTGTCCTACGAAATCGCAAAAAAAATTTCAACTGACATTTTTGTTTAACTTTACTTACTACAAACACACAAGCAATTTCTCCTGTATCTAGTAGTATCGCGTGTAGGTGCTTTTACAAACATTACTACCTGTAGGCCGAACAAATCTTTGTTCCGGGCGGGAACCGACCACGCGCCACGCAGTGCAGCAGCCACTGTGCCAACAAGGGTGCCGTCAAACATTGACAATTTGTATGGGGCTGATGATTAATCTTCTCGTGATAACAATGCTGGTCCTATACAGAAAGTAGTTTAGATTGGTAGCCTGTATTACGTCCTTAAATTTACCCAAATATTTATGGTACAAACTGTTTATTAAAAAATGCTTATACTAAAACCACTTCGATTGTAAGCAGATACAAGTTTTATAACATAAGTTATCTTTATTTTTATCAAGGAGTGTGGCACAAAGCTCGGATTATTTCAGAAGAGAAAATCTAGTAGCTGCTTAAGTAAGTAGTCCTTTCATGTGCTGTAATAGCAATAAATTATTCATAAGTCCTCGTACCTCTACGATCACTAATCCATTTCTGATTATAGTTATTATGATTATAGGATTATAGTACCCGGGATGTATACATTAAGTTTTTACATAAGTAAAAGGGGTTTAAAATAATCAATTCATCATCAAATCAGTTTTTTGTATTTTTTTTATATCCTTTTATTTATCAAATCAGAAATTCTTCTAAAATCACCTTCTCATTGTGACCATGTCGGCCTTTGTACAGCATAACGATAAAACTAAGCCCTAGCTATAAATATAGCTAGGCAATAAGCTTTCTTAATACAAAAACATAATTCCATGTTGAAATATTTAATATCATGTCAAAAAATATAATTGAACTAAGTATCTCTTTGAGAACTTGACGGGCTAAACATCAAAATTAATAATATAGAAAGACGTGAAAATATTTAACACAAACAATATTCTAGAAACAGTCTCGATGTTCTCGAACTTACCTCATATCGTACTTGTAGCTACGCCCCCCGGTTTTATATGTACCTATAGAGATTACCACAGAAACCATTCATTTTTACACCATTAAAAGTAACATGTCATTCAGCGTTCTGTCTTTTATAACTTTTTTAACTTTACCTGTAATTTTAACCTTGCCTTACGGCGACGACGCCCGTCGGGGCTGCGGTTGTTCGCAAGAGATACCGTGGCCACGACATAAAGGGCTAAGATGTAACATGGATGGTTTTTAGTCAGTAGAAGTCTGACACTCCCTTTCCCAAAAATGGGAAAATAGAACAGTAGGATTACAGTTTTGCACTTTAATTTCCCGGTGCTAAATAAAAGGTGCTAACAGAATCAGCAGCGGTCTCATCTCGACGTCTCTCCAGTTCCACGGTCCTGCCTTAATTAATTATCTAATAGAATTTTTAATGTCATCTCTATGTGCATTTTCATTTTACAGCGCAATTGAAACAATTAATTTCCGCGACGGAAACACGCTGGTTCGTCGTGATAGTAAATGTTTCGTGTTTCGGTAGTCGCTGGAATTAGGTAGATTATTCTCGCATCACGTCTAAAAAGAACGTTCGTTTTGTAAGAATCATACTATAACATCAACTCCAAGGGTTAGGCAGAGGTCCCCGTCGGGGCTGCGGGTTGTTCGCAAGAGATACCGCGGCCTCGACATGAAGGGCTAAGAAGGAACATGGGTGGTTTTTAGTCAGTAGAAGTCTGACACTCCCTTTCGCTCTGCCCAAGAGCGGGAGGGGTTATTTGATGATTTTCCACCCGCCAAAAAAGAAAAGGGTTAGGCAGAGGGGTATCCATAACTACTACACCCAACATTTTGCAGATATACTTAAGTTCCATGTAATACGTAATACAGGGCGAACCTATTGACACCAATCAATCACAAATCCGTGGCTGCTACTAAAAATTCCTAAAGGAAAAACTAATATCACTTTACCCAACCTGGGAATCGAACCCAGGACCTCATACACAGCACCGCGCTTGCGTCCACATATTGTAGTCGAGAGAAACTCTAATGGTGCAATCGCTCTAAATTTCGCGTTTCTTTTATATTTTTATTCATTCTGCGAACTCAAGAATTCATAGGAATAACAAGTTTTTATATTCAAACTTTAGTTACGACTACTGGATACTATCGGAGTGGGAAGGGTTGTTGTACTTTATTGGAATAATATTTCAGTATTTATTTGCAAACTATTTATAGACTGGGTATTGAATACGGGGCTCCAGTTCCCACCCCACGGCACTTTACCATACTAAACAACTCAAATTGAAATAACAAAACGATATAAAAACAGGGATCTCCTTTATTTTAAAGTTCTTATTTAAAGTAACAGTTACGTACATAAGGTTCGTCGAAGCGAAACATCACTATCATCTTTAAAGTCCTAATACAAGTTAATTTATGTACAAGTATAAAATTCACTACGTTCAACTCACGTTGTTGATAAAATAACTTTACCTGCATCATTTTCATGTAATTTTTCAATCACTAAAGTCTAACACTGATTTTAGATGAGAAAATGACAAGTTCGTTATTTTGATTTAGTCTTCTGATCATCGGACAGTCCTGTGAACGAAAAGATATGATTAATGTTAATTTTTTAAGCCTTTATTAATAGAGAAACTTGGAAAATTGGGAAACGTAACTGTTTCTGTAAAAAAAGGTTCCGACGAATTCAGAACGGGCAGTGGTCAGTGTCAGTGGTGGGAAAAGTCGGTTAATTATAATTTGAGGTTTATTGAATCATGTCAAAAATCAAAATGAAAAATATCATTCATATTTCGCTACAAAAAGGTTCACAACGGTAAAATTGTATCGCATCGTGGTTACGGTGCGATACATTTTCAAGCTATTTCCAATTACTCCCTGTATGGACAGGATATAATTGGATGAGATATACTACAATACGAACATACATACGTATAATATAATAATGTAGATCTCATCCAAATAAATGAATTAATCCCGTAACTTGTACTGCAAACAAAAATTTAAGGCATGCGACAGCAAAAAAGGAAAAATGTATAGTTTAAATGACGGTGATATTCGGTTCAAATAAAAATTCCAATGTTTCCTCAAAAATCGAATTCACTTCTAATTTAATAATAATTATCTATACTTAATATTTATGGTATGGTACTTATGGTATGAAAAGGAAAGATTTGCATTTTTGTCATCATCATCATTTTCCTGCCTTATCCCTCATCGTCTCTCGTCATTTCAGCAGTCACCTCCCTTCTAGCCCTATTATCCTTCACACAATCCATCCATCGGTTCTTTAGTATTCCTCTACTCTTGTAGACTCTCATGTAGACATTCATACTTAACATTCTCCTCATTCCTGATTTGTATTTATGTATGTAACGAATAAACTTAAAAACTACTGGACCCATTTGAAAAATTATTTCACCGTTGGAAAGCTACACTATCCCCGGGTAACATGTAGGCTACTTTTTATCCCTGTATTCCAACGGGAACGAGAACTACGCGGGTGAAACCGCGTGACGTCCGCTAGTAAAGTATAAAACGGAAAAAACCTAATGCAAAGTATCATAAAGTACTTGAAAAATATAAATTGATCAGTATTCTTCTTCTTCTTGAATCGATTACTTAGTTTTCGTCCGACCAGTACGTAGCAACCTGGACAGCCCTGTCGTTTGCTTTATTCAAGTCCTATCCATTTAAGTATTACATTACATTATAAACGGGCATTTAAGGGGCATTTTCCTGTGGCTTTTACGACACTGACTTATGTCCAAAACAAGCGTTAAAACACGAGAAAACGACATTTGAATTGCGTATTATCACATCATGTATGGATGCATTTGTTTCATTCTTGTGATTGATTAGTCGAACAAGAAGGGATTACACACTAAGCGCAATGCGGTACTGCAAAGCGAGTTCAGTATTCTTTTGTTTATGATCATTCGTATTATGGAACGCAGAACAATTAACAAAAGCACAATGATACCATCTCGATAAACGGCTTTGGGTCTCGGCTCTTTGGTACCTATAGACATCGACAATTTACTCGTTTTTAGGGTTCCGTAGTCAACTAGGAACCCTTATAGTTTCGCCATGTCTGTCTGTCTGTCTGTCTGTCTGTCTGTCCGTCTGTCCGTCCTCGCTTAATCTCTGTGACCGTTAGCACTAGAAAGCTGAAATTTGGGACCAATATGTGTATCAATCACGCCGACAAAGTGCTAAAATAAAAATTGGAAAAAAATGTTTTATTAGGGTAGCCCCCCTATATGTAAAGTGGGAAGTGTTTTTTTTTTTTAATTTTAACCCTAATGTGTGATATATTGTTGGAAAGGTATTTAAAAATGAATAGGGGTTTACTAAAATCATTTTTTGATAATGTCAATAATTTCGGAAATAATCGCTCCAAAAGTAAAAAACAAAGCGTCCCCCCCCCTCTAACTTTTGAACCATAAGTTTAGAAAATACGAAAAAAATCTGAAAAGTAGAACTTTATAAGGACTTTCTAGGAAAATTATTTTGAACTTGGATGGAAACAACAGATGGAAACTGCAGTTAACCAATATAATTTGGTCCCTGAATCGTATGAGCGCCTATACAATCCAGAGGTCAAGTTTCATTTGCCCGTATTTTTTTTTTAACTTCGTTTACATAATATTTTATTATCTACGGAACCCTACACTGAGCGTGGCCCGACACGCTCTTGGCCGGTTTTTTTAATATCGTTATTTGTAATCGAACAAGTAAATTTTGTATTCTCTATTTTTCTGTGCTTATCTGCAATCAGTAATCCAATAAGCAGATAGTTTGTGAGCTTCTTGGCAGGTTGAGTGTCTCCTCCAGCGAGAACAGCTACTCTTATTACGAGTAAATTAGCAACAGATGCATCGACTTTGTATTTAGACAGTCTTCAGTCTTTATACGAAAGTATTCGCTGCTCATTTTTCACACGTCGTTAGTCATTGCGTTATTATTGCCTTGTTTTAGGGGACTTGCTTCTTGTCATTAAGCGGGCATAAATCCAGACTCCATGACTGATAATTCTAGAAAAAAAAACCTAGTAACACTTGGCCTTGGTATCGACCCCAGAACCTCCAGCTCTGCAGCCGCGCTTGTCACCTATAGATCAAGGAGGCAATCTAAACACAAAGGAAACTTGGTTGGTGGGTCTTCTTTTTGGAGGAGTCATTTGATGATTTCTCATTAAAAAAAAAGAGTTAGCTAATGGACGGAGTTACCCTGCAAATAAATAATGTGAATTCCTTACCAGTGCCTGTACAACAAACAGTTGAGTATCGCCAGGAAGCCGACGTGTGACGTCGCCCGACGCAGCCCTGCAACAATAAGCCACGCGTTACCGCTGTACTAGCTCAGAATTAACGTCATCATGCCCGTTTTATAGTTATTTTCGATAAAATTTGGTACACAGATAGTTTACTGGATTCAAACATAAAATAATTTTTATCCCGATTTAATCTTCCCGAGGGATAATTTTCGAGTTCAACAGCTACAACAGCTAGAGCATAAATAGTTGCAAGTGTGCTATGATATCTTTAAATACTCTTTTACATTATCTACTTTCATACATCGGGTCATACACGTCCATCACTGGCCCATTTGAAGAATATCACCATTACCTAAAGTCAGTATAATATGTCCTAGCTACGGCGTTCACACCAGGCATTTCCACTCATATATGTGTGTGTGAGTGTGAACTGTGAGTGGAAAAAAAGGCGACTGACAAGTCGCGTTTCACTCATACAATTAATGCGATTAAACTGTCCAAGCACACTTTACGATTTTTTGTCAAAACTCTCATAAAATACCCGGTAGTAAACTTTTTATTTACCTTTTATTAAAACATTGAATTATCCAAATTGGGCCCACCTGTCAAGTCCGCCTGAGGGTTATTATGAAAACGTTATAGTAAAGGTCAGCACTTTGTAAAATAAATGTGTTTTTGATTTAGCCACAAGGTGAAATGTCAACGAGACAACCTACTTATGGTAAGTACTGTCAGGCCGTCATGTACTCGTACCCATGGTTTTACTTTTTGTATTTCACGTATTTATAAACGCTTAATGTTTTCACAATTGTGTTTTGACAGTATTATCATATACAGTGTGCTCACAATACACAAATGGTAGACCACTGAAACCTGAAAGTTTTTAATTACTGTAATTATGGTCCAGATGCATTTTTAACACAGTCCGGGGGTTTTAATTACCGTCTCTCAAACGGCCATGATTGTAATTAACACGATTCCAAATAACAGCTCAGAATTACATAGAAGATTTAATACGCGTCTCTTTATTAAGGAAATCTCGCCGACTGTAACTTAAAAACTGGCTATTTCTTTGGGCAAAGAATTAGCATTGCCATTCCACGTGGCAATGCTGCCAGTCTTCTGGGCACGTTCTCGGACAACAGCGATGCGGAGGAGTATTTCTACGCCTAAGTGTCTTATTGACATCGTTGTATATATGTAGGTACTTATTCTTAATTTTTTATATCTTTTTATAGTTTGTATAATTATAGTAAACTTACTTAACTAAAGATAAATAGAGATTTAATGGCAACAACTTATCGAAAACGATTTAGTGAACATACGAGTCGAAAAAGGACCGCCCATAAAATACTTTTACGCCCATGGCTATCAAAAGGCATCTTCAGAATCATTTACCAAGTACACCTCATTGCCATGGCTCGAGACCTTCTATAGTATTAAGGCACCCAGTCCACCCACTGGATTGTCCGGTTAAGCAGAAAACAAGTTGACCTGCGAGGCAAGATAATTTTTTGCAAATAAAAAAACATAAAATCACGTTTTCCTTCAAGCGAAGCAGGTGGTTGGGTAAAACACCTGAAAGTAAATGCGGCGTAGGTACGAGCTTACGAGGAGAGCTTATAATGTGTTCTTGGAATCAAGAAGACGATAATTACCGATACGACAAGGAGTAATCCTTCTAGATAATTCCAAGAACTGCGGACGTTGGTAGGTACCTCAATGAATAGGCTATCCCCTACCGCAGTACACCAGTGTGTACTGGGTTATTGATGTATATGATGTATATGATGGTACCGATTGTCGATTAATTGATGTTATTGTGGTGTATAAAGATTAAGTCCAGGAAAATGTTACTATTCATATTTTGAAGATATATAGAGGAATAAACCTGATACTAAAAACTCATAATTTTACACACATGAATCAATAATGCGATAATTAACATGGCGTAAAAGAGACGGAAGTGAGGACTGCAAACATGAAAAGTACACACGAAACAAGACGCATCATGTCATATCATTCTAGTAATGTATAATTTTAATAAAACCCCCAGAATTTTAATACAGCACTTATTATTAAAATATACTAAAATTACAATTTTCTTTTGTACACACGCCCGTAGCAACCGGTGACATCCCTAGACCTGACAGGAGCGCGTGGGAATAAAGTAACCAAAATGTTTAGTCATTACTGAAACCTTCACAGCTTTAGAAATGCGTGAAAGTCTCCTCCAATTTCTATTTCAACGATTGTAAGTAGACTAAGTACTTGCTTATTCATTGCAGAAATCCTTTATGGGTTCTTATAACGCATGCCATTACCCAATACGCTTTCTCGCGACACATTCAATCCTGCCTGCGACTCAACTTTGTATCGACCCTTAACATCTCGAAGAAATATTACCCTATTTATAAGAAACATTGTTACTGTACGGTGACGGATATTCTGAAGAATGCCTATGAAAATGTCAGAATAGGCAATAACCTCCTCTTTATTGCTATGCTCTTGTAATTCTGATGTTCCGATGACTGAAGAAGTTACTCTGTTAAAGCAAATGTTTTGTTAGTAACTGTACTTTAGTAAATAGAGATGGATGATTCTTAATCTTAATGTGCACTTTCTGAGCGTTCTGGTTAGTTCAACATTACGGTTTATACCTTTTATTGTAGTTTTGAGGTCCAAAACCAATGCTAACTTTTACATAGCGGCCAGGTTTTACTTTTCGAAATAACTTTTATTTTTTGTTTACACTATATTGTCCCACGGCTGGGGAAAGTCGCCCCAATTCCATCGCTGAACCCTTTTCTCGAACCATCTTTTAAAGTATACAATTTTTATTTGTAATTAAAAGGTATAATACCAAAACACCTAACAACAAGGTTTGTGTAAATATATACAGCAATGAAAAACAAAACAGAATAAGGGACTGTTATCTATCTACCTACTTGGGTAAGTTTGGCAAGTCAACAAGGAAACGATGGCCGAAAGCAATGGGCTAACGATGACCATGGCGGTAACAAAATAAACATTGGGGGAACTTCTAACTTAATTATCGTTACATTGTTTTCAAGTTTGTTTACATAACCCTGTAATAACCCGTTTTGTGTCTCAATTAAAATAGAATGTTGGTTGGTGTACCGATCCCAAATAGGGTCATCTTAACAATGAATATGAATTGATACTTTAAAGGTTGTTGTTTTGCATTCTCGTCAAATTCAAGGAGGTTATTATACTGATGATGTTTGATACACATCAACAATGGAAGGGTTTTTTTATAATGTACGAAAATCAGTGAGTGTAAACCACCCATGCTAAAACGCGGCCTGTATGATTATCGCCCTATAACCGCACATTCACACACACACAAACATACACGAAAGTTTATTTGATAATTTCTTGTTCCCTACACCACGGCACGGAGGTTAGTCTGAAGTACTGGTAAATTTTTAACAACTAAAATACAGGGTTTATTAATTACTACCTTATATTTAACTCCTCATCACCGAGTGGAGTTCGCATAGCTGAATTTTGGGCCAAAACGATTTTATTTGGCATCGACACGCTGAGAAGAAGAATTACTAGCTGACCCGCGCAATTTCATCTACGTCACATACCTTCCTCGATAAATGGACTATCCAACACCAACAGAATTTTTCAATTCCAACCAGTAGTTCCTGAGATTAGCGCGAATAACTGCATCTTGTATATATATAGGTAACTAAGTGACAGCCATGCCTTGCTCTTACAATAAAATATTATTCCTAATCGATAATCAAAATACGACTTTCCACTTAGCTCTAAAAGGTTCAATTTAACATGCAAATCAACATAAATTAACAGATTAAAAGTTCCTAACTCACCGAGTCCCAGACATAATCGCTTCCAGACAGAAAACGTTGAAACTTAAGACTGGCTAATAGGAAGTGACAGTTGACAGCCTACCGTTGGCGACAGTATAACAACCTATTTGCATAACCTAACCGCAGTTTATGGCCAACTAACTCAAAACTGCCATTAAATTAGCACATACGTAGGTAAGTTTTGTAAGTACAATGTATCACTTTGCATCCTCTAATCTAGACTATGATTCATAACAATAATGGAGGCTAAAGTACTGGCACATGCAATTCCTTCTCGCTGTCGTTGGTCATAGATAATACGTGAAATGAATATGCATTGGTAGGATTATATCGATTTATCTCTTTACCGCGGATCGGTTACGTCCTCTTGACTTAAGTGGGTATGGATATGAATGTAAATTAAAAGTCATTTAGTCTCAATAACATGATGCGCGTTTTATTTCAGCATTTTTAGTAACGTCGCATTTTTTTTTTAACAAAAGCTATGTGATGTTTCGGTTTTTTATTAAGTTTTACCCACAACTTACGGTACGTTCTGAAACGCAAGTTAGGCTAAATAATGAAGTCGGTTAAAAATATAGTAATTGTTTTGTAGATCTCTGACAGTCATTTCAGGCAGTCAGTGACCCGAAATTCTGACACCAGTCTTACCAAAAGGGGTATAATTATTACCCAGTACTGATTTGGTTGTGCAGGTAAGATAGGCAGTCGCTCCATGTGAGATACTGTATTTAGCTGTATCCAGTTAGACTGGAAGCCGACCTCAACATAAGAAAAGGCGAAGCAGAGGATGAAATTAGCTATCTCTGCCTATCAAGAGTAATGTTCAGGCAGTAATAGGTACCGTCAAGGTTTTCATATCGTATCGTACATAATAGTATGACAAGTCGATTGCGATACTTTGCTGCGTCACCGTGACGCGACTGAGTGTAAACCTCCATAAATTGTTGGAGCTATGAGAAAGCGAATACTATCGTATGAGCAGTTAAATGAATCTGAATTTCATCTCCCGGCATGCAGACCGCATGCGAAACAATTAAATCTAACAGTGTAACGCAGCGTGCGTTTAATGTATTTTAGGGGAATTGATGTGAAACTGCATAACAAAGTGACCGTGCGGTTCAGTACGACTGAACTTAAAGTTCCCTAAATTCCAAAATCGAACGATGAGAACTAGAACTTAGTGTTGTCCTTTCAATGTTATTTTAGTACTAGCTAATCTGACCTATGTATAGGCTCTACACCCCTGTAGAAAATGTTTTTTAAGATTGTTTATTTAGTATGTATATTTTTTTATATGCTGGCGTGATGACTTGAGACTTTCTTGAGAGATTTGCCGGAGAAAACCGTACGGAGAGAAGAGCTTTCCGTGTGAGTGGGTGTGGCTATGGGGGTTGCCATTGCCCAGCAATGGGACAATATATAGGCTAAATAAAAAAAGGAAATTGTGACAGTGACAATGTAGAAACAGATTCAGAATTACTGCGTTAGCGACCATTTAATGGATTGTAACGTAATCCATATTATTATTCTATTATATTTCTGCTTATGCAGCCTTTTAAGGCCGCCAGGTTAGCCAACTTAATAGCTAGAGATAGAATAAAGGTGAAAGAATTGCAAAAGGATAATAGCAATCGCTATTCTCATATTCTGGCATTCTTGCCTAAGTTGGTTTAAACGCAAGACTCACAAGAACAACAGTGGACGCTTTTAACGAATTTTGTCGATGGAACGTCTAAACTGTGCCATAGTCTTAGGACTTAAGGACTATAGCAATCGTTATTCTGCCATTTTTGTGTAAGTTCGTTAAAAAGTCAAGACAAGCACAAAAGTGGACGCCTTTGAAAAATTTTGACGATGGGACGTTTAAACTGTGCCATAATCTTAGGACACAAGGACTATAGCAATCGCTATTTTGTTATTTTTGCATAAAGTTCATTTAAACTCAAGACACGATGTCATAAATGGTTGCTTTTGACGAATTTTGATGATGGAACGTCTAATTTGTGCCATACTCTTAGCAGGAAATATTCAACATAATCTGTTTTCCCTAAGAGCCTTTCCACGCCATGATATTCTCACGTAATTCAGAAACATGCCACTGCATTGCCGCGGGCCAATTGATAAAATGCCTTGGAAGTTCTGTACTGTATCGATGTTTACGTCACAATGGAATTGCAATATCGTCGCACGTTTGGTTTTTAATCGATTTATTTACCGTGACTATGTATATATGTATTTGCCGAAAACATTTTTAACTTTCTCCTCTTTTAAATGGGTAAAAAAATGTGTGTATTCTATCCACAGTACCACAATGCATGTTATATCAATATGGAATTGCATCGCAAACGCTGCATACCTCGACGTATACAAAATAATTACGTTAATTTTTAAATTTTGCCATCCGTGGCATCCTACTGGTTTTTTAACTTTGATTTCAATATTTTAGTTGAAATACAGCTGTTATAAAAAACAGGTGTTCAACTAATATAATATAGTATCTTTTAACTAATATCATATCTTTTTGCAGTGCAAAACGGTCTACTAGAACCTCGATTCTATATAATAATATTAATTACATTCCAACGTGCGAACATTGTGCGCTCCAAAACAATAATTTAAGTTTCCCTTGAGAACCACAAGTCTGGGAAAGGTACGGGTCCCTGATAAAAGCCTCGAAGTCGCAAAGGTCTGGCACCCCAGTGACTCTGATGCCCTTATCAGTATTTTTACGTGGAACTTTGAACTCTTACTCCGAACAACTTACCCACTTTATAAAATCCATAAAGGTTAGTTTTGCATGGCAGGTTTTTTATACCTTTTGTAAACTACCTACATTGGTTTATCAAATTACACTCAATTCATTCGTTCAAAGGATAATTTGATAGTGCAAACAGATTTCCAATAACCACATGTTGGGACAAAAATTTGATCGTTTTGAAATCTTTTCATTTAACTGAAACCGTAAACCACATTGCAATAAGTTTTCCAAGGACAACATTGGAATAAAAAATGATTTGATGATTATTTAAAACACAATTTTCTTTCTTTATTATATGTGGGTACTATTGAGAACACCTCTGCCTAACCTTTCAGGTATTACAGGCGTCATACATACATGAGTATGTTTGAATATTTTATTAGAAGCTGTTGGTAAACCTATATTAATAAATAAATAAATAAATTAGATGATACAGATTTCCATTAGCAAAAATATTTGAAAGTGATATTATTTTATTAAATTTTTACTAAAATAATTAATGATGAAAGAACAACAATTACATTTACAAGTAAAAAATATTTCGAAAATGTTTTAATTATCACAATATTTTAAAGCGATTGTGATTCCGAGCGTAATAAATCTGCTGGATGCACAAATAATCAGAAACACAAATAATGATCGTGAGTGAAAAAATTGAACTATAAATTTTCGGAATATTCAAATACCCAGAAATATAAATAGTAATTATACCAGTTTCCAGTCCCTCCAAATAGTCGAGTAGACAATTTTCTCAGACTAATCTGTCGACTATTTTAAATAACGCAATGAATATTAAATTTTCAAAATTAAAAGACTTGTGGTTAAGTTTATGAAATATAAAAGTTTGCAGTCACTGGACGCCCGGCAGATGTGAAACCTCTATGTAAAAATTTTATTTCATCATTGAAAAAAGAGTCATCATCATCATTCTCTTGCCCTTATCCCAATTCATTTGGGGTCGGCGCAGCATGTCTTCCTCTTCCATACTTCTCTGTTTCTCGTCATCTCATGAGACACCTCCTTTTTTACCATATCATTTTTAACACAGTCCATCCATCGTTTCTTTGGTCTTCCTCTACTCGTATATCCTTCCACATTCATATTTAAAACCTTCCTCACAACATTTTCCTCATTCCTCCGCATCACATGCCCATACCACGACAACCGATTTCCACACAACTTTTCAGTCACCGGCGCCACTTTCAGACTTCCTCTTATGTACTCATTCCTTATTTTATCCATTCGCGTAACACCGCACATCCCCCTAAGCATTCTCATCTCAGCCACATGCAAATGCCTTGAAAAAAGAGTAATGTTGTTAATAAAAAAAAACTTATTAGTGTAGACGGATCCTCACGGCATGACAGCATGATGCCGGGTACCATCACGGCATACGAGTTGGTTTTACAGCCAAGGCGTGCCACTGAATATTTCACACCAAAAACCAGAAAATATAAATGCTGGTGCCTGACTTCTGTTCTAATTATCTGACGAGATTCTGAGCTCTATTGATTTTTTTGAATTAATCGTCTAGCCGACTACAAAATGAAGAGGATGATTATTTTGAATGTGTTACACAATAAGAGTCCTTGTCCTTGATATAAGCCCAGAATCGCTTCGGATCCTTAGCTATTACAGCGACCTAGAGACTGTAATAGCTAAGGATCCGAAGCGATTTTGGGCTTATATCAAGGACAAGCGAGGTGGGACCAGTTCTTATCCCCTAACAATGACCGACGGCATCACATCGTCTTCGGATGGCATCAAAATCTCAGAAATGTTCGCTACTCATTTTTCTTCCGTGTATAATCAACAAAATGTGCCTCATCATTCACCTTCCTCAGAGTACATGCAGGACATGTTAGCCTATAGTTTACCCTTAACAACACCAACGATCGAAATTGATGCCGTGCTCTCCAAATTGAAGTCTCTGGATCGCCGAAAAGGCGCTGGACCCGATGGAATCTCTCCTTATTTTGTCTCCATGTGTGCTTTGTCTCTGGCAGCTCCATTATCCCTAATATTTAATCGATCACTTGCCTCTGGTACATTTCCAAACCTTTGGAAGGCAGCAAAGGTTGTACCAGTTCATAAATGCAGTGATCGTAATTATGTTGGTAACTACAGACCAATATCGATTTTGTCCACCTTCGCAAAACTTTTTGAATCCTTGATCTGTCCCTACATTCAGTCTCATCTAAAGCTTTACCTTAGCGATACTCAGCATGGATTTGTGGGTTCGAGATCTACGTGCACAAACTTAGTGACTTTCATGGAGACCCTCACGAGTGCCATTGACTCTGGGAAACAAGTTGATGTGATATATACTGATTTTAGCCGGGCCTTTGATCGCGTCCCTCATAATATTCTTCTGCACAAGTTAACAGTTTACGGCATCACCGGCTCTCTCCTTAGGTGGTTTAATTCCTATCTCGACGGTCGTTCCTTTTTTGTTGCACTCAATGGCTATCAATCAGGCTCCTATAAGGTCACATCTGGAGTCCCACAAGGATCACATGTTGGCCCAGTTTTGTTTAACTTATTTGGCAATGATCTTGCCAATGAGTTGAAATTCTCTGAGTGTTATATGTATGCGGACGATTTAAAATTTTGCAGAGTAATTGAATCAGACCTTGATGTTGAATTGCTACAGAGAGATATTGACAACTTAGTAAGGTGGTGTGATGAAAATGGTATGAACTTAAATATTAACAAGTGCTACCACGTGAAATTCACCAGAAAAACTAATTTCATAAGATCTTCTTATAACATTGGTAGCAATTTAGTGCAGGAAGTAGAACAAATAAGAGACTTGGGAGTTCTGTTCGACAGGCAGTTAACATTTGTACCCCACATTGAAAATGTAGTTAAAAAAGCCTCGAGAATGCTCGGGTTTGTGATAAGAAATGTAACCTGTTTTCGACGCACCAAGACTAAAATTCTACTTTATAACTGTTTAGTGCGTAGCGCGTTGGAATACTGCAGCACTGTATGGAGACCTCACTACGCCACCCACACGCTAAGACTGGAAAGAGTTCAAAAACGATTTATGTGGCATTTGGCATACTCTTCCGGGATAGCTAAAAAGAAATTTTCATATAAAGAGAGACTTATGCACTTTAAGATGATATCCCTACAGAAGAGGAGAGATTTATTAGATTCAGTATTTTTATTTAAAATATTGAGAAATAAAATTGACTGTCCCCAATTATTAGGTAGGTTCAAATTCCGTGTGCCCACGAAAAGCCCACGAGCTCCTATTACACCCTTGCGTCCTCCTCTTCGCAGAACCGTACTTGGTGCTAATTCGCCTATCCCCCGTCTCTGCAAATTATTAAACAGCTGCAGTGATCTTGTCGATGTGTACTCTGACTCACTTAGTAAGTTTAAAAGTATACTTATGAAAAACTTGTAATATAATTTTAGTGTTAACGATTGTTTGTAAATTTAGTTTAGATTTTTTTAGTTTCAATTAGTTTTAATATAGTTTTAACAATATATTTAATATAGATAGTTATTTGCGGTGAGTAGTTGGTTACTCACCAGTTTCTAAGTAGGCACTCAAGACGAATAAGTTGTGCATGTTGTGCTTACCTGTAAGAGATTGAAACACTTGTCTGTGACTCTAATGTATGTATCTCATATCTTTGATTTAGTGTATTCAATTGTTGGTGAGCCAAATAAATAAAATAAAATAAAAATAAGAGTGCTGTAATAATCCAAATGAGTCTATATAAATTTTAACAATAAAATTAAGCAATAACATTGATGACTAATACATAAATAAATATTGATGGATGGAGAGGGAGAGGAAGGCCAAAGAAAAGATGGATGGATTGTGTGAGGAATGATATGAATGAGAAAGGAGTAAATGCCACCTTGACGTGCAACAGGGAAGAATGGAAGAAGAAAACGTGTTGTGCCGACCCCAAATAGAATGGGATAAGGGCAGGAAGATGATGAATAACATTGATGACTTGATAGCCTTATTACACACATTTTTAACATGGAATCTTCTATTACCGACTTTGAAGGGATCCTGTATCTCGGAAAACAGCAACATCCCCTAACAGAATTAATGTTTGCTGCATGCTCAAACTAGTGACTGAAACGCCGTTGACTGAAAAGATGTGTGGAAATCCGTTCTCGTGGTATGGGCAATTAGGCATGTGGAATTAGGTATGAGGAAAATGTCGTGAGGAAGGTTTTGAGTATGAATGTGGATGGGTAGGTATAAGTGTAGAGGAAAATCAAAAAACGATGGATAGACTGTGTTAAGTAAGATATGGCAAGAATCCCGTCGGGGCTGCGGGTTGTTCGCAATAGATACCGCGGCCTCGACATGAAGTGCTAAGAAGGAACATGGGCGGTTTTTTGTCAGTAGAAGTCTGACACTTCCTTTCGCTCTGCCCAAGACCGGGAGGGGTTATTTCATGATGTTCTGCCCGCCAAAAAAAAAAAGGTGTCTCATGAGATGACGAGAAACAGAAGTATGGAAGAAGAAGACATGCTGCGTAGGATAAGGAAAAAATAATTATGTTTAAGCCAAACTACTAGACACGCAGAGTATACACAGATAGAGTAATGTAAACTTTATTGTCTTTCAAAAATTATACGCAGATCTTTTACAATATTCTTCTATCTAGAGGTAGTCTTATCAATACAAATAACCAGAAACATAAAGCCTTATACCTGAATTAGAGTCCCGGCTGCCCATAACAGGTGCGATCTGCGGCCGCTCCTCGTCTAGGACGAGCACGCCGCTATTCGACCACACCGACAGCACGTGTGCCACACACGTCACGTTCACCCGCCCCTGTGACAAACAACCCCAATTATAAACAACAGCCGTTGCAAATTAAACCTTATGTCTATGGGGTAAAAGTCACATGTGAGCTAGTGACAAACTAGGTTAATTATCATATCTATAGTTGCAATTGTAACCTTATGTCAGTGGTCTAAAAGTCACATGGTGTGTAGTAATTACAAACATCGCCATTTTAAATAAATTAAAAAATATAGTACATCGTATTGAAGCATCTTTGCTTCATATCTTTTTCGAAGAATATACAATCAATGAGAAAAAGCTCTGCAAAATAATTATATTTACAATAAAACGAAATAATGACGAAGTTGTTTTTGATTCAATAATTACGTAGTTCATTCATTTTAATTGAACAGTTTCACAGGAAAGTTACGACAATGAGCTTTTCAATCGAAACAGGTTTTATCGTTACATGTTCGATTTTATCTATAATAAAATATTAAACGTTTCATAACAAATTCACGTAGTTATTTGAAATTTTGAACAGTCTGTAGTTGCGAACAGCAGTTTGGTTCGCAACATATACGACCCATCCCAAAACTACACTAACGTACGTAACTTACCTGCATACGTTTCATAACCTAATGTTGTTAGTGTTTTATGGCATTTGTGAACAAAGGCTTTGTCTATCAAATCCCTCCCCATACATAACTCCAATGCGAAAATCAAAATGTCGACAACACAGGATAGTAAATCTAATCTATAATACTAATTACTGTAAATTTAAATTATATTCAAATACTGTCAAAGAAGTATCAAAATCTTATTTTACCCAATCAGTATTAAAATAAAAGAAGCCACAACACAAACATGTCTACTGCCGCACTCAGAGAGCTTTAATGAATACTTAAGCCATGAGAAGGCCAAAGTATGTCAAATCTTTACTAAGTGACGGCTTAAGTAATCATTAAATATGTCTGAGTACCGCAGTTAGTATCAGTTAAGAGCATAACTTACTTTGCGAAAGTGTACCGACTGTACTCTTATAACAAGCTGGCTGAACGAAGATGATTTATTGGATTTCTCTTCTTCAATACTAATGTTCAATTTATTTGCTATTTGCTCTAGTCTGGGTGCAAGGCGAGTAGTGCTCTCCTCCTTGTTTTTCCGATTGCTATCAGCGTGGGGAATGCCCACTACGTCGTCGATATTGCCCGGAATGTCTATTACATTGTCGGTCACCGGTTCCTCGTAACCCGAGATTGCGTCCCACGGACTGAATATAATTCTATTTGCATCCTCCAGCGACGTGTCAGTTATCACAGGTTGTCTTCGCGCGTATGATGTGTCGTGCAGCGGAATATCCAGCCCTTTCACCTGCGATGGAACGTGATATTAGTATTTTTATGACTTTTTCCAGTCACGGAAAATGAAGCTGTTATGCACGTATGCGTGTGTGATATTATGCTCATAATGTAGGATAGATATAAGCTAGAAATATTCATTTCGGATGGTTTTCTCTATCTAGTAAACTGTTAGTATACAACTGCCTTTCACATTTCGAAGTTCTTTTCTATTTACAAAAGGGAGAGGTCGGGAACTCGAAAAAAATGTTGTCTAATAAATGTCAAATTAATTATTTATTTGCCTTACAATCCATAGCCATTTAGGGTCGGGTTCACAATGTCCCAGTAGGCATTGTCTATCAGATGAATTTAAAAGTGGAACAGTGACTATTGAATCTTTTTTTTTCACATTTTCATTTAGAATCCACTTCGTAATCTGTCCGGGCCAATTTGATATTGCACATTATTTTACAACCACACATTTCACATATTTGACCAGTGAACATAATAAAATGCAGTGAACGAACTGACTAGATTTTCAAGGACATTACCTCCTGGCCGTTTAGAAGCCACGTGAGGTTCGCTGGGGGGTCTGCCGGGGGTGATGTGCAGTTGGCTCGGAGCATGTCCCCTATGGAGTACCAGCTCTTCTGCGCCCGCACGCTCGGGCCCGTTTCTGGTAGCTCTGGAAACAAAAGACCCTTTAACATACGGATTTTTTTTTTTTTTTAAGTACATCTAAACTACGTTCAAGAGCTGACAGTATCAACAAAATATTAATGTGACAGTTGTTGAACACTGTTTAGGTGGACTGATCGCGTTCAGATTTATAGGTGATATTCGATCTTTTCTAGTTTAAATTCAAGTAAAAATGGAAACATACATCGTCCGTCCCATAAACACATGTTTATATGTTGAGCCTCATTCCTTTGGAACAAAGATGGGTAAACGTCAGCGATAGTTCCTGTTTTTGAAAGTCCGTGATCAAGAATGTAATGAGATTTACTTGAGAGCTTACTTCTGACAACTGCTTAAATTGAAAAGGCCTTAAAATAATTAAGGCCATTTTAATTTAAGTGGAATTAGAAGCTCAAAGTACGTCAGTACAGTTTCTATTAAACTTCCTTAAATCATTGATAAGACAGGAAAGACTGCATGAGAATAGAATAAACAAAAAAAATTTTTTATAATATTTTATTTATTACCAAATATTATACTTATTAATTAAAAGTTTATAACCAGACGTCAGTAAACAAACTCCTTATTAAAAGTTATAATACAAACAGGAAATGTAAAATTACCCGAAATTTCCTCATAATTACAAAAATGCCAGATTCCGGAACGAAAAGGAGCCAGAATTTGATAATTTCCTTGTTATGTTCTTCGTTAGCTTTCGTACAGTCGCTAATTCTATTCAACGAAGTCATTATAAATGGCGTTGCCGTCTTTATTCACCTCGGTACAGTGGCACACACAAATTTGGCCCGTGCCGGTTGTTACTGCATATCCCGAGAGCACTGCAGTCGCACAAGGTGATTTACGTAGCAGCTGACTCTACAGACTAATTAAATTGCCAGTCCAACATGAAAATTGAACAGAATTATTGTTTGTTTGTTCACTCAACCAGAGTTGTGCACAAAGATACTGCAGACAGTGAGGCACGGTAAATAGATGGCAACAAATCACATGGGTCGCGGTACCACGGGTTTCAATGCGCGTCGCTCTCGACGTTGCATATTCATCTTCCATACACGGTTCCATTTTGCCCACGAATTTCGTAGAAAGCGGTTAAAACGCCGAACAGACAAAATGGCGGCTCAAACTAAAACTCGGGGTGCTTTTGTTTGCCAGCAGCGCCCTCTATTACGACGAAGCGGTGGAACTCCGCGCCGAGCAAAGTTTTAAGTGTTTACATTCCTGTTCTGTCGCTTTTTGCCAATTCTACTTAATGGGAACGCAGCGAGTTTTCCAGCACCTCGTTTAATTTGGCCGCTGTGGGTATATTTTAGTGTTTATTTAATTCGTCAAGATCTCACTAAAAGCTGACTTACTTTATTGAGCAAACAAATTTTGCTTTCATTTCGTGTGTTATTCGATGTTCAGTTATTGCATGAGGGAATGTTAACGACTGTCTCTGAGAAGTAATAATATGTTCAAAAGGTAGTAGCTAAGCTATCTACAACATTAAAATGTCAGTCAAGAGCACTGACACTATACCTTACATTATAGGCTAGTCCGTCAAAAGCTTTTCATCTTGTAACAAGCATAAATCTAAATGAACGAAATGTCACAAGGAATTAGCCATAGAGTTTTACAAAACGTGGCTGCTATCCAGAAACCTGTCAGCAGGACATCCAATAGAGCGACAGGCGACAGCATCCGATCCTACGTGTGCACTGTGCACTAAATTCTTAAATCGTAGACTTACGAAGTCGTGCCAAGTAACCCGCGACGATGAAAACAAAACAAGAACTTTGTTTGTGTGAAATATTAAACTTTTCGCTGTTTTTTTACAAGCTTCTTTTTTTGTATTTTTATTAAAATTTTTGGTTTGAGTATTTATTTATTCATTATAATAATATGTTTCGTCTAGTCAGGTCATTGACAGTTAATTTGATACTGGAATCGTGTCAATTTTTAATGTTACAACGCATGTTTGTGAGCTTAATGGTCCGATCAAATTCAATAAAAGCAGAATACTAAAACATCATACATCTATCTATCTATCTTCTATATCTATACATATAATAAATCTGTAGAAAAATCTTTTTTGTACATCGAAAATATTTAAAAAAAAAATTGTCAGGGTATTAAAGTATAACCAACAGAACACATTTCTAGCATTTTTGGAATTTTTGTCTGTTTGTCTGTTTATCTGTTTGTCTGTTTCGATAACTAAGCATCACGTCAAATTTACGAAACGAATGTAGGTAACTTTTATACATAAATATTGTGCGTAACTTGGGCTATTACTTAGTCTTTGTTTCATCGTAATCGGTGCTCTATATCAAAAGATATATGCATTTATAGTTTTCAAGAAGAACTTATCATTATGGTCAAGAATACTCAAGAATGAGACAAGCAACGACATCTATTGAACGAATATGCTTATTAATAAATGCCTTCACAAGATAACTTTAAATAAGTTATGATAGCAAAAGGTACGTAGATATTAGCCTAAATGACGCTGCTTTCAAAATCTACATAGCCTAAACCCTATAGTGTGTTTGATCGCTCTTTTTTAGCAGTTTATCTTCGTTTTCGACAGATGGCGTTATTCATTTGATGTCATTTTCTGAACCGCGGTGTTATTAAATAAACATATGTTTCGTGAATAGTCAACAAACAAAGATTTACCAATTAGGTACACAGTATAAAAAATACTATTTTTTTTAAAACTAAATTAAAATTAGATAAAACCCACGACATATTTTTTTTGTACCGTGTGGGAATCGAACCTGCGACACGCAGTGCTACTGTTAATCGTCCAGTCACTGCACCAAACATGTCTTTATATAGATGTGGTGTGTTGTTAGCCCTATGTGTCGAGGCCGCGGTATTTCTTTCGAACAACCCGCAGCCCCGACGGGCGTCGGTCCTTGGGGGCCCCTTCAATGTTGCTGAGATCCCTTTGAGACGCGCGTGGAACACGAACGCGCCTCCATCGTCATAGGACGGACGAACGATTTACCTAGCCCGTTACTCACCGTTCACAGGCCCGCGCCTACGGTGGCCGGAAGCCATCACGTGGCCCCCGATGCCCGGAGCGTCGCCCGCGGCGGCTGGGAAGAGGGGTTGTGTCCCTCTTACGTTCACCTCTTTCGCTAGCATTACTGCTTCGCAGAAGGAGGTGACGGCGTTCCATTTCAGATTCGATGTCCCAGATTCGGTACAGGTACCTCTCGAAACAGCCTCTAATCCCCCCTTTTTTGTGGTTCGTAAATTATTAAATGACTCATCCTGCTCTGGGCGGAGCGGAAGAAAGTGTCAGACTTCTACTGACTAAAAACCACCCACGTTTCTTCTTAGCTCTTTGTGTTTCGGGGCCGTGGTATCTCTTGCGGACAACCGTCAGCCCCGGCAGACGACGGCAGCAACCATTAAGGGGCCCCAACGGACCCCTTAATTGTTGCTGACATATCTTTGAGGCGCGCGTGGAACACAAATGCGCCAACGACAGTACCTGTCGACTATAATGTACCTGTTTCAAATTTCTTCAAGATTCGTTCGGCCGTTCTGACGTGGTTGATTAACAAACACTTCTACAGCGGCAGTAAGTTAAAGCAGGGCAATGATTTAATATACTTTTATCTAAGCGACGCATTTTGGTTTCCGACAAGCACGCGTACGAAGTCGCGGGCACAGCTAGTAAATAAATAAAACGTTGTTTTTTTAGTGAAAATTTTGTTTTGATGACCGATTAAGCCCTTGGGGTGGCTATAGCAAGTGCCAGCACCGTTTATTATATTACGGGAACAAGTTTTGTGAATACTGAAATCATTTTATCCTCAATAGATAAGTATTTAAAGAGTTATTTTTTTAAACAAAATAAACGGACTTTCTCAAAAATCCTTTCAACACACAAACAAAGGTACACTTTCGAAATCAATGACATCCAAGGAGAGTTGCAAAACACACTTAGACATTTACTGAAAACATGCGTACACCACCATTGAAACCGCAATAACTGCTTTCATTCCGTTGTGAGTGCAGCCTCTCGAGACAGGCGAATTCATCGGAAATGTATCAACACGCATATTGCTTACTTACACTTGTCAGCAGTATTGCATCACATGGTTTATTTATGCAGGCCCCGAGTATGTGGAAATGTATTCCATACAGTCGTTGTTCTCTGCCAGGACCAGAGAGAATAGTTAGCTGAATTGTGTTTCAATTTGCCGGTGGTGTCATGATTGTAAAACATTTTCGTACACGTCTGTACGGAGTTGGGTTGGTGGAGATGATAATTGAGCACAATATGTCGACATTAGGACCAAAGTCAATTGTTTTGATGCTGTTTTTATCGAGATTCTATTTTCGGTAGGTACTTTAATGAGACATGTAATCCATACAGTCGGTTTTCTCTGCCTGAACCGGAGAGAATAGTTAGCTGAATTGTGTTTCAATTTGCCGATGGTGTCATAATTATAAAACATTTTCGTACACGTCTGTACGGAGTTCGGTTGGTGGAGATGATAGTTGGGCACAATATGTTGCCATTAGTAACGAAGTTATATGTTTTGGTGATGTTTATTAAAAAGATTTTATTTTCAATAGGTACAATAGCATAATCAGCCCATAAAGTATCCACAGCTGTGACATAGGCCTCCCCTTTACAAAACTCTCCGTAATAGGGAATGGACTATAATACACCAGTGTGGGTTGGTAGACGTCACGTGTCTTTGAATTTTCGATTCTAGGACATGCCGGTTTCCCCACGTTGTTTTCCTTCGCCATTTTAAGGAAAGTGGTTTCATAAACCCCAATTAAACATTATAATTGAAATGGAAAATAATTTGTGTAGTCAAAATTTAAGGGAAGCAATTAAGTCTCTTTAGATTTCACCCAAGTAACAAAGTGACGAAAGAGTCTTCTGAAGTTTATTTTTGCGTTAAACATATTTAGCTTGGGAACGTGATACGAAAATGCGTAAACAACAACTTTTTTTTCACTAATGTAATGTTACTTGTAATAATGTGTTATATTACTTATTACCTAGACATGACAAATTCATGTTTCGTATTTCAATTGGTTCTTATATTTCTATACCAGTTTATAGCGTATTCTATGTATTTCATTTTCAGAGATAATACATAAGCCAGCAAGTTACGAATATTTAAATGTGTTGAGAAACGACTCATTCACACAGGGTTAATTGTTTCTCGCCACGAATAGGCGATTATCGAAGTCAATTTTAAGGCTGACCCGTATCCTTCTGGGCTGCGGGTTGTTCAAAAGAGATACCGCGGGCTCGACGCAAGGGCTGAGAAAGAACATGGGTGATTTAGTCAGTAGAAGTCTGACACTCTACCGCCCAGAGCAGGAGGAGTCATTTGATGATTTCCCAACCCTCAAAAAAAAAATGCTGTCCCGTATAAACATTAACTACAAGCGATACTCGCATGTCGAAAGTTCTACTTTCTTCTTAATCGTGTGGTTATTGCCTAACCTGGTGTCAGAATTGTTATGCCACCCATTAGCCTCTGACTTGGCTTTACATGCTCGCTAGACATTTCTATTAGGCATGCTGCAAGCAAGTCATAAAAACACAATACGCACTATCTTGGGTTTGAACTTGAGATTAAGATTCATGACTTGGCAGTCCGACGCGGGTCGAACCGCTATAATGTAATAAATTCATTTAATCAGGTAATTTACACCCGTTGCCATTACACTCAGCAGCAGAGGTGTACCTAATAGTACACCCACATTTCGCCAGTTATGTTTAAGTCCCATGTGAAAGGGGGCTTTTTACACTTTTTACATATGTGAACCCCGCCTTAGAGATTCACATGGCCCTCGTTGAAATCGGCCCAATTCGTTAGTCAAGGATAACGACTAATAAGTTCGGGTCACCAATCTCTGTACCTACAGACAGATACACATACAACCAACCTCCTCGACAACCGTAAATTAACGAAGATAAACCTTAATCAAACATCCCTTGTGTTCGATTCCTAGCATTTATTGCCCAACAATAGTTCTGATTTACGATTTAGGATTGCACGGCGGCGCGCCGGGATTGTTCCTGTTATTTATACGGTTGTAAAATGAACTAAGATACACTGTGATATTTGATATCTGTCGCTACGCGGATAACGATAACTGTCAAAGCTTATTTGTTCAATAAATCATTTTAAAGTTATTGTAAAACTCAATTTCTCAATTGCAGCCACGGAGTCTTGATTTGTGACTGGTTGATGGCAATAGGCTCGTCCCCTATTACATGGGACTTAAACATAACTGGTGATATTGTTAGTGTACTATTTGGTACACCTTTGCTTAACCCTTCGGGATTACACATCACATCACTCCTTAATGTTATGCTATGCTATAATAAAACTATAGCAATCGGAAAAGTTTTAGTAGCTCGTAACATGATTTTTAAGAGGTCATCATAGCTCTTGAATGCATGTTAAAAGCTACTAAAATGGAGAATTATATTATAGGAAACAATTTATGTTTAAAATTATATTTAAAAAACAGCTTTTCAAACAATAAATTTAATATTCGGCTTTATGGTTGAAATAAGTAAATAGAGCGTTCTAACATGGTATCGAAGCTATTTGAATAATAGTAATTATTTGCGATTGTTTCTTTTTAAGTGAAGTTACTGTAAAAATGTTCTACAGGAAATAAAATATATATATTTTTTTATTTTATTTATTAATTATTTGCGAAATAAAATAAACTACCAACCTCAAAAAATCTTTTCAAAAGACACAAGATATGTTTGTAGAAAAATATCTAATAATAGAAAAAACTTAGCACGTTACTTCGTTAGTGCTTTCGTTAGTTTTAAATATAATCTATTATTTTTAAATTTTCTTAATCTTGTTTCTCCAAAAGTTTTTAAGCTAAGTACCGAGCTGAATGTTATCTACATCAGTGATGTCACGAGGAACAGCTTATTCCAAGTATTTGAGCTAAAGCTTCTTGTAAAACGAGTGCCTGTTCAATATTGGTAAATTTCTCACACTAAATTGTGTTTGAAATAAAATATTATACTAAAACAGTTTTCATACTCAGTGGTTTATGTGTATGAATAGGTTGGGTTGCATTCTACGACATGAATTTAACCTTTTCTAATATTTATGGTCTTCCTTTCAAACTGTCCTTCGATCAGTTGGAGGTCATCATCTGCCTAACCTTTTTCCAACCTAGGCAAGCGCGGCTTAACCTTGTGTGGTGTGGCAGTAGCTTCTAAAAGTAGTAAAATAATTGATGTTGAGTCCCCATAAAGAGTCATATGAAAAAGCATGAACAATTAGGCCACCCACGACACTATCATGTGAGCGTGCAGTTCAAGCAATCAAGCGGTCAAGTCAAGCGATCGAGATTTCGAGAAGTTTGGAATCGTGTGGCTTACTCAGCTAAAGATCAGTATTTTGCACAAACCCAGTGCTATCTGGCCTCTGCAATCCAATTACGGGGCAATCCTAACGTTAGACCTCTCGGCTCTGACTTCCGGGCTTCCGGGGTACCCGCATACGACAGTCAAAGGTATTTACAAAGGTGGCCCTTCTCTAGAGATTTCCATATCTTTCTATCACATCCTTGTCTTTCATAACCAAGTACAAACTATTTTAATAATTCTATTAATAGTGTTGTAGGCCATATATACTTTTCACACAGACATTCCAAAAGCAGGCACTTATCTACAAAGTTACAAGCGAGTACTGTGAATCGCACGTAAAATATCTAAATTCGACGTAAGAGAGGGAGAGAAAGAAGGGACACGTCATCATCACAGATTATGATATGGTAATACTAATAATGTAAACGTTCTATCATACCTTAACAATACACCTGTGATCCTCGAAATGTCAAAGGTGACTGTCACAAGAAATGAAATGTAAACACTTAGCAGAATTCAAAAGTGATATTCTATTTTACGATTCTAGTCATAAGACTTATTTCCTAAAAACATGGCTTCGAAAATGCTATGTCCGTGAAAACGTTAAACGTTAATCAGAACAGTAGAAAAAAATACTTTTAATTGTTCCTTCGTGTAATCAGTGCTCGTGGCTGATTATATTCTTCTTCATCGTGAGGTGCCAAACCTCGTGTCAGAGTTCTTATGTCGCCTATGGGCCTCTGACGTGGCTTTACGAGAAATATCTCTAAGGTATGCTGGTTTCCTCACGATATTTTCCTTCACCAAAGCAAGTGATCATTAAAAAATACGCACGTCGCACATCAATCCGAAAATTCAAAGGTTATTGTCTTGGGTTCAAACTCGGGACCTATGACAAGTCATTCCAACGACCATACCACTAGACACTAGACTAACACTGCTTTTTTGTATTGTAATGGAAAACTTTTATGTAAAGTACAGTCTTTTTTTCATGAAACTCAATCTACGGACAAAGGGCGCCTTTTTTGTGTACCATGTCGTGCGTAGTCAGTCGCTCTGGATTGTAGAGGAGGGACATGCGGTAGTTGTAATTAATTTTATTAAAATATATAGCCACAACGCCGACTCCAAACTCAATTTAAAACCTCGGTCAAAGCTTTTTATAGAATTTTGTATGCCACTACGAATAAAACTGACGAAAAATATTTTATTAGTTCAGCTTCGAAAATTCGGTTTTGTAGCTTAAAAAATAAATGGTTATACGTGCTATTCCTAAGGGACAATTTTTACGCACCAAATAATCAGTCATTATCCTAGCAACAAGGTTCATACAACCAGATATAATAGCTACTGATGGTAACCTTCAATTTACCCCTGACAGCTATCCCCGTAGCAACGACAAAATATGTACAATATTTTGATAATGAATTTTGTCAGGAAAAGAACTTAAATCTTTAACAACAGGTAGGGGTTCTACCAATACCCTAGTAATCACACAAAAGCCTGTTTGGTCCACGCCCTAAATCTCAACTAATTACATTTTGAGCTATGTAAGTAATATTTATCGATACCCTCGTTAAATTCAAAGTTTACTAGAATTTTAGAATTCTAATTTTAGCCCTTTTTATAAAACATTTATGTTCGCTACCTGAGTTTACAGATTACCTACATGTTGCGAAGCTGTATTTGACATTTGCACTAGTTGCGAGCCAACCGGAGCGTGTTTAAGCAGACATTCGTGCTCTTTGGTTTACCCGACACATTATAAGCGAAACTTCGCATTGTTAGAATAATGGGCGACGCTGTTGCTACGCCGTAGCCGCTACACCTGCTACGCTGTCGTAGCAGATAAACTATGCGCTACGCGTCGAGTCACATTATGGACTTGTAGTTTGTTGCATTGGGGTATACTATGTAGGTCCAATGAGATTGTGGTAAAGAGGCGACCAGAAGAAATGTCATAGAAAATATATTGTTTTCATGTCTCAGTGAGGCCTTAAAGCGGTATGACATAATTGTCACGGTACACACACATTTGAAACGTTTCACCGACAGCAGCCTGTGTTGGCTCATGTAAATAGATTACGATTCTGTCCACAGTTTACTGAGTATCGTTAGTATATTTGAAAGTGTTTAACTAGGTGCCCCATGCTCTCACCAGAGAAACGGGATTAACTAGTAAGGGTTTTACACGATGCAGGTACTTTAACCTCTCGCGTTTCAATGGCCCACACACTTTTGCAGGGCAATTTGCTTTCTACTAATCTATGTTGAAGCTGGCCACAACATTTTGGCTGGATGCGAAGATAGCCGATGGAGTAAAGTTCTGACTGAATGATGGTCAAGGTTGAGGCGATTAATTCAGGGCCGTCCAAAAGCACGTTGGGGTACGATACCGTCAAAGTTGCGGCAGGTACTTAGATCCTTCATCTAAGTACCTACTCACTTCGCACCAAACCGGGTGGTGCAGCATCGGAAAGGGGAGGCCGCATATATGTACGAGTACGCACTGGCGGCCTGCGTGAATAATCAGATTTACACAATGACAAGTATTTCACCGATTTGAAATTAGCAAAGTTGAAATGATAATAAAATTATAAGCCGTAAAGAGTGGAGGGAGGCCTTTTCCCAGGAGTAGGACAGAGCAGGCTAGTAAAAAAAAAAGCCGTAAAGATACAAATGTGTACGTACCAACGACTCTCATGTTGGCGCTCTTGTAGACGGTGTGGAAGAAGGGCGCGTCGGCGGACACCTCGCAGCGGTAGCGGCCGCTGAGCCCGCGCGACACGCCCCGCAGCACCACCTGCTGGGCGCCCGAACGTGACACCTGCACCATAAACTATATGTCAGTAATACCAAACACACAAGAGTCTCGAGAGGAGTAATTGCTAACATGACGATTGACAGGAGAGAATGGAAGAAATAAATGATTTACGCCGACCCCTAATAACATGGGACAACGACAGGACGATGATGATACAACAGTCTCGACCAATATCTGATGTCGTATTTTAAACCCTTTTATTTTTAAGGTTCGAAATCATCTCTTTCGAGCAACCCGCAGCGTATTCTACACCCTCTAGCGTGTAACCGTAGTAACCGAGACGCAATTTCAAATCACACCTGTGATCCCCAAATTGATAGGCAGTGTTGTAACTAATAGTACACCCACATTTCGTCAGTTATATTTCAAGTTCCATGTTATAAGGGGCGAGCCTATTTCCATCAACTGGGTACTAATTCAGACTCCGTGGCCGCTACTGAGAAATTCCTCATGGAAACACCCAATAACACTTTGCCCGAGCCGGGAATCGAACCCAGGACCTCATGGTCAGCAGACGCGATAACGACTACTAGACCAACGAGGCAGTCTTTAAATTACAATACTAGGTAATGCCAGCGGCTTTGCCTACTACAACTCGGAAATTATCCCACGGGAACATAAAATCGGGATAAAAATATCCTATGTGTTAATCCAGGTTATAAACTATCTGTGTACCAAATTTTATCTAAATCCATTCAGTAGTAATTGCGTGAAAGAGTAACAAACATCCAACCATACTTACAAACTTTCCCGTTTATAATACTAGTAGGATTAATGGACATAGTAGTTGACAGCAACGGATGGACAATCAGGATGGGGCCTGTTAAGTGTAACCCAGCGTAATTTCCGTCCTTCATAACGAACCGAGGAATCACCACGCTTGTTATGTCTAGAGGGTCTAGCAGCTAGACCCTCTTAGCTAGACGAAGTGACACTTTATCAGCGATAATGATAAATGGACACGTGAAAACTCATATCACGTAAAACATGATTGTATTGAATTACGACAATCTTATTTCAATTCTGTTGAAATTCCTTGTAGAAATATGAAACGGTTGCCACTTGTCCACAGATCTTAAAATTAATTCAACTTGATTAAAATGTCTTCACATCTAAATACACATAATTAGGCCGATATTTTTAGAACATATTTGGGCCAATAAAATAATAAAGACGATGTTTTTGATAGTTTAATTTAATTCCCATGATAACATAGCGTGACGTGACACGTAATTTACTGCATAAATATGCATTTGTAATTATTTATTTCCATATAACCAAAGCTACTATAGTCCCTTTAGTTTGAAAGCTATCATTTTTATCAAGATAGATTTTGTGAGCTATCATGGACTCAATCTATTTAAGTGAGTATCCACATTTAAAATTGAAAAGTTTATAGTTTTGCTAAACAGTTTTCGAATTAATAATACATTCGTTAGCCTGTCTCCAAATAGACTGAAGGATACTAAAGGATTTATCAAGGTCAGCATCCCAAAAGATATATTATTCATCTATTAATACTCATCAAGGTAAATATTTCCAGTCATGAGTTTGTTTTTTGTACTTAATAGATATGAATAATTGTGTTTTTGTACTTTTTGATCACAAGTACTTGCTTACAAAAACAAAAAAGAGTTTGAATCGAAATTGAAAGTCATCCTTGAACCCAAATGTTTCACAAAATCTGTTTTCACCCTTTTTGATCGAAATACTAAAAATATGGTAAAATGAAGGTGAGCGCTCTCTGATACGAATATGATGTTTCCAAATAAGCTCGATAAGGATGCTTGTCGCGGAAAATGGTTTATAAACCTGCCATACTTTACTTTCCTAACAAAGTTTAAGGAGTTCGATTTCCTTATTTCAGAAGCTTTTAAACACGCACAAACTCCTCCGTGGAATCTTATTAGTCCCTCCTGTTTACAAGATACATTGACAAACTTGTAAATAATGTAGTAAAGAGTAAACAAAGGACATGCAAGAACAAACATTAATATGTAAGCAGGTGTGCGTTTATACTGAAGCTATCTTTTATGACAAGGATTATAGAGACCGTATAATATTTTATGTGCAGAGCCAGTGGTAGCAAAATACCCTCTAACACGCTCGGAATATGGTCCTTCTGTAAACAGGATCGGTTGGTACGGTAAAGTTTGGCCGAAGCTATGTATCATTGATTTCAGGTGGTGGTCGCGGGAATGTGCTCATGCGTAATTTATACGTGAATCAACGAGTAATCCCATTACAAGGAGCCGTGTGCACTTTACCGTACGCAGCTGCTAGCGACTCAAATAGAGCTAAAAGCTTCGATCCATCTTTCGGAAAGTCGGTCCACTTTGAGAAACCGCCGAACTAAATCATGCCCGTCCCGCGCTTAAGAGACGTCTGACCCGATTCTGAAGGGCTGCGTAGCGTTTTGAGGCGCGAATGTTGCGACGTACGCCTGATGACGCCTCGATGCAAACTTTGACTATACGTTATTCTCCGAAAGGGTTTTTAATGTATTATTTTGGCACAATGTTATAGTTGGGATATGGCGACGTGCCAGCCGCTAAAGGTTTAACGTGGCGGCCGCTCGACGACATTCTTAAGTGATTTTTTCAACCCTCTTTACGGAGCAGTTTAACGAACTAGCAAGATGTCGCAGAGCCATTGACCCATATATAATCACTGTTATGACGTTGTTTATAGTTTAGCCGTAAGTAAGCCATTTGCGTAAGTAATGCTGTTTCTTTTTACTCTTTTATTAACTTCGTGAAGCAAGTTAAAGATTATTTCATAGTTTCATAGGATCTTTTAATGAGTTTCGTGGCCATTTTGATTGTAGATTAGCATTTTAGTGTATGATTTATACAAAGTAAGCTGAATTTAAATGGTAGCCGCGTATTTATGATCGCACGAAGCACTGCCTTTAATCTTACTCTCACAATCTTCTCTTTGTTCGATTTGGTAATCCGTTTGAGCTGTAATTTGACTTGATCCAGGCAATGTGATTGATTAATTAAATTCAATTTGCCTCAGTTCGATTCCGGGATATTAGGAATAAAGACGGGTTTCCTATTGGGCTACTTTACGAAATAGTGCGATTATGTCGCATGATTCGTTCGCTGGACTGTCGCTCGCATTATTTTTTTTTTATTTAGCAGTCTAGATACACAATAGGGATTTAGCTATATTATCGACTTGGCAAAGCTTAATCCGGATGGTCACGCACAGAAAACCAGTCTATTGGATAAAGCTATAGTTTAATTTAATTTTACTTTTTCATTTTTTTTTGTGTTTTATAGCATCGTATTGGATGAATCTGTAATGTTGTTATAATTAGTGATAAATAAATAAATAAATGACTAACCACCTACAATTCCTACTCAATGTAAGACAAACTAACAATTTATTATTCAAGTAAAAAAAATAAGATACACTTACATCAACACTGATCCCTGTTTGTGAGAAGACCCTCGTGTTGGGCAGCTCCTTAGGCACGAAGCGGAAGAACTCCTGCGCACCGTGGTACCACTTGACGGTGTACAGCGTCTCCCCAACGTCCAGCGCCCACCGACAGCCCAGCGTGGCACTGGAGCCCACTCCCACGGCCTCCGGCACGCTGAGTTGGATGTCACGGAGACCTAACACGCCTGTATACCGAAATATCATCTTAGAAGGAAATGTTGTTGAATATTCATATAATAATCAATGTTATCCCCAAAGGGTGTACCTAATCAATTAGTAAAGTTTAAGTCTCGTGTAAGTGAGCGAGCCTTTTGCCTTCAACCAGGCACTAATCCAAAACTCCGTTCTGCTACTGAGAAATTCATGATGAAAAACCCAGTTACATTTTGCCTGTGGATCGAACTCAGGCTCTGATGCTCGGAACACTTTACTAACATGAACATTCTTCACATGAATTTAGTTCTGTTTACTCGAATTTGAGAATAGATGATCCTAAGAACTTGTTTTCGAACAGCAAAAGTTACCAAAACAATTTCAAGTTAAAGCATTTATGTCAATTAGAGTACAAAGGTACTTTTGAATTGTCAAGAAGTCGGACAGTTTGAAAGTTCGACCCGCACCAAAGTGAAGATTCCTATGAATTGGCAAGCGTACCAAAATTCCTAAAATAAGGTGAGAGTTCCTAGAACTAGAGGACAATGTCAGAATGGATGTAATCCAACGAATTAATTGAATGTGTTCAAATATTACCATACACGAGTTGTACCTACAAATGAATTTCCGAGCTGTAGATAACAATAATGCCATTAGTACGATTAGGATTGGGAGGCCGAACAATGTGAGACCTATTGTTACTTTAATGGCTCGGTATTTCATCACTACATATTATAAAACAAAGTCCACCGCAGCGTCTGTCTGTCTGTCTGTTCGCGATTAACTCAAAAATTACTGCACCGATTTTCATGCCGTTTTCACCAATGGATAAAGTGGTTCTCGAGAAAGGTTTTAGGATATAATTCTAAAGCTAGCTGTTGATATAACTAAATTCCCCGAAACTATATTGGGGTCGGCTTTAAGTCTTCCGGATGCAGCTGAATACCAGTATTTAACATGAAGCGACTATCTATCTGAACTCCACAACCGAGTTAATACTGGGTACTACGATAGCCTTGGTAAGACTGATTGTAAAACTTTCAGGCCACTGAACCTGTAACGACTGTCGAAGTCATGGTCTGCTTCTTATAAACAACATCCTGGACCAAGCTTTATTTCTTTTATTTTCTCGATTAAATGACACTCCTTTAAAAGTCGATACTGAAATAACGGTCAACCCACGACATGATGCAATAACCCATTTATTACCAACTCTATTTTGCCACAAAATATCTGACTTCTAAAATCAGATCGAATTAGGGCATCGTCCTCCACGAAGCAATGTGCTACCCACAGGTACGACACTTAAGTCTCGATAAATACTATCTAAACGAGCGTGTCATGCATCGCACCTCTATTTTTACCTCTCAAACTTATAGAGGTCGCAGTTTAACGATGAAAGCCACCGCAGTTTGACGTAGGATAACGATCACACGAGTATTTCGAGTAGCTGTAATGTAGTGCGGTATCAGCTATGAATACTAGCCCGCATCGCTTCCCGGGGATGTTGTAAGTGGCTGGATGGCTGTTCCGGAGGATGGTCAGAAGTATTTTGTATGAAAATACTCGGAAAATATACCTCCTTTTAGAGTATTTAGTGGTACTCGGTTATCTATTCGAGTTTGGATCACACGTGTATTTCTAGTTGCTGCAATTCAGTGCACTATAAGTTATGAATTCTACCGATCGCTTCCAGTGAAAACCGTTAGTTGGTCGAGGGTTATTTCGTGGGAATGGTCAAAAGCTCAATAACAAATTCTGCAGTAACATACTTTTGGAGTATTTATTGGTTTGACTTTGATCACCGATTTCCTCTAAATTCGCCATTTAATTTTTCGGGAGATCATCGGTGTGTGATATGATTATGGTGTCTATGCACACAGTTTCGTTGGACCGGAACCTCATGAGACAAGCAATGCTATACATATCTATACGTTCGTATTTTCTTCAAAACTACATAATATTTTACCTATAGTTTCTATTCGAAAACATAAAAATATATTATACACTCGTTTTATGATAAAAACAACGTTTAGAAATAATTCTATACTAACGAAGGGTCCCAACCGACAGAAAATAACATTTTACAAACTGTACACACTCGTATTTTACAAAAGTAAACTAATTTCAAGAAGTACGTGGAAAACACAGAGGCGCTGAGAAAAAGGCTTGAAGCTAGCCTTATTTCACCCTTCTCGACGTCATTAATTGCAGCACGAAAGGAACCATTTATTTGTGAAACGTGCACCTTAAAGCAATTTTATTTCCACGGTCCCTATTTCTTATAAGTAGGTAAGTTTGCGGTCGATCCGTTAGCGGTTGGCTGAGCAGAATTTCAGCTCGACGTAAGTAATCAAATCTTGGCCTTCAGCTATACTAAAGGTGGTCGGAATACATAAATCAAGTGAACGCTACGTGATCGAATTCAAGATCAAGCGAATACACAATTCCCGTCGACATGAACTCATTACAATGTAACCAAATTCAATTTACGGTACCAGCCACATCATAATATTTCATCTCGGTGCGAGTTTAATATTTATTTGAAATGAACTTATTTCAACGCTGCCCTCTGTTTAAATAAGAATAAAATGTGTATTTAGGTGTTTGGATCCCGTACGTTTTTTGTGGTAAACAAGGGCTTCATTTTCGATTTACTGGAGTGTGTTAAAACTGTACTTGTTGGTTCGCAAATCTGAAATAAGTATTTGCACGAATGTGGAACGCTGTGAATACAAAATTATTCTTAATTTTTTTTTCACAGCCGAGGTATAAAATAGGTACTCATAATTTTTAATAACTGCGCTAATGTATTAAAATACTTGGTTTTATGTAACCTTATTAACATGAAACAGTATTTATTTGGTTAGTATAACGAGCTTTCTCTTGGCTATTTATTCTGTTACGCATTGCATACTGAACATACATTCGATTTTATCTATGTTGATATCAAAAGCTTTGTCCTTTTGTTTCAGTAATATTCGGTATTTCTATGTCGCCCACAACTATGTGACAACTTACAGCGAGTCCTTTGTTATCGCTTTAATTAAAACAGATGGATTGATTTTAACTGCACAGTGAAATTATTCACATTATGGTGGTTTTCACTGAAGCTGGAATTACCAAACCCGCATACAGCAAAACTAAAACAACAGCACAGCTTCATGTTAAGTTTATCAAAACATATTGTTTCCATTTTCTCTTTATTTTCATTTTATGAAAACGCTTGCCCTATCTTCTTTACATTTGCTATGAATAAACAAATTCATTGTCATGATAATAAAGTGTTGGCGGTGAAGTTATAAACTTCTTATTCCAACCCTATCTACATAAATTTAATCCAAAAAATAGGTTTATGGGGCGGAACTTCCCGTCTCATCAACAAAGCCCATGTCGTAATCTGGTTACTTAATTTCCAAATACATTTCTCTTAGTTGGCCATAAATGTCAAGGAGGTGAATAATTCAGTAAAAGTTTTGCTAAGTCGGATACGTTGGTGACGCAGGGGCGCACTAGTGTCGTGCGCTGGACCTGCTCGCCTCACTATAAACATAAAATAAATGAATGCTGCGTGTTCCGAACCAATAATTTTAGGTACCCAACTCTATGCCGAGAGAGATTGGCACTTTCGAGAATTTTTCGAGGATCGCCCGGTCTACGGAGGATCCCGATAATCAGCTTTACTTAAGGGATTGGATTCCAAACTCGATTGTATCCGGAGTGATTTTAATAATTCATCATTTTGTACAGTTATTCCATGTTAGGAGATGAAAGATTCCATTGAATACATATATTCTTACTGGGATGAATGCGGAAGTCTTGAAAGTATTGAATAATTTTTCACATTTTACATATTTTATGCGTATCTGTACCGTAAAATTCAAGCGAAAAAAGTTGCTGCTTTAATTAAATAACTATGTCAGTGAAGGATTACAGAAGAATAAAAAAACACAGAGAAAAAGTATTGGCAATAGCAGTAATATTTACGACAAGGAAATTCATAAGTCCAAAGAATGGCTTGAGCAATAAAAACGGCGCTAAAAGAAAAGTGGGCATAGACAAGGTCAAGGGACACCGCAACAACGGTTTCAACTTTTGGGGGATTTTGGTAACTTTAGTCATATAGCAGTGTCTATTAAAGTTAGTTTTGATGGTGTTTAATATATAAGGAAATTAAAAGAAAAATCTAGATACATACGTACATATACTTATGCTTTTTTACCAAGGATCGCTATTGGATAAAGGTGTGAGTAGGCAGGAACCACAGAACGCCACCTGCTACGATACTTACATACTCATTTTACCTCGGCCTCGTTCATAAAAAAATGCAGAGAGTATGCTTAAACCCAAGTTATAACTCGTTCAGTCCCACAATCCCTATCGTTTTCACAAAGAACACTGTTTCAATCATCTTTTTTGTGTATTCCATGTGATAAATTCCATGGCATAAATTCAAACTCATGTCTTTTATGACCAAAGCAAGAATCAAAAGACAGATAACATGGAGCTGACACATTCGAAGTTGGTTAAAAAAGATTTACATTGTTAATCTTTTTTAACCAACTTCAAAAAGGAGTTATCAAGTCGACTGATTTTTTATAGGGGGTTAATTAATAAAGGTACCAGTTTACCTATTACAACCAGTCTTACCCAGGGGTATCATATTACCCAGTACTCACTGGCTTGTGGAGATAGAGCTTCATCCAGTTAGACTGGAAGCCGACCCCAACATGGTTTGGAAAAGGCTAAGTAGATAATGATGAAAAGTGTACAGATCTATGGTACACGCACATCTATGCATAAACCTACGGGTAATAAAAGCGTGACGTAATGTTTCGACAAAAACACATACAACACACCAGTTACGTTTCCACCAAAAGATTTAACAAAAGCATGTCAACCCACACAAAACTGACGTCACAAGCCAAGTATTTAATCTTATTATCCGATTCATACTACGAGTACATTTCATATCTAGTGCGGGGAGGCGCAATCCTCGCGATATCCTCGTCCTCAATGCAATACACGCGTTCAGAATTCATTATTAAATGTTCGCTCTCCTTGCGATATTATCCGAAGTGAGAGAAGCTGGTGAAGTGGTGAGTGACAAGGATTTAAATACATACATGTAAACATGTTCAAGTGTTTGTGAGATAATACTGGTGTAAACATCTAGATACGTTTTAATTATGTAAGGGTACGTTTGAGGGTTTGCAGTAGGATTAGGACTGCTAGGTTTAGTTACCAATAGCGATAACCCTGATTTACAATTCTCTAGATTTATACGTAATTTACGTATCAAAGGTGCGTGCGAATGAATCCTACTAAGCTCATTAAGGGTAGATGTGTGTCAATGTATGTACTGAGTGAATCTTTAAACGTGGGCAATACTTAAAGGGAATGAGTGAGTACTCTTAAATATTAGCAATTTTTGTTATGGGACTAACTCTGAAGTGTGAGTTGAAAAATCAGCTGTTCCCTTCGAGTTATGTGACCATAAATATATGGATCAGCTGGATATTTTTTCGCATTTGGTCCCACATTATGTAGTTAATTTATCAGCCAGTATATGTTATTGCAGGTGTGCATGCATAATGTTAAAAACCCGTTACTCACTTCCTCCCAGCCACAGAATGATGGTGGTAAGCTGTGTAGCCATGTTGCTGCAAGCGACGCGCCCACACGTCATGTCACCACCGCCTCCAGACGGCTCTTGCGCGCCTTCCGTATATTCTCCTTCATTTTTAAACAGACTCTCCAAATATTGTACTCTTCTTGACACAGCTAAATTGAGTTACCTACGACTCGTGGTAGCCGTTTTAAGGTAGAGTTCATCCTTTCAAGTGACCATTAAGTATTCTGGAACAAAACAAAATTCATGTGAATTGTTGTAGCCAAAATGTACATTAAAATGCATAGTTACTTAATGGAGGAGAGTATTTTTACACAACAAACTTAGAGGATTGGTCCATTCATGAATAAGGATGGGTCAAACCACATTATCCTCTTATCAAAATACAACATTTTTATTTGAACTCAAACGACAGACAAACTACAAACCAAACGGCATGTTCGTAGAAAAGTTTTGCAATTGCAACGCTACAGGATCGGCACTCGTACAGGCGTTATTATGTACGTTCCTATATATCTACTTATATATTTCTTTGAGAAACGAACAAAGTGCCGTTCGATAGTAATAAAACAGAGCGATAGCAGAAAGATCTTTTCATTAAACGTATCGTAGACGTCGGTGATTTATCGCCTCGCGAGACACTCCATTCACGGTATGCGTTTTGTTGTCTCGAGATCGATTGGCTCCGAATAAAATACATTCGCCAATTGAATAGCGCGCCCCGGCGCAATGTTTCAGCGAAAGCGACACTTTTTCAGTCGTGTAGAGGACTAATGGTTTCACGCGCTGGCCTCCGACTTTCAATAAATGGTCGGCCCGCGTACGCCCGTCGTCGACGGCGCGTTCGGCGGCAAGGCCAGGCCCGCCCGCACCCGCTCGAGCCACCAAATGCCTAATCTATTCCCCTCATAATATATTTTCTTTTTCGTTTTCAATTCCACATGTAATTTGATAAAAAGACCCAGCAACATACTCGGATTTTGGTCGATCAAACATTTTAGCTGGTTAAATCCTTTGACATTCTGATGATTTGAAGTGAAATGGAAATGAAATTGGTCTTTTTAAAAAGGATTAATTTATATGGATTTTGTTTTTGTATAAGTAAAGTATTTTCTAATCTCTGGCCTATCTTTAAAGTTTTCATATTTGTTCACGTAGTAGTTTAGATGGATTAGGTATAATCCCAGATTTCTATCAAGATAAATGAGGGTACCTCATCGTTCATTTTGGTGGAAGATCTCACTAAGCATACCTAATTATTTTTAATTATGAAGGTACGTTACTTACTGGTAACTAAATACTATTATTCCAATGAGGCTCTATACATTATTCACGGATTCCAGTAAATTGTTAAAGCTACACATATTAAGGCCTATTATATCAAGCTCAAGGATCTATATTAAACGCAGGAAAACTGAAGCCTACAATATGAGCGATGTAAATAAGGCTCTTGTATCGGTAGGTAATATACCAAAGGTTTCAGACAAGTACCTAATAAACAAAACCCTTTACATACTTTTAAAACAATCGGGCTTATTCATACTCGTGAATATAAAGTTAAGTAATAATCCACATCTGTTTAACTATTCAATTTTCGAGGTTTTAACTATAACTTATTTATTAGTTTTTGAGATAATACTGCTGGTTATACTAAGACTATGTTTTGTTATTCACGGTCAGATTATGAAGGGCATATTATGAAGACATAAATAAAACATTTTGGTAACGTTAAAGAACATGATCATGCTGGCAGCATCATTAGCAATCTCCATCAAAACAATGTATTTTCGTCAAGGTAAACTTCCTTATTCATCTTACGACTAGTCAAACTACCTCAATATCTGACTAGGCTTTTGCTAACATAGTAGGAATCGCCTCTTCCAATTTAACTGGATGCAGCTCAATACTAGCCATTTTATATCGAGCTGCTGCCCATTTGACCTTGGCCTTGGTGTTAGAGGTCACGCCTGGTTGTTAGACTGTCGAACTTTTGACTACCCGTAACGACTCTGTCAAATATCTATAAATCACAGCCGACTGTTGAACGTGCTTTCCGAGACGAGACGGCAGGTAATGTATGGTCACAAATTCAAAAGCCGACTTTCGCGGGGCCTTACCTTGAAAATCGTCCTATGCTGCTTCTAGAGCTAATAAGCCCAGCTATAAACCTTAAAATAAAGTTTAAAAAAAGAACGATCCCATCTGACCTTAAACACGTCTCATTCGATTTTTAAATCGTATTAAATGGAGGTGAAGTTATAAACGGGCGCAATTCGAGTCACCTAGATTCATAGGTTGCGGGGAGCGTGTGAGATGCAGGCAAACATCCAAGCAGCAGTCTGGAAGCCCGGGCTTGTTTGGCAAGCTGTCTAACTAATTGCCACGTTACCGGCGCTACACTACGCCCCGTTGTTTATGGTATCCAGGTTGGTAACGTTTGTAAAGTGTGTAAAGTAGTTAAATATATCTTGGACGTGTGTGTGTTTTGCTGGCACGAGATTCATGTTTCGTATCTTATAAACTTAAATATAACATCATGCTTGTAATGTCCGAAGGATTAGGCGGCCACATTTCGCCAGTTATGTTTAAGTCCCATGTAATAGATGGCGAACCTATTGCCTAACACAAATCCAGACTCCGTGACCGATACTGAGAAATTTTTGACGGAAAACGCCAATAGCCGTTTCTTATAGTTCTGCTTAATCTGTTCTTTAAACACTGTTCATTGAAACATTATTCTTGAAATATCGTTTATTCATCGGCAAGTCTTCTTCTTCCTGATTCACCACAATTAGCCGCCATATTATGTCTATGAGGATTTCTACTGAAAGATAAGACCCAAAATTAAATTATCTGGAAAAAAAACTAGAGCTACCGACGAATAATACGCAGAATAGGCAGCCTGAAATGCCAGTGGGCTCACCATGTCTGTCGATTACCGAGAGTTGATGTAGCAACCGTGTTCTCTACTGTAGACCGAGTAGCGACAAGCACAGCGTTAGACTCTCTTCGCCTAGACAGACCGAGGGTTTTAAAAAGGTGGATAGCTCAGATGGTATGTGGATAGCGGGGGACCAGGTGTAGAGTCCACAGCTTCTCGAAAGACTATTGTTAAGTAACGAAGATGTGATAGGCCAAATGTAATAAATTGTTTTATCTATCATCTCAGTAGCCGACCTCTTTCTAGTTTATTCTTCTTCACAAATCCCATCCAGTGTCTTGATCATTCCATCTCCTTAAGTCAACCGTAATCAAACAGAATCAAGCAGTACAATCATAAGCCTGTAAGTTATTCAGATTCAGTGAGAAGGTTGAACGTGTTTTTTAGCTTTTATTCGTACATAATAATATACAGCGGGTGTGTGTGCTTATGCAAGTTTTTCAAAGTTCGAGTTCCTTTAGGGTTGTTTTTTTTGCATAATCTGCTTATGATTTGGTTCATTGTTCAATACGTAGGATTGCAGATGTTCAATGCTCAGCGTTTTCCCACTAACTTTGACTCAATCTGTTGAAGAAGTTTTAAATAAAACCCAAGCTTTTGTTGAATTTTATTGTTAGGTACTCTTTCTAGGTCGGAATTCCGATTAAACAGTTGGTTTCGTTTTAAAATTAACTTAGTTTTATAATTAAATTGTCCCACCGCTTTCAAAACCAGTTGAGCTTCCATTAACTTTTTGTTCGAACTTTCACTGTTTATCTTATTTTATTTTACTATTTACTCGCTGCTAAATGGTTTCGTAAATAGAAAATAAATGGTTAACATTTAAAGTAAACACATAACGTTTGTTTTCATACAAATTACGCACGTCGGCGGAACTGGCTTTCAACGATGTAAACTTAGTAATAATATATGTAAAGCGATGTAATAGACGTGTTTGTAGCATTTAGCCGAGTAAGCCCTCTCAGTTCGGAGACGGTAAATCACGAAGTGTTCGTCGGCGGTATGAGCGGCTAATATTAATGGTCTCCTTTTCCGTGGTATGTCGCAATAGTTCGATTGTCAGTGTTGGAGAAATAGCTGGGGAGTGCGACCCCTCACTCGGCACCGATACGTCAGGCGCGACACCGCACCGCGCCTCTGACACTTCATTTTATTGGTCCATTCATGGCTCAGCGAATAGATGATTGTCTTGAAAAATGCGAGCGCTCCAAGATATTTTAGGGTTGGCAAATTTGAACTTGCTAAGTCCATAAATAGGGATGTACCATTTAGCAGGTCGATACATATTTGTTTAATGACCATTATGTACTGTTGATATTGCTCGTGTTGGACTGTGTGCAGCTAATGATAGCATAAACTAACGCAGTTAACACGAGTTAGTTGATCTGTTGGATGGTTTATCTAAATACGACTCTCGATCTGAATTGATCAGTTACATAAATAACCGCATAATCGCCATATATATCGTTTTATAAACACCAGTCAAGTCATTGTTTACCAAAACCATTAATTGCAAAAATCAATACCAACTAACGTAATCTCCACGCTGACTACCGGGGTCCGGATAAGAGATGAATTCGGAAACTTTTAAGCAGGCCTTATTCGATCTCCAGCGAGCGACCGAGGAAACAAAGATAAAATAAATTGTGAAGTTAGCGTTAGTTAGGGAAAACTTTTGAAAGGATTACGCCGTAGTAAGAGTGGTAGGAACTCTTGTCAAACTGGGTTATTTACAGGTAAAGAGCGAGTCATCAGTGGGTCATAAGGTTGGGGGCAGGACGGCGAGGCGCAGAACGGCTCCGCCGCGCCATAGACGTCAGCGGTTAACTTTATTTTATTACAAGTTCACGCAACTCGCCCGTATCTTGACTTTCCTGCCACGTTTCTTCGAACTTCGAACATGTTGGACATGTTTCCACAAGTTAATTCGCAAGGCTGTCAATACAAAATGAAAATGTTACACCATAAACACGTTACGTGCAGTTTACGTACTCATGTATCCTATATAAATATATTATATTATATAAATATTTGTAATGAACTTCTCAAAAACGATTCCAACTATTTCTGTTTGTTACAATATAGCCAGGTCTGATATTTTGAAAAAATAAAGTTCCTGTAGTTTCACCCAAGCAGAGTTCGGTTGCCCAGGTATTATACTATGATATACCTACATTTTAGACTACATATGTACACTGTTTACACGTTTTCGTGTACCAGTAAAAGTATTAGGTCCCACAGTGATGGAGTGAAAATCTATCGCAATTTTCGAGCCGTTCCAATTTCCCGTGTTCCAATATCTACACACATGTTGTTACAGAATACCCCCAACTACACTAGATATTTGAGAACGGGTCAAATCAAACCACTAAGTAAATACTTTAGATATATTGGGAGAAGCTTGCTGGGCAATACTAGACCGTAAACAACAATGAATTAGGTACTTTAATGAACACATTCTTCCGACAGTAAAGAAACAATAAATTATTTTAATAAGGAAAAATGCAGTTGTTAAAAAACTTTACTGCCATTGGTAAACCATAAGAATATATTTTACGATCAATAGAGACGTATGATACCTAAAAGATACAACTTCCTATTGAAGTTGTATCTTTATCTTGAAAGTAACAAAATATTTTATAATCTACACATATCAAAAAAGGCAACGTGTTGGCCAATGCATTTTTCATTTCATTCATTCACATTTTCAGCGTTTGTTTGAAAACACTATATCACACTATGCCTCTTCAATTTTCTACATAGCTCAAAAATTCATTTCTGAAAATCAAAACGCGTGTGTGAAGCGAGTTTGAAACTCGTTTAAAGCGCGTACAAAGGGTCGGCTTGGGATCACTACGCACAGTATACACGCGTTTCTCGATCGCCCGTGTGCTTAGGTTAGATTGACGGCACGGTTGGCGCAGTGGCTGAGCGATTGGACTGCTGCGCTGCGTGTCGCGGATTCGATACAAATATTTGTATGGCCTACAGATAGTTGTTCCGGGTCTGGGTATTTGTGGATGTGAGTTTGAATGTTTGTAAACGCACCTACGTTCCAGGAGAAATAGGTTAAACTGTGTGAGTGAAAGGAGGTGACTGCTGAGATGACATAAATACTCGTAAATAATCTAATTCAAATCATTTGTTAAACTGATCATACAATCCAATTTCTTAGTAATATATACACACCTGAAACTAAAAAAACTAACATAGACAGAATTTTCTTAGCTATGTTCCTAACCTCAACAAAATTCCAATAAGAGCACATACAATATTTTCCGGATAGCACTAACAGCGTTTCTCAGAAATAATGGCAGACTTCAAACAAGAGGGAACCTCCTAATACCGTAGACTCGTTGAACTAAAACTGTCGTTGCTTCGAGAGATGACTATAATTCGTGTTGAGGAGTTCTCAACACGAAGCTTAGGCATGCTTGGTCACAGCTATAACTCCTATTAACTTATTCCAAGTATTAAGTCTGACATGTATACGTTCTATCTAGATAAGACGATATTGTATGGCCGCAATAAGGGCAGTTTTCGTTGGATTATGTGTGTATTTTTAACTGAAAACTGTATGTATATCAACACCAAATTGGTGACACATAATACTTAGTTTGATATTTTCATTGAACTTTTTAATCTAATGGAAAAATCTATACCAAACAGGAGGTAGAATTTTGCCTACTGCTGTCATTTTCACTTTGTATAAAGCCAGAATAAAAACTAAAAAACCCGACTAAAAAAAACTGAAAAACAAGCACATTTTTAACCGACTTCCCAAAAAGGAGGAGGTTCTCAATTCGATTGGTACGTTTTTTTTTTTTCTATGTATGTACACCGATCACGCTGAGATTTATGATCCGATTTACGTGATTCTTTTTAGATCGATGCGGAATAGTTGCCATTTGGTCCCATAAAAATTTAACATAGTTTGGCCCAGTACTTTTCAATTTATGTACTTTTTTTAATTTAAGAATATTTTTCGTTTACGTGTGTTCGCGAATAACTTCGTCGTTTATGAACCAATTTTGATGATTCTTTTTTTAATTGGAAAGGAGATATTTCTAAGGTGGTACCATATGGAAACCAGGACCTGGTGATAGGATCCCAGAGAAATCGAGGGCAACCCTTAAATTTCATTGGTACGTATTACGTGTTTCGTGCTTTTACTGACGCTATTCAAGTATTTGCATCTAGCAGTCATCACTTCATGTTGATGAGCTGATGATGGAAGGTACTACTCCTCAACGGTTAGGATTTGAAAGCAGTAATAAGGGAATGCATATTAAATATTTGTATAGGATATTACAACTAAAAATAAAAAATCTTTTTTGAAAAAAAACCAAAAACAAAAACACCAAAAAGTGAAAAATCTGATTTTTCATAAATTGTACAAAACTTGGAAGTAAGCGGGACCCATTTTATTTTCGTAATTTTAGATTGAACTGAACCCCGTCTGCTATCAAGTTTTGTTTAATTTAAAATGTGCTTGTTTTTTTGCTTTTCATTATATTCAGTCGGATTTTTTAGTTTTTTAACTACTTTTTTATTTCCATCTTTTTAGTTAGTCACGTACTATACTTCGCAGACGATTTTTACGATTTGTCACTATGATTTTTTTTTTAAACATATAATTTGTAGGTATATATTATTGTTATCTCCTTTTTAAACCCTTCATTTTGGTACTCTACTCGATGGTAACGTAAAAAAGGTTTTTTAAACTCCGCGAAATGGCCCCGTTGCTTTTTCATTTTAACATAGCCAGTGACACTCGCGTAAACTTTATTCAAATCCGTTCATCCGTTTAGGAGTTATGAGGGAACAAAGAAACGGACATACATACATACAAACATACATACAGGTCAAACACATAACCCTCCTTTTGGGCTTCGCCGCAGTCGGGTAACAAACAATAACTCTCCTTTTGGGTTACTAAACTGTTAACAAAAACTTTAACATAGTTTTGAGGTTGTATGCTAAAAATGTTTCATGACTGCCTCGTTGGTCTAGTGGCCGCAACCGCGACTACTGGGCATGAGGTCCTAGTTTGAATTCCTAGGTCGGGAAAGTGTTATTAGATCATAAATTTCCCAGTAGCAGTCACGGAGTGTGGATTAGTGTGTGATTTTGTGACGGCAAAAAGCTCGCTTCCTATTACATAGGACTGCAACATAACTGGCCAACTATGGGTGTACTATCAGGTACACCGCTGTCTATCCCTTCGGGGATTACAGGCATAATGTTATGTTGTTATATTAACTTGAGTAGTTGATTGTACCAAAACCTGTAACTGAAACCGTTGCTGGCTCAAGTTACGTAAGCGTATTGGTATTAAAGATTGCAACGTCGGTGCCCTCATTTCGATCAGCTGACTGGTATGTACACAAATCATACGAAAAAACGAACATTTTACTCGTTTTTCGCTTGGATTCCATAAAAATACGATTATTACTCATCTAGCGGAAATATGTATTTGAACCGTTTATTACGTACCTAATCATAAATGTTATTTTATATGCCCCAAAGAATAAGGTGCTCGACGTGCTCGTGTATAACAGTCGCTCAATTCGACATTCAGATTAAACCGTGTTGGTCCCCATGGACCAACCTAGACCAGCACGGTTACCCATCCATATGGGTGACCACCCATTACATACAGACTTCCCTCCGTGCCTCGGCAAGCACGTTAAGCCGTTGGTCCCGTCTGTCATTTGAAAATCTTTGACAGTCGTAACTAGTGGTCTGATAGTCTGAAAACCAGTCTTACCAAAGAGTATCATATTACCCAATTTTAACCGGGTTGTAGAGTTTAAATAGGCTGTCGCTCAATGTATTGTACTGGTATTCAGCTGGAACCGGTTGGACTGGAAGCCGAACCCAAAATAATTGGGAAAATGTTAGGCGATGGCGATGGTGAAGCAAAGAATATGGCCAGTTTTGGTTAGGTAGGTACTTAATAAGTTAAGCGAAGTAGTTACTAACCTCAAATACTGCTATTAAAAAAATCTAAATTTCAGCTTTGTCGCCACCAGCATTTTTGTTAAAGTTTCAGAGCCGACCTCGTTTTTCCTCGCTTCAGAATAAAACTTTATATCGTTATAAAATGTTCAAAACAATTTGTTTCCAATACTGCCGGTCTTTTTCTCTATTTTTTCTCAACCATCACAAGCGTGAGTCTTGTGGTCCTAGGCTCGACTTCCGAGACTAAAGTAAAGTGTTATGAATTAGCTAAAACTTACATAAATTCATGTCTTATGCCCATGGGGATAGGCAAAAAACTACAGAATGCCGGTACCAACAACGATCCTTACCCAATCAGTCAGCGTTAGATATTCTGTAATCAAAATAATCTTTTTTACACAAGAAAGTTGTTTGGATGGAGAGGGAGAGGAAGGCCAAAGAAAAGATGGATGGATTGTGTGAGGAATGATATGAAAGGGAAAGGAGTAAATCCATGACGTAAGGCCATGACGAGTTGTGTCATGGCATCAGTGGAATGGAAAATGGACCCCTAATAGAATGGCACAAGGACTGTAAGGTGATAATACAAGAAAGTTGTTTAAAATTGTATAAACTTCCCGACTCCTGAGCTAGGTGGTACACCTGTGTTTTTGTTGTGTGAGAATCTCATGTAATAAGATAAACAAAAAATTTAAACTGAAGCCTGCATTGAGTTTAAGAATGTCTGTGTGTTTTTATTTGTTTGTACGTTTATGGAGTGAATTAAATTACCTGCAGCACTATTGCGTATCTTTTAAATGTCAGTGGCTATCATAGTGTCCATCGATTAACTTAATAAAAAAATAAATCACGGGACCCTAAATGCTTCTTTTACATAAAAATACTGTGTCTTTATACCTGTGTTTTGAAGTATTATGTATGTATTTTGACACACTATAAATTGTGGATGAATACAGGATAAGTAAAGATAGTAAACACAGACGGAAATATATAGACAGTTTTCCCACTAAAAAAGAAACTTTGCTCTTGTTTCAGAATAGTATTGTCAATAACGACATTTTGAAAAAAAAATATCTTGCGTCTGTACCGAGCGGTTGTGTTCTGAATAACAATAATGTCTAGAATAAAACAGTCTTGTTTGATCACGAAATTATAGTAGGTACGTCTTGATTGTAGTGCAACTTTAAAGCTATGTAATTACAATTGCACACTTCATTTTAGTCTAAAGTTTAATATAATACATAGACCAAGCTTATTTTGGTGGTAGAAACTTACGCAATAGAGTATAAACTACCGCGTAGTGAAACTAAGTGGACTTAGGAGTAACAAGCGAGTGCATTCGATGAATCTCTTGGTCCAACTAGTACTAACACCAGTTGTGCAACTATGAATGCTGTAAATGCATTAGCTTTCGCTTCACGCATCTTTGAATTAGATTGTTACATTCACACCTGACTCGCGATGTCTGAAAACCTTTCCTGCAGGGTTATTGCGTATCTTTTTAAATGTCAGTGGCTATCATAGTGTCCACCGATTAACTGTCAAATGGTTATGGTTTGGTATACTAAACTAACCATTTGACAGTTAATCGGTGGACACTATGATAGCCACTGACATTTAAAAAGATACGCAATAACCCTGCAGGAAAGGTTTTCAGACATCGCGAGTCAGGTGTGAATAGTTGCACAACTGGTGTTAGTACTAGTTGGACCAAGAGATTCATCGAATGCACTCGCTTGTTACTCCTAAGTCCACTTAGTTTCACTACGCGGTAGTTTATACTCTATTGCGTAAGTTTCTACCACCAAAATAAGCTTGGTCTATGTATTATATTAAACTTTAGACTAAAATGAAGTGTGCAATTGTAATTACATAGCTTTAAAGTTGCACTACAATCAAGACGTACCTACTATAATTTCGTGATCAAACAAGACTGTTTTATTCTAGACATTATTGTTATTCAGAACACAACCGCTCGGTACAGACGCAAGATAATTTTTTTTCAAAATGTCGTTATTGACAATACTATTCTGAAACAAGAGCAAAGTTTCTTTTTTAGTGGGAAAACTGTCTATATATTTCCGTCTGTGTTTACTATCTTTACTTATCCTGTATTCATCCACAATTTATAGTGTGTCAAAATACATACATAATACTTCAAAACACAGGTATAAAGACACAGTATTTTTATGTAAAAGAAGCATTTAGGGTCCCGTGATTTATTTTTTTATTTGCCGAGTTTGAGTGGGGTATCGTTTAAGGAATTAATAATGCACGACAAAGAGTTGGTCCCCAAAGGATCTTTGTCAACCATTTGGAAACCGTTGTGAAAGATGTCAGATTGAAAATCAATAAATAAAACGGACAAATAAAACAAACTGTGGATTTGTTTTTGAGTCAAATGAACCACGGGTTCTTCAGAAAGGTGAGGGTATTTGTAATCATCGTTCCCAATGGGAAAAAGGCGTGATTTTATGTATGTATCAACCACAGGCTCAGGCTCTTAGCCCGCGTTAACTACGTATGTCGACAACTGCGCCACCTACCAGCTAACGCTACGCAACTAGTTAACTATAACTAAAAATCATCATCAATGAAGAGCAGCGGTGCCTCAGTGGTGGCGGCCCGGCTTACGAACAGTAAGTCGTGGGTTCGAACTTAGACAGGCGCATGACTTTGTGTAATTTATATCACCACCGCTACTCTCACAACATTGAAGTCAAACGTTGTGAGGAAACCGGCGGCATGTCTTAGAACCAAAAAATTCTAAGAAAATGACATGTGACATCTATAAACCCACACTGGGCCCGCGTGGATTATAGCCCATCCCTCTCCTAGATAGGAGGACTTTTTTTTTTTTTGGCGGGTCGAAAATCATCAAATAACAGAATTGGGCAAAGCGAAAGGGAGTGTCAGACTTCTACTGACTAAAAACCTCCCATGTTCCTTCTTAGCCCTTTATGTCGAGGCCGCGGTATCTCTTGCGAACAACCCGCAGCCCCGACGGGCTAGATGGGAGGCCTGAGCTGTGGAAATATTATAGGCTGATGATGATGAAAACTCATCCAGGTTAGGTCACAAAAAAAAAAGAATTATTAAGACACGCACACTGGAATGTTAAATATGAATATTGCCCACTTACAACTACAAATATATATTTGTAGTTATATACCCGAAATTGTAAAACTCTCCCAATCAACTTTTAACCTAATGTTTTAGGTATAAAGTAGAAAATCTGACAAGAAATCTGTCAAGAATTTGACAGATAGTAGCAGCTTGATGTGCTGGCGTTGGTACATAGTTTCCAATACCTACCTACCTACCTTACCTTCCTTGACTGCTAAGCTTGTCAATGCTCAGCAGTCAAGCGTGTAAGTTAATCAGGTAGATAAATCCAAACTCCATTAGAGGTATCTGGGGCATACGGCAAACACCGAAACAGTTATTGAGTACCTACAGGAGCATTGTCGATGAGGTAATACGCTAGTGCATGAATGTTATGTTTGCAGGGTACTGTCTTGCCAGCCAGCACTAGTTGGGTATCTCTTACGCATTCGAAAAACAATTGCTGCAAGCCGTATTTATAATGGCGCTGCTCATAGCAGCCTTTATTTACAATTCTCATCAGAGTTTATGATGAGCTGTGGGCCAAAACAGCCAATATCTGGACCTAGAAAGCATCTTATCCGCGATTTTATCTTCTGATAGCGAGACGAGCTGGACCAGACTATATAGTGGTCCACAAAGGTCCGGAATCAAAACAACTGAAAGTCACGGGGAGACTTTGCCAACAGTCACAGTATCATTATCAGAGTTCATCATCTGCCTAGCCTTTTCCCAACTATGTTAGGGTCGGCTTCCAGTCTAACCGGATGCAGCTGAATACCAGTATTTTCCATGGAGCGACTGCCTATCTGACCTCGACAACCCCATTAATACTAGGTAATACGATACTCTTTGGTAAGACTGCATGTCAGAATTTCAGGTCACTGACTACCTGTCACGACTGCCAAAGGTCTATATATGGCAGCCGGGACCAACAGCTTAACGTGCTTTCCGAGGCACGGGGGAAACTCGGTATGTCGGGCGGTCACCCATCCACAGACCGACCTAGGCAAGCACAGCTTTACCTAAAGATCGACCCGAGCGGCAGTTTTTATTAAGCCACGAGCTCCTCATCATTATCAGACTTCGTGGAACAAAAAAATAACTAAAATAAATGTTCTTTGTTATTGCCTATCTCTCCAGTAATTACTTCAATATCGTGAGTACCGTTAACAAAAACAATCCTCAAATGTACAAACACCCAGATTAGAACATTTAATTTTATGATGTTCAATACTGTATTAGTTTTGTTTCTTTTTTAACCTATTTATAAATTTTATTATTTAAATTTCAAATTATTGTTTTTAGATTAGATTAGTTGCTAGTACTTTTGCATAAGAATGTTGTGCATGTCTGTAGTTGATATATTTACACAGTATAGAATTTTTGTGATTCCCTTGTGGCAATCTCTGTAAATATGCCGTAGGTGGGCCTTATTAAATAAATAAATCTCAATACATGCCACGTTCATTTATTTATTTCAAGCAGGAATCGAACTGAACCAATCGCTCCACCACTGTGCAAGCGTGTATAAGTACATTGCAATGCTTTGCAGCTATGGGGACAAGCTGACACACTTTCTCGTAGATAACGGATGAGTCTCGTCAGAGGTTGATTAGCAGCGCGCACTGGACGGATGTACACAATTTTCGAATGGAGTGCGCGTTATATCATATCGTGCAAAATGCACTACTGACCTTGTTTTCATCAGACCTTGGATGATTTAAATAAGTAGATCAAAATCAAGCCTTCAGGTATTTTTTGCCCATCATTTATGGTTTCAGCTTCCATTCTAGTCCAAGCTAACAATATCGATTTAATTAATCGATTACAGAATTACAAAAAGAAAAACTTTGCACTAAGTAATTCACTCAAAGTATCTAAATGTGCTATATATACTTGTATACAATATAGTGAATTTAATTACATTTATATTAATAAAGAAAATGTTAATTAGCAAGTTCTGAAAAACCAAAATGAGTATCGACTTCGAATCGATTAAAATCAATCATATTTTTGATAATAGCATTAGTATTATATTTTCTGTGATACCATGGACAGCGGACAACAGCGGACTGACATTGACACCCGCCGATTAATTATTTCTGCTCATCTCATTTCTGTTGGTTACGATTTGAGTGTTTCCCGATTATTTTATAATTTGAACGACCAATGATGTGACCAATACTTTTTTTACTAGCCTGCCTACCTTGTACGACACTTGCTTCCGTACCGCAGGGCTATTGCGTATCTTTTCAAATGTCAGTAGCTATCAAGCTCCAGTTGTTAACCGAACTTTGATTTCAACAGTGAATGTCATAATATTGGTATCACGTGATAGTGATTATACGGTCATCATCCCAGCAATTGACACCTCCATTTTTTATCGACTATTATGCGGCTAAGTTAAGCAGATGCTGCTTGAAAGTTACAATACTTGATTTAGGGTATATTTTATATTTAGCCGCTTATATGACACCTTTTATGTCAAATGTTTACTGTCAAAGAGATTTAAAGTAATAAAAGAATCTATACAAAAATATTATATTCCCCATTTCCCCGAAGAGTTAGAGGTGTACCCATTAATACACTTCACCAACTATAGAATATTACACATTGTCTCAATAATCACATTAGAATAATTTGAAATGTAATCAAAAAACAAGAAAAGACATAGGTTTCTAGTTCATGCTATTTATCATTTATGAAAATCTTTAGTAGCTCCAACAATACGGAACTTATAGAAACTAGAACAAACAGTATCAACTGTCATATCATCATAAAAACACTACCATTGAGCAGCGTCTTTCACGAAAGCCACTTTAAACTCTGTGATTAACAATTTAATGTCAAATAAGCTAGACAATCGCAATTATAAAAATATCGATACAAAAACTTCTGTCAAAATGAGTTACAGTGGGTCATCAACGACGCCGGGATCCGATGACGTCATACGCGATTACCACTGTTCATAGCCAATACCAAACTAACCTTTTGACAGTTAATGAAAGTACACTGAGCCGAAGTGATTATCAATAAAACTGTCAACAGAAATAGCCAATAGCCCTGCTGGACACTGAAGATCGCTCACACGTTTGACAGGTCGAACGTGAATTGTTTTTTGGATTTTGCCAACGGCTTAAATTGAATACTGTAGAAACTAAGGATCGCTGTGTGAATTGTGGGATCAACTAATCTTTGCAACACCCTAGGCCGACGAACCTTGGACGTAAAAACATTTTTACGTCAGTGATCCGGCAGTGGCTTGCACCTTACTCTGAAGTTAATATATAACGTAGCTGGGCTAGGAACCAATACCAAAATCATTTTTTTCCACCTGAACAATTTCTAGATGAGATTATAATAATAATAGAAGATGAATAAACCATGTACTACATACATTAAATCGTGATTTTTAATTATTCTGAACGCTTTTTCTATAAATCCATTCCTGTTATCTATTTATGGCTTCAAGTCATTGATATTCATTCATAATATGCCTTTTCAAAGTGATTGTAGCATAACCTCACTTTTACTAAACCTCCAATAACTCGGCTCTCTGCAGATTGTCAAAACATACAGAACTTTCAGTGAGGGACTGATAAATCTAAATCTATTAACTCATAGCATTTTCATCTCATTACACTGGGGCCCAAGAATGTATGCAATCGTTTCCGTCTCCTTTCTGTAACAAACACAAGATTCACCGAATTTTAACTGACTGCACGAAGAATTTATAATTATATATAACGCATTCATGCAGCAGCATTTCCCCCGTACATACTTGCTAAGCCGCGTGTACGTAAGCCGTTCCGCTTAAACATATTACATCCAAGAGTTCATCGTAAAGCTGAACTATTAATGCACTTCAGCATAAACTTGCCCCCATTCAACAAATTATTGATCGGAAAGTGCTAGGCAAAGATAGATCGTATTACCTGCTTATCATACTGCAAAGTCTCGGATAAACTAGTGAACTAAGTAGTCAAGCTACCACAATAGTGAATGGCGTGTAATCTGCTATTATTAACGAGCCAGCGAATGTAGGTACGTTGTATCCTCATTGTAGTTAGGTAATCCACGATTGCACAAGCCCTGAGATTGGTTCAAAGAACTTTGATAACGTGATTTATATCTCTAGCGTATAGTCTCTTTGTCAGGTCTTCTCGCTGCAATATGGTATCAGGGGACTTACTCTGGTGTGACAGCTAAAATGAGATATTCGAAATACACCTAAACAATGTTTCAATGTTTGTGAAAATTTGACGAGTAATGAAAAGTGTTTAAATTGAAATATTCGGAGGTCCAAATAAAGAATATGTATTCGAATTCTATTGTCTAAAAAGTGTACTAATTGATCAATGTAATCATACAATAGCATGCGCTTTATGGTATTGTATTTATTCATTGTGACCGAGCTAAAACCAAAATTACAGTTAATCTACCCGCAAATTGGACATTATAAGTTAAACTCCTAAAATATACATGAACCGGTACATGTTGCGGTAAATTCACCAAAAAATAATCGAAACGCCAAGAATAAAAGATGTAAAAAACATAAAGAAATAATCGTTACTCACTGTCTTTACGGTATGCCAGCTAATCGAGGGAGCCAGTGAACCGATTTTATTAAGGTTCCAACATGTACAGGCATTCCTTTGAGTAAGATGCATGACATTACACCTCATTGCTCGAGCGAAAGGTGGGGAAACCTTATAAGTGCAATAATCAAATTGCTGTTACTCCATTTGCTTTCAAGCCTGTCGTTGATTTATTTCCTGAGGGAATACCTACTGGCTTACTTTTACTTACTTACTTATTTATTTTCATACTAAAAGGAAATAGTGATTGTTTGATAAAAGAATAGAAAACGTCTTGATAAAAAAGACGTAAAATTAATAGAGCATGCCCGAAGTCGACTCAATCAGTTGCTCTATGAAAATACTGAGGTCTAAAATGGCCACTTTAGCTAATCATAATATGAATTACGTTAAAACACTAAAATTAACCTTTCATAATAGTAACTACGTCTGTCCATTTTACAAATTTTAACGCAATTCATATTAATTATGATCTGCCGGGGGTCTAAAATTTATTGACCACTCTATTCGGCAGCATTTGAATATACTAGAACCGAACCCAATTTTAATATAGTTGGAAAAAGGCTGATGAAGATAATTATTAAACTTGATTAAAAATGTGCAATATATTAAAATACCATTGATATGCGAATTCTGCGACCTCCACAATAATATCGCGTTTCTTACACAGAGTGCAATAAATATAAATTACTTATTCCATTGTTAATTGCTTGTTTTGCGAACAAAGTGCAACTATTGACATAAAAGTAATTTGACTCCGCAGTTATTGATGTTGGTTAAGTGTTTACTTTTGAACTTTCTGCTTTTAAATAATATGCATTATTATTTAGCACAGTATTAATTATTTGTATGTATACTAGTTAAATACTAATTCAGAAGCCACTATACATTTGCATGTGGAGTATTTCTACTCATATTATAAATGTGAGAGTTTGAATGTTTTTGTTTGTATGACTTTGTGGATGGATGGGTTTGTTCCTCAATCAAGCTTAAACGACAGAAATAACTTGGATTAATTTGGCACACAGGTATACAAAAGGCTAAAAGTCCTTCCAGTCAATTATCATATTGACAGTGAAATACAAATGCAAGATGGATACTAGAACGGGGGGACAAGCTTAGCACGTGAAACCTTCATAATATATTTGACCTAAGACATACAACTTTAAATACATTAGAGTCACTATTTATGGACTGACGGGTTGTTCAAAAGAGATTCCGGACACGAAGAAACATGGTAGTTTTTAGTCAGTAGAAGTCCGACACTCCCTTCCGCTCCGCCCAGAGCAGAAGAGCCATTTGATGATTTCCCAAACAAAAAAACGGGACACTATTTATTCACCAAACGAATATATAATTTTTTTAACCGACTTCAAAAAAGGAGGAGGTTATATGTTCGTGTGTATGTATTTTTTTTTTTTTTTTTTTTATGTATGTTACCTGATTTCTCCTCAATTTGTGAACCGATTCTCAAAATTCTTTTTTTATTTGAAAGAGTATACTCCTGAGGTGGTCCCATTTAAATTTGGTGAAGATCTGATCCTGATCATCGGAGATATACAATAGAACTCTTCAAAAATAGACGGCAAATCTGTCGTGATTGCTGCAATCGCTTGGATGTTTATTGTTTACGCAACATCTTAACTTACCATCACGCCTGTATGCTCTGACGGGGTACGCAGATGTGTACAGGACGCCCAGATTTCGAGAGTTAGGTATGTTAAGTTCCATTTTATTGCGGATAAGCCTATTACCGTGACATGTATTGGCAACAACGTAAAATTAATGAATATCAAATATTTGTAAAGGATATTACAACTAAAAATGGAAAAATAAAAAAAACTTTTTTGCAAAAAATAAAACCGACTTCAAAAACACAAAAAAGTGAAAAATAACTTTAGCTTCTGAAGTCGGTGACAAAAAAACTGAATAAAACAAACAAAAGTCACCGACTTCAGAAGCTAAAGTTATTTTTCACTTTTTTGTGTTTTTGAAGTCGGTTTTATTTTTTGCAAAAAGTTTTTTTTATTTTTTGCATGCATTTTGTGCAAAAACTTCTCTCTGATGCGACCAACCCCTGATTCAATCACAGGGGCACTATAAATCCCGTCGGGGCTGCGGGTTGTTCGCAAGAGATACCGCGGCCTCGACGTGAAGGGCTAAGAAGGAACATGGGTGGTTTTTAGTCAGTAGAAGTCTGACACTCGTCTCGCTCTGCCCAAGAGTGGGAGGGGTTATTTGATGATTTCCCACCCCCCCCAAAAAAAAAGGGGCACTATAAATTCTATATTCGACAACAAAAGTACTATCTACTAGTTTCAGTGAGCAATTAACTACTACTAGTAAGCAGTACTTTTTGATACAGATTTAATGAGTTCTTCCTCAAGCCACCTATATTAATTTAAAAGTATTTTGATCATGTCTGAATGTCGGTGTGAAGTACTAATTAAACTTGTTTTTATTTACTCTATGATGAAAGGAAAACGGACCGGTAAACATTCTAAATTGTAGCAGTTTATTATTTTAACGTTTCTATGAATTGAAAACGATTAATGTACAATTATAAAATTTCTCGTAAATTTAAATTACTCAGTAGTGTCACCTCTTAAAATACTTTCTTTTTAAATTTTAAGTGTAAGAAGCCACAAGTAAATGATAGACAAACACTTTTACACGTAATTTTTTTTGGCCAGTTTTTAGTTCGGTGCATGTGTTTCGTACTAAATACCCTGAGAAGAAACAGCCGAAACCAATCCAGAGGTCTCTTTTAAGGTCCAGACATAATCTTGGTCAACTCACATGAGGACTATGCAGATAATTGTCGGAGATGGTATACTGAAAAGAACCAGTCCAGTTAGTATAAGCATGTGTCAGTTATCGTGAACCTCAACTTGTAACTCAAGGTCCTCAACGGGACAAATAATTTAAGGTGCAACGGAAAGGGCAATTTTGGAGATCAGAAATACAAAGACCCAAAAAAGAAACAAGCTACCAGACATAGCCCCGGTGGAACCGCTGAAGAAACGGATTTGCAGGCCACGTTTACCGCAGACTGAATGCTAGATGGAGGCAGAAGGAATTGAAGTGGAGATCGGTAATTATTGTTTAAATCTGTTTTGTTGCTAAAGACTTGGTTTCGCCGCTTCTTTTGCCCAGCTTCAACAATAAGAACTGGGGACTGAATAGGGACTGTATTTTGTAATATTGATGTTTAAAACGTGTGTGTGAGTTATCAGGTTAATTTGAATATTTGACATTTAATTTTTAAATACAGCGCTGGTCATTAGACCATGGGCAGGCCACAAAACAGGAGGAGCAACGATCTGGACTGAGTGAGCAAGAGTCAGATACGACAGGTCCAGGACTGGATGCAGTGGCGAGTAATGGGAAGAACCTCTTATTATTGATTGGATACAGTTTGGTAAAAAAAAAGTAACTACATAACAGGTATTTTTTGTATTTACCAATACGGCTTCAGCTGTGTTACATTCGAGAAAGAAATCAAAGAGTAAGTTTTCCTATTAAGAAATATATCCCAAATTGGAATTGAACCCGATACATTCCAATGGGTGCGCGCTCTATTACATGGGACTGTATTGGGACGAAATGTGGGCGAACAATAATACACCTTAGTTACGTATTCCTTTGGGGAAGGCGTGCGGATATTGCATTTAGATTGCATTCATTTAAACCTCCATGGATTAAAAATCCATTGCCTCGTTATTTCTTATATAAAACGTTGTTTGGTACTAGTATCTTTGTTTAACGTTTGAATCTATGGTATTGTTTAATTATCGGTTGCTTCAGTGAAGGAAAACATCGTGGGAACCCAATATGCCTGCGAGATATTTCTCGGCGGCATGTAAAGCCAAGTCAGACGCCAATGGACGGCATAAAAACTCTGACACCAGGTTAGGTTTCCACATGATGAAGAAGAGGATCTGATCTTGACTTGAAGTTATGATGTTGGCAGAGGGGCGCTACTGGTGTGTGATTGCTCAGTGATATTAACTGAAAAACTAAAAGGCTGTGGTTTGCCATATTGTATATTAATTTTGTAGACATAAAAATTATATCGACCAGACAAAAGAATGTTGTTATAGTGAAAGGAGTATATAAGGGTCGTAGCAGCTGGTGTTCTGTGGTTTCTGGCTACCCTCATGGGGAAAAAGATATTGTTATCTATGATATACATAGCAACCTCTTTTACGTAGATATATCCGTAACATTTGCTTAATAATTAATTCCCAGTAAGTACACATTTATCCTTGACGCGAAGTCTATTTTTATCTCAATTAATGGGCATTACTCTCGAGCCCTGTTCTTCCTGTAAGGGTCCCGGGAAGGCCCAGTGCGGCCCATCCCGGCCCAATATGGCCCAACTTGACGTATACGCACCATTAACTTGATTACCTGTTGGGTGTGCCAATTAACCACCTATGCATTGGAACACAAGTGAAGTTGTTTGATGTGAGCGATGTTTGGGGTGGAAAGTGTATTTTTTTTGGTAGTTGTGTATGATCATTTATAATTATAATCAGCCTAGCCTTTTCCCAACTATGCTGGGGTCGGCTTCCAGTCTTACCAGATGCAACTGGATGCCAGTATTTTACATGAAATGACTGTCTATTTGACCTCCACAACCCATTTAGTTACTGTTAGTGTGTATGATCACGATCAGTAATGCTCCATATTCATTACTTTTGGTTTTATTCCATTTGACCACAGCGGGTCACAAGAAACATACAGTAGTAATAATAAAGTACAACCTTGCTATCAGTATTAATAATCTAAAGGAAGATATTATATAAAATGCCTCTAATAAAGTTTCATATCGGCAACATAATATGTCGAAAAATTCCCGAATATTAACGCGCTCCATTCCGACTTTTTCTAATTTGAATGTGTAGAAGAGTACCTACGCACAATACCGCACTTCATATTCATTCGTTCATATTACTTACAATATAACAAGCCCCATTTATATTATGAATGGGTAGAACTTTCTCCCACTTTGTAATAAAGAAATATTACGGTATAACCTTCAATCTTTGTTTAACAATACCGCTTAATTTCACTGTGTAATGGACATTCTCAGATTTAGATTTAAATACACAGTAAAGGGTTGCTTATAAAAATAACTTATGCTTATTTTACACTCGTGGCTAGGTCGGTTTAGATTACGTTTCACTTGTATGATGATATCAAACGGTCCGCGTAGAAAGGTCGCTCGTTGTAATAACACTACCGCCTAAGGGAAAAAAAGTAAATAAAGTCTAATCTAAAAAATAAAAATACAAAAACAAACTGAAAACTTTTTTTTAATACTTTAAACATCAGTAATGTTAAACTTACCTCGAACATAAATAATCCAATAAAACTATATTGTACGTACACAATCTTGTTCAGTACTTTATTTGCACAGTGACTTTTATTTCGCACGCAACAGTCGAGGCACTTATTTGTTTAAGTAGCAAGTTCAATAAACACTTGTATGGCTCGTAGCACTCGTAGCGCTACGGCGTAGGCGGCGTAGTGCGTAGACGGGCGGGCGTAGCGAGGTCCCGAGAACAACTGAGCGCGGCCGCTGCACCGCTCGGTCGGCGCCCGGATGCAAGCGTGCTCCGATATCCTTTTTGATTCTTACTAACTAGCACGATCGTTTATGTATGCGGCACTTTATTTTCTGGTTGCTTTAGAGATTTACGTTATTATTGGTTACGCTAGGTTTTAATCATTTTTTTAAACTGACTCATAAAACAATTTTGTAAAAAAAACTATACCAACCAACACTGCTACTCATATTTTGCACGTTTATCTCCCATCAGTCGAAATGAAAATTATAAATTGAATTTGTACGTCCAGAAGATGAATTAAGCGATATAAACAATCGCTGCGCAATCAGATTACCGTACGTTAACAAATCCGATTTTCGGTCGGCCGTATGCAACAATTTTACGATTCGTCCGTTCATTTAAGTTAATAGATTTGCGTGTTTGATTAAAGCCTCTACGATCTATAGAATTTGAGCGGCTGTCACAATGTTTGCACAAGAGCGATAGGCAATTATGAAGGGATGTAAAGGTAATAACTTCGAACAAATGGAAATATGACTATGTTCATCTTCGTCGTGAGGTTGAACCGCAAGACAAATGAAATTCCATTACGATATTAAAGAAAATCCCCAAAGCCGTCGGTGGCTTTATGAAAGAATTTAATAATAAGGAGCAGAATATTATTCAATTTTTCCTGAAAACAAAGATGGAGCAGGAAGAAAGTCTGTTCCCACCTGGGGCTCGGGGGCTAGTCGAATTTATTAGCATTCAAATGATTTATAACTAGCGAGCGGCAGCTGAATATTTTCTGATTCGTCTTAAATTAAATTCTTTCTTTCCTTTGGCTGGATTTCATTAAGGGTAACGAAATGCCACGGAGATGAAAAAGATAATCTGTGAGTCGCGGCCTGAGTGAGGACGCAGCCGTCAGCAGAGCGCCCGCATCCGATAGTCTACCCAACCACCCAGCCAGCAGTCCACACGTCACTGCTCACAATCTGTACCGCGTTCTTTTATGTAAACTTTCACGCGGTTTTCCCAACCAAAATACTACAAATGATACGCACCGAATGAATCGAAATCTGAAAAATGTTCGAGTATAATTTTTGCGGACCTAACTTGATTTGTGAATTTGTAACTCCAGGGAATTTACATAACAGAATTAGTAATTATCTTTGGCAAGCGAATATTTAATTCTTCGTGACATTTCTTTAACGGCTGACTTATTACCCAGGGCATATAATTATTGATTTCTTTATCAATTATTATTTTGCTTTGACTTTTACTCAATTTAATCTTTCCTTAACGGACTGATCTTTAAACAGGAAAACATAGACCCATCCTTATACAATCTTCTCATCACCCCTCACGAGATCAACGAAAAGTTAGCTACGGAAAGTCCACATCACGATGTTATAGCTACGTACTGTTATAACAAAATTGTACCTCCATTGATTTCAAGATAAGATAAGAGAGATTAGGGAGGGACGAGAGCCACTCAACCCAGCAATCAGTAACCGTGCAACAGAGAATACAAAGCACTAACAATAATAGACTTGGAAACATCTCGGCTGGTTAAGCCGCCGTCTAAAAGGTGGAGAAAGACCATTATTTTCACTGTATTTATAAAATACATGAACTATCAGGCGGTAGTACAGTGGTTACGGGAGAGAGCTCTCGCATCCGCGTAGCGTTTTAAAGCTAAAATATTTAACGAGCGCAGAGCAAAGAACAAAGCTTGCCCTGTGTTTAGCTGCACATGTCTGCCGTACCCCAAAGCCTCCGTCATTAAATTCAACGCCCCTTTATGCGTTTCTGACTTTGTTAACTATAAAAGAGCTTACAACTGAAATGGGCCACCGTTTGGCAGCATAAACGCTGTTGTGATATTCATATTTAATACCTTTGAAAACTTAATGTGTATTCTTGTGTTCAACTGGTATTAAAGGTTATTGGAAATATCAACATGTTATGTATGGTTCAAGCCGAAAACCTATAGTTTTGAGGGCGGAACCCTTATAAGTCAAACAAAGAACCTATAATATAGTTAATTCATGTCAATCTTTATGTTTATTTAGTTAAACAAGGAGCCTATAATACAGTTTATTCGTGTCACTTTCTATATTTCCCTCGTAGCTTCTTCGATTGTAGAAAAAATGTTTAAATAAGTACTTAAAACTTACTAAGCCAAATGTAGCTTTATAAATATCTAAAAAATAACGAAATAAAGTCTTGAAAATTGGGTTTGCACCCCTGCTTGTACAGAAAAGGCCATTTATTATATTCCTATAAGTTTTCGTTGAACAACATGTCTTTCAGAAATCTGTAAAAACTCTGTACATTTATTATTTAATGGGAGATCAAGTTTAATACTTTTTTTATAATTTATAAGTAGGTAAATTAATTGTTATATTCAAATAAGCTTGGAATCACTATGTAATTTACATATCTACATAAGTACATAATAATCTTCAAGAAAATTTTCAAGAATAAAAGTCTTATAAAATCAGGCGTAGGCGGTGGAATTTCCGACCGATTTTATAAATTACTTCCCGTTTTCTACCTAAACTATACAAATCTATTTATAAGTTAAAATAACTCATCAATTATTAAAGAAAATTACCTTAAACAAAATAGCCTTTTAATGCCATCAACGATGTATTGCTCCGTGACTGACCCAAATAAAACTTACCAATGGCAAACTGTCAAAGAAATTACTTAAATCTAAACTCTACCGTACGTGTGTATCTCACTGAACTCCTCCTAAACGGATGGACCGATTTGGATAAAAAAAATTGTGTGTGTTCCAGTGGATTCGGTAATGGTTTAGATTCACAATTGGAGCCGGTAGGTGGCGCTGCTGTCCGGGCAGAACGATGTCTGCCAGGTCCGTTAGTTTATTATAAAACGTTCACAGTTAACTATCAAAACTAGCTGGAAACCACCATTAACCTATTTATGAAGTGTAAAGTCGTATCAAGACCTCACGTCCGTAGAGAAATAAAATCGAATAGACGCATTACGGGCGCGCCGACACGCTACTAGTATACTAGTACCCATACACAGTCCTTTGCGCACTTTTAAAGTAGAACATTTGAAAAGAAGCGAGCTCTAATTACGTAGGCGTAACACGTCAAAGTATTTGAGAAGTACGCAAAGCATCAGGGGTTGATATTGTGAGGCGACGGAAAACAGCTTATAATCCCCGTCTGGACCCTTCACGGTGCAACCTTTTCCACCCTCGCCTTAGAAGAGTTTGGATAACGTACCCTATTTTTGTTATGGAAAGTTACGAAGGTATTTGTCTAAGCAAACAAGCTGCTGTTATGGTTGGCGTATAGTTTAACATCTTAACAAGAATACAGAATAAATTAACGTAAACATATTATAAATATACACACATACTAATTGATAACAAAAACTGCCTCGCTGGTCTAGTAAAAGCGACTCCTAGCATGAGGGTTTTCCCATCAAAAAATTCTCAATAGCACCCACGAAGTCTGGATTTGCGCCCGGTTGATGGCAATGGGCTCGCCCCCTATTACATGTGACTTAAACATAACTGACGAAATGTGGGTGTACTAATGGGTACACATCTGCTTAACCCTTCGGGGATTACAGGGGTGATGTTATGATGTTTAAACTAAACCAACACGTCAAACAAGTCATGTTGAACTAAGCCAATTTACAGCACAAATATAAAATTACGTCCCGATGACAAGCGAATCGAATAAAATATGGTGGCGTAGTTTCTATTTGGCACAATTACATGGCGAATTTCACAATTTGGCCTATTTATTTTTATAAACTAAGGTCGCAATTTCACGGGTTGCTTGTTGACATTATTGTGCCGACGTCAAATGTTCTTGAATCTGGGACCGCGGTTGGTCTAATGAGCCGTGGGGGCAGAGGAGCTGGAACGAGTGTCAATGTGCACCGCTCATGGTGGCTCAGGACCGCATAACGACCCGACCTCACGCGCACCTCTGCTAAATGTATGTGACCTCAACTGAACTTACCTGCTTAGACCATGTTATATGTGGGGAGGATTGGGAGGAAGCTGGATTGTTTTAAACCGTTGCGGACTGTAATGTACAGGATAGTAACTGTTCGGAATAATTATTTATATCATTAAGTGCCTGTTGCGTCTCTCTGCAGGGCGAGGATTTTCCCATTTTTGCATATTGCACTATCTCTTGAAAATTCGACGAGACCAAACTCGTCATTGATAATTAAATACGATTGATAATTTCAGACTTGTAGGTAAATAAATAAAATCACGCTTTTAAATCTCTGTCTCAGTGTAAAAAAGGAAGCACGTTCAGACATTCATCTTCCACGAGCTTAGCTTCTCCGAAACAGAAACAAAACACAATCGCTGTTTTTCTTTTCCGAACGAGTCGTAAATATTTTTTAGTTTTAATTAACAATTGGCCAGCGACAATTGTATCATCTATACTAACCTTTTTGTTTATCCTATTTCAACCACTAGCACTGTATAACAACATAGGCAAACGTTTGCGATTTACAAACGATAATCCGTATTAATTTGATGTACACAAATTCCTATTATCCTTGTTTGGTTTGCAATGAATTCGATAGAGAATATACACGATTTCCATTTTCAATCGTAGAGCTTTCGCTCTCACGGTCGTGTTGAATATTTCAATAATGCTTTACATGTACACAATTAGTGTTCTCCAATTTGAGCCTATTTACCATGGCGAAATATACTTGATCACTGACGCATCGTAACAGGAGCTCATTTACTTGTATTCATTTCACCCATTCAACCGTGGAGGCTGTGTCTGAAACCAGATGAGCGTTAAAATCATAATATTCGAAAATAAAGTTTTTAATGAGCATCGAATTCAATAAAAGCAGCAACAATGGCGTGTGTGAACTCGTATTGTGACTCTTTTGTTTAACGCCAACGACGTCATTATAAATTTTTCACCGCAACTGTCTAATGAGTGACGCTATATTATTAATGTATGTTTATGCATGAACTAACCACAGTTTTCATATTTGTTACACCTTTATTTATTTTGGTTTCGAATACGTATGTCATTTTACTTCAGTGTACCACAGAAATTTTATACGTTAAATTAATTGTGTTGTTTATGAGCCAATTATTTAATTAATTACTTTTATTTTTGGTATGAAGGCTTTTATATTCGCAGAGCAAAATATATAATGTAGATAAAACTTGTAGAATAGTAACGAAGATTGCTGAAGTTCCAAAACGTTATTAATTTCAAAACACATTCCCGCCTATACAAAATTGAAAATTGATAAAAGCTATTTCCGTCAAATCTATCGAATTACACAGCACTCAATGGCAAAAGTGTTCCGTGCTTTACAAAAGTATGTAGAGCTCTAGTGGCTAGAATAGGGCACTAGATTCTTTTTGAGGGCTCCTATCGCGAAAGGATCATGTAACGCTGGTTATTTTGGCGGTGAATTTCGGCAGGTCAGCGAAGCAGTGCCGAGGGCCGCCGGAGGAGGCATCGCATGGCACCGGAAATAATGACTGCCGCTCTGTAATTGGAACGGGCCGGCGCATAGCTAGTGACTCGTCACTGCCTTTGCCGGCCCTTTTATTTTTTAATTTTTCCGGACAAAGTATCCACTTTAATTGTTTGAAGTATTTCAGCTGTTTTTTAAGGCAAAGTGTACTTTCATTTTAATATTATATTTTTTTGTTAGGTTACAAAGAGAATACTTAGGTACCCTTTTTCGTACACATTTAGGTGCCTCAAGTATCAAAAACTTTATAAATGTTTGAAAATTTTGAACGACTGAAAAGAATTAGTAAGTAGCTCCCAATTTGCAATGCTTTTACGGTTTGGTATTTTAAACGTGACTAGAAATACTTCGTTAGGTTTTGTTCACCAATGTTCGTTAAAATAGTTGTTTTATTTTTTCATTTTTAGTTGTAGTCCTATACAAATATTTACTATGCATTTAACGTCCAACCAAGAATCCTAACCCTTAACCTTCAAGATTCCCTTATTTTTGCTTTCAACTCCTAACCGTTGAGGAGTAGTACCTTCCATCATCAGCTCATCAACATGAAGTGATGACTGCTAGATGCAAATACTTGAATAGCGTCAGAAAAAGCACGAAACAAATAGTACGTACCTATGAAATTTCAGGGTTGCCCGGATTTCTCTGAGATCCCATCACCAGGTCCCGGTTTCTATATCATGGTACCACCCTTGAAATATCACCTTTACAATAAAAAAAGAATCATCAAAATTGGTTTATAAACTACGAAGTTATTAGCGGATACACATAAACGAAAAATGTTCATAAATTACAAAAAATGTTCATAAAATGAAAAGTACTGGGTCAAACAATGTCAAATTTTTATGGGACCAAATGGCAACTATTACGCATCAAACTAAAAAAGAATCACGTAAATCGGTTCATAAATCTCGGCGTAATCCGGTGTATATACATAGAAAAAAAAAAAACATACCGATCGAATTGAGAACCTCCTCCTTTTGGGAAGTCGGTTAACAAAACTGGCCAAGTGCAAGTCGGACTTGCACATGAAGGGTTCCGTACCAACGTAGTAGGGAAGCCCCCTTTAATTTGTATTATTTCTTGTTAAAGCGGCAACAGAAAAACATATTTTGTGATAAGTTTGTTTTTCATAGAGTTTGTATAAATGACAAAGTTATATGTGCGGTTTTTTAAATGTGCTATATCTCCAAAACTATTTACTATATATTGTTCAAACTAACTTCGATTGAAAATTTTTATTGTGATCTACAGCATATATTTATTGTAGGCTTTTCACTCTCTTAGTTTAAAAGTTAGAGGACATTTAGACACATTTTACCACTTTGGAAGTGGTAAAATGTATTATATCTTTCAAACCATTGACTTTGAGAAAAAATAGTTTTAGAAACCTCAATGTCATTTTTTAATACCTGTCTATAAACACCCCACACGTATAGGTTCGATAAAAAAAAGTTTTTATTAGTTTCAGTTCTATGTTTGTTTAGTTCCAGACCCTTAATCTTTTAATTTTCTAATTTTTGTATAAAAATCGTAAAGCGGTTCACAGAATACATCTACGTACTTAGTTTCAACTGTGTAGTTTTAATAGTTTCCGAATAAAGTGGCTGTGACATACGGACGGACAGACATGACGAATCTATAAGGGTTCCGTTTTTTGCCATTTGGCTACGGAACCCTAAAAAGTACATAAAAATTTGACGAATAAGCGGTTTCGCACGAAAAGGCGTCTTGCAGGTATTCTTTCTACATAGTAAACAAACGAATCCAAAATAAGACTTTATTTATATTCTGTTTATTTTATTATTTTATAACTTAGTGCTATACAAATATCCTCTATATAATTGGCAGACAAATTATGTTCATTCTAAACTAATTCACCAATTTAACAAGTCACCATGCAGCATAAAATTTTAATAGCCAATTTTCATAACGTCTCCAAAAATGTTGGGACGACGGGGAGTCTATGTAAGTAAGTAGAAAATAGCTGCATGTTTGCCAGTGGTGGCTGGCACGAGTCTCAGCATGTGCAGGAAATGATGCCGTCCGGCGGCCGCCCCCGCAATTGAAACACCGGCCGTCGAGCACGCCTAAATTACTGCACGGAAAACGATTACGTACTACGGAAATTTAGTTAAATACTTATTACACGAATAATTTACCCCCCCAGGGCTACCCAACCTTCAGTTACACATCCCAATATTATTTATTCTACACTCCCAAACTTTGTCAGGTTATTCTCAAAGGAAAATTGTACTTTGTTACTTCAATGCAATTTGTCAGTTGGAAAATAAACTGATTTTGTTGCAAACTGAAATTGAGAAAATGCTCGTATACAGCGCCACTGAAGTTTCAGGAGCAGTGTAAGAGAAATAAAATAGTTTTTTGTAGGTACGTGAAGCTGTATAACTATTTTAAAATGTAGCAGTTTTGTATGAAGTTGTTACAAGCTTCTACTTATTACGGACAAACGTACTTGCAAGCGAACATCTCGATAGATAGATGGTTCTCGAGTGTAGTGTACGTGAGTGGTCAATAAAATGCATTGATGTAACATAAAACTTAAGGCACTCTCTTTAAATTGTTAGCAATCAAACTATCGAAGACTTTTTAACATTCAGGATTCGATAAAATTGTTCCATTGTTATCCATACTATTGACTAGCTTATTTTCAATTTCTCAGCGTATCATGGTCTTAAAAGTTCTGCAACAGACATAATTATACTATGTATGTTTACGTATTAGAGACTTTTACTCCGTGATTCAATTTCGTGCAAGTTTTTGAAGCGAAGTTACTAGGTACTATAAGATTTATAAAGTAAAGCGGTTGTTTGCTCATGTTGAAGTTGAAAACAAGGATGAATAAAACACAAAAATATTCTTCAAATAAATGAATTATTAATTTTCAAATTAGATACTATACAAGTCAGAAACTAAACCAAGAGAAGGAACGTCAAAAATGGAAAAAAAGACTGTAACAAAGACCAAATCCCATAGATAATTAAATTATACAGTCTGCGGATAGTTTTATATGCGAGGCAATACCGAGACTGATAATCGTGACAGCGGCCGCCTCGAGAGGATCAAGACTGGGCCTTAAGAAGCACCTGATCCCTACCAAGCCCGGGGCGGCGCTACGTAAACTTCTACAAACGAATTAGACGGAGCGCCTAGAAAACGGGATTATCCACTAACTGTTTTACCCGTTTTACCCTACGAAAATAGGTTCGCGCCGTAATCGAGTGTTTGTACCGTTTAAGGTATGGTTACACTACTTAAGTGAAAAGTAATGATAACAGCTTTGTTGTAAATTAAAGGGTTGATTTCAGATTAATTATACAATGAGACGCTTAAAAGCATCTAAAGTTAAAACTATAAGTTCTTAATAAACTGACTTGGCCACTCATTAACACTGATACAAACACACTGAACGCTGTATTTGCAACGGCACCGAAATATCGGGAATTCGAAACAAACATGGTAAATACTCCGTTTTCCGTGTTAATTATAAAAGTAGTTAGTCCATGACTTTAAAACAAATGGACATGATTATATTTTTCAGTAAAAAATTTAGTTTGTATGCAGTGTTGAGTATAAATGTAGATAGTTATACGAGTAGAGGAAGACCAAAGAAACGATGGACGGACTGCGTGAAAGATGATATGGCTAGAAAGGAGGTGACTGCAGAGATGACGAGTCATCATCATCAGCCTATAAATGTTCCCACTACTGGAACACAGGCCTCCTCTCTTTGACGAGTAGTAGAAGATAATTTTGGAAGAAGAAGACATCCTGCGCCGACTCCAAATGAATTGGGATAAGAGCAAGAGAGTGATGATGCAGAGTAAAGTACATATTAACATGTTATTGGTTTTGGTATTGATATAAAAAATAACGACCAAATCAAATTTGACCTTTATTTTAAATTTGCAATCAACTTTAAACATGCCTAACAATTATGATACCAATAATTAAATGATATTTCGAACAAACACGCACACAAACTACCAATTACAATTTCTAAATTGGATAGCAAACAAAACATGTTCACAAATGCATTTCAAATATTCAATCATTTTAGTCTCGAAACAATCATGTTAGTTGAGGACGTCAGGCGTTGTTATTATTTTACATTTTCCGTGAATAGAATATTTTGTGAACAAAAATAATAAATGAACGAAACCTTTTGTTTTATACTTCCGAATTAATTATCTGTTGAAGTTTGTGGAATTTTGAGTTTAATAGAGATTCCCCCTGTAGCTGCAGCATTCAGTATATTTGTAGCCGCAAAGGAGTGCAATACGTCATTCCGAAAGTTACTACGAATTACAAGGCGCCGAATGTGAACAACTTCTTCTATGGGTACAGTATTATAACCACTAAATAATGACAACCTAACGCAAAAACTTTAACACCTACTGTACCCAAATGTATGAACTACAGACGTTTTTCGCGATTACGTTGTTGAGCTATGATGGTCTTTACCACATGCCACATGCTGGCCTCGACAGGAAGGGCTAAGAAGGAACATGGGTGGTTTTTAGTCAGTAGAAGTCTGACACTCCCTTTCGCTATGCCCAAGAGCGGGAGGAGTTATTCGACGATTTTCCACCCGCCAAAAAAAAAAAAAAAGTAATGGTCTTTACCACATACGTACTAATAACGACACCTTTCTGTTACACGCCGTATGCGGCTACTTATAATTATGATTTATTCGAAAGTAAGTTTCGTAAAAATCAAACTCATAATTATTATTAACTAACTGTTGCCAGCGATCTTCGGTCGCATGTAATTATAAAAAATAAAAGGTTACTTCCCTTTTTGAATCGGATTTTGTTAACAACATCAAGAGTTTCATATCTACACGGAACCCTAATTATTTTTCTATCATAAAAGAACGTAAGCGTAGGCTACGTTAGACCTTATAACATCAGCTATCAGTCAGAAAAAGTTCTCCAGAAATTAGCAGGAACAAACAGAAGTTGCAAAAAAAGAAAAAAATTACAGTAAAAGAAGTTATTTTGATATTACAAACACCACTTAAATTTTACAAACTAAAATGAAATGATTTTGTTTGTATCTATCATTTACCTATTCTTGTATATTTCAAGTAAAAACACGGTCGACTTAACAAAAACTAAGAATTTTACAGCAAATATCCTCCTCGACAGTCTACAGACGACTAAAGTACCGTTTGATGAATGTGTCTCCGCCCTAACACCGTGTAATTAGATTGTATTAATTCAATTTAAGTATTTAAGTTAAAACTTAATTGAATCTTCAACAGAGCCGTTAGGTACAACGTTTATTACATTAATTAAACGGTACCTTCAAACATCACTGAAATCTCATTTTGTATCTACAAACAAAAAGCGACGTTTTCAGGCCTTTTTAAAAGGGAAAGTGGAATGTATACTAATAAATTAAGTTAAGTCTAATAATTATTACTGTATACTATATAGTCAAAGACAAAGTACTAACTGTTTTCTAATAGGTCCTCTATTTGGAAACACAAATTTCAATTAAATTTGAAAAAGTAGGTACTAAATCTTTAGCGTGTGGGTGGGTGTGTCTGTACACACACACATACACTTATACAATTGATTGTATTTTAGTTTTTTTTGACGGTGTCCACATAATTATCTAACAACATTATACATCATCTTGTATTTAGATCCCTAAGGGGTAAGCAGAGATGTATCTATCTTACATGTATTCCTTTTACTGAACAAATAATTTAATTTCGCTTTACTTACCGTAGTAGATACCGTTACAGTCTAATAAGAACATAAGCACTTTAAACAACAGCTAAAAACTGAACTTAGTATTAATACAGGCATTTGGTTGATAACATCTTAACGTCTTCCTAACATAATCCGGTTCTACTAAGGGTTGCGGAGGTCAGGCGGTAACACAATAGTGAGTCTTCATTATCTCGCAAAATGAAAACCGACAACTTAGTGAAGTAGTCGGAATTACGGTGTAAGGAGTCTGTTCATTACACCGTATCATACCATGACCGTGCTGTGAACGTGTTTAACCGCTTACGATGACCGTTTTAAACTGGATATAACCACTTATAATAACCGCTTTAAACTCGTTATAACCGCTTATGATGACCGTACTCTTCTTTCTTCCTCAATCGTGTGGTTAGTTCCTAACTTGGTGTCAGAATTTTTATGCCACCCATGGTCTTCTGACGTGACTATACATGCCGTCGAGAAATATCTCTCAAGCATGCTGGTTTCCCGTCGGGGCTGCGGGTTGTTCGCAAGAGATACCGCGGCCTCGACATGAAGGGCTAAGAAGGAACATGGGTGGTTTTTAGTCAGTAGAAGTCTGACACTCCCTTTCGCTCTGCCCAAGAGCGGAGGGGGTTATTTGATGATTTTTCACCCGCCAAAAAAAAAAAAAAAAAAAATGGCTTATTAAGCCCGTTGTAAATGCGTATGATACGTTCTAGTAGGCTTAAAAGTCCGTATCTTGTTTAATTTCGTGCCTCATACGTTCATAGGACGATCATGGTATGGTACGGTGTAATAGGCAGACTCCTTTACGTGTAACTTCTCCCTGAATTTCTAAGAGTTTTAGTTCAGGTAATTTCATTATTAAAAATTCTCGAAAGCTATACAAATTTTGAGAATTTAATGTAATTGAGGTTTAAGAGTATAAGAGAACTGTTTATTTTTACCCGACTGTGGCTATGCCCAAAAGGAGGGTTATTATGGTAGTTTTCTGAAGGTTGGGTTGCCGAGGTCAGACTGTAACACAATATAGTGAGTATTTGTTACCACGCAAAATGAAAACCGACAGCTTTCCGATGTAGCCGTAATCACACTTTCCATGTACCTATTTAATTATTTAAACTGAATTCCTTAGGAGTTTTTGAACAGGTAATTTCGTTAATATAGCTTTAGAGAATTAATTACTTAATTTACGTTTAAGAATTTGCTGGGATCATTTTTGGAGCATTATGATCTGGCAGGATCAGCTTTACGATGTTTTTCTGAATGATTTTTATTTTTACTTTATAAACGGTTAACAAGGAATTGTACGAGAATAATCAGGCACAAATCCAGATTATGTGTCTGCTATGCTAAATTCCTAATAGGAAAATACAATAACACTATGCCCGACCTGGCAATCGAACCCAGGCCATCATGCACAGCGCTTCTGGCTACTGGAACAACGAGGCAGTCAATCATATCAACAGAAACAGGTAATCATATCGGATTTTTATCAACGAAAAAGTTTCGTATGTCGTAAGCCTTCTTAAAGTGGAGGTACCTCTTCACATACTCAATAAAAACTGGATTAAGGTCCCTGTACTAGAAACTAAAACGTGTAAGTCGGTGAAACCTGTGAACAAGACTTTGTTATCCCTGAAATCCAAGCAATTTTCAATAATCCTGCTGAGAAACTTTTCCTTTTGTGGCTCGTATTTTGTTCAAATAAATGGTGTGTATTTAGTTTGTCTGCTTCGTTCGTCTAGCTAGTGGTTGCAAGCGCGACTGTTGTGCATGAGATCTTGGGTACGATTATCAGGTTGGGCAAAGTATTAGGTATTGTATTTTTCAGGAATTTCGCAGAAGTAGCCACGGACTTAAAAAAAAGTGGCAAAATGTGGGCGTACACCTCTACCTAACCATTTTTTTGTTTCTTGTGGTGGGAAGTCATCAAATAACCCCTCCCGCTCTTGTGCAGAGTGAAAGGGAGTGTCAGACTTCTACTGACTAAAAACCACCCATGTTCCTTCTTAGCCCTTTATGTCGAGGCCGCGGTATCTCTTGCGAACAACCCGCAGCTCCGACGGGACCTCTACCTAACCCTCCAGGAATTATAAGCGTGATGTTATGTATTTACGTATGTGTAGTTCGTGAGCTAATTTGCCGTATGTTAAGCAAAAACTGACTGATTATCCCTAAGTTGGGATCATGATCATCTAAGATGCCATTAATTATGAAAAATGTTTAAAATAAAAGCGTACAATACTTTATTATTCATTCCTTTCATAACAAGCTGGAGAGCTTTTCATAATAATTTCGTCAATAAATACTCATTTTCAAAAGAAAACCATCTCGATGTTATTAATAACGTTTATTAATAACATCGAGGGCCAAATAATCACCAAGCTACATTTACCAACACAAGAAAGTAATGTATGAAAATTGCACCATTTTTACGAGTAATCGTTCCGCAATTTATTTATCATAATTATATTGCATTTCCAGTCGTTTCCGACGATCCCCGGTCCCCCGCGACTGTAGCCATCCCCAGTCCAATAATCGCCATAATTAATTTTATTTCAATCCATATCGATGACAGCCATTCGATTAAATATTATTACAATATGCAAAGGTTTTATTAATTTTTAAGTTTATTATATTTGTGATGTAAACAGGAAACATGCATTTATTCACGGAAGCTTAAAATAACGTTGAATTTAACTTATGAAATGATTTTTAATCCATACATTCCATTTTGCACTTTAAAACTTATTGGCAATAGTGTTAAAAATATAAGCTGCCCTTAAAAACATGCATGAATTCGTAGCTAGGCATGCTCTTTCAAATATAGTGTCACAAGCCCATTTCCCAATCTATATAATATATATGTCGTAGGATAATTTGATACTTCGAATCTTCGCGGAAATCCTAGGAAATCCTAGGGGTTTTGCGAAAACGCGGATAATTAGACATAGGCGAAAAATTTTTTTAGGGGCGGCATGGGCACCGGGCCGTAGGCCGACGAAGGAGGCCGGCGGAGGCCCGGCACTTCGGGGACAGAAGATATTAGTGTTATTTAATATGCGAGCGAAGCGAGCGCGCGTTGAAAAAGCTTTTGCTTTCGACGTATTTGGTGACCATTAATCCATTTTGGTAACTATGTCTAATTATCCGCGTTTTCGCAAAACCCCTAGGATTTCCGCGAAGATTCGAAGTATCAAACTATCCTACGACATATATAAAAGAAAGACGGGTTTGTTACAACACTTATAACTCGAGATCTGCTGAACCAATTTTCATGGTTATTGATTCGTTGGATTTGTCTCCGCCCCGAATAGCATAATACATCTTAAAAACAATGAAAACTAGATATGTGTAATGAATACTTAATCATTTCAATAAATGCTGATTTGTCATGTCATGTCAAACTGTTGTCCAATCCTGTCAAATACTGTAACAACTATTCATGACATGTGTGCGTTCAGAAATTTATTTTTTGTAAAATGTCTCGAAAGTTCAGGTACTGTTTTATTTGTTTGTTTTAGACATTAATTTGTGTAAATTATTTATTAACTATTTAATTTTTAATTTCCGAAAATAATACCTAAGATTTATTCTACAGGTTAACAAAAGTTTAAATGTCTTTTTATAGGTTGTCTATGATTTTTCTTGACAAGCTATTCATACGTAGTGGTTATATACTCTTTGAGCTATTGTCTATGTCTCGAAAGTTCAGGCACTGTTATTATATTTGGTGGTTTTAAGGTAGGGTAGTAGGTAGGTAGGGTAGTAGGTAGGTAGGGTAGTAGGTAGATAGGGTAGTAGGTAGGTAGGGTAGTAGGTAGGTAGGGTAGTAGTCGGTAGGTCGGGTAGGGGGTAGGTAGGGTAGTAGGTAGGTCGAGTAGGTGGTAGGTAGGGTAGTAGGTAGGTAGGGTAGTAGGTAGGTCGGGTAGGGGGTAGGTAGGGTAGTTGGTACGTAGGCAGGTAGTAGGTAGGTAGGGTAGGAGGTAGGGTAGGACGTAGTAGGTAGGTAGGGTAGGAGGTAGTAGGTAGGTAGGTAGTTGGTACGTAGGCAGGTAGTAGGTAAGAAAAAGGGCATTGCAACGCATGCCGGGAACAGCTAGTAAAAAATAAAACAAAAGCCATTCAACCAATAAATCACCGAATTAATAACAAAGCCAACATTGCTGGCAGTGCACTGATAAACATAATTATGACAATTACATTAAGTTTATTGCATTAGATGCGGTCTCACGGTGCAAGCAATCAACAATTATTCACGAATATAAACGTCATGTCACACTGGAATTAACTCTGTTAGCTCGTAAACATGTCCTGACATTGATTTATTGCATTAATTCCAGACTCCAAGCCATAATCATTTAGAAACAAGTGTTTACATAAATCACTTAAGTAAATAAAATTGTTTACCGGTGTATTGAATAAACAAGGTATAAACTGTAACTAATGTTTATAAAATGCGTAAAAGTCTCATTTGCAAAGAGTTTTTGAGCAAGGCGTCCACTAAATTTACTACTAACTCAGAAATTATGGAATCTAAATTACTTCATTTTATTTTTAAGCGCGTATTATTAGTATTTTATTACACTATGAGAATTTTTCAGGTCGTAAATTCGGTTTTAATAGACTTATTTGCTTCGTGATAATATACTGGCTGCTCTTTCAGTGCGGTTTTTTGCTCATAAATTAACGAAGGTGCAGAAAAAAAATTAGTGAGTCACCAGCATTAAGTTTGTGTAAAGAAATAGACGATACATCAACGTCAGGGTGGCGCTGAAGCTAAGAAGTGATTTCCAAACGAAACTCGACGTTCAGGAATGTTAAGCGATTCCGGGAGGGACTTCGTGCGAGCTAACATCCAAGAGGTTCCAGCTAATTACTGCTACGAACGTAATACTGCAAAATTGCTTCTGTAATGTTTTACATTGCTGGAGTACTACAAAAGGGGGAACTCCATTGAGATTTTTCCGTAATTTATTACATCATTCACGGTAGCGCTACACTTTTTACGTAGAGATCGGGCTGTAATACAGAACCAGAGAGACTATTCAGTTTATTTGAATTGTGATACTTATAGTTTGGAAGATGTTAATAAAATAGAATTACTGAAAAAAATCATAAACATCTTAAATGATAATTAGAAAGACAAAATGACGGGGGCCCTGATAGTTTCTATCTTATCAATTAAAACTGCAAATAAAACAAACGAATGACGGATTTCATAAAATTGTGACACAATTACGAAAAGGCGTTAATAATTTTTAATCAGATTAAATTAAGGCTAGGGATATACCTACCTTAATTTAATCTAATCTCACATTCAAAACGTTTCTGTAAACTTAAGAAAAAAGGGGCTTCATAAGGTCCTTACCATACGGGACACAAAAAGAACTTGTATATATTTTCTTTTTCATTGGCGAGTCAAAAATGTCGGCTGTCTACATTAAGTTATAAGTTTAATACACAATGTCTAATCCTAATTGTAAAGAACAAAACAATCAGTAAAACAGAAAAGATAAAAGCATTGTCGCCTTGAAACGTTCACGTTTTTGCCAAGGGTCCGTCGTAAAACTTTATTAGGCGCATTAAGGTCGCGGTTGAATCCTGTTTATGTAATCGCCGCCGGGGACCTTTAGCAGGAAAAATATTAAGTGAAAAAAGAACACACAATGTCACCCTAAGTAAGATTATATTTATGACGACCTATATCTAAGGAGAGGGTGGTCAGGGGCACTCAAAATGTCAGGCTAAGCGAAATGAGACGAGAGCTCGCATCACATATGAAACATAGGAGCGTCCGCGGCGGTCGGGTCTGCGGGGCCACTCGTAACGTAACATGAAGATAAGCATTTGATTGTAAGCGGATAATATGTATTTTGCTGTGGACGATCTTTTTCTCGTACACAATAACATTTCCCAACAAATACAACCAGATCGACAAAGATGTAAATCTTAACTATCCTAATAACGGTTACAATTCCAAGACATTCGGAAACTCCGCGCCAAATGTAATTCCGTGAAATGTGATTATATGCAATTAAACATATTTCCTAAATACATTTCCGACAACGGAGCACTTAACGTCTTTGTTAAATCGTTTCTACAGTAGGCACCTTACTTTATTCCGCGCCGTCTCTACTTGGTGCTCCGTGGCACGAATAATTTCCTTAATATTGCTCTGCGAAATCTTATTCAAATAATCAGAAGTTCGCGACTCCAATCCGCCTAGATGCAAATTGCATGCAGACTGCTTAATTAACAGCCTAGATACTGCACAAGCTGCACCGATATCAGGCGCCATTGCGTTTCAGTTATTGTATTGTATATCTTATTAGCCTTATGTTAATGTTGATTTTGTTTACGAAAATTGAATTGATGGGAAGTGATTTCTATTCAACGAATAACATTCACGAGGATTTTCTTACTTATAAAACAGACTCTATTCTATCAGCGGTAATAACAATGAATAATGCAGAAAAGAATCAAAACGACTGCATAAAAGATGGGATTGTTATTGCAGTGGGTGTACAGGCAGTAGGACAGTGAGTAGTGATCTGTCAGTGGGTGCCCGTCTTACGAGCGACGTCGGGCTTACACGGATTTGAGGGGGTAACCGTCTCCGGCTCACGTGACTGATGCGCTATCCTCGGCCACATTTCTTCTACCGTTTAATTAAGTCGGTGACTCGCCGATTAACCTGATGCGTCTTCCACGATATTGGATCTTTTTAAACTTGAACGGTAATGTTGTACTAACATCTTTTGGCAAGTCTGTCTTCGGGACTTTGCTGAAACCTTGGTGTTATATTAATAATGCAATATTTTTTGTACCACTCAGATAATTAAATTATTCACCTACATGGCTTTGAGAATCAAATTAGAACTTTAATCTTGGTAAGTAAAATTTCAGTTTAAGTTTAATTTAAGTGAACGAATCATTATGACTTTTTGTGCATGTAGAATTATAGAACTAACCGGTCTAGACTTACAAAAACAACAAGATAAGATTCTGAAAAGTAATCATGCCAAACTCAATATGATAGAACATTATTATCTTTGACATCAAATATAACTATATTTCATTTTGAAACCACAGCGGTCATTCCAAGTATATAATACAGTCAAGTATCTCCTTTCAAACATTCATAACAATTTCTTACCTCAAAGGGTACAATTCAAATATTTTATATAAAGTTTTAACGAGCTCACGTATCAGCAAATAAAACATGATTTGAAAACAACGCAGCCGTAAAATCCGAGCATTTTATGTGACTCCATTATCTTCAGTGAATTCTCATGCATGAAGAAGTGTTTATTTTCACTACGCATGTCTAGTGTATGTCCCGAATTCACGTATGTATAAAGCATAAAGAAGTTCATAAAACTGAACTTCGTCTTCTTAGTTCTTATAGTCGTGTCTTCGACGTTTTATCACTTAGCTTTAAAAGTATCTCGTAAATCAATGACGGATTCATACCATATCGAGGTCATATAAAATAGAATCATATACTTCAGATTTCACGGAAATAATCCGTATACAAATTACTTTATAAAATGTATTATGCAAGCGTTAAAAATATTATATATTAGTATTAACTGGGTTGTGGAGGTCAGATAGGCAGTCGCTCCATGGAAAATACTGGTATTCAGCTGCATCCGGTTAGACTGGAAGCCGACCCCAACATAGCTGGGAAAAGGCTAGGCAGATGATGATGAAGCGTTAAAAATATTATCAGGCTCTACTTAGCTTTACATAATACAAAGGTAAGTAATATTCAGAATTAACTTGAATTGATTTTACACATACATTACATAAACTACGTCTTTTTCTCATGCGGGTAGGCAGAAACCACAGAACGCCACCTCCTACGATCCTTACATACTCCTATGGCCTCGTCGACGGTCATATTATTATATCTGGTCATACACACACGCCGGTTGCAAGTAACGTACCTGACCTTTCTTGACATATTAGAACATATTAGATACAATTACATACCTATTTAATTTTCTGTTCCAAATATCTTATGAGGTTTTTTTTGTTAGCCCCAAATGCCCCACTCCTGGGCAAAGGTCTCCTTCCATCTATATTTACTCCTCGATTTAAATTTTCAGTAAATTAAAATAGAAACTAATACTAATAACGCACCATAAAGAAATTGTGGTGCGTTATTAGTATTATCCAAATTACTGCAAATTGCATGTAGTAATTGTATGTAACATGTAGTTGTCATTTTTATGGCTCACATATCGACGCCTTAGAGTGAAAACCTCGTAAGTGTAAAAGAAGTAACTTTTCAGGAGGAAGAAAAAACTGTGTACTCTGATTTATTTTCCCTAGAAACGCAACAAAAAAATATTGAGCAAAAATGCATTCCCGAGGTTTTCACTCGGCGACGATAAATAAAAACAACTTATTTACTCGTACTTCTCACATTACGATACTGCACTAAACACCAGTAAGTACAACGTCGTATGTGGCGGTACGTTAGGCAAGTTATGTTAGTACTGGAACCATTTCGCTACTCGCTAGGTAACTGTAGTCACATTTACGCTCCTTCAGACTCTCACGGACAACTTGTCCTCGTGAAGATGTGACTGTAAAAGTTTGATCAGTAAGAAAGTTTTAATTGCTACTGAACGGCATTTCCAGTGTGCCCCGACGGAGTTCATTTTGCAAGTATTTTATTCGTACGGAGGCAATAATTTGCCAGAACATATTTTATGTAAACACGGTGTACTTACTTAGGGAAGAGTGTTAATTAAGATGGACTGTCTTGTGTTTTAGGCTATTACAGTTAGGTATCTTTGATTATTGTAAGGAATTTTGTAGGACTTTCATAAATGATTAATCACCACTTTATGCTACTCTTTTGCCAAATGTGCTTTTTGTAATTGCTACTCTATTAGGGTCGATGCAACGCGGTTTCTCCTTCCCTTCTCTCTTGTCAGACTTGACGGCATTATCTACTCCTCTCCTTTTCAACTCATTCCTCACACACTTAATCCATCTTTTATCATCCATCAACATTGACATTCATCACTTTTTTCATTACATGTCAATTATCAAGTTAAACGACTTCCCTTAAACTTTTCTTAACTTAACTTTCAAACTTCCTCTAATTTCCTCATTCGTTACTTTTTCAATTCTTGTCTCTCCACACATCTATCTCAACCAACTCCGCTACATGTATTCGTTTCCACATCCCAGCATCCTGATCATACAGTACAATATTTAATTTTCCCTTTAGCTTGAGGGGCATCCGTGGTAGATAAAAATAATAACAAAAATAAACATGTTTCTCTCTCCACATCCTAAATAAACTGTAATTATGATCTTGTCCTGAAATAACCGTCAACAAAGAAATAATAAAACTTATTGTTCACGGAGGTGTCATGAAGACTGTAACAAGGGTGTTTTATGTGTGCACAGCCTATTATGTAGCCGTACCCACATAAACACGCGCACCTTGACGAAAAACTGAGCTGCCTTTAGTAAACAACTCTTTAAACACATACTTTGGGCGCACATTTTATTATCAGAGTAATATACGCAAGTAACGTATTTCGAATATCAATAAACATTGTTGTATATCTGGATGGAATGTATCAGGCGACGTCTTCGAAGACGGGTATGTATGTAATACCTACTACATGTTACCTACATTCGATTTGTATTCAGAGTTCGTTAACTCTGCTCGCAATGATTACCCTGAGGCAAGCGCGTTTCTGACGCGAACATGTAGCTGTAGCTACCTTATATTGTTAGTAATATGTCGTACATTATTACTCAATTATGCTAAATAGTACAAACTAATATTCAAGATTAGTTTGACGAAATTCGAGATTGTTTTCCTTTGTTATAAAGTTTAATTGATAGGCGACCAGAATATATTAATCCGTGTTCCCTAATCGGTAATTCATGTATTCCGTAAAGGAAATAAATAACGGAAGAAAAATTAATTAATTTTATCGTTATAATTGAACTTAGCCTGAAAATATGTAATCCAATGCCTACATATCGGTGGGTATTTTATTTTATTAAAACCTCCGTTTTCAACGCTCGACCGTGCAACAAATTATTGTTATTACGTTTTCAATTCGAAATTCATACGTGAAAACGGGTTTGAATTTTCATTTTAAAACTAAATTCGGCTTGCAAACCACGTCAGACACTCATAAGTGACATCGACAAGAGGTATAATGGCTCATACGGCGTGCTCGTAAAATTTTATAGGCAACTCGGAGGTACAGGATGTATCCCCGGAGGCGAGCCACTCCGACCTCACATTATGCCTCCTCCGAACACACTTATCTAACCGTGATTAATTATTGTTTTATCTTCTAAACGCTCCAAAAGATTTATTTCACTCGAACGATCATGAATGACGTAAAGAAGTCAATGAACCCAATGCCCCTTCACTTATCATTGAACTTTCACAACAGAATTTCAAAATACTTGTGCATTTTAAAGCTCATCCGCATGAATGGGCCCGTGAGTCATTATAATATGATATTTTTGACTCTCATATTTTATTGTTCGCTAGTGCATTTATAATTAACACAATTACTGATCGACCACGCGTACTATAAATGTGTAAACTTACAGTATAATACATGTAATACGGTAGTTATTCATACTTTACACTTACATATAGGTAAAATACTGGCACAAATTCGGTAGAAAGTCATGACGTAAACTAGATTTCACTTCTTCTTCATCGTGTGGTTAGTGTTTTACCTGGTGTCAGACTTTTAATGCCGCCATGGGCCTCTGACTTGACTTTACATGCCGTCTAGAAATAATAATTATATAATAACACTCAAAACAAGACTTTAGCATTTATTGAATGACGAATACAGCTTTTCCACATAGAAAAAGTAGACACGGGTACCAGTTCTCATCAAATCATCCTGACTCTTAACTCATACGAAATAATAAAAATAAGATTAGGTATCTGTCATAGTAGATTGCAAAATTTTCGTATTAGTATTTTGTTAAATTAGTTAACTAAGTTAATATTAGGTAGTTTAACTTTAATTTTACACACCTGTTTACATACCTACCTATTTATAAGATTAATATAATATGATTATTTGTTAGATTAATGTTACCTACAATCGCCTGAAACACAGGATCACATAGTTCAAGCACGAATTATGGGTGAACTTTAAATAGATTTAAGAAAAATTGTATAAACGTTATACCTTATAATTATGAATAAAAAAATATTTATTATTATTTATAGTAATTTAACATACCTAACCCAACAACAGCGGAAACTGGAAACTGCAAATTCAGTTCACAATTAATGAGACCCGCAATACCTATCCAATCTAAAGGATCAGGTTCTATCTTGGTGTGTCTCAGTTAGTCTGCAGTCAACTAGTTCGTCATATTGATCTAGGAACAGACGCAATCAAGGAACACACGTTAGGAGGACATACATAGCTATACTAGAACAAATTAAAGTCTTCTGCTGTATCCTATTGTCTTGCTCCTGCTTTAAAGAAACTGTTGGTATCTTTTATCGGTGGGCAGTTGAATTATTGTCCTTTATAAATATACGATTATAAACTACTAGCTTATGTCCGCGGCTTCGCCCGTGTAGAGTTCGTTAATTGTCCTACGAGATCGTACTACCGGAATAAAAAAATATTCTATATGATAATCTAGGTTATAAACTGTTTCTGTGCCAAATTTTATACAAATACGTAGTTTTTGCGTGAAGAGTAACAAACATCCAGACATCCATCATCCTCACAAACCTTAACATTAAGTAAGACAAGTAGGATATAAACGATTATCAAATTAATTTTTTACACTAACGCGATAATTATATTTATCGCGATATACCTTTTTTTTGGGGTGGGAAATCATCAAATGACTCCTCCCGCTCTGGGCAGAGCGGTGCCACCAGTGCCGGTGAACCACCCATGTTCCTTCTTAGCCCTTTTGTGTCGAGGCCCCGGTATCTCTTTCGAACAACCCGCAGCCCCGACGGGCGTCATCGCGATATACCTTGCCCCCTCATTCAAGATGGTGGGATTCCTATTGATTGCAACAATGAAAATGTACAGAACGTTTAACACTAGTTTCTCACGATCTCAGACGGATTTCTGATCGCATGTGTTGTTGTTATTATTACCACAAGTACTACCCATCCTAGTCACATAAAACTTAACGATACTAAAAGGGTTAGAAGTAGGTAGCCTTCTAAAGCTTCCCACTTTTTGGCCACGGAAAATTTAATTATTTAAGATGGACATAAAATAATTTTTTATGTATAAAAATTACACATTTGGGAAAAAAGGCTGTTTTGTAAAAAAAAACAGCCTTCCTAAAAACATTAAAAAAGCGAAAATTACTTCCTGAATTTAGTAACTGCCATGTATTTGTTTTATTGACTTTTTAGGCCGACTTCCGGCTAGTAAAGTTTTTTTGGTTTTTGTTTTGTGTACTTATGAGAACTCAGTAGTTTGTTTTTTTCCTTATTTTGTTCACACAAATTCTTGTCATGAATCTGTTTTATAACTGCATTGTAACAGCAGCAGTTGCAGAAAAAAACAAACTACAGAACTCCTTTCAATTTTTTTTTTAAATCGGTCATAAATGACGGAGTACTTCAAAAAAAGAGCAGGTTCTCAATTCGGTTGATAGTTTTTTGTTTCATAAGAATTTTTTAAAAATGTAGTTATCAAAACTAAGCTTTTATTTATTTTAACTTCATCATTATTCCAGCCGACATAGGCCTTTTTTTTTTTTTTTTGGGGTGGGAAATCATCAAATAACCCCTCCCGCTCTTGGGCAGAGCGAAAGGGAGTGTCAGACTTCTACTGACTAAAAACCACCCATGTTCCTTCTTCGCCCTTCATGTCGAGGCCGCGGTATCCCTTGTGGACAACCCGCAGCCTCGACAGGGGCCGACATAGGCCTTCTCCTAAGATCACCATAACGCCCGGTCCTGTGCTGCTCTCATCCAGAATTCCAACAACCAGGTCGTCGGTTTTATTCGTCAGTATTTTAACTTCAAAAATCATAATCCTTTCATACTGTGTAAATTTTGGGTAGTCGAATTAATCCCTATTATTAAACTCACATGTTCAGGGTAGCTGTTAATGGATAGATAAGTAAAAAACAAATATTCGAAGCGAAGTGTGGGGCGTTAGGTCTAGTGCTTGATATTCCTGAGCAGGCCTGTCGATTGTTAGTTCACGTCTGAACTAATAACGTAACTTAATAACACGTCGAGTAGATACTCGCACTAATTGTTCTAACTTGAATTATAGTTATAGGAAAGAAAACAGTGGTCTGTGATGATATACGGAATAAAAAATGTGAAAATTATACTAAACAAATCGTTATTGGTGCTTGTCTAAGCTCTATGCGAATAAATGATGAAAGAAGTTGGTCTAGTGATCGCAGTCTAGACTGTTGTGCAACTGAGATCCTGAGTTCGATTCCCGGAATTAACTAACAGATCTTTGGATTTTTCCATCAGAAATTTCTCAGTAGCAGCTACGACCGCGACATCTGGACTCGTGCCCGGTTGATGGCAATAGGCTCGCCCCGTACATGGGACTTAAACATTACTGGAGAGATGTGGATATACGATTACGTACACCTCTGCCTAGGGGATTACAGGCGTGAGGTTATGTAAATACGCTATCGTCACTATTTCACAAAAAACTACATGCAGAAAAAGAGCATAAATATAAAAATATTCAAACGAGAACGTAAAAGTTTTGACGTAAAATTGTCCCTCGACCATAGTTGGGAGTTCAGAGAGAAAAAATCTTTCATTTAGCCGACCTAATGATAAAAAGAGTAAGTTTTCTAAACTACTATAATATGAGTTATCTGTGGTAAGGAAACATTATATACGTCCTATTTGCAGTACAGCGAATATAAACGATATATTATGCGTATAGAACTGTTGTTTGTCATCTATCTCAAGTTGTAAGTATCGACTAGGAAAATGGGTTAATGTAGTGGTCGCAGGCTATCGCTCGACTAAGGACAGCCTGCCCTGGATAGCCTTTGAGCTTGTCACTATGTACCTATGTTGTTATACACTGTGTACGTTTAGGAACACTGCCTGTCGAGTAGCACACGCTGCATGGATTAGACATTCGAATAGCTTTGTCACATCAGATTGTTCGTGAATATTGATTGTGTTGCTGATAAATCGTGTTTGGAATTGGAACCGCTTTTAGATTTGAACACTTTGTCGTGCAGTTGTATGGTTGAGAGCTTTATGTTTTTATTAACAGTAGTGGTCGCTTGGAAACTGATAGATATCAAAACGACGCTCCCGGTAATCGAAAAGCTAAATTTTACAGGAGAAAAGATTTACTGATTGTATCAAATATTTTCAACGAGAGAGACTATTGAAGTCATTGATGTATTAAATGAAAACTATTTTTTCCGAAATATAACTGTGCCATTAATACGAAATTCCTTTAATTCAAAAACTTAACTTATCAAAATAAAATATAAGGTTGTGTCATGATGATATCTTTGTAAATATCATTAGGAAAAATCTGAAAAAAATTGCCAAGGTGTATTCTAGCCCATAGATGCCGAATTTGACATAACAGCATAAACCCCATAATAGCACATTACCGAGTTCTTGCTTGGGGGCATCGTTCTATACTAAATATTATAAAGAGGAAAGATTTTTATTTTTGTGTAAAGAATATACTTAAAAACTACTGGACCGTTTTGAAAAAATCTTTCACCATTGGGAGCTACACTATCCCCGGGTGACATAGGCTACTTTGTATCCCTGTATTTCCATGGGAACGGGAACTACGCGGGTGAAACCGTGTGACATCCGCTAGTAGAATAGAATATAAGGACGTAACATTTGTATGTTGGTATTTTGAGGGTAATCTCCGGAATTAATGATACATTTCTAAACATTTTTCACTAATAGAGATACATAATTTGTGGGTGCTATAGGCTAAAAATTATTTACGAGTACATATATCATGTATATTAACCGAGCTATCACATTTTTTGCGGACGGAGTTGCGGGTTAAGTGCTAGATATGAATATAACGATAAACCTTTGATTTTAATTATTCCTGGATTATCTGGCTGAAGTTTATCTAATTGAGATTCCTCATAGAAATCTATACTTACAACCTCTTGGCAAGTATTTTGGCTTTCTAGGGCGGGCTCATAATAAACAGTTCAGCATTTTTTATGTAGGCGATGTGATGTCTTGTGTATATTTAAGGACTAAGCTGTCTAGTCGCGTCTCGCGTCGCCTGTGCGTCCGGTCCGGCTCATTTATTTACTCGCACTAATGGTGCAGACAATAGATATTTACTGCTCTGTTTACTTCCACATTTAGATACCATGTACTTAAATCGATATTTGAGGTACCAACGACCACCAAAGGCTTGTGAAACATCGACATACTCGTAGGGTATATATTGGTTCTGGTCCCGTTCAATTGTATCAATCGTAATATTCTCCCGCAACAAATGAAGCACAGAAAACTCGCAGTTCAAAAGTACAAGAAAAGTTTTTTTTAACCAATAAACTAGTAAAACAAATCTCATCTGGTGTCGGACTTCAGTAAACTGGTTTAGCTGGTCCTTAAGTTGAGTCTACATCTGCTAATTGCTTCCGAACTTGTTTTTGAGCATAATTTTGGCTAATTGCAGTCGTGCACTTGGCTCTGAGCCAGCTACTAGTCACAGGAAAAGGCACCTTAATTCAAACACTTTAAAAAATTGAACGCGCGTTCGACTTTGATTTGTTTACCCTACTTACACTTATTGGAAGCTTCTGCTGCATATTCATTCATAAAAAGATGATCTGGCAAAGATTTTATCTGTCTGTATCTTTTGTGTTCATACTTTATTAAGTTATCGAAAAACAATCATCCAAATTGAAAAATTAAAATATTTTCTGCCTATCATTTTAAAGGAGTCTAGGATTTATATTTCCATATAGACACAAATGAACGGTCAAACATTAAAATGGATGAAAAATTGCAAAGAATTTAATGACCTCAGAGTGGCTGAAGTAAAGAAAATGACAAAGTTTTGTCTGTGAGTGCAACAGAAAGCGGGTGGCGTCTAGCGTCGAGCGTTGCGCGGCGGGCGGTCCCTGCCTCCTCTGAGGAAATTACTCCGGAATATTGTTTTGTATTGCACTTGTTACAGTCTCCCCGACACCGCTCGCTCTGCCACGCTGCTGAACTTCGCACGGATTTATAGAGTACACACCAGACCGTCTTATTGCTACGTGGCATCGCGACAAATGCTGCCTTCGTTTGTGCCTTACGTTTCAATAACGTACGGTGGAAGTACCGTTCAACGTAATTCAATAAATTTACACAGCTACAATACTTAAAAGAAAGATAGAAATAAAAAAAGTATTTATTTACTTGAGCGGTAAGTAGTGGCTTATATCTGTATACAAAAAATAAAAGAGCCTTTTATTTCTTGTAGTACAGTTTCTATAAGTACGTACACTAACTTCACTTAAAAGAGAACTATTTTATCTATCTTAAATCTATATCTATTAATCCATTATCTCTATAAACAAAAAAGAACCATCTTTATCAAAGTAGATCTTTTCGATAGTCAAAATAGCGTTTCTTTCAATCACCATCACCATTTGCAATTCTATGGGGATCCATATTTTGGCAGAACGGTGTTATACGAGTATATTTAATGCTTCAATGCTTTTACCTGATTTAATCCTATAGGGATCTCTTACTATACCCCAGGGAGAAGGTTGGGTAGATTTAATAAACCGGAGATTAGAAAACCAGTTTTTTCTGTGGATTAAAAATTCTGGGTAGGTATCTAAAATTATTTGTCTCAAATATAGCCATAATAAACCAAACGGATGTAATAATAAATACATATAAATGAAACGATTTATTTGGGAAGCACGAACTTTTCCATTGTGTTAACTTTTTGCTGCGGGCCGGAATTCGCGTAGCAAAACATTGTGATCGCTTCACGGGTCATGTTTTGATAACGCCGTGACATTGTTATCTCGTTTGATGAATGGACTTTTTGTTACAAATGGACGTTGTTATTTTGCTAGTGAACTCTCTCGCTCTGAATGTTTTCCGAAGCGGGCGTGAATCGTTGAGACTTGAACACGATCTACTACGAATATTAATTACTGTGTTTTTCTTATTTTCTACGGTTGACCGTCGCCGAAAACGACTTGGAACTAGGGAAAACACGCTAATTCAAAGTAAACTCAAACTTCTTCGAATAGATTTCCTTAACGTCACAAAGTATATTTCAACGAAGGAAGTTTAATTAAGATCAAGTGGATTTCAACAAAAGGTTATCCATAACAAAATACGATAGAATTGTATGATGTGAACTCATTTGAAACAGTCTTAGAAACAGATTTCGAGTTAAAATTGGCATGCTGGGAACTTTAGCAGAGGACTTCAACGGGGGAAATGAAAATTGTTCAGGAAGTCGAAGCATCAAAGGGCTCGTTCAAGACAAAGTGTCACACAGCTATCTTTGATATTGCTTACGCCTTTTATTGGAGAAAATAATATCCTATCCCGAACAATCGCTTTCTTTATAACTTCTAAACGTCGCCAATAAAGACGTCGACTAACTTTCGGATGAGCTTTTCACGCTTTTGTTCAATCGTTTATTTACTAACATAAACAAACTCTATGGATTTATATTTCATGGCGCTTAAAAATTAATTTCCCGCGCTCCCGTTCGAGTACATTTTCCTATACACACCTTTAGGATTCAATTCCACATGACAGCTGACAAATCGCACGGTTTTGGCCGCTCCAATTTCCGATGACAAGACCTACATTAACCTTAAGGGCCCTCTGTCACCAACTCCCAACACATGGAAAGAATAAATCCAATCCAAGAATAAATTAAGGTCTTTGTGTCATAGAATTGTCCGGAGTTTTCAATAAAACCACCTGGAGCCGGTATTGCCAGGTACCGCCTTTCACGTGCAAATAAACATATGATTTACGGATATATTTTTCGTTTCCAACGACAACTTTCGGTAGCGTTTGGTGTTTCTATGGGATTTTTATGGTTTTATATGTTTGAGTGCGTATATATGCGTAAGCTTACGATTGTTTGGTTACCGTATACAATAAGAAACAAGATAAACAAACCAAAGTCTTTTTAAAACTAAACAGGAATGACGATCTTATTTGCTTCCATAGAAATATGAAATTAAAATAAAATTCCGTTCCATTGCTGCGTAAATTTCTTTTATTTTTCGTTATGTTTGAATGAACGCCGATAAAATATAAACATCGTTCAATGCCTTTACAGTTAAATTAATTCGAATAATAAATTTTAACTTCAACGAAGACAGATGTTCGTTAAAATCGCCGCATTCATCCAATCATTTCCTCTACACGGTTTATGAACGTAATAGTATCGCGATATAAAATTTTCGGCGCCGTGATTTTATGCCAATTTTTATGGTATTGTCTTCGTAAACGTTGTCCGAGTTTTATTAGACACTAAAAAAGAAAAGCTGCGGGTACTATGATTATATTGCCGATACACGTCCCTTTTCGTTGATGTGAATCCGTGTTTTGATGTTAACAGGTGAACGCAAAATGCAAATCGTATCAACGTTTGTGGTCAATTAAATCTGTGCTTTATAAAAACAATGGCAAATTAAATCATGCAAATTCGTCTGCCGTTTGATATTTTAAGGTTAATATAATATAATAATATTTCCGGCGCGGTGCTGTTGGGAGCAATCCACTTAATTATGTTAAAAACCAAACAAAACAAAGCTGTGGAACTTTTGTTTCGCTCACCATGCAATCACCCAGCACAGCGCTGCATTATAAACAAATCTGTATTGCTGCACTTTTTGTAAATGTCCATAAAGCTTTACATGTGATTTATACTTCCGCGTGTAATCCATTAGTTACACAAACGCTCGTTAAAGCTTCAAAAAGTGATTTGCTTTTGTTGAATTCATAGACACATTTTACATTTATTAATACAGAAATTACAATTCAATCATGTTTTATAATTGACAATAAAATGTATTTGTTGAACCGACCGACGAAAATACAGTCCTGAGGCTCTGTAATCGAGGCTGCGGGTTGTTTGCAAGAGAAATACACACATGATGCCTCGACATGAAGGGGTAAGAAGGAACATGGGTGGTTTTTAGTCAGTAGAAGTCTGACACTCCCTTTTGCTCTGCCCAAGAACGGGAGGGGTTATTTGATGATTTTCCACCCGGGGAAAAAAAGAAAAAAAAAGAGGCTCTGTATCGAAGGTAACACCTAAAACGCCTAATACCACGTGTGATTTAATAGAGCGCTTTCAGTTAAATAAATTGAAACAAACATAAAATAACAATAATGCATCCAAACAGTAATTGCCACTGTTAGAGAAGGAATACGAAAGAGAGATTGGCAATGCGCCACTACTAGTGTTGTAAACGCTTGAATACATTCACTCGGGAGTGTGTTAAACCCAAATATCACTAACTCTTTACCTTGTATTTGATTTTAGAAGGGCATGTAGAGAACTTGTGCAATCTGCACCGAAGACGTTCATTGAGTGGGGGTACTATCCCAACCGCTCTGAAACACGACGAACATTCGATTTCAGAAATTTCACGCTTCCGTACCTACCAATAGGTACGGTTATTCGTGAACGCGAGCGCTGCGTGACAACACAACAGTCGTGTCTTTGTCAACGGACTCGACTTGGCTTAATCCCAAACGACTGAGGAAAGGTAACATATCTCTTTATTTACGTTATATTTACTATGACAGTAACAAATGCGCCAAACATACAATACCGACCCGTACTCGTGTCTTGTATCACAATGAAAATCAGAAAAGAACAAATAAATATATTGGGCATGTTTTAGTAATAATACTGGCAGCCATAATGTGGTTGTAACAAACGAACAATAATAATTATTTCAGCATAATAATTGCGCTACGTTCGGCATAATTATTGCGCGTGCCTCTGAACTTCGTATTAAATATTATTTTTGGTGTGGGCAACATTTTTCGTATTAATGTTTATTCTGAAAGATAAATTATTACTATTCCTCGTGGTGGCAGTTTTCCCCTTAATTGGTGTCTAGATGACAGATTAAGGGTGGGAAAGCAGTGACGTAATTGACAGGCCAATCTGAGCGGCGGTTTGGTGATGGATCTCGGTATGCTGTTCATGGAGCAGTGAGAGGCGGGAACAGACACCCACCTACTACATATTATATAGCCATTATAAATACCTTCCCGGGAAACAGAGGTCCCGGATCATTTCTCAAGTCCGCCTCCGTTTTGATTACGTTTAGTGCTAAATATATAATATATAAGTATCTTACGAGAGGTTCAAAGGTTTTTCTTGGATCGTTTTTTCTCTGGATATTAACTTTTGAGTTTATTTACAGATTTTTCCAAAAACTTTTGTAAACAAAGTATTCGTTGGTAAAAGAAATCAAGGTTAAATCCTTAAACGTACACGCGTATTTAACCTTATCTTAGGTACCGATTCATAAAAAACTAAAGATATTATATACCTACTTACTTATAATTTGGAAAGCTAAATTTAAAAGACCAAGCTCTTTTAATGTATAACAGAAACACAAGTCAAAATAAAATAGAATTCCTAAAGAAATACACAAAAGTATAATGGGAAAAGAATACTTATTTTAAAGGAAAAAATCATAAAACATGTTACAACAAAGAAGAGATGACGGAGTGGGCCGACTTCCGCGTTCAAGCGTTTGATATAGCGCGGTCTATGAGGACACGCCTCAATGGACACTGCGCCCAACTTAAACAATAATCGCAAAGTTTAACTTTTTACGTCTTAAGGGACGGCGGGCCAAAGGACTGCCGTCATCGCCTGCCCTCGTTAAATGTTCCGTTATGAAAGTTCATAAAAAGCCCCGTCAAAACTTTTTTGGTATCGTCCACAGGTCGATTCCCTCGATCTCGTCTTTTACTTTTCGCGTGAAAACTACTCGGCGAGAGTTATTGCTGTAGGTATGGCGGAGTAAAGTGCGCAGTAAGTCTCTATTATCTACGCCGTTAGAGTCGCGTGAATGAAGGCGAACGAACGTGGTAGGAATCTACAAGCTAACTCAATTCTCACCGTTCCGTTAATACATCTAGAATGGTGCGAGGTTTTTCTTCGTGTTCTACTTGCATTCAATTAATTTCAGCCTTTGTTTTGCCCGAGGAAATGGTGTCTAATTCCCAAGACAGGAATCAGGTAACGATGCTCTAGTCTGCTCGAGAAATAGTCCACTTTATTTGCTCGGCTTCAATAATATTAGTTTTGTTAAAAACTAAAAAAAAGGAAGAGCTCTTGACTAAATAACATCAGGCGCTCGGGTTGATCCACAGGTTAAGTCATGTTTGCCTAGGTTAGTCTGCGGATGGGTGATAGCCCATTTCACACAGAGTTTCCTTCGTGCCTCCGAAACAACGTTAAATCGTTGAATCCAGCTGTCATTTTTGTCCAGTTGTCATCTTTGACAGCCGTAAAGCCATTACAGGTAGTCAGCGGCGAAAAAATCTGACAACTAGTCTTACCAAGGGATACCGTATTACTCAGTGCTAACTGGGTCGTGAAGGTCAGATAGGCAATCACGTCATGTAAAAAATATAGCTATTCAGCTGCAACCGGTTAGACTGAAAGCTAACCCCAACATATTTGGGAAAAGGCTAGGCAGATGATGATGAAAAGGTATATTTTGAGGTCGATAGTACTAAAACCAGTCGAAAAATCCCAAACTTGAGCGCTTTAGTTACACTATTGAACTGATCTAAACGCGTCATATGACTTGAAACACGAAGGATTTTGCTAGTAGCCACTGAAAAGTTTGTCTATCCTGTTCTTATTTCCACCATCAGACATGGTGGCATGATTGTGAGAGGAACTCTTCAATAGTTACTACTAAACCGCTCGAGTTTGGGCTGAGGGCTGATATGATTCATTTTGACGAGTCAAATAATCCTTGGTTCATGACCTATATACACCTCTTGGCTCCATCATCAGATTGGGTCCAAGACTACTGACTTATAGTATTGTGATTTCATTTGGAAACGACCTTTGGAATTAGGAATTTAGACTGAAAGAGGCGCCGGTGATTGAAAAGTTGTGTGGAATGATGTGATGAGGAGAAATGTTGTTGTTGTGATGTGTGTATGTGTGTGTTTTACTTCCATCACATCACCATCTCAGGGCCAGTTGAAAACCAGCATCGGGCACTACTTGCTCGACACTTTGCTGAACTGGTTCTATTTGGCGCAGCCGTGAGATACACAATATTTTTTTATTATTAATTTTTACTTTGTTGTGTGCACTTGTGGCATGTGCCAATATATTTTCTTTCTTTTGTTTTTTTTAAATGAGAAAAATGTCGTGAGGGAAGTTTTGAGTATGAATGTGGATGGGTATCAGAGTAGAGGCACACCATAGAAAATATAAATGGACTGTGTAAAGGATGATATGGCAAGAAAGTAGGTGTCTCATGAGATGAAGAAAAAAAGAAAGAAGTATGGAAGAAGACATGCTGCAAGAAGTGAAGCAAGTGCAAGTGAAATATAAGCGTGTTAAAAACATTTGCCTTTATAAGCCTTCCATTTTTGTTAGAATAAAAACAACTACTCTTTTAAAGTGTCGGATTATCATACAAAAATATTTTTCGTCAAATATTTATTTAAATATTGCTCGCTTTGCATACCAATACTGTGAAAATAGCTTATCAATGTTTATAGAATGTACAATCTGTTTTATTTTGTAAAAATAACACAAGTTTTTGTTTTTAATAGTCGTATTTAAAGTCTCCCTCGCTGGTGTAGTGGTCCCAAGCGTGACTGCTGAGCATGAGGTCCTGAGTTTGATTCCTGGGTCGGGAAAAGTGTTATTGAGATTTTCCACTTGGAATTTCTCAGGAGAAGCCACGGAGTCTAAATTTGTGCCCGGCTGATGGCCCTAGGCTCGCCCCCTATTACCTACTAAAACATAGCTGGCGAAGTGTAGGTGTACTATTAATTACACCTCTGCTTAACCTTCAGCGACTTATAGGTGTGGTGTAATGGGCATAAAAAGTTTCTTGTAATTTGAATTTACATTGAAAATGTATAAAAATAATTAAAAAGTAAATCACCACTTCATTAAAACAAACTTTAATGAATAATATTCAAACTATAATATCAATTCAAAGACCTATAATTATTTTAAAAGTTTTCACAACACAAACATGATTCACGTAAGAGGTTGTTAAACTCCACAGAAACTTATCTCATGATTTTCACAGCATAGCAATGAAAATAAATTATTCGCCGTAGTGGTGAAGTTCAAAAATATATTTAGCTGAAACCAGTCGTAGTTCACGTACACTATACATAATTACATACCATAACATTTATTCACTTTCAGGAAACTTTGGCCCATAGATATATAGAGTCTATCTTTTCATACACGAAATATTTTGAGAGCAACTTTTTTAAGTCGTAAAGTCACCATAGTATTGGAAAAAAAATACTCGCAAATGTTTATATTTTTACCTAACAGAAACATTTATAATACATATGATATAGTACAACTTGCGTATGTAAATAGAACCTTAAAAATATATTACACTAAAACGTACACTATACCTAGTACGAGCATATCTCACATCTTTACCTAAGGCGGCGGGCGACTGAATAGGGTTTAATTTGTTCTCTAGAAGTATCCGGGATCCTCGCGGGTCGCCATTCAGCTGATACTACACTTTCTCGAGAACGCCACACGAGCTCTAAGATTATGTTAGTCTACTCTTGTTAGTGTAATCCAACCATAACTTAGCTCAATTATCTTTGTTTGCCCCTTTTACTGCCGTACTCAGAGAGCTTTAATGATTACTTAGGCCATCACTTAGTAAAGGTTTTAACAGTTTTGTCATACAAAAGTATGTCAAATCTTTACTAAGTGACAGCTTAAGTAATCATTAAATATCTCTGAGTACCGCAGTTACACTCTAATACTGGTATCGTTAGTCGCAAACTTAACTTGAGTCGGATTTCACACGTCTGCATTAACCATATTGACAGCTACAGTTTGTTCATAATTTAACATAATTGCCCATTTTTAATATAGAGTGACATCACCTTTAATATTGACTACAGTGACATAATAATGTGACATCTTTAGCATTGATTAAAGCAGAATGCAACTATGAGTTTGACGAAGATGGCTGATGTAGGAGGCAATGTACATAAACGTAGGAAGTACCTTATTCGAAGATCAGCCAATTGCGGCCAAGAACTTTAAAATTGATTTGGCGGGCAATGTCTCCCTGTTGTTATGCCTACGACAGTCGACCCAAGTTCAAAAATGGACTTCAGTCGACAGTATAAATATGGGTGTAAGTTAAGTTGCAACTTTCCGATAATTCGATAACTATTTACAATTCTACATACGCATCTTTACGATTACGACAAAATACTAAGTACCGATATTATTATTCATATCTACGTACGTAATACGAGTACATCGTAGAATTACAGATATTATGGTTTTATGGTTTGTTACAGTACGTAACATTCAGCTTATTCCAGCTCTATAATGCTTCTCATAAAATTTTATGGGGAATCTTCCATAAGCTTTGATTGCACGATCAGTGAGGTACATATCTACATATGTATGTAGATTGATATTAGTTATTACAATAACTTTTCTATGTTTATAACTAAGTATATCTGTTTAAGTTCGTACTTGGTATATTCAGGGTAGGGAAAGATTTCATAAATGTTTTATTGTCACTCTGTTCTTGAAACATAAAATTGTAAAAGCTTTTTATAACTGGCATTACCGTTCGTGGGTATCTAAACGTTACAAATGAAGCTCAAGGTTAGAGGTCAGCACGTCAGGGAACAAAAAAATAATTAAACTCCATTATAATTTAATCTATAAAGCCGATGACAATCCGCCTCCAAGCGAAACTGTCACAAAATCCAATAAATCACATCACGAAGTGAATTCAAAAATGAAATATAGAAAAGAATCCGACATCGCTTATTTCCTTTCTTGCGTAAACAGTCTCAATAAATTCTTCACGTTGATCCGAGGATGAACCCTTGTAACGTATGAAAATAGGGGGTTAGAGTACGTGTCGTGTGTTCGGGAAGGATCCGTGATTCGTTCTCGCCGGGCGGTCGGCGATGTGGCCGGGCGGTCGGCCCGCGTCGTCGCGGCCGCCCGCTGTCTCCGTAGACGAGCGCAGCATCCCTCACTGCCACCGAATAAATCACCAGACATGAACTTCATTTTATTGCAACCTTAAAAAATAACTCACATAAATCCTGGACTAAACAACCCTTAAAAGTATTTTTACACTTACTTTGATGTATGAATCTAATAACTAATTCAGTATAAGTTACCGCTGTCAAAGTTCAGTGCTCGTTCGTCCATCTTGTGGCTATTATGTGTGTATAAGTGTTTTAAATTGAACTACTTCAATCGTTCGTCAGTGACTCTTGAACAAGATACTTTTATATATTTTATTCTATTCCGTTCTAATATTCTGGACTGGACCCTGCCCATTAAAATAAGAATAGGTCTTAAAACTTTTATTAAGTCGTACGTAGGTACCTATCAAATAACTATAAAAAGATCTTTGACAGTCTAGACAACGCAGGTATTGGCTAAGTAACATTCGATGTAGGGATCAGCTAGCACGTCGTTCGGACCAGGTTCGGTGCTTAAAAATATAACTTTTTGTTCACGTTACTTTTCCAGAACAAGTTCTTACAAGACTCAGATGGATAGTACGTGGATTTTATTATTTAACTTGGACAGAAAGGGGAAACAAAGACAGTTTTCGAGAAATTCATCAAAACTTTTGATTGTATTACGTACACTCTACCCCGAATGCTTGTTAATCTTTCGGTGCCGCTTTTGGTGTATCCTTTTTATACGAACTCTTGACGTGACAGCCGCTTAACAAACTCGGTGGGACTTTTAAAAATATTTCAAATACATTTTATGAAATATGATGGAGTGGTCATTTTATTTGCGTGTGAACTTGACTTGACCTTTACACGGTGTATTCATTAATTTATTTTACAACAAAACACAATTAATTCCAGTCAACTCTCTCGTAATCAAACACCATCATGATGGAGTGTGTTAACTAGACAGAACCGCGAGGAAGTACATAATGAGTACAAGAATGTGACACTGGTGGTGGCGCCAGGCCCCGTGGCTCGGTACACATGTGTTACAATATGCGTGAGTGGCTTGCTGGGATCGTGGTCGGCTCCACTTTAATTAATCTGGATTTGATGAGGGATTAAGTTTGCGCGACGCGTGACGGATCGAGAGCTCTACGCGTCCTGCCCCGTCTACTGTGGTTTAAAACGGATTTACCTCTCATTTCCCCTCCGCACAATTTGTACACACGTTCAAGAAGTGTAATTTGCCTTCCGAGCTTATTAAAGTGAATTGTGAGGAACGCTGATGTGGTTTTTGTTGTCATTGCGTGTTGGTTGGGGTTGCTTCTTATTGTGTAATTATAACACATGAAATTTGCTTTGAAAGTGTTTCAGCAGTATGTTAACGTAACCACATTCACTTAAAATGCGCAGCGACACGCACTCCTGGACAATATTACTATGTAAAATATGCAAGGAAAGGCATGCATAAGCCTTTGAGTACATGAAAACCCATACATGTATATAAAGCATTAGCCAGTTTGTTCACAAGGCACCTCTTAGAAACACTCAGTTTAAGATTTTCAGGTGGCGTTACACAAAGCAAGAAGCATTCTGACGTCCACGTGCACACAACGTAACTTCACAATGGAATTACTGTTCAAGCACCTAAGCTATTATGTTGAGATGTTTCAGGAAACACGTGAATTTAAAGTTTTACTCAGAAGCTTTGTGTTCATACAGTTCGTCTTTTCTGGAATAGTATTCTTCTTCAGAATAATGTTTTTATTTTCGTAGCGTCCTAGAAAATGTATTATTAGGGGAAACTTCTGATTTTTACTGGCTTGGTTTCTCTCTTCACAGAACAAAAAAATCGGTATCTTCTGATAATATTTTAAAAAATCGATACCAATTAATAACCTCCACCATTTCGTAGACATTCTCGATCGTGATATGCACTTCGTAACTATTAACATAATTCTATACACGAATTTGGCACATTACCGCCAGTGTGCTTCGAACGTGCTACGGGTGTACTACGGCGTAGCGCTGCTACGTCAAGTGCGACGTGGTGGCCATTATTATTAAGCGCTTTATTGCCTCCTACACTGTTTGCGGCCACACTAAGGTACTCTATATTATAGCTGGCTATTCGAACCAACTTAATCATTACAATGTGTTTGGATTACGCTTGGTACAGGTAAATTGAGGTATAGGGACATCATGTACCAACTCTGTCATGAGCGAAGTAGGTTATTTCGTCAGCTATACTTTAACACCTTTTCGACTCGAATATACGTAACCCAGTTAATACTTCTAAATTAAAATATGAATCCCCTCAAAATTAACATCCTATCAATGTAACATAAAACAAAGTCTAAAGGTCAGCTGATTAACCATTCTATATGCAAGACCACTTCGCGGTCTATCAAAAACAAGTAATCAAACCGAGGGATAGAACAACAAAAATTTAATGGATAAATTAAGCAGATCGTAAAATATGCGATAACTTCCGCAACATGAAACAAAATCCATTACATTAATGTTAAAGAAGAGCAACAATACGTCACTGTCAGAGTGGAGAGTGGGGCCGGGAAGTGATTTCAAAGGCGGAATGCCCGCAACGTGCCGCGACTCCAGATTACACCCACGTGAACTACATTAATATTTCGAAGAATTAGCCGACGTGACCGCTTCATCAAGTTTAACTCCACTATCGAGTTTAAACACGAACTCGACTCGTACTTCCATTCAATTACATTCTCCTTTCTATGACTTTGACGTTGAAGATCTATTCATGGATCAGTATATCAGTTTATGAGTCTATGTTGCATTTACTTCTGTCTTTTTCTGAAATTGTGATTGCATGGTTAATTAAATAAATAAACTTCGTGTAAATAGCGACTGTTGATGGTATTCTAGAGTTTTACAATACTCATTACTAGATTACCACACTGACACATTTCAGCATACCATGCAATCAGACAGTTCAGAGACGTAATATCAACCAACACCTTTTGCACACTGACAATACGGTGGTCAGCGTCAATCTACCTAGCGACCAAAAAATAGAAAAACGATAAATGAACTTCCGCGTGTCTGTAAACTGTCGGTGTGCAATTGTGTGTAGAGAGGGTCAATTGTATTCATATTTTAAAACATTATTGATTGTCAATAAAAAAACTTGATCAAATCGATCAAATTACACTCGCTCAACTGACCGCTTTGCTAACAACCGTCTACGGAAGCAAAGAAACGACTTAGAACACTGCAATGCTCTCCTGCTACAGACGATTGCATGTGTGATGTGTTCTCATAGTTATTCGAATACAACTTGTATATAGTTCTTAGAATACTACAGTACGGTTTAGATATCTAATAGATAATATTCATGGCTACATGTATGGGGTACTGCAAGATTAATAAGATCAGAGCAAGTTTGTGCTCTCTCTCTCTGTAGGGGCTCAAGGAGTGGGTTTGAGCTCATACTCATGTCTGATTGTCTTTTGTTCAATTTTGCGTAGAAAACTACCCGCCGTCAGGTCACATATTATGTATGACGTATTTTTTTAATATTTCATTTTTTTTTTCTTTAAAAAAACGTTGCCTTTAAAAAAACGTTGCCCCACACTACGAATTTCTCCTGTATCGTGGGTGCGTTCACAAACATATAAATTCACATACACAAATACCCAGACTCGAAACAACTATCTGCAGGCCATCCAAATATCTGTTCCGTGCGGGGATCGAACCCGCGACACGCAGCGCAGCAGTCCAATCGCTTAGCCACTGCGCCAACCGTGCCGTCACTTAATTTGCCCGTCCTGGCTTCGTACGGGAGGTCATTTATTTTTAAAAATATAGCCTCTGTTACTCCGGAATAATGTAGCATTCTAACGGTGAAAGAATTTTTGAAATCGCTCCAGAAGTTTTTGAGTCGTTACAAACATACAAATCTTTCCTCTTTATAATGTAAGAGTAAATATTTATGTTTGTTTAGGTTACTTCTTGCCATTGAATTTAAAAACAGTTATACCTAACTGATTGAGTTGATTTCGCATACATGTGTAATTTGGATAAATTATATACGCCTTGGTTAGACTGATTGTCCAACTGATTCTGACTATATTCTTAACGACTGTCTAAGTACTACAAATGACAGCTAGGACTGACAGCTTAGCGTGCTTTCCAAGGCACTGAGGGAAGCCCTTGGCAAGTGCTGCCTAACCTTAAAGACAGACCCGTGCGGCTGTAATTATTTAGCCACAAGCCCCTCAATAGCTATAGTTGCTGTCAGTTAAGACATCAATAGCAGAATTTTGCTAGTGTGGCATTTTGCGAATTTGGCATTTTGAGAATGTATCATTTTGCGTCAGTACATCATTTTGCGAATGAGGCATTGTGCGCCAAATCCCGTTCATTGACCCACCTACATTTATTAAAGATCTTAACTTTGAAATTCAAATATAAGCCTGTTCAGTGTTCATATCTTGAATCGTCATCTGTCGTAGTCTTAAAAAACGAAACATGGTTCATTTGTTTTAGTTCGTACGAAGATACAATAAGGAATGGACAATGACCGCTATTGCGATCTTAATTAGCAACAAATATACTAAAAGACCTGCATAATACACATTCCAGCACACAAAGGGATCCAATGTTTATTAACTAAAGAGTTCGAGCACAACTTCAACTAACTAATATTCGAACTGACAGAAGCAAACAATTTACAAAACAAGCACTTACCAGTGTGTTGTTTTCCAATACCTTATAATAATTGGGAATATTCATTTCCCAGAAATCTTGATTGGAATAAACCATATATATTTTAAAAGGATAACGATAGTTTGCATTTTCATCTCTTTCAGTGCCAAACATCAACGGGATCAGAATTAATATGTATTTAAGGAAATTGCATTTGATCTTAATTTCATTCCAGGAAATTATACCACGGACACGTACTACCATAAAAAGTATACTACATAATCCTCGATGGGTAAGCCAGAGGTGTACCTTATACCCACATTTGGCCAGTTATGTTTAAGTCCCATGACTCCCATGTAAGCGAACCTATTGCCATCAAACGGGCACAAAACTAGACCGTGTAATAAGGTATATTAGTTGTTATAAATCCATGCAATGAATGATTTTCGGCAATGAATGAAAAGATAACAGACAGGGTTATATAATAATAATAAACATTTATTTCTCTTCCACAAAGGCACCTTAAAAATACGTACATAATACATCAGATAGATCTTTTGTGGGAGACTGGTATCTGCACTAGGAAAACCCTGTCACACAGATTACCAGCCCCCCCCCCCCCAAAAACAGTGTTTTAGTATTCAATCTTAAATGGTAAAATATGTTGTGTGTATGAAAATTGTGAAACCAGTGACTTCATTAAAAAGAGACGAGAAGAAAGTCTTGCCCATTCAAATGAAAAACGTTATGAATACCATCTCTGTAAGGCTCAAAAGTTATACAGACAAGCTTTTTAACTTAAACTTTTAATTTAAAACACCTAAGTAATCAGACTGTCATTAAAAATAAAAGCATCTTTCGCTTTCAAATCCAATGCAGTCTTAACCAATAATAACCCTAGATTTTTTTCAGTTTTATTTATAAAGAAGGTTTTGAGTTACATCTCACCAGGATTTGTATGATCGAACTTTTCTATATTTCCAGTTTTAATGATTTAAAATAAAGGCTGACGGCGTTGTCATACAACGTGGAGACGAATGCCGATGTGTGTGAATGGATGTGAGTCTATTGGGGACATTACCAGTTGACAGCGTCGAAAAGAAGGTTTTTGGCGCGATTTTTTAGTTTATTGTTAAGTTAGTTACTTTTTTGGTTGTTTTAATTATATATGTAAAAGGTATGTAATATTGTTAAAAGTGAATATTTGTATACTTTTAAATTATTGATCTTTGTCATCATCATCGTCCTGCCCTTTTTTTTTGGCTGGTGAAAAATCATCAAATAACCCCTCCCGCTCTTGGGCACAGTGAAAGGGAGTGTCAGACTTCTACTGACTACTTAAACCACCCATGTTCCTTCTTAGCCCTAGTCGGAGCAAAACGTTTTCTTCTATTCTTCCCTGTCAGACGTCACGGCATAATTTAGTGATATATGTATTTCTGTTAAATAATACTCGCAAGCAAATCCATGAGTAGTCGCAAGTTCAGTAGAAAGTGTGAGCATGCGCCAGGTTATAGACGTGATATTACAGCTATTATCAAACATTACGATCCCATAGGATCAGGTACTATAAAGATGATAATGGCGGAGGATTTGTATAAACCCCAAGTACTTGCGTTCGCGCTCATGCCTCCCAGCGGGATAAGCAGAATTCTAAATGGTGGGGACGATTATGAAGATAAAGAAACTATGTGGGGTTGTAAATAACTTAGTGGCTTGAAGGTTGGTAAGCAGAAAGTATAAGAAATCCCTTGATAAACTGATTTTCTTTACTTCCTTGCTTTTAGCGCAATAATCTTAAAAGATCGAGAAATTCTGCAAAGAAAACCAAATGTATTTAGTTTCACCTCTCCCGGTGCCTGTCTGAGGAGCCTAGCAAATTGAATTTGGCCTTCTTCCCGATTTGGACATACATTTGTTTTCAAAGCGTTAACAATTAACTATTGAAATCGTGGTTCTAACTGTATATTGGAACAATCTGGAGGAGATCATGGCTAAAACAAAAAAAAACGGTTTGAATTGCGATTTCTCGTCGGTTTAAAATAGCAGTCGCTTGGATTAATCTTCAGGTAAAGGCGCGTTTGCCTATGGTTGGTCTGTGGATGAGTGACCATTCATTTCATTCCGAGTCTCCTCCGTACCTAGAAAGTCCTGGCTGTCATTTGTATATCTTTGACAGTCTTTACAGGTAGTCAGTGGGCGGATAGTCTGACAACCAGTCTTACCAAGCGGTATCGTATTACCCAGTACTAACTGTCAAAAAGCCAGTCGCTCAATGTAGAACACCGGTATTCAGTTGTATTCGCTTAGACTGGAAGCCGACTAAAGTCTAAAAAATCCCATGCAGAATAACGACTTATTACTATTTCATTTCTCTCTCTTACGTATGAGGAGACAGAAAAACTATTACAAAAGTTACTCTAAAAGAATTGACTTATTATTTACTTATTTATTCTTGTACACCATAATCATAGCGCTAACAGATAAAGTCGGCCCGCGCATATACACACACGCACACAATCACACGCGCGCATACACTCATACACACTCACACGCGCGCACACACACACACACACACACACTCAGGAAATGGCTACAGTTTATAGTTATAGGTATTTTTATAGTTTTGTTTTATTTTTTTTTCTTATCTTTTGCTTTTGTATTAGACTAACCATGTATTAATCTAACCATACCGTTTGCTCCAGCAATCGCTAGTGACACTAATCACTATATGTAACTCCGAACGTGTTTCAATTATTTAGTTAATTGTATAAAGAGAGAGCCCTGACGCCCATAACACAAGTTTAATCTTAGCTTGGGTGCCAGAAGTTTAAACTCAGTGGAATCATTACAATTTTTAAGTTTATACATAAATAGTCTGTACTATGTAGTGCCATTCTGCTTAATTGTAATTTTGGAAATAAAGCATTATTATTATTTGAACAAACAATCAATTTCTAAAATCCACATCTAAAATTCCTTGGAACAGTTATTTCAAGAGCAAACTTTCCGTAACGTTCATAAAAACGTATATTCATTTCATACAATGAAGTTTTCTATATAAAATTATCGTATCAAACTTGGGTAACGCAAGTGTGGTGGCGCCTTAACGTCAATGTCGCAGCAAATTCGGGTGGTATATATAACAAACACAACTTTTAAGCCTCGGCTTACCCACAAGGGTTCAGAAATGATCGGACGTAATTAGAAGATGTGGCACATTTAAACTTTCCTCGTATAGTAAAACAAACGACGCATTCAAACGGGGCAATGGCTTTGTGGAGGCGCCCACATGCACGATTGTACGTATATGTTATGTATTTGTGGATGTTAATTTGTTTTGTAGAACTTATGTAAATAGTGTAATGAAAAAAGATTTAGACTGTTCTTAATTTCTATACAATTTATTTTTGTTCTTTATTGTACACAAAATAAAAAATACTTATAAGTACATACAAATTGCAGTGCTTATGGATTACCATAAGCACTGAATTTTAAGTTAACCAATTTTAGGTTAAGCATTAGCTTAACCTAAAATTGGGTTTTCTTACAGCAAACCTGATTCGATTGTGAGATTTGTAAAAAAGGATATATACCTATAAACACTATAAGTCTAAAAGAGGGAGAATAAGACACTGAGCAATAGAACTTGGAGTTTGAAATTACTCTTTCTGTAACCCGTTGAACACAACTAATGCAAGATAGTTTTAATGAATAAAGAAGCAGTGCCAGACAATCTGCTTGACACGTTGCGTTTGTCAGTACCACTCCACTTCTATCTCGTGTAATCATTTCGTACCTGTATGCTACAGAGCATATTTGAGAGAGATAATAATATCGGACATTGACGTAACTTCCCGATGACACGTTACGTGTGTACTCTTGATTCGAGGACCATATTCCAGGTATACATCGCCGAGTCTCCTTTGTATTGTTATCCTGTTAGACTTTACCTCTGCCCGAACAAAGTGGAAGTGGGTTTCGCTCATAGCGAGTGACGGCAAAGGTAATTGACATGTAGCTACGCTGACATTTTGTTTTTTTCTCTAGGAGATACGAGATTTTTGGATGTCTTCCTACCTTTTACAAGTTTATTTTGATTCATTTCCTAGCACAAAGGGACCTTAATTAAATACTTTTGTATGACAAACTTGACCTTATTAGGTTAGTATGATTTTATCACATTTACATCCGCAAAACTGGTTGAAACAAGCAAATTTCAATTAAAGCACTGTTTACTTGACTCGGAAGTTAAAGAAGAGCGAGAGAGTGAATCCACTGTGTCAACTAGCTTATAACTGCAACGAGAACAATATGTAAGTACGTGTCTACGCATACTAGTGTCCCTACTGAAATATCGAGCACGGCCCGCGTTAGCGCCGCGCCAAAACACAAATAACACATATTAGAATACGCTGGAATACTTCGCGACTTCTCCTGAAATACTACCCAATATACAAGAATATAAAATTCTATTATAATTGTTAAAGCACAGAATTCACGGAAATATTTCAATCAAAAAGCTCATATAAACAAACAGTGCAGTGAAATACTTTAACGTCATAAGAGTAGCATCTGTGACCCAAAAGCAAAAACATAAAAATCAACAAGCAACACGTTGTCGCTGTCTTTTCGACGAATTTTGACTGTGCTGAATAAAAAAATGTTGTGAAATAAAAGAACTTTTTAAATAAAAGTTTTCATTTCATTAACTTCTTTTCAGTATAACCCCAGTCAAATTTTATTCCGTACGGTATTTGCTGCAAACATAAAGAACATTTCTTAGTACGTAATATGATACGTAATCAAAAACTATGACCAAAACTGGGCGAACTCAGTTAAACTTGGGTTTAAAAAAAACACACACATGTTATTGCGGAAAATATAATATCTAAACAAGAACTAGCACATTAAAAATAGGTCATTCTATTAAAATAATTATATGGTAACTTGAACACTAGGCTCGTCGTAAAAACAAGTCGGCAAAACTGTTCGCCGACGTTCGATTGTTTCTGTCACAAGTTTCGAAATAGCAGCGAGTTGTAGGTTGTACCGGTTTCACTGGGACGCCTGACTTTACACAGAGTAGCGGCGAGGACACGGGCGCAACTGCGACCAGTCGACAGTCCCCGGCTACGTGACGGTGAATAACTCACAGCAGTAATACCGGCAACTTCGCTCGCTCACTGCTCTCGGCGGAGAATTTTATGCGCATTATTATAACGGCTTACGTACCTACGGGCCCCGCTCAGCCATAGTAGAACTCAATCCTAAATGTCTTTATGGCCCACGCTAAGACGATGCCATTTCCGCTAAAACAACTAATTTATTACAGGGGTAGTTCTGTGTTAGCGGTTCAACTGGGCTGTTTTGTGGTAAATACAAAGTGGTGTTTATGTTCTTACTTCTTATTACAGGAATTACGGTACTGTTCCACAAAATACATGTTGAAATTCAGTTCATCCAGAGTTTAAGAAAATGAAATCTGAATAACTCGATACACTTATGAGATAGAATTTAAACTAGCGAAGTTGCACGAAGGACGCGAATGAAAGCGATTTAAGAAAACTTTATTATGCAGTGTTTGTGGTAGCACAATAATAACACGCGAAGCGTGATTAATATCATTAATATTCAAAACATGGAGTGCCCGCCAGCTGTTTGATTATCTTCGATGGAGCGCAAAGGAAAAATTTAAATTCCTTCGACGTTGCAGCGAAGCGATGGCTGAAACTAAATTGTAGAGCAACCTTTTATTTTAGACTGGCTTCCCAACCCTATAAACGACGTTGGTGGGTAGGTAGACATTTAAGAAGTCATTGACAAGAGACACGTCATTCGTTTAATTTTCTCGATCTATAATCTTTGTATGTATGTTTAAATGTATTTTTTTTTTTTGGCGGTTGGAAAATCATCAAATAACCCCTCCCGCTCTTGGGCAGAGCGAAAGGGAGTGTCAGACTTCTACTGACTAAAAACCACCCTTGTTCCTTCTTAGCCTTTTATGTCGAGTCCGCGGTATCTCTTGCGAACAAGCCGCAGCCCCGACGGATGTTTAAATGCCTTAAATTCCAAATCTTGATTTGAAACTTATACTTGGCTGAGTATGAAATTATCTGTTAATACCTTCGGTGCCAAGCACTCAGCATATGAGTCGAACAATAATTCGTTTGTGTGCCCACAACCCGCCTCCGAGTCGGCGCCATACGTAGTTTGAAAACTTATGAAAAAAATCGATAAAACCCGAAGATAATGTAATAGAGGGGTGCATGAAACTTTTGGAAATAACAAAACAGAGCGCGTTGATTAGACGTCGTGCTCACCCACCTGTAATGAACAGTAATCAGCAATGTTTACAGTACCAACAGACTTGCACATCACTGCACAGACACCAACTATTTTTGACACTATTTTATTATGTTTGTACTGAGTTAATTAAGTCGCTTGTCACCGGCAACGCAGCCTCGTCGCTTAATACTTTAAGCTCTTAAAACGCAAACTACAACACTACACTGTATTATATCCTCTTAACGAGCTCTTTTAGAGAGCTTACTACAAATTTAATTAATGGCGATTCTGTAAAAACCCGGGACCAGTTATTAAAGTTAATTAAGTTTAGAGACAATATTTTATGAATGAAATACAACTTTAGACGGGGATGAAAAGCCCATTTTGATAACTTTCATGCTAATGAAGCTGAAATGTTAGATAGACAGCTAGGATGTATGTATAATTAAAATAGGTACGGGGTTCTGAAACTATGAGAACATCTCTAATTGCCTATTACTAAGACATGGGCTTGTTAACCCAAATATGAACTAATTAGTTGTAAACATAACATCGCATCAGCCAAATTGACTGGTATCCTATTTCTGTAATAAATAACTTCCACTTACACACTGTATAGACCGATCACATTATAACCGATTGTCTTTACAGATATTTAAACTATTCAGAAGGAAATTCTGATTATATTTTATGAAGAGGAACAAAAAACAGTTACATTATGAAAACTTAAAACTAGCATTTTCCTAATTATGTGACCCACAACGCTGTCCACGAGTTATCATAATAATATAAAAATATAAATCAGTTATATCTAACTCTTTAATATAAAATAAACTTTTGTGTTTGATGCTCGTTGTAGCGGAGAATGATTTGTGTTTTTATTCTTTATTTTAAACCTGACAAGTAATTTTTCATAATTATTAATAAATAAACGAAACTAAAAAAAATACAGATTAAATATATGCTATGGTTTGAGTAACCAAAACCGTCTTCCGGAAGCGGCACTTAGATTCGTCTTTATCCACCGCAAACCACCCGTAGCCCACCGCATCTACTGGCAACAATCCATCATCCTGCCTAGATCAATTAAACCCGGGCTTGGCCTGCCACGTAATGTTCCTTACCCGGGATAACACGTCTAATGCAATCTTCATCGCATTCTACGACCCTTCCGACTGTAATTAAGTATTATAGGCAAATAAATCACGAGGAAAACGATACTAACGCCTTTTTAAACTGACCTCTGTTTACCAAGAGCCACTCGAGCACGCCACTCGTATCCCACCTGAGGATTCCTTCCCTTTTGATGTGCCTATCCATAAATATTCAGTCATAATCCGCATATTTTAAAGTATAATCGAGGACCCTCGAAGCTAATTCGGAAAACGTTCCACTTGAATTGTTGGGACATAAAATAATGTTAACAAAAATAATACATGTAAAATGCAAATACAAGAGTGCAGTAAACGAGATCTTGGCTGTAAATATGAGCGTGGGCCTGTAGGTGGCATCACCCAACATAAATATTCGGCGTAACTTATGTGCGCTGTGTCGCTGTTCGCAGACAAAAACACCTCTGAAACGGAGCTTTGATTTTAAATTCTAATTTTATGAATCGTCTAGTTTGCATATCGCAGCATATTTTGGTTAAAACGACACGAATATGTAGCTCCTCCTTTATTAATGGCTGCTAATTTATAATAAACAAATCTCGCATGAGCCGCAAGACGCAGTGAACGTTCGGTATATGACACATAAAAAGTATGCTAACGTCGGTAAAATTTTGATGATTCGTGTCTTACAAAACCTAATTCGGTCGGATTACTTTCAGCAAGTTGCGTAACTAATGAAGTAACTTGTGACACGGGTCGGGCCCTGGGATCGACGTAATCAAATTAATGAGAAAACTTCACTTCAATTTAGGGTTTCCTACCTCAATCTTTAGGATATTTGGTAGCGGTCAAGTCGAGTACTTGACCGCTACCAAATATCCTAATGGGCATGTTGATTGCAGTTTGAATAACTTCCTTCGACCTTCGTGTGTTCAAGAACATGGTTTATGGGAAGAAAAGCTACTGTACTTAGGAAAACTTTTTATGCACAGTAAAAGAGGGTAGGTATTCTCTGCTAGCTTCACGAATTTATTTTGCTAACATTTGTTGCTCGAGCTTTTGTTACACAACGAAAGACAGACACAAGACTAAATCGTACCTATCAAATATTAAAGTTCACCCGCGACTTCGTCCGCAAAAACTGTGATAGCTCGGTTAATTTGCTTGATATAAATATTTTTTACAGCCTGTACCTCCGACCCCCCCCTGTTGCACCCAGGAATAGCGTATCTTTCTATCAGTGAAATTTTATTTAGAATTGGATCGCTCGGCAGATAACTTAACTTACTTAGTATAGAAACAGATACCACCCACACGTTACTGCCGACCGACATTTGATGTTCGTTAATTAAATTAATAATGAAAAGAAAAGTAAGGGCAATGACCAGTTAATTTCCTTTGGATACAAACCGAAAATAGTTTGAGTTCGGTAATCCTTTTCTGCTAAGATAGGTTTAGTAGCCTAACCTATCTTATCAGAAAAGGATTACCGAACAAAATAAGAAATTCCAATATTATTTATAATTTAATTTTATAAATCTTCCTTAACTTCGCCTTTGGATTAAATAATGTCACCACCAATTTAATTAAGCAATGAAAAAATATGCAAAAAGATTACGAAAGCCGTCAGATAAAGACTCGACAGGAAGAAAGTTTTAGAACAGTGTCGGCACGACAAAAAAAAAGATTCCATAATCGTTGGTACCTAATTGAATTCTAAAGTTGGAACTGTTGGAAGCTGCACTACTCCAACTTCTAATCATAAATTCCGTTGTTATAACATTTAACAAAGTTTCCTGTCATCCACAGAAATTGGCTTTACTCCAATTATACGGTTTTTTCTCGCTGCCTTTAATAGCGGGTGCTAACTGTAACAACAATGTAGGCATTTAGCTTTTGTTAAAACTCCACTTTGCGTTATGTTTATGAGCTCTCAGTAATAATACGCCGTCTTTAACACAAAATAGTAAGTTTTTTGGTTTCATGCCAAAGTGCAGAATGATTTGTTATATGCTGGCGTAACACTTACCATGTTTAGAGCAACAAAATGAATATTCATATCGACATTAAGTATCGCAATGATATAATTACTAAAATTAAACTGTTTGATGACAAGATACAAAACTTTTCGAGATTCTTAAAACATACATACACATAATATAACTTCTTTAATCCCCGAGAGGTTAGGTAGAGGTGTACCTAATAGTACATCCACATCTCGCCAATCATGTTTAAGTCCCATACTCCTATGTAATAGGAGGTGAGCCTATTACCATCAACCCGGCACGAATCCAGACTCCGTGATTCTTAAAAATACATTGAATATACAAAAGCTTGTGAAAAACAAACACACTTAACACTTTCCTTCTGAATGAATTATAATATTTACACAAAAATCCCGTCTGCGTACTTACTGAAACATAAGTAGGAAAATGCTACTTATGTTTGAGTAAACATTAAAGGTATCATTACGTGTGCGTCGTTTGTTCCCAAAACGTTTGATCATTCCAGCGTTTGTTTCATATCTCCACATTCGAACGCATTTACCTGAATAAAAGGGTTGTTTCGTTGTATTGTTAAAAATATATTCCGTACATTTTTATTGTGGATGATCAGTCGAGAACATGTAAACACAATCGCGCCGTCCCCACGTTAAAGCGGGTACTGAAGTGTGAAATTCAAAAATCAACTAACATTTTCTAGCCCAGTGAATCACTCATCCCTCCGTAGTCTTTTGCTCGAGACGTGTTTGCTTTTCGCTGAAGAGATTTCCCTTTAGATAAATTCATCGTGTTGATTCGACATTGTTTACACTGGAATCCTTTTAGTTGCGTTTGAACTTTGTTTGTGTTTTTTCTGGGGCAACAAACTGATGATGGAAACTTAAAATATATTTGTATGAAATGCGTGTAAACAGATTACGACTTGTCTATAAATATCAAATGCTTGCTCTGAATAAAAATAAAAAGGAAGTTATTGTTACAAATTATTCTATCTAGAAGAGTTCTAGGATTCTTCCACCAATCTTCCAGACTTACCATAGTGGAACATTCTTGACTCGATCGAAATCGGAATATTCTCGTAAAACCAATCACGTAACAATACCATAGCCCCGTCAAATAAGTTAAATATTATTTTTAAATTCATACTCAATACCCGTACTCAATAAGCAGGTTCGTTCTACAAAAAAAAAGAAACAAAAACCTTTTATGTTCCGCAATTAACGATATATTTGTGCCATATTTTTTCAAAAATATCGTTCGCTATTTCGCTAATGCTCAAGCAATAAAAATTATGAAAGAACACGGAACCTCTGTTTCAAGGGTATTCCGAGCGTTTATAAATAAACGGTAGATATTTATTATTATTTGTTCTGCTCGGGCTCTCCTTAAGTTTGTTTGGTTGTAAACAGACGTTAATAGCAGATACACTGAACCGCTTAATGGAGCATTTGCTGTTTCTTTTTTATTATGCGACAGATTTTGCCATAAATGCGGTTTTGTGAGTTCAACTTATCTATTTTTTAGGCTAATAAGTACTAGTTGGGTAGTTAGTAGTAGTTTCGTCATTAGTGGAAACAAATAAAGGGTGTAAAAATACCTTTAACTAACCCGAGAGGCACTTTTTGTTGCCGTCATTGCGATATTTTTATTGTTCTGGACCATACCTTGGAACCTTCTAGATACGGAGATATACAAAATTTTAAGCTTATTACTTTACTTATGGCCCGTTTACTATTCAATGCATCCATCAGCACAATCTTTTAAGTGTGTTATGTTAAGTTTTACCGTAAAGCTAATTTTCACCCCAAAAAAAGTCGTTCCCGAGCATTCATTTTGCGTAGTGTTACTTACTTTGGTATGGATATAATGCTTAGTTGACGGCTTCGTGTAGGATCCGTTAACACCCTGTATATCATAAGCCTCAATAAACGCACTACTTCAATGTGTACAAAGCAAAAACAAAAAAATGGAGGTTCATCAAAATAGTGTTTGCAGTGTAAAATGCTGGCCAGTGAAGCAATCTGCAATAGAAATCCTCTGTGTGGTTTCGTGAACCAAACAAATCCTGCATGCACTAACACCCATGCTTTCGACAAATACCTGTAGGCAATACCAGAGCTTTTTCCAATATGGGACAGCTCGGAAAGCAGTAAACATGTAACTATTCTATTTTTGCCAATTCTCGCAGTGTTGATTACCCATTTGTAGTACTCGTGTAGTCGATTGGCTATTGGCTCCCGTGACTTTGTGAGTGTAAACCTATGAATGGATTTCGAACGTGAAATACACAAACATTTTTTCAGCCTTTTTTATTTTTTCCGTCGTTCAGAAACAAAGAATACAGTCGTTTACTGTATCCCTAATGTCAGTTGTAGGCCATGATTGAGTACAAGAATATGACAACCTTATTACAAATCAAACCTTTTCTAACAGACCGACTCGCAATTCTTATCTACTTCATACATTCCAAGTATGTAGGTACATTACACGATACAAAGACAAGTCATAAACATAGTCGTAATGGATTTCATAAAAACACGTAGAAGAAACAAATAGTTTGTTTATGCAGAAATATTACCCTTTTAAGGTTATGGCCTGGCGATAGTTCGCGTATGACCATAATGTTCTTCGGCGAGCTGTTATTTCCATTAAACGCTTATCTTGGAGATTCATGGCAAGCCCCGGCAAAAATGATGGTCGTTAAAGAAATTGAATACCCTTTACTCATGCTTAAACTTTCTCATATCCATTTGTTCTTAAGTTTCGGCGGCCTCTTGACTGGGGCGGGTTGCATCGGTTTTACAGGGTCGAAACTTTAGCATCAACTGTAATGTTGCGAGTTTTGTCGTGTTACTGTTTAACATTCTAATCTTTACCAGTTAATGCCTCGTTGGGCTAGAGGTCGCAAGCGCGACTGCTGACTAGCGCATGAAGTCCTCGAGTTTGATTCCCGGGACGCGGGGACTATCAAAGTGTTATTAGGTTTTCCAAGCAGAAATTTCTCAGTAAAAGCCCCGGAGTCTGGATTTGTACCCAGTTGATGGCAATGGGATCACCTCATAACTGGCGAAATGTGGGTGTAACTACTATTAGGGGATTACAGGCGTGATTTTATGTTATGTTAGATATGCTTTAGCAGTCAGTTGCTTGTCTGCTTTACCCCTACTGTACAGAGGCGAATAGCAAATAGAAAAGTCAGTCAGTAAGAAATAACTATATATTAGGTATATTTCACTTTCACCACATTCTCATATTTAACAAATTCATATACTTAACGCCAATGAAACTCTCACAGCAGTGCACCGCAGAAAGTTTTAGAGATTGTATGAATATGCAGAGCCTTCAAATTGTAAGCGCAAACTTTGACTGACGGTTATTCTATACTGTGTGTGAATAATTATATTTAACCCACATTATCTTACCTACATAACATAAAACAATGATAATAATATATGATTTTTATTAGCGGAGATTTTTATTTATGAGAGCAGCGGTGGCCCAGTGGTGTCAGCCCCGACTTACGAACAGTAGGTCGAAACGGTGAAGGAAAACATTGTGAGGAAACCGGCACTTCTTAGAACCAAAAATTCGAACATCTGCGGGATCCTGCCGTTTTGCCGAAAAGATGTTGACAATATTTCATTACCTTTTTTATACCATTGCAATATTTCGAATGATTTTAGTACGCATATTTTTATTTGGTCAAATTTTTACTTGGCAAAATATTACCAAGTAAAATGTCATTATGGCATTTGGTCTTTAATCAAATGATTTATTACAGCAAACAATCTTCAGACAATAAACGTTTGGTGAAATGTTGTGCTTGAATTTGTCTGAAACAAATCAAATTTATGGTTACTTGATATAAATTTATTTGTGGAAGTAGTTGGAGTAGGTTAATTATTAAAAAAATGGTTAGGTTAGGTTAAGACTGTGACCTCCTACGCATGAGCCGAGCGAGCGAAGCGAGCGGTGCCGCGGCAGCGGCCGGCGAGTGGCAGAAACGACTTGCATTAATAGAAAAAAGAGATTGTTTTTAGTGGGTTACCCGGAACTGAACTATTTAGATTAGGATAATCACTTATTTTAAAAAAATGGTTAGGTTAGGTTAAAACTGAAATATTTGACTAAATAAAAAATGTTAAAAGTACTAGTTGGTAAACAAGTTATAGTTTAAACGTTCATTTCCCAAACATTAGGTTTGCGTTACAATTTTTTATGAATAGATTTTTTGCTTAGTAATAATTTGGCAATAATTTTTTTTGGGAAGTGAAAATTTGTCAAATTCCTTTCGGTCAAACAAGGGAGACCCGACATCTGCCAACCCGCATTGGGCCCGCGTGGTGAATTATAGCAAATCCCCCTCTCCAAGAGAGGAGGCCTGAGTCCCTGCAGTAGGAACATTATAGGCTGATGATGATGATGATGATGATGATGATGATTAGCGGAGAACATTGTATATTAATCGTAGTTATTATAGAATATGGTATCACCGACATCGACGAGGTGTACGTACCCATTAATTAGTACACCAACATTTCACCAGATATGTTAAAGTCTCAGGCGCGAGCCCATTGACATCAACGGAGCACATATCCAGAATCCGTAGCTGTTATGTTTATCGATGAATGTGGATCTCCACCAATGATCACTTCAATTACCATGAAAAGGGTCGGGGTACTAGGTAATATTCAAAAGTAAGTACTGCAGGTACAAAAAATCATATTCGTTACACGTGGAAGCTGTGGACCATGCAAATTATAATTATAATTCCTTAAGACACTCTTAAACCCCAATTACACAATCCTGCGGTCATAAGTGGAAACCTATACTCTTTGGTCAGTGGTCACAGAAGTCAAGAGCGTAATGTGATACATAAAATCACCTTTGTGCAAAGAATTAACTTTAAAGAGTTGCAAGAAACAAAAAGACATCTTCATCTTCAAAAGTGAAAGTGCGAATAAATGGGGATATGGATGTTTGTTAATTTTTATTATTTAACATTCCTGAATGGATTTCGATGGAAATTGGTACACGGATAGTATAAAACCTGGATTAACACCGGATATGTTTTATTCTGGCAGTACGATTCCGTGAGACAATTACCGAACTGCACGCGGAAGTTACCGCATAGGCTAGTATATCTTAATGATATAACTATTACCTACATAAACGAAGCACGCTTGTATATGAACCCTTTTTTTTGGATGGTGGGATTTCATGCTAAATGACTCCTCCCGCTCTGGGCAGAGCGGTAGGGAGTGTCAGACTTCTACTGACTAAAAACCAACCATGTTCCTTCTTAGCCCTTTGTATCGAGGCCTCGGTATCTCTTTCGAACAATCCGCAGCCCCGACAGGCGTTGGCCCTTGCGGGTCCCTGTAATGTTACTGACATCTCTCTTGAGGCGCGCGTGGAACACAAACACACGTCCTATGACGATGACACGGCCTGTCATCGTCATAGGACGGACGGACGGTGAGCTATTGTATATGAGCCCTAACATTAGTAGCTGATCGAAGCAGGATTTCAACACACTCACGTCAATCAACGCTTCAGGCAGCTGCCTATTGTCACGTACCTAATTATGTTGCCACTGGCGTTCAACACTCCATTTGTGTATAATTGCTGTAATCTGTAGGTAGTTAGTTACTATGTGAATATTATATTATTCAAGTGTAGCTTGCCTAATATCTCTTGCCTATATTCTCTTTTTTTAAATTTTGTATCACCTAGTTTTAAATATTTCACAAACACCCTTGCATGCAGAACTACTTATGTAGTCAAAGTTCGACAAATTAACCTATATCAAACGGGTTTTTAGGGTTCCGTACCTAAAAAGGAAAAAGCGGAATCCTTATAGGATCACTCTGTCTGTCCGACCATTCCCCCTTCCCCTTTATCTCCGAAACTATTGGGCCTTTTTTTTTTTGGCGGGTGTAAAATCATCAAATAATCTCTAATAAGCTCTTGGGCAGAGCGAAAGGGAGTGTCAGACTTCTACTGACTAAAAACCACCCATGTTCTTCTTAGCCCTTCATGTCGAGGCCGCGGTATCTCTTGCGAACAACCCGCAGCCAAGCAAACTATTGAGTCTAAAATTTTGAAAAAAATACAGAAATTAATTCAACACTTACAGATTAGGTACAGGAAAACCTATAAAAAGTCTATGGTGCTAAAATAGCAATAGAGTTTTATCATTTAAAACCTAATTGGACGTATAATTGAAAAAAATAAACTGGATGGATATGGACTTATTAGTCTCTATAGACTCTATACGGACCTACACAGATAAACCTTAGTATAGTGATCCTAGACAAAATGTTAGTTCGAGAATTTCAGTCGAAATTGCAACAACATTTTTCCAGAACTTCCTTCGCCATCTAGATAAATCTATGAGATAGCGACCCTCGAGCACATTATGTGAAAATATCGTCGGGTGATGGCGAAAATGAACTCGTGTGTTTGAGTAGGGAAACGTAATTTATAACTAGTGAGATATCAATCGTCATTCCTAAGAAAATTGAGGTACACGTACAACACGGCTAGACGTTTTATAAAACATTCATGTTCTTAATTAATACCTTGGCATTGTTCACGTCGACATAATTACAGAATTAACGTTTATGACGCTTTGTGTAAAATTAGGCATTTGGGTTACAAAAGATATTAAGTTAGAACATTTAAATAAGTAGGTAACATTAAAGATGTACGTAATTGTGTTAATGGCCTGTGTCAAAAACAAGGGCTCGGTTTAAAAAAATCTTATTTATTTGGCACGGCACTCACAAATATGAACATTATAATTTTATTATATTCAAAATGGCCGTTATTAACCTCTAAATTATTTCTGTCTAAACAGGGATAGAGCACCGGTGGCCCAGTGGTGGCGGCCCCGATTTACGAACAGTAAGTCGTGGGTTCGGGCCCAGGCAGACGCATTACGTACTTTGTGTAATTTATTTCATCACCACTGCTATCAAAAACGGTGAAGGATAAGTTCGTGAGGAAACCGGCAAAAACTTCGAAGGCATGTGACATCTATTAAACCGCACTGGACCCGCGTGGTGGCTTATTATAGCCCATCCCTCTCCTAGAGAGGAGGCCCGAGTCTCTGCAGTGGAACATTATAATAATATGCTGATGATGGTGATGGAAAACTAACGCTGTATAGGCAAGATATGGTTACCTGCCTATCTTTCTTTATTGGACAATCTTATATCGAATGTGTATTGGTGTCTATTCTTACATATGGTGCCAATATCTAAGAGTCACTGTAAAAGTTTCAAGTACAATTACAGTTGTCTTGGTTTTATGAAACTTTTGAACTTTGAAGATGGCAGGCGATTATTATTTTGGCCGCGCTTCGCTACTATTTCTCATTTTTATGATTACTATTGTACAGTTTTTATTATAGCCACGGAAAGAGTTTTTATTCGCGACGATTAAATTCAAAGTTTTAATAAAATAAAAGGTAGTATTCCAGAGAACTGACCCAATATTTCGAATTTATGAGGAGTAAACAAAGGGAGTTAAGTCGCACTGTTTTCTTTGTTTTGTTTAAGTAAATATCAGTTTAGGTATTCAAAACGTTTAGAACAGCTATGTGAATGCTTTCTATGTATATCTTTCTCTTCATACCATACGTAATAACTATAGTAAATATGTTTTAAAAAATTATATATAGATAAGTATAAGAGACAATAAGAGTACAACCTATACGCTACAGTTACATATTCAAGCATTTTAATCCAAATCGACGCAACTGCTGCAAGTGTAAAAAGTTTCTGCAAGCTTTATCTTGTACCTATCTATACTAATATTATAAAGCTGAAGAGTTTGTTTGTTTGTTTAAACGCGATAAACTCAGGAACTACTGGTTGGAGTTTAAAAAATCTTTTTGTGTTGATTAGTCCATTTATCGAGGAAGACTTTAGGCTATACAGGGTGTAAATCAACCCATCACACAGCCGTCAACCAAGCATTCTGTACATCAAACTAAGTACCCCTACGCAAAAATGATTGCTGGGAAACGACTTTTTTTTTGGGGTCAAAAATCACATTTTACGGTAAAACTCAATGTAGCGCTCTTAAAACCTTTTGCTAGTGGGTGCTTTGAATAGTAAACGAGACATGGAGGCAACTTAAGTAAAGTTATAACCTGAAAAACTAGTATTTACAAAAACAACTGTGAAAAATTTGGTACTTTGACCCCCAATATCTCCGTAACTAGGAGGTTCCCAGGTATGGTCTAAAACAAAAAAATGATCGCAGTGGCCCCACCACAGAAGCAGAAGAAGTGCCCTTCGTTTGCGTTAAGGGTACTTTTACACCCTATATAACATCACGCTATGACTAATAGGAGCGGAGCATAAATGAAAAATCTTGCAAAAACGGGAAAAGATATTCCTTTTTGAGAGCTTCCGTTGCGTGCGCTGCGAAATTAAGTTGCGCAAATATCATGTATGAAAGAATTGTTCCTCTTTAAAAGATCTAAAAATAGTCCGCGACAGCATATGTCTATCTTTTAAAATTGACTCACTGTAACCATTTTTTACTATTAAAATGTTAGGTTAAGAAGAATTATATTTTGCGAAGCTTATTTAACCCATATGGTATTAATCTACTCGTATATCTAAATAAATGAGAATGTCAAATGAGAAATTCAAATTCAAAATTTTTACTGCACTATAATGTTTACAAGTACAAGGTGTTACTGTATATTTAACAGTAAGAGATAGCTATAGTAATTGTCACTTTAATAATATAATCGAAACCAATCTAAAAAAAGGAAAGAAATCTTATAAAGAGGAAAGGTAAGATTTTTTGTTTGTTACGAATACGATTTAACTTTTAATAATATGTTGGATAGTCGATTTATCGAGAAAGGTTATGAGATATATTAAGTGTCGCAGATGAAGTTGCGTGGGTCAGCTAGTATCTAATACACTTGATGCTTTCTACTAGAGTCTAGTAGATAGGTACGTTTAGCTCCCTACATGGGCCGGAAACCTATGAAAATGAATGCCTATCTAGGTTTAAACTAATAACATTACATTACTATCTCTATCCCTATTTCCAAGAAAGTTCACAGTACGGCTCTCAAACAATTGGGATGGACCTAATTGATCGGATGACATGACATGACGACAGGTAAGCCAAACGCACGGTCAAAGCAAATATCAAAGGAATGGACAGTGAGATAGATAATTCGGCCGATTAGATATATTATTGCGACTGACTGCCTCTCTGAGTAGCCTTCCATTTACTTAGTAGTTATTCGACCATTCTGAGATGATAGATATTCTTATAACTAAGTGTTCATAGGAAGGTCTCGTACTTATTATTACCTGACTGCCAAGGAAGGGTTATGTTTTTTTTTTTGCCATAACATCAAGTTGATCAGAGACAAACCTGAATTCTTAAGGAAAACTTTATAAGTGTGAACTTACTGAAATGTGTTAATAATCCCCACGTAAACGCAAAATACGCGTTTTGGACGTAGAGTTGCGGACACCAGCCCGTTACACGTCACCTCATCCCGTTTCAATTTTAAATACAGCTTGACAAAAATCTATATTAATAACTGGTACGTATAAATATTTTTCATAGTTCGAGTCTGCATACTCCTGAACTGAATATCACAAGAGTATTGAGAAAGTAAGTTGTGTGCACACTTTCCGAAACATCTTGAATATCTTGGAAAGTAGGGAACGAAACTTTGGAACACATTTTAACAACTCACAATGTACGTACTCATGTATATGAGTTTCAAAAGTATATGCGGTGAGATTAACACATGTAAAAGGAAGCAAACTTCAACTAGGACTTTAAAGGAGATACTGATGAAAACAATAATACAGGGTGATGGGTGGGGAAGACCTAACCTAATGTACTGTTACGTCGGTTATCTAGAATCTTCAAAAAACCTCGCTTATAATAGGGATGTTTCCTGACTAAAAAAAAGATGATTCTAATTAGTCCGTCTGTTAGATTATCGAAATATATTGGATACGTACTTTTTTTGTTTTACCAAAGGAATAAAAATTTACGAACGTAAAACGCGTCAAAGATTTGAGTGGGGGTTTGTGACGTCACTCACCGGTAAAAAATGTCATACTAATGTCTTAGAATATGACGTCACACGAGTTTTCAAAGAACTGTATCGTCTTCATTGTTTGTTTACGTGAAAAAAGAAAAAATACGTGTCCAATATTTTTTGGTAATCTATCTGACGGACTAATTAGATTTTTTTTGTTAACTACCCTATTGTGTAGTGCCTGCAACACTCGAGTACATTCTGTAGGTATAGTACCATTGTGTTTACAAGGTCAGCGCGGCACGTTTATTTTTTAGTTATTTTTCATTGTGAATGCTTTATTCATTTTTAGTTAATAATAGGGAATTTTCTCGAACTTCTGTTGTGTGTTTGGGTATAAAAGGACCGACAGAGGTCGGAGCGAGTCAGTCTACTTTTAAAGCGAGACAACGACAGGTTCGAAGAGATATCTAGTGCGATAAAGTGTTCAGTAGTGTTAAGTGTTTTGTGCTTAATAAAGTTTTTTCGTATGTTTAATTGGTAGTGTTTATATTATTAATCCCATACCCAGCTCGTAACAGTATCATTTAGACCAAAAAAATCGAAGACATGTGACATCTAAAAACCCGCACTGGGCCCGCGTTGTGGATTATAGCCCATCCTTTTCCTAGAGAAGAGGCCTGAGTCCCTGCAGTGGGAAAATTATAGGCTGATGATGATGATGATGAACTTGGGGTCCGAACAGGATATTTTGCCACCTCTCCGCAATAAGCTACTTATTGTAAAAAATCTACGCGGTTCAGGATGTTAAACTGATAGTTTTCTGATAGCTCATGAACGAATGAATCCTTCAAAAACCAATTAATTACAAAAGTACCTCTTACTTTGGAAAATAAGCGCCGTAAAGTTCCGTTTCTGAAATGTACCAAATGTACGTACCTAGACTACCTAGTTTATACATTTATGTAGGCATACAAAGAGCAAAACAAGCAAAGATTCACACTTACCGAGAAGCGATATAAAGTTGAGTAGCGTTTTAGCACGAAACTAAGCACATCGCAAGTTGCCAGGCGTGCTTGCACACATGTGGCCGAATTTTCACCCGCTTGCCTAAGTGCAATGCATAGAAACTCGGCACCTACGAGTAGTATCGTCTTACCTCCGCTTTCTAGCAATCTAACACATATGCACTACCGCGGACAAAGTTCGTGTTTAGTAGACTAGTTGTAACGCCCCGGGTGTTCGGTATTCGCCAATTGTTTCGACGCTGCGTATATTAATTTACATTTCAATAATACACAAGCAGCTCTACATACTAATCTGATGTATAATTAAAACGTACGAGAGACCACCATATTAGAACACATTATAATTATGCTGTTTAGAATGATTGAAAATATTCAAAAAACAATGCTGAGCAAAACAGTTCTGTAAATGTTAAGTATAAAGGTAAAAACTAAATGGAGTCAAACTAATTTCAGAAATCCTTTTACAATCCGGGAGTCCTACTTTTAAGAATTTTGGGTGTTAAACCATTGTCCATTCTTTTTGCACGTCATAAAATACATTAATCTTTATCTTAGTGACTGTTTTAGGGCGTTGTACTAAACCTATTAAGCCTAGAAGTTCTAAAACTTCAGTTACCTACCTAACTTTCACCAAGTTCGTTTTCGAACTTGATAAAGTTTCCATTAGGCGTAAATAGCATGTCCTACACAAAAACAAATACACCTTTATTCTTCTTCTAAAAATACAAAGGTATTTTCCATTTTCCAATCGAGCAGCTCAGGTCGGCGTGGCGCCTCATTTACATACATCGTTGAAACTTTTGTTCGATTGAAGTCCATCCCGCCAAAATGCGGTCGGTGCGAATTTTTAGAAGAACCCGACGTTGTAATTGTGATTCGAGTTCGAGTGGTTAAAAGCTTTTCTTGGGAAAAATCTCGACACGTCCGGAAAAGCCGAACTTTGATTTTACATTAAAGATAACATTTCTTAAAGAGAACACGAATCGATCAAGTGGGTACTTAGATATTTTATGTGGCTGTGAGCTTACAATAAATCGGAGGCTTAGTACTTCTAATCCTAAAAGGCAAACAATTTAGGCAATTTATTTTGAAAATAGGTAGGTGTTGTTACTTAATTAACAGCAGGTGAATGAACGTTTAAACAGTTTTCGTAATGTAATTTTCAAACGTTGTTGGAAACACAGTATGGAATTATGCAGTTTACAACGAAACTCGAAATTTCTCCTGGGATCACTAGGTACCCACCTCTAGAAAAATGGGTTCTCGGAGACAAACATGATCTGAAGAAATTAATTTAAAAATTGTTCTGTTTGATTCCCTATCCGATGAGCTCTATGGTATCAAGGGACTACTGTAATTTGTCTTTAGTAGGTTTCTTACCTCGTAGGTACTTTTGATGAAATTTTCCTACTTAGGGAGGTAGGTAAGTATCTACTTAGATCCGGATAAGGTGGAAGTTATTGTTTTATCAATAAAATTGGTGACCCAACCCTGCTTCTCACGGTTTTAGTGACTTGGGAAAAGATCGAGATTTATTTATTAAATGTTACAATAGTAATGTATTAAACGCATTTCTAAACCTTGTGGAATAAATATTCTCTACAAGATAAACAAAACTGCACGAAAATCCCTTGTTTTGAGCGCGTTATAAGGACAGTCTTACAAGACGGGCCAATGCGACTTTACTAAAGTTTTATGGGTATTATTTTATAAAATTACGAAATATAATGGCAGGAAAGTGTTTACAAACACGGTAATTCCTGTTCGCGGAACCATTTTACTAGGTAAAAGTTTAAACCCTCTCCAAACACCGGCGGGTCCCGCTGAGTATTCAGGGACCTCCTTGTTGATAGGTACTAACACTTACAATTCAATCGCGCTGTGAGAGCTATCGACTCGTGTAGGGATTGTTGTCGACACGCCCTCACTGCCGAATCGTTTCCTTTAGAGGGCGTGAAGGGAACTTAGAACAAAATGGCTTGATGTGCCGAGGATTTGTAAAAATACTGTTATAGAAATAGGTATATGTTTTGGCAAACATGTCAACCTACAACACATTCTAAAAACACGCATTACTTATCTCTTTTTTTTCGTTTCTGCGTGGAACCACCCCGCTGTTTCCACATTTGCACCGAGGATCATGAAAACTACTGCACTTTCCACGATCTCCGGACGCATAACCTACCTACCTTAAGCCAGATAGGTAGCTACATCATGAAATTCATCAAAAAACTTGAAACTAATAAAATCCATGCATTTGTTAAAAATGTGTAGTTTTCTGGCAATCTGGCTTATCACAAAGAATCGCCGAAAGATAATCAAAGGAAGTCACCGCGCACCGTAATGGAAACACTGAGGAAGAGCACTGCTGACGTTTGCAAGGCGCGACGTTATTAGGGCCAGGTTGCCCCTGATGGCCATCCTCTCGATGTAATCGGTCGGTTCATACTTGCCAAGTTGCCTGCAATAAAGGTAATGGGAAGCTATATTAGTAGAAAATCCCACATGATTGTACCTTAATGCTCTTTTCCTAAGGCGTGGGTTGATAAATCTTCATACAGTTAGGCAAGTCTGATTTCGCTCACTCCTTAACAAAAATGTTTTTGAGTAAAAGTACCAAGAGTGCTTCATATTATTCTTGTTATTCATTGTACCGAAATATGAATCACAGAAATAAGTCACAATACTTAACTAACAACGAGGATTGCACAGGAACAAGGGAAAGTTTAACCCATAATTGGGTAAGGCAAACTGCATAGCCAAACTAACGAAACGAAAGCAAACTTTACTTTTTGTACAAACTTTAAAATCCTCCGGAAACAAAAATAAATTCACTCTTAATTCTATTAACACTGGCATGTACGTACTTAAGTAGGAACGCGAATTCCGGCTTAAACTTTGAACCGTGTAGATTACTTAGTTCTTTGGTTGCGTACACAACGCAACTTTAGAAGAACGATATCCAATTTATAACATGCGAATAGGTAGGTAATCCCAATTAAACTAGTTTTGTTCCGAACTCAGATCGTTTAAATCGTGTATGTGTGATGTAGGTACCTACGTCTACACAGCAAGTTAGGGACCACCATCACATAAACTGAAACTGTAAACAAGTCTTAACAAAGTTTCGTGGTTAAGTTGTACGGTCTCTTAGTGTTTCGTACAATTCTATTGTTTAGTATGAATAACTAAGCGAGAAGATAATGTGGCCACCGTTATTTATTGGCTATTAACGTTCCAACTTCATTTGCTACATTATAGGATTTTACACTGTTTCAATAAACATAGTTTCGTTATTTATTAACGGATTATTTTGGTGCAAAAAGGTGATATCCGTCCAATTTTGTCTTTAAGTGATAGTTTATGAGTGGGTTGACGTCTTTCTTTTAAACATGTTTACGCTTAACTACCTCCGGGCCAGCGTTTCTCACGCAGACAGGAGTCATGCAAGGCGACCCCCTATCTCCCAAATTATTCACAGCTACGGGAAACCCACACTAGCAGGATAAGGGTTTTGTCGTCGGAGGAAAGAGTTTAACTAATCTTCGTTTCGTCGACGACATTGTCTTTTTTTTTCCTCAGCAGGTAAGCTAGTCCTAATGCTCGAACAGCTGAGCCACGCCAGTCTCCAATTCGGAGAGATTTCTAGGCAAGATAAGATCGACGCAACATGAATGATATAATGTACCAAGAATTTGTAACAATATTCTGATTTAAAAGAGTGTCCATGGAGTTTCTTGCCCGTTCTTCTCCATAGAGATCTACGCTAGGGAATGGGCAACTACAGTACTTTCACAAGTTATTATGCCTTGTGACTGTGACTGTAGCTTAGGAGTGCAATACGTCGTCCCGGGGGTTGCTGCGTCGGGTTGCGCGTCGCCAGATGTCTGCGGCGGCGAGTGCTGTGGGTGCGGGGGCGCGCAGCGGCGCGTGCCGTGGCGGTGGGTGCGCGGGGCTCCGGGTCACAGGGCGGCGGTTGCGCGTTGCGGCGTGCATTCGTTGTTCCGTGATTTGGATTCTCGTACATTCGTTGTTGCGGTGTGCGTCACTGCGTGCTTTCGTGCTCGCAGTGTTCGTTGTTGCGGGCATTCGGCGGCGTGTGATTCGGCGTGGTGGCTTTCGGGATGACGTATTGCTCTCGTACTTTAGTTTCATGAATTGTTCTTCTGACATTCAAAAGTACCTGGTAATGGTTTAATGCAAAACTTGCTGCCAGTAATAAATCTGCAATTATTAGTGGCGATTTCAATGTCAATATTTTAGAAGAAAATTCAATTAGCAGTAGGTTATTAAATCTTTTTAAGTCATTTAATTTAACCAACATTTTTATAGAACCTACTAGGGTCTCTCCATTTTCTGCTACTTGTATAGATAATGTTTTCTGCGATTGTGATTACTTAGATAAAACCATAGTAAATTGCCTGCCGTCTGATCATAGCGGACAAACCGTAACTTTTAGGAGTAACACACCATTACAAAAAGTTCAGATTAGATTTAGACCTATAACAACTAGCAAATTAAATAAATATAATATTTCCCTACAGAACAAGTTAGGTGAAATGAACCATCATATGGATGATGTTAATATAAATAAATTTTACGATAATTTCTTTTCAATAGTTCACACAGAATTCAATAAAACTTTTGAGAAGAAAATTAAAAGTATTAGCCCTAAATTTATATTTAGTGATTGGGCAACTAGAGGTATCAGAAAAAGTAGGGAAAGACTTTTTGAGCTATATGGCCTTAAGCCTTATATAAACACTGAAACTTTTAACAAGTATGTTGCTAAGTATTCTAAAATATTTCGAAATACTTGCAAGGTTGCTAAAGCCCTGCACATTAGCAACAAGATCAAAACAGCAGAAAATAAAATAAAAACAGTTTGGAAAGTCATAAATAACGAGACTAACAGGAAAAAAAATACATAACACTAGCTACACATTAAATACAGCATGTGGTCCTAAAAGCGCTAATCAGGAAGTAGCTCAAGAATTTGTAAATTTCTTTACTGAAATACCATTGAAAACAACGGAGGCTCTTAATTCCTCACCTGAAGTCTCAATTGGTTTATTAAAGGCGAACGTGCCTGGCTGTCTTGCTGAATTTAAATTTAAACATATAAGCCCTTTGGTGGTAATTAAAGCTTTCCGGCAAATAAAAATTAAACTGACCGAAGATTTATGGGGAATGTCAATCAAAGTTTGTACATCCATAGTTGAGACTATTGCACCATACCTAGCTTCAATATTTAATTTGTGTGTAGACCAAGGAGTTTTCCCTGATTTAATGAAACACAGTAAGGTCATACCTCTTTTCAAATCTGGTGACAGTAAAGATACGAATAATTATAGACCTGTATCCGTGTTGCCAGTTTTTAGCAAAGTTTTTGAAAAAATAATGCTTAACCAAATGCTCAATCATTTTAACACCAACAGAATCTTACACGATCAACAGTACGGTTTCACTAAAAGACGTTGTACAACTGACGCCGGTGTAACTTTATTAAAGCATATATTTAATGCGTGGGAAGAATCCCAAGATGCTGTAGGAATTTTTTGTGACCTCTCAAAAGCATTTGATTGCGTGAATCACGACACATTGCTTTTGAAACTTGAGCATTACGGACTAGGTAAACTTGCACTTAGTTTAATAAAATCTTATTTGAGTGAAAGGCAACAGCATGTTCAAATAAATGGTGTTAATTCACAAGGTTTAAAAGTAAAAATGGCGGTTCCGCAAGGGTCCATATTGGGAACTTTCCTTTTTCTGGTATATATTAATGACCTACCTTATTTATTGAAAAACCAACCTCAGAATATGGTGTTATTTGCTGATGACACTTCCCTAATTTTTAAGATAAATAGACGGGCTCAAAATTTAGATGACGTGAATATTGCCCTTCTTCAGGTTCATAATTGGTTCACAGCAAACAATTTAGTATTAAATGAAAAAAAGACTAAATCCATAAGATTTGCTTTACCGAATGTTAAAAGTAGTGATTGTGGTGATATACTATTAAATAACGAGAAACTAGAATTCGTAGATAAAACGGTTTTCCTGGGGATTACGCTTGATTCACGGCTACAATGGGGTGCTCATTTAACATCTCTTGCAGGGCGGCTAAGTTCAGCAGCATATGCCATTAGAAAAATCCGTCAGTTTACTGATGTAGATACCGCTAGGCTGGTCTATTTTAGTTATTTTCATAGTATAATGTCTTATGGCATTTTGTTATGGGGACGGGCTGCAGACATTGAATCTATTTTTATTCTGCAAAAAAGAGCCATTAGAGCAATATATGGTCTTCGTAGGCGCGATTCTCTGAGGGAACTGTTTAAGAACATTAACATCATGACGGTGCATTGTCAGTACATCTACGAAAACATAATGTACGTGAGAAAAAATCTGCATCTTTTTAGTAAAAGAGGAGACAGACACAATTATGTTACTAGGAATAGGGACCAGTTAGTTCAGCCAGGCTTCAGACTCGCTAAAGTAGACTCATCTTTCATGGGGTACTGTTTGAGATGCTATAACAAAATTCCACAAAGCATTCTTGAACTGAATTTTTTTTTTTTTTTTTTTTTTTATATAAATAAATAATGCAATCTGTCTGGCGATATTCAGCATTAGGTTGGTATTTGTAGGTCTTGTGCGAGATTGTTCACTAACAATACCGCTTCATCAATTTTGCAGTCACAATAACAGATCTTGTGGGTTTCTGCGTTGGAGCCTTCGTGGCGTTTGCACTTCCTTCAATAGATCCCTTGCAAGTACATTAGGGTGGTGTGTGATTCTAGTTTTGTATTTAGTCATCCTTTCCTTTATTTCCTCCTTGACTGTTTTAATGCCAAGGTCGTGGTGGAGTCTGTCATTGGTTATGTACCAAGGTGCGTTAGCTATCATGTGTAGCATTTTAGATTGAAATCTTTGCAGGATTTCTATGTTCGAATTTGCCGCTGTACCCCATAGTTGCAGACCGTAGCACCATATGGGTTTAATTATGGCTTTATAAATGAGTAATTTGTTTGTCATTGATAACTGAGACTTTTTGTGCAACATCCAGTACATTTTTCTGACCTGTTGTCCCATTGCTAGTCTTTTGGTAAAGATGTGTTTTCTCCATGTGAGTCTCCTGTCTAGGTACATTCCCAAATACTTTGCCTCATCGTGTTGGGGAACTTGAACTCCGTTTAATGTGACTGGAGGGCAAATGTCACGTCGAGTCGTGAATGTCACTTGGACCGATTTGGATTCATTCGCCCTGATACGCCAATCTTTAAGCCATTTCGCGATGTTGTTAAGGCTATTTTGGAGTTTTCGGGTGGCTTTTTCTGGGAGTTCGTCACATGCCAGAACTGCTGTGTCATCAGCGAAAGTTCCTGTTACAGTTGCCTCGGAAGTCGGCAGATCTGCAGTATACAGAAGATACAAGGGAGGACCCATTACACTGCCCTGCGGTACGCCTGCATGGATTGGACACAGTGTTGTTACTTCTTCGACGTGTTTTACAAAGAAATGTCTGTTTTCTAAATACGACCTAATAAGATTGTAGTATTCGATTGGCACCGATTTTTTTATCTTATACAGTAACCCATCGTGCCATACGCGATCAAAGGCCTGTGAGATGTCCAAGAATGCAGCTGTGCAGTATTGTCTCCTTTCAAAGGCAGTGTTAATGTTGTTCACAAGCCTATGTACTTGTTCAATAGTACCATGTTGTAGCCTGAAGCCGAACTGGTGGTCTGGGATTAAGCTTCTTTCTTTTATGATTGGAGATAATCTGCTCAAGAATAGAATCTCCATTACTTTTGATGGTATTGGCAATAGACTGATAGGCCTGTAAGATTTTACGTCTTCAGGGCTTTTACCCGGTTTAGGGACCATAATGATTTGAGCCACTTTCCATTGTCTGGGGACTGTTGATGTTCTCAATATGGCATTATAGATGTATGTTAAGAGGCGCACACCCTCTTCTGGCAACTCAGTCATTGTTTTAGCGGTTATCAAATCGTATCCTGGCGCTTTGTTTTGCCCGAGTTTCCTAATTGCTTGCTTAACTTCATATATAGAGAAGCTATTTATTGGGAGGTCTAATTGATGTGTTTCATTAAGTATTCTCGACACCAATTCAGATTGTGTAGACCTCTGGTCGGGATTTGGTACAAACACATTCTGCAGATGGTCAGCAAATGCCTGTGCCTTATCTGAATCTTTTATAGCCCAGCTGTTGTCTGCTTTGCGTATGGGAGGCCGTGTTAGCATAGGGCGCTTGAGTTTGCTTGTCGCTTTCCATAGTGAGTAGTCGGTTGAGGCGCTGGCATCTAGCTCTCTAAGGTATGCTTGCACATTTTGGTCTCGATTTTCACTCAGTAATTGGCGTAGTTGAGATATTAGTAAGTTTAGGGCAGTTTTATCCGTTTAGTAACGAGTTTTCTGCCATAACTTCCGTGCCTTTCGTTTTTTTGCTACCAATTCTCTAATATTTGGCGGATAGCTTTGTGATTTGGGGATAGTTTTGAGAGTTTCAGGTGTAGCATGCCAAGCTGATTTTTGTATACAACTATTTAAATGCTCAACGGCTTCTTCAATGTCCTCGTTTGTTTTGAGTGGTAAGTGTATATTTATTGAAGCGGCGATTGACTCTCTGAAACTATTCCAGTCTGTTTTTCTGCTATGTAGTCGGCATACTTCGGCAGTTAGGGTTATTTTTGTCTTCAACAGTATTTCGACTGGAGAGTGATCGGACGAAAGTTCGGGCATTGATTTGCATTCGAAGTATGTACCAGTGATTCCCCTCACTACTGCGAAATCGATAAGGTCTGGTGTCTTTCTTACATCGGTGGGCCAATAAGTAGGTTCACCAGATGAAATACAGCTAAGTTTTAACTGATCTAGCGCTCTCAGCAGCTGTCGGCCTTTCGGTGTAACTGTTCGTGAGCCCCAATATGTATGTTTGGCGTTATAGTCACCACCAGCCACGAATCGACTCCCCAAGGTATTGAAGAATTTCTCGTAGTCGTCTTGTTTTAAATTATGTTTAGGAGGGCTATACACAGCTGAGATTGTGAAGGGTCCAGCCCAGTCCTCAATTACTATGTTTGTCGCTTGTATTTCATTTGTACAATATTTTGCAGTTTCATGGTGTCTAATATTGTTTTTTATTAATATGGCGCTACCTCCGTGGGCAGTACCATCAGGGTGCGTCGTATGGTATAGTTTATAGGAATCAATTTTGAAATGACTTTTCTTCGTGAAGTGAGTTTCTGATATCAGGAGTACGTCAATCTTGTTTAGTTCAAGAAAAGTTTTCACCTCGAGGGTGTGTTGTGACAGGCCATTGGCGTTCCAAATAACCATTTTTATGGAGTCGAATTTGTCAGTTTAGTCGTGAGTGTTATAAGTAGGTTTGTCATATTTGTAAGTTGTTGTATCATTTGCTTTAACATTATTAACAAGTCCCCATTACTGTTAATATCGCTATTATCAGCCCGTGTGTTGTAGTTTTGACTGTCTGTTTTGTTTGCTTCCTTAGTTAGTGCGTCTCTATATGTCTTTTGGCTTTGGTTTTTCGAGGGTCCATTTTTTTTTTTTTTTTTTTTTTTTTTTTTTTTTAAAAACGTTGCCCCACGCTAGGAATTTCTCCTGTATTGTGGGTGCGTTTACAAACATATAAAGTCACATACACAAATACCCAGACCCGAAACAACTATCTGCAGGCCATACAAATATTTGTTCCGTGCGGGGATCGAACCCGCGACACGCAGCGCAGCAGTCCAATCGCTTAGCCACTGCGCCAACTGTGCCGTCAAAATATGTATGTTTGGCGTTATAGTCACCACCAGCCACGAATCGACTCCCCAAGGTATTGAAGAATTTCTCATTTATATTTTCAGTTTTTTGTGTCGGTTTTGGTCTATCATAATTGCGTTGATTCTTATCTATTTCTGGCTTTCCTGGTAGTTTGATTTTTTGTAGTTCTCTATATACTTGGCATCCCTTGTAGTTAGCAGGGTGGTTTCCTTCACATAGAACGCATTTCACTTCGTTAGATCTTGTTTTTCTAGGGCAGTCGACGGATAGGTGATCTCCAGCGCACTTAATGCACTTTACCCCTTAACCTTCAAGATTCCCTTATTTTTTCTTTCAACTCCTAAGCGTTGGCGAGTAGTACCTTCCATTATCGGCTCATCAACATGAAGTGACAGCTAGATGCGAATACTTGAATAGCGTCAGAAAAAGCACGAAACACGAAATACGTGCCTATGAAATTTGAGGGTTGCCCTCGATTTCTCTGGGACTGACTACCTGACTGACTATCTGACTGACTGACTGTCTGACTGACTAACTATCTGACTGACTATCTGACTGACTACCTGACTGACTATTTGACTGACTGACTATCTGACTGACTGAATTTCTGACTGACAAACTTTCTGACTGACTGACTATCTGACTGACTACCTGACTGACTATTTGACTGACTGACTGACTGACTACCTGACTGGCTGACTATCTGACTGGCTGACTATCTGACTGACTGACTGTCTGACTGACTATCTGACTGACTATCTGACTGACTGACTATCTGGCTGCCTGTCTGACTATCTGACTGACAATCTGACTGACAATCTGACTGACTATCTGACTGACTATCTGACTGACTGACTATCTGACTGACTATGTGACTGACTGACTGACTATTTGACTGACTACCTGACTCGCTGACTAACTGACTGACTGACTATCTGACTATCTGACTGACTGACTGACTATCTGACTGACTGACTGATTATCTGACTGACCGAATTTCTGTCTGACTGACTATCTGCCCGTCTATCTGATTGACTATCTGACTGACTATCTGACTGACTGACTATCTGACTGACTATCTGACTGACTGACTGATTATTTGACTGACTATCTGACTAGCTGACTATCTGACTGACTGACTATCTGACTGACTGACTGATTATCTGACTGACCGAATTTCTGTCTGACTGACTATCTGCCCGTCTACCTGATTGACTATCTGACTGACTGACTATCTGACTGACTGACTGAGTATCTGACTGACTGAATTTCTGTCTGACTGACTATCTGCCCGTCTATCTGATTGACTATCTGACTGACTATCTGACTGACTGACTATCTGACTGACTGAATTTCTGTCTGACTGACTATCTGCCCGTCTATCTAATTGACTATCTGACTGACTATCTGACTGACTGACTATCTGACTGACTGAATTTCTGTCTGACTGACTATCTGCCCGTCTATCTGATTGACTATCTGACTGACTATCTGACTGACTGACTATCTGACTGACTATCTTACTGACTGACTGACTATTTGACTGACTACCTGACTGGCTGACTATCTCACTGACTGACTATCTGACTGACTGACTGAGTATCTGACTGACTGAATTTCTGTCTGACTGACTATCTGCCCGTCTATCTGATTGACTATCTGACTGACTATCTGACTGACTGACTATCTGACTGACTACCTGACTATCTGACTGACAAACTTTCTGACTGACTATCTGACTGACTACCTGACTGACTGACTACCTGACGGGCTGACCATCTGACTGACTGACGACCTGACTGACTATCTGCCCGACTATCTGATTGACTATCTGACTATCTGACTGACTGACCATCTGACTAGCTGACTATCTGACTGACTGACTATCTGACTAACTGACTGAGTATCTGACTGACTGACTGAGTATCTGACTGACTGACTGAGTATCTGACTGACTGAATTTCTGTCTGACTGACTATCTGCCCGTCTATCTGATTGACTATCTGACTGACTATCTGACTGACTGACTGACTATCTGACTGACTGAATTTCTGTCTGACTGACTATCTGACTGACTGAATTTCTGTCTGATTGACTATCTGCCCGTCTATCTAATTGACTATCTGACTGACTATCTGACTGACTGACTATCTGACTGACTGACCATCTGACTAGCTGACTATCAGACTGACTGGCAATCTGACTGACTGACTATCTGACTGACTGACTGATTATCTGACTGACTGAATTTCTGTCTGACTGACTATCTGCCCGTCTATCTGATTGACTATCTGACTGACTATCTGACTGACTGACTATCTGACTGACCGACTATCTGACTGACTGACTATCTGACTGACTGACTGAGTATCTGACTGACTGAATTTCTGTCTGACTGACTATCTGCCCGTCTATCTGATTGACTATCTGACTGACTATCTGACTGACTGACTATCTGACTGACTGAATTTCTGTCTGACTGACTATCTGCCCGTCTATCTAATTGACTATCTGACTGACTATCTGACTGACTGACTATCTGACTGACTGAATTTCTGTCTGACTGACTATCTGCCCGTCTATCTGATTGACTATCTGACTGACTATCTGACTGACTGACTATCTGACTGACTATCTTACTGACTGACTGACTATTTGACTGACTACCTGACTGGCTGACTATCTCACTGACTGACTATCTGACTGACTGACTGAGTATCTGACTGACTGAATTTCTGTCTGACTGACTATCTGCCCGTCTATCTGATTGACTATCTGACTGACTATCTGACTGACTGACTATCTGACTGACTACCTGACTATCTGACTGACAAACTTTCTGACTGACTATCTGACTGACTACCTGACTGACTGACTACCTGACGGGCTGACCATCTGACTGACTGACGACCTGACTGACTATCTGCCCGACTATCTGATTGACTATCTGACTATCTGACTGACTGACCATCTGACTAGCTGACTATCTGACTGACTGACTATCTGACTAACTGACTGAGTATCTGACTGACTGACTGAGTATCTGACTGACTGACTGAGTATCTGACTGACTGAATTTCTGTCTGACTGACTATCTGCCCGTCTATCTGATTGACTATCTGACTGACTATCTGACTGACTGACTGACTATCTGACTGACTGAATTTCTGTCTGACTGACTATCTGACTGACTGAATTTCTGTCTGATTGACTATCTGCCCGTCTATCTAATTGACTATCTGACTGACTATCTGACTGACTGACTATCTGACTGACTGACCATCTGACTAGCTGACTATCAGACTGACTGGCAATCTGACTGACTGACTATCTGACTGACTGACTGATTATCTGACTGACTGAATTTCTGTCTGACTGACTATCTGCCCGTCTATCTGATTGACTATCTGACTGACTATCTGACTGACTGACTATCTGACTGACCGACTATCTGACTGACTGACTATCTGACTGACTGACTGAGTATCTGACTGACTGAATTTCTGTCTGACTGACTATCTGCCCGTCTATCTGATTGACTATCTGACTGACTATCTGACTGACTATCTGACTGACTATCTGACTGACTATCTGACTGACTATCTGACTGACATACTATCTGACTGACTGACTATCTGGCTGCACACTTTCTGACTGACTGACGATCTGACTGACTATCTGACTGACTGACTATCTGACTGACTGACTGATTATCTGACTGACCGAATTTCTGTCTGACTGACTATCTGCCCGTCTAATTGATTGACTATCTGACTGACTGACTATCTGACTGACTGACTATCTGACTGACTGACTGAGTATCTGACTGACTGAATTTCTGTCTGACTGACTATCTGCCCGTCTATCTGATTGACTATCTGACTGACTATCTGACTGACTGACTATCTGACTGACTACCTGACTATCTGACTGACAAACTTTCTGACTAACTATCTGACTGACTACCTGACTGACTGACTACCTGACGGGCTGACCATCTGACTAACTGACGACCTGACTGACTATCTGCCCGACTATCTGATTGACTATCTGACTGACTGACCATCTGACTAGCTGACTATCTGACTGACTGACTATCTGACTATCTGACTGACTGACTATCTGACTGACTATCTGACTGACTGACTGACTATCTGACTGACATACTATCTTACTGACTATCTGACTGACTGACTGACTATTTGGCTGACTATCTGACTGACTGACTATCTGACTGACTGACTGATTATCTGACTGAGCGAATTTCTGTCTGACTGACTATCTGCCCGTCTAATTGATTGACTATCTGACTGACTGACTATCTGACTGACTGACTATCTGACTGACTGACTGAGTATCTGACTGACTGAATTTCTGTCTGACTGACTATCTGCCCGTCTATCTGATTGACTATCTGACTGACTATCTGACTGACTGACTGACTGAGTATCTGACTGACTGAATTTCTGTTGACTGATTATCTGCCCGTCTATCTGATTGACTATCTGACTGACTATCTGACTGACTGACTGACTATCTGACTGACTGAATTTCTGTCTGACTGACTGAATTTCTGTCTGATTGACTATCTGCCCGTCTATCTAATTGACTATCTGACTGACTATCTGACTGACTGACTATCTGACTGACTGACCATCTGACTAGCTGACTATCAGACTGACTGGCAATCTGACTGACTGACTATCTGACTGACTGACTGATTATCTGACTGACTGAATTTCTGTCTGACTGACTATCTGCCCGTCTATCTGATTGACTATCTGACTGACTGAATTTCTGTTTGACTGACTATCTGCCCGTCTATCTGATTGACTATCTGACTGACTATCTGACTGACTGACTATCTGACTGACTATCTTACTGACTGACTGACTATTTGACTGACTGACCATCTGACTAGCTGACTATCAGACTGACTGGCAATCTGACTGACTGACTATCTGACTGACTGACTGATTATCTGACTGACTGAATTTCTGTCTGACTGACTATCTGCCCGTCTATCTGATTGACTATCTGACTGACTATCTGACTGACTGACTATCTGACTGACCGACTATCTGACTGACTGACTATCTGACTGACTGACTGAGTATCTGACTGACTGAATTTCTGTCTGACTGACTATCTGCCCGTCTATCTGATTGACTATCTGACTATTGACATTCAGAATTTCTGTCTGACTGACTATCTGCCCGTCTATCTAATTGACTATCTGACTGACTATCTGACTGACTGACTATCTGACTGACTGAATTTCTGTCTGACTGACTATCTGCCCGTCTATCTGATTGACTATCTGACTGACTATCTGACTGACTGACTATCTGACTGACTATCTTACTGACTGACTGACTATTTGACTGACTACCTGACTGGCTGACTATCTCACTGACTGACTATCTGACTGACTGACTGAGTATCTGACTGACTGAATTTCTGTCTGACTGACTATCTGCCCGTCTATCTGATTGACTATCTGACTGACTATCTGACTGACTGACTATCTGACTGACTACCTGACTATCTGACTGACAAACTTTCTGACTGACTATCTGACTGACTACCTGACTGACTGACTACCTGACGGGCTGACCATCTGACTGACTGACGACCTGACTGACTATCTGCCCGACTATCTGATTGACTATCTGACTATCTGACTGACTGACCATCTGACTAGCTGACTATCTGACTGACTGACTATCTGACTAACTGACTGAGTATCTGACTGACTGACTGAGTATCTGACTGACTGACTGAGTATCTGACTGACTGAATTTCTGTCTGACTGACTATCTGCCCGTCTATCTGATTGACTATCTGACTGACTATCTGACTGACTGACTGACTATCTGACTGACTGAATTTCTGTCTGACTGACTATCTGACTGACTGAATTTCTGTCTGATTGACTATCTGCCCGTCTATCTAATTGACTATCTGACTGACTATCTGACTGACTGACTATCTGACTGACTGACCATCTGACTAGCTGACTATCAGACTGACTGGCAATCTGACTGACTGACTATCTGACTGACTGACTGATTATCTGACTGACTGAATTTCTGTCTGACTGACTATCTGCCCGTCTATCTGATTGACTATCTGACTGACTATCTGACTGACTGACTATCTGACTGACCGACTATCTGACTGACTGACTATCTGACTGACTGACTGAGTATCTGACTGACTGAATTTCTGTCTGACTGACTATCTGCCCGTCTATCTGATTGACTATCTGACTGACTATCTGACTGACTGACTATCTGACTGACCGACTATCTGACTGACTGACTATCTGACTGACTGACTGAGTATCTGACTGACTGAATTTCTGTCTGACTGACTATCTGCCCGTCTATCTGATTGACTATCTGACTGACTATCTGACTGACTATCTGACTGACTATCTGACTGACTATCTGACTGACTATCTGACTGACTATCTGACTGACTATCTGACTGACTATCTGACTGACATACTATCTGACTGACTGACTATCTGGCTGCACACTTTCTGACTGACTGACGATCTGACTGACTATCTGACTGACTGACTATCTGACTGACTGACTGATTATCTGACTGACCGAATTTCTGTCTGACTGACTATCTGCCCGTCTAATTGATTGACTATCTGACTGACTGACTATCTGACTGACTGACTATCTGACTGACTGACTATCTGACTGACTGACTGAGTATCTGACTGACTGAATTTCTGTCTGACTGACTATCTGCCCGTCTATCTGATTGACTATCTGACTGACTATCTGACTGACTGACTATCTGACTGACTACCTGACTATCTGACTGACAAACTTTCTGACTAACTATCTGACTGACTACCTGACTGACTGACTACCTGACGGGCTGACCATCTGACTAACTGACGACCTGACTGACTATCTGCCCGACTATCTGATTGACTATCTGACTGACTGACCATCTGACTAGCTGACTATCTGACTGACTGACTATCTGACTATCTGACTGACTGACTATCTGACTGACTATCTGACTGACTGACTGACTATCTGACTGACATACTATCTTACTGACTATCTGACTGACTGACTGACTATTTGGCTGACTATCTGACTGACTGACTATCTGACTGACTGACTGATTATCTGACTGAGCGAATTTCTGTCTGACTGACTATCTGCCCGTCTAATTGATTGACTATCTGACTGACTGACTATCTGACTGACTGACTATCTGACTGACTGACTGAGTATCTGACTGACTGAATTTCTGTCTGACTGACTATCTGCCCGTCTATCTGATTGACTATCTGACTGACTATCTGACTGACTGACTGACTGAGTATCTGACTGACTGAATTTCTGTTGACTGATTATCTGCCCGTCTATCTGATTGACTATCTGACTGACTATCTGACTGACTGACTGACTATCTGACTGACTGAATTTCTGTCTGACTGACTGAATTTCTGTCTGATTGACTATCTGCCCGTCTATCTAATTGACTATCTGACTGACTATCTGACTGACTGACTATCTGACTGACTGACCATCTGACTAGCTGACTATCAGACTGACTGGCAATCTGACTGACTGACTATCTGACTGACTGACTGATTATCTGACTGACTGAATTTCTGTCTGACTGACTATCTGCCCGTCTATCTGATTGACTATCTGACTGACTGAATTTCTGTTTGACTGACTATCTGCCCGTCTATCTGATTGACTATCTGACTGACTATCTGACTGACTGACTATCTGACTGACTATCTTACTGACTGACTGACTATTTGACTGACTACCTGACTGGCTGACTATCTCACTGACTGACTATCTGACTGACTGACTGAGTATCTGACTGACTGAATTTCTGTCTGACTGACTATCTGCCCGTCTATCTGATTGACTATCTGACTGACTATCTGACTGACTGACTATCTGACTGACTACCTGACTATCTGACTGACAAACTTTCTGACTGACTATCTGACTGACTACCTGACTGACTGACTACCTGACGGGCTGACCATCTGACTGACTGACGATCTGACTGACTATCTGCCCGACTATCTGATTGACTATCTGACTATCTGACTGACTGACCATCTGACTAGCTGACTATCTGACTGACTGAGTATCTGACTGACTGACTGAGTATCTGACTGACTGAATTTCTGTCTGACTGACCATCTGCCCGTCTATCTGATTGACTATCTGACTGACTATCTGACTGACTTACTGACTATCTGACTGACTGAATTTCTGTCTGACTGACTATCTGACTGACTGAATTTCTGTCAGATTGACTATCTGCCCGTCTATCTAATTGACTATCTGACTGACTATCTGACTGACTATCTGACTGACTGACCATCTGACTAGCTGACTATCAGACTGACTGGCAATCTGACTGACTGACTATCTGACTGACTGACTATCTGACTGACCGACTATCTGACTGACTGACTATCTGACTGACTGACTGAGTATCTGACTGACTGAATTTCTGTCTGACTGACTATCTGCCCGTCTATCTGATTGACTATCTGACTGACTATCTGACTGACTATCTGACTGACTATCTGACTGACTATCTGACTGACTATCTGACTGACTATCTGACTGACATACTATCTGACTGACTGACTATCTGGCTGCACACTTTCTGACTGACTGACGATCTGACTGACTATCTGACTGACTGACTATCTGACTGACTACCTGACTGACTGACTACCTGACGGGCTGACTATCTGACTGACTGACCATCTGACTAGCTGACTATCAGACTGACTGGCAATCTGACTGACTGACTATCTGACTGACTGACTATCTGACTGACTGAGTGATTATCTGACTGACTGAATTTCTGTCTGACTGACTATCTGCCCGTCTATCTGATTGACTATCTGACTGACTATCTGACTGACTGACTGACTATCTGACTGACATACTATCTTACTGACTATCTGACTGACTGACTGACTATTTGGCTGACTATCTGACTGACTGACTATCTGACTGACTGACTATCTGACTGACTGACTATCTGACTGACTGACTGAGTATCTGACTGACTGAATTTCTGTCTGACTGACTATCTGCCCGTCTATCTGATTGACTATCTGACTGACTATCTGACTGACTGACTGACTATCTGACTGACTGAATTTCTGTCTGACTGACTATCTGACTGACTGAATTTCTGTCTGATTGACTATCTGCCCGTCTATCTAATTGACTATCTGACTGACTATCTGACTGACTGACTATCTGACTGACTGACCATCTGACTAGCTGACTATCTGACTGACTATCTGACTGACTGACTGTCTGACTGACTGACTATCTGGCTGACTGACTGAGTATCTGACTGACTGAATTTCTGTCTGACTGACTATCTGCCCGTCTATCTGATTGACTATCTGACTGACTATCTGACTGACTGACTATCTGACTGACTGATTATCTGACTGACTATCTGACTGACTGACTATTTGACTGACTACGTGACTGGCTGACTATCTCACTGACTGACTATCTGACTGACTATCTTACTGACTGACTGACTATTTGACTGACTACGTGACTGGCTGACTATCTCACTGACTGACTATCTGACTGACTATCTTACTGACTGACTGACTATTTGACTGACTACCTGACTGGCTGACTATCTCACTGACTGACTATCTGACTGACTGACTGAGTATCTGACTGACTGAATTTCTGTCTGACTGACTATCTGCCCGTCTATCTGATTGACTATCCGACTATCTGACTGACTGACTATCTGACTGACTGACTATCTGACTGACTGATTACATGACTGACTGAATTTCTGTCTGACTGACTATCTGCCCGTCTATCTGATTGACTATCTGACTGACTGACTATCTGACTGACTATCTGACTGACTATCTGACTATCTGACTGACTGACTATCTGACTGACATACTATCTGACTGACTGACTATCTGGCTGCACACTTTCTGACTGACTGACGATCTGACTGACTACCTGACTGACTGACTACCTGACTGACTGACTATCTGACTGACTGACTGATTACCTGACTGACTGAATTTCTGTCTGACTGACTATCTGCCCGTCTATCTGATTGACTATCTGACTGACTATCTGACTGACTATCTGACTGACTATCTGACTGACTGACTGACTATCTGACTGACATACTATCTGACTGACTGACCATCTGACTAGCTGACTATCTGACTGACTGACTATCTGACTGACTGACTATCTGAATGACTGACTATCTGACTGACTGACTGAGTATCTGACTGACTGAATTTCTGTCTGACTGACTATCTGCCTGTCTATCTGATTGACTATCTGACTGACTATCTGACTGACTGACTTTCTGACTGACTGATTATCTGACTGACTATCTGACTGACTATCTTACTGACTGACTGACTATTTGACTGACTACGTGACTGGCTGACTATCTCACTGACTGACTATCTGACTGACTATCTTACTGACTGACTGACTATTTGACTGACTACCTGACTGGCTGACTATCTCACTGACTAACTATCTGACTGACTGACTGAGTATCTGACTGACTGAATTTCTGTCTGACTGACTATCTGCCCGTCTATCTGATTGACTATCTGACTGACTATCTGACTGACTGACTATCTGACTGACTACCTGACTATCTGACTGACAAACTTTCTGACTGACTATCTGACTGACTACCTGACTGACTGACTACCTGACGGGCTGACCATCTGACTGACTGACGACCTGACTGACTATCTGCCCGACTATCTGATTGACTATCTGACTATCTGACTGACTGACCATCTGACTAGCTGACTATCTGACTGACTGACTATCTGACTGACTATCTTACTGACTGACTGACTATTTGACTGACTACCTGACTGGCTGACTATCTCACTGACTGACTATCTGACTGACTGACTGATTACCTGACTGACTGAATTTCTGTCTGACTGACTATCTGCCCGTCTATCTGATTGACTATCTGACTGACTATCTGACTGACTGACTATCTGACTGACTGACTATCTGACTGACTGACTATCTGACTGACTGACTATCTGACTGACTGATTATCTGACTGACTATCTGACTGACTGACTATCTGACTGACTGACTATCTGACTGACATACTATCTGACTGACTGACTATCTGACTGACAAACTTTCTGACTGATTGACGATCTGACTGACTATCTGACTGACTACCTGACTGACTGACTACCTGACTATCTGACTGACTATCTGACTGAATGACTGACTATCTGACTGACATACTATCTTACTGACTATCTGACTGACTGACTGACTATTTGACTGACTATCTGACTGACATACTATCTTACTGACTATCTGACTGACTGACTATCTGACTGACTGACTATCTGACTGACTGACTGAGTATCTGACTGACTGAATTTCTGTCTGACTGACTATCTGCCCGTCTATCTGATTGACTATCTGACTGACTATCTGACTGACTGACTGACTATCTGACTGACTGAATTTCTGTCTGACTGACTATCTGACTGACTGAATTTCTGTCTGATTGGCTATCTGCCCGTCTATCTAATTGACTATCTGACTGACTATCTGACTGACTGACTATCTGACTGACTGACCATCTGACTAGCTGACTATCTGACTGACTGACTATCTGACTGACTGACTGTCTGACTGACTGACTATCTGACTGACTGACTGAGTATCTGACTGACTGAATTTGTCTGACTATCTGCCCGTCTATCTGATTGACTATCTGACTGACTATCTGACTGACTGACTATCTGACTGACTGATTATCTGACTGACTATCTGACTGACTATCTTACTGACTGACTGACTATTTGACTGACTACGTGACTGGCTGACTATCTCACTGACTGACTATCTGACTGACTATCTTACTGACTGACTGACTATTTGACTGACTACCTGACTGGCTGACTATCTCACTGACTGACTATCTGACTGACTGACTGAGTATCTGACTGACTGAATTTCTGTCTGACTGACTATCTGCCCGTCTATCTGATTGACTATCTGACTGACTGACTATCTGACTGACTACCTGACTATCTGACTGACAAACTTTCTGACTATCTGACTGACTACCTGACTGACTGACTACCTGACGGGCTGACCATCTGACTGACTGACGACCTGACTATCTGCCCGACTATCTGATTGACTATCTGACTGACTGACCATCTGACTAGCTGACTATCTGACTGACTGACTATCTGACTGACTGACTATCTGACTGACTGACTGAGTATCTGACTGACTGACTGAGTATCTGACTGACTGACTGAGTATCTGACTGACTGAATTTCTGTCTGACTGACTATCTGCCCGTCTATCTGATTGACTATCTGACTGACTGACTATCTGACTGACTGACTATCTGACTGACTGATTATCTGACTGACTATCTGACTGACTGACTGATTACCTGACTGACTGAATTTCTGTCTGACTGACTATCTGCCCGTCTATCTGATTGACTATCTGACTGACTATCTGACTGACTGACTATCTGACTGACTGACTATCTGACTGACTGATTATCTGACTGACTATCTGACTGACTGACTGATTACCTGACTGACTGAATTTCTGTCTGACTGACTATCTGCCCGTCTATCTGATTGACTATCTGACTGACTATCTGACTGACTGACTATCTGACTGACTGACTATCTGACTGACTGACTATCTGACTGACTGACTATCTGACTGACTGACTATCTGACTGACTGATTATCTGACTGACTATCTGACTGACTGACTATCTGACTGACTGATTACCTGACTGACTGAATTTCTGTCTGACTGACTATCTGCCCGTCTATCTGATTGACTATCTGACTGACTGACTATCTGACTGACTATCTGACTGACTATCTGACTGACTATCTGACTATCTGACTGACTGACTATCTGACTGACATACTATCTGACTGACTGACTATCTGGCTGCACACTTTCTGACTGACTGACGATCTGACTGACTATCTGACTGACTGACCATCTGACTAGCTGACTATCTGACTGACTGACTATCTGACTGACTGACTATCTGACTGACTGACTGATTACCTGACTGACTGAATTTCTGTCTGACTGACTATCTGCCCGTCTATCTGATTGACTATCTGACTGACTATCTGACTGACTATCTGACTGACTATCTGACTGACTGACTGACTATCTGACTGACATACTATCTGACTGACTGACTATCTGACTGACAAACTTTCTGACTGATTGACGATCTGACTGACTATCTGACTGACTACCTGACTGACTGACTACCTGACGGGCTGACTATCTGACTGACGACCTGACTGACTATCTGCCTGACTATCTGACTGACTTTCTGACTGACTGACTATCTGACTGACTATCTGACTGACTATCTGACTGACTGACTATCTGACTGACTATTTGACTGACTATCTGACTGACATACTATCTGACTGACTGACTATCTGACTGACAAACTTTCGGACTGACTGACGATCTGACTGACTATCTGACTGACTACCTGACTGTCTACCTGACGGGCTGACTATCTGACTGACTGACGACCTGACTGACTATCTGCCCGACTATCTGATTGACTATCTGACTGACTATCTGACTAGCTGACTATCTGACTGACTGACTATCTGACTGACTGACTGACTGTAAGACTGACTGACTATCTGACTGACTGACTATCTGACTGACTATCTGACTGACTGACTGACTATTTGACTGACTATCTGACTGACTGACTGACTATTTGACTGACTACCTAACTCGCTGACTATCTGACAGACTATCTGACTGACTATCTGACTGACTATCTGACAGACTATCTGACTGACTATCTGACTATCTGACTGACTATCTGACTGACTATCTGACTGACTATCTGACTGACTGACTGACTGACTGATTATCTGACTGACTATCTGACTGACTGACTATCTGACTGACAAACTTTCTGACTGACTGACGATCTGACTGACTATCTGACTGACTACCTGACTGACTGACTACCTGACGGGCTGACTATCTGACTGACTATCTGCCCGACTATCTGATTGACTATCTGACTGACTATTTGACTGACTGACCATCTGACTAACTGACTATCTGACTGACTGACTGACTGACTATCTGACTGACTGATTATCTGACTGACTGACTGATTATCTAACTGACTGACTGATTATCTGACTGACTGAATTTCTGTCTGACTGACTTTCTGGCTATTTGACTGACTATCTATCTGACTGACTAACTTTCTGTTTGACTATTTGACTGACTGACTATCTGACTGACAAAAAGCTATACACAAACGTCATATGGAACACGTTATAATTAGAAAAACAAAAAAGCAAGTCATTTATAAATCTAAACACAATAGAATCAATCAAGTAATATAGGGTGTAAAAGTACCCTTAACGCAAACGAAGGGCATTTGTTCTCCCCACCACTGCGATCATTTTTTTGTTCTAGACCATACCTGGCAACCTCCTAGTTACGGAGATATTGGGGGTCAAAGTTCCAAATTTTTCACAGCTGTTTTTGTAAATACTGATTTTTCAGGTTTTTATTTTGCTTAAATTACCTCCATGACCCGTTTACTATTCAAAGCATCCACTAGCACAATGTTTTAACAGTGCTACATTGAGTTTTAGCGTAAAATGTGATTTTTGACCCAAAAAAAAAAAGTAAAAATTTTTGCGTAAGAGTACTTAGTTTGATGTACAGAACGCTTGGTTGACGGATGTGTGATGGGTTGATTTACACCCTGTATAAACATTACTTCTGGAAATTGATAAGAGATGGCGCTGCTAATGCTCGCTGAATCACGGTATCGTTGCGTTTTACTGACTGACTGACTATCTGACTGACTATCTGCCTGAATGACTATCTGACTGACTGACTATCTGACTGACTGACTATTCGACTGTTTCACTGACTATCTGACTGACTGACTATCTGACTGACTGACTATCTGACTGACCGACTATCTGACTGACTATCTGTCTGACTGACTCACTAAGTATCTGACTTACTATCTGCCCGACTATCTGACTAACTATCTTACGAGGGCCAAGTCAACTACAGTGGAGTTAAGTGGTGCACAAGGTTTATGGGTGCCTACTTTTAGAGTGTAGGAACTTACGCTAAAACACGTACTGGTGCACTGAGCCCCGAGTTAAAAATCCGCGCGCATACTCGTTACCTAAACAATAAGAGTAGCTAGTAGCTAGAACCAAACCAAAGGCTAATTCAATAGGTACTAATTATGAAATTAGAATTTTAGTAGAGTGTATGTACTGCTACATACACAGCAGCGTCTATTGTGAAATCACACTATATCACACTAATATTATAAAGGCGAAAGTTTGTCTGAGTGTGTATGTTTCTTACTCTTTCACGCAAAACCTACTGAACGGATTTCGATAAAATTTGGTACACATAAGCGGGCGAAGCCACTGGCAACAGCTAGTTCTTCATAAATTGAAACAATTGTTTGTAGTAGATAAACCCCAAAGGGTTAGGTTATTCGAATCGAACTCAGGACCTTACATATACTAGTCGCGCTTACGACCACTAGACCAACAAGGCAGTATGTTTGAAGAAATTAAAAAAAAAATAACAACTTTTATAGTATAATTCAGTTATCTTACTCTAACACAACAAATACAAAAACTGTACATATAACAAATAGATCTTAAATAGCAGAACAAGACTATTCATGAATTGTTTTCATTCTTGTTTTTAATTTTTAGACTAATATCAATAACTACACTTTTCTTAAATAAGTCCATTAAATCGCTTCGAATGGATGACTTGATTTGTTGTAGCCTGCCACCACCAGCGCCCGCTATCAACCTTGATAATCTCTCACTGGGGCACTCGACTGACACTGAACAAAGAATTTTCTGTTGTTCTTCAATATCCTCATAGTACTCAAGCTGCACATTTAATTTGTAAGGGATTTCTTGCGCCAGAAAGTCTAAGAACTTAGCCCGGACTGCTTCTTCTATCAATGACTCTGGTTTCTGGTCAGTCCAATCAGTAGGAGAGTATTGGAAGCCTGCGGTTTTGGCGTTGCTTATGAGATAATCCTGGAAAGAAATTAAAAAAGCCAAGTTGTTATTGTTTGAATAAATTCCTATGGACAAAATCAAAACAAGACAAATCGGAAGAGAAAAGGAAGAAAGAGACCTAGTCGATATGCGGAGCCTCTTTAAATCGACTGAACCCGCTCTTTTACATATTTTTGTGGCTCGCGAGCTGAAAACATCACGCCTATTATTCCTGAATGGTTAGGTAGAGATTTACCCAATAGGAAACACATATTTTGCTGGTTATGTTCAAGTCCTATGTAATATACCCCATTCATTATAACCCCTAATGCCATCAACCAAGCACACATCAGTGGCTGCTACTGAAAAAAATTATACTTATAATATTTCTTCTAACTTGAGAATTGATCCCAGGAAATCATCCTCAGAAGCAGAAGCTATGTACTCGTGGCGGCCATCGACTACTATATTAGTGGCGGCCACTGACCTCTCGTGGCAACCACTGACCACCTTTGTTTGCGCGGTACCAAAGGTCGCGCGCAAAGGTTTACGCGTCTCGACAATCGAAACCCATCCTATCGGTTAAAATTCTTATATTTGTCAAATAGTAAATATCCCGTTTCTAGTGTTAATGATAATCATCCTCTTTGTACTGTACCTCTACACTCTGAAGAGTTCTTACCTTTATATCTTGCACTCCATCACCATTCAATGCTGATACAAGAAAGACATCAGAAAATTTACTGTAACCTTTCTGTAAATTCTTTTCTATTTTATTTCTACTCTTATCAATCCCAGGTATAGGGTTCCCAGCAATGGTACCATTGGTTAAGTTTCTTATTATTGCCAGCAATTGATTTTTGGATTTCAATTGATCAATCTGTGGAAATTAAATATTTGATTAAAGTAGGTAGGTAGATTGTTTACAGAAAAATCGTTGTAATACTCATTAACATAACAAAACGTTTGTAATCGCAGAAGGTTTAGGAAATGCAGGTGTACCTAATAGTTCACCCACAATTTACAAGTTTTATTTGGGTAGTATTTAAACACAAATCAAAAAATATCCTTTTTCTATGCAATAAGATTCCGAATTCCCATCAAAATTACTGATTGCACACTACAATTTATTTTCGCAGCGTACAGCGATTTTTCCTAAAGCAAAAGCTTTTTCATCAATACACAGCTAATAATCTTAATGCACATTATACATGTTAACTCTTTTTCTTTTAAATATAGCTTCTATTTTTATATTATTTACAGCAGTTTTTCTAAATAAAACAGCATTTTATTAGTCACAGTCTTCTTATTATTTATTAATTACCACATAATGAGATCAGCAAAAAAAAATATAAAATTGGGTGCTAATTAAGGGTCCTCTCTCGAAAAAGCTTAAAAACAGCGTGCAGATGAAGCGGTTTTTCACCGGCACTTACAGAGAAATTACATCTGAGAAATTTTTTTAGTAATCTACATGATATGACACGTAATTTGGTTTAGCCACAATTTTTGTATCGGTATCACATAATAAGAAAAAAAATCCACAAAATCACCTCCAAATCGTTGAATGGAACCATTTTACTCCTTCATTTTTTAACAAAATAATATAAAAAAAATATCTACTGCTTTGAAATACAAAGGAAAATAATTTGGTTTTGTTACTTTTTAAAAACATGTATTATTTTAATTATAATAAATGAAAAACGCGTCCGTTTAGAGTCCGTATCTACGACCGAGAGAGGTAGTTTGTATGCACAAGGTCATTGGCGTGAATACAAGCCTTAAACCGTTTTCGCCTCTAAAAATCTACATTGCCTTCTAAATTACTAAGTAAGCCACAATTAACGAGCATCTAAGTATTCCTATCTTAGCCACTAGTTAAGTTCTATCTGAGCCACTCTAAATATAACTCAGCATGGTGGTTATTTTTTACCCGACAACGGCGAAGTGACGCGCGCTCGCTTCGCTCGCATATTAAATAACACTAATATCTTCTGTCCCCGAAGTGCCGGGCCTCCGCCGGCCTCCTTCGTCGGCCTACGGCCCGGTGCCCATGCCGCCCATTAGTGACGAAAAAGCGCGCGAAGCCGCGAACCTTTTTCAGTTAATTTGTTCTGCTTTTAGAAATAATGCAATGTGACAGGATTTTTTTGTTATAATAATCATTAAATTTGCCGAGCATGGCTTCTTGAAAATTAAGACAAAAATGATGAACTGGTTTTACTGGTTAATATGCGACTGGGATAGTTATTGTTATATATTTTTGTTATATTATATATTTTAGTTTTTGTTATATTGTTATATATGAAATATGGAAAATTTGCTGTGCAGTCAGTATTTATGCTATGTATGTAGTATTTTTGTACAAAAATAAATTTAACTGTATTGCATTATGAGGAAAATAGTAATGTCATATTGATGTATAATTTCGAATTATCTGCAGTTTGAGTTTTGTTAAACATTTAGTTTATTTGTAGTGAAGTAAGTTATTTGATGTAAAAAAGAATATAAATGATGAGTATGTATTGATAGGCGATTATTTATTTGATAATTATGCAATTTATAATATCCCGTTTTATTTCAGTCCCATGTACAATGACGCTTTCATGTGTGACAATTGCCATAGATTGAGTGCAAATCCAGACCTTGTGGTGGTACTAAAAAAATCCTGATGGAAAAACCCAATAACACATTGCCTAATCTGGTAATCAATCCCATGACCTCATGCTTCTCAGTAGGACTTGCTCTTACCAAAAAAAAGGTCTGAATAATTTTCTTTTTGGGTACAGATATAACCACTTACTTTATTAATTATTAAAAAACTTGGTGTTTCAGCTATAAAGTTCAACATATTGATGACATCAGTATGAAGAAAGTCCTTTGTGTATCTATTTGAGACGTCGTGAACGACACCTACTACATCCGCACACCTCAAACTCTTGTGACATGCTCCAATCATAGAATCAGGCAAATTGTATCTGGAAAAGTATGAAATTATTATTATTTTTTTTTTTAAACATTGCAACACACTAGGAATTTCTCCGGTATCGTGGGTGCGTTTACAAATATTTAAACTTACATACACAAACACACCCAGACCCGAAAAAACTATCTGTAGGCCGTACAAATATTTGTTCCGTGTGGAGATCGAACCCGCGACACGCAGAGCAGCAGTCCAATTGCTCAGCCACTGCGCTAACTGTGCCGTCTCATTGCGAAATTAATTGTATGACATATAACTGTTGTTTATACTTCTATAGATAAATGTTGTTATGTATCAGTAGTGGCATCACCAAAGGACACTGTTGCCAAAGTTATAGCCTAATTCTGTGCAGATCAATATAGATTGTAATTGACACAAAAAGAAGCATTACAGAAAATTACAGTAGCAAACCATACAATAAGCAAGTCCTTTAGTTTATTACAAAACGAAGAAAACACAATTATGTGTTAAAGCTATATGAAATAAATACTTATTTTTACTCTGTGTTTTACTTACTTCTTTTGCTCCTTTAGAGTTACAACACCAGGAGTGTCCAGGAATATAATTTGTGTGTCATTTTGATAACACATAGCTCTAACTAACTTTGTTGTTGTATGTACTTTATTGGACGCGGCACATATCTGCAATGACATATTAATAATTATATTATTTATTTTTAGGTTCTTACTATCTAAAAAGTCTTAAGTAGTTCATTCAATTATAGGTTATAAATTATCAAAACAAGTTTCGCCATACCTTTCTTTCGGTGACTTTATTGATAAGAGTACTTTTTCCAGAATTAGGAGCTCCAATAATAGCTACATTTACGACTTTGCCTAGATTTCTGTCGCGAGCTCGTTCAGGTTGTGATGAATAAAATACAGCTTGGAAATTATGTTTTCTGTATGTTAATCGCAAGGCACACAATACAAATGTAGTCATGTTTCAGTAATATATTTACGGCATAAGCACTTATTTATGTTTTTTACAAGCAAAGCACTCTGTTACCAGCAACATGCATTGACATCCAACTCCAGACTCCACAGATTACAAATTTACAAAATGTTTATTTACAGCCTAAACAGGTGACTGGGTGACACTGACATTACATTACTGAACTGACAGAAATGAGAAATGTCAAACTCAAACTTTATAAAACAGCAGCGTGGCTGGACTGTTTTTGTTTTTGTCTAATAATTTTTCAGCACGCCTGTTATCCCTGAAAGGTTACGCAGAGATGTTGATAATAGCACACCCACAGTTCACCAGTTATGTTAAGTTCCATGTAATAGGGGGCGAGGGGCGAATTCCCGTCAACTGGGCACAAATTAAGCAAACACAGTAATACACCCGACTATTGACGAATGTTGACTTGCAGACCAGCAGCAGTAGACCTGGGAATCGAACTCAGGATCTTATTAAATGCTCAACAATCGCGCTTGCGACCACTAGATCAACGAGGTAGTGTATTATTTATTTCTTACTAATATTTACCTGATAAAATCGTGCTAAAATATAAAATTTCTTAAAATATTAGACTCATGAGTCATGACAAAGCTGACTTTGGGCCTGCTTTTCAATTTTGGTGACGTTAGGCACTACTCAGGTATTATTCAGAGACATAAAGGCGATCAGCGTTGATGGTTAAGAATTTTAGAGCACATTAAGTTATTTTACCGCCTCGCCATTAAACAAGCAATGCATCATCCGTCATGTAAACCACTGGCAACACTGCTCAGTTAAACTGTCAGTCAAAGAAATTAAAATTGGTACGACTTCGACACTGTATGTGTGTGAGTGGGTCAGCAGTAATTTTTGGGACAGAAGAGCGGAAAAGTCTAATAAAAATATTTGCTCGCATTCAATCCAACAGATCTTTTAAGATCACCGACAGGCGGTTTGATCTCAATTTGTTTTGTAAAAGGAAGCTGTATGCTTGGTTAAAAATCGCCGGCATGATTTTGTTCAGGTAAAGTTTTCAAACACTCAGTAAAATACTTTCCATAATTTTATAATTTTTGATTATATTTGGTTAAGTTTGTCATTGTAACCCTGTTTTTATTTTTGTATGTTTTTATACCAATATCTCTTTTCTTGTTTACTTTTTTCCTACTTCTTATTATTTTATTTTTTTTTTCGTTTTCCAGAAATGTCAGAGATAAAGTATAAAAATCAGATTTTGGCCGCTATTGATCACTTACGTTCACGTAAATCGCGCCCCGATATAAATAGAATTTGCAAGTTTATGTTAAAGTGTTACAAAGTTCTGCCTAAAGAAACTAAGTCAGATCTGAAACGTTGCCTGAAGGAGAAAAGTATTTATAAAGTTGATTATAAAGATAATGTAAGCTATAGGAACGCTGCTAAGTGGCGAACAAAATCAATTCATCGCTTACAGAACAGTGAGTTGAACATTTAAAAGCAATAACTAACTGAATGCTTATAGCTATTTTCTCAGTCTGACATGGGAACAAAATAACCCTTTGAATGCCAAGTCACTTTATTGTCATACGATTGAGAGTTTTTAATTTTAATAACACTCAATCATACATAATTTGCTTCTTTTGTTTTTAGAAATGTCTACATCAGGTGTACTTGAACGGAGAGTAATTACTTCTGCTATCGCTACTCTTATTTATCAGGATCAAAGCTATTTGGAGAATGGCGTTGCTTTTGATGCTCTTGTGTCAGCAGCAAGTGGACAGGGATCACTGTATTCCAAGAAACAACTGGAAACAATTGTCAACAAAGAAATATCATCAGGAAGTTTAATTAAATTAAAGAATGGCAACTTGGCATTAGGTCCTGCTGATCATGATCCAGATAGCTCTGATAGCTTTAAGTTTGAGTACAGTGCTGACTTCAGTAATACAAAGGTATGTCTATTTTCATTATTAGGTATCTCTGGAATATTTCAATTGATTGAAGAAACAATTAAAAATCTAGATAACATATGATTTTGGACTGTCCCAGAAGGCAAAAATACCATTACAATACACTATTTGAAGTCATAGTATTCTAAAAAGTAGATTTAACACTAAAATCCACTTTTTATTGCTGCACATTTCTAGTCCCATATTTTTAATGTGAATTTCCAAAGACAGGTAGGTACTTTCATAATAATTATTAAAAAATGCAATGGAAGTGGTTAACTTTATTCTTCAAAAAGTTGTTGCTGGAAGAAGTTAGATTAGATTAGATGCATCGGGCTAGTGTCCACAACTCCACACCTTGAGCGCGTATCTTGCGTACGGGTGGAAATCTTATTCGATCCACCCCAGCTCCCCGAGAAAAGCTAGCAACCCCTTAGTGTTACCGGCAATCTCGCGTTACCTGAAAAGAGTACCTGGGTTACCAAAGTACTTGGCACTGTATGGGGCAACCCCCCAAACAGTGCAGGAGCACGTGGGCTGCTGTTTCTTCTTCCTCCATGCAGGCTCGAAACAGGACTATCTGTGACACCTATAACAAAGAGGTGCTTGTTAAAAGTACCGCGTCCAGTGACAGTGATGGCGGCCGTCACTGTGTGTAGCTGCAGCTTAGTCAGCCGGAGCGCTTGTTGGTGAGGCGGTCGTAGATGGCGGGAAGCGCCTCCTTGGCCTGCCTGCACTCGCCGTGGTCTAGCCACAGCTTCGCGTGAAGTTCTCTGGTACGTTTCCTTACCAGCGTGCGAAGATAACCGATAGGAAGCGGCACGATGGGTTCTGGTCCCACTGCTGCCATGCTTGAGCCCCTTCGAGCGAGCTCGTCCGCTGCATCGTTGCCTCGGGAGTCGCTAATCCATTGAATGGTGATTTGGTTATATTGTTGAGGTTACCCACCTGGTTCAGGCGTTGGTGGCACTCATGTATCAGCCCGGAATTGACCGTGTGGCTACTTAATGCCAGCAGCACCGCCATGCTGTCAGAGAGTATACGGATGGAATGATCCTTTACCTCCCGAGCCAAGATGGCTGATACCGCCAGGGAGATGCCCATGCATTCTGCCTGAAAGACAGTGTTGTGGGCCCCCAAAGGTGTGCATTGGCAACGGTGTGTTGGCCCATCTTTACAAATAAAGCGAATGACGCATAGTAGTCAAGTTTGGGAGAAAGTTATTGAAATACACTGAGAAAAGACACCAAAATTTCACTAAATTAATTCGCTTGCCAGAACGCCCATACTGATCTATTCCAATTTTCGGTACATCGGGACACTTGCCCAAGGGGATGGTGAAGTAGACCCAGTCATAATGCACTGGATCAACTCAGGATGGGTGAAATGGCTACAGGTCACTGGAACATCTTGCGACTCACTGACTTGGGACTCACCCATCAAGTTAAAGTTAATTTAATTGAATCATATGGGACAGAGTGGTTAGTATAAATATTTCAGTCGTCTTGCTGGCTACCGTACTTTCTAAATTAACGTTAGTTCATAACTTTTTAATATAAATATTTAATATAATTTTCTAATCTAATCTTGATGTCAATGAATGATTGTCAAATATGGTATCATCATTCCATCAAGATCAATAATAATTGAATAAATCCCCAAGTGCCTACATACTTATATTCCTAAGAGTAAATGCGATATGTAAATATGTAGTTATAAAATTTTATAAATGGATTTAAAAGCATTACTATGGATATCTAGAAAAAAGTTTTTCATAAGGCACTAAGCGCCTGCAAAAACATTGTTAGCAATTATTCCGAGAAAAAAGACGTAAAAAATTGATGTACAGGCGTTTTGGTGGCTTTTTTAATAACTTTTTTATAGGAGCTTCCTAAAATATATGTTAAGGTAGCAAACAGGTAGTAAATATTTACATTTACAATGCGGTCAATACAACGCTAAAACTATGAGAACTTGAAAGTGGTCAGCCAACTTGACGTCAGAATGGCTGGTCACTTTATATCTTTGATATATTTCTTAACGCAGAGGTAGCAAATATTTCATTATAGGTAGTAAATAGTAGCAAATAGGTATTAAACACAGTGCACAGGGTCATTCTGACGCTGACGGTAACGAGCTGAAACAAACGCTGTATGATATTTTGGCAAGCCTAAGTTTAACTCCATTTTAACTATGGGGGAACCCATAGTTAAAATTGAGTTTTTAGGCACGCCAGGCATAATAAAAAAAATAATCAACAGATACACACACAATTACATAAGCTCACACCCTTTTCCCATGGGGCTAGGCATAAACCACAGAACGCCACCTGCTACGATCCTTACATACGTCTTTTACCTCGTCCACATTCATACATCTGGTCATACACGCACGCCGGTTGCGAGTACTACGCACCTGTCCTTTCTGAAGAACGTCACCAATAAAGTCAGTGTATGTCTTTCTAGGGCGTCCCCTCCCGGCGTTCCCACCTACATCATCATCTGCCTATCCTTTTCCCAACTATGTTAGGGTCGGCTTCGAGTCTAACCGGATACAGCTGAATACCAGTATTTTACATGGAGCGACTGCCTATCTGACCACCACAACCCAGTTAATACTAGGTAATACGATACTCCTTTGGTTGGACTGGATGTCAGAATTTTAGGTCACTGACTACCTGTAACGACTGCCATAGATCTATATAATTATGGCAGCCGGGACCAACAGCGGGCTTTCCGAGGCACGGAGGAAACTCGGTATGTCGGGCGGTCACCCATCCACAGACCGACCTAGGCAAGCACAGCTTTACCTAAAGATCGACCCGAGTGACAGTTCTTATTAAGCCCCACCTACATCTACCTTGTAATTACCTTTCGTTAATCGACTAAGTATCACTCATCCTCTCCACATGACCAAACCACCTGAGCATACTCTTTGTCATCATCATCATCATCATCAGCCTATAATGTTCCCATTATAGGGACTCAGGCCTCCTCTTTAGGAGAGGGATGGGCTATAATCGACCACGCGGGCCCAGCGCGGGTTGGTACCCTTGGTAGCTATGTCACTTGTCTTCGAATTTTTTGGTTCTACAATATGACATGTCGGTTTCCTCACGATGTTTTCCTTCACCGTTTTGAGTGTAGTGGTGATGAAATAAATTACACAAAGTAATGCGCCTATCTGGGTTCTAACTCGCGACAGACTGTCCGTAAGTTTGAGCCGCCGCCGCCGCCACTGGGCCACCACTGCTCTTACTAATTACTACGCACTATTACTACTAAATACTCTTTTTAATTTTCAATATTCAAACCTTTTTAAAAAGGTGCGTGTTGTAAGTCCTTCTTTTTGGTAAATATCTAAGCTTTTGCCCGCGGCTTCGCCCGCGTGGATGTCGAAAAATATCCACAACAAAGAGGTTTGAACTTTTGTGTATGGAAGCTGGCATATCGACCCGCTACCATATTGATTGTTTTTAGAAATCACGGCCCACGATGAAATTGGTATGTATGGGTAGAGGACACCTAGACGAACAAAAAATGACATGTAACATGGTACCCCAAAATGTCACGTTATCGAGATATTTGAAGGTAAAGATCGACATATTATGAGTATTGTACTCATAATATTATTATGTCGATCTTTCCACCACCACCACATAAAAAATAGACTTTTTACGTGTCTAAAGGCGTTGATTAATATTATTACTGTTTATTGAGAGAGTAGGTAGGTACAGTAGGTACTGACATAATATTAGTTTCATTGCGATGAAAAGCGATTTTCCCAAACGCATGATAGGTAATAATCAACCTGGGAATGATTACTTGGATAAAATTTTACACGTAATAAGTCTATTTATAATGATTGTCGTTGTACTCATTTGTCGATCTTTACCTTCAAATATCTCGGTAACGTGACACTTTTGGGGTAGGTACCGTGTTACTGGAATTTTTTTGTTCGTCTATATGTCCTCTATCGATACATAACCTACAAACTTTTCATTGTGGGCTGCGATTTCGAAAAATAATCAAAATGGTGGGTAGGTTGATATGCCACATCGGTTCTATCCCCTTTCATCCCCTATTTAACTCCCTTAGGTGTTGTTTTTTGTTTTTTTTTTAAACTAAAACTTCCTCGAGAAGCACTATCTATATCCATTGATGAAAACAGCATGAAAATCGGTGCAGTAGTTTTGAGTTTATCGCGAACAGACAGACGCGGCGGAGTAGTTTTACTTTTTTATTATGTAGTGAAGTAGCTTATGAAAGTAGGTACATTGTCGGTAGGTATATTTTTTCAGAAAGCAGTAATAAATTAATTATAGATACGAACTTTTTGTAATTCACACTTTTTGTTAATGTTGACCAGTATAAAGTTAACATCAGTTTTAGTTTAGTTTTTGGGATGACATTTGACTGCTAATAGTACCATAGTGTAGTGTGCATTCCATCTGCAATATTGATTAAGTTAAAAAATAGTAAGATAATAATTTAATATTGCGTTTGATTTCAGATGACTTCATCAGCAAATTCTTCATGCAGGTCCTCACCTCAAAGAATGCGGGGAAGGCCAAAAAAACGAGGTGGTGGATCATCCAGCAATGGCCTCGGCGGCAGCACCTCTCGAAGTGCAGCTGTGCGTGTCGGCGAAAGACGTAAAATGGCTAAAAAGGTTTTCGACCCATCTGATAACAATGTACCAAGCAAACGGAAAAGAGGTCGCCCAGTGGGGTCACTTAATAAAAGTACGATTAAGAAACGACTTATTTCTGCTGGACTCCAAAAGTCCGATGTTGAAGGGACACCGTTATCTGAGAGCCAATTATCTTTAGATGGAAGTGGTGATGAAATGGAACAGGAAGATTCTTTACCACATGAGACATCAGGAGTATGTTCAGTTTGCCTTGTGCAGAAACCTCGGGGTTCCAATGACAGACTAGTTGAATGTCGAGATTGTAACAACAAGGCACATTTGAGCTGTCTCCAATCAGGGTCTGGTATATTAAAACCTCGACCTGACAACACTTGGCAATGTCCACATTGCAAAACATGTGTGGTCTGCTGTGAAACCAATGATGCTGTAAGTTTTAAATTTCAATCTTTTTTACTGAGCATGAAAAAATTCTTTGAATAAGATTATGAACTTAATATTTTTGTTACAGGGCATTTTAACAGTATGTAGTATCTGTTCTGATGCCTATCATGCCCTTTGCCATGCTCCACGGATTCCAGAAAGACTGAAAGCTTGGGACCAATGGGAGTGTAATAATTGCCTCGAGTCTCGACCAGCTGTGGTCGGGTCATCTGCTATACGCCGAAGTATGGAATATAATGCACAAAGTTCGCCATCAGTGGACCCATTCCTGAAACCGCATGAACTTGACAGAGCTCCTTCCATACTAGAGGACTTGCCCATTGATCCTAGTATACCAGATATAACTAATTGGACAACTGACGATGCCTTTGAATATTTTTCAAATTACTTGCCGGAAGCTGCTCCAATTCTAAAAGAACAGGTATTAACTACAATTTAATTTGTACATCAACAAGCAATACACAAAATATTTATTCTAATGGCTCCACAACTTTCAATCTGCTTGTTACGTATATTTTGTGCCATGATTTTATATAGTACCTACTTGAGTGTATAAGTTGTTTAAGGAAAATGTATTTTCAGGAATTCGATGGTCAAGCATTGAGCATGGCGCGGCGCTCCGACATAGTAAGAGGTTTGGGACTACCTCTAGGACCAGCATTGGCCCTATATCGCATCATTGTCAAATTACAAACGAGAAAAGATGATTGGACAATGTGCTGGGGTTAACTAGTTACGTCAGTGCGTTATAATAATATGTTGTTCATAAGGTGTTCTATTTATAATTTTAAGGAAATTGTGTTAGGTAGTTCAATTTAGTATTTAAGTTAAATAAATATATAATAGTTATGGCTTATATACTATTTTTAACCGACTTCCAAAAAGGAGGAGGTTCTCCATTTGTGTATGTATTTTTTTTTTATATCTCCGTTAATAGTGGACCAATTTTGAAAATTCTTTGTGTTTGAATTGGTATACTCCCGAGGTGGTCCCATTGTCACCAAGTCAGGACCTGATGATGGGATCCCTGAGAAATCGAGGGCAACCCTCAAATTTTATAGGGACATAACGTTTTCCATATATTTTCTGAAGCTGTTCAAGTATTTGCGTCTAATAATCATAATCTCATGTGGATGCGCTGATGATGAAAGGTATAACTCCTCAATAGTTAGAGAGTTGAAAGAAAATTCCTTTAAAAATTATACGTATTTATGGACCGATAGTTGTATTCTTTCAGGCTATTAGGTTACCCTGATGATAGAAGGTAAATCTCATTAACCGACTTAAAAAAAAGAGGTTCTCAATACGTCGGAATCTTTATTAGATCATCATTCTCTTACCCTTATCCCAATTCATTTGGGGTCGGCGCAGCATGTCTTTCTCTTCCATACTTATTAGATATTCACCGACTACTCAAAGACGCCTGAACCGATAAAGAAAATTCTTTTTTTGTTGAAATGAGATATCCCAAGGGTGGTACCATGATAAGGAAATCAGGATCTGATGATGGCATTCCAGAGAAATCGAGGGCAGCCCTCAAATTTTGTAGGGACTACGTGTTTCAAGCTTTTTCTAAAGCTTTTAAAGTAAGTATTCGCATCTAGCAGTCATCACTTCATGTTGATGAGCTGATGATGGAAGGTATAACTCCTCAACGGTTAGGAGTTGGAGGATAATTCTTTAATATAATATTACTAGCTGTACCCAGCAAGCGGTGCAATGGTGTCCCTGACTCTGGCAGGGCCACCATCAGGGATCTTAATTTTAATAACACAAAAATTTTGTCGCTAATTTGTCCTCTAATATCAGAATTTGTCGGTCACTGGTTCAAAAGATATAAGGGTTTTTAGGTGGCCCTGCTGGAGTGAGTCTCCCCAGCAAGGCCACATTTATATCTCAAAATCTAGGGCACCTAGCGAAGATCTGTTTTCTCCTATATTTTGTCGCCAATTTGTCAAAATTTGACACCAAATATCAGAACTTGACGGACACTTGTTCAAAAGATATAAGGGTATACAGGTGGCCCTGCTGAAGAAAGAAGATGTTTTCTCCCATTTTTAGTCGTCAATAAGACGCAATTTGTCGCCAAGCCACAGGTTTAATCGGGTCTTAGTTTAGGAGATAAAATAAGTTTAATTAGTAAGGTATAGTCCAAGAGCTAGATCGAAGAGTTCACGAAAAATTTCCAAGGATAAATATTTGTATTAATATGTGTAATATACTTCTAGTTTTATCGGTCTAAAGTCCTTAGAAATGTCCCAGAGAGATAAATTCTCAATTAAATACATGTTTTTATGTTTTAAATTACAAGATTAGAGTGGCTTAAACTTCTGTGAAAACATTAAACCTTGCTCTTGGGCTTTTTGGTGTCAAGATGTACAGTCGCGTGCAACTGCTTTACCAGTTTACAATGTTAAGCTAATTTACGTTAAAATAATAAAAAAAAAATCGTTCCCTTAGTTAAATGTTTAAAATAGGTAGGTACTTACTTAATCCTTGAAAACATATTGTCAATTGTAATCAAATTTTATTTTATAAAAATGAATTTCTAAAAAGTTTGTTTGATGTGTGTACTTTGAGGTGATTGTGAGTGTTATGTTGTGTACCTAACTTACATATTAATATGCACTCATACGCCATTCTCTTTTTAAAACAATCTTCTGACAAAAGACCTATGGGAACTACTACATTTTGGGTGATAAATTGCCCATGAATCAATATGTGCGTGTGGATTGAGAGATCTTTTCGAAAAACTCTTCCAATCCCAACCAAATTATAAGAGGATTTAGGAAATAATTGTGAAAACTTCATGGTAAGGTATACAATTTGTGAAACCTAAACGAAGAAAGTTAGAACTCATTAACTGGATCTCTCAATCTGGACAACTGAAGAAAAAGCCATAACGCGTATCCAAGAATATACTGCCTATGTATTTATAATTTGCATTTTAATTAATTGTGAAGGATTTGTGAAAGCTGCTAAACAAAATTTCGATTCGTTTCAAAGCCACGTTTAAGATTTATAACGGTTTATATGGATCACTCGGAGTGGACTATTTTCAATTAAGTGATCTTGTAAAACACGACCTAATACTGAAAAAGTATGAATAATTATCATGTTTATTGCAAATTATGCTCCTGGGAAAATTTGTGAAACAAAAATCGTGATTGAAATCTTACTGGTTCAAGAGAAAATGAAAATGGTAAGTACCTTTATTTCTTTTTTCTTATTTTGTCAATAAAAATCGCATTTTTTTTATGTGCTAAAAAACCCTTAAAAACATTTTTCTAGGCGTCATTCCGAATCGAATGAGCTATCGCACATATTTTTACGAGCTTTAGGTACTTCTATTTAACACGTTTTTGAACTTATTGACTAGACTACAAGGGTTTTCATTTTATTGCAATCATTTTTTCTTCTGAAATAAAAGTAGCTTGAGTGACTCCTTACAACATCAGCTATCTGCCAGTAAAATTCCCGTGAAAAGCGGTCCAGCCGTTTCGGAGATGACCTACGCAGAAAAATATAGACAAATAATTTTAAAAATGTGGTTTTGTCATAAGTACCGTCCTTACTTTCATAATGCATTCAATAAAGAACTGTTATTTTGATATTATAAACATACACCTCACTCAATTTTATTTATTGTATAGATAAAAAAAAAGCATACCAAAAGAAAGGTGCAAATAAAACAAAAAAACACCTTTTCTATCATGATTTTGTAATAATGTAAGAAGTACTGATATTATTTACATTGTTCCTGTTTATAAGTTTTTTAATGAAGCCTTAATATGTTGGTTCAAGCCCATGAAAAGCCCTAGTTAACAGTTACATACTGTTATATAATTATGATTAAATCATCAAAACAAAATCCTACTAATTCATAAAAAAAATATTTACAATGAAATATTATTAATTTAATAAACTACCTAACATCAAGGTCCTACTTATATTAAGATCCTTTTTGGGCATGTTGATCATAATGTTTCACAAATGATACGAAGATGTTAAACACCATAGTTGCCATATTTATGTATACAACCCTGTACTGTGTAGGTAAGAAATAGAAATTAATGAATTGCACTGGTGGCCAAAACATACAATCACCCTGAAACAAAAGAAATAATGATCAGTCTTCAAGATATAATTATTAGTGAAGTATCTGGTTTGTGGAACAAAATAGACTAGAAATAATCGTAGCATTTTACATGCTTTTGGCAATTAGCGAGCTATTAATAATTATGAACTCGCTAATTCAATAAAAAAGGCTCATTAATTCCTGAGTTAATTTTCAATACAGGTAACACAAATTTTCTATAAGTGTTGAATTGGTGGACTCACCATGTATGCATATAAAAACTTCTTTTTAACTTCTGATGTTATTTCTGGGCATGATTTTTGTTCTAAAATTCCCATTACAGAGAAAAATGTTAAAATAGCTAATGGTGAGGCAACTCCTTGATCACATAATATTTTTGTAAATACTGTTCTCAAGTTCACAGTTGGTAATATTTTGTCTAAATACACATAGTAAAAATGAAACAGAGGGCCTATTGCCATCCCCACCGTAAACATTCGACCTGAAATAAAATAATGTAATTAACATCTTACATGCTGGAAAGTTGGTTTATTATAATTGGTAGCACTAGTCTTTAGTAGGAGATACTAAATAATTTTATTCAAAGTGAAAAATCTTACTCTAATATTATAAAGAGGTAAAGTTTGGAATTACTCCACTTTGGCCCACCAAGATGCCCCACTGGTGCGGTTAGAGTTAGTGTTAGTAGGAAATTGCTCCACTAATTGGAATAACTTTTATATTTTTAAACGTTGCCCCACTCTTGCAATTCATCCTGTATTGTGGGTGCTTTTACAAACATTTAAACTCACAAACACACCCAGACCCGAAACAATGGGGATGTTTCCTGACTTAAAAAAACATGATTTTGTTTAGTCCCTCTGTTAGATTATCAAAAAATATTGGATATGTTTTTTAGTTTTATTAAAATAAAAAAATTACGAAAATAAAGCGTGTCAAAGATGAAGTGAATGGACGCTTGCGACGTCACAGTTTGGTAAAAAATGGACCAAACTGTGTGATCGCACGACTTTTCGAAGCACTGTATTGTCTACATTTTTTGTTTATGTGAAATAAGAAAAAATATGTGTTCAATATTTTTTGGCTTTTTTTTTTCGCTTGCCTAAGTTGGTCTGTGGATGGGTGACCGTCCATTATAAACCGAGTTTAATCCGTGCCTCGGTGGTCCCGGCTGCCATATATAGATCTTTGGCAGTCGTTACAGGTAGTCAGTGACCTGAAAGTCTGACAACCAGTCTTACCAAGGGGTATTGTATTAACCAGTATTAACTGGTGGAGGTCAGATAGGATGTCTATTTCAACCGCCCGGCCTCATCACATTTTTTTTTTGTTGAATCATGCAATCAGCCCTTCTGGCTATGAGCAAATGAGTTATTGGATCGATTAACTGGGGAGTCATTCCTCATTAGGATTGACTGCTACTTGATATGGCAGCTTAAACACAACTGCCCAGTTCTAATACCCTGCTACGTTTCAGCCGATTTAGGCTATTTGGTATGGAAGCAGTGAAGCTATCTGGTTGGGGTGGTTTTGCAGTCTTGTTCTGTATTTTTTGCACATGCTTTTATTTCCTCATTACCTGTTGGCATGTTTAAGTGTTCTCATGGATCTCTGAGTTTCTTAAGAACCAGGGAGCATTGCTAATTTGTTTTAAGATTAAGTTTTGGCTTCTTTGAATCTTGTTTATGTTGGAGATGCAGGCAGAGCCCCACAGTTGTATCCCGTATGTCCAGACTGGTTTTATGACTGACTTATAAATCAGGAGTTTGTTATCAGTTGATAACCTGGAATTTCTTCCTAGCAGCCAGTACAGCCCTCTATATTTAGAGTTGATTGCGTTACGCTTGGACTCTATGTTTGTTCCATGTAAGGCGGTCCAAGTGTAATCTCAGGTATTTTACCGAGTCATTGTGAGGTAGCTGTCTTCCATCCAGATACACGGGGGGACAGGTTTCTTTTCTCAAAGTAAAGGTAACTTGGACTGATTTATTTGCACTAGCTTTAATTCTCCATTTGTTTAGCCACTTGCTGATTTCACTGAGACTGCTTTGTATTTTAGTTGAGGCCTCCACTGGATTTGTACTTGTAGCCAATACAGCAGTATCATCTGCATAGGTAGCAATGGTAACTCCTGGTGATTGCGGTAGGTCGGCAGTAAATATGGTGTATAGGACAGGACCAAGAACATATAGAAGATGTGGGGTAATAGCTTTTTCACTTTGCACATGAGACCCTTGTGCCACACCCGGTCAAAACCCTGTTGGAAATCGAGGAACGCCGAGGAGCAATATTCCTTTCGCTCAAGGCAGTCGCTAATGGTGATGCTCCGTAGACAACACGCTACTATGGAGCAGATACACAGAATATGCCGAACCATTAGCGACTGGTGGTCTGGTATCACAGGGTTTTCGTTTATGAAGTGTCTTTGCTTTTTCGAACAGCTTAGATATTATTGGGAGCAAGCTTATTGGGCTGTATGAGGACACCTCATGGGCTGGTTTACCGACCTTATGTATCATTATGATCTGCGCTACCTTCCACACTGCTGGGAAATACCTAACTCTAATAATGCAGTTAAATAGGGTTGTTAAGAACATTATTGCCTTCCAGGGAAGCTCTGTCAGAACTTTTTTATCTATCAGATCAAAACCCGGTGCCTTTTTGTTCTCTAGCTGTTGAATATTTCTTATTATCGCTTTTAGAGTCACCACTTTCAGAGGTAATTCTAGTTGGAAGTCTTGTTGAAGGATTTCATTAATATCTGCTTCGTGTATGTCTAGGTTGGCTTCATTGGGGACAAATACCTTGGCTTTTTCTTGTTTAGACCTAGCCCATCTATTTCCTTCTAGGCGTAGAGGTGGTTTTGGGTTTAATGGTTGGTTTGTTTTTCAGAGATTTACTGTTATTATTGAATGATCTTTTGTCATCGGGATGTCGGCTAGTATGCCACACTCTGCGTAACCTTCTCTTCTCTAGGATAATATCCCTGATTTCTCGTGGGACACTATTTTGGTGAGGATTTTTGTTACTAGGTTCTAGAGTGCTCATCCAGCATGCCTCATGCACTACTCTTGTGAACTTGATGGCTGCGTTATCAATTTCATCTTTTGTTTTTAGGGAAAATCTTAAGATGTAGAGTTGTAGACTATCGTCGACCATGGCGCGAAATTTGTTCGCCGATTATAAAGTCTTGCGTTTTATTTACTCTCTAGGATACTTGCACTGATAGTAAGTATGACTGGGATGTGATAAAACGATCCATCCAGACAGCCAACGATTTGGTAGAAGAGTCGAGATAGTCCCTTCATGATGAAAAAGTCGAGAACATCTGGCAACTTAGAGGTGTCGGTCGGCCAGTGAATAGGTTCTGATGTTGCTATTGCAGTTAGGTTATTCTTGTCAATGCACTTTTTAAGTTCTCTTCCCCTGGTCGAAATGAGTCTCGAACTCCATAGGTTGTGTTTGGCGTTCCAATCTCTCCCAGCTATAAAACGGGAGCCTAATGTTTTAATGAATATATCAAATTGCTTCTCCTTTATCTTGTGCTTAGGAGGGCAGTATACAGATGTGACATTAAAATCTCCATTTTTAACTTGTATCGTCACCGTTGTAGCTTGGATGTGTTCAGTTTTGAACGGGGGCATTACATGATGATCAATGGAGGATCTAATTAGAACAGCAGTACCACCATGAGTAGTTCCGTCTGGGTGATTAGTTGTGCCTCATCACATTTGATGAAACTTTGCCAGGAATTAGTTGTAATTTGTTACCATACACAACTTTTTTCCAGAATTTGTTGGAAAAAAACCAAGACGCTATGACCGAAAATAGTTGGCCGCTAGAACCGCCACTCACCGTAGTGGTCGCCAGTGATTACACAGAACGTCAAAAGTAAATAAACAATAACATAGTCATGCTATATTTAGTTTCCAGGTTATGGGTAGGTAGGTATCTTACCTTCAATATCAAATTAATAGAGGTTGATGTACATGGACAATAAGTTGCTAATTTGTTGCAGCGGATAAACCAGAAAAATACTAGAATAATTTGTTGAGAGACGATTTTAGTTGGCCGCGCGGACGGCAGTATGCCTAAAATACAATGGCGTTTATTTCGTTCCTAGCTGACCCACACAACTTCGTCTGCGTGACATAATATATCTTTTATCTTTCTCGATAAATGATAAATGATGTTTATTTTGCAAATAGGTTTTAACAAACACTTTTACAAGTCACTTTTTATAAACTAGATGGGGCCGGTGTTTCGTACCTGACTACTCCGAGAAGAAACATCCGAAACAAACTCAGAGGTCATAGTCTCTTTTAAGGTCCAGACATAAACTTGTTATACAGACATGAAGACTATGCAGATTAGTGTCTGAGATGGTCTTTTGATGAAAGCACCACACTGTCCAACTGGACTATCCAACTTATTTTTTTTTTCAATTCCAAGTAGTTCCTAAGATTAGCGCGTTCGAACAAACTCTTCAGCTAATAAAATAAAGCCTATGTTACTCGGTAAAGGTCTAATCTTGGAAGAATTTTTTAAGTCGACCGTGATTTTCGGAGTAACAAACGTGTCCCTGGACCACCATCAGGGATTTTAATTTTAATAACACAAAAATGTTGTCGCTAATTTGTCCAAATTTGTCACCAAATATCAGAATTTGTCGGTCACTGGTTCAAAAGATATAAGGGTTTAAAGGTGGCCGATCCGGAGAGTCTCCCCAGCAGGGCCAAATTTATGTCTCAAAATCTAGGGCACCTAGCGAAGCTCTGTTTTGTCATATATTTTGTCGCCAATTTGTCCAAATTTGTCACCAAATATCAGAATTTGACGGTCACTGGTTCAAAAGATATAAAGGTTTATAGGTGGCCCTGCTGGAGAGTCTCCCCAGCAGGGCCACATTTATATCTCAAAAACTAGGGCACCTAGCGAAGATCTGTTTTCTCCCATATTTAGTCGCCAATAAGTCGCAATTTGTCCTCAAGTTACAGATTTAGTCGGTGCGTAATTAAAAAGATATTAAAGAATTAAATTTCCGCATACAGTGGTACAAGCAAGTACAAAATACTTACGAGTAGTCCGTCACGTAAGTTAGAGTCAGCCAGTTTAATTAAAGTGGAACTTACTATGAGTAGTTACGAACTCGAGTGTTGTTATCTCTAGGTATTCCGCAAATACAAAAATACGGGGAAAAGGGCGAGATAGAAAAAGGGAGTCACCTGCTGCAACTCACGCGGCGCGCGCGGCACAGCGCGCATTCTAATTGGTCACAGATAACTCTTAGGTTTCTCTTTAGGTTCTTCCGACTACCATTCAAGGGATATTGATTCATGGGCAAATTATCATCCAAAATGCAGTAGTTCTTATAGGTATTTTGTCCGAAGAGGCCCAATAAAATATAACCAAAGATATTAAGAAATATCGTGAAAGTTTTACGATAATTCTTAATCTTATTTTAAATTTTTTCAGAGAACAAACTAAGAAAGATTTTTATCAATTCATATTACGAGTCTCAGAAAACTACCACAAAGACCTAACGTAAAATTCAAAAACTATTAATTTTAGAGAAACAAAAATAATTTACAGTCGCAAATAGACTTCATGGAATATTAACCAACTTTTGGGCAAAATTCACCTGTGTGCGGCGTGTTCGCAAATCTATACATATAATAAATCTGTAGAAAATTTTTTTTTGTACATCGAAAATATTTAAAAAAAAAATTGTCAGGGTATTAAAGTATAACCAACAGAACACATTTCCAGCATTTTTGGAATTTTTGTCTGTTTGTCTGTTAGTCTGTTTCGATGACTAAGCATCACGTCAAATTTACGAAACGAATGTAGGTAACTTTTATACATAAATGTTGTGCGTAACTTGGGCTATTACTTAGGCTTTGTTTCATCGTAATCGGTGCTCTCTATCAAAAGATATATGCATTTATAGTTTTCAAGAAGAACTTTTCATTATAGTCAAGAATGAGACAAGCAACGACATCTATTGAACGAATATGGTACTTAATAATAAATTCCTTCACAAGATAACTTTAAATAAGTTACGATAGTAAAAGGTACGTATATTAGTCTAAATGACGCTGCTTTCAAAATCTACATAGCCTAAACCCTATAGTGTGTTTGATCGCTCATTTTTAGCAGTTTATCTTCGTCTTCGACAGATGGCGTTATTCATTTGATGTCATTTTCTGAACGGCGGTGTTATTAAATAAACATATGTTTCGTGAATAGTCAACCAATAAAGATTTACCAATTACACAGTGTAGTATATTATGTAGTTGACGGTAGGTCAACTAAGATTATAAATTGTATGTGAGGGTGTCTGGAAATATATCAGTGTTTAACCAACTATACGTGTGTTTCACTACATGGTGACAGCGGTGTGCCTTTTTAATACTTATTACAGTTAAAACGGACTAGAACCTATTATATTTTAGTGCCGTGACATATAGTGAGAATAAAATAAATCAATTATAATGGAACACGCACGTCCTCCAGTGGAATTATCGCTCGACGGCGGTCCGGCCGCGCGATCCGACGCGTGGCACAAATGGCGGAAGCTGTTCGAAGTTTTTCTTAAAGCATCTGGAGTGAGCAAAGAGCCTAAGGAAGTCCAGGCTAGTTTGTTGGTTAACCTCATTGGATCAGCTGGTTATGAGGCATACACAACGTTCACGTTCGATGAAGGTGAAAGTGAAGACGACATAAATTGTTTATTGAAAAAGTTTGACAAGTATTTCGGCACAAAACCAAATATCACAGTAAGGCGGTTCAAATTTTTTACACGCAATCAAGAAGACGGCGAAAACATCGACCAATACGTAACATCATTGAGGGTACTGAGTCAGCAGTGCGAGTTCAGTGAATTGCACGAGAGCTTGTTGCGAGATAAGATCGTGTGTGGTATTGTCAACAACACTGTGAGGGATCGACTTCTTCGCACAGATGATTTATCGTTATCAAAGGCGATACAAATCTGCCAGGCGGCAGAGATGTCCAAAGAGGAAAGTCAATGCATCGATGGCGTATCAGCGGAAGTGCAAGTGAATGCAGTTCAAACTGGTAGCAGTGCACGTGGCGGACGGCGCTCTAGAGGAAGGCGAGGCGGCAGCGGCGCCGCCGCCGGGCCGCGGCCGGCGCGCACGCAGCGCAGCGCCTGCGAGCTGTGCGGCAGCGGGTGGTGTCACGGCGGTGAGCGCTGCCCGGCGCGAAACGCCAAGTGTTATGTTTGTGAAAAGAAAGGTCACTTCTCGCGAGTGTGTGAGCAAAAGCAAGCAATACGCAAAGTGTTAAATCTTAGTGTAGAAACCGTAAATAGGGATCATAGCGGGGACGAATTGTTTTATGTTAATACACTAGAAGAGGACAAACAACAATGTAAGTCGTCAATGGAATGGATAGAAGTTGTAAAATGCAAAGGTAAAAACATTTCATTAAAAATAGATACAGGATCAATGATTAATGTTATCTCTAAAGTTACCTATTTAAACTTAGGATTATTGATAACAGACCTTATGCCATTCACAAAACGTGTACATTCCTTTACAGGTAATCAATTACCAGTTGTAGGCATTAGTAATGTGCCGTTTGAATTTAATAAAACACGTTACGTGTTGTCATTTGTTGTTGCTGATTTAAACTGTCAGAATGTGCTAGGTTTGGAGGGTTGCATTGCTTTAGGATTAATAAGTCAAATTAATGCAATAAACATTGATCACTATTATGAGTTGTTTCAAGGACTGGGAAAATTACCCGGTAAATATAGTATCGTAGTGGATAAAAATGTACAGCCAGTTGTTTGCCCAACCAGAAAAACTCCATTAGGACTTAAGGATAAATTGTTAGATGAGATACATAGAATGGAACAGTTGGGCGTAGTTAGAAAAGTTTCACATCCAACCTCTTGGGTTAATGCTATTGTTTTGGTCGCGAAAAAAGATGGCAGCATTCGTGTTTGTTTAGATCCACGACCTCTTAATCGCGCAGTGCGACGTGCCCAGTACTCGTTGCCGACAGTGCCGGAGCTGGCAGCGCGCCTGCGCGGCGCTACTGTATTCAGCGTGCTGGACGCTCGCTGCGGGTTCTGGATGGTTCAGCTAGATGACGCGAGTGCCGACCTTTGCACGTTCAGCACACCGTTCGGTCGGTACCAATTTCTACGTTTACCATACGGTATAAACTGTGCGCCAGAGGTATTTCATGCGAAGCTTAGGCAGCATTTAGAAGATTTAGAAGGAGTAGAATCTTTTATTGATGACGTAATAGTATGGGGGCGTACTATGGATGAGCACGACCAGAGATTGAAAAGCCTTTTGCGACGTGCTAAGGATATAGGTGTAAAATTTAATCAAGAAAAATGTAAATTTGGAGTATCGGAAATAACATACTTAGGACACAAGTTTGACGCGAACGGAATGCGGGCAGATGACTCAAAAGTCAAAGCTATAAGGGAGATGCCATATCCGACCGATAGGAAGGCTTTGGAGAGATTTTTAGGAATGGTTAATTATTTAGCAAAATTCATACAAAACTACTCGGAAAGTGTGAATGTACTTAGGTCGTTGTTAAAAAAGGAATCGGTGTGGTCATGGGAATCCCAACATTCAGAGGCTGTAGACAGGCTAAAAGCAAAGCTTAGCAGCGCACCGGTGCTGGCGCTGTATAGCGACAGTGAGCCGATAGTGCTGTCGGTGGACGCGTCCAGCGTCGCACTGGGTGCCGTGCTGCTGCAGAGCGGCCGCCCGGTGGAGTTCGCCTCGCTAACGCTCTCCGATACCCAGACCAGGTATGCTCATATAGAAAAAGAAATGCTGGCTATTGTGTTTGGGGTCGAGCGGTTCAGGCAGTATATTTATGGTAGGTCTGATATCACCGTGCAAACAGACCATAAGCCACTGGAAGCTTTATTTAACAAGCCATTAGTTTCGGTTCCAGCTCGGTTACAGCGAATGATGATGAGAGTGCAAGGATACGACTTTAAGGTGGTATACACGCCTGGCAAATATATGTATATAGCGGACACGCTGTCGCGGGCTCCTTTAACGGAAATTATGCATGACCGAGTGTCAGCAGAAGTTGAAGTACAAACTTGCTTTATGTTAGAGAATGTGCCTTTCAGCCAATTAAATATGGAAGCGATTAAAAAAGAAACAGAGTTAGAAAGTGACAGCAGATGGCTAATAAGGTATATTACGAACGGATGGCCTAAAAATAGGCGTGATGTGAACGAGAGAGTTAATGTTTTCTGGCCATATCGCGAGCAACTACATTGCGTTGACGGTATAGTTTTCAAGGAGGAATGTGTGTTTATTCCGCGAGCATTACGAGAAAACATGCTGACACGAGTCCACGAAGGACATTTAGGTATAGAAAGATGCAAGCGACGCGCGCGCGAAGTAATGTTTTGGCCAGGAATGTGCGAGGACGTGGAGCGTGTGGTGCGATCATGCGCAGCATGCGCGCTGCACGCGCCCCGCCCTCGCCGCCAGCCGCTGCTGCAGCACAGTGTACCGGCACTGCCCTGGCATAAACTAGCCTCAGATACATTCGAATATAAAAAAAAGAATTACATTGTACTAGTCGATTACTTTTCTAACTATGTTGAGGTCGGGCAGTTGTCGAGTGTCAGCTCTAGACAAGTTATTACTTTTATGAAAGAACAATTCTCGCGGCATGGAATACCAGCGGAGCTAGTGAGTGACAATGGACCGGCTTATAGCTCACTAGAGTTTAAAAAGTTTATGAGCGATTGGGAAATACGGCATGAGACGGCATCGCCACTTTATCCACAGTCAAACGGTAAAAGCGAAAGAACCGTACAAACAGTTAAAAATTTATTAAAGAAGTGTGTGGATTCGGGACAAGATTTTAACTTGGCACTGTTAAATTTTAGGGCAACACCACGCCATAATATAGACTCACCCGCACAGATGTTAATGGGTAGACGACTTAAAACTAAGTTACCAATTAGTGCTAAGTTGCTAACGGAGAAAGTAGATAACAAACAGAACTATAAAACAATAATGACAAACAGAAAACTAATTAAAATAAATTACGACAAATCGGCGAACACACTAAAAGGCCTAACATCAGGTGATAAGGCAACTTTGATCAGTAACGGCGACAGGAAACCGGTAACAATAGTGGAACGTACATCACAACCACGCTCGTATATTGTAGAAGACGAACGCGGTGGCCGCTATCGACGAACTCGAAGTCAGTTGATTAGGCGTACGGTAGGGTCAACAACAGAAAGAGTAGGGGAGTCAACGAGACATCCAACAGACAGTGTAGGTACTAGCAAGACACCAAGTGTGGTCACGGCGACAGGTGTCCGTAGACGTAGACAGAGAGCGCAGGCTGAAGTCCCAACCCAAGCGCAGACAAGTCCAGCTAGCAACAATCAGTCGGTATTGCTCGATGAGAGTGGTGAATATGAAAGTCCAGGTGATATTCATGATCATTCGTCTACACCGTCGCCACGAGCGGTTCCTATTGAGAGGTCAAAGGCAAGAACAGTACGAATGCTGACTAACATTTTCTTGGGTCATGACTAGGAAGGGTTACAATTGGCTGGGTAACAATAAAATAGAAATAAACATAGTATATATAAGTATAAATGTAATAGATATTATATAATTAGTAAGTAGTAGTACCTGTAGTAGTGTAAGTTAGTAGTAGTTGGTATGTTCGGTAAACAACATGTTAGTTATAAGTTAGTTCTTTAATTCATAATAAAGTCTTTTATTGTTTTCATTAGAAGGAAAGAGATGTAGTATATTATGTAGTTGACGGTAGGTCAACTAAGATTATAAATTGTATGTGAGGGTGTCTGGAAATATATCAGTGTTTAACCAACTATACGTGTGTTTCACTACACACAGTATGAAAATACTATTTTTTTTAAACTAAATTAAAATTAGATAAAACCCACGACATATTTTTTTTGTACCGTGTGGGAATCCAACCTGCGACACGCAGTGCTACTGTTAATCGTCCAGCCACTGCGCCTAACATGTCTTAATATAGATGTGGTGTGTTGTTAGCCCTATGTGTCGAGGCCGCGGTATTTCTTTCGAACAACCCGCAGCCCCGACGGGCGTCGGTCCTTGGGAGCCCCTTCAATGTTGCTGACATCCCTTTGAGACGCGCGTGGAACACGAATTCGCCTCCATCGTCATAGGACGGACGAACGATTAACTAGCCCGTTACTCACCGTTCACAGGCCCGCGCCTACGGTGGCCGGAAGCCATCACGTGGCCCCCGATGCCCGGAGTGTCTCCCGCGGCGGCTGGGAAGAGGGGTTGTGTCCCTCTTACGTTCACCTCTTTCGCTAGCATTACTGCTTCGCAGAAGGAGGTGACGGCGTTCCATTTCAGATTCGATGTCCCAGATTCGGTACAGGTACCTCTCGAAACAGCCTCTAATCCCCCCTTTTTTTTGTGGTTCGTAAATTATCAAATGACTCATCCCACTCTGGGCGGAGCGGAAGAAAGTGTCAGACTTCTACTGACTAAAAACCACCCACGTTTCTTCTTAGCCCTTTGTGTTTCGGGGCCGTGGTATCTCTTGCGGACAACCGTTAGCCCCGGCAGACGACGGCAACAAAAATTAAGGGGGACCCCTTAATTGTTGCTGACATATCTTTGAGGCGTGCGTGGAACACGAACGCGCCAACGACAGTGCCTGTCGACTATAATGTACCTGTTTCAAATTTATTCAAGATCCGTTCGGCCGTTCTGACGTGGTTGGTTAACAAACACCCATCCATCTAAACTTTAGTATTAGACAAATGTACTTTGCATTACCCTCTTCTTATTTTCTACAGTTAACGCAGGGCAATGATTAAATGTACTTTTATCTAAGCGACGCATTTTAGTTTCCGACAAGCACGCGAACGAAGTCGCGGGCACAGCTAGTAGGTAAATAAACAAACTTGCTTTAAGAGATTTTTTCTTTAGTCATCCACCGGGAGTGCTGCGCGAAGGTTAGTTTGCGTAAAAAAATAACACTCACAATCACCTCAAAGTACACACACAAAAACAACACACAACAAACAAACTTTTTAGAAATTCATTTTTATAAAATAAAATTTGATTACAATTGACAATATGTTTTCAAGTTTTAAGTACCTACTTTAAACATTTAAGTAAGGGAACGATATTGTTTTTATTATTCGAACGTAAATAAGCTTAACATTGTAAACTGGTAAAGCAGTTGCACGCGACTGTACATCTTGACACCAAAAAGCCCAAGAGCAAGGTTTAATGTTTTCACAGAAGTTTAAGCCACTCCAACCTTGTAATTTAAATCATAAAAACATGTATTTAGTTGAGAATTTATCTCTCTGGGACATTTCTAAGGACTTTAGACCGATAAAACTAGAAGTTTATTACACACTAGCTGACCCACGCAACTTCGTCTGCAACACATAAACTATCCAACTTATTAAATTGAGCTATATCGTACTCGTAACAAACAAAAAATCTTACCTTTCCTCTATAAAACACCTATTAGTTTAGATTGACTTCGATTATATTATTAAAGTAACAATTACTTTAAGTATCTCTTACTGTTTAATATACAGTAACACCTTGTACTTGTAAACATTATGGTGCAGTATTTTTTTTGAATTTGAATTTCTCCGGAGCCCCCAGAGGCCAGAATCCCCACGTACATACCTACCGCCCCGGACCGAATGACTGCCACGCGCTAATTATTTTGTCGCCCGTATATTTTTACATTGCGATATCTTCTAAGATATTTGTTTAAACTGTATAGAGTAAAGGGCACAAATATTCTATATTAAATTTCTGTGCTAGCAAACACATTTATTTAGATATAGATTAATACCATATGGGTTAAATAAGCTTCGCAAAATATAATTATTTTTAACCTAACATTTTAATATAAAAAAATGGTTACAGTGAGTCAATCGTAAAAGATAAACATATGCTGTCGCGGACTTTTTTTTAGAACTTTTAAAGAGGAACAATTCCGTCATACATGATATTTACGTAACTTAAACCGTTTTCGCAGCGCACACAACGGAAGCTCTCAAAAAGGAATATCTTTTCCCGTTTTTGCAACATTTTTCATTTATGCTCCGCTCCTATTGATTGTGGCGTGATGTTATATAGCCTAAAGCCTTCCTCGATAAATAGACTATCCAACACTAAAAGAATTTTTCAATTCCAACCAGTAGTTCCAGAGTTTACCCCGTTCAAACAAACAAACAAACAAACAAACTCTTCAGCTTTATAATATTAGTATAGATACTAGCTGACCCATGCAACTTCGTCTGCGTCACATAATATAGCTTATAACAAAATAATAATGTCAACATAAATTGAGTTAAATCGTAACAAACAAAAAACCGTATCTTTCCTCTTTATAATATTAGTTTAGATTAATAGAAATGTTTATCCTTGGCAATTTTTCGGGAACTCTTTGATCTAGCTCTTGGACTATACCTTACTAATTGAACTCATTATATCTCCTAAACTAAAAAAGGAAAGGAAGTCGTTTATCTTGGTATGGTCATGTAATGAGGAGGGATGAAACGCATGTGACTAAAAAAGTGATGGATATAAATATTGATGGATGGAGAGGGAGAGGAAGGCCAAAGAAAAGATGGATGGATTGTGTGAGGAATGATATGAATGAGAAAGGAATAAATGCCACCTTGACGTGTAACAGGGAAGAATGGAAGAAGAAAACGTGTTGCGCCGACCCCAAATAGAATGGGATAAGGGCAGGAAGATGATGATATCTCCTAAACTAAGATCCGATTAAATCTGTGACTTGGTGTCAAATTTGGACAAATTGGCGACAAAATATAGGAGAAAACAGATCTTCGCTAGGTGCCCTAGTGACTCTCCGAATCGGCCACCTTTAAACCCTTATATCGTTTGAACCAGTGACCGACAAATTCTGATATTTGGTGACAAATTTGGACAAATTAGCGAGAAAATTTTTGTGTTATTAAAATTAAAATCCCTGATGGTGGCCCTGCCTGAGTCCAGGGACACGTTTGTTACTCCAAAAATCTCGGCCGACTTAAAAAATTCTTCCAACATTAGACCTTTACCGAGTATCATAGGCTTTATTTTATTATGTTATCAAAAATAAAATCCCTGATGGTGGCCCTGCCAGAGTCAGGGACACGTAACAAACAGAAAACCAAATCTTTCCTCTTTATAATATTAGTTTAGATTATATTAAAGTGAGAATTACGATAGACCTATCTCTTACTGTTAAATATACAATACCACCTTGTAAACATTATGGTGCAATAAATATTTTCAATTTCCCGGAGGTCAGGATCCCCACGTACCTATCTACATTACGACGCAACGTGCGGCGGCCTGCCCGGACCGAATGACTACCGCGCGCGTAGTTATTTTGTCGTGTGGATATTTTTAAGTACATTGCGATATCTTCTAAGATATTTGTTTTAACTATATAGAGTGACGGGTACGTATTTGAATATCGAAGATTAAAATACCTACGCTTAAAATATCGATGTTCAAAACATCGAAAATGGAAATATCGAACGATCATAAAACCGAAACATAAAATATCGAAAGTTTATATTATCGAATGGTTAAATAACCTACGTCCAAAACATCTAAAATCTAAATATCTACAAAAGCTACATCGAAATACAGATTATCGAATGTCCTAAATATCGAAGTACAAACTATCGAAAGTCCTAAATATCGATGGGTACATATATTATTTGAACATCGAAAATTTATTTTTGATGTAAGTAGTATGAGTGGAAAAAGATTGTTTCTGCAACGTCTCCGGCGCTACGGGAAGTGCAACCCCTTCGCCCTTGCGTAACAAAGGAATGGCACCCATGTTCACCTCCGCAGCTTCGGCTTGCTGGTCGCCTCCGGCGACCAGCCTCAGCCGCTACGGCTCCCACGGGTGCCTATGCTTTGTTACAGCGAGCGGGGGTTGCCCTCCCTTCGCGCCTCCGGATTTTTATATACACTCTAGGGGTAACAGCCAAAAGACTACGTAAATTCGGGGTACCGTAATTCGGTTTTGAAACAATTTCGACCTATTTTATCCATGAAAGTCAGTGTCCAGTGTACAAGCATAGGTCAATCGTGAAGGTATTATTTAGGTCTTTAAATTAAAATATATTTTTGAAAGTCAATATGTTATGCTACTAAAGTTAGTGACAGAAACGTATCGCTGCAAAATCGACTCCACGTAGTCTTGTATGCCCTACCCCTAGAGTGTAATTTAAAATCGCGTAGGCGCGGAGGGGCGCGGCAGCCCGCGAGCTGAGGAGCAGGTGGTTTAACGCCCGCTGCCGCAGCTGAGGCTGGCCGGCGAAGCCGGCCAACAAGCCGAAGCTGCGGTGGTGAGCGTTTAGATCATCTGCGACGTTAAGCTCGCGTGGGACTGCCGGAGCCCTGCAGCGCCGGAGCCGTGACAGAAACCATGCTTGCTTGCATGTTGCATGATTGCTGCAAGCTTGTTTGCTAGATGGTAATCAGTTACTAGGTGGGTTACAAAAAAAAAACAAGGAAAACCTCATGTAATGTAGGTACTTTAATTATTTTTACATAATAAAAATCAAAAATAAAACACATTTGTACGCAAATGTACAATATAACCACTGCGATCATTTTTTTGTTCTAGACCATACCTGGGAACCCCCTAGTTACGGAGATATTGGGGGTCAAAGTTAAAAAAAAATCCCCAAAAAAAAAAAACGTTTCCCAGTAAAAATTTTTGCGTAGGGGTACTTAGTTTGATGTACAGAATGCTTGGTTAACGGCTGTGTGATGGGTTGATTTACAGCCTGTATAATTTTTTTTCGGTATTTTAACTAGTAGGTATTTTGAACGTAGATATTATGAACTTAGGCATAATGTCATTCGATATTTTGAATCATTCGAAATTTTAATCATTCGGAATTTTAATTTTCGATGTTTTAAGCGTAGGTATAACAATTTTCGACATTTTGATACAATCGATATTTAAATTTTCGATGTTTTGAACATCGATATTTTAAGCGTAGGTATTTTAATCTTCGATATTCAAATACGTACCCAGAGTGACGGGTACAAATATTCTATATTAAATTTCCGTTCTAACAAATACATTTATTTAGATATAGGTTAATACAATATGGGTTAAAAAAGGGATATTATAAATTGCATATCAAATAAGTAATCGCCGATCAATACATACTCATCATTTATATTCTTTTTTACATCAAATATCTTACTTCACTACAAATAAACTAAATGTTTAACAAAACTCAAACTGCAGATAATTCGAAATTATACATCAATATGACATTACTATTTTCCTCATAATGCAATACAGTTAAATTTATTTTTGTACAAAAATACTACATACATAGCATAAATACTGACTGCACAGCAAATTTTCCATATTTCATAGCAAAATAACTATCCCAGTCGCATATTAACCAGTAAGTACAACAAAACCTGTTCATCATATTTGTCTTAATTTTCAAGAAGCCATGCTCGGCAAATTTAATGATTATTATAACAAAAAAATCCTGTCACATTGCATTATTTCTAAAAGCAGAACAAATTAACTGAAAAAGGTTCGCGGCTTCGCGCGCTTTTTCGTCACTAATGGGCGGCATGGGCACCGGGCCGTAGGCCGACGAAGGAGGCCGGCGGAGGCCCGGCACTTCGGGGACAGAAGATATTAGTGTTATTTAATATGCGAGCGAAGCGAGCGCGCGTCACTTCGCCGTTGTCGGGTAAAAAATAACCACCATGCTGAGTTATATTTAGAGTGGCTCAGATAGAACTTAACTAGTGGCTAAGATAGGAATACTTAGATGCTCGTTAATTGTGGCTTACTTAGTAATTTAGAAGGCAATGTAGATTTTTAGAGGCGAAAACGGTTTAATTAGCACCCAATTTTATATTTTTTTTTGCTGATCTCATTATGTGGTAATTAATAAATAATAAGAAGACTGTGACTAATAAAATGCTGTTTTATTTAGAAAAACTGCTGTAAATAATATAAAAATAGAAGCTATATTTAAAAGAAAAAGAGTTAACATGTATAATGTGCATTAAGATTATTAGCTGTGTATTGATGAAAAAGCTTTTGCTTTAGGAAAAATCGCTGTACGCTGCGAAAATAAATTGTAGTGTGTTTAGTGATATTTTGAGTTGAATATTTTGCTGTGCAATCAGTAATTTTGATGGGAATTCGGAATCTTATTGCATAGAAAAAGGATATTTTTTTATTTGCGTTTAAATACTACCCGTTAAAAAAGCGTCGCAAAATTTAATTCTTTTCAACCTAAAATTGAAATAAGCAAAAAAAGGTTATAGAGTCAATCTTAAATGATAGATATATATGCTACCGCAGACATTTTAGTAGAAATTTTAAAGAAAAAGAATTCCATGATAGGTACATGACATTTGTGTAACTTAAACCGTTTAAGCAGCCGTGCGCTACTAACGTAAGCTCTCAAAAGAAATAATTATTTTCTCGTTTTTGCAACATTTTTCATTTATGCTCCGTTCCTATTGGTTGTAGCGTGATGTTATATAGCCTAAAGCCTTCCTCGATAAATGGACTACCCAACACAAAAAGATTAAAAAAAAATTAAATCTAACTCAAACGAAGGAGAAAAATTTGGTGATTACGAATATGTATATAACTCAATATTGCAAAAAAAATGTCGCTTAGACCAATTAGCCTTTCAACCGTCGATATGTAATCATGGTCACCCTACTCTAATACAGTTTCACACTACTACATTTTTGTAAATATCTTCTACAATGCAGTTATTTTCGCCACATTTATTCAAACTAGGTGTTGTTACCTGTCGATCCGTAATTTAAACTAAGCTTGATTAAATAACGAAATAAACGCCATTGTATTTTAGGCATATTGCCGTACGCGCGGCCAACTAAAATCGACTCTCAACAAATTATTGAACCTGTTCTCTAGTATTTTTCTGGTTTATCCACTGCAAGTCTGCAACAAATTAGCATCTAAAGTCTGTTTTTTAATCCCTGAGACTAAATTGACACATGCAAATGTCAAACTTACAAATAATGCTGCCAGCTCTTTTGTTTAGTGTTGTACCTACGATACCGGTTTGTTGAATCGTAACTTTTTATATTTATTAGACGATTAGAAAAAAATTACAGATGCTATCAGTGTTGTTCCCGTACACGATAAAACGGATATATGAACCATTTTCTTATAAAACGGCAGCACTTTTGAAAAATACGGCAATTATTGGAACTTGACACCATACAAACAATTTCAATTCTAAAAATAAATATGACAATACGGCAGTTAGTGTGTGATTTTGACCACCAACCCCCCACCCCAACCCCAACCCTCATTTAACAGGAACAACACTGGATGCCATTTTATTTACCTTATTCGTCCTTCAAGTGTTCGAATATGCCCGTTGTGTCTATTGCGATACACTAGTGTTTTTTGGTATATTTTCGTTGAGTTTGTTTCTGTTACTTTGTTATTTTTTTGTGTTAAGTGTTGTGGTTTTGTTACGTTTTTTGTTTTCGCTGAACATTTATCATGGACGCTCAGCGTTCTACTTCGTCGCGTGCCCACGCGACGAACTTTCTTCTTCACGACTGTGAAGAAGAAAGTTTATCGCCAAGAAATAAACGTAAGCTCATATCATTTAGCCAAACAGAAAAAGATATGATCATGAACGCTTACAAATATGTATGTTCGTACTGAAAAGAAAACCGAATCTCCAACCGAGACGCCGAAAAAAAAACGAATATGTTTTAAAAACTGCCGAAATCGTGAACATATCCAGAGCTACAATCTACTGGGTGCTGAAGGAGAAATTAATTGGGTAATTTGTCTTTGAAAGACAAATTATTGGACGATTTCACTCTTTCGGCTATACGTCGAGAAGTAGAAAAAAAAAAATGTGTGCGTGTACTAGTGTACACACGTAAGAAGTGAAACTTCTTTATGGCCTTATTTTTCGCAAAATTATCTACATGCAACTTTCCAGAAATTGGTTAAATAAAGTTAAATTAGATAAAGTTTAAACAAAAGGATTTTATTATCATAGACATGAATACAAATAATACAATTATTTCACTTTAACTTTTTGCTACTAAGATTATTACAGCATTTCATTAATTGTAATAGAATTATTACTATCATTGTCATCGTTATTATATATTTTTATAATTAATGGCTTATGGTAACTGAAATATGAAATATATGGTTTACATTCCACGAAATTTAGTGACCGAGTAAAAACTCCATCAATTGTAGTGCCAGATCTTGTTGTTGACGTTTGAGGACTGTTTTTCATGGATAAATTCAATTTATCTTTCAGAAATTCAACTAGCTTCAAAGATTTTTCCGATGCAAAATTGACATTAAAATCTCCACTTAAAATCATCGGTATTTTATCATTATTGTTACCGAGTAAAGAGGCACCTCCACTTGTGTACGGCAACAATGAATGGTGAAGAAAATTAATAATATCGTCCAACTTCTGATTAGGAGATATATACAGTGCAACAATCAAAATTTTTATCCCATTTTCCATTTGGCATTGAGCCATACATAAATCACCAACTGCTGATGCTAGTGACCCATGAAAGTCAGGAGAAAAAACTATCGATGAAGTCACAACGTTAACAACATCATTAGAATTATGATATATTCCTACACCTCCTGCTCTCGTGCTCAGCCGTTTAAATTTTGCGATGCATTTGAAATTAGTGATGTTTACTTCACTGTCATTGTTCAGCCATGTTTCAGATAGAACTAAAACATTTGAATTTTTCACAATTGAATCATCCAGGTCATCTATATGAGCTCTAAGACTTTGACAATTGAAAGTAAAAAGTGACAAACCTCTTCTTTTGTTCATGAACTTAATCAAATGTTCATTTATAGTTTCTACTTTATTCAGAGACAATCGTTTAAATTCCGCTTGTAAATCGATGGTGGACGTTGACGTTCTTCGACCATGATAAAATGTTTTGTCATTATTTGGAGTCGTTATATACAATCCTTCAATACTCGTAACACGGGATAAAGCAACATATAACAACGATTGGCTGTGATGTTTCTCATATTCATAAACAATTTCCGGAAATGTGCTGCCTTGTGATTTATGAATGGTAGTAGCACAAGCACAAACCAACATGCTATCCCTACTCCGTTGGAGAAAGTGAAAGTACTCTTAGTCTGAACCAACCGTGGTAGGGGCAAGAAAAAGATGGCGCGTAACGGAAAAATGTGACGGTAAATTTTTTTCCAACGCCGATAAAGAAGTTTCACTTCAAAAATTTTTTAAACGTTCCCACACACTAGGAATTTTTCGTTTACAAACACTTACAACTCACATACACAAACATACCCAGACCCGAAACAATTACTATCTGTAGGCCATACAAATATTTGTTCCGTGCGGGGATCGAACCCGCGACACGCAGCGCAGCAGTCCAATCCCTCAGCCACTGCGCCAACCGTGCCGTAAACTTTTTTTATAGAAACGAATCACGCTTGCTAAAAATAATAAAACCTTCAAATTAAATGAAGTACGAAGCCTTTTTGAAGAAGGACTTCGTCAAGTGACCCCGCAGCGGTGGAAAGACTCTGTAGCTCACGTTATTAAAATTAAGGATGAAATGTGTCATCTGGGCCATATAGTCGAAGACATTACTGATCGATTTATAATAGAAGTAGCCAGCGACTCTGATGATTCAGACATGGAGTCATTTTCGGAATCTGATATATTAAATTAAAATGCTTTTTATTTCATCCATTAATAGTTTAAAATATACATAGATTTAAAGTAAAATGACATGCATGCATGATTAATGAATTCCTGTAATTAATTATTTAAAAATGTTTCACGTTAAATACATCTGCACCTTATTACTTGTGTATTATTTCGTTTTAAATAACTACCTACACCTTTTACTCAGGAAAACTTATTATAAAAAAACCGATATTAATTGATTTCAATAACGGCAATTTACGGTAGTGGCACATCACTATTTAAGAATTGCAAAAAACTGACAACCCTCGTAATGTCATTTTAGTCTCCGAGATTAAAAAACAGACTTTAATTGTCCATATACCTACCTACCCATAACCTGGAATATAGTATAAATATTTGTTTATTTACTTTTTGACGTTTATTGTTTTTGCAACAATTACAACAAATAAAGACCTTTCTTTTGATGCATAATTCTCTTTTCTGCATTACTAAGTTTCTGTGTAATCATTGGCGATCACTACCGCAAGTGGCGGTTCTAAAGGCCAACTATTTTTGGTCATAGCGTCTTAGTTTTTTTTGCAAGTAATTCAGGAAAAGAGGTGTATGTAGTAACAAATTAAAACTAATTCCTGGCAAAGTTTCATCAAATTTGTTGAGGTGGCCGCGCAGTTAATATGGACATCAGATAGGCAGTCGCTCCATGTAAAATACTAGTATTCAGCTGCATCCGATTATCCTGGAAGCCAACCCCAACATAGTTGAGAAAAGGCTAGGCCGCTGATGATTTTTCAGAAATCTATCTGATGGACTAATTAGTTTTTTTTTGTCAACTACCCTATTATCTCTCGGCCATACAAATATTTGATCCGTGCGGTGATCGAACCTGCGACACACAGCACAGCAGTCCAATCGCTCAGCCACTATGCCAACCGTGCCGTCTAACATTTTTCCGAATGTTGTTCAAGCATTCCCCTGAGATAATATCTAACCAATACGAGAGTGAAGCCACGTCATGCACATGCTATTTCAATATTGTCAAGCATAAATATAAAAAAATAACAAAATAAAAACCTGCTCTTTTCCAGTCATATCTGTTTGGCAAAACTTTTGATTGGTATTCAAATTCTTGTTGTAGGACATCACCAACAAGCATGCATAATCCAGATGTTATACTGTTTGTTAAAAATAGATTCTTTTTAAAAAAGAAACTCACAACACGTTGAAACTTAGAATGAGGTCTCGTTTGGAATTTAAGCGGGGTTGCTTGCTTTATTCGCGTACAAACAGACACATGATAGCGAATAGAAAACATGATGCAACCTGCAAAAGAAAATATGAGACAACTCTTTGAAACAATTTATTGCACAGTTTTATGATACAAACGGTCAGTGGGTTGTATAACAACTTTTACGTGAATAATAATACAGCTTTTATTAGAATTACTCACGCATAATTTAATACTTGTATTAAATTATGCGTGAGTAATAATAGCTAAAAATCTACTTTTTTTATGTGAACAATAATTCTTGTAAGCATTATTGTTCACATAAAAAAGTAGATTTTTAAATTAAATTCTAGTGATGGCTAAATTAAATGATGTAGAATGATGTTCTACCAGTGTACCTTGTGATCATTGAGACAGTATCATTGAATTTAATTACATATCGTGCCATTGTCTTGTTCAAAGGCTAAAATAGGTAATAAAATTTGAATTTGAAACTTGTTTGAAACACGTACAATAGTTATATAGACACAATGTTATGACCGGAGGATGACAGTTGACAGACACTGACACTGACAAATTTACTTTTTTTTTAATATTCGTTCCTGGCGGAACAGGCTAAGGTCTGAGAGACCGAGCTACCTAGTCGCACAAATATAATAATAATGACAACTTTACTGCAAGGAAATTATATACTACTAGCTGTTCCCGGCATGCGTTGCAATGCCCTTTTTCCTACCTACTACCTGCCTGTGTACCAACTACCTACCTACCTACTACCTCCTACCCTACCTACCTACTACCTCCTACCCTACCTACCTACAACCCTACCTACCTACTACCCTACCTACCTACTACCCTACCTACTACTACCCTACCTACCTACTACCCTACCTACCTACCTACTACCCTACCTACCTACCTACTACCCTACCTACCTACCTACTACCCTACCTACCTACTACCCTACCTACCTACTACCCTACCTACCTACTACCCTACCTACCTACTACCCGACCTACCTACTACCCTACCTACTTACTACTCTACCTACTACTCTACCGACTACCCTACCTACTCTACTATCCTACTTACTACCCTACCTACTACTCTACCTACTACCCTGCCTACCTACCTACCACTTTCTCACCTTTTAAACCTTCCCTGGACTTCCACGAATAATTCAACACTATAATTAGCCAAATCGGTCCAGCCGTTCTCGAGTTTTAGCGAGACTAACGAACAGCTATTCATTTTTATATAATATAGCTGTACCCCGCGTGCGTTGCAATGCCCTTTTACCTGCCTACGTACCAACTACCTACCACCTATCTATTACCTACCTACCTACATACTACTAATTTCTCACCTTCTCTGGACTGCCACAAATGTTTCAAAACCAAAATTAGACAAATCGGTCTAGCCGTTCTCTAGTTTTAGCGCGACTAACTAACAGCAATTAATTTTTATATTATACGCAAACACCATTTGAAAAATCGTTTTTCTATTGGGAAAGAAACAGTAATTATTTGTGATTATTGTGATAATGTCGTATGGTCTGTTTGAAGTTGTCATTCGTTGACTGAACAACTGAACGTCACTCAATTGTTTTGCCTTCCCGGAACCTCTCCACTAACACTTGAACTTTATAGGTACGGTATTAAAGCTCAAATTGATTTTACGTTTTAGTTAGAAAACGTTTGTATGGGGAAAAGAAAAGGGCTGTTTTTAGGGCTTTTCCGGCCATTATTCGAATTTTTCTCGCCGTAAAAACCATCCTTGAACTTCAACGAACATTTAAAATAAAAAATCAGCCAAATCGGTCAAGCCGTTTTCATGCCAAGTCGTGACAACGGAAAACGGGTTTCATTTTTATATATATAGATAGATAGACTAGCTGTTCCCGGCATGCGTTGCAATGCCCTTTTTCCTACCTACTACCTGCCTGTGTACCAACTACCTACCTACCTACTACCTCCTACCCTACCTGCCTACTACCCTACCTACCTACTACCCTACCTACCTACTACCCTACCTACCTACTACCCTACCTACCTACTACCCTACCTACCTACTACCCTACCTACCTACTACCCTACCTACCTACTACCCTACCTTCCTACTACCCTGCCTACCTACCTACCACTTTCTCACCTTTTAAACCTTCCCTGGACTTCCACGAATAATTCGACACTTTAATTAGCCAAATCGGTCCAGCCGTTCTCGAGTTTTAGCGAGACTAACGAACAGCTATTCATTTTTATATAATATAGCTGTACCCCGCGTGCGTTGCAATGCCCTTTTACCTGCCTACGTACCAACTACCTACCACCTACCTATTACCTACCTACCTACATACTACTAATTTCTCACCTTCTCTGGACTGCCACAAATGTTTCAAAACCAAAATTAGACAAATCGGTCTAGCCGTTCTCTAGTTTTAGCGCGACTAACTAACAGCAATTAATTTTTATATTATACGCAAACACCATTTGAAAAATCGTTTTTCTATTGGGAAAGAAACAGTAATTATTTGTGATTATTGTGATAATGTCGTATGGTCTGTTTGAAGTTGTCATTCGTTGACTGAACAACTGAACGTCACTCAATTGTTTTGCCTTCCCGGAACCTCTCCACTAACACTTGAACTTTATGGGTACGGTTTTAAAGCTCAAATTGATTTTACGTTTTAGTTAGAAAACGTTTGTATGGGAAAAAGAAAAGGGCTGTTTTTAGGGCTTTTCCGGCCATTATTCGATTTTTTCTCGCCGTAAAAACCATCCTTGAACTCCAACGAACATTAAAAAAAAAAAACAGCCAAATCGGTCAAGCCGTTTTCATGCTATGTCGTGACAACGGAAAACGGGTTTCATTTTTATATATAGGAAGAAGAAGATAGATAGATAGATTATAACTGGAATAAGTTCAAACAATATCGGAAATGCCTTTTAAAAATAAACTTTATTTCAAACAAATAGAGTTCGTATTACTTTATTTTCAAAACGTCTTTATAACGGGGAAAAAAACTTCAAAACGAGACAAAAATCAAGGGGTCAATTTTGTACCAAAACACAACCATTTGACAGTTAATTGATGGACACTATGGTAGCCACTGACATTAAAAAATAAAGGTACGCAATAGCCCTGCTAAATGGAAAAGCATGAATAATCATGGAGCGGTAGGCAGTGTCAGACTTCTACTGACTAAAAGCCACCCATGTTCCTTCTTAGCGCTTTGTGCCGAGGCCACAGTCTTTCGAACAACCCGTAGCCCCAAAGGGAATCGTACAACCTTGTTTTCGTTTCGTCTAAAAAATGAAAATCATAATAAAGTATAATTATATAGATAGAGCAGTGTGACCACACAACAGAACAAAATGTATATGTCGCCGCGAGAGTGTCTATCTGCTGGGAACATTAGTCAATCTAATTAATAACCAGCGTATAATAATAGCTTGGCTTAGTTTTTTATAATAATTGATGAACCTGCCATCTCTGAGATATTTGTACAATTATTACGGGGGTCGATATTGAAAGACAGGAGCGACAGTGCCATCTGTTAGCTTTTGTGTTAACTACTACAGAGATGGTTTGTAATCAACGACCATACAGACCCAGTATGGTCGTTGTTTGTAATTGAATGGTCGACGGCTCGATGATTTATTAAACAGAGGTTAACATTAACTAGAACTATAGTTAAAATTAAGATAAGCTAATTGATTATAAATATTGGGATTTTAATGATTGCTCACTTGAAATTAGGCTGTATAAGAGACGTCATTGCACAATGTTGTGAAGATTGCGGCGAATACGATTTTAATGGTCAATAACTCAATTTTATTTATAATCTGAAACTACAACTAAATCAGTTTCTTTATGTAATTATAAACTAAAAAGTCATAAGATCATTTTGTAGAGCAATTTATTAGTAGGAAACCCGTTCTCTGTATTAAATCCTTTAATTAGCCGGAAATGGTTAAGAAACATTCTGTTGTAAAAAGTAATGAACCTATTAATTAGACATTAACTTAATAACCCCTTCGCATTAATATTGGTATTGTTTTTATTAGAATCAATTGTGAAGTATTTTAGTATTGTTTATTAGTTTTAACTAATTAAGTAATTAATAACAATACTGAGTGCGTTGTACTTCCGCTAGACGGACTAGACACGCGTGTGACGAAAGGTGGACGGACATTATCTCGCGTTTAGCAAATAATTGCAATATTAAGTAGGTAAATGGTTTTTGATGTGATTAATTACTGCAGAGTGGAGGGCAGAGTGAAAGGGAGTGTCAGACTTCTACTGACTAAAAACCACCCATGTTCTTTCTTAGCCCTTCATGTCGAGGCCGCGGTATCTCTTGCGAACAACCCGCAGCCCCGACGGCAGGAGCAGCGTTCCTCAAGTGGTTTTCCCGCCGGCACATATTATATAGTATACCTACTGTCTACATTTTGTTCTATTGTGTGGTCACACTGCTCTATCTATTTTCATAGAATTAAATAAATAATATTATCTCAGCTAAGAGGTAAGAAATACACAATTTTAGATACCTACCTATTATTTAGAAGAAACTTACTAGGTACTAAAAGTTAAGTACCTACACTAGACTTTCTGATATTCCTATCGCCTAGCAGCTAGTAGACGCACATAATCAAAATCAAAATCAAAATCAAAAGTCATTTATTCAAACTAGGCTGATAATCAGCACTTTTCGAACGTCAAAATTTACTTTACTTTACTTTACTCATTTACAAGTGACAGTCCCCCAAAACGCCCACCCTTCGACACTTCCTAGTGTTTTTTGCTGGAAAGAAGAAGTGGCGGAACAAACTCCCCAGCAACACATCTGTCTGTTTGGTTAGAAGAACCAGACTCGATACAATAGAAAGGTGTAACTTAATATTACGATTGATTACAGACACAAGTCAAAAATAAAAATGTATATAATAATAAAAACATAAAAAAGACATAACATGTCAGTAAACTAATTTTGGAGAAAGAACATAAATAACAAACAAACATTGTCTTGTGTTCAACTCAGCGACCAACTATTCCTATCATTTAAGTAGTCGTTAATGGAATAGTAAGCTTTTAAACAAAGATTAGATTTTACTTTGGCTATAAATGCATTAAATGGCAAGTCTAGAAAAGAAGATGGCAATTTGTTATAAAATGTTATACCGAGCCCTACGAATGAATTATGAACTTTGTGAAGCCGGTGAAAAGGAGCGCGTAGTTTATGCTTATTTCTAGTGTTAAAATTGTGAATATCACTGTTTTTAGTGTACAGGTGAATATTTTGTCTAATATATAAAATGTTGGCAAAGATGAACTGAGAAGCAACCGTGAGAATACCAATCTCCTTAAAAATATCTCTAAGAGAAACTCGGGCACCCAGCTGATAAATTGCACGAACCGCTCGCTTCTGCAGAACAAATATATTTTGAATATCAGCAGCTTTGCCCCACAGCAGAATACCGTAGGACATAACGCTGTGAAAATAACTAAAGTAGACTAACCGTGCTGTATCAACGTCAGTGAATTGTCTTACTTTTCTGACGGCGTATGCGGCCGAACTTAGCCTTCCCGCTAGGCTTGATATGTGTAAACCCCATTGTAATTTTGAATCTACTGTTATGCCCAGAAATACAGCAGAGTCGGCAGTTTCCAGCTCTTGATTGGCGAGGATAATATTGGGACCTAGATTTCTAACATTGGGTAAAGCGAACTTAATTATTTTAGTTTTCTTAGCATTAAGAACAAGGTTGTTTGTTGTGAACCAATCCGTGACCATTGACAGCGTGCTGTTTACGTCGTCAAAATCGTGTCTATTCCTATCTACTTTAAAGATAAGAGAGGTATCATCTGCAAATAGCACAACGTCACAAAAACCTTTTAAATAATATGGTAGGTCATTAATATAAACCAAGAATAAAAACGGACCCAGTATTGAACCTTGAGGTACACCAAGCCGAACCGGTAGTCCGGAAGATTTGGCGCCATTTACGTCTACACATTGGAATCTATTTTGTAAATACGAATCTATCACATTTAGGGCCTCATTTTGAACACCGTAATGACGCAGTTTCCCTAAAAGCGTGTCGTGATGTACGCAATCAAAAGCTTTAGAGAGGTCGCAGAAAACACCAACTGCATTTTGTGCGTTCTCCCATGCGTTAAATATGTGTTTTAGCAAAGCAACACCTGCATCCGTAGTCGAACGACCCTTTGTAAAGCCATATTGATCATTGTGAAGGAGATTATTTAAATTAAAATGTACTAACAACTGTTTGAGAATTAGTTTTTCAAAAATTTTGCTAAATGCGGGTAATATAGAAATTGGTCTAAAGTTACCAATATCATGTTTGCTGCCAGATTTAAATAGAGGGATGACTTTACTGCTTTTCATAAGATCAGGGAAAGTCCCCAAATCAACGCATTTATTGAAAGTGACAGCAAGACAGGGGGCTACAATGTCGATTATGTTACTTAATAGTTTAATAGAAATGCCCCAAAAATCACCTGTGTTTTTAGACTTAAGTGAATTAAAAACGTTAACCACATCAATAGGTGTTACATGTTCGAAACTAAATACGTTACCACATTTAGACACGCTGCTATGCAAAAGATCTTCGGCTTTAGACGGCGACGAACTTAGGGAACGAGTCGTCGCTATAGGTATGCTGGCAAAATACTCATTAAATGCCTCGGCTACGTCGGCTGCTTTATTAACTAACTAGCTGTGCCCGCGACTTCGTTCGCGTGCTTGTCGGAAACTAAAATGCGTCGCTTAGATAAAAGTACGTTAAATCATTGCCCTGCGTTAACTTACTGCCGCTGTAGAAAATAAGAAGAGGGTAATGCAAAGTACTGACTATATCTAATACTAAAGTTTAGATGGATGGGTGTTTGTTAATCAACCACGTCAGAACGGCCGAACGGATCTTGAAGAAATTTGAAACAGGTACATTATAGTCGACAGGTACATTATAGTCGACAGGTACTGTCGTTGGCGCGTTCGTGTTCCACGCGCGCCTCAAAGATATGTCAGCAACAATTAAGGGGTCCTTTGGGGCCCGTTGCCGTTGCCGTCATCTGCCAGGGCTGACGGTTGTCCGCAAGAGATACCACGGCCCCGAAACACAAAGAGCTAAGAAGAAACGTGGGTGGTTTTTAGTCAGTAGAAGTCTGACACTTTCTTCCGCTCCGCCCAGAGCGGGATGAGTCATTTGATAATTTACGAACCACAAAAAAGCGGGGATTAGAGGCTGTTTCGAGAGGTACCTGTACCGAGTCTGGGACATCGAATCTGAAATGGAACGCCGTCACCTCCTTCTGCGAAGCAGTAATGCTAGCGAAAGAGGTGAACGTAAGAGGGACACAACCCCTCTTCCCAGCCGCCGCGGGAGACGCTCCGGGCATCGGGGGCCACTTGATGGCTTCCGGCCACCGTAGGCGCGGGCCTGTGAACGGTGAGTAACGGGCTAGTTAATCTTTCGTCAGTCCTATGACGATGGAGGCGCGTTCGTGTTCCACGCGCGTCTCAAAGGGATATCAGCAACATTGAAGGGGCTCCCAAGGACCGACGCCCGTCGGGGCTGCGGGTTGTTCGAAAGAAATACCGCGGCCTCGACACATAGGGCTAACAACACACCACATCTATATAAAGACATGTTTGGTGCAGTGGCTGGACGATTAACAGTAGCACTGCGTGTCGCAGGTTCGATTCCCACACGGTACAAACAAAATATGCCGTGGGTTTTATCCAATTTTAATTAATTAATAATTTACCAATTACACAGTATAAAATAGTATTTTTATACTGTGTAATTGGTAAATCTTTATTTGTTGACTATTCACTATTCATGAAACATAATGTTTATTTAATAACACCGCGGTTTAGAAAATGAAATCAAATGAATAACGCCATCTGTCGAAGACGAATATAAACTGCTAAAAAAGAGCGATCAAACACAGGGTTTAGGCTATGTAGATTTTGAAAACAGCGTCATTTAGACTAATATCTACGTACCTTTTGCTATCATTACTTATTTAAAGTTATCTTGTGAAGGCATTTATTAATAAGTACCATATTCGTTCAATAGATGTCGTTGCTTGTCTCATTCTTGACCATAATGATAAGTTCTTCTTGAAAACTATAAATGCATATATCTTTTGATAGAGAGCACCGATTACGATGAAACAAAGACTAAGTAATAGCCCAAGTTACGCACAATATTTATGTATAAAAGTTATCTACATTCGTTTCGTAAATTTGACGTGATGCTTAGTCATCGAAACAGACAAACAGACAAACAGATAAACAGACAAACAGACAAAAATTCCAAAAATGCTGGAAATGTGTTCTGTTGGTTATACTTTAATACCCTGACAATTTTTTTTTTAAATATTTTCGATGTACAAAAAAGATTTTTCTACAGATTTATTATATGTATAGATTTGTTACCCACCATGATCTCAAGGTGATTATCTTGTTTAACAGATTTACCCGTTTCATTGTTAATGATTTTCCAAGTGGCTTTAACTTTATTATTAGAATTTTTAATGGTCTCGCTTAAGAATTTAGATTTTGCAATAATACAAATCTTTTTAAATAATTTAGAATAATTTTTAACATAGTCTAGAAAAGTTGTATCAAACCGGTATTGTTTAAGACCATACAACTCGTATAATCGGGTTCGACTTTTGTAAATACCTGGTGTGGCCCATTGGTTGAAGCCCACAGAAGGTCCCTTAATGTTAACAGTTTTCGACTTAAAAATAGATTGGTATTCATTTTGAACAACATCAAAAAGGGCTTTATAAATTTCATTAGGAGTTTCGTGTTCTACTATTGACGGTGTTACTTTAAGTGCTACATTATTTTTAAATTTATTGCAACGACTAGCTGTATGAGGCCTGCATTCTATTGTGCGCGGCTTTTTTTTTAATGGCATAGGGAAGCTAGCTTTTAAACCACAGTGATCAGACGATAAGTCACTTAACACTAATTTGTCCTCGGCAACACAATCACTGAACATATTATCAAGGCAAGTTGATGAAGAAACCGTGATCCTTGTTGGTTCAAAAAACAGGTTAACTAAATTAAACGATCTAAACAGATTGAGAAACCTGATACTTAATGGATTAACATCTAAAATATTAACATTAAAATCTCCACATAAAATTATAGATTTATTACTTGATTTTAATTTATTAAGTGAATCCTCCATTACAGTTTCGAAACGAGTAAAGTCCCCAGAAGGGGGTCTATAAACACAAATTATTAAGTATCGCTCGAGTTCAACGCAAGACAACTCAATAATGCGCTCAATGGAAAGATTAACTAAGTCTAAACGTTGTTTACATTTTAATTTGTTTGATACAAGAATTAAAGATCCACCGCGAATAGCATTTTTTCTCACATAATGTCAGTGGAGGAGAGGATTGAGGGACTAGTTTTAATCAACGCTATTAGAAATGTTTTAAGACTTTTACTAAAACTTTATGTAGAAAAAGAACAGTTTTAATAGTTTTATTCAGTAATATTCACTAAAATATTTATCTTTGTTATGTGGACTGAGGGACCACAGTTCAGTCGTCATATTATTTTTTTTATCTTTAATGCTTTTTGGTCTGTTATTTTGTAAAATCTTTCCAAATTCTTTACTAAATGTCAGTATTCACAAAACCTTCTTTTTAAGCGACTTTCCGAGATCTGGCTAACCGTCTGTGAGAACTGAAGGACCACAATTTATGGGCCGTAGTTCTTAATAAATTTGCTTACAAAATTCCCGGGATTCGTTCTACAATTGTTATAAGTCTTCTACTTAATATTAGAATTTTCATTTCGCGTATTCCCAGTCGACTTCCAAAAAGGAGAAGGTTCTCCATTCGTGTGTATTTTTTATTTCTGATGATGGGATCCTTGACAAATCGAGGGCAACCCTCAAATTTTATAGGCACACATAACGTTTTCCATATATTTTCTGAAGCTGTTCAATTATTGGCGTCTGATAATCATAATCTCATGTGGATGCGCTGATGATGGAAGGTGCAACTCCTCAATAGTTAGGAGTTGAAAGAAAATTCCTTCAGAATTAGAAGTAGGTACCTATTTATGGACCGATAGTTGTATTCTTTCAGGCTATTAGGTTAACCTGATGATAGAAGGTAAATCTCATTAACCGACTTTAAGAAAAGAGGTTCTCAATTCGTCGGAATCTTTTTTTATGTATATTCACCGATTACTCGAAGACGCCTGAACCGATATACAAATTCTTATTTTGTTGAAAAGGAGATATCTCAAGGGTGGTACCATGATAAGGAAATCAGGATCTGATGATGGCATCCCAGAGAAATCGAGGGCAACCCTCAAATGTTTTAGGCACTTTACGTGTTTCGTGCTTTTTCTAAAGCTTTTTAAGTATTCGCATCTAGCAGTCATTACTTCATCTTGATGAGCTGATGATGGAAGTAATAACTCCTCAACGGTTAGAAGTTGGAGGATAATTCTTTAATATAATATTATGGGGACGTAGGTACCTATATTATATATGGTTGTATTCTTTCAGGTTATCTAGGTGAGCTGATTATGGAAGGTACTACTCCTCAACGGTTAGGAGTTGAAAGCAATAATAAGGAAATCTTGAAAGTTAAGGGTTAGGTTTCTTGGTTGAATGTTAAATGCATAGTAAATATTTGTGAAGAATATTACAACTAAAAATAAAAAAAATCTTTTTTTGCCAAAAAAAACCGACTTCAAAAACAAAAATGTGAAAAACACAAATACCTAAGTGTACAACAAAAAAGTGAAAAATAAACTTCAGAAGAAAAATTCGCTTCTGAAATCGGTGGCAAAACATCGAACGCAAACAAACAAACAAATGTCACCGCCTACCGGTATCTGACGGGGGTTGCCCTCATTGTATGGCAGTGGCGCAAGTGAATAAAAAACACGCTATAGAGTATGTCACAACTTAGCAGCTATTCGGCACACCTGTAAAGTCCATTTCACGAAAGAAGTCCCGCGGACAATTGTGGAACTAAATTTAACAGATCGGCCATGTTGTCGTTTGTCGATGTTATCAAGGTGCGTTTGTTGTGGTAGATATTTTGTGAGTTTATTGGATTAGTGCGTTATAAGGTTTATTTACGATGCCAAAAGTTGTGAAACAACATTATGTCGCGCGACATACAGCGCTGCGTCTGCGGGACTTCTTTCGTGAAATGGACTTTAGTAAGGTACTTTCACACAACAAAGTAGGACACAGGTTCCACACAACCTAGGAACTAGTGAGAATGATCCCCTTTTGATAGACCCATTCTATAGTAGCTACCCCCCCCCCCTTTATTACATGGGATTTAAACATAACTAGCGAAATATGGGTTTACGATTAGGTACTCCTCAACTAACGCTTCGGGGTAATTTATTCCCATTTGTCCCCTTCGAGCGTGTCACCGGGGGTGGTAAACGCGCAATGAAGGATGTGTTGTACACTACTACTTCACCATTCTGGCTACTAGTTTGTAAGACTTTACTAACCTTGTTCCTCATCTCCAACAAAAAAAAAACTGCAATCTTGTTTTGTTATTAGTGCCAGCCACCACCCCGGTGACAAGCTCGTAGGGGACAGATGGGAATAAACCTCCCCGAAGCGTTACTTGAGGGGTACCTAATCGTAAACCCATATTTCGCCAGTTATATTGAAGTATATTATTATATTTTTTTAATACGTTGGATAAAAAAAATATTATTATACAAAAAAGATGGATTCACCCTTGGGTGCAGCAAGCTCCAACAAACTCTCGTTTGGGTGATAAGTGAAATTGAAATAACACGGTAAATAGGTACAATAAATTAATTTTATTCAGTATAAAATTCATAACAAAAAACGACCAGCACTTAACGCTATTAATACTACTCAATGCACGCCACATATATTTCATTACCTTTTGCCATCTCATCATCATCATTTCAGCCGAAAGACGTCCACTGCTGGACATAGGCCTCCCCTAAGTGTCGCCACATTGACCGGTCCCGTGCGTCTCGCATCCAGCGGATCCCCGCAACCTTCACCAGGTCATCGGTCCACCTAGTGGGACCTTCCAACGCAACGTCTTCCGGTTCGCGGTCGCCACTCTAGAGCATAGCATAGCATTTGCCATCTAAATAATTTAAATTTCGTCTTGACTAGCTGGGCCCCGCGACCTTTGGTCGTAAAATTTTTACAAAATAAAAACATTACTTCCCTATTTAAATTGGTTTTTGCTATCAATTCAAAGGTTTTAATTTTTTGCAAGGGACCCTAATATTTTTTTCTTGTGAAATAAAAGTAGCTTGAGTGACTCCTTACAACATCAGCTATCTGCCAGTAAAATTCCCGTGAAAAGCGGTCCAGCCGTTTCGGAGATTACCCAGAAAGATAAGACACAGCCAAATAATTTAATAAAAATGTGGTTTTGTCATAACTATTGTACTTACTTTCATAATGCATACATTAAAGAACTGTTATTTTGATATTATAAACATAGACCTCAATTTTATTTATTGTGTAGATTAAAAAAAGCATAGCAAAAGAAAGGTGCAGAAAAAACAAAAAAACACCTTTTCTCTCATGATTTTGTCAATAATGTAAGAAGTACTGAGATTATTTACATTTTGGCTGTTTATAAGTTTTTTAATGAAGCCTTAATATGTTGGCTCAAGCCCATGAAAAGCCCTAGTCAACAGTTATACTGTTATATATGATTAAATCATCAAAAGAAATTCCTACTAATTCATAAAAAAATATTTACAATAAAATATTATTAATTTAATAAACTACCTAACATCAAGCAAGGTCCTACTTATATTAAGATCCTTTTTGTGCATGTTGATCATAATGTTTCACAAATGATAGGAAGACGTTAAACACCATAGTTGCCATATTTATATATACAACCCTGTATTGTGTAGGTAAGTAATAGAAATTAATAAATTGCACTGGTGGCCAAAACATACAATCACCCTGAAACAAAAGAAATAGTAATCAGTCTTTAAGATAATTATTAGTCAAGTATCTGGTTTCTGGAACAAAATAGACTAGAAATAATCGTAGCATTTAACATGCTTTTGGCAATTAGTGAGCTAATAATAATGATTAACTCACTAATTCAATAAAAAAGACTCATTAATTATTACATAACATAACATCACGCCTGTAATCAGGGACTGAAGGCGGTTACGGTTAAAGGTTAAGGTATCTCAAAAATATACCGGTACCGGTTTAAAATAAAGGTTGAGCTATACCGGTACCTTTATAAATAAAGGTTGGGCTAAACCATTTTTTAACCCTTACACGATTTCGGTACCGAAATGCATGCGAGACGGGGCGCGGCGCGCGTGTGCGCGGTGGAAAATGTTAGAACTTGTGTATTTTGTACATTTTGTTTGCTACTCTTTTACTTATCTCTTTGTTGTGTGTGTGAGTGGCGAGGCGCTGCGTCAAAGAAAGCCCCTATTTATTAAGGTTTAGGTACCGCTACCGATACATTTATAACGGTTACGGTACTTTTACCAAAATATACCGGTATGGATTATTTAACGCTATGACGTCATACCGAAATTTAAAGGTACCGTAATTTTTGGGTAATTCAGTCTCTGCCTGTAATCCCCGAAGGGTTAGGCAGAGGTGTACCTAATAGTACACCCACATTTCACCAGTTATGTTTAAGTCCCATGTAATAAGGGGCGAGCATATTGCCATCAACCGGGCACAAATCCAGACTCCGTAGCTGTTACTGGTAAATTTCTGATGGAAAAAGCCAATAACACTTTGCCAGACCTGGGAATCAAACCCAGGACCTCTGCTCAACAGTTGGGGTTGCGACCACTAGACCAACGAGGCAGTCATTAATTATTATTAATGAGTTAATTTTCAATCCGGAAACCTCGTGTAGATAACACAAATTTTCTATAAGTGTTAAATTGGTTAACTCACCATGTATGCATATAAGAACTTCTTTTTAACTTCTGTTGTAATTTCTGGACATGATTTTTGTTCTAAAATTCCCATTACATAGAAAAATGCTAGAATAGTTAATGGTGAGGCAACTCCTTGATCACACAATATTTTTGTAAATACTGTTCTCAAGTTCACTGTTGGTAAAATTTTGTCTAAATACACATAGTAAAAATGATGCAGAGGACCCATAACCATCCCCACCGTAAACATTCGACCTGAAATAAAAAAATGTAATAAACATCTTACAGCCTGGAAAGTTGGTTTATTATAATTAGTAACACAATTCTAATATTAAAAAGAGGTAAAGTTTGGAATTATTCCACTTTGCCCCACTGGTGCGGCATAGAATGTTTGTGGTTCTGCGAGAAGACCGAGTAAAAGGATTACTTAATTTAGTGTAAATGGCTTAAGCTGTACTAAATGTAATCTATACATATAAAAATGAATTGCTGTTCGTTAGTCTCGCTAAAACTCGAGAACGGCTAGACCGATTTGGCTAATTTTAGTGTTGAAATATTCGTGGAAGTCCAGGGAAGGTTAAAAAGGTAAGAAAGTGGTAGGTAGGTAGGCAGGGTAGAGTAGTAGATAGGGTAGTTGGTAGGATAGTAAAGTAGGTATGGCTGGTAGGTAGGGTAGTCGGTAGGGTGGTAGGTAGGTAGTGTAGTGGTAGGTAGGGTAGTAGGTAGGTAGGGTAGTAGGTAGGTAGGGTAGTAGGTAGGTAGGGTAGTAGGTAGGTAGGGTAGTAGGTAGGTAGGGTAGTAGGTAGGTAGGGTAGTAGGTAGGTAGGGTAGTAGGTGGGTAGGGTAGTAGGTGGGTAGGGTAGAAGGTAGGTAGGGTAGTAGGTAGATAGGGTAGTAGGTAGGTAGGGTAGTAGGTAGGTAGGGTAGTAGGTAGGTAGGGTAATAGGTAGATAGGGTAGGAGGTAGGAGGTAGAGTAGTAGGTAGGGTAGGAGGTAGTAGGTAGGTAGGTAGTTGGTTGGTACGTAGGCAGATAGTAGGTAGGAAAAAGGGCAATGCAACGCATGCCGGGAACAGCTAGTAAGAAATAAAAATAGTGGAATGCCTTTTTTTTTTAGGGTTGGAACTCATCAAATGACACCTCCCGCTCTGGGCGGAGCGGTAAGGAGTGTCAGACTTAACAACCTGCAGCTCCCACGGGATAGTGGAATGCTTTTTTTTTTTTGGGTGTCTGGAAAATCATCAAATAATCCCTCCCGCTCTTGGGCAGAGCGAAAGCGAGTGTCAGACTTCTACTGACTAAAAATCACCCATGTTCCTTCTTGGCCTTTCATGTCGAGGCCGCGGTATCTCTTGCGAACAACCTGCAGCCCCGACGGGATAGTGGAATGCCTTAGTTTGCGTTTGTGAAATCTGCCCAACTAAATACGATTTTAGTGGGGCAGTTTCCACTAGTTTATTTATTTTTGGAATCTGCCCCACTAGGTGTAACACTAACTCTAAAGTGCTAAGTTTGCTCATAATTAAATTTTTGTTTGCAAAAGTTTTTTTTAAATTTGTAATATATTATTACTATAACTGGTAGTATTAGAGTAGGTTGTGTATAGATAAAATTGAAACAGGTTTTAGTTTTAGAACATAATTTGTTAAAATAAAACCTTAATTTAAACATTCTCAAGAGAGACCTACAATTAAATGCTTTATATCTATGGAGGTGTCTATATTTTTGCTGGGGAAAAGAGGAATAATTCAAAGTTTGGATGTGGGACTATTTTATCTATCCAATCTGGAAATTGCTCCACTAATTGGAAGAATATTATCTCTGAATATTGTTCAAGCATTCGCCTGAGATAATATCTGACCAACTCGAGAGTAAAGCCACATGCAAGTGCTATTTAAATATTATCAGGCTTAAATACAATAAAAATAACAAAATAAAAACCTGCTCTTTTCCAGTCATATCTGTTTGGCAAAACTTTTGATTGGTATTCAAATTCTTGTTGTAGGACATCACCAAGAAGCATGCATAATCCAGATGATAGACTGTTTGTTAAAAATAGATTCTTTTTAAAAAAGAAAATCACACCACGTTGAAACTTAGAGTGAGGTCTTGTTTGGAATTTAAGCGGGGTTGCTTGCTTTATTCGCGAACAAACAGACACAGGATAGCGAATTGAAAACATGCTGCAACCTGCAAAAGAAAATATAAGATAACTCTTTGAAGCAATTTATTTTCCCTAAAACAGTGCCTATTTTGGGATAATAACGGTCAGTGGGTCGTCTAACAACTTATTATGTGAATAATAATACAGCTATTATTACTCACGCATAATTTAATAGATGTATTATTGTCCACATAGAAAGAAGTCGTTTTTCAAATTAAGTTCTTAGTACCTAATGGTTAGATTAAATGATGTACTAAGTTCTACCTTGTGTTCATTGAGACAGTGTAAATCATTGAATTCAATTACACATCGCGCTTTCGTCTTGTTCAAAGGCTAAAATAATTAAAATTTGTTTCATAATAAGTAATAACACTCTGATCACATGATGACATGTAATACATAATCTGTGATGACATAACACTGACAACTGACAAGTTCACCCTTTACTTTGACAACAATGATGTATGATGTCATCATTGGCTATCGGGGGGCACGACAGTGCCCCCGCCAAGTCGAGCGCGAAGCAAACACTGCCGTACCATCCTTTACTGGTACCATTTCGCCGCATTTTCAGGCCCCTATTTGAGAACCTCTGGATAAGACCAGAACGCAGAAATTTTCGTCATCCAGTAAGCTATAAAATCACACTTAAAATAAAAAATTTCAAGTCTGTAGGTCATTTATTAGTTCCGAAGTTAAGCGAAAGCAAAGTTTCACATTTATGACACTCACTCACTCACTCACTCATGATCATCAGAATAGAACTAGTACTTCCCATAAACTCAGAGAGCTGAAATTTGGTACAGAGTTAGAGTTTAATGGCCACATAAAGGGAAAACTATAAAAACTAGGATAATCGAGGATCTGGAGTACTTGGTGACCCTTATTTGAAAACACAAGAGCCGAACCAAACTATTAAAGATCGACATACCCGCTAAATAAAAAAATGTGTAAAAGTGAACTCTTTAAATATATAGGAAAACTTACATATGAAGAGACAGAAAATTTATTAAAGATATTGAAATAGCAAGCTTTTATCACACCCTCTTTCACACACTTTCGCACTCTACTCACCGAGAGGTTAACACTCTACACGCTTTTTCGGTTTGTTTTAGTATTAAATTTATTCCTGTCTAAAGATTTACTCATAATATTTTTATGTATTTTTAAGCCAGTAATGTAATGGTCACTTTATGGAAGAGCGCTGCTGTCTGAGATACAGATATTTTTATCTAGTTCAGACACAGATGCCTTCAACATAAAATTAAGAAAATAAGAAATGGTACTATATATCTGTATAAATGTAACTTAAGTTGGTGTCAAATAAATTATTATTATACCGCCTTTACAAAAAAAAAATGTGTCCTAAAAAGAAAAAAAGTGTGTCAATTATGACAATCTAATAAAATAAATCAATTACTACACGTTTCTACAAAAAGAAGTGAAATCCCACCAAAAACTTTCTGTAAAAAACTAGCCAAGTCTCGATAGAGCTGCTTGTTTATCTATAAAAAGTAATGAAATCTAGACAAAGTCGTACCAAGTCTAAGGTTCTTTACTGCGATTTCTTTATTATTATAGTTAATGTTGTGTGACTTGGCCGTTGAAGGGTACACAAGGGTAAAAAACCAGGTGCTCCATGACACCATTGCACCAATCTGTCGCCAGAACCGCTACCCATTTGATTCAATAACCAGTAAATTTTAGGCTTGATAAAGCTGCATATTTCAATAATACTTATATGTAGGCGAGCCTGAAACAAACAGTATAAAAATTATTTCCAGTACAGACGGACTTCTAATCATTGATAGAAGTCCGTCTGTACGTCCATTTTATGTTAGATCGGTGGTCGATTTGACGCTCCAAAAAGAAGAGAGCAGAAGTTAGCATTGTCAATGCTGAATGCATGTGTTGCACAACCAACAACAGCCTAAAATGAGACACTAGCGTCCAATTACTAATACCAGAATGGGTTATTATCTCGCTTAACAAACATTGGTAGTTACAACAGATATAACATTACGTGTAAACAAAATTGACTTGTACCCACTAACGTACCTATAAAGAATGTTCAACGGTCAAGTCACACAACATTAACTATAATAATAAAGAAATCACAGTAAGGAACCTTAGACTTGTCACGACTTGGTTTAGATTTAATTACTTTTTAGAGTTAGACAAGCAGCTCCATCGAGACTTGTCTAGTTTTTTACAGAATGTTTTTGGTGGGATCACTCAAACATCAACAACAACCATTTGTCGAAAAGTTACTAATTAAATCACAAGAATGTTAAAAGAAAACTAAATTCTTGTAATCTCAGACTGCTCTATTATTGATGTGAAACATCTATTGGGAATCATGGCTAGAATACACATGCTGCGTAGTAGGTAGGTACCACCAAAGTTTGCTAATTTCGAGCAACTGTCATAGCATAGCACGTGTATTACGAAAAGAGCATGCTTAAGAATATGCATGCTACTTAATCGCAACTAATCGCAAGCAGGTCTAATTTACGTTCCAAGTAGCACAATTCATAAAACCCTGCCATAGGATTATTATATTCTTTGGGGTAAGCGCTGCTATGCTGTCTCCATCGCTTATATTCCTCTATGCACACAGTCAGACGCAGTCTCACGCAGTTGACATTAGCTTTCCTAGGCAATTTGGTCGAAAGACTTTAGCCTTCCCTTTGGGGTAAATAAAAAAAAAAAAAAAAAAAAAAGCAGTTGACATTAGACACTTAGACGTGACACTGACAGTTCTGTTGCTTATTTGAGACGACAAAGCGGAAAATTATAACAGAAAAACATCCCGGACCATTGAAATCATTAAAATTTGTTGGGACTGTTATTATTTGATTTGAAATGGCCCTGCAAAGTGAAATTTTGGATTTTTCAGGTCTATTTAAATTAGATGTATTAATACATCTAGATATTACTACGTACAGTTTTTATGAAGTGGGGCATAAAAAGTTCTTTGCCTTTACGAGTGATAAAGAATTAATTTTTATATACATCGATCCTCAATTAGAACGATTTGAAAAAAATTATGACTGGGATTTTCTAGATAATCCTATTTATTGTATGTGTTTTGAACCAAGTGGAACATGGGTGATTATTGTTAGTGAACAGAAGGTTCTGCTGGTGCCATTTCTACCGCTTTTCATCCCTCAGAATATGTTTGATTGCAAGTGGTCACTCTCAAGGGTTACTGTGTTACCATTAGGACAAATATCGAAACCAACATCTCTGGTATGCTGGCTAACTAAAGAATCAGAGAGTGTTCTAATTATTGGATCAAAGGTATCATGATACTGTTTTTAATTACACACGATTTAAACTATAACTATACTTCCATTTACTTTTTTTATAATATGTGAATATAAAAAAAAAGTATAGGTGCCTGTACATCAAATAAAGAAAACATTTAATGTGTTAATCTACTGTACATTTTATTTACATTACTTAAAATCTAACCCTTGTATTATTTGTGTAAATTCAGAGGATAACAAGTTGTTGTGATTGTTCTAACAGGTTAAAGGAACATCTATTCTAATGCTGTACTTATAGCCATTTTGTAGAAAAAGATAGAAAATAAAATAATGTATAAACATTAGTTTGTTTGAAATAGAGATAAGTATCACAAATTCTTATTATTTTAGAGTGGAACAATAACATTTTATTCCCTGGATTCACAAAGTATTGTGGGGGAGTGTAAAGTACCAGGGGAAATAACAGACTTACAAATATGTTTTGATGATTCTCTGGATTTATTGACACTCTTGGTAAGTACAATAAACATTATGTATGTTGTTTGTGAATAGAAGAGAGTATTGAACTCTTAGTCATAAGTTACATTGCAGGTTAAAGAATTATATTCTAGGTCAAAGCACTTAGTGGGTGGATAACAACTTACATCATTTCACCTGAATAAATAAAAAATATATAGATTGATTTATAAAAATCTATATATATAAAAATGGAACCCGTTTTCCGTTGTCACGACTTGGCATGAAAACGGCTTGACCGATTTGGCTGATTTTTTTTTTTAAATGTTCGTTGAAGTTCAAGGATGGTTTTTACGGCGAGAAAAATTCGAATAATGGCCGGAAAAGCCCTAAAAACAGCCCTTTTCTTTTTCCCATACAAACGTTTTCTAACTAAAACGTCAAATCAATTTGAGCTTTAATACCGTACTATAAAGTTCAAGTGTTAGTGGAGAGGTTCCGGGAAGGCAAAACAATTGAGTGACGTTCAGTTGTTCAGTCAACGAATGGCAACTTCAAACAGACCATACGACATTATCACAATAATCACAAATAATTACTGTTTCTTTCCCAATAGAAAAACGATTTTTCAAATGGTGTTTGCGTATATAAAAATTAATTGCTGTTAGTTAGTCTCGCTAAAACTCGAGAACGGCTGGACCGATTTGGCTAATTATAGTGTTGAATTATTCGTGGAAGTCCAGGGAAGGTTTAAAAGGTGAGAAAGTGGTATGTAGGTAGGCAGGGTAGTAGGTAGAGTAGTAGGTAGGGTAGTAAGTAGGATAGTAGAGTAGGTAGGGTAGTCGGTAGAGTAGTAGGTAGTGTAGTAAGTAGGTAGGGTAGTAGGTAGGTCGGGTAGTAGGTAGGTAGGGTAGTAGGTAGGTAGGTAGGGTAGTAGGTAGGTAGGGTAGTAGGTAGGTAGGTAGGGTAGTATGTAGGTAGGGTAGTAGGTAGGTAGGGTAGGAGGTAGTAGGTAGGTAGGTAGTTGGTACACAGGCAGGTAGTAGGTAGGAAAAAGGGCATTGCAACGCATGCCGGGAACAGCTAGTTAATAATATAAATGGATAATATAGACAGTCCAGTAATAGTTGTCCAGCAATCTGGTTCCCACTGTCTGCATCAGTGTGAACTGGAACGTACTTTCCGCTGCTTAATGTATTTATCTTTATGTTTTCTTGACAATATGGTAATCCAAACAATAATTTGGCACACCTGTGTTTTTAATGCGAAAGTGACAGGCTTACACAATACTAATTGGTTTGTGGAGGTCAGATAGGCAGTTGGTCCATGTGAAATATTGGTATTCAGCTGCATCCGGTTAGAGTAGTTAGGAAAAAGCTAGGCATAATTACTCGAGACTCTTCTGTTTATCATAATTATGTGATGTTTGATACAAATATTCATTTCCAGATATCTGTGAGCCAGTCGCAACAGTGTAAGTTAGTACTGGAGCACCGATCCTTTGGGTACAACTGGCTGCAACAGACACGAGCACAGAATGATAAGGATAAAAGAGACAGCTTTATGTCCTACATTAATCAACTGTCAAAGGATAAAATTACTTTTTTCATTCAGGGTGGTTCTAAAGGTAAGGAAAGGAATATAAAATTGTTTTGTTGGTGCTACAAAAGAAATATGTATTTGCCAAGTCTTTGCCATTTGGTCTGTTTGCTTAAGTCACATAATTATGTAAATTGTATACCTATATGATATCATCAAAATCAAACAATCTGATGCAAGTTGTTAACTAAGAATAGAGTCTGATTCCAGTAGAAGTATATTTTTTAAATAGGTTTGGTTTATACATTTTGAATAGATTGCTTTGCAAAATACCTTCCTTTTCAGATGACAGTAAAGCGCAAACTGTGGAGTATGTTTTAAAGCCTACGGAGTATTTGCCATTATTTCGCAAGGGCTCTAACAACTGGGCGCTGACAGCACAGTATGTCAATGGACGACATTTCCTCACAGCTTTTGAATTAAATGAAGGAACACTGATTGTAAGTTGGTTATATGAAAAAAAAGGGGGGGGCCCGACGCAGTGAGACAGGGTCGCGGCAGGCCATGAAGGAAATGCCGGGACGAACTACACAGGTCACGCCAGAACTGAAAGTAGGACGCGCTGGCTCGCAAGAAATGGAACGTTTGAAGAGAGGCCTTTGCCCAGGAGTGGGACAGAGCAGGCTAGAAAAAAAAGCTAAATTAAATTCTATAAATCTAAATGAAGCACATTTGAAAACAACCAAATTGACAGGATCTCTCATTTGCAACATAATTATAAAAAGTTTCGTTACCTAACGTTGACTGTGACCTTTTCAGTTAGAAAGCCCAGAAGAAGATACCCCATCAAGAACTCTTAGGCCTCATATTCAGAAAGATGGTCTATACATCCAAGGGTTGTGGTCTCAGAGACTAGTTTACCTTTTGCGAAAGACAGAACTGGAAGTGCACTCTTCTAGCTTTTCTGTTATTCAGGTATTTATGATAACAAAAATATGAACTATTTAGTATTCTATTTTAAAAGTTGTGTGCTGTGGATATACCACATTTCTTACTTAAAAAAATACCAGACTTACATACAAAATTGCATTTTCTATTTAGGCTATGTTTCCACCGGCGGTTTTACGTACAGCCTTCGCTGAACGAAAGGTGTGCGTAAAATTAAGTGTCATATAGTTAGCTTATAGGTCAGAAAAATGGATCTTATTGGTTAGTTTCACACACATACCTCTCCACGCATTCTCGTATATGTCTGGTGAAAACACGGCCTTAACCCATTTAAAAACCCTTAAAATATTCTGATTTAATTATTTGTAAACCCTATAGGGTGAGGCCTTACTAGGCGCTAAAAGGGAGTACTCCGAGCTATGGCGCGCGGAGCTGATCGGCGACGTAAAGCGGGCGCACCTAATGTCGGCGCGAGAACCTCCCAGTATGGCGGGCGGATGGCGGGAACCCACCTTTATGTGTGATCTGCAACTGCCGCGGTTCAGTCTTGAGTCCTGTCTGGTTGTCACCAACAAAGGGGCGTACATTCTCAATACTGTGTAAGAATAAGAAGCAATTACGTTTATTGATTGACTACTGTTAAAAATTCACGAAAATGTTATGTTATTTCAAAGAACTAACAGAAATAACACGATTTCTGAAAAAGTAATAAACACGATTAAAAAATGGAGCAGCTACATGCTTCAGAAAATCAGAAGTTTTTGGTGGGGGCACTTTCTATACTTGTCTCGCGAAACAGCCATTTGTACTACGTAACTATTGCGGTATGAAATATGACGTCACATTTTTGTAGCGCGGTCTTTGTCTAGCACGTCATTTAAAATCAGTTAAAACTAAGCCATTTTTTAATTGATTTTATTACTTTTTTCACACTTTGTGTTATTTCTGTTAGTTCTTTGAAATAACATAACATTTTCGTGAATTTAATCAGTAGTCAAACAGCCAATTACGAGGTCGACTAGTCTAATCATTCCGAGACACAACTTACTGTAACTCTAGACCTTGAAAACCTAATTGATTTTCAATTTACTGTAAAACTAATTACTTACAATCTAAATTTTTAATTTGCTTTAAAATCGTCGAGTCATTGAGTTGGTAAATAACGGACGTCACTATTGCCATACAAATTGTATGGAGAACTGCGTTTTGCAATTACTTTGCGTTGAAATTCGTAGTAGACCTCGCAATTACATTACTATTCAATAGGTTCTATTTTTGCTTTAAGTCCCACGCGAATGTTAGATTGTTTCTATCATGATTTATTTTTGTCATAACTTGTAAGTAGGAAGGTTGACTCAGCCACTCCTGCCATTAGCCGGCGATCGTGAAAGGCGCACTAGTTCCCATGATCTCCGGTGCAAGTGTGGAAAGGGAACACCGGGGTGGTATTTAGTCAGTTCGAGTCTGACAGACTTTTCAGCTCGCCCTAGGGGGGATGATAGATGTCCATCTATGAGAATTTTCTAACCTGAAAAAAAAGCCACCTGCCATGCATTAAGACTCGGCAGTTTACTTATATAGAAGTCAAAATAATTGTCATCGTCTGCGTCTCGCCTTACAGCGGCCATAATTAAGGATGAGAAGATCCTAGACGTAACTTCAGCTTCCCACATATTTCCTTAGGAGCGAGGCATGCGAATGGCTGGTAGGCGTGATAATGCGCGGCGGTGTGGGCGCGGAGCAATCCTGTGCCGCACTGGGCGCACCACTACCCGGTCTTTTGCGCGCTGCAGCTGATATGTTGATGTCGCGCGGCAAGATGGAGCCAGCTCATTACTTGTACAATTTATCGCAGGTAGGTTTTAGCTTGTGAATCGTGGTTTATTTACGTTATTTTTTATTATGTTAAATAAATTAATCGCGTTTTATGTCACATTTAATTGATTAATTTACTTAACATAATATAGTAGATATAGCAAAACACCACGTGCGTTCTAAAACAGGCATAGTGGACTTTGGCAAGAACGCCACTAGGATAAAATGGAATTGTATGGGTCACGTTAGCCCACACGATGGTTGCCGGAAGACGGATGGCGCAGCCGAGGCCGGCCCAGAAAGAGGTGGCGGGACAATCTGGGCGCATACCGCGAGGTTTGGTTCGAGGAGGCACAGGAAAAGAGCTCTTGGAAGGAATTGGGGGAGGCTTTTGCCCAGCAGTGGAACTGTACAAGCAATGAGGCTAATATAAAGTAGGTATAGGTCAGAACCGTGTATTAAAGAAGGAAAGAGGGTGAGGGAGAAATAAACGAAGAGGGGTGAAGTATAAGGGCAATGTCTACGTCAACGTACTTGGTAGTCGCCGTCATAAACTTAGGAGCGAATTGAAGAGAGAAACAAAATGCAATAACTCGTTTTGTGATTGCCACTGTGATAAAAAAGCACAACTAACTATCATGACGTATTTAAATGTGCCTCGTTTGTAAGCACTAACTGGGGTCCTTAAATTTATTTGAGGTCACCACAGGAAGGTCCTGTTGAGCAGTCTTGCAACCTAATACCGCTTAGCGAGCGTGAGCGCCCATGCCTTAATAAAAACTGCTTTGACGTAAATATTTCGAATACGATAAACGCGGGTTCATATTCTTGTTACAATTAACTGCAATATTTTCATGTTGCAGAGTCAACCAGACGGATGGGCGGCACGTCTGGGCATCTTCGGTAAACTGAACGAGTTGTCTTTGTACAAACCAACAGCCAACCTAGGCAGTCTTGGCGACGCTGCTATAACTGTTAAACTACTAGCTACATTACTCAATATGAGCACTGGTGCTGGGGATAACTTTGAGCCGTAAGTACACAAAAGAGAGTTCATAAGACAATGAAATATGGGATATATTTCATTGTCTCTATCTCTCGAATGCATCGTTAGTCCTCGTCCTGGATCCGAATCCTGGGTCGGGCAAACTGTTATTTATTTATTTTAGTGCATGGAAAACTTAAAGCTAATAAACACAAACAAGAAAAGAAACCCAATTACAAATTAGTATTGGGATTCTCTATAAAGAATTTCAGAACAAGCAACCACGGAGTGTGTATTTGTGCACGGTTGATGACAATAGACTCGCGCCCTATGTGTGTGGGATAACTATTCTTACGTACATCGTCTGGAACATAAGAGAAACCCAGTTTTGTTTCTTTATTTTCGAGGCCCTTCTAGTTCGGACGTCGGTAGGTATTTCTATTGTATTCTCAAGGTCAGTCGCGCGCGGCGTCAGCGGCACAATTTTTTTTTTTAAAATAAAAATTGCCATTGCTCTTTCGACCGTATGCCGAGGGCGTAAAGTAACTTCTTCCCTGTTGGTTCTTTTAACTTAATGTTTATTTTTCTTTGAGACTGCTTTATTCATTGTTTAAGTCCTCGAGCGTCCTTATAAGCACCCGGTGGATCATAAGACATTCAAGCAATGTTCGCGGACGTTCAAGAGGTTAATAATAATTGGTAGTGTTTTAATTTATCCCATACCCAGCTCGTAACACTATTATATTCTTCTGTCTTACCTTGTGATGATTACAGACGTGATGTGATGTTATGAAAAATATACGTGATTGTTGATGCTTTAAAGTACATAGTTGGAAAAACAAGTATAAGAGAAAGTCCTCTGCTCTACGATTTAGTTTATCGTTTTCCCATTTCAGCGACGCCAAATTAACATTATTAAAACCGGCTGAATTGTTGGAATTATCATCTTTCGCGGCTGCCGTGGGTCTTTGGGATTTAGTACCTATGTTCAGTATCCATCGAGGGCAACCCCATTTGATGCTATCTGCGTTGAAATCCCGAAGTGAGATTTGCCGAGGTGCTATCGACTGCCTGCTGGGACAAAGGTGCTTAGTACCACTTTTGCTTGAAGAAAATGGACAATGGTTGTTTGACTACATCAGTGAAAAGTGTAGTAAATTCGATACTAAACTTTTGAAGGTAATGTAATACTTTAAACTCAGCTTAATATTTTTTGCAATATGTATGGTCTGATAAATTAGTGTTTTTATATTACAGTGTCTATGTTTGTGGTTGAACCCATTGCAAGACCAATTACGGCCAGTAATGCGTGATTTGAAGCAAGGAATTACTTCTGTTTATGTAAGTAAATACTAGATTCATTTTATGAGCGCTCGTCATAGGAATTTAAACTTTATGTCTGTTCCTAATAGTCACATTTCGCGCGCTCTTAATCAATTTACAGATACTGAGCGACTGCTGAGATTGGAGTTCTGGGCTCGATTCGAAGGTCGGGCAAAGTGTTATTAGGATTTTCTATCAGGAGTTTCTCAGTAGTTTCTGGATTCGTGCCCAGTTGATGACAATAGGCATGCCTCCCCCTATTACATGGCACTTGAAATATAACTGGCGAAATGTGGGTTTACTATTAAGTCCACCTGTGCCTAACCCTTCTTGGATTACTGGCGTGATGTTATGTTATATCAATTTAATGTGACAAATAAGACCATAATCAATCTTGTTTCAGACGACCAGACTACAGCAATTAATAGCAACATTCGTACAGCTCGCATGTGTAATAGACGCCAGGGATCCTTGCCCAGAGATACATCAAGCGGTCACCCAAACTCCTGAAACGTGGAAGAATCAGTTCACACCGAAGAGGTCGGTGAGCTGTGGACTTGCGCACTGGGGGATCGTGGACGAAGGGAACGCGAATATCAAGATGACGAAGACCCCGGTCAATACTGAACTGATTGGACGAGTTGTGGATATAGCGTGTGGGAGACATCATACGCTTGTGTTGACGGAGAATGGGGTATGTTGCGTTAATAATGTTTGTTTGATGATATGACGGTTTGGTAAAGTTGCTTTCATGCATTTTATATGGTTGTGTAGTAAATAATATGTTTGAGGCTGCATATCCACACTTAGTCCGTCATCCACACTTTGTATACAGCATAAGCTTCAGTAGCGGACGAGAGAGGGAGAAAGATTTGTTGTTATTCTTATGACAGGTTGAGTAGCTTGTAATTGAGGTGGTAGGTGCAGATCAGGTGCTGGTACGTTGGTGGCGAAGAAGATAAAGTAAAACGGCGGACAAGTAAAATTCACGACTGTATTGGACCCGCGTGGATTCCTCTCCGAGAGAGAAGGCCTGTCCCTGTAGTGGGAACATTATAGGCTGATGATAATGATTCAAAATCAAAAGTCATTTATTCAAACAGCACTTTTCGAACGTCAAAATTTACTTTACTTATTTACATGTGACAGTCCCCCAAAACGCCCACCCTTCGACACTTCCTAGTGTTTTAGCTGGAAAGAAGAAGTGGCGGAACAAACTCCCCAGCGACACATCTGTCTGTTGGGTTAGAAGATTGGACCAATGTCACAGATGAAAGAGGATGGTGTTGCCACAGTTAACATACATTGTACATTTTAATGGTGGTGTTGCTATACTATTAATTAAAATCTCCAACACGGTTGTAGATATACGCGACCGGCGACAACTCGTTCGGCCAGCTAGGCGTGGGTTCCCGCTGGGTGGGCGGTGTGGGCGAGGGCGCCGTGTCTTCAGGCGCACTGCGACACGTGGCCGGCGGGTTCACGGCGCCGCTGGCTGCCATCGCAGCAGGACACTACCACTCCGCCGTCGTCGATGTCGGTGGACGGCTTTATACGTGGGGGTGGGTTACACGAATAACAGTCAGAAGAGAATAATGACTGTAATCTCATGTTATTGGATATTTTACTACTGTTAAAATATCACAAAAATGTTATGTTTTTTCAAAGAACTAACAGAAATAACACGACGTGTAAAAAGTAATAAAGTTGTTAAAAATGAAGTAGTTACACGCTTTAGAAGTTTTTTGTGGAGGCACTTTCTATCCTTGTCGCGCGAAACGGCCATTTGTACGTAACCGTGACGTAACTATGGCGGTATGAAATATGACGTCACTTTTCTATAGCGCTGTCTTTGTCTAACACGTCATTTAAAATCAGTTAGAATTAAGCCGTTTTCTGATCGAATTTATTACTTTTTTCTGACATCGTGTTATTTCTGTTAGTTCTTTGAAATAACATAATATTTTCGTGAATTTTTAACAGTAGTCATTTCACAACTGTTAAGAATACAGTACTACTCTGTACAGTAGTACTGTAGTAGTAATAGTACTGTAGTAGTAATAGTACTGTAGTAGTAATGGTACAGTAGTACTATTTGTAATACGCAATTGGCTATTTAGCCAATTGATCAAATACAAAGCACAGCTTCTATTAAAAAAAGTTCAGGTTTTTTTGTCATAAAGAAATGGTGTCTCAAATGACATAGTACGTTTAAAGCCCTCAATGATTTTGTCACGTCCACTCATTGAAATTGTATAGTAGAAACGGTCGATCGGCATCGTGTTATGTCGTTATCCAGGTATTTTTTAGTCAGTCGTTGATACCAATTTATTTTTATAGATGGGGCGTCCATGGTCAGCTGTGCCATGGCACCATAGATGACGAGTGTTCACCCAAGTTGGTCACCAAACTCCAAGGCAGAAAGGTGAGGTTTCATTGACCTGGTTACGTTTTATAAATTTTCAAAGGCCGCTGCTATAAAATGTCGGGAGCCGAAATACGCTGACATAAATTTGGTTTCGGTTTTTCGGTCTTTTTTATTTTTCAATACAATTTCCTACCTTTTACAGTTCTCGGCTCCATATTAACCTCGCCCAGCGGCTCAGTTGTGAATTACACCTCGAATGCAATAACAATCTTTCCCCCACTTATATCAAAATGTACTATTTTATCAGGTGTTGAGCGTAGGCCTGGGTGCCTGTCACACGGTGGTCCTAATGAAGAACGGCGAGGTGTGGGCGAGCGGCGCGGGAGTGTTCGGTCAGCTGGCCAGTGGAGGGAGGCAGAAGAGTTCAGTGCCAGTGCGCGTGCGACTACAGGACCCAGTCAAAGCTATCGCGGTTGGCTACTTCCACAATGTGAGAAAACATAATATCTCGCCTGTTTTCGCTGAAAGATGTTCAGTAACGATCAATTAAATGTTTAAGTACATTTAGCGAAATTCAATTCATTCATACTCTCGTAATAGTACGGCTTCCAATATAATATATTCGTAAAAACTTAATCCGTTAATTAATACTTTTATAATACTTTCGCATTTTTTTCGCGCATTCATGACCATGCTTATGAATGCCACAGACCTGTAGAGTCGTCAGTCGGTGTGGCGTCAATCAGTTTGCTACATAATTATCTAGTTTAATTCCACATGACAGTTGGCGCTAACAAGCAAGGGAGAGGTATGGACATGGGGAGCGAGTCCGCAGCAAGTCCGCGCGGCAGCCGCCAGGCGCGCGGCCGACTCGCCGCCCGCCGCGCCCGCCGCGCCCGCCGCGCCCGACCCGCACCTGCTGCCGCTGCGTGTCGACACGCTGCAGGTGCGCGGGGAGATCGTGCAGGTACGTCACTTACACATACTGCAGCTGAGAATGGACAGCACTACCTTACGGGAGTGAAGGAGAGTCGCACGGGCGCTACCGTGCATCACCACAGATCCCGACTGCAAGTATAGTACGCGCCACGTAAACAGAACGATGGAAGAGAGGGGGAGGGAAGGGTGTTTGGGCATGCGGACACTGTTCTGTTTGCCTCTGCGGTCCGTTTCATGCATTGTTTTAAATGATTGATAATATTATTATCAGCCTCATTCTTCTTAAAACAATATACTTACGTCATAAATCATTTTTCTCAATTTTGTATGTAAAACTATTTCGTAAAACTTTAATGTGCGATGGTATTTTAAGAACGAATGCGACGTAGACACAGTGACAGACCAATAGCACGGTGGCAAGTATGTATCGCGGGAACCGTCCCCCCGCGCCCCACCTCATACCCGTTCTTTTTACGTGCCGCGACCGGTAGCTTCGAAATAATCGTGTTCTACGATTAAGTCATGCGTCTGTAGAAATATTAGTGAACATTTTCAATAATTTCCTTTACTTTGACTCCTTTGTGTGAAGTTTGATAAATTCTAAAATCAAAAGCCTCATTTACAGTAAAATCATTACTTTACTTACAGTTGTCGGCGGGTTGGCATCACTCGTTTATACTCACTAACACTGGCATCCTCTACGGTTGGGGCCTCAACTTCGACGGACAAATAGGTCAGTAGATTTATGAAAGGTATGAATATGAACTATGAGTGACCGTATTGCAATAGAAAATGTTAAATAAATATTTCCATTCTTTAAACAGGAAGTGGGGATCGCAAGCTGATTAATGTTCCAACTGAGATAAAGATACGTACCGATTCTCAGACAGATATGGTTAAAAACAGTGACACTCAAACGCCAGAAATTGAAACAAAGGACCTAAAAACAAGTGCCATGGTACAATGTGGAGGAGACTTCACAGTTTATATTGATAACGATGGAAGAATATATGTCTCGGGTAACGTACATCTTCAGGTAAATTATTGCAATCCTGAAGTTTTTATTCACAGTTTATTCACTCAGATTTTTTATAATTAACTTAATCTTCTTTTTAGAACCTCAATGAAAAGGACAGAGGTGGCAGCCGCGTCATTATGATGAAGACAACCAAGCGCGTTATCAAAATACCAGCAAGTCGGAGCAACAACAAATTTAAGTTCCAACAAGTCGATAGAATTGATATCATGTTCCCTTTCGACGTTGACGGTTTGCAAAGGACACCTATCGAAGCCAGATTAAACCCACTGGCTTCTATGAATGATTTTAAAAAGAAATCATGGGCTGACGATGTGATTCTCATACTAAAACCTTGGCTCAACGAGGGAAACTTTAAAGGAAACTGCAATTTAGCTGCTAAGTTCGCCTACCATAAGAAAGTATATTCCAATTGTTTAAGATTATTATTAGACAATTTAAAATATGAAATTAAAAAAGATCCCACTTACATGACGCATTCGGCAAAACAAGATTCAAAATATGACACAAAAAATTTCCCAAAGAAAGAAGAACTCCAACTAATCATTAAAAATATTATGTCAAAGCGCATCAAAGAGGTGTCTTTGTCTATTCTCAATGAAGAACCGTACCCTGTAATAGATTCTTGTATCTACAATGCTTTACCCTGTTGTTGCGAAGAAATAAAATATCTTAGCAAAAAAGGAGTATCTTCCAAAACGACCGTTAAATTTATGGAGTGTGACGTCTCTTTAAAAGCAGCTCAGATCATAGACAAATGCATGAGTATGTTCCCTGTGGATACTGAGTTATGGGAATTATGTTTCAGGCTTGCTAAGAATTTTTTCATAGAAAATCATTTGTCGATATCGAAGTTGGAAGTTGTGTTGCGTAAATATATGGAGTCGGACTCTACGACAATGGCTGCAGCGATTATGTATTCGGATGACTGCGCACAGTATAGTAAAATTTTGTCACCGAAATTTTATTTGAATATGTGCAGTCAAGTGTTAGATACTTGGGGTTGATTCTCTCGTATATTTCGACTTGGGTGCTTTCAATTGGGTGGTTGAAACTGCCATTCGTTTTTACAAGTAGTAGCAAAATAAAATATAGTCATTCAATCAGCTTCATCGTATCAATTATATAAAAATATGTTAAAGATATACTTAGGTACTCGAATATTTTTATATACTCGTATAATATAGCGTCCACGTAGGGAATTAGTGAGTGTACTTTTAGTAAAATTTTCTGTTTAGGTAGGTATTTTAGTACAGAAAGTCAGTTGTTGCTTTGCAAAATCTCTTATTTTACAAGTTTTAGTAGCTCAATCGGCTTTAGTTTAGCGTATCAATGAAATGTTACAGATATACTCGCTCGAATATTTTTATATACTTGTACTCGCATATAGCGTCCTCGTAAGAGATTAGTGTATTTGTAGTAAAATTTTCGTTTATAGGTAGATATTTTAGTACAGAAATTCTGTTGATATTTTGCAAAGCTTCTAATCTCTGTTATCACAAACACACACTCAAATAAGAACACGCTAAAATCATGAATACGTATCTGTTTCTTCTAAACAAGCTTTCTCCATTTTAGGCCGAATGTGAACTATGGCCAAACTTAAGTTTATTTCGCGAAAAAGAAATAATTTCGACTAAAAACAATGTTAAAAAACACGTAGGCCTATTTCAACTCAATTGCTTAAATTGTGTTACTTATTTTTTAAACAAGTATTTTCTTAATGACAACCATAGATAGCTGTAATTTAAAACTTTACGTATGGTTCATAATAAATTGATGTTACTGATATCCAAAAACCTTTTCTAAATTTTTCTTAAGATTTAGGTTTTTCTGAAAACCCTGGTTAAACTGGAAGTTGTATAATAAATTAGGAAAAAGGCTAGGCAGATGATGATCGATTTGGGTTTTTGTGAATACATGATGAAGGCACGTCATTAACCCGTGGGCGTACCCACGGTGGGGCATGCCCTACTCTCTGCCCAGAAGCTGATTTTGAGGCAAAATTAAATATTCATTTGAGTACTTTATAAATTACGTTGGATTTGGGAGAAGAACAGAAAACTGTGAAAAATAAATACCATGTATTGTATACCGACTCCACCAAAAATAGGTCTGGGAATGAAAAGTGTTTAATGTCCTACTACTTAGTTTTTTTTCCCCCACCCCTTAAAAGGTGCCTGGGTACGCCCATGCATCAAGCTACTACCATTTCAAATTTCTTTAACCGATTTTCAACTTTATCGCCAAAGCATTAGGTTCAAGGTTGATTCGGAAAATTTGACAGTTTCGGGTAGCTCGATGTGCTGGCGTCTAGCGTCTGTACATAATGGGATCGTACAGAACGAAACACGATGTTTCTTTCTAAATGATGATTCTGGCATTACAGTCAGACGGATAGTGCTGGCTGCCTTTATGTCAGAATGTTGTATAAAATGTTTTTGTGTTGTGTTTTAATGGTTGTTCTTTCTACAGAAGGCTCTTTACTTTGTTGACACTCATGATACTGATACAACATGAACCGGTGTTAATTTTAATGTTTGTTATATTCGTTTTGCCATTTTACTATTATTATAATTTAGGTGCAAATATATATATTTTTTGTTATAATTCAATAATCAATCATTGACTGTTAATTTTTATCTAGAACTCGAATTTAACTACAAGACTATACCGTCCGTTTTCAGCGAAATGTTACTAAATCGAGAAACTTGTGATTAGTGATTAGGTGATTTAAGGTGAATGCTCCAACCACCCCGCGAAATTCAAATTTTCTTACGTTTTTTGTAATTTGCAGGTCAGTGTTAGTTTGTAAGGTGCAGGAACTTGAAAAAGTCATTTTTGCACCTTTATGAACTTGGAAGCTTGTATTGATGATTTTGATGATTATAATTCTGTAAGTACATACATCTTACAGCCGCAATTAATATTCTAATCAACATACAAACTAACACTGACCTGCAAATTGCAAAAAACGTAAAAAAAAATGAATTTCGCGGGCTAGTTGGAGCATTCACCTTAAGATCAAACTGAACCTATGTAACTTTCTGAACTACGGACCTTAGTACGCGACTGTTAGTCTGTTTTGTCTCTGATTACAAAATCAGTGATCTAGGATTCGGAATTCTATTCTAGTTTATAATATTTTTAAACCTTATAATTTGCAAAATTGATTTTGTGACATTTCGCTCTTGTAAAATGAGATCATTTAATTTGGAATTTGTTGTATTCATCTAGTCATTAGTTTAATTTTTAAACTACTGTTAGTTATAACTTAGAAATGATTTTATTGTGTGTAGCTATGTGAGATTATTTGTTTTTATTATATTATACTGTTTTATACATATTATTCGCAACCCGCCTCAGCTACGTTCTAGTGCGGCTTGCCTGTTATTATTGGTTGCGTGCAATATTTGTTTTATGCACAAATATTACTTTGTAAACGGCAGTCTGTTTTAGGTTAAATGCCTAATAAATTAATATCGTTTTACCAATGTCTTTCATTTTAATTTCACTGTGCACCAATAGGCTCGATTAGCTTTGCATCACTGTCAAAATCACTGTAATATTTATAATACTGTTGGTTCATTTCATGCTGGATAAGAGACGTAAAGACCGGCAATTATGTTTTGTGACAGTTCTAACATCACGCCTGTAACCCTGGAGGGTAAGGCAGAGGTGTACCTAATATGTAGTACACCCAGTTATTACGTCCCACGTAATAGGTGGCGTGCCTATCGTCATCAACCGGTCACGGAGAAATTCCTGGTGGGAAAACTCAATAACAGAACTCCACCATATTGGATTTAGAATGACGTCACTGGGCTAATCATGCATTGTCATACAAATTAAACGTGTATGCTAAGTTTCAGCTTAAATCGGTTGGGTATATCTGTTTTAAAATTCAGTTGCAAGATTTCACTTAAATAAATAAAGCTTGTAAAAAAACACAAATTTTATATTCATAGAATGTAATTTTTGTAAAACTATATTTACAAAATAAATAAATATATAAGGTAGATACAAATTATTACCTTTCAAATGCAGGAGGAGTACGTCAAAGCAATCACCACTAAATAGAAACAAATCAAAATCGGAATGACGAATACTAAAACAATAAAAACAAATCTTTCAGAAATAAATAAATAAAAGAGGCATGTAAACGAATTCTATAAATAATATACAATAGGCGCAGTTCGTTTTATAAAACATTGCACTGAGATTAGTGAGGATTACAAGTCGAATCTAGGTTCTTTTTATCTAAAGATAATAATTATAATCAGAAGGATTGCCATCGACACCGTTACAACAGGACGAGTTGGATACAATCAATGGTATACATAAAATCGATACACATAGTACATTCGAATCAGATTCACACACGATTGCTTATAGCGAATCTATAATTAGAGACCGGATGATTTTATATGCAACTTATGTTCGAAATATGCACCATAAATGCTCGAAATTGCCAAAAAGTGCCAATACAAGATCTAACCCAAATAAAAACAGCGAAATAAAGATTTTTTTTATAAAAAAAACCAGCATTCATGCATTACACTAAAAAAAGCTTACTTACTACTGTTTCTATGTAATATTATCATTGTTGTTCTTAAAAACATTATTAATTATATAAAACTGTTCCAAATGCTTTGTAGAATAAGTGTGCCTTCTACTGCCCATGAACATAATGACTGTAAGCTTTTGCCAAATCTGCAGAATATATTTTAGGTAAAATATGCAGTATTTGAGAAATAACCATAGTATGCAAATGCATATTCAAACATGCTTTTGCATATAATCCGGTCTCTAAAAAAACTAACTTATTCAAAGCCCTGATGTTGTATGGGTCAACATAATTTGATAAATACATCTAAGTCTTGAATTAGAAGTTGATGGGTTTTCCAAAGTATGCCGCTAAGTTTGCTTCACGTAGAGCCTCCGAGCATGTCTAGAACAAAGGTTGGTGTTATTAAATATCTACATGCTATCATTGATATCATGGTTGCAAACGGGGACCTATTACTAGGGCTCCGCTGTCTGTCTGTTCATGGATGTGTCACAGGACTGTATCTTTTGAACATAACGTCACGGTTGTAATCCCCCTAGGGTTAGGCAGAGGTGTACCACATTTTCGCCAGTTGTATTTAAAGTCCCAGGCACAATTCTAGACAGAGACAGAGGAGAAACTCCTGATGGAAAAACCCAATAGCACTATAGCCAACCCGGGAATCAGAATGCAGTAGTCATGCTTGCGACCACTCGACCATCATCTTTTAGAGTAATTAATAAAAAAGAACAAACATACAAGGGACGCGTTTCTTTGTAATTTTCTTACTTATTAGTTCGTTTTTAAAATGTATGCAGGTAAACTTACGGGATGGGCGTGGCACACTCTGGCGACGTCCTCAGCCGCCGCTCCGTATTCTTGCGCCAACACAGCCTCGTTGATCAGCTCACCGCCACCCTGTTTCATATTATTATTTTAGTTGATAATGTGGAATCACAAAATAAGGTAACAGAACTACAAGATATCGAACTTGTTTTCTACATAAAGTGTCCACTGTTGTGTTTTTAAAATACGGTCATAACAAAATAAGGATCACCAGTTTTAGTATTCTCATAAATATATTAAACTTTGGGGTTGTAAAACAGTATTCAAAACTGAGAAATGATTGAAGTGTAAACATGGCTGAATCATCATAGATGTGTAAGTCGCGCCTGCACGATATAAGACGTTTTACTGTATTTAGAACATCCTTGATTTATGTATAATAGTATTAATAACTCACGGGTCCAATAATGTGGGTACCGAGGATGACATCGGTCTGTTTGTCAGCTAAAACTTTAACGAAGCCGTCTGGCTCGCCATTTGTTTTCGCTCTCGAGTTGGCCAAGAATGGGAACTTGCCCACTTTGTATGCTCTACCCTGTAAATGACAAATTAATAATTAAAGAAGAAAACATTTATTTAGCACATGCCACAAGTGCACATAACAAACAATAAAAAATGTAAAGAAAGTAAACAGAAAAAAGAGAGTGTGTGAATTAAGTCATACATTATTATAATAAATCACTATTTTTTTTTTTCTGTTTAAATGATAACAACATACCTCTTTCTTGAGATCTTCCTCCGATTTGCCAACCCATCCGACTTCGGGTGAGGTGTAAATAACAGATGGGATTGCGTCGTAATTGAAGTGTGAGTTCATGCCCTGAAAATAGGAATTTATATAAAATATTAATATTAATGTTTCGTAGTACCATACGGATACTTCAATACATTCATATTGTATTTACAAAAATGCACAGCAAAAGATAGCGTGATAAAAGGTTTGGAGAATGGTAGAAGATTACTAGTGTTCGGCTAACTTCGACTTACGGCCAAGATATGACAAAGTTTTGGCCGAAGCCGAAGGTTTCTAGCAAGCGTCAATTGGACAAACTAGGAACACTTGGCCACGCATTTCGAAGTGTTATTATTCTTGACAAGTTGCAAGGTAATTTTATTCATCTCTATAAGCGCTCATTTACGGATACGCGGAGTACAAAAATCCTTGTTCATGTTGCAGTATTTTTGCAAAATCATTTAAATTATTTACCTTAATTCCTTCCACACATACAATTCCTTCATCTTCGGCCTTGTGAGCCAACATGGGTCCATGAATGACATCACCAATAGCGTAAATTCTGGAAAAAAAACAATTATATTTAGCAGGCAAGACGATAGTGCGGTATTTGACCATAGATAACACATATACGTTACACTATATACTAACCCGGGAACACTTGTAGCGAACTTGTGGTTAACAGGGATTCTGCCCCTATCATCCAGGGCAAGATTGACATTCTTGTAACCGAGATCCGTGGTGTATGGGCGACGGCCAACGGAAATCAGCACTACATCACATGTTAGCTAAAAAGGCATCACAATAAACTTTTAGTGAAAGCTACAAGAAATTAGTAAATCATAGTTGGGATGGCTGAACAGAAGTGCCAATAGAGGAAAATTCGATAGGGTTCAGTTTCCGGCATTTGGATTCTAAAACATAAAGATTTATTATTTTCTTATCATAATTTACTGCATTATAATTAAAATAAGTGATAAAAACTTACGGTTTCTTTGGTACCACCCTTGGATGGTTCGACTTCCACTTTGACCCCACCACCTTCCTTCTTTACTGAAGTGACTTTAGTACCTAGTTTGAACTTCATTCCCTGTTTGGCGAGGATCTTATGCAAAGTCTTAGCAACTTCCAAATCAATGCCAACACCTGAAATTAATATAAAATAGAGAATAATATTGTATTCTGTAGGCCATTTTTTTATTTACACGTGAGGAACACTTTAAGTATACTAGGTTTTGCCCGCAACTTCGCCCGCGGGGATGTCGGTTGAACTACAAAAGTTACGAATTTTCATAAAAACTTTTATCGCCTTTTAACTACCTACTTTAGGGTTTGAATTTCGAAAAATCCTTCATTATTCCTAGTCTACATTATAAAGGGAGCCTCTGTGCAAAATTTCAGCTTTCTAGGTCAAAGGGTTTGGGCTGTGCGTTGATGAGTCAATCAGTACTACTCTTTTTATTTATATATAACCTGCTCTCAAAACGGTGAAGGAAAACATCGTGAGGAAACCGGCATGATTGTCTTAGAACCAAAAAATTCGAAGACATGTGACATACATCTACCAATCCGCACTGGGCCCGCGTGGTGGATTATAGCCCATCCCTCTCCTAGAGAGGAAGCCTGAGTCCCTGCAGTGGGAACATTATAGGCTGATGATGATGATAATATAACAGGCTGGTGTCTGCAACTCCACGTCCAAAGCGCGTTTTTTGCGTACGGGTGAGAATATTATTCGATCCACCCCAGCTTCCCAAGAAAGGTCAGCAACCCCTTGGGAGAGACACTTAATGTGGTAACTAAAGAAAACTTAAATCTCATTTTGTGATCCATAGAAAATAAATGCAATAGTTTTACCTCCAATAGTTTCAAGGAATTCAATGGCAGTGACTTCAGATCCAAGCCTTTGGTACACAGATCCAAGTTCCAAGCCAATGACTCCTGCTCCAATGACTAGCAATTTCTTGGGAACAGTGGTTAGTGAAAGAGCTCCAGTTGATGTAACGATTTGTTTCTCGTCAAACTATAAACAAAAAAGGAATTAATGTAGGTGCTGTAATCACATCAGCTTTACATTTAGATATTATTTTTGTAAGTAAAGAAAATATTTTACTAACCGTGACATTAGGGAAAGGTGTCACTTCAGAACCAGTAGCAATTAAAATGTTCTGAGTGTTAATTTGTTCTACACCTTTTTCTCCTTTAACGTCCACCCTCTTCGGGTTAATAATGGTCCCCACTCCTTTTACTAGTTGTACCTGAAAAAAGTATGCTTGTTAGATCTCATAAAACTAACAATCCTTCATATCTTAAAGTAAAGTTTGTGAGTAAATAGTAGCTTTATTGTAAAACCTAATTATATTAAATATTCTTATAATTCTAAATTATATTATTTCATCGGTTGAAACCAGATTTTTATTTTAAATAAGACTTTTCGTAAAGTAAATTTTAAAGACACGAGATGTTGGTTGAGGTTTAGACCATGTCATTGTGCCTAAACACATGTTTATAGCATGGGCTATCTCTACTGATAACAACGGCAGTCACATGTAGCAAGTAGTGAATAATGCACCCGAAATTCTGTGTGTGTTTCTGAAGACGTTGAGTATGTATTTTGTGTATCATGGGTTTTGTATAATTATGTCACTGGCTATTTCACAAAAGAATAATTAACTCTGCAGGATGAATATTGTATAAAATCCATTACAAGCACTACCTTTTTATGTGTACATTACAATGATTCAATGACAATAAAATTATACAAACCAAATCAGGTTAATTCAATTGATAAATTTAATCAGTGCCATGAGTAGAATTGTGTGTAACAATTCTAAGCATCTAAAAATGTACAATTACAAATCAGTATATCAATACAAGTGTTTTTAATCAAGTTTCAAATTCATACCTTGTTCTTCTGGAAAAGCATGGCTATTCCACCAGTTAGAGCCTTCACAGCATTGACTTTGTATTCCATCAGTTTGGCAAAATTCATGGTGACTGGGCCTGTTTCAATGCCTCTATTTTTGAAGTCATGTTGAGCTAGATGTAACAAGTGTGTGTTGTGGAGCAATGCCTTGGATGGAATACATCCAACATTTAAGCAAGTTCCTCCAAGAGTTGGATCCTTTTCCACACACACTGTCTAGAAAAATAATAAAAAGGTAGATTCCAGTCATCTTCATAGACAATTTAATTTTATAAATGTAATATGAATGGTTTATGACTTTTTATCTTTTTTGTTTACATTACCTTAAGACCTAACTGTGCAGCTTTGATGGCAGCTACATAGCCGCCAGGGCCCGACCCAATCACTACTAAGTCTGCAGTATGTGTGGTTGCATAGCCTCTTGTTGCATTCCTTACAGGGCCCCCACTCTATAATTGACAGTGGCTTTTGTTAACAAATAGGACAGATCATATTTTTAACTTACAAAACTAGAATGCCTAAATAGGAAATATGCATAGGTCTTGCAAAATAATGATTTGAGATTAAACGGATGGCTGCGGGTTGTTCGCAGGCTGCAGGTTGTTCGCAAGGGATACCGCAGCCTCGACATGAAGGGCGAAGAAGGAACATAGGTGGTTTTTAGTCAGTAGAAGTCTGACACTCCCTTTCGCTCTGCCCAAGAGCGGGAGGGGTTATTTGATGATTCCCACCCGCCAAAAAAAAAAAAAAAAAGATTATACGGATAGTAGTTTGGTCTGGTACCATATATTCGGCTCGATTGGAAGCTGAATGGCTGATACCGGGCTGCCAAATATTGGCCCTGTGACACATTATAATATATTGTGACGAGTTAACACTGCCGCAGAAGTGCATTGTTGACAAAACAAAGAGGAGTTGATTAAATGTTGAAAATTCAGAATTTCAGATATGAATTACATCTCTAATAATTTTAGGGAATGTAATACCATGGCTGCCAACTAGAACAGTAAAACTTAACCTGACTACCGCAAAACCCAAAAAAAAGTTTATTAAGTTTTTAAACAGATATTTAAAAGGCATTTTGGAGATAGCTTAAGTTTTCAACAAAACTGAAGTGGGTCAGTGGGTCGTCTTAGGGGCGGATTTGTGAGCAAGCACCTTAACCAAAAAACAGTACTGATAGCATCATTGTAAAATAAAGAGGATAAATGAAAAAAACATATTTTGTACATGGAACAGGACTAATATTTAGCGGATATCTAAATAGTACAGCTAAACCTGTCATAATTTATGGCAAGACTGCAGGCATGATAAGAAATCAATATCTAGATAGCCTACTTATGGTATAATAATATTCATCCAGTTAGATAACATTACAAATCAAAGTCATGCAAATCAAAGATTTCTTGTTTTTCTAATTGATAAGAACGTATCTGATGTGACTATCGGTCACATGTTGAAGGTCAGTGCAGGTTAATAAGGGCCAAAAAATAACTCGCAAAGTATTTTAAGTAATCGTAGATTGACTACCTATCAAATGTAGCAAAAAAACTTTGCTGTCGGCATCCAAATAATGTGCATCCCCTGTCTAAATCGTGCTATGAACCATTGCATAACATTTGACAGCTTTTTGAAAATCCCAAATTCATGATACTATATCTAAAAGAAAATAAATTTAAAGCTTACCTTGTAGGCTGATGAGGCAAATCTGAGAAATGTGTATCCCATTTTAATAAGGGGAATATACCCTAATTTAAATGATTGCTTGTTTTATTAAAATTTTGGAACCCTGGCAGCCGACAGAACGAACAAACGTCATTAAATGAAGTTCCATAGCAGAATTTTTTTTCTTTCATTGTATTAGGGTCTTGCTTACTCGCAAAACATACTTCTCGAGAAAAAGAAATGGCGTACTCAGAGGATGCTAAACATCACGATATTAAAATTGAAACGCCGCTTCTCCAATAGTGTTGTCATTACATGCCTATCAATTTTCTAAATGAAGCACTTATCATATCTAAAAAATTGCTTTTTTTTTTTGTGGCTTCGCACGATATGTGAAAATTGCTTTTAAATCACTTTTAAAAAGGTTAATTTTCTTTTCAGTTACTGGATCGAGTTTATGGGGAAAACGAGGAGCAAAGCCACAAATTCTCTATCTTTTGTCAATCGTCGCGCATCATTAACTCTTTTTTTTTCAACAGTATCATTGCTCACACAATCCATTCATCGATTATTAATACTTTATGTATTTTACTTGTTTTTTCATAATTTACTTTCTTGCAAACATTTGTATTTAAGCATGCACAGTTTCATTGCAGTTCAAAAATATTAAAGGTTTTTAAAACTAGCAACACCGGAATGCGCGCGCTGCTGGAATGCGAAGTTTGTTTAACAATCAAATCAAGCGAAGGACTGTGTCTGGTGGTGCTTCTAAACGTGCGAGCGTTTCTTACGTAAATCGATTTCAGAATACGTTTGCTATCAAATTAAATTACTTATAAAAACCAATAAATCCGTGAAGAAATAAAATATAATAAAAACTATCAGTGTTGTGTGATTTTTTAGCTAAGGTAAGTTTTTTTTTCAAATTGATTTTACACGACGTAAATAAATTAATCTGCATACGTTTTGTATTTGGAATCACAATAACTTTAATATTTATTTCCCAAGTAGGAATTTCTTGCCAGCGTAGAACCAATAAATATTATTTTAGTTGAATCAAAAAGGTAGCGATGTATTATTATTCCAAAATAAGTTGTTGATGAAATAATTTTGTTTAATATTTGAGGTGAGAAATAATCTTAATAAAGAAGAAACTTATCTTGAATTCACTAGGTAGTGTACTGAACTTCCACGCCCTTGCTTAATTTGATACATTTTGAAAGTGTACATTATTTTTTTGCTATCTACAGTTAAACAGTCGGCAAATAATCTTATCGTGGATTAAAGTATCTTGCATGCGCCTGAATAATCCTGAAATCTTAAAAAAAATACCTACATTGCTTTAACTGCGTTAATAATAATAATAAAATTATCCTTGTTATCCTGTCCTGGCACTATCATGGTTTCTACACTGTCAGGTTACCTACTCTATGTAGGTACCTAGTTAATGAGTCCCAGAAAACTGGGGCTAATTTGCTGTCCTGCAATAGGTACTGAAAGGGCGAAGAATGACGACACGACACGACACGATTTAAATTAATCATTAAACTATTTAGTTTAAGTGCGAAAACGAACAAAAAACCGAACTGGACGTCTGTAGGGTTTCATAATTTCAGGCCTTATGTGATTTCCATTCTACGTCTATGTACTTGCGTAGCATTGCTGAATACTATTCTGACTTAAAAATATGGCATAATAGGTTCCACCCTTGGCAAATCAAAGAGTTTCTGAAACCAAAACTTAACTCATCAGAGGCACATGGGCGGCATAAAATCTCTGACACCAGGTGAGGCACTATAACCAAACGTTAAAGAAAGAGCTATTTATTTATGTAACGTGATCTGTTAATAGGTAATAAATAATAATGTATCTCATTAGTTGATGCATTTCACAATTTGTTATTTAAAATACATTAATTTCTGTCGATTTTCATTCCAAAAACCAGTTGTTAGGAGGCTTATCAACGTCCTACCATTTTAAAATCCATTAATGTTGCGACAAGCGACAGGTAATGTTACTTCTATCATAGATCTTTGGTGTTCAGCCGAAAAATAAATAGGTACCTAAGTAGGTAGGTACTTACTTCGTTAGTTCAACACCTTTTTTTTGTTTTTTTTGGGGTTAGAAATCATCAAATGACTCCTCCCGCTCTGGGCAGAGCAGTAGGGAGTGTCAGACTTCTACTGACTAAAAACCACCCATGTTCCTTCTTCGCCCTTGTACCGAGGCCGCGGTATCTCTTTCGAACAACCCGTAGCCCCGGCGGATTAGTTCAATACCTTAAAGTAGGTAAACATTCTAATCTCCTACTATTTAAAATGATCTGATGCACCTAGAAACCGTTGTTAGTCTTTGGACCAGATTCATCTAGTATTACTGTGTACTCACCTAGGCTCCATTCTCACATTTCTTACCCACGTTATTCATTGAGCAAAAAAGCTCAGGTTACCTAACTATAACGAATTGTATACCTGTAGCACGAAAGTGGATCATTGAAATGTATCACAAGACACTCAAGTCCCGGTACACCTAGGTATCTTAGTTCCACCTGTCTATGTGAACAGAACAGTAGTGATTACGAAACAGACTTTTAACATTACGAGCTGAAACAAGGCAAATATTCGCTCCACAGACAACGTAAAATGTAGGTGTTACAAAGTCGAAGTTCAAGCACAGATTACTAGTTCAAGCTAGGTATTACGTTTTACGAAATACTACTACTTAGTTGTTTACGAAATACTGCTAATTACTCATCTAGTTAATCCTCTTAGTGAATGAACCAAATAATTCTCTGCTTGTGAATGAACTGCTATACTGATAGAGACGAACAATCAAATAGAAATAATTAGCTGTTTGTATAATTAGGGTAGTGATGCATTTAAAAAACCATTTTACATTTTTCAAACCATAAATAAACACTGCGGTTAGATTCGTGTGAAACAACATCAAAATCCATTGTTCTACTAGTCCTAGTTACAACTTAATCTTGTTTAAATGTAAACGATGCTCAGCCCTGTTCAAAATCAAACCAATAGTCATAAGCCGGTTAAGTTATAAGATATAGTGGACTTGTGGTTAGTACCTACGAGTAGATCAGTTCGTTTTACCTGCGTAGTAGTAGGGCAGGTAAGTTAATCCTGTTAGGTGGCCGTGACACGTTGCCCGGCTTCTGTATTGAGGCATTTAGTCGTCGCTGCTCGGCCCGCATCCGTCCTCGCAATGTACGACGCCAGACCACGTAAAACTGCACCTGCCATACAAGAGAAACTCGCCATTTATGAAAACGGTATTCATATCATATCCATATCTCATCGTAGACTCCCGATTAGGCTTGCCTTACAATTTACGATCGAAAGTATCATACATATAACCCTATCCTGTTGCTACTACGCCGCATTTACATTTGGACAAGGTAGTGTTTCACCACGGCTAGTTGCTATTTGGCACACGTACTAAATGCGCCGACTAAACAAAAGCACATGTCCCGCGCTTTCACGCCACCTGGTTATGATATCTGACCACGATGACACATTGCACCAGTGCGCGGTCATCTAATGCGTTTTGTTCTGGGCATCTTTTCATATATCGCTGGCCCCGGGCAATATAGCGGTAAACGCCGGTTACGCCCTTTTTAATGTTATTTGATTTTTGGCTTCTCGGAGTATCAATCTATCACTCTTATTTTTTTCAAATTTTTTAAATTAATATTTCTTTAGAATAAATGACAATAACAGCTTTATTGCATGGAAAATTCTCTTACGACTAAAAATGTATTATTGCAATACTCTAAGAAACATAACACAAAAAAGCGGTGAACATCTTTACACAAAATTTCTAAACAAATGGTAACAGTAATAAATTTAACCACCTTTTTGGAAATAAACGTATTATATCAATAAACTGTAAACACTTAATACGAAGTAATCACAAGAGATTTTATTCTGTACAAGCTATTACGCCTTTCTTCCCGGAAATGTATTGTAAACCCGGCGCCGTACTGTCGTGTTACGCTAAACGCCATCCCTTTCACTCCTACGCATAAATGATTACCGCATGCTTTCTAGCATCATGTTTAGGTAAACAATTGATACAAATAAATCAATGAAACATATTTTTATGTAACCATTGTAACAGACCGACCTTACAATGTTATTTATTTTTATTTTTAACCATTTTGACAGTATTTTATGAAATTTATACATATTTTTTTTTAATGTTACTACTACCTAATTTTTGTTTAGTTAAATTTTAAATGATTATAACTTTGTATAAAAAAAACCTTTCAAATCACATAATTTTTATTGAATACTAAACTTTGGAAACAAACACACAAAAAACTCTTAAAAAATAAAAAATACTATGCTACCTTAACAAAATCACATTTTTTTTTATTAAATATTAAACTTTGGAAACAAAAACTCTTAAAAAGAAAAAAATACTATGCCTTAATTTGAATAAAATCACATATTTTTTTATTAAATATTAAACTTTGGAAACAAACACCAAAAAAAATACTATGCTAACTTAATTTGAAGAAAATCACATAATTTTTAGGAACTGTTTTATTAGGGAAACAAAAATAAAATGGTCGAAACCAATGGTAAAAGGAAAAAAAAAATATGTTGCTTTAATCTGAATCTTCGCTTTCAATATCGATTTCTGCTTCAGAGTTCCTAACACAATGCAAATTGTTATGAAATGTATGATAATGTTTCGGAATTGCTTCGGTTTTGCAGAGACTCATCAAATCATCGTAAAGTGGTTTTGGTAAGGCGATTGGCTCTCTGTACAGATTTCTCAGTTCATCTCCTGATACATCAGTCACTGGCGTCTTTTTGGGTCATCCTCTTGAAGATCTGGTGTTTGATGCAGTATTTAAAGAAATATACTCATCGTCAAAGTTATACTTTAAATAAATAACATCTGGATGAGCTAGAGTAATCTTGATTTCGTGAATCTTTGTCCACATAACTTTTTCATTAGTTTGGTCTGCCCGCAACCAGTGTCTTTTGTCCATTATCTCCTTCAAATTTAAGAAACTATGTTGTTCCATTTCCTTAAGATGAAATTTTTCACCATTGATCTTAGCATTCATGATTATGCCATACATTTTATCAGGAGTATAAATCGTGTGGTTCTTTTTTGCGCGTTCGATAAGAGAATGCATCGAATCTCCTTCAGACTGGCTATGGTCAGTTTCAAAGTACCTATGTATTATATTAACTCCATACTTTTTGGACAAATATAGATACAGAGCAAAGATAATCCTATTTTTATTCTGCCCAGCACAACCATCAGAATAAAATATAAAATTCTTGATACCACGTTGGCTCTCAGTTTCAATGAAATTTAGGACGCAACTGCCGATTTCATTAGCACCCCTTTTGGCCACTTGATAGTGCCAAAGATAGCAGTAACCTCTTCCACTTAATGAGTTGTAAATTTAAAGTTATAGGATACTTTCGCTTGTAATGAAAGATTCCTACTTCTGATTGAGGGATCGTCAAGACTTTTCAAGATCATAAATAGCGACGACAGTAGTCGTAGAATCGACTTCTGTTTTATCTTTAGATTTTAGTTCACGAACACATTCCTTGTTTCTAATGTGCTTTGTGTAAGCTTCTTGGAGTTGGCTTTTTCTTTCACCATCAGCTTGACGATACAATGTACATTGGCCGCACATATATTATCTTTTTTAGGTTTGTGAAAAGAATAATTGAATTTTGTATTAAACACAGTTTCATACTGTCGTTTTGTGGCCATCTTTACATCATTTGGATAATTTGCACTCTTAAACCATTCATCAGAATACATAATGCTTAAATTATAGAATTATTGCAATCACTAGGTTGCGGTCAATGTACATTGTAATATTGATGATAACTTTACAATTTACAACTCATTAAGTGGAAGAGGTTACTGCTATCTTTGGCACTATCAAGTGGCCAAAAGGGGTGCTAATGAAATCGGCAGTTGCGTCCTAAATTTCATTGAAACTGAGAGCCAACGTGGTATCAAGAATTTTATATTTTATTCTGATGGTTGTGCTGGGCAGAATAAAAATAGGATTATCTTTGCTCTGTATCTATATTTGTCCAAAAAGTATGGAGTTAACATAATACATAGGTACTTTGAAACTGACCATAGCCAGTCTGAAGGAGATTCGATGCATTCTCTTATCGAACGCGCAAAAAAGAACCACACGATTTATACTCCTGATAAAATGTATGGCATAATCATGAATGCTAAGATCAATGGTGAAAAATTTCATCTTAAGGAAATGGAACAACATAGTTTCTTAAATTTGAAGGAGATAATGGACAAAAGACACTGGTTGCGGGCAGACCAAACTAATGAAAAAGTTATGTGGACAAAGATTCACGAAATCAAGATTACTCTAGCTCATCCAGATGTTATTTATTTAAAGTATAACTTTGACGATGAGTATATTTCTTTAAATACTGCATCAAACACCAGATCTTCAAGAGGATGACCCAAAAAGACGCCAGTGACTGATGTATCAGGAGATAAACTGAGAAATCTGTACAGAGAGCCAATCGCCTTACCAAAACCACTTTACGATGATTTGATGAGTCTCTGCAAAACCGAAGCAATCCCGAAACATTATCATACATTTTATAACAATTTGCATTGTGTTAGGAACTCTGAAGCAGAAATCGATATTAAAGCGAAGATTCAGATTAAAGCAGCATATTTTTTTTTTCCTTTTACCATTGGTTTTGACCATTTTATTTTTGTTTCCCTAATAAAACAGTTCCTAAAAATTATGTGATTTTCTTCAAATTAAGGTAGCATAGTATTGTTTTGGTGTTTGTTTCCAAAGTTTAATATTTAATAAAAAAAAATGTGATTTTGTTAAGGTAGCATAGTATTTTTTATTTTTTAAGAGTTTTTTGTGTGTTTGTTTCCAAAGTTTAGTATTCAATAAAAATTATGTGATTTGAAAGGTTTTTTTTATACAAAGTTATTATCATTTAAAATTTAACTTAACAAAAATTAGGTAGTAGTAACATTAAAAAAAATATGTATAAATTTCATAAAATACTGTCTAAAGTGGTTAAAAATAAAAATAAATAACATTGTAAGGTCGGTCTGTTACAATGGATACATAAAAATATGTTTAATTGATAGGATTCTAAAATAGCGATTAGTGGATGATACAGCTAAGCTTTGGCTATAAAATTTCCCTGAAGAAGGTGGTAATCGGCTGGTACGCTCCAGATCTAAAGCGGAAATTACGTCGTATTATATTCTTACATTCCTAAATCTCGGTGGTCGGTGTGTTTATAAAGTCATTAATGATGTTGCAATTGAAAAAGTATCGTCTATAATTTGTATTATACATTTTTTCAATTATTTCCTTAAATATTTATTTTATTACAATTATTTTTAAAAGGCTAGATTGGTAAAAAAATTAACTTTCATTTGACATTTTGAACGTCTATTTTGGATCAGTGTACGCTGCACTATAAACAAATTAGCTTCTTTTATTTCTCCTGTAAAATTCGATTTTTGATATTACCGCTTTATTGCCCGGGCCCAGCGATATGTAGTTACTGTTTACAACATCCAGCGCAATCATACTAGGCACTAATAAATGTACGCAGTTAGAATTTTTTCTACTTAGAATAAACACTGAACTCACTAGTTTTCATTGCTATCAATTCGTTACATTTTTTACTGTGATAAAAGTTTAATCTCGTGCAGTTATTAGAGAGTTTGTGCTGTGTTTTACTGATTAAACGGGTAATGAAATAGTGTGCCTTTGTGGTTCTTATCGCTTCCAAAACGCTGCGACCATACGACACTCTGTCATGAATTCATGATCCAAGCTTTATATGCTGTCAGTCATGCAGAGTACAATAACACTTTGTTAACATATCCTCACATGAATATGAACCAGAGATTAGCTTCGCTTTGATAAAGTAACTTCAGAGGTGACCGACTGTTTTATCTTGTATAAATGTAACCGTTTATCATTCAAGGAACGCACGTGTTCGAGATACTTCGCTATTATGATGCACCATAAATTTCCATAAGTAGTAAAGACTTCCACAACACATACGTTTTGTTTTGGGTGGAATGATGTCATGAAGCGAATACTAAACGTGTAGCTATTAGCACCACATGTAAAAAGTCATGGAAGACGTTGGAATTTCTGAATAGTTTGATAGAGTTAATTACATTGGTTAAAGGTTTAGCACATGTCACGGAAGCAGCAGAACTGCCTACTTAAATATCGTCACTCTTTGATAAAACTTGCATAATGTTCGACGACAGATAATAAAGGCACCCATGAAATTCGTACGTGGTGATATGGAATGCGGACAGTATGAACACAGTTAGATTTTTGTGCATTGCATGTTCAAGTAGGTGTGTATTGTGGGCGGTGCATTAACATTATGTATGCAGCAAGCGTGGGACATTTGGCACGGGAGCAGGATAAGGGGACTGGGAATTCTGGATAAGGATTCAACGCAATGGGTGGCTTCTGTAGGTACTGTCTTCCTTATTGAACGAGATTAGAAAATGCTAAACAGATACAAGCACTCGGCTACAATAAATCGGCTAGTAATAAATCAAGTGCGACCACGTTTCTATAGTCTTTGGAATTATTTAAATACTGTGGTAATCTAATATGTCATAAATTATAATAGAAAATAGCTGCGTTATAAAAATACACGCCATTCTAAAAATGCGAATGCACAAGGCATTGACATTTATTAATAAGATATTTTATGAATCTAAGGTTAAACATATTCACACTGGCATCAAGATTCATCGGAACGATATTAACGACATACTTATGCGCATCATTTTTCACGAGATGTCATGGCGTGTTACAAGTGTGGGTGGGTCACCTTCGTTATCATCAACATATCTGTCGATAAGTACACGGTTCTTCATACGGTGTTACTTCCCCCAAGGGTCGACTTATCGATTAGTTGTTTTTCTCGCATCCAGTAGATTTCAGCGGCATTACCCAGGTGTTGGCCTACCTTTTGGGAGGCCTTTCAACGCTGTGCCTTCCAGTACGTAGATTCTACACCTTTTTTGTCTCAAGCACCATCCGATTGGCGAAACAACTGCCTTGCCCACTTATACTTAAATTCCATCATATTATATTACACAAGGCCAAAAATAATTCGAATATTTATGTAAGTAGGGCCAAGAGAATCTTTCAAACGTGTGCGCTGAATCAATCAATTGTGATCAGTTAGATTTCATCCCAATTCAAAAAATAACTACGAGTATGTGCGTAGACACATTTGTTTGTACATGCAGTCTCCCCCCAAATATTACTGAACTGAACGAATACGTAGATGTTCCTACGAAAATAATCTCTGTGTATATGCAATTGTCCGTATGCCTATACATCGTAATAATAAACAAACATATTCAAACAATGAATGAGTCGAACGTAATAAACAAACTATCGCGTGATAACAATGTTTCAGCGACAAGAATAGGCGTACCGTATATGGAATTAGCAAGAATTGTGTATGCTAATTAATTTTATCTGTTTCCTTATTTTCTCCGCGCGATACCAACAGTGGCAGTGCACAGTAGGAATTCTCTTAAAATATTCAATACTATTTGCTGGCTTGCCCCAGTAATTTTCGATTTTTAGGGTTCCGTACCCAAAGGTTAAAACGGAACCCTATTACTAAGACTCTGTCCGTCCGTCTATCACCAGGTTGTATCTCATAACCGTGCGTGATAGTTAGACAGTTGAAATTTTCACAGATGATGTATTTATGTTGCCGCTGTAACAAATACTAAAAAACAGAATAAAATAAATATTGATGGGGGCTTCCATACAACAAACGTGATTTTTTCCCCGTTTTTATAGATATTATAGTACGAAACCCTTCGAGTCCGACTCGCACTTGGCCGGTTTTTTATACTTATCAAACATGCTGATAGCCAAAATAAGCCATTTCCATCCGGAAAATTGTGCCATCCAAACGTATTGATACATTTTGTGTTTATTTTTATTTCCTTCATTGAGAAGAACGTGAAAAGTATGCTTATTTATATATTTTTTTTTAATGGGACAAGCCCGCCACACTATTCCCAAACCACTGTAACTCCTGTTAGCCAGAATCAACAGTGGCGACCACAAGAAAAGCGCCGAGACAATGAAGCTCGACGAAGTCCCAGGGAAACGATTTAACTGTCTTGAATCCCGCAACGAAATTAATCAGAAAAGAATAGCGGAGGAGTAGGAAAATTTATTATTATTATTAATTTATTTATATTATATTGGGGATAAAGATGAAACTTCAATAATTGAAAATGATTTAATCTGTTTATTAATGTAACTGAGAAAACTTAATAAGTCTCTCACCCAATCCGTTCCCATCCATTAATAAAGCGATCATCCAAGACTGCACAAGAGCTAGATGACATATTTGAAAGCTAACTGCATTATATTTGTCATAGCCTCATAGGAGACAATATCCGCAAATAACATCTTCGTCTTCATAAGAAAGTGGCGGAATTGTCTACCTACTTACGACACGGCCATTACGCATTTGTCGTAATTTCTTACGAGAGCGGAGCGAACCCGCTATTCGAAGTAAACGCATTTTTCACTTTTAGTTTTATGTTGCTTATGACGATAAGTCGTTAACTTATGCAAGTAATTACATTTCGTGTAAGAAATAGGTGTTCCACTTTGAGAAATATTTGATTGCGTACAAGTGGAAATTTATACTTAATACTTATTCTCTTATCGCGTATACATACATACTCGTAAGTGCGTGAGTTAGCGGCTTGACTTAATTTTCAAAATCAAAATATTTAATTTCACATAGGCCTACATGGGCACTTATAAATCGAGAAAAAGAGCACGGTTCGGGTTGGTCCTATGGAGAACAACCGGCAATGTTTAAAGGTACTCTTTTAAAATGTTTGAATTATACAAAATTTTCATGTACCTACATTAGAACATCGGTATGGGTGGACAATAAGTCGTAGAGTAAACGTGATAATAAGTTAAGAATGTTCACACATTCACAAACAGTTTTCATTAACAAATAGGACATCCATTCGTTAAACGAAAGTCAATTGGCAATTGACATCCCTAGCTGTCGGTTAGGTAGGTACAAGGTGTGGTAAAATGTATCAATATCAGGTAGTCTAGCTGTAGAACTAGGCACGTTGACAGCAAACAGTTTGTCGTTGCCTGGTCGATGCACTAAAAACGAAAGTGCAATCAAGTGCGGCGCTTGGCGTGCCGGTGACTCCAACTAGTGCATCACACTGCCTACGCTTAAAAGGACAAAGGAAGTCCGACGCTCTCGCCTCTGTTTTACAGTAACAATAGAATCGTAGCCTTAAAACAATGGCTCTATCTGTGAGATGCAAGGTCGTTTCCGATAGGGTTTTCATTTAAAGACGAGTTAATTACATTTTATAAACAAGACGTATAATTAATTTCTACAAGACTCCTTTATTCTCGGTTAGCGATAATGTTTAAGAGTCATCTATATGCTTGCTTCATTGTTATTTTTTGTCTCCACTTCAAAATATTCTCATAAGCATTTTTTGTCATTTACAAGTGGGTGTAACAACACTCAAATTCAAGTGTGTATTCTGCCGTACAGTCCTTGAGCACGATTTCTGGCGGTTCTTTACACTAAATGAAGCCTAGAAATATTTTTATATTAGACTGAAAGTTGAAATTCCTGTAGAAACATCATTTCAACGGCATAATTGCGAAAATTTCTTGAAAAAAAAACTCGCGCGTACGTGTATGGAATTGTGTTGGGCGGGCGGGCAAGTAGGGCGAGACGCGAAAAGCTTCGTCTGATTCTAGGGGTCAACGCCCTCCGAGCCCTGCCCATGAACGCATAAGTGAGGGATGCCCTGCACTATTGTTATCGATACTATTTGCCGAATATAAGTTAATCTTTTGGATAATAACTTTGAATTTCAGTTCGTAGGTCGTTGCTCTATCTATTGAAATACCGACCTTGCAGTTGAAGAGTTAAGGGTCTGTTCACAGTAATATTTTATTGGATTTAGGTTTAAAGATCTTACTTTGAATTTTATTATCAAAAAGTTTTTGATGTATTCATTAAAATAAATTGGTCTCAAGAAGAGATTAAAGAAATAAAACGAATCACTGAGAACAGCTATTTCAATTTCTTAGCGTTCTATTATTGAAGAATAATAGAGCGCCTTCAAACGCAACATCACAGTGTGCAAATGCAAAGTAGCAGCGAATGAATGGATGCAGTCACAGTTAGTTTCACAACAACTGAAGCTTGTAGGTTATGCAGCCTGAAAAGTAGAAGAAAAATAATATCCCCATAAAGTCGCGTCGTTTTACTTTGTGCCGTCACTTGCTATTTCAGTTTCATTTGCAAAGTGCCTTGATGGCTAGCAGTTATAGTCATTTTACTTATATTCGGTAGGTAATAACTCAATGGTGGGTATAAAATCTCAAGTGTTTTCGTGTTCGAACGAAGGTCTTGATAAATAATGGTAAGGGAGCGGTCAAGGTGGATGGGCGTGATGAATATTAGAAATTCTATGGGTGTATTGATAAGGCGCTTATCATGGCATCGCTGGTATAGATTTACAAGGCAAGTATTTCATTTCTCATGAATAGTAGTTCCATTATAGGTTTATGTGTGTACTTTGGACTCTTGATATTTGAATTCATAAATAATCGTGATACTGGTTTTTCATCATCATTCTCCTGCCCTTATCCTCATTTATTTGGGGTCGGCGCGCGGCGCAGCATGTCTTCTTTTTCCATACTACGCAGTTATTTTGAATGTTCATAAATATTTCATCTGTCGAAATGCTTGTCAACATTGCTTTCGAATATGAGATCGTTAATAAGAATAGCAATGTTTGCATATTGATTTATCATCATAGTTAGAAACATAACAGATTCTAAATACTAACATATCAGCAGCATTTGAGTTATTAATAGAAGTCAGAGCAAAACAATTTTCAGGACATTATTTTTAAATGAAGGCAGTAAGGTCGACAAGACAAAGGCAAGATGTTTTACCAGCTAAGTACACATACATAATTTTATATCTTTCTGTTTTCCTTGGTGTAAAATGAATAAGTCTTATAAAGAAGATTTTATGCTACAGTTTATAAATATAAGGATCTAGTTTATGTATGTGAACTGCGTCATCGAGGTTACCAGTTCATAAATCCGTATATTTTTTAAACACATAAATATTTTAAAACTTAGACGCGTATTTAAAATTATAGTGGCGTCATGTGTGGTATATCGTTATTATGCAGTAATGCCTAAATAGTGTCCGTGTGATCAAACAAGGGGTCGTCCCCTAAATCGTCGTAACCCTTTACTAGTCACACCCTTATTTAAAACGAACGCTAATCTGTAATGACAGGCCATCATTGTGCCCCGACAAAATGGTCAGTCGTGTTATTTGCATCTTTTAAAGGATTTACGCTCCTTAAAATGTAAAGCCGAAACCATTATACAACTTTCTATTCTACTCTTTCTAAAGCTTCCTAAAATAGTTTATAGTAGTCACCTATTAAATACAATGAAGTTCTATTAGTTTTATTGGGCTTATTAAGACAATGAGCACATGTGTGCTGCTGCTGCATCTCCTTTGGTCGAATCAGTTAACCTCTACGCCTCTCCCATTGAGGCACACGAGAAAATTGTGTGTATCGTAGTTATAACTGTCATCAACTGTAATAACCGATTCGTGTGCGCCCGCATGAGGAAGTGGCTTATTGATCGTGGCACGGAGGGATCATTCATTCGTTGTTGATTGGTCTACGTCATCGCAACAGTTAAGACTTTTAAATACTCCACGGTCCACGTCAGCGTGCGCGTTGGTCTCCATCATATTTGTGTTTGATCTATGTAAATCGACGCGGTGAATTGTTTATTTTTACTCACCTTTATTGCTTCGACGTCATGCGGACGTCTTCTGCGGCTTTTTATGGATATTTATTTATTGAGGGAGCTTATACATTCGATGGATCAAACATACATATTTATTTATTTTATGCATTTCACCTTGATCGTTGTGGTGTTCAATATAAATAGTTTAAATCGTTCATTTTTTACGTTCCTCTAAAATGTACCAGCACTTTCATTAAAATTTATGGGTTGTAAACACGCCGCCCCTCGCCCCAATAGTGCACGTGTCTTGGGAATCATATATCTGAAGCAATAACATCTTCCGTACCATTACCGATGGCGAAAATAACCCTACTGCTTTGTTTAATGGTCACGCCTGTTTCATAATGATTGCCCAAATCATAAACTAGATACAAGAATTCCCATTTAAAATGGCGCAATAAAACGTGCACTATGCGATTGAAGTTTGACCCCTTTTTGGATTCATTTGAATTTTTGCCAGATTCGATGTAGTTACTGGTAGTAACGGTGAAGGCAATAACAGCAATAGCGCTTGCATATTTACTCATTGATGTTTGATGAGTAATTTGTTTAGAACAAATGCTTGTTTTGTTCAACACCAGATTAATTTTGCTTTTGGAAATAGATGATTTGGCTTTCTGGTTATATTTAAGTTATGTTAGGGTTGATTTCCATAATATGATTTCCAAATGATAACTTTACATTTTGATGACGTCAACAAACGCAGGTATAACTTGTTCAAGTTGTGTTATCTGCCTGCACTTAACTGCGCTGTAGTTACACCCATTCTATTGACACAGTTAGAATGTATGCTGAGCCTTTATGGGTAACATAACATTCATTAGATGGCCAGTCCGACACAAATGCGTCACTCATGCTCATTATTGGAAATCTATTAACATCCATTATGATATAGATTGCTATGGACTTATTTAAGACAATGTGAGGAAAATAAAACCATACAAAAATATGATGGGTGAATTTATTAAAAATATATCTAATATTATAATACAATATGTACATGTATCAAAAAGAACACAAAAAAACAAAACAACAAAAATATCTTCCTCGTCACTGTCAACTGGAAAAGTGCCCTGAAGGCTGGCAGCATTGCTAAGTTGGATAACAATATTGGCAAAAAAATAGGCCAGCCCCCTGGGTTTTCGTGAAATGTCGACCAACCGCTTGGCGATTTCCCAAAACACTCCGATCCCATGGCCCTAGTGTTTCAACCCCAAACGGCAAACATGTAACTACCAATTAAGTGATTGTAAAAAAATACGTTATTTTAACATTTAAAATATTGAACGTAGCAGCTTGGTCATTTGCAATGAGGTTAAAATTTTGCAACGTCAGTTTTGCTATTTGCTGGTAACTGTAATTGCCATTAGTTAACACTAATTTAACTTCGCTCGACTCGGAAACGAGCTCCAGCAGGATTGCAATTTAATTAATTCGCTCTCAAACTGTATCGAAATTGGAATGGAGTTATAAAATATTCTGCTCTAAAAGTCCCTAAGTTGAGTACTTAGTCAGTAAATTTATGTTGTCCTATGCATAACTTTGTATATTTATGTATGACAAAGTACAACTTAACCTAAAAGGGTGTCCATAATAATAACGACTGCAAGACATCTTGATTGGTTTTGATGAATCATTAATATCGCCACAATAGTACCTACATACGTGCGTTTGGTTTGACATCAATTCTTTTTCTATTGCGAACTTTTATTGTTACTAACGAGTTAACGACACGTCATTCTTGCATCAAGTTTTCTCAATTTGATTGATTGGGTATTATTCGTTTGTCAATGTGTGAGATGTTTTGTCAGAGGTAGCTCAGTAAAACAATATTTAACATAATGAATGATATGATACTTGAATCTAAGCTTATTGTCTACAGTTACTGTCGTCTGCACTTTTTAATGTTCTCGGCAAGGTTTCATGCATGCCGCACAAATTATGTAAGGAGTAGTCGATTTTGTAAGAATTTTCTCTTACTTCCTTTAAGAATTTCAGGAATGAACCTGAAATTGCGACCTACTGGCTTCTTGAAAGTGAAATTTAATTTAACTTAGTACCTTTTTTGGAATATTACTCATCGAGAAAGGTTCTACTCATTTATACTTATACTTACCCAGGTAAACACTATCGTTCTGGGTCATACTATTGAATATGAGTAAGTGCTTAAAACACCTGTGTGATAAGTACAACAAAGAGTTATTATAATTTAATTTAAACAACATTACACACATACACAATGATTTAGATAACCCAAGATTGAGGAATAAACCTGTGTGAGCTAACTCTTGGCAACCGAAATAAAAACTGCAAAAGTAAGAAAGAACGCAGTCAAAGGCATTTTTCATATGATGAAGAACGCCGAGCATTCTAATGAAAACGTTTTCAACAACATTGCACATACAATAGCCTTCAGCTGGTCTCTACACATTTTTAGTAATTAATTAGTCTCAAACAGCACAGTTTCCGCGAGTGTCGTATTATTATCTGTTTAACGAAGTAGAATGAACAATGTGGTAGCCTTCAGGCGTAGTGACGTCAATTGTTTCAGCAAATAAGTGCTGAAACAACCTTGTAGCAGCTTATGGCTAGATGGAGCTGGTGGTTGGCTAAAAATAACCATAGGTCAGGGGTCAGTTAATGGTGTGCGAGTGACCTTTGCGGTGAACGATATTGCTAACAAAATATTGATTTATGCGGATACATTTCAGATAATCCGATGGCACCTTGACCTTGCGAAACAGCTCCGCATTAATGTTAAGTAGAGATGTTAATTAAAAAGGCTATTACTATTCATGGACACAGCATAATATGTCATAATCATTCGTTTTAATTTGTACGATAACATTCAAATAGACAACTCTAGATGTCTATGAAGTCGTTACCTCGGAGCCCCTCTTATCGTCTATTATATTTGGCGGGTTAATCCCATTTCAAAACAGTTAATCTAATTATCTTTCAAATATTTAAGATAACGGTCCTCGCGCTTCATCAGAAAGGAGATTTTGTTCAGTTTCATGAATAACCTTGAAACATTCCCTGCGTATAGCTTTGGCCTTCATAGACGGCTGGTTCGATACACGGGCACCGACTTTAGTCAGTAGATATCCTTTTCAAGGGCACTCCCTGCGGGCGGTTTGTTGCTACCTAGCATAATAAACATCATTTTATCGTCCAACTTGAATTTCGCAATCCCGTCAACTCTTACTTTAGGGTAGTAATAATTATTGGCTCTGCCTACAAATAGCCAATATCCAATATAAAGCCAGTTTGTTTACGTTTAGTTCGTGCTGCACCTCAGCTTGTGGTAGCTAAGATGCGTAAAGTGAAAACGCTTTTATTGCTGTAAATATTTAGCTTCATAGCGCTATGGATGTATTTAGTGTAATTATTTAGTTATTTGGTATATCCGCTGACGTCCGGGTCCGCGTCAGTGTGACATTTCCCGGATTATTGCGTTGTGCTGCGTGCTAACGACTTCTACTTACTTTATAATGGTAATGCAACACACAAGCTAATGAGCTGTTAAATTATAACAGAGTGAAAGTATATTATTGCGTGCATTACCTTTTGAATAACTATCATCGCTTAACCCCATTACGAGTGCTTGGTAGAGCTCCCGTTAGTGGCGATTCAGTTAATATTTATTGCCAAGCGAAATCTATAAAAAGCCGGTTTATCACAGAATGCCAGTCATGATGACACCTGCTGTGACAAAGACATACATACACCTCGGTTGCGTACTCAAAGGTACTCTACGAGTTACCTATGTAATGAATTCGTATTCGGGTAGCAAACGGTAAAGATCTTAACCAGTCCCGCTCAACCTTTAAAGTGATGTAAGAAATACGATTGATTTATTGCTATAAATTGTATAAAATATGTAGCTAAATGTTTACATTGTGTGAGTTATTGTTTATAAACGTCGGGAGCTGAATATTGACTGCCTTACGGCTGTTCTACATTTATTCATCGCTCTTGTAGGAGGCAAATCAAGGGCCTATGGAAACCCGTGATATAGACGCGAGATAATTATATTGTAATTTTCAACCCATACTGAGAGTCTCGGCTGGGTTTCTGGGTTCCTCTTTTGTGCCGCTGCTCTTTGATCCGCTCTAATAGCTAATGAAAATTATTTTACTATACATTTAAAATTCATAAGCAAAATTACACTGTATGGTAAATAAAAGTTACTACAAAATTGCTAACGACTAGAAACTAAAACTGGAAAATTAAGCAATAAATTCATGTTTCTACGATCTAAGTAAACTTATGTCACGGCTTTCTTTTACGTCTAGAAGTCACAGCCGCACCTTCTGGTCTGTCTAGATGTTTAGATATACATACTCACTATATGTATAGATGTTTTTTATGCTATCTAGAACTTGTTTCCACATACACATTATTTGTTTCGTCGCAATAAGGAAGGAGGTAATGTAATAAACGCAAAATGACCGCACAATAATGTCATTATGTTATCAAATTAAGTTGTAATTATGATTACATGAGGATTTAAGTTTTAATTCTTGTTTTCTCTTGATTAGTATTTAATTTTACTACGTATACTACGACACAATTTGAAATGATGCCCATTTCAAATTGTGTCGTAGTATACGTAGTAATGCAATCACGATTATGCAAAATTTCTTGTTGGTAGTTGCAAAAATGTATATAATTTTGTTATTACTTTGGTTATATTTTTTGTGTTCAGATATTCTCTTTAGTTTGATTATTAAACGTGCAGCAGATTCGATAACGGTTATCTATAAGTGGCTAACGTTCTTCGTTATTGCTTCACAGTTTCCTGCCAGTATTTCGACAGAAAATATTAAAAATTATTGCTGGGATTTTGCAATTGAACTTTTACACTATATTCATTGAAAGTTACTTGTCTAGTTAGTTGATTTGTGATTCAAACGTTTGTTTTATTTAACAGTAAGTACTATCGACTAATTAGCGGGCATGGATGTTAAATAGATCGTCTATTAGGTAATAGGATTACTACTAGCCTGGGATTACTGTTTGAAGGCGATACAGAGTAAATAGTAATTACAGTCTACCTACTTAGATCCAAGCTAAGATATCCCAGTATTATATTTATTCTCTTTTTATTTAACTTTATTATTTATATACACATAATTATTCCTTTATAAAAATCTTAAATTGTGACGGACTTCTCATGCAACAAAAGCTATGGAAGGATTTTGTGATAAAATATTTGTGAGTTCGTCATTTTTTTGTACATGGGAATTACCTTTTATATGCATAAATAGATAGTATATTTATCTGCTAATTGAATTACACCACGGTTAATGCGCCATTATCGGGCAATCGGTACCTATTGCACCGATAATCAGCTGCAGATTTCTTCAATGTCGCGTGATTTCACTATCATCGCAACTTTATCCACGTCGAAGAAACGTATCGATGATGGCACTTGGTACTTTGTAGTGTAATTCCTCATCATAATTTCTGCCGAAAGACTCCTCATCAGTGATAGATTTTTTTAAATCGATAATTTCGTAGTTTAGCTCTTCTTGGATCCAAACTTTATCTGCTTATATTATTAGTATCATTTTAAATCAGCAGTCTATTCATTGTTTCTGTGATAATATTTTGGAAATGTTTTTTGTTTGTCTCACCTTGCAATGCCAATTTCCTACTAAATAGATTTTTGCCCTTATCTGCGTGATCTTTGATAATCAGTCACTTGTATTCTATTGACTGATTATCATAATCAGCATTTTACTATTGCAGACTTGATTAGTATATACGTGTGTATGTGAAATATCTACGCATGCTGTTCGTGAAGTTAATTGTTTTGAAACCGGAAATTAGTTTTGAAAACATTTTTATTATGAGTAATTTTATTGTTTACTCCGTATTGCGCTTGATGTTTTCATTCGCGGTATTTTGTAATAACATGTACTCATATAAAATTCGTTAGCTCTATCTCTGTTACTACTGGAGTAAGCCATGTTTCAATATCAATGTTTTTCATGAGTTGGCATCGATGCTATATAGGGCAATTGTCTTTTCATGTAAGCAAGACTGGATCACTGGACCAACGAATCAATACGAGCATACTCTACTTATGACATACTGTTTTAGAAATATTCCAGCAGACATTGTCCTATTGTATTTGACATTATCAGCATATTACATCATTCTTTAATATAAACCTTAAACAAATATCAGACATTTTATTTAATACACATTTATCTAAGTCTAGCTAAAATAAAAACTTGAAATAGTCCCATTGTTAAACGTATTTGTTATCTTTGGCGGGTTATTAAACTTTGAGCTGTTTATAATCTTTATTTTGTTCTTCAGCATTATTTAAATTGCGCATAAAATACGATGATAACTCATAGAACGTACGTTAGCTTAGTTGATTGGATTAGATATTCAATGATTTAATATTTTGCATAAGTATTTTACGTATATTTACAATTCTATAATTGTCATTTGTAATTTTGAACTTCTAAATCGCAAAGCATTCTAGAACCAAACCATACTCATAAATCTATTCTGACTAGCAATTAACTGGTACGTGCAATTTCAGTTATGTTCCGTTCCATGTTACTTATGTGAAAACCAGCTCCGATAAATATATCCAGGTCTTTGGAACACAAACATGCACCCAATAACTCTACAAGTGTTCTATTTTGAACCACGTCGTTAGAGAATGAAGGTATTTGCTGCAGCACAATGCAGTGCCAGTAACAAGACTAACAAGGCGTGCCTTTCAGTATTTAATCAGAATGGAATTAAAAACCTTGCAGAATTATAAAACAGGCGAATGTATTTACTCATAAAGATAACTATACAGTTTCCGTTTGTCTAAAGTGCCTGAAATGAGGCCGTGGCGTGAGATAACGAGCAGGAACGAGAGTTGAAACGTTTTAAAAAGTCGAGTTGGTTGCGTTCCCGCAGAAAAATTCATCATGTAATGCTCTGTTATTTCCCCGGGAAGGAAGTGACGCCTCGGCACTCGGAGCTCTTATTAACCTGAGTTCAGGGATCGCAATCATACCTCAGACGGATTCACGACGTACTAAAATCAGGTCACAACCATGAAACAATACTGCTTCAGATCTGCCTATAACTTTTTACAGAGTGTGTTTTGGAACGTAACATCTACTGATGTTTCTGTTATTCAAGAAAAGCAAATTGTGACATGGTTTTGCTATGTAGACCAAAAACAAACTTAGGGGTCAAATTACACCCGTCGGGGCTGCGGGTTGTTCGAAAGAGATACCGCGGCCTCGGCGCAAGGGCTAAGAAGGAACATGGGTGGTTTTTAGTCAGTAGAAGTCCGCTTTGTCCAAGAGCGGGAGGGGTTATTTGATGATTTCCCACCCCCAAAAAAAAGGGGTCAAATTAAAATGCTTGATGATAAAATTATCTCTAGTTTTCTTTATTTCGATTAAGCCTAGGTTTTAAACAGATGGATCTAATTCTAAAAGAAGTTCTTTATAAATAACTTACTTTGCAATACCGCAGGAAACTTGAACTTTAATTAATTCTTTTACAACACAAATCCTGTCAAAAACTAATTAACGACTCTTCGGAATATGCATAATGGATTCTCTCGCAATGTGTGATAGAATGTTTGCCAATCACAAAGTTCAGTCACAAACTCCTTTGTGAGTGCGACCGATTTCCTAATATAAACACTCGTAAAAAAAGTGTAATTCTTATTCTTACTGGCTACACAACGCATAAATTATAAAAGAACGACCTTTGAACTCTGCTAATATAGAGATGCCCATAGACAGAGCTACGTACATCCATGTAATATTAACATTAGGCAATATAAAATTTCATGTGGATGCCGTATGTTAATATTTTTTAACGAATTGCGCTTATGGTTACATTCCTGTATTAAGTATGCTTAGTGTGTATTACTTGAATATGATGATATCATCCGTGATTCATGAGATTTGTATTATAGTGTACCCGACACCGATACCGTGTATGTGTTCTTGACTCTTGGCTTATTATCTCGTGGAAAAACACGTTTAATGACCTTAAGACCCGCTTTGAATTAAAGAAAATACTTTTTGCTACGTTTTTATGTATTTGATTGGTAATCAAGTACCCAGCAAATCATACATTTTCTAAAATAACACGGAGTACTTGCGCAATTATGCTTGAAAATATGAGCTAAATAGCTATTAGCGCAAATGTGCTGTTAGGTGTTTTTAACCTTGATAATGACGGGAGCATTACACGTGGTGAGACCTATTAAGGATAACGATGACGTTGGTAATTGTAAACAGTGAACTTCCTTGTTTGTCTAGTTATCAGGTGGTCCTTGACTCAGCTTCGATACTAGCCGTTTTAGTTTAGATATCCAGGTCAGGCAATTAAGTTATTGTGGCCGGTGTTTCTACGCTCGGAGCTTTTAGGCTCAAGTTAGGTATGCTAGTTAAACATAAGACCAACTCTTCGAAACACCTACTCGCAACGACCAGAGACGATTGAATGCTTATGTTCTGTCATAATGGTGTTCTGAAATGTCCACTTTGTGCCTCGACAACTCTTGACAACCATCCTATAAAGCCACCAAATGCAGTCGCTGTGGTCATAATTGGCTATATGGCATCATCATCTGTTGTAGATAGTGATGTGTTGTAGTCAAAATCGGTTGGAATTGACCAAAATCACAGGTGCTATGATGATGATGACATATAAGAAAACAGTGTTTTGTTCGTCCACAGTGTTATCGGCGAGCGCGTTGAGCGCGGCTGGCGGCGTGGGCCTGGTCCCCACGCTGGTGTCGCAGTCTTCGGGAGCAGAGGTGGACATGGTGCAGGAAGGCGACGGTGCGGTTGGCGAAGGGCATGGCCTTATCGCACCGCGCCGTTTGCCCAACCCCTGTCTGGAGAGCCCCGTACGGATGGATCTGCATAGGGAGCTGCTCTTCAACCAGAGGATGTAAGTTTGTTTTTGTTTGATTAGTTTTTCTAGAGTTCTAAATCTTTAGTGATGATGACGTTACTCTCGACTTGACTTAGTAGGAAATATGACAAAGGTGAAGAATTCATCCTTATGCACACCATCAAAAAGATGTCTACGACGTGTAGGCGTGTTCGTTGACGTTGCGTTGTAGTAGTGTAGCGGGTTCGTAGCGATGGCGTAGCAGATATGCTGCGTAGTGGGTTCGTAGCGAAGGCGTAGCAGATATGCTGCGTAGCGGGTTCGTAGCGAAGGCGTAGCAGTTATGCTGCGTAGCGGGTCCGTAGCGATGGCGGTGCAGATACGCGACGTAGCGTGTTCGTAGTGATGGCGTAGCAGATACGCTGCGTAGTGTGGGCGCAGTGACGCCCTTTTTTATTTTTTGGGCGTGGGAAATCATCAAAATATAACCCCTACCGCTCTTGGGCAGAGCGAAGGGAGTGTCAGACTTCTACTGACTAAAAACCACCCATGTTCCTTCTTAGCCCTTTATGTCGAGGCCACGGTATCTCTTGCGAACAACCCTCTGCCCCGACGGGCGGTGTGACACCCTGCGTATACTCTCCATGTTAGTCAGGTGGCTCTTCATAGTGACACCTAATGAGCATAATAATTATCATTCCCATACTAAAAGAATATTAGTAGATTCAAAAGTCAATTTACAACGAACACGAAAAAGAAATAAAAAAGATAATGCTGTTCATAAATGACGCTGCGCATACGTTCGATGGAACGCCTATTACAGCCGTCTATAATAGCCTTGTTTATTATGCTTATGTTTATTTACGTACACGATCGGATTCATTGGTCATTTCCAAAAAATTCCTTCATCGGATCTGACTCAGATGTTTTTAGTAATTTCAAAGGAAGTGTGACGCGCGTACGACGAATAAATATTATTAACCGAAGTATTTCATAATTTTAAGTGTGTCAAGAAACACCTTTGTGGAGTACTCTTTACTTTAAGTTCAGAGCTTGCTATCACATCGGCTTTTTCCAACCTTTGTCCGTTGTTATAATAGTGAATGCTCTCAAAAGCACTTTGTGGAGGCGACAAGTGTCTCTTCCGATAAGGACGCCACAGGCAAATGTTGGTCACGACCTTTTCTGTTTTACTTAGCCTTGTTTTAATACATTCCTGCCTTCAAAGGAACAACAGTGTACCCTTTTTTGTGTTTTTCCTAGTAATTCCACTTTATCTTATCCTTGACCATTGAAAGCATGTTAATTTGTAATCTACAACGTGAGACAAGGTAATTCGATTACGTCTATAGATAAGTTATCTTGACTAGAATAGGAAAGACATTCCAATGGGTACGTATGTATGGAGGTGTTATAAAATTGTCTTATGAAGAGAAGATATTCTCGCCCATTGAAGATATTCTCAAGAGCCATTCTAAGTTTTAATTGATGACACTGCGCTGGAATTACGTTTAGCTACCAGCTTCAAAGCATTCAATCTATCTATACTAATATTATAAAGCTGAAGAGTTTGTTTGTTTGTTTGTTTGATTGTTTGTTTGAACGCGGTAAACTCAGGGACTACTGGTTGGAATTGAAAAAATCATTTAGTGCTGGATAGTCCATTTATCGAGGAAGGCTTTAGGCTACATAACATCACGCTACAATCAATAGGAGCGGAGCATAAATGAAAAATGTTGCAAAAACGGGAAAAGATATTCCTTTTTGAGAGCTTCCCTTGCGTGCGCTGCGAAAACGGTTTAAGTTACGTAAATATCATGTATGACGGAATTGTTCCTCTTTAAAAGTTCTAAAAAAAAGTCCGCGATAGCATATGTTTATCTTTTAAGATTGACTCACTGTAACCATTTTTTTATATTAAAATGTTAGGTTTAAAAGAATGATATTTTGCGAAGCTTATTTAACCCATATGGTATTAATCTATATCTAAATAAATGTGTTTGTTAGCACGGAAATTTAATATAGAATATTTGTGCCCTTTACTCTATACAGTTTAAACAAATATGTTAGAAGATATCGCAATGTAAAAATATACGGGCGACAAAATAATTAAGCGCGTGGCAGTCATTCGGTCCGGTGCGGTAGGTACGTGGGGATTCTGGCCTCTGGGGGCTCCGGAGAAATTCAAATTCAAAATATTTACTGCACCATAATGTTTACAAGTACAAGGTGTTACTGTATTAAACAGTAAGAGATACCTATAGTAATTGTTACTTTAATAATATAATCGAAGCCAATCTAAACTAATAGGTATTATAAAGAGGAAAGGTAAGATTTTTTGTTTGTTACAAGTACGATTTAACTCAATTTAATATGTTAGATAGTCGATTTATCGAGAAAGGTTATAAGCTATATTATGTGACGCAGACGAAGTTGTGTGGGTCAGCTAGTAACACATAAAACGGGATATCTACCAGGTTTACTTCTTCTTCCTACCCTTATCCCATTCTACTTGGAGTCGGCGCAACACGATTTTTTCTTCCAGTCTCCTCTGTCAATCGTCACGCTAAGATTTCCTAATTTTTCTTTCATATCTTTTACTATTAACAATAAATAATGAGACTAAAATCAGCAGACTCACATCGGGAGTAATATCGGGATTGTATTGTTTATTATTTGTTTGTTTAAAAGTAGTTAAATGCCGGGTGGTGCGCGGAACGTAGCGCGATTCGTTTTTGCTATCGTAAGTCTAAGTTTGGTTCGTCTTCAGCGCACAGGTGCACCGCATCCTGTCCCGAGAACGCACCCGCTATAATTATTGAACATCTGTCGCCCGAACTGCGCAGATCGCATTGTACACAGACCTACCATCTTTGTGAAATCAACAAATGCGGAACGTCGAAGGCATTATATTGAACTGAATAGCTTCACAGATGTTAAGACCTGTTGATTCAGTCCATTTCCTCGTCAATGCGATTGTCGGAGTCTCGTCCTGTTATTTCCGCACACGACTGCGAGTGCCGGTCGACGGAAGGAAGCAATTCCAGCTTGCTAACGGGAATTCTATGCGCTTGTAGATAAAGTACAGATAGATAGATTTTCAACTTTATCATTAAATTATTATGTAGGTTTATGGTTGATTGAGATATTTCCACAGTTTCAGGTAGCTCGTCTATACAATATATAAATGCAATAAATGTTTACTTTCCAAGTTATTAGAAAATCGCGTTGATAAATTAAAATAAATAGTGTTGAATCAGGTACACGAGACTGTGACTGTTATCGAAGCAGTAATTTTGTTTCGCATAATAGGAGAACTTATTGAAGAAATGCCTCGGCGAAATCACTTACACAAACGCAATAAACATAGCATTTGCCAACTGATATAGATCTGTTTCAAGATGCAATTCTGAACGCCAAACCACTCCATTGCATTCCATTTAACCATTGGAGCATTTTGTTCACAATAGAGTTCAAGATAAGAATGTACTTATCAGGTTTGATTGAAAATTGGTTAAGGTTTACCTAGTTGGTCTACATTTCAAAATAGATAGACTACTAGACACCTCGCTACTTTGTGTCGTCAAGGAGAGCCGATGTAGATTGCATGGCAATATCCTGTGACGGCGCGGGCGGCAGTAATTAGTCAGGCAGGATTAAATCATGCTGACGATCTCCTTGGTAACGCTAAGGCAAATTGGTGTAAACTCCTCGAAGCTCACCCTGGAAACTAATCCTAAATATTAATGCTCTAAATAACTCGATGATTGCAAATGTGTTTACATTTTGAGCGCAGGTTTAAGTAATGTATGTTGAAATGTATTACAAAATGGTTATCTGCCTTAGTAATCTTAGATCGATTACTGCGATATACATATTTCTAGAAAAAAAAAATGGATTTACAAAATTGGATTGATAAAATGAAACATGATCAAGATAGGAAAAGTGAACTAGAATTTAAGAGCAGTCAGAAACAGTACAGTCGATATGTTTCAACACAGATGTGCAGCAAAACAAATAAAACAATGCAGTAACTTGTGACGTCATACGGACAAAATAGTCCACACATGCAGGTATTGTGCGTGGGAAAGCCGCAAGGGAACTGCCTTTATTAAGAACAGTAGCCATTCAGTATACATTGTCTATTATTTTACTATGTAACGCGTAGTTGTAGAATTTCTGTCGAAATTGCATTCAAGGATATTTCAACATTTTCAACTTTGTTAATGTGCAACACAAATCGCATTAATTTTCGACATTTATTTATATATACATAGCTGGAATTTGATTTGATTAAGATATTATTACCACATACTGCATTTTGTGGGAATTAACATTGCATTTGTAAAAGAGATTTTCTAAGAATACGTAGTTTGAAAACTTCGTGTTAGGAACATGTGCCTGTTTATTTATTTATTTAAAAATACAATCATTATAATAAGGAAAACCATTCATACCACGAGGAATAATCTGTATCGCCTGTTTTAGGTATTATATTATAGATTGTGATACGTTAAACCCAACTTTGTTTATAGTGGAATTCTTATCAATTTTATACGTAACATAATATTTTGCGTACCGAACACATGACCATATTTGGTCATGAATACTTCAATTCTGTCATTCATGATAAGATTAGTACTATCTTATACTTACGTTACATTTATCTTATCTACTACGCTACGCTGAATTCTTTGTTGGGCAGGCAAAAAGTATTAATGGGTCGAATGTTCTTAAATATGTAATATCTAAATCGTACCTGTGCCTTATCGATTAGAAATAAAGCCTATTTATTAGTTTCTTACGCAAAATAAACGCTGGAAAATTGAACATGGAGTTGCAGACACCAGCCCTTTATACAATAGGGGATCGGACTGAGTCAAAAAAATATGATTCTAATTAGTCCGTCAGTAAGATTATCGAAAAATATTGGATACGTGTTTTTTGTTTTATCTAATTAATAAAAATTTCACGTAGATAAAACGCGTCAAAGATCATGAGTGCCTGGTTGTGACGTCATTTGTAGGTAAAAAATGTACTGACATGTGACATTTTCGAGTAGTTCACGAGTTTTCGAAGCACTGTATCGTCTTCATTTTTTGTTTATGTGAAAAAAGAAATATACGTGTTCAATATTTTTTAGAAATCTATCTGACGGACTAATTAGTTTTCTTTTGTCCGAGTTTCTTTTAACTAATGGATTGATTTTTTCTGTTTCAGAGGTAAAAATGTCCTGAACCAAAAAAGTGAACTTGAAAAGGCCCTGTCGAAGCACAAAGAGAAGCAAGTAATGAACCAAGTAAAGGAACACAAGGAGACACCAGGTAAATGGATTACAGATGTGCAATTGTTCCCTTCTTCACAAATACGCTTTTTCTAAAAAAAAAAGGTTATTGTCGGAACGACCTTGTCGCAAGTATGCCGAAATTCCGTGTATTTTGGGTATTATGTCGAAGTTGGTTATTAGAGCACAATCAATTACGATTCTGGTAAAAGATAATATTATTGATTAACAGGTGTACTTAGGTACGTAAAAGTAATCCCCGAAGTATAAACATCGTCGAAGAAAAACAAGTTTTATGCCTTTTCGCGACTATAGTTAGCCCAGTTTAATAACAATAGTTCACAGCTACTGGACCTTTGTGATAACAGTGCTTATCAGAAACTTCCGGCCAATGTTTGCTAAATTAATAACCAATATTTGAATATGTATACTTTTCGTAACTACACTACGCGGATTAGTGATCGCAGGTTGAGAAATGAACATTCAAGGAGGCTCGTAAAAGTTTGATGTATTATGTAGGCAACGGTGTCAGTTGGTCAGGATACAAAAGCGCGTAGTTTTACTTATTACATCAGAGTCGCATTATCACGTATTTGATATAACATTAGGTAACTGAATTATTAAACTGATCGGCAAGCGCGAGTTGCATCCGGTGCGGTGGCTTATGGTTATGTAGCTCAATCGTTTAATCAAATCTTACTACCTGCCTTAAGATAGATGGGCATTACCTATTACGAGCCATTAGATATGTGGTGTGGATCATTAAAGATGAAATAAAATATGTACATGTATAACATCACCCCTGTAGTTCCCGAAGGGTTAGCAGAGGTGTACAATAGTAGGTACAACCACATTTCACCAGTTATATGTTTAAGTTCTAGGCAATATAGGGCGAGCCTATTATCATCAACAAGACACAATCACACAATCCGTAGCTGCTTTTGAAAAATTCTTGATGGTTAAACCCAATAACACTTGGCTCGACCCTGGAATTAAACCCGGGACCTCATGCTCAGTCAGCAGTGAAGCCAATAAAGCAGTTAAAGTATTTCACTTTGACTTGAAAATATAACGTGCATTACCTGCTAGGCTCGCTTTTACTCTCAAAAATATTCGTCGACGATCAAATCGGGATTCCACAAAACTCGTATGGCGTTTTTTTGCTCACATATTTGGACGCGGGCCTTTATCCGGTGCAGTTTGATATGAAGCGCAGGTGCACTCGGCGGCCGTTCACCCCGAAGGCCAATAATTGTGGACACATTCCTTGTAAACACACAATGTAAAGTCCAACTCAATAGCATCAGTTTGTGCATACTTGAATGCATTTGTAACAATTTTCTCTAAATGGTTTTGTACGGATGTCGATGACCACCAAGGTTGGATGAAAGTGAAACTGCATCTGGTTATTTCCCGTCTGTCCGAACTCTGATTGGTCGAACGAGGGAGAAATTACTTCGATAGATAAAAGCTTACAACTTTTGCGGTGGTTTCCTTATAGACTCATTAAGTATCGCTTGTGCTGCATTTAATTAATTGTGTCATTAAGTGTGTGTGTCCAGCAAACAAGCAAACTCTGAAATTGCTGTAACGTTAGCGTAATAGCCGCAGGGGTAGGTACTGTTAGCTCACTCGGGAAGCTTTTGTTTTACTTCGCGGACTCGATACGACGACCCAGTTATAAATAAATAAATAAATGTCATTGATTTGACAGAGCGTTAGATTTTCTGAATTTGCAATGATTCTAAGTATTTTAGTTCTTGTTTTTTAAAAGTTGCCTTGTAGTTTGCCTTTGCAGCAAAACATAGTGGTTAAATATGTTAACCTCACTTCATAATGTAAATAAATACCTATGTTTAACTAATAAAGATTCTGATTCTAGAAATCAGTTACATTTGATTCAACAAAAAAAATTAATGCTAACTAGTGCTGGTGGCCTTTACTCATTAGACCAGTATTTGCAAAGACCGGTCCACCTTCACTTGCGCTTTCAATAAAGTTGATGACAACATTTTTGTTCACATAACTACATACTTAATCAACCTAGATATACGTTGGGGTTTTACCAATTATAACCGCACGGCCTTGGCCGTCACGTGTGAAACGGGTCCGGGATATCTTGGTGATTATGTCCATGGTCAAAAATCAAGCTTAGGTGTTCACTGACTCTTTTGAATCGTTAAGAAGCTAATTGACTTGTCAGACCAGTAAATACATTTAATAAAACTAATTGATGTCAGTTCAAAAAAGTAAATTCCTATGAAGAAGGAATAGATATTATATTATATTTCCGCCACTATTAATGGTTTGATGGGTTCTCTTTTACTGCTCGTCTCCGGAGCATACTTAAACTCACGTCTTTTTCCCAGTATAAGGAATAAGCTATAAAAAATAAACAGCTACCTGCTACTATCCTTACATCCTTAAGCTTCATTCACGTTTATACACGAGTAATACGTGCCAGGCTTTTCTGAAGTACAATACCAATAGCAGCAGCCACGCAGTCTGGATCTTGTGTGCGGTTGATGGCAATAGACTCGCCCCTTAATACATGGGACTTAACAATGGAAAAATAACTGGCGAAATGTGGGTGTACTAACGGGACACCTCTACCTAAACCTTCGGGCAACACAGGCTCGATGTTATATGTTATTAACAATTAGGTCAGTGTATGTCCTTCTAGGATGACCTACTAACAGGTCCATATTCTCGTTCCAGAGCTGGAGCGTATGATAGCCGAGCGAGCCCGTCGCCGGGAGCAAGCTGAGCAAGCGGAGCAAGGGGAAGAGGAGCCAGAGGCGGGCGTCAGCACCGCGCTGCAACAGCTGCGGGCGCGCCTGCGTCACGCCGCGCCCCCATCCGCCACCTCCGCGCACTGAGCGCCCTGTGCCTGCCTAACGTACCTTTACCGCGGTCGCTATGAGAACAGGGGTGACATTTTTTGACGTTTCAACTGTCAAACTAACGTCAAGTGCACATGTACGGTCAGGGAGAAGTAGGTACTGTTTTTTAGATTGATTGATAAAAACTGACAATTGTGATTTATACGGACAATTTCATTGATAGTCAATTTGCCAAACAATCCTTTGAACTGACTGTACATTTTGAAGTTAGCACGTCCGCGTTCGGGACCAGTCCTGTTCTTATTCTGATCGCAATCTCCACCCCGCAACCCCTCAATTGCCAACTTAATTATTAATATACTGAAACACGTTTAGTTAATCCGCTCCTCCACAAACCTCATAGTTCTGCTGATGGGACATCGGCAAACAACTCAACCTCTAAGATTGGCTAGTTTTGTGCAAGAGCTGTCACTGTATTGATATTCAATCAACCTCTTTGGTACTCAAAACAGCAATAAAAAAAAACCTAAATTATTATTAGATCAGTAGTCGCACATCATGAATGTTGTCTGTGATTAGCGCCATCTGTGTGTAATAGTAGGTAACTCTCACTATCATAGTCACGCTTGTTCAGGTGATGGTAACATTGAGAAACTTGGTCTGGGGCCTAGGTGGAACTATATTGAAGTTAAACATTTCAAGGGTTAAAAATAATGATATAAAAAACGGGATTAAGGAAACGGAAGTGCACTGTAATTATAAGCATTGAGCGAGTGTCGCTGAAGTGTGAGTGATACGCTTTGATTGCCAAAGCTTGATTGATTATAATAATCGGTTATTTTATTAAGTAAGTCGAACGCTTTAATCTTTTTTTCAACGAAAAAGGTCACTTAAAGTGTCACAAAATTACGGTAGCGATTTATTTGTTATTTACTATTATTAACAATATGAGTGTTACTTACATGTTACTAACCACTCATAATTCGAACATTTTTATTATTATTTATGCACACAATTATTTAATTGGACTATACGTAATATATCGAACAACTATATGACTGAGGAATCGACTGCGAGTGTTGTAATAATAAATAGGGGTAACGTCGACTTCAAGCAAGAGATTACAAATATTTTTCTAAACTTTTTGACGTCACAAATCTTAACAATTCGTAGCGTTCATTCGTAAACATTTACTGTTCTTGTTGTACTCTGTAACTTATCTTTCGCTGTATTGTTTATATTAGATCTAACTGTCAAAGTAATTATTGTAATCTATTTTATGACATTAAATATTATAGAGAGTAGATAGATGTTTGCAATTTACAGATGTATGGATTTAGAAATATTAAAATATAATACATATTTTATTGTCAGAGTAGAAATCTTATGAAAATTAGAGTGGATCCTAAATAGAGTACCCGTACTTACATATTAAAGTTGAAAAATATATTCATACAATACAAGCCTAATCAATAATAATTGTGAATTTAACAAATAGCTTTATGGGCACATAATATATTATAAAAATGTCTAATTTTCTACAGATCCTTGCACCTCATCGGCCTTCCTTAGTATTGACTCCAATGAATAGTTGACCATTGTATTAGAATTTGAAGTGTTCATGAAAGTGATAGAAAAGTATTTTTATATATTTGAGATGCCTGGAGGTGACTGCAGGTTTTCAAAGTTTAATCGATATTCGTAGTAACCCCGAAGATACATTTAAATATTCACTACACCTAGTAGATGTTAAAAAATGAATAACAATAATAATTAGTAACATTTACTTTAAGATAGCGTTATTTAAAATGCCTAGAAATGAATAGTGATTCAGTCGCCATCTGCCGAATGATTTGAAGCTTGCTATTTATACATTTTGATGAATCTCTGAGTAATAATATTCGACCTTCTAGTATTTGTATTGCAATTATCTTTATCTTATGTATTCATCAAACATTCTATATATTATCTCGCTATGTAAACCTCATATAACATAATATACTTATTACGTTCTCTAGTGTGCCTATTTATATAAACTTGTTATTTACTTTCAGAGTATTAATTATTTATCGTTATAAGTTAGATTGTAGTAGGATGACGATTCTCACAAAGATACCAAAATTACAAAAAAAAGATGTAGATAGAACTATCATTTCACTTGTTATTCTTTCACTTTCTATGATTTTCTTTGTCAAAATGCTTCCCTTTTCTGTTAAGATTATTGTTAAGTTATTGTAACTTAGTACAAAGTGGCTCCTTCATGAATGAAGGTTAGTTATAGGCTTCGGAAGCTGCATCGTGGCCATCTTAAGTGCGACATTATTGACGAAAGTAGTGTTTAAGTAAACTTACTCTTTGTATTTATAGACATGGAACCTGTATGAAAATGATTTGCATAGTCAAATAAAAATGTTTTAGAATATTTCTTTGGTTTTTGTTTCACCTAAGTTTTCTCAATAAAGTTAAAGTTAATCGTCTAGCGAAACTTTGGAAACATGTCGGGCATTTCCAAATACAAGCAAAAAGATTTGAATTTGCTTTATGGTTGTTAAAAAAAACCCTTAACAAAACCAAAAGGCACTTGTTCTCCCCGCCATATCCATTGCGATCATATTTGTGTTCTGTTAAACTAAGTAACTCTACACACACGCGTCTCTACGTGTCGTAGAGTAGAAGTACTCTACGACGCACAGAATGTGTGATTGCCAGTTTCGTGAAGGGTCTTTTTACACCTTGCTACAGTCCAGGCTCCAGCACACCAGTAAAAACACTTTTATTGTGACAGCGCCTGTAGAGTAACAGTGGTTTTCGTAGTGCAAGTATTACGAGTACCAGTAAAGTCGAGTGACGGTACCCATTAGCAATACACTCTTAAGTGATATTGCCATTTTTATCTACTAGGCAAGTGTACCTACATCCGAACTACGAGTACACTCTGCACTTTTTTACCCACTACCTACTCATCGAATTAAAAGAAATGGAGCAGAAATTGCATGAAATCAACTGTCTAGTAAATTAGGAGCGACTGCCTATCTCCCCCATACCCTTTGGTAAGACTGCAGACAGGGCTATTGCGTATCTTTTTAAATTTCACTGGCTATCATAGTGTCCATAGATTAACTGTCAAATGGTTATGGTTTGGTACAACATATAACCATTTGACAGTTAATCGATGGACACTGACATTTAAAAAGATACGCAATAGCCCTGCTTGTTGTCAGTAGGTAGATACAAATAAAAAAAAATGAAGCTCCAGTAGCATGTAATGTTCGGATTAATCACCCATAATTTACATTTCGACAAATATAATTTACTCTGTAAAAAGTTTTAAACTTTTAAACTTTTGGGCCACTGACTACCTGTACCGACTGCTAAGATCTACAAATGCCAGCTGGGGCCAAAGGGTTTACACGCTTTCCGAGGCACCGTCAGGCACCCTAGCAATATTATATCCTGTCAAGTCCTCCACGGCAACCCTTAATAATTGAAGCTACTCTTTGCTTGAAAATAAAACAACTACCTAAACCACTTATCGCGATGCTAAAGTGACAGGTCTACATCGATTAGATATCAATTATTCTTCTTCACTTCCTGCTGCAATGAAATGAGGCGCCAGTAGCGTGCGCAGTTACTTTGACATTAGTTAATTGTGCCGCCGAACAAAGCTTAACATAATTTACGTCATTATGGAGTAAATGCTCTTAGGCAGTGGTTATATGGGCAATAAAATTGTGATACGCTAGCGTAGTAGAGACGCTATAGTCTATTATAGCGTAGTGGAGACGCTTTAGTCTATTATAGCGTAGTAGAGACGCTATACTCTATTATAGCGTAGTAGAGGCTATAATCTATAATAGCGCGGTAAAGACGCTATAGTAGGTATAGTAGGTATTTTAGCGTCTCTACTACGCTTGTATCGAAGGGTTCGATAGATTCGATCACTTGTTCTTTAGTTTCCAATACAAGCGTCATTTTCAGAGTATTATATTTGTCAAAATCAAAGGAAATTACTTGATAACTATGATAAAGCCGGCGAGAAAGTTAGCAGCTCTACTGCTCTCTCTTACGTTCTGTATCAGGAGGATCCAGGATGAAATTACTTTGCAATTTAAAAGAACAGGCATATACAATTCAATAATCTGGTAAGTGACAATGCCAATGGTTACGACCATTAACATTGACCCTGAAACAAGATACCATGTTTGCTTAGTTTCAGTGTAATGATTATGTGTTCGTGACTATGCCGGTTTAAAAATGCTATTGGTAATGTAATAGTCATTATTTACCCAAATAAGGCTACTTTTACCATTTGATATGTACCGTGATATTAAAGCTTGGGAAAAATAAACACCGTTGAACCTATCATTATTGTGTCGTAAGTAGTGATCGCAAACGCTATTCCTTAACATGAGGTGTTGGGTTCGATTCCAAAGTCTTTCCATCTGGAATTATCAATATATATATTGATATTATATAGGTGCCCGGAGTCTGGGTTCGTGTCCGGTTGATAGCAATAGGCTCATCCCCCATTATGTTAAACTGGTGATATGTGGGTGTGATACCAATAAGCACACCGCACACCACTGCTCTCCCCGTCGGGGAATACAGGTGTGAAGTTATGGGTACCAAAGCCATTTTCAAACGAAATGGAATGTGGGTTTGTTTGTACTTATATATTATTTACTTAACAATATTGAGAGCAAAATACAGTAACCACCTGTTTGGCTCTGGGCTTATGCCAATGTCATTTGTTTAACGAATTAAGCTTTGTTTCTTACCAGTTTAGAAAACTTGGAGAAAATGTAACTAGTCCATAGAAATCAATGGCATGTGACACTTTAAGAATATCAATACCGTACCAGCTCTATATTAACCATTGAAATGGTTTTTGTATCAAGTGTTCAACATGGTACTCTACTCCAAATAATAGTGAATGTGGATTTCAATATTTTAGTAAATTTATGCATGTAACGCCTATATCCTAGCCTCACCATGTTACAATTTTGTCGTCTCTTCCGCAGAAATAGACGTACAGAAATGATTTTCGTCGTGGAAACCGTATGATCGTTTCGCGATTACATGATTTATGGTGCTGTTAAGGCCGTTGCAATGGTCAAATCCCAAAAACGACGTATGTTTAAAGAAATTTGTTGAGGAATCCTTCCGTACGATTTCCATATAAAAAATATATGTTATACTTAAAGTCATCACAAATAATTCGTATTGTTTAAAATTTTAATAAACCTTCACATTATTTAATAAAAAATCGTAGTATGTCTTAACCTAAATCGAATTTTGTCTCTGTAACGGCTGAATAGTTCGGTATGAATTTTATACCCAAAAATACGTAGTGATGTATTTAACAATCCGTATTGTTTACTTTCTCTGATTTGTAATAAAATTTTAAAATAATAAATTAATCCCCGACATTTTGAGGCAAAAGCGGCGCGAGACCCGTCGCGCATACTTGGAACGCGCTGCGCCAGTGTCTCGATGACTGTTGTCACGGGTGAACTGCACGCATGTCATTACTTCAGAAATAAAATTCAAAAGTTCACGTTTTTAATGTTTTTTGAATTAAAACATATTGTAAATTGTATAGTTATCAATATTTCGTGAAATAAGAACAGAAAATAAGTTTGTAAATATATTTAAAGTAGTTTGTAATTTCGTTTTGTTGTTTGCACCTATCATAGACTAAGCTGACTGTGCCTAATAAACGTAAAGTGACGCGTGGCCGAGCTCTCCAAAACTATTGGTAAATTACCTACGTTTCTTAGTAGATATTTTGCTATATAAATATATCTATGATATTATTTTAATTTTGGACTGCCTCGTTGGTCTAGTGGTCGTAAGCACGATGCTGAGCATGAGGTCCTGGGTTCGATTCCCGGGTCGGGCAAAGTGTTATTGGGTTTTTCCATCAGGAAATTATAAGTAACAGCCACGGAGTCTGGATTTGTGCCCGGTTGATGGCAATAGGCTCGCCCCTATTATATGGGACTTAAACATAACTGGCGAAATGTGGGTGTACTATTAGGTACACCTCTGCCTAACCCTTCGGGGATTACAGGCGAGATGTTATGTTTTCTACTGGTGTTTATTGTTTTATCGCTTTTAACTATTTTGTCTTGAGAATTTCGTTTGATGGAAGATGGAAATCTGGATGACTGATGATGTCTCGTACCTAATGATGGACTCTCATACTACATGATACATTTTGAAGGTCTGATGAAGACCAGGTAACTGCTTATCGGTTTTCAGTCACGGAAATAGTCAGAATGCTCCAGCTTTCAGCTTTTATCTAATTGAGCAGGGATGCTAATAACATGATACATTTTGAAGGTCTGATGATGACCAGCTAAGTGCTTACCGGTTCTCAGTGACGGATGTAGTTAGAATGACCTAGCTTTAAAATTTTATCAATCTGAGCACGGATGCTACTACATAATACATTCTGAAGGTCAGATGATGACCAGCTAAGTGCTAATAGGTTCTCAGTGACGGATGTAGCTAGAATGACCTAGCTTTCAAATTTTATTGATCTGAGCACGGATGCTACTACATGATATACTTTGAAGGTCTGATGATGACCAGCTAAGTGCATAACGGTTCTCAGTGACGGATACAGTTATGATGCTACAGCTTTCTGCTTTTATCTTATTGAGCACGGATGCTACTACATGATACATTTTGAAGGCCTGATGCTGACCAGCTAAGTGCTTATCGGTTCTCAGTGACGGATGTAGTTAGAATGACCACCATCAGGTAAATGGCACCATCAGTCTCCAAGGCCTCCTCGAGCTCTTTCAAATGAGTCCAAACACGATGATTCTACTCAGTGCCGTCAATGAGATCCTATAACCTTCGGAGTCCACCATCAGGTACGAGACATCATCAGTCATCCAGATCTCCATCTTCCATCAAACGAAATTCTCAAGACAAAATAATTAAAAGCGATTAAACAATTAACACCATTAAAATAATAAAAACATTACATAACATCACGCCTGTAATCCCCGAAGGGTTAGGCAGAGGTGTACCTAATAGTAGGCGTGATGTTATGTTATGTATGTTATTATTTTAATGGTGTTGAGATTTCGAGGACGCCTTGGAGACAGATAATGTCATTTACCTGATAGTAGACTCCAAAGGTAAGTAAAGGATCTCATTGACGGCACTGCGTAGAATCGTCGTGTTTGGACTCATTTGAAAGAGCTCGAGGAGGCCTTAGAGACTGATCATGCCATTTACTTGACGGTGGACTTCGAAAGTGGGTACAGGATCTCATTGACAGCGCTGTGTAGAACCATCGTGTTTGGACTCATTTAAAAGAGTTCGAGGAGGCCTTGGAGACTGATAATGTCATTTACCTGATGGTGGTCAGCCTAGTTATATCCGTCACTGAGAACCGATAAGCACTTAGCTGGTCATCATCAGACCTTCAAAATTTATCAAGTAGTAGCATCCGTGCTCAATAAGATAAAAGCTGAAATCTGGAGCATTATAACTATATCCGTCACTGAGAACCGATAAGCACTTAGCTGGTCAGCATCAGGCCTTCAAAATGTATTATGTAGTAGCATCCGTGCTCAGATAGATAAAATTTGAAAGCTAGGTCATTCTAACTACATCCGTCACTGAGAACCGATAAGCACTTAGCTGGTCATCATCAGACCTTCAAAATGTATCATTTAGTAGCATCCGTGCTCAATAAGATAAAAGCTGACAGCTGGAGCATTCTAACTATATCCGTCACTGAGAACCGATAAGCACTTAGCTGGTCATCATCAGACCTTCAGAATGTATCATGTAGTAGCATCCGTGCTCAGATAGATAAAATTTGAAAGCTATGTCATTCTAACTACATCCGTCACTGAGAACCGATAAGCACATAGCTGGTCATCATCAGACCTTCAAAATGTATTATGTAGTAGCATCCGTGCTCAGACAGATAAAATTTGAAAGCTAAGTCATTCTAACTACATCCGTCACTGATAACCGATAAGCACTTAGGTGGTCATCGTCAGACCTTCAAAATGTATCATGTAGTAGCATTCGTGCTCAATTAGCTGAAAGCTGGAGCATTCTGACTATTTCCGTGACTTAGAAGCAATAAGCAGTTACCTGGTCTTTATCAGACCTTAAGAATTTATCGTAGGAGTGAAATAACTAATGAAAGCTAGGTTATTACTTCATTAGTCAAAGTGTATAATTTATTATTAAATATTAGTGCTCAGTAAAATAACTAATGAAAGCTAGGTTATTACTTCATTAGTCAAAGTGTATAATTTATTATTAAATATTTTATTCATACATTATGATGTAGGTACTCTAAGAGAAACAAAATATGTTAGGCAAATACGATGACTACTCTGCGACACATTTCTGTTCTTTGGTACGTTTTTCTGTAGTACAGTCGTTTGCCGGTAGGGGCCGAAAAATAAACAAGAGCCAGTACAGAGGTCAAATCGTCAAAGTCATCTACTGCTGTGATCCCCTTAATGTGTATGCAGCTTTAAAAAATACTGTTGCCTACTATGACGGAAGACGACTTTTCAAATGACACGAGCAGCCAATTACCTGCGTTGCATTAATATCATCAGTTATTGAATGCATCGAACGTATTATTAGCGAATAATTAGTTGGGGAAATTCGTCGAGTTGTTGAAGCGTAAAACGCTTTCGTTTTCTTAGGACACGGGAGACACGTCCACCGGCGGTCAGCGAGTGGAGACTCCACCCCCGGCGATCGCGGCTTCATGAGCGTGCCGTAACGCGCCCTCGTTCAGTCCACAATCGAACTCCTTTCGTGCCTCACGTTCACGTACAATGTAAATAGTGCGTAGCACGTTGTTACCCGTAACAGTGATCAAACCAATATGTTCAACAAGAAACTTTATTTTACGTTAATAGCATTATTAGTTATTAGTAATGTTGTTTGCGGGAAGAAAACTAAAAAAAGTAAACGGCCCAAGGAGCAAGAAGACACATCAACCACCTTACAACCAAATGTGGTCGCATATTCAACTTTTGGATTTAACGATGTTGGTCCCTACGATGGGTTTGTACCAACCTCGCCGGATTATGCCACCTTCCTGAGTGGTGGCAATCAGAATCAAGAATCGTCTACAAGATTATACGCTCCAGCATTTCCAAGTTCCTTGGACTCATCAGGATTTGGTGGGAATTATGGTCCTCAGACTTTTGACGGTCAGTCCTTCGGCGGTAACGAGGACAACATGGGGCAAGCCGGTATGTTACAGTATTCTTCTAGTTCAATGAACTTTTTTAACAATCCCAATATTGGCACAACTGGCGAACAAAGTAAAAACATTGATTCTGAAGATACTCATGGGCAAAATGGAGAAGATTCTGATGCACCAGTATACGGCACTAAAATAAATTCTCGACATAAGTACCGACCTATCAATCCGTTTAATGATACTGAGCTCAATGTGTTTAATAATGGCTATACAAATTTAGCAGACGAGAAATATTTAAACTTTCCTGATGTAGAGTCAACTCATGAAAATAAACCTGCATTTAGTGAATCTAACGGTAATTATCCAAATTCCAATTACAATGTTCAAAATTTTGATCAATCAGAAAATGAGGACTTTGGAAAACCAGCATCCTCCAGTGTACATAATAACATACTAAAGTTTCCAAGAGTTGTGGATTTTACAAATTTGAAACCATACCAGACCGAATTAGATACTAGCAAGTTTTTCTCTGGAAACAATCAACCACTGAGTTCACAAAATGCCATGAAAAACACTCAAATGGAAAATAGTTTTTCAAACACCTTTAATTATAATAATAACAATAACAAGTTTATGGATCCCTCTCCGAAGTTAGAACAACAACATTACAATATGAAAAATAATGAAGAATCCAGTGATAAGTCTGTAGTAAAAACGAATTCATTTTTTGATCAAGATACAAGTTACAACCATGTTAATACACGCCACAAAAATAATGCACAGACTAATAAACATTCTGAGCAAAAAAAGAAAATCAAGCATAAGCCAGCGTGGTCTTCTGGAAACTATAGCAATGACTTTACGAATTGGAAGGATTCCTCTATAAAAGGCTACGGATATTCCACAAATTTCAGTCAAATGAATTTCAAATATGATGTCAGTGAACCAAAAAAACCTTTTAATCCTGATGAAATAGTACCAGCAAGTAGCAACGTAGTTGATTTGACAAATTATCAATATCCGGAAACAGATTATTCGAATTTTAAGAAATTACCAGAATATAATGAAGATGATGATTACAGTAGTGTTTCTTTCAAAGACAAAACTAGGGCAAGTGATTATTTAAATCAATTCAAGAATTCCTTTAGTACTGTCCCGACTACGACATCATATTGGGGGACTGGTTTCAAATCTGCAGATTATTCATCCTTCAGAGACCATCCGAAAAAAAACCATTACAGTGAAATTAACAGCGACACCGTAGTTAACATACCGAAAAGACCACATAAATTAAGCTACCCAAAAGCTACAGAACCCAAATTGTCTGATTGGCCGCATGCGCATCACAGCAGACCACACAAACTGAACAAACCATCGAATGATTGGCAAAAAGATTTGTTCGACACAAGATATAAATCTGAAGAGGATTTGCTGGGTCTTAGAACTCACGATACGTCGCATCCAACATATTTACCAACATTCAAGCCCAGTAATAATGTATTTGACAACGATAATGAGTTCAAGAACCTAGTTGAAAAATGGAGGCAGTCATACTTGAAGACGAAATATAAAGATGTGCCAGTTCGAGATTATGAAAGTTACGGATCCGAACATAAACCAATGCACGTGCCCATACCGAAACCATACCCGGTAAGTGATACGCTTTTTAATGTTTCTTACAATTGATGTAAATTATCGTGTTATTAACAATGTCAGTCTAGCTATTTATGTGTATAATTGAGCAAAAAACCTATGATATGATGGAATGCGGATCGGAAAAGCAGACAACTCACGTCGCGCACTAATTTCCTCGGTCTTGGCCAGTAAAATGATGCGCGCTCGTGCGCCCAGGAGAAATCATGTAATATAACACTTCATCGGGATTATAAACTATACGTGTGATGGAAGTAGGGCTTTGTGCACATGTTAAGATATAATAAATGCACTTGGAAAGTCTTATGACACAAAAAGAAATCAAAATTGTGTAAGTGCACCTAGATCGATGGTTTAACGAGTAGTTGGGAGTCGATAATGAGCTCGACGACCCCCTGGAGTCACGCTACATTAGCTGCTATTGTAAGAAGTGAAAGCAATAACTGAGTGCAGCTTATCTACTGTTCAATACAGTTAAGGTCCTAGACCTTACCTAGCAGTTTATATAAAATCTTAAGTAGCCTAAAGCCAAACCGAGTGATGTTTGTCGTTAAATGAGCTGAGAGTGCTGAGACCCTGCACTTTAAAGTTGATGAGAACATATAACGTAAAAATGCGAAAAAGCTTTAACTGAAATTTGATGAAAACGATGGTTATAAATATTTTATTCACACAAAATTTGCATGACATGTTGTTTATTCCAAGACGAGGTGCTAACGTGTAAGCGATCATAACGAAGCTCGCATGAAAGTCAAGACATTATCAGCTAATCAGCGTACACGCTGCGCTGAACTTGTTAATGAAAAGGCAAGCAAGTGCGCATCACACTGCCACCGAGGGTTTTGTAGGTACATACTCATTCTAGGGAAACTAACGAGAAAAAATTCTAGGCGCTTTGGCGGAAAATATTATGCAAAGTCAAAAACGGTTTTAGTTTAGAAGCACCTACGTGAGATCGTTGAGGCCTGAGTAACTGTAGATATAGGTATGTATTTGTGGATTTTAACCCACCGTCCCCAACTTATGTAACTCTAATGAAACTGTATACACCTTAGCATGTGGTCGTTCAACATAACAATGTACTTTACCTTCTAGCTGTTGCATGGCATGCATTATTCGTAGTACTCACAATTTCACTTTTTACCATTCCTTCGATTTCGGTGCAAGTAGAGCAGTAACTGATAGTTTGTATGCATTGTTAGAAGGACATAAGAAAGTGTTTAGCGTTCGTGATAAATAAAATATGCTCTTACTTTTACTAGGCAATAAGTACTAGCATAATAAATCCAAAGAATCTCTTGTTAGATCGGTGAACCGATAAAATTGTATTGTAGACAGGGACTTGGAAAATATTTTTAATTGGAACTGATTTAAGTGTTTGCGTGTTATGATACTTTCTTGTGTTTCTATCGAATGTTTAAAAGACATTTATTAATTGACTTTGAACGTGTAGCAGCCCCGAAAGAACATTTCATAAATTAAAAATGTTACCTCAAGTGAAAGAACTTACTAGCACGTTTCGAATAAATATAGTATAAAAGACTAGTCTTGTTAACCAGAGATCTAAACCACTAGACAATTAATTATAATACAGTACTTATAATAGTAATAAGCGGGATGTGTAGAGCAAACATGAACTTGCAGATAGAAGTCCCTCACCCGGTAATAGTTCCGGTGCCGCGTCCATTCCCGGTGCGGGTGCCGGTCTCTAAGCCGGTCGCGGTGCCGGTGCTGCGCGAGATCACCGTGCCTATCATCAAGCCGGTGCCCTACCCGGTCTACAAAAAGGTTCCCTACCCGGTAGAGAAGCTAGTCCCTGTGCCTGTTGAAAAAGAGGTTAGTGTCCTCGATGTTGTACAGGCCAGATGTGCACATATTCAAGTGTACGTGTCAATGAGACAAAGCGCTTCAGTTTACGCAACGGTACCGCAACGATTTCGCGGTCAACCACGTTTACTTAGCATTTAGATGCAGATCTGACTACGTGGAACTGGTACATACTACAGTTGTTCATTAGGCAGGGTACCTCAAAGTACTTGTGCTAACTTTGCATGTTTTGCATCTGTCGATCACGGAAATCTATGAAAATTATTCCTTTACACGGTTAATGATTTTAATTTTCCCCACATTCAGCTTGTTGCATGAAGACTGTATAATTATTTCCTTCGTAATAGTAGCGTAGAGCATGCAAATTGCATGGCATTAGTGAAGCAAATTGAAATATTTAGCACCTTGAACTAGAGTGCCTGTGACTGAGCAACAATTATTTTTGTGTCCGAATAATATTGTACTATGTGTGATTCAGGTTAAAGTGCCGGTAGAGCAGCCCTATCCAGTACATATTCCCTACGTGCGGCCAGTGTTCCATCATACAAAGCCGGTGCATGAGGACCCAGAGAACTTAGAAGAGGATGACTATATGCGTCGCCCCGAGATAAAGAAACCTTCACAGTATAAGAAGAGACCTTATGGGTAACATACTGTCTTCTGTAACAACCTTCCACCTTCATTTTAATTGCTATAAATAGCAGTTTTAAACAAGGACCTACTGATTGCCTGTTTGTACAGAGGAAGCATCGAGAAATCATCTGGCAACTGTGATACCTATTGTTTTCTTGCTATGTGCTGTTTGGTATTTATCTAAGGACAGATTAGGGTGGAATATTTACATGAATCGTTTGTTGCATACAATGACTCCTAAATCTGGTGAGGTTAAGTGTAGACATGAAAAACATCTGTCAAAAGGCAGAGATGGTGTAGCTCCCAATAGGGAGAAATATAATAGTAATGAGCAAGGGAAGCCTTTGCAGAAGATATAATGACTACTAGCTACTACATATTTTAATACTCTTAATTAAGTGATACTGGAAAGTTTATTCGTTTATGGTAACTAATTGGGGCTGTAATTTTTACAATACTTACATACCTTTTGCGGCAATTTACAATCGTCTGTCAAATAACGTTGTATAAATAAACACGATTAAATCATATTTTACATAATTATGCAAACTTGTGAGCAGTTACGCGTGTCGGTAACGCACGATAGGTGCGACTGAAGTTCATAGACTTCAACTCGTCATTTTCGAAGGGACACGCACATGACTATTTCGTTCCTAAGTAATGACGTGTATTTCTGTGTAGATCAAATAGTTAAATAAATTACACAGGAAAAACTAATATCGAATTTCGGTTAAAAACTTTTGTCCATTCACGTTTTTTCCAAAAACACAAAGCAAATAGTGGTATGTCAATTCCTTCACAACTTTAAAAGGTTTTGCCACGTCATGACAGGTCATCGTTTAGAAACTCCATCATCAGCATTTCAGCCGAAAGACGTCCACTGCTGGTCATCTCTTCCCTCTAGTGCCCCTTTAGTTTAGCACACTCGACACAATTACCGGTCCCGTGCGTCTCGCATCCGACGGATCCTTCAACCTTCACCAGGTCATCGGTTCACCTAGTAGGAGGCCCTCTAACGTAACGTCTTCCGTTTTTAGAACTTAATTAAACATTATGTGTGTTGCAGTACCCGAAACAGATCACGAAGGCCGTCTCGTGCAAGTTACCAGGACCGCAACCGGAGGCGGTGGCCCGACCGCCGCCGCCCTGCGCCCCACAACCCTGAGTACAGACATCACTCCAGACCAACGGAGTTCCACTCACCTTCATACAAGCATCGTGACTACGAACGCGACGAAGAAGAAGAACACAGTGATTATGCCCAGTATTGTAGGAGAACAGGGAATTGCTGATCATTCAAAAACCCTCCCTAACACAGTGATGAAAGACTGCTTACGTATAAAAACCCCACTTTATTTAATTTAAGTTCTAACCAATGCATTTGTAGATCGTTTCTCATATTTTGCGCTTTATGTTCCATCGTTTAGGGAACTTATAAAATGTCAAATTATTTATTTTGAGCATGTGGATAATCTTGTTGATTAGTTAACTCTGTGTTAGATATTCGTAGAGTAAGTTTTTCGATTGGTGTTGAAAGCCACTGTGCCAAATAATCTTATGTACGTAATGTACTTACCCTTTTGTATTTTTATGTTTGTACTTAGTTTAAGTTCATTGTTAACTCGTCTTATTTTGTATAGTAGTTGTAATTATTTATCGATTAGCTAGTAAATTGATTTCGAAACAACAAACATTGTTTTTGTCGATGCTTTGACAATTACCCGAATACCATCTTCGATGAGAAAACTATGGTAACGGATACTATAATGATAGTTTCAAGAGGCAATTATTGGTAAATAATTCAATGTATTTATGTGGAAAACGTGTTTAGTTGAGGAGATCAGTCAGTTTCGCATGGGCGCCCGCTTTTACCAACGCTTCGATAAGCAGAATGCGTCTTACGCGTTAACAGAGAGAAATAATGCGACGCGAGACGTTCCTGACTCACAGTTTATTGTCCGCGCATATCAGATATTTGCAACTACTATGATAAGTCGTTAACGTAGTAAGATGAATAATCTGTTCATGTATATTTAATGAAGACTTTCCCACTGTAAGACATCAATCATCATTATATTCATCAGCTAGAGCTTTAGTGAATTAGTTGGAGTGCCAACATAGGCAGAGTGGTCTCAATTTCAATATGTGACTAAATAAGTACTACAACATAACATCACGCCTGTAATCCCTGAAGGGTTAGGCAGAGGTGTATCCATTAGCACATACACACCAGCATATTGCCATCAACCGGGGACAAATCCAAACTGACGAAATATCAACTGTGGGTAATCATCGAATAACCCCTCCCGCTCTTGGGCAGAGCGAAAGGGAGTGTCAGACTTCTACTGACTAAAAACTACCCATGTTCCTTCTTAGCCCTTCATGTCGAGGCCGCGGTATCTGCGAACAAACTGCAGCCCAAGGGGTTTACATACCTCACATGTACTTAAACAAAGTAGGGAAAAGATATTTACAACACGGTGAATTATTAAGTATATGGTGATGTTTTGATGGGAAATACCGAAATCCACGCGGGGAAGACACGTAAGCGGTATTTATGCGGAAGTAATTGATGTTTTATTAAAAGTGGATTTTCCTTTTTTTTATAGTTAATGTAGATAAAGTTGTAGGACTTCAGGCGTTGTGTAAGTATTTAAGTATTACCTGAAAAATTAAAAACTTGAACTGATGTTGGTTTTACTAAAAAATACTGTCGACTCATTAGGCAGGTTGGGTACGTATTTGAATATCGAAGATTAAAATACCTACGCTTAAAATATCGATGTTCAAAACATCGAAAATGGAAATATCGAAAGACCATAAAACCGAAACATAAAATATCGAAAGTTTATATTATCGAATGGTTAAATAACCTACGTCCAATACATCTAAAATCTAAATATCTACAAAAGTTACATCGAAATACAGATTATCGAATGTCCTAAATATCGAAGTACAAACTATCGAACGTCCTAAATATCGATGGGTACATATATTATTTGAACATCGAAAATTGATGTAATTAGTATGAGAGGAATAAGGTTGCTTCTGCAACGTCTCCGGCGCTACGGGAAGTGCAACCCCTTCGCCCTTGCGTAACAAAGGATAGGCACCCATGTTCACCTCCGCAGCTTCGGCTTGCTGGTCGCCTCCGGCGACCAGCCTCAGCCGCTACGGCTCCCACGGGTGCCTATGCTTTGTTACAGCGAGCGGGGGTTGCCCTCCCTTCGCGCCTCCGGATTTTTATATACACTCTAGGGGTAACAGCCAAAAGACTACGTAAATTCGGGGTACCCTAATTCGGTTTTCGAACAATTTTGACCTATTTTATCCATGAAAGTCAGTGTCCAGTGTACAAGCATAGGTCAATCGCGAAGGTATTATTTAGGTCTTTAAATTAAAATATATTTTTGAAAGTCAATATGTTATGCTACTAAAGTTAGTGACAGAAACGTATCGCTGCAAAATCGACTCCACGTAGTCTTGTATGCCCTACCCCTAGAGTGTAATTTAGAATCGCGTAGGCGCGGAGGGGCGCGGCAGCCCGCAAGCTGAGGAGCAGGTGGTTTTAACGCCCGCCGCCGCAGCTGAGGCTGGCCGGCGAAGCCGGCCAACAAGCCGAAGCTGTGGAGGTGAGCGTTTAGATCATCTGCGACGTTAAGCTCGCGTGGGACTGCCGGAGCCCTGCAGCGCCGGAGCCGTGACAGAAGCCATGCTTGCTTGCATGTTGCATGTATGCTGCAAGCTTGTTTGCTAGATGGTAATCAGTTACTAGGTGGGTTACAAAAAAAAAAACAAGGAAAACCTCATGTAATGTAGGTACTTTAATTATTTTTACATAATAAAAACCCAAAATAAAACACATTTGTACGCAAATGTACAATATAACCACTGCGATAATTTTTTTGTTCTAGACCATACCTGGGAACCCCCTAGTTAAGGAGATATTGGGGGTCAAAGTTACAAATTTTTCCCCAAAAAAAAAAACGTTTCCTAGCAAAATTTTTTGCGTAGGGGTACTTAGTTTTGATGTACAGAATGCTTCGTTAACGTCTGTGTGATGGGTTGATTTACACCCTGTATAATTTTTTTTCGGTATTTTAACTAGTAGGTATTTTGAACGTAGATATTATGAACTTAGGCATAATGTCATTCGATATTTTGAATCATTCGAAATTTTAATCATTCGGAATTTTAATTTTCGATGTTTTAAGCGTAGGTATAACAATTTTCGACATTTTGATACAATCGATATTTAAATTTTCGATGTTTTGAACATCGATATTTAAAGCGTAGGTATTTTAATCTTCGATATTCAAATACGTACCCGGCAGGTTATTTACAATAATATCATGAAGAAAAGAATAATCATGTAGGAGTAACTTAAGAGGGCGCAATTTAGGTGAGGTTACTTGCCTTTTGCCCACATTATCCTGCCCTGAATTAATAATGGGGGTTAAAAGACCTTGAACGAAACGGAAAGGCAGTTATTCTCCCCGTCTTTGTAATATATTTTTTGTTATCAATGGGAAAACCTGGGAACCTTCTAGTTACGGAAATATTAGAGATAGGAGATCAACCTTCCAACTTTTTCACAAGTATTGAGCAAAGTTTTGAGCACGTTACATTGAGTAGGTACTACCATAAATCTTAAATATATAAATATTTTTTCGTAAACATTTTTATTTAATGTCGAAACTAACTAAAAACTAATAAATAAACTAACAAGAAACTATAAAAGGGCATCAAAAAACTGCTCCTCAACGCTGTCAGCCGGTAATGTGCCCAAAAGACTGGCGGCATTGCCACGTTGTATGGCAACACTTAGCCTCTGGCCAAGATAAAAGTCAGCCCTTGGGTCACGAGAAGCGTCAACTAAGCGTTTTGAAATTTCCTTAAACAGGCTATGAGCACTCGGAAATATATATTACTTCAAAAAACAGGCATTTTCCATAAATATTTTCTTGTAGAGTCAAAGGCAAGGCAGATGATGATGACTTAGTTTGATGTACAGAAAGCGTGGTTAACGGGTCTGTGAAGGGTGCTTTTACAACTTGTGTATCAGATACACACAAGTTATGCTACGAAACGTGGGGAGTGTAAACATCCCATCGGGGCTGCGGGTTGTTCGAAAGAGATATCGCGACCTCGATACGAAGGGCTAGGAGGAACATTGGTGGTTTTGACGTGACAACGTCTTATAAATTGGTTTGCCGGGTGACACTTCAAGAAACTGCGTTACGCTCCGCTCACGTTATGCGCTCACAATGAGAGCGAGTGAGAGGCACGCGTCCAGAGCGAGAGAGAGAGAGTGAGAGAGATAGGCATACACACCGGTTCATGTCTTGCGCTTCTATTTTCGTTGTCACGTAAAACTTTCGCCCGTATACCGACTTTACAGGCAACCAATTTTTTTTTAGTCAGTAGAAGTCTGACACTCCCTACCGCTCTGCCCAGAGCGGAAGGAATCATTTGATAATTTCCCAACCTCCAAAAAAAAAGGAGTTTAAACATTGATTCGTGTTATCACTATCACTGTGTGGCGAAAGTCATAGCCAAGTTTTCTTTATCTCCCTAACTGACGTAAACTTACCATAAATTGTGATTTTCATTGCGCCACCCTTGGTTTGACGACTCCTAATTTTGAATAGTTTCATTTACCTTGCATCGTGGCTTCGTGTGGGACTTGTTTTTCCTTCGTTATTTTAAAAATAAAGAAGGACTCTACAAAACAAAGAAAATGAAACTAAATCGGATTTGTGACCGTGTTATAATGAACTTATTTACATGCAACACAATATAGGTAAGTAGTTAGCCAGAAGATAATAATCTTACTATTTATATATGTACTCATGCATGCTTAACAGGCGATCTCGATATAATTTATGTAAACATAGCTACACTTTTTTTTTTTTGTTGGGGGGTGGGAAATCATCAAATAACCCCTCCCGCTCTGGGCAGAGTGAAAGGGAGTGTCAGACTTCTACTGACTAAAAACCACCCATGTTCCTTCTTAGCCCTTCATGTCGAGGCCGCGGTATCTCTTGCGAACAACCCGCAGGCCCGACGGGACACATAGCAACACTCGGAGAATATTGGCCTGAAAGTAAGTAGGACTAAATACCGAATACCTATTCAGTGATTTCGGCGGTCTCCCCAGTTCTGTGCCCTAAATCTTGCCGGAACGCCCATACCAACCTGTTATCATCATCACATACATCCATACATCCCGTCTGACCTACGAATGCTCCTTAAGTAAAAGGGGAAAATATACAAATCCGTGATAAGACCTGTCGTACTGTATGGATCGGAATGCTGGGCTGTAAAGAAGATGGATGAAAAAGATTGCATGTAGCTGAAATGAGAATGTTGAGGTGGATGTTTGTGTGACAAGAATGGATAAGGTAAAGAACGAGTATGTCAGTGGAAGTTTAAAAGTTGCACCTGTTACAGAAACGTTGAAAGGGAATCGAATGTCGTACCTAGTATGGACATGTAAGACGAAATCGAAATCGCATGAGACTTAAAATGTGATGAATATAAATGTTGATGGATGAAGAGGGAGAGGAAGGCCAAAGAAAAGATGGATGGATTGTGTCAGGAATGATATGAAAGAGAAAGGAGTAAATGCCACTGTGACGTCTAACAGGGAAGAATGGAAAAAGAAAACGTGTTGCGACGACCCCAAATATAATGAGATAAGGGCAGGAAGATGATGATGACATAGCTACACTCCATAATTATATATCTTACTACTATTATAAATGCGAAAGTTTGAATTAATGGATGTTTGCTATTTTATCACGCCAGAACGGTTGAACGGAGCTGGAAACAATTTAACACAGAGCCAGATAATACTACTTAAGCTGCTTTTGTCCTAGAAGTACGATCTCGTGGACAACTCCTGAATACGGGCGAAGGCGCGGTCATAGGCTAGTATCCATCTAGATGAAGAGGGTTTCTGTGTAGACTCTCGAAGAATCATCTTCCCATGGTTCTCACATTTCCACAGATCATTTCACAACAGATAAACGTACTTATTGCGAACCGGAGTTTGCAATCAGTATTTACATATTATGAACTCTCGGTTGCTCCGAGCCGATCGTACAGCAAAATGTGATCAGAGAGCATTAAAAAACTGGCCAAGTGCAAGTCGAACTTTGCACATGAAGGGTTCCGTACCATCGTAGTAGGGGAGCCCCCTTTAATTTGTATTATTTGTTGTTATAGCGGCAACAGAAATACACATTTTGCGATATGTTTGTTTTCATAGTGTTTGTATAGATGACAAAGTTATATTTGCGGATTTTTAAATATCTCAAAAACTATTTTACACACATTTTACTACTTTTGAAGTGTCTACCCTTCAAACGATTGATTTGAGAAAAAATGGTTTAAGGAAAATCCATGTTATTTTTAAAGACCTATCTAAAGACACCCCATACGAATAGGTTTGATGAAAAATGTGTTTTTTAGTTTCAGTTCCATGCATAGAATGCCCTGTATCTTTTTTTTTTAATTTTTGTATAAAAATCGTAAAGCGGTTCACAGAATACATCTACCTACCAAGTTTCAACTGTGTAGTCCTAATAGTTTCCCAATAAAATAGCTGTGACAAACGGACAGACAGACAGACGGACAGACCGACTTGACGAATCTATAAAGGTTTTTGCCATTCGGCGACGGAACACTAAAAAGCGGTCGATTCTTTACATATTCAATAACGCTAAATCTTTTGATGTTGATACAAACCGGAATAATATGCATAATAGTGTAAGTACATTGATTTCATGCATGAGATAAATCTCATGAGACAAATATCCTGATAGTTTTAAATAATAAAATATCTTTATTTCAGACCTTAGCAGTTCATAAGTCTTAGTAGTAGTGGTTATTAACAGACTGTGCTTACATGCTATATTAGTGTTGTTAGTACTTAATTCTATTTAACATCCTACACCTAATCCTATACCTAATTTTACCCAGTGTCTTTGGATGGGGCAGTCCACTCCTGCCAACAATCATTTTCAGGATGCTGTTCCGAATGCTACGCAAACGTTGCAGTAGCCGCTTTATTACGCATGATGGCGTGAAAGCCATCAAAACATTCCCGACGCACTGCAACGTCGCCGTTTTAAGTAGGAATACGAAAAAAAACAGTTGCATGATTTGACCACACAATCACATAATAAGCAACTAGGCAAGAAACAAAATCTTGTAAAAAGTAACCTTTCGTTTAGACTCTTTCACTGGAATCGTTAGTCGTGGACTGAACAGTTTGCTTATAATTTAACATAAACGTCCACTTTTCAATACAGAATGATCTTTATTATTGATAACAGTGACATTATGACACCTTTACAATTGATTAAAGCAAAATGGAACTACGGGTTTGACAAGAATGGCTGATGTAGGAGGCACGAGGCAACGCACATGTACGGAGGAAGTACTTTATTATAGAAGGTGCCTCCTGGTTGTTGTCGATCCAAGTTCAGAAATAGACTTGAGTCGGTGCTATAAATATGGATGTAACAAAAATAGAGTCAGATCAGTTACTACAGGTAGCCACCTAGACTTATTATGTGACATAAGTATTTTTGTTCACATGACAAAGGTATTGTTACTGTGTCAAGATAGAAGATAGCTAAGATTTGTAGATAGTGGCATGGTTTTCGTCCTTTTCTACTATGTATCAAACATAAAACTACATATTATCTAGATCTACCTGTATAAAGACAATGCCAAGCTAACTTTTTGCATGAGAATGTTGCGGCAAATTCGTGGTCTGCATGTCAGAGTTTCAGGAAAGACTACGAACACACACACACACAGTACTACACAGTAATTAATTACTTTCAGCTTAAGGCCTTTTTGAATTATTTTTCATGGTTTGTTTAACAAAACCCTCACAATAAGTAATATATTTGAAGATTGAATTCCTACGTCACAAGATTCCCAAGAGGAGTGCTTCGTGTGGGAAAATTAGTTTACGCTGCCTTTTCTGCTAATAGTTACGGCGCGCAGTTGTAATTGCTCTCATAATTATGGCAGGGGGTGACGTAAAGTGCGCTTGATTTGGACAAAGCGAGTAATTTAATAACAATCAACACCGCACTATTCAGGGCCAGCGGTTGGTGGTCACGACTAGACGAAAATGGCCGAGATCTTAATGTAAAATGCTTTTATTCTAAGGATCCACTTTTCTGAGAAGCTTCGTCGTAGCTATAGGTAACAACGGTAGGTACCTACACAATTACATTTAATTATGTTTGATCTCTGACTTTGATTACACAATAACTTATTGTTTACTGGTAAAACAATTAATTTTATAAAGTTAGAAATATTAGTCACTACCTCAACAAAGGAACCGTTGAAGAGAGCTTGTATGTTATGATAGAGAAGAGAGGACAGGGTAGAGAAGGAGAAGGATGGAACGCGTCCTGCGAATTGAAAGGGGGAGTCCTGCTTTGTCCTGTGGTAAACAGTCGACCAACAGCAGAAATGCTTCTGCTTACAACTTTTTAGAATATCTTTGTTGCTCAATTTTAGGACCCTTCTATAAATTAATATTTACATTAATTAGCAATATTTATTTTAACAAAATCTAATACAAAAGCTGCATATCACTGGATAGGGGTAACAAAAATAACTTGCCAAAACTCTGGATGCAGTCTGTATTTGAATACATTTGTGCGAAAATATTTTTGCTCGTTTGCCTGTGGCTCTATATCTGGGTGGAAGGCATAGATAGACCAGGTACGAATAGATGGTGATGGTGATGATCTGGTGGTGTGGCCATCGGACTACCAAGTCAAGATATAAACCTCAGAGTTTTCAGATTCATATGCGTATTGTATAATTATCACTTACTTCGTTGAAGGAAAACATCCAAACAACATGAAAAAGCCCAGTCCGAGCCTCGTGGGCGGCATAGCATTCAGACACCAGATTAGACCCTAAGCATACGATAAAGAAAGAATGATTATGTTTATTGAGCAATTTGGAATCAATGGTAGAGGTAAAGCAATGCTTTTTTTCTTAATAATATCATTAATTCCTGAGCTATAATTGTTCAAATAAGGTTGAGGGAAAAGGGTAAACAATTTTGTAGTATTACTTCACTGAACGACTTATAATTATAATTGCTTCGTGATCGATCTGGTAACGGAGCGTTTTCAAACCGAGTTTTTCATCTCGAATTCTAGATATCAAACCGGCCATCTGATGTCACAACTATTAGCCTGTATTGGTTTTTTATACAATTTTTTTTACGAAATTATTATGACGGTGAAGGATACCTAAATGCCGTCATTATGCTGTCTGGCAGAGTCATAATATATCATACAAAGTCATATCATATCACAAATCTGAGTTGAATTCAATTCAGTGTGACAGTTTCGTCTTTTAGCAAATTAGCACAGCTGTGTCAGTCATTCGTGGGTACAAATGTAATTTGTCTTTCTGAATGGTCAGCGGATGTACTGGTCACGGGGATGGGCCTTGAATTACCTATCCGAGTCGAATTGACAACATTGCGTTCGCGCAATCGTCGAGTGTTTAGCATGACATAGTAATAGGTGCCGTACAGCAATCGGTAAAGCGTAAACACGCGTTTAAATCTTTTTTTGGTTGATAGTTAACGTGATTTGGCCAAATTATTTCAATGGAAAGCTTCAAAGCTATTAGTCCCATCTATCTCTGCAGTAGTATCAAAACCAAAATGGTTATGTATGAAAAGAAGCCATTGTATCGCGAAGTTGTTATGAATATATAAAGGCTTGCGAGACCTCGAACTGTTTAGTCTGTCTACGCGGTCCCGTTGAACCGGTCGCGGCCTGATTGACCCCCACTACCTTTGGCCGCTTTACTTCACTACTTCTCACCTTTATCACACGTAAGTTTATCAACATTATAATCTATTTAGTGCATACTCCAGATTCTGATTCATAATACTCAAGTTTTTGTGAACTTAATTACTCGATTTCTTGATTGCTTGAAGCTTGCAGATTCTTACACATTTTTGAGATCGGTTTTCTTTCTGTGTATTTTTTTTAAAGATAACCTTTTCGTTTTTGGTTATTGTCATTGTAATTAATACTGCAAGAGACATAAAATATTATGTAAATAAGTAAAGACACATAAAAAGAAGTCGGTGCAGTATTTTCGAAACCCAGTTACTCCGAAAGGGTAAGTTCTACCTGTCATGAGTGGAAAGTTTGTCCTTCTGTATGCAAATCTGCGGTGCACCATCATACAAGGAAAAAGAAATGTTTGAGTTTGCGTCTGTTTTTCATAAATACTTATACATATTTCTCAAGGAGTACGATGCCTCTTGTAGTAAAAAAAACTTACCTCATCAAGGTTATCAAAAATATAAACAAACATAGGTAGCCTAGTAACCTTTTACTTTCTTTAAGGAAAATATTTTTACGAGATTTACATGTTTATTTATAGAGATTTGTGTTTTTGCAAGATTTGTCCTGTGATGGACTTTAGAAAGCAGTAGCTTTCGTTATACCTACCTACGTAGAATTAACGAAAGTAGGTTCATTTAATTTTTGGACATGTTTACCGATGGGTTAAACCAGTGTTTGACATTTTTCATAGAGTTAAGCCTGCTTCAATGACATGGATAGTTGATAATAAGCTGTTGTTTTTTTACGCTTTTTCTACGTATAATGTCATGACGCTTAGTTTTGCGGCTTACGGGTTTTTCGCGGAATTTAATATGTGTTTACTAAACCTCTGAGGTACCCAAATAAACTATAATTGAATAGGTATTTCCCGTTCACTTAATTAAATAGAGGTAGTAAATGGTGATTATTGTCATGTTTAACTTAAGTCGATAAAATAGGTAGGTAGGTAATGGGTAGGTAGGTAGGTTTTGCTTACGATTGAATTAAAAACTAGGTACCTATTATTTTGTAATTGTAGCGAAGCTTTTTCTTCCAAGGTTCACATATACAAGTGGTTGAATATGAATACTTACACCTTTTCTAACATCGTTCTACGTATATACAGGGTGTTTGGCGCATGGACGGACACAATTTTTCTAGGGATTTGGGAGGTCATTAGCTAGGTTCTACCCATACACCTTTTGTCCCAAATGTCACGGTTGGTTACATATGTTTTTTTTTTAATGAAATAAATGCCCAAAATGTTTTCTTTAAATCGAAATAACTTTTTTGTTTGTGGGTGTAGTGGCACAAAACAAATTTTGTTGCATTCTCCAAAGTCTTTTAAATCTAAAAAAAAAATTGTTTTATACAACTGGTTTCTAGAAAATTCCTTACAAGCTTCCAAAGTTATTTTTTTTATTTAATTAATGAAATTTTACAACTTCTAAATTAATTATAAAAAAAACTAAAAGCCATTTTGAACTTAAATTTATTTTAAAAAGTTTTTTAGTTGATACCCTTTCTAACGGTATGCTACATGTTATAGAAAATATTCATTATGTAGTCAAAATACTAGTTAGGAGAGTCAGGGTTAAGAAAAGACTTTTTAAGGTTATTTTGTTTTTATTAAACTAAAGTTATAAAAAAGGAGGCAAAACACTGGGAGAGGTGGAAAGTAATGGGGGAGGCCTTTGCCCAGCAGTGGGACAGAATAGGCTAGTTAAAAAAAAGTTATAAATCTTGTTCAAATTGACCTCCTCCATTTCGTATGCATGCACGACATCTGTTTCTCATTTCAACTGTCGTTGTACGTAGTCGCATTTCTTCTTTCATAGTTTGAAACGCGCCGGTTATTCGTTCAATCAATAAAAAAACAAAGTTCAGTAAAAAGACAAAAAATGAAACCATAGTCACCAGAAAGTTAATTACAAATCCTCACGTTTAGACTTCTAATAATATTAAGTATTTCTGGTGTGAGCACATAACAAATAAGTACCACTCTATTTAAATTAAATACAATATAAATTCTTAGTTTCCAATCAATAATATGACTAAAATAAAAGAAAAAGTAATTAAAATATAAATATAGCCTACCGCTACTTGAAAAATTTCAGGCTTAAGCTCCTTCTGGCCGAATTCACAATAATCGTGAATGGATCTAAATATATATATGAGAAAGCTCTATGTTTACTTTTTAATTACCAGTCTCTAAAAACGGAGGAGGTTGTTCTTAGGCATCTAGAACACATTTATTACCGTGTTTCAATGCAGCTTGAAATAAAAAAATATAGTACCTAATTCTCAATTCAAAATTGATTCCATTGTGCAGGAAGTGTCTCACAACAATGGAAGTATTATGCAAAATAAACCAAGTTACCATGCATTTAGCGTTTATCTACCTATCAAGATTTATTACACTTTGCACAATTATATCTTTCAAGCTTGTTTACATTTGATGAACCTTTTAATGATTTTCTTATGATCGTGAATCGTTGTTTTAATCCATTACAAGCTACTTGAGAGCCTTGAGCGAGCGGTCGCAAAAACTGGTGACTCGCACATTCTCTTACCTTTACGACTTGTTCCTGCATAAGTACGTCTCTGCATCGGAAGTGAACATACATATATGTACATACATATCAACGTTTATTTTATGTACGTGCGTGATTCACCCACGATAAAACCACCGGCAAGTTTGTCTCGCTTTATTAACAGCGAGATGTTCCTATTATTATTATGTTTTACGTAACAACGTCACAGTTCCCAAGCTATCAGAATACATAACAAGCTCGATCTACTCGATAAGGAAGAATACAGCTAACTTGTCGTTTCTCAATAATAAGATCAAGTCATCTGCAAAAACGTGAGCCAACAGTTATGATGGAGTTTTAGAGATGCTCCGCTTCACAATACTGTCATTACCAAGTTACAACATCTTGCTGAGATGAATACAATTGTCACCATTCAAAAATACCAGACGCGAGATTTAATTACGAAAAGTTCACTCTATGACGTTAATTGTGTCATTTCGCAAATAGTTTTGCTATAATTGGCTATTTTATAAACGCAGGAAGCTTTTGGCATTTATTGTAACTTTCACAACTGTTTAATCATTTATGGTTCAATCACATCCCTTTGCCTAACTTAATAGCTGCAGTTAAAACTGTCATAATTATCATAAGTCTTGCAAGCCTTAAATAATAAATTGCAATGATTTTAATTGTCTGTCATGAATTTAAATGAGCAATGTGCAACCGGAAATCCCCTCGTATACCTATAACATAGAAGTTGCATTCAATTCAGCATGTCATTTAAAAGCTGTATTTTTTTTCAGATCAAATATGAGGGCAGTCGGGTTCGTCGTAGCCCTTGCGGTTATAACGGTATGCCAAGCCGCAACACCACAACTGCGGTTTGCTTGGAAACAGATGGATTATACTTGGGAGACACCCGAAAGTAGAGCAAACGCTATCGCTGAAAAGAGGTTTATACCTGAGAATAACCTGCCATTAGGACTAGCACGGTGGAAGAACAAAATGTTCGTTACGATTCCAAGATGGAAGGCGGGCGTGGCTTCTTCATTGAATTACGTTGACCTAGATGGACCGCAAGATCAACTACTAAAACCTTATCCATCTTTCAAAGACAACTTTGTCCCTGATGACGCGAAGGAGCTGCCTTCAAACAGCTCAATGATTTCGGTGTTCCGAGTGTTTGTTGACGTATGCGACCGGCTCTGGGTCATTGATTCAGGAATGGCTGACATTTTTGGTAAGTTCTATAAATAAAAGTCACAAGCCTGAAAAGAACCGGTATTGGTTAAGTTTAACGCACCTTATGCCGTACCTGTGCATGGTGTTGTTTTTAATTTTGCGAGCAGTTCTATAGATTCTTACACAATGCATATTCAGATAACACTTTGCTAGTGCGTTTGCATACAAATTCGCACAGTACTGTCATAATGAATGTAATTATGTTTCTTTGTTTAACATGTAGGTGTTATGCATCAATCAAGTGTTTTTTTGCTTAGACACCTATGTATTTCGCCAGTACTTGACATAGATTTAATTTAAGTTGCATTCACGTGATTTATCCAGGCTTTTACCTTGGATATCGTAAAATTCATCATCATCATCACATCATCAGCTGGAACACTTCCACTGCTGAACAAAGGCCTCCCCCTAAAGGGAGGTTGCCATAATCCCCACGCTTGGCAGGCGGCTTGAGGATAGCGGTGAGGCCATCGAAAGTTTAAAAGACGCTGCTGCCTGTCCTTCGATGGCTGGTCGCAGTTTAAGGACGTACCCGGGTCCCTCGTCATCGTCATCCTCGGCTCCGGCTCCTTTTTTAAATTAAAATGGTTAATTTTACGGGGTCATCGTAAAATTAACCTTTTTAATTTAAAAAGGAGCCGTCTTTAATAACAAAAAAAAGAGTGGTATAATGCATTTTAATTTAATGCAAGGCGTTTACAATGTTAATGGAAGGTAGTTTCAGTCTGATTAATTCACATAATATTATTATGTATTCTTTATTTAGATGAGATGATGCAGTTAAAAAAAACACATCAGTCTTACGTCGTCGGTTCACATGATTATGGGCTATGAAAAATTAAAATAACTATAAAATTATTTATTCAAATATTGACTGCCTCGTTGGTCTGGCTAAGCATGAGGTCCTGGTTTCGATTCCCGGTTGGGGCAAAGTATTATTGAGTTTTTCTCTCAGGAATTTCTCAGTAGCATCCAGGGAGTCTGGATTTGTGCCCAGTTGATGGCAATAGGCTCGCCCCCTATTACTGGGACTAATACCTAACTGGTAAAATGTGGGTGTACTATTGGGTATACATCTGCCTAACACTTCGGGGTATAGAATTTATTCAAACATTTGAGAACAGAACTTCCATAAATGTTGACATCATCGTTGGGCAGCAACGGCAAAATACTCGTAGTTCCTATCTTTCCACAGGTGAGGTGACGGTTTTGCTTAGTACTAAGATGTATTTGTTTTCTTTAGGTGTATACTTACATAAAGTACATAGGAAAGACCAACATAATTTACTCTTATATAAGTCAGTTTACCTACTGCACAGGCATTAGGTTCAAAAAACCTTATTCTTAGCATTACCTTGTCGCGTTATAGCAATTTTGAATAAGCCTCAATGTCAGGCAGAAGAGTTAGTTACTATTTCGACTAGGTAACATTTCTCTAGGGTTCCGTAGTCAACAAAGAACCCTTATAGTTTCGCCATGTCCATCCGTCTGTCTGTCTGTTCGCAGCTTAGCTCAAAGACGCTTAGAAAGCTGTTATTTGGTATGAATAAGACTTAGTTGTTACGCCGAAAAAGTGGTAAAATGAAATCTCGAAAATGTTTTTCTCCCGAAGCTCATAGTATGGGACGTCGTTAGATAGGTATTCAAAACATATTTCGAGTTTCTTTAAAAAAAATCGATTAAAGGATTCGTTTGTGAAATGTTAAGCTTCAAAGTGCTATTTTTTGTCAGACTCAAGTGTCCCTCCTCTACCAGCTAAACGGTTGTGTTTGGTTCTGTGAAAAAAAATCACGGTGGAGTACCTACGTGGACCTAATAACGAAGTTAAAAGGAAAACTATCACAGCTGAGTAGGCATTACAAGTTTACGATTAATAGTCGCGCAACTTATAAAATGTACTTGGTTTAACTTATTTTCCTAAACACAATGCACTGGAGCACAGGTTTTCCAACTGCAAATGTAAGTTTGTTTTATAATAAAAATAAAATAATCGTTCGAAGGCAAATCAGCATATTTTGATAGGCAACTACGGAACCCTACCTTGAGCGTGGCCCAACACCCACTTGGCCGGTTTTACCCAGAACCGTCGCCGATTATAAAACATTAAAACCTTATTGTAATTAAACTTTTGAAAAACTAAATTCATGTAAACTTTGACAATAATTATAGTTTTGTTATAGGTTTGAAGTGAATAAACACTTACATAAATATTTTTTTAATAAACATTATCGATTCATAAAATAAAATAATAAATTAATTATACAATTATCTAGATCAAGTCGTGCGCGCCTACCGTAGTTACAAAACAACATTCAATTATCTACATATTAATAGAGTTACGTAAATATTGACTGAACAGGCAAATATTTTCCGCTTATTACCAGTTTGTTAGTAGCCTAGGCTTAATTAGATAATTATTCTTTTCCTGACATTTTATATATAATCGAACGTTGAACCGACGTGATTGACACTCATGTTCTCTACCTTACTATTACTGAGAGTATATTATTATATACAAAGTAATAAATGGACCCTTACGAAGCCGTCAACCAAGTATTCTGTACACCAATCTAAGTTAGTCTATATAAAAAAAAACTTTGGGGTGAAAAATCATGTTTTACGGTAGAACTCAATGTTACGCGATCAAAACATTGTGCTGATGGGTGCATTGAATACATAGGCTGCACTAAAAGTATCGGGAATGGAATATTTCCACTGTTCCTGTCATATTAAAATCTTTTTAATTGAAAACTCCTTGGTTTTAAAAACCGAATACCATTTATTTATTTTAAAAAAAATTCTCGGTCTTGTCACAAGGTTTTGCCAAACTTGTTTAGTTGTTGAGAAAGAGAAAATTCAAGAGCGATGATTTATTATGACTTTCGAAGTGGTTTAACACAAAAACAGTGTGTTGACCGGATGATTTCTGCATTTGGTGATGAAGCCCCATCCAAAACCACAATTTATCGCTGGTTTGCTGAATTTCAACGTGGACGTGTCAAGCTCAGTGATGATCCCCGCCAAGGTCGTCCAAAAACTGCAGTCACCCAAGAAAACGTTGATGCTGTGCGTAAGCTGATTGAGGAAGATCGACATGTGACATACCGCGAAATTCAGGCAACTTTAGACATTGGCATGAGTCAAATACAAATAATCTTGCATGAACAATTAGGTGTAAAAAGTGGTTTTCCCGATGGATACCGCATTCGCTCTGTGAAGAGCAAAAAGCGGCTCGCGTTACTTGGTGCGTCAGAACTCTCGAAAGATTCCACGACAACATACAAACATACAACATCGTATCAGGTGACGAATCCTGGATATACGCGTACGAACCCGAAACAAAAAACCAGTCACGAGTTTGGGTGTTCGAAAATGAGTTAAAGCCAACAAAAATTGTTCGTTCGTTCAGTGTTGCAAAAAAAGTGGTGGCCACGTTTGTCTCCAAAACCGGCCATGTGACGACTATTCCTCTTGAGGGACAAAGAACGGTTAATGCAGAATGGTAGGCTAGCATTTGTTTGCCACAGGTCGTTTCTGAACTCCGTAAAGAGAACTGCAACCGCCGCATCATCCTCCATCACGACAATGCGAGTTCTCACACCGCGCACAGAACAAAAGAGTTTTTAGAGCAAGAAAACATAGAATTATTAGACCATCCGCCGTACAGGCCCGACCTAAGCCCTAATGATTTCTATACTTTCCCTAAAATAAAGAATAAATTGCGTGGACAGAGATTTTCATCAACTGAAGAAGCTGTGGACACCTACAAAACGGCCATTTTGGAGACCCCAACTTCCGAATGGAATGGTTGCTTCAATGATTGGTTCCATCGTATGGAAAAATGTGTTAAATTTCGCGGAGAATACTTCGAAAAGCAATAAATACATTTTTAAATAGTAATGTTGTGTCACTTCCTTGATTCCCGAAATTTTCAGTGCCGCTCTCGTAGTACAGGGGTCATGGAGGGGCTGCGGGTTGTTCGAAAGACATAACGCGGCCCCGTGTTAGGAAGGAACATGGGTGGGTTTTAGTCAGTAGAAGTCTGACACTCCCTTTCCGCTCCGCCCAGGGCAGTCATTTGATGATGTCAAACCGTCCAAAAAAAAGGAGTCAAGGAGGTATTTACATTAAAGTTAGATTATTTACAACTTACACCTAGAAAAAAAAAATATCGCAATGCCAGGGAGAACAAGTACCTTACGGCGCCGTCACGAGTGTGTTTACACCCTTTATGCTGCAGGCTGTCCTCATTGTTTTTTTCTTGCAGGTGCTGGCAATCAAGTCAATGGACCCTCGATCGCGATCTTCGACTTGAAGACGGATCAGCTGATTCATCGCTACCAGTGCAAGGCTGGCGATATGAAGGAGGACTCTTTCTTCGCTAACATCGTAAGTTTGCCAATCTTTTCAGTTTACCAAAACTTTAATACAGGTCGTTTTGCATCCTCATCAAATTCAAAGAGGTCTAACGTTTTAGACCTCTTTTTAGTTTTAGACCTCTTTGAATTGGTATAGTTATACGAATGGTTCTCGACCCGAATCAAAAGAAAATGAGAAGGTAATTTTTTTTCAAATGGAAATCGACAGGTTTGAACCACCCGTGTTAAAACACGGGCCATCTGGTTCTCGCCCCATTACCGTGATTTCACACACGTGTATTCAACAATTTCTTATTACCAAGGTGCGGGGGTTATTGATCATGACTTTTAAGACGATCTGAATTTTGACGAGGATGCAAAACTGCACCTTGTAGAACGACAAACACACATGACCGCAGCTTACGGATGCAAGTGACGATGAAAAGTAAATGCAAAGTGTACAACATTAACCATGAAAACGAACCAGATAAACTAGTTTCTAACAAGGATATAGGTAGCTTAATTATTTTGCGGTTTTAATATACCAATGAACGTTTTCATTTCAGATCGTGGACGTAAACAAAGACACTTGTGATGATGCATACGCTTATATCCCTGACTTGGGAGGCTATGGAGTGGTGGTGTACAGCCTGAAGCAAGACGACTCTTGGAGGATCTCCCATCACTACTTCCACTTTGAACCTCTCGCTGGTTCTTACAATGTGAGCGGTATTGAGTTCCAGTGGACGGATGGTGTGTTTGGATTGGCTCTTTCGGAACCTAGAGAAGATGGGTAAGATTTTTAATACTTTCTTCTTTTCTATATCGTGTGGTTAGGTTAGGTTAGTTGTCTTACCTGGTGTCAGATTTTTTATACCATCTACTCACCTAGGGTCTCTGACTTGGCTTTACATGCTGTTGAGAAATATCTCTCAGTCATGCTGATTTGGTAACTCACGATGTCTTCCTTTACCCAAGCAAGTGATAATTATATTATACAATACGCATATGAATCAGAGGTGCATGTCTTGGGTTACCTTTTAACACTTAACGAGTTAACTAGGAGGAAATAATAACGGTGCCGAGAGTTTTTTCGATTTTCGTAGCAGCAGCGTAGACCCTCTACGAAAAATTTTGAGAGGTCACTCGATTGCTCTGCAAGTTAAGAGAATTTAATTATTTTACTTGCTTGCAATTTTAATATGAACAAGTTACCCTTGGTCAATAGTATAATAAATAAACTAAACTGAATAATATTCAACAATCTAATTGCAGATTCAAAACAACGATTTATTTGAGGCAAGGTTAGGTCTTTTCAAAAATAAGTGTTTTGTCTTTAATTATCTTGCTCGTCGTCAAAATTAGTGCCAATAAACATTAAGTAACAACACAGTATGACGTTCGACATTGACCTCAAAATATAAAAGCTTTTGCATCCAAGGTCGAGAGATGGTACCGATAAAATTTGTCTAGCCTAATTATGATTTTTAGCATTGTCTGTCGAAATTACGAAATATTTGGTTCACAATATTGTTTTAATTTCAGGTATAGGACAATGTTCTTCCACGCATTCTCGAGCACCAAGGAGTTCTGTGTGTCCACGGAGTTGCTACGCAATTACAAGAGTATCGACAAGATCGAAGCGTTCCACGACTTCAAGGTTTGAATGCCAACGTCCCACGCTTACGTTGAATTATTTATTAGTAACATTGTAACAATTCGATCACGTTGGATCTAATGTTTTTATGGCAAGTACCTACCTATACCAGCATAGAGAGTTTATTCACATCTTGAATTGTTTGGAATTGTTTTGTGAGACTTGTGTTCAACGTATTACACTAGTTTTTCCTGTTACACAGTAGGTAATGTTTAACGAATCTTGTTGTTTTCACAGCTCCTGGGTGACAGAGGTGAACGCACACAATCTGCTGCCAGCGACTACGATCCCAAGACACATGTTCTATTCTATACACAGGTAATGAAACATTTTTTACTTTCGACACCACGGGTTTTACGCATGAAGCACGCCCATTCTATTTTTCTGGAATGTTCTACTTATCTGTATTGACTGCCTCATTGATCTAGTGGCCGCAAGTGCGACTGCCGAGCCCTAGGTTTTATTCCCGGGTCGGGTAAACTGTTATTGGGTTTTTTCAATTCGGAATTTCTCAGTAGTAACCACGGAGCATTTGTGTCTGGTTGATGGCAATAGACTTATACATGGGTCCTGAAAAACATTACTAGCGATATGGTTAGGTTAATTAGGTACACCTCTGCCTAACCCTTCAGAATTACCGGCATGATGTTATTTTTTAATCACAACAATCCATGTAAGAGAGTGAATGGTGACCTACAGATTTTTTTAATAACATTTGCACATACGAAGATTACACGGCGTTTGGTACCGCAATAAATGCATTCAATAAAATATAACCTTCGTTGTAACAATTATACCGAATGGCGAACCTTCGCCACGGTTGACATTCTTTCTATATTTACTTACTTTATCTTGCTATACAATAAGGCACGCAGCCCACAACCTTCGCCCAACGTACACACTGACAATGGAATCTATCGGTAAAAAATATATAGAAAAACGAAATGAATAAACTTTGCTATGCTTATTAAATGTACCTATTCATCGATATATCATATAATACATTATCTACACGCCTGTCGATATATTTAAAAGACAATTATGTTATTCAAAATAAGCCCGTAATAGCCTTCCCCTTCGGAAAACGTTAAAGGCATAGGCATTAAGCACAGAGTTCCTTTTTTTTCTGGATTGAATCTCGCTTATCAACCTATGAGGCTTGCTTCTTTCCTGTGGATGCCTTTAGTGTAAGGTCTCCAGCGAAGGACAAAGTTCCTTTACCTGTAATTGACATATTGTTTACCACGGTATAAGTTATTAAAAAACAAAGAAGAAGAATTCTATTCACAGGTTGTTTACAAAACGAAGGAATTTTTGAAGTGCACTTTATAAACCGTTGACGTTTTTCCTCCAGGTAAACCGCGACGGAGTGGCGTGCTGGAACTCTAACAAGCCCTACACCCCTGACAACAACCCCCTGATCATTAATGACCCCAAACTGTTCGAGTTCCCCAACGATTTAAAGGTAAACTGACTACAAGTTATTTTTAAAAGTAACTAATCTATTAGGCAATCTGGACGCGAACAACGAGGCCTGGTTTTAGGTGGCACAGGAAAAGAGCACTGGGAAGGAATAAGAGGAAGCCTTTGCCCAGAAGTGGGACAGTACAGTCGAACAAAAAAAAAGTCTAATGTATTATCCATTTATTAGAACTTTTCAAAGACGATTTTTAAAGAAATTTTCTTTGTTTGCATTTCAGGTGGACGACGAAGGCACCTTGTGGGTACTTACTGACAAACTAGCCCGCTTCCTGTACAGAACAATGGACATCAATGACGTCAACTACAGGATATTCAGCATCGACACTACCAAGGCTATTGAAGGAACTACTTGTCAATAACTTTAATTATGAGATCTGTTTCAATGTGTTCTTTTTGTTCAGTATTTAGGTAACTGCGCATCCTACGCATTATACGTTATATAATAATATGTGGTAAATAGCATCTTAGAGTGCTTATTTATTTTCTCACGTATGTACTACGACACAACACTTCATATTGTTTTATACTAAAAAAGATAAGTTGAATGTGTCCCATAAACTTATATAATCTTATTGTTGTAAAATATAACTACGCTGGAGACGTAAATTATGCTCTTTACAAGTGACTTTGATTTTATATAATTATATAAATAAATGTTCCATAAAATTTAAGTTGTTTTTACAATGTGATGATAGTAAGTGCTAAATGTTATATTTATAAGTATATAACCTACCACAATGTACTCATAATATGTTTCTAACTGCATCGTTTGTTTGTTATGTTAAGTACTGATAATTTAGATTGTATTGTAAACGAAGCACTCCTTTACTATTTAATGGTCGATTTATGAGATCGATATACTACATTTTGATACAAGTGTGAAAAGTTTGTTTTTGCGTTCGAGGCGGATTGAAAATTGGAAAACCCGAGCCGTACGGCGAGGGTGTTCATGGGGTCTAGAAATGCAATAACAAATTCCCACGTGTATCAAACGACGTTTTTCAATACACTTTTGCAGAAATTAATTATTAACGATACTTAAATACTCGTATTTTTGTCATCAATTTTTGAGACTATGATTTCATTTGCTTTTTTTCCGCGGTTTGATTTCACCAGATTGAAGAAGAAGCAAAGGTAAAAAGCCGCTAAACAGCCTCATAGGGAAAATATAAAATTTAAATATTTTTTTATTAAGAACACAAATAAATGTGTACATAAAAGTAAATAATTGTTTAAAATAATCATGTTTATTTATATTATTCTTTTTACAAACATAATTTAATATTCAAAAAATATTTATGCTGTAAAGACGCAAATCAAAATGACGAAATTAAAAAAAAAAACACTACTGACTCTATAGTCGGTGGTGATTTTTTTTCAATTTCCTGTTTTAATCGATTTGGACATAATATAAGGTATCTGTGGTAATTTTCTTTCCCGCCCTTGGTTGCGGAAAAATGAGATTACCGTACACGTGCGAAATATGTTGCATTTCGAACCTAATCGTAGCGCAAGAAGAGCTAGTTTTCGAGGAAGTGTATTGAAAAATACTTTATGGTCTAAAGTTAACTAAACTAGAACTTGTGTTGACTTAATACATCTTTTTCACCTATCAATGTTTTTAACAAGTACGAAATGTTACCTCTTAAGGTAATTTAATGATTTCTTTTGGAGCAAAATTATTAATTAGTTACTGATGTCAACCACATCTCCTGTTGATCTCAGGCATTAATGAAAATAACTATTAGGTACTATCTTTATCCTAAACTATTGATATTAGATACTTAGCGTCACAAAATGTTGAATAATCTTAAAATTGAGAGGCAACTGATTAAAATACAGGGTGTTTATTGAATTCAGTGAACAGTTTTATCATTAGAGTCTATTATCTACTCTAAATATTTATGAAAAAGTTTTAATTATATTTCAGAGAACACATTGCAACTTCCATTAAACAAACACTCTGTGTCTGACATGTATTTTTATCGATGTTCGGCATTGTTTTTGTTAGTTTTAGTACGATAAGAGTACAAATTATGTAACTCATAAGGTCATTAGCAATAAAATAATTAAATCTATAAATTATGAAGAAGTCTTATTACTACGAACTCTTATTTAATACCTAATGAGTGTTGGTTTGCGGTTTCAGATTTACCCAGGAAACATAATTTGTTGTGTGGATGTTATTAATCATAGTTATTACCTATCTACATCCACATGATTAGTGTGATCGCTTTAGGTTGAGCTCTCTACTCACTCATACTGACTACATTTTCTGTTTATGTAGGTAGATCAATAAACTCTAACAATAAAATTAACATTATTAGCATTTAACCAATCAATCATTGGGAAATCCTTTGAACATATTCGACTTTAATTCACACCGTTCACAAAACAAGAAACCGAATTCATATTATAAACTTGGACCCTAAACCAAAAAAATCTAAACCGTTCTCGAATCCACTTGAACACATACAAAAATTTTCTTCAAAATCGGTCCAGTCGTTTAGGAGTTCAGTAACATAAACACGTACAGTAGAATTATATATATACACGTACAATAGAATTTATATATAAAGATAACACAAAATAATAACTATAAATTAATAAAAAGGAAAGATTCAAAAAGTAGGAATATATTATACTGTGGTATGTATGATAAAATATGCAGATGATTGTGTATCATCGAACCGAGTTCAGTGGCCATTAAGGACATTCAATTTGCCTCGATTTTACTCAACAATACATAAATACCTACAGCAGTAGGTGTAAGAACATTATTGGTTCATGATTATGATTTGTGATGTTTATGAATAAAAATGTATGATGGCTAGAAAGGTGATTGCTGAAATGACGAGTAATAGAAAAGTATGGAAGAAGAAGACATGCTGCGCCGACCCCAAATACATTGGGATAAGGACAGGAGAATGATCATCATTGTCTACAAAAGACAAGGCTTTTGTAGAATGATGATTATTTTACGAAAAATATTTTTATCCTTTCCTTTTTCTGAGTTTATATCTTACAGTTTTCTTTATAGATAGAAGGAAATATTTCTGAAGGTAAACAAATAACCTACCTACCGCACAATTGGCTAGGTATCTTTCTGAAAGTGGATTTTGATTGTCGAGTTTTGTTTATCAATTATTTGAGATTTTTGTTTTATATCTGATCTAAATAAAGGTATCTCACTCTTTAAGTGTCCTTATGAGCACCCGGTGGATCATAAGACATTCAAGCAATGTTAGCGGACGGTCAACGGGAAGTTCCTGCGTACCTACTGGTGAAACGTTTCAGTCAGAGAGTTGTAATAAATTGTCATTAACGTAAAAAAAAAAGCAATACCTCTATGAATAAATTAGGATGTCGTTCGTCCCACATGCTGTTTATAAAATAATATTACTCTATAATGATAAGCATACTGACGGACCCAAGTGCATGAGCACCTAGGTTGGGGACCTCATACCTACGCCTCTAAGTTACGTCAGTGATAAAGAGGTCGCTTAAATGAAAGTGAGTGAGTATAAGTGAATGAAATTTTTGATGACTTATTATAATTTAATTTGAGAATTAAATTTTTATTGTATTGAATTTAGCTTTGTGTATGTAATGTGACTGTTGAATGTATTTCGATTATGATATGAGTCAGTGATACTCGAATTAAATTATTTTATTTGTTTAAATATAAGCAGGTGGTCCTACCAGTTATGCTACTACTACAACAGCGAAGTCGTTGGCTTATTATATTATATTATTATTATATATCAAAATGGCTCATTAATATTAATAAGTTACATGTCTGTTATCGTTCTTCAGCCATCCTCTTGTGACGCGAGAAATTGAGAGTCAACCTTGTCATAGCAGCGGTGATAACTAGTTTGTATAGCTGTGGTGGTTTTAAGCCCCGCGCTTCGCCTGTCCCTGTCATTCACTAGTCGTGTATCGGTCGTGTTGCTACAAACTCCTCGCTATGGCCTCCGCTAAAACTGAAAAAGTCGGCATTGTTGGCAGGTAATGAATCAATCACTGTATTATTTACGATATATTGTTGGATTTACGTTTATTTCTACGTTATGTGTTTGGATTCCGTGCGTGTAATCATAATTGAGTTTTAATATTGTAATAAACTTAACTTGTTGGTGTAATTAATTTCAAATCGCAATTATTAATCACAGTCAGTTTAATCGTAAGCTTTAATTATACTATAAATGTTGAAACTTTAATACTACAGTAATAATCTCCTCTCACTTTCATTTATACATTCGTCTTCAATACCGAAGGTTTGAAATGCCTATAGGTATTTCAATGAAGGCTAGACTTAGACATAACTATTTACATTTAACTTCTAAGTAGGTAATAGCTGCCGTAATTTCAGTAAAAGAACTTACAAATTGTAACTTTAAAAAATAAAAGCAATTAGATTACATGGCATTTTTCTCTTTGCGCAACAAAATCAAGTCACTATTATGTTTGTTTGTTATTATCAATCTATAACATGCATAACGGTGATCGGTTAATAGTCTATTAATCTCTAGATAGGTATTATGTTTACTCTGAAGCCGTAGGTATTTTTTTTATCACTTTTGGTTCCAAGTAGATTGTTTTAACTTGTTAAAGTTATGTTTCTATAAACTCAATTATACGTAGGTACCAAATTAAAAATATCTAAATAAATAAGTATATATGTGTTAAGAAGACATGCTGCGCCGACCCCAAATAAATTGGGATAAGAATTAGAGAATAATGATGACAGAACTTCAAATCATCGATCTCAATGAGATTTAATTGATTGAACTGAAATACCAGTATCAGTTATTCTCGAGTTGTGTAGGTACCTACCTCACCATCAATGTTACCAGCACCACTTTACAAGCGTCATACTTTGATTCTCCATCACGATAATATGTTTATTACTTTAAACGATAAGAAACTTTATCGCAAAGTTCACAAGGGTTAATTATTGCTTTAGATAAATTGTTTTCATAAACAAAACTGTTGACTATTTTTAATCAGAAGAAAGAAGTTTTCGAAATATCTTCATCATTATCATCATTCTCCTGCCCTTATCCCAATTATTTGGGGTTGGTGCAGCATGTCATCTTCTTCCATATTTCTCTATTACTCGTCATCTCAGCAATCACCTTTTCATTAAAAAAATAATGTTCCTACCTACTTGTTTAATTCAATTCGTTATCGATTACTATTGACAAATACCTGTTTGTACCTAACATTACAATCGACATTGAAAGCTTTGATTGCAAAACTATTCGCAGCTAAATGTAGGTAACGAGTGCTGTTGTAGGGTACCTAATTACGTTCATTTTGATCTACCTGAGATTATACGTATCGATCTACTTACATGTTTACAAGAAGGTTACCTACTTGAATTCAAAGTATACTTAAAGTATACTGGGTATGAATTAATTGACCCCCTGTCTGAATTGATCTGTCGAGTTTCGCTAATTAATTCTGCCGGTATTATTTTTTCGTAACTTATGTGGGGAGGAGGGATGATTTGCATGTGACTAATTAGGGTGATGAATATAAATTTTGATGAATGGAGAGTAAAACGAAGACCAACGAAACGGTGGATGAATTGTGTGAAGAATGATATTCAATGAAAGAAAAAAGAGTAAATGATAGCGTGAGGGTTAACAGAAAATGAACAACGACCCCAAGTAACAGGGCAGGAAGAAATTAATGAAAAATGAAATGAAGAATGATAATTTTTTTTAACTTATTTTTTTATATATCCAGCGGCCTCATTGGGAGATCATGGGCCATGCTTTTCGCGTCTGTGGGCTACCAAGTGAAGATCTTCGATATCGTTCCACAGCAGGTCACTGATGCCCTTGCTGATATCAAAGTGCAGCTGAAGACCCTCGAAAAGGATGGTCTGCTGCGTGGCAAGCTCAATGCTGATCAACAGTTCAAGTGCATCTCAGGTAGGCTTGCCTTTAGATGATTTTAAAATGGTGTTAAGCAAACGACAGTCACTCAAAACGCGAATATCTGTCGTTTGTTCCCTAATTCCTTTAAAAATGCAGAAAAGAAAATCTTTGTTAGTTAAATAGGTACAAAGACATGAAGTTACACTGTCCAGAACTGGTTTTATGATTCCAAGACTAAATAACGTTAGCAAAACTTATTGGCTGAGTACCCGTCGAATATATCGAATAACTGAACGTATTTTTATGTCCGTACTTCAGTTAAAATCTTATCTACCATTGATGTAATAAGCGAACATGCGGCAATTAGGCACTTTCACTAAGACCGTTTACTCAATAAAAAAATTAAAAATGTTATGGTCACAGTAAAGCCATTTAATGGGTAACGTTAACGATTGTTATGTATTTCATTTCCTTCCGCAAAATTAAACACATTAAACATACTATGCATTTAGTTTTAAATGTTTGCTAACAATTGATTTTAAAAAAGATGTGAATTTAACAGATAAAATAATGTTTTGTTTAACTTTAACGAGTGGCATGACTTGTTATGTAATGTTTGTTTATGTTTAACACATTCAGTAGGTAATTCTTATCAGTGATGTATTTGTTCGTTATGTCGGTAACCTATCTCTTGACTAGCGCTATCATGTTTTCTTTTAACCTAACCCACACCATGTGGGTTGTGCCTAAGCATAACGTAGAAGGCACTTCTTCTACGTTATGCCTAGGCTATGCAGCAACTTCTACTCGTGTCTAAGCGTCGTTTGCTACGCCTACGTAGCGTTTCATGCCTAGTGTCCGCTACGCGGCGTTTGCTACGCCTAAGTAATGTTTGCTGCCTAGTATCCGCTACGCGGCGCCAACGTGGTGTTTGCTACGCCTACGTAGCGTTTGATGCCTAGTATCCGCTACGCGGCGCCTACGCGGCTTTTGCTACGCCTACGTAGCATTTGATGCGTGGCGTCCGCTACGCAGCATCTACATGGCTCCTAAGCTGTACGTAACTGTAGCTAACGTCCGGATTCGCCCTTCACTAGACAAACTAGACACTCGAACCGTCTTTCTAGCGCAGTCGGATAATAAAATAAGCCTTTTTTTATGGTGGGTGGAAAATCATCAAATGACCCCTCCCGCTCTTGGGCAGAGCGAAAGGAAGTGTCAGACTTCTACTGACTAAAAACCACTCATGTTCCTTCTTAGCCCTTCATGTCGAGGCCACGGTATCTGCGAACAACCCGCAGCCCCGACGCGCGCGCGAATTGCTTCAAAGCCAGCGGTTGGCCTTAATTTTCTTGTGTAAAGCGTATAGGACGGTTAGTACTGAAGCCTTACCGGTTCTGGCAGGGGTACTTCCAGTCGATCTTGAAGTGCAGCGTCGTGCTTCAATGTACTACTGCGCACGAGAGACCGCAGACGCAGACTTTTTAACGCAACGCGACCGTGCTAAAATAGCTAGATTACTTAAGCCACAGGCTGACGTCTGGGAGGAACTTTTGTCCGAATGGCAATGTAGGTGGGATAATTCCATCAAAGGCCGACACCTCCATCAGTTCTTTCCATCCGTTCGTGAGCGGCTGGCCAGGACATGGCTGGAGGTGGATCACTGTGTTGCCCAATTTCTCACAGGTCATGGTAACTTTAAGAGTAAATTATTTTCCTTCAAGCTTGTTGACTCGCCTTTTTGTCAATGTTCTATATCTGACTGCGAATTTGAACAATCTGCACATCACATTTTATGGGAGTGTAGTCTTTGGCAGAATGAACGTAATATTATGTTAAATAGTGTACGGGTTACATCCGGAGTTATTTACTATACGGACCTTGTAGAAACTAGAACAAATTTCCGTGCGTTCAAGCATTTTTGTCATACCTATTATTGGAATCAAATATAACAGCTCACAACTTAGGACCCAGTAATATTAATGACAATCCGTGGTGCTAGGCAACTGGGCCTATCCCAGTTGTATACGTCCCTGTATGCCTATTGGCCTTGTTCTGTTCTGTCTCCTGCTGATATGGAGGGAAGTGGAAATTATGTTTTTCCTACTCCTCCGCTATTCTTTTCTGATTAATTTCATTGCGGGATCCAATACAGTTAAATCGTTTCCCTGGGACTTCGTCGAGCTTCATTGTCTCGGCGCTTTTCTTGTGGTCGCCACTGTTGATTCTGGCTAACAGGAGTTACAGTGGTTTGGGAATAGTGTGGCGGGCTTGTCCCAAATTTAGCCCCGACGGGCGTCGGCCCTTGCTTGCCCTTCCATGTTGCTGACATCTCTTTGAGGCGCGCGTGGAACACGAACGCGCCGTCGACACGGCCTGTCATCGTCATAAGATGGACGGACGGCGAGCTTACCCATCACTCACCGTCCACAGGCCCGCGTCTACGGTGGCCGGAAGCCATCACGTGGCCCCCGACGCCCGGAGCGCCTCCCGCGGCGGCTGGGACGAGAGGTTCTCTCCCTCTCACGTTCCGCCACCTCCTTCGCTAGCATCACTGCTTCGCAGAAGGAGGCGACGGCGTCCCATTCCTCCTCGCCCCGGACCATGACTTGCACCAGGGCCGGACGGACGCGAGAGGTCGCCGCCGCCGATCGCCGCTACGAGAACACGGCGGGGCTCCGCCCAAGCGGGGCACACCTCCACAGTGTACTCCACCGTGTCCTCCGGCCGATCCTCGCAATGGTGGCATCCGGGCGTTTCCTCCCGCAATAAAATAAGCCTTTAGACCTATCTCTATCAAAGATCAGTGTGATAAACAGGCAAACAACTTAATATTTATTTTATATCAATGCCTTGTTAGTTCAGTAAATAACACACATTGCAGTCTTTGCAGATACGCAATCAAATTATGTAATCAACTCTTGATACCATTTCTTTAGGATCTCTGTTCTATGAAACTATGGATCTCTGTTGTGCTCGAAATAGGAAATAATCATATTTACCTAATTAAGACAATCGATAACAATGATTAGGTATTGTACTATTTGTTCGTTTATCTCTTTCCTGCTCCATGTTGCATGGTGAAGTGCCTGATAACAAATAACAGATCGATTATTATTCCAGAACACTATCAGTTATTATTTTGATTTGGATTGGTTATTAAAATGATAGGCACGTTATTCTAGTAGGTACTTGAAGATTTCAAGCAGCTGGCTGTATTGTTAAGATAGTTTGAGTGGTTTCAACAACATCAACATTTTGAAAATATTATGATCGGTACAAGATAAATTAAACTCGAAAAATGAAACTATTTTAGACGTCATAGGAATTAAACTACATGACCAAATTCTAAGATAGATAATATTTGAGAATCGAGTTTAAACTGAAATAAATATGACACTTTATTGTTTCTTTCCAGGAACTTCGGATTTGGCAACTGTGGTCAAGGACGCCATTTTTGTACAGGAATGTGTTCCGGAAAGCCTCGAATTGAAGAAGAAGGTTTACTCAGACCTCGACAAAGTGGTCGATGACAGAACTATTCTGTCCAGTTCTACGAGTACAACTCTGCCATCATTGTTCTCCGAACAGATGAAGCACAAGGCACAGGTACATAACTAAACTTTTGTACATTATTTTATCCCGTAAAAAATGATAATCTTATGACTTCTCGAACATGAGTGTGTTCTAATTCCTGCTACTTAAGTAGTAAGAATTAGATCACACTCATGTGATGATGAGAATAGGTACGAAACCGAGCCCGAACTACTTTTTTATTTATTTATTTATACTCTTCCAAGTAGTCAAGTGCTAACATTTTTGTTAGTAATTAATACGATTTACTTAACAATGACAAAGAATGTAGACAGATCGGTATGCCAAACGGTCAACAACCAATCGCGCAGCTAGAATTTCACCACATTGAGGAAAATAGCTGGCGTAGAACTCCCTACCTACGTTAAACTGTTTTGTTTTCCTTATGTATGGAAACTACTTTTTCTTAAAGGAAGTTTTTTCATTCGTTTTTTTCTTTTTTTGTTCTTTTTAAGATATTCCACAATTATTTTTTTCCTCATAAAACTTGCAGTAAGAAAAAATATAATCTGACAAACTTATAACCTCCTCCCTGTGGAAGTCGGTTGAAACAACTTGAAACTTTAACAATCATGTGATAGTTAGGTACGTACTTTTTTTTCGGAGGGTGGGGAATTCATCAAATGACCCCTCCCGCTCTGAGCAATCGAAAGTGCCAGAGGTGTTGCTTTTGATAAACAAATTATTTACCTTTATATTTCTTATTATTTCCAGGTAATCGTTTCCCACCCAGTCAACCCCCCGTACTACGTGCCTCTGGTGGAGATCGTCCCCGCTCCCTGGACCAGGAAGGACGTGTCTGAGAAGACGAGGGCGATCATGTTGGAGATTGGACAGGAGCCCGTCTCACTGAGCCGCGAGATCGATGGATTTGTGCTAAATCGTATTCAGTGAGTCTTATAAAATATTATGGATTTTATGTTACGAATTACGATGTCAATCAATATACCTGCAGACGAGCAAAAATCCAAAATAAAAAAAACAAAAGTCATTTATTCAAATTAGGCTGACTCTGCGACTGTTGGCGTCAGACAGTTGTTTGGACAGAATATTCTAATGAACCGTCGCTACACAAAAATGATGTGAATTACGAAAAAAAAACACATTACCACCAGTCGGGTAAAAATAGGGGCGCCTACATCTGTAAACGAAACTTAATAAATAATTCTATATTATGTACGACATACATAACTGCATCCTGTCTATCGCAGGGTCTTAAACAAGGTACTTATCGAGGTTCCGAAATGAGCAAATGGCTTCAAAAGCCGAAAAAGTTATATTTTAACAACAAAGAGACGAAACTGTAGGTCGTCTTAAATATCTTTCAAAAATTATTTAAGTGATTTATTTGTTTTTACCTTTTTATAGGTACGCTATCCTGGATGAAGTGTGGCGCCTAGTCGACAACAAAATCGTTAATGTGGAAGACATTGACAAAGTCATCTCAGAAGGGCTTGGCATGAGATACGCCTTTTTAGGATCTTTGGAGACTGCGCACTTGAATGCTGAAGGCATGAAGTCTTATATCGAGAGGTTAGTAGAAAGAAAAAGAGAACGTGAAGCAAAGGAGCAGTGCATTTGTAACAACTTGTGCAACTTTGCATTTTGGTCATATTCATACCTACATTATGTTACACCAGTATTTCAGAAGAAGTACACAATAATGCCCTTATGTTCAGTACACTGACTTTATTACTTAGTGAGGTTCTTCAGAAAGGACAGGCACTTACCTAGTACTCGCAACTGGGGTGCGTGTATGACTAGATGTATGAATGTGAACGAGGCAAAAGGAGTACCTATCTAAGAACCAGAGCAGGTGGCATTCTGTGGATTCTGCCTACCCCCATGGGAAAAGGGAGTGAGTTTTTGATGTATGTATGTAAACAGTGCTGTGCCAGGTAAATAGGTACAGTTCTCCAGTTATGTTGAAGTTTCGTGTTAATGTTTCATGTCAATATCGCTCTGTCTGACTTGGGAGTCAAACCGGGAACTATGAATCTAAAAACCTGATAAACTAAACATATTCTTTGTATCTCAGGTATGGAGAGACCATCTACAACGTCAGCAACACAATGGGAGATATTCCAAGAATGACGACAAGCAAGAGTATCAACACGATCTGCGACCAACTAAACAAGATGGTGCCTTTGGACAAACTCCAAGAGAGGCGCGCCTGGCGCGACGCCTGCCTCACTCGCCTCGCTCTCCTCAAGAAAGAAATGAATGAACAAAAAGTTAAATACTAGAACTGAATTATGATATAATCTATACTTTATTGTAATGCATGTAATGATGAAATATAACATTAATATACCTATTTTTTTAAATATACGAAAGTTTTCGGCGTCCAATCATGTTATGCGTAAGGAATGTGACTTTATAACTTTCTTATTTATTATGTAGGTGGGTACCAAATAACAATTATATGCTTTAATGTGTTTACATACCTGAAATATATTTTTATTGCTGTTTCAAATTCCTACCTGGTTCGTTAGAAAATATAAATGTGACTGAAACTGCTGACTAACAATGTTGTACTCAAATTGTAGCCGCAACGGCCTAATAACAAAAACAAAACTTATATATCTCGGGGTTTCTCAGTTTTGGTGAAACATAAATGATTGAGAACAATCTGCAGTAAACTATGGAAACCACATCCTCAAAGTATTTGAAGTTACCGCCATGTCGCCGCGATTTTTTTTTCCCGGAAGCTAACAATAATACACTCTAGGCTTGACCACAGATTTTGTATGGCTTGACGCCCAGGCTTTTGGTTTTTCAAGACATTTTATAAAACAGTAGCCAAAATCAAAGGGTAGAAATGTAGTTAGAGGTTACTACAATGTAATTTGTTTTATTAGGGGTGATTAAACGTGAAACTAAATGTCTATACAGAGATTAGAACTCAGAAAAATAATTATGAATGTCAAACTTCGGTGAAATCGAATGGGCTGTCAGACCGTAACTCCTCTTACCTTATTAAGGTGAATGCTCCAACCACCCCGCGAAATTCAAATTTTCTTACGTTTTTTGCAATTTGTAGGCCAGTGCAAATTGCAAAAAACGTAAGAAAATTTGAATTTCGCGGGGTGGTTGGAGCATTCACCTTAAGGTAAGAGGTGGATTTATGAACCAAATCATTTATTTTGTCTTGTCTTAAATTAGCCGCGTCTTATATTTTTAATATGCCAATTTACTATTCGATATACTGAAAGTTTAGTCGATTTATAAAATGGCCAGTGGCAACACACTTACGAACATCGAACTCCCTAAACAATTTAGTACAAGTATTTTTGTTATCTGTGGTTCTTGTCTAATGGAGCATTTGCGCGATCGTTCATAATTTTATTTACCATCAAATTGTAATACAATACAAACAAAAAGAGTATAATTTTTATATGGTTATTTGTCCACATCAATGGTGAAAATTTTGAGACATGTGTAATTTAAATAAGTAAATTTATTTTGATATAGCCTTCATGATCTCATGACAAAAGGCCTTGCAGTACGCATAGATTTACAAATGTGTTGTTTTGATAGATAATGGATCCAAGAATGTGTAGAAAAATCAGTAGTAGTGAAAGTCTTCCAGATGCGGACGATGTGGAATATGAGGTATCAAACATTGCACCGCAGGAGAGCGACGATAATTTTATGTTGGACGGTAGTCCGGAGCCGCACTCCGTGACATGGTTAGACAACGATCAAATAGATGAATTAGATCTTAATTTAGACCAAACTAATCTATGTTTTCATAGAGTCGATAGCGCAGATATAATTTATAGAAGCAAGAAGAAAAAATGCAAAATGGTAGGAAAGTATGTGATGGGAGATGTTCTGGGGGAGGGCTCTTATGGTAAAGTGAAAGAAATGCTTGACTCTGAGTCGCTGTGCAGAAGAGCTGTGAAAATATTAAAAAAGAGAAAACTAAGAAGAATACCAAATGGTGAGCAGAATGTACAGAGAGAGATACAGTTGCTGCGAATTCTTAGACACAAAAATGTGATTGAACTAGTCGATGTTATGTATAATGATGAGAAGCAGAAGATGTACCTTGTGATGGAGTTCTGTGTTGGTGTGCTGCAGGTATGTGTTACATCTACTAAAACATTAATTCAACGTTGCTATAATTTAGTTGGTTCAATGCAATGAAACCATAACAACTAATATGTTACCCGTTAAAAGTTGTTATGGTTTCAATTTTGTTTCACACTTCATGTTGTGGTTTCTTTGAGTTCAACCCAAAAAAACATTGTTAATGACATTTGACAAAACATTAAGGTTAATGATGTGCAATAATTATGATATGTCCCTAGAGGCACTCGACAAAGATAAGCGCATTCAGAAAACAAAGTTGCATTGCACTATTTATGTTAATTTTATGTGACAGTTATCACTGCCAGACTAGATAATTTAGCAAGATTACAATGTGACCTCTCAAGGTCTAGACTATTTAGCTTTTAAACATGTATTGTGGCACATGTTGTTGTTTACTTCAGCTCACGAGGATGACAAAAATAGAAAACAATAACTTACAATAAATTACAACACATTGAGAAATAATTTAGTCAAATCAAATCAAAAGTCATTTATTCAAACTAGGCTGATAATCAGCACTTTTCGAACGTCAAAAAGTAAATAGCATGACAGTAGTAAATAACATGACATTCATCTGGTTCTTTTTTCCTAGTCTGAACTATCCCACTATTGGGCAAGGGCCTACACCATTACTCCCACTTCTCTCGGGAAAGTGCTTTGCCAATTAATAATATTAATAAAACTTAAACCAATATTAATATTGTTCAGGATATGTTAGAAGGGAGTCCTGGCAAGAAGTTTCCTCAGCGGCAAGCACATGACTACTTCACCCAACTGCTGGATGGGCTGGAGTACTTGCACGGTCAGGGTGTGGTACACAAGGATATCAAACCAGGGAATCTGTTGCTGACACTTGATCAGACACTGAAAATTACTGATTTTGGTGTTGCTGAGGTAACTAATGTGTTCTTGTTCATTTTAGATTGTAAGTTTTAGGGTATGAGGTGCATTTTACATTAGCATCAATCTCACTACGACAGCCTAGAAGTTAAAATATGCATTTTGACTTAATCATTGTAATTGGCTCAGCCTACTGTTAATCTAGCTAGTAAATTCAATTAAATTGGCAGTACTACATGCTTAGTAAAGAATTCGAAAAGACCTAGCTTGGCAAAGAACTAATGAATCAAACCTGGTCACAGAAATTAATTTTGAAATTCATAACAGGATTCTGATAACAATCAATCATGAACTAGCCTTGTAGACTCCACTATTTAAAAAGTCTTTAATTTTGACTGACGCAATATTACTAAATCTTTATAATGTTAACCTAGGTTAATGTGGTAATAGAACATCATCAAATCTTTATTTTCAGAAGGAGTAGACAAGTGTGTAGCAAAATCTGTTATTTAAAATTGTCTGATTCCAGGCTTTAGACATGTTTTCTCCGGAAGACACATGTTACACAGGGCAGGGTTCCCCAGCGTTTCAGCCGCCAGAGATCGCGAACGGTGCTGAACAGTTCTCGGGCGTCAAAGTCGACATCTGGAGCAGCGGAGTCACATTGTAAGTGAACGAAAATAGAACATTACCCACTAACACTGACCTTTTGTTATAGCATTGTTTCCTTCACAAAGGGCACAATTTATCTTTGTGAATACAGTCAGGATTGTGTGATTGTCATTTTGTCTTATGTTCTCTAAAGTCAATTGTCTGTTTTTCACACACTTTTTTTGGTGGAGAATATTTTTTAACACCCATTGAGAGGCAACACTATAATAATTCTGGTCTCTAAAATAAGCAATTTTTAATGATAACAGCTTGAAGAATATGTTCTGAGTTTTAAAATATTGGCTAGCTGTGATGATGTTGTAGAAAAATTCCCATATCACTGTGAGTTCAATTACACACCTATTGCATATTACTTTGTTAGTAAATATAGTGATTCATGATTAATTAAAAACTATTAATCATCGCCCCACTATCCATGACTTGTTTGTCATTTTACATACATGCATAAATAAGCATATACATACATATATGTATAATATGAATAATTCTCAAACAATGTAGGGTTTCCTTCATTTCATGTACATTGGTATAATTATGTGGTAAGAATAAATTACCCAGATTTACCTGTTTTATCAGTATAATAAATGGTTATGTTATTAAAATAATGATTTACTTATGTATTAATAGCATTTTATTTGCGTGGAGTGTGTTTAGGTGTGTCTGTCAGGTTTATTCTAGGTTATTGAACTGTCCATTAACATAATGTTAAATTGTGCATGAAAAAATACAATAAAATCTGATATCAAAACTGTTAAATTATGCATGAAAAAATACAATAAAATCTGGTATCGAATTTGAATAGCGTTCTCGCGACAGTCAGTAGCATATTCATGCTATGATTTATTTATAACATTGTGATATATCTGATAATAAACGATTTCTGAATGGCTAACATACTTGTCTATGATTGTATCTGTCTTGGTTACTGGACGTATTTTCTTTTGTTTTTACCCAACGCACTCTTGGATTCCACATTGACCCTGAATGGAAAAATTTGAAAGTCATGTGGGGAGGCACATCCTAACAGTGACAGTAACCCACTTTATGATTGAGGCTTATTAGTCAAATTGTTCTCAGATTCAATATGACCACGGGTCGGTATCCGTTCGAGGGCGACAACGTGTATCGACTGCTGGAGTCGATCGGTCGCGGAGAGCCCGCGCCGCCGCCGCCTTCGCTGGGGCCTACACTCGGCTTGTTACTCACCAACATGTTGAAGAGAGACCCCGACCTCAGGCCCACCGTGCACGAGATTAGAAGGCACTCGTACGTATTTATCCTACTTATATTATTTAGAAAAGTTGTTTGTAATCAGGAATTTCTCAGTAGCACGGAGTCTGGATTTGTGACCGATTGATGGCAATAGGCTTGCCCCCTATCAAATGGGACTTACAACATAACTGGTGAAATGTTGGTGTCCTATTAGGTACACCTCTGCCTAACTCTTCGGGGATTACAGGCGTGATATTATTATTTGTATGCTTGTACAGGGCAATCTATGGAATTAATAATGTGATTACTAAAATTCTTTCTTTGGTAGAATCTTAGCATATTAGGTAGTAACATAGGATGGTTTTTATGCCAGAAAAGTGCATGGTTCTTGTGGGAATGCGAATTAAATTATTTCAAGTGGTTGAACTACTGAATGCTACTGGATACCATAAAACGCTATGCGAAAATCGTGACAGACCAAGGCTTGGATAGCGGGAACAACATCTTAACCCATATTAGGGCAAAACTGTAAGAAACTGAAAGGGAGGCCTTTGCTCCCTGTCGGGGCTGCGGGTTGTTCGCAAGAGATACCGCGGCCTCGACATGAAGGGCTAAGAAGGAATATGGGTGGTTTTTAGTCAGTAAAAGTCTGACGCTCCCTTTTGCTCTGCCTAAGAGCGGGACGCTTTTACACCCGCCAAAAAAAAAAGGCCTTTGCTGTGGGATACTAAATATATTTGATCGATACAATTATATTTTAGAAAACTAACCTTCTAAAAGGTCAAACGTGTTATCGGCCTTTGATACCTTGACCATACTTAGAACCATGTCATTCACAATGCAAATGTTATCGTCAAAAATGACACATCGGCGACGTTGCGCAAGAATTAAAAACGGTTACAACAATGGACAAGTAGAATGTGACAAAGTCCAAAAGTGACCAACGTTTTCGTAAGGTGGTTGGACTCGCAAAGTCGTAACCAGCATGCATGTCAGCGAAATTTCGGTAGGAACGTGCAATGTAAGAAGTTAAAGGAATGTCGCAGATTCTGTATTTTCTGCCGCCTGCCCCAATTACAAAAGCCGTCACTAGCATTCTCCTGCCCTTATTCAATTTATTTAGGTGCAGCATGTCGTCTTCTTCCACACTTCTTTATTTCTCATCATCTCAGCAGTCACCTCCTTTCTAATCCGGTTTTCAAACCACACCATAAAGAAATACGTCCTTTCTAGCCATATTAATTCCACACAGTCCATCCAACGTTTATTTGGTTTTTCTCTACTCTTATGCCCATCCACACACACATTCATACTCAAAACTTTTCTCGCGACCTTTTCCTCATTTCTCCGGATCGCTGACCCTCATAACATGACAACCGATTACTATACAACTTTTGAGTCATCGTTGCCACTTTCCGATTTCCTCTTATTGCAATTAGAAAAAACCGTACATAAATATGAAGCATGATCAATCAAATTACTCTCCTACATCGCTTTCCTCCATCCATTTCACAAATATTAAAAAGTTCCCTGCGTGATGATTCGTAAAAGGCCCTTGAAAAAAGACACACTGTCCGTAGAGTGCAAAAGGCTCTTGAAGATTTTATCTTATAATCCGGTTTGCATTCATTACCGTTCGTCCTGCGTAAGCGATCGTCAAGATGCGCGCGCATTTCTACGTCTCGAATACAAACCCAAGCCAAAACTAGTTAGGAACATTCTAGAGAAAGTCAACGATATCTTATATGACCTTGATGAAAAAATGTACGGTAGACTAAAAAGAACATCGTTGTTGCAGTGATTTTATTAGTTGAAATTATTGCACCATTTCGGTGTTGCTAAAAAGTATTGGCACAAAATACAGTGACGAATTAATTGCCACAAGAAACTGCAGCAGGGAGTTTCCAATCCTCATGCAATTACATGCATAAGTATGATTTACTTGATTGTGCCAGCGGCTTCGCCCGCGTGGAGTTCGATAATTGTCCCACGGGATCATACTACCGGGATAAGAAGTATCCTATGCGTTAATCCAGGTTATAAACTATCTAATCTATCGAAAAGGATGACTCCAAATATTAAAGTTAGATTTTGATGTCTTCGTAAATCAGTAGGTACCTATAAAGTTTACAAAATAACATGTTAAACGGCTTTAACGGACGTTATATCAGAGGTGAACATTTTAATAGTACCCACTTAGTGATGTCGAGATTATGTTGTTTACTCGTAAATAGCCATTCTATTTATTCGACTTTGCACTTAGGTGAAGAAAATGTTCGCATCAAGGATAATGTGCGAAACTTTAAATAATATTTATTTCAACCAAGTGTATTTGTGGTACTTTTGAAATGTTTTGTGGGTTATTGAAGTTTCTACTTACCTAGTACTTCAGACAAACTATTGATATTGTTAGAAGTGCCCTCACCATCCGTTTAGTGTAATTTATTGTCTTTTCACAATAATTAATTGTCTTTTCCCAGTAATTTATTGTCTACCTCGTTGGTCCAATGGGACCAGACTGACACCTACACTGCTGTGTATGAAGTCCTAGGTTCGATTCCCAGTTCGGGCAAAGTGTTATTAGGTTTTTCCATCGAGGAATTTCTTACTCAGTAGCAGCCACGGAGTCTGGATCTGTGCCCGGTTAATGGATATAGGCTCGCCCCCAATTACATGGGACTTTAAACATAACTACACCACATACTACGAGGGCGGCACTGAAAATTTCGGGAATCAAGGAAGTGACACAACATTACTATTTAAAAATGTATTTATTGCTTTTCGAAGTATTCTCCGCGAAATTTGACACATTTTTCCATACGATGGAACCAATCATTGAAGCAACCATTCCATTCGAAAGTTGGGGTCTCCAAAATGGCCGTTTTGTAGGCGTCCACAGCTTCTTCAGGTGATGAAAATCTCTGTCCACGCAATTTATTCTTCATTTTAGGGAAAGTATAGAAATCATTAGGGCTTAGGTCGGGGCTGTACGGCGGATGGTCTAATAATTCTATGTTTTCTTGCTCTAAAAACTCTTTTGTTCTGTGCGCGGTGTGAGAACTCGCATTGTCGTGATGGAGGATGATGCGGCGGTTGCTCTTTACGTGAACTCCGAAACGACCTGTGGCAAAGAAATGCTAGCATACCATTCTGCATTAACCGTTCTTTGTCCCTCAAGAGGAATAGTCGTAACATGGCCGGTTTTGGAGACAAACGTGGCCACCATTTTTTTTGCAACACTCCGTGAACGAACAGTTTTTGTTGGCTTTAACTCATTTTCGAACACCCAAACTCGTGACTGGTTTTTTGTTTCGGGTTCGTACGCGTATATCCAGGATTCGTCACCTGATACGATGTTGTATACAGCATTTGAGGATCCTGCGTGGAATCTTTCGAGAGTTCTGACGCACCAAGTAACGCGAGCCGCTTTTTGCTCTTCACAGAGCGAATGCGGTATCCATCGGGAACACAAATTTTTTACACCTAATTGTTCATGCAAGATTATTTGTATTTGACTCATGCCAATGTCTAAAGTTGCCTGAATTTCGCGGTATGTCACATGTCGATCTTCCTCAATCAGCTTACGCACAGCATGAACGTTTTTTTGGGTGACTGCAGTTTTTGGACGACCTTGACGGGGATCATCACTGAGCTTGACACGTCCACGTTGAAATTCAGCAAACCAGCGATAAATTGTGGTTTTGGATGGGGCTTCATCACCAAATGCAGAAATCATCCGGTCAACACACTGTTTTTGTGTTAAACCACTTCGAAAGTCATAATAAATCATCGCTCTTGAATTTTCTCGAGTCAGTTCCATTTCCTCAACGACTAAACAAGTTTGACAAAACCTTGTGACAAACCAAGGAGTTTTCAATTAAAAAGATTTTAATATGACAGGAACAGTGGAAATATTCCATTCCCGATACTTTTAGTGCAGCCTATGTATTAGATACGTCTCCCTAACAGGCAGATTACGATAATGAACTCAGTAGCTTTCAAGTCTGTAGTTTAACTTTGAACTTTAACCTTGTCTGGGTTGCCTTACCAGTCAGTTATGGTAAACTATTCGTGAGCAATTAATATTTCTTGTGCTATGTGGTTTCAAAACCACAACTTATATTACAACTGCATTAGTTCCCCTAACGTTAGTGTCAGTGCAGACTGACACTGACCTTATTGCCATCAACAAGGCACATATCCAGAGATTTGTGCTCTGTTGATGACAATAAGGTCGCTCCATATTACACGGGACTTAAACATAAGCCTTCGGGGACTGGTTTTATGTAGTTCTCCTGCCCTGATTGTCATTCTGCCATTTATTATGACTATCCCTGTGACACATTGAAATTAAATCCAGCAGTACATGTACAGAACAGGAAAAGGGCCTTGTATATTGTTACCAACAAAGGAAAGAATTAAGTACGTTGTTTATTCAATAATATAATAAGTAGCTGATAGCCCTGTTATCATCTGTATGTTTATTTATAACTGACATATATACTACTCACGTCTGTACTTCTGAAGGGCGTTTCAGAGTTGTAAGTACATCCACACGTTGTTGGTAAAAATATGACCAATTTCAGGTCGCTGGTGTACATTTTCTAAAGTAACTCTTACTTTACTAGGAAATTCACGCGACCTCTAGATGTGACAATACTTGCTGAACCAATGCTCCGGTTTGGAAACTATAGATGATGGTGTTTCAGTTGCCATAATAGACATTTGAATACAAAGCATTAGTAAAGCCTCTTGTAGAAACCGTGTCTCTGCTTGTCAAGTAGCCAGTAGCCAGCAATACGGCAAGCCAATAAGGCAAGCAGATTATTCAGGAACCCTAACATTATGTGGAGTAGTAAGTTATAAGGGCAAGCCGAGCTTTTAGATTTGTATGAAAGTACTGCCACTAGTAGAGAAAACCTATCTCCAAGTGTTTGTCACTCAAAAGATGATACAGTAAGGGTAATTGAGTGAGCATTTATAACGTGTGGCTTCCGCCGAAGTTTGAATACAATACACGATCGGCGTTTCAAATTTCCGCCATCGAGAACTTAAAAGCATACTACTGACTTACAATATTTATAATCTTCAAAAGCACATTTTCCTCTTACAGTTGGGTCCAAGCCCGTCCGCCTCTCGAGGCTGGTGAGCGCATGGTGACACCTCGCTCCCGCCGCTCCGACGAGCTGCACACCTCTACTGTCATTCCGTACTTAGTGGAGCGACACTACCCTTCGGCGCAGGAGTACTTCACCGAGAGAGACTACAGGCATGGTCAGTCTGATGATGATACTGATGATGAACTGTTCTATGACGTTACTGATCTGCAGTATAAGCTGTGACGAGTTTTAGAGTATAGTCGCGGAGAAAAAGTTCCCTTTGATTTATTTTGTGCCTTATTTGTCAACATTATGAATGTAAATGGCAGTTTTAAAAGGTGATATTATGTGTCTCTTGTACAAAAATTGCTCAACGGATAGCCTTAAAGAAACCTACCACGCTATTCCCAACTGCAACTCCTGTACAGAGTTGCCCGCAACCAATAAAATGATTATAGAACAGCCAGGGTTCAATTAGCACTGTAATTCGCATTTGGACTATTATGAATTGTCTCAAAGTTACTTAGGTGCTCGACTACTATTTGTGTTTGTAATTTGTAAATGCTCAGATTTGTACGTGTCTGTATGACATGCTCATTCACGTCATATCTTTGAATGGCCGTCTTAGTGATATCAGTACTTACGTAATTATATTATAATACTCATACTATATTCTAAACTTCATATTATTTTTGTAACTATGCTGATTGTAACGCAATCTGTTCACAATATTTCCTAAGGATTTGATTTGACGCTTGTAGCGACTTAACGAATCATGTCTCAATCTGGACTTAGTTTATTAACAGAACCTAAACCTTATTTCTATGTAAATAGAGTCGTACAATTTTCAGACCCTGAAGAAGTGCGCAAAGCCGGTCTCGTGCGCGCTCGCGTTTGTTCCTTGAGTTAGGTTCGTTGCATGCGTGTGACGAAAACCCGATCTAGCTCCCAGTCTTATCTACATCTATATGAACAGCCATATACCTACATTTACCCGCTATAACAATATAAGGCTTATATAATTTATGAAGACTAATTTATGTCCGAAAATAAAACGTATTTATAATGCGAAGATAACCGATAAATAAGTGCAGTAAAATATATTTTTGAATATACATACTGTATGTTTGTATTTACCTAGCTCTTCACTAATATCTTAGTCTTTGTAGCGAGACGCAGATTACATACTATTCAGATACTTGACTACTCATTGTTTACTCGGTTTTCCAATACTTTTGAAGGCGCAAACGCAGTCTTACTTGGTCGTTCTCCTGCATTCGGGTAACCGAATGATATTACTCAAGTTAGGATGTGATGTTTTAAAAAAGTGGCCGTGACAAATTCGGGTGTCCGATGGAATGGACAATGAGGCTAGACATACCCGAATACTACTGAATTTGAATAGTACAAAACGCAGATATACCGAATCCGAGTAGCCAAGTGTGATTGCGCAATAACGCTTGTTTACACGGGACTCAAGCACAAATGTACAGTCAGGTACTCAGTTAGATAAATTCATATTTTAGATGCCATTATTTGTGCATTACGGCTAATTGAATCTTTATAACAATTACGCTCAGTTAAAATTTCGTTAAAGTATCTGAATAGTATGTAATGGCGGCGGTGAGACGTGTTGTACATGGTGTGGCGTGTGTTGCAGAGCTGGGCGACGGCGGCTCGCGCACGCTGAGCACGGCGGAGCTGTCGGACGCGGACAGCGCGCGCCGCAAGCGTCGCTGGCACTCGTCGTGCGGCCGCCTGCCTTCCTGCCGCCTCACGTGATGCCCGCCAACCGACTAGTACATACATGTTCCCTATTCCCCCTTACTTGTTGTTACACTCACTAGTTTACTCTGCCACCACCGTACTTCGTTGTTGCCTCCGATTTGTCACTAAACTAAATAGCACCTAGACGGCGTTTTCGTTCGTCGTTTCAACAATAATACTATCCTCTCTGAACAAAATTGGCTTTGGTATACTTAATGTTGCTATTTATTTGTTTGTGTATGGTTGTTACATGTAGTTTTTTATGTACTCCTCTTAATAGTAAAACAATTCACAGCTTAAACACAAATATGTGCTTGAATAAACATATCGAGAGACCAATTATTTAGTAAATTTTCTGATATGGCATTCAATCACATACTTCTGTTAAAGCTAATATTACCATAGGCGTGTATGTATATTTAATTAGATATCAAGGAGTTCATGCAATGACAAAAAATATCATAAATGTAAAATAGTACCTGTTTTGTTTGTCTTTCAAGACGTATGATGTAAAGTGAACATGTATTTAGTGTAATTATTAGTAGATCTCAAATTTTAACGTGGCAATAAAAAGAAATATTTTTATAAAGAAATATTGCTATAAAACCAAATTATAATAGAGTTCTTGCCAAGAGGGAAGCACCGACTATATTATCAATTTTAGTTAACTTTTATGTTAATTTGGGTTTATGCACTGTCGTGCATGTTAATGTCGATCAGCAGAAATTGTATTTCTCATCTGGATGATTGAATCCCACGCTTTCTCACTAGTTGATTGACGGACAAATGTGTTGCTGATTGTGACTACTTAATGTTAGCATGAAATGTTCGATTGAATGGTTTTGGGTATGATCGATTTTTCTTATTTTAGTTGTTAGATGTAAAGTACAAGTTATTATGACGATTATTATACATGAAATTGTTTGTGTAATATCGTTAAATGTCATCGATTGGAATTTATTGAAAGAAGAATGTTATAGGATGCGAACAAATTATTGCATGGTTTGGATATTTAAAACGACACGGCTTGTACACACTTGAGCATTCTGTGTACTTACCTATTTTCTGAATAATCTCTTTTCCCATCTCAACACCTCTGACGGACCTCACTTTTTATAACTTATTTATATTGAAATAAAATTACTTTAGTACTTAGGTAAAGTTAGGTAAACACATGATTTTCTGTATTTTTTCTATTTGGATTGTTGTTGCTGTGTAGTTTGTATGACTGGACCTACAGTCAATGTTACGTTGGGTCCAGTTCGTATACAAACTTTTTCACTACTTCTGCGCTAAGTTGTTTGTTCACATAATTTAATGTTACTTAGTTGTGCAATAACTGTTATAACTCGATGGAATGCTGTTCTAGTAGGTAGTTTAGGTTAAAGCTTACTTAAGCCATATTGTAATGAGATTATTGCGCAGGTGATCTCTTCACGCCAAAGGCGGATTTTGCTAAAAGTATTTTATTTAACTGTAATAGTTTGTGTCCACTTATGTTGCACATGTATTTGAAAAGTGAGGTCTTACATATAACTGTTAAAACGTGTGTTTACGCTTAAATAAAATGAAAGGATGTATGTTTAGTGCCTGAAATGAAAAATAACGTAAAAAACTGAAAAAAATTAAAGAGAATATTAATATATTGTAAATAAAAAGTCAAAGTAATGTGCATTTTGTTTTTTTATTTACATTTTAAACCAACACGCCCGCAATACATGCCTCTTTATATTAAAACAGAATCAATAGTTTATGGTACTATTTGACACCTTATTGCTAAATTCAACGATCTATTATGATAATCCTCAACCAAGTCTCCTGATTAAACGACACCATCGCATAAATGTCGCCAACTAGCGCTAATCAGGGGCTAAAACACCAAAGACAGGACTGAGGTACCTATGATGTAATTAAGTACCTATGATGGGTATTAATTTTTACGTAAAAAGAATAAATATGTTATATCATAATAAGTAAGCAACTAACAACTATACTACCAACACGCCTGCCAAGCGTGGCGATTATGGCAAATCCCCCCCCCCCTTCTGGGGGAGGCCTATGTCCAGCAGTGGACGTCTTTTGGCTGAGATGATGAAGTAAGCAAAATTATCATTTGCCATCGGTCTTATCTCTCAATTTGGTTAAAGCGACTGTCCATCTAACCTCTATAACCTTGTTAGTAGTGGGTGTTATAGGATACCCCTTGGTAAGTAATACTGGTTATCAGACTTTAAGGTCACTGAACTGATTCGGGGAAATAAACGCCTGTCCAAGATCTGTAAATGACAGCCGGAACAAAGGCTTAACATGGCTTCCTAGGCACGTAGGAAACTATGTAATAATAGTCAACCATCCACAGACTAACCTTGGCAAGCGCGGCTTAGGGAGTGTTCAAGTATTACGTAACGCATTTTTTGGATATATTGTACCCCCCTCTCCCGCCATGTAACGCGCCGTAACATTTTTCTGTACCCCCCCTCCCCACAAGTCAAACGTTACGTAACCACCTAGTGACCATTTTTATCAAGAAATTTTGAGAAAACAAAACGCTTGAGAGAATCACTCTAAAAAACAATGTTACGTAACGCGTAGTTCAAACCCCCACTCCCACCCCTCCAAAGCATCGTAACGTTTTACAAGACTCCCCCTCCCCCAAATTCGGTACGTAAAACTTGAACGGTCCCTTTACTTTGAAGATCGACCCTTTTTTTTTTTGGGGGGCTGGGAAATCCTCAAATAACCCCTCCCGCTCTTGGGCAGTGCGAAAGGGAGTGTCAGACTTCTTCTGACTAAAAACCACCCATGTTCCTTCTTAGCCCTTCATGTCGAGGCCGCGGTATCTCTTGCGGACAACCCGCAGCCCCGGCAGGCGCCGGCCCTTGCGGGCCCCTTCCATGTTGCTGACATCTCTTTGAGGCGCGCGTGGAACATGAACGCGCCGTCGACACGGCCTGTCGTCGTCATAAGACGAACGGACGGCGAGCTTACCCATCACTCACCGTACACAGGCCCGCGTCTACGGTGGCCGGAAGCCATCACGTGGCCCCCGACGCCCGGAGAGCCTCCCGCAGCGGAAGACCGACCCCTGGGGCTGTTATTATTTAGCCACGAGCTATATAAGCAAACAAAATGTGAACTAATTACTTTTACAATCTAATCACCGAAGCGAATGTGGGTGTCTAAATTACCAACATGTCTATTACAACTTAATTTTGTTCACATGGGAACCTATCAGGCTAATCTGTTATTCATTATATCTTGTCAATTATCCTACTCATTTATTCTGGCCGATGATAGGCACTATAAACTGTTTTTTGCCAGATTGTTGCGCAGTATAAAATAATTTGGGGACAAGCGAAACTATATAATCCATTTGACACCAATAGACTTAAAGGAAAACTTAAATAATTTCGAGTAGATACAAATCTAAAACTAGGAGGAGGTATTTGGATTTTCCTTCAGGCGATTCGCTGTAGCAGCCACGGGTCTGATTAGTGCGTTCGGTTAATGGCAATAGGCTCGCCCTCTATTACATGGGACTGAAACATAACTGACGAAGTGTGGGTGTAGGTATTTTTACTATGAATCTTTCTATCTGAAGTACCTTAATGCTTAGTTTACAGTCATTATGTAATACCTATTACTTATGGAAAACTAACTAAAGTGGACTTTTGTTAGTTTACTGTGCAACTAAGGTAAGGTGTTGACAAACGACAATGGACAGTGACAATGGAAAAATTTTCATACGGGGCCCGGTTACGCCACTGCCACGTAGGGACCGTGGCAGTGGCGTAACCGGGCCCCGTATGAAAATTTTTTTTTGGGGGCCCTTATGTAGGGTAAAGATTTCTCACAAATGAAAAAAAAAATGTTTGCATAAAATTAAAAGAAATATTTAATTTTATTCATCACAATTATCTATCTGTCACTTTTTCCTAAATTTTTACAAACAATTCTATTGAAATATACACTCTCCTTGCCTTTTTTCGGCAAACTGATTTATGAAGTCATTTATAGCTTTTTTTTTTTTTAGAAGTTGGGAAATCATCAAATTTTAATGACTCCTCCCGCTCTGGGCAGAACGGTAGGGAGTGTCAGACTTCTACTGACTAAAAACCACCCATGTTCCTTTTTTAATTTTTGTTCACGCACGTCGGGGGCCGCCGCGCCGTCGCCCGGGGGCCCCGTATAATTGATACGGCCGATACGGCGGTAGCTACGCCCCTGCTACGTGGCCTAATGTTGCGGTAGTGACCGCAGAGCCAGCCTAAACAAGTAGGTGGGTTCGCACACCTAGAAATCGATTACAAGTATCAGGTGTGCTTAGGCTTATGACTGCTACTGATTTCCGATAGTGCGGTTTTCAGGTCGCTACGCACTAGCCAGGTAATGCATCGACACTAAGAGAAGACGATCCAACGTGAAAGACGAATGGAACGATACTGTTTAACTCTAACCTCGTATCAGGTACAGAAAATATCTAAGTAGGTAAATGTTACTTAGTAAATACTTTGAAACGAACTGTACCATCTACGTAACATAATCGGGCATCTACCTAGCAATTACCGCACTAACCTGCTCACTCATGGGTAGTGCGTTACCTGCATGGTGTGAATTGCTATGTCGTAAGCACGGGGCCCATGCGCCCGCACCGGTTTGCGACCTGATTCGCAGCCACAATGCGCGGAAGTGCCCGGTGCGTTGCCCCAACGCCGCACTGCCTTCCGCCATATCAGGTCCTGGTATAAATAGAGCACTGGGCTACGGTAAGTAACTGTGTCGAGCAGGTAGGTTATGGTTATATAATGGTATGCATCGGTTGACCGTAACATTCGTTTCAAACTTGGTACTGACCGTGTGCCAACGTTAAATACGACTTGCCGTTGCCAATTCTCTAGTTTTAAGTTTGGTGTTTATATTTTTAGTTCCAGGATCTGTAGGAAGGAACCTGTCCTTCAAGGTCAAGAGATAACCAGACTGTAAGTATGTATAGGGTTAGAGTAGGGTTGCCATATGTCTGGAATCTTACGAACTTGTCCGGAATTGAATCAGAATCCAGAGGGTATTCTAAAACGTCCGGAATTTGACAACAATGAGAGAATAATAAACAGGTGATACCAAAATAAAATTATTTTACGCTGGCTTATGCTGCTTATGTGTGGAGTTCGGTAATAGTTGTGTTGTGTAAATCCAGAACTGTCTTTATGTCCAGTTTTTCCGGAAATAAAAATCATAGTTCTGATAACCCTAGAATAGAGGAAAGGGAGTCCCCTTTCCTCTATTCTAGGGTTACCTTTGCTAATAGATTTAAAATCTAAACCTATTTATATCACGAGCGATAGATAACGATGTCCTCGGAGTATTTCTAAACTTACTAATGGAATGTTAAGCATCACTATTTGCGGCAGTTTAATTGGATTTCCAGAAAGGGCTTGCAAATTATTAAGTAATCGATGAGTCCGGACTAGGTGGATAAATCGTTGACTCTAGTTATTTCCCAAGTCTTGTTAAAGAAGCTAAAACTTGGGAAATTACTAAAACAACTTACAACATCACTAGGTACATCACGATTCACGCCTGCAATGCCCGAAGGGTTAGGCAGAGGTTTACTTCACACCCATATTTCGTCAGTACCTAATGTTTAGGTAAGTTCCTGTACTCAATAAGAAAATAGTGTGGCCTTCAACCGCGCATAAATCGGAACTTTGGACTGGGAATCGAACCCAATTTCGTGGTTAGCAATTAGCGTTATATTTTTTTCAGAAATTTCAATATGAAAAACGAAGGAATGTCCACAAGGGAAAACTCTTCCCAATAAGTAAATCCACCATGTAAAAATCGTATCATTTTCAACAGCCTCGCAGTAGCAAGCAGGCTTACTCACGTTTCTTCTCTCCTATTTTCGAAGGGTTTCACCCTGCGCACCTGCAGCTGTTGTCAAACCAACACGCTTTCAGACATTGGAAATTATTGACCTGACCTTGCACGAAATATCGGTAGCCAGAATTAACTTTGCCTCGAATGCAGCATTAGATAACGCAAGTTAAAATAAAAATTAAGTCGGTTACATGTTGTGGGAAAAGAATACCTATCCAGGTAGGACAGTATTTTCAACGGGTCACACAACAAAATCGTAGACGGTAGGTAATCGTTGCGTACAGAGGAATGGTGTCATCAGCACTTCATTACACGCGAAGTGAAGGGTTGCCGAAGATGGTCATTATCGTTTTTCTCATTGTCAGTGCATAAAGTTCAAGGTGCATTTTTTGTAGGTTAATCGAATCAAACTTCCTAACAACATAGTCCTAACATGTTTCACAGTTGGTTGCTGATAGATCGATGAGTTACTATTTTGCACTGAGACCGTACAAAATAAGACAGGTGCCTACTTAATTAATCCTTGAGGTACCTAAGCTTTAAAAATATATTTGTATATCTACTTTTAATTAGTTAAACTAAGACCAGATGTTTAAAGTTGATGGTAAGTATACCTATGTATAATGTATATGTGAGAGCAGTGGTGGCTCAGTGGTATTGGCCCCGACTTACGAACAGTGAGTCGTGGGTTCGAACCCAGTCAGGCGCATTACTTTGTGTAATTTATTTCACCACCACTGCTTTCAAAACGGTGAAGGAAAATATCGTGAGGAAACCGGCATGTCTTAGAACCAAAAAATTCGAAGACATGTGACATCTACCATCCCGCACTGGGCCCGCGTGGTGAATTATAGCCCATCCCTCTCTTAGAGAGGAGGCCTGAGTCCCTGCAGTGGGAACATTATAGGCTGATGATGATGATGAAAGCAGAGAGACTGTCTAGTCTTCAGCACGATTATAGTTTGCAGAAAGGAAGCTCTAGAAACGACAATCTTAGATTGCTTTTCAATATGTTTAGCTTATAGGCTTGTAGGTACTATATAGCCCTCGGTGCATGAAGGCTCGATTCAGATATAGGTACCCATCTACAACTAAATTACCATCTGACCTATTAACAATGAGATACAGTAGTCGAACACCTCATTATACGCCGCCGATGTTGAATGCAATCGAACACCATAGTAGCAAGAATCTTTCGTATTAAATAAAATAGCTTTGAGGTGAGTAGGCAATCGCTTGTTTAAGCGTCCATTCATAAATGCCTTATTGTAGGTCGTGAAAGGATGTGCCGAGGACGCCAGCTCGCTTTAGTCCTTGGAATAGTGTAGCTACATACATTATCATAGGACTTAACTGAGTAAATATTAAAATACGAATGTTTCTCGCACTTAGGACTGCATTCATAAATGATTTTATGCTTTGAACCTTGATTTCAAAGTATCATGATTGTAGCAATTTATGTCGGAGAGAGCATTTAGCTCAGGTAGGTATATGTTTGTGCTGTATCGACTTACAGCAGTGTGAGCGAGTTTTAGGATGCATTTAACATTGACACTATTTTCACATCACATTTTAAGACGATAATCATTTGCGTCTCTGACCTTCTGTGCAATAAACACGGGAAAATGCGAGTACATTCAGAAACAACTTAAAAGAATAACAGAGCAGTCTCATAGTCTTATTTCGGACCTTGTCCCTAATAGAGTAATTGTTTTTATTTAGATTCGTTTTTGCAAACATTTTTAACAAATTAAAACAGACATTTGGTAGGTATGGGTACATTACCAAGTTTTATTGTTGCTGATGTTTGCTGCAGCATAGGTTCTACATTATAATAGGTACCTTTAAGGTGGACGAACTAGGGTAACCCACGATATTCAATTTTTCTGAAGGGTTATTGCAATTTGCAGGTCAGTGTCAGGTTCTATTATGTTGAATAAAATAAGATTTGCAGGCTTAAGAGAGTTAGAATCATTCAGGTTATCGAAATAACTCTCAGTTAATTTAATCCCATTCAATGACTTTTTTTATAAAATAGTCATTCAATGGGATTAAATAAACTAACAAGGGTTCAGTTCAGTCGTGGGTTCGAACCCAGGTAGGCGCTTTACTTTGTGTTATTTATTTTATCACCACTGCTCTGAAAAGGGTGAAGGAAAACTACCTACCCTGGCGGTTCCCCCTTAATATAGCAAAACATGAATGTGTTTTATTTTTCTCAAGTGTTTCGTCATAATAGGGATGTTTACTGACTACAAAAAATATGATTCTAATTAGTCCGTTTGTAATATTATCGAAAAATATTGGAAACGTATTTTTTCTTTTATCAAATTAATAAAAAATTGACGAACATAAAACGCGTCAAAGATTTGAGTGGGGGGTTGTGACGTCACTCACCGATAAAACATGTCATACTATGTCTGACGGACTAATTAGTTTTTTTTTGTTAACTACCCTATTCTCCCAATTTATTTGAGGTCGGCGCCGCATGTCTTCTTTTTCCATGCTTCTATTACTCGTCATTACAGTAGTCACCTCCTTTTTAGACATATCATCCTTCACACAGTTTATCTATCTTTTCCTAGGACGTCCATGTGCGTGTGGTGTGAGGGCCCGTTTGTTAAAACTCTGTAAAAATGTGCTTAGGATTTAGTAAACATTCCCCAACAATTGTGAAAGTTGGAATCAGATTTTGTGAAAGTCATATAAGCGAGTTATTGACTGTAAAGTCGGGCCCTCAGTTCTCACATAGAGGATTGAGGGCCCGCCTGTACCTGAAAAACTATGTACACTACAGAAAAAGTCTTTATGCTCAAATTTTACCTAATGCCGAACAAAATTTGTGAAAACAAGATATTATCGCAAAACACTGTCCTACTTTGTAAATCTTCGTTCAAAATGGGCCCTCAAATAAAATGAATCCATTAACTTACAGCTACTGTTTGAAATCCTATTAGCTACTAAATAAGTTGTGAAAATTTGTGAAAGCAAGAACAGATCACCACTTCTTGTTGTTTGAAAGTTATGACCCTGATAAAAATCGGGCCCTCAGTCCTCCATTTTTTTGTATTCTTTTTGTTACTCCTAACGTATGAAAGATAAGCCAAATATAAAACTGTCTCTTTTTGTGAAAAAAATTGTGCAACAAATTGGTGTTATTTGTTACTAATAAGAATTACGATAAAACAACAAATTTTAACAGATACTGAAATCAGCAATTTTTCTATTGTGTACGCGTGTCATTGTGACAGTCGCGGGTAGGGTGACAATAATTTCATTTTAGCTTTTTCTTTTTACTTGAAATAAATGTTTTATTGATTTTGATTTACCCTCATTTTATTATACTTTGTTAGTGGCGATACTGATGTTTTAGTTCCGTCTGCTGTTGCAAAGTACGTAAAGTAAGTTTACATAATTATGCACAATAGTTGTAATAGTTAGTGTAGTTACTAAACAATAGTTTATGATAGTGCAGCGGATGTGGTAGGTGATAAAGCACTAAGGCAAGTTTTATGAAACAGTTCTAGTAAAGAATAAAAATAATAATTACTTTTTAATGCGCAAGCAAGCACATCTTCGGTCATGACACTCGCTCGTCTTCGGTCAAGATATCAAACTTATAACTTTGCAAAAATGGTACCTACACGTAATGCAAACTTCATATAATTCAATATAAGAAGTTTGCATTATGTAGGTACATTTTTTCTCTTAATATTAATATATAAGACTGATTACCATAGTAACGAAAATAATATTATTGTAACAATCTTTGATATAATAAAAATACGATAATATTCCAGGTATTAATTATAAATCTTCACAGTAAGTTTGTTTTGATACATACTCATAATTGTATAAGTAGGTTCCTAACCTATTATATTTATATAATATATTTTATTTTATTTTATTTATTAACATGAATGATCTATTAGCGCTTGTCTACTTAAATAGTCACTCTAAGAATTGTTTAATTCAATTTCACTTATTTATAAATTGTACAGTTTTTAAAGTAAACTTGAGTACGATCTTCCAACCTATTGATAACGGAAATTGTATTCAACAATATAATAGAGTAATTTTTTTCCCCCAACAGTTACCCATAACCATGCCAAGAGGACGCATACCATCTGTTCCTATAGAAGAACAAATATCATTATTTACAAAATATATCGCTGATCTGCAGGAAATAGACATCAAATATAACAATCCCATATTTATGGAAATGTCTCGGGAAATTAATGGAAGAATGTCTGCAATAGCTCTGCACATATCATTCTTACGGCATCGCCGTACTTTAATTACAGAAACCCTCGCCAATATCGATGTCGATACAAACCCTCCATCAGACAGCACAACGACTACTGAATCCGTTGAATCCTTCATAGACTCAGAGGAATCGGCCAATTCATAATTCTCGTTTGATATTGATGTACATGAATGGCAAAAAATTAAAATGTTATGACTTACTTTCAGAGTACGAGTAATGAAAAATAAATTGTGGTCACCCTATTTGCTAATTCAGAAAGGAAAAATAAAATTCGATTTTCACATACAATAAAGGGTCTTTTAATTTCTTTCTAGTATCGAATTTGTTGCACAATTTTTTTCACAAAAAGAGACAGTTTTATATTTGGCTTATCTTTCATACGTTAGGAGTAACAAAAAGAATACAAAAAAATGGAGGACTGAGGGCCCGATTTTTATCAGGGTCATAACTTTCAAACAACAAGAAGTGGTGATCTGTTCTTGCTTTCACAAATTTTCACAATTTATTTAGTAGCTAATAGAATTTCAAACAGTAGCTGTAAGTTAATGGATTCATTTTATTTGCGTGACAAACTTTTACGTGTATGAGGATTGAGGGCCCATTTTGAACGAAGATTTACAAAGTAGGACAGTGTTTTGCGATAATATCTTGTTTTCACAAATTTTGTTCGGCATTAGGTAAGATTTGGGCATAAAGACTTTTTCTGTAGTGTACATAGTTTTTCAGGTACAGGCGGGCCCTCAATCCTCTATGTGAGAACTGAGGGCCCGACTTTACAGTCAATAACTCGCTTATATGACTTTCACAAAATCTGATTCCAACTTTCACAATTGTTGGGGAATGTTCACTAAATCCTAAGCACATTTTTACAGAGTTTTAACAAACGGGCCCTCACACCACACGCACATGGACGTCCTCTACTCTTATAGGCATCTACAATCATACTCAAAATTTTCCTCATCCCATTTATTTCATGTGTTTAACAAAATGTAAATTACAAAATGATCTATGTCAAGTAGTGAATAACCTTTTACATAACACAAATCGTGTGGTAAACTTTAAAGTGGCAAGTAACTTCTTACCATTGAATATTTTTGTATAAGTAGATAGTACAACCTGTTGCCTATAGCAGGTACCCATGGGATTGTGTCATCTCTCAAATGGTACTTATTTCCCAGCCGTTTTGACTGCAGAGGTCAGATAAATGCCAGCGGCGAAGCATGCGGAACTTGCTATGGTACAATAATGGGAAAATTGAATTCATGACAGTTTCTATAAGGGCAATAAATTGGAAAGCATAATCGTATGATATCTAGGTACAACATCATACCTGTAATCCCTGGCGGGTAAGGCAGACTCACAGAGGTGTACCTAAATAGTACACCCACATTTCGCTAGTTATGTTTTAAGTCCCGTTACATAGGGAGAGCCTATTGCCATCAACCGGGCACAAATACAGACTCCGTGGCTGCTACTAGCTAGAAATATCTGATGGAAAAACCAAATAACACTTTGCTAGGCCTAGGAATCGATCCCAGAACCTCATGCTCGGCAATCGGTCTTGCGACCATTAGACCAACGAGGCAGTCGGTATCTAACCTAGGTACCTCTATATTTTATCAGTTTCATACCCTCAACAAGTTGTTCGGTTCAATTTATCTTAGTCATGCACATCACAGGAAATAATTAATGGAGGTATTGTGTAGTGCCTGACATTAAGTTTAATTTTAGCACTGAGTACAAACTAGCCAACGTGATAGATTGGAATAGGACCCACGGTCTCCCTTAGTCAGTAAAGCTGACGTATTCATGTGATGTCATTACATTTGATCATTATAGATATAAGGACTGACTGACAGTTTAAAAGGCTATGAGAAAATCAGTTCATTCACTTTATCTATATCTATACTAATATTATAAAGATATGAAGTTTGTGTGCTTGTGTATCTCTGGATCTCTTGAACCGATTATGAACATTCTCTTACACATAGAAGCCAGATTATGTGTGGGAATAATTGTCATGTCATAATTTCCGACTAAAACGCGAGCGAAACCGCGGGCAAAGCCTAGTTCTGATATAAAATAGTTTCAATACGCTTGGCTTTATGGTTCATCCATCAACAATACCAGTCTCGCACGCTCAAATTGATGGGGTCAAAATCACAGACAAATGACGATGTAGAGGTGAGGAGGCGCGCGCAGTGAAAGTGCTCGCGCAATTCTATTGTGTCTCTGATTGATTTGCGAGATAGGCGATAAGTTGCGCTATCATAGATGCGCTATTGTTCTTCCGACTTTAGCAATTAAATAGCATAAAATAACGTTTGTAGATAGCAATCTAAGTCGAATCTGTTACTTTTAAAGCTCTGGTGATAATGGTTCTAAAACTTTGATAAATCGATGTTAGGTTGGTATCTGAGAGTTCCGTGTAATTCCGTGTGGAAAACTTCTATTTGACGTCAAACTCAAATTATTTTAATTATATCAATTATTTACACTAACTGGGCTGTGGAGATCAGGTCGAGAGTAGCTTCATGTAAAATACTGATATTCAGCTGAATCCGGGACTTCGAGCCGACCGACATTAATTTACACTTTTTAATTGTCAAAGACTCGGTCCATCAAAAAGTTAAAACTACAAGACCACCGCAACCAATAGACAGCTCATGCAACTCTGTCCTCAATTTTAAAATTAATTATTGATCTAAAGAACACGTGGGTGAGCTAGAAAGTGAAGATGGACGCAATACTGACGGAAAACTCAACCTATCCGACGTAACGCCATATTTGTTAATTAGCGCCTATTGTGGGTGGAGATTGGGTCAGCCAATCAACAACGATGACCCTTATATGCTATATCAAGACCGTTTACACATTTTCTTTGGGTCATCTTAAGTCAAATCCAAACTTTATGGTGGGTAAATATTACCTCCATCTGGTGGGAATTCGTGATGTTTTCTTTAGTAACACGTCCCACTGAACACCAAAATATGCTGCCAAAACGACATCTGCGCTGCTGTGGACAACCTCGTGGAAATGCTGAAGATTTTCCAGTGAAGAAGAAGAAGTAGGCAGCATATCAAGCAACCCGAAACTGACAAATTTCCCCAATCAACCCTGAACCTAATGCTTTAGTTAAGGATGCAGTTGATCCCGTCGGGGCTGCGGGTTGTTCGAAAGAGGTACCATGGCCTCGGCGGAAGGGCTAAGAAGGAACATGGGTGGTTTTTAGTCAGTAGAAGTCTGACACTCCCTTTCGCTCTGCCCAAGAGCGGGAGGGGTTATTTGATGATTTCACATCCCCAAAAAAAAAAAATGGGGTACAGTTGATGTGATAGCGTCTGTACTTACTTAAGGCCACATTTTTCATACTTCAAGTTCCTTGTTGGTTTACCATCACGTACATTTTGAAACTCCCAATTAATGGATCTCTCATACCGTCATGCTAACACCGTCACCGCACCACTTCGGCACGACTTCATGAGTAACGAACCACGGCTCCTACCTATGACGGTTTATCTACATTACTAAATTAAAGTATCCGTTCACATTCGATGCTCATTACGCAAGAACCATTTATAAGCCAACAGTCATCATAAGTCTGTGGGAATGCAGTCTTCATACAATCGGTATCGATCGTTACACTAACACATTGGTTTACTTTACTTTGCTATAGGCTTAACTGTTTGTGTAATGATAATAAATGAATGTTGCATAGTCGCAGTTAACTGCAGGTCCACGAATAAAGAAACATTTATTCACATACAATATTTGTGATACCAGATGTTTAAAGTTGATGGTAAGTATACCTATGTATAATGTATGTGAGAGCAGGGCGCATTACTTTTTGTAATTTATTTCATCACCACTGCTCTCAAAACGGTGAAGGAAAACATCGCGAGGAAACCGGTGTGTATCGATGTCTCAGAACCAAAAAGTTCGAAAATGTGACATCTACCAATCCGCACGATCATAGCCCTATAGAGAGGAGGCCTGAGTCCCTGCAGTGGGAACATTATAGGCTGATGATGATGATGATACCTATGTATAGACCATATTCTGCCTTTTTAGAACCAGCAAATTAATTTTACATGACTAAATAATGCTTATTGTGTTTTTTTATTTGATTGTATTATTGAGTACGTAATAGTGTCAGTGAATTTATAATGCAGTTTAAAATTAGGTTAGTTTCATTGTTCAAGTGTTAGTAGGTACATATGCCTGCTTGACTCTACCACCCGATTCGGAGACATCCGATGCTTCAAATTCCGTCACCACTCGTAAATTGATGCAGCTCATGCAAATATGGGTGTAACGGAAACGCCGAGTTATGTTCGGATCGCCGTGCGTATTAGATGTTAAGTTTATTGGCGTTACCCAATCTGTGGATCTTGCCAAATGGTGCAGCTACAATTTCATACCCTAAATTGTATATGGGCGTCATAAAAGTTAATAGTGGGCAGTTGAGTCATGGTAGAGAAAAACTTAACATTTGACTCAAGATTTTAAAAAATCTGCCTATGAAAACTGACAATATGTAAATGTATAAACAATTATGAAGCTAATAGCTATGTACCTATCGTATGCACCATGATGAAAGTTTCGAGAAAGCGCATTTTTTTCCTAAATACATGGAACGTCTCGAGTAATCAGATATATACCTTAATTGCGGCACAACTCCTTTTAAGTTAATCCTAATTAGCATGTATTTACGTGCGTGCGACACTACATGAATTAATTTAAATTACCATTACCTTATGTAATTGATAAGATTTTTAATTTGATACTTGGGTAATAACACTAAAGATTACGTTCCAAGAAATGTGCACATCTAAAAGAAAACATTATCTTTAAACAGAACAGGGAAGTCGTCTTTAGTCGGTAATGTAATGCATACCAATCTTGCGTGCACAACAGCACGCAGTCCCCGATGCAACCACCGAAGAAATTGTTATCTTTTTATCATCGCAGGAAATTGAACACGTCACTGACGTCACATCCCGCTGATAAATAACCTGAGTGACTGGAAGGTGTTTTTGTTTTACCTGTATATTTACTGTAATGTGTATGCAGAGATCTTTAGTAGGTATGATTATGTACTGAAGGCCAGTGGCATTCAATTCTGATAGTTCGTTTTAGATGCCGCCGTCCAATTGCTACCTAGTAGTACGTAAATAGGGGTAATCAACACATTCCACAAATCATAAAAGCTCTCAAAGTAAGGAGAACTGTGTTCCAGACTTACTACTTATTTTTTTTATTTGCCCGCGACTGCGTGTGCAATTCAGGAAGAAAGTAGCCCATGTTCTTCTCCTGGTCCCAGGTAAACATCTGCAATTTTTTAAATTTTCAGGCGGTTTGGGAATAAAAAGATAAGTAATAGACAGATATTAACTTTCGCGTTAATAATATACGTATGAACGAGTCAAATAATTATGGTCTATTTAACTCGTCGATCGTCGGGTGTTGTTGGTAGAACCGCTTCGTTCGTGTGAATTTCAAAACTGCCAATTAGAGAGTCCCGCTCTGTCACTTACACTTATAATTTGCAGCTTAGCTCAGTAACCTTAATTAACGACAGCTGAAGTGTCTCGATAGTGTCACAGACTAATGTTTCACACGCCACGTTTTGCCGTCGAAGTCTTATATCGCTTCATTGCGTTGCACCAATAAAAATGATGACCTCAATTGGAGGCATATAAACGAGCAAAGATCATTACAACATTGTTCAAAATGAACGCATTTTCGACATTATTTGCGTGTCGAGTACGTACTCCCTTTGACATTTGGGAGATACCGTCTTCAACCTATTGACCTCACCATCATCATTCTCTTGCTCTTATCCCAGTACATTTGAGGTCGGCGCAGCATGTCTTGTTCTTTCATACTTCTCTATTGCTCGTCATCTCATAAGACTTGTCATGTCATCCTTTACGTAGTCCTTACATCGTTTCTTTGGTGTTGCTCTACTCTTATACCCATTTTTTTTTGGCTGGTGGAAAATCATCAGACTTCTACTGACTAAAAACCACCCATGTTCCTTCTTAGCCCTTGCGCCGAAGCCGTGGTATCTCTTTCGAACAACCCGCAGCCCCGACGGGTACTCTTATACCCTTAATCCACGTTCAATGTTCATATTCAAACTTTCCTCACGATATTTTTCTCATTCCTCCGCATCACATGCCCACACCACGACAACCGATTACCACACAACTTTAACTATTACTATTACCATCTACTTCAACCTATTGACCTCTAATATCGAAATCACTTTTAAGATGATCGGATATCATTGGTAAATTTTTTATCCTGTATGTTTTCTGGTAACTTTTTCTGTACTATTTGAACATTTACCTCGAATTATTGGAAGTCTGTTGCTCCACCATTGCTGTAGGTTACTAGACTATTCCATTGTTTATTCAAACAGTTTATCGATAGAGACCGCGAAGCCCCAGATGTCTCGAAATGGAAATGTCGGGTATACTGCTCTCAATTCTGTTTGCCCTTTTTGTCTTCGTTTCATCGACATACTAGTGTAAGCTTTTTGAGACTTATTGGATGATAAATCTTCATTAGAAATACATTTTGACAACCCACGATTTGAAGTTTCCTTTCGAGTAAACTATAATAATAATAGTACGCTTATTTTGAAAGTTCCTGAAACAGTTTAATAGGAATTTGGGAGTTGTTAATGTACTGAAGAAACTTTTAATACGACAAGAGCAGACATTTTTAAACATTATAATAGTTGTGACATCACAAACATTAATGCAAAACGATTTGTAAATAATATGCCGCTTTAGCTTTCTACATGATCTCGCGTTTAAAATGTTAATTTTTATCTTGATCAAAATTGCAAAACGCTACAGTACAGTAAATGTACAGTTTCATTTAAAATAATGCGCTTGGTTTTATCGAAGATGAAATGGAACTTAAGGAAATTGAATTAGGTAACATTGGCTTCGCCTGGCGCCGGCTGCATGGTATACCTACCTACCTAGTTTAGGTAGGCAGGGTTGAATCATTTCTGGATATTTTTATAAGTTGTCCTAAATAGGCACTTCATTGTCTTAAGTTGTCCTTTTGTGCCTATTGGCATTTTTCTGTTCTGTTTCTTGCTGATATGGAGGGAAGTAGAAATTATATTTTTCCGACTCCTCCGCTATTCTTTTCTGATTAATTTCGTTGCAGGATTCAAGTCAGTTAAATTGTTTCTCTGGGACTTCGTCTAGCTTCATTGTCTCGGCTCTTTTGTTGGTGGTCTGGCCACTGTTGATTCTGGTTTTCAGGAGTTGCAGTGGTTTGGGAATAGTGCGGCGACGGGCTTGTTAAAATAAAACAAACTTGTTCTTAAGTTTACAGCTAACTCGTTCAAGACACCATCTAACTAAAAAGCTGTGTCAGAATTGTAATCACCTATTATTCAAAACGTGATAGGGCAATGTGTGAAGTGCGTTAATTGAGGTAACATTGTTTTATGTGGCTGTGGTGTAATATTTTAACCATATGATCTAAATGTCGGTGTAGTAATGGGTACCTACATCTCTGCCTAACCCTTCGGGTATAACAGGCGTGATGTTATGTTATATGAACTAAAGAAGCTGTGCGAAGGGTGACACCCGTTTTCCTGGACAAAAAACCCACTTGTAAAAATTAAACAGAAATCAAACGATTCGATTGGATGTTATTAATTCAGTCAAGTAATCACAACAGTTGACGGCTGCTTTACAATTTTTATGATGGTTTTCGGTTCAGGAACACTCGATTAGCTTCCGGCCAATGAATACTGGACTAGATGGCGCTTTTCTATTCCTGGCAACCCTAAGCGGAGGTCAGGTGCGGGTCGCGATGCGCCCTCCTAACTCGAGGTCTGAGGCTCACGGAAGCGGGCGACACGGAGCAAGGGGGGAAGGGGGGAGGTCGCCAGCTCGTGATATACCGTAGGTGAAAGCGCAAAACGGCACTCGGTTATCTAACCTCTCCTTAAGGGTTCAGTCGGGAAATTTCTGGTATTTAGTAGGTACATGTATTTTGAGATTAGCTCGACCTTAGGGTTAATGTTGTCCTTAAGTGCATGTTAACACCCACTGCTTCATTAATGATTAAGTTATATTGCCACGTCCTATCACATTACCTACAACAAGATTCGCTATCAAAATTATTTTTGTCTGTATTGTCATTGGACTTATCAAAAATCGAAAGTATATAATGTATATTCTGTGAACCAACTCTAAAACAATGCAATTAGAAAGCGATACCAAATAACAAAGCTCAATTACAACTTCACATCATCAGTAGCTAATACCGTATCAATCAATCCATCAAACTCTAATTATCTTTCACAGATGATCACAATATTGACAACATTGAATGGAGCCAATCAGCGGTAGTAATTAATTCTAATTGACGTCAGTTGTTCACATCGAGTGGCCTGTCGCAATATGTGTTATGAGGATATTAGATAAGGATGTAATTTAGACTTTATGTTATAAAATATAGGTTGTTTAACTGATGAGCTGTATTAGATTAGTTTATTGGAACATGTCGTGGAAAATATGGAGGTAATTTGCTTTGCCTCCGACTTTTAAAGAAGGCGTGCTTGAGTAGGGTTTTCATTATTCAGAGTTCCCAAAATAGAATATTTTTAGAAATACAGACGTATGAGTCATTTGCATAGGTCGAAATAATGTAAATACTGTATAATTCAAATTTTTTGAGTAAACTTTCCGCTGCTGTAAATGTCTTAGTAATATTTATATACTTATGTACACCATGATTCTAAGAAAAGAACAGTTCGGATTTTTTTGGAAAAACTTTAAATTTATAAATCATGTGAACCGAATGATTGAGCATCAAAGCTTTTATGCGTCAGCTGCGATTTTGCTTCTTCATCTTCAGGTCACTGGCACGTCAATTCTTCAAAGTTTTACTGAACCAAAATTTCGCTACAACCGCGGCGTCGCTGTCTGTGGCGTGGTGGTGCAAATCTCACTTTGAGCGTACGCCGGTACTTTCAGCTGATCACCACCTGCTGAAAGTACCAGCACACGGTCTACGGACAGTACCAGCATACGGTCTGTTTTGACAACAAGTATCTATTTCAAAAAAGGAAAGAAACACTCATCTTTTTGGAAAAAATTACGAAAGATCATCGATGTCTGTAAAGAGATTTTTTTGTATGACACATCTTTAACACCTCCTCTTCTGCTGTTGAAATGAGGACATCAGACTATTGGGGCGTAATTGCGTGGCTCATTTCATCGCATTTATAAGTACTTAAGTAGTTTGATACGTATGTAGGACCGCCTACACTGTAATAAGTTAGTTAACTGCTACAATTACTGACACGATACTGAACCATTTTTCAAACGAGCTGTTAGTTTTAAATGTTAACTTTTCAACTTATATTTTCAAGACTTCCTTGATGTTTGCGAAATTTTGTTAGATAAAGGGAAGAAATGATCATCGCTTATCTACATGAAACCCATGGGAAAAAAAGAGTTCAGACAGGGAATAGGTACATGTAATATAAAGAACTGGCTGTTGTGGAACAATTTCGGAGAGACTTCTGACCTGCAGTGGACTGTGATAGACAGTGTTCATTGATCGATACCTAAATGATGTCGGATGGTCAAGAATAAGAACCAAATTATCGGTTTAATAGTAATCTTTAATATATCTACTGAAAGGATCGCAGCAGGTGGCGTTCCGTAGTTTCTGCCTACCCTAAAGGAAAATAGGCGTGAGTATACGTATGTACATATGCAGGTCTAGATATGTATCTACTGAAGTACTTAACTCTCAGATGTATTGGCAACCACGCAGTATTAAGGTGATCTAACAGGAAGTGATTATTAGTTAAGAAATCTAGGAGGACATTCTTTGCAATTTACTACATGCCATAACATGTTAACACGTATGAGTTTACGCTAGAATTTCAGCAATTATTCATCTACTGTGTGCTTACGCAGCCTACGAACAAGTTTGCAAAAGTTTCGAAAGGGTATTAATGTGCGGTACATGACTAATCGATTCGCCACGAGTTTACACTTTACATTCTGGGTAAATGTAACGAATTGGTCATACCGAGAATGTTTACACTGTGGCCTATCGTTTAGGGGCACACATCGGAGCGCCAAAAATTATGAAATCAAATAATTTAAAGCGTGTTGTAAGAACGGAGTTATCCGCGACCTTCGGCAGCCGTGAGAAGCATCGGCGCGGTGCGCGTGCGACTCGGCATTGTTTCTAGTTAAATAATCGACAACAACCGCGCGCGTGTTGCAACTGACACTAACAATCATAGTTTTTGATAGCAGCGTGCATCCGTCGTAAATATAACAAAAACATTTATGTCTACAACCAAAAAGTTGGAAAAGAAACCCAGTGGCCAGTTACTTAAAGTTAGGTAGCATAGTAACTTCAGCAGGAAATGTGTTGCCGACTTCACGCACCTTGTATGACTGTACAAGAAATGGGTGATATTCCAAACCAATTTTATTCAATGTGTGTGAGCCACTAAAACAGAAACAGTTATTTATCTTGGCGATCGAATGGAGCAAATTGTGGGAAAACTCTAAGAATAGACGAGCGGAACGAAAGTAAGATGGCTGTCGGCCCTCGCCTCCGGGTGCAATCGCGGACACGTAATACTGTGCGACGACTTATTTGCATTCAATTAGCGATTGTTCAACCAATTATCAGTTTGATTAGTTGCGAATTTGCGATTCCGAAGAAAGATTCCGTTGATTCGATTTCTTTTCTTGCATATTGATTTTAATTAAGTATGTGGCAAGTCTCATGCGCGGTAGCTTTGATTACCTCCCGGAAAACTTTTGTAAAATCGTTCAGCTTTGCGTAATTATTTAATAATACACTTAAAGAGTAATTTAATTTTACAAACCAAAAGTTCAGTTCAGTTAATTCATACTGTTATTTTACCTTCAAATAATTGGATGAGAATTGTCGAAAATGCGGAACACTTTAGACCCAATTTGAACAGTGTAGAGTTTAATAACGAGATCCTGTACGATTAAGATCGCGGCGCAACTATAGTTCCGTGTAAAGGTCGTCCGTACAATAAGGATGCTTCTTCAACAATAACTTCCTGACCATTACCACGAAATTGTCCGTTTATTTATAAATTATTGCTGAGTCATAACAATTTGGAGCAAAACAATACAAAAGATGCACTTCAAGGATATGATGTCACGGTTAAAACAAATACGTGATAGATCGTTTTATTGGTAATTTGTGTAAAGGTTGCAATTAAGCTTCTCGGCAATATTTAAAATCGTTCACGTTTTATTTGTTCGTCGGTCATAAATCTTCGAATACATGTAATAAAACTATTTTTTATGTAGCTAGTGGCAATGTTCTAGATTACAGGCTTAGTTAATGAATGGCGGTCATGAATGATATATGAGTGATCTCCGGTCGTGGTTCTCACGCTTGTTATCAGGTGCGCATCAGTCGCGGGCGCAGGATCCGGCGCGCACCCCGCTGAGCTTCCAAGGTGACTCGCAGCTAATGCTTCAAACGTCAAAGCACATCTTTTGACAATACAATTCTATCGTTATCTGATGAAGTTGTCTGAATGTTGGCTGTCATTGGCCATTTGTGTAATTGAAATAATGCTCACGGTTTTATATTTCAGTGGAACATTAAAACATGCTTGCCTCCTTTTAAAAGTTAATGAAAAATTTAAATATTATTTCGAAATATTCAAATGCTGATCTTGATGGTAATGAAGGCAATTTATAGTAATACGAAATAATAAATCTTGTAATAAGGTGCTTCCTACAGCGGAATTGACATAGATTTTTATCCGTCCACTTCCGAATGCGTTTACGGCTGTAGTTAGGCACCATTATGCGGCATGTTTATTGTGTGATGATCATTATCCAGCCTACTCGCGATGTTCGCAACATCTGCTTATGTAAGCAGTGCAATAGACTCAGAAGGCGGTAGACGGAGGAATCCTTAATTGTAGAGTAAGTATGGTCATTTCCTACAGTCTAGACGTGCAATACTCGATTAGAGACAGTTATACTTGTGAATGTAAAGCCAACGGAGCTGCTGCTCGCTGTTCACCAACTTGTTGCAAAACAAATGAGGTTTTTACACAAGTGCAGTGTATATTCATTTTAAAACAATGCGTGTTATGGGAACCTTTGGAAGACAACAATAATTTTGTCGCAGTTGTTAATCTAAATTGTAATTTTGCAACCATGTGTGTTTAGATAGATAATCTTTGAAACGTTTTATATGTGCACAACACTGGTAGTTTTGAAGATAAATAGGAGAGTTTTGTTCTAGACGTAGGTATCGCAATATGTTTCGTGAACTTTACAACTCAAAAACAAAAGTCGATACGCGTGTCGTAACTAATGAAAAAATAACAATAGATCATCAAAGATTCCTCAACAGGTTGCTTCAGTTCGCCATGGTCTGTTCGGCAGTGGGCAGTAGTGGCGCACTGGCGATCCCCGGTCACACAGCGTGAAGAACATTTGGTTCACGGCCACTAACAAGTGAAGCCGGCCGGTGAAGCCTCCCTGTTCGTAACACTCGTACGTGAGTGAGGGGCAATCGCCTCCACAACGGTACGACTTTGTTACAAAATAATGAGTTTTGCAAATTCTATAATACCTGTACTTATGTAGATTAAATGAAAGTATCGGTGTTGTAATGCGAAGAAATATGTTTTGAATATATTTTGAACTTATCTTACGTACCTACCGATTATCGCCCAGCGCTCTGCAATTAAGTAGATAACTATCCCCGGGATACAACTTAATTGACCGTACGTTTTATTAATTCTGACACGATCCATGTTAAGACCTCCTTTATTATAAACCTCGGAAGCTATTGTAATTTCTTCATCTAATTTCGAAGTAACTTCACAGCATCGACCACTTCGAAACAAAAATCCAGCCAGTACCAAACAAACAAAATGTTGCATTGCAATACGAATGCAGCACGCGACTTCGTGTTTTCATAATATCCATTACCCGCAATGCATTGTTTCACAAGCCTTCAACTTTTGGCCAGAATTCCACGTGACCTTTGACATGAACTGAGTAGACCGACCTTCTATGACCAAGTATAGGGTAGGATCTTCTAAACATGGTCACTAATCAACCAAGGTTAGATATGTGTCACTAAAGATGCCATTTTTGGCAAAATTATTGGTATTAAGATCTGTGATTAGATACCGTTTTGTTTAGAAGGACAAGCATTAAGCATTCGAATGTTGCTGTTTTACCGTTTAAAGAGGAGCAGAACCTTTAAGCCGTAGAGTTTTCTAAATAATAAACCTTCATACCCTCGTTGTCTTATCAGTTATGTAAAATAATCTGCTAAATAAATAAATAATGGTGATTAGAGCCTATATACTAACGAGCAAAATTAAAATTAAATTGAAAGTGGTTTTCTTTCACGAATTTTCTATGAATACATTTCCAGCAATTAATCTATATCTTTTCAACATCTTAATGCGTTTTTACTTAGTATGAATTATTTAGAACTTTAATCAAATACGTTAGTCACTGATCTACAATGTAGACATCGCAGTTATCTTGTCTATGTCAAACCTTATCATTCAATCTTATACATGTAACTTACAAAGTAGTTAGTACAACAAGCGCTGATAGGAAGTATAAATTAACGGAAGGAAACCCACGGTTCTGCTAGAGTAAATTAATATGAACTATTGAATACACAGTATCTGGAGTGGAACATTATTGGTTGTATAATATAACTAAGCCGTCTTTAACTGTTCGTGTGCGTAATTGAAGTTTAATTATTTGGATTGTAATGGTTCTGCTACACGATCGAGTTATGGGAACTGTAATGAGTAACGAAATAAAAGTAAATCAGCAATCGTTAGTGTTAAAGGTTAATGCCTGAAATTATCACTTCGTTTGGCACTCACCATTGTGAAACATTTGTAGGTAGGGACGTGGTCTGCCCAAGTTGGTGGTTGCCAGCATAGAAATAGCGTAGCATGTGGTTCGCTACACTATTTAATATTATCAGAAAGCAGTTATAGGCTAATTAAACGTGCATCTTGATCTTATTTTAGAACATTCAATACGTAATATTAATCACCTCCTCTTTTAGAAGTCGGATAAAAAGATAAGTCTGGATAACACTGATTTTGAAAAAAAGTATAGTGGTTACCTAATGGTATGTGATGTTTTAGTTGTGAGATGTTGTCTTACCAAGGGGTATCATATTACCCATTACTAACTGGTTTGTAGAGGTCAGATAGGTAGTAGGTAAATTACTGGCATTCAGTTGAAACCGGTTAGACAGGTAACCGACCCCAACATAATTGGGAAAAGGCTATATAGGCAGATGATGAAGACTTGTGTGACTGACATTGATGCTTTTGCTTGACTTACCAAGAGACTGAATGACCATAATAGTTACATAGAATATTTAGCAAGCTGTAGAAAGTTTGTTGACGTAAGTATTAGGTCAGTTTGTAAGGCATAAGGTCATTTCTACGCATCATCCTATTTATGTCAGAGATCATAATGTATGATTGCCTACCTGACTCTGCGAGGTTACCGGTAATGCTTTTGAAGCTTTTCCTTTTTACTCATCGCTAAATAGATAAGATAATAGGAATATTAGATTATCCTTGAATGTAGCTACGAGTACATGAAAATATATTTTCTTATATATTGCCTGTTCTATTCTACTGCTAAACAAAGGTTTTCACAATACCTTTCCAGCCTTTCTTATGTTATGCATTCTTCAGCCACTCAGGAACGAGTTCAAATTGTCACGCCAGCATTTCTTGAGCCTGCTTTGGTACTTGATTCTTCGAATGCCTGAAAACGGTCGCCTTACTTAACCGAGGCTGGCCTGTGTGTATCAAAACAATTAAAATCAGAAAATAAGAACTCATATGACCCACGGTGACCGTATGTTATGTATGAAGATACTTATTTTCACTGACATTTGACTTTTAAATGATGATGCCCATTTGCCCATTCTCACCGCTTTAAACATTAGTGGTTTATCTGCGTTACTTCCGGTGCCATAAATACTTTGGTCGTGCCAAAGGTAATCAGTGATTCTGCCTGATATGTAAAGAGGTCAAAATTGTTTCTTTTATTGTTATTGCCTACTAAGAGCGTTTGCGATTGTGTCTAAAAGTGTGATAAATATAAATGTTGATGAATGGAGATGGTGAAGAAGGATTAGGAAAGTTGGATGGATTGTGCGAAGAATGATAAGATAGAAAAGTAGTTAATGATGGACACAAAAATGTGTTGCTGATTAAATAAATTGTGATTGTGAACTGTATTCGTTATTTGCGAAAGTATTCCTATAGTTTCCAAAGTAGGAATCGGACACAGTGCGTAAGATGCACTTGATAGGTACAACACAAGTTAAATATGTTTCCCAATAGACCTAGCCATGGCTTTAATATGCAGTTATTTGCAGTACAGGTATTACCTACATACGGTACTATTTTAAGACTACCTTGGAAAATATGCCTTCGAGTATTAGGCAATACTTTGATGGAATTACAAGTTAAGTCCTATACCTTCGACCTTTGTCGTGGAAACATTGATGCGTAAATATTTAGGTACCTACAATAAAATAAAGTAACGATTAAAGTGTAATTCTCAGCTTAATTTCAAGCTGCTATACAGGGTGTAAACGAACCCTTCACGCATCCGTCAGCCAAGCATTCTGTACATCAAACTACCCCAAAAAAACCCCTAAAAACCCCCCAAAACACCCCTATGCAAATATTTTTGCTGGGAAATGACTTTTTTTTTTGGGGTCAAAAATCACATTTTACGGTAAAACTCAAAGTAGCACTCTTAAAACATTGTGCTAGTGGATGCTTTGAATAGTAAACGGGTCATGGAGGTAATTTAAGTAAAGTTAAAACCGGAAATACTAGTATTTACAAAAACAGCTGTGAAAAACTTGGAACTTTGACCCCCAATATCTCCGTAACTAGGAGGTTCCCAGGTATGGTCTAGAACAAAAAAATGATCGCAGTGGTGGGGAGAACAAATGCCCTTCGTTTGCGTTAAGGGTACTTTTACACCCTATATTTGTGTAGGCAATTGGTTCAAGAAGTGCAACAGAATGAACACTTTTGTTTTGTTCAAGGTCTATCTCGGAGCTAAATTTAAAAAAAACAGCTTCAAATTATCGATTCTTTGTTTTCACGAAAAAAAAACTAACCATAACGAAATTCAGTATGTTGCACAAAAAAGCTTAGAATATATGTGCCACTACTTCTCAAATGGACGTCGATGAAGAACGTACAGTCTGTGCCTAGCATTATCTGACCCATTTGTATAAAGAATAAAAGGGTATGTGGTATGAGAAGACTGACTGTACTACGCTCGCTTTGAAGAATCAAGACGGATTACACGAACAGAGCGATTTTCAACGCTGAAACTGAAGGCGTGTAGCACATTTGAACTGCGCTCAAGAGCGGTTAGTGTCATCGTTACCACGAAACCCGTCCAGTTTCATCGTTGAAATTCGCTTTAAGAAACCATAACAAAGTATACCGTCTCAGGTCTTTTTGCCATGGGGGTAGGCAGAAACCTCTTGCCTCGTCCACGTTCACACATTTAGTCATACACGGATTCCTTTATAATCAATGTTCAACTATCTACAATGAATCATCAGTAGATACCAGTAGATACGTATATTGAATATCGGCGGCGAGAAGACAAGCCTGTTTGAATTAGTCAATTCTATGGGCGGGATGTTGCACGCTTTACATTTGCATTCAATCTGTTCTTTTATCTTATATTGTTTTGCAAAAAATCTTCGAAGTCCGTGCAATAGTATAGTTCCTATGGATCTTTAAATGTTATGGGACGCTCAAAGTTTGGTGTTAGGTATTTGAAGTGAGATGACTTAAATTCATTAAAAAAAGGAGTTTTATTTTATTAGTTTGGATTGTCTCGTAGGTCCAGTGGTCGCATGAGCGTACAGGGTTAGATTCCCTGATCGAGCAAAGTGTTATTGGGTTTTCTGTCAGGAATTTCTCAGCAGCAACCATGGGGTGTCCGGTTGATGACAATAGGCTCGCCCCCTATTACATAGGACTTAAACATAACTGGCAAAATGTAGGTGTACTATATAGCCACACCTCAGCCTAACCCTTCCAGAATTACAGGTGTCATATTATGATGATAATAACATAAAATTAATTTCTACCATTTCCATAAGTTAACGCCGTTTTTATCTTTGTTTATCACAGCTCTCGTGTACAATGTGTACATAGTAACAAAGCGCATTGTTATAACAATTAAAGAATAGCAGAAAGATAATATTAAACACTTTTTGTTTGTCCTAATGAGATACAATAGATGTGTTTAATTGCGAATGCAGAGACTACAGTAACAAGGAATAAACACTCAATAAACTGGCCCTTCCAATCAGATGCGTGACCTTACACGTGTAATTAATTTGGTAGCGATGCAACAACTAAATTGCTATTGGTAACTTAGTAATTATTTATTCTCAATAATTGATTTATGTTTGTGTCTATGTTTCTTGAATTTACAGTAAAATAACATTTAAGCTGTTATAGTTGTTTTTTTGTGTCTTAATCGAATTCGACCTTTTAGTAGCTGTTTTCGAACACGAACTTTAATTTTATCGTACAAATTACCACTTAATAATCGTCGCATAATTTCGCGCTTCATTAATGTTCATTACGCTTCGTCTAAGTCTCTAACAGCAGTACTCAGAGATATTTAATGATTTGGTTTGGTTAGCTAGGTTTGACATAATAATGTATGACAAAACTGTCAAAACCTTTACTAAGTGATGGCCTAAGTAATCATTAAAGCTCTCTGGGTGCGGCAGTAAGATATAAATACTAAGTAAGTGCGAGCAAAACCGTACAAAATTGACAGTGTACAATAAATTGGGCAAAGTACATCCCTCGACATAACAATAGAGAACGGAGGCTGGAGTTGCCAGCCTTGCCGGCGCATCACGACGCGACGAACGTCCGTATGCCGCGATTAATTTTTGAATTTCGAACAGCGTGATTAATGATGGCCACTAATTATGTGCTCATCTGTGGGGGCGTGAGAATCTTGCACCACATACGTGGCAAACCTTTTTCATGTGGAACTGTAATTACTTCATTATCTTGTTTAGCCTTTATGGTGATTTACGAGTGCTTGTTTGTTTTACACGTTCGAATTGGATGTTGGGAAATAAATTAACACAGGTCTATATTGTAATTAGAAGTTTTTAATAGTAGAGGCCACTAAACAAAGGTTGTACTTAAGGTGATCTTACTCTCTCGTGTAATGTGTTATTGTAATCGCAATTAGATCACATGTAAGGATGATAATTTCCAGGGCTAGGAAGAAAGAACACAGAAAAAAACATGTTATTTAATCTAAGTAATTTCTGTTTTTCCGTAGGCCTTTTGAATTTATCCATATTGCTCACTATAATAAAAGTAGAGTTATTTATACACGTTTACTAACATAGTAATTAGTGCTAACCTAATGAATATTTAGTCAAGTGACTAATTCAATTAATTTTGCGGTCGAGCTTACCGCATGTATAACATCAAAGCTTATGTACCTACAGCTTAATAGATACCTATCGATTCTAGTTTATGAGGAAACAATAAGTTATGTTAACATTTTACATCCATTGATACCCACCATATTTTTCTAAACAAAAAACTAAATTTACTCAACAAATCGATAATAACTACTTTACGAGTTCACGTATAATAACGTGTAATAGTTATTTTAATAATGGTTTTTAAATAAAGACCGAAACAATGGCTAAGTTTCCACATAAATATACCCTTTAAAACGTTTGCCGGGTCGGAATGTGAGCATCCTCTAAGCTAAAGGTCACCGCGAGGTCACCTCACGTAATGACGATACTGGAACGTACTTTAAACTGAACACAATAGGAACGTTACGATTTACTAGAAGGTGAACCACGGAATTTAAGTTAATTATTTTAATTTGATCCAATTTAACAATAATAATTTGTAAACAGGTAATTATGTGTATTTTACAATTATTACACACGTAAAATAATAATGCCTATATTGCTGCTCGCATTGCCGAGACAGGACTCCTTTCTGAAATAATCAGAATTTGTTTTTGAATACTAAAATAAATGTCGGAGGACCAATGATAGGAGGCAATGGATCAGATGAGGGCTCGAGTGAAGACCAAGCTTCACCCAGCTAGTTGAAACGACGACGTCCTAAAAAAAGTGGGTGGTAACGGGGCTTGGGATGGATGCAAAAGGTATTAAACAGTGTATTGTGGAGCAGTTTGTGAAAGGGCTTACGACAAGTAGTGCACTATGATAGGCACGCTTGAGAGATATTTCTCGAGGGGCCATGAAGCCAAACTCACACACTGGGCACAATCACACGATAAAGAAAGAAAGAAGATATGCTTAGTGATTGCTGGACAAAAAAATACTCATCTACATCGAAATTACTGAATACGATTCCGGAATAACATGAGCACTACTTTGTTAGATTACAATGCGATCAGTACCATCACTGCCCAAAGAACCGACAAACATAATTGAGCCAAACAATTTTAAACAAATCACGTTTTCATCTCAATAATCTGCATATAATCCAGACATAAACATTCTAAATGCATTTCTTAATGCCCAAATATTTCGAAATATTAGAGCGACCAATTTAAGTAATCTGCATGTCATGTACTAAGTTCTGCCTCTTACTTGATAATTTACAAAACGAGTCGGCCTCGAAAATAGACCAAATAAAGGATATTTACAAACATGCGATGTTGTCGAAGATTCTGAGGAATCTCGTTGTGTTGTAGACGCCGCACGTCTTAGCTAACGTATGACAAATTTCCTGTGTGGAAACGATTAAGATCAACATATAACGTTACATGGGTGGGGTAAAATATGACTGTGCATTACACAATTGGATCTTCATAGATGTAAACCACGATAATTCATTTTACCGTGTAATTTAGAAAGTAAATTTTCATAATTAAGGTCGTAAAACAACATCATCTTTCTGCCATTGTCCTATGTTGTTTGGGGTCAACGCAACAAGTTTGTTCTGTCAATCGTCACACTATCATTAACTCTTCTTTCCTTTATCATTCCTCTCACAAGTCATCCATCTTTTGGCCGTTCATGAAACAACGTACTCTAAAAAATAAAACAATTTTCTACTTACTTACTTAGGTTAAGTTAGTTACCTTTTATGAAACAAAAAGTAAAGTTTAAAATTAAACACAACCGGACCTTACAGATGCAACTTAAACATCTAGGCTCTAGCAGAAAGGTCACAACAACACCATTTATCTTCGCAGTCTATTAAGACATCATTTAATTAAATTCAGACAACTATGTCAAGTAAATATTACTTGACACAACTGCCTAATAAAATCAAATAAATGTTAAATGTTAAGATGTGGTCACAAAACATTCAATTACTTAAGTACCTACTCACTGTTTGGCATTCTTCACTAATAGCTCCTACAATAAAAGCTTGCGACAGTAAGGTTATCGTGATGGCCTGGCTGGAGGCCTTAACTTCAAGGCATCCACAGGAAAGTCCGGTTAAGCAGTAGACATCCTCTCTAGGATGAACTGCGAGATGCCATTTACAAAAAAAAAGGTTATCGTGATAAAGCGTGTGTCGCACATTACGCTATCACTATGTGACCTCGGGTTGATGGTGCGTCGCGGCGGTAGATCGCGGACGCTCGTGAGATGACCCCAGGCTCTGCCCGCGGCGCTCTGATGCAACCGTAACGTCGTAAGGCCCATCTTTATTAGAAAAATTCGCGGAAAGGCAAGAGAGTTGACAACTTATACATTCTGTCTCATATAGAATTTAAAAGCGTTGCCCGACACTAGGAATTTCTCCTGTTTCGTGGGTGCGTATACAAACATTTAAATTCACATAGACAAACCGAACACCCATTGACCATTCATGTCGACTCATTGTGGTTAGTAGCAACATGATTATTGACCAACAATTGATTGAAGTGTGGTAGTCAATATCAACTACTCGGCGTCAAAATTCCGCATTCGAAATGTCCCTTTACGTGTCGGTGTGAACCAATTCGTGATTGAACATACATAATACCTTTTGTTTACGTCTGTAAATATTTGTTTATGTAAGTATTCACAATAATTACAGAAGGCAAAGCGTGAGACTCGAAACTGGCGTGTTTGCGTGAAAAATTATATGAAAGAGGAAGTGTGAGATTGCAGCTATTGGCACTCGGCTTTCTTATTTACTAGCATTCAACGATTCAACGGATAATTAAAAATCCACCCATCATACTCGGACATAATTGCTGTTCTAGTGAAAGTATTTTTTACTTGTTTCAGCTTTCTTCACTGCATCTTTGACTTCAGGAGCATTATTTAGGTTTTCGGGAACGATCCTCGATATAGCTTGCCTGATCTCTGGTTCGGTCGTGTCGAATTGTCGTCCCATCGGAGTATCGAATTAAGAGAGTCAGTAAAGAGAGAGTCCACCTGTCTGCTCACACACTTCTGCACTAAAATAACTCCCTCACCGATGGCTAATTTCCTCTGCCTTTGCTGGAGGCCATACATTCGAGGCACTCACTGGGTAGTCCGGTTAAGCAGATGACAATCTCTTGGGTTGAACTGCAAGATTCCATTCGCAAAAAAAGCCAAATCTCCTCTGAGATTGACCTCCTTGCATAAAACGATCAGAGATACTAAATATACTGAGAAATCTAGGATATCAAACCCAGCATAGACCCATTTTTTGTTGGTGGGCGGTAAATCATCAAATGTCGTCCCGCTCTGGGTGGAGCGGAAGGGAGTGTCAGACTTCTACTGACTAAAAACCACCCATGTTCCTCCTTAGCTCTTTGTGTCCGGTGCCGAGGTATCTCTTTCAAACAAACGGCAGGCGTCGGCCCTTGCGGGGCTCCTGCAATGTTTCTGACATCTCTTTGAGGCGCGCGTGGAACACGAACGCACCGTCGACACGGCCTGTTGTCGTCATAAAACGGACGCACGGTGAGCTAGCCCATTACTCACCGCCCACAGGCCCGCGTTCCAGCGTCGACCCTTCATTCAACATTTTGTTCTCGCTGGGAAAGCAGAGGTATTAAACCCAGTGTCACTAGGTGAAGCGAATGTTTAACATTGTCCTATTTGCCTATTGTGGCGACGACGTTCATGTCATACGTGACATTTAGTTGCGTACTGCTGTTCTCATCGCATTACACACGTTACAATTTATTGCGATCGCTAAATGAAACTTATTCTCACTCTATGTAACTCGTGGTTTATTTTTCTAAGTGTCACACCCACGGGAGACACGATTGTTATAAACATAACATAACATCACGCTTGTAATCTCCGAACGTTACGGCAGAGCTGTACCAATTAGTATACCTCTATCTCGCCAGTTATGTTAAGTCTATTGCCATCATTGTCTGCTCCTGAAAAATTCTTGATGGAAGAACCCAATAACACCTTACCCAACCTGGGAATCAACCCAGGACCTCATGTACATTATCTATTATGGAGATATACCCAATGGAATATTTTAAAAACTTTACAATCGTTTCTGGTATCAAATCCGCCGTCATAACCATGAGCATTCACGGATCTCAGCCGGCGCGGTCATCTCTCGCGAATTAATTGGCCGGTCTTATCCCGCACCAGCCCGCATTCTACGCACGTTTCACAACCATGCGTTTAGCGTAATAGCCCCCTTTACGAACGTGTGGCTCGTTTTATTACTCCCATATTGTACAATTATTCATGAATTTCTGTTGCTTCAAAACAAGCAATAGCAATTATTCAGATTTGACACAGATTCAATTTTGTTGAAATGTGAGAAGTGTTAAAGGGCTTGCTGATTGTAATTTTATGGGCATATTAACATGATCTTTAATGTACATATTGATATTTTGGTAAGAAGATTGTATACCATCATTGCCTTTTTTAAATTCGTAGAACTATGAATGAAAATTCTCAATGCAGTTTTAAACCCAAGGTCTAATTTTATAGGAAAAACACTGTAATTATCATGTCATCTACGTAGATTAAAAGTTCGGAAGGGCGATAAAAACAGCACTTTACGTACGTGGGAAACTTAATTAAAGATGAGTGCGTGATTAATAAAGCAACGACCTTCGATTGTTTGACAAATCTTCATTGTAATATAAATAAAATAACCCTTCTTTATTAAAATAATAAAAAACATTTCGTTTTCAGGTGATGGTCGGACTTACTATTATTAATTTATTATGACTGATTTTATTTTACAGTAACATAAAAAAATAACAATGAGCTAAACTAAAATAAAAATATACCAAAAATCAACCAATTCAATTTTTAGCTACGACAAATCCGTAGCCCTCGTAGCACTAGGAAAAGACATCAACGCGCATAACACGAGTAACACCATAGCTTATAATTTTGAAATTTATCCATCAATCATGTCAAAGCCATGGCGAATGATATTCAATTGATTGATCGAAATAATTAATAAAATAGGTACCTATTAATTAGCATATTGGCCTTTACGTAATATTAGAAGGTACTGTGTTCATCGCAAATTAGGTATTATTATTAGGTGCACGTTTACTTGAGAAAACGAAAGTTGGCAGCTGATCCTGTAGCAAACACGTATAAGTACAGCCTCTTCGTATGCAGGTCGTCTAACAGAGCTATGGAAATGTAATACGGGTCAGATGCTCAGTTTGCGACATTAGGCACACGATTGCGTCCTTAAACGATGCCGCTGAAACCCGTTTGATGCACGCCTATCCGCCGCGTAGGCATTCTTTGATCTTACTAGAATCCGATTATTTATTACGTTCATTATGCAACTAGGTCAGTAGCGTTTCCATGTTGTTAATTCTTTAATTAGTCCCTTTTTAAAGGTTAATTGTGTTATCGTTATGCATGTGCATAATTAATTAGAGAAGAACTGTTCCTAATATTAGCACATAGAACACTTGGTTATGAGATTATTGTAAGTTGGTAACTGTGGTAATATTTCACGTCTGCATGTTAAATTAGTTGATGAAAGTGATAGTTAGAAATGTAAGTACGTGTAAGTATAACAGGAACATTTCTCTTTAGAGATTTCTCTCGCGAATTGTTATGAATATGCAAAAATAAACATTAATGGGTTGGTTCGTGTTCTCTTTGTCGTTTATCTCTTTTTGTTTAACACGAAGTTAAAGATAACTTGACGAGTGAACTGAGATAAGTATCGCTAACTTTTTTAATTTCCTTGTGTAAGATTTATGGCTTGAGAACATGTCTTTTCACAACCATTACATGTCATATTAATATGAGCTTAGTGTTGGCCACCCACAACGATTTTTAGGTAATTATTTTATTTACCTACTTATATCACACAACACATCGTACAATCACGAACACATTGCAAAATTCAAAAGCAATTTTCTTGTGAAATAGCGGGTTTAACGTTGAGATAAAACCTATTTAGTTAAAAAATAAAATAATAAATATAGTAGGTGGAAATCACTTTTAATTGTTGCTACGTGTTGACATATTGGTACTCGTCACTGTACGTTAAGCTACAAATGTCACGTCACACTTTAGCACGCATTTTGAGTAAAGTAGTACTTACTCGTAAGCCGACCAATGAAACAATCACTACAGAAGACAAATAAAATCATACAGCTCAAAACAAACGAACACTAAACGAGGCAGCTAAACGGCACATGTACAGTCTGTGCCCAGCATTACTTGACCCCTTGTACTATGAAAAAGAGGCAAAGTGGTGAGTGAAGAGGGGTCAGGTAATGCTGGGCACTGACTTTACTCACACACAAGAAGTTATTTTGGTTGCTTCATCTCTTTACCCCATTGTCTTGATTGTAATATCCCCAGACGACCGGCCAATGCAAGACAATACACGCTCATGAAGCAATATGGTGACAAATTCAAGTACTCTTAACACAATGGCATAAAGTTCGTTATGTATTAATAATTTTCCTGTCATCTCATGAGCGGTCAGTTAACAAAAGACGGTGTGGTGATAAATGAGCAGTAATTGTGACCAATGACGTGTTGAGGTTTGAAAGTTGACCTCTAAGCTTTAAGTGGCATTATTGTTTTAAGCTGAACAGAGTTAAAAATGGGACTTGATAAAGAAAATTAAAAGCGGAATAGAAATATGTGCAATTAAGCAATTCTTGATTACATAAATAAAATAGGCTTTTATTACTGTTACTCTATACAATCGTATTCTTACATGTTATACTAATGGCTATTTACATTAATTTTGGTCTTTATAGTATATCGGTAATCAGTTTAATTTTCTGTCACTGCTTGTCACTTGACAAAACCCTCCTCCAAGGACTTTCTTGCAGCTTAATCTCTAAATTTCTTTGTCATAAATGATTAAATGTTCTTCAGAATACTTCAGATTAACTTCGGGAATGCCAATTTCTTGAAATGATGAGTATGTAATTGTTTGATTTAGATATCTTCAGTAAAGATTTTTGTCACTGGCTTATTTTAAGTAAGTAACAAATATTGCGTAAACTTCAGGAAATGTCACAACAGCTCTAAAATAATCAGGAAATACAAACCAGACAAAAGAGTGAATTTTCTCGTAAATATTTTGCGTGAATATAAAAACGAAGTCCATTGCAACGCCTAAACAAAGAGGTATTAAAACTAATATTTATGTCATCGTTAAAGCGACGACGCTGAATAGAATAGAAACATAAAGTTTTATATTTCCGTACTTAATATTGCTTACTTTGTTAGAGATCCGCAGTAAAAAGGTTGAAGCGCTATCCCTTACTCTACGTAATATTGAAAATGATGAAATTACTGAAGTAAATTTATCATTTTCTATATTACGTTGAATTATCTATATTTTCGTAGAGTTATCATAATACTCTAGGCATTTTATTGATAATTTCTATCAGGAATTTGCACTTAATAGCAATGTATGTGCCTTCTATACAAATAGGACATCTGACAAATGATAAAATTGTTGTTGTAGGCGGGATATTACATTATAAAAGAAGAAAAAGTATTTATTTGCCTCGCACAGGACATAACAAAATAGTTGAAATAATAATAAAACAAAACTACATTAAAAAGTAAACAAGAAAAAAATAAAAGTAAGTCAAACTAAACTCCTGTACGAGGCCAGAAGGTATTTTAGCATGGTAACTGTAACAATAAAACAAAAGAGATTATGAACAATTGATCACCTATGTACGGTGTATAGTGTGGACCTACATATACCTGTATAGATGATGTAGCAATAGTAATCCTTTACGTCTGAGTTCAATATAATGTAGGCGAGAGTAAGTAAGGTAATTAGAATTTAGAAACGACTTGCGACAGTTTATCAGAAGCAGGGCGTTGCGTCTCGTCGTGGAATCGTGTTGTGTCGTGCTAGGTGCCTCGTTACCATGGGAACCGTCCTCAATCGCGACTTTATACATCAGTCTTCTGTTAACCTTTTATGTAATACACTGGATTTACTCAGGGTACGTATTACTGCATTTTTTTTAATTTAATTCTGAAATAAATTTGTTTTAAGAATTAGGATGGCAAACAAAAGAGAAGATGGTCGTTAGATGGCAGGATTAATTCGGCTTACTACTATTTCAGACATCACAATACAGTAGATACATAGCTAGTAGTATAGGTACTGAAATAGTAGATTATACAACGAGTGGAAACAAAAGAATTTAGTTCGAGGGAGTAAGTTGGATCCCGAGAGAAGGGATTTTAGATGCGTAACTAGGAATTTTAGATTAGAATCCTAGGGTAAAAGGACGAGATAATTTTTTCTGCAGGAATTTGACTACATTATAATAAAACAATAAAATAAAAACAAAACATTGATGGATGGAGAGGGAGAGGAAGGCCAAAGAAAAGATGGATGTATTGTGAGAGGAATGATATGAATGAGAAATTAGTAAAATATGCCACCTTGACGTCTAACGGGGAAGAATGGAAGAAGAAAACGTGTTGCGCCGACCTCAAATAGAATGGGATAAGGGCAGGAAGATGATGATGATGAATTTGATTATATTGGTAATAAGAGAACAAAGGATTAAACGGAAACATTTAAAAAATATGAGAACAGTTTTTGAAATTCAGTGTTATATTTTCCTTGTCAGCTCGTGTTATTTATAATTTGTATAATCATTGCTTGTTTAAAATTCAAAATGTATTATTCACTTAGTGGCTAAAAAAGAGTTTTATTCACTGTTATCTATAAATCAAATGCCCTTATTCGCGTGGCAAAGGTAAAAAATATATGATCGAAAAATTATTAATTTTGTGTAATGATCGAAACTCAAAATATCCGTGCTGTCATACATAAACACGCAGCTCAGTGACCCGACCACTTCGTCAAGTCAGAGCTAACATGTAGTAACCACTATATTTAAATAGAAACGACTACATTACCATGTAACCGTGATGAGTAAGTGCACGATGGTAGGTGCCTCGCGTGAACACGGAACGAGACACAAGTGAGGCAACACGGGACACCTCATGGGAATCTTTCACGACTTAACGCCACGCCGCGCGCCTCGGCTCGTGCTACTATCGAATGTTCACTATACTTACTGCGTCTGACTATTGAAATCAATTTTATTGACATCCATATATACCTTCGATATTAAATATCTCAATATGAAAAAGCATGAAAACATTTCAATTATAATAAAAATAAACTTCAGAAGAAAAATCAGTTTCTGAAGTCGGTGACATTTGTTTGTTTGATTTCGTTTTTTTGCCACCGACTTCAGAAACTGATTTTTCTTCTGAAGTTTATTTTTCACTTTTTGGTGTTTTTGAAGTCGGTTGTTTTTTTTGAAAAAAAGTTTTTTATTTTTTCATTTTTAGTTGTAGTCCTACACAAATATTTACTATGCAATAAACATTCAAACAAGAAACCTAACCCTTAACATTCAAGATTCCCTTATTATTGCTTTCAACTCCTAACCTCCTAATCGGATCATAAATCTCGGCGTAATCGGTGTACATACAAAGAATAACCTCCTCCTTTTTTGAAGTCGGTTAAAAAATCCCCAATAAATGGAACATTACATAATATCTTACTGTCCAAATCTGGGTGTACACATCTGCGTACCGCCTCAGATCATACAGGCGTGATGTTACGTCATGATGTTGTACAAACAATAAACATCCAAGCGATTGCAGCAATCACGACAGATTTGCCGTCTATTTTTGAAGAGTTCTATTGTATATCTCCGAAGATCAGGATTAGATCTTCACCAAATTTAAATGGGACCACCTCAGGAGTATACTCTTTCAAATAAAAAAAGAATTTTAAGAATCGGTTCACAAATGGAGGAGAAATCAGGTAACATACATAAAAATAAAAAAAATTAAAAAAAAATACATACCCACGAACATAGAACCTCCTCCTTTTTTGAAGTCGGTTAAAAATAGTACTCCACCACCATTGGGAACAAAGTCCAATTAAGCTACCGGTGGTCAGGGATCTTGAGAGAAAAATCTCCTAAATTCATAATACACGCCGTGTCCAGAAGTACTGCTTTCTGGACAAAGTCTTTGATTCAGTTGCCTAGTCAGAGCCGCTTTAGATGTTGATCGAAGCTTTTGGCTATTAAACCAATGACCAACACGACTATCGGCACAATATATACTGTTCTGTACCACCTCGCGACCCAGATCAAGACACTTGCAGATCCGTTAATACATTCCACATACACACGCTTCTACATTCCACATTTTTTGTAAAAGAGTCACAATGGTGTTTTTGTTACATAAAAGAAGTTCAAGAAAAACAATTTAATTGTGCCGAATGTTTTCCAAACATTTCGATGTCAAAGGAAAACAAGCTAATACCCATTAATAAACATTTCCTTTTGTTATTCCATTACACTAGAGATCTTTTACTAGAATATCATAACATTGCACCTGTAATCTCAGAAGGGTTAGGTAGAGGTGAACCGAATAGTACGTCACAGCGTCACACTGATTCCGTTAAAATGAAAATGGTTGCTACACATCCTAGATCTGTTACACCTTCTTTTTTTTGGCGGTTGGAAAATCATCGAATAACCCCTCCTACTCTTGGGCAGAGCGAAAGGGAGTGTCAGACTTCTACTGACTAAAAACCACCCATGTCCCTTCTTAGCCCTTTATGTCGAGGTCGCGGTATCTCTCGCGAACAACCCGCAGCCCCGACGGGAGATCTGTTAGACCTTTTTTTTTTTTTTTTTTGGGGGGTGGGAAATCATCAAATAACCCCTCCCGCTCTTGGGCAGAGCGAGAGGGAGTGTCAGACTTCTACTGACTAAAAACCACCCATGTTCCTTCTTCGCCCTTCATGTCGAGGGCTCGGTATCCCTTGCGGACATCCCGCAGCCTCGACAGGCGTCGGCCCTTGTGGGCCCCTTCCGTGTTGCTGACATCTCTTTGAGGCGCGCGTGGAACACGAACGCGCCGTCGACACGGCCTGTTGTCGTCATAAGACGGACGGACGGCGAGCTTACCCATCACTCACCGTCCACAGGCCCGCGTCTACGGTGGCCGGAAGCCATCACGTGGCCCCCGACGCCCGGAGCGCCTCCCGCGGCGGCTGGGACGAGAGGTTCTCTCCCTCTCACGTTCCGCCACCTCCTTCGCTAGCATCACTGCTTCGCAGAAGGAGGCGACGGCGTCCCATTCCTCCTCGCCCCGGACCATGGCTTGCACCAGGGCCGGACGCGAGAGGTCGCCGCCGCCGATCGCCGCTACGAGAACACGGCGGGGCTCCGCCCAAGCGGGACACACCTCCACGGTGTGCTCCACCGTGTCCTCCGGCCGATCCTCACAATGGTGACAACCGGGCGTTTCCTCCCGCCTGATTCGGTGCAGGTACCTCCCGAAACAACCGTGTCCGGTGAGTACCTGCGTCAGACGGAAGGTGAGGGCGCCGTGGCGCCTCTCCAGCCACTCCTCAAAGAGGGGACTTACCGCCACTATCGTGGCGTGCCCTGGATCTGTTAGACCTTAATACGCCTTTAAATAACTTCAACAAGCAGTGTACAGTGTGTACAGTTCTGCAGTGTACCAAGTGCATACGTAAAGTTAAGTAGGCAGATATAATGTAAAGATGTTACCAGATAATCAGCATCCTTGTGACTATCTAAATACTTATTGTGTTCCTAAAACATACGCCTTCTTAGATAAATCACTGGCAATGTTTGTTTATCTCAATGGCAACTTCTAGCCGTGAATCATCGAAACAATATGCGTTTGTTTAATTACATCTGTTTCGATCTAAACAGTGGGATGTGAGGAATTAAGTGTAGGCACAATTGGTATGGTGTCCCACGCCTCTGATAGCATCGTTAGTCTTTGTATGCATGAGGGAAAGAAATAAAAATAAAATACTGTATTACATATCGCACATTGTCTTGTAACATAACTGTGACAAAGATTCTGTAATATGCTATAAGGTAAAATTAGAAAATAACACAATGGGGGAAAAAGGAAAGGGGTCAAATCAAAATATTTTATTTAACACTAGCTGTTGCCAGCGGCTTCGCCCGCTACAACTCGAAAATTATCCCACGGGAAGAGAAAATCGGGATAAAAAGTAGCCTATATGTTAATCCAGGGTATAACCTATCTACATACCAAATTTCAACCAAATCGGTCCAGCCGTTTATGCGTGAAAGAGTAACAAACATCCACACATCCATTCTCACAAACTTTCACATTTATAATATTAGTAAGATAGGCCTACAATCGTGGGCACTTCCGAAGATATTATAATAATCATCATCTAACTAGCCTTTTCCCAACTATGTTAGGTACGGCTTTCAGTCTAACCGGATGCAGCTGATTACCAGCATTTTATATGGGGCGACTGCCTATCTCACCTTTACAACCCAATTGGTACTGGATAATACGATTCCACTTGAATAGACTCGTTGTCAGACTTTCAAGCCACTGACCACCTGTAAGGACTGGGAAAGACCTACTTATGAGAGCTGGAACGTGCTTAACGTGCTTTCCAAGGCAAGGAGGAAACTCGGTATGTTATGAAAGTCACTCATCCCCAGACAAGCGCGACTTAACCTTGAAGATTAACTTGCGCGGATGTTATTACTTAGCCACATGCTCGACAAAATTGCGACGATATGATGGTAATGCCTACAGTTTTTACTACAACACAATTTACTTAATATCTTTTATACCCCCTGCCATGCCTCTCCCAGAGATGAGGCCTGAGTCCCTGCAGTGAGAACATTATAGGCTGATGATGATGGTGATGATGACTATTACGGTATACTTGAGCGTCCTCATTCGTGTCTTTGCATCAATGCCCCGCAATAAATATTACAGTCAGGATAAGGTAAGGTATCTAACATCACACGAAAGGAATTTCTCTCGCTACAACAGGTTCCGCTTAGTATTTCCACGACCTGCTTTTAACTACATTGCTTAATCATTCGTCCGCCTCTTCGCAAATTGCTTCACTCACATGCTTCTGAGCTAACAGGAAGCAACTGCATGACCTGAATGACCCATTACTACCAGATTCTGATCTGTAAGTGGTGCCCACTGCTAGTATTTAATTCAATCGTAACTGATTTATGGGAATTTACAAGCTGCTCATCACCAATGGTAGGTGTTTTTAAGAATATTTCAACATATAACATCACGCCTGTAATCCCCGACTGGTTAGGCTGAGATATACTTTTTCTTTTTTGGAGGGTGATAAGTCATCAAATGAATCCTCCCGCTCTGGGCAGAGCGGTAGGGAGTGTCAGTCTTCTACTGACAAAAAAACACCCATGTTCCTTCTTAGCCCTTTGTGTCGAGGCCGCGGTATCTCTTTCGAACAACCCGCAGTCCCGACAGGGCCCGAGGTATACCTTATAGTACACCCACGTTTCGCCAGTTATGTTTCAGTCCCATGTATTAAGGGGCGAGACTATTGCGATCAACCGGGCAAAAGTCCAGGTTCCGGGACTGCTACTGAAAAAGGCAAATACGGAAGAAAATCATGCTGTTATTTGTCTAAAACTGCAACGTCATCTACAAACAAAGTCACTGCATTTCTGTTAGCTAACATGAACACCATTCAATAACTTTCAATTCAATACTCCCGATTGACCCGTTCATACAAATAGGCACTTCCTTCTTGCACTGTATGGAGACGATGAACTGAACAGTAATCACGCTGTTATGTTGGCGTTATACTTATTTACATAATGTCAAGTTATAAACGCGTGAATGCGTTTAGAACACAATCGTTCTTTTATAATACACGTGTGGCAGATCTAGGTTTTTTTCATAGACTATCTGAAAGTAAAAGTAACATTATGGATAGATGAATTCCTGGTGGGGGACAATACTCTTTTGTCGTATTACATTCTTCTTCGATATGCACAAGTTACATCAATCATTTATTGCATTTATTAACTGCACTTTCATCGTCGTAATGGACACTAGACTCCACATGTTGAGTTTTTATTAACCGTTCTATTTATTCATTTATTGATAATATCAAGATACAAAACAAATGATTGTAGCAAATCGTTCCAGAAATAAAAAGTCAAGTATCTCACGCCTATTATGTGCAACATGGACGTTATTTAATCAGATAGACGCAAGTGTATATTATCTTGTATAATATTAAATTGTATATAATCAGAGACGACCAAATGGAGTCACATGGTATGTAATTAATGATTTTATCAATAGATTGGTATGCTCGTGTAATGGATTCGGCGGTGTGGTGCTCGGTCGTGACGTAACGCAATAAAACGTATGACTAATGAGCTCACAAAACAATAGTTCGTCGAGATAGACATCGCTTACCTATGTCTAATAAATCACGCGTCTGTTTCACTGGCGAGCGTCACAGTGCAAAACGTGAAGTGCTATAACTTTGAACATTTATTAGATGAACGCCCATTTGATGATTTCCCACAATAAATCTTGAGTATTGTGTAATACGTATTTAAATTAAGTTTAATTAAATTACCATGACCTTTCGAGGGTTACAGACACTCATTAACTTGAAAGGTACTTTCATAATATGCTCTAATAAATTGTTTTATATCGATCTAAAAAGAAATTTAAAACTTGAAACGTATGCAAAAACAAATATAAAACTTACGCTTAGTGAAAAACATTTTTTCCCACCGCCAAGAAAACTGACTGAAAATCTATATTGCTACTTTAAGCCACTATAACCTCGTGACCGAAGCAGACCAGGACGTAAAAACGACATTCGCCGACGGCGATTGCTAACTACCGATAAACGTTATCAAAACATTAAACAGTTTAACAACAACAACAAACACTGTATTGATAAACTGCTATTGTATTACACTGTGACCGGTTACGGGGCGGGCGGGCGAGCTTTCAGATCTCCCCTCCTTTATCCGGGCGGGCGGCGCACGCGCATCCATCGGCAGTCCCTTCGCGACGCACCTCGCGACAACATGTCCCCTCTGTGGATCTTGCTAACATTGCTCCCCGTCCTGGGTAAGTCGACCACACCGCGTGTGCACCTGCTCCCAAACATTGTGACATATCGGAAGTGACCGGAATATTTTCTTGTGTAAATTTTCTTTTGAGGTGCCTCGATATGGTAATGTTGTTATTGCGTGATTTTCATTACGGAAAATTGTGTGCTTTTCTTTATTTTTCATGTGTTCTGTATTTGAGCAGTGAGGAGTTAATGGTGTTGTGAGCCCGGTGCTCGTGCGCAACTCTGTGAAAGTATTTGTTATTCGTGTGCTCCTAACGTGCAGGACGTCCGGGCGCGTGGGAATCTAACATTACCAGTTTCTTGTTGGGAAATGTCATTTCGTAGTATCTTTTTGTAGTGAAGCAAAAAGCCTAAATAAACTAAAATTAAATAGACCATGCTAATGTGGAGCAATGTAATCATTTGGAAAATACCATCTTCTTTTTTTGACATATTTTGACTAAGGTTGACTGGTAGAGAATGCCTTGTGGCATTAAGTCCGCCTATGTACCACGTTTGTGCATGAAGTTTAAATAAATAAATAAATAAATAAAATATTTTTATAATGCTCTACATATATTAAGAGTAATCATATACTTAGATAACAGTATAACCATTTACCTAAATTGAAAACGATCCCTTATCTTGGTCAAAGCAGTAAACTCGATATATCGTAACACCTCGCCGGCTGTACAAACATCAACTTGCACATTAGAGATGTTCCCCGGTTGACGCGACTGCGGTGAGGTATGAGCGCATGCACGTCATTACGCAACCGATGCACTTTCCATTTGCACAGCGCCTGCGCCGATCGCGCATCGCCACAATAATCGATTCCCCGGATTTGCATAAGTGATTTTCCCACGCTCCGCTCTCCGTAAGAACTAGGGCGGCGTGACGGCCAGCGAACGGATGGGTAGCCTCAAGGTTCATGTGTTTGGGCACTTACCTGCCTGTACGCTGCCTATACCTATGTGTATTGTGGTTGAAGGGTCGCTCGCACACCTACAAACGCAGTTAGGCAATTGGTGGCCCGGTTTGTGGTTAGACATTTGTGTTTGACATATAATCCCTTCCCTTCTAGAACGTAAAACCAGGTTTATTAGTAACAAGGAGATTTTTGGTACACAAACCGTTCTTACGATACTTCGCACGGCGCCGGCATTGCATTCACGAAAACTCATAATTAAACCGAAATTCATTACATATTTAAGTTTTGGTAACTGCACATTTCAATAGTAGATTCCATGGTTATTAACGCATTTAATACTAACGTTGCTAGAATATTTTGTAACAATGTGAACCAATAACGTTTTTGCTTCATAACACTATTATTGTGTGGAAAATCTAATGTATTGAACCGTAACAATCAAAGCGTGAGAAAAATAACGTTTACCTTGTGTTAGTATAAATGAAAGCGAAAGTAAATGCATGTATCGGTTTTATTTGTGTGTTTAGTGTATATTTCATTGATAGGTAATGAATGGGCGATCACCTGTCGATATTACACTGACTCATCACAACAATGTGCTCCGTCATCACATACATTAGCACAAATAGGTAGCTAACACTAAACTACATTTAGTATTGCAACTGTTAGAAAATAAACAAATGAATTTCCGGTGTTGCAATGTTTTTGCATATTATTGTGACATTGGTAGCATCTGCTGTAGCAATAAAAGTTGATACGTAATTACGCCACTTAATTTCACGGTACATCAACTAACAGCCCGTGATATGTTTGTTTGCGAAAGTAAAAAGATTAGTGATCTCGACGTTGTCAGTTTGTATTTCATATCATTTGTAGTTGTTAACTGTAACTAACTGTTTCATCTTCTGCCTAGCCTTTTCCCAACTATATTGGGGTCGGCTTCCAGTCAAAACAGATTCAGCTGAATACCAGCAGTAACTCAGTTAATCCATGTAAAAACATGGAGTAACTGCCTATCTGACCTCCACAACCCAATTAGTTCTGAGTAGATCGATTCGCTTGGTAAGACTGGTTGCGAGCCCTAATCTATAGTATTCAAGTCTTGACTCCGCCCTGTTAAAACTAAGATTATAATGAAACAGGTACAGAATGTCTCGAATTTTAATCAATAAGCCCATCACATTACGAAAATCTTTTACGATACTTCCATATTTTTTACTAAACTCAAATATATGAAAGTTACGCGTAACTAATTAAACACACCATTAGGTACCTGACTCATCTTTAGATTTTCGAATGAGGAAGTAATCCGCATATCATATTTCACGTGCACGACAGCATAATGACATCCCATATGACCTTTTGATTGTTTAAAAGAAGAAAAAGATCAAAAATTTGATAGTGAGCGTAGCCGAGGTACAGTTAGACGTTATTACACTTACATAAGGTACGCGGTGACCTTTCGCGGAGGATGCTGTGGCACCTTACAGCGCGCGCGGTTGCGCAAGCGCAGGCGATCTTATCGCTCACCCCGCTGCCCTGCCGCGGCTTGCGCATACAACACGCATGGGAATTTAGCGTTGTTATTTGATCTTTACCGGACTATAGCGGTTTTACACTAATTTGACGAGTTACCAAACGAGTATTATGTATTTCAGGATTTAGGTTTTTATAGAAGAAAAGTCTAGTTGTCTTTCCCCCCATTTAAGCGGTTGATAGATAGGTACCAAGTCTGACCACCAGTCTTACCAAAGGGTATCGTAGTATTCACTACTAACTGGGTTGTGGAGGTCGGATGTGCAGAAGCTTAATGATAAATACCGCTATTCAGCTGCGTCCGGTTAGACTGAAAGCCAAATACGACATGGTGCCAACCATATCGGGACAAATGATGATGAGATAGGTACAAACTATTCCCTCTAAGCATTACTATTAGATTTAGCGTCTTATGTAATCACATTTTCTTGTGTATCGGTTGTTTTTCTGATGCTGAATAGAACTGTATAGACGACCTTCATGATAGTTGTTAGAACCTTCTTTATGAACTAAATATCAACATATCTGGGTTTGGGTACTTGCGACAAGGACATTCCATTGTTTAATGTAGCAACCACAAAGTATTTTTCAAATCTAGTAATAGGATTCATCATTATCGTTTCAGCCGAAAGATGTCCACTGCCGGACATATGTCTCCCCAAGTGTCGTCACACTGACCGGTTCCAGCAATAGGATTACATGCGTTTTATTTGGCCATCTATAGTTAAAACGAACATGCGTTCGAGATCATTGTCCAAACAAATCGGTTGTAACGCATTTTACCCAAAGCGAGTACTAAGACAATACGCCGGAACCCTATTGTGCCCATTTTGTAGAACAAAGCTATGTGCCCTAACTAAAGCTGATACGTAAAAAGAAAATTACGCTGTAGACAAAGATTTGACTAAACTCCTATTACGTCACACGCCTACGCCTCCAATCTTTGAAAGGCTCGAAATAATGGTTAATTCTAAGAATCTCCCTCTCTTTTTCTCTCTTGTCCCTTTGGAACCTTTGGCCACCCAATGCTGAGTGTAGGTTATCTTCCAAGTCTCTCCACTTTCGACGGTTTTGGCTAAGAATGTATTTCCCAAAATATTTCACAAGATTTACTAAACATTAAAACTTTACTAAACATTAAACATAGAGGAAGTTGAACAGTCACGCTTCCTACGATTAGTTACACCGATTAATGAGGCGGCTAGACGATTTTTCACCTTAAATAACCAGCTCATCGACCATTATCCGTACACATTTTTTTTTTTTTTTTTTTTTTTTTTCATTTAATTTTCTACAACGTCTTTCGCAACTAAATAATAACGGATTCGACTCATTGACACATGAAGACATACTGTTGGAATCAACGGATATTAATATAATTTAATTACTGCCATCAATAACATTTTATTAGATGCTTAATGGTGCAAGTCAATGCAGTTTGGCTCACCGCTCTTTCGCAGATCTAAAGTGGCAACTGGCATTCAACATTCGCCGGGATTAGCGTGCTTGGAGTTGCCATGTCGCAATATACTCGTCTCATTAGACGTGTTTACCTCTCCACCTAGTTATTGCACGTTTTACTGCAAGTGTCGCTTAGTACAATAGTCGCCTTGGACAGTGAGAAATCTCTATCATTGCCATCAAACTTTGTCCAAAGTCAAATTGACACGGCAACACATTGTTATCAAAAATCTGACTGAATAATAAAGACTGTATTTTTCAGGTTTTAAAAACTTGTCTGCCTGCATCACTCAGATGAAATCTAATACATTTGTAACTAACTACCGACTGGTTTGCTGTTCATGTTTCAGAAACCGCATTTTACGACTGTTGGGCAATAATTAGAGACAAAACGGTGAAATAATGACCATTTATAGCATAATTCATACATACACGTAAGATTTAAACTCAAAACCATGATTTATATCTCTTTATGTAACGATTACAGTGAAACTCATTAAAAATATCAAACTTTTTCTCGATGACGTAAATCACAGGTAATTAGAAATCAGTAGTGTTTCGGTGGAGCTAGAGTCATGATATCAAACCCGTGTCAGTTATTACACTTGCATAGTTGAATAAATAATGTGGTTGGAACCAATCAAATCAATTATATATACAAGATTAGATTAGCCGTGAGTCGTTAATTAATTACTTTGTAAAAAAAGTTACAAACTTGCAAGTGATCTACGTCTGTTTTTTCAATATCAACTCTAAACTCTAAATAGATTTAGTTAAACGATAATTTCGAGAAGGATAAGGTTTGTATCCTATTAGCCGTCATTACTTTTCTTACCTAGAAACGGATTGAAATCTGCAGTACCTGTCTGGTCACAATGATGCTCGCCAATTAGATCAATTCCGTATATTGAAAGCAATACATGAATAACGAATCAAGGACACATTAAATTAAATAAGCTTTCAGTATACGACGGAGACCTGTTTTATACTAACACCATCTAATTCTATTCACACAGGGAGCTCTGAAAGGTTCAACTGCAAAAGTCGAATCTTGGGCGCTTACTACGCAGACGCAAAGTCAGGATGCAAGGCCTTCCACGTTTGTGTGAGGGTAGCAGGTGGAGGCATCCGGGACTTCAGGTTCTTCTGTCCCCCGGGCACACTGTTTCACCAAGAGGCCCAGACTTGCACAGACTGGGGTGACGATGACCCCCTGGCCTGCCCCGCTGATATCTACGACGGTCAGTTCGATCTCTACAGGATCGGATCCGGTGAGCCAGCTTTGCAACTAACATAACGCTCACAAATATCTTAGTATAAATTAATTTAACAATTAAGTTTTATTCAGGAGAAGTTTTAGGAAGGATATTTTCTTTTTTAGCATGTTTTTTGCATTTATAGTCTAGTGATGTGACAGTCGGACTTCTAAGTTTTGGTTTTGACTACGAACCTAAGACAATACGAGAAATATCAGATCGGTGCTCTGATATTTCGAATGCATACGCGTATTGTATAAATATTTAGTGAAATGAAACCAGATTAGGCACTAACTACGAGTACATGATAAAGAAGAAGAAGCATTGTAAAGGACTTTGAACTTTATTGTATGGAATCTGGCATATTGACCTACCGCCATTATGTTTTTTTTTTAGGAATCACGGCCCACGATGAAATTGGTATGTATGGGTAGAGAACACCTCATCATCATCAGCCTACAGTGTTCCCACTGCAGGGTCTCAGGCCTCCTCTCTAGGAGAGGACAAACAAAAAATAACCTAGACAAACAAAAAATGTTAAGTAACATGGTACCCCAAAGTGTCACGTGATCGAGATATTTGAAGGTAAAGATCGACATATGAGTACAATGACCACGTAAAAATAGACCTTTTACCTATCTATAGGCGTTGATTATTATTATTACTGTTTATTGAAAGAGAGTAGGCACATTCCGTACATTACATACTACCAGGAGCACGAGATAACTATTATTTACCATAACATAGCGTTTCAATACGATGCGAAGCGATTTTTAACCGACTTCCCAAAAAGGAGGAGGTTCTCAATTCGATCGGTATGTTTTTTTTTAATTTTTTTTTTCTATGTATGTATACCGATTACGGCGAGATTTATGATACGAATTACGTGATTCTTGTTTAGTTTGATGCGTAATAGTTGCCATTTGGTCCCATAAAAAATTGACATTGTTTGACCCAGCACTTTTAATTTTATAAACCTTTTTTTAATTTATGAACATTTTTCGTTTATTTGTGTCCGCAAATAACTTCATCGTTTATGAACCAATTTTGATGATTCTTTTTTTATTGTAAAGGAGATATTTCAAAAGAGGTACCATGATATAGAAACCGGGAGCTGGTGATGGGATCCCAGAGAAATCCAAGGCAACCCTCAAATTTCATAGGCACGTACTATTTGTTTCGTGCTTTTTCTGACGCTATTCAAGTATCCGCATCTAGCAGTCATCATTACAAGTTGATGAGCTGATGATGGAAGGCACTACTCCTCAACGGTTAGGAGTTGAAAGCAATAATAAGGGAATCTTGAAGGTTAAGAGTTAGGTTTCTTGGTTGGACGTCAAATGCATAGTAAATATTTGTATAGGATACAACTAGAAATGAATAAATAAAAAAACAACCGACTTGTGAAGCAGATTTTTTTTCTGAAGTTTATTTTTCACTATTTGGTGTTATTGAAGTCGGTTGTTTTTTCTCGTGCGCATAATAATAATCAACCTGGAAACGATTATTCGGATACAATTAAACGCCTATTCACGTAATACGTCTATTTTTAATTATTGTCGTTGTACTCATTTGTCGATCTTTACCTTCAAATATCTCGGTGACGTGACACTTTGGGGTACCGTGTTACTGAACATGTTTTCTTCGTCTATATGTCCTCTATCAATATTACCACTCACTATACCACTTATATCGTGGGCCGCGATTACGAAAAAAAATCAAAATGGTGGGCAGGTTGATATGCCACATCGGTTCTAACCCCTTTGACTTGACAATTTAAAACTTTCCAGTCCAATACTGCCTCAGTTTTTACGATTCTAGTGCTTATTCCATTAAATTGGTACTGACAAGCATTATTTCCTAATACAAAGAAAGCAATGTAATGGAAACATAACTGTACTTACAACTTTAACCAAGAATAAATTAAAGATATCATTGAAATTGATTACAAATGTACGATATTTGTGAGTGATGCTAGATTATTAATTAAAGCTATTACTTACATGTAATTAAAATACGCTTTGAGCATCATCAATCTTTGATTAGAGGTACCTCTCACTGTCTACTGGTTAATGTTTGAATGTAATATAAGAGGCGATTTCATCTCATCAAATAGTTTGTATAGATAAACAATTATGTGTACCAAGCAGTGGGCGGTAATCAGTTATAATAACTCACGTTATTAATATGTATTTGCGCAACTTCTTTGGAAATTACAGTAGAAGTAATAAGCTATACAAGGTCAACATGCAGTGATGACTAATTATACGAGTAGGTACCTAATGAGAATTATTGGTATAGTCAAGTACCTGTGAACAACAGAAAGGTACATGATTGCGACTCCTGCAGTAGGAGTCTTATTGGTAATAAATTGCAAAACTATTAAGCTTCAGCCGGACGCTTGCATTTCAAAAGCTTGTAGAATCGTAGATCTTGTTTTACAAGGCAATGCAAATTTAATAACGCCTGTTTCAGAAACTATTGTGCAAGCTGGAGCTTCATAATCCTCTGTACGCGTAATTTCTTTCCCGAGAATATAATAAATAAAATGTTAAAATAATTTGCCCTTTCCCAATAGGATTTGACACCAAGAAGTTGTCGTCTAATGGAAATCGCGATGATGAAGCTGAATTCGGTCTCCAACGCGCTGAGACCGGTGACCGTCGGCTGTCGCAGAACAACGTGACGCCCAATCGAGCTGACTCCGACCTTCGTGCCGCACACTCGTCTGACTTCTTCAGTGGACAGCGAGACCGTGGCCGAGACGAGCAGTCCTCTCCCGCCTCCTCCCCATCCCCTGTCTCCTCCCAGCAGCCTTACCAACGACAATCGTTCCGTAGAGTTCCTTCTACACAACGCCCGTATCCTACTACTCAACGCACTTTCCCCACCACCCAACCCCAACGCACTTTCCCTACCACCCAACGCACATTCCCCACAACACAGTACACTTCAGCCGCACCTCCCCCAAACACTCAAGCTTACACTCAACAACAGTATGACGCACCCTCTAAACGCAAACTTGTTAGAAAACGTCCCATATATGTCTCCACGAAAGCACCTCCCACCACCTTCCAACCCAATACTCAGTCCCAGCAACAATATTCTGAGCCCCCTCAGCAAAACTTTAACCGTCGCTTTAACGCTCAAAACAAACAATCATTCTCTCCATCTCCTAACGTACCTCCTCAATACACACAATACAAGGATGAATACGTTGAAGTTCCCCGAGTCACACCCAAACAGAACAATAGGTTCTACCCCAGCAGCGCACCTTCCACTTTCTCCCAGTCCCAGTCGACTGCTGCCCCACGGTTCAACAAAAAGGATGGTCTTGTGGAGTTGTACAACTATGATGCACAGTCAACTCCAGGACTTAATGTACAGAACGAGAACCGACCCTTCAAAGTTAGAAATAGTTTCAATGTAGAAGACGTTCCTAGAGACCCCGAATTCGCGCGTGCCAAGAACTTCAATAATTACAACAATAGAGTGGAGAACAACAACAGGGAGAATTTCAGAGAGACAACTGTTGATTATAGCGTTTCCGCAAGGACTTTCCCAACTACGACGCCGGCCTATAAAAATTTCAATAGTGTGTCATACGAACCAGAAAAGAACAATTTTGTACCTTACTCGAAACAAGCCTATTTCAACAATCCTACGACCACTATCGCTCCGACCACGGCAAGCTACTCGACCTCGCGCCCGGAGCCTCCGCTCAACTTAAACACGGTAGCGTATAACACTAACCTCGCCTTTAACACTCAATCTGAAAACTTTGCTGAAGACAATGACGAAGATGACGGCCAATATCATCCTCCCCAGGGCGAAGACGATGGGCAGTACCGCCCCGAGTTATATGGAGACCGCGAACTGCTGGCCGGCGCACATTCCCTCAATATAGCTGCGAGCGGCAACAGGCTGCCAGAAGACCGCAAGAAATATGATAAAACACAGGCTCCTCCTAAACCTTCGGCTCCCACATCAGCTCCGCGGCCTTTCAGACCTGCTCCCTCATCGACTGCACCTCCGACTACGAGAGCACCTGAAGTAACTTACACGACGACGCCTCAGCCGCAAACATTCAACACGCAGCGCACTTTTGATTATTTCCAAACCTATACCACAACATCGAGGCCTGTTGACTTTCAAGCAATAAATAACTTCCAATCTTCTAATAACGCACCCGCTGGCACGACGACGACCGTTGCTCCCAGAGCGCCAGAGACCCGTCCGCCGCGCCCGCCGAGCCGCGTGCCCGTACCGCCGAGCCCGCCGACGTCGCCACCCACCCCTGCGGCGCGACCCACTACTCGTGCACCTAATAATTTTGCAAACCCTCCTCAAAACAAAGAAGACAACAGTTACGACTATGCGTACTACGACTCCGACCCAGGGTTCTCAGAATATGACCATATAGAAGAATTTGGTAGAACTAAAACAAGAGCGTAATTATTAAAATGTGTAAATGTTAAATCACTGCCATTAAATTAGTCGCCTCTTTAGAACAAGTAACTTATTGAACAGTAGCCTTGTGATGTTGGATTTGTTTTACTTCCTGATTGGCACTAAAAGTACCTATTTCATCTAGTTTGTACGCAGGGATGTAGTTTTTAAGACTGCTTATGCGTAAATATTTCAAAATGACAGTAGGGAAATTGTTTAAAAAAAACTGCAAAAATATCTTCTCAATTACAATCAAAGTACAAGTTTTGTAAATAAAACTTGAAGATATTAATGAGAAGAGTCCCATATTCGTCGGATTGAATGTAAGATCTACCAGTTATCTTTATATCTAAAGAGGCTTATCCGTAGTTACCCTAAATTATTTGTGATATTATTATTGATGTTTCGATTGGAATGAGTCGTATGTTACTGAGTAAGAATTTACAAACAATCGATTACGAATTAGTGCAAGTAGAAGTTGTACTGTCTCTTGCCGACATTGGTGGTTACCGATAAAGATTTATGTATTATCTATGTACAATAGAAAGTAAGTTATGAAGATAGATTGTAAAATATTTCATTGTAAATAAAGTTTTCTTGATAAACAATGGCTTGTGCAATTTGTGTCACTTCTCAAAGCACGTGAGAACCGCTGAACAATTTAGGCGTTTAGGCGAGCACTGCACATATGCAGGCAAACAAAAGAACGCTTTCAACACTATGCTGTGACGCAGATAGCTATCTGCATACCGGTGTTAAGTCGCATTGCTATTTAACAACTACGAGTACATATTTAAAGAGTTGCTTAGGGAGAACATAAATGTGCGAAAAAGTGTGTTTAAATAACATAGTGTTTAAACACATGTTTAAATATATATAGTTAGAGAGTTAAAGTACAAATTGCCTTCTCTTTCATCAATATTATTTTGTGTCAATTACATATTAATTTCTTCTTTTATTTGAGAAACATCAACCGGAAACTGCAACATATGGGCTTAGTAAAGACATTCAAAATACCCTTGGTGCTTAGGTTTCGCTGTTGTTATATCGAACAAATAAACTGAAATAGAGTTTCTAGAAATAGATTTACTTATTTCGAACGTTAGTTTAGATTTAGATCCTAAATACCGAACTGACGTGACTACACGTTAATGTAAGGTAACTATGATGGTTTAAAACCAAAAGCTAAACCGATGGGACAAGCTGAAATACCAAAAAAATTTGGGCATATTTTCTTTAATTAAAAATTATTGTACCATTGAAAATCACAGGCTTGCTTATAATTACCTTTGACCTTCACTTAAAAGTCGCTCCCATAAGTCTCTCCTAGGTGATATCACGTCTTCAACACCTGGTTCTTCATCTTCCACATTCAGATTACCTCACATGTTTTCTTCAAGGCCGCTGCATTCAAGTAATCATAGCATCATGCGTCTAATACTTTCCGAACTGTGTTGGGGGTCGGCATTCCAGTCGAACTGGATCCAGGTGAATACGAGTTGGTGTTATAATGACAAACGATTAAAAATTTTATGAGTCAGTATTATTATAATGGTACCAATGGATTCTTTTGATAAACACATATTTTCCGGTAAACACGCTTGTAATCTACGAAGGGATAGGCGGAAATGTAAATAATTACAGTATATTTCGACAGTTTTGTTTCATTTTAATATAAAAGAGGGATAAACAATATAAATATGACAAGGAAATCTAGCAACGAGCTGTTAGCTAAAGTCAATCATAACTCTTAAGGTCTAACGAGGTGGCCATATCACCCCCAATAACCATTCATGGTTTAAGTTGGAGGGTTCATGATCATCGATCATGCCGAGTTTGGCGCATGTACAATGTTTTTTTTAAATTAAACACTCAAGAAGGTCAAACCAACAAACTCTTCGGCTTTATAATATTATTATAGATATTTTACAAACAAAACTCGTTGTTGTAAGCAAGATGCTTTGTCCTTCCAAGATATGACAACGCCACCTATCATGTGTCATGAACACAAGAACTGAATCATAAATACCTAGAGGAGTTCTCCGTATATATTGTTTACCTTAATTTTATTTTAGAAAGTCTATCCAGCGTCTTTTTGTTAGACTTGTATTTACTTACTTGCAAACACTGCCATCTGTTGTCGAGTAGCTAAACTATAGGGAAACATATACCTAATAATTTTTAGACAGGTTGAATTGAAACAGATAAAGAAAATAATAATAATAATACAGTTGTGCTTAATCCAAACACTCATTCAAATAAATACAAGTGACTAGTATTATTTTTATTTCGATAAGCGTTTACTGGAGTAAAATAAAATTATTGCAATATATTTTTAAGTTCTAACCACAGATGTCGCTAGTAGGCTCATGTTTCACTTGTACAAAATTAAAAATTAATGGAACCATAAATTATAGTAATTAATATTCCGAACAAACAATTATTGTTCATGATGATTCCATAGCAATCAATTACACTTCATAAATGATTCACTATAATTTAATCCATTAAAATGCAAATGGGTGCAAAGGTTTAATAAACGCCTTTGAAAAAACATTGAACCACTTTTTGTGTCGAATAAAGAGAACCAGTAGATACGTTTAATATCCTCGATTCTCGCAATGTTGGTTATGGAGTGTCCAGATTTCTATGAAATCTATATTCAAAGGGTTCCAAGAAATCGAGGTACTTCCTTGGGACCTTATGACTCTGTTTCAAAAACTATGTCATTGATTTTGATACAAACAATAGGATCTTATTTTTTACCCAACTGAGGCAGGAGGGTTATGATTTGATGGCTGCTTTTTGCTGCACTTCATAGAAAAAGTAAATGTTCCTGTAATTTTTGTGAAGCCGTATCCCAATCTGCGAAGCTGGTTCCGTATGGTGTCGGACGTAAAGAATAGCACCATCCCATATCTTCCCATGGGTGTTGTAAGAGGCGACTAAGGGACTTACCAGAGAATGGGCAGCAGCGTTCTCTGTAACAACCATACTGCGATCGCCAACCCGCTTGCCAAGCGTAGCGATTATGGTAAATCCCCCCTAGAAGGGGCATGTCCGGCAGTGGAGGTCTTATGGCTGAAGTGATGTAAGAATGCAAGGATCAACAAATCGTTCAATAGAAAGATAACTCGTTCAGATCATCAATAATATCTAGGTATGTATACACGCAGAAACTTTTGAATGTTATTTTTACCTTCTATATAGGTACCTAGTATATTGATTAATGATTTCTTGATCATGGTATTTTGGAAGCTCTACATTATGCCAAATAGTAGAAACCATTATTTCACGAGAATTTCGCATTTGATTTTTGCTAAGTGAATCTATAGAGAGCAGCGGTTCTTAATAAAGGTTCTTGAATTCTAATATCAATAGCTAAATTAATATACCCTTTCTAATAAGACGAAGTTATTTTGAGCAAACAATACGTAGTTCATACTTAATAGATATATATATATATACATATACTAAAATTTTCGATAGTCAAACCTTTATATAAAAAAGGAGATAAAAATGACATGAATAACTATCGACCGATTACTCTAATACCCGTAATTTCTAAGATTTTTGAAAGAATCATGTACGATAAACTGCACTCTTTTATATTAAAACACTCAATCTTAAAAGAGGAACAGTTCGGTTTCAGAAAAAATAAATCAACAACTCTTGCGTGTTTCTCTCTTGTGAAATTGATTACTTCTAGTCTAAATAAGAAAAGACCAATAGCATCGGTATTTCTTGACATGTCAAAGGCATTTGACTTCGTTGATCACAAACTGCTTCTCTTCAAACTTAATCGTTATGGTATTAGGGGAAACGCATTACAGTGGATAGAATCCTATCTTAATAATCGTCAGCAATGCGTAGAAATATCAAGACATACTTTATTAGAAAATAAAACACATAGATCAGCTTATCGTCAAAACTCATGTGGTGTTCCCCAGGGCAGTATATTGGGTCCCTTTTTATTTTTGCTCTATATCAATGATTTGCCCAACGTAACCCCATATTCTTGCATTCTGTATGCCGACGATACAACTCTTAGTATTGAACTCACCGATGACAATATCACGAAATACGAAAAAGAGATTAATGACACGTTAGACAAAATAATAGAATGGCTAAAAGACAACAATCTACACGTCAATATTAGTAAAACCAAGTTTATACAGTTCCAAACTTACAATAGCAAACGTCAACAATTAAAAATTAAATATGCAAATAACGCCGTAGAAGAGGTTGAAAGTGCTACTTTTTTGGGAATAACGTTAGATAAATATTGCACCTGGAAAGCACACATTGACAAATTATGTACTAAGCTGCAAAGATTTGTGTTCGTTTTAAACCGAATTACTCGCGTAGCTGGCATCAATGCAGCACTTTATGCCTATCATGGTTACGTAGCATCAGTTCTCCGCTACGGCATCATTATATGGGGAAATTCTGTTGATACCATTAATGCATTTCGAGCCCAAAAGAAATGTATTCGATCAATGACTAAAGCCCAACCATTACAAAGCTGTGTCCCAATATTTAAAAAATTAAGAATATTACCACTCCCATCTTTATATATATTCGAACTCTGTATCTTTGTACGTAAAAACTTAGCATTATTTCAAGTACGCAATGATGTTGTAATAAGGAAAAGTCGAGATATTCATAAATTATGTGTACCCCCACAAAGAATTAAACTATTTTCGAATAATGTTTACTGTATGGCAATTCAAATTTATAACAAATTACCTAATGTTTTTAAAAGTCTTAACATCACATCATTTAAAAACAAACTATTTAACTTTCTGTTGCAAAAGTGTTACTACTCAACGAATGAGTTTTTAAATGAAAAATTTGATTCGAAATTTAAATTAGACGACAACTTACCTCCTGATTGAATGGAATTTTAACTCTAGGACATTGTATTGAAATCTTTATTATCTTCTTTATTGTATTTAATAATTCTTGACATTACAATTGTAAACCCTGACAATGTATTTAATAATTCTTGACATAATAGTTAATAAACCCTGACATTGTATGTAATATTTAATAATTCTTGACATTATAATTAATAATCCTGACATTGTATTTGATAGTAGTTAACGTATTCCTTATTCTTGACATTGTATGGTTCATTTGTATTAATTCTATTGTAGGTATGTCAATTTTAATGTTAAAGTGTGAATGTTAATTCTTATTCTTTATTATTAATTAATTACAATTATTCTTTAAAATATTTGTACGCTGGAAACAGCAGAATATTATGGACATCAAATTATTTGTAACACCTAAAGCAACAATATTCTGACAAATAAATTTATTATTATTATATATTATTATATATATATGTATATATAGTAATCATATACGATCCCACTGATTGTATATGATTTGCGTTTTCGAAAAGGGCAAGTCATTTGGGGAAAATCCGCTACGCTTAATAGTATGATTCAACAACTTCCAAGAGTCTATTCAGATATAGGCAGATATATAAAGGAATAGGAAATAACATCGTAAATTATTAAAACCCCATGATGTATAACTAACTATACCTACGATGCACAAGTTCATCTGTTGATGAAATTGATTTTTCTGATGGTACGTTTTAGTTTGGCTGCTTTAAATACTACATATTAATTAAGCATTTGAAGCAGAAAATAATAGGGCGTAAGGTAAAATAGGGAGAGACAGTCAAAAAAACAAGTGAAATATTAAATATTCTTTTATTAACATAAGTATCACAAAGTATAAATGTGGATAATCGTACATTTATACTTACAGCATGCCTTTGTTAGGTACCTTTATAAGACATATGCCTTGATTCCTGAATACTTCACAAAAACTGAAGCTTGAAAATCATCTAACATTTTAGTCAAACTAGTTGAAATGTTGATAGAGTCAAATGGGTAGGTATTTGAAAAACAAATAAAGTAATTTCGTCGAAAAATAAACAAAGGTAAATAAAGTCAAAGAGCGAGACTATTTTTTGGTTCAATCAAGAAAATAAAAAAAGTTTTGACATCGAAGTTTGATGATTTGCAAGGCGCTTTGTAAGACAACACAAATAGATAAAACAGACTTCGTCGAATAAACACGTTTCCAAACGTTTCACGGCGATCTTTGAGAAGATCTAAGTACATTATCCCATCATGTAGTTTCACAATGTGTAGTCAGGACTACTTCGCAAACAATGACAATCTTAATCGTAGATAAACTTCCTTATAGCATCCATTAGCATAACAATAAATTCTTTCTAACTATACAGACATTGATATCCGATATAATTACGAATTACGATTGCCTCAGTGTAGTTGAATAAAACTCAACTCCAGGCCTGAAACTATTGCATTGTTGTACGCATTGCCTTACATTTGTTTACCTTCATTTCAACAAAGATTTTCTCGTCCCTTTACCGGACTATGATAATCCTTGAAAATCCTTCTTGAATATTGAGTAAACAAATTAAGCCACAGAACTGCTATCTAAGTTCATAGAGAGAACATCGATTTTACAACAACTTTCATATTGTCATAGATCATTTTACACTCTAAACATTACCCTTGTTTGTGATTTCTTTCTGTGTATTCATTAACACAATTTTATGACAGATCGCTCGAATACATTTTAGTTCGTATACCTGTATGGTTTTATCGTAATGTGAGGAAAAGTACAATCAGCGTATTTGTTTATTATATTAGTTCGCTGTGTAGTTGAACCAATGTACTCAATCGATTTGGACGAACTGCTCAGGTACCATGGCCTTACCTATTACAATGGCAACGAGCGATATCTGAATATAAAATCCGAGTTTACGGAAGAAAATACTGGCTCTATCTTAATCCTACCATATCCACGCCCGAATAAATAGTCTAGAATCATTATTATTTAAAAATCCTACGGACTTACAATATTCGGTTTGAATAAATTAAAACTACTATCACTACTAAGCTAGGTATAAAATTAATTAAAATCTAATTGAGCTTAAAGTCTCGTTGAGTACCGCGGCTGCGTGCGGGCAATTTTGAGCATCCCGTTTTGTACTTTAACCAATTTATTGACACTCCTAACATTCTAGGATGAGACTAGCAATTATTATGAGTGACACAGCAGTGAATAACAACTAACTCATAGATAGTAAGTATCAATAACAAGTAAAGTACGGTCAATATAATGCACGTTCCGTGCCAACTGCAATTTGTAAGGGCTTTGTGGCAAAACTGACGCGTCACTCGTAACAAAGTTAGCCTGTACTCTGTAATTAAAGGAATTTATGTGAGTACACATAGTGCATTCACTCGGTGCGATGAGATTCTTTATTCTAAAGGTAAGGAGTAGGCGATCACTGCGAGGCGACGGCGCCCGCCATCCTTTGCCGAACATCGCCGAGCGCCGAACCGTTCCCGAAACCGTTCAGCAGCGGCAACATTCTGTCTTTCGTCTCCGAATCTTTCATCTCGGTGTCTTTCGTCTCCTTCAAAGCCTCCGCCTCTACCTTCACTTTGGCTTTTTCTCTCTGCAAGTAAATAATTCGTTACAATCAAGTGCATTAGAGTTGATGGGAGGATTATGTAAATAGATTTTATAGGCTGCCGTTAAGAATTTATTAATCATTGTGAAATATGACTTGGTACTTGATTGAGAAAATGTAATGTGTGCTTGTTGTACTTGTTTAGATGAACAAAGTACTCTTTGTAAATTTCAAGGGTCTAGTAGGATTTGGTATAGCCTCGGAGTTGAGCCTGTTCAGAGTAACACGTTTGAACATTCAAATCTGATTTAAGACCGAGTAAACTTACCCTGGCGACCTTCTTGCGGTAAGCCTGTTTGTAGAAGTCTGAGAACAGATGGTAGAAGAGTACGGCGTGCATGCCGATCCACCAGACGAAAGCGCGAGGGTAGTCACAGTCGATGAACAACAGCTGGAACGCGTGCAGGAACACCAGCACGAACTGAACCTGTAAATATAATATTCAATTAGTTTACTTATTAATCAGTAGAGTTTTTGAAAAGGTAGGGCTACATTGAGTTTTATTGCAGAAAGTGATTTTCCTAAAAAATTGTACTAGTGGATGCTTTGAATAGTAAACGCGTCATGGAGGTCATTTAAGTAAAGTTATTACCTAAAAAACTGTTTTTTTAGGTTATAATAGACTTACAACCTAAAAAACTGGTATTTAAAAAATAAGCAGTGAAATTTTTTTTTTGATCTTCTATATCTCCGTAACTAGGGAGTTCCCAGGTTTGGTCTAAAACAAAAAAATACCGCAGCGACGGGAAAAACAAGTGCATTTCCGCTTCGTTTAGGGTTCTTTTACACCCTTTATATGAACAGTTTTGCGGTTTTACCGCTAAGGAAAATGTAGTCCAAAAGAAAAGTTTGTGTATAATTTTGTTAGCACAGTCCGTTAGCTGTTATCCTACGTCAGCAACAGGAAGAGGAGGGTGACGTTTATGTCCTATTCATTGGACCCGCTTGGACCGTGTGACGTCACGTAATGGGCCATCCGTGCCGACGGCGACGTTCAAGGATAGACGCTCGCCCAGTTAACCGATTGCAAAACATTGACATTGGAGCACAACGTAATATCATACCTAAGGCTATTCGACCATCACCGACTTGTCAAAACTGTATTATAATGTACAAATCAACATTTATTATGTATTATATAATTTATGTAAGGCGGTTATAAACTTATAATTATAATGTCAAGGAGGATCTCTCTTGCTTAATTTTCGGATTTAAAATGAGATAAGCATAAGTAGCTTTTACAAATTCCAATGAAATTGCCATAACAGAGATAGATTTACGTTTGAATAATTCATTCGGAATTGTTTGTTTGCTTGTTTAATTTAAAAGTTTATTTAGGCAGTCTACTATCGTTTTTGGGTTGTCCTTCCAAAACTAGTCAGCGCCATGACCCACAACTCCTACATTCACTTAACCCAGGTATGTAATGGTTCCCTGACATGTCGAAACTACCTTTTTGAGTGGTAGCAAAGAGTTTTATTTCAAAACAAAACTTACCATCTGTAGTGCTGTGAGGTATTTCTTCCACCAGAGGTACCGCTGGACCTTCGGGCCAAGGGCAGCCAGCAAGTAGTACGAGTACATCACAATGTGTACGAAGGTATTCAACATTCCGAAGAAAGTAGAGTGGCCACCTGTGCGGTAATAAAACGAGAAGTATTACTATACTGGAAAGCTAATATATTCTGGTCTGGATTTATTTTAAGACTTTGACTGAAAATTGAGTTTATGTCATGATCCAGTTGATCATGACATAAACTCAATTTTCAGTCAAAGTTAGGGATACGAACTCAACAAGACTGACACGGTAATAACTCGAAAAATATAAAGACTCTTGTGAAGAGGGTCCTAGATAAGTGAAATTCTAGTAACTAATATGAGTATATTAAAACTAGAATTTGTTGAAATAATTTAAATATTATCACTAATATTGACCAATAATGATATTAATTACTAACCTACTAAGTAGTTGATTAGTTATTAATATAGATATGTGGTATATGTACATAAGCTGTTTGACAACAACAAATTTATTAACATTGACAGATTATTAGCCAAATAACTGTTAAAATATTTAGAATACCAGTTTAGTTTAAATTCCGAATTTAGAAGACAAATAGTGACCGGTTAGTAGCGGTACACTGGTACAGTGACTTAAAATATAGTTGTTCATGGTACACAAATATCGTCCAAAGACATTTTCGTAACTCTAGAAAAATCTTAGTTGACAGATGAACAAACACTCTTTCGGTGTGTTGAGCTTACCTATGTACTTGTCACTTATTACTGTTCAAACATTATTGTAATTTCATGGAACGCGTTTTTATAGACATTTCGAGAAGTTGTTACTATAGCTCTGTATTATTAGTGAACCTATGTTTGTAGAATTATGAGCATACGAAGAAAAATAAAGTGTGATTATAAGTGTATCTTGACTGATTACGTCAATCACGGTAAACAAATTAATAACACTTTTCTATTTATTAAGTAAACTATAAAGAACAATTATTTATCAAGAGTAACGTACCTACGCTAAGATAATCGGCAAATAGTGCGCCACGGTGTGCATGTTAAGTCATCTTGTGTTAATATTAAAACATTTACAATTACTAGATGATGATTGCGTTTGCTGATCTTTTCAACATACCTAGTTAGTGAAGAAAATGTAAACTGTAAAACGTAAAATTTAAAACGTGCATTTTAACAGTGATTAATTTAAATACATAGGTACATAGTCGGTTGTATCTAATTGGAAAACCACGCATAAGAATTTGCTTTTCCTCCTAAGAGATGATAGGTAGTTAGGTACCTAATTCTGATAAAAAGAATCAATACGTTCTAATCACGTCATGTGTTTCCGTTTGCCTTTGTGTTCGGTATAAATTAGACTTAATGCGCCACATTCTATAGGAATTCGTGTCGCGAAAACGAAAGTTTTGAGGAAGCTTTTTGAGGAAATTTAAATGTTATGCTGGTAAACCCATACTGCGAAAATTTATTCGATTTTGAATTGCTGCATCTTCGTCTTCCTATAACCGAAATAATGTAAATGAACATACTTAACATAACATAACGGTTATAATCCCTGACGGATTAGGAAGAGCTGTACCTAAACTGCACCCACAGTTCGCCAGTTATGTTTAAGTCCCATGTAATAAGGGGCGAGCCTATTGCCATCAACGGAGCACAAATCCAGACTCCGTGGCTGCTACTGAGAAATTCCTGATGGAAAAACGCAATAACACTATGAATCTATCCGAACCGGGAATCGAACCCAAGACCTCATACTCAGCAGTCGCGCCTGCGACCACGAGACCAACGAGGCACTCAAAAGAAAAAACAGTAGGTTAGTCTGAAAATTACACTATGTTGCGGAAAATACACATGCTTAGTAATTTCCCACATTAGTGTACTGCGATAAAAACTCATACATTTACCTACAGTTTTTTTCCCGACGGATCATGTGAACATTTGTAACAAATAACCAACTATTAATGAAGTAAAAAAATAATCACTACTTATACGTGTCTGGGTGGTCATTAATGCTATCCGTACTGGTATTCCCGACAATTTTCTTTGCAAACATCGCATGATAAAAAAATATCTGCTTACGTAATTTTTCTTCTCAGTGTACAGTGTAGTGATTGAGCGAAATATGATAGCAGATAGTAATAACTTCGTACAGATTTTTTATCTTACAGATAAATTAATTGTTTTTATAACGTTTCAATCTTTTTCTGCGTCGTCATAATGTACATAAAATGCGATCAAATAAAACTGTCAAAAGCAGTTTATTTTTGCTATTTTAAGGTGCACAACATCGTGTATTTTAGTATAAACTAAGATTATAATAAAAATGGATGCCTTCTAAACATTAGGAACGAATTCTTGAATGTAGCGGAAAAGCTGTTTTAAAATCGTACAGCGGAATTTTATAGAATCTACCGTACTTGGTCTATAGAATGTAGGTAAATGTGGACACAATGAAAAAAAAAAGATGAACTTTTAATCGCTGAACGAATTACCTATACATAGTTATGTAAAGTAAAATTCTGATAACAAATAATATTCTTATATTGATTATAATTAAAAGCAGATTGCCTTGACATTTTTTAACAGCTGATATAAAAATACATACCTACCTAGTTTGTTTTTTATTACTCCAACATTGTAATGTTGAGGAGTAAAATATAAATGCGAACGTAGTAAATGAATGAAAACCACTGTACGGATTGATAAGAAATCTAGTAAATACTTATTATCCCCGAGGTACAATCCCGTGGGACAATTGCCATAGTACCTACTCCAAGTGAGCGAAGCCGCAGGGTAGGAGTAGTAAAACAATACATCATGTTTTGTCCTGTGTGAAACCAATAAATACTTTTTCTTTCTCTCTTCTTTTCTTAAGTAAATCAATTTTCAAAGTTCATAGAAAGATCTTTGAACTTTCAAGATTGATTTCCCTGTCACTACGTTAATCTTAAGTAAATCAATCTCTTGATACCTCATTAGGATGATATTGAAACTCATCATAAACTGCCTAGTCTCATAGAGGTATGACTATGGGATCACCTTTCAGTTAAAGTATATAGTGTGTGTTGTTGGTTGAACAATTATTACGTTACACATGAGTATGTACTGACCTGGTGTGAACTTAACTCCGAACCAGACCGACATGGGCATGATGCCGTGGTGGATGACATGCAGCTTCGATACATGGTCAAACTTCTTGCGCATCACGAAGAAGATCTGGAAATAAAGCATAGGTTAAATATTACTTATTGATAAACATTCCATTCAGCTGGCCGATGCATGGGTGGCATTAACACTCTGAAACCAGCTTAAGCACTTGGGAACCGACCTAAAAACGAAAAAGACGGTTCATAAATATTTGGTGTTGTTGTTTTATAAAACGTTGCCCACAGTAGGAATGTATCCTGTATTGTGGGTGCGTTTACAAACATTTTAACTCACATAAACAAACCAAATACCCAGAACCGGAACAACTATCTGTAGGCCATACAAATACTTGCTTCGTGCGGGGATCGAACCCGCGACACTCTGCGCAGCAATCTTATCGCTGATTTATACTGTCTGCAAATGACTGAGGAATTACTGATCAAACAAATGACTCTAAGGTTGCACAGGAGCACAAAGGACCGGTGTTCAGAGAGTTATGAGAACTATAATATTCATCTGCCTGGCCTTTTCCCAACTATGTTGGGGTCGGCTTCCAGTCTAACCGGATGCAGCTGAATACCAGTATTTTACATGGAGCGACTGCCTATCTGACCTCCACAACCCAGTTAATACCTACTAGGTAATACGATACTCTTTGGTAAGACTATAATATTATAAAGAGGAAATATTTGTATTTTTGTATGTAACAAATAATCTTAAAAATGACTGGACCGATTTGAAAAATCTTTCACCGTTGGGAAGCTTCACTACCCCCGGGTAACATAGGCTACTTTTTATCCCAGTATTCACACGGGAACGGAAACTACACGGGTGAAACCGCGTGACGTCCGCTAGTGTGAACTAAAGCGAAATAACAATTCAGTCTAGACCAAATCACATAACTACTATTGGATTTATGTTTTTTTGCCCTAGTTTAGGAGGCAGACGTTTGCTTTGTAATGTCTTTAAAATACAACATTTATTCACTGTATATTTATGTAAGTTTTCTTTGTATGCAAATAAATCATTTTATTTAATAACTTAAGTACCTACACTAGCCACAACAATTCAAATTTGCGGTTGGAATTTAAGAAAGGTCGTTTTAACTTAGCAAGATCAAATAGATTTTTAGAATCTGGATTTATTCATTGCAGTTTAAATTATTACTGCCTACAAGATAGAACTAACCATTCACTTTATTAAATAGATTTGTAATATTAAATTCCGATTGATACAAACAATTTGATTCAAAATCACATGTCTCTTAATGTAGTAGTTACCTAGTTGAACAAAACTAATCGTTAGTTAGATTTTCTCGAAACCACAAAGATATATCTCTGGTATCACATTAGATCACAGGAGTGGTTTTAGAAACATTTATTAGATACCGCACAGGTGTTCAAACTCAATGAGACAGCTAATTTATAACATGCGTTTAGTCATCATTAAAAATAACTGATGAATGATGACAATCCCATTTTTTTTTTATTAATGAAACATAATGGTAATATAATTCTGAATCGATAAAAAAGTACGAAAGATGGGCTATTAGAAAAAAAATAATGAGTTTTGAAGCTCATATAGTTCCCAGACTTTGAAGCTATATATTTTGTAAGGTTATTTACCCTTACCTATAACCGTATTAAAATTCCGTTTCGATATAAAAAAATAGGAAGACACGATATAATTATTCATTTGTCAGCTCTCGTATGGTTTTGATGCGAATTCTTTACATAATTTCAACCGGCAATAAAATTCCGAAACCTGATATTTATAAATAATAACCAGTATCGTCTGATCTTGATCCGGTTGGGAACCGTAATTATTCGTTACCCATCTTCACCAAGTGTTAATTGCGTGAAGAACTGGAATAGTGATTTACAACATTGATTTTGAAAAGGCTCCGTCCATGTAAACACTCTGTGAGACTAGCCATTATGAATATTAAGTGCCTTAGCAGGCCTATTAGGCACAATTTAGATAGATATCTATTATAAATATATTCACGGGCAAAGTTAACTTTAAACCAGTTCAAGGTTCAACGTATGCCAAGATCGAGAAACTTCCCAAAATAGACATTAACCATACTGTTTTAAGCACGTATTGTAAGCAAACAAATAAATCTAATATTGGAGCAAATTACATATTTTATATTATGTACGTTGACGTTACGTAAACAAGCCGAGCAGTTCCGGAAGTAAACAGCATAAGTGTGCGTGTGGCCTTGACAGTGAGAACTATTAGCTTAGCGAAATTATACTATTTATTTAGATATTCAAGTGCTTAAGTTGGCGAAGGCAGACCACTATTAGAGCTAAGGTTTCGGGCATACTGCCCATGACTTTTAGAAGGGGCTTAGATTTTGAAATCATTACCTGGAGAACCGGTTAGCACTCAAAAAATGGAATTTCCAAAAGTCTATAAGTAAATATTTTTATTACATTTTGAATCGCCAATGGCGACCAGTTTGGATAAGTTGTCTTTCTTTATTCGACTTTTTTCTTAGTTTGACTTTAATCAATTTAAATTGAACCTTTTCGAAACCAAAAATATGAAATAAGTAGATAATGAAACAGGAAAATCTAATTAAGTATTTAATTTATGAAACATGTCAAGTTTTAGCAAATCCAAGAAATACATTTAAAAGACAAGAAATGGTAGGTGTGTTCAATTTAAAAATAAAATAATGTTTTATTCATTCATTTTGGTACAATAAAATGCCAATACATTAATGAATGAAAATAACAATTATCTTTGTGATCATCATTTATAAATGATGTTCGGAATTTATGCTTCTTTCCAATTTTTGCTTTACGAGGAAAATGTTTAAAATTAATTAAATGGTCTCAACTTACCGTATCGAAGAATTCTGTGAACTTTGAAAAATAGTACCACCAGCAGCCATGTACTGTCTGTAAAAGAATAAAAATAATTAAATTAAAAAACAATGTTTGTGAAATAAAAAGGGAACTCTGTTTTTTTTTTCATCTGATCCACGGAATTAAGCTGAAATGACAAACTTGAAAATATCATTCATTTCCGTAAGTTTTTCTTGATTTCATAAAATAGACTTTTTTATATTAAATTGTCCATCATTCAACCTCAATCTTGTCCAAAGAAAGAGATGAGGTCGACGATGGAACGAACTAACCCAAAAGAAGCATTTTAACTCGCGACTTTAGATTAGGGTCGTATGATTTTGAGAACAACGACGCAGCTCAGGCTGGAAATTCCACTCCTTGGCTGTACGTATAATGAAAGATGTGGAACATCGACAAGGTATGGGTGATAGATAACCTGCAGTACGTCTGGACTCTCGATGGAGGAAGGGAGATGGTGGAATGAGCTTGTGGAGCTCTAGACATATAAAAATATGCTATTTACTACAATTAATCACATTTGTCTATTTTATAATGGACTAGCTTAGAACATACCTAGCAGCTTGTTGTGTGGACATACGTTGACACATTCGACATAACAACACAAAAGAATTCAATCACGTAGATATAACGTAATAAGGAGTACTTACTACGGTTTTATTAGCAATCATTTAGCTTAATTTATTAGTTTCCTATTGCGAATTTATTCTATCGAACCTTGTAAAATATCTACTTAGAGACTTGTACTAGACAATATGACAAACGTAACTGTTGTTTTGTTTTTATCACTACATATTATAAAACAAAGTCCTCCGCCGCGTCTGTCTGTCTGTTCGCGATAAACTCAACAACGACTACACCGATTTTCATGTTATTTTCACTAATGCATATGGTTCTCGAGGAAGGTTTTAGTATATATATTGACGCGGACGAAGCAGCGGGCAACAGCTAGTATTTAATAAATACTTCAGATAAGGAGTGGAATTCCCAGCCTGCGTCCGTGTTCCCAGGTTCATAGAACCCCAATTATATAAGTCGCGAGTTAATTGGCTTCTTTTGGGTTAGCTCGTTCCATCACCGACCTCGTCTCTGTGCTCAGGTTTGAGGTCAAGAGTGGGCCCATTTCATATAAAACAAATTTCCTACATGAAAATCAAGAAAGTATATTTCCCTTCTTGGCTAAACAAATATGGCATTTTTGTGCGTGTACAACTAAACGAAATGTGTGAATTAAAAACCAAATGACTTTTTTACCAAATAAGATCATGTAAGAAAAAATAGGTATAGCTGGATCGGATATCTATTAATTATTTCCTTTAAAATCATTATAAAACCGTGATGATGCACATGAAGTTCTCATTATTTTATTAAAATAATATGCGGTTACACATACAAATTGCCAGGGTACCAATCAGCGAAGTAATTACATGCCAAAGCGAATGATCTTGAAGGCAAACAACCTCGACGTACTAGCACATGTTAGATCTATGCACAACGCAAGTACCTACTGTCAAGACAATAGTTTGGTGTAGGAAAATCTTAAAAAGCAAAAGAAAACGAGAAATATTATTGATAAAGTTGAAGTTACCAGTCTACATAGCTACATACATAACATAGAATCACGCTTATAACCCGCGAAGGATTAGGCAAAGGTTATTAGAACACCCACATTTTGCTAGCTATGTAATAGTGCGAGTCTATTGCCTTCACTCGGGTGCGAATCCAGACTCCGGCGGTATTTTTTAATTTAGCGGTCTGCACAACAGCTACACAAGCAATTTTTCCGTTCCATCTCATTATAAGGTTCATAATTATTGCAAATGAGTCGCAAGAAAAATATTCCATACCTAATACTTAATTAATGGTATTAGGTAAACGAGCCTAATGAACTAAACCCCTAACAAAGTAAAGCTAATGTAATCTAATGACTATTCAAATCGATTGATTAGAACAAAGGATAAATGATTCATACTATGTAATGACAGTTTAAATTGCATATAATCACCATATGATTGCTAATTGCCATATGTTTTTTCACAGCGTTTATAGGTTAATTCCTCCTTTGTCGCGTGTCGTTAGGACTTAAATGCTATCATCAAATAGGTTCTTGATAAACGTTTTGAGTAAAAAAAGTAAGACTGATTGGTGAATGAGGTTCTGTGTAAAGAATGATCTGGCAAGAAAGGGAGTGCCTGCTGAGATGACGAGTAATAGAGAAGTATGGAAGAAGAAGACAGCCGCGACGACCTTAAATGAATTGGGATAAGAGCAAGAGATAATGATGATGGTGGTGGATGAGGTTCTACAGTTAGAAATCTAAATCTAGTTTAGTTATTAAATAAACTATCTACAATTATTATCTGTTATCCTAAAGAATTGCCGGAACTGCGGGCAACATAGAGCTTTTGATTAACGTAGCTTTTACACTTCTAGTAACGTGCGCGTTTAAAAAATAATTTACAAGTGGAGATGCATAGAGTCATCATCATCATCATCATTTAGTAAAAAGACGTCCACTGCTGGACATAAGCCTCCCCCAGGTGTCGCCACATTGACCGGTCCCGTGCGTCTCGCATCCAGCGAGTCCCCGCAACCTTCACCGGGTCATCGGTCCACCAAGTGGGAGGCCTTCCAACGCAACGTCTTCCGGCATAGAGTGCATGGACTTAATCTGGTTTAGGAAAGTGTGAAGGTTCTCTTACCCGTATCGCGCCAGGAGAATTCGAGTAGTCGACGGGTTGACACCGAAAACTGTACGTTGTGAACCAGCCGCTCTGTAAACTCTAGAAAGGAAGGCGTAAGCAGGCATTAGTACACAAAACAAACATTTGTATTTATTTAAAGAATTTACGAAATAAACTTTCAAACTTTTATTTACCTCATGGAACAGCCAGATACTGAATAAAACTTGAAACAAGTTGTAAAATATCAATATTCTTTTAAGCTCGTATGGTTTTCTGTTTTCCATGAACTTCGGTCCCAGCACCTGAGAAAGAGATAAATTGCAAGGAAACAATGAAAAACACAAAATGTCAAAACAAGTGACGGTCGGGTACATTCAAATGTCATGTTCTTTAATTGGACGGTAATTTATTACGCAACTGCGTTCTAATAACGGCGGCAAGTTCCAGTGGAAAACATTCCTAATGATGTTTAATTTGTTTGTCGTAGTATAAATTGTTAATCGATTCAAGTGACGTTAAATCATTATAGCGACATTACTCTGAATAATTAAGTACTTACTTTGACTGTGAAGACATATGTGAGACATATGGCCAGAGTGGGGAAGGGTGACGACATCAGGAACCAGTCTTTCACCCTCTGGTCACTCTTGTTGTCCATCAGGTCATGGTAGCCCTCGACAAGCCGACTCAACGCCTCCATTTTCACTGCAACAATCACAACAATTTCATATAAAAATATGCACTAAATAAACACAATCACTTTCTATATTTGTTTATATTACATTAATTTTAAAGGTGTGAGCACACGGTATCACGATTGCAGAATGAGCGGTTTTGGGTATAATAGTAACTATAGCCGCTTACAGTCGAGCGCCAAGTTCGATCGAATGTCAGGGTGGACCAGTGTACAAGCGCGAAGCCTATTCGCCAATCGTCTTAACCACGCATATCGGGCCCAAATTATATTAAAATGTATACACAAAATATACTAGTATTAATTACAGGCACATTGTATAGCAACGAGCAACGTTACTAGTCAATAACGAGAATTGAATGACCCTCAATTTGTACATGATAATTAATGGTTTATTTTATACATTAGCATACTGCATCATAGGCCCGACAGGTTTTCGTAATATTTGAACTAATTATTTCCGATTTGTGATCTCCGGAAATAACTGGAGTAGGTGGGCGTTTTCCGGAGAATTGGCTTCTTGTTTTATTTGATTGATGTGCATGGGAAGTACTGTCCCTGACATGGATTAGGACAAATGGGAACAATTTTTAACTTTATCTACACAGATTTAGACCGCCGACTCCTTAAACTCTATTTGGAGAACTTTCAATTATAAAGTTTTTGTTTAAAAAAAAATGTAGAAACCATTACGGTTTCTACATTATTTAATTAATATGTTTACCTGGGTCTGTGGTTTGCTCTTTAAGACACTAATTGTTGTTGTTTAAAATTCAAATCATTTAAATGTTATAAAAACCGTGACCATTTTTCAAAAACATTAACGTATCTAAATATCAAGGCTTAAGGATTTTGAAAGGCGGTACACGCGTACATTCGTAGCTAAATGAAATATTTTTATGATGACGTATAAAGTTCGTCTGATTCATTTCTGACCGTTCCCACCCAAATTCTACTACGACGTATACTATATCCGTTTTGCAATATCTTAATTCAATCTTGTCAAACCGCTTTACCCCACCATAGAGTAGGTCTCCTTCAAAATGCCGGAGAAAAGTTGACAGTATTTATTGTGAAATTATTATACGGCATTTTATTTACTTCTTATTCTTAATTAAGCTGATAGTAATGGTATGTGCACAAGTTACATGTGTAACTGTGTACTTGACAAGGTCGATCATCAAATTAACAACATAACAGTACCTCAAATGAAAGAAAAATTACTATAATTAATTAATTAGGCTGAAATGAACTAAATGTTAATTCAAATGGAATCGTGATTTAGGCCAAAACTCGCTAATAGCTCTGTTCAAAACCAGAGAGATGTTGTAGTAATCTAATGTAAATACTTCTATAATGATCGCTACAACTTACTTGGGCAAGAATATAACTTGTCATTAATTATACAAACACGTCAAGGGTATTCAGATTGATATTTCTATTAAATATTAAAATTCTGCGTGAGTAGGCAAATTGTTTTAAACGATGACATGTTTTAGAAATAATGCCTACCTGATACTATAATGTGCGATGACCTTTTCTCTTACTTATAAAGTATTATCGGTCATTAATACTAAAAATGTGAGACTCAAGGTAATGTAGCTATTGTGAGTTACTCAATACGACCATAAGCCTCGTGCGAGTACGTACTAAATTGATTTGTTTGTAGTGAAATTAAATTAAAGACGCATATAACTTTTAGTAAGTATTATAAATATGTATTTGTTTTAAAAATATTGTATTAATTCAAATATTTATTTTTATTATTGATATGCTGAGCCCTTTCGTTTACATCTTGGAAGGCCTTCACATATTTTGAAATAAAAACAATCACGATCGTACGGTCTACTGGCGTTTATGCAATGATCTTCGGCAAGGTGTTTAAATATTGATTACTACAAATAAATATAACCTATATTGGAACAACCTATATCACACCTACATATTGTTTGACTCAAATATTACGTGTTTACTCATTATTTATATTTAATTCTGATGACCTATGTTAACTGGAGCCAGACAACCTTAATTTATGATTACCAAGTTAAAAATAAATCATAAAGTTGTCTGACCAAAGTTCCGTACTTGTCGTAGACAATTGACGTTGACGTCAAAAAGTGTGCTTATTAAAATATTTATCGACAAAGAATAAAACCATCTCATCTCGATTGTTTGTCGATTTATTAACATCTGAAAACCCATTCACACGAGCCACCCAAGGCTAATCGCTGGTACGTGGTTTCACTTACAAAAATACCGTATTTATTTGTTCGTCGTCGCCGCCTTGATAACAATACAATACTTGACATTTTTGTATACCTAAATATTTTCACCTTAACCATTGGACTATGACCTACTTGTTAAACCCGTTGATAAATCATTAAGGACCATGTATCGAAATTGCAAGGTTCATAATTTCACTGTGCCTTGAAAATGAATGAATGTTAAGGAGAGTCATTACAACTAAGTAGAGGGTCACAATGACATCACCGTGATGTAAGAAAGATAGCCACAAGTGCAAACGGAAGAAAAACAAGCTTACATAAATTCTTGAATCACAAAAAAGTTGGCAATAATTTTTCGTTTAATCTTTTTTACTCTTCGTGTTCTGGGAAATACATAAAACTGGTACGAGTATCTACTGGTATAAACGTTACAAATCTTTTTATAAATTTTTATAAATACCTTTTATGGATCGAGGATAATATTACCTAAACTATTTTTTGCTCAAAGATGATACAATAGGGAAATCCCTATTAAGCTTAATAAATATACAAAGCCGACAAAAAACACAATTAAAGCACGTTTTGATTACTGAATGATTCAAATGAATTCCTTTTATTTCGTACCGTTTAATATATTAATGTTACATGTAATATATTAATGTTACTGCAGTTAAGCTTTCGAGCTTAGTCTTGAGTTGTTGTGATGCCTTATCAAATTCCGACAGTAGGCTAGGTAGATGACTTAGCTAGATAATAAAATTATAAACTTAGTAGTAGTAGTCTAGGACCAAATGGGAAAATCAAAATCAAAATGCGTGTAACGAATTTCATTTCAGACGATTATGGGATTACATTTCAGAAGTAAATTAAGTTATAGTAGTATTTCAGTAACATTAGTAGTTATAGGAAAAGGGCATTGTAACAAAAAAGTCATTGGCCAGTTCGTTAAGTTTTCAATGGAAAATCGGTAAGTATATTATATGTTTAGTACACGTCATGTGAAAAAGAGCAACGAAGAACTGATAACAAAAAATACGAAATGTGAGTACCTAACTTACGATGGCATATGGGAGTTTAGGAAAAGTTGTATGTAGGGGGTAATCTCCGGAACGAAGGATGCAAATAAAAAAAAGAGATAGAGAGAGATACATTATTCGTGGATACTATTGGCTGAAATCATAATCGCAATTTTTACGCAAGCAGACGCACGCGGGCTAGTGCTAGTGTTTGGATACACCTAGGGTACCTACTGTCACCATCACTGTTGTAGCGTCTCTTAGCTGGACCGGAGTTACAAGATTTTTGCCGACCCTTCAATTTTTTACCAGATTGACTAGAATTATAGGACCGGTTTGCAAAAAAGGTGACCTCGATTTTTTTCTTTAAGTATATAGTATATACTATTTTGGTAATAAGAGGGCAATGAACTGCTAGTTCATAAATCAATAAATTAGGAACTGAAATAATCGCATCAGCTGACTAAGTAGCATAGTAGTATTAATTGTTGACGAATCTAACGCAAATACATTTTAACCGACTTTAAAAAAAAGGCGGAGTTGCGAACCTCCTCGTCGACATTGACTGTTTTGTTTTTAAATCAACGTTTTCTTTATCATATGAACGTGTGGGTATTATAGCGATGTAAGACGTTTAAGAATATTATCATTATTACCAGACATTCTCATTAGCAAAAAGTTAGCATCGATGATGTTATTATATGATAAATTTTTTGTAACTTAAAAGTTAAAGATAGGTAACTTACTTACATAGACTTTAAGGAAGGAATATGTCACTATCATTAATTTATACGTCCTATTAAAAGCCGGATCATGTAATTTTCGTTGTAAAATTGTTACTTAATATAAATTAAGTTCAACCTTGTATTGGTGAAAAAATACGACAACCGGAACGCTAGTCTAGTACGAAAACAATATAATAATATCTTCTAAGCTAGAATATAAATGTATCATTTGATATATTTGCGAGACAGACGCGCAATAGTCGTTAGATATAGAAGTCGGAATAATTCCGTGTGAAAAGTTCAAGGAGTCGAGAGAAATAAATCACAATGTGTTATGACATAGGTTCTAGAAGACAGCAAGCCAAAAAAATCATGGTTATTTATATGGATTCTTTACATATCGATGACCTCAAATTGGGTTGGAGGAGTGGCGCATATCCTGCAGAGGGATTCTACACTGGTAATTTTTTAAATAAAAAAACGAATTGCCAAATTGTTTATTTAAACTTCGTTTAATACATGTTGAGATCAAGACCAGCGTGATCTGTTCGACTACGAATTAGTAAAACTAAAGGAATAATTCTAACACATACCATCAGGCCTGTAATACCTGAAGAGTTAGGTAGGGGTGTACATAAAAGTAATAGTGTAGGTATATCATTTCACCTGTTATGTTTCGTATATTTAAGTAATCATCATACATACGTTATTCTAGTTTATAACTGAAGCTGCCTGAATTTGTTATGCGTTTAATGGTTAAAGGTCCTCAAATCACTAAAGATTCCATTCGTTTTTGTGCACCAGCCCATCAATCACAGATTAACTAATTATAGTGCAATGAACCACATTCCACTATAATTAGTTATTTGGCTAGTTTGACTAAAAAGAGCCAAGAGAATACGTCACCCTAGTTTGATATTAACAACTTTTTACTGCATATATTCCGTTATTATTTTCGTATTAATTGAACAAACCGGATCAATAACAGACTGCGCTAAAAATAAACCAGATTGTTTATAAAAATCGATGACAAATTGTGTTTATATTCTCGTTAACCTAATCAATGACAGTTTAATTCGTCATTCAATACAAGTTTAAAAAGTTTGTAAAGTTTCCATCTCGATTCACTTGAAATGTCCGAAACAAAAAAGTATGTGATCATCAAATTATAGCCGAAGAATGTTTCCATCTTCCTTTCAGTATTTACATGATCGCCATTAAATTAAAAAAAACTGCAATCGCATTACAATCACATTCAAATTATATTTCCGTAAACACATGTGAAGTATATAATTCCTACTGGCATAAAAACAGGATGAATTACTGAGTCAGTGTGTTCCGTCCGAGAATTGCAATGACGGGTCGTTAAGCTTTCATATTCTTTGAAGAGTAATATTACGAATGTATGATTGTTTTGTATATTTATGTAATTAACTCTTTTTACAACGAATTCAGTCACTGACCCGAAATCTCTTTCAAATTAAAATGTAAACATATCCTTCTTTGTCTTATGCAGTCACGATTGCATGCTAATCGATGTCTTAAGTGTCAACTACTTCGTTCAAAATAGACCAGTATCAGGATACGAGATGCTTAAAGAATAACTATTAAAGATGAGACTAAATAAAACGGAACCCGTCACGTGAAACTTAAGAAAATAAAAGAAACTCTTATGCATAAAGTAATACCGACTTTGAAAACACAAAAAAAGTGAAAAATAACTTTTGCTTCAGAACTCGGTGACTTTTGTTGGTTTATTTTAGTGTTCAAAAACCTCTCTCGGCCGATTTCGATAAAATTAAAATAGGGCCTCCAGGGAAGGGGCCTTAACCCTTTGATTTGATATATACACTTTAAAACCAAAAAAAACACTCAAATCGGTTCAGGGGTCTTCGAGTAATCGGTGAACATACATAAATAAATACTTATATACTGTGGAACATAGCTCCTCCTCCATTAATTCGGTCGGTCGGTTAAAAAGGTATATTCAGAATCTTAATATATAGGTAAAGTTTTGCTCTACTACTGTGCGGTGTAACCTATCGGGGTCAACACTATTCTATAATTTAAGCTGGAACCAACCAAACAAAGTTTCATGGAAATCGATTCTGCACTTTCGAAGATTAGTGTTTACGAAGATAGTTTTTTATGGATTACGTACTAGGAGTACAAGTTTCAAGTTCCAATGCACTTTTTCTTACCTACTACTTGCCTACTACCTCCCTCCTACCTACCCACTTCCTGCCGACCCAAAAACAACAAAAAAATTACGACCTAATCTCATACCTACCAAACCAAAACAAAAAAACATACAAATCTCCGAGGAGTTTTACCACAAACACCGTGACACGATGTATTTATATATTACGAGTAGAAGTAGATATACAAACTTGTTGTGAACTCAAATTGTTTTTGTTGTTGATTTTAAATTAATTTTAGCATAATTATATTTACGTTCTCACTCTGAAACATAGGTAGTTTATCCGCGTGGGTGTGATCTGTTCTATACGAGGTGCTAGTACGGCGCATGCCACGGCCGCCAGTACGCAGTCGCACGACTTTATTACGCATTGACAAAAGCGTCGGCGCGGGCGCAGCATACACACGACGTCGTTGACGCCCCGACACCAACAAACCGCATTATAGGGCTGCTCGCATTATTTACAATCCTTGACGTGATGGTATTTTCAATGCAATGATGCCAGTTATAAAAAAATATGTCGTGTAAATATTGATGCGAAATGCTTGTTAATTGTTTAGTGTATCTAGATTTCGTAGGCTTAAGATTGTTTGTAATGTAGTACCTACTATGAACTTTTATGGGCATAAGATGAGTTCGCAAAATGAATAAAACGCTATGAGCGATTTTAGATTAAAATATGCAACAGAGGCTACATTTTATTTATTATTTGGCAGCCCTGCTTTTACTGGCCACTGTTCGGCACCGCCCAAACGCTCTAATTACAGTTTTGACCGTGAAATTATCCATAGCAATCCCATCGACGTAAAAGATTTGCGCAATTTCCACACTGACTAACAAAGAACTCGTTCACGGCTACCATCTTGTTTCTATCGCAGATGACTAACATCATTGATGCTACATCAATGATTAATTGTTTCAATGACTAAACAAAAGACTGTGAAACAATAACGGCAACTGGATTTACAATTACCGTTGAACAATTACTACGTACTTACGTATTACTAAGTAATTGCTAATACTCCGTACTTCTGAAATACCCGTTCCTGCTGTATCAGATGGGTTATTTCCTTATTTACAGTGTATCGACTTGTTCATCTTAAGGCTTGTATTCACGCCAATGACCTTGTGCATACAAACTACCCCTCTCGGTCGTAGATACGGACTTTAAACGGACGCATTTTTCATTTATTATAATTAAAATAATACATGTTTTTAAAAAGTAACAAAACCAAATTATTTTCCTTTGTATTTCAAAGCAGTAGATATTTTTTTTATATTATTTTGTTAAAAAATGAAGGAGTAAAATGGTTCCATTCAACGATTTGGAGGTGATTTTGTGGATTTTTTTTCTTATTATGTGATACCGATACAAAAATTATGGCTAAACCAAATTACGTGTCATATCATGTAGATTACTAACAATTTTTCTCAGATGTAATTTCTCTGTAAGTGCCGGTGAAAAACTGCTTCATCTGCACACTGTTTTTAAGTTTTTTCGAGAGAGGAGCCTTAATAGATTATATTATATGAATGCGTCCTAAACGGAAATAGTCGCCTCATTAACTCCAATAGCACCAGGTTAAATACCATGGCATGATGAAATGCGTTTCAGCAATCTGTCGATCGTTACTAACATTGTATCACGTGTTACGATACTCCATGTGTTCGCATTACATTATGTGCGTGATTTATCTTAACAATGTATATTTTTTGCTTCATTCATATTTATCATATGCTACTATATCATTTATTTACCATAATTTTAATGACTATAATTCTACGCGATCTAATTTTAATTGGAGGATTATAAATTAATTTTAAGTGGAGTGAACGTGCAGAGGCTTTAATCGGGAAATCCCATCTTGTGCTTTATCTTAAATGGTATTACGAAAGTAACACAAAAATAGATCGTACTTCAGATCTATTTTGCGGATTAAAGAATTTACTATTGACGAGTTTAAGAACCAAATCACATACGAAAATAAAAACCTGAATGGGATTATTACAATAATTTCGAGGTCGTCCTCTGCTATAAGACGAACCCTAACGACGAAAAAATTCCGAGGCTATATCGTACAAACCAATGACATGAAAATTTTGAAAGCAAAAGCTAGATTACCTTCGCCTTGATAGTTTTCCATACGGATCACGGAAACAAGCACCAGTGGCTTTACGTACCACATTGTTGTAAAAAAACTTGTTATTTTATTAACATCCTTGTTGAAACTCTTATAATGCGGTTTCAGCACATCTGTCAGTGTCGTTTTATGAGGAACGTAGGTAGATAGATGTTGTTATAACTATTTATCACCTTTATCACATGATAATTGTTGAACCGCTGGTTCCTAAAAACCAGGTGTTTATATAATATGAACGCGACATTTGGCAGGTGAATGAATTAATATTATTTTAGATATTGGTCTGTTCATAGCTATAAACCGTTTAGAAACCGGTAAGACAACAATATATAAATCCGTAATTTCGGATCCATTTCCAAGAATGTCGTTTTTTAACTTATTCATCATTCTTTGTTTCTGTGAAGAATAAATGAATTAAATGATCTTCATGTAATTAAAATTAATGATTTAAATTGATATTATAACCACGTACTTGTGGTATGCGTAAGTCGTAGTTTATCAATTATCTATTGTGCATCTGGTCTTTTAGATTAGAAACCAATAAAAAATTTAACTATATATATGTAGGTCTTCTAAGATTATATCAATTATCTGAAATTGCACGACTAAAGAGAAATTAAAATTAAAAGGTAAAATAAAGTAATGCTTGAGCTAAAATAGGTTACACGCCGTGTAGATTATCAACCGCAGCCACCAAGAGATGAACCGGCTTGCAAAATTAAAAACAAAACAATATCCCTTGCAAAATTAAAAGCCCGAACGTTCAGTCGTAAAAATATTAACAAAACCTAAAATGACAATACAATATGAACTAAGGACTTTTAAGTAAACTCGTTTAAAATATGACCAAAAATATCAAAACCGTTATTAATCAAAGCTTCTGATTTTGTTCACCAACGAATCCTTCTTAGAAAATAAACCCATAAGGAAATAAAGGTAAAAATCAGAATATACTTATACTATATGAATCATTGCCAAAAAATAATACTTATACCTTCCTATTTAAATAACTTAAAATGGTGTGGTACACCAAGGGCGTATGCTAGGCCGGTTGTTAACCACATCAACCTTTAGCTAAATACCGCAAATAACAAAAACACAATCTAAATTCAACACTGAATTTGCTTCACAATTCTCAAAGATACATAGAGCTACGCAGTTACTGAAATTAAAAGAATCGACCAATGGGTGACGGGGCAATAGAAAACGTATTTGTTGGAGCTCAAAGGTATGGAGAGCGAATCTGCTAAACTATGACTGACAGACTGACTGACGCAAGGACCACGGTCGTCCCGCGTCGCAGTTCAAAAGCAAGCACACAAGTACTCAGCTGTCAAAATATGAATGATATAATTTTCTGACATATGTTTGCATAAAATAACGACTGGTCAAACCATCGCGTATCTTTGAGTCATTGTCCCTATATTTTTAGAACCATAGACACGCGGAATATAAAGCACTCTTAATGCGCCGCCCGGTCTTTGTTGTTTACTGTGAATATATTATGACTTCATGGTTGGTTACACTTTTTATTAAACTGTACTAGACATTAATATAATCTACGAAAATTATATTACGTTATTATAACCGCGAAAATATACTAAGAAGGTTGCTGAAAACATTTAAAATATACGAGACCAGCATTTCGGACAATAAAACTAAATAAAATTACGTATAAAAATGTTACCTGTGATGTCAGTGTCGTAGTGGCGAGAAAAGGGCGAGTTCTAGTAACCCTAACCTTGATCATTTTGATTTATTTTAAACTAGCGAGGTGCTGCCCGCGGCTTAATTCATTTTGAGGTCAGATATTATCGCATCGGAAGTTTCTACCGGAATATAAGTGACGGTCTCGTACTTGTGCTAGCTGACCGTAAAACAACGACAAAACTGGAGGATGCTATCAAACTTGCAGCAGGTGAATGGGCGCAGTCATGCAAAATAATATCTTAATTAAATTAAATTCCGATTGCTTTTTAGGTGAACCAACAATCTACAAAACCTGTAATTTCACTTATCCGTGAGAAATAAAAACGTATCTCCGGATCGGTGCGAGGGGTGCGCGGGCGGCTTCCAGTTGCAACACCGGTAATAGCTGCGCCGCCGCCGCCTTGCGTTGCGCGACGGTGGCGACGCGACGCGAGGACTTGCCACCCGGCGCTTGCGACACTTCCACGGCACTTGACACAGACAGGCACGCAGTCAGCCTGCTCCCGTCATCCGTTTCAAGTTCAATATCGTGCCAATACTCATGAGCCCTTCATCGTCAAGGCTATTTATTACGTACTTTGAACTGGACTGGCAATTAATATCCAGAACATCTTCTAAAAACTAGATATTGTTTGTGTCGCTTTATAGCCGCACGATCTTTAATTTTAAATGGTTATTAGCTTGATGCTAGACCAGCTATTAAAAATTTATTACTGCAAAAAACAGGTGCAATTTTAGCAAAAAATCTTGCAGAAACAACAGGTAAACAGCCATAAAAATTGCAACCACATACGAATATGCAGAGGCAGCCATGTGTGAATTAGGAGATACGAGCAGATGGCTCACGTTCCAAACCTTCACGTTTTATCTATCAATCAGATCCGCTTAGGTAACTCTTAACCCAACTGCCTACTGCCACACACCACGGAATACTATCCGCTGTGATGTGATTTACATCTTCCAGGATGTTCTGAGCTAATTTACTATCTTCATGTTGATTTTTAAACTGTTCTAAAAGCATCTATTTTCACAAGGAATCGCAAACACTTACGTGTTGGTATAATAGATCAGCCAACAACATAAGCACGCTAAGTTCAATGTAATCATAATGTGTGTGTCTATGTCAATATAACCTTCAGACTTCGAAAATGTTTTCCTCAAGTTTCCATCCGTTCGTCATCAAACGACATCATAATTCCCATCAATAATTATATATCTTTTACAATGTAATGACTAATGGACCCATTAAAACTTTGCAAGGCCTAGATTATTCAAGCAATCTTGTTAGTATAATAGTTCAAGTTCTCCCTTTAGGTTACAATTAAATTCAATCAAGTTAGCACGTTATAAAAAACTTCAAAGTAACAGTTATTTATCGATCTTGAGGATTAATATCAATGTAATCACTACATATTTGTGATGATGATGAGAAAATAAATGATTATTATTATTATATTATAAAACAAAGTCCCCCGCTGCGTCTGGTCGCGATAAACTCAAAAACGACTGCACCGATTTTTATGCTGTTTTCAGCAATGGATCAAAAATCTTCCTAAAACCACTCTGTTTTAGGAAGATTTTAGTATACAATTTGACCGACATCCACGCGGGCGAAGTCGCGTTCATCAGTTAGTTGTTTGTTTAATCGATGATACACCGTCACTGAAGCTTTTCTTTTGGTGTTGAACCATCACCGAACGACATGAATGATAGAATATCGAAGTGTTGGTAGTTAACTTTTTTAAATATAATATTTGTTTAAGATTGCGATATTAGCTAGCTTTTTTTTTCTGGCTACGCACGGTTTGTGCATTTAGCCAATATCAAGTTATAATTATTTAAATAAAAACTCTCATAAACTAAACTTAAATAGAAACTCTACCGAAGAATATATACAACTAAATTAAAATAAAATATAAAGAAACTATGACACTAAAACTACGACTACTGATACTATAATACACATAAAAAATTTTTTTTTATGAAAAGTTCAAAAAGGACCCCATGCAACTTTATGTATTGATTGATTTAATGATTTTCCATTATTTTTATTAACACGTGCATTAAATACACAGGGCCGCAGGGCAAACACTTCACAAAGAGTTGGTTTAACATAATGTAGCATACAGTAAGTATAAGTATGTGAGAACAAACACTTCAAGCTTGCCACATTCCGCGTGATTTGATCAATGTAAGTGCGTCTTTTTATTTTATGGTCAATATAACTTGATTCATTCTTTGTTTATATTCTTAGTTCCTTATGTATAAGGTTGAAAATGACACACGTTATTTCAAATATTTCCTTAGCTACCTACGTCAGTAAAGACGCTTTCCGCGATGTCATAGAACCACTGACTGCTTAATTTGAATACTGTTTAGGATGATAAACAAAGGCACTTGAAACTAGGAAGGTTATGTACTAACAAAAAACTTTTTTTTGTTATCATATCTAATTGAAGATTTTTTGCATTGTCATTTTGTGACCAAGATGTTAAAAACTATACAGATTATTATATGTATTTGTACGTGAATCGAGTATCATTATGAGGGTCAAAGTTAACCAAACATTATTAAAGTAATATGAATACAATGCCAAAATTACATTAGCGAACTTACACTGACCTAGAGCAACCTTCACCTTTAACTTCAAGTTCATTTATAGTTTCGTAAAATATTAATGATTTTCCGAATATTACTTCAGTGATCTTTATCTTTTTTCCGCACAGTCTCTATTAGCTAATTAACATTTTTGACAAAGAAAGTTCGAAGATCAAAAAACATTGAACCCATTACCAAGCTGATATAGGTACCTACCACTGAAAAAGAAACAGAATTCAGCTCCTGTTTTTTATTCTATCATAGTGAAAATGAATGTTATTACATTTTAATGAACGAATGAAATCTCTTTCATTCGTTCATTAAAATGTAATCACATTCATTTTACGATGTGCGACAAAGTGTTCAATTTCCTACTGTTCGATTTTGCACTCACTGTTTCGTATGAAACCAGAATACTGGCACAGGCTTTATTTTTATTAATAAACTAGCTGTGCCCGCGACTTCGTTCGCGTGCTTGTCGGAAACTAAAATGCGTCGCTTAGATAAAAGTACATTTAATCATTGCCCTGCGTTAACTTACTGACACTGTAGAAAATAAGAAGAGAGTAATGCAAAGTACTGACTATGTCTCATACTAAAGTTTAGATGGATGCGGGTGTTTGTTAATCAACCACGTCAGAACGGCCGAACGGATCTTGAAGAAATTTGAAACAGGTACATTATAGTAGACAGGCAGACAGATTGTCGTTGGCGCGTTCGTGTTCCACGCGCGCCTCAAAGATATGTCAGCAACAATTAAAGGGCCCCAAAGGGACGTCTGCCGGGGCTGAAGGTTGTCCGCAAGAGATACCATGGCCCCGAAACACAAAGGGCTAAGAAGGAACGTGGGTGGTTTTTAGTCAGTAGAAGTCTGACACTTTCTTCCGCTCCGCCCAGAGCGGGATGAGTCATTTGATAATTTACGAACCACAAAAAAAAGGGGGGATTAGAGGGTGTTTCGAGAGGGTACCTGTACCGAATCTGGGACATCGAATCTGAAATGGCCGCCACCTCCTTCTGCGAAGCAGTAATGCTAGCGAAAGAGGTGGCGGAACGTGAGAGGAAGACAACCTCTCGTCCCAGCCGCCGCGGGAGACGCTCCGGGCATCGGGGGCCACGTGATGGCTTCCGGCCACCGTAGGCGCGGGCCTGTGAACGGTGAGTAACGGGCTAGTTAATCGTTCGTCCGTCCTATGACGATGGAGGCGCGTTCGTGTTCCACGCGCGTCTCAAAGAGATGTCAGCAACATTGAAGGGGCCCCCAAGGACCGACGCCCGTTGGGGCTGCGGGTTGTTCGAAAGAGATACCGCGGCCTCGACACATAGGGCTAACAACACACCACATCTATATGACGACATGGTTGGCGCAATGGCTGGACGATTAACAGTAGCACTGCGTGTCGCAGGTTCGATTCTCACACGGTACAAAAAAAAATATGTCTTGGGTTTTATCTAATTTAAATTTAGTTTAAAAAAATAGTATTTTAATACTGTGTAATTGGTAAATTTTTATTTGTTGACTATTCACGAAACATAATGTGTGTATGTTTACTATCACCGCGGTTCAGAAAATGACATCAAATGAATAACGCCATCTGTCGAAGACGAAGATAAACTGCTAAAAAAGAGCGATCAAACACTATAAGGTTTAGGCTATGTAGATTTTGAAAGCAGCGTCATTTAGACTTATATCTACGTACCTTTTGCTATCATAACTTTTTTAAAGTTATCTTGTGAAGGCATTTAGTAATAAGTACCATATTCGTTCAATAGATGTCGTTGCTTGTCTCATTCTTGACCATAACGATAAGTTCTTCTTGAAAACTATAAATTCATATATCTTTTGATAGAGAGCACCGATTACGATGAAACAAAGACTAAGTAATAGCCCAAGTTACGCACAATATTTATGTATAAAAGTTACCTACATTCGTTTCGTAAATTTGACGTGATGCTTAGTCATCGAAACAGACAAACAGATAAACAGACAAACAGACAAAAATTCCAAAAATGCTGGAAATGTGTTCTGTTGGTTATACTTTAATATCCTGACAATTTTTTTTTTAAATATTTTCGATGTACAAAAACGATTTCTCTACAGATTTATTATATGTATAGATAGATTAAACACTATACAATTAATAAAAAAAGAAAACCTTCATAGATTACATTAAGAATGACCTACCTATCATAATAAGGTCTATTATAATTATTTCAAGTACGAGTATGCTTTAAACCGAACAAGGAATACATTAACGAGGTGTAATACATGAAAATATGCTTAAAATAGAACAACAAAATCATAAACCGCGACGTATCCAACAGCTTATGTACCTGCCTAATTAGTAAAGTGCCTTAAGTTAAATATTCGCGAATCAAAATAACGTTACTTATGGGAATTTTCGAAATGCGAAGGTAATTAATAAAGGTTTTAAATTAGCAAAGGAAACTGCTATCACTGTTATAATTATGATAATATGCTGAACTCGTTAATGGGATCTCTTAAGTGATAAATTAATGTAAGGTTTATTTCAAACTCTGAATATATTTATGATCTAAGCCCGGTTGACGGCAACAGGCTGGCCCCCTATTACCTAGTAAATACAGCTGGGGAAATGTAAGTGTACTATTAGGTACATCTCTGCATAACCCTTTGAGGATTACAGGCGTGATGTTATGATGATGATATCTGAGATTTATTTATTTATTTTACATAGATAGTTAGAGAAAGAGCTCAAACTGTTTATAGATCGTGTTATTATGTCGTTCATAAAAAAGTTGTAAAAGCCTGAAAAGGTTTTCCCAATGTCACCACATTTAAGGTGTTTTTCCATGGGGATATCCTTGTGAGTGCACTCCTAAATTGGTTAATTTGATCTTCTACACCATAAAAGTGCTAAGCGTCTTAGGCAGGCTACCTTCAATTTCTAACATTTTTATGGAAAACAAGGTAGGTATAAAATCACTAGCTCACGGCCGGTTTTTTGAAACACGCGCCCACAACAATTTTAAAATCTGTAGATAGGTACGCAATTCATCGCCTAAGTTTGTGTTTTCACTTAACATGTACATACTTGGTAACAACATTAAAAAATGGTTGGGAACGATGATCAAATTGTCCAAATAAATATACTTTAAAACGTCACAAGTGTTAATTTTTTGGTTAATAATGTTATTGAGTCGTTACACGCAGACACTCCTCCTGCGTATGTAGGCATGTAACATAGAACATCATCAGTGATTCCTCAATGGGTTAGGCAGATGTACCGACCTATATTTAAAATTATACCCATATTTCGATAATGACGTTTAAGTCCCATGTAATACGGGGGCTATAGTCAACCACCGAGTGCAAATTCAGACTCCAAGGCTGCTACTCAAAATTTCCTGATTGATAAACCCAATAACATTTTACCCGAACTGGGAGTCAAACCCAGAACCTAATGTTCAACAGTCACCACTAGACCAATGAGGCTGGTACTATGTACGTATGGATCTACATAAAACGAAGACAAAGCTTGGGACCATCTGCCTATCAACTAGTTTGATAATGATAAAGAATTCGATATTTTATTAAAACCGTCACATCAAACTTTTGATGATACGAGATAAAACAAATTCAAAGGTCACGAAAAAAAGGTGAAGGTCTCACTAACCTTTGAGAAATTTTGTAATCTCTGCACCAATCAATAAAAGAATAGATTGAAAAAAGTATAAAAACCTATAACCTATTGATTCGCGTGGGTAGCACTCGTTTTAACTTACGTTATTATTTAATATTTGTTTTGGATATTTCCTTAACACTTGTTTCCTTTGTACACAATAAATGCGCAGTCATTGGTAAATAATACACAGTTCGAAAGGTAGTTCAAGATCATCACGTCAATACTTGAAGAGGGTTGTGACTGAAGAACCATGACAAATGATAATGATGCTGGTACTGAGAAAAGCATAAGCATGCGAAACTTTCACATAGAAAACCTAAGATTGCGTACGGTCCTATTGACCTAGAAGATCCCTAAAGATCGGGAAAGCGATGTTTCACTATTCTACTCCAACAAAATGGCATAAATATGGAAAGTGTATTCTAATGCTATTTCATATTCTGAAGAAAAACCAAGATTTGTTTTTCAAGCTTTGTGGTGTGAACTTGAATGAAAGATTAAACATTCATAAGAATCACAAATAAATTTAAAGACGGCCTTAGGATTCCAAATGGTCTTGCAACAACGGTGTGGCAACGATATGGGAAAAGATACATTGATCCAGATAAGTTTTTGGTAACAATTCTTTTTCGCAAATTAATGTTGTTGCTGGATCTTTTGGCAAGGTTGAGCAGAGTAAGTGATTACGATTAGCCACACGAAAGAATATTTTGGAAAGCTATTTACCTATCTATAATAATTATAAATATCTCGCGTCACTGTGTTTATTGTCCAAGTCCTCCGAAACGGTTCGATGGATTTTTATGTTTATTTTTGTGTATTTAGTAGGTATGAGAATAGGTCGAAAAGTATTTTTCACCCTCATACCCCCACCCCCTATTATTTAATTGCGGTTTTAGTATGAACAATAGGTTGATATTGTAACGCATGCCGAGTAATTTATAAGAATTGAAAAGCTACTACTGCAGCACGCACTAAAACAAAAGTAAGTAACGTATTCGCAAAAAGCAAGACAACTAGCATTCTGTAACGAACGACGCAAATCTTTTTCACTTCCTACACCTTTAAGTAGTTGTTTAACGCAAACAAAGCCTGTGAGTAAACACGTCCAGTAATGCAATTACCATGAAACAATACGATCTTGATTACCTTTGGAAATTTTCCTTATTATATCTGGAAAAATATAATTTCCTCGTGGTTTTTTCGCGAAACATTGATGAATGAAAGAGTGTAAATGGGACCAAAGCCTCGACCTCACGTTTATAGCACGCTACCTTAGTCGCTCTTGACCAGGACTATAACAGTTTTATGCGGACAGCAATAAATTATAATGTCTATCATAAAACAAAACATGTGTCAAGTAGATCATTTCTAGAATACTGTGTGTCTTAATATTTACATTTTTGTGGTAATACCGACCGTTTACATGTATCTTTTTTATTTATTAAAACTTTGTGCAGAAGGATTTGTGCCTTAGATATTTTCAATCAAAGGCCTAATGTATCAAATATATTTAATGATGCTATTCAGGTACCTGTGTACTGAGGAGAATTCATTTAAATTAAGTTCAATCAAGTCTAAATCTAGTTTGCATATGAATACCATACATTTTATATGTTTTTCGCAACAAGAACGTAAAGTGCGCATAAATTTTCTCATTTTTAAGGTGATCTGGTTTTCACGTTTTTTTCGGCTCTAACGAGGACCGGATTGTTCGATCCGAGGTAATAATAGTTTGATTCATTTATTTTTATTACTATTTATATTTTCAAGTCTGAATCGGCTATTTTCGGCTACAAAATAACCAAATTCACTATAGCAGCACATAATATTAAAAAAAATAAAGATTTTAGATATCTCGTTGCCTGATGTTTTGATTACCAAGTCTGACAAATAGCTACCATTTGAAACAAGAAACAGTGGTTATGTGCTGGGTCTAAAATCACATAGTTTTGTTTACTAAATCACTTCTACCAATAAATCGACGATAGCTGAGCTTGATGTCGAGAAAGATGACGCTTCGCACACACAAGTAACGCTACTTGTCGGATATAATACGAAGTTGAATTGCAAGTATCTTTTTGCAGACGAAGATAATTAAAAGAAAAAACTTCGACTTTATTTAACATAGATATGTGCTTTTTCATGTTTCAAACAAAATAAACACTATTACTTCCCTCCGTCATAGAAAATTGTTGGAAAATTCCAGTAACATTTTTACGGTAGTTCTCGAAATCTAATAAAAATTGAAATTATAACTTACCGGCTTAGCAAACGCTCCAACACAAGTAGGTATACACTAAAGACACTAGTTCGAAGCAATGCTGTATCGCTAAAGTTAAGTAGCGAGCGCAAGTAGAGTCGGGCGGCGCGACCTGCGCGTGGGCAACACGGGCACTTTTACACTAGTAATGTTCGCGCGCGCTCATTCCACCCGTATATATCACTGCGCTATTCTACGTCACAGTCACAACTACGGCCTCACTCCAAGATAAGGGTTTCGAACCACCAATGTCTGCACAATGCATACTCTAGCCGTAATCAACAATGCTATGGTTTTGATAAGACAATTTGCCGGTGTCTCTTCATTTATTCAAAACAATATTTTGTGGAAGAGTTACCATAACAATATTTTGTTGCCAGAGAAGTCAGTCATTGCGTTGAGGTGGAATTGCAGCTCAAAGTAAAAGAGATTGAGTGTGCAACGACATACTGGAGATGCAAAGACTTATTAAAAACCTACTGTTTATTGCCTTCTGTAAATTTTATGTGTCGAATAATATTTGTGCCAATGTCATATGAGATGACAGGATATAGCTACAAAGGAGGTGACTGATAAGATGAGTAATAGAGAAGTATGGAAGAAGGATACATGCGTCGCCAAATCCCCAAATAATAGGGAATATACGTATGATTCAAATAACGCTAATCTTTTAAGCTATTGCATAGCTTCTATCGCGGGCCTTGAGCGTGGGGACCGAATCCAGAAATTCCGTAACGAAAAAAAAAAAAAAAACCTAACGAATTGACACTTGACAATTTCTTGAAATCAAAAATTGTGAGTTGCCTGTATTTAATTTTATTATTCAGTCAAAAACTTCCTCAAAGAATTTCTGCGAGCGTGTTAATTAATTTTATAAGCGTAAGATAAGATACTATTAATAGAAATTATCAATAAATTACATTATTTGAGCAAACATATTAATAAAAATAAATTAAATTATATAAATCAAATGTAACCTTCATAGCTCTAACCACTAAGAAAAACTATGACACAAAATAAAAGAAAAAGTAAATGACATCTTGACAACTGACGTAATGTCAGATGAAAAGTAAACATTGAAAAATTATTAGATTTAATATTTTAAAACAGCAAAATCAAAGTTAATAAATCGAATAAGATCGATTATAAGGCTGCCAACAAAAATAGTTGTCGCCAAGGCGCGACATGAGACGTAAAAGGACATTTTATAAAAGATGAGGATGATTAGTAAAAGTGTAAGTATAAATACTATATTTAAATACTGCATTAATAAAATAAATAAATAATTATAATTGCATAAGTTGATAAAAAATGCTATGCAATAGCTTTACCGCGGCAGTCTCCAGTGCCACACGTCTTTTTTTTATATGATCTCTTTACTTTTAGATTTACGTATGTACATATTAATATTTTTTTATATAATTTCGTTTTGATTATAAAAATAATTATTGAAAAGTGCACAAAATGAGAGGGAAATTCAAATTAGTTGAAACGCAACGCTATTGGTCGGAACGAATTGTGACGTAGAAGTCTATATAAACAAATGTCAGCCAGTACAAATTTGTTGAGTGCTTGCTTGCTTATTCAATTTTATCGAGATTTTGAAGAGATATTAGATTTGTTTTGTAATAGAGTAGTAGAAGATTCACACGAAAATGACTGATATCGGCTACGTCAAGGCACAATCGGACAATCTTCCGAAAATTGATGTGTTTATGATGGCCACGTATTTCGCATCAAATTCGGTGCTTAATTTATTTTGAAAATCTAAAATTCATAAGATATCTAACTTAGTTTATAGTAAGTCTGAGTCAGTCAGTGGTCGTAATTAAACCAAACCTTTCTACATAAAGCTTTTTTCAAGTTAGTTACCACTTAGAGGTTATATTGATGACCATAACAAAGATTAGCAGATAAACAAACAAATTGTACTTAAACTGAAATAAATACTTACTTCGAAATGGTCTTCACAACAGTATAAACAACTTGATGGAGATATCATGTCTCTTTTCATGATTTTACACCACTTTCTCCTTATGTCTACACCTCTCGATACAAGAAAAAACACTTTATTTGGTGCATTCCTATTTGTGTTTTTACACAAGGGCACGATACAGTACCGAAAAACCAGTTTATTGTCCTGTTGCATTATTGAATTGAAATAAAACACAATATAAAAAGATTATAGCCTAAAATACTTCTGCAGCCATTCATTATTTGTTTGTTGTTGTAGATTGTGACGTCACGATCAGCGCGGCAAAATGGCGATCGTTTAAAAATCTGAAATCAGCCTACTATTTTAAAACTTTTTTTTGGACCAAATATTGCATTTTAGGTGCTGGTTTTTTTTACATATCTATAATGACGTAAGTTATCATTTAAAAATATAAAAAAAATACATACATATTCCCTATTGTCAAAGATGTTAAAATAGCTTGAAAATTATGTCACACAAGTTTTTGGGCACACGCTGAACTGACTGAAGATCATCATCATCATCATCAGCCGGAATACGTTCACTGCTGAACAAAGGTCTCCCCCCAAAAGGAGGGGTTGCCATAATCCCGACGCTTGGCAGGCGGCTTGGGGATCGCAGTGAGGTCACCGAAAGTTTAAAGGACGCTGCTGCCCGTCCCTCGATGGCTGGTCGCAGTTTAAGGACGTATCCGGGTCCATCCAGCGACTGAAGATACGCTCCGCATTATCTATCGCATATCGTCAGAACAGACCAGTAGATAGTAAAACATCCAACAGAATCACAAAAATCGTGCGTCGAGCGTACTAGCATGTCTAGGTGTGTCATTTGACAAGTTCAATAAGTCATAAGTCATTTATTTCGGAACAATAATATACATTGTGTAGAAATTTTGTAAAATAAACAGTAATAAAAAAAAAGTACAATTAAAACATTACAATCAAAAACATGTGTAAATTTCAACCGAGTAGACCGAATTGCCACCTCTTCCATCAGATGTACAAAGTATGAAGACCTACCTACTACACCTAACCTTCATACTTTGTACATCTAAGGGTAGACCAATGTACTACGAGCAGACTTACTTTTGATGCCGTAAAGTTGTCGTTTTATAGATGACGCAGCCCGTAGCATGTACCTGTGGCATAATTGCAGATGAAAAGTACTGCGTGTTCAAGACACAACAATGAGACAGCTACTTATCGAGTGTGTTAAAAAATACTTAATTTTCATGGAATATTATAATATATATGCTATAATTTACACGAACAGCTTAGTAGTCACTAAGGGCCTTGCCCATCGCGTGTAGTATGCGCACGCAAACAAACAAAGCTGTGTCCACGGAGAGGCAAAGACATTTTTTTTCGAATTGACACGATTCGTCATGCGCCTCGCGAGCCAATAGCAAGCGAATTGCCGCGTATTACATTGCAAGACATTAATATGGTGTTTGTTGATAACATCCTTGAAAGGTATCATAATATTATTATATTATTCATAATATGTCTAAATATGGAATGGTACAACAACCGGTGAGATTTATTTAACAGGTAAAATAATTGAAATACAGAATCATCCTTTGATTTAAACACACTAACTTGCAGTAACAAAAAATAATACAATAGTGTATGTTTCGAAGTATGGATGTAGTTAATCCAATTTAAGTCTAGTAATTATTGTTTGTTAGAATATAATCACGACTTCATCATTGCTTGACATTTTGCCAATAAAAGAAGTAATTTTCCGATGCTATGTGACTGATGTAACTGAACAATTTGTTAGCTCCCATGTCGATTACGTGGCCATTATAAAAATGCAAAATACGACTGCCATCATTTGTAGCCTGCACACAGTCCTCAAATGACGCCACCGTGAACATTACCCTTATAATTCCACGGTGTCGGAGTGCGTCATATTTTTTTTGACGCTTGAATGACATTGTCAGGACGGGCGGCGCTCTTGTTAAACAGTTGTGAAATTGTCTATGGACACGCGTTAAAAGACAGTGCTGCACCTCTATCACGATTTTGACAGAAATTTGCCTTAGACATCCTATTTTTTCCTTTAATACTTCTACAATCATTACTCTATTTTTAATAAGGTTCTTTGTTTCATTTTTCAATATATTACTTCAGGATTTTGCTATGTAATTATTAAACTTGATTTTAATAAGTTGCTGCGAAACTAGTGTGAGATAACCGGATGAACACGTAAAGAAATGTGAGGTTCGTAGCTGACGGCGTTCTATAGTATCTGCACCCATGGGGAAAAAGGAGTTTGTTTATGTATGCGAGTAAGTAGAATGCATAAAAAAAATTGTTCGCGCAAAATGAAAAGCTTGACAGATAGCCAACCAAAAGACGTTTTTACTGTAGACCACGAACAGCCACAAGAATTTTGACACTCTAGTGACATTGACAGAAAGGCGCTGGGAAGTAGTTTAAACAAAAACAAGATGGCGACGTTAGTTCTAATTTTGCCCACGCGACAAAAGACTTCTATAAACTGCAATAATCTTCTTCTTAGAAAACACGAAACTCTTTTTTTCTTAGCCTTTTACTGTCCCACTCCTGGGCAAAGGCCTTCCTTAACTCTTTCTATTTCCGTCCTCTTTCGTCCAGTTTTGTCGGAACTTGTCTAGTTTGTCCCGCCAACTCACTTCATAGCCTGTCAGGGCAGCAGGTTCTTGCTATTATGGCTCACAGTTTATCTGGCATGCAGCAGACATGTCCAGCCTAGTCCCATTTCGGTTGGGCAGACTTTAGGAATCTCTTTTATTAAAATTAAAATCAAACCCAACATCACGTGTTGTAGCATACTTGGAAAAACTTGCTCTATTGGTATATTTTATGATAATGACGTTTAATTTTAATATAAAAGTAGCTATTACTGGTTTTTAACAAATTCTAAGTCAAATATTTTTAAACAACTGGTATTAGGATTTCTCCCTACCCACCTTAAATATAACAGGTTAAGTGAATAATAGTAGTGTCGACCGCCATCTTCGAAACCTCATTGGTCGGTTGAATAAAAAGCTTCATGCCGAAATCAGGTGGTCGGTTACTGAACCCAACCACCTGATTTCGGCATAAAGCTTTTTACTGACCCACACGAATTAAAATAATCTTGTTGGAGTTCAGGACACCAATAATTAACTTGGATTCTTGTGAACTACTCATTTAAATATTTACCCGACAATAAAAACAGAAACAAATAAACATCAGATTAAGGTAATATTTACCTGAGTATTTATCATTCTGTACCCGAAAATAAAATTACAAATAAACATATTAACACATTGCTAACGGAATGCGATACTATATTGAATATAAACAATTACTAGCGTAATATACGTAGCGTAGACTAAATCAGTCCCAAATTGTTTAGACAGTCCATAGGTAATGTTCCACTGCTAGGATACAGGCCTCCTCTCTATGAGACGGAGTGGGCTATAACCCACCACGCGTGCCCAGTGAGGGTTGGTACTCGTAGATGTCATATGTCTTCGAATGTTTAGTTCTAGGATACCTATAAGTACTGATGTCCTCACGATGTTTTCTTTCACCGTTTACAGAGCAGTGGTAACGAAATAAATTACTTAAAGTGATGTGCCTGCTGGGGTTCAAATTCAAACCGAAAATTTGCCAAATATCTGTATATGGCAGCTGGGACTAACAGCTTAACGTGCTTTCCGAGGCACGATGGGGCCCGAAAGTTCTGGAGTGGCGACCACGAACCGGAAGACGTTGCCTTTGAGGGCCTCCCAATAGGTGGACTGATGGACCTGTTGAAAGACGCACGGGGCCGCTCAATGTGGCGACACCTGGGGAAGGCCTATAATAATATAATATATAATGCTATGTCCAGCAGTGGACGTCTTTTGGCTGAAATGATGATGATGATGAAGTTTGTCACCTCCACTGGGCCACCACTGTTCTCGATCTTAAATTAATGAACGAATAAATTCACCTTATATTCTACTTCTGACCACCGGCCTCCTAATGATAGAGACAATGAACGGTCATGGTATGTAATTGCCATAACTACCACGCTCTGCGAACATATTGCAGCATGTCGTTAGTAGCATTGAGAAAGTTGCTGATAATCTGCATATCACATGCAGGCCATAAGGCTGCGTTCTCATATGCCATTTTCTGCGAGAACTGCTCAAAGAATAGGTAGACGACAAAAAAAATCGAATTAGTCCGTCAAATAGATTTTCAAAAAATATATACATATTAGGTACATATTTTTTCTTTTTTCACATAAACAAAAAATAAAGACAATACGGTGTTTCCAAAACTCTTGTGACATCACATTTCAGTAATTTTTTTACCTGAAAGTGACGCCACGCGCCACAAGCCCCCCCATTCATAATATTTTATCTTATTTTTATTAATTTAATAAAACAAAAAACACGTATCGTAAACGTCGATCGTTTTTCGATAATCTAACTGATGGATTTATCTCATTTTGTTTAGTCAGTCGACAACCTATTGCCGAGTATATACTCGTACACCATACTCCGCAGTGTTTAGTGCATGTACTCGCTGATATTATTCGAGGTAATTTTGTCCCATACTGAATCCAAATCTTACGAAAATGACTTACTGCGATGACAACCTGATAGCTAAATGAATTATGGCAGAGCATTATGTTGTCTGCATGAGGTCATGGGTTCTGTTCCCGAGTCGAGCAAAGTGTCTTAGGGTTTTCCCATCGGGAATTTCTCAGTAACAGCCACGGAGTCTGGATTTGTGCCTGATTAATCGCGATAGGCACGCCTTATACTACATAAGATTTAAAATAACTGGCGAATTGTGGATGTTCTATTAAGTATATCTCTGCCTAACTTTTTGAAGATCACAGGCGCGATGTTATGTTAAGACTACTTACTAGTATGAGTACTAAATAAGAATTGAACTACGATACACATTCATGAGTACCAATATTAATAAATCGGTCTTGGGCTATTTTCATGGATACATTTAGTGATATACTTAACTAAGAAAAACGAGTTACCTACAGATAATTTAAATGTTATTTATTATGCACACACAACATACAAAAAAGGATAACACATAAAAAATCGAATAGCACAAAGGTACTGCTTATTACACGACTGCCCCAAAAAAAAGAGTGTTTTCATAAGATTTTTTTTCCAGCAGACCTGCGAGAGGAAAGTTGGATTAGACATATAGGCACAGTGTGCAGAAAAGGCAAACGGGAAAAATTTAATTATTAAGAACAAAATTACAAGTAGATTAATGTTTTACAAGTAGAGTTTTCAATATTTGAACACACACTGCTAGAACGTGATCGTACATATATCCATACATAAATTCACGCCATTTTCCCATGGGGATAGGCAGACACCACAAAACTCCACCTGCTGCGATTCTTATATACTCGTTTTGCCTCGTCCACATTCATACATCTGAATAAAATACGCCCGATCAGCCTGTAGATAATGAATTTGTATGGAATCATTAATGAGCGAGTCCTTTCACGCTTAGCCTTTAGAAAGAATATTGCAAAACGATGTTTCTCAAAATTTATAGCTTCACAGTTTCATCTTGAACACTAAAGAACAAGAAGGTTACCCGTGAGCACACTTTCAATTTTATTTCCACTGACGTAGGTAAATGCATATTCAATAATTGAATGTTTTTCTTGTCGTCCCAATAACTTGATCTAAACGGGGACTATTAACTCAAGTCATGAATCAAACCTTGCGTCTTTGTAGTGCTTTACACTCTTTTAGTTCCTCTTACATTAATTTGTAATAGGTACTTGTAATACAAACATATTGTGAACACAATAATTGCCTTGCATTTATTTATGTTTTTCCTACTCCGCTTTTATTTTCTGATTAATTTAGTTGTGGAATCCAAGACAGTTAAATCGTTTCTCTAGGAATTCGTCGAGCTTCATTGTCTCGGGACTTTTGTGGTGGTGGCCACTGTTGATTCTGACTTTCAGGAGTTAATGTGGTTTGGGAAGAGAGTCGTGGACTTGTTCCAAAAAAAACACTTTATTGGTTTGTTCCAAAAAAAACACTTTATTGGTTTTGATGATAAGCAAGAGCATACATTTTTGTACCTTTTATTTTTATTTTTTGAGTTCGGGAAATCATCAAATGACTCCTCGCGCTCTGGGCAGAGCGGTAGGGAGTTTCAGACGTCTACTGACTAAAAACCACCCAAGTTACTTCTTAGCCCTTTGTGCCGAGGCCGCGGTATCTCTTTCGAACTACCCACAGCCTCAACGGGTACCTACCTATAGAATCTTTACATTTGAATCTTTGCTGTTCATCCATAAATAATTCAAACAAAAATCAAAATAACACTCATCTAATTATACCTACCTACCTACTACAATCAATAAAGGTCGACTTGTTTACTCATTAAATCAACACGAAAAATATTTCAAAATAGTGTGCGAAAATTGACAACAACCTATTACGAAACCTGTATTAAATTATTGTTTGAAGTTGTTACAGTTTCTATTAGTTGAAAATGTCAGCAATATTCTGCAATGCCCGTGGGCATGAACAGAACAAGGAACCTAAATTATGTCCTTATTGCAGTCGAGTTGTTGTTGTTGGCAGAATCATAATCTAATAGGAAAATAATATGAACGACGTTAAAAAAATAAAAAATATATGTAACCAACACATGCAGTTAATACGAAACGAATAATAAAAAAGCAGTTACTTTAAAAACATAACCCTTTACTTGAAGTCGGATAATAAGTCACCCATAATTAACCGTAATTTATACGAGGTTGTTCATTTTAGAAAGAACAACGTAATCGAAAACATATCATTCAACGGTAACCATTACCAATAGGGTAATTACAACTGATCAGCAATCAGCACAATAGCTCTTCGGCAGCTTCTGCTGGACATAGTAGTAGCTGCCGTAGACTGATGATGCATTATGTTGATGATGGTATATCTTATAACTTAGACTCGTTTTTGAGAGGATAGATTCGGTTAAATTATCGCACCTTCAGAATGATATGGACTTAACTCAAAAATCTAAGAAATTAAGTTACGGTCATAGAGGGTCACTAAAAGGTACGCACTTTTAGGTGAATATTAAGGAAGCGACGTTTTTATGGTAGAATAAAGCCATAGATACCATAAATTTAATATTCACCGTTATACAACATAAACATAACATAACATCACGCCTGTAATCCCCGAAGGGTTAGGCAGAGGTGTACCTAATAGAACACCTACATTTCGCCAGTTATGTTTAAGTCCCATGTAATAGGGGGCGAGCCTATTGCCATCAACCGGGCACAAATCCAGACTCCGTGGCTGTTACTGATAAATTCCTGATGGAAAAAGCCGACCCGGGAATCGAACCCAAGACCTCATGCTCAGCAGTCGCGCTTGCAACCACTAGACCAATGAGGCAGTCAGTCGAGGCAGCAATATACAATAATATGTGTATTAATAACTGAAGTTAAGATTTACAACATTGTTAAAAGTTAATATACACACACACGTTACGATACACACGCACACACGACAAATTATGTTTAAAGATATCTTGGAGGACCTTTCATCCAAGATGAAACCTCCAGGTTCTCAATAATATGATTACGAAAGCTTTCATCGCAATTAGACATTTTGTAACACTTCAAGGATACGAGTACGTCATCTGCATTTATTTAGATTTTACAATTAATTTTAATATGTTGGCATTATAAAAACGAGTAATAAAAATATTTGCAGCCCACAAAAATGGAAATCGATTTAGTTACATGTGTGTTCTGAATAATAAATGGCATACTTACTCAATTTATTGCTGATAATTGTATAAGGCTTACTTATCTTTAAATAGTTTTTTGCTTTATATATTACTTATTTTCTCTTCTTCTTTTACACACTGTGTCTACATCCCTTATTATCTATTCTCCTTTCGCAGGTATGCTGGAAGAGATTTCTTTAGAAATTAGCATCACCTATGTACCTATTTTTCTGATCTTTCCTTCTTTTTTGTATTAATTGTGTACAGACGGTAAAATAAAAAAATTTTTGGTGGGAAATAAAGCCCACCAAAATATTTAATTTTACAGTTTGTACTATTATTTCTTTATATTATTTCCAACCCATCTGTGAAATATGTAAGCGTGCCTCCCGAGTCTGTCCGTGTGCCGCCAACCGGTAAAGTCAAGGTTTCATAAATTAAAGGTGTCCTTAATAAATATTCTCTCAGGCATATTAACTTTCACGATGAGAAGTTTCCGAAAAATGTGATGCGGCATAAATATACCTACAAACAAAGATGATTTCTTATACTTATTCTTAGATTTCTGTGTCCTAGATTTTTGTAAGCCCATACTTTTAAGACCAACACAGATTTTTAATAACAATACATTATACCATTATACATTATCTTACCTTTCGGCCTCGAACTTAAGTAATTTAGAATAGACATTATGAGCCAACTTTTTCTTGGTCAAATAAGTAATGGTTTAAATGAATTCATAATAAATTATAATACATTTGCAAAAATTACATTAAGTCTGCACTTATTTGATCTTGACCACAATTCTAGATTATTTTGGGGCAAACACTTTTATTCATTGAGTCGTAGTCAGTGGCTCACCACGCAGAAATCTATAGTCATAGTATTAAATTAGTATTCTGCCTATTCTATGCACAAATACAAATCAACTAGGTACAGAAAACAGTTTTTATATTACAACACAAATATTTTTCCGGAAATATTTAATTCGTCAAGGAAGAACAGAACTACTAACTTGTTAGCCGACTATTCAAGAAAATTCATATGTAAGATATATTTTTTTTATAAATTCTCGGTCTTTTGGCTGCGATCAAAGTTGCGATAACCGGATAACGTTTTTCCCTAATGCCAAGTTGAATGACCGGATTACAATGTATTTCATGAACGGCTTTGCGTTCCGCAAAAATTGCCGAATCTGTTCGAAAATAAATTACTTATTAGAAATGACCAAATGCTATTACTACTTATTACTAATACTACAAAACAGACATGAATTGAATGAATGAATGAATTGCAGAAAGGAATGTCGAAACAATTCTTCGAAATATTCAATATTTTATAAAAGGGCTTAACTGATTGATACGCAGGCAAGAAGGAAACTTATTCATCCGTTTCAGCAAGTCTATATGGTTTGAATCTATCGTCGTTGTGCTGTAAGCACAAAAACATGCCATAGTACGCCACGTAATGTGCAACGCTCTATGACGCATTATATGCTACGGAGATTGCTACGCTCTACGATACACACAATGCTACGTAACTCGCTACGCCGCATGCTACGCAACATGCTACACTACGTTGTACTCTGTGCTACGCTATATCTACATAGCACGCTATGTACCACGCTATGCTGTGTGCTACGCAGAAAGCTATGAATATTAGCTGTTATACTATCCACGAATGAGAACTACACACACACATACATAAACTCACGCCCTTTTCCCATGGGGGTAGGCAGAAACCACAGAACGCCACTTGCTACGATCCTTTCATACTCCTTAACACACCCCTTAACAACTTAGAACTAGTGATGGTAAAAACAGTTTAATTTATTTGCGCCGTACAAATAAAGGTGGTTTTAATTAAATCAACAAACTGGGCGAATGAAAAACACTAGGATCCTCACAATCTCAATCTGAACGTGTCATGCGTTTTTGCGCTTTAGTAATTATAAAAGGATGTGGTATCATTTTTTTATGGTAAGCAGAAAACCCTAGTTTTTACGAATTACGTAGTACGGATACGTACAATAAGCATGTTTCGGCAAATTACCATTAAAAATAACTTACGAAAGAATATTAACTTCGATATTTTTAGACTATACTGGTTTACTGGTACCACTGTAATGGCATTCTTATCATTTTATAAATGCCATAGTTTATAGGTACATATGAGGAATTTTTTTAATTTTACAACAAAACCAGAAAAGAAAGAGTTAAATGAACCTTACTAATCATGATATGATAAGAAAGTAGGTGAGTGCTTAGATGACGAGTAATAGAGAATATATGAAAGAAGAAGTCATGCTGCACCGACCGCAAGTAAATTGGGATAAGGACAAGAGAATGATGATGATGATGACTAGTCATGGATGTATGAGTATGTGTGTAAGTCATTTTGTGAGCTCCTGCAGCTGAAATTACTGCACCTACCTATTTTAACGAACAATATCTGAATGTTTAAACCGTTATAGGTTCTCATGTAACAGGCCATCGACGTCTTCATACGAAAAACCAGGAATGATCGTTAACTGAGATGACAATCATGTTTATAAAATAAATAAAATCTGAGTTTAAACCTACCGGTTAGGGGAACCTGTATCACAGCCTAGTAGCCCACAGATAGTAATTTGGAGCCTTCTTCAGTTCATGGTCATGTAACTTTTAAAAATAATAGGTACGTTATTTGTTTAGCAAATAATATAGCAATTTCTTCAAGACAATAGTTATAGACTTACCTACATACAAATACATACGGAACCGGCAATATTACATCAATTTAGATAGCGGCATTACGCGACACATTATGAATTTAAATCGGTTTCTACGACCACTTGTTTATTTGTTTGTGATGATTTTTTTCTAGAACTTCTCAAGCATTAAACTACGCCTTTTAATTTTTTTCCGTTAATTTAATTCCAGTAAACAACAGTTTTCAAGCCTTGAAGGTCTGAAAATAGTTTTGTGGATATTTATGACAGTGATACTTTTTTTTTTAAAGTTGTTAGTGTAAACAATGGCTGGTGGACCAATAAAGGAAAATAAATATAAAATAATAATATTGGGAATTCCCTCAATGCGGAAATTGTAAGACTGGTAGTGATGCAGCTTTCAGCCCATAGAAATATAAAATATCTATGTTTCAGCCTGAATAATAATGTGTCAATTTCTAAAATTCTAACAATGCGACTTTTTATGGTTATTAACGGAACGAAAGCAAAAAAGAGGGGGTCTATTGATGTCCCGTATAAACATAACACACTCATTTTTTTATTTGATTTCTGTTTAGCGTACGTATAATAAAACGTACATGAGACACATTATGAGCAAATATACCTACTTTTCCTGTAAACGGAACTTGCCAACTACATCCTATAATGCCTTATTTTTTAGTAAGTTGAATATCTACTCGTCTTATTTTGAACGACTTCCAAAAAGGAGGAAGTTCTCTATTCGTGTGTATGTTTTTTTTTGTTATGTGCATACGCGCATATCTCCGTCAATTGGAGACCGATTTTTTTGTGTTTCAAAGGGTATACTCCCGAGGTCTGCCTCGTTGGTCTAGTGGTCGCAAGCGCGACTGCTGTGCATGAGGTCCTGGGTTCGATTCCCGGGTCGGGCAAAGTGTTATTGGCTTTTTCCATCAGGAATTTATCAGTAACAGCCACGGAGTCTGGATTTGTGCCCGGTTGATGGCAATAGGCTCGCCCCCTATTACATGGGAATTAAACATAACTGGCGAAATGTGGGTGGTACTATTAGGTACACCTCTGCCTAACCCTTCGGGGATTACTGGCTTGATGTTATGTTATGTTATGTTACTCCCGAGGCGTTCCAAATTTTTCACAGCTGTATTTGTAAATACTAGTTTTTCAGGTTATAACTTTACTTAAATTACCTCCATGACCCATTTATTATTCAAAGCATCCACAAGCACAATGTTTTAAGAGTGCTACATTGAGTTTTACCGTAAAATGTGATTTTTAACCCCAAAAAAAAAGTCGTTTCCATACAAATATTCAAAGTTATCCGTTGGGGATAGGCATATGCTATTCCGGTTTTTTATACATATTCATGTACTCTTTAATATTGTAGTACATTTTTTTGCGCTTTCACCAATACTTTGCGCAACGCATGCGATGAAAGACGTTTTACGAAAAATAAATTACACTTTGGGTTACATTATTCAAGTTTTCTTAGAGATCCCTAACTATTTCTGGAAGTAAATATAGTGTGTGTTACTTGGCAAAGATGTAGCTTTCTAACGGTGAAAGAATTTTCAAAATCGGGCAAGAAGTTTTTGAGTTAAGTCGGTACAAACAAACAATACTTTCCTCTTTATAATATTAGTTTGAATGATATTCGCAGTACCTAAATCATGTAGTGAGTAGGTCGAGTACTGATGATTGTCGGACTCCTTCAACCCTAATTTTGTTGGGGTCGACTTCCAGTCTAACCGGATGCAGCTGAATACCTGTATTGTTTTTACATGGACCTATCTGACCACCACTAACCAGTTAGTACTGTGTAATACGATATCAATTTGTAAGACTGGTTGTTAGAATTTCAAACCACTGACTACATGTAACCTGTAACGACTGTCAAAGATGTACAAATGACAGCCGGGACCAACAGGTTCACGTGCTTTCCGAGGTACGGAGGTAACTCGGTATGAAATGGGTGTTCACCGATCCATGGATCAACCTAGGCAAGCACGGCTTCTGCAGATCTGAAGATCAACGCCAGCGGCTGTTATTATTTAGCCACGAGCACCTCAATCCTTACCAAGCTTCCAAAAATATCGAAACGCTAAAAAGGTTTTAATTGTCAACCTCCAGTTGTCACGATTAAAAAACGACTGACTGTATTATCATGCATTGATTGGTTGGTTCTTACTTCTTATCATTATGGAACTGTTTGCATTACTTTTTTCCAAATACACGTAATAAGATCACTTTTATCAAAATTAGTGATAAGTCATGTATATTACTTAGTAGGTATTCGTACTACGCCTACTTGGGATTGGTTCAGTTCACGTCTGTACCAAGAGACGTGCTGAATCATCGCGTCTGTTCATTCTAGGTGATAAAGCATCAATTACCCAATAGTATAGAAGTGTACACAATAAGGAGCAAAGTTCATTAAATCATCGTACATCTGGGCAAATATTTAATTGACATCATGACGGTGATGATTTGTTTGGCCGATCAAAGGTCCAAAATCATAGCGGTAGGGTGGTTGCCCTGCGGGGATCGTGCGGTCCATGGCCCTTTACGGGGCCCCGGTGTGGGCGAGTGCTTTGAGGAAGCGGGCCGCCCACTACCTGAACGCGCCCCAAAAGGTGATGGCCGTAAGGCTAGTCCGTGGGTACCGCACGATCTCCCGCGAGGCGGCAAACCTCCTTGCCGGATTGCCGCCGTGGGATCTAGAGGCGATAGTCCTCGCGCGCCTGCATGAATGGCGCGCGGAGGCGCTGCACCGGGGGGTCACTCCGTTGCCGCGGCAAATTGCTGCGCAGCGGACAGACCTCCGGTGCGATCTCATGGCGGCATGGAGACAGCGACTGTCGCAACCCCGTGCAGGGCACGCCACGATAGTGGCGGTAAGTCCCCTCTTTGAGGAGTGGCTGGAGAGGCGCCACGGCGCCCTCACCTTCCGTCTGACGCAGGTACTCACCGGACACGGTTGTTTCGGAAGGTACCTGCACCGAATCAGGCGGGAGGAAACGCCCGGTTGTCACCATTGTGAGGATCGGCCGGAGGACACGGTGGAGCACACCGTGGAGGTGTGTCCCGCTTGGGCGGAGCCCCGCCATGTTCTCGTAGCGGCGATCGGCGGCGGCGACCTCTCGCGTCCGGCCCTGGTGCAAGCCATGGTCCGGGGCCAGGAGGAATGGGACGCCGTCGCCTCCTTCTGCGAAGCAGTGATGCTAGCGAAGGAGGTGGCGGAACGTGAGAGGGAGAGAACCTCTCGTCCCAGCCGCCGCGGGAGGCGCTCCGGGCGTCGGGGGCCACGTGATGGCTTCCGGCCACCGTAGATGCGGGCCTGTGGACGGTGAGTGATGGGTAAGCTCGCCGTCCGTCCGTCTTATGACGACAACAGGCCGTGTCGACGGCGCGTTCGTGTTCCACGCGCGCCTCAAAGAGATGTCAGCAACATGGAAGGGGCCCGCAAGGGCCGACGCCTGTCGAGGCTGCGGGTTGTCCGCAAGGGATACCGAGGCCTCGACATGAAGGGCGAAGAAGGAACATGGGTGGTTTTTAGTCAGTAGAAGTCTGACACTCCCTTTCGCTCTGCCCAAGAGCGGGAGGAGTTATTTGATGATTTCCCACCCCCCAAAAAAAAAAAAAAAAAAGGGTGGTTGCCCTTTTGTAGACTGTATTGGAATATTGACCGGTAAATATTAGGCCCCTAGCACAAGGCGTACTCGTATTTTAAACGACTTGACTGCGCGTTTCAGGAACGCGCGCCGTCTGCGCCGTAGATGCCGATTTTTGCGTTTTTAAAGAATTTTGTAAATCCTCATTTTTGTTTGCCAACCGCTTTTTTTGTTTCTGAGTTCTATTGCTTATGTAAATCAAACACTGCTATGATGTAATCATAGTTTATCATTTTTTTCCTTATACGAGTACCTTATATATGTTTGTCCAACATCTACCTTATTATTATGTAGACACCTGTCTATTATAATCACACCTTGTTCAACCGGAAACGGGATAGTTAGGTATCATAATTGGCTGCTAACACAGTAATCTGCTGTACTTTAAGACAAATAAAACTGCTTTAACAGGAAGTACAGGAACTACCTAACTTGTGTAACTGGAATAGTAGGTAACTAGGTACCTAAGTGTATATAAGTATACCTTGATACGCTGTTTTTATTATTATTATTTGTTTGTATACTTTTATATATCTAGGCTTTATTGCCGGATTTATAGGATAGCACAGGCCGAACCCAAGTACTACCCCGGGAAAGAGATGATATGGTGAGATGATGATATGATTGAATTTTGAGATGATGAGTTTCTGTGTCTGTTGAATTGTGTATGTGCGATTGTTCGAGGTTGTGAGTTTGTGGCTGACTACAGCTTCATTTTCATTATGCAATTATTTTCTGACAATCCTGCATGTATTCAGGATTGAGGCTTTCTGAAGACTTTGGTATGTGTAATGTGGTAAGTCAAGAGTTTTAAGAGACTGGTGGAGTTGCTTGGGAATAACTCCAGTTGTTGATAGCACAATAGGGACTATAGCGACTTTGCTAAGACACCACATTCGGCTGATTTCTATTTTAAGATCTGTATTTTTTGAAAAATTTTCGGCTCTTGTTTTTTGTAGATTGTGGGTGTTTGGTACTGCGATGTCTATGAGTTGCGCGATTTCGTTACACTTATCTATCTACGTGATATTTGGCCTATTGCAGTGTACTGTTTTATCTGTAAAGATTCCTCGGTCAAAGTATAATTTGTGGGTAGCGTTTTCAAGAGTAATTTTGGGCTGGTATTTATAATAGGGCACAGGTGGGGTGGAGATTAAGTTATATTTTATAGCTAATTTTTGATGTATTATGTTCGCTATTTGGTCATGCCTGTGTTTATAATCAGTCTGGACGACTGCTTAACACGCACCTGTAATATGCTGTTCATAGTTTTGGAGGAACTATTGCATCGCCTACCTACATATATCTATTGTTTGAGGAACTTTCATTATGTGTTTCTGATAATTGCGGGTTTCCAGGACTTAGTCCTGAATCGCTATCATGAACCCTTCGGTCTCAGGGAAGAATTCTCCACGACTCAACCATTCGTTCGACGCTGACTTGTCGACGTTAGGTAGGTTAAGGTCGTGTCGATGTCTCCCATGCAGTGACTTTTGGGTCCAATCAGCGATTTTAATCTGTCGGTCAGTCTGTTGTTCATTGTTTGGTGTTGTCCTGTCATGCATGTTTAAAGGAGTAAGTTTTTTATCACTAAACGCTATTGCTTTGTGCAGTCTATATTTTGCTGGATTCAATGAGTCGCTAGGATCTTTTGGTAGCATATAGGTCTTACCTTCGGTTATGTATGAGGGAAGTTTTGTAGGGTCTTTTATAAAATTGTAAATATGGGGATGTACATGTGTATTTTTTTGTACCAGTAGTTGTGTGTGTTATCTCAACCAGGCGCTTTCCAATTGTGTATTCTTTTAATAACGTCGTGAAAAGTTCCTATCTCCACCTGATCAAAAGTCATTGCTTCTGTGTTTGAATGGTTTACCTCCTCTTCTTTAATCCAACACACACAAGCTTCGGCGTTGTGGCAGACAGAGTTTTCCTAAATGCCAGCCCAAAATTTATGTAACTCTGCAGTTGTTGGAAAAGCTGTATGTGTATTATTACTAGATATTGTTTGATTTGTTGTTGACTTATTTAGAGATCGGTAAAATAGTTTTTTGTTATTCATGAACTGTTATTTTGGGTTTTACGAAGTGTGCATTTAGTGTATCGATGAAGTCTACATTTTATTACTGCTACTTTATGTTTAAGAGTATCTAGGAAATGCTTAAGTTCGGTGTTAGGTTGTTCGTATGTTGTATACATGTATTCTGTAGTCTCTTAATATTGTCTCCACTGCCTTGTTTAGTTTTCTACTTCTACGGCCCTGCATATAATGACTTAATCTACCAATGTTTGCTCTGAAAACCTCTATTTTGTGCTCTAGGCTTTTCTGCCATTTAGGTTTGTGAACTTGATGGAGTCTACTTCTATCTTCAGGTGTGAGTGAAATTTTACTGCCGTTGGCCTTAGCAGTTGTCCATGCAGCGCAGTATATTATTGCCTGGAGACTATTAAAATCTGTATCACTAGTAACTTGTTCCTGCAAAATTATTTTGTCTAAGTAGTAAACTATATTCGCTAACTTTTTTTATGCCTTTTGCTTAGGTATATAACACCTCTTATTATTACTGACTTATTATTGTTGTGCGTTTGCAAATAATTGCTTACTTCAAGCCTAATTGTATCGAGTGTGGTGGAAGGTAGTACTTAAATTCTTGGAAACTATTGCTCTTCTTTGATCTCCAATTCTTTGCTTGGAGACTTTCATGGGAATTTTTCTGTGAATTGGTGATGTAGTGATGTAAGATATGCTTTTGTGTCAGATTCTAACCATGTGATGATTAGATAGTTACGCCAAATGAATTCATTCATTTCTTTACTCCATTTCTTTCGCGTAGTAAGTAGTTGAAGTATCAGCGGGTGAAAGATTATTGGCTACATTAGCCTCCGACACATCATCTTCTGCCATTAGTAATAATCGTGATGGTGATCTTGATGAACGTGATAAGTATGGAGGTGGTGATGATGCAATTGATGAAAAGATGGACCTCGGTGAGGACGATGAAGAAACCGATGATGTTTCATCATCTACAGAAGGCATATTTGCTAAAACACTATCCGCAGAAAGCAAAAAAAAAGAAACCTCATCCTTTTAGTCTATGGCCGATCGCCATTGTTAGATGCGTCATTTTAACTGTTGAAAACATGTTAAAAATGTTTTTTTTTGTGTTATTTTCTTCACAAGTGTGTTGAAAAACGTCGTATGATACACGTGTGTATTGATGATTACCGTCCTCGGCTCTCTTAAGACCCTCACCTAACGGCTCGGGTCTCAAAGGCGCCTCAGCGGTAATCACCAACGTTACACACTTATACCATAATGTACTATTTTCTTCTGTTACCATCGAGTAGGGTATCAAAATACAGGGTCTGAAAAGAAAATTGTAAAAATATACACAGCTTATATGTTTAAAAGAAATTTATAGCGACAAATCGTATAAAAAGTTATATCGTCTGTTCAAATCTTTATAATATCAGTAAATATTCCAAAAAGCTACACAAACGTCACGTTATAATTACAAAAACAAAAAGCAAGTAATTTCTAAATCTAAACATAATAGAATCAATCATCATCATCTGCCTAGCCTTTTCCCAACTATGTTAGGGTCGGCTTCCAGTCTAACCGGATGCAGCTGAATACCAGTATTTTACACGGAGCGACTGCCTATCTGACCTCCACAACACAGTTAATACTAGGTAATACGATACTCTTTGGTAAGACTGGATGTCAGAATTTCTGGACTACCTGTAACGACTGCCAAAGATCTATATATGGCAGCCGAGACCAACAGCTTAACGTGCTTTCCGAGGCACGGAGGAAACTCGGTATGTCGGGCGGTCACCCATCCACAGATCGACCTAGGCAAGCACAGCTTTACCTAAAGATTGATCCGAGTGGCAGTTCCACCACAGCCACGAGCTCCGAATCATTCAAGTAATATAAACATTACTTCCGGAAATTGATAAGAGATGGCGCTACTAATGCTCGCTGAATCACGGTATTGTTGCGTTTTAACCGTTTACTAGGTTAAAGAAGATTTCAACAACAGTACTTATAGATTGATAGTGTGATATTGATTAATAATAAAGAAAGCTGAATTATTAATGATAGATGCTAGTTAATATAATATGTAAATGCTCTAAAGTTTACCTGTTCAAATCAAACGACTAATAAATTCAAAAGCATAGAACATAGCTACCGGGACCCAATTATTGTGACGATTTAAGACGGTCTGTGTTCTATGCTTTTGAATTTATTATTCGTTTGATTTGTGTATCGATCACGAAATTATTGCCACGGTATCAGCTAATCAACAGCAGGTCATCAGGATAATATAGATAGACTCCTCCTCTTGTTTTTTTCTTTTCGGTTTTTATTTAATTTTAATTATTACGCCCTTTTTATTTCAATTTTCACTTTTTTTTTAGCCATCCTTTAAAGGTAGTAGGTACTTAAAACAATTTATCAAGCGTAAGAAAAGCTTTAATATGATTTTTATACGTAGATAAGTTTTATCATATCAGCCATTCCAAACCTGCAGCCTCGAAATTTTAGGGTCCTTAATTGTATCTATGTTTTTCACTTACCTATCACCTGAAAGTATACTGATACTTAGAATGAATTACTTACAACAAACAATTTGAAATTCGCTATCTTGCTTGTCAAAAGAAAATAAAACCATAGCTTCTTCAGAAAAAATGAGTTTGCATATAAATTTAAACTAACAGAGCTATCTATTGGGCAATAGCAAAATGACGACAAATATTTAAATTTTAAACAACGCCATCTTGCATACGGCATTTATTATACCTGGCTATCATGCAGAGACATATATTATTATTGGGTATCAAGCCATAATACAACATTATTTGGACATTGTTATAAAGCTCCATCTTGTGTACGGACTGCACATAAAAATAAATATCTACTCAACAATAGATGGCGCCATACGTATAATTTTAGCTCTAGCCATAAGTATAATTTAGTTTGTAGTTAGACCTTTTTATGGTACCGTACCACCTTAGGATAAATGGGGCGCATTTATTACCCGTCTAATATTTAAGATGCAAGAGGGAACTAGATGTTATTGCACTCCGCCTAGGATACTTGAAGTTTTGATTAATTATTTCATGCACATTTAAATGACTTTTAACATAGGAAGTTAGGTAATATAATAAAAATAATATGGCAATACATTGTATTGTTTGACATGATCACGTTGGTCTGAATGCGCGCTATGATACGATGACAACTGTCCAGTGACATAAAATCGACTAATCCCTGTTCTTGCCAACTCTAGAATAATACAAATAGTACACCACCACATCACTACGAGGGTGGTGCCGAGTGGGTTGGATTGTACATAATTATGTATTATTTTTTAATTTGTTTAATTTTCTAATTAAGTTTGCCTTCTATTATTTTTATTAATAAGGATGAAGTTAATAACTTAAAACTCTATCAATAAAATAACTTGTATACCAATTTTGGCGTCAGCTATTTTTATAACCTATTACTGAAGTAGATTGAAGCTGTATGAGTAACCGACAGTGCCTACAATTACTGTTGCCTTTTGTTCGAGATCTTCTGTTACCTAATTCTTGTTTCAACATTTCGTCGCTCTCTTTGGAAATAGTGTAAATAATGGTAAGTATTCATTTGATCATTTTTAACGATATTAGTCATTGTACACGCCCACTGTTTGCTGTCTTAACTATAACACTAGCAATTGTTTTTGTCGTTCGTACCCCAAAGTTTCGAATTAGTAAAAAATGCGCGCTGCATTAATTGATAATAAACTTTCTACAGTGTTGAAGTAGTTTACAAATAGTCGTTTAGGTACAGTTTGATGACCCTATTTATTTGGAATTCTAAATGTGACATGGTAACTACACTCTTTATCGACTAGGTATTAAACAGAAATAAAAAATCGTGTGATTTAGAGACAGTTATTTCCTATTTGAATAGGTCAGTACCCTGTTTAGTCAAATCAATGCACATTTTTTTTCTGGAATCTATTTACATTAGATCCAATAACTGTACCTACCTTATTACCCTATTTTTTATTTTAAGCTATTAATACCAGCAAAGAAACCAAACCAATATTAAGATGAGGTCTCGGTAACTGACTACCTATGCATATTTTTATTTACGTTTAGACTCCAGACTTGTATAAAAAGAAATAAAATTGGCGAAGAAATAAATACAATTAACAGTGCTTTATACCACAAATAAATAGTAAGAGAACACATAATTATGAATGCATTTCCATAGAACATCAGTATGTCAAAACCAAAATTATTTGTTTGTTTGTAATTTGCTATACCATGAACATTAAGTGTTTCTTTAACTTTTGTAGTCATTTCTTAGCATTAAAATCATATTACTAGGCATAAATGATTCTTCTTCATTTGATAATGCCCCCCCCCTCCCTCTTACTGAGAAGTGGCTGATGTCCCAGCAGAGAAACATCATAAAAAATGATTATGCTAGAACCCTAATAATATATTTATGACTTGTTTATTGCACAAATATTTTTTTCCTGGGTTTTAAACATTTAAAATTACCATTGCACTGCAGTCCTGTTTCGAAAAATAAATAACATGTTACTGGACATTTTTTGTTCGTCTAAATGTCCTCTATCCATATAAACCACTTTCATCGTGGGCGGCAATTTAAAAAAAAAAAACAAAATGGCGGGCAGGTTGATATTATGCCACATCTGTTCTATCCCCTTTTATTTTATTTAGAAAAATATCATGAAACATTAAATGTTTTATTAAAATTCTCTGTTATTTATTCTACTTTTAGACACAAATTTAAGATAATTTTATGTACATTTTATTTGAATCCATATCAGTTTTAAAACATTCTTCTTATTATGTGTTTGATATAACTAACTTATAAACTAAATGTAAATTGTATCAATAAACGGCACGTGGCAAGGCCATACCCCTTGTATTGATGCGCAAATAGTCAGCACATATTCAGTACATCATTACGAAACTCTGTACCCCCACATCATATTCATATCAGTTTTTCCATATGTTTTGACCGTGTAGTTATTATATACATTTTCTATTGTAGGAAACCTGCAAAACGAAAACAAAAGTTAAAAATTTCTATGTGAGGTATTTGGTGTGAGATATTGAACACATGGTAACCATTTATGCATTGATATCCCTTCCACCCTTTATATTTATTTATAGTTTTAACTGTACAAATCAAATCAATAACTTCATTTTTGAATAAGAATAATATCAATATTAAAAACAATTAAATTATAACTTCTTTAATAGTCTTAAGAGCCTGCATTGTGTCGTTGTGCCTGCAAAATCCGCTATGGATAAAAACTAACTTTTCAGGAGAAGCAAAAAACTGTTTTTGTCCATAACTGTTGATAACATTTTAAAACTTTGTATGCAGAAAACTCAGATCAAATAATAGAGCAGAAAATTAGACTTACTTGACTTGACCAGAAATATATATTTTTTGCTCTTTACTACGATATTCCAGGTCCTTGAATTTTTAAAGCGAAATTGGCCACATACCGGTTTTTTTTTGAGTCGTAAATTCCGCTATCTGACATTTCGCCACATGACGGAACGTCATTTCGCCTGTTCGCGTCCATTTAGTGCAGTTGGCAAGTTTGACGGCGATTATAAAAATATCCCAGCACTATTTTTTAAATAGATAAACTTCAGAATTATGCGTTTTACCCAGTTTGCGTCCACAAAATCCAGATTGCGCCCACCTGTGGACCGTTTAGCGTCCACCAGCTTAGAAAAGGAATATAGGGGTGATATTTTTAAGAAATTGTAACGAAAGATTGTATTTTAAAAATTTCTTTAAAATGTAAGAATATAAATAATATTAAAAATCAACATTATTATCATTAAAAACATCACTAGAATCACCAAACTAAAAATCACCTCAACATTGATTGAACTTAAAATCTTACTAATATTATGAACGCGAAAGTTTGTAAGTATGGATGGATGGATGTTTGTTACTCTTTCACGCAAAAACTACTGAACAGATTTGGATAAAATTTGATGCACAGATAGTTTATAACCTGGATTAACACATAGGATAGTTTTTATCCCGATTTTATCTTCCCGTGGGATAATATACGAGTTGTAGCGGGTGAAGCCGCTGGCAACAGCTAGTCTAATATATAAGTAACAACTTACTCTATTTAAGTTTATTCTTAATTTGGTAAATAATTATTGCACCTTTAAGAATAAACCTTTAATCAGTTCTGTCAATTTTACTCTAATATCACAAGGTACATTATTATCTTTTTGTCTCCGAAGAACTCGTCTTAAATAGAAAAAAAAATTAAGAATGAAAGAAATTAAGTAGGTACTCATTTCATTTAAAAATAGAATTATAAACACGTAGTCTTAATAAAAAATGTACAATAATATTAATCAATACATTTTAAATTATTTTTACAAGCAAATCAATTGAATTTTACGAAAATAGGGGGTGGACGCAATTTGGTTTATTATTAATCCCTGTAGGTATAGTTTTCGTCCATTGCGGACGCAAAGTGGAAGTTTTGTAAATTCAATGTAGTAATTCGCGTCCACCTTATTTTATTCGTTAAATATAAAAAAATAAACAAATTCATAATTGATATTGTTCCTTTTTTCATTATAAAAGTCTAGAAATAGCTATGTATCCTAAAATTCACAGAAAACAATTAAAAACTTACCATTGAACGGGCTACTGTACACTATTTTTTATCTAAATATCCCGCGCATACGCGCCCCTTGATGAACAGCCGAGACTAATTATTTATTCTAAACGGGATTGGTTTGGCTCACGGACCTTTTGTCCATATGTGCGTGCCTCTTATACATATATTGAGGTATTAGCGGTAATGACTTTTCGTTTGATTGGTGTGTTAGTTTACTTATTTTCGAGGATTTTTAAAGGGAGATCCGTAAAATGGATGCGAATAGGGCGATGGACGCGAACAGGCGAAATGACCCTATGCTTCTACGAAATAGTTGTCATGTTTGTGCATCCTAGAACACTTAGCGGATTTACCTTACTATTTTTAAACAATAAGATAGGGTTAATTTCGCTTACAAAGAATTTGTTATACTTTAATTAGAAAAAAAAATTAACACAATAAAATAAAGAGACAATAAAATCTTGATACCTACGCCTTAAATAGCTTAGCACGCCTAGGTATGAACAAAATAGGCATTTAAAAATGTAACATACTTTCGGATCCGTAAAGAAAAGACCTATCAGAAATACCTTCTTTTGTGGGTCGGATATCACCAAATGAGATCTGGTGTGAAGAACCACTCACCGTTGCTGATAGGCACAGAAGCAGTGTCCACAAATTTACTTACCTCGGGAGCGTCGTGGCGGAGACTGGGAGCACAAGCCCGCCACACTATTCCCAAACCACTGTAACTCCTGTTAGCCAGAATCAACAGTGGCGACCACAAGAAAAGCGCCGAGACAATGAAGCACGACTAAGTTCCAGAGAAACGATTTAACTGTCTTGGACCCCGCAACGAAATTACTGAGAGACTGAGAGACTGGGGGCAGTGAAGAGGACATCGCTTCACGGATCGCCAAAGCCCGAGCTACCTTCGCGCAGCTGAGACCTGTTTGGCAGTCGCGGAATCTGACCCGAAGGATTAAACTAAAGATATTTGGGTCCAATGTGAAATCCGAGCTGCTTTACGGGTGCGAAACGTGGAAAAACTCCAAGTGTTCGTCAACCCCTGTCTTCGTCGCATTCTCGGAATCTACTGGCCCGAGACTGTGAAGGTGAGGGCGCCGCGGCCGTGGCGCTTCTCCAGCCACTCCGGGGACCGGGCACTCAGGATTTATCGCCACTACGTGCCGTGCCCTGCACGGGGTTGCGACAGTCGCTCGCTCCATGTCGCCATAAGATCGTACCGTAGGTCTGTCCGCTGTGACGATTTGCCACGGCAGAGGAATTTCTCCCGGCGAGGCGTAGCGCCTCCGCGCGCCATCTATACAGGCGCGCGAAGAGTCGCCTACAGATCCCATGGCAGTAATCCGACAAGGAAGCCCGCCGCCTCGTCGGAGATTGTGCGGTACCCTTGGATTAGCCTTACTGCTACCACCTTTTGACGGCACCATTCCCGCGTAGACCCTCCGGCGGAAGGCCAAAAATGAAATAATAGTACTTGGTATTTCAAAGCCAAAAACTTCTGGGTTTTGAGTCTGATTCAAATCAGTCATCAGACTCATTTGGAAAAATACTTCAGGGTTCTCCTTGAAATAAAGAAACTGTTCTTTATTTGCCATCCAGAGTAATGACTGCGTCAAACCAAGTATGAACTATCAGTTTTGTAACTTGTATGCACTATCTAACACCTAAACTGTTAACATTGCGCACGTGTTCTGCTGTTTCGCCTGTTTGACAAACCCGCTATGTGTCAATTCGAAGCGCAATTTCAAGGGAGGGTCCCTAGGAATCGCTTCGAAACAAAAATACGCTATGTGTTTCATACTCACATAGAGGGTTTTTCAACTCCGTTTTAGACCAAAATTCCATAGCTGATTTTGTTATCTTCTTAACCAAATGAGTTATTCAAAAACGGATTTTACAGGCGAGAAGTACTATAAAATACTAAATAGCATCAAAAACCGATTTCAAAAAAATATACATAGCGTATTTTGCGGCCCAGCGACTGACTGCATTCAGTCAGTCAATATAAAATTTATTTTCCAAACTGTGAGCCTTTCATAAATTGTTTAGTGAACAAATGAATTAGGTACCTACTAAACCAGCTACCTACTTTAATATTATTAATTTGTAAAAAAATATTTCTTCTGCTGTATTAACTTTACTAAAGAGTAGGATTATTCAAGCTAATACAAAGCTATCTGATCTACATTATTTTTTTACCAAAATTTTCTAATTTGTAGCTGTAGTGAACGGTGACCATCCCTGTTTTAAATAGATTTCGAAATGTGAATCCTAAAATATTATTTAGCAAGTTATTATGAGACTATTGAATACCAACTATATTGTTGAGTATTATTTTAGCACTAACTCATTATGTCATTTAAAACCCTGTAAGTAAACAACTGACCGCTTTTATGATATTTTTTTGTCAAGGTTACCTCTTTGTTTTTACGTGCAAGTGTAATAATCTGTAGTAAAATGTGGAATAAACCATATAACGAATAAATATGTAAATATATGGCCATTGAGCACCGAGAAGTACCGTCCTGCTTGCTTTAAGTAGCTTGTACACTCATTTTACGTCAAAAGAATTCTTCTAGAACAGTTTACGTCCATAAAGTTATTTCCGCGATCGAGATAAAACCTGTTTTTCTTATTATTGGTGTAACTGGGCAAAGAACGCAAATAAATCAAATGCACATTAAAAAGATATTCAAGTATAATTAAACTGTAATCAGTTAATCATAACATCAACAAATCGTAATTATTGCTGATACACAGGTTTTATCGTGCTCTATTTCGACCATCGATCATTGTAATACATTATTTTATTCTTTTCGGATGACGGTAATATAGGTCATTATCGTAATGATTCATAAATCATAGGGTATTTATTTTGTGTAGGTGTGACTGTCTCATGTCCTGCATGACACATGACATAGTACCTTAATAACCTATATCAAAATAATGATAAGTAGAATGTCTGATTAACAGAGAATGATAAATTTTTGTATATTATGTAATGTTCATCGATTTTTATTGAATGATGATCTTCGGTTGACCGGTTCGCTATGGTAGCCCGCGAAATTCAATTTTTTTTTCGTAATTATAGTATCAGGTTAATGTATAAAAATAGAAGGTCGTGGCTAAATAATAACATCTGCTCGGGTCGATCTTTAGGTTAAGCCGCACTTGTTTTGTTTAGGTTGGTCCGTGGTTGGGTGACCAGCCATTACATACCGAGTCTCCTTTGTGCCTCGGAAAGCACGGTACCAGTTGGTCCCAGCTGTCGTTTGTAGATCTTTGAACGGGCGTTACAGGAAGGCAGTAGCCAGAGTCTGACTGTCTTACAAAGGGGTATCATATTACCTGGGACTAACTGGGTTGTGGAAGTCAGATGGGCAGTCGCAGCGTAAAATACTGGTATTCAGCTGCATCCGGTAAGACAGGAAGCCGACTCAACATAGTTGAGAAAAGGCTAAGCAGATGACGTTATATGTATGGTAATAGAAAAGTTGAACGCACCCGGCACAATGTGTATAATTATTTACTTATTACCAAGTTTTGAAGCCGAATAAATTTTTCTCATTCACAGCTTAAAATAGTATTATTATTAACCTTCTCAGTCGGGTAAAAATGTCGGGTGTGTGTGGTATTTTCCTTTTATCATTATATATCATTATTACACAATATCACTGGATGAACCATGCGATTAATTCGAATAAATCTTCGGAATTAGGTAAAAATTCCTACGTAAAAACTCGAGACAGTAAAGCTTGTACGCAAAAATGCATAAACTCACGCCATTTTCCAATGGGATTAGATAGAAACTACAGAACGCCACCTGCTACGTTACTTACGCAGGCGAAACGAAGCGTGGACGAGAAGACGAAACGAGTTTCGTCTCGTCTATGTTCTTAAATTTTTTCGTACAAGCGAGGTTTCAAGTACTACATAATACTCGGATAAACAAAAATGCATGAAACAATAAACATTATCTCACCTCCTGTTTAGATTAATTTACATAATAAACAGTGGGTATTGTTATTTTGATTAATCTAAACAAGACTGCAAGACTGCGGCGATTGTGGAAAGGCCCGTAATGAAGGAGTGGCCGGAGGGATGGCATGGTGCTCTAACTTTCCGTTGGACAGAGGTGCTCTTTGGGCGTTGCTTTGGTAAATACCTGTGCCCTGTAGGCCGGGAGCCGACGACACGTCCGGTTGCGAACATTATGGTATCTGCCTCGATGGCACAGCACTGCACATTAGAAGACTGGGCAGTGCAGTGTAGATCGCCATGACTTCGTCTTGACGGTCGGTGCTGTATTCGCTATGGTCAGTAAAGAGCGTAGTTCGCCGCCGCCGCCGTCTGCTTTTGCGAGGAAGTCGTAGTCGGAAAAGTGCTGGCAGAAAGAGAACGTGAGAACTAATCTTTCCTCCACGTCGTCAACAAACACACCAGCCACCGTATGGCGCGAAATGACCTCTAGCTTCCATAGGAGTAAAACTTTTTGGTTTAGGTATCTGTCGCCGGCTAATGATAATGGAATCCGCGTGATATCCACACCTGGACGTGTGTGACGAACTACGCAAGTCTTCTAGGGCCCCAAACAGTAGGAGTCTGTCCGACAGAGAGGGGCCAGCCACCTCATATTTCCACACATAAAAAAGTTAGTGATTATTTCTACTGTTTTAATTTTTCACTACTATTTCCCTAAAAAACTAAAACAACGGTACCCACCTGTTTACTTTATCCACGGGTATAATGACCTGTCAATCGTGATCACTACCAAAATATTCGTTATGAACATATTTACATAGTCTGGCCAATCATACTGCATAGTCCCCACTTGACTTATTGTAGGTGTAAAGTTTACCTAGAATGTGTGGTACGGTACTTCCACACCGTGTAAATTTAAGTAGATTCTCTGAACGGTCATTGTCATCGCCTAGATAGATAGATGCATCGGGCTAGTGTCCGCAACTCCACGCCTTGAGCGCGTATTTTGCGTACCCATCATCATCCTGTCATCGCCTATCACGAATGGTAAGTTTACGGTAGGGTGTAATATCTAACCTGCAAAAGAACTATGCCATAATACAGATAACTTGACTTGAATTTACTTGTAAATTGTACCAGGTAAATACAATTATCAAGTATGTATGTACGTATCTAAGTCTATGATTTCATATAATTAGAAGTGGGATACCGGTTTTAACTGTAACTCCTTTGAGCTTGACACGAGTTTATATAACCCGTAATTACAGTTGCACAATGCGACGGAAAACTTCCACAATTATTCTTGTTGTTTATGGGTATCTATCAATTGTACCAATATGCGTTCATGTTTAATTGCACCTCAAACTAATAAATATATCAAACCATTATGATATTGTATGCCAGCTTGCATCTTCAAAATGAAAAAATACCACATTTGGAGTATGCATCCGCCATACTCCAAAGTGATTCTGACTGGTTGTGGTTACCCTTTTATGCTCAAAACTGGAAACTAATCGTTAGGTTATTTACCAGATAGGTAACCTGAGCCTGGAGAAAGACGCAGCTTGGCTTCTTTTTATCCCCGGTATTGCCGAGCAAAAGCTAGTTTACAAACCAAAAAAGGTGTCTATCCTTCATTATCATAATTATGCAAGATGGTCCCGTGTTACATTTGTGTAAATTGGTAAAATTTCTTGAAAAAAATATAGTTACCAGATACTTCCTTGACCATTACCATTGGGAGACTGTTCGATTTCCTCAAACAATAACCTCAGCAACACGCGATGCAGACTACTGCAGACGGAGACCGGCAAGGCTTTTGACAAAAGTAGTATTCTAATGCAGTAGTGTATAAATGACGTGTGATAGACCTTGGGGCTGGGGCAGCTTATTAAACTGGCCAGTCTCGGTATCGGGGCCTCGGGGGCCGTTGACCGAGGATCTGTGAGAAAGGTTTCCAAGTTCTGCAGAGGGCCTGGGAAATACCCACTTCAATCTGTTACCCTGAAGATATTGAGACTATATAGTTTCGTGAATTTAAACCTTTTGACCTTGAATTGCAAAAAAAATTTCTCTGCTATTTGCTTTTGCTTGGAAATGTGACGAAAATCCTCACAATTGCATGTATTGTACCATACCCTATTACAATCACAAAAATAACTAGAATACTTACCGAGTTAGACCTTAGTTACCTAATCATACCAATGTCGAATGTTTAAATCGGGCCAAGTCCACAAATTAATCATCGATGCGGACTGTGCCGCGCGTAAAGAATGCTTCCCATATTTGTAAAAACGCTCACATTGGTAAACTTTTTGCGTGGTAGAGTATTCGCTGTAATTGTACATGCAAAAAGTATTGTGTAAGTGAAATAAGCTGCAATAATATCATGCACAAAACAGGCATATACGCTTTGAAAGCAACTTCAACGTCAACTTTGTACTACAGTTTTTATTCTATACTTATAATCTATTATACATAATATGTCAATTTCGAAGAACGGTGTAGCTCTTACTAACTATGTCATTGATTTTTTTATATAATCGAAGCTTTATTATTATGAAATCCTAAATTATGCTCATCGAGTAGGTAGAATAAAATGTTAAAATGTTGGTCCAGTTTCGTTAGCTCAAATGTATGCAGATCTAACAGCGGTTGTTAAGACTTCGGACTTTGAATTGATCATAGTTGTGACTTCATTTTTATTATCTCGTTCTCTTGCAAAATAAGGAAAAAAGAAGGATAGTAGGTATTGTTTTTTTATTGTTCACGTTTGTATTGACCTTATGCTGGTTTCTTGTGTTACAAGCTCATGAGCATTAAGGATCCAAAATTATAGGCGCGCTAATCAAAAAGTATTTATTGCACGAATTGCACCACTGTGCTTAGTGATGTAATACTTTGTTTGTTTACTATAGACTTTCTTATTTTTGGAAGAAGACCTGCTGCTTCGACCCCAAATAAATTGGGATAAGGTCAGGAGAATGATGATTTAAGTTAAATATCAAAGTAAAAATTATTTATGTTAACTTTTCGAAATAAATTCTCTAAACGATGGCAAAAACAGCATGAAAATCCATTGTGTGGCTTGAAGACGCTTACCAGATACAAAGAACGACTGACTGTCGCACTCTTTTTATTTATTTTTTTTTTTTTTTTTCTTCAGCCTACACTGTCCCACTGCTGGGCAAAGGCCTCCCCCATGGCTTTCCAAGTTTTTTTACAATCTGCCTTCTCCGTCCAATCCGTTGAGAATGAGTCCAGATCGTCACGCCAGCGTTTCTTGGGCCTGCCTCTGTTACGTCGGCCGTCTTCAGGCACCCACTGAGTTACTATTTTCGCCCACCTGTCCGGCTCCATCCTAGAAACGTGACCCGCCCAGTCCCATTTTAACCTGGCAGATTTAAGGCCAACATCGGCGATGCCTGTCTTAGATCGTATTAAGGTGTTGCGCATTCGATCGGAGAGTCTAATCTTGAGAATGCTACGTTCCATCGCTCTTTGGCAAACGGTGAGTTTGGACTTCTGAGCTTCGGTCAAAGACCAAGTCTGAGCGCCATAGGTTAGGATAGGCAGGATACACATGTCGACAAGCTTGCGCTTCAGTGAAATAGGAAGGTCGCCCTTCATAAATGCCTTCATGGACCAGTAGCTCCTCCAGGCATTTTCGACTCGACGGTCGATTTCTTTGTCCTGTCGGTTATGTTTAAACTCGCACGCACTGGTCTGGTCGCACTCGGATATGTTTAATTCAGCAATGACAATGTTAGATATAAATCTAAATGATATTATCCTAGATATAAGTCTAATATTTATCGAATTAACAAATTTTAAGGCAGTCAAGGACTGCCTTAAAATATGTTGATCCTAACTCAGACTGCCTGGGGCTAAAAAATGGCCGTTTTAACAGAATCATGTTAGAATAATAATATGAAAACGTTAAAATTCTTAAAATGGTCACAGGCGCAGTAATTATTGTAAATTGTCACTTTGTGACCATTTTACGAATTGCAACGTAATTCATATTATTATCCCGCGACCTTTGTCCGCGTGAAATTTTTATAGTAAAATTTAAATACGGGAAGTATTTCTAAATCGGATTTTGTTACGAATTCCAATCGCCTCTAAAGGACTAGACCGATTTTAACGGGACATTTTCCTGGCAGCTTGTTGCTAGTTCTGAGGAGTAGCTTAGGCTATTTTTATTTAAGAAAACGGTTCCGTGCAAAAAATAAAACACTTGAAATTTTTAACAAAATCCGATCCAAATAGGGAAGTAATATGTTTATAATCATTTCACGCCGCTGCAATGAAGGTAACATTACAGGCAACAGCTAGTATCTTATAAATTGCTATGGACCAAAGTTCATTTAAAAACGCAAGTTATAGATGTACCGACCATTCTTTTCGAATGTAAGATAAAAAAATTACTGGCTAATTTCATAACCACTAAATAAGATACTTGTGTAAACGATTTAGTTAAGTAGGAACTAGTAAGATTAATCGACATTCATCTGTATTCTGGTCAGGACATTAAACCTAAATGACGTGCAACCAATGTGAAAATCACTTAAATATACATAATAATAAAAACACAAATTAAAACACCATTTTGCATTGCTTTATTTTAAAGTAGTAAGTATTTTTGTTGTTTTTCAGATATCACTTTTTTAGCGGAAATTCGGCCGAGTCCAGACCACCGTCTCTCTGTGATAAAACCAGTTTATGTGGTAAGTAGATTCAGTAAACAAGTTTGGGTTTGGTTTGGGGTTTTGGGATTTCTAGTAGTATTCCCAATAATAAAATCTAGAATTATAGCAAAAAAGATATGTGACGTTGTTACAACGAAGCTGAAAAGATTCCGAAATGCAAAACACCAGCCAAATTCGATTCGCAGGTGTGGGTTCCGTATCAATCATAACAAAGTCTATACGGCTAGACAGAAATTACAGAAGGCCACCTGATATTCGTATCAGGTGGCCTTCTTTCTGTCTAGCCTACCTTACATACATACATATTACTCGAGCCTCCACGATCATACATCTGGTCATACACGTAGGTACTAGGGACAGGCATTCACATGTGTCTCAAAGTATTTTCGGAAAATGATAAAGGTTGTTTATACCATTTGGCTATGAAACCTTGACTGAGATACGGGTCAAGCTTGTTGATCAGTCAAGGCTAAAGCATTTTTCTTTTTTTTTCGGAGTTGTTTATTTATGCTGTTGTTTCATTTTTATTTTTGTACTCATCTAGTTTAAATGAATACTTGCACTTTTTCGTCGTGTATTTTGAAAATATAATAAGCTAATAAGCATATTTTACTCGGCAAAGATGTAGCTTTATATTAGTAAAACAATTTTTTTATTCCGGAGTTTTTAATGACCGAGTAGTTTTTGAGTTAAATCGTAACAAACAAAAATCAAATCTTTCCTCTTTATAATAGGCATGTATTCAACGCGGCGACTAAGTAAAACGAATATGGGTTGGCAGCTAATGAAGAGTATCATAATAAGTAAAAGTTAGCATACACATAAATTAGTTATTGGCTCCGTTTTAATTTAAACTGGCATCAAGTTTTTCTTTTGGCAACTGAATTTGTATCTAAGCGGAAACTTGATGGTGGATAAAAAATAGAAAATGAGCATTCATAAATAATCAAATCAAATCAAATCAAAAGTCATTTATTCAAACTAGGCTGATAATCAGCACTTTTCGAACGTCAAAATTTACTTTACTTTACTTTACTCATTTACAAGTGACAGTCCCCCAAAACGCCCACCCTTCGACACTTCCTAGTGTTTTTTGCTGGAAAGAAGAAGTGGCGGAACAAACTCCCCAGCAACACATCTGTCTGTTTGGTTAGAAGAACCAGACTCGATACAATAGAAAGGTGTAACTTAATATTACGATTGATTACAGACACAAGTCAAAAATAAAAATGTATATAATAATAAAAACATAAAAAAGACATAACATGTCAGTAAACTAATTTTGGAGAAAGAACATAAATAACAAACAAACAAACATTGTCTTGTGTTCAACTCAGCGACCAACTATTCCTATCATTTAATACAAAACACACTTATTTTTGAAACTTATAAACGCAAAATATTTAATCGCTGCCAAGTTATATTATTAGTTGCAAACAATTACTGCGGTAATCAGAGATATTTCATGATTATTTGGGGGTATGAAGAACAGGGTGTAAAGTTCCTCATCCCCCATAGAAAAGGGAGGGTCCTCCGACCAGACTGGTGTTGTGTCTGGTGGGCTAACTGCCCGACAACTGTAAGTTGGGATTTTCTATATACGCTAATGTCGCGGATAACTTTGATAGCGTGATGCAGGATTTGTCATTTTAGTTCTCATGTTTTGCGATAGATGTCGTTGTCGCCTCAATTACTTAAGCCGTCGCTTAGTAAAGATTTGACATACTTTTGTATGACAAAACGGTCAAATCCTTTACTAAGTAATGGCCTAAGTAATCATTAAAGCTCTCTGAGTGCGGCAGTTAGTCACCTTTTAAGATATTAGTCGCCTTGAAAATAATAAGCGCTTATAATTAAATAACAGAATTTCAAATTAAAATGTCTAGTAATTTCAGTGTTCACTCAAATAATTTTTTTCGCCACGGGTAAAACGAATGGGCTTTTGACATATTGATCCTTAAATACGTATAATAATAATAAAAAAAAAGATGTCAGTATCAATTACGCACGTAAACTGGTTGCATGTGCGCGCATGCCGGACGTCTTTTTTTTATAAAGTTTATAAATCGATAAAATTTATGATTCCAGTACTGGTTTTTTTTGTATCTGCGTTAGATACAAAAAAAATACAATATTTTTTATGTTCAAAGTGGCTAAGATTTTTCCGCATACCTATTGACAAGAGCCATATTTCAATATCGCGACTTCCAAGAACGTAGGAACTAGGAATATCCTCGGAAGTCACAGAAAGAATTTATGTAGTGTAGACGTAAAACATATACCTACTAGGGGCGCAATACCGCACCGGTCCCTCTGAAAAACCGGTATTCTCGATATTGAGTCTAGGGGAATACCGGGATTCCGGTATTTTCGGCATTTAGAGAAATTATCATCATCATCATCATTTCAGCCATAAGATGTCCACTGCTCGACATAGGCCTCCCCCAGAAGGGGGGGGATTTGCCATAATCGCCCCGCTTGGCAGGCGGGTTGCCGATCGCAGTATGGTTGTTACGAAGGCACAGAGAACGCTGCTGCCCATTTTCTGGTAAAAATGAAATTATATTTTATTTTATTCGTTTTAACGGAAAGACCGTTAAGTCTTCATAGTACCTAAAGTGACACAAATTAAAAAAGACTATAAGTATAAGTAGTCAAACAATAAAAAACCGACTTCAAAAACACTAACCAGAAATTAAAACTTGAGAGGTGTCAAGGGACACCCGGATGGAACGAAGTTCTGAAAATAACTGGCTTGCTTTCTATGAGAGAGAGAGACAGACAGAGAAACACGCGCACGCCGCACGGCTTACAACTATAGCAAAAAGTGTCGTTACAACTTTTGTTTTAATTTTTTCCATCTAGCCCCCTTTCGCAACGCGCGAACGAAAATAAGGAACTTCGTTCCAAAACGTAAAAGAATACTTTAGCTTCTGAAGTAGGTGTCCTTTGTCTGTTTCATTTAATTTTTTGGCTCCGACTTCTGAAGCTAAACTAATTTTTTTACTTTTTGTGTTTTTGAAGTCGGTTTTTTATTAGCAAACAAAAAATTAATTAAGTAAAAGTAATCAACATTCTGGTTAAATTAAATCTGTATAATCTTAAAGGGAAAAAGATCACAATTCACAAAATTAATAACAATCATATTCTGTAGTTTGTAGTAATAATCAACATTCTTCTTGCAGCAACGCGTTAGAGCTAGCACAGGAAAAGCGGCGACGGTGTCGCCACCACTCATATAGGAGATTTTGCGATATGTATCGTTCTGTGATGAATACCGAAAATATTGAAAATCCCGGTAATCAATACCGGTATTGTGAAGGCTCCTTTTCGGTCCGGTATCCCGGTATTTTCGGTATCCGGGATCCCGGTTTGCGACCCCTAATTACCTAACGTAGTAAGTAATTGAAATAGTATAATAAACATATTAGACTAGCTTTTTAAATAAAAAAAATATAACTTTCATTTTTTTTATAAAGGGTGTAAAAGTACCCTTAACGCAAACGAAGGGCACTTGTTTTCCCCACCACTGCGATATTTTTTTTAGTTTTAGAGTCTAGACCATACCTGGGAACCCCCCTAGTTACGGAGATATTAGGAGTCAAACTTCAAATATTTCACAGCTGTTTTTGTAAATACTAGTTTTTCAGGTTACAACCTGAAAAAGTAGTTTTAACACTACTTCTCTTTCTTTACTTAAATTACCTCCATGACGACCCGTTTACTATTCAAAGCATCACACAATGTTTTGAGAGTGCTACATTAAGTTTTACCGTAAAATGTGATTTTTGACCCCAACATTTTTTTTTTATTCTCACATAAGCTAACTGCCGCACTCAGGGAGCTTCATTAAATTAGTTCTAATGAGTCCCTAGCTAATTCTCACTAGATTCGTTAACGATACCACCCAGACACATGATTTAAGGGTTCATTAGCTAATGATAACTTTTAGTATCCGTAGGGCGGAGTATCGTCAAATAATTCTATCGATAAGCACATCGATACACAGTTGGTGTAGCCACACTTGAAAACGTGTTATTATTAAAAATGTTTATTTTAACACGTTGAAAGTATCTAAATCTATATACACACATCAACACCGTCTAGGGATATTTTGTATAAAGTTCTTAAAATCAAAAAATACTGGCCACTTTTAAATTCTTTTGAAGAAAGTTTATTTTGTAAGCCTTTTTGAACGATTCTAAATTTGAATTTGAAAAAATACATTAAAAACAAAAGATTTACGCGGCATAATGGTAGCGAAGTCCGAAGGTTTCATTTAAGTACCTACAGTAGTTTGTGGCTATTTTTTTGTGTCCAATTTAAGTTTTATAACAAGTTATCGGTTAATTCCGAATTAATGTTATTGTGTGCATCATGCAGCGGCGCCATTTAACTAGAGAAGAAATGTTAAGGGCAGTAGGCATGCTCCAAGCTGGGGCTACTCAACGGAGTATTGCTGAGGAGTTTGGAACAAGACAAAACGTGATATCAAGGTTATGGTCACGTTATCGTGCTACTGGTGAAGTGGCTGAAAGACACCCAGGCGGGAAGCGCATAACCACTCAACGACAAGACCGATTTTTGCAAGTTGCCGCGAGAAGACAACCAAATGTTACGGCCATGCAGTTGGTTCAGAGGCTCCAGTCAGAGCACCAGTTGCTTGTGAGTGACCAAACTGTGAGGAGAAGGCTGCATGAAGCTAACCTTCATGCTCGCAGACCGCTTCGTACTCCAGCACTACGCCGAGGAAATCGTGGACGACGACTAGAGTGGGCTCGTGAACATTTGCTCTGGGAAGAAAACCAGTGGTCTATAGTGCTGTTTACCGATGAGTCCCCGTTCGGTTTCCATCCCGATACACGTAGAGTGCGTGTTTGGCGAGTTCCTGGTCGTGAGAGCCGTCTGCAACATCCTCAGGAAGTCCATTCATACCACGGCGGGACAATTATGGTTTGGGCGGGAATTCGTGTTGGTGGAAGAACAGACCTCGTTTGGATCAGAAACACCATGACGGCTGAAAAATACCATAACGAGGTGCTAGTACCAATAATCTACCCCCATCGACTACAAATGGGCCAAGAATTCACGCTCATGCACGATAACGCCCGTCCGCACACAGCGAGAGTGGTGACGAGCTGGTTGCAGGAGCACGACGTATCGGTCTTAGGCTGGCCCGCTCAATCGCCTGACCTAAACCCCATAGAACACGCGTGGGACATGCTCCAAAGAAGGGCTTTGAGGAATTTCCCTGCAAACGTTGCGACGGAAGAACAACTTTTTTTGCATCTTAGCCGGACCTGGGACAATATACCGCAGCAAGACTTGGATAACTTAATCCAAAGCATGAAAAACCGTTGCAGGACCGTTATTAACGTCATGGGTGGTTTTACTGACTACTGATTTTTCACAGAACTGTTAAAAACAAATTAATTTTTGTAAATTTTTCTTGAGAAACACATTCGTTGTTAGTTTTACCATTATTTCATGTTTTTTCTTTATTTGAATAAAAATTTGTTTACGCAAAAAAACATTGTTTTCTTTTATTCTGGAGTGTAGTCTGATAAATGGGCTTTATAAAAATATATACATGTTGTATGCTATTTTTAATACATTTTGAGTAAATTGAGTAAATCCAAAATATCCCTAGACAGTGTTGATGTGTGTATATAAAAGAAAGTCGTGTTAGTTACACTATTTATAACTCAAGAACGGCTGAACCGATTTGGCTGAAAATTGGTAGGGAGGTAGCTAAGAACCAGGAGAAGGACATAGGATATTTTTATCCCGTTCCCGTCGTTCCCGTGGGACGTGACATAAAACGTGGTATAACAAAACGAAATTGACAGAATAACAAAATACAACTCAGTCAAAATATAAGTCAGCGGTTCATTTGTTAAAAATGGTATAACAAAACGCAACTGACAGCTGACCATATTTAAAAAAAAATTTGAGCGGTTGATGCATTTGTTTAAAGTTTCTAATATTATGTTGCTGTGCCGATATTATCATTAATAACAATACCATGCCGCAACAAAAAAAAAAAGAAAAATGGCCAATATATATAGAATCATTGAATTAACAGATTTTTTTATTTACATTTATCCTAATTTAAAAAATAAAAAATCTGCTCATTTATTGCCTCTAAGGCGGAACAAAGTTCGCGGGGTCAGCTAGTAAGCAATATAAATTAAAATAAGTTCTTTTACCGATCGTTTTTAACAAAAGACAAAGCGAAACAGCCATTTTAAAATAAATAAAATAAAGCAACCGGACTCTTTTTAACCGACTTCCGAAAAGGAGGAGGTTATCAATTCGTCTGTATGATTTTTTTTGTATGTTTGTTATCGCATATCTCCGCCGTTAATCAATCGATTTTCAAAATTATTTTTGTGTTCGAAAAGGTATACTCCCGAGTTGGTCCCATTGTCACCAGATCAGGATCTAATGATGGGATCCCAGGGAAATCGAGGGCAACCCTCAAATTTTATAGGCACATATATGATGTTTTTCATATACATATTTTCTAAAGTTGTTTAAGTATTTGCGTCTGACCATCATAATATCATGTCAATTCGCTGATGATGATGGAAGGTTTAACTCCTCAACGGTTATGAGTTGAAAGAAAATTCTTTCTTATTTATACTCACTTATGGAGCGATAATTGTATTCTTTCAGGGTTTTAGGTTGCTGTTAGGGCCCTAACTAAGGACTTGAATTGAAAGCAGTCAATAGGTAGGTAAGTGGGCAATAATAAGGGAATCTTGAAGGTTAAGGGTTATGGTTCTGGGTTGAATGTTAAATGTATATATAGTAAATATTTGTAGGTATAGGATATTACAACTAAAAATTGTAAAATAAAAAAACTTTTTTGCAAAAAAAAACCGACTTCAAAATCACAAAAAAGTGAAAAACCCAAAAACAAAAAACACAAAAGCAGCTTCTGAAGTCGGTGGCAAAAAAAAAACGAAATTAAACAAACAAAATGTCACCGACTTCAGAAGCTGCTTTTTCTTGTGAAGTTTATTTTTCACTTTTTTGTGTTTTTCGTTTTTGTGTTTTTGAAGTCGGTTTTTTTTTGCAAAAAAGTTTTTATTTTTCTTTTATTGCTAACTGTCAATAATAAAAAATGTCCAAGTGTCAATTCAATGTCATGTCAATTTTGTTTGGTTTGTGTTATTATTTGTGTTTCACCCGACAAGAAAGAATCTTTCGTGTTATAAAGTTTAATTACAGCTATAACATAACTGCTTAATTAGTTCCCTACTAAACGGTTCTACGAGCGACAGAGGTCAAATGAGCGTGCTCATACGAATTTAGTTCTGAATTCTGACACCCGAGCACCGGCTTATTTGGCGCTGTCTGTTGCTTTCTTTGTTGACATGAAAAATGTTGGCATTTTTGTTATAATATTTTTAACCGACTTCAAAAAGGAGGAGGTTCTCAATTCGTCGGAACATTTTTTTAATTTTTTTTTATGTATGTTACCCGATTACCTACTCGAAGATGGCTGGACCGATTTCATTTTTTTTTATTTTGTTCGAAAGGGTATACTTCCCAGGTAGTCCCAGGATCACGCCAAGGTCCCACCAAGTCAGGATCTGATGATGGGATTCTGGAGAAATAGGGAGAACTTTTCAAATTTTATAGGCACACTTGAAGTGATTTGAGTAGTTTTAGGAAAAGTACCTTTTCGGAGTGATCCCATTTCAATTTGGTGAAGATCTGATGAAGAACTTCGGAGACAGGCAACGGAACTCCTCAATAAATAATAGCAAATGGTCTGGGATTGCTGAAATCGCACGTCTGTCTATTGTTTACACCAGTTCATAACATATTTTTTAATTCTATGATGTATTAAGGCTTGTATTCACGCCAATGACCTTGTGCATACAAACTACCCCTCTCGGTCGTAGATACGGACTTTAAACGGACGCATTTTTCATTTATTATAATTAAAATAATACATGTTTTTAAAAAGTAACAAAACCAAATTATTTTCCTTTGTATTTCAAAGCAGTAGATATTTTTTTTATATTATTTTGTTAAAAAATGAAGGAGTAAAATGGTTCCATTCAACGATTTGGAGGTGATTTTGTGGATTTTTTTTCTTATTATGTGATACCGATACAAAAATTATGACTAAACCAAATTACGTGTCATATCATGTAGATTACTAACAATTTTTCTCAGATGTAATTTCTCTGTAAGTGCCGGTGAAAAACTGCTTCATCTGCACGCTGTTTTTAAGCTTTTTCGAGAGAGGAGCCTTAAATATTTTTACTAAAGTAGACACTACCTAAAGTGTAATTTTGCCGAAGGGAAGCCGGTGGGGATCGAGTTATGGGCACGTTACGTCCCTAGTACATTGTAATGTGCATTGGGCGTTTAGAAGATTTTGTTTTTAGATCTGGGCCGGAATGCTACATATAATTTTGTTCAATCCTACATTGTGCATTGGGAGTATTGGGACTTACGAGGATAAAGCTGTCATTATGGTATAGTCTTCAAGTTTATTTTATTTGTGTAGATATAAGTATCAAAATAAATATCGTAAAATGATTGAAAACTTATATCATAAATGCAATAGAATTTAGAAAGGAAAATTTAAAACATTCGTCACACAAATAAAGAACAAAAGCCAACTGATAATTAAACATAGTGCACATCTTTGTAAGTCCATGCACTAAGGTACAGCACAGGTAGGTATTGTTCATGGAGCACAATAACTACGTATTGTTACTTCCGAAACTAAATTAGTTTACTCGGCAAATCCTAATGCCAGAAGGTCGAGGGTTAGATATAATACTAGGCACAATGACGTTAGTGTGACGCGACATTGTGACGCAGGGAGTTTGTAAAGACGATGGCCGCCGCGGCAGTGCGGGCGCATGTCAGTCAGTGTCCGCCGCGCCGGTGGACGCCAACACCTGCGCGCGCACATACATCAACAACGCGAAAGTCGACCTGCTTGCTTTTTATTATTTGTATTCACACTGTGTACATAACAGACACGCTCCTATAGAAAGGACAGTGGTCGTCCTTTCGTTCCACGCCCGTTTTATTGAACATCCGTACACGTAAGTTCTGTCAATATTTTTTGATTTATTAATTAGTTCAATCTCTAAAATAAACATTTTTAAAAATACGGCAAGTTTTTTCTACTCAGGAAAATAATAAGAATATTTCGTATTTTTTTCACGATATTTTCCTTCAATAAGCACTCTTGGTAGATGATTTAATCTTTCATGTTTTCTAAACAGAAAAATGCAGTAGATATCGCTGAATTGCACTCGTGAAAACATTTTGATTCGCAATGTGTTTGTAAATTTTTAACGTTGCAACAAACTCCCAAAAATTTAATTAAATACAATGATAGCGACATTTTTAATGTTACCGGCGAATTAAGATCACATTGCTACCTGACTACCTGAGCGAGCACAGTTTCTCGTAACGATCTTTTGTTTCAGATAGAATCTCAGACTTGATCCAAGATGATGCAATTAATATTAGCTTCCTTGTTTGATGCAAGTGGAGTAATGCATGTATTTGTGTTACACATCTGAATGCTGGCCATATAGTTGTAACTTTAACTGCAGCAATATCTACTTAGTGCCTGTGGTAGTGCTCAAATGATCACTCTTTGAATTAACGTGGTTTGTGCTAAAAGGAGAATTAAGTGTGTCACTCGGCCATACCGGTATGTTACAACATTTGATGTAGTGACCTTTCTTATAAGCAGAAAGCAAATCGGTTCGGAATTCTACAAAACAGGCAGTATAGAACCATTTTTTTCTCCCAAATTGTATAACTTTAATTAGCTTAATTACCTAGCAAAGTGTTAAACGCGGCTGTTATTGTTCCATCATAGGTTACATAAGCTACTGACAAAGATTTCACGAGGTTCCTATCTAATTGATCATCGCTGCATATCGATGAATTTACGCAACGCTGCGTTCGCGTCGCGTCGTTGTCGTCTGCGCGGTTCCACATCGCTTCATGGACAAGAATTGCGATACTAACACTATTCGAATGTCATTATCTTTTGTAATGATAATGATTCATTCCAGAATCATTTGATTTCCCCAAGTTCAATTTATATTTATTGATTTCTCTTATCTATCAGACCACCTTATTTTAATGTTACAGATAGATTAGGATATTTAATTTCTTTGTGACTATAATCAATTCTTACCTTGATTTCATGATGTTTCTAGATTTTTTTCTACATAGTGTATTCTAATTTCCATTTGACACTACACATGAGGGAATATGTATTATCTCAATGTAAACGAATTAACATCGAATGTTCTAGTTTTTTTGCAATGGCTGTCAATAGGAATAGTGACTAGAAGGCTTCTAGTCACTATTCCTATTGACAGCGATTTGGACGATATCATTTTTTTGACTAATTTTAATGCTTTTCTCCTTTTCTACATGTATTTGTTACGAATAATGTTAGATGAAGAAGTAAACCTAGGTTTACCCGGGTAAACTTAAATTTTAATTTGGAGGTCTAGCCTTTTTCTTCCTGACGATTTGATGTCACCAATTTGGATGTAACAATACCCGGGTTCCAACCCATTAAGTCGGTGTGCCCCAGCAATAAAAAAAATATGTTTAAGTTTAACGAACTGCTACCGGCCTCAGTTAGGTATTAAACTAGGTAATTGGGCTAGAAATAGGTCTATCATTACTTCGGATTTTAGCCGTAACATAGGTTTTTGAACATTACTTTTTGAACTTAACCCATAAAGCTTCCTAGGTTTACTTCTTCATCTAACATTACCAGTAACATATTATTGTAATTTCAACTTTATTTATATATTCCAAACAAAATGCTCTTTGCTGATCTTGAGGAGTTCAGAAAGAGTTCAAGGAACTGCTACCTACCATAAATAACTTAATGATACTCCAGAATGGCTGACATTTATGTTCAGTTAAAACAATGTTGAAAAAAGAACATTAAGAAATGCGCACCTATGTGAGAAACACTGCAGGTACCTACTACTTCTGTTTTTTTATTGTATTTTAGTTTATCGGATTCTCCCGTCGCCGTCGTTTGCCGTTTTAAAACTAATTAATTATTTACATCTTAAAACGAAGTTTTCTGTGAGTGAGGCACCTACTTAAATATTTTCGCGATGTCGGCACTACAATTAAATTGTTGAGAAGGTTTTAGTTAGTAACTTACTATAGGCCGTATATATCGCAACTATCGATGTGGCATTTATATGGTTTACTTACATCAAGATTGTCAAGTTCATGGCTTACTTGTTTTCGAAACGGGTAATTATTACAATGTTAAACTGTGATACGTCATCACATTGACGTTTTGTAAAGTTCATGTGCCTACATATATACCAATAACGTGGAAATAGTTGTCTATTTTCTAAACAAATAGTTATTATACGACCACAGGTTCATGTGTATATCAATAACGTGTAAACAATGGTCCATACGAGTATTCTTATTTAATGGTGATTATGCGACCCCAGTGCTTTTTCACATCGGGTAAGGACGATCGCGTTTGTGGTGGATAATTATACTACTTCATGAAACAGACTTGAAGGTTGTCATCTCTATAAAGCCATATTTGTTACGGTAGGCAATTAGAATTTAATCAACATACAACTTGTCATTGTCCTGCAAATTGAATTTCGATGATTACCCTGGCGTGGAAGCACTTAAAGATACAAAATATTCAAAAAAAAATTCTGTCAAAAAAAATAGAGCCATGTATAAGAAATAATATGTCTATTAGTGTCCAATAAGGCAAAATAAACTTTAAAAAAAGTGTCTTCAAGGAACTTTGGGTTTGTTTGTTGGTAGGTATGCTGTTTAAGTTTACCAATCTTATTAGTATACAATGTATGTGTTCTTAAGGGTGTTGCGTTGCTAAAATCCCAAAAACGACGTATGTTTAAAGAAATTTGTTGAGGAATCCTTCCGTACGTTTTCCATATAAAAAATATATGTTATACTTAAAGTCATCACAAATAATTCGTATTGTTTAAAATTTTAATAAACCTTCACATTATTTAATAAAAAATCGTAGTATGTCTTAACCTAAATCGAATTTTGTCTCTGTAACGGCTGAATAGTTCGGTATGAATTTTATACCCAAAAATACGTAATGATGTATTTATCAATCCGTATTGTTTATTTTCTCTGATTTGTAATAAAATTTTAAAATAATAAATTAATTCCCGACATTTTGAGGCAAATGCGGCGCGAGACCCGTCGCGCATACTCGGAACGCGCTGCGCCAGTGTCTCGATGACTGTTGTCACGGGTGGACTGCACGCATGTCATTACTTCACAAATAAAATTCAAAAGTTCACGTTTTTAATGTTTTCTGAATTAAAACATATTGTAAATTGTATAGTTATCAATATTTCGTAAAAAAAGAACAGAAAATAAGTTTGTAAATATATTTAAAGTAGTTTGTAATTTCGTTTTGTTGTTTGCACCTATCATAGAGTAAGCTGACTATGCCTAATAAACGTAAAGTGACGCGTGGCCGAGCTTTCCAAAACTATTGGTAAATTACCTACGTTTCTTAGTAGATATTTTGGTACATAGATATATCTATGATATTATTTTAATTTTGGACTGCCTCGTTGGTCTAGTGGTCGTAAGCACGATGCTGAGCATGAGGTCCTGGGTTCGATTCCCGGGTCGGGCAAAGTGTTATTGGGTTTTTCCATCAGGAAATTATAAGTAACAGCCACGGAGTCTTGATTAGTGCCCGGTTGATGGCAATAGGCTCGCCCCTATTATATGGGACTTAAACATAACTGGCGAAATGTGGGTGTACTATTAGGTACACCTCTGCCGAACCCTTCGGGGATTACAGGCGTGATGTTATGTTATCTAACTATTTTGTCTTGAGATTTTCGTTTGATGGAAGATGGAGATCTAGATGACTGATGATGTCTCGTACCTAATGATGGTCTCTCATACTACATGATACATTTTGAAGGTCTGGTGAAGGCCAGGTAACTACTTATCGGTTCTCAGTCACGGAAATAGTCAGAATGCTCCAACTTTCAGCTTTTATCTCATTGAGCACGGATGCTACTACATGATACATTTTGGAGGTCTGATGATGATCAGCTAAGTGCTTATCGGTTCTCAGTGACGGATGTAGTTAGAATGACCTAGCTTTCAGATTTTATCTCATTGAGCACGGATGCTACTACATGATACATTTTGAAGGTCTGATGATGACCAGCTAAGTGCTAATTGGTTCTCAGTGACGGATATAGCTAGAATGACCTAGCTTTCAAATTTTATCGATCTGAGCACGGATGCTACTACATGATACATTTTGAAGGTCTGATGATGATCACCTAAGTGCTTATCGGTTTTCAGTGACAGATGTAGTTAGAATGACCTAGCTTTCAGATTTTATCTTATTGAGCACGGATGCTACTACATGATATATTTTGAAGGTCTGATGATGACCAGCTAAGTGCTCATCGGTTAACAGTGACGGATATAGCTAGAATGACCACCACCAGGTAAATGGCACCATCAGTCTCCAAGGCCTCTTCGAGCTCTTTCATATGAGTCCACACACGACGGTTCTACGTGGTGCCATCAATGAGATCCTTTACTTACCTTCGGAGTCTACCATCAGGTAGCTGGTATCATCAGTCTCCAAGGCCCCCCTCGAGCTCTTTCAAATGAGTCCAAACACGATGGTTCTACTCAGTGCTGTCAATGAGATCCCATACCCACCTTCGGAGTCCACCATTAGGTACGAGACATCATCAGTCATCCAGATCTTCATCTTCCATCAAACGCAATTCTCAAGACAAAATAATTAAAACGATAAAACAATTAACACCATTAAAACAATAACATACATTACATAACATCACGCCTGTAATCCCCAAAGGGTAAGGCAGAGGTGTACCTAATAGTAGGCGTGATGTTATGTTATGTATGTTATTATTTTAATGATTTTAATTGTTTTATCGCTTTTAGCGATAAAACAATTGTAGCGAAAAACAATTGTAGTCGTTCTTGTAGCACGGATGCTACTACATTTTGAAGGTCTGATGATAACCAGCTAAGTGCTTATCGGTTCTCAGTGACGAACGTAGTTAGCATGACCTAGCTTTAAAATTTTATCGATCTGAGCACGGATGCTACTACATAATACATTCTGAAGGTCTGATGATGACCAGCTAAGTGCTAATTGGTTCTCAGTGACGGATATAGCTAGAATGACCTAGCTTTCAAATTTTATCGATCTGAGCACGGATGCTACTACATGATACATTTTGAAGGTCTGATGATGATCAGCTAAGTGCTTATCGGTTCTCAGTGACGGATACAGTTATGATGCTACAGCTTTCTGCTTTTATCTTATTGAGCACGGATGCTACTACATGGTACATTTTGAAGGTCTGATGATGAGCAGCTAAGTGCTAATTGGTTCTCAGTGATGGATATAACTAGAATGACCTAGCTTTCAAATTTTATCGATCTGAGCACGGATGCTACTACATAATACATTCTGAAGGTCTGATGATGACCAGCTAAGCGCTAATTGGTTCTCAGTGACGGATATAGCTAGAATGACCTAGCTTTCAAATTTTATCGATCTGAGCACGGATGCTACTACATGATACATTTTGAAGGTCTGATGATGATCAGCTAAGTGCTTATCGGTTCTCAGTGACGGATACAGTTATGATGCTACAGCTTTCTGCTTTTATCTTATTGAGCACGGATGCTACTACATGATACATTTTGAAGATCTGATGATGACCAGCTAAGTGCTCATCGGTTAACAGTGACGGATATAGCTAGAATGACCACCACCAGGTAAATGGCACCATCAGTCTCCAAGGCCTCTTCGAGCTCTTTCATATGAGTCCACACACGACGGTTCTACGTGGTGCCATCAATGAGATCCTTTACTTACCTTCGGAGTCTACCATCAGGTAGCTGGTATCATCAGTCTCCAAGGCCCCCCTCGAGCTCTTTCAAATGAGTCCAAACACGATGGTTCTACTCAGTGCTGTCAATGAGATCCTATACCCACCTTTGGAGTCCACCATCAGGTAAATGACATTATCAGTCTCCAAGGCGTCCTCGAGGTCTCAACACCATTAAAATAATAAGATACATAACATAACATCACGCCTACTATTAGGTACACCTCTGCCTAACCCTTCGGGGATTACAGGCGTGATGTTATGTAATGTATGTTATTATTTTGATGGTGTTAATTGTTTTATCGCTTTTAATTATTTTGTCTTGAGAATTTCGTTTGATGGAAGATGAAGATCTTGATGACTGATGATGTCTCGTACCTGATGGTAAACTCCGAAGGTGGGTATAGGATCTCATTGACGGCACTGAGTAGAACCGTCGTTTGTGGACTCATTTAAAAGAGCTCGAAGAGGCCTTGGAGACTGATGGTGCCATTTAGCTTGTGGTGGTCATTCTAGCTATATCCGTCACTGTGAACCGATAAGCACTTAGCTGGTCATCATCAAACCTTCAAAATGTATCATGTAGTAGCATCCGCGCTCAATAAGATAAAATCTGAAAGCTAGGTCATTCTAGCTATATCCGTCACTGAGAACCAATTAGCACTTAGCTGGTCATCATCAGACCTTCAAAATGTATCATGTAGTAGCATCCGTGCTCAGACAGATAAAATTTGAAAGCTAGGTTATTCTAACTACATCCGTCACTGAGAACCGATAAGCACTTAGCTGGTCATCATCAGACCTTCAAAATGTATCATGTAGTAGAATACGTGCTCAGATAGATAAAATTTGAAAGCTAGGTCATTCTAACTACATCCGTCACTGAGATCCGATAAGCACTTAACTGGTCATCATCAGACCTTCAAAATGTATCATGTAGTAGCATTCGTGCTCAGTTAGCTGAAAGCTGGAGCATTCTGACTATTTCCGTGACTGAGAAGCGATAAGTAGTTACCTGGTCTTTATCAGACCTTAAGAATGTATCGTAGGAGTACCTGTGCTCAGTGAAATAACTAATGAAAACTAGGTTATAACTTCATTAGTCAAAGTGTATAATTTATTATTAAATATTTTATTCATACATTGTACTCCAAGAGAAACAAAATATGTTAGGCAAATACGATGACCACTCTGCGACACGTTTCTGTTCTTTGGTACGTTTTTCTGTAGTACAGTCGTTTGCCGGTAGGGGCCGAAAAATAAACAAAAGCCAGTACAGAGGTCAAATCGTCAAAGTCATCCACTGCTGTGTTCCCCTTAAGTGGAGTGCCGTAATATTTATACCTCGGAATCCAGGGCCGGTCAATGAATCTTCATAAAAACTTTTGGACTGCATTTGTAAAAGCCCAAATAAATAAGTTAAAAAAAAAATTGCGCGCTCTTCTTTTTTTTTTATTTAACAATGTACTTAGGTAGGTACTGAAAAATGGAAAAAAAATGTTTAGAGCTAATAAATAATATATTCACCGGCACTCCACTATATGCATTTATTATGTTTACTATTTACCAACCATATATTTCCAGACGTATTATTTAGTTTTAAAATAATATATTTCACACCGGCTAGTTTTTTCGACATTGGCCACCGAGGTGGAACATCTATTTTTAAATGGTCAGTTAAAATGCAAACGTTGCATATACGTTTCTCAATGCACCTAAAAATATTTTTCACAATTGCAATATTTTAAAGTAAACTTAGTATGTGCGATATGTCCATAAATAAATATAATGCAACGTTCAAAGCTGACGGGATGGTTGTCGAATAGTGGTGTGGTGTGGTGTGGTGTGGTGCGTACGAGTCTGTGGCAGTGGGTCAGTGGTACCGCAGGGCGCGGGCGCGGAGTCTGGCGCAACACCCTTACGTAAAACCTGCGGACTACGGACCGCGGCCCGGTGAAAGTTGTGACTGCTTCATAGAACACTCGAGACGAAAATGTTTACGGTCCCCGTACTGTGTGTTAAACGGTTTTTCCTTGAATAAGGACAAATCATTAATTTGGTATTTCTTTTAATCGATTAGTCACACGCTAGAACGCTATTAATAATAACATTTTTGCATAATTCAGCATATTATACTAACTTAAAGACTAAGGTACACTAAATTTCAATATTATTTACGAGGAAGGGATGATCTCATCATTCTCAATGTTGACAAATCTAAGATGTCATACAATCATAAACCTTCGCCTAACAATCAATAAAGGTAGTCAGTCAGAAGCAGGAAAACCCGCCCCTATTACATGGGACTTAAACATAACTAGCGAAATGTGGGTGTACTATTGGGTACACCTCTGCCTAACCCTTCGGGGATTACAGGCGTGATGTTATGTATGTGTGTATGTATGTATTTCGATTTTGGAAGAGGGTTGCTCATTAAAAAAGGTGGATTATATCAGATCGTCTGGTAAATATAAAATTATAAGAAATTCAATGACTAATAAATTAAAATATTTACTTTTGATACCTATTTTTTATATTTTTGATCAGGAGATGAAGGTTATAAGTTTAAAATACCGGTTGCAAACACGTTATAATACGTCATAAAAATATTAAAGTTATTGTAACGTAAAAGAAACAACAATTAAGCAAATTAGACATGAAATGCTTACAATATTTTATGAAAACTTGTTTATAAAATAACCTTATGTAATCGTTATACTTGCAAATGGGCGAATTGGGCTCAAGTGTAGGAGAGTGTAAGTGAATTTTGCCGTGAAGAGCAGGTCAAGGTCGGCGACAATAGGCCGTTGTGCAACAGCTGGCTGCAGCTCGCCTGGCCGCTCCGTGGCGTGTCATCTCGATCGCTTCAGCCACTACCGGCTCGCACAAGCGTACCCGTCACTCGCGACAAATTACGCGATTTATTTATTTCACGGTCATGATTTATAATGATCATCAACTAACCTTGCCACCTAACCTACCCGATTATAAAGTATACAGCTACATGATGAGATGTTATTGATGTCTTTTGCATCTAATTTCCCTTGATTGTTTCTTTTAATTGAAATCTAAACAGACCTTGTTGACGAAACGGGAGCTTTGATTCATAGCGTTAGCGATTTAATATCAACATGATCAGGAATTTCGTTGTTGTAACAAAGGGTAACAATATACAGAACGTGACAATAGTCCAGAACCATTACGAAGACGTGAGGTTTACAAATAAGCCTACGTGCTAATATTACTTCCGACTGGCCGTGTGCTACTACTTGACTGATAAAAATTATAATACTAAAGAATCTTGAAAGATCTTGGAATCGATAATTATGATGAATAATTAAATAATGTTTTTAGGCCTCTTATCTAAGACGATATTTATATTATTGAGCAAAATAACAGATGAGGTGTGAAGTGCGAGTTGGTCAACTCGACAACGAAGTAAACAGGTCTTGTGATCGGTCCAATCGCCCCCCTTCTGCTTGGCTTAGTAGCGAATAGCAATGTATAATATGATGCAACTGCGGAATAATCAGTCATTCCATAATGTGAAATCTCCAGTTTGAATGGCTTGATTGTAAGGACTATGCCGCAATGTGTTACCTGACTTAGCCGTTCCGCTTCGATTACTTTAAGTAATATATTATATTACCACTTGGAAGGATTTTTTTAAAAAAAACGTTGATAAAAACGTTAACTAAGTAGGTCTAATAATTTGCATCCGAATACAGGTCTATAAAAAAATATTAACTCCTGACTTTATAATAATTCTTGTCTGTCAGGGTTCAAATGCTTATAAGTACAGGTTTTTCCAGTTCAATATAATAGCACTACAAATACATAAGCCACTGCCACGTGTTACGCTCTGAAAAGCTTAAATGGTCAGCAATAGGTTGTGGTCCATTAGGCAAACACTAATACATCAAGGTCGCTCGTAAATAACGTCTTGTAAACAAATGCATTTATTACATCTCATAATATTGTCACTCAGTTATATCATAATAAAATTACCTTTAGTTCTTAGTGTTATAAATAGTTATAATAATTGTACCTTTAAATCTTTGTATAAATATTAAAGTTGGTTGTCTGTATTGGTAGGGTCATGTAATGAGTAGGGATGAAACGCATGTGACTAAAAAAGTGATGGATATAAATGTTGATGGATGGAGAGGCAGAGGGAGGCCAAAGAAAAGATCGATAGATTGTGTGTGGAATGATATAATAGAGAAAGGGGTAAATGCCACCGTGACGTCTAACGGGGAAGAATGCAAAAAGAAAACGTGTTGCGCCGACCCCAAATACGAGTAGAAAGGGATAAGGGCAGGAAAATGAATGATGAGTTCTTAGTGTTACCTACTAAATAGGTATTCTCTAAGAAAACCATAGTTTTGAAAAAAAAACTCAAATAAAAATTTTAAATAGAAATTTATTTTTGCTAATTCAAGCTTTGATATGTTAGCTCTGGTATTTAGCTGCATCCGGTAAGACTGGAAGCCGATCCGACATATTATGTAGTTGGGAAAAGACTAGGCAGATAATGAATCTTTGATATTTCATTTGAAGTGTTCTTTTTGCTATATTTTTCCTGTTATGATTTGTGAGTAGAGTTCGACTCGTAACGTAACCCCAACAATGTTTGGGATTCATGAATCATAAGCACATACATATTTTTATTAGATTTTAAACTGACATTATCATGAACACTAAAAATGGAATATTAACCATGTTTACTATTTGTTTCGAGTTCAGTTAACATGGTGAATATCCCGGTTCTAGTGTTCATGATAATAACATAATATTTTGATTTTCAACGCTCATTCTAATAATATTCGGACATTCACTTCAAATGTCTGGTATTACTGAAAACGAGAATATTATAGAAAATCCTATAATTTAATTTTTTTTAAATACTACTGTACTTGAATAATTAAAATAGGAAAACAATGCTAATTATATACTAATTGTTATGAAAATAATTATCTTTAATAAATATTCAGATGCCTGCACTGTATTTTATTTTTCGAAATAATTTACATCGCATTTGTTTAACAAACTCGGGTAATGTCACACAGACAAGTTTTTAGGGTTCCGTACCTATAGGGTAAAAACGGGATCCTATTACTAAGACTTCCCTGTCTGTCGGTCCGTCCGTCTGTCACCAGGCTGTATCTCAAGAACCGCGATAGCTAGACAGTTGAAATTATCACAAATTATGCAGAAATACATTGCCGCTAAAAAAAAATACTAAAAACAAATTAAACTAAATATTTAAGGGGGACTCCCATACAACAAACGCGATTTATATAGATAATGGTACGGAACCCTTCGTGCGCAAATCTGACTCTCACTTGGGCGCTTTTTTGAGTTGGCAATGGCATAATGATATAAAATAACAAGATCACTTATCTGGGTCCTTTAAGGTCATAAAACCGGCAAAATATCATTCAAATATAGGTAATAATTAATTATTTCTAGAAAAAGCAACTTGCAACCACTTTACGCGCGGTATTGCAAATCTTGAAGAATTACTTTTAGTTCGCTGGTTCATAAATGGCAAAAAGTTAATTTAAATTCTTTGTGAACTGCGTACCTAGCTTCTGTGTAAGCACGACGACCAAGTTATGAAAAACCAAATTATTCTGATCTCTTATCTTACCGATATCTCATACAAAGCAAGGTCAGGTTATACTAGAAATGTATAGCTTGATGTGTGGCTGTGTGTATCAGCAATTTATTTGTATCATTAATATTAATATTTTACTTACACGTTCCTAGCTAAGAAATATTATATTACCTTGTCTATTATTTATTATACCATTAAAAGGAAAAAGTATCTTTTGCATGACTCCAAAAATGTATAATAAAGTAATGAAAAACTGGAAGCGCAGCAAATTTTCTAGCAGATAATAATTGTTATTTCAATGACTTTTTGGATAAGAATTTTTTCTCATGATTAACTATTAATTTTTTCAATAGTTTGACTCTAGAGTGACATTATAAATTATTGTACTTATGTAATTACTATTTGCATGCCATTTTTAGGGCAAACGAAATGATCTGTTTATACTTACTTTACCATCTCTTGCAAGCCGATTTTTTTTTGTTACATTTATTATGTTTAGCGTAATCGGCGAAACGTGGTACTAAGTCATAAGTCATTTATTTCGGAACAATAAACATTGTGTATAAATTTTGTAAAATAAACAGTAATAAAAAAAAGGTACAATTAAAACATTACAATCAAAAACATGTGTAAAATACTAAAAACAAAAACAATAACTAATTAAAAACGATAATAATTTACATTCAATTTAAAAATAATTAATAACACAATAATAACGAAAAGTGACACAAAAGGCTAAACAAAAATTAAATTAAACTGTTTAAAAAAAAAATAATAATATGTCATCTAATTTTTTTTTGAGATTAATCAATAAAAATAGAATCTTAAATCAAATAAAAGTAAAGTACAAATTGTTATTTATGATCAGTCATAATAATTATGTCATCTCAATGTAAAATACAATAGAAAAAATTAGATGTCAAAGATAAAATTATATGTCATTAGAGAAAATTATGTCATATAACAATCTAGAAGTAATGCAATAATAAAACAAAAAGAAATATTTAACAAAAAAAAATAAAGAAAAAAACAACAACAAGATTAAGTACAAAAAAAACAACGAAAGAATAATCAACATATAATTTTAAATTGATTCCAATAATAATATTACGGCTATGGCTTATCATCTAGGTACTCATCGACACTGTAGTAGCCCTTTCTCAATAAATATGTCTTCAACTTGTTTTTAAATAAGTTTGTGCTATTAATGCTTTTAAATTCTAGGGGAAGCTTGTTGTAAAGAAATACTGATTGGTACCTAGGACTGTGATGAACCACGTTTATTTTCGGTTGTATTGTGTTAGGCAAGTCCTTCCTACGCGTATTCACTTGTCGTTGGTCATCAGTTTCAAATTTGTGCAAGTTCTTAACAAAACTGGTTAGCAGCACCAATATATAAAGGCATGGCACCGTCAAAATATTAAGGGAAATGAAGTGATTGAGCATTGTCCTTATGGCTCGTTTTTGAATTACAAATGCCGAGTGAATATTATACTTACTTACTAAGTATACGTCTACCTAACTCTTTGGGGACTACAGGCGTGACGTTATGTTATGTATTTGTACTCATGTTTGAGCAAATAATTAAATGATTATTATGGAAAAATTATAATAATAAATGTACCAAGTAAAAAACCTAAACCTTTTTTCTTTTGTTCCAGATTTAATTAGTCGTTAGAGAAACCTTCCCAAAGATGGCAACCATATATAATTGGTACAGAGACCTAATGGACAATAGGAGTGGTGAGTTTTACTTTTTAATTCATTTATTATTTATAATCAACAAATTAACACTTTTATAACCTATCTATTTTTTTATTGTAGCTTCACGTAAGTGCAACATATTACTGTCCATAAATAAATAAATAAAATTAATTGAATGCAAATAACTTGATCCATACAATGCAATTATAATAAACGTACCCGTACCTCAAAAGGAAAAAACGGAACCCTTGTAGGATCACTCGTGTGTCTGTCTGTCTGTATGTCCGACCCCCCCCCCCCCCTTATCTCCGAAACTACTGAGCCCAAAATTCAGAAAAAAATACAGAAATTAGTTCAACACTTATAGATTACAGGAAAACCTATAAGAAGTCTAAGTACGGAACCCTTTATTTGCAAGTCCGACTTGCACTTCGCCAGTTTTTTTTTGCTAGGAAACCACTTTTTTTGGAATGGAAAATCATGTTTTACAGTAGAACTCAATGTGACGCACTCAAAACATTGTGCTGAAGAATGTATGGGACCGTGAAGGTATAAATAACGTAAAGTCGTAACATTAAAAACTTGTATTAAAAAAAAAGTGGGAAAGGTAGAACTTTGGCCCCCAATATATCCGTAACTCGTAGGTTCCCAGGTTTAGTCTAGGACTAAAAGAATATCGCATTGATGGGGTGAACAAGTACCTTTCAGCTTCGTTAAGGGTATTTTTACACAAATTAACCATTTTGTATGTAAATACGAATTTTATTTTAGGATGATTATGTTGTTGAAACTCGAGATGAGCAATAATTTAACGTTCTTTGGAGTCTTTTAACAAACTTGTTCGTGAGTGTGACGACTGACGGTACCGTGGACCTATAGTGTTTAGTCGAGTCTATGACTTTGCTCAATACATTGCATAAGAACTGCGGAACGATTCACACTCCGGCGCAACCCCACTCTGTTCGTATCGCGCTTGTGCCTTCTCCGGCAGAAGTTATGTCAACCATGCCAGCGGCCTCGAAACGTATCGGGCTCGGTTGCTGAGCTATACCTTTACATAAATCTGGGAAATACACATGAATGATTGTATGAGTTCTTAATCTTCTTGCACCCATTGTAGGTACTAGGTCTTAGCGCGAAACGTGCGATTCGCAAAACTAGGCGTTCAAAACTAACTCGATTCGCAAAACATCCGATAAGCAGAATGCTTGATACCATGTTTCTGATAATCTATATATATAAAAATGAAACCCGTTTTCCGTTGTCACGACTTGGCATGAAAACGGCTTGACCGATTTGGCTGATTTATTTTTTTAAATGTTCGTTGAAGTTCAAGGATGGTTTTTACGGCGAGAAAAATTCGAATAATGGCCGGAAAAGCCCTAAAAACAGCCCTTTTCTTTTTCCCATACAAACGTTTTCTAACTAAAACGTCAAATCAATTTGAGCTTTAATACCGTACTATAAAGTTCAAGTGTTAGTGGAGAGGTTCCGGGAAGCCAAAACAATTGAGTGACGTTCCGTTGTTCAGTCAACGAATGACAACTTCAAACAGACCATACGACATTATCACAATAATCACAAATAATTACTGTTTCTTTCCCAATAGAAATACGATTTTTCAAATGGTGTTTGCGTATAATATAAAAATTAATTGCTGTTAGTTAGTCGCGCTAAAACTCGAGAACGGCTGGACCGATTTGGCTAATTATAGTGTTGAATTATTCGTGGAAGTCCAGGGAAGGTTTAAAAGGTGAGAAAGTGGTAGGTAGGTAGGCAGGGTAGTAGGTAGAGTAGTAGGTAGAGTAGTAGGTAGGGTAGTAAGTAGGATAGTAGAGTAGGTAGGGTAGTCGGTAGAGTAGTAGGTAGGGTAGTAGGTAGGTCGGGTAGTATATAGGTAGGGTAGTAGGTAGGTAGGTAGGGTAGTAGGTAGGTAGGTAGGGTAGTAGGTAGGTAGGTAGAGTAGTCGGTAGGTAGAGTAGTCGGTAGGTAGGGTAGTAGGTAGGTAGGGTAGGAGGTAGTAGGTAGGTAGGTAGTTGGTACACAGGCAGGTAGTAGGTAGGAAAAAGGGCATTGCAACGCATGCCGGGAACAGCTAGTATGTAAATAAATACTGAATGTAAAAAGTAAAGAAAGGGACACTGACGCACAAATGCTTACCACGTGTTCAGTACATCATTTCGAACCAGGGATAATATTTTGATCGCTGATTTTTTTTTCATCAGCTATTTTCTACAAAAGGACAGTACCCATTATTACTAATAATGGAAAATGTCTACGTGGCGTGGTTCAGAATCATGTACTGTTCATATGTAAACAGTATTCTTTTGGTTTGATTTTGATAAAGATGTTAATTTAACAATTCTGTAACGATGTCTTAGGTCTACTTGTGGACTGTAAATTCATTCGTATAATTATAATGGAATTTGTAAACACATCCTGTTTGACCTTTTACAAGTTAAGCACTAAATAAAACATAATTATTATGTTATTAATGAGACTAGCTGTGCTTTGACAGAAAACAGTGAAAAAAAGGATTAATCGTTGTAATATTACGGAAGAGATTCTGATAACACTGGCATTTATCAGATTTCACGGTCATTCTAACTTATATCTTATTTATACAGCAATTTACATACCTTCTGACCTTAAGCCAAATATTATTTCAAAATGATTAATTACACTAAAAAAACTAGTAAATATTAATGTCTACAAACAGTCTGACTACTGACTTTATGATTAATATTATTTAATTAATGACTAATGTTGAAGTGTAGATAATTACAATTTATCGACTGATAGAATTGTCTATGCTAATCCTAATTATAACTAATCTATACAAACAAAACATGTAGACACTGCTATACTGTCATACTTGTTACTAACACAAAATCTGAACTATTTTGCGTCTTTTCGGTGCAACAAAAATGTTGTAATAATAATAATAACTTATTTATCTCAGATAACATAGATCCATAATTTTGTTAGTAGGCAGACATACTTAAAAAACAAAGTTAGTAAGATAAAATAAAAAATCGGAGGCCAACACATATCACACCACTATAATTTTTTAAATTTTTTTATTTAGCCCGTATTGTCCCACTCCTGAGCAAAGGCCTCCCCCCATTCCTTCCACTTCTTACGATGGTGTGCTTCTTCTCGCCTGTTGTTGAGGAAGCCATCCATGGCGTCCCGCCATCTTCTCCTCGGTCTACCGCGACCCCGTCTAACAGTGTCAGAGCTCCAGTCTTGCGATATTCGGGCCCACAGACATGGCCTGCCCAGTCCCATTTCAGTCTCGCAGCTTTATAAGCTACGTTGGCAATTTGCGTTCTGGAGCGCAGTGTGGTGTTTTTTATGCGGTCACTTAATTTTACATTTAGAATGCTGCGCTCAATCGCTCGTTGGCAAACCTTGAGTTTGGACTTCTGGACGTTAGTCAAAGACCAAGTCTGTGCACCATGTGTCAGAATGGGGAGAATACACATGTCCTATCGAATACACATTAGCTTGCGTTTTAAGGGGATGGGTAAATCGCCCTTGAATAGCTCTTTCATGGACCAGTAGCTCTTCCAGGCGTTTTCTGTGCGTCTTGCCACTTCTTTATCTTGTCTCGCCTGGAAGGAGACTACTTGGCCCAGGTAGATGTATTCTTGGACATAGTGTATTTTCTCCCCATTTAAGTGCACGTCGATAGGTGAGCTGTTGGTCATGAGCTTAGTCTTTGACATGTTCATCTTCAGTCCAACCTCAAGGCTTGCTTCGCTCAGTTCTTGGAGCATTATTTCCAGTTCTGCAGATGTTGAAGAGAAAAGCACAATGTCATCAGCGAAGCGTAGATTTGTCAACCTCACCTCGCCGAGACAGATACCTCTTTCTTAACTATCATATTATTAAGAAATTCATCAACAAAATCAATCAATCAATTCAATTACAATGACAGCATCAAATATCAATATTTGATACTGTAACAAAATGAGTGCCGTAATTAAAATCACAGGCTTAAAGAAACAAGGAAAATTTACTGTTTTCTTTTCATATTGATACGGCTTATAAGCAGAGTAAACGTTTTCATGACTCAATGTATGTGTTATATTATTACTTTATTAACACTCGTATTTTGCATGCATAATTTATTGCCACTACTGGGAATAAATGCTCTTCCATTTTCTTACTAGTGGTATTTTCCCAAGAAGCAGTCAGCGCCCACAAAATTGTTAACTCAAACATTTTAAGATACTCGTGTGTCACTAATTTCTTTCAGACTAAATATGTATATGAAGTAGGTACTTGAATTATAGCAAGCTATAATAAGATTAAGATTTCTTTCGAAGCAATTACGCCTCGTGCATTGTGCACAATCGCGTGCTCCATTGCAAGGCAGAGAAACAACTACACGTTGCATTTATTACCCGTAGAATATAATTTATGACGTAGTTACCTATGACTCCAGTCTGGCCTATGTTTTTATCTTTGATCTACTCACTTTCTCAAAACGATGAAGGTAAACATTGCATCGTGAGGAAACCGGCATGTCCTAGAACCAGAAATTCGAAGACATGTGACATCTACGAACCCGCACTAGGCCCGCGTGGTGCAAAATTCGAAGACATGTGACATCTACCAACCCGCACTGGGACCGCGTGTGGATTAATAGCCCATTCCCTCTCACAGAGAGGAGACCTGTAGCCCCAGCAGTGGGAGCATTAAAAGGGCTGATTATGGTTATACTACATACTTTTATCTTTTTAATCAGTTTGTAATTTTTGTCAATTTCTAGATCCCCGGGTAAAAGACTGGTCGATGATGTCATCGCCATGGCCCACGTTCGCCGCGTGTGTATGCTACGCGTACTGTTCACGTGTCCTGGGCCCGAGGTTCATGGCGAATCGCAAGCCCTTCGAGCTTCGCAACGTGCTAGTCATCTACAACCTTGCACAAACACTATTTAGTGCCTGGATATTCTATGAGGTAAGGGTCTTTGCCGCTATGAGGGGTAAATAGCCTCGGGGTAGAAGTTAGAACACGCACGACCGGCCACTGAACTTAGAAACAACTTGATGTTGGTAACAAGCAATAATTGATCACGCGAACCGGGTATTAATATTAATTTAATTATTAAGATCGTCATCAACACTTACTTGATACATTAAAAAAAGACGGTCAATTCAAATTAAAACAACAAAGTTATTTATAGATGTTTTATAGTCTTTAATGGGACTCATGCATCGACCTTATAAACTTTGCTTGGTCACAAAAATAAATAAATTAGTTCCTAAAATAGAATGGCAGTGGAAAGAGGCTTCGGTAAAAACCTTTGGGTATTTTTATTAATAATATCTCTTTTATTTTCGCAGTATTTGGCGAGCGGATGGTGGGGTCAATATAACTTTACGTGTCAGCTCGTCGACTATTCACGGAGTCCGATTGCAATGAGGGTAAGATGCATTCTGAATTCATTATTTTAAAAATATAGGATTGTATAAGGCGTGTGGTCCTGGGTTTGATTACCGGGTCGGGCCAAGTGTTATTTGGTTTTTCCATCAAGAATTTCTCAGTAGCAGCCACCGAGTCTGGATTTTTGCACGGTTGATGTCAACAGGGTCGCCCCTTATTACATGGGACTTAATCATAACTGCTAAAATGTGGGTGTACTATTAGGTACACCTCTGGCTAACCCTTCGGGGATTTCAGGCGTGATGTTATGTTTATATTATGATTGAGTATGCAGTGGGTAAATGCATGGTTGACACTAAAGATACTTCCTTTTTCTTCTCTCTGTTTCTCGACATGAGAGTATACACGATGAAACACTTATCCATCTTATTTTCATAAATCTACAAAGTGTATGTATGCGTTACACCGTGGCCATGGCCGACGACATTTAGAGGACCGGCAAAACTAAATACATAGTAAAACAACCATAGGAATGTCTAACGCCTTGCCGTTTATTTGATCTTTGGAACTAAGTATATTTTAAACCTTTGTTTAAAATTAAATTCAGTAGGTAGGTATTGGTTGGAGTAATACTGCTTACAAGTAACTTTGTCTTATCCTTCTAGTAATTTCTCATATATATTGAACTAAAGGATGTTAAACTAACTATAGATAAAAAATAGTTTTTTTTTTGTTAACCATAAAAGAAACGACATTTCGTTAATGTAAATTAATCTTAAATAAGTTTAAACTTCATAGGAACTTTGTTTTTTTATGTTAATATTAAATAACGGCACAGAGCAAAAAATAAGTTCCCACAGTATATTTTAATATCTTGGTTAAATAACCTTAAAGTTGTTTCGAGAATGGATAAGTCACAATGACCGGAGTGGTTATTTGTGTCAAAATTAAAATTTAATTTGTTATTATGTTGGTGAAAAGGAGGTCAAGGTTAGAAATAAAACACTTCCATCTAACATAACACCACGTCTGTGATCCCCGAAGGGTTAAACAGAGAAGCACCCATTAGTACGGGCACTCCCACATTTCGCCAGTTATGTTTAAGTTCCATGAAATGGGGGGCACGCCTATTGCCATCAACCGGGCACAAATCCAGGCTCCGTAGCTGCTACTGAGACGATTCCTGATAGAAAAAGCCGACGCACAGCATTCGCGCTTGCGCCTAGATCAACGAGGCAGTCAAACACTTCCTTCTTCGACCTGCTAATTAATTAGAAACATAGTCAACGCACAAATAATACTATAATGTCAACAATTGTTTTACGAGCTTACCGATAATATCTCAAGAAGGACAGCTTAATTAGCGATTCAGGTCTTTGCTTATTTACCCATTATAAAAACGTGTAAAAATACTACTATGTTATTGATGTTTAAACAGGTACTTGGCAAATATTGTAGGTATCGGTGACTGTGTGACGGCGTAGGTAAGGTTAACCTACGCCGAAATACGTACTTTACATTAAATAATTTAGTAATGACGTTGTTAATCGCGAGGTGTGCTTACGCACAAGCATACATAATATCTCTAATTATAGATGTTTGCTAGATTGGAGTCTTTAGCTATGAAAACCGTTTCATTAATTAATTGCATATATAATAGCTGTTGTCCGCTGTCCATAATTACAAAAAAATATGATTTTCTTATTTGAATCGCATTTTATTACAATTTGTTGGGCTATTTTTACTCGGAACCATAATTTGTTTTTCTAAAATAAAAGGACCTTATGTTACTTTTTATAACACCATCTATGCGCCAGTAAATTCCTCACAAAATCGGTTCAGCCGTTTACGAGATTAACCGGAACAAAGAGAAAGACAGACAAAGAATATGAATAAAAAAGTTCCGTAAAAAGCTGATATTTAAAAATTACAAACAGACACAATTTTATTTCTTTTCAAAGATTAAATGCGGTCTTGCAGTACTTCCTTATATATAAAACAGTATCCTAATTTTTACGAACGTCACTGGTTCTGTAAGTTCGGCTCAACACACCGCATTTATTTTTACAAGCTTTTATTATCTTAACTTATATTAATAATGTTTGACACTCGAGAATCACACAGGTCGTACAGGGACATAATGTCATTTGCATTTCATTTTGAATTTACGCAATCGAATGGTAATCCGCACTGACCTTGCATTAAGTAATATTTTGGATTATATGATTAATTGTTCTTTTCAGTGTCACATAAATATCGTAAACCTACGAAGCCTTGAATTAATGTAAAATAAATGAAAATTGTGACATTTCAATTTTAGGTTTTAGGCCTATTTGTCTGATAAGCCTATCAAAATTCACTAAACTTGTTATGATCATCGATCAACTGACTCGACATAGCATTTATTAATATTTAAGTCATTTTTTTTTTCTTACAATTATTATAAAACCTGTAAGCAAGAACGAAGACGCTTCTTCATTATAAAAGGAATTCAGGACTTCGCAATGGAATAGAATGGAATCACCTTTAAAAGAGTATGTAAATTAGTTATTAATTTGTAACTTAATAATTTCCGTCTCAGATGGCGAACACATGCTGGTGGTACTACTTCAGCAAATTCACGGAGTTCATGGACACACTTTTCTTCGTGCTGCGCAAGAAAAACGAGCATGTGTCCACGCTGCATGTGATACACCACGGCATCATGCCCATGTCGGTGTGGTTCGGACTCAAGTTTGCTCCAGGTTAGTCGATACACTTATTTTGTTTGTTATGTATCCAGCATTCGAAATGATACATAATTATATTCAGTACAATGAGTCTCGTTTACAATACACATACTTACATCCAAAAACTGTGCTCAGAACAGATTTAAAATTAATCAATAGGTAATTAATGTTGATTGTCCAATATCATCGCTATAACTTAGAAAAATAAGAAAAATGTTGATGTGGGTTGCTACGTTTTGACAGAACTACACTACTTTGGGACAATATTTCAGAAACACTGTCATTAACTTAAGGTCAACTCATTATACCTAAATGCAGCATTATCAGAAATTCAACCTTCTCATCCAGTTATGGAAGCAGGAAGTTACAGAAATATCTTCATACGAGGTGATCGGATTGTCAGACTTTTCTGTAATCGTAGTTTCCGAATGAAATTACGATGTATTAGTGCGTGGGTATCAGGGGCACGGGCACGGCGACTCGGCGAGGTCGTAAAGAACGAGGACCTGTCCGCACCCTAATGGGTCTGACAAACGTTTTTTACTTTACATGGCAAATAATTTCAAAAAATTTCGAGAAAAACTGTGTTTTTACTTTTTTCAAATCTTAAAAAATGGCTGAGGTATTTACGATCATAGTGCGTATTTCCGGCCGAAGGTTTTAAAAAACGCGGGCGGGCGCTTACTATCGGATGACGTCACAACCTCGGTCACTCGATAATCGCGCTCTCGTTGTGTGCAGTAAAAAAATCTAAATTATAAAGTTCCCCGTGGTAAAAATGGTAAACAAATACTGTATTGTGCCTCGGTGTTTTAATTCAACACCTAAGAAACTCTTTTTTTATGAGCCTAATGACCCAAAAATGAGGAAAAAGTGGATGATAGACGTAAAAAGAGTTGATTCAATAGGCCCTAAAACTAAAGCGCACTGCTGTGAAGACCATTTCGATATAAGTATTTATTAACAATAGGTTTATCCTTCTTCTTATTACTTATCCTTGCCACATATTTTGACATATTTAACGTACGTACCTACTTGTCTACTTTTGATTGTTTAACCCTAGAGTACTAATATAAATTTATTACTGCTTAATACTAATTATCGCCTGGGAGGCTACTTTATAAATAAAGCAAAATTTTAGTACTAAACTTTTATTAAAATGTAACAAAATTTATAACAAAATAACAGGCATACCTCTGCCTTTATGAAATGCAAAAAAAAAATATATCTGAGAAACTCTTATTTGTCTTAAAATCAGCCTTACACATAATACTTAATTTTCTAACACAGCCTAAAGAGATATTTTTATTAAAAAAAAAATGTTGACATTGGACCACTGTTTTGGTATAAAAACTATAATATAATATATAAAGTATGAAAAACATAACAAAAAACTATTCTAATCATCACATAGCTTACTGCAGACTAAGTCGAACTCAGTCTTCTATTTTTTATCACACGAATAGCAGTTAGGAGATCGATGTTCCAAACAATAATTTTTTTTACATTTAGCACAGTAATAAACACTCATGCGTCTTTTTTTAGCGGGGCAATAACTGCACATACTGCGCTTGCCTTTTTTATACTTGGTTCTTCATTATTTTCTGTAGTTTCAGTGTTTATCACCTCATGTATAGCATCTCTAACTCGTTTCCTCAGTTTTGGTCTTTCTTCAGCTCGTTTTGCACACCACGGTCGACACAATTCATCGCTTAGTTCTTTCATGAAATCTCTTCTATTCATGGAATGATACACCTTCGGGGATTACAGGCGTGATATTATGTGTGTTTATGTTATTAGGTATGTTTTCACTGAACTACCTATATTTCAATTCCTACTAAGAGACCGGGGGGCGTCTGGTTTAGTAGGTATACAAATATAATAATAGGTATTTGCCTACTTACAAAACTGATAACTACGTAAATACCTACTAAGACTTACTATATATATATATATCATCATTCTCTTGCCCTTATCCCAATTCATTTGGGGTCGGCGCAGCATGTCTTCCTCTTCCATACTTCTCTGTTTCTCGTCATCTCATGAGACACCTCCTTTTTTACCATATCATTTTTAACACAGTCCATCCATCGTTTCTTTGGTCTTCCTCTACTCGTATATCCTTCCACATTCATATTTAAAACCTTCCTCACAACATTTTCCTCATTCCTCCGCATCACATGCCCATACCACGACAACCGATTTCCACACAACTTTTCAGTCACCGGCGCCACTTTCAGACTTCCTCTTATGTACTCATTCCTTATTTTATCCATTCGCGTAACACCGCACATCCCCCTAAGCATTCTCATCTCAGCCACATGCAAATGCCTTTCATTCATCCCTTTTGTGGCCCAACATTCTGATCCATACAAGACAGCAGGTCTAACCATTGTTTTATAAATCTTCCCCTTTAGTTTAAGGGGAAGTTTAAGGGGTTTCGGGAGTCGCAGATTGTTCCCGTGACCTGCCGCCATTTCATCCATCCCGTGTTAATTCTGTGCTTAACACTACGATCTATTTCGCCGTCGCTTTGCACGAGTGAACCGAGATACCGAAAGTCGGAGCAGACCGGAAGAAACGCGCCATCTAGCGCTATGAGTTCAGGGCTGGAGAGACCGCCGAAATCGCAGAACATGTATTCGGTTTTAGTTCTACTGATTTTCAAGCCTACATTCTCCAGCCTCTGTTGCCACTTCTCCAATCTACTCTGGATCTCAGGTCCATCTTCACCGACAAGAACAATGTCGTCGGCAAAAAGCATGCACCAGGGTGCCTCTTCCTGCATGTTCGATGTCAAAGCATCCATAACCAACAGGAAGAGGTACGGACTCAAAGCCGACCCTTGGTGCAAGCCTACAGCCACATTGAACTCGTCGGTGTTGCCAACAGCTGACCGGACGTAGGTACAAGATTGTCTGTACATCGCACGAATTAACTCTACATACTTCCCAGGTATACCTTTCTCTTTCAAAGCCCACCACAACACATCCCGAGGTACCCTATCATACGCTTTCTCCAGATCAATAAACACCATGTGCAAGTTCTTGTGTGCAAGTCTGTACTTCTCGCACAATTGGCGGAGTGCAAAAGTGGCGTCCATTGTTCCTCGACCTGGCATAAACCCAAACTGATTTTGAGTTATCTCACTTTCCTCTCGCATTCTTTTCTCTATTACTTTCTCCCATACTTTCATACTATGTGACATGAGCTTTATTCCCCGATAGTTGTTGCAGTCCTGCACATCCCCTTTATTCGAGATGGGCACTAGCGAACTATTGCACCATTCTTGTGGGATCGCTTCTTCACACAACAACTTATTGAGAAATAAAGTCAACCACATACATCCATCTCCTTTTAAACACTTCCATACTTCTACTGGTATTTCATCAGGGCCCAAGGCCTTTCCATTTTTCATACTTTGCACTGCCTTCCTCACTTCATCCATGCTAATTTCCCTTACCAAACCCATATTTACTTGTACCTCTTTAAGCACACCGCTCCATTCATTCTCTTCATTCATTAGCTTTTCAAAATAAACCTTCCATCTCCCTTTTATTTCATCATCTTTAGACAAAACCTTACCAGCGCCGTCTTTCACACACTTTATATGATTCATATCTCTCGTTCTCCTTTCTCTTGCTTTTGTAATGCGATAGAGCTCCTTCTGGCCTCTAGGACTGTCCAGTGAGTCATATAACTTCTCCTGCGCCTTAGCCCTGGACACTGCTACCGCCTTTTTTCCTTTCTCTTGCATTCTTTATAAATCTTCTTCTTTTCTTCTTTCAAACTGTCGTTCCCGTTTGCTACACCCTGCCAAACTTTAAACGCAACCTTCTTCTCTCTCAGACTTTTTTGCACCTCTTCATTCCACCACCATGTATCCCTATCTATTATACCTTTCCCTTTTGATTCTCCAAACACCTCTTTTGCTACTCTTCTAATACAATCCGCCATCTCTTTCCAACACTCATTAACAGATTTTCCTTCCATATCCTTCATTTCAACCATCTTGCCTACTACCTGGCTCTTAAACATACTTGCACATTCCTCGTTATCTAACATACGCCATCTGGTTTTAGGTGGGGGCCGTTCTTTGTTTCCCCTAGAAAGGACACTAACTTTTACCTCCATTATCACCAATCTGTGTTGGGAGACTAAGTCTTCGCCTGGCAGCACTTTAGAGTTGGTAACGCATTTGAGATGGTTCCGTTTGACCAGAAAATAGTCAATTTGCGTCCCGTGGTGGCCACTCTTGTAGGTTATGAGGTGCTCGTCTCTTTTCTTGAACCACGTATTTGTAATTGCCAGGTCGAAGGCAGAAGCAGCTTGTAGTAGTGCCTCCCCATCAGTGTTACGGTCTCCGTACCCCCAACCCCCATGCACTCTCTCATATCCATCCTTCACTCTTCCAACATGCCCGTTAAAATCACCCCCAACATATAGTTCCTCACTCTCTTGCACATCCAACATGACTCGGTCAAAGTCTTCCCAGAACTTTTCTTTCACGCTATCTTCACTTCCTGTCTGGGGTGCATACACACTAACTATATTCATTACTAAACTATCAAATATCACTTTTACAGCTATCACTCTATCGCTCACTCTTTTGACATCCACCACGCATTCTTTCAATTCGCTATCCAGAACTATTCCCACACCATTTCGCTTGCCATCGCTGCCACAATAATAAAACTTATATCCTTCTCCTATCTCTCTTGCCTTTTCACCCTTCCACTTAGTCTCTTGCAGACACGCTATTTTTATCCTTCGCCTTTTTAGAACATCTGCTAGCTCTCTTGCTCTTCCAGTCATCGTACCTACATTCCAGCTCGCACACCTCATTCTTACTTCCCTTACTCTCCGAGTTTGCGTCTTACGTCGCACCCACCCGTTCTGGTGCGACAACCCTTGTCCACTTCCCGCAGTGGCCGGGTGCTGCCCCTGCGCGTCGCCTGAGGGGTACGCCCTAGCCCTAACATTACTTCCATTTATTAAAGTCATACTGCTTTGGGTTTTGGCTAGAGTTTTATGACCGGCCGCCTGCCTGACGTCAACCCTCCTTGGGAATGCTATTGTGCATATCTTTTAAGTGTAAGTATGCTAAGAATTCCATTTGTCGCCTCTTACGACACCCGCTGGATGAGACGGGGTGGTGGTATTCTTTAAGCCCGGCACCACACGGGGCCGGCACCACATGGCTGCCGAAATTCGTGGAATAATGATGAAAGGTATTATGTAATGTATGTTATCTTATAAGTAAGTATTACTCTTGGGTAGGTATTTGTTAAAAAAACAATAGGTATAGGTGTACTCGCAATCAACATCTCGAGATTGTCGATGATTATTTTACGCGTTTTACTAAAGAAAATGTTACTATTTACCCATATATATATATACTATATATATATATATATACCCATATATATATATACTATATATATATATATATATGGGTAAATAGTAACATTTTCTTTTAGTTTATACTAGTAAAACGCGTAAAATAATCATCGACAATCTCGAGATGTTGATTGCGAGTACACCTATACCTATTGTTTTTTTAACAAATACCTACCCAAGAGTAATACTTACTTATAAGATAACATACATTACATAATACCTTTCATCATTATTCCACGAATTTCGGCAGCCATAAAATCCTGAATTTTCAAAAACAATTGTGTTACCATCCACTCTTGGCAGATTGTCCGACTAACCTTTTAGAAAACCTTCTTCCATTATAAACCATACACGTTTCACTTTGAAATACAAGCACCATTGACTTATATATTACTTAGTTTTTATATCAATGACAAGATAAGTACCTATTATTAGGAAAACGAAGACGATTGAAACAAAATGAAACGAGACAACGCACTGGACTAAGCAGCGCCGAGTCGCGGGCCGAAGCGGGTTGTGACGTATTAATATGAGCGCGCGTAAACACGGAAATTCAAAAAATGACTTAAACTTCTCGTCGTTATAACTTCGGTAATTCTGCATGTGTTGAAGTAAAATAAAAACTACTGTAATGTACACGTTCTACGCTCCGATTTTAGATGTATTTGATACTAATATTTTGACCCTTTTGTGTTCCCCATTCTGTCAATAAATTGATCGAACTGCATGTTAATTTTTATTTTACATACAGGGTCATGACAGTCGCTGGCCAAGCTATCAATAACACAAGGCAGAATATTATTACATTAATTTTAAAAACTGCACCGAAAAATACACTTTAAAAAATACATAAGTATTTCAAAATGTAATAATTTAAGGAAAAAGCATCCACATAATCCCCAAAACGACCCTGGGTGCCCTGACCAAAAGTTAATAAATATAATTGCTATGGGGTCGAGAGACAAGATTAATTAATGATACCTGTTAAATATATGCGTTGGCGTAGTGAATAACACAAAGGACTTTTTGTCTCTATGCTGCTGACTAATCACTAACCTTTTAATTTACTAGGTGCATAATAGATATTCTTAAATCGTTCACTGAATACTTTTACATGTGCTTCTGAAGGGGTCGAGATCTTGTGTCCTGAAATAAAGGCGTTTCGTCTAGCTTAGGCAGCAGTCTTTCGCAGTATAAAACGCATGTATTATTCATGATACCCAATATGATACTATTTATGTATTGTGGTGAGAAAATAAATCTTTATCTTATCAACATCATTAAAAAAATTGATTCAGTAATATTAAAAAAAAAATCCTAAAATGGGCAAATTACTACATACTCAATGGTAGCCTCTTTGTCAAAAAGATACGATATACAATTGGGTCAGTGCGTGGCGAACACACATTATAGTTTACAACATGCATTCCGGACACGAAGTTCGCGGCTATTCAGCTAAAAGTTATAACAACATTCAAATGCATGGCGAGGGTTTACTATCTACTACTGTTTTTAATTTAATAAAGTAATGGAGGTGATCAACGCTTTGCTTTGTTACTAATCATATTCAAATGGGCGAAATTAAATTAATTAAATGTTAACTAGAGCGTGTCAGTATGTAATGTATGGAATATTAATTCGGAATAGGTAGAATTTTTACCTTCCGTATTCAGTCTGTTATAGCTATATTGTGAATTTAAAACTATTCCTATGTAGGAAGACAAACGACTTTATGTAGGCTTTAGAGATCTCGTACAACCGTCTATTTGGGTCCACTAGTAGTACATATGTCTATCAACACACGTAATAAAAACCCGAATAGCGTAACCCCATTAAACTAATAGTATGCGTGACACTTCCTGGTTTATCTACCTCACCTCGGTTTATTACCAAGGTCCGGTTTCCGATTTGTCGGTACCTACAAGGCCTACTCTCCCTAAATAGAGATTCCAGCATCATTAAAAGACAATAATTTTATTTCGTTCCTTATGTTAAGCTAAAATAAGGTAAAAAGTTAAACAAAGTTATAGACCTCCATAATGAGTTTTTACAAAGCACCATTGATCGTTAAGTATTTTTTAATTATGTAACAGCCTCCGATGTCTACTAGTTAACCTCGACATTACCTAATTAAACGTTTATTTTTGGAGTGCTCCGCCAAATTTTGCGAAAATGGCGATAGTTAATTATGCAATCACTTCCGAATCCAACAATCTTATGGTTTTATTTGGATGCTGGAGGACAGATGGGGAAATCCTAAAGTAGATAAATGATCGATAGGGCCAAAGAAGCATTCGCAATCCTTAAGATACGCAACAGCTACTATTTTGGATATCATCCTTGGATATCCCAAATACATAGAAGTTTTGCGTAACGTGGGATTTTGGTTATCCAAAGATAACATTTAAGGAAAACCTTGAAGTAGGTTTAGCTAGAAACCTCTGAAACGAGGCCTCTGAAAGGCCTCTGAACGATTTTGACCAGTTATCACCTATTTTGACAGAATAATCTTGTTGGCTTTATACGTTAATTATCACCAGCCACAGACCCTTATATCGTAATCCTATACTGATATTTGATGTATTTTAATATTGGGGCCTCTATTGAATACCGTTGATAATATTCGCATATTCATAAATTATTTGGTTGGGTACCTAACTGTTTATATCGAATTTGCGTAGTTAACAATAGTACATATTTTATTTCCAATGAATGATTTCATTCAAAAATATACAATGAGCTCAAACTATGATAATAAGTTGGTGTTATTGTGATAAGCTGAAAACATCCGTAAAAGTTAAGGAATTGGAAAAGGCGTTAATTTATTCGTCAAATAATAGTGTTTTGTACGCACATAGCTTTAATACTGACGTTATTTAGATCCGTGTTTCGTTTATTTAACTAATTGTCTATACTCTATTCGATCACGTACGAATGTGAATATGACGTATTGGTGCTAAGTGAGCACGACAATTTTCATGTTTAAACAGTGCTGTCATCTTGTGAATTGCGTCTTTCATATATTTACAGTGTTACGTAGGTACCAGAGACGTAGATCCCGATATCAGCCGTATCAATAATGATACAAGGCTCCCAAACCACAGTGGCCACCAACGTGTGGCGAAAAAAGAAAGTATAATGATCAGGATACTTGATATTCTATCTCGCTTCGCTCGCTCTTACATTCTACAAGTCAAGTCAATAAGTGGGATCAGTCAGGATGCAATTTTTATTTATGTTAAAATATTTCGTTTGATACCCTCTTTTTGGGCTTCGCCTCGCTCGGGTTTAACCCCATTGGGACTCGAGGACTCAAGCTAAGATGTCGGATCATTGAGCTAAGTAAACAATAAAGATGGGTCGCGCTTACCGCAAATAAATCTATTTCTACTATTTAGTTATGACTTTTTTGGAAGATACACAAGAATAACAATGTCACGTAGGTACTATGATAGACCAGTCAGCTGGAGATTGATCAATGATCAGTCAATATATATTTTTTTGACTGTCGACAAATAAATCTAAGTAAGGCCAAAGAACCCGGCTTTGTTTTTTGTCAATAGAGCATTCAATAGAGTTGGAAATCACTTTATTGAACACTTAAATGGTGGTAAAGTTTTAAATACTGGTACCCAGCTGCATCCGGTTAGGGAAACTAACCCCAAGAAAGTTGGGCAAATGCTAGGCAGATGATGATGACTGTATATAAAATAATCCGTAATGTTTGTCAACAGGTGGTCACAGTACATTCTTCGCGCTGCTCAATACCTTCGTCCACATCGTGATGTACTTCTACTACATGGTGGCAGCTATGGGGCCCAAGTACCAGAAGTACATCTGGTGGAAGAAATACCTCACCGCCTTCCAGATGGTAAGTGTCTGATAAACTATATAAAAGTTATATTACATTTAGCAAAAATCCATCACAAAGGAGAAGGAATCTGGTTTCTTTGAATGATTTCTTACGTACAGTCGAACAAGCTATTTGGTATACACGCAGATCTCTCTCACACAGAGACTCATCACGAAAACTCGAAAACCGCTGGACGTATACAAATCAAATTAGGCAGGGAAGTAGTTTATAGATAGTAGACGTCCGCTAAGAACCGATTTTGCGACAGGGCCGGATTAGGGAGGTCTAAGGGCCCTCGCAAGTTTTTATGAAAGTCCTTCATTTTAATGTTGACGAGGTTCGTGATTTTATTACAGTAACCTCCACCACGAAAACCCTTTTCGTCACACGTAAACATCATCACTTCATATCTTCATAACCACGCAGACGAAGTCGCGGGCAACAGCTAGTATCTTTATAATTTTAGAACATTAACAATATTGATTGCAATTTTGGTTTTATAAAGCGTTTGGCGTTATGCGACTGATGTCAAACGCTGTATCGTTTGTAATCTTAAAAGTAAATGCAACTTGCATGCATAATACCTGCTGTGGCATAATACTAATACTAAGGCTTTGTACATAATACCTTGTTCGACCGTACATTGTATGCATTTACAAGATTTTTTTGTTAATAAAATGTAAATAAAATAACCACTACTAGTACGTATGAGTTAAATATCTTACGAAATTAAGGGAAAAAACATACATGGCATAATAACCACGACGAATAGAACAATTTTGTTAATAATAGGTTGTTTTAGTTATTATTAACATATAATTGAATTAAATCTCACGGCAGTTTTGCCGTTTAAGTTATATTAGTGAAATAATAATAAACACTGCTATTAAACTTAATGCTTTTAATTAAGCAATAGAACTAGTTTCTGGTAAAGCTGAAATAAAGGCTAAATTAGACTTGTAGAAAAAACGAATCAACGGATTACGTACAATAATGAATAGCAGTTCTAAAAATAAACGAACAAAAAAAAACAGTTTTGTTTGTTACGATTTGATTCGTTGCTTACGTTCGTTCCGACACCATCGTCGTAAGTTCTTGTTATAAATATACTGCCTAAAGTGATGTTACTTCATTTCATGAAAAGACGTTTACTATTGAAATGTAAACCTTATGTCAATGACTTACAAGTCACAAGATGTGCCCTCATAATTTTAAAGGACTGTACAATGAAACTAGGCTTTAATTTTCTTTATGGCTTTAATTTCTTAATTTTTACACAAATCTATTATCTCCTCGCGAGGCATACGACAAAATAATCGTTTTCATTAATCATCATCATTATCTTGCCATAATCCCAATTCGTTTAGGGTCTGGGCATCATGTTTTTTTCTTCCATACTTCTCTATCACTTCTCATCTCATCAGATACAGGAAGTGTTTGTTGTGCCATATCAACCCATCCACATTCATGCTCAAAAGTTTCCTCACGACATTTTCCTCATTCCCCTACTTATATCATAATTATGCCGTTGTAATCGTTTTCATTAAGCCCCTTAACTAAACATAATATATGTATTCCCACAGGTCCAGTTCGTGATGATCTTCACCCATCAGCTCCAAGTGCTGTTCCGGCCGTCGTGCCAGTACCCGCGCGTGTTCGTGTACTGGATCGCCATGCACGGCTTCCTCTTCTTGTTCCTGTTCAGCGACTTCTATAAGGCGCGCTACTCCAAGTCCGACCGGAAAGCGAGGACCAATGGACTCTGCATGGTACTTAGAACACATGATTTAAGAGCTCTGCCCCGCGGCTCCTAAGGGTCGCAACGTGATGTTATGTAACCTGAACAACCTTGCTCAAGAATTCGTATCAATTACTTTTAGCTTTTTGAAATTTGACTAGTAATTCCAAAGATCAGCCCATTCTAAAAAACAAACAAATTAAAAAACAATATTTGACTATATAGATTTAAAGTTATGAGAGATAAGTATATTAGAGTAGTATTTAATTATCACCTCATAACTGAATGCTTGAGACTCCGGATTGGTTCGGTTTAGCATAACTACGCCCAAATTATTATCACAATCTCATGTTACCAGGAAAATCAAATAGCACATTACGCGACGCCCCGCACGCTTCCGTATCTAGCGGAAAAAGTACGTGCTTACTTATGAAATTTTAACTTTTCAAGATTGTGTTAACCTCGAGTTTTGTTCAAAAACGTGGTAAATAACAGTCAATATAGTGGTTTCCTGGTATCGACTGGATAACGAACCATTAATGATAAGTAGTTTACTTGACCGTGAATAAAATAACCATTTTCATAAATTGGGAGTGGTCCAAAAATGTTGACAGGTATAGACTTATTTAATGGATTGATTAGTCTAAACAAATAAACCATCATAAGTGTAAAAAACAATAACTTGGTGCTAGTTTTGAGTGTTGTGACTTCGAGTAATATTCAGCGTCACAGAAGTACCGAAAAAACGCACTTTAAAAACAACTTTAGTATATTTCGATGGGTTCTTGCTCTTCAATTGCCAAAATAATATTTTTTTGTGGTGAGGTAATATCAACAATGTTTTTGTAGCCAAGTAAAACAGTCTCACTAAGAAGGTGCAATTACCGCATCAGGATTATTTGCTGAACACTTCAGGGCACCGCGTGATCTCAGCAACCTTGTTCAGCCACGTGCGTCACTTGGGCGCATAATGACAGTCATGGTCTATGAGTAGTGTGTGTATTGACATATGTAAATGTTCACAGACCGTCATGGACGACAGCAGCAGTTCGCTGAACGGCAAGAACGGCTACAAACAGGAGGCGGAGGCGCAGGTGCCGAGCTCGTACGCGTCGTCAGGCGCTGACGCCTTCGTGCGGCGCCGCCCCGTGTCGTAGTGCGCGCCTAGTGAACTGTGTGCTAATGTTAGAGACCATATCGAACCTTCCACGTTAGTGTCCATCCGCCGCTCGCCGAGACTGATGTTTGCACTACGAGACTGTGTACCGCTCGTGCGACGGACGCGAGTGCGTAGTGCGCCGGCCGACCGACCGCGGACCCTAGGTCGAATAATGTTTCAGACTATATTTCTACAATGAATTTAGATATAAACATTATTACTTCTATAAAGTTTGTTGATGCACAAAGTCACTATTTTGGATCTTGCTTGGATTGTCTAACTGCCTTGTAATTTTTTTAAGTACAAAGTATGGTTATTGAAAGTTTCTATAAACTGTTGAAAATCAAATTAACGATTGATGTGAAATCTAGTCGCGTTTTTGCGATATATTGTTTTCCTATAGTTACTGAAAGCAAGGATATGTTATTGCAATCAATAAATTATGACAACAATTAGTTTTTTTTGTCACAATAAATATTGGTATTTTCTCGATAGGCGAAAGTGAGATGGGCATTTTGTATTATGTATATATTTTTATTATTTTAAAGTAAAACTTAGTTATGGATGGTATCATGAGTAACGAGGTGTACTAAAGGTTAACGGATTTTTGTAAATATATTTTTATTACTAGATGCTAAATCAAATAATGCATAATTATGTTACCATACGTTTGTTAGATATCCAGTGTAGTCTTACTAACAGCAGTTTATTGTTCCCTTCTATGCCCTGTGCTCAAGTACACTCATACTTCCGCATGAAACTTTTATACTTACTGAATTGTTTTATATGTTTTTGATGAATGATAACAATGCTAACAAATTGATCATAAAATTTTGGTTATGCACAATGCGTTTTTTTTATTGTTTTTGTTGTTACAAAAAGTTTTCCTGTAACGGTTGCGAGGCTGTGCACACTGCAGTGGAATTGCAAGGAAATAAGCAGTTTGTGTTAGATAATTAAAGTACTCTGTGTAAATGTTCAAGGTTTTGAGAAGTAGAGTTGCAGTGTAGCTCTTGAAGTAAATAGCGAATGTGCACAGTCTCCGACCGCGCCGAGTCATCACTATAATGTTTAAGTATTATTTTATATCATGTTCTGGTATTACGATGCTTTAAGTGTTGTGCAATATGGAGTGCCGGTTGCTTAGATCGCAGGCGGGCGAGTCCGACACAACAGTCCTGCTCAAGTAATTGCTGCGAATACACTCTTTTGCAAGTTTATTTATTACTTTATTAAAGGATTTTACAATTGATACACTTTTTTTTCCTTTACCTTACGATAACGATAAGATCAGCACGACTCACATTACACGACATGTGGCCAGATCTGGGTTGAAGTTAGCACCACTTCGTGTAATATTTTGACGCCATTTTGCGTCATGCTTTACCGTTTAAAATTGGTTTCAAAGATAATGTGTAAAAGTATCAAGATGACTTGTTTGGTTATTTAATGCACTCGAATAAGTAACTAAACAAGTCATCTTGATACTTTGTTTACGAAACTATTGTGCATTTCATGTTTAAAGCTATTGTCAGACTTGATAATAATATTTATTATTATAATCTCAACACAAGTCTGGATTCATAGAAATGCATAAACATTATTAATTCACTTTGTAATAGGCACTGGTATATTTTATGGCGTCGAAGGAAGTGCACTTAAATCGTAGTTTAATAGACAAACTAGGTTCAATAACTTGCTGAGTTATTATTAAAGTAAGTAATACTTACCTTAACAATAATTGTCCAATATTTTCAATGTCTAGACTACCTAGTCATTCAAAATATTGCACAATTGGCACTTTAACCGTCAAATAAAGCGCCTGCAAGTTGCAAGGTAATGGCACTCCCACACCGGGACCATTCGCCTTCATTAGGACTTCAGTGAGTGAGGAGAACCCAGCATTACAGTGCGGAACCAGGTATTGATAGAACTTGTAACAACGATTTGTTTCTATAAAAAATCAAATCTCGGGGATTGTTACAGTACAGGCAAATGCTCCGGTGTGGAAGGAAAAGATTATGTGAAGAATGATATGAAGGAGAAGAGTAATTTTTTGATGCCGTGACAGGGGAGAATGGAAGAATAAAGTGTGTTGCGCCCACCCCAAATAGAATGGGACTAGAGAGCAGGAAAATGATGATGAGGCTCCAGTGAGGAAGCGATTCCATTACATTCAATGTTAAATTGGTACACGAAAGATAGTGAGATTACCAGAGATGGCCACATACATGCACAATAGGCTTGCAAGTCCAGTCCGTATCACAGTCCCCTACTTTTAGTCATGACAGGAGTGTTTCTATGGAGAGACGTCTATTTCATTCAGAAAAAAAGTTTCAAAGACGAACGGGAAAGACTACCAATTTTCCCAGTGAACCAAACCACAGGTTTATCCTGAAGAACGTTATTGAAGCAGATCAAGAAACTGATAAGAACCCAATCTTACCTTCTATACCTACTGGAACCAATAAGTATTCAACACAACTCAAATAATTTGCTTCAATTAACTATCATGCAATTGGAAATGTCCATCTTCGTAAGCAACCGACAAGATCCCTGTCCCGTACAGAAATATCAAATTGATCCCTAACTGAGGAAACAGGTTGTCAATAGTTGAAAACTAAAAACTCGTTTGGTATGAAGGTGGTCGTACCTGTTCTGATATTCCTAAACAGGCTCCGTCAGATACTTTGCGGATGACTCCGAAGGGCTCACAACAATATAACTAAGTCGGTGCAATTTATGTACCTACCTTCTTGCTAATGCAACAAACAAGTTCTTTTTTATCTGATGGAGAAGCAATCAAGCAGATAACTACCTGGACTCCTCACTTGAAGGCACTTAATTGGTAAGCTACTTATAATTAACAATTAATAAATGATCCCAGAGATAAAGCTGAAATTCTACATTTATTTCACAAGCACCCAAATTCGTAAACTTGGAATTGATATAGCAACGCCACTTGGCGGCAAAAGTCGGCAACTATCAATGCTTAGCTAAGTGGAAAATTCCACTTTCTTGTGATCACATGTGACTGTTCCCAATTTACCAAGGTAAATTATCCAGTTTTTTTACTCGAATTCTGTTGGTCACGCAATGTCGATTGCTTGCTAATCCACGCAACAAATTGTGTTACTTTAGATTAAAGCAGTCATTAGTTTTATTGATTGATTCATCGAACCTATAAAACATAACCTACCTACCTCTAACTGGACGTTTTCAGCACAAATTCCAACACCTGTTTATCATTAAGCACCCATAATGATGGTGTCCAAGGACATCTCTAGGTAAGTGGCTATGTTTATGTGCTTGTGTTGCCCAATGGACCAATCATTTACAAATAATATTATTATGGTGATTTTAGTGGACCCTAGTATTTTGCAAATAGTAACATTTCGCCATGGGAAAATTAGTTAGTATTACTTGGCCGGTGTCCTTTGCGGGTAGCACGGTTTTAGGGTAAAGATTTGTTACCCAATAACTTAGTGCTCTGATGAAAGTCTATTATAGGCACTGTAAGGTGAATCTGACTAAGCAGTCTTGGGATAGGTGACCTATAAGATAATTAGGTACATTCATGAATAGACACACTCGCAGCACAGAATTTATAATGCTTATTGTTGAATATATTGCACTTAGGCAGGGTTTAGGTATGTACCTTAGATTAAAATATCTCATTTTATAAAGCAATGTCAAACGTGCAAGCAAGATGATGCGATGATGTGCGCGTTTTATATGTGCAATGTATCGTTGGTCTAGTGGTCGACTACTAAGCAAGAGGTCCTGGGTTCGATACCCGGGTCAGGCAAAGTGCTATTGGGTTTTTCTATCAGGAATCATCTCAGTTAGCAGCCACAGAGTCTGGATATTTCCCAGGATGATGGCAATAGGCTCGCCCTTTATGGGCCTGCCACACGCACAGGCTTCACCAGCGTGTGGTAGGCCCATTAGATGGGACTTAAGTAAAACTGGCGAAATGTGGATGTACTAGTATGCACAGTGTACATCTCTGCCTAACCTTTTGGGGATTAAAGGTGCGATGTTATGTATTTATGTCTTTATAGCAGTCATCTAAAAGTAGAGGATACTTTTGGCGGAATACCTGAAAGATCCTTAATACCTATCTACTTGGTTTTGCATTAAAATAAAACATTCTTACAATTGTCACAGATTAGGTGCCGTTATCATAATCTAAGAAGGAATTTAAAAAGAGTAGGTACCTAAGCAAGTTGATCACATAAAAGCATCGTGGGAATTTTGAAATCGATAAGATAATAAAATCCTATCACAATCTTTGAGTGAACCCTTAAAAGTACAACTCTACCTTACCATAATATGTTTTAATTAATCAGATTGCCAAACATCGTAATTAGCAGAGCTTGATCAGTTTGATCTGGTTTGATCGTTTGATGAAATATCGACAAAATAACTAGGCGAAAGTTTCCTGTTGGTACAGCCTGCGACAAACGTCTTGGATCGTTTCGATATTTTTTATAATAAATATGAAGAACCTACCTACCTTCTGGAAACCTAATTATTGTAAATTAAGTAAATTATTCGTTCTTGATCCAACTTAAAACCCCTTTAACAATACTCTTAGTTTTGTAATATTTACCAGTAGGATTGATTGACGATTGGTAACATTAAAGGCAAGGTTTCATAATAGCAAAACAGAAGTTCGACGTATTTCACTAACTGTTGTACAAATCTACAATGCAAAGCACATTTAGTAAATAAATTAAAACGCACAATTAAGAAGGTATTATAATGCCTATTTTGTTTTTACTTAACATAACATACATTTCAATTTGAGTAGATAATAAAATAGTAAGAAACTTAGTAACCTACCTACCTACCAATATAAATTATTTATCATTGTTATTAATGAAACAATAATGATCGGAAAATCCTAATATTTCACACACTTAATGATTAAGATTGAATTACTCGGTACTCTGTTATTAAACTTTTTGCTGGTATGAGGTATGATGTTTTATGGACTCTGTCTCTACCGTATCCAACATTCAATGGCTTTGCAAACACTAAACTATGTTTTAAAGTATCTTTAATGTATGTAGGTACAAGTTTTGTGGCCACACAGAAACTATAGAAGTATAAACATAACTATGCGGATATATTAGGTACGTAAGTACCTACATTAACACTCACAACTTCAGTTGTGTTTACCGAATCACAAATGTTTCGTTGAAACACTTTCGAGGAAATCTCAAAAGTACATAGAGTTGTCATCATCATCTGCCTAGCCTTTTCCCAACTATGTTAGGGTCGGCTTCCAGTCTAACCGGATGCAGCTAGAGCACATAGAGTTGTAATCATCATTATAATATGTAAAAGTACACCACGTATAAAATAAACTACGTGCTTAGATTACAACTCTTTCAACTATTTGAATTGTTATATCTCAAAAACGGTGGCCCTTAGAAATGAAAGTGTTAAGACATTTTTATAGATTATTATCTGATCTATACTTGCGACCCACGGATGCCCCTCAAGTTAAAGGGGAAAATATACAAGTCCGTGATTAGACCTGTCGTACTGTATGGATCAGAGTGCTGGGCTTTGAAAAAGATGGATGAAAAACGATTGCATGTAGCGGAGATGAGAATGTTGAGATGGATGTGCGGAGTGACAAGAATGAATAAAGTGAGGAATGAGTATATTAGAGGAAGTTTGAAAGTAGCACCTGTTACAGAAAAATTGAAAGGAAGTCGTTTATCTTGGTATGGTCATGTAATGAGGAGGGATGAAACGCATGTGACTAAAAAAGTGATGGATATAAATATTGATGGATGGAGAGGGAGAGGAAGGCCAAAGAAAAGATGGATGGATTGTGTGAGGAATGATATGAATGAGAAAGGAATAAATGCCACCTTGACGTGTAACAGGGAAGAATGGAAGAAGAAAACGTGTTGCGCCGACCCCAAATAGAATGGGATAAGGGCAGGAAGATGATGATTATCTGATCTATACTTTTGTCTTAGCTAATTTTATGATAAAACTTACAATTTTGCTGAAAATCGCGAAAAACCCGTTTTTGTGACCTTTGACCTCGAATTTTTTTTCCAGGTGTCGGATCGATGACTTTTTACATTTAATTTATAATGGTGTTTTGAACAATCCTATCAATTTTTCAGCCGGGTGGGAATTAGTGCAACCTTGGATGTCTAAATTGACCGGACTAATACAGATACACCGAGATTCGTTGTGTTCAGTGTAAAAAATCCCGAAAAGTGACTAGTCCCATCAAAACACAACTGACTGTTTGGAATTTCAAAATAACAGCTTTTTACTGAATGCGGGACATATAACAAAAAACATATTTTTGTCTGTTACGGCTTATCTCTGAAACGGCTGGACCGACTTTTACTAGCAGATAGTTAGCGGATGATTTATTCTTATAACACCAGCAATCTGTCTAAAAACCTAAAAAAGATATCAACAACGAAGCAACCAGGCCAGTCAACCAGTATAAGTCGGGCTGAAAGGATTTTAGAAACTGACTCATAAACTAAAACCATAAGCAATTATCACATCACCAATGAATTAAGAAGGGTTTGTTGAAATTCACATCAGAATATAGGTACTTAATCAATTTACAAGTCGTTGATTAAATAATTTGAACAAGGTGATGTTAAGGGACCAAACACATTTAGGTACTTAACACATACGAACAATCGATGCAGGTACCTAATGAATGTTTAAAGAACTTTATTATACATAACGTATTCGTGTCCGTTTCGATTGCTCGGCCACATTGTCGTAGAATTAAAACGACTACGTCAACATTACGAAGGAATTTGTAGAACACTAACAGTGCAAACCGCAAATTCGTAGATATAATATTCAGAAAGTTATAAAGGTTTAACCATGGCCGCGCGGTTGAAACGTGGAGGACCGCGCGGCCACGGAGTTCTATCAAACGGAGCTTAGTAGAGGTTCCATTCTTTTTGTTAACCACTGATACGATTTCGAAGAAAATGTAGATAGTATAAATAAAGGCCTAATGTTTGTAATTCACGACCTACAGTACTTAGAAGTTATGGCCGCGCGGTTGAAACGCGGAGGACCGCGCGGCCACGTAGTTCTCTTAAACGAAACTTAGTAGAGATTCCATTCTTTTTGCTAATCACTAATACGATTTCGAAGAAAATGTAGACACTATGCATAAAGCTGTAATGTTTGGACTTCACGACCTATGGCACATAAATGCTATAATCCAAGTTAGAAGTAGGGTGACCAAGATTTATAGATATTATAAAGAAAAAATATTATGTAGAAAGGATCATAATCATTATCATCTACAGACTGAATTCACCCACTGCTGGGTATAGCTTCTCTTTGTTGTGCCATTCTCCACGGTCCTGCGCCAGCCTCATCTGCCTGTCACGCCGCTGGACGACCCACACTTCTTTTTAACCGACTTCAAAAAAGGAGGAGGTTATATGTTCGTGTGTATGTATTTTTTTTTTTTTTTTTTTTTATGTATGTTACCTGATTTCTCCTCCATTTGTGAACCGATTCTCAAAATTCTTTTTTTATTTGAAAGAGTATACTCCGGAGGTGGTCCCATTTAAATTTGGTGAAGATCTGATCCTGATCTTCGGAGATATACAATAGAACTCTTCAAAAATAGACGGCAAATCTGTCGTGATTGCTGCAATCGCTTGGATGTTTATTGTTTACGCAACATCTTAACTTACCATCACGCCTGTATGCTCTGGCGGGGTACGCAGATGTGTACAGGACGCCCAGATTTCGAGAGTTAGGTATGTTAAGTTCCATTTTATTGCGGATAAGCCTATTACGTGACATGTATTGTTAACAACGTAAAATTAATGAATATCAAATATTTGTAAAGGATATTACAACTAAAAATGGAAAAATAAAAAAACTTTTTTGCAAAAAATAAAACCGACTTCAAAAACACAAAAAAGTGAAAAATAACTTTAGCTTCTGAAGTCGGTGACAAAAAAACTGAATAAAACAAACAAAAGTCACCGACTTCAGAAGCTAAAGTTATTTTTCACTTTTTTGTGTTTTTGAAGTCGGTTTTATTTTTCCAGTTCTTCTTTTTCAAAATGTTTATCAGATTTCAATTCGATTCCTTCTCACACTATACGCAATAAGATTTAAGATGTCATTATAAAATAACTACTTCTTAAAATTGTAAAGCGTCGATTATCGCTAAAGCCAATTTACCACTAATTGTTATAAAACAATACTCGTGGCTTAATAATATCTGCGACTCAGGTCGATCTTTAGGTTAAGCCGCTCTTGTCTAGGTTGGTCTGTGGATGGGTGACCGCCCATTACATAGGTAGGTACCGAGTTTCCTCCGTGCCTCGGAAAGCACGTTAAGCTGTTGGTCCCGGCTGCCATATTATTAAATAGATCTTTGACAGTCGTTACAGGCAGTCAGTGACCTGAAAGTCTGTCGACCAGTCTTACCAAAGGGTATCGTATTACCCAGTATTAACTGAGTTGTGGAGGTCAGATAGGCAGTCACTCTATGTAAAACACTGATATTCAGCTGCATCATCCGGTTCGACTGGAAGTCGACCCCAACATACTTGGGCAAAAGGCTAGGCAGATGATGATGATGATGGTGTTGTAAAATAATAAACGACTCTATTCAAAAGTATTTTTTTCAAAAAAATAAATATTTTCATTACATTGTGACATTAATTTGAGTTTCTATACTGACTGAAGGTCCGTTCTTCATACTGAGCGAGTTAGGTTTGCTCTCAATAATAATAGAAGTCACCTATATATAAAAATGAACTTTAATACAATGATTCAAAACTCTGTTTTAAGGTTGATGTGACACAGATACCGCGGCCTCGGCACAAGGGCTAAGAAGGTACATTACTAGTTTTTAGTCAGTAGAAGTCTGACACTTCATTTCGCTCTGCCCAAGAGTGGATTTGATGATTTCCCACCCCCCAAAAAAAAAAAAAAACTTGAGAGGTGTCAAGGGACACCCGGATGGAACGAAGTTTTGAAAATAACTGGCTTGCTTTCTATGAGAGAGATAGAGAGAGACAGACAGAGAAACACGCGCACTCCGCACGGCTTGCAACTACAACTATAGCAAAAAGTGTCGTTATAACTTTTGGTCTTAATTTTTTCCGTCTAGCCCCATTTCGCAACGCGCGAAAAGGAACTTCGTTCCAAAAAGGTTGATGTGACAAGGTAGCCCGCGAAATTCCAATTTTCTTACGTATTTTGCAATTTGCCGGTCAGGTCAGGTTGTATGATAAATAAAATAGGATTTGCGACCCTAACGTGGCATGTTTGTAAACGCACCCACGACACAGGAGAAATTCCTAGTGTGGGGCAAAGTTTAAAAAAAAAATGTGACTTTACTGAGTAATATTGATTAAATTCACCAATACAACCCTCTCAGTTCATGAAGGTTCCTTGAGTGACTATTTGATGAAAAAGGCATTATCTCTAATTAAAAACAAATTTTATGATGTTGCTTAATTAATTCAGAGAAATATAATGGTAGTCCTATGATTAAATGAGTAATGAGTAAAAAAAAAAAAAAAAATTCTGTAGCAAAATGTTAAAACCAGTATTTATACCAATACGGTGTTAACATTTTGGCATAAGTACTTCTTTATCCAATTTACCATTCTTTTGCGTTTCTGACGTTCTACACCCAAACCTTATTCCCTCATAATAAATAATATGCCTGAGGCTTATGTCCAGCAGTGGGCGTCTTTCGGCTGAAATGATGATGAAATAATATTATATGCACGTAAAAACGAGGCTTTCGGAAATGTCTGATTGACGCACATTAAATTTTAGTCACCCTACTTCTAACTTGTACTATAGGTTTAAAGTGCTGTAGGTCGTGAAGTCCAAACATTAGGGCTTTAAACATACTGTCTACATATTCTTCGAAATCGTGTCAGAGGTTAGCAAAAAGAATGATACCTCTACTAAGCTCCGTTCATGAGAACTGCATTACCGAGCGTTTCGACCGCGCGGCCATGGCATATATGTGCTGTAGGTTGTGAAGTCTAAACATTAGAGCTTTATGCATAGTGTCTACATTTTCTTCGAAATCGTATTAGTGACTAGCAAAAAGAATGGTATCTCTACTAAGTTTCGTTTAAGAGAACTACGTGGCCGCGCGGTCCTCCGCGTTTCAACCGCGCGGCCATAACTTCTAAGTACTGTAGGTCGTGAATTACAAACATTAGGCCTTTATTTATACTATCTACATTTTCTTCGAAATCGTATCAGTGGTTAACAAAAAGAATGGAACCTCTACTAAGCTCCGTTTGATAGAACTCCGTGGCCGCGCGGTCCTCCACGTTTCAACCGCGCGGCCATGGTTAAACCTTTATAACTTTCTGAATATTATATCTACGAATTTGCGGTTTGCACTGTTAGTGTTCTACAAATTCCTTCGTAATGTTGACGTAGTCGTTTTACTTCTGCGACAATGTGGCCGAGCAATCGAAACGGACACAACGTATTCCTCCAGCCGTTGTCGCATAATAATTTACAAAAATCGAAAAGGTATATCCTCCTTATTAATTTTGACAATATTATGTTAAAGAATAATGATGATTTCGTGAAAGACATTTGCTGTCCTATTTTTGTTGAAAGTATAAACGGAGTCTGGATTGGCGCACGAAACGGGTCAATGTGGCGTCACTTGGGGGAGGCGTATGTCTAAAAGTGGACGTCTTTCGGCTGAAATAATGATGATGATGAAAATAGGCTCGCCCTGGTGGGAGCTCGTGGCTTAATAAGAACTGCCACTCGATTCGATCTTTAGGTAAAGGTGTGCTTGCCTGGGTCGGTCTGTGGATGGGTGGCCGCCCGACATACCGAGTTTCCTCCGTGCCTCGGAAAGCACGTTAAACTGTTGGTTCCAGCTGCCATATATAGATATTTGGCAGTCGTTACAGGTAGTCAGTGACCTGAAATTCTGACATCCAGTCTTACCAAAGAGTACTGTATTACCTAGTATTAACTGGGTTGTGGAGGTTAGATAGTCAGTCGCTCCATGTAAAATACTGGTCTTCAGCTGCATCCGGTTAGACTGGAAGCCGACCCCAACATAGTTGGGAAAAGGCTAGGCAGATAATGATGATGATGAAAATAGGCTATACAGGCCCTATTACATGGCATTTAAACATAACTGGCGAAATGTGGGTGTACTAATGGGTACACCTCTGCCTAACCCTTCGAGGATTACAGACGTGATGTTATGTTATGTCAATAAACCCGGTGCACACCACATCTACTCATGCTTACCACAACCGTATGGAACCTTCCGCTTTTGTGGTCAGTTTTTGCACAGCTAAGCTCAAAGGCATCAATCGATCATCGCTTCAACTATTGATTAATTAATTTGTAATAAGAAATCTCTGTCATAAGTAATATAATAGTACTTAAATCAAAAATTACATTCAGTAAGCATTTGATGTCAGTAAACAAATACTTGTGTGTACGACCACCGTCAGCCAACCACTTAGCTATGCTAAAGTAAGCAAACAGTAGGTAATAAGTATATTGACAAAATATACGTAGGCACTACTTCTACTACGACGTCAAAACATTCTTTTTAGATTATTTTTGTTTGGGGGGGGGAATCATCAAATGGCTCCTCCCGCTCTGGGCAGAGCGGTAGAGAGTGTCAGACTTCTACCGACTAAAAACCACCCATGTTCCTTCTTAGCCCATGTGCCAAGGCCGCGGTATCTCTTTCGAACAACCCGCAGCCTCGACGGGATGGTTTTTAGATCCTTACTTAGAATATGCAACTTACACAACATCACAATATCATGCCTGTAATCCCCGAAGGGTTGGGCATGGTGTACCCAATAGTATACCCACATTTAGCCAGCTAAGTTTAAGTCCTATGTAATAGAGGTGGGGCCTATTGCCACCAACCGGGCACATATCAAGGCTTCGTGGCTGCACACACTTCGAAATAGGTAACACTTTGCCCGACCTAGGAATTTTGGCTATAAAATGTGTTCTTCATTTCCCATGAAAATAAAGACAAGAATTAATTATTGTGGTCAATGATTAACAAGCAACAGATCTATATCGACTAACTGCGTCGATCAATCACAATTCAACTAATCAATAAAAACACAACGGAAAGAAATATCCACGAAGTAAACACTACCCTGCAAGATATAATTTATCTTAAACAAAATACAATATAGGTGGTACGATCACTGGCAGTCAATCGCCATCTCTGCACCATCACGCCTGAAAAAAGAATTACGAGAAACTCATGTAGTCCAACTTATCTCCCTGTATTTTTATGTAACGTTCAGCTTAGATTATCCATAGGGAGGGAGGACCTACATTATCATCACCTGCCGAACCTTTTCGCAACTTTGTTGAAGTCGACTTCCGGTGTAACTGGATGCAGCTGAATGCCAGTATCCAACATCGTGTATAAGTAAACTCCTGTGCTGCGGGTTGTTCGAAAGAGATTCCGCGGCCTCGCACACAAAGGGCTAAGAAAGAACATGGGAGGTTTTTTTAGTCAGTAGAACTCACTCCCTACTGCACTGCACAGAGCGAGCGGTAGTAGTCATTTGATGATTTCCCAAACTCCAAAAAAAAAGGTAGGTATACGCCTTTTTTTTTTTGGTGGGTGGGAAATCATCAAATAACCCCTCCCGCTCTTGGGCAGAGCGAAAGGGAATGTCAGACTTCTACTGATTAAAAACCACCCATGTTCCTTCTCAGCCCTTCATGTCGAGGCCGCGGTATCTCTTGCGAACAACCCGCAGCCCCGACGGGGTATACGCCTGTGCTCGTGTTTTTACCGAAAAGTTACTTAATAATCTAGGCTCGATAACGCGTACGTCATGTCGTACAACGTACTGCGTAATTAATGAAGTACCTACTAATGTACATATTATTAAAGGTAAACAATAAATAATCGATTCCTACTATTGACATTAAACGTCGACTCCACGTCATCTTGCTTGAGTAATGCGTCACAACAAGTATTATAAAGCGTTTGGTTTGCATTTCGTTTTTTTTGTATTTTATTTTAAGAGTTTTTTCGCCCATGCGAATATGACAGAGACAGAGGTGAACTTAATAGCACACCCACATTTCGCCAGTCCATCACCACCATAGTTTTGTCACCATATTTATAATGGGAATTATTAGCGATTTGAAGGATTTAAGGAAACACAATATCTTTAATTTTATCTATTTTTACAAGCTTTTATTGTATGCTCTTAGGTTTAAAGTTGATTCATTTAAGTAAGTAAGTATCCTAAGTCGATAACAGGTTGCTGGTAGCCCTGAAGTGTAACTTATTTATAAAAGCACTGACTTGCGGTCAACGACCCGCTGTTTTCAGGTTTCTCGCGTGCTGAGGTCAGAGGAAGCATAAAAAAAACTTGCCGTGATATGCTCAATATAAATAATCAGGCAATAACGATGGTTAAAACCACTCTAAGTACGATTATTCCATACAGAAAATACGCATTTTGGACCTAGAGTGCGGACCAACAGCCCGTTTTACAGCCCGTCCAAGAGCGGGAGATTTGATGATTGTTATTTGATGATTTTCCACCCGCCCAACAAAAAAAAAACGATATTTTATACATAGGTAGGTACACAATGTCCTTGCTCTTAAAGATAATTATTATTAATTATTAATAGAGCAAGCTGCAACGCTGGTGGGCCTGATTTTCAAACTTCGAAATCTTTAGAAGTTTTTAAACTTGAATAGATGTTTGATTGTTGAAATGTCCAACGCATTCTCTCATCTCGAATGGATTTGAGCAGGCCATCTAGCAATCACAGAGCAGTGAGACAAACAATGAGGCGAAGGCGACGTGATGAGCAGACGATTTCGCCATAGTTAGTAAAAGTTTGGTGAGGCTGGCTAAGATAGACGCAGATATGGGTGAAGGAAGACTGAGAATGGTGATGATGATGCAACCTAGAATGCTTGATAATATTTACTGAATGAACAATAGTTTGATTAATTGTATATACGTTTTAAATAATACGGAGCGATTCTTGACATTTTAATCTTTGCATGATTGAAAATTGTTTATGTAAGTAGGTAGTACTTATTCCTAATTTTATGAAATTATATATTCTAGCTGTTGCCAGCAGCTTCACCCGCTACACCTCGAAAATTATCCCACGGGAAGATAAAATCGGGATAAAAACTATCCTTTGTGTTAATCCAGGTTATAAACTAACTGTGTACCAAATTTTATCCAAATCCGTTCAGTAGTTTTTGCATGACAGAGTAACAAACATCCTCACAAACTTTCGTATTTATAATATTAGTAGGATTAGTAGGAAAGCTATTGAGTGCGTATTACTGGTAATGTATTCTGTAGTTGTTTTAAATTTGTAGAAGATAAATTGAAATGTAACTCGTTGGAAAACCAAAATAAATTAATATTGTCCCAGCCCTTCGCCTTGATGTCTTGTTTATTAGAATATGTATTCATTCATAAGGCTATTTTATTCATAATTATTATGGAACGCATGTCGCACGCCGTTTAGTAAACTAGTTTTCCATAAACTAGTTATGTTAAACTTACCTAGCCACTTACTGTGTAGGTAACATTTTTTTTTGTAAAGATAATATTAATCTATGATTATATCTGATTCCTATAAAAATACCATAATTTAAAAGAGTGGCTGAATCATTATGGTTTCTAACCTAATACATATTTGTTACTAAAACAGTTTTTACACAAAATCTCATTGGTCTATTGGGTTGTTATTATTTAATAGGTTCTGGCTTGGAAAGAAAATAGATGACCTAAAAAGTGCCATAAAGAAAAAAAAAAGAAAAAATCGTGGTAGTAAAGGAATGGCTTTTTCACTTTTGCTTTGTATGATAAGAGTACTTATATCCGAAGCTTAGGATCTAAACTAACTTACTACGTTCGTTGTTTCGACCACCACACACACTCATTGGACAGCTGATGTGTTTAGAGCCACGGTGGGGGGCTACATGTTGTGTAAACTGCGGTCACCCATCCAAGGGCAAGGCAAGGCGTTGTTGCTTAACTCCGACGATCTATACGTCTACACGGCAGACATTTAACGATACCCTCGTGTCCAAGCATGCGTTGGTATGTAAATTAAAATATGTGTAGTAAATACATAGGCACCTACTGATATAATGTGAAGCTGTGATAACATGATATTAAAAACCTGTATTTACTTAGGTACTAACTTACGTAGGTATATGTGATAAATAGTGTGGGTCTTACATAGCATTCTAGATGTATTATTGTGGGAAATAACTTAATGTTTTGAAGTATTTACTAGAATCATCCAGTCCTCAATTATGCGATTAATTTAAACTACTGAACATATAAATAAGGCTAATTATTTAATCTATTCTATGTTTATTTATGGATTTTTTTTCTAAAGGTCCTATCGGTACCTTTAAACAAAAATGTGCATATAGCCTTTTATTTTTACAATCAATAAATAAAGTAACCAAACACGTTCGATGAATGCAACGAGTTTATAGATGCATTGAGTAGTTTTAATTAGTCGTGTTAATTTACCATGTATTAGCTTCCAAGTAATAAAACAATAGAATCATTTAACTGTACATTAAGTATGTACTATAATTAGTTTTCCAGAAGTGTTAACTTTAATTTAATTCTGATCTTTATGTTGATGTAGCGTTAACAATTAGTATTATAAGTATATACTCGTAAACTAATGGTACTATTTATCATTGTCTTCTGAAATCAGTTTGAATCCACAAACACTAGAGCATTAAACTTGAAGAAAGAAGAAGTTAAAGAAAGAGTAAAAGAAGAAGAAGTAACAGAAGAGTAGTAAAAAAAAGAAGTAAATTTCAAAAAGTTACTTTCAGGTTATTATTTTGTACCCTATCACATTGTTGTCCTATTGAACCCAAAGAATGACTGGTAGAGAATGCCTTGTGGCTTGAATTCCGCCCATGTACCTACCACCATTGTTCATGAAGTTTAAATAAAATAATGAATTTGCCTATCGAAATCTCAGTTTTACAAGTCATCAACTCAAATAGTCGTCGTCAATCTAACAATATTGAACGCTTTTATGAAAACTAAGTTATGATTAAGTTATTGCTTCATACTAGCCCATGACTTTGTCTTCAGACTCTTCAACTTGACATTCCGTCTCCGACTGAACAAATATGGACTCACTTAAAAATTTACTGGCAATGAAGATCACGACCTTTGAGAGCGTATATGTGCAAATAAAGATGGACAAATGTTTGTAAAACTATTATTATTGCTTTATGTACGTATTTCATCAAGGGGATTTCAACTGAATTGCGGACGTAACTACGAACACTCAACGCATCATTAAAAATGACAAACTATAAGTTATTTAAGACAGTTGTACCTATATTTACATTGAATTCGCTTACAGTTGTATCGGAATTGTTTGTTTATGGCGACAGTTACATTTTCTAGGAAATAACGTTTGTTAATGGCTCTATAGTTAAATAATTAATATTTATTATTATTTGCAAGTTAAATAATAAAATAACTTAGGGTTACCCTCTGAATGGTTTAGCAGAGGTGTATCCTAATAATACCACACACATTTCGCCACTTAAATTTTTAGTCGCATGTAATAGCGGGCAAGTCTTTTGCCATCAACCGGGCACAAATCCAGACTACGTGGTATCCGAAAGTCCTGAGAATCGAAACCAGGACGTCTTGCTCAGCAGCCGCATTTCCGATCACAAGTTAAATTTAAATGTTGAAATATTTTATAGTATCTGTGAAACCATTCTTATTCAAATATTGTCAGAGAGAGAGAGAGTGCCTTTGAGTTTGCCAAGATACAGTAGAGCCTTCACCTTCAGGCATATCTTAGTACACACGGCGACACATAAAGCTATACATTTCCAGTATAACATGGCCTTGCTTTGTACAGATTTCCCGTACAATGACAGATACTACTAAACTGTTATTGTATACCTTAAGGTCCTGTTTCCACCAAAGCGAAGATAAGCGAAGACGAGAGGAGATGTGCGAAAATCGGCCAATCGCATTAATTAAAATTTACATCAGCAGGGCTATTGCGTATCTTTTAAAATGTCAGTGACTATCATAGTGTCCATCAATCAACAGTCAAATGGTTAGTTTAGTATACCAAATCATAACTATTTGACAGTTAATTGATGGACACTATGCTAGCCACTGACATTTAAAAAGATACGTAATAGCCCTGCTGGTCTTTCGCCCTTCCTGTGATTGGTCGTGTTTGGCACATCTCCTCTCCACTCTGCTCGTCTCCGCTTTGGTGGATCCCGGGCCTAATTGGTCGTCGTATGTACTAGGATATGCATAACTAAGTAAGGGCAAAAAGACAAGGTACTTACGTACATACGTCATTCGTTTCATATCCTGGTGAATCCTTTGTGTGTACTTGTTCATTGAAAAGTGAACGCAAAAGGAACTCGTTACTTAAAACTAAGAATTTAAATCAAGTATTAAATAAAATTACTTAACAAATTATTTTTTCAACGATGAAAAAGATAAAAATAACCTACTCAGAATATCTCAAACCGAAGACCGATAAATCGATATTTATGATTGCGTAATAATCTTTAATAGATTTAATAAAATTGTTTTTATTTAAAATATTGAAAAAATACGAGTCTGCTTTGCGTTTCCTTGTTTTTATACAAAATAAATCTTTGGGGTTTTTGCGTCGTATTGGCAACCTAAAAGGACTGAGGCCAACCAAGAAGGACCTTATTTAAGGAATACAAGTTTTAGTTATAGTATGACCTACTTTACCTTTTTCAATATATGTATATAATTAGATGGGAAATACCGACAACAACAGAAACGGTTGGGTACATACCTCGACTGAGTAAAATATACTTTTATGGTTTGATCTTTTATTTAATTACATCTTGAAAATACCCAAAACGAAAAAGAAACGAAAGAAGTAAATGTCGATGCAATGTTTTTTATTTATGATGTTGTGAATGCTGAAAACTTGTTCCAATTCTGGATTCTATATTTAACTTCATTTAATACCATGTGTATGGAAACAAGTTCATCAGTCAGCCATCTACGAGTTTACGACGGAAAAGCTGCCAATATTCCAATGAACTAAAAAAATTAGAGAATATGGTGCCCCCTTTTTATTTAAAACTGGCCAAGTGCGAGTCGGACTCGCACATAATGGGTTCTGTACCATCGCAGTAGGGAAGCCCCATTTAATTTGTATTATTTTTGTTATATAACAGAAATACACATAATATGTCTTTTTTGAAGACCTATATCTAGACACCACACAAAAATTGGTTTCACGAAAAATGATTTTTTTAGTTTCTATTCCATGTATTTCCCTTAATCTTAAAAAAATATGCTTGTATAAAAATGGTAAAGCTGTTAACGGAATACATCTACCTACCAAGTTTCAACTGTATAGTCTTAATAATTTTAAATATAAAAATAAACGGAAGGACGGACTTACAGACAGACATGACGAATCTATAAGGGTTCCGTTTTTTGCCATTCGGCTACGGAACCCTAAAAATTAGCACACGAACATGCAAGCGTACTCCGTGGTGACCTCTGCGCTGTCACCGACGATGCCCGGCCGTGGATGAAGAGCAGTTCTGGGCTAAAAAAATAAAATTTGAAAAAACTTGTCAGCGACAAGAAGAAGAAGTTAAAATTATAGTGTAATCCGGATTTTACACACGTTGAAATACACTGAGCGCAGTAGATCATTTCTTTTTAAACAAAAAGAGTGTTAATTAACGTTATACACAAGTTCACAACTATGTAGAACAGGTAATTGGTTGTCTCAAGTAACGACTTTACATGTGTTTGATGTAAAGGCTCTTGCATCAACCAGTCAACTTACTGATTTGATAAGGTTTATACAACTCTATAAGCACGGCAGTATGCAAGTGTTATATACAGTTCTTTTATATTTTTGTTCTTTTTTTTAACGTACTTAACGTATGTCAAACATGGGCTTTAACAGATCAGTTATCAAATAAAATAAATGTGTGCCAGAACAACATCTAACGAAGTGTAAATAGGAGTAAGAAGAAGTGACACAGTGAAATTGGAAACAATAAAAACTAAAACTAAATTCAAAAACGCGCACATCGTTAGTAAAAGGTTAAAATGGCGTTGGGCAGGACATACACGGTTATAATCAACCCAGCACACAGCCGTCAACCAAGCATTCTGTACATCAAACTAAGTACCCCTACGCAAAAAATTTTGCTGGGTAACGACTTTTTTTTGGGTCAAACATCACATTTTACGGTAAAACTTAATGTAGCACTGTTAAAACATTGTGCTAGTGGATGCTTTGAATAGTATACGGGTCATGGAGGTCATTTAAGTAAACTTATAACCTGAAAAACAACAAAAACAGTTGTGAAAAATTTGGAACTTTGACCCCCAATATCTCCGTAACTAAGAGGTTCCCAGGTATGGTCTAGAACAGAAAAATGATCGCAGTGGTGGGGAGAACAAGTGCACTTCATTTGCGTTAAGGCTACTTTTACACCCTATATAATAATGGCTTGTGTTTAAACACCGCCCAAAAAAGTACCTATTTCGCAACCAATAAACGGTTACCAAAATGGATTAATGGTCACCAAATACGTCGAACGTACGTCGCCTAAAGCAAAAGCTTTTTCAACGCGCGCTCGCTTCGCTCGCATATTAAATAACACTAATATCTTCTGTCCCCGAAGTGCCGGGCCTCCGCCGGCCTCCTTCGTCGGCCTACGGCCCGGTGCCCATGCCGCCCCTAAAAATTGGTAGTAATATTAATCTTTGAGTTGGATAGAATTTGGTGACCGTTGATCCATTTTAGGAACCAAAAAATTTATTTGGTGCCTAGGCTTAGTCTTAAAAATATTTTTGGTGGCCGTCTAAATTATACCCTATAATAATATGTTACGGGATACGAAAGAATAAGTGGACCACCAAAATAATAATGGAGTAGTACCCTTTTTTGTTTTTTTTGGGGGGTGAGAAATCATCAAATAACCCCTCCCGCAAAGGGAGTGTCAGACTTCTACTGACTAAAAACCACCCATATTCCTTCTAAGGCTGCCTGTCCACAGAAGCGGAGCGAGGCTGCGGAGCGGAGAAACGGACAAATATTAACCAATACGATTGCATACTGGGACCGGAGCGAAGATTTTATGCAGTCTAATTGGTTTATTTTTCTCCGTTTCTCCGCTCCGCAGGCTCGCTCCGCTTCTGTGGACAGGCAGCCTTAGCCCTTGTGCCGAGGCCACGGTATCTCTTTCGAACAACCCGCAGCCCCGACGGGCGTCGGCCCCTTCCATGTTGCTGACATCTCTTTGAGGCGCACGTGGAGCTAGCCCATTACTCACCGTCCACAGGCCCGCGTCTACGGTGGCCGGAAGCCGTTACGTGGCCCCCGACGCCCGGAGCGTCTCCCGAGAGAGGTCCGACGAGAGGTTCCCTTCCTCACGGAGTGGTACCCTAGGGGCGACAAAAGAAATAGAGGGAGACAGAGTAAACGTTGGGAAGACGACTTCAGACAAATGGCGGGCCCTGAATTGACCCGAATAGCTAGGGATCGAGCTGCATGGAAGTCCTTAGAGGAGGCCTTTGTCGAGACAAGCTGCTACGGAAAATAAACCGATTACCGATATACTAAGAAACAAAATTAAGTGTGACAAGTATTAATATAAATAGTGATTAGTGTAGCATGTAAGAACAAGATTGTAAACAGTAACAGTAATAAAGCTTTTTTTTTTACAACTGCATTGAGACAGACGCTAAAGCACATTTACAAAAACAACAAAGCGACTCTGTGTTCAATCTGTATACTATAAAAATAATTAAATAACCTAAAAAAAGTTACTTATTAATTAATAACTAAACTTGTTATAAATTTATACAGGATCTAAAATTCTTAATCAGGTACAAAAAGTCATCACATCGCAGCAGGTCTTAATAGGTACTTACTTTTTTCTGTGAACATAGATAAATGGATAATAAGGATTTGGTACCAAATTAAAGATTAAATCCCTCATAGACAAGTTGATGATGGATTAAAATAATTGATAAATTAGTTTTTATTGTTATTCGATAACAGGTTGCAACTAGGATTAAAACTACCTAGACTTCGTTTGGTTTGATTTTGTCTGTACTGCGCTCAATGAAATATTTTTTCAAAGTGAAAACAAACATTAATGAATTTATTAAGATCATTTATATAGTATTTTATATATCAATTATTAAGATGCTTATTTCAAAATACATTAACTCTGAAAAAACATTAAATTAGATAACAAAGTGCGTTTCTAAGTTACTTAGCACAAAACAATTTTTTGCTGTTTAAACACTAAAAAATAAACAAACAAAGAAATATGAAAGAAAAGAATCACTCTATATCGGAGTACGTATATCATAAACTATTAAATACTATTTAAATCACGTTCTCGAAAACAGCTCTAATTCCATTTCGATGAATGTTGCAATATATCAGTTTGTGGAAGCGAAACATCGATCTGGCTAGGATCATAATTATCTGGAAAAATTCGTTTCCCCGGTTTTCATCTAAGTAGAGCTCGGACGCTCAAGGTACTTAAGTATTGAAGGTACGTACAATTGGGGCTGCGGGTTGTTCGAGTGAGATACCGCGGCGCCGAAAACAAAGGGCTAAGAAGAAACATTGGTGGTTTTTAGTCAGTAGAAGTCTGACACTCCCTTTGGCTCCGCCCAGAGTGGGAGGAGTCATTTGATGATTTCCCACCCTACAAAAAAAAACATACAGACAATTAAATAACACATCGCGGTTCCGTATGGTGTCGGACGTAAAGAAAAACACCATCCCATAACTTCCCGTGGGTGTCGTAAGAGGCGATTGAGGGACTTACCAGAGAATGGGCAGCAGCGTTCTCTGTGCCTTTGTAACAACCATACTACGATCGCCAACCCGCCTGCCAAGCGTGGCGATTATGGCAAATCCCCCCCTTCTGGGGGAGGCCTATGTCACGCAGTGGACGTCTTTTGGCTGAGATCAAATAACACATCACTCAGTCAGTCTAAGCCAAGAGTAGCCAGCGGATGAATATTTTCTATTAACACGTCAGTGTACATTTTGCAGTAGCATGTGAACAGGAAGTGCACGATTACTGTAATAATTCAATTAACGGGTTGATCAAATACTAGGCATAACATATTATATAATAATATCCTTCTAAATCTGATGGTTTTATTTCCGACAAAACTTATGCTTAGGTACTGTAGTACGTCTAGCTACGAAGCTCTGCATAAGTTTTCATTTAGCTGCAAAGTTTTCAGTTTTTAAACACACAAAAAAGGCTTTTTTTGTAGCCTTAACCGTTAAGTACAGTTCTATGAAATTATTTAAATACGGGAAGATAATCGTTTCCATATATAAGGTGTAAAAGTACCCTTAACGCAAACGAAGGGCACTTGTTCACCACTGCGATCATTTTTTTGTTCTAGACCACACCTGGGAACCCCATAGTTACGGAGATATTGGGGGTCAAAGTTCCAAATTTTTCACAGCTGTTTTTGTAAATACTAGTTTTCCAGGTTTTAACTTTACATAAATTACCTCCATGACCCGTTTACTATTCAAAGCATCCACTAGCACAATGTTTTAAGAGTGCTACTTTGAGTTTTACCGTAAAATGTGATTTTTGACCCCAAAAAAAAAAGTCATTTCCCAGCTAAAATTTTTGCGTAGGGGTACTTAGATTGATGTACAGAATGCTTGGTTGACGGGTGTGTGATGGGTTGATTTACACCCTGTATAGGCAAAAGTTTATTTTTAGATCATAACAAAACTAAGTGTAGTTAAGCACGATAAAAAACACTCGCAAGTTTTTACTTCCACGAAGTAACTTTCCGACTCGAATTATATGATCAACCGTATGGATTAATAGAAAAACTCTAATTACTCCATTGTATGTTGTATGTGCTAATAATCACATGAATTCATAAACGCACTGTAAAAAAAAATTAGTAAAAAAATAAAATAAACAAGTATATTTAACTTGATGCTTTGCTTTTTGCCTTTATTACAACAGACTTGCTGAGATCATATCGAGTACATTACATATAATTATTGATTCGGTAATGTCCGGTGTGACACTAGCCCCGGACTGTCGCTCGTCGTTCGCCTTGCCTTCACAAGGTGACAGCCGCCACACACACCGAAGTACTACGACCTTCCGCCCCCCTTCAATTACAACCTTCGAGCAATTTGCTGAACCTAGCATCAGCGGCATGTCAACGCCCTCACAAGTGACATCGCGAGTGTTTTGGTTAACTATGCAAATATTACTTTAATTACTTACCTTACACCTTGACCATGTTGTATATTTGAAGTACCTACAAGTGCGCAGAAAAATATGATCATTATGTGTTTATAATATATTGGTACTTTGATAAATAATATGTTTTAATTAATTGTTTATTATAAGTACGTACTCATACTCATTATTACGTACAGTGACATACACAAGTAAAGGGTTACTTACATAATTTAAAGGGTCTATTTACTAACACAAATTGTATTTTAGCATCATATTCATGCTAGCCAGTGTATATGTTTGTCCAAAGCTACCTGAAAATATAATTATGAATGTTGTTGTTATTAAGTATTGTTAATTTTATTTTCTATTTAATTTGTTTTATTTCAGTATTTACTTGCCTTTTCCCATGAGGGTTGGCAGAACCCACAGAACGCCACCCGTTACAAACTTACATACTCCTGTTTCCTAGTTCACGTACACACATCTAGTCATACACACACACCGGTTGCCAGTAGGTACTACGCACCTGACCGTACTGAAGGACATCACTAATAAGGTCGGTGTATATCCTGCAAAGCCGTCCCCTCCCGGCGTAGCCGCTTACATCTACCTCATCTTCTGGATCTGTCTTTACTTACTTCATCATCTTGAAGTAATGTTTGCAGGTAAATAAACTTACCTACTACTCAAAAAATAGACTAGAATAGGCTAGAATTCAAATCCCAAAACTACAGCAATCATCTTAAATAAACTGCAACAACCTGCAAACATACATGATTAATTATCCAGGGTGGAACCCCGTTTATAGAAAACAATAACTATTAAAACGAACTCCATAATTTAAATTAAAACCACTCGTTCCCTTTTCTCTAACGAAAGACATCAACGAAGTGATTCTTTTGTGAAAAGTGAACTATTAAAATTAAATTGTGTCGTTCATCAAACAGCCTAAAATATTACATTTTACACTGTGTTTACCCGACTGCGGCGAAACTCAAAAGAATCAATAACCCTATTGATATTGTTTTTTTTTTTTCATTCCATTTAATTGTATGCAAATAGGACAATCTGAATTCTGTGAGTTGGCTCTTTAGATCTCTTCATATTCTTCAAGGTAAGTTAGGTTTATTTAAAGACTAGTCTTTGACCGACTAATAATGAAACCAATCAATATGATAATACTGAGCAGAACATAAAACCCAGTTTACTACTGAAGTTATAAAATGAGATAATTTAGGTGTTCCTCCACGCAGAAGTAAGTTAATGATGTGATTTCCTTGACTAGCTTTGGCAATGACCAATTGTCGATTTACCCGACTTTGCACGTAGGGAGGATAATGATGTTATTCGTGACGTTATGGAATAGTAACCACCACATGTGACTTTTCATAGCGCATAGCGCAGTAGTTTGACGTTGGTTAGGTTAAAATAATACCAGATAAGAAAAAAAAAACCCGAAGTAAATATAAAAAAGCAACCTTCACACTTTATTGTTATTCAATTATTTTAATTGGGATAATGATGATAGACAATCTGAAAATAAAAAAAACTATCAAATTATCAAAACTCACAATATTGTTTATAATTTGCCTAATATTTTGTTTTAAGCGAGGTCATTCATTGCCAAGCCGAGAAGTGTAGACTAAATGTTATTTTATCATCATCCATAACCTGATTTCGCCCAGGGCTGGGGTAGACCTCTCTGTTTTTCTGCCATCGGGAGATACACCTGGAAGGCCACATTCAGATTTATCTTTTTATTATATGATATTATATTCATATGACATTTTTTGTAAAAAAATTCACAGTCCTTGTATGCCACTTAGTCGCAGCTTCAAGTACTGCATCTGCCGCCAGTGCACCTATAGTAATTTGCAATAGAGTGCTATATCTAGAGGTATATACATATATACTGGTATATCAAATACTTGGTCTATCTTATTATTAATAGTGCAATAAGGTTCTCTTTGATTTCCTTGTATATATTATTATATCAAAAGCTTATAAATTCAAGTTAAAGAACACAAAAAGAGGATTACAAAAGTGAATAATTTTAAATGGAGGAACCTTTTACCAAGCAGGCTTTAAAAAATGAATATATAGTTTTGGCATTCCCAATATATATTACAATGCATGCGTTAACAACATGAACGTAAAAATGGACTTCGAAAATAACAAGGAATTATCTGAAGTCGAAGACCGCAATTTGTTATTTTTGCTAAACAGGTTGCATTGACGTCAGTTGCACGCAAACATCATTTTGTTCCTTTTTAATCCTTTTTACTTTTACCGACTACGAGATTCGCTTTGCATGACTGAATAAACTGCGTTGCATATTTCACATTGCAAATGTAGACTGCAGTAATTGCGAACAATTATTTCAAAATCTTTTCAAAGCTTAAACCTAGGTTTCTAAGTTCTATATAGAAAAAAAACCTGTTAAGACTCTCGCGCATATAATGATCCTAAGGAAAAAGATTTAAACACACACAAAATAAAAACTAACCCATTCCTACGTCAATCACGCAAAACTTAACATTTAACTAAATTAATAGTATTAATTAGCGATTATGCATGTGTTCTGAGAAGTTTTTCTATGTTATAAAGTCATAATTGAGACTAATCAAATAAATCTTAAACGATTTAATTGACAACAGATTAAAATTTCATGTTGATGACTCCATAAACATTACGTCGTTGATGATAAAAGCAACAAGACAATCTTAGAATATTTTATTCGTTTGTGTTTTCAAATCAATAAATTAGAGTGTTTCCTCTGGACATTTAAAAAAGATCCGCCAGAGGGAGTACTAGTGGGGGGTGTGTAATGTCTTATTTCCTATTAACAGTAACGTTAAACATGCATACATTATAAAAATGGAATTAACGGAAGGTGATGTATCTGTAGCATAACTGAAATTTACAAAAAAACAATTTGCATGCCGTGGTATAACTTTTTCAGGTATATTAATAAATTACAAAGGTTAGTTGTCGTTAAGCTCGTTTTATTTGTTGTCAGAGATTTAAATACTTCATGTACTATGTTAATGCTTTGTTTTTATTTATGAATTATATTTTAAAGTTTTATTTCTCCAGAGTTATTTCACAATAAATAACTTAACGATGACAAGCAAATGAAATAATTATTTACTTTTAAAATATTGCATATCTGCATACTAACATTTTATTGCAATAAAATGCATTTATTTGCATAGTAATATATTGTAATACCGTCAGTTCCAAGTGTATAGTCCCTAATGCTCCAGGTTACATAAAAAAAATATAGCTACATTTAAAATGCAGAGAAAATCTTAACTTTTTTTAAGACCGTTAACTAAGTATCGTATCTATGTTTCTTTTTTTTCTATTTTACCTAGCTTATTTAATTGTTGTGTATGGTGTTCTTTCTCCATCACTTTTACTTGTCACCTAGAAGTTTTATAAACAGGCACAAATTGTATACCAACTTGCTTGTTGACTGTCAGAACTTCTTCACGAATTTCGGGGGTTTCATTTAAATATCTCCATAAGTGGATTATACAACATCTATTTCTGAATGAAAAGACTAAAGAAAACTAACTTGTCTGGACCGGAAAGCTTAATAAGTCAAGCCACGTGATCAAACTTCAGAGGCCATTTGCACCAATTAGAGAGCGCTATTCGATTCATGTATTGACGAGTTAGTCACGTGTTTTATATTTTTCGTTCGCGCGTTCGTATTACAATTGTTTCGGGTACATACATATTTGAATGTCAAGCATGAAAATACCTAAAAATTTTATACCCAAGATCAAAACGTCAACTTTTAATACACTTTTGATTTGATGATTACTTTATTTACGTTAAAAATACCTATTAGTTACAGAAATGATTTTAGCATTGTCTAATTGACTAGCCACAGGTAGATTGTATGATTCGTCATTGTAAACTGAGGGAAATAGGTTGGGTTAGGTCAAAAATGTGACCTAACGAGTTGCTCGCAGAAATGTTTTCATCATTGTCTAATTATCTATAGAATATATTTTCTGTTGCCAAATGTAAATATTTTAGAAGTTTACTGTTTGAATGCATGTTACAAATTTAGAAGCTTAAAAATAACTACCATGCTGAGTTATATTTAGAGTGGCTCAGATGGAAGATAACTAGTGGCTAAGATACGCGCGCGGTGGTAGTGGTGGCGCGTTCGGTGGTTATTTAGACGCTCGTTAATTGTGGCTGACTTTGTAATTTAGAAGGCAATATAGATTTTTAAAGGAGAATAATGCTATTAAAAAGAGGCCGGTTTGATTAGCACCCATTTTCTTTTAGTTCTAAGACTTTTCAAATAACTCTTCAAAATAAGTAAAATTCATTTCTATAAGTACGGAAAATGTAACCAATCTGAGGTCACCAAGCTGTAAACATTTTTGAAGTGGCTATTGCATTTTAGATTCTTAGTTGCACTTCAGCTGAATTCGCAAATAATATACTAAACCCTTACAAATCGGTTTTTACTCGCACCCTTCGACCCCCCCTGGGTAGAAGCAGGCGACGCCCTTGGAAACCGGCTAATTTAAATGTTTTTTGAAGTTGAGTAGCTCAAGGATTTCATGATGATTCTTAATTGTACTTATTATGTATATTATACGGAAACAAAGATTGTTCGATATCGAACACTATTTCCTATTTAGATCTAATGTCTTGTTTGTTGTGGTTTCGTTTCGTAGTAGATACATAAATTTTATTTAACACCTTCCTTCTGATACAAATAGTGGGTAATATTTATTTTATTTAGTAGTGGACATTAGTAAAGCTTACCTTTACCTTTTTGGTTAGGTTGGACGTAATTCTGTCATAATGAGACAAACCATATTCTCCTATTAATTCAGTTAAAAATGTCCAACTATTCTAACATTCTAAAAGTGATTTATTACTATTCAGTAGAATAAGTATCATATAAATCCAAATTTAAAATCAATCAGCATGTGTTATCCCAAATCATTACAATTAGGTACTTCGGAAAATGGGGGAAATGATGAAGTGGGTTGATGTTAACAGAAATACGCTCAGTTAACTTACTAATAACTTAACCTACGTTGGTTAAGTTTGAAAAAGAAAAGTATTTTGTAAGAAGAACTAAGCACTTCTTCCTTCAAAATCCTTTGTCCATCAACAATTTCAAAAACCTAGAGTTACTTCCTAGTTAATGGTGCAAATGCACCGAATTATATACCTACAATAGGTACGTAAATTATTTGCATTGAATAAACATTCCCACAAACTTGGTTTTCAAATTAAGTACTAAGTAAGCAAAATAGTAAATTTTAACACTAATAGTAAATTAGTAGTGCATCTACCCAAGTTACTAAGAAAATATTATTATATCAGTTCTCAGACCGCCAAAATGAAAATTATTCTGGTATTTGCTCTATGTACTCGTACCTACGAGTATATGAGCTTTATTATAAAATACAATAGTAATTTATTTCTCTCAAAAAAGTAAAATTTTGGAACAGTATCTTGGTTACAGGCAGATTCAAACCTTTGTGAGAGCCTATACTGGGTTCGAGATCTGTATAACAGATCCACAGGGTCATTTTGTATTTTATACCTTTTAAACATTCCGTGGTTTTCAAATATACAGGAAAGATGCTACACTATTTTACTCGGTGTCAGCATTGATTGTAATATTCATTATCAATTACATAATTATATCTAATACCGTTAAACGAGTAATTCTTGTATGTATGTGTGTATATATATTCTGAGTATTGGAAATGGCTCCAACGATTTTCATGAAATTTAGTATGTAGGAGGTTTCGGGGGCGTCAAATCGATCTACCCAAGTTTAATTAAAAAAAAAAAACAAAAACCGGTCGTCCAGCTACTACATTATTACTTGAACATGTTGTTTGTTTTATCTTTCTATTGACTACAAAAAGGAAGTTGATATTTTTGAAAACAGCGTAATCAGGACTAACTTGTGTTTCCTCAATTAATTTGTTTGGTTGTTAATTCAAATATTAAAACACCTTTGAACATGGATTTGAGTATTTTATTTTTATGTTATTTCCTTAATTTTCCAGATTAATTACTAATACGATTTTAACGTAGTTTATTTTTAATTATTTCGTTAATTTTAGGGTTAACATTCATTTCCAGAACAGTCTGGAATCTGTAATTATGGAACTCTTAACTACTTATTCCACTGTTTTCACCAATTTTTTTTAATGATTGACCAGCTTAAGTCAAGTGTTTTACATAAGCCACTGAAGCAATTTTTTAATAACAATTTCAACTTGTCTGTCAAGGAACATAACCTGTAAATGAAATAAAAAAGTTTCTTCCCTTTTTTAAGTTGGACCGTGGTATAATAATAATCATTTATTTTTCAGACTAGAAAGAGGTCCACTGTGTTAGTATAAAAGTGCCTATGTTTATATCACTGAAGCCAATTTATATTGACACTATCTATCACGTGAAATGAAAACAAATAACGACCAGAATTGATTGAGCAGGTCTCCTGATATAGCGCACTAACTGACAGCTAGACGTTTTGAGAACTTGTTATAAACGTGACAATAGGTACCCAGTAAGACTAAAATAAAGTTTCCGCTTAACAGAAAAACGAAATAGAGCTCTTAATAAAAATGTGAAAGCAAAATTAATTAAAATATTCTAAACCGCCGAAACACGTGATCTTAGCATTCTTAAATCACCATTATTGCAAATGCTAGCAAAGTTCAACATTTCAAGGTTATACCCCATTCAGGTCACGGGCACTCTAACGTTATTATACGAAACTGGTCTAAAACATGACTCCAACAATATCTTTTAGGTTAAGCATTTTGTCATTAATCATTAAAACAAGTTTTATGTACCTATATCGTTTCTAAGGTATTAGACGACTATTCCGCTGAATAGTCGTCTAATACCTCACCCACGCTACGCCGCTGCGTAGCGTGGGTTTTTGCCGCTCAAGACCTACCGGAAATTCGCCACTCCCTGTATTTTCATAATTAGTCAAGACAAGAAAGGTAGAAAAAGGTCAAAATATAAAGCATTTTATTTATTGTAAGGTTGTTAGTCATCGGTAAGTCCCCTCTTTGAGGAGTGGCTGGAGAGGCGCCACGGCGCCCTCACCTTCCGTCTGACGCAGGTACTCACCGGACATGGTTGTATCGGGAGGTACCTGCACCGAATCAGGCGGGAGGACACGGTGGATTACACCGTGGAGGCGTGTCCCGCTTGGGCGGGAGCCCCGCCGTGTTCTCGTAGTGGCGATTGGCGGCGGCTACCTCTCGCGTCCGGCCCCGGTGCAAGCCATGGTCCGGGGCGAGGAGGGATGAGACGCCGTCGCCTCCTTCTGCGAAGCAGTGATGCTAGCGAAGGAGGTGGCGGAACGTGAGAGGGAGAGAACCACTCATCCCAGCCGCCGCGGGAGGCGCTCCGGGTGTCGGGGGCCACGTGATGGCTTCCGGTCACCGTAGACGCGGGCCTGTGGACGATGAGTGATGGGCTAGCTCGCCGTCCGTCCGTCTTATGACGACGACAGGCCGTGTCGACGGCGCGTTCGTGTTCCACGCGCGCCTCAATGAGATGTCAGCAACATGGAAGGGGCCCGCAAGGGCCGACGCCTGTCGGGGCTGCGGGTAGTTCGCAAGAGATACCGCGGCCTCGACATGAAGGGCTAAGAAGGAACATGACTGGTTTTTAGTCAGTAGAAGTCTGACACTCCCTTTCGCTCTGCCCAAGAGTGGGAGGAGTTATTTGATGATTTTCCACCCGCCAAAAAAAAAAAGGTTGTTAGTCATCGTGTTTTTTTTCAAAGCAAATTGTTTAATCCAATTTTCAGCATCGGTATGTATGCATCTCATATGACTAAGATAGGTATAAACTGGTTTAATACAGCCTCAAGCAATTTTTTTTTTGAGCATTTTATCATTAATTATTCAAACAAAAACTTGTATGTATATCGTTTCTAATATATATTATAATACATACAAATAATTCAAAAAACGAGAAACCAAACAAAAATTACAATGACTACCACACATAATAAGAGTGATTCAGTCCGATTTTAAAAAGTGCTTCCGCACAGTTCTTTGCACATATCTAGTAGTCTTCGCGTTTTCTTTCAAAGCCAGATGTTTAATGCAAAGTTTCAGTGTCGGTATGTACCTATCCATGTCATATGACTTAGATATAGGTAGCACAGAAATCTCGCCGTTTTAAAATACTGCCACATCAGCTCGGAGTACACCGGTTCGTAGGTTTAAAAAACCGTTTATTTTTAAATATATTTTAAATACCATATCTTGAAAGGCTGTAAGCCTGACCTTGAAAATCAAAATAATAAAAATAACAAAATCAAGTTTCTTGGAATTCTCGATCATGGAGAAGTAAGAGATTGGTTCATAAGTTTATACGTAATGTATATTATGTACATACAGTTAAATGCCAGTAAAATAAACGACACAAAGCAGACTATTTGTGCTGTGAGCACTTAATACCACTTGTCTATTACATTTAAATAATCAAGTATCTAATCGCAGGAATATTGCATACCTACATATATTACACCCAAGATCCATTTGTGGTTTACAAGATTTTAAGATAATTTACGTGCAGCTGTCACAAGTTTATGTGGTTTTAAACTTAGCAATAGGGGAAATACAAATAAATATGACCACAAAGCATAAATATATCAATTCCTGTATGACCGTGTATGTCTCTCGATTTGTGGTCGCGCAACTAAATGTATATCTTCTAAGTTGAATGTCCTATATGGACAAAGGCCGTACCTAAATGTGTTCAGCTTTAGTTCTATTTTTAGTTGCACTGACCAAAATAATAAGAGGCCTCTATTAAATATTTGATATGACCAAACGATTATTGCTGTTCTTTATTTAGTTTTCCATTATTAATGAAAAAGGGTTTGGTGCATGTGTAAAAAAATAATTATGTGCCTATGCAGTGTACGGAAATCTAGTCCTAACTGTCGGAGATATTTGAATAAGTAAATGCAAATTTAAATGAATCTAGATAACACGTCTGAGACACATACCTCCACGGTATGTGCTTAGTCACAGTCTATCTGCAATCTCGAGTTACACAGACATACAACACGTACGAAGTACATGTTATTCCTAATTGTTCACAATTATAGCATTATTTAAACTTTATATACCTTGATTATACAATCCAGCTCTAGCGGAAGACAACACTTATGTAAACGTAATATTAATGTTATAATAAGACGAGCAATAAATCAGTAGCGGGAATTATCATCAAGGGTGGCAGCAAAATAGTACAAAGAATAAACAACAGTTAAAATCCTTTCGTTTTATCATTTCTATTTTTGCGCAGTTCTGCTCCACAATTGAGTAGCCTGGTACCTAAGTATATAATGCTCTTATTTTACAACCAGATGCGCTAAATATAGGTTAACTTGATGCAGGAAATACGTTGGAAAATATCAATGACCTCATCAACTTAAATAGTTTATTAGGTTTTATTCGTTTTATCAATAAAGTTGCTTCATGTTTCGAATATTTGTAAAAAACTTGTACTTGTTAAAATTAAATATAGACTTAAATATCATGCAGTTTCTAGTAAATTTTCCACTAAAACATTTCCTATGTTTTTATTAAGAGAGGCAAATGCCGAATTTTGTGGTTTGTACTTCAGAAGGACTGTTTATTTTACTATTATTTTCAGCGTATAGTAAATACTAGTATTCAGCTACGTCCGGTTAGACTGGAAGCCGACTTTAACATAGTTGGGAAAAAACTAGGTAGATGATGATGATAAAATACGTAGGTACTTAACCAATACAGCCTAATAATTGGGTCCTTACCATTGATATAAAAACTAAAGATACGGTCGTCCGAACATTTGCTCGATGCGTTCGCCATACAGAGAATTGGTGTAGTCTGCTCGTTAACGTAACCTTGTATAAGCGGCGTGCCATTTTCGAGTTTTATAGAACATAAATAAAGCTTTTAATAAAATTTACGACCGCACCCGAAGAGAGCCGATCGTGGACTAGTTCACTTCGGCTTAGGAAAGACCTTATTGGGACCACGTTTGTGGCGTCATTTTAACATGCCGTCCGCCCAGTCCTTGCGCAGTAATATATAAGTCTATGGTCCTTACATATTAAATTAGCGTTTTGTCGTACTGACCATTTTGATCTGAAATATCTCCTCTTTGGTTAAGAATTCCAAATTTAAATTTATAAATTCATTTAGCTGGTACATTTGAGTTTTGAAAACAGTCATTCATTTGTTTTTTCCTCATATTTTTTCTTTGATGTCGCTTATTGCCGCACAATGGAAAAAATGAAATATGGGTATATTTACGAGTACGAGTTCTACCGTGGCACCAGTGCTGCAGAAACAGCTCGAAGGATTAATGATGTGTACGGCGCTGGTGTCGCAAAAGAAAGCACGGTACGTTTTTGGTTTCAACGTTTTCGTTCTGGAAATTTCGACCTTCAAAACCAACCCCGTGGACGGCCGGAGACCAAAGTGGACAATGAAGAATTAAAGGCTATTGTGGAAGCGGATCCATCACAAAGCACTTCAGAGATAGCTGCAGGCTTCGGGGTAAGTGATAAAACTGTATTAATCCACTTGAAGCAAATCGTGAAAGTAAAAAAACTTGAACGATGGGTACCTCAAGAATTGAGTGAATCGAACTTGCAAAAACGCGTCGACTGCTGTGTCACTTTGCTCAACCGACACAATAATGAAGGGATTTAAAATCGAATCATTACTTGTGATGAAAAGTGGATACTGTACAATAATCGAAAACCAAGTCCTGCCCTGAACGAAAATTAACTCAGAAAAAGTTACTTGTGACTGTGAGTGTTGCTTCACGACAACGCAAGACCACACACTGCACAACAAACAACCACTAAGTTAGGTGAGCTACAATTGGAATGTCAATTTTGTCAATTTTCAATCAACTCCGATGCGGCAGTCCAAACCGCCTTCAAAGAGTTTGTTGATTCTCGCCCTCATGGTTTTTTTAGTAAAGAGATCAATGAACTACCTATGAGATGGCAAAAGTGCATAGATAACAACGGATGCACCGTTGTTATCTATGCGCTTTTGATTAGTTAAATTTTACAAAAAAAAAAAAAAAAATTCTCCCGTCCAAAACGTCAATTTCATACGTAAGGACCTAATAGTTGGCTGCGAGTTGTTCGCAAGAGATACCGTGGCCTCGACATGAAGGGCTAAGAAGGAACATGGGTGGTTTTTAGTCAGTAGAAGTCTGACACTCCCTTTCGCTCTACCCAAGAGCGGGAGGGGTTATTTGATGATTTCCCACCCCCCCAAAAAAAAAAAAGGACCTAATCTATACTAATATTATAAAGCTGAAGAGTTTGTTTGTTTGTTTGTTTGATTGTTTGTTTGAACGCGGTAAACTCAGGGACTACTGGTTGGAATTGAAAAAATCATTTAGTGCTGGATAGTCCATTTATCGAGCAAGGCTTTAGGCTACATAACATCACGCTACGATCAATAGGAGCGGAGCATAAATGAAAAATGTTGCAAAAACGGGAAAAGATATTCATTTTTGAGAGCTTCCTTTGCGTGCGCTGCGAAAACGGTTTAAGTTACGTTAATATCATATATGACGGAATTGTTCCTCTTTAAAAGTTCTAAAAAAAAGTCCGCGATAGCATATGTTTATCTTTTAAGATTGACTCACTGTAACCATTTTTTTATATTAAAATGTTAGGTTTAAAAGAATGATATTTTGCGAAGCTTATTTGACCCATATGGTATTAATCTATATCTAAATAAATGTGTTTGTTAGCACGGAAATTTAATATAGAATATTTGTGCCCTTTACTCTATACAGTTTAAACAAATATCTTAGAAGATATCGCAATGTAAAAATATACGGGCGACAAAATAATTAAGCACGGGGCAGTCATTCGGTCCGGTGCGGTGGCCAGAATCCCTACGTACAGGGATTCTGGCCTCTGGGGGCTCCGGAGAAATTCAAATTCAAAATATTTACTGCACCATAATGTTTACAAGTACAAGGTGCTACTGTATATTAAACAGTAAGAGATACCTATAGTAATTGTTACTTTAATAATATAATCGAAGCCAATCTAAACTAATAGGTATTATAAAGAGGAAAGGTAAGATTTTTTGTTTGTTACGAGTACGATTTAACTCAATTTAATATGTTAGATAGTCGATTTATCGAGAAAGGTTATAAGCTATATTATGTGACGCAGACGAAGTTGTGTGGGTCAGCTAGTAGTTTATAAATACGAGTACTAGCCAACCGGAGGTTTCAATCGTGAAAAAAGAACTGTACACACAGATCAGTCGATCGTTATTTTAATTGTAGGAAAATAATTGACATTGTAGAAAAAAAAAAGTATTGACATTTTCTTGAATAAGTGTATGCACATTTGCCGCATCACAAATCGTTCATTGTTTTAGGTTCTTGAACTTTACTCATTAATGCTGGAAAACTAAGTTGAAATAAATAGAAACAACAACTAATACCTATCACCTCTATGCACGTGTTAACCTCACGGCAATAGTATACAATTAGCACACATATAGTCATCTGGTTTTAATTGATTCGCAATTACAGGGAGGACGATAATAACCAATAATAATGGACATAACCTGTCGACACTGGCCGGTAATCACTTTGCAGAACATTTTCAGTATTCTGTTTAGTTATCTGGAAAATTTTCTGCGCTGATAATTCGTGTTTTTAGTGAAATACATGATGTATTTAATTATTTATTATAAGTTATGCGTGGCTAAGGAATGCCTGAAACAATCGTCACGGAGTGTTTTATGTGTTATTACAAGCTTTTATTTAACACACACACATAGTATGAAAGCTTGGGAGAAAGTTATTGAAAGGCGACTGAGAGAAGAGAGCGAAATTTCACAGAACCAATTCGGTTTTATGCCTGGTCGGGGAACAACGGATGCCATTTTTGCTATCCGCCAGTTGTGCGAGAAATACAAAAGTGCACATAAAAACTTGCACATGGTGTTCGTCGACCTCGAAAAGGCATACGACCGAGTACCACATGAGGTTCTGTGGTGGGCCCTTAAGGAGAAAGGTGTGCCTGGGAAGTATGTGCAGTTGATCCGTGCGATGTACAGTCGATGCAGTACGCAAGTACGGTCTACAGCGGGCACTACCGGCAGCTTCAATGTGGCTGTCGGCTTGCACCAAGGGTCGGCCCTCAGCCCTTACCTCTTCCTGATGATAATAGACGCTCTCACGTCAGACATCCAGGAAGAGGCACCCTGGTGTATGCTGTTTGCCGATGACATTGTGCTGGTTGCCGAGAGCGGCCCAGAGGTCCAGAGCAGATTGGAGGTGTGGTGGCAAAGACTGGAGAGTGTTGGCCTGAAATTGAGCAGAACCAAAACTGAATACCTCTTTTGCGATTTCGGCGGTCTCTCTAGTCCAGTGCCTATAACTCTTGCCGGAACTCCCATACCGATCTGCTCCAACTTCCGGTACCTCGGGTCGCTTGTCCAAGGGGATGGTGATGTAGACCGGGACGTAACGCAACGGATCAATTCAGGATGGATGAAATGGCGACAGGTCACTGGAACAACTTGCGACCCACGGATGCCTCTCAAGTTAAAGGGGAAAATATACAAGTCCGTGATTAGACCTGTCGTACTGTATGGATCAGAGTGCTGGGCTTTGAAAAAGATGGATGAAAAACGATTGCATGTAGCGGAGATGAGAATGTTGAGATGGATGTGCGGAGTGACAAGAATGGATAAAGTGAGGAATGAGTATATTAGAGGAAGTTTGAAACTAGCACCTGTTACAGAAAAATTGAAAGGAAGTCGTTTATCTTGGTATGGTCATGTAATGAGGAGGGATGAAACGCATGTGACTAAAAAAGTGATGGATATAAATATTGATGGATGGAGAGGGAGAGGAAGGCCAAAGAAAAGATGGATGGATTGTGTGAGGAATGATATGAATGAGAAAGGAATAAATGCCACCTTGACGTGTAACAGGGAAGAATGGAAGAAGAAAACGTGTTGCGCCGACCCCAAATAGAATGGGATAAGGGCAGGAAGATGATGATGACAAGCTTTTATTTAACTTGGCGCGTTAGTTTGTTTGTTAGTATGTATTGGTTATATCTTGCAACTGAATTTGAAACCAGGTCGCCCCAACCGATTCAACTGAAATTTTGCACACATCTTTGGTTCTGGTGATTTTACGTTTTCATGACATACATGACACAATCCTGCAACCACAATCGCCTCCGCACCAAAGAACTCCTCAACGGTTAATAGCACGGACCCGAATCTTTGTATACGCGTTCAGTGTTGATAGATAAACCCAATTTTTATCTTTTCGTTTTAAAAAAAGATTCTGATATCTTACTATGTACTGATGTGACTTCCAAAATCATTTACGGCGTATCTCTTTAGTTCTTTATAGTCACTCAAAAAAAAAAAAACAATGTCCGACTAAAATTTGACTGATTCTCTCGGCAAAGTTAACATTTTCAAATTTTATATCCACCACGCTACTAGAGTATATTTACAAAATGGTTTGCATATTAATGATACCTACTTAGGAACCGACTGAACCGGTCACCAACTGTATACATCATGACCATACTGTTCAGGTATCATGTATACGCATGTTTCGTTCAGCTTTATTTTAAACTCAGTAAAATGTGTTTTTCATTTTTTATTTGGGGCGGCAATAACAGGGTTTTAAAAGTCAATATAAAGATCGCGGATTCTAAAATTATCTTGGGTTCTTAACATACTGTATGGAATGAACACTAAGATGAGTCTTAAAATAAAATATATTATTATCTTACACAGTTAGACTGGCGACCGTTTGTCTGTCGGATTCCATTCGGTCGATTTTCCCACAGCTACGATTGACTTTAAAACATCCTTTTCCGGCGTAGCATATTGAAAACTCGATGCTAAACTAACTACACCGGGCAAGTTTAATAATTCAAAGATTATATAAAGAAACATTAAATAAAGTCCAAGGATTCATCTTCCCTGAAGTATTTCTGAGATTATCTAGTATATAGTTTTTGTCTCTCCTGAAATTTTGTCCTATATAATATTATTGTGCAGTAACGTCAGCTATGCTAAGCTTGCTGCAAAATTAAATTCTTGGCAGCAATTATTTTATATTCTAAGATGAATAGAGATCGGATATTTACCTAAAGTAAGTTTTGTCTCCGTATCGAGTACAAAAGTATGGAAGTGGCTTCTTAAAATGCCATTTTTTTCCCCGTGATCGCGGTGTTTCATAAATAATACAGTGTGTATATAATGTAGTGCTCATAAGCATAATGAATATTTAAAACCAGGCCAGAAGTTAGAAAAAAAATACGTAAATTCAAAAACATTCTGCTGAATATTCGATTAGGACAAAATGGTAAATATGACATTACATTTGAAGTAAAATAATATAGTAGAACACTATTGCAAATGGGACTATTTCTGTACTGAAGCGCTCTACATATTAGTCAACACTCAAACTTTTGGTAAATTAGCCATCCGAATATATCTGATCTCTATGTTGAATCTACATTCAGAGTGCTAATCTGCAATTCAAAATGTAACCAAAATGTTGTGTTCTATGCTATTGTGTTTTTGTTGTGACCTTAGGTTACCTAAAATTGACATTCTTTAACATTGTCTCCTTGCAAATGTTAAAGATCACCAGATTTCACTTAATCTACATTTCAAACAATTAGCGTGAATCTTTAAAACAATATGTATAGAAAAGTGTTAAAATACAATACTCAAAACAGATAACTAGAATGCGTTTTATTATTTACCATTTCGCATACGACCCAGGTTCTGTAATAATACAGAACTAGGAAGTAAAGAGTTCACCGACGGCATGTTAAATTAAAAGGCTATAAATATATATATACATATATGTATAATATATATACATATATCAAAAGACTCACCTTATAGCTATGAGGAGCAACGACGTCCTATGTTTTCCTGGCAGGTATGTATGAGTAAAACAATCTTCTTTTTTATGTGATTAGTGCCTAACCTAGTGTCAGAGTTTTTGTGCCACTCACGGGCCTCCAACTTGGTTTTACATGCTGTCAAGAAATCCTATCTTACTAGTTTTATATTATAATTATATACATATATATTTATATCACACTAATATTATAAAAGGCGAATGTTTGTGTGTGAGTGTGTATGTTTGTTACCCTTTCACCCAAAAACTACTGAACGGATTTGGATAAAATTTGGTGCACAGATAGTATATAACCTAGATTAACACATCGGATAGTTTTTATTCCGATTTTATCTTCACGTAGGATAATTTTCGACTTGTAGCGGGCGAAGCCACTGGCACAAGCTAGTATAATATTTATCTATCAGGCATGCTGGTTTCCTCACGATATTTTACTTCACCGTCGCTCGGTGGACGGTCTCATCACCGCTATCTAAAAAGTAGAATAAATAATTACTTGCAATAATTAAGTGGGATAAAATAAAATACGCGAAATATCTACACCTAGTAAGTACCACTTTCAATATTTAATTTGTCCATTAATCCATACATCTAAAATGGAAAAATAAAATTACTTATTATTTATTCTGTACACGTATTAGTCCTGAAGACATAATATACTTCGGTCATTAAGCTATTTTCATAAGTTTGTCTAGTTTAGAGTAATTAGTGATTGAATGTGCTTCTTTAATTCTTTAAATATAATAAAAACCCAAATACTATTTTTGAAATAAATTTTAGCTCCAAGTTAATATAAAATAATTTCAATATTTATTAATAGGTAGGTACGAGTATATAGTAGCGATATATTTTCAAATTTTAGTATTTTAAAACAGCTAATATTGTGCCGGAAAACCAGTTGAAATTGAACGTTTTTTGTTTACTTCGTTTTTGTTTACTCATCCAAATATAAAAATACTCAACAATTATTAAACCTATTAGGCCTATTATAAGCAACAGTAGTTTTTTGTCGGCTTTCTTAAAATAGATTAAATGGAAAAAGATTGATTGCCGGTGGGAATACCCTCAAGATATAACAGGTTTTTTTTATATGGTTATATACAGATAAGATACGTCAGCAGTGAACTCATTTTATTGTTTTTGTTCATTCAAAAGAGAATGTAAGCAAAACCTGATAATTTTGTACGGAAACATTGCGGACTAAAATATGTATCAAAACTACGGAACCAATAAGTACTTTGTCAAAAGGTCTCCTACTAAATCTTTGAACTAATTGGAACCAATAATTGTAAGTAGCTTCAACTTGAACCCAGAAGAAGCATAATTATGGTCAAACTAAGTATTTGTGTGAATTTGGAGAATGTATTGGATGCGGTCGAAGTCGCGGGTATCAGCGTCGATACAATTTATTTATCGTATCGATATGATAAATAAATTGTATATGTTAGTTACCAGTTTGTATTTTTCCATGGTTATTTTTAAGTTCCTCAGGGTCCTTTGATATCGCTAATATTTCTGGTTGCTATTTCAGTGTTAATTAAAAATCCACATTGAATAAATGCCTAAGCAAATTGAAAGATAAAGTCGCGATTATCGCGAGGTTTGGAATTAAGAGGCAGGATATAGCCAACGCTGCTCGAAAGAGACACCGCAGGCGCAGAAGAGAAAGGGCTAAGAAGAAACAAGGGTGGTTTTTAGAGATTAGTAACCCGCCGCCCTGTCAGCAAGCCTGACTGCAACTTAATATTTGTCAGTAAGTCTGACTGCAACTTAATATTTGTTAGTAAGTCTGACTGCAACTTAATATTTGTCAGTAAGTCTGAATGCAACTTAATATTTGTCAGTAAGTCTGAATGCAACTTAATATTTGTCAGTAAGTCTGATTGCTTCCGTTTCGTGTTCTTAGTACCTACTTACTACGTATTTATACCTAATAAGCACATAAAAGGGGAAAACCGCTCTGTCGTCATAATTATATGAGTGAGGCTTATTGTCAATCGATATGTAAGAGTAATGTCACTTTGTTTGCATGGGCAAGGGGATTGCTATATACTAATAAGTAGAACAATGTACGATTTATAAACTGCTAACAGTCATCGCAGTCATTACCTGTCACTTTTACCTACTTATTAAGTAAACAAGTACTGTTGTAAATAACAAAACATTTCAGCAATCCATTACTAATATTATAAATGCGAAAGTAACTTTATCTGTATGTCGCGCTTTCACGCCAAAACTACAGAACTGATTTAAATACATTTTTGTAAGGGGTTGAAACGGGGGGATGAAAAGATTACTTTTGGTCGCGATAACCGATATCCACGCGGGCGAACCCGCGGCCATCATCTAGTTCACCATTAAACACTGAGCACGTTGTTTAAACCACTTCATGGCAGAGTTTTCTTAATTCAAACCTATCCTTTCCTGAGTTTAATACTTCAAGGATTCACTACTAAAATAACCAGATTCGTTCGACCAATGTCTATTGGTAGATATCGATTCGATACGTTATGATTTTGACTATGTATGTATGTATGTTCATCTGTTCCTTCATAGCTCCTATATAATCTACTTATCGGAACTCAACATATGAGGTATCGTTAGAACCGTCCTAAATGTCCGAACATACGCTACGTGACGTGTCGCAAAACTCGATATGTTAAAAAGTAATGTGTTAAAATAAAAATGGAGATAAATAAATATTTGGTATCATTTGAAAGGGCTTCTCTTGTACATTTCCAAAATATGTAATAATATATAATTAAATTTAAAGTAACGCCCTCCAGCGAACAGAAAGACGTGTTAAAACAAAATGTTTTGAGTAACACCAAAATTGTTTAAATAAAAAAAGTAAAACCAAAACCCTACTACGACAAAAAAAACGACGCTGAAAAAGTATGAAACAAGAGAAAGAAAAACCGCAGTCACACGTTATCGGTACCAACCTAACCACTTTAGGTGTAGCATTTTAACCAAGCAAAATCAAAGAATCTTAACGCTGTATTTAATAACTGAAAAATAATTTTAAAAAATGTAAATGTATTTCACAGCGTTCAGGACAATACACCTAGGTATTTTATGCACCTGATTTATGATACAAAATACCTAGGCACCAATATAAATAATCGCAAGCTATTAAACTAACTTTGTGAACAGTACACACATAAATAATATGTCGTGTGAGTAATATAACTCTGGAAATGATTGATTCATCATTTCGCTAAACGTTTTATCGTTTTACGAAACAACATTATGTACAGACGCGTTAAATGAATGCAACTATGTTTGGGTCAATGTATGGAATATTTATGATCTGTCAATATTTTTATTGACTAACACTTGCTGTTGTTTACTGTTATTGCGTTTGTGGATGGGTGACCGCCCATTACATACCGAGTGTCTTCCATGCCACGGAAAGCACGTTAAGCTGTTGGTCTTGGCTGCCAAATATAGATCTTTAGCAGTCGTTACAGACAGACAGAGTTTGGTGTCAGTGACCTGAAATTCTGACAACCAGTCTTACCAAAGGGTTCATATTCATCATCATCATTTCAGCCATAAGACGTCCACTGCTGGACATAGGCCTCCCCCAGAAGGGGTGGATTTGCCATAATCGCCACGCTTGGCAGGTGGGTTGGCGATCGCAGTGCCCATTCCCTGGTAAGTCCCTTACTCGCCTTTTACGACACCCAAGGGAAGATATCGCCTTCTGGCTATGTCAAGGCCTCACACAGTGCTTCTTCTCTTCTTCTTCTATCGAGTGGTTAGTGCCTAACCTCGTGTCAGAGTTGTTATGTCGCCCATGGTCCTCTAACGTGGCTTAACATCCCGTCGAGAATTATCACTCAAGCATGCTGGTTTCCTCCCGATGTTTTGGCCCACAGCTTATTGTATATACGACAACTCTTCAGAACGGTTATTGTAAATATTGTAAAACAAGACAAGGCAGAAACAAACAGAACTCTAATGCACATTTATATGTTTTTATATTCTTTTATTATATTTGTGTTGTTTTGTTCGTTCTTCCGATTCAAGTGGTGTCGATGCATAACAGGATAACAAAGTTGACTTGCAGCATTTTAGCAATAAAATCAAGAACTGGTATTTAAGTGGTTCATTTATAATATCACTACATCGCGCCCGTAATAGTCGAAGGGTAGGACAGAGGGGGTACTCTAGGTAACTACACCTCTATCCGTGTGTCTGTCGGTAGTCTCTGTATCTGTGTGTTATAACCAGTCGTGTTAAAGTCCCAAATAATAGGGGGTGAGCTTATTGCCATGAATCAGATGTAATTCCTGACTCCTGGCTGTAATACTTGTGAGACATTCTTGATGGAAAATTTCCAAAAAGGCAGGCCGCTTCTATCATCTTCCTGCCCTTATCCCATGTCATTTGGGACGTTTTTTTCTTCCATTCTGCCCTGTCAGTCGTCACGATATCATTTATTCCTTTTTCCTTCATTTCACTCCTCTCACGTCCATCGTTTCTTTCCATCCACATTTATATTCATCACTTTTTTATTCACATGCGATTCATCCCTCCTCATCACATGCCCATACCACGACAGTCGATTCCCTTAGCAGGCCATAGCAGGCCGCGTCAATGAACTTTAAAAACTTAGCTATTAACTTCTAAGTAACACAATAATCTGATCAAAATAAAACAAACCAGTTAAACTTGAAAACTGAAATAGTGTTATTAATAACAGTATATCAAACAACTCTCTAATAAACCTCAAAACGTCAACAACTCTATTTGTTACGATATAATGTATGCATCGATGTATCGTTAGCGCTCGCTACTTACTGCCATCAATTGTGGTAAAATTCCGTATCAACTTATATCCTGCTGTATTCGTGGAAAATCCTTATTCAACCAACACGATGTTTTCCATCAAGAAACAATGTAAATGAAGCATCTTTGTGGTCACCATCACCTATGACGTCAATTAAAAATAAATAAAAAAAGCTCCTCATACACACATAATTTTGTATTGATTTCATTGTTAAGTCAGCTAGTCGGTGTTTTCCGAATCATCGCATTAAGCACAAAAAAGCAACAGTTTTGCTTTAAAAAAATCGGAATATCCAAAGGAAGGCGTCTCGATACTTAGGTACCTAATTATAAACTAATGACGCCATGGAGAATTACTTTAACTGATTTGTTTGCAAAAAACCCTTGTAAGTAACTGCCAATCCAGAAATATTCCACCATAAGCAAATCTATTTCCGTAAAGGTGCTTGAACCTGGTACTTTATATCTTTCCCACAGGTGACAGCGCTATGACGTCAATGCCAGGCAACCAGATTAAAGGTCCATTCGCATTGGGTTCGTCCCACACGGGTTGATGGCCCGTTTGTTACTTACACTTAAAATATATACACAATAACTTATACTCCAAAAATACACAACCAGTTGATCCTCTCTTAGTTTAATAAAAGTATTCTTCAGCATCATTCTGTTGCGTTTTTCTCAATACGTTTGGGGTCGGCGTAGCATGTCTTCGTCTTCTATACTTCTCTATTACTTGTCATCTGATCAGACAACTCCTTTATTGCCATATATTGTGTTCTGAATAATGAAGCTGTATTATTTCGAAACTGTAATTGACTAGGCGTCTACGCTGTGGCTACGCCGTGCCTACACCGCTACGCCGTGCCTACAACGCTACGCCGCGCCTACGCCGCTACGCCACGCCTACGCTGCGTAGCATCACCCCGTGCAAATACACTATAATTCACATTTCTCTAACTACTTTATTTTGACGATTATCGTGGTGCAATTACGTAGGTTTACTGCCTATATATTCATTTTGCAAATGCGCAGTCTATTTAATAGGCCAACAGACGTCAATGGTCCAACAGGTACCTATGTATGTAGCAGGTTGTTTTTACAATTTCTTAGTTACTTCGTTCCACTGACTTGACGAGTATTTTATATCATAACTTTATTGTAGTTAGTGCTAATTCGCTTTTATAAGACGTTCAAACAAAACAGTGATTTAAAACATAACATGTCTCTGTAATATATAGTCTGTAATTGTTATTGGGAATGTACCCACTCATACGTCCCAGTTACTAGAGCAACGTTTTTTCCGTATGCCCGAAACGTCCCAGTTACTACAGCAACCCCTTACGTCATCGATTATTCAAACGCAAAATACTAAAAAACTCGACTAAGATGTCTCCATATGTTTTGTATGTCTATGGCAGTATTAAATTACGCATCTGTGGTTATACGACACGTCTAGCATTGCGTCAGCCATAGTTAGAAAGAATTATTTACAAGTACGGGACGTGTCGCAACCGGCCATCTTGAATTTTCGGACAGGCGGCCGCTTTTATTTACAATATGTGATTTATTATCCCATTGTGTTGAGTTTTGTTTATTGAAATCGTTTTAAGTGTTCATTCTTATCGTGTATCAACAAACAGAAGTGTATTCCAAGTGTTTATAAGTTGTTAAAACAAGTGATAAAGTCGGCGAGTAAAATTGGATCATTTTGTATGGGACGCTTGGTGAGTTTTTAGAAAATTTTGTTGATTTTTAGTGTTAAAGTTGTGAAATACTTATTATATAGGGAAAACAGTTAATTATTAACATAAAAGTAAACTTAAACCAAAGAAATCTGATGAAAATAGTGTTTATTTCAACGATTTATTTTTTTCCTTCCAATGTAAACAATGGATGACCTCGGGAATGGGTATTTATTTTAAAATTAATTTTGCTACACTGGACGTTCTACTGTAATGGTGTAATGGTATCAAAAGAAAGCTTATATAATTTTTTTTTAATAATAAATAAGTTTCGTTGAGCTATGTTACAAAATGTTTCGTAAAATATTTTTTAAACAAATACTTTACTCAAATTGAACCCGTGTTGGCATTGTTCGTGCGGCGTTGTTTCGTTAAGTTTTTATATAATATCGTATATATTTCAGTAAAATACTTATTATAATAGGTAAAGCAGTTCATTATTAATATTAATAAAAATAAACACCAAAGAAATATGACGAAAATATTTCTCATTTCAACGGTTTTATTTTTTCGCTAACGGTCGTTTCTAATTTAGAAGTATGGAAGGGCTAGTTTTTATTGATTTATTGTGCTAACACTGTACGTTATGACTAATGATGTATTGGTATGTAAAAATAGCTTATATAGTCTATTTTAATAATACATAAGTCACATTGCGATATGTTACAAAAAGTTACGTAAAAATCTGTTATATACAACTATTTTACCCAAATTTAACCCGTACTGTCAACTTTGACATTTTTTGTGTGCATATTTCATTAAAGGGGGGTATATAGTTTATTTTATGTATCGATTCCCTATGTATGTAGCTTCATGCAGGTATTTTTGTATTGCTGATAAAGTAGCCAGATTTTTTGCAAATTTACTTTTAATTTGTATCGGCAAGCCCCGCCCCCCGCTTTTCGTGCCGTTAAAGTGACGTGGACGTTTGGAGCATTGACAGCTGTCAAAATTGGACGTAAGGGTGGGTACCCAATTAAGTTTATATGAAACAAGCATTTACCGCCGGGTTCATGACCTGCTACAAAAACTCATTTCAGATTCCTATCATAAATTAACGTCAGGTACAGTTAGATACAGTTTTAAATTTAGAATATAAGGAAGGAGATTCATTTAAGAAGGCGGTCGGAATAACTTTAATGGCTTTTGAAAAAACCACAAAACTACATAAATTAATGCAGCTATTTATAAATTGTAATTCGCCATTTCATACTAATTTTTCACAGTAACTTGATACAAAACAATTTCAAAAAAACTGTACCTAGTTCAAGGTTAAGCTATTTTTTGGCGTCGACTGAATATAATCATAGCCCATAAATTATATCTCTAAACCAGTTTCCGCTACTACTCTGTGGTTTACTAGGCCAGCCATATTTTATTATGACAAAATAATAATATTTTACTTTTAAGATTAGCATCCTTCCTAACTATATCTTATTTGATCCAAAATATTATAAATGCGAAAGTAAGTTTGTTTCATTGTTACCTTTTTACGCCTAAACTATTAAACCGATCATCCTGAAATTTTGATACGTTTTCAGGTGCTTAGATAATGACATCAAAATCGAAACATTTATTTCAAGTAGGCCAGTTCCAGGCACTATTGAATAGTCGAACAAGTCGTCTAAGGGTACTTTTTATGCTGCGGGTTGTTAGAAAGAGTTACCTCGGCCCCGGACCTAAAGCGCTAAGAAGGAACGTGGGTGGTTTTTAATCAGTAGAAGTCTGACACTCCCTTCCGCTCGCCCCAGAGTGGGAGGAGTCATTGACGACTACCCAAACTCTACAAAAAAAGTACCTTTCATCCCAAAATCAATTTTTGTTGATAACAGATGATAACAGACAACGCCACGTGTCTTTCGAATAATTATTGAATTATAAATTATTTATTAGTAGTATTTTTATACTAATTACAGACGGACGAAGGTCGAAGGGCTCAGCTAATTGCTAATAAATGAGTTACTTGGAACACAAAATGAACTATTTAAATTCCGAACGATTTCACGTTTCCGTCTTAACGCCGAACGGCAACCCTACATAAGAATCTGAACACTGAGTTCATAAAATTAGATGTATATACCATGATCGTGTTTTTTTATATCTCATTTATACCACATATTTAGTACCTACAACCACATTAACATAGATAAACTCGTCGCGAGAACAAACAAGTAATTCACGCAAAGTGCCCGCACACATGGATGAATTCATACATAACTCCTTGTGTTATGAGTACATGTCTATAAGTATGTACATACATTAATTATGGGCAGGGCTTCTCAGTTCCGTTGTCGGCCATGATGATGATTTCGTCCGCATATATGTCACGGCTTGTTTCTTTAACTTTATGGGTAATGATGGCGGTGACGAGAGGACATAATATATCCGAAAAACTGATTTGTGACGAAAACATTTAATTCATATACAAAGTCTTGGAGTGGGTCTGTTACCAGGACTAGGATTTGTCTTGGGTTTTGATCTGTCCGATAAAAAAGACTTTGGAATTCAGAACATTAGATACCCGCACTTAATCATCATCTAAAATGCACTTCACTTCATTTATAATTGGAAAAGCTAACTGCCAACTTAATTAATTAGTTTCTTCACGACGACACGACGACATCACGATGTGACAGCTGTTTACTTTTTTGTTATTCCATCCTTCATCCATCCTTTGTATGTTTATTGTTTTTTTTTGGCATTTTGTATGCATTTCGTGTTTATGACAAATAAATATTTTTGTTTCTTTATTTTCTTCTGAAACTTCAACTTAGAATGGAAGAAGAAAACGTGTGTTGCGCTGACGTTGGCGTCAGCGCAACACGTTTAAGTAGGACGGAAATTCAAGAAAGAACTAAAAGTATTCAACACTATCACTAGCTGTAGTACTTTTTACTCGATGTGGCGTTAGTATTTTTCCATCCTGGATTAAGTGATACAATATCAATTACAGAGACATTATAATATTGATGTTTACGGAAGTTGGCGTCAAAATATGCCGACAATTAAAAATCAATTAGTTTAACTCATCATGCGGTTAGTCAACTAAACAATAGGGCAAATTATTTATTTTACATTCTCGACAGATAGCATTTACATTTTGATTTTCTTAATTCATTATCCCAGCAACATCCAGAAACTAATATAAGTCTGAATTAAACAGAATTCTGAAGTTTTTCTTACTATGAATTCAAAGTTTCGACGGTGTTAACGCAGAAAGTCAATTTTGCATAATGTCATTTTCGCATAATTTTATCAAAATTTCACTTTGAGAAAAGTGAAGTGACTACAGCTACGGTTCGAAGTTCAAATAGGTGAGCTAATTATGTATTCCTTATTAATTATTTCGTCATTATTCATTAATGTTTGCGGTTCGCCGGGGACCAACTAAACATTCTCTTGGAGGCACGGGCATGGGGGCCTCGCGGTGTAAACTACTAACCTATGATCAGGTGGTCACCTACCTACTTGATATTGCTCGCGACGACACCGTTTGTCAACGTTATTCGATCAATGTGGTATATTATATTCGACATTGTTAGCTACCAAAACCTTCCAACGCCCTTCTGAGAATCGTATAAATTTACATCGAAATTGAAAATGATATGAAACTTTCATATTGTTATTCATTTCATAACCATTTTGCATGAAAGCTAAATAACATTAAGTTCAATTATTCGAACATTAATTGAAATGATTAATTATTTATTTGATGAAATTATTTTCAGATATTTAGCATCGATATTGATGAGCTAGAACTTCCTAACAAATGTGTATAATATAATAATATCGTAGTGTGTTAAATCCTACTTCCTTCTGATATTATAAACGTGAAAGTTTGTAAGTATGTATGTATGGATGGATGAATGTTTGGTACTCTTTCACGCAAAAACTACTGAACGGATTTGGATAAAATATATACTACTACTGAACGGACAGGATAGTTTTTATCCCGATTTTATCTTCCTGTGGGATAATTATCGAGTAGTAGCTGGCGAAGCCGCTGGACACCTAGTTGTATATGAAGATACAATAAAAACACAATGAAACAAAATTCAACACATTGGTGTTGAATTTTGTTTTATGTGTGTAATTTTTTTTTTATGTGTTATTGAACACATACATACATAAAACTCACGCCTTTTTCCAATAGGGGAAAGGCAGAAGCCACAGAACGCCACCTGTTACGATCCTCAAAAACTACTTTTGCCCCGTCCACGTTCATACATCCTGGTCATACACGCGAGTACTACGCACCTGACCTTTCTGAAAAACTCACCAGTAAGGTCAATGCACGCCAATAATAATTATATAAAACTACAATTACTCTGTGAAGCCTGCGAAAAGTAGGTACCTACCTACGCAAGTAAGAGCCTGCGAAAAAAAGTGACACAATCATACTAATCAAACTAAAAACTGGTAGTGAAGTGTTAATTTTCTTGTTATACAACTTTAGTTGTGATAATGTAACTATGGGATGTCCGAAGATATTACTGATGTCACCATACGGTGACAATAAACCCCATACGTACCTCAAATACACCTTAGATATAAATTGCCTATCAAAACTGACCTGTAACTTCTTATAACATTGTGCTTAACATTGGCTAAGAAGGAACATGAGTGGTTTTTAGTCAGTAGAAGTCTGACACTCCCTTCCGCTCCGGAAGTCAAGGAAGTCATTTGAAGATATCCCAGCCTTAAAAAAAATTCGGTTGTTTCTCTTTTCTAGAATTAATCGTGTTTTCTAATTGGGATATCCTGCTGCTGCTACAGGCTATTTTTACCTGACTGCGGCGAAACCCAAAAGGAGGGTTATTTACTACTTTCAAATCAATATAATATAAAAGTATCGTACGCAAAAACATAGATATTTTTGATTGAAAAATGACATTACAAACTTATACAATTAATTATTTTAAAAATAATATTAACAAAACTCTTTAAGGTATTTTTCCAAAAAGAAACGGAACAAACTAGTAGTTACGCACAACCTGTAATTCAAAGCTGCATATTTTGCGAGAAAGTACCTAAGTGCAAGGTCAACAATTATAATTATTTTTAAACTTATTCCAAGTATTTCCGATTGGCAATCGGACATGCAGGGTTTACCTAATTCAAAAAGGATAATGGTGGAACATTTCGTTACCGCGGCCTCGGCGCGGGCGCAAGGGCTAAGAAGGAACATGGGTGTTTTTTAGTCAGTAGAAGTCTGACACTTCCTTTCGCTCTGCCCAAGAGCGGGAGGGGTTATTCGATGATTTTCCACCCGCCAAAAAAAAATGGTATTATCTACGTTAGCTTCCAACATCTCGGTTGAAAATTTTTTTCATTCCCTGCAACTTCAACGGGATTTTGGTACTGTACAATAAAATGCTTCCCGATAGATATAATTATTTATTGAACACGTTTTAAACACATTTCCGACCACTGTAAACACTAATAGAATTTTTTTTTAAATTAGTTTCATAAAAAAAGGAAGTTTATAAAGTTTTGTAATAAATTGTTAAAAATCATTCTTCCGTATCCTAAAACCAAAAAAAAAAAAGAGAAAAGGTTAGAGAAGCAAGTGCCATCATCAAAAAATAGATAGTCTTAAGCCGTGTCGATCCTAACTAAAGCGATTGTCGCGCAAACACGCGACTCTCATCACATTTTATTCAGTAAACATAAACCTCGCCGAAAGAATTAAGTTGATGATGGAAATAGTTGTACCTATTATGGACGGAACAATGTATTTTTTGGATAAAAATATATTAACATCACGCCAGTAATCCCCGAAGGGTTAGACAGAGGTGTACCTGAAACACACCGGCATGACATTTTGCCAACTTTATGTTTAAGTCCTATGTACCATAAAAGAATCCGTGGCTCATACCAAAAAAAATCCATATGGGAAAACCCAACATTACTTTCATCCACAAATCTACAGAAATAACTGGTTCGAGCAGCAGTAGCGGACAGAGAGTATAAAACAAAACCCAACAAAAAAAACCGTTCTGTGATTTAGGAATTTGAAATTGGTTGACTGAATTATTAACAGTCAATCGCATTACTTGACTTGCGGATATTTGTGACACTTCAATAATAATGTTAGAAAAACAAAATTATCCTTATCACACGGATGCAACCATTAATATCATATTAATAGTTAAAACTACTTGAAACTACGAAGCTTAAGCTATTAATACGAAATCTTGTATGAAGTAAATACCCTACTTAGTTGGGCTCAATATTCATTCAAACAAGACAATATTTGTGATGATCTCGAGAAGTCAGACTTTGAAGTTCAACAAAAACTTGGAGGTCAAAATCCCAGCAGAAGGCATGAACTGAACGAAAAATGAACTTAAATGAAAAAAAAACCTCTCGATAACACGAGAAGTGCACTTAGCAATACCTAAAACCTACCTGACACCTGAATTTTGCGGCTAAATCAGTGTCCAAAATTGTATTGCGTTGAAAACTCGTCTCTGTCATATTCGACAAGTTTTATGGCCAAACAATCTTGATCGTGGAAATCTAAGGAGACTATAATTAAAAAGAAATGTCTCAATCTACTGCATTTAAGACTTACTTCGGTATCTTGAACTGTTGACATACTCATCGAAACAAAGCCGCGAATCACTAAGCCGCTTTAAATTTCAGATCTCTCAGTATTAAATCTCAAAGATTAAACCCATTTATCTTGTTAAATCAGATAGAAGTAATGGTAGGTATACGAAACGACCAATACGTTTCGAAATTTTTAGGGAACAAGCATAGCGTATTGAAATTTAAAGTGACTGACAGAATTTTTAATTAAATTAACTTTATTCGTCAAAAAGACTCGCCTACCATTACCAGCTTAATTCACAAAAACAAATAAAGTAACCACAGAATAACCTTTGGTCTCAGTACCTACCTATCTATTCACTTACAATAACTTTAAGCAAATGAACACGAAATGTACACGCTCCTGAATTATCACCTCTAGCTGAAGACTGTTGTCAAAGTCAATACAAATATCGCAAGGCGATGTGTCTTGTTCATTTCGATCATTTATTTTGGGACTGCATAAAAATAATTATCATTGATATAGTGGTATTTTCGGGTATGATGGCGATATCCTTAACTTAATGATAACTTTTGTTTTGTCGGCCTGATATTTTTTTGATTAGGTATAGGTATGCACGGAGAGGTAACTCGTTTTATCCGGCGTATTTTGATACAGCTGCAGTAAAAGTCGCAAGGGGTTTGAAAGGTCGGAAGACGTATTATGTTGTTTATTTTTTTCGTGTTTTTTTATTTTATTCTAATTACTGCCGAATTACAATGTTAGAACTTTGTTGTCTAGTTACAGTATTCCATAGCGTTTTGTGATTTAGATAATGTTCAGGCGCTTTAACCAAAATGACTGGAAACTTATCTGCTGGGTCGACACGAATAATTACAGTGTGATAATAAATACATCTATGATTTAAATAGATAACTCGTGATAAATTAGCTACGTTCACACCTGTGCCGTAGCAACTACTTTGTGTTTACTGTATTTAGCACCCACACATTATACACGAAGAATGTCCAAGCAGTCATTCTGGAATGAGAAGCCTAGGAGTCGATACCGGACGAGCTTACAAAGAATGTGTTCATCGTCTAAGGAATTAAAAAAAAATAGCCTAAGTCCTTATCAATGCCCAATATTAGTGCGATATTCGTATATGATAAAAACGATGACATGAGGAGTCAAGTTGAAGGCGTGTGAAGTGCGATGTGATAAAAGCGCGCGGGGGCAGCGCGCGCCGCCAGTACCGAACTCACCTGTACGCCGTGCGCAGGCGCATATCCGCGCCGCGACCCGACCGCGATACTCTGGCACGCACATACGCAGCCCCCCCCCCCACTCATACACACGTTTATCTGGACAGGACATCAGCTGTCCGCTTCTCTGACATATAGTGAATGTGCACTTGGACAGCCCGGCCTGGAGGACATACTTCCGAAAACGGACCTCGCCGGTCTGACAGATCGATCATTCAGGTGAGGCTAATAATATTATCTAAACCAGTTGCGTCGGTGGCTGAATCATGTGATGAACTCAAAGGAGCAACCTTCTTGAGTTCATCACACATTGAGGGTCCGACGGCTCCGACTTCTTAAACTTACTGTGGCTTTAGCACAAAAATTTTAATGAATAATTTGTAGTCAGTCTAAAATATCTATAATTGACAAACTGAAGATGAGTTTCAAATCAGTATCTATTGACACATACATGTACTTACAAACGTGCCTGTTAAAAGTTATCTGCGAGTGATTTATGTTTATTAAAAACATTTATGTACCCACTTAAGATAAATCGATCTCATTTTGAAATTTAAATCAAACAATTACAGCAATTGCCCTTGTGCATCTGTTCTACTGGCAATTAAATTCCTTCACTAATTAAATTAACGAAATATGTCAAGTTCACAATAATCCCGCGTTTTCGTAAGTATTACGTACTGAATGCTACTGAGAGGCGTTAATTAGTTCATGTTCCCAATCAGAGGTCAAATCATAAAGATCAAACGAAGTCAATTTAGATGGTGAACGTTTTAAAGTTCTTCTTCACCTGTAAATATGTGTAGACAACAGGAAAGTTAACCAAGGGCATAGTTTATCAGTGTTTAACAGTGGACAACACCCACTTCTTCGGCGGGCTTTTGTCAACATATACAAATAGTATGCCAATTGCATGGCACTACAGATATTAACTTAACTGTGAACTGAATCGTAGAAAACATGCAACAGACGCAACAGTCTACTCAGAAAGGAGCTCGGTTTTGAAGCCAAGGATCCACCAAGGCGTTCTGGTGGCGTTAGTATTCCCAACGCGTGTGGCGGCGCAAAGCGGTAGGCGCGTGACGTAAGGTCACCGCGCCTGGCCACTGACATGACACGAGATTAACGTGCTCCCAGCGTGTTCACTCGCGCTCCGACGAGCTCGCAACGTAACCACGGTGACATCCACCATCACCATATCCTCACGATCTCATTATCGCGAACGTGAAAACAACCCGATAAATAGTGCACGCTTATCGCTATCGAAATCTATAAATCTTGATAATGAACTAACACTTTGATCACGTTCTAAACATTTTTTAAAAGATAACATGACTAATATAAGTTGCCGATGCGACTCGGCCTTCCCGTAACATAATGTTTATCACGTGACCAAAATAAAAAATAGAAATATCGTGTTTGACCATAATGACGCTACGTGTTACAATGTGCATATTTAAGAATCAATTAATTCTCTCGTAGTAGGTAACGCATCAAATAAAGCAGTTATATTTCTACAAACTTTGCAACAAACGTAGTAGTAATGGAGATAAATATCAAAAGTGTAATTACAATGGGTAGGTGTTATGAGTTCTTTGTTGCATGTACGTACGGGAGGCTAGTATATAGCGATTGAATTTCCACATAATGTGGAATGAAATGGTGTGTGCAGAAATTGAGAAAATAATAAAAAAAAACATAGCGAGCAGTGCCTGCATAATTATGGCATCTGAACATTCAATTAGGAAGGCTATAAAGTGAACAAGGAAAGCTAACATCGGAAATCTGTGAAGGTTAACAAACCAGCTAAGCACAAATAAAGAACCGCGAATAAAACTTGTTCAATGTAAACATTTCCACTGGCATGACGTCAGGGACCCTGCAGTCCCGCTACATACTTATTTATAAACCACTTTTTTTTTGCTAAACTGCACTTGACGTCCACGAATTCTGCTGTATATATTATAATTAAATTCGATCGACCTTTATATTAAATACTCATACAGTCAAAATATCTTTTTGATTTCTTCTTAGTGCCGTTAGATGTTGTAACGTTAGGTGTTTAACCCATAATAGGACATTGAGACAAAAACAAAGGTCTGAATGTATTTACTTTGCATTTCCTTTTCATACGTTTTACATCAATCGGTGTCATTGCCAGTCTTCTGCTGATCCTGAACTGAATATAGATATGACCTTAGCCCTACCACTGACATGTGCATCTGACAGTTCATATAAAATTTTCGGGCATTTTCTTTTATTTACTACATCGACTACTTATAAAATTATTGGATTTAAGACCACTCAGCCTATCAAGACCCTATTGAAAACCGACTTAAAAATCCCTTTTATAAATAAGGCTACTTGACTTCGAAGTTTAAAACAGGAAGTCACTACAAATAGTGACTTCATGTTTTAAACTTAATTTGCTACATAATTATTATTGTTTTGTTTATGTCGGTTTTGCAGACGATTGCATTGGGCTTTAATCAGGGTCAGACCTACCATCATTAGACGAACCCATTAACAGTCTAATTTAAGTACCATTACTTGGCAATAATATTGTAATATTTTGTAATGACCACACTGTGACACTTCCGTTTCCCTTGCCATCTTACAGCTAACTTGCAGTGGTCACGTCTTTTCCTCTCGTTTATTATAATTTATAAAATAGATACTAAGTTTGTAATTTATGCACGGCCGTGTACCCAAAGCTGTATAATAAATAGCGTGCATCCAAAGCGTCTTTGTATTGAAGATTCCTCCTGGTACGCAGCCCACAAAAACACAAAAAACAAGCCGCGTGCTCGCCACCCAGTACAGACTGGGTTGTGGAAGTTAGATAGGCAGTCGCTCCATGTAAAATACTAGTACTTATTCACTTTCAGCTGCATCCAGTTACATTGGAAGCCGACCCCAATATAGTTGGGAAAACCCTCGTTAGATGATGATTTGAGACCCACCTACAACAACAAATTGTATACTATTATATTCTATTCAGTTCCGAGTTGTTCTCCTTGTGTCAATGCAGACCTACTTGAGCGAGTTTTCCGAAAGGAATTCATGTATTGCATTCAAACGACCAAATGCGTGAAGGAAGTAGAGAATAACAACTGACTTTAACTATTCCATTGCAATCGTTAATTGTCTTCTTTATTTAATTGTTAAATAGTCCCTCGTTCTTCAGAAAGGACAGGTGCGTAGTACTCGTAACCGGCGTGCGTGTATGACATGATGTATGAATGTGGACGTGGCAAAAGGAGTATGTAAGGATCGTAGCAAGTGGTGTTCTGTGGTTTCTGCCTACCCCTATAAAAAAAAAAAATAAATAAAAATAAAAAATCTTTTTATTTCAGACATTTAATTTTTTTTTCTTTTTTTCCTATGGGAAAAGGGCGTGAGTTTATGTATGTATGGTTCCTCAACTCTGTAAAAATACCTATGTTTTGTACTCTACATCGAATTAAAATATCACACGTACCTGAACACTATTAAACAAAAACAACAGTTTTTTTATCAACTACTCATTATTATACCAGCACAATACTAATATACTGAAATTTATCATTAATCAAAGGAGTTTCCAATTCCCCAGTTGTCATAAAAACAATGGAGTCAAGTTAAAAGTGAAACAAAGGAAACTTGCTAGTTAGACTAGTTAGATACAGCAAGTTGCACGACGCTTGCCTCGTCATACTTTTTTACCTTCCTAGGTCTACCTACCTCCTTCGATCATTAAATCGCTATGATTCCTGACTAAAAATTACAATTTAAAAAAAATGGGTCATGTTTCTTCCCAAGTTCAAACCATTACTCATTGACAATGCTCGTCATTCCTTTTTTATTGCCGTCATAAAATAAATGTAAATAAAATCAATGTCCTTTTTAAATAAGGGTCTGCTATTCATTTTTTATTATTTAGACTGGAAGCCGACCCTAACATAGTTGGGAAAAGGCTAGGCAGATGATGATTCATTTTTTATTATATTTTACAGTAGAAACATACTAGTGAGGCAATACAAAGTCAACAAACAATAAAGATCGTTTTAGAATGAAATCGAAAATAAAAACAGTACAATGCTGTACCTATAATAATTAAAATTCTGAAACAGTGTAGTCGTATGATCATGGACATACATTCAGCAAAGATGTAGTTTGATTGTCAGTAAGAACAACGCGTTGACTGGCTAGCTAAGTACCTTCTCGTCTTTGTACGATGGTAGTAATGTAGGAACCGGTAATGTGAAAATAACCTGGTAATCTGCACCATAATGAGACAAATCCGGTTTGATTTGTGTGATCCTGCGGTGTTTGAACAAGATATCTTGCCCGAGAATATTGCTCGCTTGGCTGTGAGACAGATTTATGATTGATTTAAGATAATCTTAATAGCTGAGCAAGAACCAGCCTCTCTATTAATTTAAGATTTAAATAATTACACATTAAAACAGTAAACCATTTAATGCCGAAACATGCTTACGCTACTTAAATATTTTAAAACTTTTTCCAGATGAAATTAAGGAAAACAAACAATTAGCATCGCATTGAAGATAGAAAATGAAATTTTATGTAAATTTTCATGGTCAACTAGACACGCGCAGGTTTACTTCTTGTTCTGTGTGACCTCCAGCAGAACTCCAGAACCTAATTAATATTATAAACTTACCTAGAAGTAAAATGATATGACCTAGATTCTAATATAATATTATTATATTCAAGCACTAAGCTCGTGACTGCGTCCCTATAACGTTTTATAGCTCGGCCAATAGTCATCATCATCATATAAATATAATTCATAGCCTATTATAGCACCCAATCAGTGATTTTTTTTTCAAACAAGTTTTGTCGCTTTATAAAATCAAATATAGATTATTCCTTCTAAAGCTATAATAATTCTTCCTCCATTATACACTATCCGTGTATCGTCCCGAATATACCATGTGCAGATAAAAAAAAGATATCTCACTTGACCTTTTTCTACAAACATTTTACTCACTTTGATAAAACAATGATAATAAGTATTTAAGGCGAGATATGAAATACTATTTTACAATTTTATGTACGAGTGCATAACCTCTACAATCTCCAAGTATGTATGAACTCGTATGTATAATATAAAAAACATCGAGATTTTTCTATATCGTTGGTAAAAAATCCTAAAAAAAGATCTAGCACCTATTCAGGCATCTCCTAATGAGTAGACGCCAGCTGTCTGGCTCGTTAAATAATTGGCCAATAGTTGCTCAAGACTTAGTTAAATCAATCGGCAAACATTCACACAACACAGATTAAAATTCAATGTCGATTTCGTGGTCTTGTCTTTTATTATTTCACTTGAGTGAGACACCTTCCCGTAAGGTCGAATTTCCGCTTTAAGCTGATTACAGACTGTTGTCATTGACATTCAAAAACTTTTACACCAACGAGTACAGTACTGAGCGTTATGTAAAACTCCTCTGCTCATGCCGTAATTTATCAAACTTTTGCTTGTGTATAATTCAGTCGAGTTTAATTAACAAAATTTAATAGAGTTATGTATGTGATGATCGTACTTACATCAAAAATATTCAAATTAATTTACAAATAAATAATAGGTGCTCTTATTTAAAATTCAACGATGATTTTGGCTAGTAAATCAGAGGTGGTCATTAGATGTACATAAATATTGACATACCAATTAAGTCATACACTATTTAAATTTATAAGAGAAGTAAATAGGTAAACTAGGTAGTTGTAATTGAACGTAATATGTGAAATACGAAGTTCGTAAAATTTACATTTTGGAAGTTCTTTCCGATTCCGTTTTTTTATTTCAAGTTTATCTTCTAATATAAAATTATCACCAACTTTATCTACTTACTAATTTAAGGTAAATATTGTTTTCGAGTTATCAATAAAACTTTTCCTCATCTTGTCCCAATATTTTTTTGCATAAGGCGCTAGTGATAACTATTGCTGATGGATGCTTGTTACACTCTTGTGTCAATTGAAAATTCAAACTAACTTAATGGATAAAGTTCACGAATCGAATGGGAAGTTCCCATAATTATGTAAATTGATATGATAAATACTTAGAGCCAGTACACGTACAAAATCTCTTCGTTATTACTTAGAATCTTACAAGTATTCTCAACATTGTACCACTCAATGTGTGAACTTGACGTTCCTGCGAAGATAGACACGTAGTAACAGTTGTGGTCCGTTTAAGGTTTTAAGCTGTACAATTTGAATACGGCTCGGAGTGTTACGTTCAGCAAGGATAGTCATTTAATGGTGGACGAAGTGTTAGAACACGTCCACATCGACCTCGCGTGTTCGGCTCACGCCTGCAAATGTTTACATTTGCGCCGGCGACGTCCATCGCACCGCAGCGACCAGCGATTAGTTGCAAAATGATCGCGGCCGAATTGAGTTCAGGGTCGAGTGTGTTGCCTCCGGGTCTTGCGCAAGCGCAACGCACCGCGGCCATTTCACCAACAAAGAACACATTATTTTTTTTCTTTTGGATTACACCCTATATGAAACTTTAAATTAGGTTTCCTTTGAGCAATTAATTAATTATAAAAAGGGAATTTGTGTTCTTCTGCAAAAGCCTTCACGTTATCTTCTAGCATTAACGATGCGATTTGCCTTGACTAAGTCTAGCTGAGCTTATATTTCGTAGCTCTTCTCACCGACTTCAATCGAATCTATACGAATTCTAGTCGAACATAGTAACTCTATAGAGTGTAAAAGTACCCTTAACGCAAACGAAGGGCACTTGTTCTCCCCACCACTGCGATCATTTTTTTGTTCTAGACCATACCTGGGAACCTACTAGTTACGGAGATATTGGGGGTCAAAGTTCCAAATTTTTCACAGCTGTTTTTGTAAATACTAGTTTTTTAGGTTTTAACTTTACTTTAATTACCTCCATGACCCGTTTACTATTCAAAGCATCCACTAGCTCAAGGTTTCAACAGTGCTACATTAAGTTTTACCGTAAAATGTGATATTTGACCCCAAAAAAAAAAGTCGTTTCCCAGCAAAAATTTTTGCGTAGGGGTACTTAGTTTGATGTACAGAATGCTTGGTTGACGGGTGTGTGATGGGTTGATTTACACCCTGTATAGTAAATAGTGTCTGACTGACAACCATACTGTGTTTGTTGTGCATGTCGCATCTCGATAATCACTGCACATTCACTTCCATTACGTGACAATTTATTTGTCCTCCCTTATGATCTCATCTATTCTGATAGTGTTTTACACAGAAAACTTGAGTAGGTAATTGTGCATGACGTTAATATTCAACATTAATTACTTTTGTCTGTATTTGCCTTTACAACATTAGGTATAATTGATTACCCACTTGATTATTCTAGCAGAAAGGTTTGCCAAAATTTTCCATGTAGTCAGTGCCGTGTAGTATTTACATTTTGTAACCTAATCATTATAATGTGCGTTTGTACGTACAAGTATAATACGCGCGATCCCTTCTAATTGCGTCAATGGCGGTTTATTTCGCGGCGAATGTTTTGTCACTTTTGTTGAAATAAGTTACCGCAATTGTATAACGAGTAGTACCTGTAGTATGTAGCAGGCGCCGCGGGAGAGAACTTGCTCTCGGCTCCACTTTCTGCATGCACCGATTACGTGCACAGCGCCAGACTTTCCACCACCTCTCAGACATTATTTGGGTTTTCGTAACGAACACCAAACATGGAAAATATTTCGCTCGCCTTGATAATTTTTCTCAAAATGTCTTATTAAAACCTTGACTCAACATCATTCATGCTGCCGACAACCTCCACGGCTATACTATCGAATCTCGCCGAATTACGGAATCGGTCGCTGACTCTACGCGTAGTGGGACTTAATGCTGTATGTAAGAGGCACAAGGCCTCATCATCGATTAAAACACGAACCTATCATTCCTAGTGATATTAACATCTTATTCATGATGCGCTTAGTGCTGATTAGATACTTTGATCTCAAGTAAATACGTCAACTTTGTATATAGCCAACTTTCAAGTGGGCAAACCACTCAACTAAGTTCTGCAAATATTTGTAGTGGCGAGGTACATAGGTTAGTTTTTTCTGATGACTTATTATGATCTGTTCTGGTCAGCCCGTGATTTTCCACACCATTTTATCCAAACCATAAACAAATATAATGATGATGAATTAAACACTATAATCTTTATAAGCATCACCGCTGACGCACCAGGGTTTTTAAAGTACAATTTGTAAGGAAAAACCTAATGACTGGCAATATCTATAAAGTAAGGCCCCTAATAAAAAGTTCCAAAGTCTACATGCATTGTCATGGATCATTATTTGCTTATAATTTATAGGCACTCATTTGTTAAATTATGATAAGTTCAGAAGTTATGAATAGATGAACATAATACATACCATACCGGGCAATATTATAACTCTCATTTTTGCTACGCCGTAGTCGGGTAAATATGACCCTCTCATATAGAGATAGATATTATAAAGCCAGCAAGTCTTCCTATAGGTATCATTAGTATCCTATCAAAAAAGGCGAGAAACCAGCAAGTCTTACAAAAACACCCTCCAATTTCCCGTTAAATTAGAACCAATTCCTGTTTCAGTTTACAGTCAAGGATCATTAAAACTGAAAACGGGATATTCACCATGTTTACTATTTATTTTGAATTCCCGATAATTCGTCGCTGTTGCAAGCACCATGATCGCTGATAAACAATATCCCGTTTTCAGTGTTCATGATAATGTTAATGACCATGTCAGTTGAAAACCGTATATAGTCATATATAGCGTACCAGAAAGGTGTAGTCCAATTTAAAGGTGTAATTCAGACCAGCACACTGAACAACATTCCCCATGGGAGAAGGGACCACCATCGAAATCGTGATTAAAAATTGTGCAGTACAAAAGTTCAACACCTACTCGACCACAATGGAATGGACAACTGTTTTTTTTTCACACGCCTTTCTGGCGCCTAACACGCAGTATAGTTACTTAATTTAAGAATTGATAAGGATTAATCAGGAGTGTAGATTTACCCTTTTATAGTAAACACAACGTAGTGGGCGATAGAAAAGTGGGCGGAGAGGTTAACACAAAAGTCAAAAACGAATATCTATTACAGCAGACACACGACCTTTGAGCATAACGTTTTCCGATGAGCTCTACTTGTTTGTGTTGCTTACGACTGTCCGATTACAATACATATCGGACATCATTTGTATGTCAATTGATTATTCGACGAATACCAAACATCACATCCGACCATTGGCGACCAACTTGAGTTGAGATGGCAAGAATGCAAGAATTCCGCCACGAACATTCAATCGGAAGTCGGAATTCTTACAACTTAAAAGAATCTGACCGAATACTGCCGCAAAATATCAAAAGTTAAGTTTAAAACTACTTTTTTGGATGAGAAATGGTCATTGTCATCTCGTTACCCGTATATGTCTTCAGTGGAACATATGATTCAAGGTTATCCACGTTTAACGACCTTGCAGAGCCTTCTGTTTACGTTGAAAGCCACTGCCTGCCGGAACATCACAACCCTGCTATATTTGGCAAGTGAATGTGATTGCCGAAGATTGACAACTGGCTGGATAATACTGGTGCACGTTATAGTCAATGGAAGGAGCAGAGGACATACTTAAATACTTGTTTCGTCATTATTGTTAGAGTGCATGATGTCATGTCTTTATTGCGTAGACGTGTAGGTCTAGATCTGATCTCGTATTGAAACTTAGCACATTATTTTACCCTATTTATCTTTTTGAAAATTACTTTGTTCATGATGATACTGTGATAGTAAAGATTGTTTATCATCAACTGCATATTTTATTTTGCTCTGTATTAGATAGAAGCCTTGGACTTTATTATGTACGGTAGTAAATACATGCATCATCTGTCTAGGCCTTTTCCCAATTATGTTGGGGTCAACTACCAGTCAAACCGGATGCGGAAACATACCAGTAATTTACTCGAAGTAACTGTCATCTGACCTCCACAACCAACTGGGAAACACACAATATTCTAAAGACTTGACGGCACGGTTGGCGTAGTGGCTGAGCGATTGGACTGCTGCGCTGCGAGTCGCAGGTTCGATCCCCGCACGAAACAAATATTTGTATAGCCTACAGATAGTTGTTTCAGGTCTGGGTGTTCTGTGTATGTGAGTTTAAATGTTTGTAAACGCACCCATGATACAGGAGAAATCCTTAGTGTGGGGCAACGTTTTTTTTTTTTTCAAAAAAAAAAAAGCAAAAAGACCCACTCGCAACTAAAAATAAAACAATCGCCGATCGTTGAACGCGATCTCCGACGCACTGAATCATATGTGGATAGAAAGGTCACCAATCTACAGATTGTCCCCGACAAGTGCGGCTTAACCTCGCAAGTCAACTCATGCGCAGGTACCGTTACTGTCGCGTGCCTCGTAGAAACAGTATGCGTATTAAAATCTTAATATTAGTTATTATTATTATATTAAAGCGTGATGCGCGAAACTGAAAGTTGGCAATAATTTGTAGTGAATATTCTACAAATATGTACTTAGTTACCCTTTCTCCATGTTAACCGTTAAATAAAGCCATTCCTATTTGCATAATGTTACTTAATATTTATGTAATCAACTAACAACAATAGAACCACTAATTAAACAATCACTCACAATGTGTAATAAGATGTAAAGTTTAGCGCGAACAAAGAAAATTACCATTTCGGTAGTTGACCAATCATTTCCGAGGTTATTGAAGTAACCATAGGTAATTTCATACTTACTACATGCTTATTTTATAATTGAAAATAACTTATTCACATCGTAATAGATACAAGAATGATTTATGAGCGTAAGCGCATTTTAAGTGTAAAAATTGATTGGCTTTTAAAGTTTTTTTTTAGATTGTGCCATGAAATTAGATAGATTGATTAATTTCCTTAAACATAAATAGCCTTACTATAATATATACAAGTTTTTTTCTTCCTTAACTGCCGCATTTTGCCAAAAATTAAATGAATTACTTCTGGGCACGTAAAGCCTGTTGTTGGGGCCATAGACAACCTTCACGCTATGCGTGGCTCAAAGTGATGCTAAACTGCTCAATGCTCATGTCGACACGTGCTTTCGGCCACTGCTACGACCTCGCGCCCTTTGAGGCCCCGCACCGCTTGCTACAGTTTCCAAGCCGCGTAGCGTTTGCGTAGCACTCTAGAGCGCGCGTAGTACTGGAACCGGAGCGTGAAATATTTTATTGTACTCGTCATGTTCGTGACAGAGTTATATAGAATGAGAACTAAATAGACGACTACAATATCTACAATACGCAATCGTGAAACTCTCATTGCCGCGAATAGCATACCTATGTCTGGCAAAGGCAGATGGATTGACCTCTTTTATCTGTTCAGTGGATTGATTCTTCGCTTCTCTTAGTCTGGGTGATACTTCATAGATCATAAAATGCCCTTATCTTTGTTTCATGAAATTTAAATCCTTTAACATATAGAACAGAAATAGATCATTAAACAAACAATGTTTTGATACTAGAGCCTTCGTAGTGTCGAAATATTCCCGTACATACCATATCGGAAATAAAATGGCTCAATACGTATAATTGATGGCTATAATATTATAATGCCTACATACGCGATGCGTTTAAATGAATATCATTATTAATTAGGTATGTATCAGCTTCATACGGAAGCATCTTTTCCTCGGGGAATAATAAGATCTACGTTTAAATAATATGACATTGGCTTAAAACGTGTGGTCAATGTTGTAGTTATCATAAATTCATATTAAGTAGTTAAATAAAAATATTGAAGCACCTTAGTTTAACATAAGTATTTATATCGTTGGATAAAAAGCGTAGCTAAATAATTATGCTGATTTGGAAACCCACAACGTACCCGTTTTTTGTAAAGGTAAAAAATCACAGACGAGGACATTTAGCACATTTTCATAAAATTGGAAACCAGAAAATGAATACCACAGGTAGCAAATTTTAATCATATCATAATTAGTGCTTACGAATTAATCTCGTTACAATACGAGCCCAATTGGAAATAACAATGCGGTCGCGAACCACGCACATGTGAGGTGAACCATCGCGACTCTCCACCCAATATATCTTGATCTGTGGGAGATTAAGGAACTAGGGTAAAATCTACAGCATCTGACATGCCGTTGTTCTTTGTCTCCGCAAGCAGCGCCACCACAAACTCTTAAGTTACACCGGACGCACTGAAATGCTTGCACGTCGAGTGCTGCATCGATACATTTCAATGAAAGTTATTTTCAAAGCGGAATTTCGACGGCGGCTAGCGTGCAGACGCGCCGCCAATGTCAATGTCGAACGATCGCAACTGATACAGCAACCAGCGACCTAACTATTTGAATACAATTGCTGCAGATTAAAACATCACACATTACTTATTCTGTGAACGTTACAACATATTATGTGTATTGCAACTTACAGCTGGGTTTTATTACTTAGGATTTATTGAGCATTCACATAATTTTCCTGTAGGCTTAAGTCAACTTTAGTGGCATTCAATATGCAATTTACAATGTTACAGTAAGTGACCATTACATAGTTTATAAACTTCAGTACCTATTTACTTAAAGAAAACGACATCGCGAAAAGCGATTAAGAGAAAATTGAATTGGTTCATCTCCTTTTTTTTCTGGGTTGAGAAATCATTGAATGACTTCTCTCGCTCTGGGCAGAGCGTGTCAGACTTCTACTGAATAAAAACCACCCATGTTGCTTCTTAGCCCTTTGTGTCGAGGCCGTGGTATCTCTTTCGAACAACTCGCAGCCCCGACGGGTGGTTCTTCTCCTTCAAAACATATTGTGTATGACTCGAATGTACCCTGAATTTATTATCTACTTGCAATGTATTTACACGAGTTGTAGAAATTAACTCTACGGTAATTTAGATCTAAGTGTACATAAATCATGCAGTTGTATTTGACATTGGTGTCGACATTTATATTTTTTTCGATCAATATTGCACTGTGTACCGTATAAATTCAATGGAATAATCTGCCTTCTATCATTTAATAAACTAACATATTGTAATTACAGCATCAAATTAACTAACAATGGCCAATGGTAATTATACACTGATAACGGTAACGTGTAACCGACGTAACTGAGCGAATTAGAAGAACAAAGAGTGCATGCTGTCATTTAGATTCGATACTCTACCATGGGTTTTATTCACAATGAATGGTACATAGCCTTACGATTGGCCAAAACACGCTTGATGTGAAGCGATGATGTGGCCTATTAAAGAAGAAACTGATACACTCGAACTTTAAATAGATCCATTTGCAGTATAATGAATGTTAATATAGACATTAAAAAAATATCTAAACTTAAAATTACACGTATTCCTCTTATAAAGTAGGCAAAGCAAAAAAAACCTCATTTTTTGCTTTGTATAGAAAATCGTCATTTTTGTAGTTTAACCGACATCCACACGGGCAATAGCTAGTCACATATACACTGCATTATAGTACATTATGGTATAAGTGTGTAACGTTGGTGATTACCGCTGAGGCGCCATTGAGACCCGAGCCGTCAGGTGAGGGTCTTAAGAGAGCCGAGGACGGTAATCATCAATACACACGTGTATCATACGACGTTTTTCAACACACTTGTGAAGAAAATAATACAAAAAAATCATTTTCAACAGTTAAAACGAGTTGTGAAAAAAATTTCGCCATGGCGGGAAAAATTAAAAAGTTTTCCTGCACGCGCATCTAGCAATGGTGATCGGCCATAGATTAAAAGAATGAGGTTTCTTTTTTAGCTTTTTGAGAAATGAGGAATTCAAAGTTTTTTTTATTATAGAGAAAACAAAAGTTTTATTTATTAAAAACGTAAACAAGTTGAACTTATCTATTTCAATTAATAAGTTTTCTTGCGCGCGCATATAACAATGGCGATCGTCTATAGACAAAAAGATTAAGTTTTTTTTGGCTATTCGCGGATAGCGTTGCAGCCACGTACAAATGGGGTATTCAAAGTTTTTTTTATTACTGAGAAAACAAAAGTTTTATTTATTAAAAACGTATATAAAAGTTCAAATTATCTATTTAAATTCGAAGTTGCATGAAATGAGCAAGCAGTGGGTACATTAATTTATTTGTAGTATTGAACACAATCTTTTTAGTATTAGTATCGAAACTTTTTTAAGAACAAAGCAACTCAACCAATAAAATTTAAAAAAAAACCTATAACTCACTTGTGAATAATGGTAATGAAAAATTCACAGTTTGATTACAGGTGTCATTATGTGACTAATTGCGGTGAAATTAGAGCCACTTTATGAGCAAGTGTGTTGAAAAAATACAAACAGACATCTGACATACCCCTTTAATAGAAAGACACCACATACTAAGTAATTTCATTAAATAATGATGAGATGTCTGAATCTGGAAGACGACCACAATATAGTTGGGAGAAGGCTGCGCAGATGATGATGATGATGATGAGATGTCTGAATTGTCGAACTCAATCACGAATAATTGCATGAACTGATTGAAATGACACTTGGCACACAGGAGATAGATTTAAACTTATGATATATAATGCTTGTTTTGTTGTTTTTTTTGTAATACATTTTCTATTTACCCATTTGTCTAATCCGGGTAGCGACTTTATACTTATTTCTGTAATGATGAATTCATCAATCTCATAAACATGGCTGGCTGTCGATAGTACGCACAGTGACATCACTAGAATGTCAATAGTACGGTATTCCCCACAACCGTCTACGCACAATTATTATTGTTTCCAGCTTCGTGAGTAATTGTCAAGTGAGCTCACTTAATAGGCCATTGTGTCCAAAATGATCTGAATTCAGATGATCAACGACCAACTGATTAATATGTGTGATGGCCGGCAGGAAGCCAATGACTCACGTTTCTTAAAACTGGCTGGGCTTTACTCGCAGGGAAACACTATTACCAAAATTATTATGTGCATATTTAGTGCGACATTTACTTATTTATTTTACGATGCATGGGAAATCTCACAAATAGTGCGATTTTATTTCTGTATTTCTGTTTGGAAGCGTCTATTGGTCTCCGTTACAAATAGTGCAGTCATTAGTTTCAACACTGGCACTTAGCTTCGTCGCCAGTCTTGTAATCTTAACGTAAGCGAGCACAATCCATTTTCCTTGTGAATACAATCGCCCGGTAACGTCTTTGTATTGATGTCATCTTCGTTTCTTTCACAGAATTCCTATTATGCTATCGCTTCTTTGTTGTTCGAAGGCACTTTACACTACAATAACTACAGTAAACACTGAACACAGTAGGAATGTAAATATAATTACAATTCCAAGTACGTGTATTCCCACGCGAAGACCATGACGGCTACGGCCTGCAAGGTACACTCAGGGCTCAGGGCTTCTCAAGTATTTAGATACTACAGTCAGTTCTACGCAAATTGGACTGGCGACAGTAGCCACACTAGCCACCCCTTATTTGACCAAATATAGTTGAGTTAGTACATATCGACAAACTTTTTATGACTGAGAATTCTTGCTTTTACAACTTTGCCATCTAGCTTTAGTTGCAAAATATCTCGTAATTCAAAGAATCGCACTTAACGATATACTAGTCATATTGACAAGGCGTTATGTAAAATTGTGCAATGATGGATCACCCAGTAAACATAAAAATCTATCGCCAAGTCTAAAGAAAATTGCATACGAAATACATTCAAATTTTACAGCGATGATATTATTTAAAGTTCTAATGGCCTCCTGTATGTGAGAGAGACTTGGAAATGAACGTTAAAACCAGTTTAATACAAAATATGATTAAAATGTTCTCATGATAAGGAGAAGTTTGCCACAGTGCACTTGCAAGCACCTCGCAGAGCCGTTGCTCAGGATTACATAACTCGACGTGCAGCCAATGACCCACTTAGGCACGAGGCGATTGCTCCGTCTAATGACAACAACAAATTATATTGCCTCTATTCTCTATTCTAAAATGACGTAGTGCCTCTATGATCATTTCAATCCGAAGACGACCTAACAATGATTTCAGAAATAGAATAATATCCTGCATGTTTTGTCTATAGACTAGGCCAGTAAGTTGAAAAGCGAGTTTAGAAAAAAGTCATTCACTGTTTCGATGTTACAATCGTTCATTCATAGATACAGCCTTGAATTTGGATGCGCGGCCTTCACCGACAAAAGTGTTGAGTGGGTACTTACGTAGCTAGGTATTTTGATTGCAACTTACACCGGATGGAGAAAAATTACAACACAATTAGAGCGATCTAAAGAATGTTGACTAAAATATAATTAAACTACTAATCTTACCAGTACATTTGCATATACCTAGGCAACTATGTAGATTATGTTAGTGGAAACTTACCCCAATTCTAAAAGTATTTTTGAGAATATCGCGAGCATAGATACAACCCACCGACTAATACTAATACTCGTTCGACTGTAGAAGCTTCAGTTTCTGAAATCAGTCTAAAAATAAGCTGTCTTTAAAAAAGTAAAGCACAGTTTTTTTATATGTAAGTATATCATATCCCGTAAGAAGTCGAGGGCAGCAGCCAGTTGGTACATAAACAAACAGCTTCGACCGTCATCGGCGATCTGCTGCAACGCGCTCTGTTAGCCGTGGAGCGTCGCGTGTGTTGCAACCAACGCATTCTTCTTACAACACCTCCACCTACTTACACAATAATAATATCGCCTTATCATATTGCCCATATAACGAGATTATCCACTCTTAAATAATAACATTATTGGAGAGGATTATTAACATACATAATTACTCATGTTATGTCTAAACAAAACGATTATTCATAATTATGTACTTAATTACGTTATCTTCAGATGTATTAGAGACTTATTGGAATAAATCTGTGCTAATTAGTTTTATTGGTGTTTAATAAGTTGTTTCACACGAGATAAAATATATCTTCACACTGATATTCAATAATGCTTAAGGTGAATGCTCCAACTAGCCCGCGAAATTCATTTTTTTTTACGTTTTTTGCAATTTGCAGGTCAGTGCTAGTTTGTATGTTGATTAAAATATTAATTGCGGCTGTAAGACGTATGTATTTACAGAAATATAATCATCAAAATCATTAATACAAGCCTCCAAGTTCATAAAGGTGCAAAAATGACTTTTTCAAGTTCCTGCATCAACATACAAACTAACACTGGCCTGCAAATTGCAAAAAACGTAAGAAAATTTGAATTTCGCGAGCTAGTTGGAGCATTCACCTTAAGATAAGACTCCTAAGACTAATACAGACTACTGCTAGATGCATTTTTATTCCGAAATCCTACCAAATATAGATTTTCAACAATAGCTGTAATTTCGTCGATGTTTTGTATTTTATTTCGACCCAATTTCACTATCACCTCTGATAACATGTCTGTTAAATTGTTGGTAGAGAGCAACTATCGAACGATACCTTTAGGTTTACTATCTCTGGTATATAATTCTTATCAAAGTTCGTAGGAATTTTAAACACTCGATAATAATACAAATACATTCTGATATAAGTAACAAATGCCCACATATTATTCCGCGCTTTGCTTTCGCAAGGTTGAAGGAGAAGCAAACGTATTTATGAATATGCAGTCGCTAAACAGCCTAATATGAAAAATAGAAAATTCGAATATTTTTTACACACTCAAATCGAACTATCCATTATTATAGTCTGTACCTATACCCATTGTTGTGCATTATATCATTGCAAATCAACCATATAGATTAACGAACGATTCGTTTACCTGGTTTATTTGAAAACAGACGCTTTCCCGCGACCTCGTAACCATGGATACCGGATTTCCCATCAACACTCAATTTATCCCATTCAGGGGTCTCTACTCTCTATGACCAAAACCTCTACTCACTAGAAGTTAACGTGACAAACAGACATACTTGGGCTCTAATATTAGTATGACTTTTCTCTAGAGACGTCCTGTAAATAATCATACGTACAAAAAATATAAATAGAGTTCAATGACATGATTAACTGAACAGTTAAATATCACGGAAGTTAGAGGCTATACGTGCTATGTAACGTACAACAAAATAACAGTACTTAGTAGATAAGTAATACAAATTCATATACCTAAACGTCTCACGGGTGTTTCTAGTCAACGCAATTTTAAAATGGCTTGCAAAAAATATTCAAACACTTTTAGCGATCAATGTCATTCACACTAGTTTCGTCAGCCCGCATATTTTATTTCTATTAGAATATTTACTCTGCGTAAGATAATTATCTACGTGCCAGTCATTCACTTGCAGTTGCTGTCATTAAACAAACTGCCAATTTAAGTAATTTAGGCCGTTCTTATTTGGTTTCTTAAATTCTTACAACACGCTTTTACTGTGCAATCTAGCCAATCTATGTAAGTACCTATCAAGGTATTGACATTAATTATCCTTGACGGAATATGCAGACTGCAGAGCTCTAAGATGCTAATGAAACACATAGTGAAGTATACTTTTAGGTTGGAAATAAATATGTACCTATGATATTACGCTGTAACTGAATGTGTACCTATTTAATTACGATTTGTCGCGCTGCTGGTGTGGAGGCAGGTGTCTAGCTAGCCATTGACTTATATATTACTGCGTAAGGACTGGGCGGACGGCATGTTAAAATGACGCCACAAACGTGGTCCCAATAAGGTCTTTCCTAAGCCGAAGTGAACTAGTTCACGATCGGCTCTCTTCGGGTGCGGTCGTAAATTTTATTAAAAGCTTTATTTATGTTCTATAAACCTCGAAAATGCCAAGCCGCTTATACAAGGTTACGTTAACGAGCAGACTACACCAATTCTCTGTATGGCGAACGCGTCGAGCAAGTGTTCGGACGACCGTATCTTTAGTTTTTATATCAATGTGTCTAGCGTAGATATTCTGTCTCTGCCTCTTGTTTTTATATTTGTAGGTACAGTACAAAAAATAATCTCTTTCAAAACATTATTTTAACTGTTCAGACAAGGTTCGACAAGAGTCATTGCTAGCACTCTCATCATGATCAGCGTAACCTATGTATTATAAAAAAATACTTGAAGAAGGTAGTTACCTATATTCTAGAACTAATTTAATTGCGTTGCTTTTCTTAATAATAAGATTCTGAAAAACAATACCACACCAGTAACCTACTATAACTATAACTATCTAAGTACTTAACCCTTCGTGTGCCGGAACGTATACCCACGCGAGACACAATGGTTTTTTAATTGTCTCCATATAAACGGCATAGGTACAACAAGTTAAACCAATAAAAACACATTTTTATTTAATCAAAACTAGTTTGTGAACGCTCCAACTTTTTAATGTTATCTTACTATAGGTACCTATTGTGAAATGTTGTATTCGTATACCTACAGATAGTAATGACTTGTGTTATCGCTATGAAATAACTCTGTATGACGACTACCTATCTCACGTTTTCACGATACAGAGCGGTTATACCTCCTGTCGTCGGTGCAAAGTTTCAAACTCTACATTATCTTATCATTAAGAATCATGTAGACAGACTAACTAGGTCATGAAAAATATCATCTGAATATACAAGCCCGCGTAATGTGCAACAAAATCTCAACTAGAACGAAACGACCACCATCTGACTATCATAATAATATGAAGGTTGTAACACAACGTGTTTTGGAACTTAAGCATTGCGTTTTCGTTCTAAACCTGAACACGGCACCTCCATAGAGACGGTTACTGCTAACAACGTGTACCTAGCCGTTAATTACACGATATTGACCATCGAGATTCCTTGAAACAATTAATAACGTCATTCATCGACATTGCAGTGAACATAACCATGCAAATTAACTGATGAATAATTACTTTCCTGATTTTGAAAGAATTTGTTTGAATTTGAATCGAACCGGTTGGTAAGTCTTTGATTTGCCCATGTGCCATATTATTTATACCAACAAACCTACTAAAATAACGTTTTTATAACCCAGTTTTACCGGCTTAGACCGTTAGATAAGTTAAACGATAATTTATTTGAATATTAATGTAACACAAGTAGAGGACGAAAGACATCTGCTAAATGTAATTTTATTAGCGCGAGGGGAGTTGTAGAGGTTTAACGAGAAAAACTAGTTGGCTAAGTATTATGTTGTCTGCATTTGAAGGCAATTGAAGGCATAGCAACCACCACTAACATTGCTATCTGTACAGATATTAATATTTAATGTTGTACCTGTAGCTTCAGAACGACGTTAGCTGTTCTATTCATTTTTACGGTTTAACTTGTATAAAACTTATTTTTAGATTTTCCTTTCCTTTTATCCTATCAATAACATCACAGTTTCCTCGCATACTCAAAATATTTATTTTCATTTTTTCAGATAAGCTAAGCGGAGAGAAGATAAAATTGGCACGGAAATTGTAGTCTAAGGTGAGTAACTCTAGATATTAGGTCCAATATCAAATAAATACCAGTGTCCAGAAAAATGTTGATTCATAAAGTCGTACCGGTCTACTTAATGACTAAAGGTACCTACTAAAACACTATGATTATTTTCCTGTAAAACTACCTGTAGGTACCTAGGTAAAACCTGTAGAACACGAGGCCAGTAGAGCAACCCAGTAGTATTACGCCAGTAATTAGCAACTTGTTACTGGCCTCGCATATCGTTCATTTGAAGACAGTTCAGTGTGAACTGTGATGATAAGCCAGCCAGTGATAAGCATGCTTACGAAAATTGGATAGGCATTTTATACTGGAGGGACAGAGTCGAGCCCATCGCTGACTATCTCTATAATTTTTTATTTCTTTGATAAGAGTATCTATAACATAGATAGGTTTGCCGAACACCCACGCAATAAATTAGGCCATCGATGTTTTATAAAATCTGGAAAATTTATAAACGTAGCGACTTCAGGTTTTCAGGCTACAAAAGGAAAGGTTAAACTACGGGCGATCGATTCGTGAATCATTGAATAAGTTAATCAATCAAATGAGCCGTTTGCGTCTTTTTACAGTGAGTATCGAATACCTGCTCAGGTAGATACCTACTTTAATTACATTCATAGTATTACGTAAGATGCTTAACGGTCTATTGTACTGGTTGACTGTTTCACGTCACGACGGTTGGTAACCTTACTATAGATAATGGTGATTACAAATTTGCCGAAACTGAAGAGAGCTTAACCACAGGCGTCATCTACATGAATTATGTTAAATGTGTAGCTTGACCTTGACCTTGACCTTGACCCTGCAAATGTAGGACTTTCTGTATAATAGGCCAATTAACCTGAAGAATACCAATTGGTCAATACTTGACAAATACAGGTATGTCACCTGCAATAGGTACCTAAGTAGGTATGTAGGTATGTACGTACATAAGTAGGTAATTTTGTAAGTTGCTTTATATCTAGTCTAGTCTAGCTAGTTATCTATTAGCTAGGTACTGTAATAAATAGGTAGGTATTTGGTGATGGGTTAGATGCAAGTCTTAACTAGGTACCTACACAAATTTTGGTGGGTGTTGATAATAGGAACTTCAAAGACCATCTACCCAGGCACCCATATTTGTAAGTAGGTATGTGTTTCCGACTTGACTATCAGCCGATGAGTGAAATAGGAAATCACAATCAATCTAAAACTAGCAAGCCGTACGTCTTATCCAGCAGTTTTTCAGTGCAAAGTACCTACATAATATTGATTAATTAAGATGAAACCTTCAAAGTAGCCCGCGAAATTCGTATTTTTTACGTTTTTGCAATTTTGCCGATCAGTGTCAGGTTGTATGTTAAATAAAAGAGAATTCGCGACCGTAGCAAATATGACTTTACTGAGTACCTATTAATGATTAAAATCACAAACACAACCCCAAAGAGTAAAGTATATAGGGTACACAACCCTCTCAGTTGTACAGTATTTTATTTGGTCACACTTGTGAAAATATGTCACACATGTTGCCACAGATTCATAATTTGTGTCACACACATGAAATAAATGTAGGGATCCCGGATCCTACAATGGATTGCGTTCGTTTACTTGTTATCGTTTAGCTTTTTAAAACAAATGTCTTCGATTTGTTTTAGATTTTCTATGAGAATACTTTGAGATAGCTTACCTAAATATTCAAAATTTTCGTCTAAATATTTAATTTTCTCACAGAATCTTCATAATATAGATATTTAGTTAAAGATCATGACAATATTGATGGAATGATTCGAGCAATATTATGGTTTCGTTTACTAACTTGGCCACTATTGCCAGGTTGCCAAATTAATTTCATCCAGTTCTTACGTCAGAATTTTCCTGATCATGTCACCCACAGTTGCGCCATCTGTCGTGTTTATTTTAGGCAGTTTTCCCAGTTCCCTGTTCCTGCTACTCTGCTGTCAGTGCGCCAAAGCCTGCATAACCTATTTTTATTTCGATGAATCAAAAAAATATATAATTGTGAACTACTGGTTAACTAATTTTAAATATATTGTAAATAATGTTTTGAACGGCGTGTAGTGTTTATTATTTAAGCGGTTAGTGTGAATTCCTCACTAAAAACCTAGCATTATCGCGGAAGTATAACTTGACATCTATTGGTTATTTCAATTGTTTTAATTATATTTGTATTTAATTTTCAGAATTCGGCACAATGGCGCTAATACAACAGTATATTAGCGATTTTCAATATTATATGGACAAATTCGGAGGTAAGTCATGATAAGATCTTGGCACTTTTAGATAAAATTGTATCTGATATCACTACTTGCACTCACTTCTTCCTGATGCATTATTCTTCTGGTTGTGGTGAGTCCAGTAGAAAGTTACGAATCATTTAATAATAAAAAAAAAGTATTTTAAGTAACATTTTTAACTTAAAAGTCCCTCAAATGTGTGTTACGTTTAATTTTTAATTAAAACTCCGAATAAATATTAAAAAATCAGCCACAAATCAGCTGTATAGCTCAATCATGTATACAGTATTTTATTAATATAAACAATTTTGAAGTGAACAGATAAACAAATATCTGCCTGTTTACAAGATGGTCCTCAGTGAGGATGACTAGCATGACAAATTTATCTCATGATACTGATCATATGTTATGGACACTGCCAACACACTTCCAGTTATAACATGGGAGTATTTTTAGATGACCCACTAAACAGCTGGGCATTTACTTGATGCAGCTGATTTGTCCAATCACAGCAATTACATACTATCTATCTATATCTGACTGGACGCTTTTGAAGTTGATATTTATATCTATTTGTTTATTTTTCAATCAGCTAATATTTTTTTTTTAAATTAAAACTAGTAGTGCAAAAACAAAATACATAAGTAATCTAATCATTTATTTTTTCTTTCCAGATCCTAGGACAAATCCATGGTTCCTGATGAGTTCCCCTTTTCCTACATTATTAATATGTCTAAGCTATGTCTATCTAGTCAAGGTATTTAATTTTTTTTGTCTACTTATTTTACAAGATGCAAAAATTGCAAGTGTCGAAATCTAATTATTGATCTCTTTTTCTTTTTTCAGGTCTTGGGACCACGATTTATGGAGAGTAGAAAACCATATGAACTGAAAAATGTTCTAGTACTATATAACTTTTTACAAGTAGTATTCAGTGCGTGGCTGTTTTATGAGGTAACATTTTATTTCATTTATAAAATATACATTTTAGATTATAAACTTTTTGCTGCATTGCACTGTTGTTTTGTGTCTTCACTTTTATTTCTGTCTAATGATAAAGTAAAGAGCAAGCATAGCAGAAATTTTAGAAGAAAAAAGACATTTTAAGTTTGAGTTATGTTTGCACTCGTCTAGTTGTAGTTATCATTATCAATTTAAACTACACATTCATAATGATATTTTGGTGCATGATTTTGCTAGATCCCTAATGATAATTTCACAGTTGCTTTAAAAAAAGCCAACATCAAGTTTTTTCTTAAGTGTGTTTATTTCAGCCAGATGTAAATATTTGATATGTACTACGTTAACTAATATACGCCGTAAGTTTTAAAGTTTGTTAAGCTTTGCTCTCACAATACTGGCTTATATTCATATAGCCAATTTTCAGAAAAAAAAAAATTGTGTGAATGACCTTATCAACTTTTTAGTTTGCGTAGACTTTTAAAATTGGAAATTGGAGGCTAGCTAAGCTATCAGCAGGCCCAAGATAAGAGTGTTTCCTTGCTTCGCTGGTGAGAGAGCAGAAATAAAAGGCTTAATATTATCATAGAAGAGCTCACCAGATAAACAACCTTGGCTGAGTAAATAATGATAAAATAATGTTTAAATAATTGATAATATATTACTAAGTTATTTTTCAGACATTACCTCAGGCCTAAGTAGTTTTCCTTTTTTTTTCATCTTTCGTACCCACACTGAGTATTGTACTAGTTTGTTGATAGAAGTTAAAACACACACTAAACTAACTTAGTTCTGTACATCATCTCCCAAGAATACTGCATTATAAATTCGAGTGATAGTCATCTTGATGCTTTTTTTTAAAGTTTATTCATTATTAGATTTGCGCTGTTATAATGTCCATATTTTTCTTTTTTTGTCATGCTATGCTCAGAGTATGATGGGGGGCTGGCTGAATCATTACAGCTTTAGATGCCAACCTGTGGACTACACAGACAATCCCAAAGCTATTAGAGTAAGTGATCTATAGGCGTCAATACACCGGCGTCTGGGCATTGGAATCAGAGCAGAGTAAACTAACCCATGCTCACTGTAAATAGTTATCATCATTATTTTTAGGAACGCTGCAGTATGCATTATGTTAATGTAGTTACATGGTGCAGATGGTAAAAGTTAGTTGTAAGTTGGTTATTATGTATAGACATAAGTATCCAAATGAATACGTGTTTGGATTGTACCGCTTTTAACATATAATAAGTAAAGTCTCAACCTGCGCCAACATTATTACGCTAAACTTTGAATGCATTAACATTTGAAGCCGTGTAATGAACAGTGCGGCATCGGTGATTGAGAATTGTATATATAAGGGCCTGGTGTCGGCATATTGTTTCAGATCGGAGCCGCGGGCTGGTTCACAGGCAGGTATAACTTTCAATGTCAGCCGGTCGACCACTCCAAACATCCACAAACAATGAGGGTGAATTATCACTTCCATATATTACATTAGTCCCAACACCCCAAAACTACACTAAACGTTAATTGATTACTCTACAACATAGACATCTGTGTGGAAAGCTTCCCTTGCCCTAGTATCATTATGCCTTGATGTTTTTTACTGAAGTCGTTTTTGGATTCTTATTTGTGTTTTTCTTTTTGTCTAATCTTATTAAATCGTAATTACGGATCCATACATTTGTGCTAAAACCGTTTTAACCTTTTGCTAAGCCAGAGCGTAAACGCATCAACATCCCCTCCCACCGACGTCAAACCACAAATACCTACAAACACATATTCCAACATCACGATAATCATTGATTGCATTATTTTTTAAATAAAATATCACATTTTATTTGTCACTATTTCTTATTATACTTAAACACACTATTACTATTAAAGATTAAATTCAAAGTTTAAAAAAATGAAGTATTGTTGTCGGCTTTAGCCGACAGTAGCGTTTCCATTAGTCGGCTTTATAGAAAAGGCTAGGCAGATGATGACCAAGGCGCTCAAATGGTTAAATTACTAAATCTACCATTATCACATTGCAATCACGGAACAGCTTCTGTGATAATACCTAATAAAATAAAAAAAATGACCGATACATTATTCAATGAGTTGAGGCATTCTTTTTTAATAAAACCAGCATAAAAACATGAGAATTTTGAATTACTGCCACCTGTTCATAAAATAACTTAAGTTTTTAAATAATTGAATTTACAAAAACAAAACTTAAATTTTTAAACATTTTGGATAAAATTGACTACAGGTATTCTGATTAAATTATAATGGTTTAAAAAAGAACTCTCGCGGCCACCCTCGTTGTGCTAGGCATTTTGCTTTTGCCTATAGTGTAGTTTGTGTAGCTGTGTTTTGAAGGACTCATTGCATCATCATCATCATCCACGCCCATCAAATTAACACAATCAATAATTTTCGGAATTGATCATTATCTATCATGCATGACTCATGAGTTCATGACATGATGCATGCCCACCAGTATTAGTAACACTTAACACATACAATTATATTGTAGATCTATGGATTGCTTGCTAACGATTTATTATTTGATTATTGTTCCTTTTTCTTGTTTATTGCTTTTAAATTAAACTAATAAATAAAAACTTTTATATTAACAACTTAATTTAAAATGAAATTATATTTAAAACGTCCCATTTACAAATATTATAATATGTATTAAATTTTCAGATGGTTCACGCATGTTGGTGGTACTACTTTTCCAAGTTCACAGAATTCTTTGATACGGTAAATTTTTGTTTTAGTTAATATATACGTAACGTTATCATAGCGTTTGCGATAACCAGCTATCGCAAAACTCAATACTACACGTCGAAATACATCCGTGTCAACCTTGTTGTTGATACTTGTTGAACACTCACGTGGCTTACAATGTCCAAATTCAGTGCTAAATTTAGCAAAAGCGATAAAGCTTTTTACTCTAAATCGAAAAAAAATACTTAGTCTTAAAGCCAATATACATCTTTGAACGCGATCATTATACCGATAAAGTAGAAGCCAACCTCAACTTAGTTGGGAAAAGGCTGGGCAGATGATGATTCCTTTTAATATTATCACCATCACCCTCCTGCCCTTATCCCAATTTATTTGGGGTCGGCGCAGCATGTCTTTTTCTTCCATAATAATGCATACTAAAAACACAAATATTCATCATCTTCTCCAGATCTTCTTTGTACTGAGAAAGAAGTTTGATCATGTGTCAACACTCCACGTGATCCACCACGGCGTGATGCCGATGTCGGTCTGGTTCGGAGTCAAGTTCACACCCGGCGGTCACTCCACGTTCTTCGGCTTGCTCAATACCTTCGTGCATATCATTATGTATACCTACTACATGCTGGCAGCTATGGGCCCCCAAATGAGGAGATATCTGTGGTGGAAGAAATACCTCACTACTTTACAAATGGTAAGGAACATACATTACATTTACGATCAGGACATCAAACCATTCGCATAAACAAATTTGATGGCGCGATTGGAGCAGTGGCTGAGCGATTGGGTGCTACGCTGCGTGTCGTGGGTTCGATCCCCGCACAGAAGAAATATTTTTATGAGCTACAGCCAGGTAGTTGCTCTGGGTCTGGCTGTTTGCGTATTTGAGTAATGTTTGTAAACACACCCCCGATAAAAGAGAAATTCCTTGTTTTAATAGTTGTCTACGTTTAAAAAAAGACATTGCAGCCAATATCATAATTATGGTAAAAAGTATTTCTCTTCTGTTCAAAAATGAATATTTAATAGATCCCTCTATGTGATATGTGAGATAGTTATACTCGACAATCTGTTTATCATAGCCAATTTAAGCATTAACATGCCCATTTCACCATCCAGTTTACTATCAGCTATTAATATCTGGATTTCGAATTCTCATGGCTGCCTATGATGGAGTAATATGCTGTTCTATTAGTACATGAAATATCAATATGTTGGTGGTAACATAAAAAACACTGCTTTGCTAGATTAACCCGTTGACCGTCCGCTAACATTGCTTGAATGTCTTATGATCCACCGTGTGATCATAACGACACTCGGGGGGAACAAACACAAACGCTTGTTCAGGTTGATCAGTCTGGATTAGTGTATATCAAATAGACCCACCACCATGGGACTCAAAAAGCACTGCCAAAATCTGGATGTACTAATAAAGTACACCTCTGCTTAAGCCTTCGGAGATTACAGGTTTACTATTAGATTATTAACAAATACCTTCTATTATTTTTCCAGGTGCAGTTCGTAGGTATAATGGTGCACGCGTTCCAGCTGCTGTTCATCGACTGCGACTACCCGCGCGCCTTCGTTTGGTGGATCGGCATGCACGCTGTCATGTTCTTCTTCCTCTTCAAAGACTTCTATAATCAGTCCTACTCAATTAGGCCTAAGGTATAATTTTGTCGATTATCCACTTTACACACATTCACACCTAAAAAAGTTTTGCCTTTAGATTTTGATTTATTTATCTTCATAAATTAGATAATAAACAGAGGTCATGGTTTATTTAAAAAAAGAAGCTGGAAATACTAAACCGTTTGCAAAAATAATTACACTGACATGCACTAATAAGAAGCTTCTGTAATCTGGATTGACAGACACTTTTTTCGCAAACTGCACGGGTTCTATGTATCCCCAGGTGAGGAAAAAGAAATGAAACGTTTATTTTCATCAACAGGTTCGCGCAAGGTCTCCCCAGCCAGAGACGACTGAAATAAAAGACATCACGTACAAAAACGGCTCACTGAAGAACGGCTTCAGCAACGGTCACACGAACGGCTCAATCCCGCGCGCGCGCACCGTGCTGCCGGCCGGCAACTGACGGCGGACCAGACGCCCACCTTAGCATTCCGTAGTACTCTGTGATTCATAGCCTGAAATTATCACGGGACGTTAACATTTCTTATTTAATGCGTGGACCTTCGGGGTAACGGTGTCGGATGTATGTGAGCGACCGGCGTCTCGCCACGTCGCCTCGCCAATCATAACCCTAGGAGTAGTGGTACATGTGATTTGTCTAGTGTACATACAGTTAGGCGGTATCAATGGTGTAAATTTTATTTTATTGATGTAAATGTATAGCTAGATTTGTGATCGCATAGCGTTTTATACTTTTATTATTAGAATTAGACAATATTTTGCTTTTAAGAGTTTAGAAAATCTCTAAAAGAATACAGTCATAATATTTACAGACATGTATGTTATACATGGTGCTTATTTAATTTAAATAATTATATTGTTATGATGATGAGCTTGTAAACATTAAAACTAACATTGTCACTGTTGTAGAATCGAAATCATGTTTCATTCACGGTTAATATCGTAAATCCAACGCAGTTTAGATTCTACACAATTTTTTATATTTGTTTCAAAATGTATTGGAGTTGTATAAAAATTTTTTGTAGGATTTTTTTACTGTACATAATTATATGCATTAATATAAGGTTGGTGCTGTCTACTTTTGACACATCCAGGTCATATACGACTATGGATAAACCAAGAAATGCTTAATGTTATCGGCAGCTACCTATTCTAACGTAAAAAATAAAGGTAGTTTGATCGCAATAGCTCTGGTTGTATATAATTACTACTATTCTGATAAAATATACATATTTAAAGGAATCCCATGTTTAATTTTTAAGTATTGATCAGTATTTTTACAAGCTCATGATTATCAAAACCACTGTTCACAATATTAGATCAAAGATAGGGTTTATACCTATCGGCAAATGCCACAATTATATAAAAACGCGTAAATTAAAATCAACGCCTTTGCTTTTGTGTATTTATAACACATTTAAAGGTGTTCACTGTTTCGATACAACATTTTTGTTGTGAAAAATTTACCTGATTATTTTTTCTATTTTAAGTACAACTGTATTTTAATTTCAACCGAATGTTCAATTTAGGTTTAGATTACTATGACACTAAAGTGGTTGTGTTGGTTATTTATTTTGTTTAATTTATCATTTATTTAAACCAAAATTATGTATATAAGATCAAATCGATAACGGGTTTAATAGCAGTAGCTTACGAACTTCCTTTTAGTCTTCCGTTTCTTTTGTACTTACCAAAATTAAAGGTGCTTTTTGTACTCCGAATATTATTCTGCTTTTTTTAGCAGGCAAGCAGCTGAAGCTCACAATTTTGTAAATATAAATTTTGTTGTTTCATTAATCGTATAGAAATCAATTTTAATGTACCTATTGTAATTTTTATACAAAAATATGCAATTAAAATAAGTGTAATATTACTGTAATGTTTTAATTTACGCAAATTCCTTCATTACTATGCTACAAAAAATATACCTATAAATGTAATTTTGCCTTTGAGTCATACTTCAATGTGAAGGTGATACGAAGGTAGACGTTCATGCACCTAAATAGACAAGGTTTTACCCTGTTTACATGTTCTTATTTTTATTTGAACTTATACTACATTTAAAATTGTGCCGGTTGATGGCAATAGGCTCGCCCCTATTATATGGGACTTAAACATAAATAGTGAAATGTGAGTGTACTAATTAACCTTTTGATCGCTACGGTCGGGTATAGCCGACAAATGAAAACGTGCCCAACACGCCACCGTCGGCTACAGCCGACAAAAACAGTATTTTTTTTTTAAACTTAACTAATAATAATAATATTTATTTCACCACAAAAATTATACAATAACATATTATATGACTTGACAGGCTTAGTATACATGTTTTTAAAATAGAATCCTCTGTTGCCGGACAGATCCTGTATCTCGGCAAACAGCGCCATCCCCTAACAGATTTCACTACAATGATTAAGCCAAACTAGACATACAAGTTGCATCTATTTATGATAATACATTAATAAATTCTTCCAGGAATTAACTTCTACTATAGCTCATATTACATTCATATGTGCTGTAATGTCAAATAATTTTGTAGGTATTTGTCCCTTGGCGTGGGGGGGCCTCCAATGCGTTTGAGCTCTGGCGTTCAAAAAGTTAATGGGTGCACTGTTATATTAATGGGGGGTGTAGTGGTACTTTCCACTACCGCATTAGTGAAGCTCTCTGTTCTACCCACCCGATACGTGCTGGAGTCCCTCAGGGTTCAGTACTTTCCCCCTTAGTCTTCACGCTGTTCACTAGCGACATCCCTAAAACCAAGACCTTTTAGAGAGGTAAGATCAGATCCAGCCTGTTCCTTTGCTGCCCTCCCCCAGTGACGTCCTAAGCCGAGGTCCGTACCCCACAGGGGGTGCCCTCAGCGATTTGTCACTTAGTTTATAAGTTATTTGCCCCTGGTTGGAGGCCTTAAACTCAAGCCAGCCACAGGGATTTGTCCGGTTAAGCAGTAGCCGGTCTCATAGACTGAACTGCGAGCTGCCAATACCAAAAAAAAAAAGTTAAATGTTACATTTAAAACCTGCTTTAGTCACTTTGTGTAAACTAGATCAGTGTTTTCTCTAGGAAAATAAAGAGAAGCGCCGTTATAATAACACACAACTTTTATTATAATAACTAATAAAATGAAAAACAGTCAAAATCTTAACTTATCACAAGATTGATTGTTCAATATAGCATCGAAACATATGCAATCATTAATATTTTTGTATAAAAAAGTGGAGGAATTACAGTCCATAATAGTTGTTCACCTAAAGGAATTCAATAACATAGCAACCTAGCAATAAAGACTATTCTTTGAAAATCCCCTGCTTTTGCAAAAAAAAGGAAGATGTCAGATCAAGAAGAATGTTTTTTTAATGATATTGAATATTAAACTTTATTCCCTGTAAGATAAAGTGCTAAGTTGTATGGTAATCGACGCACGAATTAGAAGGAGTAGTTCCTCTGAGTAGTTTTAAAAATGCTTAGGCTTGTTTAGACTTTATAAAGGTTGAACCTCATCCAGCCGAACGGAATCGCATTTATCTATGCTCCTATCCTTTTTCATCAATATAAAACCGTCACTTGCTCAAGCAAATGATGCAAGGCGCTCGGCAGTACGTCAGAAAAGGATGTGATTCCGCACTTTTAGATTAGACACAACCCTAATGCTGAAAATAAGGTCAATTATTCAATATCATTCTCTGCTCTGATGACAACAAAATAGGACCACATTTTGAAGCCAATTTTTTTCTGAATACAAGTACATAAATAATTTAAAGTATTATTAAAAATATAATATCAACTAATCTTATAAAACTTATAACATCACAAACCAATAATATTTCAACTTATTTTCTAAATTATAATTTAGGAACTTATTTTATGAAAGTTATCATCAATGTGGTATGATATATATTATTTGAATTAAAGTCAAGAGATTATATTGTTCCTTGGTAGTTTTTAAGTACAGTACTATCCTAAATAAAAAAAAATAACTTATTAGGCAGACATAGCACACCGGAATCCTAAATTTCCTGCAGAACTATCTTCAGTATTATGAGATCGTGAAGAGCATCTATAACGGTAGCAGTAAGACAGGTGGCACAAATATGACCCTCCCTTCTTCACTTTTTCTTTAGGCTGCAAAAGAAATTACAAAAATTAATCTTCTCTATATGACTGTAAGAGTTGTTATTAATTAAAAGTAGACTTTAAAAAGGTGATATGAAAAAGATATACAGTGAGTTTTGGGTATAACGACGATGAAGGGACCACTCTAATTTTTTCGTTATATCCGAAAGTCGTTACAGGCAAAGGGTAAAGTGATACAGACACGTGTTTGTGTAATATTTTATATTCATGTATTGTTGAAATATTTTTTTAGTTAACTTCTTTCTCGTGTCGCGTTTACTTGGCGCGTTTACGTTTACAAGACTTGTGAACAAGAGATAAATAAAGGTATCCACAGGTGTCCGACTATGTGTGTGGTTGTAAAACTTGTAAACAAAAGATAAGACAGCTGTTCGTGTCTTTGGCGGCAGACTCCGGTCGCAATATCTGCCTATCAATAAAAATGCAATAACTGTCTGTATTTGATTTCTAGGTATAATATGATAAAAAATAATAAATAAAAACAGTTGCTACTCCCGAACTCGGCGTTATATCCAAAGTCGCTATAGCAACTTGAATTTTGTAGTTCAGTATGCTTTGTATTCAAGGGACTTAAGTTTAACGTCGCTATATCTAAATGGAACCAACGTCGTAATAAATTAAATCCACCGTATAAAAAAAATGGTTATTTAAAAAAATAAACATACATTATTTCCAGCCCAGGAGTCTTCAGTCCACTCCCACACATTGCCAGCCATGTTATATAGACCAAAATCATTAGGAGGAAACATGTTCACTGGGCAAGTACCAATATAGCCATCTTTGGCTGAGTTGTGAGTAGGGAATGTCCCTTGCCAAATGTTTGCCCTAAAAAAAAAACAAAATATGTCAGTGAACATCACATAACCATTTTTAAGGCAGCAGTTTCAGTACTATCACAGTTTGTTGATGTGACAGCAACAATCCAACAGCAACCTTACTTTAATAACAATAAAGGTCACAGGTGTTTGACACACTGGTCAGTAATAGCAATCTTATTGAATTGAAAACAAAGTTCATTGTCGTTTTGACATTGACATTGACTTTCAGAAGTAAACAATCTGAAAGAGTAGAACTTAACACAATATGCTATAAAATCAATTCAACAATGAATGAGTTATTTATTTAGTTATGATAGTCTAGTTGTGTGACGATAGACTACCAAATCATTGGTCTTGAGTTCGAACCCAAGACATGCACCTATGATGTTTTGGATTCATGTGCATATTGTATAATAATAATAATTATGACTTACTTCGGTGAAGGAAAACATGATATTTCTCGACAGCATGTAATGCCTATTCAGAGTCCTATAGGTGGCTCACAATAAAGAAAGAAAATTTCAAACAAAAGCAGATTAAAGCACCAACAACAAGCTTTGGCAAAAAATTTAATATGGATTACGGACATATGCTTCTTGCCAGGAAACAGTTTGTCACCCCAAGGATATGTGGTATCTTGATGGCCTCCCCGACACGCTGCTTCCCATTCAGCCTCTGTGGGCAAGCGGGCACCTCTCCACTTGCAGTAGGCTTTTGCATCACTCCAAGAGACATGAGTTACTGGATGGTCCATTAATTCTGAAATGACAGGTAAATGATATTGAGTAAACATTAAAAAGGCAGATTTTACAGTGTTAAGATATCCTACTAAAGAAAAGTTTGCTAAAAAAGTCCAAAATTGTCTGGAATACTAATTTGTATTTTGTACAATGAAATCAAAAATAAATGGAGCAGAATGGCCAGTATGGAATCATGTACCTGTTATGTCAGAATCTGGTCCATATGGATGCCTCCAGTCAGCACCAAGCACCTTGTACCACCAGACAGCTTGTACAGCACGAAAGTCTATCAATTGTTCTTTAAATGTATCATTCAGAAATGCTGAGAACACAAAACTATCTCCAAATTGTTCAGCTTCAGTCTTATATTTGGTTTTCTCTATAAAATTAGCAAAGTCCTCATTTGAGACTTCATACTTATCTAAATGGAAACTTTTTAGTTTCACTATTCTTTTTGGGCCTTCTTGATCACTCTCTATCTTTATATCATCTGTTCCCACCTGATATTCATTAGCAGGCACTATTATCATTCCATCAGATCCACATTTTTCTTTAATTATATATTTATTTTTACCATCGTGACCATCAGGACATTGATCTACATCATTGTTTGCATTACTAAACATATTTTCTTTGGCTAAGTTAGCCCCTTCTGCACGATTAAGGTTACAGCCACATCCAGATTCTTTGGGAGTTATAACAGGTAGTAGAAAACAGAATAATATTAAAAATATCATGTTTTCAAAGTATAAACCGGTTTATTAATTTAAAACCGCACTCGTATATTTAAATTACAACTGATAACTTGTACTGAAAGCAGCGTTCATGAAACCAGCAAAACTATTCAGAAAGTCTGGCAAAAAACACTAATCCAAGTTATGATAAATTGAGCAAGCACTCTTCCTTCTCTATAATTATGAATAGGGTAATTCTATTCGAATATATATACTTTAGAAGGTCAAACACCTAAGACAGTTCTGTCTGATTAGAATACATAACTGATAGTACAACAAACAAACAGGTACCAACGCACAATGTACACATTGTACACGAATACAGACAGTCAGACAGTAGTGATAACAGTGACAGCAAACTGACAGCAGTGTTGTAGACTCTCAAAAATATTTTCCCATAAAAACTGCTAAAGTCACAACAATTCCTTGAAAATCCCCCTAAAAATATAATTTTATAAATCAAAAAAGAAACAGTAAATAATATTCTGTAATATTCTTTATATATATAGATTATTTAGTCATTAGTATAGTAAGTACATTTTTGTTAAAGTTTAAACGAACGGCTCGCCAGCACACAGATATTCTGAGAGGTTTTCGATGTGTGGCTTAAACAAAACTGTAATAGAATAAGTTTTTTAGACAATAAATAAAACATATTTATATATCTTAAAATAATACTATAAAGTCCATTTCACGAAAGAAGTCCCGCGGACAATTGTGGAACTAAATTTAACAGATCGGCCATGTTGTCGTTTGTCGATGTTATCAAGGTGCGTTTGTTGTGGTAGATATTTTGTGAGTTTATTATTGAATTAGTGCGTTATAAGTTTATTTACGATGCCGGGACTTCTTTCGTGAAATGGACTTTACTACTATACTTGTGTAAAATTTTATTACTAAAAATACCCTCAAATATTTTTTCCGCTGAAAAACCCCTTGTATGGATTATTCCCCCTAAATTTAGGGAGAAAACCCCCAAGTTGGCAACAGTGGCTGACAGTAGTTGCAGCCACAGACATACCATGACAGCACCCACAGGTCACAGATTACTATAGAAATACAAGAGCCCTCTGTGCCTGCCTTAATATTATTATACTGTTTGGCCGCCTTTTTTTTTTGGGGGGGGGTTGGGAAATCATCAAATAACCCCTCCCACTCTGGGCAGAGCGAAAGGGAGTGTCAGACTACTACTGACTAAAAACCATGTTCCTTATTAGCCCTTGCGCCGAGGTCGCGGTATCTCTTTCGAACAACCCACAGCCCCGACGGGTGTCGGCCCTTGCGGGCCCCTTCCATGTTGCTGACATCTCTTTAAGGCGCGCGTGGAACACGAACGCGCCGTCGACACGGCCTGTCGTCGTCATAAGACGGACAGACGACGAGCTAGCCCATCACTCACCGTCCACAGGCCCGCATCTACGGTGGCCGAAGCCATCACGTGGCCCCCGACGCCCGGAGCGCCTCCCACGGCGGCTGGGACGAGAGGTTCTCTCCCTCTCACGTTCCGCCACCTCCTTTGCTAGCATCACTGCTTCGCAGAAGGAGGCGACGGCGTCCCATTCCTCCTCGCTCCGGACCATGGCTTGCACCAGGGCCGGACGCGAGAGGTCGCCGCCGCCGATCGCCGCTACGAGAACACGGCGGGGCTCCGCCCAAGCGGGGCAGACCTCCACGGTGTGCTCCACCGTGTCCTCCGACCGATCCTCACAATGGTGACATCTGGACGTTTCCTCCCGCCTGATTCGGTGCAGGTACCTCCCAAAACAACCGTGTCCAGTGAGGACCTGCGTCAGACGGAAGGTGAGGGTGCCGTGGCACCTCTCCAGCCCTCCTCAAAGAGGGGACATACCGCCACTGTCGTGGCGTGGCTCTTTGACCCCCTGCCTTCTACATTAGGCAGGCCATCTTAGTTTATTTTATCAATGCTCTATAGTTTAATGGAAGCAACTGGCTATCAATTATTTTCCCAATGGCCACTGACTTGGCTTTACATGCCGTCGAGAAAGCATGCTGGTTTCCTCACGATTAGTCACAATCTTTTCCTCTTCATCGAAGCAAGTCATAATTTTACAATAGGTATGCACATCATTGAGAGGCGCGTGTCTTAGGTTGGATTCGAACTCGAGACCTATGCCTTGGCAGTCCGATGGTCAGACACACCACTAGTAACGTCTATCTTCGTTTTATAATGTAAGTATGTAGGTAAACAAACGAGGCGGCGCGCGGAGTCATATACACAAGCAATTTTTTTTTTTTTAATATATAATAAAATATAATGATGATAGCTCGATCAGTCCTCTTTGATTATTTGTGAGGTGTTAGCTGTTTCATACTCGGAGTGAGACTGCTGAAAGTATTGTCATTTTGCTCAGATAGCTATAATCCAAATGACTAGCATGATGTTTGTACGTAGGTCTGTGTTGTCAAACATCAGGTTGACCGAACCATGTACGCTAATACTCGTGCGGTGCAGGTGCACTCACGTCCTGTTAATAATAACACGACAACGACGAGTCTAAGTTGCGCCCGCGCACGTAAGCCTAAAAATCCCAAGGGACCTAACGAAGAACTGGCCCTCTGGGCAGTGATCCTGTTTCTTTATAAAACCGTTTTTTTGCAAAATATTGCGTGGAAGTTGCCTCAAACAACTCGTTAGCTGGTCAGGAAGATTCCAGTCATAGCACCAAGTTGTGATCAGTGTTCAAACTGACAGGACATGATAACAGAAGTTCCATCATTATGCCGTTAAGAGGTTTGGCTTTGTGAGTTGGAAATCGACACACAAGTGGTGTTTAGCGGGATCCTGGCCAGAGCCGATTACGGAATCTTGCAGAAGTTCATTCTTGCAGATTGCTCATGGTCTGGTCTTGAATTCGCCTGGATGAAAGTAGATCTCGTTTTGATGAGAAATTGCGTAACCTGCAGTGATTTCTTACACAGAGCAGTTTTAACACTAAAATTGTAATATAAGTTATACGGAATAAGAATAAGAATATTTTATTTGTAAACATACGGAAATTAAAGTTTTTTTTTTTAACCTTCGAAAAAAATTGAACTAACGTAGAGACGTACGGACACTGGCCTAGACAAATATGACACACTTTGGTGGAGCCCGGGCCTAACGATGAAAACATTTAAATAGCTATTCGTATGAATTTCAATTAAGGTGACTGAAACGGAATAATCAAATTACAGTGTGATTCGTTAGGGTTTTTTTTTCTAGGAGGGTTTCTGAGGGTTACACTCAGTGTAAGACATATACCCGAAACTGTCAAATTTACCCAATCAACATTGAACGGTGGGTTCCCTCGAGTCACACACACCTGACACACCCAATCGCGTCACACTGTGACTCTTGGTGTTTTTTTTCCCAACGTGTCACCGGTGTCACAATGTTACATTGAGTGTGATACGTTGGGAGTGGGACTCCTGGAAATCGAATGCTTTAGCGATAAAGTTGAAAATCTTTTTTTTTTTTTTGGCGGGTGGTAAATCATCGAATAACCCCTCCCACTCTTGGATGTGCGTGTGGTGTGAGGGCCCGTTTGTTAAAACTCTGTGAAAATATGCTTAGGATTTAGTGAACATTCCCAAACAATTGTAAAAGTTGGAATCAGATTTTATGAAAGTCATATTTAAGCGAGTTATTGACTGTAAAGTTGGACCCTCAGTTCTCACATAGAGGATTGAGGGCCCACCTGTACCTGAAAAACTATGTACACTACAGAGAAAGTCTTTATGCCAAAATCTTACCTAATACCGAATAAAATTTGTGAAAACAAGATATTATAGCAAAACACTGTATTTGGCCCATTTTGAACGAAGATTTACAAAGTAGGACGGATCATTCTCAGTAGATCCATTGGTTAGATCCATGATGGATCTACTGAGAATTTGTTTTCTCAGTAGATCCATCATCGGAATAAGTGGATCTACTGAGAATATTTTTTCTCAGAAGATCCATTGCCCAGATCCATGATAAATGGATGGATCTAGTGAGAATTTGTGTTCTCATTAGATCCATTTAAAAAAAAGCGTTAATAAAATGGATCTAATGGGAATTTCTGTCATGAATATAATTATATGGTAAAAACAATACAATAAATGGAATGTAAAATTACTATTCCATTTATTGTATTGTAAAAAGGTGTGTTTGAAAAAAGGTCATCACCTAAACGCCGCAAAAGGAGCATTGTAAATCACAATTCGTCGATGATACTGCAATAGCGCTGAACTACCATCTGCAATACCGCGAAACTGCAAAAAGTAGCGAAAATCAAATTTACGCGCCGCGCTGTCCTAGTCTGTCATTGGTGCGTGTTAGTGAACACACTACTTTGAATAAGCCAATCAGAACCTCACTCTAAGGTCCCTATATTTCAATAAGATGCACTTATCGTTCTAAATACTAAAATTATGAAGTTTTTTTTATCTCTTGTAAAGTTAATAACCTTGTAGTTACGCACTATTGCAAATAGTAGATCAGCGCTATTGCAGTATCGTCGACGAATTGCATTTTATTCGCCCAAACACTGCTTGCAAATGGTAAAATTGGCATCGGTCACTTCTTAGAAAAATTGCGATAAGTAGGTACTTTCTCTCTTCTGTCAGTTTGTCAAAGAGTTTCGTTTGTTTTTTTTTTATTTTTCACTGACGAATATTTGGGATTTATTATTAAGTTTACATAGTTGACAAGCATAATTTTTTGTAAATAAATTAAAAAGTCTTGTCTTTTTGTGCTTTTTCTTCATAAAACCCTGTTCCCCTTACACTGTTTAGAGATGCTTTCAGACACAGTAAATAACAAGTAACCACATTCATTTTTTACACATCAAAAATTCTCATTACGTCAACTTTATTTATTTTTAAAACAAATAGGTCTAATGAGAACAACAATAGGAATATGCATCATTTTTTATTTCGATACGGAATGTAAAGCTACTCTATAAATAGTGTAATGTTTTTTTTTTTAATGGATCTAATGAGAACACAAATTCTCACTAGATCCATCCATTTATCATGGATCTGGCCAAATGGATCTTCTGAGAAAAAATATTCTCAGTAGATCTACTTATTTCGATGATGGATCTAATGAGAAAACAAATTCCCAGTAGATCCATCCAATTATCATGGATCTGGCCAATGGATCTACTGAGAAAAAATATTCTCAGTAGATCCACTTATTTCCATGATGGATCTAATGAGAAAACAAATTCCCAGTAGATCCATCATGGATCTGACCAATGGGTCTATTGAGAATGATCCAGTAGGACAGTGTTTTTACAGTCAATAACTCGCTTGTCTGACTTTCACAAAATCTGATTCCAACTTTCACAATTATTGGGGAATGTTCACTAAATCCTAAGCACATTTTCACAGAGTTTTAACAAACGGGCCCTCACACCACACGCACATACTCTTGGGCAGAGCGAAAGGGATTGTCAGACTTTTACTGACTAAAAACCACCCATGTTCCTTCTTAGCCCTTGCGCCGAGGCCGCGGTATCTCTTGCGAACAACCCGCAGCCCCGACGGGAAAGTTGAAAATCTAGATTGTAGTGCTGGCATCTGAACCTAACATTAATAAAAACGCAACAAGAATTTGTGTTGACTTGAACCCTACAACTAAAAACATCAGAAGAAGTCAACAATAAAAGTCACAGACTTTCGAAACTAAGGCACCATTTTGTGATTTTCAAAGGTGATAATTTTTTGCGAAAAAGTTTTTCCTTAAGTAATTATAGGAACCATAGGCCACTAACCAAAAGCAGCACTTAGGCAGGAAATTCAAAATGGAAAATAAAAAACAGAATGCGGATAAAACGAATTTATTCAGAAAAAGTAGGTAACCAAATTTATCCAAAAAATAATCTATAAAAAAATGAAAAGACGAGGAAATAGAATGTGAACTTTATTCCTATAAATCCTATCCTCAGTACTGTCCAGCTCCACGTGCGAGGTGGAAGCCTGAAAAAAAGAAACTTATTAAGGTGATGGTCCAATTGACACAATAATTCCGACAAAGTGGTAGGTACTTAAAATGAATTCCCGATTTTTTTATAGGGTGTCTCAGCACGTACACATAAAAGTTGAGATGTTTTTTTTTCGCGAAGCCCGTTTTGTGATTATGTCGTTGGATACTTTTAAACAATAAGGATTCTTTGTGAAATATTAGCTTAAAAGTGCAAATTTTTCCCCCTCTCCTTCTCCCCCTCCAGCTAAACGGTTGTGTTCGGGTGGTGTAAAAAATATGCTCTCCAGGTTTTACTCGTTGGGTCCAGTTGTAAAGGTAGTCTTTGAAAATTTTGAGGATGTTTCCTCGTATCTCTACTCTCTAGCAGTTCTAATTTAGAGATAAGTTTGGGAACAGACACTGTGTGTGTCAAATGTTTAGAAAGGTCTAGGAAAATCCCTAAACTTTTAACTTGACTGTCAAAATTTGTCAACTCCAGACCTGGATCTTCAGTTGAGATTCCCGTGCGAAAACCATACTGATTATAATTACAAGATATCATTTTTTTTAAGTGATGAATGATGTTTGCTGAGGAGTTTTCTTAAACCATTATTTAGAATCTTTTCTAATATCTTAGTGTTTATAAGACCGATATGGGTCTGTCTGGTCTGGTCTGGCACTCGCTTTTTATTACGAGTATTTTTTTAAGTGAATTTCGTTGGTAATAACATAAGGATTCAAGTTACAATTTTTAAAATCTGTAGCTCAATTAACTAAGTTTTCAAAATGTTTGAGAAAATAGATTTAGTTAAATGTGCTGAAGTCTTTAAAAATAGCTCGCATTCGCTTTCTTCTATCTATCCATGGAGCTCCTGCTTAGAAATTCGAGAGTGTATTTCCGAGAGCCATAGCCATACATTATTAAATGACGCTTCCTTGAAATTGGAGGCGTGAAGAAACACTTCAGTGGCGTTGGCGCTACCATAGAGAAGCGCCTCAGTGGTTAGACTGTGGCGCAATAGGCGCGCGTCTGTAATATTTCAGTAAAATTTAGTGATGTTCGTTTCAAGATCAAGACTCAGTAACGAGTTGGTTTCTGACTAAGAATACTGTTGATTTTATTATAGCAACAGAAGCAAAGGCAAGAAATTAGTTCTCAATTTTTTAACTATAATGGATAGTGAATCTTACAAGATACGATACAGTGATCAAATATTCAAAAAATACTTAAGAATTACCTAACAGAAACCAGTTTGCCGAGTTTAACTTACAGGAGGTTTTATTCAACGAGATAACACCGCCTTCAGAATTATTATTTTAACTGAAGAAAGGCTAAAAACATGTAGGTATTAAAAAGTGCTTATTACCTTTAAAATTAATAAGTTTCTGTTACCTCACTATGAAAAAATGACGAGAGCGGGTCACGATAGTGGCGAAGCAACTGCGTTTTTAGATATTCTAGGTATGAAAATTAGTAGTAGTGCGGCTTATCTAGCGCACCGCAGTTCTGTGCAGTCACTGTAGCGCTTCTTGACACCTCTATTCTGAAGGCGCACTAACGATTAATAAAAAAAAAGATGTAACATTTCTGAAAAAACACCCAACTAGAAAACGTACACAAGTAGGTTATTATTACTCACAACAGTAGCGGCACAATATCGTCTTGTTTCATTTTACCGTAATATTTCACAATTCCATCCATATGCCCCATGCCAACCACGGCGAGTACGCGAGGACTCTGCACTATGTAAAGAAAAAATATATTAGTTTGTTGCTTATGAATGTGATGCGGTGAAAAGAGGAAAATATCATGAGGAAACTTTCGAGTATGAATGTGGAGGGGATAGAAACACTGTTTTCGCCACAGAACAGATAAAACCTCTTTTATCTGTTCTGTGGTTTTCGCTGTAGGTACCCGCATCATGCGGTCCCACGTAACGATAGCAAGGTCGGTATTTAGAACAAACCGTTAATGTTATGTACCATCTAGGTACTTATCATTCTTACCAATTCAATACTTACCAGAACGAACACATTCTTGAAGGGAATATGCAAGACATTTGTCACGCTCATCAACGAATACATGAAATATTTTTTTAAAGGCCGGAACGTCTTTAGTGATTTCCTCAAACTGTGCTTGAACAAAGTCTCTGTCTTTATATTTTTCCAACTGATTTTTGCTATAAATACAAGAAAAATAGTAAAAGTAGTTATTATTTTCACAAAAAACGTATAACAAAAGATAATATACAAAAATACGTACTCCAATGGTTTAGGGTTCGATGATGTTAGATGGTACAGGACTTGTCCCAATTCATAAACGCTTAGAGACTGAAAAGCACGTGCTATAGTTATTTGAATTGGCCGATCGCCAAGAAACAATTTGCACCCAGGTATGTTTTTCATCTGAAAATCAGAATGTTAATAAAAAGATGATTAGGCAAGAAGTACCTACGTCACTATACCAATATATCTACATAGGCAATCAGGTTATAACGTTTCCACTGTGCTGGGCTGGGATATATAAAATACACCTCCGTCTCAAGGCAGGGAGCGAGACGCGCGTTAACTTCAAAATATGTAGGTACAGCACTGACCTCCTGATAGGCTCGTCGGAACTCTCCACCAGGAGCGACACCCAATTCCTTTGCGATATCAGCATAGGTTTTCAAAAGCATTGCATGTAACATGCCAGACACAAAGCTTTGTCCTTTCACCGCTTGTCTGTTTGAGTTCAATAAGGATTATTAGATAATTAAATATTATGTTTGTAGAAAATAAACCATTTATTTTCTACAAACATAAAACTTATCTTACTTACTTATCTTTCGTTTGAAAAATGGACACTTCCAAAGTGGTAAAAAGTTAGAGGGGTCTAACTTTTAAACTAAGAGAGATAAACTTTGAAGGCAAGTGGTTTCATCCAATTATGGCTAATTGCGTGTTTAGCCATGGCATACTTTAAAAAATCAGTCAGATCTACTACAAGGTGGTGACTCGACTTTTACTAAATAAACTTTCTAAACACCCATATGGATGGATGGGGTATCTAATCTATCCCTCCTTGTGGATGTTAACTATAAATCTTATTACAATCATATTACATACTTATTACACGTTCCATAGTTCAGAAGAAATAGAACTCACTTCATCTTCTCTCCGTCGAAATTTTTTGCGTCTTCTAAAAATTTCTTGTCGTCCAACTCTAGAAGTGATACTCTTTGGCGACATAATTCAACTAGAATGGCATTCGGCTGCAACCCTCTCACGATCTAAACAATAAAATTGATAAATTTATTAATACGAAATATTGGAATAGAAGTAGCCGAAGTAGGTATCGCCGAATCAGAGGGATCTCGAATTAGGGGGATCTCGTCAGTCGGGTCGCCAGATGATATGGACCTACGCGCAGGCAAATTAATACAGAAATTGGCTAATTCCCGCACCCAGTCGAGTCGATTGTCGTTATCTCCTCAAGTTCTACGGACCACTGGATTAGCACTCTGCTTCTCTGCTGGTGAATATGCTTGCCCAGTATGGAACCGTTCGGCCCATACCTATAAGTGGATATAGCTCTTAATGAGACGTGCCGAATTATTAGTGGTTGCCTGAAACCAACCCCGGTACGAAGGCTGCATCCACTAACTGGGATTGCGCCTCTAAAGGTTCGTAGGACCATAGCCAGCTGCACTGAGAGGTCGAAGCTATACGCTGACGCCACGCCAACCAAGGCACACTCACGTTTAGTACCTGTCGGCTTCATCGAGCCGTCTGAAAGCCTTCCACCCGGACATGCTTAGCCGTGGCCGACTTGGAAATCTCTAAATAGACGCCAAAGACAAGTCGGCCTTAGCAAAGACAATCTCTTCAGATGGGGGTTCATGGACGGTTCAGATCTCAAGTGTAAATGCGGCGTATCTCTACAGACAATGACCCATCTTCCATCTTACGTTGCGTGCCCTGACACCTGGACACTTGATGATCTTATGACTGTATCAGCGAGCTGAATTCGCATACACGCACACGACGCGCACACGCTAAGAAGAAAGCTGTACAATAATAATTTGAGACTATTTATGCTATACCCATAGTTCAATGCGTTTTAAAAAGCGGTTGGTACCTGGGAAACATCTTCCACAGATTTTTTGCTGAAATGCACAGTTCCTAGCAGCACTACGGTAGCTTCTTGATCCTGTTGTAGAAAAGTAGCAGATTTTGGTAAATCAATAGCAGTGCAATAATTTCTTGGAAGTATTGAGCGTAGCGCTGAAAATAGAAAAGCGAATGGATAATAGAAAAGCTCGTTGCTAAATAATTAACAGCCGCTCGGGTTAACAAAAACAAAAAACAAACAAAACAAAAACAGATTTGATTTGATCTTTAATCTTGGGTTACATTCATTACATACTTGAGCCCTTAGCGTCCTCCGTGCCTCGGATACTACGTTAAGCCGTTGGTCCCAGACTCCCGGCTGTCATTTGAAGATCATTGTCAGGGGTTACCTACCCTCGTCGGGGCTGCGGGTTGTTCGAAAGAGATACCGCGGCCCCGGCGCAAGGGCTAAGAAGGAACATGGGTGGTTTTTAGTCAGTAGAAGTCTGACACTCCCTTCCCCTCTGCCCAAGAGCGGGAGGGGTTATTTGATGATTTCCCAACCCCCAAAAAAAAAAAAGGGCCTAATAGTTTATAAATACGAGTACTAGCCAACCGGAGGTTTCAATCGTGAAAAAAAGAACTGTACTCACAGACCGGTCTATCGTTATTTTAATTGTAGGAAACATTCACACAACACACAAATTGATAAAGCTAGGGGTTCCTCTCTGTCTAGTAAAACTCATCCAAAACTACTTACGAGATCGTTCTTTCTCCGTTTATATAGGCAAAGATCATTCTGATCCTAAGACAATCCCAGCCGGTGTACCGCAAGGCTCACTACTAGGCCCTTACGGCTTCATATTGTACCTGAATGACATTCCCAAACAAGCTCACACACAACTCGCCATCTACGCTGACGATACAGCAACATTCGCGACACACAAAGATGTTGATGTAGTAACTGGACTACTACAATATTCACTGGAACTACTCAGTAAATATTTTAAAACCTGGAAACTCAACTCGACGAAAACTGAAGGCATACTGTTTACCAGGAAACGCGCACTTCCCACAAGGGTTGTAAAAATTGACGACTTCCAGATTACATGGCGTGCTTCGGTTAAATATTTAGGTATTATATTAGACAAGACACTCAATTGGAATAAAAACACTGAATCAATTATAAGCAAAGGCGCAAAGGCCCTAAATTCATTAAAACCAATTCTGAATCGCAAGTCTGTTCTTAGTTCCTCAACCAAATTGCGTATTTATTCCACAATTGTTAGACCCTGTCTTACTTACGCAGCACCTGTGTGGTCCAGTCTAACGGAAACAAAATATAATAAACTCCAAATTATACAAAATAAAGCCCTAAAACTATCATATAACACATCTTTTCGAACCAACCTTAGAAAATTACACAGCCGTTTAAACTATCCATTAATAAAAGATTTTATTTTAAAAATTTCGCGTAAATTTTATTTGATTAAAAACCCAACCCATAGTAACTTCCTAATATCGTCAATTGGTAAAAGTAGACTCAGTACATTACCGTACGCCCGAACGTACTGTCGATACCGACTGCCCCATCACTATTTCCTCCGTGACGTATCATGACGACAGCTCGCTTACTAGCCGACGCCGCTTGTACGGCCGGAGAATGCCTGATCTTTTTGCGGACTACCCGCTACTTACCTTATATTACCTAGTATAACATATTGTAATAAAAGCGTACATTTTGTACTGTGAAACATTTTAAACTTATGTGGGTCAATACTAAGACTTACACATACCCCGTAGTTTAACATTTTGTAAATAAGTAACTTATATCATTGTAAACTAATATTAAGTAATAACATGTTTTAATGTTTGTAAAGGCGATAACTGCCTGTGTAACGTTATAAATTGTGATTTGTGTACAAATAGAATAAGATCGTTTGTAAACTGTACTGTACATTATGTATTAATAAAGACCTTGAAAAATGAAATGAATGAATTGTAGGAAAATAAGTAGGGACAACCCACCTACAGCATGGTTACATGTAGTCAGAGGCCCGAAAGTCTGAGAACCAGTCTTACGAAGGGGTATCATCATCATCAGCCTATAATGTTCCCACTGCAGGGACTCAGCCCTCCTCTCTAGGAGAGGGATGGGCAATAATCCACCACGCGGGCCCAGTGCGGGTTGGCAGATGTCACATGTCTTTGAATTTTTGGTTCTAAGACATGCCGGTTTCCTCACGGTGTTTTCCTTCACCGTTTTGAGAGCAGCGGTGATGAAATAAATTACACAAAGTAATGCGCCTACCTGGGTTCGAACCCACGACCTACTGTTCGTAAATCGGGGCCACTGGGACACCGGTGCTCACGAAGGGGTATGTTACCTATTAACTACCCAGCTACTGGAGTTTTAAAGGTCAGATTAGGCAGACACACTATGTAAAATACTGGTATTCAGATGCATCAAGTTACAACTGGAAGCCAGCTAGTTGGAAAAAGCTAGCTATGAAATTAACTTTGAATACCACACTAATAAAATTCTATTAAATATAAATACGTTTGGCTTACGGATGATCTTCCGTTGGTTTAGTTGAAATCGTTTTGGATTACAAATTACTGGAACTTCAATGGATTTGCACAGAAATCGCCTAATCAGGTGGCATGTTTGGTATGTCATATTAATGAACTTAAACTTCTAATAAACAATTTTGTCGCATTATTACGAATTCTTACTCAAAATTTTACGTTACCATAATATTGTTAGCTATAACTCCTAAATATCCATTTTTATTAAATTTTACCAGAAATGATTGTTTCTGTCTGATTTGATAATTAAAACTGTCACTTTCTTACATTTTTCACTTAGCCAGTTACAATAAGTAGCTACCAATAAAACAAGGAGTATTGTTGGTAAGATTTATCGATAAAATCAAAGAACAGAAAGCAGGATAATAATATAACTATGATATACTTACTTATCTTCAGTTAGATGACAAGACATATTTTACAATTAGCATCGTTTTGCGTAAGCATGGCCACAAAGACCGGTCTGCATCCGGAGGGTTATCTGGGGAATCCGCTGGGTGCAAGACTGGTCATTGTGTAAATGTGATGACAACCCTGGTCGAGGTCAGGACCCTGATCAGAGTCGTCGCCATCTAGCTGGAAAAAACGCCAAAATCAGTGTCAGTGTGTAATAATTTTATTTCGGGATTTCACAATTTCGGGGGCCATCTACATTCTACATCTGTATTTTGTAAGACAAGACTTTTAAAAGGATTCTAGGTTTTTTGTATTACTTACACTTTGCAGCTATTACATTATCTAGATCGCTTTCTACATATAACTTTGTGAATAAAGCTACACCTAGCGCCATCTACCGCCGAGTAGCAAAATTAAAAAAATAATGTCCGGTTAAATTAGACCAAACAACGGGTGAGGTTACATTAATTCCCACCCAGCTGAAAATTGGTAGGGTTGTTCAAAACCATACATACAGGGCAGAGAGGCTGCTCTTAGAGCATCATATCAGATCAACCGGTAATTACCGGTAGGAAGATGGGATGGCACAATGGCCTATCCAATTTCCATGGCAACTTATAATTAAAAAAAGAAAAGTCCTGGCGAACCTACTGACTGACTAGCTGACTGACTGACACGCGCCCAGCCCAAACCCTTGGACCCAGAAAGCTGAAATGTCTAAATTGACCGGACTCAATGTATTATCTATTATAGCTTCACGTTTTCACTTCAACTTTTTTCAAAGGCGAAGTTTTCATAGCTACACAATTGATTAATACCCAATAAATACTACCATAGGTAGTCATTACTAGCGTCATTCGGAGTCTGGATTTGTGCTCGTTTGATCGCAACACGACAGGATGGCAATATGACCTATATTGCCATCCGCCCCCTATAACTCTAAAGGAACACTTGTGCCTATCCCTTCGGGGATTACCTACAGGCGTGATGTTATTTTTTTGTTATCATTTGTTGCCAGTCATGTCTGGCGTGGCCTGGTATTATTATTTGGCTCGAGCGATGATCAAAAGGAGAGTGCGACAAAGCGATACCTTTTCGCCTAAACTTTTCACTGCTGCCCTGAAAGACGTGATGAAAACACTGAAATGGGCCATGGAGCGAGCCATGCACGGAATAACCCTCTTAGATCGAGTAGGTAACACCAACTGGGCGGTGCACCTCAATTGGACCTGCGCAGGAAATCTGGCCAGACGCGGAGAAAGTAAATGAAGCAAGGCCGAGTGGTGGCCAAGATTAGGCAAAAGAAACCAAGGCCGTACTAAAGCTTGTTGAGTTTACGATATCGTCAAAAGTCGCGGGAAAACCTGCATATTGAACCGTAGGATCGGGAAGTATGGCGGAAAAAAGGGGGAGGTCTATACTCAGCAGTGGGTGATCCCGGGCTAATATGAAGATGAAGGTAGGCTAGGAAAATAAAATACATATTATTCTTAGTATACGTTACTCATTTATTTATAGTGTGAACAATGTTTCTTTTATTACTGAGCTACAAAGCATAATACGTGAAAAAAACCCATAATGTACTGTTTATTTATTTTTACAAACACATGCCAATGTTTACGGAATCTATATAAGTACGTAAATACTAATGTTAAAACTGGCTTATTCTTAAAGACGGATGGAAGTTTTATTTTTCTCTATCACAGTCCTTTCAATGTTTTTTTTTTTATATATATTAATTGAACCAATACAACTAGTTAAAAATTGGTCAATCACTCATTGAACACTTTAGAATTTTTATGGCAAGGTTTCTAACCGTCTTTGTGCCTGCAACATAATATTTAATAGTCGTTTTTACGACTCAATATAACCATTTATTATTCTCCTTCGTGTATAGAAGGGATAAGTTATGCTGGCTCAAAACACAGCTTGGAGCGACCATATAGATTATGCGAATGTTTTAAAATACATAGACAAGAAAATAGGAAACGTAATACATATGAACAGCGACGAAATTATTTTAAAAAAAGTATCTAGATTTAAATACTTGACAACAATAACTAAAAAGTCGAAAATGCATAGAGTGCTCTGGAAAAGATTAACTTTGGTCAGGTTCACACATAGTTCTTTATGGTAATCTTAAATTATTAACTCACAAACCCTGTTTACATAAGAGTTATTTATGAAGCAAAGAAAAGAAATTACATCACAACAAAAAAATAACAACTACAATAACAAACTGATTGAAGATTCTGAGCCTAAAGTAGGACTCAGCGATCACCAATAGAATTTTTACAACATTATTATAATGACTGCATTCGAATAATTACAATTAATACCGGATCAATTGAGAAATGATTGAGAAATGAGACTTCCATGTGATTTTCTTAAAGTTTATGCACCATATATCAGAGTTCAAATTAAACTACTTTCTCAATGACACAATTAATCAATATCGAAAAAAAATTGCTGTACCATAGCATACATTTGGACCGTGAAGGTATTGGAACTTTGTATGGCAAGCTAATTATTTTTTTGCCACTAATATGTTGGTCCCATGGAGAAAGTTGTACACACTTACACTCACACATGTTTTTCAATAAAATTCTTATAAGACAAACTGCCGCCTCAGAGAGCTTTAATGATTACTTAGGCCATCACTTAGTAAAGGTTTTGACAGACAGTTTTGTCATACAAAAGTATGTCAAATCTTTACGTGACAGCTAAGTAATCAATAAATATCGCCGAGTACCGCAGTAAATCTAGCAATGAAGAGGTTTTATTTTAAAATATAACAATATTTCTCAATCCTACTATTAAGTAATTAATAAGTATATGATTACATATTATATAATATGCTAAAATTCTGATAAATATACGGCCGAATATTTTTTATTGAGGACTCTCAACTTATACTCTCCCTTCCAATTAATTGTATTTAAGTTTTCGTTTCATTGCAAGATCCAGAATCGAATTACATCAACCACACTCTCGTTAATTTTTCTCTTCAGATAGGAATTGGGAATCCTGGAAGAAAGAAACATCATTTATCAATGGAGCGTAAAAGTATTTCAGAAAGGCCAAAATAGAATTTAAGATCGATTGAGAAATATTCCAATTGCTAAAACATTTTATTGAATCTACAAATTACTGTAAAATTCCAAAGAGCCCGGTTAAGGTCCGAATTATTCCGAGACTTTTTCTCTAGTAAGCCGACGTAAAGTAATCGGTTTTAATAATTTATTACAAAATATTTAATGAAATAATGAGATATTGAATTATTGCACACTCACACGACATAATACTTACATCGGTAGGCCAAGATTCAACCGTCAAGGAAACCAGCGCCGAGGCCTGAGCTTATACCCGGCGTAAATAAGAGCGCCTACGCACGCCACACGGATTGTGACACGGATCACGCGCGTGGACATAGACGGCGGGGGTACTCTGTTCACAAAAGAGAAGAATGCATTAGAAACTCTTACAGGGAATCGTATGGTAACATGGTGTGAGTATGTATGGATTGTTATAGGTAGTATTGAGTAGTTTCTGGTTACGCCTATGGGAAAAAGCGGTGGGTTTATGTATCACCTGAGGTTATGAACAGTAAACATTGTGTCGCTGGAGTTTGTTCCGCCACTTCTTCTTCCCAGCTAAAACACTAGGATGCGTGGAAGGGTGGGCGTATTAGGGGACTGTCTCTTGTAAAATTTGACGTTCAAAAAGAACTGATAATCAGCCTAATTTGAATAAATGACTTTGGTATTGACATACTAGATCAAAAATCTGGCAACAAACTGAAACTGAAACCCAAACTCAAGTAAATTTAACTAGTGTACTAATACTTGTTGCTCTGATAGTTATTATAATCTCTTGTATATATAGTACCCAAAAAATATTGTATACTTACTGAAGTAATGGTGGAATATCTTGGGGTCTAATTTTACCCCAGTGCTCCACGATACCAGCCACGTGGCCGATGCCGACGACGCCTACAATGCGGCAAGGTTCCCGACCTAGAAAAAGCAAAGCGGAAAATTATAATTTGTTAGTAGAAGAAGCATAATTTATTTATTTAAACTTCATGGACAATAGTGGTACATACGCGGACTTAATGCCACAAGACATATGGTCTTCAAAAAAGTAGTTAAGGACTTTTTCTCATGAGTGTTATATTTTACATTTTTAAGAATACTTAATTCATTGGAAATCGAGGCAGGACACCTAGCAAGGCGCGGTGATGGTAGGCTGTGATCGAGTGCCATCTAATGACTGGAAGGATAAGTGTTGGTCGAGATGGGCAGACAATATTGTCACCATCGCGGGAATATCTTGGATGAGGTTGGCACAGGAATGTGGCCTACACCCCCCATCCCAATCAAAGAGAGGCCTATACCCAGCAGTAAGTGAGGGCTGTGGATGTTGAAGATGATGATGATTCATACTCACGTGGTTGCACGGCAGCCACCTGCAGTGAATGGCAGAGATACATATCTCTCTCGACGACAAAGACTCGCTTCAAAGCAGGGAATTCCTCTGCCATTTCTTCCAACATATCCTCTAACATTTTCTTTTGTTTACACTTTTCTACTTCCTCCAAGCTGGAAAAATAGTTTTTTTTTTGTTATTGACACATACAATATTTATTTTATATGGCATAGATTTGCACGTGACTTCGTTCGTGTAATGTTCGGAAATTATCCGGCGGGAATGCTACAGATCATCATCTGCCTAGCCTTTTCCCAACTATGTTAGGGTCGGCTTCCATTCTAACTGGATGCAGCTGAATACCAGTATTTTACATAAAGCGACTGCTTATCTGACCTCCACAACCCAGTTAATACTAGGTAATACGATACCTCTTTGATAAGACTGGATGTCAGAATTTCAGGTCACTGACTACCTGTAACGACTGCCCAAGATCTATATAATATAGCAGCCGGAACCAACAGCTTAAAATGCTTTCCGAGGCACGGAGGAAACTCGGTATGTCGGGCGGTCACCCATCGACAGACCGACCTAGGCAAGCGCAGCTTTACCTAAAGATGGACTCGAGTGGCAGTTCTTATTAAGCCGAGGCGAGCTCCTGCTATAGATATAGATATAGGCCTAAAATATTTTTTGGAATCTGATCGACCGCAGCTTAGCCGTCGGCTTAATTTCGGACCACTGTCAGCGAAAACAACATTCGGTCACATACTATGGGTAACAATTCCAGTTCGTGAGCATGTGTCATGAAAATGGAAGGGAATATCTGACCTTATTGTCTGGTTGGATGTCAGCAAATGCCAGATGAACCTGATGGTCTGACCCCACGAGAGGGATGCTATGGCCCGGTGTAGGGTGATGTCTATCGCCCTGTCTCCCAACTGTACGATACAGCTGGGGATTTTCTTAGCCTGAAATAAATGAAAAATGAATTTATTTTCTATGTTTGCAAATACTACAAGAAATATTTGCGTTATTATGATAATGCAAAGTATGCCCTATTTCCGTTCTAATAAAGATTATTTTATTGTACAATTACGTGCAGGTGCCAGTGTTTTGTTTACACAGCTTGCTTGATATTCACACAGTAAACTTCCGAATTCTTGCGTGAGACATGGGACATATAATTTTCAATACTGCTATATTTTAAGGGTTTAACAGTATTTTTTTTAAAGTTACCTCAGCCATAGCGCGTCGAAATTCACCACCAGGCGCCATACCCAATTCTCTTGTTATATGGGCCGACATGTTTAATAACAATATGTACATCAATCCATTGAACACTCCATTTTGAGCCATTGTTGCTCTGTAACACACAATAAACAAACAAAAATGTAAAGTACGGTTTTTTTTGGGGGTCATCAAATGACTAGGTAGGGGGTGTCAGACTTGTACTGACTAAAAACCACCTATGTTCGTTCTTTGCCCTTTGTGTCGAGGCCGCGGTATCTCTTTCAAACAACTCGCTGCCCCGACGAAAACTAAGATACTTGAAATAAGAATCAATGAAGCAATAAAGTATTGGGCGTTCAAGGCATGCAAGTCCAGCTGCAAGTAAACAACTACTCGTGAGATCTGACGAGTAATTGTTTACTGCTTAGATAGTCAATTGATAAGATAAGGGTAATTATTTTTTACAACAGCTGAGGTTTTGATATAAAAGTTACAAACCTGATCTTTTTAATATTAATATTCTTAGCTTCTCTAAGTATGACTTCTTCATCTAATAACAGAATATTAGTCCTTTGTTCACATAACTCCACCATCACAATATGCGGATTCACTTCTTGTATTACCTGAAATTAACAAAAAAAATCTATAATAAAAAGCAAAATATTTACAACTTTTTTTTTATTTTTGTTTTTATTTAATATAAAAAAGAACAATATAAATAAAAATGCTACTTTCCACAACCAACAATATTCCCTTCATCATCTTCCACCAGTAATAGCCACAATAAGTACCACCATAATTGAAAGACCCGTGAAAGAGCAACTCTACAACAAAAAAACCGATTGGGATGAATTTAGGAACTATAGAAAATCTCAACTTGAAAGTGTCTCTTAAAACAAAAGACGACATCGAAAAACATGCAGGAACGTTGACAAATCTAATACAAACGGCCGCATGGAAATGCACTCCAGATACTCATACCACACAAAAACAAGGTAGTAGGAATGTACCCAAGAACATAAAAACAATGATCCTGGAAAAGAGACGACTCAGAAGAGTGTGGCACTGTAGTTGACAACCCCAGGATAAGAAGGCGTTTAATAAAACAGCTGCTAACCTAAAGCAGTACCTCAAAGACATAGAAGAAGAAACCTAAAAACGAGTATTCACTCTGGAACATGGTAAAAAGTCCATCAGAAAGAGTAACAACTCAGCTCAACTACAATGTGTTTGGTTGGACAATTCTTGTATGAAGTTTTTACTCCGAATGGCGGTGATACAGAAACGGAAAAAGAAATACAAGACTATCTAGCTAGACACTGATCTGCAACTAGGTCTCCCAATACAAAGCTGCTCACCTCGCGAAGTCCAAAGAGAAATAAAAAGTCTCGAGTTAAACAAGGCACCTGGCTTCTGCCTGATAACAGCTGAAATTCTACGACAACTTCGTAAAAAAGCTATAGTTGGCATAACACACCTTTTCAATAGCATAATAAGGATTGGACATGTGCCAATGATATGCAAAATATCAGAGATAATCATGATTCCAAAGCCTGGCAAACCCCCACATCTCGTGTCTTCTTACAGACCAATTAGTTTACTACCAACCTTGTGTAAATTGTTTGAGAAGATCATCTTAAGAAGGCTAAAACGAATACTTGACGAGAGGGATCCCTCAACATCAGTTTGGCTTCAGAACAGGTCATTCAAGTATAGAACAAATTCACCGAGTTGTCAACAAAATAAGAGAAGCTCTCGAGGAAAAACAGTACTGTTCTGCTATTTTTCTCGACATACAACAAGCATTCGACAAGGTTTGGCACTTAGGCTTACTTTTCAAAATGAAGAACCAGCTTCCACTTAATTTCTACCTGCTTTTGAAATCTTATTTGGAAGGCAGAATATTTAGAGTCAAAATCAATGACACCTACTCTGCCTTTCAAGATATAAAAACCGGGGTACCGCAAGGCTCGATATTGGGCCCTACTCTGTATCTTATGTACACCGCAGATATACCCTCAACGGAAATTATACTATCTGCCACATTTGTTGATGACACCGCGGCACTTAGTAATCATGAACACCCCAGCGTAGCGTCATTCATTCTACAGAGTCACCTAAACAAAGTTAGCAAATGGATGGAAAAATTGCGCATCAAAGCCAGTCCCAACAAGTCAATGCATGTCACTTTTACTTTGAGGAAAGACAACTGCCCCACGGTTAAACTCGGGAACAACACTCTACTTCATCAAGACTCCGTAAAATATTTGGGTAAGCATCTTGATAGGAAACAAACATGGAAAACTCACATCCTTAAAAAACGCGATAAGTTAAACATACGGCTTAGAAACCTAAACTGGCCCATAGGCAGAAAATCGCAAACGACAATGGAGAATAAGACACTCATCTATAAAACCAGATTCAAACCTGTTTGGACATATGGCATTGAGCTATGGGGATCAGCAAAAACCTCTTATGTAGAAATCTTGCAGTGGTTTCAGAATAAAGCTCTCAAAACTATAACCAATGCACCTCTATTTATCAAAACTAGTGAATTGCACAAATACACAGAAATGAAAACAGTTAAGGAGAAAGTAGAACACCCAGCAAAGGCATACAAAGAACACATAAAAGCTCATACTAACACCCTAGCCCTGTGGCTAGGTGTGTGAGGAGGCTCAAAAGACAACATATATGGGACTTTGTTCACTAACAAGAATAAGAGACAGTTTTCTCAATGGAGGAACAGCTCTCTCATGTCAGTAAACTCCCACAACAAATCTGTTAAAGGCTGATCAAGCCGATCGCAAGATCATTATCTGCCTAGCCTTTTCCCAACTATGTTGGGGTCGGCTTCCAGTCTAACCGGATGCAGCTGAGTACCAGTATTTTACATGGAGCAACTGCCTATCTGACCTCCACAACCCAGTTAATACTAGGTAATACGATACCCTTTGGTAAGACTGGATGTCAGAATTTCAGGTCACTGACTACCTGTAACGACTGCCAAAGATCTATATATGGCAGCTGGGACCAACAGCTTAACGTGCTTTCCGAGGCACGGAGGAAACTCAGTATGTCGGGCGGTCACCCATCCACAGACCGACCTAGGCAAGCACAGCTTTACCTAAAGATCGACCCGAGTGGCAGTTCTTATTAAGCCACGAGCTCCTCGTAAGCGATCGCAAGATGTGAAATGGAAAAAAAAAATTAATTTAAGTTATTTGTGGTTGGTACAACACATTTTTTTTCATTCTCCCCCTCAATCGTTACACTATCATTTATTCCTTTTTCCTTCATATCATTCCTCACACACTCCATCCATCTTATTACCAACAATTATAAGAATTAAAAAATTTCAAGAAAGAGTTCAGGTGAATACATTTTTTTTTTTTTAAACTTTGATCCACACTAGGAATTTTTCCTGTATCGTGGGTGCGTTTACAAACATTTAAACTCACATACACAAACACACCCAGACCCGAAACAACTATCTGTAGGCCATACAAATATTTGTTCCGTGCGGGGATCGAACCCGCGACATGCAGCACAGCAGTCCAATCCCTCAGCCACTGCGCCAACTGTGCCGTCATTTAAACTACACATACCCTGGACACATCCTCCTGTGACTGTATGCTGAAGTGAGCAGTACCCACTAGATACACCTTACCCCCACCAGGTGCATCCAGTACTGTCACCGTACTTGGTAGCCCGTCATCCATAGGCAAGTCTGAAACACCTGAGGATCAGACAAGCTTTTTTAAAAAAGACAAAAAAAGATTTTAATATTGGATTTTAAATGGAAACTCATGCATGAGATTCAAAACTAAAGATTGAAGAATAATAAATACACAGTGATATGAAACAAAAATGAAGCTGTCTTATGAAAATGAGCTTCATTTTGCGACTTGCATTCAATAATAATTTATAATACCTCCCAATTTATTCTATACATCCCCATGTTAGGCTATGTAAGCTATGTTTCAGTGTTATGTAAATGTAATTCTAAATCAAATTAATTTACCATCCTCCATATCACATTCAGGATTGGAATCAACAATATGAGTCTCAGACGTTGTTTCTTTCTTTTGGTCAGGTGTAGAAGTTACAAAACTAGGTTTATCTGAAAATAATAATGGATATAACATTCAACTTTATCACAAGCCCTTCAGTGGCAGTAATATCAATTTAGCTTGAATAATTATATAATTTGTTTCTATTGGACATTTCACATGAGAGAAATTTTCAAATAAAGAGAACACAAACCTGGTATATGTGGCAACATGGCACCAAAAGTATTCACTGGGGCATCACCACCACCATCCTCAGCTTTTATGAACACCTTACACTCATTGACTATATCACACTTGACCCCAGATGCTTGAGGTTTCACAAACAACAGATCCTCTTCTGAATTACCATGTGTCGCCAGCCTTTCATTATTCAGCAGACGATCAGCAGCATCCATCTTATTATTGAAATACTGTAAGACCTGTAAGTGCAAACGCCATACCTAACTGATTAGAATGGTGCAATGCAACAGCTGCAATGCAAATTCAATGCAACATTTTTCTCAAAGAAAAATAAATAACAAGACATATTCCCGAAAATAATAACATTTTGATTAGTTTATATAGCGAAATTATAGAACACGACATTCGTTTCAAAAAATTATCTTTAAGTAACGTGGTTATTATCATACCAATCAAATTATGCCAACTCAATTTTTTAAAGTGAAAGTACATATTTGCTGCACTTAATTTAATCAACTATTTAAATACGTACCCTAGTTAGATGTCCAAAGTATGTGAACTCTTTAGGAATATTTATTCTCAAGGTTCCTATTTTTTAAATAATATTTTATTTTGATTTGTTGAACATTATAAAAAAAATTCACAAAACTCAGTGATACCATAAACAAACACAAATAAATAACATAAATCTAGTGTTCCCATTTGGAAAAAATGTTTTAAATTATTATCGATTAAAATTAATTATATACGTTTAAAATATCTTTTATAGGTTTAACCCTTGTAGCTGCTTCTACAACTTAGTTAATCTGAACCTTAGGTTTATCAATAAGACGAAGAAGAAGAGAGAGAGAAGAGATAATAATATTAGGGCAGCTTCAATGGGCAGCTTATTCCTTTCCCCTAATGCTTCTCTCATCATCATCATCATCATCATCTCCCTGCCCTTATCCCATTCTATTTGGGGTCGGCGCAACACGTTTTTGTCTTCCATTCTTCCCTGTTACACGTCAAGGTGGCATTTATTCTTTTCTCATTCATATCATTCCTCATACAATCCATCCATCTTTTCTTTGGCCTTCCTCTCCCTCTCCATCCATCAATGTTTATATCCATCACTTTTTTAGTCACATGCGTTTCATCCCTCCTCATTACATGACCATACCAAGATAAACGACTTCCTTTTAATTTTTCTGTAACAGGTGCCACTTTCAAACTTCCTTTAATATACTCATTCCTTACTTTATCCATTCTTGTCACTCCGCACATCCATCTCAACATTCTCATCTTCGCTACATGCAATCGTTTTTCATCCATCTTTTTCAAAGCCCAGCACTCTGATCCATAAAGTACGACAGGTCTAATCACGACTTGTATATTTTCCCCTTTAACTTTATATTTTTTCCTTTATCTATTCATATTTCTCTATACTATGAATAAACGAAAAAAATAAAAACATTGACTCACAAAGAAATATGAATTATTTTGGCTACTCAGTTCATGAGCACCAAAGAACAATTTGTCATTTTAATTACTAGATCAAAATAATAAAATTGTGTGAGGAAATAACAGGGACAACACTATCACTGTTACGTCACTTCAGTCAGACATATTCGAAATTCGATTTTTCCTTGGGGTTCGTAGGATTCTAGTTTGCAGGTCCTAAAACTTTTTAAATAAAACTCAAAATGAGTGCCTGGAGAGCAGCTGGTCTTAAGTAAGTCCCACTATCGCATAAATACTATGTTTTGTAACTTATTTGTGATAAAAAAAATTCACTAGAGGTTATGTTATTCTAGTTACATAAACTACTCGAACATCGCTTCGAAGATGCTGAGGCGGGCCTTGAAACCCGAATTACGTGCTGATGCGTTAAAGCGTGATGCCTCCCATATCCGCATTACTCCATGGCTTAACGGCAAGCCCGCACGTAAGTATTGTAATACTACTATCTGTATAGTATCCAGACTGTCTGGGTACAAAATGTACAAATTGGATCAAAGACTTCTTGGTATAGTTCATGTATGGCCAATAACATACACAATACATAATTTTAATTATATCTAGAAATAATAAACAATCAAGTAATGTCTAAAGAGAACAATACAAAGAAAAAAAATCACAGTCCAGCTGATGTTAGCAACCTGATATAAATTAAAGAAATAAAATGTAGATAACCCCTGCCATACTACTTAACATTATTTCTTTAGAAGAACATACTGGGCATGGGTATTAATACTGTGCAGGCTTCTATTTAAAAGTGTGTAAAATCAAATTATCCATTGATTTTTCAGATGAAAAGGACTAAAAAGGATGATCTAAATTAGGTTTGTCTTACAAGCAAGCAAGGTTTAGAATGCTTGTCCATCCAATTTCTTTAATAAATGAAATTGATTTGAGCAAACACTAAAATAGAGAATTTATTGATAATTAACCAATAGCAGTAATTGATTGCAACCGTGTGTGTTTTGACACTAACAATGAATTATCAGTCCCGATTTTAGAATGTTAATAACATGCTGCATTTTTGTCTGATGCATTGTTTTCAGCCTCATCTGTTTGTGTTATTGAAAGTTTTTGACACATTGTAAGCCAATCTAATTGTATTCTTGATGCTGATTCTGACTAATAGGATTTTTACCATTTCCAGATCGGCAAGCCGCTGCTGCCAAGTAAAGAGAATGGGGTCCTTCACCAGCATGCATGATTACCAGCAAAAAAGAATTAGTTAAATGTAAAATTGTCAATAAATTATTGTTATTCATTTTCTAGTTTATTTTATCTACTATCCATGCAGATCGTCAAATTACCAAGTACCTATAGAATTTATAAACTATCAGTTTTAGGGAAGAAAACGAAACATTTTATTTCAATAATGCTTTTAATCTTGTAACTTTGGTTTGTATATTAGCAGCCTCTACTTCAGATATCACATTTTTGCCCAGTGGTGCTTCTGGATTAATTTCTTTTAGACTAAAGTCTCTCCTAATATCACATTGCTTCCTTAGTTTTTCTAATCCATTCCATGCTATCATGACACCATTGTCTGTGCACACAGCAGGTGGTGGACGATAAGTCTTGTAGCCCATCTTACTCCCAATTTGTTCAATTGATTGATATATAAAGTTGTTACAAGCAACTCCGCCAGACACAACAATAGCCTTATTATCTGGATTTATTAACATATTTTTATCACAATAAATCATAGCTCTGTGAGTTCTATGTGCCATATGTTCTGCAACAGCAAGCTGAAATGCTGCACACAGGTCATGCACTTCTGGTATTATTTCATCACCCATGGCATTATGCTCTGCTTCTTTTTCTATCAGCTTGCGAACCAAAGAATCCTTTAACCCGCTGAAACTGAAGTTACAATCTCTTAACTTTGATAGGGGCAAGGGGAATTCAAATTGACTTGGGTTTGTAAATTTCAGTGCAGCCAACTCCACTGCTCGACCTCCACATATTTGTGAGTATTCAGGAATATTCTTTAATTTCATTCTTCTAGCGACTTTATCCAATACTTCACCAGGGGCATTGTCTAGACTTTTTCCGAGTAATAAAAAATCATTAATGTCTTTTACAAGTGACAGCAAGCAATGTCCTCCAGATATCAGCAAAACTAGAAAAGGAAACTGGATTTCATGATACATTCTTGCTACTAAAGCATGGGCTTCCATATGATGAACTGGTATTAAGGGCTTTTTGTGCATTCTTGAGAGATACCTAGCATATTTTGTTCCAACCTGTAGGCTCAAAAGCAATCCAGGTTCCGTAGTGACGGCGATAGCATCTATATCTTCAATAGTTTTGCCGGCGTTATTTAGGGCCTCTGCTACAGCTATATCTATGTTATTTCGATGTAACTCATGCGCAAAAACTGGGTTAACACCGCCGTATCTTGTGTGGAATGCAGTTTGAGAATATATAGATTCTCCCAGTACGTGACCTGTGCCATCAATAACAGCACAACCGGTATCATCGCAAGAGGTTTCGATTCCTAATATTAAAGTATTTTGGGAATATGATATCGTTTTGCAACTGTATGCCTGTCTTGCTATTTTTTTGACACATCTCTGAAGAAATTGCATTGTTTATTGCTTTTCAATAGACTGATTGATTCAATTATGTAATAATTCTTGCTTCAACAACGAGAATGGATCATATAATTAAATCAAAATATTATTAACGTGATACATTTCACATTTTCACAAGCAATTGATTTGTAACAGTAAGTTAGCAAAATGACATTGACACTTTAACATGATAACATTCTGTCAAAGTCTAAGCTAATTTTCACTGTCGGAATCCATCGAGATCCGAAAATGTCCGAAATCCTATGGTGAAGTATGGTCATACATGCACATGCGTGACGCATACCGGTTAACCGGTCAAAGAGTATTGGGAACGTGCACGACATCAGCGCCATTTCGCAAACGCAACTCGAGGGGCATATGTCACCCGTCGGGGCTGAGGGTTGATCGCAAGAGATACCGCGGCCTCGACATGAAGGGTTAAGAAGGAACATGGGTGGTTTTTAGTCAGTAGAAGTCGGACACTCCCTTTCGCTCTGCCAAAGAGCGGGAGGGGTTATTTGATGATTTTCCACCCGCCCAAAAAAAAAAAAGGGGCATATGTCCCCCGTCGGGGCTGCGGGTTGTTCGAAAGAGATACCGCGGCCTCGGCGCAAGGGCTAAGAAGGTACATGGGTGGTTTTTAGTCAGTAGAAGTCTGACACTCCCTATCGCTCTGCCCAAGAGCGGGAGGGGTTATTTGATGATTTTCCACAATTGTGTCGTAAGATTTCAAATCGCATCAAGTCCACTTTTGACATAAAGTTAGCTTTTATTCTTATTTAAAAGGCAGGGGAAGTAGCTTTCACAATATTTTACCGAATTGAACCAAGTCCCTGTAGTTTTCAAGCAAACTAAGTTTAAAACACACCCCTTTTTTCAAATTGAATCAAGTCCATTTGACATGTTATATCAAAACGCAGCAAGTCGCATTGAGCCAATCAGAGCGACGCGATCGTCCTCAACAAGTCAATAACAAGTCCTCATGACTCGTTTATTTTTTGAAGTGAAACTTCTTTATCGGCGTTGGAAAAAAATTTACCGTCACATTTTTCCGTTACGCGCCATCTTTTTCTTGCCCCTACCACGGTTGGTTCAGACGAAGAGTACTTTCACTTTCTCCAACGGAGTAGGGATAGCATGTCGCTTAAATTTAAACGGCTGAGCACGAGAGCAGGAGGTGTAGGAATATATCATAATTCTAATGATGTTGTTAACGTTGTGACTTCATCGATAGATTTTTCTGTTTTTTCTCCTGACTTTCATGGGTCACTAGCATCAGCAGTTGGTGATTTATGTATGGCTCAATGCCAAATGGAAAATGGGATAAAAATTTTGATTGTTGCACTGTATATATCTCCTAATCAGAAGTTGGACGATATTATTAATTTTCTTCACCATTCATTGTTGCCGTACACAAGTGGAGGTGCCTCTTTACTCGGTAACAATAATGATAAAATACCGATGATTTTAAGTGGAGATTTTAATGTCAATTTTGCATCGGAAAAATCTTTGAAGCTAGTTGAATTTCTGAAAGATAAATTGAATTTATCCATGAAAAACAGTCCTCAAACGTCAACAACAAGATCTGGCACTACAATTGATGGAGTTTTTACTCGGTCACTAAATTTCGTGGAATGTAAATCATATATTTCATATTTCAGTTACCCTAAGTCATTAATTATAAAAATATATAATAACGATGACAATGATAGTAATAATTCCATTACAATTAATGAAATGCTGTAATAATCTTAGTAGCAAAAAGTTAAAGTGAAATAATTGTATTATTTGTATTCATGTCTATGATAATAAAATCCTTTTGTTTAAACTTTATCTAATTTAAGTTTATTTAACCAATTTCTGGAAAGTTGCATGTAGATCATTTTGCGAAAAATAAGGCCATAAAGAAGTTTCACTTCTTACGTGTGTACACTAGTACACGCACACATTTTTCTTTTTGAATTTTATTCATAAAAAATACTTAAATAAAAATAATACCTATTATCATTGTTTTTCCTTAGTCCGTCCCCTGATCATATTTTGATTCAAACTGCACTAAGTCCAGTATTCTGTTAGATCAAATGAAGCTAAGTCCGAAGGACTTGGTTCATTTTGCCAAAATAAACCTAAATCCAAATTAGAAAATCGCTTTTCTCGTAATCTATAAACATTTCATAGAAAGGATGATAGAGAATCCGATTTTTGATAGTCACAATTTTTTTCACAAAAAAAGACAGTTTTATATTTGGCTCATCTTTCATACGTTAGGAGTAACAGAAAGAATACAAAAAAATGGAGGACTGAGGGCCCGATTTTTATCAGGGTCATAACTTTCAAACAACAAGAAGTGGTGATCTGTTCTTGCTTTCACAAATTTTCACAATTTATTTAGTAGCTAATAGGATTTCAAACAGTAGCTGTAAGTTAATGGATTCATTTTATTTGCGTGACAAACTTTTACGTGTATGCGGATTGAGGGCCCATTTTGAACGAAGATTTACAAAGTAGGACAGTGTTTTGCGATAATATCTTGTTTTCACAAATTTTGTTCGGCATTAGGTAAGATTTGGGCATAAAGACTTTTTCTGTAGTGTACATAGTTTTTCAGGTACAGGCGGGCCCTCAGTCCTCTATGTGAGAACTGAGGGCCCAACTTTACAGTCAATAACTCGCTTATATGACTTTCACAAAATCTGATTCCAACTTTCACAATTGTTGGGGAATGTTCACTAAATCCTAAGCACATTTTTACAGAGTTTTAACAAACGGGCCCTCACACCACACGCACATCACCTCTACCTAACCCTTCGGGAATTTCAGGCCGGGTGTTATGTTTTAATCATGTTCATTTTTGCAGTTTAAAACACACCAACAATAATGACGCATTGCCAAAACAACATTGACAAGTTTCACTATGATGCCGATGCGGGATGCCCCTTATGTTCCACATTTCTGCCGCGGCATGCGCTGCGATCGTTTATTTTTTCCCTCCATGCACGTTCCCTTAATGGGATTTATTGATATTCTTGTTGTTATCTGGGTTGTGGAGGTGTGATAGTAGCTAGGGTGCTGGCGAACAAAAAATCTATATGATTTGCTCGTGTGGCAGACTTTATTAATAGCGTTAATTATACGATAAGAAATATTAAGAGCCGCGTCTGCCACCATGGTAGCGCTGCGTTGTCAATTTACAGCCCTTTAAAAATGTAAAAAAAAATAGGTATACTATATCATTTGCTCGAGTCTGCCTCTAAGGCTGATGTTTAGGAACCTTGTCAAAATGAAAAATATCGAAAAGGCAGACATCTAGGACTCTGACTTTTGAAATTATGAATTTTTAAAGATTTTTTTATGATTTAAAAAAAATATATGATTTGCTCGCTTGGCAGACTTGCAGTGTTCGTTTAAAAACCCTGTGAACAACCGCAGAAAAATAGTCTGCCACCATCGTAGCGCTGCGTTTTCAATTAACAGCGCTTCAGAAATGTCGTCAAAAAAAACTGTGCTATATCATTTGCTCGTGTCTGCCTCTTTGACCGTTGTTCATATTGCTTATAAAAAAGAGAACATAAATGAGGCAGACACCCAGGCCACTGATATTCCGAAGGCAGACCATTTGAATTATATTTTCATTTAAATCTTTTTTTAATGATTCCAGTGTGTAAGCGCTGGTATAATACCTTGAAAAGCAAAATGCGCGTTAGCAAAACGTGCGATTCAAATTACCCTGTATGTACTACGCCCAAGGCTTTGAAACTACGGGTATTTTGTACGTTCGTACACAGTAACTAAAGATGACACTACCATCGAAACTTAAGACGCTAGTGTATGGCGGTCGGTCTCGTCGCAGCTGCACACATGCATACATACGTATTTGTATTATGTACACAGATTTGTAAAGATGTTTGGGAACACCTCTTAGCTGCCTCGGCTTGTTTGAATTATTATGTTGTTTTTGAATCGTCGTTTTTGACGTTACTGTGGACACTTTTATTGTGCACATCTTGCTACATCGTTCTCACATAATATACCATCTCAACATGAATGATGTAACCAAGGTTTTGTAACAATATTCTGATTTAAAAGAGTGTCCATGGAGTTTCTTGCCAGTTCTTCTTCATAGAGATCTCCGCTAGGGAATGGGCAACTACAGTACATTCTAGTGGTGGGTCGTTGTCGAATTTTTAACGGACGAAACCCAAATGTTTTCCCGACGACGAAAACGGTTGCAGAAAACGGTCGTCGTTGCAACTGGTGTCGTTCGTCAAACGATAGCATTGACAACTGGTAATACAGTCGCTATTGTACCAACACGACGAACGCGCAACCGACAACAACTTACCGCGGAATGGATAAAGACAACGCACGACGACGCGACGATGACGAGTGACTTTATCAAGAAAGATAGTTGAATCATTGCGTTCTCGACTTTATTTTCATAGGCGTATAATAAAAAAACGTCAGTGACATTTGTTTGTTTGTTTCGTTTTTTTTTGCTACCGACTTCAGAAATTGATTTTTCATCTGAAGTTTATTTTTCACTTTTTTTGAGTTTTTGAAGTCGGTTTTTTTTTAAAAAAGGTTTTTTTTTATTTTCCATTTTAAGTTGTAATAGGTATCCTATACAAATATTTACTAGGCATTTAACATTCAACCAAGAAACCAAACCCTCAACCTTCAAGATTCCCTTATTATTGCTTTTAACTCCTAACTATTGAGGAGTACTTGTACCTTCCATAATCAGCTCATCCACATGAGATTTTGATTTTCAGACGCAAATAAATGAACAGCTTTGGAAAATATATGGAAAACGTAACAAGTGCCTATAAAATTTGAGGGTTGCCCTAGATTTCTATGGGATGCCATCGTCATCAGGTACAATAGCCTGAAAGAATATAACTATCGATCCTTAAGTACGTATAATTTTGAAAGAATTTTCTTTCAACTCCTAAACGTTGAGGAGGTGTACCTTCCATCATCAGCGCATCCACATGAGATTTTGATTATCAGACGCAAACAGCTTTGGAAAATATATGGATACCGTAACAAGTGCCTATAAAATTTGAGAGTTGTCCTCGATTTCCCTGGGATTCCATCATCAGATCCTGACTTGGTGACAATGGGACTATTTCGGGAGTATACTCTTTTGAATACAAAAAAAAAAATTGAAAATCGGTTCATTAATGACGGAGATATCCGCATTAATTAGCCGTAATACCCGCTTTTCCTCAAATTCGCAGACTTCAACGAGCTGTAATGGTTAAAGTCAGTAAGTAAAATGTCTGCCAATTTTTTTTTGTATTCAGGGGGTTCTAATGAATCGATTTGACCTAATTAAAGCTACGAGCAAATGATTTAGTAGAGCTTTTTTATTTTACATTTTTATATCTACCTCCTGTGAAAATGCAGAGCCCTGGATGTCTGCCTCATAGATTTTCTTCGTTATTAAAATGGTATTAACCACTAACCCCAGAGGCAGACACGAGCAAATGATTTAGTACAGATTTTTTTTTTGACAGATTCAAAGCCCTGTAGTTAAAAAACGCAGCAACATAGGACCTTAATTCCTTAAGAAAATTTGGTCGTATTGATACGAACTTTAATGCCTATCAATACGAAGTACGAGCAAATCATATACTTAAATGCTCGCCAGCTCCCTAGCTATAGGCAGTCACTCCGTAAAATACTGATATTCAGCTGCATCTGGTTAGACTGGAAGCCGATAGTTGTTAAAAATAGTTGGGAAAAAGCTAGGCAGATGATGATGATTGATATTCTTGTCAGATTGATCATGGTCTAAGTTCGGAAAGAGTCAGATTACTTTTAGCTCTACAAATCAAATTGAGTCGGGCGACATGACAAGTTCGGTCAGCCTAAACTCAACCCTAGAACTGTAGACAACAAATATTTAACTGTCATTGAGCATTCTGTTTATTGTCTATTCTTTTCATAAGAACGAAAACCTCGAGTAACCTTCAATAAAAAATAGCGGTGTTCGAGTAGGACAGACACGATTTTTGTTCTAGTTTGTTTTCAATCGAAAGGTGGGGTGTGTAGCTCGCATTTATTTTAGATAAAAGGAATTGATATGGTAACTATTTTTTTTTTAATATGAATTAAATAAACAAAATGCCGCTTTCCAAATGAGTCTCACTTAAACTGTCATTGAGATAGTTTCTAATTTTTAATTCAAAATTCATATTTTTTTCGTAATACTGAATAAAAACTCAAAGTCTGAAATTCTAACATTTCTTGACTGTTATTAGTATTGTGTTCGAGAACCATGTGCTGATTGCAATCAAATTACGTTATATTTACATGAAGTGAGTACCTACATATTCCAAGGACTCTGGGTATTTATTCACATCGTACTACGATCTACTATTTTAAGACAAGATATGTGAGGATTTTACTGCGTATTTAGTGTATTTAGTGCAAATTGGATTCTTACATCTGACATTTATTACATAATTTAAGCAGTAATTTTTTTTTTCTAATACTGACTAATCGCAGTTAATAAGTTTTTCCTCTAAAATGTGTTGAATTAAAAAACAAAGGCTCAGTTATTTTTAAAACATAGTATTTTGACACCCATTTAGCACTTATAAATTTTATCATTTACAGTTGGTAATACTCATTGTGTGCTGGGTACCTTCTCAGGATAATAATTTTATTGGTCTTTGAAATGTGTTATTACTTTAAATGTTTTATAGAGCATTTTCAATTTAAACTTATAAGATAATTAATTCTACTTATGATTAATTTTTGAGCAATGTTTAAACTATTAATTTGATAAATAATATTCATTGTTGTCTTTTTTTAGATTTCATGACTACAAGGATAAGGTGACACATCCAAAATGATAAACCTACACATTTTAAAACAATCTACGATTGTTCATCTATGTTTCGCAATATCTTACTTTACGTCTGGTTTGATTCTGTGCTTTATACAAGCTATTTTATACTTTGGACTCAAGCCATTCAATAAATTCTTGTACAGAAAGATAAACTATTATCTGTCATATTCATTTTACAGTCGTAAGTATTCTTTTGTTAAGTTTTCCTTAATAGACATGAGTAGTTGAGTACCCTTATTCATGTATGGACTTTTATTTAATTGATTTTTGCTATGACGAGTAATAGTAGTATGGAAGAAGATTACTTTTGCACCAACCCCAAATGTATTGAGATAAGGGCAGGACAATCATGATGACAATGAAAAACAATCTTTACACTGATCCGTTTCTGGGTAAAACCTTACTCTGTTTGCTTCCAAATATTAAAAAAAACCATCCACAGATGGATTTTTTATGATCTATCAATCTTGTATTTAATTTAATTACTGTTTGTAAGTAAGAAAGACATGAAAACATTATGGCTAAATGTTCAATGAATAAGGAATCTTTTTTATTTACAATATTAACTGGATAAACATTACTTTTCTTCACTTTACTAAATTCAATTTAATTTTCAGAATTAGTGTTTATGTCAGAATGGTGGTCGAATTCAAAGCTATCTATTTACATTAAAAAGGATGAATATGAGAAGTTCTATGGTAAAGAACATGGATATCTTATAATGAACCACAGCTATGAAATAGATTGGCTCATGGGATGGCATTTCTGCAACACCATAGGAGTTTTGGGAGTGAGTATTCATTTTTTGTTAATTTAGTTAATCCCTATGTTCAAAACTACTGTGTGAAATTCTGAACTCTGGTTTCTATACTCCTTATTTGTCAACCACTCATATGTTGCAACTGCTCCTGGAATGGTTGCAAGTTTTATTTTTAACCACAATCACTGTAACGGTTGAGTGTTTGACTGTTGATAAAAGCAGGTGGTTCACCTCAAACATTAGTTTTTAGTACCTGCACATACCTACACAATTTTCTGTCCAAGGAGTCTTCTAGATTCTAAACACATCTGATCCCTCACAATTTAAATTATTAATTTATTAGTTATGCGGATGCCCCACGTCGATTTCGTCCACATCTAATTATTATAATCGGATTTTGTTAACCCTTCATTGGTTTTTATTATTTTGCACGGAACTATAGTCCTTTTTCTAAAATAATAGCAAGTGAAAGTTATTCCTTATATTATCAGCTATCTGCCAGTAAAAGTCTTGTCAAAATCGGCCCAGTCGTTCTGGAGATTAGCCAAAACACACCGAAATACAAAACCTAAAAAGAAATGTTTAAAGTACCTTAACAATTTCAATTGCATTCAGTAAAATGCTGTTATTTTGACGTTACAAACAGACACTTAAAATTTATTTATTTGCGTAGATTTAAGTTTGAAGTTCATTTAAAATGCTCTGAACCTGTGCAGAACAATGCACATTTAAATGCCTCGTTAGTTGTTGGCAAACAATAAAAAAATATACATTGTATTGTTAGGTATTCTACAAACCATACAATGTATAATTTAGTACCAAAACAAAACCAACAATTCGTAAAATAAAATAGAAATCATTTTAGTGTCGGACATTGGCCCATCGATTTATAACAGGCGATGCTTTCCGCCACTTAATAGGACGTCGAAATATTTGGGTCACAATAAATTACTATCGTGGCGTTAAGTTTGTTTATCATTCAATGTCAATTTCATATCAAAGTCGGAGTGGTGTTTCTGAAAATATGTTTTGACGATCATTGATGTTTGATTGAGAGACTTGCTCCCGAATGCTCCACGGCACTTTGACGAAGTTGCACGTTAAAAAATGTCTTACTTCGTCCTACTATGTCGTCAATGGTGTTAAGACTGGTCCGCCTTTTACTCGGAGTTTTTCGACGAAGGTTAGATATGCCTACCACTTGAGCACATAAAGAAACAGTCCACCAAAGCTGTCGTCAGCTGCCCTAGAAAGCCATCAAATGCAGTTGCATTATCGGCTAGATGGCATCATCATTAGAATCTTAATATGGGCGATCAGTGCCCCACTGGTGTTTTTGTACTATGAATTCACATAACACATGTTCCGGTCGTTGAATTCGTAGTAGAAAATCTCCCACTGGGCCCAAGTGGTAGAGTACGACCTTCTTTCCCACAATAGCCTAAGTCCTTTCATTGGAACAAAATAAGTTTTAGTACATAAGCCAGGTTACATAATTATCACAAATCATACTTCAAACGACTTAACGTCTCTAGATGGTCGTCGGAAGCTAATCTAACTATTGATGGATTCGGCGCGACTTTGATGGCTGTCTGATTAACGACCGACATTAGCTAATCAGTTAATTAGGCAGCCCTAACATCAAATTCAATTAATAGGACTGACCAGCGTTCCAAATCGATAATTTAGTACTATAGGGCTATAGGATGTTTGAAGGCGACCCCTCACTGTAACATTCGCCTGTAATGTAACATTTCATGATTCGAAAATGAGCTTTACGTTCTAAATAAAGGCTACCGAGATCATTCGCCCTTAATGCAACTATCATCATCATTTCAGCCCGAAATCACCCACTGCTGGGTATAGGCCTCCCCTTTCTTGTCTGTCTGTCACTCTTTTTCTGTTTTGTGTGTCCCTCATCCATACGTTTCCCGCATTCCTAACAATGTTGTCAACCCAACACGCTTCTAGACGGCCCTGGTTTCTTGAGCCTTACCTTGGCCACCATTCAGTCAGACAGTACCTACATCTGTACTGCCCAACTCCACTTTAGGCTGCGGGTTCCCGTCGGGGCTGCGGGCTGGTCGAAAGAAATACCGCGGCCTCGACACAAAGGGCTAAGAAGGAACATGGGTGGTTTTTAGTCAGTAGAAGTCTGACACTCCCTACCGCTCTGTCCAGAGCGGGAGGAGTCATTTGAGGATTTCCCACCCTCCTAAAAAAAGGCGTATCGCTCTGTCTCCAACGTCGAACACTTTCGTCCGACGACTGATTTCGGTTGAAATCCAGAATTCGATTTTGTATTTAAACAAATCGTTGTTACAAGTTGCATCATTACAGGTTGCTCATTGTAATCCTCGGTTCTCTTCACTCATCAATGTAATGCTCAAATTTGAACCGTTACATCACAAGAGAATTCTGCCGGTGAGGGAGCGCCAGTATGGATAAGTGTTTCCGAATGCACAGGTCACAGACAGGACCATGACAGAAAAGTGCATGCAAGCGGTTATAAAATCGATAACTTATCAGCGACTTCCCTGATTTTGGCGTCATTGATTACTTGTCACAGGGCGTTCTCCTCGTCCCTCATTATCGACTTTCTCCTCTATAACCTATTATTTTAAAATAATGTTTCGTTAATTTTCGCGAATCCAAGTAAAAAAAAAATACCGAAATTCGAATCCTATCCGGATGACCGTACTACGCTTAAAATTATATGGCGCGATTTATGCCAATAATATATTTTAATCCACAATATCACACATCATTTAGGTGTCAGTAATCCATCAAATCCATAAAAATAATCCAAGAATGTACATATTTTATTCTGTAAACAAATTCATATCCTGGTTACGATCATTCGATCGTGACACTCGTGAACGGTCGACGTTCGATGGTCAGCAAGGTCTTCTAAACAAAGAAATGTTCATGCCTATGCCGATGCCGATAAAATGTATTGAGAATTTAATGAATAATTATCAATGCTGCTACTATGATACAATGCCTGTTATGATGTCTAAAATAATAAGGTATTACAATGGTACTGCTTATATTGCTTAATGATATGTGGCCTACTGACACTATGACCGCTCAGTTGGTAAACCACATACCTATTAAGAGATAAAGCTCTTGATAGGTTTTATTACGAGAATATCATCAATATCTAAAAAGAAATTAATAACAATAAATAACTCTTAATATTTCTAAGTCTGACTAAGTCTAACTGAATCATGTTTTGTATAAATAATAAAAAGGTATTATCGAGTTATAAATGCGTAAAACCTTGAAAGAGAAAAGTATACCAGGGAAGTATGTAGAGTTAATTCGAGCTATGTACAGTCAATCTCGTACCTACGTTCGATCAGCTGCTGGCAACACCGATGAGTTCAGTGTGGCTGTAGGCTTGCACCAAGGGTCGGCTTTAAGCCCTTACCTCTTCTTGTTGATTATGGATGCTCTGACGTCGGACATACAAGAAGAGGCACCCTGGTGCATGCTGTTTGCCGATGACATTGTTCTTGTCGGTGAAGATGGACCTGAGATCCAGAGCAGATTGGAGAAATGGCAACAGAAGCTGGAGAATGTTGGCCTGAAAATCAGCAGAAGTAAAACCGAATACATGTTTTGCGATTTCGGCGGTCTCTCCAGTTCTGTAGCCATAGCGCTAGATGGCGTGCTTCTTCCAGTTTGCTCCGATTTTCGGTATCTCGGTTCTCTCGTGCAAAGCGATGGCGAAATAGATCGTAGTGTAAAGCATAGAATTAGCACTGGATGGATGAAAGCGGAAGATGGCGGCAGGTCACGGGAACAATTTGCGACTCCCGCATTCCCCTTAAACTCAAGGGGAAGATTTATAAAACCATGGTTAGACCTGCTGTCGTGTATGGATCAGAATGTTGGGCCACAAAAGGGATAAATGAAAGGCAATTGCATGTGGCTGAGATGAGAATGCTAAGGGGGATGTGTGGTGTGACGCGAATGGATAAAATAAGGAATGAGTACATAAGAGGAAGTCTGAAAGTGGCGCCGGTAAATGAAAAGTTGTGCGGTAATCGATTGTCGCGGTATGGACATGTGATGCAAAGGAATGAAGAAAATGTTGTGAGAAAAATGTTGAGTATGAATGTAGATGGCTACAAGAGTAGAGGAAGACCAAAGAAACGATGGATGGACTGTGTGAAGGATGATATGGCTAGAAAGGAGGTGACTGCTGACATGACGAGAAATAGAGAAGTATGGAAGAAGAAGACATGTTGCGCCGACCCTAAATAAATTGGGATAAGGGCAGGAGAATGATGAAATGCGTAAAACGTTACGAAATAGGTACTTACAGTACACTTACTTTCGCTACCGAAACGGAACTTGAGAAAAAATGATACGTTTATTATCAAATCAACTGAAAGTCATCATCGGTTATCAAAAGGTCTTCGTGAAATCAAGGGACCAAACAAACAAACGAAAACCGAATGCTGTACGGTTCAATAGGGCAAATTTTAATTACGGTAGGTTTATTCCAACACCAAAAATGAATTTTAATTAAATTATTATTCATATCCTCATCAATATTCGTACACGTTTCGTTTATTTATATTTATTATATTAGTATGGAAGTCACAACGTGGAAGGCAGCGTGAGGGAATTAATTTAACTGATGATTGATGCAACCAGTTTAATTAAATGTTCATTTGGGAGACAAAGAAACTTTGACCGGCGACAACAACTATTTATCTCTGTAGGATCTTAAGTTACTTTAATTCGTCAGTCACATGCCAGAAACTATACCTAGCACTCCAAATGCCAAAGTTTTCTTAGAAAGACTGACCAGATTCTTTGGACAACAAGCTCCATGACGTCAATTATTACGAAGTTAGTGATTCCCAAAAATAATCACGATCGTCATAAACTAGATACCTTAATAATAGAGATATAAATTAACTACTTCCAATGTAATTCAGCTATTCAATAAATCAACAGAAATCATAAAAAAATACATTCGACAATGAATCTACTGTGTCTAATTTGTATGTAAATATTATAATGTTTAGCAGGTTAAAACAAAAACTTCCCATTATCACACTGTATTTTTTACATACATGTTTGTAATCAAAGCTATAAATAAACTTATTAATATTATGTAAATATTTGGTCATTTGTGTAAACGGCTGCCCACACGCCAACAGTTTCTGCATTTGTTAGTCATTGGAATATAACTTAATGATGGCAAAAAATATGCTAGGAAACGAAAAGCAGTATTACAAATAACGTATTTACGAAATAATAGTAAGCAGTATTGCAAACTACGTATTGTGAAAGGTATTCCAGCTTTTAAAACATTAATTTTGTTTCAGAATTGCAAGGCTTATGCGAAAAAATCCATCCAATATCTACCTCCAATTGGTTGGATGTGGAAATTCTCCGAGTTTGTATTTCTAGAACGGTCTTTTGAAAAAGATAAGGAGACCATTAAATATCAGATATCAGAATTGTGTGACTATCCGGATCCTGTGTGGGTGAGTCAACTTTCGAAATATTGTACAGACGGTACAGACCGCCTGATAAAAATAAATAATCCGAAGTTAATATATTATTAACATTACATAACTAAGGTGAACTATTCGTAGTACGTGAGGCAATTGTTTGCCCACTTATGTAGGTATTATCGATTCGGTATATTTCAAATATGTTTGTTTACAACATGTTCGCTAAGGAAGTAAGGACACAGCTATATGTGACCTTTACGGCTATCAAGTATGCTTCTAGAAAATCTGTGAAAATTTACAGTAATTCTTACATTTCAAGGGAACTGATAGGAGCGATTGTATATCCATGAAAGTTACGGTTACTGTGAGTGATAACTGATAACAGATAACCCGTTTGATAGTATTAGTCTCGGTCATTCCCGTGCCTTTGCCATGGTTCAGCTTTCGCTGATAGCAATCAGCAGTTAGATAAGGCCAGGGCTACACGTGCGAAAATTCCGTATTCGGTTTTTTGCGTCTGTATAAATTTTATTCTATTAATAATTAGACGCACGAAATCTTTCTCCAGCAAAACTTTAGTTATGTCTCATTCAAGAGTTCAATATTGAAAACAGTAGCTTTGTGGCCTTGTTCGATCGTTTATTCAGTTGATTCGTTGTGCGAAAGATAATGAACGGAATTTTCCCCTATAATGTAGCGCCGGCCGGTAAGGATTATAAAAATACACATGACACATTCATTTTAGAACTGATTGATCCAATTTCCTGGTTTGATTATTAATTTCGATTTTAGCTTCTAATGACTCCTGAAGGAACCCGGTATACAAAGACGAAGCACGAAGCATCATTAAGTTTTGCGAAGGAGAAGAACCTGCCACTTCTTAAACACCATCTTACGCCTCGCACCAGAGGTTTCACCACAAGCTTACAGTTCTTCAGAGGAAAAATACCTGTTATTTACAACATACAACTGGCGTTTGAGAATGATAGTAAGGTAAGAACACATGAATATACTTATAATGAATCTTTTGGTCAAGCGTAAAAAAACTGAAGCTGGCGGAAGCAATTGCGGCTTCCGGATAAGTCGCCAAATTGCGTTTGCGGGGATTCGCGTAATACGTGGCCTTAGGTTACGATGTCTATGATTTCCCGGTATGATAAATCCTTAGTTGTTTGATTTCATATTCTTGCGGATTTTGTTAGTTGGTCAAGACGTGGTTTAAGCCGTTTGGAGTAACCTTGCCAACTTCTTATATTATCAACAAAAAAGGTTTGATGTAAGTAGCAGGTTTTTCTTCCACCTGTATACAGTAAAACAAACCTGCGTTTGCATCTTCCTCTTCAGAAGCTGGCTGATTAAACTGACATAACAATAATAAATATAAATGACCAGTTACGCAACCTAAATGGTTAAGTGATGTTTCGTCTACCGCGAAAACTCATTAAGGGCATCTCAATGTAGACCACAGATAATAGGTACTATCGTAGTATTATCATACTATTGCAGTCTAATTGTATAATAAAGATACTGCCAATAATAATGATAATTACCCTAATTATAAATTTAAGGATTGTATTGTCGAGATACTCGTGTAGTTGATAACAGTTGTAGATTACGGTCAGGTTATGTCAATATTCATTGATTTTCAGTAGTGGGTGTAATGTCCAAAGTACTGGGTTCAGGATGTTGAACTTTGATAAGGTTAGCACCTGCTCTTATGTTTTCTTTTTTAGCTTATGCATCATCGTCTGGCTGGTGATAACATGTTACCTACCGCTTTGTGATTGTATGACTTGTCACGTGCTAGGTAGTAACGCAATCTTAATCGAGTACTCTCAACAAAATTACAGCAATCGCATTAGCGATTGCTGTAATTTTGTCGCATTAGCGCTACGTGATGTTTACGAAAATGATGTCTCACTATGGTTTTTTGTAGCGGTCAATTTGGGACTTGGAGGTCGATCAACGATCTATGTTTCTGACTGGAACCTATTATTTAAATGACTATAAGAACTATTGTTACGTAAACAACTAAGGCCACAATTTTTCATCGAGATGAATAGTAAAATATGCAGCCATATTTTGTCCTCACTGAACTGTTATTTTTTCTACGTATCAACATTATTATCGACCATTTAGCTCCACTACACATACTAGCTTTCTGAATAATAACTAACACAGAATAGTGCACGGGTTGGGAAGTACCCATTTAGCAGTGGGGCCGATGGGTTATGCGTTTCCTGATCACGATCGCGATCTACGAAACGAGCGCGTACGAAAATACGCGTTGCCCAATACGCATATGTTTAAATACTTATCCTCGAAAATAGCAAGGCCCTAGTTTTTTTTTGTTCAGCCTACGCTGTCCCACTGCTGGTCAAAGGCCCCCAAGGCTTTCTAGTTTGTATACAAATTGCCTTCTTCGTCCAATCTGTTTTGAGTCCAGATCGTTACGCCACGCGCCAGCGTTTCGTTTCAACCGAGGCATGCCTAAGTCCCTAGTAGGAGAAAAAATGCAAGGCATACAAAAAAGAGAATGTGTTAAAAGCTTGATACGAACTAAGCTAACCGAATATCACATCATATCGACCACATAAATATGCCAGGTTTGTAATAAAATCGTGTTTTGTAATTTCCATTTCATCCAATTTAATTCCGTTTTCAGACTCCACCAACGTTAACAAGTTTGTTGTACGGCAAGCCGGTGCATGCTCATTTGTACATCGAGCGGATACCGGTCGAGAGAGTGCCTGAGGATGAAGGTGAAGCCGCCAAGTGGCTCCATGACCTCTTTGTTGTTAAGGTATGTGTCAATTATACAGTTTTACGTAATTTAACATCGCACCTGTAATCGCCGAAGGGATAGAGGTATATATATTGTACTGGCTGACCCGCAGAACTTTGTCTGCATCACATATTATAGCTTATAACCTTCCTCGATAAATGGTCTATCTAACACAAAAATATGTTTTGAATTCCGACTAGTAGTTTCCTGAGATTAGCGCGTTCAACCAACTAAACAAACAAACTCTTTAGCTTTATAATATTAGTATAGATAGTACACCCAAGTTTCGCCTGTCATGTTAAGTTCCAACATAGGAATTTAAAAAAGGTGGTCTTGAAATATATTAATTTATGTTTTTCTCTAAAAATTTATATCACTGAAGAGCAGACTGGAAAACCATGCACCATCATATTATTATGCGGTTAAATACACGTGTACTCACGCCCATAAAGGCGGATTAATAAATCGAATAAGAAGATATCGCTATGCGGATACATTGGCAAAATGCATTCAGTACAATAGCATAAGGGCGAGGCCATAATACTGCGTTACGGCGTCGCATCGTAAAATGCGTCATTGTATTGTATTGCTGATCGACGTCGTTTTTGCGATACGACGCCGCAACGCAGTGTTGTGGCCTCACCCTAAAGGTACTGTATTGAATACAACGCCACAGATCACATGTCCTACAAGTCAGTGGCCGCACTCGCCTTTAACAACCGCAATAACCCATTTCCGCAACGAGTTTGCCAGTTAGCTTGTGCAAACTATGTTTCATTCATCGGCAGATTCATATGTATACAAAAGCATCATAAAAACGATGTAATAATAAAACTATGACAAAGCATTTGTATCAGACTTTTTTGTTTTGGTTTTCTAGCGAATAATTTTAGTCGATTTCAAAGAATTTTGTCACGGATCTTAATGACGTCGTCAAATTAATTGTTCTAGAATGTGAGAAAATCCGCGGCTAGTAGCTAGTTTTAATACTATACAGTTGCGTGTTTTGTACACTATTATGCAAAAATTAGTAGCATCGCCTTGACTTCAACAGATTGTCTTTATGATTTATTTCCGCAACGTCACTTCTACACGAGACACTACCTGCTATGTAAATGTGGAGCAGGAAGAAATTAGCGAAAGATTTATTGGATTTACATATCTTATCATCGTGCCTGTAATCCCCGAAGTGTTAGGCAAGAGGTGTACCTATCATGAATAATTGATGGTCCAATTCACCAGTTTACTTGCTGATAATAAAATTAGTATTTGTTCAGAACTAGCTTCGGTTGGAAAGTATAACATGGAGAGACACTACCGGGATAAAAATAATATATAATACCTTATGCTGTAACCTAGGTCTATCTGTGTGCCAAATATTTTAAAAAATCAGTTCACTAACATACTTATTATCGCATTTATAATATAGCACGGATTCAGGAATATGACGTTAAATTAACAAAAACTTTAATTATAATTGTGCTATCATGTTTGTAACTGCCGAAAATGATACCTCATAACGACACTTGGTATTCAAGTGACGATTTTCTCACCTTTTTGCAATTGTCACCTTATTATTCAAGATGACGATTATTTGACTTAAAAATTATGTACGCTGTTACGTATTTCTTTTTTTTTACTTAACCAAGGCCTAAATACAGGTTTATGGGGCATGGTAATGGCATCCATTGTGGTCAGTTCACACCAAATCTTACTAATTAATATATATATAATTAGCTGTACCCGGCATGCGTTGCAATGTTCTTTTTCCTACCTACCTACTACCCTACTTGCTACCCTACCTACTACCCTACCTGCTACCCTCCTACCAACCACTTTCTCACCGTTTAAAACTTCCCTGGACTTCCACGAATATTTCAAGACTAAAATTAGCCAAATCGGTTCAGCCGTTCTCGAGTTTTAGCGAGACAAACAGAATTGCAATTCATTTTATTTATATAACATAACATCACGCCTGTAATCCCCGAAGAGTTAGGCAGAGGTGTACCTAATAGTATACCCACATTTCGCCAGTGATGTGTTAAGTCCCATGTAATAGGGGGCGAGACTATTGACAAGTGTTTGATAGGCATGTTAGTTAATCTAGATAAAATTATGTTACTATCGTTGCAAATCGTGACTGAGTATGCGTCATGTAATTTTTATAAACATTGTGACAAGGTCTAATTTTCAAGGACTATGACATAACATGCGTGACATTGTGTTCGATCATGACCCGTTTTTTCTGTGTATTAGAGTTGTTTATTACTTACTCCCAAATTATCCAGGTACCTATGTTTTTGAGTCCAGTCTAAGAGGGGGGAGCCTCGACAGGTTGAAAGTGGCCATACATTGTCTCGTACAAATCTAGACTTCGGGTAAAACCTTACGCTTTGCCTACTCAGAAATCGAACCCAGAAACCTACGATCGTCGATCAGTCAGTACAAGCAACGGGAGTAAAACATCATCATCGTCATCTGCATAGCCTTTTCCCACCTATGTTGGGGTCGGCTTCCAGTCTAACCGGATGCAACTGAATACCAGTATTTTACATGAAGCGACCGCCGCCTATCTGACCTCCACAACCCAGTTAATACTGGGTAAGATTAGAAACAAAACATTGACTATAAAAAAAATCGTCTCTTTTCAGGACAAAATGCAAGATTCATTTTTCAACACTGGAGACTTCTTCCTCGAATCCGGGGTTGAAAGACAGGAGTCGTTCACAGTGCCTCCTCCTATTTGGTCGCTGGTGAATGCGCTCGGCTGGGCCGTGGTCACACTCACTCCCATGCTCTACTACCTGCTCGGTCTTCTGTTCAGCGGAAAACTCCTTTATTTCTCTATAGCCTGCGCTATATTTGGATCATGTAAGCATATTATAAAGTTTTTTTATTAGATGTAGCTATTATAGGTTCTGGAGTGACCACTGCGAACCGGAAGAAGTTGCGTTGCAAGGCCTCTCACTAGGAGGACCGACCTGTTGATTGCGGGAATCCGCTAGATGCGAGACGCACGGGACTGGTCAATGTGGCAACACTTGGGGCCTTGGGAGAGGCCTATGTTCAGCAGTGGACGTCTTTCGGCTGAAATGAGGATGATAGGTTCTTGGTCCTCCCTGGTGTCCGCTGGATGCAGGAGCGAAAGACCGATCGCTGTGTCGTAGTTTGGGGATAGTCTATGTCCAGTCTTATTGTTCCTTTTATCTTAATAGTAGTGATATAGTCAACTAAAGAACTCAAGTCTCCACTAAAAGGCTACTACTTAGTACTTACTAACTCCTTGGTTTTGGCCCTGAGTTAACATTGTTTGTTGAAAAAATACATTAGCAAACAATTAAGAGACTAGACCAAAAGTCAAATCTAATTAAATTACAATGACTGTGCAACACACAACTATGTGTTTACGAAATTTTATTATCAACTGTCGTGACTTTATTCACACACATAGTTATCTATACGTAATATCAGCAAAACTTTTCAATATTGATGGATTATAAGTAGGCATAATTAATCAATTAAAATAATAAATTGCATTGATAAGTCTTTTCGTCATACGTCTGGGACAAAAATATATAAAGGTACTTATAAAAAATTCATACATGTTATGAGTAGGGACGAATCGAATATAAATGTTGATGGATGGAGAGGGAGAGGAAGGTCAAAGAAAAGATGGATGGATTGTGAGAGGAATGATATGAAAGAGAAAGGAGTAAATGCCACCGTGACGTCTAACAGGGAAAATGGAAAATGAAAACGTGTTGCGCCGACCCCAAATAGAATGGGATAAAATTATGATACAAAATTCAAATGCAAATGATTAAAAACTGGCTAAACACGTTTCCACTTATGTTTTTTAATTGCATAATAATGATTGAATTAACTTTTGTTTCAGTTTTTGTTCTTCTCCAGAAGTCTATTGGGATGTCTAAAATCAGTCAGGGATCTTCCTATGGAACTGAGAAGAAGTAACATACCTGTTGCAGTATTTTTCTTTTACAACGTATTCTCAACCTGTATACTGTATGTTTAATTGAAAACAAAGAAGACAAACTAGGTCCTGTCTTTACATACATTGTATGTAAGTACCATGTTGTTTTGATTGTGAAAACATGGCAAGCTGAAAATAGTATAAATACATGACGAAATGAGAGGCATAGTGTGTTTTGTGTGAAAATAATGTTAAAGCTGTACTTTAATATATGATTTATTCATTGACTTATATATTACTGCGTAAGGACTGGGCGGACGGCATGTTAAAATGACGCCACAAACGTGGTCCCAATAAGGTCTTTCCTAAGCCGAAGTGAACTAGTCCACGATCGGCTCTCTTCAGGTGCCGTCGTAAATTTTATTAAAAGCTTTATTTATGTTCTTTATACATCGAAAATGCCACGCCGCTTATACAAGGTTACGTTAACGAGCAGACTACACCAATTCTCTGTATGGCGAACGCGTCGAGCAAATGTTCGGACGACCGTATCTTTAGTTTTTATATCAATGGATTTATTGTTTTAATTAATTTTCCTAAAAGAAGCAAATTTTTCATTATTATAAAAATATTAAAGACTACTGCTTTCTTTGATTTGTTACAAAGTATTAATGTGACTGTTCAGTTTATTTATTGTTATTTTTGTTACAGTAATATTCGTTTGACACGTGTAGGTACGATAAGCGTATGTCTCGATATGTTCCGCGCAATTCTCTTTATCTGTTATCTGTCACGTAAAGTTTATATTTACCAATAATATCTTAATTTATAACAGTGATAAAAATAATCTGAGGAAGTAATCTATAAATTTGATGTCTTAGATTACCTCGTTATTATCTTGTTTCTACCCTTAAACCATGTTACTATCGGAATTGAACCGATTAAATTATTATGGATAAAATTAGGACTGAACTAAGCGAAAATTATAGTAGTGTTTTACAAATAGACCAAGAAGAATTATTACTAACTAAAATGCGTTCTGTATTTTCTATTTTTATAAAAAAAAAATCATTTGGATATCGTTAAATTCTATTTCTCTTTTATAATAAAATCATGTTTATATTTATATTATTCTAAAAATCTGTGGTGAAGGTACAGAATTACTGATTTCTAGAATAGTAAATGTTTAAAGTGATACAATGGTCTTATTAGACGTAGGTTGGATGGAAATATGTACCTACCACGAATGCATGACATTCATAAAAGAAACTTATTATTAGCCGTTTATATGGTATGAGCCAAACATACCAAACGACTAATAATTAATTTCTAGTTGAAAAGGCTACACAATGGTAAATACGTAACTTTGTGTAGGTACGAACCATTCCTATAAGTACATATTTTTTTGTTCAATTTGCAAACTAAAAGGAAAAGTAATCACTCAAAAGTGGGTAGTTGATGGTAATTGAATATTAATGCACAAAATATACATTCAACCAGGCACAAACTGTTAAAACTTGAGATTTTATGTCCAGTTTTGTTTTGTTTCTAAGAGTGAAAGTGTATTAAGATTTGTTTTTTTTTTTTACTAATTTTGTGTAATAATTACAAGTGTTTTTTTAAATAAGTACCATTACAAACCATCACTCTCTAAGCATGAGGGAGAGGGAATGTAGACAATAATTTCGTTTTATATCTAGTACTCAAATATGTTCTGTACAATGTAGTTATAAACCAATTAACCAAATATAGTAAAGATTCCATCGTATTTACACCATGCTAAAAATATTCGTAAATATCTGAAACACGCACAGAAAAATACCATTGGTTTTGTGTAAATGTGATTGGGAATTTGTAAAAAGTTTAAAATAATTTGATTTTTATCACGTTGCCTTGATTAATTTCAATAAGGTGTCATGGTTTCTTATATTTTAGATATTTTTATTAATTAAATAAATCCTACAGGTACTTACTGCCAATATTTTTGATATGTCTGATGTACTTTTGATTGGTAAACTATACCTATAACAAGATACCTTGACCTGCATGGGGCACCTTGTAAAGAATCACTGTCATTATCATGTTTTGTTTCATCTGAAGTTTCATTGTTCATACCAACTGTCTAAGGTAACAAAGTTACATACTTATTCAACCTTTACATGGCTTTTTCAGTATAAATGCATTTATTAGGATTACGAGTAATAGAACAGATAGTGATAGTAGTTGTCTTTATTACTTTTTTCTGGGAACTTGTTAGATTCTGCATTGTTACAAGTTTACTGTGGAAGTAGTGGTAGGTGGCTCACAGAGTTACTTGATTATGTGAAATAGACAGTTAGTTCCTTTACAAGATGCGTCTGCTGGTATAATTTCCTACTATTTTGATCCAATTCGAATGCTAGAGGAGAGGCTGCTTTGCTTCTACTAGTTGTAATATAGGTATCTTATAGTTTGTTTAGGAATCGTTTTAAAATATGTGATTACAAATACTGTTGTCGCAAGCGTTTATGATGAATGGGCACTGTTACAGGTATTCCATGAATACATTGACCCTACACGTGTGCGACGTTTCATAAATTGTGATATGCCAAATTGACACAATACATTGTTCTACAAACAGCACAATACCTGTGTAAATTATTATAGACTACAAGTTTATGGTTGGTTATTTTCATTTCAATAGATAACATAGATGTTGTAACTTTGTACGTATGTTTATTATTATTATTAAACTTGTACTACTTATCTAAATCTTTTAATTTATAACCGACTTCCAAAAGGACGAGGTTCTCAATTTCGTCGGCGATCTTTTAACATACTATTCCCTAAGAGTGGTTTCAGACTAGCGTATCGCATGTGCACGCTTATATCTGCGTGTCCGTGTGGGGTTAGTGCTTGCGCACGGACGCGTCTCGTTTGTAAGCGCGTCAAACAACAGACGCGGGTGCATACGACAGGTTAGGGTTGCACCTCATCTGGCTTGCCGAGCGCATCGTCGATGCTGCCCCGTGCGATAGCACTCTAGAAAATGACAGTCCCGAGCGACGAAAGAGGAAATGAGCATGGAAAATGAGATTCCGTGCTGATAGATGAGGCCCAACCCTTAACTCGCTTCACCCACCGCTGACACCAAAGCTAAACCATTGTGACTGGAATATGATCAAAAGGTCTAAAAGTGTAATTGAATGAAACAATATAACAAACGTATTTATTCTTATAATAACTTATTTTGGAATATCCATGTTGCTTAATCTAAGTATAAAATCAAGAAGGTACATTTGAACTTTCACCTCTATTGGTTTATTAGTGACAAAAAATCCTGGTACACCAGCCTTCTCTAGAGTTACTTGCTGGTCACTTACCTGAAACAAGCACACAAAGGTAAGATCAAAGGCTGTTTTTGCACTGGAAGCAAGCTCAAAAAAAAAAGCTAAGTAAAAATAGGCATGCTATTAATTGTATAGCAAAATGAGCATGCACCTGACCACCTGTGACTAATAGTGTGATAAGTGGTTGCCAATATTAATTATCACCTGTAAAATATATGAGATATGGCAGGTGTTTTTTTCATAGAGCTATGATAATATGCAATTTTAATTTGCATGTCTTTCTTAATTATTCTAACATACTTGTATGTGCATTCTCAACATGATTTTAACAATATTTTGATTTAAAAGTATCCTTGGAGGTTCTTGCCTTTTGTTCTCCATAGAGATCTACACTTTGGAATGGGTAACTACAGTACTTACACAAGTACATAATTATGAATTGTGCCTGTAGCTTCGTTTTCATTTGAGTTCTTAGACATACACTGGGCAACTAATTTACTAAGCCAGACCATAAGCCACTATGATTATGGTCTACTCTCTCTAACAGAGATGAGACATTTGACCCAACAGGCTTATACACTGATTATAATTGTTAGGGTCTTTAATAGGCTCGTCCTCCTACTACGTGGAACTTAAACATAACTGGTGAAATGTGGGAGTACTAATGGGTACCCCTCTGCCTAATCCTTCAGGGATTACTGGTGTGGTGTTATGTTATATTTATTTACTTTTTGATCCAATTGTATAACTAATTTCATATCTGTGTGCCTTAGTTCTTCTCTATGCCTTGAATGTAAAAGAGTTTTCTGAAGTTCTTGTTGCTCTGGACTTGGTGTTGTGTTGATCATGTTTTGAATTTCCACTAAAACAAAAGAAACTTGTTAAAAAATACAATAAAAGTGACTTGTACTTAGTTTACATTACATACATATACATCAACATCATTTATTTTTATTACCTATTATTTCATAACGGCTGGACTTGGTTTTGCTTTTAATGTAAATTTTTTAGATCAATGATCAGAGATATTTAATATGATTTATAATTGTTTAAAGAGAAAACCAACATTAAAAATCTTACAGCAAGACTTACATGTGTGTTTGTTAATAATTTGTTGTCTTTGTTGAAATAAATGTTTTTCAGTAACATGTTGAATTTCCATAAGTCCCTTTACTATTTCGAAGACTGTTTCATTGAGAAGACAGTTTGCTAAGCCGGAGAGCAGCTCACTTGGTACTCTCATTTGGTATTTCCTGTAATGTCATGTCAATCAGTTCGTAATTTTGTAAATTCGTCAAAAATTTAAAATGTTGTCAGTGGGTCGTCATAAGGGCGTTATAGTGTTGGTCTAGTATACCAACTAGTGAAAACGTACGGTGGTAATTCTCTGGCCATATCTTGTAGCTGTTCAAGCAAAAAGTACAGTTTTCGTTGTAAAGCTTCTGGAGTGGGTTCAATGAATTCCATAATTGCTTTTGTTGTAAGTTCTGTAACCACATTACACTGAACATTTTAATGTTGACATAAATAGTAGTAGTTTAATATCATGCACATAATAAATAAACAATAGTCCGAAGTTGTTATGAATGAATACGCTGTTTAGGTGTTTAGCACATTATATAAGAAAACAAATCAAATGCAAAATTGATTGACCTTGACCGACAGTCAACCACTGTCAACCAGTGACAGACTGTCACTTGTCAGTTTGATGGCCGGTTGCACTTTGGCCGGTTGTTATTTTTTTAACTTTACCCCGAAGCTAAGGCTATTGGTCTTTAGATAAATATTCTAGTATTTAAAAAAATATCTCCTTAATTTTTTTCTAGAATACATATTTATCTAGGGTCCCCCAGGCAGAAATATACAGCGAGTGCAGATTTTTTTATTTACAAAGATTGAAATATGCGTATTTTAATCCCATACTAATATGTTATTCTTGATGGCGTGCTTCTTCCAGTTTGCTCCGACTTTCGGTATCTCGGTTCTCTCGTGCAAAGCGATGGCGAAATAGATCCTAGTGTAAAGCATAGAATTAGCACTGGATGGAAGAAATGGCGGCAGGTCACGGGAACAATTTGCGACTCCCGCATTCCCCTTAAACTCAAGGGGAAGATTTATAAAACCATGGTTAGACCTGCTGTCGTATATGGATCAGAATGTTGGGCCACAAAAGGGATAAATGAAAGGCAATTGCATGTGGCTGAGATGAGAATGCTAAGGGGGATGTGTGGTGTGACGCGAATGGATAAAATAAGGAATGAGTACATAAGAGGAAGTCTGAAAGTGGCGCCGGTAAATGAAAAGTTGTGTGGTAATCGATTGTCGTGGTATGGACATGTGATGCGAAGGAATGAAGAAAATGTTGTGAGAAAAATGTTGAGTATGAATGTAGATGGCGATAAGAGTAGAGGAAGACCAAAGAAACGATGGATGGACTGTGTGAAGGATGATATGGCTAGAAAGGAGGTGACTGCTGACATGACGAGAAATAGAGAAGTATGGAAGAAGAAGACATCGCACCTTTAAAGTAAAACCGTTACTAAACGAAAATTTTCTTGAATTGAGTTATCAATGCCATCTATGTAAAATATACGTAAACTGCAACATAAACTTGTAATTTTTTTAAAATATTGTATTTTACGCCATCTAGCGGTAAATCAAAGCGTTACTAAACCGAGTTATGATCGGCTCACGAAATACAATATTGTGTCTATACAGTAAGAACGTGTTCGTGGAAGAGTGTTATCGGAAGTTTAAAGTAAAAGTGTTATTATTTGGATAAACACGGCTGTATGTCACAAAAAAGGTAAGATGTTAATTTGTTTTAATAGGAAAAGTGTTTCAATTTGTTTAAACACAGTTTTTGTGTTATGAAATTAAGCAAATCATAATAAAAGTTCGTTGATAAAATGTTACAGTTTGGATAGTCACAGTTTGCCTTTTATTTGTTTAGGTATTAATCCAATAACGTTTATCTATAAAGAGTAACCATTTGTTTAGTTACAGTTTTTCAATAAGTAAAGAGTAAATTAAATCATATGCTTAATTACAATAGTGGGACATTTATGTTAGTCACAGTTTGTTTCTTTACGCAACGTACATTTGCATAAAAAATTTAGAAGTAAAATATTACATTTTGTTTAAATTCCATTCAATATTAAAATTTACTTCATAGTTTATGAAACAGTTAATAATAACGTTACACATTTCTTTTAGTATCACTTTACTACTAATATAAATAAAACTTGTACATAAAGTAACCAAATTTATTTAAGTGAAAATGTCAATTATAGTAATTATGATAATAATAATAAAACCGTTTGCTTCAGGTTATGGCGCATTTACGGAACCCACGTTTGTCACGCATTTTGGAGGCTATGGAATCTAACAAAGATTCCGTACTTGTACTGAAACCCCCAAACTAATATGCATGGACGACTTGGATTATAATCAAATCCGATAACTATCGATACTTGTAGATCTCCTTCTATATTGCAAGAACAAGCACTACCTTTTTCTTTTTTTTGGGGGGTGGGAAATTATCAAATAACCCCTCCCACTCTTGGGCAGAGCGAAAGGGACTGTCAGACTTCTACTGACTAAAAACCACCCATGTTCCTTCTTAGCCCTTCATGTCGAGGCCGCGGTATCCCTTGCGGACAACCCGCAGCCTCGACAGGCGTCGGCCCTTGCGGGCCCCTTCTGTCGCGAGGGCGCGTGGAATTCTCTCTTCATATTATATTCTGGTTATCTCTAGGTTTATAGTGTGATTGATTTTATAATAATAATATAGGATTGTACTGCTTCGCTTTGATGTGAAGAGAAATCCCCGCCTCACGATATATTAGAGACACTCACCGATACGGATCCCCCTCCGACTTGCAAGAGTCTCCCAATCCAGTCTCTTATCTTCGGTCCGCAAGGGCACCGAAGTGTTAACACTATGCCGACCATCAATCCATCCAACTTCTCAGGTGTAACTAGGATATCTGTAAGTTTAATTACCCATGAATCTTTGGGTTAAGTACTACCTATCTGTTTCCATCATTAAAGCTATCTAAAACAGTTATTCAATTGCAATATGTATGATGAAATTTACTTCAAGTTCTCATCAACAGTCTTTGTGACACCTATGTGCTAATCAGATACTAGGATTCTTTCCACGTCTGCAGAAGCACGCATTCCTGTTCAACTTCGGCCCATCGCCTCCGTCTAGAATGCTCCCCCTTTATATTACCTATATATATATGATATAGTGTAATTTTCCATACGTTCGTCAACGTTTGTGCCCGTCGGCACATTCACTAAGGCCATGGGGGACCAAGAAGATTTATAAGAGAGGTTGGCCCACGACCCTTCCTATAAACTCCCAAGAGCTTTTATGTCCGGACAAGTAGCTCGCGTGCGGTCGCTGTTATGCCCCCAGCCCAACGCTGAAGGCACGACCAACACATTTAAGTTTAGGCGACTCAAACAATTCCGAGTAGGTAAAAGTACCTCCGTATATTTAATTACTAGAACAACAGATAAATAATACTTAGCTTTCCAGGTGGCGCGTATCACGGGTGACAAGAATCTACTTATGATCTTCTTGCACTGAATTTACTTTACAATAAACTTCATTAATTAGTCAGACTGAATATGCTATAATGACCATTCAAACAGAGGCGTCGTTTGGTAGCGTCAAGTTGTCAATACTGATTTAGTGTTGCTATTACATTAGTTCTGTGCAATTATATATTTACATTTTAAGTTTGGAACATCGCGATTTCATCTTTCGCGACACTCCCGACGACGACAGAAGTTACATGTGTTCCATCAAGTCTCGCGTCCACTCTCGGATCTTCTCTCGAGCCCTTTAATCTGGACGATATCTCCTAGTTTTGGAATTTCTAATTTTGTTATCCTTGGTTCTTTAAGAGAGTGTCGGTATGTCTGTTCACGGAACGCGCCCGTGAGCCACTAACTGTGATCTTGTAAACGTAATTCTAAAAATTTATAATCGGCTGTCAACTCGTTTAATTTTCACTAAAATCAAAACCTAGTGTGATAGAATCTCACAATAAATGTTCTCAAACCTCCAGCAAGTGTTGATCGCTGAATAAAGCTATTAGTAAATATTTTTAAAAGTGCCGTATCATAGTGCCAAACTCAATAGTGCAGGGAATCTTCGCGGTTACGCGGTTGTGTGAATCACATAAAGGCTAAAGTCCTGCGAGTGCTCCACTGTCCCGGTGCTACCAACCTACCGACGAAGTTTTTGTGCGAAAGCGTTCCAGCGCCGTGATTCGTACGCTGTGCGCTGCGGTGCATTGAGAAGTGGCGCCACCCCGACAACTCAGGGAACTATTTTTCTTTTTTAACTTTGCGCTTTCAATTAAAGTAAGATTTTTTTTTTTTTTTTCTTCTTAATTAATATGGCTGAATCAGAATCGTCGCCTTCAAAAGAGAATTCTGAAAGTACTGTGTCCCCCACAAAACCGGGAGGAAACGTAACCTCGCGTGCCAAAAAAAGAATGGCCCTGTCGTCACCACCGATTAGCAACTCTAGTATGTTGACTAAGGCTGATGTGCAAGGCATAGTAGAAGCAGTAATAAAAACGGCAATGACTGACATGCTTGCGCAATTAAATGCTAATATGAACTCAGAGCTTAAATCAATCAGGGAAGAATTGAAGGAAGTAAACGAGGCTATGTCTTTCATGAACAGTCAATATGAAACTGCTATTTTGGAAGCCAAGAAATCTGTGCAAACAATAAAGGATCTTGAAGCCAAAAATGAACGAATGTCCAACACCATTGTAAAACTCTCAAATCGCATAAACCAGATGGAACAACATGCCCGATCCAGCAATATTGAGATTCAATGCGTTCCAGAGAACAAAGCAGAGAATGTCATCAGCCTGACAAAACAGCTGGGGTTGACTATAGGCTGCGCCATTGCGGATAATGATATTTTAAGCTGCACACGAATTGCCAAAGTAAACCGTGACTCTCCGAGGCCTCGATCAATCGTCACTCAATTTAGCTCCCCAAGACTCCGTGACCAGTTCTTGGCAGCTTCGATCGACTTCAATAAGAAAAACAGTCAGGACAAATTGAACTCTTCTCATATAGGATTGGCAGGGCCTAAAAAACCTATCTACGTAATGGAGCATCTGTCGGCGACCAACAAGGAAATCCACGCCGCAGCAAGAACCAAAGCTAGAGAATTAGGATTCCAATTTGTGTGGATCAGAAGCGGTCGTATTTTAATGCGTAAAGACGTTACATCGGAACATATGCTCATAAAAGATCTAGCAACTTTAGATAGGTTAAAATAAGTTTAACTTTATATAAACTTTTTGTGCATGTTAATTGTATTAATTAATCCAGAATTCAACGTGTTTAATATTGAGATTTATTATCAAAATGTAAGAGGCCTGCGGACGAAAACGCACAATTTTTTATGTAAAATAGCAACATGTAACTACGATATTCTAATTCTGACAGAAACTTGGCTTAATAATAGTATATGTAATAAAGAACTGTTTGATAATAGGTACTTGGTTTATAGAAGAGACAGGGAAAGTTCAGGCTACCACTGTCATAAGGATGGTGGAGGTGTCTTGATTGCAGTATCTAAAAAACTAGTTTCAAAAAGATTACTTCATAGACAAAGTAATTGTGAGGATTTATGGGTGTCCGTAGAAATACCGTGCAAGCGCTCGAGACAACGCCGCCGTCTTGATCTTTGTGCAGTCTACCTGCCACCACCGGTCTCTAAATCAATGTTGGAACATTTTATTGGTAATTGTAATTCTTGCCAGGATAACTATAATGCGTACACATGCATTGTGGGAGATTTTAACTTAAGAACTATAAACTGGAGTGACCTAAACAATCCTCTCAAAAATCAGCACATTAGTAGTCTCGATCAACTTCTTATTGATTTTACATCAGTTAATAATCTCCAACAATGCAATAATGTTACTAATAAAAATAGTAGACTACTGGATGTTGTATTGGTGGACGTTCCAGGTTGTTGCGTTAGTGAAGCAGCTCCTTTAAGTGTGATAGACCCTCACCATCCTCCATTAGATATACAAGTAACATTGACGGAGTCGTTAAAACTAAAATCTAATAACATTGTAAAAAGAAACTTCCATAGGGCCGACTATGAAGTAATAAACAAGCATTTAAAGGATAAGGACTGGGAAGAGTGTCTGAGATATTGCAGTAATGTTGACGATATGGTTGAAGTTTTCTACAGCATTATTGGATCAGCTGTCAATACTTTTGTACCTATCATCCGAAAGCAAAGTAGTAGTGTTCCAATATGGTTTGATAAGAAACTCCTCAATTTATTAAAAGAAAAAAATAAACTTCGAAGTAGGTACAAAAAGTACAAGAATCCTCTTGACAAGCTATCACTCAGATTAATTACTAAAAGATGTGATACTTACGCTAAAGAGTGTTACAATAGATACATTAAGAGCACTGAAGACTCTATTGCCAGATGTCCTAAAATGTTTTGGTCATATATCAAGAATAAACGTGGTGGAGAAAGTTCATACCCAGCGTCAATGACTAACGGACCGATAACATCTTCGAATGGGGAAGGAATATGTGAGTTATTTGCTTTAAATTATAGCAGCATTTATAAAGAAGATACAACATCATCTTCAGGTCAAAACTATGTAGCCTCCGAATACCTGGAGGTAATAGCTACACTGTCAGACAGCATAACTTCCGTGGACATCACATATGAGAATGTTGAGGAAAAACTAAAAAGCCTTGATATTTCTAAGGGAGCAGGCCCAGATGAAATACCACCACTGTTTATTGCCAGATGTGCACCGAGCCTGGCTGTTCCTTTGACGAAGATTTACAACGCCTCAATCCGATCTGGTCAATTCCCTAAAGAGTGGAAAAAGGCGAAAGTAGTACCGGTCTACAAGAGTGGAGACCCATGTGACGTCAAGAACTATAGACCAATATCCATACTTTCGATTTTTGGTAAAATATTGGAGTCGTTGATTTGTCCACATATTCAAAGTTATTTTTCCAAGTTCTTAAGCGACCATCAGCACGGCTTTGTAAAGAACAGATCCACAAGTACAAATCTGGTGTCTTTTGTTGAAGCCTCATGCGAAGCCATGGATAAAGGTTTACAGGTTGACGCTGTTTATACGGATTTTAGCAAGGCGTTTGATAAGGTTTCGCATGAACTGCTTATCAAAAAACTAGCTACGTACGGCGTCACCGGTAGTCTTCTGAAGTGGTTTGTTTCTTATCTGGCTGGTCGGGAGTTTTATGTGGTTGTCAATGGGTATCGGTCAGGCAGTTATGCAATTGCCTCGGGTGTACCTCAAGGCTCTCATCTGGGTCCAGTATTATTCATCATTTATATTAATGACGTGGCATTGTGCTTCCACAATACTAGCATATTCCTTTTTGCAGACGACTTGAAAATTTCAAGACCCATTAGGTCTCAACAGGATGTAAACCTAATGCAAGATGATATCGACCGACTATCTGTATGGTGTTATCAAAATAAAATCTCGTTGAATATTTCGAAATGTAGCCACATAAAATTCACCAGGAAAGTAAATACAGTGAATTCAGCGTACCAAGTAAACGGAGTGAACTTAGGCGAGGTGGATGTGGTACGAGATTTGGGAGTTACTTTGGACTCTAAACTCACATTTATACCACATATTGAGAACATAATTAGTCGATCTCAACGAATGCTTGGATTTGTCATTCGCAATGGAAAGGTATTTCAACGCCCAGATACTAAATTACTTCTCTACAATAGCCTTATAAGGAGCATCCTGGAATACTGCAGTGTGATATGGAGGCCCCACTACGCAACCCACTCGATGCGGATAGAACGAGTCCAAAAAAGGTTTGTCCGATATCTAGGGTACTCAAAGGGAAGGCCATTTAAATATCTCTCCTACCTTGATAAACTAGGCTGCTACAAAATGAGTTCCCTGGAAGCTCGAAGGGAGTTATTGGATTTGAGATTTGCATATAAACTCCTCAACAACACCATTGACTGCCCACAATTGCTATACAAGTTCAACTTCAGGGTACCCCGTAGACCACCTCGCAGACCTATAACACCCTTAGCTCCACCTCTCCGCCGTACAGTGTTTGGAGCTAATTCACCTATACCCCGCATGTGCAAACTCGTAAACGAGCGTAGCGACCTGGTTGACGTCCACACAGATTCAATATTGACGTTTGTCAAATGTAATTAGTATTATAGTATCTAATATAATTATCTAGAATTTAAGTACATTATGTTTTTAGTCTCTATTCTTTCTTTTTTGGTTTTGTTTTTTTTTCGATTGTATCCCTTACAAGACAAGTGTTAGTAATAGTATTATATCTTTAAATTAAGTCTAAAATTACAAAGAACATTGTGCATGTGGTGTTTGCCTATAATTGGTTGTGCAGTTAGATTTAAGACACTATTTTGTAAGTATTCCTAAGTTTAAAATATCTGTAACAACTGTTGGTGAACCTTAAATAAATAAATAAATGTCTCCCTTAGACTTGGTAGGTACTGGTCGACGAACATTTTCTTAAACTCTTTCAGCATGTTCTGTCCACGTTTCCAACCTTCCACTAGATTCTGTTTTGTTACTGTGCCTTCTTGTGGAAATTCTGCATCTGAAGGTGTTGTGACGATGCATTTATTCAAGGTTAGAAAATCTGAGGGTTTGAGAATATCATCTAGATCAGAACCTACACACGTCAGTGGGCGTGTGTTTAATATTGCCTCTATCTCTTTTATGATTGTACTTAGTTGATTATCTGACAGTAAACTTTTCGTCAGAGTTCTCTTGAGACAGTGTTTAACTAGTCCAACAAGTCTCTCATAGAATCCTCCATGCCACGGTGCTAATTGTGGAATGAATTTCCATTCTATGTTATTAGTGATGCAATAGTTGCTTGACAGTATTTCTGCAGTTAATTTAAATTGTAGTGCGTTATCTGAAACTATTCGTGTTGGTATTCCTCTGCAAGATATAAATCTTCGTAGTGCTAATAGACATTCCTCAGCCGTAAGATCCTTAACGACTTCCAAGTGTATAGCACGTACTGCTAGACATGTATACAGACATATCCATCTTTTTTCTGATTTATTACTTGTCTTTACTTGAAGAGGACCCAGATAATCTATTCCGGTATATGTAAAAGGTGAACTATAGTTTACTCTTTCCTTAGGAAGCGCTGGAGTAGTTGGTAATTTGAATGGACCTCCTCCATGTTTGACACAATTTGTGCATTTTCCTAATATTTTCTTTACTTGGCTTCTTCCTTGGGGAATCCAGTACGTTAATCTGATCAAACTTAAGGTGTGGTTGACCCCTACATGATAGTTTTCCTCATGTGTTTTTAGGATCAATTTGTTAATGAAATCACAATCCTTTGGGATTAATATTGGATATCTTTTATCGTAAGACCAATCAGCGTTTTGTAATCTTCCTTTGCAACGTAGGATACCGTCTATGTCGGTAAATACTCCTAAGTTTCGTTGTAAGTTAGTATCTTTACCCTCTACTTCCTCAGGGAAATGTTCCTTTTGGATCCTTTTGATCTTTTGTGTATGTGATAGTGTATCGTCTTCACAGTGTTCTGTGGTGTTGTTTCGCGATTCCTCATCTAATTGATTTCTCCGTTCCTGCTCTTTTGAGATATTTTCTCCACTCGTGAGATCCTCCCCAACAGGAAACGAAAAGTCATGTTCCACAGAAGAACATGTGGGATTTACTGCGACTTCGGTTTCATTAAGTAAAGAAATTTCGGCTCTACAACCTTTCGGCCAAGTTCTGGAGTGTTTCAGTAGAAAACTTGGTCCGGATAGCCATTTCTGCTTATCTTCCATAGAACTCGTGGGTCTAGTAGTCACGTCTGCTGGATTCAATCCTGTTGGAACATATCTTACTGTTACTGGTGTATTTCCCTTTATCTCTTCTATCCTCCTTGCAACGAATGGTGGTAGTAGTTTGTTGCCGTAGTACCAATCAATCACTATTTGACTATCTGTCCATATAGTGTTTTCTGTAAATTCCAAGTCCAGGAACTTGGTTACGTACTTCAGCAACCGGCTACCTATTAGAACACCTAATAGTTCAAGTCTTGGGATTTTCAAATTGTCCTGATCCTTGATGGGCACCACTCGTGATTTTCCTATTACAAAACTTAATTCTTTTCCATTAGAAATATATACAACTGCAGCATAAGCTTTGGTTGATGCATCCGTGAAAACGTGCAGTCGAATATTGTCATCGCCAGCTTGTTTGAAGTATTTCCTTGGTAAAACAATATTTTTTGTGTCTTCCAGTTGTTCTCTAATAATTTGCCATTCATTGGTCAATTCTTCTGGTAATGGGGCATCCCATTTGAATTTATGTATCCACAGATTTTGTAGTAAAAGTTTTGCTGGTAACAAATCGGGTGCAGCATATCCGCATGGATCGTAAATTGACGCTGTTTTTTAGTATTTCTCTCTTGGTAGTGGCTTCTGTAGTTTTTCTTGGTCTCAATCTGATCGTATCTTCTCCTGTGTTCCAATTCAGTCCTAATACTTTAACTTCTACGTCTCTGCAGGCATCTGATGAAGAAATGCTTTCTGAGAATGCTTTTTGGAATTTGAACTCCATTCTTTTCTCCCTCGATTACTTCTTCGTCCCTAGTCAATTTTGGTGAATCGCATATTCCAATGGATTCTAGTTTTCATAAGCATTTGAGGTTTCCATTGTATAATGGAAGATCCGGTGGTGTCAATTTGTGTTCTACTCCCTGAAAGCAAGTTATTACTGACAACGTGTCCGTGGATTCCGTGTTAGTTTTTCCAGTCAGTATGTAACCGAATTTAGAGTCAATCAGGAATAAATTACTTTCCAGTTGAATTTTGTCTTCAAGGATGAATGAAATGTAGAAGTCATTGCCGATCAATATGTCTATTTTGGGTGACAATGAGCCGTCGTCCGCCAAAATTAGATCATCTTTGTGTTTACCTATGTCGATACCATGGAAAGGAACTCCATTTGAAATATGAGGAACAACGTTTGCTTCTATTTGTAAAATATTATTTGTTTTTGTTTGTATCTGTAACTTGACTACGGGGCTTTCTATTACTTGGGGAGTTTTCGATCCGAACGTGAAAACTGATAAGGTACTTTCTTCTTCGATAGGAAGGTTCAATTTTAAAGCTACTTCTTGCGTTATATAAGTACGTTGACTACCCGAGTCCAACAGTACTCGACAGGTCTTCTCACCTGAATTATCGCCTTTACGTTGAGCCTTAACTATCGCCGTTTGTAATATAGTGGAGCTTATAGAGTTGACATGAAGCGTCTTGACCTCCTCGGTTTTATTTATGCAATTCTTATAACAAAGTGCTCTGTTATGATGGCCAGATTTGTTACAGTGTACACATTTAATTAACCTTTTACAATCTTTTACTTGATGCTCTTTGCTTAGGCAGGCAAAGCAGCGATCCTTTATTTTCTCTTTCCTATCTTCCACAGTTTTAACAACCTCGCATTGATCATTGAAGTGCGATCCTTGGCAAAAAATACATTGCAGTTTCCTTTTCTTTTTCATGGGCCTGTCTCTTTTACTTCCTTGGTCTTGAGGTCTTCTTCTTGTGGACTGACTATTGTAGTTAGTAGTATTTTTATGGAATGGTTTTTTCTCACTGAACTTTTCTTCCCTTTTATTTCCTGGGCGGGTTTGACTTGAATCGTGGTTTTCAGAATTCTTGTAATTTCTGTTAGGTTTTACGAATTTTCCCCTCCTGTTGTATGAACTTGTGTGTAACGTCTGAGTGGTATATTCTTCCAGATTTTCGGAAGTGATCCTATTTGCGTCTTCCCTAGCAGCTATTATGGTTTCCAAATGTTGACGGATTTCTTCTATTGACTCGGTTTTTGCTTTTATTTTTAGTTCATACACTATGTCCGAGGGCATTTTTTCTAGGATCATGAATCTGAGATGATCGTGATCGACGTTTTGATTCAGCGATTTTAGGATTCTTAAATGTCTTTCTATTTGACCAAATGTGTTTCTTGCCTCTGTTACGTTGCCTTTGGAGGCTTTCGGTACTTTGTATAACGCAGCGTAGTGTGCGTCTATGACGTGATTTTGTTTACCGTATCTATTTTTCAGTGTAGAAACAGCTATTTCATAGTTCTTATTAGTGGTCTCGATCCCTTCGATAACCTTCTTTGCTTCGCCTTTTAAAGAACCTTTAAGGTATAAAAGTTTGTCTACCTCTGATAGGTCTCTATTTCCTACATTGGAGCAGAATTGGTCCCAAAATTGATGCCATTCCAGAATGTCTCCGGAAAATTCTGGCAAACTTAACTTGGGTAATTTTCCCATTAGTGCAGTATTCCTACCCGGTAATATAGTTGATGCAGAGTTTTCTTTTATCCTTTTCAGTTTGATATTCATTTCCGCTAGAACCTCCTCACCGTTTAGCTGTACTTCACTAAAGGAAGTGATCTCTTCCACTGAAGATTGCATTTCGTTTATTGATAGACTACTGTTTAACTCAGTTCCGAACCTTTTCACCGTTACCTCAAGCTTACCTAGCACTATTTCTAAATTTTCAGAATTTTCTTTATTAACGTTATCTTTATAGGTGAGAGCTTCTTCAGTTAGTTTAGCGATAGCATTTGAAATAGACTCCAGTCGTCTTATAAGAATTTGTTCCATTTTGAAATTCTGAAATAATATTTTACAATTTGATACCCTGTATCCTAAGTTAAGGATTTACATCGTGTATATCGTTAAATTTCCAAATTGCGTGGTGTTCGCAATATAATAAAAACGAAAAAAAAATAAAAATTTGGTTAACACTCTGTATGACCAAAAGTTTATCTAAAACTTCTTATGAACAAAGAATCATACCAACACCTGACATATAATGGAATGATATTTTATTAATGCTCTGTATATATAACAGAAAGTTTTAATTGACATCCTGTACAGAACAGAAAAGTTTTTATTGACACCCTGTATAAAACAGAAAAGTTTCTATTGACATCTTGTGTAAAACAGAAAAGTTTTCCAAGTTAAAAGCAAGGAATATTTCACTATCTATAGGATACTACATTTTCCGTAATAAACTCAGCCATTGAATTATATGTGTAAGGAAAATTCCCTTGTACCTATGAAGTTTCAGTATTAACTCAGAATATATTCATGCTGTTCGACGGGTAAAACTGGTTAGTTTCATTATTTTAAATTTTCCTGAATTTATTTAAAATTTCTATATCATCCAATTATCCCCTCCTGACCTTTTCTTCCATTCTCCCCTGTTAACCACCACACAATTATTTACACTTTTCCTTCATACCATTTCTCCCACAATCCATTCATTGTTTCTTTGGTTTTCATCTCACTCTTCATCCATCAACATTTATATGGTTGATGTTCTATAAGTTGTTTCATTACTTATTCATAAACATATTAGGTACCAACATCATTTATGTATGCATCCATAAATGATATTAGAGTTTACCTACATCAACTTAGTATCTAGTTACTTGGTACACTTCAGTAGCCAACATGAAACGATGCAGTCAGTCAGGGATGATGTGTATAACATGACAGAAGTTCAGACACAAGTTATAATATACAATCCAGTTTCCTCCGCCAGCGTATTTTATTAGTTTTATGAGAACATATCTATTTTATGCTTAGTTCTTCAAAGTAACTGGTAAAATAAACTTACAATGAGTGTTGATGTACTTTTCTTTATATAGTAGCATCTATACATGAGATGGGAGGTGTGTAGAATCAGTGTCATACATCTGCCTTCATTTGCCCATCTGTATGGAGAGTATTAGGTATAAATAAACAGTTTTATGCAAACTCATACATAACAATGCTGTCTTTAGGTAAATTTTAACACATTACAACTTACAAAAGTTACTCTTCAGCTACATAATTAGCAGACACAATAGTAAACAATGACATCCGTGTCGAATTTGGCACGGGTGTACTTGAGCGCTTAGGGAGGTAGTTTTGACAAGGCATACATTAAGGCCTAAAACTGCGTTAAGCGGGCACCCGCGCGGTTTCATACAAAAGTGCTCCGTCGCTGGGACCTGCGCGGGCGTCCATCACGGGGAAGCACGCCCCGCACCTACGCAACGGGGCCCGCATCCGTGCGACGGAATCCGTCGCGGGGCCATGCGCGGTGCCCGCCAGCGGTAGAACGTACGGGCTGGTCGTCGTTTTGCTACGTAATAAAATAACATATTAAGTTCTCCATCGACACGACTATACATGCACACCGTTAAAATTGAACTAGTGACACTGCGTATTACGCAGTGCGTAAATGAAATAATCCAGTCTCCGCGACGGGTACCCGCGACGGAGCCGTCGCGTTCCCACGGAGCCCACCCGCGTGTCCACGCGCGTAGATACGCGACGGTTGCCCGTCACGGGCGCCCGCTTAACGCAGTTTCAGGCCTAAGTAATTTCCTCTTTAGGTGTATGTTAAAGCTTGTAAATCATAAAATAGTTTACCTGATAATCTTCTTAATTATTCCTAAGTTATGTTAAGCTTTCTTTCATTCACTTTTAGAGGTAGGTATAACTTTCTTGGAATTATTTCGCCCAAACAAATTGTGAGCTTCCCTGGAGCTTCCTGGTTATGATAGGAGCACTTTTTCACAGTTGAACGAATTACGTGTAGGTACTATTCACACAATACGTAACAGGTTTCTAATAATTTTATTCTTGTAAAAGAATGTAACGAACTAAGTAAGTTTTAGTTTTTTCGATATTCAGTCTCACACACGAGACGCTACGCTTTTGCCGCCTTTTGGTTTATCATCGCGGCCATTCGCGGCATCGCCATTTTGAAAGCAGGGAAAATTTTCACAGTCGAATTTCGTAATTCGTGAATATTGGAATTTTGTCAATTGTTTAGTGTAAAATGCTTAATATATTATTCAGTAAATTACTTTTGAATTTTACTTGAACTGTATATAAGATTCATAAGTTCTAACTCGTTAAAAGTAGGATAATCGTATGTTTATTTGAGCTCAACGCATATTACTTCCTGCTTCCGGTCAAAGAGAGCATCAGTCATTCTGCCAAACTTGTGGCAAGTTTTCAATATTATCAAATCCGCGCCAAATTCAAATTAGAATGTTTACTTGGCTCATAACGTTGCACATTATACGTACACACGCTACATACCCATTCAATTTGCAGTAACTTCGAGAATCTTTCATCTCGGCCTGCCGTTCATCTCATTATACTTAGATAAATGAACGTTTACTCATCATCACCTTGACGTTCGAATTTTGGCGCCTATAGGTTATTGAACGTTAGTTCCAATCGGATTATATAGATGTCGCTGACAACCTAATTTTTACACAATATCTCCAATTTTAACAATAAGAGTCTGGATTGGTTTTATGTCTTGGGATTCGTTTTTGGAATGCTTTAAATGCTAGCTTCTTTGCGATCCCAGCATCTCCACCATGTCGCGAGGGCGCGTGGAATTCTCTCTTCATATTATATTCTGGTTATCTCTAGGTTTATAGTGTGATTGATTTTATAATAATAATATAGGATTGTACTGCTTCGCTTTGATGTGAAGAGAAATCCCCGCCTCACGATATATTAGAGACACTCACCGATACGGATCCCCCTCCGACTTGCAAGCGTCTCCCAATCCAGTCTCTTATCTTCGGTCCGCAAGGGCACCGAAGTGTTAACACTATGCCGACCATCAATCCATCCAACTTCTCAGGTGTAACTAGGATATCTGTAAGTTTAATTACCCATGAATCTTTGGGTTAAGTACTACCTATCTGTTTCCATCATTAAAGCTATCTAAAACAGTTATTCAATTGCAATATGTATGATGAAATTTACTTCAAGTTCTCATCAACAGTCTTTGTGACACCTATGTGCTAATCAGATACTAGGATTCTTTCCACGTCTGCAGAAGCACGCATTCCTGTTCAACTTCGGCCCATCGCCTCCGTCTAGAATGCTCCCCCTTTATATTACCTATATATATATGATATAGTGTAATTTTCCATACGTTCGTCAACGTTTGTGCCCGTCGGCACATTCACTAAGGCCATGGGGGACCAAGAAGATTTATAAGAGAGGTTGGCCCACGACCCTTCCTATAAACTCCCAAGAGCTTTTATGTCCGGACAAGTAGCTCGCGTGCGGTCGCTGTTATGCCCCCAGCCCAACGCTGAAGGCACGACCAACACATTTAAGTTTAGGCGACTCAAACAATTCCGAGTAGGTAAAAGTACCTCCGTATATTTAATTACTAGAACAACAGATAAATAATACTTAGCTTTCCAGGTGGCGCGTATCACGGGTGACAAGAATCTACTTATGATCTTCTTGCACTGAATTTACTTTACAATAAACTTCATTAATTAGTCAGACTGAATATGCTTTAATGACCATTCAAACAGAGGCGTCGTTTGGTAGCGTCAAGTTGTCAATACTGATTTAGTGTTGCTATTACATTAGTTCTGTGCAATTATATATTTACATTTTAAGTTTGGAACATCGCGATTTCATCTTTCGCGACACCTTCCATGTTGCTGACATCTCTTTGAGGCGCGCGTGGAACACGAACGCGCCGTCGACACGGCCTGTCGTCGTCATGAGACGGACGGACGGCGAGCTTACCCATCACTCACCGTCCACAGGCCCGCGTCTACGGTGGCCGGAAGCCATCACGTGGCCCCCGACGCCCGGAGCGCCTCCCACGGCGGCTGGGACGAGAGGTTCTCTCCCTCTCACGTTCCGCCACCTCCTTCGCTAGCATCACTGCTTCGCAGAAGGAGGCGACGGCGTCCCATTCCTCCTCGCCCCGGACCATGGCTTGCACCAGGGTCGGACGCGAGAGGTCGCCGCCGCCGATCGCCGCTACGAGAACACGGTGGGGCTCCGCCCAAGCGGGACACACCTCCAGTGTGCTCCACCGTGTCCTCCGGCCGATCCTCGCAATGGTGGCATCCGGGCGTTTCCTCCCGCCTGATTCGGTGCAGGTACCTCCCGAAACAACCGTGTCCGGTGAGTACCTGCGTCAGACGGAAGGTGAGGGCGCCGTGGCGCCTCTCCACCCACTGCTCAAAGAGGGAACTTACCGCCACTATCGTGGCGTGCCCTAACAAGCACTACCTCAGTCCGTTAGTCATACTATGGAAGCTGAGTGTTATGTTCAACCAGTTGATGACGGAATACCAAATCCATCTTTGAGCGGTACGGGTTTTCCAGAATTTACTCCAGAAGAAGACCTTACCAGACCAGGTCCTAGCAGTAGAGCAAGATCCTATTCAACTAGCTCTTCAAGTTCATCATCAACAAGTTTATCATCATCATCTTCATCTAGTGCGTCTGAATCGGGTAAAGACTTTTCCCCTGATGAGGCAGATTGCGATCCTGATTATGTACCAGCAACCCCACCTAGGCGTGTATCATTTAGCCCAACTCCTCAAAACAGTATTTCTGTACAACTAGTTGAAGAAAATAATTTGGGTCCTCCAGAAGATAACAGAACTCCGAACAAACGAAGGCGTAACGGAAAAGTATCCGTGAGGCAAGATGCTAAAAGACTTCGTAATAGTGGGCAGCCAATTGTAATAATATAAAAAGAGATGTGAGAGAGGAGATTAATGAAATTAAAACTGTGTGGTGTGCTCCAAATAAAAATAAGTAAAAGTAAAAATTCGGGCGCCTGGAGTACACACAAAACTATGCTAAGGATAGACTTACCTGCGGGAGCTTGAGACTTTTAATCTTCAAGCGGGAAGGTATCGATAAAAATCGATCATGAAAGGTAAGAACGACTTTATTACCCGAAGGCTGCTGGTTTGAAAATTTCTTTCTAAAATTAACAGCTCTAATGTGCGTAATTGTTCCTAGTCAAACTGATTGTAAAGTGACTGAGTGTTGTTGTTGTTCTTGTTGTTTGTAGTAAGATACTTAATAAGTAGTTAACATAGTAAGATACGTACATGCTGTGATTTAAAGATACAAATTTCTCAAGACTGATTGATAAATTAATAACTATGCCAAATTATTGTATGGATCTCTCATTTAATTTTAATAAAACATTGTTAATTTCTAATGTATTTTTTTATTTGGTAATATTATAACACCACAACAAATGCCAACTTTATAATTTTTAATTTAAATGTTGAATAATATTATTGTATCTATGAAATTTTAATAGTTTTCTATTTAGTAACATCAGTTGCATTGTAATTTCATAGTAATATACCATAATTAACAAATTATTAATGGTAAAGTGTTACTATAATAATATAAATCAAAATAAATAATACTGTAAATAAAAATAAAAAACTTTTCTAAATCACGTGTCATAATGAAGACCTCATCTGCATTCAGATTTTATTGACAAAAAATGGTGACTTTTTTCTAATATTGGCTCTCCTGTAAAATTTTATAATTTCGTTTAGTAACGGTTTTACTTTAAAGGTGCGACATGTTGCGCCGACCCCAAATAAATTGGGATAAGGGCAGGAGAATGATGACTAATATGTTATTCTTACTTCTCAAGGTGAAAATCTTATTGAAAAGATGATAAATATAAATGATTAATATTAAATATCCGCAACTTTGTCAACCCACAAGACAAGTCGCTGTCTCTATTTATTTTTGAGTTGCCATTCAGCTGTTATTCTATTACTTTGTGTTACTCTTTGGTTCTTGTTGTTTTGTTTTTTTCTTAATTTGTCATTAATTGTCAGTCTTCCTTGTTTGTTTTTTCGAAGTATTTCTAAAACAATATTATATAAATATGAATAGTTATTTCAATGTATTCCTACTTTTATTCTTGCATTCTAGTTTATTGAAGGCAGATACATCGGACAAATATTCTATATTACGCGTTGATACATTGTTGTAAGTATAAATCTAATACTATGGTCGAGAAAATTCCTGTTTTAGAATTTAACAGTTATCAAACCAAATCGTTACATTTGCAGATCGAAAACTGGGTCATGTTATATGACACCGTTCCCAGAAGAGTGTTCTAAGAAATTGGATGCTTTTGCTGACTCGGCTGCCAATTTTACTAAGTGTTCAATACTGCATGCTAGACCTATAAGGATATGTGAAAGTTGTATACAGCAATATCTGATCTTCCATAATAAGTATGAAGAGTTACTAACTACTGTCGTAAATGGAACTTCTTGCAAGTCCATTTACACATCATGTGACAGACTGGATGCTATCTTGGAGTATCATGATAACATAATAAGCATATGGGATAAAGGTCACTGCTATGGTATGTAATAATATCTACCACAATTTAATAACCATTGTTTGCTGCCACTATACTCACTCTACGGAATATTCTGGAAAATATTACATTTTATTGAGCAATCAGTAGTTATTAATTTGAAAAAAACCAAGTTATTGATTAATAAAGTACAAAGTTGAACTTAATTTGAATCCCGTTTCTTTTTTGTGTTTTGTTACCCACTCAATTAGTGGTAGGTACCTAGCTGTAGGTCAGAATCATATTCATAGCTCATTTAATAACTTTCCCTTTTCTTTTTTCAGCCTGCTTTAACTGGACAACTGATGTGCCAGTGTTGTCAAATGAAACAATACACTTCAATGAACTATATAATGGAACCATGAATTGTATACTGAAGTATGTCGATCCTTCAACTAATGACACTAAGGTTGTCTGTGATAACTGCATGCAGTCTTACCTAAAGCTGGACAATTACTATAAAACTCTTAGTGCAGATGCTATTGGAGTTGACAGCATCTGTATGGACATTGTTGATTCTGTAAGTAATGGCTTAAGAGTCTCCTATACAAGCAAGGCAAGATGACACGCCAGGCTCATTATATCTAGTACATTTTCTGTAATAATCGGAAACTTATATCAGTTGTCGGTCTCATGAGGCGAAATGAAACACATTGCACCTTTTTACGAAATTCTTTATTTTGTATCATTATCATCAATATACATAATATTACTTTTTATTTTCATTTACAGATGAATGCTACAAGATCTTTATGGAGTAAGACTTTGAACTGTTGTAGGATAAGAAAAACTCCAGAAGTTATATTTTTAGTCTGTACTGGTATCATATCAGTGCTACCACTATTTTATTACTTAGTTCTAAGATATTTCAGCCCTATAAGGGACTTGCCAAATGTATTGAAACGTAAGTACCTGTACACATTATAAGTTAAGGTATGGTATATATGTATGTTAACAACTAGCTCTACTACTAAGCTCATGTCACATAGTATGAAAGTGTGGGAGAAAGTTATAGAGAAAAGAATAAGAGAGGAGAGTGAGATCACCCAAAATCAGTTTGGGTTTATGCCAGGTCGAGGAACAACGAATGTCATTTTTGCACTCCGCCAATTGTGCGAGAAGTACAGATGTGCACACAACACAAAACCATGCAAATCTGTCATTTTCAGATCTTGGTCATTTTGCGACACCTGGCATTATGCGTTTCTGACCATTTGCTAATCTGTCTTTTCGCGAACCTGTCATTTTGCTAATCTGTCATTTTGCGTTTCTGGCGTTCTGCGCCCAAACTAAAATAAGGAATGAGTACATAAGAGGAAGTCTGAAAGTGGCGCGCGTAAATAAAAAGTTGTGTGGTATGGACATGTGATGCAAAGGAATGAAGAAAATGTTGAGTATGAATGTAGAGGGCTATAACAGTAGAGGAAGAACAAAGAAACGATGGATGGACTGTGTGAAGGATGACATGGCTAGAAAAGAGGTGACTGCTGACATGACGAGAAATAGAGAAGTATGGAAGAAGACATGTTCGGCCGACCCCAAAAAAAATTGGAATAAGGCCAGCAGAATGATGATAATGGGGTCCCAAAGTGTGTGCTCCCGTGCCATTGTGAGAGTACAGGCACCGTAAGGTGTTCCTTTCGGTGCTCTAGTTCCACTTGAGAATGCACTTAACTTAATTTCAATATAACTATAATTTTGTGTTTACTAGACTAGCTAGGCCTAGGGTATTGAGATAAGATATTGAGCCTGGAAGTGCACCTCGAACAGAAAAAGTTTGGTATCCCTTGAGAAAGCAGAATATTATTGTTTTTTTTTTATGCAAGTCTATTTAAGTATTTTTTGTTTCATTTCAGAATCAAGATTCAAGCAGTCCATTCTGCGATCACTTGGAAAATCAAATTAAAGACTGCACATTAATGAAATAAATAAAACTCTCTTGTAACAAGTAACAAATGATGTAATTAAAAATTGACCAAAGAAATAAAATACATTTTTGATAAAACTCGGGTCTAACTGATAAGTACACATACACATTTTTAGGCACATAAAAACAAAGGATTAAGGAAGGAGATTCAATTAACGATGTCTTGCTTTCTTATTGTTGGTTTTCTTCATACTGTTATTACTATTTGCACTGCTAGTAGACATTTTGTGTTTGAGAGAGTTAGGGGTCATATCTCCTTTGTTCATGATACCCATACTAGAATCCTTGTCTTTGGGAGTACCAGGTCTGCTGTCTAGTCCGACAGCTGACAGCATCTTACTATCACTGCCAAAAGCTTTTTGTAGCATTCCAGATGAGGTAGCAATCTTTTGTGTTAAATTTTGCTTGGTAGTGGAATGGTTGATAACTTTTTCAATTCCACCATTAGTGTGCTGTTTCCCAGAAGGCTTAGATGCAATACTTTCAGTAGAACCATGTATGGTGGTGTGGTTCAAACTGCTAACATTCATTCCAGTACTGATTTGTGTGTCCGATGAGTCCTCATTGGTCTGAGATTCAGTCTCACTATTTCTTTCATCTGAAAACAGTTTTATATTCAAATTATTTCATTCAACAACCTAGTTAAAATACTGCAACTAAAACAGTTAAGACACCACAACTTACTTTTAGCCTCAGCAGGATCCACAAGTCCGCTAACTGCCTAAAATAAAATATAAATTGTATTTTAGTACTAGATATAACAATCAATATCATCAAAATGTTTTTTACAACTTACAGCCATTGAAGTAATACTGGATTTAGAAAACAACCGTTCAGCTTCTTTGAACTTCCTGTTCCTTTTGTCTGCCTTAGAATTTGTGCTTTTATTAGTGGTGAGGTATCTGTCCCATCCTCTGATAATGTTTCCGTAAAGCTGAGTATCTTCTAAGTATGATCCTTCAAAAGCATAAATCTGGCGTTCCAAGTTGGCAAGGGTTTCCTGAAAAAAACTAAGATGTAAACACAGAATGATCTATCATAATACATACTTAAATTCACGCCCTTTTCTCCTATGGGGCTAGGCAGAAACCATAGAACTCTTACACTATTTTGTTTACTTACAGCCACTTCAGCTTTTCTTTTCACTAATTCGGCCAACTCCGCTCTTGTGTCAGCCACTGACGACTGTTTAGACGCCATGTTGCTTCTTTTTGCTTGCACAGTTTGGGTTTCGTTGTCGGGGGTTTGAGGTGAAACAACCATGTCGTTAGTTGAATTTACCCGTCTTCAAATATCCATAATTTAACAACTAAACACGAGGTAGTATGTTTGCTCTAAGAAAAGATAGTGAAAATGCTTTTGGTGTTCAATCAATAGTCACAACGCGACAATGCTCACACTTGCAATCGAATCACAATGAATGAATGAAATATGAATGACAGTTAATTTGACGTTTCATTTGAGTTTGACGGCCATGTCAAACAAGGGCAGTAGTTTAGTGATGTGGCGCTATGTAGTGGATTTACAATTTCCCTAATTATCTTAGGATTTAGGCGATTTTATATTAGATTATTAATGTCCAACATCAATTTTGGATACGAATAAAAAACTGAAGATAAACAATTTATTATCGTAATTTTACAGTTTTTTTATTTACTTCTGATTTCCGCCATCACACTTGTTTTACAATACCTAACTTCGACGGGTAACCTTCCACCCCTTCCGTGCGTCCACCGCACGCCGCGAAGAGTTCTGGCGCATGTAGCCGTTGTCATCATCTGCCTAGCCTTTTCCCAACTATGTTAGGGTCGGCTTCGAGTTCAACCAGATTCAGCTGAATACCAGTATTTTACATGGAGCGACCGCCTATCTGACCTCCACAACCCAGTTAATACTAGGTAATACGATACTCTTTGGTAAGACTGGATGTCAGAATTTCAGGTCACTGACTACCTGTAACGACTGCCAAAGATCTATATATGGCAGCCGGGACCAACAGCTTAACGTGCTTTCCGAGGCACGGAGGAAACTCGGTATGTCGGGCGGTCACCCATCCACAGACCGACCTAGGTGAGCACAGCTTTACCTAAAGATCGACCCGAGTGGCAGTTCTTATTAAGCCACGAGCCGTTGTATGTTACCCAAATTGTGCGTGCTATTTTTATTTATTTATTAATCGTGTTACTTACGTGTTTCTTTCAATCTTAGACTTTGCATTAAGAGCAAATGTTTACAAGACATGACATGTGTTCGGTAACAGTTCTATTTTAAAAGTTCTAAAACCTTCTTATCAGGCAGATAAGATTGTTTTCTTTACCCTTTGGTGTATTGAGATGAGCGTTCTGTAGTTAGTGTACTAAACAAAGAATGTAGAAAGTGGTGGTGTGTATTGGTGCTTTGTAGAAAATGGGAACTATGAGGTTGGTAATGGACTAGTTACAGTAAAGTCCATTTCACGAAAGAAGTCCCGCAGACGCAGCGCTGTATGTCGCGCGACATAATGTTGTTTCACAACTTTTGGCATCGTAAATAAACCTTATAACGCACTAATCCAATAATAAACTCACAAAATATCTACCACAACAAACGCACCTTGATAACATCGACAAACGACAACATGGCCGATCTGTTAAATTAAGTTCCACAATTGTCCGCGGGACTTCTTTCGTGAAATGGACTTTACCTTAAAACTCCATAGCTACGGCTGACATTTTCACTGTCAGCTGTCATTGTCTGTCATAACCTTGACGTTTGGTATCAGCTGCTGAGCTGAGCTGCTGTATTTTACTCTTTGGATTGCCCTTGTTTGTTGATTTCGGCCGCTTTATGATTGATAATCACTTTATTACGCTCTGATAACACTTTATTTCAGCGGTAGTAATGTCCAATTTATATGAACTGAATGGAAAAAGCTAGTATTGTACGTGTAAAACTTAAAAATGTCTGTAAATTATATACCTCGGGTGACACAGGTAAGTTTTGATTTGGTTAATTTTATATTCTGAATTCGGGGTACAAAGATCACGATGCTGTAAGTGCACAATATAAATATCAATTATTGCATGATGAAACTGGAAGTCAAATGATTGAGGTGGAAACAAGTTCGATTTATAAGTAATCTTGACTACCAACTGCATTCACATTTTTCAAATTTATGTTCTCAGCCTTTTATGAGCCTGATGTGTCCCACTGCAGGCCTCTCTTTCTTCTTTTCATTTACCTCTGTTTTCTAGTTAGTTATAAAAAATCATCTCTGGGTTGACTTAGGGTTTCTCCATATACCGAACATGCTGCTGAGAGCATTGATGCTGTTGTGGGCGATAGCATTCCCGATTTGTTTTTCGCTCTAGTAAGTGATGGTTCTGAGGGATGGCAAAATAAAGGAGCATTGAAAAGTGTGATTCTGTGCTGCTAGACGGCCTAATTTCGGGGTCACCCGATAAATAACTGTAGTTGTAAGCTACACAAATTCCTTCATGTTTTTTGCAGCTTGATGCAGTGCAGCTGGATAATCAAGTAGAAGAGCTTTTCAAACAATTAGTTTTCCAAGCAACTAAGTTTATAGAGGTAAGATTGTTCAAAGTCAAACACATTTTTTCCATAAAGTATCATTGTATCTTTTGTTTTTTTTTTATTTGAGATATTTACTATTATTTTTTGTTTCAGCCACGGTATATTCAGCCAGTCCTGCCTGAGCTTGAACTTTTAATAAGAACATGGATATTCAAATATTCTGTGTACAATCAGAAAAGCACTTTCGGACATCAGATGTTATCTTTGGGTTATAAATCAGATAATTTATCTAAAAGTAAACTATGCTGGTACTACGGCTACACTGTTGGTTTAAAGTACCTTAGAGAAAGAGCTATTTATAGTTTTACCTCTAATAGAAAAGTTCAAAACATTGTAAATAAATTAGAGACATTTCAATTGATAGGGGACATAGTAAACTTCTGTAGATTCATACAGACGGGCAAATATCCATTGCTCATAGATTTTATATTAGGCATTGAGTTGTCTGCTGAGAAATTGACTAGAGAAGATCTTACTGATTTCTCTTGGACAAGAGAACTTTTATGGCACAATTTTATTGTAAGTTTTTTTTTGCATTCATACAAAATTTTTGTATAACACACAACTAGTTGAATATCACTTCTGATTTTCAAAACCTGCCCTCACATCAGATTATGTGTATTGGGCAGGTATGAAGTGGTGCAAGATAAAAGTTTGTGGTTCGAATTGGGTGAGTTAGACCAAAAGTGGGACATTATAGGATAAAAAAATCTAAATATTTAATTAAGAAGCTTTTTTTTTTTTAATTAGCCTATTGTGTCCCACTGCTGGGCAAAGGCCTCCCCCATTTCTTTCCAGCTCTCCTGGTGTTGTGCCTTCTCTGGCCAATCAGTCACGAACGAGTCCAAATCGTCACGCCAACGTTTCTTGGGTCTGCCTCGGTGACGACGACGGTCTACAGGCACCCAGTGTGTGACGATTTTGGCCCATCTGTCCTGACCTCTCCTGGAAATGTGACCCGCCCAGTCCCACTTTAACCTCGCAGACGTATCGCCAACATCGGGGATGCCTGTCTTGGAGCGTATTATGGTATAATCGTAATATCATAATACGCTCCAATTAAGAAGCTGCAAAAGTTAAATTAAAAGAGGATTGGCTGGGTAGCCTGTTAGAAAAAATATATTTATACTTTTTTCTAATAAATGCAAACAATTGTTTTCAGGAACTAATAGGCACAACAATAGCATTAATAAACATCTTTGGGCTCAGAAGTAAACTGTCAAGTGTTCTGAAGTACGTGTGGTGGCGCCAACATGTCCGATCAACCGGAACCTCTACGGTGGCAGTCATGACATTAAACACTGTATGTGCCTGCTGCAATAACAAGCCTGTTCTACCTCACACTATGGGCTGCAACCATGTATTCTGTTACTATTGTATAGTGGTATGTATCTTGTACCTATTACTATGAAGCAAGTAATGTTAGTTTTCTAATATTTAGGAGCTTTTGGCTTAAAAACAGTTGGATGAGTCGAACTTCAAGGTAAAGCAGCCCTTGTCTAGGTTGGTCCTTAGATGACTGAACAGCTACTGCAAATGTTGTTTCCTCCATGCTATAATAGCATATTAAGCCTTTGGTCTCTGTGGTCATTTGTAGATCTTTAACAGGCATTATTATGTAGTCAGTGGCTAGAAAGTCTGAGAACCAGTCTTACCAAGAGTTACCCAGTACCAACTGGATTGTGGAAGCCAGATAGACAGTAACTCCATGTAACATACTAGCATTTAGCTGCATCTGGTAAGACTGAAAGCCTACCACAATATAGTTGGGAAAACGCATGAAAATATCAGATATTAACTTCTTTTTAGGGTTCCGTAGTCAACTAGGAACCCTTATAGTTTCGCCATGTCTGTCTGTCTGTCTGTCCGTCCTCGCTTAATCTCTGTGACCGTTAGCACTAGAAAGCTGAAATTTGGGACCAATATGTGTATCAAACACGCCGACAAAGTGCTAAAATAAAAATTGGAAAAAAATGTTTTATTAGGGTAGCCCCCCTATATGTAAAGTGGGAAGTGTTTTTTTTTTAATTTTAACCCTAATGTGTGATATATTGTTGGAAAGGTATTTAAAAATGAATAGGGGTTTACTAAAATCATTTTTTGATAATGTCAATAATTTCGGAAATAATCGCTCCAAAAGTAAAAAACAAAGCGTCCCCCCCCCTCTAACTTTTGAACCATAAGTTTAGAAAATACGAAAAAAATCTGAAAAGTAGAACTTTATAAGGACTTTCTAGGAAAATTATTTTGAACTTGGATGGAAACAACAGATGGAAACTGCAGTTAACCAATATAATTTGGTCCCTGAATCGTATGAGCGCCTATACAATCCAGAGGTCAAGTTTCATTTGCCCGTATTTTTTTTTTAACTTCGTTTACATAATATTTTATTATCTACGGAACCCTACACTGAGCGTGGCCCGACACGCTCTTGGCCGGTTTTTTTATTATAATTATTTCAACAATTATTGTACTAATTTTAATATTTTATTTTTTTCAGGCTAACAAGACAGCAGATGAAGACTTTGCTTGTCCAAAATGCTACTTTAATGGAAAGGAAATAAATAAGTTTGTAATGTCTTAGTGCTTGAAGCAATCAAATAGGTAACGATAATATTACGCTCTAAAGGGATAGTCGGTGCTGTGATAAATATTATATAGTTAAGGGTTACGCCACACCTATCAGGACGAAATCGTATATTTTTCATGTTCCTAGACCCAAGAAACGATGGATGGACTGTGTGAAGGATGATATGGCTAGAAAGGAGGTGACTGCTGAGATGACCAGAAATATATGGAAGAAGAAGACATGCTCCACAGAACCGGATAAGGGCAGAAAAATGATGATAATGATGATGTTCCTATCATTTTCTGTCGGTCAGATCCCTCATTTGCTAGAGCAAGGAACAGAGCGGGAGTGCTATCTCACGCGGCAGCATCGAAGATGCGCTAAGCTGCACGCTCTGTGTAGATGTATATGTGGCGCAACCTTAATTCTTACCTAAGGGATATTATAATAAGTATATTAAAGCTTTTATGTTGATGTATATTTTTATTACATAGTAGGTAGGTACTTGTAGATACATAGTAAGTATATTGAAATAAATTTTACATTCTTGTTACTTTGTTGTTTAATTTGGCGAAATTAACTTCAACCCAATGGCAATAATAATTCGATGCCCCCAAGCAATAACCCGGTAATCGAATAATAAAATTTTAAAGGAGAAAAGATTTACTGATTTTATCAATTCTTTTCAACGAGATAGACTAATGAAGTCATTGGAAAGCTATTTTTTTTTCGAAATATAACTGTGCCATTAATATGAAGTTCCTTTTATTGAAAACCTTAACTTACCAAAATAAAATATAAATAGTTTTTGCGTAAAAATCTATAAAAGGTTGTGTCATCATATCTTTGTAATAAAATCTGATAAAAAATTGCCAAGGTGTATTCTAGTCCATAAATGCCGAATATGACTTAGCAGTTATCAGCTTATACCCCATTATAGCACATATTTTTATTTTTTTATCATTATCGGGATATTAATGCTTAGGGCCGTCGAATTCATCAGTCACATATTTTTATTTAACACAATATAATTCAAAACATCCTTCAGTGTAGTTATTGCTTTAATAAAATATACTTATTCTAAAAATAGATAATCAAATTCATTATATTTACATAAAAACTACAAACTGAGTAGAAAACATAAAAGAGCATAGAGAAAAAAAAACTTGAAAGTAAATGAATGACTACAATATTTAACACTGATCATGTCATTCTGTGAATGAGCAATTGAATAACATATTTAAGGACACTGACTATAAGAACGGTTTAATAGGACAAGACAGCAATAGCTTCACGAAAGATGAGTTTGAAAAAGTTTGAATTTGGAATGGTTAATGAACACTAAAGTGAATGGTAGTTTGCATGCTGTGTGACACTAGTGGCCAGTGCTGGCCGACTTGCCTGTGTCGCAACCTTGCAAAACCTTGTTACTTGTCCTAACCACTATAGATTGTTTAAGACTGCACTTCCGGGTTGCGAAATATTCGCTCCAGCGGTGTGGAAGACTTGGATGAAAGGCTTTTCATAAAATAAAAGGAAGAGAAGTTTAAAATGACAGTATATTGTGGTTTCCTGCGTACATTGTCATGTGACCTTGTCTGGTATTTTAAGGTATCTATGTGACTGGGCATAAGTTCTATATTCCGATTATAACTAAGTTTACACGGAAAAATAATGAGAATTACATGATTTAAGAAGAAAGAAAAGTAAAATATAAGATGATGATGACACGTTCTAAAGCTTGTATGTGTAAGTTCGGCCTCGTAAAACAATGATGAAATTAAGGCATACAACCAGAAAATTTTCATAACACACAAGTAGGTCCTGTCCAGGATTATTTTCTTACATATTGCATATAAAAGGTATTAAGTTGAGTTACTTAAATCTAATTAATGGATTTTGAAATGATGGCACTTTAAAATCTGGACAACAGTCTTTAGGACTGGCCTAAGCTTAAAAATGTGTGAAAAAATCAAAGAATACTAATAAAGAATTACTAAAAAAGCGTCTTGAAAGCTTTATGAAGCCAGTTGAGTGTTGAGGTAATGTTAACTCAACGCACTGGTGTGAACAAGGCTTTACTATTTATTTTCAAACGAACATAGTCTTACATAAGTAGGTATATGAATGTATGTAAGCACATAATTAAATGAGTATGAGTGTGATACCTAATCATTAAACATTTATGATAATTATTAACTTACAAATCTAAAAACCTAGCAAATTACAGCTGAATTTCTTTGACTGACATAAATCACATTTTTTGCTCAACATACCTGACCTAACAAGGCTATCGACTTCCGTCCTTAACCAATTCGTTTCGTTTCACTAATTTATTTACAATCATAAGCTACCTAAGACCGTTTAGGTCACTAATTTAGGCTTTAACAGGTGGTCAGACCAAATAAGGCATGCATTGGAACCAGCCGTGGTGCCTTTCCGAATTGTGTTCGTATTTCTAATGTTGATTGTCTTTGCTGTTGCGCACATCAGCGTGGAAGCCAGTCTCCCAGTCAGCGACGTAGTTGACCGTCCGCACTGAACCGTCAGGCTCCACCAGAGAATATTGACCTGAATAAATCAAAATATTTATTGGTATTACGGCTGTGTGTTTCCGTCGTCCTCCAAGTGCATAAATGAGAGCTCATGAATAGTACTCTGATAAATGTATTTAGGTTATCATTAGTTTCCATTCTGTTTGCGCCTTGAAATAGTCGTGATTGCGAAAATGCAGTCGATAATAAATAACAACAAAAGACGGGAAATTGTGTTAGTGCTTAAAAAACTGCATCATTCAATTTACGACGAGCAGTACCTACATGCATAATAGACAATACCGGTGTCCGGGCTCTGTGATCACTATTCCGGAACCCAACTGGCCCCTCCTTAAGATGGTTGGAGCTTTCGAGTAGACAGCAGTCCGATATGCATCAGCTTTCATTAGACTAGGGTTCTCCTGTTCTGGACTGAAATGGGCGAGAAAGTAAAATGCACAAAGCTAGGTGACCTATACAAAAGTACATACCTTTGACGACTTCTCCGTCCCTTTCTTCTTTCTGTTGCTTTATGTCACCGGTGTGGGGGTCGTTGACACTGTATTCGAATGCATACCTCGGGTGGGCGTCCTGCAAGGAGGGTTATCAGAATTTAGATGGTGCCGTGAGAAATGTCAGTTGCAACAAAGGTCGCGAGTACCTATTGAATGAACTTTAGTACCCCATTAACTAGGTTAGATACCTAGAGCACACCTACGGAGTAGGGACGGGTTATAGGTAACGAAATTGCCGTAATTGGTTCAATTTATTATAGGGTAGAAAGGTTCATTTAAAGGATAAGTCCGAAAAGTGTTTGTTATTAGGAATAGTCTGTTATAGATATTTAGACCTGTAAATGATTACCTATATCTAGACAACGCTTTATTTTGATAGTGTACAAAAATAAAATTAGGTAATCACCAAAAAATATATACAAAAACATCTCAAGCTTATTTGATAAAGCTCGTCAAGCTCATTTGTAAGAATCGAAACCACAATCTCTGAACATGAACCTGAAACCGTTACAATATCGATAATTTTAAAAAGTACGTAGATAGTAGGTAAACCTACACAAATGGACACCTACAATATAACAGTAAACAAGAACTTTTACTTGTATGGATAGTATAAGGAACAGTCACAAAGATCATCAGGTGTTCAAAAATAGCACTAAAAAGTTGCCTCTCAACCAGGATGCTTATCACTGTTAAGAGGGTGCCAAGACGACAAAGCGGTGAAAGCAGTCTAGATGTAAACGGACGAGTTCGTACTAATTGTTATGTAAGCGAATGTGCTGATTTAACTCGTCTGACGCAGCAAATGCCCTCAGTTTGACAATAAAAAGTTTGGTAATCCGGGTTAACTGTTCAGAAATATAGTCTCTGTGATTTTTTTTTCGAAGAATTGCCTGTTACACACTTATCTGAGTACAAGAACGTTTACATTTTGCTTGTCATTAGAAATTGATTCAAATCAGGAGGAGAACATATATAAGGATCGTAGCTGATGGCATTCTTAAGTTTCAGTTGAGGTACCTAATTCCATAGGAAAAAAGGCGTGGGTTTATAATATTTATTATTTATTTATTTATTATCACAATATGTATATATACGCATAGTGAGTATATGTTTGGTGATGGTATAGTATATTATGTAGATTTATCTAAATTAACATTAATAGATGTAAACACTAATTGAATCACCATAATTAATGATTTAAAAAAAAAACCAACTCTTAAAAAATCTTTAAAAGATTTCTTAAGAATTGTTTTTTTTGCTACATTGATTCTAAGTGCTAAAGAATAAGGCAACTTATATTTATATCATGCATATTAGCCGTGTTATCACAGTTTTTACGGACAAAATCGCGGGCAAAGTGCTAGTATGTAAATATAACGTTGATTAGATTGTTTAGACTAGACAATGAACCTTTAGAGACTCACAAACTACGTGTAACTAACGTTTGTGAATTTGTATAAGTAAGTAAGCCATGACTTAGGTAATTTAAATAGGTCCTATCTACAATAGAATTTCAATACCTAGATGCATTGTGTGCAACATCGAATGGACACCTTACGTAATTGTATCGTGAATAAGTTAACTTTAAGTTCCAAGTCTTTGCATAGAAAGACTAATGTTTACTTAAGCGATACGGACACAATAAATAAAGTTACCTTCACCTATTTATAGTCAGCTGAGCTGAGAGCGTTAAGACCTGTATTGAGATCCGAACAGATTGCTAAGCATTGTAGATTGTATTACGTTAAGAAATAGATTTCTAATCCTTATCCATAAGGACATCAAAATTAAGTGGCAAAAGATAGAAAATCCACTCTACGTTCTGATCTTGACCTGTAGCCCTTTATTAGCCCTTAAATAATCCAGTTTTCAAGATATTATACAAAAAAATTGTTAACAACATAAATGGACAAGTTAATGACATAAGATCGTATGAATTCCATTCGACAAAAAAATCAATAACTACGGCTTATTGACAGTATGGCGGCGTTAATTAAATTGAAATAATTAGATGTTTTACTCCTAATCAATCAAATAACACTGTAATGGGGTTTGTGGACCATTGCTCAACAGTTAACATGTAGGCACAGACACCGACTGAACGCTTGACAATTTCTCACATTTAATCAGAGTGAGTGAGCAGGTAATCGGTCAAGATTTCGATGTGGTCAGTAGAACCAGTCCTGGATCTAACTCGACAGCCAATCAAATTGATTACGTCACTGCATTCGTTGTAGGGATATGAAGTAACCTATCCATGGTATGCCGCAATGTCCTGAGGCACATACGTTACACACATTTAAGTTTGTGTCAATATGTAAAACGTAAATAATTTAGTGAACGGAAAGAAGGACTATAAAAACATCACATTATTCAATTTATGATAGTTAACACATTATTTTATTACCGTTATGATTTAGACACTAATTATTACCGGTTTGAAACGATTAATCATGTCATTCAAAACGTCTGAAGAGTCTATATCAAAATAATGTAACTACGAGACTATAACGCGGTTATAATAAGTAGGGATTTTCATGAAGATTCTAAAGACCAAATTAGGTATCGGTGTTTTCAATTGAAACTTTAAAACTATAATATAAAATCATTAGGTACTCACATAGTTCTCCAAGAATTCAGTATGGACATTCTTGCCGGCGAGGGGTGCTGCGACCTTGGCAACAGCAGGAGCGGACACCGAGGCGTAGGCCGGCGCCGACACGTGCGCCACACCCACGGGAGCACTCGCGTACTGACTCACTGAGGCCACTGCCGGCGTAGGGTACTGAGCCACGGCCGGGCCTGAGTATTGAGCCACAACCGGCGCCGAGTGCTGGACAACAGTAGGAGCGGAGTGCTGAACCACTGCAGGAGCTGAGTACTGCACCACCGGAGAAGCATACTGCGCCGCGTGTTGCGTCACCACAGGCGCGGAGTACTGACTGATGGCCGCACCAGAATGTTGGGAGTACTGACTGAACGCGCCACCGGAATGTTGCGACACGACCGGCGTGAAGTAGCTTGAAGATGGAGCAGAACCGTGAGACACAGATGAAGTGGAGTACTGAGCTACTGCAGGAGCGATGTGAGCAACGGGCGCAGCCACGGGAACCTGAGTGTATTGAGCGTACTGTGTGACAGCAGGTGCGGCCACGGATGCGTATTGTGCTTGTCCCACAATCTGTGACTGTTGTACTCTCAAAGCAGGTGATGTTGCGTACCCAGAGGATGGAGCGGCATACACTTGAGACACCACTGGTCCTTCTGCCTGAATATTGCTGTATGAGTTAAGAGATGTCTTGGCTGCTGATCCCGCTGAATAAACTTGTTGAGCCAGCAAGTTCTGTGTCACATAAGAAGTCTTCGCTGGTGACAGAGAAAATTTGGCGATAAGTGGTGCTGCGGTCACTTTGGCGATGATCGGTGCTTGAGCGTACGTCGCAAGTGGCGTGACGGTTTTGCCTCCAGAAGCGGCTGATGAAAGGCCGGCTGATGTCGCATAACCGTGAAATTCCTTTGTGTATCCTTGAGCAGCATAGTTGTTATAGTTGGACGCAAGTGATGAAGTTTGATAAGTGGCAGCTGGTTGAGCTGCATACGATACTTGAGGTTGAGGTGCTACATAGGATACTTGTGCTTGAGGTGCTGCATAGGACACTTGAGGTGCCGCAGACTGGTATGTAATGCCAGTCGAGTAGGCTGCACTTCCACCGGACGAGTAGCCTGAACTACCACCCGAAGAGTAGCCTGATCCTCCGGAGTATTGGTATGAGGGTGCTGAGACGACGGCTTGGGGGAGGTATGCGTTGGAAGGAGCAGCAACGGCTTTGACACCAGTCGTGGTGAGCTGCACTCCCGGCGCAGCGTAAGAGTACCCGTTGTTGCAGCCAGATCCTTTCTGAACTTGGCTCAAGTGATAGTTCAGATCAGGGTCGTGATAAGCCAATGCATTCTGCAGTGTTAACACAATGAAGATTATCTGAAACAAAAAACCGTATGTTTAATTCTTAATTAATTTTTAAAGTAAGTTTCAAAACGTAAAACACAAAAAAAGATTATTATACTGACCGACTTCATTCTTATTTTTTTTTATTTGCACCACTATAAACAATATCGCATAAATGAATATTTTGGCAATATTCGCATTAAATTGTTGAAAGCTTAAAGTGTATTTGCCAAACTTAAGCGTAAATCGAAATGAGAGCAAAGCTGGTCCGCAAAGTCTTATATAGCGATCTCATATGTGTAAGAACGGGTCACACTTTTTCACGTTCGCCGTCAGAGAGTACGTTGGTGGGCGCGGCGCAGGCGCTGGTGGCTAAACCACGGGCTATATACTAATCTATGACTACCACACGTTAGAAACACCATTATGTTACCTTAGTGCCTAGATACGTCTATAAATATCACTTAATTAGGTACGAGAAACGTGAGATACATTCAGATTTTGCTGATTGATTGTCTATTGAAATATTAAGTAACTGTTCCAGTTGGCTAAACATTTTTTTTTGTTATTTTTTCATTTATTACGATGTATCTTAAAATTAAAGTACATAGTAAATATTAAGACTAATCAATATTTAGAAATAGTTGAGAGTTCAATTGATTTAATAAGATGTTTTTTTCACAATAAATAATTTGAACACTGTCAACCATGAGAATTTTTCAATAACTACATATGACGTGTCTAATTATTCCGTGCTTAGTCTTAATCCATAAAATTTATTCGAACTAAGAAAGGAACCCAGAATTAAACACTCACCGCTTGTAGCTTGTAACCACTTAATCAGTCATGCAGACAACCACTAAAATTCGCATAATTTCTAATCAATAAATATCATTTAGATATAACTTAGTACACAAGCAATTAAATAAATAAATACATCATTAAATAATTAACTCAGGTCATGATCACATACGGCATTAATCCTAAGCTGATAATATAAGTTGCTTCATGTCGCGACATTTAAACTAAATAAGTACGTATGATACTTTGAGCTCATAATTTATCCGTCAGTTACGAAATTAATCCAGCAATTAGATGCTAATACGACGGATTTGTTTGTACTAGTCAATGATATCATTAAGCAAATTAGGAGTACGGATCCGAAAAATATATATCGATATTAGTATCGTTAATTCTGTTACGAAATGTTTTTTATACAAGATACTCTAGTAGTATTTGTGAAGGAGATCGTGGCTAAAAAATAACAGCCGCTAATATCTATCTTTAGGTTAAGCCGCGCTTGCCTAGGTTGGTCAGTGGATGGGTGATCACAGATAACATGACGAGTTTCCTCTGTGCCTCGGAAAGCACGTAAATCCGTTGGGCCCTGATATTATTTGTAGATCAGTGACAGCTGTTACAGGGATTAGTGGTCTGAAATTCTGACATCCAGTGGTACCAAGCAGTTACCTACACAACCTAGTTAGTACTATGTAGTACCCAGTACTAATTAGGTTGTGTAGGTCAGATAGGCAGCCTCTCCATGTAAAAACTGGTGTTCAGCTGCATTCTGTATCCGTTGGGAAAAGTTTAGGCAGATTATAACTCCAGTAGTATCTGTAAATAGATACTAATCTTGATGAAAATACTTCCTTAACTTTAGTAACTAAACGTACGTTGATGTGGCATCAGTTTCACTAAGGGTGTTTCAGTTTCAGGTCAGCGAGTGTAACTAACACTCGCTGTCTTCGCTATTAGTTTTGCTTATTATTGGATAAAGATTGGGAGTTTCCTCTAAAAATGTGCGAGAATAAGTTAACCTACTTTTATTATTACTTATTTTTCTAAGCTAGCTATTTGATTGGTTAGCTTTACGTAAATCTCCGTCTATCCATTATCGCACATCTCTGGTTGAAAGGTACTTAAACGCACAAAAAAATATCGTAGAACAGTAAACTCTTTACTTTAAAATAATAATAAGAGCACACTCCAGATGATTGTACCAAGAGTAAACAAGAGTGTCCTCAACTAGATGTTTATTAAATGAGTTCAGTGTGCAGACAGCTGATTGAAAAGATAACATTTATCTGATATGTTAATATTCAGTGAGTGGACGTCAGAGTATACGTTTCAAGCTTGTCTATGTAGTCTAGTCCATGTATCAAATAGAAGAGGTTCCGTACCTACTGAAAATGGTTGTAAGTAGTAACTTTCAGGCGTTAATCAGAGTCATGTGCAATCATCGTTACGCTTTGTGATTGTAGGCAAGAACAATGTAAGCACTTTTTCAGAACTTTGTATAACTCAAATAGAAACACGAAACACTACATAGAACGTGTCATGATTCATTTAGACGCTTATAAACAAAACATTTGAGAGGTTTCAAAACGTTTCCTTAACGGCTCTGAACTCTGTTAAGGAGACATTTTGAAATCTATTACCACGTTGATTTGAAAGCGTTCACATTATTACAACTCTTACACGTCACTTATTAATTATTATCATCACGTCTGTAACCCCTGTAATGTTAAGTAGAGGTGTACGTATCCCCCTCATTTCGTTTGTTATTAATTATTATTAATTCCCGTTTAATAGAGCCTATTGTCAGCAATCGGGCACTTATTCAGTCTCTAGTCTGCTATTCAAATATAGTTCTTTTGTAGCTTTCAATCACGCCCGCTCTGTTGATAGTCTTGTTCTTAGGGTGCCAATGACAATTTAAATTAAGTCAGCCCAAATTTTGGCGACCAGTTTGGCACTTTTGGTAGAGTCAGTCATCAGTTCCTGTGATGTGAAAGAAACAGGACAGGCAAGACACAACATCAAGTGTCACATGGTTTTTGGGGCAACACCACATTTACACTCCAGGCCAAAGTCATCGATGAATCTCCACTTTCGGCCAACCTATACAGGTTGATTGATTACTGCCAACTAATTGATTCGACACTTCCACGGCTGCTACGGAACCCTATTAAATAAGTAAGGTGCGACAAGTTTTTCTCAGCAATTATGCTCCAGTTCACGTTGTTTTTCGCACTATAACGTTTGTACGATGGATAGTGTGTAGAATGAATTTTGCATTCGTTCTAATTGCGTCGGTAAGTTCAACACATTTCCCCACACATGTTCTGGCCAGTAAGTAATTTACGTCATTTAAAACGTTGATACGGGTTGGCTTGAGGCTTGCATAAGTCAACAAGCCCCTAAGCTCTTTACTTACAGCTTACATGCTAATGACGAAACACGCACTGGTGGAAGGATTTGAAATAAAATCTTTTGATAATGGCCTGCAACTGTGCCATGGAGTTTCTTGCCGATTCTTCTCCATAGGAAACGATCAACCCGAACCGTGCTCCTTTTTGTCGACGTTTTACAAGTGCCAATGTATGCCTATGTGAAATAAAAAAATAAGATTTTGATTGTTTGCTTGCTCGAAAAGAGATAGTTATTTCATACCAGTAAACATTAGATTTCAACTCGATCCTGACTGATTGACTATAGAACACAAAGCACCTGGAGAGTTGGAAAGTAATGGGAGAGGCCTTTGCCCAGCAGCCGGACAAAATAGGCTAATTAAAAAAACTCAAGTGGGCACAAGGTGATTTGCTTCTAATATAATAATATATATTTATAATAATATATAATAAAAATATATATTTTTTTTATTGACACAAGATTTAAGTACATTGCACTATATACAGATTAAAGTTCTTCTTAGTTTAGCATTAAATTAGATAAATAAGTATAATAAGTTCAACCCTCTCCCCTAAACTAGGCTAGGCCTGTATCTGAGGGGACTCTCACTCCCAGTCTTCTTAATGTTTTGCCTTCTTCTACACTAATATTATATAGAGGAAAGATTTGTATTCTTGTGTGTGTGTATGTTTGTAATGAACAAACTTATAAACTACTCAACCGATTTAAAAAATTCTTGCACCGTTGCCGCGTTGGGAAGCTACACTATTCCCGGGTGACATAATATGCTACTTTTTATCCCTGTATTCTCACGGGAACGGGAACTACGCGGGTAAAACCGCGTGACGTCTGCTAGTATATTATTTATTCTGTTCTTCTGTTTTGATTATTATATAAAGCGGTTTTGTTTGTAAGTTGGAGGTAATCTCTTAACAATTCCTCCGATTTAAAAAAATCTGTCAATGATGGATAGCACTATTACCGAATGACATAGGATATTGTGTTTCTTAGACACGGCTGAAGTAGCATTGGTACAGTCTGGCCCAGAATGACCTGACCCCTCTTCTCACACTACTGTCTTGTCCTGTTCTTTTTTATACGAAGGGTCAGGTAATGCTGGTCACTGACTGTACCTGCCAAATTCAAACTGGCTACTTCGTGCTCATGATGCTTACCTTCGAGCCAGTTTTAGGTACGTATTTAATATGAAACCTTTAATAAATAATTTTCTGAATACCTTTGCTTAAATGACCATTATGGAAATGGTGGTAATGAAAACAGGTTAAACGGATATTGCCAAACGGAACGGAATAGCTGAGAATTTGGTAATGGGGCGGAGTAGGGCAGGTCTTTGAATATAAAATATGTGACTTTATCTATCTTTGATAAAAAAATATGGAAACGATCCCTATATGAAGCTTGATTGGCATGCATAATATTGTGCCTATTTCGGACATTCCAATCTAAAATAATAACCTAGAACTTGATAAATACCTATCTTATAATCTCGTCGTCTTAATGAGTATAGCTTTTAAAATAGGTAAATGTTCCAAAAACTAAAGTCAATATTATTAAGCTAACCTTTGTTTTAGGGATCTCTATTTAACTATAATAATACGAGTATGACTCTCACACTCTCACCTTAAAGTGTATGAGGTATGGTGATGGTGGCTTCATACAAAAGACATCAACGCGCAGAAAATTTTAAAAGTGACATAATTCAAATCTTAACTAAATATTTTATTAGTATACCTATATGTGTTATATTCATATCTATGACGTACACTTTCACAGCGGTTCAGAAACCTTAGATAAGAGTAAACGGGAGTAAATTGTGTGCGCGATTATCCACATATTATCATATTATGTAATACGTTCAGCATGAATCTGTTATATCAAGAGGCCGTAAGGTAAATGCTCCAAACATCGCAGTAAACTCAGCAAGCGATCTGGATCTCGATAACGTCCTGGGTGAACGAAGAGCGATTTATATCTTGTCACCAAAGAACGGCGAGCTTTTGTGCCACGGAGAATTAAGCAACTGGAGAGATAATATTATGCTGATAAACGAGATGGTATCTGTGAACAAGATTAGAGTCGCAGATTGAGAATAACCATGGTAGTTTAAGTTAGAGAGTAGTGATGGTAGCTTGGACCAGATGGTACTTGGGACCTATTAAACGATGACAATAAACTTGCACGTAGGGACTGAAACAACATGCCAAGATGCCAAGGAAGGGCACCCACCATGACGTTTAAGTTCTTTACGATGATTGACCGACGCATTTTTTCACATCTTAGTTGTGTATGGCGCATATTCTTGCATCCGGTATCTATGAGTTATACTTGCACAAGCGTGTTACAAGTATGGACACCAATGAAATATAATATACGCTTAAAGAATTTCAGGAGACTGCAACGCAATACGACAGTATTTACGGAAAGGAAACAAATGACACACATCTATGCACACACCTGTGTTGTTATACGAAAATCGGGTGCAAAGCATTCTTAGTTAGTAGATCAGTAGTCATAACTCTATCTGCTGTTTACTCAGCGTCAACGCTGGCGGGCAAAAATCCATGCCCAGTAGCGCTCCCAAACCTGATTGTTAATCAGCACTCACTCGGCCAGTGTTTGTTTTATTGACTAGTTTTTATAAAGTACACACACATGGCTCAAATGTAACACATTTTTACGTAACCGCCTAACAACTGGCGCGAGGTTCCCAAAGTAATGGTCGCCTTTATTATCTGAGCAAGGTCGATTTACTTATTACTTATTATATTAGGTATAAATAAAACATCGAAAAATGCTCTTTATTTAATGAGATTTTCAGTGATCGTTTGGCGTGACCTTGGAACGATTTAAGATTAATGCCTTAAACATAAAACTCATAAAATTGCATTTGTTTTTGTTGTTAGTATGTAATTATGTCTTTATAATGTTTAGTCTATGCTCACACGCTTCTTAAGCATCTTTATCTTTGTCTCTGGCGCGACTTGTAAGGTCGTGGCGCGACTTGTAAGGTCGTGGCGCTTTTGTCTCGGTTCAAGATGTAAGGATTATGGGCGGCACAGCAATAAAGTTTTCTTGATAAATTACTTATGCAGTAATTATGTGATTTTTATTGTAGACTTAATCTTGTGGTTCAAACTACGATATGACTCTGAAATTAGAAATCTTGGTGCTATAAATAAGGTACCTTTACCTTATTATTATCATCTTTAAAATCGCGGTAAAGAAACTGTGTAAATGTGACGAGAGTGTGATTTTGTGAACTCCTCATCAAACTTCCTCAACAAGATATTCAATATCAAATCATTAATCAACTATGTAACTTTCACTAAAGCGAGTGTTTACTTGAAAATTGCTGAATTCGTTGAGCTTGAAGCAAGTAATTATGCATACCATCTACAATATCTACATGTTGAACTAAGTTGGAGTTTTTTTTGGTTAGCCTTTCTTGCCCGACTTCTGGGCATAGGCTTCCTTCCATTTACTTTCACTTCTCACTATGGGTTGCTTATTTTAACCAATTGGCGAGGAAGTCATCCAAGATGTCCCACCATCTGGTCCTTGGTCAGTCGCGACCCCGTCTATCTGTCTCAAGGCTCCAGTCTCCAGTGCATCATCGCTCGTTGGCAAACCTCGGGTTTGGACTTCTGGATTTTTGTCAAAGACCAAGTCCAAGACCGAGCTTTATTGTTATTAAATTATACGCATTGAGTTAAACCTACTTAGAAGTAGGTTTGAGAAATTAATTGAAGCAATCGTAAATATTCTGATAACAAAATGACAGACCCAACCCAAGTTTAGATTGGTCGTGATGAGAGAGCAAAAGTTACCTTTTAGGTAACTTTTGCTCATAACCTAGGTATTTCCCAGGGCATGCTAATATGTCCTAATTCCTGAACGAGCGTGGACAGGGAGAGACATGTCGTGATTTCAAACAATTAAACATAACTGACATTTAGGTATAAACCATTTATCTTTACGATACGATGGCATTGTGATTGGAATATGACTCACATCTTGCATTTATAATAATGCGGCATGCGTATGCATTTATAAATTTTCGGAGTAAAATACCTTTTACTGAAATATGTTTTTCAATGTATCGTAGTCTGCAATCTAAAAATGATGTGAAGGCACTTTAAAAGTTGAGAAACTGAATTTGAGAATAAACATAAAAGGCTTGGGGCGTGTCCTAGAGCGATTTTGCAAGATTTCGCAACGTTACGGAGGGGCGGCATCTCAAATGCATCTAAGTAATTTTATCTTCACGAATGTGATAGTGCCTACTTTAGCAGGTATACTAAGAGTTTTTTGGAAATGCTGTGCTAAGTGGCTTGTTTAACAAAAAGAAGTATAAAGCGCACTTTATACCTATGTTCTTAAGGTTTACAATACCTTTGTCATACTTTCCAATAGCAGTTTGAGCCAAATAATTTTACAATAAAGATAAAATATTAATAACAGTTTTATTGCTTTGATGGATTCTGAACTCAAGCTCATAAATTGCATCGTTATGCCGTGTTGAATAGTTTAATTAAATGTGTATCAGGCTATTTGGGTCAAATTCCAGTATCCTATCGACTGCGAATCAATTATATTTACTAGGCAGAGATTTAGCCAAATAGCCATGTGCTCATTATTCCCATGAGCCTAATCTTTAGTTCATTACATGTTACTTGGCTTTTGTGTAACGCCGTAATTTGTACTACTTTATTCAAATGTCAGAGTAGCGGACACTATAATGGGTTTCCACTGACGTTTAGCCCTGCGTACGATATGGGTTAGTTCTAGATTACTAATTTATTAGTATTCATTGATGTAGAGATCCGATTATAACATTAAGATGAATGAATTGATGATTAGTGCGAAACAAGAGGGCTTAGATAAGAGTGACAATCACTTTCGAAACGTTTCGTATTTCTTAAACTTTCGGAATAATAGTAACAGCTTACGGAAATCTTATGCAGTTTCGTTTTACCATCATCATTATTGCGAATCGCCGATGCTCTACCCTAAACTGCCAATTTTTTTTTGTACAAACTTTTGTTAAAATTCTCTAAAGAGGAGAAAATATTTATTACAATTCACTTCATTTTACAAGTATCATGATGTAAAAGCTTGTCGCGTCATTAAATACATATGTGAGTCTCGCTAAGCTTTTAATCATTTTCTTTTTTTTTTAGAGCATTTTAATAAAAGCTTGTTTTCGAAAACAGTCGTTCACTATTAATTTTTGGGAAATAATAAATCGAGCAACAGATTTTTTAAATGGGCACGTGATCAAACTTCTAATTTTATGACTAAGCCACGAGAAAATAAGATAGCCTCTTTAAAGCTAATTCGTCTTTTTACAATGCCAACTAAATATCTTACAGAAAGCGTCAAATAAAGATCATCAATTATCGTAACTTGTACTTATTACATAAACACCTAATTTACTAACGCAGCCACGGAATTTATATCTCATAACCATTTTACATTTTATAGCTTTAACATTAGGTCCTCAAAAAAATACAAGTCAAGCGACCATAGACAATATCGTGTATTTATTTTTGTCGATCGCGCGTTCGTATTGCTTTTAGAGGCGAAAAATGCTATTAAAAAGAAGCCGGTTTAATTAGCACCCTAATGGGCGGCATGGGCACCGGGCAGTAGGCCGACGAAGGAGGCCGGCGGAGGCCCGGCACTTCGGGGACAGAAGATATTAGTGTTATTTAATATGCGAGCGAAGCGAGCGCGCGTCACTTCGCCGTTGTCGGGTAAAAAATAACCACCATGCTGATATATTATATTTAGAGTGGCTCAGATAGAACTTAACTAGTGGCTAAGATAGGAATACTTAGATGCTCGTTAATTGTGGCTTACTTAGTAATTTAGAAGACAATGTAGATTTTTAGAGGTGAAAAATGCTATTAAAAAGAAGCCGGTTTAATTAGCACCCTTAATTTTTGTTCTGCCTGGAATACATGTTCCATGCCCACTTAGTGTGTGGATGATATTCATTTCAATAAATGTGTATTGCACTGAATACGATTTTCCTGTACAGTCAATGGCACTTAAGCGCGAGCAATTAGAAATTGGCCTTTATGTCGCAGCAGAAAGGGTGATTTTGGTAGCAAATGTTGCCACTACCTATATTTAAGTACATTGTATCTACATTTAACTTAGTCTCTCAAAGCTAGTTTAAGGAACTAGTGTAATTTTCTGTAATAAGATACATGAACGTACTAACTACTTAGTCCATATGAAGAAAGCTTGCGCAAACGTAAACCACTCTGTAACGTTACAGACTTGTGGTATCGGTTACTGAACTTGTTTGTTATACTCAAATTATTACATGTGGTAATTTTTCCTATGTATAGAATGTGTTACACATATTTTGTTATGTTCTCATGGGTAGATTGTGTGCTTTTCAGAGTCTTTCCTTCGTTTGCACGATTTATATTGCTTGCAGAACAGAAATTTGCACCTAAGTATGTAGGTACACAATTTTGGATAAGAACAATGTTTGAATCCACTTTTCATTTGACCTAGACCTGAATTCAGGTTTACCGAATAAAATCAAAAACGATTGTTAAAAAAAATGCAATAAAATACGGAATTTGCATCCTGTTTACTTATATAAATCTTGTATTTTTATTATGAATAATTTCTGATAAGCGGTTAAGGTCTTTTAATTAATTATTTCGCAATACATTTGAAGTGCTTACATTAATAATATCGTTATAATATTTTTACAGCTTACTTATTAACTTTAACTCCTCATATCCTGTCAGTGATCGTTAATCGATGATTAATTTACCGATTACTTGAGTCGATGCCTACACAGTTTAAATCGTTTGGAAATATATCGAATAAGGTGTTATGTAACGTGAGCTGATCAGCGATAACAAGGATCTCTGTTATCTGGTGTCAGATCGGGCGTGCTTCAACTTGACGGTTAAGTAACTCTATCTTTAAGATCTGCGAGTGGCTTATATGGATGGTAGTTTGATCTATATCAAGGGTAGGTAGGCATAATCGTCAAGGTCTTTAGGGTATTAGTAACAGGCTTCAGAAAGTTTAGACTAATTGACATTATATCCGCGATGATGCTGTAACAAATGATTTTCTTAGACGTAAACCACCGAGAGCGTGATGCAAAAAAGATTTGTTTTAACGAAAACCTTACTCGTATGTCAAACGATTTTAAATCGATTGTTACTTGTGTAGGTCGTCTGAGATATTTACATCCCCATCTTTTGTGTTATTGCATTACTGTAGAAAACGGAACTAATTCAAGATACGACTGTTATTGAACATTTCTTTGGACAATCTCGAACTGATTCTCTCCCGGTAGATACTCGTATTAAGCAATTTAGTTCGTATGTACTAGGTTAAGCCGTTGTGATCATAAAATACAATGTTGTTTGTAAACTGAAGCAGTACTCGCGATCTTTAAAACGATAAGCTTGCAGTTCCGTTCACTTAGTCCCCACCGAGTTTCAATAAAACTTCCATTTGATATAGATTCCATACCTAAGTAATACAAAAGTAGGAATAAAATGTCAGAATTGTAAGCACGAAGTTATGAGATAATAATCCATCACATATGTATTCGCGCCTGCAATGTAATAACCAACACCTTGTTTTGCTGTTTTACAGTGCAAAGTGTAAACACGAGACCAATGCAGCTGTTTGATGAAAAAACACCTTATCCAATATTAAAAGCTAGCTTACACGAGGGCAGATACTCGCCTAGAATAAGCAATTATCTAAAATATGTATTGGTGTAAATGGTAGAAATGATGTTGGCATATAGAAATTAACGTTAACGCCCTGCTCTTGAAGATGGAGAGCATACCTGTAAATTCGTAATTCGATTTTTGTTGAAACAATCAATTCAATAAAAAATCGTTTTTTCTAAGCATGGAATTTTGCACAAGTGTACAATTGAATAATGTGAACAATACATCGACAAAAAATCAAATGAATGCATGGATCTGAAGTAATTCAGAGGTACAAGTTCATCAATCCCCTCGATCACATTTTGTTGTACCATTAATTGTCTGAGATTTTAGTTCTTAACATGAGTACTAATACATAGACATTCGAATTAAGCTTATCGACGGCTTCGTCTAAATATGCCTCTACAATGGACTGCCAACATACCTATGTTATTGAACAAAGTGGATTATGAATGTTGTGCAAATGAAGAATATAATGGCTCGTATGAGGTCTGGACTATGATCGATTATATCTCGTTCACGATTCGGGCTAGTTGCAAACAGTAGCAACTTACATGTGTCAACATTCAACAGTATAGATTATCAAGATACATGTGCGTTTCGCACGTGCATGTAAGTGTAAGTGGTACAATGTTTGTACATTTGAAGATAATATTTTTGTTGAACTAACTTACCATAAATATCACGACAGTGATAACCTGGCCACTACCTACCTACCTGGCCTTCCTACCTGGCCTGGCTACTATAAGCTGGCCTGTTATTCATCACCACTGCTCTCAAAACGGTGAAGAAAAATATCGTTAGGAAACCGGTATGTCCTAAAACCAAAAGTCGAAAACTTGTAATATCTACCAACCCGCACTGGGCCCGCGTGGTGGATTATAGCCCCTCACATAGAAAGTTGGCCTGTGTCCCAGCAGTGGGAAGATTATAAGCTGATTGTGACGATGACGATGGCCTGTTATTCCACTGGAATGTTAGGCCAACTTAAGGTCAATTTGACTTACCATATCTTACCTTGAGCGGGTCTGGCCGTACAAACAAGACTGGAACAGCAAAACAAACAAGGACAAAGGTGGTGTTATCGCTAAAAGCAATTTATTTGAAGCCAGGCCTGATAATCGGTTCAGCCCTAGACTATTGTTATTGTGTTATAGGGGTCAGATTGCAGCCACCCCGATAACCTATATTGTACGTTGGACAATACTGATATTCAGTCACATCTAGTTACAGTTAACAAAACGCTAAGCGAGGCTGTTGAGAAACTTGAGGCAGGTAAATATTATAGACAACCTAGGCGTTCTGCCCCCTATGAAGTACGGTGTTGAGATGTGGACGCTTACACTGAAGACTGTATACAGATTCAGAGTAGCACAAAGAATTATGGAGCGTTCCATGCTCGGTATAACACTACTAGACAGAGTTCCAAATGTCGAAATCCGGAAATCCGGAGAATCGATATCGGAAATCGAGTTATGAAACTCAAATGGAGTTGGACAGGCAAGGTGCAGTGATTGGAGGTGGAGTCAATCTGTGGCCGAGTTACGTCCAAGGACTGGAAAAAAAAGTGTTGGTCGTCCGGCGGCGAGATGGGCAGACGACATTGTTGCCATCGCGGGAATATCCTGAATGGGGGTGGCACAAGAAAATGGAGTTTGGCACAAACAAAGAGAGGCTTATGCTATGCCCAACATTGAAAGAAGTTGGGTTGTGGATGATGACCATAGTTTTTGTACTATTAATTCAACCAAAACCTCCAGTTAGATTTAATATAACAAACTTCAAATGCAATTAATCTGCTTCTGACGTATCATTGAAATATTTGTAAAGCTGCTGTTCTTCGTGGGTTTACAAAGGTGCTTTATGGGCTGTCAGTCATTTGAGTACCGGACGAATGCCAAATACTCTGATGACTCATATCAAAACGTAAGTAATCATGACTAGCCGATAGCGGGGGCAGCGTTGCATTCTGCATTATGAGTTGTTAATGTAGCAGTACGAATCGTAACATTACCATTTTATTATTTGTTAATTGTAATAACTTGCGAGAAAATGTAGGTAGCATTTTCTTCCGTCAAGTTTCTTCTTATTTTTTTTTCGCCAATGAAAAATGCTTTATTGCTAACTTCGAGTAACTCAAGTACCGACCTACATGTACATTCATGTAATAAATTACCTATGTACAATTTTGGGATATTGCTTAACATAAGTTGCTGATCCTGCAATCAACCTATATTGTTCCTACTACTGGGACACAGGCTTCCTCACCACGAGAGGTGGACGTAATCTACTAGGCGGGCTATAATCACATGTACGTACTCGACTGCCGGTTTTCTCACGATGATTGTAGATGTGCAAAGAAATATTTCATGAATCACGTTGTAACAACTATGATTAGCAGACGTGTCAGTGTCATGTACCGTATAGCAATCATCATATTGTTGCCAAAATCCTAATCTTGTTGTTACGTACAGCTCGGTATCATAGGTACGTAACCGAGACCGTAATTGATCAGCTGAAATACAAAGCACAGGTGCAGGTCGAGGTAACTCAATCAAACATCAACCTGAAATGCAAAGAATGCTGGCTGGCATTTGTTAAGGTTACGTTTCAAACTTTCGTCAATCGATAGAATATCTGATACTATTCTAGTTCTGAAGATTAATACAGGTGATAATAAACATTATCCATTGTGCACGAAGTATTCAAAGGTTGCTACTGCGACAATGAGATACAGGATTAAAGAAATCATTACCATTGTGTAATAGCGTTATCCGGTTGAAGGAGACAAGGCCTGCCATATTTATTGCATTTCATTTTCTTTATCTGTGCCACGTTAGTCTTTGTTACATGACCACATGAATTATTATGACGTGGACAATATATGGGATAGGCTAGATATTTAGTTTAGTAAGTAACAGTGGTGAAAGTGTGCAATCGAATTGCGATGTGGTCCATGTTACAGGTGGGCAGTCGTATGTGAAACATGTATCTGCATACGAGTATTTAGTCTAGGTCCTATGTCCTAATAAAATATTTTAATTGCTGTCCATTTTCCAGGTCAATACCTACGGAGAACATAACGAAGACATGCTTGCTACGCACGCAGTGCAGTTTCAAGAGTTGAGATCCTTTGAGCCGTTGTAAATTTATTCTAGATCGTCTGGCGATAGTGGCGATCTTATGTCATACAATTTATCTTTTTTCATCCAATTTACTGAGTTATTTGTCTTCGGTTTCAGGGGTGAATGTTTTTCTTATGTTTATAAGGCTCTCAAAAAAATGTCCAACATTTGTGAAAATATCATAAAAAAGTAACATACAGATAAAATACACCAAAATAGTTTGAAAGGTTCACATAGGTCCGTATTACATAACAATTTTAGCGCCACAGATATCAGTGTCAAAGAAATTAATGAGCTGACGGAAAGGACCTACGTTTATGAGCGCCACTAGATTGGCTACCTCATCTAGATTTAATTGGCAAGTACTATGTTGCGTCACGCCGATAAAGTTTAGGTACGTATGCGAGTATTGGACAATCATATTTTACATATTACTCGCTAGAATCGTAAACCAAACATGTTTTAAATAGTGGTTACGTTTGGTCGTTTTACGATTTCTTTAATTGATGTGAGTGGTTTTATATTATGTGTTGCATCAATTGTACAAGTCTCGACGTTTATTATCTTAATATAATCACCGTGATACATTTTATTTGCACTGATCGTTAAAGGATAGGTAACTGTTATGTATTACGAAAGTAAAATATGAAATTGTTGATTAAAATACATTTTGTTTGCGTTTTTTGAGCAAATTGCTTTTGATTCGATTTTTATTTGACCACATAACGATTCTTGAGAAAGGTTTTATTAGTACTTGTATATGGGAAGTACCTAAAGTACATAAGTTTGTAACAAAAAGGAATATTAAATGTATTTTTATTGTCGTGATTCATACTTAGGTTCCAATAATTGCATCCACCTGAATGGGTTCAAAACGAGGTTCACGTCCAAATAGGTATAATCTGAATTGAAATCCCACGTATTTGGCGATTTGTAATTTCATCCACCTTCTTTTCTCACTGGGTGTCGCAAGTTGTGATTGTACAAGAGACGTACAATTCAATTTAGACCAATCCGGCGAGTGGTAATGAACGGTCCAATTAACACCCACAATGACACCTTAGAGACTTACATAATTGGATTTATGTTTCCTTTGATTCATTGGGATTAAGATTTTGATTTATGCTTTGGTCTTTTAGAATTTATAGATACGTGCTAGTAATAAGGTATGGACTGTCTTGTTGGTCTAGTAGTCGCAAGGGTTACTGCTCAGCATCAGGTTCTGGGTTCTATCCAGAGGTCGGGTATAATGTTTTTAGTTTTTCGATCAGAAATTTCTCAGTAGCAGCAACGGAATCCGGATTTGTGCCCGGCTTATGGCAATAGGCCTATTCATTATATCAGCACGGAATCACCTACTATTCCCCCTCCCCTTTCTTCTGTCATTCTTTTCTTTTCTGTTTTCGCTCCCTAACTGACGAAATTATGGAGTACTATTAGGTACACCTCTGCATAACTCTTACAGGGAATTACAGGCGTGATGTTATGTTATGTTTTTAATAAGGTATAGGTATGTTCTTTGAGTAAATTTACTTTCCTTCTGATACCTGAGAATAAATACTTTTTTTTTTTTTGTGCTGGCAACACTGGTGACAGGTCGTGAAAAAACGACCTCGTAACTAATTTATCTTAAAATTATTGTTTTATTGTGTTTAATTTGTTTTAAATCTATTATTTATATTAGAATCAACGAAATAAGTGATACACGTAGTGTTTGAGACCAGTTTTATTGTGATAACTCAAAAACAATTGATATTTCATTAATTCGTGTACCGGCTGTCAACGTCTGAACTGTGGATTTGAATTCTCCGAACCGGGGGAGTATTTCGTTTTGATTTACATAACATTGCTGTGTTATTTATATTGTGTTTATATGCTATACATCACACAAACACTGCTCAGGGCTCTGAGCGACGTCCAGTACACACCGGCTACGTTTATGTCTCATTTTGCTTGACGAATTGTGGAAGCAAAATCGAGGACGAAAACACTTGCCCCAGACATAACATACACTGCAAACCCTACTACACAAAATATGTGTCTAATATGTCATTAGTATATATCCCTTATTTGATAATTAATGCAGAAACACTTTGTTTCCACTAAAACTCATGTTATTAGCAATCCTTTGACAAAATAGTTTTTCTAGTGATCAAATTAATGTTGAAATTGTCCTTAGAGTATTAACTATAATTTTGAGAATATCAAATCAAATAGCTTTTCTTTGTTCTTAGTTTTTTTTTTCCTTTTTCTTTTCTCTCATATACCTACCTACCTCCATATTTTAACATCCTTTCTAAAAACTTTTGTTTTGTTTTAATTATTTTATTTTACTTCTTTCTAAATTCAAAACCCCTCCAACTTTCTCAAGTTCTCAACTGACATAAGTATTCTCTTCACATACTCAGCTGTTTCCTGTCGCATTTCAGGTCTTGTTTGTGGATATCAGTCAATATGATGACACGTGGAGCTACCATTCGTGACATGACTGACAAACTGAAAGCAGCACTGAAGGAGCTGGATGCTTCCAGAAATGAGTGCAGCAAGCTGCTGCGGGAACGAGATGAAAGTGAAGTTGAAATTGAGTTAATGGTGAACAAAAACACCCAACTCAAGAATGAGCTTGCGGAACTTCACACACAACATATGGACATACTTGATCAGCACAAACACCTACGTCAACTTGTTGAAAACTTCCAGCAATGCAGTGACACCTACGATCAGGCTTTATGTCGCATATCAGAACTGGAACAAGAGCTAAGTAGGGCCCAACACTCAATAATTCACTTAGAATCTCTTAGAGCCCGTGAAGAGTCTGTGAACACCTGCAGTCTCTATGATGAGTTGGTTGGTAGCCGGTCAGGACCTGTATGTGTTGAGCCAATAGTAACCATAGACTTAACCAACGAAACTATCTCTAAAAATAATTTATTTACTAGTCATAATAAGATCAAAAAATACATCAAAATCAATAAACGAATTCAAAATATTAAAAAATCTTTGAAACGCCTAAGAGTTAACAAACAAAACACAAAACTAAGGCAAAAAAATTTAAATTTAATTCAAGAACTAAAGAAGTGTGACAGTGAATTACAATTATGTCGGACATTGTATGATACAGACACTCAGAACCTTCAGGATGAGCTTTTTGTTAGGGAATATGCACTAAAGGATATTTTTAGTAAATATGAGGCTTCTCAACAAGACCTGAGTAAGCGCATGCAGGAGGCCAATGAGCTGGTAGACCTGGTCACGTACAATGCGGAGAGATATGAGTCCCTGACAAATAACCTCTCTTGTAGCTGTGTCTGCACAGGTACACCACAGCCTCAGCACCATTCACCTACACCCTCAGGGGCTCAGCCAGCTGGTAATAATAATAATATTGTAGCAAATAGTAGTTACTTGTTTTCCGACAAGTTTGGTCAAGGTTTTGGTACATTATTTAATCAATGTTCACCACACTATGTTATAAATTATTGTTTACCTGGTGCCAGTGTTAGCCAAATAATTAGTAATATTAAATTGACTAAAATAAATCCCAATTCTACTGTTATCTTATTATATGGGAATAGTTTAAATGTAAGTAAAAAGGACATCATTGAATGTGTACATTTGATGTTACATCTCAACAAGACCATTAATTGTAAATTCATTTTCTGTGCTTTGCCTTATTCTCAATATTTGTCTGTTGAGCAAAATAGGTACATTTATGATTTAAACTTGTTAATTTTTAATAGGACATGTCGTCACAGTGACGCTATTTTGTATTTTGACTGTAATCAATTTATCTCTGATTACAGACTCACTAACTTCACAATGTTTTTACCACCTAGTTCTAAGCGACGTATTGCTAACCTTTTAGCATACAATATACACAGCGACACTGGTATGCGTTTACCAACGATTTCTGTTAGTAGTGATACTAATACTGCTTTTGTTACTAACACTTATACAGATACTAACACTTTTATTGATACACCTTGTAGTTTAAACTGTTAGGTGCGACAACAGGTAGGCTGCATATGTTGAATGTTGTTCATCAAAATATGCAGGGATTATCTGGCAAAGAATTAGAGTTAAGTTTGTTTATGGAGAATCAAGATGTTCAGGTTTTATGCCTAACTGAACATTGGTTGAAGGAACATGAAGTAGCATTTATCAATGATGATTTCTATACCGTACAGAGCGCATTTGTGAGAAAAAATGCTATTCGCGGTGGATCTTTAATTCTTGTATCAAACAAATTAAAATGTAAACAACGTTTAGACTTAGTTAATCTTTCCATTGAGCGCATTATTGAGTTGTCTTGCGTTGAACTCGAGCGATACTTAATAATTTGTGTTTATAGACCCCCTTCTGGGGACTTTACTCGTTTCGAAACTGTAATGGAGGATTCACTTAATAAATTAAAATCAAGTAATAAATCTATAATTTTATGTGGAGATTTTAATGTTAATATTTTAGATGTTACTCCATTAAGTATCAGGTTTCTCAATCTGTTTAGATCGTTTAATTTAGTTAATCTGTTTTTTGAACCAACAAGGATCACGGCTTCTTCATCAACTTGCCTTGATAATATGTTCAGTGATTGTGTTGCCGAGGACAAATTAGTGTTAAGTGACTTATCGTCTGATCACTGTGGCTTAAAAGCTAGCTTCCCTATGCCATTAAAAAAAAAGCCGCGCACAATAGAATGCAGGCCTCATACAGCTAGTCGTTGCAATAAATTTAAAAATAATGTAGCACTTAAAGTAACACCGTCAATAGTAGAACACGAAACTCCTAATGAAATTTATAAAGCCCTTTTTGATGTTGTTCAAAATGAATACCTATCTATTTTTAAGTCGAAAACTGTTAACATTAAGGGACCTTCTGTGGGCTTCAACCAATGGGCCACACCAGGTATTTACAAAAGTCGAACCCGATTATACGAGTTGTATGGTCTTAAACAATACCGGTTTGATACAACTTTTCTAGACTATGTTAAAAATTATTCTAAATTATTTAAAAAGATTTGTATTATTGCAAAATCTAAATTCTTAAGCGAGACCATTAAAAATTCTAATAATAAAGTTAAAGCCACTTGGAAAATCATTAACAATGAAACGGGTAAATCTGTTAAACAAGATAATCACCTTGAGATCATGGTGGGTAACAAATTAGTTAATAAAGCAGCCGACGTAGCCGAGGCTTTTAATGAGTATTTTGCCAGCATACCTATAGCGACGACTCGTTCCCTAAGTTCGTCGCCGTCTAAAGCCGAAGATCTTTTGCATAGCAGCGTGTCTAAATGTGGTAACGTATTTAGTTTCGAACATGTAACACCTATTGATGTGGTTAACGTTTTTAATTCACTTAAGTCTAAAAACACAGGTGATTTTTGGGGCATTTCTATTAAACTATTAAGTAACATAATCGACATTGTAGCCCCCTGTCTTGCTGTCACTTTCAATAAATGCGTTGATTTGGGGACTTTCCCTGATCTTATGAAAAGCAGTAAAGTCATCCCTCTATTTAAATCTGGCAGCAAACATGATATTGGTAACTTTAGACCAATTTCTATATTACCCGCATTTAGCAAAATTTTTGAAAAATTAATTCTCAAACAGTTGTTAGTACATTTTAATTTAAATAATCTCCTTCACAATGATCAATATGGCTTTACAAAGGGTCGTTCGACTACGGATGCAGGTGTTGCTTTGCTAAAACACATATTTAACGCATGGGAGAACGCACAAAATGCAGTCGGTGTTTTCTGCGACCTCTCTAAAGCTTTTGATTGCGTACATCACGACACGCTTTTACGGAAACTGCGTCATTACGGTGTTCAAAATGAGGCCCTAAATGTGATAGATTCGTATTTACAAAATAGATTCCAATGTGTAGACGTAAATGGCGCCAAATCTTCCGGACTACCGGTTCGGCTTGGTGTACCTCAAGGTTCAATACTGGGTCCGTTTTTATTCTTGGTTTATATTAATGACCTACCATATTATTTAAAAGGTTTTTGTGACGTTGTGCTATTTGCAGATGATACCTCTCTTATCTTTAAAGTAGATAGGAATAGACACGATTTTGACGACGTAAACAGCACGCTGTCAATGGTCACGGATTGGTTCACAACAAACAACCTTGTTCTTAATGCTAAGAAAACTAAAATAATTAAGTTCGCTTTACCCAATGTTAGAAATCTAGGTCCCAATATTATCCTCGCCAATCAAGAGCTGGAAACTGCCGACTCTGCTGTATTTCTGGGCATAACAGTAGATTCAAAATTACAATGGGGTTTACACATATCAAGCCTAGCGGGAAGACTAAGTTCGGCCGCATACGCCGTCAGAAAAGTAAGACAATTCACTGACGTTGATACAGCACGGTTAGTCTACTTTAGTTATTTTCACAGCGTTATGTCCTACGGTATTCTGCTGTGGGGCAAAGCTGCTGATATTCAAAATATATTTGTTCTGCAGAAGCGAGCGGTTCGTGCAATTTATCAGCTGGGTGCCCGAGTTTCTCTTAGAGATATTTTTAAGGAGATTGGTATTCTCACGGTTGCTTCTCAGTTCATCTTTGCCAACATTTTATATATTAGACAAAATATTCACCTGTACACTAAAAACAGTGATATTCACAATTTTAACACTAGAAATAAGCATAAACTACGCGCTCCTTTTCACCGGCTTCACAAAGTTCATAATTCATTCGTAGGGCTCGGTATAACATTTTATAACAAATTGCCATCTTCTTTTCTAGACTTGCCATTTAATGCATTTAAAGCCAAAGTAAAATCTAATCTTTGTTTAAAAGCTTACTATTCCATTAACGACTACTTAAATGATAGGAATAGTTGGTCGCTGAGTTGAACACAAGACAATGTTTGTTTGTTTGTTATTTATGTTCTTTCTCCAAAATTAGTTTACTGACATGTTATGTCTTTTTTTTGTTTTTATTATTATATACATTTTTATTTTTGACTTGTGTCTGTAATCAATCGTAATATTAAGTTACACCTTTCTATTGTATCGAGTCTGGTTCTTCTAACCAAACAGACAGATGTGTTGCTGGGGAGTTTGTTCCGCCACTTCTTCTTTCCAGCAAAAAACACTAGGAAGTGTCGAAGGGTGGGCGTTTTGGGGGACTGTCACTTGTAAATGAGTAAAGTAAAGTAAAGTAAATTTTGACGTTCGAAAAGTGCTGATTATCAGCCTAGTTTGAATAAATGACTTTTGATTTTGATTTTGATTTTTACCTGGTTCCGCACATATTTTGCAAAGTACAACTAATAATATTTACATGTTCACTGCATGCATAGATTACTTTATGAGATATGTAAGCAGCATTCATGAACCTACCTTTATGCATAGACTTCAGCCATATTTTAGTGGGTTATGTAAGTGGTACTGGGAACTACATTATTAAAACTTAAAGTGTAAGTAACAGAACCATGGATAGTTATTTATATACACTAGTGGATTTATACATAACAACCTGCAATCCCCGAAGGGTTTTTCAGAGCTGTACCTACCTAGAAACAGTACACTCACATTTCACAAGTTGTACCTATATAATATATAAAACGTCTTATCATGGGCTCCCCGCTTACATGGGTAAGCGGGGAGCCCATTGTCGTGAACTGTGAAGGAGTTGTAATGGAAAAACTCAGTAACACTTTGCCTGACCAGGCAACTGAACCCGTCCTGGGTTCAGTTGCTGGGCTCAGTCTGAGCAGCCACTCTTGTGTTGTGACCATTAGATCAACGAGGCAGTCGACCAAGATTGCCGGAGGTAGTGGTTTTTATCAAAAACTTTGGAAAAAACATAAACTGAAAACAAGGTTGTCTATATTAGAATGGTATTACTGGATTGAATAATGCCAAGACAATAGGCAGTTTCCTTCTGTGGTTCCTATTATTTGAGTACCTAGCAATATAACGAGATCATTGAATCCGTTTACAAATCGTGAAGGGAAAACTATTATCTCACGACTTGATTACAGAATCGAGAGGTCTAAACGTAGGTCAGTGGTAGCCCTCTGGTATTGGCTGGCCATTGGTAGCACTGGGATGCATTCCACTTTATTAACCGACTTCAAAAATAGCTTTTTAAAGGTTCTTTGTTTGGATGTATTGGGATTGGGAATTGGGATAAGGGCAGGAGAATGATGATGATGTTTGGATGTATGTATTTTTTGTGTATGTTCATTGATATTTCCGTCAATTATAGACACAGATTTTTCATTTCTTCTTTTACTTTCTTTCCATATAAATATTAAATTTGCTTGGGTAGTGTATGAGTTAGCTTCTACAATACTTATTTTTCTGCTCCGTCCTTCTTGGTGATTTCCTAATGTCGTCTAGTTACAGTATAAAATGAATACATGACAAGAACAAATGTGGAATGTTTCAACTAACAAGTATAAAATTAAAAACTTTTTTGCAATAAACATTTTTTGACAATATTTTTATCATCATTCCTCGCAAAACGGTGAAAGATAACTACGTGAGGAATACAGTTTGTTATAGAAACACAAGAAAGAAGACATGTGGGCTACATCCTGTGTGATATTGGGCCCGCGTGGATTATTTTTTGCCATTGCCACTGGAGGTCTGGCTCTCACCAGTAGGAATGCCATAGGATGATCGAAGGTCCATATAACTTAAGGGTCTTTTTCTGGAACATTCCGTTATTGCTGGACAAAGCCACAAAACGCCATCTAAGTAGAAAATATATAAAAATAAACTATGGTTTGTAAGATTAAGTTCTCGATGGGTTATAGCGCCCTCTAGCGAAAATATGACGACTAAAAACAACAGAGCAAAGAGACTGTACACTGAAGTACACTGCATCTGGTTCAAGTGAACGTAACTTAGTTACATGAAGGCTTAGTAATGTTTTAAACTTACGTTAGATGTAGCTGCACTATGTTTAGTGTATTTATTTAAAAAATAACGAAATAATTCGAGATATATTCTTAGGGCTCCAAGAAAGTACTTTCAGACAAATCATATTTAAAAAAAATGCATAAGACCCTAGAAAAAGCGACAGATGGCACAAAACAGACATACTTGGTTGGAGGACACGGTTTCATCAAGTACGCTAGATACTCATAACCAGTACCTTATAATAAAAGTATATCAACAGAGCATAATAGATTGCAGAAGTACCTTAAGTATCTTCGTTTTTACTAACACTAGTTCGGATCACGACGAGTTCTGAAAAATCCTACAATACTTGTACTGGTTGACTGGCTTGCCTTGTGGCATTAAATTTGCCTATGTACCACTCTTGTACATGAAGTTTTAATAAATAAATACTTTAGTGCAGACGACCAAACTAAATTACAATACAGTATATCATCTAGATCTAATCCAAGCCATAAATGGTAACTAGGAAACAGTTAACCTTCTAGCATAAAGACCTGAAATTATTCAGATAAAAGAAAGCAGTGATATTAATCACTGTTATCTTTCTTTCCTGTTATACAACTTATTACAATGTAGGGCCAATTTTTGTAATAAAGTTACCATCTACGTTTAGAGTATTTATGGCCGTTTTGATAAAGGTGTATGGGCGATTCAGGATCAAATTGATCCAGAGTCGCCCATTGATTAATGATTTGAATTGATTTTTTTGCGGAATTCCGCTGCACATGAAAGAAATATGATAGAAACCTGTCATCGACCAGGTTAACATTATATTTCTGTTATTTTTTTAGTGCAATAAAATAATAAATTAGTGATCACAATCACTAAATCGTTTCGTCGCGTCGACGATTCCCATATTCACGTTTAATGAACTTCTTCAAACGATCCAGGTACATGCCTGCTGCCATTCAACCGTAGTACCTGCAACAACAAACCAACCGACAAAAAAATCCAAACAAGAATATCAAATCACAATCAAACGCGAATAGTAATGTTTTACTACATATCTCATTTACGTTTGCATACAGTGCTATCAAGTATTTTAATTGACAAGGACCTTTGTCGATGTATACATCCGCCGCCAACCGCATTGTTTCAGTTATCAGATCAGATGTCCCTATAAAATGCAGTTCGACGAGACGAGACCCTTCAATCCACTGGCTTGCCTTATTTACGTCTTTGATAGCTGCTCTGTATCATGGATTTTGTTTATTTTAAGGCATGTAGATCAAAAAATTTCTTATTTTGGTATTTATTGCGCTTAAGAGATAGCATTTATTATGCCATGTATGAAACTGCGCCGCGTATTTCTACAGGCTTTACGTTTGTTAATGAAATGCTGTAAAACGTTTTTCAAACGACAAACATGTCCATTCATTGTGATCTTCTGATTTATTATGGCATCCTAAGTCATACATTAACATTTCCTCTGTTTCAGATGGTGTGGTTGATGAACAGTTGGTTGTTGGCGAGTGGTTCGCCTGTGGCCATGTTGCAGCACGCTACATCGTCGCAGAGCATTGTGTTTCATCAGCTTCAGGCGGCACCCGTGGCTCCAGTCACTAGTAACTGAACATTTTCTTTACTATGAGGTTCGAGTTATTATTTTCCAGAAATTATTCATCAATTATAATTTTTATGTATTTTGTTTTAGCGCCAACTCCTGTGGTTACAAGTGCTAGCGCTAGTCACGTAAGTTGACAGTTTTGTTTTGTTTTGATGTAATGTGTTAAGTGAAACACGAAAATTGGACGTAGTTATGACAGCGTGTATTAGGAGTATATGTTGATATCTGGACTACCCAAAGATAATGTTTAATTTTTGCCTGCTGGCGAAAAAAATGTAACCTGTTTGTCAAGTGATGTATGTACCATTAATTGTTATATTACAGGCCAAGTACGAGTACAAGTATGAAGTATCAGACCACCAGACAGGAGACAGGAAGAGTCACTGGGAGAGCCGCGACGGGGACAAAGTGCGCGGTGTCTACACGTTGTATGAACCTGATGGAGCGCTGCGGACCGTGGAGTACACAGCCGATGCTTTACATGGGTCAGTGGTACATACATACTATTTATTATATATTATATAAACTCATGTCTTTTTCACATGGTTGTAGGGAGAAACCACAGAACGCCATTTGCTGCGATCCTTACATACTCCTTTTGTCACGTCCAGGTCATACACGCACGGTTGCTAGTACTACGCACCTGTCCCTAGCTAATTAACTACATAAAATGTGATTTATGAATTATTAGAGAACCAATTGAATTGAGTAGGTGGCCTCGGTCTCAATCTTAAATACCTTTAACTTCTTTAAAATGAATATATGTAACGGTTCCTTGGGCCACACCACCATATAAAATTAAACAATTTCTATTAGACAGTGACACTGAAGTTTTCTTCGTTTTATTTTTATATTATTTATAAATCAAATCAAATCAAATCATTTATTTGCATAGAATGTAGGTACACTACAATAATGTTGTTACAATTTTTAATATAGTGAGCCGGGTACATTCTGCCTGAGTTTAGGCACGATGGAGAGTGTAATTTTTAATGCTGTCTGGTAGTTTATTAAATATTTTTGGACCCATGCAAAAAACACTCTTTCTCAGTAATGCTGTTTTATAACCACCGGTAACTAAGAGATATATATATAAAGGAGTAAAATACTTCTAAGGCAACTCTTGTATTTTATAATACTACAAACTTTTCCCAAATAAGAACCGGAATTGTGCAATAAATATGTAGCTAAAAAGTCTGCTTATAAATTGTTCTTGTAACTTGTCACAATGACAAATTACATGCCTACTAAATATGTGCATGGTGAACTTATATAAATTTACTAGAAATAAATCATGTTATTTAACAAAAATCTATTAGATATCTGGGTTATTGTTTGCTTTCAAAAACTTAAACCAACTTGAAACTACGAGTATTAACGCAGCCGTTCACTTATTTGATTCAGATTTATTCAAGTTGATAGACATTAACAAGTCTAATTTACAAATAAAATATTTTGATCATCAGTTTTTTTTATATTAATACTTTACGCGACGTGGTACTCAAGATTTGATTTTGACATCATATTTTAGTTTTTATTTAGCTAATAGAAGTGTTAAATTTAGCCTAGTGTCATAATTATGCTATATAAAAATCAATTATATCTTTAATTTGGCAATTCTATTCCAGATTCAACGCAGTAGTGCACAGAAAGGAGCCAACCAATCGCGCTCACCTCAGTGCGGAATACCAACATGACGCACCAGCCTCTGGTGGACACGAGCATTACGATGAGTCAGGCCTAGGATACACCTCCGAGAGGGGTATACGGGGGCAAGGCAGTGCAGCTAGACGTCCAGCGAAGGCTAGCTCTTACAACCCAGGAGTCGGTTTTAGTGTAGTACATGGACATAATCAAGAAAAATCGTATTAAATGTACAAACAACCCAATAACAAAATACTGTTGATTCAGCTGTGGTTGTCACATGTCGACCTACTATATCCACGTGCTTACGAAAGTAAGTGAATGAATCGTAAAAATGTCACGATTCCGAGTTTTTTTAATCGTCTCATCGTAAATTTGTATAGAGTTTATACTAGAAATAAGGTTGTATATTAATTAAAGACAATATTTTCGTTAAATAAGTTTTATTCGTCAGCGCTGACTTGCTTTGCGAGAAAGTTAATGATAAATGATTACATTTCGTCGAGATCGATTTGGAAGAGTTCGTATGAATGATACAGTCCAGTTTAATGATGATGACCATGATCATGATGATGCCCATGATGGTGGTGGGGGATGATGTGGTGGTGAGCTGTCTTGTGGTGGACGTCAGCTCTGAAACTGTAACAAACGAAAATTGGATTTAGATATAACATGACTTCTTAGCGTCTCGATGACAATCTAAATTGTGTCGGCCCAGCCCTATTAAAATCTATTGCGTATCTTTTTAAATGTCAGTGGCTATCATAGTGTCCATCGATTAACTGTCAAATGGTTCCATTTTGTACCAAACTGACAGTTAATCGATGGACACTATGATAGCCACTGACATTAAAAAAGATACGCAATAGCCCTGCAGAATTGAGCTACTAGTTTGGCGCTTTCGATGACTGACAATGACTGACTGATGGCGAGCTTATTGGTATCAACCGGGCAACATGACATGATTTATAATTATTGTGAATTTCTAATATGTTTAAAAATCTTTGATATTTTGTATGCCTTTTGGCGGGACACAGCACGGCTCTAGTTTATTGTAACAACTTATGTATATGTACCCTGTGTTCACGAAATAAATGAATTTGAAATTCCGTGGCTGCTAGAAGTACTAAGAAATTCTTGATGGAAAAACCCAATAACACTATGACTGTGCTTACACCCAGGTCTTATGTCCACTAGACCAATGATACAGTCGTGTCATTACTATGTTATACAATGTCTTGACAACCATCGTAGAAAGCCATCCAAGAAATCGGCTAAATAGCGTCATCATCATTATCAGTAGATTCGAGTACATACCCGTGGTGGTCATCAGCGGTGTAATGAACAGTGCGCACGTTGCCGTCGGGCTCCACGAGCGAGTAGGAGCCGCTCACGTGGTCGCCATCGCGGTGCTCGTGCTGCGACTTGTGGTCGCCCGTGTGTCCGTCCTTCACGGAGTACTCGAACTTGTAGGATGGGTGGTGGTGTTCCTGGATTAGGAAAAAAATCTATGTTATTTTCGAAAGAAGTAGATGGTGTCGTGAGTTTAGGGCAAACATTGTTAAGTTTTTACCGGTGTGACCGTCGGACTGCCAAGTCATAGATCTAAAGTCGAACCCAATACACTCACCTCTGATTTTTGGGAGCTGTGCGCGTATTGTATAATTGTCAGTTGCTTCGGTGATGGAAAACATGGCGAGGAAACCAGATTTTTTTATTTTTCCTTTATTGGCCAACCAACAATTGTTTACACTGATAAAGTTTAAAGTAAGTATATAATATCTAAAGTTAGTGTAACAATTAATTACAGGTTAGCACCACATGCCCCACAAACAAATAAGATGTGCCACAAGCACTGAGATACTTCTCGACGATATGTAAAGTGGAGTCAGAGGCTCATGGCATGAGAAAGTCTGCCATCAGGTTAGGCACTAACAACACGATAAAAAAGCAAGAGAAAAATGGCCATTATTATAGCAATTTCTAAAGTAGATACCTGACCACTCAGAACTACTATCAGACTTGGCTCATTTGTTACTAAATCACGCAGACGTAGAACGCTGCACAATATTAATTAAGTAGATAAATAAATAAGCTAAAACTTACTTCTTTTAACTAGAACATTCTTATTACGATAAAATTGATATTTATTTTAAGAACCTTTCATTTATTTGAAAGGAAATACAATTGTATTTCAGAAGTAAATCATAGCATTCGTTGGGTTTGCTCATAGCTTTGAATGTACTGTTTGGAAGCTACACCATTAAAAAATATAGAGAAATCAAAAACAATAGATACTCACATGATCCCATTGGTGGTGTTCCTCATGATGTCCGTCATCGTGTCCATGTCCATGTCCACCATGGTGACGGTGTCCATCATCGTGACGATTGTGATGTCCGTCATCATGGTGGTCATGGTGTTGGTGGTGGTGGACCGGGTGGTGGATCTTAAGGTCTTGGTGGATGTCGTGACCATGCTTGTGGTGGTCGACGCGAGACTGGTGCGACACCGCTGACTGGGCGTGCGCAGTCATAGCCAGAAGACACAGGGCAACCTGACAGAGTGAAAAGATCTTTAAGTCCAATTGGGCAGAGATCACTTTTTGATGACAAAAATAATAAAAGAGTTCACAGAGTTCTCTAGCTGGAAAGATAGAGAGGAATAATAAACTACACAGCACCACTCCACTCACTCATCTAATCAGTTTTCATATAATACGATTATTCATGTTATGTTAATGCAACTACTCATGTATGTAAAGCCATGCTTCCGGGAATGTTACTTTTAAATGGTATATTCCGACATAGGAACTTAATTGTTATCATTTCAGCACTTGGCTAATTGCACACATGTAATTACTTAGTAAAAAATAGCCAGATGAAGTATCTATTATTTTTTAAATTAAATTAAGACATTATTTGATTTTTTTAATGTATTAAAATTCATTTTTAAAAGCGAATAAATCAATATTTACTTACTTGTAAAAACATTTTGTAAGATATAATATTTGTTTGTTAGCTGGACTTCAACTATGCTAAAATCGCGGATGTTTCACCTTATATTCCAATTCGTGTGTCGATTCGGGGGTGCAACTCAATTATAACGACATTAGGTTAGATTTGCACCAATTACTTGAAAAATTAACAGAGTTAATACGTGAAACCTAAGTTTCTTTTGCGGGTATCAAGGGCGCTACGATCCATTACACTGATTAATTGGAAATCCGTCAATATTGCTCACGCCAGTAATTATTCAATAAATACACTTAATTAACACGCGATCACATATCCAATTTGTTTAGGAAGGACATCACAAATACTAATTCATGAGACTGATTTCCTAATCAATGCTTATAAAACACCTAATTTGGCAACACAGTTTGTTTAGATATTCCTGAGGTGTGTTGTCGACTAGTTCACTTCGGGAATCGTGTCTTTGAGAAAACTATTAGATTGATTACGTCTTTGACTGCCTCCTTGGTCTAGCGGTCACACGCGTCTGCTGAGCATGAAGTCCTGGTACTTCCATCAGAAATTTCTCAGTAGCAGCAATGGAATTCGGATTTGAGCCCAGTTGATGGCAATAGGCTCGCCCTCTATTACATGGTACTTAGACATAACTGGCGAAGTGTGAATGTACTATCAGGTACACCTCCCTTTAGGGATTATAGGCGTGATGTTATGATTATGTACTTCGTTGTCTTGACATTTTCAAATTGCGAATATTCTAGTTAATTAAATGAATTGCTTATTTGCAACGGGTTAGTGGTATCTATTATTTTTCAACACACTTGCTCATAAAGTGGCTCTAATTTCACCGCAATTAGGCATATAATGACACCTGTAATCAAACTGTGAATTTTTCATTACCATTATTCACAAGTGAGTTATAGGTTTTTTTTAATTTTTTTGGTTGAGTTGCTTTGTTCTTAAAAAAGTTTCGATACTAAAAAGATTGTGTTCAATACTACAAATAAATTAATGTACCTATTTCTTGCTCATTTCATCTTGCAACTTCGAATTTAAATAGATAATTTCAACTTGTATATACGTTTTTAATAAATAAAACTTTTGTTTTCTCTGTAATAAAAAAACTTTGAATTCCCCATTTTGTACGTGGCTGCAACACTATCCGCAAAAAGCAAAAAAAAGAAACCTTATTCTTTTAGTCTATGGCCAATCGCCATTGTTAGATGCGCGCGCAGGAAAACTGATTAATTTTTCCCGCCATCGCCATGGCGAAATTTTTTTCACAACTCATTTTAACTGTGGAAAATGATTTTTTTGTGTTATTTTCTTCACAAGTGTGTTGAAAAACGTCGTATGATACACGTGTGTATTGATGATTACCGTCCTCGGCTCTCTTAAGACCCTAACCTGACGGCTCGGGTCTCAATGGCGCCTCAGCGGTAATCACCAACGTTACACACTTATACCATAATGTACTATTCCACGCCATTTTGTTTTACTTTCGGCTGCCAACTTTACGGACAAATTTTAACGGGCATCAATGCTGACAGATACTTCAGTAAATTATGTGCCAGAATTCGGTATCCGGAGCCGCGTTAGAGTATGTCATCCTTCGTAGATAGGGCTCCGAGCTTGCTGCTGCTGAATCTACTTTTTGCTGATCACTACTTAATTTTCTATAGGAATTTCGGATTAGTGCGATTAACTGCGGCACTCAAAGACGTTTAATGCTTACTAAAGCCATCACTTAGTACAGATATTGACACTTTAGTGAAGGTTTTGTATGTCAAATCTTTGCTAAGGGACAGCATAAGTGATCATTAAATATCTCTGAGTACGGCAGTGAGATTCGGCGTTGCCTAAATTTAATGTGACATACGAGATGTCTTGTCGGACCATAAATATACCTACCTAGATACAAAAAAGCACCTACTTCGCGTGCTAGTCCACGGACCCGGATTAAGCATTTTATACTTAACGAGGACAAAAAAGATGGGACAATATTCAACTATTAAGTATATTTATTTATTTATTTTACTAATTTTGTACACGCAGTAGACAACACAGGAAAATAACATAATATAACATGTGAGTACAAAGGTACTGTAAAAAGCAACTAATAATAATGGTAATTATAGTAATCGGTAATTATATGTATGTATGTAATATATGTGTGTGTATAATATATATGTTGTATGGTAATTGGTAATTATAAGAAGCAACCATTTTTAGAAAGAACTCAACTTATAGTGGATGAGGTATTGCCTGTCGTTGATGTCTTTTTCTCACGAAAGTAATAGTGTCATGAGCAATAGGTACGTTCTTGCTTATCAAGAAATAAAATATCGTTGCAATCGATATTATATTATTCATTTGAACAGCAAATAGTTAATTGAAATATAAAAACATACAATTTATTGTTAATTTTAAAATAATTATCAGGTTTTGTGTAAATTCAACCGTCAATTAAAACAATGGCATGTAATTTTATTGAAGAAAAAACTTTATTCGTTCAAAGCCATACGTAAGTACAGTAGGTATATAACATACTGTACGTACGTTTCAAAGTGAGGACTTAGTAAAATAGGAAAACACAGAAGAATCTTTCATTAACTACGTTGCTAAGTAATTAAATTGGGATGTTTGAGAATAGGAAATTATGGTTCAGTTATGAATAATAATAATAATTTTATTCAATTTAGATAACAGTGATCCATGTTTTTGTTAGTAGGTATACTTAAATAATATTTTAATGTTTTCGATAATTTCTTTTAGCCTTTTGAGATCAGTGACGAAGAAATGGTTGGGGAGCCAAGAGCATTATTCAGCCAGCACAATACTCAGCTCACCAACTTGATGTTCTGCACTAATACAGTTTATTTTCTCTTAAAGTATTCCTTGTCATAGCGATATTCGCTACTTAGATTTTTTTGCTTTTAAAACTTGAAGAAATATTTTTTTCCTTGATATTCAGATTTATTTATAGTGAACGATTATCTTTGAGTTTGGTCAGTTTATGACATTTTGTTCAGGTGGTCAACAGTCCGTTTTTGGCTCCTCTTGAAAACTGACCCTGCCTTTTCAAGTCTGGAAGTATTAAATATAGGTTTAGCGTTCTTCCATCAGCTACACATTTATAGTCAAGTTATCACGCTGAATATATTTACCCGAAACCTCTCTGGGCTCCTCTACCAAATAAGTTACATTAAGTAAACTGCCTACTGGGTTTTAAGTATATACCCTAGTTAATAACATCTAATTATACTATATACTAATTATAAATACCATATACTAATTATAATACACTAGTTATAAGTAGTATAAGTATACAATTATTCACAAACAATCGAATCGAAACCGAACAGAATATGCCGTATGTCTCTCTTTTTTAGGCATCACGAGAGCGAGCGAGATAGACATACGATATTTTCGACTTGGTTTCGATTCCATTGTTTGTGAATAGCTATGCTGGTCCGATACTATCGACCTTCCGCTTCTCAATAGTAACGTTATCTTAGTACAAACATCAAGCTACCCGACACTGTCAAAATTTACGTTCCCATTCAAAATTGAACCTAATGCTTTGGCGATAAAGTTGTTTTTTTTTTAAAGAAATTTGACAATCTATAGTAGTTTGATGTGATGGCATCTGTAACTTATGATTATTGCTATAGCTTTTTGGGATAATAAGTACATATAAATAAATATCACATAATTATATTCTGCAGTATCCAATGTTTTAATGTGAGTAGATTACATTTTTCAAGTACTTTTTTGTAAACATTTTAATACAGTTAACATGAAGTAAATATAGAAATTAAAACAGTCTTAACAATCCTCAAACTATAATACATAGTTGAGTATAATATTGTTCCAGCTAGTTACATTGTATATGACGAATAAAACATTGCATAGGTGCCTGTAATTATTTATTGATAGATAGGCCAAATTGATGGGTAGAAGGCCAGTTATTATTGGTTAGAAAAAGTGAAAATTAGTAAATATATTTTATATTTGAGACTGTACATTTAGTTAACATTTATTATGAGGAAGAGTAAGTATTCGTTTCTCAACGACTTGTTTAGTGTTTGCGATTCGCTCTATAAGGGTTAGGTTGTTGTTGTTGTTGATACACCTGTTGCCCACGGCCATATTGGCCGAGGTCAATGTCCTGGTAGCCGCGTTTTGCATCGTTGTCATCTCCGTACCCGCGTCTCGCGTCGTGGTCATCTCCGTACCCACGTCCGCTGTTTCTCGCGCGTTCCGACAAGCGACTTAAGCGGAGGTGCTCGAGCAAAGCGTCAAAGTCTGGGAACTCCTTTTTTTCGTTTGTCCTGACGTTCTTTGGTAGGATTAGGATCTGACCACCGGGTCCGCGGGTGTAGTCCCTGCCGCCTGTTTTAAGGTATCTGTAGTCAAGAATCCAGGTAGGCTGGTAAAAGTCTGGACTGTAGACGTCAGCGATGATTCTGAAAACGATTGGGAAATCTGTTAATGGTTTCCAGTGGAGCAATATGTTGACCTCTTCAAGATAAGGCTTGTTCCGTGTTTCAGTAAATAAACACAACTACATATTATCAAGTTTAAATAAATAAATAAATTGAAGAAACTTACTTATTTTGCTTTTCAATATCTGGGTGACCCTGGAAAATAAAACACATAAAATAAATATATATTAAAAAAAAAATATAAATATAATAATAATAATACGTAAATATCTTTTAAGTCACACAGCCAACTCAAACCTACAACTTGTCAGTCAAACATCAGGTCTCACTTACATGATTGGGTAGTGGGTCAGGTGACCTCAGGATCAATGGACCAGCGTTGTCTTCATCCTTGAAGTCCAGTTTCACTGGTCCCTGGCGGCCACCATCACGGTAGTCGTTCCTTCGGCTGTCACGATACTCGTCTAGGCGCAGACGCGATTGTTCGTCGCGGCTTCGGATCAGTTCCAATCCATCCTCGAAGCGGTACCGACGTTCGTCGTCATGGACACGGATTGGCAGCGCGGATTCTGCTGCCTTCAGTTCTGGTTGTGCATTTTCGGTGTCAGCCGCTATGGCCACCGAGGCGGTCGCTAGTAGTAGTAGCTGAAAGGAATAAGGTTGGAAGGTGTCTTAGTCTGCCAAATGACATAGCCAGAATATCGTTGATGTCACTTTTACTCGGTGGTACTAGAAAATACACAGCTATGGAAACGCCTATTCAAACATATGTATTGAATGAGCGAAGGTCGCTACAAGCATTAGCATGGAAGTGTAGTCGTGTGGACTTGACAAGGTTACTAGAGCTTCCAGGATTTCCTATTAGTAAAAGAAAGGTGCATAAACAGAAGAAAACTCACGTAAAGCATGTTGCAAAGCGATCCTCTAACTAGACGTTTATAAAAGTTGCTGCACAAATAAATACTGATACATAATCAATATAATTGGTACTTATGTATGGGCAATGTACCGGATTTAGAGGCAATTGTTGTGTATCCTTACAGTTTTAAACGCTATTTTAATTGTTTTGGGGTTAAGTGGTCTTAGGAGGAGTATTTTATTGTTTCGCCTTTTAGGCCCTTTTTAGCTCTCTAAAACTATTGAGAACTATTATTAACTATTATATAACTCTTATTCGATGAAATAGATTTCTAAAATACATACACCGAAAACACCTACAATTATGCACTGAAGAAATATCTAAAAGTAAATGATATAAAAGTTAAAAAACCGAATTAAACAATTTAATTATTCATAAATTAATCATTTTAGAGAAAGCCACACGTCAACACAAAATGGATGAATGCTAGTCATAATAATATGCTAGTGCAATATTGTGCAACACGAACCCATCATTTGTGTGAACGATTCACTCTTGGCAGTTTCTTCATTGTCTTTAATACAGTGATTACGATCGTGGCTCTGTGTGATTGGCTAGAGTTTATTGAACTATTAGTAAAGTACATTAATATTATTAATATCGCTAGAGATTTAGTTGGGTAGTTCGAATGGTGTTTCCTTTTCTCATGCTTGGGCGAACTTGTCGATCACTTTACGGGCACAAAATATATATATAGCATATGCAATGATAGCTTTTTGTCGATGACTGTCTCATTGGGGTAGTGGTCGCATGAGGTTCTGGGTACGATTCCATGGTCAAGTAAAGTTTCATTGGGTTTTTCCATCAAGCATTTCTCAGTAGCAGTCACGGAGTCTGGATTTGTGCCCGGTTGATAGCAATAGGCTTAGATATCAAGCATTTTTGTCATACCTATTATTGGAATCAAATATAACAGCTCACAACTTAGGACCCAGTAATATTAATGACAATACGTGGTGCTAGGCAACTGGGCCTATCCCAGTTGTATACGTCCCTGTGTGCCTATTGGCCTTGTTCTGTTCTGTCTTCTGCTGATATGGAGGGAAGTGGAAATTATGTTTTTCCTACTCCTCCGCTATTATTTTCCGATTAATTTCGTTGCGGGATCCAAGACAGTTAAATCGTTTCCCTGGGACTTCGTCGAGCTTCATTGTCTCGGCGCTTTTCTTGTGGTCGCCACTGTTGATTCTGACTTATAGGAGTTACAGTGGTTTGGGAATAGAGTGGCGGGCTTGTCCCATTTAAAAATACCGCTTCGGGGAATACAGGTGTGATCTTGTATGTCATGATCCAATGACCAAGTTGTAATATCTACGTACAGCTAATCATTCTATCGATTTAAATACATTAAAGGTAGAGCCTTTAATGTATTTAAATTCCTCCAGGTTCCTGCTGGAGGAATAATATCCCACGTTCTGGCTGGAGGAACATCTACAAGTTACGGCAGCACATCTTGGCTACGAGGAACCCCTACTGGTTCTGTCGTACGCATCGGACTTCCTACACTGTGTAATGTTTGTGTTTTTCTATATGGTTTTTATTTTTAATTCGCTGCTGGAGTTAGGAGTAGGTTGTATAAGTAATTGATACCTCATTGTACATCGTTATAAATTGATTTTATTTTTAATGTTCTAGAACAAAAGCTCGAAATTTAAAAATGTCAGGATGACTGGGAACCGGGTCGTCAGATTCAGGCTACGCCAGGGCTCGGTACGAAAAACATCTCAGATACGAAGCTTACTAGTTTCTTGAGCAATATAATATAATTTTCATTACTGTGGTCTGCGTCGTAAAGAAAAGTGCCCGAGTGACGACGTTCCTCGGCCCTCCTCCTCGATCCTCCGCTTCGGGTCTCCTCTTCGGCACTCCTGACGTCCGCCGGCTACTGCTACAGCCGGAGGGACGTTACCTTGATCCTCGCGCCTCTTCTGCGTCTGATGGAAGCTGAAGATTGACGGCAGGCTTCAACCGGCCCCTTTGCGAGCTCAACGACTGGAAGGCCTGACCTGAGGCTTTCCATCTGAAGAAACCCCTGGACTTCCGTATCTAAGGACCTTCACCCCGGTTTCCCTGACTTTGTATAGTATTTTCAATTAGAATTCTCCAGCATCCGGTAGGTAGGGCCTGATAGATATTTTAGGTTTAATTGTTTTTATTTTCTTATATTAAATAACTAATTTCAATAAAAAGGCGCGGGCCCACCGCGGCGCATGCTGTGCACGGGCACGCGGCGCATTTTAGCTGCGTGTATTAATTTGTTTGACAACGTGGGTCTACGTTTCCACTGGAGTACACGAATATGACCCACGACTATGTATAGCGTGGCACGGCGCACGGAGAGGCTACGCACGTGGCACTGCAATCCACAGACACGGGCTTCATTGCGGGAGATGTGGGGAGGTGAGACGGGCGGGAAAGCGAGAAAACATGAAATGCATCCGTTCCACAAGGTGTATGACTGAAAACTGCGCTGCGATAAGTGAGCTGTACATAGTCTAGGGTCATATTCGTGTACTCCAGTGGAAACGTACACCCACGTTGACAGGGTTGAGCTATGTAACCGCCTATTCGAGCAAGCCACGCATGTATCAAGGACGTCAATTCATGCGTAGCCTCTCCGTGGGTTGCAGTGGACACAACCACATACATTTTCTTCCAAAGCGAAGCTTCATACACGTGCGTAGCCTCTCCGTGCACCGCGGTGGGCCCGCGCCTTAACCTGCGCCACGTAAACCCTTTCCGTCTCATTGGCCAAAATACCTATCATTGTTAACTCTGCTGAGTGAATTTTGTTTTTAAATGTCACAAAAAACTACATTTGTCATTAGATTAGGTACTATAAATTCCTTTATTTGAGAGGAGAAAGTTGTAGCCGGCGTATATTTGATTTACGAGTCTCTTCTACTTCCACATCATGTCAATCACGTGAACGGAAGAGTTGTTTTATTTTGCCCGAAACCGGCATTCTAATATAATTCTACGGAAGGATAACTGGCGTACTCTATTTATCTATAATCATAAAGTAGTTATAATGTAGGTATTGTTGTTTTCCAGGTGTTAAATTGTATTGTTTGGGTATATAAATTACAACGTATTTTACAAAATACCGTATCCGCACTTGCGTCTTCAGTTTTCCGTACCGATGCAATTATCTATTATTATTTGTGTTTATTAGCTTGGGCGATTCTCCCATTTCACCGCGCGGACGAGCGGCACTGACCGCCTCTCCGCGCGGTGCACCGCCTATACATTTGCTTCTTTACCTTTGCCCGACCTCGCAGACGAGTGGTGTGGTAGTGTCGTTTGAGAATCGCCAAACACAGACCCATTTCGTATGTCAGCTAGCAACAAAAAGATATAATAATTCACCAATCTCAAACGTTCATGTCATCGTCCGCTGCTTCTGTTTTTTGATGGGCCTTTGACTATTTATTTTATATTGTTTTGGTGTACATTTAAGGGTATTTACTACATATTTCATTTTCTATTTGTTCTTTCATCGTGTGGTTATTGCTTAATCTGGTGTCAGAATGTTTATGCCACCTATGGGTTTATCATTAAAGAATCATCATCATCAGCCTATAATGTTCCCACTGCAGGGACTCGAGTCTCCTCTCTAGGAGAGGGATGGGCTATAATCCACCACGTGGGCCCAGTGCGTGTTGGTAGATGTCACATGTCTTCGAATTTTTGGTTCTAAGATATAAGGTATTCCTTCACCGTTTTGAGAGCAGCGGTGATGAAATAAATTACACAAAGTAATGCACCTGCCTGAATTCGAACCCACGACTTACTGTTCGTAAGTCGAGGCCGCCACTACTGGGCCACCGCTGCTGTACTTTACATGCCCCGTAAGAGTAAGTATCATCATCATTTCAGAGATTTTTCATTGACCTGTTGTGTTTATGCACATAAGACTTTGATTTATTTAAATCAAAGCTCGTTAATTGCACTACTACACGCAAGGGTCGGCTGAATATTGCATTAGGGCATGAAATAACACAACGATTAGCGCTTAATACCTTTATATAAGGTTAGCATTTGCATGATTATAATAATTATCGTTAGTAAAAAATTATGAACATATTTATCACAACTATTTAACAGAATACCATTTTAACATTGCCGCCGATCAGTCTTAGTTTTAACAAGGAATACGCTTATTTATATCTTAATTTAATTACGCGTAGCGATTTTACGTTGTTGGTCATGTCTGTAGAAACGAGGGTTGATGCGAGAGGCATGGCCGAAGTAAGGTGTGAGGTGCGATGGGTATCCACGACGCTCGTCGAATTTGCGGCGCTCCTCCCAAAGCAGACTCTCTTCACGATCGCGGTCTTCTTCTTTCCGTTTGTCGTCACGTTTGTCGTCCCGTTTCTCGTCACGTTTGTCGTCACGTTTGCCGTCACGTCTCTCGTCACGTTTGCCATCACGCCTGTCGTCACGTTTCTTGTCATCACGGCGACCGTAACTGCCCAGTTTTTCATAAACAGTTATTTGACCGATGTCATATTTGCGGTCGTCATCGCGGTCGTGTCCACGATCTTTGCGTCCCTCATCGCGGTCGCGTCTATCAGCACCACGATGTCTGTCTTCTTTGTTGTCCCATTTAGGACCGTAGCCCCATCTGACGACTCCGCCTTCGTGGCCACGGCTCTCTTCTCCACCGCGTTCTTCATTCTCGCCGCTCTCTTCTGAACTTTCTTCGGAGCTTTCTTCTGAGCTTTCTTCTGAGCTTTCTTCCGAGCTTTCTTCTGAACTTTCTTCTGAACTTTTGCTTTCATCGCTTTCTTTCTTCTTTTTATCGTCATCTTCTTTTTCTTTACTTACTTCCTTGTCTTTCTTTTCGTTTTGATCTTTTTTATCATCATTATCATCTTTCTTACGGTCATCGTCTTTGTGGTCATCTTCTTTGTGGTCGTCGTCCTTGTGGTCATCGTCTTTGTGGCCATGATGTTCAACTATGTGATGGTGATGGTCCGAATAGTGGACGATAGCGTTGAAACTGAAAAATATAAACATATGTAGTACGAAATTAATAGATTATTTTACCACAAATTGATAGAACTGAGACAAAATTCAGTTTTTTTTTCATAAAATAGAATACTTAATGAAAGTTTCGTACAAAGCTTATGTCTTTTATATATCTCAGTTATATTTGGAAATGAGCTATTTAAAACTAACCCGCTCTTTTTGTCCGCGTGGTACGTGACGGTACGCTTGCGACCGTCAGGTTCTATCAGCCAGTACTCGCCCTTCACCTCATCTCCCTTTCTCGACTCTTTCTGACCTTTCTTGTCATGTGTATGGGGATCATTCACACTGTATGAGAACTCGTATGATGGATACGACCACGCCTGAAAAATAAAATTTTAATGAGACCGATGTAAATTGCAAGAAGCCCAAACTTTACTCTCGTGAACCGGGATGAGTATTTATCGATCTAAGTTAACTGCTAGGTAAAACTAGGTGTAAACCGGAAACTAAGGGCAGGAAAAACAATATTTCAATAAACAGTTAGATCTTCAACTTTTCAGTCGTCCAGTGAATTAAATTAGATCATTTGTCCCCGTATGTGGTTATTTTGTTTGCGGTTTAGTATGTGGAAGAGTAGTAAAACTGCAATCAGTGGGCTGATTAGGACCACCACACTTGAGGTGAGGTGGGTATTGGAAGGACCTGTATTTTCCAGAGCGCTTAGTTTTGTTGTCAGCGGCTAACTTAAGTGCGTTTCTTACAGTAAAAACTTGTTAGACTTACGTATTCCTCATGATGCTCAGGCTTCTTGGAACCGATATGTGACAATTCACCATGATGGCCATGGTGGTCCTTGTGGCGTATTCTTATATGTTGTTCTGAAACCGCGTGACGTCCATCGCCAAGCACACACAGTGCTAAGCTTAGAAGGATTAATGTCTGAAATCAAAATAGGTGGTTAAAAAAAAAACGTTTCGTTTCCAACAAGCTCATATAGTTATCTAATTCTGATGAAGCGCTAATCACTATTATTAAATCTTCACTGCAATAAGATAATTCGATAGATATGGGTTAGCGTTCGACCTTTGCGAAGCGTTTCTAAAATTAATGCAGCCAATAAAATTACATGGAAACTGAAACAATTTATTGTTGAATGCGCAGTTACGAAATCTCAGGCTGCCCAAATCGTTTCAAAATTATTAAGTTTTGAAAAATCAAGATTAGGATTTCTTTTATCTTATTTCAGATTAAGATAAAATCAAAGATCAAAAACAATGAGACTTACCTTACGAATCATCGTGAACCTTTAGTGAATCCCTAAACTGAATTGATATCTTTCGTGATCTCATCACGTATTTATACACATATCGTTTTGGTTTTAAACATCTGTATCCTGTAATACAATACACTTATCTTCAATTATTTGTGATTTTTTGTAGATTTTCTCGACCTATGGATGGGTGTGTCGATTAATGCTATGAAGAGGAAACGAGATTTTCCAAACTAGTGTAAATTGTAGCGCGTGTTCTAAATATTTAGTTATAATTGTGTTTGTTCATTTTATTTTTAGTAGAGTCTCCTTTCAATTATGACTTCTATATTACCTATAATCATCTATAATTGAACCGGTATCGATTACCGACCAGTTTTTGACATCAGTTGTCAGTAGTTGTAATCCGTAACTACCATTTAGATAGAATAATTGAATAGTAGGATCAATTAACAGTTTCGCAGGTGTTAATAGGCAATATTTAATTTAGTTTTTAATGAGGAAGGAAATGGCTTATGAATGCCGAACAGCCTATGTAAATTTACTTCAAGACGTAATTTACATAAATATTACACGTTAGGTCATCTGCTTAGTTTTTTTCCAACTATGTTGGCGACGGCTTCCAAGCTAAACGGATGTACCTGAATATCAAAATTTTGACATGAGGCGAGCTATATGAGCTCCACAACCTAGTTCGTACTGGGTATAACGATACCTCTTGGGAAGATTGGTTGTCAGACTTTCGGTTGCTACCTGTAAAGCCCAAGATCTACAAATAATAGCTATGATCTAGGGCTGTAAGGCGCTTTGCACATGGAGCAACTATTGCAGCAACTGGCAACTGGCAGGCAACTAGCTGTTTACATATATTTTGCAATTAGAAACTATCTTAGTCATCGATTACAGCAACTGAAAACGGTTGACGATCACCGGAACTCGAAACTCGAGTTGCTATGTGTGCGCAATCCAATTGAAATATATGTACCTAAACAGCTAGTTGCCAGTTGCTGCAATAGTTGCTCCATGTGCAAAGCGCCTAAGATGCTTAACATACATGTTTGGTGTTTAACTGTCCCTCAATAAGGGGGGTCTACCCTCCATATTAAACTACTCAGCCTCTTGAAGCATGCAGGGGACTAGATAACTCCCCACCAATCTCATATATAAAAGTACCAAATTAAGCAACTGACTGTCTCGTTGGGCTAGTGATCGCAAGCGTGACTGCTGAGCATGAGGCCCATTCTGGCCCCTCCCGCTCTGGGCAGCGCGGAAGGGAGTGAAAGACTTCTACTGACTAAAAACCACCCATGTTCCTTCTTAGCCCTTGCGCCGAGGCCGCGGTATCCCTTTCGAACAACCCGCAGCCCCGATGGGAGCATGAGGCCCTGGGTTCGCAAAGTGTTATTGGATTTTTCCATCAGGAAGTTTTCATCAGGGTAAATAGGTATTAAATGGAAGGAATATCAAACGGGACTTTAACATAACTGGTGAAATGTGGGTCTACTTGATAGGTACACCTCTGCCTTACGCTACGGGGGTGACGTCGTGGTGTTATGCAAATATAGCAATTATTTCTGAATAAAATTATATGTAGGTACAGTCCGATATAATTTCTGGTATTCGGATTAACTAAGTAATGATCAGAGACGTTGTTGGTGCACGCCACGTTTTAATATTTTCATAAGGGAGTTTGTAGATGGTGAAACCTGTAAATAAGGAGATTACGAAACTGCTAAAGCCTACGTAGCATTAATTACGGTTTCCTTTTGACCTAATATTTTTGCCTAATAATGTTACTTAGTTCGGTTCAACTTGTCCCGCCATCTCCTGCGAGGTCCACCGCGTCACCTTCTGGTTGTGTCATGGTTCCACAACGGGGTCCACATTGGCCCTGGATCAAACGTTTTGGAGAGCATGCTGGAGGCCTTGGCCCAGCAGTGGCTTTACACAGGCTTACAGTAATATTATTTGTCTAAAATTGAAATCGCAGAAATTGAGAATTGCTTTGGCGCCTACAAACATAGTTGCGGCAAACAGACGTGAAGTCACATTTTTAGATTCCTACAAGAAAAAAAAGAAAGCAAAAGAAGAGTTTTTTGAAGTGAAAACTTCTGTAGTGGCAGCGTTGTGCACTTTTTCTGAGATGGGTAAAAACTGTTAAACTCGCGTCTGGAGGACACGTGACCTAATCGTAAGACGGTGCAGGGCGTTTGCGCGAATGTGTGTGTCAAATAAATGAAATGTCAAGTTGATTTTTCTGAGAGATAAACTTTTTAATTTATAATAATTGTAATAGTTCTGAAGTGTTAATTTTTTATGTAATATAAATTGTCATGTTTGTGTACGATAGCGCAATAAATGAATATTGTACTGATAAATGAAGTAATTCAAAAATACACAGCGTTAATGTTCAAGTTTTTACTTCTGCCGGCACTCCCGGGGTGCAACCCGTTGTTTTTTTTTTAAATTATAACAGCCTTTCAGCTTAACTTTTGATCAACAACGTTTAACGAGGTCTATCTGTGAGGTGACCATTCATCACATTTATGACTCGTTCATGCCTCAGAATACACTGTAACCCGTTGGCAGTTATTTTTTTGTGAGTAGTGGGAACCCGAAAGTTTGCCAACAAATCTTACCAAGGAGTATCGTATTAACCAGTGATTGGGTTGTGGACGTCATATAGGCAGTCGTTCCATGTAATTTTTTCTTATTCTAATTTATTTTTCTTTTTTCGTGTCGATAGCAATCTAAATTAAAGCGGCCGAGAATGTGGTAACAAATATGGCATCTTCTTCTTTTATCCAAATGGGGTAATTATACGTTGAATTGTTTTTAATTTGTGCCATTTTAGTCATGATTTACCTGAAATATAACAATTGGTTTACTTCACATACCAATACCTCTAAACCGCTGCAAAAACGAGCAGGAGTTAAAAACAATAATTATCAGATCCGCTCAATGAACTCGATCATGCAACATTAATCGTGGTATTTATTTTTATTCATTGCTATAATACTTATACATTTGTGAATTAAGAAGTTCTACGCATCAATGCACTGAAACAGTTTCATATGTGTGTTCAGTTTCTTTTTGATTTCTAATGGATACATCAGCAATGGAAGCTGGCGCTATATTTTGTATATTTAGTTAAATGAACGACGCCATCAACCAAGAGGTACCTATCATCCCAACCAAGCTACTGTCCAGCCACAGACGTAATAACTTTGAAAAGGCTGTGAAAGGTTAATATCCATTGTAAAGCCTAGCTCGATCCCTATATAGAAGAAGATATTAGAAATTATATCGATACTAATTATAATAAATTTAGATATCCACATAATTATACCTTTGTAATAATGTAGTTTATTATAATTTTATTGAAATAGACATAATATCGATAACCATGCAACATCAGTTTTCTTTCACGGCAGCGCCTACCTATAAGATTTAATGCATGTTGGTTTAATACATTTTAATGCTGGCAGAGTTCCGTGGTTTTCATTTAGATTGAGAGTTAAAACTCCTTGAAACCAGTTGATATTTAGAAACTGTAACTGGTCTGCCAATTGCACGATATCTTTTCTGTTTTTCTCCACTCTTATAATATATAACAATTTTTAGCAGCATATAGCAGAATATAGTATAAAAGAACGTGTTATTATTCAAAACCAAAAACTTTGGAAAGGTTCATGTCTTTTTGAACAACATTTACTTCAAATGGGAAGATGATGTAATAGTACATAATGGTACAAGTGTGTAATGTTGGTGATTACCGCTGAGGCACCATTGAGACCTGAGACGTTAGGTAAGGGTCTTAAGAGAGCCGAGGACGGTAATCATCAATACACACGTGTATCATACGACGTTTTTCAACACACTTGTGAAGAAAATAATACAAAAAAAACATTTTCAACAGTTAAAACGAGTTGTGAAAAAAAATTCGCAATGGCGGGAAAAATTAATCAGTTTTCCTCTATGCGCCCGCATCTAACAATGGCGATCGGTCATAGGGCATACATTTATTACAGAGAAACAAAAATTTTATTTATTAAAAACGTATATACAAGTTGAAATTATCTATTAAAATTCGAAGTTGCATGAAATGAGCAAGCAATAGGTACATTTATTTATTTGTACTATTGAACACGATCTTTTTTGTATTGAAATTTGTTTAAGAACAAAGCAACTCAATCAATAAAATTAAAAAATAACCCTATAACTCACTTGTGAATAATGGCAATGAAAAAGTCACAGTTTGATTACAGGTGTCATTATGTGTGAAATTAGAGCCATTTTATGAGCAAGTGTGTTGAAAAAGTATTTCTAACAACTTTTGCTTACGGAACCTTTAAACAAGAAGATAAAAAAAGACTTCATTAAAAAAATTAGCGCTAATTTTAATTTGCGTATAAAAGCAGTGTATATTACAGAAATCAGTACAACGGGCGTAGAGTCAGTCTTGTTTGAGCAGCAGTCAGTTCTGGTTGCTTTAGTGACGTTACGTTTAAATGTGATGGTGGCCGTGGGAGAGATGAACATGATGATGAGGCGACGAATGGTGCACGATGGCGTTGAAACTGAAACAAGAAAGATGATTTTTTTAGGTGTGACTGTGATGTGAGTAAGATACATGTTGATAGGTAGGGACTACGGGCCTTGACCAGTAACGACAACGTTCAGTGTTCATGTTCTTGAACGACTTTTAACACAATCAGCTTAATTTTAACCGACTTCCAAGAAGGAGGAGGTTCTGTATTCGTGTGTATGTTTTTTTTAACTTGAACTTTGTAGAGACCATCTAGTAAGCTGAGCATTTATGTCTGATCTTTGTAGTTATTAATTTCTCATTTAGTTGAGAAACAGCGCGATTGTTTAGAAAATATATTTTTGGCGACATGTTTTAAGTAACAGCCTAAGGAATGTTGCTGACATTAAAATACTTGGCAAAGTGCATTATTTAATCAAGTTAAAGTATTGAGTTTAGTACTTTTTTTGTGGCGAAGCCTAGCAGGAGGCTTATTTAAAGTCACTAATTGTTGGATAGGACGAGCTGCCACAAAATAAAAACCATCACAAATATCTTACCCGGTGTGATCATCAGCCTTGTACTCGACCTTCCTGTGTGTGCCGTCGGGCTCAACGAGCTCGTAGCCTCCCTTCACGAGGTCTCCGTGGCGGAGCTCATGCTGGGACTTCACGTCTCCCGTGTGGTGGTCGTGCACTGAGTATGCGAACTTGTATTCGGGGAATGCCTGTGAATGTATCAAAGATATAGATTTTGTTGCTATTTAATGAGATTGGCATCCATGCTTCGCCAGCTGCGAGTCTGTAGGGGCATAAAGAACAGGCTGTATTGTTCCTTATCCTCATTTAGACAAGGGAGCATCCTCAACTAGATGAGTGTAGTGTCGGGTGGGATACTATCCGCCGGTTGATGTTATGTTTTGATATAGGTTAATCGTACGGTTGACTTTAATATCGCTATGAAATGAGAAATTAGTTCGAACGAGGCAGTATAGATGTCGCCAGAAGTTTCAACGAAGTGTAAGTATACAATATTCAGATAAAACAAATAAATATTAAAGTTTTTAGAGCTAGCTATATTGCTACTAAATATATAATGAATAGTCGACTATAAACTATTATGCACATAATTCATGTCAATTATTAATAATAAAAGCTCTTTATGTCTTTTGATAAGTATTAGACCTTTACATACAAATGTTGCCACATAAAAACTGGACTAAGCATACAGGAAGTTGTTTAAAGTAACCGCAAACCTTTCGCTTGCTACATGGAATATTTTACTGTGCAATTACTCCTCGGGGAGTTTATTGAATAAATAATTTATGTTTGACTAATATTGGCTAGAAATGTCTGGTTGTTTTCTTGGTAATTCTTAAAGACATGTTGGATTTAATTCTTAATGTTTAGAGGACTGGGTTGGATTTTCATATCGAAGATGTGATGCTGTACTTGTGATTGAGAACTTATCAGCTCGTTTCATTTCATTGGACACACTGGGTTGCTTGGGTTTTGGTACGGTTTATGACTAAATTTAAACCGTTACTTACGGGATATCTTCCATGATTTTTTCGCATTTTCCGTGTTTTTACCTGTGATCATGGGCACTTGCAAAGCGTCGAGATATCGGGAGCTGACCATAATTGAAAATCACAGAAAATATCCCGTAAATGACACTGTACGTATAAGTATTTAAAATTTTGTAACACTCTAGTTAATAAAATAAAATAGATGAATTGCATTGTAGGAGTAGGATACATTGTCATTAGCAAGTACAACATAATGGACAAACTGCATGCTTCATAGGCGTAGTAGAATAACTTTACTTTTGTGCTGTAAAAATCAATCAAAAAAAGAAAATTTTGTACTTACGTATTTTCATTTACGCGATTAACTGTAAATACTTTTCTTTTCAAACTTACATAATGGTCATGGTGCGGTATATGGTGAATGGGTTCAGGTACATGGTGTTGAAGTATTGGCACGTGGTGGTGGATGGGAATGGGGATGTGGTGGATGGGCTGGTGATGGTGGATCGGGATGTGAATGGGGTGGTGCGGCCCATCGTGCTTCTGCAGCTCCTGGTGCGAGATCGCGGCGTGGTGATGGTGGTGGTGGAACGGGAAGATGGCCTGGCAGGCAGATATCACCGCGAACAAAGTCAGGACCTAAAAGAACGTAAATATTGGTTATCGTTTAGTTATAATCTGTTCATGGGAGCATCGTCTCAACTGTAGGACGGTTTTTGTATAAACCATGACTAACTCCAAAGTGCTCATTCATAAGCACCGAAATATTACCGCGCTGGATCAGGATCAGATTAGTAACATGAGGCGAAGTGGTACCAAGACTTCATCATTCTCCTGCCCTTAAGTCCAATTTATTTGGGGTCGGCGCAACATGTCTTCCTCTTCCATACTTCTCTATTTCTCGTCATGTCAGCAGTCACCTCCTTTCCAGCCATGTCATTCTCCACGCTTGTGAAGTAATATCTGCTCAAAAATACTACTGTTTTGTTGCAAATGCATTTTTTTTAAAGTTCGTTTTGTAGGTCTCCGTCACAATCTTTGACAGTTTCTGTTTAGAATTCGCCTTGTTTACACAGTCTGGAGAGGTAAAGCCTGATTCTTTGACTAGTAGGTATACCTTTTAACCAGATTCAAAGTATTAATTATTTACAATGAACATAAAAAGGTCATCATCGCCATTAACTTACTGACCAAATTATTGAATTTAATAGTGAAAAAGTTCTCGATCATGACCCTTTCATAGGAGATACAAAAGTTTTACTACTGCACGCTGTCATAGGCACGATCTAAATCTTAATTTTTCATTGGTACAATTGAATACTAAGCTAAGTTCAAAATCTGAAGCATTTATACAAATTGAACTGATACAATTCGTACTTTTTGAACGTCAAAACTTGTAAGAGAAAGTCCCCAAAAGCGCTGGGCCACAGGTCTTCTCGCTATGAGGAGGAGTGGTCCGTATCTTCGTGGATGTCACATGTCTTTGAATTTTCAGTTCTTGGACAATGTTTTCCTAACTATGTTTGAATCTATGACCTTATAAGTCTACTTTAGTAACATTTGATTATTTAGAGCACTATGTTAATTGAAATTACAACCGAAATTATTTAAATAATAAACATTTTTATGATAGCGTAACGGTAGGGCTAATTAAAAGTAATGGTGTTATATAAACTTGAAATGAGGGTTACTCTAATCATAATTGTTTTATGGTTAAGGTCAGTATAATAACGATGAGATAATTTTAAAGAAATATGGGAATAGTAAATGCAGGTTAACGCAACGCACAAAATTGAGATTATGTTATGTCTTACGGCATTTTATTCAAATCACAAATGAAAAATTGTTTTTTTAACTTACGGTGGGTTCGATGCCCAGTAGGGCTATTGCGTATCTTTTTAAATTTCAGTGGCTATCATAGTGTCCATCGATTAACTGTCAAATGGTTATGGTTTGGTACAAAATGGAACCATTTGACAGTTAATCGATGGACACTATGATAACCACTGAAATTTAAAAAGATACGCAATAGCCCTAGCAAATAGTTATTGGGTATTTCCATCCACCACTTAAATGTGGGTGTACTATTAGGAAACCCTCTGCCTAACCCATCGGGAGTTACAGGCTTGTTGTAATTTTATTTAACTTATGGTGCAAAACCTTTGTGATTTAATTTTCTTTGGGAACTGTTGTGAAAAATAGCTAAAGCACACTCAAAATTCCTTTTCTTCGATACAATCCCTAACAACGATTACTTAATCCTAATTATTTATAAACTACAGGAACTTACTTTAGAAACCATTTTAAAATTAATCACGACTAATTAACACTGAATATGCTCTCGATATGAAAGCGTATAGACAATACTGCCAACAGCTTTGGTTCATTAGTTTATATAGAGGTTTTAATTGTCTGGGAATTATTAGAGCAAAAATCCATTGATCAATTTCTCAGGGTTTGCTAACCGCCCTATCGTAACTGTGGAAGTATGCACTTAAGTACATATATCGTTCAAAGCCGTCCGATAGAACGGATGTTTGCTTGAAACGAATACCTGTGTGTACAACCAAAATTATTGCTGAAAAATGATGATGGATTTAGTCTTTCAGGTAATTTGCCTATAAGTCATTCTGTAGGTTTTTATGATCTGGGTACGGTATGCAACCGCACCTAGACCACTGGAGACCACAAACGGGGTAATGTGGGAAAACTAAGTGGACACACGATCTCATTAAAGTGGCCGGAAGAAGCTGGATAACCAAGCCACAAAACTGCCAAAAGTGAAGAGATTTGGAAGTGACCTACACTCGGCGTTAGGTGGTCAAAGGTAGGGCACGCCACGATAGTGGCGGTAAGTCCCCTCTTTGAGGAGTGGCTGGAGAGGCGCCACGGCGCCCTCACCTTCCGTCTGACGCAGGTACTCACCGGACACGGTTGTTTCGGGAGGTACCTGCACCGAATCAGGCGGGAGGAAAAGCCCGGTTGTCACCATTGTGAGGATCGGCCGGAGGACACGGTGGAGCACACCGTGGAGGTGTGTCCCGCTTGGGCGGAGCCCCGCCGTGTTCTCGTAGCGGCGATCGGCGGCGGCGACCTCTCGCGTCCGGCCCTGGTGCAAGCCATGGTCCGGGGCGAGGAGGAATGGGACGCCGTCGCCTCCTTCTGCGAAGCAGTGATGCTAGCGAAGGAGGTGGCGGAACGTGAGAGGGAGAGAACCTCTCGTCCCAGCCGCCGCGGGAGGCGCTCCGGGCGTCGGGGGCCACGTGATGGCTTCCGGCCACCGTAGACGCGGGCCTGTGGACGGTGAGTGATGGGTAAGCTCGCCGTCCGTCCGTCTTATGACGACAACAGGCCGTGTCGACGGCGCGTTCGTGTTCCACGCGCGCCTCAAAGAGATGTCAGCAACATGGAAGGGGCCCGCAAGGGCCGACGCCTGTCGAGGCTGCGGGTTGTCCGCAAGGGATACCGAGGCCTCGACATGAAGGGCGAAGAAGGAACATGGGTGGTTTTTAGTCAGTAGAAGTCTGACACTCCCTTTCGCTCTGCCCAAGAGCGGGAGGGGTTATTTAAAAAAAAAAAGGTGGTCAAAGGTTGAGAGCTCTCTCTCATCTTCAACGAATAGAACCACAAGGAGAAACCGACGGAAGAAAACATACTAAAACTATTTCAGTATTACAAATTATGTATCGGTTTTCCCATCGCCTGAAAAACAAAAAAGAATCAACTAAACGTGACGAATCTAGTACCACAAAATATTTTGGTGTTATATGAACTAAGATAATTATAGACTACGTAAATACTTTGTTGTCTTTAGTCGCAAGTCAAGCGTTGATTTTTTGTCCCACCTTTTAAATTTCGTTCCATCGATTCTCGGTATTGAATGTTAAAGAATTTAAGTTACATGGTTATTGGTACATTATTTACCGCATTTTTAAACCATTTGTTTCGGTATTAATAGTATGTTATTATGTGTTTCGTTAGGTAAGGCATTTCATCGCATTCAATTGAACCGTTGACCGCATAGCGTAGTTCCTGTTTGGACTTCTAATATGTATTCATTGATGTTTAGGGTTTATAGCTGGTATCTTCGGATTGTATTGTATGCCTAGTTTGGTAGAACAACTCTTTTTTGTTTTTGTTATGTTGTGCCAGTTGTGACAGTATTGACAGTATTGGAGCAGCAGTATCAAGATTTCCAGCGGAAAACAGTAGTGTCCTTACATCAATGTAATATCATTCCTGTAATCACGGACCGGTAAGATAGAGCTCTACGTAATAGCCACATTTCGCTAGTTATTTGTCAGTCTCATGTAATAGGGTCATGTAATAGGTCCTACTGCCATCAACCGGGCACAAATCAAAAGTCCTTAGCTGCTACTCAGAAATTCGTTATGAACCCAGGAATTCAATCTCAGCAGTCGCGCTTGCGACCACTAGACCAACGAGGCAGAAGTCTCCTTTCTTGAATATAGTCGAATATAGTCACTCTTGAAGTATAGAATTAATTCTAGTTTTCCTCAATCTATTAGATGTGAACGTATGTCTTTTAATATGGATTTGTCTTAATATAGCCTAATCCCGCTCATTCAAATGATTGATAGCAGATTCACTATTTGCAGATTGGCAGATCAGGCATCGAAGGAAAATGGTTCATATTTAATCTTACGCTTAGCAAAGCTACCACTTATTGCCTTAATCATATGCTTCTCGCGCATTTTGCTACCTATTGCACCATTCGGTATGCAACTTAACATGTAAGTACTTAATTCTCGAATATGTCTCATTGTCGCGTTTCTTTCTCACATTCTCACGTGTATGCAACATACGAGTCATGCGACAAATCGTCTTGAGTAACACTTTACACCGGCTTAGCGTTGACACTGTTTTTGTTAATAATATACCTAAACGCTAAGCTAATACATTGTTGTTCAACTTTCAACTAGATAATATTACATGATTTTGAGTTTTGAAATATACATTTCAATGTACAAAGCTATGTAAGGAGTAGTCGCTTCATGTAAAATACTGGTATTCAGCTGCATCCGGTTACACCCATCATAGTTGAGAAAACGCTAAATAGAAGATGATGATGTACAAGGCTATGAATGTTCGTATCAACATTGCTTTGACTTAAAGTCCTTTGTAGATGAGTCATAAAGCAACTACAGTCGCAGTAGTCCTCTCTTGCCAACAATTTTCAGCTTCATACCTCTTGCCACTGCTCCTCATCTCGGCTTGCATGACCCTTCAGTCAACGCGGTGCGACGCCAGGTTTGCCGGGGATGGCTACCGTTCCCTTGAGGATTCCGAACGCTCTCTTTTGTTTGAGTTTGTAATCGGAATCCCTACGGAACGTAATCGGTCACACGTTCCGGAGGGATTCCGATCTCATCATCTCCACTTAGCGGCGTTTGATCTGGCGATTTATTAGGATCTTGTGGTATTTCTAACAGCAATACTCGTACCACAGTGGTCTGATTTGTTTATCTTTCCGCTTTTGACGGTTAAATATTTAATTATTGACTGTGTCATTCTATTGATGCAATTACGTTTAAGCGGAGTCGTTTTATGTCCCACAATGATTGGTTGAACCGTACATTAAACCTTTCCCTAAGGCAAAAAGTACTTTGATTTGAATAAATCGTGGAATAACGACATAACTGTTATGCATGGCGCAGTTAAGTGCCCAATGATATGATGTACTTACAAACAACCATAGTGGATTGTTATCTCTGTAATGCTAAAATGAGCTAATAGTCGAATGATGCAGTAATGTCTCAATATAGTTAGAGAGTAGTTAATTAGGTACTAACGGCCAATAAAAATAAATTACGTTTGATATTTAGATATTTCAGAGGTCGTTTTATACTGTTATCAAAGATTAAGTTTCTTATATAGATATTTGTAACCTAGTTGCAATTGATTCGTAACAAAGATTGATTAAAATTAAATGTAATTTGAACTGCGTAGTCAGCGTGTGTATTTGCAATTGCAACCTATTTTTCGTAATAAATAAAACAACATACGAGACTAGTCTACCTTGTTCTTAATTTAATTTTCTTACTGTGATAGCGTATTAAATGTACTGTATAATGCTGATAATAATATACTTAGCATAGCTATTTAAGTGAAATGAGTGTTCATGTTTAGTGGTTTTGTTTGTCGAGGACTGTTATTACTCAGCGCAAACGAGGCGTGTTACTCAATGCGAACAAAGCCACACAAGGTACTTAAAACAGTGTTACACTTAAATTGTTTTCAGGTCAATGTCTAACCAAGGAGGTAGTGGACGGTCCGTCGACGCCACGGAGCGTTTACGACACATAAACAAGTGAATATCGCTATCTTTATTAAAAATCTATTTTGTGCCAGTATTGCACGCGCTCGTGGCCTAACTTTCCTCGATTCTAATCCACTCTACGATTGTCAGCTGTTTTCTGTGTCAAAAGCTACTTAAAATATGAAGTGTCATTGCGTGCCTTCTCAGAAGATTGCGTATTTTACTTAACATAGAAGAGCGTGAGGTGAAACTAGTTGGCTATTAGCGTAATGCCAAATGTTCTAGCAACAAATGAGCTTGACCTTAAGATCACATGATTGGACTCTCTTTATAGGTACAAATTAATAGGTCGTATAATTGCTACCATTACAGTTTACTTTCCGATAAATTTCGATAGCTACCTTTGTTAACCCAAACCTTGCTAGTTCCGAGTAACGTACGTGATATCTACGAATCGTTTAGTTCTCACAATTTACATGACAGTTTAATTTTCAAATTTAATTACTGTAACAATTTACAAGGTTGTAAATTCAATTAACAATTTAATTAGGTGCAGTTTATAGTGGGCTTCTAAGTCCGGTAACATCTATTACCGAGTCTGACAACTGTGTTAAAGCCTACTTAAGAGTTAGTAGATCCGTGCTTAGTTAACAAAAACAAGCAAGTATTTTACCTTAAATATTATGCAGTACAATTATAATACATAACTTCACGCCTGTAATCCCTGAAGGGTTAGGCACAGGTGTACCAAATACGTACACCTACGTGTGCTGTGTATGTAGTAGTCCTGGGTTTTATTCCAGGTCGGGCAAACTGCTATTGAGTAGGTACTTCTATAAGATTATGCTATTGAAATTTCTCAGTAGCAGCGGAGGTTGGCTTTGTGCCCGGTTGATGGCAATAGACTCGCCCCCTATTACATGGAACTTAAACGAATTAGACTAAATGTGGGTGTACATACAATATGGGTACGGGTCCCTCGGCCTAACTTATTGGGTATTACAGACATGGGTCGGGAGACGCTGGTCAGTTTTACACTTCACTTTACCCCGCGGACTTGAGGAGGCTCGAAGACGCGGGCCGGCACTAGCCGGGGATCGTGAATGGCGTACTATTTCCCATGATCCCTGATGCAAGTGTGGGAAGGGAATACCGGGGTGGTTTTTAGTCAGTTAAACATATCTGACAGACCCCTCCGCCCACCCCGAGGCGCAGGACATACATGAGGATTATACATCCCGAAAAAAAATCAAGAAAAGACTCTGGTTAGGTTTTGCACTACCATAACTTGTCTGTCCATCTTGCCCTAGACACCGTATTCTCAAACATACGTATATTTTATCGAGCTATGAAGAAACAAAGCAATTAAATCTGCTCTATCGCTATGCACGACGCGTGATAATTGAATTGAAATCATAATTGTTGGTAATTTCATAGCCCAAGTACTATAGTACAAGTACCTACAACTGCGTGGGAATATCTGTGTATATGCGGCAAATGTAGTACCTGCATAGCGGACACTATTGCCCTCGATATATATCTTGAAAAGCATTGCTGGGATATGGCATTTGAAAAATTGGATCCAATATTTGTTGCAAACGTTGGATTTGATATTTCAAGTTCAGTGAACCGTAGAGTCAGAGTGTAAACTTTGTAATATGTTTGCTTTCGAAGTAACAAATTACTTTTTCTTGGTTGAATCGTCTTTTTGTTTATGGCCATGTCTCTTCTTAACCACTCTCTTACTACTAAAAATCGTAACCCCGTTTCATATTGTCAACAGTTTTTACACGACTGCCCCAAAAAAAAGAGTGTTATGTTTTTACACGACTGCCCCAAAAAAAAGAGTGTTATGTTTTTAACGTTCATGTATGTATGTATGTATGTATGTTTGTTTGTGAGTTTCTTTATTCCACCATAACTTCTAAACGCCTGAACCGATTTTGATGTATGTAGTATCGTTAGATTCATTGCGTCACCCCGGGTAACATAGGCTAGGTAAAATATCAAAAAACGTAATAGGGTGGCCATGGTTTAGAAATAAAAAGAACTTTTAATTTGTTTTTATTGAAATTTCAATAAAAAATATAATCATCGTCTAGAACTTATTAAGTAGATTACAAAAATATACCACAGTAGTATTCAATACCTATTGCTTACTAGTAATACTACTCAACAAATGAAATGGTGACATTTTAAACCCGGGATTCGATACGAATAAACTACATATCAATAGATTCTCGGTAATGAAAGAAATAAAACTGGCTAGGTTACAACTCCCAAATCCATCTACGACGGCACCTAAATGGTTTTTAAGTTTGTATGAAAAGTCAGAATGCGTGAATCAATTTACTTGAAACATGGCAAAAATATCAATTTAAGGAAATAATAATACATATTTGCAATCATAGTCAAAATCACCCCTTAAAGGGTCGAAAAAGAAGATCAGGGTAGATTTTGGTATGGAAAAATCTGACTGCGAGATTCAACTTAAAACTCATTACTAACACAAATGAATAAAGCATTACGTGTGTTATAAAACAATAGTTTAAAAAAAAACCGGCCAAGTGCGAGTTGAACCCACGCACCAAGGGATCTGTAAAAGTTTTTTGGAACCTACTACTCTTAAAACTGTTTGGCACTACACTTGAATTTCTTAGAATGTAAACAAAATATTCATAGTTCTTATAGTCCGGTCAATTTAGACATAAAAATAGTGATCAAATAAAGAAAATTCCGACAGACGCCTGATACAGTTAAAAAGTTGCCTAATTTACGTGTCACTACAATAACTAAATCACCTCAGATCTAAAAGTTAGTATCCATAAAAATAATCGATTTAGTATTTATCCTTAGCGCGACATTCGTGCCATATTGGTTATAGGTGTGTGGTGTCGGACATAAAGAATAGCACCATCCCATATCTTCCCGTGGGTGTCGTAAAAGGCGACTAAGGGACTTACCAGAGAATGGGCAGCAGCGTTCTCTGTGCCTTCTTAACAACCATACTGCGATCGCCAACCCGCCTGCCAAGCGTGGCTATTATGGCAATTCCCCCCTTCTGGGGGAGGCCTTTGTCCAGCAGTGGACGTCTTATAGCTTAAATGATTGGTTATACGTCAAAATACCGATATATCACTAAAAGATATGAAATAAAAAATAAATAATTAAAAAAATTAAAAAACACGCCTGCCATGACAAAAAGTAAACTAAAAAATAAAAAACAAGTCAAAGGAATTCAGTGATGAATGGGAGCAAGGTCCCGTAAATGTATTCGAAAATGGAAAACTGAAAACTAAAACTTTTATTGCAGTCGGGGGACCTGTAAAGAATTGTTCCACCGATCTGTCCCTGTTTTTTATTTTTTAGTTTACTTTTTGTCATGGCAGGCGTGTTTTTTAATTTTTTTAATTATTTATTTTGTTCTCCATCTGTTAAAACCAGTGTCTTTGTGAATGTTGTGCTGATACGTATATTTGATCAAACCATCGGTTTCGACTTCGGCCTCTAAAGATAATTTTAATGGATTTTTATAAATTATAACAAAATTATCAATATTATTTGTCAGGATAGACAAGAGTTATAGTATCTTTCCAACACTGAAACGGATATGATCTGCCTGTCCTGGCGTTACCACGACGAAATCTGACCGCGCCACTGAACAAATGGCTACTGAAAAACATCAGCACAAAACAATTTTTCGCTACCAATTTAGCTTAGAGTAATTACTGAGACTGATTGATAACAATATTGAATAGGCAGCGTAACAGAAGTCACGTTTAACATTGAAGGGCTTTGTAGGTGTATCGTCGTAAATACATAAACAATTATGACATTTACTTGTCCTTAGTATATCTATAAACAAGTAAAAGATTCGGAAAACGTGCATGAGAAAACTTTAAGGTTGCAATAAACTCGGGGTACTCACATTAGAATAAGCTGTGGGTATATATGTTCAGTCATAGCTTTTCTTTTAGTTTGTTCCAAATTATTTAAAACGAGAATTGTACTCGTTAATTATTTCCAGCCATCATCATCATCATATGCCTAGCTTTTTTCCAAGTATGTTGGGGTCGGCTTTCAGTCTTACCGGATGCCGCTGAATATCAGTATTTAACATGGAGCGACTGACTGTCTGACCTCTACAACTCAGTTAGTACTGGGTAGTATGGTACCCCTTGGTAAGACAGGTCTGACGTCCACTGCTGGACATAGGCCTCCCCCAGAAGGGGGGGAATTGCCATAATCGCCACACTTGGCAGGCGGGTTGGCGATAGCAGTATGGTTGTTATGAAGGCACAGAGAACGTGCTGCCCATTCTCTGGTAAGTCCCTTAGTAAGATATGGGATGGGGCTATTCTTTGCGTCCGACACCATACGGAACATTTCCCTAGTTCGTCAAAATCCACGTTATTTTAGATTTTTTAGCCACTGTGACTGATGCTAATTATTTCTTTACTAGACTACAATACTACTGTATGTATTCGGCATTCTCTATTCACGACACAAAAACGAAAGGCTTTGTTCTCACTGTAACTACTAGAACAGAGGTGTTGTGAGCTATTTAGTATTTACCTCGAATACTATTGTGATGGCACGTGTCATCACGGTGAAATAGTCTGACAATCCTTTTGTTGAATTCTACTCTTTGTTTTATTTTCAGTGTTCTAAAACAATAAGCTTTTTTAGAGTTCAAAATGTTCTGGATGAAAAAAAACGTTTTACTGGAAATGTTAGTGGGGTGAGATACAATTCTCATATACAGAAATAAACGGACCCAGAAGAAGTCTACCAAAACTTCTTAGAACAAAAGGATTGTAATAATATTGCTAAAAAAAGAGCCGTCGTGCAGTCCCTGGATCTACTTGTAGACAACCGCACAGGAACGGAAACTGCGACATATTGTACAGGGTTTGCATTGTAGCTGTTGAGACTGTTCTTTTAAAAGCCTACGCCATTAACTTATTTATGTACAAGTTAATAATTAAAACATAAAACAATATTGTATTACTTATTATTTAATTAACAATTCAATTGTAAAGCACGGAAAGTACACGAACGCCAGCATTCCGCCTATCGGCTGAGAATTGTCATGAATGAACAGAAATGGACACCAATCCTGAGACACGAAACAATGCAACAGCTCACGTCTGTACCATTAAGTCACGTTCACACTGCACATTATAATACTTTAAGTACTTGAGTACCTGAGACAACTGATTTATGTTTGCCAAAAATAAAATTTACAGTTTTGGTGCTGAAATAATTTTAAGGCCCTGTATTGCTAAATCGTTGCAAACTTTTACAATGAGATTGCGTATTGGTAACTGTTGATAGTTCTTAGAACGTGTCCAAATTAATATTTTAGTGATAGTCAAAGGTTCAGTGAAAACCGTTATCGTATTGAGTGAATGGATAAGAAGAGAATTTTCAGCCAAATGCACAATCAACGTCAAAAGTCTCTTCTGTATTATCATCTGCCTAGCCTTTTCCCAAGTAGGTTAGGGTCGGCTTCTAGTCTAAGTGGACCCACCTGACTAACAGTATTTTACATGGAGCGACCGCTTGTCTGACCTTGACAACCTGAGTACTGGGTAATTAAATACCCCTTGGTAACACCGTTTGTCTTTCATGGTACTGACTTCCTGTAACGACTGTCAAAGATGTACAGATGACAGCCGGAGTAAACGTGCTTTCCGAGGCACGAAGGAAACTCGTTATGGTCATGAGTATTCGGCTTAACTTAAAGTTAGACGTGAAGTTATTATCAGGGCTCTCAATATAGTATAATCTCTTCTATTTATATCTGTTGAAATTCATAGTTTCCGTTTATTATTTCAGCATTTTAAGAAAAAGGGGCTTGTCATTCTTGTGGACGATGAATTACTTTTGAGCACAACCAAGAAAAATAGACCGAAAATCTAGCAGAATTTTAATGGAAAAAAACAAAAGGGAAAAGGTGACATGACAATAAAAAAAAACATATAGTAAAAACTAAACAGTTACAAAAGAGGTTTTATGCGTCGTCAACAATTCTATTTCCAAAAATTCCATTTAAATAAAAAACATTCCCACACTCATAATCTTATTAAATAACACTTATCCGACGACCTTGGCTAATTACAGTGTCTTTTAGCGTAGATTTCATCTCTCAGTGATTACGACAGCTCGGCCCAGAATGAACGCGGCCTATGTCACGCGTAGCGTCGCCTGCCTCAGATCATTATCTCGTGGGCCCAAGGTCGCAGCCACTCGAAAGGTTCAACCAACCCAAAACGTGATTCACCCCATTCCCTTAGTTCAGAGAAAACTTCAGGAAGTTATTTTTATTCAAAGGATATAAAGTCGCATGTTTGGTTGCCAAGTAAAGCAATTAGTTAAGGTAATAAATATTCTTAATGACTTAGCGCATGTTTATTATAATTGTATGGAAATTAACTTATACCTGTTTTGTCTAAGTCAGTCAATAGGTTAAGGCGTAAGAAAAGCACTAAGCATTTTTGTTATGGCTACCGGATTATATGGAGAAAAAAGTATTTATTGGTCTTACAGGACAATAAGTTAATTTAAAAAAAATTACATAAAAAAGGAAACAAGACAAACACTTAAAAAATAATACAGAATTAAAATAAGTCCCATACGAAGCCAAAAGGCCAAAAAGTACTTACATCAGGTATTAATACACCTATGTAAGTACCCCATAGAATCTAGTAGGTCCCGAAAGGAGTAAGGTTTATGAAAACTCCTAAATTGTAAAGGAAGGTATAGATAGATTATTATATTTATTTTAAAGCTGTGTATCATGTCTGATAGTGGGCTGTTGTAGCATTAGGGACATATTACAGTCAGGTGAGGTCGACACAAATAAAAATGTATTTAACGAATACGAATTAAAAACATAACATAACATAAATTCACGCCTGTAATCCCCGAAGGGTTAGGCAGAGGCGTACCTAATAGTACACCCACAGAATACGAATACGAATTATTAGGAAACAAAGTATATCGCAGAACTGAATTTGGTAGGCGTTGGTTAGTACCAAAGAAATGTATACTAATATGGTTTGTCATTCGTGCTAACCATGATGATTAGGGTAGTTAACAAAAAATAATCTAATTAGTCCTTCAGATAGATTTCCAAAAAATATTGGACACGTATTTTTTCTTTTTTCACGTAAACAAACAATAAAGATGATACAGTGCTTTGAAAACTCGTGTGACGTCATATTCTAAGACATTAGTATGACATTTTTTACCGGTGAGCAACGTCACAACCCCCCACTCAAATCTTTGACGCTTTTTATCTTCGCCAATTTTTATTGATTTGATAAAACAAAAAATACGTATCCAATATTTTTCGATAATCTAACAGACGGACTAATTAGAATCATATTTTTTTAGTCAGTAAACATCCCTATTACTATCTTCTGTAATATATTATTGCGAAACTGAAATCACAGGAACCAAAAACATCCCAACAATTTTTACCATTACGTTGTGATAATGCGGTAATTCCCAAGTAGAATATTTTGTTTCCTGAAGCACTGTTTTATTTCATAAGTCACTTCTCAAAACCAATTTGTGCAGAATACTTACAACAAACAAAAGTAATTTAAATACGTTTCCTTGCTATTGTTTACATACTATACATATTAATACACACGGTAGGTGCACATTATGCATATGATTGATCACCAGTAGCCCGATGTTGAAACACAACCTTTATTGAACCTACATGTGCACAGTTTCGTAGACAATTGTGGCAATTTATATCATTACGATTTACACATAATGGGATTTTGTCGGTAGGACCACAAATTGGCAGTTGTTATAGTGATTGCATTTAAATTGATGTCATTCATTGCAGAAATTACCCTTATGAAGGGATGTGTGAAGTTAAACAAATAGAAATGTACCTTAATTAAACTATGTCGCTTTAAATAAATATAGTATTTGCGTACGTGCCAACAATGAACCTAGTTATACAAATTCATCATCCATCCTCAGTCCGAATTTCCTCACTGCTGGACATAGTCCTCACTTTGTTCGTGCCAAGCTACACGTTCTTGGGCCAGCCTCATTCAAGATAAATGTCGTCTGCCTATCTCTTCGCCGGACGACCGACACTTCTCTTTCCAGTCCTTGGACACCACTCAGTCCCACAAATTACCCTGAATTAAAACACAAAGATGCAATAACTAAAAAGGTACGTTTTTCTAGGTCGCTGCGCAGTGGCTGGGCGGTGAACAATTTTGCGCAACTCTCCATACAATGTTCTGTAATTATCGCACCAAATCACAGGTGAGGAATGCGCGGGCGGCTTCACCGTCAGCACGCAACCCAACTGCGCGTGTCCACATAAATAACAACAGTAATTATTTCGAGCCAATGTCTTACTATTCAAGGGCATAATCGAAATTAATTGTGCTTAATGCATTTATTTGTTACCTAAGGGCAGTTATCGCCGGAGGCTCTATGCGGGGATCGTGCGGTCCATGGCCCTTTATGGGGCCCCGGTGTGGGCGAGTGCTTTGAGAAAGCGGGCCGCCCATTACCTGAACGCGCCCCAAAAGGTGATGGCCGTGAGGCTAGTCCGTGGGTACCGCACGATCTCCCGCGAGGCGGCGAACCTCCTTGCCGGATTGCTGCCATGGGATCTGGAGGCGATAGTCCTCGCGCGCCTGCATGAATGGCGCGCGGAGGCGCTGCACCGGGGGGTCACTCCGTTGCCGCGGCTAATTGCTGCGCAGCGGACAGACCTCCGGTGCGATCTCATGGCGGCATGGAGACAGCGACTGTCGCAACCCCGTGCAGGGCACGCCACGATAGTGGCGGTAAGTCCCCTCTTTGAGGAGTGGCTGGAGAGGCGCCACGGCGCCCTCACCTTCCGTCTGACGCAGGTACTCACCGGACACGGTTGTTTCGGGAGGTACCTGCACCGAATCAGGCGGGAGGAAACGCCCGGTTGTCACCATTGTGAGGATCGGCCGGAGGACACGGTGGAGCACACCGTGGAGGTGTGTCCCGCTTGGGCGGAGCCCCGCCGTGTTCTCGTAGCGGCGATCGGCGGCGGCGACCTCTCGCGTCCGGCCCTGGTGCAAGCCATGGTCCGGGGCGAGGAGGAATGGGACGCCGTCGCCTCCTTCTGCGAAGCAGTGATGCTAGCGAAGGAGGTGGCGGAACGTGAGAGGGAGAGAACCTCTCGTCCCAGCCGCCGCGGGAGGCGCTCCGGGCGTCGGGGGCCACGTGATGGCTTCCGGCCACCGTAGACGCGGGCCTGTGGACGGTGAGTGATGGGTAAGCTCGCCGTCCGTCCGTCTTATGACGACAACAGGCCGTGTCGACGGCGCGTTCGTATTCCACGCGCGCCTCAAAGAGATGTCAGCAACATGGAAGGGGCCCGCAAGGGCCGACGCCTGTCGAGGCTGCGGGTTGTCCGCAAGGGATACCGAGGCCTCGACATGAAGGGCGAAGAAGGAACATGGGTGGTTTTTAGTCAGTAGAAGTCTGACACTCCCTTTCGCTCTGCCCAAGAGCGGGAGGGGTTATTTGATGATTTCCCACCCCCCAAAAAAAAAAAAAAAAAAAAAAAAAAAGGGCAGTTATCGCGTAATCTGTAGTAGGAACTAAACTTGAGTGCGTATTTGTACTGGTTTTATTGCCTTCTGATATGCAAAGGAGTCAGTCGATTGATTTTTTGTGTTGAAATGTCGTTGCTGAGATACTGATTGCTTTTTCATAGCAAATGTTTGAAATAAGTTGTGCATAGTGTAGTTCGCTTAGACCAAAAGCTTGAGGTGGTAATCATTGCCGGCTCTTGTGATCAACTAAATGGTTTTCAGCAACGATGCCTTTTTGAGATCATGTTCAGGGATATTATCACAGTAAAACCAAGAACTAAAATTCAGCAGCTGAGTATTTTATTTACATTCGAGTATGAATTCATATCATCATATTTACACATAAATATCACATTCAGTCATCCGTCATCATATATCACACGAGTATGCTAAGGTAGTTGTTTAGTAATGGAGGCCATGATGTCCGTGGGCGAGGGGGGCGACGGCGTAATGCGCGAGGGGGGCGGCGTGTACAATGGGGGCAGCGTGTACCACGGGGGCAGCGTGGACCACAGGGGCGGGGTGGTGGCCGGGGGTCTTGTGGACGACGGCGTTGAAACTGGAAATAAAAATTCGCTCATGAGTAACATGTCGTCAAATTATGCTTTCGTTTTATAAAGTACTTAGTTGTGGCTTTGGCAGTTTTCTTATAAAGTTGACAATCCAGGTAATTGCAAAATAAATGATTCCTCTTTGTTAAGGTATATTTATTTTAATGTAGCCTTACCCATGGTGGTCGTCAGCGGTGTATTCTACTTTGCGCACTGAACCGTCAGGCTCAACCAGGGAGTAGCTTCCGTGCACGGCACCACCGTCGCGGCTCTCGTGCTGGGACTTGTGGTCTCCGGTGTGAGGGTCAGCCACGGAGTAAGCGTAGTCGTATTTGGGGTGGGACTGAAATGGAACAGTTTTGTAAATTAATCGTGGTTTTGGCCTCAATTCATTGTTATCATAGATCAAAGGAAATCAAGAAAATGGCTTTAGGATATCCGTAAAGTTGGTAATACACACCTAATTTGAGGCTGAGACCTTGTTTATTATCAGGTACCTAAGTGTTATTTCACAATGAGGGATGAATGTAATACTCACGTATTCGGCATGGGCGAGGGCGATGGGGGCAGCGTGGACTACGGGGGCGGCGTGGACGATGGGGGCAGCGTGGACGAGGGGAGCAGCATGGACGATGGGGGCGGCGTAGTGCGCTGGGGCGTAGTGGGCCGCTCCGTAGTGGGCAGCTCCGTAGTGAGCAGGCGCATCGTGGCGGACGATGCTCTGGGAGGACACCGCGCTGTGGTGCAGCGGCAGGAGTCCAGCGCTGGCCGCAGCCAACACGGCGCTGAGGGCGAACACCTGGACACAGAAAACATATTTAGAAATTCCCTTTTGATATTTAAATGCTAAAATAAATGTTGAAATACAACTGTGATCTTACTTTGGTGAACATTTTGCACTAGTTAATCAGAGCAGGTGACTGATACCATTATCGGTCCGGAGTGTGACTTTTATATGAAAAGCAAAACGGAGCCGCAGTCCTGGCTGTGGTGGGGAGTGCGGTCACTTCAGTTCCGTAACTTTGACACCGCGAGGTCGCTGCACACATAGGCTCGATTATAGTTACAGACAATCGCCTTCCCGCGCCGCCTGTGGGCGTCCTGCCAACCAAGCCGACATTATCTCCAATATCGATGTTGCGTGAGTAATTGCGATAATCCATCTAGTTTTTATTGTTATTTGGACTAGAGGAACAAGGGCAACATTTGAGTGATTTGAAGACATTCGTTTCCACATTACGTATGAAGGTTTTCGTTAACAGATCAATACTCATTACGGAACCGTAGGTACTCGTATTATTATCTTAAAATGTTTCACACTGATTACATGTTTGTGTTCTTAAACAGCCTTTGATAAATAAGTAGAGATACAGTCAGAAATGGTGTAATTAAACACAAAGCGTGCTCAGAACATTAGCATGAAGCTAAAAGCTTGATTTTGAACCTTAACTTATTACAATGTAAAAAATGTGTGAACAGGAGCAGCTTTCATTATAAAACTGTTTAATAATAGCCTACTAAACCTCGTTTAAGCCTATCGCATCAAGCATCTTCAAACACGAAAAGTGTGAAATATACGCAACAGTAACAAGCTCCGACATCGCAGCTACATTGTTTGTTTAAACCTTAATTGAAAAACGTTGCCACACGTGAATTTTAATTATTCACGACAATTGAAATTTGATTGCTTCAAATTATCGACTAGGTGTTATTAATACTAGTATGTGATTGCGACAGTTATATCGAATGCACTGGGTTCGACCACATGGCGGTCTAATACTGGCGTAGATACAACGCAGTTGGGTAGTATTGAGTTTCCAAACCGATGCTCGTAACGCGATCACAGACACTTGATATCATAAATTAACTGTTGCTGTAACTAATAGATCCATATTGGTTCACAAAAAAGAATTTTGATAATAGCTTAGCCTTGCCAAATGCACGGAGTGTTGGGCAAAGCAATTAACAGCAGTTTCAGCACTTAATTAGGTATTAACTCAAATCACTTTTGATAGTGATCACAGTTAAATGCTAGTTTATTTAGAACAACCTGTCGGACAGACAATCCAATGTAAATTGGATGATGTGCTGTGGTTTCAAGCTCGACTGCTGAGCTGTTACTGGTCCTGCGTTTGATTCTAAGTCAGGTAAGGTTTTATTTGGTAATACCACCAGGAATTTCTCAGTAGCAGCATCGAAGTCTGTATTTGTACCCAGTTGATGAGAAAAGGCCTGCCCCATATTACGTGGGCCATTACTGGCAAAATGTGGGTGTACTAGTAAATACAAACCTGCCTAACCCTTCAAGGATGATTGGATGATGTTATAAATTTAATCCTACAGTCATGAGAACAGTTATATGCTGTTATGACGAGAGACGTTAAATCCACTGTTAGATCTTACGAAATGTTACGTGTTAAGAGTTTTAAAGCGGGCAACAAATCAGCAATGATATGGCCACATCCAAAATCTCTAAAGAAAACTGCACACCAAACATTTTCTCTAAGTTTTTTTTAAATATTTTTTAAAGGAAGCAACATACCCAACATTAGTATCTCAGCGACACATAACTTTAATCCGAAGAATACAACTTTAGATAGTCTCATTTCTATTCGTTGACGCTCTTTCATATAAAAAAAAACTATGAGAAATCGCTTCGAAAATTTGATTTTGACCATTTGTAAGACCTCGAGTATTTCGAAACTTTCAGCAAGGAATTCGATCTAATTTCAATTGAATATTCAGAATATTTGAAAGGTGATCACGATTATTGTTAGTAACTGATTTAATTGTTAAGAACACATTCTGTAAAAGGTCTCGGTTATCGTGTCCGAAAGGTCCGGCTATCTAGGTGTTTCGTGAGTCGATACCACCATCGTCACGGAAGCTTACACTGATATCTTTAGTCGTGGACTGAACTTGATTCGGACTTGACACGCCTACATTTTGCCGCATTAGACATATTGACAGCTACAGTGTTTATAATTTACCATAAATACCTACTTTTTAATATACAATGACATTAAAGACATCTTTAACATTGATTACAGTGACATAATTATGACATTTTTAGCGTTCACAATTTGATTTGCGGAGAAAGTACTTTATTCGCAGAATTGCCAATTGCGGTCAAAAGGATCGATTCGATGGGTGATATCTCCCTGTTGTCATGACAACGACAGTCGACCCAAGTTCAAAAACGGACTTGAGTCGGCATTATAAATATGGGTGGATACCGAATACCTATAATTCGACTAACATAATTTTGCCCGCAAGGTTACACGTAATAATAGATTTGGTCGAAAGGTATAACGATAGTTCAGAGGTTACTCACCTGATAATTGTTTGACCGTGACTCGGAATTGACTGTTAATATTAATCAGAGCTTATGTTGTTGTTGACAGGTTCTCTCTGTCTGTGGCTAACAAAAGGATATGATAATGGTGTTCTTAGAATTTTGGGCAGTTTTTTTCTTGAAACGAATGCGCTTTTAATGATCAATTCATTTATTGTACTCGTATACCTTTTAATTATAAATTAATTACATCGAAAAATACTTTTAATTAATTGGAATCCTCGCCACTTGGCGAGAACAAGCACTCCATCGTGATAAGTGGAAATAATATAAAAAAAGGTCTTTGCTCTGGGGTAGGTAAATACGGGCTAAGAAAAAAAAATGGTTTCTCAAAAACCCAATAGCACTCATCCTTACCTAATATCCTTACTTTAGTATCACAAATGCGAAAGTAACTCTGTCTGTGTGTGTGTCTGTCTTTCACGCCAAAACTACTGAACCAATTTAAATGAAATTTGGTACACTTATAGTCAGAGCCTGAGAAAGGACATAGGCTACTTTGTAATGCGGTAAAAGGGTTATAAGAGGTTCAAAGGGAAGGATGAAAAGATTACTTTTGGTCGCGATAACCAACATTGACGCGGGCGAAGCCGCGGGCATCAGCTAGTATTATATACTTTGAAATCGTTTGAGGAACTTCGGCCCATAAATCCTGATCCGGATTCCGGAAGATTTTGTACGAGCTTAGTGGAACATTTAATGCGGTTTAGTTCCTAAATTAATTTACATATATGTTTAGATTGATACGGCGGCAGATCAGATTAGATTGTTCCGGATTATTATTTTGACAAGTTGTTCTACAGTATAACCGTCCATTTAGCCTACCATAATACCAAGATCCGGAAATAAATCAATTTGATACAGCGACTTACAAAGGATTACCTCGTGGCTAATTTATAACAGCCACTCGAGTTAATCTTCAGGATAAGCAACGGTACATACTGTTATTCACCTGCATCCAATTAGAGACTGAAAGCCGACCTCAACAAAGCTGGGAAAGGGAAAAGATGATGTTGACAACAACTTCGAAACTCTTTTCATAGTCAGAGGAAGCAAGTTTATTTTTACATCCGCCGTTTAATGAAATTGCCTGGTATGTCAACAGAACAAACTGAATGGACTAACTACGATCATTTACCCATAAACCGGTTCTATGCCAACGAATTTCTTCATCAAAGAAAAGTCCAGTAGCAAATTACGTTTTTAGCCTTTGAAGAATAATGATTTTGAAGAGCCTAATTATATCGCGGCCCCTATAATTTAACCGAGGTGTTAATCTAACTTTAATTCACGTATAACTTTGATGAAACCGTTTGAATTAAATTATAAAATTAGTATGTGTAATGTATATTTACTGTGCCGTTGCGTTAAATGATGCTATTGCAAAAGTAAACTTCAGTTGAGTGAAATAAGTGCAATATCCAGGGGTAGGCAAATAGTGAATGTTTTGGGATCAATGTGCCGAACACTCCAAGATTAAACTCGTTACTTATGACATCGTAAACTTGTAAATCCAGCCAGTTATCTTTCTGACAGGGGCGTTAACAGCATTGCTTTGGACTGAGAAATTATATGTGTTATTTGACGGCAGCGAAGCATTATGTATTGACAAACTATTGGCGCTGTGTAGGCCTCAACATAGAACGAGCTTTCAAATCCACATAACTTACGTACAAACAGAGTGTACAGGTGAAGGCAGTCACTAGCAATAATATGTAAAAACTCGACAATGTTCAAACGCGAATTTCTCGTGAAATAACGATCGCAAATTTGAAATATGACCTACTTTATGATAATATGGGTCCTAATATATTAATTTCGTTACGTAACATGAAATCAATACAGTAGCCGAAAATTACTTCTAAAAGTTGGTAGGTGTATACATATTGGTGTTCTCGATTGTACACTGTACAGGTGTACTTGTATCTACCACTTCGTATATCTCTCACAAGATAAGCCATTGTTTCAAAAAGGAGTGAATTAAGGCAACAACGGTTCGTACAATTTGGTCGAAATTACCTTGAGAAACAGTCTCAAGGTATCGTTGCAGTCACGACACGTAATAAACTGTAGCCCTAATGATATGAATAGTGTATGAGAGTGACAATTTGCAACGTTATGGCTTATGAAAATCGTACATAGCTTATCCTTGAAAGTAATTTTCGTGCAGCTACGCAAATATACGGATCTGATTATTTGGTTGGCATTGAATAAAAAAATTAAAGGTTCGCTTTTTGAAATTATTTTTTTCTTTTTAGAATGTGCAATGTAATTTGTTCCCAGATTATGAACGGGCAGTACCTATACCTACACCTATACGGACTATATTCATTAGGACCTTTACTAAACTTTGGTAGTTGGCATTGTAACCCTTCAAAATGTCAACCTTCACCAACCATAGATTTAATCTGATTTTACGATCCTTGTAGACTAATACCTATTAATATTTACTTGGGTACTTTGGCGAGTTTTAGTGTTCTATTTTGTTATTTTATCGCTATTTATTTATTTTTTATTATTTTTTGAAAACGTTGCACCACTCTAGGAATTTCTCCTGTATCGTGGGTGCTTTTGCAAACATTTAAACTCACATACACTCTTAAAAGCTCTGTGGGTCACAGGTGTCTCAGGAATAAATAAATGCTGGTTTATATCCCTAACTGTCACGACTGGAATTATCTCTTATCGCCAGGCGTACACGTGGGTGCAAATTAATTACTATCGCATTCCTGATAGGTATTCGACAGCTTGACTAGCTTTCGACAGACTACAGAATTAGCAAGTTCTACGAAAGGCGTACTTTCGTAACGTTGACAGCGAGTTTTCATACTTTGTAACATAACGTTGCTATAGATTTTATTCTTTCGTACCTTTATAATTACACAGTTCATTAATTTGTCTGTAAACGTAAAATTAAAACATGACTTGGTTTTTATGTTAATTTTAATGACTATTTATAAACAAAAGAACATACACGAAGATCACAGCGAGTATAAATAAGGTACATTGTGGTTCTTAAAGCTTAACTTGAAGAGATCTAGTAGTGATGATGCTGGGACGAGTACACGTGATGGCTGGGACCGGAGTTGTGCACGACCGCGTTGAAACTGCAACCAAAACAAACAATGCTAAATATTATGACGAGATAATAGACGTGATACAGAACACGTTCGGAAACCAGTTTGTTATCACGACACCTGTTCACCGATACCCGTTGTCAGTCAGTAGCACATGGGCGAGTTCATTACTCATACGGTACTGGTCTAGTGACCGCTTACCGGTTTGACGAGCATGTGAGTATGTGACTTAATACGACGTAATTTTACGACTCACATACGTAAACAAACAAAGCTCCATAAGCGTACAAATATGGCAGGTCAGTAGTCAATACTGTTTTACGCAATTGGGGGAAAGTTGCATTCTCATCAACGGTTCGTCATTACGTATGCAGTTTGTGTTTAGATTTTGATTTATGTAATTCTAGAACTTTACGTGACAAACTTTGCCAGTGTTTGGATGCAACCTGTGACTAACTAGTGGAGCTTTGTGAGTTTCAGATGATGGCAGAAATAAGATTCACAACGTTGGAAAATTGTCGAGAACCTTAGAGTTCTTAGATTCTAGAACGAACGCTATAGACTAGATAACTAGGCAGAAGCAGTAAATCTTACCCGTGGTGGTCATCAGCGGTGTAGGACACCTTGCGGAAGGAGCCATCAGGTTGCAGCAGAGAGTACTCTCCCTTCACGACATCACCATCGCGGACCTCGTGCTGGGACTTGTGGTCGCCAGTGTGGGGGTCCTCCACGGAGTACGAGTACTTGTATTTGGGGTGAGCCTGAAAATATTAAGCGAGAATTACAATCAGTAAGGAAAAAGAAACATTTATGGTAATGTTCGACATAGACCAAGACAAAGGTGTAAAGTTCTGGATTTATAAAGTTATTGGTATATTTAAGATACATACATAGTAATCCTCATGACCACCCTGGCTGTAGTAACCCTCATGCGTGTCAACAGGGGCGTAGGCATGAGCCACGGGCGCGGCGTGAACGATGGGAGCGTGGACGATGGGGGCAGCGTGGACCAGGGGCGTAGCGTGGGCATAGGTGGCAAGGGGAGCAGCGGCGTAGTGGTTGTCGTAGTGCTGGTCATGGTGCACCAAGTTGTGTTGGGAAGACACGGTATATCCACCATGCCCGAGGTGACCAGCCCGAGCAACAGCCACCAAGGCACCGACAGCTAAAATCTGCACAGATAAAAAATAATCACGTTAATTTTTCTCAAAAACACTTTTCACTTCACTTTTGAACACGGGAAGATGACTTACTTTAGCGAACATTTTTGTGTGGGATAGTTGTGCGTGACTGACATACATAATGATAAGCAGCTGTGGGTTTTATAAGAATTGGCTCGGCTAGTCCGGTGGGGCGCCGAAAGCGATCCGCGCGTCCCCGCGGCCGCAAGGTCAGCGCGCTTTGTCTTCGACATTCTCGCGGTCCATTATCAAAATGATTGTTACTTAATGAAAATACTCTGTGAACTGCGATACTACACTTTGTTATACTAGGTCAATGCGTACAATGATACGTTATTGTCGTTTGTGCGTTGCTTTTTGTAATCCAGTGTTTATTATTTGCGTACTTTTCATTATTTTAATCCACTGAATCGTATATGATTATCAGTTTAAATCTGTGCTGGTTCCTAAAAAGTGATACAAAGGTATTGTTTATCTGCTGAATCCTCACCTACGCACTAACTATACCATCATATTACAGAAGACATAGTAACAATTATATCATTTCCATTGCGTTAACTGTAATGTAACTCGGCTAGTAGAACATACATAACATGTGGAGGTAAGATTATGCAGTAAGTTTCTACAAATACCGTAAATAAATAAAACAGTTTATAATTTCCTATACGTATGTATAATTAACACAAACGCGTGAAAATTGGAAATTAAACAAAAATATCCACATTGGGAAAGCTGCTACAAAGGTTCTAGTTTTTAATTGTTTGCTTCAATAGGATATAGTGTTTAATTAGAAGGAAATAATAAATACAAAGTTGTAAGAAAAACTCTGGCATAATTTGGTGATGCATGACGTCCGACGACGTAGTGAACGATATTGCCGTAATCTGTTTAATTGGTTACCTGTCTGATTAGTGAAAACAGTAAGGTACAATGGTTATCAAAATACTGCTGTCCTTGCATCTTTTCATTATCTCCAAGGCAAATTAGTACACCAGGGAATTTTTCTAAGTAATAATGTAATCTATGTAAGGCTGTTTCCATTATACAGGTTACCATTATGGACAAGTCACATCGGTATCGATTTTTGTAGATAAAATGGTCCCATGCTTTTTGTATATGCTAAAAAGCTACAGCTTTTGCTTTTTCAGGTTCCAACATAATTATCATTATTTGGCATAAATTCTGCAAACACCTAGGGTTCTGGTGAGAATACACTTTTATTGTAGAGGCATGACTTGATCCTGCAACCAGGATCGCCTCCTCAAGAGAGAACTCCTTATAATTAATAGTAAGAATACTAAACATTGTATACACGTTGTATGTTTATAGATATTTAGATAAACCACGGATCGCAGTTTCAGATTCAATTAGCCACGGATCACGGCGATTTGTATCCACTGATACTCTGATTAGTCTCCCTCAAAAAATGAATTAATCTTTTTTTTTTCTTTTCGTTCATAGTACGTATAGTAAGTCGTATCAGTAGTAATGAACGTATCAGCATACATTGTTTACATCTAGATTATGAGATTTTGGCGTCTATTGTCTAGCACAAGCGTGTTCTCATCCCTTGAAACTTTATTAGAATGGTTGTGTCGAAGAGATTACTACACGCTACGTTGATATGTAAATGCGTATTCAGCTGGCACTAGTCATCATAACCTAAACACTTATAAAAACATTAGCATATTGTGTTACTGATAGTTCTTCTAGAAAAATAATGTGTATTTCTTAAGTTTTTTGTTATATTTGAATTTGGTGAATGCGATACGCAGTACGGGACCGGTCGATATGGCGGCACTTGAGGGACACCTGTGTCCAGCAGTGACTGTGGACGTCTGTCGACTGAAATAATGATGATGGTTTTGGTAAATGAATTCAATATTAGTTTATGTTTCCGTAAGTAATGAATATTCTTTAGAAGTAAAATATATTTTTTTAATCATAGATGCAATCACGGTATTCATAATTTATTATATTGATTGCTTAATAAAGAGGATGCACACGTGTTATATTGTGTTCATAAAAATAATTAATCTAATGCCTTATATATATTATTAAATAGATATTAACACACTAAAAAACAATTTCCTGTAGTTGCTCTACATGTGCAGTCAAGGGCAAACACATTTAAATACTTTTGGCAAATTTCTAAAACCCTAGCCCCAGCTAAGTAGAATTTGTAAAATATATGAATTGGAGTATACAATACATAAAACAAAATATGTATGCTAAAATGATACTGACAGACTGACAAACCACGGTCTTTTGCAATATCCTGTGTTTTTGTTGACAATATGTAATTCAGATTATTCTATATAACTAACTGTATATTTGTCCCTGAATAATATTGGTATCTATATATATAAAAATGAAACCCGTTTTCCGTTGTCACGACTTGGCATGAAAACGGCTTGACCGATTTGGCTGATTTTTTTTTTAAAATGTTCGTTGAAGTTCAAGGATGGTTCTTACGGCGACAAAAATTCGAATAGTGGCCGGAAAAGCCCTAAAAACAGCCCTTTTCTTTTTCCCATACAAACGTTTTCTAACTAAAACGTAAAATCAATTTGAGCTTTAATACCGTACCCATAAAGTTCAAGTGTTAGTGGAGAGGTTCCGGGAAGGCAAAACAATTGAGTGACGTTCAGTTGTTCAGTCAACGAATGACAACTTCAAACAGACCATACGACATTATCACAATAATCACAAATAATTACTGTTTCTTTCCCAATAGAAAAACGATTTTTCAAATGGTGTTTGCGTATAATATAAAAATTAATTGCTGTTCGTTAGTCTCGCTAAAACTCGAGAACGGCTGGACCGATTTGGCTAATTATAGTGTTGAATTATTCGTGGAAGTCCAGGGAAGGTTTTAAAGGTGAGAAAGTGGTAGGTAGGTAGGCAGGGTAGTAGGTAGAGTAGTAGGTAGAGTAGTAGGTAGGGTAGTAAGTAGGATAGTAGAGTAGGTAGGGTAGTCGGTAGAGTAGTAGGTAGGGTAGTAAGTAGGTCGGGTAGTAGGTAGGTAGGTAGGGTAGTAGGTAGGTAGGTAGGGTAGTAGGTAGGTAGGTAGGGTAGTAGGTAGGTAGGTAGGGTAGTAGGTAGGTAGGGTAGTCGGTAGGTAGGGTAGTAGGTAGGTAGGGTAGTAGGTAGGTAGGGTAGGAGGTAGTAGGTAGGTAGGTAGTTGGTACACAGGCAGGTAGTAGGTAGGAAAAAGGGCATTGCAACGCATGCCGGGAACAGCTAGTAATTAATAATTTTCCATTGCGCAGTATTCTTAATACAAAAAAATTCAAGAACGTCAACAAAAAATTACAGGAAGCGGAAGGATTAAATTGAGTCAAATACGATGCTGTTTTTTTCTTTGATGTTATCGTCTTACTTTGTAATAAGACCATTGCATTGGTTTGTGGCCATTCACCCAACAAAATAATATAGTCATATCATGGTAATAATTGCACCTTATGGCCTTATTCACAAAGGGTTAATTTTTGAAGGCTGCATTATATTATGTAGATTGCGTTTTACGTATCTAGCAGAATTTATCTAGCAGACTTCTTACTGAAACAAAAGTTACTGAGAGGATGAATAGTGTTTATATTTTTATGGCCGAAACCACGCAAGCGCAACAGCCTTGTTATAAAATTATGATATCTGTTGTTGTTGTAAATTTATAATAATGCTTGAACTTGTCATGTTTTAATGACAATAATTATACCATAAGAGGTTCGTAATTTGATAAATTGACATGATTACAATTACATTGCTTCAAAGCAACGATTGCCAACATCTTTTAACTTGTGAAAGTGGGGACTCAGTAGTGGTTTGAGCAGAGGAATAATAGAATTCATGTACAGCTTATAAATCTTTTAATAAATTATTAATTTATAAAATCGTAGGTATTTGGTTTCAGCAGGTCGATGAAAATATTCACAATGACATTACTAGTAGTGGTGGTACTCAGGCGCGGCGTGTACCAACGGAGCTGATGTATGTACAACGGCTTGGAATCTGAAGACAAACAAAAATGTTATTTCTCAAATAAATTAAGCACCTTATTTTATCATTGATACTTCTGCACGGTCATGAAGTTTACCTTTCGCTATACTTTTACAAAACAAGTACTAGACATGGTTTTGTAGATTCATTTTTTTGTGGTGTGCTTGAACTTCAGCAAAGGGTTATTCAAAGATGTCTCCCTAATAAGATGGTTTGTATTGAAGTTTGATAATCAAGGAGGAATATGATAACATTTCCTATTTAAAACTGTTGTCAGTTTAAGAAAGTAGTATGACGTGAGAGGTGAGGTCTAGTTTGAGATAGTTTCAGACCAAAAAATCTACGACTTACCCATTGTGGTCATCAGCGGTGTACTCAACCTTGCGCACGGAGCCATCAGGCTGCACCAGAGAATAGTATCCGTGAACGGCATCACCATCGCGGCTCTCGTGTTGGGACTTGTGGTCACCGGTGTGAGGGTCAGACACGGAGTACGCGAAGTCGTATTGGGGGTGACTCTAGAATCAGCAATATTAGAAAAATATAGACACTACTGTCAGAGATTAACTAACTTCAGCTGAAACAACTTTAAATTATTCATAAATTAAAGAAAAAAGTCAGAACGAGAAATAATTAAACCATAAGTCTGGGAGTAAGCGCTAATCCTGCCTCTGTTTATAACCCCAAATGATAACCTGTTCGCCTTTTCCAAACATTTAACATCTTATAAGGCATTTCTCTAAAACTCCCCTATCGGACGTTGCTGGAGTGTACAAACTAGGACTAAAGGGCCCTTGAATTTGTAACCAACTAACTGCTCTATCTTGACAGGGCCAATAATGATAAATCAGTTTCGATTTTATAGAGTTTGGGACTAATAAGCAGAAGCGAAAGATTGATTTCAAGCTGATGGAGCCACGAACCAAAATCTACCTTTATTCATTTTATCTTTACCGGATGTTTTAATTTTGTAAATAATATCCTGATATTAAAATTGACGAATAAGTGTAAAACTAATTTAAAATGGAACTTTTGTTTGAGTAGTCATCCTTAAAAGTATAGATTAGATTGTTATTGCCAGCTTACATGTTCATCGTGGCCTTCGTCGTAGTGCCCCGCGTACGCCAAAGGAGCGGCGTAGGGTAGAGGTGCCGCATAAGGTGCAGCGTAGCCAGCGTCATATGGTACAGCATAGCCGCCTTCGTATGGCGCAGCGTAGCCGCCTTCATAGGCACCGGCGTATGGCGCCGCGTAGGGAGCAGCGTAGGGAGCGGTGTAGTGACCCCCATCGTGGCGCACGATACTCTGGGAAGACACGGCGTGGCCATGCGCATACGCTGACGCCAGCATCGCACCGAAAGCTACCAGCTGAAGACACAAGAAGGACATTATTATTTAAGACACTCCTGTGAATTACGTTGTTTCACAATTTTGTAGATCACTTTTGGGAACCTAACACTTCACTTCACTTGGTGTAAGAAATTTTGATTTAAGTATTGATTTCACAGATAAATAATTGTTTCACTTACTTTGCTGAACATTTTGTTGTTGTTTAGATCAAAGTCAATCAATAATTGATGACAAATTCTGCTGGCCGTGGGTTTTTATAGTTAGAACATTACAAGAACAAGTGGGGCTAACCACACCGCATGCGACAATGACAATAGTAAAGGTCGTCTTAAAAAAAAACCGATTATAGAATTGCAATATATGTCATGGTATCGATAACTGCCGTGGCCATGTCATGCTGTCTAAATGTGCATGTTTTGTTCAGCTGAACAAAAAAATATCGTACGCATGAACGAAATTTTCAAGTGCGTGGGTTTATGAATGGAATATTGAAAGCCTGCCAAGTGTGCTAGAAGGATGTGGAACGTTGGTGTTATTAATAGTATTTGTAGTAACAGATAACAGATATATATTAGGTAGGTAACAGATATATATTGTAAATATGCCATTCGTTAGTCCAGTCCTAATATAATTTCACTGTCATCCTTCGTTCTCCATTCATTCGAGCATTTTTTTAGCAGTGATGTGACCGTCAAACTGACGTCTGATTCTCTGGATTCATGTGCGTATTGTTTAATTATCACTTGACTGACAGATATATTCTCGATGGCACGTAAAACCAAGGCAGAGACCCATGGGTAGTACAAAAACTATGACACCAGTTTATGCACTGACAACACGATGATGAAGAAGAATTTATTCAAAACTAGCGGACGTCACGTGGTTTCACCCGCGTAGTTCCCGTTCCCGTGGGAATACAGGGATAAAAAGTAGCCTATGTTACCCGCGGATAGTGTAGCTTCCCAACGATGAAAGAATTTTTTCGGAGCCTATTTGTTACAAACAAACAAATCTTTCCTCTTTATAATATTAGTGTAGATTACTCTATCAGCCGGTATCTCAGAGAGTAGCTCTGAGATACCGGCTTCTTCTCCATCTTAGGTATAAATATTTACTTCCCAAAAGTAGATCATAGCCCATAGGGCTACAATTAGCATCTTTTACTAAAGAGATGAAATGAGAATCACCATGATTCTCATTACCTATGTTAAACTACTTTTACGTTGATTTCATATTTCAATTATGCAGGTTGCGATGATCCGCTGGAAGCAAGATGTAACCGGGACCGGTATGTGGTGACCCTTGGGGTTATGTCCAGCAGTTGACGTCTTTCGGCTGAATGATGCATGCAATTTTGAAAATAGTTCCAATTTGACGTTTAATTAACGATCATCAATTCATTACTAGGAGACGTTGCTAGTCATGCTACCTTACTACGTGTGGGCTAGATCCACTGATGTAGGGATTGTCATGTACCAGTCCTAAAATTTCTGCGCCTTCGCACCGAAAAATCGGTAAACCTAAATACTTAATAATACCTAAATAGTTACCGATTAGAAGTTAGAGTCGATCTGCAGGAAAACGTTTTTGCACGTTTTTCTGTTATATAATAGCTGAAGAAGAATGTTTATCACTGCTTTGTAGTTCAATGCAAGCAAGGCCGTACGGCGAGGTGCTACGTGATCTCAGTCTGAATGAATGAAAAAACTCCCCGAACCTATTATACCGTTCAGTGCAACGTTGACAAAAAACTACCGATATTATTATCTGATTATTATATTTTTTTCGATTCTTAGTTACTCGGGTTAGTTAGTTTAAGGCTGTGGTAGTGCAGAAGCATACACCGAAGCTAAACCCCCGCTAGCTCCCGTCACTTTCGACCACGTCGACGTGACCAGCCTGCTGAAGGACATTGTCTTCTTGAAGGCTAGTTTGGCTGATGTTCAGAGAAATCTGGCTACATCCCAGGACACTGTTGCAGACTTGCGATCACAGCTTGTTGAGTTGCGCAACTCTGTGGCAGTAATTGGGTCACCGGCACGTGTAAGCAACGTAAACACGCGCCGAGGAGCCGGCTGTCTCGATGCAACGGCTACGAGTTTCGCGTCAGCAGTTTTGTCCCCGCCGACGATTGCTGAGTCTGCGATGCGCGTCGCAAGCGCGCCTCATAGCCCCGCTCCCGTTCCCGCAGCTCCTCCCCGCGCTGCCCGACTGACGCGACCACCTGAGCCAGTGGTCATTTCGTGCACCCCTTCTGCTCTCTCGGCGAAGCCTGACCCATTAAAGGCAACGAACCAAGACGGAGAGACCGATGATGACGGTTTTGTGACGGTGAAAAGGAGGAAGCGCCGTCAGCGAAGCTGTAAGAACCGCTGCGGTAAGGCTCCTGTGGAGCCCAACGTAAAACTGCGCGCCGCCAAGCCGAACACCCCGGTGTACATCTCTCGCCTGCATTACACCACTGAGGTAGAGGACATCGAGGAGTACGTGCGCCAAAGACTGAAATACACGCCAAGAGTTCAGCTGCTGGAGTCGCGTCGCAACGTGAATTTCTAAGCGTTTGTGGTGCGCATTCCAACGTGCTATATCCAATCGGTGATGGAAGAAAGTTTTTGGCCGCAGGATGTGGTGTTCCGTCGCTTCCGCGGACTAATTCCACAAGATCGCACTAAGTATCGTGCAAGTGAAGTGAAGTGATACTAACATAGTTTTTAGTTATTTATACTAACACAAATGTTATTAGTATGTATATTTAGGTTAAGGTATTTGTCTATGGGTCTTTGTTACCTGAAAATAAATGTATTCTATTCTATTCTATTCTATTCTAAAAAGCGTACTTAATCGTACATTTTACCAGCTGTTAATACTTCCCAGTTTCTTGTAAAAATATTGTGACTTTTCAAGTAGATTTCCATATTAAAAGTTTTAAACTGACATGGTCACTAACTATTATAGCATTTTACACGTCGCAACAGTGCTGAAATATCAGGAACTTATAACAAATATTGAACATGAACCATGTCCCGTTTCAAGTGTTAGCGATTACATTATTTTTAATAATGTTGTTTCATGATGAAGGTACGCATTTCAGCATACATCCTTTTACGAATAACTTGTAATTAAACTTATTTACATCAGAGTGTCTTTAAAAGTGTGTGCTATCAAGAGTTTATACTCTACTGTTTTCAACCTAAGTATCGTTATTTTTTCGTTTCCGATTAATTTCCAAATACACACACTGCCAGTACAGCATAGAAATAATTTAGCTAGGGTAGGTCCTGGTCCTGTCCTAGCGACTATGTTTTCCAAGTATAAAAATGCAGTTAAATCATAGACAGGCATTTATCATGGTATTGTGTTGTATTCAATACATAATTCACATTGCAGCCCACAATTCGAACTTAATAATACTATTATGTTCATACAAGGAACTAAAGGCAGACATGTCTGAAATTCTTGTATTCAAATTCTTACATAACTCACAGCCGTTCTATTGTAGTAAGACTAAATCTGGAACTATGACAGCTTAGGTACGAACTATTGAGATTTGTTTAAGATATATATTGCAATTATTTAGTAGTATTAAAGTTCCTGAATTGTAAATTGGTATATATTTTAATAAAGTTATTCTTGTGAATCATTATGGAACATTTTATTACTATTTGATATGAACATTATCCGCCTTCGGCATCAAACGGCATTACGTTCCAATTTAGAGTGACTGAATAATAAAGCATTTTGTTTTTTGATTTTCAACTGTAAAAGATTTTAGGTGGGTGGATGATAATATTGACAAGTCGAACCTTATATAAGTACCTACCCGTTCGATTTATCAAAACCATGACTAACTAAATAATGTTGAAACCTTATTGGTGAAGTTCTACAGAAGGGCCAGGTTCGAGGCACTCGCAGCTTGTGTGCGATTAAGACAAGATGTATGAACGTTGAGCAAGTAAAAGGAGCATGGAAGGCTCACGGTGTTCTGTAGTTTCAGCCTACGTTTATGGAAACTGATGAAGGCGCAAGTTTATGTATATTTTGTGTGCATATGACTCATTCTAAAGCTCTATATTACTTATAAGCCATAAAATATTAACTTTTATACCTTGTTATAGCCAACATAGTTTTATAATGGCAGTGGTTGTTTTATTTGGTCAGCTTATCTGTAGTTTAAGCAATCTAATAATATATCATTTATCTTAGAATTTATGACGTGTTAGTAATATTTATTGCCTTTATAAAATTATATCGCTTTATTAACAGTCACCAACCCACGGTATAATTTGTCAAGGAAATATCAAATTGGCTAAGAACTTAAGAAGGTTATTTTACTAGCTCATATCGGGTACGTATTTGAATATCGAAAATTAAAATACCTACGCTTAAAATATCGATGTTCAAAACATCGAAAATTTAAATATCGATTGTATCAAAATGTCGAAAATTGTTATACCTACGCTTAAAACATCGAAAATTAAAATTCCGAATGATTAAAATTTCGAATGATTCAAAATATCGAATGACATTATGCCTAAGTTCATAATATCTACGTTCAAAATACCTACTAGTTAAAATACCGAAAAAAAATTATACAGGGTGTAAATCAACCCATCACACAGCCGTTAACCAAGCATTCTGTACATCAAACTAAGTACCCCTACGCAAAAATTTTTGCTAGGAAACGTTTTTTTTTTTAGGGAAAAATTTGTAACTTTGACCCCCAATATCTCCTTAACTAGGGGGTTCCCAGGTATGGTCTAGAACAAAAAAATGATCGCAGGTGTTATATTGTACATTTGCGTACAAATGTGTTTTATTTTGGGTTTTTATTATGTAAAAATAATTAAAGTACCTACATGAGGTTTTCCTTGTTTTTTTTGTAACCCACCTAGTAACTGATTACCATCTAGCAAACAAGCTTGCAGCATACATGCAACATGCAAGCATGGTTTCTGTCACGGCTCCGGCGCTGCAGGGCTCCGGCAGTCCCACGCGAGCTTAACGTCGCAGATGATCTAAACGCTCACCACCGCAGCTTCGGCTTGTTGGCCGGCTTCGCCGGCCAGCCTCAGCTGCGGCGGCGGGCGTTAACACCACCTGCTCCTCAGCTTGCGGGCTGCCGCGCCCCTCCGCGCCTACGCGATTCTAAATTACACTCTAGGGGTAGGGCAAACAAGACCACGTGGAGTCGATTTTGCAGCGATACGTTTCTGTCACTAACTTTAGTAGCATAACATATTGACTTTCAAAAATATATTTTAATTTAAAGACCTAAATAATACCTTCGCGATTGACCTATGCTTGTACACTGGACACTGACTTTCATGAATAAAATAGGTCGAAATTGTTCCAAAACCGAATTAGGGTACCCCGAATTTACGTAGTCTTTTGGCTGTTACCCCTAGAGTGTATATAAAAATCCGGAGGCGCGAAGGAAGTGCAACCCCTTCGCCCTTGCGTAACAAAGGATAGGCACCCATGTTCATGCGAAGGGGTTGCACTTCCCGTAGCGCCGGAGACGTTGCAGAAGCAACCTTTTTCCTCTCATACTAATTACATCAAAAATTAATTTTCGATGTTCAAATAATATATGTACCCATCGATATTTAGGACGTTCGATAGTTTGTACTTCGATATTTAGGACATTCGATAATCTGTATTTCGATGTAACTTTTGTAGATATTTAGATTTTAGATGTATTGGACGTAGGTTATTTAACTATTCGATAATATAAACTTTCGATATTTTATGTTTCGGTTTTATGGTCGTTCGATATTTCCATTTTCGATGTTTTGAACATCGATATTTTAAGCGTAGGTATTTTAATCTTCGATATTCAAATACGTACCCCTCATATCACTTGGCAAGAAACTCTCTTTTTTTTGACGGAATGTTTGTAATAAAATATAATGCGATGTTTGAAAACCTCTACTAACTGCTGCACTCAGAGACAAACCTAGGTGGGGGTTTTGTATGTCAAACCTTTACTAAGTGACGGCTGTAATCATTAAATATCTCTGAGTACAGCAGTTAGAGAAGATCATTTCAATACTCAGTTTCTTTGATGTTCGGGAAGAAAAGTACCACATTACTTTGTTTTTTATCAATTTATTCACATTTCATACACAATACATACAAACGTATAAATAATTACATAATTGTTCAAACATTCACACAAGAATTCAACGATAGATCCATGATCACTCACTAATGATAGTAAGAGTGTCCGTACACGGGAGCGGGGTGAACCGAAGGAGCTGAGTTGTGTACCACAGCGTTGAAACTGAAAAAAAAAAACAAAATGGAAGATTATTTAAACGTGTCAATAATTATAACAGCATTGAAAAGGGAGGATGTGTGATAACGTACCCATGGTGGTCATCAGCGGTGTACTCAACCTTGCGCACGGAGCCATCAGGCTGGACGAAAGAGTAGTATCCGTGAACGGCATCACCATCGCGGCTCTCGTGCTGGGACTTGTGGTCACCGGTGTGAGGGTCCGATACAGAGTAGGCGAAGTCGTATTTGGGGTGTGCCTGTAAGATAATATAATTATTAAAATCAATACAAAAATATGCCCACCACAAAATATTAATAACAATATAAGGTACTTACGTATGTGTCGTGGGCGTCGTAGTGGTCTACGGGAGCGGCGTAGTGAGCTACAGGGGCGGCGTAGTAAAATATGGGAGCGGCGTAGTGCAGGGGCACAGCATGGGCCTCATCATGACGCACGATGCTCTGGGAGGACACGGCGTGGCCGTGACCGTAGAGACTAGCGTTGGCAGCGGCCAACAGAGCGCTGAAAGTTACGATCTGAAAGTGGAAAAATACAGTTATTTATTTGTTTTATCAAAATGTTACGAACAGATTTATGAAGTGATAAGTAAGTGGATATATTTAGTACATAACATGTGAAAGTCCAAGGTGCGTCCGTATCAGTTTTGGCCATACCTTTGGGTAGATATTTTTCATTAATTAATTTACTAGCCAAACCTTCGGTTGATTATTGGTGGATCGATTCATATGCGCTAATACTTCGGCCTGACGTTTTCCCAACTATGCTGGGACCAGTTTCCAGTCCAACCTGATCCAGTTGAATATCAGTACCTACCTACTTTACGAGGAGCGACTGCTTATCTGACCTCCACAACCCAGATTTTAATGGGTAATACGATTCCCCGGGTAAGTCTGGTTGTCAGATCAGACTTAAGACAGCAGGAATCAAAGGGTTTTTTTTTTGGGGTTGTTGGAAATCATAAAATAACCCCTCACGCTCTTTGTGACTCCCTTTTGTATCCCGCAAAACCCGCAGCCTCAACAGGACCTGCAGCCCCGACGGGACCCGCAGCCCCGACTGGCGGAATCAAAGGCTTAATGTGTTTTCCGAGGTGCGGACTTTCCGAGGTTCACATGTACTAATTGGCATGCAAAAATTAAAAAAAAAGCTTCAATAAGCTCCGTTGAAAGATATGAACAACGACTTTTATTTATTTCAATACTCACTTTGCTGAACATGTTGGTTGTATTGTTTGTTACTTTACAATCAAATATTGATTGATGTCAATGGACTCGCAATTTGGTTTTATAGATTAAGTTACTACGTATTCGAGCGCGGTGGGGCGGAGACATGCGTGTGCGCACTTGACGTGTGACTTTGACATGTATCAAGGTCGCTGTTTCGATAATGCGTGTGTCCTGAATTACGTCCGTAACAACACCGTTTAATTAAAGAAAACAATTAATACTCTCGTGAGTCATGTTTATTTAGTTATTGTTACGATTTACATGTTTAAATTGTACAATGTTTTGTAGTTAGTTGATTTGGAGATAGTGTTAATTTAAAGTGTGATTGATGTCTAAAAAATAATTAGCTAGTATTTTAAGCAATTCGTTTGAAAAAATGTATTGGTGGGTCGGTGGGTTAATCTGAGGTTTCTGAATCATGCACGTTGAAAATAAGTGGTTAGGTACACATGTTTTACAATTAACAAACAATTTTTTTTAAGGAAAATAAATTTCGCCACGTCCAATCTAATAATCCGCTACAATTATGGGAAATGGTAAATGCCATGCGGGAATTTTGAAAACTTTCGGCCTAATAAAAATCAACAGTTTACAATAGGTTACCTAAATGAAGTTTTTACGTAATCAAAACAAATGATAGTCGTTGCAGTTAGTCTATTTATTTATTTATTAAATTTAGTACCGCATTAGCCATTAACACTAAATGAAGTAATCCTTTTACTCGGTCTTCTCAAAGAACCACAAACATTCTATGGCCCGAAGATCTGACAACCAGCAGCAACCCTATCGAATTACCCAGTAATTACTTGGTTGTAGAGGTTAGATAGGCAGTCAATCTACGTAAAATACTGGTATTCAGCAGCTGAATACCAGCGGATGCAGCTGAATTTCAGCTGTATCCGCTTAAACTGGAAGCCGACCCGAGCTTAGTCAGAAAAAGATAATTGCGGAGAGCGGCTAGAAAGATGATAATTGCGGAGGATGTGGTGATAATGCTGTTTGTCGGTAACAAGTGCATAATGCCTTTATTCCATAATTTTGATGATTGTGGACTCATGATTTTGTTTTTACTTAGTTTTTGGAAATGGAATTGAAAACTATCGCCATTTTCCTGCTCTTGTCAGTGTGTTTTTAAGCCGTCCCAAAACGTTTTGTTCTTTTAATCGCCCCTGTCAATCGTCAACTTCTTCTTAACATGTTCATTAAATATATTGGGCCCAAAATTTTGCTACACGAACTCCGCGCGCTGATACATACGATAGTAAAGTGCTCTGGTGTGGAGGATATGCAGCGCAAGATGGAGGAAGGTGGGTCTGTGGAGACACGCTGCATAACGTAAACTTATCATTCCTAGTTTTTCTTTCATACCAGGCCCTCCCGACTGTATTACGGAACTTCTAAGTTCAAAATACCGATGTACGCTATACAGAAAGTTTGCGAATACAAATTTCGTGACAAAATCTATACTCATAATTATTACAGTCATTTTTTAAAAGATACAACACCATTTTTATAGCTTACTCAGTAATTACCCATTTATTACCCTGAAAAGTTTACACAATATGTAATAGAGAAAGTTCACGCTATAACTTCATTATAGCATTGGAATTATTTTATTGATACGAGTAGGCGCCTTACCGGTTTCAGCATGGGAGACAAATTCATGATAAATGAAACTGTTACCAACTTGATAGTTTATTTCCTCGTTCATAGAGTTATGGTTTGTAATTGAAGTTGGAATCAATTGTTTTCCTGGTGCGCTAGTATTTATTTATTGGCTCTATTGTTTTAGCTTTTGAATGAAATCTTAGCTAGATAGTATTGTAGGTATTTATTAGTATTATGCCTATAATGCAAGGTTGGTCTGTTAATGAGTTTGTCTAGGTTTGTAAGTTAAAGAAAATAAAATTGAAAATTGAATGTAGAAAACAGTATAATATATTCATTTTCTGGATGAGGCTGGCATACGAAAAGAGCTTGCACAAGCAAAGAGACGACTATACCCAGCTGTAGGTGAGGTCGGTCGGTTATTCTTCTATGGTTTTCTAAAATAAGTTGGTTCTATATCCTTGCTATAGAATAGAATACATTTTTATTCAGGTAACAAAGACCCATAGACAAATACCTTAACCTAAACATACATACTAATAACAATTGTGTTAGAATGTAACTTAAAACTATGTTAGCACTTCACTTCACTTGCACGATACTTAGTGCGATCTTGTGGAATTTGTCCGCGGAAGCGACGGAACACCACATCCTGCGGCCAAAAACTTTCTTTCATCACCGATTGGAGATAGCACGTAGGTATCACAAATGAAAAAAGAAGAAGTTTGAAGAAAACATTTCCTCATCAGTCTGCATGTAGGTGTAATGGTGATTCAGTAACTTATAAAACGTGTTCTTGAAAACGTTGATGAAAACATGAGCGAGTGTTGACGATATTAGTATCGTTTTTATTTTCACCAGGAAACTAAAAGATAGCTGTTCGTCTTTATATGTCAATGAAAATATATCTTAGTGGTATATCACATTTTATTTTGAAATCGCATTCACTCTCATTTGGTATGTACAAAATAATAAATAGGCACAATACAATCAGTCATCGATGATCACTTAATAATGATGGTAAGCGTGTCCGTGAACGGGGGCGGGGTGCACCGAGGGGGCGGAGTTGTGTACCACAGCGTTGAAACTGCAAATAAAAAAAATTGTTTAAGATTCAAGTTGACAAAGGTAGGTACTTAGAAGGTTCGATTTCAGAGAAGCTTCAAGATATAGTGCTTGCAACTTACCCGTTGTGGGCATCAGCGGTGTACTCGACCTTGCGGATGGAGCCGTCAGGTTGAGCCAGAGAGTAGTATCCGTGGACGGAGTCACCGTCGCGGCTCTCGTGCTGTGACTTGTGGTCACCGGTGTGAGGGTCAGCCACTGAGTACGCGAAGTCGTATTTGGGGTGAGCCTGAAATAAGAACAAAATTATATTATTGCAAATTCTACAAATAATTCGAAAGGTGCAGTTACCAAACGTTGATAATGACTTACGTAAGTATCGTGTCCGTCGTAGTGGGCAACAGGTGCGGCGTAGTGAGCCACGGGGGCAGCAGCGTAGTGAGCTACGGGAGCAGCGGCGTAGTGAGCTACGGGCGCGGCGTAGTGCAGAGGTTCGTCGTGACGAATGATGCTCTGGGAGGACACAGCGTGTCCATGGCCCAGGTAGCCAGCGTTGGCAGCAGCCAACAGAGCGCTCAAAGCTACGATCTGTAAACACACAGTCAACTTTAGTCACTTGTTACGGTAGTGTTTTCCATTACCAAGATTTTGAGAAACTAGGTGTTGTCAATATTTTAAATCCTTTTAGAGTACACTCACTTTGCTGAACATTTTACTGTTTGATTTACAACGGTCAACTGTTGTCTGATATCAAAGTAATTGTTGTATGGTTTTATATATGAAACTTAAATCCGCTTGCGTCCGCATAGTGGGGCAGAGAAATGCGTGCACTTGACTTTGAATACTATGACAACGTTCAAGGTTGCAGTTACGATATTAAACACGTTGTTGTATGACTTGACTTTGTAAAAATTTGAATGTATAACAAAGCAAAGCATAGTTTACTTTCAAGATCGCAATATTTTTTTCAAAGCTGGTAAGTTTGTCGCCAATAGTTTAGCATTTTGCAGGTGATCAAGTTATACCTAGCGTGTTTTTGATGTACCCTTTTATACCAGTGAATAGAAATACCTAAATTCTTCTACTTCAAGTAACTAGAACTTTGTGCCGTCAGTTTAATCTTATAATTAACCTTCAAAATGATGATACATTACATACTGATAAATAGAAATACTGCAGTGTTTTTCTTCCATTGTACTTGATAATTATAGATATTGTAATTTTAAATAGTTTTATTGCGAAGATTTAGCTAGACACTGGGTTTTTGTTCTGTTGGAAGACAGACGTTTTCAACGTCAACTCTTAAACGATCACTGTTACCAATTAACGTTCGTGAAGGATCTACGGATTAAAACTTACACGTTGTAGTATGCCTACACACCCACGTGTTTTTCCAGTAACGACTGTTACTACTTGCTTGGTACTAAATTTCAAGATTCTGAGTTCACGGGAAGTACCCTTTTGATTCCCTTGCAAGTGTCGATAATTTGCGGAAATTTGCAGCATAAATGGCTGTATCTTTTGATTGCGTTGGCTTAGAAGTTTGATTTTTTCACAGCTTTAAGGGACAGTAGACTTGAGTATTTAATATAAATTTCAGCTTGATACCTCCACGCGTTCCTGAGAAAACGGGTCTTGACAGACAGACAGACATACTGACGGATGGACGGACAGCAAAGTGATCCTATAAGGGTACCGTTTTTTCCTTTATGGAATGGAACCCTAAAAATAGGTACAAGTATGTATTTCAGCCTAATAATAATGGAATTTTCAAGATACATAGTTGCGAAACTTTTTTACAGTAAAAGTAACCCACCAGAATTTAAAGTTTTCTTCAGTTAAAAATAACACAGTAAGTTGAATAAAAGCTTATAAAAACAGCTCGTTCATAATAAATCTAATACACTAAGCTCTCCTGCAGAACTCATAGTCATACTTGATATTTTGACGGCAAGGTTCATGCAGTGGCTGAGCGATTGACTGCTGCGCTGCGTGTAGCGGGTTCGTTCCCCGCACGGAAAAATTATTTATATGGACTACAGATAGTTGTTTCTCGTCTAGGTCTTCGAGCTGTGTATGTGAGTTTAAATGTTTATAAGCGCACGCGCAGATTCTAGCACAAAAAATTAAGGACATTCATACAACCGTCGGGGCTGCGGATTGTTCGAAAGAGATACCGTGGCCCTGGACACAAAGGCCTAAGAAGGAACATGGGTGGTTTTTAGTTAGTAGAAGTTTGTGAATCCCTTCCGCTCCACCCAGAGCGGGAGAAGTCTTTTGATGATTTCCCACAAAAACAGGGCTCTCACATGTTTGTATGAGAGTTATAATTTTTTTTTGTACTACCAACCTGAAATTTAGTAAGTCTAGAGTTTATGAGTAGGAGACACTAACTAAGCAACAGGGACGACCTGGACTAAGGCCTTTCGTAACTTTATATGACATCCTTGGCTTTTTCTACCTGGCAATTGGTAGAGAGATAGAATATAGTTAAGACATGTTAGGTAGGAACAGATTTTACGACAGGGCTGGTTTAATCGCTTCGATAGGCATTCGATTTGACATAGTACATCCAGAGGCAGTCCAGATTCCAGACCAGAGAGTCAAAATTTCCACGCGAACAAATTCGTGTGACTGACTAGTGTTCCTAATATAGGGCACGTTTTTTTAAATAAAAAATATTGAATACTAAACGGTAAAAATTGTAGTTGTATTGAATTAACGGGTACAGGACGGGTACGTATCAAAATCCCGAAAGTTCATAATACCTATGATTGAAATACCGACGTCCAAAACACCGAAAGTTTTAAATGCCGATTAGTCGTTATATCAAAACACAAAATACCGATGTTCAAATGCCCGAAAGGACGAAATCCCGAATAGACGAAATCCCGAATGGACGAAATCCCGAATAGACGAAATACTGATGGATGGAATCCCAATGAGCGGCGATGTAGTTCGTACAGTTGACGTCAGGGGCACCCCGAGGTTCGGTTAGTTAGGTTCCTTTAAAGTTTTAAACTCTGGAGACAGAAATAGGAGCCCGCGAAGCGGGGCTCCGTCGACCTTCTGACGGAAACGCTAAACCTAGACGGTCGACATCACGGGGTTTTTAAACTGGGTTTTTAAACTTGGTGATTTTAAACTTACGACCAATCAATTTTCAGGATCTCGTCCATCGGTTTTTTAAAATTCGGGATTTTGATACGTACCCGAATTAACATAGGGTTAATTCAATATAACTACATTTTTTACCGTACACTCTAAGATAAGAAAAAGAATAAAATTGGTATGTATCTATATTCCCTAAATAAGTAAACAACTGCAACCTTGCACCAATTGCGTGTTTCACACTAGGAATTTCTCCTGTGTCGTGGGTGCGTTCACAAACATTTAAACTCACAAATACAAATATCCAGATCCGAAACAACTATCTGTAGGCTATAAAATATTTGTTCCGTGCGGGGATCGAACCGTAGAGCAGCAGTCAACTGTTTGAGCCACTGCTGTAGAATTTCTGTGATAACGTTATGCTGTTGTGATATCGTGTGCGTCGTATGTACTAAATAAATCTTTATACTCTGTAACATAGCACTCAAGTCGCTTACGGTGTACAGTGCTAATTATCTACTAACTCTTTAAAAATAATTAACTTAATGAGCTGATATCGTGAACGTCTCCGATATAATCTTAAAATATGGTAATCAGTTAATTTTGTTGTACAAACATTTTATATTAAATTGCAAGAGTTGTTCCACATATTTCATTAAATACCATAATGATCATCTACTTCAGTTAATAGTATAGGGAACTAAAAATAAATAATAAATATAAGTAATTTCTGTTACAGTTATTCACATTTTATTTTGAAATTGCATTCACTCTCATTTGGTATGTACAAAATAATAAATAGGCACAATACAATCAGTCATCGATGATCACTTAATAATGATGGTAAGCGTGTCCGTGAACGGGGGCGGGGTGCACCGAGGGGGCGGAGTTGTGTACCACAGCGTTGAAACTGCAAATAAAAAACAATTGTTAAAGATTCAAGTTGACAAAGATAGGTACTTAGAAGGTTCGATTTCAGAGAAGCTTTAAGATATAGTGCTTGCAACTTACCCGTTGTGGGCATCAGCGGTGTACTCGACCTTGCGGATGGAACCGTCAGGTTGAGCCAGAGAGTAGTATCCGTGGACGGAGTCACCGTCGCGGCTCTCGTGCTGGGACTTGTGGTCACCGGTGTGAGGGTCAGCCACGGAGTACGCGAAGTCGTATTTGGGGTGAGTCTGAAATAGGAACAAAATTATATTTTTGCACATTCGACAATTAATTCGAAAAGAGCAGCTATCAAACGACCGGGGACTTACGTAAGTGTCGTGACCGTCGTAGTGGGCAACTGGTGCGGCGTAGTGAGCCACGGGGGCAGCAGCGTAGTGAGCTACGGGAGCAGCGGCGTAGTGAGCTACGGGAGCGGCGTAGTGCAGGGGTTCGTCGTGACGAATGATGCTCTGGGAGGACACGGCGTGTCCATGGCCTAGGTAACCAGCGTTGACAGCGGCCAACAGAGCGCTCAAAGCTACGATCTGAAAAAGATACAGTCAACTTTAGTCACTTGCTACGATAGTATTTTCCAGTACCAAATTTTTCAAAAACTTGGCATTGGGTACTAGGTATTGTCAAAGTTTTAAATCCTTTAAGGGTACACTCACTTTGCTAAACATTTTGCTGTTTGATTTACAACGGTCAACTGTTGTCTGATATCAAAGTAATTGTTGAATGGTTTTATATATGGAACACAAATCCGCGTGCGCCAACACGGTGGGGCGGAGAAAAGCGTGCACTTGACTTTGATCACTTTGACAAGGCTGAAGGTCGCTGATACTATACCGAAAGTATTGTTATAAAATATAACTAGTTACTTGATAAAATGTTTTATTTTCAAGTTCGCAACATTTTCTCTAAAAAGGTTTGTTGGTTGATTAATAATAGCCACTTAGATCGATCTTTAGGTTACACCGAGCTTGCCTACGTTGGTTTGTGGTTGAATTATCGTCCATTACATACCGAGTTTCCTGGCCGTTATTTGTACATCCTTGACAGTTCTTTTTAGTGTTGTTTGGCAAACAGTGGTCTGACGGTATTACATCGTACTAACTGGTTTGTGGAGGTCAGATAGGAAAACTGACACTCATTATATTCCGCTCCACCCAGAGTGGAAGGGGTCATTGTATTATTTCCCATCCGTAATAAAACACTATGCTAGGTGACACAATTTACATATCAGCGATTGGGCGTTCCTTGTGGGGTTGATCATCGATGTCAATGTGGCGAAGCATCATTCTCTTGCCCTTATCCCAATTAATTTGGGGTCGGCGCAGCATGTCTTCCTCTTCCATACCTCTCTGTTTTTCGTCATCTCATGAGACACCTCCTTTCTTACCATATAATTTTTAACCCAATCCATCCATCGTTTCTTTGGTCTTCCTCTACTCTTATACCCATCCACATTCATATTCAAAACCTTTCTCACAACATTTTCCTCACTCCTCCGCATCACATGCCTATACCATGGCAACCGATTTCCACACAACTTTTCAGTCACCGGCGCTACTTTTAGACTTCCTCTTACGTACTCATTTCTTATTTTATCCATTCGCGTAACACCGCACATCCCCCTAAGCATTCAAAAAAAGCAAGCATTTATGAATTAATTAATTTAGTACAGCAAAAGTCATCAATTCTAGATTAATGATCTCATGCGTCGAGCTCTTGCCACCGTCAGGGTGCTAGCTGTGGGGTTGCGGGTTGTTCGCACGAGATACCGCGGCCTCAACATGAAGGGCTAAGAAGGAACATGGGTGGTTTTTAGTCAGTAGAAGTCTGACACTCCCTTTCGCTCTGCCCAAGAGCGGGAGGGATTATTTGATGATTTACCACCCGAAAAAAAAAAGGGTGGCAGCTGTCAACTTATTTCTATTTATTTTATTGTAATTCATCAAAAATTATAATTATGATTATCCGCTAAGATAACGTACTATGGTGTGATCCATCCGAACGAAGTCATAACTTGGTTGTCTATATTCTTGCAACAGATGGATACTCAGCCTATAGCAGCCCACAAGTGGATCTCCCAAGTTGCACCACACCACCCGGATGTTTGTCTTCCGCATCGGTTTTGTCCCGGCAACTTTCAAGTTCATCGTCGTTCGTTACTGTTTGAGGAAAGTCATGCTCTGGGTCAAAAGGAATGATATGTCAGACTCCAATAATTGTGTAATTGAATCCAAGAAGTACAGCACGTCTTTAATACATTGCTTCGTCTCGCCGAAAATTAATATCATCACCACGGCTTTGCCTCAACATTGGATTAGCTAATTAGCAGCTCTCACCGAGCTTACAGCGAGACATTGCCTCGTTTACGGTCATCCGACCACCCCTTTGTAGTGAGACATTACCTCACTGATAAGGTCTTATAATAAGGTAAGGTGTTATGTAAGATTATTTAATAATAGGAACAACATTACAGAATCCACACTAACAAAAGCTCGAAGAAGATGATCTAAATGAGTGTTTGATAACGGTAAATAGGCGATTACTTCCATTTAAATTCATGTTTATTCTACGTGATGCTCTTTGTGCTAAAACTCGGACCTGACACATTATCGACTTAACTAGCACATAGTTAAAATACAGGATAGTTGTAACTCTCAAACCGAATTATTTTATTTATTTTCAGGTAACAAAGACCCATAGATAAATACCTTAACCTAAATATACATACAAATAATACAGTTTGTGTTTGTAAATAGAACTTTAAAACTATATTAGAATGTTGCGTTGGTCAAAACAAATCTATCCGTTGCTGAATATCAGTCTCTGAAAGATGTCATATTGCTGAAAGAAAACGCATATTGTAAATGCTAATAATATAGGAGAAAGTTTTTGAAAACCATGACGTGGTTACAACCGCCAGAATTGGATAAAAAGGCAAGGAAGATGATTTTTTATAAATAATATAATTAATGTGTTATAGACAGAATCAATTAAATATTGTTTTTCTTTTATTGCTGTATCACGGTAATTTATTATCATTGCTCAGAAAACACTTTTCAGTGTGAGGAATATGAAATAATTAAAGGCGTGTTTTTCTTAGAGTCATTCACATTATATTTAGGAATCGCATATCACAGTCATTATGTACAAAATTATAAATAGGCGTAACAATCAGTCATAGAAGATCATTCAGTAATGATGGTAGTCGTGTCCGTGGACGGGGGCGGGGTGCACCGAGGGGGCGGAGTTGTGTACCACTGCGTTGAAACTGAAAATAAGAACAGGGCTATTAGTAAAGACGCTTCAACATAAATATTAGAGTATTTTTATGTAAAGGTTTGCGTCAGTAGCTTAAAGTTGGATAAAATAATAACGTACCCATGGTGGTCATCAGCGGTGTATTCAACCTTGCGCACGGAACCATCAGGCTGGACGAAAGAGTAGTATCCGTGGACGGCGTCACCGTCGCGGCTCTCGTGCTGGGACTTGTGGTCACCGGTGTGAGGGTCAGCCACGGAGTACTCAAAGTCGTATTTGGGGTGAGCCTGAAGTAGTACAATAATTAGGTTAAAACCTCATAATAATGCATATAAATTCTCAAATACCTTTTTGTTTTTACTATAAAAATTACTTACGTAGGTATCGTGACCGTCGTAATGGTCTACGGGAGCGGCGTAGTGAGCTACGGGGGCAGCAGCGTAGTGCGCTACAGGAGCGGCGTAGTGTGCAACGGGAGCAGCGTAGTGAGCAGGTTCGTCATGACGAACGATGCTCTGGGAGGACGTAGCGTGTCCAAGGCCCAAGTGACCAGCGTTGGCAGCGGCCAACAAGGCGCTCAAAGCTACGATCTGAAAGAATAATGTGTTATGTTAGATAACTGAATTTAATGTACGTAATTAATTATTCACTATTATTATCGTAATTGTCTATCGTTATTTTTTTCTGTACGTAATTTATGAATGAAAAATAACTTAAAACATTGTATTCATATTCGCAACGATTAAGATATAATATGTTAAAAATATAATTTATAATAAAAATTACTTTGCTGAACATTTTGCTGTATAGTTTCAACGGTCAAGTGTTGACTGATGTTAATTAATGTACGCTGAATGGTTTTATATATACTACCTAATAGTTAACCACTCAACAACACGGTGGGGCGGAAAAATGCGAGCACGCTCTTGATCTTGAATACTTTAATATGTCTCAAGGTCGCCGTTGTAATTAAAACGATAGAATCGGATGTAAATTCGATTTAAGCATGAAAATCGATACCTCTTGAACGTCCGCTAACATTGCTTGAATGTCTTATGATCCACCGGGTGATCATAAGGACGCTCGAAGACTTAATGGAGACAACATTTATTTCAACATTATATTAATGGAGAATTATCGTTTGCATGGCTGTTAGAGACATTTTATTTGAATAATGAAAATTGCCGACGCAGTTGTAGAAATGATCTCGCTCGGAATTTTACGAGACTTAATTTTTAGCCAAAGTTCCGTTAAAACGTTTCTTAACAAACAGCGACTACTACTTTGACTTACTGCTTCGCTGGTTAAACGGTTAAAAGCCGCACATGGGCCTTTATCATAACTGGCAAAATGTGGTTGTTCTATTAGGTATTCTTTACATAACCCTTCGGGGACGAGCATGTTGTTATTTGTTTTCATTATGCAAGTTTAACTTATGTTAACCGGTTTGCCCGCGTCGAGTTTGCCATTGTCCCACGGGATCGTACTATAAGGATAAAGAGTATACATTGTGTTAATAATGTAATGTAAAGGTAATGAACTGTGTGTGCCAGTCATAAAAAACCGATTTGTATTTTTGAATAAAAGACTAACAAACGTCCATCCATCCATCACTTTTCCAACAAACTTGAATAGTGGTAAGAGTAAGGAATAGCCTGGATGAGACTGGCAGAAGAACGTGGAGCTTGGCACAAGCAAAGAGAGGCAGTGGGTGAAATCGGGCTGTGGATTATGATGATGATGATTAGTAAGGATATGCTAAAAACGAACAATCTGCTTATTGCTGAAGTAAGTCAAGTGATAACAACGGAGTTTTTAATTGCAGCTTTTTGTCAAATAACAAATGTCGCTTGGATTATCTGTTTAAAATTCAGATTAACAGTTGGATGTTTAAAAAAAAAAAAAAAAAAAAAGTTTAACGAAATAAATAAGAAGAGCTTGTACGAATTAACATTAATTTCAATTTCCTTATATTTAATCTAGATTTAGTTAGTATTCAAAGCAGTAATCCGAATTTTATTTATGTGCCATGACGATATTTTGATGGTTGAGTTTTCTATTTCGTGGTTTTATTACCTATGTTAGTTGTTAACTTAGCCTGTAGCAGTCCACCGTTAGACAAAGGCTTTCCCTTAGTTACACCACAACACCAGGTTCTCTGCCTCCCGCATCCAGCCTGTACAGGCCACCTGTCAAGGTAGCCGTCATTCTATGGACGGTTTACATAAAACCACAACATTTAGTCAAATATTATCTAATACATCCTTTACGATTTCAATAATTAGTTTAATAGGTTTTATAAATAAATTTAAAAAAAAAATATTTATTTCAATAACAATAGGTATTTCGAATATTTATTTCAATAACAATACCTACGTGTTTGATTGTTTTTTTTGTATTTGTTTTTGTTTTGTTTTTAGTTTTTGTATTTGTTTTTTTTTTTATATTTTATATAGACTTATTAAAACCTATTAAAAATGTTGATAAAACTATTCTGAAATTGAATCCCAAAAGTTCAGTACCTACGGCGCCGTTTAGAACTTAAATTCAGGCTTCCATAACGAAACCATGCTCTATCGTAAACTTAAAAGCATTCTAACGACGTTATAGACTCTTCATGGGACCAGCTAATACACAGCTCTCATTGAGCTTACGGTAGGACTTCGACTCTCTGACGGTGGAGAGACCATTCGTTTATAGTGAACCGTTGCCTTATTTGCTTACGTGAAGTCATACCTTCTACCTTCAACCACCCGTAAGTGGTTAGTCAGCCCGTCATAAAGAGGCGCCCGGAAGTTAGGTTGTCACGGCGTTGTGGAGACGTCTCAGACGTGCTAAGAGGTTTCATGCTTACTTCAGGTTTGTTAGCCCAGAACGAGAGGGCCTGATGATTTAACACAAACCAAAGAAAAAAAGTGTGGATACCCTGGTTGACGACGAACCGATTTGGTCAGGTGATGAGGTGACGATCATGCAATAATAGTTGGCCCAGTTTAAAATTCAGAATAACTACGTCTTCCAAAACGAATTAACTTAATGAGTGGCTCTTGACAGTCTACGATATAATTTATGAATATGGTAGTCGGTTACCTAAATTCTTTTTTTAACCTTTTTTTGACCATTCACTAAATACCAAATGATCTGAAAAAAGGACAGGCTGATAACAAAAAGTAGTCCGGGTTCCTATCATTGGATAAACTAAATCAAATGGTTTTTTTACAGTGAACTGGTTGCGATATTCACTGACTCAGCCAGGTATTCAATATTTGTCATGAATTATGGTCTACTTTAGTATCGTAAAATCATTTGAAAGAGAACCATCTCCGTGCATACTTTCGGTTTAAAGAAACTTTATTCTCAATAAAAACATAAGTCACTTACTTGAGAACAATACTAAAAATATAAATTACAATAAGTTCGTCATCAGTATTACAACTTAATATTTACCCATCCAATGCATTCATTTCTCCAGAAGTGATCGATCCGCAATTATGTGCTGGCTAAGTTGACTTTTGAATGCATTGAAAGAGTGTACATTTCTTATACAGGACGGTAATTTGTTATAAAGCTGTGCTCCTTCAAAAGTTAGCATTTTTTGCCATAGTTAGTTCTTGTTTTCGGTAAAACTAACAAGCTTGCTCGCCGTGTACTGCGCTGACTAACTTGTTTATATTGAGTGAGTGTTAAGTTTGAGTGAACGCTTTTGTTAAGAATATTTCTGATGAAAATGCATGTGTTGTAAATGTAAAGTTGTTTTATGTTCATTATTTTTGTGTCTTGATAAATTTTGCTGGTAGATGTTAGATATGGGTAGTTAAATAGTATTTTTATGATTTTATTTTGGGTAATTTGAAGTTCAGATAATTTTGTTTTAGCAGCACTGCCCCAAATTTCGATTAAGTTAAGTAGATGTGGCTTTACTAGGGAGTTGTAAATAGTATACCGCAGTTATGGTGGAATACAACGAACAATGTTACGCAGTGACCCGGAGAGTGCCGAAAGTTTACTCTTTATGTGATCTATGTGAGCATTCCACGTTAGTGAGCTGTCCATTCTTAGACCGAGGTATTTTTTTTACTTTAGGGACAGTATAGGGAATATTGAATAGACACAAGTATGTTTCTGTTAGGGCATTCACATTATATTTAGGAATCGCATATCACAGTCATTATGTACAAAATAATAAATAGGCGTAACAATCAGTCATAGAAGATCATTCAGTAATGATGGTAGTCGTGTCCGTGGACGGGGGCGGGGTGCACCGAGGGGGCGGAGTTGTGTACCACTGCGTTGAAACTGGAAATAGAAGAGGCCTATTAGTCAAAAAGCTTTTTTATACAAATTGGCGTACTAATTTATATAAGAAGGATAAAATATTAACATACCCATGGTGGTCATCAGCGGTGTACTCGACCTTGCGCACGGAACCATCAGGCTGGACGAAAGAGTAGTATCCGTGGACGGCGTCACCGTCGCGGCTCTCGTGCTGGGACTTGTGGTCACCGGTGTGAGGGTCAGCCACAGAGTACTCAAAGTCGTATTTGGGGTGAGCCTGAAGTAGTACAATAATTAGGTTAAAACTTCATAATAATGCAAATGAATTCTCAAATACATTTTTGTTTTTACTATAAAAGTTACTTACGTAGGTATCGTGACCGTCGTAATGGTCTACGGGAGCGGCGTAGTGAGCTACGGGGGCAGCAGCATAGTGTGCTACGGGAGCGGCGTAGTGTGCTACGGGAGCAGCGTAGTGAGCAGACTCGTCATGACGAACGATGCTCTGGGAGGAAGTAGCATGTCCAAGGCCCAAGTGACCAGCGTTGGCAGCGGCCAACAGCGCGCTCAAAGCTACAATCTGAAAAAATTATGTACACTGTCAGATATTTGAAACTTTTAATACTTTCTATGAAACGAAAAAGTTAGAACATCAATCTTGTTGCAACCATTAATGTGGCTGCTTTAAAAAAATATAATTTATAATTACTTTGCTGAACATTTTTGTTGTATAGTTTTCAACGGCCAAGTGTTGATTGATGCTAATGGGCACGCTGAACGGTTTTTTATACTATTAGATAGCATAACCGCTTGCGTCAACAAGGTGGGGCGGAGAAATGCGCGCGCGCTCTTGATCTTGAAAACTTTAATCGGTCTCAAGGTCGCTGTGGTATTAAGAATAGTAAAATCTCTTGTATTTTGGATTTTAGGCTAAAAGTATGATATTGTCAAAGACAATAGGATCGTTGTTTTGTATTATTGTTTATAAATGTACCAGAGAAAATATGTAGTTTTTTTTAATTTATTTTTTTATTTTGTGATTATTAGAGAATTGTTATTATGTTATATTTGGATTCTATTTATTTTTATGTGACTCTTTTTATATACCTAGTATTGAATGATTTAAACATGTGTCTAATATGGGTTATCTATCATACCTGAAATAAATGAATTTTATTATTATTTAATTTAATTTAATTTAAAATAACTTACGCAACTGTCTCGTTGGCACTGTGGTCTCAAGCGCGACTGCTGAGCATGAAGTCTTCCGATTCGAATAGTGTTATTGGGTTTTTCATAAGGGGTTTCTCTGTAGCTACCACGAAATCTAGATTTGTGTCCGGTTCATATTAGTAGGCAACATGGATGAGACTTTAAAATAACTGTCGAAATGTTGGTGTACTATTAGGTACTGGCGTTATGTTATGTGTACAATGAGATATTTTAGTTCACAAAGAAACTCCTTATTCTATCACTTTTACATTTGGCATGTGAGACGTAGATATGACGTATAAATTGGTGTTTTTGCATGGTAAACTAAACATTAATACTAATGACTGAAGTCAGTCAAGTGATTCCTTCGGACTTCTTAATTGCAGGTCTGTGACAAGAAGCAAAACTGGCTAAGATTGTTTTTGGAAAACCCTGCATGACAGGTAGGTGTTTCTAGTTACAAAATGGGTAAACCTAATACATTTTCATGAAGTAGGTTTGTCGTTTGTATAAATACAGGGTGTAAACGAATTCTTCACGAAGCTGTCAATCAAGCATTATGTGCATCTAACTGAGTACTCCTATGCAAAAAATACTGCTGGGAAATGACTTTTTTTTTGGTTGAAAAATCACATTTCACGATAAAACTCAAAATAGCACACTGTCAGTGGATGCTTTGAATAGTAAACGGGTCATGGAGGAAATTCAAGTTAATTTATAAAGTGAAAAACTAGTATTATAAAAAACAGCTGTGAAAAATTTGGAACTTTGAACCCCCAATATCTCCATAACTAGGGGGTTCCCAGGTATGGTCTAGAACAAAAAAAATATCTTGACTTTACAAGCCGTTGGTTTATTACACCTTTGCAAACCCATGATTTTTGAACTGTAAATAGGATACCAAGGGGGTCGTTTGTTTGAAACATACATATACATAGTTACATACCTCCATGTCTTGTTATCTTTGAGTAACACGCCTAGCATCTTGATTTGCATAACACATCAAGATAACTGCATGTTTAAAAGCATTTAGATCACAATCAATTAGTGTACGTTATTTTAAGTGGACAGTTAAAGTAAACTTTCTATCAACACCAAATCTCACCTGCCTTCGTTAATCGAAGGAGTCATGACGAATTTTAGTTTTGAAAACTATAAACATGGCTATGAACCATGAACACATAGTACCTAAGTGAAAACTTAGGTAGCTTTAATGTTAAATGCCACATTAACAACGTCAAACAAGTGTTTTTTTTCCAAGTGTTCTTCAGTATTTCATTTGCAAAAGCTTTGAATTCATTTCTTAGTATATCGAATATTTTATCCTTCTAAATCATTCGACGTACGGGATTTTCATTTACATAAAACACAAATGTATTCGACTTCTTAGAAATTCTTTTGTTGATATTCGCAGGGACAGCTTTTCAGCTCTAATCTCTAAGCTCTAAGCTCGTGACATGTATTAGAGCCGAAAAAACTGTAGATATCGTTTGTCATCTGACAGTGTGAATTATGTTACGTTATTATTTTAATTAATAGTGTAATTTATTTCATCACCACTGCTCTCAAAACGGTGAAGGAAAACATCGTGAGGAATCCGGCATGTCTTAGAACCAAAAAATTCGAAGATATGTGACATATAATATACCAATCCGCACTGGGCCCGCGTGGTGGATCATAGCCCATCCCTCTCCTAGAGAGGAGGCCTGAGTCCCTCCAGTGGGAATATTATAGGCTGATGATGATTATTTTAATTGAAGCTAAGACAGAAAAACCTAATAACACTTTATCCAACCTGGGAATCGAACTCAGGACTTCATGCTCAGCAGGCGCACTTCCGACCACTAGACCAACGCGGCAGTCAGTCGTACGTAACAGTTATACATACATTCATTACTATTATAATATTCGTTAATGCAGGCGCACCGAAACTATCTACGGGATTAGTGTAGTTGATGTTGATGGCTGAAATTTGCTTAAACTTAGGTCCACTATACGGGTTCCTCATGGCCACAAAGGTCTGATCCGTGTCTCATTCCAAATTAATATAATTTTTGTTAACAGTATCTCAGCAATTTCATGACGACATGCATTCCTTAAACTAAGTCGCTTGTACGAGTATGTACGTTCTATCATAATATATATATTTTTAAATATATTTAATAAACAGCGTGAAGTAATTGCTAGTTTCAAGAAACTGCGCAATCTAGTTATTGCACTATTGAAATAAATACACAGGTATAGGTAGGGGTGCTTAGTTAACATTATATAGAATGAAAGAAGCTGTCATTGATTTAGTAATAATTTTTTATGTTTATTAATTATTGAAACACTATTTCTATAAAAATTCTGTCACTATTGCGATCCCGACAGTAATAATCTCAAAACAGTGCAGTGGTTTGAAAAATTTGGGTTGTGACTTTAATTGAACATTGCACGTGTTTATGTTGGTATAAATTAGGTAAAATAATAATAAATAAGTTAGTGTCTTAAAATCACACTTTATTTTTGCATTCCATTTAAATCTCATACATATCACATTTATATACAACAATAAATAGTCGCGGAGGTTAGTTATCATCAGATGAAGATGATGACTCAGTAATGATGGTAAGCGTGTCCATGGACGGGGGCGGGGTGCACCGAGGGAGCGGAGTTGTGTACCACTGCGTTGAAACTGAAACAATAAATATTTTGAAAAGGTTTGTCCAAAACGTTATGATTATAATTATTATAATCGTTATTTTCCTTTGTATATTTTGATTTATTTCGAAACTTACCCATTGTGGGCATCAGCGGTGTACTCGACCTTGCGGATGGAACCGTCAGGTTGAGCCAGAGAGTAGTATCCGTGGACGGAGTCACCGTCGCGGCTCTCGTGCTGGGACTTGTGGTCACCGGTGTGAGGGTCAGCCACGGAGTAAGCGAAGTCATATTTGGGGTGAGCCTGCAATAAAGAAAGTAAATTATTACTGGAATTAGTTAATAGAGTTGTAAGCCTCCAGATGCCACATTGTTGGATGACTTACGTATGTGTCATGGCCATCGTAGTGAGCAGCGGGGGCGGCGTAGTGAGCCACTGGCGCAGCAGCGTAGTGTGCTACGGGAGCGGTGGCGTAGTGCGCAACGGGAGCGGCGTAGTGCGCTATGGGAGCAGCATAATGCAGGGGCTCATCATGACGGATGATGCTTTGGGAGGATACAGCGTGGCCAACGTGGCCATGGCCATAAAGACTGGCGCTGGCAGCGGCCAAGAGGGTGCCGAAAACAACGATCTGAAAAAATAAGTTTGTCTATTAGTATAAGCACAAGTTGAGAGTTGAAAAATGTTGTGAGCAACTCTTATCACATTTAATAGTACAGTTATTAATTTGTTTTCGTAAAGGTCTTACTTTGCTGAACATTTTGGTGTATTAGTTGTTACAATCAAGTGCTGATTGATATCAATAGACCTGCTCTATGGTTTTATAGAACGCGGTCAAATAGCTGATAGTAGCGGGGTGGGGCGGAGAAATGCGCGAACACACCTTGGCTATGTAACTATGACAATGCTTTTCAGACCTTGGGGGTTTTAGTTCCTATTGTAATGTGTAATGAGGGTGTTGTGTATGGAGTGTTTCTGTGAAAGGGAAAACGTTTTGTTGTTATTTTTCATTTTAATTGGTTGTATATTATTCAAAATCCGTACAGTTGAATAAACTCTTGTTTGTTTTTGGTTTCATTAAAAGTAATGATTGCCCGGAATGATGTGAAATGTACTCGATTACCTATATTAGTCCCTAATTACTAATTTTAGTAGTTACCAGAAAAGATGATGTTGTTTCGTATAATTTTTATTTTATGAATGCTAATATGTAGGTATAGTGTTTTTATTTTAAATGTATTTCTTATTGTTTACTTAATATCAAACGAAATAAATGTGACTGCCTCGTTGGTCTGGTGATTGCAAGCGCGACTGCTGAGCAAGAGGTCCTGGGTTGGGCCAAGTGTTACTGGATTTTTCCATCAGGTTTTTTTCAGTAGCAACCAGGATTTGTGCCCCATTGATGGCAATAGGCTAGCCCCCTATTACATGGGACTTAAGTATAACTGGCCAAATGTGGGTTACTATTAGGTACACCTCTGCCTAGCCCTTAAAAGATTACAGGTGTGATGTTATGTTGTTGGAAATGTAACAAAACCAATAATGAATTAAAGTATGTCAAAAGTGTTGCGTTTTACGGCTAGAAATTTTATTTTGCAGTAGACTTGCAAAAATATAAGTTCTAATTAACCCAATGTGCAAAATGCGTGGTGTTCACGTATGTGTAATTGAAATGTCAAAAATAGGCTCATGCATACAAAAACTAAGGAACCTCATGAGAATGTCAAAAATATTTCTTATCGGCACGCAAGCAGTAAGATTATGAATCATAGTGCGTTTTGTTGTGGGTGGAAGTTTGTTAAAGCATCAGTAAAGGAGCAAAATGTGAAAGCTTTCTGGGCTTGGACTTTCTAAAGAGTGTAAAAGTACCTTAACGAAGCCGAAACGCATTTGTTCTGGACCATACCTGGGAACCCCCTAATTACGGAGATATTGGGGGTCAAAGTTCCAAATTTTTCAGAGCAATTTTTTTTAATACTAGTTTTTCAGGTTATAACTTTATTTAAATTACCTCCATGACCCGTTTACTATTCAAAGCATCCACTAGTTTTTACCGTAAAATGTGATTTTACACCCATAAAAAAAAGTCGTTTCCCAGTAAAAAAATTTGCGTAAGGGTACTTAGTTTGATGTACAGAATGCTTGGTTTACGGCTGTATGATGGGTTGATTTACACCCTGTATAGTAACTGACGACAGAAATCTCAATTTGTATTTACATGTCTTGTAACTAATATACTTCTTCGTTTAATGATGCTATTGTTTTATTCAATGTAGTGTGTTAAATGATTTTGTAATATGATTATTGTTAGCTTTTAGCCATTTTGGTGAAAAACTGTAAGCTTAAAAATGTAATTCTGAATAAATTAAATTAAACATTTTAAATATTTATGATATTTCATTATTTTATGAGGATCGTAGATCGTATAGTTTGCTTACCGCCATGAGTGTGGCGCCAAGGTGTGAGATTCTATGTATATAACGTAAATGTAGCGTTAACCGGTAGTCATCAGCGGTGCACTCGACCTCGCGTACGGAGCCATCAGACTGCACCAGAGAGTAGTATCCGTGTACGGTGTGACCGTCCCGGATCTCGCGCTGAGATCAGACCTGTGACCACAACATCAACAACATGCGAGGGTTCAACACGGACCCGCGCTGCGGGTTGTTCAAAACTGATACCGCGGCCCCGGACACAAAGGGCTAAGAAGGACCCGTCGGGCCTGCGGGTTGTTCGAAAGAGATACCGCGGCCTCGGCGCAAGGGCTAAGAAGGAACATGGGTGGTTTTTAGTCAGTAGAAGTCTGACACTCCCTTTCGCTCTGCCCAAGAGCGGAAGGGGTTATTTGAAGATTTTCCACCCACCAAAAAAAAAAGGGCTGAGAAGGAACATGGGTGGTTTTCAGTCAGTAGAAGTCTGACACTCCCTTCGTCTCCGCTGAGAGCGGGAGAATTCATTTGATGATGTCCCACACTCCGAAAAAAATAAGTGTCTGGGGTGAGCCTGGAATAAATACGGAGCCTGGAATATATCGGGATTAGAAAGACAGTGAGTGAAAGTGTTTAGACACCAAATAGATAAGTAACGTGTGTGTGGTGGCCGCCGTAGTGCACTACGGGAATAGCGTAGTGTGCTACGGGGACGGTGGTGGACGATGGTACAATAGACTGGGACGACACGGCATTAACGTGTGGAATGGCGTTGGCCAAAGGCAAAAGAGCACCGAAAAAAAATATCTGGAATAAATAGGTATTGGTAACTCAAGCTTCGATAATATGAATGACTTAGAGGCCCTTAAATCTTAACTGGGACTTTCAATGTTTCATTTTGTTTTAATACTTACTTTGCTGAACATATTAATTAATTGAATGTTTCAATCAAATGTTGATTGCTCTCAATGCAGTTGATATTTTTAGTTGATTAGAAAAACACCATCCGCGTGTGCATTTCTAATGTGAGTAGAAGAACTTGCGTGTTAATTGACTCCCTGACTTTGACATGCAAATCTATTTGATCCATTGATTCAAATATAAATAACAACTACGTAACAAGTAAGTTAATGGTTTTCGTTCCAATCTATATTAATTAACACATGGTTCTGTTGATAATTGGTTTAATTTATTCGAATGCGATAATAAATTCTAAGATTGGCTATTACAACAATTTAATTTGTTGTTATGAGTTACGAAGTGTGTAAAGGCTGTCTGTGTTATTTTTGTCTATAGGAATGTCGATATTCAGTGGCAGACCATTAGAAAAAACGAGATAAAATCTGTGTTTAAAATATACAAAAAACAAATAATTAAAAAAATTAAAAAACACGCCTGCCATGACAAAAAGCAAACTAAAAAATAAAAAACAAGTCAAACGAATTCAGTGATGAATGGGAGCAAGGTCCCGTAAATGTTTCGAAAATGGTTAACTGAAAACTAAAACTTTTATTGCAGTCGGGGGACCTGTAAAGAATTGTTCCACCGAACTGTCCCCCGACTGCAATAAAAGTTTTAGTTTTCAGTTAACCATTTTCGAAACATTTACGGGACCTTGCTCCCATTCATCACTGAATTCGTTTGACTTGTTTTTTATTTTTTAGTTTGCTTTTTGTCATGGCAGGCATGTTTTTTAATTTTTTTAATTATTTGTTTTTTTATTTCATATCTTTTAGTGATATATCGGTATTTTGACCTATAACCAATATGGCACGATATATTAGTTTATTTTTCAGGAAAGCAATGTCGCGCTAAGGATAATGCGATACTAAATCAATTATTTTTTATGGATACTAACTTTGAGATCTGAGGTGATTTAGTTCTTGTAGTGACACGTAAATTAGGAAACTTCTTAACTGTATTAGGCGTCTTGATGGACAATTTAAGTAAAAGACGTAGATGAGCATTTCAAGCGAGACAGAACGGAAAAGGAACAGGACGGATGCGCGAGCGAAGCGAGCGCGAAATGTTTTGTACACTTTTTATAGATTAAGAATTGGAGGTGGGAGGGGAGGGAATATATTGTCATCGGGAGGGAAAAGGATAAAGGACTGTTTCACTTGGTTTCAAGAAGAGAACTGTTTATTACTCTTATCATGATTGACATTAATCCTGCAATTTCGGAATCAAGCGCCTAAGACGGAGGTTTGGAAGATGCGACTGATACCTTCTCGATCTGTAAAAGTGTACCATTCTGACCTTATTTTGTAAGGGGTAAATTGATTAACACTACTAGACGTAATGATTTACTTAATTATAATAATTATGTTTATGTTAGTACTGAGTTTTATTATTGCCTCGGAAAGCACGTTAAGATCTTAAATTTACACATCACCGTCAGGGTGGCTGTGATTTATTCATCTTTGACAGTCGTCTAACGTAGTCAGTGGCTCGAAAGTCTGACAAGCAGTCTTATCAAGGAGTATCGTATTACCCGGTACTAATTGGGTTGTTTAGTGTGCAAGTCAAAAAGTAGTCGCTCCATGTAAAATACCGGTTTTCAGCTGCATCTATTAGTTAGACTGGAAGCGGACTCCAACATAGGTGAGATAACGTGGATCAAAAATGAAATGCGAATTGCCAAATCTCATTTTAGCTTCACGAAGCTCAAAATGTACTAAGTATTGCAGAAAAGTAATCTGAGTCAAAAGGGGGTCAAAGGGGTTATTCCTGTTCAGGCCCCCAGAAAGAAAAAGGTATGGATGCGCGAGCGAAGCGAGCGCGAAATTATTTTTATTGTTTTTATAGATTGGGGGGGGGGGGTGAATTGTTCATATAGGTTTTGAGTTTCTTGTATGTAATAAAATGTGTTTTTTTCATTTCTTAGGATTCCGATCGGCAAAATCGGAACCCTAAAAATATGCACACTTTGTTTTCCGTCTGTCTGTCCGTATGCCTATGCGTCAGACAAGACCCTGTTCCTCAGGAACGTGTGAAATGATCGGAATGAATTAATTGCGCAAAAATACCTACAAACATTTTTCATTTCATGTAGGTATCTATTTTTAAACAATTTACGCTGAATTTAATATATACATGCAATTTACATACAATGCTAAGAACTATGAATATTTTATAAACATTCTAAGAAATTCAAGTGTAGTGCCAAACAGTTTAAGTATAGTAGGTACCAAAAAACTTTTACAGATCCTTGGTGTGTGGGTTCAACTCGCACTTGGCCGGTTTTTTTAAACTATTGTTTTATAAAATTATAACACACGTAATGCTTTATTCATTTGTGTTAGTTATGAGTTTCAAGTTGAATCTCGCAGTCAGATTTTTCCATACCAAAATCTACCCTGATCTTTTTTTTCTACCCTTTAAGGGGGGGGGGGGGGGGGGTGATTTGGAAAATTCTATAATTGCAAATTGTATGATTTCCTTAAATTTATATTTTTGCCATGTTTCATTTCAAGTAAATTGATTCACGCATAGTGACTTTTCATACAAACTTAAAAACCATTTAGGTGATTTGGGAGTTCTAACCTAGCCAGTTTTATTTCTTTCATTACAGAGAATCTATTGATACGTAGCTTATTCGTGTCGAATCCCGGGTTTAAAATGTCACCGTTTCATTTTCTAAGTAGTATTACTAGTAAACAATAGATATTGAATACTACTGTGCTATATTTTTGTAATCTACTTAACAAGTTCTAGACGATGATTATATTTTTCACTGAAATTTCAATAAAAACAAATTAAAAGTTCTTTTTATTTCTAAATCATGGCCACCCTATTATGTTTTTTGATATTTTCTCTAGCCTATGTTACCCGGGGTGACGCAATGAATCTAACGATAAGGGGGGGGGGGGGGTGATTTGGAAAATTCTATAATTGCAAATTGTATGATTTCCTTAAATTTATATTTTTGCCATGTTTCATTTCAAGTAAATTGATTCACGCATAGTGACTTTTCATACAAACTTAAAAACCATTTAGGTGATTTGGGAGTTCTAACCTAGCCAGTTTTATTTCTTTCATTACAGAGAATCTATTGATACGTAGCTTATTCGTGTCGAATCCCGGGTTTAAAATGTCACCGTTTCATTTTCTAAGTAGTATTACTAGTAAACAATAGATATTGAATACTACTGTGCTATATTTTTGTAATCTACTTAACAAGTTCTAGACGATGATTATATTTTTCACTGAAATTTCAATAAAAACAAATTAAAAGTTCTTTTTATTTCTAAATCATGGCCACCCTATTATGTTTTTTGATATTTTCTCTAGCCTATGTTACCCGGGGTGACGCAATGAATCTAACGATACCACATACATCAAAATCGGTTCAGGCGTTCGGAAGTTATGGTGGAATAAAGAAACTCACAAACAAACATACATACATAAATACATACATACATACATACATACATGAACGCTAAAAACATAACACTCTTTTTTTTGGGGCAGTCGTGTAAAAACATCAAAGTTTAATCTTTCTTGCGCATCAAATCATCCATAATCACTGTCTCATATGATTTATAAGTTACGCAGCCCTTCCACCTCCAGAGCAATAAAGTTTGTAGTGGCAAAATCCTGGATTCTACTTTATGGAGGACGTTGAATTGTACACCCTGTTCTTTATAATTCTTTGACACATGATAAGCTTCATAGTTTATCAAATTGGAATAGCAAATTAGTCAATTTGCTCTATCACAGCCATTTAAAAATCAGTTAAACCTATAAAAGGATTAAATCGATGTGCATCTTTTTACACGACTGCGGTGAAGCCCAAAACGAGGGTTATGTGTTTGACCCGTATGTATGTTTGTATGAATGTAGGTAGGACGTTTCTTTGTTCCCTCATAACTCCTAAACGGATACTCCTATACGTCGTTTTTGTATTGATGGCGCGAGTGTCACTGGCTACATTAAAGCAGGCGGGGTCCATTCCATTTTCGTAATTTTAGATTTAAATGGACTACGGTGAAGCCCAAAACGAGGGTTATGTGTTTGACCCGTATGTATGTTTGTATGAATGTAGGTAGGACGATTCTTTGTTCCCTCATAACTCCTAAACGGATACTCCTATACGTCGTTTTCGTCTTGATGGCGCGAGTGTCACTGGCTACATTAAAGCAGGCGGGGTCCATTCCATTTTCGTAATTTTAGATTTAAATGGACCCCACCTGCTTCAAAGTTTTGTTTAAATTAAAATGTGCTTGTTTTTTTGCTTTTCAGTCAGGTTTTTTTTTTTTATCTCAGCCCTCACTTTGAATAACTTTTGAGTAGCTTACCTAACTACAGAATAATATTTTCAGCTCAAAATCAGCTGTTTCTGGCAAAAGTATACTATTCAAATGTATGGAAAAGCCGTTTATAAAGAACTAGCTGACCCACACAACTTCGTCTGCGTCACATAATATTGCTTATAACCTTTCTCGATAATTCAACTATCCAACATATTAAATTGAGATAAATCGTACTCGTAACAAACAAAAAATCTTACCTTTCCTCTTTATAATACCTAGTTTAGATTGGCTTCGATTATATTATTAAAGTGACATTTACTATAGATATCTCTTACTGTTTAATATACAGTAACACCTTGTACTTGTAAACATTATGGTGCAGTAAATATTTTGAATTTCTCCGGAGCCCGGAGAGTATATTTTTACATTGCGATATCTTCTAAGATATTTGTTTAAACTGTATAGAGTAAAAGGCACAAATATTCTATATTAAATTTCCGTGCTAACAAACACATTTATATAGATATAGATTAATACCATATGGGTTAAATAAGCTTCGCAAAATACCATTATTTTTAACCTAACACTTAATTATTAAAAAATGGTTACAGTGAGTCAATCTTAAAAGATAAACATATGCTATCGCGGACTTTTTTTTAGAACTTTTAAAGGGAAACAATTCCTTCATACATGATATTTACGTAACTTAAACTGTTTTCGCAGCGCACGCAACGGAAGCTCTCAAAAAGGAATATCTTTTCCCGTTTTTGCAACATTTTTCATTTATGCTCCGCTCCTATTAATCGTAGCGTGATGTTATATAGCCTAAAGCCTTCCTCGATAAATGGACTATCCAACACTAAAAGAATTTTTCAATTCCAACCAGTAGTTCCAGAGTTTACCCTGTTCAAACAAACAAACAAACATACAAACAAACAAACAAACAAACAAACTCTTCAGCTTTATAATATTAGTATAGATTTATGTCCCACACCTTTTGTTATAATGTAAAATATAATTTATTAACCACCGATATTGAATTCACCAAACTTAATTTACTAGTTAAAAAATAAAGTGATTCACAACACAATAACGTTATTTTATAAAATTAGTTACAGATGCATAGAACATTGTTTAAAAAGAACATAAACATAGCCCATTCGAACAAGTTGAATTTTAGTTTGCAAAAGTTTGGAAACTGTTACGTACATTGCGTTTATAAATAATACATAAGTGAGCTCGATTTACAAAGGCATAACCATCCAAAGAGTTATGAGTGTCATGACAATATGTTTTCATTCCTCAGCCTAATTTAACTGAATTATTAAAAGTTATGAAGTTTTCCTTATTACTCTTTTACATTTAGCGACCTTTAGGCAGCGTTGCGGCAACCGCTTAGTCCGCGATTGTTAGCGAATGGTGAATTATCTCGTTTTAGCATAATTGTCATTTACTGCCGTACTCAGAGAGCTTTAATGATTATGTGGCGACAAAGACATCTCAAAACTAAAATGACAAATCCTACATCGCGCTATCAACGACTTACATATGTCGGGCAGTTAGCCCACCAGACACAACACCCGTCTGGTCGGAGGATCCTCCCTTTTCTATGGGGGATGAGGAACTTTACACCCTGTTCTTCATACCCCCAAAATTACTTAGGCCATCACGTTAAGGTTTTGACAGTTTTGTCATACAAAAGTATGTCAAATCTTTACTAAGTGACGGCTTAAGTAATCCTTAAATATCTCTGAGTACCGCAGTTAGTGTGAAAGAAAATTTTAGCATGTATCGAAAAGCACTAAGCTGCGTATTGCACGTTCACAGTTAGTGGTTGACAATACACTTGCTGTTTTAACATTTCATTATAGGTAAGATGTGCGGCTGCAAATGATGTCTTCTTGTCGTTATATTTTATGTTATATTATTATACAGATCACAATTTCTGGTTTTTTATATTTATTTAGTAAAAGTAATCTTTAGAGCAAGCTTGTAGTAATACCTGCTTAAGTGAAAAGGTACTTTATATTTTACAAGTTACTACATAGAGAATGAGTAGTTAAAATACAGGTAATCTATCATAATTATACTAACGTACTTTTCATGATGTTTTTTATCATGAATAAAATCTATGTCAGGTAAAAATACACGATTATTTGTTGATTTCAAACAACGATCGCAAACGTGTAAATAAAAGAAGGAATTATAGATTTTTCAGTTATATTTCATCATACACATATCACACTTGATTCATACAAAAATATAAATAGGTAGGTTGTAGGTCAGACATTCTTAACAAACACTCAACTAGGTACGCTCAGTAATGATGGTAGCCGTGGGCGGGGGCGGGGGCGGGGTGCACAGCGGGGGCGGAGTTGTGCACGACAGCGTTGAAACTGAAAACAAAAAAGGATGTTTAGAAAAATTGTTGCAAACAAAACATTGTGGTCGCCTAAAACTAGCTTTTTCTTCGTTACTTACCCATGGTGGTCATCAGCGGTGTATTCAACCTTGCGCACGGAACCATCAGGCTGGACGAAAGAGTAGTATCCGTGGACGGCGTCACCGTCGCGGCTCTCGTGCTGGGACTTGTGGTCACCGGTGTGAGGGTCAGCCACGGAGTACTCAAAGTCGTATTTGGGGTGAGCCTGAGAATGCAGGTGTAAAGTCAGTCATATTGAACGTACTATTAAAATAAAAATAAAAAGTTCTAGAAGTTTCAGAGATACTTACGTATGTGTCATGGCCTTCGTAGTGAGCGGGAGCAGCAGCGTAGTGGGCAACGGGGGCAGCGGCGTAGTGGGCAACGGGGGCAGCTGCGTAGTGGGCGACGGGGGCAGCGGCGTAGTGAGCTACGGGAGCAGCCGCGTAGTGCAGGGGACCGGCATGGCTCTCGTCGTGACGGACGATGCTCTGGGAGGACACAGCATGGCCATGTCCCAGGAGACCAGCGTTGGCAGCAGCCAAGAGGGCGCCGAAGGCTAGGATCTGAAAAAAAATTGAATTTTAACATAAATATGATTGGAGGACTGAAAATTTGAATATATACAAATTAAATAATTTTCCGCTATCAAATGTGATCTAATTAACATTTAATACAATTTGATTTTATATATTTTTTAATAATTGTAACAACTCACTTTGCTGAACATTTTTGGTTGTTTAGATTGTAAGAATCAAAACTTGATTAATGTCAATGGTCCTGCCGTATGGTTTTATAGAACTCGGGCGGCGCGTGCGCAAGCTGGCATGGTGGGGCGGAGAAATGCGCGCACACCTTGACTCTGTAACTTTGACATGTATCAAGGTCGCAGTTCCTATATCACTACACGCCGAACGCGTAGATTTGTGTCCGGATCTACAATAATTAATACGTAGGAGTCCATTGTTAATTATTCTTATAAAATGCTGTAGGCATTGTTGTCTATTTATAATATCGGAATCGTGAATTATCAATCATTATGATGTGATTTACCGATTCGCAATGCGGATTGGTCAATCTAAGATGTTGAATTATTTATAATGTCCTGTTTTAGGTAAAATGAAGGGCTTCTACTGAAATGGATTAAAAAGTGTGTTTATATTTACATCTTCTTCATTCGATGAGTTAGTACTGATAGTCTTGCAATTAGGTTCCTCAGTGAGAAATAGTCACTTTTTCTAGAGCGGTGCTTGAAACTGTGGTGATAAGGTGGAACGAACAACTATTTTCTTCTTCAAAAAAAGTAGGTAGTTTTTTGAACTTTATGTAACATAATGGGTTGCAATATTAATTGTTAGATTAGGTAAAAAACCTTACGCAAACTGGCACCTATTCGACTTGTAGGTTAATGGTCTTTTAACCTTTTTGAACTTATTACTTAACTTCCTGAATTTTTGACTCGACGCACTGAAGGTCTTTTCTCTGATTTATATTGTCTCATAATTAATTCACTATGTGATTTATCAATTTCTTGTTACTCCTTGGTATGTCTGTCGACAATAGTTAGTAATCTGTTTGTTATATCTTATACATAAATTATATTAAACTGCGTAACTAGATCGCTTTTTGCAATTCCAGTTTGGCATGTAGTCATGTTTCAAGATTTTGAAATCGGTTTGTACAACTGGTGTAGGACTGGATATAGGTTATATAAATGTCTCTTTCTTAATGTGAATAGCATAGCAGAAGTCGATGTATAAGTTTTGCGTATATGGAGTATTTCCAGAGTCCGATTTTCTTCCATTTTGATCACACTAAAACAAAATTTCGGCAGCAGAATTTATGTTATTTAATGACAGTAAAACAGATGATGGTCATTTCTATAGTAAAAGAAAATTCATGGAAATTCGAAAAGCTTTCTAGATATCAATAGTTACTTTCCAAAGTAAAACACTTTATCGTTTAGTAAAAAAATAAACGATTACACGTATTGGTATGTCTTAAATGATCAGCTTACTAGATAATTATAGTATATAATTAATTTATTGTTCTTGTTCTGCAGGTATTTTCCAGTCTACATGCCTCTCACGCTTGTCAAACATACTTGTTTTGACGTCACCGGACAGACAAGAATACTATTATGAACATTATACGAGTATGTGACGTGATCTGCGTCACATTATGATGTTCGTATGGTGGTATTGGTTATCTACGTCGATATGTGTGATGTGATTACAGATTGAAAAGCTTAAAAAGTACGTGTTATTGTGATGAAGGGAAAAGTGTAAAGATTTTTTTACATCCAGTTTTTGTTTGCTTATAATAATAAATGCTTATAATATAGTACAGAGGACTTGAGGCTTCTTAAAAAAAAATCTGGAACTGTAAACAATAAAAGCTTAAACAAAAAGAGTTGATTTGAATTAATTGCAATGAACTCTGCAATATCTAGGTAATTATCAGGACCTATTTTATTTGATTCACATTAACGACACACTGATTTCTGTGTTTATTGAGCAATTTACAACTATCTTCTTCATTCTTACATAAAACAGAATTCCCAGCTGTGTGCTATTTTCCCGGTAACCTAGTTATGAATGTTAAACCGGAGTTCTAGAACGCAGCCTTCAAACCAGGAAATTCCGGGTATAGCCCAGAGAATAAACCGTTCTACCTGCAATAAATCTCAATGAGATTACGTGCGTAAGTTGTATTAGTTAGCCCACCGAAACGACGCGGTTGGTATTGTAGACTGAACGTCCGGTTTTGGGTTAAAAGCTCAATTTGCCAATCGTTATCATTGATTTAAGTCACAAAAATCACGGAACGGATGACCTGATGCAAGTTGTGGGACGTAAGGGACCGGTCAATATGAGGACACTTGGAGGAGGCCTAGGACGCAATGCAATGGACGTTGCAATGAGTATGATGATGTGACGTCAAGCTAGCTGTGTTGAGAACTAAACACATACTGCACAAAGATGTGTGTTGCACAGTTATCTGTAGATACTTATGCTAAAGTACCAATGGATGTTTGGAATGACACTAATACACCGGCTTTTTAAGAACACAATAATTATGAGCTTTGTTAACTGTTAGTGAATTTAAGTAAATTGCTTCTATTAGCTAACCAAGTCATGTTTGACAGAATTGCCGTTGCAAGTTTGAGGAAAAGCTTATTATGAATTTTAGGTTTTAAGTAAATAGGTAACTATATAGCTAGCTAACTATAAAGTGTTTAGATTAATCTCTATAATTGGCAGCTGAGTATAATTATCAGCTTTAAGAATTTGCATTGTACGAAACAGCTGCTTATCTGTCTGTTCCAGTTGAATCAGCAGATACCTAATTGAGGATATTGGTAATTATAGAGCTCAAGGACATACTTCGTGAAAGTTAATACAAAAAAAACTCAGCAAAAACGAGCTAAATTTAAATACAAAACCTTTTACTCTTGATTTCAGCAAAGTTTTAATTTATGCGCATTTTATATTCATAGTAGTAATACAAATAAACGTGTTACTTAGACAATAGCATTCTTAATAAGAGCGGTTTCATAACATTTCATTGACCAAGCGGCGAGGTATTTCAAGAGTGGCTCGTGTCATAAATAATTTGATAGATTGGGCATGTGATCGCGGCCTACACTCAGATAAATTATCGCGATTTTTGTACTATGTGGGTCAGGTTTAATAGAAAGGCTTCACTTTGTTTACATCGGTATATAGATTAAGATAACTCATGTAAAGTATGTTTTATTTTTACTTTTCTTATTTTGCAAACAAATATGGCGTGCTGAGAATCAATTTTGGGAAAATGAATGTGTTTATCTAATTGTTTTTTTCTAGGTACGTCATCCTATATCTTCTATATCAATAGGTCTAGATTTGCACAGCTAAAGTGTGTGATTGGTGTACAATTTTCGTAGTTATATACTTTGTTTACAGAATAAGAAATGTAAGGTAAAACATACTATAATTTGCTTCAGTTAAAGTTTTGCTGTTAATGTAATATCTGTGTTCTGCTCTCAGGGGCAGCCGTTCGAACTTGATAGCTGTAATAACAATTAGCTTAACATCGAGTAAATGATTCTGTAATTGCCACCTTTTCCGAGGTTCCGAATATTTTACACGGTTAATAAAGTTTTCTTAACAAGGAATTTGTTAAGGCAAAAATGTTACCGGCTATCTGGCTGTAGGCTACTTGTAAGCGAGAAATAATTAGGTTTATTGAAATAATCGTAAGTACCTAATATGTTTTATGCAAAAACAGTTGATTTGTTTATAGGCTCTAGTTTGAATTCAATAGTCAGTCATAATATTTTATTGTTATGAATTACCCACGCTTTATCCATTTTATAAACAACTCATAATATAGTAAGGTTTTATAGATTTATTAACACGTACAACACGACTAAACGGTGTTTAAAAGTTTTGCTCTTGAGTAATTTACTGTCGTTTGTGAAATAATGAAAAAACACATTCTAGTGGCGAGCCTTGGTCGACTAGACCCGACAACTTGCACGTTTTTGTTTAAATATTTCAGTCTATTGCACTCTCGTTATAATTCATATTTCAAGCATATTTAATACAAATACAGATATGTAATTAGACCATGAACATTTCTAATATGACTTGTGGTTCATTTTGGCTGTCATTACTAAATATTTGAAGGTCACTGGACATATTTAATAACTAGTATTTGCTAACAAAAGCAATCGGATGATTATTATCTAACTAAATTAAATGTGGACTTAAAAGGTTCGACAAGATATCGATCGGTTGGCTAATAGCGACATTACCTTTATGTTTAGCTACCCTATGATTAAATACTGATTGATGTCTTTATTTTATTACCGTTTTATTTTGGAGCTTATGTTCAAGAACATGGCAAGAAATTCCTGTGCATGTTTGTTTAAACCCAATTTAAATTAGATAATATTTTATCGTTGTTGTTCACTTGTTCGGAACTAAGGTAAAATCTTACACGTAATATGGTACTATTAACACTATCGATTTCAGTTTTTCTTAACTATGATATTCTTTTATATTTTCTAGTGTAACATTTCTATCCAAAGCAGTACCTTACCGAGGTCACGGCATAATATGCATGACAAGTAGAGTCACCAATAAATGCGATAATAATGAGACAAGAATGTCAGTCACCGTGACGAATGTTTGGTACTCAAAGTATTCACGCTTTACCACTAACTCAATACTGTGACAGGATAATGTTTAACATTGTGGAACTAGTATAAACTGCGGGGAGCAAATATTCGAACCTATTCGTTTGAAATTGCGACTAATAAAAATGCAAAGCGAGTCGTACATCATTTTTAAATAGTTTAATAATTTATTTATATAATATAAAATGAGATACTACGATTGCTTCGGCAGCAGCACGAAGTCTGGATATGTGCCCGGTTGATGACAAAAGGCTCACCCTAATTACATGGGACTTTATCATAACTGGTGAATTGTTGGTGTATTATAATATACACCTCTGGCGAATTTACGTTACATTTGTGTCAAGTGTGCGTGTTAGGGCCTCTCATCTGAGCACGAGTTAAGGCTTTATTATATTAACACACAAACATTAAGAAATTCGGACCATATTAAGACACAATTAATCATCAATCTCCGTCCTGTCATGAAATAATTAAGTATCTACTAACTAGTAGGTAAGTGTAACTATCTTGTACCATTTCTAGGCTGAGGAAATATGAATGGCATTGATATAAATTGCTGTGTCATAAGCTTTTCCCTTTACGGGGTATCGAGATAGTAGTTCAGATAAGTAACAAACTCAGATTAGACACTTATGCAATGCATGGGTTACTTAAAATAGTACAACAGATGCCAGCTATTAAAATCTGTCAAATTTCTTCAACTTTATAGCTAAAGCATTAGGTTCAAGTTCGATTGAAAAAATTGACAGCTTCAGGTAACTTGATGTGCTTGGCATCTGTACTATTTTAAGTAGTAGTAATTGCTTTAAATATATGTCAATATTTAAGTTGCTTTTGTCTGGTCAGATAGGCAGTCGCTTTATGTAAAGTACTGGTATTCAGCTGCATCCGGTTAGACTGGAAGCCGACCCTAACATAGGTGGGAAAAGGCTAGGTAGACTAAGATGTACTTTTGAGAAATGACTCGGGTAGAAAGGAAACTGAATTCTTATACTTCTTTTAAAATATAATTCAAATGCATAATAAACAAAAATGTAACACTTATTTCAAAAACATTGCGAGATTTAAAGACAAATCATTATGGACTAGACAGCTTACAATTCAATCTCGGTATTAACACGGTTTGTTCAAAACAATGTATGTTAAGGGTGAGGGCCCCTGTCTCATGGCGACTGGTACTCCGTAATTTCTCCTCATCGCTGTTTCAAGGCACCGGAGTATGTCTTTAAACGGTACAAGCGTTTCATCTGTAGGTTTTAGTAATTCGTGTACCTCTTGGTGTTTACCATGACTGACTTTTTCTTCTGATTCCTCAGAATCTTCACTAGAAGTTTCTTTGGATCCTTTCTTGGATTTATGTTTTTCTTTAGAACCATCGGTTTTTTTCGAAGCATGAGATTTCTCTTTTAATTCTTCTTTAGATTCTTCAGAATCAGACTCTTCTCGAGATTCTTCTTCAGACTCTTCGGATTTTTTTTTGGTTTCTTTGTGATGTTTGTCTTTAGAATTTTTTTCTTTTCCAGACTCATTAGGTTTGCCGTGAGGTTCTTCTTCCGAATTTTCAGCTGATTCATCATTTGAATGCTTTGTATGTAGTATTTCATGAATTTTCTTTAATTGTTTTATGGTGATTTCTCCTGAGTCTTCTTCTGATGTTTCTTTCAATGCTTCATTTTTGGTTTCGTGACATGGTGGGGGAGATTCTTTCTTTTCGTGTTCATCAACTTTTTTTTTAGTTTCCACAGGCGCGGGCAAGAAATTTTTGACCACAGCGTTAAACCTGCCCAAAAGAGATAAACGATTTTCACTTTTAACACAAGTTTTTAGAAATAAACAAGTAATATCGTAAATCATAAATACCCAGAAATGTCGTCAGCTACATATTGCACTTCTCGAACGTATCCATCGGGCTGGAGAAACGAGTATTCCCCTCTGACTACTGAACCATCACTAAGCTCTCGTTGCGCCTTATGGTCTCCTGTATGTTCGTCATATACTACGTAAGAATATTCATAACCTGTGGATTCCTGAAAATACAAATACGAGATTTAAGTTTTGCTTGTGATAAAAGAGAAAATGTAATGTTATATTGATTAAATACCTGCTTAGTAGGTGCAACAGCAACAGGAACATGTTTCGCATTGTATGTTAATACGTTTGGAATCGGTGTCACTGGTGCCACTGTGGCTACTGTTTGTGCAGGATAGACACAAGGTGACACGCAGGGTGTAACATGACCATGCACAGATGGTAGTGAATTGATTTCAGATGGTCTCGGATTTTCTATTGATGGAAATGGCGCACCATAGGTGTAATATCCAATAGGGACGATGTCTCGCTCCACATAGACATTGGAGTAAGAGGTACCGTCACATATTGTGGCGATACCTAATATTAATACAACTATGAATATCTGAAATAAAAAAAACAAAATGAAATTAAGACACAGGCACATTGAGTTTGAAATGTAGAAGGAAGGACCAACACTTACTTGAACAATCATCGTTCCTGGTGATCGATGAAAGACTACTGATATTTTTCAGAATGAAGCTCCGCTTATAAGAGATTCTTTGTTGTTCCTAAAATATTCTGTTCGGTAATACCGAAACAAACCATCAATGTCATAGACCAGATGAATAGGAGATAACAATTAATATGTTAATGAAGATTTAACGCAGGCTCCGACATTTTTCTCCTGTATTCGGAACACGTGGGTGTACAAAAAGTAGGTGATGTAGCGTGACCGTTGTTTATGTTTCTTACGGACAAATAAGTGCGTAACTTATGCAATGGTACTGGGAACTGCTTACACATAGTCACTTCCAGTTGCACGATTATTTGAAAAAGGAAATCTTTCACATATTCAAATTTGTCTGCGCGGTAATTAGCAAAGTGGTTGACACAAGTTTTCGTATTTGCATACATAGTCAAGTAGCTACTGTTATTTGCTTTTGGATATATTTTCTCCTATTGCTAACGGAACTGTCTCATGGTCAGTATGGTATAACATGTTTTGTGTGTTAAACTGACACTCGTCTTTTCATTAGTAGACAAGTAAATACAAATGCTTTTTGTCATTGTTATTTGTAGTTTTTGTTTTGTCATTAATTACGATTAAAAGTTGTTTTTATTACGTTAATACAACGTAATCAAAACAAATGCTGTAATTACGTGATTGTTAATAATCTCATCCATATCCTTCACCCATCCTTAACCCTTGTCATACAGGTTGTCCTAGTTCAAGGGTTGAGACCTCATTGTTGTAATGTATATTGAAGTTGTAGAAGTAAATTATTATTATTATATCCGTCAATAATTTAGTATTGTTTTTCGGGTAATAAATTGACTAAAGTATATTAAGAATGTCAACTACATTTTGCGCTCCTTGAGAAGTCGAGCTATTCGATAACTGACAAATGCTTGCATTGACTGGAGGGGTTCACTAAAATCTGTGTGGTTCGTTCTTCAAAAGACTATCTCAGAAACTAATCTGCATGGTCCTCATGTGAGTTGACCAAGATTATGTCTGGACTTAAAGAGAGTATGGCCTCTGAGTTTGTTTCGTCTGTATTTTCTTAGAGAAACCAGGTACGAAACATCGGCCCCATCTAGTTTAAAAATTACTCGTAAAAGTGTTTCTGAAACCATTTTTATTTTCAAAATAAACATCGTTTATCAAAAATCGTAAAAAAATACGCCTGTATTAAGTTAAATGGCAACCATTGGACATTGATCGCTTGCTAATTGTATTTGTCAGGAGTGAAATATGTAACTAGCTAGAACCGGCGTGGCGTGTCTGACACTTACTTGCTAACAAGATTATAATTTTTTTAATGAAAACTACCTAAACTCCAAGTTTATGTATTGCTTAATTTTGTTTTACCGTCTTACGTTGAAACGACAATATTATTTTAGAAGCGCCTAGAGTCAGAAATTAACAATTACTCATTGTCCGTCGCATCGTTTTTTGGTCTGACGTTCATGAGTTCTTGTGTTGGGGGATGATCACTGATCAGATGTAAATAAAAAATCATTAATTATTATGGTAGAGCTAAATAAACTTCACAAAAGTTTATTTAACTCATAGCCATAATAATCTCTACATACTAAAATTTATTATAAATTAAATAATTTTATTACAGATACTTACACAATTAGACTGCTAGTTAAGGGGTTTATTTCCTCCCGTCGGGACTGCGGGTTATTTAAAAGAGATCCCTCGGCCTCGGGCTAAGAAGGAACATGAGTGGTTTTTAGTCAGTAGAAGTCTGTCACTCCCTTTCGCTCTGCCCAGAGCGGGAGGGGTTATTTGATGATTTCCCACACCCTAAAAAAAAAGGGTTTATTTCCTCTTCTAGCAGTCTAGTCGCTATAATAATGAAACTGTACGCATATAACCTTTTACGAACACCCTGACAATATTATCACCGTAGGCTTTATTGTGTAGGTAAGTAAATATGAAGATAAATTTCACAGTATTTAAGTTCGATGATTCAAGGCAATGCTTCATCATCATCAGCCTATAATGTTTCCACTGCAGGGACTCAGGCCTCCTCTCTTGGAGAGGGATGGGCTATAATCGACCACGCGGGCCCAGTGCGTGTTGGAAGATGTCACATGTCTTCGAATTTTTGGTTCTAAGACATGCCGGTTTCCTCACGATATTTTCCTTCACCATTTTTGAGAGCAGCGATGATGAAATAAATTATATAAAGTAATGCACCTGCCTGGGACTGTTCGTAACTCGGGGTCGCTACCGGTTCTCTACTGGGCCACCGCTGTTCTGATAGGCCACCGCTGCTTTATTGGGCCACCGCTGCTCTACTGGGCCACCGCTGCTCTACTGGGCCACCGCTGCTCTGCTAGGCCACCACTGCTCTACTGGGCCACCGCTGCTTTATTGTGCCACCGCTGCTCTACTGGGCCACTGCTGTTCTGCTGGGCCACCTCTGATCTACTGGGCCACCTCTGCTCTACCGGGCCACCGTTACTCTACTGGGCCACCGCTGTTCTGCTGGGCCACCGTTGCTCTACTGGGCCACCGCTGCTCCACTGGGCCACCGTTGCTCTACTGGGCCACCGCTGCTTTACTGGGCCACCGCTGCTCTACTAGGTCACCGCGGCTCTACTGGGCCACCATTGCTCTACTGAGCCACCGGTGCTCTCTACTACTGGGCCACCGCTGCTCTCTACTACTGGGCCACCGCTGCTCTAGGTAAAGCTATTTAAAAAAGCTACTGGTTAAATTCCTTGTTACGTTCCCCCATAATATTGTACTATGCGAATTTATTGTCCTCCTACTCTTTTTCTCTTGAGAAGAAAATGTACCTATAGAACAGAAGAAAAGCATTAAAGGGCGTCAAAAAACACACCGCTGTCAACTGGATGATCAAGACGGCTGGCAGCACTGTCACGTTGGATAGCAATGTTTATTCTTTGACCAAAAAATAGGCCAGCTAAATCATCATCAGTCTAAAATATTCCCACAGCGGGGACTCAGGCCTCCTATTATAATCCACCACGCGGGCCCAGTGCGGTTTGGTAAATGTCACATGTCTTCGATTTTTTTGGTTCTAAGACCTGCCGGTTTCCTCACGATTTTTTCCTTTACTGTTTTAAGAGCAGTGCTGATGAAATAAATTACACAAAGTAATGCGCCTACCTGGGTTCGAACCCACGACTTACTGTTCGTAAGTCGGGGCCGCCACCACTGGGCCACCATTGCTAGACCCACTGCCAAATAATTCTAGGATAATCTACTATCCTACAATTTTTCTTAAGCACGTTTTAGTTATACAGCACATTCCTGAACTTTTGGTAAGGCTTAATTAAGTCACCATTTACCTTTTTTTGGGCCAATAGAACCCTCTCGGCGCAGTCCTGCGCCGTCTTTCTGCCACAGGTTACTTTGACATGTAGTAAGACATAAAAAATAATTTTCGAGGTATGCTTCGAAAACCTTTTTTTGTTGTTTTTAGGTTCCATAGAATCTTTAGTGCGTGAATATACTCGTAACCCGTTCTTTGGCGGTTTATTGTTCTTTCTAGAAAGTAGCATTGCAAGTCGTAGCATCGTTGCTATCGTATTCATAAAAGTATTCAATTCAATCAAGTTGATAATTGACTCAGCAGGTCCCTTATTTTTTAATGCAAAGATTTCTCGTTGCAAAGTCCCTGGCGGCTACTACAGTTACGTTGTCTAATGTCTGTGTTTGAATAGAATTTCAACTTTTAATATTATTAAGCAGATGGGTAAAACTGTCAAGGCCTTTTTTTGTCAAAAATAACACCTTCTATGGACGCCACATTTTTGACCCCATAGTCAGAAAGTTCTCGAGTAGTTAATACACTGAATGTAGACAACACAGGCGCGATCATCGTGGTGATGCCTAGGGGTAACCAACAGATCCATGCTTGGTTTACATGCATATGTTCCGTTCTATTCTGCTTGCATATAACTACCTTCTGTAGTGTGCGAAGCCCCCTATGTATTTGGAGCATCGTCATTCTCCTGCTCTTATCTCAATTTATTTGGGGTCGGCGCAGCAAGTCTTTTCTTTCATACTTTTAACAATACGGACCGACGACCTTAAAAAAGTGGCTGGAATAGACAGGTTGCCGGAAACAGGGGTGCAGGTTGTGGTGCTGTCAGCCTGTTCGCCTATCACTAATTTGACAGAACCCAAAAGTGACTACTGTGATGGGTCTGACTTGATTGACCAACCTATGTAGGTACGTTTAAACCTGTTATTTAAACATAGGACAGTCTTCAGCATGTTCGTACCTTCATTTTACAAGGGTATATAAAAATCTTTTGTATACTTACTAAGTAAACATCAGATTTTGAATATGCGCAGAGGTTAACAAGCTAATTATAATTAATTAAGGACAATTTTAAAGTGCTAATTAACTGATTTTGTTAACTTTTTGGTTCTCAAACTTATTTAAATTATGCCTAGAACATTCTTGGTCTGCTTTCTGGATTGTACCTGTATACAAAATACTTCCTTACTGCCTGTTTGTCCTTTGTTACAAAACTGCTGGTTGGTGTCAGAAGATATTCATATACAGGTATATACTTAAAAGCTTGTTAACAGAAGACAAATGTAGCTCTCTATAAGTCTGAGTTAATTTAATTGTGGTTCATGAGGTTACGATCTCAGTAGGTTTAATGTAGAGTTTGCTTCCACGTTGAGATGGATTCTTTTATATCGGTTTCAATTCACGAAGTAACTGTAAATACTTTATTGTGAAATAAACCTAATAAATGGTTATATGATGATGGTTATATGTAAATGGAGGTATAAATAACACAAACAAAATAAGTTTTCTAAAAGTGTATTTTCGCCGCAGTCTTATAAAATAAAGAGTCGTTATCGACTAAAGACTATCTATATTAAGTATTAAGTGTATAATATCACATGAGAAGCAGTGGCAGGGTTGCCTGCACTAGTGGTACTCGTGGTGCGCGGGCGCAGTGTTGTGGACGACCGCGTTGAAACTGCAACACAAGGTAACATTGTAGCGACGTAATCGACTCGAGGAAATGTTAAACGTATTGCATTCCAATGCTCAGATGTAAGCTTGTTATGAACTGTTTTCATTGAATACATTACAATATACATTCAGTTAGGTAAGTGTAATTAAAATTGGTTTGTTTTCTTTTTCATTTGGAAAACAATTGCTTTACTGCCAGTAATTTATTTACAACTCTCTAGTTTTGAAATAATTATTTGCAATAGCAATCCGAACCAATTTTTTGGTCTTTGTTTTGTTTGACTTTTAACGTTCTTTTTGAATTGCAAAAGAAAAAAAATTGCAACCAAAAACAAACATCGGAATGCAAACGTTACGATTTATTTGTCATCATTAATTAAAGGATTCCTTACCCATTGTGGTCATCAGCGGTGTACGTGACCTTCCTGAAGGAACCGTCAGGCTGCAGCAGAGAGTACTCTCCCTTCACTACATCACCATCGCGGACCTCGTGTTGGGTCTTGTGGTCACCAGTGTGTGGGTCGGATACGGAGTACGAATAATCGTATTTGGGGTGGGCCTGTGGAAAAAAGGAGTGGTTATTGAGGGTTGATCACGAAAATATAGGTTATTTTAAACGGCTTTTGGCACCTATCGAGTTAAGATAGGCATAATTGCATTGTATGGACTGTATCTTTTAAATCTTTATAAGTAAACAGGCCTATGTAACTGTTTATTTGAAATTTCAATTGCTTTATTTCTTTCATCTAGGTGTATGCAAAGGAAATGTAACGTAAAGTTTTCATTTTGGCAAGTATTTAGGCTCTTCAAGATCTTTATCTATTATCACGCTTTGTTGCCTACAGAAATCCATTATTCATGTAAAACAAGTTGTGAAAACTGTTTCCAAAACTGATTTACAGCGTGTGCTAATCTTTGATCTACGTTAGTGGCCAGTTAGTGCAGTCTACAAGATCGAGTTTGATCCCATTATTGTTGCACACACTACAATGGTTTATACTGTCAAATGCCTTACGCAACTTTGTATTTAGGTCGACATCGGTCGGCAACGATTCCACATCTACCATTAAACGAGCGTGAGAGCACGAGCCACCAAGTTTATGCAAACAACAGTCCAATGGCCTGGATATCATGGCAGTCATTACATCCCGGGCCTTAAGCGCGAATGTTGCAACCTCCCTGGGAACCGCTATTTTATCGCTCCTCCAGTCACGACCGGGATATTATTATACTTGGCTTTGTAAACCGTTATGTAATTCAAAGCGGATTACTTCAAATCATAGCCAGCGGCGGCGATTTATGACAGTTTTACAGACTATCGACAACAAATTAAACAAAGCTTTATGCCTGAGAGTTACGATGTTTAATTTGATTCGCTCGCACTTTATTGATTTACTGACGTTATTTTAACATGTTTGCGTATTGCATAGAAAGAAGATAGTGCATAGCTTTTAATGTTTGCTTTGAAAACAATCGTTAAGAATATTATGTCAAGACATAATATTCTTAACGATTGTTTGCAAGCAACAGCTATAGAAACTTGTTAAGACATTAAGCTATTTAGCTTCGTAAGATTGTTTCTTGGACGAAGCTAAGACAAAATAAGCACGCTACTGAACTTTATGATAAGTCCAATGGACAGTTGCAAGCATGGAAAAAAGTCCTCGTTAGTTATTTGCGTGCAATTTCATAGACATGGCACCTGTTGATTTGCATGATTACGGCAATTCTCCCGGAGGAAACGAAATAATTACTTATACTTATTAGCTTGTTCCCATTTTATGAGCAAAATTGTCGCGATGATGTAAACCAGCAGTCCTGTCTCAGTGGCACTGTGTGACTGTGTCGTTGATAGGTATCGTATCCCGGAAACAGCTTCGATTGTGTTGGATCGGGCGTAGTACACACGGGGTTTATGCAAGCTATCAATTAGCTGGTAACTATTGTATTACGAAACCAAATAGGTAACACAGGCCTAGGGAAACAAAACCAGCTCTTGCTGCTCCACTTACCGACGAGATATTAGCAACATTTTGTTTGTCAGTAACGTAACCGTTATAATTAATAGAAATTAGCGAGATAATAAATGTAATTCACGTGTCGTGACGTTACCAAGTGATTACGAAAACGATATTTTTATGTGTCAAGTTTTTGTGTTGTTACAGTTTGCTCGCATGACTGTACCTTATATATGTACGGGTTGTTCGTGTGTCGTCGTAATAGGCTAGGTAATATCATGCGTGATGGCACTGATGCTATCATTTTTTATAAAATAAAATATTAAGATGCGTTTTTCTTGATTTGTGTATCCTTGACCAATATATTAGTTACGTTGATGTGTGAGAACGTTCCAGTTGGTGCGACAGTGAGTGCAATGTTGTAACGATCTCAGCTATTACTGTGTGCACATGCTCTTAATGCGAGTAACGGGGAACAATGCTTTTTAGTTGAAGGTTAGTTTTTTATGCTTGTGTTCGTTTTGCTCGAGTTCTTTGATCTCATTTAATTTAATGTGGGTCGCCAATGTTTGCTTTAATTGTTTTTCTGCGACTAACTTCTCATGCCTCGAGTTGAATACATTGGTTAGTTTTAAACTGTAGTTAAGAATAACTATTTGTGTAACGTGGTTTTCTTTCTCTTTATGCAAGGTTGTTTTGAACATTGAGACATTTTCTTCGCTTCTAGTCAAAAGTTTTAACCAAGGATCACGTCCTCAAGTCCTAACTGATGAAATATTCCATAAAGCGCGTCATGCACATACGCTGCTTCTTATCCTTCATCTAGCATACCCAAGTTCGAGCGACACCAAGCTAAGCTAGGTTAGCCATATAAAGCGACATGCGTGTTCTTATGTCCTCCGGCATTAACGTTCCTACTTTAAGTCCTTACGACGTAAACAGCTTAACCATGTCTTAACTGTATTACGCTGGTTCTCCAAATCTCAACTTAAAGCAATAGGACTTAGACTATACACTGGAAAATTCACTTACATGGTAGTCGACATGCGTGTCTTCATGTCCTCCGTAGGCAACGGGTGCGTATGCTACTGCTTCATGTCCGTACCCCTCTCCGGCGTAGCCATGTCCAAGCGACACCACGCCGGCAGAGGCCAGCGCCAACGCACCGAGGATGACTGTAGCCTGTAGAGAGAGGATAATTGTTGAGATTAGGGTGCTGATTAAGAAGTTGAGCATAAAGTGTGGTGCAGAAAACAGTGACTGTCCTGTACGTCTTTGTTGAATTCTAAATGTGATCCTCATTAACGCAGAATTGTCTACTGTTTAAAGCTGCTGTTTGTATTTAAGTTTGTTAGTTCAAAAAAAAAGAAGCGACGTTTTTGAATATGCTAATGATTACAGTTATTGCCATATTCAAAGCTGTTAAGAACTGTATAATCAGGAAACTTTGATGTATCATTGAATAACTATTACGGAAAGACGACACTGTCGCTATAAACAATAACGATCTATTCATAGACAGTTACGTTCCTGCGTAACCATTTATTTGCAGCGATGTTAAATTAGGGTACTGTCTCACGAACTGTCTCAACAGTAGATTATAGTTCGGTGCAGTGACAGCCTTTCACTTGATAGCTGGGAAATCTAGATTTACTAACATAGTAAATCTTCAGTTTGATGGTATTAGTAATAAAGGAACCAGTTAGTTATATAGAGTAATTAACAACAAGACACGAAAGATATACGGAAAGAGAATTTAATATTCATAAGACTGTGCCTGAATTGATATCTGTAAGTTAACAACAACGTAGCTTTCGTCATATTAATTTAAAGTAAACAATAAAAATAATCGAAATATGTAAAAATAATCAATCTAGAAGTTTAGAAACCGAACATTTGATTGACTTAATAAAGCGAAATATAAGAATTTCGTAACTTAGGATTCAAGTTGCAAGCGAGTTGCAAAATATGAATACACTAAGAAGCCATAGATCGTTGGAACATTACTGATAATGTTCATATATATTGAGACATGTATTTTAAATTTGAACGAGTAGTAGTTAATTGAGACGGAAACTTCTTAGAGCGCTTGATCAACAAGAACTTGCGAAAGTTGCGTTGAACGCAAATCACTTGCGTTTAAATGCGTGTTTTATGCGGTTTTATAGATTGGATCCTGGCAGGACCAGAAGTTGGTTAATTTACTACAACTAGGTGACTAAAAGTACTCCTTTAGAATATTGATAAGATCCAGTTATTTAATGGAACTAGATCACTCTCATGACCAAAATAGTCTACAGAAAATTTCATCAAGACATTTTTCAGGAGCCGATCCTGCACGCGTAGTATGGCGATTCTATCTCTATTCTATCAAGAATAGACAAAGCTTTTTCCATACAATTTGACATTAAATTTTGCTACAATCTGTCATTTTGTCGATTCTTCCGTCGACAAAACCCGATTCTACGGTGGCATGCTAGGCGGGCTGGAAGAACAAAAAATCTTCAAGCACTCCTAAAGAACTAGTGACCACAACGGAAAGAAATGTTGAAGTGCTCCAATTCACTAACGAGTCCTTTCACAAAACAGGATTAAACCACAGGATGCACTTACTCTAGCAATCATTTTCTGTTTGGATTAGGTTTGGCCCGACTGCACGATCACACACAACTGATGCCGAGGAGCGCAGCCTTCCACTTTTATATTAGTATACCGGCGAGATGCGACGCCGTACGCCGCTTGCCTCTACGCAAGAATACGGTAGTTTGATAATGATACAGCAATTACGTAAAATTACGTAGCATTCTACGGTTCAAGGTGATAAATTTATGGGTTTTTGACAATTGGTGCTTTGTAATTAAAAATGTTTTTAGCTACGTAAATCTTTCTAACTAATCCCCTCTCCCTTTCGATGCAATAGTTCGCTTTGTCTCAGTTTACTCAGTGTACAACCAAGATGAGTGGTTATTAGGATTCTATCACGTCTCTTAGCGTTGTTTTCTCAAGCGGGATGCAGGAGATAAAGACGTGACCGCATACGCCTGCCAAAGTTACGTAGAGCAAACATGTTTCAATATTCTGTGATGTCTGTTAGATCTTCACATGTGATTTCCAATTTTTGCTTAAAAATAAAACTAAATGAATATTATCTCTATTTTAAGAAATGTTTTATTGTTATTATGGCAGACGTTAAACATGCTTCTCATAGCGAATTGTTAGAAAGTTGATGTGGAGATAAATATTACGTTATATCTTAACATATTTTACTCAGATCACTTTATTTGTATTTTTTTACAAACTAAAGACAAAACCGACCGACTATGTTTATGAAGGCTAAATAAATAATGAATATCTATCGGAACCAAAAGAGATGGAACGGAATTAGTAAATTTACCAAATTATGAAGGCCGATATTTAGCAATATATATGCTTATTTTGCTCTTTAACGTTTTTAAATATGTATTAAGTTGGAAAGGCCACAATATAATACTTTCGATGTTTTGAGTGATAGATGTGTATCGAGTATTATCGGTGCATCTATAGTTGCATGTTTTAAGTAAGCAGCTTTCAAAATCGCATAAAGGCCGCTTCCGGATCTAAGTTCTGAATTTTTTTCCGATAAATCGTAAGATAGTACCTACTTCGCTCTGTCTAAATTATGCATCTAGACTTCACTTTGCACGTTTTTCGTGTACTCACCTAACCTACCATTATTATCAACTTACGAATATGTAAGCTTTACGGCAAGTTAATGTCAGTGATTTAACACCCGAAATATGACTTTTTGTTCCAAAAAGAAATATGAGTGCACTAGAATTTTATGAGCAATTAAATCTTTTAAAACTCAATTAGAATTTCGTGGCGGGCCTATTGTTACCTAATCGTTTATAATACAATATTAACACTCGACATTCTTACTCTCATCAAGGTACCTCGTTAACCTGTAATTACTACGAGTAAGTAGAGCGTTGCTATGCGCGAGAGTAACCCAAAACACATAATGGTTGCAACTCGACCTTGCTAGGGATTATAAAACAATGTATTATAGTTTTCGTCACTCTACATTAAGTAATTAACCGAATTCTCAGTGTTGGCCGAGGTTTTGAACGCATTTTAGTGTTTAATTTTAAATTCTACATACGAATTGATGTTCTCGATGTGGAGATAAGCTCTTGCAGCAGCTTGTGTGCAAGCTTTATAAAATAAGACGTCGTCTGTGGAAGGTTGTTCTTTAAATGTTCAGCAGCATTCTAGCTATGCGTTTTATAAACATGTATTGAATATAAATTACTGATTATAAATTAAATAGACATTTGCATACGGGATGTTTAGTGTAAACATTTGTCGTATGTTTTATTTACATAGAATCGTATAAACGAGAATATAATTACTTTTAATAATTAAGCAATGTTTTGGATTAAAGATGAGTCACCAAAACCAAACAGTATTGATCCTCAATCAAACTCACAAAGTGATTAGTAATTAACAATTATTAAATAACGGTATAAACGTGTAATTTATGCGCAAGTTGTAAATAATTGTATTGACTTATTTATATGCACAGTTGGGATATTTACTGACTAAAAAAAATTATTCTAATTAGTCCGCCTGCTAGAATATCGAAAAATATTTGATACGTATATTTTCTTTCATGAAATCAATAAAAATTGACGAAGATAAAACGCGTCAAAGATTTGAGTGGGGGGGGGGGGGATTGTGACGTCACTCACCGGTAAAAAATGTCATACTAATGTCTTAGAATATGACGTCACACGAGTTTTCAAAGCACTGTATCGTCTTCATTGTTTGTTTACGTGAAAAAAGAAAAAATACGTGTCCAATATTTTTTGGAAATCTATCTGACGGACTAATTTGATTTATTTTGTTAACTACCCTATTCTTGCCCAGGTGATCGATATTCTTAAATGTCAGTCCGTACTTCTGTGTAAAAATCACTAATTAAAAAAAATATAATCTGCGTTGTGCATAAATTAACAATCTGGCAAGTAACGTCCGAAAATAGTATAAAATGAGTATTAATTTTGTCGAAATTTCTAATATTCTGCTGCACTAGCTACATAGAAAAAATTGTGTAAAGATATCATAATATTGTCTTGCAAGGATTGCATAGAGGAGCTGCAAGCTGGAAAAAGTAAATAGATCATGTTTGCTGCATGTTGCCGTGCTTTTTCTTCCATATCAGCAACTAATGTGGCATAGTTTCTGTGATAAAAAGTGGACATTCACGACAAGTGGCTAGGAGCAAATACACCATGAATGGGTTGTTTACAAGTTTATGTGGTTAGAATGGAAGTAAATGTTTGGTTGTAAACAAGACGACTGAAAGAGACAGCGAGAAGAAAATATCTTGCCACCCTAAAATAATTAGGGATAAGCTCTGGAGGACGTAGGTGAGTGTTGTCATTGTCACACGAGTGACCTACTTACTCGTACTTATACTATTGTTTGGTTACGACACCATGAAAAACGGCACCTTTATAATAGCGTTTTCTTGTTTATCCTTCACTAAGGTTTTTTTTCGAGCTCTATGTTTAGTAGAAATGTAGGTTCTGCTTCTGTAAGACATATTTTGTCGTCTTTTGTGACAGAGCACGTTGAGAAATTGTAACTTTAACTTACAATGTAATGTAAATCTTTTAAGTAACGTTTCGTGCTCTCGTATATCAAAGCTAAAGTAGGTTTTTATAATTTCGTGACTGTTCGCCACATTCGTGAATAACATTTTCCATGTCATGACCATAACATCAAGATCTCTCAAAAAGAGTACCTAAGTTACGTATTTTGAATTGCTTCCGTCATCTGATAATAACATAACATAACATCATACCTGTAATCTCCGAAGGGTTTGGCACCCATTCACCAGTTATATTTAAGTCCCATGTAATAGGGGGCGAGCCTATTACGATGGCAATTCACAATCACCCGGCCCAAATCCAGACTTCATGGCTGCTACTGAGAAATTCCTCATGGAAAAACAGAATAACACTTTGCCCGACCCGGGAATCGAACCATCAACCTCATACTCAGCAGTCGCGCTTGCAACCGTTAGACCTACGAGGCAGATCTGATAATATTGTGATGTAATTTATTCGTAATACATATGAAGTATACTTCTTCTTTTAAATACAAAAGTTCTTAGTTATCTGATTTAGCATAAATGAATAAATATCAGTGGCGAATGATCTCACGACTCATTTCGGTCTTACTTTCATGCACATTTAAAATGAAGTATGGAAACTTTTACCCTGCGCTACTAACAAGCATGTCGCACCTTCAGAATGATATGGACTTAACTCAAAAATATAAGAAATTGTGTTACGGTCACAGAGGGTCACTAAAAGGTACACACTTTTAGATGAATATTAAAGAAGCGACGTTTAATGGTGCCTATGGCTTTAAATTTATGGCATAAAATCATTTCTTAGGTTTTTGAGTTAAATCCATACCATTCTGAAGGTGCCATGTGTATTAATCGCTAACTGTTGAGCGTGAGGTCTCGGGTTATTGGGTTTTTCAAACAGAATTTTCTCAGTAGCAGCCACGAAATCCGGTATTGTGCCCGGTTGATGGGAATAGGTTCACCCCCTATTACGTGGGAAGTAAACATAACAGTTACTATTATGTACACCTCAGTCTTACCCTTCGGGAATTACAGGCATGATGTTATGTATGTTAGTAAAGTCGTTCAACAATAATCCTATTATTTTTTAAAAGAAAACCAGTATAAAATAATTTTCATTACGTCTTAATAAGCTTGAATAGTGCGACTAATAAGCAATTAAAGTTACTTAACGCCACACATATGGATGCTTGAATTGTTTGAAGCGGTACCTGCGCCGGCGCCGACGCAACGCTAATCTAACCATACCTGTTCACTTTCTGCCAACTTAATATTCGTACCATTTCCTGGATTCATTTGATGCGTGAAATAGATTTTTTCTCTCTAGTATTTCTTAATTGATTTAATTTATTCGTAGGAGTAGTGCTTTTTCACGGGTATTGCACTTCCTCTTTAATCCATTATTTATCTATTTAAATTGATTAGGAGCATTTGATGAATAAAGACTTGAAAGGAATAGAGATAGAATAAGAGAGATAATAGAAATAGGGTATACTAGCAGCAGCTTATGCAGCGTGTAAGAAACAACAATGGTTTATGATATGAGCTGAAGTGATGATCGCATGTACATTAAGTCGTTGTTGCGAATGCACATTATGTATAAAACTGGTAAATACACCGTGAAATGTCTATCGTTTTCAGCACGTTTCGTTGTAACTTGTAGATAAGTTTATAGTGACTACGAATATTAATTGTAGAATTATAAATCAATTAATTCTTAATCACTCTTTTGGATAAGAATAGGGTTGTTATAACAGTAACAAATAAAATCCAGATTATTCATAAGTATAAATAGTAACAGTGTATTTATAAAAACTACCTAAATAAAAGGTTCATACATTTTCTGAGTACTCAAATTTAGTGATGAGCAGTGATGTAGTGTGCAGGCGCAGCGTGGACTAGGGGGCCGGCATGGACAAGGGGTGCAGCGTGGACCACTGGCGCGGCGTGGACTACCGGGGCAGCGTGTACTACTGGCGTGGCGTGTACCACTGGCGCGGCGTGTACCACGGGGGCGGGGCTCGGCGGCGCCGCGTGCGCTGATGGTGCCGAGTTGCTCACGATGGCGTTGAAACTAGAATTCGTAAAGAAGTTATTACTGTAGGTACATGCATGGATGTGAAATTACCTCCACGTAACCAAATTGCCTATTTACGATATTCAATACATTTCACTCATAGTGCTAAACTGATTTAACGAGTAAATTGGGCCTTATTAAGTTAATGGCGATGGTATATTATTGTTATGCAGTTTGCCTGCAATTTATTTGCGCGTTATACAACATACATAACGAGCCGAGGATAGACAGGTGTTCTTCACAATTGCAGCACTTGCAGCATTCGGTGTAACGATACTATCTGCGTTATCGACCGAAACAACACTCATTTTAGATTAAAAGTCTAATACATTACATTTCAAATACTATTAGTCTCGCCAACTCGGATTCATTAGTAATTTATATGTTGAATTGGCCTTAACATAGTCGATGTGTTACGAAACAAGACAGATGATCAACAAGATCATATGAATGGAATCGACGCGCGTGTTACAGTTTTGTATGTTACTATTTCCGTGAACCGCTACGGTTGTTAACAATTTATTCATGTAAGTCAATGTTATTAGATAATAGAACTGGACTTGTGTTTTTATTATACAATAACACAACATTACGATAAAAATGTCATAATAAATGTAGCATAAACGCACGTGTCTAGCCTTTAATTTTGCCATTTCTAAACAGTTCTCGGTTTTTAAGTTATTAAATGAACTTCGATACTGGTATCACTTTTGTAGCTGTCAATGACTTTGATTGACAGATGGTCAGTTATTGCTTGTACCTGTCTGACACAAAAAGGCAAGCTTTGTGTTTATATATAGGCCTCTATGAAATTTTACATCATTATTTGAATAAACACCACCATATAATTTAATGGGCATAAAATTGACAATGATAGGTCAACAATAAATTAACTAAAAAGCTTTTAACGTTACAGCTTTTTACGTCTGATTTATTTTTATTGCTCGTATCTCCCCTTGAATAGGTTAAAATCTTTTGATTTTGTTTATAAAGCTTTAATTAATTAATGTTAATTTTATGATAGTTTAGTGTTTGGATCAAAATGCTAATGAGACTTTTAACCTTAATTTTTTTCAAAAATGTAATCAAAACAATTCTTACCCGTTGTGGTCATCAGCGGTGTATTCGACCTTGCGGATGGAGCCATCAGGCTGCAGCAGAGAGTACTCTCCCTTCACGACGTCTCCGTCGCGGCTCTCGTGCTGGGACTTGTGGTCTCCGGTGTGAGGGTCCTCCACGGAGTAAGAGAACTCGTACTTAGCAGGAGCCTTGAAGGAAAACATGAAGATTATTCAAGATGAAAACTAATAATTAAGTTACCTGATTATTTTAATTTGTGCCTGCCACGTTGATCTAGTGCTCGCAAGCGCGACTGCTGAGCATGAGGTTCTGGGTTCGATTTCCAGATCGGGAAAAGTGTTATTGGGTTTTTCAATCAGTCACGGAGTCTGGAAGTGTTACCAGGACATGACAATAGGCCTTAAACATAACATGGCGAAATGTGGGTGCACTAATAGATACACCTCTGCCTAACCCTTCGGGGATTACAGGCGTGATATTATGTGTTTAATTAGTGCACCGGAAAGTATAAATCTCTTCTGTGTGTGTTGAAATCATTTAACTTAGTCTGAACAGTATTATGTTACACTAAAGTCAATTCAATCTTAATGTGTTAACACATTGTGTGTGTTGTGTGTTCTAAGAAGTGATGTTTAAAACAATGACTAATTGAAAGCAGTCAGACATCTACCATGTTACAGTTTATGATACAATTTGTCTTCTTTTCGCAAGATGGTCGTTTAATTGTAACACAAAATTAATTTAGTTGATACATTAAATGAGGCTTGCTACGTTAATGTTGATCAATATAATCTAATGATGTGTTTGATAAATAGATGTTAAAACCAATCACAGTTTGATATATTGCCGTACACATGTTACTAACTCTATAGTCTTGTAATAACTAGGTTACACAATAAATATTTAATTGGATAGTATCAATTGATCACAATTTTAATTGTAATTCTAATGTACCTTTCACTTTCGATTGTCTTGTATTATATGTACACGTGGTGTAGTTTGTTTTAGATTTTTCTTGACTTTGACCGATAGACTTCTGACGATTAGGTTTCCTCCTTCTTGTGTTTTTAAATTCTATAAATATTTATTGATTAGCAAGCTGGTAGGTACTACTGGGTGTTGGCAGGGATTGCAACTAACCACAGAGCAGATTCTATTTTAATTAAGTAGAATAAGGGTCGATTTCACGATGTCTGAATATATTACTTACCAAAAAAAAACAAAAAAAAAATGGAACATAATTTGTATGGAATCATCTGGCAAGTAAGTCAATGGGTGGTGAAACAGGTCCAAATTATAGTAAAATAGGTTTAAAGTTAAACAAAACCCACAAAATAAATTAAGTTAATTTTATGGTAGGTAAATAAAATAAACAATCTTCAATAAACATTTAAATGCGTCAAGGCTCATTAATGAACACTTAACCGAAATCAATAATTTTATTAATTGGTATTGATATACTGCCGTTGAAAACGATGTGCTGTTAATGACAAACTTTAAAATTAAAATATCTTCTTATGGGAAAATGCAATAAAGTACCTCGTTAACACATTCACGAGAAACCCTTTAAGGAAATGAAAACGGGTTTAATGAAATGTATGTCTGTGTTAAAAAGTAAAATCTTACTTAACAAAAGCGTGCCCATCTGTCTGAATATCATTAAAATAAAACGAATGTAATTGTTTAGTTACCAAACGGATGTGATGTAATGTGATATAATATGCTAGGTGGTAGTGATTAAAATCGTGAATCTAATTACCTATACAATAGATGGAGATAACGATTGAGTTGCCGCTTCATACTTGTTCAATAGAAAAAAGTAAGTAGTCTAGAAAGGCCGCTTTTGTTTCTAGTAACTGAAGTACCTATTAACAGAATTATAGGTACTAACTACATCAGCTTGCTGATCTATCCATATTTGAACTACTGATACAATGACATTAATACTGTTCTGGTATCCTGGTAACCAATGTCCTAACGCTTTCACTATTGAGTCACTTCGCGATGATATTACAGTATCTACCTAACATAGTTTTATCTTTAAAAAGTTGTCAGAAACTCAGAAGAATCGATGTGATTGGATCCTGATTGAAATGCGAGGCTTTCACGACAGATAGATTCGGGACAAGCTTCTTCTTCAAAGCATTTTTTTCTTAATAAGAAAGTGTTTTACTTACATGCTGTTCAACTTGTTGGTTGTGTCCAATAGCGACGGGGGAGTATTGCTGGACCACGGGAGCGTGATGAATAGGTGCGGGACCCACATGTTGAATCAAAGGAGCGGCGTGAACAATCGGGCCACTATGTTGGAGGTACGCAGCCTGCTCAATCACTGGAGCCGCATGGTGCAGGATTGGGCCAGAATGCTGCAGGATTTGACCACCATGTTGCAGGATTTGACCACCATGTTCCAACACAGGAGTAAAGTGCTGCTGCTGTAAGTGCTGCGAAGGCTCATCGTGACGAACTATGCTTTGAGAGGAAACTGCCTGCCCATGTCCTTCTTCAATCAAACCGGCTTGACAGAAAGCCAGTAAGGCACTGATGACTGCGACCTGAAAATGACAATACATTACATGAAATTGTCCAAAACTTTCTTTTTTTATTTAACAAAAAGTCTTTTCCTTACTTTGAAGTACATGTTGATTGTTGATGTGCTGTACTGAAGTGTGGTACTCAATTGATAAGGATGCTGGTAGGGTTGAAGTTTTTATACGTTGGAGGAAGCGGCGCGGGAGCTTGTCACCCGATACCGAGAAACCGGCCCGATACGTGACACCGCCACACACGATCACCTTTACACCTTACCTTACGTCATTGCGTTTTTCATTTTCGTTCAAGGTTAGGGTAAAGCTGCTTTCATAGGTTTCTTCGTTTCAAGCTACTTATCTTGAGATAAGTGGAAGGTCTATTTATTTAGTAAAGATACTTCAAACACAAAGAGGCGCTCTTAATCTAATGCGAGAGTTTTCATTATCTGAATCTAAATAATATCGTAGCAGCGGCATAACGCATTTCTTAAATTAGACATTTTAAAATGTTTAATTAACTATTTTAGGGAATACCAATCTTAGACACACATTTCGATCAATCGGAGTGTTTACCACGAGCTTTTAACTTTACGTAGATAATAGTATTTTACCCAGTTACTCAATCGTACATTTCAATATGTATTCTTTAATGTGTACGGGATGAGGGTTTCAGAATACTTAGTACCTGTTTTTCTCAATAAACTTCCAGAGGAATTGCAAACGTTATATAAAACAAGTTCGAAAAGTTATAAGTATAAATCAAAACAGTTTTTTACACAAAACTTCTCCTAAAAAATGTATGTACCTGTGAATCATAAAAATTAAGTTCTATTGTAACGAGTCTTTTAAGCCTGTTACATACTATTGAATTCTTTGCTTTGATTTGTAGGCTCTGGTTGGTGTTGCCTTATGAAAATTCATTTTTGGTTGACTTGGATTCGTGAAGTGGTCACACTGATTTTTATTTTCGATGCTGTCAAATTGACTTTGACATTTCTTGCTTTTCGACCTACAGCCTGGAATCAATGGAGTGATTTTTGAGCGCTCCAATAAAATCTCAAAATATAACTTGAGATGGGCGGCATCTAGTCCCTAATTATGTGGTAGCCGATTGCCCTGGTCATGATCCTAATTGGATAGCCTTTATTTTTTAAGGTAAGCGAATTATTTGTGATTTCGGTCCGTTTCGCGTTGTCATGGCTATTTTTGATAGCAGACGCTAATAGTTTCCGATATTTAATTGTTTCAGGATCTCTTATCTTCATTTGATAATTATTTGCTTGGATTAATTCATCTACTGATGACCACATTTTGATTTTTGGAAGAAACGGTGAGTTTAATTGCATATTGCTCGTAAAGATTTCTGCATCGATTTCTGAATCGATCGCCATTTTTTATCCGCTAACGATTATTCATGTTTGTTTTCAGCCACAAGGCGTTTTTTTTCCATATTACTTAAATTTTTGAACGCACGCCCCTACCAAAATGCATATATCTTGGACCGCCGTTGGCAATCTCGGCGAATATCACCAAGATGCTCTTGGATAATCCATCAGGTTCCTAATTTAGTCGACGGAGTTTGGTATGGTTTATGATACATAACTTCAATTTATTTTAAAAAAGTGCAATAATGACAGGTCTTATAATAACAACAATTTTCTCTTAATTTTACACATTAGAGTTGTTAATGTTAGAAAGGAATTTTCAAACCAGCAGCCTTCGGGTAATAAAGTCGTTCTTACTTTTCATGATCGATTTTTATTGATGCCTTCCCGCTTGAAGATTAAAAGTCTCAAGCTCCCGCAGGTAAGTCTATCCTTGGCATAGTTTTGTGTGTACTCCAGGCGCCCGAATTTTCACTTTTACTTATTTTTATTTGGAGCACACCACACAGTTTAATTTCATTCATCTCACTCTCTTCTCACACACTCTTTTTTTTTTTATTATTACACTATAATGTAGATAATTTAGTATAGTGAGTAAATTTTGTTAAAGTTTAAATTAGATTATTTAGTATAGTAAGTTTTTTGTTGTATTAAAGTTTATACGAACGGCTCGCCAGCACACAGATAAGCCCTGAGAGGCTTTCGATGTGTGGCTAAAACAAAAATTGTAAATTAATAAGTTTTTAGACATTAAATAAAAAAAATAAAAAAAAAATACTGTTACAGCATGAGATGCATGATTTTCATTTATCAAATTCAATATTTTGTATATTGAACTGCGACATATTATTATCAGTATGTGGTATATGAAAGAGAGCTAAGTATTCAATTGTTTAAATATAGGGACCAGAATTTCAAATATCAATTTGTATTGAAAAAATCACAATGAGTACAAAGAAATCATGTCCATCAAATTCAATTGCACGGAAACAGTCAGTTTCTAAAATTGGTGCAACCATTTAGGTTTTAGGAAGCGTCTTATTATAATAAGTGCCAAGCCAATTTAGGCAATACTAGGCAAGTTCTAATGAACCAATTAGTCTGTGCGTTAACCGTAAAAGGGTAATAAAGTTAATAAATACTGAAAAGCGAGTCGAGTGGCCAGTGTAAACAAGTCTGAATATCATCAGCCGGTAAGAAAGTAGCGCTCTGGGTTGCACCGACTGATCCAGTAAACTCTTATGCAATGTAAGGCTTCGGCACACTGGGCGTGTAACTTTATACTGATGAACACAGGTGTGCGGTGCATGGGATACTTATTTGTGGTTTTTCAAGAAAAGAGTGTTTTTATTTTTGAGATAAGACAGGAAATAGAAAATGAAAGTCAAGATCTAATCGTCGTGCTACAAAGAATATTTCAAGCTTTTTCAGTTCCAGTGTGTGTTTCAATATAAAGCTACTTTGTGATAACTTCGACTTTAGAGCCATGTTGTGGATAAACTGTTGGTGCAGTTCAGAAGAATCTTATGTCTGGTAATGGACTGCGAAATGTTGACTTGGTTGATTAATTTTTTGCAACAAAAGGTATGAATAAATAGTAAATAGGTATTTTAACATTTCCGAGCAAAGAACTGAGTCAAAGCTTTCAATGCTCTCGGTGTACTCCCAGCGTTACGACCGGTGTAGCGAGTCGTCGCAAGCGCACCGCATATTTCCCCGATCGACTCGCATCTCGATCGTGACTCCTCGGCGATTCTCGCGGCTTTCTGCGAAGGTCACGCGCATCATCTCTCATACGCACTTCGTCGTGAAACCTTTAAACTACCACCATATTTTATGCAGATTCTTATTTTGGAGTGTAAATTTTTAAGCTGTCAAGACTTCGAAACGATATTACGGAGATAGCTGCGTTTATATTAATGATGTGACCGTTGTGTAATAAGATTATTTATATTTTACTGTTACGCATCACTTCATCATTATCGTTTATTTCTTTATATTACGTGTGCAGTTAGTATTATTATACCATTATTGTTAAGTATGTATATGGCTGGGCACGTTCCCACGCCAGAGATACTAAAATGCATATACAAGATGCGTCCTACATAGTGATTGATGTGTTAGACTTGTAGGCTAGAGTCTCTAATGTAAATCTGAAATCTTGGGGCAATCTATGTAATTTACGCGAACGTAATAGAGATTTATCAAACACGATGAGTGCAATGACCTTGCGGTAATAACCATGACGGATTATATCAATACTATTAAAGCTTGGAATGTTAGTAAGTGTTCCAAGTGTATGAGTATCACGCAACCATGCGTTGGAATTATCTCCAATGTCATTGTTAACTTAATTCACCGTTCAACTACTTTATCAAGGCAAATACAAGGTAATTCAATACCGAATATTGTTTCCCTGTAAACCAGAATATGTACTTATAAAAATACTTGACATATGAACCTGATTTAACATATCGCCATATATTCACATATTGATTCCGTTTAATCTTCGAAAATTATAAAATACGATGGATATATTGCGATGCACCAAAGGGTCGTTGTTTCGTAACCCGCATCAATCAAGATGTTAATAAAATGAGCGACACTCGATAATCCATCGACAATTACCTACGTTTCATTTTGGATATTGCGATAAAGATTTTGTAAGATGATGTTCGAGCCAACCCAATTAATTAACTTAAATAAATTTATTGACACAAGTAATCTTAGTTGTTGTTATAATTTAAGGAGAGATATTTTAAATGTCAATAGATTGTACTGAAATGCCTGCGTATGTCAAGAAGTATACAAAGGTATCTATGAGTACCTATATTCAGGTGATTTAAGTTCAGCAAATTCATATACTTTCTAGTATTTATAAATCAATGAAATCAGACAATAAAGTTATAATTTCGTAACTTGGCACAAAACTCCAAAAATAATTTATTCAGAATGAATAATTTCGGTTCATGAACATCAATGATGATATTTCGGGTTGAACTTTCCCGAGTTTCACCTTATCTTGGGGTCATAAATCCGCCATCGTCGTTGCTACATCAAACAATATACCGCAAGCCTGATCCTTGAAATTTTTAAAGAAATACGCCGCAAAATTCTATAAGCGGATTAATTTTGAGTTTCAGCATGTTTCGGCTTCTAAAAATGCGTGATTATAATATGCAACACCTACACTTCGTCGCATTTCTGTCACACACCAAGTACGCAATAAAGGTATACATTCAATTCAGCGTCTTTATGTAGTCAGCCGATATCTGTGTGATCTCAATTGCTAAATGTTTGAATATTAAATAGGCAATCTAGGGTTTACGGGCTACCTGTGTAGGGTTACGCGGTACTATTGCTAGGCTAGTTCCGCCACTACATTGCTTTCACTCCTTATTTCGGTTCGGACATTGTATGGTAATATTGTGATATGCAATTTGGATGAGATCTCATATCTTCTCACGCTCCACTGGACTTGTTACAGCAATTAGCACTTTTAGCCCAATGTATGCACTATCGCAATGTGTTGTTTCGTCTATCACCGTTTACTGTTGTTCTTATTGTCTTTTTGCGTTGTGTAAGAAAATAACAATGATTTTGATCTACTTAATAACATAAAATCACGCTTGTAATCTTTGAAGGGTTAGGCAGAGGTGTACCTTATAGTAGATTTTGCGAGTTAAGTGGTTACGGGCTGGCCTATATTTATGTTTATTATTAATTAGCTGTCTAATTCATAGGTAATTAATAGATATTCTTACAAGCTTTCATCAGCACCGACGTCCTCATTAACGAAGTATATCACGTTTGACAAGATTGTGATTAATTTATTTAATTTAAAAAGGATCTATATTTCATATTATATCCGACAATATAGAATTAGCTATTAAAAAGTGTTTCCTTTTTAGTAACACTGACTTCCTCTGCGTTATGTTTTCATCATCGTCATCCGACATGTCGTTAAAAGGCGACTTGACCAACCGGCTGCCCTGTTTATTAATCTTCATTAACATTAAAACCATCTTCAATTGCAGTAGGTAGGTATCCTATACTGGTTGACATTGCCTTCTAAAAATAGAAGGTATAGGTAGTAATAGTCACCAAACTGGACATTGGACAAGTTGGTCGGTGACCCCAATGTCAGATATCTCGCCAGTAATATTGTTACATATCAAGGGCTTCAGGGAAACAGCTCTGTAAAATCATAGGAATTTTAACGGGTCACTGTTCATTAAAAAAACATCTATTTAACATAGGGGTAACAGATAGCCCACTGTGCAGAGGATTCATGGAGGCGGAAGAAACGCCACGGCACGTACTCCTAGAGGGCAGGAGTATTTTTTTTGGGGGGTTTGATATCATCAAATAACGCCTTCCGCTCTGGGCAGAGCGAAAGGGAGTGTCAGACTTCTACTGACTAAAAACCACCCATGTTCCTACTTAGCTCTTTGTGTCGAGGCCGCGGTATCTCTTTAGAACAAACCCGCAGCCCCGAGGGGCGTCGGCCCTTGTTCCATGTTGCTGACATCTCTTTGAGGCGCGCGAGGAACACGAACGCGCCGTCGACGCGGCCTGTAATCGTCATAAGACGGGCGGATGGCGAGCCAGTCCATTACTCACCGTCCACAGGCCCGCGTCTACCGTGGCCGGAAGCCATCATATGGCCCCAACGCGACACCCGGAGCGTCTCCCGCGGCGACTGGGACGAGAGATTCTCTCCCTCTCACGTTCCACCACCTCCTTCCGTCTATTCTGGGACGACCTATGTTGGTTGGAGTAGGTACTATTTAAACATCATGCACAATGGCCCAATCAAGAGGCTAAGTGCGGATAAAAGCTCAGTTTAACTAGACTAAGGGTAGCAGCTGATAATAGGGGACCCTATGGATAGATTTTTTCTAGGGTCGATGTAGTCTATAATGATAATGATGATCTAAGCTGACGCAGATACAGATATAGCGCTCTTTACCTGCTTATCGGGAAATCATACAACCAAAGTATTGAAAAATTAGCGTGGATAGACATAAAATTTCGTGTCTCTCAAAGATTCATAAGTGACTCGCAGTCAATGTAATTATTTTTGACCTTTAATCGTTCATCAGGCACACGGGTTTCCCTTACATGGGGAACATCCATCGAATTCTTAAAAGGGAATTCGAGTGACCCGGAGTCGATAAGCATTTTTAATCATCGGTCAAGCTGACCGACATACATACTTGTGTTTTTCAACTTAATAAATATTCATAAATTCCTGCAAAATTCTCGGGTATTAAAACAGTTTTTGTGTATCGAAGAAAGTTTATAACAGTGTGTAGTGGGACTTAAGTGTTGATAATCTAGCCTAAGCCTACATTGATCTACAAAAATTGAATTGGTGATGTTTTTATTGTCATAGTTATTTCTTGAATATTTAATTATGGTAGATGAAATTATATTTTTTTGTATAGAACTAGCGGACCTAGCAGACGTCGTCCTGCCCGGACAGCAGCGCCACCTACCGGGTACAATTGTAAATCTAAACCATTCTCAAATCCACTTGAACACATACAAAAAATTTCATCAAAATCGGTCCAGCCATTTAGGAGAAGTTCAGTGACATACACACGTACAGAAGAATTATATTTATAAAGATTTATACGTTTTCATTTGTCTTGTTTGTTCGTAAGCGCTAAGAACTTAGGTTTTGTACCTAGTTCTGGTGACAGTGCAGAATTTATGGCTGATCGATGTGAATATGCTTGTCTCCTATTACAGAGAAATTTAACATTACTGGCAAAACCTGAATGTGATATTAGGTGCACCCTTCGGAATTAATAGGCGTGATGTAATGTTGATTGATTTTCCATTTACCATTTTGACATAAAAGTGAACATGTGAAAGAGTTTTATGCAGATGTATTTAACTAATAAGTTATTAAAGTTCATCAGAGTCTGTGGGGTTTCTGTGCTTAGAGCCCAAACACATTGAAGATTACAATAGTGTGCAAAAACTGACATGTCGCTTGGTCGTTGCTTACGAAGTTACCTCTCATAATGAAGCAACTAGTTTTCTTGAGTTGGCTCTCGCAACGATAAAGATTGATAGATAAATGGAATCACTAGATTGATACTTTTTATGCATACTCGAATATAGTTTGTATACTTATTAATTTGTTTATCTGAAAATTAAACAGAACTAATGCTTCTATTTGAAAATTGCATAAAATTAAAAAAAAACGGTGTTGAGTTTCCAAAGTACATGCATGGCGTATAATAACAATAAAACTCAGTACACAGTGTCAAAAAACATGAGGTGCTCTCTACAATAATGGTGTTGTCCTGCTTCTCCTAAACATAATACAGCAGCCGAACACTTTCCTAGACAATATAGTAAAAAAGGCTGTAAGTAAAAAAAAAAATAAGTTTTTGGAAATATTGTTTCACAACCATAAATTTCTTTCATGGTTGAGCGAACACTCGGAATTTTCGAATTTCGTTGGTCACTGTATCACACTTATCACTTCATGAGTGTGGTACAGTGACCAACGAAATTCGAAAATCTAAATGCACAAAATGATTATACAGCGGTTTATTTTATCATCATCTTTATTGGACAAAGCGAAGCTATTTACAACATGTTGCCCACACCGATAAAAAAAACTATATACTCGCAAATTACATATAACTATAACAGGCCATTCATGAGACCGATTAAGCGCTATAATAATACGCATACAATATTTATGTACAGAACATAAACATTTTATATATAACACTTATTTGATGGCTGTAGTCTACTTGGTCAGGTATTTTTCATGATCGACAACCTCTACACATTGCGAACCATGTTCCAATGTCTAGTCAAAAAACAAAAAGGCGTTCAAATTTCGAACGCCGCCATCTTGTTTCTGTTATTTATCGGTCTCTTTTCAAGATTCACATAGAAGTTGTCGATCACAGTAACTACTGTTCTATTGCACTGTAAGGTATATTACTAAATATCATTAATGAGAACAGATGGAAGGCTACACACTCGACTACAAGAACACATTAACACTAATATCACAGATTGGGTAAATATTCTTCTAATGGTGGTGGATCACTGGCGGCGAGTTGTGTACGACCGCGTTGAATCTGTAATACAAATATAATATTTAACGGTGATGGCGGTGTGCTTACAAAAAAAAAGTTTTATTAATTCAAACTTCATGTACAAGAGTGGTACATAGGCGGACTTAATGCCACAAGGCATTCAAGGGATGAATATAAACAATGGATGTGTGAAGAATGACATGACAAAAGGAGTTAGTGATGATAGCATGACGGTTTGCAGGGGAGAATGAAAGAAAAAAACGTATGCTACCGGCCCTTAACTAACATGGAACAAGAACAGGAAGATGATGATGTATTAGGGATGAGACAGTTTTTATTATAATTCTATTTGACTGTTAATGGCGACAATAGTTTTTTGGCTTAAATATCAAGGCTTCATTCGGTTCATTTGAATGAAAAAGTGGTGATGTGATGATAGTAACATTAATATCTTACCCATTATGGTGGTCAGCGGTGTAGGTGACCTTACGGAAGGAGCCATCAGGCTGCAGCAGAGAGTATTCTCCCTTCACGACGTCACCGTCGCGAGTCTCGTGTTGAGACTTGTGGTCTCCGGTGTGAGGGTCTTCCACGGAGTACGAGTAACCGTATTTGGGATGAGCCTGTAAGTTTGTAATGTAACAAAGTATAGTGAGGTGATTGACTTGATGCATCGCAAAAAACGTAGGCAATCAATCAATTTAATGTTAAGTTGCAAGCTCAATGGAAATTTCTCATTGGTCGATTGAAAGGGAATTTGTATTTGATTAGAATATAACTTAGCGTCACGCCTATCATTCAAGAAGGGTTTGGCTGAGATGTACGTTCTTATTAGTAAACCCACATTTGACTAGTCATGTTTTATAAGTTAATGGAACCGAGCCTATTGTCATCAACCCAGCACAAATCCTCGACTTCAATTAACACTTGCCTGACCTGGGAAACCAGGACCTCATGCTTAGGAGTAATGGTTGGTATTAAGGTCTGAATTGTATTAAGACTTACGTATTCATCGACGTAGTGGTCTTCGTGAGAAGGAGCTGCATGGATGGCAGGAGCAGCGTGTACTTCGTGGATGGGAGCTGCGTGCACGATTGGCGCTGCATGAACCACGGGGGCGGCGTGTGTGATGTGAGCGGAGTGAGCGTAAGGAGCGGAGTGAGCGATCGGAGCGGCGTGGACCACGGGAGCGGAGTAGTGGATGGGAGTCTCGTGGTGGACGGTCTGGTCGTGGCGGACGATGTTCTGCGAGGACACCGCCGGGGCGTGGTGGATGTAGCCAGCCTGGCACACCGCCACGATGGCACAAGTAAGCACGATCTGATGGAGAATAATAATTTATTTAGGTTTAATTGTTAGAGCTTTGAAACTCCTGTGTTAAGAAGCAGTTAAGTAAACCTTTCAGAAAAAAATAGTTATAATTTTCTAAAGCTCTAATTTGAAGTAGTCCAATGATTTTATGACCACAGAACTTTCAAAGTACTGCTAAACTCAAAACGGGCAATTGGACAATGTAATCATAAATTGCTTCGAGCGTAATTGTCCTAAATATTATGTAAGTAAAGCTTACTTTGGAGAACATTTTGCTTTAGACACAAATGCCTTGACTGGTATCGGTATGATAGTGCACTGTTTTTATATAACAAACAAAACATAAGCGGTGGTGTGGAGGGGGTCTATTCCCGACGATATTCGATCGGATCACAGTAATTGCCGCATTGCCAATCTGCTCGCTTTATCGAGTGTCGCAACGCTCGATATCGCTACAATATGTCGAGAAAATGGACGATAAGTGAGAGGCTCATATTGGTAAAAAAAAAAAACGATTGTTTAATCCGATGATGGTACTGAGTATCACGGCCGGGTTTCGTTTTCGATAATTATATGGCCCATGAAGAGCAGGTGTACATAATACATATCGATCAAAAAATTATGCATCTCAGCTAATCTCACTAACGTTTGTTTCTGTTATTTTAGCTGTCTTCCATATTTTGTTTCGTTTTAACTAAATAATATGATTGTCCACTTCCCGGATTCTCACGGTATATTATAAGACAGAAATTTTATTGCGCCAAACATTTGTAATCAGTGCAATACCTACACCTTCCAATTGCTTTCATTTTGACAATTACACAATATCCATTGCTTGATCTCAATGTCAACACTACAGATTATCCAACCATGGATGTTGTTGAAAAGTCAAATGTTGCATCTTTCCACTCACTTGCTAGCTGTTTTCCAGGCAAAAGCTGTGTTTGAAAATCATATTCTCTCACGCCTGATCATGCAACGATGTATAGATAAAAAGTCTAGATCGGAAGTGACGGGGTTATATGATGAATATGATGATGAAACATCTTTGATTTTCCTCACGATTACTTTCATTCTATTGTTTTCGCCGAATTACCTAATGTATTTAGGAAATCTATTTTCTTTCGTAAATATATCATTTTGATTACAGGAAACATGTTGCAATTAATGATTTTAATAAATAGAACATCTTAAGTAAATGTTTATGGATGAGAATTGAATAGTGCATCCACCAAGTAAGCTTCTTATTTATTTATTTCAACTTTATGCACAATAATGATACATAGGCGGACTTAATGCCACAAGGCATTCTCTGCCAGTCAACCTTAGGGTTAATCAAGACAACATTGTGGTAGGGTACAAAATAACTAAAAAAACAATGTCAACTTTAATAGAATAAAAAGTATATACTTATATTAATACTAATCAGAAGAAGGGAAAAAATGTTATAAAAGGCAACCAGATTTTGTGTAATGTGAGTTTAGCTTCTGTCTGCTACAACAATGAATTCTAAACTGTATTCGTTTTTGGTAAGGCCAATTGTCCTCTTTGGCCTATCTGTACCTTTGTATTACCTATTATCTAACTGAGATTGAGCTTGTTATATCCACTCTCGAGGATAGACAGACTTTTTATACAGGTATCAATAGGCCAATGTCCTGCTAATTAATAAGTTGTGTCTTGTGTAGGTACATGTTATTTTGCTAATGTGATAAGCAATGGCTGAGTGTTGGTGCTGGAAGTCATAGATATGAATGTGAACCTACAACGGACATCTGTTATGTATGTTTTAATTACTGCGTCCCTATATAATGATTTAGTCTTCTAGTATGCAAGCATCGCTAAAGGGTATGGTGAGCTTTAATTTTGTGCGAAGTTTATAACTTGCAGTTTCTTGCTCAAATTAATCGTTGGTGCAGACGGCCATTTACTAGATCATACATTCATTTATTTAGTTCATTTCTAGTTTACGGAGATTGTTAATACGGAAGTAGCAGTTCTATTAAGGATTCAGTGAGCACCAATAGCGTTGCTTTGTAAATAACTGCCAACATTTATCAGCGAAGGCTCCAACAGCGAAAGTGCGGTTCCCTGTCGTTCTTGTTCTACTTTATACTAATTATTCCAAGATAAAGTAAGTTATACAAATATTTTACGACCGTTGAGTTATATAGGTACCTAAGGTGTTACATAAAGTCTGAGGGCGTAAGAAAATTGGGAATAATTCAGTCTAATCGAGTTTGTATCACACTTCCTGACGTGAAAACTAGGGCTTCGATTGGTGACTATGAATAATGTCTAGGTTTTGTCAGCGCCTAACCGGTTCGACGCTGTAATTTACAGCCGGCACTTAAGAATTTCCTTAATAGAGTATCAGTATTTAAAGTTGGAGAGTGTAAAGGAATGTACCTACGTATTCGTAACCGTAATTAGAAGTTGCTGGTGATCCAGTTTTACAAGGTACAACCACAGATCTTATAATTATTTTGTGTTTAATGGAATTCTGGATTATATTATTGGTTTCCGCAGTTATTCATGTGAGAATGTTCAAAAACTTGATTTCTGGATAGATCATAGCAGAACAGAGGCGTAATTCTATTAACACATAAACTACCATTAAAACAAAATAACATCATGCTTGTAATCCCTGAAGGGTAAGGCAGAGACGTACCTAATAGTAGGTACACCCACAACTAGCCAATTTTGTTTAAGTCCCATATAATCGAAGACTCTCGTCTAAGACTCCTCCACCAGCTGCAACTGAGAAATTATTGATGGAGAAACATAATAGCACTTTGCCCGACCCAGGAATCGAACCCGGTTCGGAATCGAAATCGGTTTAAATCATCTACATTAACCCAAAGTTAAGCCCAGTCAAATTGACCAAAAGATAACTATTTATTACCTCTCTAGTTAACTTCTATTCGATTTCAGAAGTATTTAATTTAGGTATTTTTACAAACTAAAAGTATCTCTTTAAAACGAACAATCCATCAAATAATTTGAACATTACTTTTGAGATCCATTATAAGATGGCTATAAAATCAAGCCACAATTTATAACTCTCATTTTCCAATTAAATCTGCCATTGTTACCTACCCGGGCAAAGCAGCAGGCAGCCACAGTACTTAATAAATGTGAAGGGCATGGCTTGTGTGATGACAATAAGTCAGTAGTAGCTATAATTGAGGTTTTAGAGAAATATGATCCATTAGGATTATAGTAGACCGCCATACAAAATCGATCAATGGTTAATCAGTTAATCATGTCTTTAGGATAACTTGGCTGGTTGTGTACCAGCCAGCATAGTAACAGACCTCAAAAAAATTGTGGAACGAGTTGACTGAAACTAACAGGTTTACATTTATTGTGGGCTGTAATAACTGGGAGACATAATTATGGCATTTTCACTGAAGTTGGTCAACATAAGCTAACAGTATTCAGTCCAACAATTCAACGTTAAACTGTAACACGGAAACAGAAGTTAAAATAAAAACAATTGAAGTTAATTATCAAGCAGGTTTTTATAAAAAAATACTCACATCATAAATGTCTGAAGAAGACAAATATGTTACACGGGGGCTGACAGAATAATATCATGTAAAAAAATATATTACAAACAATCATTGCCTTACACATTAAAACCAGATGACCAATGAACCAAGACTATTAAAAAAACACAACAACACGCCTTTAATCCCTGAAGGGTTAGGCAAATGTGTCAGACCTACAACAGTACGTACACCCAATAAACATGTATTTTGACTTGTTTAGCCACAAAATACTGTCTGTTTATCTATAAGTTTATAGTTTTGAATTATCAAATCATTGTCTTCAGTCTAGGTTCAAACCACTTAGATGTAATTTTAAATAACAAACACATATAATTCGTGGCACTACCTCAAACACAAGTAATTACTTTTGTGAAACAGCTATTATAACATGCAAAGCATTGTCAGACACATGCGTAAGTAGTCTTTGCAACATCTTGCATAAACTTAAATCTGGGACTCCAAATTAAAAGAGAATTCACTTTAAGGTCTTATAAAGGCCGAGCATACTGGTCGCATTCATTGATGCATCTCTTCATTCTTTACATGGCTTGTTTTTTCAAGATTCAATGGCTGTCTGAGATTTCGGTTTCGTAATTTTAATTTATAGCTTCACTTCACCAGCTTTCTTATGTGAGTAATTTTTTTCGGAATGAAATAACTGTGTAAAGATCTCAGTGTTAATAATATTTGACCTTATAGCTTTTGATCTGATGATAGGGTTAACTATACCCAAATGTATATTTATAGCAGTTTTGTTCATCACAGTGTTTAAGACAAAAACTATTCTGTAGTTATGGCTAGAGGATTTTAGAAAGGACTAAAATCAGAGTAACATGCAGAGCCCTCTATGCGATTTGGTCGGCAATCCATGCAAAAGTTGGTGCTGCCATCTTACGGCACACGTGTGAAACGTTTACGTCTATCGATGAGGTAGAAAGTTCGCGTTAAGAGAAGGTGGTGTTAGCATCGCAAAAACAAGATATAATTTCAAATTAATTTATTTCATGGATATCAGACAGGGATTTCTTAACAATTTACAATCTACATGACTTATTCACTTATAAAACTAATCAACAATTGCAGTAACACGGGTCTTAATTAAAAACCTACGTAATAAAATTTGGAATGGTAAAAGGATGATGCAACTTCAGAATCTTGGTTTTGGTCTTCTTTTTCCACAATTTGATCCTTTGTCTCTGCAGTTTGTTCTTCAGTAACTGAAGGCAAGTCATTTGAAGGTAACACTTCAGTCTTTTCAACAACTGGTAATGGGACTTCTTTGTTGATTTGTTCAGTTTCAGGATTTGGAGGAATCACTGACACTAATGCTGGAACTACTTGAACAGTTTCCACTACTTCAGGCTTGGGTGATGGGTTCGCTTCCTGTACTGGTTCTTGTTCAACCATCATAACTTTGTCTCCTAAATCCATCATCAGCATCTTGGGTTCTTCATTAGTTACAACGGTTGGTTCTTTCTCCTCGTGGACGGGTCTGCTATCATTGGTTTTTTCTGGTCGTTCTACGTTTTGGTATTGATAGTTTTTGCCGGGAAAGTAGTGGTTGATCTTGATGCCGTTACCGACGGGGTAAAAGAACCTGGTGTGGTCTGTGACTGATACCGCATGACCTCCATGGTGGTTCACAGTTTTACTTACGACAGCATTGAATCTGAAAATTAAAATATTGGTGTGTAATTCATGTTTCAGTAATATTAGGTTCAGTTATAGCAGTAAAATGTAACGGTTGTGGTGTGATTGTGAGATGCCTTGCCATGCACTTGCATATTGCGATTCTGAATCAAATTATCTAAATTGTGTTAGTTGAGTGCAAAATTAATTACAAGCTTAAAATAGATTAAGTAGAACGAGTTTACGTGAATTTGCAATATTTTAACCAAAATCTTTGCAAATTGGCCAAAAACGTGATTGTATATTATGCTCATGGTCAGAACGAAGGTCATGGCGAGTTGGTGTATGATTGTTTAATTACCCGTTGTTATCATCGGCGTGGTACTGGACCTTCCGCAACGAACCGTCTGACTCCACAAGGCTGTATTCACCACGAACTCGGTCTCCGTCACGTGTTTCATGATGATGCTTGTGGTCTCCGGTCTTTTGGTCCGAAACTGAGTACTCGAACTCATACTTTGGGTACGCCTAAAAAAATGCAAGTGTCATAATTAGGTAATGTATTAATTATCATTATTACCCCACGCGTTACTGTCAGTGTGACATTCCTTGTTAAGTAACTTGAGATCGATATTGGTTGGGTAATTACAAATTCTAATGAGTACATGCATGAGTTGAGAAGAAATATGAAACTGTTGCAGTGTCCCTTTCTCTATATGTCTCATATATTAAGTCCTTGAGAGAGAAGTTGGAATGTATGAAGGTACTTACGTAAGGTTCGTATTTATATCCGAAAGGTTGGGGGTTAGGCGGGTGATACACTTTGACTGTCTGCCATCCATGGGGACTTTCCTTGATCATGTTCTTGTAATCACTATCCGGTTGATCGATGAACACTGCTTGGCTGACGCCCATGAAGTAAATTGATAATAAAATCTATAATCATATGAAATATTTTATTTAATTCATTAAAAAAAGAAAATTAACAACACTGTAATAATAGTCATTAATTAATTAAATTTTAGATATTATAAAACTATTTAAACAAAAAGATCAATTCTTAAAGATAAAAATTTATAATTTTACCTTTCCAAACATATTGTAGCACTTAATTTGAACTGGTGCTAACAAAATGTAATAGCCAACTGTTGATTAGAAAGAGAAATATAAACCGTTTTATACTATTCCAATACTTATTACATAAATTTCGCTAAAATTGTATTATTGACATACTATTGTTTAGATACTATACGAAAGAATATACCGGACATACTCGGAACAATATTCCCGAGCAAAAAAAACAAACATTTGTGTTGATTTTTGTAACAGATGTAGTTTTTGATTAGGTTGTTTAAACTACAGAGGGCAATAAAATATTACTGAAAATAGGTTCCATTAGTAACATTGAATTGCATGGACACCATGTTAGCTTATCCACGTTAGTTTAGCCCGGAACTTAAAAGCTGTTATCGTATCATCACAATCCGTACGATCAATGGAGGCTTTGAGTACATTTTTCTTGGTATTGAGTGGAGGAGACTCGGTATCTTCGATAGTACGATAGTTATTGTACTTATAAAAGGTTGTAATAAACTTCCCGATCTATAAGTTGTGGTAAGTCGGGCCAGTAATCAGTGATCATCGTATCCCAAAAGAACATACAGGCTATCCATTTTTAGATGTTCAATATCCATAATAAAACATCACGCCTGTAATACCCGAACGGTAAGGTAGAGGTCCACCTAATGGTAACATCCACATTTCACCAGTTATGTTTAAGTCCCATGTAATAGCTCGATGCTCGATTAACAGTTTATTTTATTTAGGATAGCTTCACACGTTGTTTCTCTTTTAACTCGCCCCTGAGGTTAGTAGCGTGATGTTAAAATTAAATAAAGTTGCCTTAAATAACCTGTAAAAGGACTGGGCTATCAAATGCAAAAAAAAATTTTTTTAATTTCGATAGGAAGTGCCAAAGAGTAGAGCGTTATAACAAAAACCAGACGACCAACCGACCGATCAGGTTAAAATAACATTGTTTAAAGCGTACTGTCAAGGCCTGTACACGGGAACTCTGTGGTTCAACTGTCCTCGGGGGACGCTAAATGCCTTGCGCGTCCAATTTAACAATGTTTTCAGGATGATGTTCTCGGGGGACGCTAAATGCCTTGCGCGTCCAATATAACAATGTTTTCAGGATGATGTTGAAACTCCTGTAGTGCCTCGGGGATGTTTGAACAATCGGGTAAAGATTTTGAAAGTTTCCATGCTATCATCGGGAAAAAGGTGGCATCGCGTGTGAGGAGGATTCAGGGGAGTGGCAATAGCATCCTGAAAGTCGTGGACCCGAGAGCTTTTGTGCTGAGGCATCTCATGCGTAATCGTTGTCCTCATGAAATGCCTCGTAAGTACATGACTCATTAAACTTTCCTATAATCCAATTAATTACTAATCCTAGTGTATAAGTTGTTAACTTACAGAAATGGTTCCTATAATAAGTTTTCCCAAATAAAGAATTATTAGTATTAAAAAACAAGATAAACTTTGCAGATTAATATACAGATTTACTAGGTATATATTTTGCTCGGGTGTAACTGGAAATGTAACTCTTTAAAGTTTCCGTTTCCAAGCTCTTCATTAAGTAATAACATAAATAAGAGCGCGGTGTCTTAAAAACTACTTGTATCAAATTATGTTCATTAAAACCAACTCGTTTGTGCTTGTAAGAACACCTTGCAAATGACTGAAATTCTGTTCGTCAAGTTTTTTTTCCTGTTACACTTCTCATGTACTACTGCAACCTCACTTATGGCACTTCTTGCTAACCTTAGCGCAAAAATTAGCTCGCTCAGTGATTGCGTAGCGGTCTGGTCACTTTAAGGTTTTAAAGAGCCAGAGGGCAAATACTTGGCGCGGACGAAATGGCCTTAACGGATTTTTTCTCCTTGCACTTATAGCTGGCCCATGACCTAATAAGATTGAATGAAACGGGTTGGGAGCTTTTGACCGTATTCTTGTTAAACACACCTTTTAGTTGCATAATTCTTTGCCGACTTTCTGATCCCCAGAGATCTATTTGTTTGCTTAGTTTAAATGTAAGGAACTTGTAATTCTTACTAAATAAATAAATAGTCTAAAGAAATAACAACTGACAGTGACTGCCGCGTTGGTCTAGTGGTCGCAAGCGCGACTGCTGTGCATGAGGTCCTGGGTTCGATTCCCGGGTCGGGCAAAGTGTTATTGGCTTTTTCCATCAGGAATTTATCAGTAACAGCCATGGAGTCTGGATTTGTGCCCGGTTGATGGCAATAGGCTCGCCCCCTATTACATGGGACTTAAACATAACTGGCGAAATGTGGGTGGTACTATTAGGTACACCTCTGCCTAACCCTTCGGGGATTACAGGCGTGATGTTATGTTATGTTATGTTAAATAACAACTTGCTCTTTTCAACTGTTCCAATTAGCCCAAGTTGACTCTATAACACATAAAAATTTCACAAAAGAGAGAGGATTCTGTGGCTAGAACTATCTCACAGCATTGATACAATTCAATAGACGCGAGGAATCTATTGTTCGGATTCACGTAGCTACATATTGTATTTGCCAGTTTTAATTTAATTGTAAAAGAATTAAATTAAACGAAGATTATAATGATTAAATACTTTAAATGAATGTGTAACTTTGGCACAAAAGTTAATGTTCGGACTCAATGCTGCTGCTGGTGAGATTAAAGAGGTCATACGATATTGTCAAGAAATAATAAATCAAAATTATCAACGAACTTATTCGTATATTTAATTAAATAAATTAATCAACATTCATTTTGGTCAACATGCTTAGTTGGTACGTCGTTAAGTCTTAGTGGTGGTAGTATTGGGCGGGTGCGGCCTTGTAGATGACTGGGGCAGCCTTTACAACCACGGGGGCGGGGGTGGGGGCTGAGTTGTGCACCACCGCGTTGAAGCCGTTGTGGTCGTCAGCGGTGTATTCAACGGTCCTGATGGAGCCATCAGCTTCATGGAAAGAGTAAGATCCCTTCACGACATCACCGTCGCGGGACTCCTGCTGGGACTTGTTGTCTCCGGAGTGACCGTCAGCAACAGAGTAGTTGTACTCGTATTTGGGGTAGGCGATCTCTTCAGGTTGAGCGATAACCTTGGTGACGGGAGCAGAGTGGTAGGCTACGGAGGGAGCAGCGTGGTAGGCGACCTGAGCGGGGGCGGCGTGGTAGGCAACCTGGGCGGGGGCGGCGTGGTAGGCAACCTGGGCGGGGGCGGCGTGGTAGGCAGCCTGGGCGGGGGCGGCGTGGTAGGTGACAGCAGGTGCGGCTTGGTAGGCCACGGCGGGGGCAGCGTGGTAGGCGAGCTTAGCCACGGGGGCAGCGTGAAGCTGAGCCTGGTCGTGACGCACAATGCTCTGGGATGAGACTGCTTCAGCAGGGGAGTAGTGAGCGGGCGCGGCCAAGAGACCAGCCTGGGCCACAGCCACGAAGGCGCACAGAGCAACGATCTGAAAAAAAAAAATACCAGATTAGGACACCGTCATTTTAAAAACCAGATGTAGATTTTCGAGTATTCGTCATTTCAAAACTTACTTTGGAGAACATTTTGGTTTATTCACTGATGTGATCAAGTTGAATGATGCATGTAGTGTCAGAGGTCTACTTTTTATACTGATAAACGTCTGTACGATCAGCTGATTGTAGTAAGTAGTGGAAGTTGTCAGTCGAGTTCACGGCGACCTTGCCTTGCCTTGTAGTTTGGCGAATCAATCCATTCACTAAAGCTTCGCCAACTTGAATTACTAGCTGTACAAGTAGATAGTATGCTAATTGTGATTACGCTAACGTCTGGCTAAAATTGGATCATGATTAAGTTTAAGTTCGAAGCGTGGTGCTTTAAAATGTTTCTAATAAAATATTAATTTATGCTACAGTACTTTTTACCCGCTCATAGCACAATTCCACATTCTTGCACTGAATCTTAAAATATAAGCTACTAAATAAATAGCCGATATAAAGGTCAACTAACATAATTTTAAAGTTCTTATTATCTGTGCTCTTATATCACATTGCGTTGGTCACGAAAAATAACGAAGCCTTTTCAAGTTCCAAAGCAAATTAAAAAGTTGAAAATGACAAGAAAACGAATAGAAGAATAATAAAATCGAATTAAATTCTCATCGCAATTCAAAAAGATTGAGTATGTTTTGTTTAATTTGTTAACTTTGACCCGTGTGAAAATTATTCGAACCGTTTATTTAAGAGCAGTCAAATTAAAGTCGGATTCTAGTTTCACGCTGATAACTCGTGTAGTATGCTTTTTGCTGTTAAGTGGGATTCATAATCCTATTTTCAACGCAAATACAGCATAAACAAGAGCTTTGTCACTTTTTACGTGTTAGTCTTTTTTAATGTTTAGTTATTAATTTTGATCGTTCCAAAAACATTGATTTGAATATCATCAGATCTCGGGTCATTCGCACTGGGCATAATTTCTATGATACGGTTCAGTGAATGTTTCGCATCGCGTAACCGTAACTATTCGACCCAGCGTAAGGTCACTGTAAGCCAGTTCTACAACACTCTCATAAGCGTCAACAGTCTTTCAAATAGTATATAATCTAGATCTAACATTTGAAATCTATCATTCATTGTTTGATCACACAAGTGAAACAATCAATTTAAGCAAAATGTTCTCTAAAGTAAGTTAATTACAATTCTTGAACCCTTTCAGATATCCTCAAACATTTGAAGATAACATTAATGAAATTGAATGATTTCCAGATCGTAGCTCTGTGTGGTTTGGTGGCGGTGTGCCAGGCTGGTCTGCTGCCCGCCCCCGTGCACTACTCCTCTGCTGCGGCTGTCTCCTCGCAGAACATCGTGCGTCACGACCAACCCGCCCAACACGCCTCGGTCGCCTACCACGCCGCCCCGGCTGCCTACGCCTACCACGCATCCCCTGCCGCTGTGGCCTACCAAGCTGCTCCAGCTCATTACTCTTCCGCTGCTTCTGTTTCTTCCCAAAACATCGTGCGTCACGACCAGCCAGCCCAACACGTAGCCGTCGCCGCCCCCGTCGCCTACCACGCTGCCCCAGCTGCCTACAGCTACCACGCCGCTCCCGCCGCCGTCGCCTACCACTCCGCTCCTGCCCCTGTCGCCTACCACGCTGCCCCAGCTGCCTACAGCTACCACGCCGCTCCCGCCGCCGTCGCCTACCACTCCGCTCCTGCCCCTGTTGCCTACCACGCCGCTCCCGTTGTCGCCCACGCCGCTGAGTTCGACGTAAGTTACCATAGCACCGTTACACAATTCAATACATGAAATGAATTGATCCTATTTGTTACAAATTAAACTGATTTTGATTATTTTTTGTAAACAGGCTCACCCCAAATACGAGTACAACTACTCAGTAGCCGACAGCCACACCGGCGACAACAAGTCCCAGCAGGAGTCCCGCGACGGTGATGTCGTGAAGGGCTCGTACTCGTTCCATGAGGCCGACGGCTCCGTCAGGACCGTGGAGTACTCCGCCGACGACCACAGCGGCTTCAACGCGGTGGTGCACAACTCCGCGCCCACGGCCGCGCCCGTGCACGTCGCGCCCGCTCACTACTACCACCACTGAACCACCCTCACTAGTCATGTATCGCGCTTACCAAAACAATGTGATTATTCATTATTTATTGCAATATACGAATAAGTTCGAAAAGAAACATGTATTAATTTTATCTTCTGCGAATTTACACTTTCGAAAATAATTAGACTTATCATCTACTATGTTCCACTTTAATCGAATGCAACATAATCTAAGCACCTGAAGTCAATTATTTGGTTGATAACCCTGGAGTGGGCATCGTTTAACTGCAAGAGTAGCGTGTGAGATGCCTCCTGCTTGTTGGACCTATGAGCTTATAACTGGTTACTGGAGCATACTAGATGGCAAGCAGACGACAAAGTGTTGTAGCACTGCTAAGAAGAGGCCGTCCTGCTGATTGATTGACAATCTCCCTTCTCAGGACTGATGAAGATTATTTAGTAACTGCCTGCTACCCAACACTTTGAAAATACTTGTAGGTATGCTATATTCATTACAAGAAAATATATTTGAATCAGAGAATGCAATTTAAAACTGGACGATTGATTCAAAATTTGTGAAACGATATTTTAGTAAGCTTTTTTTAAAATTTGAGATACCCGTATGACAATGTCATAAATACTTACTGCAGTTATGACAATTTTGATTAAAAATACTTACCAACACATAAGTCATAAAATAATACTGTTATTAAATGCAAATAAAAAATGACTCCTCAATAGCTTCATTAAAATGATTATGTTTTCTGGAATTTATTAGTATTAGATCCATTAATCGAGATCGGAATAGGAAGAGTTTATTTTTTTTAAATAAAGAAAAAAAATGGAAAAAAGAAATTTCAAGGAATTCTTTTCTCTTCTAAACATCATTGTTTAGAAGAGAAAAATTCCTTGAAGTTTAGGCAAATAAACTCAACTAATTGAAGAAGAAATGTTTTTTTAGTGAGTATTGTGAAAATTTAACTACTTAAAAAAACACAGATCTACTTTCGGTCCTCAATCAGTGTTTTTTTAAGTAGTTCAATTTTTCACTAATAAAAAAATAAAAAATATTGAAAATTAAAATATTTTCTTTATTTTATTGCGGACCGAAAGTAGACCTCGTCGGGGGTGCGGGTTGTTCGCAAGTGATACCGCGGCCTCGGCATGAAGGGCTAAGAAGGAACATGGGTGGTTTTTAGTCAGTAGAAGTCTGACACTCCCTTTCGCTCTGCCCAAGAGCGGGAGGGGTTATTTGATGATTTCCCACCCCCAAAAAAAAAAAAAAGGACCGAAAGTAGATCTCGCCGACGCGACGCGCGACGGTCCGTTTTATTATGATGACAGGCCGTGGCGACAGCGGGTTCGTGTTACACGTGCGCCGCAAAGATATGTCAGAAACATTGTAAGGGCCGACGTGTGTCAGGACTGCGGGTTGTTCGAAAGAGATACCGCGGCGTCGACACAAAGGGCTGAGAAGGAACATGGGTGGTTTTTAGTCAGTAGAAGTGTGACACTCCGTGCCGCTCCGCCAGGAGTCATTTGATTATTTCCCACCCTCCAAAAAAAAGGACCTAAAGTAGATGCAAATACAAATAAAACATATTTTTTTAGGAAACCTAATCTAGAGCTATGAGAATTAGCAAAATTATCTATGTGTATCTAAAGCCCCATATTGATGACAACTGGATCAATTTCAGATTTTGAAACATCTAGAAATCTAGCTGTCAGATGAATTCACAGCCATGGCTATAAAATTTGAAGAAAACCACAGAAACGATTGAAAGGGTGTGAAGTATGATATGGCTAGAAATGAGGTCACTGCTGATATGACGGGTAATAGAGAAGTATGGAAGCAAAAGAGATGCTGCGCCGACTAAACATAAATTAAGCTTTGGAAAGGAGAATGTTGATGAGATGATTTCACAGAAAGTTCAGTAATATTGCCCATAAATATAAACTAATGGAATATAATAATGATTAACTCTCGAGGGTGCTACGACTGTGAAATAGGCAATACAAATTATTACCTTATCCGAGGTTGCTCTTTCGATACAACGAGCTCAAAATGACGAGTGCAAAAAAAAAGTTCAGCTTCTCTAATGGTACAAATTCCCTAGTTCCCTAAATTTCCTAATTCCTACTGTAGGTACATAAATATAATTTAACAAAGTTATGAAACACAATATTAAGATACATATATGTTTACATTGTGACGTTATCATCATCATCGGTTGGCCAGTCCCCTACTGAACAAGGCTAGGTTTCTCCAATCTCATTCCAGTTAACCGAGTACTAAGATTCTGCAGCTTCAACCAGTCATCCTGCATAAATCGTCACTTGAACAAAGTTTGAGAGTAGAATCATGTCTCCCGATTCACAGTTATCACTCGAAAGCATTTCTTTTAATAGTTCGTGTTGTTCAGAGCTGGTAAAGTATAAGCATAATAATCAGCCAGCACGATCAGCCCTCGCGGTACGCGTTTATATCGTCGCACCACCCTTTTCTACGCCGGTTTCGGGGCATCGTCCATCGTGTGTCCCAGCGGTCATCATGGCAATGTCATGATTGGCATGATTTAATGTCGTAAGTTTTTTACACGTATATTGTGTTACAGAATGTACATAGGCTCTAATTTAAGGAATTGTTATGAAATGACATAGTGAATGTTTTGCATCGTGTTGCTATAATGTCGTAGTAGTGTAAGGTCGCTCTAAGCCTGTTCTACGAAACATGTATGAGCTCGTACAATGGCAACTAGTATATAATCTAGATCAATCGCTTGAACTCTATCATTCAGTGTTTGATCACACAAGTTAAACAATCAATCTAATCAAAATGTTCACTAAGGTAAATTAATTAAGTTATAATAATAATAATCATTTATTTCAGGAAATTTCCCATAAGCATAAAATTCGATTACAAATACAAATACAAATTACAATACATGAAGTTATGTTTACTTAATATATTTTAGCAAATAAATCCATATTCACGTTCCGATTTCCTTCAAAATTTGAAGCGAATATTAATTAAGTTGAATGATTTCCAGATCGTAGCTCTGTGTGGTTTGGTGGCGGTGTGCCAGGCTGGTCTGCTGTCCGCCCCCGTGCACTACTCCTCTGCTGCCGCTGTCTCCTCGCAGAACATTGTGCGTCACGACCAGCCCGCCCAACACGCCTCGGTCGCCTACCACGCCGCCCCGGCTGCCTACGCCTACCACGCTGCCCCTGCCGCTGTGGCCTACCAAGCTGCTCCAGCTCATTACTCTTCCGCTGCTTCTGTTTCTTCCCAAAACATCGTGCGTCACGACCAGCCAGCCCAACACGTAGCCGTCGCCGCCCCCGTCGCCTACCACGCTGCCCCAGCTGCCTACAGCTACCACGCCGCTCCCGCCGCCGTCGCCTACCACTCCGCTCCTGCCCCTGTTGCCTACCACGCCGCTCCCGTTGTCGCCCACGCCGCTGAGTTCGACGTAAGTTACCATAGCACCCAATTCAATACATGAAATGAATTGATCCTATTTGTTACAAATTAAACTGATTTTGATTATTTTTTGTAAACAGGCTCACCCCAAATACGAGTACAACTACTCAGTAGCTGACAGCCACACCGGCGACAACAAGTCCCAGCAGGAGTCCCGCGACGGTGATGTCGTGAAGGGCTCGTACTCGTTCCACGAGGCCGACGGCTCCGTCAGGACCGTGGAGTACTCCGCCGACGACCACAGCGGCTTCAACGCGGTGGTGCACAACTCAGCGCCCACGGCCGCACCCGTGCACGTCGCGCCCGCTCACTACTACCACCACTGAACCACCCTCACTAGTCATGTATCGCGCTCACCAAAACAATGTGATTATTTATTGCAATATACGAATAAGTTCGACTAAACGATATCACTTTTTAATTACATTCCCTAAAATTGGCATTTCTGGCAACAGATTTGCACTGTTTACATACTGCTATCGAAATGATATCAAACAATGCACCGAGGGTTAGTGCAATGTCATATGTCACAGGGCGCTTTTTAGGGTTTCGTAGCCGAATGGCTGAAAACGGAACCCTTAGAGATTCGTCATGTCTGTCTGTCCGTCTGTCTTTCTTTATTCAGAAACTATTAAGACAACACAGTTGAAACTTGGTAGGTAGATGTATTCTGTGAACCGATTGACGATTTTTTAATCTTTCATATTTTTCGTTCTTTAAAAATGACATTGAGGTTCTTAAAACCATTTTTACTCAAAGTTAATTTTGTAAAAGATAGACACTTCCAAAGTGGTAACCTTCGAACTAAGAAAGTGAAAAATCTAAAAAAAATGTATTCTATAGATCGCAATGAAAATTTTTAACAAAATTGGTTTCAACGATATATTGTAAATCCTTTTTGAGATATAGCACATTTAAAAGACCGCAAATATAACTTTGTCATTCATATAAACACTGTGAAAAACAAACTTCCTCACTAGACACGGTTGTTTCACGAGGCACCTGCACCGAATCAGGCGGGAGGAAACGCCCGGATGCTACCATTGCGAGGATCGGCCGGAGGACACGGTGGAGCACACCGTGGAGGTCTGCCCCGCTTGGGAGGAGCCCCACCGTGTTCTTGTAGTGGCGATCGGCGGCGGCGACCTTTCGCTTGCACCAGGGTCGGAGAATGGAACACCGTCGCCTCCTTCCGCGAAGCAGTGATGCTAGCGAAGGAGGTGGCGGAACGTGAGAGGAAGAGAACCTCTTGTCCCAGCCGCTGCGGGAGACGCTCCGAGCGTCCGGGGCCACGTGATAGCTTTTTTTTTATGGTGGATGGAAAATCATCAAATGACCCCTCCCGCTCTTGGGCAGAGCGAAAGGGAGTGTCAGACTTCTACTGACTAAAAACCACCCATGTTCCTTCTTAGCCCTTCATGTCGAGACCGCGGTATCTCTTGCGAACACCCGCAGCCCACGTGACAGCTTCCGTCATCTGTGAGTAGAATACTAATACCATACGGAAAGTTAATCCGTGGAATTCAGTCATCATCTGGCTAGCCTTTTCCCAACTATGTTGGGGTCGGCTTCCAGTCTAACCAGGTGCAGCTGAATACCAGTATTTTACATGGAGCGACTGCCTATCTGACCTTCACAACCCAGTTAATACTAGTTAATACGATACTCTTTGGTAAGACTGGATGTCAGAATTTCAGGTCACTGACTACCAGTAACGACTGCCAAAGATCTATATATGGTCGCCGGGACCAACAGCTTAACGTGCTTTCCGATGCACGGAGGAAACTTGGTATGTCGGGCGGTCACCTATCCACAGACCGACCTAGGCAAGCACAGCTTAACCTAAAGATCGACCCGGGTGGCAGTTCTTATTAAGCCACGAGCTCCTCTTCAATCCGTGGAATTCAGTGATACAGTTTAATTCGAATTCAAAAACAATTAAAATTAGATTGAACACCAAAAAGATCTCTTTTTATAGGTTTTAGTTTTCGTACGAACAATGTTCGTCTAAATTAAAAAAAATATCTCTAATAAATAATAAAATATCTGCTTTAGGCCCAAGGGCCTAAAGCAGATATTTCAAAGGCGCTATTTTGAATCCCAACGTTGCAAAAGAGAGAGTTGACTCCTGATTTTTACCGAGTTTCCTCCGTGCAAGAAATTTGAAAATAGAATTCTGAGTGCATTGATGAATTCAAGCTCACATAAGACGCAGACACCTTTATGCCGATGAGCGTACTTAACTTATCGCAACAAATGCGAAGAAAAGTGAATTCAGAGCTCCTATGCTACCCCCGGGATCGCTGAAATACTAGATTGCCTTCAGGATTTAAAAAGTGTCTTGTACCACAATACACTACTTGCCACTATTATCACATGTAGGTAACACTGCTAAGACTGTTGACAGAAATGCTAATTTTAGGGAATGTAATTAAAGTGATGTAGTTTAGTCGAACTTATTCGTATATTGCAATAAATAATAAATAATCACGTTGTTTTGGTGAGCGCGATACATGACTAGTGAGGGTGGTTCAGTGGTGGTAGTAGTGAGCGGGCGCGACGTGCACGGGCGCGGCCGTGGGCGCGGAGTTGTGCACCACCGCGTTGAAGCCGCTGTGGTCGTCGGCGGAGTACTCCACGGTTCTGACGGAGCCGTCGGCCTCGTGGAACGAGTACGAGCCCTTTACGACATCACCGTCGCGGGACTCCTGCTGGGACTTGTTGTCGCCGGTGTGGCTGTCAGCTACTGAGTAGTTGTACTCGTATTTGGGGTGAGCCTGTTAACAAAAAATAATCAAAATCAGTTTAATTTGTAACAAATAGGATCAATTCAATTCATGTATTGAATTGGGTGCTATGGTAACTTACGTCGAACTCAGCGGCGTGGGCGACAACGGGAGCGGCGTGGTAGGCAACAGGGGCAGGAGCGGAGTGGTAGGCGACGGCGGCGGGAGCGGCGTGGTAGCTGTAGGCAGCTGGGGCAGCGTGGTAGGCGACAGGGGCGGCGACGGCTACGTGTTGGGCTGGCTGCTCGTGACGCACGATGTTTTGGGAAGAAACAGAAGCAGCGGAAGAGTAACGAGCTGGAGCAGCTTGGTAGGCCACAGCGGCAGGGGCAGCGTGGTAGGCGTAGGCAGCCGGGGCAGCGTGGTAGGCGACCGAGGCGTGTTGGGCGGGCTGGTCGTGACGCACGATGTTCTGCGAGGAGACAGCCGCAGCAGAGGAGTAGAGCACGGGGGCGGGCAGCAGACCAGCCTGGCACATCGCCACCAAACCACACAGAGCTACGATCTGGAAACAGAATTTCCAAGTATTAAGTAAAACATGATTATTAAACCTTTCAAGTTAAGGACTTTTTTTAAATTAATTGGCTTACTTTAGTAAACATATTGATTAGATGCTTTCAGTAATGAGATCAGTAACTGAATGATATATTTGTCTTCAACTATTAGTTTATATACCGAAGTATTAGCTGTCAGTGATACAAACGTATGTGTAAGAAGTTGTTGGACAAGTTCTGAACGAGTAACCTTACACTCGGCGACATAGATTTGCGAGTTAAACTATTCACTCGAGACACATTGCTTGTCCATCATCATCAACAATGCGTTTCCTTTGGTTTTTACTTTTAGTTAAGTCGGTGTACAATGGAAGGAAAGTTAAAGCTGTAGTTAAATAGATTTGTTACTAATTTCAGTTAACACATGTTATTTAAATATCAATGTGACTGAGTTCTGGTTAAAACTAATTTAATAACAATGAGAATCATTGACACCACGAAGAAAAAGTTAATATCTAAATAATCTAATTTTATTCTAACCAATTGTCATTAAAAGTTTATCTTTATTTTCTACAATAGACTTTTCAGGATATAATAATAATAATCTTTATTTTAGAGACAACGTGATCCATAGTGTTAGTAAATAATAAAATAACATATATCTAGTGCTAATAGTTGAAATATAAATAGAATATAAATATAACAATAGAAAACATAGATTATTGTGCCTTAAAAATAAGGCAAAATTTTTACGGTTCAGTCGATTGTCGATGACATATTTGGGTCTGAGGGCAAAAAGCCATACATTTAAGAAAAAAAAAATAGAAACTGCGATATCATTTTTCAAGAGTTGCCGTTAGGTTTGGACAGCGAATATTTTTAGACCTAAGTTACATGTATGGATAACCAATCCCTATTTTGGTTTTCACAAATTTCACATCACTTTTGTGTAGCGGTTTATAAAAGGCACCTTTTTTAACGACAGGGAATCATCAAATGACTCGTCCCGCTCAGTAGAAGGAAGTTGCTCTTGCTGACTAAAACCCAATCGTGTTCCTCCTAATGCCCTTTGCGTTCCAAGGCCGCGGTGACTCTTTTGAACATATTGCACAAGTTTATTTGTAAACTGACCTAAAACGTAAAGAAGTCGCTTGTGTACTGAACAAACGGCTAAGTAAACGTCTCAGTCTAAAGTTTATGAGAGACTCTTTTTTTATGTTAGGTATAATTCATGCAGAAATATGATAAAACTGTATTGATTTCAGAATAAAAGAGACCTAAGATGAAAACAGTAATAAAAAGCAATAATTTCAGTATAATACTGACATACATTGGGAACCTTTTAAAAAAACCTTCATTTTAATTAAAAATATGCAAATTTTTACACGTAAATTTCACAAAAGATAAACCTGACCTAATACAGAAATCAAGTAATTGTTATGTTTTCATACAAAACGAATTAATAAAATCAGTACAAAGTTGAAAGTTTGCAGTTTCAAAACATTGTTATTGTTTTCCCAAAAAAATGATTTATTGAGAAACGTCACTACTATTTTGAAGGTACGATAGTACGGGCGCACATACAGGCAGGACGAATCTATAAGCATTCTGTTTTAGACATTTACGGAACAGGCTACGAACCCTGAAGATTGGAGTGAAAAAAGATGTGCCAGATATACATAATTTTATTTTCCACTTTTTTCTCTTTACTTCTACCACATAATAACACTATGCAATAATTTTATTAATTCATTTACAAACATAACATTATATATAGCACCTCTAATTCTCGAAGGGTTAGATAGAGGTGAACCTAATAGTAGGAACACCCTTTTTTTTTTGGTGCGTGGGAAATCATCAAATAAGTGTCAGACTTCTACTGCCAAAAAACCACCCATGTTCCTTCTTAGCCCTTTATGTCGAGGCCGCGGTATCTCTTGCGAACAACCCGCAGCCCCGACGGGTAGTAGGAACACCCTCATTTCACCAGTTATGTTGAAGTCCCATGTAATAGGGAGCGAGCCCATTGCTATCAATCGGGCACAACTGCAGATTCTGTGGCTCCTACTGAGAAATTCATGGTGAAAAAATCCTAAATCACTTTGCCCGGCCTGGGAATCAAATTCTAGATTTTATGCTCAGAAGTCGTGCTTCTGACCAGACCGTGAGTCAATTGCAAAAAAAGGTATCATATATTGACTTTATTTCTAGTAACAAAAATAAATATTTTGACGGGCACAATTGGAGCTGTTCGCATGTTATGTTTGGATGACTATATGTATGATCTTTGTTACAGCTCCTATCTCCATAGATAGGAGCTGTATGTATTTCTAGGATAGAGCTTCGAGTAGCCATCTACTCGAAGCTCTATCCTAGAAATACATACTATCCTGATAATTATATGTATCTACAGAGGAAAAATAAATGCAATGAATACGGCTCATCTACACGATGTTTAATCACTATTACTTCTGAGTTATTGAATCCAAACAAGAGTTTCTTACCCACTGAAACTAACTTTAATGGAACCGTAAAATGCATAATTATATGACTACTAGAAAGAAAAGGACTATAACTTTCTAGTAAAAGTAAAAACTAATTTTCGTTTCAAAAAACAATCAATCAACAATCAATCAATCTTTTAAATAAAGGTATGACTTTTTTCGTGTTCTTCTTAGTCATCATTCTCTTGGCCTTATCCAAATTCATTTGGGGTCGGCGCAGCATGTCCTCTTCTTCCTCACTTCTCTGTTTCTCGTCATCTCATTTCTCATGTTCTTCTTAGTAAACCCTTTTAATTGATACCCAAATCATGGAGGTGCATAAAAGTAACTAGTGTGTCTTTTTCGGGGAGTACGACGTATTGGAAATAGAATGGCGTCATTTAGCTAACCATGCATTGTCATCCAAACTAAACGTGTCTGCAGGTTTAAAAAATTCAGTTGCAAGATTTGACCTTAACGTTACAAACAAACATACAAACATTGTAAGTTAGATTGTAGAAAAATAGGTTGTAATTTTTTTTTCTTTCATTATATCGTTTGTGCAGTGTAATTGTATTCTATTTATTCCGTTATTCTCTAACAAAAGTGAAGGATTTAATAAAATGCAATATTTCCTTATGTCAGTTTTGTTTAATAAATAGGTCGTTGCTATGGCTTAATGGTGATAGTAGTGGGCAGGCGCAGCTACGTAGGCAGGAGCGGCCTTCACAAGGACAGGGGCGGCGGTAGGCGCGGAGTTGTGCACCACCGCGTTGAAGCCGCTGTGGTCGTCGGCGGAGTACTCCACGGTCCTGACGGAGCCGTCGGCCTCGTGGAACGAGTACGAGCCCTTCACGACATCACCGTCGCGGGACTCCTGCTGGGACTTGTTGTCGCCGGTGTGGCTGTCAGCTACTGAGTAGTTGTACTCGTATTTGGGGTGAGCCTATTAACAAAAAATAATCAAAATCAGTTTAATTTGTAACAAATAGGATCAATTCAATTCATGTATTGAATTGGGTGCTATGGTAACTTACGTCGAACTCAGCGGCGTGGGCGACAACGGGAGCGGCGTGGTAGGCAACAGGGGCAGGAGCGGAGTGGTAGGCGACGGCGGCGGGAGCGGCGTGGTAGCTGTAGGCAGCTGGGGCAGCGTGGTAGGCGACGGGGGCGGCGACGGCTACGTGTTGGGCTGGCTGGTCGTGACGCACGATGTTTTGGGAAGAAACAGAAGCAGCGGAAGAGTAATGAGCTGGAGCAGCTTGGTAGGCCACAGCGGCAGGGGCAGCGTGGTAGGCGTAGGCAGCCGGGGCGGCGTGGTAGGCGACTGAGGCGTGTTGGGCGGGCTGGTCGTGACGCACGATGTTCTGCGAGGAGACAGCCGCAGCAGAGGAGTAGTGCACGGGGGCGGGCAGCAGACCAGCCTGGCACACCGCCACCAAACCACACAGAGCGACGATCTGAAAAAAAAATGTCACATTTTATAAAAATACGTTCATGTGCATTAGGAGAATTAACAGGTACTAATTTTAATATTGTTATTCGTAAATTAAAATCGAGACTACGCGACTTACTTTGGAGAACATATTGTTTGACTTGTGATCTAACAATGAGTGATACATTTCAGCTAATAAATTAAGTTTATATACTATTCGATGGTGGTACAAGTTCAAATTACAAGTTGTAGAACGAGCTTACCGTGACCTTACTCTGGGTCACATACTTTCGCGAGTCGGACCATTCACTAATTGGCAAACTATTCTTACTAGTGAAAGTTCATGACATGGTTACTTACTTAATCAAGAAAGTGTCACAAATAATATTAGTAAATTATTTCAGACTACATAATAATATCATCTACCTAGCATTTTCCCAACTTTGTAGGGTCGGATTTCAGTCTAACCGGATGTAGTTGAATACCACTATTTAACATACAGCGATTGCTTATCTGACCTCCACAACCCAGTTAGTACTGGGAAATACGAAACCCCTTGGAAAGACTGGTTGTCAGACTTTCTACCATGCACTATCTGATACGACTTTCAAAGATCTACAGAGACCAACGGCTTAGCGTGTTTTCAGAGCCACGGAGGAAACTTAGTGTATAATGGGTGGTCACCCATCCACGGACCAATCTATTCAAGCACGGCTTAACCTGAAGATTGAATTTAGTGGCTGTTATCTTCCAGCCACGAGCTCGTAGCCTGAAATATAATAATTAACGTTAAACTAAAAAACACAAAAAAAGTGAAAAATAAACTTTAGAAGAAAAATCAGCTTCTGAAGTCGGTGGCAAAAATAACGAAATCAAACAAACAAACCCATACATACATAAACTCACGCCCTTTTCCCATGGGGGTAGGCAGAAACCACAGAACGCCACTTGCTACGATCCTTACATACTCCTTTTGCCTCGTCCACATTCATACATCTGGTCATACACGCACGCCGGTTACGAGTACTACGCACCTGTCCTTTCAGAAGAACGGCACCAATAAGATCAGTGTATGTCTTTCTAGGGCGTCCCCTCCCGGCATTACTACTCACATCTGCTTTGTACCTTTTGTTAATCGACTTTCATTCATGCTCTCCACATGACCGAACCACCTTAGCATACTCTTTTCAATTTTTGTCTACATCTTCTTTTAAACCGCAACGTTCTCGTATAACCTCATTCCTCAATTTATCATTCAGAGTTACACCACACATGACACCACCAAACAAATTAATGTCACCAATTAATGTGTTTTTGAAATCGGTTTTCTTTTTTACAAAAAAGTTTTTTCGTTTTTCCATTTTTAGGGGTTTAGGTGTTTTCAGGTTTATAATTATCCTATACAAATATGTACTATGCATTTAACATTCAACCAAGAAACCTAACCCTAACCTTTAAGATTCCCTTATTATTACTTTTAACTACTTATCGTTGACGAGTAGTACCTTCCATAATCAGCTCAACTAGATAGCCTGAAAGAATACAACCATTTAAACGTGCCCATAATAATATATTTTATTAACGAATTATCCTCCAACTCCTAACCGTTAAGGAGTTGTACCTTCCATCATTTCGCATCCAAAATAAATGTGATAATGATTATATGACGCAAAAACATGAAGAGCTTTAAAAAATAAATGGAAAACGTAACAAGTGCCTATAAAATTTGAGGGTTGCCCTCAATTTCCTTGAGATCCCATCTCCAGATCCTGACTTCGTGACATTGGGACCACCTCGGGAGTATACTCTTTCGAATACAAAAAATAATAATTGAAAATCGGTTCATTAATGACAAAGATAGCCGCTAACAAACATTAAAAAAAAACATACAGATGAATTGAGAACCTACTCCTTTTTTGGTGCTACATAATCTTTATAAGAATTATAACCTTTACAAAATTCTCAAAATTGCCCATTTAGACCGCTGTCAACAGAGGCCTAGTGTAATTTGACCCGAATTCATGAAAAAAGGAAAACATAAGATCTCCTGAAACCGGTTGGAGATCGAACTCGCGAACCACATTTAACATTTTTGGATATTATCTTACAAAACACAAAAAATGGATACTGGCTGCGATTTTAACTTTAGATCCCTTATTTACGTAAAAGGTAACAGATCCGTTAGATTACGTACTTCGATGACTAGTTATCTAAATTAACTTCTTCTATTCAATGCAATTTTGCTCATCCCCCTAAGTTATTAGCACAATAATACCTAAATAGTCTATGTGCTATTCCAAATCCAGATTATAATTAATCTCTGTGCCAAACATCCGGATTCGATAAGCTGTTCCGGCTTGATTAAGTAACAATCATCCATCCAAACCTTTGCATTTATGATAATGTAGTACTTGGTAAGATATTATGAGATTTAAAAAAATAACCAGCATTTCTACGTCTACCTGCGATGGTCAGTTTAAGCGGGGTGGAAAAAAACAAATTAAATTATAGTTGTTTTAATGATTACTTGTCGTCCTGTTATTTTATTTCCGCTTAAGTGTATTAAGAATCACATGGGCATTTGTTAATGCAGTTGCTCGGCTGCATAACACCCTCGCCATCGGCTTGGGTGGGTTTTCCACTTCAGATGCAATGACAAACTTCACCTCTCGTATCAAAATGTGGAAAACATTTTATGTAATATTACCCGTCAAGTCTTGCAGTAACCAGATTCTTAAAGTGGTACAACGTATTGAAGATGGTTTTGAGAGAAGAATGGTCACTGGTGCTGTATTCGGGGACATATCAGCTGCTTACGATACAGTCAATCTCAAAATGCTGTTATACAACACAACAGCACCTTGATCAAGAATCAGAATTTCATGCGCATACTCCGAGAACTTCTCCACAACCGGCGATTTCAGGTCTCTCTGAACGGCCTACCTCAAGGTAGTGTTTTCACACCGCTTCTATTCATCATCTATACCAACGACCAACCATCCAGTCCGCATACCTCCCACTTCCTCCATGCAGACGACCTTGCCCTTACTTCCCAGGCCACCACCTTTGAAGACGTTGAGGTGTCTCTGTCAGACGCTCATAGTGACTTGGCCACTTACTACCACGCTAACTCACTCAAGCATAATCCGAGCAAAACGCAGTCGTGTATATTCTATCTGGTGGAGTTGATGGAGGCTACTGAAAGTGCCAAACTCGTCGCCAATTTTTTGGCTGACATAATTTGAATCGTCATCGACCCGTATAAGAAGAAGACTACAAATAAAATAAGGACGTTCGGTTTTTTCCTTCACTTATGCTGTAACTTGCTAATTATCATGATTCTAGGTCAACTAGGTAAATCAAAACCTCAGAAAACTTCCAGTATTCTGAGGTTTTGAGTTAACAAAATCTGTGATTTATATGGTCATATTTTTCAAAAATATCTCATAACCATTTATTCTCTATTTTAACATAAAAGAAAAAAGGTGCTAGATACTTAATGACTGCATCGGACTGTGGTAAGGTTATACGAGACGAGACTGAAGTACTATGTTGTGAGAGCTAGTAGAAATATTAATGGTGCTTATCATTCTGAAACAAGTTATCTTTGAAAGTGTCCTAGTTGCATTCATATCGTTTATGAGGTGTAATTGTATTCTATTTATTCCGTTATTCTCTAACAAAAGTAAAGGGTTTAATAAAATGCAATATTTCCTTATGTCAGTTTTGTTTAATAAATAGGTCGTTGCTATGGCTTAATGGTGGTAGTAGTGGGCAGGCGCAGCTACGTAGGCAGGTGCGGCCTTCACAAGGACAGGGGCGGCGGTAGGGGCGGAGTTGTGCACCACCGCGTTGAAGCCGCTGTGGTCGTCGGCGGAGTACTCCACAGTCCTGACGGAGCCGTCGGCCTCGTGGAACGAGTACGAGCCCTTCACGACATCACCGTCGCGGGACTCCTGCTGGGACTTGTTGTCGCCGGTGTGGCTGTCAGCTACTGAGTAGTTGTACTCGTATTTAGGGTGAGCCTGTTTACAAAAAATAATCAAAATCAGTTTAATTTGTAACAAATAGGATCAATTCATTTCATGTATTGAATTGGTTGCTATGGTAACTTACGTCGAACTCAGCGGCGTGGGCGACAACGGGAGCGGCGTGGTAGGCAACAGGGGCAGGAGCGGAGTGGTAGGCGACGGCGGCGGGAGCGGCGTGGTAGCTGTAGGCAGCTGGGGCAGCGTGGTAGGCGACGGGGGCGGCGACGGCTACGTGTTGGGCTGGCTGGTCGTGACGCACGATGTTTTGGGAAGAAACAGAAGCTGCGGAGGAGTAACGAGCAGGAGCAGCTTGGTAGGCCACAGCGGCAGGGGCAGCGTGGTAGGCGTAGGCAGCCGGGGCGGCGTGGTAGGCGACCGAGGCGTGTTGGGCGGGCTGGTCGTGACGCACGATGTTCTGCGAGGAGACAGCCGCAGCAGAGGAGTAGTGCACGGGGGCGGGCAGCAAACCAGCCTGGCACATCGCCACCAAACCACACAGAGCTACGATCTGAAAAAAAAATTAATTTATGAAATTATCTTACTAATTAATGCTATGTCAAAAAACATTCAACATTATAAAATAGATTGACTTACTTTAGAGAACATATTGTTTGACTTGTGATCTAACAATGAGTGATACATTTGAGCTAACAGATTTAGTTTATATACTAGTCGATGGTTATTATTACAAAGTTGTAGAACGAGCTTACGGTGACCTTACTCTGGGTCATATAGTATCGCGACTTAGACCATTCACTGATTGGCAAACTATTTTGAGTAAAAGTTCGTCGCATGGTATTCGTACTCACTGAATTAAGATATTACATTGGTCACAGGAAATAGTACTGAGACGTTATTTAAATTACACAGCCTGCCGCGGTGCGATAACAGTTACCGACATGTTACTATTTATTAAAAAGACGATGTTAAAATTGCATGGAATAAAAAGATGTTCATAAAAAAATGTAAAATAGATCAGTAAAGTCGTAGCCGTACGTATAATTTATTGAGGAGTTCCGTTGCCTTTCTCCAAAGTTCTTCATCAGATCTTCACCAAAGTGAAATGGGACCACTCCGAGAAAGTACTCTTCCAAAAACTACGCAAATCGCTTCAAGAGTGCCTATAAAATTTGAAGAGATCTCTCTATTTCTCCAGGATTCCATCATCAGATCCTGAGTTGATGATCATAAGACCACCTGGGAAATATACCCTTTCATAAAAAATAAAAGAAAGTCCAAATCGGTCCAGCCATCTTCGAGTTATCGGGGAACATACACAAAAAAAAACAAAAATAAAGATTCCGACGAATTGATAACCTCCTCTTTTTTGAAGTCAGTGAATTCCGGCCAAGGGGCACAATTACTGAGGTAATACAGCGGACATAAGCTAGTGTTAGATATTATAAACATTAAAAGAACTCGCAGATCAAAAAATATTTGTTAATCATTGTTTGGTGCCCATCTTTATATTATATAAGCTTAACCCCCTCGCAATAAGCGACATCGATATTACGTTGTGTTTTAACCGTGTTGCTGATTAATTATAATTATGTGGAAGCTAATATTGGATCGAAGAATTTGGATTTCATGGGGAGAACCCTTACCCAGCAATGGGATGGGCCAGGCTAACAGTAATACATATACCCTTAGATTATAATCTAAGCATATACCGATTAGATAGCTCATTGAGGTACTCTCTGACCTAGGTGAAAGATGACAGATGCCACAAGCTCGTCAACAAATCATTATCATGTCTTTTTTAGTATAATCAGCATCATATGCTAAACCTGTTTCCAAATACGTTAGGGTTGGTTTCCACTCAAACTGAATGCAACTGAATACCAGTATTTAGATGGAGCAACATGATACCTGTTTTTGATAGGATTATATAAATGAAACTACCCTTTAGGACATTTTTTTATTATAATTATAGACACTTATAACTATTTGAAGAGTACGAGTATAACACTTTATTTTTACCTAATGTTAACAATCCCACGTAGTTTGAAGTATTATCCTATTCTAATAATCTATAGTATTATGTCGTCATTAAAATATCAATTTTTTTTTTAAAAAAGTAATAAAAATGGAAAGGAGAAAAGAGTTGACCACTCATAAGAGTATTTGAGAATACCTGTAATGTTTTGTGCAACATTACTAATGTTCTCGTGAATTCTTCTTCTCCCCTCACAACAGTGAGGAGTAGGTTTACTACAATAGTAACATTACCCTGTAGTATTACTATCCTCACAGTTTGTGTAAATGCATTATATTTATTGAAATATCATGCAATTACGTCACAAATGATTAAAGTTACTTTATTCAGGCGCGAATCCCAGAATAGATGGCAAAAGATCAGAGGACTAAAATTTCATGAAACTTTGGTTCCTTAATTCTTTTGCCTCCTAAACTTAAATCCGCGCCTGCTACTGTCACATAACAAAGCAGTTCATTCTGTGCTCTGTGCACATCCCATTAATATGCAATGATGAATATCTCATGTTGATATTCTCATAGCAAGAAAAAAAAAAAAGACGTGTGGCACTGGAGACTGCCGCGGTAAAGCTATTGCATAGCATTTTTTATCAACTTATGCAATTATAATTATTTATTTATTTTATTAATGTAGTATTTTTTTTCCTTTGTTTTTTTTCTTTGATATTAATAAATGCACTTTGTTTATTCATATTTAAAACACTTTGTACACAAATTATACGAGTACAGATATTCACTGTTGTACATAGATGATAAATAAATACCTATTACGGTAGTTTTCCAATACAACCAATGCCACCTAAAGGCGGGTTGCTGAACTAAAGAGATAAGCGTGATATTTCAAAAAGTCATTGTCAAGTGTCAATTTGTCAAGTGGGGAGTGTTAGGTTTTTTTCGTTACGGAATTTCTGGATTCGGTCCCCACGCTCAAGGCCCGCGATAGAAGCTATGCAATAGCTTAACAAATCTGCTTTCACAAACTACTTATTTTCTCAAAAATAAGTAGTCTATGAAAGCTCAAAGTCAGGAGCCGGGTAACGCCACGCATGGATGGAAGTAACTCCGTAGCGCCGGCATCGTGTCACATTAGCCACCTGTGACTGGTGGATGACGACATCTCCGTGAGGACCTGAAACAGAACACCGTAACACTTTAGTACTTGCATGACTGACCATCATAGAGGATGGATGTTAAAGTGGAAGCTAAGTTGGATAAAAACATTTATTTATTTGACACTAAGCACAAAGTACAGAGGGGGACTTAATGCCATAGGCATGTTCCACTAGTCAACCTTTTGGCGATGCGGAAACAAACAGTATAAATAGGATAGTTGAGTGAATAAAAATAATATGATTCTGTTTAGTCCGTCTGTTAGATTATCGAAAAATATGTTTTTCGATATTCTAAAAGAAAAACACGTGTTTTTTGTTTTATCAAATTAATAAAAATTTATGAAAATAAAACGTGTCAAAGATCGTGAGTGGGGGCTGGTGACGTCACTTTCTGGTAAAAAATGTACCAAACTGAGACGTCGCGCGACTTTTAAAAGCACTGTATCGTCTTCATTTATTGTTTACGTGTCCAATATTTTGTGGAAATCTATCTGACGGACTAATTAGATTTTTTTTGTCAACTACCATACTATAACGGGAGTAAAAATACATTTCACGAAACCGACAGTTTCTTGTTCTCCCTAACCATACCTACCTACCTTCTGGTTACTGATATTTTATCCCTGCTTTCAACAGAATTTCATTCATCAAATAATTTGAACGAAATAAGACATTGTGTACATTTTCACACCACCATTTTAAAAACAAATTAATAACACTCACCTTGGTCTAATAAGCTGTGACAATCCGTACTGTAGGGCTGCTGACCCCACTAGTGATTCCAAGAACCAAGTACTGCTCCACGGTTAAAGGCAGGTGTCGCACTGCGGCATGGCATAAAGGAAGCCTTGTCTATAACAGTGCTAGTGAAAAGCGCATGTCACGAATTGCAGATCAATACGTGGAGGTGCCTGTCTCACCGCCGGCGATTAGCGAGGAAGCCACCACATTTTAAATGTTATATTTAACAGTGCGATTTTCTGAGCTGTAGACAGGCATACAAACATTAGAGAAAAAGAGAAGAGAGAGAATTAGTAAATATCGAACTAAATATTATATCATTATATATTATTATTATCATTTTGAGACTTAAAAGTGTCTCTTAAGAGAGTTCTCTTTTACTTGTGTACCTACTCAGCGAGTGTTCTGTAAGCTAGTACTCACTTTGGTAGCTCTTGTCATACAACAAACATATTGGTACTTGTCGGTGGCATAAACAGTCATTTATTTTAGTGACACGAAACCTACAAGCTTTTGTGCAAGACTTGTAGGAAGCCGTCGATCGCTAGTCGCTTCTCGTCGGCGGTGGGGCAGATGCCTCCGCCACATTGCAGCTTGCAATGTTGCAAAACTAAAAATCTGCTGTGTTGTCAACAGAAATGGTGTTTAGAATCAATTGTATAATGACCTATCACCGTTGTCAAAATAAAAATATGAACACTGTTTTTTTTAATATTTTTTAACAGTTGGTAGATTTTTAAGATCTATCTTTAAGTTTATGTACAAACTCACAGCTCTCCTGCCGTATAGTTGACAGCTGCCATTGGAAACTAGGTTAATAAATTAGTTTAAATAGCCATACATGTCTATTGTCCGTGGGGTGTAGTAGCACTTATTATCTGTTATGATCCTTACACACTCCTGCTTCATCCATGTTCCAGTGCGAGTACTACGCAGCTATTTTTTCTGTAAAACAATGTCAGTAAGGGCTGAGTATGAGTATAATATTCTTCTAGCGTTGTCACTAGGATCTACCGTCTTTTGGTCTCCTTTTAAGGTTCATTAATACATGAATACAAGTTTACTCGGGGTTTCCCTACTACGATGATGGTACGAAACCCTTCAAATGCGAGTCCGACTCACACTTGGCTAGTGTTTTATACGTACCTTGGATGTTTTGTGAAGGAAATAGGTAGATGCTTTTAACATTTTAAATTTACTGAAATTCTACAAATACATACTTGATTCTACATCATCTACTATTGCCATGCTTTCAAATTGTTTATGAAGTGAAACTTGTTTTTTTCTCTTTCTTCAAAGTCTCGATGGAATGTTATGCGTATTATTAATTAATAGCTGTTATCTGCCAATGTGTCCTTATTGCATCCATATCGTTTCTGCAGTGTATTTGTATCCTTTTTATTTCGTTAATCTCCAACGAAAGTGAAGGGTTTAATAAAACTAAAACATTTTGGTACGTCGGTTTTTTTAATAAATATAAATAGTGTTACGTCTAGTGGTGGTAATAGTGGGCAGGCGCAGCTACGTAGGCAGGAGCGGCCTTCACAAGGACAGGGGCGGCGGTAGGCGCGGAGTTGTGCACCAGCGCGTTGAAGCCGCTGTGGTCGTCGGCGGAGTACTCCACGGTCCTGACGGAGCCGTCGGCCTCGTGGAACGAGTACGAGCCCTTCACAACATCACCGTCGCGAGACTCCTGCTGGGACTTGTTGTCGCCGGTGTGGCTGTCGGCTACTGAGTAGTTGTACTCGTATTTGGGGTGAGCCTGTCATCAAAAATAAACAAAATCAGTAAATTTGGAACAAATAGGATAAATCCACTTCATGTAGTGATTTGGGTGCTATGGTAACTTACGTCGAACTCAGCGGCGTGGGCGACAACGGGAGCGGCGTGGTAGGCAACAGGGGCAGGAGCAGCGTGGTAGCCGTAGGCAGCCGGGGCGGCGTGGTAGGCGACCGAGGCGTGTTGGGCGGGTTGGTCGTGACGCACGATGTTCTGCGAGGAGACAGCCGCCGCAGAGGAGTAGTGCACGGGGGCGGGCAGCAGACCAGCCTGGCACACCGCCACGAAACCACACAGAGCTACGATCTGAAAGTAATTGTTTGTAATTGAGTATCTTCTACCATGAGTCTAATTTTTTAGTCAGGCCTTTCTTGCGTTTTGAAATTTTTTAACTTCCTATAAAGTGTTTATTGAATACTTACTTTGGAGAACATTTTTGATAACGCTATTTGTGCGATCAAAAGCTTAATGATATGTTTTAGTCGCACATTTAGTTTTTATACCAGTTGTCAAATTGGTTGAGTGTGTGGTTGTGTAGGTTCAGTAGGTTGTTAGACAAGATTTTAGCAACCTTGCGCTGGGTTACATAGTTAAGTTAGCCAATTCATTCACTAAAAGTTTTCAAAAGAATCACACGAGTATAAACTTTCTCATGATCTTGACAGTGGCCTATCTTTGTTTGAACTAGTAACGATTAAATCATAGTAAAACATTCGTATAATGAAGTCACTCATCAGTGAATTATTTTCAACATTACTGATTTCAACCCAAAATTGCACTATTTTGACATTTGAATTTATAAATTTCTATTACATATTGACACTTGAGAATGCCAAATGCCAAAGTCCATTTCACGAAAGAAGTCCCGCAGACGCAGCGCTGTATGTCGCGCGACATAATGTTGTTTCACAACTTTTGGCATCGTAAATAAACCTTTTAACGCACTAATCCAATAATAAACTCACAAAATATCTACCACAACAAACGCACCTTGATAACATCGACAAACGACAACATGGCCGATCTGTTAAATTTAGTTCCACAATTGTCCGCGGGACTTCTTTTGTGAAATGGACTTTATTTGAGTATGTGAACGGAACTGTCAATAGCGTGTGACCGATTCGTCTCCACTTGTAAGTTGTAACCCTTGAACTGGCGAACCAATTGAGCTTTCATTGCATTTCTCCAGCAGTCGCGTCGTTAGAGATGGTCTCAGACCAGTATACTTCAAATATGCGTAGGATTAAACAACCTGTTTTGCCAGTAAATTCTAATAATTGATTTTAGTTACTAAACATACCGTAACGGAGGGCCTAGAGAACTGACAATTTCCTTCTGCAACTGCTTATTCTAGGAACTACATTTTGATTTTTTGTTATTTTGCTCGGATAATTGTAATACGGTAACTATATATAATATACTCAGCAACTTATAAGTAAAACAATAATTATGACATTCCAAGAACTGACAAAAAAAAACCATTTTCACGACCGTGATTAGAGGACTACCTGACAATTCGAAAAGTTTTAAAATAAAAGGAATTTATAAGAACCTTGTAGACATATTCTATCCTAAAATGTTAATGTTAAAAATAATTGAATCAGGGCTGGTTTTCAGGCTGTCCCTAATGCACTTAAGCTGTCCCTAATGCACTTAAGGGGGACATGCTTGCATTTTTTTAAATAACAGAATCAAACTGCGTGGAGACTGCCTCGTTGGTCTAGTGGTCGCAAGCGCGACTGCCGAGCATGAGGTCCTGGGTTCGATACCCGGGTCAGGCAAAGTGTTCTTGGCTTTTCCCATCAGGAATTTATCAGTAACAGCTACGGAGTCTGGATTTGTGCCCGGTTGATGGGAATAGGCGACCCCTATTACATGGGACTTAAACATAACTGGCGAAATGTGGGTGTACTATTAGGTACACCTCTGCCTAACCCTTCTGGGTTACAGGCGTGATGTTATGTTTTGTGTGTGTAGAATCAAACTAGAAACGCTTCACATGTAAAAAGGTTCGTTGTTTCGAATATGTACACAATAATGAATATTCTTGTGTATATATTCTTTTATAAAAATGCATTATATGCTTTTATAAAAATGCACTTAGGTATATGAATGAATCTGTGTCATTTCCCATCCAAATATCCGATCCCTTTCTGGTTCTAGTAGTAAATAGACTCACATTCTCCAATACATCCGTAGACGTACTTAACTAAATGTGTATAAAGTAATTATGTTCGCCTTGACTTTACTTGGACATGTTCTAACATAGTTTCACCTACTCATCGAACACACTTTAGTTTAGATAAATTGCCACCTGATCGACATTTCTCATGATCTAATGATTGATTTAGAATATAAATGTGGCGTTAGATTCTAACGGAGGCAGCAGTTATAAACGTGGTATTAAGCAACTGCTAAAACGTAATCCAATTTGAACAAGCGCCATTTATTAGTTAAGGGAGCTAACCGTCGCGTCGTTACGACACGCATACGCGATTATAGGTATGTTTCCTGATAACATCATTTTTAATTGAGAAATTATCTATTATTTATTGGTAATCGGTTGTTCTTACACCCCAGCTCATTTTATTGAATAGGGAAAGCAAACATTTACCCATAATAAATGGTTCATTTCATTTATAGTTTTTTGTTGTGCGTAAACAGTTCTTACAAAATAGTTTTAATAATGTTATCAAATGTGTAATGTAACGAGTTATCTCTCTTTCACAGCGAGTACGATCGCTGGGGATTAAGTATTCGGGGCTTCGATCGAGTTTTTTATTTTGAAACTATATAATAAAAATTATGTTTCATCCTACTCCTTCTCCCACCCTTATTCCAATTCATTTGGGGTCTGCGCAGCATGTAAAAATGTGACACAATTTAAGTTTAGAATAATTTATTTGTATATAAGATGAAATCAACAACAATATAGAACTAAAACAATATTGCCACTTTAGTGGTGGTAGTACTGGATAGCGGGCGCAGCCTTGACAAGCAGAGGGGCAGCCTTAACATGGACGGGCGCGGCCGTGGCAGCGGTATTGTGCACCACCGCGTTGAAACCGTTGTGGTCATCAGCGGTGTACTCCACGGTCCTGACGGAGCCGTCGGCCTCTTGGAATGAGTAAGATCCCTTCACGACATCACCGTCGCGGGACTCCTGCTGGGACTTGTTGTCTCCGGTGTGGCCGTCAGCAACAGAGTATGAGTACTCATACTTAGGGTAGGCGATCTCTTCTTGGTGAGCTACAAGTTTGGCAACAGGGGCTGCGTGGTACGCTACAGGGGCAGGAGCGGCGTGGTAGGCGACCTGGGCGGGGGCAGCGTGATATGCAACGTGGGCAGGGGCGGCGTGTTGAGCAGACTGGTCGTGACGCACGATGTTCTGGGAAGAGACAGCCGCAGCAGAGGAGTAGTGAGCAGGGGCAGCGTGGTAAGCCACAGGGGCAGAGTGGTAGGCAACGGGGGCAGCAGCGACGGCGAGCTTAGCCACGGGGGCAGCGTGGAGCTGGGCCTGGTCGTGACGCACAATGCTCTGGGATGAGACGGCTTCAGCAGGAGAGTAGTGGGCGGGCGCGGCCAAGAGACCAGCCTGGGCTACAGCCACGAAGGCGCACAGAGCTAACACCTAGAAAATTATAAAATAAATATGATTGATATTTAATGAACACTGTTGTTTATTAATTATTTTTTTATTGTCCGCTCTACTTACTTTGGAGAACATGTTGTTTCTTTTGTGATCAGAAGCTGATGTGATAATCCAAATCTCAAAGCTAAACTATTTATAATACAGATCGTTGCGTATTAACAAATTCTAGAGTAAGTAGTGGAAGTTGTCAAACAAGCTATACGCGACCTTGCTTCGGGTTATAATATGGTAACACTAATCAATACGTTCACTAAGGGTACATCGACGATTGCGACAAACATAAATTGTATGTCACTTATTATATGAGGTTTATTTTAAGATACCTATGACCCAGCAGTCGGTGGCTTTTTGCTAATGTTATCGATCATATATCTGCCTCGCAGTAAAATAATAGCTAGGATAGAACTGCTAAATGGATACGTAATGAAAAATATTGGAATAACCTTATCAAAATTAAATCATAATCTCGACATAGATTAAAGTAAATCTGTATGTCTATAATTCTTGAAAGGACCATCTCAGATACTAATCTACATAGTCCTCATGTAACAAGTTGATGAAGATTATGTTCTTAACTGTGACGTCTGAGTTTTTTTTGGCTGTTTCTTTTCAGAAAAACACCGGCCCCATCTAGTTTAAAAAAAAAAAGTGTAAGCGTGTGTTAAAAAACTAATTTGCAAAATAAACATTATTCATGATTCATTTATAATTTACCAATGTATGTTTCCATATGCAATGCAGAACAAACTTGCTCGTTTATAACTCTTTATGTGATTGAATTAACAATTTCATATTTTATCTCACTTACAGCTGTTAAAAAAATAAACGGCGACTAGATTGCTGGCTATACGAGTAAGTTATTTTTGGTTTAATTGTTATAACAAATGAAACTTACTTACATATTATTGAAAACGTCCTTTTTCTTTTATGACGTGCACGACATTTTCCGAAAAAGAAAACCGGTAGGGACTACTTGTAGCAGAATGAAGACATTGTCCTCTTTCTCCTAGCATTACCCCAATTTATTTGTAATCGACATTACACGCACATTTTTTAATCCATACAATAAATTTCAATTAGCTGTCATACTAAGACCATTCTTGTGCACGGTGAAAGACTGAAAGGTGCTGAAAACCTCAAACGGCCCAAATACAATAACTTTATAGGTAATTATGTGTTCGAGTTACGAACACTAAGTCGTGGGTTCGAACCAATAAAAATATTTCATCACCGCTGTCCTCACAGCTCATCGTGGGCATCGTGTCTCAGAACCTAAAAAATCATGTGAAATCTTCCAACCCGCTCTGGGCCCGCGTGGTGGATTATAGCCCATCCTTCTCTTAGAGAGGAGGCCTGAGTCCCTGTAGTGGGAACATTATAGGCTGATGATGATGTGTTTGTGTCGTTTGGGGTTGAAACACTAGGGCCATTGGGTCTGAGTGCCGACCTCGTACGTCAGAAAATCACGAATCAGTTGGTCGATTCTTCGCGTGATCTCTTTTTTGGCCAAATAATCAGTATTGCTATCCAACGTAGCAATGTTACCGTCCTTCTGGGTACTTTTTCTATTGATAGCGACGTGGAAGAATTATTTACGCCCTGTTTCATTTCATTCTTTCCTTTTTGGTACTTGTACATATTTTTGTTATGAAAAAAAACCAAAGGTTAATGTTCTGTGTCGGGATAGGTACCATACCTATTTGGTTTTAGATAAATTTGTGTTGATAGCGAAGACACAAATAATGCTTTATTTCCAAATGCTTTATTTCCAAAATTACAATTTAGCAGAATGGCACTACGTAGTACAGACTATTTATGTATAAACTTAAAAATTGTAATGATTCCACTGAGTTTAAACCTCTGGCACCCAAGCTAAGATTAAACTTGTGTTATGGGTGTCAGGGAAACTGTGCAATCAGACTAATTAATGTCGAAAAATTCTATAAAAAAATCAACTTTTCTTAGCTATTCTGTGTTTTCTACCCAATGAAAAAAGAGAGGGTGATCGCAATCAAACGCTTTACCTGAAATCGGGACAATATCAAGCAACAGTTTACTATTTTCTATCAACTACACAAGGCCGATCATTTTGCAAACTTATCTGCCCGATTGTAATATGCTGTTATACGAAATATTGAACATCAGAGAATTGAGGCCTATGCCTCAATTCTCTTATACCTCTTTCATGGTCATGGTATGAGCCACCTATTTCACAATTGTTTCAACAGTTTTAGTAGATATTATACATTTTACTTATTACACATTAGAAAGTTATAAAACAAATATAAATCGATCTTATTCGTATATTGCAATAAATAAATTAATGAACAACAATGGTTTCATAAACGTGTACATAGCGAAGATTTAGTGGTGGTAGTAGTGGGCAGGCGCAGCGACGTAGGCAGGTGCGGCCTTCACAAGGACAGGGGCGGCGGTAGGGGCGGAGTTGTGCACCACCGCGTTGAAGCCGCTGTGGTCATCGGCGGAGTACTCCACGGTCCTGACGGAGCCGTCGGCCTCGTGGAACGAGTACGAGCCCTTCACGACATCACCGTCGCGGGACTCCTGCTGGGACTTGTTGTCACCGGTGTGGCTGTCAGCCACTGAGTAGTTGTACTCGTATTTGGGGTGAGCCTGTCATCAAAAATAAACAAAATTAGTCCATTTTATAACAAACTAGCGGACGTCACGCGGTTCCACCCGCGTAGTTCCCGTTCCCGTGAAAATACAGGGATAAAAAGTAACCTATGTCACCCGGGGATAGTGTAGCTTCCCAATGGTGAAAGAATTTTTGAAATCGGTCCAGTAGTTTCGGAGCCTATTCGTTACAAACAAACAAACAAATCTTTCCTCTTTATAATATTAGTGTAGATAGGATAAATTCACTTCACGCAGTGATTCGGGTGCTATGGTAACTTACGTCGAACTCAGCGGCGTGGGCGACAACGGGAGCGGCGTGGTAGGCAACAGGGGCAGGAGCGGAGTGGTAGGCGACGGCGGCGGGAGCGGCGTGGTAGCTGTAGGCAGCTGGGGCAGCGTGGTAGGCGACCGATGCATGTTGGGCAGGCTGGTCGTGACGCACGATGTTCTGCGAGGAGACAGCCGCAGCAGAGGAGTAGTGCACGGGGGCGGGCAGCAGACCAGCCTGGCACACCACCACCAAACCACACAGAGCTACGATCTGGAAAAAACATTCATCAAACAAAGTTAACTTTATGACTCACTGATCGATCTTTTAAATACGTAGATATTTTTGTACTGATCATGACATGTATTATATATAGATTGAATTACTAAATTGCACTTACTTTCGAGAACATTTTGTTGATTTGTGTACTGTGTACAATCAGCGACTGATACCTAAGACCAAAGTTCTATATTTTTATACTAACTCGCTTTGCTAGAAACATAGTGCGGCTAATTCAACCAAATGACCTTGCCCCCGGTCACATAATGTTTTAGGACAGATTTAACATACAATACATTCACTGGTTCGTATTACTTAATTTACCAGCATAGAATTATGTAGGTAGAGCTTTCTTTTTCTTTATTTTCAGGGACTTATATCCTGTCAATGACATAAGCATGTCAGCTCCTTTGTTACCAATCCAGTCTTGGACAAATTGGGCGTTAAACTAGCAGAATTGAAATATCATATTATATCCTAGCTTACAATAAACACTCCAAGTCATTCTACTGCAACAAGTACCGAATTCGCCAGAAAACAGAGGTAAGGCTAATTGAATATGTTGGAATTTCCTGTTTTGTTGAAGTTATGACTACAAAAGTCATTTGTTTTCAAAGTAGATCATGTTGAAAACACACACACACACACAGTAATTAATCAAACTACGCAGTCCAAGACCTAGAATTGACTAAAGACTGTGTGGTGGAACCCCTTTGTTAAAATAATGATATCTTTTTGTTATGTGTGTTGTTAAAGTAAGTTTGAATATTAGGTCCAATCTATGGCAATATATGTAATAAAAAGACAACATCATTCAGGTGCCTCTATTGCTGCTGTTCTGCGGCGACTTTGGTATTTGTTGTTAGTGAAGTCCCAATAATAAGCTATACTATTTGAGATATATTCTCAATTATGTTGGTCCCACATAAAGTTTTCATAGAAAATTCCCCATGGTCCTTTAAGAATCATGTTTTAGCTCAGAACTACGATCTAGAACTTAGTCAAAGAGCCAAAACTAGTGGTAGAGAGTTGGTGCTATGGAAGTTACACGATACCAAAAATGCCTGACAAATCATTTCACATTTATTAAACTTAAAAGACAAAATTACTAACTATTTTAATCTAAATGGCTGCACCGTTGCAATGGTTGCTTAGTGTCACTGAAAAGGATACCATGTACAGTTGAATCATACACAAAATAAATCATTAAATTAGTACAACAACTCATTGAAACTGTTTTCTAACTATACCAATTGTTAACCGTTGGAGTGATACAGTCTACAAAAATATCGTTATATGTATAATCTTCTATATATAATTCTATACAAAAGTCTCGTGTCGCAGTGTTAGTTGCCATACGCCTAGGAAACGGCTTAAATATTCAATAATGCGAATATGTCGTAAAGTACTTTTAATCCTCCTAACCCCACCCGAAGGTAGGGTAGGTAGAAAAAGGTGCAATGCAACGCCTGTAGGGCACAGCTAGTATTAACATAAAAAGATTGAAATAAAAAATATTGAAAATCTTATTAGTAGTGGTGGATAAGTTATTCTCGTCAATCCCCTTTAACTTTAAACAAGGTTTTGTTTAAAACCAAATCACACACCTAACAATAAAATTTTCAATATTATAAATCTCTCTAGTGAATTTCGTTTTCTTTGAACAATGTTAGTCCAATTACAAGATGCTATAATAACAAAAGTCTAGAACTTCCATCCAACTGTTCAAGAGTAGTGTGAGAGAGTAGTGGAGTTTCAGTCCTAAATAATTATATCATTGCTTATTTTCCATTGTCTCATTGAGTACACAATGATCAAATTTTGTTTGTGGCTTACACAGTACACACGTATTGTTCTTGACAATGTTTATGTGTTTGTTGTGCTGTTCTTATTGTTTGTCAGACTAGGTCAGCAGCCCAAAAGTGTGACACACATACGTTTATGTAGGTATAAACATTAAACGCATTTCCCACTTTTATTTTTATTTTTATTTTTAGGGGTGTGGGAAATCATCAAATAACCCCTCCCACTCTTGGGCAGAGCGGAAGGTAGTGTCAGACTTCTACTGAATAAAAACAACCCATGTTCCTTCTTAGCCCTTGTGCCGAGGCCGCGGTATGTCTTTCGAACAAGCCGTAGCAAACACACTTCGCTCAGTTGGGTAAAAATACATACTGGTATTTAAACTGTATCTGGTTAGCTTGGAAACCGACCCGATTGTTTACTGATTTCTGATAAATAGGCAGAGTTGACTCAAGACTTCATACGTGTCTATCTGATTACTTATAATATTGAATCATGAGCAAAGTATGTATAAATAAGACAATGGCATATTCAATATTATCTTACGACTAGAAATGAATAAATTATTATCGAGTAGCTTTACCCCGTGGCAACCAGCGTGAAAATGACTTTAAATTTTTGTCTAAATTTTAAAGGGAAACTCTGTGCAAAATTGTACCCATCTAGGTCTAAAAGGGTATGGACTGGACGTTGATGAGTCAGTCATACTGTAATCAATAGATTTAAAAACTTTATCTAAGTGAAAACGGTGTTTTAAATTTTTGTTGTTCTGTTTGTTTTTCTTTTTGCGGAATAAGTAAAGAAACAAAACAAGTAGCTAACGTTCACACGGCCGGTGGGGCGTTAGTACGATATTTTTATGCACAATCTGTGGACACAATGACGTGTGGGCTTATATTTTGCCGAAAATATCAAACAGCCAGCGCACATTAGACATCAAAAGTTGATCAAAACTCTTTTTATATTAATATGTTAGTAAAACCTCTAAGCTCTTTTTAGTGTTAGAAACTTAAATAAAACTAAAAACTGGATGTTTATTAAAAAATAATTCGCCCAGAAATTGTAACGAATACAAATCATCCTTATTATTTGTCTTAGTAAATAAACCGTATTAGGCGACCATCTTCTAAGGTGGCAACTGAATATAATATACATACAAATCTATTCTATAAAAATTAAAATTATACTTATCGTTTTAAATGTAAAAATATTTATCATTTCATGTGCATGTGATATCTTTTTCGGTGGCGTTTGACTGGGTGTAGCATGGTGTTATGAGCGAGACTGATGTCTTTATGAGCTTGCGGGAAGTAGGCGGATGCATATTTGGTTCTTCTGTGGAAGTTCTTTTTGGCCTCCTCGTATCGAACATGGACGGGTGGCCGCTGCTGCGGCAGCTGCCCCGGACTATATACCCTCGCAATGTTCAAGTGTAGTCTATGATACTTGTTATGTGCTAAGTATCGTTTATGTTGTATGCTGCAATAAAATTGTTTTTCACTGAAACTACTAAAACTACTTCTATATTTTAAAACTAGGTAACAAGTTAACAGGGTTGAAGTCACGAAAGCAATGATTGGGCGAAAATAAGCAAATCTAGATAATTTTACGTAATTATACAATTATGTATGGCAAATTTGCTTCATAAGATACTTACGTTTTCGACTTCAGGGTTAAATGTTCGATGGGTTTCATAAAAAAATGTTGCTTGCCTAATTGTAAATGCCTACCCATTGTTTCAGGAGGAACATCAACCAATGACACCATCGTCGAGGTCAATGATTCTAAATTCAGATTTATTCCAATTGGTTTCACGTAGTCGACGAACTGCAAGTGTGAATGTCAATAACAATATTAGGAACAAATACTTCAAGGTAATTTTACCTCTTAAAGCAACCCAACAAGAATCTTCAAAGTAATGAAAATAAAGATCACTGAGATTTTGATAGTGATTCAAAATCATTGGTGACCGCATCGCGACTGTATCGATGCGAGGGCGCGACAGTGTCGCTACTGCATGTCATGTCATGTTTGGACAAATAAAATGATCTTTATCTGCATCGCTACAAAAAGTCACCGTAGGCGAGGGGGCAAACAGTGAAAAGACTAAAAATCTTTAGTTCACTACAGATACATGAGTACCAAAGTATACATCTACTAATTAGCGACATAATAATTAGTACAAACTAGTTTTGAATAGTTTTAATTAAAACATATTCAAATGATGAGAAACCTTTTTACCTTTTTAGATTTGTTCTCTGTCTGTGTCTGAATTGATTCCGGTAATATTGTATAAACAACATTATAACCCGGACTTCGAGTGACAGCCATTGTAGCTTGTCCCATATTTCCTGAAGCAGAATATTTCGTGCCCATTGCATATGGACGGGGTTCTAAATGAGATTTTTTATAAACATGTTTATAAAATTCATCCCGAATAAATTCAGTAGTTTCTATGGAATCACTGGTGGCTGTAGGGGTTGGTGTGTTTTGCGTATCTCTCTCGTCAACATCTTCTTTTTCATTTTTCAACCTTACTCCTTCATGGTATAGTGGTGCGTACTGTAACTCTTGAAAGAGATTTGGGTGTGCAGATCTACCAGAACGCAATATTGATTTAAGAGCACTATATTGATTAAGCTTAGCGTATTTATAGATCAACGGAAACACAACGTGCTCGTTATTTCGCAGAGTAGGGATTTTTTGTTCACTTTCGATCTCCGATACTAAAGTTCGACTATCAACTGCACAAATTGTTATAAATATTAACACCTGAAAATTCAAGAACTATTAAGCTTGAATAATAACTCATCAAGACAATACACGTTTCTAAATATTACTGACCTTGTAAAACATCATGTTTTCAGGTTTCACTTTAAAATGTCCAGATCACAAAAATAAATAAAAATACTTTTCTCGTACACTAAATAACCATGGAATAATGGCAACTTTTTGCCATTATTCCAACATATATCACCGTTCACAATGTGTTCACGAGAGGAAAGCGTATTGTCCCTTTTCACTTCGCGAGACGTCTGAGCGCTCATTTGTTGACAGGCTCGATTGTCTATGTTAAGAGCAATGTTTTCATTAACATTCAATGATATCAGTCTCAGTTGACTATGTAATCAATGATGTCCATTGTTTTTGATTTCTCAAAGGCCCATTACGTCATATCACGCTTTGAATATAGGATAGGACTCTCTCATCTTTGCATAGCAATTTTATTGTTACTTAAATAAAGATTAACATTCAAAAATAAAACTATCAAAAATTATTATTATCCGTAGGGACGTACTTTACTACAATGTGGTTGCAGACTAACTTACATTTGTTTGCTTTAATTTTTAATTGTATTCGCACAAAAACAGGTGTGCAGGGTAAACATTTTACATTGGTTCATTTCTGTTACGAATTTCGTTTAGTTGGTAACGAATAGAGGTTTCAAATTCCATTACACACATCTTAGCACAAAGGGCTAAGAAGGAACATGAGTGGGTTTTTGTCAGTAGAAGTCTGACACTCACTTCCGCTCGGCCTAGAGCGGAAGGTGTAATTTTATGATTTCCCATACATATTTTTTTAATTGAAGAAGAAAAAGTAATTAAAATAAACCAAAAAGCAAAACACAAGCACGTTTGGAAGTAGGCTCATTTGAATATAAAATTATTAAACTAAGGCATGGGTCCCACCTGCTTCCAAATAAGTTCATTTTTTACCAACTTCCAAGAAGGAGGAGGTTCTCAATTCGCCTGCATACTTTTTTTTTTATAAACTTTAGAAGAAAAAACAGCTTCTGAAGTCGATGACATTTGTTTGTTTGATTTCGTTTTTTTTGCCACCGACTTCAGAAGCTGATTTTTCTTCTGAAGTTTATTTTTCACTTTTTTAGATTTTTTTTTTTACTTTTTTTGTGTTTTTTAGTCGGTTTCTTTTTTGCAAAAAAGTTTTTTTATTTTTGCAGTTTTAGTTGTAATAGGTATCCTATCCTATACAAATATTTGTTATGTATTTAACATTCAACCATGAAACCAAACCCTCAACCTTCAAGATTCCTGTTTGATTGTTTTACTGTTTGTTTCGAATTATAATGTCTTGCATAATGTTCTTGTAATTAGTTTCTTCACTTTATTATGCAATATGTTAAAAATCCCTGTCTTAGCCGATAGATATATTTTGTCTACCAATGACATAAGAAAATAAGAAACATAAAATATTATCAAAAATATGGAATGAATCGTATTTATGACAGTAAACATTCATGAATTTTAAAATGCATGTTTTTTAGGCCAAATTACCTCCATTTTTGACGGCACGGTTGGCGCAGTGGCTCGAGCAATTGACTGTTGCGCTGCGAGTCGCGGGTTCGATCCCCGCACGGAACAAATATTTGTATGGCCTATAGATGGTTGTTTTGGGTCTGGGTATTTGTTGTGAGTTTATATGTTTGTGAACGCAGTTTGTGAACGCACCCACGATATAGGAGAAATTCCTAGTGTGGGGCTCGGCTCTCCCGTTTGGTCTCTGTAGCGCCACAAAGGTACAAACATACAAACACACATAGGCTGATAGCACGTTAGCTTCGTTTTTTTTCCAGTTTCATTCTGCATATTCTGAAAACACTTAACAATGTGTCAGTACTGATGTTTTGTCAGGAAATGTCTGTGATAACATCAATCCTCTGGCAACACTTTTAAATGGTATTGTCTTAATTGAAGACCTACATCCAGCAGTGTGTGATGAACTGATGATGCTGTGGAAGATGAATGATGAACAGTATATTATTATAATATACCTAATGATAGTTTGGCTCATAATTATTCTGTCGATTCATGTAAAGGAAAAAAAAATGGTTACAGGTTTTTAATGATTCTAAAGAGATGTAACTATGCAAGTAAAATCAAGATCGGTTAAAAAGTAATATAATAACATAACATAACATCACGCCTGTAATCCCCGAAGGTTAGGCAGAGGTGTACCTAATAGTACACCCACATTTCGCCAGTTATGTTTAAGTCCCATGTAATAAGGGCGAGCCTATTGCCATCAACAGGGCACAAATCCAGTTACTGATAAATTCCTGATGGAAAAAGCCAATAACACTTTGCACGACCCGGGAATCGAACCCAGGACCTCATTCTCAGCGGTCGCGCTTGCGACCACTAGACCAACGAGGCAGTAATATAATAACATTTAAAATATAAGAACAAGATGACGTGAAGGTCTTGATTTAGTAGATTCATTATAGGCACCTACACTTATGTAGTGAAATTATATCTATACTAATCTAAGAATAATTGAAATTCATTGTTACGAAAACGTATACCTAAGCTTACATGATATCGTTACCATAAATATTAGAAGATAAGTTGTTGACACGGCTATGGCGTGGGTCGACAGCTCGAGGCAATAAAAGAGGAGGTTCAAGATACCACCGTTAAGCGTTTAGCTTGAACAATTGATTCATTTATGACACTTATTAAAATAGAAAGACGTTTTATCGCCAGAAAATGTATGATGATGCCGACTAAAATAATTTTATGTTTACTATGATTCAACTCTCCCCCATTCCCGGAATTTAGCAACTTCTAAATAACTGCGATGAATCAATTGCTATTTTTTCCACAACACTTCACAAATTCAAGCGCCAATTCCATCAAAACTGACTTTAATTCTTTTTCATTTCTGTCATCTTTGTATTTACTGTACTTATTCTTGAAGCTACCCACTGTTGTTGAAAGTGTTATTTCTGCACGATTATTGCAATTTTAAATGTTTTATTTTAGTTTTTTTTGCATGCTGTGTCTATCGCATTATATTGTACACTATGCTTGCATCTTATTGTTTGTATTATTAGGATAAACAGTGTAACAATTGTAGATAGGAAAACAAATAAATATTACTAAACCCTTTACTTTGTTGTGGGCCTTAAGCCTTGCAGCATCGTTCTCATATAATGGTAAAAAATTTGACATGAAATCATTAAAAAAACTGTTAGTCTATTATTTTGCTTCAACAGTCATGGTCATAAAAGTGTGGAACTGACATGAACTACCGAAAAGCTTATGTTATTTCTAGTAAAAATAAAGTGTTTTTTTTTCTCCTGTCTTTCAAAGTAACCTACCGGTATGCAAGTTGCTTAAAACTATGTTGGTTTATTCGTATACACATTGCAAAACAGGTACCGGAGGTGGTGACAAAGCATAAAGGAGAAGTGGAAACACCATTTAATAAAATAATATAAAATCGCCACCGCCTTACCTTTGCCCCATACAGGTAAGACCATTCTCGCGAATGCATTGTAACATATTTTAAAATGAGTAGGTACCGTAATCAGTGACGCGAGATTTTCGATAATGTGACGACCCTGACCTTATAAGTGGGTCTTAAAACGTTTCGATATGAATGTAACCTACAATAATTGATAAGTCAATTTAAATTATTTTTTGAAAATTTAAGTAAAAGAAGAGTAACTGGATTTATGATTATGAATTTATGAGGGAGGGGAAGAAAGTTTTGTGCTGCATTGACAACTGAAAAATAAGGATAAGGGCTGGAAACAATCTAGGTTAGCTGTTTTCATAGCACAGTATCTCGCTGTAATGGTAATGTTTTATTAAGATTTATTATAACGTTGACACGCTAGTCACGCTACGGTATTATGTATAATCCCTTTGTGTGGGGCGCACGGAGGAAACTTACTATGGGATGTGTGGTCGGTCACCCATCCACGGTCCGATCTATCTGATCTAACTTTCCGATTGTGACTGTTATCGTTAGCGTCTTCGTGGCAAGAAGTTATGTTGTGATATTAATTTATTAAGAACATTGTCGCTTAGTGGTTCGCTCGTGTGTGCAACGCGTGAACGTCTTCATATTTTTATGAATGAATGAATCATCTTCATTGCTTAATGAAACCGCATCTTGAGGTCACGATGCTATCCATGACATTAAGCCGTGCATAAACGTGCTACACGGAAGATTAAGTGTAATGTGCTTAAAGTTTAAATCTTTGTTTAAATATTTTGAATACTACTAGAACAATAATGAAAACGTGGACAAAAATCAATGCCCATTTATGCTGGACATACCCCGAAAATTTTTCTTTGTATTGTAAGCTCAGACGCAGCAAAACTAACCGTTAAAATTGCAACCGATTTACGTCTGACGTAGAAAGCCTTTGAATAAAACTTTGAAGTAGCTCCGTGACCCGTCGACCTTGTATCACCGAAAATACTAACACAAGGTATATATAAACCGATCCTAACGTTTGCAGTGTATCAGTTGTATTTCAATTAATCATAACAACATGTTCTCCAAAGTGAGTTTCAAATATAAAAATACCTCTCTTTTAATATTGTATTATTTTTTACCTCAACCTCTTGAGTTGACATGGCCTTTCAACTATCAGCCAAAACTGTCGCTTCACTTTCATTATTGCATGACTGCTAATCTGACATGCATGTGTGTTAATAAGTCTTGTGCTAACAATGTTGTGTATTGTAGATCGTAGCCCTGAGCGCGGTATTCGCGGTGTCTGCAGCTGGTCTGCTGCCCGCGGCGCACTACTCCCCGGCTGGCGCCGTCTCTTCTCAGAGCATCGTACGTCACGATGAGGGTCACCACTCTGCTCCAGTCGCCTACGCTTCCCCCGTCCATTACGCAGCTCCCGCCCCCATCCACTACGCCGCTCCCGTCGCTAAAGTGATCACACCCGTCCAGAAGGTGCTCGTTGCTTCCCACGGTGAAGAATACGTAAGTACAACAGACGCCTTATTCTCGTGATTATGCATTTCATCACCCTTGTGCTCACTAGCAGAATCTGATCCATAACGTGTATGTTAACAGGCTCACCCCAAATACGACTACTCATACTCCGTGTCTGATGGCCACACCGGTGACAACAAGTCCCAGCAGGAGTCTCGCGACGGTGATGTCGTGAAGGGATCCTACTCATTCCAAGAGGCCGACGGCTCCGTCAGGACCGTGGAGTACTCCGCTGATGACCACAACGGCTTCAACGCGGTGGTGCACAACTCCGCACCCGCTCACCATGCGCCCGCTCACTCCGTGCATGCTGCCCCCGTCCTGCTGGCTCATCACCATTAAGTGCATGATAAGTCTTAGCGAAACGATGACGTTATTTATTTAAAATAAATTAAGGATACTCTATAAACTATTTTTTTTCCTTTTGTTTCTTTTTCATAAAATTATGACCAAAGGTAGCACTTTTAAACAATTACACGGCTTATTCCACTTTTCACCCCTGAGAAAACCCCCCTCAGGAGGAGAACTGGACTCGGATGTGATTTAGAATTTTTGTTTTGTTTGAAAGGGTGGTCCCATGATCATCAAGTCAGGATCTGATGATGGAATCCTGGAGAAATCGAAAGAACTCTTCAAATTTTATAGGCACTCTTGAAGCGATTTGAGTAGTTTTTGAAAGAGTATTTTCTCGGAGTGGTCCCATTTCAATTTGGTAAAGATCTGATGAAGAACTTCGGAGAAAGGCAACGGAACTCCTCAATAAATGATAGCAAATGTACTGGGATTGCCGAAATCTCATGTTTGTCTATTGTTTACACCAGTTCATAACATAACATCACGCCTTAACGCTGTAAAGGTGTAAGCACATGTGAACCACTAAAAAGTGAAAAATAAAAACTTTTACAAGGTTTTTCCTTGTAAAAGTTTTTATTTTTCACTTTTACTTACCGACTTCAACAAAAAATAACACACAAATAAGTGAAAAATAAACTTAAGAAAAAAAATCAGTTTGTGAAATCGGTGGCAAACAAAACGAAATCAAACCAAAAGTCATCCGTTCGGTTTTATTTTCTGTTAAAAAGTTTTTATAATTTTAACCTTGGTTCAGAACTAAAAGAAAAACGCCTAAGCCTAGATATAAAGCCCCGTTGGGGCTGCGAGATGTTCGAAAGAGATACCGCGTCCTCGATACAAAGAGCTAAGAAAGGAACATGGGTGGTTTTTAGTCAGTAGAAGTCTGACACTCCCTACCACTCTGTTCAGAGCGGGAGGAGTCATTTGATGATTTCCCAGCCACCAAAAAAAACAGCCTTAATATGTCCACGATTTAATGCTGTATCATAAGCAAAAGATATGAACAACCTTAAACCCTAACCTTTTTAAGTTGCAGTAACTACCAATAAAGAAAAGAAAGAATGAAAGAGGTACGACATTACGGCCCAATCAGTGATTCTGGCTGGAGGCCTCCTACTCAAGACACCCACAGTTTCATTCAGTTAAGCAAATGAAAACATCTTAATTTGACCTTTAAGATGATATTCACAAAATAGCCGAATCGCATTTACAGGATTTTTCACTATACTGGATTGGGAGTAATAAGTAGGTAATTGGGGAAATGCCTTGTTGGTGTAATAACTTTCGTAGAATTGAATACAGTCAATGCGTCAAATGCATCTGCTAAATCAAGTTCAAGCGATTAGAAATCCCCGTCAGCAACTGTCGGGCGAGCCTACCAGACAACACCCAAGGAGGATCCTAAAGATACCTTTTTTTTTTTGTTTTTTTTTGGCGGGTGGAAAATCATCAAATAACCCCTCCCGCTCTTGGGCAGAGCGAAAGGGTGTGTCAGACTTCTACTGACTAAAATTCACCTGAAATTGGACCCTTCACTTTCTGTGACAACGGTAAGATATTGGTTTAACGAGTTTAAAAACGTGGTCGTAAATCTGTTTATGACATGGATTGACCTGAGCGGCTGGGTAAAATCCAAATCTGATTTTCACTGATTGACGATCTGCAGAGCCATAAGCATATCATACGAAACGGTTATCAAAATGTTACAGAATAAAGTAAGCGCATCAAAGCTGTTGGCACGATGAGTGCCGCGACTGCTCACAGCGGCAGACAAGAAACGGATACCACACATATACATACACTGTCGAAGCAGTGTTTGAACCTCCTTACGCAAAACTTGCTAAAGTTTTGGCATCGCCACCTTTGATTAAGCCTGAATTCATTATTTAAATACTACAAACAGTTTTTTTCTAATAAAAGAAACAGGGTCAAACGAGGTTAGCGCCGAGACAAAAGCCTATTGGAAGAGTTTGACTAGTTGTGTTATTCGAGGGTTTTAAAATGAGCAGAATCGATGGGTATCCTATATGTATGATCGAACAGAGTTTTTTTTAACATACCTGTTGGTTAGCCCACAAAGGAGCGTATATTGAAAAATTAAGTTTTTTTTTTTGAAAAATCTTGCGTTCAAAACACTGGCACTTATTGATTAAACCCCGTAATTATGCCTAATCAGGGTTTTAAAAAGTGTAACTAATTCCTTACTGAACTCCTGGACAGAAACGAAACAAGACGTGCTTAATGATCGTAAAGAGGAGGTCTTCAAAAAGGCGTCACATTACTGAATTTAAGACAAAATGTAATTTTCTGATGAAGAAAAAAAAGAAATTATGGGACAGCTTTATTGCACTCAGAATATTCGGTTTTTTAGATGCTAAGTCTCTGGAGCCCTGGAGCGTGAAAACAAAGTTAGAATTTTAAATTGAGTACATAGCCGTCATTCATATCATAAGTTAATATCACACGCGATGATGAATGCTTAATCCAATTAGACCCTTTTTACAATGGCATATACCTACAGTGTGTTAGGTTAGACGAGTATGAGTAACATATTAAAGGACGAATTCAGTATTCGATTCCCGTCTCAAATTTGTAAAAAAACTATAACCTTAATTTGTGACGTAATTTTCCCATGGCCCCCGCACGCTCTTCAGATCTCACTTTATTAAGCGTTTATTTTTCATCATTTTCCTACGCCAGTTTTAATATAAATGAAGGGGATTTGGATTACACATAAAAGTCATTGATCCGCGCACATTTTCTGTGATAAGTGCAAGGGTGGCGAGATTCTTCCCAAATATTTGGTATGGTTTTGTCAGTTATTTATCAGTGTTTTTTTTGTTCATATTGTTATTAGTATCATATAAGCATGCCCTATTGCAGGTTTCAATATGTCCCTCGTTTAAACTAACATATTGTATTATTATCACTATCTCAATCTTCCGAGACATTACTTTATTATATTTTTTAGGGTTACATAGCCAAGGAACCCTTATAGTTTCGCCATTTCCGCCTGTCTGTCCGTCCGAGTGCATAAAAACAAGATTCATTCAACTTATTTTTGTGACGATCTTTCTACTTATAAGTTCATCGATCTCATAAAACACACAATAACGACGTAACCAGACAGCGTGTCGCAATTTACTAGAGCATCCTCACGATTTTGCATTGCAAACTTATGAATGAGTGAATCATCTTCATTACATAATGATAAGTTCGAAGACCGCATCTTGAGGTCACGGTGATCGATCTTATCAAATATGTAGCAATCAAAGCTAAATATTGATATAGTAAATAAAACGTGTCTTCTATTTCTAGTTCTTCGTTAGAAAAGCACATTCTCTTAAAAGGATAAAACTTCTATTCTGAAACTTTTTGAATTTGACTATTTGCTAATTTAAATTAGGCCAAAATGGCGCAATTTGAACAAGCAATAACTGTCATAATACATCACTACAACAACTAGACTAGAAGAAATTGTGCAACAAATTACTAAATGGTTTCCTACGGTTAATGTTTCTTATTAATAAAACATGTTTGGTTGGTAGGTACTGAGAAAGCTTCCAAATGATCTATGAAGTCACATCGTGACTGACCCGTCGACCTTGTCGTGCCCAAAAAAATGAGCGCAACATATATAAGCCGATCTTAACACATGCTGTGCATCAGTTGTGTGCCAGATAATCATAACAACATGTTCTCTAAAGTGAGTTCAAAAAGATTTTAAAATAAAGTGATTATTTCTAATACTCAATGAATCCTGTGCTAACTATGTTGTGTGTTGTAGATCGTAGCCCTGAGCGCCGTGTTGGCGATGGCAGCAGCTGGTCTGCCCGTAGCTCACTACTCCTCGGCCGGTGCCGTCTCTTCCCAGAGCATCGTGCGCCACGATGAGAACCAGCCCACTGGTCACGTGGCTCACTTGGCCGCCCCTGTCCACTACGCTGCCGCACCCGCCCAGGTGCACTACGCTGCTCCCGCTCCCGTTCACTACGCTGCTCCCGCTCAAGTTCACTACGCCGCTCCCGCTCCCATCCACTACGCCGCTCCCGTTGCCAAAGTGATCGCACCCGCCCAGAAGGTGCTCGTCTCTGCTCACGCTGAAGAATACGTAAGTACAACTGGCACTTAACTCTTATTTCCATTAGATTTGATTGCTTTCTAGATGAAAACTCACCTTTGAACTGTTTGTTAATAGGCTCACCCCAAATACGACTTCTCTTACTCCGTGGCTGATGGACACACCGGTGACAACAAATCCCAGCAGGAGTCCCGCGATGGCGATGCTGTGCACGGCGAGTACTCGCTGGTCGAGGCTGACGGTTCCGTGCGTCACGTGCAGTACACCGCTGACGACCACAACGGCTTCAACGCGGTGGTGTCCAACTCCGCGCCCGCGCACCAGGCTCCCGCGCACGTTGCTCATGCTCCCGTCCTGCTCGCTCACCACCACTGAGTGCGTCTCTAGTCTTAGCGAAACAATTCCCATGAGTTTGTATCAAACGTGACTCGTTGTAAATAGTGTTTAGTTATTTATAATAAAACAAGCAAGTTTTTTAAAAGAAATCTATCTGTTTATTTGACTTCCACTAACTGCACCCGATTCTTCGTTCGCGTGGATATTGTCGGGAAACAACGTGTGTCGCTTGGTGAAGGTGTTCCACTCCTCTATTGGAAAGAAGGTTGATTGATACAGCCTGATCACAAGCGTGGTTTAGGGTACCGCAGTCAACATGGAACCCTTATAGTTTCGCCATGTCTGTCTGTCCGTCCGTCCGTCCGCACTATTTCTCAAAGACTCTTAGTACTAGAAAGCTATAATTTACCAAGTTTATACAAATGAGTTACGCCGACAAAATGGTAAAATAAAATTCTGATAAAATTTTGTTTGGGGATTTCCAGTACACATTAAAGTGGGAAGGATTTTTTTTCTCGCAAAGTTGGATGTCGCTGGATGGGTCTTTAAAAATATTCCGAGTTTGCTCAAACACTTATTCAATTAAGGGATTCGATTGTGAAATATTAAGCTTTAAATTACATAATGTACCATACATTATGTAATTTTAAGCTTAATATTTAAGCTTAAGCGCAGGTCTTAAAACTGTAAATGTAAGTTCGTTTAATTTTTAACCGACTTCAAAAAAGGAGGAGGTTATATGTTCGTGTGTATGTATTTTTTTTTAATTTTTTTTTTTTTATGTATGTTACCTGATTTCTCCTCCATTTGTGAACCGATTCTCAAAATTCTTTTTTTATTTGAAAGAGTATTTAATAAAAATCATCGTTCGGAGGCAGGTAGGCAGGGTGGTTATTCAGTTCAGTAAGCTCACATAATAATATGCTGATGGGCAACAATGCGTTTGATAAATGGGTTTCATGTTGGTTTACCAGTCTCTTGAGTGACTATTTGATGAAAAAGGCATTCTTGAAACTTATATGAACTGAGACGGTTGTATTGGTGATTTTAATCATTATTACTCAGTAAATAGGCATATTTTGTTATTACCGCAAATCCTATTTTATTTATCATACGACTTGACAGTGACCGGAAAATTGCCAAAAACGTAAGAAAATTCGATTTTCGCGGGCTACCTTGTGGCATCAACCTTAAGAAGGATTGTTTGTTATAAATATTTTGACGACAGTCTAAAAGCTGAATTTTATTTTCATAAACTTGTAAATGGGTCAAAACAAAACCCTTAATCAGAAAATGGACCGGTACTTCGATTTTTCATGACGTTGTCTATATTTTAATTTTCAACCACAGCTATTTTCAAGATGACAAATATAAGTAGGCTGTTGTAACCATATGTTGAGATTTTGACCAACATTTTTGGCATCTTTGTACATAAAAATATAGAATAAGAACCAAGAAATAGTTTCTAGGTGACACGTTAAAGTTAAATATTCCGAAGTTACTCGTACTAACGGATCAAATATAATATTTTACGATACATTAAAGAGATCGCGGTTGGGGGAAAATACGTAAACCGTGGTCTTGTGAAGTGCTCCGTTATTTGTACGATGGCAGTACGATTTTAAAGTCATTTTCGCAAAAATAGTGCTGTACTAGACCAACTACCGAAACAACTAGTCTAACTGCTAAACCTGAGCAGATGGAGTTTATTTCTGTTTCTTTGGTGTGTGCGAAATCATTAAATGTCTCCTCCCGCTCTGGGCGGAGCGGAACGGAGTGTCAGACTTCTAATAACTAAAAAACCATCCATGTGCCTGCCGTCTTTGCCCTTTGTGTTCCGGGGCCGCGGTGTCTCTTCCAAACAATCCCGCAGCCCCAGCAGGATCCAGTTTAAGCCGTTTAAGCAGTTCGTGGGGCTTATTCATTTTGCCTGCAGTCTTTATATTCAACCTACTTACCTAATATAAAAAAAAACTTGTGCAAGTTCGATATCGAAGTTTAAGGATATTAATGGTTTTCTGAGTTAATTTTCATTCTCTTAAAAAGAGATTTCCAAGAAACGAAAGCAAATAGTAAAGAAAAAACATAAACGGTGTTTTCATTTGGGGAACAGGGAAATACAGGGTGTTTGGTGCTATCCTTTCAGACCCCTAAACACGTCGTTTTTTTTTGGCTGGTGGAAAATCATCAAATAACCCCTCCCGCTTTTGGGCAGAGCGAAAGAGAGTGTCAGACTTCTACTGACTAAAAACCACCCATGTTCCTTCTTAGCCCTTTATGTCGAGGCCGCGGTATCTCTTGCGAACAACTCGCAGCCCCGACGGGACAACCCGCAGCCCCGACGGGTAACAGATTACCACTCCAGTCGACTCTGTATAACTTTCATGAAAATACAAACACAAAGTTATTTCTTCCAACGGTTATGTCCCACGTGGGTGTTAATCATTCATTTCAGGCAATATGTTACCCTAATCCTAAAAGAAACTGAATCGTAATCCACAATCGGATCACTTACTTAACTTTTTCTTAAGTTGGAGTTGAATTCTGGTACACCCCGTTGCAGATAAACACTCTTATTGCAGTTGTTAATTGTTTGCTGGTTAGATTTCCGTTAATATTAAGTTAGTTCTTCCATGTTATGGATTAGTTTTTTTCTAATTGAAAGATTGGGTATACATATGTACAAAAAATAAGTTTCTATTTTTAATTTGCTTGTTTTATTATAAATAACTAAACACTATTTACAACGAGTCACGTTCGATACGAACTCTTGGGCATCGTTTCGCTAAGACTAGAGACGCACTCAGTGGTGGTGAGCGAGCAGGACGGGAGCATGAGCAACGTGCGCGGGAGCCTGGTGCGCGGGCGCGGAGTTGGACACCACCGCGTTGAAGCCGTTGTGGTCGTCAGCGGTGTACTGCACGTGACGCACGGAACCGTCAGCCTCGACCAGCGAGTACTCGCCGTGCACAGCGTCGCCGTCGCGGGACTCCTGCTGGGACTTGTTGTCACCGGTGTGTCCGTCAGCCACGGAGTAAGAGAAGTCGTATTTGGGGTGAGCCTATTAACAAACAGGTCAATGGTGAGTTTCATCAAGGAAGCAACAAATGTGGTAAAAACAAAAGTTGAGCGCCAGTTGTACTTACGTATTCCTCAGCGTGAGCCGAGACGAGCACCTTCTGGGCAGGTGCGATCACCTTGGCGATGGGAGCGGCGTAGTGGATGGGAGCGGGAGCGGCGTAGTGAACTTGAGCGGGAGCAGCGTAGTGGACGGGAGCGGGAGCTGCGTAGTGCACCTGGGCGGGTGCGGCAGCGTAGTGGACAGGGGCGGCCAAGTGAGCCACGTGACCAGTGGGCTGGTTCTCATCGTGGCGCACGATGCTCTGGGAAGAGACGGCACCGGCCGAGGAGTAGTGAGCTACGGGCAGACCAGCTGCTGCGATCGCCAACACCGCGCTCAGGGCTACGATCTACAACACAAAAACATTCTTAGTCGAGTTACGTCACTTATATTTAAGTTCTAACACGCACACAATGTTTTCAGGAAAACATATTGTCCCGTTTATTTTGCAGGAACGTTACGGAGCACTTACTTTAGAGAACATATTGATGTGTTTATGTGAGGTGCACAACTGATGCATTATATGAGTTAAGAGCCGTTTATATAGTAGTGGAACATTGGGCGTGACAAGGTCGACGGGCCAAAGTTGTTCCAAAGTTTAAAGCTTCTCGACGTTCAATGTGATATGTCTAATTGCTCGTATCTATATTTGAGCGTAGGATTGTTGCCTTGGCAAATTGGGGTTTGATTGCATTTTACTGTTATGGTATAGAGTTATTTTGTGTAAAGGATTTTGTGCGAATTGTTTTCGTAAATAATTGCTAAAAAGGGTTATGGCAGATTTTTTAATCGTTGATATCAATGAATCGATTCAATTGAACGACGATGGAAGATTTTTTTGGCACGTGAACGATGAAATAAAAATCACAAGTTAATTGAGAATAAATAGGTATTTATTAAGTTAGATTATGTTTATAACAAGTCCTTAACAACGGGCATAGGGATGTAAATAACATAACTTTCTAAATTATCTTAAGAAATTAATGTTGTTTATGTTCTTCGACGTGCTTGGTGGTTTGTTTGACGGCAGCGGAGAATCTGAAATAGATGAAAATAATTATATTGGGCCATGAATTTTGAAAGGTCAATGGACAATAAGTTAACCTTTGTAGAAGTAACATCTCCAAATTAAATAAACTTCTTTTAGAACGTAAATTCGTTTAAACCCCAACTCACCAAATAGAACACTTCACGTAGCAATCAACTCATTTTCTAATGATGGCCATTTTCAATGACTAGTGTACTACTTGTAGACTTCGTATCACTTAAATATCTTACCCGACGTGTTTGTCAGCAGCATATTCAACGGTGCGGACGGAACCATCAGCCTCATGCAGGCTGTACACTCCCTTCACCTTGTGTCCATCACGGTGCTCATGCTGGTACTTGTGGTCACCGGTTTTGGAGTCCTTAACCTGGTACTCGAACTCGTACTTAGCGGGGCCCTGTGAGAATTGCAATTAAGTATTCAGTTAATGGTTCCAATTTATATAGTGTATCCGCGTGCCTATTTTATCTCATAAGGAAAAGGCTTTGAGTGCTTGTAGTGGAAATATTAAAAGTTCTACATGGTAACTCATGATTGTTCTCATGTTCATGAACATTATAATTTACCAAATACTGCCTGTACTTACAGATGATCCATCGTCGAAGTCTTTGGGAGGATGAGCCGGCACGTCGTGACGGGAAATGTGCTGCGAAGAGATGGCGGGTTTGTGTTCGTGGTGAGATTCCTCCTTCTTGTAAGCGGTCTGCACGTAATGAGCTACAGGGATCACTTTCACGGGGGCAGCGACCTTAGCGACCACAACGGCTTCCTCTACCTTCTCGACCACAGGAATGATCTTGACGTGTTGGTTATATTTGTACTCAACCTTCTTAGGCTCGACCTTCTGTTCCTTCTTGAGCTCAACTATATGTTCAACTTTGTGCTCAACTTTGTGTTCAACGTGGTGCTGAACGTGGTGTTCATGTTCAACTTTGTGTTCCTTTTTGGGTTCAACCTTTTGTTCCTTCTTGGGTTCAACTTTCTGTTCCTTCTTGGGTTCAACTTTGTGTTCAGCCTTGTGGTCTTCATGACCGTGATATTCATCATGTCCGTGCTGCACTTTGTGTTCGTGAATCACTTCATGTTCGTGATGGATTTCATGTCCTTTGTGCTCTTCGTGTCCTTTGTGGTCCTCAATTACCTTGTGCTCCTCGATTTCTTTGTGCTCCTCATGTCCATGGTAGTCGCCAAGTCCATGATGTTCTTCATGTCCATGTTGCTCGTGATGGTCGTCATGGTGGTTGTCGAAGCGTACGATGCTTTGCGAAGAGTAAGCATGCTCCGCGGCTTGGCAGGCGCCTAGAAAGGCGACGAGAGCAACGACCTGTGAAAGGAACAATATATTTTTTAGTTTTGCTATCGAGTTACTAGTGTTACTTAACGACTGTTTTAAAAAAAAATCTAGTTATATTTCTTATTTTTCTTACTTTTACAAACATTTTGATTTATTTGTTCCAATTGTGTCTGAACTTCTGAAGTCCCTTGGTTGACTGATGTTGAAGTAAAATTGATTGTCCAATTTATACTTTTTAATGTGTAACCTGAGCATATCAGAAAATGGCATTTTGGTGAATGAAGGACAGTGACTTTCGTCTTGCAGATATTTTTGGAAACCCGAGTCTTGGTTACCGTAGTTACCGTAGGTCGTCAGGGCGTATTATTTAATAAATTGGTTCGTGGTTGACCGCGTAAGCAACCGGTTTAATTTTTCGGTCAGTGTGTACAATGTCAGCGGCGATTATTCAATGTACGTCAGGCGCTTTGAGTCACGAACATGAATATTAATGAACTTTACTTGTTTAATAAATGCAATGCTGACAAATTGATCTGTAAAGTCATTTTACTGCTATTGTTAAATAATAAGAGATGTACTTGTTAAATCAGTAAACATAGTTATTATATTGTAGTCTAAACAAGCCGAGATGTAATTACAGAAAAAGCTTTTACTTATGCAAAAACACCTCCTAAACCACTCAAAACATCTAGGTAACACAGTTAGATAACTTTACAAATATGAGTTACTATAGGAAACGAACGTGTGGGTTCACCTGTCTTACCGATAATACAGGCCATAGATTATTTCAGTCTTGTATTTCTAAATGAAAACATGTGAAAGCTATAATTATACTATGTTGTTCCTTAGTAATTACCGGAACCTTATCATATTATTAAAATCATTACTATCATTAATAGTTTTACCCTACTACACATCTGCCTTGCCTTATGAAACAAATCTATCCGGATGCAGCGTAAATGGCTTAGTATACGACTCGTTTAATTTGAAACGAATGCCTGTCTGATCTAAAACCTAATTGTTTGATAACTAATTTACCTAGTTATAGTAAATGATGATGAGGGATGACTCATCCTTCCGGGTCGCTACAAGTCTACGCTTAGGGCCACCTTGTGTTACTCCACATCGTTGTCACTGTGGTGTAGCTGCCGACAGCCTCGGACACCATGGCCTGTCCTGCTACAGGAGCGCAGGTCGCATTACACGGCACGCCAACATTAACGATATTATTCGTCGAGCCGGTGTATCAGCGGTTTTAGAACCTAACGGCTTGGTAAGTGACGATGAGAAGAGACCAGATGGCAGAGACGTTGGTACCTTGGAAAGGCCTACCCAACAGGCCTTTGGTGTGGGATGCAACCTGTGTTGACACCCGTGCGCCACGTTGCTCACGTTGCAAGCACGGTGGGTTGTGCGGGCGCTGCTACTGCAGCTCAGCACCCTCAAGCGGCGCAAATACTGTAACCTCATTGCTAATTATAGTTTGGAGCCGTTTGGGATTGAAACGTTCGGGTCATGGGGACCGAGTGCGCCTCTTCTTTGTCGACTAGTCGACACTTCGCGCGACCAGAGGGCTGGCTTTTTCTTTGGCCAAAGGATTAGCATTACCATTCAACGTGGCAATGAGGCCAGTCTTCTGGGCACGTTCCCGGTTTTCGGCGATGCGGACATGTACTTGGACGCCTAAGTGTCTTATTTGATCGTTGTATTATTATGTAAGTATTAACTTTTAGTTTTAATTACTATTTTTGTATATTATAATGTGCATAACCAGCTAATATTTTACAACCAATAAAAACATCCTACCTCTTAGTTATAGTTAGGTAAATTGGTTTCAGATATGTTTAGTGTGATAGTACTCGGCAAAGTTTCCCCTATCATTTAGCAGAACTATAACTTCTTAGGCCGCAAATTCGGAAACGCGTTTCTTACATAAGCGTGCAGCGGGGCGTTGAATGACAGTTTCATTGAAATTAGGTTATGATAAAGAAAATATCGGTCCTATGTCTTCATTTCGTTTTAACCGACTTCAAAAAGGAGGAGGTTCTCTATAACTCAAAGATGACAGGACTGATTTGGTTTTTTTTTGTTTGAATTATCATCAAGTCAGCATCTGATGATGGGATCCTGGAGACATAGAGAGAACTCTTCAAATTTTATAGACACACTTGTGGCAGTTCGGGTACTTTTTGGAAAAGTACTTTTTAAAGAGAAAATTTAACAGTATTATATTGGTTTGCTAAGGTAGCGACGGAGACGACGTAAAGTACAATGACATTCATCTTTAAGTTTTATATAGATAGTGTTCGATAATTTCCATTTTATTACAATAAACTTTCACTGCTTAGTAACGGATGTGTAATTTTAATATTTGACCTACAGCAGGCACCTTGCGCGCATTTTTCTCGAAATCAAGTTCAAAACCTTGCGAAAACTGTATCAAGTTCCTTCATATATAAGGTATAATCAGTTCCGAATTAAGCACATTTCTCGTAAGCTTTCAACATCAAGCACACAGTAACTACCCAAAATGATTTTTAAGGTAAAGTTACCAAAATTACTTAAAAGATTTATGTCGTTATATTCAAGGGAGGATTTTGAAGAATGACGTAAGCTAACGTTCTACGGAAATGTGTACAATATATTCGCAACACTTTGAAAGTCAACGATAAGCCCTCAGTTTGTTTATTAGTTACTACAATATTAACAATTCAAAATTGCAGGTCGTCTGTTTAGCTGTTGCCCTGACTGTGGTTGCCGCGCGGCCGCAAGACGGTCATGATTACCACCACGGTCACGCTATCTCGTCACAGAACATCGTACTGCACCAAACTCACGAGACCGAACACAAGCCCGCACACCACGAGGAGCACCACGAACAGAAACATGAAGAGCACCACAACGAACACGAGGAGTATCATCACGAGGAACACCACGGTCACGCCTCCTCATCACAGAGCATCAAGCAGCACCACGGACACGCCACCGAGAAACACGTCGAGTACTATGTATGACGACGTTCCTATCTTGTTTAATATTAGTATTTTTTTCGTCGTTTAGATGTTGCTAACTATCTATTGTCTAACAGTCTCATCCTAAGTACGAGTTCGCGTACAAAGTGGAGGACCCTCACACCGGAGACAATAAGTACCAGCACGAGACGCGCGACGGAGACGTCGTGAAGGGAGTGTACAGCCTGCACGAGGCTGATGGCACCATCAGAATCGTTGAGTACCACGCTGACAAGAAAACTGGGTAAGTGGAAAATATCTTTAACTTAATTAATCTTTGTCGTTGTTTATTACTCGCAACCTCTTTACCATCTAATACAAGTGCTAATTTTGTGAATGCCGAAAGTAGAACTCTTCACTAGCAATATTATTTACGCATTTGGTATCGCGTCCAAAGGCATATTTTCAACAAATAATGTGACTTCAATCAAGGAGATTTCGTTTAAAAACTCATTTCTTTGTTGTATTTAACACTATCAATGTCTTTATTTATGCAGATTCCATGCCAATGTGAAACATGAGGGTCACGCCAAGCACGAGGTTCCTGAACATCATTGATTACCATCTAACGGATCCCCATTGGACTATTAATAGCTTTTTTTTTTGTATACGATTTTATTATTGATAAAACTGAATATTTTTTTATGATTAACTAATGTGATACCTACCTACCTACGCTAAGGATATTGTTTTTGTGATATTGTTACATCTTTAGTTATAATATTAATACATATAAATGAATTACATTTAATAACTTGTTTGATTGACCCGCATTTTAAGTAAAGTTCTGCATTAGAATTTTAAACTGCTTTTCTCCCCTAGATAGTTAATTATAGCCTTTTGTTTTGTTAATTAGTTGCACTTGCAACCAATTCATTTTAGATATGAAGCAACTTATATCAAAATACAGGGTGTAAATCAACCCATCACACAGCCGTCATTCCGTACATCAAACTAAGTACCCCTACGCAAACAATTTTGCTGGGAAACGACTTTTTTTTTGGGGTCAAAAATCACATTTTACGGTAAAACTCAATGTAGCACTGTTAAAACATTGTGCTAATGGATGCTTTGATTAGTAAACGGGTCATGGAGGTAATTTAAGTATTTAAAACCTGAAAAACTGGTATACACAAAAACAGCTGTGAAAAATATAGAACTTTGACCCCCAATATCTCCGTAACTAGGAGGTTCCCAGGTATGGTCTAGGACAAAAAAAGTGATCGCAGTGGTGGGGAGAACAAGTACCCTTCGTTTGCGTTAAGGGTACTTTTACACCCTATATTACACTTAACTAAAAGAAGTAAGGGAGTAGGAAAAATAAAGGTTCTTAAGATGTTAACTTTATGTTACAAACCTATCTGCCGTGAAAAAAATGTTAGAAATTTTATTTGTGATATTAGTAGATTTAGCGAAGATTACCTGATTTTAAAAGACACAAACGATGGTAAAAAAAGTAAATGTAAATTAAAAAAATATATATCAGAAACCTCATGGCTGATGTGGTTTTCATTTTGGTCATCTTGTATTTCGTGAAAAAGATGAAATAATTTATGGTAACTTATCTTTTTTTTTTACTTTTTGAATCTTTATTCGCTGCTGGACCTACTTTTTTTGCACGTTTGTTACCTTAGAGAACTAAATTCTCGGGTAAGTTCACCTTTTACTGGTCTTGCAGTAGGAAAAATCAGACTTCAGATCAGATATTTTTGTAAATTAATGAATTTATTTGATTTCGGACACAAAGAGATCCATAGAGTGGGTTAAATGAGTGGTGGTTCGCGAATATTAAATACCACATTCTAATGGCTAATCGCCATCGCATTGGTCAATGTGATGCGGTGGCCAAGTCAATCCATTTATTTAAAACATCAAATATTTTTAATATTGATATGGTCACTATAAGATGTAGTTAGGTTAGCTTATTACGTCATAACTTAAGATAGAAGGTTCCTTAAGTAGGGACTGAATAAATTAACTGACTTGGTATTACATGGATCTCACTACTTTTTACGGTAGAAGAACTGAGTGGTGCGACTTGGCTTTTTTTACAAGTTTTGTTTTTAGTGGGATCTCATTTCTTTTTGTAGATACTAATAATGAATACAACAATACTAGACTCGAACTTGGAGCAGTCTTATTCATCGATCCTTCCAGCTCCATCATCAGACCCTGGGTACCATCTAAAGACAGAGTACTCGTCAAAACACATCAAACGAGCTCAAACTCGATGGGGTTATGTCGTTTTAAAACAGAATTCCTATGGCCGCCTTTCAGCTCCATCATCAGACCTTGGACATAATCTTAAAAATATAGTACTTGACAAGGCGAATCATACGAGTCCAAACTCGACGGAGTTGGTACCTTTAACAACGGAATTCCTATGGACACCTTCCATCTCCATCAATAGACCCTGACTACCATCTAAAGACAAAGTACTCGTCAAGACGAATCAAACGAGTACAAACTCGATGGGATTATGGCATTCTAAAATGGAGTTCCTGTGGCCAATTTCCAGCAACATCATCAGACTCAGGACATAACCTAAAGACAAAGTAATCGTCAAGATGAATCAAACGAGTCCAAACTCGATGGGGTTATGACGTTCTAAAATAGATTTCCTATGGCCACCTTCCAGTTCCATCATCAGACCCTGGATATAATTTGAAGACAAAGAACTCGTCAAGACAAATCAAACGAGTACAAATTCGATGGGGTTGGGTCGTTTTCTAACGGAGTTCCGATGGCCACCTTCCAGCTCCATCATCAGAACAGCTCCATGTCATAATAGTATTGCATTGTTAGGCGATGTAAATATACGTGCATTTCAGATCAATCGGTAAAATTCATTCGCTGATATTATAACTTTAACTTTGTAATCCTAAATGGGATTACAAAGTTATTTAAGCAGTTTGTGTATCTAGAAAACTAGACTGTTTTTTTTTAGTTTTTCCTTGATGTGTACACTAAACACGAAGCTTCTATGTCTGCTAGAAGTGCCTTAGACTTTTGATGATCGGTCAGTCAGTCAGTGAGTGACAAAACTAAGGAACTTTGATTAGTTATAATTCTTAAAATACTGGTTTTATTTGAATGAAATTTGAAATATACCGTGTTTATACAACGCCTAATTGGTTACTAAACATTCAGGATTCTAGTTTTATCCACAACGAAGTTATAGGAGGTCGAAAATGGCCTGAACTGTTTCGAGAAAAGGATGGTACGGCCGTGCCGCTTTATTGCTCGACTTGGTGGGGGCCCTGCCGCATGCTGTGCCCCCAGAAACACATATTATACTAACATATAAGGTCCCATTAAAATAGATGAACAAACTTTTAGAATTTATTCAGACCACCAAAACGGAGACAATGATAAAAAAATTATAAGAAAACCCACTAAATACTTACACGAAAAAAAATACACCGAACACTGCTGAACGCTGATCCACCTATTTTGCTGGGACTTTATTAGTGTTAAAGACAGTATACTTTGTGCATGAAATTAAAACTATTAAGTTGTTATTTTCATGTAAAGTTATTTAATTCAACAAAGTGGTGGTAACAACTATCATTAAACAACAATCTTGAACTACTATACAATCAGCTACTTGTACTATCAGCCAAACCTGGCGTAACATAATAGGATCAAGAATTGTAGGCGTGCAAAAAATCATAGAGTTGTTTCCGGTAAAGTTATTTAATACAACATAGTGTTTATTATATCTATGGTAATTAACAACTAACATTAAATAACAGTCATTATATAAAACATAGGTCATAGAGAGTATCACATAATCAGTGGTGGTGCTGGTGTTCAGGAACAACGTGCACGGTGTGACCTTCATATTTCACGTTAGCTTTAAATCTGTGAATGAAATAATAAATACATTAAGGATGGATCATGGATCAAAAAAAATTTAGTCATTATTGATCTTCACATTTTGAAATGAATAGTTTTGGGTATGAATGTGTATAGAAATATTAGTTGGGGAATATTGGATAAACAACGAATGAGATTACGAGTTATAGAGAAGTATGAAAGATTATAATTGTTAAGGGTCCTTTAAGGTAATAGTGACCGAGGTTCATTGCAAACAGACTGATATGTCTTAACAGTTATGGAACCGATAAACGTCCAAAATTGGTCAGTTAAGTCAACCTCAATTTAAACGGAGTTTATCCTACATCGTGGTGTTCAGACACACACTTTCACAAGTTATCGAACCAATAACGCTAATGAATAGATAAACCACCGATAAAAGTGCCTCAGAAACCGGGCATAAGACACGTTGCCACGACCCCAAACATTTGGGTAAGGTCAGGTGATTGACAATTATTGATTTATCAATCATGGAGACACTCACCCGGTCTTCTTGTCAGAATGATACTCTACGATCCTGATGGAGCCGTCGGGCTGAAGCAGGCTGTACACGCCCTTCACAACGTCACCATCACGAGCTTCGTGCTGGGACTTCTTGTCGCCGGTGTGAGGGTCCTCCACTTTGTACGCGAACTCGTACTTGGGATGAGACTGTAACAGACGAAACATTTAGTTAGGTACTGAATACCATGGAATTGTTACATTGTAATCATATTGCAATCTTTCATACATAGTATTCGACGTGTTTTTCTGTGGCGTGTCCATGGTGCTGCTTAATGCTCTGTGATGAGGAGGCGTGGCCGTGGTGTTCCTCGTGATGATGTTCCTCGTGTTCGTTGTGGTGCTCTTCATGTTTCTGTTCGTGATGCTCCTCGTGGTGTGCGGGCTTGTGTTCGGTCTCGTGACTTTGGTGCAGTACGATGCTCTGTGACGAGATAGCGTGACCGTGGTGGTGATCGTGACCGTCTTGCGGCCGCGCGGCGACTACAGCCAGGAGGGTGGCGACTAGAGCAACCTGAATAAAACATATATTTAGTCAAACTTGAAGCACTTCAATTGGTAGGTAACACTTCACTAATTCCAACTATGTCCAGTTGTTCACATATCCACTTTTTTCACAAATTTTAGGATGTAGTAAAATAATTCAGTAGTCATTCAATACCTTAAAGAACATGATAATGTTGTTAATTGTAGTTCTTTTGGAAACACAATTGTGACTGATATGGTAGGTATAGAAGCTCTACCCTTTTATATGAAATACTTGAACGAACGAGTGTGATCCAATTTGGGGTAAACGCGTAAATTAAATCATTCCGAACTTGTTTCTTTGGCTGTCAGTGCGATATACCTTGAGTAATTATTATTATTTCAGTGGTTTTCCTTCGAACATAATTATTCAGAAAGTAATAGTATTTTACTGCATCGTTGGTCTAGTGGTCGCAACTGCTAAGCATGAGGTCCTGGGTTCGATTCCCGGGTCAGGCAAAGTGTTATTAGGTTTTTCCATCAGGAATTTACCAGTAACAGCCACGGAGTCTGGATTTGTGCCCGATTGATGGCAATACGTTCTCCCCTATCACATGGGACTTAAACATAACTGGCGAAATGTGGGTGTACTATTAGGTAGGTACACCACTGCCTAACTCTTCGGGGATTACAGGCGTGATGCTATGTGTTATATATAATAGTATTTTACCTCACTCGAGACCGATAGGATTCAAACGACCAATATTGACAAAAACCGACTTCCAGTGTTTGAAACTCGAATAGATAACATCACGTCACGCCTGTAATGCCCGTAGGGTTAGACAGAGGCCTGTACCTAATATTACACCCACATTGCGTCATTTATGTTTAAGTACCATGTAATAGGACCTTGTAGGTTGCCTCATGAGTCTATTGGTCCAGAAGCGCGACTGCTAAGAATGAGGTCTAGAGTTTGATTCTCGGGTTGAGCAAAGTTTTGATGGGTATTTCCATCTGTCATTTCTCAGTAGCAGCCATAAAGTCAATAGGATAGCCAATTGGAATATTTTAGACAAATTGATGTTTATTGAGGACATGACTATTCATTGTCCAAATGAATGATCAAATCTAGTATAGTTTGTATCATTCATTCAAACTGTACTCTTACGAGCATAGATTTAAAAAAGTCACAATTAAATAAATTGAAAATAATAAGGAATTTTCAATTTATAAAATAAGATTTATTCTTGTACTCGTAACAATAACACAGGCACAAACTTCAAAATGTAACAGAATCAGTCCTTTTAGAAAACATTGATGAAGACGCTTCAGTAATGATGATGATGAGGCACGATGTGGTGTGTGCTGTGCTTCACGTCCGCGTGGAAGCTGAAGAAATGAAAATTACATTATAATATCGAATTGAATTATTTATTAGAATTCAACCGAGAACATAAAGTCAGCAATATATATATTTTATCTTCCTATCAAGTAAACCAATGTAAGCATAGACCAAAAATATTGGAGATTTATACACAATAGTAGGTGAACTAAGAATGATAAACAAGAGTAGTATACGTACCCGCTGTGATGGTCTCCATGGTAGTGCACATCCCTGACGGAGCCGTCAGGTTGGTGCAGCGAGTAGTGTCCGTTGACGACGTCACCGTCGCGGTGCTCGTGCTGCGACTTGTGGTCGCCCGTGTGAGAGTCCTCCACCTTGTACTCGAACTCGTACTTAGGGTGAGTCTGTAAACAAATATTACTTTAGATAACTTGTAACATGGCAATCTCAATGCGATATTTCAAAATTATACATAGTATGTACTAACGTAGTAGTCATGATGACCATGTCCGTGGTGTACTATCTGGTGATGTCCGTCGTGTTTGTGGATGTACTGGGACGAGTGGCCGTGAGCGGAGACCATCGCGACGGCTACAGCCAGCATGCAGAAAAACTACAAAATGGAGTAAAAAGTTAGTTATGAGAAATTGAAATAAATTGAACAAGAGAGCAAGATAAATGATTAGACACATTTCGAGACAGGTTACCTTAAAGAACATAATGTTGTTATGTTTTGTTGAAACTATGTTCAAAAGTGAACTGATACATAACTTCTAAACTTCCTGTGTTTTATATGATTTAAAATAGTACATTCAAGGTAATATTGATTTCTCTCTGTTAAGTCGCATACGGTAAGAGTTACGTTTCAACAATTTATTGTTTCGTAAAAACTATTAAAGACAAAACTATTTTTTAAGGTTTCGTTTGCATGCTATTAGGTCATTTGAGTTCCATCATTCTAACAGGTATTTATGGAATAGATAATTGTACTGTAAAATAGGTTTTGACAACACTACCTGAAGATGATATTCATATGAAAGCAAAAAAATGGTTGATATTCGTATGCGTAGTTTAATTAAAAATATGGAAATCACAATTAATCCTTCTCTTTCATGCTTAGCTTAGTATAGCTTACAGCACTTTTAGACCGCAGATTTGCCTTTTTTCCACTTTCAGGTTGATAACGATAAACAGGGGAGTGTTGTTTTTCTTTCAACATAAATATGTTTCAGAACTGATCGATTGACGTGCAAGTTGGTTTTTACCACTTATCAACGATTGATAGACAATTTCATTAAACTCTGTTTTTCACCACTTTCTACTAACTTGCCTGTACCTAACTAACCCGAGCTAGAAAGGGTGTAAAAATACCCTTGTCAAAGCCGAAAGGCACATAATCACTGCGATATTTTTTTTTGTTCTAGACCATAGGGGGAAACCTCCTAGCTACGGAGATATTGAGGGTCAAAGTTCCAAATATTTTACAGCTGTTTTTAGGGTTCCGAAGTCAATATGGAACCCTTATAGTTTCCTTCCGCACTATAATTCAAAGACACTTAGTACTAGAAAGCTGTAATTTGATATGAATATAGAAATAAGTTACGCCGACAAAGTGCTAAAGTAAAATATTGAATATTTTATTTTTTATGGTATCTCCAGTACACATTAAAGTGGGGATGATTTTTTTTTCTCGCGAAGTTCACTGTGTGGGAATGTCGTTGAGAAGGTCTTTAAAAAATGTAGCGATTGCTCAAACAGTTTTCCTATTATGGGATTCGTTTGTGAAATATTAAGCTTTAAATTGCAAATTTTTGTTAGACTCAAGTTTGGCAACCTAAACCACCTATACGAGTTGTGTTTGGGCGTGTGAAAAAAATTATGGTAGTAGCATATTTATCAAAAATAAATGTAAAACTATCACAGCTAAGTAGGCTTTACAAGTTTTCGAGTAATAGTCGACTAACTTGTAAAATGTACTTGTATGAAATATTTTCATAACATTATGTATGGGAGCGCAGGTCTCAAAACTGCAAATGTAAGTTTGTTTTATTTTTACAATAAAAATCATCGTTCGGAGGCAGGTAGGCAGGGTGGTTAATCTATATATATATATCTAGTTGCCCATCAAAATATATCTTATATATTTTGATGGGCAACTACGGAACCCTACATTGTGTGTGGTCCGACATGCACTTGGCCGGTTTTTTATGCTAGTTTATCAGGTTAAATGACCCGTTTACTCTTCGAAGCATTCACTAGCACAATGTTTTAAGAGTTTGAGACACACCTTGAGAAAAATGAGATTTTCCAACCCAAAGAAAAAAGTCATTTCCCAGCAATCATTTTTGCCTAGGGGTACCTACTAGTTTGATGTACATAATGCTTGGTTGGCTTCTTTCGTTCGACGGAAATTACGTTATAGTGTCTCGGGGTTTGTAATTCGACGGTATGATACCTCCGTACCTCAGAAAGCACGTTACAGTCATGTGTTGGTCCTACGCCTGATGTCTCTTTAGTCGCATCGAATTGCCGACCCATCGGATAATGAGGATAGTGGAACAAAGTGTGCACCTGTGTCTGAGTACATACTTGTGCACTAAAATTTCTCCAGCACCAATGGTTAATCTTCGCTAAGATTGGCCGTCGTGATCGTGACCGAAAATAGTAAGAAGGACTATTATTCAAACAAAATTGACGGCACGGTTGGCCCACTGGCTAAGCGATTGGACTGCTGCGCTGCGTGTCGCGGGTTCGATCCCCGCACGGAACAAATATTGAATGGCCTGCAGATAGTTGTTTCGGGTCTGGGTATTTGTGTATGTGACTTTATATGTTTGTGATCGCACCCATACAGGAGAAAATCCTAGTGTGGTGCAACGTTTTTAAAAAAATATAAATATATATTCGAAATTATTAATGTAGCAGGGCTGATAGTGCTCGTCACGAAATCACTAATGGGTTATTAATCAATATTTTCTTTGTTAATCGTCGGCTATTCTACCACCTATCAGATAACCAAAAATGCTGTTGATGGCCACAGGTGTGCTCGGTGGACCCTTGATATTATCCAGTAGCAGTATGCTATCCAGATAGTCAGATCCCAGTAGCAGTTCAACAGGCCGCGTTGAGCGCAATTCTGGGTCTGCTAGATCAAGATTTTGTAGGTGTTGAAACTTCTGAATATTCCCAATTGATTTAGGAAGATTGGCAGTGTAGCTAGTCAGGTTAGGTAAGAGAAGAGCTTCGATGTGAAGCTTCGGTTCGGGTTTGTTGTGAGGTGTGACCTCGCACAACACGTAACCGCGTGGTTGGACTTCGCCACCAATACCGGTGAGAGTGGTGCCTGCCCGCGCGGAGTACCGCGGCAGGCCGAGACGTTGGACGCACGACTCAATGTTAATCTACTGACTTTGATTTTTTGAATTATTGTTGTTATGAGTAATCTACATTTACAAAACTTAAGCAAATGATCATCAACGCCAGCTAGAATCAATGATGATGCTGGTGTATAGGAACACTGTGTTTGATTTTGCTGAAGTGCACCCTACTTTATTATGATGATGTGGATTCAATATTAAGTATTAAGGAATAATTATTTAGTATTCTAGAAATGTATTACCTAGATCTTAGTAGCCTTGTCCAAACTAGACGGGGTCGGCTTCCAGTCTAACTGGATGCAGCTGAATACCAGTATTTTTCATGGAGCGACCAGTTTTTTTTGGATAGACCTATCTGCCCCCATAATCCAGTTAGTACTGAGTAATACGATCCCCTTAATAAGACTCTTGGTGCCAGATTTTCGGTCAACTGTCTACCTGTTATTACTGTCAAAGTTCTACAAATGGCAGCCAAGAGCCAAGAAGCTTAGCGTACTTTCCAAGGCACGGAGGAAACTCGGTGCGTAATTAGTGGTTACCCATCCATAGACCAACAAGCGGAACTTAACCTAACGATTGATCCGAACGCCTGTTATTATCTAGCCACGAGTTCCATATTGAGCCTAGAATTATGTAGGTGATATAGAATAGTAATCAGGTCATTTTCAGGTCTGGCAAATCATAATAGGATCAAAAATAGTAAGTATGCAAAAACACAAAGTAAAGTTGTTTTCGGTAAAGTTATTTAATACAACATAGGTAATAGTAACAACTAACATTAAATAACAGTCCTTAACTAAATCGTAGGTCAAAGAGAGTATCACAGAATCAGTGGTGGTGCTGGTGTTCAGGAACAATGTGTTTGGCGTGACCTTCGTACTTTACGTTGGCGTTGAATCTGTGAATGACAAAAACATTAATAAATATTGCTGTGCCATTATTGTGCCATTGACTGGCCGCTGAACCGCTCATTACTTCTTAATGGTGTATTTCGAAACCATGAAGGAACTCACCCGGTTTTCTTGTCAGCGTGGTACTCGACGATCCTGATCCTACCATCAGGCTGGTGCAGGCTGTACACACCTTTCACGACGTCACCGTCGCGTGACTCGTGCTGAGACTTCTTGTCACCGGTGTGAGGGTCCACTACCTTGTATGCGAACTCGTACTTGGGATGAGACTGTATCAATTCAAGGGAGAGATTCGGAGTTAGTTATGGTACAGAATTTAAGTAAAAACAAAAACAAATTAACATTTTTAGTGAAAAGTTTTCATACATAGTACTCGACGTGTTTCTCGGTGGCTTTTCCGTGGTGCTGCTTGATGCTCTGTGATGAGGAGGCGTGACCGTGGTGTTCCTCGTGATGGTAATCATGACCATCTTGAGGCCTTGCGGCGACCACAGCCAGAAGGGTGGCGACTAGAGCAACCTGTGAAGAATATTTGGTTGAATTTTAAGCACTTGAACTTGGTACCCACTCACACTTCACTTATTTGAACTTTCATAGTTGTTCACTAATTCACTTTTTACACACTTCTTTGTAAGCCAGTAATAAAGTAGTAATTCAATACCTTAAATAACATGATAATGTTGGTTAATGCAGTTCTTTTGGAGACACAATTGTGACTGATATGGTAGGTATGGAAGATTTGTCCTTTTATATGAAATACACGAATATACAGAGTGTGATCCAATTTCTCGTAAACGCGTAAATTAAATAAAACAAACCAAACTTGTTATTTCGCCAATAACATGATTGGCTGACAGAGCGACAATTATTTACAGCAAACCTTGAAAGATTTTTAAGTCAATAGTTTACTTTTCTCCGAATGTTTGGTGAGAGCAATTGTATTATGAGGTTCAGACAAATGTTGATGAAAAACAAGCTTGAGAATCTACCGAAGCCAAACCAAGCATAGTACTTAACTATCAAACGCAATAATTAAGCCAAAAAAGCTAAGTCTTCATCACTGATTTTAGTAAAAATAAAAAAATAATGAAATCATTTATTACATCATGCATTCATAGCTTAAAAAAAACCGGCCAAGAGCGTGTCGGGCCACGCTCAGTGTAGGGTTCCGTAGATAATAAAATATTATGTAAACGAAGTTAAAAAAAAAATACGGGCAAATGAAACTTGACCTCTGGATTGTATAGGCGCTCATACGATTCAGGGACCAAATTATATTGGTTAACTGCAGTTTCCATCTGTTGTTTCCATCCAAGTTCAAAATAATTTTCCTAGAAAGTCCTTATAAAGTTCTACTTTTCAGATTTTTTTCGTATTTTCTAAACTTATGGTTCAAAAGTTAGAGGGGGGGGGACGCTTTGTTTTTTACTTTTGGAGCGATTATTTCCGAAATTATTGACATTATCAAAAAATGATTTTAGTAAACCCCTATTCATTTTTAAATACCTTTCCAACAATATATCACACATTAGGGTTAAAATTAAAAAAAAAAACACTTCCCACTTTACATATAGGGGGGCTACCCTAATAAAACATTTTTTTCCAATTTTTATTTTAGCACTTTGTCGGCGTGATTGATACACATATTGGTCCCAAATTTCAGCTTTCTAGTGCTAACGGTCACAGAGATTAAGCGAGGACGGACAGACAGACAGACAGACAGACAGACATGGCGAAACTATAAGGGTTCCTAGTTGACTACGGAACCCTAAAAATGCAGTAAAAATAACGCTCAATCTATCATTCTAGATTATGTGCGCTATCGATTAAATATTAACCCTTAATTGGGCGCGCCTAAAAAGTTGCATAAGCGGTCGCGAGGGGTGTTTGGCACCCCAGATTTAGGAAATTAAATAAAATACGAAATACATGCAAAATCAGACTTTTATTAATTAGAACATTTGAACTTACATATTAATCAACTTTTAAACGTATTTTTAACATAATTAACTTTCTTTTAAATATGAAAAATATTTTTTTACTAATCCTAGTTTTTATCGTCACAATTTTGACAGACTATATTCATATGGTCATTGCACACATGTTTTTGGCATTTCGAACATTCGGTCTTTGTTTTCCTGTCCTTACTTTACTTTACACTTTTAACATTTATTACTTGTCAAATTACAATGTTTTAAAACGGATATAATGAAATTAACAATGATCCACTACCTCGGAATTTAGACCACACAAACAGTCACCTGGGGTGTCGTGCACCCCAAACATGCTCTCCGAGTCCAACTGTTCACAACAGAGCGTCGCTCGCAACTGAATCGTGTACGTTTTACGTGTTTACGAAGCTACCTAGAAGGCCAACGCGCTAAATTCAAATTTTAAAAAGTTGTGAGCCTGGAAACCTGCTCTGGGGTGCATGACACCCCACGCGACCAATTAAGGGTTAAATGAATTACTCGCTAACAGTCCCCTGTTTTATACATTCTAGCGGTGAAATATGATTTTAATATATTTTTTATTTATCGAGCCTTTTATGTTTTCTAACTTATTAGCTGTTTCCTTAGGCAAATCATTCAGTATACTTGGAAGAGCATACGTCCAGACCCTCCTCCCGTATTTATTGTTTACTCTCGGCAGTTTATACAAAGGCAAGTACGACAGGTTACGAACAAAATTAGGTCTACTTATTTTCTGTAACTTACTCATATTTCAGTTAATAAGCCAAATGATGATAACCGTACGTAACCCACGTTGACGACAGTTCATTAATTTTAAAACAGTACTCTTATTCACAGTCAGAAGACAAACCGAAAAATAAAGAAGTTGTTTTTTTTTTTAATTTTGATTTATTCTTACACACGTAGTAAACATTATAGACACACACATCAATATAACAGAATCAATTCTTTGAACAGACAATATTTTCAGTAATGATGATGATGATGAGGCACGATGTGGTGTGTGCTGTGCTTCACGTCCGCGTGGAAGCTGGGGAGAAACATGAAAGAAACTTTATATAATTGAAATGCATTATTTTAAGGCAACACGACATAGGATAGCAGCCTCATTGGTCAAATGGTATGTTCAACTGGGTAACTAGTATGTATAGTTCATGGGCAGTAGGATGAACCAACTCATAAGTTTTGCTACCAACGAAATAACTGTAAGACTATACATACCCACTGTGATGGTCTGCGTGGTAGTGCACATCCCTGACGGAGCCGTCAGGTTGGTGCAGCGAGTAGTGTCCCTTGACGACGTCACCGTCGCGGTGCTCGTGCTGCGACTTGTGGTCGCCCGTGTGAGAGTCCTCCACCTTGTACTCAAACTCGTACTTAGGGTGAGTCTGTAAACAAATATTACTTTAGATAAGTAACATGGCAATCTTAATAATATATTGCAAAGTTATAGAACGAATCTACTAACGTAGTAGTCATGATGACCATGTCCGTGGTGTACTATCTGGTGATGTCCGTCGTGTTTGTGGATGTACTGGGATGAGTGGCCGTGAGCGAAGACCATCGCGACGGCTACAGCCAGCATGCAGAACAGCTAAAATAATAAAAATATATGAGATCTATTGAAAATGTTACTATTTATTTAGAGCAAGACAAAATAGTTTATGCGTTGACACATTTAAACACATAAGTGGCTTTCTCTAAAAGTTTTATCTACATCCTTGTCACATACCTTGACGAACATCTTGTTGTTGTTATGGTTGAAACTAAACCCAAGAGTGAACTGATACATAACTTCTAAGCCTCCCGTGTTTTATATGATTTAAAATAGTGTATTCAAGGTAGTATTGATTTCTCTCAATGAAGAATTACGTTTCAACAATTATTGTTTCGTAAAAGCCATTATAGACATAATTTTAAGTTTTGTTTGCATGCTATTAGGTCATTTGGCTTCCATAATTCTAACTAGGCTTATTAGATACAATAGGTATATGTTTATTGACATAGATTATCTTACGCTAAAAGACGTTTTGACAACACTACCTGAAGTTGACATTCATCTGAAAGCAAAAAATGGTTGATTTCATTTGGGTTCAATTAAAAATATGGGTTTCTTCCTCCACCCTTCTCTTTCATGCTTGACTTAGATAATACTAGCTTGCAGCACTTTTAAACCGCAGCTTTGTCTTTTCATTTAGAATAGTATTAGGATTTTGTCCTGTATTGTATTAGGAGTTTTTATTGTCAGTCTAATAGTGCTGTCTAATTTAGGGATACAGTACACAATAAATGAGTTTTGCACCTTGAGTTTGAAAACGATAAACAGTTCCCCCTGTTTATTGATTTGTCGTTTTGTTTTTCTTTCAGCATAAACGTGCTTCAGAACTGATCGATCGATTGATTTGGACGGCACGGTTGGCGTAGTGGCTCAAGCAATGGACTGCTGCGCTGCATGTCGCGGGTTCGATCCCCGCACGGTAAAATATTTGTATGACCTACAGATAGTTGTTCCGGGTCCGGGTATTTGTGTATGTGAGTTTAAATGTTTGTGAACGCACCCACGATACAGAAGAAATTCCTAGTGTGGGGCAAAGTTTTATTAAAAACAAGTAAATTGATGAGCAAGGTCGTTTATTACGACTGATCAAGGATTGATTTGAATTTTCAAAGGAATTTAAACCACTAGAATTGAATTCCACTAAGCATTGCAATAACCTGCCTGTAACTAGACCGAGCCGATATTAAGAGTTGTTGGACCACGAGGAAACAGCCTATAATTTCTCTAACACCGATGGCTAATCATCGCTAAAATTGCCTGTCGTGACCGAAAACGGTTAGGAGGACTATTATTATAATTATCAAACAATTAATTATTCAAAATTAATGCAACAGGGCTGACAATCCTTGTCACGAAATTACTAACGGGTTATTCATACGAACATTTTCTTTGTTAATCGTCGGCATGGGAAAATTAAAGAATATTAAAATTACTTTTCTGTACCTTCTTTTACTTTTTGAACTCTTATTGTTACGAGTATAAGTAATCCACATTTACAAAAACTTAAACAAATCATCATCAACGCCAGCTAGAATCAATGAAGAATGCTGGTGTATAGAAACACTGTGTATTATGATGATGTGGATTCAAACGTAAAGACTTTGAAACTGAAACGTTACTTCTTAAGGCTTGCATTTTAATTCTTACACTAAGGCCCGTTAGACCAGTAAAGGTTACGTTTGTGTTTCAGTATAATTATTTAGTTTTCTAGACATATTTACCCCACAATTAAGTCAGTACTAGGTAATACGATACCCCTTGATGAGACTCTTGGTGTCAGATTTTCGGTCTTCTGTCTACCTGTTACTACTGTCAAAGTTCTACAAATGGCAGTCATTAGCCGAGAAGCTTAGCGTACTTTCCAAGGCACGTAGGAAACTCGGTACGTGATAAGTGGTCACCCATCCATAGACCAACAAGCGCAACTTAACCTAAAGATTGATCCGAACGCCTGTTATTATCTAGCCATGAGCTCCATATTGAGCCTAGAATTATGGAGGTGATATAGAATAGTAATCAGGTCATTTTCAGGTCTGGCAAATCATAATTGGATCAAAAATAGTAAGTGTGCAAAAAAGTCAAGTAAAGTTGTTTTCGGTAAAGTTATTTAATACAACATAGGTAATAGTAACAACTAACATTAAATAACAGTCCTTAACTAAATCGTAGGTCAGAGAGAGTATCAGAGAATCAGTGGTGGTGCTGGTGTTCAGGAACAATGTGTTTGGCGTGACCCTCGTACTTTACGTTGGCGTTGAATCTGTGAATGACAAAAACATTAATAAATATTGCTGTGCCATTATTGTGCCATTGGCTGGCCGCTGAACCGCTCATTACTTCTTAATGGTGTATTTCGAAACCATGAAGGAACTCACCCGGTTTTCTTGTCAGCGTGGTACTCGACGATCCTGATCCTACCATCAGGCTGGTGCAGGCTGTACACACCTTTCACGACGTCACCGTCGCGTGACTCGTGCTGAGACTTCTTGTCACCGGTGTGAGGGTCCACTACCTTGTATGCGAACTCGTACTTGGGATGAGACTGTATCAATTCAAGGGAGAGATTCGGAGTTAGTTATGGTACAGAATTTAAGTAAAAACAAAAACAAATTAACATTTTTAGTGAAAAGTTTTCATACATAGTACTCGACGTGTTTCTCGGTGGCTTTTCCGTGGTGCTGCTTGATGCTCTGTGATGAGGAGGCGTGACCGTGGTGTTCCTCGTGATGGTAATCATGACCATCTTGAGGCCTTGCGGCGACCACAGCCAGAAGGATGGCGACTAGAGCAACCTGTGAAGAATATTTGGTTGAATTTTAAACACTTGAACTTGGTACCCACTCACACTTCACTTATTTGAACTTTCTTATTTGTTCACTAATTCAGTTTTTTACACACTTCTTTATAAGCCAGTAATTAAGTAGTAATTCAATACCTTAAAGAACATGATAATGTTGGTTAATGCAGTTCTTTTGGAAACACAACTGTGACTGATATGGTAGGAATGGAAGGTTTGTCCTTTTATATGAAATACACGAATGTACAGAGTGTGATCCAATTTCTCGTAAACTCGTTTTAATAAAACAAACCAAACTTGTTATTTCGCCAATAACATGATTGGCTGACAGAGCGACAATTATTTACAGCAAACCTTGAAAGATTTTTAAGTCAATAGTTTACTTTTCTCCTTATATATTATAGTTACTCCTTATATTATTAATAGTTTACTCCGAATGTTTGGTGAGAGCAATTGTATTATGAGGTTCAGACAAATGTTGACGAAAAACAAGCTTGAAAATCTACCGAAGCCAAACCAAGCATAGTACTTAACTATCAAACGCAATAATTAAGTCAAAAAAGCTAAGTCTTTATCACTGATTTTAGTAAAAATAAAAAAAAATGAAATTATTTATTACATCATGCATTCATAGATTAAAAAATACAATAAAAATAACGCTCAATCTATCATTCTAGATTATGTGCGCTATCGAATAAATATTAAATGAATTACTCGCTAACAGTCCCCTGTTTTATACATTCTAGCGGTGAAATATGATTTTAATATATTTTTTATTTATCGAGCCTTTTTGTTTTCTAACTTATTAGCTGTTTCCTTAGGCAAATCATTCAGTATACTTGGAAGAGCATACGTCCAGACCCTCCTCCCGTATTCATTGTTTACTCTCGGCAGTTTATACAAAGGCAAGTACGACAGGTTACGAACAAAATTAGGTCTACTTATTTTCTGTAACTTACTCATATTTCAGTTAATAAGCCAAATGATGATAACCGTACGTAACCCACGTTGACGACAGTTCATTAATTTTAAAACAGTACTCTTATTCACAGTCAGAAGACAAACCGAAAAATAAAGAAGTTGTTTTTTTTTTAATTTTGATTTATTCTTACACACGTAGTAAACATTATAGACACAAACATCAATATAACAGAATCAATTCTTTGAACAGACAATATTTTCAGTAATGATGATGATGATGAGGCACGATGTGGTGTGTGCTGTGCTTCACGTCCGCGTGGAAGCTGGGGAGAAACATGAAAGAAACTTTATATAATTGAAATGCATTATTTTAAGGCAACACGACATAGGATAGCAGCCTCATTGGTCAAATGGTATGTTCAACTGGGTAACTAGTATGTATAGTTCATGGGCAGTAGGATGAACCAACTCATAATTTTTGCTACCAACGAAATAACTGTAAGACTATACATACCCACTGTGATGGTCTGCGTGGTAGTGCACATCCCTGACGGAGCCGTCAGGTTGGTGCAGCGAGTAGTGTCCCTTGACGACGTCACCGTCGCGGTGCTCGTGCTGCGACTTGTGGTCGCCCGTGTGAGAGTCCTCCACCTTGTACTCGAACTCGTACTTAGGGTGAGTCTGTAAACAAATATTACTTTAGATAAGTAACATGGCAATCTTAATAATATATTGCAAAGTTATAGAACGTATCTACTAACGTAGTAGTCATGATGACCATGTCCGTGGTGTACTATCTGGTGATGTCCGTCGTGTTTGTGGATGTACTGGGACGAGTGGCCGTGAGCGGAGACCATCGCGACGGCTACAGCCAGCATGCAAAACAGCTAAAATAATAAAAATATATGAGATCTATTGAAAATGTTACTATTTATTTAGAGCAAGATAAAATAGTTTATGCGTTGACACATTTAAACACTTAAGTTGCTTTCTCTAAAAGTTTTATCTACATCCTTGTCACATACCTTGACGAACATCTTGTTGTTGTTATGGTTGAAACTAAATCCAAGAATGAACTGATACATAACTTCTAAGCCTCCCGTGTTTTATATGATTTAAAATAGTGTATTCAAGGTAGTATTGATTTCTCTCTATAAAGTCGCATACGGTAAGAATTACGTTTCAACAATTATTGTTTCGTAAAAGCCATTATAGACATAATTTTAAGTTTTGTTTGCATGCTATTAGGTCATTTGGCTTCCATAATTCTAACTAGGCTTATTAGATACAATAGGTATTTGTTTATTGCCATAGATCATCTTACGCTAAAAGACGTTTTTACAACACTACCTGAAGTTGACATTCATCTGAAAGCAAAAAATGGTTGATTTAATTTGGGTTCAATTAAAAATATGGGTTTCTTCCTCCATCCTTCTCTTTCATGCTTGACTTAGATAATACTACCTTGCAACACTTTTAAACCGCAACTTTGTCTTTTTATTTAGAATAGTATTAGGATTTTGTCCTGTATTGTTTTAGGAGTTTTTATTGTCAATCAAATAGTGCTGTCTAATTTAGGGACACAGTACACAATAAATGAGTTTTTCACTTTGAGTTTGAAAACGACAGTTACCCTGTTTTGTTTTTCTTTCAGCATAAACGTGCTTCAGAACTGATCGATTGATGAGCATGGTCGTTTATTCTACTGATCAAGGATTGATTTGGATTTTCAAAGGAAATTTAAACCACTAGAATTGAATTCCACTAAGCATTTCAATAACCTGCCTGTAACTAGCCGCAGCCGATATTAATATGAATTCATTGTTGATTTTCATACACAGTAAACTAGAAGCACGGTGACCCCAACGACTGTGGCATTTATAACGACAGCGTAGTCAAGACTAAAAAAGTGGTGTGATAACTGGTGAGCGTTGGGTCCTAGGTTTGATCACCTGGTCGGGCAAACAGTGCTATTGGGTTTTTCATTAGAAATTTCGTAGTAGTGTCTCAGGGTTTGTAATTCGACGGTATGATACATCCGTACCTCAGAAAGCATGTTAAACCGTTGCGTTGGTCCTACGCCTGATGTCTCTCCGGTCGCAACGAATTGCCGTCCCATCGGATAATAAGGGTAAAGAAACAAAGTGTGCAACTGTGTCTGCGCATATATTTGTGCACTATATTTTACATGCGGTGAAATTAGAGCCACTTTATGACCAAGTGTGTTGAAAAGCATATTATGGTGGTGTATATAGTACAATATACTTTATTGTGATGATGTGGATTCAAACGTAAAGAGTTTGAAATTGCATTTGAATTTCAACAGTATAGGTTTCGTTTGCGTTTCAATATAATAATTATTTAGTTATATTCTAGAAATGTATAGCCTAGATCTGCGTAGCCTTGTCCAAACTAGACGGGGTCGGCTTCCACCAGTATTATTCATGGAGCGACTACCTATCTGTCCCCACAATACAGTTCGTACTAAGTAATACGATCCCCTTAATAAGACTCTTGGTGCCAGATTTTCGGTCCACTGTCTACCTGTTATTACTGTCAAAGTTCTACAAATGGCAGCCAAGAGCCAAGAAGCTTAGCGTACTTTCCAAGGCACGGAGGAAACTCGGTGCGTAATTAGTGGTTACCCATCCATAGACCAACAAGCGGAACTTAACCTAACGATTGATCCGAACGCCTGTTATTATCTAGCCACGAGTTCCATATTGAGCCTAGAATTATGTAGGTGATATAGAATAGTAATCAGGTCATTTTCAGGTCTGGCAAATCATAATAGGATCAAAAATAGTAAGTGTGCAAAAACACAAAGTAAAGTTGTTTTCGGTAAAGTTATTTAATACAACATAGGTAATAGTAACAACTAACATTAAATAACAGTCCTTAACTAAATCGTAGGTCAAAGAGAGTATCATTGAATCAGTGGTGGTGCTGGTGTTCAGGAACAGTGTGTTTGGCGTGACCCTCGTACTTTACGTTGGCGTTGAATCTGTGAATGACAAAAACATTAATAAATATTGCTGTGCAATTATTGTGCCATTGACTGGCCACTGAACCGTTCATTACTTCTTAATAGCGTATTTCAAAACCATGAAGGAACTCACCCGGTTTTCTTGTCAGCGTGGTACTCGACGATCCTGATCCTACCATCAGGCTGGTGCAGGCTGTACACACCTTTCACGACGTCACCGTCGCGTGATTCGTGCTGAGACTTCTTGTCGCCGGTGTGAGGGTCCACTACCTTGTATGCGAACTCGTACTTGGGATGAGACTGTATCAATCCAAGGGAGAGATTCGGAGTTAGTTATGGTACAGAATTTAAGTAAAAACAAAAACAAATTAACATTTTTAGTGAAAAGTTTTCATACATAGTACTCGACGTGTTTCTCGGTGGCTTTTCCGTGGTGCTGCTTGATGCTCTGTGATGAGGAGGCGTGACCGTGGTGTTCCTCGTGATGGTAATCATGACCATCTTGAGGCCTTGCGGCGACCACAGCCAGAAGGGTGGCGACTAGAGCAACCTGTGAAGAATATTTGGTTGAATTTTAAGCACTTGAACTTGGCACCCACTCATGCTTCACTTATTTGAACTTTTATAGTTGTTCACTAATTCACTTATTACACACTTCTTTGTAAGCCAGTAATTAAGTAGTAATTCAATACCTTAAATAACATGATAATGTTGGTTAATGCAGTTCTTTTGGAGACACAATTGTGACTGATATGGTAGGTATGGAAGGTCTGTCCTTTTATATGAAATACACGAATATACAGAGTGTGATCCAATTTTTCGTAAACGCGTAAATTAAATAAAACAAACCAAACTTGTTATTTCGCCAATAACATGATTGGTTAACAGAGCGACAATTATTTATAGCAAACCTTGAAATATTTTTAAGTCAACAGTTTATCTTTCTCCGAATTTTTGGTGAAAGCAATTGTATTATGAGGTTCAGAAAAATGTTGATGAAAACCAAGCTTGAGAATCTACCGAAGCCAAATCAAGCGTAGTAGGTACTTAACTATCAAACGCAACAATTGAGGCAACAAAGCTGTCTTCATCGCTGACTTTAGCTATTACGCCAAATGATGATAACTGTACCTAACCTACGGTTGACGATAATTCATTAATTTTAAAACTGTGCTCTTATCCAAAGTCGGAAGAGAAAATGAAAAATAAAAAAGTTGTTTTCTTTTTAATTTTGATTTATTAATACACACGTAGTAAATATGTAAAAACTAACATCAATATAACACAATCAGTTCTTTTAGCAGACAATATTAAAGACGCTTCAGTAATGATGATGATGAGGCACGATGTGGTGTGTGCTGTGCATCACGTCCGCGTGGAAGCTGAGGAAATAAAATGCATTTTAATACAACTGAAGAATTAACAATTTACGACTAAATACAATCAGCTGAAGCTTTTGCTACACTTACCCGCTGTGATGGTCTGCGTGGTAGTGCACGTCCCTGACGGAGCCGTCAGGTTGGTGCAGCGAGTAGTGTCCCTTGACGACGTCACCGTCGCGGTGCTCGTGCTGCGACTTGTGGTCGCCCGTGTGAGAGTCCTCCACCTTGTACTCGAACTCGTACTTAGGGTGAGTCTGGAAACGAACAGTAATGTAGAAATATAGCAATGTAATCTGATTGCGATATTGCAAAATTATAGATAGCATGTACTAACGTAGTAGTCATGATGACCATGTCCGTGGTGTACTATCTGGTGATGTCCGTCGTGTTTGTGGATGTACTGGGACGAATGGCCGTGAGCGGAGATCATCGCGACGGCTACAGCCAGCATGCAGAACAGCTAAAATAATAAATATATGAGCTATATTGAAAAAGTAATTATTTATTTAGCGCAAGATAAAATAGTCTTAACGTGGATACATTTAAAGGCTTTCATTGCTTTCTCTAGAAGTTTTATTTACATCCTTGTCACATACCTTGACGAACATCTTGTTGTTGATATGGTTGAAACTAAACCCAAGAGTGAACTGATACATAACTTCTAAGCCTCCCGTCTTTTATATGACTTTAAAATAAAACATTCAAGGTAGGATTAATTTCTCTCAATTAAATCGCATACGGTAAGAGTGTTACGCTTTGATTACAATCGTTTCATAAAGGCTATTAAAGACATAATTTTGACATTTGATTGCGTGGTGTTAGATCATTATTTTGTAGTTCACAGGTCTAGCAGGAGGAATATGTAGAGGTTGGCATACTTGTATCCTTGCTAGAAAAAAAGATGATACAACACTTTATGACTATCATTTATTATGAAAATTAAGCTGAGCAGAAGTTAAATAGCGATCGTTTGATTAGCTTATTATGTCCCATTGCTGGGCAAAAGCCTCTCCAATTCATTTCCTACCCTCTCGGTGTTTTTGTACCAACCAGTCAGGAACGAGTCCAAATCGTCAAGCCAGTGTTTTTTGGGTCTGCCTCGGGGACGACGACCGACTTCAGGCACCTACCGTGTGACTATTCTGGGCCATCTATCCTGACCCTTCCTGAAAATGTGACCGGTCCAGTCCGATTATATCCTCGTTTTGTGTTATGTATTCGATAGGTAACTTTGATGCGTAAAATGCTACACTCCATCGTTTTTTGGCAAACTTAAAGTTTGGACTTCTGACGATGACGCTACAAACTATGAAGCCTACAATAAGTCTGGGTGCCTAATAGGGTAGGATAGGCAGGGTATACACATATCGAGAAACTCACACTTCAGTGAGTTAAGATATGAAAAAAAACATTCTGTATTTCTTTTTGTAGGTACACTAACAGCACCATTATAGACAGAAACTCTTTGTTAAGCAACAAAAAGTTTCTGTCTATAATGGTGATTTTTACAATACTATAACTAGCAAAATTGCTACAATTTTAGTTTGAGCGTTTTTAGAAGCTAATTCCTATGTGTTGTGGAAACTGTAGTTGAATTTCAAAATGTTCCTATTTCAACCCTCCATGATCATAGTTTACTTAGTTCTTTGCTCCATTAGCCATTAAATGTGTGTATCATTAAAAAGCGCTATTAGATTTGCATTTTTTTTCAATTCTTTGAATAAAGAATTTAATGGATGAATTCAGAACACAGACCGTTCTAATTGAACCCATCTCTGCAATTGCCAATCTATTGCTCCAAAATGGAAATAGGTACGAATACTGCTAATGATGACGAAGAACTAATGAACAGACTTTATGTTCAGCAGTTGCACTTGCGACTTTCAAACCAACGATGTAGGCTAATGTATAGTCAGTTTATTGTTCGTTGTTTAAGATACCATATCTTAAGAGTCATGCAGGGTACTCGTATATAGTCAAGTTGGAAAATAATAAGTAAAAACTTTTATATAATGTTTATTATAATAACAAAACGATATTTACAACAGCTTTAACAAGTCTTCATTAACAACAAATATCACAGAATCAATGATGGTGGTGGTGTTCAGGAACAATGTGCTTGGCGTGACCCTCACGTCTCACGTTGGCGTTGAATCTATAAATAGAGAAAACATGGTGAAATAAACAAGCAACTTTACTTATAAATACTTTACTTATAACTTTACTTAAACTACTAAAAAGAAGAAGATGATAATATATTAAAATGAAGCTTTTTAAGCTCAGTAGGTATGCTCACCCGCTAAAATAAAGACATACTTACCCAGTTTTCTTGTCAGCGTGGTACTCAACGATCCTGACGGTTCCATCAGCCTCGTGCAAGCTGTACACGCCCTTCACGACATCACCGTCTCGGGTTTCGTGCTGAGATTTCTTGTCACCGGTGTGAGGATCCTCTACTTTGTACGCAAACTCGTACTTAGGATGAGACTGTAATAAAGTGACGGTTAGTTATTACCCCTCCAAAAAGGATATGGTAATATCAATTAACTTTTGGAACATCGTCATACATAGTACTCGACGTGTTTCTCGGTAGCTTTTCCGTGGTGCTGCTTGATGCTCTGTGATGAGGAGGCGTATCCATGGTGGTGCTCGTAACTATGACCGTCTTGTGACTGCGCAGCAACCACAGCGAGGAGGGAGGCAAGTAGAGCAACCTGTATGACACAATTATTCTCGCTAAGATTTACTTCTCTCTAGATGTTTCTGCACTATATCTATTGCCAATATTGCAAAATAATGAATATTGTCTTGTTTCAACACGTATTTACATTAAATTAGATGGCTACTATCTTTATAATGTTCCAAATACCTTAAATGACATGGTTTAATTTTTTTATTGCGTTTCCTTCAAAACCGCAGCTGTGAGTGATGTCGAAGAAACCAAGTATGTCTTTTTATACACAAAAGTGTATGATCTGGTTTTTTGGTACTACGTAAATTAAATAAAACCGAACTCGTTCTTTCGCCAACAATATGATTTAAGTTCACGATGCGATTTATTAAAACCTTGAATGTTATACTAAAACTTTAACTTTCTCTGGATATTTCAAGATTTTATTTTATTAGAGTAAACTAACTATGTACATTATAATTAAATACTATGAAATAAACATACATAAACTAAACTAAACGAAGCTTAACACAAACTAACTACAAAAGGGCATCGAAAAACTCCTTCTCAACGCTGTCAGTAGGTAAAGTGCCCAAGAGACTGGCAGCGTTGCCGCGATGAATGGCAACACTTAGCAACACTTTCAAGATTTCAGGTACTTAATAAGTAAATGTCGTCTTATTTTAAGTTTTGCATACCAAAAATGGTAAAGATGAGTATCCTTTAACGTAATATTACACAGAATTACTACCTCATCTACTTCGCCTTTTATCAATTATGTTGGTGTCGGCTTTCAGTCTAAATGAATGTACCTGCATAACATAATGTTAAAATGGAGCGGCTGCCTGTCTGACCTCCACAACCTAGATACCATCTTTCAACCCATAATATGCGTATAAATGTTTTGATTTGATTTAGAATTCTTTAAATTTCAAAGATCTAAACATTTCGGTAATTGCATCTGTCATCTGTTTTACAGGGGCCTCCAAAAATTAGGAAAAATTCCAAGAGTGATGATTATGTGACAATACGGGTCTGCGTAAGCTTTTTCGCAAATATTGAGGTCAGCATTTATGTTTAGAAGCAGTTTTTTTTTATGTAGTGAGGTTTTTTGGTTAATGAAAAAGTTCTATTTCAATCCTTTACATGTACAATTACTTTTCAGAACAAGCTACTTCCTGGCTCCTAAATAAGAATGTTTATTATAGGAAATCAATAAGACAAAAAAAAACTATTGGACACGTTTTTATTTTGATAAAAGAGGGTTGTCACATCATAACATAACTAGAGATTAAACAACAGAGTCGAAGTTCACTAAATAACATTGACAAAAGATTTCAGTAATGATGGTGATGAGGCACGATGTGGTGTGTGCTGTGCTTCACGTCCGCGTGGAAGCTGAGGAAAAAAAATGCATTTTAATACAACTAAAGAATTAACAATTTATGACTAAATACAATCAGCTGAAGCTGTTGCTACACTTACCCGCTGTGATGGTCTGCGTGGTAGTGCACATCCCTGACGGAGCCGTCAGGTTGGTGCAGCGAGTAGTGTCCCTTGACGACGTCACCGTCGCGGTGCTCGTGCTGCGACTTGTGGTCGCCCGTGTGAGAGTCCTCCACCTTGTACTCGAACTCGTACTTAGGGTGAGTCTGGAAACAAACATCATCATTATCATTATCTTACCCTTATCCCAATTAATTTGGGGTCGGTGCAGCACGTCTTCTGCTTCCATACTTCTGTGTTTCTCGTCATCTCCTTTGTTATCATATCATTCTTGACACAGTCCATCTATAGTTTCTTTGGTCTTCCGCTACTCTTATATGCACATTCATACTCAAAACCATAACGAATAATACTTTAGAAAAATAATAATTAAATCTTAATATGATATTGCAAAATTATCGATAATGTCTTCTAACGTAGTAGTCATGATGACCATGTCCGTGGTGCACTATCTGGTGATGTCCGTCGTGTTTGTGGATGTACTGCGACGAGTGGCCGTGAGCGGAGACCATCGCGACGGCTACGGATAGCATACAAACCACCTGGAAACAATTTGGCAGACACTGAATTAAATAATCTTAAAATATCCGCAGACTTGAAATCAAAATCAAAATCAAAATCAAAACTCATTTATTCAAACTAGGCTGATAATCAGAACTTTTCGAGCGTCAAAATTTACTTTACTTTACTTATTTACAAGTGACAGTCCCCCAAAACGCCCACCCTTCGACACTTCCTAGTGTTTTTGCTGGAAAGAAGAAGTGGCGGAACAAACTCTCCAGCAACACATCTGTCTGTTTGGTTAGAAGAAGATTGTGATTCATGACATGAAAATAGTCTTCATTTTTTGTATAATTTTTTAAGCGTACCTTTAAAAACATGTTGTTTTGTATTGTTGACTTGTCACTGTTATAAAACAAAAGTATTAACTGATACATAACTTCTAAAACTCGTGTCTTTTATAATACTTAAAACAATATTGTCAAGGTAGTATTGATTTCACTCTAATTTATATCTGCTATGACTGTTATTGGGTGTAACGTTGTTTTGACAATTACAAATATTTCGAAAACGATAGGCTGTATGAAGTCGAATAAGAGGAAGGTCATAGGTAGGCAATTAATGATTTTAGTAGACAAATGATAAAGATACAAGGGATGAAACGCAGGTGACTAAAAAAGTGATGGATATAAATATTGATGGATGGAGAGGGAGAGGAAGGCCAAAGAAAAGATGGATGGATTGTGTGAGGAATGATATGAATGAGAAAGGAGTAAATGCCACCTTGACGTATAACAGGGAAGAATGGAAGAAGAAAACGTGTTGCGCCGACCCCAAATAGAATGGGATAAGGGCAGGAAGATGATGAGTAGACAAATGATAACTGTTAGTGATATTACAAATTACATTAGTACCATTTACTGATTAAAGCCTATCAATGCTGCTCTTCAAACGATGGAGAAACTCGCATGTCCTATATTTATTGTATTATATTTTTTTTTCTCTTAGCCTATGCTGTCCCACTGCTGGGCAAAAGCATCCGAGTTGATGACAACTCGAAGGAGTGGATGCTTTTGCCCCAGCTTCTTTATAGCGTATCCACGAGGATACGCTATAAAGAAGTACATACTTCATTACACCTCCACGACTTTATTTAGATTATGGCCATGGTCCTTAATGGGGATAACCGACAAGAAACAAAGATTAGAGGTTACCTCACAACTCGAGTAATATTGTAACCCCACATTTTCGAACAGTTTAACAGATACAGCTACGGTCATGATTGTATTGGTCATTTGGTTTGACTGTCCTGTGAGATTGTTCAGACAAGAGATAATTGTTTCAAAGTGTTTTTCATTTAATTCTTATTCGTGGCTGTTTTAGGTCCCCAGGATTGAGAGGCGTTGTTTGGGCTTTCAGATATTTTTTATACAGGCATCTATCACCGGATTCTGATAAACTGGAATATATATATGGGTCGTTTTCAAAATTATTGTACATTTCTTTTGTGTTTATTTTGTGTTATCGTGACACAAAAGTAACACAAATGAAGAGTAAGGGCTGAGTCACAATGAAGTACTTAAAAATCAAATTATTCTTAAAATCAGTTTAATTATAATTATTTGACAAATGAAGTGTCTACGAGTATTTATGTCTTAAACATAACAAGGTTATAAAAATCACATTTAAAAACTAATTAACGGTTTTAGCAGTCTTGCATTTTTAACATACGCTTTTAATCATATTATTTTTAAAACATTTAACAATCAATAACTCAAAAACTTTAAAATGTAACAATATGGAAAAAAAACCTTCATTTTTCTTAATAATTTGACAATCAACAATTTTTATGATAAGAACGTAGTTCTAATCAAATTTTTTTCTTGTAATTCCTTCCTTTTTTGTGGATGATTTGACTTTAGTCGCTCTCGGTAACGTCTTTGTCTCTCAGCAGGCGTTAACGGCATCTTTCCTAAAACGGGAAATGGAATTACTATTTACATAAGTGAATATACTGTAAACAAGCCCTAACCCATTCCATTGTGTAACGTAACACAAAAATAATAACACAATGGTCACACAATAGATTAAAATGAACGTGTCCTTAACCTACAAATAATAATATTTTTGTAATTTCACCCTCGAGTTACTCATGAAACAAGCATTTGACCATAATTTACCATTGACTACACTGACATGCTACACTGTAAAATATAGTACTTACCGAATTCACGTAATTTGGCACTTTAAAACAAATTCTTAATGTCCTTTTTACGACGCGCACGATGTGAATCCTTCACTAACAAAACAAAATGGCGGAGCTGGAAGAAACTAGCGCCCTCTTGTTAGAACTATTTCGACGCATAGAGTTGCCATACTAAATTTAAAAAATTACTTCTATTGTTAGAAAATATCAAAGTTACAAGAAAGAATAACACAAAAGAATGGAATCTAAGACACGTGTTTGTGGGCAAATAAATAAATGATTTATTGTAACTAAATTATTTTATAGTATATTTCTTATAACTTACCCGTTCACCTGAAATAATATTTTTGAATCAGGTTACTTACTGCGTGAATTATTTATTTTTTGCTGCATTTTTTAAATATGCGTGACTGTGGACATGGTACTTTTGTATAGGAAGCAAAGTACGACAAGAATTAAATTGAGTTTTTCAATGCAATAGAACCAATTTCCATTTATAGTAATTTATTATGTTTGCTATTTTATTACTAATTAGTTTGAATGTTGATTTAAATATGTACATTTCAAACTGTATTTAGTTTAGTTTTACCAATAAGTTTCGTGGACAACAAAATGTACAATTTTTTTGAAATCGACCCATATAGTACTCGAATAGTAAGACATTAAAAAACAATTGGTCTAAATACCTACGTATTTTGTTTCATTTTCTTGTGGCTTAATAAGAACTGCCACTCGGGTCGATCTTTAGGTAAAGTTGTGCTTGCCTAGATCGGTCTGTGGATGGGTGACCGCCCGACATACCGAGTTTCCTCCGTGCCTCGGAAAGCACGTTAAGCTGTTGGTCCCGGCTGCCATATTTAGAGCTTTGGCAGTCGTTACAGGTAGTCAGTGACCTGAAATTCTGACATCCAGTCTTACCAAAGAGTATCGTATTACCTAGTATTAACTGGGTTGTGGAGGACAGATAGGCAGTCGCTCCATGTAAAATACTGGTACTCAGCTGCATCCGGTTAAACTGGAAGCCGACCCCAACATAGTTGGGAAAAGGCTAGGCAGATGATGATTTCTTGTACGACCTATGTTTTTTTTTCGGGTTAGGTATAATATGCATTACCAATTGGAATCAGTAGGGATGAGGTACCTTACAATTTCATCAAATTAAAAAAAGTAAAGAGTAAGTGAAAAAAGGAAAGTCTGTGGTAATTTTGGTTTAAGATTTATTCTAGTGACCTAACAATTAGGTACAGTAACAATAATCAACGAGTTATTATAACAACTTAATATCACAGAATCAATGCTGGTGGTGGTGTTCAGGAACAATGTGTTTGGCGTGACCCTCGTACTTTACGTTGGCGTTGAATCTGTAAACAGCAATAAGAATGATATATTAAGCAGGCAGTTTCTTGAAAACTACGGATACAACTTAGATTTAATTTAAAAGGTCGACATGCTTACCCAGTTTTCTTGTCAGCGTGGTACTCGACGATCCTGACTCTGCCATCGGGCTGGTGCAGACTGTACTCTCCCTTCACGACATGACCATCACGAGATTCATGTTGTGACTTCTTGTCGCCGGTGTGAGGGTCCTCTACTTTGTATGCGAACTCGTACTTAGGGTGAGACTGTAAAATAAAAGACAGTTAGCAAAGTTCTTCCTAAAAGTACAAACAGCAAAAGTCTATTTACATTTGAAACATCGTCTTACATAGTACTCGACGTGTTTCTCGGTGGCTTTTCCGTGGTGCTGCTTGATGCTCTGTGATGAGGAGACGTGACCGTGGTGGTGCTCGTGGTGATCTTGTGCCACGACCGCTGCCACTGCCACGGTGATGAGGAGGATCTGTATAAATTGAACCAAAATTAGAACAAGATTCATTTTGAAAAACGAAGGTCTTATGATTAAAGATATTGTTAAAGCAAAACTTACTTTAGCGAACATTCTGTTTTCTTAATATGAAGTTGTTTACAGTGTAAATACTAAAGATAAACTGATAATTTGTGATTGCTGGACCTGTGCTTTTATACAGTCACATTAAAACACCTCAAAGTATCGAAGTATATCGTTGATAAGTTTGCTAATTAAGAACAACCAGTTCATAAACCAGATTTATTGTGATAATAATTTTATTCTTACTTATCGACCTTGTCAAGGCCAGTGCTTTTACATTTCTTCACGTTTAAAAACTGGAACAATAATCTGAAATTGTTGAAATACCACAAACAATTACGTAAATCTTTAAAAGTATGAATTCACGAGAAACACAACAGGATCAAACTTCTGATCATTTTATATGACAATCAAAAGAATCGTCACTAAAAATATAATTTTGTAAATATTAACCAGTTAGAATACATCTATACATATAAAATAACACAAGCTGTAAGAATGGCATCCGATCGATAAAATATAGTTATTTATTTATTTAGCTTTATTTTATCCCTTACATTTAGTTTACATTTAGGATATAATGTGTTGTGTACTTATTTATTTATTTGTTAGTAATGTTAGTGTTTGTACTTAAAATGAGATTAGTATTTTTAGGTGTAAGGGCCGCCTTTTGCGGTGAAAGCCTCCTCCAAACTGTTCCAGCTGACTCTGTCTTTCGCCAGTCTGGGCCACATGTTTTCGGCTGTTTCTTTTAAGTCGTCACTGCATATTTTAAGTGGTCTACCCTTCCTTCTCTTTTTTAACCGACTTCTAAAAAAAGAAGGAGGTTCTCAATTCGGATGTTTGTTTTTTTTTTTTTTTTTTTTATGTTTGTTCGGGCATAACTCCGTCGCTTGCTAACCGATTTGAAAAAATCTTTTTTTGTTGGAAAGGGTATACTTCCCAAATGGTCCCATTGTCATCAAGTCAGGATCTGATGATGGAAACCCTGAGAAATCGAGGGCAACCCTCGAATTTTATAGGCACACATAGGTTTTTTCATATATTTTCTAAAGCTGTTTAAGTATTTTCGGCTGATAATCATAATCTCATGTGGCTGCGCTGATGATGGAAGGTACAACTCCTCAACGGTCAGGAGTTGGAGGATAATTCTTTAATAAAATATTATGGAGACGTATATATCGTTGTATTTTTTCAGGTTATCTAGGTGAGCTGATTATGGAAGGAACTAATCGTTCAATAGGAACCATTCTACCATCAGATCTAATGATGAAGCCAAGAGACAGGCACCGAAACTCCATAATAAGACAATGTATCCTAGCCGTGTTTGGGCTTGTTGGAATTGTAATGGTATGCACTTTCCAAGTGAACCAATGATAATTTATAAAAAATAAAATCAAAAAAGTTTTTCTTTTCCTTCATTAAAAATATCATTCTCCGGATATATTAATGTTTGTACGGGTATAACTTCGTCATTTATGGATGGATTTTGGTTGATGATTTGTTGATGGGTTCAGGGATAGGCAACATAACTTTTTAATAAGTGGAAGGCAGATGACCTCGTGATTTTAGCTGGAATTCGTTGGATGGGAGATGCGCGGCAGTGAAATTTCTCTCTCTAATTTCTTTCAATCGTTTACTTTTTTGTTTCTCAGTTTCATTTCGACGTAGGTTTCTCATACGAGAAGCATCTTTACTAGGCCTACCCATGTTTTATAAGATTAATTTATGTCACTAAAAATTAACAAATAAAAAAATTTTTTACAAAAAAATAAAACCGACTTCAAAAAAACCCTACAAGCACTAAAAAGTTAAAAATAATACTATCACCTAACTATGCTAATAAACCTAACCTAACCTACGATTAACCTATAATAAAATTTTACAATTTTTTGGAGTCGGTGCCAAACAGTACCTACACCTACAGACTAAAACAAGAAAAATAAAACATAAATCTTACAGTTACTAAGTATTCAATCAAATAGAAAACAACAAAAATAGTTTAAGATAAATTACATATAACTAATAATTAGACAAATAGCAAAAATAAACTAACGTTAATGCTTAATAATAATGGTATATTATTACGTAAATTACATACAAATCAATAAAAATAAAATCAGAATTAACACAGTTTACACAATGTAACACTAACAACGCAAGAAAAGCAAGGAGTTCGACGATTAACTTCTAGATTTAGAGTCACGTGAACATAAATACCAGTTGTGTAGCAACCTTACTTATAGAAATGCCGGTAACGTAACCATAGCGCGATTCAGAAATGACAACGCCATCTATCGAGTTTTGTTGTACTAAAACGGATAAATACTCTGAAATTACTAGTCGTTTCATTACTTAGTTTGGCACCGACTCCAAAAAATTGTAAAATTTTATTATAGGTTAATCGTAGGTTAGGTTAGGTTTATTAGCATAGTTAGGTGATAGTATTATTTTTAACTTTTTAGTGCTTGTAGGGTTTTTTTGAAGTCGGTTTTATTTTTTTGTACTCAATGGATACCAATTTGAAATGAATTGTGACCATCTTTCAACCGTAGTTCTTTGTATTTGGCCTGACAATTTCTATTTAAGTGTCAGGACCTGTTTGACCACATATCATGGCTTGGTTTTTTCCTTAACAGTGAACTTTTGACTCTGTCATTCAATCTGATACTCAAGTAACTCCGTTCTGTTCCTCGTTGACAGCTTCTTACTTTGCTTAGGAATAATTTTTAGAGAGGCCAGGTTTGACATGCGTAAGTAAGAACCGGTATTAGGCAAATATTAATTGCTTTTGTTTTTAACTTTATGGGTATAGGACCCTTAAAAATTTCCTCCATACTCCAGTACCTATTTCAAGTATTTTTCACTCTGCATTGCATTGTGCAAGGTAAATATAGTCCACGACAAATTATATAGGTACTGTCTGTATAGATATAGGTATTTGTTCACGGTTTAAAAAAAACTGCTTCGTTGGTCTAGTGGTCGGTCGCAAACGGTAATAATGAGCATGAGGCCGTGGCTTCTATTCCCGGGTCGGACAAAGAGTCACTGGGTTTTTCCGCCAATAAATTGTCAGTAGCAACCTGAAATTTTGAATTATTGGCCTGTTGATGGTAATAGGCTCGTCCCCTATTTCATGAGTCTTCAACATAGGTAAGTGACGAAATATGGATGTACTAATAGGGTACACGGTACACCTTTGGCTTTGACTCTTGTAGTCACAATTTTATCGGTGCCACAGTTTGATGTTGCACCGCAATCATGTATGGCCACGTAATCTATTACGTACAGGTCATTAAGTTTCTTTGTGTACCATTCTTTCTTAGTCTATTTTGATGTTTTATGGACGTTAAAGCAGTAGCAAAACTAATTTAATAATTATATCGGTTATGTTTTTCGTGTCCCGTGTATTTGAGTGTGTAACAAAAATGACATGTTTAAGCTAACTTAAACATGTAATTTTTGTCGTTTGACATGAACTTTGAGCATCTCGTAGGTAAGTCTGGCTGCTACACTTGCCCTTGGAGAGAAATGCATATAAAAGGCTCACAGATGACAAGGCACTAGTGAGCAAGCTCACAACTAAAAATGATTAGGAAATTACCTGTTGATCTTACAGTGGTAGGTAAGTGTGCGGGGGGAGTTTCACAGCTAGATTTGAACTTTTACAGTTAGTTATCTGTAAAATCTTTGCTAGTTTTGAAAAGTGGTTCTGCTTTCTCCTACATGAACTGAACTCCGTAAAAATTCCAGAAAAAGTACTTTTTTGTAGTGTTTGTTTTGACAGAGTTTATCTTTCATTATAATGGATTTTAGTTTCTTGAGAGTGACATTCCTAAGGATGCTTTCATACTGCGGTCGATCGACGTCGATCAAGAACTAAAAACAATATGTCGCTTCAAAATACTGGCCCTAATCCGCAGACTGATTTCGTCCATTACCTTTAGGGACAGACTAGTTATCCATGGCAAAGACGCATAAGCAGACACGCACCGTTGCTAAGACATGTCATATCATAATATGTACTGTGTACTTGGTTGTGAAAAAGAATGATATCACGTACCTATGTATACAAGTACTCATACACGATTTAAAAATATATTATGTGTTTGTTATATAACATTTTACATGTCATTTAAGTTCCCTTTCCTCGCAGTCTGGTAAAAATAAAACGAACACATTAATTGATTTGTGTTTATTTATTTTACCTACAACAATATTACCTGTACACTAAATACTATGTAACAAAGACAGCTGGTATCACAGAAGACGCTTCAGTAATGATGATGATGATGAGGTACGATGTGGTGTGTGCTGTGCTTCACGTCCGCGTGGAAGCTGGGAGAAAAATAGAAAATTAAGATCGCCTACAACGAATCTGCAGTCTCCAAATGTTTTAGGATACTGCGACAGAGAAGAAACAGTCAAAAGGCCAACAGTAATAAATGCCCACTTACCCGCTGTGATGGTCTGCGTGGTAGTGCACATCCCTGACGGAGCCGTCAGGTTGGTGCAGCGAGTAGTGTCCCTTGACGACGTCACCGTCGCGGTGCTCGTGCTGCGACTTGTGGTCGCCCGTGTGAGAGTCCTCCACCTTGTACTCGAACTCGTACTTAGGGTGAGTCTGTTAACAAACATTACTTTACATAAATACCATGATAATTAATGCGATATTGCATAATTATAGACAGTTTCTACTAACGTAGTAGTCATGATGACCATGTCCGTGGTGTACTATCTGGTGATGTCCGTCGTGTTTGTGGATGTACTGGGACGAGTGGCCGTGAGCGGAGACCATCGCGACGGCTACAGCCAGCATGCAGAATACCTAAGGGAAATAAATTTTAATTCAATCCAATATGTTTTCTTTTTCGTAAAACGTTCTTCTATAACACTCTCTGTTAACTTCAACAATCTATTTTTGAAATTGAAGTAACTAATTATACCTTGAAAAACATGTTGTGCTGTTGTTATTGTTGACTGCTTTGAAAGTGTATGTAAGACTGAACTGATACATAACTATTAAGTTCCACGTCTTTTATACAACTTTAAATAATGCATTCAAGGCAGTATTGATTTCACTCATAACAGTTATGGCTGCTAAATTGTTATGAGTGTTGCACTGTGACAATTACATATTTCGTAAAATTTGAACTGCATAGCTCACTCAATAGATAAGATTGATTTGTGACAATAGACCATACTTCATTAGCATCTCTACATCCTTATGGTCATGGTCCTGAACGAGGTTAACCAACAAGACAACGAAGATTGAAGATTACCTCACAATTTGAGTATTATTGTTGGGGCTGCAGCTAAAAAGAGTCAAAAAAGTTTGACAATCTTCAAAATAAAGAAAGACGTAAGTGGCGGGAAAATGTTCCAACCCATTTATGCTATTTGCCAAAAATCCTGGACACGGACTGCCATGGTTGCCATGGTCGTAGCAAAAAAAAAACCCGTTCAGGTTGAGGCACATTGCAGGAGCTAGGAATTGTCATCGACATGCTAAGATGAAGAATTTTCATTCGTACAGTCAAACAAATACAAAGGTCATGAATTCATGATTGTATTAGTCATTTCATTCGGCTATTCTGTGGGATCTCTCAGACAAAAGACCACTATTTCAAAACTTTTCTAATTTTTTCAAGACTTTCAGCAGGATTGGTGGTTTTGTATGTGCCCTCAGATGATACTATGATGATGATTCTATGATAGGCCTCACTATCATCGGATTCTGAAGAACTGGATTGTATTGTAGGTGAGAACTATGGCATTAAAACAATATGGTAAGTAGGTACCTATGTATTTTATTTATTTTTCTTGATCGTCCCATATGATTTTATTCAAGGGCATACCAAATACGTATTTTTAATTGGAATATTCATTCCAAGCTAGACCTGACAGTCTTATTCCATTAAGAACGTTTAGGAGAAAAAAAAGGATAGATGTTATTATTTTGGTTTGAGATTTATTCTAGTGTCGTAACAATTAACAGTAACAATATTTAACGAGTTATTAATAACAACCTAATTTCACAGAATCTAATGGTGGTGGTGGTGTTCAGGAACAATGTGCTTGGCGTGACCCTCGTACTTTACGTTAGCGTTGAATCTGTAAAAAAGAATATTTTAGACAATACATTATTAGACACAATGATTGGTACAGCTTGATCCAAATGGAATGACTATGAAAACTTACCCGGTCTTCTTGTCAGCGTGGTACTCGACGATCCTGATCCTGCCATCAGGCTGGTGCAGGCTGTACACGCCCTTCACGACGTGACCATCACGAGCTTCGTGCTGAGACTTCTTGTCACCGGTGTGAGGGTCCTCTACTTTGTACGCGAACTCGTACTTAGGATGGGACTGTAAGAAAAGTAAAGTAAGTAAATCTTTCCTCAGAGAAAAAGGTAAACTCAACATTAAAATTGGAACATCATTATACATAGTACTCGACGTGTTTCTCAGTTGCTTTTCCGTGGTGCTGCTTGATGCTCTGTGATGAGGAGGCGTGACCGTGGTGGTGCTCGTGGTGATCTTGTGCCACGACCGCTGCCACTGCCACGGTGATGAGGAGGATCTGTGTAAGTTGATACAAAAATTAGAAAAAGGGTAATTTTTTGAAAAACGAAATACATAGTTGTGTGTGGAACCATTGAGAAGTACTTACTTTAGTAAACATTTGGTTTTCTTAATATGTAGTTGTTTACTGTGCAAATACTTAAGGTAAACTGATAACTTTTTAATGCTGAACCTGTGCTTTTATACAGTTACATTAAAACACCTTAAAGTATCGACTTGTACCGTTGATAAGTTTGCTAATTAAGAACAACCAGTTTATACACCAGATTTAGTGTGATATAATAATTTTATTCACTTATCGACCTTGTCAAGGCCAGTACTTTTACATTTCTTCACGTTTAAAAACGGGGACTATGATCTGAAATTGTTGAAATACCACAATCAAGTACGTTAGACTCTAAGGTATAATATAAATTCACGAGTTATAAAATTCGTTTGAGGGCAATAAGCTCGTCCTTTCTTTCATGTTTCTTAAACATAACAGGCGAAATATGGATTGGTATATAGGGTGTAAAAGTACACTTGTTCTCCCCACCACTGCGATCATTTTTTTTCCTAGCCCATACCTGGAAACCTCTTAGTTACGGAGATATTGGGGGTCAAAGTTCCAAATTTTTCACAGCTGTTTTTGTAAATACTAGTTTTTCAGGTTACAACTTTACTTAAATTACCTCCATGACCCGTTTACTTTTCAAAGCATCCACTAACACAACGTTTTAACAGTTCTACATTGAGTTTTACCGTAAAATGTGATTTTTGACCCAAAAAAAAAGTTGTTTCCCAGTAAAAACTTTTGCGTAGGGGTACTTAGTTTGATGTACAGAATGCTTGGTTGACGGCTGTGTGATGGGTTGATTTACACTCTGTATTTAAAAATATAGTTATAAGATATTAGTTCCAAATAATTACCATCATATCATGAAATCATGAAGGTATTTTAAGTAAAGTTATAACGCACTAATCCAATAATAAACTCACAAAATATCTACCAAAATATCTATCTATCAGTCATCGCGCACGCGCTGTCAGTAGCGGTCGCCGATTCTTTAGGGTTCCGTAGTCAACTAGGAACCCTTATAGTTTCGCCATGTCTGTCTGTCTGTCTGTCTGTCTGTCCGTCTGTCCGTCCTCGCTTAATCTCTGTGACCGTTAGCACTAGAAAGCTGAAATTTGGGACCAATATGTGTATCAATCACGCCGACAAAGTGCTAAAATAAAAATTGGAAAAAAATGTTTTATTAGGGTAGCCCCCCTATATGTAAAGTGGGAAGTGTTTTTTTTTTAATTTTAACCCTAATGTGTGATATATTGTTGGAAAGGTATTTAAAAATGAATAGGGGTTTACTAAAATCATTTTTTGATAATGTCAATAATTTCGGAAATAATCGCTCCAAAAGTAAAAAACAAAGCGTCCCCCCCCCTCTAACTTTTGAACCATAAGTTTAGAAAATACGAAAAAAATCTGAAAAGTAGAACTTTATAAGGACTTTCTAGGAAAATCTATTTTGAACTTGGATGGAAACAACAGATGGAAACTGCAGTTAACCAATATAATTTGGTCCCTGAATCGTATGAGCGCCTATACAATCCAGAGGTCAAGTTTCATTTGCCCGTATTTTTTTTTTAACTTCGTTTACATAATATTTTATTATCCTGAACGTATCTTTTTTCAAACAAAAAAATAATTATTAAAATAGGTTCTCGCAATTCAAAATTACCATCGAAAACTTCTGGCACGTCTATGTATTAATTAGTAACCCAATTCATGAATTTATAGTTTTCAAGAACTTTATCATTATGATCAAGAATGAGACATGCAACGACATCTATCAAAGGAATATGGTACTTGGTACTTATTAATAAATGCCTTCACAAGATAACTTTTAAAAGTTGTGATAGCAAAAGGTAGAAATGGTTTTAGTAAATCGAAAATATTTAAAAAGAAATTGTAAGGGTGCTACTTAAAGTATAACCAACAGACAATGACCAACAGACGCATTTTCAGCATTCTTGGAATGGCTGTCTGTTGTCTCTTTCGATAGATGGCGTTGTGCATCTGACGTCATTTTCCTGAATCGCGGTGTTAAGATTCTCCGTGACTGAGCGGAGCTGCACGGAGCGTGCAATATTGCACGCTCCGTGTTCGCGCACGTACCCACTACCGGGAGCTGTTGCAGGAGCGCGGAGCGCTGCTGGATCGCGAACATAATGGATAGTATGGATACCCACCTTTAAACTCATAAGTGGGAACACTTATTGTGACGGACGGGAAACTACGGAACCCTACACTGAGCGTGGCCCGACACGCTCTTGGCCGGTTTTTCTTACGATAATGTCCGTAAATAAACTAAAATGTACGAGTTGCAATCTAGTGATATCGGAAGTCCTTGCTTTCATACGAGATCGGCATCATGTAGTCGATAATGAAAGCTTAATCAGGATATGTGAAACTTCATTTTCTGAGGAGGAAATAGACGAGGCGAAGAAGTTGTTATTTATATCCACGAAAACAACAAGAAAACTGGTTTCGAGGCGCAAGAAGAAGAAAGAAAAAGACTTGGAAGATATGATAACTGTGTTTAAAACAATAGACCCTGATCAATTACCAGTGTTTGTGGCGTACGACTTACACAAACTGCCACCAGTTTGTTTTGATCATGTCGACGTCACAAAATTATTGAAGGATATATTGGTTTTACGGAAAGAAATTGACGATATAAAGAGCGATTATGTGACAAATGCCCAATTAGAGGAAGTGAAGCAAAATGTGAATTTGGAAAAATCGAGTCTGTTAATTAATTCAAATGTTAACATGAAGAAACGAGGCGGAGGGTACATGATAAATTGTGATAGCGGACTGTTTGGCCTCCTACCTCACATTGAACCGCGGCCGGTAAACGTCGTCGATGTATCGCGTTCCAGTCGTAAGGATGTGAGTCACGATAGCGCAAGCGAAATGCCGCCAGCGCAGATATATCGCTCTCTCGTACACACGCATACCGAAGGTGCTGCTCAGACTAAACCCGTCTCTCTTGCACCTGTTAACTCGACTATGCTCGAGAACAATAGCGTGGTGGCCGTGGATGACGCATGTAAACAACAGACTTTGGCAGATATTGTAAAAAAAGGCGATTGGAAGGAAAATAAGCATGAAGAGCAATGGATACTGGTTCAAAGGTCAAAAACGAGAAATCGATTTGTCGGCATGACAGGAAAAGCTGCTTCTAATTCAGTGGGAAATTTTAAGGCCGCCGAGATAAAAATACCTGTTTTTATTTCTAATGTGAATAAAGATACAACTGAGAAAGATATATGTGAATACGTACAGCAAAAAACTACTGAAGTCGTAAAACTGGAAAAAGTCAATATATGAAGTCGGAAAGGCAATATAACGCCTTTAAGTTGTTTATACCTAAACACAAATTAGGTACTTTTTTGGATGACAAATTCTGGCCGGAGGGAATAATGTTCAGAAGATTCATTAATTTCAAGAAAGGAAAAGTCTCGGATATTGTTAATGATAATACCATAGTAAATAATGGATAGTACTATCAACAAGAATGTAATCCTATCGACATTCAATTGCAAGAATGTTATTCGATCAGCTGATTGTGTTCGCAGGCTGTGTCGTGTTGCTGATGTAATTGCACTTCAGGAGACTTGGCTTTTACCACATGATGTGCCTTTTCTCGGTAGTATTGATGATGGTTTCGCGTATGCTGGCAAGTCCGCCCTCGACACGTCTGCCGGAGTTCTCATCGGCAGACCGTATGGTGGAGTTGCGCTTCTATGGAGGAAATCAGCGTTTGCGACGGTATCAGTGGTGCAGTGTAATAGTGATCGTCTGTTAGCTATTAGGATTGAGCACACGGGTCGTTCCCTATTGATATTCTCAGTGTATATGCCGACTAACTCGTCTGATAATCTAGTTGAGTTTACAGAGTGCTTAAGTGAAATTATCGCTATCACCGAGAACATAAATGTTGAGTCAGTGTTTATATTGGGGGATTTTAACGCACATCCAGGTGAGCGCTTTTCAAAGGAATTATTAACAGTATGTGGGGAGCAATCGTGGTCATGTGTTGACATGGAACTACTTCCGAAGGACACGTTTACGTTAGAAAGTACCGCTAACGGTGCATTGCGCTGGCTTGATCACTGTGTGGTGAGCAGTGCGGCACGTCATTTAGTTGTAAATGCGTCAGTTTTGTATGGAGTATATTTGTCAGATCATATACCTTTATTAATTGAATGCAATATTGATTTAATTATTGTATGCTTGTAAACCCTACCTATACTTGCAATAAGGTGATATGGGGTGAAAGAGATAGCAATCAGATCAATGAATACTCAAATTTTTGTAATTCAAAATTAAAATTAATAGATTTTCCAGATGGTTTTCGGCATTGTGCGCATAAAATGTGTTCTAATGCTAATCATGTGAAAGTGTTAGATACAATGTATAGTAGTTTGGTTAGCATTTTAAAGGAGGGTGCCGAACGTACTTATGTATGTAAACAGATGCGTCATAATAGCAAAAGATACATTCCTGGTTGGAACAAATATGTTCGTGACGCTCACAGAGATGCTCGACTGTGTTACCAAACATGGTTGTTTTATGGTAAACCTGGTAGTGGTTATGTTTACAATAAAATGTGTGAATCTAGAAAAATATTTAAGATCAATCTGAAATATTGTCAAGATAACCAACAGCAGATAAAAATGGATATTTTAGCTAAACATCACACGAAAAAGAAATTTGGTTCATTTTGGAAATCAACAAATAGTTTGAATCCGAAGTCGAGTCTCCCGGCGAGCGTGGCGGGCGTACACGAGCCGGCTGATATAGCCAATGCATTTAGACGTCATTTCCAGATTGAGTCACCTCTTCTTACTAGACCTGTACAGGTGTTTGATGCTGGAGCCAACACTGGGGACATTTCTGTTGTTTTTACGGCACAAGAAATATCAGCCATCATAAATAAAATGAAGAGGGGTAAATCCCCGGGTCATGATGGCCTCAGCATCGAGCACCTGAGGTATGCGGGGCGACACTTGCCGCGTGTGTTAGCTTTGCTTTTTAACCTGTGCGTTAGTCACGGTTACTTACCGGATGATGTAATGTATACAATGGTAGTGCCTATTGTGAAAAATAAAACAGGGGATGTCTCTGATATTTCCAATTACAGGCCCATTTCTCTGGCTACTGTCATAGCAAAAGTGTTGGATAGTCTGCTTGATGAGCAATTGGCTAATCACATTGAATTACATGACGCCCAGTTCGGTTTTAAGCCTGGGCTGTCAACTGAGAGTGCAATCTTTTGCCTCAAGCAGACTGTTCAATACTACACAAACAGGAAGACGCCTATTTTTGCTTGTTTTCTGGATCTCTCACGGGCATTTGATCTCGTTTGTTATGATGTTTTGTGGCGTAAACTAGAATGTGAAACTAAGGTACCATCTGAAATAGTGTCAATATTTAAGTACTGGTACAGTAGTCAAAGCAATAGCGTGAAGTGGAATGGTTCGCACTCGGACGTGTATCGGTTGGAGTGCGGGGTGAGGCAAGGGGGGCTGAGCTCACCCCGGCTCTTCAACCTATACATGAACCAGCTGATCCTTGAGCTCAGCAGCACCAATGTTGGATGTCATATTGATGGACTGTGCATTGTGTTGCTGAGCCCATCAATCGGTGCCCTGAGGCGACTGATCGCTATTTGCGAAAACTATGCGGTGAATCATGGGCTCAAATTTATAACGTCGCTAAGAGCGAACTAATGGTTTTTAAAGCTGGCCGTCTGACATATCCATGTATCCCAGACGTAGCACTTTGTGGAGAACCACTGCGAAGGGTGGACAAATTTAAATATCTAGGCCACTGGGTCACTGAAGACCTTAAAGATAATTGTGACATTGAAAGGGAACGTAGGTCGCTGGCTGTCCGTTGTAACATGCTGGCTCGCAGGTTTGCACGTTGTACGAAGCCAGTTAAAGTAACGCTTTTCAAAGCTTACTGTCAGTCTTTCTACACGTGCAGCCTGTGGGTCAGCTTCACTCAGAGGGCATACAGCGACCTACGCGTTCAATATAATAATGCACTGAGAGTGCTGCTGCGGCTGCCGTGGCGATGCAGTGCGTCGGGGATGTTTGCAGATAATAATATTGATGGTTTTGCCGCTATTATTAGGAACAGATGTGCATACCTGATGTCTCGTGTTCGCAGCAGCACCAACAGTATTCTCAGTGTATTCGTAGATCGGTGGGATTCCCCGATGTTGCGGAGGTGGATGCGGCTCCATGCCGAAATTTAATTATATATTTTTATGTGTCTGTAACCTACTAACACTAGAATTTAAGTTAAAATTGTTACTAACCCTATGGACTCCGGTCTGAAATAAAAATATTCTATTCTATTCTATAACATAAAAACCGGCCAAGTGCATGTAGGACGACGCACTGGGTTCCGCAGTTGCAGTTCAAAATATGTGAACTTACTAAACTGATTAACCAGCCTGCTCACCTGCCTCCGAACGATGAGTTGTTATTGTAAAAATAAAACAAAATTACATTTGCTGTTTTTAGACCTTTGCTCCCATACATTATGTTGAGGAAAATATTTTATACAAGTACATTTTATAAGTTGGTCGACTATTACTCGTAAACTTGTAAAGCCTTCCTATCTGTGATAGTTTTGCTTCTAATTTCGTCATAAATACTACTACCATGACTTTTTTCACACGCCCAAATACAATCCGTTTAGGTGGTTTAGGTACACTTGAGTCTAACAATGCACTTTAAAGCTTAATATTTCACAAACGAATCCATTTTTTTTTGTGGGTGGGATATCATCAAATAACCCCTCCCGCTCTTGGGCAGAGCGGAAGGGAGTGTCAGACTTCTACTGACTAAAAACCACCTCTGTTGCTTCTTAGCCCTTACGCCGAGGCCGCGGTATCTCTTTCGAACAACCCGCAGCCCCGACGGTATAAACGAATCCCTTAATCACTTCACTTCGTCGGCGTAACTCATTTGTGTATTCATGCCAACAACTACAGCTTTCTGCTACAGCTACAGCTTTGTAGTACTTTCGAGTTGTAAGTTTAACCCCCAATATCTCCGTAACTAAAAGGGTTCCCTACCTGGGAAGGGTGATATTGTAGGCTAGGTCCCAAGGTTTTCACAGTTTAAAAAAAAAAGTTATTATGCTGAACCTTTTCTTAAATTCCCTCCGTGACATTGAGCGAGAGGAATTGGGAGTTTTATAATGTTTGCGCAGTGTTACCTAGTTTGATGTACGGAATGCTTAGTAGACGGCTTTGTGAGGGATCATTTAACACCCCATAGAATTGCTGAACTTGCATAGTGACATTTTAGTCCTACTAATCCTACTTCCTACTATAATATTATAAACGCGAAAGTTTGTAAGCATGGATGGATGTTTGTTATTCTTTCACGCAAAAACAAAGGAACGGATTTGGATAAAATTGGAATATAGATAGTTTATAACCTGGATTAACACATTGGATAGTTTTATCCCGATTTTATCTTCCCGTGGGATAATTTTCGAGTTGTAACGGGCGAAGCCGCTGGCAACAGCTAGTATTATAAAAGCGAAAGTTTGTCAGTATGGATGGATGAATGTTTGTTACTCTTTCACGCAAAAACTACAAAACGGATTTGGTACAAAGATAGTTTATAACCTGTATTAACACATAGGATAATTTTTATATCGATTTTATTTTCCTGAAGGATAATTATCGAGTTGTAGAGCGAAGCCGCTGGCCACACCTCGTTTTATATATTTATGAAAAAATGTTCAGTAGGTATACGGGGTTCAACCTTGTAGGAAGTGAAAATAAGGGTATTTTTTAACATCACTTTATTAGAGCATTAACAAAACAAAAACTTAACAAAATCAATCTTTGGTGGAATACTCAAATCAATGGTGGTGGCCGTGGTGGTGATAATGATGCAGATGATGATTACTGTGTTTCACGTCTGCGTGGAAACTGTGGACAGAAAACATAATTAGTTTTTAAAAAAATACTCAAACAAATTTGGAAAGGATGGTGATAAAGGCTGAGGACCTATCGATCCATAATTATTTCATCTCATCTCTCTCTTTTTAATTACTGGGCTGATAACAAAATTTGCATGCTGTGTCTATCGCTCCATATTGTACACTATGCTTGTATCATATTGTTTGTAGTTCTAGAATTGACAGTGTAACAATTGTAGATAGGCCAATAAGTAAATAAATAAATAAAAAATAATATAATCTGCTCACCCAGTTTTCTTATCAGCATGGTAGTGAACGTGTCTGATGGTGCCATCAGGTTCCTTGAACGAGTAGTGTCCCTTCACACTATCACCGTGGCGGTGCTCGTGATGTTCCTTATGATCGCCGGTGTGAGGGTCCTTTACCTTGTACTTGAACACGTACTTAGGATGCGTCTGTAGGTAAATATGGGATTAGTGTTTTGTTTTCAAATCATGTTTAGTGAGTTGCATATGTGAAGGTAGTGTATCATGATTGTAGTGTATATCTATTATACACTACAATGACTATCATGAGGCATTTGAAATAGGTTGGTTTTCGCTGACCCGACGTCTGTAGGTAGGTACTCCGCTGCTGTGTGGTTAACTTTGTCTAGATTTCCCAAATATGAAAGATCCGCATAAACTGAATTTTTCTATAGCTTGTTTGGTCGTCGTGCGCACACTGACAAATACTTCCTTAAGTATTTCTATGCCAAAGGGGCCAAAGTTGGCCGAAGCTACCCAGACGACAAAAAATGGTCCCCTGTTTATTAGTATTGAATAAAATGACGTTTTGGTAACTGTGACTGACCACAAAGTACCTGGAAGTAGTCATGTAAACCAATGTTTGTTCAAACAGATAGGCATGCAGACAGTTTCCCTCCCTTGCGGTCTGATCAACTTTGTCTTCACCAGTTATGGCTAAATATCAACCGATATGAAACTCGTTACTAACATAATAATCGATGTGGTGATGATGATTCCCGTGGTGATGATCTTCGTGTACGTGCACGAGATGGTGATGACCGTCGTGTTTGTGGAAGTATTGTGAGGAGTGACCATACTCCGCCGACACCACTGCTGCGACAGCTAACACGCAGAACACCTGGAAGGAAATGGTTAGAGTTAAGATGGTGATAGAAGGGTAACAATGAAACGAGGAGTAAAACTGTAAAAATCTCCTAAGCAATGCACACTAGAGTTAAAAGGTAACAACCAATTCACCTCACAGTTAAATAAGTACTGTTGAAGAAATTTTGGCATTTGTGATACAGGGTTATCGTAGTACGAGTGGCAAAGGATTCCTTTGAAACTTAAGTGCACATTATAAATGGAGATTCACTGCACCCATTTTACTTGCAATAAAGTTTTGGTTTTAAGAAATTCGGTTTTTTTTTCACTGAACTTTTTTTTGCTTTCTACATAATTGCGTAATTGTAATGAGTAAAATAGAAATCGCAAGAAATTAAATTTAAAAAAATCCGACAAGGTACCTTATAAAACATTTTAAATATCTGTGTAAGTTGCACTAATTTCAATAACAAACTGATACTTGTCAGTAAAACAACACTTTTATATAGAAAACAAAAGCAATAACGGTGATGTTGACTTCATTGTAATTGAGTGTTGGTAGGCCGTTAAATTTATTTACGTCAATTTCATACGCAACGATTATTTGCAAGCATCGATTTAGTTTGTAAAAATATGCCTTTAACACAGTTTCTTAATAGTTACTGATATTATAACAATGAATTAATTATTTGCTTAACTTTTTATAGGTTGTATTATATACTGGTTTGGTACTTACACATACCAGTAGGTGGGTAGTAACTAGAAAATATTTTACTGTTAACACAATAAAACATACATACAGGTCAAACACATAACCCTCCTTTTGGGCGTCGCCGTAGTCGGTAAAACATTAATATTTGGTTTTCCTTTCAACCTAAAACTATAAATGTTTATTCATAAATAAGTAGTCAGAAAATCAAATGTTTGTCAACACTATTAAGAACAAGATAAATGAATAAACGTCAGTAAGGAGGGGATTGTCTGGTAATGTGATGAAGAGTTTTTAATTTTTAACCGACTTCCCAAAAAGAGGTTCTCAATTCGATTGGTATGTTTTTATGCTTTAAGTCAGATTGAACTACAGCGGCTTGACCACAAAGACCCTCCGCCTATGATATTAGGAATAGCATGTACATAATTAAAACAGAATACTTGCAATTGTTAACAATGTTTATTATAAATATTTACATGACTAATCAACTCATTATAATAATATTTGCAGCAGTTCTTTCAAATCAATGATGGTGGTGGTGTTCAGGAACAATATGCTTGGCGTGACCCACGTACTTGACGTTGGCATTGAATCTGTAAAGAGCAATACGATATGATAAGAAGGTATACTTTCTTGAAATATCTCTTCACCTTTGATTAAATATAAAAAGTGGGCATGCTTACCCAGTTTTCTTGTCAGCGTGGTACTCGACGATCCTGATGGTGCCATCAGGCTGGTGCAGGCTGTACACACCCTTCACGACGTGACCATCACGAGCTTCGTGCTGAGACTTCTTGTCACCAGTGTGAGGGTCCTCCACTTTGTACGCGAACTCGTACTTAGGGTGAGACTGTAACACAAGTGATAGTTAGCAAAATCTTTCCTAAATGTCAAACAGCAAAAATCTATTTACGTTTGAAACATCGTCATACATAGTACTCGACGTGTTTCTCGGTGGCTTTTCCGTGGTGCTGCTTGATGCTCTGTGATGAGGAGGCGTGACCGTGATGTTCCTCGTGATGATGCTCCTCGTGTTCGTTGTGGTGCTCTTCATGTTTCTGTTCGTGGTGCTCCTCGTGGTGTGCGGATTTGTGTTCGGTCTCGTGAGTTTGGTGCAGTACGATGTTCTGTGACGAGATAGCGTGACCATGACCGTGGTGGTAATCGTGACCATCTTGTGGCCGCGCGGTGACCACAGCCAGTAGAGCGGCAAGCAGGAAAATCTGTAGAGTCAAACTGGTTTTTGAACAGCGGTTTTCACATTTATTATAAACACTTAATGGTCTTCCACGGAATTATGAATAAATAATGCTGTTTTGAAAAAACATCGACAAACTTCTTCGTTATCATGGGAGTTACTTACTTTGGTGTTCATTTTTTAAAGTTAATATTAAGCTGTTGTTACTTAAATGAGTAAATGAAAACTGATAATATGTTAAGTTAATCGTTGTCCTTTTATATTGTAAATTCAGATATGAGAGTTGATTTTACGCAATACTTTTCGTGATCAAAGTTCAACCACTTTGTTACCGTTTTAAGTTGATAGAGTGTCGCGAAAGTCCGACCTTCATTAGGACATTACTCCTGATTACGATGTGCCTTGCCCATTTTCACTAAAACCTTGCAAACATTAAATTAAACGTTCTGTCAGAAGCTTTACTACCTCAACATTTGTAACGTACCTAAATTAGTTTAGTTTTTTTATATTTTCCGCCGTTCAGTTTCCTTTTATTCGCTCGACGCCTCCATTCCATCTTATTAGAATCAGAAATATACAACATATGAGTGCCAAATTTCAACAGAATCGTTACATATTCTTTTCAGTAGGTAAAATGTATTGAATTTTCATGTAGTGACTGACTCGCCGAGACACTCCGTGACAGGGCGTGCTCTCTCAGTCGGCGAGTTTATGACCACATTCAGGGGCGGACTTAATTTTCTGTATATACCAACCAAAATGAATCGATAATTAGATTTTGTTGTTAGCAAATGACGTGTTGGTGTGACTTTATTTACTACAGACCTTTAGAATAATATTACAAAGAATATGTAGAACATGTGTAAAAAGATATAGATTCTTCAAAAGCATTGGATTTACTGATTTTTGCTGAGCATGAAGTTCATGCTGGTGGGCTTCGATTCCCTGGTCGGGCGAGTGTTAATGGGTTTTTTTTCAGTTTCTTAGTGGCAGCCACGGATTCTGGATTTGTGCCCGGTTAATAAGGCTCGCTCAATGGGACTTAAACATAACTGCCGAAATGTGGGTACGTTTAATGGGTACGCCTCTGCCTAACCCTTCGGGGATAACAGGCCTGATGTTTTGTAATGTGTTTGAAATTATAAAATTAGGTTGAGTTTAGCTATCAGTTTCAAAATTTAAGATTATAAAGCTAAGCATTTGTCTATATATTTGCCCGCCAATTCCTAGACAAAGTATTCGCTACTGTCTTAGGTATCTGAACTTCTTTTTTAAGTCTGCCACAGCTCCATCGAGTTAAACTGTAGCTATTATGACTAAGATTCACGAGTACTCACGCCCTTTCCCATGGGGGTAGGCAGAAACCACAGAACGCGCCTGCTATGATCCTTACATACTCCTTTTCCCTCGTCCACGTTCATACATCTGGTCATGGACGCACGCCGGTTACGAGTAGTACGCACCTGTCCTTTCCCTAGAGGAAAAAGGCGTGAGTTTTTATGATAAGATAATTATATTGACGAGTATTGTTGCCAGTTGTTTTATTCATCATACGTTTTAGGAAAAACTTTTAAATGTACCTAAAACCTAAGCACCTACGTACTACCAGCAGCTAATATGGCTCTTCCTAGTCCAACCAACGCTTGGATAGTTAATTAGAAGCCGTTTACGGCTCTAATTAAACCGAAACACGTCCTCGTTGATCTTTTGTTCGCAAAGGCTAAAGTTGAGTATGAGGTCCTTGTCTAATTTCCAGGTGAGTCGATGTTATTGGGTTTTTCATTAAAATTACACGGTAGCAGCACTGAGTCTACATTTGTGTGTGCATTTTACATGACACAATGTGGTATATATCAATATCACAATGGCGAAATGCAAGCATAATTTCATTACACGTTATGAAATCGATAGATATCTTTAGCAATCTCGAAGCATTACAAATGTATGCTTTACTAATTCAGTAGTTGTTCTAATTCATTTGCACTATAATCGGCAATCGTCTTATAATCTATACTTACTATTGTAAAGCTAAAGAGTTTGTTTCAGTTCTCAGAAACCACTGGTTGGAATTAAAAAAATATTTTTTTGTTGGCATAGTCCATTTACTGAGGAAAGTTTTATGCTATCATCATCATCATCATCAGTCTATAATGTTCCCACTGCAGGGACTCAGGCCTCCTCTCTAGGAGAGGGATGGGCTATAATCCACCACGCGGGCCCAGTGCGGGTTGGCAGAGGTCACATGTCTTCGAATTGTTTTGGTTCACGATGTTTTATGTTATAGTTATATTATATTATGTGATGCAGATGAAGTTACTTCGTTCAGCTAGTATCTAATATTCAAAGAGGTGATTATCGTTGATGGCTCAGTAAAAAAAAGATGACATAATTTTGATTTGTAAGTTTATTTTTATTTTTGATTGTCGAATGTTTTCACTAATTTGTTTCAAACTGCAAACTTATATTTATTATAACAGTTTTAATCCTAATCAAAAATTATTCAAAAAAGGATTTAAATAAAATGGTGGTAAAAGACAGTGCAAATTATAATTAAACAACTTTTATTTCAAACATAATTGTATACAACAACAACACAAACATTCAACAACAATAACAATCTTATGATATAACTTTTATTAACAACAGGTTTATAATCAGACTAGTGATGGTGATGATATTCAGGAACAATGTGCTCGGCGTGGCCTTTCCTTTGTACGTTGGCATTGAATCTGGAACAGAGGAAATCTTAGCGTTAAGAATGTGTAGATAGGAAAGGTATAGGTTAACATTAAATACTGGAAGTTTGTTTGACTACGTCTTCCAAATAAAACATGAGGAAGTGGCGAAGGGCAGGCGTTTTAGGGGAATCACTTTTGACTTTGATTATTAATTTGTTTATGCCGATTAATTTGTTTATGTGGTATAAACTAATTAATTGGCTTAAATTGGCTTTGTTTGTACCACGCTTAAGCACCATCATGATAATCAATAAACGAAGGCACAGAGAACGCAGCTGCCCATTCTCTGGTAAGTCCTTAGTCGCCTCTTACGACACCCACGGGAAGATATGGGATGGTGCTATTCTTTACGTCAGACACCATACGGAATCAGTATATTTTAAATATTTAGGACTATTAAGAAACTCATGTATAGTGAGCAGGGTAACAAGTTGTTGGAACCTACCCGCTCTTTTTGTCAGAGTGGTACTCGACGATTCTGACGGTGCCATCAGCGTCGTGTAGGCTGTACACGCCCTTTACAACATCACCGTCGCGGGATTCATGTTGAGACTTCTTGTCTCCGGTGTGAGGGTCCTCCACTTTGTACGAGAATTCGTATTTAGGATGAGACTGTAACAGAAAAAAAAATTGTTAATCTTTAATCATTATTATTTTTTTGCAAAATGGTCACACAGTAATAATATTTAAATGGTTTCATACGTATTCGACGTGTTTCTCGATGGCTTTTCCATGGTACTGTTTGATGCTCTGCGATGAGGTAGCATGCTTGTGTTCACCTTGTGGTTCTGCTACCACCACCATAGCAATGACTGCAGCTACCAGGAAGACCTAAAAGAAATCACAAATATTTAAGTATATTTTGTCTTTAATTCCAAAAAAAACTTCATAATGATATTGATATTTTTTACCTTAGCGTACATGATGATTGTTCTTAAGAGAATCTCTTTACTCTTGAAATGACAAAAGGTAACTGATAATATTTGCAGCCAAAAAGTGTCTTTTTATATCTTCAATCCGTAAGAACTGAGCGAATTTTTCGTAATTGTAAAATTAACCAGTTTTACTCGTACGCTCAAAGTGGTATGTGACATACTTGTGAGTGCCATACTGCTTTGAGCTGTTTTGCATTACATGAATGTGAAATTGATGTTCTTTTCTAATTACTCTTTTTATAAGGGTTTGATTGTTTGAGTTCGTTTTGAGTTGCCTGAAAATAAATGAATGTTGTTGTTCTTTATTCACTAAGGCTACAGCGGAACACACTTTGAAAATCCCCGAGTATGATTTTCATATCCTGAGCGTTAAGACAAGATGACATGAAAACTGTATGAAAAGCTTATGTTAATTCTGTTGACAAGAAGGTTTAAACATTGTTTTAATTTCATTCGTAAGACACACGTAAACAGAAAGACTGACTATAAAAAAATATTTTATTGAAATCAAACAACAAACTTAACAATCTATATTAAAAAATAACAGAGACTAGATGCTACATTAAAGTGTCTTAATGGTGCTTGTGTGGTACAAGGTGGTGGACGCTGTGCTTCACATCTGCGTGGAATCTGAAAAGAAACAAAAATGTCGTAAGTACCGATGTAAGGCAGTACTGATAAAGATTGACAGAATGTAGCTGGTAGGGAAAACGCTAGAAAGCTGTCTAGAAAAAAAAAAACCGGCCAAGTGCGAGTCAGACTCGCGCACCGAGGGTTTCCGTACAAACCTGTAGGTATATAAGTAAAAGTTATGGTATTTTTATTGCTAAATGAAATCCATAACATAACAATGTGGAAAGCTGACGGTACCTTGTCAATACATATATGAAAACATTATGTATGTTCGGAAAAATCTTCATCTCTTTAAGAAGAGAAGTGATAGACATAATTTTAAAACTAGTTTTTTTTTTTAATCGCTGAACAACGTTTGCTGGGTCAGCTAGTAAGTTTATGATTATTAAAAAAAATATACTATGTGATGTAACTAAAAATTTAAGATTTTCGGAATTTTTCCTATATGTGTACTTTATAACGTTGCTTCATGCCAAATTTCAAGATTCCAGGTCGTCTGGAAGTATCCTTTAGGTTTTGATTCCCTTGCGAGTAGTTGCGAGTTTCAAAATATGCGGCTTTAATTGCTGTATCTTTTGATTGCGTTGACGTAGAAGTTTGATTTTGTTACAGCTTAAAGATATTATAGACTTGAGTATTTGTTAAGAATTTCAATATAATACCACTACGCGTTCATGAGTAAAGGGGTAATAAGTTTAAAATTATTAAAAATATTTTTATTATATGATGTAACTAAAAATTTATGCTTTTCGCAATTTTTTCTTTATCTGTGTTATAAGACGTTGCTTCGTACCAAATTTCAAGATTCTGAGTTCACGGGAAGTACCCTGTAGGTTTTGATTCCCTTGCGAGTAGTGGCGAGTTTCAAAATATGCGGTTTTAATTCCTGTTTCTTTTGATTGCGTTGACATAGAAGTTTGATTTTGTTACAGCTTAAAGGTATTATAGATTTGAGTATTTGACATGAATTTCAATATAATACCACTACGCGTTCATGAGGAAAGGGGTAGTAAGTTTAAAATTATTAAAAATATTTTTATTATATGATATAACTAAAAATGTATACTTTTCGCAATTTTTCCTATATCTCTGCTATAAGACGTTGCTTCATACCAAATTTCAAGATTCTGAGTTCACGGGAAGTACCCTGTAGGTTTTGATTCCCTTGCGAGTGTCGAAAATTTGCGGCATAAACGGGAGTATCTTTTGATCGCGTTGACTTAGAAGTTTGATTTTTTCACAGCTCCAAGAGACCATAGACTTGAGTATTTGATATGAATTTCAGCTTGATACCTCCACGCGTTCCTGAGAAAAAAGGTCTTGACAGACAGACAGACAGACAGACGGACAACAAAGTGATCCTATAAGGGTTCCGTTTTTACCTTTTGAGGTACGGAACCCTAAAAACAGGGTTTATATCGACTACAATGTGAATGTGGATTAAATACTGATGATGGAACATAAAAAGAAAAGCAAGTCATCAGGAATCTTGCGTTGAGCATTTTTTCCGTATGATGGTAATTTTGTATCAAACTACCCAGTAAAAGAAGTTACTCCTATTTGTTCATCAATATACTATAATAAACTATTGTGACCACTTTGAAACGTAAATCATTATAATAGTGATATTCAATTCTCACCCAGTTTTCTTATCAGCATGGTAGTGAATATGCCTGGTGGAGCCGTCAGGTTCGTGCAGTGAGTACGCTCCCTTGACACTGTCACCGTCGCGGTGCTCGTGTTGAGACTTGTGGTCACCAGTGTGGTGGCTCTTTACTTCGTACTCGAACTTGTACTTAGGATGAGTCTGGAAATTTAAACGTTTTGATAAGTATTTTTATTGCAGGATACTTCCAATGATCCACCTATTAGAAAGTGGATATATTATGTAATACAGAAGGTATTGCCGTACGTACGGCAACATTTGATAAAACTGGATTTTCTCGTGAAGAAAATCAAAACACTGCAACACGGCTAGTTCACGGCTGGATAGGCTGTGATAGACCTTTCTGAGACGAGTTGATTCAAAAAGAGCTCTTCTAATACTAAAAGTACGAGTATTCAAATATTACGAACATAGTAGTCATAGTGGTGATGATGGTGATGGTCTTTGAATTCCACTTTCACAGGATGATGGTCGTGTTTTGAGATGTGTATTGAAGAGTGACCATCATGAGCTGCCACTGCCAATATTGCAATCACTGCTAATATGCACACCTGTAGCACAAATAACAATTGTTACAAATTTTTATCTTGTTGCACTTTCACCATGAACACTTTAGTTTTTAAAATATAGAATTAAATACCTTTGATACCATATTTTTTTTTGTGGTTTATTAAATTCCTGTACACTCACTGAAAACCGTAGGTAGTGAACTGATAAATTCTAACAAAAACCCAACTTTTATATACAAAACTTTTATATACAAAACATTTTATATACAAATGCGTCCCATCTCTACAGGGCACCCCGCGCCTCACGCCCCGCAACGCGTCTGCGTCGAGGGAACCGCGCTCTCGGCCTCTTGCTTCCGCCACCGCCAACGAAGACACACGCGTCACGCGCCCATGCGCTCCTTACCGCGCTTCCACATCCACAACTTATCTTTTGTAACAATAACAGTTTAATGTAATTTTAAGGTTAAAGTAATAAAAACAGAGTAATTGTTCACGAGTGTTTACTTAAACGAACCACAATATATATATAATATGTAAGTCGTGGTTCGTTTAAGTAAACACTCGTGAACAATTACTCTGTTTTTATTACTTTAACCTTAAAATTACATTAAACTGTTATTGTTACAAAAGATAAGTTGTGGATGTGGAAGCGCGGTAAGGAGCGCATGGGCGCGTGACGCGTGTGTCTTCGTTGGCGGTGGCGGAAGCAAGAGGCCGAGAGCGCGGTTCCCTCGACGCAGACGCGTTGCGGGGCGTGAGGCGCGGGGTGCCCTGTAGAGATGGGACGCGCGGCGCAGATGATATTCTCGTTGTTGGCGCAAACATACTCCGGGGCCGGTGAAGTCCAGCAGGAAGGCGTGGACGAGGAAACGTTAGCGACGAGGGTTTCCGTCGTAGTCGATGATAATGTTGCGTCCTTGGAGCTGATGTAGAACTACAGGTGCTGCAATGTGTGCCCATGATGAAAGAAATAAGTGGCAGTGCGGCGCTGTAGGCGGCAATGCAGTGATGCGGACGTCGAGTGGCCGGTGTGGTGATGGCGTGCACGTAAAGCAGTATTGAGCTGTTATCCTTTTCATTAAATTCTTGTCATCATTAATTGGTTAGAAATGTGTGATGAAGATCTGGATCAGTCTAGTAAAGGGCAGAGGCGAGTGAGGGACCGCTTGATAATACCTCTGGTAGTCAAGATATCGGCGACGCGGGATATGCCGTCTCCTCCAGGATACAGTTTGGCATTGCGCCCCAGGCGCCAGCATAGCGGCGGCGTATTATCCTCCTGAATGAGTACTATATCACCAGTAGCCAACTTAGCCTTGTTCTCACGCCATTTCGTTCTCGTTTGGAGCTCAGAGATGTACTCCCGTTGCCACCGCGTCCAAAATTGCTGTCGCATTTTTTCGATGGCCTCATATCTTGTACGGCAGGTTGCGGTGTCACCGATGATTGACGATGGCGGTACGGTCAGCGGCCGGCCGATCAGGAAGTGTCCTGGGGAGAGAGGGAGGAAATCTATAGGACAAGATGAAAGTGGGGACAGGGGTCGACTATTCAGTATAGCCTCAACCTGCGCAAATAACGTGGACAACTCTTCGAAGGTCAGATTAGTGTTGCCCATTACACGTTTGATTAAATGCTTAGCCGATTTAATGCCGGCCTCCGACAGACCAGAAAAGTGAGGAGCGTAAGGTGGATGGAAATTAAAGTTAATTTGCATGTTTGCTGCAAGATCACTAATTCCTTTTGCGTTTGATTTTAGAAATTGACCTACTTCCTTGGATGCTGCCACGAAATTACGCCCGTTGTCTGAGAATATCTCTAAGGGTTTTCCTCTACGTGAAATGAAGCGTTTTAAGCATGAAATAAATGCGTCTTTAGAGAGGTCGCTAACGGCCTCCAAGTGCACACACTTGAACCTAAAGCAGATGAAGAGACATAAATAGCATTTAGATACGCGAGCACCACGACCTTTTTTATTAAGTATGTGAAAGGGCCCTGCGAAATCCATCCCGATAGACTGGAAGGGTGGAGCGGGAGTGACTCGCTCGGGAGGTAGATTGCCCATCATAGGTGTAAGAGTTTGCCCTTTGTGGCGGCGGCACACGACGCAAGAGCGCACGGTGCTGCGGGAGAGCTGCCTGCCGTTGCTCGGCCAGAAGGACTCTCGGACAGAGTACAGCAGTTGCTGTGGACCTGCGTGTAATAGGCGTTGGTGTTCCTGGCGAAAGATTAAAATGGACATATGATGTTTACAGTCTATAATTATAGGATGTTTCTTATCATGGCTATAGCTGGAACGATCAAGCCTACCGCCTACTCTCATAACACCGTCCTCGTCGAGAAATGGGCTAAGAGCTGATAATTTACCCTTAAGTATGGATTCGCCTTTTGTTAGTTTATTGTACTCTTCAGGGAATGATTGTTTTTGAGCCTCTTTGGCTAATAATGTTAATGAAGTGTTCATCTCTTGAACTGATAGAGGACCTCTTATACTATTTTTATCTTTCAGACATTGAATGTACCTTAGCACATATGCAAATATTCTCTTGATTCTGTTGAGAGTGGAGAAATCTTCAAATCGTATAACTGGTGACTTGCTTACGGTCGTCACGAGTAGGACCTTCATTTCAGGTAAGTTGGCTTTACTTGGTTTTTCTTGTGATGGCCAATGATTTTTATCCATGCTGAGGAAGGACGGGCCTGACCACCAGTTTTGTAGAGTGCGCAGCTTCTCTGCAGGGACGCCGCGGGAGATGTAGTCAGCCGGGTTGGTAGCAGTGGGCACGTGACGCCATGAAGAAAGGTTTGTATTCTCGCAGATTTCTACGACCTTGTTAGCAACAAAACTCTTCAGTTTGCTGGGAGTGCTGTTGAGCCATGCGAGTACGACACTGGAGTCACACCAGTGTATGCACGTGGAGATAGGGTACCGCAGGGAGTCCAAAACTGTCTTCGTGAGATTTGCGGCGAGTAGAGCTCCAAGTAGCTCCAACTTTGGTATGGTAAGAGGCGGTTTAGTAGGCGCCACTCTTGATTTGGCACAGAGTAAATGAACTGCTATGTTACCTTCATTGTCAGTTGATCGTAGGTATATGCATGCGCCATAAGCATGCATGGATGCATCACAGAAGGAGTGTAATTGAATTTCTTGTGGATTCTCACATAGAACTCTTCTTGGTATTACCATTTCATTAAGAGACGGAAGGCTAGAACTCATTTTCTGCCATTCTTTTTTTAGATCATCTGGGACTGGCTCATCCCAGGCCAATCCTCGCCGCCACAGCTGTTGCATAAGCATCTTTGGCTGGACAGTGGACGGTGAAAGCAATCCGAGAGGATCAAAAATGCTGAAAGACGATGATAGTATTCCTCTTTTGGTAGTTTTGTCTGTAGGTTCAGAGCTTGGAGCTTCAATGGTGAATTGAAGAGAGTCGGATTGTGGGCTCCAGCCTAAACCGAGGGCACTGGATGCGTCACTCAAGCTTAACTTGCTTTGCAGGTCGACACTGGAGATGGGAAAGATGTCAGGGGCATTTGACCTGAACTTTCGGAGATTGAAGCAGCCGGATTTCAACATAGCGGTGACTGCATTCAGTATGTATAGTAGCTCTTCTTTAGTGTCAGCTCCTGTTAGTAGATCATCACAATAAAAATCCTTCTGAATTATTTCCTTGACTTTATCTTCGTCGCAGTCTTCTCCAAGTTGCCACAAGCATTTAGTGCTCAAGTAGCTTGCACTGGCGAAGCCATAGGTTACGGTGTTGAGCCTAAGTGTTCTAATAGGGAGATTTTCTTCTTCACGCCATAGAATAAGCTGTAGGACTCTGTCTTCTTCGTGGATATTGACTTGACGAAAGAATTTATCGATATCTCCAGCTAAAACGTACTTGTATAGGCGAAATCGCAGCAGAATCGAAAACAAGGAGTCTTGTACTTTGGGGCCAATCATTTGGATGTCGTTTATGGAAACGCCAGTAGATGTCGCGGCGGAGCCGTCGAACACGACGCGCAGCTTGGTGGATTCGCTCTAAAGAAAATAATCTTAGTTTTGCTCTGTGATAGGAGTCGCCGAGCACCTCAGTAGACTCTTTAAGTGGAAGTTTCACACAGAAATGTCCGTTTTCTTGGCGGGTAGTGAGAAGATGTGTGAGCAGCACTTTCAAACACACACTACCCGCCAAGAAAACGGACATTTCTGTGTGAAACTTCCACTTAAAGAGTCTACTGAGGTGCTCGGCGACTCCTATCACAGAGCAAAACTAAGATTATTTTCTTTAGACGATTCTTCTCACTATCACTCAGGAGAGGCCTTTTTGGTAGCTCTTCTAGCTCCCAAAATCGGGCAAGTTGTTGATCAAAATTATTGGTTAAATGATCGTCATTTCTTGACAAATTGCACTGAATATTTCTAGGTACACTGTTGGTAGGTATATATACAGGGCCTGAAATTAGCCAGCCCAACCGAGAACTTCTCAAAAATGGTAAATTTGCTCCAAGGGATTGCTGCTCTCTTCCTATAATTTGCCAGAATAAATCAGCACCAATCAGCATGTCTATTGGGCCTGAAGTGTTGAAGGCAGGATCGGCTAGTGGAGTTTTCGGCGGGATTTTGAAGTAGCTTAAATCAATGGTTGAACTTGGAATATTTGCTGTAAGCTCAGGGAGCACCGGGCATGCCAGTGTGGTATGGTAGTCTGTATGGCGAGAATGTATGCGGACAACGCATCTCTCTGCGATGAATCCACAGTGTGTATTGCCCATGCCGGTTATCTTCGTAGCATTTGTTGGTATGACAGGTAGGCCCAACTTATTTTTCAACTCTCTAGTTATAAAGGTGGCCGCACTGCCGGAATCGAGAAGGCAACGAACTTCCTGGCATGCGTTGCTACTTGGATTTGCTACATCAATAACGGCGGTAGATAGTAATACGAGATTGTTTCGTTGTACCTGAGCTGAGAAGTTAACCGAAACCTCAATGGTTGATTCAGGAACGTCCGTGGCTTCAACGACGGCAGGTTGCACGGAGACACTGGTTGCAGGCTGTGAAGTTATGTGAAGCAATGAATTATGCTTTTTGTTACATTTTCGACATGGCCCTTGCGGGCAATCCTTGGCAACATGACCTTTTTTAAGGCAATTAGGACATAATTTCAGGCGGTAAATTTCAGCTTTTCGTTGTTCTATACCTTTTGCTAAAAATGTAGGACATTTGTAGATGCTGTGATCTGCACTGCAATAGTTGCAGACCCAAGTTGATTCTCCGTTGTCATTGTTTGCATTGGCTTCTATACATGCAAAGGATTTACAGGCGCGCTCCTGCTTATTGCTAGAGTTGTATTTCTTACTACTAGATGATGTATTCTCTACAATGTTAGCACGATTTTGTAAGAATTTTATTAATTCACTTAATTTGGGCATGGTGTCATCATCAGGATTTCTATGTTCGTCCCATGCTCGCTTGGTCGTAAAATCAAGTTTGTGGTACATGATTTGTACTATTAATGGGTCCCATTCGTCCGTGGACTGACCTAAACTTGACAGGGCTCTGAGATTTTTATTGACACTATAAACCAATGCTCTAAGAGAACTATCAGAATCACGGTGAGTGGGTTGTAGTTCAAATAAAATTAAATCTATGTGTTGAGTGATCAAGTGTCTCTTGTTATTGTACCTTTGACACAGCAGGTCCCAAGCAACCGTGTAGTTTTTATCTGAGACCGCTAGGTTAGTTAAAATGTTGGATGCTTCGCCAGTTAAATAAGAATTGAGATAATGGAATTTGTAAATAGGAAGTAATCGTGAGTTTTCATGAATTAGTGATTTAAAAGTGTCTCTAAAGTCTAACCATTTAGAATAAGTACCATCAAACTTTGCTATTTCAATTTTAGGTAATTTAAAATTCACACTGTTAAAATGCTCGCTTTGAGAATGATGATGTGATGGAATTTGAGATTCACTAGGGTATTGCGGCAGAATTGTTTCTGCCTCAGCAATCAATTCTATAAACTTAGAGTCTGTAGCATCCCTCTCATCAATTTCAATAGATATACTTTCTACGGAATGCTCATCGATGTGGTCTTGCAGCACAACAAAGTTTTTAAATAAATCTCTGATCATCTCTAGTTTTAATTTAAGCTCATTTACTTGTGATTCTTTGTATTCAGTTATGGGTACTGTCTTGATCTGGTATAAGTAATTTTCAAATTTAGTTAACCTACCACGGATACTGGCACGTTTGGCTTTTAGAGTTTTGATATCCATGGCGATACTATACGATACAACAGTACAACTACTTTGACAATGACAGCACCGAATCACTAGTAAAAAATAAATGGAAAGATCTTACGTTCCTCCTCGTCTGGCTATCGGTAGTTACCGGCACTCCCTCGGCGTGAGCAAAGCGAAGCGACCGCGCGCGGGCGCGGATCGGCGCGGGGCCTGGGGGCACGTGTGCGGCGGCGGCACGACGCGCTCGATGATTACCCGAAGTGAGTACGGGCTCTGGCCACAAGAATGGGCACGGGCACCTCTTGCGCTGAAATAGTCGGCCCAAAGCGGGGTATATAACGTGCAACACAAACCAAGGATAGTGCAACTAGAGAACGGGAGGGCAAACAATGCACAACAAACACTCGTCAGCAAAACCCAAGAACCAATTAAAATAAGATAGTTAAGTTGCACACGAGCACAATACTGGCTAGCACATCCAACACGTGCGGAGGGGTAGCGTGGGCAACACGATGTTCACAATGAAACAAAACAAAATGGCGCACAAGTAAAACTCTCCAAGGTCACTGTTGTAGTTGCACAATATAGTGCGGAGTATGGAAGATAGTCTACAACGAAATAGAATGGGTGACTGGATTAATTGTATAGCAAAATAATAGCGTAGAATTGTAAATAGTAACCTTACTATAGGTATTTATCCTAGCCACTTGTAGCTGTGCAATCGCACTATTGCACAGGCCTACAAATAATCAAGGGTATAGGTGGCAGGATTAGATAGTTGTTGACCGAATTAGATACGCACAATGCACATGCACGCAATAGGCTCTTCCTATCACTGATGTAGTTGTCCCACAATTACGCAGGCTATAGACTACAACAAAAAAGGGGTAGTATAGGTAATAGGAATATGGAAGTAGGAAACTTAGCTTGGTCAATTCACGGGCCGGCCGCACCCATGCGGGCCGCACTCGCAAGTAGATAGATCCTTCTTCGTAGTGATTCTCGACGCGCACGATGGTCGAGGCTCGCTGCTCGCAGACACGCCGAAGCTCAGGGAAGCACGAAGTAGTGTAGAAGGAAGGAAGGCTCGCTCGGAGTCTCGGAGTCCGAAGATTGCATTTAGACGGTCGCCATTATGTAAGCGCGTGGGTTTCACGACTTACATATTATATATATATTGTGGTTCGTTTAAGTAAACACTCGTGAACAATTACTCTGTTTTTATTACTTTAACCTTAAAATTACATTAAACTGTTATTGTTACAAAAGATAAGTTGTGGATGTGGAAGCGCGGTAAGGAGCGCATGGGCGCGTGACGCGTGTGTCTTCGTTGGCGGTGGCGGAAGCAAGAGGCCGAGAGCGCGGTTCCCTCGACGCAGACGCGTTGCGGGGCGTGAGGCGCGGGGTGCCCTGTAGAGATGGGACGCGCGGCGCAGATGATATTCTCGTTGTTGGCGCAAACAAAAGCAATAGTTGTTGCAATGCAATTTTACTTAAATTTCTATCTACGAGTATATGACAATAAAATGTGCAACGTTTGAATATTGGACGAAGTTTTTAAATATTTCGTAAATTACATTCACACGCATGCATACTGCTTATGCACAAGCACATTGCGAATTTACGATCATTACAGGGAAGTATGATTATTCAATTAACTTAATATTAACGTAGGCTATTACTAATGCCTACGTACATACTTCTAATATACCCACCTGTTTATGTGCTTTACCATAAAATATGTACAGTATTGTATTGTCATTTCGATTGATTTTTGTTATTACAGCAATATAACTCTCTCAGCAATCTAGACTACTGTTAGAGTTGAGTAATTGGGTCAAATCAATCCAATGTTGTTATGACCGTACTGCAAGCTGGACATGATAGAACTCTTCGTCATCATTAGCACGGTGAAAGTTTTAATACTACTTTATACCTAATTATTTAAAAATAATCTACAGGTTTTTTCAAGTTAACCATCCAAAATTCATGACTTTGTTATAATTCTTACAAAGCAAGCTTTTATTTCAGGTTTAGATGTTTAAAACCAATCGGCTGCGCATTTCGATATTCGAAAACTTATTAAGAGTATCATGTAATCGTTTACAGTTCAACGTACCACGCTCGTCCGGCCTAAAATTCAGATAGCTCCAGCTTGTCAAAGTGCACCGACGACGGTTGACAAGACGTCCACGTTTGTTCAGAGCGAGACCTGTGTCGGGCTCGCGTGTAATCAGACCGGGATCCATAAACCCTACTTAGCTCTCACTTTGAATTAGGTCCTATCTCTATCTTGCAATTCGAAAGCTGTGCGACAGTGACAGGAATATAGCATAGCAACAGTAAGTACTACTGTGCCAAGTTAGATTTACAAATCTCGGCATCAATGAGAGCACACGCGTTGCAACGAAATGATGTGAAAGCATATTACGACCAGTCTTCAGTGCACACGACCGAAGCCGACTTTGCTTTGATATGGGCCTAAAGCTGTAGACATCGATAGATAACAGGTTATGCCGTATATCATCTGATGGCAGTGGGTAATGGGAGTCGGGCCTATGTCTATAAGCACTCCTATCAAACCTCAAACGGCGCGAATACTGTAACTAAATCGAAAACTGTAACTAAATTGGTAGTTACAGTATTCGCGCCGTTTACGCGTTGTGTTTAAGGTTTGTCGCCCACTGGTCAAAACTTCGCGTGAACAGCTGGCTATTTTTAACCAAAATGGTCTTCTATACATTGTGATAGTGTAATTAATGTTTTTACCCACGTATGGTATCATAGGAGCTCGTGGCTTAATAAGAACTGCCACTCGGGTCGATCTTTAGGTAAAGCTGTGCTTGCTTAGGTCGGTCTGTGGATGGGTGATCGCCCGACATACCGAGTTTCCTCCGTGCCTCGGAAAGCACGTTAAGCTGTTGGTCCCGGCTGCCATATATATACCTTTGGCAGTCGTTACAGGTAGTTGGTAAACCTGAAAGTCTGACAACCAGTCTTACCAACGGGTATCGTATTACCCAGTATTAAATGGGTTGTGGAGGTCAGATAGGCAGTCGCTTCATGTAAAATACTGGTATTCAGCTGCATCTGGTTAGACTGGAAGCCGACCCTAACATAGTTGGGAAAAGGCTAGGCAGATGATGACCCACGTATGGTATCAGTGGCTACAAGAAATTAAAAATACGTATTTTCGATACGGCTCACGGTGTATACAGGTAAGAAGTTAAGTAGGTACTTGTAATATTTTTCGAAACTGATTTTCTTTTATCTTATTTTCAAACGAGGGTAATTTGTAATAAAAAAAAAAACTGAATGGGTACAAAGTATAAAATCATAAAATAAACTTTAAAAAGTAATAAAGAATAAAATGACAACATACAAGATAATATAATTATTTAAATTAAAAGTTTGTTGTATCCGCTCAATATCAAACTATATACCTATTTACTATCTATCTATCTATCTTTTAACCAACTCCGATTACCTAATATTCTTAAATATGGAGTCAGGGAACCGCTCCTATTACCTAAAAGAAAATCAGTGATCCGTTTCCGTCCGAATCTGATACTATTCGTGGAGACAACCCCAATTGATGTAACTAAACACGTCTTAATTCTTGATGTCAGGCTCTTGATTTCAATTTACGATTAGACTCAGAATTTGTTTATAAGAGGAGATAAGAATGTTCGTAAAGACGACACGGTTGGCGCAGTGGCTGAGCGATTGGACTGCTGTGCTGCGTGTCGCGGGTTCGATCCCTGCACGGAACAGAGATTTGTATGACCTTTTTTTTTTTTTTTTTTGGGGGGTGGGAAATCATCAAATAACCCCTCCCGCTCTTGGGCAGAGCGCAAGGGAGTGTCAGACTTCTACTGACTAAAAACCACCCATGTTCCTTCTTCGCCCTTCATGTCGAGGCCTCGGTATCCCTTGCGGACAACCCGCAGCCTCGACAGTATTTGTATGACCTACAGATAATTGTTTCGGGTGTTTGGTTGTATGTGAGTTTAAATGTTTGTGAACACACCCACGCCACGATACAGGAGAAATTTCTAGTGTGGGGCATCGTTTTTTAAAAAAAAAAAAAAGGTTTGCAATCATTATTTTAATATTGCCATAACTGATCTTTACAAACTAAGTTAACAAAGCTTCATTCAGCTTTCAGTAATCGTGATGATGGTGATGATGAGGCACGATGTGTTCAACATGCACTTTATAGTCACTCTTGCTGTCGTGTCCATTACGGTGCTCGTGCTGTTCCTTGTGGTAACCGGAATGCTTGTCTTCAACTTTGTACTCGAACTCATACTTGGGGTGGGTCTGGAAGAAAACGTTGACATTATTACGTGCTCTTTTACAAACAACTTTTACCTACTAGGTGAAGAAGTTGATGATCTTAGAGATGAGGATCTATCCAGTGCGCTCTTTGCTAGCGGATGGTCTTTAAAGGTTTGCATACAGGTTAGCAGTCAGTATTTTGAGTAGTGGTAACTCTTATTGTCAAAATAGATAGATCATTAGATCAGCTCAGCGCTAGACATTTTAATTTCCATTTTTGTCTAATAAAAGTAGTATCTAGTACAAGGTTCATCTTAAGTTTAATTTACGGTTTTTCTGATTGTTGCGGTTTCCTAAGTTTTTGAGTTTAGGATGAAAACAATAATGTTACTGACGCTCTAATAAACCCGAACATCTTAAAGGTTCAAACGTTGTCAAATCGATGTATCGTCGACACCAAAAGAAGAAGAACATAATATTATAACTTACATAGTAGTCGACGTGGTGATGACCGTGATGGTCCTTAAATTCCACCTCTGTGTGGTGACCGTCATGTTTGTGGATGTGCTGCGACGAGAAGGCGTGGTGATCAGCTGTCACGGCTACTACTGCCACCAGAGCTAAGATAATCATGACCTGTAAGGAGACAAGAATGGTTCATCTCTAGCCGCTGCAAATTGCACTGTTAGTAGACTAAACAGTGATGCTTTTCTTTGTTTAGTTCCATATATCCAGGTTATTATAAGAGTCCATAGTTAAAGGAACCGAGGACTTAGCTTACAAAGAAAATAAATGAACGGGGTAGGTAACAATGATTGTTTAGTTCGATAAAATAATTTTAAAGATGAGATGGCATACAATTTTTTTTTTCTTTAAGTCACCATCTGTACGGGGATCGAAGCCAAAGAAATGAATGCACTTTTTTACCTTAAGAGACATTTTGGGTGGTTTGGTCTTGTAGATGAAGTTGTACAAATGATACTAAGCTCACAGATGAACTGATACATTGGCAGAAAAAACCATTGCTTTTATATTGAAAACAAAACAATCAAGGTAACATTGATTTCACTTGGAATGGCCACTAAAACTTAATTACGATATTATAATATTATATGGATTGTTTCGTAAAAGTGTACTTTTACGTGTACACCTACACTAATTGCTCAAGTGTTAACGGAAATGCATAACAATATTATGTGTTAATGCAGTTGAAATTGAGTCATTGTGTATAGATAAAACTTTGTCAGGTATATTTTGTTTGCTATGTATTTACCGTACCCTAAAACAGCACAAAATGCCTCGTTAGGCTGCTACTTCTGAGCGTTAGGGTCCTTTGTTAGGTTTTTCCATTGGGAATTTCTCAGTAGCAGCTACGGAGTCTGGACAACTGCCCGGCTCGCCCTTATTACATGCGACTTAAATATAAACGACGAAAAGTGCGAGCCATACTTCTACTACTGCAGGCATACTTCTGCGTCACCCTTCGGGAATTACAAGCAGATATTTCTAAAAACCTAATGATCAACACAACTAAGTTCTGATGGTGTTACTTCTCCTTACTGACTATAGCAACCTCTTGTCATGTCTTGTAATGTCCAAATGTGCTTCCCCAGATGCTCCATTTCGTATAACACCTAGTGTTCGGACGTGTTTGAGAAGCTTGACAATTCTGTCTTTTTTAACCGACTTCAAAAAAGGAGGAGGTTATATGTTCGTGTGTATGTATTTTTTTTTATTTTTTTTTTATGTATGTTACCTCATTTCTCCTCCATTTGTGAACCGATTCTCAAAATTCTTTTTTTATTTGAAAGAGTATACTCCTGAGGTGGTCCCATTTAAATTTAGTGAAGATCTGACCCTGATCTTCGGAGATATACAATAGAACTCTTCAAAAATAGACGGCAAATCTGTCGTGATTGCTGCAATCGCTTGGATGTTTATTGTTTATACAACATCATGACGTAACATCACGCCTGTATGATCTGAGGGGGTACGCAGATGTGTACACCCAGATTTGGACAGTAAGATATTATGTAATGTTCCATTTATTGGGGATAAATAAAACCTATTATTTGTTTGGGAACAACTAAAAATGGAAAAATAAAAAACTTTTTGCAAAAAATAAAACCGACTTCAAAAACACAAAAAAGTGAAAAACACAAAAAAGTGAAAAATAAACTTCACAAGAAAAAGCAGCTTCTGAAGTCGGTGGCAAAGAAAACGAAATCAAACAAACAAAATGTCACCGACTTCAGAAGCTGCTTTTTCTTGTGAATTTTATTTTTCACTTTTTTGTGTTTTTCACTTTTTTGTGTTTTTGAAGTCGGTTTTATTTTTTGCAAAAAGTTTTTCTTAATTTAGTACTGATAAATAACACTACAATCAGTTGCACACCTAGTGTTAATCCGTTCAACATTGGAATTTCAACTCTCGGTGTTATGCCGTGTGTTGAATACCCACCAAGTGTGCTTTTATTATTGACTAGCTGACCCACGCAACTTCGTCCGCGTCACATAATATAGCTTAAAACCTTTCTCGATAAATCGACTATCCAACATATTAAATTGAGTTAAATCGTACTCGTAACCACAGAACAGATAAAAGAGGTTAGAAGGGCCTTGTGGGCGGGGCAGGCGCGCCGCTCATATGTCGCAAACGCTCAAATGTCGACAAAATTTGATTTACCGGCGCAATCGCGCTCATATTGTGACAGCGTACGAAGCTCCGCGAAAAAAAAGAATTATGCCATCTTGCGCTATTATAATGTGTCGGAAAAGAAGCCAGGGTGTGTAGTGTGCCTCGAGAAGGGATTTCTTATCACCGGTAAGTCCAAATACCTTAAAATACAAGTAATATTTGTAATTATTACAATAGTATTATGTAGATGGTAGAAAAAATGATACTGTCGCAAGCAGTTAAAAAATTACGTACATTGCTTGCAATACGTGGGTACCATCTTGTACTGCGTGGGCGATTGCGCGATGTATTTCGTTCACTGCGAACGTCGCGTACGACGAGCCAAAGCTTGAGTTCTGCAAAATCTATGCATTTCGATTGTGTTGTACCAAGTTGTAAACAATGTCGATATTTAGTATGTGTGATATTCAAATGATATTATTATGAATATGATTAAATAACTTCGTTTATTACTGTCAATTATTGTTTATTGTGGGTTATTAATTTTGGTTTTCGTCTAAAATTTGTTTTGAGGTTAGTCATTTATAATGGAAACATAACACAACAAAGTTTTGTTTTTAGGTTTCCAACAGTTCCAGATACAAGAACACTATGGCTAGAGGCAACCGGTAGAATTGAATAGATACCTACTAACTAAATGTAGTAATTAATTGAATGTATGTCTTATTTTTAAGTGTTTCTCGTATGTTTACTTTTGATTTTACTTTTTTAATCTTTAATTTTGTATCTGTGTGAGACAAATAAATACCTTTTCATTCTTTCTATCCCGTTCCGAAATTAAAGCAAAATATTGCAAAACTTAAAGTTACAAAACTAAAGTAATTTTATCGACATAAATTATCGACCTTTTGGTCGCCGTAACATGTATGAGAAATTAAAGCGTGTGTGAGTGTACGTCATACGCAGTGTTTGCGCTAGTGTGACAACCAGTAGCAAGCTCGCGATCTAAGTGAGTGCGGTTTATTTGTGTGCGTTATGCGCGTACGTATTAGCCTCTTGCTTGTAGTGGATATAGAGAGTGGGAGACAAGCGGCGACAGGCGTTCTAATACAAATCAGGAACTATTTCCTTTCTAATCTCTTTTATCTGTTCTGTGCTCGTAACAAACAAAAAATCTTACCTTTCCTCTTTATAATACCTAAGATTAGCTTAGATTATATTATTAAAGTAACAATTACTATAGGTATCTCTTAGTGTTTAATATACAGTAACACCTTGTACTTGTACACGTTATGGTGCCGTAAATATTTTGAATTTGAATTTCTCCGGAGCCCCCAGAGGCCAGAATCCCCACGTACCTACCGCACCGGACCGAATGACTGGCACGCGCTAATTATTTTGTCGCCCGTATATTTTTACATTGGGATATCTTCTAAGATATTTGTTTAAACTGTATAGAGTAAAAGGCACAAATATTCTATATTAAATTTCCGTGCTAACAAACACATTTATATAGATATAGATTAATATCATATGGGTTAAATAAGCTTCGCAACATATCATTATTTTTAACCTAACATTTAATTATTAAAAAATGATTACAGTGAGTCAATCTTAATAGATAAACAATGCTATCGCGGACTTTTTTTTAGAACTTTTAAAGGGAAACAATTTCTTCATGTATGAAGAAATTGTTTAAGTTACGTAAATATGTATATATTTACGTAACTTAAACCGTTTTCGCAGCGCACGCAACGGAAGCTCTTAAAAAGGAATATCTTTTCCCGTTTTTGCAACATTTTTCATTTATGCTCCGCTCCTATTGATCGTAGCGTGATGTTATATAGCCTAAAGCCTTCCTCGATAAATAGACTATCCAACACTAAAAGAATTTTTCAATTCCAACCAGTAGTTCCAGAGTTTACCCCGTTCAAACAAACAAACAATCAAACAAACAAACAAACTCTTCAGCTTTATAATATTAGTATAGATGACGCGAACCGATACTTACGTACCTATTTGCGTGTATTATGTTGAGTGTACGTATCAGACTTTGAGGTTTGCCAGTTAGTCACTCCTTTTTCGCGTGCTCTGTAGCGTTTGCTATCTTGCCAGTGTTTATTATTAAGGTACAGAGCTAAGTTAGTCCAAAATGTACCCTGTTTTACTCCTTTGACAATTTAAATATTGACAGACCTATGGAATCTAATTTAAAGTAAGCCGTATTGTAATTGTTTGCGAAAATATTTTTTAACAGCTCTGTATAAGTTTACGAAAAATACTTTACACACATTAAATCATTAAAATTAAAAAATAAACATTTAAAAATATTCAAAATTTCATAATTTTCTATACCTGGCTTTAGTGGATTACACTTAGACTTTTGGCAATATAAAAGACAGTGCCATATTTACAGCTCTACGTAGCTAATGTATGGAAGTTTATGAAATTGGTTGATCCGAGTCTAATTTGACATCTATGCGATTGTGGATGACCTTAAGGTGGATGTGTCAACCGACCCTCCATACATATTTGAAATACACCTTTACACGACACACAGAGACTTTTTCTTTAAAATTTATCATTTTATCACTTCTCAACAATGGAAAGTGTCCGCAATCGACCTTTTTGGGCATTATCTTACATTATTTAGCGAGAAAAACAATAGTGAAATCCCGGCAAAATTTGACACTTCTTTAGTAGTGTGCGTGACTTTTGACAAATAATGACAAGTAAACTTGTTTAGACTATGGCACGCTAGATGGCGTGCAGGTGCAGACGATCTTATAATAATTCTGTTAAATCAATAATTAGTTTTAATTATTTCCTTTCCAACCGTTCAAAAAAATAACAATATAAAATAACATAAAACTGATGACATCAATGTTATGTTTTTTTTTAATGTAAACAATTTTATTGTTGTATGGCAACATAAATACCAGTAGTCGTAGGAAGGTTTTATGCAACGATGCCGTTCTTCGTAACCTTGACCTACATGCAATATGTGGACGAAAAAAAGGCGTTGCCAAACTTCGTTCACTTGTTTGACTGTTAGAAACTTAGAAAATACATTCCTAGCTCGGTTGTCCCGCGCTATATGATTTGCGCGCGGAAGTTCTTGCGTACTTATTATTTTGTATGCTATGCATTTTCATTGATTTAATTGCAATATTTCTTCAGTATACATTTGATTCATATTATCTATTATACTGTATTATTGTAATTCTAATTTATCGTAGGTATAATAGTTAAATATTCTAAAAACACAATTCTATTTTCGGTGGTATTAGAAACATCAAGTTGGCCCGTGATTTTTATGAAATCTCGTCACAATACTAATTACCTACGTCATACGTGTCAGTGATGAGTACAAAGTCAGTGTTTCTTAGTATTATTTGAATAATATGTTTTTGGTCAACAATAAATAAAATTATTTTAAATCGGTAAACTACCAAAGTAGGTGATCATAAAATGAAACTTGCAAACATTTGCAAAATATGGTTTTGCCGGATTACGTCACCTTTTACGCATTTTGCAAACAGTTTCAAACAGACACACATATTTAAATCTATATAGTTTGTTTTATTTTGTAGTAGATACCTACCAAGCTTTTTCACGTCGAAATTTGTTATGGTGCGTTCAGAAACAAATATAATTCAGTTACAATCTGTTTTTTTTCTGTTCCGTGCTTTATTTTGAACAAGTTATTATAATCTGTTTTTTTTTCTTATTCGTTGACCAGTTCTACGAGGAATCTAAAGGTAACATTGAAATATAAAGATAAGTAAAATTTTATTACGTACTATAGCGGAAAACGTTTCCGAACGCTCCCATTTCCCTGGCCGTAAGAGGGCCAATAGAGGACAGCCGCCTCAAAGATATTCACCAACGCGCTAGCATGTTTGCTCCCGCGCGTCGCGCCGACCAATCACTGATCTGTCGTCGCGCCGCTACTCGGCCGCTGATTGGCTTTCGTAGCGTTATAGTTTTAAGTTCTTATGATAATGTTGTTTTGAATTATAATATTTATAATGTTGGCACTGGGTAAGAGAGATACTTTTGAGATGGCAGAGTTTTAATTTGTGTAATGTGTTTATTCCTGAGTTTTAATTAAAGTTTAAACCGTGAACAAGGCTTTATTTTAAGAACTGACCCATCCCGACTATAGTACATCTTTTGAACGCAACCCAATTGACATTGAGAGTTGAAGGAAAATCCGTCTGCACTTCTCCTGCACTTGCGATCATTTTCAATTGATTGTGGAAGCTGGTCCAAATAAAGGCTTATCTGAGATATCTGGGTATCGCATAGTGGACTTGAAGCATGTAATAGAGTGGGCATTTCTTCTGGAAAGACATTGAAATATGTGTGAATCTTCACAAATTGAATTTGTTAGTGAAAGACATGATGGATTTCGAAGTGAATTAATTTTCAAGTGCTGTGATCGAGCGTGGAAACATTGGTAGCAGTAATAAAATAAAAACTGCATTTTTGTGGGCAACTGTGACTTCTGGTAGCTTTTACACTCAAGCAGCTCACATAACACCCCTTAAGGATATTCCAACAATGTCAGCCAATAAATTTCGTCGAGTTGAAAGAAAATAAGGCAGTGTGTGGTTAGAACATATGACAGAGGAAATTAAAATTGCTGGTGAACAAGAAAGATCAATTGCTATTCAAAAAGGTCATACGGGCATAACTTTGACTCGTCATCTGGTATGGTAAGTTAATATTTTACTAAAAACAAATTTGGTTCTTTATGACTTTTTTATTATGTGAGTGGTAATGCCGGGAGGGGACGCCCTAGAAAGACATACACTGATCATATTGGTGCCGTTCTTCTGAAAGGACAGGTGCGTAGTACTGGTAACCGGCGTGCGTGTATGACCAGATGTATGAATGTGGACGAGGCAAAAGGAGTATGTAAGGATCGTAGCAAGTGGCGTTCTGTGGTTTCTGCCTACCCCCATGGGAAAAGGGCGTGAGTTTATGTATGTATGTATGTATGTTATTATGTGCATTATTTACAAGTGTTGCTTTTCATTTCCAGGCCTGCTTCTTGGTGTTAGAAACAAATATTGTTATACATGTCAATATTATGGGAGGAGAAACATGGATATGAAAGCACATAATTGCTGCAAAAATTTTACTGGACCATCTACAGCAATGGAATCGGAAATTATTGTGGAAGGCTTTCAAAAGAGTGAAGAAATACATCAACTTCGCTATTTGAGTTTTATTGGTGACGGAGACTCCTCTGTGTTTGCAAAATTGATAGAGAAAGTGTCATATGGGAACATCATAAACAAAAATTAATGCAAGAATGACGTAATCAAAAACTATACCAGTGCACTCTACAAGGTAAATGAATAAATCAAATTTGTAAGTCATCCCAGGATCAGTGAAGCATATTATTATTCTGTATTTATATTTTGTTCTTTTTAGATCTTGGCCAACACTAAGCTCCTTCTTTCTTCGCGAAATATTTTGAAGCCAAAGATTATTACTGCAATGTAAATAAAACATAGACAGATGGAACTGAAAAGAAGGAAGAAGATCTCGTAGAAAGTTTGAAAAATACTGCTCCAGAAGTGTGGGCTCTCATTTATGCAGCCAATGAAAAAATTGCTTTGAAGGCTTCAAATCCTTCTGCAACATCAACATCAGTTAGAAATTCAAGCAAATAAGAGAAGTAAAGTTTTATTTCAGAGCAGCTTTGGAGATTGACGGTAAATAATATTTTGAAGTGAATGGTAAATAATATTGGTCAAAAAGTAAGAATTATGCTAAGTATGTTTTCTTTGTTGCAGCAGCAGTGTAGCAGTTGGTTCAAAGAAAGTTTCAAGGCAGAGGGCGAAATCAACAAATCAAATGATTTTTGTTCTAATTGTATTATGGTAGTAGTTTGTTTAGAATCTACATTATCATTGTATATTTCTTTTTATTTTGTATCAAAAGGTGAAATAATACTTCTTAGGTATACTTACTTCATATAAAGAGCTTTATATTTTCGTTTTATTATATGCTTTTGTTGAGTGCTTCCAAATTAGGAAATATTTTTTTCACCTTCCTTGTTATTATCTCATAATAAATCGTTTTAGATTTGTAGCTCTTGTCTAGGAATTATAGTTTCTTACGTGTTATGAAATGTATAATTATTGTAATAATTGGTACTGTTACTAATCATAAGTGTTATTAGTTTTGAGTGATTATGCATGTATCAGCATTTAATTATGTTACTTCAAATTCTTCTGGTTTGATAAAAAAATCAATAGTGTACCTAATGTAGTTTGTTCAAAAGCTTACTATTCCATTAACAACTACTAAAATGATAAGAATAGCTGGTCGTTGAGTTGAACACAAGACAATGTTTGTAATTTATGTTCTTTCTCCTAAATTAGTTTACTGATAATATGTTATGTCTTTTTATGTTTTATTTTTATATACCTTTTATTATTGATTGTAGTCAATCGTAATATTAACTTACACCATAGTATTGTATCGAGTCTGGTTCTTCTAACCAAACAGACAGATGTGTTGCTGGAGAGTTTGTTCCGCCACTTCTTCTTTCCAGCAAAAACACTAGGAAGTGTCGAAGGGTGGGCGTTTTGGGGGACTGTCACTTGTAAATAAGTAAAGTAAAGTAAATTTTGACGTTCGAAAAGTTCTGATTATCAGCCTAGTTTGAATAAATGAGTTTTGATTTAGATTTTTTTGAGTAAAATAAAACTGCGTTTTATTGTAATTATTGTTGACATAATTTATTTCCCAAAATTAAATAGTTTACACCAACAAATATACCTTTTATTTTTTAACAATCGTACATAATGAAATATACTGACTCACGAACAGTAAGTCGTGGGTTCAAATCCAGACAGGCGCATTACTTTGTTGAATGTATTGCATCACCACATGCTCTCAATAAATATGAAGCAAATCATGGTGAGATGTCCTAGAACCAAAAATTTGAAGACGTGACATCTACCCCACTGGGCCCGCGTGGTGGCCGTGTCCCAGCAGTGGGAACATTATAGGCTGATGATGATATACCGTAGCAGGTGGCGTTCTGTAGTTCTGCCAACCCAATCTACCCATAAAGAAAAATGAAAAACATTTTTTTTTATTCACGCCATCTAGTGTTCAATCTTCGTAAATGTACTCGCTCACGTCTACGTCTGTATGTGTAAACGACGCTATATTCAATGGCAGATTTTAAATTACACCTTTGTGTCGAATTAGGTGGATATTATGACAATGATGTGACCCAGTTCGATAAGACGTAATGTCCGATAACCGCAATTGCTACTCCTACGACTTAATAGTTTTCCAATTACACAAAAACACAAATAAACTAAAAATGTTGACTTCAACGCCATCTAGCGGGAAAATGGCTGGGAGCAGCCTGTATGATTCACCTTAATGAATGCCTTGTAAAAATTTCAGACTAAACAAATGGGCCTGTAGTTATTAAAATTGCCCTTATCGCCTTTCTTATGAAGATGAACAATATTTGAGTGGCATATTTGGGATGGGATGCTTGTTATGTGAGGGAGCAGTGTGATAGATCATATTTTTAAGGCATTTGGGGAAACCCCATCTTCGCCAGGGTTCTGATCATACGTAAGAGTTCTTATTTAATTTTAAAACTTTGCCCGACACGAGGAATATCTCCTGTATTGTGAATGCATTTACAAACATTTAAGCTCACATTCACAAACTAAACACCCAGACCCGAAAAACTATCTGTTGGCATTACAAATATTTATTTCGTTCCGTGCGGGGATCGTACCCGCGCCAACCGTGCGGTCAAAAATATCGTCATGATATTGAGTATATAATACGTATATTGTCTTGAGCTCTCAGTCTTTTTAATATTCCGTTACGGGAGGGATATTTTCTGGGCAGCTGTATCCTATTTCTGATTCTAATTGAGTTGAATTATCTGAATAAAAAGAGTAAAGAATTCTGTGTAAAAGTCTATGATTTGTGGTCTGTTTTGATGTTTGACTCCGTGTGTGTCCATAAAGTAATAAGATAAGATTCAGGGTTTGGTTCGAGCGATTCCCTGTTTAATTAACTCTTATCGAACGTTGTTGAAGTGTTACTTTGTTTTCTGAGATTTTAGTAACTTTATTTACTTGTATAACTATGCTACTCTAATCCTATACTATATCTTTTTATCTGTTCAAGTAGTCAACGTGTATTTGTGGAAAGCTTTGTGTTCTTCTTCGCATTCGTTTTTACTTTACTACTGCTTTTCTTATCCCACCAGCCATCTTGACATTTTAATCTTGTTTTTTTATTTAAAACAATTTAGAATATACATGCCAATATTTTATAAGAGGATGATACTAGAACAGGAGCAAGCATGAATTAATTTTTGATATTTTTTTGCTTTGAAATGAAAAGGAAATACTTACGTAAAATAGCTCAAAATGTAATTATAATCAATATTTCATTTAATAAAATAAAAACATAAAAGCAATAATACCATAGCATACATTGATATTCACAATGTAAATTAAATAACAATGTGATTATTCAGTCATTAATAATGATGATCATGATGTTTAGGAACAATGTGGTCTGCATGCACTGAGTAGTCGGTCTTAGTATGGTCACCGTCACGCTGCTCATGATGGTATTTGTGATCACCGGTGTGGTGGTCGTCCACCTTGTACTCGAACTCGTACTTGGGGTGAGCCTGAAAGAAAACAACAGTATTAGCATAAGATCGAGTAGTATAACTCTGCAGATCTTTGGAAAGGCTTGTGCATCTTTGCATAGGTTACATATTGAGACCTCTTTGTTTTTCGTTGAGCAGAACAGGCAGCCCCGAAAGTGTTACCAAACCATAAAAAAATCTCTAGTTATTCTAGCATATTCATTACACTGGAACATGGCAACTTTTTGAACATGAAGGCAAAAATCAAACAGGTTTATTGTGTGATTGATAAGGAAAATATTCCTCATTTTCGTAAAGGGTGTTACTAACATGGTAATCGACATGATGTTCAGGGTGTCCGTGGTGGTGGTCATCGTGTCCGTGGTGATCATCGTGTCCGTGGTGGTGGTCATCATGGCCTTGATGGTGGTTGATGTGGACGTGGTGGTAGGTGTCATGTTCCTGGTTGTGCTCATCATGCCCGTGGTGGTGGTCATCATGGCCTTGATGGTGATTGATGTGCACGTGGTGGTAGGTGTCTTGTTCCTGGTTGTGCTCATCATGTTCTTGGTGCTGGTCACAGAGTCCGTGGTGGTCGTTATTCTGTCCTTGATGGTGGTTGATGTGCACGTGGTTGTAGGTGTCTTGTTCCTGGTTGTGCTCATTTTGTCCCTTGTGGTGGTCATCATGGTGTCCGTAGGGGTGATTGACGTGGCTTTGGTGGTAAGTATCGTGTCCCTGATGATGGTCAGCATATTTGTGCTCCTTGACATACACAAGCTTGTGGTGACCGTCGTACTTACGAATGTACTGCGAAGAATACGCGTGCTCTGCTGATGCTGCTGCTACTGCAGCTAATACTAACAAAACCTGGAATAGATAAAACTCATTATTTAAAAAAATCTGGCTAAACTAGGAGAAGGGGCTTGTGTGACTGCAGGAAGGATATTAAAAAAACTAATAAAATTTATTATGTGATACTCTGACCTATGAATCCGTGTTTGAACATGATATAACCTAATTTATTTATTTATTAAAACTTTATGCACAAAAATCGTACAAAGACGGACTTAATGCCTTGGGCATTTTCTACCAGTCCACCTTTTTTTTTTTTTGGGGGGTGGGAAATCATTAAATAACCCCTCCCGCTCTTGGGCAGAGCGAAAGGGAGTGTCAGACTTCTACTGACTAAAAACCACCCATGTTCCTTCTTAGCCCTTCATGTCGAGGCCGCGGTATCTGCGATCAACCCGCAGCCCCGACGGGACCCGCAGCCCCGACGGGTCTACCAGTCTACCTTAGGGTCCGTCCGGTGCATTAGGGATTACTAGTACGAAAGATGAACGAAAAGGATAGAAAATAAAAATAAATGATTACCTTGAGAGACATTTTGAATTATTTGTTCTGTTGGTGCTGGTACTTAAGGGTACTAAGTTTATTAGTGGACTGGATGTATCACCAAACTCAATCGTGGCTTTTATACATTAAAAAATGTAAGTAATCAAGGTAAATAGTACCTCGATTGCTTTAGTTTTGTCAGTTTATTTGGCAGTTAATATTATTTACGATAATTTGATTGTTTTGTTTGTGTTGATTTCGTAAATACGCGTTGATATATCGGTAAACGATCGGTTGACCAAGACAGAACGGAAATGCACCTAATAAAAGATAATGAATAAAGGTCTGCCTCCTTCGTCGAGAGTTTGCAAGCGCGACTACTGAGCATGAGGTCCTGAGTTCGATTCGCGTGTCGGTGTTATTGAGTTTTTCCAACAACAGTAACGGAGTCTGGATTTGTGCCCAGTGGATGGCAGTTAGGCTCATCGCCCTTAATACACAGGATTTAAAACATAACTAGAAAAAACAGGCTAAACTATAAGATACACCTCTGGTTAACCCTTTTGGGATTACGTCTATCATGTTATGTTTTAGAACGTAAGTAATAATAGTCGCCTTTAACAGTTTTAGTTTAATAATATTGTATATTATTAGGTGTTGAGAAATGGTCAAAGATAAAAAAATCTATTTTCGTGCCGTGCTAGGTTTCACTTTTAATGGCCTATCTAGTATCAAAGAAGTAGTACTGTTTCAATACACGTCTTGTTTACTCCAGCAAGTCTTTCAGTTCTGTCTTATAAGCCCATTATACAGGGTGTAAATCAACCCATCACACAGCCGTCAACCAAGCATTCTGTACATCAAACTAAGTACCCCTATGCAAAAATTTTTGCTGGGAAACGATTTTTTTTTTAGGTATTAAAATGAAACTTCTTTTCTCACCAATATTAACTTTATTTGAATGATAATAATATTCTATAAAACAATGACAATTTTATAATATTCCACTCGCGCGGTACTTTTGTGAAATCGACTTCACTATTCCACGGTCACCGAACAACTGACTCCGCAGTCCCCAGACATCGCCGCCATCGACAATATGGCGGGAATGTCCCCTTCCAACTTTACTAACATCAATACAACAACTAAACTAAACTTGATTTTAATAATAAATATCTGAAAATCCTAAATAATCATAATTCTTATTAAATAATCAATATATTTAAAATGCACAGTATGAATTAGTTACCAAAATAATCAAAGATTAATAAATTATTTATGTCCGTTACAATTTAAAGTCAAAACAGCTACTGAATTGCAAATAATCAATATAAATCACGACATTCGGCCGTCCGACTGCGTGCAAAACTCCGATGCACGCAATACATCACGACATTCGATATAACCATGTTTAAACGGCGCATAAATACATACTTGCATTTTATTACAACATAATATTATAAATAACAACCAACTAAAGTCAAATTCTAATGCAAATATAAATAAAACATCAATTTGATTGAAACACATCCTATCAATATTACAACAAAATATCATTATCTTGAATCAAATATAATCTCTATTACATTAAAATGTTAAATATTCCTAGAATACAATCTCTACAACAAACACATACAAGCTTTGATCATTACATTTTTAGTCTTATATGTTTAATTAAGTATGAATACAAAACAACAAAAATAAAAATAAAAAATAAAAAAATTACAATCTCATTATTCCTTATCTGAACTAGTGTCAGAGTCCGATGTAGAAGAGCTAGAAGATCCGTTAATTTCTAGAGCTTGGATATTTATCCAAGGTCGCATTCTATCTGACGCTATAACAGACTCGTATTTTCTTTCGTTAAAACCGGGGACATTCGCAATTTGATAACGGTCATTTCCTAAGCATTTTACAATCCTATAAGGACCTATGAATTTGGGTAAAAGTTTTTTGCTTTTGCCATCGTTCTTAAAATTTGTCCTCGTAATCTTTACCAAATCGCCTACGGAATATGAAGTTGCTGGAGCCCTTTTCCTATCATAAACTTCCTTTTGACGAACTTGGCTGTCTGTAATGTTAACTGAAGCTTCCTTCCTAATTCTATCAATTTCCGCAGATGGCTCTGAGCTAATTGGCGAATATGGTTTAGAGGGTTCATTGTCCACTAACACATCAGGTAAAGTGGATGAAAATGGACAAAGGATCTCATGTGTTTCATTAAGAGTAGAGTTATTTAGAGGGTTCGACGGAGATTGACTGGAATTACTAGTATCAGACGAACCATCAGAAGACCTATTGACATGGTTACTGCTATTAGGAAAATGATCGTTACTAATATCAGTGGGAGAAATGTTTGTAAGAGTTGAAGTTTGAGAAGTCGATTCACGACTGGGTTCAAGGGTCTCGATTGTTAACATGTTATCAACGGGGCCATTTAGTTTTATTCCAAATAACAATTCCGATGCACTTTTCTTGGTAGTAGCGTTAACCGTATTATTTATTCCCCATTGGACTTGACCCAGCTGCTCGTCCCAAATACGTTCATCTTTGCCAAAATTTTGTGTAGACAAAGCTGCGAGGATAGTTTGATTGAATCGCTCAGCCTGTCCATTTGCCCTGGGACAAGCAACTGCGTTAAGGACGTGTTTGATTCCTTTACTAACACAAAAATTCTTAAATTGACCCGACGTAAAAGCCGTCCCGCGATCCGAAATAATTCTATATGGTATGCCGAAATCACAAAACAAATTTTCCAGAACTTTAGTAACGTTTTTTGTTTTTGTGTCTCTAACTGGTTTGGCAAAGAGGTATTTCGTAAAACCGTCCACTATCGTCAAAATATAGCTATTGCGAGTCTTGCTCCGTACAAATGGGCCCAAGTGGTCGAAATGGAGCGTGTGAAAGGGTTTTTCTACTTTTTGTATGGGATGCAAAAGGCCAGTGCGAATGCGGGATGCATTGTCTTTATTATATGCACAGTCTATGCACGCTGCACTATATTTCTTTACAAAACGTCTTAGTTTTGGGAACCAATAACGGCCCTGAATTCGCTCTAGTGTCTTAGCCAACCCGAAATGACCTACGTCATCATGATTTGCCTTGCACACTTGCCACCTAGCGTCTTTGGGAATAACTAAGCGAAATTCTTCGCCAACCTTCCTATGCAACGAATGGTTCCTAATAGCGTAGTTCTTTTTTATTTCTAAGACTTCCTCAGTGACATTGGGTTTTAGAATTTTGAAAATATGCTCGAGTTTGGGATCTGCCATCTGTAGGGTGAGTATCCAGTTATCTGTGCTTATGTTCAAGGTTTTTAAGATCTGGTTCGTAATATCTCCATTCGGAGGAATCCGACTCAGAGCATCGACATGGCTCATTCGACTACCTGGCCGATACTCAATGGTGAAGTTATACTCGCTAATTTGCAACCACCAACGCGCTATACGAGGAATTAGGTCTCTTTTAGTCAAGGTGGTTCGCAACGCATTACAATCTGTATAAACAGAGAAGTTAAGTCCTAAAAGATAAGGGCGGAATTTCTTTAATGAGCAAACCACGGCTAACGTCTCCAACTCGTACGAGTGGAAATGATGTTCTTCGGGTGTAGTTTGCCTACTAAAGTAGGCAATGGGTTTTAACACCCTGGGAGAAAGCTGCCATTGCATTAAAATACCACCCAAGCCAAGAGCACTAGCATCTGTATGCACTTCAGTCTCTAACCCGGGGTTGTATAAAGCCAGCAGCGGACGTTCGATAAGGTGGTCTTTTAGGGTTGTGAAGGACTTTAACTCTTCACAGTTCCATCGCCACTGTACATCCTTTTTGAGGAGAGTTGTCAAGGGTTTAGCAATTTCCCCAAATCCTTTAACAAATCGACGAAAATAACTCGCCAGACCGAGGAACTGCCTTACTTCGTGGACATTTCGTGGCACGGGGAAATCTCGCACAGCCATAATTTTTCTTTCACTAGGCTTTATACCCTCCGACGAGATTTCGTACCCTAAATATTCAATTTTGGTATCGAAGAAACTACATTTAGCAAGCTTTAATGTGAGACCGGCCTCTTGAATCACGCTAAGTACGTCTTCTAGTCGATTAAAACCTTCGTCTACGGAGACCGATGGAATAAGGAGATCATCCATGTACGCTAGTGCGGATGTGAATCTACGTGAACCCAGTAAACGATTCATCATTTTTTGAAAAACTGAGGGTGCGTTTGCCAACCCGAACGGCATGCGTTTAAACTCATAATGTCCATCCGGGGTGACAAACGCGGTCAAGTGACGGCTCTGTTCTCCCATCGGTATCTGATAATAGCCCGAAGCTAAATCTAAGGTTATAAAAAACTTGTTGCCACTTAGGTTGGAAAGTTGGTCGTCAATTAACGGCAATGGGTATTTGTCTTTAACTGTTTTATTATTAAGCGCCCGGTAATCGACGCAAAGCCGCGGTTCCCCATCCTTTTTTTTCACAAGGAGTATAGGACTGGCATAATTTGAATCCGACTCTTGTACGATATCATTTTTAACTAAATCATTGATTATATCCCTAACCTTTTGACGCTCATGATGTGACAAACGATAGGGTCTGTAGACAACTGGAGCCTTATCTTGCAAATCTATATTCATCACAGTACCTTTCGCACAACCCAACTCGCCTAGATTAGCGGCGAAACAGTTTCTGTACTTTTGCAAAAGTTTGTATAATTTATTGCGGTCGTTTTGATCCAAGTCATGTCCTACTTTAATATCTGATTCGTTTAAAGGCAATAATTCACCATGATTTTTATCAGAATGCACGATCAAGGTTTTAGTCTCTTTAATGGGCGTAACTCTAGCTATTAGTTTGTCTGCTTTGAAAATAATAGGAGTATCTGTCAAAGCAGTAACAAATATTATTCCCTTGTTGCCCTCTATCCTATAACACCCCTTATGTAGGTAGTACTCCCTGTTTGGACTCATTCTAGTGCCTCCATCAGAGTATATGTCACCCGTAAACGATTCGCGTGTAAAAACTTCTACCAGCCCTCCCTTTATTATGACTACTTCTTTAGCAACATAAAGATCGAGAACTGTATCCCTATCGCTAGAGTCAACACAAGGAGCCTGATAAAAATTAAGCCTCTCACTATCTTTGATTACCATTACAGACGGCAGTTCAGTAAAGTTCTGCCCTACTAGCATTGAGGCATCCAATAATTCATCATCAACAACCAAAACACTCAGTTCACTTTCTATTTCATCAATTTTAACACAAACGGTGGACTGAAACTTTGGCTTGACATTGGAATTGCCGAATCCTTTTATAGTTGGCAGTAATTCGTAGCACTCGACGAGACCAAGGCTTTTAGCTTCTGAATTCCTGATCATACTACACTCACTCCCAAAATCAATATAAGCATTTAGCCGAGTACCATTAACATAAGCAATTTTATTAAATTTCTTGTTATTGCATAGAGTTATTTTTAATGACAAGGTCTGAAGTTTTGGGATTTAACTTATTGTGTAATTCAGAAGTTACTTGGAGTACTTTTTTTTCAGTACTCCGAGTAGTTTGGCTATTGGTTTCCTGTAAAGGCTTCCTAGTACATCTGATCGAATTATGGCCCACCCTGTTACATTTGACACATTTTATCAGAGGTTTGTTACAGGAAGGGTAATTATGGCCGCGTTCGCCACAATTAAAACAAGTACCCTCAGTTGGCCTATTTGACGATGGAACCCTATTTTGATCGTTATTACTTGCACGGAAATCACGCTTTCGAAAAGGTCGATCGGATGATCCTCGCACGGCCTCTTTCGCTAAAGTTTGCTGTTGCGATGCTAAATACACACATCAAAAGTGTCTAGGGATCAACATTTATTTTTGCAATAACTTTTCTCCTGATTGATATTAATTAAAATTTTCTTTTAAGGATTCATCAAATAAAGTGTTTTCGTTTGTCACAGTAACGATAAACCAAGTCACCTTTGCATTAATAAAGAAATTTGCCATTTTCCTAATAAAGGGATTTTTGACATTTGAACCACTAACATTAAAGTTCGAAAAAAAGACTGAAATAACAGTTTTCTTTAAAATTTTATTGGGTAACTTAAACAATTAATAATCCGTGTTTCTACCGCGAACACTAACAACACAAGAACATCGGTTTGGCATACTCAAAATGAGTTCATCCAAATCACGCTGTGGAATGGCCGCCCATGTTCGTTGCAACAACAAAAAAAGGTCTTCTTGCGACTGGATACCCTCCATATTCGGCAGAGCTCTTCTCTGTAGCATATCCCATGCATGCTCAATCGGGTTCAAGTCTGGCGACTGAGCAGGCCAGGGCAGGACATTGATGTTAGCTGCGGCGAGAGTCTGTCTTACAACTCTTGCGGTGTGCGGTCGTGCATTATCATGCATTAACTGAAATAAGGGACCGATTTGCACTTGTAGAGGAACGATGACGTCTGATACGTAATCGTCTCAGCATAAATTTGAGCGTTGAGGTTGCCTCTGATCCAAATCAACTCAGTTCTTCCGCCGATCCAAATACCCGCCCATACCATGATGGTTCCACCACTATAAGGATGGACTTCCTGGCAGGATTTTAATCGCTGTTGGCGTCCAGGGGTTCTCCAGTGTCGTATACGTCTTGTATCCGGTCTCATACCAAAACGAGACTCGTCAGAAAAGCACACGAAACGCCATTGTTCTTCTGCCCAATTTCTGTGTTCAAGAGCCCATTGATATCGAATCCTACGATTGTGCATTGCTATAGGTGGTACCCGTAGCGGTCTTCGGGAATGAAGGTTCACTTCATGCAAGCGGTTTCTGACTGTTTGGTCGCTAATTAAGTTCCCTGAAGAGTGATGAAGCCTCACGGCTAACATCATGGCGGTTATTGTTGGAGCTCTTCGAGTTAAGATTTGAGTCCTGCCCTGGCTTGCTCAGTCGCCAGACTTGAACCCGATTGAGCATGCATGGGATATGCTACAGAGAAGAGCTCTGCCGAATATGGAGGGTATCCAGTCGCAAGAAGACCTTTTTTTGTTGTTGCAACGAACATGGGCGGCCATTCCACAGCGTGATTTGGATGAACTCATTTTGAGTATGCCAAACCGATGTTCTTGTGTTGTTAGTGTTCGCGGTAGAAACACGGATTATTAATTGTTTAAGTTACCCAATAAAATTTTAAAGAAAACTGTTATTTCAGTCTTTTTTTCGAACTTTAATGTTAGTGGTTCAAATGTCAAAAATCCCTTTATTAGGAAAATGGCAAATTTCTTTATTAATGCAAAGGTGACTTGGTTTATCGTTACTGTGACAAACGAAAACACTTTATTTGATGAATCCTTAAAGAAAATTTTAATTAATATCAATCAGGAGAAAAGTTATTGGAAAAATATATGTTGATCCCTAGACACTTTTGATGTGTGTAGTTTAACAAATCCTCAGGCTCTTCACATTTTAAAGCTTGAGCCCCATTTCTAATGGAATTGTCAGAAATTCCGTATATAATACAATCAACGGCCTTGCGACCGACAATCTCGCATCTACTTAGTAATGATAATTTATCATAGAAGTAATCTCTAAGCGGTTCATCGGTGCGAGTTTTTCGGCTTAGCATTTCTTCCAGGAGTTTACCAAAATTTACATCATTTGGAAATGCTTTCTTAAATTTGATTTGCCACTCCTCCCATGAGAAATTTAGCGATGGAAGAGACTCGTACCATTGTTTTGCTAGACCACATAATTTCTGAAGCGCGTAATGAATGGTTTGCGTCTCATCCCAGTCATAGATTATAGCGCACTGATTTACTTTCCTCAACCACCGTTCGACATCCTGCGATTTATTGTTAGGATCAAACTCAGGTAATACATTGGTCGTAGGAGTACTCTTACTTGAATTGCTTGGCAGTGCAGATAATATCTTCAGCAAGTCATCCGCCGAAATGCCTCTCTTAGTCTTCGACTTTTTCCTAGGCGCTCGTGACTCGCCGGATTCACCGGAAGGCGATCGTAGTCGTCTACGTCTCGTTAGTGAGTGAGGTCGCTTTGGAGTGTAGCTCTCGTTTTCTACACCAATATACACTCGTATATAGACCAAAGTAAATTTATATTAACACTACAGCTCACATGACTGTATGGGACTACACAAGTGACTACTCTAAACTAGACTACAGCTCACCAACATGGCTGTATAAGATTGCACAAGTGCTTATTGTTATCACTACACTACAGCTCACCTACATGGCTGTATAAGATTGTAAAAGTGCCTATTGTCATAACTAAACTACAGCTCACCTACATGTCTGTATAAGATTGCACAAGTGCCTACTTTTATCACTAAACTACAGTTCACCTACATGGCTGTATAAGATTGCACAAGTGCCTATGATCATCACTAAACTACAGCTCACCTACATGGCTGTATAATATTGCACAAGTGCCTATGATCATCACTAAACTACAGCTCACCTACATGGCTGTATAATATTGCACAAGTGCCTATTGTCATCACTAAACTACAGCTCACCTACATGGCTGAATAGGAGTTCACACCGCATAGGGGTCTACACTACGCTCGTACATCTCTGAACAGCACACCTACATGGCCGAATGAGAGTGCACGCCGCATAGGGGTCTACACTACGCTCGTACATCTCTGAACAGCACACCTACATGGCTGAATAAGAGTGCACGCCGCATAGGGGGTCTACACTACGCTCGTACATCTCTGAACAGCACACCTACATGGCTGAATAAGAGTGCACGCCGCATAGGGGATCTACACTACGCTCGTACATCTCTGAATAGCACACCTACATGGCTGAATCAGAGTGCACGCCGCATAGGAATCAACACATTACATTATAGGTTACACAGTCATTAGATATTGCCGCAATCAACAAAATCTAAACGGTTGCTGACCAAACATACTAAACGGCTGATCAGAAAAAATTCAGTGAGTGAAATAACGAAATAATATTCAAATTGTTGGAAGTGAAATCTTGTAGCGAAATTCAATTAAGTTCCATTTACTCATTATATAAAATCGGTCCAATGCAACGGTATCCCTATCGAGGAGTAGCCTCGACCGAAGGTACCAGGAGCATCGGCCCGATTACTCTGTATATTGTTAGACCGAAAACGCAACCCTATCGAGGAGTAGCCTCGACCAAAGGTACCACGTACATCGGCCCAACTATTGTAAATTATCCAGAAAATACGCTACAATGATTGCACACAGGATCATGAAACTACATAATGTGGCACTGACCGCTCACTGAATTTGTCAAATACAAAAACAATACATTGATGTAAAGATTTTATAAAAATACTTACGGTTATTGTCCGACATGGCTCGCAGGTCTATCCCACTTCTGAATTAAAATGAAACTTCTTTTCTCACCAATATTAACTTTATTTGAATGATAATAATATTCTATAAAACAATGACAATTTTATAATATTCCACTCGCGCGGTACTTTTGTGAAATCGACTTCACTATTCCACGGTCACCGAACAACTGACTCCGCAGTCCCCAGACATCGCCGCCATCGACAATATGGCGGGAATGTCCCCTTCCAACTTTACTAACATCAATACAACAACTAAACTAAACTTGATTTTAATAATAAATATCTGAAAATCCTAAATAATCATAATTCTTATTAAATAATCAATATATTTAAAATGCACAGTATGAATTAGTTACCAAAATAATCAAAGATTAATAAATTATTTATGTCCGTTACAATTTAAAGTCAAAACAGCTACTGAATTGCAAATAATCAATATAAATCACGACAGTATGATCTAGAACAAAAAAATGATCGCAGTGGTGGGGAGAACAAGTGCCCTTCGTTTGCGTTAAGGGTACTTTTACACCCTATATTATAATCATTACCCAATAGGTACCAGTCCCAGAGAAAAACATAGGCATGTGACGTATCTTTTATTTTTATCGGGAGCTTGGAATAATCAATAATCATGGATGATATCCCGTAACTGACAGTATAAGTTAATCTTATTTGAGTCAGCCATTTATTATCTGTATTTCTTTATCATCAGGGATTAAGGATTAATCGCAGTCCCTTCGCTATAATCTCCATTTCCACGCAGCTGAAAAATTGATGAATATGTGCGTGAGTAGGTATTCGGCAAATTTCATTATGTGATAGAATGAGGACAAGGCTATGTAAACGAAGATAGCGGATTGAAGAAAACTCCGTGTGTAAAAACAATAACTAGTACCATGTATTGAACTATTGAGTGACATGCTATGTCATTGCGCAATGATAATGGCTCGCTTACATGGCATGACCAATGCACATAGTATTTTATTGTTTTTATATATTCTATGCGAAGGGACGTTACATCACAATGTTTGATTTAATAATTCTTGTAGGAAAGTGGTAGGAAAATGACATCTGGAAATCTGAAATACATGTGATTATCATCTCAATCTTTGTTGTATTAATCTGCCTTCTGGACTGGCGCGAATAAGATTGCCGCATACTCTATGATTAAGTATTGCAGTTCCAGACTACATATTATAAAATCAAATGATTTATTATTTGCGGACTATTTTTAAACTAGAATGAAATCACAGTGCCCCTTTGGATTGACGTTTTACTGTAAAGTTGCTGTTGCCTGCTGCTGTCTCGGTGCTTTTTTGGTGGTCAACACTGCTGATTCTCGTTTTCAGGAGTTGCAGTGGTTTTGGAGAAGAGAGGCGTACATACTAGTCCCAAAAAAAATAACGTCGTTTTTTACAAATAGAAAGGATTAATCTAAAACGACTCGAGTTGAATGTGGACGAGGCAAAAGGATTAGGTAAGGATCGTAGCAAGTGGCGTTCTGTGGTTTCTGCTAACCCCCATGGGAAATGGGCGTGAGTTTATGTATGTATGACTGAGTTGAAGTTGAGAGATTTTTATTAGTTCTGCAAGTAACTACTATTTTATGAAACAAGCATTGCTTTTCAATTAATTTCTGTCTTCTTTTTTAACAAATGAAATAAACATGTTTAACATGGTATTATCCCGTTTTCAATTTTAACTTTTTAAACTTTTTTTTTATTGTGAAATGGGCCTGCTCTTGACTGATAACTGATGGAAAGCATAAACCTCATTCATATGAGGTCTATATATGATAGAACGAGCATGCCTAGAAGGTGCCTATTGACTATAATGCTTTGAAGGTTGACGGGTTTAATATGGGAGGCTGCGCAGAGTATCTGATTTGGCTGTGTGCAAATAAATAAATAAAATTGAATATCGGTTTAAAAACTTATAAATAAAATGTTTTTCTAATTCTTTTATTGACGGATAATTTCTGGCCAAATATTGATCTACATATTTAATTAAAAAAAAGAAACGTTTTCAAGCTGTAAAGGCTGAAGCCCAAAACGACTCGAGAATTCAGAACTTGTTTTGGGCAAGATCCACATCGTCTGTTTAATTTTAGTTCTATTATTAGGTATTTAGTAATATCCCTTTCGAATCAATTTAATTAATTTGATGATCAATTATAGCTTTCTTGTAGTCTCCAGTTTTAGAAATGTAAAGCAATGAGGGTAATTAATAAAAATAAACTTATTTTCAGAAAGTATTTATTTACACATGAAAGATAACAACATATATTTAAAGAAATAACAACATTTGGAGAGTTAATGATGATGGTGATGAGGCACGATGTGGTGGGTGCTGTGCTTCACATCCGCATGGAAACTGAAAAACAGATACAGAACGGAACAATGTTTTTATACAAGAAAGTAGAACTAAAGTGAACAAGTTAATACCCATTTACGAGAACTATTCCTTACAAATTTGACCAATGCGATAGTTGCCATAAAACCAATTGTGTGGGTGGTACTGATCGTAAATTTTTACATATAGCTGGTATGTTGCAATTTCATGTTTTTTTTAGTATGCACAATAAGAACAGTGTGAAACCACACGGTGGTCAAATTAAGTGTTACTAGAACCTTACCCGGAATGTTTGTCAGCATGGTAGTGAACGTGTCTCACTGAGCCGTCAGGTTCGTGCAGGGAGTACTCTCCCTTGACGCTGTCACCGTCGCGGTGCTCATGCTGCTCCTTGTGGTCCTTGGTGTGAGGATCCTTTACTTCATACTTGAACTCGTACTTTGGATGAGTCTGTGGGTTATTTCATCATTAGTGCTTTGTTTTTATAGAGTTCAACCAGTAAAAGTTTTTGGGTGGTCAATAAAGCTACTGCTAGTTGTCATGGTGAGCTTAAAAAGGGTTTGGAGGACAGCTGCCAGACTACGGATGTGTTAGTTTTCCAGAAGCTTTACTTCATCCATGTACCTGTTACTACACAAGCATAGCACGTTGTTTGGCGGCGAAACTAGGTACTGTGACAGATTATGCACTGATGAAAGGGTCCAGACATATCGACAATCTATCAGCTTTATGGAATATTCCTACGAAAAGTTAAAAGTGGGCAATAAACTATCAAAAGCTACCTATGAAAGTCGAAGAAAATCTTAACTTTTTGAAAGTAATTGGTACTTGTTTAAGCCATCAAGTCTTTCGCCAAGAGCTCGTGTACTACTGAAATATGTGATAATTACTAACATAGTAGTCGTAGTGGTGATGTCCGTGATGGTCTTTGAATTCCACCTTGTGATGATGACCATCATGTTTGTGGAGGTGCTGCGACGAGTAAGCGTGTTCAGCTGTCACTGCTGCTAAGATGCACATGGCTAACACCAAAACCTGCAGAAAAGAAAATAAAGAAAAATGTCTGATTATTTTGACGGATGCGCATAAGTGATACAGATGGTACAGAAATAGTTAGTGTTATCTAATGTTACATAAACAAACTGTTTATCGTAGAGGTCGCTATGATGTAGCAGGGAAATTATTAATGTCCACGAAGAAAGAAGTTTTTTTTCATTCCCTCTAAACCAAATTTTTCGTAAAGAAAAACCCTTAATCCGCCCTTAATAAGAATTATATTCGTGCAACTGTTAATCTAAAAAAAAAAATACCTTAGACACCATTTTGTTATTTGCTGTAGGTACGTAAGATAAAAGGTAGATTAGTAAACTGATACATGGTTTAAAAAAAATGTGGCTTTTATAGTGAAAAGTAAAGCTACCAAGGTAATAGCGATTTCACTTTGAATTCTCAGCACTAAAACGTTTGCGACAGTTCGATATGCATAATAATCAAATAATGTCGCAAAAATGCACATTTTACGGTAATTTCAATAATTGAAGTGCATAAACGATAGCGGCGGAATCTTTGGTTTCGTTATTAAGTAACTATTTAAAAAACAAATTATTGTAAAAAAATGTACTGTAATGGATAATTGTTGAAGAACAGAGGTTTACTTCTTCGTCTGAAAAAGACTTCTGTTTTTATGGTGCATTTATCCGTTTCTGATTCACATTGCTTGCTTTGTAAGAACATAAAAAGTAGTTAAAAAACTGACAAAACCCGACTGAAAAAGCTAATTTAAAAAAAATAATTTAAAATTTAAAATTTAAAATTTCATTGTACCACTTGGTCGGTAACTCATTTGTATATTCATGCCAAATTACAGCTTTCTAGTACTAAGAGTCTTTGAGATATTGTACGGACGGACGGACAGACAGACAGATGGACATGGCGAAACTATAAGGGTTCCATGTTGACTACTGAACCCTTAAAAAGTGTAAACGAACCCATTATTTCTGGGAAACTACTTTTTGTTTGGGGTGAAAAATAACGATATATATACGGTAGGAATCAATGTTACGCACACAAAACATTGTGCTGATGAATGGATTCAATAATTGACGGGTCATAGAGGTATTTAAAGTTAAGTTATAAAAATCATTAAAATAAGTTGCAGCTTTGATCCCCAATATCTCCGTAAATAAAAGGATCCAGGTTATAGTCTAAAACAAAACAAATAAACGGGATGACGGGAAGAATAAGCACTTTTCGACTTTGTTAGGGGTACTTTTATAACCATTAGAAACTCCCATTTCGCCATTTTTATCGAGTCCCACGTAATTGGGGCTAGTCACTTACCGAGCAGCAATCTAAACTATGAGCAACTAAGATATATGGAAAGACTCAGCTAGGTACTCTATTATTTCTAACCTTTTTTTTTTTTTTGGCGTGTGGAAAATCATGAAATAACCCCTCCCGCTCTTGGGCAGAGCTGAAGGGAGTGTCAGACTTCTACTGACTAAAAACCACCCATGTTCCTTTTTAGCCTTTCATGTCGACGCCCCGGTATCTCTTGCGAACAACCCGGGGATTCGGACCCAGGTCCTTATGTTCAACAGTAGATCTTGCGTGGTCACTAGACAAAGGAGGAAGTCACTTTCAGGTTATAATAACATTTGTTTGTGTTTTACTCCTAGCAGAAGGAAGGAAAGTAATTGAAAGATGATAGATGACTAATGTATTCGAAACATCTATCATTGGTCAAGTCTAACTTCTAGGATTTTTTTTTCATTATTCGTTCTCTAAAAGTTCATAACGAATTCGGGCCTCTGCTTGACCTTTCACCGTTCTTGTGGAATTGCCGTTCCTTTGGGCCTATAAGATTGAAGTATTAAAAGCTGGCCAAGTGCAACAGTCGGACTTGCACTTGGCCAGCTTTTATATTTTCTTCCTTGTCTTCTGACAAAGGAAATATAAAACTTTAAGTTATTTAATATTCCTAAGATTCTTATAATGCTTTAGGGGCGCGAAGATCGATGAATGGACACAGTATTTCAACATGGCTAACCAATTCGGGGCAAGTCCTCATTCGCCGTTTATCTATTTCAATTGTAACTTGAACTTCATAATTATAATCTGTTAGCACCATTCATCATTTTCCTACCCTTGTCCCATGTTACTTGGGGTAGTACACTGTTATAAGAGAACTTTGCATGGTTATTTTTAGCTACATCTTCGCAAAAATACACTCTATTGTTTCCTCTACGTATCTCTCGTTCTCGCAACAGGGTCCCAGTCTCTTTACGATATGTGGCAGTCTACTGTTATGCAAAACACTGTAATGTGATGTGTAATCTGTTTCATTTTTTCAAGGAAATTCAAAATTCGAGGATCTCTGATTCTTTGTAACTCATTCAGTAGAAATAACTTTTTTTGAGAACACATGTACGTAATAAAACAATATATCTTTCGTTTTACAAAGAAGAACAAAGACCGCGTCCCCACTTTCCTCTTTCCACCAGCTATTCCTTTCACTCCTTCTTTAATAGAGTCGATGATAATAGTTATTTGTGCAACAAGAGAGCAAAGTGGGTTTTTGCTGCGAGTGTTGATTTTGAATCCCGAGTAAGCGAAGGATTCTATAGTTGAATCACGAGCGTAGCGAGTGATTCTAAAGTTGAATCCTGAGTGTGTCGAGGGATTCAAAGGCACGAGATGCAAAAAAACTTTGCTCTCGTGTAACACACATTACTTTTCACTTCAGCAGCGAGAACACTTTAGGAGATAAAATAATAAACAGGAATAGATTGAAATAACTATTTATTGTAAATCAAAATAATTAACATTGTAGGTAGAGGTACCAATTCAATCAAATTAGCCTTATGCCCAACTGACATTCTTTTTAGAAAAGATACGAGTTTTGCGTATGTTTCAAAATGCACGTTATGTTTTGTTTTTAAAGTAGCTTTCAACATTGAGTAAATACTCCACATTGTAGATGATCGCCTCGTCTCGTCTGTGATAAATCTAAAAAATATGATAGCAACACCGTCTCCGAAAAACTGCTTGCGCCCTTTGTAAGTCTCCATTCATTGAAGACATGGTATGCTTTCAGATATTTTTCGCGAGATTTTTCAGGCAGGAAACTTAATTCTTCATTTTTTACATTATTCTTCAATTCTTCGGGTGTTAAATAGCAGATTTCGTCACTGGACTCACTCATATTTATTTATTATTATTACTTTATTATCCAAATTTTATTGTACTTTGTAGCTAGCATCAGAGACTAAAACAATAAAAAATTGAATCCCGCTGTTTTTTTTTTAAATTCGTTCTGAAACTACACTCGCGGTATTCTGTCTCAATATTAAAAGTTGTTAAAACTATAAATAAATAAGTAGATACCTACATGATAAACTTCGTATTTTTTTCTTCAACATTCTTCATCTTGATTTAAATATAAAAAATATAATTCGATTATTCGAAATATAACAATTTTTCATTTCATCACGTGATTTACAATATTACGGTTATCGATTTACAATTTCGGTATCTGAAAGTTTTATTGTTTGTTGCTTTTTTAGGCCTATTAAATATGGAATTTGAAAATCAAATTTCGAATCAATTTGTTTCTATCTCTCGCTTTTTTCGTATCGAAGTGAAAGTGACAGAACAAAACGAAGTTGAAATCTTTCGAATTTTGTGCGTACACCTGCACAGTTCTCGGTATTAAAAAAATAAATAAAAGTTACTTTGTCTCACGCTCGCAGCAAAATCGAATTTTGCTTACTGTCTGTAAACAGCAAAACCTGCTTGTTTGAGGTGGTGAGGTGAAAATGTATTATTCTGTGCAAATGAGGTCCAGTTGGTGGTTACACTTCCCATTATCCTCAAAAGTGTAGGCTTTTGAACACTTAGGTAAGGATACTCAACAATTTGGGACATAGACTTAGTTAGCACCGCATTCGCACTCAGTGCGGCCTATAATATTGGGCTGTTTTATTCCTTATTTTATAGATTGTGCTTGAAGTGGCCTACTAACTTGAGTCTTCAGTTGGCTAAGTCATCGAAGGGGATAGTTCAGATGATAGTTATTATGAATGTTTACTGTCTAAGTGAGTTCTTAATAAACTCTTGAAACACATAATTAATTTGAAATTAGTTCTGTTAATTTTAATGTTTTTTTTACTGGTATTTTGTAATACTTCTTTTTCTTCAAGCTACTTTTCAAGAAGGCATGTTGACAACATTAAATCAAGATGCTTCTGCTGAATTAGTATCTATACTACACAATGCTTATTAAATTAAGAATTCAAAAAGTTTTAACAACAATCATTTTATTAACACTTTAAAACAACAAAACAAAAGGATAATAACATGAAATGGTACAAGATAACAACAGAACAACAGTTTTAGTCTAGTGATGATGATGTAGGTGATGAGTGCTGTGCTTCACATCTGCGTGGAATCTGAGAAAGAAAAGTAATTAAAAGTAGTCATTAAAACCTAACGGAATCATAAAGATCTGTACATAGATCGAGAAAATTAAAATAAAACTGAATATTATGCTATCAAAGTGGAGCAGAGTAACTTGTGAAGACCACCTTGTGTCCTACCATGACGTTTTAAAGCACGATTGATTTATTCTTATTTTAGTGTTCAAAAGAGATGACGCTAGATATCCCGTATAGCTTTGTCGATTTCCCACACTGGAACAAAGTTAAATCGGGATTGATTTAATTTTATTCCAGTCCAGTCCACAGAAGGCCTCGACGAAGTGAAAGCCTTAAGCGAATCCAGTTGAAAGTAGTTGTATAAATAGTGTTCGACCACTCGTTTACAACAAAGACACAATCAATGTCTGTAACTTACGAAATATTTATTTAATATTTGGCAGAAGATATTGCTTATCATTACATGTAGAATTTCGAATGCAAATAAGTTTACTCACCCGGAGTGTTTGTCAGCGTGGTAGTGGACATGTCTTTCAGAACCGTCAGGGTCGTGCAGGGAGAAGTGTCCCTTGACGCTGTCGTCATGACGATGTTCGTGCTGCGACTTGTGATCACCGGTGTGGGGATTCTTCACCTTGTACTCAAACTCGTACTTGGGAGGCGTCTGAAGGTAAACGGCAGAATTAGTGGTGTGTTGTTAGGCACAGATTGGGTAAGCGGAACTTAAATATTAGTTTACGTTCACTTTTAGGACCATTTCCACCACTTAACACTTATACGTTAAAAATAGTTGTAGCATAATTTTGTGTCTGAAAACTTTAAATATGGACAGAAATGTTTTGTGTAACTTAGTGTCAAATGCATTTTAAGATTTGTGGTGCAAGTTTGCTTCAAAAAAATCCGGCTTTTAACGATAGAACGAGTCCGTCCTACTAACATAATAGTCGTAGTGATGATGTCCGTGATGATCTTTAAATTCCACTTTCGTGTGATGATGATCGTGTTTGTGGATGTACTGCGATGAGTGACCTTCCTCTGCTAATACTGCTACTACTGCACTGACGGCTAACACACACAACACCTGCAATGGAGAAAGGAGATTTAATTTACCACTGGTTTATTTTAAATTTACAAATTGATCATGATTTAATTTTTGTAGTTCTTCATTACTGTGAATACGGGATGATTTTATATATTTGTATTTTTTTGGTCACTTGGCGTGATTTTGAGATTTGTACTTAAAACCGAACAGCACTAGTTATTAGTCTATTATGAGTTTTAGAACTCTATTAAGAGTTTTATAAACACTTGAAATTTTTTAGATTTATTTTTTCCAAAATACCTTAAAAATCATTTTATGTTCTAGTTGTTGTACTGGTTGTAAGTGGCTTAACGAACTGATAGATAGCTACTAACAATCAGGGCTTTTATAGTTAAAACTAAAGATACGTTGATGTAATACTATTGATTTCATTCAGAACCATTAGCAATTAACAACAGTTTACAACATTTTTATTACGATTGCGAATGTATTAATTTGCGTGTGCAGTTAAAACGACATAACGTTCGCGTAGTAACAGACGTTTATATTTCGTGAAAGTATTTTTTTAATTGAAGTAGATTTTCCAAATATTGGATTAATTAGGATATTTTTAAAGATGTTTTGGTTGACCTAGTGCCCGCCATGTAAAGATCTGCCTGAATGTTCTACGTCCGACTGCAAATATGAACAATCTACACATCAAATTTTATGAGAGTCTTTGGCAAAACGAACGCAATATTTTAGGTGCGTTAGATTAGAACCTGTACAGGTTACATCCGGAGTTATTTACTATACGGACCTAGTAGAAATTAGTACAAACTTCCGTGCGTTCACGCGTTTTGCCATATCTATATTGGAATCAAATATAACAGCTCACAACTTAGGACCCTTTAATAATAATGATAATAATTATCCGTGGTGCTAGGCAACTGGGCTTATCCCAGTTTTATACAAACGTCTTTTTAGTGCCTATTGGCCTTGTTCTGTTCTGTGTCCTGCTGATATGGAGGGAAGTGGAAATTATGTTATTTCGTACTCCTCCGCTATGCTTTTCTGATTAATTTTGTTACGGGATCCAAGACAGTTAAATTATTGTTCTCTGAGACTTCGTCGAGCTTCATTGTCTCGGCGCTTTTTTGGTGGTGGCCACTGATGATTCTGGTTTTTAGCACTTACAGTGGTCCGGGAAGAGCGGGGCGAGTTTGGCTCAAAAAAAATGTGTAAAAGATGATTACCTCAAATGTGGAGTGCGTTTACGAGATACTAATAATTATCCGTGGTGCTAGGCAACTGGGCTTATCCCAGTTTCATACATACGTCTATTTGTGCCTATTGTTTATCTTTGTTCGGTTTCCTGCTGATATAAAAGGAAGTGGATTATGTTTTTCCTATTCCTTCGCTATTCTTTTCTGATTAATTTCGTTGCGGGATCCAAGACAGTTAAATTGTTTCATTCGGACTTCGTCGAGCTTCATTGTCTCGGCGCTTTCCTGATGGTCGCCACTGTTGATTCGGTTTGGGAATAGTTTGGCGGAATTGTCCCAATTAAAACAAAATAAAAGATGAGATACCTAAATGTTATAAAAGTCATCACACATTTTTTTATTTTAATCTTTATTATACCCCAACAGCTGGGCAAAGGAATCTCGTATAGCGTTCGGCTGTTCTTTGTATGTTGACCTTTCTGACCAATCTCCTATAAGCGTTGCTATGTCACCAGTGACTTTACTTTGCCTCGTGTCTCCTTTGTCACGTGGTGACTGAGTAAGAGAGCTGACAGACTGCCCGATACAATCTGCACACATAATCCGCTCAATCCAATTTCAACCTTAATAACGTAGGGTTTAGCAACTAATTCCGTTTCATTATCACGCTTGTATGACATATAATAATGACAGAACGTGACTAACTGGAGCTCTTCGTTTTATAGGGTAGAATCCTAATAATTTCATTCTGAGTTAGGTCCGAATGTTTACACTTATCTGGCGTCCTTGCCTTAGGCAGAATATAATTATATCAAAAGAGCAGAACAGAGTGTTGCAACGCAGCTTGTAGAGGCTTTTGTCCAGCAGTGCATAGAGACAGGCTGGCTTGGCAATTATCTATTTAGATAATTATAGTGCCTCGTTGGTCTAGTGGTCGCAAACGCGACTGCTGAGCATGAGGTCCTGGGTTCGATTCCCGGGTCGGGCAAAGTGTTATTGGCTTTTTCCATCAGGAATTTATCAGTAACAGCCACGGAATCTGGATTTGTGCCCGGTTGATGGCAATAGGCTCGCCCCCTATTACATGGGACTTAAACATAACTGGCGAAATGTGGGTATTAGGTACACCTCTGCCTAACCCTTCGGAGATTACAGCGTGATGTTATGTTATGTTATAATTATAGTGTTTTCTAAATGGTCATGTACCAACTCTTACATTTTTGTGGACACACTACATTTAGAATGAGTTATGTTTTAGATCTCATTCTTCTCTTATAGATGTTGAATATTCGAGCTAGGATAACAATCAGCCTACAACGCAACGGAGCATAAGCTCAGTTGCGTTGCTGATTTCGCTCCAGTCGTGTCGAATTGCCGTCCCATCGGACTATGAGAGTAAAGGAACAGAGAGTGCTACCTGTGCACTATGTCAACCGTACCGATGTCTAATCTCTACTAAAATTGTCCCCCGTGACCGAAAACGATCAGGAGAAATACGAGTATACTCGCATAACGTAAGGCAATGATGATATTGCGGGTTGTTCGCAGGAAAAACCGCGGCCTCGACATGAAGGGCTAAGAAGGAACATGGGTTTTTAGTCAGTAGAAGTCTGACACTCCCTTTCGCTCTGCCCAAGAGCGGGAGGGGTTATTTGATGATTTTCCACCAGGCCAAAAAAAAAAAAAAAGGCAATGATGATATTATCAACGTAATGTGTGTATAATAATATATATGAATATGAATTAATGACTTTATTTTGTAGAAGTTCTAGTTGACCTTAACAATTTGTTATAGTTTTCTTAGTGCTTTCTTGAAAAGGTTCCTAGAAATGGTTTTGCTCTTAGAATTCAGCTACAGCTCAATTATCATATCCCGTTTTTTAAGAATTTTAACAGTGATGGAAAAAATAAAAATATTGGGTATTAATTAAACTTACGTCATCACTGACGTAAGTTTAATTAATTCCAAACATTTTTGAATATATAACTTTAAAAAACAAGCTTTGACTTAAATGAAAAAAAAAATGACTTCAATTGAGAATCAATATTGAAGGCAAATGCAATCTTTCGTGTCTGTACTATTTGACCTGATCATTGACAATCAGCTGCAAGTATTCACCTTTATAAACATACATAATTATTACAAGTTAAATAATCGCTTGTAAAAATGTAACTCGCTTTGAGAGCGATTAACACTCATCTAGGCCCCCAAAGTAGGTTTGCTTTAGAAAATAGGTTTAAAATGTGTAACTAGTCATAATTGGGTTTAAAATTTTTGTTTAAGTTGAAGTTAAAAAACATAAAAGGTTTCATTCTTAAAAAATATTTAATGATCATTTGCATAACAAAAAGGTAACATAAAATTATAAAACAACAGGTAAATCACAGTAGTAAAGAACCCTTTCGTTGCAGTCGGGTAATAAGTTATCCAATAAAACATTTTCAGAAGAAATCAGGGAATTCAAAATGCTCTTCATATTCGTGATGTTCTTGATGTTCCTGAAGAATTGGAGGTATGTCAACTTCGTCATGCTTGTGTTTTTTGTGATGTTCAGGCTTTTTATGATGATGTTCATGTTTCTTCGGCACGAGATGGTGGGTGCTGTGCTTTACTTCAGCATGGAAACTGTAAAAAAAAACATGATTAAATAACTATTTATGGTAATCAATTATGCAGTACCCAACCGATCCCAAAAATTCAGGTTGTCTGGTTGACTGCACTACTCTTGGAACTATAAATGTTCGAAGCATCCCAGGTTCATTACAATTCTGGAAGCGAGATAACTTATCGAATAATGTTTAACCGAGGTATGATACAAAAATCAAAAAAAAAAATCAAAAGTTATTTATTCAAACTAGGCTGATAATCAGCACTTTTCGAACGTCAAAATTTACTTTACTGCACTTTACTACTACTACTTTTTTTTTTTTACTTTACTTTAATTTACAAAAGTCTTTGCTCACCCAGTTTTCTTATCAGCATGGTAGTGAACATGTCTGATACTGCCATCAGGTTCCTTGAATGAGTAGTGTCCTTTAACACCGTCACCATCGCGGTGCTCGCTGTGTTCCTTGTGGTCACCGGTGTGAGGGTCCTTCACTTCGTACTTGTACTCGTACTTTGGATGAGCCTAGAGGTAAACGTCTCGATTAGTACTTGAAGAGAGCAAATTATTTGAAACATCTTCATGACCGTTTCTCGATGAAACATAATTATATCTAACTCTCTCGTTCCCGGCTCTTAAAGTTCGAAAAGACGAAAATCCATCATGAGATAGGTGGCTTAAGGTGCTTTCCCAGGAAGTTTTCCCAAGTGTACATTTTCGGTGTGATATTTTCTGGTTTGATTCGTATTTGGGTGGTAATAGCCGCTGAGCTAGAAATGATTAGTCAAGCGAGTTAGTAAATATAATGATTGAACAAGTTGGTAACTAACATAATAGTCGTAGTGATGGTGTCCATGATGGTCTTTGAATTCCACCTTCGTGTGGTGACCCTCGTGTTTGTGAATGTGCTGCGACGAGTGACCGTGCTCCGCGGTCACTGACGCAGCTGCACACACTACTAAGATGCACAAAACCTGGAAGTAAAAGAAAATAATTGCATTATTAAAGGGTTGTCCTTTTTTTGTCTCTTGAAAAAATATGGTTCTGGGTTATGGTTAAACTTTTCTTTTTGCATCGCTTATATTCTTGCAATGGTTATGGGCCTTTGTGGAGAATCACTTAGACTTCCACCCTTGACTGCAAACTTTCTGACTGCTCATTTACCCGTAACCATGGACAAACTCTTATATTTTTGTTTTGATTTAATTTTTTAGAAATATTATTTTATTTCAAAGGCACTAAAGGCCAATTAAAACATAGTTTTTATTTGATTTCACCACACTATTTACAAGATCATAAAGAAATTTTAAACACATTTTTTACTCCATTTTTGGGGTATCTAAATATTCACTTATTCAAAATACCTTTGAGCACATTTTGAATTGTCACACTGTTACAAGCTTGTAAGCAAACTGATACATAACACGAACAATCGTGTCTTTTTATAGAGAAAATAAAAGTTAGTAATCGAGGAAACAATATTAATTTATAAGATAAACGGTAAAATTTTTAGTACGCACTTGTATTCATTTCGTAAATTCATTTCTCCACTTTGCTACTTTGCGAAAGTAAAATTGTGTAAATATTTTGCTTGTATTGTAGGAAACAACTTTTTGCTTATTTTTCTGTTGTGTTATATGGATCTTCCTCTTATTGGGAGCTCAATATTGTAAGGTTTCTTGAAACATGGTTCCATTGAATAAGCATGCAGAATGTAAGAAAAATAAAAATCAATCAACTAAAACCAAGCTCCATGACCTGTAATAAGAAAAATAGATTAGATCGAAAATACAGACTTTGCGTTTGTAGACAACTACCTATATCTAGACAAGCAAGTCTTGTACAAACCTAACAAAAATCTTGTAGAAATTTCGCTTATGTACCATGAATTGTAAATAAATAATAAATTAAAAAAAACAATGACTAAAATGTGAAACAGATACTAACTGGTCTGTGAAACATGCTTTTAAAAATCAGGTACCAAAAAAGATTTAAAAAAAACTTTACTATTTTTTTTTAAATCTTTTTTGGTAGTTGATTGGATTGGAATCTTGTTCTTGTTGTGTTTGATCTAGTTTGTCACTTATGGCCTTCAGTTATGGAAAAACATAAAACAAATAAATATTAAAATGTCAACAAGCCTTGCAGAAGCCTCTTGAATATAAAAGTTAATGAAAAAAACAAATGCATAAACGTAACGTAGCAATCAAACAACACACAATGCCAGGCACAATATTGATAATAGAGTTGGGTTGGACACTAGTATTGCAACATTGAATGAGGAAAGGTAGACGATAAAGACCTGCAAAGGGCTATAAGGTACGTGAAGGAGAGGGAGACTAGCGTCAAGGTGGCTAGACGATATCAAGCGGACACAGCTGCGGCGGAACGAATATCTCATGAAATGGAAATCTCTGAAGGAGGCTTGAAATAGAGAGGGGTTTTTCACCACATAGTCAATAAACATTATAAATAGATTACTATTGCATTACTGTATCTCACATTGTGGAAATAAATTATTGTTTTTTTATTTATAAATAATTTTTGAATAAAGTATGTGACTCCGATGAGCAACGGTGCCATCGACAGTACTGACTGTCGATGGCACCGTTGCGCGTTGCTTGTGACACCAATTAAAATTAATTCTTTTAGAAAAAATAAAAAAGACAGTCAATGTAAAGCCTGTCTGCATATTAACTTTAGCTATAGATTACGTGATACCAAAGAATTAATAAAAACGTTACTTCACAATCGCGTTTATTCTTGTTTCACACACAAAACCATTTTAACAAATTATAAAAGATAGTAAATATAACAACAATGGCAACAGTCTATAACTAAATCAATAACAATTAGGACAATATCTGGAATCAGTGATGATGATGATGTTCAGGAACAGTGTGTTTGGCGTGACCCACATATTTCACATCGGCGTTGAATCTGTAGAAAAGAATCAAATATTAACAGATATTTCATACATTAAATAAATACAATTAAAGTATTAGAGTACACCATTGTAGTTAAGTAGGTACAGCTAAGTTCATGTTACGAATTTACTGAGTTGAAACGCTCTTGTATGCTCACCCGGTTTTCTTGTCGGCGTGGTATTTTACAATCCTTATGGTGCCATCAGGCTGGTGCAGACTGTACTCTCCCTTCACGACGTGACCATCACGAGCTTCGTGTTGAGACTTCTTGTCGCCGGTGTGAGGGTCCTCTACTTTGTACGCGAACTCGTACTTAGGATGAGACTGTAAGACAAGTAACGGTTTAGAAAATCGTTTTATAATTTGATGTGGGTGTACCATTAGGTACACCTCTGCCTAACCCTTCGGGAAGTACAGGCGTGATGTTATGTGTTATGTTATGTTTTATAATTTAGTAAGCCAAATTCATGCATAGATAATGTTCTATGCGCATAGGTAGCAATTTTTTCTTACATAGTACTCGACATGTTTCTCAGTTGCTTTTCCGTGGTGCTGCTTGATGCTCTGTGATGAGGAGGCGTGACCGTGGTGTTCCTCGTGATGGTCTTGTGCCACGACCGCTGCCACTGCCACGGTGATGAGAAGGATCTACACAAATAAACCATAAGTTAATAAAATTAAGCTAAAATTCTAGTGTTATGATTTTGTGTTTAGAGTATTTCAGATATTGATAAGACCGCAATTATTAGAGCAATGACATAGTTTTATACCTTAGTAAACATTTTGCTGTTGTTTTCTTAGGTGGGTTGGGTCTCACAGTTGAGTGATGACTGATATTTTCACAAAGTAATTCACCGTTTTATATAAACCACCAAATTCAAGTTTGAATTAATAAAGAACTGCAGCGAGTCCATATTGTATTAAGACAAGTTTGTTCCCAAACCTGTTCGAATTTCGTACAAGTAGGCACTGTTTTTGGTTTGTGTTATACAGTATGAAAGATATGCTTGTCATAAATTATTCTGCACCTACTATCTGGATCAATATGAGTTGATAACAGATAATAAACATAAAGGTCAAAATATAAATAGGTGAGCTTCTAAACAGCAATAAATCAGTAGGCTACTTAAGGAGTTAAGGATGTCATTTTTCTCTCTCTCGAGGATTAGAGAATTTGCGAGCGGTCTTCGTATCTGATTTGTTTTATGTACTTTTTTGAATGTCACGTTGAGTTGAGAATGTTTCAGACACAATAGTCAGTGAGCATCTATGTATCCAACAAGTCCCTAAAGGTTTTTTTTATACCTGACAATTTTCTGTCCGAAGGACTGGACGATTTTCTAAAAATAGTAGTCTTTGATTTATTTAATTTAGTTTTAGCTAATAATCCTAAAAAACCGGTTTATTTCTGAACAATTTCAAGTACGTCGAATAAGGATCGATGCGTTAATTTACTTTCTCTCATTTCATGAGTTTAAGGTTACTCGGTTTGGACACTTGCAAGTTACGAGCGGGTTTAAAAAAAGCTCGTAAAATATTGGCACTCACATTACTGCCTGGAAACTTGATATTTTGCTCAATATAAAACTCAGGGTTTTATTTGTTGAATTATCAGTTATCACTCAACTTTTCAAGTGAGAAAACGCAAAAGACAAAATGTTCACTAAGGTATACCAATAATGGAGTAACTACCTATGAAATTAATATTGCTGTGTTTTGGTGGAACCATTCTAACTTTTATTTTTATGTGAACAGATCCTCCTCATAACTGTGGCAGTGGCGTCGGTTGTGGCACAAGATGATCATTACGAGCACCACCATGGTCACGCCTCCTCATCGCAGAGCATCAAGCAGCACCACGGAAAAGCCACTGAGAAACACGTCGAGTACTATGTATGACTATTTTCCTATCACAAATTAAATGACCTATACTTAATATTTGAAAAATGTGGCTCACTGTTACTCATTTGTTTTACAGTCTCATCCCAAGTATGAGTTCGCGTACAAAGTGGAGGACCCTCACACCGGTGACAAGAAGTCTCAGCACGAAGCTCGTGACGGTCATGTCGTGAAGGGTGTATACAGCCTGCACCAGCCTGATGGCACCATCAGGATCGTCGAGTACCACGCTGACAAGAAGACCGGGTAAGTTTGCATACTCATTTATTGTGCACTAAGCTATATCGATTATTGTGTCTGAAAATGTCTTATTTTGTTTATTTTCGTTTCTACAGATTCAACGCCAACGTAAAGTACGAGGGTCACGCCAAACACATTGTTCCTGAACACCACCACCATCATTGATGCTGGAATTATAAATCCTATTGTTATGTAATTAAATATGAATGTTGTTGATTTTAAATTGTGATATTGAATATAAGTGATTAAGTAATTATGATTTTCTGTCTTATTAGTGTATTTTATAGGAATGCCTTATGTCGTACATAAGGCATTCGATATGTACGACACGTCACACGTGAGCATTTTTGTCCACGTATTTATAATCATTTCTGCACCTCCTTGATAGCACCAAGGTTTCGTTCGTCAATAAGGAACCCTTACAGTTTCGCCATGTCCGTCTGTCTGTTCGCACTATAGTTCAAAGACGATTAGCTAAAGCGTTTACTAGAAAGCTGTAATTTAGCATGAATGTACAGATGAGTTACATCGACAAAGTGGCGAAATAAAATCCAGATTTTTTTTACAGTATCTCCAGTACATTTAAAAGTGGGAATGTTTTTTTTCTTATGAAGCCCATTGTATGTGATGCCGTGGGACAGGCCTTTAAAAATATGGCAAGTTTGTTAACAATACTTTTTCGATTGGATTCCATTGTGAAACGTTAAACTTTAAAGTGCAAACTTTTAGACTTCAGTGTGGCCACGTCTGCCAGCTAAAGGGTTGTCTTTGGGAATGCTGTAAAATTTCATGATAGTAGAATACATATATAACGAAATGAAAAGTATAACTATCACCGCTAAGTAAGCTTAACAAGTTTACGAGTAATAGTCGACCAACTTAAAAAATAAACTTACTAAACATAATTATTTTCCTGAACATGTGTATGGTAGCACAGATTTTACAACTGCAAATGTAACTTTGTTTTATTATTTCAATAAATTCATCGTTTGGAGGCAGGTAGGCAGGGAGGTTAATAAGTTTAGTAAGTCCACATATTTTGATAGGCAACTACGGAACCCTGCATTGTTCGTGGTCCGACAAGTGCTTGGCTGATTTTTTCTGACATAGTGTATCTAAATAAGTCTCCGAATCTTTCGCCACTGAGAAAAGACTTATAGTTTGATAAATAAATAACAATATTTTTGACTATTTATTTTGAACGCCTTTAATTTATATAGTATTTAAACTTGGACAAATTTAGGTGAAAACAGACTGTATCCATCCTTGCATCCAGCATGGTGTCCTGCATACGCAGAATAACGAATTCCAGTATCTATTCTATCGAGAATAGACTGTTGTAATAGTGGTTTTATACATCTAAACATCTTTTTGCCCAAGCATGGGGAGACAAAATCATAATTTATTATTCATTCTTTATTAATGGGGAAGTTCTTGTCAATTTTATTGTCAAATGAAGAAGGCAAAAATTTATTTTCAACATTTTTATCAACGCTATGCTTATGACGATAGCAATCTTTCTACAATCTGTCATTTTGTCTATTCTTCTTTCAACGAACCCCGTGGTGGTGGTCATTCTATACGCACTAAGCGCCCAGACAACGAGACGTACTATCAGTGATAACGATAATATAAAAGTCAACAATGTGTTTAACTTAATATGTTATCGAAAAGCAAAGCAACGTTAGAGACCTTTTTTTTTTTTGGCGGTTGGGAAATCATCTAATAACCCCTCCCGCTCTTGGGCAGAGCGAAAGGGACTGTCAGTCTTCTACTGACTAAAAACCACCCAAGTTCCTTTTTAGCCCTTTATGTCGAGGCTGCGGTATCTCTTGCGAACAACCCGCAGCCCCGACGGGCGAACGTTAGAGACCTTGCTTTGCCTTTCGGTCCTATATCATGTGAATACAAAAAAATATAAAATAGTATCATAATGAACTTTTTTGGATCTGTTGTAAAGTTGTCCGGCATTTTTGACTTGCGTGGTGTTAAAATTTCCACGACGCAATGTACCTTAGGGAGTAATGAGTTAGTATTGACTCAATGTCATTTCGTCTTCGCAACCTAGTAAATAGAGTCAGTTAAACATATAGGCCACAACTTTAATTTTATTTGCAACACGACAACATTAAATGTCTACGCTTTAAAATCTTATAGGTACCATTGGTCATAGATGACAATCTTCTAAATAGACAAGGTCTAAACAGGGCCTTGACGAAGCCGTCAAAGCACCACACTAAAAACCAAATTCAAATTCTACGTAAAAAATATTGCTCGAAAACGATTTTCTTTCAGTGGTGTTATAAATTACTTCCTCCGTATAATTATGTACGTTGTCATGAGTCGCAGAATTTCGGTCACAGAAATTTTGCTGCATTAGGTTTCATTTGAAGAAGTCCTATTTGATTCACACGGCGGCGGCGACGTGAAATGAGTTCTTCTGCGCTTGTCTGGATCCCAAAAAAATTTCTGCTTAGCAGAATTTCTGCGACTCACGACTCACAAAATTACGCTCGGTTGGCCTCACCCTTACGCTCGTTTGGCTTCACCCTTAGGATGTCATATCACACTGAAATCAAAGATATCCGTACTACGTATATCCTTGATTTTGTTTTGTATTAAAAAGTGTGCGTTTATGTCAAAATAATTACATATAAACAACCTGTAGCTGTCAATGTGTCTAATGCGGCGGAATGTAGGCAGGCGTGTCAATCCCGACTCAAGTTCAGGTGTTACTTTTATTAATTAAACAAATACGTATTTTTTACTTATCTTTTATTCTCATAATATACAACAAGTTAACAACAATGGATAACTAATTTAATAACAATATGGTCAGACTTGAATCATTACTGATGATGATGATGTTCAGGAACAATGTGTTTGGCGTGACCCACGTATTTCACGTCAGCGTTGAATCTGTAGAAGAGAAGTTTTTTTTAAAACATATTTCATAGATTAAGTATCATTACGGTACTGTACGAGTTTAAATGTTCTTGCGTGCTCACCCGGTTTTCTTGTCAGCGTGGTACTTTACAATCCTGATGGTGCCATCAGGCTGGTGCAGACTGTACTCTCCCTTCACGACGTGACCATCACGAGCTTCGTGTTGAGACTTCTTGTCACCGGTGTGAGGGTCCTCCACTTTGTATGCGAACTCGTACTTAGGGTGTGACTGTAAGATAAGAGACGGTTTAGAAATTAGTATATATAGATAATTAGTCTCACAAATTCTATGCATAGTAATAATATCCTAAGCGTATATTATATACCAAATTGTTCTTACATAATACTCGACATGTTTCTCAGTGGCTTTTCCGTGGTGCTGCTTGATGCTCTGTGATGAGGAGGCGTGACCGTGGTGGTGCTCGTGGTGATCTTGTGCCACTACCGCTGCCACTGCCACGGTGATGAGAAGGATCTACAAAATATCCCGTTAGTTAATTAGGCTAAAACTAATGCTATGATTGGTGGTCCGCGTGTGTTTCAATAAGGTAAGTATGTTAGTGGCCGTATCAATTAAAATGGTAGTGACCATGTTAAATACCTTAGTGAACATTTTGTGGTTTTTTCTTAGCTTTGTAAGGTCTTACAGTTGAGTGATGACTGATATTTTCAAAAAGTATTTCGTGGTTTTATATACAACCAACATTCAAGTTTGGATTAAAAAAGTAATGCAATGAGTGCAAATTTTAATAATACAAGATCTTTTCAAACCTGTTCAGATTACATACATACAAGACGGTTTTGATAACATGTGCACGATACCAGTGTCGTGATTTATTCCGCCACTACTTATAATATTGTATAAATTAGACTTGATAACTAATACTGGACACAATAATAAAAATCTAAATGCGTGAGCCTCTAAAGATCGACGAATCAATAAGGAACTAAAGGGGTTTTCTTGGAGAATCTTCAAAGAATATTTCGTCATTGATTTGTTTAATGTATTTTTAGTTAATACTCCTAAACATGTTTTTTTCTGAACTTTTTCAAGTGCTCCGAATAAGGGTCGAAGCGTTGACTTACTTTCTTTCATCTTGTGAGTTCAAGGTTACTCAGCGTGGGCACTTGAAAGTTATGAACTGGTTTTTAACAAACTCGTATTTTTTTGAAATATTGGCAGTTTCATTACCCACTGAAAACTTGATAGTTGGCTTAATATAAAACACTTAACTGAATTTGTTGAATTATCAGTTATTCCTCAGTTTTCAAAGCAAGTTAACGTAAAAAACAAAATGTTCACTAAGGTATATTAAAAGTAAATTGAGTACCTATAATAATGTATTAAGTTTAGTGAAAATTGGACTAACGTTTCTTATAATATAAGCAGATTCTTCTCATCACCGTGGCAGTGGCAGCGGTCGTGGCACAAGAACACTACGAGCACCACCACGGTCACGCCTCCTCATCGCAGAGCATCAAACAGCACCACGGAAAAGCCACTGAGAAACACGTCGAGTACTATGTATGAAAACCGTCTAAACGTTTATATATTAATAGCACAGAACTTTGCTTAATCCAATATTAAATCATTTCGCTAACCGTGTCTTGTGTTGCAGTCTCATCCCAAGTACGAGTTCGCATACAAAGTGGAGGACCCTCACACCGGCGACAAGAAGTCTCAACACGAAACTCGTGATGGTCACGTCGTGAAGGGCGTGTACAGCCTTCACCAGCCTGATGGCACCATCAGGATCGTCGAGTACCACGCCGATAAGAAGACCGGGTAAGTTTGTGCACTCATTCAACTTGTACCATGCCGTACCGATTACTATGTCAAAAAATGTGGGTTCTAATTTTACGTAATTTTTTACAGATTCAACGCCAACGTAAAGTACGAGGGTCATGCCAAACATATTGTTCCTGAACACCATCATCATCATTGATTCAAGTGTTATAAACCGCATTGTTATGTAATTTAGATTTGATTGTTATTGATGTATAAAGTATGATAAAGTAGTTATAATAAATAAAAGTGATTAGAAAATACAATTCAATATCTTTAAATAATCTCAATTTACATCAGATGTTTGACATCACACAACACATTTAATCATGATAATCATTCTACCCTGGGCTTATGGTCCTTTTCCATTCGGCCATGCTTCCCGGTTCTGTTGGGTATTTGAGAAATACACCCACAACGTACCCACAACGATAACACAATTTGAATTTTGACAATCCAACAAGGTTCACAGCTTTTTTTAAATTTTCTTCTCGTCTTCCTCATCATCATCATTCTCCTGCCCTTATCCCAATTTATTTGGGGTCGGCGCAATATGTCTTCTTCTTCCATACTTCCCTTTTTCTCGTCAGTCACCTCCTTTCTAGCCATATCATCATTCACACAGTCTCTTTGGTCTTCCTCTACTCTTATAGCCATCTACATTAATACTCAATATTTTCCTCACAACATTTTCTTCATTCCTTCGTATCACTGTGCATACCACGACAATAGATTACCACACAAGTTTTTATTCACCAGCGCCACTTTCAGACTTCCTCTTACGTACTCATTTCTTACTTTATCCATTCGCGTCACACCACACATCCCAATTGCATAGCATTCTCATCTCAGCCACATGCAATTGCTTTCTTTTATCCCTTTTGTAGCCCAACATTCTGATCCATACACGACAGCAGGTCTAACCTTGGTCTTTATATCTTCCCCTTTAGTTTAAGGGGAATGCGGGAGACGCTTATTGTTCCCGTGCCCTGCCACCATTTCATCTATCCAGTGTTAATTCTGTGCTTTACACTACGATCTATTTCTTCTCGTCTTCCTGTTCTATCAATATTATTTGGGGTCGGCGTAACGCGTTTTTTGTTCCATTCTCCTCGGTCAACTGTCACCATCATTTAGTCCTTTTTCTTTCATATAATTTCTTACATCACATAATACTTCCATCGTTTCCTTGGTCTTCCTCTCCCTCTCCATCCATCAACATTTATATTCATTCCTATTTTAGTCACATGCGATTGATTGTTGCCTCCTAAACACGTGTCCATACCAAGATAATCGGCTCCCTTTCAACTTTTCTGTGACTGGCCCAACTTTTAAAGTTCTTCTAATATCGTCACCTAATTCGTTCTTGTCACACCACACATCCTACTTAACATTTTCATCTCCACTTCTTCATGGCCCACCTTTCCAATCGCGTGGGTGTTACGTCTCCGTCTACATTGCCATCCCCTTGGACATGACATGTCACAGAAAAATTGACTCTTGCCACAGCACATGGGTCACATTGTGACCCATGTGCTGTGGCAAGAGTTAGTTTTGTTAACAAAATAGTATTCCCTTGGTTTATTTATTTTTACACTCAACCACATTGCTGTTCTATTTGACCCAAAAGTTGACTGGTAGAGAATGCCTTGATGCATTAAGTCCGCCTATGCACCACTCTTGTGCATGAAGTTTAAATAAATAAATAATGACTGGGAATACCGCCGAAATCACAGAACAGGTATTCTGTTTTGGAAATTAAAAAGTTTAAAATATATGTGTTGCTATGCTACCGAATAACTGATGTAATAAGTACGTTTAAAGCTAAACGAATTAAAATAAACAACCAGTTTCTGTCAGTCATTTGGTATACAGGGTGTAAACGAACCTTTCACGAACCATCCTAGGATGCCGCCACGTTTTTTTGTGGTAAAGGCTTGCGTTCTCTCGCAGATTCAAAGAAACGCACTCAAAACAAATTGTGCTGATAGATGCATTGAATAGTACGGGAAAATATTTAAAGTAAAGACTTTACACTTTAAACCTTTATGTAAAAAAAACTGCCTTTAGAAACGATAAAATTATGCATTTTTTTAGTAGGGTGGGAATTCATCAAATGAGTCCTTCTGCTCTGGGCGGAGCGTAAGGGAGTGTCAGTCTTCTACTGACTAAAAAACACCAATGTTTCTTTTACAGCCCGTGGTATCTCTTTCGAACAACCCGCAGCTCCGGCAGGCGTCGCTCAGTATGTTACTCATTCCGAAAACTGACTAACGACTGATACTTCCTCTGGGCATAGAAAGTAATATGGAATTTCAACAGTTTTGTAAAAATGGTAACAGAAATTAGACATGAAACTAAAATATCGAGAAACTTGAAACATGCTCTTATTTTTTTGTAAATAGCGTTGTGCGATAGCGTGAATTTGATGTTTTTGTAGTTAGAAAACGGATGTAAAATAACGTTAGGTAACAGAAAAAAGTATTTCAGGTAGGAAATCTCTCAATTTGGTGATGAGCAGTGTTACGATTACTTTGATTTTTTGAAGACAGACAATAAAATAAAAGGGATACTTTGTCAATTAAACAAATAGGTAGGTAGTTTTTACTTATCATATAATCTCGTAATACAATACAAATTAACAACAGTAGGTAACTAAATTAACAACAATAGGGTCAAACTTGAAGAATTAGTGATGATGATGATGTTCAGGAACAATGTGTTCGGCGTGACCAATGTACTTCACGTCGGCGTTGAATCTGTAGAGAAATAGCAAAAAATTAAGTCAGAGGTCGCCTTGAATAAACGTTACGTTATACCACTACAATATTAAAATACTGAGAGTTAAGTTTACATACGCGTTTACAACACGAAATTACTGCCCTTACGGGTTAGGTCAATCTGAGTTCAAATTCTCTTGCATGCTTACCCAGTTTTCTTGTCAGCGTGGTATTTTACAACCCTAATGGTGCCATCAGGCTGATGCAGACTGTACTCTCCCTTCACGACGTGACCATCACGAGCTTCGTGTTGAGACTTCTTGTCACCGGTGTGAGGGTCCTCCACTTTGTACGCGAACTCGTACTTAGGGTGAGACTGTAAGACAAGAGACGGTTAACAAAATGATTTCATATTTGAATAAGTTAAATTCTGTACTATTATAATGTTTGAATGGTTTTCATACATAGTACTCGACGTGTTTCTCGGTGGCTTTTCCGTGGTGCTGCTTGATGCTCTGTGATGAGGAGGCGTGACCGTGGTGGTGCTCGTGGTGGTCTTGTGCCACGACAGCTGCTACTGCCACGGTGATGAGGAGAATCTACAGAAGTAAAAATAAGGGTTAAAAGACGATTCTATTGGACATTCAAATAAACCTACTAATAAGAAAACTCAATGAACTGTTTATTATTAAATCGTTCTATTATTTAATAAATATCACTAGTTAAATGTATTTATTTACTTTTGTGAACATTTTGTTTGTCTTTACGTTTACTTGCTGTAAAAGTTGAGTGATAACTGATAATCCCAAAAAGAAATTCGTTGTTTTTATATGAAGTGTAAAATCAAGTTTTAAGTTAACAATAAAGTTTAATTGTTCAAGCTAGTTTTGTTCGAAACCTGCTCAGTGCTGATTACGAACGAGCTTTGATTAAAAGCTTGGTATCCTTGACAAAGTTAGGTAAGAATAAAAGTAACTTACTTATTGGTAGAAGTTACTTTCTTTAATCACACGTTGAACACGATATTTTTTACGCAAAGATTGTTTTAGATTCTTGTTTGAACTTCTTCAATCTTGATGTCTTGTTCCTTATATTCTTTGATGCCATTCTTGGATGACACAAAGAGGGAGATAACTTACTTAATTAAGTAACATTTATGTTTTCTAGTCTTATTTGTATTTTCCGAAAGAGTTATTCTTATCAGCAAGGGTCCGAGTAAGTGCATTGATTTAAGGTCTGACGGGCCTGAAATGCCTTTGTTAATAAAGGTGTCTCCATGATTAGTTAAAATGTATTATGAAAACTTTACCTAATTTTTCATAATAAATTTTACACACTTCCGTTTTTATGGTTTCTGTCCTAATTTAACACAAAAGAGTATTCATTTCATGAAAAAAATCACATGATTGTATAGCTGGCAGTTTGGCCATTACAGTGATACGCGAAAATTCAAAATTAGAATTTCATTGGATTATAAATGAAATGATTTACTGTTTTGTGACAAATGTGTGTTTAAGTTGGAGTACATTTTCACCTTTGAATACTAAAAATTAGCGCTTTTCTTAAAACTTTATGTTCTTTATTTGTTTACTGTGAGTTTGGGACGTTTGAAAAAGTTTTTTTTCTAAAACATATGGATACTTCATCTGCTGAAGCCGCTCAAGTGATGGCATTGCTGGATTCTGGACTTAGTCAGCGTCTTCAAATGCTATCGGGAGACTGGTTTGTTCACGCGCCGTTCATGATCTGGCAGGAATCGGGTCACTGAGCAAGATGATCGATTTATTGTAACAACTTCTTTACGAAATCGACGAGAAGTATATTTAATTTTATAGAATAGTATGTCAGGTATAGTAGAGTAAGACAGGTTCTTATCATTGACACTAGCTTTTGCCTGCGGATTCTGTTTTGTAATAATTATAGGGAAAGGGAAATTAACTAACGGTAACGTTTTAAATGTAGCCTATGATGCTCGGGGATAATGTAACTTGCTTTTAGTGAAAGAATTTTCGGAATCGGATCAGAAGTTACGAAGATTAAGATTACCCTTTACATACAAACTGTCATCTGTATCATAATGATAGAAGAGAGACCTGCTTTTGTTATCAACGTAAATGCATAATTAATACCCAGTAAAAGATAAGATAATTAAATACATAACTCGATAAAGAGGGTCTTTTATTTAAAAATAAATAAATAAGAATTCTAATGTTATGTGATCGCATGATGTTCGTGCCAAAAATCAATCTGCTCACATGATTTTTGTTTACCTAAACCGAACCATACCGTTGTTGCAGATATCAAAAAAGTACCTCACAAGGCCACCTTGGCATAAATCAGAGCATTTACAAATTCAGCAAGTTCGGAGATAAACTTGCTTTGTAAGTAATAAAAATGTTATACGACAGCTTTTATCTCAAACTTGCTTTTTCGGTCTATATAAAATCGTGAATTTATTTTATTCAACATCAGTTATCTACCAGCATTACAAGCAAACAAACTCAAAGTAAAACATTCATAATCATGATTGCAAAGGTAATTTATTTATTCATAATGAAAAACATATTATCAAACATTACCTTTGTTTTGGAAAAACTCATTCTTAGAAATAGACATTTGTTATTTAGGAACATTTAAATAACGTTCATAGTATATTATCAACAGCATTACCATTATAGTCTAGTAGTTGACAAAATAAAGTGATAACAGCCACGATTTTATATTTAATATTATTTATTAATGTTTCAAACGTCCTTCTCATCATCATTTTATTACTATTATTCAGATTATTTTCCATTCGAAGCCATAATAAACCAATGCGTATATTGAAATTCTCAACGAATTAGTATATTGTACTCCACAGATCTTCCTAGTCGCAGCTGTGGTTGCGGTCGTCGCCGCTCGCCCACAAGAGGGTCACGGTGAAGAGCACCACTACGGTCACGCCTCCTCATCACAGAGCATCAAGCAGCACCACGGAAAAGCTACTGAGAAACACGTCGAGTACTATGTATGATGATGATTCAATCGTAAATACATGTTGTCTTTGTATTATTTTGGAAAAATATTTCTCAACTGTCACTTGTTTTACAGTCTCATCCCAAGTATGAGTTCGCGTACAAAGTGGAGGACCCTCACACCGGCGACAAGAAATCTCAACACGAGTCTCGTGATGGTCACGTCGTGAAGGGCGTGTACAGCCTGCACCAGCCTGATGGCACCATCAGAATCGTTGAATACCACGCTGACAAGAAGACTGGGTAAGTGTTACAGTACTTCTTCTTAGCGTGTCGATGGCAATCTAAATTGTGTTGGCCCAGAATTGAGCTACTAGTTTGGCGCTTTCGGTAGCGTCCATCAGTTCCTGTAGTGAACAACTAGCAGGACAGGCAGGGCACGATATTAAGTGCCCCGTTACAGTACTGACTGAGCATTTAATTTTGAACTCTGCTGTAGTGATAATCCTAGGGAATGTGTGTCTAAACTTCTGTTTCGTTTTTACAGATTCAATGCCAACGTAAAGTACGTGGGTCACGCTAAACACATTGTTCCTGAACATCACCACCATCACTGATTCTTCAAGTCTAATCTCATTGTTATTGACTTAATATTAAGTACCCTCTGTTGTTGATTTGTGATAAAATGTGTTATGATCTGTGAATATATAAATAGACGAGTAAAAAGTTTTTTATTGTTTGAAAAGTATCTTAAGGCTGCTCTCTCGAAAAAGCTTAAAAACAGCGTGCAGATGAAGCAGTTTTTCACCGGCGCTTACAGAGAAATTACATCTGAGAAAAATTGTTAGTAATCTACATGATATGACACGTAATTTGGTTTAGCCATAATTTTTCTATCGGTATCACATAATAAGGAAAAAATCCACAAAATCACCTCCAAATCGTTGAATGGAACCATTTTACTCCTTCATTTTTTAACAAAATAATATAAAAATATATCTACTGCTTTGAAATACAAAGGAAAATAATTTGGTTTTGTTACTTTTTAAAAATATGTATTATTTTAATTATATTAAATGAAAAATGCGTCCGTTTAAAGTCCGTGTCTACGACTGAGAGGGGTAGTTAGCTATGCACAAGGTCATTGGCGTGAATACAAGCCTTAAAAATCTGCACAATTTGTGAGCTGTGTCACAGTGCCGAGGCGTGCCTATAAGCCCATTCCCACCGGCTTCCCTTTTGAAAATTAAGCAAAAAGAAAAAAAAAAGTTAAAAGCAATAATAAGGGAAGAAATGCCAAATAAGCAGTACCTTTGTGCTCTTCTATTTTTTATGTTTTTATATCCTTTTCTTTGTATTTTGTGTGTACATAAATAAATAAATATAAATAAGGGAATCTTGATTGAAGGTTAAGGTTTAGGTTCGTTGGTTGAATGTAGAGAAAGAGATATATATTTATATATTTACTATGCATTTAGCATAGTAAATATATATATTTCTATAAGATATTACAACTAAAAAAAAATCTAAAATAAACAGAAAAAAATCTTTTTTTTTTGTTTCGTCGGCTTTCCCTTTCTTATACTTCACGCCTCGCCACTGTCAGTGATATTTCGATCATACCTAAAAATCAGATTGTTTAATGTCTTCTCCCTTTTGTCCGAGAAAACCTCATAGTTTGTACACCAACAACCGACAACCAAAAACAACCGACCGACAACCGACAACCGACCAACCGACTTCCAAAAAGGGGAGATTCTCAATTCGTCTGTACGTTTTTTTTTGTATGATTGTTTCCGAATATCTCCGTCATTAATGAACCGATTTACAAATTTATTTTTGTATTCGAAAGAGTACACTTCCGAGGTGGTTCCATTTCCACCGACTTCAGAAGCTGATTTTTTTTCTGAAGTTTATTTTTCACTTTTTGTGTTTTGAAGTCGCTTTTTTTTAATTACTTTATTCTGACTTATTCAAGTATTCACTATTCTCCATGTGACCGTATTTTATAACTGTAATTTTCAGATTCATAACAACTTCCACCTTGTTGCGGTTGCACAACAAAGTTTCCCCACTTATTTAGAAATGTTAATTATAGTTTGTTAAAGGAAAACGCATTTATCTTTATCGATAGGGACAGTTTATTCAGTACAAAAGTATCATAGATCATCATAAAACTAACTTATTACAATTATATTATCACAGGATACCTATTAACCCGTCGTCTCGACATGAAGGGCTAAGAAGGAACATGGGTGGTGTTCGGGGTTGGGTTAAGATAGAGATAAAGGATGAGATAAGAGATGAAAGTCAGTTTAAGGTTAATAAATTCACTGTATTGTCTGTTTCCACAAATAGAAGATTAAGATTAATTTATACTAGGATGATTGGTGAACGATATGGGATTATGAGTCACGCGCACGGTATGTCGCCGAATTACGTACTGAACTATTGCTGTGAAAGTGCAATAATATAAATGATGGACACATACTGAGCGGGTGGCGCAATAATGATGACCCAGGTAAACGTACTGTACGGTGGTTGACCCGTACATGCTCCCGGGGGCAAAGATAGGGGTTAGTAGGATAAAGATGGTGATGAGATTTACAAGATGATAAACAATATTCAACTTATCAACTATATGACAGGGATAAGGATTAGTAGTGAGTGATTAACAATATTTCGAACAATTACAATCAAGATTATCTTAGATCGGGGAGGGAAAATACACGAAAAACAGGGGACGAGGCCCTATCTTCTGTTTGTAAACACTCGTTTGATTTGGTAAGATTTTTGGGATCACCTTTCACGGATTGACTAAATTGACCTTTTTCCCTAAGATCACAACACTCACTCACTGCTCTTTTCACTTTGATTAAAGATTGCCTTTTTTCCCTAACCGCACTACACTCACTTAACATAACACTCTTATTTCCGGGATGTGAAGAAATCGCAGTAGCAGTAGATGCCTCTCCAGCAGGCACCGAGGGTTCTCGACGTGTTGACCGCCTGTGACGCCGCCAACAGTATACCACCGCAGTTATCAGGATTCCAAAGATTAGAGCATACAAGACGCTATAAAGATGTACGTCGTGATAGGATATTTTATCACTCAGTGGTTCAGTTTGTTTCATGATCTCAATCTTTTTCTGTATTTCTTCAAATTGTCGCAATATTTCAGAATTATTAGGATTAATTTCAGGAGATTCAGGGGTAGAGATGTTGAATATATGGTTAATAGGTGATATTTGTGGCGCAATAATTCTTGCACCAATACTCATTTTACTAGACAGCCTTTTATTAGAATGGACAACGAAATTGTCCGTCTTTATGATACAGCCTTCCTCCACATTCAACAGACCTGCATTCATCAATTTAATGGCGGTAATGTCGCCGTCACAGAGAAGTTTAAAGTTGCATTCGTTGCAACAAAAATAATAATATTTATTATCCGCTGTTAATTCCTTCCAAATGTTTTTACAAGGGGTTCTAATAGTTTCACAGGTTCTTGTGCGTGGGATCGTTTCACACAAGCTGTGATCATCCTTTAAGATATTTATAGGGTTTTTTGTATGACATAAAATCATCCCAGGATTTTGTCTTATACAAGACTGGAGATCAGCATCAGTAAGGGTTACGTATGAGTCTTTTCTGAGGTTAATGGCAGCAAAACTTGATATAACTTTCACATGTATCATGTCGTGGTTCAATAATCGTGGGACTGGAATGAGGTTAAAGATTTCGTAAAGGTCTCTTTCGATTAGGGGTATTCTTATTTCAATGATCAAGTACTTACTATAGTACTTAGTCCGCACTTTTATCAAGTTGTAGAGATCTTTGAGATTCAAATGGTTGACCGGAAGTGCCATGTCTTTGGGGATATGTGCTGATATAGAACTTAATTCCGTTCTCAGCTGTTTAGGAGATATCAGATGGAAGTCCAATTTTCCATTGTAAATATTAGTTACCGTATCAAGGATAGAGTCTTGTATTTTCCTGAGGCTATACAGTAAGTTATTCGCCGTCATAGCAGATGCTAAGAAATCGGTAACTAGAGTCATGTTCTGTACATTGCGTTGAAGGTCTTGAAAGGATTCTTTAAGGTAATTAAGCTTTTGATTTATCGATTTATGATGTTTGTTCGCAGCTTTCTCTATTCTTTTCATCCGATAACCCCTATCTTTGCCCCCGGGAGCATGTACGGGTCAACCACCGTACAGTACGTTTACCTGGGTCATCATTATTGCGCCACCCGCTCAGTATGTGTCCATCATTTATATTATTGCACTTTCACAGCAATAGTTCAGTACGTAATTCGGCGACATACCGTGCGCGTGACTCATAATCCCATATCGTTCACCAATCATCCTAGTATAAATTAATCTTAATCTTCTATTTGTGGAAACAGACAATACAGTGAATTTATTAACCTTAAACTGACTTTCATCTCTTATCTCATCCTTTATCTCTATCTTAACCCAACCCCGAAAATTGGTCCTTCGAGCCCTACAAGTAAGGCATTGATCCTTCGAGCACGTTGGCGGGACCGAAACGCGTGTGCAGAACTTTGTGCTTTGTTCGTTTGTGTGTGCGTTTTACCGGTTTCGTTATACGCAATCAGTAACATTGGAAACTACAGTGTGTGTTATCTCGTGATCCTGGTCAATCCCGGTGCCTAGGAAGGCGCCAATTTGTTTCATCTCGTGACCCCGGTGCCTACGAAGGCGCCACTTTGCCTCATCTCGTGATCCTGTTCAACCCCGGTGCCTAGGAAGGCGCCAATTTGTTTCATCTTGTGATCCCGGTGCCTACGAAGGTGCCACTTTACCTCATCTCGTGAACCTGGTCAATCCCGGTGCCTAGGAAGGCGCCACTTCGTCTCATCTCGTGATTTTATTTAATCCTAGTGCCTAGGAGGGCGCCACTCATCTCATCTCGCGATCCTGTTCGACCCCGAAGAAACCCTACAAGTAAGCGCTCAGACGTATGTCAGCCAGAAGAGGAACCCCTGGGCACATCTACAGTGATCAAGGAACAAACTTCATTGGAGCCAACAAGATCCTAAAACAAGAAATATCAGAAATCTCAGAAATCTTATCAAGCCAAGAAACATTATCTACCGTCGCAGAAATGAACATTGAGTGGCATTTTAATGCTCCGTCATGGCCTTCCGCTGGCGGACTTTGGGAAGCTGCGGTGAAAAGTTTAAAACATCACCTTAGGCGTGTTGTTGGTGAGCAAAAACTCACCTACGAAGAATATAGCACCCTCCTATCTCAACTCGAGGGTTGTTTAAATTCTCGACCACTTTGTCCTTTGAAGGAAGATCCCGAGGACATCGATTTTTTAACCCCGGCACACTTTCTTGCAAGTGGGCCTACCTTAACGATCGTTGAAACAGAAAATGATCTTAGGACTCGGTGGCACTTGGTACAAAAAATCTATGGACATATTTGGGCCCAGTGGAAAAATGAATATCTCTCACAGTTATCCATTAGAGCTAAATGGAGACAATCTCAAAAGAATCTCAGTCTCAACGATATTGTTATTATCAAAGATGAAAACCTCCCGCCTGGGAAGTGGGCCCTAGGGCGTATAGTAGAACTGCATCCCGGTTCTGACGGACACGTCAGAGTCGTTACCCTTAAAACCAAAAATGGTTTCCTAAAACGGCCTGTTGTTAAGCTATCTCTATTACCAGCGGACAGAGACAATAATCCTTCTAGTGACACGAAGATTAAAGATGAAGCACCTAGGAAGAAAAACCCCAAGCGTATCTCCTTCTCGACTATAGCTCTGTCAGTAACGCTATTCCTATTGTCACTAATAAACTTATCTCAAGCATCTTATAGTTTTACCCCTTTGAGCAACAACAGCGTTTATTTCGATAAAATCTCCAACATGCATCTTATTAGAGACGACTGGCGTTTAATTGTTTATTATGACACATATCCCTACAAAGAAGGCACGTCGGCACTCGAGAAATATATCAATTATCTTGAAACATTGTGCTCCACTATTAAAGAACACGCACCATGCGACGGTATCATCTTTCAACTCGGGCACGAGTTTGAAGAAATAAAACATTATGATAGTATGTTAACAATTAATGAATCATTTGTAACTGGAGACGAGCGGCGGCGCCGGCGCCGTGGTCTAATAGACGGAGTGGGCTACGTCGCAAACAGCTTGTTTGGCGTGCTAGATCAGCGTTTTGCGGAGAAATACGCACAGGACATCGACCTTTTGAAACAAAATGATAAACATTTGTATAACCTCTGGAAAAACCAAACCTCAATCGTGGAAGCCGAATTTAATCTTAATCTTATATTTGTGGAAACAGACAATACAGTGAATTTATTAACCTTAAAAAAAAAAAAAAAAAAAAAAAAACGGCCTGTTAGTCAGTAGAAGTCTGACGCTCCCTTTCGCTCTGCCCAAGAGTGGGAGGGGTTATTTGATGATTTTCCACCCGCCAAAAACAAAAAAAAGGATACCTATTAACATTACGTTAATATTAAATAAGTTTTTTTTCCCTAATGTTCATGGTGGTGTTTCTTTGGCACTATGTGGTGTGTCCTGTGTTTCACGTCCGCGTGGAAACTGAAAAAAAATGCATTTTAAAATATTATCATCTTTTACAGTGACACGTAGCCAACCCGTACAATGCTACTTACATAATGATATTAACGGTCAGAAAACCTTATTCGAGTTATTTTTCATTTCATCATCATCTGCCTTTTCTCAACCATGTTGACCCCAACATGGTTGGGAAAATACTTGGTTTCCAGTCTTACCGGATGCAGCTGAACACCAGTATTTTTCCCAGAGCGACTCCCTATCTGACTTCTACAACCCAGTTAATACTGGGTAATACGATACACCTTGGTAAGTTATAAAAAGTGCAATTTTTCTATCGTTATTGTTGAGTAATTTTAGGGTTCTGTGGTACGTCAAGGAACTCGTATAGGTTGCTAGGTCCAACCGTCTATCCGTGGTTAACTTAGTAACTTTACAATAGTTGACTTGACTATTTTTCTAGTGAACTTACCCACTATGCTTGTCAGCATGATATTCTACATGTCTGACGGAACCATGTGGCCCATACAGTTCATAGTAGCCTTTCACAGAGTCTCCATCACGAAGCTCATGTTGTGACTTCTTGTCTCCGGTGTGGTAGTCCAACACTTTGTACCCAAAGTCATACTTTGGATGAGCCTGGAAATCAAAGTATTGAGAATTGTTAGAGTGTATGTTTATGTATACGATTGTCAATCGTTTTTATACTGAAGACTCTAAGAAGTGTGATCCACTTCACTGCTTTAATTGGAAATATATATGTCGGATACCGTCATTGGTACGGACATAGAATGAATTGTAAGCGTACTAGTGGTGAGCACATTGCACAGTGAGCTTCTGCTCACATGATGTAAAACGGAATAAATCGTGACAATCCGACATATAATCACTACATATTATAAAACAAAGTCTGTCTATCTGTATGACTGTTCGCGATAAACTATAAAACGACTGCACCAATTTGCATACTGTTTTCACCAAGGGCAAGGATAGAATGGTTCTCGAGGAAGGTTATAGTATATAATTTGACCGACATCCACGCGGGCGAAAGGCGCGAGCATCAGGTAGTTATATAAAACATCGCATATTTTCAAAAATAAATGTTCTTTTTCAACGGTTTTGATGTAGCCTATCGGTTGTTTTTTTTTCAATCCAATTATTGTTTGTCTTTTCCATCATCGTTGTTAATATTAACAAATGATGGTACGCACGACGACTAATCAAGCTATACAAAACCAGTTTATGCGGCCTATATGATAAATTTATACAAAGCGAACCTAAATATAGTAAAGTCGTCATGCAATCTTTTTCAAAACTAATAGTCTTCTTATTCATCATCAGCCTATAATGTTCTCACTGCAGGGACTCTGGCCTCCTCTCGAAGAAAGGGATGGCTATAATCCACCACGCGGGCCCACTGCGGGTTGGTAGATGTCACAAATGCCTTCGAATTCTTTGGATCTAAAACATGCCTCACGATGTTTTCTTTCGACGTTTTGAGAGCAGCGGTGATAAAATAAATTAAAGTGATGTGCCTGCCTGGGTTTGAACCCACGACTTAGTGTTCGTAAGGCGGGATCGGCACAACTGGGCCGCCGCTGCTCAGGCTGCTCTTCATATTTATTGACTTCCAATCTATAACAAATACTTACATAGTAGTCGACATGTTTCAGGTGTTTATGTTCCTCCTTTTTGTGACCTTCACACTTATGAACTTCTTTTTTCGGAGGTTCATGTTTGTGCTCAACGACATACACCTTTTGATGAGGACCGTCGTGACGGTGAATGTGTTGCGACGAGAATGCGTGGTTGTAAAAAGTCACTGCATTGGTGGCTATAACCAATAGGGTAAGAGCGCACACACCCTGAAATTGGCGTAGAATATCAATGATGCAATAAAGAACATATTCATTTAAAATCAACGAACCTCTACGTCTTATACGAATTAACTTAATGGATTAATCTAATCAAATATCTGTCTCACAAACATCTTTGACACACATTTTAGGTACCATTTATCACCATTTAATTATTGTATTTATAGTTTATTTACCTTGAACACCATTTCTTATCTTGAAACTTATGGTTATATCCAAATGCAAAAATATACTGATACATACTTTCTAAACTCAGTGCTTTTTATATTAAATCAATAACGAATAATGACTGTAATCAAAGCAACAGTGATTTCATTATTAGTTACTAACAAGTGAACACGGAATACGGTCCAGTCTACAGTAAGTGTTTGTAAGAGTATTTCGTAAAAGCATTCAACTGACGGACGTGTGAACGAGTGTAAGTCTAGATTGTGGTATCCTACCTTTTCGCCGAAAATTGTTTGGCAGATTATCACTTGCCAATCAACGTTTCGCCGATGTTTCACTTTAACAACTAACGATTAGCAAATTTTTGTATAACAACGGCTGATTATTATAATGACGCAAAACGTTTGGGACATTTATCATTTGTCAAACATTTCACTAGGCCACACAACTACGACGAATGACGTTTTGTCAGTGTAACAGTTCCCTTTTCATACATTGATATAATGATAAAAAATAAACTCATTTTTACATGCATTTTTTGCAAAACGTTAGTTTGCAAGTGAAAATCTGGTAAACAATTTTCGGCGGAAAGGCAGAGAACCCTAGATTGTATTTGGTTGTTCATGGAACTAAATTGTATTGCAATAGCTATCGCATGTTTGCGTATCTATATATGCAGTTCATATTGACCGTACCATTTTTCGACAAAGTCACTTTTATTGACTTATAAGACCACTTCAGTAGTAGGACATAATTATTGATTTGATTGGTGATTTTGCCTAGGAAAGCACGTTAAGCTTTAGGTCCAGGGATTAGTTTGTGGATCTCTAACAGTAGTTATGAGTAGTCAGAATTACTAAAGTTTAAAAATAGTTTTCCTTGAGATATCGCATTACCCAAGGACTTGCTTTGTCGAGGTCATAATTATAATAAGTAGCTTTTGATAAACTATTATTATACAGATGCCTTCAGATAGGAAACAAACCCAACATAGGAAAAGTCTAAGCAGATGATGATGATGTTGAATATTTTCAAAACTGATCGGGCTACTGAGCATCATAATCACTCCATTTAGTGGCAATGAAAATGGAATGCATAATGGGACTACAATTACCCTAAATAACAAAGGTATACAAGTTTGATACAAACAGAAAAATTAAAACAAATCATTAAGTGGTACAACTAAAGTATATTATTATTTACATCATAGTGAGACAACGATTAATTTATAAATAGGTAACAAGTTCATAGTTGGTCATACATTATGAAAGAATCAGTGTTGGTGATGATGTTCAGGAACAATGTGTTTGGCGTGTCCCACGTACTTTACGTTGGCGTTGAATCTGTAAAAACAAAAGTTTCAATTTATTTACACAGTCCTTGGGATATCAGTACGGCAGAGTTCAGAATTGAATGTTCATGATTTACTTACCCGGTCTTCTTGTCAGCGTGGTACTCAACGATCCTGATGGTGCCATCAGGCTGGTGCAGGCTGTACACGCCCTTCACGACGTGACCATCACGAGCTTCGTGCTGAGACTTCTTGTCACCGGTGTGGGGGTCCTCCACTTTGTATGCGAACTCGTACTTAGGGTGAGACTGTAAGACAAGAGACGGTTAACAAAATGATTTCATATTTGAATAAGTTAAATTCTGTAATATTATAATGTTTGAATGGTTTTCATACATAGTACTCGACGTGTTTCTCGGTGGCTTTTCCGTGGTGCTGCTTGATGCTCTGTGATGAGGAGGCGTGACCGTGGTGGTGCTCGTCACCGTGACTCTCTTGTGGGCGTGCGGCAACCACCACAACCACTGCTGCGACTAAGATGAGCTGTGCAAAGGAAGACTCATAATATTTCACAATTGTTATTTATGACATTTAGGGAATTTGTAATAGTACAGTTGCTGGTTGACTGCCTCGTTAGTCGAATGATCGCGAGCGCTAGTGCTGAGCATAAGGCCCTAGGTTCGATTGCCGGGTCGGACAAAGCGTTTTTGGGTTTATCTATTCGGAATTTCTCAGTAGCCACGGAGTTTTGATTTGTGCCCGGTTGATGGCAATAGGTTTGCCCCCATGTTTGTAATGGTAAAGAAATTGTTAGTTTTCTTATAATAATTATAGTCTTCAAAAGTAATACCTTGTACATGTTAATGATTTGTATTATTTACTCTTGGAGTGCTGAATGGTGACTGATAATACTTCAGACCATAATTATTCTTTTATACAGTTTACTAAAGGGCCTGTGAGGCAGTTTTGCAATACATTCAAATAATGACGTAGCAATTTGCTGCATTTATCGAAAAGTAAAGGCGACCTTCAGATGACATTAAATTAATTCGCTTATTTGTCAAAAGTAGTGCTTACACCGGTATTCATGAAATCCAATAATACCTACACATTGACAGGTACCCCACAGGCTATCTAACACTTTAGCGTTAGATATAGGCACATAAAATTTTAAGCAATTTATGAATGCGATTTTTCGAAAAAAAACTGGGCGCGTAGCATTTTCCTAAATGTTTAGTTCCTTTTCGAATATCTGGAAAAGTTACTTGATTAATTGGTCAGATAATGTATGTATCGGAACGTGTCGTGGTTTTCTGATAATTTTGAGATAAATTTTAAGGATTTTTGTTTCATGTATGTATCTTGATTAGTTTTTAATTGAATGTTTCAATCACAGCTAAGTCACCATCTGCCTAGCCTTTTCCCAACTATGTTGGGGTCGGCTTCCAGTCTAACCGGATGCAGCTGAGTACCAGTATTTTACATGGAGCGACTGCCTATCTGACCTCCACAACCCAGTTAATACTAGGTAATATGATACTCTTTGTTAAGACTGGATGTCAGAATTTCAGGTCACTGACTACCTGTAACGACTGCCAAAGCTCTATATAATAATATGGCAGCCGGGACCAACAGCTTAACGTGCTTTCCGAGGCACGGAGGAAACTCAGTGTGTCGGGCGGTCACCCATCCACAGACCGACCTAGGCAAGCACAGCTTTACCTAAAGATCGACCCGAGTGGTAGTTCTTATTAATCTCCTCTTTCAATCACAGCTAAGTGATCCTTTGAAATCTTTTTCAGGTTTTGGTAATCGTTCATGTCCGTGACCAGTCCCTCAGCACTTACAGCACAATGACTAGTTACATATATATTTTTTGGTGTAACTTAATTCCGGGCAACATTCAAACTGAAACAATTGTGATGGCAAAACGGAATTCCACTTAACCCGATTCGTGAATCGAGGTAAAAAAACGGTCTACATTATCCCTATTCTAAAAAAGTCCAAACCCAGTTTGCCAAATCACTTTAGACCTATCTCCGTTCTCCCTGTCCTTTCTAAGATGCTTGAAGCACTCTTTTTATACAAATATATTCGTACGTTCCCAAGAATGGCTTGTTGGTCAATTTGGTTTTCGGCCTGGCACAGCACAGCCACCGTTATGTTTAAGTTGACTGAAGAGATTAAAGGTGGCTTAGAGAATTTGAGGGTAACAGTGTTTTCCCTCTCCTAGAGAGGAGGCCGGAGTCCCTGCAGTGGGAACATTATAGGCTGATGATGATGATCGTGTTTTAATAGATTTTTCCAACAGTTTAAACACATACTGTCTCAGATTGGGGTCTCTTCGTTTTCAAGCAATTGATTTTGATCATATCTTCGTGGTCACCAGCAGTAGCGCGCTAATCAGGATTACTCCAACTGGTGGGACCTGGTAACTGTTATTTTCGTTGTTTATAAACTCCATTATAATTATCTATACGCTGATGACGCAACTTGACGGTCAATCTGACCTTGCCTCATTACTTACTGCTGGTCCAGTGCTTCCTATTATCGACTATGCTGATGTTTGTTATTCTGTTCTATTTTAAGATATTTCAATCGAAGTGCCTTCGCTTTATTTAAATGGCTTTCGTAATTACGAACACAAATCTCGTTATACGTTTCTTCATTCTCAGCTTACATCTGCCTATCCAACTCAGGGGGACCCAGACATCTCTACAAAAAAATGTTCTCGAAAACTCATGTTTATGTAAAAAAGGTATTTTTCTTATTTATTTGTACTATAGCGCAATGCTGTGCCATTTTACCTAAAGATTCACTAATAGAGAATGCCACAAGGCATTGAGTCCACCTATATACCATTTTTGCACGTGCAGTTTATTATATAAATATAGTCCGTTGAAATATTACATGTTTTTGGACTTAGCCTGCATTTATTAGAGGACGCATTTTTATTTTTTAGATATCTAGGGGGGGGAGTCAATTTAAAGTTAAATCCAAGTTTGTGGGTTTGCAACCCTGGTCCCTCGGCCACCGTCTCGGAAAAAGGGGTGGTTGATTTTATGGTTTACCTGCTGACAAACTAAAAACAAAATTTGTAGATAATCTTATCATTTTTTACAAAAAATGTTAACTATTTTTTTTACCCCCTAGATATCTAAACAATTTAATTGCGTCCTCTAACAAATGGAACCCCAAATGTAACTTTTCAATGGACTAATAAATATTTGGTTAAACTCTGTTACTGGTGATGGTTCATTGTTTATCTGGGCTGCCACCATTGTCAAGTGGTTCCATCAAAACTTATTTTGTTTGATTTGACGTCATTTTTTGATAACAACCAGGCATTATGTAATGCACTGTATTTAAGTAACCTTAATAGTCAATTAATATCCAACTTCTTCCTATAGTTTCCTAACAAATAATTACATTTATATTTTTTTTACTATTCGGAATCTAAGCTTTAGATATTGATTACATTACACCATTAAATGAATATCATCTAAACTTGTAAAGCATAAAATAGGTAGGTGAAATATTTAAGACAAATTCATTTCGTAATTTGAATAGGGGATCGGACTGAGTCAAAAAAATATGATTCTAATTAGTCTGTCAGTTAGATTATCGAAAAATATTGAATACGTGTTTTTTGTTTTATCAAATTAATAAAAATTCTTCATTTTTTGTTTATGTGAAAAAAGAAAAAATATGTGTTCAATATTTTTTGGAAATCTATCTGACGGATTAATCAGTTATTTTTTGTCCGATCCCCTATTGACATAGCCTGCAAAGTGGACTGGCGGTGTCTGTCAAAAGATTCTTTGACAGACATCGGCAGCCCACTTTGCAGGCCTAAAGTATTGGCCAACGTTTCCTGTTTGATGGACCGACTATGCCGTGCCTGTAGGACCTGGTGTTGTGGCGCGAATTCTAATTCATGGTACTAATATTTTGATGAAGAGAAACAATGCAGGTGTGATTTAGTAGTAAATTAATTTAATACTTATGTACAGTACAACACACAGCTTAGAACATAAAAATCAACAATGATTTAAGAATTAGGGGTTCAACAATTAAAACTAAGCAAGCAGGTCCGTAGGATTATTTAGTGATGATGATGATGTTCAGGAACAATGTGTTTGGCGTGGCCCTCGTACTTTACGTTGGCGTTGAATCTGTAAAAACAATAATTTCAATGTAGTTGCACATTCCTCAGGATATCACTACGGCACAGTTCAAAATTGTATGTTTATGAGCCCATAGACACTTACCCGGTCTTCTTGTCAGCGTGATACTCGACGATCCTGATGGTGCCATCAGGCTGGTGCAGGCTGTACACGCCCTTCACAACGTGACCATCACGAGACTCATGTTGAGATTTCTTGTCACCGGTGTGAGGGTCCTCCACTTTGTACGCAAACTCGTACTTAGGATGAGACTGTAAGACAAGTAATGGTTTAGAAAACCGTTTGTTGTTTCAGAAAGTCAATTTCTGTGCATAGAAAATATTCCATGAGTATAGATGCCAAATTGTTCTTACATAGTACTCGACGTGTTTCTCGGTGGCTTTTCCGTGGTGCTGCTTGATGCTCTGTGATGAGGAGGCGTGACCGTGGTGTTCCTCGTGACCGTGACCCTCTTGTGGGCGAGCGGCAACCACCGCAACCACAGCAGCAACTAGTAAGACCTGTGCAAGAGTAGGTAAGTTCTTAGAATTTCTGTTCGAAGGATAGGATAATTTTGATTTGTCATAGAACGGTACTAACAATAGGAATAATGGTTTCAGTAATTTTAAGTATTCAAATTAGTAGAAAGAGTTTACAATTATTTGAATAAACTTAATACCTTGTACATTTTGATGGTTTGTATTCTTTACACTTTGAGCTCTGGACAGTCTCTGATAATACCCCAGTACATATTTTTTCTTTTATACAGTTTACCAAAGGGTCTGTGAGACAGATTTTTGCAATACATAAAAGTAATGACCAACCAGTTTGTCTCATATATATCTTATTTCGGAAAGTAAAGGTGGCCTTCGGTCCTTCGGTTTTAAGTTAATTAACTTCTATCTTTATTGGAGTAGGTACAGTACATGGATAATTTCAAAATCAAACAAAAAAGGGATGATTGCATCTATGCAACAATAGTAGTAGATATCATGGACAAAATCAAAGTCAATAAATCTTCAGCGGTTTTATTTTACTTCGATGAACATTTAAATGGACTAGTTTTGTATAGCGTTGAGTCATAATTATCATTTCCATGATTTTGTTTTAACTCAACTCATAGATATGGACGACAAGTGTGAACATTAGTAAAACTTCTACAAACTATCGTGTCTACTCTTGCTACTTGGACCAGTTACCGACCAGACGCCAACTGTCAACTTAATGTCCAGTACTATATAGAATGACTAATCTGTTTAAGTTAGTTTAAGTCCAACTAATGTAGGGTTATACAATATATAGGCTACAATAGGGTACAAATAGTCCTAGAATGTTTGGTCGAAAAAAGTATACAATGCATCATCTAGTATCACGATGTGTGTCTTAGGATGTGAGTAGGTATCTAAGTTTTATTGATAATTACGAGTAATTCTATTGCAATGAAATCAATAATATTCACATTTACATTAAATGGGTTTTAGTGAATAAAAGTCGGACACTCCCTCCAGCTCCGTCCGGAGCGGGAGGAGTCATTTGATGATTTTCCATGGCTAAAAAAGGTACTATTTTAGGTACACCAATACCAAAACCTGGGATTACAAGTATAATATTACGATATGTTTTATTGGTTTTTGACGATATTCATGAGAATCGTATCATACAGGGCAGTGATGATCCGATGTTCACATTTTTTGTGCGGTGCTTTACGTTAATGATTGTATTATACTTCTATAAACTGTCGTTTTGCATTCAAGGAGGTAACTATACCTACATAATGATTGTCGACCCGGATCAATAATAAAATGGGTTGGTTTTTCATTTTCTCCGAAACTGAAATCGGTAAATGTGAACCACCGTGGTAAAAAGCATCACTTCTGATTAGAATCAGGCGTCATACTTTTAACCACGTTTCGACACACACACACACACACACACAAACAATCGCAAACGATTATTCGATAATTACTTATTCCTTGCCTGAAATACTGTAGAAGTTTGAACAAATTAATAAACAGCGTGTATTAATTATTGTCTGGGTACCGTATTTTAATTTAGTGATTTATGCATTTTTTAAGAATTGCCTGATTTTTAACGAGGATCTAAAACTGCACCTTGTATATCACTATTATTTTATTGGTCTTTTAAATTGTTTATTGTGTCTGTCGGTTTAGCTATTAATTATTACTGCCAAACTGTTTCTATCAACAGCTCGGTATAATTAGGTCCCCCCTTTTGTGCTAATCTCATGTAAGTCTTTCCTGAAACCTAAACAGCAACTACTTTAGACAGCCTGTAAAATGGTAATAAATTATCGCTTTATAAATGATTCTTTAAAGTTGAACAACACGAGGAAATCCGAATTTATAAGAGATACCGGAAAATTTACTTTGGAAACTTTAGTCCTCTTTTACTGAGAACAAAGGCATATTTAATTTTAAGATCATGTGTTAGTGGTCCATTAAAATTAGTCATAGTGACAAAATGTCTCTTTCACGTCGCCTCCGTTTCGTGTAAGTATCGTTTTGTTGTATAGCACAAAATCAATTAGGACAGTGGAGGCCTACCAAATTTCGCATTTAAAAGTTATGCATATTTTGAATATTTTTTTGTTAGAGGTTGGTCTAATTTAATCATTTGGCCCACTTCTGTTGTCCAGACTATCTTCTCCTCGTCGAGCGACGTTGTGTGAGAATAGACTTTTTTTTGTAGAGTGGGAAATCATCAAATGACTCCCCCCACTCTGCGTGAAGCTGAAGGGAGTATCGGACTTCTACTGACTAAAAACCACCCATTGTCCTTCTTGCCCTTTGTGTCCGGGGTGGCGGTATTCTGTCGAACAACCCGTAGCGCCGGCAGTGTAAAAATAGCCTTAAAGGTAGTCCTATGTTCAATACTTTTTGATATACTGTTCTTTAGACATTGAACTAAAAAGTCATACTTATTATCCTCAAGTAATAAACCAGGTTTATAAAATTAAGTATTAGTAACGTTTCTCAACAGGGTGGTCTTAAAATGAACATGGACAAGACAAAAGTTATGTCGAATGTCTGTGTTCCACCCGTACCGGTAATTGTTGGGAGCGATACTCTCGAAGTTATGGATAGTTATGTCTACCTTGGATAAAGTGTTAAAGTAGGCAGATCCATCTTCGACAAAGAGGTCGTCCGCAGAATCCAACTCGGATGGGCAGCGTTCAGGAAAATACGCAGTGTCTTAAGACGAGGCTGTGGAACCAGTGTGTGTTGCCAGTGATGACTTATGGCACAGAGACATGGTCGTTAACAGCTGGCCTCTTAGAGAAGCTCAGAGTCACGCAAGGAGCCATTGAGAGAGCTATGCTCGGAGTTTCTTTGTGCGACAAAATCCGAAATGGGGAAATTCGCCAAAGAACCAGGGTCACCGACATAGCTCTCAGAATATGCAAGTTGAAGTGGCAATGGGCAGGTCACATCGCTAGAAGAACCGACAACCGATGGGGAAGAAAGGTTCTCGAGTAGCGACCATGAACTGGAAGACGCAGCGTTGGTAGGCCTCCCACCAGGTGGACCGACGTCATCGTGAGAGTCGCGGACCACCGGTGGAACGGCAGGTTGCCGTTCGTTATGGCGTTCTATGGGGGAGGCCTTTATCCAGAAGTGGACTTCTTATGGCTGATGATGATGATGATGATAAAATTACGTAATAAAAAATTGCAGGTGTGATTCAGTAATTAATTAATTTAATACTTATGTACAGTACAACACACAGCTTAGAACATAATAATCAACAATGATTAAAAAAATAGGGGTTCAACAATTAAAACTAAGCAAGCAGATCCGTTGAATTATTCAATGATGATGATGATGATGTTCAGGAACAACATGTTCGGCGTGACCAATGTACTTTACGTTGGCGTTGAATCTGAAAAGAGTTATGAAAGTTTAGTTACATATTCCTCTGGACATTACAACAACAAAGTTCAAAATTTAATGAATATTTACCCAGTTTTCTTGTCAGCATGGTACTCAACGATCCTGATGGTGCCATCAGGCTGGTGCAGGCTGTACACGCCCTTCACGACGTGACCATCACGAGCTTCGTGCTGAGACTTCTTGTCACCGGTGTGAGGGTCCTCCACTTTGTATGCGAACTCGTACTTAGGGTGAGACTGTGAGACAAGACAATGAAATTAACAAAATTTTTCTTTAGAGGAATAAGTAAAAATTCAATATTAAAATTGAACTTGGTCATACATAATACTCGACGTGTTTTTCGGTGGCTTTTCCGTGGTGCTGCTTGATGCTCTGTGATGAGGAGGCGTGACCGTAGTGGTGCTCGTCACCGTGGCCCTCTTGTGGGCGAGCGGCGACCACCGCAACCACAGCAGCGACTAGGATGATCTGTCAAGTAAATTAGTTACTAGATTTTCGAAACTTATAGTAGAAAACAAATAGCATCTTTATAAGCTTAAGTCTTAACATAGTTTTAAGGTCTGTAATGCCGTTACTACATTAATTTATGCTTTTTAATAATACCTTGTACATTTTGATGATTTGTATTATTCACTCTTGGAGTACTGAATGTTGACTGATAGTATCCCAGAACAAATTATTCATTTTATACACTTTACTAAAGGGTCTGTGGGACAGTATTTCGTAATACACCAAATATTTTGAACCAGTTTGCTACATTTTACGGCATAAGTCTTATTTTGGAAAGTCGATCTGACCTTGATTCATTAATCTTTCTTTATGGCAGGACATTGACATTCAAATTTAGGTATCGTAAGGGAATGACTTTTATGTTTTCGAAATGTAGAGATTATTCTTTTAAATAGACTCGAAAACTGCCTCTGATTGCACTACGATTAGGTTCGACATGCAAAGTATGTCGCACATGTGCGTTTTTTTTAAAGAAAATTACCACAAGTAACTATAACTTATACTAAGTCAAATCGATTAAAACATAGGGAATTTAAAAAAATGCCCACCTACCGTTACTGATTGATGACACTGATGTTGATTCTGATCTCGTCATAGTGATTTGCGTTTTTACAGCGTAAACACATTTTAATATTTATATTGTTTATATTATAAAAGAACACTGTAAATTAACATGACATTTTTACACTAATATATTTTTTTTTAACAAATTATTGAATTTATTTGAGTTTTAATTCAAAAATATTGGAATTATGTATTTTTGATGTGAGACTGTTTAGCGGCTTCATACCTCTGCTTCTCCTTCAGCCTGGTGAAATCAAATCGCGAAAAAAAGCTAATTAAATCATAGTCTCGTAATAATTGATGACCAAAAAACTTATCTATATTAAAGTGCATTGAAACAAGTCGTTATGTACTCGTGGGACTTTGTTATCGCTCACAACCTTTTTGCACTTGTATCAAAATGTACTTTTCTAAAATTATTATTGCTGTACTATACGTGTACATTACGTTTTTGTAAAATGTAATTATGTTTGACAATTTATGTAACTAATTGGCATTTAAACGATTGATTGTTTGTCTAACGTTGATCGAGTGGTCGTATATGCGATTGCTGAGCATGAAATTTTTCAATCAGTAATTTCACTGTAGCAGCCATCGAGTCTGGTTTTGTGCCCGGTTGATGGCAATAGGATCACCCCCTATTACGTGGGACATAAAAATTATAACTGGTGAAATGTGGGTGTATTACTAGGTCTTTTTTTAAATTTTTTGTTTTTAAATAACGTTGCCCTACTACACTAGGAATTTCTCCTGTATCGTGGATGCGTTCATAAACATTTAAACTCACATACACAAATACCCAGACCCGGAACATCTATCTGTAGGTCATACAAATATTTGTTCCGTGCGGGGATCGAACCCGCGACACACAGCGCTGCAGTCCATTGCTTGAGCCACTGCGCCAACCGTGTCGTCAAATAAAGTCACATAAAGGGAGCGGGCCCGGGTTCGGGTTCGGAAATACGGCGGGTGTAATTTCATGTACCTACTTACATTTATAATTTTGGTCATCACAAACAGAGGGAGTCGTGAGTGCGATGGGAACGGGTGTAGCGTCGTTGCATTGCATCTTAGTTCACGTGTTATCTAATAAGCGACTGCTTATTATTATTGTATATCGATATATCGATCGTTGACGTTTGGGGTACCAAGTTACATGACATTTTTTGTTCGTCTAGATGTATTCTACCCTTATATCAATTTCATCATGGGCCGTGATTTATAAAAAAAATCAAAATGGCGGTGGGTTGATATGCCAGCTTCGATACAAAAAAGTTCAAAACCCCTTACGTGAACCTAAGTCTTTTTCCTTTTCCGTGCCCTTCTTTCTAAATGAATCTCGTAGAAGTAATAATTCTTCTTCCACGTCTGGATCCACCGATATTTCACTTCTTTTTTTCGTATCAATGCTACTTCTATATCACTGTGTAAATAACTTTCAATACGTTGTGATAGCAACCGATATTGCGGTCTAGTCGAGTACGACAGCGTCCGACACACGCCCAACACGCACACGTCGCACGCTCTCTTTCTGTGTGATTTGGACTTTATTGTTTCACGTTTCCAAGGTGTCGTCACAATGACTATATCATCACATCTTACCTTTAAACAACCTAGCAAGCTTGAATTTTATTTTTAACCCCAGACGCAAAAACGACGGAGTGTTATAATTTTGACGTGTCTGTCTGCGGCATCGTAGCGCCCGATCTTTGCTTGTTCATGAAAAACAAAATTACTGCTGCAGTTTGATGAAAGAGTCCGATAAGTGAAAACTAAGCATTAAATCTTTTATCAAACAACTTTCTTTCTTGTCTCGTCCCCGTCAGCTAATTTGAAATGTAACCGTTAAATGTTACAACCTGCCATGTGCGGCTATGCTAAGCCGATATTAGATAAACGCAATTATTTTATTTTCCATCAATAGGAATTTTTTTTACTTACAATATAGATAAATAAATCTTTTCAAGAATTAAAAACAGCGAAGGTGAGATTGAATTAATTTAATATGTAGGAACAATAATCAACAATTACGACATAGGGTTAACATAAAAGTATGCAACAATGAGATCCATATTATACTAATCAGTGATGATGATGATGTTCAGGAACAACGTGTTCGGCGTGACCAATGTACTTCACGTTGGCGTTGAATCTGTAAACAGAGAACTGTAAATAAAAGTTTCATAACTAATATTAGCTGACTTCGACTGATCAAAATGTGCAAGCACTCACCCGGTCTTCTTGTCAGCGTGGTACTCGACGACCCTGATGGTGCCATCAGGCTGGTGCAGGCTGTACACGCCCTTCACGACGTGACCATCACGAGCTTCGTGCTGAGACTTCTTGTCACCGGTGTGAGGGTCCTCCACTTTGTACGCGAACTCGTACTTAGGGTGAGACTGTAAGACAAGACAGTGAAGTTATCAAATTTTTTCTTTAGCGGAATAAGTAAAAAAATTAAATTACAATGAGGGATTTTATTTTTATTTTTTTTAAACGCTTCCCTAGTCGATAGATAGATGGCGCTGAACTTAGTATGTTACTGCAATGAACGGAACGTCACGTAATTATTTGATTTTTTTCACTTCGATGAATTTTGAGATCGTAAAACGAAACGTACATGTCATGTCATTGTCAGTCACAAGTCACATCACATTACACCAATGACACAATTTCGCGTTTCTCTTCCGAAGCTCGGATTTTAGGTCCGCCACGGACCAAGAGCCGTAGTCTTTGCTCATGGTGAAAAACCGCAGGCAGGTTTTAACAGTAACAATAATAACAAAGATGATACAACAAAACAAAAACTTAACAAAATTTTAACGAAAACAACGAACAAACAAAACTGAATTTTAACAAAGCGCAAGCGCGAGAACTCTAGGTTATATTCGGAAGCATAATATAAACAAACGAAAGTGTCAGATACTTCAATGATTGACATTTATAAAAGGCAATGTTTTTTTTTTTGCTTTGGCACCTAGTAACGTAGTAAGTTCAACGCCATCTACAGAGTTCTTGGAAACTACTTTTTTTTTTAATACTCAAAAAAGAAACTTCTCATTGAACTTGGTCATACATAGTACTCGACGTGTTTCTCAGTAGCTTTTCCGTGGTGCTGCTTGATGCTCTGTGATGAGGAGGCGTGACCGTGGTGTTCCTCGTGATGATGCTCCTCGTGTTCGTTGTGGTGCTCTTCATGTTTCTGTTCGTGGTGCTCCTCGTGGTGTGCGGGCTTGTGTTCGGTCTCGTGAGTTTGGTGCAGTAGGATGCTCTGTGACGAGATAGCGTGACCGTGACCGTGGTGGTAATCGTGACCGTCTTGCGGCCGCGCGGCGACCATCGCTAAAACAGCAGCGGCTAGGAGGATGACCTGTGTAATAATTATTTGATTATTAGGAGACTTCTTACTTTAATTTTATGGTAGACTTATAGACACTTATTCTTAAGTGAAGTAATTTGTTAACCTTGTACATATTGGTAGTTTGTGTTGTTTACTCTTGGAGCATTGAACAGTGTCTGATAATCTCTCAATACGTTATTTGTCTTTTTATACACATAAAAAACCTGTGATACAGTTCTCCCAATTATTTGAACCTGACGGACCAGTCTGCCACTAAAAGTAAGTAAAAGCAGCTGACCTTGAGTAAAGTATTAAATTCACCTTAATTGACTACTGCATGAAAAAGGAAAGCATTTTTAATTAAGACAAAATATTTATTCAGTAAAACGTTTTTGTTATGTAGCTTTACTTAAAACACAATATGGCCACATACATAGGCTGTTGGTTTAATGGAGTCACCCATTTTTTTTTTGGGGTCTGGAAAATTGTCAAATGACTCTTCCCGCTCTGGGCACAGCGGTAGGGAGTGTTCTGACACTCCCTACCGCTGTGCCCAGGGACAGAAATCTGCTTCTACTGACTAAAAACCACCCATGTTCCTTTTTAGTCCCTTGTGTCGAGGCCGCGGTATCTCTTTTGAACAACCCGCAGCCCAAAGCTTCTTTCGTTTTTTCTTTAGATTCGTTTCCGTGTTTAAGTTGAGTTTTTTTTATATTTATGTACTTAAAATTCTTGCGTTTGGCCGCATTCCTGATGTGAAGCAAGTAATGCCAGTTCATTTTGTTCGTCGTATTTATCTTTAACATTTTAACAATCAGTATAAAAACTACACTAATTATTAGAAGTAAAGAAGTTCATCTCAAGTCACTATGGAAAGCAGCCAGTCTCCTTGAAAAACTAATATGAACCACCAATTTGATATAATATTTTCCTTCTTAACATAATAATTCTGTATTAATGTAATAATTTATGATTTAAATGCTGAAAATGAACAAAACACAGCAGTTTATTTCCAAAATTTGTGACCTCTTCAGTAGTAGAAAAACAACAGGCATTTTAAAAAGAAATGCCATTTGTATTATAAAAAAAAAAATTAAAAAGAAAACTTTAATGGCGTTCATATTATTTTTAGTTCTTCTGGCCAGTTTGTACCTTGACTAGGTAAACCTCCTACAGAAAAAATATTTATTTTAAGTTTTCTGTATTTTCAACATTATGTGTTAGCTTAATTTAATAATTCTGTACTCAGTGTAACACATAAGTGTAAATCATACGAATTAAAGAATTTAAAAAATAGGTACGTAACCTTTTTACGGACTTGATTTAAAAATGCGTAACCTTTTTAGTAAAAATACTGCTGGCGTATTTGATGAAAAATTATGTAGAAACGCCATTTAGGTTGAAGAAAAAAAAACAATTAAAAATAAAACTTTAATGGCATTATGTATTTTTTCAGCTAAAGTTGACAGTGAACTAGTGCCACACCAAAAAAAAAAAAAGTTGACAGTGTTATTATCGTGAAAAGTGAAACCTCTTTAAGAAAATACCCAATAGAAGTTTTCTGCAATTTTATCATTCTGATACAGTTAAGTGTAATTGTGAAACCTCACCATTAAAATTTGCTCTCCGGCAGATGACATCCAGACAACAGAACTTGTGTTTTGGAGGACGGGATAATAGCGCTTAACCTATTAAAATGCATTCAGCTAACCCATCTTCCTTCGTACATTGGAGGTCCAGACGTGCTGCAGGTTATCACCCATACCATATTGATGTTTTACACATTCAAACACGCAGCCAATAAGTGGAATTATCTGCCTGCATCGGTGGTCCGAGTTCATACAACTCTAACCTATTCATGCCGCGAGTTAAATAGGCTTCTTTTGGCCTAGCTTGTTCCATCGTAGATCTGATCTCTGTCCTCAGGACAAGGTTGAGTTCAATAGAAGACCCTTCTGAAAAGCAGTTTTTATCCTGGAAAATTAAACAACAGTAAAATGTTTTACTATATAATATTCAATATTCAACCCTTCCATGTCCCTATGTTATTTTATAAATAATATTTTGCAAGCAACTGAGGTTAAACGGCGCCTTTGTTAAAAACTCTTGATATCAAATATTTAATGAAATGCAAAAGTAACAGTGATACTGTGAATAAGACACTCCAGCACTGTTGCTTCTATATAATTGTGGGTTCTTATTCAAACAAATGTATTTACACTATTTAAGCATTTACTTTTAAGTTTGAACTCAATCAAGATGCTCCTAAATATTGATTGTACATCGTAACACTGCGTTCTATTTTCAAGCTGTTATCTTTGAACCTGGTGATTAGGAAATTTAGAGCAAATTAAACCTGTATCAACGTTAAACGTAATTATTAAACCACGCTAAGTATTTCATTAAAATTAATTAATTAAACGGTTGATATTTTTGATAAATCTCATCCTGAACCGTTAAACAACTTGCAAGTTCTTTTCGATTTTTGAAACGTGTTGCTTCAGCATCATCACCACCTTTCTGCACTAGTCCCGTGTTTCATAGTTATTTCTTTATACCCTGGCTACCGTTGCTCTTTCATCAACGCCAATCTTTCATATTATCATTTTTAACGACAAGCGATCATTCCTCTTAAAAAGTGTTTGCCTAAAAATAATAAACTGTTTTGGTTTTCATTCATTCATTGTCTTTATATTCGTGTATTATGTATGTCTTTGGAGTCTTCCACAATGTTAGGGGCTATTTTAATGTCATTTTTTTAGTAGATGTAGATTATTTCCGATTACAGTAATATTGGTACTTTAAGATTTGTCATTTTTATCGAATGTTTAAAAATAGTAGATTACTCTACTTGTGTCCCAAAAGGAAGAGGTTATAGGACTAAAATGATTAACCACATAATATACAACAATTTCACAGTTAACAGCATGGAAATTTAAACACAAAATACATAGGAAAGTAAATATATTGACTTCATTGGGTATTATTTACAATAGGTAACATCTTGGCATACAAAACAACAATAACTGCTTAGAAATGAGGTTCAACAATAGGTATCAAGCAAAGTAGAATCAGTGATGGTGATGATGTTCAGGAACAACATGTTCGGCGTGACCAATGTACTTTACGTTGGCGTTGAATCTGTAAAGAGAAAAAAAAATATGTAGAGACGTCATTGCTATGAACATTTTCACATCTTATTAGTCAATAAGATGTGTGAATTGAATAATAAGTTTTCACTTACCCAGTTTTCTTGTCAGCGTGGTACTCGACGATCCTGATGGTGCCATCAGGCTGGTGCAGGCTGTACACGCCCTTCACAACGTGACCATCACGAGCTTCGTGCTGAGACTTCTTGTCACCGGTGTGAGGGTCCTCCACTTTGTACGCGAACTCGTACTTAGGGTGAGACTGTAAGGCAAGACAGTGAAGTTAGCAAAATTTTTCTTTAGCGGAATAAATAAAAATTCTATATTACAATATTGAACTTGGTCATACATAGTACTCGACGTGTTTCTCAGTAGCTTTTCCGTGGTGCTGCTTGATGCTCTGTGATGAGGAGGCGTGACCGTGGTGTTCCTCGTGATGATACTCCTCGTGTTCGTTGTGGTGCTCTTCATGTTTCTGTTCGTGGTGCTCCTCGTGGTGTGCGGGTTTGTGTTCGGTCTCGTGAGTTTGGTGCAATACGATGCTCTGTGACGAGATAGCGTGACCGTGACCGTGGTGGTAATCGTGACCTTCTTGCGGCCGCGCGGCGACCATCGCTAAAACAGCAGCGGCTAGGAGGATGACCTGTATAATAATGATTTGATTATAAGTGGACTTCTCACTTTGATTTTATAGGAGATTGATTGATATTTATTCTTTTGTATAAAAATAATTTGTTATATTATTATACCTTGTACATATTGGCAGTTTGTGTTGTTTACTCTTGGAGTATTGAATAGTAACTGATAATGTCTTTGTACATAATTTCTCTTTTTATACACACTTAAGGGCCTATGGTACAGTATTTCGCAATACATTGAACCTGAAAGACCAGCCTGCCATAAAATATAAGTTAAGCAGAGTTTACCTTGAGTAAAGTCTTAAATCTACATTAATGTACTTCTGCATGAAAAGGAAAGCATTATATGTAAGACATTGACATTCATTAAGATAAAAGTATTCATGTTAAGAAGTTATAGTTAAAACGAAATATGGTTACGGGCATGGAGTAAGTTAGCTAGTTAGGACCTGAATTAAGTACTTAATTTCGATGACAATCAATTTTTAAGTTTAGTTTTGAATATCAAGCAGCCAACACATCTGCTTTCATAATTAATTGAACTCCAGCAGCATTGGAGCAGTTTTTCGTACACGTCAACATTCATTAGTCATAAATAATCTAATCAAATTACGGATCCTGGTCATTAATTGATATACGCTGATTTTTTAGTTGTTTAAAATTAAATAGTATATCAGAATAGCCCCGCCGTGGGTTAAAAAATTGTCGAATAAATGTTTTCGTATGTTTGTGTGTATGTAAAAATGCAGGTATAAGACTACGTTTAAACACCGATTTTCGAGTTCACATTTACCGATTTCCGTTTATAAGAGAAAAAAATACCTTCCCATTTTATTATTGATTCGGGTCGAGAATAATTAATACAGTAACCTCCTTGAATTTGACGTAAATTCAAAACAACGGCTTGTATAGTGTACAATTTAAAATCCTCAGTTTTTATACTACTTCTTAATGAAAAAATACATAAATATTGTGCTGACTATATTTTTAAAATTAGTATGTAACATTTTTTCTAAACTAAAAGCTCTTGGCTGTTTTCAATTTTAAGTTATGTAAAAATGCCATTAATTTTATAAAGAAAAAAAAATAAAGCTTTAGTGGCATTTATTGTATTCTTTCAGCGACAGTGGCCAGTTTTCATCTTGACAAGCCAACCTCTTTAGAGAAATGCCTGCTAAATAGTTGTTATAAGTTGTTTTAAGTTTTTTAATTTAAAGTTATTTATAAATGTCATATATGTTAAAGAAATCAAAAAACATTAAAAAGAAAACTTTAATGACATTCATGAAATTTTTCAAATCTGTTTAGAGAAATGGCAAGTGGAGGTTTTGTTAAATTGGAAAATCACGATTAATAAAAATGAAAATAAGCCTTAACTTGTTGTATGCCGTTTATATGGAGACAATTAAAAGCCATTGTGTCTCGCGTGGATATACGTTCCGGCACACGAAGGGTTAAACTGGATTTGCATGCACGTAAAATTATTTGCCATTGATGTTGCATTTCAGATGGTATTCACATGTTCTATAAATATTGTTTAAAATCAATTAAACTTATTTTGATCAAATTCCGGTACAAATTAGATCTACAGAAATAGTATGCTAGGCTCAGACCAACGTGTAAAACCTAAGATATAATTAATTAGGGCAATGAGCATTATAAGCAGTGTCAGTTCCAAAAATTAGCTGATAAGTGTAACTAAATATTTGCCAATACAACCTGAAGGCACAAATGACTTTCCGGTACTTTATACCAATAAATTATATTTTTGATTTTTTCACAATATCATTATCTATAGAATTAAACTTTCTAGGATAATACTAAATTGTGATCATTTAGATTGCCACGATGCTCTAGTGGTCGGAAGCTCAACTCCTAAACATGAGAGGTCTTGGGGTTCGATTTTTATGTTCATACACCAGGAATTTCTCTGTACAACCACGGAATCTGGATTTGTGCCCGGTTTATGGTAATAGCCTGGTCCTCTATTTCAAGGGACTTATACATAGCTGAAAAAATCTGGATACACTATTATGTACACGTCTACCAACTCCTTCGGGTATTACACGCATGAAATTAAGTTAAATAAACAATTCTTTTTTATGTTGTAGTTTCAAAATGTTCATGTTGTTTTCTTTCACAATCATCTTTTGTTAAACACTTTATGTTTATATACTTCTGTACATTCTTCTTTATAATAAATAGAGTTTTGGAATGATTGCCTGATTGGTTCCCATTATTGGTTTAAACTTTTAAAAAAATAACTATCGCAATCGCATGCTTATATAACTGACTTCCACGGAAAGTTTTGTAAGCATGCATCGTATGACTTTATATTCAGTACGTTCATGAAAAACTCAAGAAATCAGATGTTGTCGTGCCAATTACTACGCACTGGCAGTGCAACATTTCCATAAGGGTGTATCTTTTCCCGACTGCGGCGAAGCGCAAAAGGAGGGTTTTTCCAAACATTTCTTTTCGGGTTTCGGTATTAAACTTAATCTAGACACTGGTATACCTAGGTCAGGTACGCAGTCGCTCCATATAAAATCCTGGTATTCAGCTGCATCCGATGAGACAGGAAGCCGACTCCAATATATTTGGAATATGATAACTTTAATTGTTTCTGAATCTTGTAAAGTTAGTTTAAGGGAGCAAAAATCTAATCTAGAACACTTTTATTGTTTTAGATTATTGAAAGAGGTGCATTTTCTTACTGCCATGTTATATCGGGTCGACACCCTTCGTTATTTTATTCCATTCCTCATTCAACTCATTTATCTTTTCTTTCATTTGAAAGCCACTGAACTGTTACTGTTTTCCGATTTTTTAATAGATAAGTTAAAGAAGCTCATTTATTATTTGTGTCTGTGTACACACATTACTTATGTTTGTATTCATGTCATTCTAATAGAGATAGCAGATTGGTAATTTAATTTCAAAACGACTTCGGATTTTTTTCGCCTGAATATAAGAAGCTGTTCTAATATCAACTCATCAGAGAGTCGTTTCGGTAGCAATAATAAACACAGAACAGGAAGAATCTTCTTGTTCTGTAATAATTGAATGAATACGATATGTTACCAACAAGCACTCTATTGTATTCACTTAATTTTATTTTATTAAATAGAAAGCATTTTTGCCACATACTACATTCATTCAAAGTTAAAATCCTTCTCAAAGTTCTGTCTCGATTCACCTGTGAGTTTCTATTCACCCCATTTTACGGTACTTAGTTTCTAAAAGATTTGATACTTTTATTGACTGTTTACAAGTCATAGGAGATTCAAATTCTGTCCATAAGGAATTCAAAATAACATAGACACATGTAAACAAAACAAAAAATATGTAAGAAAATAAATATATTGACTTCATTGGGTACTATTTACAACAGGTAACATCTTGGCTTACAAAAAAACAACAATAACTGCTGGGACATTAGATTCAACAATAGGTATCAATCAAATTAGTTTCAGTGATGTTGGTGATGTTCAGGAACAACATGTTCGGCGTGACCAATGTACTTTACGTTGGCGTTGAATCTGTAAAGAGCAGTAAGTTGTTACTTATAGGGTCATTATAACATAACTATACTAAAAATACGTATTTAGAGATTCGATTAAGTTGAATAAGTGTCCAGCCTTACCCAGTTTTCTTGTCAGCGTAGTACTCGACGACCCTGATGGTGCCATCAGGCTGGTGCAGGCTATACACACCCTTCACGACGTGACCATCACGAGCTTCGTGCTGAGACTTCTTGTCACCGGTGTGAGGGTCTTCCACTTTGTAAGCGAACTCGTACTTAGGGTGAGACTGTAAGACAAGACAGTGAAGTTAGCAAGATTTTTCTATAGAGGAGAAAATTTAAATTCTATGTTACAATTTATTGAACGTGGTCATACATAGTACTCGACGTGTTTCTCGGTGGCTTTTCCGTGGTGCTGCTTGATGCTCTGTGATGAGGAGGCGTGACCGTGGTGTTCCTCGTGATGATGCTCCTCGTGTTCATTGTGGTGCTCTTCATGTTTCTGTTCGTGGTGCTCCTCGTGGTGTGCGGGCTTGTGTTCGGTCTCGTGAGTTTGGTGCAGTACGATGCTCTGTGACGAGAAAGCGTGACCGTGACCGTGGTGGTAATTGTGACCGTCTTGCGGCCGCGCGGCGACTATCGCTAAAACAGCAGCGGCTAGGAGTATGACCTGTGTAATAATTATTTGATTATTAGGAGACTTCATACTTTCATTTTATGGGAGACTTATAGACACTTATTCGTAAGTGAAGTAGTTTGTTAACCTTGTACATATTGGTAGTTTGTGTTGTTTACTCTTGGAGTATTGAGCAGTGTCTGGTAATCTCTCAATACGTTATTTGTCTTTTTATACACATAAAAAACCTGTGATACAGTTCTCCCAATTATTTGAACCTGACGGACCAGTCTGCCACTAAAAGTAAGTGCAGCTGACCTTGAGTAAAGTATTAAATTTACCTTAATTGACTACTGCATGAAACGGAAAGCATTTTTAATTCAGACATAATTTTCATTCAGTTAAACGTTTTATGTTACGAAGATTTACTTAGAACACAATATGGCCACATACATAGGCTGTTAGTTTTATGGAGTCACCCTTTTTTTGAGCTGGGAAATCATTAAATTTAAATGACTCCTCCCGCTCTGGGCACAGTGGTAGGGGGGAGTGTCAGACTTCTACTGACTTGTGTCGAGGCCGCGGTATCTCTTTCAAACAACCCGCAGCCCTGAGCTTATTTCGATTTTTGTTTAGATTCGTTGTGTTTAAGTTCAGTTTTTTCTATAATGCTTAAAAGATGTGAAGTGAGTAATGCCAGTTCATTTTGCTCGTCCTAGAAAACTTAGAGTGTCGTGTCGTAGGTAATTTTAACGATCAGTATAAAAACTACACTAATTAGAAGAAAATAAGTTTATCTCACGTCACTATGGAAAGCACCCAGTCTCCTTGAAAAAAGGAATATGAATCACCAATTTGATATATTTTCCTCCTTAACATAACAATTCTGTATTGATGTAATAATTTATGATTTAAATTAACAATATATAGCAGATTATTTCCAAAATTTGTAACCTGTTTTGTAGTAGAAAAACAACAGGCATTTTATATATGTATAGTTAAAAAGAAATGCCATTAAATGTATTATAAAAAAGAATTAAAAAGAAAACGTTAATGGCGTTCATATTACTGCCGTCCACTAACTAAAAGGCCGTTAAGCCACAGTTGGACGTTTTTCACTTTGTAATGTAGTCTTATACAACTTTCGATGCTCTATCTTTTGCTGTAAGAATCATTTTTCTATGATTTATCGTTTTAGAGATACAGAACATTGCTGAGCAGTTAAACCACATAAATTTCGTTACTCCCTTAATTAAAAAGCGGCTAAGCCACAATACTTCTCTAGAAAGACGTTAACATACTTTAACGGCAAATTGATGTATCATTTTTTTCTAAATTTACTTAACTAAAAGTACGTTATGTAGTCATGCTTGACTAAAAAGCAGCTAAGCGTCTTTAACTACCTTCATGTATTGTGTCATACAAATAACCATCTGAAAAACTACACTAGAAAGCAGTTATACGCCAATAGCGGCTTTTAAGTTATGTATTGAAATTAGTATTAGCTAAACATCAATCGCTAGAGAGCAGCTAAACGACAATACTAGACTAAAAAGCAGTTAAACGCTCGTGATTTGCGTTTGCGTTTGACCAGCTCAGGCTATAATATTATTATATATATTTAGAAGTAATTATACGGTAGCAGTTCCTAAGAGAAAATATGTTCAGGAGCCTAAGAGAAATGCAAAAAGAGCTTTTACTTAACAAAAGAGTGATGGAGTTTTAATGAAGGTATGCAAAGTATTTTTCTTAACTACTTTAGGTTACTGCAAAAAAAATGATAAAATATTGCTTAATTCTCTTAATCCTGACAAAGATATTGATAAACGGGGCATGCACGTAAAGACTCCAGCTCTTAATAGAGATATTATTACGGAACATATTGAATCTTTCAATCCAGCTGCACCGCACTTTCGTTGTGAACACGCTCCTCATCGTCGTTATTTGCCCAGTGAAATTAATATTACGTTTATGTATTCTGACTTTTGTTCGAAATATCTAGAATACAAAGTGGGCTATGAGCTATACTGATCACATCTAAAGAGTCTAAACATATCGTTCGCTCGACTAGGAAATGAGGAATGCGAAATATGCGAATCTTACAGATTGCATAGTCTTGATACAAACCATAATGTTCGCACGCAAGCTATACCTGATTGTAATGCATGTTCGACATGGGCAAAACACCATGACAAGTATAAAAAGGCAAGAGAATTATATAATTTACACAAAACTTTGGAACAGAATACTCAACAGATATATTTTAGTAGCGACTTAGAAAAAGTAATTATGTTACCACGACTAGATACGTTTAAATCCGTAATTTTTTGTCCTAGACTTACAGTATACCAGACATTCGCACCAGTGGGAAAAATCACAAGGGATGTGAAACCTTTAGCCGCCATATGGCATGATGGTATAGTAGGCCGTAAACAGGATGATATCATGAGTGCTTATTACAGCTTTTTACTTAAATTTCGAGAAATCCAATAAATCAATTTGTGGCTTGATAATTGTACATCTCAAAATAAAAACTGGTTATTGTTTTCTATGCTAATCGACCTCATCAATAGTGACTTAATTGCCACAAAAACTATCACTCTATTTTATTTCGAACCGGGTCACACATTTATGAGCTGTGATCAATTTCACCATCAAGTCGAATTATAGATGAAGCGGAAAAAGACCATATAAGATTTCACAGACTTTGAAAATGCAGTGGCCTCAGCAAATAATGGTAAAGTTCTGGTTAAATCCATGCAGAGCGTATCTTAAAAATATGACTCAAGTGTGTTTTAAACGAGGAAGTTTTGATCTCCATTATAAGGAAGCTTTTGATGAGGAATCTGTGTCTCTTAAATTTTCAAACGATAAATACTTGAAGAACCCGCATTTTGTTTTAACATTTCGTACGCAACCGAAAGGAATAGATGAGATGAGAAAGATTAATCTTTTAACAAAGTTATCGCCAATTATACCTAAACATAAGATGTTATTTTAGCAAAATTTAGCGATCATTGAAGGAAATAATATATCTGAATTGAACCAGAAGAAAAACAAAAGGAACGTAACTTTATAAACTAGGATATGTAGTAAACATAAAGACTGAAAAAGTGCCTTTATAATAATGTTGTCTTTTTATATTTTATTAAATATAATTATTATATTTAGTATAATTGCTTATTTACCTAATCTGATTTACTAATTTTGTTAAAGTTTTTAATTAGTATTTAAGCATAAAAAATTACCGAATTTATATTTTTTATATAAAGTCTAGTATTTAATTGATTATGACGTTATGTGTTACACACAATTATATTATTTCAACTTTGCAATTATTGATCTCTGATTGTGATAATTATGTTTATTTCATATGCATAAAAATTTGAAAGCAATGTGTGTCATGTGCCATAAAGCTTTCAAAAACGATACTTACATGTTTTGGGTATTTTTATAAAATAATTATAATATAATTTTTCCTATGGTTTCGCGAATACTGATTATTATTAAAGATGTAATTGTGATCTCATTACTGAATAAGATTTGTAAAAGTTTGATTAAACTTGGTTTTTTTTATTTTATATTGTTTAATTAATAAGCTATTTGTTAAGTTCCTACACAATTTAATTAGACGTGCTGATTGTCTATTCTTTTTTATTAATAAATAAAGTTCTGATTTTCATAGAATAGTTTTTAACTTCTCAACTTTTTACCCGCAAGTGCTTATTTAAAAGGCAGTTAACTGCGAGCGAGATGTCTTTAACTGCCTTCTAGTTAAGCAATAGGAGAACCAGTATAAAAATATGTTTTACAATACCGAGCTTAAAAGTGTTTAAAATCCCATAACTGCTTTCTAAGTCAGCAAAGTTAGTCTTCCAAGTGTTAGTTACTAGGCTATAAGTCTGTTAAAATCCTTTAACTGCTTTATAACTAAGTATATTTTGATAACTTTTACTATAAGTACAAGACGTGGCGGCTACAAGAAATTGCTTTACTATAAAGCAGTTAAGGTATGGTTAGCGGCCTTATAGTGCAGTATATTAAGTAAAAATTAAAAAAATTGCTTAGCTAAAAGTTAGAAAATGAATTTAAATAAAATGTGATTAATATAAATGAATGAAATATATCACATATTGTGCAAAAAGACTATGACTACGTATATAACTTGCAACCTTGTTCCTAGGTAGCATACTTTTCAAGAGACATCAATTCCCACTTATTTTTGCGTTTTCTCGAAAACTACTTTTTGCGCTTAGCGGCCTTTTAGTTAGTGGACGGCAGATTATTTTTAGTTCTTCTGGCCAGTTTGTACCTTGATTAAGTAAAGCTCTTACGGGGAAAAATATTAATTTTAAGTTTTCTATATTTTATACATTATGTGTTAGTAATAATTCTGTACTCAGTTTAACACATAAGTCTAAATCCTACGAATCGAAAAATTTAAAAATACGTAACGCGGGTGTATTTGATGAAAAATTGTGTAGGAACGTCATTTAAGTTGAAGAAAAGAAAACAATTAAAAATAAAAACTTTAATGGAATTATATATTTTTTCAGCAAAAGTTGTCAGTGTTATTATCGTGAAAAGTGAAACCTCTTAGGAAAAATACCCAAAAGAAGTTTTCTGCAATTTTTTCATTTGCTCTCCAGCTGATCACATCCAGAGAACAGAACTTGTGTTTTGGAGGACGGGATGATAGCGCTTAACCCATAAAAATGCATTCAGATAACCCATCTTTGTTATACGTCGAAAGTCTAGACGTGCTGCAGGTTATCACTCATACCATGTTGATATTTCACGTAGAGCCAATAAGTGGAATTCCCTGCCTGCGTCGGTGTTCCCAGTTCATACAACCCCAACCTATTCAAGCCGCAAGCTAATAGACTTCTTTTGGGTTAGCTTGTTCCATCATCGACCTGATCTCTGTCCTCAGGACAAGGTTGAGTTCAATAGTAGGCCCATCAGAAAAGCAGTTTTTACTCTGCAAAATTAAACAACAGTAAAATATTTTACTATATAATATTCAATATTAATAAGAATAAGAACTGCCACTCGGTTCGATCATTAGGTAAAGCTGTGCTTGCCTAGGTCGGTCTGTGGATGGGTGACCGCCCGACATACCGAGTTTCCTCCGTGCCTCGGAAAGCACGTTAAGCTGTTGGTCCCGGCTGCCATATATAGGTCTTTGGCAGTCGTTACAGGTAGTCAGTGACCTGAAATTCTGACATCCAGCCTAACCAGAGAGTATCGCATTACCTAGATTAACTGGGTTGTGGAGGTCAGATAGGCAGTCGCTCCATGTAAAATACTGGTATTCAGCTGCATCCGGTTAGACTGGAAGCCGACCCGAACATAGTTGGGAAAAGGCTAGGCAGATGATGATGATTCATACCTTCCATGTCCCTATGTTATTTTATAAATAATAGTTTGCAAGCATCTGAGGTTAAACGGCGCGTTTGTTAAAAACTCTTGATATCAAATATTTAATTAAATGCAAAAGTAATAGTGATACTGTTAATAAGACACTCCACCACTGTTGTTTCTATATAATTGTGGGTTTTCATTAAAACAAATGTATTTCCACTATTTAAGCATTTACTTTTAAGTTTGAACTCAATCAAGATGCTCCTAAATATTGATTGTACATCGTAACACTTCGTTCTATTTTCAAGCTGTTATATTTGAACCTGGTGATTAGGAAATTTAGAGCAAATTAAAGCTGCATCAATGTTAAACGTAATTAGAAAACTATGGTAAGTAATTAAAATGTATAAATTAAACGGTTGACTTTTTTGATAAATTTCATCCTGCAGGGCTATTGCGTATCTTTTTAAATGTCAGTGGCTATTATAGTGTCCATCGATTAACTGTCAGTTTGGTACAAAATGGAACCATTTGACAGTTAATCGATGGACACTATGATAGCCACTGACATTTAAAAAGATACGCAATAGCCCTGCTGAACTGTTAAACAACTTGCAAGTTCTTTTCGATTTTTGAAACGTGTTGCTTCAGCATCACCTTTCTGCACTAATCCCGTGTTTCATGGTTATTTCTTTATACCCTGGCTACCGTCGCTCTTTCATCAACGCTAATCTTTCATATATTTTTTTTAGCGACAAGCGATAATTCCTTTTCAAAAAGTGCTTGCCTAAAAATAATAAACTATTTTTGATTTTGGTTTTCACTCATTCATTGTGTTTAAATATTCGTGTAATATGTATGTCTTTGGAGTCTTCCACAATGTTAGGGGCTATTTTAATGTCATTTTTTCAGTAGAAGTAGATTATTTCCGATTACAGTAATATTGGTACTGTTAAATTTGTGATTTAAATATAGAATGTTTAAAAATAGTAGAGTACTCTACTTGTGTCCCAAAAGGAAGAGGTTATAGGACTAAAATGATTAACCACATAATATACAACAATTTCGCAGTTAACAGCTTGGAAATTTAAACACAAAATACATAGGAAACTAAATATATTGACTTCATTGGGTATTATTTACAATAGGTAACATCTTGGCATACAAAACAACAATAACTGCTTAGAAATGAGGTTCAACAATAGGTTAAAGCAAAGTAGAATCAGTGATGGTGATGATGTTCAGGAACAACATGTTCGGCGTGACCAATGTACTTTACGTTGGCGTTGAATCTGTAAAGAGAAAAAAAAATATGTAGAGACGTCATTGCTATGAACATTTTCACATCTTATTAGTCAATAAGATGTGTGAATTGAATAATAAGTTTTCAATTACCCAGTTTTCTTGTCAGCGTGGTACTCGACGATCCTGATGGTGCCATCAGGCTGGTGCAGGCTGTACACGCCCTTCACGACGTGACCATCACGAGCTTCGTGCTGAGACTTCTTGTCACCGGTGTGAGGGTCCTCCACTTTGTACGCGAACTCGTACTTAGGGTGAGACTGTTGAAAAAGAAACGATGAACAAAATCTTTCCTGAGAGGAGAAAACAGTATTCTATGATAATTGGAACATCATCATACATAGTACTCGACGTGTTTCTCAGTAGCTTTTCCGTGGTGCTGCTTGATGCTCTGTGCTGAGGAAGCGTGACCGTGGTGTTCCTCGTGATGATGCTCCTCGTGTTCGTTGTGGTGCTCTTCATGTTTCTGTTCGTGGTGATCCTCGTGGTGTGCGGGCTTGTGTTCGGTCTCGTGAGTTTGGTGCAGTACGATGCTCTGTGACGAAATAGCGTGACCGTGACCGTGGTGGTAATCGTGACCGTCTTGCGGCCGCGCGGCGACCATCGCTAAAACAGCAGCGGCTAGGAGGATGACCTGTGTAATAATGATTTGATTATAAGTGGACTTCTCACTTTGATTTTATAGGAGATTGATTGATTTATTCTTTTGTATAAAAATAATTTGTTATATTATTATACCTTGTACATATTGGTAGTTTGTGTTGTTTACTCTTGGAGTATTGAATACTAACTGATAATCTCTTTGTACATAATTTCTCTTTTTATACACACTTAAGGGCCTATGGTACAGTTTTTTGCAATACATTGAACCTGAAAGACCAGCCTGCCATAAAAAATAAGTTAAGCAGAGTTTACCTTGAGTAAAGTCTTAAATCTACGTTAATGTACTTCTGCATGAAAAGGAAAGCATTTTATGTAAGACATTGACATTCATTAAGATAAAAGTATTCATATTTATTATAGTTAAAACGAAATGTGGTTACGGGCATGGAGTAAGTTAGCTAGTTAGCTAAATGAAGCGGACCTGAACTAAGTAGGTAATTGATTTCGATGACAATCAATTTTTATGTTTAGTTTTGACAATGAAGCAGCCAACACATCTGCTTTCATAATTAATTGAACTCCAGCAGCGTTGGAGCAGTTTTTCATGCATGTCAAAATTCATTAGTTTGTTTTATTAGTCATAAATAATCTAATCAAACTACGGATCCTGGTCATTTATTGATATACGCTGTTTTGTTGTTTAAAATTAAATAGTAAATCAGAATAGCCCCGCCGTGGGTTAAAAAATTGTCGAATAAATGTTTTCGTATGATTGTGTGTATGTAAAAATGCAGGTATTAGGCTGCGTTTTAACACCAATTTCCGAGTTACATTTACCGATTTCCGTTTATAAGAGAAAAAAATAGCTTCCCAATTTAATATAGTAACCTTCTTGAATTTGACGTAAATTCAAAACGACGGCTTGTATATAGTGTACAATTTAAAATCCTCAGTCTTTTAAACTACTTCTTAATGAAAAAATACATAAATATTGTGCTGACTATATTTTTAAAATTAGTATGTAACTTTTTTTCGAAACTAAAAGCTCTTGGCTGTTTTCAATTTAAAGTTATGTAAAAATGCCATAAAAAAAAATAAAGCTTTAGTGGCATTCATTGTATTCTTTCAGCGACAGTGGCCAGTTTTCATCTTGACAAGCCAACCTCTTTATAGAAATGCCTGCTAAATAGTTGTTTTATGTTGTTTTAAGTTTTTTAATAAAAAGTTATTTATAAAATATGTCGAATAGGTTAAAGAAATCAAAAATCATTAAAAAGAAAACTTTAATGGCATTCATGAAATTTTTCAGCTCCTTTTTTTTTTTTTTTGGGGGTAGGAAATCATCAAATAACCTCTCCCGCTCTTGGGCAGAGCGAAAGGGAGTGTTAGACTTCTACTGACTAAAAACCACCCATGTTCCTTCTTAGCCCTTCATGTCGAGGCCGCGGTATCTCTTGCGAACAACCCGCAGCCCCGACGGGAAACTACTTCACTTACGAATAAGTGTCTATAAGTTTTTTAATTTAAAGTTATTTATAAATGTCATTTATGTTAAAAAAATCAAAAAACATTAAAAAGAAAACTTTAATGGCATTCATGAAATTTTTCAGCGCCTGAAGCCAGTTTTCAATGCGCCTATTCAAATCTGTTTAGAGAAATGCCAAGTGGAGGTTTTGTTAAATTGGAAAACCACGTTTAATAAAAATGAAAATAAGCCTTTAACTGAATTTGCATGTACGTAAAATCATTTGCCATTCATGTTGCATTTCAGATGGTATTCACATTGTTCTGTAGATATTGCTTAAAATCAATTAACTTATATGATCAAAATCCGGTACAAGTTAGATCTACAGAAATAGCATGCTAGGTTCAGACCAACGTATAAAACCTAAGATATAATTAATTAGGGCAATGAGCATTATAAGCAGTGTCAGTTCCAAAAAATTGCTGATAAGTGTTACTAATTATTTGCCAATATAACCTGAAGGCACAAATGACTTTCCGGTACTTTATAAATACCAATAAATTATGTTTTTGAATTTGTGAAAGAAATTATTATTATTTAAATTCTATTATAGAATTTAAGTTTCTAGGGTAATACTAAATTGTGATCATTTAGATTGCCACGATGCTCTAGTGGTCGGAAGCTCAACTCCTAAACATGAGAGGTCTTGGGGTTCGACTTTTATGTTCATACACCAGGAATTTCTCTGTAGCAACCACGGAGTCTGTATTTGTGCCCGGTTTGTGGTAATAGCCTGGTCCTCTATTTCAAGGGACTTATACATAGCTGAAAAAATCTGGATACACTATTATGTACACCTCTACCTAGTCCTTCGGGTATTACAGGCATGATGTTAAGTTATGTTGTCATTTCCTTAATGTTGTTTTCTTTTATATCCCAATTAATCTTTTGTTAAACAAAAAGATGCTGCTGTACATTCTTCTCCAGTAGAAATAGAGTTTTGGAATGATTGATTCCCATTATTGTTTTTAATTTTTTTTTTTAATTTATTTATTTAAAGAAAAATACAGAGGTGGCGGAACGTGAGAGGGAGAGAACCTCTCGTCCCAGCCGCCGCGGGAGGCGATCCGGGCGTCGGGGGCCACGTGATGACCTCCGGCCACCGTAGACGCGGGCCTGTGGACGGTGAGTGATGGAAAAGCTCGCCGTCCGTCCGTCTTATGACGACGACAGGCCGTGTCGACGGCGCGTTCGTGTTCCACGCGCGCCTCAAAGAGATGTCAGCAACATGGAAGGGGCCCGCAAGGGCCGACGCCTGTCGAGGCTGCGGGTTGTTTGCAAGGAATACCGCAACCTCGACATGAAGGGCTAAGAAGGAACATGGGTGGTTTTTAGTCAGTAGAAGTCTGACACTCCCTTTCGCTCTGCCCAAGAGCGGGAGGGGTTATTTGATGATTTCCCACCCCCCAAAAGAAACAAAAAAAAGAGGTGTTACTTAATTCTAAGCTCGCGAAACTTTTACGTTTGATGGCGAGAGGCGCTCTTTACATCTTGCTTACATGGCTAATACTTGTTTACTTATATTATACTGTTGTTTTAATCTAAAACAATTTAGGTGTTTAGTTCTGTTTGCTTTCGTGTATAAAGATCTTTAATTTAGTCTTAAGTGATCCTTTACTAACTTTTACTTTAAATCTATTTTGTTAAAAACTTCAGCTACCAAATACTTACATGTTCTCTTATCATAATGATTTGTTATCTTTTCCAATCCTCACTCAATTCATCCGACTTTAGTCTTCCTCTCCAGCCATCACCATTTTTATTCAACACTATTTTAATCACAAGCGATACATTCCTTTTGAAAGGTTGTTAACTGTTACTGGTTTCTGATGTTTCAATAGACAAGCTAAATAAGCTAATTCCTTATTTGTGTCTGTTCATTAATTCTTTGTGTTTGTATTCATATCATTCTGATAGAGATAGCAAATTGGTGATAAAATTTCAAAACGTATTCGGAAAATTTTCGCCTGAATATTAGAAGCTGTTTTAATATCAACTCTTCAGAGAGTCGTTTCGGTAGCAATAATATACACAAGAAAGAATCTTCTTGTTCTGTAATAATTTACTTAGTTACTAAAAGATTTGATACTTTTATTGACTGTTAACAAGTCATAGGAGATTCAAATTCTGTCCTAAGGAACTAAAAATAACGTAGATATTTGTAAACAAAACAAAAAATAGGTACGAAAATAAATATATTGACTTCATTGGGTACTAATTACAACAGGTAACATCTTGGCTTACAAAAAAACAACAATAACTGCTTAGACATTAGATTCAACAATAGGTATCAAGCAAATTAGTTTAGTGATGGTGGTGATGTTCAGGAACAACATGCTCGGCGTGACCAATGTACTTTACGTTGGCGTTGAATCTGTAAAAAGCAGTAAGTTGTTACTTATAGGGTCATTATAACATAACTATACTAAAAATACGTATTTAGAGATTCGATTAAGTTGAATAAGTGTCCAGCCTTACCCAGTTTTCTTGTCAGCGTAGTACTCGACGACCCTGATGGTGCCATCAGGCTGGTGCAGGCTATACACACCCTTCACGACGTGACCATCACGAGCTTCGTGCTGAGACTTCTTGTCACCGGTGTGAGGGTCTTCCACTTTGTAAGCGAACTCGTACTTAGGGTGAGACTGTAAGACAAGACAGTGAAGTTAGCAAGATTTTTCTATAGAGGAGAAAATTTAAATTCTATGTTACAATTTATTGAACGTGGTCATACATAGTACTCGACGTGTTTTTCGGTGGCTTTTCCGTGGTGCTGCTTGATGCTCTGTGATGAGGAGGCGTGACCGTGGTGTTCCTCGTGATGATGCTCCTCGTGTTCGTTGTGGTGCTCTTCATGTTTCTGTTCGTGGTGCTCCTCGTGGTGTACGGGCTTGTGTTCGGTCTCGTGAGTTTGGTGCAGTACGATGCTCTGTGACGAGATAGCGTGACCGTGACCGGGGTGGTAATTGTGACCGTCTTGCGGCCGCGCGGCGACCATCGCTAAAACAGCAGCAGCTAAGAGAATGACCTGTGTAATAATTATTTGATTATTAGGAGACTTCTTACTTTCATTTTATGGGAGACTTATAGACACTTATTCGTAAGTGAAGTAGTTTGTTAACCTTGTACATATTGGTAGTTTGTGTTGTTTACTCTTGGAGTATTGAGCAGTGTCTGGTAATCTCTCAATACGTTATTTGTCTTTTTATACACATAAAAAAACCTGTGATACAGTTGTCCCAATTATTTGAATCTGACGGACCAGTCTGCCATTAAAAGTAAGTGCAGCTGACCTTGAGTAAAGTATTATATTTACCTTAATTGATTACTGCATGAAAAGGAAAGCATTTTTAATTAAGACATAATTTTCATTCAGTAAAACATTTTTATGTTACGAAGCTTTACTTAGAACACAATATGGCCACATACATAGGCTGTTAGTTTTATGGAGTCACCCTTTTTTTTTGAGCTGGGAAATCATTAAATTTAAATGACTCCTCCCGCTCTGGGCACAGTGGTAGGGGGGAGTGTCAGACTTCTACTGACTTGTGTCGAGGCCGCGGTATCTCTTTCAAACAACCCGCAGCCCTGAGCTTATTTTGATGTTTGTTTAAATTCGTTGTGTTTAAGTTGAGTTTTTTCTATAATGCTTAAAAGATGTGAAGTGAGTAATACCAGTTCATTTTGCTCGTCCTAGAAAACTTAAGAGTGTCGTGTCGTAGGTCATTTTAACGATCAGTATAAAAACTACACTAATTAGAAGAAAATAAGTTCATCTCACGTCACTATGGAAAGCACCCAGTCTCCTTAAAAAAAGGAATATGAATCACCAATTTGATATATTTTCCTCCTTAACATAACAATTCTGTATTGATGTAAAAATTTATGATTTAAATTAACAATATATAACAGTTTATTTCCAAAATTTGTAACCTGTTTTGTAGTAGAAAAACAACAGGCATTTTATATATAGTTAAAAAAAAATGCCATTAAATGTATTATAAAAAAGAATTAAAAAGAAAACGTTAATGGCGTTCATATTATTTTTAGTTCTTCTGGCCAGTTTGTACCTTGATTAAGTAAAGCTCTTACGGGGAAAAATATTAATTTTAAGTTTTCTATATTTTAAACATTATGTGTTAGTAATAATTCTGTACTCAGTTAAACACATAAGTCTAAATCCTACGAATCGAAAAATTTAAAAATACGTAACGCGGGTGTATTTGATGAAAAATTGTGTAGGAACGTCATTTAAGTTGAAGAAAAGAAAACAATTAAAAATAAAAACTTTAATGGCACTATGTATTTTTTCAGCTAAAGTTGTCAGTGTTATTATCGTGAAAAGTGAAACCTCTTAGGAAAAATACCCAAAAGAAGTTTTCTGCAATTTTTTCATTTGCTCTCCAGCTGATCACATCCAGAGAACAGAACTTGTGTTTTGGAGGACGGGATGATAGCGCTTAACCCATAAAAATGCATTCAGATATCCCATCTTTGTTATACGTCGAAAGTCTAGACGTGTTGCAGGTTATCACTCATACCATGTTGATATTTCACGTAGAGCCAATAAGTGGAATTCCCTGCCTGCGTCGGTGTTCCCAGTTCTTACAACCCCAACCTATTCAAGCCGCAAGCTAATAGACTTCTTTTGGGTTAGCTTGTTCCATCATCGACCTGATCTATGTCCTCAGGACAAGGTTGAGTTCAATAGTAGGCCCATCAGAAAAGCAGTTTTTACTCTGCAAAATTAAACAACAGTAAAATATTTTACTATATAATATTCAATATTAATAAGAATAAGAACTGCCACTCGGGTCGATCATTAGGTAAAGCTGTGCTTGCCTAGGTCGGTCTGTGGATGGGTGACCGCCCGACATACCGAGTTTTCTCCGTGCCCCGGAAAGCACGTATAGCTGTTGGTCCCGGCTGCCATATATAGGTCTTTGGCAGTCGTTACAGGTAGTCAGTGACCTGAAATTCTGACATCCAGCCTTACCAAAGAGTATCGCATTACCTAGATTAACTGGGTTGTGGAGGTCAGATAGGCAGTCGCTCCATGTAAAATACTGGTGTTCAGCTGCATCCGGTTAGACTGGAAGCCGACCCCAACATAGTTGGGAAAAGGCTAGGCAGATGATGATGATTCATACCTTCCATGTCCCTATGTTATTTTATAAATAATAGTTTGCAAGCATCTGAGGTTAAACGGCGCGTTTGTTAAAAACTCTTGATATCAAATATTTAATTAAATGCAAAAGTAATAGTGATACTGTTAATAAGACACTCCACCACTGTTGCTTCTATATAATGGTGGGTTCTCATTAAAACAAATGTATTTACACTATCTAAGCATTTACTTTTAAGTTTGAACTCAATCAAGATGCTCCTAAATATTGATTATAGTACATCGTAACACTTCGTTCTATTTTCAAGCTGTTTTCTTTAAACCTGGTGATTAGGAAATTTAGAGCAAATTAAAGCTGCATCAATGTTAAACGTAATTAGGAAACTATGGTAAATAATTAAAATTAAAAAATAAAACGGTTGACTTTTTTGATAAATTTCATCCTGCAGGGCTATTGCGTATCTTTTTAAATGTCAGTGGCTATCATAGTGTCCATCGATTAACTGTCAGTTTGGCACAAAATGGAACCATTTGACAGTTAATCGATGGACACTATGATAGCTACTGACATTTAAAAAGATACGCAATAGCCCTGCTGAACTGTTAAACAACTTGCAAGTTCTATTCGATTTTTGAAACGTGTTGCTTCAGCATCACCTTTCTGCACTAATCCCGTGTTTCATGGTTATTTCTTTATACCCTGGCTACCGTCGCTCTTTCATCAACGCTAATCTTTCATATAATTTTTTTAGCGACAAGCGATGGTTCCTTTTTAAAAAGTGCTTGCCTAAAAATAATAAACTATTTTTGATTTTGGTTTTCACTCATTCATTGTGTTTAAATATTCGTGTAATATGTATGTCTTTGGAGTCTTCCACAATGTTAGGGGCTATTTTAATGTCATTTTTTCAGTAGATGTAGATTATTTCCGATTACAGTAATATTATTCATACTGAAAACGGGATATTTACCATGTTTACTGATTGTTTTGAGTTCCCGATATTTCGGCGCTGTTAAGCACCATGATCACGGATAAACTGAAGCTAGCTGGTTCCTAGCTGGTGCTAGTGACCATGTCAGTTTAAAATCTTAGATTACAGTAATATTAGTACTATAAGATTTGTCATTTTTATCGAATGTTTAAAAATAGTAGATTACTCTACTTGTGTCCCAAAAGGAAGAGGTTATAGGACTAAAATGATTAACCACATAATATACAACAATTTCACAGTTAACAGCATGGAAATTTAAACACAAAATACATACGAAACTAAATATATTGACTTCATTGGGTATTATTTACAATAGGTAACATCTTGGCATACAAAACAACAATAACTGCTTAGAAATGAGGTTCAACAATAGGTATCAAGCAAAGTAGAATCAGTGATGGTGATGATGTTCAGGAACAACATGTTCGGCGTGACCAATGTACTTTACGTTGGCGTTGAATCTGTAAAGAGAAAAAAAAAATATGTAGAGATGTCATTGCTATGAACATTTTCACATCTTATTAATCAATAAGATGTGTGAATTGAATAATAATTTTTCACTTACCCAGTTTTCTTGTCAGCGTGGTACTCGACGATCCTGATGGTGCCATCAGGTTGGTGCAGGCTGTACACGCCCTTCACGACGTGACCATCACGAGCTTCGTGCTGAGACTTCTTGTCACCGGTGTGAGGGTCCTCCACTTTATACGCGAACTCGTACTTAGGGTGAGACTGTAAGGCAAGACAGTGAAGTTATAAATTTTTTTCTTTAGCGGAATAAGCAAAAAAAATATATTACAATGGAACTTGGTCATACATAGTACTCGACGTGTTTTTCAGTAGCTTTTCCGTGGTGCTGCTTGATGCTCTGTGATGAGGAGGCGTGACCGTGGTGTTCCTCGTGATGATACTCCTCGTGTTCGTTGTGGTGCTCTTCATGTTTCTGTTCGTGGTGCTCCTCGTGGTGTGCGGGCTTGTGTTCGGTCTCGTGAGTTTGGTGCAGTACGATGCTCTGTGACGAGATAGCGTGACCGTGACCGTGGTGGTAATCGTGACCGTCTTGCGGCCGCGCGGCGACCATCGCTAAAACAGCAGCGGCTAGGAGGATGACCTGCGTAATAATGATTTCATTATAAGTGGACTTCTCACTTTGATTTTATTGGAGATTGATTGACATTTTTTCTTTTGTATAAAAATAATTTGTTATATTATTATACCTTGTACATGTTGGTAGTTTGTGTTGTTTACTCTTGGAGTATTGAGTAGTAACTGATAATGTCTTTGTAAATAATTTATCTTTTTATACACACTTAAGGGCCTATGGTACAGTATTTCGCAATACATTGAACCTGAAAGACCAGCCTGCTATAAAAAATAAGTTAAGCAGAGTTTACCTTGAGTAAAGTCTTAAATCTACATTAATGTACTTCTGCATGAAAAGGAAAGCATTTTATGTAAAACATTGACATTCATTAAGATAAAAGTATTCATGTTAAGAAGTTATAGTTTAAACGAAATATGGTTACGAGCATGGAGTAAGTTAGCTAGTTAGGACCTGAATTAAGTACTTAATTTCGATGACAATCAATTTTTAAGTTAAGTTTTGACAATCAAGCAGCCAACACATCTGCTTTCATAATTAATTGAACTCCAGCAGCGTTGGAGCAGTTTTTCGTGCACGTCAACATTCATTAGTTTGTTAAAATAGTCATAAATAATCTAATCAAATTACAGATCCTGGTCATTAATTGATATACGCTGTTTTTTTAGTTGTTTAAAATTAAATAGTATATCAGAATAGCCCCGCCGTGGGTTAAAAAATTGTCGAATAAATGTTTTCGTATGTTTGTATGTATGTAAAAATGCAGGTATAAGACTGCGTTTTAACACCGATTTCCGAGTTCACATTTACCGATTTCCGTTTATAAGAGAAAAAAATAGCTTCCCATTTTATTATTGATTCGGGTCGAGAATAATTAATATAGTAACCTCCTTGAATTTGACGTTAATTCAAAACAACGGCTTAGTTAAAACTATGACACAAATTAAAAGAAAAAGTAAATGACATATTGACAACTGACGTTATGTCACACGAAAAGTAAACAATGAAAAATTATAAGATTTAATATTTTATAAAAGATGAGGATGATTAGTAAAAAGTAAGTATAAATAGTGTACAATTTTAAATCCTCAGTTTTTTATACTACTTCATAATGAACAAATACATAAATATTGTGCTGACTATATTTTTAAAATTAGTATGTAACATTTTTTCTTAAATACATGCTAGGCTCAGACCAACGTATAAAACCTAAGATATAATTAATTAGGGCAATGAGCATTATAAGCAGTGTCAGTTCCAAAAATTTGCTGATAAGTGTAACTAAATATTTGCCAATACAACCTGAAGGCACAAATGACTTTCCGGTACTTTATACCAATAAATTATATTTTAGATTTTTTCACAATATCATTATCTATAGAATTTAACTTTCTAGGATAATACTAAATTGTGATCATTTAGATTGCCACGATGCTCTAGTGGTCGGAAGCTCAACTCCTAAACATGAGAGGTCTTGAGGTTCGATTTTTATGTTCATACACCAGGAATTTCTCTGTACAACCACGGAATCTGGATTTGTGCCCGGTTTATGGTAATAGCCTGGTCCTCTATTTCAAGGGACTTATACATAGCTGAAAAAATCTGGATACACTATTATGTACACGTCTACCAACTCCTTCGGGTATTACACGCATGAAATTAAGTTAAATAAACAATTCTTTTTTATGTTGTCGTTTCAAAATGTTCATGTTGTTTTCTTTCACAATCATCTTTTGTTAAACACTTTATGTTTATATACTTCTGTACATTCTTCTTTATAATAAATAGAGTTTTGGAATAATTGCCTTATTGGTTCCCATTATTGGTTTAAACTTTTTGAAAAATAACTATCTCAATCGCATGCTTATATACTGCTTACTTCCACGGAAAGTTTTGTAAGCATGCATCGTATGATTTTATATTCAGTACGTTGATAAAAAACTCAAGAAATCAGATGTTGTCGTGCCAATTACTACGCACTGGCAGTGCAACATTTCCATACGGGTGTATCTTTTCCCGACTGCGGCGAAGCGCAAAAGGAGGGTTTTTCCAAACATTTCTTTTCAGGTTTCGGTATTAAACTTAATCTAGACACTGGTATACCTAGGTCAGATACGCAGTCGCTCCATATAAAATCCTGGTATTCAGCTGCATTCGATGAGACAGGAAGTCGACTCCAACATATTTGGAATATGATAACTTTAATAGTTTCTGAATCTTGTAAAGTTAGTTTAAGGGAGCAAAAATCTAATCTAAAACACTTTTATTGTTTTAGATTATTAAAATAGGTGCATTTTCATCATAATCTTACTGCCATGTTATATCGGGTCGACACCCTTCGTTATTTTATTCCATTCCTCATTCAATTCATTTATCTTTTCTTTCATTGAAAGCCACTGAACTGTTACTGTTTTCCGATTTTTTAATAGATAAGTTAAAGAAGCTTATTTATTATTTGTGTCTGTGTACACACATTACTTATGTTTGTATTCATGTCATTCTAATAGAGATAGCAGATTGGTAATTTAATTTCAAAACGACTTCGGATTTTTTCGCCTGAATATTAGAAGCTGTTCTAATATCAACTCATCAGAGAGTCGTTTCGGTAGCAATAATATACACAGAACAGGAAGAATCTTCTTGTTCTGTAATAATATACATACTTAGTTTCTAAAAGATTTGATACTTTTATTGACTGTTTACAAGTCATAGGAGATTCAAATTCTGTCCATAAGGAATTCAAAATAACGTAGATACATGTAAACAAAACAAAAAATAGGTAAGAAAATAAATATATTGACTTCATTGGGTACTATTTACAACAGGTAACATCTTGGCTTACAAAAAAACAACAATAACTGCTTGGACATTAGATTCAACAATAGGTATCAATCAAATTAGTTTCAGTGATGGTGGTGATGTTCAGGAACAACATGTTCGGCGTGACCAATGTACTTTACGTTGGCGTTGAATCTGTAAAGAGCAGTAAGTTGTTACTTATAGGGTCATTATAACATAACTATACTAAAAATACGTATTTAGAGATTCGATTAAGTTGAATAAGTGTCCAGCCTTACCCAGTTTTCTTGTCAGCGTAGTACTCGACGACCCTGATGGTGCCATCAGGCTGGTGCAGGCTATACACACCCTTCACGACGTGACCATCACGAGCTTCGTGCTGAGACTTCTTGTCACCGGTGTGAGGGTCTTCCACTTTGTAAGCGAACTCGTACTTAGGGTGAGACTGTAAGACAAGACAGTGAAGTTAGCAAGATTTTTCTATAGAGGAGAAAATTTAAATTCTATATTACAATTTATTGAACGTGGTCATACATAGTACTCGACGTGTTTTTCGGTGGCTTTTCCGTGGTGCTGCTTGATGCTCTGTGATGAGGAGGCGTGACCGTGGTGTTCCTCGTGATGATGCTCCTCGTGTTCGTTGTGGTGCTCTTCATGTTTCTGTTCGTGGTGCTCCTCGTGGTGTACGGGCTTGTGTTCGGTCTCGTGAGTTTGGTGCAGTACGATGCTCTGTGACGAGATAGCGTGACCGTGACCGTGGTGGTAATTGTGACCGTCTTGCGGCCGCGCGGCGACCATCGCTAAAACAGCAGCAGCTAAGAGAATGACCTGTGTAATAATTATTTGATTATTAGGAGACTTCTTACTTTCATTTTATGGGAGACTTATAGACACTTATTCGTAAGTGAAGTAGTTTGTTAACCTTGTACATATTGGTAGTTTGTGTTGTTTACTCTTGGAGTATTGAGCAGTGTCTGGTACTCTCTCAATACGTTATTTGTCTTTTTATACACATAAAAAAACCTGTGATACAGTTGTCCCAATTATTTGAATCTGACGGACCAGTCTGCCATTAGAAGTAAGTGCAGCTGACCTTGAGTAAAGTATTATATTTACCTTAATTGATTACTGCATGAAAAGGAAAGCATTAATTAAGACATAATTTTCATTCAGTAAAACATTTTTATGTTACGAAGCTTTACTTAGAACACAATATGGCCACATACATAGGCTGTTAGTTTTATGGAGTCACCCTTTTTTTTTGAGCTGGGAAATCATTAAATTTAAATGACTCCTCCCGCTCTGGGCACAGTGGTAGGGGGGAGTGTCAGACTTCTACTGACTTGTGTCGAGGCCGCGGTATCTCTTTCAAACAACCCGCAGCCCTGAGCTTATTTTGATTTTTGTTTAAATTCGTTGTGTTTAAGTTGAGTTTTTTCTATAATGCTTAAAAGATGTGAAGTGAGTAATGCCAGTTCATTTTGCTCGTCCTAGAAAACTTAAGAGTGTCGTGTCGTAGGTCATTTTAACGATCAGTATAAAAACTACACTAATTAGAAGAAAATAAGTTCATCTCACGTCACTATGGAAAGCACCCAGTCTCCTTAAAAAAAGGAATATGAATCACCAATTTGATATATTTTCCTCCTTAACATAACAATTCTGTATTGATGTAAAAATTTATGATTTAAATTAACAATATATAGCAGTTTATTTCCAAAATTTGTAACCTGCTTTGTAGTAGAAAAACAACAGGCATTTTATATATAGTTAAAAAAAAATGCCATTAAATGTATTATAAAAAAGAATTAAAAAGAAAACGTTAATGGCGTTCATATTATTTTTAGTTCTTCTGGCCAGTTTGTACCTTGATTAAGTAAAGCTCTTACGGGGAAAAATATTAATTTTAAGTTTTCTATATTTTAAACATTATGTGTTAGTAATAATTCTGTACTCAGTTTAACACATAAGTCTAAATCCTACGAATCGAAAAATTTAAAAATACGTAACGCGGGTGTATTTGATGAAAAATTGTGTAGGAACGTCATTTAAGTTGAAGAAAAGAAAACAATTAAAAATAAAAACTTTAATGGCATTATGTATTTTTTCAGCTAAAGTTGTCAGTGTTATTATCGTGAAAAGTGAAACCTCTTAGGAAAAATACCCAAAAGAAGTTTTCTGCAATTTTTTCATTTGCTCTCCAGCTGATCACATCCAGAGAACAGAACTTGTGTTTTGGAGGACGGGATGATAGCGCTTAACCCATAAAAATGCATTCAGATATCCCATCTTTGTTATACGTCGAAAGTCTAGACGTGTTGCAGGTTATCACTCATACCATGTTGATATTTCACGTAGAGCCAATAAGTGGAATTCCCTGCCTGCGTCGGTGTTCCCAGTTCTTACAACCCCAACCTATTCAAGCCGCAAGCTAATAGACTTCTTTTGGGTTAGCTTGTTCCATCATCGACCTGATCTATGTCCTCAGGACAAGGTTGAGTTCAATAGTAGGCCCATCAGAAAAGCAGTTTTTACTCTGCAAAATTAAACAACAGTAAAATATTTTACTATATAATATTCAATATTAATAAGAATAAGAACTGCCACTCGGGTCGATCATTAGGTAAAGCTGTGCTTGCCTAGGTCGGTCTGTGGATGGGTGACCGCCCGACATACCGAGTTTTCTCCGTGCCCCGGAAAGCACGTATAGCTGTTGGTCCCGGCTGCCATATATAGGTCTTTGGCAGTCGTTACAGGTAGTCAGTGACCTGAAATTCTGACATCCAGCCTTACCAAAGAGTATCGCATTACCTAGATTAACTGGGTTGTGGAGGTCAGATAGGCAGTCGCTCCATGTAAAATACTGGTGTTCAGCTGCATCCGGTTAGACTGGAAGCCGACCCCAACATAGTTGGGAAAAGGCTAGGCAGATGATGATGATTCATACCTTCCATGTCCCTATGTTATTTTATAAATAATAGTTTGCAAGCATCTGAGGTTAAACGGCGCGTTTGTTAAAAACTCTTGATATCAAATATTTAATTAAATGCAAAAGTAATAGTGATACTGTTAATAAGACACTCCACCACTGTTGTTTCTATATAATGGTGGGTTCTCATTAAAACAAATGTATTTACACTATCTAAGCATTTACTTTTAAGTTTGAACTCAATCAAGATGCTCCTAAATATTGATTATAGTACATCGTAACACTTCGTTCTATTTTCAAGCTGTTTTCTTTAAACCTGGTGATTAGGAAATTTAGAGCAAATTAAAGCTGCATCAATGTTAAACGTAATTAGGAAACTATGGTAAATAATTAAAATTAAAAAATAAAACGGTTGACTTTTTTGATAAATTTCATCCTGCAGGGCTATTGCGTATCTTTTTAAATGTCAGTGGCTATCATAGTGTCCATCGATTAACTGTCAGTTTGGCACAAAATGGAACCATTTGACAGTTAATCGATGGACACTATGATAGCTACTGACATTTAAAAAGATACGCAATAGCCCTGCTGAACTGTTAAACAACTTGCAAGTTCTATTCGATTTTTGAAACGTGTTGCTTCAGCATCACCTTTCTGCACTAATCCCGTGTTTCATGGTTATTTCTTTATACCCTGGCTACCGTCGCTCTTTCATCAACGCTAATCTTTCATATAATTTTTTTAGCGACAAGCGATGGTTCCTTTTTAAAAAGTGCTTGCCTAAAAATAATAAACTATTTTTGATTTTGGTTTTCACTCATTCATTGTGTTTAAATATTCGTGTAATATGTATGTCTTTGGAGTCTTCCACAATGTTAGGGGCTATTTTAATGTCATTTTTTCAGTAGATGTAGATTATTTCCGATTACAGTAATATTATTCATACTGAAAACGGGATATTTACCATGTTTACTGATTGTTTTGAGTTCCCGATATTTCGGCGCTGTTAAGCACCATGATCACGGATAAACTGAAGCTAGCTGGTTCCTAGCTGGTGCTAGTGACCATGTCAGTTTAAAATCTTAGATTACAGTAATATTAGTACTATAAGATTTGTCATTTTTATCGAATGTTTAAAAATAGTAGATTACTCTACTTGTGTCCCAAAAGGAAGAGGTTATAGGACTAAAATGATTAACCACATAATATACAACAATTTCACAGTTAACAGCATGGAAATTTAAACACAAAATACATACGAAACTAAATATATTGACTTCATTGGGTATTATTTACAATAGGTAACATCTTGGCATACAAAACAACAATAACTGCTTAGAAATGAGGTTCAACAATAGGTATCAAGCAAAGTAGAATCAGTGATGGTGATGATGTTCAGGAACAACATGTTCGGCGTGACCAATGTACTTTACGTTGGCGTTGAATCTGTAAAGAGAAAAAAAAAATATGTAGAGATGTCATTGCTATGAACATTTTCACATCTTATTAATCAATAAGATGTGTGAATTGAATAATAATTTTTCACTTACCCAGTTTTCTTGTCAGCGTGGTACTCGACGATCCTGATGGTGCCATCAGGTTGGTGCAGGCTGTACACGCCCTTCACGACGTGACCATCACGAGCTTCGTGCTGAGACTTCTTGTCACCGGTGTGAGGGTCCTCCACTTTATACGCGAACTCGTACTTAGGGTGAGACTGTAAGGCAAGACAGTGAAGTTATAAATTTTTTTCTTTAGCGGAATAAGCAAAAAAAATATATTACAATGGAACTTGGTCATACATAGTACTCGACGTGTTTTTCAGTAGCTTTTCCGTGGTGCTGCTTGATGCTCTGTGATGAGGAGGCGTGACCGTGGTGTTCCTCGTGATGATACTCCTCGTGTTCGTTGTGGTGCTCTTCATGTTTCTGTTCGTGGTGCTCCTCGTGGTGTGCGGGCTTGTGTTCGGTCTCGTGAGTTTGGTGCAGTACGATGCTCTGTGACGAGATAGCGTGACCGTGACCGTGGTGGTAATCGTGACCGTCTTGCGGCCGCGCGGCGACCATCGCTAAAACAGCAGCGGCTAGGAGGATGACCTGCGTAATAATGATTTCATTATAAGTGGACTTCTCACTTTGATTTTATTGGAGATTGATTGACATTTTTTCTTTTGTATAAAAATAATTTGTTATATTATTATACCTTGTACATGTTGGTAGTTTGTGTTGTTTACTCTTGGAGTATTGAGTAGTAACTGATAATGTCTTTGTAAATAATTTATCTTTTTATACACACTTAAGGGCCTATGGTACAGTATTTCGCAATACATTGAACCTGAAAGACCAGCCTGCTATAAAAAATAAGTTAAGCAGAGTTTACCTTGAGTAAAGTCTTAAATCTACATTAATGTACTTCTGCATGAAAAGGAAAGCATTTTATGTAAAACATTGACATTCATTAAGATAAAAGTATTCATGTTAAGAAGTTATAGTTTAAACGAAATATGGTTACGAGCATGGAGTAAGTTAGCTAGTTAGGACCTGAATTAAGTACTTAATTTCGATGACAATCAATTTTTAAGTTAAGTTTTGACAATCAAGCAGCCAACACATCTGCTTTCATAATTAATTGAACTCCAGCAGCGTTGGAGCAGTTTTTCGTGCACGTCAACATTCATTAGTTTGTTAAAATAGTCATAAATAATCTAATCAAATTACAGATCCTGGTCATTAATTGATATACGCTGTTTTTTTAGTTGTTTAAAATTAAATAGTATATCAGAATAGCCCCGCCGTGGGTTAAAAAATTGTCGAATAAATGTTTTCGTATGTTTGTATGTATGTAAAAATGCAGGTATAAGACTGCGTTTTAACACCGATTTCCGAGTTCACATTTACCGATTTCCGTTTATAAGAGAAAAAAATAGCTTCCCATTTTATTATTGATTCGGGTCGAGAATAATTAATATAGTAACCTCCTTGAATTTGACGTTAATTCAAAACAACGGCTTAGTTAAAACTATGACACAAATTAAAAGAAAAAGTAAATGACATATTGACAACTGACGTTATGTCACACGAAAAGTAAACAATGAAAAATTATAAGATTTAATATTTTATAAAAGATGAGGATGATTAGTAAAAAGTAAGTATAAATAGTGTACAATTTTAAATCCTCAGTTTTTTATACTACTTCATAATGAACAAATACATAAATATTGTGCTGACTATATTTTTAAAATTAGTATGTAACATTTTTTCTTAAATACATGCTAGGCTCAGACCAACGTATAAAACCTAAGATATAATTAATTAGGGCAATGAGCATTATAAGCAGTGTCAGTTCCAAAAATTTGCTGATAAGTGTAACTAAATATTTGCCAATACAACCTGAAGGCACAAATGACTTTCCGGTACTTTATACCAATAAATTATATTTTAGATTTTTTCACAATATCATTATCTATAGAATTTAACTTTCTAGGATAATACTAAATTGTGATCATTTAGATTGCCACGATGCTCTAGTGGTCGGAAGCTCAACTCCTAAACATGAGAGGTCTTGAGGTTCGATTTTTATGTTCATACACCAGGAATTTCTCTGTACAACCACGGAATCTGGATTTGTGCCCGGTTTATGGTAATAGCCTGGTCCTCTATTTCAAGGGACTTATACATAGCTGAAAAAATCTGGATACACTATTATGTACACGTCTACCAACTCCTTCGGGTATTACACGCATGAAATTAAGTTAAATAAACAATTCTTTTTTATGTTGTCGTTTCAAAATGTTCATGTTGTTTTCTTTCACAATCATCTTTTGTTAAACACTTTATGTTTATATACTTCTGTACATTCTTCTTTATAATAAATAGAGTTTTGGAATAATTGCCTTATTGGTTCCCATTATTGGTTTAAACTTTTTGAAAAATAACTATCTCAATCGCATGCTTATATACTGCTTACTTCCACGGAAAGTTTTGTAAGCATGCATCGTATGATTTTATATTCAGTACGTTGATAAAAAACTCAAGAAATCAGATGTTGTCGTGCCAATTACTACGCACTGGCAGTGCAACATTTCCATACGGGTGTATCTTTTCCCGACTGCGGCGAAGCGCAAAAGGAGGGTTTTTCCAAACATTTCTTTTCAGGTTTCGGTATTAAACTTAATCTAGACACTGGTATACCTAGGTCAGATACGCAGTCGCTCCATATAAAATCCTGGTATTCAGCTGCATTCGATGAGACAGGAAGTCGACTCCAACATATTTGGAATATGATAACTTTAATAGTTTCTGAATCTTGTAAAGTTAGTTTAAGGGAGCAAAAATCTAATCTAAAACACTTTTATTGTTTTAGATTATTAAAATAGGTGCATTTTCATCATAATCTTACTGCCATGTTATATCGGGTCGACACCCTTCGTTATTTTATTCCATTCCTCATTCAATTCATTTATCTTTTCTTTCATTGAAAGCCACTGAACTGTTACTGTTTTCCGATTTTTTAATAGATAAGTTAAAGAAGCTTATTTATTATTTGTGTCTGTGTACACACATTACTTATGTTTGTATTCATGTCATTCTAATAGAGATAGCAGATTGGTAATTTAATTTCAAAACGACTTCGGATTTTTTCGCCTGAATATTAGAAGCTGTTCTAATATCAACTCATCAGAGAGTCGTTTCGGTAGCAATAATATACACAGAACAGGAAGAATCTTCTTGTTCTGTAATAATATACATACTTAGTTTCTAAAAGAGTTGATACTTTTATTGACTGTTTACAAGTCATAGGAGATTCAAATTCTGTCCATAAGGAATTCAAAATAACGTAGATACATGTAAACAAAACAAAAAATAGGTAAGAAAATAAATATATTGACTTCATTGGGTACTATTTACAACAGGTAACATCTTGGCTTACAAAAAAACAACAATAACTGCTTGGACATTAGATTCAACAATAGGTATCAATCAAATTAGTTTCAGTGATGGTGGTGATGTTCAGGAACAACATGTTCGGCGTGACCAATGTACTTTACGTTGGCGTTGAATCTGTAAAGAGCAGTAAGTTGTTACTTATAGGGTCATTATAACATAACTATACTAAAAATACGTATTTAGAGATTCGATTAAGTTGAATAAGTGTCCAGCCTTACCCAGTTTTCTTGTCAGCGTAGTACTCGACGACCCTGATGGTGCCATCAGGCTGGTGCAGGCTATACACACCCTTCACGACGTGACCATCACGAGCTTCGTGCTGAGACTTCTTGTCACCGGTGTGAGGGTCTTCTACTTTGTAAGCGAACTCGTACTTAGGGTGAGACTGTAAGACAAAACAGTGAAGTTAGCAAGATTTTTCTATAGAGGAGAAAATTTAAATTCTATATTACAATTTATTGAACGTGGTCATACATAGTACTCGACGTGTTTCTCGGTGGCTTTTCCGTGGTGCTGCTTGATGCTCTGGGATGAGGAGGCGTGACCGTGGTGTTCCTCGTGATGATGCTTCTCGTGTTCGTTGTGGTGCTCTTCATGTTTCTGTTCGTGGTGCTCCTCGTGGTGTGCGGGCTTGTGTTCGGTCTCGTGAGTTTGGTGCAGTACGATGCTCTGTGACGAGATAGCGTGACCGTCTTGCGGCCGCGCGGCGACCATCGCTAAAACAGCAGCGGCTAGGAGAATGACCTGTGTAATAATTATTTGATTATTAGGAGACTTCTTACTTTAATTTTATGGGAGACTTATAGACACTTATTCGTAAGTGAAGTAGTTTGTTAACCTTGTACATATTGGTAGTTTGTGTTGTTTACTCTTGGAGTATTGAGCAGTGTCTGATAATCTCTCAATACGTTATTTGTCTTTTTATACACATAAAAAACCTGTGATACAGTTGTCCCAATTATTTGAACCTGACGGACCAGTCTGCCATTAAAAGTAAGTGCAGCTGGACCTTGAGTAAAGTATTATATTTACCTTAATTGATTACTGCATGAAAAGGAAAGCATTTTTAATTAAGACATAATTTTCATTCAGTAAAACATTTTTATGTTACGAAGCTTTACTTAGAACACAATATGGCCACATACATAGGCTGTTAGTTTTATGGAGTCACCCTTTTTTTGAGCTGGGAAATCATTAAATTTTAATGACTCCTCCCGCTCTGGGCACAGTGGTAGGGGGGAGTGTCAGACTTCTACTGACTTGTGTCGAGGCCGCGGTATCTCTTTCAAACAACCCGAAGCCCTGAGCTTATTTCGATTTTTGTTTAGATTCGTTGTGTTTAAGTTGAGTTTTTTCTATATTACTTAAAAGATGTAAAGTGAGTAATGCCAGTTCATTTTGCTCGTCCTAGAAAACTTAGAGTGTCGTGTCGTAGGTAATTTTAACAATCAGTATAAAAACTACACTAATTAGAAGAAAATAAGTTTATCTCACGTCACTATGGAAAGCCATAGTGACGTGAGATAAACTTACCACAGCCAGTCTCCTTGAAAAACGAATATGAATCACCAATTTGATATATTTTCCTCCTTAACATGACAATTCTGTATTGATGTAATAATTTATGATTTAAATGAACAAAATATAGCAGTTTATTTCCAAAATTTGTAACCTCTTTAGTAGTAGAAAAACAACAGGCATTTTATAAATAGTTAAAAAGAAATGCCATTTGTATTACCTATAAAAAAAAAAATTAAATAAAACTTTAATAGCGTTTATATTATTTTTAGTTCTTCTGGCCAGTATGTACCTTGACAAGGTAAAGCTCTTACGGGAAAAAAATATTCATTTTAAGTTTTCTATATTTTCAACATTAACTATGTGTTAGTAATAATTCTGTACTCAGTTTAACACATAAGTCTAAATCGTACGAATTGAAGAATTTAAAAATACGTAACGCTGGTGTATTTGACGAAAAATTGTGTAGGAAAATCATTTAAGTTGAAGAAAAAAAACAATTAAAACTAAAACTCTAATGGCATTATGTATTTTTTCAGTTAAAGTTGCCAGTGTTATTATCGTGAAAAGTGAAAAATCTTTAGAAAATACCCAAAAGAAGTTTTCTGCAATTTTGTCATTTTGATTCAGTTAAGTATAATTGTGAAACCTCACCATTTGCTCTCCAGCAGATCACATCCAGAGAACAGAACTTGTGTTTTGGAGGATGGGATGATAGCGCTTAACCCATAAAAATCCATTCAGCAGTTTTACTATATAATATTCAATATTAATAAGAATAAGAACTGCCACTCGGGTCGATCATTAGGTAAAGCTGTGCTTGCCTAGGTCGGTCTGTGGATGGGTGACCGCCCGACATACCGAGTTTTCTCCGTGCCTCGGAAAGCACGTATAGCTGTTGGTCCCGGCTGCCATATATAGGTCTTTGGCAGTCGTTACAGGTAGTCAGTGACCTGAAATTCTGACATCCAGCCTTACCAAAGAGTATCGCATTACCTAGATTAACTGGGTTGTGGAGGTCAGATAGGCAGTCGCTCCATGTAAAATACTGGTGTTCAGCTGCATCCGGTTAGACTGGAAGCCGACCCCAACATAGTTGGGAAAAGGCTAGGCAGATGATGATGATTCATACCTTCCATGTCCCTATGTTATTTTATAAATAATAGTTTGCAAGCATCTGAGGTTAAACGGCGCGTTTGTTAAAAACTCTTGATATCAAATATTTAATTAAATGCAAAAGTAATAGTGATACTGTTAATAAGACACTCCACCACTGTTGCTTCTATATAATTGTGGGTTCTCATTAAAACAAATGTATTTACACTATTTAAGCATTTACTTTTAAGTTTGAACTCAATCAAGATGCTCCTAAATATTGATTGTACATCGTAACACTTCGTTTTATTTTCAAGCTGTTATATTTGAACCTGGTGATTAGGAACTTTTAGAGCAAATTAAAGCTGCATCAATGTTAAACGTAATTAGGAAACTATGGTAAATAATTAAAATTTATAAATTAAACGGTTGACTTTTTTGATAAATTTCATCCTGCAGGGCTATTGCGTATCTTTTTAAATGTCAGTGGCTATCATAGTGTCCATCGATTAACTGTCAGTTTGGTACAAAATGGAACCATTTGACAGTTAATCGATGGACACTATGATAGCCACTGACATTTAAAAAGATACGTTATAGCCCTGCTGAACTGTTAAACAACTTGCAAGTTCTATTCGATTTTTGAAACGTGTTGCTTCAGCATCACCTTTCTGCACTAATCCCGTGTTTCATGGTTATTTCTTTATACCCTGGCTACCGTCGCTCTTTCATCAACACTAATCTTTCATATATTTTTTTTAGCGACAAGCGATAATTCCTTTTCAAAAAGTGCTTGCCTAAAAATAATAAACTATTTTTGATTTTGGTTTTCACTCATTCATTGTGTTTAAATATTCGTGTAATATGTATGTCTTTGGAGTCTTCCACAATGTTAGGAGCTATTTTAATGTAATTTTTTCAGTAGATGTAGATTATTTCCGATTACAGTAATATTATTCATACTGAAAACGGGATATTTACCATGTTTACTGATTGTTTTGAGTTCCCGATATTTCGGCGCTGTTACAAGCACCATGATCACGGATAAACTGAAGCTGCTGGCTGCTAGCTGGTGCTAGTGACCATATCAGTTTAAAATCTTAGATTACAGTAATATTGGTACTTTAAGATTTGTCATTTTTATCGAATGTTTAAAAATAGTAGATTACTCTACTTGTGTCCCAAAAGGAAGAGGTTATAGGACTAAAATGATTAACCACATAATATACAACAATTTCACAGTTAACAGCATGGAAATTTATACACAAAATACATACGAAACTAAATATATTGACTTCATTGGGTATTATTTACAATAGGTAACATCTTGGCATACAAAACAACAATAACTGCTTAGAAATGAGGTTCAACAATAGGTATCAAGCAAAGTAGAATCAGTGATGGTGATGATGTTCAGGAACAACATGTTCGGCGTGACCAATGTACTTTACGTTGGCGTTGAATCTGTAAAGAGAAAAAAAATATGTAGAGACGTCATTGCTATGAACATTTTCACATCTTATTGATCAATAAGATGTGTAAATTGAATAATAATTTTTCACTTACCCAGTTTTCTTGTCAGCGTGGTACTCGACGATCCTGATGGTGCCATCAGGCTGGTGCAGGCTGTACACGCCCTTCACGACGTGACCATCACGAGCTTCGTGCTGAGACTTCTTGTCGCCGGTGTGAGGGTCCTCCACTTTATACGCGAACTCGTACTTAGGGTGAGACTGTAAGACAAGAGAGTGAAGTTAGCAAAATATTTTTTAACCAGAATATGTAAAAAATCTATATTACAATTGAACATGGTCATACATAGTACTCGACGTGTTTCTCAGTAGCTTTTCCGTGGTGCTGCTTGATGTTCTGTGATGAGGAGGCGTGACCGTGGTGTTCCTCGTGATGATGCTCCTCGTGTTCGTTGTGGTGTTCTTCATGTTTCTGTTCGTGGTGCTCCTCGTGGTGTGCGGGCTTGTGTTCGGTCTCGTGAGTTTGGTGCAGTACGATGCTCTGTGACGAGATAGCGTGACCGTGACCGTGGTGGTAATCGTGACCGTCTTGCGGCCGCGCGGCGACCATCGCTAAAACAGCAGCGGCTAGGAGGATGACCTGTGTAATAATGATTTGATTATTAGGAGACTTCTTATTTTAATTTTATGGGAGACTTATTGAAACTTATTCGTGAGTGACATAATTTGTTAACCTTGTACATATTGGTAGTTTTTGTTGTTTACTCTTTGGGTATTGAACAGTCTCTGATAATCTTTCAATACGTTATTTCTCTTTTTATACACATACAAACATGTGATACAGTTCTCCCAATTATTTGAACCTGACGGACCAGTCTGCTACATAAAGTGAGTGCAGCTGACCTTGAGTAAAGTATTAAATTTACCTTAATTGACGACTGCATGAAACGGAAAGCATTTTTAATTCAGACATAATATTCATTTAGTAAAACGTTTTATGTTACGAAGCTTTTCTTAAAACACAATATGGCCACATACATAGGCTGTTAGTTTTATGGAGTCACCCTTTTTTTTGGGGCTGGGAAATCATCAAAGGACTCCTCCCGCTCTGGGCACAGCGGTAGGGAGTGTCAGACTTCTACTGACTAAAAACAAACCATGTTCTTTCTTAGCCCCTTGTGTTAAGGCTGCGGTATCTCTTTCGAACAACCCGCAGCCCTGAGCTTCTTTCGGTTTTTCTTTAGATTCGTTCTGTGTTTAAGTTGAGTTTTTTTTATCATACCTAAAATTCTTGCGTTTGACCGCAATTCGCCTGATGTGACTGTGTGTAGAAAACTTATAGTGTCATGTCGTATTTATCTTCATAATTTTAACAATCAGTATAAAAACTACACTAATTAGAAGTAAAGAAGTTCATCTCACGTCACTATGGAAAGCAGCCAGTCTCATTGAAAACCTAATATGAATCACCAATTGGATATATTTCTTAACATAATAATTCTGTATTGATTTATGATTTAAATGCTGAAAATGAACAAAATACAGCAGTTTATTTCCAAAATTTGTAACCTCTTTAGTAGAAGAAAAACAACAGGCATTTTATAAATAGTTAAAAAGAAATGCCATTTGTATTATAAAAAAAAATTAAAAATAAAACTTTAATGGCGTTCATATTATTTTCAGTTCTTCTGGTCAGTTTGATTCTTGACTCGGTAAAGCTCTTACGGGAAAAAATATTCATTTTAAGTTTTCTATATTTTCAACAATAAGTGTTAGCTTAATTTAATAATTCTGTACTCAGTGTAACACATAAGTCTAAATTCTACGAATTATTATTGATGAATTTAAAAATACGTAACCTTTTTACGGACTTAAATTAAAAATGCGTTACCTTTTTAGTAAAAAGACGGCTGGTGTATTTGATGAAAAAATATGTATGAACGCCATTTAAGTTAAAGAAAAAAAAAACAATTAAATGTAAAACTTTAATGTCATTAAGTATTTTTTCAGCTAAACTTGACAGTGTTTTTATCGTGAAAAGTGAAAACTCTTTAGAAAAATACCCAATAGAAGTTTTCTGCAATTTTAATCATTCTGATTCAGTTAAGTGTAATTGTGAAACCACACCATTAAAATTTGCTCTCCAGCAGATGACATCCAGAGAACAGAACTTGTGTTTTGGAGGACGGGATAATAGCGCTTAACCCATAAAAATGCATTCATCTAACCCATCTTCCTTCATACATCGGAAGTCCAGACGTGCTGCAGGTTATCACCGATACCATATTGATGTTTTACACATTCAAACACGCAGCCTATAAGTGGAATTTTCTGCCTGCGTCGGTGTTCCCAGTTCATACAACCCCAACCTATTCATGCCGCGAGTTAAATAGGATTATTTTGGCCTAGCTTGTTCCATCGTCGATCTGATCTCACTACTCTGTCCTCAGGACAAGGTTGAGTTCAATAGTAGGCCCATCAGAAAAGCAATTTTAACCCTGGAAAATTAAACAACAGTAAAATGTTTTACTATATAATATTCAATATTCATCCCTGCCATGTCCCCATGTTTTTTTTATTAAATAATATTTTGCAAGCATCTGAGGGTAAACGGCGCGTTTGTTAAAAACTCTTAATTATCAAATATTTTTACGAAAAGCAAAAGTAACAGTGATACTGTTAATAAGACACTCCAGCACTGTTGCTTCTATATAATTGTGGGTTCTTATTAAAACAAATGTATTTACACTATTTAAGAATTTACTTTTAAGTTTGAACTCAGTCAAGATGCTCCTAAATATTGATTGTACATCGTAACACTGCGTTCTATTTTCAAGCTGTTTTCTTTGAACCTGGTGATTAGGAAATTTAGAGCAAATTAAACCTGTATCAACGTTAAACGTAATTATTAAACCACGCTAAGTATTTCATTAAAATTAACTAATTAAACGGTTGATATTTTTGATAAATCTCATCCTGAACCGTTAAACAACTTGCAAGTTCTTTTCGATTTTTGAAACGTGTTGCTTCAGCATCATCACCACCTTTCTGCACTAGTCCCGTGTTTCATAGTTATTTCTTTATACCCTGGCTACCGTCGCTCTTTCATCAACGCCAATCTTTCATATTAACAGTTTTAACGACAAGCGATCATTCCTCTTAAAAAGTGCTTGCCTAAAAATAATAAACTGTTTTGGTTTTCATTCATTCATTGTCTTTATATTCGTGTATTATGTATGTCTTTGGAGTCTTCCACAATGTTAGGGGCTATTTTAATGTAATTTTTTCAGTAGATGTAGATTATTTCCGATTACAGTAATATTGGTACTTTAAGATTTGTCATTTTTATCGAATGTTTAAAAATAGTAGATTACTCTACTTGTGTCCCAAAAGGAAGAGGTTATAGGACTAAAATGATTAACCACATAATATACAACAATTTCACAGTTAACAGCATGGAAATTTAAACACAAAATACGTAGGAAACTAAATATATTGACTTCATTGGGTATTATTTACAATAGGTAACATCTTGGCATACAAAACAACAATAACTGCTTAGAAATGAGGTTCAACAATAGGGATCAAGCAAAGTAGAATCAGTGATGGTGATGATGTTCAGGAACAACATGTTCGGCGTGACCAATGTACTTTACGTTGGCGTTGAATCTGTAAAGAGCAAAAAATATATGTAGAGACGTCATTGCTATGAACATTTTCACATCTTATTGATCAATAAGATGTGTGAATTGAATAATAATTTTTCACTTACCCAGTTTTCTTGTCAGCGTGGTACTCGACGATCCTGATGGTGCCATCAGGCTGGTGCAGGCTGTACACGCCCTTCACGACGTGACCATCACGAGCTTCGTGCTGAGACTTCTTGTCACCGGTGTGAGGGTCCTCCACTTTGTACGCGAACTCGTACTTAGGGTGAGACTGTAAGACAAGACAGTGAAGTTAGCAAAATATTTCTTTAGCGAAATAAGTAAAAATTCTATATTACAATTGAACTTGGTCATACATAGTACTCGACGTGTTTCTCAGTAGCTTTTCCGTGGTGCTGCTTGATGCTCTGTGATGAGGAGGCGTGACCGTGGTGTTCCTCGTGATGATGCTCCTCGTGTTCGTTGTGGTGCTCTTCATGTTTCTGTTCGTGGTGCGCCTCGTGGTGTGCGGGCTTGTGTTCGGTCTCGTGAGTTTGGTGCAGTACGATGCTCTGTGACGAGATAGCGTGGCCGTGACCGTGGTGGTAATCGTGACCGTCTTGCGGCCGCGCGGCGACCATCGCTAAAACAGCAGCGGCTAGGAGGATGACCTGTGTAATAATGATTTGATTATTCTTTTAATTTTATGGGAGACTTATTGAAACTTATTCGTGAGTGAAATAATTTGTTAACCTTGTACATATTGGTAGTTTGTGTTGTTTACTCTTTGAGTATTGAACAGTCTCTGATAATCTTTCAATACGTTATTTCTCTTTTTATACACATAAAAACCTGTGATACAGTTCTCCCAATTATTTGAACCTGCCGGACCAGTCAGCTACATAAAGTGAGTGCAGCTGACCTTGAGTAAAGTTTTAAATCTACCTTAATTGACTCTTGCGTGAAAAGGAAAGCATTTTTATTTATGACATAATATTCATTCAGTATAACGTTTTTATGTTGCAAAGCTTATCTTAAAACACTATATGGCCACATATTATATATAGGCTGTTAGTTTTATGGAGTCACCCCTGAGTTTGTTGGGATTTTTGTTTATTCGTTTTGTGTTTCAGTTGTGGTTTTTTTTTATGCTTAAAATTCTTACATTTGGTCTCAATTCAGTTGATGTGAAGCCGGTGTGTAATGCCGGTTCATTTTGCTCGACCAAGAAAACTTAAAGTCTCTTGTCGTATTTATACATACATACATAAACTCACGCCCTTTTCCCATGGGGGTAGGCAGAAACCACAGAACGCCACTTGCTACGATCCTTACATACTCCTTTATCTTTATAATTTTGAAGTAAAGAAGTTCATCTCACGTCATTAGGGAAACCAACCAGTCTCGTTGAAAAACTAATAACATGAATAACCAATCTGATAGACTTTCTTCGTGAACTTAAAATGATTTAAATAATGAGCATGAAAAACACAGCAGTTTGTTTTCTTTTTTTGTAACATCTTTAGTAATAGAAAAACTATTGGGATTTTTATAAATAGTTAAAAAGAAATGCGATTTATTTTCAATTATATAAAAAAATGTATTAAAAAGAAAACTGGCCAGTGTGTACCTTGATTAGGTTAACTTCCTGCGGGAAAGAAATATCCAATTTAAGTTGTCTATAATTTTAACATATCATTGTCAAAAATGTTAGCTTTATTTAATAATTCTGTACTCATTGTAACACATACCTAATTCTAAATCCTACGACTAAAACAAAATTCTGCTGGACTTGATTTTAAAAATACGTAACCTTGTTGGTAAAAAAAAACTGCTGTTGTATTTGAAGAAACATTATTTAACATTTCCAGTGAAAGAAAAAAAAACAATTAAAAATAAAATTTTAATCAAATCAAATAATTTATTCGCATAATATGGGTAAATAAATGATACATAATGCATTACATAATACAATAAAAGAGATCCTCATATTAACCATTTCTGGTATGCAAAACTTAAAAATTAAAAAAAAAGTTTACAAAAATAATGAATGAAATTTAACTAAAATAAAAATCAAATACATAGGTACACATTTACATTTTAAACACACACTAATACTCCACAGATCATCGGTAGTCGCAGTAGTGGTAGCGCGGCCGCAAGACGGTCATGATTACCACCACGGTCACGGTCACGCTATCTCGTCACTGAGCATCGTACTGCACCAAACTCACGAGACCGAACACAAGCCCGTACACCACGAGGAGCACCACGAACAGAAACATGAAGAGCACCACAACGAACACGAGGAGCATCATCACGAGGAACACCACGGTCACGCCTCCTCATCACAGAGCATCAAGCAGCACCACGGAAAAGCTACTGAGGAACACGTCGAGTACTATGTATGACCAAGTTCAATTGTAATATAGAATTTTTACTTATTTCGCTAAAGAAATATTTTGCTAACTTCACTGTCTTGTCTTACAGTCTCACCCTAAGCACAATATAAATATGGACAGTACGGAAACTACCTACAAACGCTCGAAACCGCACACTCACACAAACATGCGCATCGACGGGGCACTTAGCAAGTCTTCGCAGTGCGCTCAGTTGTGCGTGCCGCGCCGAGACGAGTGGTCAGTTGGTCACGTATAAGTTCATATCTCCCGATATTTTTTTAAATGCAACGAACGTATTGCGCGGTATACGGCTGTGTCAACTCGGCTTCATCAGCAGAAGAAAGTATTTTTAATCGACTTCCAAAAAGAGGGAGGTTCTGAATTCGTCGGTTTGGTTTTGTTTTTGTATCATATTTGTTTCCGCATAACTCCCTCAATTATGAACCGAACTGAAAAAAAAAAAATTTAATCGAAAAAGTATACTCCCGAGATGGTCCCACTGTTACCATGTCTGGATCTGATGATGGAATCTTAACGAAATCGAGGGCAACCATCAAATTTTATAGGCACGTATTACGTGTTTCGTATTTTTTCTAATGCTATTTAAGTATTTACATCTGGCAGTCATTACCTCATGTTGATGAGCTGATGATGGAAGGAATAACTTCTTAACGGTTAGGAGTTGGAGGATAATTCTTAAATAAAATCTTATGGGGTTGTATTCTTTCAGGTTATCTAGGTGAGCTGATTGTGGGTGGAAGGTACAACTCCTCAACGGTTAGGAGTTAAAAGCAATTATAAGAGAATCTTGAAGGTTAAGGGTTAGGTTTCTTGGTTGAATGTTAAATGCATCGTAACTATTAGTATAGGATATTACAACTAAAAATGGAAAAATGAAAACAACTATTTTAAAAAAACAGCTTCTAAGTCGGTGACTTTTGTTTGTTTGATTTCCTTTTTTTTTCATGAGCATTGCCCGCGCGCAACCTGTGCCTCAGCCGTGGATAGCGAGCGCGCACTCCAACGAGCGCACGAAACGTTATCGAGTATCGTCCAACCGCGGCTCGCTCCCGCCAAGACTTGTAACAGGTTAAGCCGCGTGCGCCGTTATGACAAAGTTAAAGATCTATAGTTCTACAAGTTGTTGTGTACTAAACTGTTTTCCGTGTTTAAACTACATAAATGTCTTTTGTTGAGATTAACCGACGCCTTATGATAACCTATTTAGATTGTATTTGTAAGCTAGCTTTTTTTAATTCGATTGATTGATCACAACAGAATAAAAATGTTATGTTGAGAAGTTATCTAGGGACTTCAGCAACCGTGCATAAAAGGGACAACCCTATGGCTTCAATGGAGCGTAGGTAGTTATCGCATCAACTAGGCTTAGTTTCGCTACTGTCCATATTTATACTGTGCCCTAAGTACGAGTTCGCATACCAAGTGGAGGACCCTCACACCGTTGACTAGAAGTCTCAGCACGAAGCTCGTGATGGTCACGTCGTGAAGGGCGTGTACAGCCTGCATCAGCCTGATGGCACCATCAGAATCGTCGAGTACCACGCTGACAAGAAGACTGGGTACGTTTGGTTTAACGAATTTACTTGAAATTAGGTAGTAGAGTAACCGAAATGTAAGACATCTGAATTTACTAATTGTTTTTTCTGTGTTCACAGATTCAACGCCAACGTAAAGTACGTGGGTCATGCCAAACACATTGTTCCTGAACATCATCATCATTATTGATCACCATCCGAACCTGATTGTTGAAGAACTTTGCTTGTAATGTTTAACCTTTTACTTTAAGATTGTTGATTAATAAGCCTTAAAAAATGTATTAATTACTGTGTAAATATTAAAAAAAAACACTTTTAAACTACTTTTTTTTTTTTAATTTCTAACATCATGAACGTCACTTTTGTATTTAACATGAAAGAATAAAAATAATTTAATTAAAAAAGTATTACAAAATGTATTCATTTAGGCGCAGTAGTGTAATTCTTATTCAATGGTATAGTGTGTATAAGAAAACTATAACTGACTGCTGCGCTGCGTTTCGCGGGTTCGATCCCCGCACAGAACAAATATTTGTATGACCTACAGATAGTTGTTCCGGGTCTGGGTATTTGTGTATGTGAGTTTAAATGTTTGTGAACGCACTCACGATACAGGAGAAATTCCAAGTGCGGGGCAAAGTTTAAAAAAAAAAAAAAAACTAAGATACTAAAGTTATAGTGTTCGATAGTAACGTATCTACGACATTTAAATTAGCAAGAAAACCTTAGTGTAGGCAGTAATACAAATCAAACATAAAATAACGTATCAGCTTTGCAACTAGACATTCCGCGTGTCAGGCATGCACGGGATCTGGGTGTACAGATGGTATCGGAGCTGACTTTTCGCAAACACATAGTGGAGGTGTGCGGTAGGGCTTTCAAAAATCTTGGTTTCATCATAAGGCAGTGTAAGGATTTTACTGATACTGCAGCTGTCAAAGTTTTATATAATGCGCTGGTGAGAAGTCACCTAGAAACAAATGCATTTATCTGGAATCCACATGAAGCAAAATACAGCCTCATGTTGGAAAAAATACAAAATAAATTTTGTAGATATTTCTCTACCTTAAGCAGTACGGAGTCTATCCCTTTTATCCTCTGATGTACCCAAGTCTGTTCGTATTGGGCATAGTTGGGTACACCAGACTGGCAGTAAGAAGGGACGTGGCGCTAGTCAAGTACGTGGTGAGCGTATTGCTAGGGTTGCTGCATCACCCCGAGGTGTTGGCTGAACTGCGGCTGCGTGTGCCGGACGGGTTCGTGGGAGCACGCCGCCGCCCCGCATTATTAGACGTGCCAGCGGCTAGGACTAACCTACTCAAGTTTACCCCTATGTCGCGAGCCGCACGTATTATTAATATTATAGCGTTATCGGAAGATTTGTTTGGGCAAAACCTGCCGAAGTTTCTTCAAGGGGCGCAATTCATCATTGAAAAAGGGGTGCAACTTTAAACTTTGTCATGTTTAACGGATATGTTCTATAGTTTAATTTAATTTGACTACTTTTTTTTTATGTTGTCCTTTTTTTGTTTCTTATAGCATCGCATTGGATCTAATCTGTAATGTTGCTATAATTAGTGGTAAATAAATAAATAAATAATAAAAAAACTTAAGAGTATCAGAAAGCCGCTGGGTACGCGTACGCGTTCAATTGACATGTTGGCTTTAGGGTGTAGAGACTTTTAGTTTGACACGATCACCTAATGTCTATCATATTTTCTTTACTTTTTATTAATACCAAGCCTAAAACTTACTATGATGGCATTGAAAGTTGTAATAAGCTATTTAACACAAAAGTAACAGAATTTAAAGGCAAAATTGATATCCTTCCGAGCGCATTTCGGCCACAGCTACAAACCTCTCAATAGCTAAGTACGTAGGGTATTAATGTATTACAGTGCACAAGTCTGTCCACAATTACAAGTGCACTGTCTGTTTTTAACTTTCATAGTCCAATCATAATGGGCTGGCAATATGACACGACCTGCGAGTGATCAGGTAATGGTCTAAAGTGCTGATATTGAGAAATTCCCTCGACCGGTTGCTCGAATCCAGGATCCCATTCTCAACAGACACTCAGGACACAAGACCAGCGATGCAGTAAACAACAGCAAGCAACATTATGCTTAGAAATGGTAAAAATAAAAACAGAAGTGACAGTTTTATGTACAGAATACAAGTAATTTGGAATTCTGGTCAAAGAATAGATAGAAAATTATGAGAATTTATTTGTCCGACGAAAATCGAGGGTAAAAATGCCGTTATATTTAAGATTTATTTTTTGCATTATTTCTACATACGGTATGAAAACAGTCAACACATTTTAGCATCATTTGTGACGCTGCAGCGGGTAAAAAAACTAAATTACTCAGACTTTTGTGAAATAAACATCAAATCAAAAGATGTCTAATAAATAGAAAAATCGGCTTCTGAAGTCGGTGGGATGAAAACGAAAACAAATAAACATATGTCACCGACTTCAGAAGCAGGTTTTTCTTCTGAAGTATTTTTCACTTTTTTGTGTTTTTGAAGTTGGTTTTCTTTTCACAAACGTTACTAAAACTGCATAATGCCTCTTCGACAGTCCCTCAGTGTTTCAGTATTAGTATATCCCTATATAGGTGACTTATACAGACATATAGGTGTTCTGCCTTGACTTAATCATTTGAGCCATCAAATGATTGCGTCAAGGCAGAATCACCTACCACCACGCCCAAGTACCATGCCTTCTGCCAAGAAGGCGTGGTAATTGTACTGGTTGGTCTCATGTCAGAAGGTATTTATTAAACGCTAGTTGAGAGTTTCAAACCGGGCAAGAACTAGACAGGCATTTTCAACTACATACATTCATCAAGAACTATCAAAATGCGCAATAAACTTTTTTCTATTTCAGGTGGTTAGTGTGTGTTTTGAACTAATTCTGAAAAATTAAGTTCGCGTAAAGACTTGGTAAAATTGCGTTTTTATGAATGAATGTCAAAGCACTAAGAAAGTACTGCAAGGGTTTAATTTCGGTCATAAAACATGTTTTAACTCAAGGTCAACGTAACTTGCCAAAAACTGACATAATTTCTGTAAACTGGTTAGGCGCTTGAGAATATTGCGTAAAACTGTATCAATATCCCTTTAATAATCTGTATAAAAAGAAAAATTGTGTACTGAGGGATTATCAGTCACTGTTTGGTTCTGCAAGAGTAAACATTACAAACCCTTAGAAATGTTTAAAGTAGGTACAACACCTTTAATTATTTAATTATTTAATTATATCACTTAAAACTCCAAAACATACAGCTTACCAACTAAACTCATCAACAACAACTTTAAAAGCTTTTCAATTTGAACATTATCTTTATCGTCTTCCTGTCCTTGTCCCATTCTATTTTGGGATCTTCTATTTTTCACTGTTACACGTCACGGCATCATTTACCCTATTCTGTTTCATATCATTCCTCACACTATCCATAGTATCCATATTTTCTTTGACCTTTCTCTCACTCTCCATCCATCAACATAATATCCATCACTTTTTAGTCACATGCGTTTCATCTCTCATTTGAACGAAACACGAAACATAAATATTTATCCGTAAAATTCAAAAGGTTTTATTTCATCATCTATTCAACTTACTATTTCTCTATTGCATAGATCATCCTTATCGCTGCTGTGGTGGCGATGGCTGCTGCGCGGCCGCAAGACAGTCATGGTCACGATGACTATCACGGTCACGGTCACGCTATCTCGTCACAGAGCATCGTCCTGCACCAAACTCACGAGACCGAACACAAGCCCGCGCACCACGAGGAGTACCACGAGGAACACCACGAGGACAAACATGAAGAGCTTTATATCGAACCTGAGGAGCATCATCACGAGGAACACCACGGTCACGCTATCTCTTCACAGAACATTGTACTGCACCAAAGTCACGAGACCGAACACAAGCCCGCACACCACGAGGAGTACCACGAGGGACACCACGAGGACAAACATGAAGAGCTCTATATCGAACCTGAGGAGCATCATCACGAGGAACACCACGGTCACGCTATCTCTTCACAGAACATTGTACTGCACCAAAGTCACGAGACCGAACACAAGCCCGCACACCACGAGGAGTACCACGAGGGACACCACGAGGACAAACATGAAGAGCTCTATATCGTACCTGAAGAGCATAATCACGAGGAACACCATGGCCACGGTCACGCTATCTCGTCACAGAACATCGTACTGCACCAAACTCACGAGACCGAACACAAGCCCGCACACCACGAGGAGCATCACGAACAGAAACATGAAGAGCACCACAACGAACACGAGGAGTATCATCACGAGGAACACCACGGTCACGCCTCCTCATCACAGAGTATCAAGCAGCACCACGGACACGCCACCGAGAAACACGTCGAGTACTATGTATGATGACAATCCAATTGAATTGTTTTTTTTAATTGATTGATTTGATTGAATTTGATTATGATTTTAAATTAACCTTTTTCTCCAAAGAGAGAGATATACTAACTTCACTTTTCTTTCAGTCTCATCCCAAGTACGAGTTTGCATACAAGGTAGTGGACCCTCACACCGGCGACAAGAAGTCTCAGCACGAGTCACGCGACGGCGACGTTGTGAAGGGCGTGTACAGCCTGCACCAGCCTGATGGCTCTATCAGGATTGTGGAATATCACTCTGATAAGAAAACTGGGTAAGAGAACTACTGTTAAAAAAAATATATAATAAAATTATATTTAATAAATAAAATTAGATCTAAATCTTTACCTGAATTAGCTAATTTTGATTTTTAACTATTCACAGATTCAACGCAAACGTAAATTATAAGGGTCACGCCGTTCACGTTGTTCCTGAACATCACCATCATCATTAAACGTTACTGTTCGAGCTTCATTGTTACTTGTCATACTTTAAGATTGTTGATATCTCAAAAATGTGATACTTTGTAAATTATTTAAATAAAACGTTCACACCACCTACTTTTTGTTTAATTTTATTTTCATTCCTAACTGGTTTTTGGCAAGAATCAAGCGGAATGTAGGCTATTGTATGTACTATAATTTAATACCATCATGAAATGGGGTGTACATTTAAGAAAACTGTGCAAAGCCCTTTGGGGATTAAAGGCGTGTTGTTATTTTAACATGAATATGGAACTTTAAGTGTCTCTTGCATTACCCAATTTATTTTGGGTCGGTGCACCATGTTTTGTTCTTGAAGAACTTCTCTATTACTCGTCATTTCAGCAGTAACCTCCTTTGTAGCAATATCACCATTCACACAGTCCATCTATCATTTTCTTGGGCTTCCTCTACTTCTATAGCCATCTATTTACTCATGTAGCATAAGAATATATGAAAAAAAATTCTTACTACATTGACCTCATTCCTCTGCATGATATGTTTGGGGGTATGAGGAACAGGGTGTAAAGTTCCTCATCCCCCATAGAAAAGGGAGGATCCTCCGACCAGACGGATGTTGTGTCTGGTGGGCTAACTGCCCGACATATTATGTAAGTCGGGATTTTCTATATGAGCTAATGTCGCGGATAACTTTGATAGCGTGATGCAGGAATTGTCATTTTAGTTCTCATGTGTTGCGATAGATGACATTTGTCTATACTACGAAAACCGATTAATGAACATTTTTCCAGTCATCGGCACCACTTTACAACTTCTTTTTATGTACACATTTCTTATTTTATCTTTTCGTATTACATTCGTTCCACATTTTGAATCTAGTTAAAGTTTGCAAGTACTCACGCATAATACATTTTTTCAGAATATTACTAACTGAGTTCCATAAGGTTTTATTTTAGGCCCATTTTTACACTAGTTTTTCCTCAAATAAAATAATATGTAATATCCCAGTGGTTAGTTGCTATGACCACAGATAATTGTGTAAAATATCATGTCTGATAATAAATAGCAAACAATAAGTAGGTAAGGCAAGTGAGGTTGACATAATACTTAAATTTGAATTAATTTGCGGCTAATTAGTATCAAACATTTTCATGTTTGTAACTTTTTACAAACATAAAATGGAAACACTTTTAACTGTCCAAAAACGAAGTCATAAAACAAAAAAAAAATTTTGGCGGGTGGAAAATCATCAAATAACCCCTCCCGCTCTTGGACAGAGCGAAAGGGAGTGTCAGACTTCTACTGACTGAAACCCACCCATGTTCCTCCTTAGCCCTTCGCGTCGAAGCCGCGGTATCTCCTGCGAACAACGTTCGAGTAGCTCAACTCAATACTTGCAACCACGTAGAAATTTTAAATGGTTTATGATTTATTTCCCAAATAATTGGTATGTAGCTGAAACAGGCCTCGTTTGGATTGGAAGGTGTCTTCTTTTCGGTTCTAGGATATATGGGTCTCCTTACAGTATTTCTTCTACTATTTTGAGAGGCACCACAACGCACATACAAGTTGTCGTGGTAATATATCTATTACTGGACAACATTTTTTAAAGACATTATCTCCAAATCTACTATATGAATAACTAGCTTGTGCCAGCGCCTTCGCCCGCGTGGAGTTCGATAATTGTCCCACGGGATCATACTACCGGGATAGAAAGTACCCTATGTGTTAATCCACGTTAAAAACTATCTGTGTTGTAAATTTCATTCACATCCGTTCAGTAGTTTTTGCGTGAAAGAGTAACAAACATCCATCGATACATACTCACAAACTTTCCCATTAATATTAGTGGGATAATTTTATTCTGTTGTAATTAAGTTTTCTCCATCGTTGCTATCCTTGATAGAACATCTTTGTCTAGACCTGTTTAGTGTTCTCTAATATAAGTATACATATTAATACTATTATATTTTTCTGGTATCGAATTTGTTGCACAATTTTTTTCACAAAAAGAGACAATTTTGTATTTGGCTTATCTTTCATTCGTTAGAATTATCTCGTCTGCTGCATTTGCGAATTAGGTGGCATGAAGTTGACTTTACTTTAAGAAAAGTGTTTTGGTGTATACCACGTTGTCATAAGGTATGGAATATTCATAAAAGTGTGCAGAAACAAAAAGAAATGTGCTAAGTAGGTAGCATAAATGTATTTATTTAAATATTTACAATGCAATACATTATTTGAGGCTCATTAATCAAACAATCTTAAAGTATGAGGTTCAGCGGAAAAGTCTTCAACAATTACATTCGACTAGATCAATGATGATGATGATGTTCAGGAACAACATGTACGGCGTGACCCTTGTAATTTACGTTTGCATTGAATCTGTGAACACGGAAAACAAAAATTAGCATTTTTTTTTTTGAAACGTGGCCCCTCACTAGGAAATTCTCCTGTATCGTGGGTGCGTTTACAAACATTTAAACTCACATACACAAACACACCCAGATCCAAAACAACCATTTGTAGGTCATACAAATATTTGTTCCGTGCGGGGATCGAACCCGCGACACGCAGCGCAGCAGTCCAATCGCTCAGCCACTGCGCCAGCCGTGTCGTCAGGTCATGATGTAGGTTTTGATCTTTTATTAAAACAACAACAGGTAAAACGTATTTACAAGGCAAATGTGAGTGAAACCACCTCGAGGGGACGCCTTAGAAAGACGTACACTGATTTTAATTAGTGCCGTTCTTCAGATAGGATAGGTGAGTAGTACTCGTAACTGGTGTGCGTGTATGACCAGAGGTATGAATATGAACGAGGCAAAAGGAGTATGTAAGGATCGTAGCAGGTGGCGTTCTGTGGTTTCGGCCTACCCATATGAGAAAAGGGCGTGAGTGTATGTATGTAAAATTTTAATTTTGTTTCCTTACCCAGTTTTCTTGTCAGAGTGGTATTCCACGATTCTGATGGAGCCATCAGGCTGGTGCAGGCTGTACACTCCCTTCACGACGTCACCATCGCGTGACTCGTGCTGAGACTTCTTGTCGCCGGTGTGAGTGTCCACTACCTTGTATGCGAACTCGTACTTGGGATGAGACTGTATGAAATAATAAGAGTTAGTAACACTACGGCTAATGACATGAGATACAATAAAAGTCTTTGATTAGAAAGTCATCATACATAGTACTCGACGTGTTTCTCGGTGGCTTTTCCGTGGTGCTGCTTGATGCTCTGTGATGAGGAGGCGTGACCGTGGTGTTCCTCGTGATGATGCTCCTCGTGTTCGTTGTGGTGCTCTTCATGTTTCTGTTCGTGGTGCTCCTCGTGGTGTGCGGGCTTGTGTTCGGTCTCGTGAGTTTGGTGCAGTACGATGCTCTGTGACGAGATAGCGTGACCGTGACCGTGGTGGTCATCGTGACCATGACCGCCTTGTGGCCGCGCGGCAGCCATCGCGATCACAGCAGCGATAAGGATGATCTATTTTGTGAAAAAAAAAATGGTTTGCATTAGATAGAAGACTGGATTTGTATAGAATATGCATGTTTTGTTGTCGGTTTCAACATTTGAATGAATTTGGTGAACAATTCGATACGAGGTTATTATTTTGAATGTTTTTTAGCAAATGTACCTACTGTTTATCAAAAAAAGTGATTTGTAACTTTTTGTACCTTGATCATATTGAAGGATTGTGTTCTTAATTCGTGGAGTACTGAACTGTGACTAATAATCTCCCAGTGCATATTTTTTCTTTTTATACATGAACATATTAAAGGGACAGTGGTACGTTTTTTTGCAACATAACCAGTTTCCCACACATGTCAGTTTTTGGTAATCTGAGCCGACCTTGAATACGAACGCCTTTATTACTATTTAAACGCATTTACTTTCTTAGTGCATTGACATTATTAAAGAATAGTATACTTTTTGTACAAAACTGGTTCATACTTCTTTACATATCATGTCAACGTGAATTTCAGAGTCAACAATCATGATGTGTGTACTGATCAAAGCACCTCCTCTTTTTTGAAATTGGCTAAAAATAAGATACACTATAAAGTTTGCGATATTTAACACTTAAGTTATGCAGAGCATAGGGTGTAAAAGTACCCTTAACGCAAACGAAAGGCACTTGTTCTCCCTACCACTGCGATCATTTTTTTGTTCTAGACCATACTTGGGAACCTCTTAGTTACGGAGATATTGGGGGTCAAAGTTCGAAATTTTTCACAGCTGTTTTTGTAAATACTAGTTTTTCAGGTTATAACTTTACTTAAATTACCTCCATGATCCGTTTACTATTCAAAGCATCCACTAGCACAATGTTTTAACAGTGCTACATTGAATTTTATCGTAAAATGTGATTTTTGACCCAAAAAAAAAGTCGTTTCCCAGCAAAAAATTTTGCGTAGGGGTACTTAGTTTGATGTATAGAATGCTTGGTTAACGGCTGTGTGATGGGTTAATTTACACCCTGTATACTAATAGCCATCACCACGCCTGTATTTTTTTTAATATTAAGGGGGCAGAGTTGTACACTCATAGTTGTTGTCATGTTTACTACATGTTATAATAAGTCCTAACCGGGCACAAATTTAGACTTTGTACTGGTTAGCCTACTGATTTTTTTTTAATGGAAGACCCGAACATCATGCCTAATCCTCGAATGGTTGGGCGGCGGTGTACCTAATAGTATACCCACTTTTAGCAGGGTAAACATAAAACTATACTCTAAAATTAATAAAACTTATGTCAACTCGACAAGCGAGGCAGTCCGTTCACAAACAAAGCATCAATGGTTTCAGGTCACCTTGAAAGTTCTTTATTCGTTACAAGTAACGGTTCATTACTTTATTCTTGACCTATGTTATAACAATAGTAACAAACAATTAAATGGCTGCTCAGTTAACTGTAAGTTCAATGATTTTCAGTACAGTCTGAAATGAATATTAAACATAATCACAAATAGTTTAAATATAGTGGCGAATTGTTACTTGTCTGACTTAAAGTACAGAATATAGCCTCAAAGTCACGAATTTTCACATGCTAAATGTAGTGTGTGCTATCGAATGAAAATCCCAATATTGCCGCCACAGTTTTCTAGATATACAGGGTGTAAATTAACCCATCACACAGCCGTCAACCAAGCATTCTATACATCAAACTAAGTACCCCTACGCAAAAAAATTTGCTGGGAAATGATTTTTTTTTGGGGTCAAAAATCTCATTTTACGGAAAAACTTTGGAAAAATTTGGAACTTTGACCCCCAATATCTCTGTAACTAGGTGGTTCCCAGGTATGATCTAGAACAAAAAAATGATCGCAGTGGTGAGGAGAACAAGTGCCCGTTTGCGTTAAGGGTACTTTTACACCCTATATAGATTATATACGCCTTTTATTGTAATGTATTACTAATGACCTTTTATTAATAGGTAAGTACGCCGAAAACTTGAAAGAAGCACTGCTAAATCTATATATATAAAAATGAAACCCGTTTTTCGTTGTCACGACTTGGCATGAAAACGGCTAAACCGATTTGGCTGATTTTTTTTTTTAAATGTTCGTTGAAGTTCAAGGATGGTTTTTACGGCGAGAAAAATTCGAATTTTGGCCGGAAAAGCCCTAAAAACAGCCCTTTTCTTTTTCCCATACAAACGTTTTCTAACTAAAACGTCAAATCAATTTGAGCTTTAATACCGTACTATAAAGTTCAAGTGTTAGTGGAGAGGTTCCGGGAAGGCAAAACAATTGAGTGACGTTCAGTTGTTCAGTCAACGAATGACAACTTCAAACAGACCATACGACATTATCACAATAATCACAAATAATTACTGTTTCTTTCCCAATAGAAAAACGATTTTTCAAATGGTGTTTGCGTATAATATAAAAATTAATTGCTGTTAGTTAGTCGCGCTAAAACTAGAGAACGGCTAGACCGATTTGTCTAATTTTGGTTTTGAAACATTTGTGGCAGTCCAGAGAATGTGAGAAATTAGTAGTATGTAGGTAGGTAGGTAATAGGTAGGTGGTAGGTAGTTGGTACGTAGGCAGGTAAAAGGGCATTGCAACGCACGCGGGGTACAGCTATATTATATAAAAACTTTTTGGCAAAAAATAAAACCGACTTCAAAAACACCAAAAAGTGAAAAATAAACTTCTGAAGAAAAATCAGCTTCTGAAGTCGGTGACATTTGTTTGTTTGATTTCGTTTTTTTGCCACCGACTTCAGAAGCTGATTTTTCTTCAGAAGTTTATTTTTCACTTTTTGGTGTTTTTGAAGTCGGTTTTATTTTTTGCCAAAAAGTTTTTTATTTTTCCATTTTTAGTTGTTCCCAAACAAATAATAGGTTTTATTTATCCCCAATAAATGGAACATTACATAATATCTTACTGTCCAAATCTGGGTGTACACATCTGCGTACCCCCTCAGATCATACAGGCGTGATGTTACGTCATGATGTTGTATAAACAATAAACATCCAAGCGATTGCAGCAATCACGACAGATTTGCCGTCTATTTTTGAAGAGTTCTATTGTATATCTCCGAAGATCAGGATCAGATCTTCACCAAATTTAAATGGGACCACCTCAGGAGTATACTCTTTCAAATAAAAAAAGAATTTTGAGAATCGGTTCACAAATGGAGGAGAAATCAGGTAACATACATAAAAAAAAAAAAAAAATACATACACACGAACATAGAACCTCCTCCTTTTTTGAAGTCGGTTAAAAAATTAATAGCTGTTCGTTAGTCTCGCTAAAACTCGAGAACGGCTGGACCGATTTGGCTAATTATAGTGTTGAATTATTCGTGGAAGTCCAGGGAAGGTTTAAAAGGTGAGAAAGTGGTAGGTAGGTAGGCAGGGTAGTAGGTAGAGTAGTAGGTAGAGTAGTAGGTAGGGTAGTAAGTAGGATAGTAGAGTAGGTAGGGTAGTAGGTAGGGTAGTAAGTAGGTAGGGTAGTAGGTAGGTCGGGTAGTAGGTAGGTAGGGTAGTAGGTAGGTAGGTAGGGTAGTAGGTAGGTAGGTAGGTAGGGTAGGAGGTAGTAGGTAGGTAGGTAGTTGGTACACAGGCAGGTAGTAGGTAGGAAAAAGGGCATTGCAACGCATGCCGGGAACAGCTAGTCAGCTAATAAAAATTGAACATCGTCTGTGTTTAGAAAAAAAGTGCAGTGTCATTTTGGACCGCAAATTATGGTTTGGTTTGGTCACGGTCACGCAAAATTAATTCGGCCATAAGCTGTCACTGGCACAATGTAACCACATGACTTTGAACTTATTTTCATACAATAGAACGACCTAATTTTTTATTCAAATTCGTAATAGATCTTGTTTAGTTTTCACATTATAATTATGTTCGTGGCATTGTGTGGTGAATAAGTTTATATTCTCGATTGATTGAAATTGTAATTATATTGCACGAAAATGCACCTTTTATATCGTTTTACATGATTTCTAATAAATGACTAAAGGGCTATGAAAAGTTTGCTTTCAATGTGTGATAACTTCAACCAACTTATCTGTGCAGGCGTGAAAATACAGAACATTAATGTATAAAGTTTGACATGTCAAACATGTCAAATCACCTTATGATGATTTTATTTTTTTGCCAAGCAATACTACCTTAAACTGCACACTTTAAGTCGTCTACTATTCATTGGTTTTCAACAAGATTGCCATAAACATTTCTGTAGCTAATGTCAATCATTTCCGTCATAATTATCTCCAATAGACTGTCTTTTGTTCTAGGCACTCTGAGAGTTTTAAACATACTAAGAAGTTACAAAAATGGTTTTTAGAGTGATTTTATGTTATAGAAATGATGAACTGTCGGTGTACTATTAAGTAATCTTCTGCCTCACCCTTTAAAGATCACAGGCGTGATGTTATATGTTCATGCTATAGGTAAAAGTGGGTTGAAAGAAAATAAAAAGTAAGTAGTAAAACGTGTAATATGTATCAAAAACTAAAAATTCATCAACAAATAAACATTAGATCACAGTAGGTACGTTAACGGTAGTTTTATCACAGTTTGGTTCAGCAGTGGTTTAGTAATGGCCGTCGTGGGCGTGGTGGGGCACAATGTGGTGGGTGCTGTGCTTCACGTCAGCGTGGAAACTAGGGGAGAAAGAAAATTGAATTATAACAGGTTCATCATAAAACTTATTGTAGGATGATCTGCACTTGAAAAAAACTGGTGTTTGTCTGGCGGTGAGACAGGCAAACGACATCGTTGCCATTGTGGGTAAAACCTTACGAGGCTGCCAGAGCAACTTGGAACAAACAAAAAGCGGAGCAGGTAAAGTCGGGCTATAGGTTAAAAAGTATAGATAACCAAGCACGAACTTGACCCAGCTCGTAATAGATCATTTTTTGTCTCGTTAAAACCAGGTACCTAAAAGGTTAGGGGGTGTAAAGATAACCAGACGCTTGAATGACATTATTTAGAGGTTAGAGTATAGAGAGACCAAAAAAATTAGAATACTCCCTCAGATTTGCCAGCCTTGGTGATGACGTTATTATTATTGTAATACATAGTGGTCATAGCCGTTAAATACTGGACAGTGAACATGATAAGGGTTTCTATAATTAAATGTGACTGGTGGACAGGACTATGGTGTAAATTCTCAATCCAACCCAGGAGTAAAAAGTCCGTACTATTAGGCTTGACTAATTGTATGTCTTGTTCCTCAATTCAAACTCACCCAGAGTGCTTGTCACCGTGGTACTCAACATGTCTGACGGAGCCATCAGGTTGATGCAGTGCGTAGTAACCCTTGACGACGTCACCGTCGCGGTGCTCGTGCTGCGACTTGATGTCTCCGGTGTGAGGGTCCTCTACTTTGTAACCGAATTCGTATTTGGGGTAGGCCTGGAAAAACAATTAGGCAGATATTAATAACGATGATTAGTACTTTAAGTAGTAGTTTAGAAGGAAAATGATTTTGTCCGAATTGAGGACCTAATCTGCTAAGATACATGGAAGCAAAAGACATGTTGGAAGACAAGCTGATAAATGATGTTTAAGACCTGGTCTATCAGGTTTGCCAAAATTAATAATATAGTACTAAATTCATACTTTAGTTTTGAATACTTACATAATAATCAACAGCGTGACCATGACCGCCGTCGTGTCCATGCCCGTGACCATATCCACCATGACCACCATCATGACCACCATGGACATGGACCACCTCCGCTGGCCCATCGTGACGATGGATGTACTGGGAGGAGAACCCATGGCCGTGACCGTACACAGCTTCCAGGAAAGCTACGGCAGCTACGAGACAGAGTACCTGAAATGGAGATAGATGACACAATCAGGGATGTAATTTGATTCCCAAGCAATTGAAATTAGTCGAAAACCTCCTTCCGTAGATAGTAGTAGTAGGATTCAAAACAGGATGTTCGTAATACCGAGTTTTAAGAACGGTGAAGGGATGTTGAAGGACCGATGTCAGATGGCATAAACGAGTCCTGGTGTGGAGACCGCGTATCGACGAAGCGTGGCCATGTTAGGTGGAATGATGACTTTAAAATTGCCAGGTAATTTTGAATGTGGAAGACGGAGGATAGTGTGCCATGATGCAGTTTGGGAGTAACCAGCAATTGAATGCATAAAAATTTAGGTTCGAAGAGAATCAGAACCCATAGTCTTCAGGTATGTAGTTGTAGGCGAGAAATCACTTCACGAAAAAAATCACACAAAACTAGCACAAGACACTTCACTTAGAAACACTTAGATATGGAAAATATGTTTACCTTTGAGAACATTTTTAAGAAGAATAGATTCTATTATTTGTTGTGTTAATGAAACTAAGACCAATAGTGGACTGATACATATTGATTGAAATCAACGTCTTTTATATCAATAACAAAGGTAGCCAAGGTAAATAGATTTCTCTCTAAGGTATGAACAAGCAGTACAAATTATTCACGAACTTCAGTATACGGCATTAGCAATGAATTTCGTAAAAGCGTTTGTTCGGAATGACCACTTACACCTTGCAGTGTGACATTGCCACAGTTTGTTATAAGTAAATTGCGCAAGATCAGTGTATTATTGACACAAATATAATAGAACAAAAAAAGGCCTAAGTGATAATGAGTTGCAGCAGTATTCTTATTGAAAAAACTGATCAAGAATTAATGAACGCAAATGTTGCTATGGACTAGAGATGGGCAGTGGGAAAAAACCCAACGGGTAAATACCCAGGTTTTTACCCGTTTGGGTAAAAACCGGGTATTTATGTGGGTAAATACCCAATAGACGGGTATGTTCATTATTTAACGTAATTATCACGATCTTAAAAAAAAAATACATTTTTAATTTATTTTAAGAACAAATGCTGCGAAAAATAGGTACTTTGCGATGCGCACATACTTTGCGCCAGCGTATATAGGGCACTAGCTGTTGCCTGTTGTTCGAAACGTCAAAATGTGTAGGCTGATTCAGGAACTAAAATAAAACCAGCAGTTTATTATAACAGGAAAAAGTCGTCTTCTTGTTTCTAACCGACTTCCAAAAAGGTGGAGGTTCTCAATTCGTCTGTTTGTGTTTTTTTTTTTGTATTTTTGTTATCGCGTATCTCCGTCATTAATCAACCGATTTACAAAATTATTTTTGTGTTCGAACCGGTATACTCCCGAGGTGGTCCCATTGTCAAATCAGGATCTGATGATGGGATCCCAGGGAAATCGAGGGCAACCCTCAAATTGTATAGGCATGTATTACGTGTTTCGTGCTTTTTTAAAAGTTTTTTTAAGTATTTGCATCTAGCAGTCATCACTTCATGTTGATGAGTTGATGATCGAAGGTATAACTCCTCAATGGTTAGGAGTTGAAAGCGAATCTTGAAGGTTAAGGGTTGGGGTTCTTGGTTGAATGTTAAATGCATAGTAAATATTTGTATAGGTTATTAGAACTAAAAATTGTAAATAAAAAAAGTTTTTGAAGTCGGTTTTTTTTCCAAAAAAGTGCAAAAAAAAAACCGACTTCAAAAACACGGCAAAAAAAACGATATCAAACAAACAAAATGTCACAGACTTCGGAAGCTGCTTTTTCTTGTGAACTTTATTTTTCACATTTTTTTTCTGTTTTTTGTTTTTTTGTGTTTTTCACTTTTTTAATCATAAGTTTTTTCTGCGCATTGTGATGGAATGTTACTTATTTGCAGAAATAACGTCTTTTAAAACTTTTGAGAATCTTTGACCAAAAAAAAATAAAACAACGAGAGATACTTACCAACAATTATTTATTACACTTTATAATAGTTGCAAAAGTGTTTTTTTACAATTGAATATTTTTAGGGATATAATTTCCATTAAGAACCGAAGATTAGGAAGTTTATATTTTTTTTGTACTTAGATAGTACCTACTCATAAATAGAAAGCTTTTTGCAAATTGTCAAGTCACAAAAATTCACGGTTTACAAGATATAATTGTTTAAAGTTTCCAACTTTCCATACAAATTGGACAATAACACGCCATTTGTAAATTTGTAGGTTGGACGAATTGACATTGTAGACGTCAACGTTGACATTTCACGTTTGGTTATTGAAAAAAGTGAAGTTTAGTAATTTTTTGTCGTGTTTTTTAATAAAATCTAATTTTATTTTTATTATATATTTTTGAATGTATTAAGAGTGTGAATAATAATTGTTGCTGTATTATGCAATTACATTGCCATTCTTACACTAAAAATAACGAACGGGGTGGTTAGGTTCGTAGGTCGGGGTCCAGTGAGCGAGCGAAGCGAGCGATCTGAGACCCCGACATACCCTGCGAACCCGCTACTAAGAAAACTTGGATGCAAGAGCGAGCGAAGCGAGCTCGGGACTTCGGGGCACCCCGACACGGACAGGTTAGGTTAGAAGGGGATGGCGGGGTCGAGTGAACGAGTGAAGCGAGCGAATAGACCCCGCCATCCCTGCACGGGTTAGTTTCCAATCATTTGTTTTTCTCAAGAACGGTGCGTCCCCTTTACGTGGGAGTGATGTCAGGGCACAGAGGGCACCCCCCTCACCCTTCCGCTGTCAAACGATACAAAATTTTTACCCGGTTCGCGTTTTAGCGCTATTGTAACCTCAAAACTTTAACCATGGATATCTCCATAACCATGGGGTTTCGGTAGGTGGGGGTGGTATTGGGGGTTTTAGCCCTCCCCCCCATTCCCCCCCCCGCCCCTCCGCCTTAATAAACTACGGTTCATAATGGAATTTTAACAATTTTTAGTCACTGTCACTAAACTGTCATGATCATTTAATATATTATTAGTTGTCAATCCAAAGTAAATCACGTATTTAATCACTAGGCAATCAAAAGTCCACAAAACAAAATCCAAGTCGTCAATTAAACCAACAAATTAACACAAGTGCGCACAGTACGAAGCCAAAACAACGTGTGAGATAGATAGATCACCAACGCGTACGCCACTACTACTACCTGCTTCCCCGCCCCCCTACCCGCGTACGTACCCGGGTTACATGTCGCTAAGAGCGGATGAACACACACAAATAGACAGGTTTTTTTAAATTTCATTTTATTTAATTAGATAGCATGGAGTATATATAACGTATTGATGAATTACGAAAATAAACAAAGTTAGATTAGCTCGAACTAGTAGTAATAGTACTTAAATAGTACGTACTACTTGATATATACATGTATCTACACATTACGTAGATGTTACATATGCTAAAAATGAAAAAACCCGAATACCCCGGGTTTTTACCCTATTTTTACCCACATTTGGGTATTTTCCGGGTAAAATCCCATCTCTACTATGGACGACGTCGTTTTTGTGCGCGGACGCAACGCATGCAGTAACGATATAGCTTTCATAATGTGTGAAGAAAATTCTATAGTTCAAAGGTTTTATTTTGTAAAGCGTACTTAGTTTACGTTATAAGTATTACCAGTACAAGTTTGTGTGGATTTATCAGATAGTAGGCTTTGCAGCAATAGGGATGTTAACTGACTAAAAAAAATATGATTCTAATTAGTCCGTCTGTTAGATTATCGAAAAATATTGAATACGTATTTTTTGTTTTATCAAATCAAAAACAATTGACGAAGATAAAACGCGTCAAAGATTTGAGTGGGGGGTCGTGACGTCACTCACCGGTAAAAAATGTCATACTAATGTCTTAGAATATGACGTCACACGAGTTTTCAAAGCACTGTATCGTCTTTATTGTTTGTTTACGTGAAAAAATAAAAAATACGAGTCCAATATTTTTTGGAAATCTATCAAACGGACTACTTAAATAGATTTTTTTAGTTAACTACCCTTATTGTACCACATTTACTGAATAATCGCCTACGTATAGACCACTGTCTATACTTATAGTTACCTATAACTGAATGATTAGTGAATTATAATTAAGAGACATTCATAGCGACTGTCATATATGATAACCTTCCCGACAGCTCAATATTCTCCGTGATAAGAAGACTTCAAATTATGTGTGTTATGCATAATTATAGACAAAATACAAAAATGTGAAAATACTGTGACTATTGCTGTTTATGGTTGAATTAGCTTAGTGAGTGCTAGATATTCGTTTAACGACCAAAGATGAATCTCATTTGAATTATTTATCACAATATAATTTTAAAGTTTTGTTTTTAAATTTACTTTTTAACCAGACATCGTAACTCAGTTTTATTGGCAATTACATACTTTAACGAAGGTTAAGAGTGTTTAACCTGTACCGAGCTGTCCAAACCTTTGCTCTCGATGACAGATTGGGTACCTTGGGTTCCGAAGAAAGTAATTCTTGAGTCATAATTGTGCATACGTGAACCAGTTTTTCAGTGGTATGCGTAATTTGCACATGTAAAGTGGCTCCCAAATTGTAGCAAACTCGTTTTGTTTCGAATTATTTTTGAGTATAAAATCTTAAGTTTCGTTGGGATCCAGTATCATATTTGCAACAGATTTAGTGGGTACAACAACAAAATGTTTCACGCAAAGGTACACATGAAGTTTTTTTTTAATTTTTAGTTACAATTATTGTAAAGGGGCGCAATATATAAGGGGCGCAATTCCATTTCTTAAATCTTATCTGTTTTCCAACTAGGTTTCCATTGATACATTACATACAGTTTGATACATATCGATTACTATTACGGTGTAATACTAGGTATCTTAACATCTCGATCATGTGACATCATTAAATTATACGGTTAAGTGATTTAGAGTTCAAGCACGTCTACTCTATTTGTTGTAACAAATAGTGTTAGTGCACCGACTTAGTGCAACGACTTCCTGATCGGAAATAAAAAGTAGTATTTAATCTTTTATTTTGTTCTAGCTATATCCTTCATCTTGAAACTCAATCTCCAACCATCATAACAAAATATCAATCCTAGTCATCATTCAGCGCCTCGCCGAATGTTTCATAATCATTATCAAACTAAAATAATCATATTTCATTTCAGGTTCTCGCATTACTGGGGTTAATGGTGGCGACATACTGTCAAGACCATCACCACCACACAGTGTCGCTGAAAACAGTAGTAGAACACAACACACACCACGAGATTCCAAAGAAAGTGGAATACCACTACCAAGAAGAACATAAAGCCCCAGTTCAAATTCATGAAGTCCATGCAGTCCACGCCGCTCCTAAACACCACGCAGTTTCTTCCCAAAGCATAGTCCGTCATGACAGCCATGGTCATGACCAAATTGTCAAAGTAGCTCCTAAGCATTACTTCGTTCCTGCCAAAGAACCCGCTCCCGTTCATGAGGTGGCTACTGTCGAGATTCCAGCTGTTCAATACAAGTACGTTCCTGTGGGCAACCAAATTCATGTGGCTCCCGTTCGTGTGGCCCCAGTTCATGTGGCCCCAGTTCATGTGGTTCCAGTTCATGTGGCTCCAGTTCATGTGGCTCCAGTTCATGTGGCTCCAATTCATGTGGCTCAACCGATTGTGTATCATCAGGAACATAAAGTAGCAGAGCACCAAGAAATTCAACATCAGGAAACCCACCATAAGGAGTCCCACAAGGAGCATGATCATGGTTACCATGTTGAATATTACGTAAGTTTTGATTCGAATTTCTTCTATTTTTCCCTCTCTTTTATTTCAAATCATGGTAATTTGTGCAGTTAACCCTAGTTTTACAAACCTATACTTTTTAATATTAATTATGTTGCCAAAGCTCATGTCAACCAATTCGTAAGTACATGTTATTTCATTCGAATATAACTGGAAATGTCTGTAACCAATATTTTTTTTGTTTAGGCCCACCCCAAATACGAGTACGAGTACAAAGTGGAGGACCCTCACACCGGTGACAACAAGTACCAGCACGAATCCCGCGACGGTGACGTCGTGAAGGGCGTGTACAGCTTGCACGAGGCTGACGGTTCCATCAGGACAGTCAAATATACTTCTGACAAGAAGACAGGGTAAGTTGAAATCTTATAACCGTACACTAATTTTATTTTGAAGTTTGATAATGAAACGGTAGAACGGCCTGTTTATCTTTCCATAAACTCACTGAGCTTTGAGTGGCGACAAAACAACCCAATTTATAATTATAGTTTGAAGAGAACCCAGAGAAGCACAGACACAATCTTTAGTTTATTGTAAATAATTTCTTACTCAATGTTTCATCTCTGTCTTATCTAAATATTTTATCTCTTTTCTAGGTTCAACGCTGAGGTATCACACAAAGGGAAGCACGAACATCATTACCATCACTAAATAGTCTGTTTGATTCATAAGTGTGTTCATTAATTTAAGTTGTTAAATAAATATTTAAAATATCAAAGAAACTATAGCCGTTTATTTTATTAGTGGTCAAAAACACGTCAGCACCTAGTAACATTTGCAATCCAAAAACTTTTTTTAAATTATTATTTTTGTCATTGATATCTAGCTAACATCATCATCAACATCTTCCTGCCCTTGTCCAATGTTTTTTGGGGTCAGCCCCACATGCTTTTTTCTTCCATTCTCATTCGTCAATCGTCACGCTATCATTTATTCGTTTTTTCTTTATATCATTCCTCACACAATCTATCCATCTTTTCTTTGGTCTCTCTCTCCCTCTCCATCCATTAACATAATCTGTTACCTAGCCAACAGTTCTATTTCTTTGTTATTCTTAAAATAATAATTAACTAAAGAGCAAAATAAGACATTCAAGGCAATGATATCATAGTTGCTAGGAATACCTAAAAATCTGTATGCATCGGTGACACAGATTTTTCCGATAAGTAGAAGAAATCTGTACTAACTTACATCATAGAAAGTTAGCCACATCGCTTGTTACATATACCTACATACTAAGGCATGTAAACTAAGCAATAAGGAAGGTATCAATATACATGTACCTACGGATTTGTAACAGGTATATTGATACTTGTTACAAATTAAGTGGTATTTGGAGAAGAAACATTGATGAAAATAATAATTATACAAGTTACAGATGATCAAAAAAAAAATATCAATCATAATATAATACTGTTTTTGATAAATAAATATTTGTAGATAAAAAAAATGAAATCAGTACTACGCATAATGGATGTTGTGAAATACTAGAAGCGGTACTTCAATGTGGTTCATGGTTACACAATGAAGAGCTCTATGCGTAAGTAGTTTAATTCACCTGATTTGTATTAAAAAAGTATGGCAATGACATGGTTGAGGTCACTTTCCGTTGTCACGAGGGACGAGCTTCATATAAAAAACTTCTTTCTTGAGCTAATCTATGATAAAAACAGACTATTTACCATGATTGACTGCACACCGTGGCCGATTTTTAAGTTGGAAGACACGGTCAGTGTGCATTAACAGAAAACATGTTTATTTTTTTTTCAAGCAAACACAAAACACATGGCCTGGAAACAATTTAGACACTCTGAGATATATTTAAATACGCTGGTTAAAGTTAACAGTCGTTACCACAATAAAAATATGGTTAAACAGTCACTAATAATTACTTAACATATAGCAGCGTTTAAGAATATATAACATTATAATCACCGTTTATCTACCCTTATCTTTCTCATCTTTTTCCTCTACACTTCTTGTCAGTTGTCATCAATAACCTCCTCTTTAATAAACATTGAATTTAATATGAACTACCTACAAATGCTCTACAGCTTTGAACTACTAATGCTCTTAGATAACTGTATGATATCTAACCGAATTCCAATGTGTATAGTCACAGGGTATCTACTAGGGCACATCCGGCTTATTGTGAAATATTTTAAACTAGCCTAGTTACAATTGTCTCACAAATGAGAATAATCAGGCAAGTACATCATGTGACTGTTCCTAAATTACCCCAGGCTGATAAAATTTTCGTTTTTCCTAAAATTATGGTAATATTAGTATTACAGTCACATGTGGTCAAGGATGGGTAAGCACGACAATTTTTCATATTTAAGAATGATGGCAATGACCCCGGGCCTATATTAGGAGGTAATAAGTTGATCTTATTATCATTGATTTATTTATGCATACTTTTATCAATTTGCTAGCGTCGTCATGGTCAACGTTTTAGTGGTCTAGTGACCGTAAGTTCAATATCATGGTCACATGTGATAAATATGTTGTGAATGATTGCATTTTTTTTTGAAAATTTTGACGACTGCTTCTTAGTTAGGCTTTTGTGATTGATCATGCGATTAAGTGATCGAAGAAAGACTATTTTCAAAAGCTCCCTTTAAATGCTCTTTGATCCTTCCCTATGATCGCTTCTCTTTGGAAGAATATAATTTAAAGCACCTTTTTCGCCGGTGAAATCAGTATGGTTAGGTGATTGTCGCTACCCGGATTTCTTACTGCAACTAAAAAACGCATCATTAAAGGTTGACATTAATGCGCTTAATTTAACCATCTCAGGACGCAACAACATCGTGATTAGGTTTATATTAACTACTTCAGGCCATAATTTTAACAGTGAAATCGACTTTTTAATTGAATCCCAAGAAGTAGGAAGCAAGAACTATTCTAGAATACAAACTAAAGAGATTTCTCTATATAAATTAGAGTACCTAGTGACAAATATTTAATGTAGGATTGCATTGATTGATATTTGGGTGCGTGGCTATAATCGGCACTAAAGCTACCATCTTGTTTTTTCAATACAATTTTCACGAAAAGTGTTTATCAACAACTTGCGCCCGCCTCTCAGTATCATTCAAACACGATAAGAACCATGCAGCACTGTACCCTAGAATGGCTTTAAGATTTTCTGCTAGATCTATGGGTCAAATTATTTATTATTAAAGCTATTGTCAAATTGTGCGGTGCTCTAATTTAGCAGATTGACAACCTTCACATTGGTTACGTAAATTACGTCATAGATCCGTGCGCGCCGTGGGTTACAAACATGACGCCCCGAGCGGCAGCAAATTGATTCAATACTCTCTCGTAACGTCTCCGGTATATATTGAGCTAATGACTATGTTAATTCATCAGTTCCACCACGGAAGTCTTAGGAGAAAGAACAAAATGTTTGCTAAAGTGCGTGTGTGACATCCTATGAGTTGACAGTATATTTGATATTTTGTTTCATCATAATAATTTAACTTTGTTGTTGTTTTAGGTGGTATTGCTCACTTTTGTCGCCGCAGTTTTGTGTGAAGAACATGGATACACTCTCAAGAATCCCCATGAGGCGGCCCAGGAGTACAGACAACGTTATGAACATGTCCCGATAAGGGTTCATGAGGAGGAGGGTTCCCAAGAAGTTCAGTACACTGCTGCTCCTGAGGGCCATGGGCATGGACACGCATACTCCTCGCAGAGCATCATACACCACGCGCATGCTGGCCAGGGAGAGTCTCAGGAGTCCCACAATGAGCATGTTGCCCCAGTGTACCAATATGTGCAGGAGGATGCAGAGCCAGCTCACCAGCAGGCACAGGCTGACCACGAAGCACCAGCTCAACACTATCAGACCATTCATTTCGCTCCCGCTCAAGAACAACATGAAATCAAATATCATCAATCCCACGCTCCTCAGCACGATCACGGTCAACCTCAGTATGCTCATGGACACGAAGGCCCAAGCTACCAGCACGGTGCTAACGCCTACGAAGGCTTGAGTTTCCACAGCGGTGCCCAACTCCACACCGCTGTTCATCACCCAGTTCCAGTTCACCACGCTACCCCCGTACATCACGCTACCCCTGTTCATCATGCTGTTCCCATCCACCACGAAGCTCCCGTCCATCACGCAGTTCCAGTACATCACGATGCCCACGCTCACGATTCCCACGATGAGCCCATCGACTATTACGTAAGTGCCCAACATTATTAGAATATAAAACACTTATTTCCGACTCGCAGTTTTATGGTAACTTTCTATTCATTTATTCCAATCACAAATTGAACCGTTTAAACCGCGGTAGTTGAGTAGTCGCATTTAAATGACGTTTATTAAATCTAAATGTCTTAATATTCCAGGCGTATCCTAAGTACCAGTATGAGTACAAAGTGGAGGACCCTCACACCGGAGACAACAAGTTCCAGCATGAGTTCCGTGATGGTGACGTTGTGAAGGGAGTGTACAGTCTTCAGGAACCTGATGGCTCCATCAGGACTGTTGAATACAGTTCTGACAAACACACTGGGTAAGTGTCAACGATTCTCGTCCTAACTAATTAAAGTTTCTACGAACAGCATAGCCTCAAGCAACCAACAGCTGTTATTGTTTCTCTATTCGATTTAGATATCATCTAGATTGTTTCTGTCAGTATAATTTACTATCTAGATTAAAGCTATCAAGATTCTGTTAATATTTTAAGTGAAATTGAGCGTCTAGACTCTAGATACTTCAGACTTCATTCTTACCCGCTTTATGCGTCGAGTCACGCACTGCCTTCGATCGTATTGATTTAGCTTTCTATTTCGTATCATCACCTGTTGTATTACTTGCAATGCCTGTTAAATAAGTTGTATCATCATAAGTAACACCTGTTTCTTCAACAGATTCAACGCCGTGGTGAAGCACTCCGCCCCAGGTCATCACGTTGAGATTAAGAGCCATCATCAGAACTAAGACAAGACTGATCAAGTTGTCCTGTTGTTTTGTAGTCTTTATTGTTACTAGATGTGTACTTGCCTACCTATATTTAATTTTAATAAAGTTTATTTAATATTTTGATGTAATTTGTAGTTTTCATTTTCATGTTTGACGATTCCTTCTTAGGTTTGCATTTAATAAAAATAAAAAAAATAAAATGATCCAACGAATTGATAAACTCCTCCTTTTTTAAGTCAGTTAAAAATCGAGATTATGTCGTATTTGTGTATTTCATTAAGACTACTCGTATTTCACGATGTTTTAGCGATATGTTTTGTAATGTTGTTTGGTAATGACGAAATTAATTCAGAAATCAATGTTATACAAGGATGTAGTTTATATTTAATACTATTGCACGCAACACTGCACAATCAAATCTTATTGTAAATATTTATTTTGTGTTTATTCTTAGTAATTCATCGGGAGTCGGCGCGTAGGTATTGCATTATTCTTTTCATTCAATCACACGAAATCACGTCAAAGAAATTTAATCAAGTTGTTACTATAATGTAGAATAACCCAACACTTACATAATGATAATTTTTTCGTAATACGCAATTTTTCACTGGTTATCATGGTAATAGAAATATACGCAGAATACAATGGGGTATTTGACTTTTTTTTTTACTAGAGATCTGGAAACAGTAAATAAAGAGATAGGCAGAAGTAAAAAAACGAGTGTAATATCTTAAATAATGGCTTAGTTTTAACCAATTTAAAATGACTTACTAGACAAAGACAGCGCTATGAAGATGTGACGTCATAACTCATACCACCTTAGTTACGTAGCACAAATGGCCGTTTCGTGCGACAAGGATGGAAAGTGCCCCCACCAAAAACTTCTAAAGCGTGTATCTATTACATTTTTTGATCGATTTTATTACTTTTTTTACACGACTGCCCCAAAAAAAAGAGTTATATGTTTTTCGCGTTCATGTATGTATGTATGTTTGTTTGTGAGTTTTTTATTTCTGTTAGTTCTTTGAAGTAACATCACATTTTCGTAATTTATTAACAGTAGTCAAGTACCCAATTGAAACAATTTCGTCATCACACAGTTTTATTATTTTGACTTGAGTCAAAGTAGGTTTTATGTACAGTTTCGCAACGCTGATTTTATCATCATCGTGATTTTTGTCCTAAAGCTTGCATGATGTTCTGAAAAGCTTGGCTAAGTCTGTACACAGCCTTATTAAACTGATTTGTCAATCAAAACAATATAAACTTATTACTATTACATTTACAGGAAGTGACTGCAAGTTTCAACATAATTGTTATACAAGTATTTATTAACTCACAGTGATAATGACTTGAGATTAATCACTTTAGACATTGACGGCCTAGATGTCGATCACGACCATTCCACTTTATATCAATCATCTTAACTAATATTATCAATGAGAAAGTGAGTTTGTTTACCTACTTAATTTTATTGGTTTATCACGCCTTCACGTGTAAACTGCTAAATAATTTTCGATGTAATTTGGTATGCGACTACATAGGATACATAACACCCGAGTATAGTGTTCCCATAGGATAACTACCGACCTCATCGATCGATGGCGCAGGCATAAACAACTTATTTTTTATTTTATTATTTAGTTAGACATAATTATACGTGTTTGTTTATGGACTTGTGAAAGGAAGCTAAGTATTCATTCATGATCAAGGAAGTTAGTTAACAGGATATTTGTACCGGTGTAGTAACAAATCATTTTCCTTTGGCATTTCTAAATAAATAATTGAAGACTCTGGTTTTAAGGATAGGGTGATGATGATGTAATTTTTTCCGATTTCGCAGTGATTGTATTCGGTGGCTTTAGGTGTTTGTTGAGGTTTCTAGGGTGAAGGATAAGAAACAATTTTCAATTAATAGTTAAAGGCCCATATGTAGACAATAAATAATCATAATATTTCTGCAAGTAATGGTTAAAAGAATCAGTATTGTTCTTTAGCACGTACGTTTCCTATCGAATGATTTCCAGATTTTAAATATTAATAAATGAATATATAATAAACTGTTACGAGTAAAATTACATTAAACGGTTTCTAAAAACGGTGAAGTATGCGTAAGAAGTCTTCAATCAAACAAAGTGGTAACAAAAATAAAACAGAGCAACGTAATTAAACACATTAGACTAGATATATTTAACGGTTACAACAACATACAGAACATAACATGTTTTCAGGTACTGGTGCGGTTTCCTTAGTGATGGTACTGTTGTTCGTGACCACCATGTCCGTGCTTGGTTTCAGTCTTTACTACCGCGTTGAAGCTGAAATGAGAAGAAAAATGAACGTTAATGAAATGGCATTGAACACATAATTGCATACAGTATAAAAATTCTAGATACGGAGGAGAGAATAAACGCCGTTGACAGGAATAAGAGATATTGGTTATATCTCGATTTATTGAAATAAAGGCGTAGCAGAATATTAAGTGTTCTGTTACAGGTACTTTTTAGATCAGTTAAGCCTAGTAGTTGGCCAAGTTTTTAATAGAGTTAAGGAAACACCACTGATGTAACTATAACTACCAACAACCTAACAATAATTATTAAGGTTTGTACTAGTGCATAGTGGTATTTACAGAAGAAAAACTTATCAATACTCCTTGTTATTCAATAATTTTATGCTGCAGCTGTAATTTTAATCAAGAAATGTATAAATAGAACGATTATTTTATAATATGTTATAAAACCGAATACAATCTAAATAAGAATCGACATCAATCAATGACGACACGGTTGGCGCAGTGGCTGAGCAATTGGACTGCTGTGCTGCGTGTCGCTGGTTCGATCCCCCCACGGAACAAATATTTGTATGATCTACAGATAATTGTTTCGGGTCTGGGTGTTTGGTTGTGTATGTGAGTTTAAATGTTTGTGAACGCACCCACGATACAGGATAAATTCCTAGTGTGGGGGGAAACGTTAAAAAAAAAAAGAATCTATGAATGCTACACTACCTAAAACGTTTTAAGAAAATATCAAGATTTCTTCATACCCATTGTGCTTATCGGCGGAGTACTCAACGGTGCGGATGGAGCCATCGGAATCGTGGAGGCTGTACACGCCCTTAACGTTCTCACCGTCGCGGGACTCGTGCTGGTACTTGTTGTCACCGGTGTGAGGGTCCTCGATCTTGTACTCGTACTCGTATTTGGGGTGGGCCTGTAAGATATAGATACGAAGAGATTAGAATCGCAAGACTTGGTTGTGTATATTTTATAGATGCTCTAAGAAACATTTACTGTTCATTCCAGCAGTAGATGTACATTTATACTAAAAGTTTAACCAAAGTATCTGGGAAAAATCTGACCCTTCCCCAGATATTTCATAGGTGCTAATGATTGATAGAAGTCAGAAGCAAGTGGAAGTTTAAACAACCCAACAAGAGTCAGAAGGTTTCTTTATAACGGTACTTAAACACAAAATTGGATGGGTAAGTTTGGTCAGCAGGACTGACATCAAGAGTAAAAACTAGTCTCATTTAATTTCCTAATTGTAAGAAATACTGCGGTGAAATACAAAAAAAAAACAAAATGTTTTATTTACGAAATTTGTTACAAAAATGGGTGGATGTGTTTGGGAATGGATTCCATTTAAGCAATTCAAAAAATCAAACAATCAAAATCAAACAATCAATGTTGTCAAAGTTCGTCTGGCATCTAACGTGATGCTAATGTATATATATGTAAGCTACAATACCAGCATACAGCTGTATCCGGTTAGACTTGAAGCTGAGCCCAACATAGTTGGGGAAGGTTAGGCAGAAGATGATCTAACGTGATGCAAATTTTATTGCACCTGCCAACTTTACCTAACAGTCAAAGCAGAAAGAGGTAGATTATAGCATTTAATATTCTACAGTTTCAATTTTATTGCAATGAGAACTAATTAGGTACTACTATCTTATTATTGCATAATAATGTTTTTTTTTTATGATAAGCAGATCACTCATTGCATCGCATTTGACGGTTGACATCTACAAACAATCTCGTCATCTATATCTATCTATATCTATCTATACATATAATAAATCTGTAGAGAAATCGTTTTTGTACATCGAAAATATTTAAAAAAAAAGTTGTCAGGGTATTAAAGTATAATCAACAGAACACATTTCCAGCGTTTTTGGAATTTTTGTCTGTTTGTCTGTTTATCTGTTTGTCTGTTTCGATGACTAAGCATCACGTCAAATTTACGAAACGAATGTAGGTAACTTTTATACATAAATATTGTGCGTAACTTGGGCTATTACTTAGTCTTTGTTTCATCGTAATCGGTGCTCTCTATCAAAAGATATATGAATTTATAGTTTTCAAGAAGAACTTATCGTTATGGTCAAGAATGAGACAAGCAACGACATCTATTGAACGAATATGGTACTTATTACTAAATTCCTTCACAAGATAACTTTAAAAAAGTTATGATAGCAAAAGGTACGTAGATATAAGTCTAAATGACGCTGCTTTCAAAATCTACATAGCCTAAACCTTATAGTGTTTGATCGCTCTTTTTTAGCAGTTTATCTTCGTCTTCGACAGATGGCGTTATTCATTTGATGTCATTTTCTGAACCGCGGTGATAGTAAACATACACACATTATGTTTCGTGAATAGTCAACAAATAAAATATACCAATTACACAGTATGAAAATACTATTTTTTTTTAAACTAAATTAAAATTAGATAAAACCCAAGACATATTTTTTTTTGTACCGTGTGGGAATCGAACCTGCGACACGCAGTGCTACTGTTAATCGTCCAGCCATTGCGCCAACCATGTCGTCATATAGATGTGGTGTGTTGTTAGCCCTATGTGTCGAGGCCGCGGTATCTCTTTCGAACAACCCGCAGCCCCAACGGGCGTCGGTCCTTGGGGGCCCCTTCAATGTTGCTGACCTCTCTTTGAGACGCGCGTGGAAGACGAACGCGCCTCCATCGTCATAGGACGGACGAACGATTAACTAGCCCGTTACTCACCGTTCACAGGCCCGCGCCTACGGTGGCCGGAAGCCATCACGTGGCCCCCGATGCCCAGAGCGTCTCCCGCGGCGGCTGGGACGAGAGGTTGTCTCCCTCTCACGTTCCGCCACCTCTTTCGCTAGCATTACTGCTTCGCAGAAGGAGGTGGCGGCCATTTCAGATTCGATGTCCCAGATTCGGTACAGGTACCCTCTCGAAACACCCTCTAATCCCCCCTTTTTTTTTGTGGTTCGTAAATTATCAAAGGACTCATCCCGCTCTGGGCGGAGCGGAAGAAAGTGTCAGACTTCTACTGACTAAAAACCACCCACGTTCCTTCTTAGCCCTTTGTGTTTCGGGGCCATGGTATCTCTTGCGGACAACCCTCAGCCCCGGCAGACGTCCCTTTGGGGCCCCTTAATTGTTGCTGACATATCTTTGAGGCGCGCGTGGAACACGAACGCGCCAACAACAATCTGTCTGCCTGTCGACTATAATGTACCTGTTTCAAATTTCTTCAAGATCCGTTCGGCCGTTCTGACGTGGTTGATTAACAAACACCCATCCATCTAAACTTTAGTATGAGACATAGTCAGTACTTTGCATTACTCTCCTCTTATTTTCTACAGCGTCAGTAAGTTAACGCAGGGTAATGATTAAATGTACTTTTATCTAAGCGACGCATTTTAGTTTCCGACAAGCACGCGAACGAAGTCGCGGGCACAGCTAGTATTTAATAATTTAGTAAATTTGACATCTACCTACATAGTACGACCCTGTTATTCATGCGAAACTGAACGTTCATCAACATGAAATAAGTACTATCAAGAATAGAAGAGTTCAACTCACATAATAATCAACATGGTGTTCTCCTCCATGGTGTCCCTTCTTTTCATTTTGCGCAGCCTCTACGTAGTGGACAGCAGGAGCTGCATGATGAACAGCGACGGGAGCCTCATGGTGCACGGCTATGGGGGCGTAATGGATGGGCTGCTGATGAATGATGTGTTCCCCACCGTGGTAACCTTGGGAAATTTCGTGATGTCCTTGGGCAGTTTCTTGATGACCGTAGGAAATTTCGTGATGTCCTTGGGCAATTTCTTGATGACCGTGGGAAATTTCGTGATGTCCTTGGGCAATTTCTTGATGACCGTGGGAAATTTCGTAATGTCCTTGGCCAATTTCGTGTTGACCTTGGGAGCCTCCTTGATGTCCGTAGGAACTTTGATGTCCGTGGGAACTTTCATGTCCTTGGGAACTTTCATGTCCGTGGGAACTTTCATGTCCGTGGGAGATGTGGATGGACTGGGAAGAGTAAGCGTGGCCGTGTTCGTGACCGTGATGGTCTTGAGCGAACACCGCTGCTACGGCAAGGGCGAAGACAATCTGAAAAAATGGATTATATTTTTATTATTAGGTAAGAAATATAAATTTTACATCATTGTTAATGACCACATAAATAGCTGATTAGACAATCTTGAGCTATACTTTGAGTTGCCAACGTAAATATGGAAAGATGTTTTAGAAATTTATTGAAAGTTCATTTTTCACAAAAAAATTACTTTAAATTTATAAAATCCAAAAAGCTACTTACTTTGGAGATCATTGTGCTTGTATGTGTTGTTATGCACTTGTTAATCGAATGATATAATTTCAGAAATCAAGAGCCTTTTTATACTCAAAAACAAGTGCGTAAAATCTTTCCTTTGCACCAGTTTATTATTACGTGAACAAGCTGAAAACAGGTTCCTTATACTTTTATCACCAGTTCTGTAACCAGTGTATTCACTTTTTCTCAGAATATTTGTTAATGAAAGGCATTCAGAGGTAAGTAATAATTTCTTTACACAAAGTAGAGAGCTTAAGACTACATTTCTGTTAGATATCTACATTACATACATTGAACTAAGAGACCAAAAGTAATGTTCTATCACAAATAAAGAAAATCGAAAAGTCTCAAACGTATTGGATGACATAAGCTATCGAAAAAAGATGTCAATTATTGTAGAAATACTAAAGGCTTTGAAAGCAATTGCACTTGATTTGGCCCTAATGGTCCTCCTAGTTGTAGTGTGTGAAAATGTCATGTATATGATTATATTTTGTCCGCAGTTTGTATTTGACAACCTTTGTATGATAAAGCACCAGGACAAGCCATAAATAGCTATAATACAGGAGACTTTTATCTTTCAGAAACATGATATTTCTCTTGACTCACAAATATTAATAAGGTGAAGTGCTATTTTGTTAACAGGAAACATGCTTATAAGAGTAAACGCCAGCAATAAAATAACAGTGTAATATGACAAAATATTATATTTAAGTTACATTATTCATTATCAGTCACAAAAACCAGAGTTTCTGCACAGCACCCCGCAAGCAATCGTCTAACGTTTCACAAAATGTATGAAGTTCGAAAATAAAAACAAAACACGAAAAACTTACATACTACAAGAAAATATAATACAAAAGGTTCTAATGGATTGTAAAAAATAGATGAATGAAAATGTAAAAAGTTCTATGCTAATTTGGGCCTTAGTCCCTATGCATGATGTGAAACGGTTAGGCTGTAAGCAAACTAGTCTGGAAGCCTTCCGTTGTACGATGCTCTTTCGTTGTCGCATTCCGTCCGTGCTTAAGCTACGTAGTAATAAATAATTGTCGTCGGTGTTGGTCTAGGCTTAGGTATGGAGTTGGCCTAGCCGTGGATGAGATGGCCATGGCCGAGGGCTGGGGCGGCGACTACGGCGTGGGCTGCAGGGTGTGCCGCGTGTCCGGTCCTGCTGACTACCGCGTTGAAACTAAAAGAGTATGAGAAAAATGTCAATAAGTCAATCGTTAATTGGCTATAGCAGTAGTAAAGAGTAATGTATTGTGTGTAATAACCATTACTTGATTACAATTATCGCCAAAAGCTTCACAACAGTGTTTCTGCTATCAGGTAGTGATATTCTTTAGAATCATCTTTAATATGAAAGTTACAATTATTCGCCAAGCCAGCGTATTTGCCTTGATCGTTAAATCTGTAGCACTTTATTATAATAAAACTGCTAAAAGCAAAGTAATATGCTACTTTACGCCAATAACCATTCATGACTACAACTCAGAGCTGCTACTGAGAATGTCGTCGTTAGATGACCAATAACGTAGACAATACGTAAAAGTTATAAAAAAAAACATTTTTAATCTTCCTCACCCATTATGGTCATCAGCAGAGTAGTTGACGGTGCGCACGGTGCCGTCGGGTTCGACGAGGGAGTACTGGCCCTTCACGACATCACCATCGCGCGCTTCCCATTGGCTCTTCTGATCGCCGGTGTGGCCGTCAGCAACTCCATAGTTGAACTGGTAGCGGGGGTGGGCCTGGAATTTATATGAGGTAGATTTTGGTAAGAGTGTTTGAACAAATCACCCTAATAGTTTCGTTTTAATGCCTTCATTGCTTTGCTAAACCACATTTTAGTCAAGTCCTTAGAAATGTTAGTTTCCTAATAATGCGGCTTTTAGACTGTACAAAAAATAGCGTTTCAATTTTGCTGTTTGGCACATGGAAGAATGGTGGCGATACGTGAAAGATGATATTATGATAATTTTACCTTTCTAGGACGTGATTACTCACATAATGACTTGGAGAAAGAATTAAGCAATAGCAGAAAAAAAAACTTGCTTTGCAAATATATAGTTTGGGATAAGGACAAGAGAAAAATGATGATGGTTTGAAGAAATAGAATAAAATATCCAGGGAAGCACCTACTGAATAAAAACGTTCTACGCACGCTTGTGACTCTGCATCATGCCTTTTTACACACGAACAAAAAAGTGCGAAAATAGCGTGGTCAATATATCACACGTTATTTTATTTATGTGAATTGCCCCTCGTTTTATATTACTCCAACAATTAATATTTGTAACGATTCTTTTAGTCATAAATGAAGTTGCTGTTTTGAAAAAGTATTATTTATTAAGCTATAATTCAATACTTACACAGTATTTTCTATTGCAAGAACACGCAATTAAATTAATATAGGAAACAAGGCTCTAAATCTTTTAACTTTCGCGATTATTTTAGTAGATTTCAGCGAATCAACCATACTATTCAGTATTATAAAATACAAATCATTAACTGTTGCTTTGTACTTTATTGACCTTCCACCCTGGAAAGGTTTCAGGGTTATACACAAGCATGTGTTAGCCTTCCAAATTCAATTTAGAAAAGCAGATCAACCATTTGATTAACTCTCTCAAATCATATTCTAATTTAAAATGAATAAGCGCCGCTTGCGCAGCGATGACGTGACAGGCAATGCCTCAGATCGCATTATTTTGGATCAGCTATATAGTAGAAACGAAGTATAGGGTCGGCAATCCGGACAGTACTTTTGAGTGTGTTATGCTAGAATATATCAATCTGTAAAACTTTGTATTTAATTAGTTTAATACTCACATATATCTCAACAGGGGCTGCGGCGTGCGCGAGGGCTGGGCGGTAAACCGGCGCGTGCGCAACCACGGCGCCGTGACCTGCAAGCGACCTGACGTCATTACACATACGTAGTACTCCTGGTTATGTACAGGAATCGTTTGAGCTTATCTGGAAAACCTACAGCAGCTTCCCATAGAACAGATATTAGATAAACAACAGTAGGAAGGCAGTGGAATATTTTCAAAAGTAGGTAAATTTGAATAGGAAGTTTAACAGATACTTGACCACCAATAAGTGAATACACAAACAAACCAAGTTTGTGATTTTGCACCTGTATGCAGCACCTGCATTCTACCCTATGGTAACCGACTATGATCCTTAAAACTCCATCCTTCGTCCACGTTCATATACCAGACCAGACACAGTTTTAGGAAGCAGTGTAAAACAACGCAGTTCCGTCTGAAGAAACTAACTCTTTCAGTTCTATGAATTAAAATCCTTCAGCACTATCCACCAAAATGTACTATTACACTCTAAACCATCATCATCATCATTTCAGCCTTAAGACGTCCACTGCTGGACATAGACCTCCAGCAGAAGGGGGGCATTTGCCATAATCGCCACGCTTGGCAGGCGGGTTGGCGATCGCAGTATGTTTTTTTTTTTTTTAAAGGTACAGTGAACGCTGCTGCCCATTCTCTGGCAAGTCCCTTAGTCACCTCTTACGACACCTACGGGAAGATATGGGATGGTGCTATTCTTTACGTCCGACACCATACGGAACTCTAAACCATACCTAATCCATATCCCAAAGCCGGCGCTGCAATAGCCGGTGCGGCGGCAGCGTATCCTCCGTAGCCGCCATAGCCATGCGCAAGGGCAGGGGCGCCGAGCACGATGCTTTGTGTTGACAGTGCACCGTGACCCGCAGCGAGCAATCCTGCGCGCGCGACGCCTACCAACGCACATGCGAATAACACCTGTGGCGGGAAGAGGGTTATGTTAACTTTTATTGTAGGAATTTAGAATATCACTAATGGAAACGAATACTTTTCTATTCCATTGTAACAGAATATAACACCAAGCCTTAAATCCACGGGGTTTAATTCCCATGTAATTCAAACTTATAGCCATCAACCAGGCACGAATTCAAACTCTGGGCTGCTACTGAGAAATAGCTGATGAAAAAACCATGACCTGGGCATTGAACCCAGGAACACAGTAGTCGCGCTAGTGACCATTAGGCCAACGAGGCAGTCATTAAGGGGCACATTACTTTTATTTTTCACATTTAAACTTCGAACAAATTTCACCAATGTCACAGAATACAATCGGTATTTCCAAACTGCGTTCGAGAGCTAATTGTGCCAGTTTTCTATAGCAAAGGTAAAGCTGACAACTCATGAACGCAGTTTACATGTGATGATCGTGTTCCGTTTAAGAGGTGAAACCGCCGTTACTATTTTCAATGAAATCGAAATAGATCTTCAAAATTGTATTTGAATTCGCAATGTTTAACACATTTAGCCAAAATTTTCGAGAGAGAAAACTGCGTCGTTAATAGGGAATGCCAATGGGAAAACTATTTTTTTCAGTTGTTATGTTAACATCACACATGTCATAAACTATACTTTTCTTGGTAAAAAACGACCCCGAGATAAAAAAATATCACAATAATTTGACCCCCCCATTGATCATGGTTTCTTCAGAACATTTTCCCATATCCAACTCAATGTATTGTTACAAACAAGCATCTCACAACTCAAAAACTTTACTACCAGCTCACAAAACCACAAAAAATGACCACAAGTGTCACCAAGCACTCATAAACTCAAAATCACTTTACCTTAGCGAACATTGTGTTTAAGGTTTGTCTAAGTTCAAACTGTACGTCACTCTAAGCTCTAGGGCTTGTTGTGTGCCTAATTCTAAGATACCGGGCGTTTATATAGAGGCTGTATGTCCTATAGATACAGGCTAGGGTCCCAGTCGGGTGTGTCGCAGGAAACTGTATGTAGCTACATGTATGTGGCGGTGGGCGCTGCCGCAAACTAGATCGGTGGCATATGTTGGATACGCTTGTCTTTTGTTTTTGATATAGATTTAAAAACAGAAGGGTCTGATTCAGTAATAAGTATCCTGAAACCGTGATAACAGTTTAAAAAATATAGGGCTAGATTTTTTTTAACAAACACATGCCCAGATTAAAAATCAAGAGCTCTAATTATCATCGACTCAGATGTCATCAAGATTTATCATGAAGCTCCGAACTTGAAGAAAAGAATTCAGAAAATTATTAAATAGGCAAGTAGTTTTTGAGAAGGAAAATAGGTACAACTCAGGTTGTTTCCTTATAAAATGCCGACCAGCTTATATTCCCATCGACTTGTTTCAAGAGCCTTTTAGGTCATAATAAGATATAAAACAAAAAAATTAAACCGAAATAATAATTGTGTCGTATCCATACAATACTCGCGACTACGTATAGTTCAAAGTGTTCTGCGCCAAGAATTGGTATCAGAATAGTAAATAAATACATTTATACCACACAGTTGTACCCACTGTAAGTACATTCTATATAAAATAAATTAATCTGAAACACGCAGCATAGGTACCTTATTGAATTATTGTCTTTGAGACAGTCAGTTTTATCCAGCTACCAACTTCGGTCATTGTTAAAATAATTGTTTATCTAACGTCACGGTTTTAGAGCAAACCCTTTGAGTTAGAAATAGTTAGTAACTAACACTTCATCTATTTTTGAGGCTCTTTGACTCAAATTACATAATGGCTTCTATGGTTATAAGTATAAAATGCAAATTACATTAATCTATGTTATATCTTAGTAGACGCTGGCTACAATCATCAGAAGTCATCTAAGGTAAAAAGGATATGGTGAAACACTATAGTGTGTGTAATATCAAGCATAGCACTCTATTACACTTACTATTCACATGTTGAAGACTCTTCCTCTGATGTTTCAACGTAACTAAAGGAACTTTAATATTCATAAGGCGGTGTTATTTTCTTTCTTCATTGTGCTGATCTTAACATGCCCAAGCAGGGTGAAATGTATGCGCCGCATGCGTATTGCAACCATAAACCAAGTTTTCCCATTAAATAGTCCTAATGCAGTAAAAAAGTAAAACTTATAATAATATGATTACTGTAAGCGGGTAGCAGGCTGGCCACATAAAAACTAGTATATATGAAATATTAATAGGACACATGTAACATTCATTATCTCCAATATCACAATTCGTACTTTACTGAAAAAAAAACTTCTAGGTCTAAAATGGGTGAGTGCCAAATGTTGCCTGTCCATACTAGAAGCATGAACTCATTGTCGCCATAAACAAGCCTTGGGAAAATCGCTCACGTCGACAACTTTGGTTGTTTCGTGTTAGTTATGCATTGTCTTACAAGAGTCGAGCCAAATTGGGCGAGAATTGTGTCGAACTGTTATTTATCGATACATTCTTTAAAATAAATTATTTGCTTTTTAGGGAAACAATCGCTGTGAAGGCTGCTAGGCTGAAATGGGATTGGGTGGGTCACGTCAGCCGCATGCAGGATGACCGCTGGGCAAAAGGCAACACATGTTGGTTGCCGGAAGACAAAAGAAGAAGAAAAGAGGTGGCGTAACGATATGGACGCGTACCACGAGGGCTGGTTTGAGGCGGCACAGGAAAAAAATACAATTTTATAAAGAATGCACGTAATTAAGGTACAACATGCATCTCCATGTAAGACAAGTTAAAAGCCTCGATAGTGACATATGATAAGAACAATGCGCGTGCGCTTGACATAAAAGCATTCTAGACACCCACGGTTATCTGGTTATTTGATGTGGTTACGATCACTGATGATGAAAACAAAAAAGAAACCACGTGTTGTTGTGACCATTGAGTGCGTAGTGACCTCCAAAACAAATAAAGGTCAACTACTTTTTAACCGCGCCGCACTTACTGGCAGCAGATACAAAATTTGCACTTTACTCCTGTCGCACATTTGGTCTCGAGGCGCGAGGATCTGATCGACGACGAAGTGGTTTCAAGTTCAAATCTGGATCATAACTTCACTTTTTGGATTTTTATATGTTTTGTTTGTGGTGTATTCGAGTTCATAACCAGCCAAGAAACACTTTTTATTGAGGAGAACTTTATTTTTTATCTCATTTTATCTTTTTCTGAACACTAATTATGGCGCTAAACCGCACCCCATCAACTTCATCACCTTCTAACCTCCATGTCTCCGAACCCGACTTGTCTACCAAGGCGCTAGATCTAGAACATAATGTAACAATGAGGAAACGCAAGTTTCAAGAGGTGGATGAAATAAATGTGTTTATGACTGAGATGAGGAAGCTTTTCTCAGATTTTGAAAGGAAACAAAATGAAAAATATAATACTCTACAGATATCTGTTAATGAGCTAAAGGAACTCAACTCTTCTATTAAAAAATCAGCTGACTTTGTCTCTGGTAAATACGATGACCTGCTGAAAGAATTTGGCAAGTTAACTGCTGAGCGAAAAGAAAATCTCGCATATATCCAGTTGTTAGAAGAAAAAGTCGAAATCCTGGAAAGATATCAGAAGGCCTCTTGCTTGGAACTTAGAAATATACCTACCCGTACAAACGAATCCAAAGATGATCTTTCTAAGATTATCATCAACACCGGCAAAACTCTGAACCTACACATCAATAAAACTGACATAAAGGATATCTACAGGTTGAAAACTAAATCGGAATCGAATAAACCCATTTTAATTAATTTCACAACAGTTATCATGAAAGAAGATTTACTAAACTCAGTGAAAAACTACAACAAATCTCATAGCCACAATAAACTTTCAACTGTTAAGTTGCATCTGGAAGGCCCAGACAAACCTATTTTTATATCTGAAAGCTTAACATATAAGGCCAAGAGACTATACTACTTGGCACGAGAATTTTCTAAAGCCAACGATTTTAAGTTCTGTTGGACTGCTCATGGCAGGATTTATATTCGCAAGAAGGAGGGTGCAAATTCCTACTCGATAAACTCTGAGTCAGACTTGGAAAAAATGGCTTTAGAAAATTGACTAGTAATAAGGTACTATAATTGTTACTGTTACCTTTTTGTGCTAATAATTTTTTACTTAAAACATCATGCTAATTGTTATTCAACTTTTTATTCTTGTTTTACCATACTTACACGTAGAAAAACATACACCTTTCACATAAATGGCAAAAAACACTTATATTATTACCTACACACGTTCATCATTACTACACATATACATAAAAAACACCTACATACTTTAACTAATAATTTACCTCGTATTACACTTACACACGCACAATCATACCCTTGCTCACTGACACCTTCAAACATTCATGGAGCTTTCATCAGTCATCAGGATCCTTCATTAAGATTATCGTACAAGTTTCACTATACCTATAATGCCTTAACCAGAGTAGTCCAGCCATATCAAGGTTGCCATCTAATCTTGAATCCTTGTTCAACTTTCAACTCGGAATATGGATAATGAAATCATTAGTATTACAGAGGATTTAGAGAATCTTTCCGTTACCAATGCACATTTATGTTCTCCAGAACAATGCCACACATATTTAGGTTGTGTACCTAATGGACTGAAATTCTTCCATCTCAATATAAGAAGCCTTGGCAATACCTCCAATTTTCATAATCTTTCAATACTACTAAACCGAATTAAACTAGAATTTGACGTTATTGTATTATCTGAGTGCTGGCTAAGCAAATGTCCTATGTTACCTCCCATGACTGGGTTTGTTGTACACACGTCCGAATTTGCAAATCAGAACGATGGCATAGTAGTGTATACTAAATTAAACTTACGCTGCACAGTGGTGGCACATACCATTCGCGACGCAAATTGTATCATACTCCAAATTAACTCTGACGTAGCACTTATAGCAATTTATCGCTCTCCATCATATCGGAACACCCAAAATTTTATTGATAGCTTGGATGAAACTCTCGATTTGTTAAAAACATTTAAAACAATTGTCTTACTTGGAGATATAAATATTAATATTTTACCAAATAATAACGATACAAATGCGGACTCGTATCTGAATACAGTTGCTTCGCATGGAATGCTACCTGGTCACCTATTCCCTACCCGTAATCAAAATTGTTTGGATCACGCTATTATTAAATCTAATAAACCTGCAATCGTTCTTGTTCTCGACTCATATATCACAGATCATGCCCCCGTAATTATTTTTTGCAAACTTAACACTGAGTCTCCTAAATTTACTCACTCACGTAGCCGCGTTGATATTGATGCTTGTGTGACAACGCTAGAAAGTACCGATTTTTCATCTGTAACAGACAACAATATTGATGCCAACCACGCTGCAGCTACTCTTGTTGATATAGTCTCCTCGGTAGTTGCAAAGAATACAACTGTCAGTATTATTCCCAGTAGAAAAAGAATTCTCAAACCGTGGATTACTCCAGGGCTATTGAAATGTATACGTAATCGTGACAATCTTTATCGTAAAACAAAACGAGATCCCGGTAACTACATTCATAAAGTAACATACACACGTTATAGAAACTTTTGTAATCATTTACTGAAACAACTGAAATGCCAGTATGAGAGATCTGAATTCCTGAAACACCGTAAAAATCCAAAAGCCACTTGGAATCTCATCAAAACGATTTCTAACTTAAAAACTAACAAAACTCCTCCAAATGAACTTCTGTATCTTCATTCAGATCCAGGACTGTCACTCAATCACGTTAACGACTTCTTCGCAAGTGTGGGAAAGACTCTGGCATCCAAAATTACAAGCGAAACTTTTGACTCCCAGTCTGATATTGGTAATGGGGTACCACAGGACTCAATGGCCTTATTTGGTACAGATTATGAAGAGATTGAAAAAATTATCCTTGGTTTGAAACTTAATACCGCAGTTGGCTGGGATGGCATATCCTCAACCCTAATTAGAGCCGCTAGAAATACTCTTATCCCTATTATCTCCCATGTCTTCAATCTCGTTTTCGAAACCGGGGTTTTTCCCACTGTGTTCAAAAGGGCCATTGTACACCCTATTTATAAAAGTGGGGACAGGGCCAGTGTCAACAACTATAGACCTATCTCAGTGCTCACTATTCTTTCTAAGATTCTTGAAAAAATTTTAAATAGTAGACTTCTCAGTTATTTGAACAAAAACAAAATTATTGCTGAAAATCAATACGGATTTCGGTCTGGTAAAAGCACAGAAGATGCTGTACTTGATTTAACTGGAGCTATTGCTAACAATTTGCATCATAGACACAAAACAATAGCTATTTTTCTAGACCTCTCAAAGGCATTTGACACTGTCTCTGTCCCGCTTTTGCTCAAGAGATTGTCTCAGATTGGGGTAAGGGGATTGCCCCTGGATATCTTTAAAAGCTACCTTAGTAACCGCTCGCAGGTTGTAAAGATCGGTAACCATACAAGTGAAGAACAGTTTCTCTCCTACGGAGTTCCTCAGGGCAGTGTCCTAGGGCCCACCATCTTCCTTATTTATATAAACAGTCTCTGTAAACTGTCCCTTACAAATTGCAAAATCATAACGTATGCGGATGACACCGTGTTGTTAGTTCATGGTAGTGACTGGGCGGACGTGCAGTTTCATGCGGAATCAGCCCTACGAGATATTATGAATTGGTTAAATAACAACTTGCTCACCCTGAACTTAGAAAAAAACTAAATTCATAACGTTTGCACCTCGGCTTATATCACAACCAGATTCCTCCTTCACACTAACTGCTCACAAATCCCACTCGAACACAAGTACAACTTGCAACTGTACTACAATTACGCGTACAAATGAAATTAAATATTTAGGGGTGATTATAGATAGCACTATGACCTGGAACGGACAGATTGGGTCTTTGGTTTCACGTGTCAGAAAGTTAATATTTGTGTTTAAAAACCTCAGAACCTCGGCAGATCTTGTAACATTAAAAACCGTTTACTTTGCACTGGCACATTCCGTAATAACCTACTGCATTACCGCGTGGGGATGCTCTGGTAAATGCCTTCTACTTCGTCTGGAAAGAGCACAAAGAGCTGTTCTAAAAGTCATGGCACATAAACCAATTCGCTTCCCCACGCACGACTTGTATGCTTTATGGAAAGTGCTTACTGTAAGGAAGGCATTTCTGGTATCGACTTTGTTACGTAAGCATACTGATATAAAATATGACCCTAATCTCAATACTCAAAAACGTCGAGTTAACAGAATATGCCCGACAGAGAGTGTCAATCTCACAATTGTGAGAAGACAATATAATTTTTTAAGTCCTGTTATTTATAACAAAATTAATGAGAAATTACATATCTATCCGCTCTCGTCACGAGAGTGTAAACTAAAAAATGGCTCCAAAACATGACTTATGAGGAAACAGAGAGCCTCATAAAAATTTAAATTATATTTGTTCACATCCTCAGCATACACATACACGTACCCTTCCCACACACACACTCACACACACACACACACTGACGCGCGCACTTTCACACACTTCCGTAACACACACACACTCACTTACTCTCTCACACACACTTACTCACTCACACACTTCCTTATATTTGCTACAAGTATCATTAACTTGTTTAGTTTTAGTTTTATTATTATTAAATGTTTAACTAGTTTCTACCTACTTATAAGCACCAAAATTATTGTTAAGGAACTTCTGTTGCCCTTCGCTCCAGGGGTGGGCGCTAATAACTGCGACACAGTTACTAAACTAACGCAGTATTAACGTACACAAAAATTGTTATAATCTTTTTTGTTCCAATAAAATATTTGTATTTGTATTTGTACTGATAGGCATTAAGGGACTATACAACTTTTATAAGATTGACATGGACAATTGCAACCTTTTCATAACAAAAGGAAACTGTGACTGCAAATAAATCAGGTGTGGTAGTATAGTCCATCTCAGAGAGCTTTCTTGATAGGTTCAACATTATGGGCTGATTATGCTATATAAGCAGAATATTCCCACAGCCGGAGCACAGGTCTCCTGCCAATGAGAGGGGATAGTTGGAAGGTGTCACAAGTCTTCGAATTTTTGGTTCTGGGACTTGGCTGTTCCTCAAGATGTTTCCGTGTCCGTTTTGAGAGCAGTAGTGATGACAAAAAAAGTTTCGAACCCATGACTTACTGCTCGTAAATCGAGACCGCCACTGGGCCTCAATACTTTTACATATATTATAAGTAGGGGGATCTTATAATAATATGTGTAAAAGTATTGTTGACCATAACATTCTTAAAAATGTAAGTGTAAAATTCTACATAATGTAAACATCACCGAAGTGTCAGTGACAGTGAAATTTAATTTAGATACAACAGTGAATGAATCACTACAAAGGTATTTGTATAAGCATAGTCCGAAAATAGCTCTCAAACTAGTTAGCACTGAATTAAAATTAGATCTACTAACAAACCACACTGCATTTATTAAAGTCTGGTTCCTCTGTTACCATTAGGTATCTGGAATATAATAAGTTTTACGTTGGGAAAATTTTTCGTAGCCCAATACTGAAAAATCGACTCGATTTCGAGTTTCAATTTTTTGAGTTTTTTCCGCTTTAAAGACCTACTGATTCTGCCCATGAAGTATGAATTAAATAAATATTTTGAAGGTCCGAATTGCTAAGAAGATAAATTACAAGCCATCCCATCTTTTCTTAAGGTTTTTTTTGATTATTCGGGACATGTTTAGGAAAGCCATTGAAGGCTCTTCATGTGTAGTGTCTATGTGCATTTCACTGTTCTCTGCGTATGTATAAATATATACGCCCATACGATATTGAAAACTAAACCTATACAAAATCAAAAATATATTGTATCTTGAAACTTTGTCATTTTCTTCGTTTTTAAAAAACAAACAAAACTATTAATTTCTCCAGTATCGTGGGTGCGTTTATAAACATTTAAACTTACATGCGCAAACAGCTAGACCCGAAACAACAACCTATAGGCCACACAATCTTTGTTTCGTGCGGGAATCGAATCCGCGAGCACCGCAGCAGTCAATCTCTCAGCCACTGCCTCGAGTTATAAAATACGAACAGCTCGCACAGCAAAACCACACCTTAAATCGGGGTGTGAGCGTCTACCGCACAGTCTCGGATGTCAAGTGGCTGTGACTCATCTATCCGAGATCATTGACCTCGCCGCGGTTATCTCAAGCCTCATTGGGCAACGCGGGCACCAAGCCCCGTTAAAGATGGTTTCACACCGGAGAATGGATGGGCTAGAATCTTATTTTTGTATTTCATAATTTCAATTCACGTCCCACCCATCTTTGATGTGAAAGGTCTCTATCTAAAGCTTGCGGACTGATATGTGAGACGAGAATTGAAATAGGTTATACATAGTCCAACATGGGTTGACCAATAGAAATCCACGCAAGAGCAAGACATAATTATATCTATCGATAAACGGGTCACCGAGATATAAATTCTCGCCTATCCCATCTACTCCTCGCTTCGCCGATGTGATACCACCTTTATGACTACCTACATAATGCGCCCGTTTACATGATGTTGCAAGTTGAACGAGTTTTTACACGTATTTGCATGCGTGATGAAGATTTAGTCTTGTGAAATTGTTTTGCATACTTGTTGACGTTGATACCATGGTGTTGATGTAGAAAAGATAGTGTTTGGACAAGTTGTGTGGTTATGAGGGAAATGTAGTTAGATTAAGATATAAATTATTAGGTTTACTGGCCAATAACCTGGCTACTATTCTGTAGGTAGCTGTTTTTCCTTGTATTTCAACACAAACTGCTATAACAGTTTATAATAATATAATATTATTATGACGGTTTTATTGCGTCCTTTACTAGTAAAAACCAATATATCTTTAACTAAAGCTAACTTACGGCGTTAGTTATCTATTACGTTCATTTTTTATTTGTTATTCCTCACTAATCAGCTTTTGAATGGGGTGACAAATTATGCATGCATACTAAGCGTTTGTTATATTAATTAATTTATCTTATTGGTATGATAGATTTTATTATTGTTCAGCACATAAACGTCAGCAATGATTGCTGTACTACTAATAAAAATGTTTGCAAATTGATAAATATCCCTACGATATTACTCAGAAACACAAGATCTGAAATGTTTGATTCCACAGTCACTACGAGAGCAGGATGCGAAGAAAGTGGTAGAGGACAAGGGAGGAAGCAGAATTGATAGAGCGTAAATCACTTCGAATGAAAAGACAAAAGATTTTACCCAATATTTGTTGATACCTTCGATCGTGTTAACACCACGCACGGTGGTGTGCAAAATGCATTGTCAAGCAACATGTTACAATTCCTTACACTACTGATATCGATAAATTATATATTTTGAAATACATACGTGTTCTTTAGCGATTTATTACTGCATGAGGCTTTGCCGAATATAAATCATAGCGATTGAGCAATTTGTCTCACATTACATGAAAGCAGGTAGCAAGTGGTGCCAAGAGTTATAGTGTTCAAATTATATTAATTTGATGTAATGACTCGGTAATCTATTTTAAGTGATGCGCTTGCTATATATTTTGTAACTGGTCTACTTTTAATAGATAATATTCTTGTTGTATCATCAATTCAAACCAAAAAGTAATTGCGAGCAATTTATAAAATTCCAGCAGTGATCAGTGACCCACTGACCAGTATATTGATTGGTAGTTTTAAACATTTTACTATATGTAGAGCCAACTTGTTTTTTAATAAAAAAGTAATGAGCACAACTACTTTTCCATGATCATATTAGTTTGTTAAGATTAATAGATTATAATATTATATTTTTGAGAATGTTTACTTAAGTATTTTCTTATTTTATTCTTTGGTAATGTGTGGAAGATAAGTAGGTGGCCTTCTGGTTGATCTCAGTTGACCTCCAGGTACGAACATCTAGAATTCAGTGGAATTTGCCCATTAATTTGCCCATTTTGATTTGGTATATCGTTTTCGTTTGTCATCAACTTCTAAGATGACGCCTTGAGCACATCTATAAAAGAGTTACCACTCTTAGTGTCAGCGACCCCAAAATCCCACCGGGACATATCTGAACCTACCTGCCTCTACATACTTGCGAATATCTTTTCAGAAATTACTCTATAATTAAGTTATTTAGTACAACATTCACCGTAGTGTATAGTTGCGCAAACCATTCATCAAATATGGGCGCTTTTGCACCCACGCTCATACTCGTATGCAACTGGATTCCTATGAGAATAATATTGAATTACCCGCGATATATTCGTAAATCAATACCAGCATGCCTTTGACGAAATCATATATGCTTTAAGAAATCAACTGTTGTTATGAGAGAATTTATGTATGAGCATTCAATTTGTAGGCAAATTAGGCAATTATCTGCTGAAATAAAGCTGAAGTTTGGTAACAATTTGTGAGTGATACCAGTAAGGTAGCTTGTCAGAACCCACTCATGGGTCTATTGACAGATTTATTAAAGTCGAATTGGACATTTATTTGAGAAATGTGGGAGAACGTGTTGTCAATTTATAAGAAAACAATACATCATTAAGTCAAGTCGATACTGCTGATTTCAATATCAATCTGAATCAGCTGTCGAGGTGGTTCATAGTCATATCCTATTCTAAAAATGGTAGACGGTTAGTAGAGGTCGGCAGTAGAGATAAAGATAAAGACACCAAAGAGGGGGCAAAAGATAAAAAAAAGTAAAGGTGGGGGGGTAAAGATTTGAAGTAGTCTTCCAGAAGGAAGACTACTTCAAATCTTTGAATGTATAAATGTTGATTTTTAGAGCAGTACAATATTTAAGACCCTTTTAAAAAAACAGTTCTTATCTTAAAATAGTCTATTAAATCGAAGTGTCGCAACCGGAAACGTGTCCTTTATTTTAGTTACATTAGCATAACACCATCAAAAACGAGTCCAAACTACCAACAAGACCTCGTCCAACGTGTCCTTAACACATATGCATTAATATATTTAAATTAAATGCCACCATCACGAATCGATCTATCACTATAACAGTCAGAAACTAAATTATTAATAGTTAATGCAATAATGTTTTACAGGTGATCTATTTGATATATTAACTTCCATTAGGTGATAATAATATGCAAGTAGTAAACTGTAATTAGCAAGCGGAATTTAAATTCATAGTAATAATTGCAAGTCATATTTTAGGGGCGTTAGTTTGTTACTAACAGATTTCAGTGGTCGATGAAATCGCTTGTTCGTGAAACCTATATTGTAATTTAGCCTAGATATAGTTACCTTAGTAGAGGTTTCTGATGTGCAAGTATCCATAGGTATTGGGTATTATACCTAGGAGGTGACTAAAGAGGTATTACAGTATTTTTTGATCTACAACCAGTAACTACTTTGTATGTCAGACACCTGTCTACAGGTGTCTGACATACAAAGTAGACACACATGGGTAATTAGGTACTTTCCGTATTGTTTGTCACTGCTGTTTTTATCAGTGATGATTGGTTGCAATTTGGAAAATTAAACATAAAACGAAAAAAAGAGAGATGAGGAAACTCAAAATATAATCCTTAAACTCATGTTTAACCTCAAACCAACGTTTCAATATGAAATTGCTGTGTCACCCAGATCCAAAAATTACGAACAAAATATAATTGAATAAATTGCATTTTCAGTTTCTGATTCAAGTCTTGTTCACAATGCACGACAGCTTTCAAAGTCTAGTTCATAATCTATTATAATAAGCAACAATATAATTCACGCGTGTCAATCTCACTATAGATTTCGTAACTCAACGTGTCAACTTGTCACTGAGGCACGACTTCATTATTCGTAGGTCTGATCTAGACAGACTTGCAACATTGTAAAGTTATGTAAAGTAGATTGAAAAGAGTTCTCAGAAACATTCAAAAAAGGTAGGTATGTAAATGCAGTTAGAAACAGAAATAAAATTATTTTTATTTGGAATTCCAAATAAACATAATTTATTTGGCATAATTTATTAATTTTAATGAAAAACAAAAACACCATTAAAATATACAAAATTGTTAAAACAAGAAAAACTAAAAATGCCAAAAGGGCCTCAGCTCAGCATAATTTCAGATGGCAACACAAGGAGTACCAACTAAAGATTTTTAACTGCAGCCCACGAGTGCCAATCGTGACATGTCAAGTGGATGCTTCTGTCCAAAGGATACTGTGATACTTCTGAAATAATAAAGAGAGGTGTAAAAACTAAAAAAAAACATTCATGTTGTATTTATGTTGTCAGCACTTTCATCAGACCAACGCAGCTTAGCCAAAAACATTAAGTTTTTGTCAGTCCAGTACAGATGATCTGAATGAATCTTTGTCTGACCGAGGGTATCAAGGGTCCCGTCGGGGCTGCGGGTTGTTCGAAAGAGATACCGCGGCCTCGACACAAAGGGCTAAGAAGAGGGAGGAGTCAATTGGTGATTGCCCATCCCCAAAAAAAAAAAAGGTGTCAAGGGTATCAAATACCCATAATAGAGTTACGAAAGTCGATCGCGTAGTTTCTCCATTTAAAAAACTGATATTTAACTGCATCCAGTTACACTGCAAGGAAGGTTAGGCGAATGACAATGATTGTAAGCAGAATGCGAAAACGCAACAAGGTTGTATAGTTTGATGTAATAGGTGCTGTAGTATATCGGAAACGTTCTCTGCAAGTTCCGTCACTTCATTCATAAGAAGCAACAGTTTCTCAACCATTTCACGCATAATGAGCACATAGACGGCAATCCTCAAGTATGTTAATAACAGTCATAAATTTATTAAAAAAAATATGTAAATTTATTTCCCTTTTTGCATTTTACGATCTTTTACATAAATCATGCTTTCAATTTCCTAAAGATATTCACTCATAGATTGTTATCCTTTCGACATATTTATGGAGTTATCTATTGTGAACATAGATGTTGATATTTTTAATGCTAGACTTATTCTAAGGAATTCCGTGAAAATGTTCCTGAAATCAAATTTTCCGATGATTTACTAATGCAGGTAAAAAAGAAAAGTAATTTCAAACAAAAATTTCAATTTCTTCTTTATCTCGAATCGATGACTCAGATTTTGTCCAACCAGAGCGTAGCAATCTGATCCGCTTTCGTTTGCTTTATCCAGATCCTGGAAGGTACAATGTCAACATTGTCAACCTATGTATATGAGAAAAGTACCTAACTATGTACTTTAATGAAAAACTAACAAACAACTATAAAAAGTCATCAAAATACTGCTCCTCAACGCTGTCAGCCTACTTATGTATATTAGATACGAAACTATACTGATGAGTTTCGACGAATGTTGAACAGCTTTGCCTTCAAATTAAACCAAATGGGCCTAGTAGCGCAATCTATTGCCACTCGACTGTATTTAAGCTTTATGAATGAGGCTTTTATGAAGAATACAAGCATTAAATTCCAATTAAAATAATCTATGAATTCTTTAGTACATTATACGTTGATTCTACTTCTTTTTTTTTTTTGTTTGGATGGTGGAAAATCATCAAACCCCTCCCGCTCTAAAAACTACTCATGTTCCTTCTTAGCCCTTGTGCCGAGGCCGCGGTATCTCTTTCAAATAACCCGCAGCGTCGACGGGTTCCTAATAGCCTTGAATTTCCCAATGCTGAAATCCCCCATTTATCCCTTACCTATTAAAGCCTCTCTCATATTTTTCCAAGTACTTCTTTCTTGTGCTACCATGAACTATAGCCATCGTAGTGCGTTTCCAGTTCATCCCGCTACCTACTTACTTCTTTTTGTATTAAAAAGTAAATGACTGCATTCAGTGTTTAAAATTAATGCCATAATAAATATTATAAGGTTGCCAAGCACCAAACTTTAAATTCTTATGTACTCAACACACTGTGGTCTGACCTGTAACTTAATCTTAATTTCGTCGTTCTATCAGGTTTCCTCAGGAACAAGATTATGTCTTGCAACAGCGGATAGGATAACTGACAGTTAAGAACGGATAAAATACTTGGCGGGCGGATTTAGGTAATTATGTAATTAAGAAATCAAGTTAAATCTTTATTAAAAGGCAACATTGTAAGAAACACTTTGTGAAAGACTGTGTGATAGACGATATGGGTAAAAGGAAGGTGAGATGAGATGACGAGTTATAGAGGAGTAAGCCAGAAGAGGACATGCTGCGCTAACCCCATATAAATTGGTATAAGAGCAGGAGGATGATGAAAGGAACACTTTGAAACTAAATAAAAACGGATATTGTAATGGACTATTTCGGTTATGTGGTATATCCCTCTATATTATCGGCTCTTAGACGCGCGTGCCCACTCACTACCGCCGCTCACAGCTGACTGGCTGCTTTACGACCGCACGTGCGCTAGAGATGACATAATGCTTCCTTCTCTTTCACTCACAGACACTACATCCCTTCCTTGTTTTATTAATTTTTAATAAACTATAATTTTATATATTCCTTAATTCTGATTTTTTTAAATTTTGATTATCTTCAATCTCCTCTTCTGATCTTTCTTCTACTACCATTTCTAAATTCTGTCCATTGATTTCTTTGTTCACGGGTTTCCATTCTCCCTAATATATTTTTTTAATTCAATATGTTTCGTCTTAACTGCTGTCCTGTTTCGTCGTTCTGTACCTCCACATCTCCCCCGTTTCTTGACTTAACCGTATGCGTGGCTATATCAAAATTAAGATTAAGTTTATTCGTTTTGTTGGCATTCTTTACATACACTTTATCTGTCACTTGTAAGTCAACATCACGTGCTCTTCGTCTTTTATCAGTATACTCTCACCCTTTTTGTTCTTTGTCTTTATCTCTTACATCTATGTCTCCAAAACTTTGTTCTGCAATTTCTATCATTGGAATCTTGTTCCTAAATTTCATTTGAAAGAATAGCTCAGCGGTGTTTTCCCAGTCACACTATGTGGGGTTGGTATTGTACATTGTCAAATATTCCGTCAATGCTTCTTTCCAGCTTTTTCTTTCTACTTGGCATATTTTGAGGCGTTTAGAGACAGCATTGTCTCTATTCTGTCGCTACACCTCTCCATTCTATTGCGGCCAGTAAGGGATTGAATTAAATAATTTGATATAATTTTCATGGCAATATTAAGTTTTGAACTCTGTACTAATGAATTGTTTGCCATTATCAGAAGTTATGGAAGCTGGATGTCCTAAACAGCTAAAAAGCGAATCATTTCCACCTTGAATAGTAATCGATCACAATCAAAAGGTAATCAACCTAGGATTGGATGTGGTAGATTTGGTGCCGATACCAGAGTGTATCTTTTAAAGGACCGTACTAAATTTTCCACGTCCTTACCATAGTTAGGCCACCAAACCTTCGCTATAAGTCTCAACTTCATCAGCAGCATCTAACTAAAACAAGTCGTCGTAATTGTGCCTCTAAGGACCTTCAAGCCTTTCAAATCCGCAGGGCTTGATGGGATATTCCCAGCCGTACTACAATGGCATCTAAAACAGGTAACCAAGAACCTACTACCAATCTACCGGGCCTGCATAGCTTTCAACTACAATATTCCCATACTTTGGACAGAGGCAAAAGTAGTCTTCCTACCTAAACCAGAAAAAGAGGACTACACACACGCCAAATCTTTCAGGCCCATCAGTCTAATATCTTTTCTTATTAAAACACTGGAAAGACTGGTAGATCGACACCTAAGGGTTGGAGCTCTAAAAAGCAAACCACTGCAGCCCCAACCACACGCATACAGGAAAGGCAGATCAACAGAGTCGGCATTACACAAATGGTAGTGCACAAAATAGAAACGGCTATAACCAATACATCCTCAACACTTGCTGCCTTCATAGACATTGAAGGAGCTTTTGATAAAATCATACACAACAGCATTAACCACGCCCTGCAGTAATTTAGTGTATAACCGGTCATACAAACTGACTAGATCACTAAATTGGTTAGCAAAAGAGCGGTACAGATAGTGGGAAATACTACCACAAGAGCCAAGGTAAGAAGATGCCCCCAAGGATGCGTTCTATCTCCACTCCTCTGAACCATAGTAGTAGACAGGCTCATAAAGAAACTGAATAACAGAGAATAGTAGTGCTATTGGTTATGAAGACGACGTTGCTATACTGATAAACGGGAATGCTGAAGATATGCTGTACAATGTGATGCGCTCTGCTCTGTAGATAGTAGAAGTTTGGTGTGAAGAACACGAACTTTCAGTAAATCCCAAGACAACAGAACTTATCCTTTTTACCAACAAAAGGAAACTACCAGAATTACAACTACCACAGCTTTTCAACTCTCCCTGTCAACAGAAGTGAAATATCTGGGCATAATTCTTGATACTCGTAACAAATTGAACTGGGTGAGTCACTTAGAGGCTAAAACAAAGAAGGCCTGTATAGCTTTTAATCAGTGTAGAATACTAGTTAGTAAGAGATAGGGTCTTAACCCAAAGATCATACTCTGGCTATACACGTCAGTCATCAGACCTTCTATTACCTACGGATCAGTTGTACGTTGACCCAGAACTCAGCTGACCACGGTGAAAATGAAACTCCAGAACCTGCAACCTTTAGCTAGTGCAGCAACTACTGGATGCATGAGAACAACTCTATCAGCAGCGTTAGAGTTTCTTTTAAATTTAAGACCGCTGGAACTGGTCATAAAAGAGAAAGAGATAACAAGCTAAGGTAACCGCCTTAAGACTAAGATCAATCGGACTATGGAAAGTAAATACAGAAACAACCCACTCAAAAGTTTTGCAGGGGTTTCTGATGGAAATACCACTTCATAAAACTTCATGTTACCTTGTTATGTGTTCGATAGGAGTTACGACATCCAACTCACTGCGGAAGCGGTAGATAGCTCTGGCATCAATGAAGTTAGGATATAGACGGACGGCTCCAAGACCTCATATCGCACAGGAGCCGGCTTCTTCTCGAATGATCTCAACATCAAATACCCTAGATGAATTAACCAAAATCTTCCAAGCACAATGTATCGGTATCACCAGAGCGGCACAAGCAGTTGCAGCCACAGACGTCAGAGATTTTAAAATAAAGATCATCTCAGACAGTGCATCGGTGCTTCAAGCCCTAAAAACAACACAATTACCTCTGTCTTAATACTGGAATGCCACAATGCACTCCAATCCATTGCAACCATGAATAGTGTAACACTGCAATGGATAAAAGGACATAGCAACTCGCTGGGTAACGACGCAGCAGATGAGCTAGCAAAGAGAGGCTCAAGCGATGCACCTCAGACCCAAATATAAACAAGGCTGCGTTCAAGAACTACAGAGAAACACCTCACCGAATGGAGAAACAGTAAAGGATACTAGGCAAAAGATGCAGTTCCGGCAGCATCAATGAAGTTTACTCGCAATCTGATCAAACTTAAAAGTGACAAAATCCGTAAAATCATAGGAATTTTAACGGGTCACTGTTCCTTAAACAAACATCTACATAACATAGGTGTAACAGATAGCCCACTGTGCAGAGGATGCACGGAGGTGGAAGAAACGCCACGGCACGTACTCCTAGAGTGCAGGAGCGTGGCAGATCACTGGGCACAAACTCTACGATCCCCATTAACTCTCCCGGAAGCCTGCAGCAGTCTGGGAAGGCTGCTACAATTCTGGGACGACATAATTATTTTGGTTGGTGTAGTAGTAGTTGCCCAATCAAGAGGCTAAGTGCGGATAAAAGCCCAGTTAAACTAAACTAAACAAAGCTTCCAGGTAAATATATAAACTCCTTTTCCAACGTTCCCATCTAGCTCCCACAGATCCTGCTTCACCATCGCACTCAAATTTTTCCAAAGTAAAACTTGACATCATATTTTAAACGGTGGACAATGAAACAAATAACGAATAGCTATTTTAGGCAATTTTAGGTTATCAAATAGGCATCATCCTTTTTAACAACCTAACACATAAATTATTTATTTCATACAGCATTCATTTAGACCATAGTCTAAATTAAACTAACAATGTTGTTTGAATTGTCTTCAAACTTCTGTAAACGGGAGTTATCCGTACAAAAACTTCATATTACGGGCATCACCCATATAAAATTTCCATGGGACACATGACACTCTGACATACCTACGTCGCATCATGTATTTTACAGACATCACCTGTACTTAATTACATTACGAAGTCCATACAGGCATCACCTGTTTCCGGACTACCAGGCTAACATTTTTTCTGGTAACATTTTACATTATGAAGTCCTTACAGGCATCACCTGTTTCCGGACTACCAGGCATCATCTGGTAACATTTTACATTATGAAGTCCTTACAGGCATCACCTGTTTCCGGACTACCAGGCATCATCTGGTAACATTTTTCATTACGAAGTCCTTACAGGCGTCACCTGTTCTCGGACTACCAGGCATCATCTGGTAACATTTTTCATTGCGAAGTCCTTACAGGCGTCACCTGTTCTCGGACTACCAGACATCATCTGGTAACATTTTTCATTACGAAGTCCTTACAGGCATCACCTGTTTCCGGACTACCAGGCATCATCTGGTAACATTTTTCATTACAAAGTCCTTACAGGCATCACCTGTTTCCGGACTACCAGACATCATCTGGTAACATTTTTCATTACGAAGTCCTTACAGGCATCACCTGTTCTCGGACTACCAGGCATCATCTGGTAACATTGTGATGTTTACGCTCAACACAGACGTCACTCGGATCGTTCGTGTTCAACTCATCACGCATATTGTACATTATTACACTAAAACTTATGTGACAGGCGTCACCTGTGATTTAGTCCATACAGGCGGAGGCTCATGTTCTCTCTTCTACGAGCATCATTATTTGATACAATAATCTAATACTGGTCTAGTCTAGTACTAGATAACGAAGTCAATCATACAACTCAACAGTATGTAGGTACGTATTTTGTATATACCTACTTATAATCTGAAAAATATGTTTATTCTGAGCCGACCGGTAAGGGAATCGAACCCCGTAGTTCACAGCCAGGAATTGTAAACATGACTTTTAAATGTATTCGTTAATGGTATGACATATTCCTTTTATAAATAAATCATACATAAGCGGACACCATAAGTGGGTTTATATTTTAGTTAGCAATGAGAGATGTAAACAACCGTCCCGCTTGATAATAATAACCTACAGCACCAGCAAAACAACGCTGTCGTTTCGCCTCATAGGTAACTAGATAAATATGATACCTACACGAATAGAATGTTTACTTCATGGGGCCTCACCGTAATTTGTACCGTGAATTTAATTAGATTGAGCAATCTTAGTCACAAATCTCAAAACACCGCACATTTTTTTTTTTTCTTTTTCGGATGTAATTTCATAATAATAAGTTAACTCACAGTAGTCCTGTTAATCCTCGTCGCCAAAATGTGGTATATCCCTCTATATTATCGGCTCTTAGACGCGCGTGCCCACTCACTACCGCCGCTCACAGCTGACTGGCTGCTTTACGACCGCACGTGCGCTAGAGATGACATAATGCTTCCTTCTCTTTCACTCACAGACACTACAGGTTAGAACCAAAAAATTCGAAGATATGTGACATCTACCAATCCGCACTGGGCCAGCGTGGTGGATTATAGCCCATCCCTCTTCTAGAGAGGAGGCCTGAGTCCCTGCAGTGGGGACATTATAGGCTGATGATTAGGATGATTTCGGTTGATCCTATGTGTACTAATTTAAAGGATTATCAAGTAAAATAATTAAAGTATTTAAGAATGAACACTAGTCCTATACACTACGACACCTGCCTATTTTACCAATCGTGTTAGATACTTAAAGAAGTAATAGACAATTTGTTCAAATTATAAAGTGGTTAAATAAATAGATTTCATTTGCAAATTAAGTACCAACCAACATTAGATAAGTATGTGATGAAACAGGAAGTCTTTCAACTTGTTAATGCAAATCTTGACACCGCAGAGTAGGTATCTAAACGATGTAATTTATTTAAGTGCCTGTGATCAAACGACAGCTGTTAACATTCTTGCAATATTTCTATATACAACTTATCTACTTGTAGGTACATTTAACCGCATATTAGAAAAAGGGTAAAGGATTTTTCCATTATTTGCTTATTGTTTAATTACATTTTTGTAAAAACGTTCTCTTAGACAGTATCCACGATAAAAATTGTTCATTTTTTTTAAACCGAAGATGGATGCAATCGAGACCAGTGTACTTGATATCTTTATGGCCGCGTCAGTTAGTTAGTTAGTATTAACGCGTTGCTGAAGCAATTCTGAAGCTGCAGCTAAGAAAAATCAGTAGATCGTATTATTAAATCTCGGCGGCGTGTGGTTCGGCGTGGTGGCTTTCGGGATGACGTATTGCACTCGTAGTTTAGTTTTATGAATTGTTCTTCTGACATTCAAAAGTACCAGTAATGGTTTAATTGAAATAAATGCTTTGGCTTTGACTTTGACTTGACTTTGACTCTGAAAATGTAAAGTCATTGTCATTATTGTTTTCATTAAACACTTTTGTGTCGCACACTGACACAGTTTCAACTAGTCTGCCTGCAGCTTTACCAGTCGACATCTGATCATTGATCATAATGTGAACCTGTAACAGTCTTATAAAATGTTTTATAGCCCCTGATTGCTGCAAAAGGAAATCGGTAATCAATGAACGGATCAATGCAAGTATCCTACCCAGTTTGCCAGTTGAAACAGTAGGCTCACATTTTTTTTTGTTTAATAATAATGTTTTAAATGAACTAGTTAAATATGTTCTTGAGATAAAGTGGTTGGCTTATTGGTAAAAACCGTATTTTAAATACCAAAAAATTGTTGCATCGAGAAGTTGTCACGTCATCATCTATGTAAATAATAAACTTATATTTCCTTTTGTGAAACTTACTATTAAAAGCCATGCTATAGCCATGCTTGCTATTAAAGTCTTTTGGCTGCAAATAGAAGAGTAATAAATAAATATATACGAATTTACATAATAGAGTAGTTAACAAAAAAAAACTGAAGTCAGTCAGATAGATTTCCAAAAAATATTGGAGACGTATTTTTTCTTTTTTCACGTAAACAAACAATAAAGACGTACAGTGCTTTGAAAACTCGTGTGACGTCATATTCTAAGACATTAGTATGACATTTTTTACCGGTGAGTGACGTCACAACCCCCCACTTAAATCTTTGAGGTATTTCATCTTCGTAATTTTTTATTGATTTGATAAAACAAAAAATAAATATCCAATATTTTTCGATAAACTAACAGACGGACTAATTAGAATCATATTTTTTTAGTCAGTAAACATCCCTATTATGAATGTTTTTTGTTTAGTCTATCACAGATAGGATAACAAACGTACGTTTTGTGCAATTAAAATACCACCTAATCTTGACAACGAAGAATTAAAACTGGAATACAAAACAATCGCACTTTCATTAAGTGCTGACTTGAAAGTTAAAAACCTTTCCGTGTTAAGATAAAGTGAATGTTTAATTAAACCTGTCAAGTAACTTTTTTCAAAGATAAAGCGACCAATTTTCTGATAATATTTCAACTCATATCGGCCTGCTCTATTTCGTGTATGGCAATTAGTGACCACATTCCTTCAGAAATTGTAGTATTGCTAGAAAATTAATCAAAATTATTTATGTATTCAGTTTAAACCACACATGTTACATATAGGTTTTCAAACAGGATATTGGTACAGTTCCCAAGAATTCACAATATCTTGTAAAGTTAATGTATAATTTTGCCCCGAAAATGGGCAGACACAAATATTCTAATTTGCAGTCTTCTATACATATCTGTTGATTGGATCATGGGCTAATTCCACCATAGTCTTGACCCGGGAGAACGTCCGGCGACATCGTGGCAGGCCTAGGTGACGATGTCGGGTTCAGCTTGACTAGGTGACTGACACCTAGTCAGGTGTTAGGATTGCTAATGTGAATGGTCAAATTAGCCCAAAATAGCCTTACAGTTGGACGAAATAAGCTACAACAGTAATTCGACCGCCACATTCGATTCGGTGGTATCGACCCGCCATCGTCACCTAGGCCTGCCACGATGTCCCCGGACGTTCTCCCGGGTCAATACTGTGGTGGAATTAGCCCATAATCCAGTCAACAGATAGAAGACTGCAAATTACAATTAGATCATTTATAATTTGAGAGATAAGATAAAGCATAGCCATAAAATTACGTTTTTGAGTAAATTAAAATCAATAATCAAGAATGCAATCATGAACTTTTAAATGTTTTAATTATACATTTTGTATAACAGAAACGCTATCTACTAATTGTAATTATTTGATGATTTCCCTCCCACGCCAAAAAAAAGGCAGTTGTATTGGTGATTTTAATCATTATTACTCAGTAAACTCACATTTGTTAAGGTCGCGAATCCTATTTTATTTAACATACAACCTGACGATGTGTAAATTGCAAAAATCGTAAAAAAAAAAAGGATTACGCGGGCTACCTTGCCGCATTTACCTTAGGAAATTCTAAAAATGCTACGATTAATTGACAAGGCATTTATTGAAGTTTTTGCTGACCCTAAACGTTTCGACCACAACCTTATCTGAGATCAACAGATTTAACCGCAGAACCTTTTTCTCACGACAATCAATTTATGAAGTAGAGCAAGTACGTACTTAGTTTGATGTAAAGGTATTATAATAAGGATTTAATAGTCTATCAGTTATTAACTTGCTACGATTGGCTATAATCTTAGTTAATGTTTTAAGTTCCGCAGGCTTTTATTGCACCTGTATTTGGTAACTGGGCATTACTTTTATTGCTCGAAGTTCATAATGATCACTTATCGGTAGATATGACAAAAATATTGTACCGATCAGCTGTTTCAGTGCATTCTTTTGAATTCTTTTATGTAATGTTCTTTAAAAGATTTCTTAAAGAGTCATTTACCTTCACTTTCATAAGTGCCTTATTGGTTTTATTCTGGTTTCCAACGCATCTGGACTACTCGTAATGAAAGACATGAAATTAACTATACACTTACTAAAAAAATGGCGAAATGTGGGTGTCCCTTCGGGGATTACAGGCGTGATGTTATTTTATGTTACTTACTAAAACTACTATACTGCACAGTCCACACTGTACTAGCACTGTACTACTGTATTACTTGCACAGGTTCCAGAACTCCATCCTTCAAGGATGACTTTTCTGTACCGTAAGGGTATTATGGATCGGGATCAGCTAGTAAAAATGTGATATATTGTGTGGCCGATCCAGTGCATTGCTCATATGTGTGCTATGAGACTTAATTGCATGCTTTCGTGCGAACCCCTTCAATATATCTAAATATCAATACCTTAAATGACATTTTAACCACCATAGCGGAAACCTTTCTCTGGGCCCTGATTAGGGACACGTATTGCGCGTGCCCAGCGCGTGGCACAAAGCCGGCGCATTGCGGCAATGCCGACGGTGTCATGGCCGCCAGTGAACGGCATGTGCAACTAAAATAAAACATAACAGTACGCGTAAATCGTGGGACATTAATGTCACACTCTGATCATATTCGGAGCACCTTGCTCTCGTATTACATTTTAGGGACTGGACCAATTTTATGATTGACAAATATTGTGAATGAATGGGTCAGTAAAGTTTTTTCTGTCATATTTTTCACGGGGTTTTTGAAATATGCTCACACTTGGCAAAACTTGAGGAGTCATCGTATTGCTAAACCGAGGCAAATTAAAGCTTCGTGCAAATCAAAATTGCTAATTTATACAAGGACCGCTCATTCACGCGCATAAAATGCAACTATTTGCATCTCTAATTTTGATAAATCGTAGAGGTCAGATATTTTGTTTTACTTGCCACACAGACTAATAAAACCGCGGTCTTAAAAGTAGAAAATAAGGAAATGGTTCTTGTCTGGTATTTTTATCTATCAACGCCTTATCCAAATAATTTATTATCGTTTAGTAAGTATATAATTTTTATACTTCAACTTAACGTTTTATAAGTAAAATTATAATAGAGGACAGCCGTAGCCACATGCCACTGATACCTGATGCTCCTTCATGGCGTTCTCATTGATACAGAAGTCTGCTGCTAGTTGCCATTAGCAAGGTGGCATGCGACTTCGATATAAGCCGATTCTTTAGTACCTATAGGATTTAATGGATGTTGCAGGGCGATGATAGTAGTTGGATGGGTAGTAAGCAAAAGGTAGATGACGTACCGCGGGTGAAGTCAGGATTGTGGTAATGATGCCGTAGACTGAACTCAGTAGAGGATGATGATTTATGATGATCTTCCTTTTCCTTTTTATGATCTACTTCCAAAGAAAAGATGGATGGATTGTGTGAGGAATGAAATAAATGAGAAAGGAGTAAATGCCACTTTGACGTCTAACAGGGAAGAATGGAAGAAGAAAACGTGTTGCGCCGACCCCAAATAGAATGGGATAAGGACAGAAAGATGATGATGATGATGATGATCTACTTAGTTAAACACCATGGGAAAAAAGCCTTGTTAACCTGCTTTCCCGATGAAGTCATCTTTCTAAGCTATGAATGTGGTAGGTATTATAACATGTATATATTTCGGTGTCAGTTTACCGTCAGATTTGATTCAAGTTTTCTGCAGAAAACATTACGTTTCTCGTATCGTTAATGCAGTTACATAAAAGGACCACATAAAAATAAAAGTAAGTACCTTTCGGCACCAAGACAAAGCCACGGTCGTCTAGTTTGGTACCTACACAAACTGACCTAATTACTATACTTAGTATAGGAATATCGTGTATTGCTGCTTATAAAAATATCTCCAAACGTCCTTGAGAGGTAATACAGCACCGACACTCCCACTCGCTCCAGTTTCTGAGGCTTTGGACTTTCACTATCATTGTGAGACCGTTTTGCGCAACATGTATACTGCATGCGTAATGCATGTTTTAAAATTTCGATTTCAGGCTTATTATGTGTATTATTTTATACAGATTTCTAGAATAAAATTAATCTTTTATGTTCTGTGTTTAAGTCTGAGTTTTAATTAGTCTCTAAAATTATTTCTAAAAAAGAGAACAAATAAATCAATAGTACGTAAACATATTAAAATGCATTTTAATTTACAGAAACGTTTCAGTCAATTAGCTTAGTGAACTTTGGTTCTAATTATCCTCAACAACGACTTACAGCGAAAAATCACTTGGTACAAAATAACAATAAACAATTTGGTTAATTCACTTCAGTCTGCTTCAATTTATCCTATCAACACTTTAATCTTACAATCTATCACGGCTTTGGCCTGAATAGTTACACAAATATAAATAATCTAATTTGTATTTATAACAAATAACTTAAATATCGAATATATCTAACAGGTTTATGACAGGTTTTCGTTTCTTTACAACCTTCCGAACAACCTCCTTCGGTGCAGTCCCTCGAGTAGAACTGGGGTACCTATCATCCTGTGACGTATCGTCGTAGTTGCTGTACTGAGGACGCTCGTATTCATCCTCGGGTACTCTGTAATCGTAGGGTTCGACAGTAGGTGCAGGCTTCTTTAGTTTCTTCTTAGGAACTAAAACATAGTCACTTAAATCTTCGCTAGGAAAACGCTGCTCTGGTTCTCGTGGTTTATAAGGCCTCTTTCTTTTAGGTCTGGAAGGAACTTCATCTGGAAAGTATTTCTCGGGTGCTGGCACATCAGGTATTACTGGAAAGGTATATTTCACTGATGCTGGTTTGACATCAGTATCGTCGTATTTATGCCCCTTAAAGTTCCCATTGCCATAATGTTTTGTGACGTATCTGTCAAAGTCGTAACTCGGTTCAGCATATTTGTCGTAAGTATCTCTATAAGAATCTGAGGGAAATGGTGGATACTTCTTATTCAATTCTAAATCTACAATGTTGGAATATAAATTGTCTCTATTACTGTGACTTTCTTTTCTAGTTTTGGTTTTACAATTCGGGTCGGAACTGTATCCGACGTGACTTTGTGGCTCAAATTCTGAGTATTCATCGCGTGGATGTTTAATTGAAATACTGTGCGTGTATTCGCTTGGTTCTGAGTCTAACGGTTGATCCGCATATGATGGATACTTATTTCTTTTCTTATTCGAGTATTCTTTGCGTACTGGTTCATAGCTTGGCTTCTTAATTGGTCTTCTTCTTTCATAATAATCCTCGTCTGCATCTTCTGAAAAGTCGTAATACTTGTCATAGTCTCGCATGGCTTTCTCTTCGATTATACTCCGTCCTATTTCTTCAGAATCGAATCTTTGGTTTTCATTGTTGACAACGGCTTGAAACCCTGTGTTCGGTCCTGCTGAATATTCAACGGTCCTTGTGGAGCCATCTGGTTCTACTACACTGTAGTGACCTATAACATAGATAAATAGTGTTATACTCTTTGGAATCTGTTTGTTTATCTTGATACTACAAAGTTTATGGACGTTTCGCATTTGATAATTTAGTGAAGTGATCTTAGAAATATTTATCTTAAACAAGCTTTTGCCATGTGTAGCTTGTAATAGGTGTTAGGTAGCTGGTGAGACGCTGGTACGTTGGTGCTGGGGAAGATTCAATAAAATACAGACGTGGCTTCGCCCGCGTGTATGTCGAAAACTATCCCAACAAACTTTCATCCCCTATTTAACTCACTTAGGGGTTGTATTTCGACAAATGTTATATAAACCTTCCTCGAGAACCACAATATTCATTGGTGAAACCAGCATGAAAGTCGGTGCAGTAGTTTTTGAGTTTATCGCGAACGAACAGACAGAGACGGTGGAGGACTTTGTTTTATAATATGTAGTGATTTATTTAATGATTACCTTTAACAGTGTCACCATCTCTTGACTCCCACACGCTCTTCACGTCTCCAGTTTTGACATCAGTAACTCCATAGCTGAACGAGTAGGTCGATTTTCCCTGGCAAGAAAAAACATAGCATTCGCTCATTAATTCAACGATCATTTTTTTACGACTACTACAATTACTTCGTGATGTTACTATAGATAAAAAAAAACTTTGAAGAATGTGTGAAGCGATAGTTTGCGTGTAATAATTCGGTATTTTAGTCATTATGACAATTGATTGCATGTCCAGCAATTTCAGTTTAATATTCTGAATAAGTAATGAGGGCTTTAATCGTTTCCATAACGTAGGTATGCAGGTAATTACAATCAGGTAGAGTAAGTGTATTAATGTCTGGCTGTCCGTCAAATCGTTAGGCGTAACGCGTGCGGCATTTATCACTCTCGATCACGACTGGCGGTTGCCCAACTGAGGTTAGATTGTTCTAAACGATTCTAGATTGGTACGAATTTAAAAAATACAATGGTGGTTATTTAAGACAGAGCCTCCAGATTGTTTTTGATAGTATGCTGAAATAGAGATTTGTTGAAAAGTTGTGGAGGTCTGATAAGCAGTCGCTCCATATAAAATACTGGTATTCAGCTACATCTGCTTAGACTGGAAACCGACTCCAACATAGTTGAGAAAAAGCTGATGTAAGATGACGAGAGTGGCTGACAAACTGTGTATCTACCAAAAGCGCCTATCTAAGTCAAGTGTGAAGTTCAAACAGCCCAAGTTTAATTAATGTAATCAGGTTGAGCTTGATAAACCCAAATCCATAATATTACTCCAATCGTAAAAATGTAAATGCCCCTAGACAAGTTTCACGATGTTTATAAACATTGGTGGCATAAATGTCACTCGTTGGTGGCCATCTTCTCGCCAAGTTCAAGATGAACCAGGTGGGTGCGCTTGCGCATCGCGCGCTGTTACTCAATGTCAATGACGGATCGTTCACTTTCGTTAGTTTCCGCTTCGATTCGCTCAACACGATTCACTTTTTTTGTTGTCGCTGTTCTTTATTCATCATTCACACTTGTTTTGATAAATGGGAGACGTGCAGCATGATTTTTGGCGTGTAGTAATCTACCATTTTAATTAATCGTGTAAACAACATGTAACTGAACGTTCTCGGATATGGAAACTGTCATCGATAATGCTATTAAAGAATCAATTGCAGCGTATAATTACATCAAAATCGAAAGTAAAGAAACTTTTACTGAGTAAAAAATCCGATGACAACGTTCTAATTAGCGACCGTTCGTGTTCCTCGCTCCTGCAGTTATGATTTGCATAATATTTTGTTTAAAAATTAAAAGCAACCAAGTAGAGCAGTGTAACAGTTAAACTAGTCGTGTTACTTTGAGAAAAGTGGGTGAACGAGACAACCGCGGCCGCATTCGTTTCGACATTTAGCGACCACTTTCGATAGTGCGAGTGTTTGTGTGTATTGACATGTCGCAAGCGAGGTGATAAGCGCCCGTTGCCTACCTATTTTTAGAGCAAAAAGTTAGCTAGATCTAGAATTTCATTGATACAGCGAGCCTAATTAGAGCAGGTGGCAGCGAATGTGGAAGGCCGCACATCGAAATTAATGGCGCACATGGGTGCATTGAATATCATGGAATTCCAATCACATAGTAACCTCAATATCTAAATAGGGTTACGGATAGCTGTATTGCTATTACTAGTTGAACAGATTCATTCGGAAGAAAATTTCGATATCAAGTGTTGTATGTTAAGTTTTTTGAAAAGGCAGTTTTGTACTTCATCTATGTGTGAATTTATGTGTAGTAAAATAATTACTCCATCAGAGTACGCAGAGTGAAGAATTTTACGAAATACAATGATTGGAAAGTTATTGCTTGATACTTTTCTATTGAACCTACCATTGATAATAATTATGATTGATGACATCTCTTTAATTTTATTCCTAATCAAATTGCTTATGCAATAAATAATAACAGCTTATCCTATTAAATAATAGAAAGAGAATGCGAGCTAGATAATAAATAATAACAGATTTAAAATGCAATAACTGATTAGTATCTTTATTGTGTACAGAACATTTAATAGAAAGTACCAAGTGAAGCTATTGTTATTATGAATAGCTAAGTAATTGGTAGTTATGCTGTCTACAACTATTAATGTAAATATGGTAATGTCTTTAGCAGAGTATGAATAAATTTAAATAAAGTTAGTGCGAGTCTCAAAATTCCTGAATTGTTTGTATTTTGCATTTAATCTTTCTCATTATTTCATTTCTAAATTGAGATATTTTTAAAAGTCCGATAGTATTAACGAATGACAAAGAAGCATACAAGTTTTTCTTAATGGGGATTATTTTTATAAATATCTTTCTTAGTGCTCGCTTTTGGTACATTAGCGCACACTCTAGCGCAACATTACAATGATTATCGAAAAATCGTATTATTAAGCACCTTGTTTAACAATAAAGGTAACGCCTGGATGAAACAAAGCTTTAAAGTTACGAAAATAAGACGCAAGTCGTACTCTAAACTGATACTCAGACAGGAACTCAAGTGTGACAGTTTTTTTAACCTAAAAATGTTACAAGGAACAAAATTCACGCTTTATTTCACATTAAACAACTAGTTAATTAACCATTTAATTTCACAAAGAAATTACAAGATTATAATGCGCATTTACATCCAATTAATTACCAAAGAAAAATGGATATTCATTTAAGTAATTATAAGCTATAATTACATTTTCGCCAACAAGTAAACTTGAAGCAAAGAAGTGGGTCTAACCCAGACCGGTACATTACTCTGTGTAAATTATTTCATCACCACAGCTCTCCTATGTACTAGATGCAAAATTTCAAAGATATGTAATATCTACGTGGACCCGAATTAGGGTCACGTGGTGTATTGCAGTCCACTGCGTAGTAGAGGAAGCCTGTGTCCCAGCTATGAGATCATTATAGGGGGCTATACTATGCTAGTAAACTTGAATCACATGCGCATGTGATTCAAGTTTACTAGCACTATTATTATAGTGAAACTTGCGTGCCATCATGTTTCAGCTCGCAATAAATATTTTTTTATAGGCTATCTTAACAGGATCAGTTTATTGTTTATTACTGAAGGTAAAATAGGCATGATATTATTTGAATATTTTCGCGATTTTTTTTGTTCTTAAAAATATGACTAGAAGCTATACGGCCTCATAAATCAGCAGGTTCCCAAATGAATAAATTCCTAATTTTATGTAAACTTTTTTGCTGAATTGTCAAAATATCAATGTTCAGTTTGAATTAAACATAATTCAATTTCGAGTTGCGTAAAGCTAGGAAAATTTACATGAAAACTTACTCTCTATGATTTACCAGTCACTTCACAAACTAAAATAACTACTACATAAAACTAATTGAGGAACAAAAATGTTTACTCACTTTTTCCGACGTCTCTTCGATTGTATCTTCCATAAATTCACCTTCTTGACAATTGGTTGCTAACAAATTTGCCAAGAGGATCTAGAAATTACGAATGTTTATTTTAGAAATCTTAAACAAAATTAGTACTTCTAACCCAAAACTTATAACAATGAGCATTTAATTAAGTGTATCTATACAATGGAGTATTATAATTCTATATCACCAAAAGTTGAATTACTTCAGCAATAACTACAATAAAACAACTAATGAAACTACTGTAATCTGCTGAAAACTATTGCACAATTAAATTAATAATAATAAATTACGTACCAATATCACAAGCGCTTTATCCATGATTATTGTGTACCACCACATAAAGTCACGTCACGATATATTACAAAATAAAAACACAAAAAAAAATTAAATAAAAACTATAAACTTGTCCATTTCAAGGTTGAGGCTAGATAAAGACGAGCCGCGGCAACCACCACCTACCTATTTATAAACGCACACAGGAACACCCCCCGGGCGTGCGTGAACGAACACGTACACACTCATACACACCCACACACACCCCACATTCAAACGCGACAATTACTCAACTAGGATGCGATACATTTAATTGTAGATCAGCTACCGGTAACGATCTGATAATTGTACCTTACACTTGATAGAAGAAATAGCCATACATTAAACCTAATCAAAAGCTATAATAATATTATTATTATCATTTTTAAATCCGTTCCCGTAACGAAGGCTTGCATTTTTACGGCTATACAGGTGCCAATTAGATAAAAAATATAGGAACAGGAAATAACATAACTGAATCACTTAGCCGTGGAAAGCGATAGGTACAGCATAGTTTCTGTGTTCATAAAGATTCCTCTATAATAAGTCTGAAGCCACGTTCAGTCAATGACCGATGGTCTTGTGAAAACACCTGGTGAGTATAATAACGTAGAAGTAGTAAGTCTCTTGATGATGTTGACGATTCACCGTCATTGCCATGGTCTATGGTAGCCATGACCATAGACCATGGCCCATTTTCTGGAGTTTCAAAGTGTTTAGATTGTGGGAAATCATCAAATGACTCCTCCCGCTCTGGGCGGAAAGGGAGGACGTGTCAGGCTGCAACTTACTAAAAACCACCCATATTCCTTCTTAGCCCTTTTTGTCGAGGCCGCGGTATCTCTTTTGAATAACCCGCAGCACCGACAGGAATCTAAATAGTCCTTAGACCTTCACTTAAGAAAATATAAAATTCCACTGTCGCTGCAATTATACCGTACAGGCCACCTACAGAGTCCAGGTAATTTGACACGATCTACCATCAAAATTAAAGAAGAAGAATATCAGCTAACGCAATAAAACTGAAATTGCAATAAAAACCAACGATGATGATCATTATTTTGATAATCAACTAAGCATGCAAATCAAGGAAAGCGAGCGCTTTCAGCTGCGATAGCATGACAGTCAGTGTCGTTACGCGTAACGCACTATCGTAAGTGTCGTAATTTGCAATGGTAATTGTTATCTGACTATATATTACGATATTTAGAGCTGGTTTAAATATTGTAGGCCTTGACATGAAGTTGGATAATGAAAGTACGGACTGTTGTGACTAAAAGTTTTCAGCGGGGATTTTTGGTGGAACCATTTCATAATTTCATGTAGTACTTAATAATTGTTTCAGAATAAGTAGCATACCTAATTTGTGCTAAGAAGCAAAGACTATTGATTTCAGAAATGTGCACAACAATTCCTATGGTGAGGCGAGGAGGGGGAAACAACTCCTCACAAGTTTAAGATGACGAGCATGATCTTCGGTGCCGTGAGCTACCCGTACATTACGGCAGGAGTCCAGGCGCAGGCGCTGAAAGCTATAAAAGAGAGCAACTACATGGACGACCTGGTGGCAAGTTATGACGATTCATAAATATAAAATACTAGCGGACGTCACGCGGTTTCACCTGCGTAGTTCCCGTTCCCGTGGGAATACAGGGATAAAAAGTAGCCTATGTCACCCGGGGATAGTGTAGCTTCCCAACGGTGAAAGAATTTTTGAAATCGTTTCAGTAGATCCCGAGATTACCCCTTACAATTTAACAAATATATAAACACACAAACTTTACTTCTTTATAATATTAGTATAGACTAAAAAACATGCTGTATTGATGGAACTCTTTTCCTATAAAAATACAAGAAAGGACAAGATTTTAAGTAACCATATTTCATTTCGTGGATATTTTCTTTCACTTTATAAACCTATTCTATCAAAATCAGTTATTTAAACGCCTAATCAACTAAAAATAACCTACATCAACTTTAGTCATTATTTTCAAATTTAATTCATCAAGTCCAGTTAGAAATTATGTTTAACTCATAGCCAAAAAATCTTTCCTCAACATTTTTCCGGTACACACCCGGAATGGCACAAAAGATAAAGTGCCCGATAACTTAAGTTACAATGAAAGAGCCGATGTTAGAACTAGATTAATAACATTGTTAACTCACAGTAACAGGTAACTGTATATTAAAAAAGTGGCGTTAATCGCATGCATCTATCATTGTAGTCTAAACAATAGTCGAATGAAAGTAATTTATTGGCAGTAGGTACTGTAGTATAGCCGTTTCTTCAGCATAGTTTTAGGCTAATATCCTGATCGGCTGTTCGGTCTGTTGAAGCGTAAACGACGATGCGGTGACACTCGCCGGCGTCATCCGTCAATAACTAAAACCTCCTCCACATAACATGCGTAGAAATCGTGCGGCCGTAAATTTCAGCAAATTAACAAAATGTCTCGAAGTTTTCCGAGTGTCGTTTCAATTACAAAGCGTAATAATTTAATCAACATTGCATCAATTTAGGATTGTATGATAGATATGAGTGTTGATCACGACGCGCGACGTGTGGAACTAAAGCGACAAAGTTTAGGATTTCAGCATATTATCGCAGCCCATGACGTGTACGTGTGAACGTCCTTTCAATATTTATTAATCGCCGCTCAACAATGTTTCATGCATGGACTCCTTCTATAACGATGATGAATTTGATCAGGAAAAGTGGCTTTATTCATCACTTTCTTTTGTGAGTGAACAAAAAATTGAGACACATTTCTAGAAAAATATATTCTTTATTTCTCATCCCGCAGTATCAAAATAATCAACGATTCTTCGTTAATGTATTAAACCTCCTTACAAACTATTACATTAGTAGCTATCTTTGCGACAACTATTTCGTTAGGTACATATTATATTATAAATAATTTATAATACATCGAAGTTAATATCACAGTCTGGCACTGGTTTCAGGATTTTTCAGTTTAATGATGAAACTTAAAGCAGTGCCATCTATTGGGTAGCGTGAAAACTACTTGGCGAGTTTAGCAGAGCGGCCATCTAGTAGTGAGAGTAGTAACCACCAGAGCTGTGTGTGTTGTAGTGTTGTGGGTGCTGCGCTTTGCCGATACGCTTGACCACGGCGTTGAAGCCATTGATCTTATCGGCGGTGTACTCGACGATGCGAGTGGTGCCATCGGGCTCGGCGAGAGAATATGCACCTGGGGAATCGGATTGTGTCAAGTATGGGAGCATAGCAACTTGTGTGTGCATATGAAGTAGACCCGTGTTACCAAATAATGAGTGACTTACAAATTTATTGGAATGTCTTTTAAAACTTTAAAGCTTAGAAGAGTGCAAATCCTAAAAATAAGGTCCGCAACACATGTGGTGCCTCCTTCTATCAAGAATTGGAGTACCTTATCAATTGTGCCATACCACTCTGTTTCCTGTTTATATTTTGATAAACGGAGAAGAAAACTATCAGTACAAGTGTAATGTTTTTTTTTTTCGAAAAGACGTTAAGCTATGTAAAATTAAAAACCACCATACCTTTGACAACATCACCGTCCCGGGTCTCCCATTGCGTCTTGTGGTCACCGGTGTGAGGGTCCGCCACCGCGTAGTCGAATGAGTACTTTGGGTGTGACTGGAAACATATCAATGTAAATATTAGCACATCATAATTATATAGAAAAACAAAAGTAGAATTTCAAGTAATTCAAACTAGGTTAAATTCATCTTAATTGTGACATAAATAAAGATTTTGATGATTATTGTTCTACTTTACGCAATTTTAAATTGTTTTCATATATATTTTTAGAGCTATTATTTTATTAATTTATCCAAGTTAACTGTAATGTTAACAAATTAACCTAGATATTGACACTTAATTTACAGAATTTTTTCAAGAGATAAATATAATTATTGTCTGTTTAATACATTATGTAACTTATATTGTAATAAGGTGTAGTTAATAAATTATGTTTCTATTTTTATGTAAGAAAAATGGAAAGATAAAGATTAAGTCAATGCTTTTGCTCAACTCAATGAACTAGAGTGCAACACTTCAAACCGCAGAGTAAAAGACATCAACGCGCTCGAGCACCTAACAATTACAAGAATAACACAATAATTTATTATATTTTTTTTTTATGGATGTTTCTGATTTCTTATTTATTTTTATGTTGTACTTATCAAGTAGAACAATTTTGACAGACTGAAACTTTTATTACTTCAGAGCAGTTCCGAGTCAAAATTAAAACAAACACAAAATAATTTGAAATCTTCCCGCAGTATCTGCATTTAATATTAATACAATCACTATTCAATCATCATTATGTCCTAATATTCCATCAACAAAAAAAAATATCAACACAGCAGTTAAGTGAATCGAGAAGTGGCTGGGATAGACTGCGGTGGTGTGGAGAACAAGGTTCTTTAGTACAGCTTGAGACAGACATATATCTAACTGCGAACCGATAAACTGAGTTGAATACAGAAAACTATTTCAAATAACAAGATATAAACGACAACATCATCTACAAGCATTTGCACATTGGATATCGTTGGACCATCCCTATCATATCAGACCAAGGAACAGTCGTTTACAATTTCGTAAGTCCAAATTCATAGTATCCGACATCAAGTAGTGTAATGAGGCGACTCATATCCGAATTTCCTCAAACTTCACAATACAAATGACAAATGTGACGCAAGCCCTTTAGGATGGGACGTCATGGTGACTAAACATCATAAGCGTGACGACTTATACCTTTAACCACAAGAGAATTTAGGTCTTATGGGTTTTGAAATAAATAGCCATTTGGTATACAGGAAAACGGTGTGGCATATTTTTAATACGAGCGTGTTTAGATCTTATGTTTTTGAGAATATAGTAGAGTTTGGTTTGCATGTGTGCAGTAAGATATTATTATGATTAAAACGCTTTAATGTTGTGACGTTTTTTAGGTCATTATGATTTTATCAGCGTATTAATCAGAGCGTTGTATGTAAACAAAAGAGATAAACCACTGATAGTTTAAAGCATCAGGAAGCGCCTTAATACAAAGACAGGCAGGTATTAGACATACTTATTGTCATTACCTGAATCAAATTTAGAAAAAAAAATTGTAAAATTTTACAATAATGTATGGCGTCAATGATAAAACGAATAACAAGATTTTTTAAATGGATTAAAATGTTTCAATAACACACCGAACGAGACTATGAAAACTAAAATATACTAGATTACTAGATGTTAACATACTGTATTGTAAGCAGCAAGGAAAGTCCTTATCATGCAGTGGTACATTCCACTAAAGGATGAGCCTCTCGTTCCTTTTTTAACTCTACTAAATCTTGAGCCAATAATGAACAAAACCTGCCAAGAGGCATCAATTATTGTACTTTTTTATGTTGACGTAGTCTACTTACATAATAATCCTGGCCATGTCCACCGCCATAATCAGCCTGTACAGGATAGTAGCCGCTACTGTAGCCTTCGTGGCCACCGCTGTAGCCTTCCTGGCCACCGCTGTAGCCTCCATGGCCACCGCTGTACCCTGACAGGCCTGCGCCATAGCCAGCGCCTATGTAGCCGGCGTTAGCAGCGGCACACACAGCGACGATCATAACAACCTGGAATTAGAGAATAGAGAAGTTAGTAGAGTTATAGTTCCAAATTTAAATTGTTAATGATTGTTTTGGAAGATAAAGAAAATAAATATTGGTATTAAGCATTAAGCTGACGTAGGTAGGACTTAAAAGCTGGATATACGCCATTGATAATTCACCCTCCCGCACTGATTTATTTGGCGCCAGAGGGGTAGTAGCTGCGCGATTTGCGATTAGCGATTACGTAAAAAAAATCCATATAAATAATTAGGAAAGTTATTGGCAAAAATAAGCTGAAGGTCTCCTCGGCATGACTTTTTATAATAATTGATGGCAATAAAAAGATCCTATAATTCATAGTTTAGGAGAAAAACAGAAGTTACCAATGTTAGGGGTATTTTTAAGCAATGACAATCATAATTTAAATTTACTAGATTCTTACTAGAATTCGTAAAAATCTAAGTTTTTAATTTCCTATGGCGTCCTTCTACGATTGAATCGCCTGATCATTTTATTCGACTTGCAAGTCAGAATGTAACATTGCTTTTTTAGTAAAAAATAATAAATAAAAAGGAGCAAAACACTTCATGCTATATCAAACATTTACAAAGGATCGATTTAAGCTTTACGATTACATGCTTATACTAAACCAATTATTTTTTTACTGTTCCAGCATCATTATCATTCATAGAACGACACTTTATTTATGTCTTCTACATCGACCACATTTAACTGAACTACAGCAACTAACACTGACCTTAACAAGGATTAAAGAATCCAATCAAGTCGCTCCGAATAACAATAGAACTACGACCAAGAAAATTCGCACCAATTATGACAATGACATTTAAGGTCAGTGTTCCACAGGGTGTTGATTCATTCCATTCATAACTGAGGGCAACAATGTTGTTACACACGATCATGTACCGATATTAGTACATTTACTACGTTATAGGTATTATCTAGAACAATAGGACAAGCAAAAACAAACGCAGGAAGTTTTGAACTAATAAATATTGTACAGGTGTTGTGATTATGCGTGTTCCGATTTCGGAGAATATGAGGACTAATAATCATAAACAAATACATGACAAATTCAGGTTGCATCTAGATCAAGAATTCATCCTGGAGACAAAACGTCACCTATTGCATATTCGCATGTTTGTGAGCGTGTATGTGTGTGTATTGTATATGCGTTTTGTATATTTTCTTTGCTCAAAATGGGCAGACGACATCGTTACCATTACGCAAATATCCTAGATGCGGCTGGCATAAGAGCATGGAACTTGGCACAAGCAAAAAAAAAGGCCAATACCCAGTGCAGTGAGTAAAGTCGGACTGTGGATGATAATGATTCGCAAAATTAATAAAAGAAATGGAACTCTGTTCTTTGCAGTCTTTACAGGTCAGTAAAATAATATTTTCATTAAGAGGTGGCATGATCAGATGAAAATGAAATACAAATATTTTATGAACTTGTATTGCGGTTAATACAAAATACGGTCAAAAAGAAATAAATAAACGGCGCAAGTACTGTTTTAAAATAGTTTCTTTTAATGGGTCAGAATCAGTTTCAGTTTATGATTTTACTCAGCCTGATCAAGTTTAGAAACAACCTTTTTCAATTGAAACTAAAACACCTACAATTTCATAATTTATAACTCGATTCTAGTTTGTCTATCGAGCCGTGAGTATGAACTTACAATAAATATCAATTATCCGATTTTAATTGAAATATAATACTTCAATGTGCTTGGACTAACCATGATTAGAAGTAGTATCAGTATCTCCCCAGTTACAAAAAAGGTATGTGAATTCATGTTTGGAAATGACAATTTGAAGAACAATACAACATAATTATGATCATAGTAATTATGTATGAGCAAAAACTCATTCTCCATCAAATGTATTGACTAGAATACTATTCGTTACGTACGACAAAAAACGAAAAACCGTAAAGAAAAATAAGTTTTCCATAACCACATAACCGATTACGTGTTAGTCACAATGTAACATCGATATTTCCCATAACTTTGCGTGTTATATTTATTCCTCTAACAAGGTTTGTTAAATATACCGTAACGATGATGAATACGTGGTTTTTGTGACATGTCGTAAGCAGCGTTTGTCACACAAATAACCGTTTTAAAAGCGTTTGATAACTAAATAAATGTACCGAAACGGTTTTACAATTTATTAACAGGTGCTGAAAGTATTACATCAGTTTAATTTATAGCAACATTTTTTGATAGGTTCAAATATTCACTCTGAAACTAGGCATTGTGAAAACCTAGTCAATCTAGTCAAGAAATGAATATTAAGACCATCTATTTTTTTTGTCGTGTCATTTTTTTATGTAATCGTCAATAGAAAGCTTACTGTACTTTTTAGGAATACCAAATTGGTTTATTGGTTTTTTATTTATGTATTCTTTCGAATGTCAATAAATGGTACGTGATGCTAAACTTGCTAAGGCTCGCATTTGTTGTTTTTTTTATGATTTCTGTGTGGGTTTAATGTTTCTAAATAAACGTTTCTGAATAAAAGCGGCAATTCTGATTTAAATTAGACTGACTGTGGGAAGGTAATACTTTCAAAAGCTAGAACGAGTTCCTTCCTGTTACAAAAGTGGACGATGACATAATTATGTAAATATTAAAGAAGAAGACATATTTTATTATTATTTAGTAGGATAACGCCAAGAGAACACAACAATAACAATACAATAACAGAGTGAGGATTTGATAACTTATTCAGGCACTGGGGCAGTTGACTAATCAAGTTGTTTATTTGAAACTAATCAATATAATTTTATTTCGCCCTCATTTAGAAGGCGTTTTTCGTTGATGTTGTTGTCAAAAGTCAAAAAGCTAGCTGTATTACTGTAGGCGTTTTTCTATTCAGAGCCGGTAAGGTATACTTACCACTTACTTAAGGCTTACTTACCACAAAATATATTTATATTCTCTTTGTAACTCTACTTGGGTAATATTTATATAATAAAACCAGGCAGGCGCATTACTTTGTGAAATTTATTTCATCACCGCTGCTCTCAAAACAGTGAAGGAAAACATCGTGAGGAAACTGGCATGTCTTAGAACGAAAAATTCGAAGACATGTGACATCTATCAACCCGCACTAGGCCCGCGTGATGGATTATAGCCCATCCCTCTCCAAGAGAGGAGGCCTTAGTCTGCTGATGATGATGTTTTTAAAAACGTTCTACATCAATTTGCAATATCTTCTCAGTGGCAGTAAATGTCGATAAATTGCAAAAAAATGGCTTGCAATAAAGTCGATATATTTTTAACAGATTCAGATCTAGACTAAAATGTAAAGATTAAAAAAATATATTATACTACCCCTCGAACTAAATTGAGCTCAGTTCTGCCAAATTCCACTTAAAAAAATACCTTTTTTCCGTAGTTTAGATAGATATGCACTGTATTAATTTGAAATAGTTTACGCTGAAAAATTTCGTATTATCTACTAGATTTACATAATACTCGTATAATCTATATATATCTATAATTTGGATTTTGTTAACTTATTGCGAATTAGCTCATTTTGGCCGAAAGAGTCCAATTATCAAAAACGTGCACAAATCACCGCACTTACTTGGAAGGCACGCATTTTCTCAGTAGCTAGGTCACTTTCGTCCTCTTCAGCGAAGCCGACAGGAGCTGAACTGACACTGATGCAGGTCTCAGCAGCCCACTGTATTTATAACAAGCACCTCTGTTGCACCATCGCCGGTGCGTGCGGCTGTAGCGTCGTGAGGCGTCCGTGTTGGTCTCTTAGACGGATGTGTAGAGACTAGTTCATGTTGTTGTATGTTACCGGAGATTTTAAGTAGTATAAGGAATTACCGTTAATAATTTGGGTTAAAAATTAACCCACACAGTATCCCAATGAAAGAGTAAAAAAAAATTTGAATAGGGTAGTAGACAAAAAAAAAATCGAATTAATCCGTCGGATAGATTTCCAAAAAATATTGGGTACGTATTTTTTCTTTAATCACGTAAAAAATAAATGAAGACGATGCAGAGCTTCGAAAAGTCGCGCGACCTCACAGTTTGGTACATTTTTTACCAGAAAGTGACGTCACCAGCCCCCCCCACTCACGATCTTTGACACGTTTTATTTTCGTCAGTTTCTATTAATTTGATAAAACAAAAAACACGTACCCATCCAATATTTTTCGATAATCTAACAGACCAACTAAACAGAATCATATTTTTTTTAGTCAGTAAACTACCCTACTGCTGGCCTGTCGAAAACAGGCCAAATTCGTTTCCCAGGTCGATAGTGGTACTAGATTGTTTGAGCAGGAATTTCTCAGTAGCAACCTGGAGTCTGGATGAACTCTTTGTCTGGTTGATGGCATAAGGACATGTAACTGAAACATTATTAACGACATTTGTATGTACTATAGGCACATCTCTGCTTAGCCTTTTCGGACAGATGTGATTTTATGGATATACCATAACATCACACCTATTCTTTCTCAAAACGTATGTCAATAGATTTTTAAATGGGTACATAGTTATTGACAATGCTCACTGAAAAGGGGATACATTAGCAATACGTTAAAGAAGCACGAGTCATGATAATCTTATGCAGTAAGAGAGAAATATGGTAATCTTAGTATTAGTTTCGTCTTCATCAAAAATATAAATTATTGTTATTAAACACGTATGTAGTAATCAGTTTTACGAGGGATATCAATCAATTGAAATTAGGACTTCAATAAAATTTAATGTTTGTTCCAGATATTTGTGATTGGAACGGTTGTAAAATTATTAAAAACTATGCGCAAGATTATAATAAATTACAATGTACAAAATTGTAGAAGACTAGACTCTTAAAGATTATAATCAAATCTATCAACATGGTCACTTTTCAACTTTATTACTTGGTGCAAAAGGGTGAAAAATGGCAGATTGTCGGTGAACCTGATTGCTGAGCGCATTGATAATTACGAGTATAAGTTTGGTGAAGGTGTCCATTTATATGTGTTTGGATCTACTGATCCATTTCTCCTTCTGCTCCTTCAGTAATGGTAAGCTTTGGTATCCTTAAGTGTATATTATTTCTTATATCCTTAAGGCTATATTTAAAATAAGGCGTTCCGTTGGGGTTATTTTCGACCAAGTCGCGAGAAAAACGCGCGAGCATAATCTAGTGCAAAGTAAACGGAATTATTTCAGTAAGGGAGGAATCAAACAAAATCTAATTTATAGATGTTATTATGATGTCAGAAAATAAAATAATAATTTAACACAAATCTGTAAATGTACATATTATACTGGTGCTCGTGATATTGTAAAATGTAATTATTTTTGCCTATTCAAGGCATGAAATAAGTAGGGTCTTATTAACTATCGCCACAGAACCAAAGCAGAGCACCTTAGGACATTATCACTACGTAATTAGGATCCAGAAATTATTACGTTATCTAAGTTTAGCAGCGTGGGAAGGAGAAACCAAATAAGTCAAGGCCATTGTTAATTAGAATTCTATGTAGAACATGCTTTCAACATGTAACACGTGTTATGTGCAAAAATTCGAAGTGCAAATTAGTGTTTACGAATCATGGTGGAAAATGAACTAACAAAGAAACTCGTATTATGCCACGATACTTTTGCACTCAAATGTTTGATCCATATTAGAGTAGTATACATTTACCTGAAAAGTTTCTACTAAACCTGAAAAAAGTAAATTACAAGATTGCCTCGTTTGGTCTAGCGGGCGTAAGCGCGACTGCTAAGCATGAGGTCCTGGGTTTGATTCCCAAATCGGACAAAGTGCTATTGAACTTTTTCCCTCAGGAATTTCTCAGTAGCAGCCACGGAGTCTGGATTTGTGCCCGGTTGTTGACAATAGGTGCGCCCCCTTTTACATGGGACTTAAATGAAACTGGCGATATGTGGGTCCACTGTTAGGTTACATCTGCCTATCCTTTCGAGGATTACATGCGTGTTGTTATGTACCTATGTAGCAAGAGGACATAAATATAGTTTTATTTTTCCATTATAAAGGTACGTTATGCTCTTGGTACGGAAACTCACCAATAAATCACAAAAAGCAATTCATTTAAATTAACAGCCAGCACTTATGAAATCCAATAAGACAGTCCTTAGCCATTTCCAATTGATTCAGTTGGGGAAAAGAAGTGATAGAAAAATACCCTTTCGAACTACCGATGTTTTAGGGTTCCGTACCTCAAAAGGAAAAAACGGAACCCCAAAGAATCGCTCGTGTGTCTGTCTGTCTGTCCGACCATTCCCCCCCTTATCTCCGAAACTAACGAGCCTATTTTAAAAAAAAAATACAGAAATTAGTTCAACACTTATAAATTACAGGAAAACCTATAATAAGTCTATGGTGCTAAAATAACATGGAAAACCTCTCAATATCTTCTACAATGGTACGGAACCCTTAATGTGCAGGTCTGACTTGCACTTGGCCAGTTTTGTTTTACGCAAGTGGCACCTCATCATCACTGCCTAGCTTTTTCCCAACCATGTTGGAATTGGTTTCAAGTCTAACCGAATGCAGCTGAATGCGAGTACTTTACATAGACTGAGCGTCTGTCTATCTGACAAAGAGATATTGTTAAATCTGGGTAATATGATACCCCTTTTTAAGACTGCTTGACATAATTTCGGTCACTGACTACCATAGACATACACATCTACAAATGACAGCCGGGGCCAATGGTATGTAGGGTCACCCTTCCTCAGACCAACCTAGGCATGCGCAGCTTAACCTGATTATTGATCTGAGCGACTATTTAATCACGCCACCTACATACAACGAGGTACTCGCCAAGACTATTACACCTAATATTTTTCGAAATCCCTAAGCCGCAAGCGTCGATCACAATATTACCTGCATTGTTACATGCGCAGACTATCAAACAAATTGATCTACATACATAGTTTATTTTGTTCGCCATTTATTGCAGTTAATAATTATTAAGCTGAGTTGCGTACGCACATTGTATCGAGATAGAATTGCTTGTGTTAATATTCAATGAGGTTACAAGTGTAAATATAGTGAGCCTTCGATTATTATTAAAATTGTTGCCTAAGTACAATGGGGTTGGCTCTATAATACGTACCAATGCCAAATAAATAAACGTTATATTGTTGATAGAGTCTATACATACAGGTTGTAAATCAACCCATCACACAGCCATCAACCAATCATTCTGTACATCAAACTAAGTACCCCTGCGCAAAAATTTTTGCTGGGAAACGACTTTTTTTTATGGGGTCAAAAATCACATTTTACGGTAAAACTCAAAGTAGCACTCTTAAAACATTGTGCTAGTGGATGCTTTGAATAGTAAACGGGTCATGGAAGTAATTTAAGTAAAGTTATAACCTGAAAAACTACGATTTACAAAAACATTTGGAACCCAGGTATGGTCTAGAACAAAAAAATGATCGCAGAGGTCCCCGGAGAACAAGTGCCTTTCGTTTGCGTTAAGGAGACTTTTTCACCCTATATAGTATTGATCTCAATCCTGATAATTTTCTAGGGGGCAAGTAAGGATTTTTGCGTTGACCGGCCTCTGCTCTTGCGTGGTAATTAATAAATCCACGACGCTACATACTATCTGACATAGATATAACTCAATAAACTTGTATAACTAAAGACGTTCCATAAAAGGTCGAAATAGTTAAGTAGTACAGTTGCCTGTACTGAAATCCAATGATTCGATAGTTTTTTAGAGTATTTTCCTTCAAAACAACGCCGCCTTATATTCTTGTTCTCGAGATTTGTGCTCGTGCAGTATTGTTGTGCTTTCTTAGACTTAGCTTATTATAAAGATATTGAGTCACTTCTTTTCAAGCCAAATCATCTTTCACACAGTCCACCCATAGTTTCTTTGGTATTCTTCTACTCTTGTATAAAAAAAAATAAAAAACTAAATAAGATTAGTTGATGACCTTGCAATCAATGCTTTGCACGTGTAATTATTTTAGCATGCGAAGGAAGTTTAATTATTTTTTTGTTACGCTAGTCAATATCCCGTGCGTCTCAGTCATATCCTTAAAAACGTTTGATCGTAATCTTTTAAATGTCTTAAACGTGGCAACTTAAAATACCTACCATGAAGACTAAACAAAAATTGGCCGGTTCGTGAATAGGTAGACCACACATTACGTACCGAGTTTGCTCCATGGCTTGGAAAGGATGTAAAACTGTTGGCCCCGGCTGCCATTTCTAGATTTTTGACAGTTGCAGTCGTGCAGGTAGTCAGTAGTCCGAAAGTCTGACAATAAGTCTCACCAAGGGGTAACGTATTATCGTATCAGAAAAGCAATCGCTCAGCAGCATCTGAGTCGACAGGGTTTTGAAAAAATATTGTCTGATTAAAGAAATTAAAATATTTATAGGAGAGGAATCATAAAAATGATCACAACGATTAACAAAAATACTGTGAGACTAAAAATTGCCAAGGTTCCAATAAGTCAAACTCTAAAGTACGGATCCATTAAGTTTTATTGATACCAAATCGAACAGATTTATTATTACTTGTTATAGTGGAACTGGGAAACTTTTAAAAGTATCATAAGATAATAAATATCGCACTGATATACGCCTGTTATGTGTCACTCACGACTGTTACTTTATAAGGCCATCACACTTGAAAACTTATATCGGAAAAGTATTTCCATTGTTTTCAGTCCTGTTTCCTGCATATTGAAGCAGATTTCATGGTAAATAGTAGAAAAAAGTCACAAGGCGTTCATCTCATTAAGAAACTATTTAAGGAATCTTACACATGCATAAACTCACAACACAACTTCCATAAGGTGCGCCGAGATTCCTCATGGTACGGATGCTACGATCCTTAACATACTTCTTTTGTCTCGTCCACGTTTATACATTCTAGTAAAGGCACAGCCCGCTAAAGATAAGTAGGTATAATATTATGGTCAGTCGGTTCGGTTCGGGTCTTTTTGGCGTTTCAGGAATGATTAAATGAATATACTAGCTTTTGACCCCGACTTCGTCCGCGTAGAAGTCGAAAATGTTTGTAATAGGATTTTTAATTAGTTTTTTACACATACATACATACATAAACTCACGCCCTTTTCCCATGAGGGTAGGCAGAAACCACAGAACGCCACTTGCTACGATCCTTACATACTCCTTTTGCCTCGTCCACATTCATACATCTGGTCATACAGGCACGCCGGTTACGAGTACTACGCACCTGTCCTTTCTGCTTTTTAGCTTTTTACGTTATTAATTTTGTTAAACCATCATCATCTTCCTGCCCTTATCCCATGTCATTTGGGGTTTTTTTCAAAACCATATATCTAATAAATTATTTTTAAAAACTTATTAAATATAACAATCCAAATGAAAACGCTGTCCTGTTTCTTATTTTTCGAGTTATGTCATTGTTGTTACAAACATATTTGCGTTTTGTTGACAGAGTTATGTTACCTGCATGATCGGCGTCGCATACACCGGGAAACGCTCACGTTATAATGTCATAAAAATTAATACTTACAAATATATTAAAGGTAATTGACGCAAAAAAACAAACGCGATAGATAAGTGGAACTATGCAACTTATCGCCGCTAACCTAAAATCTCTACATACATACTTCAACAAACTTATATTTGCTGCCAATCGACTTCGAAGGTCTAACAGTTTGTTTGAGTTCTACATTAGGGCAACTGCAAATGTAAGTTGGTTAAATGAAGATAATTAATGAAATATTATGCGGTTGTTTGCATTAGCTAGTTGCGTTATGTATATTAGCGTCGTGTGATTTCGTATTATTTTGCGCACAATTGACGATAACGAAATTGCTTATGTGTTTCTAGGAGTTATACTTTTCACCACTTTAGCGCAAATAATGGTTTGCAACCTTTCTTTTGATATGCTTCCATATTTTTTAGATTGATCGCAGGAAAGTAAATCTATACTATGACTGAATAAACACATAGAAGGACAACTCAAAGCTGATGTAGGTACTGCGTGTTATTAATTGGTATGCCCCGGAAAAACGCCCCATCAGAAATTACTAAAATAACATAACATCACGCCTTTAATCCTAGTAGGGTTAAGCAGAGGAGTACCTAATAGTACAACCGCATTTGGCTAATTATATTTAAGTCCCATGTAAAAGGCGGCCAGCCTATTGCCATCACTGGGATCAAGACCGGACTCCGTGGCTGCTACTAAGTAAATCCAGTAAACATTTATTTCTGTTAATTAACATCTATTGTTAGATAAATTATCACACAGACAAAAATTTAATGGTCACTCATAAAGTTAGATTTAAAAACGTAACATAAGACACTTAATAAAAAATGACCCAAATAAAACTAGAAGTGTGGGCAGTCCAAGTGTTCCCAATATTATGTACGATCAATGATAGGAAACATGAAATTCGTTTAATTTAAGAGTAATACCGTATTACAGACAGGTAATAAAACGTACCTATGGGCAAAAGCCAGTTCCTCTGAAACCGAAACATAACTATTTCAAATTAGGAAACACGGCACACTTACAATATTTTCTACCTAAATCTTAGTAGTTCCAATATATTTATTGCCTTTACGTTGCCGTTCTTTAATTAAAGTGCATACTGAGCTCGATCCTAGTTTCTTGAACATCTCCGAAGTCTGAGTGTCTGACTCAGTATTGTGTCGAAACTTAGCTACAATACCTATTGATCCGCTAAACGATGGCTATCTGTATCTGGGGTAATATTTACCACATACTACAATTATGTAGTCGTATACCTATATAAGCCAAGATAGATAGGTACAAGACTGAGTTTATATTTTTTTTTTTTTGTTTTTTTTTAACTAAGTAGTTCAGTCCGGTTTGTTTGAGCTTTTAGATTAGTCTGAATGACGTTAATTTGTACAGACATATAAGAATATATTTTTAGTTTATGATCTCAATTAGATTTATTATTTGGTAAACGGAAATTACCAAAGACGGGAAACAAACGATTACGTACTTAATTTACTTTAAAGTTGTTATTTATTTATGCTTCTAATATTATCTACACCGAATATGAAAATATATTAAGGTCAAAATTTAGTTTAGTCTGTGAATTGGTTATATTTAATCATTTATTTTAGAAAATATGCACAGCGTCACAGTCCTCTTCAAAGGGAGGTTTGTATGTAGAGCTGGTATATAAAGCAGGCTTTTTATTAGCTGTGTGCTACAAAGATCACATTCATCATCCTGTCTTTCTCCCATGTCATTAGGGGTCGGCGCAACACGTTTTTACTTCCAATCTCTCTCTCACTCTATCATTTACTCCTTTTCCTTCATATCATTTTTCATATAGTCCTACAAAGATCGATCGTCTTACCTAACAGCCGATTAAAAAACAATAGTCTATCAAGCACCCTTGGTACAAGTGGCTTCTTCGATTAGCAATCGAAAATCCGATAAAATCACTGATATTCCGGTTGCGGAATCAGAACAAGGCAACGATTGCAGCACCGCATCGCTTTGAATCCAAACCCTCCATTAGAGCAGCCGATGATAAGAACAAAGCTACCATAATTACTAATCAGTGCATCAAATTAATCGGCAATCGCGTGGTATCGATTCGAGTAGTCGAATGGATCGAATTTTGAGTGGTACTTAGTGATTAATGTAGTTGTAATGATGTGTAGGTAGTTATTATTATATAAGTATGTAGGTAATGCTCAATCAAATCATTAGTTATTTCTTACTGATAAAGTTTATCAGGATGAACGTACCTTACGAAGGATTGCTCGAAGTACCCAGTACCCAAAAGGGTATACCCATGAGGGAGGCCTTTGCCCAGCTGTGGGTCGTTCAAGACTAACAAACACATAAGTTTACGAAATTATTATTTTTAAGAATATAATACATTTTCTATCAGCGATAATAATGTTGGATTGACATGAGCTACTGATAACGTTAAATTGATGAACGTCGTTTGCTACATCAGAGGCATTATGGTGTTAATATTCCAACCTTGCAGTGTCTAGATATGATTTACATACCCGGAAAAGCTATCAATACACCGAATCAGTATTCTACAGCTCATTAAGCAGTTAGAACCACAACAAAGATTGCAATATTCAAGATCCCACTGAAAAAATGTACCACATTGGTACGTGCTACTCGGTCATGGAAAAACGGCGAAATAAACGACACACGTACTTGGCCACCAAGGTTGAACCAATAGGAATTGGCGCGATGGCGTGACAAACTGTCCCGACATGCTGACATCAAGCATATGATAAAAAAGTTATTTATTGATATTTGATAGGCTGTTGCAATATTGTCTGCCTCATTGGTTTAGTGATCACAAACTCTACTGCTGATAATGAATATGCTTGGTTCGATTTTCAGAAAAATCAGCTTCTGAAGTCGGTGGCAAAAAAATTAAATCAACAACACAACAACAAACACACAAAAGTCACCGACTTCAGAAGCTGATTTTTCTGCAAAAGTTTATTTTTCACCTTTTTGTGTTTTATTTTTTTGTTGAAGTCGGTTTTATTTTTTGTTAAAAAGTTTGTTTATTTTACAAATTTCTCAGTAGTATCACGGAGTCTGGATTTCATTGAACCACGTTGATTTCATTGAAAAAATAAGCCTCCAAATATGGGTGTAGCATTAAGTACACCTTTGTCTAATCCTTCGATGATTGCAGGCGTGATGTTATGTTGTGACAAAAGGTAAGTAGGTCCATTAGAGTGACAAAATTCCTTAGAGTTGTATTCGACGGGTATCGCACAATTGCAGACTATGGGTGACTATTTCATGGGTGTTTCTTGCACAGGTACATACATCTTTATTGTGTTATTGGCAATGATTTTATACGAATGATTGTATGTTACGCTCACATGAATTTGTCGGTTTTGATCACAAGCAGTAATTTGTTAATTGTGTGTTGTTTGGGCAAAAAGAGACATTCGAAGCATGAATACAGGGATTGGAAGAAACGGATTTGCAGCAACGTTGGCTGCGAGGCGTACCCAAGAGCAAATAATGGTTCTAAAACTGAAGCCCGTCTGCAAAATATCCTGCCCATCTTGAACAACCACTTGCACCTTCCAGATTTTAATCGATGCAAATGTTAGAGCTGTGCAGGCCATATACCTACTCGTCTGGCACAGGTTGTCCATCAAAATGGTGTAAATTGAATCTTTAATGTCGAGTTAACTAACTATGTACATTAATTAAAAACTAATAAATAAACTATAAAAGGGCATCAAAAAACTGCTCCTCAACGCTGTCAGCCGGTAATGTGCCCAAAAGACTGGCGGCATTGCCACGGTGTAAATTCAATCAATCAATCGATCAATTGTCTACAATGATGTTGCAGGCAATAACTATTGATTTCTGTAAGTAAGTATTATTCCCATCTCTAGATTCTCGTTATATTTGTTTCAGGAGTTTTATGTCAACAATAACCAATTCATGTCATTAGTACGGATCAATTTTTACATCACATCACATCCTCATTATTCCTCATATTATTATACAAGAACTAATGTAACGATAACAGAGATCTGAACACCAACAGAAATAACTTTGAAAGCCTTAAGTAGTCTAAATAAGTATCTCGTTCGGTCTTCAATTGGTACTTTTGACCAGTATTACGCACTATGTGTTATTAGCACTATGAAATTGAAAGTAGGGCGTGACGCGTGAGTAGTTATGTTCTCACGAGAGACCAGCGTTAAACAACCTTGTTTGAAGACATGACTGTGGAGGCCTGGTGCTGAGTCATGGGCTTGTAGGTCCATGGTGATATTTTGAGGTGAAATATCGCTTTGGAAAATGAAACGGTTTAAAAATTGACAGTGTATTGTAAACATTAATAGCATCATAATCGTAAAAAACAGAAAGGAACACAAGACAAGACGTTGTAACAGCAGTTATCAAGCCGTTTCTTATTTCTTGAACGCCTTTCAGCAAAATTTACATTGGCTTTTCGGGAGCCTACACATTTTGTTCTTTTTTTTTCCATAATCATTACCGCTGATAGAATTTCAATTTTTCAAGCCGACACAAGCTTGGTCTTATATTAGGTGATTTATTACTTTTTACCAAAACTGTAAACAGCGCCATCTATAAAGGTTTTCCGTAACTTCTAATAGCGCTATGCAGTGCTTTAGCTGCGCCGACGCACGACTACAACCAAACAGAGTGGTACTGAACTTTCATAACACGAGGGCACGATTGCTGTTAGATAGTTAGCTGGTGTTGTGTATTCTGTGTTCACTACGAGATGGCGCTCCGATAGAAGGAAAAATATATAGGTACCTGTCTATATTTTCAGTTCTGAAAATACGTAGGTTGTATATCACTGTATCAAAATGTAATGTGTATGCTTTATGCTTTTTATATCTCAACTATATGAATTTTATAAAGCTGAAGAGTTTGTTTGTTTGGTTGAATGCGCTTATCTCAGGAAATATTTGTTGAAATTTAAAAAATATTTTTATGTTGTATATATAGTCTATTTATCGAGAAAGGTTAAAAGCTATATTGTTGAAATTGCACGGGTCAGTTAGTTGAACAATAAAGGAAAAAGCCCGTAAGACTGATAGCCAATTTTGCATCTGGTTAGACTGGAAGCTGACCCCAACATAGTTAGAAAAGGGAGAGACTGATGAAAACACTAATAAAATACTGGACATGAAAAGGTTACTCTATTTACCGTTTGAACTGAAACACTAATCTCCGGGCCCTTGGGTCAGTTAATTAAGACATCCCTAATAAGTACACACAAGGAATCCCTTTACACGAGAAGCTCGTAAAGTATCATAATATAATATAGTTAACATAAAATTATACGCCGCAAATATGGAAGACAACTAGATGTTTATTTCAAGCGACTATTATGTCCATATATGTAAAATACTCCATCAAAATTATATTATTATCACACCATTTTAGATAGACATCAAATGGATCATTTACACAGGGTCAGTTTTTAGTCCTGTCAATTAGGTGATTATCCATAGGCCTAACAGTTCAACACGTACCAAAACAGTACTACTTCTGACTGTTTCTGGTAAGACTGGAAGCCGACTTCAATATAGATGAGCAAAGTCTTCACAGATGACGATGACATAAACTTCTATGCTTAATAGTTACGGTCAGCAACAGAAATAGCTTAACATTTCAGAATTTTAATTATTTCATGTACAAGACTCCAGCTATTACTTTTAATGTTTCAGAAGATTATTCATTAAAATACTCCTCACTCTTCAATAACTTGTTAGTTACGAGTAAAATCTTACAAGTATTTATTTAAATACCTGCAAACAAAACTTTCAGTAGTGTTAATATACTTCTGATGCTGACTGTACTGCTCTCTATCACTAATTGCAAGATGGCTTCCGTGTCTCCCCGGTGGGTTAGGCAGAGGTGTATCTAGTAGTACAACACATTTCGCAAGTTACGTTTGAGTCCCATGGAATAGGGAGAGGGTCTATTGCCAACAACCGGGCACAAATCCTTACTCCGTACCTCCTGCTGAGGAATTTCTGATAATAAAACCCAATAACAATTTGCCCGACCCAGGGATCAAACCCCCACGCTCAGCAGTCACGATTGCAACCACTAGACTAACGAGGCAGTCGTCCATGTCAACTATTACAGTATTTTGAGTTTTCGAGTCATAATTCCAGACAGTCCCCAAATTAATTTCGGCAGCCTAGTTTTTGTTTAAATTCTAGCTAGAATGTGAACTCCTGAGTTTGATCAACAAACGCCTGGGGTTCTAAAATGGCCACTTTAACAGATAATAATTATTATGAATTGCGTTAACATCATAGATCTATCCATTGATATAAAAACTAAAGATACGACGCGTTCGCCATACAATCGGTGTAGTCTGCTCGTTAACGTAACCTTAAATAAAGCTTTTAATAAAATTTTCGACCGCACCCGAAGAGAGCCGATCGTGGACTAGTTCACTTCGGCTTAGGAAAGACCGTTTTAGGACCAAGTTCGAGGCGTCATTGTAACATGCGGTCCGCCCAGTCCTTACGCAGTAATATATAAGTCAATGGACCTATCATAATAGTAACTGCGTCTGTGACCATTCTAAGAATTTTAACGTAATTCAGATTATGATCTGCTAACGTGGTAATTTTAGACCCTCTGAACATTCTTGCACCTCGTTAGAATACTCTTTCCTTGTAAATAAGCCTCAAGACCCAGGTGGCAGATTCTGACTATATAACAATTTACACTTGATTTACCATATCGGTAAATAACTAGTATGTAAATGTTAATAGAAAGAACGGGCACACGATGTGAATTGTAAATGTAGTTGTATATTAATCGTCTTTAATCTCAAGGATCATTATGATTTACGATGACAGATAGGCGAATAGATGTAAAGTTCTGATCAGGAAGGAAGTTAGTTTATTTTAAATTTAAATTAAGTAATAGGTATGCTTACTAGGATGTTCTCCGAATATCCGTTTGGTTTTAATATGCCGTCTGTCAAGCCTGATCGACCAGTTCACGTCAAAAATATAATTTATTTAATTTGCAATTAAGAAAACAAAAGACTCGAGGTTTCTGTTATTGTGTCAAAACCATTGTTAATTATTACAAAAATTATATTTTATATACTTTTTTTGGCTCCTTATATGAAAAAGCGATGGAAAATGTACATGACTCTTCATTAGGGGTGATTGCTTGAATAAGGACTTTCATACTTGTTCTATAACAAAAATTTCATGTTTCTAGTTTAAGATATTGTTTTTATTTTATATAAACTCTAGGTTCTTGTCCTGTGGCCGGGAGCATGTAGGAATCCTACAATATTAACTGGTAATACTGCCATTTTTATATCCGATTGGTGTGCAAGCAATTCCGTGCAATTTACGATAATAAATAGTGGCAATAACTTACAGTGTTTCACTATAAAAGACCTACAAACTCTAAAACTTACAGTCTACGCTCTAACATAGTTGGGCCTATTGCTATCCACCGGGCACATCGGCAGCTTCTGTTGTACTTCTTCAATACATTATTTTATGACTTGATATTATTATAGAAATTGATGCCAGAACCTTTCAAGGGTAAGAGGCATTTGATTGCTGTCTACTTAGAACTTTAACCTCCTGAGCAACAGAAGACCTAATTCTAGACATGTAATATGATGATGGTATGTTACATACCATCATCATATTACATGTCTAGAATTAGGTCTTCTGTTGCTCAGGAGGTTAAAGTGTAGTAGAGATGTACACACTATATACAAACATTATTGAATAAATTCACGATTAGAATGTTTTGCACTAAAAGTAGGTTAAATGTTGATGAGTGCGATTTCACACTTACCTTGGGATTGAGAAAACCTTCGTCGTTATAGCCATTAGCCATGTTTAACTGTTTATGTCGTCTCAAGATTTATATGGGCTATAAAATTTTTGATTAGTCTTATTCAAAATATAGTTGGAGCTTGACTGTTTGTACGCAGTAATCAAAAGTGTTGCTCTTGTCACGTGTCAAGTAATAATAGTTGAACGGATTAACTGTAAGGTAAATCACAAAGCCCGTCCGGACTGCGCGCCCGTAGGGGCTGCGGGTTGTTTAGTCAGTAGAAGTCTGACACTCGCTTTTGCTCTGCCCAAGAGCAGGAGGGGTTATTCGATGATTTTCCACTCGCCAAAAAAAAAAAAACGTAAATCACAGAAGGGATGTGTTTTCATAATTAAAATTGTAAGTTACCTGACAGTAAAGCAATGAAAGTTACCGGTAGCTTGAAATAAACCTTCTAATCTAAATTCTAGTAAATCTGTTTTTTTTAGTCAAGCATGGTCCACCTTAAGTCGTGTCATCGCTACACATCAGGCTAGTTACGGCCAAACACAAGTCTATTTTTTAAGACTTCTAGTCCTTTTAGTTCATTCTTTAAGACTTTTACAAACAGAATGAGAGCCATGTCATTTATAAAGAAATGAGAGTTCAAAAATACTCTATTATCCGGAATTTCTATGCGGATTTAGACATAAAGTAGAACTTGCCTATAAACAGTACGGTTACCAAGCATTTGGTATTCAGGGTAAGTTCCGAAGAACTTGGCGTAGAACTTTTAGTGTCACCTCAGGGATTTCCTTTATTCTGAATTTATTATTCTAAGTTTTATTTATTTAATAAGGTTCACCCACAGCACATATATATGTGCTGTGGGTGAACCTTATTTATGTCCATATGGACATAGATACATTGAGTCTTATGGTAATATTCTAATATATATGCCAATTGCGGGCAAACACAGCATTGACAAAAACACGCCAGATTATTTATACACTACTACAAAGAGACACGATATAAAAACAATAACATACAATGAAACGGAAAAAATAACAATAGTAGACCAGGGAATACAGATACAAACGAAGTTAACTTTTTGGAGTTTATCATAACATCGCGTCTGTTTTCCCATGGTTACCCCTAAAGGGTTAGGCTGACGTATACTTATTGAACTATTGTGTTTATTTACATACACAGCTGTATTACTAGTCACATAAATAATAATGACTAACAGTGACTATGACTACTACTACTATGACGGGGTCGCGGCAGACCACGAAGAGATGGCGGGACGAACTGGATTGATCTTCCTTGAGAATTGGAAAAAAGTTGCACGGAATCGTGATTGATGGAAGGAATGGAGGGAGGCCTTTGGCCTGCAGTGGGACAATATCAGCTAGCTAAAATAATAATAACAGTGGTAGTCCTGGACACGGTTCGTGTTGTTTATTTATTTATTTAGTACTTGGAGGACTAACAGGTAATAAAAACAAACAAAAAGAAGAAACCAGTCACCAGAAAGCCAATTACAAGTCCTCACGTATAGATTTATAATAAAAATGAATTTTGGTGTGAGCACAAAACAAAAAACGCCTTATGTAAAATAAATACAAAATAAAAAAACTTAGTTCGCAAAAATGACATAAATGAAACTATAGAGAAATTAATAGAAACAAATAAAATAACCTACCGCTACTTGAAAAACTTGTTAGGAGGTTCCTTTCTCTGGAGCTCTGACCGCCGCGCCTTTAGCTTGAACCCTGTTCCCGATACCGGTGGGCTACAATTTTCTATATTTTTAATTTTTTTTTATTGTTTTTTAAGAAATATTTAAAAACGTATAACGTTTGTTAACAAATAAATTAAGAAAAAAATAACAGTGAATATCGTAAGAAACGTACTAAAGTAGTTATGATAAGAAAATTGATAACTCTTTTCACGACCTTACTCAACATAGATAATGTTTTGTCATAAAATTATACTTCATAGATTTCTGCACGGGATTTACAACTCCCTACTCGAGGAAATCACTTGAAACATAAACTTACAAATCAGGTTTTCATGTTATTTCTAGATCAGCCATAAATTAATAGTAATTGAACTTATTACACTAATCTTTATTACTAGTAGTAATGTTGTATCAAATTTATGCATACACATTTACACAGAAATCACTACTAATTATTATTTGTGAATAATTTCAAGTGCCCTTTAGAACTGGACCGATTTTATCTTGATATCAATCATGTATCACATATAACTGTCACGGTTGCAAAAACGATTAAGACAGAGCATCGTTGATGATATTATTTCAACTCTAATAAACTGATAAAGATCTAGGTTAATCACGCTGAAGATAAGATTCTTGATAGTTACAGATGTTTTCTAATAGAAAAATCCTTGCAATAACATAGAAATTTCCAGGTCACTCCGTAAAATTATAAATCATGTATTAGTTACCCGTTCTCACAGTTTTATAATCAAAACATTTAACTTAATATTTGACACCTGATTATATTTAATTAGCTTTAAAGAAACCTGGGGTCAAACTGTGAATTTAATATCATAATTCAGTTAAATCGTTCTTAGCTGATTTATTACAAATATTTTTAGGCTTGGTCACCATCTGCCTAGCCTTAGTAGGTAACCTTTACTAGGTGACATTATTATACGGATCGAGTTGCAAGCTTACCAAATGAGGCAAAATAATCAGACTTCTTAGTTCGCCGACTGTGTGAGCGTTGTGCAGTTTACTGCTTTTCATATTCAACTTCACATTGAACTGGTGCTATATTAATCTGACTTCACAACACATATGGACTCACAATCATGAGCCTACTCACAATTGGCAACTGGAGAAGTCGTAAATTGGATACTACACCAACTTTGTTTCATAAATGTTTTGTAATATCACGCCTGTGTTAAAGGGTTAGGCAGAGGTGTACCTCATAGTAAGTTTTAAGTCCCAACTAATAAGGGGGAGCCTATTGCCATCAACTAAAATCAAGGCCTAATCCAGACTCCGTGTTTGCTACAAAGAAATTCCTGGTGGAAAAACCCGGTATAGATGTACTGGGAACCTAGGATCAACAGTCGAGTTTGCAGTGCGAGGTGTTTTGTGTTTGGATTAAATACGTTAAAGGTTATATTTACGGGTGGCACACCTTGTGCGTGAATATAGTGTGTGTTTAAGTATTTACTCGCGACAAAACGCATAAGATTATCTCGTATAATATATTCTTTTTAAGATAGCTTGATGATGCAATTTTAAACCAAATTACCTCATTGTCAGCTGTCCGTTCAATGTCACTACCATTTACATATTTCAGGGAAACAAAATAGGCTTTTAAAAGGCAAAACGCGTTCATAATAAATGTTATCTTTCCCAAGTTTTTATTTGAGCTTAAGAATGTTGGTAAATATATTTTCTAGTTATTTCAATTTACAAGATATCTTTCGATCTCTTGTTTACACTTACGTTTTATGTTAATATTCAAGTAATAATTCTGAATATTGTAAATAAAGTTTAGAATTAAATTACGGATTCGAATTTATCGTTTATAAGGAGTTTATCACGATGTAAGGTGCAAACGTACAAACCAATAAATCCTCGTGTGTTGAATCTATAAAATGATAAGTGGACTTATCTTTTATAAATCTTCTGTAGGTACTAAGCGTTGAATGTATCAGAATATATTAGGGTGCAGCAATATATTCTGTGATTTAAGATGTATGTGATAAAGGACAAAACTAAAGATATATGTGAAATATTGTAAAATATATATTTTAGTATCACTATATAGTTATTATAAATCATAATCCTTCGCCGCATCTGTCTGTCTGTTCACGATAGACTCAAAAACTACTGCACCGATATACATGCTATTTTCACCAATGGATACGGTGGTTTTCAAGGAAGGTTTTAAGCATTATAATAACCGACATCCACGCCGGCGAAGCTAAGGACATCAGCTAGTTTAGTATACAATATAAAATACGCAGGGAGTGAGATAATTAACTTAATAGATACATTTTTAAATACGTTATCTATTATATATTTACAGATCATCTCTTCTCAAAAACTAAACTGTTTTAAAAAATAATTACTTCAATTGGAACAACTAAATGGAGAAACCTTTTACTAAGCGAAACCTATTACTAAAACATTAGTGCCAATGAACTGAAAATTACTTACAATACAGAAAATTATCACTAAAAGTGAGCAAGTTTCTATACTAGCTATTCACCTAATAAATGTTTACTTCACCAAAAGCTATTTATTGGGTTACAAAACAATTCTCGCTAGCTCAGACTCTGCTCCCTTAATGAACCGCATAACTACTTAAATAATAAATTATATTATTTATCGCGATTCGCTGTGAAAACTAAATTATTTCTTAAGTGAATTAGATGATACTGGTGTATGAAATGTAACTGGTATAATTGGATGTGATATTTTCTCCATAGATACGTAATTGCTGGAAAAACTTATGGTACGCACTTTGAAGTTAAGTGGTGACAAAAGTTATAGTCATCGTATAAGTGTTTTCAGCCTTGATTTTCTCTCATAAAACCGATTAGGCAACTCAAAAACAAAATATTTATTGAAATAAATAATCGCCTAATAGACAAAAAACACCTATGAGAACTATATGAATGAGTATAAATTCAATTTCCTTGTAAAGTTTGACATTCAAAAGTGTATTTTAAATAGCATTATTTAAATATGTACATAGTATAATTTTAGCATTAATTCCTAGCTCACAATCGAAAAATTAAGACTAACTGGTTCCGATGTCCACTAAAACACAGATCATGTTTTACCAAGTCACCACTAAACAACATCATTACAAGATTTTTATCCATAATTTGTAAGACATAAATCAGGTATCTGGTAAACAGCTCCAACTATCTAGAATGGAATCTATTTACCGAATAAGGCGCCTAGTGTTTAATATTCAACAATGCAGGTCACCGGGCGCTTCCAAATGCGTTACATCTATGGTGCTCGTCCTGACTGCGTAAAACCTGATTCACACTAGCGAGAAATTTACTGCACATTCTTGTCTAGCTGGTACATACGAGAGTAACTTAACGTTTGTTTGGACTAGCAGTAAAACTGAAAACAAATGATTGGCATTAGCAAAGATGTGGGTCAATCCCAACGTGGCCCAAATAAATATATATTTGATTCTAGTCTAACGCCTCATCATACAAATGGACTGACAGATGAAATTTGCTCTCTGAATCTTAGTGTTCAAATCGATTATTGTTGGATTTTTGTCAAAACGTTTGATGGTATCTACACAAATAGTAACACAAAAAACTAGTCAATATGCTTCTAAAGGTCTGTTTGTACCCATTACATTCTTCTTTCATACCGATGGTACGTTCAAATTACTTGGACCCAGTCAGTAACCACGTCAATTTAACTATTACCTACGTCAGTATCCACACAATAACACTTCAGTCAACAAGTTATGCAATAAAACTTCCACGATGCATCAGCTTCACTCAGTCACACGTCGTCGGTCCAATGCGTTGATTCAATTGAACACAATTGAATAATAGCCAATTTTCATCAGTTAACACTCCTTGAGACATAACAAGCAATTGATAACGACTCTGTTGTTATATTTCTCAATCCATCTTGGATCTACAATACATACCTATATAACATCATGTCTAATCTTCAAACGGTTAAGCAGAGTTTTGGCACATTCCCATTTCGTCAGTTGTTTCCATGTAGGTAATAGAAGCGACCTTTTTGCCATTTTATGTTTTGATCAATTTTGCATGTATTATATAGCTGATATTATGCTGTTACTATCATCTACCTTTGAATCATCAGCCAAGCCTTACTCAACTATGCTGGGATCGCCTTTATGACTAACCTGGTGATCAGAATCCCTGTGCAAGTGTGCATGTATTTTTACGCAGCCCTGCCCTGCCCTCTCTTTTTTCATATCATAGCATTTTCTACTATTGAAGTCACTTTTCAGGTTCTAGAATCCCTCCGAATTGGTAATATGACTCGTTTCGTAATGGCCTTTTTGGTACTATGTCATGCTAATTTATAATGATCACCCCGAGCAACATTTTACAATGTATCACTTATTCACTTATTGGTCGTTTCAAATTACAATCAAAAACCGATCTGTCACGAAGAATATTTCTGCTCTAATCGTGAATGACCGTAGACGGTGTGTTGGGCTTAAGAAATTTGAAATACGAACTGCGGAATCTATCGATTGATGCAGATATGGAATTTGATTGCAACGCAGCGAATGATTTCATCGTAATCGATTTTATTAGAGCCCACTTTGGTACTGTAACTACTATGGTTTGTTGTTAAGTTCAGTAGGATGCATCCATTATGATGGAAGTTGCATGACGTGGAGCATATTCCGTGAGAAAATCATTATGTCTTACTAATGTCTAGCGTCTTTCTGTCTCATAATTATTCTATTCAACGCCTTTGATGATTTTTTGTAATGTTGCACATGTTTGTATGCCTACTTATTGTGCAACACATTTAACGGCGAATTAGGATGAAGGTATCTAATGTGACACTAATGAGTTACATAGCCTTCACACTGCCACCTTGTTAACTATGCGTTTTATATAAATGTGTCTCTTTTAACGCATGAAAAAATAAAACATTTTGAATACATCTCTAACTACAATAAGAAATAAATTACTCAATACCAAAGTGTTAGTCGTCAAGCGGTACGGTAGTGAGACTTGAGAAATTTCAAATAGATGTTTGGTATCCTAATGATGCGTATAGAATTTTCTCATGCTTCTCGCATTTAACGGTCTCACCGTTGAAAGGTGCAGTCTCAGATCAAATGGGTGCAGTTATCTCAGGTGTTCTAATATCGACGTGTGATGGCCGCGGGATGTTCTTCCATAGATCCCACACATTCACAAGTATGTCCAGTTTTAGCGATTTTGATTGATTTAGGCCTGTCAGATTCATGATACATCTCATCGTGTATATGTCTGTATTATATTACTCCGAAGTTCAAAATGCCGATGCGCGGTATCCTACAGAAAGTTTGTAAGTCCGAATTACGTGAGTCAGAATGTACGCTATGACGAAGTACGATATTCAGAATGTTCGTTACTCCGATGTACTTTACTCCGAAAGTTTGCTGCTACGAAGTACTGTATTCAGAATGGAGGGTAATGCACATTTTTATCTGTGGATCAAGACTTATATTTTGCCACATGTATGTACATCTGTGAAGAACCAAATTCTCTAAAACTAGCTCATAATAACACTCTGCTCCACCTATCATATCTAATGGTTCACCGACCTGCAGAGACTACAAAAAAGTGCGTGTAAACCATGATCATCACAACATTACCACACCATAAATTAGCTATTTAAAAAAAACCAAGTGATCAAGTACAACTTGATAAACTTAAGATGATTTACAAGCATACGAGACCGTGTTACCCGCTTATTACTATGCCATACTTCAGTCATTCATTGCCCGGCCCTCGAGGCGTTGTAGTACCTACACAAGATTTTGTTGCACATTACATTATTTACAAAGCTTTGTAAATAATGAAATGTGCAACAAAATATATAATTAATAGCTATTAATTATATATTTTTTTTGATACAATTGGGAATCGTATGGATTGAATTAACGCATACCCTTTTTTTTTTTGGCGGTTGTAAAATCATCAAATCTCTCTCCCGCTCTTGGGCAGAGCGAAAGGGAGTGTCAGACTTCTACTGACTAAAAACCACCCATGTTCCTTTTTAGCCCTTCATGTCAAGGCCGCGGTATCTCTTGCGAACAACCCGCAGCCCCGACGGGATTAACGCATACCTTAATTATATTAAAATTAGACATCCAATATTCAGTAGATTCTGCAATACGACCTAAACAATTTTAGTGAAATTTTGTACTACTTTTCTATACGACCGCTGAGCATGAGGTCCTGAGGTCTATTCCCGGGTCGAGACAAATGTTATTGGGTTATTCTATCAGGAAATTCTCGTTACAGCCATGGAGTTTGGATTTGTGCCCGGTTGATGACAACAAGTTCGCCCCCTTTTACTTAGGACTGAAACATATCCGGCGATTTCGCGGATTGACCAGCGGATTTTTCCTAATAGTACGCACACACTTGGGTGCGCACTACTAGGTACACCCCTACCTAACCCTCGGGGATTACAGGCGTGATGTTATGTAATGTTTCTATACGTTAGGTGTTACCCATAGATACCGCGGCCTCGACATGAAGGGCGAAGAAGGAACATGGGTGGTTTTTAGTCAGTAGAAGTCTGACACTCCCTTTCGCTCTGCCCAAGAGCGGGAGGGGTTATTTGATGATTTCCCACTCCCCAAAAAAAAAAAAAAAAAAAAGGTGTTACCCATAACTCGTGAGATATTTTTAGTATCATAAATTGACAAAAACAACAATCTTTTTCTTCTTAACGCTTCGATGGCAGCCTATGTCGCGTCAGCCAAAAACAGAGTTACGAGTCTGACACCATCACTAGCATACAATTATTTTAAATGTAAAGTAAGTAATTATTATTGATTCAGCAACCGTTTACGGACCTATATATCAACCAGAAAAAATGGTAAAACCAGTCTTTTTAACCAGATAATTGATTGACCAAGCACATGCCATTCACACGCACACTATAATTTCCATCTCAAATAAGTTCCTACATAATCATGTAGTTTACTAATCGTTTGTTGACATTACAAAAACAACTCCGACCGAGATTGATTCATTGAAAGCCGCTCCAAGATACCAATTACAGTAATTAAACTGTACACTCTAAGCTATAAGTTCATTGCGAAATGCTTGAAAAAGTTAAGGTCCTTGGCCTGAGTAAAAGATGGATTACTTTTATTTTGTTTTGCAATGAGGTATGTACTGATCAATATTGTGATATAAATCTAATCAGTAAAACTTCATCATCATCATCAACAGGTTTTTTTTTTTGGCGGGTGGGAAATCATCAAATAACCCCTCGCGCTCTTGGGCAGAGCGAAAGGGAGTGTCAGTCTTCCACTAACTAAAAACCACTCATGTTCCTTCTTAGCCCTTTATGTCGAGGCCGCGGTATCTCTTGGGAACAACCCGCAGCCCCGACGGGATCATCATCAGCTTGACTTCACCCACTACAGGGTATAGACCTCGATTTGCGTGTGACATCAAGCTCCACGCTCTTGTGCTAACCTCATCCAGCATATTCCCGCAATAGCAACAATATCGTCTGCCCAGTAAATCTTACATGTCAAATCATCATCTTACTGTCATTGTACTATGTTATATGAGGTCGTTGCGACACGTTTTTTTTCTACCATTCTCCCCTGTATTGACAGTCACGCTATCATTTTGCTCATTTTTTCCATATCATTCCTCACACTATCCATCCATCTTTTCTCTTCATCCATCAAAATCATGCACTTGAGGGTTAACATCAACAACAACTGCTAAAATGTATAAAGTTACAATAGCGCACAAAAACGATAAAGGTCAGTCACAAAATCATTTTTCTTTTGTTTTTTTTCCTTGGAGCAGTTGACATAGTTATCATCAGCCTAAAGCAATCCACAAGCTGGATAAAGAACTCCTCAATTGCACCCCGTTTACTCTTTCTTCACTTTATGTATCTAGCTGCTAACAGTCACCTCCTCAAGATCGTCGGTCCACCTAGCTGTAGCAGAACACTAAAACAATCACAGACATTCACATGTATGAACGTCAATGGAATGCAAAAACGCATCCGCTTATTGACATTTTGCCTTTTCATAACTGTACGCGCCACAGGCTGATAGTTCTCACGCTTTCAATCATTCTAGAGATTACTATCAAAATATTTCACTATCACTTTTCGGTTGCCAATAGTTTTTAGTGATTGGACAGGTCTATAGACGTTTCTATTGTATGTTAAAAACTAAACTTAACTTAACCTCTCGTCCCAGCCTCCGCGGGAGACGCTCGGGGCGTCGGAGGCCACGTGACGGCTTCTGACCACTGTAGCGCGGGCCTGTGGACGGTGAATAACGGGCTAGCTTGCCGTCCGTCCGTCTTATGACGAAGACAGGCCGTGTCGACGGCGCGTTCATGTTCCACGCGCGCCTCAAAGAGATCTCAGCAACATGGAAGGGGCCGACGCCCGTCGGGGCTGCGGGTTGTTCGCAAGAACACAATTTTGTTTCTTTCATCTTTCTTTTCTTTCTTTCTTTCTTTCAAGAGATACCGCGGCCTCGACATGAAGGGCTAAGAAGTAACATGGGTAGTTTTTAGTCAGTAGAAGTCTGACACTCCGTTTTGCTCTACCCAAGAGCGGGGGGGGGGGGTTATTTGATGATTATCCACCTGCCAAAAAAAAAATATCTAAAAGTTCGAGGCTGGCTTCTACTTAACTGGACTATCCTGTGGGTGCCTTGATTATAAGGCATCCAGCCAGATCAATTTTGTGGTATAACTGTAGTTATACACGAGCGACGGGCAAGACAAAAGGAGATCCTTGTAGTTTTCCTTGATTAAATCTCGTATCACTTCCTCGGGTACAGATATTGAAATCCAACTTGATCTGATCTTAGTACGGAAATTAATAATTATCTTACTGCAAAAGTCGTCTTAAATGTTAATCTGCTTGTTGATATCCGCAAATTCCATGTCTTAAAAACATGATTACACGTTTTAATGTCATGTTCCTATAAAATAATCTTACTGGCTACCTATGATTTATTTTATTCTCAGAATCATTGAATCTTGATGTCATTACACGTAAATGTATGCCAAGTGGTATTCCCCTGCAGGGATAGGAAATGGTGGTACACCCACATTTGACCAGTACCCAGTGTTTACATACATAATATCACGCCTGTAACCCCCGAAGGGTTAGCAGAAATGCACTTAATAGTACACCCACATTTCTCCAGTTGTGTTTATGTTCCATATAACAGGGGCGAGCCTATTGCAATCAACCGTCAATTAAGTTATCTTAGCTTAGATAATGGCTGCAACGATAACTTAAATACTTAGAACTATTTAAATTCGAAGGTGCAAATAAACTATTTTATTTTATGTTGTCAACCGGGCACAAATCCAAACTCCGTGGCTGCTACTGAGAAATTCCTGATTGAAAAACCCAATAAGTACCACATCGCTCGACCTGGGACTTGAACCCAGGCCCTCATGCAGAACAGACGCGCTTGCAACCACTAACTAGGTAGTCAATTTGGCCAGTAGTGTTTACATAATTCTGTTTAATGGTACTTAAGCACTTTAAAGGGGGAGGCTTTTGACATTATCAAGACTAACACTGAGTAATCCTGATGTAACATAATTGTATAGTTATTAAGGCGTACGGAAGCAAAACCGTTCTACATATCTCGTATAATATATCATCAGTTAAGTACCGCTCCAATATTACCTACATCGCAAGATTCACAACACATTAGCTTTAACAAAAGTGTTGGCCCATCTCCGTATTGTTGATCAGGCTTCGTGCCATCATTCTTACTTCACAGCTTGCATCAGTAACTCTTTGGAAACATGTAAATGTACCCTCAAGCAATGTCTTTCGTGCGGGAGGATATTTATTTGTTAAGTGTTCGTAATGTGATTATAGGTGTGCGTTTATTTCTGTAGATCACTTCATTTTGTTCTCACGGAGGTAATTATGATTATTTTTATGGTCATACATAGGTTTATGTAACTCAACAAAGCAATGTTTAAAGAAAAACAGCATTGCCAACAGGGATTGAGAAATTTAGTAGCATCCGTTTCCATATTATAATAAGTCGTTGTCTGTTGGTGAAGCGTTTTTCATTACACTATTTTATAATCTTTGTCTCTGACACATGAAATTGTAAGTAATATTATGTCAAAGGTTCCTCTTATATAAAAAGCAATTAAAATTTGTCAAGAAAGCCTACCAAATTGTAGTTACTAAATTGTTTCAAGAAAATTTTGGAAAAGCTGTTTCCCACAAAGAGGGAATAAGGGGAGTATGCTTTAGTTTTCAACATACATTAGGCAAAATCAAAATAAGTTCACGTCAAAAGATACCAGAACCAAAGATTGTCACACCCACATTTCGGTACACAACATTACTCTACCGCCCATGTCCACTCCAAGTGTCTTTTAGTTTATCAAGATAATTGATTTCGATAAAGTCAATTATCGTTGTAAATGCTTGCCAATATATCCACGCCGTCAGAATAGGTCATGACAGACATAGCAAGTGGAAAGGAATATCTTTACATTCAATTTGGCTTTCGTTATTTCTAGGCACCCTGTGGAGTTCTGTTGCCCTGGTACATATTTGTGTCGACATGCTTAATAAATATTTAAAATAAGTGATCTATTGAATTTTGGGTGTATTTCCGTTGTCCCCACTGCCATGTCCCCACTGCCTGGTTGGAATCTCAATCGAAATGTAAAACAAGCTTTTTATATTCGTATAACTACTACCAAATAATATAATGATGTTTCTTTATTTATGACAGTTGGCCTTTTTAAGTAGAGGATTTTAACAGTAACTAATATGTATAATAATAATTTATTGATTAATAAATTTAACGACAGTCATAAAGTTAAGTTAAATTGCAAAAATATCGTAAAAGCTAGCACTGAGTTATAAATGAAACTGCCATCTTAGGCGCTGTTCACAAGGCAGATCCGAGACAGACATGATATTTTTCAGTATAATTTTGCAACAATGAACTTTTATTTGCAGTTATTTTTTTTTTACAGTTGGTTCGATTAATCGAACCATGTGTTCTTGAGACTGAGAAGCACATCAAGCTAATACGATTGTCATTTTTACCAAATAGTTTTTTTTTTTATTTAGCGGGTAGCTTTATGTGCTTTCGTTGGGTTATTGACGTTTGATTTCAACTGTTGTCTGCAAAATACCATGCAGGACAGTGCCGTGTAAACGGCCGCAAATCGAACCGGTTAGGCGTGAGCGCGTCGCATCGTGTACATCAGTCGGTGACCAACATTTACCCTAAAGTGGGACAGTGGGCCTGTCTTATTTATAAACGGATGATAAATAAGGGTGGTGTGTTGACCAATATTTGTAAAAAAATTTCTTTACGAAAGCGGAGATTTAAGTTTAAATGAATTATGAATTATTTTATCGATCTAACTCTCTTAGTTATAGATACTTCATTTTAATCTACGCTGTACGTGGTGCCGGTGACACATTACGTATTAAAAATATGTCTATCTATGTTTAATTTCGTGACATTACATCACTCTCACCCATTAGGTGTTATTATTATCTATCATTCTAAAGTAGACACAGCAAATACTTTAGAAAACACAGAAAGACATAACTGAAAAAGAACAACAAAGTAAAACTTGCCATTCCTTAATGAATAACTCATTTAACGCCTTTCAAACACAATCTCTCCACCGACCATTGCAAATTCGATTTCATACCATGTCCATTGTTCTCTCAAAGCCTGGTAACCCTCGACCTAGAGCATTATTGTCCATCAGTACGCCTTGTATGACGTTGTTATGCAAGAGTCGCCACAAGCGAACCTTGGGCTATTTTCTATTGTACCTCTAAACTTGTCGCGTGATCATCAGGAGATTAAACTGAGATTAGCACTAACATTAGTTGGCGGTAGATGTGATTTATTGGCGATGTTTAGTCATTTAATTACTTTGTGTTGATTGAGAATTGTTTATTTAAATAATAGTATTGTTTTCGGTGTAGTGTTTTAATGAAAAATAATTTATTTATTTGAATTCTTGAAGGATTTGTAGAATGATAAATACTAAAGCAATTTCAAATTCAAGTCGACTGTAAATCTAGAACCACTGAGTCTGGATTTGTGTCCCGTTGATGGCAAGGCTCGCCCCTTATTACGACTGGCACATAAATGTAAGTGTACTAATGGGTATTTGGGGGTGTGAGGAACAGGGTGTAAAGTTCCTCATCCGCCATAGAAAAGGGAGGATCCTCCGACCAGACGAGTGTTGTGTCTGGTGGGCTAACTGTCCGACATACGTAAGTCGAGATCTTCTAGTCGTAGATAAAGTTGATAGCGCGATGTAAAGTCCATTTCACGAAAGAAGTCCCGCAGACGCAGCGCTGTATGTCGCACGACATAATGTTGTTTCACAACTTTTGGCATCGTAAATAAACCTCATAACGCACTAATCCAATAATAAACTCACAAAATATCTACCACAACAAACGCACCTTGATAACATCGACAAACGACAACATAGCCGATCTGTTAAATTTAGTTCCACAATTGTCCACGGGACTTCTTTCGTGAAATGGACTTTAGTGTAGGATTTGTCATTTTTAGTTTTCATGTGTTGCGATAGATGTCGTTGTCGCCACAGGTACATCTCTGCGGTCTGCCTAACCCTTCAGGGATTACAGGCGTGCGATTATGTTATGTTAAATCTCTATATTCACAGTCAATAAAACATCAGTGGTCACAATTTCACATTGACATTGCCTTTTTTTTCGGGGGTGGGAAATCATCAATAACCCCTCCCGCTCTGGGCAGAGCGAAAGGGAGTGTCAGACTTCCACTGACTAAAAACCACTCATGTTCCTTATTAGCCCTTGCGCCGAGGCTGCGGTATCTCTTTCGAACATCCCGCAGCCCTGACGGGACCCGCAGCCCCGACGGGACCCGCAGCTTCGACGGGACATTGACAGTGCCTTATACTAACAAGAACTACGAGTATCTGTGCTACTACGATTAGTAGCAAAAGTAGATTTTGTAGCGCAAATGTTTTCACTGATCTGCAATTGATTGTGGTGAGTACCACAATCAATTGCAGATCTGGTGGATTGAATGGCACATTAGAGTTAATGTGCCATTCAATCCACCAGTTTAAAATCACTAGTCGGTATAGTTCAGCTACCTAAAATATAATTTACTCTACCAAAATATCATTAACTTTTCAATACATCAAATTAACCGTAACGCAGTACTAACTGGTAAGATTTATTCATATATTTATTATCCGTCTGAAGTTACAAATAAACCTAACCTATTTAAAAGTGTGTAATTCTCTCAGATCGAAACCTACAAATGTTAGCTATGTTGTCGATTTTAACTAACATTCACCCTAAATACGTAATTTTATCTTTGTTTAACACAATGCACTTTAAAACATTGATGTACAAATCACAGCCCAAATCGAGGTGACCTGCGAATACCGCGGCCTCAACGTAAAGAGCTAAGAAGTAACATGGGTGGTTTTTAGTCAGTAGAAGTCTGACACTCCCTTCCGCTCTGCCAAAGAGCGGGAGGGGTTATTTGATGATTTCGCACCTCCATGAAAAAAATAAATAAAGGTGACCTACGAAATACGAATACATTTTTGCCTGCAAATCACAAAGGTCCTAAAATAAATTGAATGTATAGGCTTTGTAAGCGCGAGATCTTTTAGGCGTTTTGATGAAAACTGTAAGCTTAAAATGTATTTCTCAATAAATTAATTATAACTGTGATCTTCGTAAAACTTGGAGTTAATAGTGTACAATAAAATGTTTATATTATTAACAAAAATAACTAAATATTAAAAAAAAAAACTGAAAATGTATTCAAGTTGAATGGAACTATTGAAGGTTGCATGGGAAAATAAAATAGTTTAATATTAAGAAACAAATCCACGTGTAAAATCGTGACTTTCAAGCCTAAAAATATTACATAGAATATTAATAGAGATTCCGTATTCAATTACGTAAAGTATATTTAAAATCCATAAAACAATAAACTTATTTATAAATGAATGCCATGTTACTGGGTCAAGGGTGTGCGTTGCATAATGATGAGTCAGTGAGGATGGAACCTGTTTATATGAACATGTAGTTATGTAGTAAAGTAATGATATGCCATAATATATGCCACACAGATTTTATTATGACAATTACTGACCAGTGCTACCAATAACTAATGGTTCAGCATTGTCTTAAAAAGTTAGAATACCGTAATTTGTATTGTAATTACAGTATAATTATTATTTGAAAGTAAAAAAATAGGTAACGTTTGGTCATAAGAGCATTAATTTTTACTCAAAATTGACTTAATAAATCTAATATTTTCATGTCTGATCTTCTTGAAAAGTGCTATTTAGATAGCAGCAGCAGAGTTGCTCCCTTCAATTTAGGTGCATACAATTTAATTTAATTCCTGAATGTTCCGACTTCGTCCCAAATTCCGTCAAAAGTCGTAATCTTGAAATCAATTTAACTATGAGAAAATCAGCCACGGAGTTTGGATTTGTACCCGAATGATGGCAATAGGCTCCATCATTTATCATTTATGAGTGGCTTATAGTGACGAAGATTTAACAATAACCTCAATAAGATAGAAAATGAATGAAAATTGAAGCCAAAATATGCCAAATAACCTCTCGGCTTACAAACTAGTGCATTGCACGATGGAGACTGCCAAATAAAATAACAATGAAAGTAACAGTTTCGGCGTCGAAAGTAAGCCAGTAGGTCATGATGAACCAATTCACTGTTACTTTCGTTCAGTAACGCGACGTGAAAGTACTGACGCTTTAGCCCTACGTCATTCGCGTCATCGCGAATTTTAGGTAAGTAAGTCGCGATCACTTGCACTTTCAATGAAAGTGAATTGGCGAAAGTGAATCAATTTTGGCTATTCGATGTGACGCGATTGACGTCAGGAGTGCGTCACGTCAAATGACGTTGTTGTAGCGAGTTTGGTAGCAGTGAATGTGTTCATATTATGATTTTATGACGCTTACTGTCGAAGAAGCGGTTACGTGACGTTTGCATTTTATTGTTGCTCGACTTGTGAATAAAGTACCTCTTACACTCTTTTGGCAGAAGAGACTTTTGATCAAAGGCGAAAAAAGTTTGATGACCGGCTTTGTTCACGATAAAGGTCATGCGAAGTCCCTTAGAGGCATGATGAGTACGGTTTCAGATACAAAGGTGTTCTAGATTTTTCATGGTAATAGAAATGACTGTCATGCATGTAGTTGGTTTACCTTGGTTGGTTTGAAAGATTGTCCTGTAGAAAATATTTTATATACACTTAAGAAAACACAGTATTGGGGAAAGCTTGTCAAAGCTTATTGTAGGCATAACGATAAGAAGGATCTATTCCGACAAATGCTACCAAGCAATTCAATGAAATTTTTAACTAATTATAAAAAGACGAGGCGAAAATGATGCAAGAACCAGTAGTTTCACGGTTACCTTTACCATTGCTCTATTTATGCAAAACATTATCTGGTTAGTAATTAACCATAACAAAGATATCAAAACAATTCACGTTTTCGATATCCAAGATTCGTTCTTACGATTGTTGCTTTATTCTTTTCTAAACATAAACAACATCCATAGACATCTTACGTTTTTGTAGTATTCTTCAGTTGTATTTAAAGCTCGTGGTTTAATAATAACTGCCACTCGGGTCGATCTTTTGGTTAAGCCGCGCTTGCCTAGGTTGGTCTGTGGATGGGTGACCGCCCATTACATACCGAGTTTCTTCCGTGCCTCGGAAAGCACGTTAAGCTGTTGGTCCCGGCTGCTATATATAGATCTTTGGCAGTCGTTACAGGTAGTCAGTGACTTGAAAGTCTGACAACCAGACTTACCAAAGGGTATCGTATTACCCAGTAATAACTGGGTTGTGGAGGTCAGAAAAATACTGGTACTCAGCTGCATCCGGTTAGACTGGAAGCAGACCCCAACATACACACATCAACACTGTCTAGGGATATTTTGGATTTACTCAATTTACTCAAAATGTATTAAAAATAGCATACAACATGTATATATTTTTATAAAGCCCATTTATCAGACTACACTCCAGAATAAAAGAAAACAATGTTTTTTTGCGTAAACCAATTTTGATTCAAATAAAGAAAAAACATGAAATAATGGTAAAACTAACAACGAATGTGTTTCTCAAGAAAAATTTACAAATAAGGAAAAAATAATTTGTTTTTAACAGTTCTGTGAAAAATCAGTAGTCAGTAAAACCACCCATGACGTTAATAATGGTCCTGCAACGGTTTTTCATGCTTTGGGTTAAGTTATCCAAGTCTTGCTGCGGTATATTGTCCCAGGTCCGGCTAAGATGCAAAAAAAGTTGCTCTTCCGTCGCAACGTTTGCAGGGAAATTCCTCAAAGCCCTTCTTTGGAGCATGTCCCACGCGTGTTCTATGGGGTTCAGGTCAGGCGATTGAGCGGGCCAGCCTAAGACCGATACGTCGTGCTCCTGCAACCAGCTCGTCACCACTCTCGCTGTGTGCGGACGGGCGTTATCGTGCATGAGCGTGAATTCTAGGCCCATTTGTAGTCGATGGGGGTAGATTATTGGTACTAGCACCTCGTTACGGTATTTTTCAGCCGTCATGGTGTTTCTGATCCAAACGAGGTCTGTTCTTCCACCAACACGAATTCCCGCCCAAACCATAATTGTCCCGCCGTGGTATGAATGGACTTCCTGAGGATGTTGCAGACGGCTCTCACGACCAGGAACTCGCCAAACACGCACTCTACGTGTATCGGGATGGAAACCGAACCGGGACTCATCGGTAAACAGCACTACAGACCACTGGTTTTCTTCCCAGAGCAAATGTTCACGAGCCCACTCTAGTCGTCGTCCACGATTTCCTCGGCGTAGTGCTGGAGTACGAAGCGGTCTGCGAGCATGAAGGTTAGCTTCATGCAGCCTTCTCCTCACAGTTTGGTCACTCATAAGCAACTGGTGCTCTGACTGGAGCCTCTGAACCAACTGCATGGCCGTAACATTTGGTTGTCTTCTCGCGGCAACTTGCAAAAATCGGTCTAGTCGTTGAGTGGTTATGCGCTTCCCGCCTGGCTGTCTTTCAGCCACTTCACCAGTAGCACGATAACGTGACCATAACCTTGATATCACGTTTTGTCTTGTTCCAAACTCCTCAGCAATACTCCGTTGAGTAGCCCCAGCTTGGAGCATGCCTACTGCCCTTAACATTTCTTCTCTAGTTAAATGGCGCCGCTGCATGATGCACACAATAACATTAATTCGGAATCAACCGATAACTTGTTATAAAACTTAAATTGGACACAAAAAAATAGCCACAAACTACTGTAGGTAAATGAAACCTTCGGACTTAGCTACCATTATGCCGCGTAAATCTTTTGTTTTTAATGTATTTTTTCAAATTCAAATTTAGAAGGAAATTTAGAAAAGGCTTACAAAATAAACTTTCTTCAAAAGAATTTAAAAGTGGCCAGTATTTTTTGAGTTTAAGAATTTTATACAAAGTATCCCTAGACGGTGTTGATGTGTGTAGTTGGGAAAAGGCTAGGCAGATGACGATCATCATTGACGCCGAGAATCCTCAAATCAAGAAAAAAATTATAAATAGGAATAATATTGAGAAAAGAAGACTTTACCTACTGTACATACAATCATCTACAGTTCAGGAAACAATTACATTACTTTACAATTATAGTTTACTCTGCTAGACGGTAGGTAACACTGTAGGATATTCTATTTAGGTCATAGAAATTACCCTGACCTACAGGTGACAGGGGCAATCGACAAGGAAAAGGAGAACAGCATTTTTTACTTCATACATAGAACTAATAATGATAGAATTATCTAGAGTATCCAAAGAATTTGATTAATTAACACTTTATATGGTGATAATTGAACAAAATCACATTTCTGACATGCAAGGGACATTCTGATATAATAATAGCGATCAGTGGTCATTCATTTATTATGATATGGACATTTTAAACGTTTAACAACATGCCCGTCTGCTCTGATGGGTTAGGCAGTGGTGTAAGTACCTAATATTTCACCCATTGTTTCGTTAGTTTTGTTCAAAACGCAAGTCTTTTTCAAAAACTCGTTTCAGCCGTAAGACGTCCATTGCTGGACATTCAGTGAATCCCCGCAACCTTCACCTGGTCATCGGTCCACCTAGTGGGAGGTCAAAGTGAGACGTCTTCCGGTTCGCGATCGCAACTCCAGAACTTTTCGGGCACATCAGCCATCCGTTCTGCAAGCAATATCCTGCCCACTACCACTTAGTTTGGCAACTCTTCGGCCTACGTCAACCTTAGTGCTCTTGCTCTTCATTTCTGATTCGATCGATTGCTATCAACTGGGCACAAATACAGATTTCTGTTGGTAAAACCCAATAACATTGTGCTCGACATGGGAATCAAAGCCAGGGCTCAGCAGTCGCGCTTACTACCAGACTTACTAATAGACTAACGAGGTAGCGTCTCTCGTTAGCCACCTCGCTCACACACTACTCAAACGTTAAGATATGGGATAGCCACTGATTATCTTGAAAATGTAGGCCAATTAAGCACTTGACCGCTTGACTTTAATGAGACGTAATAATATAAAATAAGCCGAATCGCTCTGCTAGTAATTCTAAGAAGTCTGCTAATAAATTGTGAATTCCGAAACAGAGGTTTGAGGCTGGAGCGTACTTTAGTAGTAGTCGTGGCACTGTAGATAGCGTGAAGCGGTATCAGGACGCCAGAACTTACTAATATTGATGCATCATCAATCAATCAATTAAACACATCACACACATCATCATCATCATGAATTGTGTAAGGAATGATATGAAAGAGAAAGGAGTAAATGCCACCGTGACGTCTAACAGGGAAGAATGGAAGAAGAAAACGTATTGCGACGACCCCAAATACATAGAATGGGATAAGGGCAGGGAAATGATGATGATTGATGATCCATCAATATAAGTAAGTCCACTCTCCCAGTGAACCTACCATCTTTTACATTACCTTCTCCTTTCTTTTACCGCGTCTAGGCTACCAGTCTAATATTATGGATTTGGTTCCTCTAATCTTGGGTCCTTTGCAGTTTATAGCCAGGGTCATAAGTAAACATTAATCAGGACCTGAGTTGTTGTGTACAAATTAAATTGATTCAGCAAGCCAACTCATCCTTGACTTACATTACACTAAAACTTACTTCCTTTTAAATGAACCATAACAGTCGATTACTTGACAAGCGATTCGCGCCGCCTATCAACTGCAACACCAGACCCTTACAAAATGTTACGATTGGAGCATTTAAGATATAATAACCAACAGCAAGGCACCAATTAAAAGACTTTACCTCACATTTTGTGGGTAATCATTGTTGCCGCAGCTAATTCGGTTGGTTTAGAAACAAGAAATGCTTATAGAGCCACGCAATTATAGGTCATTTCTAATTGCAAAGTAAAATGTTATAATGGTCTTGCAAGCCATTGCTGAGTTCTTGCAATTCTTTGCTTAATTGTTGTCTGTGTACTATATTGGTTTGTGATTTCGTATTGAAGTCTTGTACTTAAGAGTAGGTTAAGATTTCTGATGAAAAGAAATTAGGACACTGATTACTGTCATTTTCATAATAATAATTAGTAGTTAATATAAGGACTATAATTGACTGTTTTTTTGTATACCTACTTACCCTGGTGCAAGAAGATAGACAAAAGGTGACTTTTGTCTACGATTATGAGAATAAGAAAGAGAGATTACAATTGTAAAATTCTTTTGCCTCTCTTTTAACGATACTGGCTGCCGGTTTCTGAACATTTTAATTTTATTTCAGATCCAGTGAAGTTATGGGTGTTGCATCAAAATTCATTTAATGTTGGCAGTAGCCTTTGGAAAGTGCCCAACTTCAAATGCTCAATTTAAGAACGATAGGTCTGAACAAGGGCTGGAGAGGCACCACGGCGCCCTTACCTTCCGTCTGACGCAGGTACTCACCGGACACGGTTGTTTCGGGAGGTACCTGCACCGAATCAGGCGGGAGGAAACGCCCGGATGCCACCATTGTGAGGATCGGCCGGAGGACACGGTGGAGCACACCGTGGAGGTGTGTCCCGCTTGGGCAGAGTCACGCCGTGTTCTCGTAGCGGCGATCGGCGGTGGCGACCTCTCGCGCCCGGCCCTGGTGCAAGCCATGGTCCGGGGCGAGGAGGAATGGGACGCCGTCGCCTCCTTCTGCGAAGCAGTGATGCTAGCGAAGGAGGCGGCGGAACGTGAGAGGGAGAGAACCTCTCGTCCCAGCCGCCGCGGGAGGCGCTCCGGGCGTCGGGGGCCACGTGATGGCTTCCGGCCACCGTAGACGCGGGCCTGTGGACGGTGAGTGATGGGTAAGCTCGCCGTCCGTCCGTTTTATGACGACGACAGGCCATGTCGACGGCGCGTTCGTGTTCCACGCGCGCCTCAAAGAGATGTCAGCAACATGGAAGGGGCGCGCAAGGGCCGACGCCTGTCGGGGCTGCGGGTTGTTCGCAGATACCGCGGCCTCGACATGAAGGGCTAAGAAGGAACACGGGTGGTTTTTAGTCAGTAGAAGTCTGACACTCCCTTTCGCTCTGCCCAAGAGCGGGAGGGGTTATTTGATGATTTCCCAACCCCAAAAAAAAAAAAAAAGGTCTGAGTATAGATCATGCCCTAACCTTATGTATTTTATGTTTTCCGGTTCTGGTTCCCCTGTGAATATTTAAGCCGGCGTCTGTGTTGCATATTGCAAAGACGTAATCCGAAAGCGTAGGAGGATACTAGATCATTCCTTTCTATAGCAAACAGTGTTCCTGGTAGATGTCATATTATCTAATCTTCATCATAACACATTTTCTTATTCCGTATTACTATGTATTTGGAGTGCTGCAACTTGTCTGAAACCATGTCTTCCATAAATATCGGTAAATCTCCTGTCGAATATTGCGATTGCGGTTTACATGTTTTATGTTGTAGCACAGCGCTAAACTTTGTTATCAACCAACCATTTTAAATTAGTTATTGGACTTGATGTTTGATTTTGAACCTTATAAACAGGTGTGCTATTGTAGTATGGGAGAAGATTCCATTAAAAAATCTCCGTTGAACTGTATCTACTTATTTTAAAGATTACGAGTTTACTTCTGTTCGAACAAAACAAAATTAGTCAAAATGTTTTTATAAATTCGCTTGAGTAACCGAGAATCTAACCACTATTAGGACTGCCAGTCTGCAAAACGTAAACATTACTTCCTTAATATACAGGGTGTAAATTAACCCATCACACAGCCGTCTACCAAGCATTATGTACATCGAACTAAGTACCACTACGCAAAATTTTTAGCTGGGAAACGACTTTTTTTTTTGGGGTCAAAAATCACATTTCACGGTAAATCTCAATGTAGCACTCCTAAAACATTGTGCTAGTGAATGCTTTGAATAGTAAATGGGTCATGGAGGTAATTTCAGTAAAGTTATAAACTGAAAAACTAGTATTTACAAAAACATTTGGAACTTTGACCTCCAATATCTCCGTAACTAGGGGGTTCCCAGGTAAGTTCTAGAACAAAAAAATGATCGCAGTGATGGGGAGAACAAGTGCCCTTCATTTGCGTTAAGGGTACTTTTACTATTTAGGCACAATACGAGTACGTTAATATCTGTTAAGCTGGTTACTATAGTCGATTTTACTTTATTCGAAACATAATGATTTTATTTAACATCACTCAATACAAAATAATATAGTCAAGAGCTACTTGTAATCCACAAAACAGTAACAAATAAAGAACCGAAAGAACTCCGAGAAGGAGATTAAATCAGTCAATTACTTGCGATGGAAACGTATCAACCATGTTAATTACCATTCTCACAAATAAACTCAGGAAATTAAAGATAAAATTAAATCTTAAATATCAACAACATATTATATTGTCGATTACCATTTTTGTACTGATGTTAAATGTTCACCTTATAACAAGAATAAACAGATGTTATTTTGTGCCGTGTCGACGTTACAAGTTACAAGGTTGATAGACACTTTTGTAATGGTTTCTATTTATCTCAGCAGAATTGAGTAGTTAGGACTTACCTCTCGTACACTGTTGGACTGACCTGAAAGACTGGTCTGTCATAAATTCATAATAAAAAACCAAGTGAATTGAGAACCTTTTCCTTTTTGGAAGTCGGTTAAAAGTATGATAGCGATATCAAGGTGTTCCTAGCTGATACTAGGGTGATCGCATAACTTATTACATGTTATCTTGCTAGATTCTCTTCTGCAGTTTTTGTCAAATGGGTCCAGCACGTTTCGTCGTAGCTTTTTCTATCTACCTACTTCAACGTATTTTCGTTGTGATTGTGGCCTTTTTGTATTTATATTAGCACATATATTTAGGACTGCCCTAGTTTTTTTAGGGATGAATTTGTAGCAATAAAACTCTTCATGTATGTATCATCCAACCGCGAAATTTCTCCACAACTAAAATCCGACAACTGATACATTCAGAGATTTCTCGTCGCTGACAGATCTACCATTCCGACCAAACTTATGGAATACTTACGTACAAACATTCAAGTTCCATTTCGAAATGGTAAAACATATTAGCCCTAGGAGAGTCTAACTGGAAACGATAATAACCGTAACCCACGACAACTTATTATAGTTGTTTAGTGAAAATCATAGGTATTATAGTTAGTTCGGAGACAGGGCTTGGCTGGGTGCGAATCCCAAAGGTTATAAGGTTCAAACTTATTGCAAGTAATAATGGCTATTATATTGCGTTTATTTTATGTTTTGCTATTCTTTCTTTCTTTTATAAAAAAAACGTTGCCCCACGCTAGGAATTTCTCCTGTATCGTGGGTGCGTTCACAAACATTTAAACTCACATACACAAATACCCAGACCCGAAACAACTATCTGTAGGCCATAAAAATATTATTATACAAATGTTATCATTATTATTATGTTAATGGAAGGACTTAAGCCTTAGTTTATGCCCTTTCCTTGAAAGCTAAAGCTGGTGATTTGAGCTAGCCAAGTGCGTCAATTTGTGTTACCTACTTTTGCTGGCTGTGCGTCAATTGCTTGGAGTACCATTTATTACAGGCAATTGCAATAATTTGTCTAAATGTACACAACTTGCCGCTTCGCATAAAAATTTTGAAACCTCGCAAAATTCTAAACTACATTTTGATGTGATAACTTGCCGTAGATAAAGCTGCTTCATTGTTCTGTTTTAACCTAAGCTGTACAAAAATGCACGAAATAATGATTATTATAGTTATGGAAGGAACAATAATTTCATAACTAAAACGTGGATGATCGACAGATCGTGACGTACTGTCTGAAACACTAAGTATTGCTAACAATGCAGAACATCCAGTATTCTTGTTGATAGATTTAATGTTAGGCGAACTCTTGACTTTAACTTGAACTTCCTCGTCATGCGGTTGTACTTACCAATGTGTACTGTAACCCCATTTTGAAGGATATTATACCCTGTTATGAATGACCCTATTCGAATTCAGATAATGTTCTACTTAACATCGTCAACGCAGCTGGATAATACCGGGTTCACATGAACTTAAAACATTTCAAAGAAACGGAATAATAAAAATGTCCACAAAGATCACCAAATTAATAAAAAGCATTGTTAAAGTGAAAAGCATTGTGACAACCACCAACGTGAGCGTGAATAAATATGTACTGCAATAGATATTTTTTTAAACTGGGAAGGCTTCTGAACTTGTGTGTTACTTTATATTTATAACCTCGAAATATTTCAGACAGCTGAGTCAGCCACTAGACCTACAGCTCGGTATCCAGATTTATGTCTGATTGATTACAATACACTCGAAAATTATGGGACTTAAACTTGAATTGGAGAAATGTCGGTGTAGTTTGCGAATAAAAGTCTCCAACTACATTGTATACCTCAACTTATTCCTAAATATAATTAATATCTTCATAACTCCTCGCATTGACATTTTTACGAGAGCAATAAATCACACTGGCCGCCTTAAGGCAACTCCACATGCTTTGTAATGAATGCAGCCTTTTATTAGGTAACCGCATAAATAAATACAGTTATGTATGCACTTTAATGCGCTTTTCGCTTACGGGATACGTGCGATTTATGTGATATTGTCACAGGCCGTTGCATAAAATACATATAATAATTTAAGCTTTTTTTCTGTTGAGATAAGCAGATACCACAAAGAGACACAATCATGTTGCAATCTCTACATAGAAAATGCTCCCATTGCTGGTTTACGAATGTAATAATTACACGATACACTAATCTTAATTGAATACTTTCCTCCTATCTCCAGACTACAAAAGAACCTGCAGACTATTACTTATTATTAACAACTATCTATTTACTTAACCGGAAACCGTTAACTAACATCTGAAAGTAATCAAAAATACATTAAGCTGTCTGTCTGTAGGCAGCTTATCTATAAAGCTCCCAGACAGATGCACAGATAACTTTAACTTCCAAAAACTTAAATTAATAAAACATCCAACCACAACTTATCTAACTAAGAGCACTATCCCTTATCCGTAGATTAAAATCATTCGACTTACCCCATCAGGAAATGTTTACGTTTCTTTTTCATTAACAACATTTGAATAGTATTGTCTCGCTCACTCGCGCAGGAATGTGGAAAATGTAGTGAGGAAAATGTTAAGCATGAATGTAGATGGAAGGCCAAAGAAACTATGAATGGACTGTGTGAAGGATGATGTGGCTAGATAGGAGGTGACTCCATCGATGACAAGGAACAGACAACTAATTTGGAATATGGGTTAGAGAATGTTGATGATGTCCCGCTCATTTATAGAGCACACTGTATCTATCTTTTCTGAATACGAGATTGGCGAGCTTATCTCAGTGTTTTATTCACTTTATTGTGCGACCGCGTCCTAAGTGAAGTTATATCTAAGATTTAAATCTATGCGCTTATATTGCAGATCATCAAAACCAGGAAGCGTCATTTGTGCAACAATCGTCACGAAGCACGATGATCACGAAATTGAAGCTCTTCACGTGTCACGGAGTCACGAAAGATGAATGGCTCATCTATTGACATCGTCTTATTGTTGAGAGTTCCGGTAATTTTGGCTTAAGGCTACTTTACAATTGGTGGCTTGGATTATCTAGTTAAATTGTGCAGCAGGGAAAAAGTTGTAGGTATTGTGTTTTTCCAACATGAATTTCTCAGTAGCAGCCACGGAGACTGGGACTTACCAATGGGTATCGTATTACCTAGTATTAACTGGGTTGTGGAGGTCAGATAGGCAGTCGCTCCATGTAAAATACTGGTATTCAGCTGCATCCGGTTAGACTGGAAGCCGACCCCAACATAGTTGGGAAAAGGCTAGGCAGATGATGAGCCACGGAGACTGGATTTGTGCTTGGTTGATGGCTCGCCTCCTATTACAATGACATGGCACTTTAACCATATCCAGTGAAATGTGGGTGTCCTAATGTGTACACCTCCACTTATACATTCGGAGATTACAGACATGATGTTATGCTATGTTTTATTAAGGCTTGTATTCACGCCAATAACCTTGTGCATACAAACTACCCCTCTCGGTTGTAGATACGGACTTTAAACGGACGCATTTTTCATTTATTATAATTAAAATAATAGGTACATGTTTTTGAAAAGTAACAAAACCAAATTATTTTCCTTTGTATTTCAAAGCAGTAGATATTTTTTTTTATATTGTTTTATTAAAAAATGAAGGAGTAAAATGATTCAATTCAACGATTTGGAGGTGATTTTGTGGATTTTTTTTCTTATTATGTGATACCGAAAAAAAAATTATGGCTAAACCAAATTACGTGTCATATCTTGTAGATTACTAACAATTTTTCTCAGATGTAATTTCCATTTTCATTTAAATTTGTAATTTTGTAAGTGCCGGTGAAAAGCTTCTTCATCTGCACGCTGTTTTAAGCTTTTTCGAAAGAGCAGCCTTAATGTACAGAATACACAATCGACTCATTCATGGCTACAGTTGTATTTTTCAATGCTCACGTTCCTTACAAAATCATTTTATCCCAAGATAGGTGTCACACCACTAATGACATATTACAGTAATCCTTGAGATGATTTGACAATCTTGTTAGTCTAGCATTTGGAAAATATTTCGTAAATTAATCTTTCATAATTTCATTGTGACTGTGCAAGCATTTGAAATTCTGTCTGAAGATAACTATCGGTCTTGATTGACAGAGAACGAGCTATTCTTTAGTACAGATTAGGTAATAATTTCATTGTAATAGCTTATATTTTTTCTTTTCTCTTATCAAATGGTAAAGCTCAATGTGACATCGTTAGTGACACTTAAGATATGATTCAGCATTCTGGGATGCCACGGAGTAGTTTTCAAATGAAGTGTTAATAACACGGATCCCGATGGTGATGGCAGGAAGTTAACCTAATAATATAGGAAAAAATAAACAGGAAAAAATTTCCTCAACGTCTATCGAAAAAGAAGAATAGGGATGTTTCCTGACTAAAAAAAATATGATTCTGTTTAGTCCGTCTGTTAGATTATCGAAAAATATCGGATACGTGTTTTTCGTCTAATAAAATTAATAAAAAATGACGAAAATAAAACGTGGCAAAGATCATGAGTGAGGGCTTGTGACGTCAGTTCGTGGTAAAAAATGTACCACGCTGTGACGTCACACGACTCTTCGACCCACTGAATCGTCTTCATTTTATTACATATTATACAAATTTATATAGCGTAACTTGTTTTGAGTGATCTTTGACGATATAATTAATTATCGTACGCTACATTCTGCTTATGGTTACTACCATCACAATAAAAGCCACACCAATTTTCCGAAGATCACCAATCCTTTAACTACTTACTCCGTATCACAAACCACAAGAAACGATAATGAGTTATGTTTAAAGACTGCAACAGTACGTTAGCGATGACAGGTCGGCACTCGATTATAATTTGCAATTACCACATACTTGCGTGAGATGATGTGCAACTGACGCAGTAATGTTTATATTTAACATTCACATGACTAAAGTGTTTTATATGCTCTAGGCTTATGAGCTACCTCAACAGCTATCTTACTTGACACGGTTGGACATACTACTAATGATTGTTACCTGACTCAAGCTGTAGTGTTTAAGAACAAAACTGTGTCGATATCATCATCTGCCTTGCCTTTTCTCAACTATATTGTGGTCGGATTCCAGTCTAACGTGATGCAGCTGAATACTATAACGACTGCCTATCTATCCTCCACAACTCAGTTAATGCTGGGTAATACGATACCCCTTGGTAAGACAGGTTCTCAGACTTTTAGGTGACTGACTTCTTGTAACGGCGTCTGTCAAAGACATAATACATGTCTAATGACAGTCAAGACCAAGACCTTAACGGCTTTCCGAGGTATAGTGGATACTCGGTATGTAACGGGTGGTCCAGTACCCATCAACTAATCGAGCGGCAGCTACTATTTAGCAAGTCGTTAGCTCAGTCTCTTGCACCCAAATTGGTGCAGCACAAAATGCCCATGACGCAAAGAGCGGATTCTGTGAAGATCGTTACTCAATCCTTACTTATGTATGGCGATACCATAACACACGAATTCTATACGTGCTTACCTATTTTTACAACGTGTTGTTTTGCATCTTTTATTTTCTTTATGCACTATTGTTTCGTAAGTTTACTGCACTTTAATATTAAGTAAGCTAACCTGATTCTCTGTAGAACAAAATTACTTAATCCGTTAGGTACACAAAAAGCCACATAAATGTTTATATATCTCTTTATTGTACATATTTACAAGCATAATTACAGCTAAACAAACATTGAAGACGATAATGTGCTTTGAAAACTCGTGTGACGTATGCTAAGACACGACGGTCCCTACGTATATAAAGACATGTCGAAATACATATTCAAAAACAATACAGTAACTTAAATCGTTAAAAGGAAATAACAAAAAAACGAAAGCTACTTTCATTTTACATAAAATAGGTTTAATTGTATAACAATAATGTACACAAGACGACCAACCAAGTTATACATAACTAATTTATATGGATTTCTCATTGTATGGGACTTTTATACAAAGCTATCTTTGTATAAAAGTCCCATGCCAAAGCCCCATGTATAACATGGCCTAGGCCATGTTATACAGGAAACGTATGGCTAGATGTGTCGCCGAGTGTACAGTGTAAGATTTATATATCAGATGGAGATTATTAAGATTGAATTTGAACTTCCTTGATGGATTTAAAGAAAGTTCGTGAAATACTGAACAATTACATCTCATAATAGCAATAGACAGCAACAGAGATTCACCACAATGAACAAAGAACTTCCGTCACACTCTCTGAGTTAATGATCACGTCGTCGGTATTTTTAAAAACTAATTTAGTACTTATTCTCAACGCTCTTTTAGTCGTTAGATGACAGAATTATTTCACCAACGACCAAATAATATGTGTCAGCGCGAAACAGTACCAATAATATAATGGCAATACTAATCTTAGATGTATATCATTTAACTTATTTACGAAATATTATGACCTTGGTAGCAAACAATAAAGTTTAAATTTAATTTACAGGAACTAAATACTTGAGTTTTTCTTGATAATCTATGGCGGTGACGTAGCCATGTATGAAGGGCAAAGCGATGCTTAAAATGGTAATTCGTTCCTTAAACATTACTTGGCTAGTTTTAGGAACTGGCCGACTATTTGTACAAAATAGGAGCAATTAATGAAGAGCAAGAACTATATAAAAACAAAGTAAGGTCACTATAAAAATCAAACGCACTCTTCTTTTAATGTAGGTAGCTATTTGATTAGCATCTCGCGCAAAAACATAGGATCAATTTATTATTATTACAAAATAATTATACATATTGTAATATTATATGAAAAATACTTCTTACAGTTGTGAGAATTACTGGACCAAATAAAATAAGGGCCATAGTGTTAGGTACTCGTACTTGCTAGCTTTCAGCTTAAATCGAAAGGCACAATAATTACGAACAAACAAAATTATGGTTTGTAAATAAAACACAAGTTTTCCATTTATTTCGGCCACGTATTATTAATGTTTTAAAAGCAGCCAAACTTACAACTTGCAAAATATAAACATACTTGAAAATATAATATTACAAAAGAAAAAATACCAAAATCTATAGAGCCAATGAGAATGTGTAAAAAAAATTCAAGAGAAATACTGTCTCTTAGAGAGACGAGGCACAAAAAGAATATGAATTCACTAGAACCACTTACAGAATATTTCTGTACCAGGGGGAAGGACCCTAGCCCCAATATTATAAACACATCAAAGCAAGTTATATTGAATGTGAGAAACAAACTGTTAACAGCAGATAACATGAAAGTGCTGCAAAATGCATGTTGCTTGAAGTTAAAGAACCAGATGTTATCACGAAGCCCACTTAAGTTTTGAGTACGTTCCTCTGAATAAGTTCATGCGTGATGGGAAAATAGTGCATTTTAATAGTAAACGCTTTAATTAATATACAACTGATGATCGACGTAAAGGAGATTGCTTTAAAGCTAGGAATTGGCGTATTCAGAGGATCAAACCCAAAAAGTCAACACAGATTAGGACCAGTTTTCACAAAAGTGGATACGAGCCGAGCGATGTTGAGACGTGCAAGATTGGACCAGTTACAGGAGAGACGTCAGACGCAATGAAGTCTTTAACCAATGTGATTGGTCGATTCCCACACGTCTCTTCTCAGCCTCGCTCGTCTCCAAATTGGTGAAAACCTGACCTAGGGCGAATCCTGCGAAGGCCGCAGGACGCGTCAGTATGCGACCTACGTAAAATTCGCCCGTTTGTGTCAACATTTACGGTATGTGGTTTCCTCATGTACACGAAACTTTTAGGGGCTACACCAAAAGTTTTGGTTAGTTAAGGCCAAACAGCATGCATTTTGTACGCAAAAGTGCTAAGTGAATGATTCGTGCTAGATTTCGAGTCAACTGTTGTTTACAGTAAAATCGCATACACAAAATCTTAATTTGTTTGAAATGTGTTTTTAATAAATTAACGGTGCTCAAGCGGTCTCTACGCGTTATGAACCTATTATAACTATCGAAAATGGCAATACTTTTTTATCAAAAGACTGCATTTTGATAGTGTTTTCAAACACTTCCATGGCTCGTTATACTTTTTAACTTTTTAGTAAATATCCTAAGAACATCAGACGACAGCATCTTTTAAGCTACCTTCCTTATCAATTCGGTGTTGTAAATTCTCAAGCTAAATTATGATCTTTCTTTGAACATTATATTAATTAGGTACCTACATAACTCGAACTAAGACACATGATGGCCTTTATTTTATTTCATCTATTATACAATATTTATGCGCACAGTGTAAAAAATACCAAGCTACCTGGCAAGGTGTCATAATTTAACATCAAATAAATATAAAAAAAAACTCCAGACTCTTTTCCTGACAGTTATAAAGGCTGTACCACACTACAGCCACCAACGATTTCCGTATTGGATAAACATAGATACATCTGGCACTTTTGTCTTAATCTAGTACTAACAATAATCATCACAGTTACTACGGCGTTCGTTTAGCGACATGCTCGACATGTTGCAAAGAACTAAGTAACGTTAATGATGCCGCGGGGGGACGTACACTGGCCATTGGTATACTGCTCTTGCTGTGCCCTGTAAATAAAGAAAACGTCAGCAGGGGAATTTACGATTTACATGTCGAAATGTGGATTACCTACCTCTGCAAAACTCGGGCGTGATGTTAGACTAATTTTTATTCTATCTAGATCATCACGTAAATGAGACGTGGACAGTCTTATTAATCTATTACAATCGTTACCCGCCCATCGAAAAACGTATAGGAACAAAAACATAATTGAACAAATTATTATTTTTTGCTGTGTTACACTTCTTGTGGCCGCAGTTCTTCTGCCTCCAGTTTTTTGTATGGCGATTACGCAGAAACAGAGCAAACAAGATCAACGTACTAAACCACTTATGTGTCGATAATAACCCTACGCCTGAGGCTTGGTAAAGTTTTGTAGTCGTAAAATTATTTCAAGAGCAATGCCAACCCATCATTATTAAAATGAGATCTTACTGCATGACTAAGGTCTAGTGTCAAATATTGGTCAACTTACTTCCAAAGAATTCCTGAGGTTGCGTTTCGTAGCCTCCTTCTCATACTTCCACTGGAAGTCACTGGCCGACTCTGCACCAGCCACCACCACTTCATGACCATCAATCTGATTGAGCTTAGCATCCTCTTGTCTTGCCGGCTTCTGGGTCGTTTGATAAGTAGGGAAGAAGTACCGGAGACCGATGCCGGGTAAGCTCTGGCTGCCGAGAATGGCTGGTGGGCTGTTAGGTCCATTTTGCTGTGGCTGTATTACTTTGATAGGAATGTAGGAGTTGACAAAGCGTTGGGCATTGCTTATGGGAAGTACTTGTTGTGGCTGGGTGTTGTAGACCACGTTGGTGTATCTCGACTGGGGCACGAAGAAGGGAGGTCGCCTGGGGGAAAAAAATGTTATAAGTATCAGAATGAATTACTTAGACTCCGAAAATTTTAGGTTATCTGGTTGATTATTGACGTAAGTAAGTAGAGTTGTTTGTGAATGAGCTCGCTAGCGGTAATTGTACTCTGCAACAACCACACCTATTACAAACACCGTGCAGTATTTCGGTGTTCCAATTGTTGATGATCCAACGAATTTATTAGCAGGCATTTCATCCTTATGTACATGTATTATTGCAAGTTTTCTTTGATGTCCAATTGCCATGGAGTACAATCTGCTCGGCCGTCGTCGGCCAGTTTACCATAATTATGATAGCGAAGAAAGTAATATTACCATTGAGCATTAGGATCGGGTGTATCATTGGAGCGTTCCTCCCAAACAGGCGCGGGGTTCCGGTAGGGTTGCGGAAGGGGAACCGGCTCTGGCGCTGGCGGTTCAATGGGACCCCCTTTCGTGCCGTACTTTACCATGATTGCGTGTGCGCTTGACGCGTACAGCACCAGGCAAGTCAGCACCTGTGGAAATAATGTAGGTTTAGAGTCTGCTATGGATGATATGCTAAAGTTTTGAATTGATTTCATAATAAAGTCTTTGCAAAGACCAGAACGAACAAGTTTTTGTAAATACCGGTAATGACGATGATGCGGTTAATTGGCTGGCTGTAACTGAAGTTTGGTTTTCTATCTATTAATGATTTAAAATAAAAAGCAGTGGAGTGGTTGAAGATCTAATACGATGGCTATTTATGTTTTATTTCATACCTATGCTTCCAAAAAAATGTCCCATAGTATAGGTACTATAAAGCAACAGCCTTAGCGACTGTACATCATTGTGGTTTCGAGGATACTAGGCTTTAATAAGTTAACACTTCTAACTATTCTGTAACAGATATGAATTATAGCAGGATAACTACAAAGAAACCGATACAGATCAATGCAAATAACATTCCAAGCGGTTTGCATATAGTTGTCGTCTATGGACAAAGTAGTCACGTCAATAGTCGCGTGTGCTGCGTAGGCGCCATTGAATGCGCTAAACCGTCTTGGCTAACTTATTAGTCTCATTTATTTAAAGGTTTAGCATCTATTTAAGTGCCTTTCGTAAGATTATTTTGTACCTACCCAGTTAGGAGGAATACAATACAGGGGACTAAAATAGTAATGAATGGATTGTGTATTGGAATGATTATGACCTATTTTTTTTTGGACAGTGGGAAATCATCAAATGACTCCTCCGGCTCTGGGCGGAGCGGTAGGGAGTGTCAGACTTCTACTGACTAAAAACCAACCATGTTCCTTCTTGTTGTGTATGTGTGCTAACGATGTCTATGTATGTGTGGCTGCGCCCGCGCCATGTGTCCAACAGCAAATAAATCATTGTGTCATAGCTGTCATGTGTTTCACTTGTCTCCCGTATTAAGAACCTAACACTTCTTAGCCCTATGTGTCCGAGGCCACGGTATCTCTTTCGAACAACTCGCAGCCCAACAACCCGTAGCCCTGATTATGACCTCTCATAATCGGACGTTGAATTTTCAGATAACTAAACATAGTTGGACAGTAATGGAGTGAATGATAGCATGATGACTGACGGAAAATCGAATAAGAAAACGTGTTGCGCGCACACCAAATAATGTATAATGATGCATCATACCTAACAGCAACAAAGTCATGATTCTTTGTAAGAAACAATTTTCAAAAACTTCGAAAACGTCAAATGGAAGTTGGATGCTTCATTTTAATAAACTGGAACTACATATCTGCGGGATGGTTAATATCCATCCAGACACTGGAATGCTTGATTTTCTTTGTCTATGTTTTATGTGACAACAAAAAGAAGAAAACTTTATAACTAACTTTAAAAATAAAACAAAACCTTTGTTTGTGTACCTGAACTGTCCCCCGACTGCAATAAAAGTTTTAGTTTTCAGTTTTCCATTTTCGAATACATTTACGGGACCTTAGAAGACTACCATACAAGGTTCTTAAAAAAATACCTTTAGAATGTTCTCAGTGGATTACTACTCACTCAAAAATAATTGAGATATTTGGAGGCAAGATTCGTATAATACAAGCATACATAATTAAAATGTAGTCTATGATTAAATTAGACCAATTCATTATGCGTATGACCTTCCAATTATGTTGAATTATAAGGAAGTCCCTCCTTAATAACGTGCCTCTTGTTTCCATAAAGATAATAGAATTTACATGTTCCAATACATCACAACATCTTGATGAGCTTTGATGTTTGAATAGGATAATTAAGCTAATCAAAATTATCCTGTTAAACTTACACTGTACCTATGTACCTACTTTGTTTTCGGCAAAAGGCAATAACAGCGTATTCTCTTGTTTGTGGGTTTACGAGACACAGATGGATAAAATATACTTCATTGTACACCAAAATTGTAACACATCATACAACATTCAGTCGACATGTTAATAATGATCAAAGATCCAAAAGGAGATTTTCTATAGTAGAGGAACTCGAGCAAAAGTGTGAAAATTGAGATTAAATATTACAGTCATCTGCATAGCCTTTCCCCAACTATATTGGGGTCGGCTTCCAGTCTAACCGGATGCAGCTGAATACCAGTATTTTACACGGAGCGGCTGCCTATCTGACTTCCACAACCCTGTTAATACTGGGTAATACGATACTCTGCGGTAAGTCTGGTTGTTAGACTTTCAGGTCAATAACTACCTATTACGACTGCCAAAGATCTTTATTTGGCAGCCGGGATCAACAGCTTAACGGGCTGTATATTGAAGTGTGAGAAGAGTATTATCTAGTCTGGTTTAGCACGAGAAGCGATAACCCTTTGATCTCTCATTGAATTAATTCAAAACTAGTTTGTAAGTTAAATAAATACTGGCAGTACATTTAAACGTCCAATTTCAAGCGAAATCTCGTTAAATTCAAAGACATAATATTCTCGAATAAAACCTAAGATGGGTTAAGTGGCACGCTTGTATTGAATAACATTACTTGGCATAATTATGGCTGTGCTTCAATACTTAATGGCATGTTTTCTTGCCAATGACATTGAATAATGTTGCTTGGCAGCCACAGGCACCAACCTGTTCTTGCATCGATTACCGTACTTATCGATTTAAAATAATCGATATTCATGATAAAATTGCAGCGCAACAATGTAACAACACCTTGGTAGTGACACGTTTGTAATCATATGCAAATGGAGGAAAATTATTGCATAGTGCAATCTCGATAACGCCCAGTCTGTGAAACAGGCTCATCAAAATACGATAGGCTTTTAGTTTTATGTTTTTAATGAAATATGAGTCGCATGTTTTCTAATTTATGTATCTCTAAATTAGGCCTACACTTTCAAATTGTATCGATGTTTACTACCACGATCTGTTTCTAAACAAATCTTACAACATATTTTAGATCAGATATCCGATTAGATCACGATGAAAACCCCATTCTCATACAAACGTACCCAGTTTCCGTCAAGTGGCTTCATTTTAATTAAGACAACTTCATTAAATCAGTATCATACATCTCCATCTCACGGCCTTGACGCACTTACTTCAATGCTTATCGTTCCCACGCGAACATCTTTTACCACCACATTATGTGGTTGCAAATAAAAGCTAGTTTTTTTTTCACTTAAACTTTATCTATTAAATGCTCAGCAAATTGCACATTTTAGTACCGGTCGCCATTGTTTATGTAAAGTTAGCACATCAAGTGTTGCAACCTCCTTGAATTTCCAAACTTACGATTATAAAGTACGAATGCGCGTTATCCAAACATCTGACGAATTTATTAAAGTCGAGCATCAAATGGATAGAACCAGATTAATGTTTGTTAACGAGCAAATCAGTTCGCAGCATTCAGGGGCAAACGATCTTCATTTAGATTAGATGATATCAAAATGTGTAACCGTTTTACATACCTGTAACCTCGCCGAGAATCTCATGTTTGTTTGTTGGTGTGTGGACTACCTTGACATTCGTCTCTGCTCCCTGTAACAACGTTTAAATAAATTAGTACAATTTGTCAGTGAGTCATACAAAAAGTTGATGATGTCATTACATGCGACTCCATATTAAAATTGAGAACATCGCAGCGCCTGCAATTGTAATAACAAGTGTCCAAATAATTATACCCCATCAACTTGACATGAAATTACAGCTATCAACAACTTGTAGGTATGTACTTACAAAAAATATTGTTATGAAAACATTAATTTACATACTAAGAAGATTAAGTCCGTGGATTGCAGTAATTATTATGAGTAATATTTTGCGTTTCAAAAGATATTACTGAAGTTACATGGAAGAATTTGAATAAGAATTTGATGGCATTCAAGATGCGTGTCCAATGTTAAGTAAAAGTTAGTTAATAATGGTTTACAATGCTAACATTTAAATAACAAATAGCGGAGATAAGATGGCAGAGGATGTTACACAAATACAACAGAAACCGACATTGAAATTGATGCACAAGAGCATTCAGACCAATCTTGACAAAAACAAAAGATTTCTAACAAAATCGTCTTATGTCAAAGTATAACCATTGGATTCTCAAACCAAATCAGGTGAGCAATCGCTATCCTCAAAGGAACCCAAGAAGACAGGTTTCAGTAAGCCTAGGCAGGTACTTGATTATATTGTACAAGCTCTTTTGAAATATTAAAGGAAGAAAGTTGAACAAGTTGGCATATCTCGTACGCATCACAATGCTACCAGCAAATAGAGCTTGGCATTTGTATAGCTACCTGGTAACAGTGGTGCAAGTGTTGTAACTATTACAATAGAAGTTAGCGATGACATGGTTAACAAGGTTGTATCTGATAAGGTTAGTGGTAGCAACTACTTTGACGTCTTGAAATGTGCGTACAATGGTAAGGACGCCAGTGATGCGAAAAAACCAGTTATGATTGTTGATTATGTAGAAAAAAACTGCTAGCAATGGGGATAAGTCCAGTATCCACGTAAGTAAAGGAGCCTAATAAAGCTTAGTGTCATAAACATATTGCTAAACGTCATAACGGAAAAGTTAACAACTATGATCTATTACACGATAATAAAGGGTAACCGAGCACTACAATACAATAAATTGATAAGATCTGGATCAAAATCTGAACACTGTTTTGCCATTGATCTGATAGATAGCCTATTGTTACTAAATTGGAAAATGCTTCTGATGGATTGCAATAAATATGTTCTTGATGGCTACATTAGTTTTACATAACATAGAAATAAATTTGAAAGGAAACGGTCGAAAATTTCAAATTTAGGCCTAAATAGATAATAATAATTTGCAAACTCATATTGACAAAGTTCCTGATGCCGTAACATGGAAAATTTATTAGCATTTGTGTACGTTGCACCAAAATGTTAAAATATTGAGTGCCAATGTCCGTATTTCGGCACACGACTCGACACAAATTCGTGCAAAGAATACGCATGGATGTTTTGAATTTTTAATACACGCAGTGATTGCTACAATTCTACTTTTAGCAACCGCGGGCGTATTTTATAAAGGCCTACATTTAGCATTGAATAAAAATATGTTTTATACATTACGACTACTTAAATTGAACTTAAAAAGGAGAATCGGGGAACATTATTTTATCATCTTTAAAGGTTAATCGGTACGTGTCAGTTGTTGAAATATTAAAGTCAATTATACATGAGTACCGATCATTCTTTCTTGTAATTTCTTTGAATGTTTTCAATCAAAGTAATTGTATGTAATATGTTTATAAAGTGATGTTTTACTTTACACAAATGGTATGCCTACACGGTTCTTTACTTACTTATATAAGGTCAAAGTAAATGATGTTGGTTATTACAATATCACATTCGTTAATTTGCTTTTTTATTGCATGATAATTATGAATTTTAGTATGGTTTGCTGAAATTTGTACCAAAATATATTTACGTTCATAGAACTTGTTTTCTCTCCTAACTATGGACTGAACTTTTTTACAATTGAAACATAATTAATGATTAAACGAACTTACCTGTACGTGAAGTTCTATCATAATTATACGAGCGCCGAGTCCGAAGAGATTAGTAATTTACACATGTAGTTACGCCTAGTTGTCACCACTCATGCACTTAGTTGAGAAAAAAATATATTTTTCCTTTATCTATGGCAATGCAATTTGACATACCCACAATACTTTTAACTTTTTATTTTGTGTGTTTATGTGGGTACCTCGTCCAGTTCCGCTCTCAGACGATGTCGCCAATCATTTAGTTTAGAGAAAAAGATCCTGTGGTTCATTGATAATTATATTTCCAATACACTAAAGATAATTTGGGGTGTGTATGTAAGGCACTGGGAGGGTGGGATTACTAATCTCTTCGGACTCGGCGCTCGTATAATTATGATAGAACTTCACGTACAGGTAAGTTCGTTTAATCATTAATTATACTCGCGCCTCGTCCTCGAGATTAGTAATTTACACATGTAGACTTTGAGAGTATTTTGGGAATATTATCAATGAATAATAATGTTGGTTAATATCAAAATATTTTTTAGTTTTGTACAATCAATAACCATAAAGAACAATAATATGTACTTTTAGGATTAACAATATGTTTCTTTGAGTGTTTAATACTCGAAGGGTAAAATTAATCACAAACATTCAAATATTAGTAATTAACTAATTAAGGAATAATTATTACTCTTATAATAGCTATCATAGTTAGCTGTAGACAATTATGTATAATTACAATAATCCAATTGCATTAAATCAGCTCTGTGCGAGATTTTAACTTAACTTAAACTTAATCGAATAATTAAAATGAATGCTGATTGATTATCGATTCTGCTAATAATAGCTCTCGAATAGAATTTTGCAAAAGTTATGGAAATCTTACTCCAGCCAGCGTTTTACGGATAGTATCTAGCTTAACGCCCAGTCTCGTGCCATGTGCACTGAACACGCTCGTGTCGACACTCACAGAGTGTTTGCTTTATCCAGCGGCTAAGCGTTTGCGTTCCTACTGGTTTATGAGGTTTCCTTATTCCAACAAATAAATCGTCAGATGTCTAATAATGAGGTGCGTTCTATGTAACACAGTAATGTCGTGGCTGGGCAGATAGCCGTGTTTTCAATAAAGAACGGTGAATGATTAATAGGTTGTTGAAATCCCGGTCTAAGTCTTTAATATAAAATCTGAGATTTTAATTGAGAAAGGTTACGAATGTTTCTTTGAGAGAGTTTGAACTCTGCGTGCGGTTGCCAGAGCCAGTAAGGTGATGTTTTTATTAGTCAGCCTACCTAAGGTTATTCCTCATTAGGATACCATGAAGTTAATTTATTCAATAGGTACTAGGTTCTTATTTAAGGTAACTTAATATTTAGGTCTTGGTGGCTTTAGTCTAAAAACTCCGTTGAGGAACCTTTTTGTTCTATAGTCAATAGTTTGCACTACGCGCAGTATCAGGGAAGCACAGACTTGCATGAATTTAGTGTAGCATATTGGCACCTGTCATTAAATAGTTGGATTAAAAAGGAACTTACTGTGGGTACAGAGGCTTCATTAACAATTAACGAATTAATTTAAAAAAAGTACTACCATTTCTTCAAGTAAACGTATTGTTTCATGGAGTTAGGTGCTAATGCTGCTAACATTATATCAAGTGATGAATCTGGTATGTTTCGCTTTGAAAATGCGTCACGGATAATATGCCTGCCACCAGGGTAATCGACTCGTGTATCCGTCGGCAGCTGTAATGAGACAGTAACGCATGGCTTTTATGTGGAAATGTAACAATTCCCGAAATAAGGAGAGGTCTAAACAAGGGTTACCATGGCTGTGTTGGCCATAAATGTACGATTATGAAAGCGCCGTGTCGTGTCTGAAAAATCATAATTTTGCCATGAAACATGTGAGACTGTCAAAGGCTCAATCAGATAGCTCTAATTCTAAGTCCGGATAAGTTCTTCGTCATTCGTAATCAGCAATAATATAATCATTGGATTTTATATACGAGGCAAACACGAATAGCTTTTTGGTTTCGCATTAATTACAAATATCACGAATTGTTTTTGTGAGATTTTTTATTTTATTTATTTGTACATATATGCCACACCTGTTGAATTGTCAACACGTAGTAATATTTGGCAATGAAAAAGGTTGTCAACAAAAACTTTTAAGGCAATAAATGCCGCAACCAGTTCGAGATAATTTATATGTCGTTCTCGTTCGGTATTCGACCACTACCCGCCCGTTTGCAGACCTTCCATCACAGGCGGCCTCCCACCCCGTCGTTGAGGCGTCAGAAAATATGTCGACTTGGACAGAATTATCTATTTTACTTCACCAGTCAAAGTGATTCAGGTAAAATCATAGATTAGTTATAATCATCATGATCTTTCAAGTTGAGATATTTACATCTTTCTATTTCTTTCGTGTGCAGACTTTATATTCGATCGCTGGACAAGTATAAATTAATAAACTTAATAACTGTGTAAAACTCCTAATTTTAAAACGTTTTAATTTTGAAAACATTAACAGTTGTGCTTATATACCTTTTATCTGTTGGTAAACCAATTTGAAACTTTAGTGAATTTATGACCATACCTAAAAATCTGCATTTGGTGGAAGGAAAAAGTGCGCTTTCTTCCACATTAATGATGAAACCAAGTCATCATCATCTGCCTAGGCTTTCCCCAACTATGTTGGGGTCAGCTTCTAGTCTAACCGGATGCAACTGAATACGAGTATTTTACATGGAGCGACTGCCCGATCTGACCTCCACAACCCAGTTAACACTGGGTTATACGATACCCTTTGGTAAGACTGGTTATGATGAAACCAATGTGAATCTTTTAGTTAGATCTACATGTATATTAGTTATGCATTCCTGACGGGAATATTCAAATAATAATTAATCAATCGTCTAAATAGACTCTGGACAGAAGGCCTTCGGAATATAATCTTTTAACTGTACCTAGGTTTACATATTTTTGTGAAAACGTATGTGGCCATACTTAATCCAATTCAATTATTAAGTTCGAACTATTTACCTTCAGAATAAAATGAAGAAATATGCGTCTTTTAGTAAGGTCTATTGACGCCATTTGACAATTCTACGTCATCATTTTTAATGCCGTTCTTATTCTTTAACTAAAAATGATCTGTTTTTACAAAATTAAGGTTTTTTTTTTTTTTTAAGTTTAAAATAAAACTCATCTTGCTATTTGGTTTAGGTATCAAATCAAGTAAATACTTATGACAAAATGATTATCACATTCCGATATTGCGCCTATTTTGAGTAGGTTATTAGCGCTTCTAAATAATGTGGTTTTTCATTATGCGAGTAAGCTGGTCTAGCAGGGAGTGTATGTTGATTGTTGTACAACGCGTGATGTAATTGGTATTTTATAACCTCTTTTCCAAGATAGTATTGTATGGTCGTTTGTAATTGTAGCCCATTGCTGAGAATTTAGATAAGCGGCCTATCCGTCTAGAAGCGGCGACGGGGATACGTCGACTGATGCCCCCGCGATGACGTCTTCGATGAGTGCACGTGGAGCATGTACGACTACGTACTGCGTCTGCGGCGGGGGATATTGCACGCGCGACGCGGCAGGCTGTCGGCTCCTCGGCGCTGGCGCCGACCCCGCGATTGGCGTGCGCGACTGGGGGGGAGCTTGGTTTAAAGCTCTAGTTGCTCCTTTATAATTGGTATGCGCGCTCAGCCTTGCTGTTAGATTCGGCTTTCAGCTCGATCCCTGATTCATTTACAGCCTTAACCGATTTGAATATCCACGATAAATTTTCACTGAACAGGCACGTGTCTATCTTGGTGTTTTTTAAGGTGTTCCTTAACGTCATTTTTGAGGGCAAATAAAATAACAACGTGTGATGGAATCTGCATGTTGTAAATCGCATAAAATTCTACTAATATCCATTAATTTTTCCTGCATGTCATGGGTTACCTTTTGTTTTTAAATTTAATAGGGAATTATGTCGCCTTAACAAGCAATATTGTACTAGACATTTGTTTGTTTTATTTGCCTTTGTCGCGTTTAACTGCGGTGTCAGCAATTGCTGCCTTAATTTTCAGATTTAATTTACGGGCGTCTAGTTGTGATAGACAGAGTGATATAGTTCTAAGGTAATAGATATTTTGAGATGAATTTTTAACGATGTACCTTACCGAGACCGTCTTTAGAAATTTGCAAGTTCGTTGCGTATTTCAGGCCCGTATTTGTCAGTGCACATCGCACAAGTGTCAAAAATTGCTAAAATTTCCTTATTCAGTTCAGGAATATTACATCATGAGCAGCCTACTCTTCGGGAGGTAGGTATATCCGTGGCAGTACTAGGGCCTGACTGAGGATCACAGGTTTCATTCGAATCCTGAACCGTTTCATCTTCAGGCGGCCATGCTAATAACCAATCATCTGGTTGCAGTGCGGGGGTTTCTTAAAGTTATCATAGATATGATAAATTTTAAAACGTAAGTTAAATAACTTACAAATACTTATGTAAAAGTGGACTTAAATAAGTCTATGACTATCCTTTTATAAAGGTACCTATATACATAGGTGTAATCTTCTATCTTGACAAAGAATATAAATTTTAGCTTAGTGGGTAGGTACCCAGATCGTTATTTTTTGTAGATTAGTCATAATAATTACTAAGTTAGGTTACAATCCCCAGCGGAAGGAACGCCAACTGTATTTTAAATGCGATGAAACAGTCCCAATGACTGTTCAGGTTGCATTAAACTAACTTAAATATCTACGTAAATACGTAAACATGGCTTTAAGAAAGTAATTATCACTTCGTAATGAATAAGTAGGTAAATACCTGCTCCAATATTCTCAATGTGTAGAACAACAGCTTACTCCAAGTCTGATACACTTCCCGAAGTACTAATTAGTCTATCACGAATTTTTGTAATGGTTTATTTTTTCTTCATGAGACCTAGAATTCTTACGTTTCTGTTTTTTTTTTTTTTTTTTTTTTATAACGAACTGTGCGAAGAAACGAAATAGATGTTGAGTGGTTGAGCACTAGAATGCGAATGATTGGCGACATCGTCTGAGAGCGGAACTGGACGAGGTACCCACATAAACACACAAAATAAAAAGTTAAAAGTATTGTGGGTATGTCAAATTGCATTGCCATAGATAAAGGAAAAATATATTTTTTTCTCAACTAAGTGCATGAGTGGTGACAACTAGGCGTAACTACATGTGTAAATTACTAATCTCGAGGACGAGGCGCGAGTATAATTATTTTATTGGGAGCGCCACGGTTACACTAGGTGTCGGTAAAGGATCTTTAAATCCTCCATTTTTCGAAATTATTTTTGCAGTGACCTACTGTAACTCTGGTGCGCAATCGATGAAGTGTTGAAATCGGTTGAGCCCTGAACCGTTGTCAATATTTCGAATAAAGCAATAAATAAAAAATACTTTAACAACACTTATATACGTATAATTAAGTTGTATATTTGCATCATATTATTCCGCACCAATTGTTAATATTTGCTCAAGAGCGGCAGCAATAATAATATAACGCAGTTAATTCGACATTAGTTCTGCGATTTGTAATCAAGTCACGAATTTGATTAAATTAATTCAATAAGTTATAGACCTTGTATTCTGAAGACTATTGCCAGTGAACTTACATCTCTGGATGAATAGTTTATTTTCATTCATTAGATACCATCTTGTACAAATCATACTACATTATAATTACGTTCTAATGTATGCTTCTAAACTCTAATTCGCGAAACTCTGATGCAGTTTTCAAAAAATATCTATGACTTTGCTAAAAATAAAGCGATTACTAACATTATTTATGAAGAAGTTTAATAAACAATCTCCCACATTCAAATTGAATATATATTATAACCTATGATTTTAGTTTAAGTTATTACTTTCACAAGTCGTAAATTATTCCGATAAGTAATACTTCCACTTTAGCATTATGAATTTATTTTTAGAAACTTTGGGTTGAGCACTCATCATAATCAGTATTAATGTTCTCATGCTTCTGGGATGCATAGCTGCTACATTATTGTTCCTCCTCCACTGCAGAGGGAGAAATCCACCACGCGAGTGATAGCTGTTGCTGGAAGTCAATCGCCGATTGAATTAATTGAACACTTCCTAAGAGTTCATTGATCTAGAGGGGTTAAGTTCACTGTGTTGTATGAATTCAATAGGATATTTATAAACCGACTCAACGCTCTTCTGCCCATTGGTACATCAATTATTCAAACGTAATTGGAACACAATAACACCATATACTTATGGGAAGTTCAATTATTTCATGATGCAACCTTCGACCAACTTATGCGTAAAGATAGGCAATAAATTACTGTTTGTTTATCTTTAATTACTCACGATATGGTAATTATAGTCACGCTCTTATTCCCTTGGGGGCTGAATACCAGAATCTATGGTAGGCATCAGTGAGAACTCTTCGACAGAGAAAATTGCTGGTATCATAATAAATAATAATATCAATAATAATCTAGAGCACGTTTTATTGATTATTAAGATCACAGGCTGATTTGGATTTGTTCAATTACAACTTGAAAATAATTTTACAAAACACATGCATGGGCATGGAAACTGTCAATGAAAACTGATGCGATGACAGTAGAAAACATTTTGATGTTCAATTTTATACAAAGACAGATTTTGGATCGTGTTCAATCGATGCGTCATGCGCCTCTTCAGTGTGCCAAGTAAAAATCTGCCTATCATATTGTTCACCTCATAATCTTCATAAACAACAATAACCTTGTTCCCACAACAAACTAACGCCTTCTGTAGGATGACAGGTAGCATTCACACCAAGTTTTTCTCCGATTCCCACAGCACAGCAGAATGCGCACTTCAACGTGTTAAATCAACCAGTCTGTCCATTCCGAGCGAATATTAAACATTTATATCCACGACGCCTAATCTTAAGAATGTGGCGACATGAAATAAGTATCATTATCGATTGGACTACAGTTTACGCGTAAGTTGGCTGGCCGATGTCAAACGTCGATCGGTCGGCGAGATGTGATAAATTAAATTAAGTTTATCAGTCAGTGCTGTGCTTAGTTACCAAATAGACGTGTATATTTCCCTATATGTGTAGGAATTTATCATAAATTTGCTAGGTAACATATTACACATGAGTGGTTTCAATGGGCTCTACACTCCCGCTGACATGTCAGCGGCATGTGTATACACTCAGTTGCCCGGCGACACTCGAGTTCTAGATAAAAAACCGGCCAAGAGCGTGTCGGGCCACGCTCAGTGTAGGGTTCCGTAGATAATAAAATATTATGTAAACGAAGTTAAAAAAAAAATACGGGCAAATGAAACTTGACCTCTGGATTGTATAGGCGCTCATACGATTCAGGGACCAAATTATATTGGTTAACTGCAGTTTCCATCTGTTGTTTCCATCCAAGTTCAAAATAATTTTCCTAGAAAGTCCTTATAAAGTTCTACTTTTCAGATTTTTTTCGTATTTTCTAAACTTATGGTTCAAAAGTTAGAGGGGGGGGGGACGCTTTGTTTTTTACTTTTGGAGCGATTATTTCCGAAATTATTGACATTATCAAAAAATGATTTTAGTAAACCCCTATTCATTTTTAAATACCTTTCCAACAATATATCACACATTAGGGTTAAAATTAAAAAAAAAAACACTTCCCACTTTACATATAGGGGGGCTACCCTAATAAAACATTTTTTTCCAATTTTTATTTTAGCACTTTGTCGGCGTGATTGATACACATATTGGTCCCAAATTTCAGCTTTCTAGTGCTAACGGTCACAGAGATTAAGCGAGGACGGACAGACAGACAGACAGACAGACAGACATGGCGAAACTATAAGGGTTCCTAGTTGACTACGGAACCCTAAAAAGTGACATGTGGAAATTGTGTCGCTGCTTTACAGCTGTCGCCAAAGTTTTTCGACATGCAATGATGAAATGAAAAACAAATCTAGTGGCCGCAAGCATGACTGCTGTGCATGAAATCTTCGGTTAGATTCCTAGTTCGCGAAAAATGTTATTGGGTCTTTTCAACCGGAATTCTTAGTAGCAGCCACGGAGGCTTGACCTGTGCCCAGATGATCGCAATAGGCTCGCCCCCTATTGCGTGGAACTTAAACTTAACTGACGAAATGTGGACCTACTAATGGGTACACCTCTGCTTAATCCCTTCGGGGATTACAGGCGTGACATAATGATTTGAAGCCACCTAATTACTAGCCCGTCGACAAAAACCTCAACACATGTCGGCAGGCTTTGGTGTGTAAAGCCCTTTACTCATGGGTGGTTGTAAGCGACGTCTTTTCCACTATAAATCAGGAAAGCTCGATGCCTTGTATGTACTTTGTTGTGAAACGACTTTAGCTGCCAACTCGTGTAATTTACAATTGTTTGTATTAATTCGATATTCGACGCGTACCATTTACGTTGCGGTGTGGAGAAACTGTCTGTGGCTATCTAGGAATTTTCTAAAGTATCTTGTAACCGCAAGAATGGTTTGTTGTATCTATTGTTTTGCGGATTGTGGAAGAAGGGATTTTCCGATAATTTCATGTGTTGTGCAGAATAAGCTTTTACATGTTTATGAACATAATGTTTATGTAAATAAAAACCTCTGTCAAAAATGTTTTGGTTATACTACTTGGTGATGTCTGTTATAATAATGAATGACTTAATTGACAGCGTTACAGTCAAGAGCAATCTTTCACAAATTCAAAGCAGAGTCTTCATTATTACACGACTGCCCCAAAAAAAAGAGTGTAATGTTTTTTTTTTTTTGTACCTTTTTGTACAAAAGCTAACTAACAATAGCAAATAAATTATGGACAGTAACAACTGGCAACACAATTACAAAACTATGTCAATGAAGTACGTCGACATTTGATTAAATCAATTAATTAGATTTAATCCATCAATATGCATAGTCAGTCAATTGTTTTCACTGCAACATTCCTTTCGGAGCTGCACGCACATACATAATAATAATAAATTGCAGATTTTATCATCACACTGAAATTGTTGCTCTATGTGTATTAGAGTAGAATTGAAATTGTACTTTGTAAGTTTTATTTACAATTACGCATTATTTAAAGCCAGTTGCACAATATCGGGGCATTATTGACCATTACTAGCGGTGCAACTCGATCATAATTTGTCATTTACTGTCAATGCCTATGAGTGTCAATGGGATTTCTAACATACCGAAATAAATTGTGGCTTTTATATGGAATATTAAGCACTTTAACTACCTACGCAGTATATCAAGCGTACCTCGTCTTACCAAAATAAACTAGAAATACTTGATGTAGTAACAGTTATCTTATGTTTTAACGCTTTGATAGATCACAATAAGCAAGAACCTGCGATTATCGCCAGAATAAGAATGGTGTTTTACGAATGCTAGATACTTATTTTGAACATTTTTATGCACTAAAATATACTGCCCCGATAAAGAAAACCAAACAGTCAGGTACCAAAGCTGTAGAAAGAATACCAACACTTGGGCACTCGACTTTGAACTTTAATGCGTACATTACACATTTGCATCAAATTGCAATCTACCTTGAATATGCACCACACTTAACCGCGAGGAAGCATTACAATAATAATTGGCCTGTTTCCTTGGCTATGCCTTGACAGTGCGTCAAATAACAAAGAGCCAACATTAGTCAGTACAGTAGGGATGCTCGACACTTATACATTTTTATCGATACAATGTGATACGGTTCTAGGATCGTATCGAATGGCTTCGATCCCATTCTCCAATCAATGCATTTTTTCCTATCGTCATCTGATGTTCAAAGAGTCTAGGCAAAATTCCAGGTATTCTTGTGTTGTCCTATTGTATCCTCAATTTGAAACATTTAAAATTTATTGATCATGCAATTTATGACCACATAGCACAATATGGCAAACCCATAAGGCAAGCAGGCAGTTCAGAAACATATAGAGTAGAGTACATCATGGAGAGTAAGAAGAGAGAGAGTAAGAAAGGCAAGCCAAACTTTAAGGCTTGTATAAATGGCCACCATAGGGCACGATGCGATCCATTCTTTCCAATACCGGTACTTTTGAATCGATCCAATATATATGAGTATCGTATCGTTGATCAGATGGAGTCGTGCATCACTAGCCAGTACAGGTAATGTAAATGTCCCACCCACTCGTGCGCATAATGTTACTCAATGGTTCGAAATACGAATAGAAGTGCAACTGTCGCCCGCTAACTAGTTTCGCACCGTTTCGAATTAATGTGATAGGAGGTACTGTGTTGTCAATCACAGCACGAGTTTGTTTGTTAAGATTTTGTAAGAGGGCTGAAGATATTGAGAAAAGTGATGATACTTAACGCGCGTCGAATGAGTTCTTGATAGTTTTGTCTTTGGTAATCAGTTTAGGTGGTTCAAGACATATTCAAGATCTAACTGAAGTAGCCAGTCCAGATTAATTATTTATTATTAAGTCAATATGAATCTCACTGCCTGTACACAGGCTCCCACTCTGCAAATGGAGCGGAAAATAATCAGCCTCCCGGCTCACGGGCCTCGTGTGGAAGAATTAGTTTAATATTCAGACAAAGTACATTCTGATATTCCCATACCTGACATTACTTCAGACGTGTTATTTCTAATGACGATACAGGAGAAATTCCTAGTGTGGGGTAACGTTTTTTGTAATAATAAAAAAAAAAAAAATGTAAGTTGCATTTCACTACCAGATACTCATGTTACGTGTAAGTAAAAGCAAACCCGACAATTACGGATTTCCTAATGACGATAACGTTTACAATTAGGTGTCATTGCCACTGCTGCCCACGCTATGCAGTTACCCAGAGTGTGATTGACTGGTCCACGTCAAGTAAATAATGTTAAACGTCAAATAAACAGTTATTTATTCATTTTACTTTCAATTTATTCAACAAATTAGTCTATAAAGTTGTTATTTATTTAAGCGATCTGATAGCTAAGAATGGAAAAGGTCAATCATGAACGCAACAGTGGTTACAATTTTCATAATAAATAAATAAAACACATGAATCCTCTATTTTTCAATAAAGAGATGGTATGCAAGTATGTGCGCAGACACAAATATCCTCTTTGTTACTTCCTCAGGTTATTCAAAAGGACAGTCCCCAAATAGGCGGGGGATGAGATCAGACAAACCACCAACTTCCAAACTTTGCACTGTTACTGAGAAGTTCCTTACGGAAACCCCGCTCAGCGGACCACTGAACCATAGAGGTAGAGAATATCAATTTGTTATGTGTGTCTTTCTCAATAGTGTTTCAAGCAGAAGGTGTTAACTTCAATAAATAACCCTAAGACGTATTCCACGTTATAATAATTTACCAGCTAATGTCGGAAACTCGTTAACGTTATTAATGGGCAATTCTATTGAAACAGTAAATAGCAAACCATCAACTTTGCTTATATGTTTTGCTAGATCTTGATTGTGTTTAATGGAATGACAAATAATTAATTTCAAACCATTATGTTTTATGACGCTATACAATTAAATATTACTTACTCAATTAGAATGGTCGTCATTAATAAAACTTTGCCCTCGTCGCAATGTCTAATAATAAATATGGGCCTACTCATAAACTCTTGGTAAATCAATATAAAATAGTATAATTGGTAATTATGTGCATTCCTTGAAACGTGTGTTCTGTAACTAATTTTACTACGACTAAAATTAAAATGATAAAGTTTTGGTTTTCCTAGATCGCATCGGCCGTCTGGAAAGTAACCCACCTTTTTGAAATCAAGATATAATGGATCACAAATCGTATCCTTGCCAACATACAGGGTGGTGCCGACAATACGACAATAAATGAAACCACTGGTAGTTCTAGTTCATTACACATTTACTACATTACATTTTTATTTTTTCAGTACATTTTTAAACTATCAAATAAATGCTAACACCGTCGTGGTGACGACGCCGACGATACGACAATAAACTACCTAAATGTCTTTCCCAAATTCGTTTGTTACATTGTATTTTCATACGTGTATCGGTGCAAATTATTCCTAAGGTTAGTAATATTTGTTTATAAATTGTAATGTATTTCATTTACAGTTTTATCCTACTTAGTTTTATTGTTTTTTTATTTTTTTTTATTTTTGCTGTTAAAATTTATTAGATAGTTTAATAATGTTCCTATGAACTAGAACTACCAGTGGTTTCATTTATTGTCGTAAATGTTACATAAACCTTAGCGTAGCATAACATGTAAGTGTAATTCCTGTGTAACATTAAAAGGCACCACACAACTGCCTTGACCAGGCGATTAATCAAATGTCGAATTAAACTGGACGTATGCGACATATTCATGAGTAACACGGTAAACGATACCATACGTAACAGACAGGTTGGACAAGGAAGGGTAAGTATATAATATGATACACGCCCTTTCTCTGATGGCGTCACATATTTATTCTAGCGTTACAGCGTTTTGTTATTTGATATTAAAAGTGTGTAGTGACTGTGTTTAAGGCTGTGTGTGTATATATCCAAGACTGTTTTTTTTTAAAAAAAACATGGCGTACCTATGCACTCGCAGCAAAATATAGTCAAGAGGGCGTCGAAAAGAGGCAATAGCTAACCAAGAATTACCTGTGTGATTTTATGTAAGATCCATACATTATTAACTTTTCACTAATGGAATTATTTGATAAGGTAATAAATTGTCACTTTGTCTCGGTTGAAGTGAAAATATACATAAGCACTGTAAACGTTGGTTTGGCAAAAGGTGCCGTCTTTGAAAGACAAGACTGATAAATTGTTTATGTCTTGAGCACTGTAGAATTTTCTTTGCTAATTAAAGGTCAATTTACGAACTGATTTACGAACCATCTAGGTTCGTAAATCAGAACCTCATTAGGTTGTTTCGTCTTTACAATAATTTATGCACAGGTCGTTCTTGATTTGATTGCTATTTATCTTCACAAATAACTAATTAGTGGCAAGAGTTCAAGGTGGTCTCGTTAATTACTAAAGAAAACTGTGTTAATTGACGAAACGATAAGACAATCCCAAAAGCTTTGCATAATTTATAGTATTATCTAGAATTTATACTATCATCTAGAAGTGAATTAATTGACTTGATGTTTTATTACATAACATTCGCTAAAAGTTTACGCAAAAGAATCTTCTAAATTCTATTGTGTATATAATGTAGTAAAAACAAATATTTTATACGCCAGTAGGTGGCTGACATTAGAAAGCATTTGTTTTGCAATTTAGCATCTTTCAGGTCGACCTAGGACTGGTAGATTGTTTAACCAAGCCATCTTTCTGTGGGTCACCTCTGTTGGGAACTAGCCTCGGCTTAGGGGTCACTTTGAGAGGAGAGCAAGGTACAGGATAGATTGGATTAAAGCCATTTTATTGTTTTCTGACCACGCGTATTTGTGTGTCTCCTTGCTTACTATTTTATACACGTACGAGTACTTTGACAGAGGAATAACTAAAAGAAATTGATCTCATACATTTAACTTCCCAAACCAATACCTATTTGAGGGGGTATGAGGAACAGTGTGTAAAGTTCCTCATCCCCCATAGAAAAGGGAGGATCCTCCGAACAGACGGGTGTTGTGTCTGGTGGGCTAACGGCCCGACATATGTAAGTCAAGATTTTCTATACATATATAGGCTATAGGCTAATCTCGCAGTTAAAGTTGATAGCGCGATGTAGGAATTGCCAAATTAGTTCGCATGTGTTGCGATAGATGTCGCTGTTGCCACACCTACCTACATAAAGAAACACACGAAAATTTGTCCTAAATGTTATTGACCTTCTATTGTGACTGCACAAGATTATCTCAAAATATAACACAGAGAGGAGTGTATGCATTTATGTGTTTGAACGCACTAATGAATGTAAATAGTCTGTCAATTTGTCAGGTGACGTCACGGATTAGGACAAGGTTAGCTCGTCAGGTCTATTCTACAGGTTTGTTTCACTTGCGGCTGCTAGGTACATGCAAGTTTTTCGAAAATAAATCAAATGTGACGTATATTTGCATTCTTACACGAATGAATCCGATATTTTACAGCAGCACTTCGATATTTTGGATCAATACAGTAATAATGATTGGAATGTGCCACATTGTTCTAAAAACTGTAACGTATGTTGTGCATATAAGTATTTTAATTTTTAATTGCTTGCAGCTCTAAAGACATGGCAGTGTAAAGCCTCTAAAAACACTAAGATAGTTTCGTGACCCGGTCCTATTCATATACAAAACTAGTAACATTTTTAAACCAACAACAGAAACTGTGCGTGCTGAATGCGTGACTGATGAGTTACTTGACGCCTAGGTCACGCACGACAAATAAGGCCTAGTTTTGACTGTAACGTTCTTCTTGTCACTCACGTGTTTAATTACAAACATTAAGCTAATGGCAGTAATCACTGCCTGAAAACATTTAGGTGATGAGTTGAAAGGAGGCTGACGTTTGTGAAAAAAGGAGGCAGGTTTTATTAATTAGCTGTCAGTCTTGATTTCTTTTAGGCCTTTCAGTGTCATGAAAGTAATGCAAAACTCAACCTAATAAAAGTAGGTGTGACACACTAAGGTACGATTACTTGGTTGAATGTTATGAAAGGAATTATAAAACTGTTTTATTTGATGGTATGGTATTCACAGAAAATTAACTAGTTGATGATACTAATATTAATTAATTCTGAAGACATTAAAATCGTTCTTGACACAGTCTTCACAAAGAACAACATTTTTCAGATTGTTTTCCATCTCAGAATTTCTTAGTTAATTTAATTTGCTTTATAAATAAGGATTGTCTTGTAAGCACGACGCCCTATCAAAGTATGAAAATCCAAATTAATCTGGTCTATCATTCTACGGGTAGCTCATACAAAGCCTGTCAGGTTACACTGGATATGTATAGCTTGATTTGTTGCCGAGTGTACTAGATCTATCGAAGGAAAAACAGTTATTTAAATGAGTATGTCATCGTCGCAAATGCTCGGCATTCAATGAATCGACGTAAACCATAAGTTTATGCAAAATATGTAATGTAAGAACGGCTTAGAAGTTGCTAAGATGCCTCTACATGGGGGGCTAATGTCTATGAATATATTGACCCTTAAAAAGTCTGGTTTTTAGTAGTGTATCGGTTATCCTCTAATTATGTACATGGTTAATAAAATATCACCCGATACTACTTGAGATACGAAAATGTTGCAAATCTTTTATGCGAGCCTCGAAATGTTCTATTGATTTCTAATCTTTTAAGTTAAACTTTATACTTGATAAACTTTTTACTACTTGAGCATAAAAACAAATTTTTGATTGTATACCCATTTGCAATGTTGTACAAGACGTTAGCACATCAAGATACGACCAGTCGTCAAAGTTATTTAACACATTTTTGCAATTTCATCGCTAAAGCATTAGGTTTAAGGGTGATTGGAAAAATTTGTCAGTTTCGAGAAACTTGATTTACTGGCGTCTGTACAAACCCTTTCAACACTCATTAACTTTTGTAAACTTTGATTTCGGTTGTGTGACAAAATGCGGGATGCAAAAGGAAAAACCTTAGTTTTTATTATCCGTCTAATCGAACAAGCAGTCGAATAATGAACTGGTAAAATGATGGCTTTATTAACGATCATCTAGCCTTATCTATAGTAATACAAGGCTATTTTAAAGGCGAGTTTACACTGTTGTGTTTCAACATGTGTCTTGGTGCTAGGTACTGTATCTTATAATATTCCTAGAAATGTTATTGTTTTTTGGTCAATTTGAGAAAAATATTCTGATTCGCAGATATATTAAGTTAAGTGGGGATCTTTTTTTCTTTCTCAACATTTGAGAAACGGTTTCGTGACATTGAATTTATAAAAAAATGGCCAGCATTATTTTCAGTTTTTTAACACATGCTAAAGAATCCTTAGACAAAAAAAACTTGAGAGGTGTCAAGGAACACCCGGATGGAACGAAGTTATTGTTATTATTTTTTATTATGTAAAAAAAAAAAAAAAAAAATAAAAAAAAATAAAAAATTAAAAAAAAAGAAAAAAAAAATGTAGAAATGAAAATATCTGGCTTGCTTTCTATAAGAGAGAGAGAGACAGACAGAGAAACATGCGACGCCGCACAGCTTACAATAACTTACTATAGCAAAAAGTGTCGTGACAACTTTTCGTAAGAATTTTTTCCGTCTAGCCCCCTTTCACAACGCGCGATAAGGAACTTCGTTCCAACAACTATTTATAAAGCTGCGGGGAGAGTTACGTCTGTGGCGTCTATTTGCTTGAAAGTATTTGCACTATAAACGCAGCGTACCGCCTATATGCGGTCCCTTTGTAAACCTACCTTTATACGTACATCGTAAGTGCTACATTGTGGTGATCAGCTCAATGCCCACATAAATATTTAACATCTCCTTTAATATATGTAAAATTGTAGATCTTATCGTTATTCTTGTGAGTCTAGTTTATCGTCTCGCTTGTTAAGGGTAGTTAAGTTAATAGTTTTATTTATTTATGTGACGCCTGCATCATGCATGTAAGGAACTGGTGGTGTGACTGATTATGTGTGCCTGTGTATGGATATTAATGTTTTAGTTTAAAATAGGCTTATATGGAAAATTACTGCTTTTAGGTAAATTAAGTCGTTTAATTATGTTCTTGTGATAATTTTTGTGCCTAGGGTTTGATTAAATTAACAGTTTTACCTGCAAGAGCGTTTTTTCAGCACTTGAACATATACTTCATTAAAATCCAACTGCTAGGCAAAGCCTCCTCATCCACTTTTCATCCAAAGTTTTCTTTCGTACAATCCGCCGCCGCACACTACTAGCCTACATGGCATGGCGATTCTATCTCTATTCTACCAAGACAAAGTTCATTCTATACAAGTAAATTCTTCCGTCCATTACCTATTAATTCTACAAAATGCCGTGACAAAGATTTATTAATATAAAATTCAAACAATAATTTTTATGAAATGGTTTGTGAATTAAATTGTAATACGTTTAAGTTATATTCATAAAACATAACTTTTATGTTTATAAAGTAGGGAAATAAATCATTTAGATAAAACCTTTTTTGTAACACACAGTTGAACTTAAACACGTGTCATTAAAGTTGTTCTTATTGTTTTATAACAAGCTATTGTTTTAACTCAACTGTCCATAAATGTAATATAATTTTACGCAAAAAAAACAAGGAAGTAATTATGTGCTTCTTTTCTTTTATACTTTATATCGTCTTGTAGGTACCTAATAAGGCTTGCTTGGTCAATGTTAATAAATCTACGATATTGTATATTGCAGATTTATTACAAGGAGTTTTTAAGCTTAGACTAGTAAATATTTATCTGCTTAAAAAAACTTCTTGAATCCTGACACCCATCGTAAATGCCAACCACTAAGCACCGATGCACCTCGGCTTTTTGCTTGACAATCATTCAGTAGGTTTAAAAAAAACCACGGCCTTCTGAAGTATATAACTGTCCACATCACCTCAAGAAAATATAGATACAATTTGGTTAGAGACAATGCGTTTAAAACAGTTTAGTAAATACAGTGCACTGAAACAATATTTTGTAATGTTAAATAACGTTATTACATAAACAAAGTAACATACAATGCCTAACTCAACATCTAATGCAACAGAGACCTGCGTATTTCGTCTATTTGTTTTTCTTTTAATTCTTGAAGTTGAAGTTCTGCTCAATTAAGAACCTAATATCTCGTGACGCGTTTCAGTGAATCATTTGTAAGTATGTCTAGGTAGGTGAGTAAGGACTGCTACACACAAATTTGAACAATTACTAAACATATTTAATTTTATTTTGGTTCGTGCCGATTAGCAAACGAATTTCGTGATAAACTGAGCGGCTTTTTTCGGAACACAAGTATAATTTATAGTTTCCAGCACTTCACCCGCGACTGTGTTCGCATAAATTGTGATATGGGTACATACCATAAATATAAATTTTAAACTTACAAACACATTTTTTCTCAATATCATATTAGTATAGACTACCGAGTTCACTGACGGGCAACCTCTTTTCAATCTTATTTCTTAGGACGGGTGGAAAGTGGTACTTTGTTGGCAAAGACAAAGTCATTTATTAAATTCGTCACCAGTTAGTAAACAATAGTACATAAATTACAATTTTGCCCGCTGAATTATGCACACCTGATTAAGTGTGTAGAGTCTTTAACACTTGGAATTTCCTAGGTGGTTTCTTGTTTAATAAAACTAATTCTTAATTAGAAGTGTAAATACTCACAATGTACAGATTTTTGAAATATTTTTGTACGATCCGTCATACGCAACTTTTCAGCTTAGTTTTTTAGTCCTCGTTTTGTGAACTGACACAAAAACCTGTTTTACACATTTTTAGCAACTCGAATGTTTAATTGAATAATTATGATCATTTTTAAATTCACTGGGGATTTTTGGTAAATCTCGACTAGAGATAAGATAAACAAAATGTTAAACATTGAAACATAATGCTACAAGATAAGGAAGCCTCAGAAACTAAAAACATTTATTTAAACTGCGGCTATTTTTGAGCTGTGAAGGAAGTTAATTGACAATAATAATTGAAGTTCCGTTCCGAAACGTAGAACTCTATAGAGAAGAACGGGAATGAAACTCCATGGACGTTCTTTAATCAATCGTCACGTCATATGGAATACTCAACCAATTCAGCAGTCTGTACATGAAAGCTGCTGCATTATCTTGCAAAACAAGGCAGATCTAACAGAACGTGTTAATATGGCGCCAGCAACCAGTGAACTATAGCAACCTATAACGATTTACGCTCTATTTCTGATCTTATACCAACACATTGCCGTCTCACTAGATTGCAAACGATACGGCGATACCCAAGCATTTGTAACACTTCCGCGTGAGCTAACTGACACTGTGGAGTGTAAAGTACCTACACGTTGGGTGGATAGGCATCAAACGGTCTCTTTTATGCTTAAAAGGGTAAGTAGTAAGTACCAAGGTCTTAGGATGAAATTTTTGGGAGTTTCGGAATTGCTATCAGCAAAAGCCACAACTCCTCTAACTTGACTTGTTTCAACCATGTAATATGTTTTTTCATACAAACATAAAGTTATTGCTTGTCCCATGGTGGTGGGTCGAAACTATGAAACACCATCTCGTATCCTTACATACTCCTTTTGATTTGTCAAGCACTTTTTACTCATTGCCTGTTGTGTTTAAAAGAAGCAGATTAGATTTTTTTCCTAATTTATTTATGGAAGGTTGTTAGGTCATGTCTCTTTAGAAGAGTGTAGTAGCGGTTTAGCGTTAAAAAAATGTCAAACTTAATTTATTGGTAAGGCCAACTTATGAAGGTTACGATTCCAATAAATACACTTAATAAATTCTAAGTAATCTTAATAATTTAGTTTCCTCAAACTATGAACATCACTGAGGGAAATCCAACCACGAGAAAAATTCTTACAACAATGGAGAGCTGTGAATGAGAAAACTACTCCATTATATTCGAATATATTCATGGAAAAAGATGAGAAAACTTCCAATACATGTTCATTTGTTCTGAGAACTAATGAAAAACTGGTTGTCAATGAGGTCGCGGGGACAAATCAGTTATCTGTATGGTTCAATTAATTAAGCAGATTTATTTTACTTCAGATAATACGAACGATATGAATGCGGGATGATGTGGACAAGACTATCGACCAGTGGTCCCATTGGTTTGGGATCGAAACTACTGGAATTTATTGGGAGAGGCTTTTACCCAGCAGTGGGATGTGATGCAGGCTAACAGTATTAGTTACACGAAAAAATTAAAACATTATTACTTAGATAAATTATCATTCTTTTTTTATGAAGATTCTGACGAACTCGACTTTTTTATATTATTGCTTAGTAAGTGTCTGACAGAGCAGTGGTGGCCTAGTGGTGGCGGCCCCGACTTACTAATCGGGGCTGCGGGCTAAGAAGGAACATGGGCGGTTTTTAGTCAGTAGTAGTCTGACACTCCCTTTCGCTCTGCCCAAGAGCGGGAGGGGTTATTCGATGATTATCCACTCGCGTAAAAAAAAAAGGCAGGCGCATTACTTTGTGTAATTTATTTCATCACCACTGCTATCGAAACAGTGAAGGAAAACATCGTGAGGAAGCCAGCATGTCCTAGAACCATACAATTCGAAGACATGTGACATCTACCAACCCGCATTGGGCACGCGTGGTGGATTATAGCCCATCCCTCTCCTAGAGAGGATGCCTGAGTCCCTGCAGTGGGAACATTAAAGGCGATACGATTAGTTTTATTGTCGATAAGATCGGTAATTTATTAGAGAAGTTAATTTTATTATCATAAAACAGACAGTAACAACGAGTATCTCTGTCACTAACAGCTAGTTACGAGTATATAACCGGAAATTAGTCATTAAGTTATTAATAATTATATACAGCTCGGTGTAAATGACAAATATTAATTTACGAGCTGTTAACATGGGTAGAACATTACTTGCAGTTTTATGCCTTTATAAATTAAAATTGATCATTCGCTACAATTTCTGAGGGTTTTCTTCAACCTTGCAGATACTAAAGCCCTGTTGGTAGTTACATAAACATAAAATCACGTCCATAAGGGTTAGAAGAAAGGGGAACCTTGGTTACAACATGCAAAATTAATATTGTTACTCAGTTTTGCTGTAACTGGGTTGTGGACGTCAGATAGGCTGTCGCTCCATGTAAAATACTGCTTTCAGCTGCACCCGGTCAGACTGGATGCCGAACCCAACATAGTAAAAGGCTAGACAGATGATGATGACTTTGTGTTGTTGTTAATGTAAAGAACATTTTGTAAATTGCTAGGTTAGTATGTTTCTGGGAAAACTAAATCTAACAGTCGAGTAAATTCCTATTCCAAATAACATAAATTACAAACACAATGCGATATGTGATTGTAAAAACTTTAACATTATACGTTGGCACGCTGTTACATTCGAATACAATAGCGGGAAGGCAGCAATTAAACAGGTACATATTACTAGGGCGCCAACACACGCTGCGCAGGAGTTCACGGCCAAGCCACTCTTGCATAACGGCCCGATGCAGTAGAAAACAAATAAAACCGATACTAATCTCCTTTTGATACACCATAAATCTTTTTAAGGTTAAATTTTGCAAGTACTTGTGAATTTTAAACCGTTAAATATAAATGTTTCGAGAGTTTGAGAATTGTTTAGAAATAACCCATGTAATCGTGCGATGTGTTAATTAAATTAATCTTTCAAAATAGGAATAGTGTGTGAATTTTTCAAGTTTATAATTAGCGTGAATTACCTAATTAAGCAAATTCTTTTTTTGGGCAATTGCCGTTTAGATAGCGTATTCGAAACATCATAATCATCCGTGTACAATTTATTAAATGTTTTAAAATACGCGTTTGATTTCAGCATCATTAGGCGGTTCAACAAACTGTTAAGAATGACCATTCTAATAGACCACTGCAATGAATTCTGGTTAAACAATACTGCACAAATATAACCATTAAAGTCTTGCCTCGACCTTTGCTCATCAATCAACATCATTCTGTGTTGCCTTTTTCGATTGATGTTGTTGTCGGCATTCTGCATTACCGAATCACCACAACATCGAGCCTACTGCCTATCTGACCTTCACAACTCATATCTTATCAAAATTACTATAATATGGCATTATGGCACATATGCCATAATGCCATATTATATTAATTTGAGAGCCATAGCTCTGTGATGTTGCCTTGGCTGTAGGCCTTTAGGGCATTCACTGGAAAGTCCGGTTAAGCAGTACCCATCCTCTCTAGGATAAACTGCGAGATGCCATTCACAAAAAAAACTCTGTGATTTATGCTTACATAAATAAACATCATTTTTGCTCTTTACTCTCACTCTGTTTCTCTTCACTTTTTTTTTTATCACTTTACGCACCAATTCAGGAAAATTGAACACTCTCATACCAGTCAAACAGTCTGGACTGACTACTTCCAAAGGTTAGGAAAGTAAGACACGATACACATCAGACAAACATTACATAAGGCACAAGTAAATAGATGGGCTGAGACGTTGACATGGGAACTTCATCGTTAACACGGCACGGTTGACGCAATGGCCTAGCAACTGGCTGCTGCTGGTACGCTGCGTGTCGCGGGTTCGATCCTCACACGGAACAATATGTGTATACTTGTATAGCTTACAGGTGAATGTTCTGGATCTGGTTATTTGTGTATGTGATGATACGATACAGGAGGAATTCTTAAACAGGAGCAAAGTTAAAAAAGAAACACGTGACTGTCTTACTGCATTCTGCATACCACCAGGACAGGGAGCAATAACCGATCTAACCTTCACCAACCAGTCACTACGTATCACGGTGTCCTTTTTACCCTTGCTAAATCACTCATCAACTTAAAAAAAAGTATTTATCCACTTTTCCTCAGTCCAACCAAGCACACTTGAATCATATCTAAGATTACTTAGGAGAGCAAGGCTTAATACGCATCATATATTATATTACAAAATGTTCATAAATTTAAAAAAATGTTCATAAAATGAAAAGTACTGGGTCAAACAATGTCAAATGTTTATGGCAACTATTACGCATCAAACTAAAAAAGAATCACGTAAATCTGATCATAAATATCGGCGTAATCGGTGTACATATACAGGGTGTAAATCAACCCATCACACAGCCGTCAACCAAGCATTCTGTACATCAAACTAAGTACCCCTACACAAAAATTTTTGCTGGGAAACGACTTTTTTTTGGGTCAATAATCACATTTTACGGTAAAACTCAATGTAGCACTGTTAAAACATTGTGCTAGTGGATGCTTTGAATAGTAAAAGGGTCATGGAGGTAATTTAGATTAATAAATTTAATTAATTTAATTTAATTTACACTAGGGCCTTGGGGTCCGAGTGCTCACCAAATATTTAAGAAAATTGCCAAGCGGTTGGTCGACTGTTCACGTGACTAGAGGGCTGGCCTGTTCTTTGGCCAAAGAATCAGCATTGCCATTAAACGTGGGAATGCTGCCAGCCTTCTGGGCACTTTTCCTGTTGACAGCGGTGTGGACGAGTTTTTTGACGCCATGTAATTCTTTTCTTTTTGATACTTGTATATATTTTATTATAATTTTAGTTCTGTAAATAAAATTGTAGTTTGTAAATATTGTAAAAAAAAAATTATAAAGCAGAGTAGAAGAGTTTAAAATATGAGAAGAGAGAGATATACTATTAGAGAGATTAGTAAAGTTATAACCTAAAAAACTAGTATTTACAAAAACAGCTGTGTTTAATTTGGTTCCCAGGTATGTTCTAGAACAAAAAAATTATCGCAGTGGTGAGGAGAAGGAGAGGCCCTTCGTTTGCGTTAAGGGTACTTTTACACCCTATATAAAAAAAAAAAACATACCGATCAAATTGAGAACCTCCTCCTTTTTGGGAAGTCGGTTAATAAGGTATGGTGAGCTGTTGACATGGGAACTTCATCGTAAATATCAGTTACGTAACCTTCAGCGATGGAGGTCAAAGAGTAAGTTACGTGTAGCGCCTTCGTGATGTTTATTATTATAACACTTGAAATTGGGCCCCGGAATTGAAGATGGCTTTTAGGAAAGGTCTTTGTACTTGTCTTGCAATTTATATAAATGATTTATTATTATCCAGTTTACATCACACGTAGAATGTATCTTTTTTAACCCGCCCCAGATCTTAGACAGGTCACCTAAGATTTATTTCATGAATGATTTTTATACACTGATATATTTATTTTCATAAAACTACATGGAATTTTATAAATAACACCTGTTTGGTAGTAGATAAAGGTGCTGATTACCAGTACCCACGTAATCTGGAAAGAAGGAAAAAACAAGCATTTCTTACGTCTAATAACGAAATCCCGCTCAAGTAATGGCTCTTCGCTCATCACACCAAAAGGTCACTGTCCAAAGAATAGCTAATCGCGACCTGTCAACTCATATCAAAATCTTACTATCATTAAAATTCATTATTTAAAACATCATTCACTGTTTGAAACTCTTTGACACATCACGATTTTTATTTGGTCACGTTGCTCTTGACAACGTGTTGTAACCGAAAATAGAAAGAATTTTGATTTATTGTGATTCTTATCGTAATCTAAAAATGGTGTTCAGATAGGTTCTTATACAATATCATCTTGCAATTTCCTGTAGAATCGGGCTCATTGGCCTCTGAGGCCTCAAACATTTAAAAAAAACTAAACAGTGAAACATCTTTTACTCGTTATCTGAAGAGGTTACCGTATCAAGGCTGTATAATTTATATTTTTACGCAACTAATGTCCAAAATATTAGAACAAAATCCTCCTGCATACAATAGAAGTAGAAGAGAATTAGCATTTTTAATAGAATGGCGTAAGAAACCGCAGTTCATCATATTTTATGTGGACCCAGTACGGCACTCGACCACATAATTGACAGATTGCGAACATCGAACTTTCACCTCAGTGTTTATGATAATAATTTATGATTGCTGCAACCATTTCATTGAACATAGTTTAAATTATGTACAATGAATTCGTGATCATCATTATCCTTGAAGATTTCAAAGTTGCTTACTCCTAATTTTATTGTGGACTAGACATCCACTTCTTCATCTTCTACAACCTCGTTTATATCGAAAGTGAGTTCAATTGTTTGGACTTTAGACTCCATGGCTCCAAGAGTATGATAAACATAAATTCTTTCAACAATTTAAACTATCCAATACAAACAACCAATCAATGGTCAACTATTAACTACAAAGTTTCGAAAGGAAAAAATCTCACGTCGCCAAAGGCAATTCGCTTCGCATGCACCTCTCGTCCATCCCTCATTTATCCGTAACATTTGCGTAACCTTTGACTTTTGCAACGACTCGACCAAAACCATTCAACTTGGTTTCCGAACTATGGTTACACGGCACCATTGACGCAAGATAGTGAAGAGTACATCGGTTTACACGCAAAAGGATTGTCGGTTATGTAAAGCTGAAGTAACTTTGGCTGATCTTTCAGATGTGTCATAATTTACTTTTCTGTGGTTAGGTCAGTAAATAGTAACGGAAGTGTTTTGTTGTCCATGTCTTATTTTGTTAACGATATTTCAATAATACAAAATTTAGTATCCTATTAATTGTTAACAGGTTTTATCCCACTAAATTCATGTTAACTACCGACTACGATTATTTCACCGTTGACTGTGTCAACTGTATGGTATGATTGATTGTTACTCCTTAATCGCAAATAATATGATATATTGTGATAATACCAATGTTTCTTCTTTGTGAATGAATTAATTAGGAATTTCTCCTGTATCCTCTATCCTGGGTGCGTTTACAAATATTTAAACTCACATACACATACAGCCAGACCCGCAACAACTATCTTTGGGGCTTACAAATAATGCTTCCGTGCGGAGATCGAACCAACGACACGCAGCGCAGCAGCCAATCTCAGCCTACTCCAACCATGCCGTCAAAATATCATTATATTTAAGGAGAACGTACTTTTTACTCGTATTTGGTTCAATTCGGTTACATAAATAACGTAAGTTTATCTCATTGCCATAGTTGTATTGAAAACTCACTTTCTGTCTGTAGCAATTTTGCGTGTCGTCTTCCAATTAGCATATAATGGGCAGACGCGGTGCTGTGTGCAATGAGTGAATTAAAACAAACTGTTACATTACGACTGTTAAGTAATCCGGTGGTAGACATAACGTACGAATAGTGACATCATTTATTTTGGTACATGTTTTGGTACATTGACCCAGTATCTTTCAAGTTGAAATAGAGTAAAAGGACAACTCGGCATCGCTTCGCATCTGATCAGATCGAAATCACATAACCAGGAAAAAATATAAGATCTACATAAACTTTTACAAATGCAAGTGAGACCGACAAAGAATTACTTTCTGAGCAACATAGGAACTGGGCGTAATTTCAGTAGCATCGACAAATTGTTTACATTACACCTTGTAAATTCAAATAACTCTCTTGGACGAATGGACGTCATTAACTCAAATAACGACAGAACACTTATTAGTGTATGTAATTTCGTAAATAATTGTATCCTGGAAGACATACCTAACTAAATAATGCTTGGAATTGTGTATACGAGTATTCGATTTTACTGTTTATTTGAAACCCCGGTCACGAATACTTGAATACTTCAAAGCGTGGCTTTAAATGTTTACGGAATATATTGAGTATATAAATGTGATAGATATTACAAGTCTGGCTTTGCCAATGATCAGTTTCGAATACAAATTGCAATCTCATTACAAATTAGCACGCCAACTTGATTATTTCACAGGCTCCGCTGTGTCAATTAGATCATTTAGATGCTAACATAGTTAATAATAGCGAATTAGAAGTAATTAATCGGATGCGTGATCATAAATCAAACTCGGTAACCGCATTGTCGGTTATTTTCATTTTTTAACTTTCGATTTAATGACGAAGCTAATACAGTTTAGAACGATTTTTCAACAGTTATATATTGTGGCGTTATATTTAACAGTTGGAAAATAAAGCGAAGATGACAGAGTTACATGACATGATACTATATCGGTGTGACAAAAAAAGAGATCATCATCAGCCAATAATGTACCCACTGCAGGGACTCAGGCCTCCTCTCTAGGAGACGGATGGGCTATAATCCACCACGCGTGCCCAGTGGTTTGGCAAATGTCACATGTCTTTGAATTGTTTGGTTCTAAGACATGCCGGACGGGAAAATCGGTGAAGGAAAACATCGTGAGGAAACCGGCAAAAAAGAGATACTATCTAAATATTTTCATACGGAAAATACGTGAAACTTAAAACACAAAGTTCAATCAACTTAAAACAACCTAAGCCCTTATCAATAAACTAAAACAAGAAATACTTGAATAGGGTCAATGGCAATACAACACTTAACCGTGAAATGATTGAATTACGATCGTACTCCACTATTACAATATCGAGGTTTATGTAACAACAAACAACGGTTTATAGATTCATTCATTGATCGGCCGAAACTAAGTCAGCAGTAGTCAGCTTTAATATATTGCCCAAGAATGTTACGCGACAAAAATTGCACGTTTTTGGGCACAATGAGAGTGATGGGTAGTTCATTGTTCGTCTTCTATTGAGGTTTTGTCAATTGTTATAAATTCTGTTATGTCATTGTCATTTGCTGGTGCCTTTTCTTTATCTTAATTGTATCTATCAGGTTCTTCTAATTAGTGAGCGTAGTACCTTTCATCTTAGATACACAACAACGTGCACCTTTGTAAACTACAACGTGCGCGTTGTTGCATGTTGTTTTGTGTTACACTAATGTCTGTTTAGAGACAACGAAAGTGGTGAGTAGTTTATTGTTCATCTTATATTGAGCTTTTCTTATTTTGTTCTTCATAAACGGTCAGCTGTTGTTTTTTTTTATATTTCTAGTTAAAGCCATACACACTACTGTCTGCATTTCCTATTTTCTTTCGCAGGCCTGCAGAAATTTCTTTTGAAACAAACTGTGTTTTGTACTTTACGTTTTGTTATGATGTTTCCTTACGTTCTCTTTTGTGGGTACATAAATGATAAAATAACTATATGCAATCAAAAAAAACATCAGGTTATGTACTTTTGACACCTTACTCTTGAATATCTGATCAGTCTTGGTTACGTCTGAATATTTGAGCTAGTAACTATGCAAAGGAACAAATACCATACAACACTTAGTTAGATACAGCAATTGAACTTACGACCCTTGTTTGCAAAAGCCACAATTGTATTGCACCAGTTCACTACAGTTGGTTTTGCAAGACAATATTTGCACTGAAGGTATTGACAAAACCTTCAATACATAATAAAACAATTAATCTTCTCACACGCAAAAAGCTTATTTATGATCAAAAATGCCTTGGACTTGATGACATTACCCGAAGTCAAAGACCACGAGAAGGTTGTAAGGTCAAGAAGATTCAATCAAATTATCCAGGTATCGAAGGAATGCCATCATCATTATCCATGAGTTACGACCCAGGCGGGATCGCGAGCCGTAATGGCAAGTCATTAGTGGAAAATTATACCTAATTTGACCAGAATATTGAATTTTAAATGTAAACACTCAATTCAGACACGTGCATATTTTGCGTACACATTCATAATTTTATGGCCATGTCGGAATTTTTCATTAAAATAAATAAACAGGAAATTGAAAACGTCCAATAAATTCGATCTAAGAATTAAGAGTACTTGCCTAATACATTATACTACATAATAATATTAGGCATCTTTAAGAATAACACTCGTATCAAAAACCTCATAAAAAAATCAAATACTTGGTATCGATCATACGGAAGTCGGTCGCATGAGACAAGGTATCATAAATCAAACAGCTTAGATCCAACACTATCATTAGAGCATGTATAAGAAAATTAATTCGTAAACATGTAATCACAGTCAAAGTCTATTACTTTTTGATAGCTTATTACGGATTTACGATCATTACCGATTTGAAGATCAAATTACGTAAGAAGTTAGATATTTAGCCAATTTGGATCAAAACATCGATCATTAATAGAATTTAATTAGTATTGCGATTTTATTGCCGATTTATGAAACTCAACCATTTGTATTAAATATCAACATTATGATGGAATTAATATCTATCAACAGTTTCAAATTCAGAACAGCTATATTTGTATTTAATGGGCTATCAGTTTATTTTGGTGAGTGCAGCTTCCGCAAAAATTTATTTGAATCTAAAATGATTTAACATGATCGTTCTTTAATTAATTTGAGGCGAATTAACATGATCTTGAGATAAACTGCTTCTAGACAAAATACATAAATGCAATCATTTGAATAAATATAGTAAACAATGTATTCCTCAACATTTAAATGCTTATTCTGGTGGTCTGTAACATATGAATGATAAGTCGATGCAGCTACAAAACTGCACCAAATAGAATTTTAAATATCAAAACAACCTTAAGATACAATAAAATTACATCACATAATACTTTACTATGCAGACAAAGTATCCAATTATGAAATAAAGAATGTATGAAGGTCAATACCGCATGCATTTAGCCAATATCCGATGACAGCGATAGAGATAATACTAATATAGGTAATTATATCAAAGAGAGGATTGCGAAACGCAAAAGACATTTTGTTCGCACGGGAAGAGATGTTGAAACCGAATTGGGTGTAAGAGCTGAGCGTAAGTACCCAATGTTAGAATTAGATGAAGCAACGCGTGCGGCCACGAGAGCAAGATTGAAGTGCGTTTCGTTCATAGTGCCGGCTGAATCTAATAACAGTGAACTCAACACTGCAACGAATTGTGCTGTCAACAACAATATTACATTTCTTGAGCCCCTGTAATTGATTTTGATGTTGGCTTTCATGACATTATTGTATTGGTCATGAGGATTAGTGTAGGTGTTACTGTGTGCGTATTTGTGCATTCGTTAAATGTATGACTACTTTATTACTCCAGAGAATACACCTTTAAAATCATTAATATTATTATTGCTACATATAGTAAGTTCTTCGTATTAATGAATTGTATCAATATAATGTAAGAGAAGAGTGGAGCCTACAACTACAGGCATTTTATATGCGTAAATGAAGACTTCTCAACACACAATTTAAGCCAAAATGAAACGTAACAAACTAATTTTATTTATTTATTTATTATAATATACCAATAATTATTTCAAAACCCATCTCAATTTAGTACAAATTCAGCGCCTTTTTCTTACCAGAAACCTACAGAAAACGCAATAAAAGTTGAGAGAGATATAATATTTCAAACGATTATTACGACACCTCCTTAATAGCAGCTCCTCGGATTTCTGCTGTTAATTTAATAGGCGTAAACGGTCAAGTTACATTGAATAACTAAATGCTAATTTTAATATTCATGCATTTCATATTTTGAAGAACGTTATTGTAATAACGACTACTTCTGAGAATTGCTTGCTTAATCCTATATTGTTATCCTCTTTTATGTGGATGCTAGTTTTGCTAATTGCTCTTTTAACTCTTTGGTTACTTTTTGTTTAATTTTGTTAGTTGTAGTATGGAGGTACATAGATTTTTCTTAGAATTGATAAAAGGAAAAATGCATTGGTATTCCGCAAGGTGCAATAAGTTGCCTAGTCTTACTTATAAACTTAAATTAATTTTACAAGACCGAATAACCCGTCCCATTTTCAAACAAGATACATCTAACACGGATACTGATTCATCATTACACATAAATCCAAGTTACTAGACGATATGTAATGTAACATTTTGACCAAAAGGAAAATCCTATTTGTGACTAACAAGCGAGTAACATAACACATGGAGAAATGCTTTCCAAGTAACACCATACATGGTTCAAGGAAGTTATTCAACTGAGGTAGATGTCAGATATGAGATACGAGGGACAAAGGGCCGCTTGTCTGCTTTGTAAGTGATAGACCAGCTAGACTAGGGATGACAAAATAGTTTTTACACTTTTAAAAAAACTTGTGGTCAAGACAAACCACCGATATCTAAGACAAATCAGAGTGACCTTGATGCGAAAATATAGAATGAACATAACACAGCATGAATTCTAGCACGAGTCTACGTAGATAGGTACCTCATCATCATCTGCCTAGCCTTTTCCCAACTATGTTAGGGTCGGCTACTAGTCTAACCGGATGCAGCTGAATACCAGTATTTTACATGGAGCGACTGCCTATCTGACCTCCACAACCCAGTTAATAGTAGGTAATACGATACCTCTTTGGTAAGACTGGATGTCTGGATGTGTAGATAGGTACCTATAGAAAGGAAAATAAAGGTATACGTTAAATGGAGGATTTTTTTTCCAGTTTTCGATTCCATACCAAAACCGTGCCCAGAATTTCGTTTTGGGTGTCATCCATGACACTCGAGCCGAAAGTTCGTCATACTGAACAGGCTAGACCTTAGAATATTATATTGTTGAAAATGCTAAGAGTAAGTGAGAGATAATCTTTGACCATGACAAATGGTTATCGTGGAACAATATTAATGTCAACACATTTCTGAGTATCGTGTTGACTTGAATGACATTAAAGATCAAGTGAAACTTTTTGGCCTTTTGTGTTCTCATGTAATTAGATACCTATTCAAGTGGATGTATTTTGTATAGGTATCGCGTGTCCGCACTCGTCAAATATTGACATTGCATTGTAATCAGATGTCGTTTTCCATTAATTTACTCACTAACTTTGGCACTAATGATAAGCGTCAAAGTGTCTTGAAAATAAAGTATTTGATAATTGACAACGTAACATTTCTTTACGTTTGTAATCCCCGGAGGGTCAGGAAAAGGTGTACTTTATTACCATCCTTATTGTTATTACATAACAATCCATTAAATCCGGGCACAAATCCAGACTCTGTTGCTGCAATTGAGAAACTCCTGATGAAAAATCTCAATAAAAATTTGCCCGATCTGGGGCTCGAACCCAGAAAAATGATCTACTTTCAAAAACTGCACTCGACTTGATTCTTTTTTATAACTTGGCATAAGTAATTAAGCAGGCGCCTAAAAGGTTGCATGGGAAAAAATTAATAACTACGACAGTTGCCAGGTTTTATAATTTCATATCTATAAAATCTAAATCAATATTAATTAAAGCTGTCAAAAATATCCTGCCAGTTCCCGATATCCTCGACACCTTTCCTTAAACTAAATGGATATTACTTGTAAATGACCAATTGACCATTATTAATAGTAATTATTTCCTTAAAATGTATTTTACGCAAGTATGCATACGATTGATATTGCCTTCGAAATGGTAAATTAACGAAAAACGTATCATGAATACTTTGAAATGTAATTGACATCGACAGGAAAATAACTGTTATAAAAGGGAAGTAACGAAATCATTAATCGTTAAACACGTTTTCAAATATATAATTGGTGGCATGTCATCGGTGTATGTACAAAATAAAACTAAATTAATAAGTAACAGGCCGCCGACCACGGTACAATTATGTCCTAGCTAGGTCACCTACTGGACTATTGCGTATCTTTTTAAATGTCAGTGGCTATCATAGTGTCCATCGATTAACTGTCAAATGGTTCCATTTTGTACCAAACCATAACCATTTGACAGTTAATCGATGGACATTATGATAGCCACTGACATTTAAATAGATACGCAATATTTGTGAAATAAAAAATAAATGTTTTTTGTGAAATAAATATTTATTATTGTTATTATTAATAGCTCTGCTGATCTACCTGTTTGTGATTCAAAATTTCAGCGAAATGGGTGACTTCTTTTAGAGAGTCAATAGGTACAGGTACATACCTCTGATTTCTGGAATTCATGAAATGTGTGTATCGGATAATTATTATCACTTTCTTTAGTCAAGGGAAAATTCGTGGGGAAACCAGCTAGTTTGAAAGATATTTCTCGACGGACATGAAAAATCAAGTAAGAGACCCATGACCGGCTTAAAAACTCTGACACCTGGTTAGGCACACGATAAAGAAGAAGTTTGTAACTCTTTCCCGCAAAAACTACTGAACGGATTCGAATGAAATTTGGCACACAGATACTTTTTGACCTAAACGCTTTAGAGTTTTAGACAATGGAAAAATACAAATACAAACTAGCTTATGCTTATGCGGGGGAAGTCGCGGTTATTAGCTAGTTTGTTAAATTACTTATGGGTGCCAATTACGATGGCTCTAAAATGTGTGTATATGTGTGTGTGTGTGTGTATATGTGTGTGCGTGATGTGTGTGTGTGTGCCTGTGTGTGTATGACTTTTGATATGCCGACAATTGTATCCGTGCTTCCATAGGTGTCGCAACCAATGATTTAGGTATAATAGGTGACAAGGGTCAAACGACTCAATGCAGTACTTTGCCGACATACGATTGAAACATTAATTACTCTTTCATTATAATTATTAAAAGATTTTTGACCATCATAATACAAACATAAGTACATAATATCAAGCCTTTAATCCCTGAGGATTTGGACAAGTTTACCGATAAAATTAGTGCCTACATTGTTCCAGTTATATTTAAGTACCGTGTAAAACCCCTTTTACACAGGAGGCTATTGCCCTGAAAGAGGTCAGAATCCAGACTATAATATGGCTATTAGTAAGAAACTGTGGAAAAAACAAAAATACTTTACTCGACTTGAGAATCCAACCCAGGAACACTCGACCAACAAGGTCTTTTTTTTGGAGGGGGGGAGGAATCTTCAAATAACCCCTCCCGCTCTGGGCAGAGCGAAAGGGAGTGTCAGACTTCTACTGACTAAAAACCACCCATGTTCCTTCTTAGCCCTTGCTCCGAGGCCGCGGTATCTCTTTCGAACAACCCGCAGACACCTCCTTTCTTGACATATTATCCTTTACACAGGCAACAAGATTGTCATCATCTACAATAATTGCATATCTACGTAGAAATTACTGTCTGTTTTGCGGCTTAGGTCAATTGACTAACTACCTACATACTATATACCTATGTTGATTTCTTAATTAGCAGGCAATCAATTGTTGGCAACTTGCCAGTCTAACTCTGGTACGAATCAGAATTTGCATGCTATTCACGTAGGCATAGGGTCATTGGTCGTTGCGACACATCTGCTGGGTAACTAAGTATGATTTCAGTGAATACTAGCGGACGTCACGCGGTTTCACCCGCGTAGTTTCCGTTGCCGTGGGAATACAGGGATAAAAAGTAGTGAATGTCAACCGGGGATAGTGTAGCTTAGCAACGGCGAAATAATTTTTCAAATTGGTCCGTAGTTTTTAAGTTTATTCGTTATACACAAAAATACAAATTATTACTCTTTATATTAAGTATAGATTATGAGTATAGTAATAAGAAATATCTACATATTTTGTAAAAAGCCAATTCAAAGGCCCACTGGCGGCATGCAAACTGGTATGAAATACACGAAAACAAAATAAATATAAGGAATAGATGTTGTTGTCACAATTAAATATAATTTTATTTATTGACGACTGGTTTAACCTTTTATTTTATTATCATTTCTTAATGATGTAAGCAATATCAAATGGAAACAACAACTGAAAATACATTTTGAAATACTGATTGCTCATAAATCAAAAGTAATTTGATACCCCTTATTTTATTAGTCAAGTTGAAAAACAAAACCGGCATAATATTGCTATTTTACGTATATTTTGAAATCAATTAGTTTGATTAAATCTAAATATAGGATCTATCTAGGTTATCTGTTAATTTTATTAATTTATCGCCATTATTAATTTGTGTAATTATTCAGTTACGATATATGAGAATCGTGAGAAAAAGAGGCCAGAGTAGGCCCATTGCCGACCACTCCTAAATATAGGCAAATCATCAATTAGGCAGACCGAATCAATAGCACTGAAGGCGGCGACCCAAGTTGCGTCAGGAACCTGCCGAAGGGGCAGGTTCCTGACGCAACTTAAGGAATACCTACTTTATGGAGCAATATTTACTTACAAAGACGTGTGTGCGTGTTTGACCAGATGGATGGACGTGAACGAACCGCTCTGCGGTTTCTGCCTACTCCCATGGGAAGAAGACCTGAGTTTATATATGTAGATATGTATTAATTATTCACTTACAAAGTAAGTAGCTACTTTTATAATTGTAGTCGCTTACAACTTGGTACAATAAAGTAAACGAGAGTTAAAAACCAACTGCCAAAACATGATGTTGTAAGTAATCAATACATGTAAAAACAAAGTCGCTGTCGCTGTCTGTCCGTCCTTATGTATGCTTAAATCTTTGAAACTACGCAACGGATTTTCAAGAGGAAAGGTTTTAGTATATAATTTGACCGACATCCGCGCGGGTGAAGCCGCGGCCATAAGCTAGTCAAAAATATAATGTCACGCAAAATCATTTTGCAATTTAATTCTTTCAAGTACTCCGAAGAAAAGATTCATTTTCTTTTCATCTTGGTTATTCGAATCACTTTATTATTTCCACCATCTCTCAATTCCACGCAGAAGACAATGTCCAGTTTTGAATAGTCTGAAAAACTAAACAATTTATCATTTCTTATTGAAAACAATGAACATAATTATCCAACAATCATTGCAATTATATTAAAACAAAACATACTCACTCAACATACAATAGCAGAAATATTATGTTTCCCAATCTCATCGTAATGATCATTGATGTGGATACATCAAATGGAATGTGGATAAATGAACAAAGTGAGTTGGTCAAACTCACTATGTTCATGAGTATGAGAGTAGGAAGTTGTTATAGCTACTCTACAAGCGCTAGATAATAGAATACTGAATACTTATCTAAGAAGGTTTGTTTACAATTCTCTATTATGTGATATTAATATTTTGTATGTAGTTTATTATTTGTTGTTTTAATCTTCGGTACTTTCTTTTCTTTAAAAAAAAGACATTACCCCACACTAGGGATTTCTCCTGTATCGTGAACATAACATAACATAACGTAACATTGAAAGTCACATACACAATCTTCGGTACTATTCATCATCTTCAGAATATTCTTTCACTAATGGGAAATTATATTATCCCCGAATGTCATATATTATTTACGATGTTCCCGTAGAATATTTAATGTCTAATAATTTTGCGACAAACCAGTAATCACTAATCGATTGGAAAATAGAGAAAAAAAATAATACTCGGTCAAGCAAGATAGTATACTAAGAAAAGCTTACAGGCTAGTTTACAATATCACATTTCACTTACTTTTCTTAAATCAACAATTTATTAAATAATTAGCTCACTACTTAAGTGTGTTACTTAAGTGTGCTATTCAATAATTAGCACACTACTTAAGTGTGCTAATTATTGAATAGATTGTACCATAAATTAGCCAGGCAACGAATATTTTAAAAGTTTAATAAAATATTACGTACAAAATCCTATACGGAACCTACTACATTTCCTCCTAAAGCAAATCATCATCTGCCTAGCCTTTTCCCAGCTATGTTGGGGTCGGCTTCCAGTCTAACCGGATGCAGCTGAATACCAGTATTTTACATGGAGCGACTGCCTATCTGACCTCCATAACCCAGTTAATACTAGGTAATACGATACCCTTTGGTAAGACTGGTTGTCAGACTTTCAGGGCACTGACTACCTGTAACGACTGCCAAAGTTCTATATATGGCAGCCGGGACCAACAGCTTAACGTGCTTTCCGAGACACGGAGGAAACTCGGTATGTCGGGCGGTCACACATCCACAGACCGACCTAGGCAAGCACAGCTTTACCTAAAGATCGACCCGAGTGGCAGTTCTTATTAAGCCACGACCTCCTCTTCCGCCTAAAGCAAATGTTAAACAGATATTCGAAATATTTGAATTTGTCATAGGCATGAGTAAGTTTTAATTATAATAAAGTAATAAAATATTTCACATGGTCTAAAATTTTTCATTGAATATTTATGGCATAAACCAAAAACGTACATAGGTATGTAAACCTAACTTTTAATGGATTATGTAAATAATTAGCTTTCTATTTATGTTCTGTATTTGGAGTGTTGAGGCGGTAACGTGCTCGTTACGAATATCTAATGAGTTCGGTTGCACATCGGCGGTACAAAATGGATCTTATTTTTAAACCTGCTGCTGGTTTTACTGTAATAAATAATGTTTAATTAAGATTTATGTTGCTAACTTATTTTTTTTCTGTGACAAACTTGACGTGCTTTATTAAATTTACTACAACCCATTACCACGAGCTATTCCGCAGTAAAAAAATGGCTAAGGTGACGTTTTTTTTTTTGGAAAACCTTATCAGTGCTTACTGAAGTCATAAGTATAACATAACAATGACATAACATCACATCACACGTCTGTAATCCTTGAAGGCTAAGGCAGAGCCTCTGCCTAATCTCTCTGTTCGTACACTCACATTTCGCGAGTTACGTTTAAGTGTCATAATTATATTATAATAATAATAGGTAATAGGTGGGGAGCCTCCTAATGTTTAATGAAACAGTGTAGTTAATAGAGAGTGAGTGAGTTACGATGCTGTAATACAGAATGAACCTGTACGGTAAAAACGCTTACGCTTTGGACGTGGAGTTGCGGACACCAGCCCATTATACAATACAAACAAATACAATATAAATGGCGTTGTTTCTATAGTAGTTTTAAAAACAAACGAGACTTATTTTTAACCGACTTCATAATTAATAGTTAACTATGAAACTAGGCTCTGTGCCACAATACTGGCTCTTGTTTCATTGGAAAGGAATAAAACTTTAATAAAATAGACCTACAAATATGAACTCAGGGCCAGGTCAATCCTGCAATGAAAAAAATTATTTAATCATAATTATGTATATTAAGAACATTTCTGTAACTAACTACACTGAAGCAATACTAAATGTTTCTATTCAGTGTTGAATGTGGTAAGTAAATGTCAGAGTTTTTTGTATGGATTATAGAATTAAACAGGGAACTAGAGCGATGCAAATATTACGAACTACAATGACTGCTCAATAACGCGCTGTGTTTAAATCGAAAAGAGTTCCGTAGTAGCACTATTTCATCGTTTATTATATTACTAGCTTGTGCCAGCGGCTTCGCCTACGTGGAGTTCGATAATTGTCCCGCGGGATCATACTACCGGGATAAGAAGTATCCTATGTGTTAATCCAGGTTATAAACTATCTGTGTTCTCAATTTCATCCACATCCACTCTGTAGTTTTTGCGTGAAAGAGTACCTAACAAACATCCATCCATCCATACATTCTCACAAACTTTCGGTTTTGTAATATTAATAGGATGGGAATTGAATTTTAGCTGCTTCCTATTTTTAAATTAAGTAATAGCCCTTATTTGCAATATTGTTCTAATGACTATTAGAGCCATTACATACTGAACAATTAAACTAAAAATGTAAATAAACGCAGTTGCTTACAACACAGTTTAAAAACAAAACAAAGACGATTATGATTTATGTTAAAATACTTCAAGATAACCATTGTGTTGTTGTTCTAAATCATACAATAATATAATTATAATTTGTTCTTAACTCACGTTTATTATTCTGTTGTTGTTCTAGGTCACGAGTAAACCAATAGCACGTTACCCGGTAGTGACTTGTGACCGCAAACGTTGCAGATGAGAAAATAAGAACAACCACAATACAAACGAAATAAATTATACGTAATGAATTTAATTTAGAAGTCGAATGATGAATGTCTGTGTAAACATACCAAGTAGCCTACTAAGAGTCATAAAAATGTGAATGTGAGTTACATTTTTACACCAGATGATGTGAACGGAATAATTGATTGTTATATTTTGACTGCTACAGTAAACCTTTGTTAATTTTTCATTGGAAATATTAAAACAGTCAAAAACATACATTTTCAATAGGAAAATGTAAAATGTATGTTCTTATGTCTTTTAATTTCATGAAGAATTCTAGAAAACAGGATGAACTCCCCTTTCTGCCAAGGTTGCGATTTTTTGTCGAAAGAGTAACCTTGGATCGCAAAGGACATTAGAAGGAACATGGAAGGGATTTGGTCAGTAAGAGTCGAACACTCCATTTTGCTCCGCCCCGAGCAGGAGAAGTCATTTGAAGACTTCCCACCCTTGAAAAAACCCCCACTTTCATCAAATATAACGATTACCCAAACAGAACCAAATTCAGAGAAAATACTGAACCCTAAACACCAAAAATGGCTAAATTGTGTATATTAAACAGCAATTTGATGATATCATAACTGTCCGGCGGCGCTACGCGTCGACGGCCACAGGCCCGTCTTTACGACCATTGGCTACTTCACTATTAATTGAACTAACTACCTTTTTTGCTCACTATGAAAAATGTCTGTCACGCTCAATTTATCTGATCGTCCTTCTCCACCGCAATTGAATGGTAAGTGCCAGCCGTTTATGTGTGCAAACAGTTATGAGGTTTTTTTACGTGACATATAAAAAACCTCAAATTTTAATCTCAATTTTCCTCAATTTACAATTAAAGTTTTGTGGTGAATTCTCGATAGGTATGTAGGGTTTAATTGGATTTTAAATTGTAAAAGATTTAAAAAAAAAAACTTTATCCAAACGTTAAGTGTAGTCACTCCAAAGTTGACACGGTTAATTGAATTCTGGCCACCTTTGAACAAGTCTCTAAGAGAACGATTTACAATCCACTACTATCGGTATGAATCTTCGTTCATCATCGTTTGTCAAAAATGTTGCAGCACCATGCTGAGGTAGTGGCCTTTTGGCCTCGTACGGGTCTTATTTTAATTCTGTTTTATTTTTTAAGTGTTTCTCTTGTTTTCTTTTTTGTAAATTTTTTATTATTAATTTCTTATCCTGTGTGAGACCAATAAATACTTTTTCTTTCTTTTCTTTCATCATTACAAATAAGCCCAATTTGGCTCAATTTATCATAGCGTACAGGTAACTAGCTAAACCTTCTCTACTAAAAACAAAATTATGTTAATCGCAAATCTGTAAAATGGGGTCACGTTATGCCATAATCTTGACCAATATATCTGGTTGCACTGGTTTGTAGGGAAGTGTAAATGCAGCAAATATCATTGTAAGCATTACGTATGTAAATGTAACCATAAATTAATCATACCACTGAAGTTTAATAAGGAAAGGCTGTTGAAAGACCAACGATGCTTGAAAGTTTAATAAACCAAACAGTTATGTAGCTAATCCGCAATTTTTGTTCCTTTGTGAGCAAAGGAACAAAAATTGCGGATTATCGCGTGGAGAGTAAAAAAAACTGGTAAAGTGCGAGTCAAACTCGCACACTTAAGGTACCACCTGTACCACCGTTTTACTTACAATTTTCTTTAAAGATTTTAGAAAAATATCGAGCAAAAGACGCCAAAGAAAAAACATTTCTGGTATAAGTACCCTATTTTTCAACATACGTTTATTTATTATTATAGCCGTAAGTTCATGGCTTAATACCGAGTTTCTTCCGTACCTCGGAAAGTACGTTAAGTCGTTGGTAGCGGCTGTCATTTGTACTAGATCATTGACACCCAATACAGGTATACAGTGGCCGGAAAGTCTGATGACCAGTCTTACCACGGGATATCGTAATACCCAGTACTAACTAGGTCGTGGAGGTCAGACAGACAGTCGCTTCATGTTAAATACTGGCTTTCAGCTGCTCGTTTCGACTGAAAGCCGAACGCAACATATTTGGGAAAAGGCTAGGCAGATGACGACGTTGCATCAGCATTAGTAAAAAAATTGATTGAAAATTTCAACTTCAGTTTTTATGGTTCTAAAGGTACAGCCCTCTACCGTACGTACGTGCGAGGAACCATAGAAGGTAATAACCGCGTTCAGAACCTTAAAAAACGCATACCGTTTAAAAACAAATGAACATTTAACAACAATTCAAATAGTAATTACAGTACATTAACGGCTGCACGATAATTTTATTATCAATCACAGTATTAATGACCTAATGATAGATAATGCACACGAGTTATATTCTTAATTATCATGTTTTATTAGTTTTGTATGTAGGTTGGTTTTTAATTGTTTGATCTACCTCAATTCTAATTGTTAGTCTTCCGGTAACTGTGCTTAATTAATACAAGCTGAAATGTTTTTTTGTAGGTTTTAGATAATTAAAATATACAAAGTTAATAATATGCTTTTTTGGTAAAACTGCCATCACACTAGACACACACGCTTGAAAACGAAGAAAACATGCATAGGATTACGAAAACTGCGTGTATCCTACTAATTGAGACACAGAAACTAGCCAAGCTTGCAGAAACAATAATTAATTTGTTTTCTTTTAACTACAATGCAATTACCAATAAGTCGAACAAAATTTTGGGACAATCGAACATTCAAATCAATACTGGGCCCAAAGGAAGTAACATCGATACGACAACAAGAAGAATTCGAAACAAAAGACAAACAAGAGGTGTGTGAATAAATATAACACACAAAGAACTGAAGCTAAAAAATAAATAAAACAGAACGGGCATTATACGGAATTAAAACGTGAAAAAGAAATGAGGAAACCAGAAACAACACACGAAGTTGATAAGCAAGAAGTAAACACACTTTCAACTGCACTTGATTACAGCTGTTGTTTATAATCATATCTAGATATGGCACATACACACAACATTTTCATTCATTTTTACGTTCAACTGTATTTCTTAAACATTCAATGATAGAGTTTTCCTTACACGTTGGTGGAAATGGGCATTAGAGTTAGGGAACGGTTCATTCTGAAAAATCAGGAAACAAGTACTTACAAGTACAACAAACAATAACTTGAAGACGAGGTCCTGGGTTCGATCCTTAAATCGGGCAAAGTCCACCTAGCCTTTACCCAACTATGTTGGGGTCGGCTTCCAGTCTAACCGGATGCAGCTGAATACCAGTATTTTACATGGAGTGACTGCCGATCTGACCTCCACAACCCAGTACTAGGTAATACTCTTTGGTAAGACTGGATATCAAAATTTCAGGTCACTGACTACCAGTAACGACTGCCAAAGATCTATATATTATGGCAGCCGGGACGCGTATTGCCAAACTGTATGCTGACTACTCTGAGTTCGATCGCAGTTTGCCTTTGTAGTTGAAGAGCAAACTGTATACCTATTCAGAGAGTGTCTGAATCAAAATACACTTTGCTTTAAAATACTAGAGAAAAATACATACGAGTCCAGACGTCCAGCGTGATTGCGTGATTGAAAGATTGATAAGGACTCGATGAGTCCCTATAATGCACGTCACAGTAATGCACGTCAAGAAACTGCCGAATTAAATTGTACTCCATGACGCGCGCTCGCTTCTCTCGCATATTAAATAACACTAATATCTTCTGTCCCCGAAGTGCCGGGCCTCCGCCGGCCTCCTTCGTCGGCCTACGGCCTCCTTCGTCGGCCTACGGCCCGGTGCCCATGCCGCCCTGAAACACGTTGTATAGTCAGTTACTGATATTCGCGTGTCACAGTTTGCTTTACATACAAGCGAGCAAAGTGCATACAATCTCAGAATGCTCTGAGCTCGTATGTACTTTGCTCCAATTTGTTTGTGATTTCAATGAGCACGACGTAGTTCAGTACAGACTATGGGTGTCTGGGTCAGCATACAGTTTGGCAATACGCAGCCGGGACCAACAGCTTAACGTGCTTTCCGGGGCACGGAAGAAAATAGGTATGTCGTGCGGTCACCCATGCAACCGATCTAGGGAAGCACAGCTTTACCTAAAGATCGACCCGAGTGGCAGTTCTTATTAAGCCACGAGCACGATAAATCGAGCAAAGTGTGGTGGAAATTTCTTAGAAGTAGCCCTAAGTCTGGATTCCTGTGCCCGATTGAAGGCAAAAAGCTCAAGAGTCACCTAGAAATGTGGTTGTACCATAAGGTACCCACATACCATACATAGATAGGCACACAGCTCTATCTAACTCATCAGAGATGATGAGCATGATATTATATTATCAAGGAACTTTAATATGGTGACTATTAATTAGGTATCACCACTAGAACTGAATATGAATAAAAAACGAAAGAAAATGCACCAAAATACATAAACATTTTCGTATGTGTGAGAGACGACAATTTTCCTATCATAAGTGTGTGTGAGTGTATAGAGTGTGTACATGTGTAGAGTGTGTACATGTGTAGAGTGTGTACATGTGTAGAGTGTGTACATGTGTGTGTGTGCTCCACATCAGTAAACCGCTTTGACAATGACATATATGATACTTATTTTACTGCAATTAAATTCGAAATACTCCTTTGCAATGTTGAATAATATGCATATCAAGCGAGACTTATCCTACTAATAATAACGAAGAATTAATTTACATTGAATTTTAAATCCTTTGAATAAAAAACTATAAGCTTGTAATCAGATGTTGTCAATAACCCTACCCACATATTTTTTGTTAGAAACCATGCAAAAAGTTGTACCAGCTTAAATAGGTGATTGTGCATAACTTTAAGTGAAAAACAACGTAAGTGCATTTTTTATAGATCTCACAGCTAAAGAAAAACGTCTTTAAAATGTCTGGCTTGTGTTTAATGTTTAAAATTTATGATTACCTCAGCTAAGGTAATCATAAACGTTAAAAAAATTTCGTATTGTAAAGCGACTTAGAAATGAGAGAAAATTATGAATTCAAGCTCTGTAGTGGTGTGCTAGAATTTTAGTTCGAGGTTTTCTTCTTGTCTTTTGTTTGTTCGATTTGATATTTCAACATCCGATCTTCTCGGACAACTCAATCCTTTATTTTTATTTATTTCAAGTAGATCACTTTAATTTACTACTTTACTTAGCCCGTCGGGGCTGCGGGTTGTTCGCAAGAGATACCGCGGCCTTAACATGAAGGGCTAAGAAGGAACATGGGTGGTTTTCAGTCAGTAGAAGTCTGACACTCCCTTTTGCTCTGCCCAGGAGCAGGAAGGGTTATTAGATGATTTTCCAACCGCCAAAAAAAAAACTAGATCACTTACAGGCACTTTTGAATTGACAAAAATAAATAAAAGATAAAGCCTCAATCCTGCGTCGGGCATAGTAAAAATTGTGAAAGAACGGTACCTACTTGCCCTTTCCGAAACGTTCGCTTGATCGATCCTCAATGCGAAGGTTTCAAATCAATCTAAATAATTCGTGTTCCTTATTTCGCAATGCTCATGAAACAGACATTTTTATAATATCACAGTCATTATAGGCAAGAAGTGGCTTCAAACTTAATGTCTTCGTGATCTGTCAAAAGCAGATGGCAATGTCTGTCGAGGTCATGACCTTTGCGTCTGTGATAAACTGAAAGCTCACTAGTAAAATAATAAAATATGCAAAATCGGTTCTTAATTATTATTTTATTCTTTTGCAATGTTTTAGTCTATTTTGGTTTTATTTTCTTTCATTTTGGAAAGACTCGGAGTTGCATTGAAACTTCGCTGTCAATACTTTTGATAAAGTTATGTTATAAGAGATTTTTAGTTGTGAAAGGAATATCTGCTGAGGTTGATATTTATAAATGACTCTGCCCTGAAGGAAATGTGTTGCTGTTCCACAAACAATGGGGCACTTAATATAGTGACAGTGTCCTGCTGTTTATTCACTACAGAAACTGATGGAGGCTACCGAAAGTGTCAAACTTGTGTCTCAGTTCTGGGTTCACACAATTTTGAATGCCGTCGACTCGCTAAGAAGAAGTTATAAACAAATCAATTGAACCAGACATAAATAGCTTAATTTATCTTCTTGGCCCTTTTACTGACAATATTCCAACACAAATACTTTTGAGTATTGTGGTATCAAGAAATATAGTTCATTATCGTGAAACTCCACTTGCACCATATGGTTTCTGTCTAAAGCCACAAACACAGTGAATGTGGCGGAGTTCTGGTCAAAGCTCATATACTTATTATCACAAATAAGGGCATCATAGACATAACGAAGAAAAGTAATGTCCCGATAATCTACACACTATATGAAGGTCATCCAATACTATACTCAAAAAATATATTTACATTAAATAAAAAAAACGTTGGCCCACACTAGGAATTTCTCCTTTAAAAACCATGGAAATTGGGTAAGCTACACAATAATTATGGCACTCATGGAGAAACATTTAATTAAGTATATATCTAATAAGGTCTTAAATTTATGTATGAGTTGAATGGTTTCTTCATTCAACTTATTTTATAATCTGTAGGTATGTATATTACATTGTCCAGTACCTCGCTAATAGCTTTACCACGTATGTAGATAGAGGTATTACAGTATTGTGATGTCTCGCATAAAATATTCGTCACGGGCCACGATTTTGCATTCGTTTTTATGTCTTTATACTTATACAGAGAAAGCCTTATTATACCTTCTCGTAATGTAAGTTATGTAATTTTATAAACCGAAATTTTAGCTAAACATAGGTAGTACACCTAAATTTTTCAGCGAAAATACGCGGAAGTGTTGAAAACAGTAATTACTACTTTGAAACGCGGGCAGTAAGTCTGCTATTTGCAAAACAAACGAACAGAGCTTTTGCACAAACGTATTCACACTTACGATACACGATCTGACTTACAGCTAAAAACAGAAATACATTTATCATTTGCGTCCTTATGACTAAAACCCGTTGATGCAGCGCGTGCTAAAAATGGTAACACGCCCTGCAGATGTTCGTGCTTTACCTTAAAAATGGCATGCATGCATTAATACTAAGTATACGTACTCCAAGGATACCATACAAGATAGTATACCACCGTTATGGAAAAAATAACAATACACACGCACCCTTTCAATTAAATTCACCGGCTTTCACGTTAGAGTTTACAGTATTCACCACGCGATGTATCGATCACAGTTCACACAGGGGCGCTAGCGGCTAGCGGATGTGTCTTCCTTTCGACGCGCGAACATCAACTGTTGGTGTGCGCGCGCGCGCGTCCGTGCCTCGCCTGATAACCGATAGCTACCTCAGATAAACTCAGTATATATGTACGACAAAAAATTGCCGCTAAATGCCTTTTGTCAGACACAAGTTTACATCATTTCTATAAACACATTGTTTTTCGAAACGCTCATCGATTCATCCCTGTTACTTCGAATGCATATTAAATTTGTTATGCATATCGTGAAATTTTTCTTTCGTTCAATATCCGTCTAGTTTTATTGACATTTCAGTGACGAAAGTTGAATTTTGTAATAAATTCGTTTTACGACTTTTTGTGGTCATAAACGTGTTGTAAATGCTTATTGTTACAGAAATACAAAAACGATCTGGTGAGAATTTAGGACGAGTAGAAATTTTTTAAAGTTATGTTAATTTCGTGAAGCTACTATAAAGTTTAATCCATCTTCCACAATTATTAAATTAACACAACGTGGTTTGAGCAAAAATTTCAGGAAATGATTTTTACCTTTTAAGCTAGAACATTAACAACCGAAATGACCATTGGTAGTAATCCTTTCACATATAAATAAATGAAGACAATAAAAATATATACATTTAATTCCACCAATGATAAAATGAAGTCACCGATATCAAATTTTGTATTGACATAATAACTGCATCTAATTCTATTCGCGGCTGTACGCATGACTGGCTTAACCATTTCTCAACAAAATAAAACCTTTAATAGTCGATTAGTTCATTATTAGAACATTAATAAGTCAACTATATATTGGTATTATTTTCCTTACGAGATGGGCAGTTCATGTCTTACTGATTTCAGAGTAAAGTGAATCTGAAGACTAAAGCCGATCTCTAGATTAACTCCAGGGTTCCTTTTACTTGAATAAACCGGTCGAACAGTGAATCACGACCAGTTTTTCAAAAATAGTACAATATTGAATTGTTTTTTTTTTGAGAAAGGACTGACCATAGTTTTATTCTACACAAAATAACATACGTACATTTCGCATCGCACGCTTGGAATCCCCGTAGGGTTAGGCTGAGATGTGCAACGTAGTGGACGGTACACCGACGCACAAAACGTTTACCACATTTTTTTTTAATCAGTTGTTCCATTAATTTTTTTCCATTGCAGTTTTGTAGGAATCAGCTTATTTTTTAATAATTATCGAAGAAAAATTTATTTAGAAAAAAAATACGCCGTAACTGTTTTAGCGTTCGCTTTCCTTTCAACTTGTATAATTGTTTTAGTCAGTTATCATCTCTGTCAAAAGTTATCATCGATATGAGGTCTTCATCTAAAGTAGAAACATGATCCAGTGACAGTTCTAGCAATTATATCGAATAATTGATATTTCGAAATATGTAATCCTATTAAAAGCTGTAATGTCAAACTTAATTAAAGCTCTGTAGTTGTCAATACAAAGCTTGACTTTGACGATTAATAGTGTCGCTCAAACAGTCAATTCATTATGTCCTAACGTATGACACAGATAATATACAGCGATTTACTCTAAAACAACTAGGCTCGCTCCCTATTACATTGGATTTATACATAACTGGCAAAATGTAGGTGTATTAAGTACACCTCTGCCTAACCCATCGGTGATTATAGGCGTGATGTTATGTTACTGTAAAAACCAAAATGATGGAACTTTTGTTAGAAAGATGAGAAAATAATCATTAAAAATAGATTTATTTATAACTTAAATTTTTTTTGGTTAACCGTACTTTATAGGGCATAAGTTTGTTTATTTTATTTGTGGTCCCGAAATACCACTGAAACATAATTATTATTATTATAGAGGGAATCCTGAACCGCGGTCCCAGTCCCGAAAGCCCCCAACCAAAGATAGAGACCGACTCTATAACACCTATGAGTGTCGTCTTTCTTATACTTCCTAGCATGACAGTTCACTCAAAATTTTTTGTGGTTCAACATTCGCACTCGACAAAAAAATTAACAGCATTCTTTTAACTCAAAAAATGTAATGCACTTTCACACTCATTTAGCTGTCAAACAGAATAAACTCACTCACTGACTAAACCCGAGTCATGAATTAATTAGGCCTGTTATAAAATGTTTATAACTACTTACGATACGTCTAGATAGTTTTTATTATTACAAAGGTGTTAAGAGTGCGTAAACGCTCTGTTTATAGTTTACAACTGTGCGAATTGGTTCTTGATAAGAATCATGATTATGTTTTTGATTAACTTAGTGTGCGTAGTAGAATGTAGCATATTAGAAACAGCATTAAAATACCGTGTATTCCAGAAGAACCTCGTGATTCCATCTCATTTTGATTAGGGTTTTTTTTTGGCTGACTGATGGCCATTGCGATTATTACTCGAAAGTACCCATTTCATGAAACGACAAGCTTGATGGCTTCAGAAAGCGTAAACTACGAGTTTCTCTAATAGGGTAGTGTACTTAAAAATCTAATTAGTCCGTCAGATAGATTTCCAAAAAATATTGGACATGTATTTTTTCTTTTTTCACGTAAACAAACAATGAAGACACAATGCTTTGAAAACTCGTGTGACGTCATATTCTAAGACATTAGTATGACATTTTTTACCGGTGAGTGGCGTCACGACCCCCCACTCAAATCTTTAACGCGTTTTATCTTCGTCATTTTTTATTGATTTGATAAAACAAAAAATACGTATTCAATATTTTTCGATAATCTAACAGACGGACTAATTAGAATCATATTTTTTTTAGTCAGTAAACATCCCTTTTCTATTAATCTTCCTGAAGTCACCTTCCTAGATGAATACCTCAGTTATTATTATTACAATCCTACACTACCGCTGCTACTACTGCTACTGTTGCAATTTGTTCGTATATTTTTATTGTGTGCAATATAGAATCAGAATAAGTTCATTCTACACAAATTCACGTATTATATGACAGCTGATAGTTTTCACGGTACATTACCCATTGTCATAATAAATAAAAAACACACTCTATATAACGGAAAGTAATTGCTAGAAATTCTCTGGCAGTGTGGTCCGTTTACGCGATGTTTATGTCGTAACATGAATCTATTTGAACACGGAATCAGTGATGTTACCTTTCACTACTTTTGCCCTATAGTGGCCTATGACCTGCCTCGTAGTGCGTGGTAATAACGCACTCCTTATTGGACGTTCCCAATCTAGTTTATGAACGCACCTTAAGGATGAGCTAATAGGTCAGTAATGCCTTATGGGTGTGATCTAATTGGAAGCGTTTACATGTAATATTAAGAATAAGGAATTTGATTTCGAAACTCAGACGCACCGGACTATGGTGCTCTGATTTAAGATAACACTACACCTGTAAACCCTGAAGGATTAGGCAGAGGTGTACCTAAGAGTACACCTACATATGCAAGTCTATTGCCATCAACCGGGCACAAAACCAGACTCAACGAGTCAAATATTAAAAAATAATATTAGACTGGGTACGAAAGATTTAGGGGATCTTCCGACCGAAGAATTCGCCTTTCTGGAGAACTGGTAGGTTTCTAAAGAAGTACCTCCCTAGACACCAGTCAATCAAGGATTTCAAGGCAACGAAATTTCATTGCCAATCCTTCCAGATGGAATATAACCTAGCGCGTGGCGTGTCCCGTTCACTTTGGTACTGTCTTCCTTGTCCTTCTATTTTGGCTGAACACAATGTTGAGCAGTAGTGCCATTGAGTGGAGACTGTTGTAAAAAACAAAACACCATCGGCCATTGAACCAAAATAAAATAGTACCATATTGAGTGACTTCGATGATAAAAATAGGTCGGTACCTTTCTTGTTTCAATAACTTATGTTGGTTTTTTTCGTATGAAACTGGATCCTTGTTTACGGAAATCAGTCTTACGCAGTGACGTTTGATATGAAAATAAAAAGAAAAAGGAAATATATAAAAATTGTTTTATTCTGTCATAAAACACAGTCGATTGAAGTGAACCATCGTTGTTTTCATTATAACTGGCTCACTCATGCATACCGAGTGCAGTGAAGAGTCAGTGCCCGACAGAATATTTCTATGAAACATCTTGGTGAATCATTTGATTATCTACAAGGTGATGACGGCCTCGCTGGTCTATTGGTCGCAAGCCCTGAGTATGAGGTTCTGGGTTAGATTCCCAGGTGAAGCAAAGTGTTACTGAGAGTTTTCTTTTTTAGCCGCCATTCATAGCAATAGGCTCGCCCCCGTGGGACTTAAAACATAACTGTCGTAATTTGGATGTAGGTACTGATAGATAATCATCGGACTAAAACTTCGAGGACTAACTGTACATTGAGAGTTTCGAATATACTGGTATTGTATTGCTCTACCTAAGGCTCATGTTATGAGCGTAGGTACACTTTATATTTAGGTACAGGCATGTAATTCAAACTCGGTGCTTAAAAAGAATATTGGAAAGCATGTTTTAATAACTCACACTAATCATTATATCATAGCTCAATTATACTCCAAAAAACTAAACTAATTCGTGCATAGACCTGCCCATGAGTTCGCAAGCCGTTTAATAACAGTTTACACTGGGAAACTATAAATCGTAGTTAACATAGATTAAATAATGATTACGTGTAACCGCAGCTTTACCGGAAAACGACCGGTGTGTTCTAGCCCTGTATGTTGTTATGTAAATCGCTTATAATTAATTAATTGATTATGTTATCTGTATGACTTGGTTGAGGTACGGGTTTGTTGGGAGAGTTTGAGCGTTTGATACTGAACACAGTTGCACACAGCATGGGAAAAGAATTTCAACTCGCACCGTTTTGGAATCTGTGAAACTTTATACTGCAACGCACACTTACAAGATATTTAAGGAGACCAAAAAATAAAACAACAGGGACATCCAATTTATTAATTTACTCATTCGTACTTATAGTAGAAAATTAGACGATGATAACCTGGAGAAAGTGAGAAAAGCGTTTATGAAAAACTGGGGGTAGTATGTATTTGCTCAGTTGTGGGACAATCATCATCATCTCCATCATGTCTTCCTGTCCCTATTTGCACAACATCCCGTCGGGGCTGTGGGTTGTTCGCAAGAGATACCGCGGCCTCGGTACAAGGGCTAAGAAGGAACATGGGTGGTTTTAAGTCAGTAGAAGTCTGACACTCCCTTTCGCTCTGGGTTATTTGATGATTTTCCACCCGCCAAAAAAAAAAGGTTTGCACAACACGTTTTGTTCTTCTCGTTCTTCCATTCTCTCCTGTCAGACATCAAGGCAATAATATATTACGATTAAAAAAAAACATGAGTAAACTGTAGAGCATGGGTTCCTAGGTTCAATTTCCGGATTGGCCAAAGTATTATTAGATTTTCTATCAGATTTTTTTCAGTAGCAGCCACGGAGTAGTAGTTATCACGTAGACAGGTAGCCTACAATTAATTTTTTTTAACTAGTTGAGGTGATCTTTGGTTACAAAAAAAAGACGTGTGGCACTCTGAGACTGCCGCGGCATAGCATTTTTTATCAACTTATGCAATTATAATTATTTATTTATTTTATTAATGCAGTATTTAAATATAGTATTTATACTTACACTTTTACTAATCATCCTCATCTTTTATAAAATGTCCTTTTACGTCTCATGTCGCGCCTTGGCGACAACTATTTTTGTTGGCAGCCTTATAATCGATCTTATTCGATTTATTAACTTTGATTTTGCTGTTTTAAAATATTAAATCTAATAATTTTTCAATGTTTACTTTTCATCTGACATTACGTCAGTTGTCAAGATGTCATTTACTTTTTCTTTTATTTTGTGTCATAGTTTTTCTTAGTGGTTAGAGCTATGAAGGTTACATTTGATTTATATAATTTAATTTATTTTTATTAATATATTAGCTCAAATAATGTAATTTATTGATAATTTATATTAATAGTATCTTATCTTACGCTTATAAAATTAATTAACACGCTCACAGAAATTCTTTGAGGAAGTTTTTGACTGAATAATACAGGCCGTTTTAAATACAGGCAACTCACAATTTTTGATTTCAAGAAATTGTCAAGTGTCAGTTCGTTAGGTTTTTATTTTCGTTACGGAATTTCTGGATTCGGTCCCCACGCTCAAGGCCCGCGATAGAAGCTATGCAATAGCTTAAAAATATTTATCAGGTGTAGGAATAATTTAAAAAAATCTTCATCAACGAAGAGTTACGACACGCAACTTAAGGTTATCATAGTTTTGAGCATCTTCTTTAAATCATATCAAAAATTGTGACATCCGAAAACATATTTAAGCCACGGTGGCCTTCATATATCTTAAGTAGGTACGAACCTACTAAATTATATGCATATCTATACGAGTAACATCTACATACTTATTTTATTATATAGGTTATACAATAATTTACAAATACCTCTGGCGGTTCCCTACAAAAACTATACTGGTTACATTATCATAAATTTAAAAGCAACAAAAATATTAAATAAGAGTTTTTGTACATAGTCAGCTCAACCAATTATATATTCACTAACTCTTCCGCCAATCAAAACATACGTTTATGTACTAATATAGGCTACGTACCTACGTAACTATCGTATGCGATTGCAACGCCCTCTATCGTTTCTTATAAGGCTAAGCATATGGACCATATAATCACTTCCACATTACATAAAACTGCTTTCCGTTATCGGTTATAAATTCTGAAAGTTCATGTTACGTTCTTTTTAATAATGGTAGTGTTGGTATGAAGGAAGGTAGCAGAAGTTTCAGTAACGCTGATAAATAAAGTTCAATAGGGGATCGGACAAGAAAGAACAAATTAGTCCGTCAGATAGATTTCCATAAAATATTGAACACATATTTTTTCTTTTTTCACATGAACAAAAAATGAAGACGATACAGTGCTACAAGAACTCGTGAACTCCTCGAAAACGTCACATGTCAGTACACTTTTTACCTACAAGTGACGTCACAAGCCCCCATTCATGATCTTTGACACGTTTTATCTCCGTCATTTTTTATTGATTGGATAAATCAAAAAATACGTATCCAATATTTTTCGATATACTAACAGAATCATATTTTTTTGACTCAGTCCGATCCCCTGTTAGAATTAATGTCTACCTCGTTGGTCTAGTAGTCGCCACCGCGTCTCCTGAGCATGAGGTACTGATTCCTAAGTAGGGCAAAGTGTAATTGGGTTTTTCCATCAGAAATTTCTCAGCAACAGGGAAGGAGTCTAGTTTTGCGCCCAGTTAATGACAATAGGCTCGCCCCCTACTTATTACATGGTACTTAAACGTAACTGGCGAAATGTGAGTGTCCTAATGGGTACACCAGCACACATGTGAGTGTCCTAATGGGAACACCACTGTCTAAACCTTCGGTATTACAGGCGTGATTCTATATTTTAGAAAGTTGGCTAACCTGGAAGTCACAAAACAGCCTCCGGACACTATTCCAACAATAATAAAAATGCGATGAACACACAACCTTGCCCTGAATAGAAGTGTTACCTGTATCGTGGATGTGTTTACAAAGTAAACATTCAAAGTCACATACACAAGCTAGATCCGACCAGATTGCCATCAACACGCTAAGAAGAAGAATGATGTCTCATCATCTAGGTGACCTGGCCGACTGTTGGTGATAAGCCTCACCAACCGCGGGCCTTTCACAGATCACCTATACCTACCCCATCGATCATCAGCTCAGCGACAAATATGCCTAGCCAATTGCCTATTGCATCTTTTACTAATATTAGTATTGCTTAGCAAAAGCTCTACTCTTGAAAATCCATAGAATTTAATACAATATCGAAAATTTTCTTTTATATATTTTTTCTATGACTTCTGTTTTTCTATCGTTTTAAAACAGACACCCTATTATGAGCTGAATTGAATATCCATTGAAATACGTTTTATTGCTAATTAATACACCTTTCTTCGCATTTGTTAAAGGAAGTCAAAGATTTTATATTACCCCTCATAACTCGAGGCCTATTGAGACATAGCAACAATTCTTTCTTGTTTCTATTATGATATTATGGTCAATTGGCCATTTATAGACTAGTCAACAAGATATGCGACATTGAAAGATGTCTCACTGGCCTTATTCCTAATACGTAGCCATTATCTAAGTATCCATAAATCATAAAATATATTAATATTTATGAACTGAACTTAGTCAATCAAAACATGCCGTGAAATTAAGTACTTGAGTTAATTATTATGGGTATATTTTATAATCAAGGTTCACTTTTAATTTTTTTATCATGTAACGGCATTACACAAAGTATTTTTTGGTGCTGTACGGCAACACAGCACAAAAGTACTACAGTGCAAGCTCTGACACAAATGAAGAACTAAGATTGAAATTCCGAAAAGTTATCTCAAGAACACCTGTCTGATTGAAGGATCCTCCCTTTTTTATGGGGGGTGAAGAACTTTACACCGTATAGATAACCATGCCATAGGGCCTTAATAAATAGCAACAAAAGGAGTTCCGTATTTCTACAGCCTACACATGACTGAGCTATCCGGTGTGACCCCATTCTTTTCTTTTACATCAACCTTATCATTTGCTCTTAAATTCACTTCATATTTCCACATCACTAACTAGATAGCTTTTCCTTCAACCAGGGGTGAGGAAGGTAAGTGATTAGCAAGATCGTTCACCTAGTACGTAATACTACCATAAACTGCATCACAGTCTGTGGTTAATTCGTTTTCGCAGAATTCAAATAAATTAAACTTCTTTGATGTTAAATTTACCTAGGTACTAGATCTTTAATATTGTATTCGAATGTAACTAAGGTACTTAAAAGATAAGGGAAAGTAATTTGTAATAAACATCTCTCTGACAGCCATAACTGTCAAAGGTTTAACAAACTAAAATATTGCACTTTCCTTCACTTACATCACTCGGGTTAATAAACATTTGGATCCCTTCACTGAGTAATGTAAATGATGGCTGCAGCGTACACTTCAACTAACTTATCTGTGGAAAACACAGAACTAAAATAAATGTACCAAGTTTGACAAATGGATGCATTTTTTCTTGACAAGATGTGCCACCTGCACACTTAAAGTGGATATACTGTAACTAGATACTTGACTAGTGACATTCAATCAGCGATAATAGAAATGTATTTAATTGATAAAAGTTACTGCAAAGCTTTTGTCAGGACCAGGCTCCAGCAAAGTGGAGGTGTGCATAGATGTGAGAAGCAAATAACAGAGACGATGTTTAGGAGCTGACGATTGCAAGTTTTTAAGTCCTTAGGAATACAACATACATTCAACTGCGAATTTTTGATGATAAAAACGGCGACCTATAAAGATATGCTCACAATAATCTAAAATGATCATAAGCGCTGTGTTAAATCAAGTAATCTAATTAAAATTAACCTCTAATTACTCGAATTACTCATGTAACTAAATATCAATATCTAAAGATATAACTGGTGTTACTGCATTAGGAAATAATAATATTTTAATGAATAGTTTTTTATTTCGTTTAAATGGCAACGATGCAAATTATATGCTTGCATACAATTGAAATGGCACCAGGAAATAGTCTGAAGAACTGTTCTGAAGACATCATTAGATTCACTTCCGATGGGTTCAGTTTTTGTTCAATGATTGCTAAATAAATTATTATACATAGCCAGATTTATCTTCATCATTAGCTAAATATAGATAAGCTTTTGACATAGTTATCTAATCTAAAAAAGGAAGCTGGCAACGTTACAATTGCCAAGCTTCTTTGGGACAACCCTAAGCCTATCAACTGAAACCAAGTACCTGGGCATCTATTTGGACAAACAGCTGAACTGGGCAAAACACACTGATTACATCATCACAAAAGCCAGTATAGCCCTATGGCAATGTAAGAGACTCCTCGGGAGAAATTGGGGCATAAGCCCCAAAATCACCTACTGGCTATACACCACAGTTATTAGACCAGTCGTTACATACGGCTCTTTAGTCTGGTGGCCCAGGACCAACTTAAGTACAACCCAAAAGGATCTCGAGAAACTACAAAGATTTGCCTGCGTAGCAATCACCGGCAGCATGAGAACTTCCCCCACTGCTGCCTTACAGGTGATGCTGGGGCTACCTCCCCTACACCTCGTCGTAAGAGAGGAGGCGGCCATAGCAACTTTCAGACTCGAAGTATCCGGCACCCTAAGAAATGATTCCAGAATCAAACACACACGCATCAAAGAAGATGCAATCAAAGAACAGCCGATGATGACATCACCCATCGACAGAATCCTGAAGACCCACTGCTTCCAAAAACACTACAACGTAGAGCTCATTGAAGAGTGGTGTGACTACTCAGGTACAAGAGAGCTAAGGATTTACACTGATGGATCAAAAACCAACGATGGGACAGGCGTCGGGGTGTTCTCCGACGACCTAAACATTAAGATATCCAAACCACTTGGAATGCTCAACTCTGTTTACCAAGCAGAATGTGTAGGCATTATCCAAGCGGCACACGCTATAGAGGCCAGGGAGGTTACGGATACTAACATTCGAATACTCTCCGACAGTGCCTCAGTTCTTCAATCCCTAAAAAATAATCAGATCACGTCGAGACTAATACTAGAATGCCACAAGGCCTTAGAACGAATCACGGTACTGAATCACAACACGGTGACACTACAATGGATTAGAGGTCACAGCGGATCACTCGGAAACGATGCGGCTGACGAACTTGCCAGAAGAGGATCCAGCACAAAACCCTACGGACCCGAACCCATTGTGCCCATTCCTTTCAAGCAGCTAAGAAGCTGGCTAAAAGACTACACTCTAATACAAGCGGAGAGGTGGTGGACCTCGACACCAGGATGTAGGCAATCCAAGGAAGCTATGCCATCCCTGGATATAAAGCTGACCAGGCGCCTTCTGCGCCTGGACAGGGATAGCCTGCGTCTGGTGGCGGGGACCATCACTGGACACTGTTCACTGAATAAGCACCTCCACACCCTAGGAATCACAGACAGTCCCCTGTGCAGAGCATGCATGGAGGCGGAGGAGACGGTGGCGCATGTGCTCCTTGAGTGCACAGGCGTTACCAAGATTCGTGAGGAAACCCTAGGAACACCAAGATCCCTTGTGGATGCCCTGAGGAGACCGGGAAGTCTGATCTGCTTCTGGAGGGAAGTAGGCTGGTTAGAGTGATCGGCCAACATGGCTCACGCACAATGGTCCACTTTAAGGACCAAGTGCGGAAACCCAAACCCCCAATAATAGAATAATAGAATAGTTATCTAATTTAAACCATAAGGCCTGAAACTGCGTTAAGCGGGCGCCCGTGACGGGCAACCGTCGCGTATCTACGCGCGTGGACACGCGGGTGGGCTCCGTGGGAACGCGACGGCTCCGTCGCGGGTACCCGTCGCGGAGACTGGATTATTTCATTTACGCACTGCGTAATACGCAGTGTCACTAGTTTAATTTTAACGGTGTGCATGTATAGTCGTGTCGATGGAGAACTTAATATGTTATTTTATTACGTAGCAAAACGACGACAAGCCCGTACGTACTACCGCTGGCGGGCACCGCGCGTGGCCCCGCGACGGTTTCCGTCGCACGGATGCGGGCCCCGTTGCGTAGGTGCGGGGCGTGCCTCCCCGTGATGGACGCCCGCGCAGGTCCCCGCAACGGAGCACTTTTGTATGAAACCGCGCGGGTGCCCGCTTAACGCAGTTTCAGGCCTAAAATGATTGACGGCACGGTTGGCGCAGTGGCTAAGCGTTTGGACTGCTGCGCTGCGTGTCGCGGGTTCGATCCCCGCACGGAACAAATATTTGTATGGCCTGGGGTCTGGGTATTTGTGTATGTGACTTTATAAGTTTGTGAACGCACCCACGATACAGGAGAAAATCATAGTGTGGGGCAACGTTTTTCAAAAAAAATATAATAATGATTAGTTAGGATTTTAGAATACGTAGTTGAAAAAAATATTGTTTTAAAATATGGGTTGTGTTAAGCTTATACCATTCCTGTTGCTGAGATACCAGCCTGCTATCTGTTACAAGTTGAACTTTATAATCCACCATCAGCTACCAACCTTAACTAGGCTGGATGTCACAACATCATTTCAGCCCGGAATCACCCACTGTTGGATTTAGGCCTCCTCTTTTTTGACCTTATGGTCAATTTACGATTCCTTCCTTCTGAGTTTTCAGACCAATTTCACTAAAATAATTTACACAAAAACCTGCCATGACCGAGGTAAACTCGTAAATCGGGATTAATATGATCTTATACTTGTAAATAATCTTGTCAGATAACATCTGACAAAATCTTCAATGCGGAAACCAATAACATTATTCCCACAAAATGCAATTTCGTCGTATTCAATTTGGTAAGAAATTACCTCAGTAACGCACATATCAATTTATCATTACACCTATTAACTGATATAACCAATTGATTGAATAAATGTTATCTACTCTATTGAAATCTTAGTTACCCAACATAGGTTAAATTTCATCAAAATACTTGATTCCTTTCAAAATTTGTATGCAATAAATATTTATTTAATCGTAAAAATTTATGCGCATCGGCTTAATTTCAAATTTTTCATGGTATGTAACCGTCTGATTTAGGATACTCAATTTACGTTATTACGTCATTAACTTCGTTTTTCATAAATTCGATTCCTTTAGGTCAATCTGTTATTGGGTAATCCACCAGGAATTTCTCAGTAGCAGTCTGGACTCTGCATCTGTAAAACTCCGCTTAACCTGGGCTGTTATCTACCACGCCTGCCCAGTACAGTTTAGTAGATGTCGCATACGGCCTTAAATTTCTGGTTCTGGGACATGCCAGTTTCCTCACTATATTTTCTTTCACCGTTTTGAGAGCAGCGGTGACGAACTAATATGCAAAAAGTAAATGAGTCTGTCCTCGTTTAAACCCGCGAACTCAAAGGTCGAGGACGTTAACACTGGTCCAATCATTCCCACTTATAAAGGAGAGACCTGCACTGTCTCAGCAGTGAAAATATAACAGGCTAGTTATGTATATAAGAAAAGTAGAATGAGAAAAGGGGTTAGCTTTAGGTACGGCCTTAATTTTTTTTTCTTTATTGCCTTTATGTTCCTTCTAAGCGCTTTATGTCGAGGCCGCGGTATCTCTTGCGAACAACCCGCAGCCCCGACGGGCGTCAGCCCTTGCCTCAAAGAGATGTCAGCAACATGAAAGGGGCCCTTCATGTTGCTGACATCTCTTTGAGGCACGCGTGGAACACGAACGCGCCCATCTAGCTAGCTAGCCCATCACTCACTGTCCACAGGCCCGCGTCTACGGTGGCCGGAAGCCATCACGTAGCCTCCGACGCCCGAAGCGCCTCCCGCGGCGGCTGGGACGAGAGGTTCTCTCCCTCTCACGTTCCGCCACCTCCTTCGCTAGCATCACTGCTTCGCAGAAGGAGGCTTTAGGTACGACCTGTGGGGCACAAATGGCTGATAATAATAATATGTATTTAAATTTCCTAAGATTTCCGGGCAGTTTAAAAACGAAGTGGGTAGATAAACAATTGGCCTTACAACAATAACAGTAACTAACCCACCTTCTTAACGTAACAATAATGAAGCAGTCTAATAAGGAAGACGAAAATCGTGTCACCAACAATATTCTTACCTGACGGACCCAGCGATTTGAATAAATCATTTGTGGATTCGACTTCGCCATTTTGTGGAATTCGATTTTATAAAATGTGAAGAAATCTTTTATTTTCATCAAATTATAATAAGAAACATTTAATCATCTGCGAAATCTTTTGAATAAGATAGTACTTACTTAACTAAAACCATTATTTAAATAAAAGATTATTTGATATAAATCTTTGTCGCCTTGAAGTCATAATTTGATGGAATGTCTAACTAAATGCATGTAGCAGATTTTTTGTATTGCTTTTTTAATAGTAAACATTAGCCGGTAACCTATACTTAACTAATAATTAATTTTGCATTTAAATCACCTCTTTGTTCTAGTTGTTACCTAAGTCAGGTCCGTTATATTTAGGCCCACAGGCCTAGGCCAAGCAAGCCGAGTCGAAGTTGTTTACTTACATATTACATAATTACTTAGTTACTACAAGCAACTGATATAATAATAATAATGTATTTATATATATGTCGCTCTTGTCGCTGTCAGTAACGTCGTCAAACAATTCCGTAAGAAAAAATTCAGAAAAACCGTTTTTGTCCCATTTTATACCCAAAATTACAATAATTTGATTGCTGAAAGTTATTACTAACAAAAAGTAATAACATAATAAAATTCAAACCCTCAAAAACCATTAATATGTGTAAAATAAAGGATCCAGAAAATGACAAACAACTCCATGACAGATGTCATGGAAATTTTCCGAAGAAACATTAATAAATATAAAATGAAAATTCAAGACGACGTAATACTATGATAACAAGAGCAGCAGCTCGACGTGCACGCCCACCATCCCCGGACTCGTCGCTCAGCTCCGCCTCGCCGCCGTCGGAACCCAGCCCCATCGTGAGTGCTGTGACATCGGCCGCGGCAGTTGCGTCGAGCTCGAGTGACGAGTATTTCTCGCTGTCCCCGACACCACCACCTGCTCGGCGACGAAGAGGACGCCGGCCGCCGGACGGCTTAGGACCTCGAGGCCCACCGGCTTCTGATAGGGTCCCAGCTCCCGGCGGAAGTGTGCAGCGCATGCGATGGACGCAATCCATCAACGAAAATGTCATGCGCTCATACTATGGGGCTACAGAGGGAGGAAACAACCTGACCGCGTACCGTGTTCGGATGCTCTCTCTGTTTCAGGTGCTTGAGCCAGCTGTCAACGTATCGGCACAACGACTGTCGGATCAGGTGCGAGTCATCCAGCGTAATCATATGTTGGATGACACCGTACTTGATCGCTTGCGGACTGAAATGCAGAGTAACCGTGTCATTACTACGCCATCGCAGACTGTGGTAACACCACAGCCTACAACAACACAGCCTTTTTTTTTTTTTTTTTTTTTTTTTTTTTTTTTTTTTTTTTTTTTTTTTTTTTCCGGGGTGGAAAATCCTCATGGATGTCCCCCACCCTGGGGGGGTGAAGGGGTCTGTCAGACTCTTACTGACTAAAAACCACCCCGGTGTTCCATCTCACACCTACGCCGGGGGGCCGCGGGAACTTAAGATAAGATACTACCGCGACCCCCGGCTAGTGCCGGCCCGCCTCTGCGGGCCTCAATCTCGGGTCGGCGGGAGGAGTGAGGTGTTAGACTCCCCTCGCGCGACGTCTAAGAGGGGCGCGCGTGGAACACTTCGCGCCGCCACCTCGGGTCCAGATGTGTGGGGGGCGACGGACGCCCCAAGTCCGTCGCCCCTGGACCCAATTAGGGGGGCCGGAAGAGGGCGTTATCCGCCCTCCGCCGACGCCCGGTGCGTCTGCTGCGGATCGGGTGTGGGGAAGAAATCTCCCTCTCCCTCTCCGCAGCCTCCTTCTGCGACACGACTGTTTCGCAGAAGGTTACCACCGCGTCCCAGGCCTCCTCGCTGCCGACCATAGACTCGACTACGGCCGGCAGCGACAGGTCACTGCCTACTTCTGAGATGAGGGCACGGCGCGGCTCCTCCCAAGCGGCACACTCTGCCAGCGTATGCCGCACCGTGTCCTCCCGGCAGTCGACGCAGTGGTGACACCGGGCGTCCGGCTCCCTGTTTATGCGACACAGGTACTTCCCGAAGCAACCATGCCCCGAGAGCACCTGCGTCACACGAAACGACAGGGAGCCGTGCCTTCTCCCGAGCCAGGGCTCGAGCACTGGCCGGACCGCCTCGATGGTATCGAGGCCGGCGGTAGGGCGTGAGAGCCTGTCCCGCCATTCCGCCACCAGGACCTCGCGGAGCTGAGACTGACGCAACTCCATGTGTCGCTGCATCAGCCCTTCGCCCCGCGCCCGCAGTTCCTCGCGCCACTGATGCAGTGACGCGTGGACTTTTGCCTCCAGGTCCCAAGGCGGGGATCCGGCCAGTACGCAAGCCGCCTCGTAGGAGATCGTGCGATATCCCCTGATGACTCTGACGGCCATAGCTCTCTGCGGTTTCCGCAGTACAGCTATGCTACCGGCCGTCAGGTCAGCCGCCCAGATCGGGGCCCCATACAGGGCCATCGATCGCACGATCCCCACGTAGAGCCGCCTACAGGCGGCGCTCGGGCCCCCCAGATTGGGAAGCAGCGTTGCTAGCGCCCCAGCCGCGCCCACAACAACACAGCCTACAACAACACATATTCGTGAAAACGACGTAAGTAATGACATGGTTACTAATGTAAGTAACCAGTGCAGTGAGGAGATGAGGAGTACTTTGGAGGGTGCGATCCGAGAGTATCGGTTCATGACGCCCGAACTTAGACCACGGTTACCTCGTTTGCCCATGCATAACAGAAATAGGGCGCTGGTGGCTGTTCTGGATTCGCAGTTGTCAAGCTATTTTGATAACTGCGAAAACCTCACTGATGCTCATTCAATCCTGTATTGCGCGGCTGTAACGGCATGTCGTGCAGCTCATGTCAAATTTCCGGATGACAGAGCTACTCGACCGAAACCAGCCGTACCGGCTTGGCAGAACAGGATTGAACGACGCATTGCTGGGGCCAGAACGTTCATCGGCAAACTAATCTGCTTCCGGGAGGGCAACAATCGCCCTCGAGTGATCCGCTTTGTGAGACGGGCATTTACGGGGACTGATATCAGTCCTCGAGACTACATGTCCCGTATCACAGAGCGCATCGACTTCTGGAAGCAGAAAGTGTATGCATGGGCAAACCGTATCCGTAGGTATAAGCGTCGGGTGGAACGTTACACTCTTAATCGCACCTTCCAAAGCGATGAAAGGTGGGTCTACAGAGCATGGGAGCGATCGGACCAAGGTGTGACTGACACGTGCCAGCCGGATGATAACGCCATGTGTTCATTTTGGCGCAACATCTGGTCGGTACCTGTCAGTCATTCCGAGGGTGAATGGACTCGGGAGGTCGAGCGAGCATGCGATCCAATAACAGAAATGGGGCAATAACGATCAGCCCCCAAGATGTAGGTTGTGCAGTTCGTCCGTTGCCTAATTGGAAATCACCAGGGCCGGACGGACTGCACAACTTTTGGATTAAATGGTTCACAAGATCGCATGCTTGCTTGGCAGCCCTATTCCAGTCAGCTTTGGAGTCAGGGTCGCTGCCAGAGTTCCTGACGACCGGAATAACCCACCTACTCCATAAATCGGGTAGTACTGCGGAACCCAAGAATTATAGACCGATAACGTGTCTTCCAACGGTCTATAAAGTTCTTACCTCCATTTTGAGAGCTAAAATAAATAAACATATTAAAGAAAATTCTGTTATGTCTGCTTCTCAAAATGGATGTAAGAACGGGTCCCGTGGTACTAAGGAGCTACTCCTCATTGATATGGCCATTAGCCAACAGGTTCGCCGTTCCCGAAAGGATCTGTCGACATGTTGGATAGACTATAAGAAGGCCTATGACTCGGTGCCACATACATGGCTCATGAGGGTGCTAGAGTTGTATAAAATTGATGCAACTCTGCGCACCTTCCTGATGTCGTGTATGGGGCAATGGAGAACAGTCCTTTGCTATCCAGGATGTCGGCAAATCCACGGGAATAGCGAGCTGATAAGGATAGAGCGGGGTATATTTCAGGGCGACAGTTTGAGTCCTCTTTGGTTCTGCTTAGCCTTGAATCCTCTAAGCACACTGCTGGAGGATTCAGGTCTATGCTATCGGTTGAAGAGAGGTGGTCAGGTTATATCTCACCTCCTTTACATGGATGACCTGAAACTCTTTGCCCCCAACGATTTGCAACTGATGGAGCTACTGAAGGTCACTGAAGCTTTCAGTAGCGCCATCAGGATGGAATTCGGTGTGGACAAATGTGCGGTCATGCATGACAAGCGAGGGAGGATTGTGGAATCTGTGGGAACCCAGCTTACGGATTCCATAAATCTTAGATCCCTCTCAGCAACCGAAACCTATAAGTATTTGGGTATGTCGGAAGCGCTGGGCATCAATGTTGCTGACATGAAACAATCGTTGAGGGAGCGTTTCTTTGGCCGCCTGAGAAAAGTATTTAATAGTCTTTTATCAGGCGGAAATAAGGTGCGTGCCTTCAACGGTTGGGTCATGCCGGTTTTGATGTACTCTTTCGGCATACTCAAATGGACTCAAACAGAGCTAGACGCCCTGGATAGGCGGGTCCGTACATTGTTGACGACATATCGAATGCATCACCCACGTTCTTCGGTTATGAGACTGTATATCCCACGGAAGTGTGGAGGTCGAGGTTTTTTAAATACTAAGACTCTCCACAATCGTGAGATATGCAGTCTCAGGGAATATTTCCTGGAAGCCGACGTGGGGATGCATCGAGATGTCGTCGCGGTGGATAAGGGCCTTACCCCGCTCTCCTTGGCTAAAGAGAACTGGCGCAAACCTGTAATGCTTGACACTAATGACCGTATGGAGGTATGGCAGAGTAAGGAGCTTCACGGACGCTTTTTCCGGGCCCTACACGGGCCTGATGTAGACTTCTTGGCGTCCGTAGCCTGGCTACGTTCCGGGGAACTCTTCGGAGAAACCGAAGGTTTTGTCTGTGCAATTATGGATGAAGTTATGATGACGAATAACTACCGGAGATTTATTGTGAAGGACGGTACGGTTGACATATGTCGGGCATGCCACCGTCCGGGCGAATCAATCCGTCACATTATCTCCGGGTGTTCTCGTCTGGCTAACGGAGAATACTTGCATAGACACAACCTTGTAGCCAGGATTATCCATCAGCAACTTGCTCTAAAATACAACCTTGTGGAATCCGAAGTGCCGTACTACAGGTATGTGCCCGACCCAGTTCTCGAAAAGGGCAGTATCACACTGTACTGGGATCAATCCATCATCACTGACAGGACTATTATAGCTAATAAGCCTGATATAGTGGTGGTGGATCGATCAGAGCGGCGCGCAATGATTGTTGACATAACTGTCCCGCATGACGAGAACCTCGTGAAAGCCGAGAAAGATAAGCAAATCAAATATCTTGACTGACCGCCGGTAGCTTGGACCCTGTTCCCGATACCGGTGGGCTACAATTTTTTATATTTTTAAATGTTTTTTTATTGTTTTTATAAGAAATATTTAAAAATGTATGAAGTTTGTTTTCAAATAAATAAAGGGAATAATGTATTTAATTCAGACACAGTCCATACAAGAAATACAAAATAAAATCACATACCCAAAACACAAATGCAATATTAAAATAATCAACACAAATTCCCCCCAGCCAGCCAGCAGCCAGCCAGTCATTCAGGCTTATGAGTTTTCATATTTGCAATTAGAAAATATATGGAAAACGCAATAAGTGCCTATAAAATTTGAGGATTGCCCCCGATTTGCCTGGAATCCCATCATCAGATCCTGACTTGGTGACAATGGGACCACCTCGGGAGTATTCTCTTTCGAATACAAAAAGAATTTTCAAAATCGGTAAACAAACAAGTTGTCAGAGATATCGGTGAAAATACATACACACGAATAGACTCAAACAACACGAATAGACTAGACAACCTTCTCCTTTTTAGAAGTTGGTTAAAAATGAACATTTTCCCTCATAATTTCATCCCTTATCTAACCCAGTCAGGTCTATCTCAAATATTCTCAAAGCAGGAAAGGCGCCGGTTTGCAAGCGCCCGTCACGCGTTTAGATATATTTAGTTTTGCGTTGCATTCACAGCTCAGCATTGTTCGCGTTCGCCAAACAGTGGACACTTCCATGTCAGTCGCTTTCGTCACAGTCAGTCTTACTCTGAAATAGGTTTTAAGGATGAATTTTCCAAAACCCTTTATTTATTACTGCTCACCTTTGTTATAGCTATCATGATTTTCTACATCTGTTTAGGGTGTGCGTTGTGTCTTGTTGAGCGAGTTTAACGACAAGATTATTATTATTGAGATTTCATTTTCTTGTGTTTGTTTTAGATTTTAATTTTGGTGTACCTATGTTCCAATTTTGTACACCTGTTAGTATAGGATATGGTTTAAAGGTCTATTATTTTTCTATCCATATGTGTCCTACCTTTCATGCAAATACATGATTTGATTTGAAGATGTTTCTTATGCACACAAAATTTAAAGATATTTTTAGTTTGCAAAGTTTGTCTTTATGGTCATACATTTAATTTATCTCGAGCTTGCTGTCACTATAGATAGGTAGAACGAGTAGGTCAATACCGTACTTTTAATAATTAACTTATTGTGATCTTTAAAATCAACAATCGCTGCTACAGGCGACTTTACTATGTAAATTGACAGTTTGGAATGTCTTGCGTCGGGCAGCTTTGAGTAGCCCATTTTTCTTAAATGTCAAATAAGTAAACAATTAACCGAACGGTTCGTTGTGTCAGCTGCTAAATATACAAAGTCTTGTACTGCTACATGGTGTTTTCAAAAGGAGAAGTTTAAGGAGGTTTAATTTTTCATTTCGAATGTATTTTTGCAATTTTTATCCCTCTTCTGATAGGTGCAATGCAATGCAATTAAAAAATAATGCAATAGGTGCTGGAAGACCAACATGAGCTTCATTTTAAGTTCATTTCAAATACCTCTAGTCGAGACACGAAAACGTTAAAAAGCTCAAAGATAATATTATCTTCATTAAAAAATTCAACCTGTACAGGTAATCCATTGTTGCTGTCATTTTTTATGAATTTTAGTACATTATAAGAGCGTTACATATAAAATGTCGTCGTACTTAACATTTATGTTCGATTTATCTTAAACCTGTTAGTGCGGTCGGTCTACTTCCTCGTATAACTTTGTTAACTAGTCCTCTTATGTATTATGTAGGTATGGCGTCCACCATAAACGGCTACATAGGCTGCGTATACAAGCGACGGTTTTCTTTGAATTTTCGGGAAATAAGAAAGTTTATTAGTTTCACCATAAGCCTGACTAGGGCTGCTGGGTTTAGGCCTCTCTTTGCTTGAGACTTATCTCCACGTTAACAATAATGTTTGTTAAGCAAATAAATTTTAACAAACACACGTCGTCTTTTTGTAAAGCTACATGTGGCCAGTGTTTCGTACCGGACTACTCTGAAAATAAACAGTCGAAACAACCGCATATAATCTTGGCCAACTCTCATGTGGACTATGCAGTACGTGTCTGAGTAGGTCTTTTGAAGAAAGAGCCACACAGATTTGAGTGGACAGATTTGAGTGGACAGATTTGAGTTCGTGCAAACATCAAGTCAGTTATCGTGTAGCTCTTTCCTTCGTTCCTGTACCTTCCAGTTATATTCCCATGGCAACAATAACATCTAGTGGAAGCATAGTCGCGTTTCGTATTTAAGGTTCAATGAATAGACACAAATTGGTGAATGATAATGAATTTAGAAATGGAGTCCTAGTTAATAATTCTTGCGCAAATAAAATCAAATCAAATGAATTCTGATTATTAAACCGACCTGGATAATTGCGGTTCCATTTCCTAAAATTATTGGTTTTAGTAATGTAACTTATGTCGATTAGTAGAAATACTAGTAGTTAAAATGTCTTTATTAGTTTGTAATAACGCCACTTATTAAGGGTGATTATTGAACGTGTTCACTGTATTTAACCGATTTAACAGGATAAGTGTATTAACGATTTCTTCAATCTACTTATATTTTTTTTTCTTTTGTGACATGACCGTAGTAGCGGAGGACTACGATTATGTGTTTCACTCTGAACCAAAACACAGTTTTTAAAGTGGTGTAACTATCGAATTGAATTTATACATTTCTCAGTCAGCACACCTAGAAGGACCGTCACGGTAAAATAGTATTATTTTCAGTTGATCTAATAATAGTATAATTTTGAAGAAAAAAGGCTTCAGAATAATACATAACATCACACCGGTAATCCCCGATGATTTAGCAGAAGTGTATATAATGGTTCACCCACATTTCTCTTATGTCTTAAATCCCATGTTTGTATACATGTGTGCTTTAAGACTATGGCTGCTACTGAAAAATCTCTAATGTAAAACCTAACAACACTTTCTGTCTTTCCTGTATTTGCAACCACTAGTCAAACGGTGCAGTCAGAATAATACAATTATATCAATAAATTTGATTAATCACAGCATAGCACCCACTATACACACGCCCTAACATTCAAGAAACCAGTTATCGCATAACATCGATGAACTAAAATCGAGCAAGAAGAACGGCAGCTAATTCAAGGTGAATGTCAAACAATAAATTACATTCAGCAGCGAAACACTTCCTAGACTACCGTACATTGTTGATTAGTACTGAGGACGATAGCCATTTGTTTTGTACTGTCGTATCGAAAGGGTTAATGACCGTGCCTTTCCTTTGTTCTTGAGGTCTGTGCTATTATTGAGCTGTGTAAACAACATTTTACAAGTACGTCGACGAGTAAAACAAACGTTAAAATATGAACATGTTTTTGAATTAAACATCACAGTAAAATCCTTCGAAATTCCTGACATAATGGACGTTTAACAGGAGTTTTCGTGCTCAATCTTGAGTCTGAACTGGTGGCCGTCTGATGGTGATAGGCTCGCCCCAGTTATATGAGACTTAGTGGCGAAATCATCAAAACCTAATTAAAAATATCATATTTTTCATGGAGTAGTTTGGGAACTCTTTTTGGAGTACTTCGGGAATAACCCCATCACTCTGCTAATCTTATCTCAATTCATTTGTGGTTGGCGCAGCATGTATTCTTCTTCAATACTTCTCTATTACTCGTTATCTCACCAGAAACCGCTTTTTTTGCCATATTTCTTTGGTCTTCTTCTACTCTAACATTCATACTCTAAACTTAGTATCAAAACCCAGTGGTGAAATGTCAGTGAATTTACACCTCCACCTAATCTTTCCAAGACATATATGTATAATACATTTCCCAATAAGACGATAATACTTGCAAGATCTGCTCTGAGATAAGTGGCTGGATGCGACATTAGGCAATCTCGTTGCATCAACACTTAAAAGGGTCAGTAGTCTAGACAACATAAATAAAGGGAAAAGAGCAACAGCGACGCGACGAGGTAGTTTGAAATGACCATTGTATGTCTCTCGCTGAATAAATACCCTTGAATGTAAGAAACCAGTGGTGGTCCATGGTTGCGGCAACGAAAGTCGTGGGTTTGAACCCATGCAGGCGCATTACTTTGTGTAATTTATTTCATCACCACTGCTCTCAAAACGGTGAAGGAAAACATCATGAGGAAACTGTCATGTCTTAGAACCAAAAATTTTGAAGATATGTGACATCTACCAACCCGTACTGGGCCCGCGTGGTGGATTATTAGCCCATTCTTCTCCTAGAGAGGATCCCTGAGTCCCTGTAGTGGGAACATTACAGGCTGATGATGATGGTGATAATGCTCGCTGGTACCGTGACAATTTACTGAGAAATTGAAAATTTGAAGTTCCCGGTCTACCGACCGGGTAGACCGGGAACTTCAAATTTTCTTACGTTTTTGGCAATTCGCCGATCAGTGTCAGGCGGTACTTGCAAAACGCAATATTATTTGCAAAAAAACAATAATTTCGATGGCTATGATCTTGCGAATGAGTCCCAGGTGGAGATCGTGTATGGGTTAGCATACCGTGGGACTCCCGCAGCAAGATTGGCTGGACTGAATGCAGATGGGGGGACGAAGTGAACTGGCGCAGCTTGGGAGAGACCTTCGTCGAGCAGTGGACTACGATAGGCGAAATTCAGATAAAATAGTAACTGACCCCGTAAATAATAATAAAAAATCTTTATTCAGGTATTAAAATCCAAACCAAATTAAATTCATATAAACAAAAACGAAATTAGTCACAAGAACAAAATCAATCAATGTCACAATCAAAATGAATATCAAAACATAAACGGAAATTAAAAATCAAAAATAAAAATCAAAATAACTCAATGTCAACAGCAAAATCATAATCGGACTTAAAATTTAAACAAAAAACGGAAACGGTAAACGACAGTTTTTTCTTGAACAACCTTTACATAAAAACACAAAACCTTTACAAATCTCTTCAACCTCTTTAGAACTTAGAAGTGCACATAATTTAAACTTCAATGAGCCAGACATTACTCTTAATAAGTAGCCCATACGCCTACATCCCCATAGCTTCATTCTTTCTCACAATTGTCACAAATTGTTGCCATCAAACAAGCAATGTACGTCGAAATGCTTTGGCGCCCTCCCACAGGGCCGTCAATCACGCTGACACCTACCGGATTTGTAGAGCAACCAGTCTAATGAGACCTGTAAATCTTGGTTTATAGTCAACTTTGTAGTTCAATTGCAGAATCCTGTTTAGGGATAAGAACATAAATCCTTACATAAGTGCACTCCTTTTTCCCATGAGGGTAGCCAGAAACTACACCTACTTCGATCCTTATAAATATTTTTTAATCCCTTTACATTTTACATTTGGTCATAAACTACTCCATGCAAACGGCGGCATGCAGAAGGTAAGTTGTGTAAATTAGAAAGAAGGATTTCTCTGCAAAACGTCTTCGCTCAATGATAGTAGCTAATTAGAAACTGAAGGTGCCAGTCACTTTTCTTCTTGATATCATTATTATATTGTGCCTCCCTGCACACATTGCAACACAAGTGTCGTGGTCGTAAGCGCGGCTGCTGAGCATGGAGTCCTGCTATCGATTCCCTGGTTGGGTAATAAGTTCTGTTGGCCCTGCGCCTCATCTCTCTCCGGTCGTTTCAGATTTCCGTCCCATAATGGGCTTTCCACACGCACAGGCTTCACCACAGTCTTGCCTGCGCGATTACCACGATGCACACGGTGTACCGTGTGCATCGTGGTACACAACCACACGCGCGATGTATCGCGCGTGTGGTTGTGTGGTGAAGCTTGAGCGTGTGGTAGGCCCCGTAAGACTATGAGAGGTCAGAAACAGTGCACCTGTGGATGTGTATAAACTTGTGCACTATCATATCTCCCGCGCCGATGACTAATCTCCGCTAAGACTGACCGCCGCCGCTGTGACCAAAAACGGTCAGAAAGACTATACAACAAAATGTGGGACCCCAATTAGGAACGTATTCCTTCAGGAATAGAGATTCTACAGTTATAATTATAGGTCAGTTTTTTCAATACCCATTAGAAACGGATAAAAAAAAATCCAGTGTATTTACTACATAAATATTTACATGCACATGTAATCATTTATTTACTAGTTGACCTGCGGTCGACAGTAGTGATTTATTACACGAAAGAGGCCGTACTTGATAATTCAATTATCGATAATAGGCTTGGACGAATGTTGTGATATTATAATTATTTGATAATATGTATATTCTAAAAGTGGTTTATATTTATGCCAGCTCAATTAACCGCCGCAGGTGAGATGTTAATTGACTTAGGTATAATAATTATGTCCAAGAAACATGTATGAAGGTATTTTCATAATTTATATTTATTATAAGTAGTATTTTTGCAACTGCTTTTTAATTGAAAATAATTTACAATTCAATAATTTAAGATCACTTTGTAAACCTGTAATGAAGTAAAAGGTATAACAATATTAGTACAGGTATGCTTAACTCGAGCTTAGCACTGGTAAATAATAATCAGTAGGCCAAGTTTGCATTAAATCAACAATTGACTTCACCACAACATAACAGTATGAATCATTTGTTCATAACAACATAACATAACATCACGCCTGTAATCCCCGAAGGGTTAGGCAGAGGGTACCTAATAGTACACCCACATTTCGCCAGTTATGTTAAGTCCCATGTAATAGGGGACGAGCCTATTGCCATCAACCGGGCACAAGTCCAGACTCAGTGGCTACTACTGAAAAAATCCTGTTGGAAAAACCCAATAGCACTTTGCCCGACCCGGGCACCGAACCGGACCGATTTGTTCATATTTTTATTTATGAACTTTTATGTATTTGAAGCAAATAATCAAAATCAAAATGACGACAAAAACTCATTCCTTACATCAACATTAGAACAATCACAAACTTCCGTAAATAAGGCAATTACTACATAATTCATAAATTATTCACGGTGTATTTAAAATCAAGAATCCGTTACAAGTAAAAAGTTTAAAATTTATAAATAAGACATAATAAAAACAACTTTTCTAAGACCCTCAGAATAATACTTACTTACTAGAACGAGAAGAGTTTCATTAGGCGCCTGGATCAAGGCCTTGATTCAGAAAGCGGTATACAGGTACTCCTCGTATAGTTAGGAGGTTCCTCTCTCTGGAGCCCTGATTCGAGTAGCGTAGCGTTTTATTTTTTTGGAATAATAAATAAAGGGAATTACAATAATTATTGTGAAATGAAGAAAAACAGAGGAAGAACTTGCCTTAAGCTTATTTATATGAAGATCTCCATATAAATCATAGCAGAAAGTGAAATACGAGTAACCAAGTGGACTACAATAATGAACTTTCTGGTTTAAAATATTGGGCTATGGTCACCATGAAAGTAATCTAATGTAGATAGTTGATAGCCTAATCTCTTCATTTAGGTGCTTTTAATATCGTTTCAATCATTATTTACCCGAATCCATAACATTATAATTATCTAATTCCCTTTAGACATCACTAACACGTTTAGAGAGAGTTTCATTTCATACAATAAAACAAAGATTACTTGTCATTTCATCACAAAACCAGTACATCGCAATTAATCAAGTATGGATTTACCTTGGATAGTTATCACTTAGAACAATTACTGGTAATGTGATGTCATATCCGCCTGTGAAATAGGATTACTTATAGCCGGAAGACGCCCACGGACGTTCTCATACTGGCATATTTCTTCACTGTGTCATCCTGTTTCGATACATTTGATAAATTATAGGTTGTATGTATGTGTGGACAGACAATACAATATAAAGAACGAGAAACTAGCAAAAAAATATGCTAACATAAACCCCTTAGCTAAAATTTAAAGGATTTGTAGAGACAAGAAAACAAGAAATTCATGGAATGTAGAAAATCAACGTCACAACCAAAAACTTGCATACATTTGACGAAGTGCAAATATAATTTTGTTGCTTTATGTCAGCATCAATCAACTTAGCTGCTGGTTAATAATTATCATAAACGGCAAGTTAAATAAAAGCTTCTAAAAACGACTTGTGAATCACGGTCTCAGAATAAGATTAATTCGAAAATATGACTTATGTACGGCACTGTATACGCCATTAACACATCATAACTCACACATTTGATCTTCGGCCATGTCGTAACGACTCCAAACACAGAAAAGCCATGGCCAAATGCCATCAAGATAGCTTTCAATATTATTTATCGAAGACACAGAACTTTTTAATCGAATTGTTACGTGCGTCGGATCACGAGATGTCGTTACAACCTTCAGGTTAACAATGTAGGCTAGGAGTTGGTGGTCTGATATTTTATTAAATTAAAATAAATATAAAATTTGGAAACGCCGAACGCCTCTTTCTAAAGGAAGTTTACACACGAAATTCGCGGCATGACAGCGACTTGCTCATATATAATATGAACCTTGTTGCTGACATAAAACGGACGACGTCATAGACACCATTACATACGTTTATGATAGACTTAGAGTAGGTACAATCAATAAAATACTGCCATCATATATATCGGTAACACGGACCTCCTCTTTTAAGTGAAAATAAAAAATGTTAAATCTTCTCAAACAGTTACGGGTGCTTCATAAACCTTTTATAGCTTGAGTACCTGACCTGAATTTATGCTCTAATAATTGTACCCATACCCACATGTACTAACCTTGTTAAATGACAAGAGTTACCAGGAAAATAGTACGTCGTGTAGACAGAAAAGAAATAGTCTATCTCCCCGCCTAAACCATGTACCTCATTCAATTCCCCAGAACGGCGGCTCATTGTCATTGTATGATAATTTGACAGCTTGTAATGACAGACGAATCTGAGCCTCCCATTTAATGCTTACCGGTTTACTTGGCACTTGGCACTGGCAATGATCCGCCCACATGCAGGTAACAATGTCAATCTATGTGGATAAAGATGACTACATCTAAAGTCAGCCTTTTCCACAGATAATAATATAGAGTACTATATTATAATATGGAATATTGACCCTGACCTGAGAATTGACCCAGTTGTAAACTGTATGTCTTCTCAGGGACAACTGAGAAGACATCCTGAGACATTCTGAGTCTGTCTTTCTGTAACTGTACATCTGAATGCCTGAATTGAGTAGTAGGTATGAAAGTATGTAAATAATATCTTCATCATCATCATTCTCTTGCCCTTATCCCACATCATGTCTTCTTCTTCTTTAATTCTGTATTACTCGTCATCTCATGAGACACATATCTAATAAATAATAAGTAATTATCATTAATTATTATGCCTTTTCAAAGCGAATCACCATATTAGAGAAAATCCGCCCTTGATTTTAAAATATAATAATAATATAATTTAATTTTATGTTACTCTTTGATAGAGCGATTTTGTTTTTAATAAAGATTTCTTCATCAGGAGCTTAATGTTGACAATAAAAATTAAAACTACAAGTAGGTACAAGTCATCTCACGTAAGTTGTTAAAGTTGGATACTAAAAGTCAGTACACAAACATAGATTAATCAACAACTACCATACAACATAAAGCACTTACTGTAAACAGTAGTTTTATAGCTTTAAAAGTCCAACTGATAAAAACAAGCTTATCTGAAATCTGAAACAAATGAGCCACTGAAATGGCCCCATTTATTTAAAGGTCAAATTGCGAAACCTCGTTTCTTCACACCTTATTACTCGACAATGCAAGGCGAACCCCAGAAAAAAATGTTAAAGCGGCTCTTATATGGACTTAAGATACATTTTGGTCAAAAAACGTGCGATAGACTGATTACAAACGTCTTTATTAAGGCGGGACACGTGTTATCTTGAATATGGATCGAATACGAATTGATTGTGTCATTCCAGTGTTTTATGTTCACAGTCAGTAGTAAAAAGAGTTATAGCCGATTTCAGTTATAGCAGCCTACACTTAAAGGAATACGTAAATAAAACCACACTGTAGGTTTTCGAATCCAGGATTTAGCTTTTTGCGGCGACCTCTCGCGTCCGGCCCTGGTGCAAGCCTTGGTCCGGGGCGAGGAGGAATGGGATGCCGTCGCCTCCTTCTGCGAAGCAGTGATGCTAGTGAAGGAGGTGGCGGAATATAAGAGGGAGAGAACCTCTCGTCCCAGCTGCTGCGGGAGACGCTCCGCGCGTCGGGGGCCACGTGACGGCTTCCGGCCACCGTAGACGCGGGCCTGTGAACGGTGAGTAATGGGACGAAGATAGGCCGTGTCGACGGCGCGTTCGTGTTCCACGCGCGCCTCAAAGAGATGTCAGTAACAAAGTAGCAAAAGTAGCAAGGACCGACGCCCGTCGGGACTGCGGGTTGTTTGCAAGAGATACCGCGGCCTCGACATAATGGGCTAAGAAGGAACATGGGTGTTTTTTAGTCAGTAGAAGTCTGACACTCCCTTGGTCTCACTCCAGAGTATTGGAGCTGCATGGACGACATGAGGTCGCTGGTGGCACTTGGTGATGGGTGCCGCTGGGAATGGCGGGCTAGTACCAGTCGAGGAAGCGCAAGAATTTACTTCATCTTTCGGCCCCGACACGTGCTAGTAGCAGGAACAGTGGGTTTTAGTCGGTTAGAACCCGGACATTCTGCCAGATGATATCCTAAAGTTGGCTTTTAACTCACTAGTAAAATGTAATTTTTCTCCAATGTCTATCAAACCCTTTTACTTGCCTCAAGGTAGGCAGTTAGGCACGTCTCAAGGTATGCTTCAAGTTTAGTGCAACTTTGCGGATTTGTTTCCTAACATCAAATTCTGAAGCTGTACTACATATTTAACTCTTGAACAACTTGCTCACGCCTCGACGAGGCACAAGGCACATTTATCTATTATGAACCTATTTCGAGGACCACCGAACGTTCTTTGCCTATCATTATTCAATCTTGTCGAACGTCAAATTCCAGATGTCTTGGTTCGATAAATTGTTGATTATTAGAATCAAGTAAGTTGGTGCGACTAAAGATTGGTAGCTGCTATTGTGAGCAACGTTAATAAACGTACTTTCGGACTAAGTATAGATATTAATTTGCATTGATATTGCGACACTGTTTCTGAGTAGGCAGGTACAATTTTTGTGTTACGACAGGGTTGGCATACCACCTACAAGTGAGATAATTGAACAAAACGTTGGTGTCGTGTCTATTAAACGTAGAACAGTTACTAAATTATACTAGATCGATCTCAGCCCACTGTTTGCTTAACAGGAATCGTAGAGAAGATCAATGATATAAATATTATGTCAAAGAGTAAGATGAGCTTTTATAAGGGATGTCCATTATATGGCCAAACTCTTAACCAATCACATTGTATTATTAATATAATTATTAATAGACATTCTGTCACACGCCTGTTCATTACCTTCCTTACCTGTAATATTTTCATTTGATTAACATTTTATACGTACCTTATTTAAGAAAATACCTAGATCGCGTTAGGTGTTCATAATTATTGTGTATCAGTTCAACCTGTTCGCATGCGCAACAATTGGAGGCATATTACCTTATTACGGCATGTTGGTAATAGTAAAGTAAGTTGCATTTACCTTTCTATGGATTTTATGCGAAATTACTGAGGTAGAGCAAGCGTATCACAAATCAAGAATGCTTAATCTATCTGAATTTTTCGATTTTACCTGCCCATCCTAAGATCGACTGCAGTAAACGTTCCTTAAACTGTGATCGATGCTTGCGGATGTTAATATTTTGCGCCAAGATAATTATCACTACTGTTGTACTTAAATCCGTGGCAATGCAAAATAAAAAGAAAACCATAAAGATCAAATAGGTTACTCCTCTTTTTATTCCGTTTTCATTCCTCTTTGTACATTATCGTTTTAAATGTCAAAGCTGTTTTTTCCTCGTCAAGTGTTTTGCGTTAACATGCATAAAACTAATTGGATTCGATACCGTAATTATATTTTTTATTGAGGGAGTCGTGACTTGGAGTAGATAGTTTTGTTATTTTTTTACTTTTTAATTTATTTATGGACTAGCTACTTATTTTCACTATTTTGCTAGTATAAAGGTCACAAGATATACGTCACACGTGTATCGATTTGTTCACATGCTACATATATTTGGTTCGTCAGTGTCCGTCGAAAAATATGAAACGTCATGTGAAGAATCCAGCCACTATGGCGATGAGTCGATCATCGAAATTCGATGAGTATTCGCACTACGCGGCCCACTTATTTCACCCCCAACTGTCTGAAATATAATATTACACAGCCACAAATCTCAAGCATACAAAAAGGAAATAAAATGCGCTAGTAAGGCCAGGAAGTAATTGTTTCATTACGGTTAGTGTTTTACTAGCATTTCCAGGTGAATGCTGGACTGACATAACTGGGACAGTGGGCAAAGACTAGCACGAGTTACATGACACGTGGAGAATTGATAATTGAGAGAATAACAAATTAATTCTAGAAAAACCACCGCCAATTAACCAGATACAGAAGTTCAAAGACTCATGGCATTTTTATTGTTGATGTGTTAGTTCACATCAACATTAACAACACAACAACATTAACAACATTATATATGATGATACACAACAACATAGTATGTTGAACATCATATATGATTTGATTAAGGGTTTAATTACCTATGTAGTCATAGGTAATTTAACCCATAATCGGTTTAATTTCAGAGGCCAATCAACTAATCCTTACGTTAAATAAAATGTAAAAGCCGTAATTTTCACAAAATAATATCAATATTATGACACTAATTCAACTATTAATCATTTACCCTTGATGGTTGCAACCTGGCCAATTTGTCGTCTATTATCGTATCAAATGAAGACTTAATTAAATTTTAAATACACAAATTCTGCATCTACACGTCAACATAGATTTTAGACCATAATTGTGCATTGAATTTCTTCAAGAAAAAAATGTCCCCTTATCCCAATTTATTACGAATCGGTGCAACATTATCTTCTTCTATGCACATGCATGCTTCTTATTGTCATTGCTCATCATCTCAGCAGTCACCTCGGATGAATAATTATCGCTAGTTCTGCAAAAGGGTCATAGTGTTACTTTCGCAACCGATGCATCCAAGGTAGCGTTTCGCCATCAGCTAGGGTTTCATTCGCCAACAGTTCGGATGCGCCCGCACCGTGTCGAAACTTGCGAGCAAAATCGTGACTTATTACACAAATACTCTGGCTTCTTTGATGGCCATTAACAGTACACGATTTAATTATGAGTATTTGTTTGGTATTCATTATTATAATAAGGATTGAAGTGCTCGTGGCTAGATGATAACAGCCGCTCACATCAATTTTCAGGTTAAGCCGCGCTTGCCCAGGTTACTCTGTGGATGGGTGACTACCGCATACCGAATTTCCTCCGTGCTGCGGAAAACACGTTAAGCTGTTGGTCCCCCCGTCGGGGCTGCGGGTTGTTCGCAAGAGATACCGCGGCTTCGGCATGAAGGACTGAGAAGGAACATGGGTGGTTTTTAGTCAGTAGAAGTCTGACACTCCCTTTCGCTCTGCCCAAGAGCGGGAGGGGTTATTTGATGATTTCCCACCCGCCAAAAAAAAAAAAAAAGCTGTTGGTCCCGGCTGCCATTTGTAGATCCCTGACCGTCGTAACAGGTAGTAGCCCGAAAGTATGACAATCAGTCTTACCAAGGGGTATCAGTACTAAGTAGGTTGAGGAGGTCAGATAGGCACTCCTTAAAAATACTGGTATTCAGCTGCATTCAGTAAGACTGGAAACCGATCCCAACTTAGTTGGGAAAAGTTTAGGCATATCATGGTGATGATGTATGAACGATAAAGCTTTCTTTATGCCTGCAATCTTCATAATACAGCTCAATTTCAGTGACAGTCTAGTGGTGTTACCGTCGAACTGCCGAAGGTGGTGTGACGATCTGTTCTTGTTAGCGGGGCCAACCTGAGCAGATATGGTTAATTTATAAACAGCGGAAAACCATACAATTAATTCTCTTATCATGATTCCGAATCACTATGGCACAAGTGAAACAAAATAAAAACAATGATCTAGTAATCCATACTAGCATTGTTCTTATGGTTTCAAGTTAAATAATTATAGCATACTGAGCTACTACTATTGAAAACACGCAATTAATTCAGCTTCCGTGCAGAATACTACAACGGTTAATCTTAACAATAGGAGAGGTTTAAGTAGCTAATTTATTACCCACACTATATTATTATAGTTTGTAGATACGGAGCCTTTTGTACTAGTCGAATAGGCAATCGATTTAGCAAAGGTTTTGAGTTACAGAAGGAGTAAGAAACTTTAATATACTTCTTAGCGGTTCGATGGCAAATCTTCACTAAATAAATTTGACCCAATATTCAGCTATGCGAACTCCGCTTTCTGATGCAGTCATGAGATCGTCAAGTTTGCAGGTGTCAGGGCATGCTGTGGAAGGTGGGCCATTGTCTGTGGAGATACGACGAATACACACTTGAGATCTGAACCGCCCATAAGCCCCCATCTGAAGCGATTGTCTTTGCTACGACCGACTTGGGCTCGGTGTTTATTTAGAGATTTCCAAGTCGACTACGGCAAAGCATGTCCGGGTGGAAGGCGTTCAGAACTTTTGTAATTATTTGGATAAAAGACGCATAAATTGAATAGGGAGGGTTGGTATTCAATCGGAAATAATAAGTGTAAATTAATTTATTCTTTATCAACCAAAAATAAATTAAGCAACACTTCTATTGGTAACATCATAAATCATATTTATTTATGTAAATTAGTTTTACAAAACAGTTTTACACGTTATGTTTTAAAACTTGATGGGGCTAGTGTTTCATATGTAACTATTCTGAGAAGCAACAGCTAAAACAAACGCAGTGGCATCTTTTTAAGTGCAGACATTAGCCAAGAGATATGAAGACCACGCAGATTAGTGTCTGATATGGTCTTTTGAAGAAAGAACCACACAGATTTGTGTGGACCTGTCCAGTCAGTGCAAGCATTTCATCATCATCCAATATGTCATAGCACCAATGTTTCTAACTCAATTCATACATACTTTTTCTGTTGTGAAAATTGTAGTAACTGGCACAAAAAAAAAATTAACAGACCACAAAACTTGCATGTAGGTATTAACAAATTATGGGTAACTGTTAAGAAAAAAACAACATACTCCGCATGCTTCGTACACCTTAGGTCGCATATTCGCACCTAATTAATCACCCTCAACTCAGCTGGAATCCTTAAAATTTTAATATTCCTCAATATTTATAAAAACATGAAGTAAAACGTTACTTCCTGTACATAGTTTAGGTCCTTATATAAACCACGCTAATTAAACGACACATATCTTACCACCCTCAGAGTTATTCTGCAATCACCATTTCGTAATAGAACTAATCTTTAATTAAAATAGCAATTCTGTGTTACTTTTTCCGCGTCTGATGTTAACACAGAAAACTTTATGGTTTAAATAACTTAATCATAGATTTTTTAGGCTGGCCATGTTTATAGTTTTACCAGCAGTTATTCAATAAGACCTAGATATAGTAACAAAACTGGTAAATGTAAGCTTCTAATTCTATTGAAATTTCTTGCATAGTTCCAAAAAAATACCAATGTGGAGTCCCTCTGCAGAATGTGCGCCACCTCCTGTCCTGGCCTTCCTACACAACCACTTACAAGGTGCAAGTGGTTCAATATTTTATCGATGCCAATGCCAATTGATAAGAATAACAAGCTGTTTGTAGACTAGCTGTGGATATTTCCTATATTATGGTTTCTGAAAAAGTGTTCAGAAACGATGATTTCAACTAATACAGCTTTTTTTAACAGTATTGTACCTGCTAAAAAAACTGTATTATTTGAAATCATGGTGTCTGGTAAAAGACTGTGATTGATCTGCTAAACGCAAGCCTTTTAATTTTGTTACCTAGCTTTGCAGCTGCAGTCAGAGCTGCAAATTCGAAGTAATTTAAAACCGTGTACAATGTCGTAATAAGTTATAGAGTTCATCCACGATCGAGCCTCATCTCTCGCTGTATTAGGTGTAAACGTGTTTCATACAAACAACACCGCACCGATTCGTGAGGAAGCAATCTGAGCCAGCACGTCCCTACATCTGCTCACGACACGAACGCAGTAAAAACATCTCCGAGAAATAAATTGAAAATCAATCCAATGCGTGGCCATCTTGAATTGCGTTACACATAACTAGCAAGAAATGGGTACATATTTTACCAACTTCGATATATTTTGTCGATGAGGCAAGACGTCTGGTAATTCAAAGTTATTGAATATTACATATCAAAGTAATGTACAGACCACAGGCCGTGCTCAATTTGTGGCATTCCAATTTAGACAACATTTTGTTACTACTAATACCATTCCTCATATTTGCGCCTCTGGATTGTTTGTGTCAGTTAAACTCGTGACGTTTTGATAGCATTCTTTGAGTAAATGCATATTTAAGCTTAAATCATGACAAATTGGAGAAACATAACGCCTGAAGGCATACAAATGAGAACTAGGTAATTATTACCTGCGAAATCTCATATTAGAACAGAAATCACATTTATATACTTAATGCGAACATTATTTGTGCTTTTACCATTTATGGGACAGCTCATACGTCATATAACCACGTCCTATGCTGCCAGTAGTTTACTTTGTTCCTTTAATAATTTACGAAGCTCTAGCTTCTACGTTTTTATAAATCCACTTTTAAACAATTTGTGGTTATACCTAAACTTGATATTTTAAAGTAATTTTATCCAAACACATTGATTATGTTAACAGTAACATTGATTCATTATATTATTATTCAAACATTTCATTTCCAAACATATTTTCATTACATCAAACTTGTCTATATTTTATGGCCAACACGTGCCAAATATAATGCGATACCAAATAGATGAGGTCGTAACTTAGAGTGAGCTTTGATTCTATGACAGAATTTGTTGGAAGAGCCTTGGACTCACTTTAACGATCTTCTTCGAACAGCTGGTGTTAGAACTGGTTTACAATTTTATAATATTCCGCATTAAGTAAAATGTTCAAAATCAAAACTAGTGTCTCCCTTTCTGTTATGATTCAAGGAGTCGATAAATAAACTCATTATTTGAGAGATAATTTTGTTTAGGACTTGCTCATTTAATACTTGCTATTTTTGACTAAAACTTGAACTATCGACACTGTCACACATTATCACTATGTACTTAACTGGGCCGATTATTCTACCTTGAAACACAAAACTTTACCTGATAGAGTAAACTTTACTAAACACTTGATGTGTAAATAAGTCCTAACATTAACTTACGTCTTACACAATATTACTAATAGCGCTACCAAATCTAGTAATTATCGACATTGCCACGCCCAAAATGTAAATTAATGGAGCAGGATTATATAAAATAAAGTTAATGTACCTAGCCTTAATGTCAGGGTCCGAGAAAATGCTACACTTTGACGAGAGCTAAGTAATTAATCAAGAACAATTTATTTGACGTGTCCTCAAGTTGCGCTTGTACGTTATTTTAATGGAAACTTATCCAGTTTTATTTTATTAGCAACTGTGTTGCCCGCAACAGCTAGCAATGACCCACTCAGAGGTAGAGTAATATAAGTCCTTGGGGTTTTATCAGTTATCTTAGAAAATTTATATAGTCTTCCTGACCGTTTTCGATATCGAAGATTAGCCATTTCCACTACGAGAGAGAGGAAAAGAGTGTCCACCTGTGCTTGTGCACACACTTGTCCATTATAATATCTCCCGCGCTGATGCATCTCTTAGTGGAACGGCAAACTACTTCGACTGGAGAGAGATCTGGCTCAGGACCAACGGCTTAACGTGTTTTCCGCCAACTTCCAACACTATTGACCCGACCCGAACCCAGGACCCCATTAGCAGTCACGCTTACGACCACGAGACCAACGGAGCAGTCACTTGAAGATGTAGCGTAGTAACGTAATACTAGTATATATAATAAAGTGTGTAAATATGGATGTTACAGGGATATATTGCTTATATTAGTGTTACGCCGGTTACACGTATGGATGAAAACTGGTGAACAGAATTAAATTTATTTTTATATGCCTGTGAAAAGCTAAAAGTAATGTAGAACATTATGAGAACTAAGTTTAGAGGTTGAATATTGTGCAATAAGAAAATTTTAAAATGTCCCACCTTCAAATAAATAGGGTTAAGGGAAGGAATATTATTATTTTACTAGTTGTATCTGTCAATCATTTATTGAAGGAAGTGTTTCTAATAATCATTATATTTTATGTAGATTTTAATACAGCCATATAAACAATACAATATTGTATTAACAAAGTAGATTGACGTGGAATTATTAATATCAATGTATTGTATGTGATTGATAAACGGAAAAAATGAACAAAGAAGCCGATCACGAAGTGGACACCAGGTTATTAAAGTAGCATAATTTATACATGTATTGCCTCTTACAATATGTGTATTTATTTCGAGATTTAAGAAGGTATCAACTGAACCAGTAGTAATTTACCGCCTACTAATGAATTCACTTTGGCTGCCTCGTTGGTGGTCACAAGTGCTACAGTAGCGACCTCAAGATCATTAGACCTCGGATTTATTGAAATATTATGTCTTCGGGCCCAGCAAACTAAAGTTTTTGACTCCTATTTCTTCAAGGTTAAACTATACGTAATTAAAAACTGTTACATAAACTAACAAGAAACTATAAAAGGGCATAAAAAACTGCTCCTCATCGCTGTCAGCAGGTTATGTGCCCAAAAGACTGGCGGCATTGTCACATTGTATGGCAACACTTAGCCTCTGGCCAAGATAAAACCAGCCCTTGGGTCACGAGAAGCGTCAACTAAGCGTTTTTCCTTAAACAAGCTATGAGCACTCGGACCCCACGGCCCCAGAGTTTCAACCCCTAACGGCTCGAAAATATAGTTTCCACAAAAGTTGTTCCACATATTTACGCCGCAATATACACACATCAAAAGTGTCTAGGGATCAAGCATTTTTATGCGGATTTCTTGAGATTGAGATGTGGCTTTGTAATAAATTTATGATTTTATAAATTTATATGGATCCTTTTTGGTGCATTTCATAATTTGAATCAGGAACTGTGAATCAAATTCGAGTAAAAGATGAAAATCAGCTGTCAATATTTTCCCTATAAAAACATACAACGCATTGAAGACATTATTAGTGCTACTGTTTCCCTACTACTGATTAAAACCAACGTTATTATGGAGCGGCGACGTCATTTAAGCAGGGAAGAAATGCTCAGAGCCGTGGGAATGATAGAAGCTGGTTCCCGGCAACGTACTGTGGCTTTAGCTCTGAATACAAGTCAGAGTGTTATCAGTCGACTTTGGACACGTTACCGAAGCACTGGTACCGTGGCTGAGCGCCATGGAGGACGGTATCGCTGCACCACACGGAGACAAGACCGATACATTCAAATCTTAACTCGAAGAGCTCCAACAATAACCGCCATGATGTTAGCCGTGAGGCTTCATCACTCTTCAGGGAACTTAATTAGCGACCAAACAGTCAGAAACCGCTTGCATGAAGTGAACCTTCATTCCCGAAGACCGCTACGGGTACCACCTATAGCAATGCACAATCGTAGGATTCGATATCAATGGGCTCTTGAACACAGTAATTGGGCAGAAGAACAATGGCGTTTCGTGTGCTTTTCTGATGAGTCTCGTTTTGGTATGAGACCGGATACAAGACGTATACGACACTGGAGAACCCCTGGACGCCAACAGCGATTAAAATCCTGCCAGGAAGTCCATCCTTATAGTGGTGGAACCATCATGGTATGGGCGGGTATTTGGATCGGCGGAAGAACTGAGTTGATTTGGATCAGAGGCAACCTCAACGCTCAAATTTATGCTGAGACGATTGTATCAGACGTCATCGTTCCTCTACAAGTGCAAATCGGTCCCTTATTTCAGTTAATGCATGATAATGCACGACCGCACACTGCAAGAGTTGTAAGACAGACTCTCGCCGCAGCTAACATCAATGTCCTGCCCTGGCCTGCTCAGTCGCCAGACTTGAACCCGATTGAGCATGCATGGGATATGCTACAGAGAAGAGCTCTGCCGAATATGGAGAGTATCCAGTCGCAAGAAGACGTTTTTTTGCTGTTGCAACGAACATGGGCGGCCATTCCACAGCGTGATTTGGATGAACTCATTTTGAGTATGCCAAACCGATGTTCTTGTGTTGTTAGTGTTCGCGGTAGAAACACGGATTATTAATTGTTTAAGTTACCCAATAAAATTTTAAAGAAAACTGTTATTTCAGTCTTTTTTTCGAACTTTAATGTTAGTGGTTCAAATGTCAAAAATCATCAAAGGTGACTTGGTTTATCGTTACTGTGACAAACGAAAACACTTTATTTGATGAATCCTTAAAGAAAATTTTAATTAATATCAATCAGGAGAAAAGTTATTGCAAAAATATATGTTGATCCCTAGACACTTTTGATGTGTGTATTTCTATATTTCATCTCACTTTGGAATATAGAGCCTTTTTACGTCTCGACCTATATTTCTAGTATGAATATAACCCACGTTATCTTTCTCCCGTTCCCGTCCGTTTTCTTTCGTTCGTTGTTCATACTAACAAAAATATGGATCACAGTTATCTGAATTTAATTAATTATTATTTATTTAAGTCCCATTTAACAGGAGTGTGCCTATTGCCATCAACCGGGCTTAAATTCAGACACCATGGACACTTTACCCGACTCAGAAATCGAACTCAGAGCATCATGCTTAGTAGCTTTAGGGAAAATCATCGGGTGGAAAATCATGAAATAACCCGGGAGGGGTTATTTCATGATTTGCTCTTGGGCAAAGCGGAAGAGAGATTCAGACTTGTACTGACTAAAAACCAGCCATGTTCCTTCTTAGCCCTTGCGCCGAGGCCGCGGTATCTCTTTCTAACAATCCGCAGCCCCGACGGGATGCTTAGTAGCTGTGCTAGCGACTACTCGATAAACTAGTCAGTAGTACGATACGGAAGTGAAGTATTATTGTGATCTTACACCAGCACTTTATTTACCCACTTTTACGGAAGCTCTTCAAATATACATACATAACTATTATCTTTTCAGGTAGCAAAACACATTATTATTAATTCCAAGTTAGTAGTTTAGCTAACATATCAATCATTATAATTATTAATATTTATTGTAATTTGTATGTTACAATTATTGCGAATCGTGATCGATTGATATTTTTTGTCTACCAATAACTTTTTGTATGCCATGATTAATTATGGACAGAAAATGTCACCAAATTAATCAATGTGACAATATAGATTGGAAAACAGTAAATAACTATGCATAGTATGCCCTTGAAATGAGACGCTTCCAGCTGTCATTTTGTAGAATCTTGACAGTTGTTATTATGGAGCTAGTAGCTCGAAAGTCTGACAACCAGACTTATCAAGGGGTATTGTATTACCCAGTATCTGAGTTATGGAGGTCAGATAAGCAGTTGTTTAGGACCCATGTAAACGGGGCGAGCCCATTGCCATCATCATCATCTTCCTGCCCTTATCCCATGTCATTTGGGGTCGGCGCAATACGTTTTTTTCATCAACCGTACACAAAACCAGACTCCTTGGCTGCTACTGAGAAAAACCCCATGGAAAAACAACACAACATTTTACCCGACCCAGGAATCAAACAAAGGACCTCATGCACGCTTACGTCCACTAAAAATTTAAATTAAGTAATCTTATTTTATACGGTTTTCAGATGGTTTATATGCAAATTAATTCTGGAGCAAGGAAAAATATCATTTTTTTGACACGTGGCGATTGCAGCGTGCGTTGCAGGGGCGGGGTCACTCATAATTAATTAATATTTTTATTTATCATTTTAAACACATTAGTCTTATTGACAAATCCAGTGTTTAATTGGATTAATAACATAATTAAGCGTATTGAAAATGGCGACGTCAATTTATTTGTCGCAGTTTGTAATTGGATTTAGTTTTATGACAGCAAGCGGTGTCTATAAAAGTAACAGGAAATAGAAATGGGTTTATTATAAGATTATTTATTACTTATGTGATAAAGCTTCATTAAGTTTGAGACGACAAGTAATCCTTTTTTTTTGTCGTGTTTAAGAATATCTTATTATGCTAAAACTTCGGTTGGATATTGAGAGATCGGATTTTTTTCCAATCTCTCAATATCTAGAGTTATAGGCTACATTTAAAAAAATCCCTTGAGTACATTCCGTTCATAACGGGAGCGAAGCCGCTCGCAACAGCTAATCGCGTAACAACACAATGACATATTGATTTAAGCCTTGTAGGTCCGACGTTATTTCCAAGTGTCCTCACACTGGTACGACAAATCTAACCAAAGTTTAGCGACGTGCTTACAAAAACTTGTATCTCAAGAAGGTCGAGCAGTACAATGCCGTTGTTATGTGTCTGTTACTCGTATATAGCTTCATCAACGTGTTCTAATGAGTTAATGTCATGGCACTGTAATTATGAGTATTATCATATAACAACTACCTACCTGTATTTACAGGCACGCGATTACTATTGTTGTTTTCTTGCAGCAAATCTAGCGATAGCACGGCTAGCCTTTATATCTTTCTTCTCTATAATCATGTGTTAATTCGTACTGTTTTCTCAGTCAGCTTTATGGAAATTTCTTCAATGTTCTCCAGTTCGTCACTCTCCGCATTTGTTTCAACAACATAAACAAGCAACTGGAAAGTTGAATGTGATATACATATTATGAATATATATTAAAAAGCACTCCTAACGTGTAAATGTATGTAACTTACGCGGTTGTACTTAGCTACAAATCCTCTTCCTGAGTTAGCTACAGTTAAACCTGGTAATAACTGTAGCTTCAAATAATCTAGATAAATCCAAATTCCAAAAAAATACATCAAACAAAATAGGTGTAGCCATGTATTAGTATAGAGATTTAAGCAGCCAGACTGGCGACAAATCTTAGTGGGTAGTTAAACTGAATATGCATCAATTTTAAGGTCAACAGCTTTTAATTTCTGTTTCCTTATTAATACAGTGTTAACCATATAAATCTAACCCTAATCAAATAGATCTTGACAGTACGATGAGTCGTTATGTGACGTCACGGAGGCGTGACTATAAAACCTAGACCTTTGATATCATGATATGCGGGACTTGATGTACGCATTCATTCATCAAGTACATATAGATTTGTGATCTTCGTTTTATATTAATTGCATAATATTATGTTGTTGAGGAGGACGCAGTTCTTTAATAAAATTTGTGTCATTAAGATTGGTTACTTTGAAATAGCTTCGATAATTTACAGAGTATTTACTTACTTAGGTGTTCATTTAAAGCTGTAAAATAGAATAAAATGTTACGAGGTTGTTAATATATGCAGCTATAATGTTTAGCTGTCTATATTAACATACAATAAAATCATCAATTTAATACTATTTCATAACAGAATAAATTAATAAATAGAACACAGTAATATAAACGATTCTAATAGAATAATTAAAACGGTTCTTTAAACTATGAATTCTGGAAGATACGAGTAAGTAGCAATATTTCAAAAGATCCTCAACTTGTGAACTTTTGTAAAAGATGAACATTTCCGATAAAATCGTGAGGTCGTATTCCGATGCAGTTAGGTGCTTGCCAAACTATTATTCCAAAACTTAATAATAATGAGCAGAACAGATGTTTCCATAAATTATAATTATATTAATAGCTAGCGATCCGCCTCTATTTCACACGGGTTTTACGATAAAAAACATCAAGGTTTGATTATCGTGTATGTTTTATAATAATGTCGCAGTCACAACACCTAGATACAAAATTCTAAGACTTGTGACATCTACCAAACCCACCCACCTACCATAGCTCACTCATAAAGAAGAGGTCTGTGTCCCAGCAGTGGTCACATTAAAATATAAAAACCAGCATATTATGCTGGTTTATAAAACACGCATGTAATTGCAAAATTACAGATGTTTGCTGAGAAAATAGGGTGAATTACAAGTGCTGGTATTGTCTAACTTTGATCAACTCATATTTAGCTTCTAATGTAAAGAAATCCAAATCCAGTTCCAGTTCAATTGCTCTGATAGTTCACAACGAACACAACAAAACATTATATCATCAATCCTAACATTATTTACATACACCAATTAATTGTGAAGCATTAAAGTACCATGATTTAATATGCACGCAGCCTTCATGGCATCACATAAATGCAATTATTAAATGATTTATGTTCGGTAGCCCTGCTCAGGCGCACGCGCAGGATAAGAGTCTAATTGAAGACTCGTCTGCCGTCGATCACGGCTCATGGCCAATCTGTACACGACTGGAGTTGGGAAGCTTCGATGATCTAGTTTTTGCTTGGTAAAATGCTGCTATCTTCGTTGTATAATTTTTATCTATAAAAAAAATATTCACGATTTCGGCAAAAAAAAATGTTAAAAGCGTTTCGCAACTTGGAAAACCCTTTTTCCCAGGGTACCCTTTACCCTGGGTATCGACCAATCCGATATTAAAACAAATATTGGTTCGAGACTACGTCGATGTACAAATTGTCTATTGATTTGAAGTGGGCGGTAGTGTAGTCATTGACACACGATTTCGTTCTATCAAGCTGAAATGTTATTTCGCGTAGAATTTGCATTATTTAAGGGCTAGATAGCATTAAAATTCTTAATTACTTAACATCTTCATAAGAAACACACTTAAATATTAAAAGCCTTTTTTTGGGGGGGGGGAAATCATCAAATAAACCCTCCCGCTCTTAGGCAGAGCGAAAGGGAGTGTCAGACTTCTACTGACTAAAAACCACCCATGTTCCTTCATAGCCCTTAATGTCGAGGCCGCGGTATCTCTTGCGAACAACCCGCAGCCCCGACGGGAAATATAAAAGCCTAATAATACGTTTTATAAAAAAAAAATGTGTAGTTAACTAAAAATAAAAACCTAATTAGTCCGTCAGATAGATTTCCAAAAAATATTGGACACGTTTTTTTCTTTTTTCACGTAAACAAACAATGAAGACGATACAGTGCTTTGGAAACTCGTGTGACGCCATATTCTAAGACATTAGTAAGACATTTTTTACCGGTGAGTGACGTCACGACCCCCCACACAAATCTTTGACGCGTTTTATCTTCGTCAATTTTTATTGATTTGATAAAACAAAAAATACGTATCCAATATTTTACGATAATCTAACAGACGGACTAATTACAATCATATTTTTTTAGTCCGTAAACATCCATATTTACTAAAAATAACTATTAAACAATTAAAAAAATAAATTACCGAAAAGCAACATTTTAGCCGCCATCGGCTTTAAAATTCGCATCGTATCTGGCGCTCGTGATAGGATTTTTATTGATGCACACCTGCATGTTTGGCAACCAACACGTTTATTGGAACCTACTTGACACATTTGTCTAGACGAATTCGGCTTCTTAGCACCACTTACATGCAAAATCAGTCTGAAATGTCTTATGTATTATTGAAATTATACGTGATTTCGAAATAATAATCCAGTGTTGCTTTTAAACGGAACGATTTTAAAGGTTGTTATTAAATACTAGTTCCAGAACAACTTTATTAATCGAATGATATCTATACCTAATTGAAGTAGAGGTAGTAGAGTTCTATAAAATATTGTAGTGGAGCTGAATGCGTATAACCTAACGTAACATGTGTTTAATTTGATAAACCTACTTAAAAGACATAAACCTCTATTACTGAAATGTTGTTTACATAAATCATTCATAAGATTTAATGTTTCATTAAGTGGAAGGTGATCTACCTTCTAATAATATGAAATTAATCATTTAAATTAGATTTTTAATATAAAATTGGACACACCATTTATTTTTCACAACAATGTCATTGCTCGAATTCACTGACGGTCGCCTACTTTTCAACCTTATTATTTGAGGCATAGGGTGAAAAATGGCAGACCGTCATCGTCAGTAAACTGGGTACTGCTAACATACATTACCACATTCGCGTGTGATTCATTTATTTGTCACAGACCTAAATATATTTATTTAGCCGGTGAAAAACTAACCCGGACGTGGGCTCATATCATTTACAATAGTTATTTATTGATAAAATTATTTATTCATTTTAAATGGCAACTGAAACTACTCATAGGTATAGGAGATATCCTTCTCCACGTCCTATTATTGTGTTTAAAAACCCTATTCATGAACAGGTCGTTAATAAATAGGTACAATCGTGTAAATTAATACTGAGAACGCGACACGCGATACAGTTTTACCTTTTTTTGTACCTTTAGGTTTAATACGAGGGAAAACCGTGTATTTCTATCTAGGATGTAAATATCAATTATTGGACCAAATTGTTTTGGATCGCCGTATTGGTTACCTTAATATTTATTATGCAGCTAACCAGTTTCAACAGCTGCACTTTTCTGTTTGGTTTTGTAGAGACACAAATTATTTCGGCCGCAAATCCAGAGGTTCTGCAAGGAGAACTTTCAGCGCCCCAATAATTTAACCCACGACTTTGAAACAATATCTTTATCTTCAATTTATTTGTAGTCAGCGCAACACGTCTTCTTCGGCCATACTTCTCTATTACTCGTCATCTCATTAGATACCTCCTTTCATTCCTCCGCATCGATAACCGCTCCTCGTCACACGATTGCCAGACACCTTTTCAGTCACGGGTCACTTTTCACTTCAAAAACAAATACTGATTTTTAATTTTTACTCTTAATTTACAACTAAGTATCCAAAATATAGGGCATCTCTTATTAAATAGGTACTTGTAATTTTCATTTTTTAATGAAGTCAGTGTAATAATTACAGTTTACTATTACTGTAAATACGGGTTGGGCCACTTTATGTATCTCTTACGTCTTATGAATTATGTTAATCTAATAACTTGCAAAACTTGATGCATGTTAACCAATGACGAATCCTTTTAAGACCAAAATAGCACATTCAAATGAATCTAGTTAGTCAAATATGGCGTTACCTGACAAATAAATCATCTTGCAAATAGTTAGGTAAGGACTACGGAGCTACACGTAATTTATGAAAATTGAGGAGGAGATACCTAAATAAGGAAGGCCGACGCTATTCCGCAATTAGATAGAAAAAGAGATAGAACAGGTGTTAACTTAATTTATTTTTAATAGCTGGACAGACTATCAACACATAACTATTTGCAGCCTACACATTAAAGCCGCAGGGCATGTCGGCAACTTTTATGCGTTTAGTTGTCATGTCGCAGATAGATATGCCCAACGCTTCCAGTCTAACCGGATGCAGCTGAGTACCAGTATTTTACATGGAGCGACTGCCTATCTGACCTCCACACCACACCATCTCTGATACCCTTTGGTAAGACTGGTTGTCAGACTTTCAGGTCACTGAGTGCCTGTAACGACTGCCAAAGATCTATATATGGCAGCCGGAACCAACAGCCTAACGTGCTTTCCGAGGAAACTCGGTATGTAATGGGCGGTCACCCATCCACAGACCAACCTAGGCAAGCGCGGGTTTACCTAAAGATCGACCCGAATGGCAGTTATTATTAAACCACGTGCTTATAAAAAGAGTACAGAATATAATCTCAAAGATCATCACTATTTTGCACTACAATATACAACAAGAAATAAACAAAGTTGCTCCAAATAATTTCGAAACATCAAAGGCCGCATTTCCAAACAGCTACTAGTTCTAGTTAAGATATTAACAGAACGATCAGCCGGACCGTCGTATGTCATAAGTCTATTATACTCACTCCTCGGAAGCGTTGGGAAGCAGTCTTTAAAAGTCAAGGCCAACCCAGCTTATATCGGACCAATGTTAACTTGTGTTATTTAAATATCAGCCGAGCAATAAGTATGTAGCGACAAATCTGTCAGTCCCCTTTCGAAACTTCATATTTTTCCGTGAAGGACAGTTGCTCGTAATAGGGAAGTTTATGAGTTTTGTTGGTCCTTTGAATTTTATAGCTTCTTTAGTATCAGAGGAAATTTGGTTGATTACAAGAGTAGTAGACCAAAGATGGATTGATGGTGTGAAAAATGACACGGCTAGAAAAAAAAGAAGGGCAGGGAAATGTTGATTATATCACATAGATGTGATTCCATTGGGACATGATTCTTACTACAGAAAATTACGCTTTCTCCAGCGTCCTCCAGAGACTCGACACGGCTGTTTATCGACAATGTTTAATCTACATGGGATATATTTATCGGATATTGGTGTTATGTAAAACCATGGGAACTTATTTGATTATCCCCTTTACAGAGGTAGCTTTCATGTCCAAATAAGGATCTGGATGTTCATTTTACATCCTATACTAGTATACTCTACAGCCATAAAGTGGCTGACATAGTCCTGAAACGAGTAATAACTTGCAGCATATATATACCTTGTACTCATTACAAAGTATTTAACATGATTGTAGGTATTAGTGAACAGTTACTAGGACACTGGTCTAATTTATATTGCTCTGTGAAATTGCATGTTTACACATCGTGATACTAAAGTTCAAATTCAATCTAGGTACACCCAGATAACCGCCGCCATTATTGGCGAAATTATGAGTTTCGAAATTCTGAAATATGATTTCAAAAGCGTATCTAATGTCGCATTTAAACTACTACGTGGGTATTAAAGCTTGGATTATAGTTTTTAATCTTATTAGATGCAGTGAATCACTGATCTACCGCAGTGTGCACAACTATGTCTATAAATATCGGTCAGGATAATTAAACACCTCACCACGTATGAGAACCACTATCCGAAGGCCTTTGATATACAGGCATTGGATATACAATGGTGGATACACGTCAATGTTAAGTTCCATGTGGAAGCGAGCGATCTTATTGCCATCAATTGGCAGAAATCCGGACTTCGGGCTATTACTGAGAAATTACTGATGGACAAAGGCAATAAAACTTTGCCAAACCTGATAATCGATCCAAGCTCAGCTTCTAGTTGTTCTGGAACTAATATAATTAGAGCGACCAGGCAGTCAGATTAGTTACTCCCAGCAATTGGCATAAAGAGCAGGGCATAATATTGATAGCTACAAGTAGAAGACTAAAAGAACGATGGATGGATTGTGTGAGATGATGGGCAGGAGAGTGATGATAATAGGGTAAATCACCAAAAAAATCTAACGAGTCCGTCAGATAGATTTCCAAAAAATAATGGACACGTATTTTTTTCTTTTTTTACGTAAACAAAGGATGAAGACGATACAGTGCTTCGAAAAGTCTTTTCAAGTCGTGTGACGTCACAAGGTTAGTACTTTTTTACCAACAAAGTGACGTCACAAGCCCCCACTCATGATCTTTGACACGTTTTATTTTCGTAATTTTTTATTAATTTGATAAAACAAAAAACACGTATCCAATGTTTTTCGATAATCTAACAGATGGACTAATTACATTTTTTTGGTGGAATACCTTAATTTAACCTCGTGGGGACCGACCCTTGAATTAGATTTGTTTGCTGATGAATGTAAGACAATAATGATAAAATGTTTGTTTGTTTGTTGTTCTATGAGAAGACCGAAGGATTACTAAACTTAGTATTAATGGGTTATGCTAAAATAAATGTAATAAATAAATAAAGCTGTTAATGTATCAATCAAAACAAAAAAGAACTGGAGCTATTAATATCATAAATTGCAAACGAAAGTCACCTGACATTGAGCTTGCATCCATGTTGGAAGCTCTACGCCTGTCAAACTTAATGCGCTCAAATAAATTATTTACGTATACAGATAAAAACTCCATGTAATATAAATTCAATTGCATCTGCAATCGCACATTACAGGTATTGGTTTTTTATTTCGATTTGTTCAATGATATTTTTGTGTTTTTTGGTTTTTATTTATAGAAATAGTGGATCGCCTTTGCTTAAGGAAGTATAGATACGTGTACCTACAGTTTCCGACTTTTAAATAAAAAATAAATGTTTTATTTTCGCATTAACTCCTGTCTGGTTTGTGAAGGTTTAGGCAAAAGTTATGTTGATCGCAATTTTATTAAAAACTTCCTAGCACGATTCACAAACACCGAAGCCGATTCAGCCCAAACACTTATTGACTCCAACAAATCAGTTCAGCTTAACCCGCACCAAAATTAGAACAAAGTATCTAGCAACATCCGTTCCAACAATGAATCATTTTCTTAAAAACAAGGGCCTCTGTACCTTCACCGGGAAATAATGCCTTCAGATCTCCGACGAACAATAATTGGTCGAAGGAACGTTTGATCGATCCGTATCATCGTAATTGGCTCGGTAAACTTGGACTGTACAATAATTACTATCTGGATTATCTAAAGGAGTTTATACAGTGGATGCTGCACGATAGATAATAAATCAATGGAGGCGTTTTGTTGAATACAGGTGCTGAGATTAAAGGCTACGTGCTTACTGTGTTATTGTGTTAAGCTGATAATATATTTCTGTTGCAAATAGAAAAGGTCTTCGCCTTTAATGGTACCATTACTGTTAGAAGACAGACTGGAAAAGACTTCCAGGGAGCCTTTTTTTTTGGAGCGTGAGAAATCATCAAATGACTCCTCCCGCTCTTGGCGGAGCTGAAGTGAGTGTCAGACTTCTACTGGCTAAAAACCACCCATGTTCCTTAGCCCTTTATGTGTGGGATCGCGGTATCTCTTTTGAACAACCCGCAGCCCACTTTCAGGGAGCCTAAAATGACTTTAGCAGAATCATAATAGGATAATAATACGAATTACGTGACAAAGTGACAATTCTTAATATTATCTACGTGCCAGTTGAGGTCCCCAGTGCTTTTAATCGCATATCAAACAAAGACTGTCTTCGCTTGTGCAGTTACGGCTCCTCAGATTCCTTGGACAGGCTATCCGCTGTGATTCAGGGTAACGTTGAAGGCACCAGACCACGTATTCGATCGCCAACCCGATGGACAGACTCCATTGAATCTGTCACCAAGATCCCTCTGGCAGAATCTACTTGCCATGCGGCCAATATAAACCGATGGAAAAGGATCGCGAAAGCAGTAACCGCAGTTCAAGAGTGAACGACTAAGAGGAACGCGACCTGGGTCAGAGGCCCAGGTACGGAAAAGTTCTCTTGTGTGTGTGTGTTAAGTGACTCGTACTTGGCAGGTTTTTTTGTGGGATATTTTTGCTACTGCCAGTCTGTATTCTCAACTTAGCGTCGACTACACAAAGCACCTTAAAGGAAGGTCCGACAAGGAAGTGAGAGAGAGGAAGCGTCTTCAAGTTACGTATGTCTGATTAACTTATAATGTTACCTTTGGGACACCGACGGAGGATGATGGAGACAAATAACATGTAATCACTACTCTGACAAGTATCATTCTCGTATTTGGAAAGTAAGCGAAATGATGATGTTAATTTGATATCGTAACACAATATGCCTAATGTTATTTTCCTTGTTTCGTTTTTTTTTTTAAATTAAATTTTAATATATTTAGTGCGATATGATCAAACAGTTCTTGCGGTATGTTTCTCCACAGAACATAAAATCATAGTAATGGGACATACTGACTTAGAGAATACATTCCTGAAGAAGACTGATTATTGGTATTTTAATTGTTGCGGTACTTAAAACAGTCAAACAATAAATCATTGACCGCAATCTGCTCGTAATTAATCAATCCTTTCAACATTATAATTAGCCGTTTGGCTTAGTCCACTGACAGCACTTTCCAGGTCGAATCAAGCTCGCAAATTCCCACGAAAAGTTCTCGATCACGTAAGCAAACATCTCGATAATTTTGCAACAAACAAATTAAAAAGTATCGCAACATTCAAATATAAGTCGGTAGCGGTCCAGCGATGGAATTCAATCGAAACGCAATCAGACAATCGAGTTACATCGATATAGATAAATTGTTATGACTAATCGATTAGGTGCCGATATTGCACTCGAATCAATGGATGTCATAGCAATACTTTTAAAAGGTCTATCGGTTCTCATACTTTTTAATGTGACTCACAAAATAATGTGAGCTAGAGTGGGTGAGTTGCCGAATGTAATCCGTCTAACTATGTACATGATGTAATTTTTTGACCGACTCTGTTCTCTAACAGAGGGAAGGTACACATATTACCACAATGAGGAACGCATGCTAGCGTCATTATTTTTTAACCTTTCGTGTGAATATGAGGTGAAGTGAAATGTTAAACTGTGATCTCTTATGTCATCTGTTCCAGTTTCTTATTTAATTTTAATTGGACTATCTATTGTCACCTCACATAGTGCCTTTCTTGTTTTGAAATTGATTTCCTTTTGCGGAATAATTGCTGATTTAAGAACCTACCTTTTAAGGGTTCCGTAGTAAACCAGAAACTTTTAGTTTCACCGAGTCCGTCTGTCTTTGTAGGTACTAGAAAGCTGTAATTTGGCATAGTTATACTGTTACAGCTTTTAAACTGCTTGACTTCCTCTAGTGGTTTTCCATCTAGATTGTGTGTGGCATCATCAGCTTGGCAGCCTCGTGGTGGTTGTTTGAGGACTTGCGTCTTGGAAGCACTGATCACTAGACCAAAGCGTTGACAAGCGTCATCGTTGCTATCGGACATGAGACACACATCGTCAGCGTAAAGTATCTCCAGAATGAAGATCTTTTGCAGTTTTGACTTAGCTCTAAGCCCACCTACACCTACAACTCTGCCGGTCAACTCTACTCCTTTAGCTGTGACAGTAATAACAGTTTATTTAGATAGATTCCTGGCAGAATTTTGGTTAAAAGTTGTGCCGGTTTCCCCACGAAAACAACTAATCTGCACCTAGTGTTTTCCCTTTTTTGTTTGGAGGCTGGGAAATCATTAAATGACTCCTCCCACTCTGGGCGGAGCGGACGGGAGTGTCATACTTCTACTGACAAAAAATCACATGTTTCTTTTTAGCCCTTTGTGTCCGAGGCCGCGGTATCTCTTTCGAAATTAATGTTTTCCCTCCGAAAAAGAAGAGCCCTATGTATATCTCATAGCTACCTTTTCCCCTATGTTGGGATCGGCTTCTCGTCTAACCGGAAGCAGCTGAAAACCAGTATTTTATGGATGAATTAATTTTGGAATAGGTAATACTCACGAGACTTTCGGGCCACTGAGTACCTGTAATTACTGTCAAAGATCTTCAAATGACAGCCGGGACCAACTGTTTAACGTGCTTTCCGAGGTCCGGAGGAAACTCGGTATGGAAAGGGTGGTCGCCCACGAACCAACCTAGAGGAGCACGGCATAACCTAAAGATTAATAGAATCTAAGTAAATTAGGCGTAAATGTAAATTAACAAATTGTTTTAGTATAAAATTTTAAATATTGTTTAGAAATCTAGTGTTATTAGAAACCATATCGCCTGTGATACAGGGTTTACCCTAGTACAGACATAGAACTTTGTTGTACCTACGTTATTTCTAAGATTTATATTCTTCTTTCTTTTTTTTTACATTGCCCCACACTAGGAATTTCTCCTGTATCGTGGGTGCATTCACAAACATATAAAGTCACTTACACAAATACCCAGACCCGAAACAACTATCTGCAGGCCATACAAATATTTGTTCCGTGCGGGGATCGAACCCGCGACACGCAGCGCAGCAGTCCAATCGCTTAGCCACTGCGCCAACCGTGCCGTGCCGTGCCGTACCGTGTATTTTACCAATTTTAATTTTCGATAAAATTTATTATTATTATAGCCTAAAGATTGATTCGAGCGTCTGTTATTATTTAGCCACGAACTCCTCCACCTATGCCTTGCAAAAGTGTATATCACATTTTTTTCAATTTCAAATTGTTGCTAATGCTACGCGCATTTGCAGGTGTGTTCACGGGTTATCGCATTATTAGAATAATGACCGGTAAAGAATTGAAATGATACATTTCATTAATAAAATAATCATACTGGTAATCAAGTATTAAAGGCAATAACTTAATACAGATCTACAGTAGATCTAATAACTGTGATTCAAAGCTAAACAGATATTTATCGCAATTCATTCTCGCATCATTGAGCTTAAGCAGTCGTGAGCTTATATTGTATTGATAGACTTTAATGTACACTTACTTGCACTTTTATTTGGCTAGATTATAGTGTACTTTTTGCTATGAAAATGCTTACATACCACCTCAAAGCTATACTTATTACTTTAATCGCCATAATAATTACACCCGTATCTATAAACAACTCAAAGTGATTATGAAAGATGGGATATTTTCTAGTTTAGTTATAGAACTTAGAACTGGCAAAAGTTAGAATTCTTCTTAGCCTAACCCTTGCAAAGTAACAGGTGTCATGTTAAACCAATAAGTGGCACTTAGAAATGTATTTTTTTTGTTTGTGGTTGGTTTTTTTGTTTTGGTTAACGGCAAAGAAACTCTATGGACACATAAATACTGGGCATTGCATTGTCATCACAGCTTGGGATGTGTAACTTGTTGTTTTACGTATCGTATTGATCAATCTGATTAAATAAGGAAACTGTAAGGCCACTTACTTATCACATAAATTTGATGAAACCACTTATCCATACACACCTTTGCATACATCAATTTAATCACGTCATTAGAAATACAACACTAGTGCTCGTGGTGTTTTCCAATGTCTAATGTGTCCCTCCCTCCATACAACAGTTTGACTTTTACTATACGTAGAAATTGTAAAAAACTGTTATAAAATGTTAATTGACTCCTCGCAACATACGAATGTGTGTACGAATGTTTCTGCGAAATTCGCATAGTTCAGTAATAACCATTTCATTAAAAAAATTACACGGAAGCACCATTTGACATCATGACACACAAAATGGTGGGGCTCCATTCCAGCACAATGACAGTTCGAGGAATGTTATGAGATTATTTAATAAGGAAGGCCTGCTACGAAATTCGGCTGGCAAAATATAATATAAGTATAAATTATAAGTTGATTAAGAAATTAATTCACAAGTATGTTTAGAGACTCATCGACCCACAGTCAAACCATTGCAACGGTTTTGTGGGGCTTAGCTTATAAGTTATTTACCTCTTTGGAATAAAGATAAATTAAAAATAGTAATTGCCACCTGACTGTGCCGAAAGTTTCCGAATTCAGCCAACTCTACATTTGTGTGTTTCACCATTACCACTTTCTCCGGTTTTTCATTTGAAACATTGAAAAAACTGTGCCATAACCTATAAATAGCTGAATGAACAACAGGCACCTGGTACAGACTGAATGAGAAAGGAGAGGATCCAAGTACTGCTGCAAAACTTAGCTGCTAAACCTAGGCATCTTTGCTCCAGCAGTCGACAGCAAATGGCTGAGCTGAAGGGATATGTACCTCAACAGTAGATGGAGCAACTAATGCGCATAACATAAATTATAGTCTATATATAGCACCCACAAATAATGTAGTTATCAGGCTGCTATAGAATTTTTAGAAATTAGTTAATAAGTTCCAGAGATAAGAGGTTGTTGAAAGGTTGTAGGGATCGTAACAGGTGGCGTTCTGTGGTTTCTGCCCCCATGGGAAAAGGACGTGAGTTTATGTGTTTTAGAGATTACCCCATACGTGCAAACTTACACACTTTTACATCTTTATAACATTAATATAGATAAATTAACATTTCATTGCAATGCAATGTACTACTATATAACTGAAGATGACTTTGTGATCGTATACCGGATCTAACGCTGACAGTCACGACGTGATCTTGAACACTGAATTCTTTAAATTACACGCGTTTATCTCTTCCTATTAGATTAAATTATAATAATGCACACTTAATTTAATGAATAGGATGCATGTTAAATATATTTATTTCGTAGATTCCAGAATGCAAAATAGGTTTATTTTGAATGTGAAGAAATAAGAATTTTCTTTGTCTCCAAATGGTGTTGATGATGATTGGAATATTTTTAAATGTACATTTTTCAGCACACTAGGTAACTCCACTAAGTAACTGAATACATACCAGAAAAATGAATGCTGCGCAAAAAAACAATTGATTGACTAAACATGTCCTACAAAAAATACTAAAAAAGCACACAAAACGAGATGACCTTTTTTATCGAATTCACACCCATGGTTCGTATATCGGATAAATATGAATTGTTTATCAAAAATACTAACTTGCACTCTAAATCGTTCAGGTTAGGTTAGGTTATTTTAGGTTTTTATTATTTTTGTTTATCGTTTGTACATTTCCGCAGACATGACCTGTGAGGCCATAATTATATTTTTTTTGGTTAGGTTATTTTAGGTTAGGTTGTTATCAGTTTAGTAAAACAGTTCTGCAAAAAAAAAACAGTAAATTGAAATTGATTTATTTAGTGTACAAGTTATAATAGTATTTTTGGTTAAACTTTGTAATATTTGGTTCGAAAAAAAGGAATATTCAGATATCAATTATTATTTAAATACATGCCATGATGATTTAGTTTATTAAATTCTATGAATATTGAATTGTTTTTGTTTTCCCAATTTATGTATACTTAAGTGATAAAATGTAAATGTATGACTCAATGTATCGTTGCTCACAAAGACAAATTATGATCTAATACACGTGCAATTTATTTATTTAGTTAAATAAAAAAATTGTTAACAAGATTTTTCAATGCTTTGGTACCTAATAGTTTTATTCTGAATGCAAACTAGATATCTGTTATGGTCTTAAAGTTGAGATTTAATTTTTCAGTAACCCGTATCATGTTTTTCTAATTTTGTTCCGAGACATGAAATATAAATGTAACGTTAAAATAAATGTTATTTGAATACACGTGGCCGAATTTTTTCAAACTTAAAGACAACAGAAACTTTAGTTACATAGGCCGCACTAAAATTATCGGGAATGGAATATTTCCACTGTTCCTGTCATATTAAAATGTTTTTAATTGAAAACTCCTTGGTTTTAAAAATCGAATACCATTTATTTATTTAAAAAAAGATTCTCGATCTTGTCACAAGGTTTTGTAGTCGTTGAGAAAATGGAATTGACTCGAGAAAATTCAAGAGCGATGATTTATTATGACTTTCGAAGTGGTTTAACACAAAAACAGTGTGTTGACCGGATGATTTCTGCATTTGGTGATGAAGCCCCATCCAAAACCACAATTTATCGCTGGTTTGCTGAATTTCAACGTGGACGTGTCAAGCTCAGTGATGATCCCCGTCAAGGTCGTCCAGAAACTGCAGGATCCTTAAATGCTGTACAACATCGTATAAGGTGTCAGGTGACGAATCACTTCCTTGATTCCCGAAATTTTCAGTGCCGCCCTCGTACCTACTTGTTTATGGCACTATTTTCCACAGACATTTAAAAGTGCTTTTGCTAGATGAAGTTAGTAGCATATCTACACAAGTAAGCGCCTAGCTATTACCGTCTAGCAAATGTTCCACAAAGATTTATACGCCAGCATAATTTGAAAGGCAATCATTGTTCTCACTAAACAAGTCGTAGCGCCTGTTAATAAATATTTAACTAATAGTCGCGTAACAATACAATCGTTTTACTATAAGTATTTAGGTACAACGTACGAAAAATAGAAAAGCGAAGAAAACAAACCTTATTAGTTTAAGGTAAATGTACTTACCTACACCTACAAGCGACTGACAACATTAACTTTATGCACATAAGGTTATGTTTCGGATAGAGCGCAACTTAGCTAAGTTTAAGTTTGCGCTTTAGCGACCTCTAGCTGTGTCTGAAACTGAGGAATCGAACCACCTAAGACTCCATACTCGGCAGACGTACCAGTACCACGACCAGGCAGGGCAGTTAAGCGGACAGACAGTTATTAAAATTAAATTCAATCGAAATGAATACAGTTTAATAGTATCTATTTTTATTTACACTACTTATCTCATAGGTTTTATTCTAGAAATATTTACAAACTTAAATAGCATAATTTGTCATAATTTCTAACTATTTTTGCAAAATTTATTCAAGTTATTCACAAATCAATATATTTTACCATCAATGACAATAAATTCATTAAATATATTCACTTCCATATAAATAATGAGGTTTGAATTTGTTTAATTTAAAATAGAGCAATTTTAATATTCAATGAAATGATGTCTGTTGTGATGATGATATCATTTCTAAATATAAACTACGGAACCTATCGTGTATCACGAAGGACAGTGCATCATTTCCTATAAAAATATTTTTGTCCTTTTAAATGTAGGTACTCGTATTTCTCTGAACCCATCTAATTCTGAAAATTAAATACACATTAGGTACCCGGAAAGAAACGGACCCAAGAGGATCTGCGACCCATCATCATGTTAGTTGTTCGCAGATCCTACATTTAGTTGAAGTGCATTTTGATGCATGACACGTCCTCATGAAACTCTCCAGGGTCCCGGCTATTCTTCATAAAATATATTTTACAGTAGTTACGGGTGGGTGACCCCACCGAGTTAGTGCTAAGAGATGAAGGTTAGATAGGCGTCGTTTCACGAAAACCTTTTTAGCATTTTTTTGTTTTTCATGCAAAAGTTTAGTAAATAGTCAATTTAAAGGTTGGCTGTTAATTAACAATACCATTATACTGCACTATGTATCATGAACAAGGACGTGGCAATATGGCTATGTATAAGGGATCGTAACAGGTGGCGTTCTGTAGTTTCAGCCTACCCCATGAAAAAAAGGCGTAAATTTCTGTATATATGTGTTACCGGCCAAACCCGATTTCAGGACAAACCAGTTTTGCCTAGGCAAAACTAGTTCGTCCGTGTCTAAACATTTTAGAATACCTGGAAAGGCAAAATAAATTGGTATTTTATTAAATTTTAATTATGATTGGTAAAATAAGATACTCCGTAATTGGAAAATAATCTTATTTATTATAATATAATATTTTTCCAAATTCTATCCAACTCAAAGATTAATATTACTACCAATTTTTAGGGGCGGCATGGGCACCGGGCCGTAGGCCGACGAAGGAGGCCGGCGGAGGCCCGGCACTTCGGGGACAGAAGATATTAGTGTTATTTAATATGCGAGCGAAGCGAGCGCGCGTTGAAAAAGCTTTTGCTTTAGGCGACGTACGTTCGACGTATTTGGTGACCATTAATCCATTTTGGTAACCGTTTTTTGGTTGCGAAATAGTTTAAAACTAGTTTATCCTGGGTGTGTGCGTGCTTATATTAGGATGAACTAGTTTGGCCTAGCCTAAACTGATTTATCCTATTGGTCTTAGGATGAACTAGTTTGGCCTAGGCTATACCAGTTCATCCGATCGTGTATAGGACGAACTAGTTTAGCCTAGGCAAAACTAGTTTGTCCTGAAATCGGGTTTGGCCGGTAACATATGCACTGTCTTCTACAATATATATTATATTAATACTGGCCATTTACTAAGCTAAGTTCACAAATAAATCTGTGGCACTATACTTAAAACTAATATTATTTCTAAATAAACAGCGTCATTGCCTTAAATTATCAAATTATTAGGTTGGTATGGTGGTTCGAACTCAAAGCCTCCGTAGTCAAACTGGGGATCTCCTTTGGGGAAATCTGGAACAGAAAAATATAGTTATCAGTGTGATTATTGCAAACAATCTTCTCTCACGTTGGTTTACAAATTTGTTTTTTAAGTGCATTCAGCCTTTGTCCCTAGAAATCCCTAAAGATATCAGCACCCGAAAATCCCAGCTTTCACAATGATTAGGTATCTTATATTAGGCAATAGGTATACTACAACTCGGTCTTTTCTAAACTTCTTCGTAGCGTATTTAAGGCAAAATGTTATATTATGTTTGTCCCAAAGTTACAGCTGATCATATCATAATTATGAAGTTAAAAACTCTTGACTGAAAATACTTAATTGCCCCTCCAAGCAAGTTAATTAGCAACTGTAGAAAATCTATCTTAAAGTGCCTAACATTGCAGTTCTTAATTTTTATGTAACTCCAATCACACAATTACTATTGTCAACCTAAACTCTTTTTACTGAAATATTTTATTCAAGTTTTCTATTGTTACCTAAGTACATTATATTCAAAATATAAAAAGAGAATTACTGAATTGACGTAAATCGCAAAGAGTAAGAGACAGAGGACAAACAAAACGTCTTTTTTCTACCATTACAGACAATAGACCAGCATACAATACGATTACTAATCGTAGACTGGCACTAATTAGACACAATAGCGTTTGCACGTATCCGGTACTTATTCCAACACTGATATTTTTTATACGATATGTTAATACTATGGTTATGCCAAAGACAAACGCAAAGAATAAAATCTAAGTGATCTATGATGGTTATCGATGACAATGACCCATTGAAACTCCATTTAAGGTTACATTTTAATGTTTAATGAGTTCTAGCTAATTATTAGTTACGTGTGAAGGTTGAATATGTATCACATCCTGAACTTGACTATTTGATATTGCATCGCGGATTTGACAGCCTTTGACGGCTTTAAAAGGACACATATCCATTTTCAAACATTTGTAATTAATCACACTTTGATATTAAATTGCATCCTGATGTTACCTATGTCCAAAAGTGGCAAGTTATTAATTAGCAACATAGGTTAGCGGCTCGTTGTAACTTTAATAAAGATCACATAGTGGAAGAGATAATTTTGGCCATCAAATTGGTAATAGCTTATAAATCAACATTTTTTTCTAATACCATGACATATTTTAACTTTGAAACCGTGGTATCTTTCTGAAGCAGACTAGGTAACTTATGTAAAACCAGTTAATAAAGTACATATACTTACAAAACGGCGCTGCCGATGGATAAATCGGTTGAGGATAATATTCAGGCACTTCCACAGGCACAGGCACAGGTATTTGTTTCTGGTAGTAAATTGGCTGTAATTGCTGGGGAGGCGGCGCGGGCGCAGCATGATGCAAGTTTGGTGCAGTCTTGGACACCACCGCGTTGAACCCGTGGATGGAGTCCGCTGTGTAATCCACTGTGCGGATGGAACCGTCTGGCTCTACGAGCGAGTATTGTCCTGGAAAATTACATTAAAACGTGTTATCTTTTTGATTTTGCTATCAGAACAAGTGGCCTATTTTTTATAATACTCTTCGGCAGTTATGATTGAGACCTATTTAGTATGGTGCGATCCTATTGTATTGTTTTCGGGCTGCTACTGAAAACATCCTTGTGAAAAAAAATACTGACCAATTTTGGAACCGAACCCCGGGCCTCTGCTGACCGAGCTTAGCAGAGGCTAAGGCTTTAGACAACTAGACCGACGTGGCGAGGAGAGAAGGATCAGTGTGTGAATTTGTGATTCTCCTAAAAAAAAACTAAATGTGTGAAGAATGCAAAGCAATTTTTATTCACTTGTATTAATCGCTATTTATCCTACGACGCTAAATAAATACTGAGATTATCATCTGCTGTAAAAAATCAATATCTTAATATAACGAAAACCCTGTAATCATAAGTTAAACAATGAGATAGCAAGTAACTAACTAAACACACTACAGTTACTCATTAAAACTGCGTTAAGTGGCTCCAAAGTGCCATTCTCATGTCAGTAACCATAAACAAAACATCTCATTATAGTGTTTAACGAAAGCGTAAGCTACACGACAATTATATCAATTACAGCATAAATAATACATTGACTCATATCAACGTTAGGTCAGCAACCTCAAACAAAGATGTGAATTTGGAAATCGCTTGAGAAACGCCTGTTTTTCACCTGTTTTTACGTACTTCATATGCGTTTGTATGTGCCAACGTATCGTTAGTAGCGGCATAGATTTCAGAACAATGCATCAGGGAGATAATAATGTCTATCAGCTGGTATTTGTACGTGAATTGTACGGATACTGAGTAGATAGGGTATAGAAGGTCCGTACAATACAAGCAAAAACGCACGCACGCAGAAAGTAAGGACCAGTGGACTCGTGAATGGCATTCGGTTGGGATAGATTAGGATCTTCGTACATAAAGCCTCGTCAGATCCTCGATTAAAATGATATAAAGCTCAAGTCCGGTCCGGCATGGAGTATTGCTGTCACCTTTGGGATGGCTCAGCCAAATACCAACTTGCCACACTTGACTCTGTAGAGCGCAGAGCCAGGAGACTAATTGGTGACGCTAAGCTGGTTGCCAAGCTACATAGCCTGGCCCACCGCCGCAAAGTCGCTTGTCTGTCGGTCTTCTACAGACTGTACTTCGGAGAGTGTGCGCAGGAACTCCACGGGCTGATTCCACCATCTCCCTTCTTCCATCGGGAGACTAGGCGTACTGCAGGTTATCACCCATACCTAGTCGATGTTCCACACATTCGAACGAAGCGCTTTGCTAAGTCCTTTATTATGCGCACAGCCAAGGAGTGGAACTCCCTGCCTGCGTCGGTTTTCCCGAGTTCATATAACCTCTATCTATTTAAGTCGCGAGTAAATAGGCTTCTTCTGGGTAAGCTCGTTCCATCGTCGACCTCATCTTTGCCCTTAGGGTAAGATTGAGGTCATGAGCAAGCCCATTGCAAATAAAATAAAAAATAAAAAGATGTTATTTTCGCTTTTTAAGAAATACCGACTTAACGCAGTGCACATCCAGTTGATTTAAGTATTGAATGACTTTGAAATCTTACAGAAAAAATCATTAAAAAGTATGTCAGGCTTAAAGTGGTTGCTTCGGGGGATACCAGCACTGAATCAGGCGGGAGATCGGCTGGAGGACAAGGTGGAGCATACCGTGGAGGTATGCCCCGCTTGGGTGGAGACCCGCCGTGTTCTTGTAGCGGCGATTAGCGGCGGCGACCTCTCGTGTCCGACCCTGGTGCAAGCCGTGGTCCGGGGCGAGAGGGAATGGGACGCCCCTCCGCCTTCTTCTGCGAAGCTGTGATGCTAGCGAAGGAGGTGGCGGAACGTAAGAGGGAGAGAAGTTCTCGTATACCAAACACCGTGGGAGCCGCCACGGGCATCGGGGACCACGTAATAGCTTCCGGCCACCGTAGGCGCGGGCCTGTGGATGGTGAGGCTAGCTCGCCGTCCGTCCATCTTATGACGACGACAGGTCGTGTCGACGGCGCGTTCGTGATCCACGCGCGCCTCAAAGAAATGTCAGCAACATAGAAGGGGCCCGCAAGGGCCGACGCCCGTCGGGGCTGCGGGTTGTTCGAAAGAGATACCGCGGCCATGAGTGGATTTTAGTCAGTAGAAGTCTAACACTCCCTACCGCTCTGCCCAGAGCGGGAAGAGTCATTTGATGATTTCCCACCGCCCACAAATAAAAAAAGAGTTAGGTTTCTTGGTTGAATGCATAGGTAATATTTGTATAGGATATTACATCTAAAAATGGAAAAATAAAACAAACTTTTTAGCAAAAAACAAAAACCGACTTCAAAAACAAAAAAAGTAAAAAATAAAATCAAACCATCAAATATCACCGACTTCATAAGCAAATTTTTCTTCTGAAGTAAAGTTTTCACCTTTTTCGTTATTTAAAGTCGGTTTTTTCTTAGAAAAATAGAAAAAATTTTAGTGCATTCGAAAGTTTTACAAAGTATACGTTAAAATAATCTTAAATTCTCAGTAAAGTCTCCTGAGCAGCAGGAGGAGTCATTAAATTTGATGATTTCCCAGCCTCAAAAAAAAAAGGCTAAAAGTTGTTTATGTAATTTTTATATAAGTACATGGTTAATTCGTTTGGAAGCTAAATCATAACTGCACCTAGTTTTGCTCGTTGTTAGGAGCTAACCTTTTGAACTATTCTGTTATACGAACATGATCAATGTACTACGTTACCGGTAGAGTATCAAAAAAGACTTCACACAATGAATAATAATAGGAATACTGCTTGATGAATATTAATTCTAATTTGCAGTGTTAGTAATAACGGTGACAATGATTTAAAGTTATGTCTTCCGGAATGATAGGTACTATGTGAAACGGTATTGTTTATTTTTATTGGTTATCAATTAATGCATGTTTGGCAACACACAGCAAGGTTACAGAGTACAGCTTTATTGGTGTTATTGCACCTTTTAATATTGATGACATTTGGTCAGTTATCACAACATGAAGAAGAAAAGATAGAATTATGGTGTCTTCAATTGGATGCATTTGAATACCACTATTTCATATGACACGTGACACCTATCTGATCTCTACAACCCAGTTACACTCGGTTACTCGAAATCTTATGGTAAGACTGGTAACGGTCTTCTGGTTTCAAACTACATTACGTCTGTCAAAGGTCTGCAAATGTCAGCCGGGTCCAACGGTTTAAAGAGTCAAACGGTATGGGCGTAGAAATTATTATTTAGCCAGAAATTCTTTTAGGGTAAATAACGTAGAAAGAGCAAATTTTTGGTCACACGAAGGATTTATTTATCTTAGAATAAATTATTGTGGATAAGGTAATGCCGCGGTTGACCACTGTCTCTGACTCAAAGATACCACTACAACTTTCTTGGTATGTCACCTTTCACGCTGTCCATTGATCGTGTCTTTGGTATTCAGACATAACTTAACACTACGACTGTAATCCCCGAAGGGTTAGGCAGAGATGTAAATTTCGCCAATTATGTTTAAGTCCCATGTAGGAGACGAGCCTATATACCAGGTTCAATCCAGAGTCCGTGGCTGCTACTGAGAAATTCCAGATAGAAAACTTATTAACACTTGAATTGAACCCAGGACCCCATGCTTAGCAGTCGCCCTTGCGACCACTTAGACCAACTAGGCAGACAACCAGTAGCAGACTTTGGGATTCCCCTACTGTTATATCCTTCCATATTCTTAATCAAAACTATTTTTACGAAACCTAAATCATATTACATCCTACTTACTATGAAATTAGTTATTACAACTACAATCTCTAGACTTACCTTTGACCACATCTCCGTCTCTAGTTTCATGTTGCGATTTCACATCTCCGGTAGAGTGATCTGCTACGCCGTAGTTGAAAGCGTATTTTGGAGTATCCTGAAAAATATTATTATAATTATTTTGTACTTAACTATCGATAAGCAAGGATGGGAAAAGTCTTCTCTAGGTCAGGTTTTCTCATCTGACTTCAGTTTTTATAGATCGTAATTGACCGTTGAAAAAATCACTCACATGAATAGTAACACACACAACATGAGTTAAGTAAATTCAATTTGAATTAATTTCAGTAATTACTCCAGTGTCCAAGAAAACAAGATGAAAAGTAAGAAGTAAAAAAACTCACATAGTATCCATAAGCAGGCTGACGATAAACCTCTCCCGGCAATGCAATTCTTGGCGCAGCCAAACTCCCGCCAAAACAAACGACCAAAACGAAGCACAGACAACGACACATACTGCCTAAGTAGCACACACTATAGTAATACAACCTTCTTGATCAACGTCTACTCCTTGAATACCACAACAGTAGGTTCACAGGCATTTATATCTGGCCTTATTTGATGCCAGCCTTGGTTGGTCTATCTACCGAAAGCCTTCCGAAAATGAAGTTTCCTTTAGCGTTTCGTCGCAGCTAATTGAGAAAATTTTCGCACGCTACAATAGGTCGCATACTGATTAGATTGCTTAACTGATCTAGATGATGTCTTATTCGGTTTTGTTTGTTTAATTAGGATATGTATTTATCGCAGTAGTAGGTGGTGAATTATTTTCTTCTTATTTTTGACATGTGACGTGAAGGTTGTCTGATCTCCTTACTTGTCTATCTCTTATGTATTGTTTACATCGACTGATTAAAGATAGTTAGAAAATTCGAATTTTGGCATGTAAGACTATATTATTAAACCTCATTTATTCCGGAACGTTACGAAAGTTCAGACCATTAGTCTAATTATCTTATTTCAATGAATCTAATTAGATACCACTTCACAAGTAGACCGCAGTTGAATATTATGCACCAACATTTTCTGGAAAATTTTATGTGTCATTACTTTAGCGGATAAAAGAGTGAATCGTCTATGGCAGAAATAAATTGACTGCCTGAACTCAACCCTAATTTATGTAATTCATAAAATTAAAACACAGTTATCTTTGATAGAGAGGCTGCGTTTTTTATGGATTTGAAATGTACGTATTGAGAATTTTTCGCCCGCTTCATAAGTTCTGTAATTAATTTCTATTTCGTACCATATAGTTATTTCTTAGTTTATTTAGCAGTACTTATAATATAATACTGAACTTGTCCCTGAATCAAATCGGTGCTTACGGTTTACAAGCCACAACCAAAACAGAGGATCCATTTATGGGGACAAAATTAACATGAAACTTTATACAACTTGCAAGGCTATGCGACAATAACTGGAATAAATACATTGTTTATTTTTTCTATGAAAAAAAAAAGCGTAACAGAAGTGTTAGAGTTACAAAAAACAGTTGACGCAGCAGCGGGTGTAATTGTGTTTTCAAAACTTGGACGCGCATATTGGACAATCATTATTACATCGGCCCGCAATCACCCACTGCAGTCTCTCCTCCCTTTCTTCTGCCAACCTTTGCTCATCCAGCTGTTTCTCACGATTCACGATATCGTCGACCCAACAAGCTCTGGAACGATGCTGGTTTCTCCGGCCTAACCTTGGCCAGCACTCGGTCAAAGTCTTTACTCTATTGGGCATCGCCGCGTCTAGCTAGATGTCCTGCCCCTAACTCCAATTGAGGCACACCGCCTGGTCCTCAACGCGGTACACTTATTGGAAAAATACCTTGGTAAAGAGGGTTCCCTACATTACTTCGAAACACTATTCTGCGAAATTTTTTTCACCGAAAACTATACATCGAAGCCTTGATACTACGACGTTGTTTGGTCTACGCCTATTTTGTTCGATGTTTCTTTACGCCGACAACCTTACATCGTTGTGTTTCACCAACGTTTGTTTGTTCCATGTAATGTTACTTCGAAAATATTTTGCCAACATAATAATACCTTATTTTTGGCTTAGCGTTTTTTTTTTTAATTGGAAGATAAATAATAAAAACTCGGACATTAATAAATCCTGGATAATGAAGGGGAATGAATCTTGAACGGAACTGCAGGTTCTGTTGAGTGTTTATTAAACTCTGAACGTAGCCCAACCCTTCTGAAAAGAAGTGTGGGAACTGCTACTATGTCATAACGTTCATTACCGACCGGTTATAGGCGTGTACACACGCTGTAGATAAGAACCTAGCTGTGTACACGCAACTCGTACCTACAATACACGCCTGTAACTAAATCTTAGTTATTGATCTCGTGTGAAACTCATGTCTTCAGAATTTATGTTGACTAATTAGTTAATTTTATGGTATTATTAAAGTTTTATGGTGTATTGCACAGAATCTCATAGGACGATACATAAAGTACAAAGTCTCTTATTATTACAAACTATGTACTAAACATTTCATTCGTATTCTTTTTGATAGTTAGAAAATGAAAAGATATTATCGTGTAATTGACAAAAGGCTTATTTGAACGTAACCTTTCTTTCAGTGGCATTTAATTACCATAGTTTCCTGCTGGATAAACATACTACTCTCCCAAGCTGCGCCACTACACCCTGTTCTCCAATCGTCAGTATCCAGTCTGTACCGGCCACCTGTAAAATCATCGGTCCATCCCTTCTTTTTTTTTTTTGCGGGTGGAAAATCATCAAGTAACCTCTCCAGCGAAAGGGAGTGTCTGACATCTACTGACTGAAAACCACCCATGTTCCTTCTTAGCCCTTCAAGTCGAGGCCGCGGTATCTCTTGCGAACAACCCGCAGCCCCGACGGGCGTCGGCCCTTGCCCCTTCCATGTTGCTGACATCTCTTTGAGGCGCGCGTGGAACACGAACGCGGCACGCGCCGTCAACACGGCATCGGTCCGTCACTCTCTACGTCTATTCTAACCTGTCTCCTTGTGCCAGTTATTCAATAGGTTCAATCTTATATCCTTAAATCATCACCAACTGCTTAGTCTTTTCCCAATTATGAAGGTGCAGCATGTCTTCGTCTAGCTGGATGCAGATGCTTGCCAGTATTTGGCATGGAGCGACTGCCTTTGTGATCTCCATAATCTCTCAGTGTTTGGGTAATACATTACCCCTCTGTAAAACCCATAAACTTAAATATCTTAAGAAATATTGTGAGTAGGTAATGCAAATTCTCCTCTTACAATACAATACACGACAAATATTTTCCTAAACACCTACTGTTATTACAAACACTCCGTAACAAATTGCTTAAACCCTAACAAAGAATGCCAGACTATGACCAATCTCGGTTGTTGTTAGTTCTCTGTCTACGTTCTCCGTCAACTCTCCAAAGGTTGACGCTTCCTCATCGGGACAATGAAAGAGTCCTCTTATCGAATTCAAACCTTCAAATAACGCATTTGATTCGCTATTCGATCAATGACACTTAACAAACAAGGTTGGTCACCCCTGTCTGTGTATCTTTCACGCTTTAACCGATGAAAATAAAAGGAGGTTCTTTCTCTACTGCGAAAGTCTTTGTATTGAAACGCTTTTAAATTAAGCAAATAGTGAGTAATAAAGCTATGCATATAAGTAAACTGGCATAGATTTAGAATTGAGCCAGAATATGAGGCGTATCTTAAAGAGTACGTGAAGCTTAGTCCCAGATGTCGTTCGTAGAGCATTCAGTCGTTCAGTACAAAAATCAGAAAAAAGATATCAAATACGCTTAATGTAATACACTAGTACTTTGCTGCCTCCAGTTTAACTGGGAGCCAAGTCTTACCTAGCTGGAAATAGACTAGGCACATCTGCCTAACAATAGCTAATTAGTTAGTAGTCTCAGTTTCCCAGAAGACATCATCAAGAAAATTACCTGCACTAAACACCAATTTTCTTTTCAACCAAAGTAATTACAAAACGTCTAACCAAAAACCACAGCCTGTAAAAGAAAAAAGGAGGGAAAAAACATTTGTTTAACTAAACGTCTCAGCTAATAGATGAGCCATTGAACATTTGATTATCCTCACGATAGCAAAATGTCGGATTAACATAATGTCCGTTTGTTTCGTGTTCACAACTGACTTACAACAAAGGGCTAATGAAGTAATTACGAACACCTGTATTTCGACAAAGAATTATTAGACAAATAGTTGAATAAAATTAGCATTAAAGTTTTACTTGTGGTCTTATGCAACCTCTTTAGAAAAGCCCGCTCTGTCTCACTCTTGGGTTCTGTTAAGTCAAGTCTTTCCATCTTCTACAAGCATGTGAGTCCTTCTTCCAATTTTGACGGAATCAATCCAGTTCATCCCACCATCTCCTCTGTGACAATGAAAATGTGTGTGTCATTTTCAGTCTTAGGTCACTAGCCCTGTGTTATTTTGATCCACCATCCTCAGCCACATAAAAGGGTGGTTCAAAATACTGCTTATTTAATTCACGCCACGCTTATAACCTCAGGATGCTCCATGATGGCTGATGTACTTATGTATTAATGTGACATTACCTATATTATGGTACTGTCTGGAATCAAATTAACACGCCATATGAGTCTGAACTTCATTTGCATGACAACTAGAAACTAGCTCACCGCAAGATACCGCTTGGAAACAAATGAAACATACCTCTCCTGAACACCCATTTCAACTTTTACTTAATTACTTAAGTTAAAGCTTCACATAAAGATGAAAAGGACAATGAAATACGATCTGGAACTAAAACGATTACTACACTACAAATCTACGTGCTAGGAATAGATAAGACATCTATTATTCCTTTAGAGGCACATTAAGAAGTTATGGTGCGCGAAAACCCAACGCCCATGGGGACAGAACCACGGGTGCCATTGTTATCACAAACGTCTTGATATCCCATTGTTTGTATTCACACAGAACCAAGGTACAGTCAGGAGCACCAATATGTATACACTTAACAACGTTTAGAAGCAATTGTCTACGAATGTATTGATTTCATTTTCATGTTACGTAACGAAACTAATATTTTGAAACCCATCCAAAATAAATAATAAAAAAATATTGGAAATTCGAAAGTTTGTGAGAATGTTTGTTACGTTTTCACCCAAAAACTACTGAAAATATTTGGATAAAATTTATCACACAGGTGGTTTATAACCTGGATTTAACACATAGAATACTTTTTATCCCGGTAGTATGATGCCGTGGGACTGTTGTCGAACTCCACACTGGCGAAACCGCGGATTTAGGCTAGTATTATCTTAAATAGGTAATATCTCACAGTTCCAATAGTTATTAATTACCTACACAAGAAATTCGCGTTTTAAACTCTGTGAAGTGTATACATTATTATTGCTCGTGGCTGTACACACAAACGATTTATCCTTACATATTCTGCATATGTATCATAGCATTGTGTTACAGTCCTTCAGATTTTTCTCACACAGGTAGTATGGTATTTATTACAATCTTGCATTGAAACGAATTATTTAATTTAAGGTACCTAATTATTACGTTTGGTATTCTAGTAACTGGGTACTTATTTAGAAGTGAATTACACAATTTTATTATTAGATGCAAGTTGGTATCTGTCCTTATTATTTTCTGTCTCATTAGGGATTGGTAGTTCACGGTGTGACAGTTACGTAAGTACCACACTTACATTATTTTAATTCGACCAATCAACATCATTGTATTGCATAATATATGGAACAATGAAAAACGAACTTATTTTAAAACCCATGGCTCAAGTTTTCAACGTGTGCCCTGTTATATTTCTGGATCGATTTCTATGAAGTGAGTACCTAAAGGGCCAAATATTTCGTGCTTTCGGGATCACACGTCGAGCATGACGATTTCGTTTAGTAGTTTAAATAACATTTATGCAAATAAATAACAAACTTTATAAAATATTCGTCAATTTATTTGACAAAATTGCTACTTATAAAAACAATAAAGTTACAAAGAAAACAGATGATAATATAACCAACAAAGAACTTCCTATAACGTAACATAAATCTATACTAATTCAGGTACTTCTTGTGAAAACAATTAACAATAACAATAAATAAATGAAAGGTTTAACAATCAAAAAACTTGGAGATCGATAGCTTTGACTTTTTTCCTTCCATATAACAACAATTTTTGCAAGTATTTCACGCTAGTAGCTTATAGTAAGCACTTAATTCTAATACAGTAATAAAACATCGGAAATTGGCCTTAATTGAACACGCAATCAATTTTTGTGTCCGATTGTTTTTAGGTTTACTCCAACGTGAAATTCAAAGGATTATCTTTCTGCCCAAAGTAATAGCGAAACAAAAAGTTTCGTGCTGGTCGCAATCATGACTTAAAGAGCAAAAGATTTTTACTTCTTGCAGCTGAAAGAAAATCTTCTAGATTTTCAATAATGCTTTCATCCAATTTAATTCTACTTTTAGACCAACCTATGATTTTCCAAATTTTACTTTGGGCGTCAGAAAGTATCAATTGTAACTCCAGTTGGTCTTCCTACGTCTTCAATGGCTTAATGATGAAGGTGAGCAGCCTCATGGGGTGACAAGGGAGCAGTCTTGTGGACCACTGCGTTGAAGCCGTTGTGCTTGTCGGCTGTGTAGTCCACGGTGCGGATGGAGCCGTCGGGTTCTACAACGGTGTATTGGCCTGGAAAGCAAGTTGATTATGATTAGCCTTTGTTAGATGATGAAATTTATAGAAATATTTGCAGGTAGATCTTTATTTATGGGTATTATGGACATTCTAATTTTTTGTGTTTTAGGAATCAAGATTTTATTATCTATTATCTATGATACAAGCTTGTAGAAGTTATGTCATATTAACAAAATTACTCTTGGTCTACAACAACTGATTCTAAAATTCATATTTTAGTCTATGGTAAACAAAAGACATGCAGAGTGTCTCTGTTTTGTACGTGATTTAATTTTAACGCAACAGTAGGCTTTTTCCGCTTATGCGTATATAGGCGGAAGTGATTTGTTTGCTTCAATTCTAAATAGGAATTTTTAACTGTACCTTTGACTACGTCTCCATCCCGACTCTCATGGTGAGTCTTGATGTCACCACTATGGAAGTCGTTCACGCCATACTTGAAGGTATATTTCGGATACGCCTGAAAAATTAAAAGTGTAAAAGTTAAAACGCAATATTTTAACAAGGAGTCGCCACAGACCAAAGAGAAGATGGATGGATGGTTTCCCCTTTAATTAGTGAGAAGTGGCACAACAGCGAGAGAAGTGGAAAATATGGAGGACATTTACCAAGAGCGGGAGAACTACTAAAAAATAGCTCTTTCAATATGATTACTAACATGGACCTTTATTTTGACGGCATGGTTGGCGCAGTGGCTGAGCGATTGGACTACTGCGCTACGTGTCGCTGGTGCGATCCCCGCACGGAACAAATATCTATATGGCCTGCAACTATAGATAGTTGTTTCAGGTCTTGGTATTTGTGTACGTAAGTTTAAATGTTTGTGTACGCACCCACGCTACAGGAGAAATTCCTAGTGTGGGGCAAAGTTTTAAAAAAATAATTGTTTCTAGAGACAGGATTTGCGCAGCAGATGTCAATAATACAAAGAAAGTTAAACCAACAATCCATAACGCAAAACAAAAAAAAGACGTGTGGCACAGCCGTTTTTATCAACTTATGCAATTATAATTATTTATTTATTTTATTAATGCAGTATTTTTTTTCCTTTGTTTTTTTTTAACTGTTGTACATTTATGATAAATACCTATACACCTATATACTTTCTCACAAACAGCTGATTACGATAGTTTTCCAATACAACCAATGCCACCTAAAGGCGGGTTGCTGAACTAAAGAGACAAGCGTGATATTTCAAAAAGTCATTAAAAGTTCTGGTATTTATCGATAGATGGAAAAACTAAAAAGTATCACCGCTGTGCCGGTCGGAGTGGGGGGTGTTAGGTTTTTTTCGTTACGGAATTTCTGGATTCCCCACGCTCAAGGCCCGCGATAGAAGCTATGCAATAGCTTAAAAATCAAAACAAATCAATAAAACGTGACGCACAATCAAAATAGAAAGATGAAGGTCAAAGCAATTTCCCCTAAAAGCAGGTTAACTACACTATTATATAACTCCAATGTCAAATGTTACCCGCATGCAAATAGTAAACTCGGAAGTGTCGTTCATACGAGTTCCATGCAGTGAAACCGTTGAACCACGTGCCATTGCGCAACTTTTCTATACTATAACTTATTGTTAATAAGCATAAGCGAAACACGATTTGATTACAGGTTTTGCGTTTTAAGATAAACTTCTTCAATGCAAATGTTGCTGACAGATGCTGTCACGAAATGTGTGAGCGAAATGTCATAATGTCACCGCACTGTCGTGTCACACACTCATACATAAAACATAAGTTTTGCAGTTTTATCTTTTTTGTATCCCATTTGTTTCAAGCATACATTTTTAAGCATTTTAGTTTAACTGAATTTCTAAGAGATGTAGGTTTGTTCATAACGGCAGAACCACGTCCTTTATCATTACTTATCGAATGTGACTTTGAAAAATTAAATCACTTTTGTACTTTCAATTCTAATAACGCCATGCTTTTCCATCTTAGACCACTCACTGTTAACTTGCGCACACAGTTCATCAACAAGCGGAACGTCGCGTCACACAGGAAACGTGATCTTGTCGCAATTCCTGCTCATTCACAAATAGACATACACATAAATACAAATAACTATGTGACGTTTTTATGTATACTTATGTCGAAGTAGCTTTCAAACAAGCCATTGTTACCGAAGGGGAAATTGGTTAGGAAGTAGCGATATTTTGATGTTTACCACTTACTTTATGGTCCGTTTTTACGACTTACAGTTAAGACTTCATAATTTTACTGACGATTTACGACTTAAACGATTATGATGAATGTATTAAGTTTAATTTGAATACGTAACGTAATTTAATGTATGTGTACTAATGGTTAAAAAAAATATTTGAACTAATAAAATTAAATATTAATATTATTTTATAACACAGAAATTAAATTTTATGGTAAGTGCGGATTTACTTTTCCCGTATAGGTAACGACTGGTTACGCAAGGGATTTTCTTCTGCTATAAACATTGATGATTCAACTGGGATTACGATTACATCTCGTAAAATTATGCAAGATTAGTTTAGTTTCACACAAATTACTTTTGCATGATTTAATACGTGGCAAAGCGTAAGCTTTACCGTTTATGAAACTATGTTAACCTCAAAATTTAGCACCTTTAGGTTACTTATGCTTTAAAAGTAGTACCAGAACCCTATTAACAAAAATTTAATAAATAAATTTTATATTATTGCTTAGTTAAAAAATACTCTAATTCTTATGTTTTGTAATCATTTTTCGGTACTTATACCATTTCCTTATACATGCACTCTTGACGACCTTAACCACGCCTCTGTCGATGCAATAAATGTGGCTACCTACTGGGCCCAAACCGTATAAGATTGAAGTAGAATCGACAAGAAAAGATGAAAAAGTCTCTCCATACATAAGAAAAGTGCAAAACATAAAAAATACTGGTACAGAACGGTTGAATGGAAAACAAGATTGTGTCGAAGAAAGTGTGTTCAACGTAACACAAACCATTGGACGTAGTATCATATTACGATGTAAAACATTCAAGAGCTACAAACGTGTTATGTATGCAAAGTTCATAGATGTGAAATTGATATTTACAAACTGATCCCACCTAGGAGTTTTTAGTAATACTAGGATTGTCGTCAATCCTACTTGGAATTTAAGTGGAAGAAAACATTACTGTGATATACCCGATCCCGTCCTTATTCGATACCCGTAAATTACCAAATAAAATATCAATATTCTTAAACCTCTGAAACCGGGATACCAGAGTAATCCGTGTTATTGATATTTGCAACAGCGCCTGAAAAAATGATGTTGTTCTGGTTGTGGTTTGCTAATTTGACAATATTGGTATGCTATTTTTTATTTTTTTAGATATCTTTTTCTCTAACTACCTACCTACTTACATTACAAACTCAAATTCTTTCACAAAAGTATTACATACTTTGTAGTTTCTACTTCCGAAGACAGTAAATCAAAATCGATTACGATTGCTATCTTCCTATCATAAATCGATAAAGTTTTACACAACACTGAACAATAACGTGTTATAAGTTTATAACGTATAACAACGTTACTTCACTCGTTTTTTCGTTGTTTCTTATTTACTTTTACCCATGTTTGGACTGGCGCAGTAATTAAACGGTTATACACATAGACGTAACGTTATTGCATTATGCACTTGTAACGATTTTCGTAATACTGGATTACTTACTGTATAACAAAAACACTACATGACCTTCTAAGGAAATTACAAGAGTTAATAGAGTGTTACTAATTACAGGAACGATAAGCGGTTTTGTACCCAAATATTTGAAGTTTTTTTGTTGACCACAATAAACTTTATTTTTGCGTTAGGTATCATGATTATCATATTCCTGAAAATCATGTTTTGACTGCATGCCCTGAAACTAGTACGTTAAGTGACTTTATGTAAGCTACTGAAAATTCAATAAACGTGACCTTAACTAAGTTATATATCTAATCTTCTGCTTCTTTTTCGCAGACTTTTTCTAATCGTCATCTGCCTAGGTTTTGGCCATGTTGCGGTCGATTTCCAATCTAACCGCATGCAGCTTAATACTAGTATTTAACATAGTGTGTCTATCTATCTGACCTCCAAAACCCAGTTGCCACAGGGTAATACACCCTTTGAAAAGACTGATTGTCAGACTTTCGGGCCACGGACTACCTGTACGACTGCTAAAGCTATATATGGTAGCCGGTACCAACGGCTTAGCGTGCTTTCCGAGGCACGGAGGAAACTTGGTTTGTATGAGTGGTCCCATCCATAGACCAACCTACGCAACCGCGGCTAAATCTGAAGATTGATCTGATCTTGTTACTACGAGTATTTAGCCACGAGCTCCTCTGTAGACTTTTCTAATAAACGGTTGCAAGTCACTCAGCATACTCACATAATAATCAACGTGTTCATCTTCCGAGATGTGATGGTGTTCGTAGTGCTTGGGTTCAGGGTGCACAATCGTGGCGGCCGGCTGCAGGTCTGCATGGGAGGTCCATTCACCCCTGATTGGTCGCAGGTTATAGAACACCCGGGCGTGTGAGCACGCGACTAGCGTCAGGGCTATTATCACCACCTGGAAATGAACGGGATAGATATTATAGAATAGAGTAAAATAAATCCGAATACAGAATTACGCACATAACATCACGCCTGTAATCTCCGAGTGGTGAAGCGGAAGTGTACCCATTGGTACACCCACATTTCGCCAGTTATAGGGGGCGAGCCAGACTCCGTGGCTGTTATTAGGAAATTCCGGATGGAAAAACCCCAAAAAACTCCTTGCCCCACCAGGTAATCCAACCCAGGACCTCATGCAGCAGTCGCGTTTGCGACCACTAGACCACGTCAAGAATTTACTTAAAAGCAAAAAAAACTCTCTGTTTTATAATTCCTATCTTCATTTTACTGTTGTTATTATCTTTAAAACTATCGCTACAAGTCTATAAACTTAACAGAGTATTCTTTCTTTAAGCATCATATTGGCTCATAAACACCGGTTTATATACCTGTTTGATATTGGTGAACTAAGCTTACTATGGTAACTTTCTTCCTCTTTGATATAAATCTTTGTAACGATTATGCCAGTTATTAAATTATCTAAATTATATACTATCGTTAACATAATGCTAGATCTTTACAGGCATTTATGAGATGTTATGTTTTTATAGTTTTGCATAAAATTGTTAGTGGTCAATGTTTGTATTCTCGATTACTTTCTGTTTTGATTATTTGTAGTGATTAATATGGCTCTACATTCTTATTTTTACTTTGAGAACCAATTCTGAAGGACATTAGACTCCCGTACGTATAAACTTAAAAATACAAGCTGTAATTCCATTGTGGTTATTTAGAGGTGTTTCTGACAAATTGATGGAACTGATAATAGTATGCGAAGGTTCTTAAAAGTACGGGACCGTTATTAGATATAAAGTGTAAAAAAAATATATTGATATCAGCCTCAAAGCTGTGTACAAGTACCTACCTCGTGTAAATCCTTTGTCGCAAAAAATATATACATATAATAGGTTGGAGGGAAATGGTTTAAAATTCAGTTGCAAGATTTGACCAATACATAATTATTGACTAACTAACAAGGCAAGTTAAATAAAAGCTTGCAAAATACGGGAAACCCTTTTTTTATAGTGGGTGGAAAATCATCAAATAACCCCTCCCGCTCTTGGGAAAGGGAGTGTCAGACTTCTACTGACTAAAAACCACCCATGTTCCTTTTTAGCCCTTCATGTCGAGGCCGCATCTCTTGCGAACAACCCGCAGCCCCCTTGACCTGAGAATTTAACTATCGGTTGTAAGTTCCTATGAGATAATATCCGGGTAAACTAACCTTGGGACCACTCTGGACTAGGGTGGCACTATACGGAGCACAATAGAAACGACAGGAGGAGGCCTATGCCAAATGGCACACCGAATTACGTGACATATTATTTGTTTTTAAATAATGGTTATTGTGAAGTACGAAATTATGAAATGAAATTGAACTAATTTCCGCCCTCCACGTGATCTCTTCGCATGAATGCGAAAGCTAGTAGCTTATAAAATACCTCATTACAAATTCCTCTATCACCATTACATAAGAACAAAACATAAACAACAACAAAAACAAAGCAAGAATCGAATAGTTTTTCACAATCAGTAATGATTACTCTGAACTCGAACACAATGTCACAACAGATGTTTCGAGCTATCTTCAATGAGACAATCGTGTGTTTTTACACTTCTTGCCAATTTTCTCCCACACGCTTTCAAGACTCCATTGATGGTTATTCAGAATCAGTTTTTATTTATGACTATGCCATTTTAACTACCACTTTTGTTTTCACTTGAAGTTCTAATGAACTCGTGTGTACTAGTGACTGTGAAACAAGGGCCTTTGAATGGTGTTGACAATGGGGCGCTCTTAGTAAACATAACATTATGCCTGTAATCCCTGAAGAGTGAGGCAGAGGTGTACCTAATACCTTTGGACGGTGAGTAACCTGTGGACTGTGAGTAATGGCCTAGCTCGCCGTCCGTCCGTCTTATGACGACGACAGGCCGTGTCGACGGCGCGTTCGTGTTCCCCGTGCGCCTCAAAGAGATGTCAGCAACATGGAAGGGTTCCGCAAGGGCTGCCGCCCGTCGTGGCTGCGGGTTGTTCGCAAGAGATACCGCGGCCTCGACATAAAGGGCTAAGAAGAAACATGGGTGGTTTTTAGTCAGTAGAAGTCTGACACTCCCTTTCGCTCTGCCCAAGAGCGGGAGGGGATATTCGATGATTTTCCACCCGCCAAAAAAAAAAGGTGTACTTAATAGTCGTGACTGCTAATGAGAAATTCTTGATCGAAAAACCCAATAACACTTTATCAACCTAGGTATCCACAACAGTCACACAACAGACAACAGTCGTGCTTGCGACCACTAGACCAACGAGCCAGTCTTGGTAACATTTGAGTAGTAGAATTGAAAACAAAATGCCAGCGTCTGTTCATATTTTGGCCACAGATTTCTTGTGAGATTCTCGGTTCAGGGTCGATGTCTTATTTGACCTCAAAATTGTTGAGTATTTTGGAGTTTTTCAGGAAAATTCTCCGTTTCAGCTAAATGATTACACCTGGCTGATGAAAAAATATTATGTTAACAAGTCTATATCATCACGGCTGTTATCTCCGGGGCGAAGGGTTTGGCAGACGTGTAATTTATTAGCTATAGGACATTCATTCGATATTCCGATATTTCACCAGCTACACATATATAAATCCCATATAATATGGACCGAGCCTTTTGCCGGGCACAAAGGAAAACTTTGTGCTGGTACTGAGAAAATCCTGATGGATTTAAAACACAATGTTACTTTTCCCGACATGGGAATCGAACCCAAGATTCGTGACTCAGCACTAGCTATTTACCATCCCTTGAAAAAACGAGGTACCTACATAGTTGATTTTTATTATTTAGTCGTTTATTGCCCCTCATCTTTTAATACCTAATTAAACATGTAAACGATCAAAGGACAAATCACAGTTGATATATTAGAGTAACTAACGTATCCAATGATTCAAATGCGAATAATGTTTCCTGCTGGATATCTAAATTTAATTAGAAAAAAGTTTAAAAAATTCTTGTCATGAATCAATTTTACATTGCCCATGGGAGCATAAAACCCTCTGATACCAGATTAGGCAACCCACACGATAAAGAAAGAGAGATTCAAATTAGAAGTTATTATCAACAATAACAAGAAGAAGAAAAAAGTAAACAACTGAACCGATTTTGATGAAATTATGGGCCAATTAGAAAGATCACATTAAAAAATATATCACGGTGGTTTTTAAAAAGAACCGTTTTGAGAGCCTCCTCCTTTTTTTGAGGTCGGTTAAAACAATTTTGAATTCTCTTTTTGTTTTGAAATATGTTTATAAAAAACTTGTTACATTGTCTTCTTCTTATATTAAAGCTTACCTTGTAGGCCATTTTCGATGAACTCGTAATTAACACCACTGCGTCTAACTAAAGCACGATCACTCGATTCCTAATCGATTTAAAACAAAAAATCGAATGATACACTCGTTTCGAAGGCTGAGTATCGAATGTGGCGAGTGAAACTACACGCTACACTTATATGTGGGTGGCTAGGGTGGTGGGTACGGTACATGCCGGGGAAATTATATCAAAGCAAGCTACAGATGTTTGTATTATTTTATCAATAATCATATTAACATGGTTTTCGTTTAGCTATTAAGTAGTACTGGGTAGATTCTAATTTAAATTAACGAAAATTATTAATGCTATAATTGTCTTTCTCAACGGAAGTGTTTCATATGTCATCATCCTATTCCCAACTACGTATGTTTTGGTCCACTTCCAGTCTAACCGGATGCCACTAAATATCAGTAAAAATACAGCATCCGGTTAGACTGGAAGCGTGGAGGTCAGGTCAGTCTAGGTCGTAACTGAGTAATATGAAACCCCTTGGTAAGACTGGCTGCAAAAAGTGTTTCCATATGTAACTATTAAAATTAGAATCATAGCATAGCAAAACATATGCACAATCAGCCTGTAATGGTCCCACTGTTGGGATACAGGCCTCCTCTCTGTAAGAGGAAGTGGGCCGTCATCTACCACGTCGGCTCAGTGCGTTTTTGGTAGACCAAATATTTAAACCTAAGAAACACCAAATGATTTAGGTATCTGAAAAAAAACAAAACATTTCTTTCTATCACATAATTATTCAACTAGTGTTAATCAATATAAAACCTAATAAGGCACAATCGTGCTCACCAATACGGGTTATATCATGCTTGCACGCCTATCACTTAGTAAATATTCTCATTACATTCAGCGGCGTCCAGCGGTTATCAACACTGCATGCAATAAATAGGCGCTGCGCTGTTTACTGAGCCATAGAAGTATTAATTACCAATCGAAAGAAACCATCACGAATCGACATAAAACTGACCTCTCTATAACAACCCATAGTGGTAACAGAGACAGCAATATAAAAGTCGATGTCGACGTAGTAAGCACTAAACAGATTGGTATTGAATAACGTTAGATGCTTGATACACTTACGTCAGTTTGTGAACAAAAATACAACCGCAGACGATAGACTATAGCATTATAAATTTATAAGAGAGTTTCCTGGTGTGAAGAAATTGTGCTCTAAGTAAGTTTTACAAGAACAATAATGTGTCACCAATGCTAATATTATTGTTGTTTCTCCTTCAGATTTACGAGTATTTTTAATAATTAATTATTGCATGTTTGGGGATCTTGCACGCTATGAGAGTCATTAAATATACTTCTTTTTTTTTGGCGGGTGGAAAATCATCGATAACCCCTCCCGCTCTTGGGCAAAGCGAAAGAGAGTGTCAGACTTCTACTGACTAAAAACCACTCATGTTCCTTCTTAGCCCTTCATGTCGAGGCCGCGGTATCTCTTGCGAACAACCCGCAGCCCCGACGGGATCAAATATACTTAACTTTTGGCTTTAAATGCGAAATTCTGTGACATACCGCTAAAACAGACTTTTAAAAGTAAGTACTGCGTTAGAATTATTTAAATTGACAGCAATACTAATCATACCATCATCAACCGCGCCGTTTTAGTGAACAGCAAACTTCAAGCTGATATCGCAAAGGTAAACAAATTGTAAATTAATCTTAGTCTTCCTATCCTTTCCCATATTACTAGACAATTCTATCATCTTTCATTAAGACTTCCTCTCCCTCTCTATCCATCAACACATTTTATATTTTTTGTTATTTTAAATTAATTCCTCAAACAATCCATCTTTCATTTAAACTTCCTCTACGAGTATCTCCCCACCCATACATTTTAGTTGTATCGCTCTTTCTGTCACATTCGCTTTAACCCTCCCCATCACATGAACATCCCTAGTCAAACGAATCGCTTTCAACATTTTTGTCACCGGCGCCACTTAAAACTTCACTTCAGCATTCCAATTCATTGTTAAACAATAACATGACTAATTACTATGGCGACACAGATGTTATTCTTGAAGTACACAAACTCCTTGTTAGTCCAAAACAATTCACTACGTTCACGGTCCCTTTCTCAAGAAAATTCTACCTAAAACAATGTTTTCGATTACAATATGTCACCTAATAGGCGAGAAGGTTCTCTTACATAAGTTGTGCGCGATTGCTAGCCCACTTTCCTTGTTTCACCTAATTATGTGACAATGGAGTAATGTACGTTATGTGTCCAGAAAATAATAACGTATGACGTAAATCAATGATGTTGATATTGTGTTCAAGATTGGTAAGGCATCAATTTGTCATGGTTCGATTGAGAGCCTGTGGTAGGAAGCCACTGGATGATTAGATACTTATAAAAGATAAGGTGAACTGGTTGTTAAAGGAGAATTAGCATTAACGGTTGATGAAGTAAAGTTATTGCTTGTAAAACAATTAACTCAGTTGCAAGCATTTATAGACCTACTATTATTATAAATTGAAAATAGGAAAAATGTTAGTTACTTGTTCAAAGACAAAATGATTACGTAGGTCATTTGAAACGAACACATACACTGCTCAAATAAATAAGCCATTTGAATCGAAAATATCAGTATTTCTCCATCACGAAAGCTCTAAAACAGAAGTCATTTTAAGAATTTTATTACAAAACTTAATCAAATAAATAAATAAACTGCACTTATTGTGTATTACGAATCGACATTACCAAAAAAGTACCTGCCTTACCTATAATGACTAAATGTGTGCATTACGATATCTATTGGTTATGCGGCCTAGTTATACAACCATAGTATTTTGCCTAGCATACTTTGTTTTGTTATCAGTATGGTGTAGGAACTTATTGTCATTAGGTATACATTAAACTTTTCCGGTAAGTCTTTTCATCATGCCTCATTTGAATAATTAATCTACCGGTTTCGACTACTTGCACAATATACTTCTCCTGGTGTAATAAAAACAAAATGCAGGCAAGTATGTGCGTAATCACACTTCGTTTTTCGCTTAATTAGATCCAATAATAAGAATGGCCTAGTCCCAGCCAGCGTCTATAAAAAGTGCTTGAATATACTAGTAAAACTGGGTGATTATACCAAATTATTGACACGAACGAGACACACATCAAGTCAAATCAGTCAATTAACAGCTTTATCGGTATTCATACCCGTTATTTAGCTTGTTTGATTCCAATTATTGTGTTTTTGGTGGCAAAAACAGACTGTTAAAATGTGGTGTATTATGGAATGCATCTCTACCTAGTCCTTCGGGAATTGGCATGAGTACGATAGTTCAATATCGTACTCTTGGGCAAAGGCCACGTATCCAGTTCTTCTACTTCTCTCGATCTTGTGTTTTATAATTCTTCTTATTATCTATGCCCTAACCAGGGCTCTTTCTAGAATGATAGTTAGATTCTTAGGTGATCAAACAATAACTGTCAAACAGGAAAGTGTGAGACTGTCAAACAATATGCGTGTGCGCAAATGCTCAAACGGCATCCTCAATAGTGTCTGCCACTGACAGTAACCACATCGGGTATGAGTCATTTACTGTACTTACTTTATTTTATGTAACTTCAATATCATTCTTTACACCTCATCACCACCTTTTTCATAATTGTAAAGAATATTTCCCCTAATGTAATTGAACTTAAGAAGTTGTGGAGCCTTGACACAGCCAGAAGGCGACGTGGAAGACCGCGCACGAGACGAGCTAGCTGCACAAAACCAATGACCAGTGGTCCATTTTGGCCCCTTTTTTTTTGGGGTGTGGGAAATCATCAAATAACCCCTCCCGCTCTTGGGCAGAGCGAAAGGGAGTGTCAGACTTATACTAACTAAAAACCACCCATGTTTCTTCTTAGACATTTATGTCGAGGCCGCTGTATCTCTTGCGAACAACCCGCAGCTTTGGGCCTGGATCGAAAAATTTGGAAGACATGGGGGGAGGCCTATGCCCAGTAGTACGAAGACACGGGCTAACAGTAACAGAATTGAATAGGTGTAGATATCCAAGTTAAAGGTAATTTACCAATATTATGTCCATCTTGTTCTTCCTGTTCTGTGGTCCATCTCTTATCTTGATGGTGGCTCTACACCTATACGTACACTGGTCATGGTTTAGAGGTTCTATTACAAAGCTTTAATTTTTTTTATTCTTCTGTTATGTTCTGACATTTGACATTTAAATTTTCTGTGTTTTTTTCAAAGTCATAATTTGTCAGAGTTTTATAGTTTTTAAAAGATTTTAAACGCTTTATTTTTACTATATTTCCTTCAAATATGTTAAAAAAGGTAACGTAATCTTTCATTAATCGCTACTAGACTAATCAGACCGGTTTTTTAATCATATTAGTATTCGCTTTGCACTAGTAATTTCGTCACAGCGTCCGGATGCAAAGGCGATACATGGCCGTACTGCTAAGAGGAATAGTACGCTTTCGCTACATATAAATAAATTCCAATGTTTAGAACACAAAGAGTAGTGACGAAGAATTGTTTTAGCATTAGTAAGCAAATGGAGTAACAAGACAGCTCGCTAACCCTCTACTACTTTGCAAATATACAAATGTGGGTCCCTATTTAACGCTTAACGCTAACATGGGGTAGTACTCTGTAGACACATTTGTTCGTAAAGACTTTCGGGAATTTAACTGAGTAACCTAGATTAAATTATTTCCGCATTTTGTTTATTTTCTCACGTGAACGCCAAAGATTTTAATCATCATCCACAGCCTGAATTCACCAACTGCTGGGTATAGGCCTATCTTTTCTTGTACCAATCTCTACGGTCCTATGGCAGCCTGATTCAGGTTTTTCCCCCGATGGCTATTATGTCGTCAGCCCATCTCGCCGCATATGATTTATTTTGCTATTTCTTTGACGACATTATATGATTCTAACTAACTTAAATTAAGTAAGGAATTTAAGCGTGACTGTCACTAGCAAACGCATAAAACTGTTGTTTTATTTCTCAGATATTCATCGCAATTAACATATTATGTTGCATAGTCTCAGCTAGGTTTTACATCTAAAATAACATAAAGGTTTTTCCCGCGGCGCCTCATCTGTAGTTCTAAACCGTCGCATCTGGATCAAATAGGCCCAAGACAGAACAGAATGCAAACTACAGTTAGATAATACAAAGTAGAGCACTTAGCGTTTGTTGTAGCTAAACACAGAACAAATGTAAGGTTCGTGTTACGGTCAGTAGCATATTTTTTCTCCCGTGTTGGCACAAGTACACGGAAATTAAAAAAAATTAAAAACTTTCAGATGGGGGGAGGGTTCGTTTAATGATATGATATTTGAACATATAATTACTACTATGTACATACAGCTTTATTGATTTGATGCAGTTATGTCAACTACATCCAAACTGAAACTTTGCAGATAACGCATACTTCATGTTATCCCAGTTTGCATTTTTAGACTCCCATGCTATTTTTTACTAATTAAAATGTACATTACAAAATTTGTATTTTAAGGTAAAGAATGTCCTTATGCCTTCCGACTCAACAGGCATAGAATCGAAGACTCAATGCTCAGTTTGCACTACACAGACAAGGTCGAAGGAACGATCGATCCTTTATGCATCCGATTCTGAACGTAGTATTTGCAAAAGTTGCCGTCGATATGGTAAGAGCAACATACAAAGTTTCTACAGCAAAATTAATACCAGACTATTGTGACTTTGCTCTTTTGATTTATTCTGCCTGTACCACGAATCGCTAAAAGCGTTCAGCGCTGAACGAGATTCTAACAAAACATGGTTTTGTTTCTCTCAAACTTTTGAAGATAACAGAGTTGATTATAGCCCTAAACGCGGTGATTAATGTGTATTTAATTGTAAGTTGACCATAATTTCATAACAGCCGTTTAATAAGGGGTACTGAGATGACGATGTTCTAATTAACTAAGCACTAGATTTTGCCCGCGGCTTCACTCCCGTTATGGATGGATATTACTCCAAAGAAACGTGTGACACTGGGTACACTGTAGCTTCCCACTAGTGACAGAATTTCTGGAATTAGATAATAGTTCCAAAGATTATTTTTATCTACATCAAAGCTTTACCTGTTTATAATATTAACATAGATATTAATTTTGCTGCTATAGATGTTGTAAGAAAAGACAGTATTGCAAATGGCGACTACGAACCTGAGAAGGAATTCGATGTTAATAATGAGATCCCAAAACAACAACTAAAGAACATCAACGGAAATACAGATTTAGCAAGTGGAGATCGTAAAAATAAACTATCAGCTCAAGGTAATAAGAATATTCAAACAAGTTTATTTGTTTTGGCATTTTATTAATAAAGCCTTTAATTTTGTAGAAATAAACGTCGATGGGAAGAAATTCTGTAATGAAGAAGATACATTCATCAGTCAAAAGGTATATACTTTTAACGAATACAGTTTTGAAATAGATAATGAAGAACACAACATTACATGGCATTTAACATTTGTTGAAATTTTTCAGGACCCGTATTTAAAAAAGAACAGTGAAGTTGTTATGGAATATAAAAATCCTCACTTTCTGGAAAGCAAAACAAGCATAAGCACAAATAATGCTACTGATTGCTCAAAAAACGAGAGCAAAGAAGACATTGAAGTGGAAAACTGCGAAACAGATCCAAGGTAAATTACTTTTTATTGATTTGTGGGGCAAAGGATTTGAGACTTTGCCGAAATCGGTTAGTTAATGAAAGACTATTGTATGCAGTACCAAAATGGTGAATGTTTTGTGGTTGAGCAGTTTGAATGACCCCTAAATTAGTCATGCTTTAGGTGCTATTTTCCTCACAACGCTGAATTCATTCACATCAACAACATTTTGTGAATGACTTTGTGCTTAACAATGGTTGTAAGGTGAACCTGTTCCTAAAAGCAGAAATTTTATTTCAGGCCAGTGGTATGCCCTGTAAGTATCTGCTCAAAGATTGTAACGATTGACTCATTCATGTTACATTTTCTCTTCGATCACTCCAAAGTCCCAAGAACAACTTTGGATGACACGGTGCATCAAGAAGTTACCCTAAGACCTGCGAATTTTACAACAGAAATACAATGTGTCGCTTCGTTTATTATGGAAACACGAAAAAGGTACTTTAAAGTATTAGACGCAAAAATAAATATCATCTTTTAATGATGGACATTACAAAATAACTCATGATTTATGATTTCAGTTCTACAAAGAAGAGAATGGAATCAACAATTTCCGCTCGAAATTCCAAGAAGGACAACAAATTATTACTATTGTTGGCTGTTAAATTGCCGATAAGTTCCGTAAAGTTGCCAAGTGTCAAACGTGATCCATCGGCAATTTTCACCAGGAGTATTCACACGCAGACCGACAAAACCAACGACCATTGCTCAGGGGTATTATGCTATAATAACCTTTGAATTCATAAAACATAACATCACGCCTGTATGGGGTATCGTTTTACCCAGTATAAACTGGGTTGTGTAGGTCAGACAAGCAGTCGCTCGCGTATGTAAAATACTGGTAGTCCTCTGTAAAAGGGAGAGACACTCGTGCTATCAATCGGGCATATGTCATTTTATGGATATTTTGAACCAGACCTCGTCATGTGTCATTGCACTACATAATTATTATTTTACAATCTTTTGTACCACATTTGTTGCAAATAAATAATTTTGACTTTGACTTTGTCGGGCATACGGCAGACATGTCCAGCTCAGTCCCACTTCAGTTCAGCGGCTTTTTAGGTAGGTATGTACGAACATTGAATGTTTTCTTCCAGATTACTACAGACAATCTCAGCAAGACTGGTGGTGACTACAAACCTTGTACCAGCAAATCAGTGCTTGATGAGAACGAAGTTTTTATATTATGGCTTTGCAAATTAGATGATGCAGAAAGAGTGTTTAGTGTAAGTGAACATAACCCGCCCCTTTTTGGCTTCGCTGCAGTCGGATAAAACCATCCACAATGTGCACCCAGGTTCATTCGATTCCCGTCGAGGCTGCGGGTTGTTTGAAAGAGATACCGCGGCCTCGGTGAAAGGGCCAAGAAGGAACATGAGTGATTTTCAGTCAGTAGAAGTCTGACACTCCCTAAAAAAAAAAAGATTCATTCGATTCGAAATATTTGGTTTCATGATAAAAAATTTGCAGAAATGCAAACGTAACCAAAGTTTTGTAATAATTTTCTGATATAAATGTGTCCATGGAGTTTCATACCCGTTCCTCTCCATAGATGAGCAACTACATGCCCTGTAGACCACAGGGTCTACACAAACTACAGTCCCAGTCACAGGACTGTAGTTTATCGGGTTTTTGACGATTCTGTAGGTGGCTTACTTCAAATAATGCCCGGGATACACGAGGCCAGTTTTTCAAGCTAGGATAGCAAACTAGTGTCAGTAAGCTATTGCTTCGTGTAGACAAAACTAGCTTCATTTTTAGCATGTTTCAAGCCAGGGCAGTAAGACAGGACAGTTTATTAGAGAACTAGCTTGGTGTCCTGGCTTGAAAAACTGACCTCGTGTATCCGGGGCATAAATTGTACCGCAATAAAATCTTGCGAATTTTAAAATGTTTTTATTTACTTTTTTAAGGTAACTATTTTAGGGGAGGACAAAAGACGAGGCTATTGTTACATTGGTGATGCCATCCACGTAAGAGACAAACATGATCCATTTATTCTCTACCACAAATCCGAGTGCTTAATTATCAAGGGATCCGCTATCAACCGCCTCTTCGATCCCAAAGGTCAACTTACTGCTATAGTAAGTCATATAGGATGATTATATAATAAAACATATTATAACCAAAAACATCTTTTATTGCTAATTATAACCTATTTGTTTAAAACTGTTCGCAATACTTGTCAGCATCAGCCAAGTCATTGGCAACACTTCGCATCTTTCGATTTTCTTTAGCATCGAAATACACGTGAACTTTTTCTTTGCCACATTTCTGAGGTTCTTTCAGTTCGTTTTGGTAAAAAATCTCATAATCCGGATTACCTTTGAAAAGATTACTTTTACGTGCCTGTTTGTTAAAAACTTTGTATGAATTTGTGAGTTCGTTGCTCTTGTATTTAAAGTCAGTTTGTAATTCGGGATAGGTATTGGTGTTCAGTAGATCTGTAGCTGACTGCGCATCAGATTCTGCGTCAAATTTATTCGGGGCTTCCTGAACAGTAGGAATAGATGGAAATGGTTCGTCAGATGACTCTACCACTTTGATGCTCTTTAACTCAACCCTGAAATTAACAAACTTTATATCAGTAATCTTTATAATAATCTTTATATTTTTATTCTTTATATATATTTTATGTGTGGCTTCCATACAAAAAAGTTCAAACCCCTTTGGTTTGAACTTTTTTGTATGGAAGCTGGCATATCGACCCACCGCCATTATGATTTTTTTTTTAAATCACGGCCCACGATGAAATTAGTATGTATGGGTAGAGGACACCTAGACGAATAAAAAAATGTCATGCAATATGGTACCCCTTTTTTTTTTTTTTTTTTGGGGTGGGAAATCATCAAATAACCCCTCCCGCTCTTGGGCAGAGCGAAAGGGAGTGTCAGACTTCTACTGACTAAAAACCACCCATGTTCCTTCTTCGCCCTTCATGTCGAGGCCGCGGTATCCCTTGCGAACAACCCGCAGCCTCGACAGGCGTCGGCCCTTGCCCCTCTTCCATGTTGCTGACATCTCTTTGAGGCGCGCGTGGAACACGAACGCGCCGTCGACACGGCCTGTCGTCGTCATGAGACGGACGGACGGCGAGCTTACCCATCACTCACCGTCCACAGCCCCGCGTCTACGCTGGCCGGAAGCCATCACGTGGCCTCCGACGCCCGGAACGCCTCCCGCGACGGCTGGGACGAGAGGTTCTCTCCCTAACATGGTACCCCTAAGTGTCACATTATCGAGATATTTGAATCAAGAGATCGACATATGAGTATAATGACCACATAAAAATAGACCTTTTACGTGTCTATAGGCGTTGATTATTTATATTATTACTGTGTATTTTACCCATAGCTTGCATCATCTGCATAATACTTCACTTGGATGGGGTTGCCTTCGTTGTCCGTGTATGTGTATTTACCCATTGTTGTTCCATTGGGGAAATGCTTTTCATCCTTTGATTCCGCCGATTCAATATCATTCTTTTGAATAGGGTGGCCTGTAAAGCATTACAATTGTAGGTATGAATTCAGTCTTTATCAGTGATTTCAGTCGCTCCATGTAAATGCTAATTAATACGCATATTTTTCTCTTAAACGGAGTTTTATTATGTATTACATTGTAGTAGGTACTGAAATGATTTTAATCATACATCACTAGTGTTGTATGCGCCAAAATCATGGCGCGCGGCCACCGCAACGCAGTGTACAAAGGCTCTTCAGCAAAATCAAACGTAAACTTTTCATAATATTGAATGTTTTAGTTACTTACATGCCACAGCCGTTATTATTACCAGTGGGAAAATAAAGATATTCAACACATAACTTTTATTCAGTTCGATACGCTTCATTTTAATAAAATAAATAAAAATACTTCTTTGACGCAGTTTGCTATAAATTTCAGTTTGTCATTATGACATATCAATTTTTTTTGTTGGTTTGAAAAAAGTTTTTAATTTACTGCAATCAGATAGATATTTTTTTCTTTTCGGGCTTCATAAAAAAGGTTTATTAGATGGATCTATTCCCATCCAATACCAAGAGCTAATACCATTTGGTATTAGTTTATTTCCGAATTAATTTTCTATTCCCAACGAGTACCACATTTTTTAAAATAAAAAATCTATTACTAACGAATACCATGGCCAATAATTGCTCATGAAAGTTGATCTTCTTCTTCACCATTATCATTCCCTTGCCCTTTCCCAATTAATTTTGGGACGGCGCAGCATGTCTTCTTCCATACTTCTCTATTAGTCGTCATCTCAGCAGTCACTTCCATGATCATCTTCATTTCGTCGTATTGATTTTACTTCCATAATAACCCACACAGTTTGGGCCAAGATGGTGGCCAAGTCTATTGCAACGGATACCTGAGACACTCCCTGGTGGAGCATTCTTTAAATTTAAGTTGATGATGACAAAAAGGCTTATTTTCAAAGTATTCTAAAAAAGATGACTTGCAATATTCCAATTCTCTTATATTAATATAAAGGAATTAAGACGAGACAGCGGGTAAAGTAAACAGAAACAATTCAATTTCAATAATTTTATTTGATGCTTAAATAAATGCTTGTTTAAATACCTACTTATATCATCTAATACTATGTATATTAATAAATGCTTTTCAGGTCTAACGTTTTAATTTTACACTGAAGGTACGATTCTGAGGAGAAGATGAATGGTTTGTGAGTGGAATGATATGAAAGAAAAAGGATTAATGACAGAGTCACGGCAGACAGAGGAAATTAGAATACATGAGAGAAAGAATGGATAGATGATAGAGAGGATGATGATTGTTTGATCCTGAAGGCGGTGGCAATTAACTGCAAACCGTTATGTTGCCACAAACGCTAATAATATTTATAAATGTCTCTTTTCATTTGAAGCTACGCTCTAAGAATGATCACAGACATAAAATATAAAAGGATAAATGTTACAGTCGAAGTTGTGTTGCGTTCGAAAATACAAGCAAGAAAATACAGCGGCAATGTCGCTTGCGGTTATTGTCAGACTTAATGCCGCCGCCGCCGACATTTGCAGTCTGCCGTCGCCTTCAAAACTGTACCTTTCCCACCTTTTCATTTCAAATTCGATTTAGAGAACAATGCTCCTAGTTGGTTGACAATATCGTGGATGATTTTCTTCTTGTTCGGTTTAGCAGGACGGGTCCACGTGACGGATGACTCGGTCGGTTCATGAGCGAGTGGCATTGGGATTGGTCGAGAAGCTATCTCGTCGGAGAATACCCTGAAATTTAAGATATTGTATTGTATAAAATGTGTCAATGTTCCTTTGGCGCAATATTTCAATTATAAACTTGTATGTGTAATATTAGTGGTGATATCATCGTGAGATGCCGCGGCAATACCAATTTTCTCAAAATAATCGCAGGCGCTTTCTGTTACATGATATTTCTTTCTCAGACGGTAAAATATCCCGTCGGGGCTGCGGGTTGTTCGCAAGAGATACCGCGGCCTCGGCATAAAGGGCTAAGAAGGAACATGGGTGGTTTTTAGTCAGTAGAAGTCTGATACTCCCTTTCGCTCTGCCCAAGAGCGGGAGGGATTATTTGATGATTTCCCAACCCCCAAAAAAAAAAAAAGACCGTAAAATATGATAAAATTGGAACCATCCGAAAATATTAATTAATTTTAGTTTACCTTCTTCAAGTTAAGTATTTACTAAAGTCGGTAGGTATCGTATGGGTTTATAAACTACAAGTTAATGTGTACTTACAATGAAAGTGCCTTAGAAAACAAAATAGCAACTTTCAGTATAGCGTTTGGTAGAATGAAACGCCTGCAATACTGAGAATTAGGAAATTGTACATATTTTATATCAGGAAAAGGATTGAAGAATATGCAAACACTAAACATGTATGTTATACACAGGCTATATACGATCATTTGTCAGAGGAGAGTAGGTAAAAATAATTTAGCAAGGCTTGACTTGTGATGAGGGATGAAATCATGTCACTCAAACAATATGATCACATCGATTATAAATATTGCTGAGGGACGAAGATAAAGAGGAAGACCAAAGAAAAGATGAATGAAATGAAACGATGAAACGATAGAAGAAAAAGTACCTAATTTAAAGCTTCGACTCACAGCGGATCACGGGAAAGACAGGAAGATAATTACGAAAATTTCTAAAAATAACCGTAAACAAAAATAAATATGTTTACCTGTAACCAAGCTTATCTGCAATATACTTGTACTTCACTGGTCTGCCGTAAGGGTCTACGTAACCGTAACGTCCTACAACTGTTCCATTGGGGTGCCTCTCTTCAGACCGGTATTGATTGTTGCCAGTTGCCGGGTCTGATACGTCGTAACCGAATGATAATGTATTTTGTGGGTTTCCTGCAATGTAAAAGAAAACATTAAGAGTATATTTACATTGCTCCTTATATTATCTTCTATACTTGGAAATAAGGTGATTTCTTTGTGTAGCCAACACAAATAAAATATCTTATTTCCAAACAGGTCATGCAAAGCACTTAAGGTTGAACAAGCCGGTCATTCTTCCATACAAACGTAGTATGGTGATTACTCGTCTGTTTCACGGTGAAGATTCAAAACTAAAAATTATATTACCTGGTCTTGTCATTATCTAGCCCTGTATGGAAGCAGAATTGGAAAAAAATCATTGGTTTAGAAGTTATGAGCGTCGAAACTTCCATATTTTAACACTTATTTGAACTCATCTTTCAGCGGAAATAAATAACTTATGTAGTATGAAAATGGAAAAAGTGAAACCATACAGGGATAGATAATTTATTCAAAAGTTCAAATAAATTGTTTTAAGTGGATACATCCAGTAGTTTTTCCATAATATCTATACGCCCAAAGGTCAATTTATGAAATTTCACGCGCTCATTTTCGTTATAAATCGTCGTATAGTTCACTAAATAAATAAATAAATATGTAAATAAATAGAGAAAAACTAGATAAATGAATACTAAATGAATAAAACTAGATAAATTAAAAACATTACCAAATAACATGCATATTAGCCACGCCCGGCAACGAGTTCGAGCCGTCGGCTTGTGCAACCTTAATAATCACAGACAGACTATCAGAAAATACATTCCTCATTAGATTTATTTGCAATTTGTTATAACTAAATTACGAAAGATATTTTAAATTTCATAAAAACTTTTATCTACCTACCATCATAATTGTTGTACATGTAATTGGATCCATGTTCTGCTATGGTGAGTCTTGGACTCCTTGGAGCTGCATTTGCCTGCGCCAAAACCGAGATGACCAGAAATACCTATTAACAAAAAGGTTTATTATTCTTCAAATATTGTCTTGAACAAAAGGTATGGTAACTGATATCTCCTGGGGAAGGGCAAATGTGTTAGCTTTCCGCATCGAGTTTCTTTTTGCGGTGCAACTAAGGAAAGACTTTTACACCAGACGATGTGATGCGTGAGGTGATGTCTAGAGGTTTGTGATCACCTGATACAGTGATGACAGCTTTAGCGTTAGAGCTTTATTTATGTCCATGGAATAAAACAACTTGATTCTAATTTATTGTTCTGGTAGTTGCAAGCAGTTTTGCTCATGGCTCATTTCTGACCAGCTCAAAGTGATTTGGTGATGTGTTCTCTCATTAGTGTGATTTCGTAAAGGGCAAAAAAATACAAAGTTATCAGAGCAACAGCATTGCTGTGCGGAGGGCTATGAGACATGTTGCTTCAATCATTGACCACTTGTAAAGAACCGGATTCGAACTCGTATCTCAGGGATACTATTGAATAGTTGTGCAAGTCGCATTCCTTTATGATAGGGACACATATAAACCCTACTTGTATAGGAAGCGAAGGAGTTTCTGATTTGTTTGCATTTGGCATTTAATTTAATTACTGTTCTTAGGATGTTTGTTTCTGTTGTAGGAACCTTTCGTGTCCGATTCCGACTTTCACTTAACCGGCTTTTATACCACGTTATCACACTTTAAATAACCGTCGACACGCTAAGAAGAAGATCCAAATAATCAGTTCCCATAATGTTCGTACCTAAGCGGGCGAACCCGTGGGAGAAAACTAGTTAGTTATCAATAAATCTCCAGATATGATCAACGTTTGAGCAGCGCGTGCGTTTATTTTCCGACAAAAAAGCTAAATCGCGCTCATTTGTCTACATTAAAGTCAGTTTGAGTAATGTTCACCATTAGTTGACTGTCCGTTAATATGATACGCATGAAAACAAAAAAGTATTCGTTTTAATTGTAGTTTTTGTATAGGCAAAGTTAAATAATTAATCTTTGTGGTTTTGTTTTTATTTTAGTCTTGTAACTAGGTACCTATGTCAATATTTGCATGTGTTTTCCTCTCACGTGCGCTAAAAAAAGATAACGTTTGTCATTGCACAGTTGCAACAAGTGTAGGTACAACCCACTATCACTGTAGTTTCTATGATCTGTTGGACTACCCATGTACTACCACAAAATACATGATAGTACGCATGACGATCAATCGAGTTGTACAAAACCAGTTAGTGCAGATCTTTCGTTGTACGAGAAACCATTACAAAGCGAGGTCGTGTTATACTGTAAGTGTATACCACATCTCCTGGTCCTTAGGTAAGCCATATAACCTACTGATCACGCTACTACAAGATAAATCACAATAGTGAACCGATGCACAATTGCACATCGATGGATTGTAATGTTTTGTACGAACCACATTACCTTTTTTGGAACGAAGTTCCTTATCGCGCGTTGTGAAAGGGGACTAGACGGAAAAAATTGTTACGAAAAGTTGTCACGACACTTTTTGCTATAGTAAGCTATTGTAAGCTGTCCGGCGTCGCATGTTTCTCTGTCTGTCTCTCTCTCTCTTATAGAAAGCAAGCCAGATATTTTCATTTCTACATTTCTTTTTTTTTACATAATAAAAAATAATAACAATAACTTCGTTCCATCCGGGTGTTCCTTGTTTTGTGCTTTTACCACGTTCTATGTCAAACAGTTTTAGGCTAAATAATAAATTATACGCGACCTCTTTACTACAGCGTCTGCATGGTAGTGACAAAAACATTTTCAAAAAATGATTGGTACCAGGCTGGATTGCACCTATCAGAGACACTTGGTGGGGACCGTCATAGGTCTAAATAAATAATTAACATGTAAACACTAACAATACTTATCTAATTACTAAAGCCTCATTGTTTGTTACTAACACTAAAATACTATTGAAAGTATGGAATCTAATCTGAAAATAAAATTTATATTATATAAAGAAAAAAGAAGTAAAAGATAGCGTCACTATTGATAGGCGAGAATGGAAGAAAACAACGAACTCAATTAAATATGAGAAAAGGGCTGGAACATGATGAAAAACTATTCAAAATAGCAATTATTTTTCATTATTAAAAAAATGGAATGAAACTGCCATCACAGTGACATTTTCACTCTAGAACTTACCTTAAAAACACCGTCCATTATCCTTAATTTTCACAAATTTCACACATAAACCTGACCAGTCTGCACAGTGTTGCGAGCTTCGTCCACATGAGTGAATTTATTTATCCACATCTCCTTTTAGTAGTTTTTTCTTCATAAAAAACAACAGCCACGCACGATCCTCGTAAACTCAGTGGGTGAAGGCAATTTCGCCCGTATTCGCTTCACTGATGTCATAATAGGTAGGACAAGATAAGCTGATTTTGCCTTTTGCCATAAAACTTAGATATATGACAGCCAAAGATGGGGAATGACTTCGAAAATCAATTATAGAGAAGTTGTCATAAAGAGTGACATAATTATGTTCAATTATTTTAATAGAAATGTTCCTAAATGGTCATAAAAGATGATTCTTTGATGTTGTTAGGTGACATATGTCAAGTTAAGGCTTGGCTCATTAGAAAAGTTCGTTGCACTTAAACACGTCACTGTTTTTTTTTATTTGATCACTTTATTTAATCACTGACATTATTCTTAATTCAATTTACTTTTTAAGTCATACAGTTAATGACGATAAATTAATTTGAACGAGATTTTTAGTACCACTTTACTCTCTGATAAATTCTTTACCGAACCTAAGTTATCTCACTTTAGCGGCACTTTTATTGTTCTCCGGTTAAAAATAAATAAACCTACTTCATAATGCTAAGGAGTCATAAAAAGACAATTTTGCGTAAAAGGCGCGATACCGTAAACTCTCTGTTTTGGAATGCTCCTTCAATGGTAAGTCACCCACGCCAAACAACACAAGATACTGTGGCGAGTTGGCGACTGTTCTCTTTAAATAATATTTTATGGGTTTAAAGGAAACTACATCATCGGCAGCCATGTTAAGTTTTGCTTTATGACTTTCACACGTAAAGTAAAAAAAAATGCAAAAGCAATCATATTTATTTTTATACTCTCCATGAATGGTGGGAACCTGAGACTGTATTTTATCTGGACCAGACAAAACCATGATGATCAAGGTAGGTAAGTACACACGGCGACATAGAAAGCTCGTCTTGTTTCTGCGACAAATAAATGTTTTCTTTCTTTCTATACGCTTACAGTATATTATGATTTCGTGTACAATGTTGACGGCACGGTTGGCGCAGTGGCTGAGCGATTGGACTACTGCTCTGCGTGTCGCGGGTTCGATACCCGCACGGAACAAATATTTGTATGGCCTACAAATAGTTGTTTCTAGTCTGGGTGTGTTTGTGTATGTGAGTTTAAATGTATGTAAACGCACCAACGATACAGGAAAAACTCAGGAAAATAAAAAAATAATGAGTGATCCGCTAACTGGTTTTGTACTACTGAGTTCACTGCGTAGACCACTTTTAAACCTTATTAGTTATATCATAAGAGTGCAAAGTGGCAGTCCGTCTGTTAACTCTCAAAAATAATACATAGTATACATACATACGCTATGATAAATCTGACTTTAGCGCTTATCTTCAAAATCCAATAAAAGCAGAATTCTCACCGACACAAAAATTAAAATAAAATAATGCTCACTGAATTAAGCCATAAAATGCCAAAAGGAAACAAATCGACGATAACATGATTAACTATCCACTCCAAATTAGGATGTAACATAAAGGAAACAAGCCGTTTGTCAAAATAACAGCTTTTCTATTAAAAACTGGTTTTGCGGTAAACGACTAAATTAACTTACTAAATTAAATATATCCTAATAAAGTCAACTGAGGTTACCGACCTTCCCGTCGGGGCTGCGGGTTGTTCGCAAGAGATACCGCGGCCTCGACATAAAGGGCTAAGAAGGAACATGGGTGGCTTTTAGTCAGTAGAAGTCTGGCACTCCCTTTCGCTCTGCCCAAGAGCGGGAGCGGTTATTTGATGATTTCCCACGCACCAAAAAAAAGGTTACCGACCTTCAATGTTATTTAGACGAATATGATTCTATTATTAAAATTTGCCTCGTTGGTCTAGTGGTCGCAAGAGCGACTGCTGATCATGAGGTCCTGGGTTCGATTCCAGGGTCGAGCAAAATGTTGTTGAATTTCTCCACCAGAAATTTCTCAGTAGCAGCTACGGACTCTGGATTTGTGCCCGGTTTATGGCAATAGGCTCCCTCTATTAAAAGGGACTTGAAAACATAACTGGCAAAATGTAGTCATGTGTTTTAGGTACACCTCTTTTTGACGACACGGTTGGCGCAGTGGCTGAGCGATTGGACTGCTGCGCTGCGTGTCGCGGGTTCGATTCCCGCACGAAACAAATATTTGTATGACCTACAGATAGTTGTTTCGGGTCTGGGTATTTGTGTATGTGAGTTTAAATGTTTGTAAACGCACCCACGATACAGGAGAAATTCCTAGTGTGGGGCAACGTTTTTAAAAAAAAAAAAAAAAAAAAACCTCTGCCTAGCCTTTCGGGGATTACATGCGTCTTGTTGGTATATTATGTTTATTAAAAACCATTTTCATAATAATTGGAAAGAACAAAAGATTGGACAACACTTATGATTGCCTAAGAAGGGCGCCTCGACCAACCGGTTATCTTCTCCATGTTCGCAACTTATTTCTTGTATGCAAAATATCTGGAGAGAAGGGAATGTCATGTTACTCCTGGAGGCTAAAATGAAACGGTTTCTATCACGAGCATGAGTCGGCCGACCCGGGAGATACTTACTCGTCTATTTCGGTTCTTGAGTTCTTGACCGTCCAAATTCTAGTACCTACTTTCTTTTCAGACGCCACACAAGTTATCAACTTTCTCCCTAAAGCATTAGGTTCAAGGAAGATTGAAAAAAAATTTGACAGGTTCGGGCAACTTGCTGTGCTTGGCGTCTGTACAATAGGCACAGCTTCATTACATTTTTTTATTGATTTCTTTTTATACGTTTACGGGTTAGTTAATCTTCGTTTGTGATTGATAATGAACCATTTGTTCACTTGGCTATTAAAATGTATAATTAAGAAAAAATCTTCAGGTAGGTACGCACTTTACGAAGCTCTGGTTATATTGAAGCGAATCTCGCGCGGAATACCAACGCGAACCAAACGCGCACTGATTGTTATGCAATGATTAGGAAGTCTCACAATTATTCGCACCAGTAGGAACGCCTCGCCATCATATGTATAAGTTTTTTTTTCTACTAAATGGCATCAAACTGGCCTCTGCTTAACCAGAATATCCTGTGGGTGCCTTGACTGCAAGGCCTCCACCCCGGGCATAAAAACTTATGAACATAGTGACAGCGTTCTAAGGACGCGCGTGAGGCGTTCCTGCGGGTTACGAGACTCTGCTTAGGGCGTCACTGGGGAGGGAGCAAAGGGACAGGCCGGATCTGAGTGAGACCATAATCATGGTCAAACGGGGGTTTTATCTTACGAATAAACATGAAAACTACAGTTGTTTATATAAAGTGATTCTATTTAATAGTTACAAAATTACACATTTTATTAGTCTGAAAACACAATTGACAGGATTTTTAGTAAAAACAAAATACAATGTCAAAATATTGAGATCACGGCAAATGAAACTGAATATTTTTAGAAACACGATCTACTTCTAATAAAAACTTAAACACAATAATATGAATGGTACAATGGACCCATTTATTTATAAATAAATTATAAATGATCTATAAACACTATTATGTAAGCATTTATAGCGATTTAAATATATAAATATCGATAATTGTACTTCAGATGCTTCATATACAATGGCAAGTTATTCACTTATGTGAATAAATATCCACAAACTCTTATATTAATCAAAATAATTCTACCACACAAATATTTATAATTTTATCCATTTTCATCGCGTTTGATGTAAGCTTCCGTCTATCTACAAACAAGCCATGTTGCTTAATAAGTCGTTATCAGTCAAAAAAGTCAATATCTCAAAAGATCTCAGTCCTAAACAACATGCAGCTAATTTCGGAATTCTTTACCATCGAAACGGTGCATCCTAACCCTGCGCGTACACATACCATAGACCCTTAACACTAACATACAGTATAAACGTAACATCTAAGGAGTATTTGAGTCGTTAACATTAGGTAGTAACAAAGCGGTTAGTGTAGACCGTAGCCGTGGCCGTAGGATGCCACCGCGATGGGTGCAGCTGCGTAGTGGACTGGTGCCGCATGTGCCACCGCTACTTGTTGCTGGAAAAAGATAAAATATATCAAAAAGAGGCATGGCAAAATCAGTGATGAATATAAATGTTGATGTAGTTATAGAGAGAGATAGGAAGACCAAAGAAAAGATGGATAGAGTGTGTGAGGAATGATGTGAAGGCAAAGGAATAAATGAGAGCGTAAATAACATGGGCAGAAAAATGATGATGGCATTGAAGGATCGCTGGTAGACCAACAGCCACAAGGGTGGCCGACCTACAGAAGATTGCAAGCAAGACCTGCATGAGACTCGCACTTTGAGACTAGGGAAGTATAGCACAAAAGGGAAGACGCCTTCTGGATGGCACTGCTGCCTTTGATGATGAAGATTTCGTAAAAAGTTGAAGCATCAAAGATAAGTAGCTGGCTAGCTGCTGACAACATAATTCCTTAGTATCGAATTACAGAATCTGCCTGGCTGTTGCCATGCAGTAGGAAGTACAAAAAAAAATCTAATGGCCGCTCATAAAAAAATCTTTTAGATTTAGTCCATTTTTAGACAAAAATCTTTTTTTCTTATTATCTTAATATCTCATTATTCTCTTCAATGTTACATTTCATAAACAACTCGTACTAGAAAAAAAAATTGGTGAACCTATTTTGAAACGGTAAATTCCGAAGCCGTGGACCGTAGGCCAAATAATTTCTCTGCGCACGAATTCTGTCGCTGCCGGGTTAAGGTTGTGGCTACTCAACCGTTGCATTTCGCTGGTAATCAATTTTATGGCTGTTTTAACTCTTTTACTACTTTCGATATTTATTGACTGTATTCTTTTTTTTTATTCACCGTTTTGAAGCATCATAATAGATTCATTGATAAAAAGATCACCAGTTTGCTTACAAAATTGTTATAATATTTTGATAATGTTGTAGCTTTATTTGGACTAGAGCTATAGTAATAGTTCTTTATTCGTAAAAAAACAAAATAACAACCTTGCAGATTATATATATACCTATGACTCTATGTATAGCTATGTCGATATCGTAGTTCCCTTTAAATCCCATAGTCGCCAAAGTTAATTCACAAAATAAGATTCACATACAAACCCACACGATAATCACCACACGACCACCGCAGTCATACCACGTAAAGGGCGTTAAGATTCGAATAAAGAACTTCCGTTTACTCCTAGTACATTGCATTAATTTAATTCTTTCACCATGTTTCCCGTAAAGGGCGTAACCAAACGCTTAAGGAAAAAAAAGGAGCCACCTCGCAAATATATGAGAGTAGTAACTAAGAGAAAAACCTGACTAAACTCGGAATAACCATAAGTGGCGATGGTAATAAGGCATTCCATACCGCTTAAGTCAGTTTTATCAATGAGCACTTAAATAGTTATCGGGCATTTTTCTCGGAACGCCCAAGCGGTGTTATCTAGGAAATTCGGAGTAGTTTGACCAAGATCCACAAGTTGAAACGTTTCCTTATAAGCGCACGCGCCATTACTGTTTGCGCAAGAGTCGCCGTCGGCTCGCAATCGCAGAGAAATCGGGTTTGTGTAATGTTGGCCCATGGCAGGTTATCAGCGAATAATCATACTTTTATAAAAGAGATAAATCAGAGACTGTTTTGAGTCTTAAGTATAAATCTTAAAAGGATCCGAAAGCTGCCTAAAATCCTAAAATTCTTCGACAGAAAGGTTCCGTATGGCTATCCGACTACATGGAAGGACTCACCACCAGTTTATTTATTAATATCGTTAGATTTTTGTGGGTAACTTAAAAGTAAAAATCCCTAATTAAAATTATTATTTATTCATGTGAATGTAAGTTCGTTTATTACGCTTTCACGCGAAAACTACTTAACCGACCATTATGAAACTTTGTACAATATTCTTGGTTATTAGAAGTAACATAGGATACTTTTTATGAAAAAAAAGATTAAAAAATCCACGCGAACGAAGTCGCGGACAACAGCTAGTAATGCTATTTTTTTAGTAGTTCGTAGCGTTTGTGGTCATAAGTACTGCAGAGTATGAGGTCCTGTGGATTCGAGCCCTAGGTCCAGCAATTTTATTTTTCCACGGAATCTAGATTTGTGCGCGGTTGATGGAATTAGGTTCACTTTCGTGATATAAATCAAAATGTTGAAGAAACCTACCGGATGGACGGCATGCCCGGATTTGTGCACAACGGCGTTGAAACCGGTGTGGTCATCCGCGGAGTACGCGACTGTTCGGGTGGAACCGTCCGGCTCCACGAGCGAGTAGCTTCCTGAAGAAGTAAATAAAATGATAGTGTTATTAATTGTACCATGAGGAAAAAAGGCAAATTAAAAGAAATTAACTAATAACTGGAAAATGTAAACTCCTATTTTGAATTCATTACAAAATAAAAAATGTAATTACATCGACTTCAGGCTTTTCCGTTGGAGTAAAAGTGTCTACGTCGAGAATATTACAATTTCTATTTTCGAATGCATTCCAAATTAGGCACTAGCTTAATAGTAATAGGGTCAATCGATCGCAAGTTAGAGGTAACACTTTGACCTAACCTAATCTATGGTGGAGCAGAGTTCCTGTTCTTTGCCTGTTTATACTAGTTTAGTTACCACTGACTTGCGGTACAAAACAGAGGTAACAGTTACATAAACAGAATTCAATTAAAGGGGGATTTATTATTCATTTGCCAGTTCGCTACCATTTAGACTGTAATTACCTACTATCGAAAGGTTAAAGGCCCTTCTACACTAACCTTTAACGACGTCGCCATCACGCTCCTCCTGTTGTGATTTGATGTCGCCGGTATGCGGGTCCTTTACTCCGTAGTTGAAAGCGTACTTCGGGTACGACTGTGAAAATAAACATTGTGACATTGTTACTTTTCAGAAACAGTCATTATTAAGTTAACTAGTTAACACACCACATTTAACGCTAAACATATTTAAAATAGTCTTCATCCTGGGTTTGTTGTGTTCATCTTACTAAATAGTAGACTATACACCGTTTTTTTTAATCCCAATCGCAGTGAGGAATTTTAGGGCTCGAGCGAAGCGAGGGATTTTAGAATTTTGAGAGTAGTTAGTGATACCGATAATATAAGCACACCCAAGACGAAGACCGTTCCGTTGCTAAATGGAAAAACGGAACTCCTAAAGATTTATCCTGTCCGTCTGTCTGCCTGGATAGTAATAAAACAAAATTTTAATGGCATTTGAACTCTCAGTGCTGAGACGAGGTGCACAAAGATACCCACTTATGTGTAGGTACTAGATTGTCTCTAATCTGTGAGGTACAAGCTCAACGGTAGGTACACAGACACTGTTAAGTAATCCCTGATAATACCGTCGACTGGTTTTAGTTTTCACTAAATGGTACCGCTATCGTGCGGTTTAGGCTAATTTGGAACTAAACAAGTAAGCTTGTAAAACGGGTGGAAAGTTACTGATTGAATTTTATGGAAGCTTTTAAAAGTACATGTCCGAGCAAACTGTTTCCTTCTGTTGCATACAGTGGTTATTTATTTTACCTTCATAGATCTTCTTATATCTTTATCCTCATAGATGCCTACGCCTATAAATTATTCAATCAAAAAAAACTTTTATAAACCCAAAGGAATCATTGCCAGTATTCACCAAATTAATTATTTTACGCAAGGTACCTATATATTCATACCATCAGGGTGGTGACTCTTACGTGTCAAGTAGCATACTGCTGGTGGCATTTAAAGATAAGAGTGCATTGCACTGAAATACGCAAATAAAATGAGGTTATTTATAATATAATATACTACATTTTAGGTATGCGTAGAAACATATTTTTTAATCTATGTCGATAACCGAAAGCGAAACGCTAGACCGTGCATGCATTTAAAAGTTTACGTGATGTTTCTGATTGTTCAAAATAATCTATTAAAATTTGTCTGAATCCAAACCTTCCGACAAATAAATTAAGTTGACTAGCAAGTAGCAACCTCTCGTATCCAGACCAAAAATAAAAACCCTTATCGGTATCTAAGATATTTTTGAAAAGGAAAACCAAATTAAAAACCTGTGCTACAATACAAGTTCTTTTAACAGTTATAGAACAGTTTACTCACAATAGGCTCAGCTTGTACGGCATGGACTACTGGGGCAGCATGTACCACAGGAGCCGCATGGATCACAGGCGCCGCGTGGACCACTGGTGCGTGTACCGCGACGGGCGCATGCGCGAAGTATCCACCGTATTCCACCGGCACTGCCACCGCCACCGCTGCGCTCACGCATGCTAGTACCAAAAATGTCTAAAAGAAGAATATAAGTGTGATTATGAATTTCCTACCTTAGGTTCCAGCACCCTGAGTCGTTGTAGAAATTCGAAACTCTACAACATTATTTTAAGTATATTATTAGGCTGAAATAGATTGTCCAGAATAAATAACTAAACCAATTCTAGTTATTCTACTCTATGTTATATTTTATCCCAAATTTGAAAAAAGTAATAACTTGGACAACGCGTGACACTAAATACCTATCGAAATCGTACGCAGGAAAATGTTATCATCAGTTACTTAATTATAACAATACAATCGCCATGGTGCCTACTGCTACACCAAGCTTATTTATAACTTAAAATTTTGTACATAGATCATTTTCATAAGAAGACTAGACACGTGTTTCAGGTTTCGTATAGATATACTTAATACTAAAACAAATGTTGTATAACCGTGATAGTCACTTGTGTAGGTCCTCTAATATAAGATTAATCTTTTAAAGGTAGTATTCTAGAGAGTGTGTACGAGAATAATATTAGCTTATTAAATAATCACCCACTATCTACCCTTCATTATATGAAACAACTTGAAGGTAATTTCAATACTAAAAAAAGGAGGCAATTATTCGGCATAATTTGAAAAAGTTTCATACCAGTTTTTAATCCGGATCATGATTGGCATAGAGGAAGTAAAACACCTTACTTTTATTTATTCTGAGATAAGGGCCTTACCTTACATAGACGTGGATAGAGTAAAAAGTTGCTGTTGCGTTGATTTAAAATCGAAATAATGTTTTCAAAAGAGGTTTAATGCCGAGCTACCAACCTGTTTGTTGCCCACGGGCATGATTTATATCCCCTGACTGTTTCCGTGTTTACTTTAGAGGAGAGATGCTAAGGTTCTAACTATTGCATCATAAAAACTCTCGTTGGGAAAGTATAAAATGAATTTATGTTAATAATATTTGCTGTTGCTAATCAATGCTTGAATAGGTACCTAAATAACAATAAATGAATGATAAATTATGTAGGTTAATAGGTTTTTAGAAACACTTTTACACGTTATTTTTATTAAACTAGGTGGGGCTGGTGTTTCGTACTTGACTAAAGTAAGTAAACTAAGAAGAAACAGCAGAGTTCATGAGGTTGATCATTTTTAATTCTTCAGCAATTTCTTTTGAATAATTTAATTGGTTTGAATAAAAGATTGTTTTAATATAGGTACCTAAATGGTATCTAAAAATAACTTTGAAAAATATTTTTTTCCAGCCCTCTCTGTCTCATTATTTGGCAAAACACGATACAAGAAATAAAAATGTTTTTATTAAAAATGTAACACTTATCACGCAAAATGATAAAAGTCGCAATAAATTCGTAAACGACGCAACTCACCCGCATATTCGTATCTTAGGTGCACAACGACACTACACACTCCCGGCAACTCGACGCGGCGCAGGCGTCTTATAAATATAGGACCCCACTCTATGCACCTGGCTTAGTATGCACCTTCAGGGGACACATTCATAGATACGCTTGATACTATTCGATTGTTTTGACAGCAAAAGTTAGTGACAATTTATTTTACTGTTTTTGGTAATAAGGTAACACACACACGTAACATCACGTCTATATTCCCCGATGGGTTAGACAGGAGAGTACCCATTAGTACACCCACATACAACAAACATACGCACATGCATATACATGCATATGTTAACAAGGTACACATTGTAACAAGGAGATCGTCCTATCGCCTTCTTGATTAATTGATGTTGAGGACCAAAGGCATACGTTTGGTCCTCTAGATTAATAAGTAAGTTACAACTAAGGCTATTGATCGGTCGGGGCTGCGGGTTGTTCGCAAGAGATACCGCGGCCTCGACATAAAAGGCTAAGAAGGAACATGGGTGGTTTTTAGTCAGTAGAAGTCTGACACTCCCTTTCGCTTTGCCCAAGAGCGGGAGGGGTTCTTTGATGATTTTCCACCCGCAAAAAAAAGGCTATCGATGGGGCAGAGCCCTGGTGGAAGCTCAATTAATCAAAGACTGTCCAAAAGATTTCTAATGAACATAGACTTTAATAGGTAACTACTTAAATGGCTGATTAAACGACTAGATGGATCAGGTTTCCAAAAATGACACATAATGATGAGTGACTGGATATAAAATTAAATCATTTGGAGATCTTCCAAAAATCACCTCTACTAACTAAGAACAATGTTGCATTCGGTTTTAGAATCTGACTCACATGCAATCGTAATAAAATTACCAAATGTAATGCCATCGAAGAATTGGAGTAACAAATCGGATAAGCTTATTGATGCAGCGATCCATCATGCATTTTCACGTGCAGAATAAGCACGCATCAAATCTAAATTATGTTCATAAATTATACTTGAAATTCCTGAAGTAATACCTGACATTGTTTATTATCTTTACAGTAACATTTCACGAGAAACAGCAAACCAATAAGGCAATAAAAACCTCAGATGCTCGCTGATTCATCTGTTATTATATTATTATTATTTGTCTTGATTTATTATAATAATAAATCTATAACAATCTATATGTGTTGCCTAGAAGTCTATGCGAAATTGGGTTAATAAAATAATGTAAGTAGTACCTAATGCCAGTCTTCTACTATACCACTGCAGTGTAAAAGCTTCTCATTATTTTCAAAGAAGCGACAAGTATTGCTTTAATAACCTGCATCACATAACAACATAACATCAGACCTGTAATCCCCGAAGGGCTTGGTAAAGGTGTATCTAAATAGCACGCCCGCATTTATGTTTAAGTCCCAGGTGCGAGCCTATTGCCATCAACAGGGCACAAATCCAGCCACTGCGGCAGCTACTGACAAATTCCAACCCGGGAATCGAACCCAGGACCTCATGCACAGCATTCGCGCTCGCACTTCACTAGACCAACGAGGCAGTCCATTGTAATATCCACTTACAATAAAATTTGTCTTCAGTCTATGCCATTGTTCTTATTGTCTACTTCATTGTATCGTTCTATAACAATAGTTATGCTTTTGATAGTGCAATATTATTCAAGCAACAAGGTGTATTCCGATCTGCCCCCACCGGTCTGTCATCAGTGGTGGCAGTTGTAATTATATTCGCATTTAACACCACAGGTGGTTTGTATTTGTGGGATCAAGTAGTCGTCTGAAGCCAACAAAGAGGCTGGAGTTGGACGAGTTTTGTATAAAGCGTGACCGTGACATTTTACAGATATAAGCCAAATCTTTGCCATCGGCACTGCTTTATCAGCAATGATAGCTTATTGGATATTACAATAGGGATGTTTCCTGACTAAAAAAAATATGATTCTAATTAGTCCGTCTGTTAGATTATCGAAAAACATTGGGTATATTTTTTGATTTATCAAATCAATAAACGATAAAACGAGTCAAAGATTTGAGTGGGGGCTTGTGACGTCACTCACCGGTAAAAAATGACATACTAATGTCGTAAAACATGACGTCACACGAGTTTTCAAAGCACTGTATCGTCTTCATTGTTTGAAGGTTTGTTTACGTGTAAAAAGAAAAATATGTGTCCAATATTTTTTGGAAATCTATCTGACGGACTAATTCGATTTTTTTTGTCAACAGACCGATTGAGGCAGATCGGAAAAAAACACGTGTCCATTAGTGTAAGTGTAAACGGTCATACAACCATTACCTACATAGAAAAATGTCGATACCACACATACACAGAGGATATTGCAGAATGCTGTCCAGTATTTGTTCTACATTTTGACCGATATATTACTGTCATTTCTTAGTGTATATATTTCATTACGAAACATATAGTCCCACGCCAGTTGAACTGATTTAATATACTTTAAAGGTTTAGAAAGTGTGTTTCAGCTAATTGCTACACATTAGGCCTTATATAATGTGCCTTATGGCTATTACCTACGTGTGTGAACCAATTGACATATTTAAGCCTTAAGTTACTGATAACGCTAGAGTAATTATCGAGTCGTAAATTGGCCAGCCCGCCTAGATTTTGTAACTTCTTATCTACAACCAAAGGTCTCGATATACAGGGTGTAAATTAACCCATCACACGGCTGTGTGATGGCTAAAACAGCTGTGAAAAATTTGGAACTTTGACCCACAATATCTCCGTAACTAGGGGGTTCCCAGATATGGTCTAGAACAAAAAAATGATCGCAGTGGTGGGGAGAACAAGTGCCTTTCGTTTGCGTTAAGGGTACTTTTACACCCTATTTATGTGTAGATAGCCTAGCCTAGTAGTCTGTAGGCAGCATGTAAGTATGATGGTAGACCTCATGCCCCACACAGTACAGTTGCATTCAGTATAAAGCCATACAAAAAGCTGTATTGAAGACATCATACGACGCAAGTGACATAATAGATTCAAGACTCGGTTATTTATTACTAAATACATCGCCTTTAAACTGAACAAGATCCCACGAACTCTAAAATGTCGCTTTGAGTTAGCGCCGAAACCTATTTGCAAAATAAACATTATTTATCATTAAAACGTTTCACTTTCTAACCTACTTCAAAAAGGAAGAGGTTTTCAATTTTTCTGAATCTTTTTTTAAGGTTCTGTACATTTTTTTTTTTGTGGGGGGAAATCATCAAACGACTCCTCCCGCTCTGGGCGGAGCGGTAGGGAGTGTCACTTTTACTGACTAAAAACCACCCATGTCCCTTCTTAGCCCTTTGTGTCGAGGCCGCAGTATCTCTTTCGAACAACCCGCAGCTGCAAAGGAAAAAACGGAACCCTTATAGGATTACTCGTGTGTCTGTCTGCCTGTCTGTCCGTTCGACCATTTCCCATTTAGTTCAACACTTATTGATTACAGAAAAACTTTTGCTAACTAAAATAACATGGAAAATTTCTCAATATCTACTACAATGGCAAGGAACCCTTCATGTGCCAGTCCGTTCTTTTCTCTCTTTTTATGTTCATGTTCAGCGATAATATTTTTGCCAATTGTGAACCAATTTTGTTTATTTTTTGTTTGGAAGAGTATTAGTTCGCGGTAGTGCCGTTTAAATTTGAGGGATATTTACTGGAACCCCCTCAGTAATAGGCTCGGCAAATCTATCGTAATTGCTGCAATCGCTTAGAAATGTATTGTTTACACAAATCCTTAACATAACCATTACAACTGTATGGTTTAAAGGGGTATAATATCCCCTTTCTTATCAAGAGTTCTATAGCAGCATCTTAACACCCATCGCCGGAGCTGCGCTGTCTAGGACCACTTCTTATGCAAAGTGTATCTTTGTTCGTACTAACTCTGTTTTACGTCATCGTTGTACTGCATAGAATTTCTTAAAAGGAAGCTGTCTGTCACATTCCTCGCGAACATTAAAATTCTTAACAAACGGTATTTTAGCGGCGGATGCTGACAACAGAATACGTTCCCTAGTTTTATGTGAAACAAGGTTTATTTATTAAGTTACTGAACGGATATTGATCTTTTGCAAGTAAGACAGCGTGTGAATAAATTAATTTAGATACTTTATCAGCATTTAGTTTTTGACGAGGAACTAAACTGTGGTGGTTCCTACAAACGTTGCCCCATCTATTGTCCTGATGATTTCTGTCCGAAGCCACTAATAAAGCCGTACAAGTGACAGAGTTCTAATATCATCTTGAAAAATCATCGACACTCGAGGAAGTAGAAAAAGTATTAACATAGTTTATTAATTGTTCAAATGACGTTCGTGATGTTCTAAACACGTTAAAATTAATTACATCAAAAATCTATGTCGAAGTAGTAACTCGAATGAGTACCAAGTAAATGAGACCTATATTCTTAAATAGAATTAAAGTAATAAAACATACTATTCCGACATAGTATTTCATGTTGAAATTCGCTCTAGATTGCAGTGCGGTACGCACTCGAGATGCATGGCCGTGTAGCGAATTCGTGACTGCACCGGTTCATTAGGCCTGTCGCACATAATTGGGGGTTTTGGGGGACTGTCTCTTGCAAGTAAATAAATTATGACGTTCGAAAAGTATTGATTATCAGCCTAGTTTGAATAAATGACTTTTGTGTTATTTTTAATATAATCAACCTGCAATGTTGCCACTGTTAGGACACTCGGTCTCCTTTCCATGAGAGGAACCTCGTGGGCCAAATGGGGATTGACTAGTCTTCTCTGCGTTCCCCACTGTGGTTGCCTTTGCCGGAACGATTGTATCGAAGATGTAACCATTTTTCAAATAGAGTAGGATAGGTCATAGGACATCTAGCTAGGCGCAATGATTACATATGGACTAAAGCTGATACCGAGTGGCGTTCAAAAACTGGAAAAAGAAATGTGGGTCGTCCAATGGTGAAATGGCCCGAGGTAACTGTTCCTGTTGGGGAAAATATCTGGATGAGGATTTATCTGACAGGTATTTTCTACGTTCCTTCACCGTTTTGAGATTAGTGAAGATGAAATAATTTACGCAAAGTTAGGCAGGACACCTAGCACGGCACGTTAATTACAGTTGTATTAAAGCTGAGATCGAGTGGCGTCCAAGAACTGGGAAAAGAAATCTGGGGCGAGATGGGCAGACGACGAGGAAAAACCTGTGTCAGGCTGGTACAAGAACGTAGAGGGCGCAAGGAAAGAGATGCCTATACGCAGTAGTGGGTGAATTCAGGCTGTGACCTCTACTAAAACTCACAATTCATGGTCGTTTCTACTGACTGTACCGCTATCAGCTGTATGTAATTTCGGATTTGACAAAAAGCAGTTTTGTATGTGACAGTTTTTTCAGGGTTTATAGCAGAATGTCTTCCTAAGAAATATAACCTACTATAAATGTCTCCATTATTGCTGCCGTGTGTAAGAGCCTTACGACAGGTGTGGGGATTTAAATTTAACGACTAATTGCATGTTAGCACTTTAAGTGTCCCTACCTTTTTAAGAATCAATCGACAACGGTAGAATGTTTAAGTCTTAAATTAAAAAGTAGTGGCGATGAGTTCTACAGGTTAGATCCTGTGGGCCTACGCGATTTTTAGTTGGTTATGCTATTCCATTACTTTCATTGCAGGTAATGTTTTCTGTGCAGAATAATTGAAAATCGGGGTTCCCATCAGTAAACCATAGATGCTTGCAAATTGAAGTCCACGTATGTGGACTTTATTGCTCTTAGGTTAAGGTTGTTGTTATTATTCTTTGTGACTTTCAAATTGTTGCTAAAGTCTGCAAAGAAGTTCTGTTTCTAATAGCCTGTACTGTCCCACTGCTGGGCAAAGCTCTCCCCCAATTCCTTCCAAAAGCTCTTTTCCTGTGCCTCCTCGAACCAGCGGTCAGTCTAGTCAGGTCATGCTAGTCAGTCTTACTCGTACAATCGTTTGTTTTTCCCACCAGTAAGTTCTACATTCTTGAAAATATAGATGGTACTTATTAAATTAAAGGCATGGTTCACCTGCTCACTCGTATAGACCCTTTCTATTATTATACAATAACAATCGAAGCTCAGTTATCTAATGTTGGTAAGAAGTAATATCAGGTTATATCATACACTTATTTTGTCCCTAACTACTGCACTTACCTAACTTAATACTGATACTTGATTCATTCATGATGAAATTTCTTAGAGTACTTCACGGCCGGTCCTTCAAGTGCTTGAGATTAATTTTGGTACTTCACTTTCAACCTTATTACTACAGGCATAACGGTGAAAAGTGATCGACCACTATCTTTGCTGGGAGAACATTGTATTATTCTACATTGACTTGCTTTTGCTCTTGGGTTTGCGTCCGTCATCATCTCCCTAGCCTTTGTCCAACCATTTTTGGGTCAATCGTGAAAGACGGAAATTACTCTTGAGATGTCCCCAAAAATGTTTGGGAGATTATTATTCAATCTTAAAAAAAACCTGGTCATCAATCAAGTCAAAAATTAAATTCTGTATAAAATAAAATACATTAATTCAAATAATACTATTGTGCTTCTAAACAAATAAAAATGACGTAGCTTAGATAATAATAATAATAATATAGTTGGATACTATGGCAAGACCATAAAATTTACAAATTCCACATACTCGTAGATACCAACTTCGAAAGCTCCTCAGCAAGCCTTATTTATCGTAATCTTTACCTTGCCACAAAATCACACTGCTCAACTACAACAAGATTGCAGACCATTAAATTGATTTTGCTAAATAAATGTGTGCACTACCATTGCCAGTATTACCACATATGGGAAAGGCTTGCACTAGTTATTTACTATTGCAATCTTTCAATTTTCTATGTACAAGTATGTGAGTACCAAATATGCTACAGCCTCAGGTGATAATATTTATGTGCCTGTGCATTTCGCGTCTTCATCACTCCACAAAGATTGAGGAAGTTGTACAGTACCTGAAAGTGAAGACCAACTGGACTCTAAGGGGCCGGAAGGTTGGAGTCGCGTCACAACACAAACTTTACGTAGTTTGTAGTACGCGTTCCAACTCACCATCATCAGACCTTCCTGAAAGAGGACTTTGGCCGACAAGTGTCTTATTTCGACGTTTCAGAGGTCGGCTACGCTACACCATGCAGAGAAACACGACACCGGCATCGTTACGTGTATAGTTGTATGTAGTTTAAGAATTGTTAATAAGATTTGTATGTATTATGTAATGTATTCGTTTATTATTGTATGTACTTTATCTATGGGCCTCAGTAGCCTGACAATAAAAATACTTTTTTGCAAATAAATGATCCCAATTTAAAAACACAAAAAAAGTGAAAAATAAACTTCACAAGAAAAGGCAGCTTCTGAAGTCTTTATAGGAAATTATTGAAGTTATTATAATGTGGTTTGTGTTAGCTGTTACGGTAATAAGTTTTATGTAAGCTCTAAATCTTTGTGTTATTCTATGTAGTTTGTTTGGTTTTGTTTGCGACAAATATCCAGACTTGGATGCAGGATGCAGCACTATCCTCCCACCCGTAAAAACATGAACATGCATGTATGGCATGCGTATTTTCGTAAAAAACGTTGCACTAAAATCCTTTTCCACCCGCCAAAAAAAATGTCTAAGACCACTTTACGAAAATCGTATTTGATTCAATACAGGTAGTTAATCTGGGATTTTACTTTAAAAAATCTGAATAGCTCAAAAACTACAGAATTTCATGGGAACACTTGGTGGCTTAATTTTTGCATTTTAACCCTACTATGATGCCCTGAAAGGAATACGTCGAGTTACCAGTAACCCTGTATGTTAAGGACCCAGTTCCACATACTGCCCATTTCGTTACATAACTTAACTTTCAGAGCTGTGTAATTCAACGACACATATTTCCAGATCATGTTGTAGCGCACTCAGTATTAACGTATGGCATACCATTTATCACTAAGTATTTAGATCCAGTTCCACATGTTAAAATGTTTGTAAATCACAAGTCCAGAAACTAAGCAATCAAACAGGCTCAGGCGAGCCGCCAGTGGCTAAATATCAAAATATATATTGTAATGTATCTACTGGTAAACTCGTTACGCATCCTGAATCATATGTGTACTGCGTGAAATATTTTTCTAGAAGTTCCACTTCGAATTGATAAGGAAATAAAAAAATCAACTAAAATTTACGTCATGACGAAGAATTACATCTATTGTTCGGTTTGCAGGATACGTTTTTGGAACTCGCTGGTCAGTGTCAGGTTGTAAGTTGATTTTATTATTCGTCACCATAACAAACATGGCTTTACAGAATCAAAATCATTAACATCATTCATTTAATACAACTCTATAGTATCATTCATTCTATTGAAAAACTTTTTCATGAACTAGTCATTCTATGGGATTCATTTGTAGTCGTAACTTGGGCTTCAAACGCTTACGTTTTAACTATACAGTTACTACATATTAGAAACCTAGAAGTGAAAATAAAAATCACGAATGACAGACAATGAAGAAAGAATGAAAACACTGCTTTCTTTCTGTCTCTCTGCCTATACTGAAAAACTAATTTTATTCCTTCTGACCTAGATTTTACAATGCATAAATCAGTATGCCAGACTTGTGTACAGCAAGCAATTAGAAATTCCATATCGACATACGTGTAGAGTATATGAACTACTTATCAAAATGCATTGCAACCTGGGGACTGACGGAAATGGGTTCTCTAGTACGCACTCTCCACTGTCCAGTCACAGTCTGTAACTTAGCCCAACCGTGATATTTGTTTATTATCTATTGGTTTTATGTTTTTAATTTCAAAACCATAGCTTTTTACTGAATGCATAATGAAAGTGTATGCGGTATACTTATAACAAATAAATCATCTTTTTAAATTTTTGACAAACATTCTATTCAAACAGGGGCGTAGCTACCGCCGTATCTGCCGTATCAATTATACGGGGCCCTCGGGTCACGGGGGCCCCCGACGTGCGTAAGCAAAAATTAATAAAAACTTCCCAATATTTTTTTATTTCAGAAATGGCAAAAGTCAAAAAAAACAATTTCTTTTTTCCCGCGTAAAGCGTGCGTTCTAACGTCATCAATGTCATCATCGTCATAACTGATTTAATAGATCAGTTTGCCTAAAAAAATGCAAGGAGTGTGTATATTTAATTAAAATTGTTTATAAAAATTTTGAAAAAAGTGACAGATAATTATGATGAATAAATTTTTGTTTTCATTTTATGCAAACCCAAACAAATTTATATACGGGGCCCCGCCAAGGCACGCTACGCCACTGTGTTCAAATTTTGTTTGTTCCGACTAATCTCCGAAACGGCATGCAGGACCAACTTTATAAGGGGTAAGTTAGCCGGCATCAAAATAATTTCCTTTCGCGACGTTGAATTGATTTCTGTTTGGGTTTTAATCGGGGGTCCTCATCCCTATCATCATCAGTCCATTGCTGGACATAAGCCTCTCCAATTGCACACAATGAGAGAAGGCTCAGTAGAGCTGGGGTAAGCAGACGATAATGAATATTTGTAGTAGTAGTCATTTATTATAACATCCATGAATGGTCTGCTTTGCGTAAATATCCTGTATTTATTATACTTTCTTGGAAATCATAGCATTCGTTTTATATTATACATATATACGTTTTATATTTTATATTTCTGTTTCGTTAATTAATAGGTATGATTGGCGTAACCAGATGTAATGCATTATCCTTATTGTAGCCACGCGGCATGCACAGTTGACTACCTCAGATAAAATTGTAACAAACAGGAAACTTACACGTGTAAGGACAATTATTGTCTTTTATTTGTATAGTTGCGTTCGATTTTTAGTGTTGCTCCTATCGTCAGTTTCGAAAGATGTTAGGGTTAAAATTTACGCTATCTTCAAGTGCGCGTGCCGGTATATACTACGTATGCACGGAACCGCTACACCATGATACTTTTACGTGTGCAAGAACTGATTGTATAACAATAGGAACTTTGAAATGGATATTCAAGATGTCTTATGCTCGAGATAGTACGAAAATCTAGAATCTGCTACACATTACATCATGTTTACGCTGACCCTAGCTACGTTGATCTACGGACTCACATCGTGGTGCGTCCTACAGAAAGAAGTTCCGAAATTACAAAAACTATGTGTGCCTCAACGCAATTTTAGCTAACTTCTTCGTCTCTTCCATGATGCAGATAACACATTACCTCAATGAAGGAACCACAGACAGCACAGAAGAAATATGTTGGTTTGCCATTATTACTTTATATTTATTAATGTACTTAGCAACAGTTAAGCACCACTGGTTGATATTTATATGCCACATGTTCTACGTAGACATTGTAAAAGTTTTCAATGTATAATCGTCATTTTGCCCCACTTGCACTACAAATCACTAAACACGTTTATCACTAAATTAATTAAAAACCACATTCTATTTATTTATGTCAGTCTTATGAAGAAGACTTAGATAAAATTGTTTATTTTTTATTTTTGTTGATACATTTGCCGCTAGATATTGTATTCAGTGATTTATAGTGATCAAAACGAGTGTGAGTGTACTTTTTATTGCTGACAAAACTCGAATCATGAAATCATTTAAAAATAAATTGTATGAATTGTTGAGTAGCTAGTAATATTTTGTATAGTGTCAAAGACTTCTTAGACAATAAATGTTGAATATTGTCGTGTATGTAGAAAAAAAAGTTCGCTTATCACTGTAAACAGAAACATGTATACTCTTGTTTTTTTGTTTTATATTTTACCATCTTTTAATACCACTTTAAAAAAAAAAAAAATATTATCCTTATTTTAACACAGATAACATCTAAACTACTGTACAATTAAAACTCATTTACAATGATGTACCTACATATAGTTTGCAATCAGTAAGTTACAGAAGTATTTCGTACAAAATAAGTAAGTTTGTTTATCTAAATTACGAGTAAATTGTAGTAGGTATTTTAAATTAATTTTTATTTTGCTAATAAATAACAAAATAATATGTGAAATCAGCTTATTTTTAAGACCCTACCGAACTGTATTTCATGCACATAAATGAATTATAATCTGTAACTTTATTAAAACTTTGATGACAAAAACAAGGTCACTGGCTAAAAAAGCATTTTTTTTTGTAAACCTAGCAAATTTTTTTTTTTTACTTTTTTATTAAATGAGAGTGGGTGCCGTGTGTGGCAGGATTTTTAGATTCATAGTGGTTTTTTTTCTTTGAAATTGTTATCCTAAGAGGATATATGCTAATCCTTATACTAAGGCTCCTCTGCCTGACCATCTGTCTGTAAAAATATAAGCTGTTACTTTAAAATAGATTAACGTTCCCTGCAGGAAGTGAGCTGGTTAGAATAACGGCCAACATGGCTCACACATAATTGGACTTTAAGGACTAAGTACGGAAACCAAATCCCTAACATAGAATAATAACAACATAGGGACCTCGCGCACCACACGGCCACGAGTTTTGGTCGCAGCAGCTTCGACCAGGAAGAAAGATTTGTCGCACAACCGCCTTCCGACCAGTTTTGTTGAAGATAGCGGCCGCTCAAGCGATAAGCCCTGGCAGCATTATCCACGATTTCCCTTAGAGTAAATTAGGGTTATCATCACTTATAAATCTAACCGTCTGAATTTTACAAGACGCGTCATCCACTCATTGAAAAACTAGGATTGAAGTAAGTGCTTTCTCTGAAAAGAAGAGGTTTTTATAAAGCTTTGTGCTGAAAAGTTGCTAATATAGTGTTGCGTGGCAAGCAGTAATGGTGTCTAATGTCTGATTAAATAATTGTTGATCAAAGGTGCATGGTAAATATCCCGACTTCATTTGATCTGTCACAGAGTGAAAATATCTGTGGTCATGTTGCTCAATATCAAACACGTGAAAGCGGGGTGTAGATAATGATCTTGGCAGTTTCAGGTCACGCGAAATTCTAGCAAAGGAGTGGAAAATTGGGCCTTAGTGCCATCTTTTTTTTTAAATAACTTTGACCCAAACTACAAATTTCTGTGCGGTGCGTTCACAAACATTTAAACTCACATACACAAACATCCAGACCCGAAACAACTATCTGTAGGCCATACAAATATTTGTTCCGTGCGGGGATCGAACCCGCGACACGCAGCACAGCAGTCAAATCGCTCAGCCACTGCACCAACCTTGCTGTCATCTTAGGGAGGACAATTAAGGCCATAAATAGGTATTTGAATAAACTATTGCCGTGGCGCTGAATCAAGCCAGTCCCCCTTCCATATTACTCTACAGGGATTATTCCGAATAAGGGAAACACATTTGTATGGAGAATTACACCACCGTTTTTCCTCCTAACTCCCTCGGTAGTCTATAGTTGCAAATGCTACTGCCGGGTGTCATGAACCATATTTCCAGGCCAAACACAATGTTGTTGGGTTTTTCTTGTAAGAATTTCTCATCGGAAGCTTGTTGATTTTTATTCCCAGTTAATAACAAAAGGCTCACTACTTTTGTAGGTCTTAAGCATAACAGGCAAATTGTGGATGTGATATTATTCCTAGGTGTACCTTCTACCTTATGCATTCGACATAATTATATAAGCGCGAAGTAGGCGTGTTAGAACCATCTGAATTGAGAACACATGACGATGCAATGATGACGTCAGTATGTTTCATTTGGTGATGTTTCCATTGTTTCCTATCGTAGTCTGTTTTTAAAGAAATCAAACCAGCACTAACCCATTGCCATACTACAATACGATAGTTGACTTCTTTATAGTTTCCAAGAGGGTAAACAATTTGACCCACTTTATTATATTTTCATAACACCATATCGATATCTTATCCAAAAGTGGTAAACGTTAATCCAAGGCACTTAAAAAGGACCGGAAAGCAATGACGACCCTTCTTCTGCGTTGTATCAATGATTCCTCATAAATCAGTATGTTTCTCACTCAGGATTCCAGCTCCATCAGCTGTATAGCAATTAACCTCACACACTGACACACGTACGTACGTATTTTGTAACACAGGTTTAATTGAGAAGAGAGCACTATAAGGGATGAAGCATAATTTGAAATGTAGTTCCAGGGACGCAATGTGATTCATTGGCTCAATCTGACTCTGGTGAACTTGCATCAAAAGCCGCTGAAAAAAATGTACCTACTACGCTAACACCAAATAAATTATGAGGGTAGATGAAAGAGAAGGAACGGGACGAGGTCGCCCCCTTCTACGAAGCAGTCATGTTAGCGAAGGAGGTGGCGGAACGTGATGAGAGGAAGAGAACCTCTCGTCCCAGCTTGAGAGACGCTCCGAGCGTTGGGGGCCACGTGATGGCTTGTGGACGGTGAGTAATGGGCTAGCTCACCATCCGTCCATCTTATGACGACGACACGCGTCTGAAAGAGATGTCAGGTACATTACAGGACCCGGCAAGGGCCGACGCCTGCCCGTGCGTTCGAAACATATACCGCGGCCCCGGACACAAAAAGCTAAGATGGAACATGCATGGTTTTTTAGTCAGTAGAAGTCTGACACTCCCTTCGGCTCCGCCCAGAGCGGGAGGAGTCATTTAATGATTTCCCCTGAAAAGAGTAATCCTATAAATTGATGAATATCTACTAAAAATACATCGTGACCTACCTACAACTTTTATCAAAGAAAAATAAAAATAATAACCGACGAATTATTTATCTTCTCTATCCCAATCAAGTCACTATCAAGAACGTTTTTCCGCTACTATTTTTTATGGTATGCTTGTTGTTAGCTACGTCACGGCATGTGTAACAACAGGTGGGGATCGAACTCACGACCTCTCCCTCACCACTCAGACGGCTAGCCGTTGAGCTATTGATCTCAAACATTACAACGATTTATTATTAGGAGCCGAACGTCTAGTACTTTTACGCTAGCCGTATTAATTAGGTCGGTAAATAAATTCTGTGCTAATGACTTGAGCTCGGTAGAATATGGGTAAAGTGTAATAATAGATCCATTTTTAACTTGTTTTTCGCAGGTTGGTACAAAGACGGAGGTTAATTACCTGTTTCTTCAATAGGTACTTTGAGGACCTGTCTAACGTCCATCATTTTGAAAATATTTTCGATACTAACTTCTAAACACAATAACACAATTATTATTGATTTAGTAATTTAGTTCCATTACATTAACGTAAAACTGCAGTACCTACATTTGAGAACAAAAATAGCCGTAGTATATAAACCGGGGGACGTCAGACTGAGATCAAAGATAGCGTTGTGTGAGTTGGACATCGACCGACTTTGATAGATCTGTGACCTACATCAGGTTTACAACAAAAAACATATTTTCGACGTGAATATTCTGCACCCGTAAGCCAAAAAGTGGTAACTCAACAAAATTTGTTTCAAGTAAATAGAGAACATTTGTGAATAATGATCTCTCTTTTTCGCAGCACAAAGAACAAGTAAAGAAAATTAGAATCGAAAGTATGAGAAATTTGAGCCCTAACCACCGGTAGCTTGGACCCTGCTTCCGTCCCCGATGGACGACTATTTTTTATATTTTTAAATGTTTTTTTTTAATAATTTTTGGACGAAATATTTAAAAATTGAAAATCAAAATTAAAACATCATCAAATTCAGGATAAAAATCAAAATAAAAAATACTAATAGAGGAAATTATACTTATCATGCCTGACTAAATAAACTAATACACCGGCCTGTGAGTCATTTGTTTGTTTGTCATTACATTGATCATAAAGCAATGATTAATGTATCGACAATCAAAAACACGCTCAGGATAGTGTTGGAGGTGGTCCGGAGCCTGCGCCCCAGAGATGTGCACCGTTTTTGCATCGTCGTCGTGTTGAAACAGTCGACACGGGCGTTTTCGAACATATTTTTCTTTTGCAAAAAAGACACAGTAATTTTGATTAATCCATCTGTTGCGAGATGACTCATGCCGCCAGATGCTAACTATTCTGGATTTTGAATGTTTTGGGATAACATTTGTGGCTTACGAGGGCAGTGTTTGCCTGCTAGGTTTGTTACTAAAATATGCATTATTATAATATCGTGGTGAAGTACTGCGTGTGCGCACGGGAATATCGGAAAAAAATAGGTTAATTGTGTACACCTACCTACGAATGTACATTATTTTGATCAAAAATGAGGAAGGTGTATATTTAAACGGAGCATAGGCACCTACGAAAATGAACGTAGATTTAAATTAAAATTTGAGTATATTTTTTAATGTACAGTATTTCTGATAAGGTAATTGGGAGAACGTTTACAATTTACCATAGACCTGTTTATTTCCTAGTTGTAGTTTTCTACAAATAAAAATAACCTGCACAATTAAATGCGTACAAACGTTCAGAATTAAAGAGCAATTGCAATAAATCTAAATAATTATGTAATGAGACCAGTAAACAAATTATTATCATAACTGCTATTCAATATTTAGACAACAAATTGATTTGCGATGTAAATATCTTAGGTATAGTTTATACTGGCAACATTACATTAAACAGCTGTTCCGAACAAAACGAGCGTTTTGCAGATGATGAACACTGAAAATAGACATTCAAAATCATTTTTCCGCAAGCTGGTACTTTCTCTAATAACTCGTCTTCAGATCCGGAACTCTGTCGTAAAGCGATCTGATATTCGCGTACTTATTATCCAAACATCCTGTTATAATTTATGTTGTTTCAGTGCCGCCCCAATATACCTAATTCTCACAATTTGGAGCACCGCGGCCCGGTGTGCGCCCGCGCCGCCCATCGTTATGGCTCAAAGTGCGTTATTTATTTATTTTTATCAACAACCTGATCTTCCGCGCGTCTCACCTTAGTATCAATATAGACAGCGGTTTGAAGACACAACCACTTTACCGCGATTGACAACCCGGTCAATGCGTTTAACATTACGCGCTCTCTTCCACATGGATTTCGGTTGCTACGACAAGGATTCGGGGGAAGTGGAGTGCTACCTCGAAATACGTAAATACATTTTCACTAAACGCTATCAACGGTGATTTATAGCTTTCTTATTGTTGTGGAACATCGCATTGTAATTGATATTTTTAGTTGGAATCAGTGTAGTTTTTGGGTCGTGTAAACAGCTGGACTCTTCTGACAGTAAGTTAGTCCGTGTGTCAGCGCAGTCCACGATTGTTAGTCGAGTAATACGCTGTTATTACGAATTTATTGCTCCTCCCTCCGATATAACAATAACATAATAACACAGTAGGGTACGGTGAGCTCTCAAAATGCACACGGAGCTAAGAACGATAAGCACTAGGCGTGACAACGTACCCAGTCGTGAGTAAACACTGAACTTAGTGCGCTTGCCCACAATGTAACATCACTTTAATAAGCTCTAATTTTGAACATTTGAATATTTTAGATTGCGATACGGGTACTTCTTGCGCTATCACGATACAAATGCGTAAGTACCTTGACGTATGAGTGAAGCTTGTAAGGAGGCTTAAAAAATAATTCGCGCTTTCGTCGCACTTATTAACCGATTTATTAGTCTATTGTCTTTTTGAAAATGCGTGTGTATTTGTGATATTGAAGTTTCGTGATATCAATCGTGATTATGAAACATAGTGCTACAGGTTTCAGTGGTTTTCGTTATTTTTTTAATTAATTAAGAAAACGTTTTGTGTGTGGCAGCGAATCCAGACTCGGTGGGATGTATCGAGCGATTTGCAACGTTTCTGTCGTTTCTGCTAGTCGTCATCACCTTCCCGTTTTCGCTGTTCGAATGTTTCAAGGTATTTATTAATTTAATTAAAAAGCAACATACTTTTTTTGGTTTTAATCATTGGCTATTTTATAAATCAGTTCAAATTCATCAAATATTAACGTGTAGTTTGTGTGATGTGTGTAGAACTTTTTTAGAAGTATTTACGCGATAAGAATTAATTATTAAGCGACAACAAACCCTTTGCAACTAGAATGTACAGGTTGATAATTTACTTTCATTTTCCTTAATATTTGAGAACCTACAATTACTCTTATTAGAAGAATCAAAGTCAAGTGGTCGTTTTACTCATAACCGATGATTATTTTCTCTTTAACCTGAATAAAAGCAAATCTTTGAAACTAATTTTAAATTCAATACAAACATGACATAGCAAACGAAAGAACTGCCCAGGTTGCTATGTACTGGTCGGACAAAATTTTGAGTGGTCGACTCGAAAAGAAGAAGAAATTAATTTAACTTTTATAACATCTAACTTACAGGTGGTTCAAGAATTCGAAAGAGCCGTCATATTCCGACTGGGTCGGTTAAGAAAAGGAGGTGCAAGGGGACCCGGCCTGTTCTTCGTGCTTCCTTGCATTGATACTTATAGGAAAGTGGACTTGCGAACTGTCTCCTTTGACGTACCTCCCCAGGAAGTGAGTATACCGTAACCATACCTTGAACAGTGAACCACAGAAGGTAGTAACATTTAACTTTGAGCTGACCAAGTCATTTTCTATCTCCCGCGTCATATGAAGATCTTGTCGACGAGCGGTTATTTAAAAACCAAAACAAGTATCGTCTCCGCCTGCTTGGTTTATTTAATGATCTTTCATAGTAGGAAACTTATCACTTGCTCTATTACTCTGGGCCCGAGCAAAGCGAATTTATGTAATAGCACTTAATTTATTTCTAGTCTACCACTTATTATGTAACATCAATGGTTATGGTTTTCATTTTATGTTTTCCGCGTGTCTGACTGTCATAAGTATAAGTAATGGCAAATTTACTATTGCAATTATGTTTCCATTTAGGATTAATGGCAAATATTCTGTTTACAACAGCGAATGCCTGTTCTGTCTTATGACAGAAATTTAATTCTTCTTAGCCTTTGAATGCATTTATCTTTCTAGATGAATCTAGTAGCTTCAGCTACTTCATCCTTAAAACCTTTGTGACGGGACTTCGTGAATACTCTTTTACCCAATTTTGCTATTTTGCAGCAATTTTGGTATATTGACTTGGTTAGGAGATTGCGCTGTTGGTAAACATAATTATTTTAAGAGGGAACAGGGCTTGCGAGGTAAGTTTTTAAAGAAACTATGGCCGTCGCACTGCGTTAAGCCTGCCCCCAGCCCCGTAGAGAGCCATAGGGACAGCTGTAGCTCAGACCGATTATTATCAAAAAAAAATGACGAAACCGACATTTCCTATTTCCTTTTTTGCTCATCGAAAACTGACTTGATGCAATTATTTTTGATTTTTAAGAAAGAGTATGACTAACTTAGTTTTCCGCGTGACGGCACGGTTGGCGCAGTGGCTGAGCGATTGGACTGCTGTGCTGCGTGTCGCGGGTTCGATCCCCGCACGGAACAAATATTTGTACGACCTACAGGTAGTTGTTCCGGGTCTGGGTATTTGTATATGTGAATTTAAATGTTTGTAAACGCACCCACGATACAGGAGAAATTCCTAGTGTGGGGCAACGTTTTTAAAAAAAAAAATTAAAAAAAAATAAACTCTTATCAATTTACTTTTACAGGAAAAGTTTTCAAATTTTTCTGGTAGTCCTCTAATTACGGCCGTAAAAATAGAGTATTTTATAATAAGGCCCATGCTGTGTGTAGTTTCTACTCAAATTTATTTATTCAAAGATTTCACATTTGTTCTTAAAATAAAAAAACTTGTTTATGTCTTTGTGTCTAAAACAATCAAATGTATTAAATGTCGGACATCTGGTCATAATATTTTGATATACCTAGTCCATTACGTGTCTGGCAGTCCCGCCACATGTTAAAAACTGCACGTAAAAACCATAGCAAGTCCAGAAGTTACCGGTCAGTGGCTTTAAGAATATAAATAAACTACCCAATGCCTACTTTAAATAAATATATCCACGCATTTATTTAGTACATACACCTTTCAGTAGTATTTATGTAATTACTGCAGTTTGGTTGGAGTTTTTGTAATAAAAATGTCTTTTAACATTGATTGAATGTCCGTTGGATTTTTGTATGCTTGGAAAATACACAAGCAGAGAGGAAATGTTTGCGAATCAGAAGTTTTAATCAGATCAGTAGAGACGTCATTGGCATTTTACAATACCAGTCAGAAAGTGTGTGTGTGTGTGACAGTCGTTCAAAATCAGAATTAAAATATTTTATTTCATATACATACCTAAGCCTACTTAGTAAACGTCGAGAAAATGTGTACGGTTCGGGTTGGCCGTTTCCTATAGAGAAGAACCGACAAGAAAGTCAATGGTGGCCAATATATTCCAACATCTATAAAAATGTTAGATTATTTTTTTCCTAATAATAATTAGTAAAAAAAAAGAAAATGAAATGACGCATCACCTCCTAATATAATTTGGGATTGGGGCAGAGGATGACGATGAAGGCGATAACCAAATATCCCGGACAGGAGATGGATGTATCCAAAACCCAACCATGTATTGCGCCCTTGTCTACAAATAGTGTCTGATCACTAGCTCGATTCCAGACAATTGGTTTACAAGAAACATTTGTTTTACATGTCGTAAAACTTTGATTGATAGTTTACAGCCACATCAATTAATCGTTAGCCAACTGAATGGCGGGAAACAACTGGGTTAACGGTTTTCAATACCAATGCCATACCAGCATCAGTTTTGTAGCAGCCACGTGGTACAATTATTTACGTTATTGTTGAAGCAAAATGATAAACATGCGCTAGAAATATGCGAGTCTGGTCTTAGTTTTATATCTTGTGTTCGATGCCAATGAAACCATCAATTATGTTGATAGCATAATTCGGAAGTGTAAATGAAAAGCTTAGACCTGAAAACTTACAAGTAAGAGACCTCAGTCAGTTTATAATTATTGCTTAACAAACATCACAGTTCGTAGCTAAAAGTTACGCGTCTTCCTTCCTAAGTAAACCTCTTCATCGCATTCGACTGCTAACAGCCTTAACTGTAGCAGATACGATTTATTTATACAGCCGTATAAATATCGGTTTGCATAGAACAGAAGCAGTTATGAAAGCATACAAATCAGGAGCAGACCACAAAACTAACAACTCATCATGATAAATCAAATAATTTCAGAATCAAACACAAGCCATCAATTGCACATCGATTCTGTAACAACTCAGGATCCTTAACATTTGTCGGTCTGGATTATTTCAGGCACCGTCATAATTCTCTCATGTTATGAAATTCTGCGATCAACATTGTTAGTTTTGCACTTAATATATCGAGTAAACTGACTTCCATGTGTAAGTTCTCATATTCATCGTTTATTAATAGCAGACCGTTGAAGTCGCTCCAGTTATCGTTGTTAAAAAAACTTGGGCCATCCATCCATATGCATATTAAAAATTCGAAAGTAACTGTCCGTCTGTTTTATTTTCACCATTTAACGTCTGTACCTACATAATATGGCGATGGAATTTGACAGACCTGTGTTAGGACAAAGGATATTTTTTCATCCAAGTAGTAGGTACGTTACCGTAGGATAATTTTCGACCTCCACGCAAGCAAAGCGGCAGACAAAAGCTAGTGTATGTATGTATGGTTATGGTCAATATCATGAAAGATGCAAGGCAGTTTATATTAACATGTCCATTGTTCTGTCGAGAACAGACGGCCTCTTTGACCTGAATACGTTTTGTTTGCCGGATGAATTAACGACGATTAGACGATGTAATGATAGAATTAGAGCATGGAACATTCTACGTTAACGTGATAATAAGATGTTGGTACATTCAGGTTTTTTCGATACTTCAGCAGAGTTTGTAAAATCAGTATTGTGGAAATTGAGTGAGCAAAATATATAATTGTTAGACCGTTATGAAGACAGTTCTTGTCAAATTCACTTGAATCTTGAGTAAGTATTACCTAGTTTTTGTTACTTACATTTACGCTATCGTTCAGTAATCTATGTTTTGTCATGAAAAGTCTAAAAGGTAACATTAATCTTTCTTAATTATTTTAAGTTAAATGAACCGAATCGACCAGAAATCTGGCATATCGACAGTGTTAGCAGTTTGGGTAGATGCCTCAAAGCGGGGTCAGGAGTGGCATAGGAGATGGTACATCCGTAAACAGTGACGTGGGTTAGCAGTCACACTTAGTCCCAACGGAATTTGCACCCACACGCTTTCTAACATGACGAAGTAGCCAGGTCAAAGTCTTAATCTGTTGGTCTTGATCGTTAGTAAAAAAAAACATGGGAACAATGGCACTGCCTTGAGGTACACCATCCTTCAGATTGCGTCATCTACTTACTCGTATATATTTAACAATCGAATGCTGCAGCATTGCTTACACAAAATGCATAAGATTTATAGCTGGCCTTGCTCCGGTGAATGCGAAGTATTTTTTGAGAATCATCTTCAATTAACCATTTTGGATCAGTATTTATGTACATTTGTATGGCTGTGTGTTTCTAGAGGTATTTCGATATAGTTAGATACATCGTGCAATGTAGCACCCTAAAGCGGTTCCAAGGCCTGCTTAGTGAATCGACTCAACTGTGTTCGTAAACCAACGCGCAACGGCTAATTATTAAGACCTTTGAAGTTGTTTATCTACCAAGATGTTTGTAAAGTAGAATCGGTTGCTTACTCAATACTATAGTAGTAGACTGAAGTAGACTCCTAACATAAGCCAAAAGAAATATCGGTATCTTCCTGTTGTCAATAAACGTTGTTTTTTTGGAAACCCATTATTGATTTGTTTTTAACTGAGCTCAATAATGTGTGTCCTTATCGTTTTAAGTTTATCGAAATTTCTCCTGTTTTACGTAAATAATAATTAAAATAACGAAGTTATAGATAGGAGGTCGATAAGGCCGAGAAAATGATGGTACGGCCGTACCGCTTTATTGCTCGACTTAGCAGATTTAGGGCTTTCCAGGGTTACTAAGCAGTGTTAAAAACACAGCTTCTGATAAATATCATCACATAAACTTATTTTTAAAATTATCCCGAACTTACGGCTGCTTAACTGTTAGCTTGCGTCACACAACTGTTGGCCAAACTTTATAACTTCCAGTTTCTCGATTCTGAGCCAATGTTAGTTTTTCTGCCATTTTCTACGAGATCTACCGTGATACCTTCTGACTGCTTCAGGTTTTCATAGTTTATGAAGTGGTTACCCGAGTCTTATTCCTTCTTATCTTGTATCATCGAAAACTAAGCTTAACAGCGAAATAAATCTAGTCACGATAACTTGCAGTCTTATATCACAGTATTTCCTAACTTAATATTATAAATTCGAAAGTAAGTTTTGTTTGTTACCTTTTCACACCTAAAACACTGAACCGATCATTCTGAATTTTTTTATATCGTTGTCAGGTGCACAAAAACGGACGGACGTAGGAAGACACGCCGAAAACGAACTATTCCTGTGAAAAAAAAACAATTACGTTTTCATGATCATAGACGGTGCTATGTGTCTTTCGCATCATGATTCAATACCATAAAAAAAATGCAAACTTTTTCAGTATTTTACAATTATTCCACGTAAATGAAGGTCGTGAACCTCAGCTAGTGTTTTAATAAAATTAATCAGCTGTGGCGTCGTGATGTCGCTTGGAGAGCGGTGTCTTCCCACGCCATTTGAACTTGGCAAATGTCATCCCGCAAGCAGCCTCATGCCTCACAGCTCTCAGTTACAATTACATCCTCTGAATCAAGTTGAACACGTTTACTGTATTTACTAATTTACTACAAGGTGCGTGTAAGAGTTATTGTCGATTGTCTTCTTGCTCATGAGTTAGAAATATTTATATCGTGCTAAATACTGAATCAACAGTATTTAAGCGGTTTTTTGAAAAGACAAATAAATAATTAAACTCTCAACAACTCTCCTTTTGGCATAGCGTTAAGCAAATACTAGAGAACGCCTTCTGCTATGTGTGATCGTTACAGACTTTTGCATCATCCAAGTACTTGCCTATTCCACATTGAAGCTTAGAGAAGTCGGGGAGGGGGGGCTATATCCAGACAAATGCCTACGACTTTCACCTCAATAATATATTTGATTTGATGTCTTTTAATCCAATTGGACCAGTTAGTTAATACATTTAATGTAGATAAAAACTAAGAACACGCTGATACTCTTTCAGTTGATACCCATATCAAAGGATGGATTTGAAATTACGTCACTTGCTAACCATGTATCGCCATTTTTTTTTTTTTAATAAAACGTTGCCCCACACTAGGAATTTCTCCTGTATCGTGGGTGCGTTTACAAACATTTAAACTCACATACACGGAACACCCAGACCCGAAACAACTATCTGTAGGCCATACAAATGTTTGTTTCGTGCGGGGTTCGGACCCGCGACACGCAGCGCAGCAGTCCAATCGCTAAGCCACGGCGCCAACCGTACCGTCATTCAAACAAACCAACAACAATAACCATGTATGTAAAATTTCAGCTGACCTGGTAGGTATAGTAGTTAGTACGAACAGGTGAACCTAATAAAACTGTGTTAAAATTAACCTTTAAAGTCAAAGATCATTTAAAAAAGGATTTAAACACAATATTCCAGGTTTTAACGAGAGATTCGGTAACAGTCGCTGTGGACGCTGTGGTCTACTACCGAATCAAGGAGCCCCTGAATGCCGTTGTTCGAGTGGCTGATTATAGGTATCACATTTTTTTTTAGTTTTTAATGGAATCTACGGGCTCCACGCATGCTAAAGGTAAAGAACCAAGATTTATCAAAAGTTACAAATATGGCTTACTAACTGTTGCCAGCGGCTTCGCCCGCTACAACTCTAAAATGATCCCACGGGAAGATAAAATCGGGATAAAAACTATCCTATGTGTTAAACCAGGTTATAAACTATCTGTGTACCAATTTTATCCAAATTCGTTCAGTAGTTTTTGCGTGAAAGAGTAACAAACTTTCGCCTTTATAATATTAGTGTGACTACGCCACTGATTTGTCGCCTAAGACAACACAAAAAGAAAATCTTAAGGACCTATGGCTCACTTCAAGAAGTAAATTTATTTTCCAGTGCATCAACGCGTCTTCTAGCTGCAACAACCCTCCGGAATGTGCTCGGCATGCGAGACTTGGCACAACTACTATCAGACAGAGAAGCAATAAGCCACATGATGCAAGCCAGCCTTGACGAAGCCACGGAACCTTGGGGAGTTGAAGTGGAGAGGGTCGAAATGTAAGCCAGTATTTGAATACCTTACAAACGCACCAAGAAAAGTCATATGTTTTTCTCCTTTAAAAGAGAATGTAAATATACCACCAGCTCATACACGTTTCCCATTGATTTAATTACTCGATTTCCATCAGTCAGTTCTCCAAGTCCTGAATACTATCCTGACTCCTCAAATTCAATTATTCTCTTTTCAAGAAGAATACATATGTCTCAAATACTGACTTCTATTTCCAGTCTCTTTATTTTATCTCCACAAGGAGTTATTCTCAGTAATATACTGAGGGCGAAATTTTGTTTTGCCTTTTAATTGTACTGTGTAACTAAAGTTACTGAGAATTGACAACTGTCGATTAAAGGTTTGCCCTTCTAAAGTCACGGACTGAACGGTAATGTATTTTATAACACCTTTTATCAAAAAGTAGCCTAGATTGCACCACTAAACCTAATCAGTAGATAACAGCTTGTATCTTTAAGCATTTATACCATTTGAATGCTTTCAGGAAGGATGTGAGGCTGCCAGTGCAGCTGCAAAGAGCTATGGCTGCAGAAGCAGAGGCCGATCGTGAAGCTCGAGCCAAGATCATTGCAGCAGAAGGAGAAATAAAAGCGTCTAAAGCATTGAAGGAGGCTTCACTTGTCATGATTGATAACCCTATGGCACTACAGGTAAAAATAATAAGTGCATCATGGTTGTCTTGACACTTGAATGGCAGTCAGGAGGGTTATGTTGGTAAAAATTTTGTGAAATGGTCTGTGCAAGTGAATGGAACAGATGGCGTTTGTTTCGAGTCTGGCTACATATCAAAAGAACCATGACGAATTTTGTTAGTTATACCATGGTCTTTTTCAATGAAAGGTCAAAAATCAACATTTATGGGTCCCCGAACTTTAGTGAATTTTACTTTTCTCCTGTACCCTATAAACTTATTAAGCCCCCTATGGACCGTGAAAGTTCTTAAACAAACCATTTCTATCTGTTTCAGTTGCGATACCTCCAGTCACTCAGTTCGATATCAGCAGAAAAGAACTCTACAATAATTTTTCCGTTTCCAATGGATTTCCTGAAATCATTCATGGGAGGACCAGGACCAAGTTCACACCACCAAGTCAATTTATAAATATATTTAACGATACTGAACCAATTAATTCTAGTCAAATAACAATTATAATAATATTACCATTTTTTTTTCTTTTATTTATATCGTAAATTGAATGCACCTTTTCAAGAAGTAAACAGAATTTGATTGACATTACTTGTCATTACTCCGTTGATTTTTCGTGTTTATTTTTGAGTAAAATTTTAGTGTATTTAATTCATTGACTTTTTTTCATTTGGTTCTCAAAATATACGTCCTAGTATGGCCATAAAAGAAGTAAAGAACATAAATATAAAAAGTACATAACATGAAACAGTTGGATTACCTTTATGACCTTATGATTCTTTCATATTTCTATGATCCGTAAAAAACATGATAGTCACTCTGATTTCACAGTTGCAGTTCAAATACCGACATGGTTCTGCAAAAGGGATCTGAGACCGAAAATGTTTGCTTTGAAATTTGTTAAATACCAATGCTATTTGTGTAGAAATAGCAGATAACGCTTATAAATAAACTAGCTGACCCACGCAACTTCGTCTGCAACACATAATATAGCTTATAACCTTTCTAGATAAATCGACTATCCAACTTATTAAATTGAGCTATATCGTACTCGTAACAAACAAAAAATCTTACCTTTCCTCTATAAAATACCTTTAGTTTAGATTGACTTCGATTATATTATTAAAGTAACAATTACTATAGGTATCTCTTACTGTTTAATATACAGTAACACCTTGTACTTGTAAACATTATGGTGCAGTAATTTTTTTGAATTTGAATTTCTCCGGAGCCCCCAGAGGCCAGAGTCCCCACGTACATACCTACCGCACCGGACCGAATGACTGCCACGCGCTAATTATTTTGTCGCCCGTATATTTTTACATTGCGATATCTTCTAAGATATTTGTTTAAACTGTATAGAGTAAAGGGCACAAATATTCTATATTAAATTTCCGTGCTAGCAAACACATTTATTTAGATATAGATTAATACCCATTTGGGTTAAATAAGCTTCGCAAAATATAATTCTTTTTAACCTAACATTTTAATATAAAAAAATGGTTACAGTGAGTCAATCGTAAAAGATAAACATATGCTGTCGCGGACTTTTTTTTAGAACTTTTAAAGAGAAACAATTCCTTCATACATGATATTTACGTAACTTAAACCGTTTTCGCAGCGCACGCAACATAACCTCTCAAAAAGGAATATCTTTTCCCGTTTTTGCAACATTTTACATTTATGCTCCGCTCCTATTGATTGTGGCGTGATGTTATATAGCCTAAAGCCTTCCTCGATAAATGGACTATCCAACACTAAAAGATTTTTTCAATTCCAACCAGTAGTTCCAGAGTTTACCCTGTTCAAACAAACAATCAAACAAACAAACAAACAATCAAACAAACAAACAAACAAACAAACAAACTCTTCAGCTTTATAATATTAGTATAGATAATTAGAAGTTTGACAAGTTCTCAATTTCGAATTGACCGGTATTTATTCATACTAATGATTGCAAATAATAATTTCAGAATACTCAGCAGAATCAAAAAAGGAAAAGTTATTTCGGTTAATAGCTATTTTGGTTATAATCTTATGTCCAATAGCGATAGTAATGTGCTTTCGGGTTAGTCTTAATGTTTATTATTACTTCCATAATACTGTATGTTAGTCTAGTAAAAGGTGATAATGCTGAACATGTAGCCCAGGGTTTAAATCCGAGGCCTGACGTAGTGATATTGACTTATACCATTTAGAATTTCTTAGTATCAGCCATATGTAGTTTGGATTTGTGCCCGGTTGATGGCAATAGGCTCACCCTCTAAATACATGGGACTCAACGTACTAGTGCACTGTTAGGTACACATCTGTGTAATTCTTCGGGATTTATAGGCGTGATTTTATGAGTTAAATCTTGTTTTAGGTGGTAAAACAGTACAAACGAGCAGTTGTTATGCGCTTCGGCAGAGTTCGGAAAGATTCGCCAGCTGGACCAGGGATAATATGGGTGATACCATGCACCGATGACGTTCAAATGATTGACCTTCGCACTCAATCCTTTAGTCTGAAACCTCAAGAAGTAACACATTTGCTTATACTGTAAATTAATAAAAATAACTGTCTGGTGCCTTAGTTATGAATTTTAGCGTTTTTGTATTCAGTTCAGGGCCTGTACCACCACCTTGTAAATCGTATATCTCTCTTACACACACTTAAGTAAGATTTAAATAATACTGCCAAAACATGGGCCATCTGACTAGGCGCGGAGATGGCCCTTGGAGCAAGGCTTTGACCGAGTGGTGGCCAAAGTGAGGCCGAAGAAACCAGAGTTGTCGTAAAGCTCGTTGGGTCGACGATATCGTCAAAATCAAGGGAAACACCTGGATAACAGTAGCGCAGAACCGGGAAGTGTAGCAGAAAAAAGGGGAGGCCTCTAGGATCACTGGGTGTTTGGTTTGTGTATGTGAGTTTAAATGTTTGTCAACGCACCCACGGTACAGGAGAAAATCGTGTGGGGCAACGTTTTTTATAATAAAAAAAATGATAATGTGGCCCTCAGTTGTTTTGTAGAACAGTAGGTACTATAGTTTTAACGGTATACTAGAAAGTAAGCAAAGACCCTTCGTTTCAGATACTAACGAAAGATTCAGTTACCGTGACGGTTGATGCAATTGTCTACTTCCACATAAAGGACCCACTTGCTTGTCTATTGAACATTCAGAGCCATAAGTAAATTATTACAATTTTACCTTATAATATTATCATCAATGTTGTTCTGACATGTCCGCTTTGTGCTCGTAGTTTTTCGACCTAAATTCTAGCCACTTAAGAGCACATGAAAGAACAGTACAGCAAAGCTCTTGACAATCTTTAGAAAGCCAGCGAATGCAGTCGCTGTGCCCGAAATCGGCTCGATGGCATCATCATCATCACTTCAATCAGAAATGTGAACTTTTTGAAACAATTACTTAGCCATTTCACTGCCACGTTTCCTACGGACTGCCTCGTTGGTCTAGTAGCCACAAGCGGTACTGCGGGGCATGAGTCCTTGGTTTTATTTCTGGATCCGGGCAAAGTGTTATTGGATTTATCCATCAGGATTTTCTGAGTAGCAGCCTCGGAGTCTGGATTTGTGTTTGGTTGATGGCAAAAGGCTCGCCCCCTATTACATGAGACTAAAACGTCCACACGAAGAAAAATAATAAAAGCTCAAAGCAGAGATAAGATCGGAAAGAGAAAAGAAGAGGCCTTTGCCCTAACAGTGAAAGCTGGGACGATTTATGCCTTAAATAAAAAAAATTACAACGTTTCTCATTTGCAGATACGGTACAGAATTAATAACGATAGCTACGATAAGGAATCTTCTCGGAGGACACACGCTGTGTTCACTGTTAACAAGCCGGGAATCAATCAGTTTTAGTTGCAGGACAGAAATAGACAAGACCACAGTTAGATGGGGAGTTATCATAGAACGAGTTGAAATGTACATATCTTCTTCCCACGCGGACTCTTCAACAATTACTGTAGTAACTAATTTTTTAATACAGCTTATGCCAAATGTGTGGTCGTACTTAAGGGTGTAGTACAGACTATCAAACTGAACAACTCTCTTCATGGAACCAACAATATCGTTATCGCGAAAAATATCAGCTGACCCTTCAGTAAGACCATACCTTTTTTGTACACGCTGCATATTTATGTAACTGCTTTTTTAAAATTGCTTTACCACTAGTTTTGGGTTAGTTTCCTCAATCCTTTCTAAGATGCATCTTAAATCTATTTTTAAGTAAATTAATACAGTTTTTATGATTTGATTCCAGAAAAGATGTGTTTTTACCTTATGACCTCCAAAAAGCTATGGCAGCTGAAGCAGAGGGTACTCGTATCGGTAAAGCTAAAGTAATAGAAGCAGAAAGTGAAATTCAAGCAGCTGAAAACCTTAAAATGGCGTCTCAAATAATAATGGAAGATCCAAATATTATGCGCGTAAATAATATTTGTTGTTACAGAATAAGTTATTTTCATTGCTATTGTATTTATGACGTGAATGTACGCAATAAATTGGTTGATATATCTCCTACGCAATAAGGGTACCTACCTACTTAATTATTTTCATGCCAATAATACAACAACTACATTTTGATAGTAAGTATGCCGAAACCCAGATAATTTACGACATGATATATGGCGGGGGGGAACACTCTTAGCGAGATCGACTTATTCTAAAAGTCGATGTTACCCGATGGGGTCAGATGGTATCAGTATCAATTTTAAGCCCATATTATTGTAGATACTGTGGTCTTGAAATGTTTTTAATTTCAGCTCACATATCTGCAAACATTGAACTCTATAGCTGCTAATCAGCCTACGACAATACTATTTCCATTCCCAATTGAAGTTCCCGGATCAAACATGGTAAGTGTAGACAAATACGAGTCAGTTCAGTAGGCAGTTTAGAAGGTGTACTAGACTAGGTTTCATATGAGGTCTTAATGTATTCTCTATGAACGTAAATCAATGTTTTTTTTAATAAGACAGCTCTCTTCCTAAATCTATGGTGTACTTCCAGCGTCACATTTTCTTCAGTTCCATAGTTCCATACGTTTTTTTTGGTGCTAGAATGTTTTGTCAGTAGACCACTGTTGTTTGTTTGTTAAATTTTCTGTATAAACTTGAAATCCACGATGGTATGAGTATACTGCTCATTGTAATAATCTCTGTCTTAGACTTAAACCCGGGATTTTATCCTATTCGGCTGAACTAATAAAAATTATTTCAGATAGTGTAACTATGTCTTCAACTAAAGTTTCAAAATCAAACATCTTTGCATCAAAAAATCAAGAATTAGAAAATACAGAAGGAGATGGGACAATTGGATCAGACGAGCCTGACTTGACCAAAGTCATGTCTGATGTCTCTAGAATATACCAGGGCAACCATGGCTTCAATTTAGATCAAGCTGATCACACTGACGGTAAGTACAGACAGAAACCATGTAACAGTTTTTATTTTAGCATGAGTTCAGATAGATTTACGATTAGGGGAAGACATAAGAAACGATATATGAATAATGATGGCTAGATTAGTTTCGGGGTGAGGCGCAAAGTTGCTCATTCTCTCATCCTCCACAGAAATAGGAGGATCCTCCAAGTCACCGAGTGTTGTCTCAGGAGTGGGATGCTGATGACCTACTGCCCGGTAGGTAGCGGGTTTTCATATGCAGGGTGTAAATCAACTCATCAAACAGCCGTCAACCAAGCATTCTGTACATCAAACTAATTACCCCTACGCAAACATTTTTGCTGGGAAACGACTTTTTTTTGGGTCAAAAATCACATTTTACGGTAAAACTCAATGTAGCACTGTTAAAACACTGTGCGAGTGGATGCTTTGAATAGTAAACGGGTCATGGAGGTAATTTAAGTAAAGTTATAACCTGAAAAACTAGTATTTACAAAAACTGCTGTGAAAAATTTGGAACTTTGACCCCCAATATCTCCGTAACTGGGAGGTTCCCAGATATGGTCTAGAACAAACAAAATATCGCAGTGGTGGGGAGAACCAGTGCACTTCGTTTGCGTTAAGGGTACTTTTACACCCTATTTACATATTCACAAGGATTCGAAAGCAAACTTTACGATACCCATTGAGACTGTTCATTCTTGTCGGGACATCATAATGATGGCCATACAGATGTGAATCATATCTGAGGCTTCTTTCAAAAAGATACAGGTTTCCAGAACGAACAATTCGGAGCGGGCAACTACCGACTCGTGCGCGTTGGTCCCAGACCTCGTGTATAAGCATAGCATAATCAGCCTATAATGTTCCCACGGCTGAGAAGCAGGCCGCCTACAAATGAGAGGAAATGTACTGTAATCCACCACGTGCGAGTTGGTAAATGTGACATGTCTTTGAATTTTTCATTCTAGAACATCGTTTCCTCAACATTTTGAGAGCAGTGGAGCTGAAATTAAAGATTACACATAGTAATGCGCCGTAGGTCTGACACGACCTTGTAAGTTGGGACCGTCACCACAGAGCCACCACTGCTTTGTTTCACTTTTTGTTTGCGCTCGCATAAGAAACAGGTCCAGATCATTCACGACCCGGAAAAAGTATGCAAGCAATATTTTCGCGTCCATGACGGGAGACTAACTAATGTTAAATATTTGTTCCTACAGGTCATAATACATTCATAGAAAAATGTCTTGTGTTCCTGTCGTACCTTATTGTTATTGTGACGTTCCCGCTTTCTGTGTTCGTAATCTTCGTGGTAAGTACAAAACTTATTCAGATAATCGTGTTATCGCTCTTTTGAATACCTGATAGGTACTCTTTTTCATTGCCCCAAAATGTAATAAGAATCACATGTTTGAAAGATAGGCACCTACTCCATTCATCCCCATCTGTGGATCCTAACCTACAGTGGCCTAAACTTGGTCCCTGATCGAGTCACGGTCAGTAATAAATCTGCTAGTCCGTAGCTGCTACTGAGAAATTCCTGATGGAGAAACTCAACAACACTTTGCTCGACCTTGGAATCGAACCCAGGACCTCATGATCAGTAGTCGCTAATGCGACCACTAGACCAACGAGGGAAATTTTAATAATAGAATCATATTCGTCTAAACAAGATTGAAGGTCGGTAACCTTTTTTTTTGGTGGGTAGGAAATCATCAAATAACCCCTCCCGCTCTGGGCAGAGCGAAAGGGAGTGTCAGACTTCTACTGACTAAAAACCACCCATGTTCTTTCTTAGCCCTTGCGCCGAGGCCGCGGTATCTCTTTCGAACAACCCGCAGCCCCCACGGGAAATCTGCTAGGCTGAATTTGAAACAGTCATGGCCCACCCAATACTTGTCTGTAGTATTAATCAGGACAGTTGGGCCAGAGTTGTTCGACGGCACGGTTGGCGCAGTGGCTGAGAGATTGGATTGCTGCGCTGCGTGTCGCGGGTTCGATCCCCGCACGGAACAAATATTTGTATGGCCTACAGATAGTTGTTTCGGGTCTGGGTGTGTTTGTGTATGTGAGTTTATATGTTTGTAAACGCACCCACGATACAGGAGAAATTCCTAGTGTGGGGCAACGTTTTATAAAAAAAGAAAGAAAGAAGAAAAGAAAAGTTGTCCCCCTGTGGGTGCCAGAAGACAGCCGTGGGCGCCGTGGAAGGCCTAGGAAACCTTTATGGGAGATTCGGAGGAGAAAATCTCACATAAGGAATAGTCATAGGTGATAGGGAAGACCTTTGCCCAACAGAGGGGCAACACAAGTTGAATTTTATCACGGTGCAAATAATCTGTAGCAGCTTTTGCCGCCTTTGTAGACCAGTATCTACTACCGATCAAGACATTATCAAATCGAATTAGACTATAGATTACGAATGATATTTTTATTTATCGATACAGGTAGTAAGACAGTTTGAACGAGCAGTAATTTTAAGGAACGGGAAATTGCGTAGTTACATACCCTATGGACCTGGCCTCATCCAATACTTACCATGCATTGATACTTTAAAGTTCACTGACCTAAGGATCATTTGTTATGCAGTACCGCCGCAAGAGGTAACGTATCTCACATAACATCACGCCCCTAATCCCTTAAATATTAAGTATACATCTCTTTGGATTACAAAAATTGTTCGAATAACACGCCCGCCGGCCGTAGCGAATGTCTTTAAATTTTACTTGATTATTGAATCGGTTTAGATGTCTATTTTCAACCCAGCAATCTTTGCTACTTCACCACCAATTTGTGTGTCACAGACCACAGTCAATTTGTGGTTTTTCTAGTAGATAATCTTTACCTATGTTGGTCTAAAATAGTTTTTAAACCGTATGTACCGTGCCGTCTGTACCATGCCGTCTGTACTGTTTTTAAGGACGATAACCTTTTTTTTTTTGGCGGCTGGAAAATCATCAAATAACCCGTCCCGCTCTTGGGCAGAGCGGAAGGGAGTGTCAGACTTCTACTGACTAAAAACCACCCATGTTCCTTCTTACCCCTTCATGTCGAGGTCGCGGTATCTCTTGCGAACAAGCCGCAGCCCCGACGGGAAGGACGATTACCTGTAACCATAACGATACAGGGAAGGCCGGTAGGTATTCTCTGAGCTGTCCCAAAAATCTGCCCTGAATGATAATAGTAACTTCTCAACAGGCGCTAACAAAAGATGCTTTGACTGTGGCCGTAGATGCAGTTGTGTACTACAAAATTTATGATCCAGTTTGGGCGGTAGTCAATATTGCGAATTATAAGTAAGGAAGAACAATATCAAAGTATTGATTTATTGTAGACCAACTGGTTGCTCCATTTTCTAAGCGTATCAAAGGGGATAGAACCGATGTGATATATCAACCTGCCCGCCATTTTGTTTTTTTTTTCGAAATCGTGGCCCTCGATGATAGTGGTATCTATGAATAGAGGATATTTAGATGCATGATTTCTATCCATACATGCCACTTTAATCGTGGTCCGCGATTTCGAAAAAAAAAAATCAAAATGGCGGTGGGTCGATATGCCAGCTCCCGTACAAAAAAGTTCAAACCCCTTTCTCCCCTCATTGACCGTAAAGTTCCTATAAAAACCTTACTAATTAAAACTGCATCTCTCTAGTGGTGGTAGTAGTAGTGGTGGTAGGTATTAAGTTTTTACTACCTTTTATGGACTAGCTTATAATATGATTATTAATAAACATTTCTGTTCTCACAGAACTGCCACACAATTCTTAGCATCTACAACTCTCCGAAATTCTCTAGGAACGCGAAAACTATCAGATATCCTCAGTGACCGACCTGCAATAAGCTGTCAGGTCTATAATAATATGAAAAAATTGACCATTAACTGGGGAGTCAAGATCGTAGGATTTGAGGTGTAAGTAGCACTTACAATTATTTCAATATTAATTCAAAATTACTACTCATACTACGAAATTTCGGGCCGATTCAATTTGAATTGTTATCGACACGCTAAGAAGAAGCATGGGATTCATCATCATCGTCACCATTTCAGCCGAAAGACTTCCACTGCTGGACATAGGTCTACCCCAAGTGTTACAACTTGGACCGGTCCCGTGCGTCACGGATCCAGCGGATCCATCTAGCGGTCATCGGTTCACCTAGCGGGAGGCTTTCCAACACAACGTCTTCCGGTTTGAAGCCGCCACTCCAGACCTTTTCGGCACCATCGGCCAGCCGATGTGCATTGAACTTATTCAAAATAATTTCGTCAAAACTTGAGTGTGAGAGGAAGGCCAAAGAAAAGATGGATGGATTGTTTAGAGAAAGGTGATTATGAAAGAGAAAGGAGAAAATGCCACCGTGACGTCTAACAGGGAAAAATGGAAGAAGAAAACGAGTTGCGCGACGCCAAATAGAATGGGATAAAAGCAGGAAGATGATGAATTTCGTCAAAATTTACCATACCGATGAGCTCGTGCGTGATTGTCAAATATATGTAAGTAAAAATTTAAAAAAATACTCAATTATTGGGACAGTCAAATTATGAGTTCTATGGGCGGAATTGACTATGAAAGAAAAGCGTATCGGATTCTACCAAATAGCCTGTTTACTAAGTTTTTTCTTATTTACAGTAAAGACATACGCCTGCCAATACAACTGCAAAGAGTAATGGCCACAGAAGCTGAGTCCTATCGATTGGCAAATGCTAAAATAATTGTAGCCAAAGCAGAAATAGAATGTACAAGAAATCTCCAGAAAGCTACTAAAATACTTATGGAAAACCCATATTGCATGCAGGTTGGTATCTAATCGAACCTACTTAATTAAGCCTACTTATGGGACAGATTTTCTGACATTTCTTCATCGCATGCCACAAAACATTATTAGATAGTCCGATAGTTTCGGTGTGTGATTTTGAAATCGCCATCAGTCGCCGAAAACTGAAGTGGCATTATTATGTTACCTACAATCCTACATGTTATGTATGTCATACACCTTATTTAAGAATCTGCGTAGAAGAAGACCATCAATGTTAAACACATTTTTTGACGTTTAAATATCTCAAACTCCTTCATTAAATATTATATTCCATCCAACTCTGTTAATCCTAATCAATTTTAAAAACTCTTCAGCTGAGGTACCTACAAGCTCTGCAAATGATCGCGGGAAGCCGGACCCACACCGTCATAATGCCATTCTCAACGGAAACATTGCAGAAATTATCCAAGTGAATGAGTAACTGGTTACTGTTAACGTGAAATGTAAAATAAATCAATTTCTAAATTAAATAACCAGTAATAATTGTATCACTCCCTTTTATTAAACAAAAAGACTAATAAATAATTAACAAAAATTCAACATCATTAAATTAAAACAACGTAACAGGACTAGTATTCTCTAGAGTCGTCTTCTTGCTTTGCTTGACCGTAATGTACTGGTTTCTGTTGTTGACCGCCCGCTTTTTTATGTACTGTAGCCTGAAAGTGTGAAAAAAAACGTTACGTAACACCCTTTATTTTTCATTCGTGCATCTACAGCATATGTATCAGAAAATATTTGGTCGAAGGGGATAGAAGCAATGTAGCATAATTATCAACCTGTCCGCCATTTTGTTTTTTTTTTCGAAATCGCGGCCCATGCACGATGAAAGTGAAATGTATAGATAGAGGACGTATAGACGAACAAAAAATGTTCAGTAACGCGATACTCCTAAGTGTCACGTTACCGAGATATTTGAAGGTACAAATCGATAAATGAGTACAACGACAATAATTAAAAAATAGACTTATTACCTGTATAAGCGTTAAATTGTATCCAAATAATCGTTCCTAGGTTGATTATTATTATGCGCACGAGAAAATCACTTTGTATCGCAATTAAACGCTATGTTATGTCAATGAATAGTTTTCTCCTGCTCCTAGTAGTACGTAATGTATATACCTACTTTTTTTCAATAAACAGTAATAATAATAATAAATGCCTATAGACACGTAAAACATCTGTTTTTTATGTGTCGATCTTTACCTTCAGATATCTAGATAACATGACACTTTGGGGTACCATGTTATTTGAATTTTTTTTTTCGTCTAGATGTTTTCTACCCGTACATACATGAATACGGCATCATCATCATCACTTATGATTCAGAGTTTCAAACTGAATAAACCCCGTGGAACCAATATTGTAGGTAATCAAAAGAAAATAATTTGCTGTCATACTATCACCTTGCATTACATGCTCTATAAATATTATGAAAACACATGAAATAAAAAAAATACCTGGAAACCATTCTTGGGGTCGGCAGTGTATCTCACAAGACGGATGGAGCCATCAGGTTCGACCAACGAGTATTCACCCTGAACGACATCGCCATCACGGTGTTCTTTATGGTTCTGAAGATTACCGGTGTGAGGGTCCTCTACGCCGTATGAGTAGGCATAGTCAGGTTTGGCCTAGAATAATATAGGAGCACTTTTAGCGTTGTCATCCCATCAATACAGAGGTAGACCATGATAAACACACGGTCATCATCATCTGCCTAGCCTTTTCCCAACTATGTTGGGGTCGGCTTCCAGTCACTGGATGCAGCTGAATATCAGTATTTAACAGGGAGCGACTGCCTATCAAACCTCCACGACCCAGCTAATACTGGGTAATATGATCCCCTTTGGTAAGACTAGTTGTCAGAATTTCAGGTCACTGACTAGCTGTAACGACTGCCATAGAAATATATGTAGCAGCTGGGACCTAAGCTTTTGGTCCCAGCTAACGTGCTTTCCGAGGCACGGAGGAAACTCGGTATGTAATGGGTGGTCATCCATCCACATACCAACCTTGGCAAGCGCGGCTATACGCCACTGACAATTCACCCTCCCGCACCCGATTTACTGGGCGCCAGAGGGGTAGTAGCTACGCGATTTGCGAGTAGCGATTAGGTAAAAAGAATCATATAAATAATATTAAGAAAGTTATTAGCAAAAACAAAATAAGTTTAAAAAACTAAAACCAGACTACGAAAAAATCACAGACTAATAAAACCGCGATCTTAAAAGTAGAAAACAAGAAAATAGTTTTTGTGTGGTATTTTTATCTATCAATTTATTATCGTCTAGTAAGTAGATTTTATATTTCAACTTAACGTATTATAAGTAAAATTATAATAAAGGACAGCCCTAGTCGCATGCCACTGATACCTGATGCTCCTTCATGGCGTTCTCAATGATACAGAAGTCAGCTGCTAGTTGCCATTAGCAAGGTGGCATGCGACTACGATCGATACGACCCGAGTGACAGTCATTATTAAGCCCCGAGCTCAGTATTCATTAAAAATAGATAAAACCTTATTAGCCTTACCACGTAGTCAACAGTCTTTAAATGTGCGTATTTAGAGGTGTCCGGGTGAATTTGCCCAGTTTTGTGATCGTAGCCGTAATCTGCATGTTGCTGGGCCGGGATCCCCTCGGCTGCTGGCACCTGGACTTCCACGATCTGACCACTAACAGGTCCACTGAAGCGGCTATATGAGTACCCTCCCGGTTTTCCTGACAACACTACTGTTGCTAACGCTACCGGTATGAGAAACTGAAACAATTCAAAAAATAAAATTGCACTTTATTGATTTCAACTTTCGGTCTAAGGGTGATTGCAGCCCCGACGCGTCGGGGCTGCGGGTTGTTCGCAATAGATACCGCGGCCTCGGCGCAAGGGCTAAGAAGGAACATGGGTGGTTTTTAGTCAGTAAAAGTCTGACACTCCCTTTCGCTTTGCCCAAGAGCAGGAGGGATTATTCGATGATTTTCCGCCCGCCAAAAAAAAAAAGGGTGATTGCTGGCTCATGCGATTTGGCTTAGCTCTTTCTGGAAATTTTCACTAAAATCAAAATATTCGTCAAAAAAATGTATTCGCATCACATCACCGTTGTTGTTTTTTATATACCAAATTAAAAGCTTTTTTGTAATATTTTCTGAGATTGGCTGAAATATAAACAAATAAAAAAACAAAATTCTCTTCTTGAAAATCTCCAGCTATTAATTTAGTATTTTTCTCTTAATTTTATACGACAAGCTGTTGGAATTTTAAAGTTACTTTTGAAAAAAAAAAACTAATTAACCATAACCGGGAATGAAGACGAATCTATTGTACCTTTACTTTTTAGTCGACTTTTAGCGGCAGCCCACTTCATGTAGGTATCTAATTTAGTAAACGTTCATGAAAAAAAATAGGTAGGTATCTAAGAGATTTCAATAATTAAAAAAAATATATATAAATTCATTATTATGACGCATGACGTAGGTAGTTAGAAACGAGAAAACAATGAGAAAAAATAATAATAATTAATAAAAAAATGTTTTTGAATACTTCAAATCTTTAATTTTTTTTTAAATCATTGTAAGACTTTCTGTCAGTTATGGTGTATAAATTACCCGTTTAATTTTGCAAACTGTGATTAATATTGAATCGTGGGAGCAAATTTTCCTTTATTTATATTATTAACAACACTTTCAGTCGGTGGTGACAAAAAGCCGCGGCCTTCACGGTCAGTAGCTTTAACTCGTTACTCAATAGCGACAATGAAAAATAATCGACCACGAAGAAAGTGAGACCACGGTTTTTTATGCTAAGTCAACGAGACTAATTTGATTGTTGTTGGATTGTTACTTTAATAAAAAAATAGGATCCGGTGATTTGTGTTAGATATAAAAGTAGGTGGGTGTCGTATGGATCTACATTGAACGGTTTTGGCCAATTTAGTCAATGGTTTTTTTTTGGTAAGTGCTCAAATACTTCTCACGAACTACTAGAAATGCGTCTCGTCTTTGGAATGTAACCATGTCCTAAGTGCAGTGGGAATGTCAGTGCACTGTTGATTCTGTTACCCTTGTATCTTTTTTCTTCACCAGGAACTATTTATTAATTAAAATTTGTGATTTCGTTATGTTTGGAAAAAAAATCTGAAACATGTTCAGTTTCTGGTACTCCACATTATCAGGAGGCATAGAATCGAATTAGTGAAATTACCTCTCCATGAAACATTTTTTCTTATCACTGTTTTGTTATAAAAGATTTCTTTACTTAATCATTTTGAAATTAAATTAACATGAGTGGTAGGTATAAATATTACAGTTTTGTTTTTGTGGAAATCATTTTCAGGGGTTCAAAGTAACTGATCACTCAATCAATTAAGTTAAGTTAGACTTTTTATGACTGATTAAATTGAATGATAATAAAAAAATGTACCTTGTATATGAAAGCCATTATTCTGGAGCTGATGTCGTGGTGGTTGAATGATCCCAGCTGTACTGATGGCTGAACCACAAGTGTTGTGGTTTTATACCAGCTGTCACCTCGGCGCGAATGAAGTGCAATCGTGAACTTGTACACTGGTTGCAGCAAACTATGAATCAATAATTTTCAATATTCGGCAGCGGGTACGCAGCCAAACGTTACAATGAAGTTGCGTAGATTTGTTTCAACGACAATTGTTTGTTTATACGACCTCGGGAGTTTTTTTTTTTGTTTTTACTAAAATATAGTCATTGGTATTAAGACCCCTACCTAGCTGGGCCTAAAACTTGGTTTGCTGAATAGACCGATGATATTGCTCTAATATATCACTTAGGAGCACAACCGGTATCGTATTACCCAGTTCGTACTGGGTTGTGAAGGTGAAATAGACAGTCACAGCACGTAATATATTGGTATTCAGCTGCATTAGGTTAAACTGGAAGTCAACCCCAACATATTTGGGAAAAGACTATGCATGATGATAGGTATCGCTTAGAGGCGCCAGGATTGTTGAGAGGGATTTCTAACCAGGAAATTGTAAGTAGGACTTGAATAGTTTCTAATGTCCACACATAAGTTTGTACAGCATACATTACGGTCACAACAGCAACCAAATCTTCTTACCTTCTTAGTGGGGATTTCCTTAAACTATTTATAGGCGGCGTTACTACATTGCTAGTCTTAGTAGTTAGTAGACTTAGTATATATTATGTTATGTTTATTCCATAACATAACATATATTAAGTCTACTAACATTAATTCATTCATTCATTCATTCATCAAGCTAAGCTAACTAGACGAAGAGGTTCCTCAACTCAGCATTAAGCCACATTGTGAAGAAATCATTTTTGCGATGAGCGATTTTAATAAGCTAGTCTCAGGCAAGTAAATCCTAGAAGCATATAGAACAACAGAACTAGGCGACGAGGTAGGCCCAAAAGGAGATGGCGTGACGAGCTGGACTCTCATCAAAAGGATTGGGCCAGAACAGCCAGATCGGGATAAATGGAAAGCGGAAAGGGAGAGTTTTGCCGGCTGGGTCTCTTTAAGCTCAAAGTAATAATATAATTTTGGAAAATCATTGTTTTTTTCATTCTAGGTTAGGTAGGCTTTTCATTTGAGATCTAGGATAAAAGTTCCTCCTGTGACTTTTTATCAGGGTTTGAAATTATCAAGATAATAATATTTAGTTATTTTGACGACCTCGTTGACCAGTAGTCGGGTCGCAAGTGCGGCCGAGCAGTCTTATGGTTCGATTCTCAGAACGTGCAAAGTGCTTCGCAAAGATTTGTCCATTAGGAATTCCTCAGTAGCAGTCACGGAGTCTGAATTCGTGCCCGGTTGATGGCAATAGGTTTGCCCCTATTACATGGGACTTTAACATAACTGGTGAAATTTGGGTGTCCTACATTTCCTCCTCCTACAGTACCTCTGCCTAACCCTTCGCGAATTACAGGCGTGATTTGTCTTATTTTTATTAAGTATTTCCTTTGATCAATGATTTCTATTTTTTACATAAAATGTAAGTATTGGATCTCTTACTGTTAAATATACAATAACACCTTGTATGTATAACATTATGGAATTTCCCGGAGGCCAGAATCTCCACGTATCTACAGTAGGACGCGAGGGCTGGCCGGACCGAATGACTGCTGCTGCGCACGTAATTATTTTGTCACGCGGATTTATATTCCGATATCTTCTAAGATATTTGTTTAAACTATAAAAAAAATAAAGGGTACAAAATTAAAGCAAAAACCTTTTTACCTTTTTTAAAAAAAAAAAAAAAAAAAAAGTATTAAAAAAATCCGTTCTAACAAACACATTTATTCAGATATAGATTAATATCATATTGGTTAAATAAGCTTCGCAAAAAATGATTCTGTTCCATAGCATGGTCTAGTTTAAAGACACAATTAGAAAGTCATTGTTCATGTAGAACAATTCCTTCATACATAATATTTGCGTAACTTAAACCGTTTTCGCAGCGCACGCAACGAAAGCTCTCAAAAAGGAATATCTTTTCCCGTTTTTGCAACATTTTTCATTTGTGCTCCGCTCCTATTGGTTGTAGCGTGATGTTATATAACCTATAACCTTCCTCGATAAATGGACTATCCAACACAAAAATATTTTTTCAATTTCAACCAGTACTTCCTGTGTTTATCGCGTTCAAACAAAAAAACAAAAAAACTCTTCAACTTTATAATATTAGTATCGATGACACCGGAAACACAATACGTAATGCGTGGTCACCCATCCACGGAATAACCTTAGCAAACGCGGTTTAATCTAAAGATTTAGCCGAGGAGCTGTTATTATTTAGCCACTATTGGCAATGCGCATTATCTTTGTGCCAGCGATTCGAAGCGTGGCGGTAACATCAAAGGAATCACACCCATAGATCTAACTCAGTCAGTGTGGTCAGTCGCCGAAGGCTAGGTAAAAGACCGTAGCGTGTCTATAGACGTCTAACATAATAATTAATTAGATATTTCCCGCCTACACGTCAATAATGGCGTGCAGGGAGACAGAAAAACAAATCTGGGAGTAGGTAATGATGACAACCATGTTTCTGTTAAGGTGAAAGGCGAAATTCGAGTTATTACATTAAACCGGTCAGTGTGAGGATAAAATAGGATTCGCGACCGTAAAAAATGTGACTTTTAGTTAGGGACTCCCCTAATAATGATTAAAATCACCAATACAACCCTCTCCGTTCATTTAACCTCTTTGAATACCTTTATCAAATAGTGAATCAATGGAATTAAATCAACTCAGGAGCATGATCAATTCATAATTTTAACGATTAAATTCTCTTTATAAACATACGCATAAACGTGTGCGAATCATATTTTAATTTTTTTAAACTTGAGGAGTCATTGATGATTTCCAACCTACAAAAAAAAGGTAAGACTCAATGTAGCACTCTTGAAACATTGTGCTAGTGGATGCTTTGAATAGTAAACGGATCATAGAGGTAAGCTAAGTAAAGTTATAACCTGCGAAAAATTTGGAACTTAGACCCCCAATATCTCCGTGATTAGGGGGTTCCCAGGTATGGTCTAGTAGAACAAAAAAAATATCGCAGTGACGGGGAGAACAAGTGCCTATCGGCTTCGTAAAGGGTACTTTTACACCCTTTACACATTACTAAGGGTCTAAATATCGCCTAATGGGCCTACCACACGCTCATGCTTCACCACAGTACCGCGGCCTGCGCGAGCTTCTTGCACGAAAAAACTGAACACAAACGGGCGCTACACACGTACGCGCAGGCCTCATTTTTGTCGAAATCGTCGACGTGTAAACAATGTTACCCAGTGAAGAACTATTGCTCTAATCCTTCGATTTAATTTTCCAAATTGCAGGCAGAGATTTAAAGACTTAAAAACTCAGTAAAAAGTCGCGATCACACGTACGTAGGTCTGCCGAGTAGAATACGGTATCTCAACGCACAAAATATCGATGAATGCTAACACGATACTTGTACTACAAAACTGCAATGCACGTTGCTGCGAAAGATATTCACTTCGATGCACGTATAGATCCTCACTGCGATACTGTATTTTATCTGCATTCTTTTGTGTAGTGTTCAATGTAATGGGTCAAGTAGTAACCTGACCCATTTTTATTTAAAAAAAAACTTACTACAAACTGTTACTTTTTTTAAATCAGCTGACGTCCGTGATTAACTACGACGAAAACCTAAGACCCACCTCCCCCTGTAACCATGCGTGATAGTTTGAATACCCCCCGGTATATAATAATAATTGTTTTATTGCAGGCATCAAAGGCCCATAGGTAAAATACACAAATAATATTAAAAAAAACTTGAGAGGTGTCAAGGAACACCCGGATGAAACGGAGTTATTGTTATTATTTTTTATTAAAAAAAAAAAAATTAAAAAGAAAAAAAAAATAAAAAAAAAAAAATGTAGAAATGAAAATATCTGGCTTGCTTTCTATAAGAGAGAGAGAGACAGACAGAGAAACATGCGACGCCGCACATCTTACAATAGCTTACTATAGCAAAAAGTGTCGTGACAACTTTTCGTAAGAATTTTTTCCGTCTAGCCCCCTTTCACAACGCGCGATAAGGAACTTCGTTCCATTAATAAATATTAAAAAACCTACTACTAACAAACTAATAAATATTAAAAAACCTTATAAACTATAACTACACACGTAACGTTTTCGGCGTCGTGTTTCGCTGCGAGGTGTCACGTAATCGTCCACGGAAACGTCGATATAAGATAAGACACCTTAATATAAATACCTCCCCCCCCCAAACAGTTCACGTAGAATGGGTATGTTCCTTAATATGTCTTGATTAATAAATAGGATTTATTTACACACTGCCTGAACGCCAACTGCGTTCAGGGAGTGTGTATATGTCGTAGGATAATTTGATACTTCGAATCTTCGCGGAAATCCTAGGGGTTTTGCGAAAACGCGGATAATTAGACATAGTTACCAAAATGGATTAATGGTCTCCAAATACGTCGAAAGCAAAAGCTTTTTCAACGCGCGCTCGCTTCGCTCGCATATTAAATAACACTAATATCTTCTGTCCCCGAAGTGCCGGGCCTCCGCCGGCCTCCTTCGTCGGCCTACGGGCCGGTGCCCATGCCGCCCCTAAAAAAATTTTTCGCCTATGTCTAATTATCCGCGTTTTCGCAAAACCCCTAGGATTTCCGCGAAGATTCGAAGTATCAAATTATCCTACGACATATATAAATAAATAGCCAGGGTTGCCAGTCTTGATTTTTTAATTCCCGCATTTTGCTTGGACTTTCTTTCTTCAGTTTCATAAAATAAAACTGCACACTTATGATAGTTGTTACAGTCTGCACCACGAAGCACGTTATAGTCTGGGCAAGCAGTTACTGAAACCGGTTACGTTTAATTACGTTAGAAAACTCCATAGACATATTTTTCCTTACTCATTGGAAAACTCCCATGTCTCCCATCCCTAGTGTCAAATGTGGATTGTTCGAAGTTCGAAGTGTCATTGTAAATGTAAATTAGCAGAGCGCGTCAGCGAGCGCGATAAAAATATAGTAACGAATTTCAGAAGACACTTATTCCTGTGTTAAATACTGTTCTAGCATAATATCCATAGCAGAGAATAAAAGTCCATCAATAATGAGTCCTAGAAAGAAAAAAGCTAAACAATCTCCACGAAAGAACAATTTAAAGCGGGAAAGTGATGCTGAAGAGTTACCTAGCAAACGTGCAAAATCCGTTAAAAACGAAGAAGATGAGTTGAAAGCTAGAAAGAAGAAGAACTTCATCGAAGCTTGCAGACAAGTCTCCTGTAGAGCTTATTCTGATCACCGTGCGAGATTGTTATTGCTGTATTATCAACCATCCTGTATGAAGAACCGGGAATGTAAACATAATGATAAGAATGGAGTGAGTAGATCTATGCTTATAAAATTTATTAATAATTCGTATCAATGATAGAGCAGCGGTGGCCCCGACTTACGAACAGTAGAAGCTCAAGCTGCTCTCAAAACGAGGAAGGAAAACATCGTGAGGAAACCGGCATATCTTAGACATGTGTCATCTACCAACCCGCACTGGGCCCGCGTGGTGGATTATAGCCCATCCGTCTCCTAGATGGGAGACCTGAGTCCCTGCAGTGAGAACATTATAGGCTGATGATGATTTAGATGTAATATAAAAATAGGTTCGATCAAACTCTGCCAGAGTGATGGCATTGGTAGTGTCTTTGGACAAGTCCTGGAAGTACAGCTACAGTTGCATAAAGAGCAGGACAGTAGATTGGTCATGATGTGGGGATAATGCTCCACCGTCACAACTTAGCATACTCATAAAAGTATAAGATCCAATTAGAACTTAAGACTAGTTTCCTTTTAGTGAAGACATTCAGCATGGCCATGAAAATTAAATTAAAAATTTATTTATTTTCTATGACTACTGTATTATAATCTTTTCATGTTACCTGATAATCCTTTAATAAATTACATATTGATGTCAATGCAGATAAATTTTTGCTCCCTAATAATCTCCTTTGTATTGATGATGATGACTGCAGATTTCATTTTTGAATTATTTATAATTCAAAAATGAAATCTGCAGTCATCATTCTTCTGCTCTTGTACCAACTATGATATTATTATATTTATCGGTGCAGCATGTTTTCTCAAATTGCATGTACTTCAAATCCACAAATTATAATAGTAAATTGTCATGTTTCAGATAGACATCAAGGAAATGCCACATTATGCCAAAGAGTCATTCATTATAGAAATGAAGAATAACATATGGTATGAAGCTTTAGAAGTTTGCCAAATGTGCATCACTCATGAGCAGTATTTATCTGCAAATGTATTAAAAGAAGTTGTGGAGATCATGTTGGTAAATATAATGTTTTTGGTGGCTAACTTGTTTTTAGTCTTAGACGTAAATGATTAAACAAAAAATCTGGTGAAATGAGGATTTGCTATTAGTTACTTAAACATTGTTCCCTAACCTTTCAGGAGTTAAAGGGGTGATATAAAATTTTATGTTGATTACATTTCAGAATGTCCACGAGGATGAATTGTCTGAATACACTGCGCCTTTCATCGTAGATAAGTGTCAACAGATACTATCTCTGAACTTTAGCACTCACCCACCGTGTGTTTCCAAAAGTTTGTTAAGACAATGTTACTCATCTTTCTTAATGTCACCTATGGATCTTAAAGAGAAGACACTTACCAACAGAGTACAATATGACTGCAAGAGTGGCATTGTACAGTATTGTATGAATAGATTGGAGAACGAAATCAGTATAGACAGCCAAGATGGCCCTTTAATTAATAAGTGTGAGAATATTCCAGAAGAAATGAAACAAAGTCTCAAAGGTCTACATTGGCAAAAAGAGAAATTTGAAATTTTTGAACTTCTTAACAGGCCAGATAGGATAGAAAGATTGATGGCTGTTCTAGAAAGTATTGTAGAATTATTACAATTTGATTTGGGCATTTGGCATTCAAGGTATGAATGATCTAGTTTGCCATTTTTAAACCCTACTTTTTGACGACACGGTTCGCGCAGTGTATGACCGATTGGCTGCTGCACTGCGTGTTCCGGGTTTGATTCCCGCACGGGAAAATATTTGTTTCGCCTACAGATAGTTATTTCTTATTTCGGGTCTAGCTGGGTGAGTTTAATGTTTGTAAATGCACCCACAAAACAAGAAAAATACCTTAAGTGGGGCAAGACTTAGTTTAAAAAAAACAGCTACTTAGTTAAATAATAGCTTGTATTGTCATTTTTGCAAGCTTTTATTTAACTTTGTTAATTTACAGGTGAATGCTCCTAAAGGCTAGGCAGATGATGCTCCCAATGAGGGAGGATTATGAAACAAAAAAAAAATAATATAATTAGAACGGAGTTCGTTATCGCGCGTTATTGTTCTGATTTGTTTGCAGGCTGAGGGGCTGAACTAAAAAATGTTTAACAATGAAAATTTTTTTAGGCACTTGGGAAATGCCTAAAACATTCACTTCCCATTCACCTTGAAAACTAAAACTTTTTTCAATTGTTTCATTTTGCCGTCAATTTTGATAACATGCAAAAATATGCATCATAAATTATGCGAGCAACTGTGTTTCAACTGGGTGTCCATAAGACACCCCTCTATCAAAAATATTTATTGAATTGGTACATTATTTTTCAGATACACCAATAATTTGCCAAGGCATATTATGAGGTCCAACAAACCACTGATGGCATTTCTCTTATGGTCGGACAATGTGCTTTATACAGGAGCTGTTACTACTAATTGCAGGCAAATAATGAGACTCTTTGTACATCTAATACATCTACAGTACCCAGATAACATGATAAAAATTATTACAGTAAGTATTTATGATAATATTTTGAAATAAAGTATAGACGCGAGGCAAAGACATTAATTGGGCTTTTAAAGATATTTAAAAGACGTAAAATTCTCTGATAACACATATTTCACTGCCTCGTTGGTGTAATGGTCGCATGGTCGACTGCTGAGCATGAGGTCCTGGGTTCGATTACCAGGTCTGGTCAAGCGCAGGGCACGCCACGGTAGTGGCGTTAAGTCCACTCTTTGAGGAGTGGCTGGAGAGAGGGCGCCATACGGCGCCCTCACCTTCCGCCTGACGCAGGTCCTCACCGGACACGGTTGTTTCGGGAGGTACCTGCACCGAATCAGGGAGGAAACACCCGGGTGCTTCCACTGTGAAGATCAGCTGGAGGCCACGGTGGCGCACACCGTGGAGGTCTGCCCCGCTTGGGCGGAGCCCCGCCGTATTCTCGTCGCCTCCTTCTACGAAGCAGTAATGCTAGCGAAGGAGGTGGCGGAACGTGAAAGGGAGAGTCTCGTCCCAACCGCCGCGGGAGAAGAAAGAGATGTCAGCAAAATTGTAGGCGCCCCGCAAGGGCCGCTGCCGACGACGGGCTAAGAAGGAATATGGGTGGTTTTTAGTCATTAGAAGTCTAGCACTCCCTACCGCTCTGCCCAGAGCGTCAGGGGTCATTTGATAATTTCCCACCCTCTAAACAAAAAAATAGGTCTTGCCAAGTGTTATTGAGTTTTTCCATTAGCAATTTCAGTAGCAGTCACAGAGTCTGGATTTGTGGCCGGTTGATGGCAATAGGCTGGGAGAGCCTAGCCCATTACATGGGGCTATGGGACATAAACATAACTGGGGAAATGTGGATCAACTATTAGGTACACCTCTGTCTAATCCTTCGAGTATTACAGTTGTGATGTTATGGTATCTTCTCTCCCTAAGATTTTTTATAAAGCATGTCCTGCCCATCTTCCGCCATTTTATTATAATTTCAGAATAGCGGGCACTATTACCTGTGCGAATGAATAGCTACAATCAAAAGGAACAAGTTTTGTATGAGACAAAATCACCAAAGCGTCATATTTCCGAGATATAAGCTATAAAAGAAGTTAGACAGGACACATAATTCAAAGCCCTTTACTGAATTCTGTTTTTTGGTTTGTTTCAGACCTGGCTAAATCTAATGATCCAAACATTTTATGTCTGTGAACAAAATTCAAACATTGACTATCCAAACATACAAAAATATTGCACAACATTTGCAAATGAATTCTACAAAATTATCTCAGGTTTGTACCTTATTAACTTACCATTATACTGTTCCGGTCAGCTGTTGATCCCGGCTGCCATAATATATATAGATTTTTGGCAGTTGTTACAAGTAGTCAGTAACCTGAAAGTCTGGCGACCAGTCTTACCAAAGGGTATCGTATTGCTGCGTATTAACTGGGTTGTGAAGGTCAGATAGGCGTCGATCCATGTAGAATACTGGTATTTAGCTACATCTGGTTAGACTGGAAGCCAACATCAACATATTTGAGAAAAGGCAAGGCAGATGATGACTGTTCTGTAATGAACATTCAGGAAAGCATAGTCAACTCTCTGTTATGTACATTAGAGCCCATGTATGTATAGCCTAACCATTTGCAGGTTTGGTTTATACAAAAGTGACTGTAAGCAATACCATGCAGGCATGGTTTAAAATCTCATGACATACAAGCCGCCTGAATCCAAAGACAACACAAAAATCACCGATTTTTCTTTCTGTTCTGTGCTAAATACGTGTAATACTGTGATAGTAATGCCATACTGAGCACAAAAATTAATGGATTGTGAAATGTGGGTGGTGTTAAAATAATTGGAATAAAATTCATTTTCAGAAATGCCGCACAAATCCATCAACAGAATTTTGGAAAGGATTGAACCAGCATTTATGAGGCATCTCATTGGCATGCGACACATCCAAAAAATAACCGAAAAGAATAATGACTGTATTTTAACTATTTTAATCAATTTTTTCAAAGAATCGGAATGGGGATCATGTGGACCGGATGATAATGAAATAGAAATCTCTAAGAAGTTATTCTTGAAACCCAGGAAAGTAAAGAGAATAATGAATTACGTGATCAAAAAATGCATGAATGAGACTGAGGAAATAATACAATATGCAAAACTTGATAAAAAAGAATTAAAATATATGAAACCTGTTACACGTCCTAGCCTTAATCACCTTGTCCATACTCTATACATAACTTTGGAAGCCCACTTAGATACATATGATGTTCAAAGTGTGGAGGAAACATGGAATATGTTAAACAACCAAATATCAGATGATGGTCAAATATATTCCCAAATTTTAACTGAAAGTAGCTCATATTTTGTAACAGAAGAATCAATCAAATTGTACAAACATATAATGCAGACAACAAAAGAATTACAGAGTGTATATCGTGATTTAAAAAACAGTGAAGATGTACCAGCCATATTAGAAATTTTTTCAAACATAGATCTTTTAGAACAGTAAGTGAATCTGTGATTGATTTATAAGATAAAAGTATTGGTACAGCAGCATCACTTGAGGCTATGATTATACCAATGGCGGAATAGGTATTAAGAAATTAAATATTTTTGGGTGTCCACAATGCATGGTCCACATAGTAGACTGTTATGGAAGCCTCTATTGCATGTTGCTTTGCTAGGGGCAAAGAGGTTGCTTTTATACATGAAGATTGAGGTCAAGAGTAAGCCAATTCCATATAAAAAAAGAATTATACGAAATAAATCATTATAATGAAACGGCCTGCACCTTATCAATAATTTAAATCTGGAATTCTCAATCAGTGATCCTGCTGGGTAAATTCATATGATAGGTTAAAAGATCGCGTAAATGTGTATGAGGAAGCTATTTATTTAAATATTCTTCTCTAACAAGAAAGGTGTCATCAACGTAAATGTGTATGAGGAAGCTATTTATTTAAATATTCTTCTCTATCAAGAAAGGTGTCATCAACTAATCCTTTGGTAGTCTATTTTTGCCAACAGTGTTGCGAAATACCACCCATGACATGGCTGTTAGCTTTCTTAGGCCCGATTGACATTGGTCAAGTACAGTGGCGAGTACAACAGTGACTATTGACTCGCTATCAGTTTAATTAAATCACTGTCATTACTTCTGGCTTTAGCCTTCTGGCAATTACTGCGACGGGCCGCGGGCGCCATTGTTTATCGTATGTTAGGTCTGTGGTTTGGTAGTACTTGTATGGTGTGTATAATAAAGAATATTTCATTCTGTAGCACTTGCCCTGAATATGAGACCTATCAAGCCCAAACTTGGACATGGGAAATATAAATAATAGTATTTGTGTAAATCATGTTTTTGAGTTGTGTTGTTGTACACAATATAATACTGGTATTCAGCTGCATCCGGTTAGACTGGAAGCCGACTCCAACATAGTTGGGAAAAGGCTAGGCAGATGATGATGTTGTACACAATATAAAACCTTACAAATACAATAAGTAGTGTTGCTTAGAAATATTGGCAGTGCCAAACATCGTTGTAGATGAACAACTGACTGGGTCTCCTGTGATTACCAAAATGAAACAACCTCTTAGTTTGTAATGTATTTCTATTTTTATAATGTAACTCATACTTACTTCACATTTGTAACTTACTGTAATTTCAACAAGTATTGACTTTTTTTACATATAACATTATGTTCCCACTTTTGAAGCCACCAATGATGTATTACCCTAATTAAAAGTGTGGCAACTAAGTATTACAGTGTACCTGTTATTTACATAATTTTAATGTTGGAGCCATGTCTCAATTATGTTGTGTTATTCTTTCTTTTACTGCAATTGTGTAACATACAAGAATAAATAAAACTAAAAGTTACTACACTATTATTGTTTAATTAGTATTTTGGCATATAATGTCCTCTGGCTTTCTTTGATCTCTTAGCTTTTTCAATATCTACATTAGGGTATTCTGCTTTCAATGCCTCCATACTCATATTGGGGAAGCGTTTCAGTAAATGCTGCACATGACTGAAATCCCTGTTGCGTGCTTTCCTTTCAACATTGTACTCCTTTTCTTTATACAGTCGAATAAAATTCCTGACAGCATGACTGCTTATGTAGCCATTTTCAAGGTATGGTCTCACCCAGCGTGTATTCATAAACTTGGGGATATAGTGTTCCTTCTTTTCGTACTTTTCTTTTAAACCAAAGAGGTTTACAACATCCTCTACAGGTCGCTCTCCAGTCTCTCCTGTCTCAAGCTTGTAATAAGCGACGTTGCGTTCTCTTATAACAGTTTCTATATTATTCATAGATTCTTGAACTTTGTCGATTCTTTCAGGATTAGGAAACAATCTCATTTTATCGTTACATTCATGTTCCATTGTGTATAACATATTTCGTTCTTTTAACAGCACATACCACAGTTTGTGTAGATCTGTATTCGACTTTATTCTTAATTCATCCAACCTCCAGGCTCTACCAACTCTAATATTGGTTTCTCCCCAATTTTTCTTAGTGTCGAAAAACTCCATCAGGTCGTTAGCAGGATTTGTGGTGTGGACATCTCGTTTGATGATTGCAGCAGCAGCAACTTGGATAGCAGTCTGAGAGCGCAAACATCGGGTTATTGTGCTTCTTAGCAAGTTACTTATCATCGCAGTATTCATTTTTAGTCAATAAGTTATACTGAGCAGACGACAACACTTTTAGGGTTATAATATTTTGATTAGCCTCGGAATAACTTTGACACTGACATTAACCAATTAGTTCTAAAATGATCTATCATTCAAAACTTAGCTGAATTTTGTGCCAAAACGATTTGATCGTAGAAATTTGCCATCGACACGCTAAGAAGAAGATTCAAAACTTTAGTAAGTTGGAAGTTAACATAGAATATTCATAATTTACTATTTTATGTAATTTCCTTTCTGTGTTTTTCTTTTACCAATGAAGGACATGAGTTCCAAATGAAATAGTCAAACGCAAAATATTTTTGAACGATATCATTTTGACAGCGCTTATTACGTTTTGTTTATTTTATAACTCGCGGTAATCATTATAATCTACAGAACTGTAATAGTTTGATATAATAAACATTTCTTTACCAAGTTAGTCCTAGAAGTGATTTATAATATAATTGTATGATTAATCGAATGAAAGGATTATAAAAAAGAAAAGATCTTGGCCACAGATTAATATGAACTATTTATTCTAATCTTGACAGTCCAAGGAAATAACTAAACGTAAGAGTTGAATAATGTCGTGGATAGAGTGAGTGGTTGAATGAAAGGAAGGGACGCATTTTCTTTGGTTCTATGGGAAACCACAACGAAAACAAATTAAATTCGATTTAGGTATTTGTGTGCATTTTTATGTGTTGCTGGTGTTCATATGACTAAAGTACTGAACAGTCTGTGTTGCGTGTGTTATTTTTGAAGATTCCATCATCGTAAAGGAAGCTTTTTGAAAGGTACAAACATCATTCACCTCTTTTATTTTTATGAAACTTTTGTTTAGTTGATCATAGTTTTACATGTCTTAGTTTATTCTTATGTAATTTTAGTTATTTAAGAATAGATCTATTGTTGTTTAAAATCTAATTGGTGTTTTTCAGTTTTTGTTCTCAACCCATCAACTTGATGCAAACAATGTAAATAAAATAATTCGTATGACCTCTACCTATCTTCGAAGGTATAGTGTATCAGAAAAAAAAACCTTTTTGCGCTCTCATCAATACTAGCTTCTTTTAAAAAGTTAAACATTGTAGGTTTTTAAAATGTTGTTATTGGTATTTTTTGGTTCTTTTAACATAGATGATGACTAAACATTTATCTTTAATGCCATATCCCAAAAGCTTACAAATATATTATGTATTATATTAATTGTAATGAGACTTGACTTGTGACAAGTCTTCGTAGGTATTTATTAAATATTAGTCCATCTAGCATTACTTTTGCTTTTTGAGTTGCATTAATTTAATTTGATACAACAGAATTCAAACTGTAAACAAAAAGGAAAATGAAATGAATCTTGTCTTGAAAGACATCAATATGAATGGAGAAGAATGTTACACATTAGTTACATTTTTCAATGGCTTGATAATTTAGTGAATTCAAGTTCGAGTTAGCCGTGCACTACCATTGCCTAAGTTCAGTGACTGATAGATAACGGATAGCGTAATTTTTGATTACTTGTAAAATGTTTACAATAAACTAATTTGTTATCTTTGGAAAGATAACTTTTATTTTTGTATGATTTATTAACTATGAAATTATATCTTTGTTTGTTACAAACAATAACAAAACAACAAGGTGACTAAATTATGTTAGTACAGTTTCTCTTACTATTAGAGTTTCTGAATTAAAGTAAAGAATAACTAACAGCTAAAAACAAAAATAATGGTTGTAAATTAAGTACCTACACATTTCTTGCAAAAGTCAATGTACCCAAAAAGTTTTGAGTGATGTGACAATTAATCAAATATTATCTTAATAACCCAGGGGCAGGTTGGGTAAATATATTGTATTAGAAAATGATCAATATTTTGTTTCATTATGAAAATATGGCTCTTTGTTTCAAAGTACTAGTGAATTTTATTTTTTTTCACATTAACATCAAAGTAGGTAGCTAAGTACTAATACAAAAAAGAGCCAAAAACATACATAGATATATATATATCAAACATACAAGTCAAATTATTCAAATGAAGTCAAATTATTTTATGAAATATTGTAGTTAATTCAATTGATTGTATTATACCTAAATGATGGATTGCTACTGCATCTTATTTAAATAATAATTAGGTAAATACTCATTATTTTAATTAAAACTGCTAGTTCTTCTATCTCTAAAAGAAAGAAAATTTCCTTGGATAAGTGGGTAGGTGATAGTAGGTAAATACTGAAGTACGTAATTACGTACGTAATTATACCAACCCAACATCTGCATGAATGTAGGGCACCAAATTCTCAGAAGGCACGCCGCCACTACTTACCGTCTGTTTGCAAACTAACTAGGTGTGCCACAATTCCGCTTGTGTTACAATTTATAAGGTGACAAAATACGTTAATTAAGAAGGGGCCCATCCTCTCGTCGTGTGTTCCGGAGGGTAATTTGTCGCGTGCATTAAGCAAGTTGTGCGCGCTCGTTACGGGCCCCACAGAACCGCACGCTAAACAACGTAACGTCTCAATTGCGCGCCTCTGCCGCCATACCGCCTCTACGCCTGCCTACGACGTCATAAACATTTTACATGATAGCACGCTTATGACGCCAACTGACGCTGCGACGCCAGTTAAAAGAAATCACCCAACTTCCAGCAGCATAAGACCCACGTAATGTCTTTCAGGCCTCTTAGTTGAATATCATTTCAATCAAAATCAAATTATCTTCGTAAAATGAGCCTGAAATAACGACTGACGTTTTTCCGAAATTCATAACAATAATAACCAATATAGCAATAATAAAAAAACTGAATCGACCAAATCGATATTGACCTAATTGCATAACTTTACGATTTTTTTATTATCTATCTTCTTCTTATTGTGTGGACAGTAAGGTCTCACGACTCCACACACCCTAGTGTCAGAGTTTCTAAACCGCCTCAAGAACCTCTGACATCCCGTTGGGGCTGCGGGTTGTTCGAAAGAGATACCGCGGCCTCGGCGCAAGAGCTAAGAAGGAACATGGGTGGTTAATAGTCAGTAGAAGTCTGACACTCCCTTTCGCTCTGCCCAGAGCGGGAGGGGTTATTTGATGATTTCCCACCTCCAAAAAAAAAGACCCTGTGACATGGTTTGATGACGGCCTTTTTGCGGCCGGGACCACCGGCTTATACGTGCCTTCCGAAGCACGGAATCATCTTTTTTGTCAGACAATCAGATGATTCAAGCCTGCAATATCCTAGCTAAACTGGAAACAACTTTACAAAGCATGCTTCCCGTGGGAATCGAACCCACGACCACCGGGAGGCATTTTTTTATTCATCATCATCAGCCGTAAGACGTCCACTGCTGGACAAAGGCCTCCCCCATAGAGCGACATTACGCACGGCAACCTGCCGTTTGCATCCACCGGTTGCCCGCGACTCTCACGATGTCGTCGGTCCATCTGGTGGGAGGCCTACCAACGCTGCGTCTTCCAGTTCGTGGTCGCCACTCGAGAACCTTTCTTCCCCATCGGTGGTCGGTCCATTGCCACTTCAACTTGCATATTCTGAGAGCTATGTCGGTGACCCTGGTTCTTTGGCGAATTTCCCCTTTTCGGATTTTGTCGCACAGTAAAGAAACTCCGAGCATAAGTAGCTATTTTTTTATTATAAAAATATTAAAAGTAATGAATAAGTAATCGAATTAGAATTCGAAACTCAAACCATGTACGATTTATTACTCCTATAGATATTTATTACGTCGGAATTGTATTAGGAACGACCGTCACGTCCCACTTACTATATCTGTCACCGGCCGAATAGGTGCTTACTAAACATAGGATCTTCGTATAGAATCCTTGATTAAATCAGGCGCCGTCGCTTTGTTTAGGCAGCGATCGCATTATCTCGCATGCTTGTCAGTCACACTCGACCCGCTTGTGACGTCGGACATCTCACTGCTCTAGACTAGAGCCCGGAACGGACAGGGATGATTGTATTGCATAACACAATAGGACATCCAAATTAATGCAACATTCGCAAAGATGTCGCATACATCCGGCGTCAATGAACACAGTATTCCAGCACTTGAATGAAATTGTGTACCATCTTCTCCGAGTAATGTAAAAAGTTTTTGCTGAAGTTATCTTATTACGGTGTTGGTTATTCTGGGGACGGGTCGATGATCAAATCAGGCGAGGCTTTGTTACTCCGAGAACTCGTTTCATCTTGCACGGCTGTCGCACATATTCGACCTTCGTTTTTCGATCAATCTTACTTATTCGGTTAATTTCGTCGAATTTTCTAAAATGAGATATATCATTCTAGAGTCTACTTACCTGTAATTCGGGCGAATAATTTTGGCAACCATTCTTGAATAGAATTATTGCTCACCTCTCGCCGTGTTTTCAATTTCGAAAATGCTTTCCAAGGCAAGTTCATTCCGCACTTTAGGAATTTGGTGGACTGGGAATTCAATCTGATTGGTGTATCGCAGCAGTTGAAATAACTTCGCCATGTTGGGATGTAGGTATGTTATGTTGTCTATTACCATTTTAGGAACAGGTTTGGTTAAAGTGTGGAACATTAAGCTTCGGTTAACAATTTAGGATGTATCTGAAGCAAATAACATACATCATTTTGTCTCTGACTATTGCCTTTGATGATCGGTCGACCTTGGTAGTACATGACGTGTAATAGTGATTCATTTCTTTCCTAGTCTGTGTATGATTAATAAAGATTATATTAATTATCAACTAATAGTCATCATGATCATCATTCTCTTGCCCTTATCCCAATTCATGTGGGGTCGGCGCAGCATGTGCCTAGTATAAGAAGCTTGTTATGTATGGTGTATGCAACCGAAGCGTGAAAAATTAATAATATTCCGTAGAAACTGGCCTAAACAAATACTAAAGACAGTAAAAAGCCAATCCAATTCCTAGTCAATAAATTGTGTATTGGTAGGTACAGGGTAGATTTTTGAAACGGCCTAGACAAAGTCGGGGCACCTTATCCTCATTAAAGGTATTACAGGATATCGTGTAGACGATTGAGACGCCAATAATATTTTTTTTAATATAATTAAATCAACTATGACTATTTAACCTGAACCATATCCAATATTATTTCATTTACAACCGCTAGAAATTATTATTAAAACTGGTCAATTGAACCTTTGGCGTCGTTTCCGCCCCGCATTTAATGATGGGGACTCGAAAAACATTGGAACCTTTTTTGGTATACCATTTGAATCAGTAAATCAGCTGTGTCATCGGCTTCTAAATTCAAAATGAATGCGGCCATTTATTTGAACTCCACCCATAGTTATTCAATATGGTGAATACCTACTCTAATATAAAACCATTATTTTATTTAAAGTATTTTGTGAATCTTATGAGCCCAAATTTCAAAGGGCCAAAGATCAAAGCTTTTCAAGCGAATAAATAAAAGGAGATAGGCACTTTATTCTTTTTTTTTCATAGGGGTTCACGTTCCATTTTATTTGCGCGTAAGTAGCTGATATAGTTGAACCGTTTTTGAACTGCAATGTCTGCCGCCAAGTGATCATTTGATAAAGTCATCAGTATCTCATCATTTGATTAATACCTGATTACAGACACATCAGACGGGCTCCGATTACATTAGCTTTTTCTAACGCTTCCAGCCAATCTAGACTGACTGAGAATGCCTCCATTTGCGTTATTATTCGGAGTTATTCAGGTGTTCTATCTGCTCATAAAATGGTATCTGTAGTAGATTCGTAAAATATTAGCCATGGCGGACATGACCTAGGACAAAGCATACATTCGTATATTTGAAATGCAAATCCTTTAATAAACATTTAAGTTCCGAACCGGTACGGACAAATTATGGTCGCGGCTCTAGACACAGACATCGACAGATACTCAGTAAGTTTTTATATGGAAGTGTTCCAGTCAGGAGTCGGCTTGACCAATCCTTAAAAGTTTTTACCATAGGCACAGGTGAGTCATCAATCCGCCACTCCCGTGCATGTTACCAACCTATCACAATCAGAACACTACAGGCTATTTGAAAGTGAAATTGAATCGATCTGAAAGCGGTTTTCCGTGAGTCAGTCAACCAAGTGAATCAGATTCACAATAACATCGAAAACGAAAGGTATCGTAAAATACACGTTCAAAGTTGGATTAATATTATTTCAATAATCAACACGTTTTTCTTGTAGCACTTTGTTTAGGTGTACGATGTGCGGACGCCATCATTGTTGGTGTAATCGTTCGTGAAACGCTTTATTCTAGAGAGGTCACTTACACGTTATCTAAAACAGCTGTCGGGCGCACACGGCCTACAATGGACTCGTTTGTATCCCTGCCGTATAATATTGTTTGTAATTTAAAATATCGGATGTGTTGGCACGGGTGGCGGACGGTTTATTTTCCGGCTCAATTGTGGAGTTATCCGAGGTGTATTGTTGCGTTGATTAGATCAGAGGAGCTTTGTTCAGGGGAGAATGGTCGGCTTCGCTTCGCTATCGTCTGTCGGCTGCACGCGACCTGTTCATGAGTTTGCGGCTACACAGGTATACCCGTTTTAGCCTTTTGACCGACCACAGCATACATTATTGTACAAGAATTCTGGAAATTACCTTGCTTGAATCTCTTAGTTGCCATCCTAGTCCCAACTACGAATTTTTCCACCCATTAATTCTATCTCCTCCTTATTTTTGGCATTGTGGTATTGGAAACCTTTATTAAGAAAATAATGTTACTTTCGCTTTTTATGCTTCCTTTGTATTTTGTTTACTTTCCATTATCGAGTTTCCGTTGTGACAAAATGTAATTTATTTTGATATGGATACTCGAAGATACTCACAAAAACCCCGAAAATGGAGGGTACAGTTGAAAAGACGCTAACAATACGCTAATGGCTTATGTTTGCGATGACTGTCCCTCGCAGCCAACAGGCTCTATTATCACAGTCGGTCCCTGTGCGCTGAATTGGCTAAATGTTTTGTGCCTCTGAAAAGATTCAAGATGACGGTGAAATTGTTGAGAAAATTGATCACTTCCACTCGAGCAACTCGCCCTTGTTACGGAACTCGTTATCAGCTTTGTTTGTTTCTTAGGCCTAATGTGTTTTTTATATCAATTAGATGCCTGTCTCAAAATTTTTTTTTTGCGGACTTAACGGAATAGTTTTAAATTGGTTGTGGTTCTGCTTTTTTGCAATTCACATTTAAACGAAGGTATGTGTCATGTTTGACTCACAAACATGACACAACCTAAAACGAGTTGGAAACTCTACTTATGTGTAACATCAAAACATTTAATATGTTACATGTTTTCTTAACACGACTTCTTTTTGACGAATCTTTAATTAAATAATTTATTTGATTTAATTAGATACCTTTGTACCTTTGTGCTACGGTCTACTATCGATAAAATACTATCTGCTTAATCGTCACTGAAAATCAATAAAACTTAGCTCGAGACGAACCACCTAATAACACTGCTTTTTTTTTTTGGCGGGTGTAAAATCATCAAATAACCCCTCCCGCTCTTGGGCAGAGCGAAAGGGAGTGTCAGACTTCTACTGACTAAAAACCACCCATGTTGGCCTTGTTCCTTCTTAGCCCTTCATGTCGAGTATCGGTATCCACGGTATTCTTTTAGGCTCCTTCCATGTTGCTGACATCTCTTTGAGGCGCGCGTGGAACACGAACGCGCCGTCGACACGGCCTGTCGTCGTCATAAGACGGACGGACACGACGGTCCACAGGCCCGCGTCTACGGTGGCCGGAAGCCATCACGTGGCCCCCGACTCCCGGAGTGCCTCCCTCGGTGGCTGGGACGAGAGGTTCTCTCCCTCTCACGTTCCGCCACCTCCTTCGCTAATAACACTTTGCCTGATCTGGGAATAGAACTCGAGACGCTACGCGACGAACAGTACTATCCATCGAAGACTACAGTAACTAGGTACCTTCTTGTCTAGACAAATCCAACTAGGCCAAACTCGACGGATCTTTCGTGTAGGAACGGGCCATAAAGTCAATGGCAAAATGACCATCCCGCCATAAGTAGTTAAAACAGAAAAGTTTACTAATAAAATACAAAAGTCTTCTACTTTCCTTACTAAAATACGAGATCTTAATACTTGTTCAAACGTTTCCAGATAAGTATGTACTTTTTAGAACATTTTTATTTTAAAAGTTTCTCTTGCTTTCCTCGTCCTCCGTTTGCCATAATTTTGGCTGAAAATCGACATTTTCTGCAGATATTTGCTTTGTGTCCAGAAATATTGAAATAACCGTAGGTAAGTAATCTAAATGCATTTCTATGACTGACTGCATCAGCATACGGTATTTGACTTTTGCACTTACATTTATGGCACAAATTTGGAATTGGTGATGGATTACGCGTGATATCGTGGAGGCGATGTAAGCGATGTGTGTGCACACGTCACGGGGTGTGTCGATCAATCACGGGCGCGGATGGACGAGCGACAGGCCATTAGGGGCGCTTCGTCGCCGGCCGGACTCAGGTGGCGCTGGTACGTCCGTCACCTCACCACCGCCGCTCCGCGCAGGCCGCCCGACAACAGCCAAGCCCTTGTCGTCTTCAATCACCCCACCAACCGACCGCATGATTCATATTACTCTACACTACGGCTTTATTATTTGTTGCTTCAACCCATTTTGCTCTGAATGAGTTTAGTCGATTTCTTCAAAAACACCAAAAAGAGAAAAATAAACTTCAGAATAAAAATCAGCTTCTGAAGTGGGTGACATTTGTTTGTTTGATTTCGTTTTTTTTGCCACCGACTTCAGAAGCTAATTTTTCTTCTGAAGTTTATTTTTCTCTTTTTGGTGTTTTTGAAGTCGGTTGTATTTTTTGCAAAAAAGTTTTTTTTCTCTTTTAGTTGTAATATCCTATACAAACATTCACTTACTGGCGCACTCAGAGACGTTTAATGATTACTTAGGCCATCACTTAGAAAGATTTTTACACTTTATTGAAGGTTTTGTATCTCAAATCTTTACTAAGTGACGGTTTAAGTAATCATTAAATATCTCTGAGTACCGCAGTAAGTATGCATTTAACATTCAACCAAGGAGCCTAACCCTTAACCTTCAAGATTCCTTGTTATTGCTTTCAACTCCTAAACGTTGAGGAGTGTAGTACCTTCCATAATCAACTCACCTAGATAACCTGAAAGAATACAACCATAATATGTACGTCCCCATAATATTTTATAAAAGAATTATCCTTCAACTCCTAACCGTTAAGGAGTTATAGCTTCATCATCAGCTCATTAACATGAAGTGATAACTGTTAGTTGCGAATACTTGAATAGCTTCATAAAAAGCACGAAACACGGAATACGAGATTATACGTGCCTACGAAATTTAAGGGTTGCCCTCGATTTCTCTGTCATTCAATCAAAATGTTCTAGTTTCCTTATCATGGTACCACCCTTGAAGTATCTCCTTTCCAATAAAAAAAAATGTCATCAAAATCGGTTTATAAACGACGAAGTTATTCGTGAACACACAAAAGTACATAAGTTTAAAAAAATGTTCATAAAATGAAAAGTACTGAGCCAAACTATGTTAAATTTTTATGGAACCAAATGGCAACTATTCCGCATCAAACTAAAGAATCACGTAATTTGGATTATAAATATCATCGTAATCGGTGTAGGTACATACATAAAAAAAAACCAATCGAATTGAGAACCTCCTCTTTTTTTGGGAAGTCGGTCAAAAATCCTCGTGACAGCACGTCTTAGACATACATCACGATAGCTTTTACAAGTTTCAGAAAATAACTATCGAGCATTTTTCTAGTGCTTAATGTTAACATTAGACTTAAATTTATGATTCATGTGATGTAAAGAAAGACAACTAATGAGTATTGTCTACCAATTGTCAACAAGTGATTCAATATATTAATCATGTGCTATGATTCCCTATTTAATTTAATAATTTGCTGTGTCGTAGTGTAATTAATTAATTTTGTTTGTCAATTCTTTTTGATTTTTTTGCTTGTGATTTTATGTACTTATTCGTGAACTTTGTTTTATAATTTTAATTATGTCTTAGCGATGCATTATTGTTGTAATAATATATGACCACAAACAGTGCGGTGTCGGCATGTCATCATTAATTACAAATGTAGCTATCTACATATAACCATTGTTTTGTAAAAGTATTGTGCAAACAATTGTTGGTTAATCAAAATTAAATAACTAAAGGCAAGTTTAAGAACAGCTTTTTGCATTTTATTATGTCCTCGAGTCCTTATTATTTCAAGAGCTCTGAACTGCAAGTTAAGACAGTAAATCCATGGTTATATTATTCAGTATCATAAGATGAATAGCATAGCAATAAAATAGGTTCAACCGTAGTGCGACACATGCCATCCCTAACCATGCACAAGATGGCTCAGTTAGACAGCATGCGCAATGAACTGCACTTCTTGTGGCTAAGGCTTCGTGCAAACGGGCCACCGACCACTGCCACCGGGGTGGCTGTAGCGCGTCCTTTGATAAAGGTCGCATCATGTAAAAAGAACGCTGACAGCCTGACAGCTAAGTAAACCATGATCATTTTTTTGTTATTTATAGGCTATTCCAAGGATAAAGTAGGCTAGTAATGTATCTATTAGGATTCTGAAATATGACAATTGCACTTATAACGCAATCACAATAGCCTAGTACTTAAGGACGCGGCTGTAAAATGTGCGCTACCATATCCCCTCCACTGCACTCAGCGTTCTTTTTAGGTGGCGGGACTTGTACCGCGCAAACAAAGGTGGTCAGTGACTGCCACTGGTGGTTGGTGGCCGCCACTAGTAGTCAATGACTGCCACTAGTAGCTAGTGACTGCAATTACTAGTAGTCAGGGACTGCCACTAGTAGTCAGTGGCCGCCACGAGAGTTGTGAATGGATGTTACTCGCTACACGTGTGCGGCGATTCCATACAAAACGTTTCATGTAAACAGCTTGTCGCCAGCCACCGGTCTCTGTGGAAGGTGGCCCGTTTGCGCGGAGCCTTAGGTATAACGTAATAGAAACTGTGTTTTATGCGACCCCCTCTTGCTTAGCTCCTAGACAGAAATGTATTAATATCTAAGTCTCCAATCCGCTGTAGTTGTGGTTTCCATTTCGAATACTTGCAACGCTGTGACATTTAAACTAGACATATTTATGGATCAAGTTAAAATTAAACATTTCTATAAAGTATTACTTATGTTTAATACTTACAGCGTTGGTTTTACTATTAGTTACATTATAATAACATAACATCAATCCTGTAATCCCCATTTCGCTAGTTTTATGTAATAGGGGGGGAGGGGGGCGAGCTTTTTGCCATCAATCGGCCACGGATCCAGACTCCGTGGCTGCTACTGAGAAATTACTGATGGAAAACACTGAGCTCGACCCGGGAATCGAACCTATGACCCCACGCTCAGCAGACAAGACCAACGCGGCAACGGCGCAGTCAAGTTACATTATAATTATAATACAATCACTAATTTTATTTTACATACACGCAAAAGACTTACAACTTTTTCGTAGCCATATAACACGAAACACATTTAGTACTTACTGTACCATGGTTCCATGAATTACGAAATAAAGATATTTATATTTATGTAAAGATGGCGATACATGAGCAAGCGCGGCACGTGGCCGTGGTATCCACACAATAATAGACTGTGTCCATTAATTAGACCAACATGTTTCATCGTAAATGGACATCACTGACGCGTACTGTGCGGTACGCCGTCCGTTAACATGAACGTAATTGATGGTCGCACCTCTAATGCTTTTTGCTTTGCTTAAACACAACTCGACCCGTTTTTGTTTAGCTTCCGATTTCATCTAAAATGTTCGCGTATATTCCTGTGTTTATCCTGAAACTACGCCCTAATGCTAGTGTATTGTGTGCTCGGTATCATAAAGATTAGATAACTAAATAAATCGTCATCTATCCTCGTCTGCGTGTAGCTTATCCCCCGTTCTGCGTTAGGATGGAGCTATTCACCTTTCACATGTAGGCCATTAGTAGAAAGATAGGCTCGATATTGTAGCACGTGCCTCCTCCCGCACCCTGCCTCGTTTGAGATAAGCCTCGAGCGTTAAATATGTGCCTCTCGTGGCTTGTGGTCGGCGATAGCGTCTACTAAACATGGATACACCCGTTTGTTTATAATCTTTTTATGTTTTGATCGTAATACTAAGGAGTTGTTGCTTTCGTAATATCCCAGCCTCTCTACATTCATGGTTTTTCTTTTCAGATACCTCCGCTTCAGAGCCACATAACCTTTTGTATATGTATTTCTCCAAAGATGCTATAACGTAAGTTGTTTCCATAATTTTACTGCCGTAGGAGAGCTTACGAGTCTTTGTATACATGTTTTGTTACTTGCGCAACTTTGCATATTTTCTTCGTTGCGTGATTCGAAAACCTATCTATAAATATATCAATTTACCTTATCTTAGGGATGATAAAATGTTTTGTTACTGGATTTTACCTAAGACAATAAAAAAATATAATGAGAGATTTTTCCGATAGAGCTTTTAGATCCAACAAAAATATTGAGATTTTAAAAATCTTTTAGTATTCCGGAATTTATAATGTTGTACCTTTTATAAATCAATATCAAAGTGATCATATTTTCTCCAAAGCAAGCACGTCTACCGTAATATCTACGCTGAACAATGCTCTGTTATTTAATCGCTCGAAGGTTAGTGACAGGACGTCCCCTGACGACCCCTTTCGCAGTGAGCTCTGAATGTCAACCGGCTTGACACTTGGAATACCACGATACACCGAGTTTGTCGGCACGGAATGTCGTGACGAGCGAGGCTGCGGAAGCGAATATCTTTGGACCTTCAAGTCAAATACTATACAGAATTGATTTTAGCTATATCTAGTAAACTACCCAACTGTCATTGCGATTTGTGTTGCGACTTACCTTCAGGTTTAGTAGGTACAATTGTGGATACCCACTGAATTTTTAATGGCTCCTCGACCCATGGGATTCAGCAGTGCTAATCGAATTGGCAACTTCTGCGCTATGGAAACGGAAATTCACATTTATTTCGAATATTTATTTTCGTTTTACTGTACTGGAAAAAGTTTTTTATGCCACAAAATATCCATTAAATGATTTCCTCAGGCACCAATAAGTTCGATTATTAAACAAAAGTTCGTCTTCTTTTCTAATCGATGATACAACATTTTTCTACTCGACTTAATTGCTTTTCCCAGTGACAGGTGGGCACGTTGATCGAGGTTTCAATTGTATCCCCAAATGTGCAAGAGTGAATAGGAGAGAGCTGAGGCACTTTAGATGCTCAGATACTTCTAACATGGCGGCCATCGTCTAAGTATTGAGGTAACAATAAGGGCGGACTTAGAAAGTTCGTAGTCAATGGCCGAATTTAGTTTTTGTTGTTTGGTCCTAAGAAGGTCTGTTGGTCGAGAGTGGTGTATCGTCGTGGTGAAAGGATTAGTCAGCTAGACTGCGTTATCAAATGTTAGTTGTCCACGGTGGGCTTAAACACCGATAAAACAGCATTAATTAATTTAAATAATTTGTCTCCAAATCGATTTTATTTGAGTGTTTGTGTATAAGTATGTATAAATGTTTGTAAACGCACCTCCTACCTCATACAAAACAGTCCCGTTCAAGTGTACGAATTTGAATTCCAAAAACTGCGTCCCTCTTATCGATTCGGTAATGAACTGTAATTAGGGATTCGGCAGAAATTCTTATTGTCAATTTGTATTGTTGGTATAAAGTGAGAGCTCTAATTTATATCCATATTTATTAAGGTCGGGGCTTTCATTGACCTGAAGCGGCATGCAAAAACAGCCGCTATTCGTATAGCGATTGCGGTTGAATTTCAAATTTAAAGCTCCGCTAGTATTTTATTCGGATGCTTAAAACGTAGACGTCATCTAAATAAATATTTGAAATGAATCCCCTGAGAGTTTGGATTACAGTTAAGTTTCAGGCAAAAGAGGCTTACCTATTGACAAAGTTGGATAAAAGTTAATTCATCTCTCTGCTGTAGCTTTATTCAGATGAGGTATGTAATTAGTGCCTTATTGTTTTGTTAGTCAAAATCAAAAGTCATTTATTCAAACTAGGCTGATAATCAGCACTTTTCAAACGTCAAAAATTTACTTTACTTATTTACAAGTGACAGTCCCCCAAAACGCCCACCCTTCGACACTTCCTAGTGTTTTTGCTGGAAAGAAGAAGTGGCGGAACAAACTCCCCAGCAACACATCATTCTGTTTGGTTAGAAGAACCAGGCTCGATACAATATTAAGGTGTAAGTTAATTGTGGAGAAAGAACATAATAACAAACAACAAACATTGTCTTGTGTTCAACTCAATGACCAGCTATTCTTATCATTTAAGTAGTCGTTAATGGAATAGTAAGCTTTAAACAAAGATTAGATTTTACTTTGGCTTTAAATGCACTAAATGGCAAGTCTACAAAAGAAGATGGCAGTTTGTTATAAAATGTTATACCGAGCCCTACGAATAAATTATGAACTTTGTGAAGCCGGTGAAAGTCACATGGGTAACTCCTTTGCGTTGGATCCCAGCTTTGATCTTTGGATCGATTTCGTGTTATTGTTGTTTTTAGGGAGCTCTCTATAGCAGCTCAGAGCCTAAAGTAAAAGATAGTCACAATAGTTAGTATTTTCATTTTAGCTAATCAATTATCCACAGAAAATATTCTCGCCAGTCTTTTGTTGACTGTACCCACATTGCCAAGCTTAAACGTCCTTCCCATATATATCGTGTTACGGTGTTCCTATAACGTACCATACATAGTACAACAGGATAGTAAGTGGCTGAGGACAGTAAGGGAACATGTTGCAGGCATTGTTCGCGCCGACGACGTCGGGACACCTTTGTTCCACCGGGGCACGGACGCGCGTTACTTTATCTTATTAAACACGTGTCGCCGGTATAACGAACCCGGTTGCCGCAGTTGCTACACGTCGTCAATTAATATGCCGCACCTAGTCACCTTATCATAACCACGAATGACGAAACACCAAGGTGACCTTACAGTTTTAGTGAGTGACCCGAAATAATGTCCTCCAATCAATTTATCTTTATGCTTGACAAGACCTCAGCAATTAACCCCTATACCTTCCTAATTAACTTGAATTCATCTTTGAAAGCGACGTTATCACTGATAACATTATCGCTATCTCTTCTATCTACACAGGAAAGGTAACTGTAACCGGGAAACGTAGGTACTAATTGGACACATAAAATACAATTAAGTCTTAGAATATTCAGCACCCAAATCTTGGGATAATGTCGTGTCTTGTCTATTTATCACTGACAAAAGTAACTAGATAACTTATTGTTATTAGGACGACACGTGTGAGGAACTAATATATTTTATCTTGTTTAACATAGGGCGGCAGATTTACGTCACCATGTTAGTAGTGTCTCTTCCGCACACCGATGTTTAAGGATAACCGCTTTTTACTTGCTGACTCTACTAAATATGTCCCGACTTTTTTTGTTACTTTGGGCTTCTTGTCTCTTATCTAATTCTATAGTAAAGGATGTATACGACGCTTCTCCAATTTTTGCGGTATTCTGCAGTATGAACCGCTCGGTACAAGCTGCCTCCAACAGCCCTCATGATGGCGTCTTACCAGCTTACCAGTGTCCTGCCTTGACAGTGTTTCCTTATGTTTTTTTTTTATTTCATGTTTAATTTTTTATCGATTTGTTTTGTGCCGTGGGAGACCAATAAATACGTTTTCTTTCTTTCTTTCCCTTTAAGACATTGCATAATATGTCCGAAGAGGCCGAGGAATTGAGCCTTCGGGACATATACTAGCAACCTGGTCCAGTTCATCCCTTTAGAGTTTGTTTGTAATTCTGGACCGCTCGATATTGAACTTTCAGTACATATACTAGCAATCTGCTCCTGGCATGTTCTTATCATAGCTTATTATCAAGTAGGTTCATTATTATCGTAGATAACTTGAAGTCCGCTCTAGCGTCGGGCTGTTCGCCAGAGATACCGCTGCCTCGACATAAGGGCTAAGAAGGAACTTGGGTGGTTTTTGGTCAGTAGAAGTCTGACACTCCCTTCCGCTCTGCCCAAGAGCGGGAGGGGTTATTTGATGATTTCTCACCCCTCAAAAAAAAAGGCTCCGATTTCGTTGGGTTCTATCATCCACGTTAGTATAAGTAGAACAACAAGCAAACACCCAATAAACACGTTTCAACGCTACCTGAATAACCCTCAATCGGAATTAAGCATAGGCTTATTGTCGTTTTTCATATAATGTGCTCCATAAAAGCGATACAGTGGTGGTAGCCGGCCACAAATGGCAGATGGTAAATTACCTTCCGTTAAGACCTGGATTGCGGCAGTTAGCTCGGTGCGCTGCTACTGCGCGTTAATGAGTCCATGCCATATGTGGCCATAACACAATGTCCTGGCTATTGTTACCGCGGATAATATCCATATTTTGTGCTTTGTTTTTGTGTGTAGGTACCCACATTTGTACATTGTTTTCGCTTTAAATATTATTTTTAGTACAATTTTTCGATACAAAATCTAATTTAATTTCAAATGTAGTTTTTACTTTCCGTAGGTACATGCCAGTGCCTACGGGCCTAGGTTCTGCTAACTGTCCATCCGTCTGTCACAAGGCTGTATTTTTATAACTGTGATAGGTATAGTCAATTCTTCAAAGAGTTTGTATTCGCCATAACTACAAATAAAATAAGGTTTAAAAAATAGGCCCTAGAAATAATTTCATAGAAAACTACATCTACGATAATGTTGACATTATTTTCACATGTATAAACTTGTTTATCTAGCCGTCTTAATACGACACCAAAAGTGATTGCTTGTGATAAAAAATATAATGTGGCCGAATGAATAGTTTAGGAATAGACAAGATTGCTTTATAAACTTTGTAGTAAAGTGTGAACACCTGGCATGATTAGTCATAAGTTAACCAGGCTTATGAATATATAAGTATCAACATATATCCTACTCCAATATATTATTACATATATAAAAAAGTTGTAAGATGATCATAATGATAATGATATCCACCTGTACGACTAATCAAGCTATACAAACCACTTAACGCGGATCTTTAATTGCACAGGAAATCTATAGAAAACGAAGCCAGGTTATACTGGAAATTTTCAGCTTGATGTGTCGCCTAATTATGTAATTAAAACTTAAAACATGAAGTATATTAATTAATATAAGTTTATGTTATCAATTCACATTTTTATACTTGTCGAATCACTATTACTACTACTTAAATATTTGACGTTGAATATTACTTCACTTTGCTTTATCTTGTAGGAACTATTTTAACGGTCTTCTAAAAAAAACCCGTCTGAAAAAACTGAAAAACAAAAAACAAGCACATTTTACATTAAACAAAACTTCGAAGCAGGCGTTTGAATATAAAATTATGAGAAATATACTCGTATTAGAATGAACCCCGTCTGCTTCCACGTTTTGTTTAATGTAAAATGTGCTTGTTTTTTGTTTTTCAGTTTTTTCAGTCGGGTTTTTTTAGTATTTTTAACTACTTTTTTATTTCCAGCTTTTTAGTTTGTCATCACGCAAAATACTTCGCAGACGATTTGAGTTTTATAATACGATTTGTCACATGAAATTACTTATAAGTTCAAAGCTTTTTTAAGTTTGATATATTTTTGTGATCTCCTTTTCAAACCCTTTATTTTGATACCCTACTCGATGATAAAGGAAAAAAAACAGACAACGAAAAAGATTTGGCTCCCAAATCCGCAATTTTTCGCTGTTTTTAAATTTTAATATAGCCAGTGACACTCGCGCCACCAAGACAAATCTAATGACGTATATTTTATCCGAATCTGTTCATCCGTTTAGGAGTTATGAGGGAACAAAGAAACAGACATACATACATACAAACATACATACAGGTCAAACACATAACCCTCATTTTGGGCTTCGCCGCAGTCGGGTAAAAAGAGGAGGATATGTATTCCACTTTTCTTTTTTCATGTACGATTTTCCGATTAATGTGATTCTTTTTTCCTTTGTTGTTTGCGTCCAATATTTTTTTTGGAAATCTATCTGACTTACTGATTACATTTTTTTGTCAACTACCATTATGTTTAGTTAAGATAGACGGTAAGTTAGGGTGCCGAACAAAATATCAAAATCTACATTATCACATCAATTTAGTAAGTATGCTGAGCGTGCAATAAAACGTACTAGTAGTAGGTAAGCGTTTAGTTATTAAACAACAGATAATGTCAAAACATCTTTAATGCACCTGCCTGCTTAATGAATCGTTTCATAGTCTTAACGTTAGTACCTTCTGCGAGAAAATTAATACCATCTCGTCTTCCGTGTCGACTACATTAAATATTACGAAACGTATCGTTCAATATTTTTAATTATTTACTCGTCTTAAAGTTTCACCGTGTGATGGGCAAAGTTCTACGTCTATCGCTGTTTCCATCATGTATGGGATAAAGTTCGTTTAGTAAGGAACTCTTTAGATTATTATACCTCATATTTATTTATTTAAAGTACAGACGCCAGCACATCAAGCTACTACAATCTGTGAAATTTCTTCTGTTACTAACTGCGGTACCTACTCAGAGATATTTAATGATTACTTAAGCCGTCACTTAGTAAAGATTTGACAGACTTTTGTATGACAAAACTGTCAAAACCTTTACTTAGTGATGATCTAAGTAATCATTAAAGCTCTCTGAGTGCGGCAGTGAGACATTAAAACGATGGGACATTTGATAATATAGTTTCCTGTTTGCCCTGTTGCTTACACATCACAGACAGGAGCTGATGAACGTTACTGAAAGTGCCAAACTCGTCGCTAAATGGGCTTACTCAATTTAAATTACCATCGACACGCTTAGAAGAATACTAACACATTCTAATGTCTGAGGTAGGAGCCATCTACAGTCTACATACCAATTATTTTACTAAATGCTTGAATAAGATAATCCGATTCCCCTTTACAACTTTGTATTAATATTCAAGTAAATACCGACGTAATTAGGTATTCATATTGGATTCAGGGTGGGAAGGCTGTGTAATCTACATCGTAGTCTATCTATCGTTGTTATTTTGAACAATATCTATTATTAAACTTTTAATAACAAAAACTTTATCCTAATAGACTTTCTGTTGATTTTCCGTCAAAGGGTAGATCATGAAAGTCAAGAATCGAGGCCAACGTGTGGGCTCACTACTAGACAAAGACCTGTGAGCGAATAGATCAAAAGCGCACATAATCTCCCTCAAAAAGATTGATCGTTATTTTTTATGTAAGAGGTATTACGTTTCATAAACGCATGCGGAAATAAAAAGTTTGATTATTTTTATGAACGCTGACGTAATGAAGCTGTAGGCAAATCAAGGTATGATAATATATTTTTATTTTATATTGGCGTGTATTAAATCTCCTTAGTCTTTTATTACCTGAATTGATTAAATATGCTCTTGTTTGAACCTAACTTTAATTCAGCTTGTACTACTTACTTGTGGTACTTGTCTAGGTCGATTTATTCCCAAAAACACTTTGTATTCGTTTTACTCTGAAGTGTCGGATTTTCTTCCTTATTTCTCTGCTTGTACATCCGCTATATCTTTGAGCACAAAACGAAAACAAAACATCTCCAACAAAATTAAACTGTTTTATGTAAGTAAGTCAATTTCCCAATTATGTTATTTTGTAAAACCTAGGTACACCTACTAACGATCAGTAACAATATGTTGTTGTAGATCACCTTTATAGACGGCAATTGAAGAAGCCTGCAAAATGGACCCTGAGCTAATTAGGTCACTTCAGCCGTAAATATTAGGTACGTCCAGACAAAAACAACTTTGTTATAAAATTAAAGGCTGTAGCTTTTATAGAATTAAAAGAACCCTTTGTTCTCTTACAATTAAAAAGCCACATTAAAAACGAGAAAACAATACTTTTAACTTATGTAGAGACAGCATTTTGCTGTGTTCCATTGTTTGGTTTCTGTTATAATTACGGAAGTAACTAACAACATGGCTACAACCTGTTGGAGGCGTTTGCCAACAATACAAATAGAAAAGTTGAATCCTGCTAAAGTTTTACGGGCCCAACATAAAAGGTACAAAATAGCCGCTGGCGAGAAAAACAACGCTGAATATATTAAATGTCCTTTACATTTTTATTAGAACCTCCTCATGGTAATAAAAAAAGTTTCGTTAATATAAGCTGTCGAATCATTACTACATAAAAGCAATCAAATAAAAATCTTCAAGTTCATTTTGTCGGTTTATTTTGCGGAACGCTTTCATGGATAGCGTTGAGTAAAATGCCCCAGGAAAAATTAATCTAGTGTCTGGAACCAACAAATATTGTTGTTTGGTCTGCTCCGGGGGCTATAAGTAATCTCGGCACGCTATGCACTCAGCCGGGTGGTTTATTGGGAAAGTGGATGCCTCGCCACTACGCCAGTACGCCACCACGACAGGGCCACGACCCACCACTACGCCATGTTTTGCAAATGTTTGCTGTTAAAACGCTCGTGTAATTGGGTATGTAACACTAGTGCATAGTGGTATCAAAAACTAGTTTTCTTGTTTGAAGCTAAAACAAATATTTTATCTGAATTTATTATTTTTTGTTCCGCCGTGTATAGCATTGTGTTTTTCATTATTTCATTCCTTTTGTCCATTGTTAGTGGATAAAGAATTTTGATTTGAAAATGCGGACGGAAAGGAAAACGTAAAACATATTACTTATAGCATTATTTACTTAACGAAACCATGATCTTTTTTCCCCCATTGCAGGAATCAAACATTATTCTTTTCGTTCACACATTGTGCTACAGTTTGTTCAATATTCAAGCAGTTACGTTCGTTTTGGCTCAATTAATTTATTTAATAAATTCGTAGAGGTCCCAGCGTACCGTCTGTCTCCGGTTCGTTCCGAAGTTATGAATTTATATAGCCGGACGTGTTCAGAATTTATGCGCAGATGTGTTTTCTTAGTTTGCGCCCTTGCAACCGTAAGAAATTCATCGTTTGGTGCCATCACCAGATGTCTCATCGCCCGATCTCTTCTCTTAACTTTTAATTTGCTCTAATTAGTTTTTAATTAACACGACGAGTGAGTAAGGTCGTTGTTGCTTCTTTTAAGACGCAGGTAATTAGTCAAATCAAGTTTATTTTGTGATATTAGATAGGTACCTATTGGTAGGTTATGTCCTAGTACCTTTAGCTCTCAAGTGATTGATTTCAAACGTGATATCCGTTAAACAAACAGTGGCTCCTACGATTGTGGCTAGATGAAATCTGCAAATATTTAATTCTGTACTCAGTGTACTGATGGATGCGGCGGGAGTTACCATATCTCTCTCTCAACTCTAAACTAACCGAGCACAATTAGACCCAACCAGCAATTTAGTCCTATTATTTCAGCTCATAACTCTAAAAACCTCTATAAACGATTTATTAAGGTTTTAGGCGTGCCAGAGTGTTGTATAAAAGCGTTCAACAGTACATTATTGCTCTAAATGCTTAGAGAGCTAAAAACACCTATAAACAAAGAATGTAAACGTTTACTACGCCATTTTATACAACCGTTATAGTCAAGTACTATAGCAAGTTCTAATATAACTAGTACATAATAATATTGCTCTATAAAATTGTTAACAGGTGCCTTTATTTATCTGATTAGCCTAATAAGGGTTCCAAACGAACCACAATAGTAGTTTCGTTATAGCAGTGATGAACACTCAACTACAGGGCGATATTGTGTATTCAGATCGCTGTGCTATAGTACGTGTGCGTTAGTAGTCACAAAGACTTTACAATGGAGTGTTTTTGTGATGTAATCTAATTTCAGAGCACGCTAATAGAACGTAACTGTATTATAATAGTTTTAGATGCATATTTTAATTTTATCGATAAGCATATCACACAGACACTATAATAGAGCTGAATTATTGTATAACAACTTTTTTGGTGCCTTGCAATGCGCTTGTTGGTATTATAAATGGGTATCTATCACTATAATGGCGCAAAAGTGGCACATACATGTAGATAAATGTTTCTATTAAATGACAGCTAAGTCCCAAAAAGGATTATTGGCTCGCTTTTACAACAATATTCAGACATTTTTATACAGAATTAATGCAACGTGCATTCTGCCCTAAAAACAATAAAAATGGATTTAAAGAATTGGAAAAGATATAAACGCAGTGGAACTTATAGAAGAGAAGTGAATAGACGTTTTGAAAAAGCAGCTTCGTCATCATCAAACAATCAAAGCCGTAATAGTAGCCAAAATCAAGTTGGAATCACAATTCCGGGAAACGGTTCCGTACAAAATGTCTCTTACAAAGTCATTATTTCTGAAGAGAGTCATTACTCCAGTGATTTTTCTGAATCTTCAAGCAATGATTCAACATCCGAAAAAGACCAACAATTTCGTGATGGCGTGAAAAATTGGGCCATTAATTATAATATTTCGCATGAAGCAACAAAAAGTTTATTACGATTAATTAACAATAGAATACCAAATACATTACCTAACGATCCCCGAACGCTTCTTAGAACAGAGAAGACTGTTACAACTTATCCCGTGGGAACTGGACAGTACTGGCACAACGGTTTGACAAACACACTGAAACACTACCTACAAATGATACAAATTGATCGCAATCTACCCGTCATTTCACTGAACATAAACATAGACGGCCTGCCTGCTTTTAAAAGTTCAAAACTTCAATTATGGCCAATTTTATGCAATGTTTATGAAATACCAGAATTGCGACCCATTGTAATAGGAATTTATTCAGGCCATAATAAACCATCTGATTTAGATGGTTATCTAAGAATGTTTGTAGATGAAATGAAAAAACTACTAAAAGATGGCATATTAATCGTTATTAATGGAAAGGAAAAAATAGTTGGCGTCAAAATACGGGCTTTTATATGTGACTCTCCAGCTCGGGCTATGATCAAGGGTAAGTTTAATTCTAGCACTATTGTTTTATTACTAGCTTGCAGCGCCTTGCGGTTTCACCCGCGTAATTTCCGTTCACGTGGAAATTCCGGGATAAAATATAGCTTATGTCACTCCCTGATGCAAAAATTTATCTCTCTATGACTTTCTTTTTTCTCTTCTTCTTATTTTTATAGTTCAGTTAGTCTTAGAAAGAAAGAAAATACGTTTATTTTCGGTTAACATGACGAAAAGAAATAGAACTAACACAAAATAAAAGAACAAGTTGGGGGAAAAATATGCGTCACATTTATTGTTGTTAAAAAACTGTTTTAAAACAAAAATCAGTGGATTAAAAATAGTCACATCCACGCAAAACGGCCACTGCTTAGCATAATGCTGCGAGCCCATACGAGACAGAGCCCCAGCGCTGGTTTTCAGCGACAGCTGGCGTTGACGTGAAGACGTCGACCGTTGCAGCAGGCAATGAAATAAAAATAAAATAAATACACAATACAATACATTCCGTTCCGTCAGCACAGACGCCATCTGTTTGCAACTAAGCATTATTTATTTTTTTAATGAATTAATTTTAAATTTATTTTCAGGTGTGTGCAATTACAACGGGAAAGATGGGTGTCTAAAATGTACAGTAGAAGGAGAGTATTCGTACGAATCCAACACCGTTGTGTTTCCAAGAGTTGGATGCCCTAAAAGAAACGACAAAGATTTTCGAGCGAAAAAGTATGGGCGGCACCATAAAGCTGAATCACCTCTATTAGAACTGCCTATTGATATGGTAGAAGATTTTGTAGTAGGAGATGCACTACATTTATTGGATTTAGGAATAATGAAACGTCTTCTTACTGCGTGGAAAGATGGAAAATTTAAAAAAGATACTAAGTGGAGCAGCACGGATATTGGTATTGTCACAAATTTTTTACTAAACTGCAAAATGCCACGAGAAATCCACCGATCTGTCAGAGGTCTCGACCATTTATGCTTTTGGAAGGGCTCAGAGTATCGCACATTTTTGTACTATCTTGGATTCATAATCTTGAAATATACATTACATTCAGATGCTTATCAACATTTCTTATGCTTTTTTTGTTCAATTACGATTTGCTCCAACGAAAAATATTTCTATTTATTAGACCTAGCCGATTCGTTATTGAACAACTTCCTAGAATATTTTAGAGATATATATGGTGAGTGTTATATGACCAGCAACGTGCACAATTTATGTCACATTATTGATGAAGTAAAAAAATTTGGAAAACTACAAGATTTTAGTGCATATCCATTTGAGAATCAGTTATATTCTCTAAAAAAAATGATAAGACATGGTAACAAACCTCTTGAACAAGCAGCTAAACGTATTAATGAAAAAGTCAATATAGAACTGCAGAACTTTAAGACAGACATCTTTGAAGCTCCATTTTTAACTCACAACAAAAATGTGAAAACCCTTCATTTACAAAGTTTTATTTTGTGTCCACGTAAGGAAGACAAATGGTTTTTAGATAAAGAAAACCAAGTTATTGAAATTGAGTCTTTAGAAAATGGAGACAATGGCATAATTATTTATGGAAATTGTGTTGTACCTATTGAGGACGTCTTTAAAACTCCAATAAAATCTTCATACTTGAACATATATAAATGCAAAACTAAGCACATGAACAAAATTCAAAGATTATTCAGAGTTGACGCAATAAAGTGTAAACTTATCTCGATCTCTTACAACTCAACAACTTATTTTGTGCCATTATTACATACTGTATAATAAAGACATTTTACTAGTTCCTAAGGTTATTTACGCAGATGGTATATAAATAAAAATCTTTATTAATTAAATGGTTCTTTATTTTGAACTAAAAAAGAAAAACCTTTCATTTCTCATTCTTCTATCAGTCTTGATCTCACGTTAAAATCAACTTATAATTAACTCAGCTTATACAATATCAGGTACCTAGGTAGTAGGTACTTACTCGAAAATATGTCAAAAACATAAAATGTTAGAATATTCACTTCACAGGAATATTTAATTTAAAGCTAGTATAAAACAGGAGCTGATTTTTTAATAGTCAGATAACTTTTATCTGAGGAATAAAAATAGCGGTTTGACATATTTTCTATAGATAAGCTGTCAAACCGCCATTTTTATTCCTCATGTAAAAGTTATCTGACTATTGAAAAATCAGCCCTTAGTTTTATTTCTATTAAACTCTAATGTTATCTTGTTATTCTCAAAATTTACTACAAATTTATTTATGTATTATTTATTAAAACAGAAAAATCATATTATTTACTATTTATCCTTTTTTCACCATTCGTATAGTTGAATTAAACGATATACTAAAACTATAGAAGTAATCACAATCAAATAAACATGTAATACAAAACGATTATGATATGTAAAAAAAATATAGCGTCTGTTTTTAGCCATTTAAAAAAATCTTCCATACGAAAAAGAATATAGTCCGGTCAAATTAGACCAAAAAATTGGGGTAAGGTTACACTAATTCCCACCCGGCTGAAAATTGGTAGTATTGTTCAAAACACCATTATAAATTAAATGTAAAAAGTCCTCATCAATCCGACACCTGGAAAAAGAATTATTCAAGTTCAAACGAGATTTTCAGCACAACGGTAAGTCATCATAAAATTTGCAAAGCCAAAATTCTAGATAATCTATAAAAAAATATAAACACTTTTATTTCTAAAACCCATCGTTCTTGAGATAGATCGATTCAAAAAGTTGAAATAAAAGTGTTGAGTCATTTTATAGACTACAATACTATAATTTTGTCTGAACCAATTTTATGATAAAACTTAGTTTTGCTGAAAATCGCAAAAAACCCGTTTTTGTGACCTTTTACGTCGAATAAGTTTTTTTCCAGATGTCGGATCGATGAGGACTTTTTAAATTTAATTTATAATGGTGTTTTGAACAATCCTACTAATTTTCAGCCGGGTGGGAATTAGTGTAACCTTGGATGTCTAAATTGACCGGACTAATATGATAGCAACACTTAATTTATAAAATCTAGAAACATGTCAGAAGATCAAACAGAAACTTTAAAAGTTATTAAGAGGGTTTATACCTCGCGGATTGGCAACGTCGTTTTTATAGACGTTTTTCGTGTTTATTTCATAAAAAAACAAAGTTATATTTTTAAAACTATGCACTAGATCGTTGTATTTTTATTTAATAGAGTAAATGTTAAAAATAATTATAAAATACAACGATCTAGTGCATGCCATAGTTCTAATAAAAATATATAGGTAGTACTTTATTTAAATATAAATAATCATAAAAAACCTCTACAAATGCGACGTTTCCAGCACGCGAGGGATAGCACTGGTCTATTCACTGCAATGAGTCAGACTAGATACAACCACAGTCTGAGCTGGTACTGCCAATTGACTAGGATCATTGTCTTGCATGATAGTGGTTTTAGACTTTCTTTTTTTTGTAGCTGAAGCTCTCAACATTTTGGCCGCGTATCTTCTCTCGGAATTTCTCAAAATATTTTTAAAAAATGTTTCGCATTCCAATAATGTGAAAGTATTATCGGAGTGATGAATGACTTCAAAAAACAAGTTAATTACCCGGGTGTGAGCTTTAAAACAATATTTTTTTATTTCAGATTTTTTAGAGCCACCTGCCCATGAGCATTCTGTCATGAATCGACGAGTAAACATGACTTCTATTAGTGCAAAACAATTGTTAAGACCGTTACCCTTTCCAGAGCCACAAACCAAAGATAATTTTTCTTTGGAGATGTCTACTGATTCTTTATTTTTTAATTCATCATTAAAGTTTTGAAGTTCGTCAATATTATCGATTTTTTTGAACCCCATTTGACTGTTTAATTTTTGTTGTTGGCTCTGTCTGAGAAATGCATCGATTTGTGTACTAACTTGAGATAATTGATAAATTATTTTTTCTTGCGTGCTTTCAATATTTTCCAAACGTTTGAGAACAGTTTCCTCAAAGTTTGATTGTAGTGGTGGATTTTGGCTTAGTAAATATAAAGTCTCTGACGCTGTGTCCTGTTCCACGATGAATGGAGTGTCCGTGGTTATAAAAGTTGAGCTTTCTGCTGGATTCTCTGTAGTATTCACGGGCACGCAAACTTCAGGGTATTGAGCTGGTTCTATCTCAAGTTCGGGAAACGTTGCCACCGGTGAAATATTTTCTTTGTTCTAAAAAAAGTGAAAAGCAATTTAAGAGCGTTTATACCACGTGGGCTGGCAACGTGTCAGTTGTAGGGAATTTTCGTGGTGAATACATTTTCATCCATGTACACACGGCTACACATCAAGCTATACATTTCCAATTTACGCTGATCTCGCACTGTACGGAAATTCTACACAATACGAGACCAACTTATACTGGAAATGTGTAGCTTGATGTGTAGCCGTGTGTACTACTTTGATTTTAATTTAATAAAATAATCATTTTACCACTTTATAATAGAAGTATCTATCTTCCAAACGATTGACTTTGAGAAAAAATGGTTTAAAAAACCTTAATGTCATTTTTAAAGACCTGTCTACAGACATGCATAGGTATGATGAAAAAAGTTTTTTTTAGTTTCAGTTCCATGTATATTTTTTTTTTTTTTTTTTGTATTAAAACCGTAAAGCAGTTCACAAAATACATCTACTTACTAAGTTTCAAATATGTAGTCTTAATAGTTTCCGAATAAAGAGGCTGTGACATACGGACGGACAGACAGACATGACGAATCTATAAGGGTTCCGTTTTTTGCCATTTGGCTACGGAACCCTAAAAACAAAACATACAACAAACAAACAGAGTTACTTTCGCATTTATAATATGTATTACGTATAGATTAAATAGTCTATTTTTTAATCCAGTGTCTAAGCTTCCTCCATATTAAACATTCAAATCGATTTACCCATTACGACGATGAGCGAAGGCAAAAACACACAAATATGACAAAGAGCAGCAATTACACTAAACCTACTTTGGGACTAGGAAAAAAAATGTTGCTTTAATTAAATAATGTTTAAAATATTACCGTGGTGTACTGCACCGCCAATTCGTTCAGATCAAGGTCAATATGACGTCGCTTCTTTGGCAATCGCTCTTCCTCAGTATCGCTTTCACGCTGCATACGGACCATTTCTATTTGCGCTTGATCGTAGGTCAAGTTGTGTCTTTTTAGTTGACATGGCGTACTAATCCAATCATCACCAGGTTGTGAGTATTCATTTTTTTGTAGTTTTTTAGAGCCTTTTCTTGGCCATAGCAATAAACTCTCATTTTCCCAGGCACTCGGTACACAGGTCAGAAAAGTTTTGCCTCTTTCAAGCGTCTGCACTATTTTGAACGGCATCTGAAATAAATGTTAATCTTTAAAAAGTATGAATTTAAAACAAATAGGTAAACACATTACATTTAACATTTATTTAAACATTTAGGTACCTTTTGGCTTAGTTCAGGAAGCAAAGTAGCGTATTTTTCTTAATTTTATTCTGATATAGAATTATTAGCACTACCTATCCTGAGTGCGAAACAACGCGTTCTAACGTGTATTTCCAAGCGGAGGATCGAGGATTAGCGGTGCGGGGCGCAAGGTGGGAACGGTTGAGCGAGCGAGATAGTGTGGGGAATCCCCTGAAGGACATGAATGTGTAGGTATGGCGCTGGACTTGCTGGGCTTACTGTGTGAACAAAATTTCTAGATTTTATGGTCAGAGTTGCTTTCTAAAAAGATTTTTTTATGTATGAAAATGTTATTTAATTGCAAAGCCGACATTCATCGGAAGGATAATGGTCATAAATAGCCATAAAATCGCAACCCCGACACCAGAAAAATAATTCATTTAACAATTGGGCCATATTTCTTTTGTGTATGGTGAAGTGACTCGGTAAAGAGGAATTAGTATATAATCCACAGTTAACACAGTTTGCACTTAATATAAAATGTGTGATTTTCCAAGGCCACTCCGCTGCTGTAAGCAGCATGAAATCGTCTCGACTAAGAAATTTATCGATATCCATATTGGCGTCCATTACGTACACTGAAAAAACACAATGTTGTCTGCAGTTTATATTTATAAAGGCTTTGCTTCTAAAGTTCAGTGATGTTACTAGATACATACATAGGCATTTCATATAAATAAATATTTAAACACTAGGTGCGGAAAACTTGATATAACTACGTTCTTCCCGAAGAAATAATAAAAACTGGTTACATGATTAATTCACACTATTCGTCAGTAAACAGTTTATAATTCAGTTCTTTTTTCATTACCGTCTTCAGAAAAATAGTAAAAAAAACAGTGTATTATAAATCATAAATCATAAATCATTTATTTTTTGCTGTATATTCAGTCATGCTCACACAGAACCCCAATTTTAAGTTGAATCCACGATGACTGACAGTGAAAACATTAACACGGCAAGTTGGTACTATAATGGCTCTCAGAATATCGAAAACATTTTATATGATAAATATTTTAGTTAAAGCTCAACATTTCGAGGGGGGCATTTAAAATTCATGGTAAACCTATCCCTAGTTTATCAGTAAAGCTGCAGTCGCACATCATTTCCACCGTAATAGACTAATATTATAAAAACAAAATAGAATCTTACTCACCTTAGTTTGCTTGTATCCTTTTGTAAAATTATTTTAATTATTTTTTGCACTCTGCACTATCACGAATGTAAAATAATTAATGGTGAATGAAAAAGGTGATGTAAAGGAAACTAAACTCTTGTATAGTATGAAAAAGTACTATAAAAGGTCCTACAGTAGCCACTACATCATTATTTTGAGACTTGCGTCACTGTTACATAGATTTTATTGGACTGTTTCGTCATTAGGAACACTGCAATACAATTATTTTGTCACTGAAAAGAGATATAAATGCGCCACTTCCGAATAAAAGATACGTTCTTTGGGGTTTTATAGGACCAAGGGCAGTTTTTTACAAAACGTTCTATGGTTTTTTATAGTACTAGTTTTTGCTACTTGGGGAGTTTGTTCGATATTTAGAGCCTCCGCAGTAATCCAGGCAAGTCTGCCAGTGCTAAACTCATTGAGAAGTAATCTAAGACCGTATTTAGTGGTTGTGGCTGACAGCAGTTATGACGGCTCCCATCGCTTTGTTGTCTCGCACATCCATTGTCCCTGAGGCACGCGGTTAGTTTTAATTAACTTCGCTTTGACTGTTCATTTCCGATTGTACGATCCCAGCGAATGCACATAAAGGTTCCATTCTTTTCTCCTTATTGTAACGAAGTATCCAGCTCATTATGAGCTAGTCATATTACGGTAATTCCCAAAGGCTCTTCTCCATCGATGGTTCGCACAGACAACTATTTCTTCGCGGTGTTCCATTTACTTTTTACTACATTTAACAATGTTTATTCAAGCGTTCCGTTCGTTAAATCACTACAGTTTCCTTTACATCGAATGAGCATTTTCTTTCAGTGCAATGTGAAAAATGGCAGCAAATAAACAATGTTAATGCATCTGTTTTATTGCCTATTTAGATAAACAAAACACGTGAAAACTAAAGTGGGAGAAATGCTAAATGCGTGAATTAATTTTGAAATATTGGCGTGGAAGGTGGTAGAGACATTTAACTTGGGCTTTGAAGGAACCGAGATGTAATTAAAATAAATATTTGGCACGAAATCCGGGTCGCGGCGGTTAAGCGGAGACATTTCCACCCTTTGAACAAGTTCTTGTTTATGTTTGCTCATTAAACAAATAAAAGTGGAAATTCTGTCTTAATCTGGGAAAACTTTTACGTTACCTACTGTGCCAAGTTGAAATTATTTTGCGTAAATATTCACAATTTCTAAAGTCGGAATTCGTTATGTATTTACGTATTTAAATGATTATAACTTGGTCGTAATTAGCAATTCGATTAGTTTGTAATTATGAAGTCTTTAGTTTGTCGATTGATCTTGAACTAATCGCACAATATCAGTATGAACATCAAGATTTTAGTTAAAGATACGCGAAACAAGACATTGTTGTAGTAATTACACGGTCGATTTGAATTCATAGAGCGTACGCATAATGAAGTAGCCGTCAGCGGCGCTATTTGATTGCACATTAGCAAGCTAACTCGATGCCAAGTCACGACTAATGGTACAACAACACTCTCATCTAATGGAATCTGCTCTACACACTGCACTACCATCTAAAGGAAATAACAGCCTTGCAAATATACTCGTACATTTAAATGGATGCTGCAACTAAATCACCGCATTTGGTATCTATTTTAAAAGTTTCCAGCGTTTAAAAAGTTAATTGCATTGTTGGCGTCATTCCATTTTACTCGATAATGTGGAAATGCACAAAGCCCCGTTATCTAACAGTTTTTATTTGATTCTCTCTGCACCTGCCCTCGCTACTCTTTTGTCAGTTTGTTTTTTATGAGAATTTAGTTTTATAGGTCATACAAATAACTATACCTTAAAGGTGCGGTCACCGGACTTTGACGAATATGTCAGTTCAGCTGCAGCAATTTTAAGTCCGGTATCTTTGACGGAACGAGCAGTTTTTCAATCTGTAGTCTTCCTGTCTGTCATTCCTCCAGGTACTAATTAACTTGCTTAATTTGTTATCTGCAGGTCGCTCTACCAGTTAAAAATGACGAATCTATCAACTGGTTTTACCTGCCTATTTAAATGTGGTTTAGCTCTCGCAAAATGTTCACATGAAGTTATTATTTTCATATATTTTCTCTTAGAATATCATTACTCATGCATGTCCTAATAACTTAAGTTTAAAGCTCGTAGCTAAATAACTTGGTCCGTCATTGGTAGATCTTTGACAGTCGTTACAGGGAGTCTGTGGCCCAAATGTCCAAGAAGTATTGTATTACTTAGTACTAACAGAGTTGTGGAGGTCAGATAGGCAGTGTATCCAGATAATAGTAAGTAGGTAGGCTGGTATTCAGCTACAACCAGTTTGACGAAGCCAACTACGTCGTGGTCGTCCGTAAGTTTAAAACTGTTTGTGTTCATACGTACTACGTTTTATTATTTTCTTCCGTTCACGTCGGTTTTCCGCCTCATCTCAATTGCGGGCACACATTTCTGATAAACATAAATACTGAAGTGTACTTTCCCCATGAAAATATGATTCCGTCTTGTATTACCTCAGCGCTTTTTCCTCGAATATGTTTATAAGCAAGGAAATGTATTTCCCGAGCTCAAGTCCCACATGTCTATGTTGATAGTTCATAAACATAAGAGATATAAGTATATATACATTCAATTCGTAGTATTCCACAACATTTGCTTTTATGATATGTTGTGCCAACTGCAAATTGCTGAGTGTTTCACTTACGAGTAGTTTCAGTAACTTTTTCAGTGTTCAAATGTTTTTGGTAAATATATTAAACTGTTTTGTAGACCGGTATTAGTAAACACGCACCCAACAAGAGGAACAAGAACACAAATAACAGAACTAACTGAGTGTTAAAATTTTAGTACTCCATCGGAAGCGAGAAAGTCTGAAGTCGTTTCCGTGATTGGATTTTATTTCCTTCTTATTTTGATCGTCAGTCTCCTCAAAGGTCGCACTGTCATTAATCGCTTTATAAGAGAGGAAGTGCAAAGTGGAGCGTACGAGCTGTAGTACCCCCTGCCCCGCGCCCCGCGCCACCTCGGGCCTGAATTCATTATTGTCCTCCAAGTGAGGATGCGCTTCAAAGAAACTGCTGACTTCCACTCTATTCCGACCCGTGAGAGGGTTCAACAGTTTATTGCGCTTTCGGGAACTTCGTTTATTGATATCGAACTTACTTAAGCCCATGGTTCATTCCATATTGATTTTCTGCATTTAAACAAGCAGCGCCTTGAAGATAAGATCTACATTCTACACGTACGTACTTCTCTTACTTTCGTAATATAATCGCGTAATTGTTACCAAAACAAAATTTAATCATTGCTCAGTTTGTCATAGTAACTACCGGGAAGTTTAAACCTCTTCTAGGAACCTCCTTATTATAAAGTATAATTCATTCAAGCATGCAGCTATATAACCACAAGATTTATTAATGCAAAACCACGCTACATTAGTTTTAAGAATCTGATATTTTATTAATAAGATGAGGCTGACTACGCCAAGACTTTAATTAAAATTCGTCCATCTTCTAGGTAGGTACACGCGACTCGGAATTTATGAGAGAGTAACACTTGACTGTGCTCAAGATGATTTAGTAAAATTATTCTGGAAGCCAGCTGTTTCTACAACGTACGTTAGTTGAGAGACAGTACACAAAAGTTCAAATGTGGACTTTCTTTATGGAAATGAAGATGTATTTGACTGCGCCATGCTACGTGCAGAGTTTAAACGTGTGTAACGTGGGATGTAGAAAATTTCAGTCAAAATTATCGTTTGTTATGCCGCGGACGGGTGCAAGAAGTGTACAAGGCGGGTGCATCCCGGCGCCTGACGGTTGCCCGTGTTGGCAGCACCGCGGCACCGGACACTTGAGACGCTCTGGCTGCCGCCCAACGCGCTTTATCTTAATGCACTCGCCTGTCCTCTTCCTTCACTGTGTCCATAACTCGCTTTTCCACTCCACGATTGTTTCAGTTATATTACAACGCGTCGTTAGTGCGGAATTTGATACGACCGCTCTCCTTTACAACGGGTCGTGCCGAGGCGCCATGCTACAGTTAAATAATGTACCTAATTTTAGAAATCTCTCTACAGTTTTGTTAAACTTGTAGCGAAATTTGTGCTAGGGAGCCGCAACATGCGCATTGGCGACGAGGACAGGAATTTAATTCGGGTGTTTCTTCTCTCGGGGAGTGACGGCTTGTGACATGGTGCTACGTCCACCCAGCGATTCCGCAACATTTTATGTCTAACCGAGAACGGATTTTATTGTGTCCTAGACATTCCGAACGTAAACTATGCTCTTGTGTCAGTCAGTATACATTTCTATACAAACTGACATTTTTGTTTGAGAAAGTCAAACGCGCTGTAAAGGAAAACTTCTAACTTTATCAAACGCTTGTGTGACTGAAATAAAAAGTTGAATTGTATTGCGTTATACCACGTCTGAAAGTAACATGGAATTTAATCAGGTAATGTAAAGAAATACTGTCACAGTACGACAGACTTCACGAAATTTACCAAAAAACTCAGCCGCATTTAATCTGTATTCAAGCGTAATCGCTGTAATTTTTGTTTACCTACTATTCCGTAAGGATGAAGTCGTTCCTTTCAAACTGTGTAAACCAGTTTAATTTTTAATTACGAATAAATAACACGAATCCCAATTTTGTACAATACTCATAGTTTTAACTCCAATATCGTCGAACAATTTTCCATAAAATGTGAACAATGATCGATCACATCGCTGCTCCTGAAGAATTCTTTTAGCTGAAAACTTTAAACTTAACTTTCTCGAGAGGAAACATCTGTCGTCTTTTCAACTCGGATTCATTGAACACAACGCTTCAAATTGTTAACAATTAGATATCTTCGTTTAATGAAATCTTGTTCGTTGTTGGCATGAAAATAAATACCTTGTCCAAATGCTAAATTCTTGACATTTAACAGGTTTTCAAATAAAACTTGCCAATGAACCTCTCACAGACCTTTGTGTTTGGACTTTTTAATTACATAGTCAGATTTTCAGCACGGACAATAACAAAACTTTTATGTTTTAAAGTACCTAGGGTGTCAAGGACTCGACTCGGTCAAATAGTGTTGTTCCAACAATTCTCGTATATTTTCACATTTAGGTTCATTATAACTTATAACATAACATAACATTACGCCTGTAATCCACGAAGGGTTAGGGAGATTTGTACCCATTAGTACACCCATATTTTTGTAGGTAGACAGTAAGCTGCATTCTATCGCATAATATGTATAAACTATGTAGCATTAACTGTTAATGATACCATATCTTGCATGTGTTCTAGGTCACAGCTTAGCACTAAACATGAACTCTAGTAGCGATTAGTGTGGCGTGTATCATGCGTGATGTCAGCTGGTTGGCCATTATCCGAGCACGCACGTGGCACTAAACCATTGTCAACCTCTATCTATTATGTTCACGACCACAATGCATTTACACCATGAAAATATATAACAGACACATCCATACGTATAACGTTCTCATGAATCAAAGCCAGTGATTAATCTTTTTCATGAGCGTTTTCATATCATTGCTCATAAATACATTCGATATTGTTTCATCTTATGTAGTTTCAAAGGAAAATTTATGTAAATGTCCCTGAAATAAATCAAATTGTCTATTTATACCACACCCTTTGAATCTTTGTTTACCCGAACCCCGCAAAGGTGGATCCAATAAATCATAAACTTAGTTTCGCGCGATCTCATATCTTGGCTATCGATTGAAAAGACCTATCGACATTATAATACATTTGAAATATTTGAGAACTCTATGATTTATGCGCCGAATTCAAATGAAATTACTTATGTAATACGCAAGTACAGTCAGCATCAGAAGTAGATTAACACTACACACAGTTTCAAAGCAGGTGTTTTAATAAAATCTTTTTAGATATTACTCGTTACTAACCAGTTATTAAAGAGTAAGCAATATTTTAAAGAATAATCTTCTGAAACATTAAAAATAATAACTGGAGTCCTGTACATCAAATAATTAAAATTCCGAAATGTTAAGCTACTTCTGCTGCTGACCGTACCTACAGAGAAGAACGTGCGATCGAATGGGTGATGTAATAATAGATTCCATTGTAGAAACAAAACTGTTCGGATGTTTTGAGGATTGCCATTTCCCATCGCACAACACTTGCTGTGAATCTGTAGGGCTGCATCCCACTATATTGGAAGTGGAATCACGTTCCATTTCGCGGCGGATATAGGGCCCCACGTTACGGGCCAATCCAACGACACGATGATGGTTCGTCGACGACTACGATTTCCGGCTAGAGCGCGCCTGTATGCCAGTTTATTCCGTGTTCACGCCCAAAGTAAACTCAGTTTAGCTTCAAACGAGATATCAAAACAAGCGATTGACATTTTTCGATCCTTGGTACGATTAGATTTTTGTCAGAGCTAAAGTAGGCGGACATTTGATTGCGATCTACTATGAGTCTGTGACATGTTGGGTCATTTAAAAATACTTTTTTTTTTCAAACAGTCACGATCATAGATTTCTCCGGTTTCGTTGGGGGTTACTAAACACAGTATTATTGACTTTGTGCCGTCCACTCAGGAAATAGTCTGTTGGAACATTAAACAACTTAGTGACGCATACATGACAACATAACTATGAGTGAAACCGTTGAGAACCGTGACCTAAAACTCGTTTGGAGTGTGTAGATAAATGCAAAGAGCCCAACAGGTTAGAGAAGCGGCAGGGCCGACAAAGCCTGTTGTGCAAACACAAAGTAACGCTGAGTAAACCTCAAGTTCCTACGCGCTAATGCACGAGGACCTCTGTGCCGCGGCCACAGCTCTTGCTCGAGTCGAGGAACCTTATTAAACATGTCGCATCATGGGTGGCCGAGATGCGAAGTATCGGGTCTTCTTCGTGATCCGACATAGTTTTAGTTAGATGTGGGCACTGTCGTGGGTACTCGAGCGAAACAGAATTTAAATCAAAATAACTTTATTTAAAACACTCAACGGTTTTACAAGAAACAAACACGTGCGTTGGTTTTCTGAGCGTCTGCCGAGACTGTCGGAGTTCATGTGAGTGAACACTCCGTCCTTTCGCCAGTCCTCGCTGCATCCCCTCTACCGACGATCGTGTCCAAGCGGTAGGGCGCGCTTGCGTTTCCGGTAAAGATTTATTTAGTTCCATAACGAACTAATAGGTGGCGCTGTCAGTTGCACTATGGCGCCATCAATCCACGACACGGCCATTCCTGACTAGCACCCGTCCTCGGGTGTAGTACCTGTGGACAAAATACTCAGAGAGTAATCTAGCTCGGCTATCCTGCCAATGGAGACAAGGGTCTTTTTCTTACAGGTACTTTATTTCCTCTGAATCTAAGTACAGTAATCAACTTTCATGATTTACAATGCCCTGTTATTAAGGCTACGTACACAGTGCTTCCTGCACAACATCAATCATTGGAGAAGGTCCGATCAACAAGTTAACAACAAAGTAATTCTAACAATCCTGTTACTCTTTACAATAATTCATAAGCAATGCATACTCAACTCCTGAAACTTTCATTGCAATCTGTGCACCAACACAGGCCAGAATCGCACCAACGACTCTTTACATAATATCTGCCACCACATATGCTACAACACATGAAGCGCTCTGTGCACCAACACAGACATGAATCGCACCAACGATTCACATCATTTAGCGCAAAACGTGCTACAACACATGAGGCGCTCTGTGCACCAACACAGACATGAATCGCACCAACGACTCACAAGATCTAACGCAAAATGTGCTACAACACATAAAGCGCTCTGTGCACCAACACAGACATGAATCGCACCAACGATTCTTTGTAGACCCATCGCCACATGTTACTCATGAGGTGCGGTCCAGAGTTACGAGTATGAGTGTACAAGCCATTCTTAATCGGATTTGGTCTCACCACCACTGTCATCAACTATGACATCTAATTTTCGAGGAACTTGGTGATCGGGGATCTTCCTCACAGAATCATGGGGGTATTTCTAAGTTCGCTTAGAGTCAAGAGCCTTTAGTAAGTATCTGTCCCCGTCTAACATCAATAATTTTAAATGGACCTTTGAATTTAGGATCTAATTTTGTCCGATTCCTTTCCTCATTTTCAATTAAAACATAATCATTAACAACTAACTCAGAAACCTGAGCCTTAATTGATCAAATCAATTTTTATCATATCTAGCATTCTTTTCAATGTTCTGTGTCGCGTGCTCTCTTATCTCATCTAAATTAACTATAGTCAAATCATCATCAGCGGTCACTAAACTAAGTGGTCTCGCTACCCTTCCAATCATCAACTCGAGAGGGCTAGATTTAGTCACCCTATTAATAGTAGAATTCATAGCCAGCTGAACCTCTCCTAATGCATCCTGCCAAGAGCGCTCACGATTAGTCTCTACAGCTGTCCACATACCCTTGAGGGTACTCGATACCCTTTCGACCTGACCGTTTGCGCGACTGCCTCCAGTAGCTATCAAGTGCAACTCTATGTTGTTAGAAATGCAAAAACTAGAAAAATCTTTGCTAGCGAAACAACGACCTTAGTCTGCTATTATGCGTTTCGGTGCACCAAACAACGCTATACAAAACTCAATAGCACAAATACTACTATTGGTGTCTATGTTTAGAGAATGACGAAGCAGCACTGGTAAAAGCATCTATGATGACAAACACTTACTCCTTGATGTCGTTCTTACCAGACAATTTTCCAGAAGCGTCAATATGAATTGTGTGCTTGAACTTTACCCGAGTGGGGTTTCGCTACTTTGCAAGTGATGCAATTATCGACAAATTTACTCACACATTTTGACATGCCTTCAAACCAATAGTGCTCATAAATCTTTTCGAGAGTTTTCTCTCATCCTAAGTGCATGACAGATTCATGGACGTTATTAATCACAGACCACCGAAGCGATCTAGGTACAATAGGAAGACATTGAGTGCGACCGTTACGTTGAATTTTGCGATACCTAATATTCTTACGAATTTCGTAAGTTTTACGAGTCTCCTCAGGAAAAACTTCATTACGAAGATCTGACACAATCTTACTGATCTCTTCGTCTTTTTCTTGTTCAGCTTGCAACCAGTTGCTAGAAAGCTCAGCTAAATCGACACGCTTTTGTTCGACACGAGTAAAAGGTACTTTAGGTGTAGGGAGGGGATTTCTGGAAAGAAAGTCTACATGGCTCATCCTACTGCCTTCACGATAAACAATGTCAAACTCAAATGACTGCATGTAGGCCCACCAACGGTGAACTCGCGGAGACAAGTCCGTTTTGCTTTTGGAGGCTTTAACAGAACTGCAATCCGTAACAACGGTAAACTTACAACCTAATAAATAATGTCTAAAATGCTTTATGGCGTTAAAGACAGCTAACGTTTCCAATTCAAACAAGTGATATTTGGATTCGGCTGGGGACGTACGACGACTGTAATAAGCAACTACATGTTGTTTCCCGTTAATTTTTTTAATAAAAATGGCACCATATCCTTCAGCACTGGCATCGGTATGTAACTCGATTGCATGCGCAGGTTCAAAGATTGACAACTAGAACTGGCTAACTGGTTAAATAGGATATAATTTTCTGACGAGCTATTCGTCCTCATGACTCGGTTCCCAACCAATGGACCTATTTATTCTTGCCACTCGTTAAACAAAACAGAAGAGCCATTATTTTTGAGAACTGTGGCACAAATTGTCTGAAATAAGTGACCAGCCCTATGAACTGTCTCAACTGAGTGATGGTTTTAGGTGGGGGAAGTCTGAACATCGCTGTAATTTTATTTAGGTTGGGTTTGATTTGGCCATTCTCAACAACAAAACCCAAATATTCAACCCGTCCCATAAGAAATGAACACTTTACAAAATTCAGGTAAAAACCAGCTTTTGTTAATTTCTCGAGCACAAACTCTCTTCCACTGATGACCCTATCACTAAACTGTCGTCGACGTATGTAACAACATAGCTATAAGCAATATCACCTAAAGCTTTCATCACTGCACGAGTGCACGTTGATAAACTGAGCTTGCATTCTTCAAACAGTACGGCATGATCAAATACTACCACTGACCATCAGGTGTGACGCTGCAGTATGCTCTATTGATTCAGGATACACTGGAATATGATGATAGCCTGATAGCATAAATCAAGACACGTGAATCTCGTGGAATCACCTAACCTAGATACAAGATCCTCTATGAAAGGCAACGGAAACCTATCTGACACATTGTTGTCGTTCAGTTCCTTGTAGTCGACACACATACGATCTGAACCATCTTTCTTTTTCACGAGCAACACTGGACTAGAAAAAGGTGAACAACTTGGTCTAATGATACCTGGTTAGAGGAAGCAGGACGGTATCCCCGAACTTTAGCAGTAACAACATCGCGTTCACAAGCACTAAGTGTGTAAGGACGATGATTAACCGTTCGACTAGGATCTACAAGCCTAATTTGCACTGCCCTGTCGTAATTCTCAATACGGGATCTAGAAACGGCACTAGAAAACGAAGATAAATACTCTGTCAAAAGATTAATTAATTGAGAACGATATTCTAATCGAACATCTGTTTCAACTGTATTGAAATCAATTTGAAAATAGAAGCGTTTTTGAGCTTATTTAAAACATCACATAACCTAACAACCTTTTCACGACACAAAAACAACACTATCACACGTCATACTAACGTTAAAACCCTTGATCTAAAAACTCAAGGCCAATTGAAATATCATTTTCTAAAACAACTATCCGGTACAACATAAAATAAAATCTCTAATCGTAAATCGTTAATCATAACCTCAGAAAATAATTGTAACGTACAGACTACCATGACCTTTGTCGGGTCAATTTACAATGTTGTTTACACGCTTGCCACTGAACTGTGACGAAACATTATTTTTGATCAGAGAGCATTCGGCACCAAAATCATAATAAAATGGGTACGACTCACCAGATTCATCAGCATACTGCTGAGATTGCTCACAAAGCAAACTACAACGCGTCGCGTCGCTCGCTGTTTGCCACTGCTGCAGGCGCTGCCCCGCAACTGCTTGGTCCGCCTGCCGCACCAACGGACGCCTGCCGCACCACCGGACGCCTGCCGCACCACCGGACGCCTGCCGCGCCGCCGCCATCCGCCTGCCGCGCCGCCGTCTGCCGCGCCGCCGCCGTTGCCGAAGTAAATTCTCAGCGCACCGTGACGTCATCGTACCATTCTCCGTATTTTCTTCCGCTCGAGTGAATCCCGGTTCTGATGTCGCATCATGGGTGGCCGAGATGCGAAGTATCGGGTCTTCTTCGTGATCCGACATAGTTTTAGTTAGATGTGGGCACTGTCGTGGGTACTCGAGCGAAACAGAATTTAAATCAAAATAACTTTATTTAAAACACTCAACGGTTTTACAAGAAACAAACACGTGCGTTGGTTTTCTGAGCGTCTGCCGAGACTGTCGGAGTTCATGTGAGTGAACACTCCGTCCTTTCGCCAGTCCTCGCTGCATCCCCTCTACCGACGATCGTGTCCAAGCGGTAGGGCGCGCTTGCGTTTCCGGTAAAGATTTATTTAGTTCCATAACGAACTAATAGGTGGCGCTGTCAGTTGCACTATGGCGCCATCAATCCACGACAAACATATATTTTTAAGTATCTATGTATTTAAACCCGCTCAAGGATAAAACAACGTTTTTGTTTCTATCATTTCTTCTTTCATTCATTTCGAATTCACGGGATACGTTTAGCCTAGAAAACTTGAGAGATATTTTTCTTGAAGACAATCCAGTAAATAGGTCATGCGATCACTTTCGCAGACTTATCTAGATGCAAATGTTATTCACCAAAATGCCGTGGGTAACTGAATATTCAGTCGTTCACAACAATGGACTGATTTACTACTTTGTGATTCAGCGTGCGTCCACGCTTTCCGGATAAGTCGCTCTTTCGTGACCACGTGCTGGATCACCCTAGCTATGATTGAACCCGAGACGCAAAGAAATCTTTTCATATTAAAAACAGATGGCCCAAAGTTCGCACAGTAAGAAAATCTTCATCTTGAAGTTATAAAATGTCCTGAAAATATAAGCATTTCGACTATGTAATGCCGACTGAAGCATCCTGAATTTATCCGACTGACTCGTTTATCCACGTCTTTAACCCGGGTTATATTCAAAGTATAATAAAAATTATAATTCAGTAGAGTAAACATCGTAAAGGTCGCTCAAGACGAGACCGTGAAATTTACATGCGGAATGAGATTTGTCATCCCGAGTTTGGTTGTGGGCGGGGAGACGGGCCAGCTTACTTCAATGTATTTTATTTACCGAGAGCACGTGACGGACTCGGCTGAGAAGCAGCCGGTGTTCAACCGCTCGTTTGTCACTCAGAATTACCTAGCCCCGGACGTTTACTCATTTCAAACATTTAATAAAATCGAACCTGGTGACGCTGTCTTCAGAAGTAATGACAGAAGGTTACTGTGTAATGTTTTTTCAATAACAACTAATCGACTTGAGAGTCTAGTTTCTGATTCGTTTCGAAAATATTCAAATCACTTTTGGCTTACGATTGAACGTTACAGAAAAGCACTTGCTAAATACGCGCCTGTTGATTAACTCGCCTATTAAAAAACTTCTCCGTCCAATCAAGAATTTTTCTCTCCATTGATTCGTTCCGGGACAACTTCCACGTTTAATTTCCGGGCTTAATTAAACCGGCGGGGAAATCAGCGCTTTTTTTAATGAGCTACATCGAGATGTGTTGCGTTATGTGAATTTGTACCAACACGACTTAATAACAGAACATCTGGAATATACTAGTTAGCTTGCGACACTAATTTTGTATTTATTCCCCTTTTGGCAGGAAATTCAATTTATGAACTCCATCAAGTTCGTAATCTTATTTTGTTCCAATTCCGGTTTCCTCAATAAGTAATTAAAGATCAACATGGTCGTGTTTTGTTAACAAGCGGCTAATAGCGTATTATGAGGTAGTTGAAATGTGTAAATAGCCTTTTTAGAACGAGGCCGAAATCCCATTACAAGAGACGTCGCGTCCGGGGCCGCAAATTGGATTCACGAGGGATGGACCGGCCGAAATAATGCGGCTTCGACGCTACAACCTTTTTAATTTGTGTGAAAATTTAGTACGTCCATACTCGAATCCCTCCTGTGCTCCAAAATCCTGAAAAATAACAAAACCCTAGGTTGGTTTCATTGTTTAGATTACGATTTTGTTTTTTCGGAGTTATTCATATTAATTTCGTGTTGTTACTTGAATGTACAAAGCAGATTAAACTTGTGTATGCAGCTGCAACTGATTATTTATTTTCGGAATTTATAGGTCTTCACTGAAGCCAACTTGCCTTCCTAAACATTGACTTTATGCCATTTTGCTGCAATATTAGAATAAAACAAATTATAGTATCGAATTTATGGCGAAAACGTGACACATTCGACGAAAGGTAAATGTCACGCAAACCATCTAGCGAGTATTGTTTGCTGCACCGGTTATTTGTATTTACCGTACATTTCACTACAGATCTTTTTTATTTCATGAATCATTTAGTACTTGAAATGTATATTATTTAGTGTACAGAAATGATCAACTGAATTAATGAAGCAACGCTTCAGTTCACAATCAATTAAACTGTAAAAGAGGAAATCATGTTTCTACCGGAACCAATACATTCAATAATTGCTGAATATTACTGAAATTCGTGCATTTCTCGTACCTTATGCAAATGTTCTTTAGTCCTTATGGGAGCAATACTATTTATTACTAGCAGACGTCACGCGGTTTCACCCGCGTAGTTCCCATTTCCGTGTGCAATACATGCATAAAAAGTAGCCTATGTCACCCGGGGATAGCGTAGCTTCCCAATGGTGAAAGAATTTTTCAAATCGGTCCTGTAATTTTTAAGTTTATTACTTACGTACAAAATACAAATATTTTCTCTTTATAATATAATAGGTAAGTATAGAAGTTTAAATGAATTCCCAGCGCCTATAGCTAGTACTCATATTTCCCAAATTTCTAAAGCTAAACCCAAACGTTACATGGAAATGTAAGCATTAAACCCCTGTACTATAAACAAAATGTTACGTAAATCAAAAGTCACAGTGCTCGTACTAAATAGCTAAAGCGCGTACAAGCCTGAAGTACCTACGAGAAGCAAAACGTATTGCTACGAGTCAATTGGCTGTTCAAACAGGCAGACGTAGGCGGAATAGCAAATATATGAGCGCCTATTTGCTAGTATTATATGGAGAAAAGTCGCGGGAGACATCTAGCTGTACCCCCAATAGATTTAGTTTATGTGGCTATTGATACACCATGATATTTTCGTACGAGTCTTTCTTCGCAGTTGTTATTAATAGTTTTGTTTACAGAAAGATTGGCTAGCTATAAAGCTTTTAAAGCTTAGTATAAAAATACTGGCTCAAATCTGACCGCCATTGAGCTCGGGCACCGGGTTGATCCCGTAAATATTTGAGCGCTTGCTTTGGAGACCTTTCTGGGTCTTACCTTCGCAGGTAATCTGCTTATTTATGCTAGTCATTATTTTATATGCCCTGCGAATTAAAAGGGTGATCTGTTAATTTAAGAACCTAGCCTGTTGCATCTTAGTTATCAAATTAGGCAACTGAGTCACATTTTAAAACGAGTTAAAGGAGTAGAAACATTCTAAGACATAAAAATGACATCTTAACTGGGAATGCCAATGAAGTGTCAATACTTGCCGAGCATTTTCGTAGTTAAAACCGTCGGAGTCTTTAACAACATCAAAGTCTGATCCTGCATCATAACAATTTCGTTTGTTATCTCGGCAAAGCGGGGCCGTTAACTCCAAAACGGTTTCACTTGTTGGAACAGTTGCCTGTTTGAATGCTAATTTCCTTACCCGTTAAATGCGTACAGTTTAATACCTAAGTGGTACTCTACTGCACGCATTTGAAGCTACATTTTTGCATGATCTATTCCCATCCAATACCAAGAGCTAATACCATTTGGTATTAGTTTATTTCCGAATTAATTTTCTATTCCCAACGAGTACCACATTTTTTAAAATAAAAAATCTATTACTAACGAATACCAAAACGTGACTTTTTGTACACTCAGCTACACAAATTACATACTATACTATCGTAATTGAATGCTAAAAGTCTAAAACTTTCCAAACTAACAAATAAGTAGTTCAAATAAATCATTTCTCTTTACCTGCGAAAAAGGGTCGATTTTTGTCTATTGTTTTGAAATTCGAAGCAACCAATCAGAGTTGAGTGCAAAATAAGTTTTGCTATCAGACAGACAACTCAGTTCAGTACATTTCCGTGCTTGCGGCGGGTTGCACTGAGTATGCACACTGCATACTCAGTGATCAATATGTGATTTATATTCCAACCCTAATCTTGATTAAACATTACTTAAAATCACTCAAAGCATTTTAATTTTAGTGAACCTGACTGTACCTAATTTCTTCAAACTTGTTTTGGTATTGGTTTCAAAATGTGGTACTCGTTGGGAATAGAAAATAAATTCGGAAATAAACTAATACCAAATGGTATTAGCTCTTGGTATTGGATGGGAATAGATCGTTTCTACAAGGATTAGCAGTAATGGACTTATTTCATTTCATTAAACATAATACTTTAATTAATGATATGGTTTACATTTAAGATTAGGGACGTACCCATAGCAAAATTTCAGACTAGACACTCCATTTAATTTAAGACACTTCAACGCACTTAAGAAGGATACCAATATTAAAGAAAACCTCATTATAATATATTATATAAGACGTAATTTAATCATCGAAGCAATTTTCTGGATAATCTGCCGTCAAAGGCTTCCCAAGTAAATAGATTAAGTTTTTTAATTAGTACTCCTAACACAATTTGCTAGCGCTAAAGTTGTGAAGTCTGCAGCAATTATCAATTTTATGTAGAATTTGGATTGAAATACAGAAAGAGAAAGCAATTGATGAAAGATCATATTTCAATGAGAGGCTGTTTGATGTTTTCAATATTTCTGTCTGGAATTGCCTTTTATTCAAGTTAAAATTTAGGTTACCACCGATGCAAACCACGAAGATTCACGGTACCTACTTTGTCAACTATTGTGTGTCGTATTAATTATTCGCAACTCAAGTTATTTTTTAATCACCATCATTGTTGACGTGTGTGCTTCCAACAATGGAGGCTTCATAATCACGAGCCTCTGTACAAAAGGTTTGGATATAGGTCATGATAATCCGTTTGCAAACGTGTCAGTTGAATGGGCAGCTCAATTTCGACCCTGTAATTAAGGAGTCACCTGCGTGAACAACTCAGTCCACGTAATTAAAGCTTTCAACTTGGGTCGAGTTATGTCGACCCACTACCACTAGGGAAAGTGCGGTTTGTGAGTCAAATTTCATGCAGATAATAGTACCTCTATAACTGCGCAACTTGTAAGCTTAGCCACGATTTAATTGAAGCTGAGAATAAACTGGGCAAGTTTACAATATAAATAGGCAACCTCTTTGCGGATTAATTTCATAATTTAATTGTTTGGCGAACAAAAGAGGACGGGGTCTACCTTTATTGCATTTTCGGATTATGTTTTCAGTTTTCATTTGGGTAATATAATTATGATATTTTCTTTTATGTTGTACTTTAAATGGAAAATGACAAAAGAAATTAGGAGACGCAAAAATTCGGACAATTTTCTTTGGCAATTATTGTGATTCATTGAGAATTTGATATCTACTAGACGATAGAGTAATAGGTGTAACTGGAACGCAGTGGTAAACTAGTAACGGTAGCGCCGGCGCCCAGCCCAGTTGGACTGCCGCCAGCATCTACTGTTTGTTTATAACATTAAAACGTTTAATGTCGTCGAACCTCTCCCAACGTGGCCACAGCCAATTTTTTTTAAACGTTCCAAAGATAGTCCTATTGCAAAACTTCTAGAATCATGAAGGCCAAGTAATAATGTCAGATTTCTGCGTTTTGATTTCATGGATTACACTCATTTTTACACTGTAATCATGTCGATCGGAAAATAATAAAGCTGTCGCAGTAATAACTTTTTATCACATCGATTTTTCTTTGCGATGATATTAAAATGGTAACGAATACGATTTCATGTTGGTACTTTTGAGGCAAAAATTCGTAGTACGTTCTGGGAAACTCAAACATGAAATTATTGTAAATGCAAGTTTCAAAAGAAAATAAGTGTTACATAGAAAACCCGGGTTTACCCCAATTTACTTCGTTCGTGGCAAATAGAACACTACTATTTACAGAATCAATGACATGGGTTACTGTCGATACTAAAATGTTGGTGTTTAATTTGTAAACAGTTCCGTAAACACTCATAATAGGATGGTGTTTAATCATACGTGCCGCGTAAATGTCCGTGTTTACATAGGACTCGGAAACATCTGGTTTTGATGAACTGAATACTTCGCATTCAGGTTGGCGGCACTTGAAATCGTGCCAGCTTATTTTAAGTGGCGACGTCTGTTCAAGATTTGTGTCTAATGCCCCGCGCTATAATATTTTACGATACCTATTGAAATCATCATTAATGTTGTGTTTTTCGTTATATTTGAGAAAAGCGAGCGTCATTCTCTTTCAAGTATCACAATCGGCGTTTAGGAGCTCGTGGCTAAATAAGAACAGCCACTCGGGTCGATCTTTAGGTTAAGCAGTGCCCTGTCGAGGCTGCGGGTTGTTCGCAAGGGATACCGCGGCCTCGACATGAAGGGCTAAGAAGGAACATGGGTGGTTTTTAGTCAGTAGAAGTCTGACACTCCCTTTCGCTCTCCCCAAGAGCGGGAGGGGGGGTTATTTGATGATTTCCCACCCCCAAAAAAAAAAAAGGTTAAGCAGTGCTTGCGTAGGTAACCTGTAACCCTGTAACACACCGAGTTTCGTCCGTGCCTGAGAGAGCACGTGACGTCGTTGTTCCCGGCTCCTGTCATTTGTAGTTCTTTGACAGTCGTTACTAATATTAGTAATTTTGACAAAACAGTCTTCCCAAAAGATATCGTATTACCCAGTACCAAGTGGGTTGTGTAGGTTGGATAGGTAGTCGCTCCATGCACTATAATACTGGTATTCAGATGCATCCGATTAGACTGGAGGCCGACCCCAACATGGGAAAAACCCAGGCAGATGATGATCGCAGTCGGCGTTTATATTCAGCGTATACAGTAACGTTTGAGTGAACTGAAGATATGACATTAACACGATTTTACTTTCGCGCCGTTAATACTCTCCATCATGGTAGCTGCACCGATGTGCGTGGATGACTATACGATCATGAATTATTCATTAATTGTGCGGCTCATTTTTGCAATATAATTAATTCAGACACATGTCGCATTGACAATGCGGCTGCCATTTAATTTTACATCTTTGAATTTTAATTGATGCCGTTCGTTGAAAATGTAATCGATTGGAGCCATATTAAACTAGTTTTTGTTACGTAGAATGTCGATTGAAATACACACAAGGGATCCTCGAAGGGTTAGGCAGAGGCGTAGGTACCTACTTATTAATTAGTACACTCACATTTCGCCAGTTATCTTCAAGTCCCTTGAATAGGGTGACCCTCTTGCCATCAACCGGGCACAAATTCCGTGAAAAACAGACTCCTTGGCTGCTACTGGGAAAAACCCAATAACACCTTGCTCGACCCGGGAATGGAACCCAGGACCTGATGTACAGCAGTCGCACTTGCGATTACTAGACCATCACCAGACCAACGAGGCAATCGATAGATATACCTAGTGTAATTCGAGTGCACGTTTAACTTTTAACGAGGCTTGAAGTATTCATATCTTGTCTCTGTTGCGCAGTTTAACCGCTCCTTCCGCGGCTCCGTCTGGTAGCTGTACTCTGTACTCTGTAGTATGATAATTAACCGAAATGGGGTATAGTTTGTTCCCAATATCCCCAGTAACGATGGCAACTCGACGGCGACTCCCGGCGGAACAAAGTTTGATTTAGTTTAGACACGACAATCCGTTTGTTGTAATGGTAACGAATCCAATTAAAGGTAGTTAGTTACCTTCGTTTGGCGTTGAATGTTGCTACTTGCTCTTGTGCTGCTTCACGTGGAAGATTTGTTTAGCCACTTGAGAGTTTACCTTTGAAATTGTAAATCTTTATTACATAGTATAAAACAAGGTCACTCTCTCTGTTTGTACGCTGGGATCTTTTAAACTACACAACGAGTTTTAATGCAGTTTTCAGCGATATACAGGGTGTAAATCAACCCATCACACAGCCGTCAACCAAGCATTCTGTACATCAAACTAAGTACCCCTGCGCAAAAATTTTTGCTGGGAAACGACTTTTTTTTTTTGGGGTCAAAAATCACATTTTACGGTAAAACTCAAAGTAGCACTCTTAAAACATTGTGCTAGTGGATGTTTTGAATAGTAAATGGGTCATGGAGCTAATTTAAGTAAACTTATAACCTGAAAAACTAGTATTTACAAAAACAGCTGTGAAAAATTTGGAACTTTGACCCCCAATATCTCCGTAACTAGGGGGTTCCCAGGTATGGTCTAGAACAAAGAAATGATCGCAGTGGTGGGGAGAACAAGTGCCCTTCGTTTGCGTTAAGGGTACTTTTCCAACCTATACACAAGAGAAAGGTTTACATGTAGTCAGTAGATAGTAATCGCTAGTTAATACTTAAGCGGTTTAGCCAACTAAATATTTGTTACCAAACTCTTTATTTGTCGTTACATAAACAAACTCTGCAAAAATTATCAACAGATGCAAATATTATACAAAAACCAATGTAACTGCAAACAAATAAGAACCTATTTATGGAAAGTTGAAACGGTGCATTTTTCGCCTACGCGTAGGCGAGAAAAAATAGCATAAAATAGTAGCTACGCCACGCCATCAACTCTTTATAGCGTAAGCAGAATTCCCAAAGGTGGCTAGAGAGGTTGCGGGCAATGTTCTTTTTATTGCGTTTATTTATGTGATATGTGTGACTATTTTTTGTTCACAAACACACACCTAGATACACGTTACTCATGTAAGTAGTGAATACATAGGATTTAACTCATAAACACTGCTTGAAATTAACTCTTAATTAAATTGGTGTCTCTTTAACCATACATTTTTTGATGTTGAAGATATCTTTTCTTAAAACTAAACCATCATCATTCATTCCTTATCCCAATTTATTTGGGGTCGGCGCAGCATTTCTTCTTCCTCCATACTTCTCTGTTTCTCGTCATCTCATGGGTCACCTCTTTTTACCATATCATTCTTAACACAGTATCCATCGTTTCTTTGGTCTTCCTCTACTTTTAAACCCATCCACACACCATCCACACCCATCCACATTCATATTAAAAAAAAAAACTTCAAACTAAACCAGCGTTTATAAATTAACCTTTATTATTAAGTATGGATCGATAAAGCATCTGGATATTACCATTTTTATTCATTAGCAGAAAAATATTTGTCTCCTAATTCTGGTCCTTTTATCCGAAAATAATTTGCTGACCGTAGCAGTAAAGTGTGACAGTTTTTTTACCATTCATCATCAAGTCATTTGACAATGTAGCGTAGGTTAGATACCTACGTCATCAATCAAAGTCAACTCTCATGCTGTTATCCCTAACGTATTTCAACTGTGCAATGTTAAGGCTGCGGTTCCACTGAGGCGGAGCGGAGCAGAGCGGAGACGAGCTGTGCCGCAATTCACCAATCACGTGGCTTGAAATCCACATCTCTTCTCCACTCCAGCACTACAGTCACGCTCCGCACCGCTCCACTCCGCCTCAGTGGAACCGCAGCCTTAATGTAAACCAATGCTTTGAAATGGACAGCTCTTTTTTCATAAATCTGTACTATAGATAACATATTATGAAACATCTATCATTGCTCCGCATCCGCAATTTCGTGCTTTTCTCTTCTAACATCACCACCTTCAATCTCGTTTGAAGGACTGTTTAGCATAATTAATCATTACCATCTTTTTGAATTACCTAGATAAAAGTAATTTAGCCAGGACGAAGCTAAAAATAAAATCGTACAAAAAAAAATACCCGTTTTCACCTCCCCGAGTAGAATTTCCAAAATTCCTTAGTGCTGAATTCATAAAAATGCTCAAATTTTGATTAATGTTCTTTTTCTTTCCTAACCGGTTTATACTGCCCAATATCATATGTCAGTCAAGAAACAGATTAAAAAACACGTTGAACGTTGAATAACAAAACTTCCCTTTTGAAGTTGTTACTTTCATGAAATCGCTTTCGACTTCCGGGTGGAACATTTAACAGTTTTTTTCCGTAAAACGTATTGCCTCGGGCTAAGGATGGAATTCTCGAGATACTTTCCCGTTTTAACACATTTGCCAGAAAGTCGGGTACAGCGAGACAGAACGCCCGGAGCCAGTCGTCAGCTGTTCGCTCCTTGCACATTTATGAAAAAACTTTCCTCAACATTCTTGGCATTGTCTCTTCCATTCTTTAGTTGAATTTATTCTCCATTTATGTACGTTTGTCTGTCTCGTTTTACAATCGGATCAGCGAATTTCTTTATCTTACAGTAATACATTTCAAATAAAATATAGTAATTTCATTTGATCTGTTACATGATTCGGCAAATGAAATCATATAATCCCAGATATTAAATTATGTTTTCGCATTTATTTTTGGTAAAATGATTTGATTATTGTTTCATTTGGGCCGCAATTTCAGACCAGTGACTTTGTAAGCTGTATTGGCAATAATGCAAATAATATAAAATGTTGAAGTTATAAAAGTTAATAAGTAACCTCGACAACTGTTCACTTGTTCGCTCTTTCTTCGCAGCCCACTGCCTCGTTGTACTTTTATGAAAAAAGTTTTACCCGTTGCACTCTACTACGGGTTTTGAGTTCGGAAAATTCTTATTCGCTACAAATCTTGTGCATTTATATTCGATCCATGACTAAGACTAATATGAAGACTTCGTGGTTTTCTTTACTTTTCCTGAAAATATTCTACTTTTGGCGCTTTGACTCAGTAGATAAATTCTGTATAATTATGTACTCACCAAACGGGTTCTGTAGATACACACGTTGTGCCAAAACATTAACCCTTTAATTTAATCAAGTCGCATATACTCAGATTCGCTATACATCCACCGAAACCAAACATATGAACAATGTGATAAAGTACGCTGTATATTAAAATCACTAACATTACTACCAACTGTGACATTTAATTTCGCTCGCCCGGAATATAATTCCCACCAATATTACAAGAGTAAATACAAGGCACTTGGAATATTTTACTCAGAATAAAATAATCATGGTACGTAGGTTATGGTACTGTTATTCAGAGTTAGTTTAAACATTTTTGCCATTCAAATAAAGAAATTGAACGAAGCGTTTTCCTCCTACTAGTGTACTTGAATGTCACTGAACCATGTGCGAATCCAAGTGGGCAGATGTAACGCCAATTTGGTCAAAGCTGCAATCAAAGCGACCTCTGCGGTACCTGCGACGACGCAGTGGAAGTGGGGAAGTATTAGGCCAATAAAATTGAATAGACTGCCTCGATGGTATAGTGCTTGCAAACGCGACTGCTGTGCATGAGTTCCTAAGTTCAAATTGCGGGTCGGGCAAAGTGTTATCGGGTTTTTCTTTCAGGATTTTATCAGTGGCAGCCACGGAGTCTGGATTTGTGTCCGTTTGATGGCAATAGGCTCGACCCCCTATTACATGTAACTTAAACATAACTGGCGTAATTCAGATGTGCTATTAGGTACACCTCTGCCTTACCCTTCGGAGATCAAAGCCTTAATGTTGTTTTTTGTAAAATTGAATAGTACCTTTACCACGAAAATGAACGTTCCCCAAAGAATCCAAGAAACAAAAGCAGAGTTTGCCTCATTTCTGCTCTAAGGTTAAATCTTTTTCATTGTACGCTCCTGAAGATCTAGGTAGCACTTCGACTGAGCCGCTTACCTCCGTCACGAACGCGCCCCGAAGCTTATGCACCGCTGCGGCTGGACGGCCCTATCTATTTGTGCAGGCGTCCAATCAACTGTGTCGATTCTAACAATATTTTTACTTCAAATTAGACTTTGAATTATTGTAATAGAATTGAAATTACGGTTGGAGATCAGATTTATTTTTAAATATCTTAGAGAGCCTTTTGAATCCTCATAGTTTAGGTAGGTAATATTAATACGTTTCTATATCTGGAACTAATTTTATTCCAACTATTTCTGGAATCGGATGAATTCAAACATAACCAGAATCGATTTGTAAAAGGCTAACTGCCGCACTCAGAGTGCTTTAATGATTACTTAAGCCATCCCTTAGTAAAGGTTTTGACAGTTTTGTCATACAAAAGTATGTCAAAACTTTACTAAGTGACGGCTTAAGTAATCATTAAATATCTCAGAGTACCGCAGTTAATCATATAACTACTTAATTTAATGAACGGGCAAAAAGAAAGGTAGATATATTGATATGGATGAAAAGCCGTTACCCCGACCAAACAATACAACGTCAGCTTATGTCAAAGCAACCCTTTTAGGGAATCTCATAGCGAAATAAAAAAAGATTCCACGTAGACTGATGACGCGAAACATTTTATAATATCATGCCGAAACCCTTGCGTGGTATTAGTCCATGGGATCACAACTAATCCCTGCACAAAAAATGTTTATTTCGTCTACGCAGGGATCCGGCAAAATAAGTAAATATCTTGATCAAATCCCTTACACAAAATCACTATCTTGACAAAGACTCCAGGGATTCTGTTTAGGTTAGTTTGTGCTAGGTTATGTTTGGTTATCAGCCATTTGATCAAATCCCGAGAGCTAGGATACACGACATTTCTGTTATAACCATCCGCCCTATATTTTCTTTAATTTGCTTTGTTTTCTTTTTGCGAGCGGAAAATTGTTTCAATTTCCTTAGACGAATATAAATGTTTTTGGAGCACCTAACCTACCCACCCTATAACATTTAATATCCGTAAATTTGGGCGCTTCCATAATAAGTTACGACCCGAAAAAGGCGTAAAATAAATAGACAACTGGCTATTGGAGAACAAATCTTCTCGAGAGAAAATAGTTTATTCAATACTTGATTTATGTAAAGGCTTGTCGAAAGGAAAGGCGATTTGAATAGAGCTTCCCGTTAACCGTGTCGAACCTGAAAGCTTTCATAAATGAACCTACTACAGCGGGGTGCTCAGTGCAAGGTGGCTAAAAGCCTCCGTTGTTATATGTGTATGAAACTTTATACGTGGGTGCGATGAAGCAGACGTACCCATTGAGCGACACATTAAAAGCATGACGCGTTGAATATGAGCCCGCCCGTCATCGCGATGTGTTGTTCTAGCGAATGTTTGTTATTGGACTGGAAAGCTAAGTAAATGTCACTTTGATAATGCACAAACGTATACTATAGTACAGTACATTATCAAGCAACTTACTTAAGCTAACAGCAAACATTGGAACAATCGAATTTTCCCCGAATTCTGTACGAAAGTACTAAAGCCCGAGCGGCACGCATACGGTTCTCATTTTATTACCACTAGTTCGTAAGTACTTAAGGATGTTTGGAGTGTCTCGAACGTTGCCTGTACGTTTAACTATCAGTCGTTGCATCATTAATGCATGTTGTTTACAAGTTCTCACGCTGTTATTGGAAAACTCCACTTTATCTTGTCGAAGGCAGTCCGGGCGATGTTCCCTGCGAACGGTTATGGTCTCTAGGCTCCGCTCAATTTAAATATGCATTTTCAATTATTACGCGTACATTTTCTTTAACGATTGAATGTTTTTCACAATGAAGCCGTTTACGATTCTATCAGACGGCCATAAAATATTTTTAGTTTTCCCAATAGTCGAGGTTAGTGGAAATAACACATTGTTAATTCTTGTTTAATCACGCGATGGGCCGGAGCTGACCTTTGTCATGTTGCTGACAGAATTTCATTACGAACTATCGGCACCGCCTTAAATATTAAAATTTAATTATTCCTTCGAAGGGAGTGAGTGCCATACACATTACACATGACACATTACACTACCAAACACTAAATAATTCATTGAAACGTGACCGCTGACCGTTAATTTATGAAAATAAAACTAAAGGGAAGGTTTTCACTCGGTTCGTTAAATTAGATACGAATGCACACTATTTATTATGTCGAAACCAGGAAGGCAAGAAAGCTACTGAGCAATAATTAAGGACATAATTCATGCCTATCACACATTACCATTGTTATCTACGTGCAATAAAAATGAAAAAGGAAAATTTTATAAGTTCAGCGTTTGTGTGTGGGAAAGAGAGGGTAGATGTTTACGAGTGCGAAGTATAGGAACGTTAGATCGCGTGAGGATGGCCCGTGCCGCCCCTGCACTGGTGATAGCGTGAATGTTCGTGTACATGCAATCATCACGCGCACTGATACCCATCCTTGCTTGCCACAAACGTAGCCGCCGCTAACACATTTATCACTTTCTTTAACACGCGTGTTTTTCCACGCGGATAATCTTCTGTTTTTTGTCATTTAATTGAAGTTGAGCATGCTGTCTTTTTATGAAGATCAAAACAGAATTTTTACGCTCATTTGTTCAGGATTGTTAACCTCAATCGAAAGTTAATGTACATTATGTTGTCAGACATTATTATATTGCAATGAATTTCGAAATTAACACTTAGTCGTGCGGCGTCTTAGAACTGCATAAACGGCCAGTTTACTAACCGGTTAATCAAGATATTTATAATTTACGCATTAGTGATAAGTCTACTAAAATCTGGAGAAGTGTAAATCAGCCTTAAGATTTATATTAGAGTAATACAAGTAGCTATGACCTACAAATACCAAGTGATTACGATTCCGCAATCTCGATCGGGAGTAATCGATACTTGCCAATTTTATTACCTATTTTATTACAGCTACATAGTCGTCACATAGATAAATCGATGATTTATTGTTTCCTCGAAGGCCTTGTTGGTTTTAATGACCTATAAAAAAGTAAGACCTCTGGGCCCTTCCATCTTCATACACTTGTCGTAGAGTCGATTCTAAAAGACTAGGCGTAGTGAAGGTATTTTTTTTTGCCTTTTTCCGCCTACTGGCCGAGAGTTGCCTGTAATTAGTGTTGCCAACTCCGATAAAGCAGAATTCGGGACTGGCCTTTTAAAGTTAGTGCAAGAGTTCTTTCATTGGAATTTAAACGGAGAATACCATGGAGGTTGAACTGGATTTATGATTCAGTATTAAAACTCTTTCATATTTTAATCTTTAATCAATTCTACTTCCATTAGGTACTAACGTAACGATTTATTATTTACCTTGGCCACAGTTGCATCACGTAATATAATGAGTTCAGGTCGTCCTAGAAAAGCGGTGACATCTGGCGAAAGTATGGTACTAACGTTCAGGACTGCTCTTGCAAGCAGCACTTGTGCCGGGCGCAGCCGCCATGATGAACGCGAGCTGTTACGTGACACGGGTCTTAGCAGAGGTGTTTAAAATATCCAGGACACAACGGAAAAGAAAAACACAATGTGCTCCTCGCCTTCTCATTACGGAAAAAGAAGTATGAACGAAGTACGTACTTTTTGAATGCATGGCATTTCTGCTGTTTTATCTGAAGGGATATGCAGACATAATTTTTCTACACCTTCGTTTAGGCTAATCCTAAACGAAGTATTTTACCTACTTTACGGAAAATTTCAATACAATACCACAAGTAGGACCAAACCCAGACAGCCTTGTCCGAGACCAAAAGTCAATAACTAATGTGAATTCTATATTCAATACTAGAATCTATAAATAGTGAAAACCCACTTAGAAAAGGACGAGTCGAAAGGTCTTTTGAACGTAGGCCATACTTGGAAGTCTATAGGTTATCCAATTGACGTCTGAAGGACTCAAAAGGCCAGACATGTATTTATAATATTTTCGAACTACTAAATAAAGTGGATTGATAAAAGATAGGCATCTGTAGAAAGTTCAGGTCACAGTCATGTCTTTACCTGTCACCAGGGCTGCATAATTATCATGAAGAGAATAAAACTACCATGAGGCATGCTCTCATTCGGTAATATGCTACGCGGGAGGTGCTCAAAAGCTTCTTCGATTAAACTAAGGTACTTTTCCATACAATATAAAGTAAAACGTATTCCTTGAGTAGGTACTCCTTGACTACCTAAATTCAATTCAAATACAGAAAGTAATAACAAAATCTCTCCATCGAGCGCTCAAGTGCGTATTCAGATCATTTGAAAAACATCAAAACGCGCTTACATTACCGTAATAATGTGAATGTATCGATACAATAAAGCAACGCCAAAAGCAAAATAACGTGAGATCCAAAACGTATCTGAGGTACGCGATTTGTCAGGCAAACGTGAGTGTCCCATTAATAAAAGGGAACGAATCTTCCGTGCAAGACAAAGAAGCTAGTATCAATATTTATTGGCGTGCTTAGTATTAATCGGGCGGATCGTGCCTTTGTATCGCGGCGCCCGAGCGTACGTTGTCGGCTGCGAATAGATGGACTGTCGCGGTCGGAGCTCGCCTAATTTTTCAGCTGTGAATATTTTTTTCGAGACCCTTGTTTACAGTAATGCTTTTACTCGTAGCTCGCGAAAAATGAGGTTACTGAGTTAATTTGCCGTTTCATTAAATGCTCGCTGCATTTTGTTTTCCTTGTTACTGCTCCTTTATTCCGGTTTTATCGTTTCTTCAACTTATGAGTTTCTCAATTCCATAAGAAGATTGTTTCATCTAAAACTCGCATTCAATGATACAATCTTCCTGGTTATTTTATTTAACATTTTTTGGCGTAGGCCTCGTAGCGCGTAGCGTAGAGGTTTCGTAGCCGCGCCCGCCCTACAGGCCGACCGCCCGCTTTGATATCGCCGGTTGCCTCCGGTATCACCAATAAAATTCAGACGCGAGTCGAGTTAGTATGCCCCCAGACACAACCGAGGTCGGACGTGTGGCGCGCGCCGCGATCTCACTCACTATTCGCGTACGAAATGTGTGACAATAAGTGTTGCTTCCTCTTTGTTATCTAAAATTTTGATGTGTTTATAGTCAGATAACGCTGTTATATACTGAGAACGTTTAAATAAATATTAAGATTGTAGTTAATATTTAGTGTGTAAATATCGCTTTATCCTGCCTGCGAATATAATCAACCGAAGACGGGTAAGATATTTTTTTTTTCGTTCTGTTTGTGTTTATATTTTATTTTTAGCTTAACCTCACACAAATAATTTAGTATATCATGTACACATAAATCAGTTTTGTCCTTGAATTCAGTGGCAGTCAGTTGTGAACAATGTAGTACCGACCTACACACGCGACCGTTTTATGATTTCATCGCACATTAGTTTGTGATTTTCCATAAAGTCTCCATCGTTGAGTCACCATGTCGACAAGTTTTTTAAATATTATTTAACGAAATCCAAACGATCGTGACACAATTATTATGTTCCAAATAATTCATAATATCAAGCAACAATGGACAAATAAACCGCCGTAGACGCTGAGAGAGTTCAAAGGTTTTAATTGGTATTTATGTCAATCCCGTTAGGTCTTCACACGAGCTTATTACTCCCTAACGATGTTGTTTAGAGATAAAATACTGGTCAAACTATCCTCATTAAACTCATGTTCGTGACACAAAATGTGTTCGCATTTTCGGAGATGAGTGAACATTAAATAGAGTTTATATGTTTATTTGTTTTAGCATTGAATCTGTCGATCAAAAGATGTTTTTAGCTATATCTATATGTAGATTATGTTCACGTAATATGATGTCAGCATTTTCCCGGTCATGCATTATGCTGTTACTTACAGGCATATCTTTGGGCCGCCGCAAATATTGGCATCGTAAAACTTGCCCACAAAAAACTACACTGTATCCCTTACGCGTACAAACTTTTCCATATCGGTATATTCTTAGGAATGGTGATGGATCTCATTCATGTCTGTCGTGTTTGATGATATTATTACGTCGGGACCTATTTCGGGTCGCAATTTGTGAGAGATCGATGCCATTTAGGGGATTAGATTTGAGCGAGTTACATTGTGGTACTTTTGATTCTTTGTAAGGAAAAGTTGAGAGCATCGGTGGCCCAGTGGTGGCCGACTCACGAACAGTAACGAGCCTAGGCTGTGTAATTTATTTTATCACTACTGCTCTCAAAACGGTGTAGGAAAACATCGTGAGAAAACCGGCATGTCTTAGAACCAAAATTAAAAAAATCGAGGACATATGACGTCTACCCACCCTCACTGAGCCCGCATGGTGGATTGTAGCCCATCCCTCTCCTAGAGAGGAATTCTGAGTCCCTGCAGTGGCAACATTATATAGGCTGATGATGATGATGTTGGAAAAAGTTGTGTACAAAAAGGCTGTATAATAAGTTCGAGCGTTGCTCTTACCATTTAAGATGAGAAATGGGCAGCGATGCAGTAGAGACAGCGATGCCGGCGCGCACTAAGATTGCGGCCGTATTATGCTTATGCACTGAATATTCATTGTCGCCACGCGCACTCAGTTGGTGCTCTTTAATCAACTCCTTTCGCGGCTTACGGTCCTTTGAACCATAAACATGACTACAGCTTTTAAGAAATAAAATGAATGAAGACCTATTTTTGTTTTCGCAGTTGTTTGGGACACATTTTTCCTCATGTCCATTAAAAATGATTGAGTCATTGCAAGAATCTAAATTATGTCATCGTTTTTATCTACGTTATCTTCTTATCTAACGGATGTAAACATTCGTGTCAATGACACCAAATAGCAGAATTGTTATAAGATAAGTTTTTAACTTTTGTTTAGACTTGCGCTATCTTATATGAAAAGTGCGTGAAAGATAAGATTTTTCATTCGAATAACCGTTTGAAAAGACCATGAAGCCCTTATACGACATAACTACTATTTCAACTGTTGTAAGTTATCTGATGTAGGCGCGTAATAACTCTAACATAACATAACATCAGGCCTGTAATCCCCGAAGGGTTAGGCAGAGGTGTACCCATTAGTGCCCCCAGTTTTCGCCACTAGCAATATCCTCCAGACACTATAAATCAAATTATTATTTACACTTGTAACGTGATCAAAACCGACCGTGACCTTATTATTTGTTATCCGTGATCATGGTGCTTGCAACAGCGCCGAAATGTCAGAAACTCGAAACAAATAATTAAAAATGCTAAATATCCCGTTACAAGTATTAATAATAATGTTAGTGACCGTTTCAGTTTAAAAACTAAATCAAATTGTACTAAACATGGTAACATCATCATCATACATGTTGGAACTATACGAATATGTGAGAAAGATGTAAAAAGAATACGGTAATAATGCAATGCACTGAATTGTAGATACATAATGTATTACAGGAGACCCACACAGAAAAAAACTCATCAACAAATTGTTTTGTAGAAGAAAACAAACTCAATGTTAGTGAAAGCCATTGGACTATGTATCTAAGAGCGAAATTACTCGAAAAATTGGTTCCGAAAGGATCTCTGTGGTAACTTTATTGAAAAAAGGTCGGCTTGATTGATATTCGAATTTTACACGTTGAAAATGGTGAAATGCGAACCGTTTCGGTTTTTCGTCTCTGGCAAAAAAAGATTGACTCAATTTGTTCTTGTCCGCTACGAAATAAACTCGACGAAGGGTGTTTTTAACTACGGATTTATCTTTTGAGAGAGTCTGTAATGGACCTTATTTCGTCTACACGAAATTAATATTTAGAATGTATTGGATTTATAGCTTATGTTAATGGATGGTACGATAAGGTCCGTAAGCGGTCCAAAAAGATTTTTTATAATCTTCATGTAAGTTCAGCGATTATTTATAGTTCAGGAAAAAAGCCATTTTTTTTTTGGAGGGTGGGAAATCTAATAAGTACTTAGTTAAAGGGATTGGTGAAAAATGTTTGCAAAACCCAGGAAATTATCCGAAGTGACTTCTAACCAAATTGTTTTAATACCACGTCTGATCACGGTTTCAGTGGGAAAGCTCAATTCACATTCCCATTTTCCTTTTAAATTTTTTTTAGCTAGAAATCATCTCTGAATACTCATGTGGGTATTGAGAAAGCCCACTAATGTTGGTACTTATTTATAATGCGAACTCATCATGGTTCTGTAAGATCTATTGATGACTCCAAAAATACACGAATAGCCTTAAAAGTTTTGTGGGCCTACCCAGCTTCGAACGCGTTAACTGTCGTTTTTAAAGGGCCTCTGCGTAATCCAATAATTTTCTAAATCCTCCATAAAAATTAAATAGTCATTTGGCTAATTACCAACCTCGTTTCACCTTCATAAAGCACAATAGCTCCAAGCGAATCGTTTCTCCTACCGAAATACTTAACGTGTTTTTACGGGGTGGTATCATTATTCTAACAAAAATTTAATTACCTCAACTGCGGTGCTCTAGGGGCCTATTGTGTCTTAAATAAAACGTCGTACGCACTGCCGGCGACGGTCACGAGAGAGCTCACCGTGATAGATGATATTCGAGAACAATTAATCTTGGGCAAAATATGCGGACGATTTGCAAGCGAGTGGTCGGGCCTAATGGTCGGGAGATTATCACGCGTCCACGTCCCGCGCTCACCCACCCGTCGTCATTAGCGGGTATAACGTCGCTTTAACTATGCCAGCGAATTAATTGATTGCCAAAAGCAAAACACCACCCGATATCTGCACCGGCTCATATAAAAAATAGTGACGTTTGCATACAAAAGACGTCGAGGGAGGCAATAACGTGTGCCGGCACACGGCCATATATCATAGTGAGGGTTTTCATAAAGGAGGCGACGCCGACGGGGAGCCGCTCGCTCGGACACTGAAGGCGTTGTTATGCGACGCCGCTGTCCTCGGATAATGTCTTGCATAAATTTACTGTAATCGTGTAAAGCCAGTGCCACTTGCATAATTTAATGCAAGCAATGCTGTTTACATTAAAAACGTCACAGGCAGACATTTTAAAACACAGCTGCACTACGAGACTACGTTTCCACTTGTGTAAAGTGAATCCACTAATTATGCATGAGAACACTCGGCAATAACAAGAATTTAATGGCGCCAATGTTCCGTTAATTGGAGATACCTGTTTGCAACTTACATTGCTTTGCAAACTAGAATGGGTTATTGTAGTATCTCTCTGATTGCCTTTGATCAATTAAATAGCACTTCGTTTTGTTAATATTGTTTATTACTTCGTACAATAAAATTACTATTTTTAATTACTGTAAAAGCTTCAAAGCTTACTTTATTAAATAGAAAAACGTACCTAAGTCTCATAGTTAGTTGTAATGTAACTCGTAGTTGATAAAGAAACCTCAAGGGAGCTATTCACAAACAATAAGCTCTCTAAGAAATTGCTTAATCAAAAGATTTTAAAGTAAGAACAAAGGCGAGCCTGATAATCCATTAAATATAGTTTGAGCGGAACTTTCGGCGCTGTCTGATCAATGTGGGTAATTAAAACGCAAACGTATAAAATGAGAGTAGATCTAAATGAAGGCGCGCTGCGATATGAAACCTTAATTTTAATCAGATTAGGTGGGTTCCTGTGTAAATAGCCGTAGTATACGGTGTGAGCGTGTTTGCTATGGAGAAGTTGGGCGGGCACGGGCAAGTCGTCGCGCCAATGCAAATTAGTGGAATCACAATTAGCGCTCGATTGTTGTTCGCCCTGCAACTTGCATTTAGCAAATGAAACAACCAGGTAAGAGATTCAACAAATAAATTATGGAGCGGCACACTCTGTTTTCCTTCAGTCGTGCCCTTCACTGCACTCTCTGCAAAAAGGAATTCAATATTACCTGCAGTAAGCACCGCAATGATGCAATATTTTATCTAAGTAATGGAAGCTTCTGTGTGTTTTCACTTTAGTCTAATAATTTATATTTTGTGGCACAAATTATTTGTTGGAACGGAAGTAGCACGAAATCGTATGTTATACTCATAACATTAAAACCCCATAATATGTAGATATGTATTAAAAGCCAGACGCAGTACAATTAATAACGTACTACAAGACGAATATGTTGAGCTATTTGTACAGCAAACAAAATGTCCACGGAATGTCCCTCGGGTTGACAGATGATGTTAAGGGCAATTAATCTTGACCAAATATGCGGGCGAATTGTGGGTTTCGCCTCCGTAGCCTAATGGCGACGGTTCTGCGATGTCCTAACGCCTTGCGTGCCTCTCCACTCTCGACTTTTATGTACAAAGCTCGTTTTAAACGTGTATATTTTACTACTAATGCGTCATACGAGTTATTTCTATTTTGATACGTTATATAAATAACACAAAACAAACGAAATTCTAGTTTTGACAGCGTACATTTTTTACGCGTCGATATTTTCGCATCGTGTTTGATTTATTCCGATAAAAATATTTCAGTTTTATTGTTACTATGACACGATGTTTTCACATAATAGCCATGTCATCCCACTAGGGCCGCAAAGATGAAAGTAATACCCCGATGTCCACTTTGAGAAAATATTTAATGGTGTCCGAAAGACCCCTGTCATTTCCAGCATATCGTCTGATTCACACAGTTCAATATTTTAGAAGTTTGATGTTCGTGTTATATGAGTTTCATAGTAGCATTATTATGCGGGTTTTCCGAACGGGCTCTGTGACGACGAGGTGTGGTGAACGAGCAAAGTTATAATAAGTTTGTCCCTTCATCTCTGGAGCGAGGCCATTGTCTTTTGATCCGATATAGGTAAAGGCGCTAACACTACATAACTTTATTTTTTGTCGTGTCGAAATAAGTTACACTGCTTCTTTTGTTGTTCATGTTATAATGTGTGAAAATGCTGTCTTTGTTTGATAGAATCGCCTTTTTAGGATTCTTTATTGAAGTTGAATGAATGTTGTTTTTATTATAAACCCTACAACTTCTTTTCACAAATCAGCTTACAATTTGTATTATAGAACGCGTATTAAGCCAGTCATCTCACACAAAGTCCGGCTAACCCTAATCATTAATAGGTAATTCGGCCCGCTATCTTTCGTGAAAGGGCCAAGGGTTAACTAATAATTGTTTTCGCCCGTTACCCGTACTACTGTAACCCGTCCAGATCGTTTACGGTCATTCTCTTAATGAGATTAATGCATCACTATCTTACTTTGTTTCTATCTAGTGATATACACCTACGTGTTTCACTTAGATAACACCACTTTATTTATATTGGGCCTAATATTAGGGGGCGATGAATGCGATGCTTTTATACGCGGCCTCGTAAATCTCAGGTTTCACAAACAAATATACAGTTATTGCAAGTAAAGTACCTCTCCGGATTAGGGGGATTTATTATTGTAGTAGCTGCAAAAGTTTTAATACCGTTTCGTAATCCCCCGTAACCAGATATTGTTATTAGATGTACGGAAGTTTGAAGACTCTCCAAGAGTTTTATTACATGTTACGTACTGTTATTGAAACAGGGATATTACGATTATTTTTAAACCTGTAATCCTACTTGATGTTACTTCTTGTACTTATCGTTACGCGAAGTTTATCGCCAGAGCCATTGCTTCGCTCTAGATGGAAGTTCCCTTTAATTAACTACCCTACTTTTTCTTCGCCTTCTACTCATTTCACTGCAATCATTCTTGTTTCTAAATAATTTTGTTTTAAAACAGCTTCTCATTTTCGCATAAAAATAACATTTTACAAGGGTTGGATCTTTGCAGCTGGAAAAGACGCTAATTTCGATTTAAACTTTTTGGGTCCGGCTTTAGTGACTTAACTTGTAGAACAATTTAATTTCCGTTCGATTTTATGTTTCGAAAGTTAGATTGACTAAAAAAAACTAAGGATCTATTGATTCAACCCGTAGAAGCGTTCGTAATCTCGGCACAGTATGTAGGTAGATAGGTATTTCCTTTTCAATTTACATCAGTCCCCACGTTTTTATCGGGGGCGAAGAAATAAAGCACGTCCCGACAGTGAGCAGTTTGAATTAACCTTTCGAGTAGCCTTGTAGATTCGTGGCCCGGTTACGAGCGGGTCATCTGCTAGTTAATATTCAAAGGGTCGCACAATCACGGATTCCGTACGCGTCTCTGCTCCACCGATGCTCACTGCGACCGCCCGAAAACCTCCCTTTACTTACCAAATAGACTACTATACTGTGTGCCTGGAAAATTACGCAAACCATTTAGTCAAACAAAACAAAAATTTCACAAACAGTAGAACGAGCGCGTACATGAAATTTCATTACAGCTAAAGCATGTGTTCGGACAATAGGTATCACAGAATATTCACATAAGCCTGGAACCCTCCATTACGGTTCGTTCGTTTACTGAACACAAAGACTGACGTATAAAAATTCTCTTTCTTATCAACAGACACCGAAGTAAAATATGAAAGTGTTACTTTTTTCGTGTAATCAAGGCCGCTGGAGTTCGATAAACTGGATTTGCCCGTACCATTTCTTTACGTTATCTATAAATAAACGCGAACGCGTTTTCTAACATCCTTTCCTGGCGTTCCCCAGAGAAATCCTACTTTCAGAAGATAAGTGAAACTTCTGAGATAGTGGAAGGGCTCTATTGATAACTTTTCTTTTACCGTTCTTACGATGTGCATATATGTGGTTTTACTGCAATATATATAATGCGTCTTCATATAAAACAAATCAATATCCAAGTACCTATTTAGTTGCTTTTACATATTGAAATAAACAAATTGAGAAAACGTGGCACTCCACAAAACTGGTTCGTCGATCATTTCATTATTGTATAAATCTGATTTCACGTTCATTACTTAACTTTTTGATCAAATTTAATTCTGAATTTTGAGGATTGTTCGTCCAATTTCACGGTTGAATGGATTTGTTTCGGGACTGCAAAGAAATGTTCCAATGTAAGCCTACATTCAAATAATGCGAAGGGGGATTTATAGGAGCGGCCGGTCCAAGCAAAGTATTCACGATTGAATAAACACAGAGATTCAAAGATAAATCGAAATATTACTAATTGATAAGTATTTATTTTTGTGGAGATTTCGTCTGCGTATTTCGAGAATTGGTCCTTGGTTCAAGTTAAGAAAATATTCAATTTTCGTTCAAATTCCTTTACCATTTATTTTCTTTAAATCGTAAGCTTTTTCTTAAATATGAAAAGCATTATAATAACTTACGGATCCTCTGTTTATCGGCAATAAAATCCTCGCAGAGTAACTTATTGCTAGATGGTAAAACCAAAAAGTTATAATCAGACATCATCATTACAGAGAGGTTTAGACAAATTAATCATTATTATCTAGTCTAGACTATTTACTCAGAAAATTATGTGTGCAGCTCAGTTTCAAGTTACTAAACCGAAAGGATGTGGTTTTTCATAATAGCTGAATTCAACCCTAACAGCGATTGATTTAAAAAGGCCGGTCATAATTAATGCCAGTCTCATGGATAAACGGCAATGCCATTTAAAATGGCACTATGTTATATAATTTTCATGTCTATAGCCAATTTGATATTTTTAGAGTTCTATCTACATTAGGATTCAAGCATTTTGTCATTCCCTATTATAGAGTAGGTATTCCTGCCTAGCAGCTCAGACTAATCAGATGAAACGAATATAGACTAGCTAAAGTTGCACACAAATTTGCATACTTATCATTTGTAATTATATTGTTACAGATATCACCGATGAACCTAGGCGGAGCAGATCCTGATCTGTCGCGGAGACGGATGCCGTGAGCTCTACCCAAGGAGCGCACGACGTCGGCGTGATGAGCACAACCCGCCATAATGCGTCGGCGGCCATTTTAAACCGGGAACGGACGCGTTTGTCGGCTCGAGATGGCCGTCAATCGCGGCGAACGCGCATTCAGCCTCCCCGCGCACGCGCAATCCCATACTCCACCACGGCACTATGAAATGTGGAAACACGGCAAGTGGCGACAAAAAACGTCACCACCAAGGACAAACGCAGCCGTTAGGGTTCCCAGATAGAAACATTGTATAGTGAAATCCTTAGAGGCCTAAGTGTTACTTTTGTGTGTAAATATAGTGGTGTATAGATGTTAAGGATGGCGGGCGAAAGTCGAAGTGCGCGCGCGCCGCTACTGGAGTGCGGAGGGGCAGAGTTTGCACACCCGCACAAAACGTCAGCACCGAGATGCTGTTTCTGGCTGGCAAGCCATGTCAACGTGAGGAAGTGTGTCGCCGGCGTCATGCTGCTATCCGTCCTCACCATATTCTTCTATACATATTACGTCACAGTACCTCTCACTAGGTAAGTCAATAACCTACGTTCATACGTTTCACATTCGTATTTACTGAAGCGCATCAAATTAGAGTCACATTAATAACGTAAACATGAAAGCAAAAGTGTATTGTCTGAATTATCTGTATTGTGTGTATTTCAAATCATTCGAAGCACGCTACTATACTCAACCTATGATTTATTGCTTCAATGATTCTTTTCAGTATCATTGCATTAAATTTTTCAGTTACATGTGTTATTTAATCCCGAAGATGGCGATTGTATAAGGCGAAAGAGATTGCGGATTATGAAAGGAGAGTGCAATAGATGTCTCTTAGAAAATATAATCAAAAGTGGACTTATTATAATATGCAGTCTGAAAGTGGCCCGATGATTGTAGAGTGGTGTGGGAATCGGTATCTAATACGATTGAATGAGGAAAATGACGGTAGAAAAGTCTATGCATGAATGTGGAATACCTACAAGAGTAGTGGTATGGATGAACTAAATATGCTGCAATTTATGTAGAATCAGCACTGAACAAACTGGAATAACGGCAAGAGAACAATGGCGTGTTAGTTAATCGTTTTACACAGTTTATCCAATCGAATGGAGAACTTTTCTCATTAAAACATTATATTCATTAAAATTTAACCGAAACGCGCCTGAATTTAATTAATTAATCTAGTTGAAAATATGCGTCATTGGCATAAAATCCAATTTGCTTCCTATCGGGACCAAACACGTTGCTGATACGAATTAATAATATGAAATTATCGCATTCGGACAGCTCAACGTTATGTCACACTGTTATTTATTCGGATTAGTTAGGGGCTAACTGGTATTTGTGGTGTCTCTTTATTTATTATTTCCAATGTTTTTGATTATAAAAATGAAATGACTGAATATTCCAATTTTCCCCCTCCGCATAAAATCTAACATACTTACCCACTAGCTTACATATTTACTTCTATTTTTAAAAGGGTCGCTTCTATAAAACCCTTTGACATGCAAGAGACGTTTTCGTTTTATATCTTTCAAGATTTTACGGAAACGTATTTGCATAAACTCATCCTATTCTTATCTTATTTTGTGGAAGTACACGTACCGTACAGAAAACTCCTATTTTCTACGTCTTTTGCCGGTCGCACAGAAACAAATTCAAGTGACACAAACATGTGACTAGAAACACCGAACTCGTTCACTCAACACTGTGTATCTTTTATTCCAATACCAGAGGATTCATTATGGCATAAAATTGGCATTTAATACCTAAAGGAAATTGCTTCGCGGAAGTATTAAAGATGTTTAACTTTGTGTCGAGCGTCCTTGTCGCCTTTTGTTTGGCAGCTTTTCGCAGCTAAATTAGGACGAGGAAGCGAATATTTCAGAGTAATTTATAACGTGATTTTATGTAATTAGGGCAGATGGTATGCAGCTAGGACCCATAATATTTTATTTTATCGGCTTAAAATTACATCGGCCGAGATGAGCGGCAGGGGCGGCAAGTTTCGCCGACTCAGTTGGATTTATAGCAAAACTTGTGTTCTGTCTGGCTAATTAATGGAAGCTGCTTCCCTAACGCGCCGCCAGCTCGCTGATTTAGAGCCATGTTGTTTTATAAAAGTTTATTTACTATTAACCCGATATCGAGTTTACCGGCAACATTTTCACATTCCTAAATTGCATGCAAAGCTAACCACATTGTTGACAATGACTACATAATTATGCTGTTTATCACAAGTCAATACAATATTGTAGTGGTAATTAAGGCTAATATTTGTGGCAGGGGGTGGGTTGGTATTTACTTTAAGCGTAGTCGTTAAAGTTTCCTCTCGGTTGATTCAGGCGTGGCTTTCATTAAAGCAAAGAGGCCACAAGACTCAGCCCCGGCTCACAGGACCACTGCCGCCTACGGATAAAATATTTCCACAAATTCCTGCCTTTATTTATTTTACGCTATTGAGATAAACCTTAATGGCGCTTTGATGTGGCTCTTACTTGGAACGCAGCTTTAAGTTTGGCAGGCTTTGATTGATTTTCTTGTAAAATTTGTTCCGGAGGTGACTTAGTAGGCAGATGGCGAACTTGGATTTTAATTGCCGGCTCATTTGTTCAGGTGCTGGAAAATAACCTTAATTTATTATTGGCTTTTCTATTAGAACTTTTTCATCAATATTTATTACGGTTTATACAAGAACCGATACCGCAATATAACAAAGAGTATCGTTATTGTTTAGATGGATTCTTTATTTGTTAAGAACAGGAAAATTCACTATGAGTAGGAGACGAAATGGGGAATCATCAGAAAGTAAACAATAACTACAAGGAAAGTCCATTACGTTTATTTAGTTGGCCGCGATATGGTTACACAATACACTATGAGTAGAGCACACAATACAACTAAGTACATAGCTTTTACAGTTTACATGAGTCAGATAATAATAGGCACTTCAGTGTCGCTATCTTGTGAACAGTACCTACCTACTTAGATACAAATGATGATTACCTTTTATGATGTTATGTCACGTCGTAGCTGGCTGATTCTGGAGTATTATCACTAAAATCTGATATCCTTATTGTTCCCTACCTGTTAACGTTACAGTTGTTTTAAATAGCTAACTTGGTAGGCACCACTAATATATTTGGGCCCTGGATCCTGGGTTCGTTTCCCAGGTCGAGCTAAGTGTTATTGAGTTTATCGATCGGCAATAGGCATGACGACAGTATAAAAAAATCGACGATTTAATGATTTTAGGGGAAAATTCATATTAAAAAAAATTCAAAAACTGGTTTAGTTTTATTAAAAAATAAAAGATTATTAAGATTTTCAATTAAATAAAACATTAAAATACTGCAAGCGGTCATTTTGAGTGATACACCAATCACAGCGCATGACGTCACGCCTAGGTAAACACTGCTGTCAATCTGTCATTCACTGTGTTTTGTTGTTGTGAATACTACTGATTACGCATTTGGATTGTTTTTTTATTCTTTTACGTGTGATTTATCGACTCCACTCTACTGTAACAATGGAACCAAGCTTTGTTAAGGCAAATAGCTCAAATTTGCCCAGTATTGATGTATTAATGTTGGGCGATTTATTCGCAACAACTAAAGAATTTTGCTCGTCTGAGTATAGAAACGTGAAAACTTCCTTGTAAGTAAATTTGGTATTTATCTTTACCCTTTATAATCAAACTCGTTTTGAATTTGAACTCACGCGAGTTTATTTTACTTTCTTTTACAATAAACTTGTCATTGTTTATTTTTGAGGTTAGCTTCCTCCAGCTTGGAAGTTGTTATTATAAAGTTACTACCCGATAATACGAGTAAATTTCTGTAACTAAAAAGCACCTACTAGTACTAGTAGTATTTTTCCTCATATTAAACACCTAAAATCTGATAAATCACCAAGTCAATGTGTATGTATTTGTTCTAATTAATTATTTTCTTGTTTGGAACATATACAAACACTTTGTTGGGTGTTGTTAGTGATGTGTTTTTACACTGCGGTACTGAACACCACTTATAAACTTTAGAATTCATTTTTATCACACTAATTAATTTAATGTTTTGTTTACTTTCGTCGCTACGCTTAGACACAATGACATGTTTACCTAGGTGTGACGTCAGACCGACGCCATGACACCTGCGAGCTGTTTTCACGCACTATTGAAAAAATATTAGAAAAATGGCTTTAAACTTCGTTAAACTTAAGTTTATTACTGAAATAAAGGTTTTTTCGTAAATAGTAAATGTGTACCCACATTATGGAAGAGGATTTCAAAATCTTTCGTCACGCCTATTGTTCAGTACCAGCCACAGAACCTGGATCTGCCCAGTTGAGGGCAATAGACATAGATAGAATATGGGTTTACTATTAGATATAGGTAAGTACATCATTGCCGCATCCTCAGGAGATTATAAGCGTGCTGTCATATTAACATGCCAATTAAACAGTCATTTCAATTTTAAACTAATATGTGTTGAAGTTGTCGATTACTGTTTTGGTTGGTTGATTTGGTTACTAAAATACAATCCTTTTCCCAGTCTGGTGTGGCGTGACCGCGTCCCACGACCGCTGTCGCAGTGTTCGTTGCTCGCGTCGCAGCAACAAGCGGCACGCGATCACCGATCAGACGCGCGTCTGCGCATCGACGCGAAGGTGCTGGTGATCGTCGAGTCGGCCTACTCGCGACTGGGACGCGATATCGCTGAGCTGCTTGTCGCCAACCGTATACGGTAAGTGACCATGGAAATAGAGAAACGGTTAAGGGCTCTTTTCCGAAATTTACGTTTTTAGATCGAGTTGTTTTCAGAGAAATCACCACATTTAATTCTCAAAAAAAAAATATATAACGCTCATTTTAGTTTATCTAATAAAATCTTCTCTTGAAATCTAAAATGTCACATAAAACCATTGTAGTAAAGTGTGACCATACCCCGTTCCTTACAAAACGAACAAATTCAGCATAAAGCGCTTGAATCTCGACTCAACATTAAACTTTTGACCGCTACATAACGTGTAGCTTTCGCTTCGGAATGGAACTAGTTTCACGAAATATTTCACAGTTTATTTAACTTTCAGAATTTTTCAGCATTTCGAACATTTACAACGTCCATGGTCTGGTTGACTAGGTACGAAACTCTTAACTGTCATACAATTTTTAAGGGACTCCTTAGACTTTCGTTAGGGTGCTGAATTTCTGACTGTTCGAAAGAATTACCGCGGCCCTGAAACACAAAGGGCTAATAAGGGAATGGGTGGGTTTTAGTCAGTACAAGTCTCACACTGACTTCCGCTCGGCCCAGTCATTTGATGATTTCCCACCCGAAATATAAAAATGCTTCTAAAGTGGGTCGTAGGTTTTGTGTGATAATAAAAAAGTCAATACTTACTTGTAAACTAAGCTTCAATCGATAAGTGCCAAATTATAAGCTCTTTTAGAACACAGACGTGACAGTACAACCAGATTAGACCATCGTATTTTCATATACAAATTCACATGACTTTTTAAGAACCAATTTCTTAAAGTTATCATGTAAATATTTACTGAGTCCGTTCGCTTGATAGCTGTTATGGGGCTTACCTCCCTTTGTTTGTTTTTCCTTGTAGAGAGCGAGAAGCCACTGAAAAGATAGGTACAGAAGTTCAGCTTAATACCACCAGCAAAGATGCGTGCACACATTAACACGAGTTACTCACTGCACGTAATAAGTGCACTCACGATAGGCGTTCGTTAAGTAGTTTGTTTTCACTGGCTTTATATACTGGGCCTTCTGTATCTAATATTCTGTGGCCAGGCGATCGGTTGTGCCCGCTGACAGCTAATATGCGCGCAGGTGATGTACTGCATCGGGCAGCGTATTGGGGAAATAACCTTTGTTTTGTACAAGTTGAGAACCAACAGTAACAGCGGTTTCACTGCGGTTCAACAACATTTTGAAATTTTCCCTATTTTATAGCCGGCTTCAGCGAACTGAAATTATTGTTATGTTTCCGGCTTTACGGGCAATTATATGTTTACGTTTAGAAAATATCGATTTCATCGCCTTTAGTTTCGTCGATAAATTAATGTAGCGTTCAATATAATATTCAGTATGAGAACAGATGTGATTTTTCTAGCGGAAGCTCTAAATCTATTTTCGTCACGTTTAGCTTGACCCGAAGACAGTCATATTAATATAATGATCGGGTGCTAATTAATTCCATTGATATTTTTATATTATACGCTGCATTTATACGTTTACGCTTATAGTAAAATAGCTTCATAACTAAAATGTAGAAGCACGGTAGACGGGGATCAGCGCAACGTTAAGCGTAATTGTATTATGTTTGTTGTAACTTTGTAAGCACAATTTATTATGCTTTATTTACTTAATTTTTAAACACAATTCAAATTAGTAGGTTTAAGTTTATAAATAGACATGGTTACAATCAGATATCGGGTCTGGTAATACCGGGAAATCGAAACAAACTGTAAACATAGTAAGTAAATATCCCGTTTTCAGTGTTAATGATATGGTAGGTTAGTATATATACGTACTTGCTTGTCTTAACCCTCTAACGTATAAAGAGAGGTGTTATAAGTTTAACGGCAACGTCATTCATTCTGTCCGTAGTTTCGTAGCTCCCGAACGGATGGTTAGACGTTTTATAAAAAATCTGGTTTTATCTGTGTAGTTCTTAGCTATGTTTTATGAACATCTCTTTTCTGATTCAAGTCTTTAGCCAATCTTCTTCTTTGCGTGTCGATGGCAATCCAAATTTTGTCGACAGAACTAAGCTACTAGTTTGGCGCTTTGGTAGCGTCCATCAGTTCCTGTAGTTAAGGAACAACAATGCACGCAGGAGACGATATTAAGTACTCCATCGTTTTAGCCAATGTTTTTTGTTGAGTAGAGTCTGATCTTTGACATCGGCAATTTCCTATGAAGTAAGACAAATATTAATGTAAGGTATCAATCCACACGATTTTCCTTGACGTTATTATTAATTCGTAGAAGTGATCACGATTCTTAATAATCATGTAGTCATGGTTAATGAATGGCGGCTACAAGCGAGTAAATATTATGTTATCGCGCCGATATGAAATTAACATATTAACCTCTCGATACAGACGTAAATACTGCAGCGAACGGATTTATTTACTTATCAAGTACTTACCTACTCTGAACTTTACGGTATATTTTTTTTTAGGAACGCTGATATAATTACTAGCAAAATGTTTCAAGATAACAAAAGTAATAAAAAACTAAATTTTAATGACGGTAACCGTGTTTTTGCTTTTTACACGATTTATCCATGTTTTACAGATGTGTTTTATCATATCGAAGGTCACAAGATCAGTTTATACAGCGTGTCATCAGAAATTGAAACAAGATATATTTAGGAGAACGTTGCGGTTTAAAAGAGGATGTAGTGACAAAAATTGAAAAGAGTATGCTAAGGTGGTTCGGTCATGTGGAAAGGATGAATGAAAGGCGATTAACAAAAGGTATTTACAAGGCAGATGTGAGTGGTAATGCCGGGAGGGGACGCCCTAGAAAGACATACACTGATCTTATTGGTGCCGTTCTTCTGAAAGGACAGGTGTGTAGTACTCGTAACCGGCGTGCGTGTATGACCAGATGTATGAATGTGGACGAAGCAAAAGGAGTATGTAAGGATCGTAGCAAGTGGCGTTCTGTGGTTTCTGCCTACCCCCATGGGAAAAGGGCGTGAGTTTATGTATGTATGTATATACAACATAATACTGAACAGCCCCATTTTTTTTTTGGATGTGGGAATTCATCAAATAACCCCTCCCTCTATTGGGCAGAGCGAAAGGGAGTGTCAGACTTCTACTGACTAAAAACCACCTATGTTCCTTCTTAGCCCTTCATGTCGAGGCCGCGGTATCTCTTGCGAACAACCCACAGCCCCGACTGGAAGTCATAGGTCTCAATTCGAATCCAAGACACGCACTACCTACAGATTTTTCGGATCACTTATTTTGATAAAGGTAAACATCGTGAGGAAACCAACGTGCCTCACCTCAGAAATATTTTTTGATGGCATGTAAAGCAAAGTTCATGGGTGGCGTAAAGACTATGACACCAGGTTAGTCGCTAACCTCACGATGAAAATGAGTACCGGATTATCTGTACGAGGAACCTTGATCTTTATGCAAGTACTAACGAAGCAAGAACATAGGTAATTAGGTTCTCACTCGATCGATAGCACCACTCCGAAACTGCTTCTGCCACTGAATATCTGACTTGACAAACTACCCTATACATTTTTCAGTGGCTATTCATCATTGGCTAAATTAATTCATAAATCGCCCAGTATTAAAATGTCTCCGGTTATTTTCCAGCCTGTATATCGTGTCTCACGGATGGCCGCCCTACTTGCGTTATAATATGTAGGGTAACCATACGTCCGTATTTGTATGGACATGTCTGGGTTTATGGCTCGCCGTCAGAACCTTGTCCGGCCTTATAAATGTTTTACCTATACATTGATCTTTTTTGCTTGACGTGTTTTTTTAGAAAATATATAGAGTTGAATAGGAACTGTGAAGAGTAAAATGTCCGGACTTTTCACATGATGAAATGGTAACCCTAGTTATGTGAGACTTTTTGCTTCTGTCGGGTAAAAATCGGTTTCCTCTCGAGCAGCGCTGTGCTTCAGTGAACTCCACGCTTGCTTATGAAATGTTTGACGGGTCAGGAATTAGTTTTCCTCCTTGATATTTTTTATTGAAGCCTTTTCCTTAGGCCTCGGGTTTTTTATCGCGTCTGTTCGTTTGTGAATTGCAGACGGACGGAGTGTTTACTTTTTCAATTATAGATTAAGAATCTGATGTATTTTACTTACAGTTCAGGACTTACTCTTTTCCTAGAAAATCTTTTCGTATTATTTAATAGTGTGAGTAGAGTTTTAATATTATTAGACAAATATAAGATAATTATGTGCTTATACTGCCTAAGACTTTTCGTAGAAACGATAAACTAGCCGGTCGGCCTCAGTGATCTTATAAGTTATGCTGTATGCCCATTTTCGTCAGTTGCCTTGATGCCCTTAGGCTCTTCTGGCTTCATAAAACCCGTAATTAGATAATTTGATATACCTATGTATAAGATAATTAAAAATGGGTAAAAAGCATTTACTCATTTTTAAATACGTTTTTTTGTTCGTTGTGCACGTAGGTACCTACCTAAGTTATCTTTGACATACTTCTTTGACAGAATTTGACAGTTTTTGGACATTCATGGCTAGTGAAATAATCTCTAAATTTATTGTCATAGTAAACTTTTTGTATTTCACGTAACAGGCACATTCCAGAAGGTCTTTCGAACAATTTCAATGTCATCTAATTCCGAGGTTATTCCCTCCATGGCCATATTAATTATCGGCCCAATGGCTTCTGTTGGCGTTACTATGTAGCAAACAAAACACAATCACGAAATAGACTTTATCAATCTAAGTTACATTAGTGTAATTACGTAATAGTTATGTTAATTGCTCCGTAGGTATGTTTAATGTGTTCTACAAGACAGCGATAATAAATTACAAAGAAGATGGCCACTGCTAGTAATTGCTTAACAATACATGAATAAATGTGTGTTAAAGAAAAATCATTATCGGCCTAGCTTTTTCCCAACTAAGCTGGTCGGGTTAGTATCTAACCAGATGCAGCTGATCACTTGTATTTCACATAGAATGGCTACCTATCTGACCCCCACAAAAATAAATAAAATGACAATGACCCTTTCATAAGACACGGTTGTCAGGGTTTTACGTCACTGATTACACGTATTGACTAACGACGTATTGCATAAGGGCTAGAAAACTTACAATCTACCGCCTTTGCTGTGGAAAATCATCAAATGAAGAGCGGAAGGGAGTGTCAGACTTCTACTGACTAAAAACCACCCATGTTCCTGCTTAACCCATTGTGTCCGAGGCTGCCGTATCTCTTCGATCAACTCGCAGCCTCGACAGGCACAATCTACCGCCTCTCTTTGTGTTGGTTGTTTGTGTGTTATGCAATTATCCCGCTATATATAACATTCTATATTGCTAGAACACCTTCTCATATAATCATAATGTTCTATCTGTACTGATTAGTCGTAAGTAAGGAGGTATTTAAGCCTTTAAGGTTATGAGCACCTTACTACAAATTGCACGAGATAACTCCACCGGGAGAGCTTTTGTCTGGACCCGGTAGCATAGTAACACGACTGCAAAGATACGAGTTTGTCTGCTTCGTCATTACAATAAGACTCTTATCATTTTCATTGAGAATTAAAACAAAAACAATAAGATTCTCGGTAGTAGTTAATTTGTACTTTTTGGCAATTCATTCCATCTGATAACGTTGCTATAATATTTTGTTTCACAAACACAGGGTGTTAAAAGCTAGCCCAATTGAGTTTAATTAGCTAATTAACTCACATTCCCAGAAAGGGTGTGGGCCAGACAACTGTTTAATGAAGGATCACCTTTTATTACATGTACACACACATAAAACAAAAGGTTCTATTTTGTTCTGAGAGCTTGTCATAAAATTGTACCCAAAATAAAAACGAAGTGAGTAACAGAAAAACTATGACGTACACTTCTAGCAAGCACATAAGCGCTCACAATGTTAAGTACATATGTACAGCGGCTTATGTATACAGTTAAATGTACACAAACATCAAGCACTAGGTCATATCACTAACTATAAACTGTACTGCTGTCATAGAATGATTTAATACACATACACAGTACGGATTTAATTCCGAATGCAAACAAAAGTAACATTGTTGAAATTCCTCTTTATTATGAATTCCATTGACCCAAATATAGTTACTTAAACAAAATTACCTCGACCCGGTAATGCAGTGCGGTCTAATTAGCTGATAATTCGGAAACAAACACAGCATTGGTATGCACGAGTAATGTAAACTTAATTAAATATAAAGGAAGGTGTAAGGTGACATGACAGCCGAGGCACGAGGCGCGAGGCTTGCGAACGCGACGTCTACAGGCGAGTCGTTGTGGCGACAGTTAGTTAGTAGTGTGCCATTAGAGGCAAGCCCGCGGCATCCCGCCCCTATCTCGCCGCCTCGTTCTCCATTAATGCTCGTTTGCGTCAAAACGACTTAATATAAAGTAATTAAGTCGTTTTGACACTGTTTCCTTTAATCCTGCCCGAAACCTTCCTCGTAAATACAAGTAAACTGCCTTGCGTATACAAACGTATAAAAGGACGACGATTCGTTCCATCGAGTCTCGCTGTAGCTTTAAAACTTAGAGACAACGGCTACAGTAAATTGAGTGTGAAAGAAAGATTAGCCGTTTTTATTCGTGCCTTTAAAATAAACGGAGTAGTTCTGTTTTTAAAAAATGTTGTGGTGATTTAGCATTGCCTCTTCTGTCATGTCGGACATGGTAGTTCAGGACAATGTTTTTCCCCTAACATTATTTGATGACCCTCACACGTGTTTTAGTTTGTTTCCTAGTTTGATTACTAACGTTCACTTGACCCTCATGTGATGTAAGCTTGGCGCCGTTTATTACTCCGGGCCCTCGTAAACTCCGCTTTATAGTGCACGAGAGGGTAAACCGCTTTTTTAATAGAGCGTCAATGGTTACTATACTCTAGTGTCAGGGGCTAACCCTCAGACAACCACTTCAACGACTTTCAATGCAGTTTAACTTACATAACAGTCCCTTTAGAATTGACGACCTCCTCATTCTCTTTCTTTTGTCTCCAAATAACATTATCTTTTATTAGGGAAAATAAAATTGCTGACAATAAAACTTCGTGGAAGTGAGTGAATTTTATATTGACCAATTTAAAGTCGCTTTATAAAAGTTTTCTCTAACGACTTTATGTTGCAGACCCCAGTTCCTACTGGGTAGGTAATGTATGCCATTAATTGAGCTCGCAAGGCTTTTTTCAAGTACAATTGGACATGAAGCAACGAACGAACGGTTCGTTTAGGAAGTCGCAAGTTACAATAAGTACCCATAGTGAACATAAAGCAGTAAAGTCTTGGGACGCTGGCAACTTACCCTACATTGAGACGAACTGTGGTGCCTGCTAATTGCTCTAGTATCGTCAGTTGTTCACATTAGTAACTGTAGAACCCACCACATAAAGATCTTAATCATGTCATACTTGATGAATATCTAGCTGTCATACCAGTGTAGTAGTGATTTACTAAACAAAGTTCTACATTAACTTATAATAACTCACATTCACACAAGGACGCAAACGTAACTCAAATGTAATTAACTATTCCAGGTACCACGTAGGTACTAAGACTGACACACCCCAACACCCTTGAAAGTTTGTAAATACACCGGGTTAATTGCGTGAAGCTAAGCTTTTAGCTTACAATGTAAGTATAGCGGTTACCGGGCGACGGGCGACGTAATTGAGAATAATATAAAGATTCGCTTAATTTTTTCCGTTTTCTGGCAAACCGTAGCGCAGTTAACCGGCCTCTTTACGATAACTGTCGTTATCCTAAGGGGCGGCAGGTCACCGAGGTCGCACGCTGCCGCCGTGACATTGCTCCCCTTTATTGAACTCAGTCGCGCTCCCTTATCACGAATTAGCCCTCCTCGCATTCGGTTCACGGACAAAGTAGGCCGTTTTGCGCGCTCTAATTTAAACTGAGCCCTCTCTCGTTTTAATGTCAGGACACTAATTAAGGTAATTAGAAACATGTTAGCGCAAGCTAAATAGTGACGCGGTACTCACGTCCGTCGTTACAGCGACGACGTAGCTTTATGACCCGAACTTTACATAAGCGTCCGCTTTTTAAAATGCGCATGAAAATGGCAAACTTTTGTATCGGACCGTTTGCTCGGCGAATATACGAGTTGCTGAGCAAAGTTGCCAACGAGTGCACCGTACATTAGGCGGAAAGACGGACCGGCTCGAGTGGGTAAATGCTATTTGCAAGTTGCTATTCGCCCTAGAGTCAGTCTGGAGTGCTCTCAAGCTGCCAAATTGAAACGAGCCTTAACTGGAGCAAAATGAACGGCCTGGTCCCGCTACCTGTATGTTACTCGCTACTCTTTCCACTAGTTGGTTAATTTTTTAACGTTACCTGACCTGTATTGAACTCGAAGACTTGTCAGATTTACCCAATATCGGGAAAGTGAGTATTTTTGATTGAAAATTGGAAAGTATCCTAAAAGCGAATGTTTGGACAGTTCAATTTTCAATATTGCCAATCAACTTCGGCGGCTTGTTCACTGTTTGACAAGGGGATGCCGTTGCCGTATGCTATTTCAACTTTACAATTTTATAACACGGGGTGGAACCGCTATTGGTTGTGATTCCACTTTGGAATTGTGACTTGGAATTTTAAATATGTATTTGCGTTTAAGTGTTACCTATTGTTTGTTGTTAGAGATACCTACGAATATATAAAAATATAGTAGCGGTATATTCATCATCGAAATAACATTCTGAGTCTAACTAAAATGCTTAGTATTTATTATGACATAACATAACATCACGCCTGTAATCCCCGAAGGGTTAGGCAGAGGTGTACCTAATAGTACACCCACATTTCGCCAGTTATGTTTAAGTCCCATGTAATAGGGGGCGAGCCTATTGCCATCAACCGGGCACAAATCCAGACTCCGTGGCTGTTACTGATAAATTCCTGATTGAAAAAGCCAATAACACTTTGCCCGACCCGGGAATCGAACCCAGGACCTCATGCTCAGCAGTCGCGCTTGCTGCGACCACTAGACCAACGAGGCAGTGGCGAGGATTTATTATGAATGTCTAAAGCAGTTTATCTGTGTGAATGCCGAAAATGAAAACCCCCTAGAGTAAAAAAAAGAATATTACAAACAAAGATAGTCGCGAAAAATATTACCCTTTCCTTGCAATCGGGTAAAAATACCGAACGCAATAAATGTCAACAATAAAAATTTAAGAAAAAATATTTTTTATACGTCATATTAATCTGAACTTATTACACCTAAGTTCATAATATCAAAAACGATTTTCAATTCTATATTGAAAGATTTATACGTTTTGGCAAGAATGTGCGACTAATACAAAACAAATTAGTTGCATCATTTCTACTTCACGTTGCGTTGTATAGAACTTAGCAGTACTTTCTAAGGGTAGGTAGCGCAGGCAGCCTCAACCTCTTCTTCAACGTATTGCACCATCTGCAGCGCATTACCGCACTATTATTTATGGATATTCCACTTATTCTTTGCTATCATAAAAATAACTTTTAATTAAATGCTATTACTGCTCTTATCTTACTCGAGTAGCGTCGGTAATTGTACATAAATTACTCAGTACTCACTCAAAAGAATGTTGATAGCGAAATAATGGATTAATAATTGCTAGATTGAATTAATGTTATTAGATTTAAAAGTATTTTTTTTTTAAGGGTTCCGTTGCCAAATCGAAAAAAATCCATAAAAATCCAATAAGAAATCCATATCAATTTGTCATGTCTGCCTAGACTGGGTTGTTTTCTTTCACAACCGCATAGTTAACTTTGTTTTTCATAGTTTTTCCGGAAAATTCTATGAAATACAAACTTATGTTTGCACCTGACAAAATCAATAATGTTCTTTAACCTTTAGCTAACCCAATGCTGAGTATTGGTGACTTCTAAATCTGTTGGTTTTGGGTTTTAGCTGTCTAGTTTCTTTGTGATACTATAGTAAGAACGTTTATCCAGCTAATCGGTGCTTTTCGTGGCACCGGTACCATACCGCCGACTTCCTCACTCCGGGCAACCAGTGGGAAATTTCTAATTGAAAAACCCAAAAACACTTTTTGCCCAACCCAGGAATCGAACACAGGGCAACGCAACTGCTGAGCGTGAGGCCAAGTAGTCGCGCTTGCGTGTCTGCTGGCCCGTTGTCAATATGTGTGTGCTTAAATATTTATTCTGACTACGGCACACTTCACTTTGCGTGGCGTGGTCCATCACTCACTTTGCTGGTTTTTATTTTGTTTTTACTTCATTTCACTGTATAAAATATTACCCATTTTCATAATCTTCCTTTGTTCTTTGAAGGATTCTTTTCCCAGTCTGCTTTGTTTACGTCCAAATTACTACAAATGCCCGCAGGCCCAAATAACCTAGCTTGAAAGTAAATAACATTTCAAGTTTATTAAATTACAGTTTCTTAGTATTTATTTCTTAGCGTTTTTCTTGATTTCTTAGTTATTTTAAGTCTAAACTATAAAATAAAAGAAGAAGAATAAAATTGCGATGGTAAAATTACCAGGCTTCTGTTTTATAAAGTGGACGTTTCACTTTGTTTTTGATTCACTCGAGTGAAGAGTGTTATATTGGTTTTAGTGATTCTTTTAACAAATAGAGTGGCTGATAACTCCACCATAAAACAACGTGGTTATTAACACTGATTTACTCGTATCTCGAAATCGATATAAAGTAGTGCAATACCTACACTACCGGTGTTATCTGACTCTCTCGCATGTTCCATAAAAATATGTTGAATTATTGTTCTGTTTGCATACGGCTAGCGATTCACAAATAATGTAATTGTTACCCATAATTCAAAAAGAACACGTACGGTGAACCTAAAAGTTTTCAATCTATGTTATTGCAAGCTGTCTAATGGCGTAAAAAGTCTAATTTCCTTTTGTACTATATCAAGTTTTCTTTACAATACGCCCTTCCCAACACAACACACAACAATGCAGAAACACGAGCCTTTTTCCCATGGGGGTTCGCAGAAACTACTGACAGCCACCTGCTACGTTCCTTACGTACTTCTTTCTTTAGCTCCGTCCATGTTCATACATCTAGTCACACACGCACGCACGCCAAATGTTCGTGCCACGCACCTGACCTCTCTGTTTTTAAATTACTGATGAGTAAAGGACAGCAAAATAATGTATGTTGTTTTCTGTTTGTTCAGGTACAAGGTGGAAGTAGCGGGCAAGAGTCTGCCCGTTCTTACCACGTTGGACAAGGGACGTTACGGTGTCATCGTGTTCGAATCGCTATCGAAATACGCGAACATGGACAAATGGAATCGAGAACTACTCGATAAGTACTGCAGGGAATATTCCGTGGGTGTTGTGGCGTTTGCAACGCCCGGGGAGGAGACTCTGGTTGGCGCTCAGCTGAAAGGATTCCCTCTGTTCATGCATACTAATTTGAGGCTAAAGGTGAGTACTGTCAGATTATTACCTTAAAACACGTTGTTAAGCGCAGATAGTTCATTATTTTACCTCGTCTTTTGAAAACACGGTGACTTAGCTTGTTTTTAGGGATCACTCGTGTGTCCTTCTGTCTGTCTGTCAGTCCAACCATTCCCCCCTTATCTCCAAAACTACTAAGCCTAAAATTTTGAAATATATAAATTCTATAAGAAGTCTATGGTGCTAAAATAACATGGAAAATCTCTCAACAAGTATCTATACATGGTACGGAACCCTTCATGTGTAAGTCCGACTTCCACTTGTTTTTTAAATAAGTTTTCTCACAGAGAGACTAGTGGAAGGCTATGGGGGACGCTATATTATATTACATAGGCACGCTATATTATATAGGCAGAGAAAAAGAAAAAAGTTTCCTTTTACATTTGATGGTAGGTAATAAAAATAGCTTTTGTATATTTATGTCCAAAAATAACACCCATAACTCCGCAAACAGCAATTTGGTAATTCTCTCGCAACATACAAACTTTAGGCAAAAGTTTGTTACTTATAGATGAAAAAGGGAAAAAACATGTGATTGTTCAAATAAGTAAGACAGAACAATACATCGTTTGATCATAAATAGATGACCTTTAGATATGCTTGTCACATTTCAACGTCAGTATGTAAAATGTCAAATAAGCTATTTTTATTTCATACCATCGAATATTTTTTGTACCTCTACCATTTTTCCTGAGGTAATTTCAGGACTAACTAATACAAGTCTCGTTTCGTGGTACTCGAATTATGAACTACTTTTGAATACCACTACTAGGTAACTGGTATAGGTGCTTAATGAAACAAATACTTTGTCTTCACGAATAGTTTTGCCTGAAATTATGAAGACAATTCCATACTTCAACACCGAGAAAAAACTTGGAATACCTACCTATTAAAGAAACAGAAAAATAACAGTGCTTCAATTTATTCTGTCGAGACATAGCAATAAGACTTAGAACAAATTGACGAAAAGGTATTACTTAAAATGGTTTTGGTCTCCACACTTCTAGGAAAATGGAAATAGGTTTTGTGAGTTCCATTAAAAGTTAAACCCTTTATTATAGTTTGTTTTCTTTTTAAATATCATGAGCGTCAACTGTTTCACATTAGTATTCAAATTGTAAATGTAACACCAAATGTATAAAACATGAAATACCTCAGCTAAAAACTAACTTGTCCTAAAATACATAAACATAGATTCTATGTGTACAGAACTGTTTGTTAACTTCTGCATACACGTTTCGGACTAGCGTTTTTAGTACTACGTCGCTTAGGTACGCTCACGAGCCTTCAAAACGAATAAATCTTACTGGCGAAACATTTACATGTAAACATGCTGTCTGACTGGATAAAAGATTTCAACTTAGAGAAAAATACAATTTTTATACACTAGGACTCTCAAGTAAATATAAACAAGTCATAAGTTAAGCTTTGGGTAAAAAGAAATTAAGAATAATCTTTCTTTAGAGAGTAATAAAGAAATCAACTGATTTTAAGTAAAAGTTTCACCAGAGTTATAGTAGCCCGCAGCTCCAATAAAGCTGTCCGATCCGACTGACAAATCTTCGAAAAACTGGATGTAACAACAATATTTTAGAAGAATAAAAACAGCACATACTGCGCCGACACCAAACAAATTGTATATAAGCTCAGGAGAATAATAAGACGAGTCAAATGTGTTAATTATATTACTAGTATTAAAAAAAAAATTCTCTTTAGGACGCAACACTGAACCCAGCGTCACCGGTCCTAAGGCTAGCAAGAGCCGGGGAAACAGCCTGGGGGCCACTTCCAGGAGACCATTGGGCCGTGTTTAGGGCCAACAGTTCGACGTATGAGCCTGTAGCGTGGGCGCTCCGCCAAAACGAATATGGATCTACTGGTGAGCAAGATTTATGTTATTTTTTCAGTAGATTTCACGTCGCTACATGCAAGTTGTAAATGGACCATCGAAGTCAACCAAGTATTATGCAAGTAGAAGTACATCAAACTAATTAAGTCTACGCCAAAATGATTGCTAGGAAACGTTGGGTGAAAAAGTTATGTAATTGTGAAAACGTTGGAACGTTGCTCTGAAATATCTCCGTAACTAGAAATTTCCGAGCTTCAAAGCTAAATTAGTTAAGGCTCTTTTTACACGCATGAGATAATGAACAAATAAAATTATTTAATTTCAAAAATGTATTTATTAAGTTAAAATTTTCCACTGAAACCCACTCTAGGATACCGGGTACATAAGTGTTGCATGTTCCAGTCTCTTTTACCACATTAGCCCTTATTTAGCTAATGACATCAAAATTACAAGAAATACAAACTGATGGTAGAGCAACTAGTTTACTGGTAGAGAATACCTCATGGCATTAAGTCCGTCTATATACCACTCCTGTATAAGAAGTACAAATGCATACGCATAATATCTGTGGAATTCTTGATTAAATCACTAATTTGTAAAAGCTTGATCAATTTATTCTCAAGACGATTTACGATATTAGCAGTTACACCGTGAGAACTGGCAAGACATTTATTTATCAAAGGTGTGATCAAGTTTCTTGAATACGGGATAAATTGAGGAATTTCTTGACAATATTCACGTTGACATGACGAATAGTTACTGATGGAGATATTATCTGGCTGTCGGCAGTAAGTAGAATTTAAACAGCCTCCGACAATTTACATTTTCAATCCTGTATAAATGATTGCCTACTGTGATATCGGTATTGTATTCATACCATAATTGGTTGACTATAAACAAACAGCTCACGGCAATAAAATTAAGTCGGGCTTATAAATATTTTATTGAATACTAGCTTTTGGCCTTGGTTTCGCCCGCACCGAGATAAAAAGTTTGTGCTGCTATTTTGGCTTCCGTACATTTTTTCTCGGATGACCACTGAAAACCAGCGCTGTGCTGTGAGCCACAGCATCATGCTGAGTGGTAACCTACTTGTCGCAGTAACGACGTGCAAGCTGTCAACTTTTTTTTTCCGTTTTACCGATCCGATCCGATTGAATAAAACAAAACGTAACACTCTTTTTTTTGGGGCAGTCGTGTAAAAATAGTAATGAATTTCCAAAACTCATAGAACATTAAGCTGTTCATTTTCATAGTCAGAGTCAGTCTTGCCTTTATTCTGTTACACCCCTAGTATGGATTTAGCATGTTAATCCCGCAACCATATTTTCCCATTAAATTGAATTCATCAATCACAAAATCCATTCTAGCATGGTCATTCAAGTAATCTATGGAGGCAGTGGACATCGAAATCGATACCTTATCTATTAGTTTACAGTCAGTAGCACCATATTATTGTTCGTGACTGTACTAATGGTACGGTCGCTAACGAAACTTTTAGTCATTTAAATTCAAAGAAAAATATTTAAATGTACATGAGCTTTAGTTAAACTTTTCATTAAGTAAATAGTCGAGTTTGGGTTTACTTTTTGGTAAGTAAATCAGTACGGTTTTTATAATGAAATTGTTGTACCCGCCTTAAATAAGAGCTGTGATCATTGTTCATGCCATCTTTGTATGAAAAGGCCTTTGAATTGTTACTGTGCACAGTTATGATTAATAAAAAAAGTTTTAACTGACTTTCGTTGCTAACTGCACCACCGAAGGCACATAAAACCCAAAATTTCCGCCATTTCTCTAACTTGTTCGACCATTATACCTACCATTACTTTCTGGAATATTCCACCACCATAAAGAAACGCATCCAACTAATATTTTACATTTGAAAGTACCTAAGTTTGTTTTGTTTTTGTGTCACACGTTAACGCCTCAACGGCTGTACGGATTTGGATGTGAGTTGGCATTCAGATAGCTGACCATGACCAGGGTAAGAGCATAGGATACTTTTATCTCGGTAGTAAGTCCATCTGGAAAATTTTCGAGCTCAACGCAAGCAAATCCGCGAACAAAAGCTAGTTACTCAATATATCGTGCTGAAATCTAATGGTAGTTTCGAATAACGTCAATTAATATTAATCTCGCTCCGTCATCATGTCCTAATTAATGGAAGGAATGCCATAACACTTACGTAAATTCGAGCAATCTATTCTTGATGTGTCGGTATTCTTGTCAAGGTTTTTTCTGGAAAATATTTTAGTTTTCAACTTCATTTGCTTTTTGGTTGAATCAAACATTCCAATCAAAATATAAAACGTAATATTGATGTGATGAATACTTCAATTTAAATAGATTAGGTATAACGTCGACCGCCAAGAGTAAATATAAAATACACGCATATAACAGATTGTCAGATTATATTCATTAATCAAGATTTTATTAATCAAAGGCTTGAATAAAAAGTATCAAGTCTGAAAATACGTTTATTCTCGAAACAACGATAAAAATGAGATGACTGTTGAATACCGATTACGAGGAAAATTTTAATTTTATGCTTCAAAGAAGGTTCCCAGAAAGTAAAAGGCAACAATGAATTAATTAAATTAAATTTAAATAATCAGAATTTTAACGTAAGCCTAAAAGCTGAACGCAGCTGTTGAAACAGATTTAAAATTACAGAAGTGGAAAATAATGGCAGTACACCTACTAAAGACCAACAATTTTAATGTGGAATTCATGATTCTTAATTATATCGAGCCTATTTTCAATAGTTAGGTATAAGAAAGTCAAATTTAAGAAGGCCACATGCTTTTCGCAAATCGGCTAGCATTAGGTGGGATGGCCTCTGGTTCGGTGGAGTGACGATCTTTGCAAGGTGGTTGGTAGCAACTGGATTACCTACAGTTACCGAGAATTGATTTGAGTGGCGTTGAATAGGCCTCTTCAACGCCACTCAAATCAATTCTCGATTCTTCGAATTCTCGAGTCCAACCATGGATTGTTGTAGGCTGAGGTTGATGATGATCAAACATTATACTTCTTCAGTATCATAAAGTAAAATGAGTCTATAATGCTCTCACTGCTGGAGCAAAGGCCTTTTCTCTTAAGGTGAAAGATACAGGCTGCTCCCAGCCATTTTCCCGCTAGATGGCGTTGAAGTCAACATTTTTAGTTTATTTGTGTTTTTGTGTAATTGGAAAACTATTAAGTCGTAGGAGTAGCAATTGCGGTTATCGGACATTACGTTTTATCGAACTGGGTCACATCATTGTCATAATATCCACCTAATTCGACACAAAGGTGTAATTTAAAATCTGCCATTGAATATAGCGTCGTTTACACATACAGACGTAGACGTGAGCGAGTACATTTACGAAGATTGAACACTAGATGGCGTGAATGAAAAAAAATGTTTTTCATTTTTCTTTATGGGTAGATTGGGTTGGCAGAACTACAGAACGCCACCTGCTACGGTATATCATCATCAGCCTATAATGTTCCCACTGCTGGGACACGGCCACCACGCGGGCCCAGTGGGGTAGATGTCACGTCTTCAAATTTTTGGTTCTAGGACATCTCACCATGATTTGCTTCATATTTATTGAGAGCATGTGGTGATGCAATACATTCCACAAAGTAATGCGCCTGTCTGGATTTGAACCCACGACTTACTGTTCGTGAGTCGGTATATTTTATTATGTACGATTGTTAAAAATAAAAGGTATATTTGTTGGTGTAAACTATTTAATTTTGGGAAATAAATTATGTCAACAATAATGACAATAAAACGCAGTTTTATTTTACTCAAAAAAATCTAAATCAAAACTCATTTATTCAAACTAGGCTGATAATCAGCACTTTTCGAACGTCAAAATTTACTTTACTTTACTTATTTACAAGTGACAGTCCCCCAAAACGCCCACCCTTCGACACTTCCTAGTGTTTTTGCTGGAAAGAAGAAGTGGCGGAACAAACTCTCCAGCAACACATCTGTCTGTTTGGTTAGAAGAACCAGACTCGATACAATACTATGGTGTAAGTTAATATTACGATTGACTACAATCAATAATAAAAGGTATATAAAAATAAAACATAAAAAAGACATAACATATTATCAGTAAACTAATTTAGGAGAAAGAACATAAATTACAAACATTGTCTTGTGTTCAACTCAACGACCAGCTATTCTTATCATTTTAGTAGTTGTTAATGGAATAGTAAGCTTTTGAACAAACTACATTAGGTACACTATTGATTTTTTTATCAAACCAGAAGAATTTGAAGTAACATAATTAAATGCTGATACATGCATAATCACTCAAAACTAATAACACTTATGATTAGTAACAGTACCAATTATTACAATAATTATACATTTCATAACACGTAAGAAACTATAATTCCTAGACAAGAGCTACAAATCTAAAACGATTTATTATGAGATAATAACAAGGAAGGTGAAAAAAATATTTCCTAATTTGGAAGCACTCAACAAAAGCATATAATAAAACGAAAATATAAAGCTCTTTATATGAAGTAAGTATACCTAAGAAGTATTATTTCACCTTTTGATACAAAATAAAAAGAAATATACAATGATAATGTAGATTCTAAACAAACTACTACCATAATACAATTAGAACAAAAATCATTTGATTTGTTGATTTCGCCCACTGCCTTGAAACTTTCTTTGAACCAACTGCTACACTGCTGCTGCAACAAAGAAAACATACTTAGCATATAATTCTTACTTTTTGACCAATATTATTTACCATTCACTTCAAAATATTATTTACCGTCAATCTCCAAAGCTGCTCTGAAATAAAACTTTACTTCTCTTATTTGCTTGAATTTCTAACTGATGTTGATGTTGCAGAAGGATTTGAAGCCTTCAAAGCAATTTTTTCATTGGCTGCATAAATGAGAGCCCACACTTCTGGAGCAGTATTTTTCAAACTTTCTACGAGATCTTCTTCCTTCTTTTCAGTTCCATCTGTCTATGTTTTATTTACATTGCAGTAATAATCTTTGGCTTCAAAATATTTCGCCCAGAAAGAAGGAGCTTAGTGTTGGCCAAGATCTAAAAAGAACAAAATATAAATACAGAATAATATGCTTCACTGATCCTGGGATGACTTACAAATTTGATTTATTCATTTACCTTGTAGAGTGCACTGGTATAGTTTTTGATTACGTCATTCTTGCATTAATTTTTTTTTATTTTGTTCCCATATGACACTTTCTCTATCAATTTTGCAAACACAGAGGAGTCTCCGTCACCAATAAAACTCAAATAGCGAAGTTGATGTATTTCTTCACTCTTTTGAAAGCCTTCCACAATAATTTCCGATTCCATTGCTGTAGATGGTCCAGTAAAATTTTTGCAGCAATTATGTGCTTTCATATCCATGTTTCTCCTCCCATAATATTGACATGTATAACAATATTTGTTTCTAACACCAAGAAGCAGGCCTGGAAATGAAAAGCAACACTTGTAAATAATGCACATAATAACATACATACATAAACTCACGCCCTTTTCCCATGGGGGTAGGCAGAAACCACAGAACGCCACTTGCTACGATCCTTACATACTCCTTTTGCCTCGTCCACATTCATACATCTGGTCATACACGCACGCCGGTTACGAGTACTACGCACCTGTCCTTTCAGAAGAACGGCACCAATATGATCAGTGTATGTCTTTCTAGGGCGTCCCCTCCCGGCATTACCACTCACATAATAAAAAAGTCATAAAGAACCAAATTTGTTTTTAGTAAAATATTAACTTACCATACCAGATGACGAGTCAAAGTTATGCCCGTATGACCTTTTTGAATAGCAATTGATCTTTCTTGTTCACCAGCAATTTTAATTTCCTCTGTCAAATGTTCTAACCACACACTGCCTTATTTTCTTTCAACTCGACGAAATTTATTGGCTGACATTGTTGGAATATCCATAAGACTTGTTATGTGAGCTGCTTGAGTGTAAAAGCTACCAGAAGTCACAGTTGCCCACACAAATGCAGTTTTTATTTTATTACTGCTACCAATGTTTCCACGCTCGATCACAGCACTTGAAAATTAATTCACTTCGAAATCCATCATGTCTTTCACTAACAAATTCAATTTGTGAAGATTCACACATATTTCAATGTCTTTCCAGAAGAAATGCCCACTCTATTACATGCTTCAAGTCCACTATGCGATACCCAGATATCTCAGACAAGCCTTTATTTGGACCAGCTTCCACAATCAATTGAAAATGATCGCAAGTGCAGGAGAAGTGCAGACGGATTTTCCTTCAACTCTCAATGTCAATTGGGTTGCGTTCAAAAGATGTACTATAGTCGGGGTGGGTCAGTTCTTAAAATAAAGCCTTGTTCACGGTTTAAACTTTAATTAAAACTCAGGAATAAACACATTACACAAATTAAAACTCTGCCATCTCAAAAGTATCTCTCTTACCCAGTGCCAACATTTTAGGTTATAACATTCAAAACAACATTATCAAGAACTTAAAACTATAACGCTACGAAAGCCAATCAGCGGCCGAGTAGCGGCGCGACGACAGATCAGTGATTGGTCGGCGCGAGGCGCGGGAGCAAACATGCTAGCGCGTTGGTGAATATCTTTGAGGCGGCTGTCCTCTATTGGCCCTCTTACGGCCAGAGAAATGGGAGCGTTCGGAAACGTTTTCCGCTATAGTACGTAATAAAATTTTACTTATCTTTATATTTCAATGTTACCTTTAGATTCCTCGTAGAACTGGTCAACGAATAAGAAAAAAAAAACAGATTATAATAACTTGTTCAAAATAAAGCACGGAACAGAAAAAAAACAGATTGTAACTGAATTATATTTGTTTCTGAACGCACCATAACAAATTTCGACGTGAAAAAGCTTGGTAGGTATCTACTACAAAATAAAACAAACTCAGGCTGCATGGGCTAGATCCCTTTGCCTTCCCAAAAGGGAAAAGAAGATAAAAAAAAAAAAAAAAAACAAACTATAAATATTTAAATATGTGTGTCTGTTTGAAACTGTTTGCAAAATGCGTAAAAGGTGACGTAATCCGGCAAAACCATATTTTGCAAATGTTTGCAAGTTTAATTTTGTGATTACCTACTTTGGTAGTTTACCGATTTAAAATAATTTTATTTATTGTTGACCAAAAACATATTATTCAAATAATACTAAGAAACACTGACTTTGTACTCATCACTGACACGTATGACGTAGGTAATTAGTATTGTGACGAGATTTCATAAAAATCACGGGCCAACTTGATGTTTCTAATACCACCGAAAATAGAATTGTGTTTTTAGAATATTTAACTATTATACCTACGATAAATTAGAATTACAATAATACAGTATAATAGATAATATGAATCAAATGTATACTGAAGAAATATTGCAATTAAATCAATGAAAATGCATAGCATACAAAATAATAAGTACGCAAGAACTTCCGCGCGCAAATCATATAGCGCGGGACAACCGAGCTAGGAATGTATTTTCTAAGTTTCTAACAGTCAAACAAGTGAACGAAGTTTGGCAACGCCTTTTTTTCGTCCACATATTGCATGTAGGTCAAGGTTACGAAGAACGGCATCGTTGCATAAAACCTTCCTACGACTACTGGTATTTATGTTGCCATACAACAATAAAATTGTTTACATTAAAAAAAAAAACATAACATTGATGTCATCAGTTTCATGTTATTTTATATTGTTATTTTTTTGAACGGTTGGAAAGGAAATAATTAAAACTAATTATTGATTTAACAGAATTATTATAAGATCGTCTGCACCTGCACGCCATCTAGCGTGCCATAGTCTAAACAAGTTTACTTGTCATTATTTGTCAAAAGTCACGCACACTACTAAAGAAGTGTCAAATTTTGCCGGGATTTCACTATTGTTTTTCTCGCTAAATAATGTAAGATAATGCCCAAAAAGGTCGATTGCGGACACTTTCCATTGTTGAGAAGTGATAAAATGATAAATTTTAAAGAAAAAGTCTCTGTGTGTCGTGTAAAGGTGTATTTCAAAAATGTATGGAGGGTCGCTTGACACATCCACCTTAAGAGGGACGGACAGAGGGAGGGGGGGGGGACCTCCTTTCGCATTAATATCATGTGAATCACGGACACCTACGGACAATAAATTACATAATCATCATCATCGTTTATTCGAATTTAATTGCGCAACTTTTAACACTATTGTATAATAACCTATGCTAATACGATTTCCTCACATTGTTTGAGAAAATATTCACATTCGAAACGCACGAACTATAAAACAATAAGAGTTATAGAATTGGCTTGTAACTTCCTCGCATCAGAAGTTTATATGCTGATGAGGGCATCACCATTGGTTTTAATATTGTCTCTGGGAAGCAATTAAAAAACCGTATTTTTCAATGTTTCCCATGTACCTAGAGTGGGTCCCAAATCGGGCCCAGGCAGACATACCGGGACGAACTAGACTCCTATCTTCAAGATTGGCTTCAAACGTCACTAGATAGGGATAAGTGGAAGGTGGCAAAAAAGGGCTTTGCAATATTACCATTTTTCGATCAAATTTAAAAAACAATACACGCTGATGGACATTACAGAATACAGCAGTTATGCAAATTATTCTACGGCCGGCCTATATATCGTATGATCCACTCTTGGAATGCCAATATCCCATTCTATTTACCCCATCAATCTCCCAAAGGCAAAACAGCACGAAATCCATGTCAATAGAGCACTACACTAAATTATAGCAATGTTTACAGAGGAGCGCATGCCGCTCGCGACAGTGATACAAGACCACGGCCGTTTGGACGGCGTCCAACGAGTTCTGTTCGGCTCGGGCCTACAGTTCTGGCTGCATAGAATTCTGTTCCTGGACGCTCTTAGCTACCTGAGCCACGGCCAGCTTAGCTTGAGCCTCGACAGGTGGATACTCGTCGATATTGATGACATCTTCGTGGGAGAAAGAGGTTTGTTACTTATACTTTTTATAATTTGTTGTATGTTAATAATGTTATTTAGGTCAATAGCACCGACTTTTATTTTGCCCTCGTGTGCCTACCTGATCGGCATTTTGAGAAATTTATGTTTTTATCCGAATTGACACTAATTAGAAAAATAAAAAATACTTTTGGAATATAATCAAATAATAATAAATAAAATATTTGTGTCAAAATGGTCCGACAATGTGGCACTACCGCTTTTTTCCCGAAACCGACAACTTCCCCGTACCTACTGCATTTGATATTGTGAGAGCATTATTAGGGTGATTGCTTTTATGCGCCAGGGAATGTAAGGTGTCCTGCTCAAAGATTTATCGTCGAACATAATTTAAAGTAATCCTTAGCATTCTAAGCACGAACTAAACTGCATTTCAATGAACTCCTATCCGAGTACTACAGCTAGCAAGCAATTCAATAACAAGCGCTTAACACACTCAGTAAAATTTTATCGTATACTTACATTGGGTTTTTACTGCCCATTTTGTATTAACCTACAGGGAATACTACAATTGACTTCTTTTATTACCATTATTGTGTTATCAGAGTCTCGAATGCCCTGGACTCAACACTGAATATGTATCGGCGATTACCGATATTTTTTTCCAGAAATCGAGACAAAAAAATATGTTCGAAATGTTTTTTAAGCGTTTCCCAACGTATAAATTAATACAGAGCTCAATCAATCTAACAATGTATAGCGTTTAGTTGCCATTGTCCTAACTATTAGTATGCGTGCAAGATCTGAATAATATTAGCACCTAGGTGCATTGAATAACAATATTGTTGCCCTTTATACGTTTCTTGTGGTATGGCAACTAATATTCGTGTACGGCTCTCATGCCTAATCAAATTGCTAGACTGTGCTAAATAGATACCCTACAACGACTAGCAATTAGTGTTTAGCAAGTTTGTTGAACTCGCTTTGTAACCTTGGAATAACTTGTGTGCTCGTATTGTAATTCAAATCCTATGCGGATTGACAGCATGCATAGTAGTGACGTAGTTAAATCTGATGTCATTTTGCAGTGAAACGACCGGCCTTTTATAGTTCAAACTAAATTCAATTTTAGTCCCACTTTAGTAAGTGAACCTACGTTTATTGTACTGAGTTGAGTGTCCTCTTGTTAAATTAGTTTCTTACTTTATATACTTCTTGCTACTTATTTTTTACTACTGCCTTTGGTTAAATTTCCAGGTCGTAAAAAGGTTATTTGATTTCTGGTTAGAAAATTCATCTAGAATTTCTGAGCATCCCAGACTCGGGATTTGAGCCCAGTTGGTGACAAATAGGCTCCCTATTACTTAGGACTTAAACTAATTAACGTCAAATGTGTTTGTGCTTAACCTTTTGGTGAAACAGGCATGATGTAATGTTTATTTTTTTCCTAGGGACCCGTTTACACGAGGAAGACGTAGCAGCAATGTTAGCGTCGCAGGCGGCGCTACATCGACTGGTGCCGGGGTTCAGGTTCAACCTGGGCTACAGCGCCAAGTACTACCATCACGGGACATCGCTTGAGAACATGGGCGATGATGCCTTGCTGAGGAATAGGGAACATTTTAATTGGTGAGTTCCTTTCTCCCATATAATATGTCCCGTTTACGTCCTTCTTCTTGTTCCTTTCCAATTACTAAAGGTTAACCATCAACTCTGATGCTCTCTGTACGGTGAAGGAATACATCGTGAGGAAACCGGCATGTCCTGGAACCAAAAATTCGAAGACATGACCTACCAACCCGCACTGAGCCTTCATGGTGGATTACAGCCCATTCCCTCTCATAGAAAGGAGGCCTGTGTCCCAGCAGTGGGAACTTATAGGCTGATGATGATGATAAACAATCCACTCTGATTTCGGTATTAGAAACGAAGGATGAACTGTGTGAAAGAAGAAATTACTAGAAAGGAGTTGGCTGCTAAGATGATAGCCAAGGAAATTGGTACCAAAAAATATGCTGCGCCGAGCGCCGACTCCAATTGAATTCGGACTAGGGCAAGAAAATAATAAGCCAGTAATTCGGAATATTTCACCTGGTGGGACAGCTTAGCTCTCGTGATTCCGGTCCATTCGCGTATAAATACTTAGGTCTGATTTTCCACTAAGCGGATACAAGCGATGCCGATGAGGAAAAAAGGCGTGCGGATTTTAAGCTATAATTTTGGTTAAAATCTATAAACCATTCACGTCTCTCTCTCGTGTAAAGTCGAATATTACACGATCCTCTCTGATCTGCTACACTCGTCTTCGCTTCGTAGAGATCCTAAGGCCCTTAGGATTGGCCTTCTTGGTCTTTTCTACAGAACACGATTTCTGCAGTGTCAGCGCTGAGTTGAGTTCTTTTCGGGACCTATTATGATTACCTACATAGCAATCATATAATGGAACTACACAGCAAGCATCTCGAGTTACAGCATCAGACCATACCTGAAAATTTTTGTGCCCGTATTAGACGAGCCCTTGTCTGTCGTAGCATTTGCGGTTGAGACAGGGCGGGCGCATACAAGATATTTCAAGAACCCGAATTTCAGTATCTTTTGAAGGATTAATTTTAGGTATTGGAATATAATTATCTGCTGCTCTATCCATCTTGAAATTAGGGTATTGCCTGAGTTGTATTTCAACAGTGTCATAGAACGGCGATTTGTCCTTAATGTCATATTTAATGAGTTATCTCTTATTCGTTATGTGTGTGAAATTGCAACGTTTAGCAGGTCGCTAAAAGCTGAAAATCCATTGACAAGCGCATGCTCCTTACGGCATTTCAAATTTCCACCGACGGTGTGTCCAATTTCAAACACGAACGTCCTGTTTCCGTGTATAACTTTAGGTACGCTCTCCCAATAGCGTTCCTAGTTCTTCCGACGACTTGATGCTTACTATGAGTTTGATTGACCAAAGCCGGCGTACGAGTGAAGTGTTGATAGATGAAGTGCAAAACTGGATAACACTAGTGCAACTTGCATAGCGGAACACGTACGTAAATGTTTTCTTTGATTCTAGCGAAGTAGCGATCTTTGTTATGGTTTCTAAAATATACGAGTACATGCACACATAACGTCAGTTCTAGTGTTACTTATAAAGTTATAAGTAATTCTAGTGTTACTTATTTCTTTACACTAAATTACTCCAATATCATATGTCATGAAGCACGTTATGTGAAAAAAATCTACTGTTTCATACATTTTGACGGTGTAGATTGGTGTTGGGGATTAAAATAACCTATGAAATTCTTCCTGAAAATTTTCCTGAAAATTTTCCTTGGTTATTTCAGTTTGTTCAGAAGGATGTTCTGAATACATGGTAACCGTTTTCGCGCAGCTGTCCCTTTAACCCATACATTATACTTACATAGCCTGTTAAAATGGTAACCATCTTTCGGCCTTGCCATAGTCGGTTATAAGAGCCATGATGAATAAATACCTCCAAAATTTTCGACTATGTATAAACTCTTAGAAATTTTCTCCCTATTATAATGTATTATATTAGAAGCTCAGAAACATGGTACGTTATTAGCAGCCAAGGTAACCAGTTACAGTAGACTTAGTTTGAACACGACAACTCTTCGTCAACTTCATATGCATATGAGCGCAAAGTTTCAGTTCACTCATGTCTGTATTCTGTCAGTTCATTTATCAACCAAGTATGTGCGTATATTGAAAGTTTTACTGGAAGATGTAAAGATGTGTATGTCTAAGAAGACCATAAGACAGGAACTTAGTAGCTCAATTTTTATTGAAGAGTTTCATTGTAAAGTATATTCGTCATTCATAAAACTATCTATGAGTTTATATAGGCATTCTAGCTGATGCCCGCGGCCTAGTCCGCGTGGTTGTTGAACTTGACAAATCATTTACTAAAACATTCCTCGAGACCCACTCTATTTATTGGTGAAAACAACATGAAAATCGGTAGGTACTTACAGTAGTTTTTGAGGTTATCGCAATCAAACAGACAGACGCGGTGGAGGACTTTGTTTTATAATATTATATGTCACTACATATTATAAAACAAAGTAGTAATTTAGCCCTATAACGCTCCCACTGCTTAAAAAAATAGTCCTCCTCTCTTGAAAAGGGAGTAGGACGTAATTCATCACGTGGGCGCAGTGGTGTGGTAACTGTCACATGTTTTCAATTTCTGGTTCAAGGACAAATCGGTTTTTTCACGATGCATGTTTCTATTTGCCGTTTTGAAGCAATTAGCCCCCGAACATAACATAACATCACGCCTGTAATCCTTAACGGGTTTGACAGAGGTTTACCAAATATTACACCCACATTTCGCCAGTTATGTTTAACTCTCACGTAATACGGGGCGAGCCTATTGCAATCAACCGAGCATAAATCCAAACTCCGTGGCTGCCACTGAGAAATTCCCGATGGAAAAACCCAATAACATTTTGCCCGACCTGGAAATCAAATCCAGGACCTCATGCTCAGCAGTCGGAATTGCGACCACTAGACTAACATGGCAGTCAAGTCAGTAGTTCTCGAAACACTATAAACTAACACAAACCAGTAAACAATAGGATAAGCATCATATCAATCATACTAAATTTAATTAACTCGATGTCACTTAATGTTCACATTATCACCGTCTCAACAAACAGATAGCGGAACAATGTTGCCCATTAGGCTGCTCATGTAACCTTATTAGGACGAGCCGTTCTGTTATCATCTCGTCGCAAAAGCCACATGATTGTACTAAGTGGTCTCAATTGCACACATTATTGCATTATGACAATTTACCTTGAGCTGACCCTAGTGGCCGGTAGAGGAAATTAACGCAGAAACAGTGTGGGTATCTGGATAAACGTGTAATCTATGTCCTTGACATCATCATCATCTGCTTATCCTTTTTACAATTATGTTGGAGTCGACTTGCTCTCTAACTGGGTGCAGCCGCATACCAATATTTTACAAGGAGTGACTACCTATCTGATCTCCACAACCCGGTTATTACTGGGTAATACGATACCCATTGGTAAGACTGGTTGTCAGACTTTCAGGCCACTATGTCCTTGTTTTTCTCGGTGTTATTGATTCACCCATTTAGTGCATCGTATTTTTTTTTTGGGGATGTGAAATTATCAAATAACCCCTCCCGCTCTTGGGCAGAGCGGAAGGGACTGTCAGACTTCTACTGACTAAAAGCCACCCATGTTCCTTCTTAGCCCTTGCGCCGAGGCCGCGGTATATCTTTCGAACAACCCGCAGCCACGACGGGATTTAGTGCATCCTCTTTACACGTTCGTGGACATGTAAAGTTCATTGCGTCATTCCAAACCGAGGTTCTGAGGTTCGAAGCATAGCTGTATAGGTACTTACTTAAAACTCTTGGTTATCTCAACGCAGTCAATCGTGAGTTTCCGAGTTTGCTAATCGATGTTTCTGTATACACAAAGTCAGTTCTTATTTTTACTATTTTAATGGAAATGTAAAAGTTGATTATGTACGTAATTTAATTATTACCTACGACGGTGACCTACGTTTTCTCATAAGATTTTTTATTTTTTTTATGTGAATGGGCTGCGGACATAAAAAAGGTTGAGAAAATGTAGGTTTTATTCACAGCTGTATACTTACTTATGACTCTGTATTTTTTTCTTACATGAGATCACATAATAATATTTTACCGAACTAAGGAAACAGAAATAATCTTCTACTTACGTTGCGAGTTAATAGGCTTCTTTTGGGTTAGCTCGTTCGATTGTCAACCTCATCTCTGTCCTCAGGACATGATTGTAGGCCCATTTAAATCGTCGAGAAGGAGGTTTGAAAAAGACCTGCTTATTTATCTAACATGCTCTTTATTTGTCCAAAGGTTTTGCCACATGTGGAACCACCAGCAGCCTCACCTATACAACAACGTCACCCACTTAGAATCCGAGATGATGCTGAACAAACAATTCGCCTTAGAACACGGAATCCCCACAAACTCCTGCTACTCCGTATCCCCACATCACTCAGGAGTTTACCCTGTACATGAACCCTTGTATGAGGCGTGGAGGAAAGTGTGGGACGTCAAAGTGACCAGTACGGAGGAGTACCCGCATTTGAGACCCGCTAGGTAAGTTTTGTTTGCCTGTTGTCTATTTGTTCTAACTAATGTAGCTGTTGAGGAGCGTTTAGATCCAACAGTCATGTAAGGATAGTCTTATATACCTAATCAAACGTGAAAATAACACGAACTCTATACTACATTCAAACCTTATGCCTTTGGAGGTAAGCAAAAGCTACAAGTCGATTTCTCTTGTCAGGACTATTATTAAATTCGTGCGTTTAAATGAATTCCTTGAATTTTGTGTTACTCAAAGATACAATAAGTCGTTCTTTTGTTCTCTTTGTCGCTATGAATTTTTATCCATGAAAATCTGACAACCATAAATTCGCATCAATTGTTCAGTATGTGTTCTACTTTCACTCGACTATTATCACCAAGGTTTAAAACAAGATAAGGTTTTACATGTGTATTCCTAAATTATTTTCGAAATTTCAACGGAAATATGTCCTAATTAGAATAGGCGTTGGTGTGTATTTTCCTGTTTTATCAACACACAAGATAAGTGAAAGAGCAAACACTGCGTTAACAACGTCGATTAATTATCGCTACTTATTAAATCAAACCTCATCAGCAGCACAGCCTAAAATCATTAATTATAGTACCGATAACAGCGGATTAGTAACGCACGCAATAAGTGTCCTGTTCACCCAAATGTTTGCGGCCACTGTGCGGCTTCACCCAAACTCATGTTGACCGCAAACGTTGCGTTGCGGGTTGCGAAAACTACTATCTCGATACTCAGGCACCGACAATGAAATTCCAATAATTATATTAATACGGCACACGAGTATCGTTGAACAAAAGTATGTCTGTTCAAAACGTACAAAATGAAATCAATTCTGATTAAAATTGCCGTGTGTGTGGTTGTTATCGGATTCAGGCGGTACGTGCCTTTAATGTTTGTGTATTCTGTGGTTTTTGACTGGATATTAACTCACTATTGGGTCTCATTATATTTGTATGAGATGTCTGCATTGTTTTATTAGAACATTTTATTACAGTATATTAAATCGTACATTTATTTTATTGGAATGAATTTATTAATAGTCTTCTCTTGTAAAAAATACTAGCCTATTACTGTCTTACTGCCCCAGTGCCTGCAGTGCCTCTTAGCATATAGAGCAGACAGATCACCACGCTCAGTCAAGCTCAATTGACTTTTTCTAAACTAAAATCCTTACCTACTTCCTTACTTATATTATAAATGCGAAAGTAACTCTGTCTGTCTGTCTATCGCGCTTTCACGCCAAAACTACTGAACCGATTTAAATGAAATTTAGTACACAGCTAGTCTAGAGCCTGACAAAAGACATAGGCTACTTTTAACGCGAAAAAGAATTGTGAGAGGTTTAACCTTTCGTATTTCGCCGGAACGTAAATCCACGCGAGACACAATGGCTTTTTAATTGTGTCTAATTACACGGCATACGAAAGGTTAAAGGGGGGGATGAAGGGATTAGTTTTGGTCACGATAACCGACATCCAAACGGATGAAGCCGCGGGCAATAGCTAATTAACTATTAGTTCAAGCTTCCTCACGATGTTTTTTTTTCACTGATCTTAATGTGTTACCTGGTAATTAACTACTTGCTTTTGACCACGGCTTCGTCACGTTATTGTTGGAAATTATCCCACGGAGAATACTCGGGAATAATGCAGCTGCCCGTTAGTAAAAGGATTTTCGGAATCGGATTAGTAGCTCCGAAGATTCCCTCCTACATCCTAACGTACAAAGAAAATAACAAATTGTACCTCTCTTTATAATATTCGTTTAGACAAAACAAATACACGTTGATCTGACTATAGGTAAGCACCTTTTCACTGCAGACTTACTGCAATATACACGACGACCTTGTCTGGGTCTGATTCAGTCTTTATTACTGGTCTAATTGATAATCCAGAACAGTAATTGTATCCATGGCATATGCAACAATTACATTTAAACTGCATGCAGTGGGTTATATAACGCTTAGCACTTTCTCTTGACTATTAGCCTGTCTGGCCGCTATTAACATTTGTGTAGCTGGCTTTCGAGGATCGGGTTTCTATTTAGTCTTAAGTGTCACATTGAGAACTGGAGCTCATGGCTTAATAATAACTGCCACTCGGGTCGATTTTTAGGTTAAGTCGTGCTTGATTAGGTTGATCTGTGGATGGGTGACCACCCATTACATACCGAGTTTTTTCCGTGCCTCGGAAAGCACGTTAAGCTGTTGGTCCTGGCTGCCATAAAAAGATCTTTGGCAGTCGTTATAGTTAGTCAGTGACCTGAAAGTCTGACAAACAGTCTTACTAAAAGAATGTAAAATACTGGTATTCAGTTGCATCCGGTTGGATTGGAAGCCGACCCCAATATAGTTGGGAAAAGGCTAGGCAGATGATGATTGAGAACGGGTATTAAACCGAAATCCTCTTGTAGTAGTAGATATTACGATCAAAGAGCCAAGTTTATTTCGCGTTTTTTCACAATTCTATTTCGATTACTGAACAGCTCATAAGTGCAATGTTTTCTGACCTAAAGAGAGGGGAAGTGGGATTTTACTCAATATTACTTCGGTTTTATGTACAAAGTGCTTAGATGACAGCTGTATGATGGGGCTTTTGACAATATTTGCCCCATCTATTGTCGAAAGAATCCATAGAAAAGTGTAGCCTACTGATTATCCGTAACTTTAAACTATTCAAAATCGTAAACCAATACTGGTTTACAATTTAAAGTAGTGTAATCTCTGCTCACTCTCCCGGGAGAACCAGCACGATACGTGTATGCGCTAATATGCAGCTTTACATATTCATGTGTCGTTGTTAAAATTATGTGTGTTTAATATTGTGCTCGGGTGTGTACATAAGTGCATTCGTACGTAAATACCTGGTCGCTTTGTCTCTCAGTACGCGCTCTACAATTAGATAAATAGTAATAATAGTACCTACATACTGCGATGTGTTCCCATGTTCATGTATGTATGAGACGAATTGGTCTTGCAGCGTTCGAATCTGAACCTAATGTTAAAAATTAAAAGTTGTAAATGTTAGGATTAAAACTTATTTTTGCTGGAGTGGTATGCAAGTTTTCAAGTTAAGCGAATTTAGTCTCAAGACCCAGAACAGAATCAATTTTGCAGTTGAATGCTAGTGCTTGTTATATTTGTAAGATATACAGGGTAGCTGATTTGGAACTAGAAGCCGTGCCGTATTATTATAAAGACAAATATCTGTGCCCAATCAGGCTTGTCATCTTTTTATTAAAAAAAACAGCTGCACAGTTATTTACACCGTACATGTTTTTTTCTCGTGATCAGTTCATGAATAGGGGCATCGTTACCGCCAAAAATAGTCGAAAAAGCCGGAACACGTGAAAGAAACCTTAAACAACCTTCTTCTTAGCGCTTCTTATTTTGAGCCGAGTCAATTGATAAATTATATTGGCATAATATTATATGTCAATATTAAAATTGACTCGGCTCAAAATTTGATGACGAGTTCGGCATTTTCAGTTGCGTCCATCTGATCCTGTGATGTGCAAATAACAGGACAAGCAGGACATTATTACCTTAATGTTTAAGGTTACTACTATATATACTAAACAAAGACAATTCTAATTAAAACCTCCCCTACAGGTTACGACGAGGTTTTCGACATAGAGGTGTAATGGTGCTTCCACGACAAACCTGCGGGCTCTTCACACATACGCTGCTTCTTGAGAGGTACCCTGGGGGACGCCATCGTCTGGACCGGTCCATTCAAGGAGGGGAATTGTTTCAAACTGTCATCAATAATCCTGTAAGTATATAAATAGCTTCACTCGTTATGTTGTACCCTAATGGGTGCAATAAGTAATCATTGTTTGATTCTCACCAAAGATAAAAGCTTTTTCAGCAATCATTTATACTTTATCATCATCATCATCATCAGCCTATAATGTTCCCACTGCAGGGGCTCAGGCCTCATCTCTAGGAGAGACTATAATCCACCACGCGTGCCCAGTGCCGGTTAGAAGATGTCACATGTCTCCGATTTTTTTAGTTCTAAGACATGCCGGTTTCCTCATGATGTTTTCCTTCACTGTTTTTGAGAGCAGTGGTGATAAAATAAATTACACAAAGTAATGGGCCTATCTGGGTTCGAATCCACGACTTACTGTGCGTAAGTCGGGGCCGCAACCACTGGGCCACCACCGCTCTCACCATTTATACTTAATGTAACTTATTTTGAGGTACAGAATACGTACAGTCACGAGGAATGTCTTGAAAAAGTTCAAACGCGAATTTTCGTAAACTATTGATTGTAACTTTGAAATATTACCTACTTTGTGATAATATGGGTTCAAACATATTAGTTTAGTTACGTAACATGTAAATGACATCAATATAGTAGGCGAAAATTACTTTTCAAAGTGAAAATATTGGTGTTCGTGACTGTACATGACAGCTATGTGATTTACACCTTGAAACCTATAATTACGGTCAACTCCGAATTCTAGCCAGACCTATGAATTATAATGGTTTGTACCATAAAAAAAATATGATTTGAAACCAATTAAATAACAAACATAAACACGTTCACTCGATCTACGATCAGGAATTATTTCCCTAATCATTACAGACTGAAATGACTAAATACAGTCGTCAAAGTGAATCGAACTTCAAATGACTTATCACGAGATTCTGAATAGGTGTGCAGATTATACATTCCAACCCTCAGATTTGCACAGTAAAGCAAGCTGCCTAAAATACTCAATCCCGAGCTGCCTCCTTTCAAAGCTGTTTACGTCAAAATTGTTGGGCTACTGTATAGAGATAGTTAGGCTGCGGTCCCATTGAGACCTATTAAGCAGTTAGTAGCTAGATGATATTTTGTAGTTCAAGACGAAGTTCTAGATACAGGGTTTTAGGATTACGATAGTTTGTTAGTTTTTGGGACACACATTATTTACTAACTACTCTCAGAGGTGGAGCACTGGTGGCCCATTGGTTGCGGCCTCGACTTACGAACAGTAAGTCGTGAGTTCGAACCCATGCAGGCGCATTACTTTGTGTAATTTATTTCATCACCACTGCTCTCAAAATGGTGAAGGAAAACGTCGTAAGGAAACCGGCATGTTTTAAAACCAAAAAATTCAAAGACATGTGACATCTACCAAACGCAAGGGCCCGCGTGGTGGAGCCCATCCCTTTCCTAGACAGGAGGCCTGAGTCCCTGCAGTGGGAACATTATAGGCTGATGATGATGACTTTCAGAGGAATTCGTGGCTAAACAACAGGAGCCGCTCATCTAAATCTACTGGTCAAGCCGCGCTTTCCTCCTAGGTTGGTCCGTGGATGCGTGACATACCTTGTTACTTCCGTGCCTCGAAAAGCACGTTTAGCTGTTGATTCCCGCCACGACTTCGCTCGAGTTACGGTAAAAAATCATCCGACGTTTTAAAAATAGCCAATGAGACTCGCGAATAATGTTGCTTACCTACTATTTGTGAAAGAATTTTCGGAATCGGATCAGTTACAAAGAATACACCCAACGTACTTACGTCGTAAGTTTGGATAAACTTACAACGTTTAGGTACGAGGGTACTTCATATTATTAGTATAGCCTTGCACTTTGCCCGCGACTTTGTCCGCAAAATTTTGATATCTCGGTTTATATGCATAATGTATACCCTATAACACCCTCGAATAATGTATGAAATGTATCCTTCTACCAGTGCAGTCATAATATTTTTAGTACCGATGATTATCGATCTGTTCATCGAGTATCCGATGAGGTAAATTTTTTTTGTAAGTTGGTATGAGTTATGTACCCCTACGTACTAGCTTACACACAAATATTACCTCAATCATTATCACTAAAATACGGCATATCTACCTATGTTTCCGACTTCAGTGTTAATGATAGTATAAGTGACGATGTCAGTTTAAAACCGATTTTTTTTTCCTATTTATAATACTAGTATACATTATCCAACTATGTAATAGTAAATAGTTATCAACGAGACCGCACCCTTACCTTGTGCCACTACTTCGGCCCGGCCAGCTGCCTCGACCGCTCCATTCAGCGAGAGAACTCTTTCATACGGTCATCAATAACCCCGGAGCACTTGACATGTTTGCGCTAATATCAAGCCTGTCTAACTTCTTTGTGATATTAATAAATGGCGCCGTGTCTGATTTCTTTGCTTTCAAACGACGTACGACATACTTTTAGGAATAGTTTCGTAGTTGTCGTATCTCTATTTATTACGCTTTGTTTTCGTCATTTTCTTTTCCCAGTATGAAATCATCAGAATGTCTTTTTGTCTAATGACGTTTTTACAAATGCTTCTGCTATAGTAGCTTTCGGGCAGACTTCTTATAAATACTACCTACCGAAGCACGTATGCTACTTTAACAAAACATTTAGTTAAATTGGCATCTAAGCTAAATAAACTTTTGGGGAGAAAATTTTCTGCGTTGAAAGCAAGCTAGAAATCTTGAAACTCAAGCAAACAGATTTGATTTCTAGTATGTACGCAAGGTTTTGTAAATGCAATAGTATTGTAAGTCCTCTACAAATCGTAACAATTTATTTTTTTTCCTTTCTTCTAACTCAGCATCATCTTCCTCTCCTTATCTCATGCTACTTGGAGTCGGCGCAACACGTTTTCTTCTCTCATTCTCCCCACTTGATTGTTTTTTTCTAATTGATGTTTAAAAAATATATAAATTGCATCGACAGATTCTGATAACAGCCCTACCTATCGATATAATATAATGACAGTACTTGTTACTCGAACCACTTGTACACGTATTGACGCGAACAGTGAATAGCAGTAACCGACAAACCGAATAAATTGCGCATACAGTCGGCTCAATAAATATTGTGACTACTTCAGTCCCCACATTGTGTTTCAAAACAAAAGCGTGTGTTACGAGATGAATGGACTAACGAATTGTATCATTACTCTCATCATGCACTAGTTTTAGTGCATTATGTATGGACCAAATGTTTTGATGCTCTTTGTAGTTTGTGTTAGTAAGCTTTACTGGCTGACATGTCGTTTTATAGAGGGACTCGCGGATAAATAATTATAGCTGTACGCGTCTATATTCGAAGTTACACACTAAAGGTGTTCCCCGTGCCTCGAAAAGCACCGTTAAACCGTTTACTTATACCAACTTTCATCTGTTGATCTTTGACGAGCAGTCAGAAGTCTAAAGACGAACAACCAGTTTCTCCTAGAGATATCGAGTTACAAAAAAAAGACATCATTTATCACATAACATCACGCCTGTAATCCCTGAAGGGTTAGGCAGAAGTGTGCCTAAAAGTACAATCACACTTCGCCCGTTTAATTTAATTTTCTTGTATGAGAGGACAAGCCTATTATCAACTGGGCACAAATCTATACTCCGCGGCTGCTACTGAGAAATTACCCAATAACAGTTTGCCCAACCCGGGAATCGAATCCAGTACCTCATGATCTTTTGCGATCGTTAGTCGCGATTGCGACCACTAAACCAAAGAGGCAGTCCATCACACCATCACATCATCATTAGCCTTTATGCCACATGGCTTATCTCGCTCAAAATCTCCATACTCAAACAATCCAATTTCTCTGTAGATCAACGTGTTCATGACGCACATGTCGAACTACGGCAACGATCGCCTGGCGCTGTACACCTTCGAGTCGGTGGTGAAGTTCCTACGATGCTGGACCAACGTCAGGCTAGCGTCCGCGCCGCCGCTTGCCTTAGCCGATAAGTACTTCCAACTGAGGCCTGATGAACTGAATCCATTGTGGGGGGTGAGTACTAACGAGATTGTTTTTATTCTTTGTATTTTGTATAGGATAGCTCCTTTGACCAGGTGAATAAAGGATGGAATTTAAATCGTCAGACGTGCGCTCACCGTATGGTACAGTCACGAACACTAATAGGTATGCACACACGCAGCAAGTTCGAACCTGATTTTCTCGTGAAACAACAGTTTCGACGAAAATACCTATTTAGTCATAGTATGAGTTCGAAAATGTTATGTCCGTAACGACACAAGATAACAATCCATAGGTACAGTAAGAGAAAATCACTTTAAAGTTGTTATCTGTATAAATATTAGTGCTCGTGACTGTACGTAGGTCGCGAAGAAGTATCGCATATTGAAGAGTGAGCTCAAATCACATATCCTGCATGGAACATCGCGTATATAAATCTTTGCAGCTGGTATTTTATTCTGGTAGTTTTGTGAAATTAATTGTCAGTTTAATTCATAATCTTCCTGGCTTGCAATTTTGACGTAAGACCGTCGTATGTAATTGTAATTATGTAACATAAAGAGCACAAACAAAAAGCTTGCTGAACCTATAAGTTACCTTAACCACAGATTTATAACTCCTAAAACAACGTCATTTATGGAACAGCTGTCTAACGTAAAGAAGAAACCAAACCAAAATAGCACATCAAACAAACATTTTAACGTTCACAATTCCATTTCACTCAATTTAAATCAATTTAAATTAAGATCATTACGTAATCGAAGAATTGAAATCTAAACTTCCTAACCACATTAGCTAAACGTTTTTGTTCATGCGATGGAAATAGATTGTGGTTCTAATGTGCCGCGATCGATCACTCCATGTATGTAGATAGGTATGACGTATTAATATGACCGACTGGAATCTTGTCTTTTATGTTTTCCTGGTAGCTCAATAAAAAAGATGAACAAAAAGTGTTCGAAAATATTAAGCCACTTTTAAAAACTATATTAATTATTGATCTATGAGAAAAATTATATCTAAATCCACTATTGAAATAAGCGTCTGAAATTATTACTGGTCACCCATTTATGTTTTCCTGGTAGCTCAATAATCAATGAGGTGCAAAAAAAGTGTGCGAAAATATTAAGCTGCTTTATGAATTGCTCTAAAAATGTAATCAAAATCTTGATTAAATTTGAATTGATATGAGCGACTGCAATTATCACCCATAATATATAAAGATTCCATTCATATTTTCCTGGTAGCTCAATATTCCAGCAGGTGCAAAAAAACTGAGTGAAAGCCGCTTTTAAAAGCTATATAAATTGCTCTTTAAGTAAAAAAAAAACATAATCCACTATTGATATGAGTGACTGAAATTATCACGTGTTTCCATGCATGTTTTCCTGGTAGTTTATAATCGAGCACGCGCTTTGATCAATATTAATGCTTCATAAAGGCCGAACATATCAACAAAATAAGCTGAATAATAATTGCTTATATGAAATGGGTTGTGAAACTCGTTGAGGTCAGACAGGCAGTCGCTTCTTGTAAAATACTGGTATGTAAATAGCTGCATATGGTTAGCCTGGCAGAAGATGATAATTTTGTAACTCAATTTATCAGATCAAATTGTAAGGAAAGCAAAATAAACTGAAGAATCGCAAGGGATCGATGCTGATCATTCTTGTCATTGGCGTCTATTTATTGTTCCTGAAAGTTTGATCCAAGGCCCGTAGGCAATTTTCGAACTGTGGAAAGTTCTTTGCAGAAAAACATTTTTATAGGTAAAGTAAACTACTTAACATCGCGTATGTAATCACCGAAGGGTTAAGCAGAGGTGTACCGAATAGTATACCTACTCACATTTCGCCAGTTATGTTAACGTCTCAAGTAATAGGCGGCGAACCTATTGCCATTAACCGGGCGCAAAGGCTTCGTAGCTACTGAGAAAACACTTTGCCCTACCTGGGAATCGAACCGAGGACGTCATGCTAAGCAAAAAAACTATGCTCAGTAAAATAAACTTTATGTAAATATTATGGAAAATAAAAGTACTGTACATGATTAACAAAGAATTGTACAAAATTACATCAGTCTACACTACTTACGTTATCCACATAATTGTTAGAAATAACAAAATGAGTTAACCCAATATTAGCCTAGTAGAATATCTATTAAACACATAACTTGTTAGTGCGATGGAACTAGATAGCGACACTAATGTATTGCCATCGATCAATTCGATGTATTTATATGACCGACTGGTCTGTCGCGCGCGTCCTGTTCAACCCACCGCGCAATTTAGCGGTAAATTGTTTATTTGTGACTTAGGGATTAATGGTGTATCGTAGCGTGTGTATCAGTTTATCGTTTTAAAGCTGTTGCAATTGATAATGATTGTATGTAGTGAAGGATTGTCAAGCTGATAGAAAAATACTCTTCTTCTCTTCTCGAAAAAAATCTAAATCGTGGTTTGTAATATGAAAATAAGTCTTCAAATTCAAGCATAGATTTATTTATACATAGACTAAACTGTAATCAGTTTAGTTTTGTAGGCCACGTTATCGTATAGATCTAGCGTTTTATGTTATTTTCTTATATTCAGACTTCGAGGCTTTTCCGTTGATAATATCTCAATGAAGCATGTAACATCGAGCTGACCCAAATATGTAAATTATCCTTTATCAAAATTTGGTTTTCTAGAGAATTTGAAACAAGGCTTTTATGTAGTTATGTACAAAGCCCCGTACCTAGAGAAGGTTAACATCGTACATTGCCCATCAAATTAACAAACGCGTCGAGGATCTCAACCACAATTATGTACGAGTACCCACGCTTCCAAGCAAATTTCATATTCATCCTATCCTCCATTACGTCACGAGTAAAACAAAGGAACTCGATTTTATTCAGTCGCTGCCTATATAACACGGTTCTTACGTCTGAGTGCACACAAAGTTGAATCCTTCCATGGCTTTGACAGTTGGAGTTCTGAATTTATTAATCAGTTATTCTATTTAACAAACTTCGATGAGTCCTTTGATGCAAATAAAATAGACTGCTAAGAGACGTCGGTGGAGGAGCGTCTACTATTGTAGTCGAATCAATTAACTTTCTGTCACTGTTTGACAGTTGCTCTCACCATTTCCGCTCCAATACACCCGGACCGTAAAGTTGGAAAATTTTCATCATAAAAGACAATGACCAAAATTGAAATGTTGTAGACATTAACACAGCAAATCGTATTTCAATAAAGCTTTATTTATTTTATTATTTGGTAAGAACTAAAAAAAATTTTGCCTGCTCTGTCCACACTCTTGAGCAAAGGCCTCCCTCTGGAGTAGAGGAGGGCCACTATGTCGCGAAACCGCTAATCAGATTAATTAAATAGAGAGATTATTAAAATGAGATTTTAGGACTAAATGTAGAACTAACTATCAAAAGTGTTAATTTTTTTTAAAATAATGGATCCTACTTTTTCATTTCAATGGATTTACTGTATTCCATTTTGAATTAATATTATATTGTACCAAATTTTTATGTTTTCGTTAACGACCGCCAAGAAAACCAACTACTGCTTCATATATTTTGGTATTTGGTTTTTGAAAGATTAAAATAAATAAAAAATTAAAATAAAGACAAAATAGGAATGAAAATTTTTGTTGCTAAGTTGCTTCGAATAGCTCTTAATTTAGCTAGTAATTCATATTTTACGGGCAACAAAGCGAGTAAACAATACATGAAAAGCAGGCAACATTGAGTACGTATGTACTGTACATACATTATATGAATATGTGAACATTTCAGATGTACATTTTAATGAACCTATAATTTTAAAATGTAGGTAGTTATTATTAATTTAACTTTATAATGAGGTTGTGACGTCATTTCGCTACACAGCAACTAAATACGATTAAAATTCTGTTATTAATTAATCACTATAGTATGAACCCTTTAAATCATTTTGACATATTAAAATGGTTAAATGTAACGATAACAAAGTTTAACGTCGATGCAACAACCCGTGGGTAGGTAATTAATTTTATCGATAGGTCTGAACACCGGTTCTAGTTCCGCGTTATCAAAAGGGCAAGGGTCTCCAAATCATACTGTTATCCTATTACATAAAATATATTAATCAAAGTTTGGTAGATTTGACATAGATATCACAACTTTTTCGCGGTTCATTCCTATCTTCTTTGCTAGTGGTTGATAACCGACTGCTAACTGAAGGGTTTGATTCTCGGGTCGGTCAAGTTGTTTTTGGGTTTTTTTATTTAGAAATCTTTCAGTAGCTGCCACAGAGTCTGGATTAATGCCTAGTTGATTGCAGTCACATGGGACTGAAACATAACTGGCAAATCTGTGTGATCTATAAGTACTCCTCTGCCTAACTCTTTTGAGATCACAGTCGTGATAATAGGTTGTTAATCAAAATTTGATAGTTTTGACGCAGATATAACAATTTATCCGCTATTCATGACAATCTTATATGCACGAATGGCCCCATACTCTCATATATCGTTCGCACGACAGCACGAACTTGTGAGAAACAATATGCATGCCGCGAGTTTTAATATTTTATTGGGTTCCGAGATATGTACGATATCATTGGAACACGACAGAGAAATTGAAAATACATCATATTTTGTGCGGCGGAACGTAAAAGCTCTTGTTTATTGCTCAGATAAAACTAGAATTTATATTGCATTCATTCGAAGACGATACGTCGTGTTATAACTTTAAAATTGAAATATTGGGAATTATTTCGTAGAATCAGGTTTTATTGTTTGGTAGGTACCTACCACAGAACAGATAAAAGAGAACCACTTTTATCTGTTCTATGGTACCTACTCGTACCGGTCAATAGTAATGTGTGATCATAACGACACTCGGGGGGTTAAATGATAAATGATGTTTATTTTGCAAATAAGTTTTTACAAACACTTATACATGTCACTTTTTTTTACCTTACTAATAGAAATTACATCACGTAGTATTGAAGTATGGGAGAAAATAATCGAGAAATGATTGCGAGAGGAGAGTGAGATTACTCAAAATCAGTTTGGGTTCGAGTTAGATAGTTGTAACCTAAACTAAGCCATTTTTTCGGGGTAGCCTAATCTCGTTATTGCGACCAATTATGTCAACTGATCACTTATGATACATCTTATGCATTTAATTGTTTATACTAATTGAAACACGTTCTTGGGTGTTTTTAAACACATATTCTTTGTGCATTGTTCAGTATTTTATTTTTACACAGCTAAGTTCGCGTTCCAATTAACCATAGTTCGCTGCAAAGTTTTATGGAACCATTATCATTTCGCGCTAATGTACGTGAAACCAGAAAATGGTTCACCATTTATTTTGAAATAGACTAAACTGTTTGCTTCCATTTGTATTGAATACAGTGAAGGCTTTTGGACTAACAAAAACTATCGGAAACAATTCTTAAAAATTAATTTCATCAAAATGATATGAATTGCAATTTCAATAGTTTATTCTACGATTCATTCGGGTGGCGGGTAGCAACTAGATGAGAGTTGCCGGGAATGTAGCGTACGACTGAAGATACCTATATGGAGCAGTGGACTGCTATTAGACTGATGATGATGATTCTACGATTCCGATGAATTGTGTTCAAATAACCAACTGTGCTCTACTCTAATCTTAATAGGGCCGGTTTCTGAAAACCTGTTCGTCATACGTTAGTCTGTTAGCCAATTATTATGGTAAAGCCTTTCACAAACAGTAAAATTAAACTTGATAATATCAATTTCTAATAACTCTTTTTATCTCTTAGAATCCCTGCGACGACATCCGCCACCGTCGAATCTGGTCGAAGAGCAAATGGTGCGGAACCCTACCTCGACTGCTGGTCATAGGGCCACAGAAGACGGGCAGTACTGCCTTGTACACTTTCCTGGCCATGCATCCAGCCTTAGCACCGAACTTGCCAAGCCCTGCCACGTATGAAGAGCTCCAGTTCTTCAACAATAACAATTATCTCAAAGGACTTGATTGGTAAGTCAATTCATTCAAATTATCTTTACATAATTGCACTGAAATGTATATAGGGTGTAAAAGTACCCTTAACGCAAACTAAGGGCACTTGTTCTCCCCACCACTGCGATCATATTTTTGTTCTAGACCATACCTGGGAACCCCCTAGTTACGGAGATATTGGGGGTCAAAGTTCCAAATTTTTCACAGCTGTTTTTGTAAATACTAGTTTTTGAGGTTATAACTTTACTTAAATTACCTCCATGACCCGTTTACTATTCAAAGCATCCAATAGTACAATGTTTTAAGAGTGCTACATTGAGTTTTACCGTAAATGATGATGTGATTTTTGACTCAAAAAAAAAATCGTTTCCCAGCAAAAACTTTTGCGTAGGGGTACTTAGTTTGATGTACAGAATGCTTGGTTAACGGCTGTGTGATGGGTTGATTTACACACTGTATACGCAGAAACTTTTAAAAGTGATTCTTTCCTACAGCATAGATTAACGTTTTGTGTTTTCACAAACATAGTATTTTAGAAGCCATACCTATTATGAAATAGGTTCTTTAACAAAATAGAAACCGTCATTTCACGAGAAAATCGCGGTTGAACTTTGATAAGTGTATACATACTCGTGTGTCCTCGTGACTACTTTCAGCCATCTTTAGTAATGAATACGACAAATATAACTCTGGATTTATTTACTCTGTAATCTGTACCTTAAGAGTGCACGGATCACGACGGAATGACAGAATTAAAAGGTACACCGGCAATGCCAGTATGCTCATCAGTAACAACTTCTGATTACTGGTTATATGAATGGAAAGCAAGCTACTTGCACTTATTTTGTGTGTTACATGCATGTGTATTTCTAGTTTGTATTCTAGAGGTTGCGTGGTTGCGGCATCCACATATTCAACTTGCGCTCCACCGCTTGCCTCCTTGGTTGCGATTCTCTTTTACTTTTTTTAGCTTGTGTTTCGAAGAGCAAGCGGTGCGGTGTTCTACCGCGGTTCTCAGCAAAGAGGCCACTTCAGACTGCAGAACCGCGCTATAAACATTCCTCACCACACACTCAGCGGTCGAAGCTTTCCTCGCTAGTCCTAAACACACGCGAAAATTCTCTGTGCAAACAGAAGTTTTTTTTTTCAATACACGTACTCTAAATGTGACTTTTATAGTACCGCTTTTAGGTTCACAATGCAGTGTATTTCTACTTTGCATTCCCTCACTAGTGAGTGTTACAAAATATAAAATATGTGAAATTTAATTAATATGTCCTACGTAAATGAGTTGAAAATCGTCGTTTTATACCCGTAAGCGTTTGACATTACTCACTTGCATGAACATGTAGGTACTACAGCATAAATTTTCCCGGGGCACACACAATATTAATTCATCGAAATGTCGACCAACATAAGACTTCACATTTAACAAACATTTCAAAAAGCTGTTAAAGTTAACAAATGTCCACGTTGCCACGAGCCACGTGAAAAATTTCCACAATACATTTTCACTTTTTCCACCAATTTATTAGGCGCGTCCAGCACAGTTTTCCGGGAAAATATATTTTAAAACAAGATATGTATCTCGGGTGTGCGGGGTTAATTATTCTATTTACTTTATTTTAATGTTCTCTTTCTACGCGATTCTCATTTGGGTAAAAAGTATGAACTGTTTAAGTATGCCGGCGGCGGTTACAAAGCCCACGTATATTTTAGAAGTGGCGTGACGCGTTACATCGCATTAATATAACAGCGAGGTACGCTTAAATTAAAGTATTATACGAGCTACATTTAAGTTAATATTCTAACGAGAGTCCTGGGGAAATACGACGGAACTATTAATTAGGCGTTACATCTGTCGAGTTCGGTATTCCTGAAGGATTTAGTTGAAGTTTAAGGAGTATTTATACCTATACCAAGTTTGGAACTTTTAGGTCTCGTATGTAAGGGGACAAGCTCATCGTCGTTAATCGGGCACAATGCCAATCCTGAACAGTTAATGCTGACAATTTTCTTCCTAGAATTTTCAATAATACCTAGTGGTTCTAGGGATTGAAGCCAAAACTTCCCACTTCAGTGACCGCGCTAGCGACCGCGGGTCCAATGAAGCGCTCATGCCAACTATTAAACCCCCACGAATAATTAATTAATGCGGCTACAAAACATTCCAGGAAATTAATATTGCCGATATTAAAAGTTTTGTTTACCGAACATTGTAGTTTTTACCACAATATGTAATTTTGTGTATCGAGAAAATCAATAACCATTAAAACTCTAACGACGGTAACACTCCTATTCACCACGAGCATTCGCTTGATAATTTTGTATTGTAAACATATTTTATATAGGTAAGTGTAGTAGAGAATTCCTAATTATTTTTCTAGTTTGTATTTACATTTCGGGATTGACTATTCGTGGTGTAACGATTGCTAGCGTAGCAAATTCGCGAAGGAAATGCTCGTGATGACTATAAATTATCATCATTCTCTTGCCCTTATCCCAATTTATTTGGGTTCGTCATATCAGTATACACCTCTCTTCTAGTCATATAATTCTTCACACAGTCCATCCATCGTTTATTTCGTTATGTTCTACTCTTATAGACATCTATATTCATTCTCAACATTTCCCACACTACATTTCCTTATTACTCCGCAACACATATCCATACCAAAATAATCGACTATCCTTCAACTTTTCAGTCACCACCGGTGGCTTTTTCAGACCATAAATATAATCCAAATGAAAATTGAGGAATGTATGTACCTATCTGATGCATCAGAACTTTTTATTAAATAACAGATTTTCTTAGTTTGTATTTCCGTTTCCGAAGAAGAAAGAACTATGTTGTGGCACATTGGTATTGGAAGTTTATGGCTTTGAAGGCTGTTATCGCGATCGAACGGGAGACGGCAGTAAACCGACTGCAGCCATATTGCAAATAGAGGTCTTGAGCATACAAAAATACCGAAGGCCAAGTAAATTTATGTAAAACCCAACAAGTAACATCTCGAAGTGTAATGTAACAGAATTTTCTTTCCGAGGATTTTTCTTATGGGTTACGTTTTCACTTCCTAATACAACATATATATAAAAAATTATAGTGAAAATAGTTCTTTTAACTCTTAAGTTAAATTACCTGAAGGGCGTTTTGTGAAATTAGGAGTCAAAATTGTATCGATAAACAATATGACAGCGTTTCTTATTAAATGTTATGAGCACTTATGAGCACACGCCAGAAGATCGTTGCCACACCATGTTGTTTCCGTCAAGAAAAACTGAAGCATTTTCTTGAATAAATAAATCGTTTTAACTATGTCCACTGGGTATGTAATAGTAGGTGGTTTAAGCGATAGTAAGACCCTGTATTGAGTATACCTTCTGTACACATTTGTATCCCGAACTTGATCCAATCGGTCTTTACCCGTCAATGTTATTTACCGTTTTATTTCTTTGATTTGAGCTTCATGGAAATGGTTCCTTTTCTTTACACAATGCGTTTAACTTGAAATTGAAGTGCGGAAGTGTTCACGATGAAATTGATTAAAAATTTCCTTTGTAGTCATGTCACGTCTATTCAGCATATTAACTCTTCCATGTATCTTTTTCTTCAACGATTTAGAGATTAAATAACGGGTCAGGATCAGTAGCGGGTTAACTATTTGATTTGTAAATTACTGATGGAACCCTTACCAAAGATCAATGGTCGCCTCTCTTTCGGTTTTCCGAACAAAATGTGACATAATTAACACATAACCAAGTCATAAAGTAGTAGTAAGTGTTACAGCCAGTCTTACATGGGGTATCATATTACCATAGTACTACTGGGTTGTGGAAGTCAGATAGGCAGTCGCTCCATGTAAAATACTGGTATTCAGCTGCATTCGGTTCGACTGGAAGCTGACCCCAACGTGATTAAGAGATGTCAGCAACATTGCAGGGGCAAGGGCCGACGCCTGTCGGGGCTGCGGTTTGTTCGAAATAGATACCGCGGCCTCGGACACAACGAGCTAAGAAAGAACATGGGTGGTTTTTAGTCAGTAGAAGTCTGACACTCCCTACCGCTCCGCCCAGAGCGGGAGGAGTCATTTGATGATAACACACCCTCCAAAAAAACCCCCCAACATAGTTGGGAAAAGGCTAGGCAGATGATGATGACACATATAAACGCATGAGCTCGTGTGCGTAGTAACCTAACCTGTTAAAAGGGCTGTCTATAAACGTTACTTGAAGCAAAAACATTCATTGAAACAAATCCAGACAGAACCATTACACTACACCCTGCACCAATTAATCTTAAAACCATTATATCCTCAACCCCACTCAGTAACTCTTTGTGAAAAATTACTGAATAACTCATGCGTAATCTAATATTATCAAGTTTAATAACGGAACTAGCGGTAGCTCTGAAACATGTTCATCAAACAGTGTTCGTCAGCGCAGCGAGTGAAGCTGAATCAACTCAACACTACGGAGGCATGGCCACAGAAGGTTTTAATGCTTTCAGCGAAAGCTTTTCTCCTTATTTCAATGGCGTCACAGAATGTTACAATGCGGATTTAATGGGGAGCAAGTCTGGTGCATGTTAATGTGCATTTTGGTGAATGGAATTTAAATAGCTTTTACACTTACAGAAGTGTTCGTTTAACAGTAATTGTTGAGCTTAAGTACCTATAGTTTTGGATTCACATTGATAGCACACTCTTATGTAACTGAGTATTTTTTTTGTTTCTTTGGTTTCAAATAATTATGTTATACGCCTCCGTCATCCCACTGCTGGACAAAAGCCTGTTCCTACGACTTCCATTTATGTAGATCCAGGGCTAAAAACTGTCCTATATTAATAGGACAGTTTTTTTTTTGGATGGTGGGAAATCTTCAAATTAATGACTCCTCCCACTCTGGGCAGAGCGGTAGGGAGTGTCAGACTTCTACTAACTGATAACCACCCATGTTCCTTTTTAGCCCTTTGGTCAAGGCCGCTGTATCTCTTTGAAACAACCCGCAGCCCAATATAGGACTACTAACATACTACATGTATTAGAAAGGTGTGGTCATGTTTAAGGGGGTGATTCAGACAATGAAACTGAACCAATTCTCCTTTTCCACACATTTTTAAATCCGCTGTGCCATACATTTTGACCGTATAAGTATTGCAGTTGCGTAGGAAACAGCTGGTTTTAAAAACCGATGAAAAATGTAGATGAAATCTGGCTCAGAATTATGTACTTAATACCAATGATAACCGTTTTCGCGTCGGTGTCCCGACCACCCCTTATATCTTTTTGATACACACTATACAAGTACATCGAAATACCGCAAAAAATCGGTTAATCAACCGTATTTATTCGAAAGCATCATCAATATAAATCACATGAGTTTCTCGCAAGATTCTGCATAATAAGCCCGTAAGAAGACTCATGTTTATTCAATGTGTAGCCTAGATAAGTTCTAGACCACTAGGTGAACCGAAGCACGTATATTACCTTGTTAACTTCGTACGTGTGTGGCAAACAGGCACGCTTTCACATTCCTCCTTCCTTTGACAACCAATGAGAAGATTGGATCTCGATAAATGAACGGCTAATTAGGCATACAGACCTTTAATCTTTCATTGAATTCATGAAAACAGATCGTCGTGAATGAAAATCAACTCTCTCTGAAAAGGATTAGGGTTATTCTTTGAATAATTTTCAACGCAAGATTTATTACATTGAATAAAATACGTTAAATAGCCATATATTTTTTGAAGGATATTATTATAAGTAATAACGTGGCTAACCCCAGAGCCTAGACTAAATATTCAATTACGGCTCAACAGGTAGTAATGAATAAACTAGGTGCTATTATATTGATTTTGTATTGAACCGTATTACCTAAGTATTAGCGTCTACTGTTCTGTGCCATATTTCTCACTATACTTAAGGATAATGGCTTGAGTTATTATGGACGCCATGCAATAGACAAAGGAAAATCGATTGATGGCCTTACTTACGCAGTACCTAGCGCATAAGTTGCTATGAGCTAAAATAAGCACAACTATATCTGTAACTAGTATTTTGCCCTGCGTCTACAAAAAATGTTATAGTTTGACAAATATGCATGATTTAAATTGTACTTTGACTCCTAAGACACATCTAATTTAAGAGTCAGAGTATCTAAATTATTGTAACCTAGTTTTTATGCCTTAAATGCTTTTCTTCTGATAATGTATCTTGTATTCTGATGACTTTTGGTGAAATAACAAATTTCTTATTATGAATATATATTTTAACCCTATAGCACCCACGAATAATGTCCCTGTCTAAGAATTGGATCATTATAGCCCCCTACATACAAACTTACAAACAAATTTTACCTCTTTAAAATATAAGTATACCTAATATTTTAAAAGAAAAAAATTACCTGAGCGTAATGACCTTTTGTAAGCTCTTTCTGAACAGATCAACCCGATTTTCCGCCGATAAGTTAGGTCACGTTCTATGATATAATGGGTATTAAACTACCCTTAACGACGCCGAAAAGTTGTTCTTTCTTCCCGTCTGCATCATTGCAGTTTTTTTTTGTTCTAGACCAAACCTATTTACCTTCTTTACGTTAATAAAGGGGGTCAAAATTCCAACTATCTCATAAGTTTTTAATGTTCACTTTACTTTAAATACCTTCATGAGTACCCCGTACTATTCAATGTATCTATCAGCAAAATGTTTTGCGTATGTCATAGTGCGTTACATTGAGTATTGCCGTAAAACGTGATTTATCACTCCCTCCCCCCCCCCCCTCCCAAAAAAAGACGTTTCCTAGCAATATTTTTTGCGTATAGTCACTTACTTTAATATACAAGTATGCTTAGTGACGGATTCGTGAAAGGTCTGATTACACTTTGTATTTCACTAGGTAGGTTGCAATCTGACTGGTTAACAATGCAATCAAACTCTCCAAAAGTGCAAAGCGGCATTTTCCGTTCCATACTAAGTATAATTTTGTGTTCTGTACTCAGATCTCTGTTTTGTCCACCAGGTACCTCAACTTCTTCCCACCAAACATGAGCAACACCACCAGCAGCACCACTCAGATCACTTTCGAGAAGTCGGCAACGTACTTCGACGGTGACCTGGTACCGCGGCGGGCACACGCACTACTGCCCAATGCCAAAATCATTGCCATCCTCATATCACCGTCTAAAAGGTAAGAAGGTTGTTTATTTGTTAGGTTCTTTTCACGGCTTTATTAGTTTCGAAACTACCCCACGGGAATTTACAGAAGACAGCACATCAAACTAACTGAAGCTGTCTTCCCAATCAACATAAAGGCGCAATTTCATTGGTCGTTAACTCGTTCGGTATACAGCATACGGGGAGTTAATATCCTACATAATTATAAACGGTTCCCCGAATGCGGGCCCTATGACACGCATTCCAGAAATCTCTTGCACCCCGCATGCGGGCCCTATCGACCAATGAAATTGCGCCATTTTACCTAATGCTTTAGCGATAAAGTTAACCTTATTAACCTTTTTTTATGTGTATTACTAATAACCTTACTAACACTCTCTTTGTAAAATTTATTTGGAGACGGCGCAACACGTTTTCTTCTTCCATTCTTCCCTGTTAGACGTCACGGTGGCATTTACTCCTTTCTCATTTATATCATTCCTTATTCAAATGTATGAATATATATGTCTGATATAAAATAAATTATATATTATTCCGATATCTTTATTCACCGAATAAAATAAGACCTCTTCATTTAAACCTTCCTGGAAAAAAAGGCTTAAGTTTAAATAAACATAAACAATCGAGAGAGAATTATACAGCAGCTGCACAAGTGCCCATACATTGCTAGCCTGCCACGGTATCCTGGGCACTGGTTTGTATGTAAATCCCGAGGATCTAGGACTTAACGCATTGGCGATCCGACCGCGCACCGGAATGCGTATCAAAGCGACGCGCATTTAAATTCTCACTTGGTAACAGTTGCCTATTAAGAACACAATAATATTAAATTCCACTCTCAACTGCATAACTATAATACATTAAAATAAAATCAACGAAGGAGTTCATGATTTTTGTATGAAGTCTGGCCGATAGCTTGCGCAACTTTATTTAATTTTAAAGATAAATTCGATGCATATATTATTATGTCAAAAGTTATTTTCTTTTACGTGTCATTGTAATAATGTTTAGTAGGGCGGGTAGAATCATTTCCTTGGCGATTGCCGGTGAGGAAATCGCCATCCTGTATTCATCTCAACTGTTGTACTGTGTTTTTCTTTTATTTTAGCATTTTCTTTTGTTAACAGGAATAATTCTTAACCGCTCGATCCGGCACGCACTTGGCCGGTTTTTATTTTATTAACCTACTAGCTGATGCCCGCGGCTTCACCCGCGTGGATGTCAGTCAAATTATATACTAAAACCTTCCTCTTGAATCACTATATCTATTAAAAAAAACCGCATCAAAATCCGTTGCGTAGTTTTAAAGATTTAAGCATACATAGGGATATAGGGACAGAGAAAGCGACTTTGTTTTATACTATGTAGTGATTTTCCATGACCTTTTAGTATTCAAAAGGACCTTAACTAAGTTATCTTTACAATCTTTCAGGACACGTATACTTCATGAATACTAAAATGGCTTTCGTTATTTTACTTAATGAGCATTCTGTGTATTAAGATTCTGTTAGCATCTGAGCTATAATATTTATGTTTTGAAAAGCCATGGACGACTTACTGCTGGGCAAAGGCCTCTCCCGTATGTTTCCGAAACTGTCATATTTTTCGAATCAAATAAGAACAACAAACAGTTAGATCATGGTAAACGTGATAGATTAAATTACTCAAATAATAATGGAGCCTGCAGCGCTGTTCACAGATTACCATTAATTACTGAATTTTAAATTTTTAGGAGCTGTTCATGCACGACAGTGAAAACAATTATTTTAAATACGAAAAGAAATAAAGTATTACCTGCTAATGATGAAATTACTCAATTATATCAGCAAAATCGCCGACTGCTGAAAGATACCCCACATTACGAAAAGGCAGAAATTAAAACAGGAAAACGCGCATCAATCTTACAGCTGTAATCGTAATTAGAAGATTGTAAAAGAAAATATTTTATCAGCCGCCCGTCAGGCCTCGTTCATCAAAATGCAAATTTAAAATCTGAATTTATATCCGAAAAAGTTTTCCAAGAAAATTCATTTGAATTCCTATAGAGAGCTATTTTGATTACATTTCTTAGAAGCACCAAAATCTAGTTCGTAGCCTTTGGTATACACTTTTCACGGAGATTTAAACAAAAATTGCGAGCGAATACTTTGCGATTCGAAGCTAGTGGCGCGGGCTAATGTTTATTTAGTTTGTTACATTATTGGGCAAGGGATTAGATTCCTGAATAAAAATAATATTTGTATGCATTGTCGCAGCAGATCGGTTGGCTTCCTCGCCAATCCACGAGAAGAAGCACATCTCGTGAGAAATGGAAGAAACAGGGGAAGACCTTTTCCCAGAAGTGAGACAAAACAGGCTAATTTTAAAAAAAAACATTGTGCGGCCTGAAATTAATATTCTACTGATGTTATTAAAAAATTCTAATGTAGCCCCTAATAAGATCTTTCTCACAATATCTATTCGATAAAAATAAAGCACTACGTTAACAATGCTATGTGATCAGCTGAATTTAATTGTTTAAGTTTACAAAACTGCCAACAAATCAAATACTTCTCCAAATTTAAATCTCGAAGGTATTCTAAATAAAAGCATGTGTCATGCGAGTTTTTAATTGTAGCAACACTACTATGAATAACGCTATTTATGGTCATACTTAAAATGCTCCGTAGTCAGGGACAAAGGAGAATAAAATACGTGAAGTAGATACGGTATAATTAATTACAGTAGGTACGTGTTAAGCATCTATGAATTGAGGACATAGTTAACAAAGAATGTCTTTGAAGAAAGAGCGCGACATATACGTACCTACTAACTATAGTATGACATACTTATTTATGGTATTTCATTTGTATCTTGCAAGTTGAATTTGGTACACTACTATAATAAGAATATAACGAGTTTTCAGTGTTTAGAAAAAGTTATTAAATGAACGGTTATGATTTTAAAATCGACCAATAGGTATGGTTGATTTTAAAATCAAAATAGTTTATTCTACATAGGCCTACATGGACACTTATAAAACATCGAGAAAAGATGTACGATTCGCTTTAGTCGTATCTTATGAAAAAGAACCTACAAGAAACTCCATAGTTACAGCATTAGTACTAAGGTGTAGGTAAGGGGGTCGAATTAACCCGGATTTGGCTGCCAAACACATTTAAAGAAAAACACACCACCTGCCTACTGCGATGGTATTCCCAAATCAAAGCCAAATACCTACCTAAATAAAAGAAAAACATCATTAATTCGTCATTAGTAGTATTAAGTAAATTACTGTCGATTGAGGAAAAACGTTGACTGCAAAAGAAACTCGTAACTCAAGCCAGTAAAACTGCTTACTGAAATCCGTAACGTTATTGCGCTGCGGTGTCAACGAATGGCTACCCATCTTGACTTTATACCGCTCGATATTTTAATCAAATACCGTAAAATTTCTGCAATACTGTATTCCGAATTTTTGCTTAGACTTTACGTTTTTGGGCTGATTTTACCAGCAAAATTGAACGCAGTCAGCACATTTAAACTGCGTTCAAGAGTTGTCACTTTTATTATTATAAGTGAATATTAATACTGTTGGCTCTAAAAGATTTGCTATTGGTACAATTTGGCGTTTGTTTGACTTGAAATAATGATATTAAAATTCTCCTCCTTCTGTAATAGGCACTGTGATTATACACCGTGAAATTTAAATAGTTGTTTTCCCGCGGCTGAACAACTTGCCATAAGGAGTACTTTCGAGCCATGGAGTAAAAGTAAAAAATAAGGATGTTTTTGTTTTAAAATAATTTTAAAAAAATATTCATCAACTCGATAATGTGAGAATCAATAGTAACACTAAACGTAAATTGTAGGTAGTACTCGACTCGCACGTAAAAGTATGAAGGGAACATTTTAATAACTTGTAGGGTTAATGCGTATTATTATCAAGAATAAATTATCAGCTGATTGAAAAGTACGCGGGTCAACGGCCGCGCGGCCGGTAGGCACCCACCCGGCTTGCGCCTAGCGTAGGTATCAGGAGTACCTACGATTGTTTCGTGGTAGCTTTCGAGTTTTGTCTTTCACAATGGTTAATTTGCCATTTTTGGTTTGTAAAAGGATTGTATTACCAAGACAAAACCATTTCGCTGCGGGAAAACAACGATTTCGGTTTCACGGTGTATACAAATAAACGTAGCAAGCGGTTGGGACAGTCCTGAACTAGCCCTTCTGACGACTAGGCGGTTCCTTCTAGTTGCACAATACTTAATGATATGATAATTTAATGGTTTTAAACTAAACCCCAAAAGTTTCGTAAGTGTTTCTAGTGAACACCACTATATACTTAAAAGTATAATTTGTCATTTCATCTCAGTAATAAATAATCTCTCATAAATGTTTGCACATACAAACACCAGAAGATACTTATTAAATCCTCACTCCAACAACTCGACAAACGAAAAAAAAAGTCATCAGCCTCCTACAGAAATTAATAAATATTTTTAATATCACAGTAACGTGTCGTGCTCTGAATAATTCACATAAAAATCCGTGTGTTTGTTGTGCAGGGCATATTCGTGGTACCAGCACATTCGGTCGCACGGTGATGCGGTCGCAAACAACTATACATTTCATACAGTCATCGCAGCGAATGATTCCGCGCCGAAACCCCTCAGGGATTTAAGGTAAGCATATTTTTAAATATTATTTTAGGGTAGTAGGTTGGTTTATTTACGGGGATCTGTTGTGTTTTGCTTGGTCTTCTCTAACGAGCATGTTTAAAAAGGAACGTGATTTTATTAAAAATATCACAATGATATCTAAATTGTTTTGCTGAATTTATACTACTAACTAGACTTGATGTGGCTTTTAGTATTATTATATTACTATGTTTGTATTATATCAAATAACTGTAATCTTTAACAGTAATTAGGTACAATGTGTCATGTCCTAAGTGTTTTCCTCTCACAGCGAAGTCACGTTCTATTACACCAGTGAACCATTTGAACTTCAATTTACTGCAGAGCTAAGTGTCCAAAACAAACATAAAATACATGTTCTTTGTTCCACCACAGTGTAATAAAACATCCCGTAGACATCGGGAGCAACTACAGTTTCTTAATATAGTATTTTTTTCGATCTGACGCAAAGGCGTGTAGTTTACGTCGGCCTTAGACCCTCTCATATTGGATCACGATTTTTCTGCACGAACCCTGCTCTTGTACATTAATAACAAATGTAATGCCTTAACTGTACTTTTATTTCATCTCCCCTACTCGTTTATGCCATTTGGTAACTTAACTTCACGCTATAACGGTGCGGATGAAGTGGGGGACTTATTGACTTACGTAATCCCATTTGGAGGCCCAATAGGCATGAAAACGATTTAGTTTCAATTAACAACCGAACATGGGGATCGTGAAATATGTTGTGCTCAATCGTGTACAGCGATTGCGCTTTTCTGCTAAGCTAATTATCATCAGAATCTATAGAAATTATAATTATCAAGCAACCAATCAAAATGTATAAAAATCCTCTTTCAAGATCAGGATGTATAAGTAGTAATTCTGATTATCAAGCAAATTATAAACGGAATGTAAACAAATTCTGATTATCAAGCAACTTATAATTAGAATGTATAGAAATTCTTATTATCAATTCTAAATGAAAAATCAAATTCTGATTATAAACGTAAATCGGATTATATACAAATTCCGACTTTAACTCGCTTAGCGGAAATACACAGTGCAGTAAACGCTTCCAGCCGAATGAGATTTGCTCAGATAGATAACAAGACCCTTCAGTTCGGACTTTGAAGTACAGATAGCGATCTGGAGATCGGGAAGAGCAACGTCGTTATTATTTCATTTTAGGTCTATTGAAAAAGCTTTTTTTTTCTTTTTTTTTTATTGTCAGCGTATTTTTGCATCGAATTGATTAAGATACTAGATTTTTTTGTTTCTTTATCGATGGAATCAATTTTCCAATACTTTAACACATAACAAGGGTTAGGCTGTGGATGATATACTCCATATTTTATCAGATAGGAATGTATTTAACATTCCTATCTGGTATAGTGTAATTTGCCATCATACATACTTTTAAGACTTTTTAACATTTTTTTATATAGATACAATTATCCAACTGTACGATACACAGGGCTCCTGGCAGCTAATGCATATTTTGACCGCATCAATTTTCCTAGTTCCTAACTTTAACAAAATAACCTACTAACACGTTATAATAACATTTCTAATCCTGCTCAACTCCCTCAAGACTACGTGACAGTACATCCACGAAATCCATTTAACATTAAAATAAGCCAGTTATATTTGTGAGCGTGCGCCTCAAAGATTATTGTGTACTTGACAACGCCATGAATTTATTATCAGGCATCACGCGCATTCCCTCCGCAGGCTAATGTGCTCAGAATGGATTATTAAAATTGATATTGTTTGCGTTCTCTACCTTAAATATTATTTTGTTGGATAGGAAATTATGGGTTTTTTGTGAAATTTTGAACGATTAATTACTGATACCAGTAGTAATATTATTTTATACAGGGTTATTACATTGGGTGCATTCTTAAAATGGATAAAATTTGGGGTACAAACTAATAAATCCAAATTGCAAAACGACCCTGGTTTTGCAATTTGGACTCGCAAGTCAAAATTGTTGCAAATTAGTTCTAGTCTCATAACACCCATTTCAAGGAATGCACCCAAATACCAATTACTGTGTATGTAACGTTTATGAAAACATAAAAAAAAACATTCTGAGAATCAACCGGACTACGGACAGTATAATAGACAGAAATGTTTGCCAAAGTAGTCCGTTGCCAGTCCACGTTTGACCACAACTTTCCCTTTAAACACCACCTTCAACAAACCAATATTTCCATAGAAACCGTTGCCTAAACCCGGGCAAGTACAGCCACTACCTGGAGCGCTGGCTGGCGGAGTACAGCAGTCATCAGCTGCACATCATCGACGGCTCCCAGCTTCGATCGGAGCCAGCGGCCGTCATGAACACGCTACAGAAGTTCCTCAAGATATCGCCGCATATCGACTACAATAAGTTGCTCAAGTAAGTGCTTTTGAAAAAATCTAGAAAAATATAAGTTATCCTCATTATATACACGAAACAGGTATAGAATTTTTACATTGGCGGGACTATCACTCAAAGTAACCTAAAAACGTATGTTGATCTTTTGATATCATGAGGTGATGATCTCTAAGACTTTTGGATATTTGATGAAAGGAGGAAGGGTAATGCAAGGTCTCTTAGATAATTTTGTTTTTTTTTCTACTGACATTATATCGCATTTTCCACTTCTTATGTTGTTCATGTCAAATAACTACCCACTTTTGTTACGTACACCAAAAATAACGACGCAGCATTAATGTTAAAGATAATGCTGCTTATAAACATTAAGTCACACCGCGTTTTCGTAGAACAATGTATTATGCCGAGACAACAAACTCGAGAAGATACGAAGACATAAAACTGGTCCACACCTTGTAAAGTGATATTGTACGGTCGCCGGCTAAACCAGCAACCTCTGCAATTGGCGATAACTTAGCTACAATGGCCCCTTAAACTCTAGGCGCACAACTTCGCAGAAGCAACTCGCTGGGACTAATATCACTGCATAATGCCCTATCTACATAAAGCAGCTTGTTGCAATTCTAAGCCTTCCTTAGGAAAATAGCCTCTCGTTCCCCGTCGCCGACGTCGGACTCGCCTCTCCTTTCATTCTGTATCTAATACTCGCAAATGTTATTTCATTTAATACTCAAATAGAATAATTTCGATTTAAACCACGTCAAATAGGTCTTTGCGCTCGATGCGAAGTACAGATATAATATGCACTGAATTATATATGCTTTATGGAACTAAATAGGACGATGGTTTGCAATAATGGAAAAGCTCGCTCCGTTGGTTCGGACGCTTCGAGCAATATGGGTAGATGAAATTATTGAAAGACTCGCGCGAATAATAGGCTTGGGCATGAGAAAGGGATTCTAAGACAAGGAATGTGGGTAAATAATGTACAAGATAGATCGTTTGTCTACTGTCCTGTTAATAATAGGCCTGTGTACATTATACGTCAATAGCACAAAGGTTCCGTGATGTATGAGTAGATAGATAGGTTCAATACAAATATTTTCACAAAGTTTTTGTTTCAGGTACGATGCTAAAAAAGGATTTTTCTGCCAAGCAGTCGGCAACGACAGGACGAAATGTCTTGGTAAATCCAAAGGTCGGATATATCCGCCAATGGAGGAGAAGTCGGCCAAGTTCCTGAAGCGTTACTACACGCCGCATAATACAGCGCTCTCCAAGCTGCTTGTGAGGATAGGCAGGACTGTTCCGCAGTGGCTCAAAGATGAACTGTCGTCGAACGGATAGCATATCTTTCAACCTATAAGGTTGAGACGAAACAAGAAAGTGTTGCACGGCTTGATCAAAGTCTGTGTCATCAGTATCCTTGACGAGGCCAAGGGTCGGCGATAGGACTCCCCCAGTTACAAACTGCGGGCGTCGCCGCCATCGCGCACTACGCAATGTTGTTCTTTCAAAGTGTTTCAACGAGAGAGTATTCTTGTTGAACGATTATCTTTGTGTATCGATTCTTGTAATATAATGTTTTTTAAAGAGTGATATAAAACGACTTAAAGTTCTTGGATCTGTTTGAACGAGATGAAGATTGATATTATTGTTTTAATTTTGACTCTGTAGGGTGTATTGAATGATTGTGTGTTCCCAGTGAAACGGTTACGATTCGACTTTGCTTGCCTGATCATGTTGTTTCTTAGCCATATTTGTATGGACAGCGCCCGGCACTCGTGCGCCGGTCTAGGTGCTATTTGTTAGTAGTTTCATTCAACTTGTACATGTTCGGTTATTACGATTCATCTTGTTTGTATTACACGCTATTATGTTGTTATCCCATCATGGTTTTATGCTTAAATGATAACGCTTCGTAGTTAGGTATAATTATTAATATTTTATGTTATACATACGAAATGGTAAACTAACCGACCGTCGCCACACGCTTATTTTAATACTTTAGTTTAATTACAATGTACGTACCTGATGCAATTTGTAAATTTGTAGTTAATTTTGTACGTTTCATATTAGTGTAGGTCTTAATGTTATTTTAACAATCTGCTTGTATTTCTGGGGGAACTTGCACGGTTTTCTTTGTTTACTTTTCAAACTTGACACGAAAATTCTTACGGACTTGACGTGACGTCACATTTTAAAATGTAAAGATGTCAGTATAAGTGTGAGAGGATATTCTGTCGGGTGTCCAAAAACGGAACGAATACCAATTTCACAAATATTTACCAACGGCGTTTCCTGTCAGTTGTCAACGTCACTTATAATTGAAATGAGGGGTGTAAACGGCCCCATCACAAAGCAGTCAACCTGAACCAAGCATTCTGTTCATCAAACTAAGTAAATCTACGTAAAAAATGTTGCTAGTAAAGACTTTTGTTAGGTGAAAAATCACGTTTTACAGTGGGACGTACTGTAACGCGCTCAAATATTGTGCTGATGCAATGAATGGTACGGGTCGTGGAGTTATTTAAAACTAGTTGGAACTTTGCTGAAGGTTCAATACCTCCGTAACAGAGAGGGTTCCCAAGTATGGTCTAGTTTTTTAGAACAAAAATCAATATCGCAATGACGAGAGAACAAGTCCCTTTCGGCTTCGTGTAGGATTCTTATACCTACTTGTTTATTTATTTTAAACCCATTATATCTGGTATAAAACACTTCATTAATTTTAATTTTTGTGCAAGTTCCCCATTACGAAATGACGCAAGTGACACTCAAATATTAAGTTTTATTTTAATGTCTGTCTACATATGTTTTACAGTAGAACAAAACACTAGTCTTTTATGTAATGCGGCAGAAACACTTCGGTTTAACACAAGTGGACATTTCCTGTGCCATTGTCAGTCGAACACTACTATGAATTAATATAACAACCGACACATCACGTTTTTTGTTCTCAGTTACCCAATTAGCCGTAAGAATTTTTAATATACATATTGAAGATGTCGCGTTATATTTTAAAAGGAATGATATCAATGACGACCCAGCGAACGAAACAAATGTATTTGGTATATATTTTGATATGCATAATTTATTGGCCAGATTACTCGGCGAAGAAAATGCAAGTTTTTGTAAAAACTGATTCATTATAGAACGTTTCTTACTCTTTGTTGTAGTAGATGTCGGTACTTAATAAAAAAACTTGTAAAAAAATCTTTTCTCGTGAGAAATACATATTAGAAGAGTACAGAAAAATAAATATTACGAAATCGATATTTGAATATAGCGTTAAATAATAATATTTTTATGGTACATACGTTTATTCTCTTTCTGTTGTAATGTTTGTCGAGAGGCTTCATATTAAATTTATATAAAAATTCTGATGTTCTTGATATATTGTGAAGATGTGTGTTATGTAGAAAACGGCCTTACAATGTTTAGAAGCGAGCTATGAAACTTGTTACGGTGTTGCAATTTGTGAATATGTCTCGTTTACAACAGTCATTGTGCCAGCCACGAGGACGCATAGTTGTCTAACTATTTTATGTTAAATGTTAGCATCAATGTGAAATCAATTAGAGAACGTCATGTTTATTTCTCATAAATCCATAATAGATCTTTTTTTATTTAGAGAATCGTTTATAACGATACAGCCAATGACTGCTCTTAAAATGTGTTCTTTATAAGAAATTAATACATCACTTATTTTATTAAATGATTTAAACCTCAAGTGTGTTTGTGTTCAATCAACCCTCCAACGACATCTATCTAGCCATTTTCCCAACTTAGTTGGGACCGGGTTCCGGTCTAACCGGTTTCAGATAAATACCAGTATTTTACATTGAGGACTTATCTGGCCTTCACGACGCAGTTAGTACTGGGTAGATGATACCCCTTAGTAAGACTGGTTGTCAGACTATCGGGCCCAGTGACCACCAGCCCGCCTAGCATGCCACCGTAGAAACGGGTTTTGTCGACGGAAGAATCGACAAAATGACAGATTGTAGCAAAATTTAATGTCAAATTTAATTGTATGGAAAAAGCTTTGTCTATTCTTGGTAGAATCGCCATACTACACGTGCTGGAACGGCGTAACGTGCTTTCCGAGGCACGGAGAAAACTCGGTATGTAATAGGTGGTCACAAATCAACAGCACAACCTAGCCAAGCACTGCTTATAAATATAGACTCGAGCGCTGTCTTTTTTTTTTGGACGGGTGGGAAATCATCAAATTACTCTTGGCCAGAGCGGAAGAAAGTGTCAGACTTCTAGTGACTAAAAACCACCCATGTTCCTTCTAAGTTGTGCCGAAGCCGCGGTATCTCTTTCGAACAACCCGCAGCCCCGACGGGACTGCTATTAAGCCTCGAGTCTAAATTCCTATGTGCCCTAACTCGAATTAATTTAAATGATTAGTAATACGTAACAGTGGCAGTCGAGAGCAATTCTGAAGAGATACAACCTAACCGCCCCCGAGCGCCTTGAAAAATGTATTACCTAGCTTCCGTATTGTTCGATAGTCGGTACAGAACTCCGGGAAATATGTTCAGCCATAAGTTGTGGTATCGATATGTGCATACTTAAACAAAAGAAGTGCATTAGCTGCGCTCCTTTGTTCCGTTTTCTTTTACAGTGAAAAATGGAAGCAAATGTCCGTGAAATACAATAGAACAAAAGTTAATAAGAAACTTAGGGATGGGTAAAAATATATTTTGTGCAGAAAGCAATAAAAGATTGAAGAATATCAGTGAAACACGAATGGCGTGACAAACATTGAACTGTCGACGTCGATAAGATAATGGCAAATTAGAGAGAACATAATATTGTCATTCTTTTTCCTAGTAATGTTCTTATATTTCATAGGCAGCCATTTTGTGTAGTTGGAAAAATGCCCTTTTTCCATGAGCAATCCATAATGAGATTGAAGCTACTGGAAAAATCTAAATTAGATAAATACCAATAATAATAGTAGTAGTACATAAGTTCGTTAGTACCAATAAGTCCTGGAAACACTGAATATTCTGAAGAAAACATAGCTAATTGTAATCTTAGTTACGTACAAGATAGAGAAACAATCATCTACTACACTAACTTGTATTCATTAGACAGCGTCTGATTAACATAACAACACGCCTGTTATCTCCGAAGGGTTAGGCAGAGGTGAACCTAAAATCACAAATCCGACTCTGAGGCTGCTACTGAGAAATTCCTTATGGAAAAACCCAATTACACTTTACCCGACCTGGGAATCGAACCCAAGACCTCAAGGTAGTCAGATTAAGTTTAAGCATGTTAATCTTGGCTGCCACGTAAAATTTTACGAATAAGTTACCAGACGCATTTTTCGCCAGTTATATAGGTACCTTTTGTTTTGGGGAAGGGTTGGGAAATCATCAAATGACTTCTCCCGCTCTGGGCAGAGCGGTAGGGAGTGTCAGACCTCTACTGACTAAAAACCACCCATGTTCCTTCTTAGCCCTTTGTGTCGAGGCCACGGTATCTCTTTCGAACAACCCGCAGCCCCGACGGGACTACCTACCATTTTAAAGTGTTATAGTTCTATTGCCACCAACAGACACTCATCCGGAATCGGAAAAACGAAACCAGATAGAAAACTAAACCAAACACTGCTGATCTGGGGATCCAACTCAAGAATCTACATTCTCTACAATCGGCAGTCGCTTGTTTGCGACCAGCGAAGTAACGAGGCCGAGGTAAGCAATGCTGAAAAATCCGCCTAGGAAGTAGATGCAGTCAGTGCCCAGCGTTACCTGACCCCTCATCTCACACCACTTACCCCCTTCTACTTTATATGAGGGGTCAGGTATTCCTGGGTAGTGACTCTATGTTCGATAAACATGTTATGCATAAACTGAACTTCACAAACATACATTCAGTTTTTCAGTAGTTACTCAACTTCCAGCCAATATGTAGGCACAGGCAGAGAAAGTTCGGAAACGTTTATTACGCATAACTCACCATAATAAGAAAGCACATATCGCGCCCTAGTTCACTAGCAGCGCCAGTTTCTATTAGAAATAATGTTACTGTATTGAGAATCGTAAGGTATAATAAAAAAAGAAGATTTTTCAGGCTTTTACCTTTTGGCGAATAATGTTCTCTAAGTTTCAGACATAAAGTAAGAAAACTATTATTTTTCTGGCAGGTAAGCATTATAAGTTAGCATTGCCATACTTACGAGTACCTACCAAATGTCCATTACGATATTTTTTTGGGGTTGATGTGTAAAAGGCACGATTTTCAGTCGATTGGCTAAACCGACCTATCAATTCTGTTTTCAGTAGAGAACTATTTTATTATCTGCAATCCAAAAGATGTAAATCATAGAAAGACAAATTGATAAAGTCAAAAACCAAGATTAACTGCCTTCTGGTGTTTGCTAAGATTTAAACCGTTTGATCATTTTCACGACAGCGTGCTTACCCACCATAAGTCAGCTGATGAAGCAAGCTCGCATCGTGGCTTTTATCTTAAAATTACGACAGTGATGGATGACTGGTGCCTACATAATTCATTTATCTGCGATTAAGGGTCCGCCTGATGCTCGGCGCCGCTGCTCCATCAAACTAACTATAAATTGACACGTTAAAATGTTGTTGCGCTAACGTCTTGGGTAGGGTAGAAACATCTTCTGTCGTGGACAGACGACTGAGTGTTATTTAAACATTTCTTCGTAACATTTGGTGACCTACATTGAAAAAACAAGATGACAATATTAGTTCCAATTTTGGGGCTAAAATCACTACATAGTATAAATCTATACTAATATTATAAAGAAGTAAAGTTTGTGTGTTTGTTAAATTGTAAGGGGTAATCTCGGGATCTACTGAACCGATTTTAAAAATTCTTTTACCGTTCGGAAGCTACACTATCCACGGGTGACATAGGCTACTTTTTATCCCTGTATTCCCACGGGAACGGGAACTACGCGGGTGAAACCGCGTGACGTCTGCTAGTATCTTTATATAGCTATTGAAAGTTCTGGAGTGGCGACAGCGAACCGGAAGACGTTGCGTTGGAAGGCCTCCCACTAGGTGAACCGATGACCTGGTGAAGGTTGCGGGGACCCGCTGGATGCGAGACGCACGGGACCTGTCAATGTGGCGACACCTGGGGGAGGCCTATGTCCAGCAGTGGACGTCTTTTGGCTGAAATGATGATGATATAAAAGTTTCGATGTGTTCGTTCATAGCCCTATCGGTTTGCTTCATAATATTTTAAGTTAAAATACTTAGGTTATTACCAAAGTACGATTAGAGAATACTTATTTAACTTTATTAAAACTCTAGTTTACTTTTGAAAATTAATTCGCGCAGAGTACAGGGAATTAAGTCGTTTATTATTGATGTGTCTCAAGAGATGACGAGAAACAGAGAGAGAGGTATTGAAGAGGAAGACATGCTTCGCCGACCCCAAATGAATTGGGATAAGGGCAAGAGAATGATGATGATGATTATTGATATTGTGGCACTACATTATTTAGCCCAACGTGTAACGGTGCAATTTAGGATAACTCGTGTTTCTACACGAGTTATCCTAAATTGCACAATATAATCTGTCCAAGTAAACCATAATAGTAAATATTTTTAATAAAAAGCTTAGGAGGATACGCTGCATTTCCAGGTAGGTACACATTTTGCAATGTGCACCTAACAGTAACAAAATTAGACGCGCAAGGAAACTTCCATTCCAGCTATTTTTATGAATAAACGGATTTAATAAAGGCAGAATAAAAATGGAATTAAGCTTGCTAAAGCATTTTACATAAAGTGATATTAACTCTTTCCCGGGCGTAATAAAAACGTCTTAGAATGTGCAAGGGAGCGCATTCGCATCAACCAATTATATGGGGAGCTGCATTACTTCGGTGTTATGCACCCAGAGCTAGATGTAGTTGAGTACGGGACATTTTCCCGTTTTATGATGTGCCGACGCCAGTGAGCTTTATTACAAAGATCGAGATACCGTCGCTCCAAATTGTGAGATGTTTCGTCTGTGATGTGCCTTACGGAGTTGCAATACGGGCTGCAGGATACGCCCATTCTAGAGCAGTATTTGGAAATAGGTGAGAGGCGAACGCGGGCCCGAATGTTTAGCTTGTGTTAGTGCTGGTGATAACGCGAAGTTGACGAGCTCCTCGACCCGTAATAGTTTAGGAACCTAGGAATTTGCTATGTAAGTAGGTCGGTACGTCGGTACACTTTTAATCTAAATAAGTTTACAATAAACTGGAAAGGTTAAGTATACTTATTAAGTAAATTTTACAATAGTAGATAAGTACATATTGATGCTAGATCGCAACGATAAATTTTATTTTATTTTTTCAAGACTTTTGTTTAGATTTAATAAAAATAAAATAAAATTACAGCATAATACTGAAAATATAAAACGGAATACTTGCTCATTTAAGCTTAATGGGATAAACACACTGTGTACATTGTGAACCTAAAAGCGATGCAATAAGAGCCACTTTAGAGCAAGTAAATAAACAATGATCTTCAATGTTAATTAATACATTTCTGTAGCCTTTGTTTACTAAATAAATGAAACATTTTTATTCCAAATTGAGCGTTGTTTTTAAAGTAAGAAAATAAGTAGCAACGGAGTGATTAATTAGTGCAAATGGATTGTTATTTAGTACTGCCAATACAAAATTAATGAGGTTGTAAAATTAGAATACAACGGTGGGTACAAAGGGTCTGACAAGATAAACAGTTGATTGTTACCTACCTAATAAATACGGCAGCGTGTCTTGTGGCGCAATCTACGACAGAAGGATGGCCAACAAACAATATCTAAGTTTGTGTCGCTTTGTCGTAATATTTGCCAAGATTCCGAAAGCCCCGGCAGAGTTTGAGCGACCTCTCGAGCTTATTACTATTTGTGTTGCCAAGATTCCCGTCTCCTACATTTCGTGACGAAGGCATCCCTAGCAAGCGCCCAAATGTACTTTTTGATGCCGTGTATTCCAATATGGCTTAAAAGTTCTCTTGCTCCTCGAAAACAATACAGAACGTATCATACAAAAACGGGACTTGTTTAAAAATTGTGTTTAAATAAAAGTTGGCCGCCATTGCGTATTATGACGCTAAGTAATGGCCATAATCTTCCCGCTACATAAAAAAGCCTCAACGAAAGCTCCCATTAAACATCTCCCGAATATAAAATATCCGAAACGCACGTAGTACCTACTTACTGTATAAGTCTCGTTCTCTTTATTTCGCTACGTATCGGGTGTTGGAATGAACGGCATGTGTTTACTTCACACTAAGTAAGAATAATGGGTGCTCATAAATCAGTGGCATCTTCACGTCGTTTTGAATACTCACAAAAGATGTCAAGTCGTAGTTAAGTATGACTCCATTCGAGACAAACGGCACGAGCAACCTCAATTGTATTGTATGCTATTTAAAATACAACAAAGGTTAATTACACTTCTGTCTTTGATAAAGTTACGGATGTAGCACAATGCTACGCCCCGTAGCGTTGGGGCTGCTGCTTGCCGTAGCGCTTAGTACTACGACGTAGCGTTGGTAAAAAATAATAATATTATGAAATACCTTTCAAAGTTCTCTGCCCGTAACTAGGCCGCCGTTGGCTGTCCGATCGGCTTGGTTTTACTTAGTTGGTATAAGTCTTTGTAATACGTTAGGTTTTATAAAATTATTTTTTAAGTAGGTGATTTTGATAAATTTTTAAGGTAAGTTTGTTCTAACCTAACCTAATCCTAACTAAATATAACAGTCGCTTGAACCATTTAAGCCACACAACATAGCCATAGTAACCCCCTACCTATTTCCAAGTACTACACCATGTGGCCGCGTGCACGGTGATTACAACATCAACTTTTGAAGCGCTGTTCCGGTTAACCGTCGGTGACACCTATCAAATCAAAGCCAACGTAGTTCGCTTAACGTGAACTGACATTAATCGAGAGAGATTCAATTTTAGGGACACACAAACATGAACTGTACAAGGTTCGTCATTCTCTTGTTAGTTAAATTAAATTCAGGCACCTGTGTATAGTACACAGTCAATTGGAAGATTTATTACGAAATTATGATGAGGTAGGCGGTTTCCATTAAATTCTTTAGAACCGTTTTTTCGATAAAGTGTATTTTATAACTGACTATGCCCTCGAGTGTAAATATGGTGCTGTTCCATAAATAATGGGGCACATTTTTTTTTTTGGTGTTGGGAAATCATCAAATAACTCCTCCTGCTCTGGGCAGAGTGAAAGGGAATGTCAGACTTCTACTGACTCTCATGTTCCTTCTTAGCCCTTGTGCCGAGGCCGCGGTATCTCTTTCGAACAACCCGCAGCCCCGCCGGGGGCACTTAATATCGTGTTCTGCGTGTCCTGTTGTATGTTCACTACAGGAACTAATGAACGTTACCGAAAGCTTCTTTGTTACTGAGGTCTGGGCCGACAGAATTTAGATTGCCATTGACACGCTAAGAAGAAGAAAAAAGATAAACAATCACTATCATCACTACATATTACAAAACAAAGTTCTCCGCCGCGTCTGTCTGTCTGTTCGCGATTAACTTAAAAACCACGGCATCGATTTTCACGCTGTTTTCACAAATGGATAGAGATGGAATGAAATGGATAAATGGATGGGGTCTCGAGGAAGGTTTTAGTATGTATTTTGGCAATTTTTTTTTACCGGAACAGTATCAAAATTTAATTATTATTTTTGGACGCGATAACCGACATACAGTTAGTATTTTACAAAAGAAACAAATAATTGACGTGTGATGTATCATACAGATCCATAGCCTGTAATTTTGTACTCTGTGTCATCATCATTTCGCGCGCTTTGACTTCGCAAGAAGAAATTTTCTTTCCTCAAACTAATAATTTGAAAAAACATTTAAAGTAGATAATTTATAAATAACTTAATTTGTCCAATATGATAACGCGTTAAGGTGTGTCTGTTGGGGCTGTCGTGACCTTGTAGTGCGTCCAGTTTGTTGGCGGAGAATTTTTACGCTATCATAAGAAAATATTAGAGAAAGAGTTAGTATTTTTTCCTATGACATTGTTTATTAAAATAAACCCATTAATTTCTGATTACTGTTAATAATCTTAAATGCTACTATCAATATGCTGTGAAAAATATTTTTATTATAAGACCTTGTAAAACACATGTGGTATGCAATAATTAATAAAATTGAATTGAAAGAAACTACTCCATAGCCGATCACCCAATGCTCTCCTGAGCGTGTTCTCAAATCGGTGGTACGGGGTGTACCACCGATTTGAGAACACGCTCAGGCTCCTCTGCTGGGCCACTGGGTAACGATCCATACCAACTGATATCAAAGTATTATCTCCTAATTACTAACCCTAGTTATTAAGTATTTTTGTTTACTTACACTATGGACTCATGTCTAAAATAAAGAATGTATTAATGCCAAGTGAAAGAAAGTGCATCGTTAGTGAAAATAGGAGACGCAGACAAATAACAGTAGTTTAAAGTTTTCTTGACATGAACTTTACGACCACGTCCAGAGGTCGTAAAATCGAGGTTTTAAGATAAGTGTGTGAGGATTTTGTATTAATAATAGTTTTGTTTCAGATCGCCATGAAATGCTGGCCCAGTCTAACTGAATGCTGTTAACTACCAAGTATTTTACAAGGAGCAACTACCTATCTGACCTCCACGACCCAGTTAATACGATATCCCTTCATAAAACTGATTGCCAGGCTTTCAACTTTGATTCCCAAATTATACGTATAAAAGTAAATGATGGGTTATTTATTGACCATAACGGGGAAAGTTTCGCTGTTAGTGCCACCAAACATTAGACACCTATTAACGAAATTTCCTTATAAGTAAGTAATGCCTTCAGCTACTATATTTATATCCTCTGACTTCGATATTTATGAGCAATGTTTTACTTATATGTTTCATATTTAATGTGTATTGGCTTTCGAATCTACGAGGAGTTGACAATATTTTGTATCATAAATATTTCCAATTACTTTCGTACTTGTCGTTATTTGAGCAGTTTTATTAGCTTGGGTATTGCAATTTGTGTCAAAGAGGTCGCGGAAAATGTGCTCGCAACTAAAACGTTAACAATAAAGTTGTATTGTTAAGGCGACTATAAAAATTGCAAATAAGTCATGGATAAAGTGATAAAATAACATAAAATCAAAATCGGTTTAACAAAAGTGTATGTAGTTTAAAGAACATCCACATTTTGCATGTTATATTGGTTCTCAATGTAATAAGGGGCGAGTCTATTGCCATCAACCGGGTCAATTCCTAATAGAAATACCGAATACTTAACAATTATCCGACATGGAAAACGAACCCAGGATCCAAGGCTCAAAAGAAGTCACGAATAAACTGATCAATAGGTTCAGCGAGCAACTGACCGTCAAACTGCCCAAAAAGCCATTCCATATATGCTATTTACAACGGTAAGTATTTTCCTTACTGTTATGTTTTCCAGTTCTCCATCATAAAAGGTTTACAGCGGGTCCGCGGCAGTTCGTTTGCTGAAACAAAAATGTCCGAGGCCGTGCATGTAGCTAACTGGGATTAAGAGTTGAAACATTGCGGGAGGCAGTAATAACGGTCTTATTTACTGTGCAACTGTGCAATTTGTTTGTACTTCGTAAGCGACATTAGGGGATTGCATTGAGTGCCGGCTTGATTGGCTGATGAATGAGAGTGGGAGCGAAATAAGGTTTAAGCCTAATTTGTCGTGTCATTTGATTAATCTGCTAGGGGATTGTGCGGGCCATGTGTATAGAATGCATCAGGACCGATGGGCCAGAGTTGTCCAGTGGGTGCCAGAAGACTGGCGTCACGTCCGTCGTCGTCGTAAACGCTGTCGTGTCTGAGGGTTTAAACCTCACGTAGCGTCAAGGAATTGCACTTTTCCACACTTCTATCCTTTTCTGTCGCTCAGAACTGTCATTTGCTAGATTTATACACAGAACGGGATTCTTACGCACGCAGCATCGACGGTGCGATCGGCAGCAAGCTCTGCTTCTTGCTCAACCAAATGATGGTTCCGAGCGACAGAAAAAATATGCAAAATAAAACCACACTTAAGAATGAGTGGAAGGCTTTCGGAAGACCTTTGCCCAACCGTGGGACGACACAGAATGACAAAAACTAGGTGAATCTAATACAACATATTTTAGACAAGAAACAAAAACAAACTGGGTATCTATTAAAGTGAAAACAGCACCAATAAAATGAGAAATCATTCCACCAAACTGTCTGTAACCGCACGGATATTCTCAAAGTTCCTATCTTGAACAATGTTGTTCTGATCTCCGCTTACTGCGATCGATCTCTAAAGTAATCGCAATCACAAAACTTACAAGTCATCTCCAACAACTTTGTCCTATTTTGGAACAACGATACATCTCCCAAATGTTCTTTAAGTAACACGACATTGAAGTTTAAACAGAATTGTGTTTAGGTATTGATTTAGTTTTAGCTAGGAAATGCGTTGTTTCACGAATACGAAAATGATGATCATACGTGTTTTTTTTTAAATAAGAATGAATAGGTACTTTATTAAAAATCGTAACCTAAACTAACTTCCGAACTAGCTAGCTAACATAGTTATACCTTTTTTTGTTCGGTTTCCTCCTTTTGTATTTTTTTTTATTTGTTTTGGAATGTATGTTAATTGTACTTTTTTGTAATTTATCCGCAACCAATAAACATTTTTTCTTTCTTTCGTACATTCAATCACGCACTCACAGACATCGCACAGTTTTAACCACTTAGTCAATAAAACGAATTGTTAAACATGAGTTGCTTTAAAAGGGAATAAAGGTTCGTACACTATTTCTCATTTTTGTCGATAGTAATTATCCAATCAGTCACACTGTAATGTTATAAAATTGAACACCAATATAATTATATGCTGCAATCGATAATGATTTGTGGCAGTGTGTTGTTATTAGTAATTAATAATTGATGACTGTTGCCGTACTTTGCGTAATTCCGTGGCAAAATTTGTTTTATGCAATTGAAGGTACACACCATTATTTTATCAATAGGATCGTCAAATTCATAAATAATTAAACATTAATAAATTGGAGTTACATACAAATCGATTTAGTGTTCTTGCTCACATTGAACAGTTACCTATCATAGTTTTTAGACGAATGCTCTATTTTTAGGCTTTCTCTAAACCACTGCCATATCGCGAACTTAAATCGAGGTCTAATTCCGTCGAGGCCTCGCAAATTACAAGCACCAGGCCTCTCACATAAATCCAACCTTTTCAAGTTAATAAAAATGATTTAAGCACGCATTAAAAGGATCTTTTTCCCGCTGAGAACACGGAATTTATAATGGTAATAACTTCGCCGATTGTCCCGTAATTACGTGTTGTAGCTACATAGAAATGTTCACAGCGATACGGTCGCCGGCGAGGGTTACCGTTTACAAAAGACTTGATAATTATAATCGTTGGAACAAATTCCGTGGCTATGATCCTTGCGAAGCATTTTAATTGTGCATATTAATAAATTAATAATAAACTGGGATATCAAAGTTGTATTAGGCACAAACAATAGTGGTTATATCGTGGGCCGTAAACCGTAGAGATTGTCCCCGGGAATATCGGCCATTAAGAAAATACTGCCGCCCGTTCATTGTAAGAGTACTTTGACTTGCTTTAGTTAGTCTTATTGAAAGTTATTGTGGGTTACCCATTTTAGGAGATCTCTGAAAAGCTCTAGATTTTTCTGGAATACCTGCAATTTATAAGGATATCCGTAAATCTTTTCCTAAAACCTAAGTAACTTAAATTCTAGACCTGATTTCTACCATCTGCAATCATTATTTAATGCCATTACCGCAGTTTACAGCTCCAAATCCACGAATAACTTTTCTCGTAGATAATAATTCAGATGGGTCAGCCGCAGATTGAAAGCGTCCCGATAACAAATGACCCTCATAATGCGCTCGACATAAATTCAACAAGGTAAGTCCAAATCACTGTCAATCTCTAATGACAATCCCGTTTGTCCTACTGATGGAGCCATTAATTCCAAGTTTCGACTTTAAACTGATTTAATATTAGTGTATTGTTGAGTAGAATTAGGATACACATAATTATGATAAATTCCATGACGATGCATCAACCTAGATTAGTATGTCATCTTCAATCTGTCATTACCCAGTACTAATTGGGATGTGGACATTTTGTCTGACCCGAGAATCAAACTGAGGACCAACTCTAGATCTTCGAGGCAGTCAACCTGATACTGTCCTATAAAAATGCAAGATATTTTGTATTTCGCAAGGAGTTGCAGCAAACAATGCAAGCTACCCAATTTAAAATGAATGTAATAATGCTCCGTGCTATAAACTGTTACAAAAATATTTTCCTTCCCCGACGTATGAAGGTATTAAAACTAAATGAGATTTTCAAACTAAATTATGAGAGAAGAATGTTATTTTCGTATTTGCATAATCTTCACGTTATGAAGATGAAATTCACACAACGATGATTTTTGCAACCTTCCGGAGAATATGATTTATAACATAATTAGCCGTTATATTATAAGCGCTTGCCTCTTTGATCTAGTGGTTGCAACGGCGATTGCTGTGCATGAGGTCCTGGGTTAGATTCCCAACTCGAACAAAGTGTTATTGGGGCTTCCATCAGGCAAGCGCGATCCACGCGAACGGTATCGGCAACGGTGCAGGCAAGTTCCTTGCAGTGTATAAAAATACAGACACCTAAATGTGTTTTTATAAATATTTATATATAAAGTGTCCAATAATATTTCCAGAAAAACAAAAAGGGATTTATTGGAGTTTAATTTTAAATACATGTCATCCAATAAAGGCAACATATTTTCATTTTATCCTACCTACACGATACAAATTACGATTCAAATAATTACTCCGTCATTTAAAACTTTTCAGCGGTCGTAATGTTCAATCAGTCCGCTATAGATTTGATCAGCATCCGATAATAAACTGTATAGAGACTCGGTAAAACCTTTTCATTGATAAGGGTAAATTACCGGGATAATTTGTTTACGTGGGTCGCAAATAAATATGGTGCCGTCCATACTGTATTTACTGGTTTATTTTTGTTAGACTTTTATCTTTAATAACTACGAGACTTAAAATGCTAGGGCATGAAGTAAAAGTAAAGCTTGCAAAAGATAACTCATATTTTGACTAACTATATCAGACACAATTTATTTATTTTGTTACTAGACTTGCTCCAGCCGCTTGCCTTAAGAGACGCTCGCTTCGCTCGCTCGTAACAAAACTGTGCTCTCTACATTGGTGTTAGGAAAAGTCATCCTTTAGCCAGCTAAGCATGATGTGAGGCAAACTTGCGTGATATGACTTAAAATAGTTGAGGGAAGTCGTCTCGCTCAAGTCAAGTCAAGGTTAAATTCAGTTGTGTGAAAAGTGACCAAAAGTTAAACGACAATATACGGCGCAGACTCGACCATATTTATTTCGATCCACATAAAAGAACATGATAACGGCTTGTCATATAATTATGATACCCAGAGGAATGATATCCATCTGATGGACTTTTGCTTTTTGACGTACACGTCATTGGTTCTGCGGCTATATTCTGGGCTACGGCCCTACGGCACATACTCAACGCCGTAACAGTCTGTTTAGATTCAGGATTTATTTTACAGTTTTAAAAATCAGGATCATAATCGCGGAACATACATGGGTTTCGGATGCCCCGCAAAACAAAGCATCAAAGTTACCATTACACATCACTTGCCCGGTCACCCTCCACAATTCACTGTTCCAATTTTAGCAACATAGTAAGTATATCGCAATCAAACCGATGTTCAACACACATTTTTCAAGCATTTTGGTCTCACAATAAATTCTAACACTGGCCTTTCTGACCTCAATGCCTCCAGAATAAAGAAGCCTACCAGTATTATGTACACAACTTAATAGAAAATATTTTCAGTCGACCCACTTCTATATAAACTACGGCAAAAAGATACGAAGAAAACAAACTCGGAGACAGAAATGAATCTCATTAGAGTAAAGAAATGCGGTTGATGTCAACATCGTTTTTTTTTTGTAAATCAACTCTTAAAAAAGCGAGTGAATACGTGAATAGCGAGCAATAAATAATAGACCAATGTTGAACACAAAAGAAGCACCTTTCAGCGTATTCATCGTTTATTAATCTCGGTTAAAATTCTTGAGGAGAGCCTCTTGACCGAGATGTCTGAGGCGCACAGTGAACCGATCAGCACTTTATCCCGCTGAAGTTCCTTGTATACCCTCGTAATTGCCTCTAATATTTTAATAAGCTTCTGAGATAACAATTTCTCCGTAACGTGACTCTTTTAGGGTAGGTACTTCTAAACAGATATTAAACGAATAGCAGTTCCTAGTAATGCCACGTTATTATACGAACATGATATGAGAGGTTTACGTTTGTGGTTTATTTTGTATTTGGAGTTCTGGACATAAAGGAGTTGTGAGTCCTGGCATTTTCGAACAAAGGTCGTCTTCGGGAAATTTTGTAGCTTTCGAAAATAGTGTTTTACGAAATTAGTTTTTGCGCTCAACACCGCCCACGCGGTGTGGTTGGGAGTTCTCTTGTTCTAACTTACATTAACAATGAAATAAAACGCTACTTTTAAGTTTTAGTCATAAAATATATATAGGATAAACTTAAATGGATTTTTAACGAGCTTCTGCTTTTGTACAAAGACTGAATAAACGGATACATTTATCCATTCATCCTCTTAACATCACCCTGAACCCCTTCAGGGGGAAGTAGCTTTTCCGGGAGAGGGGATACATTCCCTTCCACTTATCCTATTAAAAATTCGCTGCAAGTCATCGACAACCCGCATTGGTACTGCTCCTCTTTATAGATTTCCCAGTAAACAGCTTTTGAGCAACAAAGGACTTCTCAAAAAAGACTTTCATCATGAATCATTAAGCAGCGTATGAAAGGGGGAATAATAAACCAAATAATGTTGTGAAAATGCTTGCCTTCCGAAAAATAGGTACTTCTTGCCATGAAAAATGTAAGCTCACCCTAATTTATGGAGAATTCTGTGGGTGATGTGTCTCCCTTATAATAAATAGCAAATTCTAATGAGTTTCCTTAAGTTCTTATTACAGAATAGCTGTGCCCCACAATTTTACGTTTTTCGTTTTGTTGGGCTCCGAAGGGTCGTAGCGTGATGTTAAATAGCCTATAATCATCCTAAAGAATAAAAATGAAATGCAAAAAGATTTTTCCTCTTTTTCAAATTTTAGACGTGGTACTCTTTGGAACTATTAGAATAGTTCCAAAGAGTACCACATTCAAGCAAAATGTTCAGTTTTTAATATGAATTAATTATGCCAATGCGTCTGGGTCTTAGCCCGCGAAATTCTAATCTTATTTTTTTGCAATTTGCAGGTTAGTGTCAGGCTGTATGTGGAACACAAATGATATTATTATATATTGTTTTTAGTTAATACAGAGCTTTTGTATTTTTTTTTGTGTTCTGTAAACTGCTTCGTTGGTCTTGTGGTCACAAGCGCTGATACTTACCATGGGGTCCTGAATTCGATTCCCAGGCAGTGTTGTTGGGTCCATCATGATTGTATCAGTAGCAGCCCAGAGTTTGAAAATGTGCTCGGTTGATCGCAATAGACTGGCCCCAAATACATGGGATTTAAACATAACTGGAAAAATGCGAGTGTACAAAATAACACCTCCATTTCGTAAAAGTATGACTTCTAAAATACTGTGCTTGTGAAAACTCAAAAGGTTAATCAATAAATTAGGAGAACATTACTTGCAAAAGTTGTTGGGTGTAAACATTTCATTGCTCGTGACTGTAAACCTCTGCCTAGTCCTTCGTGGATTTCAGGAGTGATGTCATGTCATACAAAGAATGCTATATCTATCTGTTGAATACACAGCCATCGGACGTGCCATGTGTGGGTTTTTTGTCGTTGTTTTTATTCAAAGTGTGAATCCAATAAAATAACCTCGGGCTAGGCTTTGTCCCGCTGTACATATCTACTCTCAGTGCGGTTCGATTTGGTGAATGTTGACAGTGGTAGTCGATCAGCCGTGTTGGGAGCTGTACGCTTGGAAATTCCACACACTGTGTGTCAAGTGCGGTGTTTACTGTTGCGGCAGTGACCGTATTAGTTCAAAACCTTTTTTTTAGATATGGCATCTCGCTGTTCACCCTAGAGAGGATTGCTACTGCTTAACCGGACTTTCCTGTGGATGCCTTGAAATTAAGGTCTCCAGCCAGGGCAAATAATACTTCAACACTAAGCAACCACACGTTGAGGGCACCCCCAGTGGGGTACGAGCCTCAGCTCAGGGCGTCGCTGGACAGCAAGAGGACAGGCTAGATCTGAGTGACAAGTTCTAAACCCTTTACATTGCGAGCTTTATATTGTTTAGACGGCCTTGTTGGTCGAGTGGTCGCAAGGAGGTCCTAGCTCATGCTGTCGCGCTTGTGGACCGTCCGATTCTCGCGTCGGGCAAAGTGTTATTGGGTTATTCTATCAGGAATTTCTCAGTTGCAACCAACTGGAAAAAGCCAGCTGGATTTGTTCCCGGTTGATGGGAATAGGCTCACTCCCTACTACATGGGACTTAAACATAACTGGCGAAATGTTAGTGTACCTCTGCTTAATAATCCGTCGGGGATTACTTACAGGCGTGATGTATTATTTATTATTATTTAATATTTACTATATGTACCTATCTCCTAGGGAATTCCACAATGTGAGTGTATGTCAACTTCACGGTATTTACGGTTCCAGAAATACTGACCGTATTCATTCTAAATCCTTTATTTTGTTCTACAAAAACCATTGAATATTCACCTTGATTAAATTCCTCGAATAGGATTGAAAGGTATCGTTTACTTTTTTACTTTTCCATTCAAAATCTGTGTGATTGTTTATTTGAATCTCGGCAAAATCGGTTCTATCGTCGACCTGAACATTTTCAGTGTTGAAATAACGGAACCCTTTTAATTAAAATGGGAACGCGGCTGTTAATTAGCTGCTCGTCTATGGGACAGGTGACGGGAGGGGAAATAAACTAACTTTTATGTATTTTAAGGGGGAAGCGCCAGGATAAGCACCAAGGTGAACGGCAGGGGAAACCGCCGAAATTTATTTTTATATATGTAATTTTGCAGGGTTATTGTTAATCGGTATCTTGAAAAAAGTATGATTTACAGAATTATTCTCAATTATGTAAACAATGAACCTAATAGAACGCTGAAAAATCTATATAAGTTGAACATTCATGAAAAGGTCACTGCATACATAAGGGAGCCAATATGAGTCCACTGTCGGTAGAGAGTTGGTTGTTACGTAAAGAAGCTACTTTACGTTAGCGGCCCGAAGCCCGCCATCGAATTCTCTCAGCCACTTACGTACGCGCATATACTTTTCCTTACCTTATGGCTGGCAGACTCCCTCAAAAATTAACGTAAGTAAACGTTTATTAATATTAAATTGAGTTTCACGATACCAGCTTTAACATTATTAGATTTTCAAGGGTGAGTTGAAAAATGTTGTCTTTTATCAAGATTTTATCTTGATTGATAATTAGATAGAGAGATAGTTAGAGAAAATATTGTAAAACTAAATAATTTAGAAAGAGTATGCATGGAGTTTCTTGCCGGTTCTTCTCCATAGGTAACGACCAACGGACGTATTTATTGACGTTTTATAAGTGCCCATGTAGGAATATGTGAATATTAATATTTCGATTTCTGATGATTATATAGTCATTTTTTTAAGGAGAATAGTCGTTTATGTGACCTGCATCTCCAGAGTGCGATAGGGAAGTTGTGCGATACCTATACCCAGATTTCTCCTCGAGGTCATGCTTGTTGCAAATTTTGTTGTTTATTGTGGAAGGGTGCGAGGAGAAACACAGGTGCAGATTGGTTATTTCAAATATTTTCATAGATTTTTCTACCCAGTATTGATGAGACAAATATCAGCAATAGACGTCGATAAATTGTTGAAAGTTATTTTATTGTTTTCTTTACAGACTGAATATTAAAATAAAATGTTTCAGTGAAATTGAAATATCATTATCAACAACCTCCAGTAGGCCTCCACATGAGCATCTCCAATCGCAGGACATCCATCTCCATTTTCGGTATGTCTTATCCACCATTCGAAGATCCGCCCTCCTCTTAAACTGACGGTGTAACGGGGACGGTAAATTACTGTCTCTACTCAAGAAGAAGATTACTAACTAACTAAAGCTTAAAAATTAAAACAACAAATAATAAATTGAAGGAACTCTTACGAGTAACGAATCAATTAGAAACGATATCAAACGAGTTATTGTTCGATTCCAACAACATTAACATAGCAAAGCTGGATTGCTAGGCGACGCGACTAAACCGGCTTATCGTATTTATTTGCTAGAATATTTATGTTGATTCAATTGATCCTGGAAATATCGAATTTTCGTTCTGATATAAAATGAAATAGCTATCTGGCAAATTCAATTTCGATTTTTTGTTCTAGGACTAAAATCATCAGTCACCTGACGCCTGACGGAGGAAGTCGCCGTCGAAGTAGACCTCGGCAAAGTTTGTGTGACGGTCTCATCATGATTGTGGGGCGAAAATGGTCAGATATCGCACAAACTTGAAAAAGAGGTTTAAAAGGAGAAAGGAGAGGCCTTTCGGAAAGGCCTCTGCTGGCGAAAGTCCTTTCCCCAGCAGTAGGACACATTATAGACTAAGAAAAAGAAAAGACTAGACTGAACTCAAAACACAATCAGACAGTCAATGGGATGAGCCACTCACAAATTACTGACTGATTTTCAATTCGTAACAAATCAATCACATTCAAACCATCGTTGACAGTTTTAACCACGGATTTGTCTGTACTTCAGGAAATTAATGGCCATGTTTTCGTTAAAAGTTCTATATATACCTACTTAAGCAAGAAATTGTTTTTGAAAGCGAAAACCAGGACCGCCGTACCTTTAGATACTATTAAGTTAATAAAGTGTTAAGTATATTTTTGAAACCAACTTACAGAAATAAAAAGACGGGTGGCACTCGGAGACTGCCGCGGTAAAGCTATTGCATAGCATTTTTTATCAACATGCAATTATAATTATTTACTTATTTTATTAATGCAGTATTTTTTTTTCTTTGTTTTTTTTTCTTTGATATTAATTCAAGTTACACTTTGAGCGTGGTGACCGATAAAAAAACATTTTTTTTCTTTAATTAAATAAATGAGTGTTAGGTTTTTTTCGTTACGGAATTTCTGGATTCGGTCCCCACGCTCAAGGCCCGCGATAGAAGCTATGCAATAGCTTAAAAACAATAAAAAAGACGTGTGGCACTCGGAGACTGCCGCGGTAAAGTTATTGCATAGCATTTTTTATCAACATGCAATTATAATTATTTACTTATTTTATTAATGCAGTATTTTTTTTCCTTTGTTTTTTTTTCTTTGATATTAATTCAAGTTACACTTTGAGCGTGGTGACCGATAAAAAAACATTTTTTTTTCTTTTATTAAATAAATGAGTGTTAGGTTTTTTTCGTTACGGAATTTCTGGATTCGGTCCCCACGCTCAAGGCCCGCAATAGAAGCTATGCAATAGCTTAATAAATAACATTTAGTGCCAATGTGAGAGGGAAAAACTACTGTCTTTATCCTCCATTTTTATTTTGTTATCCTTAATCTATCATTTTCAGCCTAGTCTTTTCCCAATTATGTTGAGGTCGGCTTTCAGTCTCACCGAATGTAGCTGAATATTTTACATGAAGTGACTGCCTATCTGACCTCCACAACCCAGTTAGTACTGGGTAAAACGATAGCCCTTGGTAAGACTGGTTGTCAGACTTTCCACAAGCCACTAACTACCTGTCTCGACTGTCATAAATCTACAAATGGCAGCCGGGACCAACCGTGTCACATGCAATACCTGCTTTTCGAGGCACGGAGAATACTCGGTTTGTGATGGTGACGGTGGTGGATGGTAATCCGGTTGGTGGTAGTGGTGGGGTATGTTGTATGTGTGTAATACACTCGGTGTTTGTGGTCACCCATCTACGGACCAACATAGGTAAGCGTGGCTTAACCTAAAGATCAACCCGAGCGGCTGTTACAAAATACGAACTCGTAGCTAGGCGAGCTCGTATTTTGTCCTTGCATCCAGGTATTTCTACTTTTAGGTTCTTTTCGTAAATCTTTCTCTGATGCAAAAAAAAACCATTATGTACCAAAACGGTTGGAATATTTTTTTTTTTTTTTTTTTTTTTTTTAATATATATTTAAGACCTGCGATCAGTCGCCTAGACTATAATCAGGTGTGTTGGAAGAGGTTGGAGTTTGGAGAGATAGAGCCACTGCTCCATCTCCCATTAGTTAGGCAGCACCTCGGCTCTCTTGAGTCTTCTAATTGGATTTGGCTGGAGGAGCATGCTGGATAATGGGTTTGGGTGAGTTGTCAAGCGGTCCCTGTAGTTGGCTGAGTACTGTTTTGCTTCGTCCAAAATGGTTGGGATTTCCAGATACTTGTGAGTTTCCGAGTTTAGCGCATACCAGGGCGCCGAGGAAAGTACCCTTAGAATATTGTTTTGGGCTCTCTGTAGGCACATAATGTTGGTTTTGCTGGCTGTCGACCACAGTTGGATTCCATATGTCCAAATCGGTTTTATTATGGAACAATATACCCTCAGCTTGTTGGATAGTGATAAGGCAGACTGTCTACCGAGGAGCCAGAGTAGGTTTTTAAATCTTAGATTTATTTCATTGCGCTTCGTTTTTATATGGTCTTTCCATGTCATCCTCCGGTCTAGGTGGAATCCAAGGTATTTGACGCAGGTTGTTTGCGGCAATGTGTCGGGGCCTAGGTTGACCGGGGGACAAGTTTCACGTCTTAGTACTACGGTTGGAATATGTCCCTATTTTCAATCAGAGAGACACAAACCACAAACGGAACACAAATCCTGAGTGAGGTGACGAAAAGTTGAATGAAGCTTTCTGCCAAAAAGTTGTGCCAAAAGTTGCTATTGTAGGTAGTACGTCGGAAAGCGATGTGGCGGTGTGCGGCCTAGGGAGGAACTTGCGCGGCCTGTGAGCGTATACAGCATGTTAGTTTAAACGAGGGACAAATTGAAACCCCCAATAGGACATTATGCTGAAATAATACTAATAAAAATATGAACAAAAAGAAACACTGATAAATAACAGACCGAACCGTACCAAATATTTCGTAAAAGTCTCGCAATGACAATTGGATATAATCCATTTCCCTTCATATTTTAAAACTGGCGTAGGACAGTGGCAAAAATAAACGTCTAATGAAGTGAGATCTGGAGAGTGTGTGTGCCATGGCCCAATTACGTCACAAATTAAGGTTATAGATTTTTACATATAGTGGACGAGAATGGAATACTAAAAACCTTCCGTCGATAAGTCTGTCGTTTAACCTTACATACTGTATTGAGCGGAAAAAGCGACGGGGGCTAGTCGCTGACGGAGCCCGCCACCACCTCGCTGTCAAAGTTTGTTTTGTTTTGAAGTTTGGCCTACACTTTTTGTACTCGTAATAGCAGGCAAATTGCTACTGGCTGGTTGACATTGTCAGGGCTCTATTGGTAAACATTTGTGATTATCTGTTATTATTAATTTATTATTTTTTTAGGTTTATCTGGTGTTAGTTATTTCCGATTATAGCCACACGTTGAAAGGTTCGAGGTTCCAAATTCAAATTTTCCGGTCGGTGGCTGGCTGTATTTTGAACAAAATAATTCGTGAACGTAACAAGTTTCAATTTACAGAATTATAATCATTAAAATCTTCAACACAATCCTCTTAAATTCTTTTAATCATATTTAATTACTTTTTCGTTCAATTTCAATTTCGCGGACTGCCTTAGCGTGTCCTCCTTAACTTGGGTACTTTAAATAAGTACTACAATCAACGCAGAAATAGAATTTCACATTCGACGAACTGGTTGTAGAAATTGATTTTGCAAAACATTGAAGCGCAAATATTGTTTGGAAAAGAAGCAATTTCGCGCGTGCCTTCCGAAGGCGAGGAATCTTAATAAACATCGGGCACCGGCAAACTGCTGGTGCCGTAATCTCCCAAAAACATAAAAGCGTATGAAAACCTTAGTGCCCAATAAATTTTGTCAATACAAGCGAGACCAAAGTGTTTTAGCCACGTTACTCATTGCCATTCATACCGTAAATACACACATCAAAAGTGTCTAGGGATCAACATATATTTTTGCAATAACTTTTCTCCTGATTGATATTAATTAAAATTTTCTTTAAGGATTCATCAAATAAAGTGTTTTCGTTTGTCACAGTAACGATAAACCAAGTCACCTTTGCATTAATAAAGAAATTTGCCATTTTCCTAATAAAGGGATTTTTGACATTTGAACCACTAACATTAAAGTTCGAAAAAAAGACTGAAATAACAGTTTTCTTTAAAATGTTATTGGGTAACTTAAACAATTAATAATCCGTGTTTCTACCGCGAACACTAACAACACAAGAACATCGGTTTGGCATACTCAAAATGAGTTCATCCAAATCACGCTGTGGAATGGCCGCCCATGTTCGTTGCAACAACAAAAAAGGTCTTCTTGCGACTGAATACCCTCCATATTCGGCAGAGCTCTTCTCTGTAGCATATCCCATGCATGCTCAATCGGGTTCAAGTCTGGCGACTGAGCAGGCCAGGGCAGGACATTGATGTTAGCTGCGGCGAGAGTCTGTCTTACAACTCTTGCGGTGTGCGGTCGTGCATTATCATGCATTAACTGAAATAAGGGACCGATTTGCACTTGTAGAGGAACGATGACGTCTGATACAATCGTCTCAGCATAAATTTGAGCGTTGAGGTTGCCTCTGATCCAAATCAACTCAGTTCTTCCGCCGATCCAAATACCCGCCTATACCATGATGGTTCCACCACTATAAGGATGGACTTCCTGGCAGGATTTTAATTTAATTCGCTGTTGGCGTCCAGGGGTTCTCCAGTGTCGTATACGTCTTGTATCCGGTCTCATACCAAAACGAGACTCATCAGAAAGGCACACGAAACGCCATTGTTCTTCTGCCCAATTTCTGTGTTCAAGAGCCCATTGATATCGAATCCTACGATTGTGCATTGCTATAGGTGGTACCCGTAGCGGTCTTCGGGAATGAAGGTTCACTTCATGCAAGCGGCTTCTGACTGTTTGGTCGCTAATTAAGTTCCCTGAAGAGTGATGAAGCCTCACGGCTAACATCATGGCGGTTATTGTTGGAGCTCTTCGAGTTAAGATTTGAATGTATCGGTCTTGTCTCCGTGTGGTGCAGCGATACCGTCCTCCATGGCGCTCAGCCACGGTACCAGTGCTTCGGTAACGTGTCCAAAGTCGACTGATAACACTCTGACTTGTATTCAGAGCTAAAGCCACAGTACGTTGCCGGGAACCAGCTTCTATCATTCCCACGGCTCTGAGCATTTCTTCCCTGCTTAAATGACGTCGCCGCTCCATATAACGTTGGTTTTAATCAGTAGTAGGGAAACAGTAGCACTAATAATGTCTTCAATGCGTTGTATGTTTTTATAGGGAAAATATTGACAGCTGATTTTCATCTTTTACTCGAATTTGATTCACAGTTCCTGATTCAAATTATGAAATGCACCAAAAAGGATCCATATAAATTTATAAAATCATAAATTTATTACAAAGCCACATCTCAATCTCAAGAAATCCGCATAAAAATGCTTGATCCCTAGACACTTTTGATGTGTGTATGACTACGGTTATCCGACAAAGTGCTAACCAAAATCACTTCTTTCAAAAATTCTAGAGTAGTAATAATAGTAACAGTAATCTTTCGAGGCTCTTCTTAGGCAGTTGAATCAAGGGCCTGTTTCAGATGCCAGTACTTCGAGAAGTACTAGCATCTGAAACAGGCCCTTGGGCCGTATCGAGATACGGCCCGCATTGTGAGAAGATCTTGTCTCTGGAGCCCTAACCACGGGTAGCTTAGACCCTGCTCCCGATACCGTTGGACAACTATTAAAAAATTAAATTAAATTTTAGATAGTAGGACATGATGGGCAAAGGCCTCCCCCATATCCTACCACTCTTCTCTCCGTCTGGTTAAGGTAGGATTAGATTATAATAAACAGTAGAATACCTAAATAGAATAGAAACAATTTGGAGTGCATATATTTCATTGAACAAACTAACGCTGACGTAGTAGGGCTCGTCAAAGCTCAGCAAATATTTTCTGACAGTCGGTAGTAGAGAGCACGCACCGCTTGACGCCCCAACAACTCATTAATTAATTATACGTGCTCCTGCTGTAATTAGGTGGCCGTGCCATCAATCGGCGCACGCGATTCTGGATCATTTGCATTTTGTTTGATGCTGTGTTTAGAGGGAGTTTAGTAGCGATTAATTCAGTGCGAGCCTGGAATAATGGCATTTTATCCGTGCCACATGGGTTTGGTCAGGCACATAGTCATTCCACAGTTTAAGGCAAAACTACCCGTGATAACGACTAACGATTCGATTTTGTATTTTTCGTGAAACTGATGATACAAAGATGAACCTTGAACCTATGTAATAGAAGTCAGTGTTTTTTAAAACAAATAATTAAACCTTTTGGGATTTGCCGCAGTCGGGAAAGAGCAGCATAACATGTTCCAACATAATAATGTTCCCACTGCAGGGACTCAGGCCTCCTCTCTAGGAGAGGGGGATGGGTTATCATCCATCACGCGGGCCCAGTACGGGTTGGTAGATGTCACATATCTTCGAGTTTTTGGTTCTAAGACCCGGTTTCCTCACGATGTTTTCCTTCACCGTTTTGAGAGCAGCGGTGATCAAATAAATTACACAAAGTAATGCGCCTGCTGTAATGTGAGTACATCACTCACCTTCGGTTTGCCGACGATATAGTGGTCATGGCTGAGACCATGGAGGACCTCAGTACAATGCTCGATGACCTCAATAGAGCTTCAGAGTGGGTCTTAGGATGAACATGGACAAAACCAAGGTCATGTTGAATGCCCATGTAACACGCACTCCTATCAAGATCGGAGACTCTAAACTCGAAGTTGTAGACGACTATGTCTACCTGGGACAAACGGCCCAGTTAGGTAGGTCCAACTTTGAGAAAGAGGTCAATCGTCGAATCCGACTCGGCTGGGCAGCGTTTGGGAAGCTGAGTAGTATCTTCTCGTTCAACTTACCACAGTGTCTCAAGACGAAAGTCTATGGCCAGTGATTGATTACATACGGGACCGAAACGTGGTCGCTCACAATGGGCCTCATCAGAAAGCTGAAAGTCACCCAAAGGGCAATGGACAGAGCTATGCTCGGAGTTTCCTTGCGTGATCGACTTAGAAATGTGGACATCCGCATGAGAACCAAGGTTACCGACATAGCCCGAAGAATTGCCAAACTTAAGTGGCAGTGGGCAGGGCACATTGCTCGCAGAACGGATGGCCGATGGGGCCGGAAAGTTCTGGAGTGGCGACCGCGAACCGGAAGACGTTGCGTTGGAAGGCCTCTCACTAGGTGGACCGATGACCTGGTGAAGGTTGCGGGAATCCGCTGGATGCGAGATGCACGGGACCGGTCAATGTGGCGACACTTAGGCCTATGTCCAGCAGTGGACGTCTTTCGGCTGAAATGATGATGATGATGAATGCGCCTGCCTGGGTTCGAACCCGCGATCTACTGTTCACCACTACTCTATTTGTTTTTTCTCTTTTTTTACATTGTTTAGTAATTACATTAAATTAGCTGTACCTACGAGTCATGAATTCGCTCTGAATGATTATAGCGGTTACAATCTACATCAAGTATTCTTAAACATATTCTGATTATTATTTATTTATTTATTTATTTATTAAAACTTTACGCACAAAAATCGTACAGAGGCGGACTTAATGCCTTGGGCATTTTCTACCAGTCAACCTTAGGGTGGTGCAGAGACAATACACAGTAGGTGCAAAACAGAAAAACAAAATAGAAAAGATATATACCTAATATATTAGAATAAATACATATTAGTGTGGGAACACTGGTATGATCCCTGCTCCGTGTATCAGTTTTCGACGGATTTTTCCGAGTGAATTTCGTAGGTATGTCTATTAGGTGAGGGACAGGCACGTTCACAATTTGCGGCTGCGGATTGGCACGAATGGGGCGTGCAATATCAAAGTTGCGGTGGTATATAGGTTCGAATATTGAACTCGATTGCCGAATGACGGACAACCAACGTTCCGCAACCGCGTAGCTCCGCACCGCAAGCGCTCGCTCCGCTCCGCTCGCTTCCACACTGTGATTTGTAATTCAATGATGACTAGTAGAGACCGCAATTCTTCGCACAATCGTCCGTTCTCGACCACGGCGTGCAATAAAATTCATGAGACTGTTGTTACATTCATGAGAGGATTTGGGAAAAAATACTGTGTTAATACGTTTGCGATACACGAGAGAGGTAGATTTTACGAGCTTGTTAGATTATTCATATTTATAAATGATTAAATTATCAGATTTTTTTAGAGACCAAATAGTACGGAATCGCTCAGCTTAAGCTACAGCGACCAAACGCGTCTCCGTGAAACTTTGTCACGGAGCGATGCATACAATATGACAGGACTAATATCATACTTAATTCATACAATCATACATTCATTTAAGCATAAACTTTAGAAATATTTGACATTTTACGTTATGTGCCTGTTTTAGCCAACATTGATTTATCAATTCAAAATGTCTCTACAGGACAAATTTTCCTTCTGCTCTGCATGATTCACAAGCACCTTGTAAGTCAGGGACCGGCACAAAATGGCGTCCCTTATTGCGTTAACGTCTAATTTACCTCTCAAGTCCCTCATCTTGGGGATAACTTAATTGACTCCGCGCGATCATTTATGTAAGTAATCTAATAGCTCATGGTAGCGCTGTTAAAGCATTCGGTATTAATCTTAACTTTGATTCGGATTCGACGTCAATGAACACATGAATTAAAGCTCTACACATGCTACCATTAGTTTATTTCTCCTGTTTACTCCGGAAACTAAAACCGATAATAATATGTCCATGACGTGAAACGATTTACAAAGTAAATGACGCTGTCCCATGATACAAAAGCACCTGTCATGTCAGTGTTGCACGCAACTTTTATTTTATCAACCTTTGTCCGGAAATTATAACATCCATTATTTTTAACATCCATCGTTTTTTAAATACTCAAAAAGTATGCTGTATGAGCAATCAGCATACTCCCTGAACGTGTTTTCAGGGATTTACAGGTCGAAAAGTTTCGCCGCAGGTAGGTACCCGCCGAGGTTTAGAGCAACCAATAAAATTTTAGACGCCACAAGAGCGGCATAGAAATGACAGTAATTGAGCCAGGCAGGATTTCAGAAGCGTCGTTACAATGGCGACGGGCAAAAACTGATAAAAATTGGAAACAAGACTTCCATAAAAGCACTTTAGCAATTTTTTAAAGGTTTTTTTGGTATGAAGAAGCCTTCTTTGGTGTAATAAAAATATCGGTTGGCTGTGTAAGAACTTGATGAGTATACAGTCACGGGCACTAATAATTATACACTTGTGTAAAACTCAAATGCGAATATCTCGAGAAATATCGATTGCAGCTTTGAGATATGACCCACTTTATGATAATATGGGTTCGAAATAATAGTTTCGTTACGTGACATGAAAATGTAATCAATACAGTAGGCGAAAATTGTTTCTGAACATTGCTAAGTGTATACATTTTGGTGCTGCCGACTGTCCACGAGAAACGTTTAAAGTCAATTGCAGTCGTTTCTTTTGATACGTGGATCACATTAACATTTAGGCTTGAACGTTTAAAGGTAAAAGTTTAAGAGCGGATTTCAGCAACACGTTCAGCTCATCATTAAAATAATAAAGTTTATTACTGCTCCGTTTACATAAGGGCTTACAGATGGGTCTTTAATATAGCAATAATGACGAACAATAAAAATACAAGTAGGTACATGATTAAAATTGACAAATAATACCTTCAAAACAAAGAGAAACACATCATAATAATTATCATTATTATTGACAAAGTATTTCTCTACATAAAGGGATCAATGACTCTCATTAAACTTGACATCATCATTCTCCTGCACTTATCCCAATCCATTTACGGTCAGCGCAGCATGTAGGAGACATCATCCATACTTAGAAATTTAGACTATTATTGTAAGTTCAAACTTTGTTATTATGATGGCCAAGAATTTTTAAAATCCTCTAACTGCCGTACTCAGAGATATTGAATGATTACTTAAGCCATCACTTAGTAAACATTTTGACACTTTATTGAAGGTCAAACCTTTACTAAGTGACGGCTTAAGTAATCATTAAATATCTCTGAGTACGGCAGATACTGATGAATAGTTAATGAATCAAAAGGTTGTGGTATAGTGAAATTTAATGATTGATAGAGTATTTTATCTCGTCATCTCAGCTCACGTCCCCCCCTGCTAGTTGCTGTAGCTGCATTTGAGGCTGCTGTGACATTCAATTTTGGGATCAGGATCAGGGTGTAGAGTTCCACATCGTCTATAGAAAAGGTTCCTCCAAATGTTTTGTGTGTGGTGGGCTACTGGCCAATGATTGTTGTCAGGCTGTTGTATTATACACATTCTAACCTCGCGGATAACTCTGCTTGCGTGATGTCAGGTATCTGACGCGTAATTCGTAGGACACCATCAAATGGTTGGATGTAAACAGCTAAAATTTTTGTTCTTCTTCTTCGTGTCGATGAATTAGTTTCGACCAGAACTCAGCCATATCGACGGCATTGGTAGTGTGCAAAGTGCTGCCAATGTTGACTTGATACAGGTGAAAATACCCACAAAATATTCGAATTGAATACCCCATTACAATAAAAACGCATCAGAATTTGGTATTTATAATAAATTATAAAGCGCAGCATCCATAAAAACAGGTCAGTCATAAAAATGTTCAACGAATGGGTGAATAAGGTGACATATGGGAACAACCGGCTGTATCGTCATATTCACTGCATGTCATAAATAAACAGACATCAGCGTGTCTGTTATTCAGCATTGCGTTTTATGTATGTATAATATTATACGAAATATAAAAAAAACAATGGTGTATAAATTATTGTAGTTTTTAAAACATGTATCGTTTGTAAAGCTTTTATTTTTTGTATGTATTCCGTGGAAAATGTTGTTGTGCATTAATGTTATGTGTCACTGTTTGTTTTCCCCAACTACTGCGGTGGGCCTATTGTCACAAATCAAGACTGGACAGCTGCTGCTGCTGATGAAAACATGCAATAAAACGGTGGTAACTGGGTTGTGGAGGTCAGATAGGCACTCGCTTGGGAAAACGATAGGCAGATGATGATGATAACTCTCGTAGTCAAATGGCTGTAAGTAACACACATAATGAGCAGTGGTGGCGCAGTGGTGACGGCCCCGACTTACGAACAGTGAGTCGTGGGTTGGAATCCAGTCAGGCGCATTACTTTGTGTAATTTATTTCGTCACCACTGCTCTCAAAACGGTGAAGGAAAACATCGTGAGGAAACCGGCATGTCTTAGAACCAAAAAATTCGAAGACATGTGACATCTACCAATTCGCACTGGGAACGCGTGGTGGATTATAGCATCCATCCACCCATCCCTCTCCTAGAGAGGAGGCCTGACTTCCTGCAGTGGGAACATTATAGGCTAATGATGATGAACACACATAAAAAAACAAACGACAACTCAAGAGCCATCCCCATAAACCCACAACAAAATACAACTGCAATAATAGTTCAAAAACAAATCACATTCACCATAAACAGTGCCATAACATTCACGTACCAACTATTCGTGTATCATGCATTATTAATGTCCACACGGCGGCCAAACGTTGCCAATTCCTCAGCAAGGTTAGTAGGCCAACAAATGTTTTTTACCACGGACTATTGGGCTCCCAGGAGTGTGAGATTATGTCCAAATGATGTGCTGGCTCCTGGAGGACCGCCAAAATCGAGCGCCTCGCCAACCGCGCGGCGTTGCCAAATGCTAACTGATCGATGGGCTTAGGAATTTGCAAGCGGACTAGAGGACCTATGTATAATGTTTGGCTAATAGGGGACAATGCCAGGTTGTGATGCAAATTGGGTTATTATAATATTCTTTATCTATGACCTATGTACACCACTCGGGTAGAGTCACGAGTACCAATATGGTATACGCGAAGCAACTTTTAAAAGTGACGTGCAATTCCTTCTGTATTAATTAGCGTTTTCACGCATTTTGGAAGTAATATGACGATATAATGGGCCGACATTTAAAGTAATAATATAATAGTTCATTTGGATAGAGGATAATGAATTTTCCAAGCATTTGTTGAGATTATTAGAGGTACTCATTTCGCGATATGTGTCTCGAAAGTCCTTAGCAACACGCGTCTTTAGGGCACAATATTTCTGAGTTAATTTCTTGTTTGTTTAGGTGTCCTCTATTCATGAATTTAAATTTCATCTTGCGCCACAACTTTCAAGCAAATACAAATAATTCCATATTGGAATAAGGCCTTGGTTCTTTGGGTTACATACAATGTAGGCGCCAAAGTTTTGTCCTTTCTTTGATTGGGAAAGTATCCAAAATAGTCCGGTCAATTTAGACCAAAAAATGAGAGTGAAGTTACATAAAGTCCCAACAGGCTGAATTTTTGTGAAGTTGTTCAAAACATAATTATAAACAATGTCTAGAAGTTCCCCATCATTCCCCTGTAAGGAAAAAATTTTATTCAAGATCAAAGGTCAAAAAAATGAGTTTTTCGCGATTTTCAGCAAAACAGTAAGTTTTATCATAAAAGTACCTCAGACAAAAATTGTAGATCATAAAATTATCTATAAAAATGTATCAATACTTGTTTTCTTACGAGCCACAGTTTCTGAGATATAACGATTCAAAAAGTTATAAAAGTTGTTATCGTCATAATATGCACACGTTTCCACGCCACCTATGAGGTAGTGTACTTAGCGCGTTTTTTTTAACGTGGTTTCCCCAGTAGGCCTACTCCACGGGTCAGTTGTGATCCTGTTTAATGTAAAACTATTGCAAAATAACGGAAATTTCCAAAGATTGGGAAAGATAAAAGCGATGTAAATGAAAAAAAAGTGTTGAAGTTTATTCGTCTTATTCGTAAGTTTCAAATTCTTGTTCTTCTTCTTGATCTTCTTCTTGTTCTTCTTCTCCTGCTTCTTCTTCATCTTCATTTTGGATGCAAGTAAATTGCGTCAATAGCGATGTATCGCATGATACTTCGTCGGAGTCAAACGAATCCTCCATTGTTTGTGATTCAATATTAGAGCACGACCGGCCTTGACAATTAGTGCATGCCAAAGAACAAGACAGTCCGACTTTTTTGCAACCACATTTAGCACTGCATCCCTTTTTGCAGTTGCAAAAAATAGTGTTCAGCAGTTTTTCCGCCGCAGGTGGAAGTAAAGTTTGAACTGGCTCTAATATATTGTTGACCAACTTCCAACCCCAGTCTGTAGGGTCTAGCTGATAACCAAGCCACACTTGAACTTGGTAATATACTCGAAAAAGATGTTGGTGAGCAGCAACTGAGGTTGGAGGAAGACAAGCTAATTGAACTTGTTTTTTATTTTTAGTATTTTTAACGAAACATGCATATCGATGCTTATCTAAACAGGTAGTTTTTTTAGGAGCTCCGTACATAGAAAGAAGAAAGCGGATGCCGTTGGTAATAACTTCTTGTTGAGTTGAATCACTCTTTTTAAAAACATTGAATTAAATCTTGTTTTTCAAACATTTTGAAAACTGCTGTTTTACCCCTCCTGTAAAATGCAGATGTCGTATCACAGCCAGTTATTGCGTGTAAAAATAGTACATGATCTTTACACTTTACTAAAGTAAATAAACTTTTTGATGAAAAAAAAACAGCAGTTTTCAAAATGTTTGAAAAACAAGATTTAATTCAATGTGCTGAAGTTTTTAAAAAGAGTAATTCAACTCAACAAGAAGTTATTACCAACGGCATCCGCTTTCTTCTTTCTATGTACGGAGCTCCTAAAAAAACTACCTGTTTAGATAAGCATCGATATGCATGTTTCGTTAAAAATACTAAAAATAAAAAACAAGTTCAATTAGCTTGTCTTCCTCCAACCTCAGTTGCTGCTCACCAACATCTTTTTCGAGTATATTACCAAGTTCAAGTGTGGCTTGGTTATCAGCTAGACCCTACAGACTGGGGTTGGAAGTTGGTCAACAATATATTAGAGCCAGTTCAAACTTTACTTCCACCTGCGCCGGAAAAACTGCTGAACACTATTTTTTGCAACTGCAAAAAGGGATGCAGTGCTAAATGTGGTTGCAAAAAAGTCGGACTGTCTTGTTCTTTGGCATGCACAAATTGTCAAGGCCGGTCGTGCTCTAATATTGAATCACGAACAATAGAGGATTCGTTTGACTCCGACGAAGTATCATGCGATACATCGCTATTGACGCAATTTACTTGCATCCAAAATGAAGATGAAGAAGAAGCAGGAGAAGAAGAACAAGAAGAAGATCAAGAAGAAGAACAAGAATTTGAAACTTACGAATAAGACGAATAAACTTCAACACTTTTTTTTCATTTACATCGCTTTTATCTTTCCCAATCTTTGAAAATTTCCGTTATTTTGCAATAGTTTTACATTAAACAGGATCACAACTGACCCGTGGAGTAGGCCTACTGGGGAAACCACGTTAAAAAAAACACGCTAAGTACACTACCTCATAGGTGGCGTGGAAACGTGTGCATATTATGACGATAACAACTTTAACTTTTTGAATCGTTATATCTCAGAAACTGTGGCTCGTAAGAAAACAAGTATTGATACATTTTTATAGATAATTTTATGATCTACAATTTTTGTCTGAGGTACTTTTATGATAAAACTTACCGTTTTGCTGAAAATCGCGAAAAACTCATTTTTTTGACCTTTGATCTTGAATAAAATTTTTTCCTTACAGGGGAATGATGGGGAACTTCTAGACATTGTTTATAATTATGTTTTGAACAACTTCACAGAAATTCAGCTTGTTGGGACTTTATGTAACTTCGAATGTCTAAATTGACCGGACTAAAAAGTAGATCTAATTTTACATTGATCACTGTTTGAACTTGAAGCTGAGTTTAAAAGTAGAATGACAGTACCGACTGACAGGGGGGGAGAGTTCTATTTGTGACTACGGAGCCATAAAAAAGGCACGATGAATTCCTAGAAAGATATTCCATTGAAATAAATAAATGGACCTTTTTTGGATACCCAACTTTTTCAGCCTCTTTGAAAGAAACCTTTAGTATTTCTAGTAAATAAACCGTTTCCAGCCCCAACATCTTTCTGCATCACTTACTCTCCACAATAAAGTTCACCTATCCATCCGTCCACCCGTCTGTCAGTCTGTCCACTCGTCCATCTCTCGATCTGTAGGTAATGAAAACGTCCAATTCGAATGTTTTCCACACGACCACATGTAGGTATGTATGTCGGATCTCCCAGGTGAGAGAGTTTGAATCAATTTACTTTTTTCTACAGAACTCCTCAAATGACATCACGCCTGTTATTCCCGAAGAGAGAGGCAGAGATGCACCTAATAGTACGCCCACATCTCACCAGTTATGTTTAAGTGCCATGTTATAGGGGGCGAGCCTATTCCCATCATCAACACTGGGCACAAACCCAGACTCCGAGACAGCTACTAAGAAATTCCTGATTTAAAACCCAATAACACTTTGGCCGACCCAGGAATCGAACCCAGGACCCCATACTCAGCACTCCCGCTTGCGACCAATAGACCAACGGGGCTGAATTTGGAATTAATAATCCAAAGCAGTCCTTCCTCATTCAATTTAGTCAATTCCTCACATAATTTTGAAATGTACTAACATTTTCTTTCATTTTCACCAACAAACATCGTCAGTCTATATTGCTCTCATTGTGGGACTCACACTCCTCTTAAAAGAGAGAAGACTCAGAAAATCAATTTCCTTTAAAATCCCCTCCACATTACACAAACCCCCAAAGATGACCTTGCAAAATTGATAGATATCTAGACGTATATATCACAATGATACATAGTTATAGTAGCTTTCCGAAAGAGATCAGTAAACGTATCCGTCTGTGCGGTGAGTTCGCATTTGTATGCTTGAAGATTTACACGGCTTATCTCAGCCCCCTTTGTGTCTTGTTCGGCTTTTCATGAAGCCGCTGGCTATACAAGCCATTTGATCGGAAACAAACTGACGTATTGATATCACAGATGTAGAACTACAGCACCATGCTGAGATAATGGCCTTTTGGCTCCGTACAGGACTAATTAGTTTATTTTAAGTATCTGCGGTACTCATAGATATTTAATGATTACTTAAGCCGTCACTTAGTAAAGATTTGATATACTTTTATATGACAAAACTGTCAAACCTTTACTAAGTGATGGCCTTGGTAATCATTAAAACTCTCCGAGTGCGGTAGATATGTAACCGAAACGTAGTCTATTGTGTATAGTAATTTGATTGGATAGTAACTAAATAGTGCTTATGACGTCATAACAAGTGACGTCACTACCTACGTAGTCAAAAAATGGTACGCTCGTTTTGCATACGAATCGAGATACTTGCGTGATCTAGATCATATATATCTATATCTGTGATTCATATGAAAGATCGTTCTTCAGGTTTACGTTGCTTGATCCACATTGTGAGCTCAAAGCTTTCGTAAGCCTTCTAGTTTATTCTCCGTATCAATAATACGAAACTAAATCAGTATTGATATAAAACGAAATGTGGCACGAAACTAATATTTTGGTAGATGATACTCGGATGTCGGTGTTATGTTGAGAGGAAAAGAAATCCAATATGGCGGCGTACAGTCACGAACACTAATATGTATATATGTAGGCACACGTAGTAAGTTTTAAAAGTAATATTCTCCTTTTGTTTTGGTGGGTAATTTTTTATACTGTTTTGCAATCGTTATAACACGAAGAAATCATTTTTGAATACTAGTAAATGTATATTACTGCTGGTAACTGTACTTTTATGGCTAAATGATGGAAGGCCTCCCACTAGGTGGACCGATGACCCGGTGAAGGTTGCGGGGACCCGCTGGATGCGAGACGCACGGGACCGGTCAATGTGGCGACACCTGGGGGAGGCCTATGTCCAGCAGTGGACGTCTTTTGGCTGAAATGATGATGGATTATATTCGTGGCGTTCATGGGATAGACCGACTTTTTGTTATTCAGTCTTTATAATCCTACCTACTCGTACAATACTGTGACTGCCTCATTGGTCAAGTGGTCGCATGCGTGACCGCTGAGCATGAGGGTTCAATTCCCGGGTCGGACAAAGTGTTATTGGGATTTTCCATCAGGAATTTCTCAGTAGCAGCCACGGAGTCTTTATTTCTCAGTAGCAGCCACGGAGTCTGAATTTCTCAGTAGCAGCCACGGAGTCTGAATTTCTCAGTAGCAGCCACGGAGTCTGAATTTCTGCCTGGTTGATGGCAATAGGAATTACATGGAACTTTAACATAACTGGTGAAATGTGGGTGTGCACTATTAGGTAGGTACACCGCTGCCTACCCTTCGGGGGTTACAGGCGTAAAGTTATTTGTTCATTTATTTATGTACCTACATACTAAACTCAAATACAGGAAACACAAAACATATAAAATATACCTATTTAATCGTTGAAACTATTTTCTATGTGTGTCATGTGTCGACTTTCAGTCCTAGTCAATATTTTTTTACGTTTTTGAAATGTATAAAAATATTTTTCAATAAATCACAAACATTCAAAGTTGTTTTGTTTCAAACGTTTAATATTGAATATGGACGTAGCACGCTAGAACAAATAGTGAGCGCTATGTTCAACGGAACTAAAAAGGCATGGAACCGATGTAGCATAGTCAATTAGTCACTTCATAGCAATTCTGATTTTTTCTGCAAAGCGTATGCTGGAATTATATATTGGGTGAACAAATAAATAGGATATGCAGGATAGAGTGATGGGATATGGTGTTCGAAAGTGATACGTTGCCGAAAGATAATTGACGGCACGGTTGGCGCAGTGGCTAAGCGATTGGACTGCTGCGCTGCGTGTCGCGGGTTCGATCCCCGCACGGAACAAATATTTGTATGACCTGCAGATATTTGTTTCGGGTCTGGGTATTTGTGTATATGTGACTTTATATGTTTGTGAACGCACCCACGATACAGGAGAAATTCCTAGTGTGGGGCACCGTTTTAAAAAAAAAAAAAAAAAAAAAAAAAAAAAAAAAAAAAAAAAAAATTATCGCAAATATCTCCGCGCTATGACACTTTTTAGAGCATTCCACCCCTAAAAATTCAGGTTTTTTCGATAATATTATATGTTCGACTATCCAACCAGCTTTAATGCAAAGAAGTTCAAATCTTTTTAACAATGAAAACACCGATAAAACACACACACAAGAACAAAAAAATAACATAAACATAACAAAACGAAATTACAAAAAAAAGCGAAAACAAAATAAATTTTCAACATAACTTCCCCACAAAAATAAGCGAACAAAAACTCCAATCCCCTATCTCTTTCAAATCATAATGTATCAGAAAAGTACGGACAAGAAAATCCCGAGAAACATAAACGCTTAGCTTACGAACAAACATTTAATTTGAAATGTACTTTTTCGAATAAACATAAAAACTTTTCGATGTTCTTCTTTGGAAATAGCGATGTTTTAATTAAACTTGCCTGATGTTGCGTAAAGGGAAAGAAGAACTGGAACATTCGGAAAGTTGTGCCGTCCAAGGCATTGAAGGAGGTAGTCATCGGAAGAGCTTTCTCTCGAGTCCTTTCATACCCTAACTCGCTGTAGCGTAGCCCAACTCTGTAATAAAACTATCCGCTATTCCTCCAGGCTCATCTTGTTCCGACCTAACTATTAATAACGAAACACGATTTCTTGGAAACTTTATGAAATATAAGTAGTTTCACTACAGATTATGATTTACCTTATTTGATTGAGCAAACAGGACAAAATTACTTTATTTTCACTGTAAAGTGAATGTTTAAAGTTTTTTTTATGTGTAATTATTTTTCTTGCCTAACAAATTAGATAAAACTTATCATACGAATTAGATAAAACAAATCGCGTTCGGACAATTAGGGCTCCATATCAAACTACACAAAACAGTGTTTAGGTAAGGTTGGTCGGCTGTTCAGCCGTAATTCTAGTATTTAGTGTTATTAATACATCTAAACTAAAACGTTAAAACATACCGGCAGTATTCATATACATCCCGTCGGGGCTGCGTGTTGTTCGAAAGAGATACCGCGGCCTCGGCGCAAGGGCTAAGAAAGAACATGGATGGTTTTTAGTCAGTAGAAGTCTGACACTCCCTTCCGCTCTGCCCAAGAGCGGGAGGGGTTATTTGATGATTTCCCACCCCCACCAAAAAAAAAAGTATACATATACATCACAGGACCTGATGGACGCTACTGGAAATGGTAAACTCGTCGCCATATGGGCCGACTTTAACACGCTAAGAAGAAGAACAATTTTTTTTTTTATATATTTGATAAACTTCGTCTTTTAGTAGGATCCTTGAGTGTTTCTTTTAAGGTTATTTTATGATGATCCTATGGATATATTTTCTTTGACACGTAAAGTTATGGTCTATTTTCCTTCTGGTTCACTGTTCACATTTTATAGGAAAATAAAAGGCTTAATGCAGATACATTTACTATCAATAGGAGTCGTATAAAAAATGTCATTCCCGATTCTCGATAAACTGACTTTATGATGAAAGTATTTCCAGGAAAGGGAATACTGATCACATGAAATTTTGAATAAGTAATACCTATTCAACCAAGGACGCCCATCATAAGACATCCATGATGATTTTCACTCCCAAAAAAAGGTTAACAATAATGTGTGTTTTGTGTTTATGAGCCAAAAGGTAGTTACTGTTTATGAACCCCTGATGTACGTACAAATTAAACTCCCATTACCACATAATCATTCTGAGCATACCGTGCCAAGACTTTTAAAAGACTACTCAGCGAAAGAATCTCGGCATATAAACAGTCCACTTAAGAAGTTATGTGTCTCTTCCCTGCCGCCTGCCCATTCTTAACTTTTAGGTAGCATAAAAACAAATAAAACAAATTTTATCTAGGCAAAGTAGCTCGCTCCAAAGAAATCAAGAAAGAAAGTAAGAACAATTTGCATACAAAACTATGTTCTTTGTAACCTCTGCCTTCTGAACTGTACGAAAAGTATGTACTGCCAAGTTTTATAAGAGAGGCTTGCGTTCGATATACTTAGTGCGCTTCAACACTGACAAATATCTGGGAGCAGAAAGCCATCGAGTGTTGGAACTTGGAGCGACGTGCTTTGACTGCTAAGCAACTGTACACCGTACACACAGACTCATCACAAATCACTCCATTTTCATATTGAGTGATTTATTCATACGCGCCTGTGCCAACCTCTGCACTAACACAGCTGTAAAATATAAAAATATTGTGAACCATAACATTGCGACTTTAATCCCCGAAGAGTTAAGCAGAGATTTAATTACAGTGGCAAAATGCAGGTGTGGGTCACCTGCATTTTGCCAGTTATGTCCCAACAATGTTATGGAAAAACTTGATTTATTGATTCCAAACATGGTCCGACCTCAAATCGAACTTAGGACATCATTAGGTCAACGTGATCACAGGTTAAACCAGCTTGTTGAATCTGTGAAAATTCTTCAATAGATTTTCAACTTTATCGCTAAAGCCGAAATTGTCAAGTTTTCCCAATCAACCTTTGATTGGGAAACTGTCCTTTAGGGTAGGTTGATGTGCTGGCATATTATGTGTTACTATAAGAGCTCAAACAGCGGGAAATGAGATAAGATTTTCCAGTAGAACCTAAGTTACTCTGAACTAACGTACGTACGATGTAATGGATAGGCATCCATTACACAACTTTATAACTTTGTGGTTACTAGAGTTGGACGAGCGCCGACGTGATAATTTGGAAAAGAGGGAAACGTGACCAACTTTTAATTTACTTATACACAACTTTGTACTCGTGAACAGAATACAAGTGATTTACATTTATCACCCAACAACCATAAATCTATAATGTGGCTGTCAACATGATGAATTGTTCAGAACATAAGACTGGCAAGTTGGTTCAGTGATCGCAAACGATGCTGCAAAGCTTGAAGTCCTGAATTCGATTATAAGGTCGGGCAAATTGTTATTGGATTTTCCGATCGGGCATTCATTTCTCAGTAGCAGCCACGGAGACATTTGTGTCCAATTGATGGCAAAAGGCGGGCCCCCTATTACAAGGGACTTACACTTCGTAGTAGCAAACTTTCGGAGTAACGTACATCGGAGTAACGAACATTCTCAATACAGTATTTCGTCATAGCGTACATTCTGACTCACGTAATTCGGACTCGCAAACTTTCTGTATACCGTACATCGGCATTTCGAACTTCGGAGTAACGTAATACAGTCATGTTTAAGTACAACTGGCGCCCGTAACGACAGTAATGCGTGTGTATTAGGATTCTTTACCATCTCCGTGATATTGGGCAATTTGACACAAGCACCTTTACGTAATTTCCCTTGCGACTGTGATCTCGCAAATATTCCAACCTATGTAACATAGTGAGAACCGGAATATATTGTGACAAGTTTGACAAGTGGGGAAAGAATTCTTACTTGGTGCAGGGCGAATGACACTTGCGATAACTTTTGCAGGCGTCGGCCGATTCTCCGCTGGAAGTTGACTACGTGCTCTGCATCAAACGATACTACACCCGCTTCACCCAAAAGAAGATGGCGGATTATTGAAATCCTTTGTTAGCGTAACAAAAGACACGCTTACCTTCAAATTATGCACATTAGGACGAACATCGATTGAAAACTTAATACAAACGATTACGAATAAAATGGGTCCCAATAAATGCTGACAAAGGTCGCAGAAATATTCGTATTTCAAGGGAACACGTTAAGTCGTATTATACCCTTGATAACAAAAAAATATGCCCGAGGAAAGGGGCCGTATTGTCAACATTTACGTTTATAATGGTAATAATACCAATTTTTACTATTATGAACAGAGATTTAACGACATAATTCGAAATAACGAGTGGTTAGCATTTATATCAGCACTCAGCATTGCTTTTAGAAACATTGAAAAGTATGTTAAAAGTATATTACTCGGAATATTTCCTGCAAACATGAAGCTTTTTTTATTTTCATTTTATTAAACAACTTGTTCGTCATTATACGTTTTCCTCGTTTAAGTATAAAACTAAGCTATCACATTGCAAAGTTGGTTATTAATTACAGAAACTCTTTCAGTTTTTCATGAGGTAAGCAATAATAGAAAATAGCGTCCCACTTTTCAGAAATACCAGTTACATTATAAAATATTCTGCAATGTACAAAACGTTGTGTTGGGAAACTAAAACCAGTTAAAATCGATTTAGATTTAAAACAAATGTGTTAAAAATTGTTTAATGTTTACCTATCATATTTTAGTTTTATAATTTTCTTAGGTAAGATGGCACTTTGCTGACACTAAAGATAATCGCTGATGTTCGACACGATATAGATGTTATCTGCGGCGTATTTCCTGCTCACTCTAAAGTTCCTAAATACAAAGAAAATGGCGATGTGACCCTGTTGAAGTTTGAAGTGTTGCAATAAGAAAAAGTTGCCGAGCAACTGTGTTGGTAAATCCATTGTGCAAACCTAAAAAAAACCTAATAGAACAGTCTGAACGAAACTGCGAAAATGCAAATTTTAAAAGCAGTCGTTAGGTTTTGAGGGATAGTGCTAATGTCCTAATTACTAGGCAACAAGTACAAAGTAGTGGCGTTACAACGGGGCAGCGCCGTGCTTGTATATCTACCAACTTATCTTATTACCACAAACAGAGGCGCTGGCTTCCACTTGAAGTTCAGTTTACATTGGTCGAGTAAGTAATCCAGTAGAGTAGGAAATGAATATCCCAATGTGGGGCGACTAACAAAAAGGTAACAGGAATCATACCGTGATGTGAATGTTGTATTGTGTTTCATGACTTTGATGGCTAAAAATTTCAGCAACAGACTAATTGAAAAACCTCGGTACGAACGAAGCTTATCTGCAGTGAATGGGGTCAACAGAATTATACATAACATCACGCCTGTAATCCACAATAGGTTAGGCTGAGGTGTACCAATAGTAAGACACAAACATTTCACCAGTATGTTTAAGTCCCATCTTCTTTATCTTCTTCTTAGCGTGTCGGTTTTTAGTCCCATGTAATAAAACAACAGATTTATATATTTCTAAAATGCTGCATCTTTAATAGTCTGCTTATCACATGTCATACCTGTAATGTTCATACCGTAGCCAAAGATACAATCACGAGTACCAATATACGTATGCGTGAAGCAACGTTTAAATGAGATTTTCTGTTACTGTGGTGATTAACGTTTTACATTTTCACGAACATAGCATAGATAATTTTGAAAGCCAGAGTTCTACGAAATAGCTCTTATCTCAAAGTATAAACCGTTATTTTACAAGGGAACAGTTTTAAAATTTTGCTAAGTAAGTTGTTTATTATAGTACACTCACATTTCGTTACTTACGTTTAAGTCTCATATTATAGAGGTATAGGTAGATGATAGTCTGTTTACAAGCAAAAAAATTGGGTAAGTTCAAAACTGAACTTGCCAGCCAAGTACTCTCTCGCTCGCTGAACCACTAACTCTCCCAATGTAAACCAGTCTAAAGTACAAGTTCTATGTAAGCCGAGCTAAGTTATTACTTTTATTTTATTACTACTCGATACTTAACTATTCCGTGCTGCTATTGTGTTATGAGGAGTTGGCGACGACAGACGTGGACAAAGAAAATTGAGTTGAGAGTTTGTTCAAGTGTATTTCTTCCAGTTAAGTAATTTAGCAGTGTAGTCTGGTGGTCTGACCGTCACACTGCCACGTCATAGGTCACGAGTTTAAACCCAAAACCTCTGAGTTTTCGAAGTCATGTGCGTATTGTTTCATTATGTCTTTTTTGAAGCGGTGCGGTGAAGGAAAACATCGTGAGAAAACCAGCATGACTTTTTTTTTTTGGCGGGTGGAAAATCATCGAATAACCCCTCCCGCTCTCGGGCAGAGCGAAAGGGAGTGTCAGACTTCTACTGACTAAAAACCACACATATTCCTTCTTAGCCCTTCATGTCGAGGCCGCAGTATCTCTTGCGAACAACCCGCAGCCCCGACGGGGGAAACCAGAATGCTGAGAGATATTTCCTAACGGCATGTAGAGCAAAGTCATCGGTCTATGGGCGGCATAAAACTCTGACACCGGGGCCTAACCCGGTGTCAGAGATTATGCCGCCTAACTAACCACACGATAAAGAAGTTATGTTATGTTAGTTATGTTATTAGTTATAATAATGTGGGTATTTGTGTATGTGATTTTATATGTTTGTGAACGCACCCACGAATCAGGAGAAATTCCTAGTGTGGGGCAAGGTTTAAAAAAAAAAAATTCAGTACATAAAATTAATTCTACAAAAACGAATAAGTTATTTATTTTCAACGGTAGTCAAATAGCTCCTAACGTCCTAACTCAATTTCATTTTGATTAGCAAGGGGAGTTGGCAGTCTTGGCGCCTATGAGGAAAATAATGTGAACGGAAAGACAGAACAGAATCCTTGGAAGTAATCAGAAGAGATTACTTCTACTATTTAAGAAAAAGAGAAGGTTGGAGTTGTTAAAGTTACCATAGATTGCCATAGACGATAGGTTTACACCTATCGTCCTAATTTTTTGGTTCATGCATGGCTGGACCATTACTGGTCTAGCCATGCATGAATCAAAAAATTGTCCAGGAGAAAACTAAGAACCCCTCCCGCTCTTGGGCAGAGCGAAAGGGAGTGTCAGACTTCTACTGACTAAAAACCACCCATGTTCCTTCTTAGCCTTCGCGGGCCGCGTCGAGGCCGCGATATCTCTTGCGAACAACCCGCAGCCCTGACGGGGTACAATTATCCTGGACTATTACCGCATGGTTACTCCTACGCAGTACGACTTCAAAGGCATAACCGAGCGTGTGTTGCAGGTCGCATGCACAGCTCTCGGTTCTTTTCTATTTTTATAATAAAAAACAATCCCACAAAACCACATACAGTCGAGTGTTACCGGTGATGGCATGGTTGCAAATGAGCCAACCGATATCGTGTCACCAAGCAAAGCTCCGTATTCCATATTCTAATCCGTTTCCAATTGATACATTTTCACTTTAAGAAACACCAACTTCATGTAAGTCTAAATTAAGTTGATTTCAGAATGGTTATGACTTTTTAAAAGGTTAAAAATGAAGCAATTGGGAATTGGGAAGCAATGTTAGCGGACGTTCAAGAGGTTAACCTCTTGAACGTCCGCTAACATTGCTTGAATGTCTTATGATCCACCGGGTGATCATAAGGACGCTCGAAGACTTAATTCGAAGTTGTAGTGTGAACTGAACTTTATGTGTGAGTTTTAAAGCAGCATTTCCAAAAACACTTGTCTGTTTACCTTTTAGGATACTGCAAATTCAACACAGCTTTACTTTGACTACAGAGCCACATTGATCAGCATTCATTATCGCATTACGTCGAATGCTGCGCAATGACCGCTACGATGAACACCAAAAGAGCAAATTACTGTAATCATCGCAGTTGCTAGACGCATTTGCAATCGGTTTGTGTAACGAGTGGATAGTACTGCCTAATATCTGGAAATGCTTGAGTTGAGGTCCAACCGACTGGACTTGACTCCGGACTGGTTGCGACATGGAAGTTTGACAGACATTTTAGTAGGAATATTATCTATGGCCGTTTCCCAAGTCCGGTCCGGTATCTTTGGGTGCCACATCGACTACAATTTATGAATAACTATAATGGCTGGTGCCTGCGGCTTCACCAACGTGGATTACTAAAACTTTCCTCGAGAACCACTCTATCATTGGTGACAACAGCATGAAAATCGGTGCAGTAGTTTTTGAGTTTATCGCGAACAGACAGACGCGACGGAGAATTTTGTGTTATAATATGTAGTGATTATTAACCGCAATTTGAGCTTTAATGATACTCTAACCTATACTAAAAATGCGAAATTAAGTTTGTTTGTTACCTTTTCACGCATAAACCACTGAACGGAACAACCTGAAATTCAGCAATTAAGTTGTGAAGTGCACAGAAACGGACATAGAGTACCTTTAATCCCAAAAAAAAATACCGTTCTCGAAGCAAAAAAAAACTAACGTTTATATGGTTATAAATGGCGCCAGGTGTCTTTCGAATCACGATAGAGTTATATTTTCATGGAAACTTTAGTAGTATTTAATAATAATAACACGAGGTAATATGCTTCTATAAAACCGGTACATCATTATTCCCAGATAAAAAAAAAACATAATTCAGGCGCGTGCTCAATTTCGGTTACTCACTAACACTTCAGGCACCCTCCATTAAAGAAGAAAGCAGGTAGGATTCAAAACAGACATTTTTATGAATGAAGTCGAATTTTTCATAACTCTCAACAAAAACAATGGCTTACATGAAATGAAGCTTGCACTATGATACAACACGTACTTTTGTTCATGAAACAATAGATACGCCGACGAAATTATGTACGACTTTTATTAAAACGAAAATCTTTTTTGTTGTATGAAGATTCGGTGGGTATATTGAAATATCATTGTAACGAGAGTACGGGTTTGTTTTCGCTCTATAATGAAACCTCACGGTCATTTGGAATGGTGTCTTGTGATTCTGTCGGCACGGCACGGTTGGCGCAGTGGCTAAGCGATTGGACTGCTGCGCTGCGTGTCGCGGGTTCGATCCCCGCACGGAACAAAAATTTGTATGGCCTGCAGATAGTTGTTTCGGGTCTGGGTATTTGTGTATGTGACTTTATATGTTTGTAAACGCACTCACGATACAGGAGAAAATCCTAGTGTGGGGCAACGTTTTTTTTCCACAAAAATCCACACTGTTAGGTATTGTGGTACACACAAATGTTTGAGTCATCATCATCTGTCTTCCAGTCTAACTGAATACTGGTGGAGGTCCTGGATTGGGATGTTGGATCGGGCAAACTGTTATCGGGTTTCTCAATGAGGAATTTCTCAGATTTGTGCCCGGCTGCTGGCAATAGGCTCGCCGCCGATAATAATGATTGGTTTATTTATCCTCAGTATGTCATTCTATTCATTCTATCTTTGGCAGTCGTTACAGGTAATCAGTGACCTGAAAGTCTGACCAAAGGGTGTCGTATTACTCAGTATTAACTGGGTTGTGGAGGTCAGATAGGCAGTGACTTCATGCAAAATACTGGTATTCAGCTGCATCCGGTTAGACTGGAAGCCAACCCCAACATAGTTGGGAAAAGGCTAGGCAGATGATGATGATGTCATTCTAATTGATAATTCCACATGGGCAAGTGCCACATGAACGCACAGTAACATAGTGCACAAGTGAAGTGTTACTAATTTAGATTTAAGGTTCTATTTGCTAACACAAATTGTATTGTTTATTAAATGTATGTTAGTCTGTTATATGTATCTTTGGGCCAAAGTTGCCTGACAATTAATAAACGTTACGTTATATGACCGTGAATACTTAAGGCCTAGATTTTACCTCATATTGAAAGACGGGTTGGTATGTAAGCTATCCTGAAATTACTTTACGAACTTGTCATTCTAGACTTCTTATTTATTCAACTCAAGCGGTCGCTGAGGTTCACTGTCTATTTTTAGTAAAAGGTTAATGTTTTTTTTTCGTAGAATGGAGACTTTTGTTGCTGAAATACTAAATATTTTTACTGTACGAGAATTTTCTTAGCAACTTGTATTTTTTCAAAGATTTAAAAAAATATTACGAAGAAGAATTTGAAGCATTTTATTTAAATTATCTTGTTGAAATCTTTATAAATGAATGTTACATTGGAAGTATTCGGTAATGAAAATAAAGACAAGTTATGTTCTTTTGTTATTCACCTTTGTGTCTCTAGCACGACATAAAAGACTTTTGTGGGGTCTAAACTTAAATTTCTACATCCATAGAGTATGATTTCAATCATCAAATGACTCCTGAATGAAGGGAGCGTCAGGCTTCTACTGACTCGGCGACCTCTCGCGTCCGGCCCTGGTGCAAGCCATGGTCTGGAGCGAGGAAGAATAGGACGCCGTCGCCTCCTTCTGTGAAGCAGTGATGCTAGCGAAGGAGGTGGCGGAACGTGAGAGGGAGAGAACCTCTCGTCTTTGATGATTTCCCACCCCCCAAAAATAAAAAAATAAAAGGCTTCTACTGACGAAGAACCACCCATGTCTCTTCTTAGCCCTTACGAACAGCCCGCAGATCAGGTTACCTCGATGACGAAAATGGAGCTATGTCACAAACTATGTTCCACGGCCATTGTGCACCAAAGCTTTCAGTAATAGACACTTATTTTTATGAAAAAAACATAACTATCAAAATATGTCGCTACCAACCTCCACGAACGCACCACCCGCCAATCCCATACCATTAAAGTAATTCTTTTTCCCAGCCAGTCATTTATCAGAACAAATGACTTGTACGAATCAGCGCAATATGCTATAATACATAGATCTACATGTAACTTTGTTTCGTATAGTTCTTTCATAGTTATTTTACCTGCAATTTGTCAGCACATTGAGCTGTATTCTCGTAAACGTAAGGTTTATGTAATAAGTATAGACCGGATTATCTGCAATTGTAAAATAATTTAGATAGTGCATATTTTAATTAAACGTTCTATTTTTTAAGTTATTAAAATTAAAAGAAATTTACCTTAACAAATAGCAAAAATGTGCCAGAGATGATGTAGGACGATCGTTTTCAACTTATGAATTACTGAAATTGGGATCGGTATTCGGTTTTTTAAAAATAAAATGGTCGAAAACAAAAAAAAAACATTACTCATAGTAATTATGTATTAAAATTTTGTGTTGCATATTTTCGTGAATTTTTGGCGATTTAAAGTTAGCATTTATTATTATTATTATAATATAATTTGATCTGTAAGTATAACTGTATACATACTGTACTGTATACGTCTACATATTACTTTGTTTCGCATATGGCCGCCGTTGACCCGTAAATCAAATCCGCGGGAGCACACTCCGGGAAATCGAAAAATATGCCCAATAAAGATACCGCGGCATTAGAATACCGCCGGGAATCACTCCTGTTAGTAGCTACGGAGTACCGCGTTCGAGCGTGAACTGTG